>OZ035880.1:61614387-67474817 GCA_964034835.1 Muscina levida | reverse complement strand
ATCATCAACAAGAGCAGCAGCAGCAGCGACAACATCAAACACAATGACGTTGTTCATGTTTTGAGTTTCATTTCATTTTCAAACCCTACAACATTTTCTATTCGTTTTTTGAGTTGTTTAACCCTATTTTCTGTGTGCCACATGATATGCTTGCAACAAAATGCGTACGTACCACTTGCAGCATGACAAGAATACCTATCAAATATCAAAGGGAATGACGACAATTTGTTTCCCGGCTTCAACAGGGGTTCCCTGGTCTTGCGTTGCATTGTAATTAGTTGTCATTTTGTAGGCAGGAATCAAACGTAGGAAGTGGTATTTTCTGTATATAGGGGAAATCCAAAAGCATTGCCTACTTTGGGGGATCTTTTTAAGTGCTTCTATTTTCAGAGCATAAGTTGTAGGGGCCGCAGTTCAGTGTTGAGATAAGTGGTGAATTTTTACGAGAATGGGATTTTGAAATTGAAGTGAAAGCGATGAACTTTGCATGCATGGTGTAACAGGGAATTCAGGCACGAACAAATCAGGAACTAGAATATATTTTATGTTTAAATTGAGCAATATGTATTAAGCTTCTGCAAAATAAGGCATGTACATAGAAATAACGATGTAAGGTTTTATTGATATATTAAATTTTTGTTCGTGGCAAATTAAGGGATAGCTGAATAAAAACTTTGGCGACAACGAAAATTTTCGTGCGATACCACGAGTTCACAAAGTTGAATACTCGTGATATTCTTTGAAATGAGACTCGAAATTGGAAGCTTCATGTTAGCGTATAAGTACAAATATGTTAACACATTTGTTTTATATAATGTGTGTTTATGTTATGGATATTCTTGTAATGAAAAGTAATTTCTGCTGAAAACAACGTTATTGTGAAAATAATGTCAATCATTATAAATCTCCTCTATCCAATATTTGGCAATTCTTCTCATAGTAAAAATTCTGAACTAATCTTAAGATCCACTCACCCACTTCCCACCCTGCTATATACGTTATAAATTCAATCTACATTTAGGCACTTATTAGATATCACAAAACACAAGCATTGTCTGCTCGACGGCATACATGTAAATTCTAGATTTGTATCTTTTAACCAAAATTTACATTTTAATGTCATGCTTTAAGGATATTTTCTCAAATTCTTGCATACATTAAGGAATTCAAATAAAATTCATATCTTCCAAAGAGAATACCAAATATTATATACCATTATATACTTACATGAGAAAAAGAACCCATATGTACGTATAAGACCTACATTACATTATGTTGTGGGCGATAATTACGAAAAAAAAATAAATTCTCAAACTTATACTATGAAAGTTCTGAATAATATTGTGATACGGTACTATTTATGAATTTTGTTGCCTACTCTTAGGCATCAGGACTCAATGCCTTGTTGTAGTTTAGAGGCGATAAAACATCTTTTAAAATTTTCAATGGCCAAAAGGCCATAACCGTAACATTATGCAGGTTTCCGAGAAATAAGTTGTGAATTATTCCTGGGGCTTCAATAACTCTCAACTTGTTTAGTTTGTGTCTCGTTGCCGGCCTAAGTTCATTGACATATTTGTTAAACATGTTGTTTGCATAGTCGTATTCATATAATGCCAAAAAATATACTCAAAGAGTGAGCGAAAAGGTGGTAACATCTCTTGAAGCCTTCAGCATGTTATTGCCATCTAAATGTTACGACGTCAAAATTTCGTTTTACATCGGGTACATACTACGTTTTACTCCAACATCTATGTAGGTCTGGGCCTGGGTGTAACGTATCCATGGACTACTATGCGATGCGTTAGGTTTGTTTTGCTCAGTCGGCTTTTGTGTATTTTATTCTTCTTTTCTAGTTTTTTGCGAGCTGCTTGTTTACTTTGGGAGTACGAGTAGAAAAAGGAAAATTCATGATAAAAACATAAACAACGCTTTGTCGTAATGTTTACATACTGTAGCGTCAATCTTGTTGTTTTACAAAACGTCATGTGAAATAGTAAAAAAAGCAACAACAACACCAATAAATTTAATAACTCTGTAAAACGGGAGTAAAGTTCAAATAAAGGGGTCATATCGGTTGGGCCAGAGAACAAACAGAAACAGAGATTATAATTCAGGCAAACTAGAAGTATTTAAACGTAAGGATAAACGTTTATCTCTGAGTATCTTTAATGTGAATATGAACCGTAATATTTTTTTAAAAATATATGTGGTGAAAAGGAAAAACTACTTAAATCTGATTTTGCAGCACTTTCCAAGTTTAAACTTATTAAACTTTAAAAGCTTAAACCTCATTTAAACCTTATTTTTAAAAACTTATGGTGATTCTAGTATAAGTGATAGTCATACATCGAATAATTGCTATTTAAGGTACACATTGTTGTACATTCCAATTCAGAAATTATTAAATTTGTCAAAAATTAAAAATGTTAGCTTAAGTCGACTTGACCATTTTTTTCTTTTCACTACAGATATAATCGTTTAATAAATCGATTTTTGTCCAAATAGGTGCTAAACTAATTAGACAAATATAAAAAGGGTTTTAAAACTTGATATGACAAAACTAAGTCACAAGCAACAGTTTTTGTTTTCCCGCTCAAAACCGTAACTTTTTTTATACTTATTTCACATCCTAAGTACATGGATGTGACATGTTTTTACTAGCGTTCTTCTCATTCTTCTCTTCTTTGTTGTGGTCTAATACACAATAGGAAAATAGTATTTAATATGCTCTCATAAGGCAAAAACACTTTGTGATAGTTTTCCTTTTACTCCTTCACACACATTCCCTTTCTCTATGTGCAAAAAAAAGTTGCCCATAAAAGACTGATTGGACTACCGTTGAAGTAGTTAACTGTTATTTTTCTTCATAAAATCCGTTAATGAATTCACTCGAAAACTTCTACGCTTTTCATATTTTGGCAGTTGTTTGCCATACGCTTTTGTTCGAAGACCGGGAACCCTAAAGGCATTTAGGTAGCCAGGTAGGTATACATACATACAACGTGAGTGATGTGAATGAAAACCATCACATCATCAGATTTTCATACAGAGAACTCGATGTTAATGAGCACCATTTGTATACATTTTTACCGCTTGCCGGCATTTCACAAGTTGTTCAAACCTTAATTAACAGCAGCAACAAGAGCACAACAACATGACTTTTATTATCGTATGGGCCAACTATAAAAGACAAACTGCAACACTTAAAAATTAAGTTCTATTAGCTCGTCTAGAATGGGGGGACTACGGGGGCTCCTTTGTTGCCTTTGAATTGTGGCAGAGAACATCTTAATAAACATTTAAATGGAGAGAGAAAAAAAAGGTAACATAAAAGGCCTGAAATGATTTTAATTTGAACAAATTGCAAAGTAGTTGAAGAATCTTAATTTGCACAACCACTTAAAGAACAAAAACAAAACGGCTATAATTAATGTAAGGCATGATACCTCTTTCTCCTTAACGCTTTGAAGTCGCCATCACATGTATGCCTTCGAAATAACAATGTGGGGGGTTGTTTAACCCATTGCAGTAGTTGTTGTACAATTATCTGATCTCTGTGCCGTAATAATAAAATACATAAGAAATATCTTGTATTTTCTATGAAAAGGGTGTTAAACTAACTATATATACAGGTATGTATTTTTGGACAAAGCGTATTTACGTTTAATTCTAAGAAAATTTCTCTAAGAATCCACTGGTATAAAATATATTCTTAAGTTATTCATGCTCTCCGAGAAACGCAATTTTCATGTCCCATACTAAAATCAAACAGTTAAGGACAACATTTTGTTTTGGGTTTATTGTTAATTTTCTTCAGAACCAATACCTTGTACTTTAATCATGTCTTCTGGCAGTGTAGTCTCAATTGGATATGCGAAAAGGAAGAGCTGTTGTAACGTTCATCTAAACTGTAGGTAAGAAACTTCTTTACAAAATTAGACGGCCCTGTCCTAAGCTTTTAAGCATTTGAGTTAGTCAAATCTCTTCTGTTTTTAGATTAAGACAACGGATCCGATAGAAAGCTTTACTAGACAAATGCCGATTGCTACAACTACTCGAAAATTGCTGTCTACAACATCGATGCTACGGTCGCTACTTATGGGTTAAGGAAATATGTCTATGCTAAGGTATTTATGATGGTTAACAAATCAAAAAAAAAAAAAAAATGAAAAAAAAAGCATATGCACAGGAAAAAAGCGCACAAAAAGAAAATATTCCTAGTATTAATCATATCATGCATAAAGTGTTTTTAAAATGCTGCAAAGGAAGCAGAAAAAAAAGCAAACGCTTATACTTAATAATAAAAATAGGAAAAAAAAACTAAAATGCTGACGCATAACTTAAACACTTTTATGAAATCATTCTATATCACTAGGCGAAAACAAAGCGAGAAAAAGAGATTGCGTTGAGCATAGAAGGATCCGACTACGACTGATGACAGTCATGTCCAATCTTTGACATGCGCAAGCATAAATCAGAGGTTTTTACTACAGATCACAGCAAGTGGATAACGTGTTAGTAGGACTAGAGACTGATGATGAAGGAAACATTTACTTTTTATAAGTAATGAAATTTCATAACGAGAACGGATTATTTGCAAAACACTAAAAAGTGTTTAACAATTGTCAAATTTAAATTAAGTTCCAAATTACAATTAGAAAGGTTTTTTAATTCGTTTTTAAAAAAATAACAATAGCAGACAATTGTTGATTATTTTTTTTTAATTTCATAAAATTAAATGCAAATGCAAAAAATAAAAATTTTCTTAATGGTGTTTTGTTAATATGCCAACTACAAAAAAAATATAGTTACACGCAGGAAGTCTCAGTCTACCGTTTTTTCAAACTGAATAGGGTTTCGAATGCAATATCTTTCAATATGTTTTAAAACTAAAATTGTGCAATACATGTTGCGCTTGTTCATTTGTCAAACCCGAAATATTAACCCTATTTCAAGTAAGCTCTCTTTCCTATACTTTCGAAATAACGACAAACAGCGACCCATTGCAGGCCATATCGGCATCATATGTACGCATTGTGCTTTTGTAGTATGCCACCTTTGGGGCTATTGCAACTATGATACGTAGCGACTGTAATTAAATTATTGTATGGTTGTTTTTCTGATTCAGTTTCATCTGTATTGTTCTTTTACTTCTCTCTAAGTCTTCTCATTCGGCAGATGAGCACAAAA
Source organism: Muscina levida (assembly GCA_964034835.1). Lineage (NCBI taxonomy): Eukaryota > Metazoa > Arthropoda > Insecta > Diptera > Muscidae > Muscina > Muscina levida. The sequence goes on along the minus strand of OZ035880.1, from coordinate 67,469,624 downwards.
AAAAACAATAAAAACAAAAAACGGGTTTACGCTTCGCGGTATTGGCCAAACTTTTAACATAACAAAAGTTTACTCGTCAGATACCCGTACCTAGATAAGATCGAGAATAGTCAATGTGTAGTGGGGCAACGAATGGTCGATGTCCCGACTAGCATCACGGTCAGCGTAGTGTATGAACATGGACGAAGAAGACGATCAGGAGAATGATTTTTATTATGACTCGTCTAGTGAAGCGTATAATAAGCGAGCTTAATTCCAACATTCCACCGCAATGACGGTGGTGGTGGTTAAATCCTTTCTTAGGTTTCTATGTCGCTGTTGTTATTGTTTTTAAATTTAAGTTATCCTCTTTTTTATGGTATTTTCTTTTGGAAACTGAAGATGAGACAACAACAAAAACAACTACAACAGCAACGTACAAAAAGAACAAACATCAGTTAACATGTGAACATTTTATGCGGACATTGACTGACCAATCCGGCATTTTGCTGCCTCAGCCGCACCATGCAGTTGTTGTCTTTGTCGTCATCGCTTTCATTGTGTTTAATACATCCATTTGTTATGTTTTGTCCCTGGTTAAAGTTCAGACCGAATTGCCTCAACGAAAGCTTGCTGCTTGCTGTTTCTTTGTTATTTTGCGCTTGCTGTGCGCGCCAAACGAAAAATTTCCAAGCGTATCCAAAGCCATTGCACTCTTCGCGTCATTATTTACTACCAGCGTGTGTGTGTGTGTGTGACTGTGCACAGAACATTTCATCAGCCTTCGTCGAACCGAGTGAGTGGATGAGTGTACAAGTCATCGCCTTGGTGAATGTTTTGTTTGGCCGGCAAAGTCATCCAATAACCACACACAATTGCAATGACTATATCGGTGAAGGGCTTATGCGTGAGTAAGTGAGCCCTTGTGTTCGCATGAACTGTTGGTCAGCCAGCCAGCCGGCCGGCAATATGCACGCATTATGCTAAAGGCCAACTAGTGACATATGGCTTAATATTCACGATGTAGATCAGTTGCATGCTCTTTGAGAACTTGAGTTGTATCTAACATAGTCATATATTCAACTGACCTTTGGGTTCTATTGGGTGTTAAGCAATTAATTGTGCATGAGAAAACACATTACACAACACTTACATGTTCTTGCAACTTTGAATTTATTAATCTTAAGTTAATCCGAATTTAAAAAAAATTTAGGTCTGCTGAGAGGAAGCTTTGCCGATAAAAATTATTGACAAGATAACCAATATTTGTTAAACCTTAATATTGTTCGATGGAAAGTCTTAATCATAATTTAAAGTTAAGAATTTAAAGGCCTAATTTATTAATTTAATAATAGGGTGTACAGTTAGAAAAAATGCCACTTGGTTCAAAATAGTCATTAGCTGACAAAAAAAATGTATACATATACTCTCAATCACAATCATTATGTTGAGGCCGTATTCGACCTTGGCAAGATGGATAGAAAGAGCGAATATCATGCGGATAACCACAGTTCATCCCTATCCCTATTACAGTCATCTGCAGTTCATTAAAATGGCAGCGGAAATTACCATAGGTAACATTTTTATTTAGTTTATTGTTCCATTTGTAACGCCCAAAAGGAGGCGTGATAGGTACGACAATATAATGCAAATAAATGATCAGCACCCAATTGAGAGCTATCGAGCTCTTTGGTAAGTATACAATTTGGTATGCAATTTTTTATCTTCTAAACGGAGGTTAGGTTTTAAGATGAGATCGCTCAGATATTTTTTTCGTAATTTTTGGCCTATAGACCGAAATGTTCTTGGCAAATATTTTTTTAGCACTAGGTGGTAAAATTTATTACACAGACTCGGCACCACAGTTTGAAGATGCAAACGAAATAACTATTTTGGATCAGTAGAGTTTTACATGACACTATAGATAAAAGTAAGCAGGTGACAAATGTTTTTTCTAAAATTAAAGTGGATGTGCCAACAAGCGAGATGAATGGTAGAAAGAATTATTTCATCTCGACGAAGGTGTTCTTGGTGTTCTTGTAATAACAAAGAAAACTCTTATCCAGGAAATTAAGTACTGCTATCATATTCAGTACAAACATAGATTTCTAATTTCAATTTAGTTGTTGTGGGTTAATTAAAATGACACAACGAAAGCTACGTTTAAACCCAGTTGTCATTCACATTGCACTACCCAAAAACTGATCCTGATTATCTAGACCTTTTTATATCGTTTATTATTAAAATTTATTGTAGGGGATTATCGTACGTGCAAGTCTTCGTGCATTCCCCTCTTACACTGCAGCAGTTCGTATCCAACAAGTTGTCTAGATTTTTGCGTTGAAATGTATCATCATAACAAAGTGAATAAGAATTATTATACTTTGGCAAAATACGAATCCAAAGAACAAAACATACACGAGTATTGCTATTGTTGTATGCGACCGACCGACCATTCCATGTCTGTCGGTAATTCATGGTTGATTGGACACTCTTTTATTTACGATTCACAGAGAGAGATCGTTTTGTTGTGTTGTTTGTTTTTCGTTTCTTTCCGCTTTTTTTTGATTACTTTAACTGAGAATTTGGAATATTTTTTGCAGAACTGACCTCTCCAATGATGTTTGAAGTATTTGTGTTTGTTATTGTTGTCGCTTGCATTCCGAAATGTGTCTTATCATCGTTTATTCGGTCTTCTCATTGAGACATTTTGCGTTTTGTATATGAATGACAGGAAATACGTATCATGTAGTGATACTCGTAACGTAGATGGTAATAATACTGTCCAATTTATGCTTTTGAATCAACATTTTTTTGAATTTTATACACACATTGCGTAAAAATACATATACGAAGTTATATGTGTGGATGACAAATGACTATGTGGTTTTGACACATTGATCTTAGGGAAAGCCTTGGGAAGGTTGTCAAATAAGGAGAGGGAATAATGCGAGTCCGCTAGACTATTATATAGGGTGTTTTTCCGATAGGGACAACTGTAAAATTATCTGTCATACTAATTAAGTGTGTTTGACTTCTTTTCAGTAGACTTTGACATATCACCATGCAAGACTTACACCAGAATAACGTTTACAAATCGTGAAAATTTATTTACAAAATTTTATTTCCATCATCATCTTTAGCGATGAGGCTTAACTATTATATAAACAAGCAGAATTTCCGCTTTTTGAGAGAGCACAATCTTCATGAGACTCTAAGACTCTATTACATCCTAAAAAATGACTGCTTGGTGCAGTTTACATGCCGCAGGCGTCATGTTCAAAGCCGAAAACGGCACAACATTACTGTGGCAAATGATTCGTGATTTGTTTATTTCTCATCTCGTTGCAAATCAGTTGGAAGAAAAATAGTTCCATAAAACGGCGTAATATGGCATACAGCGAATGAAATTATCCATTTATTGAATCAACCGCTTAGTGGCCAAATTATCTCAAGAAATGGACCTGTGAATTGGCCACCATTTGTGAGATTTGATATCTTTGGACTACTTCTTGGAGGTGTACGTCAAATCTCCGACGAAGTCATTATAATAATATTGGAACAGTGGGTAAGCGTCCTAGCTTCTGTCGATAACACTGGGCTGACCTTATTACATTATAATGCTACAAACATTTCACCTTCATTTCAGGAAACCCACTTGGATTGATAAAATGGTGAACAACATATAAAACTAAATCAAACTTTTTGCTATACCAGACATATTCCTTTCATATAGTCAGGACATACCATATGGGTCTTTTGTTTAATTACTTCCAACAAAAATCATTTAATACCCTTACTCCTACTATGTATAAGAGATGATTGAAGCATGTATGCCGCAGTTTTCTCTCCGCGCTGAAAAGCAAAATTATGATAAGACCCAATCAGATTAAGAAAATAAGCGCCATCTCTTCACGATCTGTACGCCTGAGGTTGTTTAAAAATGTTTAAATGTATAGAATTTCCAAGTTTTTTTCTCTCCTTTATTTGGGTAATTAAAAAAATGCGTAACGCAGAGGAAGCGGACTCTTAAATTTCAAAGTAACAGCAGGAGCCGCCAGCACAAGTAGGATTGGCCAGTCAAACTGATGGGAGCACTGAAAGAAACACATCAAACACCACTAGCCTTGGCAGCAGTTTATTGTTATTGATGTGATTGTGTGTTTATAGTGGAACAAGCGAGAGGCCAACAACATAATAATGATGATGAGGATGATGCTGCTGATGTAGCATGATTGGGGATCGTGCCACTTATGGCTGTTTTGGAGTCCATATATCATCATAAGCATCATATACAGCGAAACGTTAAATTTAAGTTTTTAAGTCCACAAGGAAAAAATAAACACTTATACGCAAACAGAATCCTTAAAGAAACTAAATCAGCTCTCAAGGATTGCTGATGGCTACCTACAAGCGGCGGCGAAATTAAGCGGGATTTTGCGTAATTACATAAAATCACTGTACTGCCGATTTAAATGTCTTCTTTGTTATATTTTCACTTTGAAATGGCTTATTGATATTTTACTTATGATTGATGGCGATTGGTTTGTTAAAGGTACAGGGACATAGTTTAAATATTAAGGGATGAAGTGTGACCACATTTGTACTGTGATTAAATATTACCAGTTGTTTGTTATATTTGGTTGTGGGCCAAAGGCGTTGAAATTGTGTTAAAGTACCAGGTGACAGATGATCATTAAGGTCTCCTTGAAAACTTACCTAGAACGAGAATAAAAATAGAAAATAGTAATGTCATTAGTGAATATTATATTATATAAAATTATGAAAATAGAAAATATTTTTTTGGGAAGGGAGAAAAAACGTGCGAAATTTGTCGGGAAAAACTTGCAGGACATTTAGGGATTTTAAAGAAAATGAAAAAAATGATTTAATTCATATAATGTTTATTCACTACCTCACTTCAAAATCGAAAGTAGACTGTTTAAAAACAAGACCAACAAATATCGTTGGGTAGCTGTGTACTAGAGCTTGATAGAAAGTTCCAGAAAACTTGAAGAGAATTATTTTTTTTTAATGTATGCCATTTTGCAAAAGTACCAATTCAAAATTTAAAAATTCGAAGTACTTTTAATACATATTTTCAGGTAAATAAAGATGGATGTAAACTATGTGTTCGCCGAACATTAATCTTGATGTCATTTTTCAACCAATTCAAAAACCTTTAACATATTTTCAGGCAAATATAATTGGATGTAAATTAAGTCTAATTATTAACTTTTTAGGGACTAAAACAAACTTACAATTTTAATTTTTATGTTTATTAAATTGGATTGTGACTTAAATGGGCAGAAATATCGAGATTTTTGTTTCGGCTTTTTGAATATAAACAATGCAAATGCTCTTGTTTTGTATTGTTGATCTCTATGTGTAAATAATGAATGTGTTTTCATCTTTCGGTTTAAAATCTATTCTGTTATTGCTAATGGAATTTGTTTTACCAGAGTTATGTGAAATGGATTATGTTGAGAGCTGACAGGGCAGATAGCTTTTTCGATGTTTTCCAAACCATGTTCATCAGTACCCTTTGCTGTGCCTTCTCCACTCATTATCACAACCTTAAGTGTTAAAATGCAAATATTAGGTCGTATTAAAGTTTTTCAGAAGAAACTAGACAATGACAAATATTTACAATATGCTTGTTACAAATTTAAGTATGACTTTGGTATGTTGAGTTTGGACTAAAAGACTTAAAGTTTTCAGACAGTTGTTAATATTTTATTTCTTAAATTAATTGCAATAACTATATTGTTAAAAGTAACAACATTATTATTAAAAAAAACATCCTATATCTGTTGTTGTTATTTTATGATTTCATAAGCCGTAGTCTCTACCTTCTTTTAATTTTTCTAAATAACAATACGTTATAAATAGATCATCAGTTCATTCGATACGTTAAGTTGTCCGCTTTCTTGCACTTCAAGTCTCGACCTAATGGAGGCAACGGATAACACGGGAAAGACGGCGTGTAAGAGGTCGGACTTAAATGTTATATAAGTCGTGTTGTGACCATTAATACTTCCTTAATTGAAGTTCGCAGTTAGTTAAAGCGGCACAATGCGCTATCAGTAGTCTACTGACTGAACTCACAGCATAGCCACCAAACATCAACGAATTGAAAATGCTCCGCTGCCATCATCTGCACCGTCAAGTATTTGATATAAAGAAAAGTGATCAAGAAATAGAAAAAGAAGATGAAGACAAAAACAACAACAACAACAAGATGGTTGTATAAGAAATATACAATGAATGCTTAATACTTTGGCATAATTATCGCTGCTGCAACGTGCACTGAATGCATTTTTATGCATTCACTGTCTTGCACACTAGCTGCCTGGACTGTAAGACTGTCGGCCAGCTCAGTCGCTCGTACTGCGCAGTAAAATAACTCCACACACAAGCGAGTGGAGAGTACCGCAAAACAAAGGAAACCAAAGGAAAAACAATAACTATAACAGTTTAACATAGTGAAATAGTAAAAAAGACGTGAACAATGTGAATCAAGAAGGAAATACGAGACAAACATAATATCCAATGTTTTTTTTTTAAGATTTCCAAGCCCATTATTGTACTTACTATACATGCTACATAAAGTTAGAATGACGAAGAAGGGGAAAAACAGAAACACAGAACCTTGTAAGATAAACTTTTATACGTTTGATAGCAGCAAATAACAACAGCAGAAGGAGGATGTACATCGGCTAGAGGACAGCATCACCAGTTTATGGGGTCATTTTTTGTCAGCGAGTTTAAGAAAAAAAAAAATTAAACTTAAAAAATGTAAATGAACTTTGTTGCTTCTTTAACTAACAATTAAAAAATCACTGAAATTAGCTTAGACTTGCTTAAACTATAACATTTATCATGTTTATTTTTACTATTGTTCTTTGAAACTAAATAAAAGAAGGAAAAAACAGCGAAAACGTAAAAGCATATAGTTTGTGTTATTGAATTATTATAGAAAATAAAATAATTCCGAAGAGATAATACATTTTGAAGCCAGAAACATATGAAAAATTAAATTTTTTCCACGGTACATGTTATCTTTAAAAAATGTATATGCTTTCTAGACTTTTTAGAAAAATATCACCTTCTAGGCACAATTTTTTTTCAGCCAACTTTGACCTTCAATAAATAACACAGTACACCATTTTTTAGCTCATTGATTTGGGACTCAATTCTGAGAACTGCATATGAAAGTAGCCCCAAAAAGGAGAAGTTCTGCATCATTCGTTTTGCCAAGTAACATGCCATAATAATTCAATATCGATTTGATTTGTTAGGTTTTAGGTTCTTTTGTTTGACATAATATAAATACTATATGGTGGCGTATGATTATCATAAGTAATATTCCACGTAAATCATACGCCACGGAGTACAACAGTTTTACTGTAACTGCTACAAAATAAACCCAGATTAAAATCATTTGATGAATTAAAAAGTGAGACTGTTGCTTATGTAGATGGCTTGTAAGTTGACAAAGCGGATGATGCAGAACTTCATCTTTTTTGGGCTACTTTTACGTGCAGTTCTCAGAATTGAGTCCCAAAATCATGCGTTGTATTGTGTAATTGAAGCATAGCCGCGATTAACGATTTAAAAGGTTTGTCAACTGGCAACACTGGCCGTTGGGCACGTATAATTGATATTAACTATTTTGTAGCGTATACGCAACTTTAGATTATTTTTGGTATCTCCTACATAAATTTCATGTATTAAAATAAAAATTAAATAAAACCGTTTAAAAATACATATAGATATTAAGAAATCATAACCTTTATATAGCTAAGTTAAAATATTGGTATAGAAATTATTTAACAAAACTATAAATGTTTTTAAATCCCATCAATATCAAATAAGAAAATATCTATTAGTTAAGAATTTGTAGTTTCGTAGAATATTTCTTAACTTTGTTTTTAATAAAGTTACTATTTATATATCGCTACATCTGTGCTCTAACAACTTTGCAGATATTTTGAAAGTTATTTCGCTTACTAGTTTAATATACATAAAACATATCAACAAATAAAGTGTAAGATGTTTTTTGTCCGCCATAAATTGTCAATGGGATTATTTCAGTTATTCCCTATATACGATTTTATATCTGACACTAGAATAATATTCAGATTTAAACCAATTCTATACACAATGTGGCACTTTAAAACTGGCCCCTGTTTCCTTAAACCTTAACACAACACAAGTTTCTCAAAGTACCAGCAAAATGGAGTAGAATTTATCTGTGATTGTCATGTTGAGTCATGTCAAAGCAATAGTTTTTATTTTGCTGCTGCTGCTGCTGCTCCGAATGCTGCATGTGCCGCTTGACTACGTGCAACAGCACTCGTACGTAGAATTTGCTGTTGTTTGTGAATTAGGCAAAAGCTTTTCAATGCTCCCAACATTTCAGTTTGTTTGCTTTGTAATCCCCAACATGTGAAAAAGGTTTTTTAGGGCTTTCGTGTTGGTATCTGGTTGTTAGGATTAAGCCCAGTACTTAGGTTACTTATTACTGCTTGTTGATGTTTTTGTTAGATCGGGTATAAGGTTTGATGAGACTCGGACAAGTTGGAAAGGAAAACATTGAAATGTGAGCTGTTGTCCTTTATACAATATTTTTAATATAATATATTTTTCAGGATAACGAGACGGACATTTTAAATTAGTGTTTAGTGTTAAAGTAAACATTCTATTCGACAACAACTGCAAGACATAAAACAAAGGATTAAAAAAACAACAAGATGGGTTTTAGATCGCTGTTGCCACAAGGGGATGAAAAAAGACCGATCCGTTATGCCTAAAAGATTATGGTTCAAATCGGATGTCTTCACTTTTCAATTATTCCACCTAGGTAATCTGACTTCGAAAATTTCGCAGCAAGGCAACCTTTTTTTGTCCCCTTTACTACAACTTTAAACCCCACCATATATTGCAATAAAGCATCCCTCTCTGTTTACAGCCCTTTTTGATAAATATCTAGACACATACTTACAAACATAGATACACATGCCTTTATGCATATATCTGTATTTGACTGTATGTGTGGCGTATGACTGGATATTTTTGACAGGAAGCTACATTAGTGCAAACCAAAACCTATCTGCAAGTTAACCTGAAAATCCGTCCGTAAATGTTGTATGAAGCATTTTCCAGCACAAACACTCAGGCACTCACGTACTCATCTCTGCGGCAAGTACGACATATGATTTTGCTATTATTATATTCGCATTACTATTATATGATGACTGTTTACATGTTGTTGTTGCTGTTGCACGTTATTGTTTATATTGTTTTCCCTTGCTGCTCTGCAGCCGTGGCCATCGCTGTCTGCCTCTGTCAAATGCAGTTTACTAAAGTTCGTTCCACTCTAGTGGGCCATTGTGCCATCGCCATCGTCATCGTTCATCTTTAGCTTCTTCTAGTTACGTTTCACGTTTCGTTGTCCCCTGTTGCCGCTTCCGTCGCCGCTATAGTTGCCTTTCGTTGTTTATGTTTTGATTGCAATTTTTGTTTTGCTTATTGTGTTTCTTCTGGATTTTATATTTTGCTCTTTATATTCTACCGCTACATTGGCGAATCACCATATGACAACAAATGGGCTGACAACCGGAGAGGGGATCGGATCCTACGAGATGATGTTTAAGGAGGAGAGGAAAACAGTTTGTGCGAGTTTTGCTTTTAGCCGGCTCTTTTGTTTACGTTTTTGTGCTGCAACAGTCGCTGTTGCAGCAATTGCTCGTGCAGCATTTGTGCTACGAAGGTTGTGAGTGCTCGCACTCTTGTTTTTACTGGTTGGCTGGTTGGTGGCTGGCTTGGTATTAGTGATGTTGTTGTCCTCACGACCGCAGTTGCTGTTACTCATCTGTTGCCCATACTGGTGCAGCAGTGTGGCTGTTGTTGTGTGTTGTATGTTTGTGGCAGCAACGTATCTGGTGCACGAACAGAGTACGATAAAAACAAGTCAACTACCAGCAGCAACAAAACCCAGAAATATCAACAACCCGCCAAGCCAGCAAGTTAGCCGGTCATGCAACTTGAGTGTGTTGTGTGCTAGCGACGATGATGTTGATTGTTGTTGCATGAACCATCCTCCAAAGTGTTTGCGTTTGTTGCACTACTACTCTGTACACTCACTTGTTCAATTCGATGGTGCTGGTGGTGCTGCTGCTGCTGCCGCTGTTGTTATGTGGTATTATCTTTTATTGTTGTAGCTGTAGCTGTTATGGTTGTTTTTGATGTTTTGTTTTGCGTTGTGACGTCACGGCTTGCAAAGGGCATTCACATTGACGATGTCGTTCGTTGGCTTTGCTTTGTTGCTGAAATCGTTGTTTACTGCTGCTGCTAAAGTGTGCTATTATATTCCAGCTACGTATTTTTTTCTGGGTTTGCTTTGCCCATAGTGGTAGAACTTCATGGATTGAAAGGCCTTTTTTCATGCCTTCCATAGGAGTCAGTAAGATTGCTTGGCGTTTTTTACAACCATTTCCATAAAACATTGCGTGATATTGAGAGACAAGGAGTTAAGGCAGTTTAATCCTAGTTTCCGAATGGTTAAACAAAAGTTTAAATAAAATCAAAAAAAATTATAGTAAAATAAAGATAATGTAAATTATAGTAAAGTAGTTAATGCGTTAACCACACACCTAAAATCATAAAGCATGTCGCTCCTTGATTAATTATTCCATTCTACATCTCACTAAAGATGATCTCCGTAGGTCCCTGCAAAGTTATTCTGAAATAATCCTGTCTTACAAATTATGTGGTCGAAGGTGTTGAGAAACCAAGGTTAAACCATCTGACAACCATTGCAATTGATTAAAGTTAGTTTTTTGTTTTCTCCTGGGTCGTTTAAACAATGATACGATAAATAGTATGAACCAAGATGTATCAATTATAAGGTGGTGGCATCACCACATCAAGAATAACATGCAAATTGTTTTTCTATTTTGCGAGTATGACTGTCAAAGTTTGTTGATTTGTTCGAAAGGTTGTTACTTGCGAAAAATGAATACAGGATTCGAAATGAGCCCGTGGATAATCATGAACATAATCATCATTGAAAAACTTTTAAAAACATCTCACGACAGAAAGATACAAACGTTATTGTACCTACCGAATTAATACCAAAATTGCTGCATACTTATAGGCATGTACATAACAAACTTGTAATCATAGCTAACTTTTGGGATTGTACAACATTAGTGTTTGGTCGATAGTATTGCTTATATATTGTTTTAGACAAAAATTTCGAATCTACGAATCGTTTGAATTTAACACACAATTCTCTTTCAGAAATGTCTCATTTGTCATAAGTTTGGACTTGGGAAGGCTAAGCTTAAGTCGATAAACATAGGTCTTACCGAAGGATGAGGCAAAAACTCTCATCACTTTGTGTTGACAACTAAATGATAAAATGTCCAACGAGAAGACAACCACACAAAACAAAACCTTTCAAATGCGAACAGAGTGCACCAGTAAAAACAATAACATCGCCTTAAATAAATGGAAGTCAATCGCTAAGTCACCGAAAAGTAACGACAAAACCCCGAATCTTAACAAAAAACAGAAGTTAAATGCAACTGACACTTATGTCTGTGATACACACAGGCACACATGTGTAAATATTACATACAGACAGCTGCACGTACGTTTATGCGAATATGTTAATACTGACAAAAAGTAAACAACATCGCCAACAACAACAACATCACATCCAGTTAAGGATTCTTAATGTCGCGACATTATGGTGCTCTGTTTTTTTTTCGTCTTCTGCTGCAGTCTAGATATTGTGGGGGAAACAAACACAGCATCAATAGTAGTTGGCACGTGTGTGTCTGTGTGTTGCGTCTTGCAACTGATTGTTGCAAGAGTTGCAATTTGAATTGAAAATGCATTGAATTCGTTCATATAACAACGACAACACTGCCATCGTCATCAACAACAACATCTCACCGCCAACATTTAGCTTGCAAAGGTATCGCGCTGCTCGTATTTATCTGCCAGCTTTGAATGCATGTCTGCGACTCATAGATTTTTCTATAAATTGTCTTTCATGTCGTGTTGACGATGCTACTTGTATTTTCCTCGCCGTTGTTTACTGTTTGCTGTTGTTGGCACCGGTGTTGCAGTGCCAGCAGCAGCTGCTGCCGTGGCTGGTGCTTAAACTCAGAAGTCTAAAAGACATTGCCATAAATTTTGTAATGAATAAACTTTTCCAACGGTTTGGAGTCGCTGCTGCCCAGGAGACGGTCTCAAAAGTATCAACCGCACTTTAGATAAAAGTCTAACAAACTTTTGCACTTAAAGGTAAAAAAGAGGTCAGATGATCAGCAGGAAAAGGTGATTGGGAGAACAATTATAAGTAAAATAATGCGTAATATTGTTTGATATTTTACCATTAGACTAGGTTACTAGTTACCAAGAAACCAACAATTTTTTTTTCACTCTGAAAAACTTGGTATTCTTGTATACCCTTATTACGGCGGTTCTCATCTTTAAAAAAACTGCAGTAATATGTACCAGTTTACTACTCGTATTAATGATGGTTTTGTGAGCAGAGGTCACTAGTAATATGTTATGTGTCCTTTATAAATAAGAGTATATGAGTGATTTCAGCTTCATAATCTCTATAAATATGTTAAATAAATAAATTCAATAGATTGTCATCAAGTCTAAGGCCTCATTTGGCAAAATACGGCAATACAGAAATAAATTTAGAAGAAATGATTAATGTTTCTAAATTGTCTCCAATATTTTACTCCAATTGAATCACAGAACTGTACTATCAGAATTGCCTTATACTACGACATAAGCGATATCAAATCATGATCAAGAAATATTGCCGGTTATCACCTTATCACCTTTTTAAATAACAGCTAGTACGAAACAAATTTGCGAGCATTTAATCTAGACCCGACATAACGGGATCTTTCTCAGCACTAGCTTAAGCATGGACATTGGACATATATGAGTAGATAGATGAAATGGCAAAGCAAATATTGATTTACTATTCTGAAAATGAGATATTCGAATTGCAACTTGAGATCGTACAGATCTTTGTTGTACACTGTACAATGTACAGCCCAAACATATACAAATTTAACTAAACACATTAGTGATTGTCATCATCCAACGCAGGTCCTGTTTGAAATTGAACACCCTGTGTGCTTCACAGTGGCAATTATTGTGGTACGTGCAACATCTTAGCGCCTTCATTCTTTGGCTGGCCTCGCTGTTCTTATTAGCTGCTCTGTTCGTCCACTTCGCCTGTTATTTTGGTCTGCCGTTTGTTTGTTTGTCAAAAAGGCCATTAATGTCATTTGAGATGTTTAAACATTTCATTTACTTTTAAGTTATTGATCCTAAAACAAACTTTACGATTGTAAATCTTTTGATGAAAGGGGAAAAGCTGCAAATAGAAGACATGGGACTTTTGCCATTGGCTCTTAAATTTACGATGGCTTGGTTGAGGTTTGTTTGGAAATGATAACATGTCATAATATTTTCAGCTGTTGACGTGGCTTCGCTCACTACTGCAATGTACAAGTGGTATTATGCTCGCTCTAATGTGACGTTTCTGATGGTTATGACTAAGAATACGACGTCATCATTGCTTCGCATAAACTTTTATCAATCATTTAAATGAGAGAGTGGAAAAGGCTGGCCAGAGGTTAGCAGATGCTGTTTAGTTTCATATGTATTTGTAGTTTGTGACAAAAGCGAAAATATTTAACGCAACTTTTATGGCGGCTTGTTTGAGGTTCACAGGCAGCAGACTGGCAACAGAATGGCTTGGACTAATCGGCAGTGTGTGATATGAGCTGACAACATATTTTAATATGCGGTTGTGGTAAGATTTTCTTTAAGTATTCGAAAAGAAAAATAATTTCCTTTACGCGATCGAATCGAAGCAATTGGTAAAAGAGTTTTGGTTAGCAAATAACTAGAAGAAAGTTCAACTATGAAATCTGGAATGGGAGTATACCATGTAATTGAAAATAACGATTGCCTTGAATGTATGCAAATCTCTATATCAGAGATTTAGCGGAATTACAGGTATACGTTGGTATTCTTGTTATCCTAAAAGTATGCTGTACTTAATGTGAGTTTCAACATTTCGATGCTTAGAATTTATGACAGCCATATAAGAATAAAATGCCTCAGGGTTTGCAAAATCACATCATAGGCTCTGAATTCATGCGGACAAAGTATAAAATTTTTTGTTTAGTACAACTGTGCACTCTGCTAAATTGAACACAAAAATATGTTTATTAAAACCATAATAACAACATGGGTTTTTGTTTGTATTTTCCACAGTTTTTAATTTTATTGGGTAGATTTTTGTTGTATTTACGCTTACGGAGTAGCTGTATTTATTGCCTGAATTAAATTGAATGTGAAATGGCGTATGAAATTCCATTTCATATTCCGAGTAGCCTAATCTATGTAACAAAAATGATTTGCAATAGAAGGCAAATTTGCAAAGTACACAAAAGAGAGAAAACATTATGACCACTAAAAGGTAAAAAAAATCTGTCTCTAACTTTACTACATCAGTTTTTGAGATTAATTCTGAGATGGCGTAATACTGAAACTGAATGATGATAAAATCTTTGTTATACTGGTGTCTGAAATTTTTTTTTTCGTTTTTTGACATTATACAATGATTTTTTATTTGAAATCTTGCATGAACGTATATAAAAAATCGGCACTGGCAACCGAACTGATCATATATTTAAACAAAATTCCTTGTCTTTCGAAATTTTTTTTTTCCATAAATCTATTATTGTCAGCACTTTTTACCAACTTCTCTGACCTACTTTTAGATACTACAACAAATGTTGTTTGCGGCTTATCTTGAATAAACACACAATATTTTTACAGTGTTTATTGCAATTTTCTCATTTTATCTTAATAAAATTTAAATTTCAAAAAATTTGATCTAGACGAAAGAAATCCCATGCCAGCTTATCGAATTCGCTTATCGATAAAAAAACTTTTCATTCTGTTACAAAATTCGGTTGGCTACAGTGAGGTATAAGATTAGCAAAACTTCTTTAATATAATTACACTGATAAAGTGCAACGTTTGTGAACTGTAGTTGACCTTTAAAATCTAGCCTTGTCTTTCTTCCTCTCTGATGGTTTTTACACAATCCCTTTTGTTTTGTTACATTTATTAGTTTGGAAGTGGAAAACACAAAATATAAGGCTCCCAGTTTCCTAGACAACATTCAGTGTTGTGGTATAGATTGTAATTTCATTTACTTAGCCCGAGCGAATCGATATCTATATCCTCATCCTTGGCTACCCACATCCGCATGTAGCATCTAGTGCAACTTCAAATGCTTAATTTAGCAGATGAATGGTTAAACGACAGTGTGTGCAGTATATAAGAGTACTATGTCCGTCTGGTCTGTGAGCTGGGCCATGTAGCCATCCTTTACGTACATTGCAGCTTAATTTCAATAAAGGGAATGATTATGTTTTTTTTTTTCATTGTGTTCAGTCTAACAGTCAAGTTAGAGGATTAAGGGCAAAAAGAAAGCAAAAAGCAACGATTTGATGGGAATCAAAACATGTATGGTGCAGGCAAAGGGTCTTTGTAAGTCTTGTCAGCTGGAGATTTTACTTAGTTTAAAAATCTAAATAGTATTCTAATACATCGTGTATTATTGTAATTGCCATTTAAATGCTGATTTTCTTTTCGATAAAATACGTTTTTGTCACTCTCCAACTGATGCCTTGTTTTAACTTTTGACACTTTTTTTTGGGCCAAGTTTATTGTGTATTAAGTGGCAGCTATGGAGAATATCGCAAAAATTACACTTACTGCTTATGTTCAAATTGAAGAGAATAGGAAACAACGCAAACAATTGCCTCATTAATTACAAAATGGAGGTCTTTATGGCCGCGTATTGGCCATAAACCTGACATTCGTATAGCCACTGAAAATCATTAATCTTTTGGCTTCATACAGTATAGTGAGAGACAGCAAGAGAGGTGGGAATATATAAAGAAAACCTCAAACGCACTGAATGCATCCTTCGAGTCAAAGTCGTGGCCACAAACAGAAGCTAAACAATACCCGACAGTATGTATCGTTGATAGTGGCGGCAAATAGCAAACATCAGCCATGGATGGGGCCAAGTGTTTGGCATTGTCTGTTTGTTTTTTTGTTGTTGTTGCAGTGCAGTAACTGCCAGCGAAATATGCTGAGCAAACGCGTAAATAATTGCATGATGAGGCACAAACAACCCGTTTGAATATTTGCCTAGCAATGCAAATGCATCAATCAACAATTGTCATGGCTGTCAGTTGTTGCGCATGCGCAAATTTCTTTTTCACAGCTTCCTGTTGCCCATCCAATATCCAATCGTCCAACCGTGCGTCCGTCCGTGCGTCTTTCTTCAATGTGTTGGCCCGTCCATTTGCTGTAATTCGTTTCGTTTTCCTTTTGTAGTTAATATATGTTATTTTAGATGTCAATCTTGTGTACAAATCTCATCACTTTCTAATAATAAATTTTCGTTGTGTGCGATTCAATTAAAATTTCACAAAACCCCATAATTGCATCGCTGTTGATTGCAATAGCCGATGAAGTCTATTGCGATGAAGTTTTGGTTGAATTTGAGGCTTTCAACAAAATGCAAAAAAAAAAAAAATATAGGAAAGAGATTTTGTTGGACAAAACAAAAAACGAACTATTTCGGCGAAAGGAAAACGCTGTATGAAGAAATGTTAGAAATATTATATTGGCCGAATAACGAAGTGCGCGTTTGACCCCACACCTTTATGTGATCAAATCAAACAATATCTTCACATATGGCTGATTATTTACTTTTTTTATTTGTTTTTTTTCTATTGAATTTTTCTAAGAACAGCCCTATTTGTTTTCGAGATATAATGCTAACAGATTTAGTCTGACTTACCCTTATATTAGAGGTAATACTTTTTTATTTCGTAAAATCTCGGTCTCTATCCACACTATGGTCAACATTAAAAATGTCAGCATATCCCTTTTTTACTATAGTTATTAGTCAACCTTATTTTCTTTTTTCAACAAAAAAATCTTCTACTTGAATCTTAGTTTTAGTTAGTTTTCTTATAATTATATTTTTAAACTAATTTTCAATATTATTAATTTGTATAAAATTCTGTAAAATCCGTAACTAATTCATAAATGTTCTCCTAAAGGTATGCAATTATTTTTATCAAATTAACATTAAAATAAATTTCTTAATTCTTTATGTATTTTTTTTTGCATACCTGGTATAAGCGACTATGAGAAAAAAAGGGGAAGGGTTTATAGGTGGGCCAATAAAAA
The DNA here is from genome assembly GCA_964034835.1 of Muscina levida. Lineage (NCBI taxonomy): Eukaryota > Metazoa > Arthropoda > Insecta > Diptera > Muscidae > Muscina > Muscina levida. Next base: position 67,452,305 of record OZ035880.1, on the reverse strand, counting down.
AAAATCCAAAATAAGTGCAAATCAAACATAACTAGAGCACATGCGAGGGAATATAGAAACAAACTTAACATAATCAAATATTTGCAAAACTCAAGAGGAGTGAAAACGTGCGAAAAGAGCTTAAAACATAGCCCGGGACTTTAGTTTCCACTTCAAGAGTACGTAGTTGAAAAATGTTTGTTTTTCCCGCTTACTGGTGGTGTCATTTTCGTGATGGCATATTTACCTTTTTTCCCTGCTCGACAGTCTGACATGAAATGTATGCTAAGACTAGCATTAAGCTTTCATGTCCTGTTGTTTTCCTATTGGTCTGATGTCAGTTCTGTCAAAATCCTTGGCAAATTGTAAACAACAGGTCTCTGGCAAACATATTGCATACGTCGTGATTTTCTTATAGGTATGTACTTGTAGATGGAGAGAACCTTATGACAGTTGGAAATGTTTGCTTAAGGAGGCGGAAATTAAATGTGTTTGTCGGTGGATGCATTAACTGGCTACATATTGAAATTATATATGAACGTTTTATATTCTTTTGATTTATTTTATGTATAAACTGCAAACAATGGGTTGTTTAGTTTTATGTTTCTTTACATGTCCTGGATAAAGTGATGAAGCCATGTCCAATGATTGTGATTGAAGCTTTAATTTCTATATATGCATTTAATGAAAATTTCTCGTGAAAGCAAGCATGTCGAAAACAATTTCGGCATCAAGTTAAAGCTATCACACGGTGCTATTAATGAAAATGCAAAACGGATTAAAAAATTCAGCAATATGTATAGCATATCTCACGAATATCGTGAATGCTTTTCACATGTTGCCTACCGCAAGGGGCTTTGCTGGTTATCGTTATCTCAAAAGTGTTAACATGTGATCACCAAATGAAATTACCCAAATATTTTACGTCGAAATTAATTGTATCTGAATGTAGCGCCAAAATGTTTGAAATTTTAATTGTCAGTCGCTTGATAAGTTATTGTAAGACGTCCATAGTATTGAGCAGCGTAATAAGCCTTGGAATTCTTCAAAGGTAACTTAAAAAACCTTTAGATGCGTTGAATCAAATCGGCGTAGTGGAATTTGGTGCCCAACTCGTTTAACAGAATCGTCGTAATTCGAGCAACTTTGCCAAGTTTTAAAATTTCTTTTGGGGATATTTGCGATACAAATAAAAGTGAAGTAATTTTTGTCCGATGTTGTTTAAGAATTTTAAAGGGAAGTATTTTTGATGGTCGAAATTTCAAGAAAGATCCTATTTTAAACGATTTATCCCAAAAGTCTGCTATATATTTTCTGTTATATGAAAAATACTCCCAGAAGGATTGTTTAAATATGTATATGCATGCAATTCCCAACTGTTATAAAGTAACAGAATCGAACATGCATTCTTCGTCAGCAATTTTTGGTATCGCAAATATCTCTTAATCTCACACATGTAATAATATATTAAAAAGGATTCACCAACACTATCTAAAGTCTTTAAAAGCGGTCAAAGTTAAAGATTTATTTCCGAATATCGATTTCGCACCACTGTGCGTCAGTAGATTGATCCATAAAACAAACAAAAATATGAATTACAATAACTTCCAATTTAACTCTCAATGTTATTAATGACACCACATAGGATTATATCTGACTGGCTGCGTATAAGTAACAACTCGACCATGACATTTTCCACTCTTTGTAATAATCAAATAGTCTTTCATCACGAAACATAAACTTTGTCACCACATGAACTCAATAATCGGATAAATATTAAAACGCAAGTCTAAGATGTGATAATTATAAACATTCCTGTCTATATGTGAACTTAAAAGTCACACTGTCCCATGTCCAATGGTTAATTATTGTGTAATTTTGTGTTAACTCCACTTGCCACTTTTGCACAATTTTCTATTGAAATTTTTGTAGTAAATAGCCCATTTGCTACTTTGTTAGCTAGGAAAATTAAGGCCAACCTTTGTGTACAGCACTTAAAGGTGGAGGCATAATGCGGTAATCAATGAAGTTTACACAATACACTAGTTGTATATTGAATTAATCGTTTATTTCATGTTATTTACGAAATGTGAAAGGAAACGCCGTAGAGTGAATTGTGAATGCGAATTTCCAATTCACTGTAATTCACGTTGCAATAAAGTGATTCATTTCACATAATAATTGCTTGTTGTTGTATAAATACACAATATACGAGTTTGAGTGTGTGTGTGTTTAAACATTTTCAAAGAAATAAACAACAAAATTAACAATAAATATACGGTTTTCAGTCAGCAACAAATGACGGCAATGCAGGCTGCAATTGAACAGAAAACAATGGCTGGTAGATAATAACCTCTAATAAACTGTAATATAGAGGTGTGTGGGGAAATAGCTGCTGCACATATTATTGGAAAATAATCGCAAAAAAAAACAAGCAAACAAACAAACAAACAAATTCGTCTTACACGTGTAATGACACTAAACGCACACACACACACATACATCACAACGTTGCAATTGTTTTGAAATATTGTTGTGTTTTACACACTCACGATTGTAGCGTTGCCATATCAAATGTTTGTGTGTGAATAGAGTAGGAATTGTATACAGTTGTTGTTGTTGGTGTTGGTATTGTTCGTTTGATTACGTTGCACTTTTGTTTTGCATTCAACAGACAGCTTGACGCCAAGCACACCGACAGACTGGTTGCGAGTTAATGTTGCGACGACTGTTGCTGCTGCTGCTGCTGCTGCAGTCGTTGCTGACACGGTCGCAGCAATGGTCACCGGTAGACTATACATTTCAGTCACACCAATAACAACAAATGATAGATAGTAAACCAAATAGCAAAAAAAAAAAAACACGACCGCAGCGATACTAGTAATTGTTGAGGAGCAGAGCTAAATTTCAACAGTAACGTTGGAAAAACAAAACGAATCCCACATACAAAAACCACAACGATTGCGGCCATGGAAATTTACTTAGAAACGACCAACGGGCCACGCAAACAAACGGTCGAGCGACTGCACAATGACAACCTACACCCCTTGGTCATGCCGCCTAGCACTTTCATTACTGTACTGTAGTTAAGAATATAACGTTCAAAGAAAATTGTTAAAATGTAAAAGGAAAAACTCATAGAATACCTCAGAAACACTTCAATTACTTTACAACGCCTTATCAAACTATTGGTGTTGAAACTCTCCAGCTTGCCACCTTTCTGAGAGTAAGGGAAATCCCAACGAACTTATTTTTTTGTATATGTTTACGACGCATATCTGAGCAGAGAAAGTAGGAAAGAGGTGGCAGGTTTAATAAATAAACTAAAATTATAAGAAGTTTGTTTGTTGTTTTGAGATCTATTGATGAAACTTGTTTATGCAACGCTCCGCAACTTTTCCGGAGTTGATGGCGATCAAAAATGATCTTTATATAATCGATACCGTGAAAGTTTTAATTCTATTTACATATTTACAATGTCTTAGGCGAGTTAAGGTATTCTAAACTTAAATTCTATTTCTATTATGCAATTAGCCTGGTCTGCCTTTGGACAAGTATTACGAGGTCTTCCGGCTCCTCTTCTGTTACGTGGTGTCCCAGTCTCCCCGAGGCAAGCGGAGTATCAATTCCAAATAGATCAAACTGAAGAGAAAATTCATTAAACAGTACAACACATAATTTTGGGACTCAATTCTGAGAATTCCACGTGAAAGTAACCCCAAAAAGAAGAAGTTATGCATCATTAGTTTTGTCAAGTTAGATTAAAGGAATTGTAATTCTTAGTATTTTTAAATTTGTTTCAGCTAACTCGGACAAGTGTTTCAAACAAAAGAGCCTAAATCGTGATAAATTCCCCTCTACGATACTTACTAACTTCAAATCGATATAAAATTATTATGGCATGTAACTTGACAAAACGAATGATGCAGAACTTCTTCTTTTTGGGGCTACTTTCACGTGGATTTCTCAGAATTGAGTCCCAAATCAATGAGCTGAAAAATGTTGTACTGTGTTATGCTAGTACACTAGCATGAAATATTCTACAAACATTCCTAGATTTAAAATCGCGAAATATTTTTAATATTGCACTCGATTTTCGAGGTTTAGGATCTGCACACTGTAATCACACCACCGCCGTCAGTAGTTACACAAACTTTATAGATACTCAACAGTTGAATCTTTGTATATGTAATGTCGATTTAAGCTTTACGGCTAGTTTTATGTTTTCCTAAAGGTGCCATCGACACTAAAAAGCTTTTTCAAAGCAAAAAACTAATTATTTGTGGTGCATATTTTAGCTTTGGTTATGAAAATAAACTGAAATCAGATTCACCTTGATGTTGCATGCAATCGACTAAATAATATAAGTATATTTTCATATGATACCCACTATTTCATTGGCTTTTTTAAAGATAGCGCTGTCTTTATTATTATTATTTTAAGATATTTTGTTTGTTTTGTCCAAACATAACATGCCAGCAACAACTAGTAGATTGTGTAAATGCTTTTTAATTGTTTCTGTGTTTTTCTTAATGAGTCTGTAATTATTATGAAACCGATAGTTCCGTATCCATCGCAGCAAATGGGAGGAGGAACTCGTCACATTTTTTGTTTTTTTTTTCATTAAATAATCCGTGGCTGATTATGGTATTTAATAGCTACATTATAGGTGGTTTCAAGTGGCTAAGCGCTTAAAACCCCCACACTCAGATGCAAGAATACTCAAAAAGCCATCCATCATTAATCATCAATGGAATCAACGAAATATGCATGTGTTGTTGATGTTGTTCGAAATTACCTTTCAAAATATTATTAGAAATGATATTTGTAGACAATGAAGGATAGAAACAAGACAAAAAATTGTACAAAAATTAATCTTAATAATGCATCAGTTGTGCGGTGGCAGCAGCAGAGGCGGTTGCCAAAAATAACACCGAGTACCTCGTCCGCACCGATATTATGACAAAGCAAAAAGGCATTAGTATGTATAACCTTGAAAGATCTCACTTTAATATCAGCCGCACAAATAGCTGAGACACTCTGGCGTGCAAATTAACATAATGTGCAATTTTCAACGCCTCAGAAAACAACAACAGTGTGTTATACAATACTTGTACAAAGCCACCTGTAAATTGTTTAAAGTTTAAAGTCATGTTAATGGTTTGGTAACAATTTCAATTCAAAACTTGAAATTAAAAAATATGTACTAAAAAACAAAACAGGCGCGGCTCTTTGCCTCTCACACCTGAGAAACGGATGAGATATGTTAATTTGCCAAGTAGCCTTTAATGTTTTGCAACAATGTTGCACTGCTGTTTGATGGAGTTATATCTCAAATGGTTTATTGTCATAAATTTATATAAATGATTATCGTATTTTATTTCACAGCGAATAAATCTGCTTTAGACTTCTTTAGGGCAGAATACCAAAGGCATTGCTGGTTGATTTAAGTGTTTTACTAGACATGCCGATTGACTCGACACTTATACTGCGAAGTTGCTGTCGACAACATAGAGGGGGCCGGCAACGAAATTTTTTTGTTATTGCTGGAGCCAGGATTTGGACCTGGGATCTCCCGCATGATAGTCGCGTGTTCTAACCATCATGCCACGGCCGGTTTAAAACACCCCTTCTATATATAGTTATATGTTTGAGAAACTACCACTGTTAGCATATCTCAACATTATTGTTTATGTTCCTTAATAATTACTATGTATACTAATTACTGCCATTGTCAGCAAATATTGTGCAATTTACAATATGCGAGCACATTCAATAGAACTTGATTTCAATTATTGTCGTACATAATTTTTCTAAAATATCCATTTTTTTTTCTAATAATAAATTATATTATTTTTTATCGTTGTCAAACAAAAACATTATTATTAATTCATTAGTTTGTAATTGTTGTGTCATTCATAGGAAATGCTATCAATATAATAAAAAGTGATATTATTGTTTCCCTGGAAATACAGACATATATATTACGACAACAACAATTAAAATACTAATAATATTGACAATTTCAATTGAAAGCATCGAATTGTTATGTAAATATTATTCAACAAATCTAAACGAATACAAACCAACGAATAACAAAAAATCGCAAACAAAAATGTGGTTCAGATTCAATAGTTGAATAAACCTTTTGTTCGCATTTGAATGTGGGGAGAACTTTCGCCTCCTAATATTCTCTGTTATCGATCGCCACTGTCGGAAAGGTAATGAACCTTTAAATAAGTCGTTGTATTTTTTGTTTGATTTAATTTCATTTCAGTGTGTGTTTTTGCTGTTTTATTTGATTAAGTGAATTGAGGAAAAAACCGCTAAATATGCATATTGAGTATTGACACTTTAAGGAAGAGAGTGCAAATGTTTGAGCGTGACTAAAGATCGCATAAGAAACGTGATCGCGATTATGGGTTCAATGACATCAAAAAGGCAACGGAACGTACTTAAAATTAGAAATAGTACTTCTTAAGGATATGAGATGTGCTAACTGACCGCTGAACTATGGCACTCGAAAAAGCGGGTATTGTAACTATATTTGTGCGACGGTCATCACGCTGTGTATAAACGTGCATTCCCTTGATTTACAATACTGGTACAATCACCGAATACAATCTGTTATAAACTCGTTATTATGTAAATTTTGTTGTTTAATCAGATATCCTGCAATAGTCAAGTATTATTCGAACTTTCCTACGAAGAACTTGTACGGCTCCATCCTAAACATACCAACTTTTCTTAAAAGAGCATATGGGTATTTCCACAGAAATGTCAACCGTGATCGAAAAATTAAAAGTTGACAGAAATTTATTTTCGACTTGTATTAGTAAAGACAAATATTAAATTTTATTAAATAAAAATGTCCTAAGCTTATTTAGTTTCCGTGTTGATTTAACAGACATCTAACGTGATCGTACCCAAATTCTGTATTTAGTAAAGCTATAGCAGGATAAAGTTCGCGAAAAAAAATCTGGAAGTCTAGCCACGCCCCTTCTGGTACATCCCATAAAAATTTACCTTCGCCGACGTCAGATATGGAGTAATAATATCAATACACCCAACGAGATCGTGTCTAAATTCTGTATTTAGTAAAGCTAAAGCAGGATAATGTTTTGGTAAAAAAGGAAGTCTAGCCATGCCCCTTCTGGTACCTCCCATACAAATGTACCCCCCACTTTTAAAATCGAGTAATAATATCAATATACTAGAAAATTTTATGTTTTATTGAGGATGAGTGTATATGTAAGTCGGGTTTCCCGATTTAAGTTTTCTTATTGTTTTCATATAATATTAGTACCAACAGTAAATAACTCCAATAAAATTAAAAAACCATTAATAAAGTCCCCCTCCTCCTCCTGGGGTGAGGGTATAATGATCAATTAGCAGCCAAATTTAGATTTTATTTTATTAACGTTCTAATGTAACATTCGTGATCAACAATTAGTTTTTTAACCATTTCACAGCTATAGGAATATTTGTCCCATCATGTCAGTAACATAATGTAGGTATTTATGCTATTGCTTTTGCTATTGCTATTGCTATTGCTATTGCTATTGCTATTGCTATTGCTATTGCTATTGCTATTGCTATTGCTATTGCTATTGCTATTGCTATTGCTATTGCTATTGCTATTGCTATTGCTATTGCTATTGCTATTGCTATTGCTATTGCTATTGCTATTGCTATTGCTATTGCTATTGCTATTGCTATTGCTATTGCTATTGCTATTGCTATTGCTATTGCTATTGCTATTGCTATTGCTATTGCTATTGCTATTGCTATTGCTATTGCTATTGCTATTGCTATTGCTATTGCTATTGCTATTGCTATTGCTATTGCTATTGCTATTGCTATTGCTATTGCTATTGCTATTGCTATTGCTATTGCTATTGCTATTGCTATTGCTATTGCTATTGCTATTGCTATTGCTATTGCTATTGCTATTGCTATTGCTATTGCTATTGCTATTGCTATTGCTATTGCTATTGCTATTGCTATTGCTATTGCTATTGCTATTGCTATTGCTATTGCTATTGCTATTGCTATTGCTATTGCTATTGCTATTGCTATTGCTATTGCTATTGCTATTGCTATTGCTATTGCTATTGCTATTGCTATTGCTATTGCTATTGCTATTGCTATATTTGTTCATAGTCTTTCCTTTTGTATTACGTGCCATTATTCTAAGCCACTCAAATCCAATTTATTATCGCTTTTTAGAAGGGGATTTGAAATAAATCTTCCACAAAAATATGAATATTAATAACGCATTTGTTGTCTGTCGGTGTTTTCTGCACCGTGATTAGTGGTTTGTCACTTTGTGGTGATTTGTTCGTTTCGCAATGACTTGTTCTGTCCGTCCGTCCGTCCAAACAACCGTAGGTGTCGGCAACAATGTTGCCATTTCTCTTGCGTTGCTGTTGTCGATTTCACATATTAGAATTCAAAACAACAGCAAAAAATTAGTATTAAGTTTGTTGTTGCTGGCGTTGTCTTTAAAGCGTATTTAAATACATTCTATATTTTACGGCTTTCTAACAATGTCGTTGTTGTTGCTTAGTTTTTATGACTCGGAAATTGTATATGTATAGGTATGTGTGTGTGTGTGAGCGGTAGCAATGACCGCTAGAATGCAATCAACCTATTTCAAGGCTAACTTTTAGATACGGGAACACTGGAATGATGACGGGAGCGGCAAGCAATCACAAGTATTAGATATAGAAACAAAAACAATGCCAAACACTCTCACTAACGCAGCTTGTTGTTGTTACTTGCTATTGTCATTTCCTGGCCGGCTTTTAGCAGACGAGGGCAGATGGGGCAACGGGTGTTTAATATGATTTAATCTTATATCTTGCATTGCAAATACAGAATACTTTGTTCTTTGTTTGTTTAAATAGACAAAATGTTTTCAATATTTTTGCGCTGACAAACAAATAAACATATATTATTATGCAATTGAACGATAACGAAAAATACATTTAAAAATATTTTCGCTTTGTTATGTGTTAATGATTTGATTATGTTTAGAATGATAAACAAATACTTAATAGGTACATAAGGGAAACTTATAATATTGGGGTTCAGAACTTACGCCTTATTATTTGATATTCGTATTTTGTTTAAAGTTTTCAACTTACCTGTAAAGATAAAAGAGAAGTGATTAATTAGAAAGTGAGTTTTAGCAGAAAACGAATATATTGTTAATTAATATTTTCATAAAAGTTAAACAATCAAATAAATTCATTTATCATAATCATCACTATGATTAAGAGTGATTTATCATACTAACACATAACCCCACACAATTAAAAATATGTCTGTGTGTACTTATATGTCTGCATACAAAATATACAAAAGCATTAGTCACAACAAGTCATCGGACGTTTTGGATAAAGAAAGTCAAAAGTCGTAAAAAAATGGGAACTCTCGCAAACAGGTAGCGTTTGAGACAGACAGACAGGCAAGTTGACATATGGGTACACAAACAGTGAGGCGTTTTAGGACGCCATTGTTATATATACATACGTATAATTTTAAAAATTATTAATCTGTTCATACAAATTGCCAACAAATTCGATTTAAGGTGCCCGGCTAAATTATAGCCTGACTGTTCGTTCATTTATTCATGTTAGCGGAGGGAGGAATAAATATAAAAATTCATTTATAACTAAATAAATAATTTTTTTCAGAGCTAGGTGATTAACTTTTTCCAACTAGCATATATCTTTTATTTACCAGCAATTGATTTGGCAGTAAAAAAATTCAAATGCAATCTAACAGGAATTAATAAAAAAATATATATAATTAAATTCCTTTAATTATTTATTAAATTAAATTCCCTTCTTATAGACATTAAGTCTGAGCCCACATAGACACTAAATATTAAAACTCCACCAATACCTTGAGTTGCTAAAACCACCCATCACTTTGCGATTTCTAACCATGACAAACGCTAATAACCTTGAAATAAAATTACTTCATATCCTTTGCGGCTGCTGCACACGATATCGTCGTCTACAGTTAATAATACCTCCCTTCTTTCATATCAGGTGTACAATAGGGATATAACTTTTTGCAACTTTTTGCAAATATCCAAATGGCCCTAGCATAGTCGAATAGGCCATTGAAAATTATATAAAAAAATGGTATTACTTTTTCGCAGTTGTCAAAAAAGTTCACCCACCAAACGCGGTAAAGTTTTTAAATGATTTTTTTTTTGTTTAGCTAAAAATCGCAAAAAACTTTTTTTTTATCAATATATCAAGCTGCATTTAACATTTGTGTAAATATTTTGGAAGCTGAATGTATGTTATTGATAATTACGTCATGTACTTTAAATGTTTTTATTATTCAAAGAAAATTATATTCCGAGTTTGTGTTTAATACTTAAAAACAATGGATTTTAAAAGAAGCCCTTAAAGCGTTTTAAAAAATGCAAAAATTTGGACAAAGGCTTTGTCCAAATTTAAAGATAGCTCAATAATGTGGAGAAACATTCCAGATATCGTCATTCCATTACATCAAACAAAATTTGTCAGTTTACTATTTTACTTTATTAATGAAGTATTTAAAATTTTTTATTTAAAATGAATGTTTTTTTTGGGAGATTTTAGAAAATCGTTTTCGTGGGTGAGGTTTTTTATCCGAAATGACCCCAAAATTATTTTTTCGTAAATAACACAACCTTCGCCATCGCGTGGTGCTAGGGCCAAAATTTGGTTATACCCCTAGTGTACAATACATCTAGTTATTGGAAAGCTTGGGCTGCTAAAGTAGGAAAGACGACATTGGAAATAACAAGAATAACGTCTTCATTCATATGAATGTCTAACAAACAACAATTTATGCAAATTTGATATTTTGCTACGATATCAATTCGAACCAAACACGCAATATCGAACAAGAAGGTGTGGCAAGGAGGAAAACTCGTCATTTTCATAAGGATTTCCCGTTGCTTACGACAGTTCTTGGGTTCTGTCTCTTTCCTGCAAGCAATAGCGAAAGTAACACAAGAGCGCTAACAGTTTAGCGTTTAAGTAAATTTGTTGTAATGATAACTTAGAGTGAAAATAATTTGCTTTATGAGATTATACGCCATTTTAATTGGATAATGATAATTATGAATAGGGAGTCGGTAAAACTCTTAGGCTTTATGGGAAAAACAAAACATATTTTGCTAGCATAGCTCGTAGACAGATTTTTTAAGATGATTTGGATGTGAATAGGTACTATTTATTTGACAAGCATAATTATGCGTAAGAATACTTCATAAACACAGAAACATTAATATCGAATTCAGTTTACATGGCAATGTGAATCCACGCAGAAATTAAAGCATATATAAATATATTAGCTTTACATCTATTGTATGGGATGTCAAAAAATTCTCGTGATTTGTATATAAAGCTCTCAGAGTAGATTCCGTTGATTCATTCCCTTCTCACAGATCGAATTGAATGTTGAGCAATTCAACGACAGTTTGAGCAAAGTCAAATGCATGTGGGGAAACCACACTAGATGTCGAGGTCAAGGGTCCGTACGTCTATGTGGAGGCGTTAAAGGGAGTTGTTGCATGTTAAGACTCGTTAACTAATGGCCTTTGTGCCCTTGAATATTTTCGTATTATTATATTATTAATGTAATTTTCTGTTACATTTATACTTTTGCAAATATTAGTTTGGCATTTACGTTTATTTTTTTTTGTATACTTTGCTTTCCTACGAATTATCCTATATATATATATATATCATAGTTAATGGTTATATGAGTAATACATGTCTTAGACGACTAGGTGCTGTTTTTGGCTATTAGCGTCAAAGAACTTCGTTATGAACATATAATGCATACAAAAAATACAATCATATGATCCATTTAATTGATTTTGTGTGGCATACATTTTTCAGGGAAATTTGTAAAACAGCGGTAAATTATGAAAAAATACATTTAAAACAGTACAACACGTGATTTTGGGACTCAATTCTGAGAACTGCACGTGAAAGTAGCCCCAAAAAGAAGAAGTTCTGCATCATTCGTTTTGTCAAGTTACATGCCATAATAATTTAATATCGATTTGAAGTTAGCAAGTATGGTATAGTGGATTTTATCACGTTTTAGGCTCTTTTGTTTGACATAACATAAGCACTATATGGCGGCTTATGATTATCATAAATAAAATTCCACGTAAATCATACACAACGGAGTACAACAGTTTTATTGTAAATGCTACAAAATAAACCCAGTTCAAAATCATTTGATGAATTGAAAAGTGAAACTCTTGCTTATCTAGGGAAACTTTATATGAATAATTTAAAGGAATTGTAATTCTTAATTTTTTTTAAATTGTTTCAGTGATTCTCGAGTTATGTCAAACAAAAAAGCCTTAAACGTGACGTATCCCCCTATACTAACCAACTTCAAATCGATATTAAATTATTATGGCATGTAACTTGAAAAAACGAATGATGCAGAACTTCTTCTTTTTGGAGATACTTTCACGTGCAGTTCTCAGAATTAAGTCCCAAATCAATGAGCTGAAAAATGTTGTACTGTGTAATATATATAACTGCCAACGCAATTTGACAGATTTGAAACCATTGAATAATTAATATTCAATTGTTAAAATACTTTACAGTAGGTGCTGTAGAAAGTATTTCTTAAGAATTCTTGTTTAAGTTTTTGAATTTTATATCATGTTTTTGACAACGTAAGCAAAACACGAAAAAACTTGCATTGAATATTGAGAAAATTATGAAGAAATTTTATAAATTTTGTTAGGGGGAAATTATATTACAAATTGTGACAACCTAAAAAAAAATGATTTCCCTTCATATAGCTTCTTGCGTTGTTTTGAATTAACACGCTTTCTATTTTTATGTTCACAACTAACGGCACCTACTTGTTTATCGACAAATGCGAACGTCAATGTTTGATTGACTTGACGCTGCATTGCGAAGTTGCTGTCGACAACGTCGAGGGGGCGGCATTGAAAGAAAAATATAGATTACTGGAAGCGGGAATCGAACCGGGGATCACTCGCTTGGGGGGTTTATAAGGTTTGTAGACGCTGTAGGAAGTGCTCAAATACGCCAGTTATGGATACCTTATTTCTATTCTGAATGTATTCTGCATATTTTGTTATCACTAGTTCACGATTTCTGACATCATTCCATCGAATCGGAGAGTTGTTCTTAATATATTATTCTTTAGTTTTTCCTGAACTAGACGTTATTCTAGATACTATTGCGAACATTAAAGCAGCTTTGAATAGCAATATATCGTTTAATGCATTAGGCAGGCATAGCCCAGAATTATCTTCAAGTTTTTAAACTCCAATAACCAAAAAGTTAATCAATCTAAAGTTTGTAGCAGACGCTAGCACTGTTATGCATATGCGAATGTCATATACTTGTAGAGGTCTTATCACAGAAGCTGTACACGTGCTCAATCCTGTTGCCATTGGAAAAGTCAGTCAAAAATAATATTTTTAATTTGATTCAATTTATCTTTATTTAACTGGGAAACATGGTAATACTACCAGTTTCGGTTTTTTTGTCAAAACTAAATTTTCGCATATAACAAATTTACATATTTGCAAAACTCTATTCGAATCCTTTCGTTTTAAAACTTTTCCAGCATACAGTTTTTCGCTTTGAAAGAAAGCTTATATTGTTTAAAAACTATAGCCATTGCTGTTGCCATTTTGTAGAATATTTTCCGATAAAAAGTCAAACGAAGCATAGTAAGTTTCTTGCAAATATTTGTCTATGCACACGCGTTACACAAGTTTTTTCATTGCAACAATTTAGAGGGGTGAGCCAAGATCCCCCCCCCTCAATAGAGTGTGTGCAGTTTGAGGAGGTCGAAAATGACTTGTACATGCGCAATGACAAATGCCGGCTTGCCCTACAGCAATAACATTGGTTCTCTTTTGCTTTTGCTCCCTCTCTCTCAAAGTTCCCGCTTATAGTTGGATACCGGCAAAAAGCATTAAAGCAAAAACAAAATAGTACAGTTGCTCCCCAAAATTATGCAGCAAACATTGCCAAAACTGACTGGCACTAAGAAAATATGTGAGCGCGCGTGTAAGCGCACACAACTACAGACCCAACGACCTAGTTTAAACAAGCACGCTTATACACACACACATAGTAATGGAAAACATACAAATATGTCTATTTGAAGAATGGTGTATATGAAAGGTTGTTGCTATGAAAATCCCCTCTCGTTTTTTGCATTTCAGAGAAAATATCGATTTTCTCTTCTCTCTTCTTTAGTGCATAAAGGCCTTGATACATGTACTAGTGTATGCGTATGTGTGTGTAATGTAGGGATGAGGACCCTTGGACTGCATTCCATGTCAGTAAGTGTTGGTGAGTACATAGTATAATAATAACATGTGTGTGCGTTAGTGTGACGATATGCCTGAGTACTTTTTCACACAGTGTTGGTGTAGAGCGAGGATTTTCCAAAAATGACCTTGAATACATAAGCAACAAGAACAAGAACAACAACATTTGCAATTGTTGTTTGTGTAATTATTACACTGTCTTACACACGACTATTCAACCAAGTAAGTTGCAGGGGGTTTATATGTGTGCGTATGTGTGAGGACTCGTGTGCACACAGTATTGGGCAATGGGACCGGATATGAGCGAACCGTTTCTTATCTAGTATAATAGTTTATACTATATATTTTACCTTGACAATAAAATCGCACAAAATACAAAAGAGAGAACATAAGGAAAATCAGAAAAAAAACGATGGAAAACATAAGCCAGAATTAAACAGGCAAAGTCTTAAGCATATCTGCCATTTATTTATATTTATATTTAATTTACTCGCAGTTTTTCATACAATTCTTCATAAGTGGTCTCTGATGTTGTTTATGTTACTTTCAATGTGATTTATTTGCATCTGCATTGGATTACGTTTTGGTTTTTTTTTTCCGGTTTCTTCAAAAGGTTGTGTTAATTATTAGCCTCGCTACCTCTATCAACAAGAATTCAGTTGAAATCCACTTAAAAGCTCATATTTTATGCATACAAAAACACTAAATTATACAAGACTAATTACACTATGACACAAAATCAAACTTTTTGAAAAACACCCGAACGTGACTATATAGGTTCGATAGTACAACCGGAGCTGAGTAAAACCCTAGCTCAGTTTGGCTAGATTGGCTACCAAATTTTTTTTTTGGCCCCCTAAACTTTTTGAAATCCCTTGGACCCCTTGGAAAAAGGTGACATCAATTGTTGGCCAACAGTTTCTACAGTTTTCAATCTAGCTCTTTCTCTTCTTCAACAAAGTTTTAGCTAATAGTGCGCTTAAGAAACTGATATAATAAAATTTCCCAAAAAAATTAGACTTCCCTCGTTAATTTTCAAAAAACTTCGATAACAATTTTAATTTTTTCCCTTTTTTTAATATAAGTCGTAGGGAATCCAGATTTTTTGCATACTCTATTCAGTGAAATTGTAGTTTAGGTAACACCGAATAACTTTTCTATACAAACCTATGCAATCTGAACAAGTCTAGGGATATTAAATAGCTCTCAAAACACACTATCTACTTTAAACAAATCAGTTTTTTTAGTTTTGGGCCATTGTGCAATGTTTTTACTTGCTAACTTTACCAAAAACGTACTTATTGTAGAACTGAATAACTTCTGTAAACAACCAATATGATCGGAATACTCCACCCCCTTAATTGTTCACAAAGAGCATTAGGGTGTTCCTTATATGGCATTTTATCGAATTTCGTTAAAAATATGTATTAATAGCGATGTTGGTCATCTGTCTTCACCTTACGTTTCTTTTTGCCAATATTAGGAATATATTGTGAGAAATTTTGTATCAATAGTTGGACATTAGGGTGTGCCGCAATGAGGTTAAAGTATGAATTTGTTCTCAAATCAGTTTATTGCGGCTGAGTATTTTTCTTTCGTATATAGACTAAGTAGTAACAAGCCGTTCAATAGCTGAAGTAAAGACCTAAAATAATATGTGTTTGCGTTTACCATATCTCTTATAGACGCCGAGATATTTGATATAGAAGTGGGGGTATTTTTAAAAAAATTATTAAAAATGTTGAAATTGAATTTCGATGTAGATTATTATGGGCAATTATATATTTCAACTTTTAAAGGTTAATCAAGTTAGAATCTGTATGTTTAAAAAGTATATTATCACTATCTCTATCAATTCTCGAGATATCAGGCGTTAAAAACTGAATTTTTGACTGTATGCATAGCAATGTCTAATGAACTTTTGATCCATCTGAATACCCATTGAATACTTACCAATAACGATTTTTATATGATAAAAATAAAAAATCCCCTCAAAAGACCATTGGATATTAATGGTTTTGGTGACATTTGTAAGCATACACAATGGATATACAGGTGAAACAAAAGTTAAGTAGTCATTGTTATGCTTTTTAAGCCCCTGATATCTCGAGAATTGATAGAGATAGTGATAATATACACATATACTTTTTAAACATATAGATTTTAACTTGATTAACCTTTAAAAGTTGAAATATATAATTGCCCATAATAATCTACATCGAAATTCAATTTCAAAATTTTTAATAATTTTTTTAAAAATACCCCCACTTCTATATCAAATATCACGGCGTCTATAAGAGATATGGTAAACGCAAACACATATTATTTTAGGTCTTTACTTCAGCTATTGAACGGCTTGTTACTACTTAGTCTATATACGAAAGAAAAATACTCAGCGGCAATAAACTGATTTGAGAACAAATTCATACTTTAACCTCATTGCGGCACACCCTAATGTCCAACTATTGATACAAAATTTCTCACAATATATTCCTAATATTGGCAAAAAGAAACGTAAGGTGAAGACAGATGACCAACATCGCGATTAATATATATTTTTAACGAAATTCGACAAAATGCCATATAAGGAACACCCTAATGCTCTTTGTGAACAATTAAGGGGGTGGAGTATTCCGATCATATTGGTTGTTTACAGAAGTTATTCAGTTCTACAATAAGTACGTTTTTGGTAAAGATAGCAAGTAAAAACATTGCACAATGGCCCAAAACTCCTAAAAAACTGATTTGTTTAAAGTAGATAGTGTGTTTTGAGAGCTATTTAATATACCTAGACTTGTTCAGATTGCATAGGTTTGTTCAGAAAAGTTATTCGGTGTTACCTAAACTACAATTTCACTGAATAGAGTATGCAAAAAATCTGGATTCCCTACGACTTATATTAAAAAAAGGGAAAAAATTAAAAATTTTATCGAAGTTTTTTGAAAATAAACGAGGGAAGTCTATTTTTTTTGGGAAATTTTATTATATCAGTTTCTTAAGCGGACTATTAGCTAAAACTTTGTTGAAGAAGAGAAGGAGGTAGATTTAAAACTGTTGAAACTGTTAGCCAACAATTGATGTCACCTTTTTTCAAGGGGTCCAAGGATTTCAAAAAGTTTAGAGGGCCAAAAAAAAAATTTGGTAGCCAATCTAGCCAAACTGAGCTAGGGTTTTACTCAGCTCCGGTTGTACTATCAAACCTATATAGTCTCGTTCGGGTGTTTTTTTCACTGTTGCACTGTGTTAATAATATATTTCAATGGATACGGTTCTGGTGCGAGTATATCTCTCTAGGTATATGTATATGCAGATGGGTATGTGTATGACTTGGTGTACAATATAAATAAGTATAATGTATTTGAGATTAATAGTACATACAAGCGCAGCTTTAAATATGTGCCCTGTCATCAGAATACATAAATTTCCCTTTGTTTTCGACGTTTGATTTATATCGAGTGATTTGGTTTTAATCATACTACAAATTATTAATTTGATATAAAAGATTTTTGAATCACTAAGTAATTGTTTTAATTTGTGATTTTTTCATATAATTAATAACTAAATTTAGTTGAATGGTGTGTGAGTGTATGTAAAGCATAGTTTAAAAACTCAGTTGGCGTGGACAAAAGAGAAATTCGAAATTCCATTTGAAATTCAAAAAATATCAATTGGATGGGTTTTGAATTTGAAATGACGGGTTTTGAATTTCAAATGACGAATTTTGAATTTTAAATGACGATTTTTAAATTTAAATTGATGAGCTTTAAATTTCAGCTGATGTGTTTAAAATTTCTATTGACAGGTTATGAGTTTCATTTGATATCACAGTATACATTTTTTAGCTCATTGGTTGGGGACTCGATTCTGAGAACTACTCGTGACAGTATCCCCAAAAAGAAGAAGTTCTGCATCATGTGTTTTGTCAAGTTACATGCCATAATAATTTAATATTGATTTGAAGTTGGAATACGATACTTTCCACATTTTACTCTCTTTTGTTTGACATAACTCGAATTACAATTCCTTTAATCTGTTTATATAACGTTTCCCTACATAAGCAGTTTTACTTTTCCATTCATCAAATGATTTTGACCTGGGTTTATTTTCTAGCAGTTACAATATAACTGTTGTACTACGTGGCGTATAATCATACGCCACCATATTACAATATGAACCAGTACAGAAATTTCAGTCAGTTAAACTGACTTATAAATACCATCACCCAATATAAGAAAGTTTCAGTCGGGCAACCCGACTTACATTTACCCTTACCCTCAGTAAAATAAATAATTTTCTATTATATTGACATTATAACTCGATTTCTAAAGTGGGCGGAGTGGTACATTTGTATGGGAGGTACGTAAAGGGGTGTGTCTAGGCTTCCAGATTTATTCTCCATAACTTTATCCTGTTATAGCTTTACTAAATACAGAATTTGGGCACGATTGCGTTGGGTGTACTGATATTATTACTACATCCCTAAAGTGGGCGGAGTGGTACATTTGTATGGGAGGTACCAGAAGGGGCGTGTCTAGACTTCCAGATTTTTTCTCCAAAACATTATCCTGCTTGAACTTTACCAAATACAGAATTTGGGCACGATCGCGTTAGGTCTTTTAATAATATTAATCGATTTCTAAAGTGGGCGGTACCAGATGTGTATGGGAGGTACCAGATGGGGCGTGGATAGACTTCCAATTTTTTTCTCCAAAACTTTATCCCGTTATTGCTTTACTAAACATAGAATTTGGGTACGATCACGTTTGATTTATTGATATTATTTCTCCATATCCATAGTGGGCGGAAAGGTAGGTTTGTATGGGAAGTAACAGAAGGGGCGTGGCTAGGCTTTCAAAATTTTTTCCAAAACTTTATCCTGTTATAGCTTTACTAAATACAGAATTTGGGGACGATCCCGTAGGGTGTATTGATATTATTACTCGATTTCTAAAGTGGGCGGAATGATGTATTTGTATGGAGGTACCAGAAGGGGCGGGGCCATGTAGCCCATTTGCAATACCGTAAGTAGTTTTGAGAAAATAATAACTCGTGCAAAATTTTAAAAGATTTGGTTGCGTCTTTCGAAAGTTATCGTGCGAACCAGCCGGACAGCCACCAGACAGACAGACAGACGGACATGGCTCAAACGACTTAAAAAGTCATGAATCGAATTTGGTTCAAAGAAACCTAGGGTCTGAAGTGGCTCCTTCTATGTGTTACACTTTTGGGTCGTATCAAATGATATATACCCTCATCCCTAAGGGTGATGGTATAAAAAAGAGCCTAAAACGTGACAAATTCGTAACTTACTTCAAATCGATATTACATTACTATGGCATGTAACTTGACAAAACAGGTGCAGGTGCAGAATCATATGCTTATCATGTGGGCCGATCAATGAAAACCAATTTTGCGGACTTTATGAAGGTTTTTAGCGTGTCAGTGTAAGGAGAGTGGAACGACTAAAATTAATCCAAATGCGTACAAAAAGGATGTGCTGCCACATAATAATTTTACGTCCATTCAAGAACGGCAACAAACGTTGCAGCAAATAATATATAGATAATTTGCTTTTATGGTCTACACAAATGAAAATTAGAGATAAATTGCATTAATGTTACAATTTCAATCAATGCCTCTCCACAAAAATACGATTAAGTGTATGACTACTTTGAAAATGGTATAACTAACCCGTCGGCCATTTTCTAGTAACATTCAATATTTAAAAAAATAAAACTAACTGTTTTTTTTCAATTGCAAACAAATTTTCTATTGTTCACGTTTTTCAAATGCTTTGTTTACCTCGATTATCTTAAAAAATTTCGTTTTCAAATGTTATTGTTTGTGGTATCAACAATTATTTGCTTTTAAAGGTATATCAATCAAATTGTTACTGAACATTTCTAATGGTTTCAATGGTTTGTACCTTGTGCGATATATTTTGCAAATTTCCTATACAAAATGTGTTTATCGACAGTGTCAAAATACGTTTTAAAATCTATTAATCAACTTTCAATCAATTCCAAATAAAATGTTGAACCCAATACATTGGGACCTGGAAGTCAATTGGTATCAGCGATAAATCGTTGACAAATAATAGAATAATGACTGATAATGGCTGCCAATTTGCCACACCTAATATGTTTGGCAAATACAATAATATACTTGCCTCTAACTTATTTTACTCGTATATAATAATGCACCGATTTCTATAGCAGCAATAACACAAAAAGGTCAATTATAGAGACCCTATTCAAGGACAGCTAATTATCATAAACTCATTGTATCTGTGTAAAAAAACCTCCAGCTTTATGTTACTAGTTGACGGCGACTGTTTAATATAAATCTGCATTACTAACACTGCATCTCATACAGTGTCAACGAGATATTGGGATCAGACTTTGTGCTAACAATATGTTGGACAGATTATAAATCAAATATATTTCTGTCACTCAAACAGCCATAAGTCATAATTAAATGTGAACAACATGATAAATAAATATACCATAGCCAATTGCCTTGGTTGTTGTAGTTTTTATTGTTATTATTATAAAATATTTTACTAGAATAAAACTGAATCTATCTCCTCCCCTCTTCCGCTCTATCTAATATCGCTTATGGTGATCTTGAAATGAACGATCTTTAGTGTTTTTTTTTCTCACATCACACATCATAATCACCGCCATCATCTCGTGCGGGCTGACAAGATAAAATCACACTACAAATCGAGCGATGAAACTCTTGAAACAACCTTGAAATATATAGATTCATTTTTATGTTAATTGCAGTTTTTGTTCTGACTTCTATAAATTACAGTTCCTCTAAAGTAATTTTCTATAATTTTGCACTATAATTAAAAACTAAATCAAACAAATTAAAAACAAAAAAAATAATAATAAAGTGAACTGAATCTCATGCATTTTGCGATCCATGGCTGTCAGTGTGTAATGGTGGCAGCATTAGGCACTAGGAGTGTTGGCGGACTGAATGTATTCTCACCGATCGACCATTGTGCAAAAGCTGTAAGCTGTGGCGTTCAATGCAGCTGCCAGTGATACCGAGTGCCATACTTAAGTGAAAAGCAAGAGCGAGGGTGGTGGTGGTGGTGGTGGTGATGGTTTCAACGAGCTACATGATGACGCAGATTTTGTCTCTCAGTTTCAACCTCTTTTCTGGAGGGAGGGTGAAACTAAAGTGGTATTACTACTTGTAAATACGAGGACCCCCAGTTTATTATGAAAACCACAAGTTTTTCGCTACCAATGAGTCGTTGTTGCTTTATAGTTTGGTTTGCATCTGCTCTTACACGTGTAAGCGTAATCCAACCCACCAACCCCCCATCCTATGCATTTGCTACAAAGCGTTAGAAGAAATATTCACTGTGTGGTGTTATAAAATTAAACAATAACAAAAGTGAACTGTCATTAGTTTAATGAAGGAATATTTAGCATTGCTTACATGTGAATTGCAAATGTTTATTATATGACTTTAGAGGCAAGACTATTACTTATGCATACAAATTTCTGATGATTTTTGTGAAAAATATTTTACTTACTGTGTGATAAGACCATAACTTAATAGTTTAGAATTGTCCTAGTTTACATGGAAGACAACTTTTTAAAGGAAAATTTTATAAAATCAGGAACTTAGAATGTTCGGAAACGAAACGAAAATTTCCATTAGTTAAAAAAAGAGCATAGTTATTGCATTTTA
Organism: Muscina levida; assembly: GCA_964034835.1. Taxonomy (NCBI): domain Eukaryota; kingdom Metazoa; phylum Arthropoda; class Insecta; order Diptera; family Muscidae; genus Muscina; species Muscina levida. The sequence continues at coordinate 67,430,254 of OZ035880.1, read as the reverse complement.
GACCCAAAAGGTACTTAAAATTTGATGCATAACTAATGATTTTAACATTGCGAGGCTGGTGAGGCTATCAAATGCATATCATTGTTTTAAACGCGCGAGATGGTTTTTTTTTTAAATGCCCTCTTTGAAAGTCAAACAATTAATTGTTTTGTGATTGAAATCCCGATGTTAATAAACAATTATGTTTATTTAAAACTTGTTATATGGGTATTTCCAGCGGAAGGACGGACGATTTCATAGTAAAAAATTGCTATATTTTTTACTTTTTGTTTTTGTAATCATATCATGAATTTGTTGAACTTTAACAAAACAAACTATATATATCGTTGGAAAGTCTCTTCCGCTGAGAAACTTAAAATTGGTTCATATTTATCGGAGTAACTGGCTTATAAGTGCGTAAAAGTACGAAAAACCGGATTTTTACCTGTAACTAAAAATTTTAGGGGTTTTGGGAATTTTGAAAAACAGATTCTTGTAGTGCTCAGCGGCACCTACCAGTAAAATAGTATAATTTCCCAGGTATTGATTTTTTTGTCGCTCTGTGTTGTCCATTGAAAAATGCGTGTGTCCGCAACGCACATTTAGATTGAAGCAGCATAAAAAGTAAAAGTATTCCAAAATTGAAGTAAGTTGTTTATATAACACAAACATTTCTTTATTTTGCAAAAAAGAATATACTTATCACATAAGAAATTTCACTAAATTTTCATAGACACTTCAAGTTGCTGTGGAAAATTGTGTGTGTCCGGTACGCACTTTGTGTAAGTCATAATTTTGAATACAACATTTTAAGTAAAGTTTCATTAAAGGAACATTATAGTGCTGTCCAAAATCTACATTTTTTAATATGAACATAATCTTCAAAATATTTAAACTTTTCGAGAAAACTACAAAATAAGAAAAAAAACGTGCGTCCGCAACGCCAGGAAATACCCATATATATTTTGGCGGCTAACTTGGTTTCAATTTTCCTATGCTTCAAAAAAAAAAATATTCAGAAATATTTGGATCTTTTAAGAAAACAGCAAATAACACAGTACAACACATGATTTTGGGACTCAATTCTGAGAACTGCACGTGAAAGTAGCCCCAAAAAGAAGAAGTTCTGCATCATTCGTTTTGTCAAGTTACATGCCATAATAATTTTATATCGATTTGAGGTTAGTACGTATCGTATAGGGGAATTTGTCACGTTTTAGGCTCTTTTGTTTGACTAAAGTGGTAGGAAATAAATAAAATATTGTGGCGTATGATTACCATTAGTAATATTCCACGTAAAACATACGCCACGGAGTACAACAGTTTTATCGAAACTGCTACAAAATAAACCCAGTTCAAAATCATTTGATGAATGGAAAAGTAAAACTGTTGCTTATGTAGGGAAACGTTGTACATACGAACAGATTAAAGGAGTTGCAATTCTTATTTTTTTAAATTTGTTTCAGCTAAATCGGACTAGAGGTTCCCGAGTTATGTCAAACAAAAGAGCCTAAAACGTGACAAATTCCCATATACGATACTTACTAACTTCAAATCGATATTAAATTATTATGACATGTAACTTGACAAAACGAAAGATGCAGAAATTCTTCTTTTTGGGGCTACTTTCACGTGCAGTTCTCAGAATTGAGTCCCAAAATCATGTGTTGTACTGTGTTAGCTTTCTACTCTTAAACATTTGGGAGATCGAAAATATAGATCTTAAACACTCTAAACAATAGAACGGATCGAAAGTATTTCTGTTTCTGTGGAAACTCCATAGACCATATTACGTATTTGTTGTTTTTTACAAGTATATAAATATATCAGTTACTTTGGAGGCAGGACTTAACTTGCCTGGACAGATAATTGTGTTAAAGTTATCTAATGACAAAACAAACAACACTAAAATTTAAGCAAACATTTATAAACTTTTCCCTAAAATATATATTGTAATAAGTGGTAACTTATTAAAGGTTTTGTTTGTTATTTGATTATTAATTTATACTCTGGACCGAAATAAGACAAACAAGTCAGTATACGGTCTCAGAGTAGTATTAGCCTCTAAAGTCCGCGAAGGTCTGTTAGAGTCTTAATACTGTTTAGATGTGAAAAGCCTTTTTGACTGAAAGACGGGGAGTTAAGTTTTTAATAACTTTATTAACCGCTGTCTAAGCGAAGACTGATACATTTGGTATACAAGTTTGAGCTTAGGTGCGACCAAGTAAAATCCTTAAAGTCGTCTAGTAAAATACAGAATTGAAACATTTACAATTTGAAACGAAACATTTACATTAGTGCTACAAACTATCAGGTACTCGATTAAGCATTAAGATACTTGTTGAATTATTAAAAATAGTTAAAATGATAATTTTTATATTAATTATAAACAACAGCCGCTACAATATATATTTTTTTTTAATAGGATAAAGCTACTTCTTTGTATAGTTATAGGAATCCTTTATAAATTATAGACAGGGGAGAATCCAGATATCCGCAACATTTAATGTAAATTGAGAAAAAAGTTGAAAAAGTTTAAGTTGAAATGTTTAAAAGCATTTGCTTTAGCTAATACAATTATTAACACAAATTTTTGTAGGAAATTTTAAATTAAAATATTAATTTAAAACAATTAAATGTGATGATTCAAAACGTCACGCATATGTCTTTATTAACTGTTCATAACATTCCATATAAATGATGGCCTTTTGAAAACTAGAAAATAATTATAAAATTTGTTAGCTTTATTACCAATAGAATTTTGTGTACCATTTAAATTTGTGCCAATAAATTTTCTGTAGTCCATTTCATGTGCAATGCCATCGATTTATGAGCACTTTTGTGTATTGCTGAAATTGCTCTGCAATGAATCTTTCCTGGCTGCACTCGTGTGCGATCAGTTGTTTGTTTGTTATTTTTTTGTTGTTGTTCAAATAAAAATAATAATGATTCGGAAAAAAATGCAAATCGTTAACGATGTTTATATCTTATGATAGCCGGCTGACTTTTACCTCTGGTTACATCAAACAACAAACATGCCACTAAACAATAATTGTTGTGAATTCTGTACGGGCGTTTGTTTTAGCGCTTCCGTCAAGATGTGAGAACAAAAAACTACTAAAACAAAGCCAAACAAAATGAGAAAAAAAACACACAGAATATATAAATAACATTAAACTGCAGCAGAGAAGTCGCCCACTCTGCCCGCTGTGCACCAAGCCCCACAAGTATTTGTTGTAATGCCACTGATATATCGTAAACTATCAGGGCCGGAGAATGTGTGTACGTGTGTATGTGTGTGAGGTAATGCTTTAGTGTGCGGACACGTGCCGTTGCAACCTGTCCCCTCCATAGCCGCAACAGCCCTAGACGAGAAAAGCAAACACATAACCATAGATGAGGCAAACAACACAAGCTGTGTTTATACAACACGAGTATCCCCATCAAGCAAATAAGCGCAATGCTATTACCTTTAACAAATGCAACGAAGGCCTCCTGCCGCCCCTCTTGTTTGGAATTGGTCCAAGGGTTGGGTGGGAGGCATTGGGTAGATGCTGCTTTAGTTATTTCCACTAAACGAAGAGCGAGAGAGCTGTGCAAAGTGGTTGAAAGAGACAAAAACTAACACAGATTGAGAGGGAGCGAATAGCAGCAAACTAAATGCAGTCGTGTGTTTCAGTGTATTGGTGTAGCTTTTACTGCACTGTTGCACAAGCCTCGCCAAAGCTTCTGGCACAGTGACAGAGTTTGTCGTTTAACAATTGCGCAACTTTTATGCCGGCCGGCCGGCCGGCTTAGCCTGGCTATATATGTCAATGGCTGTGTGTGTGTGTGTACGACTGTAGGTTGGCACTGTGGATTTCTATGTGTATGTGTGTGTTAGAACTATACCCTTGATAGGGGTTGCGAGGCATGCAACAGTGCCCCCATTCCCTGATTATTGGGTTTGTTAGTGGCACTGTTGTTGTGCATTTGCCATAGCAAATACATGGCCAACTATGAGAACACACTAAATGCATTTGTGTTAGTGCACGCGCGCATTTTCTTATACCTCCCGCTCTGCCGATTTCCCCGTTGACATTTTGTCGTTGCCCTCCATAGGAACAATAATTACGGGGTCCAACTGACTGGGTATAAACTGAATATGGAGGGGGCTGTGTGTGAGCATGTGCTTGTGGGTCTCCGGTGCATTCCTAGGTGCGGTATCTATTGTTATTATCGCTTTTTTCACATTTCCTAGTGTTAGGGGATCTCAGCATGACGACATTTCGGATACAGCTTTTAAACACGCGCCAGTTTAGTTTCTTACACTATTCGCTCAGAATTTATGGCAATCAAAATGTATTACGACTACCAGCAACCGAGGAGATGATGACCATGGCAGCATATAAATTTTCAACTTGGAACAAAATGAAAATCTCAGAAAATTGTTTAAAGTGATCACAATTCCCATCTTTCTCCCCCCGGCAGAAAATGTCATGGCATGTTGGTTTATTTTGTAATCATATCTATATCTATCTATAGTATTTTTTATTTTGCTGTGCTCTAAGAAGATTTCTTTCTTTGATTCCCGTGTGGTAGATTAATTCATTTCTTGCAGTGTGCATTCTCTTGTAGTTGGGACATCTATAAATACATGTATTTTGCAATTGAATTTAGCTTTCATTTTCATTATCGTCTAATGTATCATCAAACGTAATTCTTTCACTTTCGTCAAAACCCCAAAACCCCATTTGTGTTTGTCATACAAACAATCTAAATCATAGGTGATGCAAATCGTGGCAATAACACGCGCTGCCGGCCCATGCCAATTTTTGCCGGCCAATACTGGCATGTGTACCTAGAACTATTTGCATATGTGCGAGGGTTGTATGAGAACAAAATACACTGCAGTGATATGAATATATTATAGTAAATTCTATTTAAAAGAACTAGGGTATCATGTGAACTTTGAATTACTCTCAGATATAACATATGTATATGAAGTTGACACGTTAGAAACTTTGTGACATTCAAATATATTAATCTATCTGCTAATTATGACAAAAAAGTGTTGAATTATCAAAAACTTATATATCGCTTTTAAATCACAATAAGTGGTGGTAAATGGAAGTTGGCGTAAATGGCGTAGATGAACTATGTTTTCATAGATGTAAAATAGAATATGGAACATTTATAAAGATGTATGTATGTTTAAATTCTAGATTATATATGTGCTTTCAAAGCAAACAACTTTTTGCAAAATCTTTAGGAAATTTATCCAAAATTATAAGACTTTCATAAGTTGATGTACCGAATATTTACGGCACTAATTACACAATGCAACAAATTTTTGATCCCGGCTTATGTAAAATTTCATGCTGAATTCAAATCTGCTCTCAGATATTTGAAAAGTAGAACAGTTTTTGAGATATGGTCAAATTTCCATTTTTAGTGTTTTGAAAAAAGGTAGGTCTACTAAAATGCCATGTTCTCTGGTTTTAGTTCACCGATGTTTGCAAAAATGTGAGGAAAATAAAGGATAATAAAATTATTTCTTAAAAAAACAATAGTTGTTTAAAATCTAATCACAAATGACGAAGTTATGGCACTTCAAAGTTGGATTTTTGTTAAAATTTTTATGATTTTTCAAGTTTTCGCTGCCTTTAATTAAGTTTTTTTCCGTGTTTCCGTAAAAATTGCTCCGGTTTCAAACTATTGCATGATAGAATAATGTGTTACAAAATTTTTTTGCCATCGGTCATCAAAATCGGATATAAAATACTTCCGCATTTGCAGCATTTGAGAAAATAACCCAATTTTTTTTTTAGATTTTCCTATGTGACTTGTTTAAAAAAAATGTAGAGTTATTTTTCGGAAAGCAAGCAAAACAACAATTACTACTACTCTCAAGAAGAGGTATGTGTACTTAATTGTGAATGTAGCGTTTATTTTTCAACCGATTTTGATGACCAAGGGCAACAAATTTTTGTAACATATTATTCATATTAACATATTAGACTATATTTCAAAAACTGTTCTACTTTCCACATATCTGAGAGCAGATTTGAATTCAGCGTGGAATTTTACATTAAAATATATTATTAAATGTCCGGGATACAGAAACTTTTGAAATTTTGTGACATAGTGTTATCACATTAGTGCACGTTATCGTTGGTGTTATGTGAATACCCCCAAAGCCTTTGGTGATAAGCCAGCTATTATTCAAAACGTAGAAAAGGACTTTACTTGAGTAATTCGCGATATGCCGGTGACATTGCTTACAAAAGTAATTGGAAGTAAAACCTTCCGAATAGATTACCTACGTCATAATGTTGGTTTATTACCTAACAATCAAATGTCAGAGATTGTTTTTCGGGTCATAATAAATATTCCAACATAAATGCTATGATAAGTGTATTATTAACAATTAAAAAGAAAAGTTTTAATTGAACCTCCTTTTACTATTAATTTGAAGAAGTTTCACAAGGCTTTACATGGCATAACATAACATTATATGTCTATATTTTGAAAAATGTTCCAAAAATACGAAATGCTTTGAATATGTTATTCTTAAAAATATACACTCATTTCATGTCGATTAGGCCATGTTTTATTCTCAATAAATTAGGCAAATCACACATCGTTCATAAAGTTTCTAAGAGCTCTCTAAAACGTATAATATTTTGAACACATTTGCATTTTTCCTATTGATATATGTATAACATGAACGAAAAATAGGGTTTATAAAAAGTTTTTACACCCTAGCCCGAACAAGAACATGCCAAAAAAATTAAAAATTAATTTTTACCATAATTTTTTTCATTTACAGTGAAATGAATTATATACATTTTTGCTCTATATTGTATGTTTTATCAGAAGAACCATTTTCGAGCTGAAGAAAGTTTTAAAACCTATTTTCTTGCAGCGAATACAAAATTTTATGCAAAATAGTTTTAATGGCTATTAAAACTTACAGCTTATATTCTAAAATGTTATGAGATTTGAGTAAAAAAGAGATAACAACAAATTCTAGAGGTTTATTATAAAAAAAAGTCATTACACTTATTAAACTAAATTTAAAACATTTGTTTCATATAACAAAAGTGTTTACACATTAGGCGTATATTATGATTTGTGTTTCGATATTGTAGTGTTCATATACAAATATATAAGTGAATCTGAAAATCTAAATGTATCTGTTATTGAAATGTCTTTAATTTATTTCATAATAAGAGCCAAGTTCTTAATTAATGAGAACTCACAATATATCGTCTGTTCTTAAAGTTTCTAGTAAACTTATTTTCATTAATTTTATTTCTAACGGCAATTTGTATATCAATTAAAACAAAATTTCCACTGACAGAAAATTACTGAGCTAATTTTAGAATTACACTTTCATTTATAATACTACAATATAACTTTTTATTAAGTTAGGTCACCCTCGCATTAATATGTTTACTGTAAATTTCCACAGGAATATACATATTTTGCAAATGGTCAATTACACAGTACAAAATTTTTCAGCTCATTGATTTAGGACTCAATTCTAAGAACTGCACGTGAAATAAGCCCCAGCAAGAAAAAGTTCTGCATCATTCGTTTTGTCAAGTTACATGCCATAATAATTTAATATCGATTTGAAGTTAGTTTGTATCGTATAGGGGAATTTGTCACGTATAAGGCTCTTTTGTTCACGAGCAGTTCTCAGAATTGAGTCCCAAAATCATGTGTAGTACTGTGTAAGCATATGTTATAAAAAATTTTTTTACATATAATGGGTGAACTGCGGAAGACGATTTGTAACTAATTCTCACCATGATTAATATATTTATATCAATAAATTCTAAAATCTTTTAAGCTCTGTTTTATAGAATATTTCTTAGAACACATCAATGGACAATCCACCAAAATATGCAATACAATCCAATGGTTTCATCGCCCACTTAGGCGTATGATTGTTTCTATCTTACACCAATTTAATAGCCTCTGTAAATTTTGTAGTCTTTTATGACATTTTTGTTGTTTGGTTTTCAAAACCCAACAAATTATTACTGTTCACCAGTTACTATCCATTTCTGAATATTTCATGTATTGTTTTTGTGGTTAATTTGCATTGAATAATTCATAAAAGTGGCGGGTATACAAAGGCGCACTCACTTAGCTTCAAGATAATTGGATTCGACAAATAAGTCATAAATGCAAACGAGCAAATGTTGTAATTAATGCCACTATTACATTCAAATGAAGGCAATTTGAGTTACAACAACAACAAAAAAAAACATAATAAATAATTACTGAATAACCTACTACCCCAAATACCAAAAAGGCGTAAATAATGCAAAATAAAAAATGAAAAATAAAATGCGAGAAACACAACTAAACGCAGCGCGCAAATAGCAACGCCAACACTGCGCTCATGTGTTGCAACTGCGCGCCTCTGCTTGTGGGTGCAGTAGTGTGTGGGCATATGCAGGCAAATAAATGGCTGCCATTATATTGCAGCGGATTAGAGGCACAGAGGTACAAAGTACAAACAATTGGTAGGGTAGATACAGTGAAGTGCAATACTAACCAATCGGGCAAATTGCGAGTAGCGTTTAAGCATATCACACAATCGTATAACTTGGGCTGCTCTCTAATGTACTCACTTAGGTGGTTGTTGTTGTTAGGCATTCGCTCAATATGAGTTAGTATTTTTGTGTTGTTTTCATTAAATCATTTTGTTGGTTGCATTTTATCGCTAAACTGCTAATGTTGTTGTCGCCACTGCTGCTGGTGCAGCCACTGCCGTGGTTTGTCGCTGTGGCTGTGGCTATAGCGCTTGATGACACTAATGACGCTAACGACAACGCCGATGATGATGATAATGATGATGATTTGTCACCTTGAACATGAAAATGGTGCACTTGGCACAGATAAAGCGCAACAACAACAACGAATACAAACGAACAACACAGCGAAATAATGCAAAATTCAATACGACACAAATAGAATAGCAACAACAGCAGCAGCAACTCACAAATGGAAAATGCATTCATTATTTGCTTATGACAAAGCGAGTAACTATAGAATTTTAATGTAGCTATCGTTGCTGTTGTTTCTCTATGGCCAAGCTATAGAATATTCCACTGAGGCTGTGACTGTGACCATAGAATACTTGTGGTTATTGTCAGCCCCAACGGCGAATGTGGTCAACGGAGCGTATAATTAATATTATTTTCTATAGCTCAACAAGGAAAATTCACTTCGATCTCTCTCTAACACTCTCTTTCTCTCGCTTACTCCCTCTTGCACTTTTTTCGTAGAACAGGGGAAAATCATTGACCACTTTATTGCATTTGCTTATTATATAACGTTCATAATAAATTTTCAGCACTAGTACGTGAAGGTGTTAATAATTCAACAGCGATGTTAATTGTTATTCAATGGTCTCTGAATTTAATTTTAGATAAATTTTCCAGAAAAGGAAACTGTGTAGGTGTTTGAATTGAAATAAGATGCAGCTGTTAAGATAAACACAATGCAAAGGGGTTGAATGATGGTCATCCTAATCAATCATCATGATCAGGATACATAAGCCAGCAACACTAATGAGTTTTTATTTATTTATATTAAAGTATTAATGATATATGTATATCAATTATACATTCATAATTACTTTTACGTATGCTAATGGCTTTTAAAATTAACGTGTGTAGGCCATTTGAAAAAATATTTAGTGCGATAAGTGGAAAGCGATCTATGACACTGAATAATATAGCATAGATGGTACAGTCATTTCCCACAGTTATTTGCTTGCTTAAAAAGGAAGCAATCCTTCCATATAATTTTAAGATGGACCAGAAGAATTTTGGCTAAATTTGTAGAATGAATGTCTCGAGCACAGTACCAATATTCATAAGTATTTAATAAAATTGAGAACTGACCTGCATTTTTCTTTCGAAGTTAGTTATGGCAGTAAGTCAATATTTTAAATACGACCGTTAGGTGTCCATTTTTAACCTACAATGTAACAGATTTTTGTACCACCGTGGTATCGTAAAAATATTTAACTGTTTCGGCTACTGAAATAATAATTACAATTTTATTATGATTTTGTAAAGATACGAAAACATTGCAGGTTTCCAGGTACGTATCTGGCAAACAACTGCTGGAAATGTTATGTTTCGAAACAAAATTAGAGCCAAGACAAATTGAAGTGTAATCAACGTGCTAGTACAATGGAGCCTAAAGAGGTTTTTGTGTGGATTTAATGTTTATGACTTAATTTCGACTAAGTTTGCAAAGGACATGCTAGGTTAGACTCATGTGATCACGTAAATTTGTATTATAAAGACATTTTAAAATTTTCGATTGAGAAGGAATTGGACTAACAGTCCAAATGTGTGTTGGATTTTCATCAATATTACTAAGAGCCTGTGCTCTCAAATGGAATAGCAATAAACTAGTGATAACATACGAACAATTTTCCTACTCAATGCTACACTCACATATACATTTGTTTAAGTTGCTTGAATTTCAAATAACTGAATTTGAAGTTTGTTGCATCAATTATAACATTACAACACATGATTTTGGGACTCAATTCAAAGAACTGCACGTGAAAATAGCCCCAAAAAGAAGATGTTCTGCATCATTCGTTTTGTCAAGTTACATGCCATAAAAATTTAATATCGATTTAAGGGGAATTTGTCACGTTTTAGGCTCTTTTGTTATATTGTTATATGGTGGCGTATGATTATCATAATTAATATTCCACTTAAATCATAAGCAACGGAGTACAACAGTTTTATTGTAACTGCAAAATCACTTGTTGAATGGCAAAGTGAAATTGTTGCTTTTGTAGGGAAACGTTATATGAAAGAAATTACTGTCCGGTTTGAATTTCGTCTAACCAATTACCATGAATATAGGCTATGTATTATTTAAGCCTAACATTACTTTACCCTTCGAAAGACGTAAAAGATGCCAGTCCAATTACTTAGTATTGCCTTATGAATCATGGACTTTCAGTCAACAATCGTATATATCTGCAATAGACCTTTCAAAATTTTGAAACAAAATAATTAATCTCAATTGCTCAGATTTTATTTAGCAATTAATGTTGTAACTCGAAATCAAAGATCTTGTCGCTGCCGTCTTCGAACAAGATTTTAAGGAAACCTAATAAAAAGTGCATTATCATACCGTAGGCAAAGGGCAAAGCAGGGTACAGGGTTTGTAATAGCTTTATAATGGTGCTATTGGTGTTACAGTAGCTGCTGCTGTTGCATTCGCTAGTAAAAGATTTATTACTGCAATTGTATAAATCATATATTTAAAGCTTTTAATAGCCATCAATTCGTTCTCTGTTTTTGTTTTTCTTTTCCCTCTCATATGGCGCAAACGGTTGGCGGATGGCAATGGCGAGCACAGATTGAGTAGCGCGAGTCAGCAGTGCTGCCTCATGGAGCGTACTTGTCTTTGCTGTAGCTGAGGTGGTTTTTTGGGGTTTAGAAATACCCGTATTGGGAGACAGACGACTTGGAATCAGTGATTAACTTGGGTGAGTAATGATTTCTGTTGGAGGGGGCTTTTTGTTTTGCACTCTGCACTTATTGTTATTTAATTGCATAATTAGTCGGCAATAATGTTTGATGTATGAACAAATTTATTTAGCAATTTCATCAACTCATGTTTGCCGTAGCGCAGGGTAGAGAGGGGTCAAGTCGGCATTGTCGATGATGGGATGGGGTGATGTGCTGCTGCTGTCACATTATTACTGCGAGCACTTTGTCAGATTAGGATTTATTTTTGAATATTCTCTTTCGATGAGCACTGCACTAAATAGAAGTTCTTTGTTCTCTAAGGCAGACAAAGGGAGAGATTTTCAAAAAGATCCTTTGCCAAAATGGTTTTTCTTAAATTTAATATACGCTGTGTGTACTCGCAAGAAACCTTTTTTTAGTTTTATGGTGTGTGTGTATGTGTGTGTATTAATCATTTGATTTGTTTGTGTATGTGAGTGGGTATATAAATCGTTCACCGTTTTGCCAATGCTTTTCGCCAGCCATAGTGGCGCGCGCTTTTGCAAATCGCTTTGGCTTTTGCTGTTGTTGTGATTTTGAGTCAATTTCGATTTTGCAATCGTTGTTGTCGAGCGTTACGTTTTTCTATGCAGTGACTGCAAAACTGTCTTATTTGAGGTATGCGCGCAATCAAGTGAGTGGAGCTATTTGCGGACACCAACTATGGACGTATTATGTAGTAGATTTCTATGTACATTCATATGTGTGTACAAACGACTGTAGCTATAGAATTATGGCTGGATACATGTAGTACGAATAATTGTTTGTAGTACTGTGTGTGTGATTGTTTGCACCGAATTGCTAGTTTTTTAATTTATTAACAAATCGAACTTAAAATGGGAGTGTATAAATTGCATTTTTTATTAAATGACCTTAAGATGAAGCAGGAAAGAGAACGGGGACAATAACCAACTGATATGTTGTACATTTATATTGATGCATAAATACACCCGAAGCCAAATAAATGTCATTAATCATACGCCTGCTAAATCTCCCGCTGGGCAGAGGTATTCAATTAATGCTGACTACGGCAATTGAACCTCAGGAAAGGGGGTTTCCCATGGAATTACCAGTTAGATTTTATTTTTGTTAATTATATATCGTAATTGCAGTGTCAACTAAAAATAAATCAATATTAATGTATACAAACACAGTGCACTCTGAAAAGGCATAGGTGTTGGCGACTACCATGCGGTAGGCAGTTATATATTCAAAAGTAAGGGTTACTGTTGAACATACGTATTCCTTAAACAATAACAGTGCAACAATTTTCAATATACCCATTAGGAGACAATCGATCAAATTTCTTGTGACAAAGAAAAATGCAATAAAAAAATTTTCAAACAGTTTTGGTAGTTGAAATAAAAAATATATATTGTACCTGTTCGACAAAAGAGTGACAACTCAAACCATCTGCGGTTTAGACATAACATGATCGGAAGTCCGCATCATGACCAGTTGTCAACTTGCATTATCTTCCTCTATATGACGGAATTGAATATGAAAATTAGTTTTGCATCGACACATAATAAAACCACAAAATTTGGCCTGATTCCAGAATACCACAAACAAAACAACAAACAAAAAGCTATCATATTACTCATACGACCCAAGACTCCTTGGAAGTAACGTATAATTATCTAATGACCACATTAAATGATCATACGCCCCATGGTTCCTATTTTGCTTTGGGTTCCTGTCATTGCCAAATACCACTTACAGCTAACTTTTGCCTTTCATATTTTCTGTTTTTAACATTATCGCATAATTTATTTCTTCCTAGTGCATTCACAATATTGCATAATTGATTTATATTTGGCTCTCGCTGTTTGTTAAGACAAATATTTCTATTTTATGGCCAAAATGGTTAAATAATTCATAGCGACCGGTTGCCGGTAGTTGTGGTTAGCATATACAGCATTAGATAATCCACACCGGCACTTTCAAATGCTTTCGGGCCAAATATTTATCAGTCAAGCCAAAAACCAAAAGGAAAATTTCTATTGAAATTGAAACTTTTGCAGTGCATGGCCAGACGTCGGTTCGTTTCAACAACACCCACACGTTGTAAAAGTCGCAAACGTGTGCGACGTTATCGGTTTTATGTACAATTAATTAATAATAATTACATCGCTTTGAGGTTTCTGCTACTCATAATCAATTGACGCTTAGAAACAATGGGCTTACAATCAAATTAATTGTTGTAACATCGTATGTTACAATGAATTTATTGTTGCTGTTATTGCAATTGTTTTTATCTTTCGTTTGAATATTAGCAAGATCATTTGTCAGCGCTTTTTTAAGACACAGGGAGGGCTTCGGAATAAATTGCCAGGGACGTCGTTCTGAAGGGCCGAACTTATACATACGTAGTATCGTAAGATTTACCACGATTGTTATTTAATTTTATAAGAAAAATTTAAGTAACATCTTCTACTCTCCTATTTGTCTTTTAATAGATATTACGCTCCTGATTATACCTCTTAATGCATTGAGATTATTTTCAACGGAAAACAAATGCATGACACGCCTCGACATGACTTCACTTTTAGTTTATTTAATTTATTTTTTTTGCTCGCAAAATATTTTTTTCTGAGAGTTGTTGTTTAAGATAAAGAAACAACAACAACAAAAACCAAAGATTGAAACAAAAGTTTAGAGCTAAACGTGTTTAACATTTCCGTAAACGGTGAAACGATTTGCATCACATCATTTTTCCACAGAGAACCGGCGGCTTTTCCTCTTTATGATCTCACATGAAATGAACACAACAAACCCAAAGAAAATAACAATGAAATCGGTTTTGTTGTTGCTGTTGTTGTTGCTGTTTCTCGCTAACAACAATCAGATGATAATTGTTTGCAATTAATTTGCAAAACAACAACTTTGTACATACAATTATAGTAACAAGATAGATTACCGGGTACAGATAAAAGAACAAATGTCAATTTTGTGGGTTACAGAGAAACGATTAGCAGAGGAGGGACCGGGTTCGGTTGTTGAAAATGCGACCAAATTGAGGAGACAGTGAAAATTAATGCACTCATTGTAGAAGTGGTCCAAAGATAAAATTTCTGTAAAACGTTTGCAATAAACAACAGCCGAGATCTAGAATAGTTGTGAATAAAAATTGTACGGTGAGTAAGAAGATAATTACTACAAACGAATATTGATTGCCATAAATTTTTATAGTAAACAGAGAAATTATTTTCATCGTACTGTTGCTTTAAACATGGTCAATTCAAAGGTAAAAAAGAGGTGTTGACAAAACCAATACAACGTTTTTCAGCTCATTGATTTGGGACTCAATTCTGAGAAATGCACGTGAAAGTATCCCCAAAAAGAAGAAGTTCTGCATTAGTGGGTTTGTCAAGTTACATGCCATAATAATTTAACATCGATTTGCTTCGTTTTAGCCTCTTTTGTTTGACAAAACTCTAGAATCACTAGTCCGATTTAGCTGAAGCAGATTAAAAAAATAGGGATTACAATTCCTTTAATCTGTTCATATAACGTTTTCGTACATAAGCAACAGTTTAACTTTTCTATTCATCAAATGATTTTGAACTGGGTTTATTTTGTAGCAGTTACAATAAAACTGTTGTACACCGTGGCCTATGATTTACGTGGAATATTAATTATGATAATCATACGCCACCATATAACAATATAACAAAAGAGCCTAAAACATGACAAATTCCCCTTTACTATACTTACTAACTTCAAATCGATATTAAATTATTATGGCATGTAACTTTACAAAACGAATGATGCATAACTTCTTCTTTTTGGGGCTACTTTGCAGTGCAGTTCTATGAATTGAGTCCCAAAATCATGTGTTGTACTGTGAAAGTTAGGAAGCTGTAATGTTATAGCCGAGAAATGCAAGATTTAAAAATTGGAATGCAAAAAAAATTGATGACGTCACATAAATGTTTTTTTTTATCTTTAGGGTTATGTCAAAGGTCATTGCCGATAATTTAGCTGCGATTGAAGTCATGGAAGCCAACATTAATAGCGTAGTACGCGAGATACTGGTAGCAACGCTAGGAAGAGGGATCGAAAGTTGGGCTTACCTAAATGAAAACGCAAGGCGTAATTGCGTGAAATATTTGGATGAAATTGTCCTAAACAAATATATGTTAAAAATTGTTTTTTTTTTGGTCGTAATAAAGACAGGCAATCCTATTTTAAGTATTTTATTTAAAGTTAAAGAAACAAGTTCTAAATTAATCATCTATATGAAAAAAGGTGGATAACACAATAAAAGTAATTCCGTGTATTTTGGTCAGAAAACTTAACCACTATTACCAAAAGTGGGATCAAACGTGAAATAAAAGTCAATATTAACTAGCGCTTAGTAATATTCCTGAATAGTAATAGCGTATTAAACAAAATCTGTGCTCAATTTTAATGCAATATCTTTTCCATGATATATTAATTTTATTAAATTAATTACATTTAAGATTTAACATAACATTTAACAAAAGTAGTAAACAAGTCTAGCTTCTCGATTTAAGGGAAATATGAGCAAACACATACTTTAAAATATATTATCTTTTAATAAATATTCCTAAACTTATTATTCAAGTCACATATTTAGGCTGTAATTCATTCTGCCAGATAGAAAATGAATCCCCTCCTCCCCATTGTGATGTGTAAATATGAAATATTACGAAATCTTAAATATCTGAAAATATTGTCTAGGTATGTGGGTATGTTTGCCTACGATTACTAATTAATATTTCATAAGCTTTTGTGTTTTTTACACACCACTACCACTACAACTCTTCTCTGCCCAAGAGTGTGCCGTTCTTTTGCCTCATATCATTTTTTTTTACAAAGCAACGGAACACATTTTTTTTGGAACGTACGAGTGACGAAACATTACAATTGTGTGTTCAACACAAAACCTAAGACTATTGAAAAATTTAAGGTGGCGTAGCTCGGAAACATAATCGTAAGAATATTTACTTACACGAGATATGAAAACAGAAAAACGCGTAAGCAAAAGCTTAAGGAGACTCTGCATGCTTACATATTAGCAGCACACCTAGCACTTTATGTTTATGAATGCCACAGCAGCGAGATAAAGAAGCGGAAAGAACGACGGCTGGATGGACAGACAGACTAACAGATTGTTGGACGGACGGACACGTTTCGATGTTAAGAAATCTAATCAAAACTCAAGGTTACCGCAAACAAATAAAACAAGAAAACACACAAACTTTTCTCAAGGTCTAACTCACTCGATTTACAACATTTTGATTTGACACCTACAGACACTTACACATCGCCACCAAACGTACGTACGAGTGTAAGCATGTATGTGTCTACTTTACATTTATTTTCTTGCACAATACGAATAAATTACACACACCGCCACACATACACAAGAGCACGCTCGTATTTGGAGACAATAACGAGTTTGTTCATATGTTCGTTTTAAACCGTTTTTTTTTCTTCATATTTAATTTATTTAAGGGCTTTTTATTGTTTACATTTAACATATTCGTTCTTTGTTTGTTCTTCTTTGATATTCTCCTCTCTTTAATGTATGTGAAAATTTGTAATTTATTAATGTTGTTTTATGCTGCCATCTTTTTCCGGAACTTTCATTAAGTGTTAATGTAATTAATTAAGAATTCAAATTGCTGTGAAATGCTCTGACTACGGGAGCACACAAGGGCAATTTCTATACAAGTTAAAGACAACGTTGAATGGATTATGGTTCATATCGTGATGATTAACTGCTATTAAATATGCCAAAAATAAATGATATTTTGATTCTTATAATGCCAGAAGACAACATCAGCACTAATTAGAGTAAACGAAGGGCTAAGTTTTGCGAGAACAGAAAATCCGTTTGAATCGTTCAAATTGATCTACGGTTAAATATATGTTAACTCTAGCCAACACGTTGATTACCTATTGTCAAAAGTAATTGGAAGCCAACTAATTAATAAGAGTCCGTCCGAACGTAGTGATATTACTTCAATTTGAGAATCCAGAAAACATAGATCAGTAGACGTGGATAAAATATTTTAAATAACCGCTAAATGTTCTGTAAATTTAACAACATCCAAACAATTAATACCACATTTACAAAGTACCTGTAACCAATTAACTCTCAACTTGCCTTTCTGTCATTTCAGAGGATATTTCGATGTTATTTAACATTTTGAGATATCTTGGAGAGATTGATGCCACAGTGCTAAAATCTTTTGATTTGAGCACTGACTCACTTCTATCATTTGTCGCTGTCGTTGACGTTTGCTGTAAGCAACTCAAAACGTTTTTCATAATTTTAAATTCACATTTTGTGGTTCTCATATGTGGGGCTCTACACATCCTTCACCTTAATTTTTATTAAGCTATTTATCAAACAAGATCTTGATGTGCACTATGCGAATAAAATGTGGCTTGTCTTCTTCTTCTACATTGCCATAAATTTCATGGTCTGTCGTAGACAAATATTACATGTGCGAAAATATACGCACCCAGCCGAAATGGCGTATAGTTGAATGTAGTTCGTCTCAACAAATGCATTACAATGTACTGCTATGAAAAATGAATACGTCCCATAGCCGTACCGACCCCCACCCCTCGCTAAAAACATTAAAAGAAACAAAATTGCAAGATCGTATATGCATGTGTCGGTATGAAAACAAAAATTTCGTCCGTGTTGCGAATTAGTGCATGACAACTATAGCGATGACGCGCCACGGCCATAATCTCTAGTAGGTTTTGATAATCTGATAAATCATTAAAATGACATTGTTGCCATGTAATTCGTCTTTTGGGTTAGTTGGTTGGCGTTCACACTAACTTACCCTCTTTTTACGTGGAGCATCTTCTTTGAAATCCACCACGATGCCCTCGTCGGAGGTTGAGACTGATGTGGTGCGTATACGGGCACTGGCCGAGGCATCGTTTGTGATGACGCTCATGTTGTGGCCATCATCACTCAGCGGAGGCGATGATGAACCTGAACTCCAAGAGGCCGATGAACTTCCAGGACTTGAACCGAGCCATTTATCTGAGGGAAGAAAAAAAAAACAACAACAACACCGCAAAATTAAAGATGAGAAAAACTAAAAATAAAATATTTTTAAAGGATATTGTAGCATTGTGTGATACCTAATTTGGATCATGATAATGTATATAAAATACTGAAAGCTGACACGAAACAGATTAAATCTGTATGCTAATTACCTCAAAGGATATTTTTTAAGGGCATAATTATTCCAAAATTTGTGGTTATTTTTCTGGTAGTATTTGGGCTGTCTAAATATCCTTTTTTTGGTTTTGAGGAAGTGGAAACAAAAAAGGACGTTAGAAATTGTAATCTCTAATACAGAATTCGAATAAAGGACAGCCCAATAAGAATGAAGTCCTTTTGAAAACTCCACCAGGAAATAAAAAAACTAAGTACACAGTTTAGTTTTGTTTCAGGCCAGCTTCCAGTATTATGTAGACTTTCCATGACCCATCACTTTGTTATCTTTTTGTCGCAGGGTGTAATATTTAGAGCATAGTGTTAACCCTCCGATTAGTGATTAGTCCGTTGCCCTTATACAAGGTACAAAGTCCGCAGAAGCTATTTCAATTTGTATGAATTTTTATATAACTACGCCATTTTGTTTTTGTTTGTTTGTGTTAGTGGCAGGGTTCGTATTGGCTCGCTCGCGAGCCGCTCTTTTACTGAAAATTGGCTCTTAGCTCGCGAGCTAGGAGCCACAAATTTTAAACGAGCTCTCGGCTCGCGTGCCAAGAACCCAAACAAAGAGATGGCTCGCGAGCCGAGAGCTACAAAATTTCAAATGAGCTCTCAGCTCGCGAGCCGGGAGCCACAAAATTTCAAACGAGCTCTCGGCTCGCGAGCCAAGAGCCCAAATAAAGAGCTGGCTCGCGAGCCAAGTGCTACAAAATTTTCAATGAGCTCTCAGCTCGCGACCTGGGAGCCACAACATTTCAAATGAGCTCTCGGCTCGCGACCCAAATAAAGAGCTGGCTCGTGAGCTAAGAGCCAAGAGCCCAAAAAAAGGTGGCTTGCGAGCCAGGAGCCAAGAGCCCAAAAAGAGCCAGCTCTCGAGCCAGCGAGCTCTTGGCTCTTGAGCAAAGTACCAAAGTTAAGTACCAAAAGCACTTTTTATACCAACAAGTAATTTCATTGGCCCAAAAAAAATTTTCTGTTGCGCACTTTTTTTGTACTATAGTACTTTTTTGTACCAAAAGAACTTTTAATGTACTTTTTGGCACAAAGTACTTTTTATGTACCAGAGTACTATTTTATACCAAAAAGTACTTTTAATGTACTTTTCGGCACAAAGTACTTTTTTTTCGTACCAGGGACTTTTTTTGTACCAAAAGTACTTTAAATGTACTTTTCAGCACAATGTACTTTTTTGTACCAGGGACTTTTTTGTACTAAAAGTACTTGTAACGTACTTTTTGACACAAAGTACTTTTTTTGTACCAGGGACAAGAGCCAAGAGCCGCAAAATTTCAAATGGCTCTTTTTGGGCTCTTGGCACTTGGCTCGCGAGCTGGCCCTTTTTGGGCTCTTGGCTCTTAGCTCGCGAGCCAGCTTTTTTGGGCTCTTGGCTCTTAGCTGGCTCCTTTTGGGCTCTTGGCTCTTAGCTCACGAGCCAGCTCTTTATTTGGGTCGCGAGCCGAGAGCTCATTTGAAATGTTGTGGCTCCCAGGTAGCGAGCTGAGAGCTCATTTAAAATTTTGTAGCTCTTGGCTCGCGAGCCAGCTCTTTATTGGGCTCGCGAGCCGAGAGCTCGTTTGAAATTTTGTGGCTCCCGGCTCGCGAGCTGAGAGCTCATTTGAAATTTTGTAGCTCTCGGCTCGCGAGCCAGATCTTTATTTGGGCTCGTGGTTTGCGAGCCGAGAGCTCGTTTGAAATTTGTGGCTCCTAGCTCGCGAGCCAAGAGCTCTTTCGTAGTTTTGAGAGCCAAGAGCCGAAAAGAGCGAGCCAATACGTACACTGGTTAGTGGTGATTTGATGGACCATCAGGGAGTTATTTTAGTTTGAAAATAAACTATTTAACTATTTAACTATTTAACTATTTAACTATTTAACTATTTAACTATTTAACTATTTAACTATTTAACTATTTAACTATTTAACTATTTAACTATTTAACTATTTAACTATTTAACTATTTAACTATTTAACTATTTAACTATTTAACTATTTAACTATTTAACTATTTAACTATTTAACTATTTAACTATTTAACTATTTAACTATTTAACTATTTAACTATTTAACTATTTAACTATTTAACTATTTAACTATTTAACTATTTAACTATTTAACTATTTAACTATTTAACTATTTAACTATTTAACTATTTAACTATTTAACTATTTAACTATTTAACTATTTAACTATTTAACTATTTAACTATTTAACTATTTAACTATTTAACTATTTAACTATTTAACTATTTAACTATTTAACTATTTAACTATTTAACTATTTAACTATTTAACTATTTAACTATTTAACTATTTAACTATTTAACTATTTAACTATTTAACTATTTAACTATTTAACTATTTAACTATTTAACTATTTAACTATTTAACTATTTAACTATTTAACTATTTAAATATTTAACTATTTAACTATTTAACTATTTAACTATTTAACTATTTAACTATTTAACTATTTAACTATTTAACTATTTAACTATTTAACTATTTAACTATTTAACTATTTAACTATTTAACTATTTAACTATTTAACTATTTAACTATTTAACTATTTAACTATTTAACTATTTAACTATTTAACTATTTAACTATTTAACTATTTAACTATTTAACTATTTAACTATTTAACTTTTTAACTATTTAACTAATGGTCATGCTATATATAACCCTTTCTGGAGCGAATTTCAAAGTCTACATATTTTTAATCAGTGCCACCATAATAGCTGTTGTGTCAAATATCACCCATCGTGTCATATCAAAATTTTCAGCAATGCAAGTCTATGATTCTACATAGCTTCATTATAACAAACACAACAAGTGTTAACTATCACCAGGTGTCAGCGCAACTAACTAAAAAGCTACTCACCTCCATTTTTTGGTGACTTTGGAGAAAGTGATAGGGTGACCAAAATCATGGCGGCATTATTTTCATTCATTTCCTCCTCGTCATATTGGTCGCCATTGCATTCATTTGCATATGATGGTGGACGTTTGCGTGAACTGGAAATAGAAATAAGTAAAATACAAAATTAGAAATGGTTGAACAATTAATTTTGTCATAGACAAATTGCATAAGATGCGCGTTATGGTTTCTAATTTTTGGTTTGTTATTTTTTCTGTTTCATACGTGTTTTTCGCTATTGCCGCTAAAATGTATTTATGAGCGTATTTGTAATTAAAATTTAACCTTGAAACGCAAATGACATAAATATCAAAAGCAACAACAACTAGATCCATATCTCTCATCTCATTCCTAATGTGTCATTTATGAAATATCCAACTGCGGCCAATGCGAGCAAATTAAAGATGTCATGAGTTAAGCAACTGTTGTTTCACATAGAAATTAGAAAAGAATTGAAAAACTAAAAACAAATTTGTCTTCTCCTATATTTGGTGTATAATTATACCTCTCGACAAAGAGAGTAATTTATAGCATTATTAAGAATACATCGGAGCTTATTGACAGTGATGTTCCTAGAGGTTGTCTCCGAGCGGGTTCTTATGTCTTTGTACAATGTTTGTAGAAGAGGAGGGATTAGTTATAATAAGTGGTCGCAATTTTTATGTAAATGAAAAGAATCAAAATAAAATTATTGTTGAAATTGTATTTGTACTGCAGTTAATTGAGATGATGGAATACATTTTGCATTTAATATAAACATTGAAAAGTTTAGTTTTTTCAATAACTATGAATTTTATAAACTCGATCAATGTTCATTTAGAGATTGAAATTTTTCTTTCTGAGGAAAATTAATGGTTCGAATCACAATCAGAAATGGTAAAAGTTTGATACATATTTTAATTGTGAAAGTATTTCAATAAGTTAGTTATTGTTAAGACTAGGGCAGATTTAATAGAGAAATTGTCATTAAATACGAACAAGACTTCACTTGAATTCTAGAACTGCTATGGAACAGATATTGATTACGTCTTCCCTAACTACTCTACATTGATAGTACTATAAACCTTAGAAATGTAAATGGCTAATAAGAGGATAAATAAGTCTTTTTTGCGATCGGTTTACTTTTTAGTAATCTCAACAACATTTATTAAAAAACTGGCGATGCTTAGACACTTGAAATGTTTTGTTGTTTATTTAATGCAGCATTTATGCTCCCAAACGGATCTTTGAGGAAATCCTCTTCTTACTATTTCTAAATGGTCATTAACAATAGAAAAATATTAACATATTTTGTTTCCCCTTCAAACCACAGACTGTCCTTCACACAACTCTATTTTGCATAGGTAAATACAATGTTCGAATGACATACTCACAATTCTCACGGTTGTTTAATTTCTCAATTATACTCGTATTCATAGTCAACCAACAGTGATACTATTTTATTTTAACATAGAATACATTTTTGCCACAGCCCACGTAATTATGTATTTTCGATGTTGATTTGTTTCATGTGGAATAAACAAACTTTTTTGTTCCTTTGTTGTTTATAGAAATGGCAGCGCATTACAACATTCCATATACAAAAATACAATATACATTTAGTAGAAACACTAGACTCGGTGTCTGTTACCGGGTTAATGATTACGAACGTACGTGTGTGTGTGTGTGTGTGTTGTCTGTTGGACTCTCCTCCGTGTGGACCCTGAAATGAATGAGGCTTTGTGTCACGCAACTCTGTTGGTGTTTCAAAGCGAATCAGCCGACAAATTTCCAATAGAAAAAAACAACAACAATACAACACTAAAATTCCTAGTAGAATACGACATGAAAATTCTCATTTCAATGTTACATATGGAATGTTGAAAATTTCCAGTGGAAACTCCAAGTTTTCAATGGAAACAACATCAATTATTTGCAATTTAGCAGATATTTTACGATTTGGCCTAGTGAATTTATGCGATTCTAATGAAACGTTTTTAACGCTATGAATATCGCTTTTGAAAATTTTCCATTTTAATGCCGTAATTAAATTTATTTGTTATTTCTATACGAGCACTTACTCACTCACACTGACCTTTCGCAACAATTTGAGTCATATGTTGTTGTTGTTGTTGGTCTTATTGGAAAACAGGCAAATATTTTTGAAATGCAAACAAAAAATCTACGGACAATACTCATAATACCTCTCTATTCGTATACTTTATTTCCCTGTAGGTGGCGACTCTTTTGGCCTCACCCCGCTGGGTGTTTTGTTGTTGTTTTGTGGGGCGTTATCACGACTGCGTTGGCAAACTGTTGCTAAGCATGGTTTGGCATTTTGACAGCCGGTTGGGCTCTGATGGCCGTTGGCCTCAATTGAATGACTGCTCCCTTGGTGTGCATTTTGCGATGACGTTTTCACAGTCGACAACAATAGCACTTACTGGCGTAACTAACGTATATGTGTCATGTGCCTAAGCTGGGGCACTGCATGTAGAACACATTGAAGTGGGTGAATGGGATGTTACTCCCTGGTGTAGAGGCCATCCATAGTGGCGGCTTTGGTTTGTACACCATTAACTGCATGGGCTTTTATGAGTTTTCAGGCTGCGATACATATCTTGTGTTTCTTAAAATTGTTATCAATTCAATTTGTTTGTTACATTTTATAACATGCGAGAATGTAGTATAATCATTTAATTGCAAGTGATTAGTTGTGTTTTAACTAGAACTTTCGTGTGTTACATTCGTTAAAATGTTTTCGAGGAACTAGAGAAATGTCGTCAAAACATTAGCATGCGAACAAAGGGAAATACCTATTGCAAATGCTGGCGTCTGTCAGGCTGTCTGTGGTACACGTATACGCAATATGGCAATATGAAATCAAATCATACGCCCCAAGTACCACAATTGAGTTCCTAGGAATTCTGAATGATTGCTTGCCCATAACCTTGATATAACCTTTTTGTTGAGTAATTCCATACTTTTGTCCGTCCTCCGTGTTTCTTAAACTATCAATCTATTCAAAAATTAACTCTCACCATCGGTCTTACTATCTCTTGCGTGAAATAGAGACAAAAACAGTAAGAATTCCTTAACTACCATTGATGCTATTCTTATGAATGATACAAGAACACTTGAGGGATGCAAAGCAGTGCGGTTAAAAAGTGCATTGTACTTGAAAGAGCAAAGGGGGAAAACAGCAGAGCAAAGTCAGGGGCTATTTAGTTGACGCCATTTGATAGTCGTATATAGAGAAAAAATGAAATTTCTCACACGCCAATAGCCGCCACAGAAACCCATTGCAATTGACAGGCACGTGCAAAAACTTAAGTATTCTCCTGCCGACCTTGAAAAATCAAATAAGTCGTATGGCATTTTAATCTAACGTACTTGTGGAATACACGTGTCATAAGCACACAATAAAATACAGATTCAATTATGTCTAAATTAGAATATTTGACAGAAATCTTAATAGATTAGCCAGGGTGGTCGGGTGGTTAATTTCGTCAGCATAACTAAATACACACAGCTGAAATCGATTTCCTTTTACAATTTTTTATATTTATGAAAAATTTACGTTTTCAAACATTTTATAAAACGATTCTCTTTATATTTTATTGGTTATATGTACGAATATCGAATATCGTACAGGCGTACTTATGGCACCCGAAGTGCTTAGAAGAGTTGACGAATGTAAGAACGATCAAAAGCGGTGATCTAAGATGATCCGGTGATAAGATGATGGCCACTGATTTCATGTGCGTCGAGTGTATTTTGTGTAAGAGAAACAAAAGTAAGGGTGGGTAGAGGTAATGTTCGTTATAAATAGAATGCTAACATGTCTTTTTCAACGCAAATAAGAGTTTGTAAGCATTATATAGTTCCACAAAAGTATAGAAATTATGATATAGAAATTATGGGTATGTACTTAAACATACTTTAATGCCGAGTTCTTGTTGTCATTCTCTGATAGATTAACGGGAGAGTTTTCTCTGTTCATAAGAAATGATTGTGTCATGACAAATACCTTGTGTGATTTTAAGCAACATTACTGATACAATTTTTGTATGAAAGTTAAGCTAAAGGATTAGGGTATCAAATTTGTTGCAACTTCTGCCGCACTAAAGACAATTCGTTATGTCATATTTTGTTCATGACATCTAAAGCAATTTTTGTATTTTTTGTTGCTGTAAAGTTTATTAAAAATTCACTGTAATGTCCAGTAATTTCGCTATACAAATCTAGGATGGTATTTTGAGTCATTCAGAACCAGTATTACAAACAGTTAAATCGTCTCAATGTGTAAGGAATAGGTGCAAAACTATTCGCCTAGACTCTCCGGGCCCACTAGTAAAATTAAATATTTACCTTATTAAATATTCTTCAATAACTTCTATTAACAGTATTTCATAAAATGTTTTTTTTTTTTTGTAATCCACTATATAAAGTCAGAAATTATCTTATGTTTCGTATGTGATGACTTTTCATTAGCCTCTTTGAATCGATAGTGACAAATAAAGTTATTCATTGCAAAGTAACTAATCATAGAGTTGCCTGCCACAAATGTTCAAATTAAGGCAATCATTCCCGCTTCAAGTTTACATAGTGCACAAGTATTTCGGCATATCACAAAACAACCACATTTTAGTTGGTCCATTTGCTATGAATAACAAGAGAACGTTATTACACCCTCGCACAATTTTAGGAAATGATTCAAAACGAATTGCCTGAGGTCAAAAGGCAAAAAAACATATTATTCAAAAAACAACATGCCCCAAAGGGTGTACTAGTTTAAAACAATTCTTTACGCCTCAAACATTTTAGACTATTAATTATGTGCAATAAAACCGAAAGAGTCCTTTCGATGAGAAACCTTCCAAGTCTCTGAAAAATTCATTACAAATACGAAGAACCCTCAGTCAATGTATTTCAGAGGAATCGTGTATTTTATGAAGCATAAAATTCTAAATTATAAGAAGATTTGTCTTTATTGCGTTCCAGAGGCTATGTGTTGTGATGTTCCATAAATTTCCATAGTTTTTTCTTCTTCAATATTTTTATAACTTCATTAAGTAGAAGTACCCAATATACACCACTACCACCACCATCTCGAAAGTTTTCGCAACAACACAATGTTTATTAAGTAAACGGCCAGGAAGTCTCACACTGCTCCGTTAAATTAAACTCTGGGTGCTATTTTTAAAGTTTAGTAACTGAAAGACTTACAGGAATACAAAGCACAGAATGAAAACAACACCAACAGTATCAACAAAATTTAGCAAAGAAATAAATTTGTTATCTTTCACCAAAGTTGACCATAAAATTTTATGATTTTGCTACCCATTTTTAGCCATGGACTAGCTCATACCAATACCGAAACAAAATGAAATCGGTGGAATATATCGCATTGGTTAGGCCAGAGTAGGTACGGATATCTGGTATCTGTGATACGTCTATCTCTGTGAGTGCGCTAAGTGCCGTACTTGCATGTCAAGGAATGCTTAAGTTTTTGAGCAAAACACAAACTTTAGGCAATGATCGTAATTCTTGAGCTCTTGTTTGTTTGCAGCTGAGGAAAAAGTTGAAAGACACAAGATATGGCCGCTGCCACTGGAAGACAACGGGTATAAAAGGCGTCAGATGGCAATTGATTTGGTGGAAATGGGATTTTAATAAATTTCCACCTAGAGCTGCATTGGAATGTTTACGACACATCGGTGCATTTTGTTTGTGCAAATAATGTTTAGTTTAATTAAAAAGTCTCTTCTTGTTCGGTGTAACGAAAACAAAGGCATCGCCGTTAAACGGTAACTAGAGTTGCCATTTAGCTCAAGTACTTGCAGTTGGTAACGCGACCGACCATTTAGAGTGGCAATAAAATAACCGTTAGGCTGCCGTTTTCAAAGCTTCTTTATGGCCCGTGGCCGGTTGTTGTTTCGGTTCCTGGCGGCCCCATGTACGAGAGCGTAGTATACGAGTGTGGCTAAACCATAAATATCATCAATCTAATGGGTTTTTTGTCAGCAGCTTTCTTGCAGCGGATTCTTGTTGTTGTGTTGAAACCATGATCTTCATAACGATCTCGTCATCATCTGCGTCTCTCGGCTACATTGGCAGCGTGTCCGCATGCGGTTGTAATGCGCAAGAGCGCGGGCCGACCGGCCGGCCGTTGCTTTTTAGCAAATTGACGTGCGCACATTATCGTGCTATTGTTGGCGATGTTGCTGTTATTTGTTGGATTTTCTTTAAACACCGCGTGATTGAAATGCGATATAAACAATTCGCGTTTCGTTTGGCAAAAATCGTAGTGCTTGTTTTTTGCTTTGGTTATTGTTGTTTCTATTTTCTTCCTTTGTGTCGTTGTTGTTGTTGTTGCTGATGTCTTTCATCGTTTCATTTCGTTTGCCAACCATTTTTTTGTATCTATTTTTGTTGTTGTTGTTGTTTTGTATAGCATGGGAATTTCAACGTGATTTCCTCAATTTGGTAAACAACAGCAATGGCAAAAACAACAACAACAACAATAATAGTTGTAAATGCAATTGCAACAATGGTAAGAAAATCCATAAAGTGAGACAGTCAACCAAACAGCAACAAATGATCTAACACAAAGTGGTAGACAACTTTGGGAGCGATTTTAGAAATGTGTTTTTTACACTAAATTGAGAATGAATGTGAATAATAGAAACTTTGATCTGGACAAAATATAAGTTGTAAAATAAAAACGGCCCACATCACGGAGCAATAAAATGTCATTGTTAATCATCACTTTTCATACGTTACTGTCCATGTGCATTTTGTAAGAATTAGATGTCGTAGAAGATTATTTGGTGATAATTAACAAGACATTACACAGTACAACATTTTTCAGCTCTTTGATTGGGACTCAATTCTGAGAAAGTAGCCCCAACAAGAAGAAGTTCTGTATCATTTGTTTTTTCAAGTTGCATGCCATAATAATTTAATGTCGATTTGAAGTTAGTAAGTGTCGTATAGGGGAATTTGTCATTGATTTAAAGTTAAAATTTATAAAAAAACACAAGTTGAGGTAATCACTTTGAAACATTCACAATTGTTACAGTAACAAACCAGATCTCTAATTATTGACTCAACATCCAATGATTTTGATTCGCCAGGTAAGTGAAAATATAAATTTCGATTTATTATATACTAAATTATTATTAAACTGAGCTCCATTTAAAAAAGAAAAAATTATATATATATCAGTTTAAATTATATTAGATCAGTACTGGTCTTATTGTTGCCTTAAAAATGTTATTTGATACCAAAATTGGTCCTGATATTATTCAATACTTATATTTAGTTAAATCTCCTTATGAAATTTTGCAACAACTTAGTTAGGTATCATCCAGCTTTCTTTGGAACGATTTGCTCTCGAAATTAAAAAAAGTATTTACCATTTGATAAAATTTCGTACTGACGATAGTCGAACCCGGCGCAGCAAACCATTGCCCATCCATTTATTTAAAATGTGCTGCAGCTAAGTATTAGAAAAAATATTTGTTGTCTTTTATATTCCCACTGCTGCTTTGCCGATCTACAACACCAACAACAACATTAATAGCAATGAGAGTTTGTTACTGCCGCTACCTGCCTGCTCACTTGCTTGCCCCAGTGTTTGCCTCAAGCCTGCTGTGCTTTAAGCATTAATGCGCCTGTGAGGCAATTACGCCTTAGCCTGTTTAACATTTTGGATGGCCTAATGCATTTGGCGCAAATGCAACAGGCAACGTTGTGTGTTGATGTGTGTGTGTGCGTCTCATGCAACTCCGCAGTGTACGTTTGATTGTGTGTCAGCTTCCCCATTAAAAATAGATGTAAAGTTTATGATTCCATTGAAATCGGAGTACAACGGCGCGGCGTGTATATCTTTTTTGCAAAATCTCTTCTTTCGTTCGCTCTCGCATTCGTTATGTGTTTAAGTGTTTTGATTTTTTTGCTATGTTTTCTTGTTATGGTGCAAAAGTGTTGAAAGCACAAAATTATGACCGCAAACCGAGGCAACAACGGCAACAGTTGGAGTAACGCCAAACTGTGCTCAAGATTAAAATAATAATAATAATAATAGTAGTAATAATAACCGTAACTGTTATACGAGTACTCACTCGTACTCAATTCATGGCGATGCCTCAGTCAAACATAGAGTGCTGGCTTAGCGTATTTCGATTTGTTCGTCCTCGTCGTCCACTTCGTTATCTACTTCCTTCACATTGAATGTGTTTTCACAGTTTTCATTTCAGTCATTTGATGCTGATTTTGAATGAAAGATACAGATGTAACCAACCGCACAACGACGTCCACAAATAAACACCCGTTCCAAAGCACCACTGCAGCTCGCGATCATCCGCGCTCAGATTCATATTCATATTCACTCGAGATGTTAGATGATGATAATGTTGCCGTTGCCAATAATGTTGACTGTGCTTCTTGCCAGCTTTGCCTGCCCCACACACTACTCTCAATCGATCGTGGCAATTTTCGCATGCTGTGCTGAAATTAGCCACTTTTGGCATGAAAATCGATCACTGGTCGATACAATGTCCACCCGAAGAGTAAAGCAATACAATGTGCTGCACAAGACTTAAAAAGGAAAGAAACAAAAACGCTTACACGAAGCGTGATAATATTGCAATTTTTATTACTGCCACTTTTTGTGGCCGGTATCTAAGCAGCGGCAATTTGCAATGTGTGAATAAATGATCCCCATGGACGTTTGATTGATTTCCCAGGGAGGGTAACAGCATTAAACACCTCATCATCTA
The DNA here is from genome assembly GCA_964034835.1 of Muscina levida. Classification (NCBI taxonomy): domain Eukaryota; kingdom Metazoa; phylum Arthropoda; class Insecta; order Diptera; family Muscidae; genus Muscina; species Muscina levida. Next base: position 67,399,829 of record OZ035880.1, on the reverse strand, counting down.
CATACATACGTATGTGTATAAAAATATTTCGAAATTATGCTGGCAGTATTACTGTGGAATATGACGAAATCTATTCCACTCAACACCCTGTCAAAGTTTTCCATATAATCTATATTAAAATCAGCATAGAGTGACAATTGTCATAAATATTATTTTCATTTCAAATTCATTGATAAGAGATCTCTATGAAGAGAACAAATCTGCAACACACATATCTGCAGTCACATGGAAAAGATTGCCACAAATTATCGCCGTCGACAACAAATTGGTGGTCATTTGTTATTGTGTTGAAACTTTTTTACTGTTTGGTCATGCTGAGGAGCAGACATTCAAATGCCAGGTAATAACAAAAGTCAACATATTTTATGAGAATATTAACCGTAACTGAAAAGTCATCAAAAGTAAAAGTAAGAATTTGCACAACAAATGAAGCGACCAATGTAAATGAACCATCAGAACAACTGGCAATTATGAAGACTCCAGTTCTGGAGCTAAGTAACTTTAAGATATCAAAGTACAAGTTGTTTTGCACTTTGGTTTGCATTGAAAGTTTTAAGTAACCTTTACTATACTACCGAGAGAAAAGTTATCGCTCTCAATGGGCGTAAGATAAACATTATCTTATCAAACATTAGAGGAAGTAGACTCTATTTGTTTGTTGGAATATTTCAGAAGATATATACAATTTAAGTTACTTAAGAGTGATGTTGGCTTTGGCAAATGAGTGGTTTTCTTAAGGAAATGTTTCTAAAACATAAGGAAATGTTGCTAATAACATTTTATTTCCATTGATCCAATGCTAACAATAAAAATATTGTCTTAGTTTGATCAAGGATATTTATACCAAATTACTATACTTAGGCTGATGACAGAGTGAGCGCTATAAGCGTTGCTATGATATGTCGCTACAACTTGCTACAAAACTGTGCTTGTGTTTACTTATGTGCTCGCTCAAATGTTGTCAGAGTGAGAGCAGAGCTACAAAATAGTTTCAGTGCTTGGCCGCTATAAAGCGTGTAGTGAAATGATTTATAGCAGCGACATATTGAAGTGAGAGAGAGTTAAAATAAAAAATTTGGCATGGACAAAGTATAGGGGCATGCGTGCGTTGTTTTTAAACGGTTTTACGCATTGTTTTTTTTCTATTGCAACCGCACGCGTCTATTTTTCCATTTGTTTGTGAAATCAAATTAAAAAAATTGTCCAAATAAATGGATTTTGATACAGAAACATTTATTACGGAAGTGTTTACCCCTCCTTTGTCAGGGACCAAAAAAATAAACATTATCACAACAGAATAATTGTTGACAACAATTGGAATTACAAAATAAGACACACATAACATAAACAAATAAAAAACAAATACACTAAAGAGAGCGTAAAAAAGTTTGCGATTTCATTCTCTCTCTCAAAAAACACACAATGTAGCACACAATCTAGCGCTTACTCTGACATGTCAAAGATTGATATAGCAATAAAGGTTGTAGCTTCAAGCATAGCAACGCCTGTAGCGCTCACTCTGTCATCAGCCTTAGATATTTGTGTGATATTTAAGCTGATTTCTTACGTATTGTAAGGCGTATATTTAAACAACATAAGTCATGGGTTTTACAATCCGTGGTTCGTCTCCCGGCTACAGTCATCTAAATTTTTCTTTCATTGCCGGCCCCCTCGATGTTGTCGCCATCAACTTAGCAGAATAGGGTCGAGTCATCGGCAAGTCCAGTAAAAGTTTCTCAAACAATGACTTTCGCATTAGTCGATAAACAAGTATCTGCCGTTAGATGTGAATCTAAAAAAAGGAACCGTGTTAACTCACAACAACGCGAGAATCTATCGCATAACTTATTCATGGGGTGTAAAGGGAAAGTAAGAAAGTTATAAGTATTTAACCTTACAATTTTTTGGATTTTAATTGACTAGTATTGCATGTTAATTATTGTGTTTTGAATTTTAATTTATGAATTTTTGACTAATTTTCAATTCCAAGCAATGGAAATTGGATATGTTGTGGAAGCCACATAAAATATAAAAATCCCCATTTTTTCAGAATATATGTTTTTCTATGTTTATTCTCAATAAAAGCTACTGCGGAACAAATCGGGACCATAGGTCAGATTTAAAAATATACCAGGAAAAAGTAATAATTTTGTGGTATTTTTAATTTTTTTTTAGTTGGTGAAAAATCTGCTCCCGACTTCGGGTCAATGTTCCCGTTGCTTCACCCGTACTTACAACGAATTTATATATATATATTATATCTTTATCTCATCTTCATACCTCAAATGACTCGTGAGATACAACCGATTGAAATTTCGGTTTGTGTGGGCGGTGCCACGCCCAATTGTCCAACTATGTTTTCATGTGGCCTTTGATAAGAGTTCCTTGGGGCAGTATCAAACAAACAAAATATGATTGATTTCGGTCCATTTATTTGGCCCATATAGCGATTTTCTAAAAAGGGGCGTGACATAGCCCACTTCCCACAAACGAAGTATTTTTTTTATACACATAGCAAATCTCGACTGCGGAATTATAATGGTTCAAAAGATACTTAAAAAAAACTTAATTTCCCTTTACACCCCATGAATAAGGTATGGGATGCTTCTCGCGTTGTTGTGAATTAACACACTTTCTATTTAAGATCCACAACAAACTACTTGTTTATCGACGAATGCGAACGTCACTATTAGAGAAGCTTTTACTAGACATGCCGATTATCTATACATTTATACTGCGAAGTTGCTGTCGACAGCATCTAGGGGCCGGTAATGGAAGAAAAATATAGATGATTGGAGCCGGGAATCGAACCCGAGATCTCCCGCATGGTAGTCGCGAGTTCTAACCACTACGTCACGGCGGGTTCCGGATACTTAAAAAAAAACTTAATTTGCACCCCATGAATGAGGTATGGGATAGCTTCTCGCGTTGTTGTGAATTTACACGCTTTCTATTTTTAGATTCACAACTAACGGCACCTACTTGTTTATCGACGAATGCGATCGTCACTGTTTTGAGAAGCTCTTACTAGACACGCCTATTGACTCGACACATACTGCGAAGTTGCTGTCAACAACATTCGAGAGGAGCCGACAATGAAAAAACAATTTTTTTTTTAAGATGATTGGTGCCAAGTTTGAACCTCTTAGTGCGCGCCTATGTCATAAAAGGAACATACATTCTAAATTCCACTGTTCTAGCTTTAGCCGTTTGGGCTGGGGAGTGATCAGTCAGTCACCTAAGCCTTTTATATATTTAGATTAACGATTCTATGCAATTTTGTCCGATGGACAAAGCATAGACAAGAGCTTGTGTGGATTATGTTGACGTGTGGTCTTCGTAGATACCATTTTCGCAACGGTGTGTGTGAGATTCACATTGATTGCTTGAAGATTTTAACACTTAAGGTTGTGATAATGAGTGGAGAAGTCACAGCAAATGGGTACTGATGATGATGGTTTGGCAACCATCGAAATAGCTATCTGCCCTGCCAGCTGTCAACGTAATACATTTCACATAACTATTAAAAAGATTGAGAGATTAGAACTGGCAACTAAGTAGTGTATTGTGTTACTAGTATCACGGATTCCATTCATAGCTCATCTTTTGAAAAAAAAAATCTAAAAACTCTTGTTTGTTTTTGTTCATCTGCTCAGAATTATGAATTTGTTTTCATTGATCTGTTGAAGATCATTTCTATTATTGCTAATAGAGTTTGTTTTACTTACTTTAAAAATTATCTGTATCTGGTATCCCGTGAATGGGATATGAAAGAGCTTCCCACATTGCAACACTATTTTTAGACACACACTATGGGACCCACAGTTTAACGACGTCAGCTTTTTGAAAAGCTTTTAGTTGACATGGCGAATGACTCTACTACTATAATGTTACTGTCGACAAAACATCGAGGGGACAGCTGATGTAATAAGTGTATATGGCTGTGACTGTGCTTGAATCCAAGTAAGTCTCGTGTTCTATATACATATATATATTGATGTCAAAAATAATTTACCCGGTTAGTTAGTTTATGCATGAAGAGTAAGTAACATTAACAAAAACTGTCTTATCTATAGAGTAAACATAAAAAACACACTTTTTACTAAACACCAATATACCTTAGTTAGTTTTTCGCACTAATTACACTTCTCATTGAATCCATGTGTCACGGACTAATTTACAACTAAGTGTGAAATAAGTTTGACTGGTGTAAACGGAAAAAGTTAAGCAATCCCCCTTTGGACAGGGACAACCCCCCTCTAATACACGTTAAGATTTAATAACGTTACTGTACAACTGTATAATCACTCTTACATCTGTTAGCTGCAAATATTTAGCTTTTTACACCATCAAAATCATCACAGTATGGCAACGCAAGAATCATCGATCCATGATTCATTTCCAAAAATATTTCTGTGAGTGTTTCTAATTTAACCGCCAAATATAAAAGAAAAGTATATTTATATCTTACGATGTTCATAATACGTAAGTATTAAGTTATAAAAATTAATGAATGGACGTGTTCGAATAGACCTCGTAGTTTACTCATGGCCCACATTGTGCCCCAGCAACAACGGCGAATATTAACGCAAAAGTAAATGTGCAAAAAAGAAAAACAAAGGCAACGTTCGTTTCATATTTTTTTTTTGTAAACAAATCCATATGAAGGTGCAAAATCCATAAATATCTGGTTACTCCTCGAATATTTGTGTCTGATGACCTGATTCGCGATTTGTTGGTGGTGGTGATGGTTTTGGGAGACCTGTTCACCGGCCGTTAAAGTATTGTTGTTGGGTGAGAGCCCTACTATGTGTGTGTTTTGTTTTATAAAAAAAATCTAGCGGTTTTGTGCGTAAACAGCCAGATAAAATACTCAGTGGTTCCGCATTTTGTTGCGATTTTGCGGCGCTTTCAGGCCAGCGTATCTTAAGCACCAACAACAACAGCCAAATAACAACCGATAACGCTAAAAGGTAAACAAATAACAGTATGTGGATGTTGTTGTTATCTCCTCTGTTCAAAAATCAAAACAAAACGCTAATTTTAACCTAAATGCTTTAAAGCGTTTTCATTTTATTTCATTTATTTGAATTTTAAAAATAAACATAAATCAATACAAGGCAACAATGTACAACAAAAACACGAACGAAAGAAGAGCGAGCCAATACGGATAGTAGCGAAAGTCGACCATGAGGAAAAGAGACAAAAGACGGCCGAGTGATCTCTTTGACATTTTCATAAAAGCACACAAAAGAAGTGCGTCATTTTTTACGGTGGCTGATAATACGCATTAATACGACTTTTAAGATGTTCGCTTTCAAGTGTTTTGTTTTGCTTCTCACATTCGCTGTGTTTTTGTTGTAGATATGAACATTTGGGGGAGAACAGGCTGACTTTGCGTTTGAGCAGCTATTTCCCATTCGAATTCGTTGTGTTTGTTAACTTATTCAGTTTGTGGCCATTAAAAAAAAACCAAACAAAACAAAACTGGAGTGCCTACGCAATTTATGAATGCTATCGTTTTACGATATCCGAGGGGTGTTGTTATGATCACGATTGTTGCTGACATTTATGGCAGTACTGTCGCTCGTGCTCGTATAGAGCACGTGATGTCGTAGGTAAACAATTAAACGGCGTATGTCATAGCCAAGTTGTCGAGCCCTTGAAGTTGTTGATTGATCATTTTGACGCTGACATGGACTTTAGGCGCATATTTCGTTTGCTGACATTTCACGTATGTAAGATATTTTTGGACTTGTTGTCACCAATTACAAAAAATATTTACTGATAATTACATACTTAAAAACAAAAACATGACGTATTTTCCCTAAGCCTCCTATAAGTAAGATGTGGGAGAGCTTGTTTTGTGTGAGATATACGCCTCTATTTGGTTGTCTCACACAACGGCATCTACATTTTAACCGCAAATGCAAATGCTAGTTTTTTCAAAGCAACTTTTTTCTAGACATTCCGATCTAGTCGCTATTTCAAAGTTATTTCGATAGGGTGACGCATATAAAATAAATGTAGATAGTTTGGACAGGGCTCAATCCGATATTACATAGTAGTGCATAGTAATGCATTCTCAAATGAAGATCCGTTCTCCGATAACACAGTACAACATTTTTCAGTCCATTGATTTGGTACATAATATAGACTATAGAGTTTCCACAAAAACAGAATAACTTTCGATTCGTTCTATTGTTTCGAGTATTAGAAATCTATATTTTCGGTCTTCTAAATGTTTAAGAGTAGAAAGCTAACACAGTACAACACATTATTTTGGGACTTGATTCTATTTTGGGACTTAATAACTTCAAATCGATATTAAATTAATTTGGCATGTAACTTGACAAAACGAATGATGCAGAACTTCTTCTTTTTGGGGCTACTTTCACGCCCAGTTATCAGAATTGAGTCCCAAAAGCATGTGTTATTATAGAAACTAAATAGACTGTAATGATATTTTGTCGCACTGCAAAATTACTTTTCAATCATTCGAAAACATCTATAAATTGTATAAATTCTAGAATTTAATTATGTTGTCTTCTTGCACACTTAATTAAGGATCAAACTATTATAAAAAATCATTTAAAATATTTAAGACATCTCGAGGGTTTGTATGTAGTATTCCAAAGAGGGAGTACGACATTTACATTATGCTATTAGAGAAAACTTTATGCACACTCACAATTTCAATACCTAACAGAAATGTATTAAATAATGTATTACAAAATTGCCATCTACTTTTTCCTACTAAAAGTGTTTCGTAAAAATTTCGCAGTTTTCTCTCTCACATCAATTCAATTGTTGTGGCTGCGTCCACAGTTGTAGCAACAAAGCCTTAAATTTGGACAATTTCCCCACTTTCAGGAGGAGTCGTGCATAAATTTACTGCATAATAAAAGACCTGGTCGCCAGAACCGACATCACCAATCATTACCCAGATGAGAGGTTACTGCTGCACACAACACCGGCACCTAAGTGTTTTCCAGTGGCAACTACAAGCACCTTTCAACCAATTCGTCGCACACAAAACTACGTACAAGAAAGACGCCACCACCGCCAGCGAGCCAGCCAGCGTGTTACGAAGCTAGCCGAGAAAAGGTGACATTTGGAAAAGGTGACGGGTATTGTAAAACAGCCAAAGGTGGTGCTGGCGTCGTATATTTTATACGTGTACGAGGTGGCTTTTTGCGGGGTTTCTTGTCATACTCCAACCCAACTAACAGTAAAGTTTTTTTTTTAATGCTATAAGCGAAAAACAAAGTTTGTCTTCTGCTTTCCTAGTTTCGCTTATTGGCGAACTGACCAACTGCCAACTTGAACTTGAGGAACCTCTTGAGTTTTCCTTGTGTCTCCTCAACTACGGGTGTTTATGGTTATGGCCTCTTTGTATGACGGCAGCGACGACGACGACGACGACTTCGATGGCAGTGAAGCTTATTAGGAATGCATGGACATGAGCCAATACAACACATGCTGGTCTCTGTAAAGTTTCGGATTAGGAAAAATATCGCCATTGCCTGCTACTTGCAACGAAATGTTGTATAATGATGGCAAGTTAGCAAGCTACGTTACTGGGTGTTTTTGCGCCGAGCTTCCCATTTGCAATTGGAAAGGCTTTTTGGAAAGGAAAATAGAGGTGGTGCACTAGAAGTTTGTTGGGCCGAATTCAATGGATTTTGCACTTGCCGCAAATCAACATGTGCCACTGTCGCCGCGCCAGTCAGTGGCGGTGGCGATGATAATACGAATGGTGCCCTCTCCCAAACAAGTGCTAGGGTTTGTGAGGAGTGACATGATTGTTTACAATGCTGAAGACTCATGACCTTTTTTGCTTTGCGGTAATTGTTGTGGCCGCTCGCTGCTGATGTTTTCAGGAAACATTTACTTTTTCTAATGATGGCTTAGGGAAACAATTAAAAGCGTTCGTTTTGTTTTCTGAATGTTGTACAGGAGTACAAAAGGAAATCAATAAAACACCACGAATGCAAATGTTAGTATGTGACTAATAAGAGGGACGGATATGCAAGCGTAGGGCCATCCCTATATTTCATATGTTAGATTTTTACGATTTGTGGCGCGTAATGGCGATAGTGTCGCCTGAATTGATAAAGTAAATGAAATGAGAAAATGAGAAACGAAATAAATGATAATGTATCTCTGAAAGCTAAGCTGTGCTAGGGGACATCGGCGATAAGAAGTAAGCGTTACTTTTGCTATTTTTATAATTAAAGTTCAAAGCAGAGTGACGAGAAAATTTTCGTAGAAAATTTTACATTGGCAAAATAATAACCGAATTATCCAAACTATATTGTTTAATATAACAAGTTGAAATCAGTTATGTTGTTATATAAATTATATACATAATTCAACAATTATATAGACAAATTATACTCGTTGTCTATACTTTAATGACTGGCCAATGTTATTAAATTTTGACAGATGGTTGTGGGTTTGTTTCTAGACCCTATGTTTATTGAATTTAATATCTTGCACTGTCATCGAACAATTTTATGGTTTTTCTTTGTCAAATCATAATAATGAAATTAAAACATAGTTCGAATACTTCTTTGGGTATAATTGGTATGTGCCTTTTTGGTTCTCTTCAGGGCTTTAGCAAAACTAGCTTATTTGGCAGCAATACCCCCATGAATTTAGACCTGAATTATGAAGCTACAAGCCTCCCTAACAGCATTATGTTAATTAACATTCCTATTTTGTCGTTGTCCTGTTACATTTATTCAAAGCTAGTGTTACATATTCCTATTAATGGTAAACACAGTCTAGGCTCCTTATATTTTCTTTAAGTCGCTTTTGACAGCTGATCACGGATATTATTGAGAACTGGTGGAACCTTACCGGCAGAGAACATAATTGTTGGTGCAATTTAATGGTTGTTGTTAGCCTACTGTTGTTCGGTCGCATACTAAGCAAATATTTATGAATGTTAAATTATTCGTAAATGCTGCAAGTACGATTTCCTATTTCCCACGCCGTCGACGATCATCACTGCTGCTGTTGTTCTACAAAACACTCACGCACTTGAATTTTAAATGTACAATGCCACAACTGCAACAACAGCCCATGCAATGCAACGCCGTCACATGTGGTGGTACCTGGTCATAACAGCACCCGTTGCAGCTTTCCCTCTAATGTTCGTATGCCAATTCAGTCCCCGCCTCCGCCCCCTCTTGAATAAGTGCTTTGGACATTTGTCGTTTCGGTTTCTTCTTCGCTTGTCTGTTCAACATTTCCTTTTGCATTCATTGAGGTGTGTGAGTGAGTGAGTGAGTGAGCGGCTATGACACATGCAACAAATAAGGGCGTTTACATTGTTGCCGCTGATAGATGACAATGGATTGTAGTCGTCGCTGTCGTGATATATTTCATAGAGGAGCAGCCCACAACGGACCGCCATAATGGACGGACTTACGGATGGACTACATCGAGTGGTGAGCAAGCGAATGCGTACGGGCACCTGTCGCTTTAATATTTGTCAGCCTATTCCGACTGCAGTGGCCAAAACTAAAACTAAAGTTAAGTATGGGCAAATGGGTAATGACCATGTTGACCGAGTGTTTGTTTGTTTGTTTGTTTGCCTCTATGGCGTATCATTTACCTCTCTACCCAAACAAATCAACAGCAAAAAGTTCTCATAGATACATACAGAGGGATAAAGCTGATTGTTGTGGTGGTCTTTGGTTAACTATACCATGGGTTGTTTGTCTGGTGCAATGTTGCTGTTGCTGTTGCCGTCGCTGTTGTTGTCATTGTTACCGATTGTAGTAGGCCCATTTAAAATGCAACATGCATACAAACGGGCGGGAAAACTTACTCATAGACCTACAAATTAGCGGTTGTTGCATTTCCCAGTCAGCGTACATGAATAAACGGCTATGTAAGTAAATGTGTACTCGGACCCATGTACCAACATGTGCGCATTTACTTACAAAACGCATTAGTTTCCCTGATGACACTGACTGAAATCACAACGATGGCGCAGTGGGAACTCTACCTGGTGATTTCAACAGAAAGTTTAGTCTATGTAGGTTAGTGTTTGTGAAAATTGTACTAATTGTAACGGTAAATGCTGTCATTTTGACTGATGAAGGGTTGTAAACTCATAATTTGCAAGACTGAGAATTTCGGAATGTCATAAAGGTTGTCGGAGGATTACACATAATTAAGAGATAGTTGAAAACTTTCTTAATGTTGTTAAAAGCATTTTCAAATCAGCGACAATGAAATTCTCATTTTTATAGATATTTTATGGTCTTTGTTGTTTCTGAATCCTGTTGATTTTTCTTGATGAAAAATTCGAGTTATTTTTATGCTATTTTCAGATATGCACGATGTGTTTAATCATTTTTCACGGTAGAAAAAAAGCTACAGACATAATTATAGTAACAATGAAAACTGTTAGTTACATAACCATTGAATAAATTTTAAAATCAGCAGACTGGTTGCACTTAACATTTGCAGTTTGTTATCATTATTGAAAATTTAAATATGAATTACAGCGAAAAGCCATTGGGAAATAAACCGAAATGTTTCCATAGAGCGCAACTTTTTTGTGCCATTACGCAATAAAAACACAAATCAAAATATAATTTCATTTTTTACACTCTTTAAAACGCTGATATTATACTTGAGTAGATTTTCTTGATATATTTTTCATACAATTGCACTTTGCCAAACCAACAACATCACCACCACCAACCAACCAATTTCAGTGAAAGTTTATGAAACAACATTTTCCTATATACATATATTTTTTGCTCACTTTTTCTCTTATTTCTGTCTGTAGTTGTTGCTATTGTTATATAAAATAATATTATGGTTAATTTTTTTTCAAGAAAAATGTTTTATTTTTTTAGATAACACAAAAAAAATATGAAAACAACAACATGTAATTGTTGCACGTGCATAACAAATGTGTAGAAAATCGAAAATGTAGACGGTTGTTTTTGTTTTTGGTTTTATTTGTTGAAACTTTCTATTTGTGTTGCTTGCAACATAATTTGTAATTGGAAGTTTCTGAAATCATACAAAGGGACCTTTAGTACGAGAGGTCAAACTAGCTGTTGTTGTTGTTTTTCTCCTATTAGATACGAGCATTAGATTGATTTTGAGTCAAAACAACAAAACTTGCAACTGCAACCAACATACGACTTACGACGAGCTATGAGTGCAAGCGGCCATTGCATGTTGGCCAAATTGTATATTTCTGTTGATTTGGCTGAGGCCACTATCAAAATGATGGCCTCAGGTCATCGAAAACATATTTTGTTTTATTACAACGAAAAAGGAAATGCAAGAGCAGCTCTGGCAGTGGCTTTGTCTTAGGACTGACGACTTCGTATGATTAACCTACGCATGCAGCATGAGGCATGTGGCAAATGACTGTAGTCTATTCTCTAGAATGCAAAACTCTTGAAACGTCTCTGTGATATCGAACAAGTTTAAGCATAATTGAGATATATATATACACATCGATACTTGACTTATTGCCAAACAAAAACTGAAGCAATGAATATCTAACAACCCATCCATCCGTCCGTCCATCCGACCATTCATCCTTCCGTCCGTCTGTCCATCTGAATTTCCAATACCAAAACAACAGCAAAATGGGAAAAACCATAGTTTTCCATTTGTGATTGAGTTGTTTGCAACATTGGTTCATGCTGCACAATGCCGTGCAACAGCTCAATGTGGCATGCCACCGCATTCATACAGAAATTGTAAATTCATCAGAGACTGCGACTCTATGCGGTCGGTGGCTGGCTGCTTGGCTGGGGCTATGTTACATGGTATCCCTAGTCTCCGTTTCAGCTGAACATGATTAGTTGAAAATTGATTGCAGCAAAACACCGGCAATGAGAAGGCAGACGGACGGACGGACAGACAGAGTCAAAAGTGCCACCAGCTAATATCATTTCATGTTTGCAACAAATCATAGGCAAATGAAGGTGTACGTACAGAGAGGACCCCAAGAGTTATCATTCGCATTCGTATTATGTTTAAAATGTAATTTTTCTTTTTGAATTCGTCTAAGCCTTTTATGGAATTTATGCACCAATAGGCGAGGTCGAGGCACAGTGATGTCTACGAGATGGCAACAGCGGCAGATAAACGAATGTGTTTTTGGTGCAAATTATTAAAATTTTACTTAAAATTATATACGGATTCTATTATTACACAAATACATAACTTTGTTTAGTAGTTTGTTATCAAAAGAAAATCATATATCAAACCCACTGCCACCGCCACCCTAAGTACCGTAACAATATACTTCAATGTATTCGTATACAATCTCTGTAGTTTTATACGGATCCACTGGAGAAGATCTCACATGAATTGACACCCGGAAGCCTTTGCTCATGTGTCTCGAAGTCACCCCATTTTTCGACTATACGGGATGCACTTTTTATTTTGCCTTTGATGGGGACAATATTATGTCAGCTTTAAAACTGTGCTTCTTCTGGACGTTTTATTTATTACTAGCTGACCCGGGAAAACATTGTTTTGCTTTTAAATTTTATTTTCACTGTAAGTCTGGTTCCGGTGCAAAAACATAAAAAAAACTAAATATTGCGCAATCTGTTGGACGAACTTCAAACTACACAGACTACAGCCTACACTACTCACGGCCCATAGAGCATGCATATAAAATTTGGTCAAAATCGGTCTAGTAGTTTTTGAGTTTAGCGATCACGAACATACACGTAATTTTTATATATGTAGAGATAAAATTTAAACAAACATGTACCTAGACTTGCAACATATACAATGCAATTATAAATGCATATAATGTACCTTTTTTGTCTTTTACGATAGCAAACAATTTTTTTACTTCAAAAAAGATATGAAAAAGTTGTTAACCTGGCAACTGAACACACATTAACGGTTACAGATGACGGTTACAGCGAAGTTTCTTCCAATAAGGACCCTAATTATTAAATGTAAGTGGTTGCCATTTTAATTATAAGTTGAAATGCATATAAAAGCAATTCAAAATCTGTCAAATGATCAAATTTTTACTCCACAACGAGGTTAAGAAAAGAGTCTGGCGGACACTAAAGCTGCTCAACGATCAAAATTGTTTGAAGCAAAGGCTGAGTTTGGTATCGTTGCGAAGCTGTTACGGCTTTGTTTAGCAATCATCTTCCAGGACCAATTAGGAACCTGTTTTCGAAAGCAGATGACATACATCATTAAATGAAACATCCCAAATGTTACTACAGCCATCTCAATAGTGATGACGACATATTTAGGCTTCCAAAAAATGTCGTGAAATTGACGACATAAAAATAATGACGCTTGTTAAGCCGTTTGGCAAACCTCAATACTATCGAATTTGAAATAAAAAAAAACCCAAATGGGGCTGAATAGGACATACGCTAAAAAATTCACCGTCTGAAATCTCCCGGGCAGTCTAAGAATGGAATTCGCAGGGCCACCCATGTTCTACATGGATCAGAAGTACAAAGTGGGAAGAATTAAGAATGACATGGAACCAAGTCAAAACTTTAGAAAGTTATCGTGACAGATTTTGAGAATTGATAAGCGCCCTAAGTTCACATTGAACGTTTTATCAAACTTTTATATAAATAAATTGATTAAATAAAGGAAAGAAAAAAAACCGTAATAAATATGACCGCTTTAAATTATGTGAGGAAGGGTCATTATGGTTGACCCACACATCAGATACAAATTTTACATACCATTCTTAAAAATAACTCAGATTTGAAATCACCGTTTATTAAAGCAAATACATATGTATTCTTTGACTTTTGAATATCACAAAAAGTATATGAAATACGCATTTGAAAAACCCCTTCCCCTAATATGTTGTATTGGAATACCTCTCTTTCACCCAATTCGTGTACCATTTGTTGCTGCTGTCGTTGTTAACACGATTTGTGATTGAGTTTACCTAAAATATGTTCATAAGCCATTCTGTCATGGCCATTATACAGATTTCGATACGACGGCATCGTATGAATACCTACACTTAGGTACTTTAGAATTTCAGCTACATTCGGTTCACAAAATCAATTCACTTTGTTTTCCAAAAACCCATTAACATAACCCTAAAGGTTTTTTTCCATTCGTTTGAGTTTGCAATGACACTATACTAGAACTTTTGTTTGTCAGTCAGATTTCCTGTGAATACAGCTAAAAATGCATACGGATATGCGGAAAAGTTGGATTCGGAAAAAGTTTATACTGAGCTCATGCATGGAAGCTCAGCGGCTGGATCTGTATCTGAATGCTTTGGCAATTGCTTTGTATTCTGTGGTTTATTATCATTTTGTTTTGGTGGCAATTCTCTCGTATGGTAAAGCAAATACAAAAGTTACTGCCACAGACGGTGGGGGGCTCGGATTGTAACGTAAATTGTTGTGTCACGTTTAATTTGGTAATTTTCATGCAAATTCTATTTCGGTTTGTTGCGGATTTCCATACTCTATAAACCGTAATAACTGTAACTGTGTATGGCATGTTTCACTCTTGGTCGACTCGGATTTAGTTAGTTAGTTAGTTGTTTCCCTCTGCTGTTGTTTTTTGTCTGCCTTGGTATCATGTCATTTACGAAATTTCACATTCGACAGTTCGGTTTTTGCTTAAGTGACTTAAGAAACCAGCAATCCCTCTACCTTGCCTCCCCCTCACAAATGCCACGAGTGGCAACATATAAAGGCTCTGGCAGGCAAAATAGCAAATTCAACTTGGGCTTCAAGGTATTACCAGTATACGATTGCAGTTAAGATGTGATGTTAGATTTCATTTGCATTTCCATCAAATATTAGCCAACAGACGTTGCTAATGCAGCGCCGCTGTCAATGTTGGCCCCAGCGGTACAACATAATGTGGTACTTGGAGGCATCGTACGAGTAAGCGGCTGCTTCATTATTTTCGTGAAGTTTTTGGGTGATTTTCAAAAGCTTAATGAAGGGATATTAAATTTAATTTCAATGATTTCAATTGGTTTTGAAAGTTTCACCGTCAGAGATTTGTCAATTCTTGGAAATCTAACAGAGTTAGACGATGCCTAAACCCCAAAACAGATTCAAATTGTACTATGTAGAGGTTTCAACACTTTAATGGGGTTGAATGCAACGCCACACTGCAACTCCACAGAAGTTTCAAAACAAAGTCCAAGATTTGTGTTGATGTTTGAAGATATTTGTAAGGAGATTTAACACGCACGTACTTTAGACACGTAAAGTAACATAAATTGCTGCATATAATTGTTTTTTTTTCTCTGTTTTTGCAGAATTAAACAATACCAACTGAATTGTTAATAGATCTCCCTCCCTTTTCCTCCCTTTGGGCTAGCCACTGTGACTGTGGCAAACATCAAGCGAGACAAAGTCCATTTTCGACATATGACAAACAGATAGACAGACAGACGTAATAGACAAACAGGCCCATTAAGGCCTCAAGTCAAGTCCCCTAGAAAACAAACACACACACACAAGCTTGTTATGTTGTTTGTTGCCTGGGTATGGGAACTTTTTGAAACCAAACTCCAACTCATAACATAGCGATAAATCAAGTGTTAGAAGGCAGTGTGTGTGTGTGTGTGTGTGAGTGGTGGAGAGAAGATCGCGGGGGAAGCAGATAAGATACATAGTAAACAAATGTATACCCCAAGCGGGTAATTTAAAAATTCAAATCAGCCAACTACCGTTATTAGGCAAGTAGTAACGCAGTCACCAAAACAAAATAAACACAAGACAAAACAAAAATACTCGTCGTAGTCAATAACTAATACGATATGGTCAATAAGCCCATAAACGAGTTATGATGAAGTTTGTCATTTTCTAATTACTATACAGACAAAGGCTGATATCGTTTGACTATGAGAACACGACTGTGAGTGAACGTCATAATTTTTAAATTCATAAACTGACCCTGGAATTAAATTAAACTGGAAATATTGATGGCCCCCCTAAAATAGTATGCCGAAATTTTGTTATTTAATGAAACCTTAAGCATTTACACTGGTGCATTTTCAGATTTGGTAATAAAATAAGACGTTCGCATTTTTCATTAAAAAGACGAGCAACAAAAAACTAGTTTTTCAAATAAGATATTTAAAAATTTAAAAGGAGTTAGTCAATGAATGAAAGCAAGTTCTTGTTCGGTTGGTATTTTTGGGTTTGTGTATTGCTTGTGAGTGAATGTAAAAACTGCACTTTCTTGCAGCAAGGAATATTAATTCATCACTTACGAGGACCTGCCGAGAGTATATCTAAAAGGCTGAAGTCTTTCCGAAACGAGCAGATTATAACTTGAGGTAATTGGCAACTTAGGGAAAAACTATCAAACAAAAACAAAAACTAATCGACACTACCTTTTTTGTCGGCAAATTTTTTGTTATTTCAAGGCAATTAACTGTTAGATATTTTGTACGTCTCTTTGTAATTTATGTTCTACCGTAGTGTTTGTGCGTAAAAGTAAAAAATTGCACTCCTTGAAAAAAATATAGAGATGTGGGAGTTTATTTTTAGTTTTGTTCGATTTGAAAGAAACCTACCAACTTTTCTTCAAAATATCTTTGTTTTATTTAACAATAAAATAATTATTTTGTCGTTGTCCTTATTATATCGCAATCAAAGTTAAATATTTTTAAGAAAGTTCTATCATTAAATTAATTTGCCTACTAATATGATTGTATTTAGAAGGTTTACAATTTAAAAGTTACAACTGACGGCCTATTACTATTGTATTATTGTATTCAAATTCTGTTTAAAATCTAACAATATTTACATGTATAGCAAAATTTATTTTTATTTTTACTTAAGAAAAATTATTAATTAATTTAGGTGATATACAAATTTGATGATATACAAACAAAACTGGTCAACATTTAAATGACAGTTATTCATTTCAAATGTGGAATTAAAAACTAATTAAAACTAATAACAATAGACTTTTTATGTTATTGTTTAATGCATGGCGATCTACCTTGTTTTATCGGATTGAACATACCCACTGAAAAGAGACAAGAAATTGATAAGAGAATTAGTATAAAGTTAACAACAGATAGTAAACTAAACACAAGAATTACAAATTGTCATATTTCCATAGCGTTTAGACGCAACTTATATGTATTGCTTAACAAAGGTAATACAAAAAGTACACCCACCCATCTTGACTGTGTAAGTCCCCATGAGTGCGTTTTTAATATTCATTTGTACAGTGAATTGTAAAGGGTTTTCCAATAAGAAGTGTTATTTTGGAATTTAAAGAAAAATTCCATTTTTTGAGATAAATGATCGGATGTTTATTTCATAATAAAGAAGAAGGCATGCCGTTAATAATGAAAAACAACGTCAGCCAAATGGCCACTACGAGCACGCTTACAGGACCATATCCTTTTCATGAAAATTTCCATAACCAAATCGCAAAGTGGCTGCCCTTTGTCCTCGATTGCCTCACGAATTTTATCTTTGAGGTCTTGAATCGACGCTGGGCTGTTGGCTTCAAAGCAAGAAGTCGCAAGGTGTTACATCACAAGATCTCGGTGGTCAATTGTGATCACCTCTTCAAGAGATAACACGGTCCGGAAACTTTTCCCGTAAAAGATTATTAGTTCGTTGCTTGTGTGGCACGTAGCGCCGTCCTGTTTAAAGTAAACGTTGTCCAGATCAATACCATCCAACTTCGACTATAAGAAATCATTAATCATCTCTCGATCGCGCAATCCGTTCACCGTTACTGTTGATCCAACCTCATTTTAGAAAAAGTAAGGTACAATTACCCCGCCGGACCATAAACCGCACCAAACAGTCACACGTTGAGGATGGAGAGGCTTCTCAACAATAACTCTTGCATTCTCCGAACACCGTTGCGACAATTTTGTTGTTGACGTAGCAACCGAGGTGGAAATCGGTCTCATTAGTCAAGATGCTTTTTCGATGGCATTCCGGATGAATTTCATGCACAACAACGACCAAAAAATGCTTTAGTTTTGCGAACTGTACTGCAAGATTGTTCAATTTTGTAGAGAATTTTAAAAATTTGAACGCGTTGTTGAGGCGTGTATCGTTCCATTTTTAATAATCAAGTAGTTTCTACTTGTCAAATGTTAAAGAATAAAAGCTTCAAAAGTGACAGCTACCGAAATAGCGTGCCAATCACAATAACACCTCTTATTGGAGAACCCTTTATATACGAATTAAAAACAGTAAGAAAGTTTCAGTCGGGCAACCCGACTTACATATACCCACACCCTCAGTAAAACAAACAATTTTCTATTACATTAATATTATTACTCGATTTCTAAAGTGGGCGCAGTGGTACATTTGTATGGGAGGTACAAGAAGGGTCGCGGTTAGACTTCCAATTTTTTTTTCCAAAACTTTATCCTGTTATAGCTTTACTAAATACAGAATTTGGGTACGATCCCGTTGTGTGTATTGATATTATTACTCCATCTCCAAAGTTGGCGGAGTGGTACATTTGTATGGGAGGTATAAGAAGGGGCGCGGCTAGACTTCCAATTTTTTTTTCCAAAACTTTATCCTGTTATAGCTTTACTAAATACAGAATTTGGGTACGATCCCGTTGTGTGTATTGATATTATTACTCCATCTCCAAAGAGGGCGGAGTGGTACCTTTGTATGGAGGGTACCAGAAGGGGAGTGTCTAAACTTCCAGATTTTTTCTCCAAAACTTTAGTCTGTTTTAGCTTTACTAAATACAGAATTTGGACACTATTGCGTTAGGTCTATTAATAATATTAATCGATTTCTAAAGTGGGCGGTACCAGATGGGTATGAGAGGTACTAGATGGGGCGTGGCTAGATTTCCAACTTTTTTCTCCAAAACTTTATCCTGTTATAGCTTTACTAAATAAAGAATTTGAGTACGATCACGTTGGATTTATTGATATTATTACTCCATCTTTTTAGTGGACGGAAAGGTACATTTGTATGGGAGGTACCAGAAGGGGCGTGGGTAGACTTTTTTGGTACATTTTCTCTATGGCGTTTAGTTCAATTCTATAGCATAAGAATTGCAGCTCAATGTACTCGGAAAAATTCTATATTTGTGTATTGTGTCTTAAAGAATTTTTTTTTTCAAACAGAGCAATGACTTCTCCCAGAGGTCATATTGTTCTAATAGGTCAATGCGTCATACTAAAGAGAATCGTCTGTATCGTAAGTATTGACATCTTAATTAATGTGGAATTTAAAGCTTTAGTCATCTTCTTTACCAATTACAAATTTTTCTCATCATACGAACAATTCTGAACAACTTTTGTTTCTATCGCAATACATCTATTCTATTTAGTTACCAAGTATATTAACGCAAATTTACAAATAATATTTAAAAATGTTGTCTGCCAGGGGATTACACTTTTTAACATGACTTTACTTCCGCCTCGTGTGGGCCTTAAAGTTATTTGAATTTATTTGCGTATTGGACATGATACATCATCCAATAAATAGCACTTTACACGCGCAAATCCGTATTTCATTTAAAAATGCTAAAAATACTAACATTCATGATAACTATGATTACAACACTGAAGAGACGTCACTGAGCCAGGCCAATACGTATTGTAAAATATTTGTTTACATTTTTTGTATTTTCCCCAAGTTTCGTATTGTTTGTTATTATTATTATTGTCGCTACTTTTCCTGCAAAACAAAATTGTAGTAAAATTACGTTTTGTGGTTTTTACGTCACCGGTTTTATTGCTTATTTTTTCCATTACTAAGCCAATGCTGATTATTATTACTGTTATTATTATTGTTGTTGTTGTTGTTGCTTATTTACGAATAGTTTTCATATGTATTGTTTTCAATCTTTAATTGCCGAAGCTCGACTTGTTTTTCTGAGCGTGACAAACGTTACATATGTAACTACTACGTCTGTCAAAGCCATATACAGCGAGAGCAAAAAGCGTGGAAAACGCAACAACAACAAAAAGACGCAACACAAGCCGCAAAACAACATGAAAAAGTGCGCTCAGCTATACCGGCACTTTTTATGCATTCATAGAAAGCGTCAATGTTCCATGACAAGCCCAAGCAACAACACGGCAAAGTGCTGTTTTGTATTTGAAATGTTATTGGTAATGCATTACAACAACGACTGCTATAAGTAGTTGTGGTTGTTTCTCTTGTTGCTGTACCAATGTTAGTGTCTGCTTTTTTTTTAGCAATTACTACTAGCAACATGATGTGTCACATTTGTCGTGTCATTTGCTGTAGTTGTTGCAACATTTCTCTCTCAAGTGGTACTAAATCATTTTGCTGGTGGTGATGTCTGGTGACAACATTTGTTGCTTCATCCGATGAGTTGCCGCTGAACTATGTAGTGGCGACACAACACTCGCTGCAGCCAGTGGTAGTCATAAGTTTACAAATTGGTTATATGATCATACCTAGGCGCTTTGTCATTGTTATTGTTACAAATTAACGCTGATATGGTGACAAGGTGTGAGAATATGTGTTTTCTATACTAAAAAAAAACGTTTAAGAGAACCAAAAACAAAATCGGACAATCAAAGAAAGATGGTCTTTTGCAAGGAGTGTCCAGCAGTGAGCTCACTTGGTGACAAAAAATATGTCCATTTGAAATGAAGAGCAATGTATCTAGCCGTGTCATATATTTTAACATTTTTTATTATGTAGTCAGCAATTGATAAACAATTAGTAGGCCTTATATAAGGCAAGATAAACAATATTGATATTGTGATAATGTGACAGCACTTGAAAGTTTCTTTGATTCCATGTGACACTTACTCCTTTTGCTAAGTAACAATCTCTATGTGACAACATTTGGAGGTAAGTCGTCAAAGACTTAAAGCATTAAAATTGTGGCCGATATATTTTTATGTCACTGTTCAACTAAATAAAATATCTTTTGGTTTTCGAATTTCACCGCTTTTCAATCAATTCTGAAAACTGCACGTGAAAGTAGCTCTAAAAATAAGAAGTTCTGCATCACTCGTTTTGTCAAGTTACATGCCATAATACGAGTAATGTAATATCGATTTGAAGTAAGTAAGCTCTTTTGTTTGACATAACATCAATACTGTATGGTGGCGTATGATTATCATAAGTAATATTAGACGCAAATCATACGCCACAGAGTACAATAGTTTTTATCTCATTTATCTATTTTTTGTCATCTCTTAAAAAGTAAGAAGACTTTTGTTATACCCTGTAATATTGTTATTTTGTCGCTTCGTTGCTTTAGACCTCGCTTTCAATATCCCAATAGATAAGAGCTTTTCGTGGAAATACAGTTGCAAAGGATCGACTTGTGATCTTGACAAGAAGACAAGAATTTAAAAGAACTTTAATGTAAGCTAATTTTTTAGTTTTTATACGGATAGAACTTTTACAAATATTTTTAAACTAATAGTTACTAAAAATGTGTTTTCTTGTTGAACAAAAATTTCATTATACAGAAAACAGCTTTATATCTAGCATATCCATTAATATACATGTAAATTTCATACTCGATCGATCTAAGAAAAAGATTGGATGTAGATTATTACAGATCATAAGTCAAATTGTCCTAATAAACAATTGATTTGTCGCCGTTAAATGTTAATCGCATTTTGCCCCTACTTTATCGATGAATATTCTAGTGCTACAGCATGAACTTTGTACATGCATTTTGTGTTAGTCTGTCTGTCTGTCCGTCTAGTATGTGGATTATTTATTGCTTCTAATAGTTTTGACATAATACGTCTGTATTTTATTACCAGTGTCCATTGTCGCTATTGTTTTTCGTACTCGAATGTTTTTTTTTTGCTGATATATTTTATATATGTTGTTTTTGTTGTTTTCTACCAAAGCAATTGAATGTCATTCTAGTTGTCACTCGATTTGCATTAATGCAAACACTTGCGGAGGGAATAACATAACATAAGTATGTTAACATACATATCTACAGCAGTGCAACATTGTATGTTATCCGTACGTACATTAGCCAGGTATGTGTGGATATGTGCGTGGTGGCAAGTGTCGAGACTTTTGGAATAAAATGTAATTGTTGTAAATGTCAGACTAAAACAGAAAACAAAACGTAGAAATGAAACCCGACAAAGTTGTTATATTTCCTGTTACGGAATTGAAAATACAATCTAGTTACGGACGTTTCTATCTACTCCTCTACGCCGCTGCCGTTGTTATTATTGCACTTTGCTAACATATTATCTGATAGTTTTTATTTTTATTTGTGTTTATTTTTATTAAAACAAGAGAAACAAAAATCTAGTTTTTTTGTTATATTAAATCAATGACTACACAACTAGAACATTTATGTGTATGCTGAGAATAAATTCAAACTTTCGCTGAACAAAACTTGCAAACTACTTTTGATCTTGGGTGTGTGCAGTCACAGTGCTGGGTAGAGTGCCGTGACGTCGCCAAACGCAACGACACTGCTGGTTATGGTGCTGTATGATGAATAATTATCAAAGTTGTTATGAGGTCAACTTGTTTAAAAGTGAGAGAGAGGAAGAGAGTTACAACTTGCATGGAATCTGGGAAGTGAATGGAGCAACAGCTTTAAAGAGTATAGTTCGATGAATAAACAACTTATCGTTGTAGTGATGCGTTTGAGAAAACTGCGAACGCATTACGCAATAACAATAATAATTAAAGAATGTCAAAAGTTCCAATGCGATCAGAGGGTAAAGTGTGGGGTGACCTTAAAGTAAACACTCCCTAATAAATGGAAAAATGAACGGATCCACTCATCGTCGCTGACAGTGGAATAATCGTTGGTAGTGGAGGAGTCAAAAGCTTTAGTATACAATTATTCATGTGTGTTCATAGCTCAAATGTTGTAACTAAAATCCAATGCCACTTCATATCATTCAAAGGAAATGAAATGTTACCTCACACTTGAATAGACGAGCAAAGTAAGCCCTACACAAACTTGCAGTTATAATTGGATTATAATTCTATGGCAACGAAACTGAAATTTCTTTTGTTTATTTTAATTGCTTTGAAATAAATCAAATGTTAAGCATGTACAAATATTTATATCAACATGTAAAATTGTAAGCCAAATTGCAGGTAGGTATGTATTTGTTTATTTGTATAAATTAATAGAACAGCCGTATTTAATAATCATACAAACTAAAATCAAACGCATTATAGACACACAGACACACCTCTTTCACTTCTTTTTAGAGAACGCAACCACCAAAAATATTTAAAATACAAAATTCTGAAAAGAAATCTCATCAAGCAATCCCAACTACAAAACAGCAGTAATAAATGTATAATAAAATAAACTACAATTACGTATCTTCAATCTGAACAACAGCAACAAAATTACAAATAAACAATTCATACCCACTTCCGCATTGCATAAAAGCAATGAAAACTGAACAGAGTAACAATAACAACAGCGGCGGCGACGGTGGCGGCAACAACAACGCACGAACAACATATTGAGATATTAAGATGCACCAGAATAACAAAAAAAAAAAAAAAAACAATACTGCGAACACTTACTCACGCCCATTACAGTCATGCACAAAAGTGAACGGCTTCTTCTTTTTGGGGCTACTTTCACGTGCAGTTCTCAGAATTGAGTCCCAATATCATGGGTTGTACTGTGTAAATGTTTGTCTATGCTAACAGACTATAAAATAACAATCATATTTAATAGTAGAATTGCTTACGAACTATAACAATAAATGCTTTCGAAATTCGGCACACTTTTGCCTGCGACTGTGCATATTTATAGTTTATTTTAGCGAGAAAAAAAAAACAAAAAGATGCTGATGATAACAACATTTGCATATTGAATATGAATTTCGTTTATAAGTACATCTACGCTATGTATCTCTTTGCATCTTGAGGCATTGGTAACTGCATAAATAAACAATTTCAAAAATACAATTGAATAAACGGAAGCCATGGCAGCAAATAACCAAAACTGTTTATTTATCTATAAAACGAAAAGCGTTTTTAATTTTAAATTAATTGCTTTTCTAATTGATTTTCAAATTCACTAAAATGTAATGCCATAAAAAAATCATGATTAAATGGAGGTCACAGGGCTGTTGATTGGGTGTTAAATTATGTACTTACACACATATAGCTATGCCGCGACGCTAGCTATGCTCTGGGCGCATAAACTTTTTACTCATGTTCTAATAGCCCTCACAAATTAGTTGTTGTGTGTGTATGTGTGTGAAATGAATGATCAGGCGTATGCTGCTTGACTTTACTTCAGTAATTATTGTCGGACATTCGTTTCGATTTCAACATTACGACGCAATTGTTACATACTAACACATACAGACATCTGCTGTTGCTGTTACTGCATATTTATATGCGTTAAAATGGACGAGTGCTGTAAGCAATTATCACTAGTTAAGCGTGTTGCGATGTCATAATAAGGGCCACACCCGATCATTTTATTACACAGCGGCCACGATAGTTCTCTTGCCTTCGCGCGTTTTCGTATTTTGCAGTGTATACCCATTATGGTTGTTATTATTATTATTTATTATTGACTTGTAATTTTTTTTTTCTCAATTTTTTTCATTTCGATTTTAAGTTTTGCTTGATTTGATTATCAATTGAGAACGTGGCCGGCATTAGACGCTACTGTCCCGGTTTTTTTGCTCTTGTCGCCGCTGTTGGTGTTGGGTAAAATAATTGGACTCTGTCATGCGGTCCTCACTTTTTCCAATTTCATTACGGAATCGCAATCATTTGTTTTGTTTGCGTATTTCTGCTGGCAGCAATGATCGTCGAGGGGCTGGCGATTCTTCGTCTTATAGCAAATTGTTAGTGTAAAGCTTATCGGAAAGGAAAAAAAAATTGGAAATAGAAAACAAAAATGAAGAAAATTGCTTAGCATTTAAGTATGGCGCATTAAATGTCGTCGCGACGTCTATGAAATAATTTAATTTATATTTATTTACTTATTTTCCACTATCAGTTTTTCATGAAAAAAAAAAATGCCATAAGAAGTCGAAAGACCGAACGCCCAGTGAAACATTTGACGAAAGTTAATTGGACAATAAAAATCTCGTATGAGAATTTGTTATAGAAATACGAGAAATAAAATTATAATTTATATCAGTTTGCAAAAGATTTATTTTATAAGATGTAAAAATACGAAACTGATTGTGAATGCAAGATTTTATCTAAGAAAAAGCATCTTATGGAGCTTTGTAAAATTACCCTTAATATACTACACTAGGGAAGGCCGCGATATCGATTTCCGCCTCCAGTCATCTAAATTTTTCTTTTATTGCCGGCATCCTCGATATTGTCGAGTTTTTATGCCACCTGATGCAGTTTATATGCTATTGGTTCGGTCAATTTCAAATTTTTCTCTCCAATAACTTTTAGCTTAATGTTTTGAATTGTAACCAAAAGTTTTGTTGGGTTTTGTTTTCTATTAATGTCTTTAAACACTATAAAAAATTATATTGCAAGTAATTGTTAATGTTAATTAAATCCATCATTTGCATTTGACCACAAAACGTGCACCACTTAATGTGTTTTCCTTATAAATGATAGAAACCTTTATTGATTTATAAAACATTTTGACGTGAACGTTTTACTCATTCAAAACAAGAGGATTTTTAAATATACCTAAGTATGAATTTCCAATTAGGATGTTAATTAAAAATGTATAACACTACGGGGTAAGACCAGTGAGACTATTGTGATGGCATGTCAAAAGCTCACTTTGGAAAGAGAAGTACACAAAAAGAAGTTCCTAGGGACTTTTTTGTTCCTAACGAGGAGGATATGACGTTTAAATGAACTTATCTTTTACAAATAAAAGTCAGAGGTTTCGGGTCATAACACAGTACAACATTTTTCAGCTCATTGATTTGGGACTCAAATCTGAGAACTGCACGTGAAAATAGATCCAAAAAGAAGAAGTTCTGCATCATCGGTTTTGTCAAGTTACATGCCATAGTAATTTAATATCGATTTGAAATTAGTAAATATCGTAGTGGGGAATTTGTCACGTTTTAGGCTCATTTGTTTGATATAACTCGAGAAGCAAAATTAGCTGAAACAAATTTTAAAAAAATTTAGAAATACAATTCCTCTAAACTGTTCATATAAGGTTTCCCTACATAAGCAATAGTTTCACATTTACATTCATCATATGATTTTGAACTGGGTTTATTTTGTAGCAGTTACAATTATTATGTTGTACTCCACGGTATATGATTTATGTGGAACATTACTTATGATAATCATACGTCACCATATAACAATATAACAAAAGAGCCTCAAACGTGACAAATTCCCCTATACGATACTTACTAACTTAAAATCGATTTTAAATTATTGTGGCATGTAACTTGACAAAACAATTGATGCAGAACTTCTCCTTTTTGGGGCTACTTTCACGTGCAGTTCTCAAAATTGAGCCCCAAAATCATGTATAGTAAAAATGATTCGGATTTGTTATTCGGGGAAGGGAACAGTGCTATTGATGCAAAATTGCAATATATTCGAACTGAACTGAAGCAAAACAATAAAAGAATCAACAATCCCAAATAAGTCCAGTGACCGCAAAAATCGATGTCAGATATTTGTTGGTCTGACCCCTCAAAAATTATAAGTCTTTACAGATTTTGGAATCGCCAAAGTTTGAGCACGACTGGAGTATGTTAACCAGTGGAGCTTTAAGCTCCCATAGCGAAGTTTGGGAGGCATATAACTCAAGAACGACTAGTCCAGTTTCGCTGAAATAACAATCCGAAATTGAACTAGAAAAAAATAAATTTATGAAAACAAATTAATTAATTTAAAATTGAATTTGAATTTTTAATAAAATTTTTTAGTTTTTTATTCAAAAATTTATTTGTAACTGCGAAACTGTTGATTTTTCACAGAAAAATTGGTCTAGTCGTTCTTAAACTATGACTCCCAAACGTGGTTATAAGAGCTTAACAACTTTAAGCCCAAAGCGGCAAGGGGTAAAATACCAAAATCTCCAAAGGCTTATCAATTGTGGAGTGGTAAGACCGACAAAATTCTGCAATAAGTTTTCCCATATAATAAATAAAGTAAGCTTGGGTAAATATATAGTTGAGAAATATATGTCTTACTTTGTTAACTTAGTTTAACGAGAATAAGAGAAATAAAAGAATAAAAACACCAGACTTAAAATGGTTGAAAAGAACTTTGTTTTTTACTTCTATTGTTGAATTTGAACAATTAAGGCTGGATAGAGGATGGGACAATGCCTTACGTTGACGGTTGAAGGATCTAATAATAAGTGCGAAAGCATAGATGACATTGAATAGACATATTTCGAACTGAAAGGCAGCACTAACGCAGCAAAAATTATGCTAGTGCGTGCTATGATGCAAGGCTTTTTATATATCCTTAGGTAAATGAGTCGCGAACCACAGAATACATAGGAATTTGACCTGAACATTGACTACATTACATGTTTTTCTTGGTTGTAACACCAAAACCTGTTTAAGTGTCTCTCTTCTCTCCAGAACTAGTAAAATAGTTCGCTTCACATCTAATGAGTCTTTATAAAATCTGTCTGTCAATATCCCAATAATTTATATCTGCCCCTGTCGACTAAATACAAAACAACAAAGGACACAATACATTACATCTGTGCTCTGTCTAGTCCCTGTCTGTCCGACAGTCTGTCCTTCCATTCATTTGTGGGGCGACAGTTTGTCACAAAAGTATGTGACAGATAATGCTGGTTTGCTGTATTGCATTTGTGGTGGTATGTGTCGGTCGGTATTCTCTCTGAATGACGATTTTATTATGTAAGCGCGTATTACTTTGCGTTTAGTTCCACAATTGCCAAAGATAAGATAACAATTTGCGACGTAATTATTTTAATATATACATTTATATACTTTTTTTTTGTTGTTTTTGTTTTGTCCTCAACTATAGTAGTTTTCTGTTGTTGTAGCTTTTGTCATTAACAAATATGTGTCTGGTTAACTGCAAATGTAGAGTGTACGAGACTCATAAACACTTGCCAGTCGTCTGTCTATATGCGATTGGGTACTTGAATGTGCAGTTTTTCTTATTGCATATAGTAATCTTGTTGTTGTTCATTTCGCTGCCCATTTGTTTTATTAGTGGCTTTTAGCATTATAATTGGGTTTTTTCCTCTTTTAATTTACATAAAACTATATTTTATTGAATATTGATTATTTTAAAATATTGGACTTACTTGTGCTGTGGCGTCGCTGTTAATGGCACCTCAATACTGTGCGATGGCTTGCGTCTGTCTCCACCCATGTCGGCTAAACGTGCGAAATCTGTATCACGATCCTGATCAGCTAAACGTGCAGAGCGCCGCGATTCAAGCAGACGCACTTCTTCCAAGCGTTTTTTAAGTTCAATAGGTTCCTGAAATATAGAATGAAAAATAAAAATTATATGAGTGATAAAGTTGATATGTTAAAAGGCAGTATCACACAAAAATGAGATTTATTAAGAAAAGCATGCTGAGATTGCTTCGTTTCTAAGTGAACAAAAGAAATTAATATAAAAATCATATTCATTAAAGATCAACAATAACACTATGTGACAGTCATTTGGAACTTGGGAAGTGACCTAGTGCAAAATGTAGGTCTGGTCGAGTACAACATGAATCTGTAAACCAAAGTTTCCTTACATAGTTTTCGTCTCTTTCCTCACTTATGAGCTGATAACCCAGTCAGTTCTAAACCAATTTTGGATTTATTAACGAGTTTGGAAAGAAGTAACTTATAGCCAAACAAAAGAGCCTAAAACGTCACAAATTATCCTATACGATAATTACTAAGTCCAAATCGATGTTAAATTATTATGGCATGTAACTTGACAAAACGAATGATGCACAACTTCTTCTTTTTGTGGCTACATTCAAGTTGAGTTCTCAGCATTAAGTCCCATATCAATGAGCTGAAAAATTGTGTACTTTGTTATAAAGAGAAGATGTTTGTGAGTTTGTTTGTATGTGGAGGGTATTCTTCTAACCATGATACAGGCTGTACTTAATTTTAAAAAAACTATAGGCGTCCAAGTGTAAGTAGCGGCGAAACAATGCGAGGCGGAAAAGCTAGTATGTATCAAATAAAATATTTTCA
This sequence comes from Muscina levida, assembly GCA_964034835.1. Classification (NCBI taxonomy): domain Eukaryota; kingdom Metazoa; phylum Arthropoda; class Insecta; order Diptera; family Muscidae; genus Muscina; species Muscina levida. The sequence goes on along the minus strand of OZ035880.1, from coordinate 67,370,731 downwards.
AAAAAACGGACATATCAACTTCTGCCATAACGGAAATAATTATCAAAGACTTATAAATAAAAAAAAAACGGACATATCTACTTCTGCCATAACGGAAATAATTATCAAAGACTTATAAATCAAATTCGCTTAGGAAAATCGTTCTATCAACTTCTTATAAATAATTTTGAAATCGGTTTAAAAGTGTTTATATTCTATTAACATAAATATTAGAATGTTCTTTAAATAAGCTGTAGAATCCCTCCAAATATGGCTCAAAGGGCTAAGGTTTTTACGAGCGCTAATAAATATTATGTATAAACAAAGTATCATAAATAACTGCCTACATACATCAAACCTGTTGCCCTCTCTGGGAATAGACATATGCCTCTGATGTTATAATTTTCATTGGCATTCGAATTTATACTGAACTTTATTTACATTTAATTCTGCTAATATATTTAACGTTTTACCAAAAAGTAACACCATGTTGTATTTTTTAACAGTCGTAAAATTGGTTATCTCTGAAATTTAATTAGCGCTTCCGTTTTGATTTATTTGTGTGTATTTTTGTTTTGTGGTAATATTTTTGACTTCTTTTACGTATAACAGACCTGTTTGAAATTTCAATTTGTCTGTCTCTTCGTCACTGTTGCGGTCAAATAAAATTTTGTAATGGGAACTTATGTATTTGTTGCCTCAGTTCCACAGTGTGGTATATTGTTGCAGTCTCTGAATTTATAAACAGTTTGGGAAACAATATCGCTAATTAGTCGTTCTAATGTCACAAAGGTGGTGGTAGTTTGATCTACCTTTTGCTGTTAGCTTTATAGTTTAGTTGCAATTTTATAGGGGATTTAAATTTAAACATTTGATTAGAAACTTTGTAGGTACGAAATTTGAAATTCTAAAATTTGAAATTTTAAACGGTATGTAATTACATAAAATGTGACCGAAAGTTAATTTAAGAGATAGACAATTTAACAACTGATAACATTCTTGATTGGAGAATTACCATAGGACAATGGGGCATTTTGAAATCTTAAACTACAGTCAAATGCAATGAATTTATCACGCCCCACAACATGTGACTTTGTCTGAGTTTGCCGAGAGGATCTGAGCTAGAGTCAAATCTAGTTTGGAAATATTGCGAAAAACTCCGACAGTTTCATATTATGCGCCATTTTTTATACGACTTTAACTAACATAACAGAGTCGTCAACTCGAAAAACTAAAGAACGTCAATTGCTTATACATACATTGAACGTCTTTTTCAAAATGATCGAAATTTGAAACATTTCCTATTATGTCCCACTGACCTAGTTATATTTTTTTTTAAGTTTTTTGTCCACGACCTTATTTCTGAGAGATATGAGATAATAAATGAATTGCATTGCCAACATCGATAAGAACTGATAAAATTTGGCAAAATTTAAACAATTTTCACAATTGTAAATTTGTAGTACTTTGCGTGGTGAATTTTATTTAACTTTCTTATTATGAACCCTTATTTTATTTAGTAAAAGTGTAAACAATTTGCCATACATATTTAACTTTTGCAAATTGACCCAGTTTCGAGTTATTATTGAACAACATAAAAACGAAACGAATCGAAACAAACAAAAGCGAAACGAGGTCACTTCCATGACCTTGTCAATTTGAAATGTACATACAGCAACACAACACAAATATGACTTAACATAACTGCAATGACTGGGGAAAATTTGATAGTCATTCTACACTAGTTCCTGGTAAGGATATGATGGATAACACCATTTCCTTTTCATTTTGACTATATTACTGGCATTTGTCGAGTAATTCAATTGCCAACGTCAAAGCTGAAAAACGGTTTAGTTTATTTAATAAAATTTGGTTATATAGATAAACAGCAATGTTGATTTATTAACCAAACTTTAATTATTGCATAATGTTGCAACAATAACAGTTGTCATTTCTAATTAGTTGTCTATAATTAGATAATTTAGGATTAATGGGATGTCTCGTTAAAGAGACATTCCCCTTGTTAGATTTAAATTTATGACTAAAAACAGGAATTCACAAATTAAAAATGATAGAAATAATTAGGTATATACACAACTAATATAAATAAACAAATAACAAGTTTATTTTTAAACACAAGTTTAGTTGCATTTATTCCATAGCTTGAACTAAAATTAAATTTTTTTAATAGGTTGCAAAATTTCACCTTTAACCGAAGTATAAGACAATGTTATCCCTTCAATAAGCAAATATTACTTTCGTACTATTCACATAATGTTTGAAATCATTATCTCTATTTGATTTATAAGAAATGGGGTATTTTGTTTAGCATTTAATTAAAATAGATGGGGGATTTTTTGGCATTGCCTAACCGCACATCGCCACTCATTACCATAAGATTTGTTTTGAAAATAAATGATGACGTAGATATGACTGACAGCGTGTGGTTAATAGCTTGTTTAAAAATTTTAGTTTTTATTAATATTAATTGTTGTAATTTTCGACAGTTTTTTTTTAAAGCAAAACAATTTGGATGTTTTGGAAAAAAGTCTAGGTGTCTGATAGAAGTGTAGGAAATACCATAAAATAAATAGCAATTTAAGCAATTTCAACATATCGTGAATAATAAAAAAAAGTATAAAAATAAAAATAGGTGAGATACCACCCAAGCTCACAACGCGGCCTACAATTTGACTAAAATTCAGCTTTTTTGTATTGTAATGTATACTTGCATGATATCCGCATATTCTTATACCGCGATCTGTACCGTATGATAAGGTTAACAAAAATCTGCATGAATTGGAAACGTGGAATAATTATGTTAACTTATTAGCTATGTGGGACCGGCCGTGACATAGTGGTTAGAACACGCGACTATCATGCGAGAGGTCCGTGGTTCAATTTCCAGCTCCAGTCATCTACATTTTTCTTTCATTACCGTCCCCCTCGATGTTGTCGTCAGCTATTTTGAAGTATGTGTCGAGTCAATTTGCATGTCTAGTAAAAAGCTTCTCACATAGTAACGTTCGCATTTGTCGATAAACACGTAGGTGCGGTTAGTTGTAAATCCAAAATAGTAAGCGTGTTAATTCACAACAACGCAAGAAGCTAATCCGTACCTCATTCATGGGATGTAAAGGGGAATTTAGTTTAGTTTTATTAGCTTAAAACTTAATTTCCCTTTGCACCCCATGAATGAGGTATGGGATAGCTTCTCGCGTTGTTGTGAATTAACACGCTTTCTATTTTTAGATTCACAACTAACGGCACCTACTTGTTTATCGACGAATGCGAACGTCACTGTTTTGAGAAGCTCTTACTAGACACGACGATTGAATCGACGCTTAATACTGCGAAGTTGCTGTCAAACAACATTCGAGGGGAGCCGACAATGAAAGAAAATTTTATTTTTTTTCTTTTAAGATGACTGGAGCCAGGTTTGAACCTGCGATCTCCCGCATGGTAGTCGCGTGTTCTAACCACTATGCCACGGCCGGTCCCAGTTTTATTAGCTATGTGAGGGTATTTTCTTAACTGTACAACCAACAACAGAAAAGTTATGGAAATATTTTGTTTCCTGTGTATAAAAGTATAGATATAATTGAATCTTATTAGATCTCTACAGTGCCAAAAAAGGTTTAATTTTGTTGGATCAGATTGGTCTATTTCTTCTCTATCAGATCTAATTAAATACAAATAACACAGTACAACACATGATTTTGGAACTCAATTCTGAGAACGGCACGTGAAAGTAGCCCCAAAAAGAAGAAGTTCCGCATCATTTATTATTATTTGTTACATGCCATAATAATTTAATATCGATTTGAAGTTAGTTAGTATCTTTTAGGTGAATTTGTCACGTTTAATGCTATTGTGTTACATTGTTATATGGTGGCGTTAATTATCATAAGTATTCCACGTCAAGCATACGCCACGGAGTACAAAATTTTTATTGTAACTGCTACAAAATAAACCCAGTTCAACATTAAACGAATGGAAAAGTTAAACTGTTGCTTATGTAGGGTAACGTTATATGAATACATTAAAGGAATTGTAATTCTTAATTTTTTTTTTAATATGTTTCAGCTAAATCGTACTAGTGGTTCTCGAGATATGTCAAACAAAGGATCCTAAAACGTGACAAATTCAACTATACATTACTTACTAACTTCAAATCGATATTAAATTATTATGGCATGTAACTTGACAAAACGAATGATGCAGAACTTCTTCTTGTTGGGGCTACCTTCACGTGCAGTTCGCATAATGGAGTCCCAAAATCAATGAGTTGTACAAAATGTTGTACATTGTAACAGCATAGGATATTTTACAAATCCAAAATTTTTTTTATCTATTTGAATCAGACGGTATCAATTCTGGTATATTGTAGCTACCCAGGGAAATTTTTCAGAACTTGTTGCGAATGGTATTGATACTATAATCGTTTCTTTTTTAATCGACTTTCTATTCTGTTTCTGGTTCTATATAACCGATTGTGTACAACATGTTGCACCACAGATTCCGTAGAACAGAAAATGAATATTCGTATTCGAAATTAGTATATTTTAGAGGGAATTTATTAAGAAAAACTCAAAAATCTGAATTAAAATATATTTCGAACTAGCACCCAATTGAAAATCACTGAAATTTCAAAAAACAGCATATCTAATTCAGTTGTGTAGCAATTCATTTCATAACAGGTTCCATGAGAACATGTTGGTTTTGGGACAATTTCAAACAAAAATAATATATTGTGCAACCGAAAGTGGAACATGTTACTTATCAGTAAAAGCTGTTCTGTAATTGATTCTTTGCAACAAAATATTTTGCTGGGTAATACAGTCTACTTTTGTACGCAGTTTAAGCTTAGATTTAACTAAATACAAAGATCCGAAACAATATTATGTATTAAATCGTCTATATCACGATCTGGCAGATACATTTTGATAAGATTCCATCAGCTGTGAAATTTTAGGTAAAGCGACATAAATTATTACGGGTGATAAGGCCCGCAATAAAAGTCTAGTAAAAGCTTATCCAACAGCTGACGTGCGAATGCGTATATAAACAAGTAAGTGCCGTAATGTGTGTCTAAAAATAGAAGCGAGTAAATTCATAATAACGTGAGTAGCAGTCATGGGTTCTAAAGGGAAATTAAGTTATATTTTTAAGACTTATATTATTATATCTGTGATAAATTTGGGATCAAATTGGACCTAATTAAGATTTAATAAGAACATCACTGATCTCATTTGTTCCAGTCAGTTAAAACCTGTTGTAGATTTGACGAGATCAAATAAGATTTACATTCTTGTTCACTGACTAAAGGAAAGCCAAAAGCAAGCATTGTCTCATAAGCGGATGCACTATTTATACATTAGAGTGGCTACATTTGTATGGAGTAAAAAAATTTACAAAGCTTTTATCAAAATCGTAATCAACGATGAATTCTAAGTAAATATGCCCAAGAAACCTTAAGTCTAAACGTAAAATCGGGGCCCCAGTTAAACTTTTCGTATTTGGGGAAAAAATCCACAACAAGCCCCTCAACTGCTCCGGAATCGACCCTAAAATGGTTCAAATGTTATACGATCCCCAGTCTTTTCCCTCCCCTAAGCGGGCATCCATACAGACATTTTTTTTATAAAATTTGCTCCCACTGCTCTAACTGCCCTAAGAGGAGTCAAATGTATGACCGTCCCTCAATATTTTTGCAAACCCAACAGTTTCTATAAACATATCTACCCTCTATCTTCATCTTGATTGATGTTGTAAAATCAAGAAAATTATGTATGCAGGTGTAAACGAAACTGAAACGTTTTGTCAGCATCGAACTCTCCATAAGCTAAACATATGGAAAAATTCTACTTGCGTATACAAATGTCGATCCAGTGAGTTTCTGCTCCAAATTGGAACAGAAAATACCACTGATATTCTATGCTGGAATGACGCAAGTAGTTAAATGTTGTATCTAAAATAAGCAATTACTAAGCCTTTAAAACCAATTTGTTGCATTAACAGATTTAGTCAAATTTACCACTAACACTTCCATTAAGTAGCACTCAAACATAACTTTTCTTAACTAATACTTTCGGAGTATATAGACTTTATTTTTGTTTTTTTTTCATAATAGTTTTAAATAAATAATCACCTTTTTGTGGAAACTGTTAAGAAAATTTAACGATTTTCTCTTCGCGTTTACTCGTTTTGTTGAGCACAATTTCTCTGTCTTATTCACTTAACGGTAATTAATTATTAACGAGATTTTGAGTGATATGAGAATGATACAAAAATGGGAAGATGTTATCGATTCCATTGACATCTCGTATCGTATAAGATATATTTGTTAAACTAAAATATTATATGTCAGTATATATTTATTTTATTTTTTTTGTCAGTTAAGCACAACTTTAGATAATTGATGATTGCGGTATGTTGCATTAAGTTTGATTTCTTTTCAATATTTTACTTAAAATTTGTTTTTTTTTTGTAACTATAAAATAAAAACAGACACACACACTCAGATGTATAAATATTTTAATTTTCTCTTAACGTTGGTATTTGTGTATATTTTGTCAATTTGTCGTTATTAACATTTGATTTATATTTTAGGGATTTTATCAATATTTTATTTTTTGTAGATTTTTAAAATTTTTTAATGTAAATTTATATTCTACTGTATAATTTTTTTCAATATTTTTTTGTTTGTTTTGCTTTTAAACAAATTTGCTTTATTTCTTGCTTTTTGCAAATTTCATTGACTTTTTCTTAGCTCGCTGGCTGTTGTGGGGCATAGGCACACAATAATTTTAAATATTTTGTTCTTTTATGTTGTTGCTGTTGTTTCCCTTTTTTTGTTTAAACAAATTCGATGCGATTTGTTGCTGTTGTGGTTGTGTGTTTTCATTCCAATTGCATTTTTTACATTCAACGATTGCTGCTACTGCTGATGCTGCTCTTGTTGTGAGTTTTGTTGTTAATGATATTATGATTGTAGGTGATGTTGCTGTTGTTGTTTATTCGCATCTCTTCATTTGTAGGCCATAAAATTGGCTCACTCACACTGACGAACACACGGACCGACGACTACTGCCTTCCGTGTGTACGCGATTCACGCACATTCACTTCACTCTTCTGTACACATTCGCACTGTGACACTGAATCACTGAATTCTTTCTTTGCTTTCCTCTCTCTTGTTGTTATTTTGGTACACAATTTCTTATTGCCTCTGTTGTTGTTTATTTTTAATTCCGTATTTTATTCACAGTTTTATATGCGGGTGGCGCTTATTAACTACTTTTCCGTTACCCTTTTTGGGTTCAAGGTTTGTGGGATACCAAAGAGGTTCGATTTTTATTATTATAACTTATTAATGCACCGAGTGGCCGACACTAGCTTGTGGGAGGGGTACTTTACTGGTGCAAGTGAATTTGTCGAACTTGCGTTAATTGGGCACAAAAGACCGGCCGGTAACTGATTGCATTCACTGCAGCGACACAGAAAAATAAAACGAAGAATTTCATACATACATATGTAAGTATTTGCACTTGACAACACGTCGTGTGACACGTATCGCATTTGCAATTTAGGCTTTCACACCGTATTTGAGTGCGTCTTCCTGTTGAAGCAATTTTCACTGTAATCACTTTTACTTCCGTTCTGGTTCGACTTTAATTCATAACTGTGCTTTGTTTTACTTTCACACTGGCACAAAGTGCTCTTCTTGGCATGCAAAATATTTGCTTTCCTTTTCACGTTAAAATAACGTCATACTACGATAGATAGAATTTTCTTGGTTCAAATCAGAGAGTCCGTTGCTTAGCAGTCCGTGATGACGTTACTGACTGAACTCTCTCTCACACACACAAACAAACAGACACAAACGATTCATTCTTTTTTTGTTTAGGTTTTGCGCTTAAGCTTAACTTGCATAGGCTTTATTTTAATCCAAGCGCGGGGGCTGTTTCACTTGTTGTGGGTTCATAACAACTCGACACCACGGCTTCGAAAAAAAATAACATAAATACACTCTGTTAATATCTCCGTGTCGTATGAGGAAGGTATCTCTAGCGGTTGTACTATGGCTTCCTTCGCTCGCTCTGACGATGTCTACGGTTCGCGCGCGCATTCAAGAATGATTCTTATGCTTCGCACAACAAACAAACAGAGTCGTGAAAACACTCAACGATAACTACGTACAATGACGGCGGCGACGGCAATTGATGACGATGTCGACGCGGCGTACGACAAATGCTGCTGCCCCTGGCTAGAATATGAATACTCGTAGTACGAGTGGCAGTCGCAGTGCTAATCCCACTCTCCAATAGATAGATACTTGCTTAGATACGCTTGCACCCAGCAGATACACAAATGTTGCTCTATGGCCAACTCAGCAAATGCTGGCCAGCACAGAATGCACACTCTCGTCTACGGCGGCTGTATTCCGAACGATTCAGGCGAAGTTGGCCAGGCGGCGGTCTTCGGTCGGTTTTGTTTTCTTTTTTGTTTTTTCGCACTCTGCGTTGTTGAATCGTGAACGTTTGCCTGATATCTGGCTGCGTTTTGAGTTGTTGTTGTAGTTTATGGTGTTTATTTTTTGTTGGATATAATTTTGTTGTAGTATCTTGTAGATTGCTGGCGTGCGAGAAGCACTCGACTCTCTAGCTCTCTTTGAGTGCTTTTACGTAGCAAAGTCGTTTGTTGTGGAAAGTGGGGGAGGTGTTGTTTTCTGTTCCTATTCGTTTGCGGCAGCAGATGTATAAGAGTTGCCATGTTAACGTTTGTTTTTTAACGGTATATTTTAGGCATTTTTCGGAGGCAGTCGTCTAAATTATGTCAGCTTAGTAAAATGTACAGTGAAGTCTCGCTAATCTGATTAATTGGTAGTAGACACCGATTTGGTTCATCGAAAAATTCTTAGCTCATTCGGTTCATCGTCATTGTTTGAGAAGACATGCCCTTAGACTCGACACTATACTGCGAAGTTGCATTCGACAACATCGAACTACCCGGCAACAAAAGAAAAATGTAGATGACTGGAGCCAGGAATCGAACCATGGATCTCCCGCATGGAAGTCGTGTGTTCTAACCATCACGGTCGATCATACTGTATTCATATAAAATGTAGATGACTGGAGCCAGGAATCGAACCATGGATCTCCCGCATGGCAGTCGTGTGTTCTAACCATCACGGCCGATCATACTGTATTCATATAAGCGTATATGTACTGAAGTTTTTTTTTTCATGAAAACAAAAAAATTTTCAAAAATGTCCCTTGACAAAAAATATTTTTATTTCAAAAACCATATGGAGAACAAATACATAAATAAATTATGGCGCTGCAACCAATTCGGACTGTAGAATCTCTAATACATTTGTAAATGCAGTTCGGATTTTTGGATATAGGGACTAAAAGTGCTTCGGATTAATGATACTACAGTATTTCAGACATTGGGTGGCCGAATGCAATAGTGAGTTAAGTCGAAGCCACCAAAGAGAAAGGGTGCCAGTTCGAAACCCAGCTCGGCCACTTATTTTGGTTTTGAATTTCTTCTAAAAACAGGATTACTGTCTCTCATTTCTTCATTAAGAAGTATTTTTTATACATACAATCGTATTCCAAAAAAAACATGACAAAACTAGTTAATTAGATTATTTTTTGAGACGATAATAACTTTTATATTATTCGTAAACAATTTCTAAAGTGGATAAGAAACATTTTTTAGCTAAAGAATTCTTTAGCTCTAAAAACATTTAATAGAAAATTGTATTCACAACGTCTGTTATCAGTCCTTTTGCATAACGTGTCCCGGTAGCAACGCCGACCGTTTTCGGTCAATTATGATGTATAAAAAGAATTTGTATAATCGGATATAAAGCTTTATAATCGGATGGAAAAAATGTATATGCACTTATAATAACTGTAGAAAATTATTGCAGCACAATTTTCATAGACTTCGATAACATGACGGTAAGCAGTTTAAAAAAAAATGACATACAAAATAGAATTTTTTCTCATGTTGAAATAATAAACGGATACCGATTACATTATTTTCTTGTTTTGATTGTTTATACATCACGAATGTTATTTAACTGTTTACAAATAATTTTCAAAGTTTTTTGGAGAAATATTTTTTAAAATGCAATCCATGAAAAAAGTGACTATTTAGATACTTTTCTATGAGCGCAATGATTTCGAAGACAATTACCTACACGATGTTTACGGCTCCTTTCCATATGAAAAATGTGAAAAAACTCTAAACACAGATCTCAAATTCATAAATATTAAATAAATTGTACAAACGTCAAATTATAGCAAGCTTAAAGTAAAGACAATCCAACTTTAACTTATTGAAGATGTGAATCGTTTATGAATACTGTTTTCTCGAAATTTGCTAAAAATTTATGAATAAGACCGTTTGTTTATATGTTGTAAATATATATATGTATTCATAAAGTAAATTTTCTTATTTCTAATTTCGAAAAGTAGACTTAACACACAGAAACTTTATTACTATTTAAAGGTAGTACCTAGTAAAAGCTTCTCAAACTGCTGACGTTCGAATCTTTAAATTGTAGGTCGTGTTGTGTAATTTTAAAAATTGAGGCGTATTAATTCACATTAACGCGAAAAGCTATCCCATACGTTATCGATATAAGTATAAAAAAAACTTAATTTCACTTTGCACTCACGCTGTTGTGAATTAACACGCTTTCTATTTTTAGATTCACAACTAACGGCACCTACTTGTTTATCGACGAATGCGAACGTCACTGTTTGAGAAGCTCTTACTAGACACGCCGATTGACTCGACACTTAATACTGCGAAGTTGCTGTCAACACATTCGAGGTGAGCCGACAATGAAAGAACATTTTTTTTAAGATGACTGGAGCCAGGTTTGAACCTGCGATCTCCCGCATGGTAGTCGCGTGTTCTAAACACTATGCCACGTCCGTTCCAATTGATATAAGTATATATAAGGGAAAATAAGTTTTTTTTAGATAATACTTACATATACTGAATTTGTCATACAACGTATTTAACTGATTTAATAAATGTTGTTGGTAAATTTCATATGGACTATCAACAACTCGTATTTATTCTCAATGTTTTTTTTTAACTTCAGAATTTCTGCTCCTTTAAAATTTTTAGCACTTTTCTAAAATGCTCGCACGGCAACTCTGTTTCACACGCAGACCTCCGGCTTTGTTTACATCTCTCTCATAACACCGCTCGCTTTGCTGTTGTTATCTCTGTCCCAATCGGGGTCTCTCTGGCTGCTTTTGAAATTGAAACGAGGCTAAATGTGCACTCTCTTGGCCTTGTACCTAATTTTTAACGCTGAAAACAAACTCTTCTGCAAATACCTAAACACAAACAACTCAAGAGTGTTGAGGTAGCGAACACACTAATAAATGGATAATGCGCTTTTCAAAATAAACTCAATAAACGAAATAACAAATTAGATAATTTAGGGAAATTTTCAAATACAGACATTTGAAAAAAAGAAGAAAAAAACAAAAAATCAGACGAAAACAAATTTGATTTGCATTTGCTGCTAAGAAAGATGTAAGATTGGGGATATACCTATGTACGTTATTCCACTATAGGCATTTGCCTGGAAATGCTGCAAGTGCTCTCATTTCTCAATGACGCGCTCTTTGAGTGCAAAAAGCTTTTGAATACTGCTCTTCCATTGACTAACAATCTATTATTTATTTGTGTAACTTTGCTGGTAAAGCTGTGAGAAAGTGAAATTTATTATGATTCTTGTATTATACAACATAACGAAGCTCTCCAGTTCGCTCTCTGTGATTATCACTCACTGTTGTTGTGGTGGAATATCTGGGAGTATCTTACACCACAACCTCACACCCTCTTTTTCAATAGGAATACTCTCTATGATGATATGCTCTGTGGTTCTCTGTTGTTACTTGCAATCCTCTCTGTTGTTATTACTCATATCTTTTTGTATCTGTTTTACTTTTGTATCTTTTGTTGTTGGTTTCTTTACGTATCTTTCAGATACGTTTGCGGAAAAGATTTGCTTGTGTTGGTATGTATTTTTTTCACCCTCTCTTTGCCTTTGTCTGTATCTATCTCGATTCACTTGAAATATGTATTATGTAGTTGTTGTTAGCATTGCTTTTGCTACTGTGTCATTGTTGTTGCTGCTGGTGGTGGTTGTGTGTTGATGTTATTTTCTTCTGTATTCATTTGCCATTGTTTTTGTGTTCGTCGTCGCTGTCGACTTTGTTGTTGCTGTGTTGATATACCGGCATGTTACGGTAATTAATACATATTTATGCATTTGCAATTTGTTGGTGTTTCCACTGGTATTCACACCAACAACTACAGCATCAACAACAACTTCCCACGTTCACCCAGTGAGTGGCTCTTGTTGACGTAGCTGATGCTGGTGGCGGCGGCGACGTTTATGTTGCCTTAATCAGATTTTAAATTAATTTCTAAGGTTTTCTGTCATCTTAAAAATAGAAAATGAAATCAATCGCAGTCAGTTTTAAACTTTGCTATTTTGTAAGGTTTAGCTTTTTGTACAAGACTTTAAGTATTATTATTTTTTGAAGAATATTATAAACATTTATTTGAATTTTAATAAAAAAGAACTGCGAATGGCCGAAAGTGAACATTGAAGCTATATTTGGGTAAAACTTATACTAGGTTCGGTCGTTTAGATGATATCAGTCCAAAATTCCTATTCGGTTTAAAAAACCAGTAAGAAAGTTTCAGTCGGGAAAACCGACTTACACATTAACATAAAATTGATATTAAATGGTTCAAATAGTTAAATGGAATGGTTCAATTGTATGGGAGGTACCAGAAGTGGTGTGGCAATGTAGTCCATCTGCAATACCGTAAGTAGTTTTAGGGAAATATTAGCCTATGCAAAGTTTCAGAAATGGCTCAAACGACTTTAAAAGTCATGAATCGAATTTGGTTCAAAGAAACCTAGAGTCTAAAGTGACTTCTTCAATGTGTTACACTTTTGGGTCGTATCAAATGATATATACCCTCCTACCCGTAGGGTGATGGTATAAAAAATAACGCTGGCCAACTGAACCTCATCACATTTCATTGGTCACTTTACAATTTGATTTGTATCCACCAAAATCATCATCCTATTTTACGTGATAACTATGGGCAGACGTTTTAATCGACAGATTTAACCGGATGCGGGAAAGGGAGAAGGTATCCTATAACAAGGTTCCGATTGTACGAAAATTATAAATTATCAATTACGTCTAATGTAGCTGTTATCATTACAATGGTTACTACAAACCACGCAGAGATATATAGAAGTGTTAAGTTTTCAATGAGTTCATAAATCCTACTTAAGAACTAAAGGTGGTTAATAATGGTTAACTACCCCCTGCCGCTGCCTCCAATACAATTATACAATTTTCACCAAAAATTTTACAGAAAGTAATACAAAGATTAACATAGTCTTCATTTTTTATAGAATTTAATGTAAAATAATAAAATATTGTCATAAACAAACAGAAAAAAATCTTAATTTCCCTTCACACCCCATGAATGAGGTATGGGATAGCTTCTCGCTTTGTTGCAAATTAACTCGCTTTCTATTTGGATTCACAACGAGTGCGAACGTCACTGAACAAACAGAAAAGTGCATCAATTTATCTGAGAAATCGAGTTTTGAAAAAATAATTGTGTCTGACACAAAACCAATAAAAACAATACTAACTGTAAATTACATAAGTGGAGGTGTGCCTGAAATGCATAAATCATACGAGTCAATAAAGAAATGAGGATATTACTTCTAATCCGATCCCTTTAGTTACAACCAAAAAACAAACAAACCAAAACAATTGAAAACAAAACATAACGTTAAGTATTCCTGTAACTTTTTAGCATAGAAAATTTTGAATTATCAGGGAACGCCTCTGACACATACACACAATCGGGTTTTGCTGATAGCAAACTTCTGAATGTGTGAAGAAACTCCTTTTAAATGACGAATTTTGAGTGGTCTCTCATCGACACACTGTGGTTAAAAATCGGTTTTCATCGACCAAAAGTAACTTAACTTTTAATCCGATAGAGATACTTAAGAAGTTTTTTCTTTGATGGAAAGATGCTTGCTTGAGTTTTAATTTTATTAATATCGGTTCAGTAGTTGTTGAGAAATTTAAGATCAAAGTTGATCTTTTGAGTTTTTTTACATTTAGTATGAACATGCGGTATTTTTGTTTATTTAATCTGTTTTACTTAAAAACAAAAATTTTGATAATATCTGGAAAATTTTTGTGAACAGGTTTCTGCTTTATCAATTTTGCAAGAGGTTCAACTAGAACCGGTTCTTAGACAATGATTTTTTCCGGGAATTGGTTTACCTGATATGGTTTGGCATAAAATGCAGATGGATTTTGGCCTTTGTGTCAGTCAAAGCCTGGCCTACTTTTCCATCTATTATCGTTAGCACTAGTTGGTAGTTAATTTAAGTTGTCTGCTATTTAATTTATAATTCTAGTGCGTGTAGCGTTGCAATTTGGGCTTTTATATCACAGACTTTATTTTGATGGTTTCATGAGATTCTCTTTTAAATAAAAACTAGTGGGCCCAGCAAAGCTTCGCCAGTGCTAATTGAAGAAAATTAAAATTATTAACTTCATATAACATATTAAACGGAATTACCCAACAGGTGTAAGTGCTGCCATATTCTACTTTAAAACATACTTTGGAAACGTTTCCTAAACTCTGATGTTGGGCTTGCTTACTTTCCTCATACACCCTTAGCTCACTTGCTAAAATAAAAAATCTGTCTGCCAATATCTATTCTGTCGAGTACTATTTGCAAACAAATATTACCTCCAAAACACAGTTTTCTCACTTTCCCTTTCGCCCACCGAGTGAAAATAAAATGTTCGTTGTAGCGCCGAGCGCTATTTGTATATAGAATTGCTACTATAGTCATAAAACACTTTGGCACGCCCCTTCCGCCCACGTATAGAATTAAAATATTTTGTCTGTATATTCCTGTCTTTATTGCCGAGTATATATGGGTATAAAATATTATCCGCTCCGCCCACTGTTCGAAATGAAATTTTCGCCTTCATACGAATATACGTAGAATCGTTGTTTAAAATAGGGTTTAAAAAATCCGAAAAGAAAAAAAACATTTCGTATACATTTATATCTGTTGTGGTACGTATTATCTGCATATCAAATTGTATAGCTTTAACCCTAAAAACTATTTTAAATGCTATCAATGTAGGCCTAGGCCTAAAATGCAGTTTGACCACGCCCACTGCATCGAGTAATATACATATATCAAGTTTTGTCTCTCTAGGAATAAAATACAGTTTTGCCACTCCTCCTCCGCCCACTAATTGGAAATACAAATTTCGTCTGCAAATTTCAACCAGTCCTGCCGAGTTCTACCTGTGTTCCAAATATTATCTCTCTACGCCTCGTCCGCCCTCTGATTGAAAATAAAAATTTCGTCTATAATTTCAGCCATTTCTGCCGAATACAACCTGTGTACCAAATTTTATATTTCAAAGGCTAAGCTACAGTTTTGACACGCCCCCACCGCCCACTGATCGAAAATAAAAATTTCGCCTGCAAATTTGAACCTTAAGTGTCGAGTACTATCTGTGTATCAAATTTTATCACTCTAGCTCAAAAAAAGTTTTGTATAATGTATAACCTCATTTTTTATCCGCATAGAACATTTTTGAGCTAAATCTGTAAAGAAATTAAATTTGTAGGGCGTTTTATAGGAATTTTAGATATATTAAAAAAGTGGGCACGACCATGCGTTCTCAAGTGATGGCCATACCAACGAACAATAAGGCTCCGAATCTTTCAAATTCTTTATCAATCGAAATGGAACAAATGACACAATAAACATTAAATTCTGAGCCACTGTGCGGCGTACTTTCCCACGTTCTGTAGCAGTGTTTTGTTTTCGATTAAATTTGGATGTTTTGGTCAGTAAAACAAACAGATAATTTAAGCATAAGCCTTTGAATGTCAACTATAAATATGTGTGAATGTGTGCTCAGATATAAAAGCAATATGGTCAGATTTTACCAAAAATTATGTTTCAGAGCAAAGTGTCCGAAACCGCTGATATGACGTGCGCAGAAATGTGAAAACCCCAGATTAGCTTGAAAATAAAAGTGAAAAAAAACACGAACACTTAAAAAGAAAACAATAACAAAAACCAGCCCACAAAATGCCAAACGATGTGATAAGATACATACGTACATATGTACTAAGTAGGTATGTACAAACATATGTGTGCACTGTACAGACAGACAAACGGACTATACATGCACATAATTATTATCATTAAAAAAATAATTTCATACAAATTCAACACCAAATTTGGAAGCGTAAACATTAAAATGTGGGCAAAATTCTTGAAAAACTATCAGCGTAAACTGAAGCAATGTATGTATGTTGATAGATAAGAGCTATAAGGAAATATTTGCAGATCATTGGGCCAGACATTGGTTACGTAGCAGCCGGCGGTTAGATATACCTCTCCTCTCCCCACCAGCTTAAGATAGAAAATATCAGCGATGCCAACAGCAACGGTGAGCTAGCATAATATGGTGGCCCTCATGCTGAGCCAGATGTGTTTAACAAAATATTTAAACACAAATTTGCCTAAATATTGACAAAATATCGTTCAAGACAATTGAGTCAACATTTTACGTCTAACGGCCAAATTGGAAACGATACACGAGCATCGAACGTCGTGAACGAGGAGAGGAGAGACACAAATAACTGCTCGTAAACAAACAAAACACGGATAAAGTGACAACAACAATATTTGTGGTGGCGCGTTACAAATTAATTGCAAACGCGTGCTACAAACACGATTCGCATAAATAAAATTTTGTTGTTATAGATATAACAACGGCTGCAGCACCGGCAATGACTGAGCAGGCGCGTGGCCTGCGCCGCCGCCGTTGTGTTTGTCTCCAAAATGAAACCACAGCTTCCAGCTTGGCAATTCCTTCATCGGCAATCGATGTTGTTGGCGTTTTTGGCCACATTGCCTATCTCTGGCTGTATGTTGCCATTTTAAGCTTTGGCGATTTGACTTTTTTGGCTGTTTTGTCTGATGTTTAATGTTTGTGTTTCCCTTTACATCAGCGTTTTGTTTACAACTGTCTACGCGACGAGTGAATGGCTTACGTTACATTCGAACATGGCTCTCCTCCGATGCACATACGTATGTATGACGGCTCGGTAGGTATCCACAGACCATTATGACGCCCATTTGGCCAAAACTAATTGGGCATTTTGTATGAGTTGGTTTTTTATTTCATAGCTGAGCGCTTAACGCCATTGTTTGTTCACAAAATTCAGCAGTTTGACAGTAATTTTGTTGCAAATTAATGACAATTTTTTGTAGTTGACAATCGGTACGAAATTCATACCACTCATGTGGAGTATTGGCAGTTCAAAACAGTGTGGGGCATAATTCGAGCCAGAATTTGGGTTACTTGCAACGATGACATGTTTTCTGCTCTTAACACATTTGTTCTGTGTTTTTAAACACATTTTACAGGTCATAATAACGCCAAACGCATATTGTTAACAAATCACTGAGTTTTTACCCTTGCTTGGTTTCTATAGAACTACGCTCAATATTGTTTTAGAGTGCTTGATTTTCAGCTGAAAGGATCATTGCTAGAGATCATTGCTATAGAGCAATTTCCTTCTAAGAGGAAACCAATTTGTCATATTTTCCTATTTAATCATGTTATTTAACTAGTGGTGAACTCGTCCCTGTTGTAGCTTAAATTTTATGATTTTGTTTACTGCCTTCAAATCAAACTAATAATAAACTAAATTTCGTTATCTGCATTTCTTTACTCATACATATATTTGTATATTCATCTTATATCGGTCAGACTTTAGCATTAACCCATTTATTTTCCAAATCCCCCCCTTTGACTATGAGTTGCTCAGCATAAATAGTAATTTTAAAAATGACACATTTGTGTTTGTTTGCTATTCTATTTAAATTCAAGGGAAAAAAGTTTAAATCGAGCGCAATGCCACAAAATACTTCCCTTGTTGATATTTTACACATAAAGCATAATTCATGAAAATAACATGAACACAAATGTTGATATGTGTTCTTATGAATTTGCTTTGTACATCTTCTCCTCCCTCCTTCTCTCGCTCTATCCAATCATTAGTAGCTTCTACACAACAGTTGTTGTATGCGAGTAACAATTTCATTTGTATAAATTGGCGATATGAGTTTTAATGTTCAATATCTGACTACAATTCCGGACGAATGCATGGCTAAGCTCTTGGGGTTCTCCTCCGTTTCAAGTGAGTCATTTACATGAATTTCATGTGACGCCTTCCATATAAATATATCAGCATATGATTATGTATGTGTGCACTAGTACAAAGTACATACATATGTATGTAGGACAATGAATACAACAGTGACGGCAAACTTAAATACGTTACAGCAGCGATGACCACAGCTTTGAAAAATGCGTCACATTGGGTTACTCATGCAGCTTTGATTCTCAATGTTCTAATTGTAATCAAGCATTTGAGATTTGTATGTCGTCATGGGTTCGAGATCACGTTTCTGTCAAAGTATCGATCATGTGTTCTACTGCCGTGATCGTTGACACCTGAGTGGAGCGCCATACGAATGCTAAGACGACACAGAAACGCTTTGGAGAGAGTGAGTAATCCTGACGTGTGAGAAGGATTTTATTATAATTAATAGTAATTCAGAATGTATTTTGGGCTTAGAGAAATGTTTTTATTTTTGTTTCAGAAACTTGATTGATTGGGTAATAAACTTAATATGTTACTAACTTTGGCTCGGTAAACTTTTAGTTAGTTATGTTGAAATGTTAAACCACTGTCGAAACATTACTCATATTTGCTCAGATTCGATATTGATATAGAGCAGTGGTAGGTATAAATGATCGCAGGCACTCAACAATATGCTGTGCTTGTGTGCGATCGCACAAGATGCGTCAAACAGAGATTGACTATTTTTGTGGACGAAAATTAAATCCAAAAAGAGGTAACTTTAACTGGCACCTCGTATCCCAGACTTATATCCCACATATCTGTTATGAATGATCCTTTTTAAAATGATACAAATTCAAATTCGTAAAAATATTTTCTGTAATATATCCCTTCTTTACTATGTGGGTATTTCCTAGGTTTAGACCAACGCTTTTTTTATACCCTCACCCTACGGGTAAGAGGGTATATAACATTTGACACGACTCAAAAGTGTAACACATAGAAGTAGTCGCTTTAGACCCCATGTTTCTTTGAACCAAATTCGATTTATGACTTTTGTTTTGAAACTTTGCATAGGTTAATATATCCCCCAAACTACTAACGGTATTGCAAATGGGCTACATGGTCAATGTTTTTCGAAAGATGTGAAAGGTCATAGTTATTTTACTACATCAATTTTCTTAAATTTATATTGGTATTTCCAGCGGAAGGACGGACGATTTCATACTCATATAGTGAATTTGTTAAACTTTAACAAAACAATATGAGGAAACATTGTTCGGTTTCTGCACAACATCGGCTACAGCGTGGTGAAAGGGCCTTATTTTGGTTGTATCCCTAATATTTATATCTGTTCATACCGGATGGGAATAATGAACAGAACACCTGACTTTCACGCGGGTGACATGGACTCGAGTTCATTGACTGCAACTTTAGCATAGAAGAGACAATCTGCAATTCTCCAATGAAAGCCTCTCAAAAAGCTGACGTTGTATACTGTAGGCTCCATTTTGTGATTTTAAATATAGAAGCATGATAACTGACACAAACGCGACAAGCTCTCCCATATCTCCATTCATGAGATGCAAAGAATCAATTATTTTAAGTTTTATAAAAATTGGACACCAACTTAGGTCAACTGCGTAAGAGTTGTTACCACCGAGTTACTTTCGGTTAACACTTGCTGAATGCCATATATGGTTATACCGGATAAATTTTATTTTAGTTGAACAAACATTATTTTAATCTTAAAAATAAATAATTGTGATATAGTCATAGTTCGGTTTGAGATCAGTTCTATTGACAATTATTTATTATTGCCAATAGGTTTTCAATCAAAAGTTTGTGCATGTTGTGCGCTTCGAGGATGCTTTCTTCGCACCGGAGGGAAAAGTTCTCATTAACTTTGAGATGCTTTCTTCCCTTAAGGTTTGTGATGAAAGAGGAGAAGGCACAGCAAAGGGCGCTGACGAGACATTGTGGTTAATGTCGAAATGACGTCATACGGCTAACCTGCTGTCAACATAATACATTTCACAAACTCTTGATTAAAAACCTGAGAACTGATCTCAAACCGAACTATGACAATATCATAATTCTTTACAGATCAACAATAAATAAAATCAAGAACGAAAAAATAATTGTTTAATAATAAAAAAAATAACCGATATCATCAAGTAACATTTTGTCTTAAAACTTAACTATACTAACAAAATAACAAAGGAATCGGTAAAACGTGTTTTATTGCCAAAAAAGCTAAACTGCAGCTTTATTGGAAGACGGAAAGGTTGAATATATTTTATGGGTTTGTGCCATTTTAAATTGACATCACGTAGTATAAGCACGAGTTATGTATGATATCAGCATAGTTACGTAGATGTGGAAAATTCGTTGAATTTAAATTGCTTCCACCTAAGTTAAGCGCATCAATGTGATGGCACGTGCAGTATTTGCCAAGTCTTACCTAATGTATGTTTTGATATAAACTCGCTGTGCATTGTTTCCTCGCATTATAGATTAATTTTTGAAGGCAATGAAAATACCATGTATTATCCATATTCATTATTTCGATTACTCCATGGCACAAAATCAAACTTTTTGACAAATACCCGAAAAAGAAAAGCTCTCAGTACAAACCTAAGGTGAAGCAAGATGACCAACATTGCTAATATTACCTATTTTTAACGAGATTCGAAAAATGTCATATTTGGAACACCCTAATGCTATTTGTGAACAATTAAAGGGATGAAGTGTTCCGATCGTATAAGTTGTATGTTATGTTATACAGAAGTTGTTTAGCAATGCAATAAAGATTGGTAAAGGTTGCAAGTAAAACATTGAATACGGGCCCAAAACTCTTAAGAAACCGAGTTTGGAAAGTGAATAGTGGGTTTTGAGAGCTATTTAATATCCCTAGACATGTTCAGATTGCATCAGTTTGTTCAAAAAAGGTAATTCGTTGTTACCTAAACTATAAATTCACTGAATAGAGTAATAGAATAATAGAATTTTGAAATAAAACGAGGGAAGCCCATTTTTTTTTTTTGGAAAATACTATAAAAGTTGTTTCTTCGGCAGAATATTAGTTACAACTTTCCCTAAGGATAGAAAGATTTATATACAAAACTGTAGGAACTGTTGACCAAAATTTACGAGGGACCTAAGGGCTTTTAAAATGTTTAGGCGGTCAAAAAATAAAATAGGTAGCTAATCTGGCCGAACTGGGCTAGGGATTTACTCAACTCCGGTAGTAAATTTGAACCTATATAGTCAAGTTTAGGTGATTTTTTCACGGTTTCAAGTAATTGGTATCGTTTGCGGCTAACATTTTACTGTGCCCTTTTAAATGTAAGATATAACATATATAGCGAGACTTTATACTTTCACACATATGTATTTGTGGCACACATATTAAAACCGGGGCCGGTCGTATACTGATGATTAGAACACCCGACTATTAAGCGGGAGATCCATATTCCAGTTCCTGTCTCAGTCATCTAAATTTCTTCCATCGGTGGACCCCTCGATCTTGTTCATAGCAACTTCGCAGTATAGTGTCGAGTCGATCGGCATGTCTAGTAACACGAAAAGCTATCCCATACCTCATTCATTGAGTGCAATATGAATTAAAAAAAAAAAAACTTTAACCTATAGTTCCGCAACATAGCTCAACATGATGACTCTCATTGCAATATCACAATAACTGATTCATAAATAAAATAAATTCGGAATCAACTTTGTTTTTAGCATTTTGCCAACTACAACATTTTTTCATACAAAATACTCAAATGTCCCACTTAAAACAAACAAAAGCGAAAACATTTGACGGCCGAATCTATCCTACAATTACAATACAGCTGCCACTTGGGGATTTTCAAAATGCTTATTATGACCAGAGGTGTTAAGTAGCAACAAAAAAAAATTGGCGCTTTGCGGTTATTCTATCGCCACTTCTATTTCGTGGCATTAAACCGTTGATTACTTTCGATAAACAAACATTTTGGTAGATTTCAATTCGAAATTGCGTAAGATTTTCAAGTGGCAAACTAGCAAGCGAGTTACCAAATCTAAACAGTATCAATGATTGATTGTAACAATATTACAATTTTTGTATGTACGAGTATAGCAAGCGTCTACTCGTGACCGTATGTGAGACATACTGTCTATATATGTGTGTGTACATGTTTATATGTATATTGATTTGGTTAACAAAAAAAAACTCTACTGCGCGAGCTCTTTTACCGACACAATGACTTGTTTTGTTAATAGATTTGAACTTTTTGGTGTTTTGAATTTGATTTGATTGGCGGCATGCCACTTTTGTGTGGAGATTTGGCCTTTTTTCCAATGCTAGTTGCTCCACTCTGGAAAATAGACAAACAGACAAACTTCATTGATTACTGTTTTGGGTATATCGAATAGCATTATTTTCCATTATTGCTGCTTTAAACAAGATTGAAAGCAACCAATTCAAGCCCCTACCGCCGCCATCATCACCCGTTCAATAATGAAAACCCCGAAAACAATGAAGTTGGTAGAGAAATATTCCCCGGCGAAAAAAACACAACAAATGCAAAAAAAATATTGAAACCGTGATAAAACACTTAAAGCTTACAACAGCTTAAAGCTGTTTAATTTAATGGTCAACGTTTTGACCATAAAAACGGGAGACAGCAACATCGACCAGGTCAACAACGAACGACAAGGGAATGATGTTGGCCAACGAGAAATTTCTTTGAATCGTTTACTTGTTGCTTTTGTGAAATGTAAAGCGTAGAATCTACAGTGTTGATAGTATTTTCATATATGTGCATTAGACTGGATCATAATGCAAAACCATTATAATCTTGTGCTCCACAATGATGCCCGTATTCCTATCGACAAAATAAATACATATTTCAAATTTCTGACAAATCGGGCAATATTTAATGGTCGTTAGAAATTTACGATATTACACCTGCTGCACATAACCAGAAAGTTGAAATCTCTATAGACCTCTAAATATTGTCCGATTGTTCAAATTTTTGGTATGTACACTACTTTTTATGAATGGAATGGAGGCGGCCTTGTGGAGACAAGATACCAATTAGATTTAAAAATCTCATACATTCCTGAGCCAGTCTAATGACATGTATGTAAGGGAAAATAAATAAAAAACATATAAGCATAAAAAAAACTTAATTTCCCTTTGCACCCAATGAATGAGGTATGGGATAGCTTCTCGCGTTGTTGTGAACTAACACGCTTTATATTTTTAGATTCACAACTAACGGCACCTACTTGTTTATCGACGAATGCAAACGTCACTGTTTGAGAAGCTCTTACTAGGCACGCCGATTGACTCGACACTTATACTGCGAGGGGAGCCGACAATAAAAGAACAATTATTTTTGTTTTGTTTTTTTTTAAGATCACTGGAGCCAGGTTTGAACCTGCGATCTCTCGCATGGTAGTCGCGTGTTCTAACCACTATGCCAAGGCCGGTCCCAAAACATATAGCATAGCCGGTGCTAAATCACAAAAGTGGTAAGAGTCACTGTTTGTTGTTAAGGCTGAATGCGAATAGGTTCAACAATTACATAGTACAACACATGATTTTGGGACTCAATTCTGAGAACTGCACGTGAAAGTTACCCCAAAAAGCAGAAGTTGTGCATCATTCGTTTTGTTAAGTTACATGCCATAATAATTGAAAGTTAGTAAGTATTTGAAGTTAGAAAGTAATTATTGTATAGGGGAATTTGTCATGTTTTAGGCTCTTTTGTTATATGGAGGCGTATGACTATCAAAAGTAATATTCCACGAAATCATACGCCACGGAGTACAACAGTTTTATTGTAACTACTACAAAATAAACCCAGTTCAAAATAATTTGATAAATGGAAAAGTGAAACTGTTGTTATGTAGGAACACATTATATGAACAGATCAAAGGAATTGTAATTCGTAATTTTTTTGAATCTGTTTCAGCAAAATCAGACTTGTGGTTCTCGAGTTATGTTAAATAACAGAGCCTAAAACGTGACAAATTTCCCTATTCGATACCGACTAACTTCAAATCGATATTAAATGTATTTTGACAAAACGAATGATGCAGAACTTCTTCCTTTTGGGACTACTTTCACGTGCAGTTCTCAGAATTGAGTCCCAAATGAATGAGCTGAAAAATGTTGTACTGTGTTATTTAACTCCTATGAAGTTAAATAAAATCAAACCATTATATAGTAAGGAATAAGAATGAGATGAGAAATATACAGTCATCCGTAATGTACTATTAAATATTACAAATCTGCTTTAGTAACTCAGATATGAAAAAACAAGTATTGACAAATGATATTTTTGTGTCCCTTAAGAGTATATCTGGAAACATTGAGCACATTATTAACAACTTTATAGGACGTATCGTGAAGTTAAGTATTTATATATAGCCCTAGAATTTATTTTGTTACAAATTGCTTTATACCCTAAAAATTAAAGTTACACCAAAGAAACTTATAAAGGGTGATTCATTAAGAACATTTCTTTTTGATTTTAAGTAAAACAATTAAAGTAAAGTTAGATGTCTAAATTTTAGTTATAAAATAAAAGAACAAACAATGGCATTTATCTCTTGGTTGTTCATTAGGAAGATTTCACATTCGATCACTCCTCCCAGCATTGCCAACGGTATCTTGCGGTATGTGCGAGTATATTGGCTTGCAAGTCTTAAGTTTTTACTACCCTACATACGAAAAGTTGTGATTGCACATAAACCCATAAAACACTAGAAGTGTTAAATCAAACGGTCTAGGCGCCCAATCAATTAATACGCGATACGGCGCGTTGTTCGTGTGCTGCAATACCGTGTAGCTGAAACCAAGTGTCCGAGATCATAGGCTTTAATTTCATTCAACAATAATACCATTTCCATGGTGCGGAGGCGCTGGCCATTGACGATTATGCCCTATCCCGTATTATATTTAAAGACATACGTATTGATTACCTCTAGCCCATAAATCAACCAAAAAAGTAAGTTTTAGTGAAGTAATCCAATTTTCAGAATCTCTTTCGACGTTTAAATTACATCAATTCTCGAACTAGTTGGAACTTGTAAGCCTTCAAACCAAGATCATTGCAAATAATGTGCCAAGTGTTTGCATCAGAGAGGCCAGTATTTTTAAATGGCTGTGAGACCAGAGAACTTTGGAAGTCGTCTTTTAACCGTAGCACAGTGGCCCAAACGGGCAATCTAGCGGGATTTAAGTCGTAATCCAATATTTAAAAATACCGATCTTTTTTGATTTCTTTTAATTGACAACACTTGTAAATGCTTATAAAAGCTTTTACATGATCATTAATGGGCATTCCTAATCTTCTGTGAACCTTCAAAGTGAATAAATTTTTACCACAGGACCCCCAGAGATTTGGCAGCATTTTTTGACTTCTGCTGGTTGACCCAAATTACTAAAAAATTGTACTTTATTAAGTCAATATCTTTTTTTCTCATTCAGAAAAGGTACGAACTTAATTAAAATTATATTTTTGTGACCCGTCTTTGCATATTTACCAAAAAAAAATTTGGTAAAATTATACTGTTGTAGCATATATGATTTTAGAGCGTATACTAACATCTTTGGACTATAACTAACGTCATTCAATCGTATTCAAGCTATATGTAGCATTTACGTAAAGTGTGAGTCCTTGTGGTGTAAAAATATCGAAAATGATAACCAACTACGACCAACTGTTGGAGGTATGTGGAGAACAGCCCCACTATCGCAGGTACCTCCCATACAAAATGACCAATTTTTTAAAGAAGAACATTTGTTCAATAACTTCCAGACGGGCAAATGGAGGATATTAAAATGTTGTCTGTTTAATTATCTTCCAATAGTAAACAAATACTGAGAAAACCAAAGCATTTCCCACACTCCTTCTGGTACCTCCTATACAAATAGCCGAATTCACCCTCATAGTTTTAAATACATTTTTGAGTAGGTAAACTGAATTCGGTCATACTTTGTACAAGATATAAGCTTATTGAAATTTGACTTAGGAAGGAATATGGACAATATTAGCCGACCCCTTCTGGTATCTCTCATAATCAGACGTTTTTTCAGTCTGCATTACAAGAGTTTCCGAATCACTAATATACTATACTATATCATACTATCATACCTATTGGCATGATGTGTTAAGAAGCCCTTGAAGCGAGGAGGATAAATAAATACTTTATATTTCTTCAAATACTTTAAAATGTAAAATGTTAAGAACTGTAAACTGTAGACTGTAGAAAAGACAGTTGTATGGAAGCTATGACATATAGTTGACCTAGAAAAAATTAAGAGAATAAGTGGTATATGCTTTAAAAAACTTATGTTTAAATTTTCATTTAAAAAGCTCTTCATTTACTCGAGTTATTAATTAAATCCCGCTAGCACAGCTGTTTGGCCCACTGTGCGTAGACCCAATTCAGTGACATACAAATATAATGGGTGATAAGTAAATTAATTTATAGTATATGATGCGAATAAGTTTTTTTTTTCAATAAATCTATAAAACTGACGGTTGGGTATAATAAATTTTTAGAAAATTATTAACATCACATTCTCTCTTCTACATGTTAGAAAATTAATGCTTAAATACTGTCACTTGCTTGGAAGGTATCCCACATCATTGTAGTCTGTAATTAAGTTTTCTTTTACATTTTATTAAACTACATTATACATTTTTGACATAAACTTTACATCCTTTCTATGGAACTTCAAAAACCTAATAGTTTAGTTATGTAACTTAGGACTTTTTCATTATACTGTAAATACATGCTCAGATGTACATACATGTATATTTACATAAAAGTTGTATATTTGTTGATTTTATGTGTTCTTTTTGGTATGTTGCGAAAAAAATGGTCATTCGGATTGGTTCTTTCAGAGAGAATTTTGGTACTCAAATAAAATGTGTTAGAACAAACTGTATTGTTTTGTAATAAACGACAAGCACTTGCCAAGCATTTAAAGTCAAAAACGCTCAATTAATTATTCGTATGCGTTAATGATCACGACCATTTTGGAGTTATGTTGCGGCATAATGTCTCAAATTTGTACTCTATGGCGACTATATGCATTAGTGCCAAGACCCCTTATACTTCTTTCTATTTCATCTTTGACTGTATGTCTGTCTTTCTATTTTCCAACATCTGAATTCATTACAAAGTTACCCATTTTTGGCTTTTGAGGGCTACTGAATTCATTTTCAATTGCTATTTCATTCTCGTACAGCTCCAACAAATTTACAGACCACAAAACGGTCAACAGAAGCTAAACTGAGACTTCAAATAGAGTTTCATAATACCCCCACATTCAACGTATGTGAGTCCATATGTTGGACAGACGGACGGACCCGAGTATACAATTACGTCTGTTGTTTTATTTAATTGCTGACATTTTACTTTCACAATTTATGTTTGGTCGTATGTCTACAGTGGCTGGCTAGTGGGTAAGTTAATACGAGTATAGTGCTAGCTAGCTAGCCTTTTGTATACAATCTATCATTTAATATTTGGTTATATTTTGACACAAATGTTTCGTATTATTTCTTTGTGAGATACCAACCAAGGATTACGAATGCGAGTCCATTGAAAGCAGACACATCAAACAACTCTCTGCTGAATTTGGGGATAAATAAAGGAAGTATGTGATTGTTGAAAAGTCATGAAATTCTGTAGACACCGTATGTTATGGGATTGCATAAATGAAAACAATAAAAAAATTATTTCAATATGTTTCCCATAATATACGAGTAGGATTACATTGTGAGTATAAAGAAAGCTTTAATTACTTTTGGGATGGTAAAGTTTTATATTACAAAATAAGGAATAGATGTGGGACCAACAAAGTTGTGTGGAAAAATTCATGGGAATTAGGTCAAGGGGTTAATAAGGTGTTAAAATTTAATAATAAAGTATTCATTATAAGTTAAAAATTTGAAGAGTTAATTATACAGAACAACATTTTTCAGCTCATTAGTTTGGGACTCAATTCTTAGAACTGTACTTAAAAGTAGCCACAAAAAGAAGAAGTTCTGCATCATTCGTTTTGTTAAGTTACATGTCATAATAATTTAATATCGATTTGAAGTTAGTAAGTATTGTATAGGGGAATTTGTCACGTTTTAGGCTCTTTTGTTATAAGAAGAAGTTCTGCATCATTCTTCAAAAAAAAATACACCGAAATAAATTTGGAACCATCATCGTAAATGGAGGGTATCGTTGTCATATGAATCATGAGCTGTATAATCTATACATGAGCTGTATATATCGACGCAGTCAAACTGGGTGGGTCATGTTGTGCGAAAGGATGAATATGCTCCAATAAATCTTTGACAGTAAAATCGATGGGTGGAGTACGTCCAAATCTTCGGAGGAGGAGGTGAGTTAAAATCTTTTTCGGATGGACAGGAGTTATTATTCAAATTTTGTGTGACAAACTATCTACGCAGCTCAAAGATTTCAATTGAAGAGAGTGATGGAAATCTGGTCCTAGAAGTTCGGAAATAGAATATCAGCACTATTATTGTTCCTGAAGGAATCATAACTGATGAAGTTACATCGTCGAGCCAAAACCAGGTCAGAATAATAATACCACAGTTTAACAACAACAAAGGGTAGGTGTATGTATGTATGTTTGTTAAAATAAAGTCTTAACCCTGGATATGTTCACTTCTGTTGATATGATTATAGATGGGAGGAAAAGATTACACATTGTTACAGAATTAACAAAATTGAAAGATTTTGGGATGTGACCTAGTGCATGTTGTAGGTATGGTCGAGTACAACATGAATCTGTATACATGAATTTCTCTAACACCATCAAAATCGTGACTTACGGTTAAAAACACGGTTATTCGCTTCTTTTCTCACTTGAAGGCTTAGTACTCTGTTAATTCTTAATTCCTTGAGTTATGAATTCTAAACGGTTTTGAAAAGAAGAATTTTGGACCTTTCCAAAGATAAGTGTATTTATATAGATAACTTGCCATATTAGATAACCCAGAAACCTTAAAGTTTTTGCATTTTGTTTTTCACGACTTTTCTAGTTTCAAGAATTAATTATCCCCTTTTTTTGGATAACCTAACGGATAGCATCTTACTCCGAAAGTAAATTTTTGTAAAGGTGTAACGAATATGTGTTTGTAAAAATTGGTTACTCAGTGGTTAAGTTATTAAAGTTTTTCGAGGAACGTATACCGTATACTAAAATCCAGTACAATAGAATTTCTTTTCATCAAATGTTTGTTCTCGTCCGTTCAAGTGTGCGACGACTCAAGGAGGAGGTGCTACAATGCATTTCATATAGAACAATGCCGCGACATAGCAATTGTGTCCATCCGAAGAATGTGTCCGCAAAAGAAAGGTGTCCGTTATGGGAGATTATACTGTGTCTACTGCCGATAGTTGCATACACTACCCATAGTGCCAAAGTCGATCGTAATGCATTAAAAAGTGTAAGCATAAATTAAAGGAAATATGCGTCAATTGTCTAAAGTACCTGTGTTGATATTGGTAAAGAGATGTGTCACCAAACTTGTTCTAAAGTGTTATAGATGTGTCAATTTGATTTATGTGTAGTTGTTTGTAAATATATTTTTACATACAGAATTGAAAACAATCAAGATCCTTGACGCATCCCTAGCCTTGAATGAACGTAAGTAGATTACGTAGACCGAAACTAAATACGTCCTGGTTCAAGATACGTCAGTCAAGTGTCAATTGACACTTTAGCGGACAACCCCATTCTAAAAGTACTGGACTTAGGCTTGGTTCATGCATACCAGGAGACCGGTCATTGACTGGTGCTGCACAAGTTAATTTTCCAGTAGGGTATATACTACTACGTACAAATTTAACTTTTTGATAAATCATTTAAGAGTCCACTGTCACATTCAAACTATAATTTAAGGGCTCATTTACAACATTTTACTAGAACATTATAGTGCTCCATTAACTCATATTTTTTATGAACTCAATAGATTGCAATAATTCCAGCTTACGAGTAAACGACTCCCCTCCTTGCTCCAAATTTGTGCATCTACTGTCTTCTAATGCAGTAGCAAGTGACACAGATTTTAATGCCTCAAATGGACCACTGCAAGTTGCCAAGAAAATTTTCACAAATAATCATATTGAAAGAACCGAACATGACGATGACGTTTCGTTTTGTTTGAACGCTGTTAAGATCACTTACTATAGTAATGTTAGCTTTTGATGTATGTATGTGAGTGAGATTTTTATAATTTAACATGTTTTCATTGCTTTAGTATATTGCTATTGTATTGTGGCTCTTGTTGTTGTTGTTGTTTTTGTTCTTATTACTCGTTCTTGTTTCTGAGATAATTCTCCGCATCGCCTTTTGTTTTATTATTATTTGTTCTACATTGATTTTTATCATGGCACTAACAGATTATTGTTGCTCTCGGACATGCGATATCGATATGATGCCCGGCTATGATGTTGCTAACATTGATTTTGGCTGTTGCTTTAGTTGATGTTCTTGTCGTTGTTGGCTTTTCTATTTTTTTATTTACCCAAAGTGGTCATTATTTTATGAGTTAAGATCAATCTAATCTCTTTATCCATTTCTCTAGACTGTAAAATTTTGTTTGTGATTGATTGTTGTAATTTATATTCAAGACAAATATACACCGGCATACAAAGTTATTTACACATATATATGTGAATGTATGTGATTTGTATACAATAAGATTCGTCTAAGTTTTACTTTTTGTGACGTTTAGTTTGCTCTTACATTGGACGTTGTTGGAGCAGCAAAGTACATTTGCTAGCACGTATCTCTGATCCATTGTTGCTGTATGTGTTGGTACTTTGAAACACTGTCGAGAGTTTCAAGTACAATTAGTGTCAATGGAAAGTGTAGCAGTCCTTTTATGCTAGAAAAGTTTCAATATGTCATTGGAGGCAAATCTTTTAATGAGATTGAAAGCCAATGGCCATTTTGAGTACGGAGATAGGGAAATGTATTAGTTAACGAATTAGATTTTTCACTTTTCGCAAAGTTTATTGCATAAGTAACAAAAAGTCAAGCATCGCTGGCTTAACATGAAAAGGCTCTAAGTCCACTTTTTTAGAAATCGAAATTTACATTATGTGAGAATGGATCGATAACAATGTTTTGTTGTGAAGTGCAAAAGCGTTAAAGCCAATTTTTCGTATCTTTTTGTAATATCTCACTTTTTCTAATTTTGTCATATCAACTGTTTCGAGCGGAATAGTCTCAGAGTCCAACCAATAGACATATTACGCGACACTCCAAACAGGTGAAGAGTTAATTGTCTGCGTTGTGCATTCTGTGTTTTGTCTCACTTACAGCTTTAGCATTTTATGCTGTACTAAAGTTGTCCCAGCACTAATTGTAGTGCGATGTGGCGCACAGTTGGATTCTTTCATATATTTTTGTATAGGCACCCCATAGCCTCGCGAGGCCGCTGTTATTACACAGACACGTTCGGACATTTCATTAAACTTTGTCAAATTGTCATGGTATTACAAGAAAATTATACATATATCGATCACTGAATTGCATTAAAATATAAGTAATTTCTTGCTTAACGCCATTGCGATGGCAACATCATTTTTTCAAAAATAAAATACTTTTAAACAAATTTAATTTCAACATCAATGAATAACGAGGTTCTTAATAGAAGAGGCCCCAGGTGAAAGATATGTAAATGACTGAGGCAGGAATCGATCCCTGAATCACCCGCACGATAGTCACGTGTTCTAACCATCATAAAATAGAATAATATTTTTCTAAAAAAAACTCCAAAAGCACAGTTCATCAATAGGTCATCCTACATACCGCCATTAAGTCAAAAACTAAAATAAATATTAATCAATAGGTAGTCCTTGGTTAACCATGAACAACGATATGCGCCTTGATTCGATCGGATATCAAATGATGATACAGGATAATAAACACTATTTCGGGGGTCGTAGGGAGTCCAGATCCAAAACATATTGTGTGTCCTCAGACAAACTACTAAACTGGAAGGAGAAAACATAAACTTTTTTTTCGACCCTAACTAGTGTAACACCATATTTTAATATTGTTTCGTTTTTTTTAGCATACTATGCCACCATATCTTTTTAGTTTAAAATCTTGTTAGCTTCTTGTATTGTGCAAGCAGAAGCAGTGTTGGAAATTTATTAAGAATGTCCTCTAAAATGTCCGACATTTGTCAATAAACCATCACCTTACGAAAGCCAAACAGATTTGCATTTAACTCACAGACCAACCAACAGAGTCATAGCCTGTCACGGATTGGGTGTCCCGTCGCGAGGTTACCATCGCCAGAGCCATCACCTCGAAACGTCTTGTGGCCTCTTTTGTCGCCGTGTGGAGCTGCATCAAATGCTCGGCTACTGATGTTTTCGATGGTGCTATTGCTGACGATATTGGATGTGGTGGTGGCGTAGCAGTGGCGGCGGCGTTGATGTGTACACAAATTAATGTTGTTGCTTGTTGCAACAATGTTAAACTATAATTTAACCATGATTACTTTCAATTTATCATTAAAGTGGGTCTCTTATACTTGGCTGGCTGCTTTGGCTTGTTGGTTACTGTGTGTTGTTATTTTTTTCTGTAGTTGTTGGCAATTTGGTCATTTATTATTTATCAACAACAGCTACAACAACATTGGGGCAAATGTTTAGATTGTTTACAATGGAAATTGTATTTACCTTTTTGTCTGGCTACCAAACGTGCCAGCTTAATTTTCAATTTGATGTTTAAAGCAGAAATGTTAGGAATACCGAAGACAACTAGACGGAAACTACATACAAAAGAGTTAACGAAAAAACTATATAGAAACTATAATTTATGCCGGAAGTGCACTATGCTTGGCTAGAGATATGCGTCAGTAAAAAGAAGGGAGATGCGTTAAAACTTAATTAAATACATTGCATGATTAAGTTAAGAGCTGGATAATAAATAACACATGCGTATTTAGAATTTTGCAGGTTTAATGCTTTCGTTGCAACCATTCAAATATAAAATACTTTTAAAACAGATTAAAAAAATTTGATCGGTACAAAGGGTTTTTCAATATAGGTCGATGTTGTTGTAGAACAAACAAGTTGTGTGTAATATATTAACTCATTTCCTCAAGTCTGCCTTTATGTGCAGATAATAACATCATTGAAATTATGTGATGTATTGGAATTCGACTGCTCGAAGAATCTTTCGAAAATAACATAAGAAAAAACAGAAAAAAGGTTCAGGATTTTAAAAACAGTTTTGAGACTAAAAAATGACAAACCTATTTAAAAAGTCTTCTTAGAACATTAATACTTGATCGATCCCAGGCCAAGATGCGTCCCTTCAAAAAACTATTAAACAATATGAGCAAAAGTCAAATTTCTTCTCTTCACAGAACAGAAATATTAATCGAATTTGAAGATTTCGATAATTTTTTGGGACTTATATAATTACATATAAATAGATTTTTTATAACTGAAATCATATGTTCTTGATACAAAATCAATTATATTTTATAACATTTTCTTTAATTATTTTTTAATTTCCTTTAGAGATTTTTGCCATTATAGATTTAGAAACTAAAGGACATTTTTTTTATGAAGATCAGCTACTTTAAATAACAATTGTTTTTGTAACTAATTTTTGGTAATTGAGTTGTAAAATTGGATACCGTAGGTCACGGCTAGGTCACGGGTCGAATTAGAGCTTTATGGAACGCTGGCGAACCGCAGATAATTTTGCACCTGTTTTAAGATGTTATTTGCCTTCTTAGCATTACCCAGCAGCTACCACGGGGAGGTGAGGCACATTATTGTTCCTTTTTTTTCTGTTTTTTATACCACTCTACGGGTAGGAATATATATGATGAATTTCATATCAAAACCGATATTCATTGAACCCGACCCTCTCAGATTTTAATGAAATTTTGCATACAGCTAGATTTTACCTATAGAAACACAACCTTATTTTTAGAAATTGCATTTTTGAAAATATGTGGGCGTGGCAAGGTATCGAAATATTTGAAAAATGACGGTAATAGGTACTTTTAAGCTGCAATTACTATGGGATGACCCAACCGAATTGAAAGATCTTGGTGCCATTAGAAAGGTATATAAGTCAGCTTTCGAAAACATACAATGTAAAAATTTTATATTACACTAAAAAAATTTTTGTGTCAAAAAAAAAAGTTTGAATTTGGAAAGCACTCCGAAGATCAAGTCTTTTTTTCAAAAAAAAAATACTTTTAGATAGGTCTATTTAAAATATATAACATATCAAACAGATTTTTTTGGTAATTCTAATAGATTAGAACAAGAATCGTATTATAAATTTTTCAGTCACCCCCAAAATAAGGACTTAATCTTGATAAATTTTGCGCAAGAAATACTGTTGACTTTCGGAATATTTGCTAACATTTAGTGAAGTTTTATCTAAAGGTATAAAAAAATGGAAGTTTTGAGTTCCTGTAATAGTACTAGCATTTTTATACCTTGAAAATAGCTCTTCTTTTGTTTTGTTGTGGTCGTCAGCGTCTGTACAAGCAACTTCTTTGGAGGTCTTACAAGTTTGTGAAGCCCAATGAAAAAGGTCTTTCGCCGTTTGAAGGAGTCACTTTAGACCCTAGGTTTCTTTGAACCAAATTCGATTCATGACTTTTTACATCGTTTTGAGCCATGTCCGTCTTACTTTCGAAAGACGCAACCACATGTTTTGAAATTTTGCACAAGTTAATATTTCCCCAAAACAACTAACGATATTGCAAATGGGCTACATGTCCCCGCCCCTTCTGGTACCTCCCATACAAATACATAATTCCGCCCACTTTTCAATACACCCAACGGGATCGAACCCAAATTCTGTATTTATTATAAGCTATAATAGGATACAGTTTTGGAGAAAAAATTGGAAGTCTAGACACACCGCTTCTGGTACCTCCCATACAAATGTACCACTCCGCCCACTTTAGAGATGGAGCAATAATATCAATAAAACCAACGCGATCTTTGGTACGATTCTTTATTTAGTAAAGCTATAGCAGAATAGAGTTTTGGAGAAAAAACTGGAAGTCTAGCCACACCCCATCTGGTAACTCCCATACCCATCTGGTACCACTCACTTTAGAAATCGATTAATATTATTAATAGACCCAACGCGATCGTGCCCAAATTCTGTATTTAGTAAAGCTATAGCAGGATAATGTTTTGGAGAAAAAAATTTAAAGTCTAGACACACCCCTTCTGGTACCTCCCATACAAATGTACCACTCCGCCCACTTTAGAAATCGAGTCATAATATCAATATAATAGAAAATTGGGTATATGAAAGTCGGGTTGCCCGACTGAAACTTTCTTACTGCTTTTTGTCAAGGAATTTGTAGAACACATGAATAAGCTGGTGAAGTGCATTTACTTCAAAAATTTTTTTAAAAAAAAATAAGAAATACCCCATTTTAGTTTTTAGATATGTTATATATATTAAATAGGCTTATTTAAAAATATTTTTTTTTGGAAAAAAAAGACTTGATCTTCGAAGTGTTTTCCAAGTTTAAAGTTTTATTTTTGGCAACAAAAATTTTCAGTGTAATATAAAACAGTTTAACAGTGTATGTTTTCGAAAGCTGACTTATAAACCTTTCTAATGGCACCAAGATCTTTCAAATCGGCTAAGTCATTACCGTCATTTTTCAAATATTACGGTACCTTGCCACGCCCACACATTTTCAAAAATTTAATTTCTAAAAATGAGGTTGTGTTTCTGTAGGTAAAATGTAGCTGTATGCAAAATTTCATTAAAGTCTGAGGGGGTCGGGTTCAAAATGTCCCTTTTTTTTATAGGTTTTGATATGAAATTCATCATATATATCCTTCTGGAACCTCCTATACAAATGTACTATTTCACTCATTTTAGAAATTGAGTAACGTTCGTTAACAATTTAGATTTCGGAAGATGTGGGTTGCTATCCCTCGTCTCCTAGATTGGTAATAGGGCTGCTATCTGCGCGTCCAATCCCACGATGCCACCATGCTTCAGCGGTTTAAGCCTAATTTCCTGAGACGTCTCTTTGACCAATCAGGATACATGGTTGTAATGCCTTCAAACTCTAGCTAACTTCTAAGCGGTTGCTTTGAAGTCATTGCCC
Source organism: Muscina levida (assembly GCA_964034835.1). NCBI lineage: Eukaryota > Metazoa > Arthropoda > Insecta > Diptera > Muscidae > Muscina > Muscina levida. The sequence continues at coordinate 67,334,285 of OZ035880.1, read as the reverse complement.
AGGGAATACTTGTTCTAAGACCGGAAGTAGTTAGCTCTGAGCAAAGTCCCATTCCTATGCTCCAATGGGAGTAAGAGGAACACATATATATAGAATGAGGATAAAGTTTTGGAGAACAAATTGGAAGTCTAGCCACGCCCCCTCTAGTGCCTCCCATACAAATGTACCACTCCGCCCACCTTAAAAAAATCGAGTAATAATATTTGTACACTCATCGCGATCGTATCCAAATTCTGTATTTAGTAAAGCTATAGCAGGATTAAGTTTCGGAAGAAAAGGTGAGTCTAGCCACGCCCCATCTGGTTCCTCCAATACCCACCACTTCATTTATTTATTTTATTTATCGATTAATATTATTAATCTGATCGTACCCAAATTCAGTATTTAGTAATGCTAAAGCAGAATAAAGTTTTGGAGAAAAAATCGGGAAGTCAAGCCACGCACCTTCTGGTACCTCCAATACAAATGTACCATTTCGCCCACTTTAGAAATCTAGTAATAATATAAATATACTAGAAGATTATATGTTTTACTGAAGGTGAGGGTATATGTAAGTAGAGTTTCCCGGGTTTCTTGCTGGTTTTTTTATTTTTCATGTAATGTAATTAATTTTTTTAGGTTTTTTATTTTTATATTATACATTATCCCCTGAAAATTTTAATATAGGTCTCCGAAGACATAAACTATTCTTAATGTATTTTAACAAAAAAATTTTCATATTCTATTGACCAAAAAATTAAAAAAAAAACACTGTGACGTAGTGGAGCAAATTGAAATCTAAGGTTTTGTTACTGAGGTCAAATGTTATCGTTTGATATTGGTTTGGTCCACTCCCTATAAAGTGTGTTGCACTGTTTGCTCAAAAATAAACTCTGTAGCATTTCATTTTTTAACCATTGACACCTAGAGGTTATTTGTCTTCGGTGACTCTAAGTGAAGTTTTCCGGAGAATATTTCTATGGAAGATTCTAGCTCTTGGCCTCTCTCTAAAGTTGACTTTTAAGCTGTTTTTCAAAATTGGGCCTAAAATGTCCCATACGAGTGGGAGTTACAGGTTTAAAATGTTCCGTGGAAATATCCCCCGGAATTTGTATACAAGTCCCCGAAGATATGAACTTTCTCAAATGTATTTGTAAACATGATTTTTATTATTCTTTGATTCCACTTTTGATCAAAAATATCAAATTGCGCACCACTGTAGAATGCTAATCGTTTCACCCCCGAAAAAGTTTGTTGCACTGTGTTATTTATTTTAAAAAAATTTCCATGTCACACATTACCTATATCTAATCCTTATAGTTATTGCCCAAACTTAATGACCCAATGCCTGTGAATATTTCATAGATCATTTTACTCGAGATAATTCAAAATTAAATGACATTCTGTGTGCTTAAAATTAATTCACATGAATTGTTATAACATTGGCAATAATCACTTTTACACAGCCGTAATTGAAACGATATCTGATGTTAAACTTATATGGGGTCGTATGTAGTATTACGTATGATGCAACAAATGTCCGATACATAACTTTTGCTTCAGATCTGTTGTTTCTTTCTCTCTATATGTTGTCGTTGCATACATATGAGTCATTGGCCATGGCTGTTGCAGTTGCTGCTGAATTGTTTACATTTGCAGGTGTGGCATCCACATAACTGTTTTGGCAGTCCAAAAAAGGCTAAGGGGATATGTCATGTTACATTGGGCTGTGGCGGTACGATCCGTCGCTCGTTGTCTTAACAATTCGCTGGTGCCTCCTCGATATGACACACAAATGCATGTAAAATTGTTTTTCTTATGAATGTGCGAGTTGGCATACTTGTATATGTATATGGCTACATACTAGTACATAAACTCATAGCAGCTTGTTAGTTTTATATGCGGTGCGGTGCATGGCCCAGTCCAGAAGATGTCTGTCTGTCTCCGTGTATTTTCACCAAATAAAAAAAGGGGGCGTCATACTTCGTCATACTTTGGGCGATTGAGTGAGAAACAGCCACAGAAATCTTCAAGGTTCTCCTGCAGCTACAAAGTCAATCATAATATTTATGTCTACGTTTTCCCAATTGTTTATTGCAATAGTTTCGACTTCTTCTGCTTCCTCCTCCTCCTCACCAAATACAAACTAAATATTTAATAAAAACAAAAAAATATTAGAAAAAGGTAAATAATTTTTACCTTGTGGTTTATTGGTTTTCCACTCAGTTGAAAAATCGAATAAAATTGTTATGAGTTTGCAATATGTTTTTTTTTCTCTCTTGCTCAATGGTTTTATTTATGATATGCATTTATTTGAAGTCACGAATTGAGATATAAGAAAAAATTTGAATCAATGACGAAAAATAACCGCAATATACCATAGTAACCATAGTAAGCAAAAACATTGCTGGGCATGTGTGATATCAGAGGGGACCGGGTTCATGTTGTCAATAACAAAACGAAACGACTGCGCGTAACTTATAACCAAATATATTTTATGGTTCATGCTGAGGAAGAAATATATTGCATGGAGGTCAAATTGTAGTACATATTACACTTAAAATTCATATACAGGATACTTGTGATTCACGAAAGAGAAAATCAATTATTGGAATTTTTTTTCTCAAAATGATTCTTAGTTATGTAATAAAACTAATTGCTATCAAAAATATTGCAAAATTAGTATGATATGTATTGCACGATTGTGAACTTAAGGCCTTTTTCTCTATATTTGTTACCAAAACAAAAAAAAAAATACAATGCTAGTACTCTACCTTGAACATACACATTTCCTACTTATTTCACATATTTTTGGTGTGACAATTGTGCTTCAAAACTAAAAGTCTCGCTTTCATTGCGAATACAATATTACATTGCAATAAGCTCACGGATAAACAAAATTTAATTCCAGTAAATAAAATCCGTAAGAATGTTTCAGTCGGGGAAACCGATTTAAATATACCCTCACCCTCAATTAAAAATTAAAATCTTCTAGTATATTGATATTATTACTCGATTTTTAAAGTGGGCGGAGTGGTACATTTGTATAGGACGTACCAGAAGGCGGTTGGCTAGACTTTCAGTTTGTTCTCTAAAACTTTATCCTGCTTTAGCTTAACTAAATTTAGAATTTGGGCACGATCGCGTTTGATGTATTGATATTATTACTCCATCTCTAAAGTGGGCGGAATGGTACATTTGTCAAGGAGGTACCAGAAGGGGCGTGGCTGGACCTCCAATTTGTTCTCCAAAACTTTAGCAAAATACAGAATTTGGACAGGATCGCGATGGGTGTATTGCTATTATTAATCGATTTCTAAAGCGGGCGGAGTGGTCCATTTGTATGGGAGGTACCAGAAGGAGCGTGGCTAGACTTCCAGATTTGTTCTCCAAAACTTTATTCTGCTTTAGCGTTACTATATACGCGTTAGTATTAATAATATTAATCGATATGTAAATGGGCGGTATGAGATAGGTATTGGAGGTACCAGGTGGGGCGTGGCTAGACTTCCTTTTTCCCTCCTAAACTATATCCTACACGATCGCGATGGGTGCATTGATATAAGTGGTACATTTTTATGGGATGTACCAGAAGAGGTTTGGCTAGACTTTTCATTTTTTCTCCAAAACTTTATCCTCATTAAGTTGTACTAAATATAGAATTTGGGTACGATCGCGCTGGGTATTTTGATATTATTACTCGATTTCTAAAGTGCGTCGAATGGTACATTTGTATGGTAGGAACCATTTTCAATACCGTAAGTAGTTTTGGAGAAATATTAACTTGCTCGAAGTTTCAAAACATTTGTTTTTGTCTTTCAAAAGTTATCGTGTGTACCAGCCGGACAGCCAGACGGTCATGGCTCAAACGTCTTAAAAAGTTATGAATCGAATTTGGTTCAAAGAAAGTTAGGCTATAAATTGACGCCTTCTATGTGTTACACTTTTGGGTCGTATCAAATGATATATACCCTTGCTCATATAATAAGGAAATGTTTACCAGATAGCTGCGAATAATATACTATAGCACCCTATTCAAGATGATCAATGGGAATGACACCGCAAGCATCCCAGAGATACTGTCGTCTAATTTTACTGGCAGAGAGACCAAACCATTTTTTTAATATTCAATGATTCGATATTTAAACTTTTTGAATATAAAACAATAAATCTAATGATAACAATTTTGTATCCTCAGTCTATAATCAAAATTTAAACAAATTTGTAAAAAAATATTTCCTAAATGCATGCAAATAGGAGTGTTATGGAGTGAACAAGACCTATAAAAAAAGCAATAACTAACCAAATAGTTTTCGATTTCAATATTGATTTTGAACCTGCATTTTACTAAGCCTCTGTCCGCTATTCAAAATGAATGAGCTCCACAAGGACATAGGTCGAGAGAATTTAAATTCACCTGAAAGGAGGTGAGGTTATAAAAAAAATAATGTTTAGTCCAAATCGCTGTAAGATAATTAACTTAAACCAACATAAATCATTTTATTCCATTTCCTTGGTATTATTTGATGTGTAATGAACATTTAATTAATTTCAAAATTTTAACTGAAATCATAACAGAATAAAGCAAAGTGCTGCGCAATGGAGTTGATTTCCCCCACAACGAGTTACCTTCAAATTCTCATTCACTGCGAACGAAAACACAGACGAGATCAATCACTCTCGTTCAGGTAACAGATGAGTTTGTGTCTTACTGACAGTGCGTTTGTCCGTTGGCCTGGCAGTCTGTACGTTTGTCTGTCGTTTGATGGTCCCTGGTATGTCTGTCAGATTTTGCATCTGAATCACGATACTCGTAGATAGGTCATGTTGTGTTTGGTTGAACATGCGTATGTATGTGTAGTAACACTTCCATTAAGTACCGTTATAATTTACATCAGATACTTTTTCTACCTTTCATAAGATGCATTCTGAGCGTTTTCTTTATGTTTTCCTTTACAACATCAAATTACATCAGTGGATAGCTATAAAATATGAACACACATACACATCCACCCATTTACTAAGCTCCAAGTGGTCCGATTGGTATGTACGTGTGCCCAGATGTACATTATATTGAGTGCTTTTTTATCCATAGATTTCACAGGAAAACAGAGATAAATACACTTGTCAGCACTGATTTGGAGTACAGCAACAACAACAACAACGACAACGAAACGTCCAATGACGATGCAGGAGGAAAACAACCAGAAGGTGGAACAAACGAGGAAATCTCACATTTGGGGCGTACGGAAAAACTGTTGCAGCCGACAACAAATGAGTTTAAAATGTTTGGTTTGATTGAAATTGGACATTTGTTGTTGCGGCCATTGCCGTCGCTTCAAGTTGAGTTATAATGAAAAATCTCTACTTTCGTAACGTAATAATGCACGAACCAAATAGGAAGAGTAAAACATATAATTAACCATGTCAAACCACAAACAAACCACCACCACCTCAAGAGGAAAAGCTAAATAAAAGAAATGAAGGCATCTTAGAGTCAATCTCAAATGTGCAAAAAAAAACCATATGGACGGTCAGATGGTGTGGTCAGTGGGCTGGGGTAGGATGTGTTGCGATAGCATCAAAGAAAAATCTTACTTTTCCTTAGATAGCCCAAGAGGATTAAAGCCATAGCACCAAACTTTCATAATGGTAACATGCAGTTGGTGCCAGAGTCTATGAGTTCTTTAAAGGCACTAGGAGAATGTTATCTATTGAGCATGAGAAATGACACGTAATGTGGAGGTCGGGTTATGGAGGCGGAGGAACTATAAAATGTAATAAATTGCTCCTGCTGTATAAAACGAAATCGTCTATATGTAATATGATAAGTTAAATGGTTCTTCTATATTTTGACCAGACTTTGCAGGCAGCTACACTCGTATGGGCGGGACATTTTTGATGGTGGAAGTACAGCGAAGACCAAAAATCTAGATTAAGATAACTATAAGAATATGCCTCAGAAAATGGACAAGATGTCTAATGAGTAAAACTTTAATTTGCATAGAAATTAATGTTGACAAAATAAAAAAAAACGAAAAGTTAAAATGAGAAAAAGAAAGTTAAAATTATACAATAAAACCGACTGCGCATTATGATAGCCATCCTGTCGTCAACAGTGCGTTGAATGTTGGATTCTAAATGATAAATCGTTGCTGGATTATCAGCATAGACCATAGATTTGACGTACCGTCACAAAAAGTAGTCCAAAGGTGTCAAATCGCACGAATGAGGTGGCCTATTCACATGACCATTTCTTGAGATAATTCGATCACCAAATCATTACTCGCTATTTCTCCTCTAGAATTATAAGGAAAAAAAATCACAAATCAATTGCCTGCAGCGTTCGTCATTTAAGGTACTGTTGGTATCGGTTTTAAAACAAATAAGTCGACGACGCCTTTGGCATGTAATCCCCACAAACATTGATTTTTTCCGGTATGTAATTGATTCTCAGGAGACTTATGAATATTAAGCTCTCCCCAAAAACGACAATTCGGCTTGTTTAAAATGAGCATGATCGCTAAAGATAATTTTACGATAAAAACCTGGTTCAACTTAATCTCAGCCCATTCACCGAACACACGACACAATTGATGGTCCGCTGGCTTTAAATCTTGCACCAGTTGGATCTTATATGGATGAAGGTCAAGAATATTATCCAAAAAAGAGTAAATGTGTAGCTGCCCAATGGACGATTATGTACACCGTTAACTTAATGAAATGTTCTATAAGTTTGACGAGTTTTGGAAATAAATTTTAACCATTTGTAAACGTTGTTCTGTTATACTTATCGAAAGTTCTAAAGTCTAAAAAACACCTTGTACAAGATATAAACTATTCCAAATTTACGCATGATTATTATTAACAAAAAATTAATACTTCAAACCAATAAAAAAATGTGATGTAGATAATTGGAGTTCAAGGTTTTGTTACTTAGATCAAATGTTATTGTGTGCTATTGGTTTGGTTCCCTTCCGAAATAGCGTGAGCACTGTTAGTTCAAAAATAGACTTCTAAACATTTCATATTGATTATATTTTGTTACCTTTGAGTCGTAGAGGTTATTTGTCTTCGGCGACTCTTAGTGAAATTTTCCGGAGAATATTTCTATCAAAGATTTTAGCTCTTGACCTCCATCCAAAGTTGACTTTTAAAATGTTTTTAAAAATTAGGCCTTAAATATTCCATACTGGTGGGAGCTAGAGAGTTAAAATGTTTTCAGAAAATATTTCCCAGAATATTAGTATTTTTACACATGATTTTTCATATTCTTTGCTCGAATTTTGATAAAAAATATTGTACTGCAAACCACTGTAAACAAAAATTGTGACGTAGTGGAGCAAAATGTTTTTTTTTTATTGAGATCAAATGCTATCGGCTGATATTGGTTTGGTTCACAGCCCAAAAAAATGTGTTCTACTGTGTTATAACCAAATATGTGAGTCACATATTTACACTCGTCACACCCGAATTACCCAGAAGTGATAGAAAACAATTCAGTTTTTCATTGTTTCTTTTCTCCTTGAAACGTACAACTTTTCCATATGTAGTACCAACAATATTATCACTGCGGTTATGCCAAGTTAGTGTGCTGTTATGATGCTATATTCTTAACGGAAGATACAATTTGAATTTTATGTCCATTGATCATTATAAAGGTCATCGATGACGCTGAGGCATAATTGAGGTCCTATGCCGGTTATGTGCCAAATTATCTTATCATTTAGCTCTTGAATTGTTGACAGCTTATCGACGTATACCTTTCTTTCAAATAACCCCAACGAAAAAAGTCCAACGGTGTCAAATCACATGGCGGTCAATTGACAACGCCACCACGTGAGATAACGCGGCCATTGAATTTGTCGTGCAAAAGAGCCATTGTTTCGTTAGCTGTGTGGCAAGTGGCACCGTCCTGTTGAAACCACATAACGTCCACATTCATATCTTCCAATTCGGGCCATAAAAAGTTCGTTATCATCTACGATAGCGAACACCATTCACAGTAACTGCCAGGCCGCACCAAACAGTCACTGTTTATGGGTGCATTGGATTTTCGACAATCTGGACAATCTCTTGCATTTTCATTCGCCCAAATGCGGCAATTCTGATCATTGACGAATCCACTGAGGTGAAAATGTGCCTCATCACTGAAGATGATTTTCTTCGAAAATTGATCATCCACTGTTGCCATTTCTTGCCACTATTTTGACCATTGACGACGTTTGGAATGGTGAAGAGGCTTTAGTTCTTGAGTCAATTGCACCTTGTAAGCGTGTAAATGCAAGTCTTTATGCATAACGTTCATCAACGACGAGCGTGAGAGGTGCAATTAATGGGCACGACGACGAGTTGAATGGCCGACTCTTCACCCACACTATCGCGAACAGCAGCAATATTTACTGCAGTACGAGCTATACGCGCATGCACTGGTGTTTTCACATCTCCTACAGACCCGGTTTGCTTAGATTTTTGCTCTATTTTTCCGATTGTACGCACATTTGGAAGATTAAATTGACCAACAAAATCACGGTGCATGATATGCCTTTTGATTTGAACGGCCATTTTCATAATAAGCCTACATAACTTTAACGCGTTGCTCGATTGTGTATCTTTTCATGGTTCAAATTGAGTTAGTCTGAAATTGTGAAATGTCAAATGAAATACAGAAAAGAACTTGATGTTTAGATGTGGTTCACATTAACATCGGCTCTTACAATTCAACCACCCTTTATGAACGTGCAAGTCATTCTGTTCATCGGCATCAGTAACAACATCAGAAATATCCTCTCTTCTTACCATATCAATTTCCTTGATAGTGTTAAATGTCTGCCTTGCATCCCTTTACCCCGTGAATGAGGTATGGGATGCTTCTCGCGTTGTTGTGAATTAACACGCTTTCTAGTTTAGATTCACAACAAAGCTTTACTAGACTGCCACGTTGCTGTCGACAACATCGAGGGGGCCGGCAGTGAAAGAAAAATGAAGATAACTGGAGCCGGGAATCAAACCACGGATCTCCCGCATGGTAGTTGCATGTTCTAACCACTATGCCATGGCCTTGCACTTATACAACCATTAAAATTACTTTTATTAGAGTTAAACCTAACCCGTTTTATAGCAAGATTTTCATCCCTTTTGGCTGATTTGTATTCCTGCACTGAATCATTTGACTTAAAACTCTTCCGCCGAGCGTGACACAATTATCTTAGATTAGGGATTTTATAAAGGAATATGAATAGATAATAACAACACACAAAATTCTTAATTAAACATTATTTAAAATAACGCGATTTGTCATTATTACAAACTGCACAAACTATGTCTTTATTGCAGCCAATTAATTTATATGTGCTTGCAGCATTTATATACCACGTACTCAAATGTATTAAAATATATATGAATTTTATATTTTTATCCTAGGCAACAAAGTGTGTAAAAGTTATTAGTTTTCTGTGAATATTTTTGCATTGTTGACCTTAATTTGAATTTGGGCCAAAACACAGACGTACATACCTACAATAGTACTTGTAAAAATAGAGGCAAACACTTTGTTTTTTTTTTTAAATTGTAGTTGAATTGATGGCGCCTTTTGCTGTTGCTGTTTTTCGTTGTTTTTTTGGCCACATTAAGTATAATTTTAAATTTTGTGTAAGAAACGAAACGCAATGAAACCAACGAAGAAGGCCAATTTGCGAATTTGCGAAAAAGTTGTCATCATAGCGTCACATTTTGCAATACCCTAACAACAACAATACAAATCAAGAAAATTACGGTTAAACTAAACTTGAATTTGTTTTGGTTGCGTTGAGAAAGTGCGAATTGTTTCACGTTATGGCCAAAGTACAAAACGAAATAGCCAAAAACAAAAAAAACCGGCGTCTTCACAAAACCTATGAATTGTTGCTATGTTTTAGACAAAAACGCGATATTGCCGCTGTTTACTTTTATTTTGTTTGCGAAATTTGCACACAAATAAAATTTGCAAAACATAAAACAAAAAGTGATAGCGTTTTTATTTCTTTGCAAAAAAACGAGACGAACAGCAAAGTGGCAAAGTGCGTTAGTGTTGTCTGTGGCATTTGAATTAATAGCCGAGTTTCAAATACTTTTTCAGCATTTTCTGCGTGGTACTTTGAAGTGATTTTTGTTTTGAACATTCACAGCATTTACTTTACGATTCAGTTGCCAACAATTTCAACGTCGAATGCGAAAAAAGCGTGAATATAGTTCGTTTGTCTGTCTGATTGCCGGCGGTTTTTTTTGTTTTCCTACTACTTGGCCGTCTCAATTACGGAAGGTGCGAAACTATTTTAAGATTGAATCGTTTAAATGTTGATATCATTAGGAATATGCATATCAAGTGGCGATATACGATTGTCTATGTAAATATACGTTATACAGTGTGGGACAAAAGTTTAAAAACGGCTGACTACGTTATGTCTAAAGTACGAAAGAGTATTTCGTGTAGTAAAACAAAAGCGAGAAAAACGGACTTGGAAACTACCATGCTGCTTAAAAATTACCTATCACAAAATAAGTGAGCAATAGAGAGCGTAATAACTAATAGTCAAGATCATGAAATTTGATGAAAAACAAATGAAATACACAGTACAACGCATGATTTTGGGACTCAATTCTGAGAACTGTACGTGAAAATAACTACAAAAAGGAGAAGTTCTGCGCCATTCGTTTTGTCAAGTTACATGCCATAATCGATTAGTAAGTATTGTATAGTGAAATTTGCCACATTTTAGGCTCTTTCTCACTTTTTAAAATGTATGTAGATGATGTAGTGCTCAAGAAGTATAGAAAATGTGATTTAATGATGAGCCAATCGACGTTTTCACGATGAATATGCACTTTCGAGTTTTGGTGTTGACGACGGCAACTTTGAAATGTCTAAGATAAGCTTCTCAAACAGCTGACGCTCGGATTCGTTTTTAAACTGTAGGACATGTTGCTTACGCCATTCATAAAGTACAATAAGAAAAAACGTTAAGTTTTTATGTCTCAAATATGGTCGAATTTGACACAAAATATGTAAAGAACTCAAAATTCTATTTTGTTGGCATGTTGAAAGATTAAATAACTTTTATGCAAACGATTAATATTAATAGCCGTTAAAGATTTGATAAATCTTGGAAGAATAAGTAATTCCTAAAGAAGTATTTCTCCTTTTTCGGGGTACTAACAAACTGCTCCTTAACAAAATTGTGGCATGTTTACACCACTAATATGTTCTTATAAGTAGAGTATTTTATTCTCTAAAAACCCGATTCCTTTTTAAAAAACTGCTTTTCTGTGTCATCCATGTATTTCGCATAAGTGCTTCTATTTATTTGCCCATCACTGTACGTTTCGTAGACATTTGAATTTATTATCATTTGTTGTGCTTTGATAATTTGCACATAAATATTTTCGAATTCAGTCTTGTTTTTTTTCCTCCGATTATTGTTTGTTATTTGTGTTAGACTACTAAATATTTGTGCAATGCCATGAATGAGATACACTCGGCAACAACAACAATGCAAACAACAAATAACATTTTTAAATTCCCCCGATTTGTGTGCTTCGATTATTCAATACCGGCGCATCCGAATTCGTGGTTGTTTTATGCATAAAAATGACACTAGAAACAGTGTATGAGCTATGCGATAATATACATTCGCAAAAAAAAGAGCGTAACCGCATTTCGCACCTATTTTTTTTGCCACTTTGTGCCGGTGTGGCACAATTTGCATCTCGTAGCTTTCTTTCAGCTTACAATTTAGTTGCCTGAGGTTCATATCGGCCAAACCCCAACATATTTTTCGTTTTATGTTTCGGTTGATTGTTTCAGCCTTTTTTTCATTTCTCTTTTCCATCTTCCCCTTTTCACCCTTCCTAACAAGTTTTCGTATATTTGTTTTTCTTCAGCAAATTGTAGAAGGTCACGCACAGGTGCTAAAACAAAACTATCTTATAGCCACATTTTGTAGACAGCAAACAGCAGCAGCTGTGTGCGTCTATTCACAGTTTGCAAGATGCACTTGGTATGGTCTGTTTCTATATGGGTGGCACATTTTTAGGGTGATGGAAATTTTGGAGATACATACATGTGACACACGAGTACACGAGTAAGATATGAATTTAAGATTGATAAAATATGTGTTTGAATTGGGAAAATGATGAACAAAACAAATATGTGAACTATTTTGGTTTTTGCGTAAGAGCCAGTGTTGCCGTATAAATACGTTCTAAATTCCGGGGTGGAGAATTATGATGTTGTTCTCAGAGAATTAAAGCTCGATTAAATACCACCAAAACGGAAAATGATATAGCCACTAAAAAATTAGGGTTAAAAATAAATTGCAGTTAATTTCATGATTTTTATGAAGTTTTTTTAGGGCTTATAAAAGATTGGCAACAATTTCAGAAAATGATTTTAATACATACTCACAAATTTAAAGCATTGTGTCATTGCTTTATTCTTTCTCAACGTCGCACAGTGGTGCGAAATCGATTTTATTTTTAATTAATTCTTTTTGAACGGATAAAATTATCTGGATGAACCTGGAAATAATCAAATCGTAATAAGGCACAACAAAAGCTGAACATTCGTAAACTGCGGACCACAGAGGTAGCGGACGCCATCTCTAACCACCTAACTCAACTGCTACGGAATGCTCCAACCCCTGATAATATTAACTCGCAGTGGCAATATATAGCATACTCCATAGTAGGGACTGCGAGAAGCGTACTTGGGTACTCAAAGCCGTCTCACGAAGATGTCTGGTACGATGGTAAATGTCGCAATGCCATAAGAGAGACGGATGCAGTGTTCGTGGACGGCAGAGGCAGAAGAGGCGAGAGGCAACTCGTCTCTTTAGACGGAAAAAGAAGGAGCTGAAGAACGGAGTGAATGTAAGAACAACCGTGGAATAAGCCTATTACCAATTGCGTACAAGGTTCTTTCAAGCATATTGTGTGAACGTCTAAAGCCAATTGTAGAAAAACTAATTGGACCATATCAGTGCGACTTTAGACCTGGTAAATCTACGACGGATCAAATATTCACCTTACGACAAATACTGGAAAAAAAAACTCATGAAAAGCAGATCGATACCTACCACTCTCCGACAAGGAATAGGCTATATGAGGCCATGTCTTAGTTTGGTTTTACTGCAAAGTTAATTCGACTTTGCAGATGTACCTTGGAAAACAATAAATCCTCGGTTAAAACTGGTAGGGATCACTCTGAACCATTCAATGCAGAAAAAGGTCTCAGGCTGGACAATAGCTTGCCCTGTACACTATTTAATATAGTTATAGAGAAGGTGATGAGAAAGGCTGGTGCCAACATGTCTGGCACCATATTTCACAAGAGGCACATGCCACTAGCCTATGCCGATGATATAGACATCATTGGCCGAAATCTGCGAGATGTTACTGCAGTTTTCTCATCGCTGGTAAGGGAGTTAGCAAAACTTGATTAAGCGGTCAACAAGGACAAAACAAAAATAACGACGAACAAAGAGTCATCTCGATGGGGACGCACCGTGAACGTTGACAATTATTGCTTTGACAACTATTGTTTTCCGTCAATAAGAAAAATAGTGTGAGCCAAGAAATCAAGCGGAGAATAGTGCTCGACAATAGATGCTTTTACGGACTTCAACAGTACTTTAGTAACACCACCTTATCTCGGAATACTAAGAAACAGCTATACCAGGTGTTAATTATACCCGTTCTGTTGTATGCTGCCGAATCGTGGGTGCTTACGACAACGGACATACAAAACCTGGGGGTATTCGAGAAAAAGTACTCCGAAAAATGTATGGACCTATCTGTGTCGACGGCGAGTTTCGCCATCAGATGAACCATGAGCTGATTGAGCTTTACCACGACATTGACGTAGCTAAAAGAGTCAAAATTCAACGACTACAAAGGCTGGGACATTTTGCCAGGATGGATGTAAATGCTTTAGCGAGAAAGATGTTTAAAGGCGAACCTGAAGGACGACGCAGAGCAGGGAGACCCAAATTTCGTTGGAAGGACCAAATGGTTGACGAAGTGCCAGCATCGTTCACCACCTTTACCGATATGTTTATCAGACAAGTTGCGAGTTTTCAACCTGATTGTGGAAGGAAACAGGAAAAATTGCAAACAAATCCTTAAATCAAGCATCAAAAGCCCATTGCATTCACCCTAGTTTACTATAGGGGCAACTTTGTCAGCAAACGACATACCGTGACAGTGAATACAGAACGGTATATTGCCAAGCCTACAAAACTCTTACTCTAGCGCTACATAATTTCAGTGATCGTGGTATAAGCAAGATGGGGCAACATGTCACACTTCAAATGACCTATTGGCTGCAGTTCGCGAAATTGTTATGCAAAAATTGATTTCTAAAAAGTTAACATTAACTGGCCACCTTGTAGCCCAGACTTATCCCCAATAGGCATTTATCTTTGGCGTTCCTTTAAATGTATAATTTTCAACAGCAATCCAGTGTCCCTTGAAAAATTAAAGAACATTTAACAAAACAACTGTCAGACCGTCATTGAAAAGTTCTGCTTTCGAGGATTAAAATATTCATGAATCACATATGAATGATGTAACTTTTTAAAATGTTATGCCTGTTTGTGTGCTTTCATAATATATAAATATATTTTATCGCATTTAACAAGTTTTTTATCATCATTTTAAAAATAAAATGAATCTTGCACCACTCTGTATTGTTCTATTGACATTATCTTCTGCATATATAATATCCACCTTTCCATTGGTAAAACACCCTTTTATGTGATGTAGGACTTATTTATATGATGTATCGCTCATTTGTTGCTTATTTTGCATAGTAAAAAAAATACTTACCGGTAGTTTCCTCCGATCTCTTTGCTCGAGATTTCGCGTGAGTGCGAGTTATATTTTTATGTTTTTTTTTCTGTGTTACGTTTTTTCCCATTTTGAAAAATAATGACTCAATTTCTCTTTGATTACGTACCTGCAACGAAAAGAAGAAAACAAAGAGGAAAAAGCATGAGATAAATATAATTTGCATATGTCTTTTTATACTACACATAGTTTTAAGCACAGATATGTACTGGTGTATGTACATCACAAACTGTGTGATACTAGGAACGTACTATATACTTTCTTTGTACGTACGTGCATGCGTATATGCACAAGGGAAATATTGCAATTTTAAAATAAATACTTAAATTTTATAATGTGAAAATACTGAATACCGAATGTTATATAAATAAGTTTATTTGGTAATGCAGTAGAAAGTGTATAAGGTAACATATTCAATTATTCAATTGCGCTGTCATATTTACTGCTGGATTGGTGAGGTCGTTCAGCTGTTGTAATCATACGTAGGCTATTATATTAACAAAATGTGCCAATTCTGAAGATACTGTGAATGATGGTGCTACAAAGCAATCAATATATGAAAATGCAATGTCTTGCACCAAACATACAATTTCTAAAACCATGAGCTGTATAATCACTCACCGCCCGTTTAATACTACAAATGACACAAAGGTCACTCGAAAGTTAACACCTCCTTAGATAAATATCATAGCTTTTGCAGTTGGCAAAGACTTATCCAAACACTTTCGAAGGCCAAATATAAAACCTCATTATTGTGCAACTAAAATCTGACCAAAGGCAGTTCAAATAGATTTAATGTCTTCATTAGGCCAACATATTTATTTTTCCTTTTTGGCTATAATCAGCTAACGCAAATTCACCAATGGCTGCAAAAGACTTCAAGTCAAAGTAAAATATTCTTAAACATGTACCTAATGTTGCATGTTGATGATGCATAAAGATTACGAGGCAAAAATGTGAATTTTTATGATGGTTTTGGTGAAATTCCATTTGGTTATGACTGCGTCCAACTTAAGCAGCACCGCATCGGACTAATGCAAATAACACAGGTCTGCAATTGTTTTCTTCTCTGAGATCAAACTAACGTTTTTTTTTGTTAAGTATCTAAAGTGCTAATTACGAGGAGTAGCAATATTAAATTTTCCTTATTAAATTACTTCATCCTATTTTTTTGAATTTAGTTTCAAAGGATCATGTTCTCCTTTTCAAAATTTAACATATGACTTTTTAAATTTGGCAGACTAGTGTAATGAGAGGCGCGAAAGGAAATCATGGCGAAATAATGATTTGAGCTAAAATAATGTTGTGGTGGTTAACTATTCAATGAGTATTTTTTTTTAACAATGTTATGCCTTCCGTTATGATTATCTATATTCATTTTATAATTTTGCTAACAAAATTACGATTGTTTTGTTGTTTAGCTTTTGGTCGGCCTGAACACAACGTTCCGTCCAACGCTATGCAAATGAGGAGCTGTTTATGTTGTATCAGTTTTTGTGTTTGTTTTTATTTTTTTTGATTCTTTTTCCCCATTAAAATTTTTCCCATTTGCTATTTTTCCTATTTTTGTTTACCAGCAAAATTAGAAAAAAGTGAATTCATTCACCTGCATCAGCGGTGAACAAAATAAATAACTATGCTCCTGGCAAAGGTACGCTACTGTCTGCATGTGGTATCCGTAGTGTAACTTTATCTTTATGAGAGAGATTGCATATTGAAGAGGGTAATACTGTTACCGTTATAAAAGAAATAATTCAGAAATAGAGAGATTAGAAAATTTGTTAACATTTACTGCAGATATTTGCCTTGAAAAGAAATATGTGTGCAAGTAATTCAGCAACATAAGAATTTATGTTGTAATCAACTAAATATAATTCGGTTGCTTAAGTACCTATGAATTGGCTTCAATAAAATCTATCACTCATTTAGGGGGTTTCTTTCATATGTTTTATTGTTTATGGATCAATACCGACTGGTAACAAACTGTCTTCCTTTTTTGTTTTCAGTATCGAGACACAGTTCGTCATGGAAAGACTCAAACCGAAAAATCTCCAAATTATTAAGCTGTAAGTGGCATAGTGGTTAGAACACGCGACTACCATGCGGGAGATCGCAGGTTCAAACCTGGCTCCAGTCATCTTAAAAGAAAAAAATAAATAAAATTTTCTTTCAATGTCGGCTCCCCTCGAATGTTGTTGACAGCAACTTCGCAGTATTAAGCGTCGATTCAATGGTCGTGTCTAGTAAGAGCTTCTCAAACAGTGACGTTCGCATTCGTCGATAAACAAGTAGGTGCCGTTAGTTGTGAATCTAAAAATAGAAAGCGTGTTAATTCACAACAACGCGAGAAGCTATCCCATACCTTATTCATGGGGTGCAAAGGGAAATTAAGTTTTTTTTTTAAGTTTTTTTTTATTACGAAAATTAGCGTTCTGTAAAAAATATTTTATTTGTACATGTTGCAAAACATATGTATGAGCATGATCGACCTTCCTAACCAATACCATACGCAAATTTGAAACTCAGTGTACGTTATTGGATAAAACGCGACAGAAATGTGCCTAGACGTAGTAATTAGAATATTGCGGCTCTACCGGTGAAAGTCCGGAGACCGTTATTAATCGATTCGATGACTTGCGCGCCATTTTGGACTCCTGTATGCGGCAACATAGCGATTTTTACGCAAGCACCTTGGGTTTTTGTGTAACTCGTTGACAATTTATGCTTTAATTTCTGCCAATGGGTTTTACTACAGCTCTTTCAAACCTTCGATAGCTCAGTGGAGGCGACGTAGACTAGCAATCCGAACGTGCCGGGTTCGATTCCCGGCCGGGGCACTGGCCAAATCAACATCGATGAAAAATTACTTTTCAAATACTTTTGAGTTCTCCAGCTTACAAAACTCATCCTAAATGATTCCACTACAAAAATCCAGATTGCGCAAGGATCAAGGAAAAAGATTTTTCGACATCGCATATAATTCAACAAGCCAACTGGCGCCATCTTTGGTGGAATTTGGCGATTAAAACTCACAACAACACCTAACAGTCCTTGACTCAAACCTTGTTATCTACAAAGGAACGAAACAGAGTTGCCAACTATGATCGTATGATAATCGGATTATATGCCCGATCGAGTGCCGATAAATTGAAAATCGGTATAAAGAATTATCACCCCAGCTACCGCCAGCTGTTACAATAACAACAACTACAGCACTTTGAAGATCCGTTGTTTGTGAGCCGAATTTGGTCAAATTTCAACAAGACGGTGCTTAGGCACAAATAGCGCTTGATGCAGTGGCTTTATTGAGAAATCATTTTATGATCATCTTATATCTCTTTTCAGACCTGTCAACTTTTTGCCCAGATGTGACAAGTATGTATGTTTTTATTTAGGTTTACGAAAAGTTGATAGTCTTCGTAGATAAGTGAGCTACGATTCAAGACATGTAAGCTAACACAGTACAACACATGGTTTTAGGACTCAATGAGAACTGAGAACTGCACGTAAAAGTAGCCCCAAAAAGAAGTAGATCTGCATCATTTCTTTTGTCAAGTTACATGCCATAATAATTTAATATCGATTTGAAGTTAGTAAGTATCGTACAGAAAATTTGTCACGTTTTAGGCTCTTTTGTTTGACATAACATAAATACTATATGGTGGCGTATGATTATCATAAGCAATATTCCATGTAAATCATACGCCACGGAGTACAATACTATTATTGTAACTGCTACAAAATTAACCCAGTTCAAAATCATTTGATGAATGGAAAAGTGAAACTGTTGCTTTTGTAGGGAAACGTTATATTAACAGATTAAAAGAATTATAATTCTTAATTTTTTTAAATTTGTTTCAGCTAAATGGGACTAGTGGTTCTTGAGTTATGTTGAACAAAAGAGCCTAAAACGTGACATCACAACGACACATCTAACTTGACAAAATGAATGATGCAGAACTTCTTCTTTTTGGGGCTACTTTCACGTGCAGTTCTCAGAATTGAGTCCCAAATCAATGAGCTGAAAAATTTAGTACTATGTAATATTACTCGCGTAAGTCGAGAGATATTGCTCCTAGAAAGAGTGATCGATAGTTGAACCTTCCGAAAAGAAAACTTAAGTCGTAGTCGCGGTCAATATTTGAAGGAGAAATATTTTTCAACAGCAAATGTCTTTGGGGTCATAAAAGTTAGTTTAAATGTTTATGTTTGTGACACAAATTTTCATTGATGCTTTAAATTTAAATTTAGTTTTAATTTTAATTTAAAAAACAATACGAGTATATTTTGTTATAACAAATTTTTAAATATTTCTTTATCAACATTATTTACGGCAACAAGTAGGGTGTTACACACAACCACTTGAGAGGGTGTACGCCTCACTCTGTTCGCTGATCAGAGGACGCAGCAGTGCATCCAGTCAATGGTAAACTTTAAACGCGCATTTGTCTACAAGTTTATGGGTATCAAACACTCTTCGGTGCAAAGCTTCGTCGCCACTATCTTTGCCAACACTGTAGAGCAACATCACCTGCAGCGCCACAATGGGGCAGCTAAACACATTAGTTGTTCGCTGGCATTTTGTTGCAGCAACAAGAGTTATTTGTGATGCACTTGCAATAAGTTTTTGTTTACCGTACAGCACCATTGTTGCAACTTGCAACAAAGTGAACACAATACGACCGAACCGTGAGCAAAGCAAACAAAAAAAAGAATTAGCAGCAACAATTGTTGGTGCTCTCGTCTGTGCGGAGCGTGTAATGAATGCACCAAGTGCGATTGGTGCAATGAGATCTAAGTATGACTTTGCTTGCGACTGTATAATGGCTTGGGGTAAAGGTGATGGTGGGGTGAGATGAATGGGATAGCACATGCCTTGTCTTCACGTCACTTTCACTTTTTCTTTTTGCTTTCGCGCTTTGTTTTCTCAAAGTCTCATAAAAATTGCGCGGCACGATATGTTGTTGTCATATCTGTTGTTGTTGTTGTTGTTGTTGCACCCAGAGGAGTTGCAGCAATATGCGATTCTTGGAGTAATTACACGACCTGATTAGTATTTGTTAATTAACAGTTATTTGCATAGTTAATTAAATGATATTTTAATTGGTGTGGGGAAACAGCTGGAAAGTAAAAGTATAACAGTTTTATGCAATGTAATGATTGATTTGAGGAGAGCCGTTCAACAGGTGTTGACCGATAATGAGTAAATCGTTTTAACGGTGTTGACAGATAATCAATAAATCCCTTAAGAAGTTTTTTTTTCTCAAATTGTAAAAAAAAAAAAAAATAATGCTAATACTCCCACTCACATAGATCTTTAACAATTTGTCAATATGTATTCATATTAATGCTTTAAATCCTAATGCAACATCTGCGCTTCACATGAGCCAAAACCCAGTAACACAATTCATGCCATTTTCAGGTTTCTGTATCTATCCCACACACATCGTTAACACCATTTAAAAGTGGCGACCTGTGGTTACTATTAAGGCCACTTGCCAAATATTGCATCAACAGTCTCCCGATCGAATGGAACCAAGACGGCACCGCACGTCAGTGTATTGAAAATCGATTAGCAAAGGTCAAGTGGTTGATTCTAAGCGAATGACGGAAAGAACATCTATGAGATTAATTAATCAACATCAATTAAGATTTATCAGATGATGAAGCAGTGAAACCGAATAATCGTATTAATTAAAACTCTACATTAAAGTTAAGGGGGCCACACAGCTGGACAAAGATAACAACAATTCGCTGTTGTCCAAGCTCGAACAAAGATGATGATGATGGCGATAGGCGATGAACTATGAAACTTTACACAATAGAATAGATGAAATCAACTCAAATGAATCATAATATGTATGGAAGTACCAAGAACCAACCAACTACTGGGCAGTGAGTAGACAAAACGTAGTCAAATAAAAACTTTGATTAAATGCAGTTCAGTTGCAGATAAAGAATCTAGTTTCATGCGGAATCGAAATGGGCACATACGTACGTTTGTAACTATGATATGTTCGAACGTGTGTGCCCTCATATGGAAGCCCAAATGCAACACGTGTCGCTTGTAATCAGCAAAAAAAAAATGCAAACAAAAAGACTCATGATAGATATGGCATTGTCATTGTTTTAGTTTTTATTCGTTCGTCGTTGTTGTTATTGTCTCTGTACAAACAATGAATGTCATTAGTTCCTTGTTGCTGTTGCAAAATGCGTTCTGTTAATGACACTCTAAACTAAAAGCGACTACTGCGGCGACATATACTGTCTATCGCTGGCTTTGAATTACATCATTTTTTTTGGGAGGCCCTAACAAAGGAGACATATGCGTCGCAAGTGTTCCTTTGTTTAAACCGAACAGGCGGTAAATACCGAAATCACTCATATTGTAATCGACTGTAATAGTCGCCAACTGTTATAAATAGAAACTGTTGCAGCGTAAGACAGTTGATAGCGGTCGCGATTTGAACTATATACTCGTATATTCAAAAACGCTTATCAATAAAGGTGAATTGTAAATGAAATTACAAATCGGGTAATGTTGATTATAACGAGACTGTCAAACAAATTATGAAAGAGAAGTATTGAAGTAATACAAATTCATTATTGGCTGACCCAAAAAAAAAAATCAAAATTCGAAAAATGCCACTATTATTAGGGATTCAAATTAAAGGCTAATTTTTTTACTATGCTGTTATTTTTAATAAGTTGTTTAGTTACAATTAAATAACTTTCGTAGAGATCAATTGTAATAAAAATATTAAATAATCAAATGCGATATTCTAATGTTGTCTTAAATTAAAATACTATGCGACAGTTATTTGAAACTTGGGTAGTGACCTGGTGCATGGTGTAGATCTGGTCGAGTACAACTTGAATCTGTAAACCTAACACCCTCAAAATCTTGACTTACGGTTCAAAACCCGGGGTTTTGGGATTTTCATTACTTATGAGCTGATAACCAGTTTTGAATTTATAAACGGTTTTGGATAGAAGAATCTTTGACCTTTTAAGAACCATGATTTAAGGATATACACCTGGAATGTCTGGGCTCGGTAGAGAAGGTACCATTTCCAACTGTCGGATTGCCCAAACAAATACAACAATATTGACATCACCGACATTCAGAAGATAAGGTGGGCAGGTCCATATATTTTTCGTAGTACTTTTCTCTCGAATACCCCCAGGTTTGTATGTCCGTTATCGTAAGCACCCATGATTCGGCAGCATAAAACAGAACGGGTAAGATTAGTACCTGGTATAGCTGTTTCTTAGTATTCCAAGGTAAGGTGTTATTACTAAAGTGGTGCCGAAGTCCGTAGAAACATCTATTGGCTACCACCATTCTCCGCTTAATTTCTCATCTGACATTATTTTTCTTGTTGACGGAAGATCCGAGGTAGGATTTCCGAGGATTTGGTGTTGTCCAAGGTACATCTGCAAAGTCGACACAGCTTTGCAGGAATACCAAACTCAGACATGGCCTCATATAGCCTATTCCTTACCGGAGAGTCGAAGGCAGCTTTGTAGTCGACAAAGAGGTGGTAGGTGTCGATCTGCTTTTCATGAGATTTTTCCAAGATTTGTCGTAATGTAAATATTTTATCCATCCAGGTCTAAAGGCGCACTGATATGGTCCAATTAGTTTGTTTACAATTGGCTTTAGACGTTCAAACAATATACTAGAAAGAACCTTGTACGCAATTGGTAATAGGCTTATTCCACAATAGTTCTTACATTCACTACGATCTCCTTTCTTGTATATGGGACATAACAGACTGAGACTCCAATTCCCGGGCATGCTCTTCTCTAGCCAGATGTTCTCCATGAGCTGATGCATGCTCCTAATCAGCTCCTCCCCGCCAGCCTTAAACAATTCTGCAAGGAGACCATCGACTCCAGAATCTTTGTTGTTTTGAAGGCGGGAGATTGCCACACGTATCTCGCTCTGACACGGAGGTGGACAGTTAATACCATCGTCATGGATTGAAGCGGGCTTTCGGGAGTGGTGTCCGCATCCAGTAAATTTCTGAAATGATTTCTCCATATCTTCCGGGTCCGTCACTAGCTGACCATCGCTGTCCTTGCAGAAGGGCAACCCTGTTCCACGCATTCTCGCCTTAACTCTCTTGTAGAATTTTCGGGATTCTCCTCTATTTCGGAGCAACTCTGTGCACTCATTCGCGACATTCATCATCGTACCAGGCATCTTCTTGAACCGGCTTTGAGTACCCAAGTACGCTTTTCGCAGTTTGTTAAATGGAGTCGGCTATATATTGCCACAGCGATGTTATATTATCAGGGGTTAGAGCATTCCGCAGCTGTTGAGTTAGGTGGATGGAGTAGGCGTCCGCTACCTCTGTGGTCCGCAGTTTACCGATGTCCAGCTTTCGTTGCGCCTGGTTACGTACGTTGTTCGGCATGCTTAGCCTTGTACGTACCTTAACTGCGGTAAGGAAGTGATCGGAGTCAATGTTCGCACCCAAATCACTTGTACGTCCAGAACCCTCGACGCCTGCCTTCCATCGACTACCACGTGATATATGTGATTCCTCGTCAATTGATCTGCAGATAACCATGTTGCCTTTTGAATATTTTTATGGTTAAATCTAGTGCTGCTAACTACTATATTTCTTGCCGCAGAGAAATCAATTAGTCCGATGCCATTGTTCGACGTTTCGGTGTCCAGAATGAATTTTCCGATGGTAGGCTTTAATGCGGTCACCCTGCCTATTTTAGCATTTCAATTTTGTACAATTTTGATGTCATGGCTCGGGCTACGGTCGAATACATTTTCTAGGCTCTCATAGAACTCGTCTTTGTCCTCATCGCTTTTCTCTTCTGTCGGAGCATGGGCACTAATCAGTGTTTAGTGGAAAAACTTTGTCTTAACTCTTATGGTGGCTATAGGTTCACACAACGGGTTGAACCTCAAGATTAGGTGCCGCAGTCTCTTGCCAATCAAAAATCCAAATTCATGCGTGAGCACCCGTGTCCTGTCCACCGGATTTCCTGTAAAGCGGTTATATCAGCCTTGTAATCTCAGTCTATACAGTGTTCTAACATTCCAGATGCATATCCTCAAATCATCGTCCTTAATTCGTTTGCGGTGGTCGTTAAAATTTTGCAATAGTTTAAACGTCAGTGGCGGGTTGCAAGCCCAGCGCACCACGTCGCAGTTTTCTCCTCCTGCCAGGATTATTACAGCCGCCCATTCTGAGTCAGATGCTGACCAGGGTACCGCTCACTCTGATCCGACGTGCCTGGGTTTTAAGTTTCGCCCCTTAAGTTAGCCATGCTCTGACGGGTGTCAAAGCCACGTTTCTAGGCGTCACCACATGGAGGTACTCCGTCCGCAGTAGTACCACGAATACGGAGCTCTGTGAGTAGACTTGAAGTGCAATTGGCAAGGATCACTGTGGGTTTGCCAAGGTTTACCGATCAAAAGCTTTACCTTGCATCACACTCCCGAGAAGAATACACCAAGATATACATATATTAACAGAAAACCACTAACAATTGTTCTTAAAATAACAATTTATATTATTTTGAGATATATATATCAATATTACGTTTAATAATCAATAAAATAATTTTGCAAAAATATAACATCATAATAATCAATGTGCAATTTGAACGTAAGATTTTTAATAAAACTGTTTTCAGGACTGCTCGAAGTGATGCCAGATGATAGTTTCATCGTGGTATGTACTTATAGTAATACCATTTCTCTAATCATGGGAGGGAAGACAATTTTTTTTCTACATTTGTTATAGACATTTTTATCAATAAAAGGTTGTTAAATCATACAACTTTTTAATAAACAAAATATGTAATTAATGTTTGTTTGAAATTTAACATTCATAGGGCCGCACAGGAAAGGAGTGTGACATTAGCCTGACAAAAGTTGCATATTAAGAATAACTTGACTTGATCACGCTAGCCTTTGCCTGTTCGTGTCCTTTTGCCCATTTCCGCTCGCAACTCTTCGCCTTATTGTTCCTCTTCTTTGTTCTTTGTTTTGTGTTTGTTTAGATTTTGCCCTCATGTCATTGTGACAGTTATATGATCTCAATTTAATATGTCATTTTAATGTCACGTACTGTCACTGAACTGTCAGTCCACTCTCTCATAAAGTGCCGTACTGGCGATCATCGTCGCATCTTTTCTTCGCACACACACACACACACACTGTCACACATCCCACGTCGGTGCCAGCAGCCTGAGTGTCCGACCCAGCCTAATGTGTGGAATGAAAAACTGGCACTCACTCACAAGATTTTTCCTTTGTAGATTTTCCATGGCTTTTCACATTGTTCTTGTTGCTGTTGTACGTTGTCGTTACGTTCTTCTATACATCGTTGCAACGAGTAGAGAGTAACAAATTAAATACCTCTTTGCGGCATTTTTTTGTGCGGCACTTGCAGTATATCGGTGTATATGTATGTGTCTTTTTATCTGCGATAGTAGATTCGCTGCACGTTCGCTATCATAGAGCAAAGATCATCTTTATGACTTTATGCTGTCACTAAATAAAGCGAATGCCATCCATGAATGCGAAGCGATGACTGTAATGCGATTTGGCGGCTTAGTGTTTAGCGTTTAGCTGCACTTCACTATAGCGCTGTCCTCGACGTTGTATTTGTTGCAGTTGTCGTTAATGACGTTCATGGGTTTGTTGTTTTGCCTAAAAGCCGCCTAATGCAACAGCCACACACGTTTGCAGTCGACTTTGTTCAGTTTTAGCCCCATCTTGAGCGGCATTCTAAATTAAAATAGTTTTCGTGGCGGCAAACGGCCATGCAAGTGCATTTCGGCCCGGCTTCGGGCCCAGACACATTCGAAATGTTAAAACAAACAAACCATCAGATACCAACAGTTACATGGCTACAGACGTGGCTTTTGGTTTTTGCGGTTGTAATGAGTCCGCAAAGACTGAATTCTTACATTCGACTGTGTTTAGATGGTGATAAAGATTACATCTGCTTGTTTTCGTTTCGGGCTTGTTTACACAGAAACATGTGTACGAATGTAAATTACACGCAGACGAATACTGAAAGTTTATTATAAATTAGCCAAGAGCCGCCGCGTAAGACCAGGAACTGAAGCTAGCCGGGGGGAACGACTGTGTTGGCCATTGTTATCATCATATTTAATGCATTTGAATTTAAAACACACACACACACAAACATAAAAACATCAACAAAGTACATCAAGAGGTACTCGCTGAGTAACAACAGTTAATTAAGAGAAATTTTCAAATTAACTGTACTGCGAATAAGCCTCATCCATTTTTTTTCATTTGCTGGTTAAAATTATGGCAGAAAGCGGCACTCAGATTTGGTTAACAATTTCATAGTACGAGAATCGTATGATGAATAGCTGACCGCAGGAAACAGCATAAAAAAGGCATAGGAGAAACATAGTTTAAAATTTTTTGAAATTATGTTTTCTATTCATTTTTTTAGTGTTTTCTTTAACAATTGCATTCATAATTTGAGTTAAAAGTTGAATGGTCTGTTTTGTACTTAAGGTTAAGAAGGAGCAGACGATAGCTACATTTGCAGTTATATAGGGGGATAGGAAACAGACCTTCTTTATAGTTAAACAATAAGTACTTCAATTAACATATTTCACAGCGGCTATGGTGAGCACGAAATACTTATGCAAACGACCTGAGAGTAAGTAAAAATTAGCCGGCCTGAGTGCTATCAAGATAGATACAGTGTTTTTAACACACACTATGAATTACGTCTTTACGTAAAGTGCAATAATCGGGAATTGTAGCAACAAAATAATGACATCTTGTCACTACGCCTAAAAACGGTTGATATATCTGTATTAAGACTTAAAAGCAATCAAATTTAGGCTGCTGACTGGTTCAATATCGGTGGAGATGAAACCTTGCAGAAGCATAGTAAATATGGGACCAGGATAATGCATCCAAAAAAAAAAATGAGCCCCCAAAAAATTGTGTGGAAAACAACAACACAGTAAAATTAAATAACAATATAAGTATGAATACCAGATTTGTTATTTGAATGTTTAATTTTAATATTGGGGCGCTATATTTCGCACTTTGGAGTCTATTTTCATTTGAAAATTAAATGATGGGCCAAATTGTGTTTATGCACAAAAAAAAGTGTAGCTCTGTTTCATTATTTCTTTTAAGACCTGGTTAATTTTTAGGGGCTCATTTTCATTTCTCGAAATGGGGGCGGCTTTCATTATGACTCTACATTTACGGCCCATTTTTATTTTTTCGTTTGTGGTGCAATTTCCTGGGGCCCAAATACGTATCGCCCCTTGTAGATCCTAAACATGACTAGGTAAACATTAACATTATCTCGATGATTGGAAGCCAAGTATTCTGTCCTATGTTTAAAGTGCCCTAATAAAATTCACAACGGCGAGGCAAAAAAACTATATCAACTAGCTTTTTTAGCTGCCTTCGTTTATTCAATATGACAGATCTGTTTGAAGCAATGCTCGAGTTTGGTGACTGATATGACTTTGTTGAATTACTGTGGCTGGCAGATTTTTCCAGTCAATATAGACTATGAGGTCGGTCATACATTTTACCCATCTGGGGGCAACTCCGGGGCAGCTGGGGGGTTTGATGTGGATTTTCCCCCTTCCCCACCTCCTTGACCCCGCCATTTGACACCACTTCCCCCAATTTAGGGCTCATCAATTTTTTCCCAATCTTACAAAATTAAGGGTTGAGCCGGTTGGAAATTAAAAACTCATAGTGCTTGAGAAATATCCTAATATTTTGGCTTGTCAGACGGCCTTGATTTCGCTTGATATACAAGCATTTTTATAAAAAATACATTTCTTAATATTTTCTAAGTTTTGCTTACATACAAAAAAACTAAATTTCACTTTAAACCCCATAAATGAGATATGAGCCTATAATTGTATTGAAAACATCAATTTGTTTTAAAGCTGAAGTCCGTACGCTTCTAATGAGATATAGCACGATACATTATCTCTATAATTTGGTGGCGGAATCACGGGACAAAGAACGTCAACTCTAAAAAAAGCAAAAAAACGGAGATAAAAAAAAAAAAACAAAAAATCCTTTTATCTTATAAAAAGGATAAGCTAGGATTTTGATTCAAGTGGATTTTACTCCTTACAAAACCCCATTAATCGTTTTTGTTGCTATTTTTTGTGTACCTATTTATCATTCAGGCAAGGAGTGAGGAAAACAAAAAATTTTTGGGAAAAATAAAAATAAAAGACTTTCAGTTTTTTTTTTCGCAAAGCTTAATTTAGTGCAGAAAACTTATATGTGGACAGAAATGTCTCAAACCTGAAGTCCGTACGCTTCCAATGAGATACAACACGATATATTATCTCTATGATTTGATGGCGGAATCATGGGACAAAGAACGTCACATATAAAAAAAAAGCGCAAAACGGAGTAAAAAAACGAAAAATCCTTTTTCTAATTAAAGGATCAGTTAGGATTTTGACTCAAGTGGATTTTTAATGTACAGTTGACCCCCAACAAAACCCCATTTACCGTTTTTGTTGCCATTTTAAGTCAACCTATTCGTCATTCAGGCGAGGTGTGTGGGGTAGCTTAGACATCAACCTTAGGGATGAATCGCTTTTCAACTTTATTATTGACAACAAACTAACAGTAGTTAAAAGGGGTAACGACCCAATCCTGCAGCAGAACTGATAGGAAAGGCAAAGCTAATCCACACGAAACTGTTTTACATTCGATAACCAGCCTCATTGAAAGATCCCTGAACTACAAGGAATACACTCTCGCTGCCTTCCTGGACATTGAGGGAGCTTTTTATAATGTCAAACCTGAATCTGTAATTGGCGCAATGGAACAACTGGAGTTTAACCCAGTCTGGGTTTGTCAAATATTTCCAAGTTGGCGGTTCGCGGTAGTTCCACTACTATGGAATCTCAACATCAATACTCTCCTGAGGAAGATGGAAAAAAAGTGCCGCACAACCGTCGCATATGCGGACGACGTGGCACTAATAGTCAAGGATCCTCTCTGAGTTGCTGGAATCTGCGCTGAAACTTGTTTAAAAATGGTGTCATGACTGAGGACTGGGTGTAAACCCGAGAAAAAAAAACTGGTGCTATTCACAAGGAGATACAACATCTCTCAATTTCTCAAACCAATATTAAATGGAGTCTCACTTACACTCTCTGATAGTGCTAAATACCTTGGGATCTATACTGCTGCAAAAGGGCAATCGGTTCAGTTATTAAACCCATCTTATTCTACGGATAGGCAGTCTGGTGGCGGGCGCTAGATAGAGCATCCTAAAAGCTGAAATTTGAACGGATTATGAGACTGGTGGCAATCACGATTACAGGGGCACTCAGAACTTTTCCAACTAAGGCACTGTTTACGATCCTAAACTGGTTACCCCCGGACATTGAGGCGAGGAAAATAGCAGCGAACACCGCAAAGCGTTAAGACGCCACAAAAGCATGGCCATGCCAAAATTCTGAACCTAATCAATGTGAGCTGCCACACCTAACCTTTGTCCAAAACACTTTTAACCCATAACTCCCCCATATTAATTTGACAACATTGAATATCTGATTTGCAGATCAGAAACCGATGGGTGTCGGCGATGTCTGGTTCCGAGCTGCCCACGACTGATTTTTGGCAAGAAAGTCCTAAACTGCGCTAGAATTGCGACGGCATATA
This sequence comes from Muscina levida, assembly GCA_964034835.1. Classification (NCBI taxonomy): domain Eukaryota; kingdom Metazoa; phylum Arthropoda; class Insecta; order Diptera; family Muscidae; genus Muscina; species Muscina levida. The sequence continues at coordinate 67,304,728 of OZ035880.1, read as the reverse complement.
CATAGTCTCAGCTTACCAAAGTAATGCCAGCCCATGTTTTGTCTTGTTTTGTGGTTCGTAGTATCAAATTGAAGATTCCTAATGGTATTTAATTAGTATATTGTGTATCTAAAAACACGCAATATATATGACAGAAAGCTTAGTTTATTAAAATAATTTTTTTTTTGGTAAATTTCAAGCATTTTACTGGTTTGAACCCTATATGCATGTGTCCTTTGGAATTCTAATTACATACGCCGACATGTTCAGATACATAAACAAGATCGTATAGTTTTATCTTCAGTTTGTCTTTTGTTATGTTGTTGTTTTCTTATATCGAACTTGAATTGTGTAGAATGGTATAGTGGTGGTGTCGGATTGGTTACCGATGGGTTCCACCCCGGAGCAGTTTAAATTGCAAAAAAATGGCCATTATTATATATCAACTAGCCGACCCGGCAAACGTGGTTCCGCCATACAACTTCTGACGGCGAACTTCGTCTCGCTCCTATTTAACGCCTTCACATAAGCTCCAGAGTAATATTAAAACAAATTCAAATTTTAATGTGACTTGATTTGAATTTAATCGGAATCAGTGAAGAGCTGTCTGATAAACAATGTTTTTCGATTTATTTTCCTGAGCTAAAACAAACAATGAAGACAGTTTGCCAACTCGCGAAAAACTGAGAAATTCGAGGTTGATCCCACAAACTTCCAATGATTGGCCTTGCGATTTATTGATTGTCATCGCAAAAAATCGAATGGGGAATTCAATTCGCTAGAATTGGAAGGGAAAATCGGTTGGAATAATAGAAATTCGAGGTATAAGGACTTCCTCTCCTTTGAAAAAATTTGACGGGAACGTCATCAATCCAGTTGAAACATCAACAGGAATTTGGCCATTACAAAGCGCCAGTAGATATTTTGAAAATGCAGTAGCCGATGGGTCGTTTTGCAAAGTGACTCTCATTTTCGTAGTTAATTTCAACTCCTTGTCATTCCGCCACAAAGACATTAATATCATCAGCAGCAGTAGATTTTGGGATGGCGGGAGGCGTTTGACGAAAATCTTCCTACAGAAATATTATTGGGATCTCACCTCGAAATGAGTAGCAGCATAAGCCGGGAGTTTTCGATTGTAACATCAGTGCATTGCAATGCTGTCATACGACAGACAATGAACCGATATCAACGCAGCGAAGATCTTTGTAGGCGATTGTGCAATCGTATTCAAAAGCAGCGCGATTCAAGTCTATATTTACGACTGGTCTTCTTCTAGTAACATTTTGTCGAATTTGAGGTGGTGATTGTGCAGCGACTGTGCAATATTGGCACGTCTCCATTCATTTTTTTGGCACGTTCCTTTTGCGTTTGATTATTACGGAAGTTCTGACTAATTATAGCACGACGCGTACGTCGTCCAAAATTTGATTGTCTAATAGGAGGCATTAGTCTAGTAAATAACTCTCCCTAAAAACAAGCATGTCCTATTCGAAAAATCCAAATTTTTCGAGTTTTCCAACAAAATTTTTCTATTTTTTCATTTGAAAAGTCAATCGCAATTATTGCACACAAAATTCTATACAAAAAGTAATTTTCAGTTATTCCAAATTCCCGGCTTATCCGGAAGATTTTCCCAAAATCGTCTCTCACATAAACCTTATCCTGGCAATTGCGAACATCTGAAAAAAATTTCAGCAAAATCGGTCCAGCCGTTCTCAATTGATAAATTACTCGATGAATAACTATTACAACATTTTTATATATATAGAATATTATTTATCTCGTTAAATTTTCCAACCAACATCAAAATTATCAAAACATGCGAAAACTGCAAAATTTCGTCCATAAAAAAAATCAAATTTTTTCCCGTTTTCGGAATTTTCCGAGTTTTTCGCTTATAATTTTCTTTTTTTGCATTCGAAAATCCATTTCGTAACAATTGCACTCAAAATTCCAAGCTTTTCCTAAGGATTTTTCAAAAATTTTGTGGCATAAAAAATGCATGCCAATATTGAAAAAAAAAATAAAGCAAACTGTTCCAACGTTCTCTTTTGATAAATTACTATACATTTTTGCCACCATTTTTATATATATAGATATTTCACAATAATCCGAAATTTTTTAGCAACACAACAAACTTTGCATCTTTACGTCGTCTGAAATCATCAAATCAAGCGATACAATGAAGATTTCGTCGAAGACTTCCAAATCTTTCGATTTTTTTCTGGAATTTTCCGAGTATTCCAGTTTTTTCTATTTTTCCATTCGAAAAGTCATAATTGTTCGAAATTGTTCACATTTACATAGCCCAAAATTACCAAAACATACGATAAGATGCAAAATTTTTTCGAAAAAAAAATTTTTTTTTGCACTTTCCAAATTTTCCGACTAAAATGTTCTATTTTTCCATTCGAAAACCGACTAAAATTTAATATTCGATTATCTCAAATCAGGCGATGAAATGCAAAATTTTGGCAAAAAAATTCAAATTTTCCGATTTTTTCGGAATTTTCCGAGTTTTCCACCGAGAATTTATCTATTTTTCCATTCAGAAAGTCGTTTCGGAATAAGTATCCGAAATTTTTCGCAAGTTACATCGTTCAAAACTATCAAATCGTACGATAAAAAGCAAAATTTCGTCGAAAAATAATTTTAAAATTTTTCGAATTTTTCGGGAATTTTCCGAATTTCCAAAAAAAAAGTTTTTATTTTTCCATTCGAAAAACCATTCGTAACAATTCCCCCCAAATTCCATACAAAAAGCAATTTTCAGTTTTTTAAATTTTCCGGCTTTTCCGGAGAAATTTCCCAAAATTTTCTTTTACATAAACCTACTCCTGGCAATTACGAACAACTGAAGAAAATGTCAGCAAAATCGGTCCAGCCGTTCTCAATTGATGAATTACTATACATTTTTGCCACCATTTTTATATATATAGATTTTGTTGCGCTAAAATGCTAAAGCTGTGTATAATAATGTCACAACTTTTGATACATTTAGTCCATCTAGTATATACACTGAAGTAAAAGGTGTTCGAATAAGATCTATTTGACCATCAAGAAGTCTTCGGTCACAAAGTTTTGTTTCAGATCACATTAATTTCTTTCCAAAATTCATAAAAAAATCGAATTAATTTTAGTATTTTTGCGCGAAATAATAAATTTGATTGTAAATAAAGTATATAAAATATTACAAGTGTCCAACCAAAACGGAAAGTTAAATCTTTCTGTAGACTTTTGCAAATGCCACTATTACCTCCCCTAAATACCATTTATCTTTATACGTCTTCATAAGGAAGACATTAAAGCTTCATTAGTGTATTAATAACTCCATCAATTTAATTAAGAAAATCTTTAAACCCAAAATACTCTTACAAGCAACAAGTACGCTTCTATTGCCAGAGAGTCCAAGAAAATGCCAAATAATTACTCATACACACTATGATTTGATGACTCACACAGAAGTTATTTAAATTATGACAGGAAAATCACTTAACCCATAAATTACCATTAACACAGCCATCTCAAAGTCCATCTGCTGTTTACTGTGTAGCTCCTTCTACGCTCTCACCCTCTCGTTTATCTATTAAAATAAATACAAGACAAGATAAGTACGAGAGCCCAGGTTTAGTCTAGACCTAACGCCACAACAGCTACAGATATGACCACATACATATGAATGCATGCAATATTAATGCTACGATGTGAACGAGGGGAATCTCCACTAGGAATAAAGGCTGGCTACAGCTGTTGTTATATACCATAGCATATATATATGAGTAAGATGGATCTACAATGTGCGTGTGTGTGTGACTGACGGGCAGTAGACCCGCAGAGTCAGAGACATTATAAGAAAGTACCACCAATCAACCAGTATCTTTGTAACCAAGACGCACTTGTGCGTAAGCTGAACATTGTGACTGCCATCGACATTGCATGCACAATAGAGGAAAATTAGTAAAATTGTAAAGAGAGATTCCAGTTGAAATATTTTGAGCTTATATCTATGTTAGGTTTTGCAGACTTTCTTCTGTCAATCTCAATAAGAATTTTAAAAATGTGTTATCCAACAGATGTTGATAAAATTCATCGAAGGTTGTCCGTCACATCAGATACCATGATACACTACAATGTGAAACAAACGTAATCACTGATTTGGAATTAATTTCAAGCTTTAGACTAGTGTTTTTGAAAGAAGTTTATAGCAGAATGGTATTCTCATAATGCCATAATGCGACGTTTGGCCACTCGCCTTGAAGACATTTGGACAAAACGAGATCTTCACAAGGCTTGCCGGCTCCGGAGCAGCATTTCTGCTGAGAATATCGATGCTGTTGGCCAAAATGTCGAAGAGGAGCCCGGAATATCGACGACTTGCCACGCAATTAAACATTAGCCGGCGGTCCCTATGACAGAATTTTGGTTAAAGATTTGAAGATATTCCCTTACAAAGTACACACAGTGTATCAGCTGTTAGCTGTTGACCGCCAAATGCGTCTAACAAATGCTCTATGTGATTACTTGTGTCCCACCTTACATAACGCTGTCTCAAACTTTGCTTGGAATAAAAAGGCTGCCTCAAATTTTTGCCTATTGCCATTGAAGACTTTGTGTCGGCCATCAAAGTCGTATAAGCTTCGTAGGGATGTCATATATAAAAGTTCTTGTCGTGTTGGACTGTTGAATGCTGTCGATTTGCATCGATGTGTAAAAGGCCTAACCCGCGATAATTGGTGCACACACTTGTATTGCCTTTCTTCAACAAAGGTTTTCATGTTTATATCTCTGTCTTTATAGGTGAAGATCCTTGTTTCAAAACATTTACATTATATCTTTTTGGAGAGAGTAGGCATGAATCGGCATTGGCTACATCGGTTGTATGCGGCCTTAGGATGGTTAGCGTCATCCTCGGCAGGGAGTTTCTGGTTATTCCCTAGCAAAGTACTGTCAGAAAACTCGAATCCGAAAATTCCCTTTCATTTGCTGCACTTGATACGCAGTGCGCACAATACTCAATATTGTTTACCTTTTAATAATCAAGTTCGCCAAAGCAGTTTTCGTCTCTTAAATCCTCACTGTGCAAGTTCATCATCACACGCATTTAGCCACAGACACTGAGACGTAATGGCTGTTAGCGTTTAAGAAACGCAATAAATTCATATAACGACGTAATGTTAACATTTTACGCATGTATTTGTTTTCATCTAGCTATGGGTGTATGCGAGTACAAACAACAAATGTCTGCTGGAGACACGACTCACGTGAATGCGTGAGTGTGACTTGTTGTTGTTGTAATCGTTAACTATTCCAGGGCATTACTCCATTAGAGTCAAACACACCACAGCACAGCACAGCATAAAACAACAACACATTTTTCAGGTCCCAGTTTTAGATTTAATGACACTCCTGCTGTTTTTGTTAACAGTTTTAAAAACGGTTGTTGCTGTTGTTTCTGCGTTTGCCAGTATGAATAATACCACCTTTGAAAAAAAAAGGTCTACGCACTTTTCTCTATTGACTGAGTGGCAAAGTCTAAGTTAGTTTTGGTTTCTGTTTCTCCTGTGTGTGTGTGTCTTTCGTTCGGTTTTCCGTTTGTTGCTTTGTATTATTCATAGGCCTATTATAAAGTCAAAGTAGTGGCTATACTCGAAAAAGCAACAACAACAACAGCAACGACAAGCAAAGGAGAACAGATATGTTACGTATATAAAATAATTTTATAGTTTAAAATCCAATATCAACACAGTGATGGTCGAAGAGCAGAGTAGAGCCAGGCAAACAGACAGACGGTCACACACAACTATCAACTACGACAAACATTCAACAGACACATGAGCGCACTGTAACAAAAGTTCATAAAAGTAGATCCCTTTTAAATATTAGACTGGTCGTTGTCCGTCTGTCTTTGTGTCTTATGGCTCGTTTGTCTTTCTGTCGCTGTTATTAATTTTAATGGCTTGTCATTAAATGGTAAAAGTTTTGGGCGAAGGATGAGGGAGACCTAAGAAGAGATTTTCTAAACTAGAAACGTGAAAGTCGCTAGACAATCCAATTTTTTTTATATTTTATATAAACTCTATAAAGGTCATTATATTTTGTTGTTTTATTATTTTTATGGACTTGATAAAGCAACAACCACACAATAATATAAAATGTTACCTTATGTAGGTACATATGACGTATCCATGAGGAATTCCCACTAAGGGGAGGAGCGAAGATTATACTAATGGCAGACATCGGTAAACTAATAAGCCTGGCCGCAGTGGTGAATGTACCAAAACATTTGAAAGCTGATTTATTAGTTTATGATTTTTTTAGTTACTTTGATAGCTTAATTTTTATTGAAGACTTTGCTAGATTTCGTAGCTTGATCGTCATTGTGTGCGATATGGATGTTGTTGTTATGACGAAGCCGATGCATCACCAACTGCTAACAGTTCGTGATCACCCAACAATTAATAAATTCGTTTCACTTAATGTAATTAATTCATAGATGTTTCCCGAGATTTGTAAGCGAACAAATAATGCTAAGTGTTGTTGCCGTATTCTGATTAAAATTTAAAAATAACGAAAAAAAAATCTATTTTATTAGCATCGTAGGCGTGCCCATATATCACACTGAGTGGCACAAAAATGTAAATACACCTACAAACAAGTTTCAGTTATTATTTATAATGTCAACAGTTTAAAGAACAATATCTACTTAATCTCTATCATACGCCAACAATTTGAGAAACTTCAAAAATATAGTCACAACCCAAAACGGACTCGAGTTAGGTTATTAGTACTATCGTATTTAGCTTGCCTTAAACTATGTATGACATAAATTTTTTGTTTGTACTGTATTGATATGGCAGCCTAACTCATAATTTGTCGATGTTAGTTACCTAGTTCAAATTAAGTGTTTTTTTTATTGTATGGGATTTGAAAATGACTTTGGCTTTGGTCTAGACCTCCAAGTGATCCAATAACATACAGTAACATTGTTTATTGATGGTTTTTACCATGTTGGAGGTAGTCGATGGAAATAATTACATGTAAATCTCAAAAAATACTGGCTAAGATTTACCGGCCGACTGTTATTTTTGACCGCTTTGGACAACTTTCACTGGGCAACAAACATTCAGCGGACTATGTAATGATATGTAATGATGTTTCCATGCTTTATCTATTTTCGCAAACCGGCGCATAAACTTGTTTTTTTTTGCTTTTTATCAGTGCCTCATTGTCCCAAAATTTACTTTTTTTCCATTTCTAAACAAAAATAACAGTCACTTTGAGACCAATAACTTGAGAACGAATGTGTGAGATGTCATGAAACTTTGACAGTGTTATATTTAAGGTTAGTACTCTAAAAAGTTTTTTGCTTCAAGTCGTGTTTGTTTCTTCGCTCAATGGACATTTTACGCATACCCTGACAACTTTAAGGAAATTGGTCATGGAAACAGTGTTTTCTGCCTAAAAATCATGCAAACAGGAGATGGCTATACGAACTTGGAGTGACAAAATATTAACAGAGTGCAAAAGACCAAATTAAATTCAGACACCTGAATGCGCATTGAGCGTAAGAAGCTTGATCGAAGATTTGTTGACATCTGCTCATACATAAATTGGGCTATATACGGAACTTGTGATTGAAGAACATTTATGTGAGATCGTGATTTGTTAATGTATCCAGATATTGTTTTTGTGTACTATGTAATAAAAGAGCAGAGTTAATAAAAATATTGGTATTTAAATAACATTTTTGTTGTTGTAATTTACTTCAAAAATAATTCCCTTTTATGTTCAAATTTCCTTTTTAAAGACTACTTTCTGATTGAAAAAGCTATACATATTTCAGCTCTGACATAATTATACAGTTTGTCTTAAAAGGAAGTTTTTATTTGTTTAGCTGAATATGAGAACACATTAAGTCTGAGGGAAGCGGCGAATATGCCAGTATGAAAGCTGGTTCTTGGGAATTCAGTCACTATGGAGAGAACCGCGCACTGCGCTTGAGAGGGTTTTACATAACGGTGACTGTATCGCATAGTTCTGCAAGTTTTGTCACTTAAATGATGCACCACCCATCACTCTCATTAGAAAATGGGTCAACAGATTGGGAGAGACCAGTTTAGTACTACATACCTCAAAAACGGGCGACCAAGCAAATCGGCCTGTTTATAAGTATCCGAATTCTTCAACTTGAATGCGAGAAAGTGCTTTAAATGTGCATAGATCTTGCAGAAACCATATTTAGCATAAAGATCTTAAACTTCACTTGTACAAATTTCAATTGTTGCAAGAAATGAAATAATAGGCATGCTACCACCGATGCGTCTTAGGAACTAGGTAACAGAAGTTACTGAAGCTCAACACAGGCTCTCTTAGTGGCTTTGGCGGATGTCCTCGACAAATACAAGGCTAACATTACCGCCATACAGGAAATGAGATGGACGGGACAGGGATGCACACGACGGAATAACAATGACATCTTTTACAGCTGCCATGCAGAAAGACACGAATTTGGATGTGGTTTCATAGTCGGCAAGAGACTTCGTCACCTGGTCTCGCGGTTTAACCCTGTAAGTGACCGTATAGCCACCATTCGCATCCGGGCGAAATATTTTTACATTACGCTGATTTGTGTACACGCCCCGACGGAAGACAAAGACGATGACATCAAAGATGCTTTCTATGAGCGCCTGGAGGATATATATGACCGCTGCCCTGCACATGACATTAAAATTATTCTGGTAGATTTTAATGCTAAAATAGGAAGGGAAGATGCTCTTGGTTCAGCAGTCGGAAAATTCAGTCTACACAACAACACCTCCGATAACGGATTCAGACTGGTAAGTTTCGCGTCGGCAAGAAACATTGTTGTGAGTGGAACCAGATTCCCACATAAAGAAATGTATCCAAAGCAAACTGGATATCTCAAGATCAAAATACAAGAAATCAGATTGATGGTAACTGATGGAAGGTATGTCTCAAGCGTTATGGACGTTCGTGTGATGCGCGGTGCAAATATCGACTCGGATCACCACCTAGTTGCAGCCAAAATTCGCACACGATTAAGTATAGCTAAAAACACTCGTAATCAAACGCAAAGGAAGCTAGACATCACAAAGCTGCATACCACTGAGATAGCCAATGACTACTCCAGCCAACTCTCTCAATTACTCCATACAAATCCCCATAGTTCTGATGTTCCCGACATGCAGTGGCAGCATATTGCGAATTCTATGACCACTGCAGCAACAACCGTACTGGGTTATGAAAAACCACGCTCAGACAAGCCCTGGTACGATGATGAATGTCGCGAAATATCTGAGGAAATGGATGCTGCATACAAGGCAAAACTGCAGCCAATGGCGACGCGTGCGGTGACGGAGCGTTATAAAGAGAAAAGGAGGGAGATGAAACGCCTGTTCAGATGGAAAAAGCGTCTGTGGAAGAAAAGAGAGAGCCAGGATATCAAAAACTACAGGGATAGAGGTGAGACCCGAAAGTTCTACCAAAAGGTAAAAAGTAAAGGTTTTGGAACAGGGATCCCCACCTGTAAGGACAGAGACGGAAATCTGGGTACGGACACTCAGAGTGTGCTTCAAATATGGAGGGAACACTTTCAATCTCTTCTCGTTCCTGAAGGCAGTATAAGTGATGAAATCGCACCAATCATCGACGATGGAGCGGCGGAACTGTTAAGTAAGCTTGGTATGACGAACTGTCTACGGAGCGCAAAAGACCGAAGCGCTTGGAATGCTTTTCTACGTGCGGCTACTGATAGATGAACTTCTGTTGTTGCTGCCAGTAAAGAAGAAGAAGAAATTAAACCCCAGCCTGGAAAATTCCCTGTCAAATTGATATCCAGGAAAGGCAACATAAACTAGCCTTTATGCAGTCCTGACTTAACTCCTTTGGACGAAAATCTTTAAAAAAATTTGTAACTCAAACAACTAATGATGCAGTTCGAATCCTCGTGTCCGAATTAGTGCAAAACAAAATTTAAACTTCCATTTCCAACTTCCAATTTCTGGAAGAAAAAGTCCGTTGGCTGCTAGTTGTTCATATAATTTCAACTCTTTTGATATCAATGTTAACCCAAAAATTTTGCGAACTGCAGTCGTTGTAGCTGTGACATGTTGCCCCATCGTGCTGAAACTACTATCATTAATAGAAACCAGACGATCTTCGAATATTTCATATTTGAGAAAAACTCTAATTATGACGATATATCACACGTATTATCAATTCATCTAGAATATTGCTAATGTTTACATCATTTACTTTAGATGTACAATATACGTGAGCTTTATATGAAACGTTATAAAAAGTACTTAATGTTCGCAATTTTCTTCAAAATATCAGTTTGGAAGCGAAGACTTGTTACATACATTTTCTAACATATTTGCATACATACATATATCATTTTAGTTGTGACCCTATTTCTTAACGTCACAAAAGGCGGTTAACTAAAACTTTCTAACTGCCTTCAAGTGTTGCCTAATTAAGAAATTTCTATTTATCTATACGCAATCTCTTCTTTAACATTTCTTTCATGTTAATTAATAGCATTATTTGTACCTAATTAAATACACTTTTTATGTTCCCCAGCGGAATGTCAAAAATTTTGAATGAGGTCTGTCACGGGCAACCCATAATGTAGCCAAACAAATTTGTCTTAAAAACTGACAGCCGGACAGATCTACTACACACATACACACACGATAAAATGAACCTTTTGACGATTATCGCATAAATACAAATTAATTTCAACCAAGCATATATTTTTAAGATTTTGGTCTTCCTTTGTGTCTTTCAAATGAATGTCAAAATGTTGCTGTTGTTTTGTCTCAGGCGAAGGCGACGAGTGTTGCGTACGAGTGAAATGCAACGCACGCTATGCGTCGGCGTTGAACGATGCGTAACGCATAATTTGACACTTGAAAAAGACAGAGTGAAATTTTGTTAAACTAAAAAAAAAAACTAAATCTATCCGGACACACTTGCGTTGCTTGTGAGTATGTCCGCACTATGTATATATATGACCAACAATCAAGTGATAATTTCATCCGATCTTTGCTTAATAGTTTCACAAATATGTATTTATATTCACTCACATTCACTGAAATCTGGGCAAAGTGAGTCAAGGCTTTTAATAAAATTGTTATGAATTTATGGCGTATCTAAGTATTTATTTATATTTTTTATTCTTTTTTTTTTGAGCTATTATAATTTGCATTTATATGTAGCCTTCGGCGTTGTTTTTTAATTAAATGAAAAATACAAGAGTTTCTTTTCAGAAACCGAATGGCCAAAATAATGAAGTTTACTCGCTCCACGTCAGACGGACACACAGTGCAGTGCGCTATTGCACGGCACAGTCCGTCTGAGTGGTGGTAATTGTGGCTTGGTTAGAAACAGAATGTAACATAATCTAACTGAAATTAGTATCACTAAACTCCAAGAGGCTGTCAACAACACACAGGCGTTGGCGTTTTCATCCAAAGCTAAGCTTCAGAAACGCACACTCTCAAGCGGACAGACATTCATTCATGCAACCATCGATCCTATGGAGGCTGTTGGCCAGACAGTTTGACTGGATGGGGAACAGGCTGTTCTGCTGCACTTTGTCGCAGAACCACCATCGTCCACGGCAGCGGCAGCATGTTAAAGTGACAGAAAGTAACTCCTACCTTCAGATATCTCAGATGGCATTCGATAATCTGCGGGTAGTTTGTTTTGCTAAACAGGAATAATTTATGTACGAGAGTGGGAATAAAATGAACAGGAAACATAATCAATAGCCTGACGTTGCACGTAGTTGTAGCTTTGACCACACACACCATGCCACAGAAGAGGAAAGTCAATGAGTGCCATTGCAGTTGGTCACATCGCCGATGGCCATTTGATTACGTTTTTAATGTGGTTTTGCCACACATGGACGAGTAATTCGAAAGAGGCTTCGGAGCGGAAGTGAATCTAAAAGAAATCAATTGAAAGAAATGGGGCCAATGCGTAAATTGTAACAATTTATGGAGAGATTTCTATTAGACCAATAAAGTAACATCGCTAGGAACTTTCTTCATCATTGCATTCTTGTGGCAATGATGTTTCAATTGGTTTGTTTTTGGTGAAAACGGCATCAAAACTACATGCGATGGTAAATTGTGTTGAGTTATCGATGGAGGACTTATCTCGCGGAACTGCTCCGATTAGCGTCAGACACGGAGGAGCTTATCTGCATTCAAGAACTATGGTTGATTATAGACTGGACTTAACAAAGACGGCGATAGCATTCTGTACGCATCCGGATTAAATAAGACCAACCTTAAAGCATTTATTCTAAGTAATTTCAGTGACAAGGACACATGTACTATTGCCATTGAGATGTAGTCTGGCTAATGAGTTGCAACATGACCCACGACCAGGCAGATGATCCATCATACTCCATCACCAGAAAGGTGTTATCATGCCCAAACAAAAGAAACAATTCTGTGGCGAAAGCTTAGACATTAATACACGAGATGAGTCGTTTTAAAACTTTATAATTGAAAACATTCCAACAGTAGTTAAAAGGGAAATGAAATAACATAAGGAAAGTTCTCGTTATTATGCTTATTAAGGGTCTTCATTCAAATATGGTCAATAATAGGAAAGTGTCGACATCGTAGGAGTCTCCCACCATACCAAAACTGAAGCTGGATGATGACTCTTTCCAACTTGTGGGATAAGTTAAGATGCTTCTGTAAAAGACCGTTCGTATACCCTACCTGTTATATTTGTCTTGAACTATAAAAATTTTGTCATCTGTAAACAAGGTTTATCTGTAAATTTTCCTATTCCCATTTTTTAATTCGCATTACAGTCTAACGCTATAGTTATTGGCTTTCATAAACTTGACGGTCCTGTCATTAGTGATTGCCAAAAATTTGAGATTTCGTTTAATTTCGTTTTCTTACCAATATGTAATTAATTGTGAGTGGTAAGGACATTATGTGTTTTTTATGTCAGCTTTTCGCACTTGAGTGCATTACGGCTCGACTTTTAGTTGACTCCCACAAAACAGGACCTAAAGTTTAGCAACGAATTCGTACTTCATCTTTGTCAAAGACCGATGGACTCGACTACTCGAAAGTTGCTGTCTAAAACATTGAGTGCTTTGAAAAAGCTCGAACCCTGTCGCGTGTTCTAACCATCTTTCCCATAATTGTATAAATATTTAAATAAATTTGCACTCAAAACCTCTTGATTGCGTACCAACAGATGACAATTTGCATGAAAACTTAAATGAAATACTAAAACGCTTCAGACATTTGCTATGCTGTGACTAAAGTTACTCTAGTATGTATTTATAATGAGCTTACATCCTTACATTTATGAACTCTCTTGTTCTATCCTCTAGGTATGACATTGGCTGTATTTTTGTATTGTTGCACACTGTAGCTTAACGGCTTTTTAATCGCTTACAATCTTTTTGCTTGTTTTTTTCTCAACTTTGTTTACAACTTAATAGAACTTTTGACAAAATCACGATAAACAAAATGTTAAACACCAATGCAAAGTTTATCAATTCAAGGTTTACCTTTGTGGCCACATAAAATGTAAATTGTCTGTATGTACCACACGAACAATCTATAAACAATATTATATAATAATATTTTTTTAAATAATATTAGAGTAACAGCAACAAATTCACAATTCCCTCTTATACAAAGCCATCGCGATAAGGTTTGGGGCGACATTTAACGACGGCGTCTTAGTTAAAGCCAACATTGGCAACATTGCCGTCGTTGCAGCCAACAGACAGACAGGGCACACCCGTTAGCAGAACGCAATGACATGAATGGCTTGAAATATAAACCCAACGGCGAAAAAGCCAAAAATGCATTATTTCAGACCGGCCCAAAAGTAAATAACAACAACAGCCCCCAATTGTAGTTATCGTATCAATAGGAAATCAACAACAAAACCGCGGCTGATTGGGAGAAAAGGAGCCCGTACAGCTAAGTTTTAAATGTATGACAGAAATAAATTTGTAATTTTTATGCGAGGACGACTACGGCGACGTCGACGACAATGTTTACTAGAGGACAACTGAGGGGTGGGTGTTGCCGGCGATGGTGCCAATTTATGAAAAATATTCAATTGCGGTTTAACGTGATGCCAAGGTGGCGTTGACTGCCTTGCAATATGCACACAACGACAGTAATAACGTGGCCCCACTGACGCGACAAAATCGCTAAAATGACATTTTGTACAATTTGGCAATTGTCGTAAATGAATTTATTATTTTATTTGGGCAATTTCAACGTTATTACGGCGACGCATTAATGTAAGTGTTTAACAACAGCCGAGTATAATTTTTATTGCAAAACAACTCACATGGACATCGAGCACGTTGCGTATGCAGCTAGTGGCTGCAAATGTAATTTAGCACTTTTCCAATGCAACTCTGTGCAATGCCAATGAGTGGCCGACCTTTTGCCTTAAAATAGTTTGCTCTCTGGCGGTAACTGGCGGGCTGGCATTTGTGGTTTTGCCAGAGGGCTAGACGTTGAAACTACTGACATACAGTTAAAATTCACTTTGAAGTATAGGTAGAACTTTAAGTGATCATAAATCTATATATATAAAAATGGTGGCAAAAATGTATAGTAATTCATCAATTGAGAACGGCTGGGCCGATTTTGCTCAAACTTTTGTTCAGTTGTTCGTTATTGCCAGGAGCAGGTTTATGTGAAAGAAAATTTTGGGAAAATCTTCCGGAAAAGTCGGAAAATTGGAAAAATCGAAAATTGCCTTTTTGTATGGAATTTTGTGTGCAATTGTTACAGAATGGATTTTCGAATAGAAAAATGGAAATTTTTTGTTGAAAAATTCGGAAAATTCCGGAAAAATTCAAAAAGTATGAATTTGTTTTTTCGACGAAATTTTGCATATTATCGTATGATTGATAATTTTGGACACTGTAACAGTTAAACATTTTGGATAATTATTCCGATATGACTTTCTGAAAGGAAACATAGAAAAATTCTCAGTGGAAAACTCGGAAAATTCCGGAAAAACTCGAAAAATTTGGATTTTTTCGGAAACATTTTGCATCGCAAATCGAACTTTGTATCAAATTTGGGTGCAATTGATCCGTAGTGGCTTTTCAGTTGAAAAAAGTAGAAAATTTTGGTTGGAAAATATGGAAAAGTTCCAAAAATTTGAATTTTTTTTCGACAAAATTTTACATTTTATTGTGTTTTGAGAATTTTGAATGATGTAAATGTGAAAATTTTGGATAATCATTCCGAAATGACTATTCGTATCGCTTGATTTGATGATTTTAGACGACGTAAAGGTGAAAAATTCGTTGTGATGCTTGGAAAAATTCGGTTTATTGTGAAATTTATATATATGAAAACGGTGTGAGCAGCGAGATCGGCTGGCCCATTTTGCTCACTTTTTATTTAATTGTTCGTAATTGGTATGAGGGTTTTATGCAAGATAATTTTGGGAAAATCCTTCGGAAAATTCGGGAAATTTTAAAAATAGAAAATTGGGTTTTTGTACGGAATTTTGTGTGCAGTTGTTACGGAATAGCTTTTCGAATGGAAAAATAGAAAATTCTTAGGGAAAAACTCGGAAAATTCCGGAAAAGTGCAAAAAATTTGTTTTTTTAATCGACAAAATTTAGCAATTTTCGCATGATTCGATGGTTTTGAAGGATGTTTAGGTGTAAAATTTCAGTTAAATGTTGGTTGGTAACGAGATACATAATATTTAGATAAAAAAAATCCGGGATGTGCGGCAATCTGCTGTCGACATTGGGAATGCCAGCTCCAAATCGTTCGATGCAAGATGCATTCGAACGCGAATTTTAACGGGAGCAAGACATTAATCTAGATGAGCTGACCGGAAGAGTTCGGACAAATGTGCCGCTGTTAAATACCGAGTACAAGAACGTGTATGATTCACGTTGAAACTGGAGGCATTTACTTTCTCGATGCTCCGAGTCTGACAGCCAAGACATTTTTTTGTTGACTCCGACAACAATTTGGTCAAAATCTCAAATAACGTTAGCCGCTGCATCCTCTGGCATACCTGCCACATTGTTAGAAGTCATTCGAACTGCAAATTCCTCTTTAAAACTGTCGATGAATCTTATCACGGTTGAAAAGCCAAAGTACACAATGACCAAGAATTTCGCAACGACGATGTAGATGCGGGAATGCCAAATCAACACTTCGGATGAATGCGCGATAAACGAGCTTTGGAAGTAGTTGACCGAACGATAAAGGATTTACGAGGGGATTTAAAACAATTTGGTGGGACTATGATTTTGCTCAAAATGTCTAATGGTGCTGATTTACTAAAACCATGCTTGAAAACGTCGTCAATGTCAATAAATTGTAATTGACCAAAAAATTAAGCGCTCATTCCAGAACCTCCCACCTTCTGCTGAATTCCCGAAACAATTGCTAGCGCTTGGCAATGGCCAAATTCGGGTTGATGTTTCGACTGAATTGATATCGTTCCCTGCAAATTTTTGCCAGTTCACATCGTTAAAAAAGTAACTCATGACATTGCACAAAATTATAAAAATCTCGATTGGAATAATTTACGGGCAGTGTTACTAGCAGCGAGGAATAAAGACATGAATAGCTAAAATTTCAAATTAGAAAGTTAAACCGCTTGAGAACTGCATTCGTACAAATCTGTTTACAGCGTGACTGTAGAGGATGAAGCGACCAACAATCCGACCGAATTTTCCACTCGCTTACTGTGCCGCATAATTTACAGATAAAGGTGGGATCGATCAAAATCATATTGCGGAATCTGAATCAACCGAAATTGTGCAACGGTATGCGGTTGTCATAGAATCAAGAATCTGATAAAAAAAAGAACAAATTCAAAGAAGAGGAAGTCCTTATCTTACGAATCAGATAATTCCAACTGATCAATTCCAATTCCCCGACAACAATTAATAAATCGCAAGGCCAATCGTTGGAAGTATATGAGTATATGAACGTTGGCTTTTCGAGTTTTGTTTGTTTATCAAACATTCTCTACTGAGTTTATCTGAAGGCAAAAATTTGGGGCGAGACGAAGTTCGCCGGGTGCGCTAGTTATAATATATATTAACAAGGAAATTATAATAACCTCGGTATGTAGTGTGGTCTGCAAAATAATCATTTTATAAAGTGAATGTTATACGGTTATAATAATTGCAGGGCGTCATATGTTTACACTATACGCTAAGAATCGGGGTAATGAGATTGCTTAGCAATGTTTTTTTTTTGCTACTTGGATCGATGTAAGTTTTATAGCTAATATGTAGCTGTAACTACACAAAAAATCTTATAAACAAAATGGGTAGAGTTGGTCAATTTGTATGGAGTAAAATATCGTTAAGCTGTTATAAAAATCGTAATCTACGATGAATTTTAAGAAACTTTGTCCAATAAACCAGTGGTCGAAAATCAAAAACGGACTTTTCGTATTGGGGAAAAATTCACAAAAAGGCTCATAACTGCTGCGGAATCGTCCCTAGAGGGTCAAATGTATGACCGGCCCCCAGTCATTTTTATTCCTCCTAACATTTTCCCAAACATATGTTCTCCCCATCTTCACACCCTAAGGGGGCTCCCATACAGAAAATTTTTTTCCCGAGAATCCCGGTATTCTTTGGAAGTATATCAATCCCGATTTTCCGGCATAGGACCGGAATCCCCGGGAATACAGTTTCCCGGAAATTGGGGAGCACTATTAATAACCCTCAATAGAAACGAAAACTTTTAACGCAAATATTTTTTTGGGGAGAATTTTTGTGTTTTGGTCGTTTTAAGTATGTTTAAGTAAGTATGTTTTTAGGTATGTTTGGGAAAAATGTTAGTAGGAAGAAATGATTGGGGGTCGGGTTTACATTTAAAACCTCTAGGGGCGGTTCCGAGGCAGTTGTAAGACTTATTGTGGATTTTTCGCCAGTACGAAAAGTTCTCGTTAAAAAACGAGGGCTCGATTTTGATTTTAGACCCATGGTTTCTTAGACAGATTTTCTTGGCATTCATCATAGATTACGATTTTGATGACTACTGTTCATATCTTTATAACTTTTAACGGGCAGTATAAACTATACATGAGTGTTCAGACTCACATAACGGGACCTGCGGTTTAACAGCGATTCCAAAAGTTATCTTTTTTGAGATGCAGATTGACTCGACTACTCGATAGTTGCTACCTCAAATATAAAGGCAGCCTCTCATATTACAAATTAAGATGGCTGTGCCAAGATTCGAATCCAGGTCATCTGCATGACAGTCGCATGTCGGTCTTAAAACCTGGCGACATATTTTTCGTGATTTAATTAAAAGTATGACGCTTGCATAAACTTATTATTACATATTATTATTTTGATGTCGGGAATGTTTTGTTGCGTTACACATGTGAAAAGTGCGATGTATTTTATATATGGCATATCTCATGTACTGCGTGTGATACAATGCACCCGTGTGGATAGACTTCGCCAAATATAAGCTTGGTATTTTAAAAAGAAAACGAACAGAAACGAAAAAAAGAATACTTTTTTTGTCAAGCAGTAAAGAAGTTTCAGCCAGTTGTAACTACTCTAGACTACTGGTGACTTCTTTAATTTCAAGTGAAGATCGCTACTCCAATACCTAATTAGCTGAATACCTAATAAGTCGGGTTTTGGACATACGATCATCCTCATAATAAGTGACTATCAATTTCCAAAGGTCTGTCTAAAATAGATATATACTAGGGTGAGTATTTTTTTTTTTTACAATATTTGACTTTCACCCGCGGAGTTCGAAATTCATTTTTGAGCTATAGTTTTTTGCTATGAGCCTTTGTACATTTTTTTGGCCCTCTACAATTCGATCCATCTTAATATATATAATGCTAGCTGACCCGTCCGGCTTCGCCCTGCCTGCAAAGGTATTGATAAAGATGTTGAGTACTATTATATTTTACTAACTATTGGTCCATTACACAGATCACACTTACGCTATACAAATATTTAATTGTAATTTATTTAATTTTTTTCCACAATCACTCGTTTGATCAGAATGCTCTCTAGTTTGATTTAGTGCTTCATCCATTTCTTCAACTCCCAACTTACATATTTAATAATGCCTTAAAAACTGAAGCCTACTTCATTAGGGGAAAACCACACTAAATTGCATTATCCTTACTTGAGGCGTTTGATAAGAATGATAACACTATGACGCAAAATCAAACTTTTTAAAAAACACCAGAACGTGACTATATAGGTTCGATACTACAACCGGAGCTGAGTAAAATACTAGCTCAGTTTGGCTAGATTGGTCACCAGTTTCTACAGTTTTTAATTTAGCTTTTTATTTTCTTAAGCAAAGTTGTTTCTAATAGTCCACTTAAGAATATGATTTAGTAAAATTTCCCAAAAAATCAGACTTCCCTCGTTTATTTTCAAAAAACTTCGATACAAATTCTAATTTTTTCACTATTTTTAATATGTCGTAGAGAATCCAGATTTTTTGCATACTCTATTCAGTGAAATTGTAGTTTAGGTAACGCCGAATAACTTCTCTGAACAAACCCATGCAATCTGAACAAGTCTAAGTATATTAAATAGCTCTCATAATACACTATCTACTTCAAACAAATCAGTTTTTTATGAGTTTTGGGCCACTGTGCAATGTTTTTACTTGTTATATTTATCAAAAACGTACTTATTGTATAACAGAACAACGTCTGTAAATAACCGATATGATCGGAATATTCCACCCCTTTAAATTTTCACAAAGAATTTTTTTGAAAATAAACGAGGAAGTCTAATTTTTTTGGGAAATTTTATTATATCATATTCTTCGGACTATTAGCAACAACTTTGCTTAAGAAGAGAAAGATATAAATTAAAAACTGTAGAAACTGTTGGCAAACAACTGATGTCACCTTTTGCCATCTTTAGCCATTTGGTCTGGGTAACGGTACCAATTTCATCCCGATCTTGGTCTTGTGCCTCTAAATTAGGGTGTTCAAAACCGAAACCGAAAAACCGTAAACCGGTTTTTTTATATAAAACCGTATGCCGGTTTTTGCAAAAGTGCCATTTTCGAATAACCGGTTTAACCGAGTTTTTTCCTTCGGGTACTCGGTTTTTTTTAAAATTGCTTTAATAGGAGTTATTGAAAAAGTAAACATTTTGAAATCGAATTTGAAATTAATTTAGAAAAAACTTTTTATATTTTGTAAACGAGAATGTTTTTAGAAACTTTGTAAAATTTTCAAATTAATTTAGATTTCATAAACGAGAAAAATTAAATTCGAAAAATCTTTTTACACGTTATTTAAGTGGATCAACAGGTCGTAACGAATCCCGCCGAAGATGATAATGTCGTCATTATGAATGCCGTGAAATAGTGGAAGTTTAAAAATCATACGAGCTCATTAAAAACGTGTCTTAAATTATCGCAAAATTGTGGAAGCATGTTAATTCATTTAACAAGTCGAGCGAAAAACAAAGAAAATTTCAGAACTATGTTTTCCAGATGTACAATATAGAACTAAGGCTCATTGTCGATGTGATCCTTTTCTGCAATGATTGAACAGTTTCAAGAATTAACTCATGAATCAACCTTACTCGCTCTTACAAGAAATAACAGTTTTAAGAGATTAAAGCTCAGCGCTTCAGCCTTTAGCGCTCGCAAATAAAAGATTATCAAATAATGCAGCGACTCTAATCGACGATGAAGGAGTATATGCGTTTATATTGTAACAGCTCAAAAATATGGATTCCGCATATGCTTGGGAGCTGCGAGACAAAATCATAGCAAGATTTAAGGAAAGAAGAATACAAACATTGAATAGCGTAATTATATATCTTAGCTTTGGAAAATATCCTACAAGCTCATCCTGTGTAAAGTATTCTAAAAAGGCGCAAACGATGGAATATGCGAACGAACTTTTTAAAAGACTTTATTCTGTAATTTTCCCAAAAACGCCGGAGTCTAGTAACAGTTCAGATTGTGAGATGAAGAAATCCCTTAATGGTTATCTTTGCAACGATTTAAACATGACAATAAATAACATACAAAATCCAGCAGTGAAAACCAATTGCAACGACACAAGACTATATGATGATTTCAACTATTTCGATAGATTTAATAAAAGGACAGACAGAAAGGACAGAAAAGCTCAACTTCCTTCTACACGCTATTGTCTATAAATCCTACTTCCACAATTAATGAATGCTTGTTTTCTGTATCAAGCTTTATAAAAACGAAACAGAAGAATAGACCCAAAATTTAACACCTAAATTGGATAACATTTCTTAAATACTATTTAAAAAAAAAAAAAAAAAATATTTCAAAAATGTATTCCTTTCCAAAAATACTACTTTAAAAAATAAAATAAGTGATTCCAAAAATTTATTAAAAAAGTAAAAACACAAAATAAAACAACACATTATTAATTTTTTGTAAAAAATGCATTTTTTAAACCAAATTATTTTTTTATTTTTACCTCTTTAGGAAAAAACCGAAAAAACCCGGTTAAACCGGTTTTCTTTCAAATGCTGTATTCGAAATCCGAGTTTTCTAAAAAATCAATTTTTCGAATAACTCGGAAACCGGGTTTTTGAAAAAAGGAGGTATTTGAACACTCTACTCTAAATGTATGAATTTCAAAAAATCACTTCAAATCGCACAACAACCCATTATAATAAGAATTACACCTAATTTCAATGATGCCAGTTTGGTCTTAGTCATTATTCCAGTTTTATCCCTTATTCGGCCTTTTATACCATAAAAATTCCAAATTGAAAAATTTCCTTAATAGCGCTTAACTACTCTATGAAATAAATATGCACTAACATTTTCGCGATTCTTCCTTGTGCAGTTTGGTCTGAGTGATGGTTCCAGTTTTTTTTATTTTATTTATATTAATTCAACCTTTTTAGTCTTAAAAGAAAGAATTTCGTTCTAAAAGTACGAAATTTGGAAAATCTCTAATTCTATACTAAGCTAAATTTTTGTAAGAAAAACTGCTAAATCCAGTACATTATTATTATATTATATTTTTGGTTTTTCTGTCAAACTATAATATTTAAGTACATAATAAGTTTTTTCTGGAGTTACCAGGTTTGCATATTAAGCCGACGATATATTAAATGACTTAGCGCCTACTTCAACATAATATCTAATATTTACTACATTGTTACTTTACATCTATCTATCTCTCTCTCTTCCAGGAAATCGCCTTTATTACAAATTATTTCAAACCATTCAAGCTGTCATAATAAAACCATTTAAATCATTCACTTTTATTGGACATTTTGTGGCAATTAGTAGCATAAAAATATACAAATTCGCAGCAACAGCTGCAGTCAAACTGAGATTCAAATGTGTTACCAACATAGGCACAAGGCAAAGAGGAAGAAACAGACATAATGTTACTATTCTTTCTGTTCGCGTTGTTGTTGGGGACAATATTTTACTATTGTCCGTTAACCGGCTTATTAGTAACTGAAATTGTAAATTTCTCCCTGAACGTACAAGCAACACGTCTCACCACCAAAAAGTTGGTCCTTAAATTGTTCACCACATATCATTGGCCGCTTGTGTCAAGTTTAGAATTGTGGACAACGACGACGACAGGCTTATGGGTGCGGTCTGGTGACAACTAAACATTCGATTGTTGCCGCTGCTTAAGAATTGCGCCCAAGAGTGAACAATTGCAAAAGATTTTTATCTCCGAAATGATTTGCAAGAAAACACAATCTGTTATCTAGTTGGGCAGTGGCAGCGGCAGTAAACTTGCATCTATCAACCGGCATTCGGATTTGCGGATCGCCAATGATTAGATGCATTCATGTTGCATTTGATCGCTATACAATTGATAATGAATGCAGTAAAAAAATCACGTTTGTATTTATGTCTTTGAAATGAAATTCATTGGCCATAAGCAAGCGAAAAAAAAACGCTATCTGACAGGTTTCCAATAAAGCCAAAGTCATCGCTCATTGAGCGCTTTTTTTCAGTGGTTATTCAATATTGGCATGAACCAAATTTTAAAGCCAAAAATGGTATGGTAGACAAAAACTCAAAAGATTTTCCGAATCAAATGCATTTTCGATTTGTTGCTACTGCTTCGCATCATCGATTGCTCTAATGTCTGACTTTCAACAATACAGTAAACGCTCCATCAACACTCGGTCTCGTCGCTTGGCAGAGCGGTCGGTCATGTTGTTGAGATGTAAGTCATGTTTGAATTGTTAACTGATTTTCTGTTTGTTAACTACGCTAAATGACTGTTAACTTAGCGTCTCAGCAGTTGCAGTAATTTGGACGATAATGCACTCAGTGTTGCAATATGGACAGGCACAAAACATATGCGATATGAGACTATGGGGCCCCGCACAGTCGGGCATAACTATGTATAATAAATGTGCGTTTGCTTACTCAGACAGTTTGTCACATTAAATCATGTTGTAGTACATTAGCACATTTTGTGGCCAAAAGAGGTGACCAGACAGATAAACAAACTACATATGTACATCGCTTTGGGTTTAAAATATAGGTAAAATTTGGAGAGAATTGAAAACAAGGAAGGGCAAAAATAACCTAGGCGTATGAGTTATCTTAAAGGTTTAGTATTATTTATTTTATATGCCTTAGCCGTTGTTTGTGTTTCTACAACAATGAATATTACTTGTATTAATGACATTACCAATAACCACTGTTGTAGTTGATTGAATAATTACTGATTTAACCATAAAAATGGTTTTCACATTGAGACATCAAGGGGAAACTCCTGATTCTATATCGATTCACAGTCGCAGTCATAATTTCATAACCTACATTTTAAATGAAGAAATCCCATTACACATTTAATTGCATTGTATTGCAACTAAAATAACGCATAAGCCAACCAATTCAGTCTGTTGGCCACGATTTGTAATCAATCATAAGTTAATGATTCATATGCAATTGCTTCACATTGAGCCAAAGCAAAAACAGCACGATAATTACAACAACAATAAAAACACAATAACAACATCAACTTCATTATAAGGTAATTCTGATGAAAATGGCGTTATTGGCGTACAGAAATCACCAAATGATGAAATGTTTTAAAGATTGCAAAAATTATGGCGTTTACATCACCCTTTGCAATACTTATTGCACCGGAGCGCAAGAGAGGCCAATAACCGGCAATATTTGCAGTAAACTTTCGGTTATTGAATGCAACAAAAGTCATAAAATATTATCAATTTGATAAGATACGAATTGAAATTGAACAAAATATTCACATATTTCATTGTCACCTAATGGCGAGTAATTGATATTGTTTACGTTACTTTTGAATATAACTGAAATTCAACTTGATACAGAAAATTAGCAGGCTATAAATTAAAATGTGCTAGTCAATTTACATGGAACGGTGTTGGCTGGTTTGGCCGGCCGTGGCATGATTATTAGAACATGCGATTATCATGCTGGAGATCCACTGTCCATTCCTGTCTCCAGTCATCTTTATATCACCGGCGACCATCGACAACGATGTTGTCGACAGCAACTTCGCAGTGTAGTGTCGAGTCAATTGGTATATTTAGTAAAAGCATCTCACACAAGTAGGTGCCGTTTGTTGCGAGTCTAAAAATAGAAAGCGTGTTGATTCTCAATAATGGGAGAAACATAATCCAATACACACTTATCTTGTAAGACAAACTATTTTAAATCGACTAATGAAGACATATTCCTATTCTGCCCATATTAACAACACAAAACAAGAGCATAATTGACTACTGTATTACAGTGTTAAATGTAATTGATAAACTTAGTAGGGACGTATACATTGTTTCAACTTTGAACACACCCATTTCAATAGTAGAATTAAATATTTCCGTGATTACCACATGGTCTATGAAAGTCAACCTCTACCACCATGGATTGGTCGGATAAAGGGAACTGTTTCGAAAAAGACGACGTTTTCAAAACGCTCCGAAAGCTTGGAATAAGTCGCATGTTTGCATACCGGTATATAAAACTGTTTTTAGAGACTGAAATGTGATGACCGTCACTAATCGGAACGTCCACGCAAAGTTCGAACGACACAAGCCATCAAAGTCGTTAATTCAAAAATTCAGCGGAACCCGAACGAAACCAACAAAAAAAACCTTAACCTTGAGATGGGACTTGCTGCTTTGGTGCGACGTACATGACATTTGTTGACTGCAGCTTTAATACAATACAACAGGAAAATGCAAAAGTCTTTCGGTGAAGCACATTGAAAACTTGCATTGAAAAACCTTGTTTACAGGTGACAAAATCTAAACATATCCCACGGGTTGGAGACAATCATTATTCAAATTCTGTTATGGTATGGTGGGGGGCTCTTTTTTTGAACAAGAGGTCAATACGTCGTTCAAAATTTACAAAGAAACAATTTTTGAATTGTTGTAAAGCCATCTAACCATTCCCTATTTCAGAACCAGCCTTGGACTTAGTAGATAACTGTCTTTATCTCATATAAAGACTATGTAGTGAAACTCCTCGTGGTTTGTATTTTATCTCTAGAACAAAACTCTCTTTATTCTTGACTATTTAAATATACAATCATATATATATATACAATCATATTAGTAATTACTGCATAGTTATACGAAAGGTATCAAATAAAATTCGATTCAATGTCAGTCTAATATCACGGTCTATATTAAAAGTAATAGTGATAACAGTACTCAAAGACAATGATCGATTATATGCAAATAATGGGATGTTTAGTCGTAAAAATTTGCTCACAAAACAGTGATGTCTACAATGCAATATCTATACTTCTATATAAATATTATTTGTGAGTTTGTTTGTTTCGATTTTTTCACCAGTGGATAGCTACGTTATCCCTGAGTGCTATAGGCTATTCGAAATTTGTACCTTTAGGTGTAAACATCCCCCATTACCCAGACGAAACAGCTAAAGGTAGAAACGCGAAAATTTGGGTGAATATTTGTTTTATAGAGTAGTTGTGCGATACAAAGGGATTTTTTGCAATTTTTACATTTAGAGCTAAACTGGTTATGCGATGCTAAAAGTTTTTTTTTAAAAATTCGTACTTTTAGAGCTAAAATGGCCCAAAAAGGGATACAATTGGTACCATCACCCATATCAAACGGCTTAAGGTAGAATCGCGAAAATCTATATGGGCTTCCTTCCTATTAAATGGGAGAGCTGCATAAAGGGATTTTTGGAACTTTGTACTTTTAGGACCAAGAAGGGATAAAACTGGTGCCATAACCAGGACCACACGGGTAAAGCTATAATCACGAAAATTTATATGTACCTTCTCCCTATTAAACTATAGAGCTGCATGAAGGGATTTGTTCGAACTCGTACTTTTAAGGCTAACAAAGGCCAAAAAGGATAAAACTGACACCATTACTCAGACCAAACGGTTAAAGTTACAAGTGCGAAAACTGGTATAGGCTTGCAGTATAGAATTAGAGAGGTAGATAAAGGGATTTTCCAAAATTTGAACTTTTGGAATCAAAAAGATTCAAAAAGGGATAAAACTGATGCCATCAACTGGACGAAAGTCGAAAACCGTACTTTTGTGGCGAAAAAAGGACCAAAAAACTGGTTACGTCACTCAGACCAAACTGCGCAAGGTAAATCGCAAAATGTCAGTGAATATTTACTTGGAACTTTTAGGGAATAAAAAGCCGAAAAAGCTAACATATAAATCTGGTTCAATCACTGTTGTCGACAGCAA
Organism: Muscina levida; assembly: GCA_964034835.1. NCBI lineage: Eukaryota > Metazoa > Arthropoda > Insecta > Diptera > Muscidae > Muscina > Muscina levida. The sequence goes on along the minus strand of OZ035880.1, from coordinate 67,277,995 downwards.
CTTCGCAGTATTACTGTCGAGTCAATCGGCATGTAAGAGCTTTTCAAACAGTGACGTTCGCATTCGTCGATAAACAAGTAGGTGCCGTTAGTTGTGAATCTGAATGATGAATCATTCATGTGGTGTAAAGGGAAATTAAGTTTTTTTTAAGTGCGATACGAAGGCATTTTTGGGAACTCTAATTGGGGCAGTAGACATGTGTGTGTCACTAAATCAGAGAAATTGATATTGACCAATCGCGTCATCGAAAAATTAAAATTTGTTGTGAATATTTTTTTTTTAAAAGCGGTAGAATCAGGTGCTTGGTATTTAATAAAACCAATTAGCACCCTAATCAAACGCCTCAAGTAAGGATTATGACGACCTGTCAGACTGGTCAGCAAGTATATTAATAAATAAATTTGAAATATGTCTAAAAAACCTATGTTTCTTATGTTTTGTGCATTTTTGATATCAGATGTCTTCAATGAAATTTAACGAGGAATTTTTTGTGGAACAATTTATGTTTCTTTAATAAAATTATAAAATGTTATTTTACAAACATCTCTGAAACTAGAACCAATTCGTTGTAAACAAAATATCCCCTATCTACATAAACAAATGTTACTCAAATTATGCACACACTAGTCAATCAGTATCGCGAACATGACCGATAACATTTTCTTTATTCGTGAGTAGGGTGTTCAAAACCAAAACCGTCTAACCGTTTTTTTTCTCCGAAACCGTATGCCGGTTTCTTCAAAAATGCCAATTTCATTGTCATGTTTATTCTAGGCATATCAGCATAGAAGGTTGTTTATGCTTATATAATATTCTTTGGAAAAACCTCAAAGGATGCTTTCTTGGAAAATTTGTTTGGAAATTGCTGCTAAATAACTCATTTTGAAATGGGAGTCAGTGTATTCATAAAAAAAACTTTCACTTGTCGTTATTTCCTAAACTAAGCATCCAATCGCATCCAAACTATAAATCTCACCTTGCAATGGCTGGGAACAACTTTAAGTGCAGTTATCTCCTAAACTATGTCTCCGATCTCAAGAAGGTGCTTATTTCATGATAACTATATAATAGGTGGGAAATCACCAAGATACAGTTGGAATATCATTTTAAATAGATGGGATCTCACAATGAAATGGGTAAGAGACACCATTGATATCCATATGAATAACTTGAAGTGCCTCTACCTCCTACACTAAGCATCCAATTGGAATTGAATTTGGGATGAAATCGGTACCTTAATTATAAACCATACTAAGTGTAAACGTAAGTTTTACAGAAATCTTACATATTACAATTTCAAGTTCAAATTTTCAAATAACTTCAATTTAAATGGACTGACAATCCTGTGATTTTAAAGGATATAAATTCAAGCAAACTGACTTATAACACATTAAGTTAACTTAAAATACTTTAAGCGGCTATTACCCAGGCGAACATGTCTGTAGACAAGTAAACAAGAAGTAGCGGATTTTTTAATTTTTATCTGCCACAACTGTATTCTTCTATAAACCCCTTCCAGAAACTCACGTTATTTTTATATGAAGTATGACAGACACGCTATTAGACGAGTATGTTGGTATGCCACAGACATCAGAAAATCTAAAGTTTTTGAAAACCAACATACATGTCTGACTTACATGACAAACATGTATTAAACAATGGTTTTTGCTATGCTACAAACATGTATGCCTGTGTAACTTAAAAAAAAAACTTAATTTCCATTTGCACCCTATGAATGAGGTATGGGATAGCTTCTCGCGTTGTTGTGAATTAACACGCTTTCTATTTTTAGATTCACAACTAACAGCACCTACTTGTTTATCGACGAATGCGAACGTTACTGTTTGAGAAGCTCTTACTAGACACGCCGATTGACTCGACACTCATACTGCGAAGTTGCTGTCAACAACATTCGAGGGGTGCCGACAATAAAAAAACAATTTTTTTTTGTTTTTTTTTTAAGATGACTGGAGCCAGGTTTGAACCTACGATCTTCCTCATGGTAGTCGCGTGTTCTAACCACTATTCCACGGCCGGTCCCAGCCACTGTGTAACAGCCACTTTAAAATTAAGATATCGGTATTCATATGTTTTCATATTTAATTCAAGTTTAATTTCATATTTGGTTTTATTTTAAAATTTCCGAAAAACCGGTTAACCCGGTTTTTTACTAAATCAGGAATACGAAAACCGGATTGTTGGAAAAACGTATTTTTTGAATAAACTGGAAACCGGTTTTCTGAAAAATTATAGTATTTGAACACTATATTCGTGAGACTGGTCGCGGAAAGAGATTGAGCCAGGAATGATGGTTAGAACAGGCGATTATCATGGTGGTGGCCTATGTTTTTTTTAAGAATTGTAATATGGGTAGTGTTGTTCGTTTGTGCGAACTTAAAATACGTTGATCGCTTATATATTTAAATGTATCACATTTGGGATACTATATATCCGATACTCACTGTAATTGATTGACATTTTTGTTTCTTTTGCCAGGTTTGACATTATTTTACATTAATATCTAAGTACATTTCTACTTTAGAATTATTAGCGTATTAATAACTCTAATACACATTAATATATCGACCTCATCAAAGCTCAATCACACCCCTATAATTTGAATGCATTTCCATGAAGTTATCTTATAAGTTGTCTGCTGCCAGTGGCACAATGCCAAGGGCCACCACTCAGTTGCCTGGATTTAAATGATTGTTAGCGAAAATAATTAAAACTCCAACCGCTAATGGTAAAATCATCTCTGCTGGTTCCGTATTTGTAACCTTCGGTATTGACGTGCGGGTTTACTGCAATTGCTTGACTGGGCTTTGTAATCAGAAACAACAGCCGAGCCGGTTAAGTTGTTCAATGATACACCACCGCCAGCCAAGTTGGCTCTAACAAAAAGCCGCATTTGCACGATGACTGCAATTATTTGTTTCGCGTTGTTAACATTTAAGTTTTGTGACTTTCAATGATTTTTGCTAACATTATGGCCATAAAAATGGAGTTTGCCGTAATACACCAAAGCCGAGGAAACAATACTAAAGTAAAATTAACACAAAAAAAAAAAGAATAACGAAATAAAAACTGACAGGCAGACAGACACGACTGCATATGAGTGGCAAAATAAAGTGCTCTAAAAGTTTATGTTAAAATGTTATTAACAAACCATCAACAAAAAACAAAACACACACACACACAGAAAAACGGCAACAACTCAAGGTTAAACAAATGCTTTGAAACTGTTAACAATAAGCAAAGAAACAAGATACACAAAACTCCAAGATAATACCCAATCAAAGAACTATGAAACGTTGTTAGCTCGAATGGGCCACCAACGCCAACAGTGGAGCGGGTTGCAGGGCAGTTACCATAATTGATCTGCACTGAAACAAATCGCATTTCAATTCTCTGGTTTCTTCAGTTAATTTGATTGAGTTGCCTAAGCGAAGATAATTGTTGCTAAACAACCGATAATCGGATTTTGTATGTTGCTGTACGTTTCTCTTTTTGTTTTTTTTTCTATTTGCTTCAGCCATAACTATTGCTATCGCAAAACAAAAAAAATGAAAGAGCAACAAGTCCGACAAGAAACGCATTCAGTTTCAAGCGCTGAACTCTTTTGTGTCTTTGAAAATCTCCACAAAGCTGGATGCCAGTCAAAATGCGAAGCGAACAAAATCCGCCAGACTTCAAAGTTGAAAACATGTAATGGCCACCAGTGCTAAGCAATTGTTAGACGTCATCTAATGACAAATTGATTTTGTTTAGCTCTTTACAATTGTTTTTTTTTTGTATGCACATACATTTGGATTAGTCACAACAACAATAGCAACAACAGCAACTGCAGAGAATCAATTAAAATCTTAAATTACACAGCAATCGCAGCGCATATATCTAACGATATTTGGTTATATTAATAACAACAACAACGACAATGAAATGACAACAAAACAATTGCAAATTAAAATTGCCAACAATTTTAAATGGGAGTGGGTTTTCCCATTCAATGGTCAGTATGTGGTCCATTTTAATTTCGTCCCTATTGACAAAAAAAAAAAAACTAATTATATTTGAATGCCAACCCATATGACCAATTCTAACAATAATTGTTTAATATTATTATTTTATGTGTATAGCTAAAAAAATATTAATAACAATCACTTCATATTTTATTGTGACAGTTAGAGCAAATTAAGTTTTTCGGCATGCAAACGGTCTAAGACCCTCTTTGCTGCGTATTTAGAAAGTTGGCTTGGAACAGACCTTAAATAATCGCACTGTATACAATATCGAAATTTGTAATTGGCATAGCTTGGCAAACATGCCCACTACATCGCTAACACAACTTGGCTTAGAAAACTTCTTTCCACTTCACTAGTCCCTAATATTCGACAATATGGATTATAAAGGGAGGTTAAATTGTATAGGACGATGTTAAATGTGAACCACACCTAAACGTCAAGTTCTTTTCTGCATTTCATTTGACATTTCTCAATTTCAGACTAACTCAATTTGAACTATGGAAAGATACACAATCGAGCAACGCGTTAAAGTTATTCAGGCTTATTATGAAAATGGGCGTTTAAATCAAAATGCATATCGTGCACTTCGTGATTTTTTCGGTCAATTTAATCGTCCAAATGTGCGTACAATCGGAAAAATCTTTCAAAAATTTGAGCAAACCGGGTCTGTAGGAGATGTGTAAACACCAGAGAATGCGCGTATATCTCGCACTTGTATTGCTGCTGATCACGACAGTGTGGCTGAAGAGCAGTCCACCTCAACTCGTCGTCGTGCCCAACAATTGCACATCTCACTCTCAAGTGGCAGGTACTGAAAGTGTACTAAAGTTATAGATAAACCATTTTTGCAAGCTGTTAGTATCAGATGATAGTGGCGGCGAAGATAGACTTGAACCAACCATTGAAGGTGGTGTCGAATGCACACCACCCTGGCAAAATGTGGTTAAAAATGGAATAACCCGGTTCAAGAAAAATAAAGCTATATGTGCTGAGGGCAGTACAATTTTAAGCCGGAAGCGACGAGTTACATGCACCGACTTGTTAGTACTATTTGACTGAAAGAACGCATGCCCGATGAATGAAACCTCCTGTGCATAAGAAAGGCGACAAAACCATATGCGATAACTATAGAGGTATAAGTCTCCTTCCTAAAATTCAATGGAGCGTACTAGCTAACACCAGTGAACGGCAGCCCAATGCAATTTCAATATGAGTTTGCGTTGCTCTCTTCCCTCTCTCACTGTAGTGAAGAAAATTGTTATATCGTCCCCTTAATAAAAAAACTTGTATAATTTTTTTGGTGTTTTGAGAAAATCGAGTTTAAAGTTTTTGTCAAATCGGATGTCTATGAAATTTTTGAAGAAAAAATTATATACTATTTTTTCCAATGACCTTTTGACGCACTTTGTGGAAGTAGATTTTGACGAAATTTTGACCAGGCATAGAATCAATGATGGAGATTCTAAATATGCAATAAAAAAATAATGGTGTATGAGCACATACACTATTATTATATTAAGGGGACGATATAGTTTTTTCATAATTATGAACAAAATTATAATATAAAAACCAGGAAATAATTGATAAATATTATTGCCATGCGCATGGCAACGTACATTAAAATATTAGAATTCATTCTTGCCGAAATGCATTTCTTTTATTGCCGTCCTAACAACAAGCGTCGACAAAACTGCGTCGGACGAATGGTCAAGCGAGACTGAATGCGGTGTGTCTCTCGCGCCCATGGGCTACCTTACGCCGTTGACTGCTTTACACTCCATGAATAAGGTATGGGATAGCTTCTCGCGTTGTTGTGAATTAACACGCTTTTTATTTTTAGATTCATATACTGCGAAGTTGCTGTCGACAACATCGAGGAGGCCGGCAATGAAAGAAAAGAAAAATTTAGATGACTGGAGGCGGCCAGTTGTAAAGGGGTTTCTAAAAGAATAAACTACTGGCTTGTTAAAACTTGTACGTCAAAATGACACAGAAAAACACCGAGACACCCCACCATAATTTTGGGCTGTAGAACACAGTGGTACACTCCGTTTTTAAAGATTAGGTCAAAATCAAAAGACATTCAATTTTTAGGTTTTAAAGTTTAAATTTTACTTGCAGTGTGTTATAACAAATATTTGGAAATTGAATAGCAGGGCGCTTAGAAAAAAAAATACAAATCACAAAACATAAATGATGAAGTAAGTCCCAATGTAGTGTGAAGTTATTCATCGATGATGTATTATGAGATATTTCTTTCACATTTTTTGGTGGGACTTATTTCATGGCGCCTTCTAAAACATCACTAGTAAAGTTCGAAATACATTACACTCTAGAGGACATTGTATGCGATTGGTAACTGACCCTGCTATAGTTCGCGCATACAATTATTCAAAGCGTGTTTATGAGCTGGCCAGATATCCATTTCTACATTTTAAAGTGAGGATCCCAAAGTGTAGTGTTTGCTTATAAGCAGCATCCTCTGCTTCCCAATAAACGGGACTTGTCTGAATTCAATTTTTCATGCCCAAATACAGTCGGTGCGGCATTTATCACAGAATGTTCAATACGCTGCCATTGTCAGTCAGGATCATAGGAGTTGGGGTGTTTGTATGGAGTAATTGGGATAGTTAGTTGGAATAGGCATTTGCTTCGTCAGTCGTATGCAGCTTTGCGATGTTTAGCACTCTTTGCGTTTGGTTAGAGAGAGTTTTTCCACTGCCTAACATCGTGGCCAACTTTGGCTGCAACTAGGCGGTCCGCTTCAGACATGCCTTTCAGCGGTTACCATGTAATCTATTTGGTGTTTTCCCTTTTGATTAGCGGATGTCCACGGTGGTTTATGGATATGTTTGCGTGAAAATCTGGGTTTACTCACTACCGTGTTTATTGCCGGTACGAAGCTAACAAATCAGAATCCGTTATGAAATGGGTTGCTGTGTGAGCTGAATTTTCCGACTGCTGAAGTAAGAAAACTTTTCTCAAATCTCTCAGAACACTTCAATTTCATGGCCTGGACAGCGGTCATATATTTCTTCCAAGCGCTCATAGAAAACATCTCGACTTTATCCGTCGGGGCGAGTACACAAATCAGCGTGGTGTAAATATATTTCGCCTAGATGCTAATAGTGGTTAACCCGCGAAATCAGATATCTAGATCTCCTATTCACGATATATTCTGATTTGTTCTTCCAAAAATGTAATTAGTAAAAATTGCACTTCCTTATAATTAGCATGCACAATCAAAATTAACTTACATGTGTCTTGTAGAATCTACATTTAAATTAATGAGGAAATCTATATTCTAAAATAAGTATAATTACGAAATTACTTTTCAATTCGTTATGACATATGTCTTAAAGATCGTTAAATGAGTAAAAATATTTATTAGACATTGCTACCACTCAGTCTCAGGATGCCAAAGCTCAACTGGTAAATTTAATAAAAATGATTTCTGATTATCTTTAATTATAAAATACTTGCCCCTATGTCTGTTGTAATATTTGCACTTACCTGTAATGAAAAACAATAAAACAAAATATTAGCATGTATTTATAAATGGGTTAACAAAAATGTATAAAAGACTAATTAGACAAGTAATCCATAAATAAATGAATACATATAATCAATTAGATATGTAATTAATGTTCAAATCAAACATCTATTCGTACACACGTATTAATTCACTCCAATTTCCATATGCATCTAATTTGGTCATAACCACACACTCATACTCACTCACTCACACACACTTATAATTAAAACCAAATCCGATTAGCCTCAGCTTATGTAATTTGAAATAAATTATTAGCATTGATCACCGCCATCATTTGTTGGCATTTCAGTGAATTGAAATTTACCATAGGAATCCAACAACAACAACAAAACGGCAACAGCAAAATGTGTTTGTTATATTACTTAACAAACAATTAAATATAATTACCAATAGAACAGCCCACACAAATTGGTATACAAATGAATTCAGGTAGTTGGGTCAGTACTCAGACCCACTTGCACTTGGTCACCACATATCGGTTTGGTTGTATGAGTTGTCATTTGATTTAGCCAAAACTTTATTTTAAATTCAATGTCAATGGCAAATGAGAAAATGACGTTCGGTCATACGTTTGCAATAAATTTTTACTTGACTTTATGTTTTTTTTTACAGATTCAAAGAATGTCGCAATGCAAATTTGGACAACGAAGATGTATCATTAACTTAAATACCTATAGAGTACTTTCGATTTCCTGGTATTTAGTCAGTTTTTTTTGTTCATTATTAAAATCATTCAAAAAACTTGATGTAATGATCATGAACCAATTATTCAAGAAGGTGTGGAAGAATTTTATTGTTTTTTTTTTTTTAATTTTATTGTCCGCTATTGAACCTTTCACATTCGGTTCACTGAAAAAACTTATTTCGGAAATGTAAATTTTTCCAGTACCTAACGTAGTTTTGTATTAAAATTATGTTGTCAGCTTTGAAAAACGCGCCAATAAGGCTAGGCAGTAACTGTCACTGGTGGTAATACATATTTTATGTAAATAGATGGATATCACGCTAATTTTCGACGACGGTTGCCCGACAACAAGCCAAACTGAGATTAGAACAGCTATATCGCGGCCGAAAAATAATAAAGCAACCGGTGCCGATAGACTTCCGGCAGAACATTTTAAGTTCGTAGACGATAAGCTGATAATGAGCATGCACCGGCTGCACGCGTTTTGACTCACCGAGAGCATGCCCCATGATTAACGCTCATATATTTTTTTTGGACAAAAACAGTACATTTCACTGAAATTTTTTTAAAAAGCAGTACATCGATTTGGAAAAACAGTACTTTTCGCAGTACATATTTGCATAGCATTATATATTTTATTCAATATGTAAAAAAATTAACAATCATTTCCAGAATCAACTTTTGTGGTTGTTTTGCATTTGTCGTTTAAAGCAATTTGAATAAGCAATGCCGGCTTCGTTTTGAGGTAATTGTAGAAATCAACGCATCGCCTTTAATGTTTGCACATCTAATCGGGTTTAGTCTGACGTTCAAGTTTTGTTCACTGCAGAGAAGATTCGCTCCACTTATGCTGAATCGTGGTCATTTCTTTGAATTCGCAATCTGCGTTATTGAGATGAATAAATATCTCCACTCACCGATCCACATTCGAAACATTGCCTTCTCTCCATTGCATAATTTTGTCGCTCGGGTTTGATATATCTAAATTGGGTGTGCGAATACACCGCATTTTCATTGTATTTCCTTAACTTGTTCATAACGGTTTCGACTTCATTCCATTAGTATAAAAGCATTCAAATTAAAGCAGGCAAAATTACCGAAAAAAAATCAGTGCTGGGGATAAAAAATCATCCTCTCGACGCATTTTTAGTGTTTCTTCGAGCTTATTTTTGAAGTAAACAATATTAATGCATGAATTCGATGTTCGCCGTTTATATTTCTATTATGTATCGAAAAACAGTACTTTGAGGGAGAAAAGCAGTACGCAGTTTTTGATGTCGAAAAACAGTACTGTACTGCGAAAAACAGTACGGATACGAGCCTTACCCATGATTGAAGTCAATGTGTATTATGTCGTTGGCTGAAAAAATGTGATCCAAGTGTGCTCTCCAACTACTGTGGGATCATCATTTTACCCAACGCATATAACGTCCTGTCGAGTGTGTTATGTAAAAGGGATCGGTCCTTATCAGAGTGCTTTACTTACTTACTTAAGTGACCCATTACAACTTACGAACATGGTTCATAAGTTTGAGGCCTGAAGTACTAAAGAATTCCACACGCTTCGGTCTTGTGCGTGTGTTTTCCAGTTAGTCCTACCAGATGGTGGCACGTCGCCTACCACTTGGTCCTTCCAACGGAGTTTGGGTCTCCCTGCTCTGCGCCGTCCTTTAGGTTCGCCTTCATACACCTTTCTCGCTGGAGCATTTACATCCATCCTGGCAACATGACCCAGCCATCGTAGTCGTTGCATTCTGAGCTACGTCGATGTCGTGCTCATACAGCTCATGGTTCATCCGATGGCGAAACTCACCGTCGACACAGATATGTCCATAAATTTTTCGGAGTACTTTTCTCTCGAATACTCCCAGGTTGTGTATGTCCGTTGTCGTAAGCACCCATGATTCGGCAGCATACAAAAGAACGGGTAAGATTAGCACCTGGTAAAGCTGTTTCTTAGTATTCCGAGATAAGGTGGTGTTACTAAAGTGCTGCCGAAGTCTGTAGAAACATCTATTGGCTAGCACTATTCTCCGTTTAATTTCTTGGCTGACATTATTTTTCTTGTTGACGGCAGATCCGAGGTAGGTAAACTCGTCGACTACCTCAAAACAATAATTGTCAACGTTCACGGTGCGTCCCCAACGAGAGGACTCTTTGTTTGTCGAAATCATTATTTTTGTTTTGTCCTCGTTGACCGCTAAACCCATTTTTGCTGACTCCTTTTCTAGTGATGAGAAAACTGCAGTAACATCCCGCAGATTTCGACCAATGATGTCTATATCATCGGCATAGGCTAGTGGCATGTGGCTCTTGTGGAATATGGTGCCAGACATGTTGACACCAGCCTTTCTCATCACCTTCTCCATAACTATATTAAATTGTGTACAGGACAGGCTGTCGCCCTGCCTGAGACCTCTTTCCGTGTTAAATGGTTCAGACTGATCCTTACCAATCTTAACAGAGGATTTGGTGTTGTCTAAGGTACATTTGCAAAGTCGAATAAGCTTTGCAGGAATACCAAACTGCAGGATCTGTCGTAAGGTGAATATTTGATCCGTCGTAGATTTGCCAGGTCTAAAGCCGCACTGATATGGTCCAATTAGTTTTTCTACAATTGACTTTAGACGTTCACACAATATGCTTGAAAGGACCTTGTACACAATTGGTAATAGGCTTATTCCACGATAGTTCTTACATTCACTACGATCTCCTTTCTTGTATATGGGACATAACAGACTGAGACTCCAATCCCCGGGCATGCTCTCCTCTTGCCAGATGTTCTCCATGAGCTGATGCATGCTCCTAATCAGCTCCTCCCCGCCAGCCTTAAACAATTCAGCAGGGAGACCATCGGCTCCAGCAGCTTTGTTGTTTTTAAGGCGGGAGATGGCCATACGTATCTCGCTCTGGCTCGGACGTGGACAGTTAATACCATCGTCATGGATTGGAGCGGGGTCTTCTGGATTGGTGTCAGTATCCAGTAAATTTCTAAAGTAGTCTCTCCATATCTTCAGAACGCTATCCGGGTCCGTCACTAGCTGACCATCGCTGTCCTTGCAGGAGGGCAACCCTGTTCCACGCATTCTCGCTTTAACCCTCTTGTAGAATTTTCGGGCTTCCCCTCTACTTCGGAGCAACTCAGTGCACTCGTCCTGCCTCTTCTTCAGCTCCTTCTTTTTTCTTCTAAAAAGACAAGTTGCCTGTCGTCTCTTCTCCCTGTGCCGTTCACGAACAGCTCGCATTGCCATTTTCTGCAGTTTTGCCCTGTATGCAGCATCCGTCTCTCTCGTGGCATTGCGACATTCATCATCGTACCAGGCATCTTCTTGAGACGGCTTTGAGTACCCAAGTACGCTTCTCGCAGTCCGTTCTATGGATTCGGCTATATATTGCCACTGCGAGGTTATATTATCAGGGGTTGGAGCATTCCGCAACAGATGAGTTAGGTGGTTGGAGTAGGCATCCGCTACCTCTGTGGTCCGCAGTTTACCGATGTCCAGCTTTCGTTGTGCCTGGTTACGTACGTTTTTCGCCATGCTTAGCCTAGTGCGTACCTTAACTGCGGTAAGGAAGTGATCAGAGTGAATGTTCGCACCCCTGATCACTCGTACGTCCAGAACACTCGATGCGTGCCTTCCATCGACTACCACGTGATCTATCTGATTCCTCGTCAATTGATCTGGAGATAACCATGTTGCCTTATGAATATTTTTATGGTCAAATCTAGTGCTGCTAACTACCATATTTCTTGCCGCAGAGAAATCAATCAGTCTGATGCCATTGTTCGACGTTTCGGTGTGCAGACTGAATTTTCCGATTGTAGGCTCAAATGCGGTCTCCCTGCCTATTTTAGCATTAAAATCGCCTAGTACAATTTTGATGTCATGGCTGGGGCTACGGTCATATACATTTTCTAGGCTCTCGTAGAACTCGTCTTTGTCCTCATCGCTTTTCTCTTCTGTGGGAGCATGGGCACATATAAGTGTTATGTGGGAAAACTTTGTTTTGACTCTTATGGTGGCTATACGTTCACACACCGGGTTGAACCTTGAGACTAGGTGTCGCAGTCTTTTGCAAACCACAAATCCACAACCAAACTCGTGCTTGTTCGCATGGCCACTATAGTAGATGTCGCACGTCTTCATGCGCGAGCACCCGTGTCCCGTCCACCGGATTTCCTGTAAAGCGGTTATGTCAGCCTTGTATTTTTCGAGGACTTCCGCCAGTTGGATGGAGGCACCTGGTCTATACAAGGTTCTAACATTCCAGGTGCATATCCTCAAATCATGGTCCTTTATTCGTTTGCGGTGGTCGTCAACATTTTGAAGGGTCCGTTTTATTCTTATCTTACTTCTTTTCATTGCAATAGTATAAACGTCAGTGGCGGGTTGCAAGCCCAGCGCACCACGTCGCAGTTTTCTCCTCCTGCCAGGATACCGCTCACTCTGAGCTGACGTGCCTGGGTTTTAGGTTTCGCCCCTCACAGTTAGACGTGCTCTGACGGGTGTCAGAAGCACGTTTCCAGGCGTCACCACGTGGAGGTACTCGGTTCGCAGTAGTACCACGAAAACGGAGCTCTGTGAGTAGACTTGAAGTGCAATTGGCAAGGATCACTCTGGGTTTGCCAAGTTAAACCGATCAGAAGCTTTACCTTGCATCACACTCCCGACGCCATCAGAGTGGCTTTAGACCTGGTAAATAAACAACTGACCAGATGCTTACAAATACAGGAAAAGTCCAAAGGAAAACAAATTCAGACTTGGTATCGTTTCGTTGATTACAAAGCTGCTTTTGGCACCTCGATACAGAAGGATTTACGCAAGCAATGGCTGAGTTTGTTATCGTTTCGTCGATTACAAAGCTGCCTTTGGCTGCTCGATACAGTAGAAATTACTCAAAGCCATGGCTGAGTTTGATATTCGCCTTTGCGGAATAACACTGAGCGACCCAAAGTCTTCAGAAAAGAATACGAAGGACTTTATGGAGCATTTTATATCAGACGAGACCTAAGATACTACGATAACCTATAGTGCGTCTCTTCAACATACTAATGGAGATGATGATGAGGAAAGCTGTAGTAAACACGGGTGGCACGAGTGCCACGATATCAACAAATTCGTGTAGTACTTGAGTACACTTATGACATAGACATTATTTACCGATAACTGCGAGATGAGACTGCAGCCTTCTCAGATATACAGAAGGAATCAGCTAAATGGGTCTAACAGTAAAATAGAACAACACGAAGTTATGCGTTTTAACGAACAAAGAACAACTACAATTTCGTAGTGTTAGATCATCACTCGTCTTCGCAATAAATAAAACAAATAACGTCAGCCTTGAAATCCGGAGAAAATCCTTCTTATATAAAAATGTTATTAAAGACTGAGCCATATCTCAACGAACAAAACTCCAGTTATAGGTACGCACAATCGGATGTTGGTTCATAAATAACCCATATTAATATTCCTCACACCCTTTTTGGGGGTAAATGGTATCGTTATAATGATGTCAATAGATTTAACCCCATCCAAAAATTACTTCCGGTGGTTGAGAAAGTGTAAACTATATGCGTGCAACACATAAAAAAAACCTCGTCGTTGCCATTGTTTCTCTTGGGGGTGGGTTTTTTAACATGCAAACATGTTATAATACAAAAGCGTATTGTAAACAACTTTTTGTTTGCTCTCTTACCTCCGGCTGGAACTGTAAGTCTTATTGTCCACTCTATCGCCAGGTACTAATCTATCCAGACGAAAACAAACAAACGAACGAATGAACGAACGACAACAAGTGATCATTTTACTTTGGCATCATCGGCATAGTAGAAAAAAAAAACGTTAAGGCTGCAACCTGGGAAAACAGCCAACCAACAACAGAGCTGAAAAACAAAATTAATTGCGTGTGATGTGAATTGAAAATAAAAATGTTTTACTAACATCGCGATAATGCTAACGATACCAGCGACCAGCCAACCGGGCAGCGAAACCGCCACTGCAATTGTTATGTTGCAGCTATGCACGAGTATATTTGTGGCATTTGGCCATTGTAATTGATGCTGCCACTGATGTTACCACCAACCAAACTATGTTGGCCATAAATGAAATGTAAAATGACGATGGCGATGTCGTTGTCGGCGACGTTGTAGATGACGCTACGTTGTTTGTTTTTGTTTTTTTTGTCTCTGCAGTTTCTTCTGTTTTTGGTCCACCTTGATAGGTACAAAACGATTTGCAACATTGTTGTTTACGGAAGTTGGTAAGTGGATAGCAATATGACGTTTTTCTCTTTTAGTTTTTTTTTTGTATTTGCTTTTCTTTTTGTTTTGGCTTATACGTTTGTTTTGACGTTTCACATTCCAGTTGTATTCAGTTTTTAGCATTGAACGACGAACAAAATCTAAGATAAACACTCTCATTAATATCTCACAAGCTAAATATGGAATTTTTATTTCCTAAAGAAATCAAAACAAACAAATGATGCCAATCAGAGTTGTTTTCATAGAATGTTTAATATCATTTTCCAAATGATATTGAAAATAACAAATTCAATATCATCAGCTGTTGTTGCTGTCGGTAAGTCGGTGTGTCTGTGGGTCCAAGATCACTTTGTAGGCCCCCCTCCCTTGAGAGGAAGGTAGAGCGACAGAAAGTTTTAAGTGAGTTGGCGATTTCTCAAAGTAACGGGGGAAGGGGGAATGATTGAATATCATTTGAATTTGCGTTTGTATGTTAACGATGCGTTAAAAGTCATTACGGCACTGTCATGTTTTGTTGTTACTGGTGTTGTTATTATTTCCATTTAAATGTCAAATTGAAGCAACAGCGACAATCAAATGTCATAATGACAGCAAGCCAGCATGGAATAAAGTAATGCAAAAGAGGGAAATTAATTTAATTTCACACATTATGAACAGTGGCAAACAAAATTGAATGAATGTGGGTCAGTGCTGTCTTTCAATGTAATTGTTGAATGTCATAAAACCGGGCGAATGTGAATGATGTGGACAATTATCAGCGAGGGTGATGCGAAAATGTTGCTTTTTCATAAAGCAATATATAAAAGATGTTGAACGAATCTCATTTTTTAACCCAACTTAAAGTATATGATTCATTCATTTATGTAATTTAAAATAAAACAGTTAACGAATTGAATGTCGGCATATTCATTATGAACCGGAAGAACTATCTCTGACATTTAGTTTTTAAAGATAGCTTTATTAAAATCCGGCCGTGGCATAGTGGTTAGAACACGCGACTACCATGCGGGAGATCGCAGGTTCAAACCTGGCTCCAGACATCTTAAAAAAAATTGTTCTTTCATTGTCGGCTCCCCTCGAACTTCGCAGTATAAGTTCCGAGTCAATAGGCGTGTCTAGTAAGAGCTTCTCAAACAGTGATGTTCGCATTCGTCGATAAACAAGTAGGTGCCGTAAGTTGTGAATTTAAAAATAGAAAGCGTGTTAATTCACAACAACGCGATAATCTATCCCATACCTCAATCATGGGGTGCAAAGGGAAATTAAGTTAAGTTATTCAAATCTTAGACGCGACTCTGTAGCAGGTTGTCTATTCAGAAGGTCAGACAAGAATTTTTCCTGTATTGCTTTCGCTATTACGTGAGTAATGGTGGTTTCCAAGTTTTGAGACAAGTTTAACGTAAATATATTTCGATCAGTTTGATAATAAGCAGTTAACGTTTGTAAGTTGTAATGCTGGTCGCCATGTTATAAAATTCCTTCCAATTTTCATCGACTAACATAACTGCCTACAAAGTCAAGTAAGACTTATATTTTAACATTCTGTGAAATAGTGATCTTTAAGTGTAAGATTCTAGTAAATATTATGCCAACATTTGCTCCTCACTTCTCATATATTTCTACTGCATTAATTGTGGGAACATGAGAAATATTTAAATAGTGGTGGGGTACAAAAATTAAGTAACTTTTGGTCGTTGATATGATAATTAATAAATTAGTTAACATTATATATGCTACACTTGAACAAAAAAAAAAGCTCAGTCCAGAGATGACATAACTTAAATATCAGATGGGGTTCCATTCATCATAATTAGCAATTTAGGATAAATAAAGTTAATGATTCATGGAGACATATGATGAGGCAGTTGAGTGAGGTGCTTGTGGTCTGAGCCAAGGAAATGAGGTCATCTTGCATCATCGAATAAGCTAGCTTATGACATTACTTGATTTAAGACGCGTCGAATAACAGGTGAAAAGAAATAAATATAAGTTTTGTTGTTTGGATTTTACATGATTTGCAAAATATTGTGTGGTATAAGGCGTATTATTGAGTCATACACAAGTAGAGTGTTCAAAACCGAATACGGTCTAACCGGGTTTTTCTCAGCAACTGTGTGCCTTCAATACAAAATGAAGGTCGTGACTTCCTCTCCAGAATTATTTACGTAACATATATTTTCAAAATAACATTTGTAACATATACCCTTCACCACGCGCATGAACAGTTTGAAGAGTATATTAATTTTGTTCTTTAATTTGTAACGCCCATAAGCAGGCGTGGTAGGGAGGACAATATATATAAAAATGATCAGCATCGAAATCTGAAATTTGGTATGCAAGCTTTTATCCTCAACGCAGAGATTAAGTTCTAAGATGAGCTCCATCGGTCAAAAACTACTCCCACCTCACATACAAACTCCCCCTTTTGGGGGTCTGTCCCTGCGATTACAACTGTAGTTTAAGGGCAATCAAGCTGAAATTTTGTATGCAAGCTTCCCTACACTAACCGGAGATCAAGTAGTAAGATGAGACCGATCGGTCGAAAAGTACTCCCACCTCCTATACAAAATCCCTCTTTTTGGAGGTGTCCGTATGTCAGTCCCCGCGATTACAGCAGCAATTTAAGAACAAATAGATAACTCCGATCGATTAAAAACTACTCCCATACAATATCCCCCTTTTTTGGCGTGTCCCTACGATTACAGCTGTAGTTTAAGAGCAATCAAGCTGAAATTTTGTTCGCAAGCTTTTCTGCCCTAAATGGAGGTTGAGTTGTAAGATAAGCCCGATCGATTAAAAACTACTCCCATACAAGATTCCCCTTTTTTGGGTCTGTCCCTACGATTATAGCTGTAGTTTAAGAGCAATAAAGCTGAAATTATGTGTGCAAGCTTCCCTACCCGATCGGTCAAAAACAAATCTCATTTCCCATACAAAATCTCCCTTTTTGGGGACTGTCCCTGCGATTGCAGCCGTATTTTAAGAGGTATATTGCTAACATTTTGTACGCAAGATTCAATCCTCTAAGCGAAGGCTACTTTCTTAGATAAGCAAAGTCGGTCAAAAACTACTCCCACCTCCCACACGAACTTCCCCTTTTGTGGGGTGTCCGCCTAACTATCCCCGCGATTACAACCGTAGGTTAGAAAATATCGAGCTGAAATTTGATATGCAAGCTTTTATCCTATAACAGGAGCTTTCGTTGTAACATGAGCAAGACCGCACGAATACTTCTCCCACCTTACATACAAACTCCATCTTTTTCGGGATTTCCGTCTCTATGTCCCTGTAGTTTATGAGCTTTTGGGCTGAAATTCGAAACTATATAAGCTTCTGTCCAGAAGCAGAGGTTAAGTTCAAAGATAAGCAAGATCGGATTTAAACCACTTCCACATCCCACACAAATTCGCATTTTTGGTGGTTCAAAAATTCATAAAAATATGCTATGGCCATATAATCACTTCTAGCTCAGTATAATATTCAACGCTGCTCTACAAATTTCATAAAAGAGTTTTACCACATCTAAAGTCTTCATTCACATATCAAAGATGTTCGCAACGATGACATTCTCCTTTCATCGGATATTCTGTGCTTTGTGGAAACATGGAGCTTACCATCCGAAGAATAAACTATTCCCGGATTCAAAATAGTTCACAGTATTGATAGCACTGCGGACAATCAACGTCATAAAAAAGGAATTATAGTGTACAAAAAGTCAACAATTTTACATTCAGTTGAATATTTACTTCAAAGAGACACGTATCAGTTGTTGGCTTTAAAATACAAGGATACAACTATTATTGTCCTCTATAGAAATCATCTCCCTTCATATCCGAAACTAATTATTATTATATTTATACCCTACATCACGTGCACTCACGGACCAACGGGTATACTCAGTTTTTTCTTCCATTTCTATCGCCGAGACGGGACGTCGATTCTGCCGCAGTTTAAGAGTTATCGATCTGAAATTTGATATGCAAGCTTCTGTTCTCTAATCGAAACATTTCAGAAAATCAATTACTAACAAAAAATGGTTGTGTGAAGCTAAAAGTACCACCCTGTTTTGTGGTACA
Organism: Muscina levida; assembly: GCA_964034835.1. NCBI lineage: Eukaryota > Metazoa > Arthropoda > Insecta > Diptera > Muscidae > Muscina > Muscina levida. The sequence continues at coordinate 67,259,391 of OZ035880.1, read as the reverse complement.
AAGTTTAATAAAATATAGTTGTAGTGCAAATAACCAGTTTTATCACCATTTTTACAAATGGTGAAGGGTATCTGAGCTTTGGCATAGCCGAAGATAATCACCTTACTAGTTGTAATCAAAAATAACTATTAGAATGCAATAACAACTGATTGTTAGTCTAAACTACATGTTAACTTTTTTCTTGAGCATGTTCTTTTTTTAAAGCTTTGATTTAAATTTGAATCATCCCGCTTCTTTATGCTAGAATTCCTTCTAATTTGATACCTGACTTCAAGCCGTGAGAGAGTGCGTAATATATTTAATTTAATTTTTTTAAATGTTTGACGAAAAATGTTTGTAGCGGCTGAACATTTTAAAAATTTGGTACATATAATAGAATTTTGAGTACAGAAAAGTGTTGCTATTATCTCATTTTTAAGAGCACTGTATAAAAACAAAGAATTATAAACGTAGTAAAATTTAAATCGACGTTAACATTGTATATCTCTCATAAAAAAAAAACTCTAGATTCGCACCACATTTTAAACACCCCATATTTTTATATTGTAACTATCATTTACTGTTGTAGTTGTCAGTTATTTGTTTCCAACATTTTGCTCCATATCGATAGGGATTAGTATACAAATACTAATTTGTCGATTAATCACAGTTTTAAGTATTTATCAATTTCCCTGTATTCCTGGACAACTTAATTATTAAGACATCTTGATACAATCTCTGACAGAACATTGCATATGACCTAATAGCGTTCCTGCAGTTTTATTTTATTCAATATTGTAATGCAAGTGCCCGGGGGGCATTGGATATATGACACATTAATAAACCGGCAACAATATTTCTTGTACGTTCTGTCTCGTACTTTATGTCCTCCTCTTAAACTGGCTTAGAAATTAAGCCTTTGGAAGCCGTTGTTGTAGAACGACCAAAGAGCCGAGAATGATTGCTCTTACACGCCACATATCGTCTATGCGAATGTGTAGTCGAACATGTACAACTGGAGGCCTGGGGGCGGGTGGCGTCAGCTTGTTGGCATGTTGATTAACTAACGCTTGTTGACGATAAAAAAGCAATTACCATCACTAAGTATTGGCCTTTCTTCTTCTTCGCTGTTTCGCCTCTGCCATCCAGTTGGTTAGCATGGGGCCACAAGATGTCAAACGCACGCACACTTGACGCATTTCAAAAATACCTTTTCCGTTATGGCCAATCGGTCAACCTCCCAGCCAATGAATGCAATCGCTTAGGTGCGGACCCCACCAAGGGGAGAGCGTGGTTAATTTATGCAAATAAAACTGCACTTTGAGTGAATAAAACAAAAAGCGAAACACAACAAAATTACAATAATACACGCCCGATTAAGTTGGGGAAAAAAAAAAGAAAAGTCAAATGGAGTGACCGTTGTTTGTGCCACTTTTGGTTTCGGTTTTGGCGTTTTGTTTTTTTTTTCATTTCTGGTCTTCAGTGCGCTGAGTGGCCAAAACCAGGCGAACAAGTGCGTAAAGCGGGTGATTTACCACCAAAAAAGGTGCATACAAAAGTAAAACTGGTTACCGTGTTTTGTTTTTCGTGTTCGCGTTCAATCGTTTTATTGTGTGCCAACGGCCATTGAGGGACCGGCAAGAGGACGGTCGGGCGGACGCGGCTCCATTGAATGTGGACCAAGGTGTGTTCAAATTAAAGGTTGTTAAAATCGTACAACCAAATTAAATATTTGCCAACGATATTTCGTATGTGGTGGCAACACAAAATATGAATATTAACAACTTCTTTTTCGTTTAATAAAAATGCATTTAATCACGCAATTTGTGATTATCTTACACGGCGACATTAAACGCAACAGCAAAAACAACAAAATGTGCGCATATTGTCAACATTCTAGATAAAATATTCAAACGAGAATTATCAGGTGCTTGTAGGCCGACATTTAAATACAAAGTATTTATGTGGCGCATTTGACTCATGGCAAAATGAGACTCATGGATTGCGGTACTTACTGAAATGCTGACGCAGATTGGAAAATTTGTTTTCGTTGGGGGGGGAAAAAGCGTGACGTCTCTTAGTCTTGGACTTAGCTGTACAAGGAGACTGGTCCAAAAATAAATCAATGACGATCCGAGCCAACGACCGCATTTTTCACAAAGGCTCAAATTTATATACTTACAAAATTCAGGTAGTACAGGAATTAAAGCCTCAAGATCATGGTCTTAAGATCCAGTATTCTAACGAGATGCTTGAAAGATTCACCAGAGGAATTTAAAAGAGGCCTATTGTGGACTATTATGTTACTCTTGAGAAATTCGTGAGGGCATGCGGAATTTTTCACGATTTTGGCAACTGATTTACGAACTGGACAACGCACAGTGGGTTGAAACATAGGTAAACTGGGGATTAATTCAGGGAAGCCCGTTATTATTGATATTTATATTTTTTTGGAATGACTGTACATCCTTTAGTAAAAAAATGGCTTTTGAAAAAAAATTTTCATATAAAAATTAAGAGAAAAATAATATGTACATATATATGGATTTAAACCTATTTTAGGTATTATTGTGTTAAAAGTTATCATCACGATCATTATCATCATCATCAACGTCATCATGTTATCGTCATATGTTTTAAGCAACTGGGGATTTTCACAATAACTTAAATTATTAAAAAAATCGCAGTAAATCCGCAAGAATTTGCTTTTGGATATATAAGCTGATATCCCATATTATAAGAGCATTTAATAAAATTCGCTTGATCTCGCCCAGAAACTAGTTAAAACTTAATGTTCATATCGAAAATACAACATTTATGGAGCACTTTTAAGAAAAACATTAAAAATATTTGCAAAACATTTATCTAAACAAAATATATTTGATTATATACCCAAATACCTGAAGTTGATGGTTCCATTATATTATTTTTACTTTTAGAAGACCTAAAAATATTATAAGTAATCGGAACATCTCATTTTTCTGCTTTTCTGCTTTGTTTAACTTTGACCTCTCACTGCCAATAAAGTAGTTTACTTAAAGCTGTAATTTTAGTTATTAGTGATGTAGAATTTTATTCACTTTCACTGAATACCAAACATGTCAGTTCAAGATAAACTTCAGTTTTTGAATTAATCCTCACTTTTGGTACATTTCAACCCTCTGTACAATGTGCGCAGAATGACTACACAGTAACCAATCTTTTGGGGTTTATAGCTCATTGTACACAGCTTCCTCTTAAACTCACAATGTTATATTATGCAGCGCAATACAACTCCCTTGCGGTGAATGAAACGAAGTGCCTATTTAGTAATCCACGATATTAGTATGGCATTGTAAGCCAGCGATCTGGTACTTAGAATGTCATGCGTGAGTAATGTTACAAATATCGTCCACTCCGATTACAATGGTATTGAAAAAGCACCTACTGACATCGTCACTTACTTTGTAATTAAGCGTGTTATCAAGCTCGCTTAAAACTCTGCGTATAACGTAATTGCAACTGAAATGACACTTACTGACATCGTCGCTTACTATGTAAGCGAGAGCTCGTTGATTAAACGGCCTATGACACTCCTATGCTAAATTTAAGGAGGAATATAAGCGAGAGGAATATAGCTGACATCATCGAATAAGTAATGGTTTTTTTTACCTCTGGGCCCACGCAACGTGTGGGCAGGGAAGTTACCAGTATATTTAACTATAAGTAGCAACTATATTTAGTAGCAATCAGTGATGATTCTCTCGCTTATATGCCGGCTTAAATTTAGCATAGGACTGTCATTGGCCGTTTAATCGGCGCGCTCTTGTTTACAACGACGATGTCACTTAGTACCATTTCAATCTGTGTTGTAATAAGTGGACGATATTTTTTACATTACATACGCGTGACATTCTAAGTACTTAGATCGCTCGCTTACAATGTCATACTGATGTCATGGTAATGGTAATAATATAGTGCGAGAATTAAATATATATATAAATATAAATTAAATATTGACCATCATAGCATTTACTTTGAACATTGATCACATAAACTTATCAACAGTTATAGAGTACTTCTTCGTCAGAAATCCTGAAACCATGGTGTAGCCTATAACATCTTGTCATTCGAGTAGGGTACACAATAATTACATAAAATTGTAGTGCATTTTAAATTGTAACATTTACGACGAGTCAGTCAGTAATGTATGCATTTCTTAGCCAATTTCCCTACAAGTTTACCTCATGGAAAATATGAGCAATGCATTTTGTTATCGGGTGAAAATTGCAACAGCGTCACCATTGTGACAGCTAAACGACCGGTCGGTTGGCCAAGGCAAGGTTAAAGTCTTTAGCAAGGGCTTTCACGCCGCTGCCTGTATCATTGTATCGTTGGTTGCGACCACATGACACCGTCGCCGCCACCCCAAATCCGTCACATTAATTCACGTACTAAGTGCATTACGATGGCACACGTCACGTGATTCCGCTGAAACAACAACAATGTCGATACATGTCGTTATATATGTAGATATATGTATATAGCGAAAACCTAGAGACATGCAATATGCATGATTAACTTGCATTTACCTCGTCACATCGCACCCACTGCACACCTTGTTGTTGTTGGTGTAGTACGTGCGCATACACACACTTGTACCCAGCGGCGGAATTTGAGAGGCCTTCCTCATATAATGCATGCAGTAGTCATTATTTGGGAATAACATTTCAAATAAAGAATACAGAACGCATGATTTTTCATCAGATTTAGGCATTTTATGGACTGACCTGTCAAAGACATGTAAAAAGAAGACAGAGGGATTTCATACACATCCCCTCTCGCTTCCAAATAACAGGGGTATTGCATGCCTTCTAAATGGAAAGAATTGTTAATACGTTTTTTTTTCAACTTTTATAAAGGCCTGCCAGAGGCCTTTGAAAAGAAGGCAGAGGGATTTCATACACATACCCTCTCGCTTCCAAATATAAGGGGTATTGGATGTCTTCCAAATGGAAAAAATTGTTAATTTCCGTAGAAGGGGTTTTTTTTAAACAGTGTATCATTAGTTTCAACCACACAATTCGAATGCATCTTCATAGGCTAGACAGTAGCATGGCTGACTAACAATCACGAGGTAGTGGGTTCAAACTCCAGCAAAGTTTACTGTCGTTGGAAAAAAATGTAAGTATAGAGAACAATACATAAAGTGAGAAATATCTAAAAATAACCGGTGCGCTCTCAAAAAAACTAAATAATTTGAGGGTGCACTGTATAGTTTTTCTTTTATTTGCAAGTCATTATTTTTTCATGTGTATGCTGGCCTTCTATAATGCCTTCTAAAAGAAAGCATCCATAGGGCCCCTTTACAGAAAGTTTCCATGAGGCCTTCTTATAGAAAGCATCCATAAGGCCTTCTTATGGAAACCGGCGACGGAAGGCCTTATTTTCCAATGTCACGCAATGTAAAAAAACAAAGGAAGAAAGAAGGCCAAGGAAGGCATACCGGATCCAAAAGAAGGCCTTCAAACTCATGAACGAAGGCCTTCCTTCTCATGATTTCCGCCGCTGGGTATTTGCTGCATATCTGCATACACACACACACACAAGCATACATGCAACGAATGCAGAAACAACGTACTTAAATGCGGAAATGCGAAAATACATTTGCAACTTAGCTTCAAAACATATTCACTCGCTTGCACTTGTTTGGACGAGTGTGAGTTTGAGTGTAAAGCTTTAACACTTTCCACGGGACCCCGTGTCTTTTGTCATGAGCAGTGCAAGCGAATGTGTGTATTTCAGTAGTGAAACTTAACGGAAATTAACAAAGCCAGAAAATTACCGGTAATTTTATATCACAAAAGCGAGAGAGAAAGAGAGAGTCCGAGATGTAATGATCGAAAACAGAGACCGGTAAATATGCATATCGGATAACAGATCTATCTGACAGCCAACAATAACAGTGGGACAGCTTATCAACAGAACACTGTTACTTAAGGGTCGACTGCACTATTATTGACACGAAACTGACAAAGTAATTTGTGATGATGATGGATTAATTTTTACGTTAATACATAAATCTCAGAGCACGTCATATCTTCTCGATGTAGGAAAAAAATAAAAAGTTGTCGGTTATAAAAACTATACATAACACGTAGAAAAATCGTTAGCATCAATACTATATAAAAATGTGATGGCAGCTTGACAAAAATAAATAAATAAAAAATCGAATGAAATCAAATCACTTAATTAATCACATTTTATCACGAGACCAATTTGAAAGGGAAATTATTCTTAACTATTTAATCGTGATATATACAAATAACATATGTTTAAGAAAAATATGCAAAGTATTTAAAATCTTTTAAAATCTTAGTATAACAAATTAAAATGTATGTGCTCGCAAGCGTGAACCAATTGTGTCCATGTGTTACATCTTTAGTGAATTAGTTGTATTTGCATCTGTATATCGGTTGTTACCCAAAAAAACCATTAGGCAATTTGTATATCGGCCGTCACAATAAATCGCGCATGATGCCACGAAAACAAGCTCATTCATTTGACGAGAGATGCGAGAAGTTGTTCTCGCATTTGTTGCGATTGCATTCAGACTCACCTGAACTAAAAACGCTATTAATAACCGAGAAGTATTTGTTACGAGTAATTGTTTATATCATGGTGACTCTCAAAATATTTCCCTGCCTGGGATAATAATCGTTTTGGTTTCAACAATATTATAAAGCTGTTTTTTGTTATTCTCATACTGTTGTTCGTTTTGTTTTTGTCACATCCTTGTAAATTTAATTGCTCGCATCGATATTCTGCCCATGTCTGTATGAGTGTGTGCGTGGCTGTGTGTGTGATGGAATTTAGCAGCCGGTTAATTAATTAAGTAACATTGTAAAATTGCAGTTAAACGCATGACTGATTTCGATAACATTGACTTAATTATAATACGTATGTTGTTGCAGTACACGAGTAGCTAAACAAAACAACACAATACAAAAACAACAACACTAACAACTACTGCGCCAATGTCGGCAAATAGGCAACCAGCAACAACAAAAACAACAACTACTGCATCCGAGAGATAACTTTATTATATTCCAATTGCATTAGTTGTTATCATCAATGAAAGCCGATGTAACACATCTGGTGAATGCGTAGAGATAACGTCATATTTAGAATGAATGAGTTATAATTGAATTTGAAGACTAAATAGGATTATGATTTATAACATTGCACATGTGGAGTGCAACAAGGCCAATCAGGATGATATAGTCTAATGCTGTATGATGCGACGACAATATGAGCAACAGGATTGTTAGGGTAGACAAACCGTAAAATAGTGCACAGTTGGATTTCCTCCTTAAATATAAGGTGAACTAGTTATTGAAAAGTATAAAGTAAAGGCATTCAAACTTAACATACATTAAATAAGGTGGTGTAGTGTTGATAAAACATCGCACAGTGTGATTTTCTAAATGGAGACTAACTTCTATTTGTAAACAAGGTTTTCTAATCGCAGGCGAATACAAAGAGGACTTAGCATATACTTAACTTGCCTATATCCGCAATTGTTGAAACACTAACGGCAAATTGTCTTTTTTTGAAACGCGCCCTTAAATGAGAGCATAGAAACTGCACTCTGTAGTTTTTACAGAAACACCCTCTCTGGGATTGCCCATCATTAGCTGGACTAAGAACTATAGTATTCGGAAAGCATATAGGAAGCACAGAAGCTTTGCAGGCAATACCTGCAGACTGATCAGCAAATTTATAGAATAGTCGAATTGCCTAGAGAGCTAGTCAGTATTTGCTACAGAAGAAATTGCAGGTACCACAAAAGACATTACTAAGTTGCAACGTGTTTAACTTAACCTAACCTAATGTATGTAACATCAATTTGCAGTGGAATTCGTCGAATTTTGTCAACTCTGATGAGAATATGGAATCCGTGCAACGTCTCAATAAAAACACTTTTTCTATCGCCAAATTGCGACAACTTGCTTTCAGTGTTGCGTCAATGAAGTAATAAAGATTCGCATTAGGCTATCACTATTTCGGTAAACTTCAATGTCTTCATTAATTTCGAATATGTTGATACGTCGGCACAGACCGTGACATTAATGTTACAAGACGTGATTTCATACAGGTGACCTGGGTTCGATTTTATTCAGATTTATTTAATTCCCTTTATTGCCGACCTCCTCGACGTTGTAAACAGGAACTTATACAGTTGAGCGTTAAGATCCACAATGAGATCTGATTGCTCAATATTGTAATCACCGTGATATTGATACGATCTGTCCAGGCAATATCATAGACTATCCTGACAGTGTTTGTCTGGCCAACAAGTTTCAATCAGACATTTTTAACGGGGCGCATCATAAGTGAATGCACTTACATATTTAAAAACAAAATTCACCTTTTTACTCATCGCATTCTTGCATTATTATAAATTAACACGCTTTTTATCATTAGACTTACGCAAGGTCGCCTACTTGTTTATAGACGAATGCGAACGTCAGCTATTTGCGAAGCTTTTACTGCGAAGTAGAGCCCTGCTCAAGTGCTCTGGAAACGACTTCAAGCCTATTAGTTTTTCTTCAACACATGTTTTTGTTTTGAACCTGCGAACAAGACATATACACGATAACGGCGATGTTTTGGTAAAGAAGATGAACCAAAAGAAAGAGAGCACAAGAGCGAATGAGTGTAAGTTTTGAACAAAACAATGTTTTTTAAAACAAATCCTCACAAAAATGATAAAAATAGTTCAATAGTACAATTTAATCTCCCAAAAAGGATTTTTAATACAACTTATTGTAATAAAAAGTACAACTTATTGTACTAAAAATAACTTTTACTGTACTAAATACAACAATTTATTGTATTTATTGTACCAAAAAGTAATCAAAACTTATTTTTATTGTACCAAAAAAACTGTCATTGTCCAAAAAGTAATTTGATAGTGCTTAAGATAGCTTATCGTGAGCAAAGATGTTCTCAGTTTGACAGGGACAGGAAACGAACCCTGGATCTCCCACATGATAGACGCGTGTTCCAACAGGCACATAATTGAATGTACGATCACGTTAAAATACATGTAAAACTGTGTTACATTTTTTAAACACTCGATATAATTATGTGTGATTCCAGCTTGATACATGTCTGTTTCGATTGTTGAACTAATCTGGTCGGCTACAGTATTAAAACCATGTGATGAATTTTTTTTAAAGTTGTATGACAAACCAAGCATTAATTTGCTTGCAAATATCGAGCCAATCAATTTAAAGTTAGTGAGAATGTACCAAATTCGTATTTTCTAAGAAGCACTTGCAGTTTTTTGCTGCAATGGCGTGACCATTTGGCCAATAGCTTACATTGAGACATGGTTAAATTTCTCGGCGATTTACCTAGTTTTTCCGGGATATACGGCTGATTGTAGTAGTGTCTGATTTTATTTTTTAGTATTCCTTGTAGAACGTCTTTAAGAGCAGTCCCTCTGCTTACCCTCTTTCTTTTTAAATAACATAGGGTGTCGTTGGAAGGACGGGCCATCGTCGCTTTCTATGAGAAGGCCTTATGGAAATCATGCTTACGCATGAAAAAATAAGGAAGCATATAAAAAAACTATGCAGTGAGCCGGGTCGGTCTATATAACTCCTTTTATGAACAGTCATAAGAACATCGGTGGCGAAATTTTGTTTTTGTTGGTGTGGTGAAATCGCCATTTTCGACGTTTTGTACATAAATTTGTTATTCGCTGTCCGATTGTTAAGTTTTGTATATCGTTGAAGATGTATTAACAAGAGCTTTGTTAGTAACATAGTTACTTAAAACTATGACGTCATATTCTGAACATAAAATTTTTTGAAGCAGATTTTAAGCCCTTTATAAACTGTTTAACACTTGTGAAATAATTGCCACATTTTCTCCATTGACAAAAAAGTAATATTGATTTAACATTTTAGTACATATGATAGTTCGAAGTAGACTATTAAAAAGTTTTATTGGCTCAACCAAAGATTTCCTCATGCTCCAAGATGGCATTAAGCGACATCAGACATCTTTCACGCTGGATGTCGACGACATAGCTCAATGTCCCCAAATCAGTAACAAAGCTGTTGTTAATGCCTTTTCAAAACTACGAAAAACGATGTTATGGAAAAAAAACCCCGAATCCGGCGTTTTTGCCACGCCCACAAACAATAAACCTTGATGGAGTTTGAACCCACTGCCTCGCGATTGTTAGTCATCCAAGCTACAATCAAGCCTACGATGATGCATTCCAAATGTGTGACTGAGACTAATGGCACGCTGCCTTCTTTTGTCAGGCCTATGAAGGCATGTAAATGAGAAGGCAGTATGGAAGGTGTTAGTGTGCATAAACAAGATTCAAACAAACACCTTCCTCTTGCCTTCCTTTTACATAACTTCTGCAGTCCTGGAAAAGAGTAGGGAGTATGAACGAACATCCATAGTGGACATTTCTAAAAAGGGACTTATATTTCCATTATATCACAAAGGCCTTGCTGATTCCGCCGCTGGGTACTAACACTCAAATGATAAAATAGAATTCCAATGAGAAACTAGATTTTAGGGTTTGTCTTATCTATTTATTTCGTTTGGCAATCTTCTTGCCCCTGCATCCACCCATTTAAAATTTTATTAATTGTTCATCCTCTTGTGTCGCCCTTAGCGTTGAACACGACGCCGAACTAAACTTAACCTTTTTTCACCCAAAACAATGATCAGTTTGTGCTTTAAATGTCATTTCAACCAAAAATCGAGTGGAAAATAACGACAGCCGATTAATTATATCGAAGTAAAGGTGCAGCACGATTTTAAAACAAATGAAACAAAAATTCAGAATTCATTCGTGCAATAAACAAATTAATTAAACAAATTTGTAGCGATAACTTAAATGAACTCAACATGTAAAAAACAAAATTACGTAAATTAAATCTTTTTCTGTTGCTGTTGTCATTGTTGTTGTTATTGTTACTGAATGAATTAAACAAACAAGGCGAGAAACTCCAATGGATGCAGGTAAAACAAAACAAAAAAACATTTATATATTTTTTTAGAGAAAAATCAGGCGAACGACAACATCAGCCAGCGAAATGAAAATAAACTTTATAGATTTTGTTAAAAGCCACAAGAGATAAAATAAAATCAATTTAGCATTTTGCTCAAAACGAGTAAAATAAGATAAACGTTTACACAAATACAGACAGACATACTTATTCATACATGTGTAAATCGTAAAATACCGTCTGTGCCTGGGGTTGGTGGGACCACTAGGTACATATTCTTCTGGTCGGTCGGTGGATGCCTGAGCGCCAGAATGTTTCAGTAAAGATGTATGGGCAGATATAATGCATGCATGTATGTATATATGCACATTTGAGTTTACATGTGTGTGCATGTATTTTTGTTTTTTGTCGACAACCATTTTATTTAATAGATTTATGTAATGGATTTAAGTGGTTAATAAAGCTATAATTAAAGGCTACAAAAACATTAATAACAAAATATGTACAACCACCAACAATAGCAACAACAACTACAATGCCAGCATAATCTACAACACGATGTTGTTTGTAAGCTACAGCTACAACAAGTTGCAACTTATTTAACCCAATTTACATACAAGACAATAATTCAATAAAGCCATAAAACCACATAATCAATTTGTTATAGTAAAAAGTAAAACAACAACAAAAACAGAACAGCATCGAAAGAGGAAAAAACAAAACAAATCTGTTTAAAACAATCTTATCTTTTGCATATAACATTATACACCCTACAGTGTAATGTTTATTAAGGAGCGAGTTACAAACTATGTTTGGTCGTTTGATCACTTTTTGCGGGTGGAATTTCATAAGTACATTATGTGTACAAATGTTGTTGGAATTGGAACAATCCGTCAGAACAATGGCGTCAAAATTTAGAGATTTACATCAAAGAATTACTAAAAGTAGGAAGGAAGCAATATTATGATGATGTCAGTCACAATAATAATAATGGAAAACTATGTGAAAAACAAACGGAAAACGGAATAAAAAACAGCATGACTTCGTTTATTAAACTGAAGTATTCATATCGGACGGAAAAGAGTCGGTGCAATATCTTACCTAGGTAAAATGTCTATGCTGATTACTACACCAATATGAAAAAATGGGGAAACGCAGACACGAAAGAAGGAGAGGAGAGTACTTAGAAATATAAGCAACTAGCTGACCCGGCAAATGTTGTTCTGCCATACAACTTCGTACCCTGGGAACTTTGTCTCGCTCCAAAGTTAACGCCTTCATATAAGCTCCATATTAATACAGATAGTTAAAATTTTAATGTAATTTATTTGAATTTATTCGAAATTAGTGAAGAGCGATCTGATAAGCAATGTATTTCGATTTGTTTTCCGGCGCAAAAACAAACATTGAAGACGGTTTGCCGACACGCGAACAGGAAACGTACAGCTGACCGTGCGAAAAGCAGGGGAATTCGAGATTGATCCCACAAACTTCCAACAATTGGCTATGCGATTTATTGATTGTCATCACAAAAGCCAATCGAATGGTTTATTTAATTCGCTTGAATTCGAAAGGACGATCTATTTTTCCATTCGAAAAGTCATTTTTGAATAATTATCCGAAATTTTCCATATTAACATCGTCCAAAATTATCAAATCAAACATTAAAATAACAAATTTCGTCGAAAAAGAAAATTCAATTTTTATTTAATTTTTCCGTAATTTTCCAACAAACATTTTTCCATTCGAAAAACCACTACGGAACAATGGCTTACAAAATTATATACGAAAATTCAATTTGCGATTTTCATCAAATCAAGTAATATAATGCAAAATTTCGGTGAAAAAATCCAAGTTTTTCGAGCTTTTCCGCAATTTTCCACCAAGAATTTTTTTATTTTTCCATTCGAAAAATCGTTTCGGAATAATTATCCAAAATGCAAAATTTCGTCGAAAAAAAATTTAATTTTTTTTTAATTTTTCCGCAATTTTTTGAATTTTTCAACAAAAATTTTCTATTTTTCGATTTGAAAATCCATTCCGTAAGAATTCCATACAAAAAGGCAGTTTTCAAGTTTCCCTATTTTCCGACTTTTCCGAAGGATTTTTCCCAAATTTTCTTTCACATAAACATTCTCCTGGCAATTACGAACAACTGAAAAAAATATTGAGCGAAATCGGCTCAGCCGTTCTCAATTGATGAATGACTATATGAATTACTATTACACCATTTTTATATATATAGAAATTATTTATCCCGTTAAATTTTCCGGAATTTTCCGAGTATTTCGCTAATAATTTTCTATTTTTGCATTCGAAAAGCCATTTCGTAACAATTGCACACAATTTTCCCGGCGTTTCCTAAGGATTTTCCCAAAATTTTTTGGCATAAAAAATTCCTGCCAATTATGAAAAATTGAAAAAAAATTGAGCAAACTGGGACAACGTTCTTTCTTGATAAATTACTATACATTTTTCACACTATATTTCACAATAATCCGAAATTTTTCAGCAACACAACAAATTTTTCACCTTTACGTCGTCTGAAATCATCAAATCAAGCGATACAATGGAAGATTTCGTCGAAGGCATCCAAATCTTTCCATTTTTTTCTGGAATTTTCCGAGTTTTCCACCAAGAATTTTTCTATTTTTTAATTTCAAAAGTCATAATTGTTCGAAATTGTTCACATTTAAGCAATTTTCGGTTTTTCCAATTTTCAGGCTTTTCCGGAGGGTTTTCCAAAATTTTCGTAAAAACCTAATCCTGGCAATTACGAATAACTGAAAAAAAAATTGAGCCAAATCGGTCCAACCGTTCTCGAGTTTTGCGCTTAGCAACACATTCAGCGACTTATTTTTATATAAGCAATAAAGAGCTAATATATAGTGGCGTATCATTATCATAATTAACATTCCACGTAAATCATACGCCACGGAGTACATCCGTTTTATTGTAACTGCTACAAAATAAACACAGTTCAAAATCATTTGATGAATGAAAAGATGTAACTGTTGCTTATGTACGAAAACTTTAAATGAACATATTAAAGGAATTGTTATTCTTAATTTTTTTGTTTCAGCTAAATCGGACTAGTGGTTCTCGAGTTATGTCAAACAAAAGAGCCAAAAACGTGACAAATTCCTCTATACGATACTTACTAACTTGAAATCGATATTAAATAATTATGGCATGTAACTTGACAAAACGAATGATGCAGAACTTCTTTTTTTGGGGCTACTTTCACGTGCAGTTCTCAGAATTGAGTCCCAATTCAATGAGCCGAAAAATGTTGTACTGTGTAATATATGGGTTATGTCCTAAAGAAATGTCACGTAAGTTTAAAATTTAACTTTCAAATTTCTTATACAATATAACCAGCTCTCACTCTTGCTAACTATTTTACACCTTTATTCAGCCGTAGCTCATCATTAGATTCGACTCAGCCCACAGAAGTACACAGAGTATACCTGTTTCTCCTATTGCGGCTAGCAGGTTGCTGCGGTGGCGAGTTTCTTTAATAGATGTGTGTGTTCGTTTCGTGCTGGTCTTATGCCACCAGATACCATTTCTACTCCACCACCACCACAACTGCGATAGAAAACCCGCGAGTATTAAGAACTCATATTGCTAATAATAAAATTTAATAATAATGAAAATAAATGGTACACATAACATTTTTTTCCTATTTGGTGAGTGTTTACAACAATGAAGCCAACAGAGTAATATACGGAGGGAACGAGTGCCTAAGTTGGCCGTTGTTGTTATTGTCTTCATTTCGATTAAATAGAGTCTGGGGATTATAATGGATCAGATACTGTAGAGATCAGCTAAATTGCGATAAAAGCACTGGTAACGGCAACAAGTGCTCTCTCAGCTGCTGCCAGCAACATAAAGTGAACAGCAACAAGCAAAGGTGTTTGTTCGATTTGTTATTGTGGTTGTCGCTGCTTTAAAATACCATGGCCAATGTGCCACCGCCATTGGATCGATCCATCCAGCCAGTTGCCGTAACTTCGGTTGGTAAGAAGAAAACCAGTTTATGTGCTGTTAGAGGTTGTTGTGTGATATTTATTTTCGTTTCAATGAAAATATCCGTCTTATCTTATTTTATAATAATTCGGGCTTGATCTAAGGGTACTTAAGTGTTGGAGAGTGTTAGCGTTGATGAGACTTGAATTGGATTGACAGGAACAAAACAGTCAATGTTACAATGGTACATTTATATTAAAAAAAAAAATACACCCAGCGGAGTAATCACTTATGGTCGGGCCTATATGTATAATATAATAGTAATAAAATTGGTGCCAAAGAGTAAATGTCAATCGTTTCATACAGTGAGACCTCCAATAATTCATTTCAAGATAGTTACCAGAAGTATTAATAGTAGACTCATAACATACAGCACCAATTTCACAGAAATTGTTGCGGGTTTATTTTTCAAAATAAGTACATAATTAATTAGTCAGCTGTAGTGGAATGTCGTGGCTGGTTGCAACGGTTGGCCTCAGCAACTAATATACTATAAGTGCTATGTGATGCATGAGATGCGAAATTTTTAAAAGAACCACAGTTTTACAACATACGCCTTGAATGTCCGGCGAAATTTATTGATCCATGCGATCATTGCGTCTTAATCGATTTTTAGATTTCCAACAACGCATAAATCATGGTTTGGAGTTTATATATACCGATATTAATTCAGTAAACCTCATATAAGTACAGCGATTTGATTTGCGGGAACAACTTTTGGCTATGGCTTCCCTGGTCGCCCAAAGCTCCAAAAAAAGCAATGTTTTATAGAAATACAGGGGAGCCAAAAATCCGACTACATTTGTGTCGGTAGCAAAGTTGATGGGCCATGGCTGGGTTGGGCGGAGAGGTTACGGAATAGAAGAGCATACTACCATCGAAACATCGATTCTTAGAATATCAAAAATGTTTGCTCATTAAAACATACGGTATGGAATTGAAGCTCTAACGATTCAATTGATAAGAAAAACTGGGTCAGTAATAAATCAACCACTATCGGGCAGACCTAGAGCTTCAAAGGATCTCGAAAATGCAGAACGTGTAAGAGCTCTGTTCGTAAGCAACCTAGACTCTCTTCTTCAAAGCGGTCTAGCATCTTAACTGTGCGACAGAACATCTTTAAACTGCATTCTTCACAAAGATGTCCCAGCATGTCCCAGCCATCGAAGTCGTTGGATTCTGACTCTTTTAGCTACGTCGATGTCGTGATAAAACTAATACATCATTCGATGGCAAAAATCACCGTCGACATAGATAGGTCCATATATTTTTCGGAGAAGTTTTCTCTCGAATACTCCCAGGTTTTGTATGCCCGTTGTTGTAAGCACCCATGATTCCGCAGCATAAAACAGAACGGGTAAAATTAACACCTGGTGTAACTGTTTCTTAGTACCCCGAAATAAGGTGGTGTTACGAAGTCAATTGGCGACCACTGACATTATTTTTCTTGTTGACGAAAGATTTGAGGTAGGTATAGGTGGGTTTACCTACATCAAAACAAAAATTTTGAAAGTTGATGGTGAGCCCCCAACGAGAGGACCCTTTGTTCGTCAAAATCATTATTTTTGTTTTGTCCTCGTTGACCGCTAAAACCATTTTTGCTGACTCCTTTACTTGTGATGAGAAAACTGCTGTAATATCCTTCAGATTTCGGCCAGAGATGACTATATCCTCGGTATAGGCAAGTGGCATGTGGCTCTTGTGAAATATGTTGCCAGACATGTTGACTGCAGCCTTTCTCATCACCTTCTCCATAACTATATTAAATAGTGTACAGGACAAGCCATCGCCTTGCCTGAGACCTCTTTCCCTGTTGAATGCTTCAGAGTGGTCCTTACCAATCTTAATAGAGGATTTGGTATTTTCAAAGGTACATCTGCAAAGTCGCATTAGTTTTGCAGGAATACCAAACTCAGACATGGCTTCATATATCCTATTCCTTATCGGAGAGTCGAAGGAGTAGTAGGTAGTAGTAGAAGTAGTGTCCATATCCAGAAGATTTCTGAAAGTTCTCTCCATATATTATTTTCTTACTTATTTTTATTTCATTAGTTCAAACGTCAATCTTTCATCAACACTCAATTCCTCCTACATAGGCAGGTATTGGAAAGACAATAACACTACATTGAAGCATTTAGCCAAGATTAGTGTATGAACGGCTGTCAGCCAGAGGCATTATTGGTCCATACTTTTGAGATTGTGCTTTCATGATACAGAATTTTAAATGTTTCATTCAACGATCGTAATTTCATCTATAAATATGGTACAACATATTACTCCTTCAACGATTCATTGGGAACAAATCCTTAAATTTTCGAACAAAAAGTGATACCCAACAAAGGTGACATTAACTCATCGCCCTGACTTATCCCCAAGCACAGACGGTCACATTTCCATAGTCACATTACTAAAAATTTATAAAAGTCAATCGATTACAGATTTTGGGAATCATTTTACTGATCGAATAGGCAATGATTTTGAAAACTCCAAAAAATACACAAAACAGATTCAATGGCAAAACTTTAGACTTTTGATATTAATCACAAAGATCGCAATCAAAAGTTCACAACAACGGCAACTGACTGCAACGATGACAATGAAGCTGAGGGCAACAATCAACTGTCGAGGCAACAAAGTTGGAGAAGGTGATGACGAAGATGAAACCGATAATAATTAAGTGCACAAAAGCTAAGAGGTAAAAAGAAAAATACAAAATAAATACCAGACAAAAAGTGAATGGTAGAAACTGAAAATAACGCAAAAATGCCACAGCTTATTTAACAGTAATAATAATAATAATACATAAGTGATAATAATACGTTTTGTTTAACTTTGTTCCGCCAAAATTATTAACAAGTTTTTTATTTCTATTGATTCTTTATTCCAAATTGCAATTATTTTTTTTTAGCTTGGCTTTAAGCTGCTTATCGAAAGGGAAGGGAAGTCAATTTGAGGGGGTCACATAGGTGGAATGGAACACAGCTGAAAGGCACAGCGACTTAAACAACAACACACCAAAAGACACATGACAACTTTTACTTGTGGCAAAGATGCGTCAAATTATTATACAATTCGCTTTTACACGATGCAATGTTGCAGTTGGCATCATCGTTGCTGTTGTCGTTGTTATTGCTGTTAGTGTGTTTCACTTTCCGAAGCATAATGCATTGCTTTAATAAACGATTACAACATTGTTCACACTTGTACAACGTTTGTGTGCCACAGAGATGTTGCATGATGTTATTTACCACCACCACCGTTATTGCTTGCTGTTACGTATACCTGTACATATTTTACTGTTACTGTTGTGCGAATGCGTGTGTGTGCAGTTGCTTAATAATGGAATTAAGCTAATCGCAAAAATCACGTCAAGTTATCGTTTAAAGCTTAAGCGGACAAAAAAGTAAAAGTTAACTTGCAACTTTCAACTTTCGTTGGCCGCACACTAATACATACGCATGCGCGTCTACTTTACCTTTCATCTTGTGGAGGTGATGTGTGGCACGTTCGATTTTTTTTTCATACGACAACGCCCAGCAAATATGCAAGGAAATCGCAAAGCTGTCAAATAACATCTGTGACATTTATTAATGTTACAAGCAAGCTGACTTAAGTTAAGCATTTGTTTATGTTGCAAACTAGGGTGGCAATGTATTTTTAAGTTTATTTTTTCAAGTGTTGAGACAGGCGATGCATAGTGTCATCTAGTTCGACGTGGTTTTACCATTTTCACAACAGTCGATTGATTCCCCGTCAGGGAAAAGGGTGTGAATTGCCTGTTCTGACATTAGTGAAGAGGGGATGTTTCACAAAGCTGGTTCTAAAGTGCTAAAGAAGAGTATCTTTAACTGATGCTTAGTAGGTATCTACGGTGTTGTACTTTTTCAATAGGGTTGCTTATAAATATACTTTTCCAACAACTTTAATACAGAAAAAATTATTAATTTTCTTAGTAAATATAAAAGTTATCAAAACATATCAATACAAATTTAAAATTTGCTTTTCTGATTACCGTTAAAAGTATTAAAAAAAATTAAGGCATTAAGTCAGTCATCCTTCGATAACTCGATAAGTAAGACTGGAACTACTAAAACGAAACTACACTGGTGCTTTAAGATCTGGTTCAAGAAACACCATGAAATCGGTGCCGTGACTAGTGCAGAAGCGGTTTATTTTCCAATAGGGAATGAACGAAACGTTCAAGCATATATTGGAAAATAGTGCTAAATGTTATAAATGCGAACATACAATACATTTAGCATAGAAACTAGAGATGTGCGATTTGTTTTTCAGCTTAATCATAAGATATTTGCTCTTAATTGATTGTTTTTATAAATTTATGATTATACAGACTGAATTGTTTAGAAGTTTTATTTTAAATTTTAATGAAACACATAAAATAGAACTAGAAGTTGAAATCGTTGCAATGATATGTGGTTCGTCAAGTTTACAAAAGTCAGATGCTGCTCGCGTATACCGTATGTAGATATCAATGGCAGTGGATTGCGGGATGTTACTGCGGCCTTTTCGATAATTGAAAAGCAGTCGGCAAAGTCGGGGTCTGGTGCTGAATGAGGTCAAAATCAGTTATTTGTTTCAACGAACAAAGAGTCCACTCGTCTGGAACGGTGCATGCACGTTGACTTTGTTTACCTTGGCTCCGCCATAAACAAGAATAAAACGATGAATATATACTTTAAAATATTCATCGTTCATTCGTTTCACTTTATTTTGTCTCACTGTGTAATCAGTTAACTAATTTACCGAAATATGGATTGATCTTAAAATTAAATTGGAATACACGTTAAAAAGCATTAATTCACCCCGGTGTCACCCTAATGTACTTTTATGCAAATATACACATGCACAAATCTGGCATTTCAATGTGTTATGACATTTTTGAAAGTAGGCAATGTCATGTTATTGTATGCAAATCAAAATTGAATTTTCTATCATAAGTACAGTCGATGCGAAGAGATGACTTCGGGTTCAATGTAAATGAATATATTAACATTTATTGTGTGCAAATTAATTGTAATTATCCTTCAAATGTAAATGTCACAGATTGTTATTTCTTTCATAACACAGTGCAACAGTGAAAAAAACACCCGAACGTGACTATATAGGTTCGTAAGTACAACTGGAGCTGAGTAAAACCCTAGCTCAGTTTGGCTAGATTGGCTACCAAAATTTTTTTTTGGCCCTCGTAACTTTTTGAAATCCCTTGGATCCCTTAAAAAAAGGTGACATCAGTTTCTGGCCAACAGTTTGTACAGTTTTTAATCTAGCTCTTTCTCTTCTTAACCAAAGTTGTAGCTAATAGTCCGCGTAAGAAATTGATATAATAAATTTCCCAAAAAAATTAGACATCCCTCGTTTATTTTCAAAAAACTTCGAAAAAATTTTTAATTTTTTCACTATTTTGAATATAAGTCATAGGGAGTCCAGATTTTTTGCATACTCTATTCAGTGAAATTGTAGTTTAGGTAACACCGAAAAACTTCTCTGAACAAACCCATGCAATCTGAACAAGTCTAGGGGTATTAAATGGCTCTCAAAACACACTACCTACTTTAAACAAATCAGTTTTTTAGGAGTTTTGGGCCATTGTGCAAAGTTTTTGCTTGGTATTTTTACCAAAAACATACTTATTTTTACCAAAAACATACTTATTGTGTAACTGAACAACTTTTGTAAACAACCAATATGATCGGAATACTCCACCCCTTTAATTGTTCACAAAGAGCATTAGGGTGTTCTTTACATGGCTTTTTTCGAATTTCGTTAAAAATATGTGTTAATTGCTATGGTAGTCATCTAGCTTCACCTTACATTTTTTTTGCTAAAATTACGAATATATTGTGAATAATTTTGTATCGATAGTTAGGCATTAGGGTGTGCCGCAATGAGGTTAAAGTTCGAATTTGTCTCAAATCAGTTTATTGCCGCTGAGTATTTTTCTTTTGTATACAGACAAAGTAGTAATAAGCCGTTCAATAGCTGAAGTGAAGACCTAAAATAGTATGTGTTTACTTTTGCCATATCTATTATAGACGCCTAGATATTTGATGTAGAAATTGGGGTATTTTTGTAAAATATTATTAAAAATTTTGAAATTGGATTCCGAAGTAGTTTAATAAGGGCAACTATATATATCAACTTTTTAAGGTTAATCAAGTTAAAATATATACAGTGAAACTTCGATATAACGAATCTAGAGGGGACCGAAAAATACTTCGTTATAGCTATTGATTCGTTATACATATGCATTGTGAAACCTTGGTATAACGAAATTTAAAGAAATACGAAAGAAATTCGTTATAACTATAGTATTTTTTTGTGAGAATTCTATTTTACACGAAAATACTAGTATAATAATAAAAATGAACTATTTAAGAGGTAAATAAAAAATTAAGTTTTTATTATTTTTTTATTTTGTTACATTTTAGTAAAATATTGTGTAATTTTTGTTTATTTTTTCTCGTATAGAAATTGATTTACGCTTTAATACACTCATTTTGACAAAGAACCAAAACAGAGCTGACTATGTACTTTGTGGCGCTTTACATATTAACCTGTAAAGACATTTACCTTTCGTTGGTTTTAAAAGGGAATTCCCCGTTTTGCTTAAAATTTAATTTTTCTTTATGCTTTATTCTGACTTCGTTGTATGGAGGCTATAGTTCAAGACTTCGTTATGTAGAGGCTTTTGATAATGACTTACACACTTAAAATGTTATATGTATGTATTACTCAATTATAATTTCGTTGTATAGAGGCTTTTGAAAAAATACTTCGCTATATAGAGGCTTTATAGATCAGAATTTTTTCGTTATAGCTATAGAGCATTTTTGTATGAAAAACTTTGCAATAAAAAGGTTTTTTCAAGGGTCTCAGCTAAAAATTCGTTATATTGAGTTTTTCGTTATAACGAAGTTCGTAATATCGAAGTTTCACTGTATGTTCAAATAGTATATGTGTATATTATCAATATCTCTATCAGTTCTCGAGATATCAAAGCGAAATTCGAAAAAAGCCATGTAAAGAACACCCTAATGCTCTTTGTGAACAATTAAAGGGGTGGAGTATTCCGATCATATTGGTTGTTTACAAAAGTTGTTCAGTTACACAATAAGTAAGTTTTTGGAAAAAATACCAAGCAAAAATTTTGCACAGTGGCCCAAAACTCCTAAAAAACTGATTTGTTTAAAGTAAGTAGTGTGTTTTGAGAGCCATTTAATACCCCTAGACTTGTTCAGATTGCATGGGTTTGTTCAGAGAAGTTTTTCGGTGTTACTTAAACTACAATTTCACTGAATAGAGTATGCATAAAATCTGGACTCCCTACGACTTATATTCAAAATAGTGAAAAAATTAAAATTTTTTTCGAAGTTTTTTGAAAATAAACGAGGGATGTCAAATATTTTTGGGAAATTTTATTATATCAATTTCTTACGCGGGCTATTAGCTA
This sequence comes from Muscina levida, assembly GCA_964034835.1. Classification (NCBI taxonomy): domain Eukaryota; kingdom Metazoa; phylum Arthropoda; class Insecta; order Diptera; family Muscidae; genus Muscina; species Muscina levida. The sequence goes on along the minus strand of OZ035880.1, from coordinate 67,236,885 downwards.
CAACTTTACTTAAGAAGAGAAAGAGCTAGATTAAAAACTGTACAAACTGTTGGCCAGAAACTGATGTCACCTTTTTTTAAGGGATCCAAGGGATTTCAAAAAGTTACTAGGGCCAAAAAAAAATTTTGGTAGCCAATCTAGCCAAACTGAGCTAGGGTTTTACTCAGCTCCGGTTGTACTATCGAACCTATATAGTCACGTTCGGGTGTTTTTCAAAAAGTTTGATTTTGTGTCATAGTGTAATAAAGATACAGCCTTCCAATTCTATTTTGTGTTTTATTTTAACATTTTAAGCCAAGTTCTAAATGAACCACTCTAGACTGCTATCATATCGATAAGACATCCTGATTGATAATTTCAGCACACTACATTTGTTTTGGCTGTACTAGTCGCAACCTCCAACACTTAAGACTACTCTATTTGGGGCTATTTACATATTTGACTCCTTTAGGGGCTACTCCGGCGCAGTAAGAGCGGTGGGAGCTGGGGGTCAGTCATACATTAAACTCCCTTGGGGCGATTCCGAGACAGTTGTGGGCATTGTTGTGAATTTTTCCCCAATACTCTGTGAAATCGATTTGATTTTTGACCCATGGTTTCTTGGACAAATTTTCTTAGAATTCACCATAGATTACGATTTTGATAACCGCTTGGTGCATTTTTTTTCAACACCATAGAAATTAGCCCCACTCTAATGGGTATGATTCCTTACTGTGAAACAGACTGTACATTTGCGTTGCTTTATTTGTATTTCACTTCACATAAACCACAAGTAAACATAATAATTGTAAAGGGAGCCACATTCACCATCGATTACAATAATTGTCAAGTGATTCATTGCATGTCGTTTGTGGTCACTCAAGTGATGATCAACGAAGCAAAAAATCTGGTTGCAGCAACAACAAAAAAAATTAAATGAAATAACATGCCATAGGAAAAATATTAAATGTAATTGAAAAGTAGAATAAATCTGAAGTTATATTCAATATTTGGTTTATGCAAATTGGTTTTGCAATTTAATTGTTTCCTTAAAATGTGTGTACGTTATGTTGGTTGTTTTTTAATGACGGGGACAACATAAAAACCAATTTCTTTTTTAAGAAATATAATAAATAATCCGTATACAGTACAAAATTAAACTAACTTAATCTCCCTTTACACCTCATGAATGAGGTATGGGATGCTTCTCGCGTTGTTGTGAATTAACACGCTTTCTATTTTAGATTCACAGCAAACGGCACCTACTTTTTTATCGACGAACGCGAACGTCACTGTTTGAGAAGGGGGCCGGCAATGAAAGAAAAATGTAGATTACTGGAGGGAATCGAACCACGAATCTCCCGCATGGTAGTCGCATGTTCTAACCACTATGCCACGACCACTCTCTACAAAAAGTAGAAATTACTGATGGGAAATGATAGTCCTAAAATTACGGTGTAATATAATTCTTTACCAGCAGCAATGTACTCTTGGCCAACCGATCGTCCCAGCTTATTGTCAATAGAATGTAGGTTAATTTCAAATCAGATATTGTGAATATTTCATGTAATATAAAATAATGCAACAATTGTTGACAATTCTAATATATTGCATATTACCCAATGTCATCATTTGCTTTCGGGGTGTTCTATACATTCTCAAACAAAGTATCCCATACGCTTTGTGCAAAATATGACCGAGTGGTAGATTCCGAGCACCCTACATTTCAACAAGTAGCATTGTATTTGAATATTACATTTACCTTCCTCTGCAAAGCGTATACTAGTCATATGTGGTTGAACCTTGGTAATACTTGTATAAAACTGTTACTTAGTTCCAATTTCATTATACCAAATAGTGGCAACAACGTTATAATAACATTTAACGCAAGAGTTGCAAACTATTATATTTTTCTTACTTTGCCCATAAATTCAATTAACATCTTGGTCAAAATATAAATGATCATGATTGCTATTTTTACTTTCGTTAGAAAATAAATTATAATTTAATTGTATAATAGGTACAACCAGACAGACGTGAACAACAACAACAGCTCCAATATAATTTTGATTCCAGCCACTTAATGGCCCGAAAAGTGAAAGTGCATTATGATAATTTTCTTTTTCTTGGTTTTGTTTTGCTGTTTTCTTTTTGGTATTATTTGTTGTTTTCGTTTACCCATTAGTTTTTGTTGTCGTTGTTGTCGAACCTCACATTATTATGGTTATTACTGTTTTTTTTTGGCGGTTGTGAGTCGAGATCGATTTTGAGCGGAAGTCGACAAAGAGTTATCAACCAAAAAAAAAAAACGAAAAATAACTGGAGTCGAAAGGATTTTCAATAGTTTTGAAATGGAAAAAGAGCATTTCATATTTAAATTAAAATTAAAGTTACCTTTGGGAATGCGGGATATATTCAAGGGTGATTCATTTATAAGTTTATTTTGAAGTTGCAAAAACACCACTTAAAGTAACATTAAATGTGAAATTTTTTAATATGAACTTAAAGAACAATATCTGACATTTACTTTTTTTTATAGAAGGAGTCAGTTTAGACCCTAGGTTTCTTTGAACCATATTCGATTCATGACTTTTTAAGTCGTTTGCGCCATGTCCTCCATACAAATGTACCGCTCCGCCCATCGAGTAATAATATCAATACACAAGGCGATCGTGGACAAGTTTTGTATTAAGTAAAGCTATAACAGAATAAAGTTTTGGAGAAAATAACTGGAAGTCTAGCCACGCCCCTTCTGTTACCTCCCATATTCATCTGGTAGCGCCTACTTTAGAAATCGATTAATATTATTAGTAAACCCAAGGCGATCGTGCCCAAGTTCTGTACCTAGAAAAGCTCAGGATAAAGTTTCGGAGAAAAAATGGAAGTCTACACACGCCCCTTCTGGTACCTTCCATACAAATGTACCACTCCGCCCACTTTATATAATATCAATAAACTAGACTGAAACTGTCTTACTGGTTTAAAGCTATCGAAATCATCATTGCACATCCTAACCATAAATATTTCATCAAAAATATGTATTATATTAGAAATTTACCTTAACATTTATCCGCTTCCATTCGAATTTGATTTATGAATTTTTTTTGTTATGTAAGTTGTATATTTGTTATTAACCTCCCCTTGAAATTATTTCGATTGTTAGAATATATAATTATCTGCGTATATTAATGCGATGACTCTTAACCCATTATTTAAAATGTAAATCAGCCCACTGCTATCTAATGCAACAACTGAAATCAGCAATCCAACTATCCCCAATTGTTGAACTATCTTTAGAAAGCCACAAAGCACAAATACAGAAATAACAAACAAGGAACGGAAATAAACGCGCATAACGCATATTTAATGCGTTCTACATCACTTCGCTTCTTTGCAAATAGGAATATGAATATGGATGCGTTGTGACGCACTGAGCATGCGCCAAATCTCGTTTGCCGCAAAAACAACAAAAATAGCATAATTTATGAATTGTTGTTTTGCAAAATACAAAGTTATAAAAAAATGCACCGGCAGATTAGCATTTGAATGACGCCCGCAGTAGAATGTTGTTTGGATCATACAGCATGAAATTATGTGCAACATTTTCATTCCACGTGATTACAACTCTATCACATAGACAGCAAAAGCAGCAGCAGCGCCACCAATGCGGAAATGTTTGAAAATGCTCAAATACGAGTGACATTAAACGCTCTTTTTTGATTGTCAATGTAGAGCGACAGAACGGCCCATCATCATCACCGCTACCACTTTCGTAGCCCAATGCATTCGCATTAATATTCATATCCGATTGTCCATGAAACACCACACTGACCATAGCTACAATTATTAATTAAATATGGTAATAATTTCAGTACATAGTTATATGTTATGTTATTTTTTGCCTCTGCTGTGCCAAATATTTGTAGAGCGGTGCTGTTGCACCTTTCGACGTATTAGGTTACCGCCACCACCACTACATCTAAAACATATTGTTTATGGTATAATGTCACGCAAATCGGTGTTAACTTTAACTTTTTGAACCGCCACAGCACTGCAACAATGATTCCAGGAAAGGCGACACTGTAAAATAATACTGGCGGCAATGTATAATCTAATGTAAACAAATTATTCATATTTTTCACAACATTATTTATGGCATCCCAATGTTATCTTGTTATCACTAGTATGCGTCCACAATTTTGCTCTCTCTCTCTCCACACCCTTAAACCACCCAGTTGGTCAAGCTACACTTGTCCAACATGTCTAGAGTTTGTTTTTTGGTCATAGCATTTGTAATTAATTTGGTAACCGGATTCGTGTTCAGCTAACAGGAAGTGGTGGAATGTTTCGCACAGGTTAGTTTAGTGTATGGCCTGTGACATTCGTTGCATTAGCTGGATGCATGCAACAACCCGAAAAGCTGTCACTGTTAAAATTAACAGTTCATTATTTATATAACATAGTAAAAGACACGTGCCCCACTTTGTTACGTTTCCGTTTTGGGAAATTCTTGATGCGAGTGCTTTTGTTTTGCAGGATAATATGACTCAATTTGTGTATGAATTTTTCGTATAAGAAGTACTTGTACAATTCCCCTTAGGTTTGTCTTAAGGGAAGGGTGTGTTCTAGGGCCGAAAATTAAGTTGGATGTCTCAGTGTTTTCGAAATTCGAACCGTCTGGCATCGGATTACAGGAACGGAATTTTCACAAAAATCTCTTCATATTATAAACAATTTTTATTATTGCGCTTATTATTTATATTTAGACTTACATATTTAATTGTATGTTATTTGACAACACAGGTCAATCTCTGTTAACTCACCTGAAAATAGAAAAAGATAAAAGAACATTAATATTGTATGCCAATTTCAAACTATATATATATGTTGACATTGTTAAAGACTTTAGGAGAAGAAAAACATAAAATTTTATTAGTGTAAACTTGGCTTGTGATGGTCAATGCCAATTTTGAGTAACTCAACAGTCAAGTAAACAACAGAAAATCCCCGAAGGAAAAAATGTGAAAGAAGTAAAAGCGAAAATTAAAACAATTGCAGCAATCGAAAGCAAAACCAACCTTTTATGTTCGTCATGATGACCTAAATTTTTTGCGGGAAAAAGTTGATTACAAGATAACGAAACCCATTAATATATACATGCATACTTGCTTTTTGGCTTTGTGCCCGTTACGATATAAAGTCTTCCATATAAAATGTGTATTTGCTGCATGTTGCAAATATGTGCAGAGGTCATTCTGTTATATTTTCAACAGTACAGTCGTTATACCGATTGAAGACAAAAGATGAAAGACTGTCAACAAGAATAACATGGATACAATGAATCTTGTGGAGAAAAACTTTACCAGAAACAAGAAATAAACGTTGAAAACAGTTAAAACTCTTTGAACGCGAATGAATAAAATGTAGACCACTAAACACATTTTCTAGCAGAAGTGATATGTAATAACCAGGGCAACCGAAAATATGCACTAAAAATCGTGTTTTAGGCGCTTAAAATATGTCCCAAAAATACCAAAATATGCTCTCAAAATAAAATATGTTCTTAAAATCAAGAAAAACATGCTCTAACAAATTTAAGTCACACAAATTTTCTTCTTCTCTATTGTTTAATGCAATTAGGAGCTTTAAAATGCTTTTATACTTGTTGGCATAGTAATTAATTTTAATTAACTGATTCAAGCCATGTTTCCAAACGTGTAGTTATAGGTTCTGAATATAATACAAGGTCTGGAAACATTCGTTTAAAAGATTCCATTCTACATGAAGCTTTCAAAAATACATTCTTGATATTAGTAATACCTTAATGCACGTTTTCCTAAAAATTCGTAATACATTCCAACAATCGATGGAGTCCATGAACAAAAAAAATATATCACATGCGTCACTTTGGGATAAAATGCCACCATATATGGAGCGGCATCCGTCACAAAGAGCAAAACATTATTCTTATTGAAGTTGACGTCCATATTTTTGATGGCGGCGTTACACTGTAGAGCAATTGTCATTGCAGTCGTTGTATACTTTTGATAAAAATCTAGATTTTGAAACGTTTTTTTAGGAACGAAAAATTAGTGTTCAAAATATGAAATATGCCTAAAAGGGATATTTTTTTAAAAATATGCTCTTTAAACCAATATATGCTAAATATGACTTTATGGGTAAAAAATGCTAAAATATGCTCTAACAAATGGGTGTTAAAAGAGTATGAAACAGGCTCTATGAAAAATGCCCCAAATGCAAAATGCCCCAAAAAAAAAACGAAAATTTACCCAAAAAAATTTCCATACAAAATTGGGGAATTTTTCATATGAAAAATCCCCCATAATTTTTGGGGAACTATTCATTTAGTTTAGGTAAAATTTCGTTTTTTAATTTTGGGTCATTTTTCAAATGCAAAATGAACCAAATTTGCAGGTATGAAAAATACCCCAATTTTTTTCCATATAATAAAAAATAAAAAAAGCATGGAGCAGATGATAAAGAAATCTGCTTTATTTTTCGACTTATGTAATATGACAGAGAGATAGTTACGATACTGACTTCGACGTATGCGGCGTGCCCCCCACCGCATTCGTCTTTTAATAATGCTAAAGAGAGAGTATAGAAACTAATAACGACGTATGCGGCGGGGGGCGTGCCCCCCACCGCATTCGTCTTTTAATAATGCTAAATTTGTTTAGAAGAATATTGTTTAGGGGTATTTTTCATAAATTTTGTGGGGGGCGTGCCCCCCACCGCATTCGTCTTTTAATAATGCTAAATTTGTTTAGAAGAATATTGTTTTGGGGTATTTTTCATAAATTTTGTGGGGGGCGTGCCCCCCACCGCATTCGTCTTTTAATAATGCTAAAAAGAGAGTATAGAAACTAATAACGACGTATGCGGCGGGGGGCGTGCCCCCCACCGCATTCGTCTTTTAATAATGCTAAATTTGTTTAGAATAATATTGTTTTGGGGTATTTTTCATAAATTTTGTGGGGGGCGTGCCCCCCACCGCATTCGTCTTTTAATAATGCTAAAGAGAGAGTATAGAAACTAATAACGACGTATGCGGCGGGGGGCGTGCCCCCCTCACACTAACATTGCATTTGTTAATCACAGTACATAGAACACTTAGATTCCAATCATCTGACATGGATTTCTTTAGCAAAATCGTGTTAATGGGCTAGTGCATGTACGACACCAGCTCAAAACTGCTGATTTTAAAAGTATTTGCCGGCAGTCCATCGGCACCCGCAGCTTTATTGTTTTTAGCCATGCCGACCTCGTTTTGGTTTGGTGGTAAACAACCAACTCCGTCATTGATAATGAGCTACCAGGACTTGTCTGAGCGTAGTTTTTTTATACTCAACTACGGTCGTTGCGGCAGTGGTCATAAAATGCACATTATGTTGCCACTGTGCATCGGAAACATCAGACTCTGGGGTGTTTGTTTGCAATAATTATGAGAGTTGGTTAGAATAGGCATCAGCTATCTCGGTGGTTTTCTGCAGTTAAGTGATGGCCGATCTGATTTCAACGGCAACTAAAATAAACAAAATTGTCGCGTATAGATTGGTTTCAATCCAGGAATACTGCATGAGGCGAATTCGCGTCACAGTGTGGTGTGCAGTTTCTTCACGCTGTACTGTCGAGAAAACGCGTTACAGTTACTGGAGACCGTTACTTGAGCATGAGAATCTCTTTCCTAACCGGCTCATCTGGCTATGGACGAATTACATAGAAAATTGTCTAACACTGTCATTTCAAGAAACTCAATCTTCCGTTTGCCCCCCATGACGCCTGACCTTACTCCGGCCGACTTTTTCTTGTGGGGTTATTGTAAACAGAAAGTGTAAAAAACAAAAAAAAAATCAGTTACATGTAACGTTGATATCAGCTAAAAACTTCCAAGCTTAAACCGGATAGTGGCTATTCCGTCACTTACAGTGTTACACCGCGAAACTAAATATTTTATTTTCTTGTCAGCTTTGAATCCTTGCATTTCCTGTACGGCGGATATGTTAGCCATACATTTGTCGAGAACATTCGTCAGTTAAATAGAGGCAACATATCTGTCAAAAGTTCGGACATTTCATGAGCATATAACGTTTGACAGAGCCTTCAAAAGATAAAAATACCGTGTTTTTCTTTTTATGAGTTTTTATAATAATTTATTTATTTAAGTGAATTATTAGGTCAGAGCGCCCGATCTCAGTTTCTTGCAGCAGCCAGAGCCACTAAGAGAGAAGTTGTATTGAGCTTCAGTAACTTTTGTTACCACCCTTCAAGCCGCATTGGTGGTACAATGCCATTTAGGTTGCTCAACATTGCGTCATCTTACATTTGCTACCACTAAAAGGATGTCCGGAGGCATTGTGTGAGGAGTAGATTAAATATCGAAGGTTTTGATCTAAAAACTCTTATTAGAAAATTCGCTCATCCCCAAATATTTCACATGTTTATATTAATAATAGATATATTCTGAACATTTTAAAAACTACTTGAACTTTTTTTTATTTTTATTGGATTGTTGCCACTTCCCTTTGAACAGATGTAAATCATTTTACTCTACTCATACACGGAAAACTATTTATTAACATCACTGGGTCAAAAGGCGTTGAACTTGCAAATGATCTCCTGGAATTTGGTGATTCCTTTGTTGTGCTTCATCTCGACGTTATTGGTTTCTTAACTGTAATGTGCAAACAAAACCAACGTTCGTTTCAGAAAACCATTAATTTATGACTTAAACTTAAAGTTAATGAACTCCCCAAATCAAGTAATCTCCAAAAATTTGAATGTGAACACTCAGCAATATAAACAACAGCAACAACAACAACAGCAGCAACAGCAGCGCAATGTAAACTTTTCCCCCGATTGGTCCGCCCTATACCTTAGCCCATAATGTTAAATTATGAGCAAAGTTCACATGAATCATATGGAATTTCCAACAACTGCAGTGCCTGTGTGGAAACAAAAGGGTATTCAGTTGAAAAGTGGGTCACTTAACCTTTTTGCTCTTCGATTCCACAGCAGCAAAAACAATCACAACATTGTATGTATTCATTCGTACATAACTCAGGATTTTTGTGTGTGTTTATTTTCGATTTCGGTTGTATTGGCAATTTCGCATTAAATCCTTAACTTATGCATTATCAATAAACATTTGACATTATTTTGCACACATTTCGTGCGAGCGTGTTGTGTTGTTTTGTATTGTCTACCCAACAAAATGGCCAAAATGGTTACACACTCCGGTCGCAATCACGGGCCCAGTCGCAGTCCTCGAATGTCAAACGGCTCCACCAGCGCACAAGTTTCGAACGAGTCACCCGGCAAAAGGCGTCAGTTATTAGTGTTATTAAGTCTGTGGCACAACAGATGGTGGTCGGCTGTGTCTGCGATAGCGATGTGGCCAAAAGTGTTGCATGGAATTTTAAATATCCTATATACAAGAAATAAACGAGACACGGCTAAGTAAACCAGCAGACAAACAGACTATCGGACGGACGGCCAGACAGACATGCAGATATGCAGCAAAGGAAACGAAATATTGTGACATACGTGAATCATACAGTAGGTGATGAAAACACAAATTGCAGACATTAATACAAAGATTGCCCCATGTGGCCGTGTTCTGAAGCTCATAATAGAATGCAATTAAAATGCTCTGAAATCATCACGAAAAGTTAATGGCCGCCTTACATGAATACTGAGCAGATCCATGTAAGAAGTTGGACAGTAAATATTAATGCAGATAGAGAACAAAAAGCAGAACCTTTTAGATGTCCTATGTTCGCGAGGCTTTTTAAAATCTCGCCTAATCGGGCTTCAAGTATTTTATTTTAAATTTTTAGGAATTCATCGGATATGAGAAAATTACTTTGGCAAAATCATTTTACGTTATACAGCCTAATCACATTTAGTTTTTGTCACTGACTGTAACTTACCGTTCATAAATTACCCATTCTGCCGTCTGTCCGTGTTGCACTGCATACATTATGGCTGCCACATTGTTTGGACAATAAGGAAGGATTGGATTTTGGTTTACTTTTAACGACTTTTCATTGCTCATTCATTCTTTGGCCGCCTTTTTTGGCACTTTTTGCCATATGCTTAACTTGTTGCCTGCCTATCAGTGACTGACTGCAGACTTAACTGTTGCTTGTTGCCCCCAACAATGTTGCACTATCGCTGCAATAATTGCTACTGTATGCTGTTGTGCAGCATGATGTGGTTGAGTTTGTTTTCGATGCGCACAGGCTACACAAGAGAAACAAAACAAAAAACACCAACAACAAAAATCTCAATTTGTAATTGAGTGCTTGCTGACGACTGATGACGATTGTCAAAGTTTTAGTTTGTGGTCGCTTGGCCCTGTTTTATCCTTTAGGTGATGAATGCAATCACACAGAGCTTTATGTATACTGAAATCCGATGTTGGCAACGAAGATCATCATTGTTATGCGTCAAATGTAGTTTGTGACAAACATTTGTGTGCGATTTGTTTGTGACACCCCGTAAGAGTCGCTCCATTTTTACGGTCCTACGTGCAAAGCCATCAAATGGTCCTAAGCGTTGTCGCCACCAGCAAAAATACATGACATAACAAGGTGAAATAATTAAAATATTTCCATTTTAAAATGAAAGCAAAAACCTCAAACGCTTTTGGATGATTTATGCGAATTTTTAACAACAGTATTGCAATTGTTGCTCAAATGCCAAAGAACTGGAAATAATGTGAATTTAATACAATTTCAAGGATACAACATTTATGCGATATCATTTACTATATATTGGTAACATTAATAAATGAAAAGTAATCAATATAAGCTGTTTTATGACGCCCACTGTATACCAACAACAAATGTGCAATGTTTAATAAACAAATTAATATTTTGAATGGTGTTGGAATAAATATTACCTACAATGGTCCACAATACCCGGTGGTTGGCACTGAATAGAGAACAATTACTCAGATAGGGAGGAGTTGTTGGAGTGATAAATATTTTTATAATCATTGAACTTAGCTCACGAGGAAAGTCGTCGTGATGTTGTTGCTATTGATTTTTAGAATGTGTACAAGGTGTTTCTTACATCAGCTAAGTAGTGAAATACTTTTGGAAATTTTGGGACACGTATTAGTCCAAAGGGAATTGTAATGCTGCAAGACTCACGCTTTGAGGAAAATAATTGTTTGCTTTAATCTCTCTTCTCATCATCATCACCTTATAATAAGATGTTCAATAAGAACTTACGGCTACTTAATATGATTTATTTGATAAGTGTAATATATCATTGGGTAGATATCGTCCCAAAATTGTGTTTGATATGTTCAATACACTCTACAGTAAATTGAATTTATAATTAATTTGGACGAATGTGGGAGTACCGTTGCCTTAGTATGTGAGATATGATACATGTTATTATGAAATAACAGAAAATATTTTAATCAAAAAACCATAATAGGTTATATGGGCGGTTGGCAGTGAGCGTGGCAGATTTTGATGAATCTTGGCATCAGTCTGTTGTTTGTTGTACAAAGTGTATATACCAAAAGCTGCGGGAGCCAATGGACTGCCGGCAAAACATTTTAAAGCCGGCGGCGATGTGCTGGTAACATGCATTCCCCAGCTCATAAACACGATTTAGCTCAAAGATTGCATGCTCGAGTATTGGAATCTAGGTGTCCTATATCCCGTGCTTTAGAAAGGCGATCCTAGTGTGTGTACCAACTATCGCGGGATTAGCCTTTTACAAGGTCCTGTCTAGTGTGTTATGTGAAAAACTAAAGCCCATTCTGGCAAATATTATTAGGCTTTATCAGTGTGGCTTTAGACCTGGTAAATCCACGACCGACTAGATATTCACACTACGGCAAATCCTGGAGACGGCCCAAGAAATGCAAATCGTCACCTACCATCTGTTCATCGCCTACAAAGCTGCATTTAACAGTCCGATACGACAGAAATTGTTGGATGCTATGGCTGAGTTTGGTATCCCCGCGAAGCTAATTCTACTTTGCGGGATGACACTGACTGACACGAAGTCTTCAGTGAAAATTCTCATAAATCTGACGGAGCCATTTTCTACCTAGCGAGGCATTAGACAAGGCGATAGTTTGTCCTGCAATCTCTTTAACATCGTATTGATCATGCGGAAGGCTGCAGTAAACAGGAATAGTACCATCTTCAACAAAAGTCACATGTTGCTCGCTTATGCCGATGATATAGATATCAGTGGCAGTAGATTGCGGGATGTTACCGTTGCTTTTTGGAGCATTGAAAAGCATTCGGCGCAAGTGGGTCTGGTGATAACTGAGGATAAAACCAAGTTATTTGTTTCAACGAATGAAAAGTCAACTCGTCTGGGACGTTGCGTAAACGTTGAAAATATTAAAGTGGTAGATGATTTTGTCTACCTTGGCTCTGCCAAAAACAAAAATATTAATACCAGCCTCGAAATCAAAAGACAAGTATTGATCGCAAACTGCTGCTACTATGCGCTAAGCAAGCGATTTAATGACAAAGAATAAAGATCCAACTCTACCAGACTCTGATCCTACCTGTCTTGCTTACAGCGCAGAATCCTGGGTAATGACACAAGCGGATCAATCTATTCTGGGAGTCTTCGAGAGAAAAATACTTTGCAAAATATTGGACCCATCATTGGCTTTAATGTGCAGCAGAGTCGCAGACAATATTTGAACGAAGTTATATTTAAAAAAAATGGGACCGGCCGTGGCATGATGGTTAGAACACGCGACTGCCATGGGAGAGATCACGGGTTCGATTCCCGCCTCCAATCATCTAGATTTTTCTTTCATTGGCGGCCCCCTCGATGTTGTCGACAGCAACTTCGCAGTATAAGTGTCGAGTGGATCGGCATGTCTAGTAAAAGCTTCTCAAACAGTTACGTTCGCATTCGTCGATAAACAAATAGGTGCCTTTTGTTGTGAATCTAAAAATAGAAAGCGTGTTAATTCACAACAAAGCGAGAAGCATACCAAACCTCATTCATGGGGTGTAAAGGGAAATTAAGTTTAAGTTTATATTTAAAAATTGGACTCGGACATGGCATGATCGTTAGAACACGAGACTACGCGAGGAATCCATAGTTCAATTCCTGTATACATTTACTTTCAACCACGGTCCACTCGATGTTGTCGATAGCTACTTCGCAGTGTAGCCAATCGGCATGTCTAGTAAAATTTTCGCACACAGCAGACGTGTTAATCATCATACCTATAGTGTTCAAATACTTACATTTTTCAGAAAATCGATTTCCGGTTCATTTGAAAATTGAATTTTTTCAACAATTCGATTTTCGAATACCTGAATTAGTAGAAAACCGGGTTAACCGGTTTCGTTCGGTTTTCGGAAACTGTAAAATAAATCCAAATAGAAAATTAAATATGAAAACATATAAATATCGTCTAAATTCTAAAGTATGCTAAGTCAAATTAGCATGTTTTAAATTAACTAAGAGTTTTTAACTTCAGCTTGATTCAATGTATGTTTTTTTAAATCTCAGGATCTTCAGTTCACCCAAACAAAAATTATTAACAATTAGCAATTTAACATATCAGTGGAATCTTTATTACTCCTTTTACAATTGGACGCTTAATATACGAGATAAAAGCACTTAAAGTTGTTCATATGAATATCGAAGGCTTCCCACCCATTTTAAGGTGAGGTCCCAATCAATTTCAAGATAAGATCCCAACTGTATCTTGGTGATTTTCCAACTAATATATGGCGATCATAAACTAAGCACCTTCATGCGTTCGGAAACTTAGTTTAGGAGATAACTGCATTTAAAGTTTCTCAAATGGATTTCAACCTTTTCCCAGCCATTAGAAGGTGAGATCCCAACTATGTCTTAGTGATTTCACAACTATGTATTGTATTCATTTGTGATTGGATGGTAAGTTTAGGAGAAATCGACAATTCCAAATAAACTTCTGTATTGCATTAGGCAATTTCAAAAAAGCTTCCTTTGAGATTAGCCCAAGGAATATCGGATAAGCATAAACTATATTATAAGCCGACTTGTCTTGAACTTACCTGGCAATGTTCTGTTGAAATAATGCTTTTTAAAAAACCGGTAAACTGACATCAAAAAACCGGTTAAACTGAGTATTAGAAATTAGCACTTTTTAAGAAACCGGCAAACGGCTTCGGAGACAAAACCCGGTTAGATGGTTTTCGGTTTTGAATACTCGAACTATAACGCAAATCTCATTCTTGGGTAAATTATGTTTATGTTGACTTTAAAAATTAAGTTTTAGCGATTGCTCTTTTTGGTCATAGAACATCTCATTCATGGAGAAGTTAGGTTTTGTTATATTTACCAATTAAGTTTTAGAGATTAATCTTTCGGGTCATAAAACAAGATTTGACAACAAATTCTGCATTAAATATCAAAAAAAAAAAGTTATGTATCGATCACCCTTTAATTGACTCTTTCTTTGTCAATAAAAGTCTAACAAAATTATACATGCAATTTACGCCTACTACATATGCTCTTAAAAAATTTCCATCGTCCCCATGGCGGTTACCCTGCACTAACACCTGAGCAGATTTCACACCACCGCAGATTTGCATCAAGTGATAGATTTGTTGTTGGTGTTGTTGCTGATGTTGTCAAAATGACATTGTACCAACAACAACAACAGCCAACCAATTGCCATCGCCGTCTGTGGTGGTGGTACGTTGTCGTATCTAAAAATACCTACCGCCCTCATTTAAATGAAGTTTTCTTCACTCAAATGATCGTTTCATTCTGTTTCAGTTCGGTTTTGGCTGACGTCTGGTGATTTGTTTTCCTTGGCTGGGTCGGCCGAGCCGTTCGTTCGGCCAGGTTGCAACTGAGTCGAATCGAATCGAATTGAATGTTGTTTGTTTGTGGTGTACCTTGGCTTTATTTTCGATACGATCCGACCAACCGGTTGTCAGTTTTTTGCTCAGCGTCTTTTCGCGCTCACGGTATCTCTTGTACATAATTTTTTAATAAATCAAAATTCATTAATATCTTGTCGGGGTTTTGTGTTGATTTTTTGTTTTCGTTTCGTGAAAATCATGCACAATTGTCATTTTGATCACTTGGTCCGTCCGACGGATGGTGGTGGACAACAATTCGGTGGCTACTGCTGCTGGTGTTTCTGTTTCTGCTGTTGCTGCGCTTTGCCTTTCCTCAGATAATTTATTTCGAATGTTATCGGAATTTTTGTCTGTCAAAATCGCAAAAACGAAACTAGAAAATCTGGCACCTGCAGCGGGGAAAGGAAGGAAGTTGTGACAGCTACATACGTAATAGAGCAACAAGCGAGCTGAGCTATTCACATAATGAATTGCTATGACTACGTATGAATGTGTTAGATAGTTTATTATTACGTTACGATGACGTTTGCAAAGCAAATACTTGTACTCGTATTATTCGGTTATTAATTTGATTTCCGAACAATTGTGTTTTGTATGTGGTCTCCATCTGCATAAGATTTCTGGTAGGTTTTTTGCTAATTTACATTTGAAAAAAACAAATTCGAACAAAAACTAAGCGATCGTGCTGGGAATTTTTATTAATTCATTTAATCATTTCAAATATAAATGTAAACCTGACCCAAGTTTCCCCTCCCTAGACGAACAAGTGGAATGTGGTGAGTGGTGAGACCGTGAGTGAGACAGGCACAACATGATTTGTGTATGTTGGAGATACGATTTTTAACATGAGAATTTTTATTCAAATAGTTTTATATGATTAGTAAAGGAAGTTGTAGTAGTTAGTTGTACAGTTGTGTGTAAAATAATATGTATGTATGTAATATGTATATGTATTAATAGTAGTTTTAGGAAAATTTAATAAACAATATTAAATGTTTTTCTTGGATAATGCAAAAAATTCTTTTTATTGAAGAGCTATTTCTATCTGGTAATATTTAATAATCAAAAAAATACATAACATAAAAAACAAATTTCGACTATTTGTGTAAACGTAATACCATAATAAAAAAAACTTACACCCATGTTCTGGAAAACAATTCGATTTGAAAACAGACCGAAATCAGTAAAAAGTATAGGTAAAAAGAAACAATTTCGGTCTGTTTTCAAACCGTATTGTTT
Organism: Muscina levida; assembly: GCA_964034835.1. Lineage (NCBI taxonomy): Eukaryota > Metazoa > Arthropoda > Insecta > Diptera > Muscidae > Muscina > Muscina levida. Next base: position 67,220,782 of record OZ035880.1, on the reverse strand, counting down.
TCCAGAACATGGGTGATAATTTCCCTTTACACCCCATGAATGAGGTATGAGATGCTTCTCGCTTACAACGCTTTCTATTTTAGAATCACAATAAACGGCACCTACTTGTTTTTCGACGAATGCGAACGTCACTGTTTGAGAAGCTTTTACTAGACATGACACTTATACTGCGAAGTTGCTGTCGACAACATCGAGGGGGCCGGCAATGAAAAAAAATGTAGATGACAGGAGGCGGGAAACGAACGCGGGATCTCCCGGTCCCCATTATACATCACAAAAAAATCAAGGAAATAATGATGTTTTTTTTGTTGCGTAGTGTAACTCTAAAACACAAGTGTATTAAGAAAATCTCTGGCGTCAACTTAACTCCACTGCAGAAGATTATTTGTTATTTGTTAAGAACGCACCTGTTGTGTGTGTGTGTATTGGTTGCTAAATGTGCTGTCATTAAATGTTGATTAATAATTTGTGGCAGTTATGAATGACGTTTATGATGTTCAGCATAAATTTGCACGCCATAAATCATCGTTTGGCATTTACGGCAAAAAAGCACGCAATTTCTGGTTGTTAACTTTCAAAAAAGCATTTTTGCTCCAAGCGAATCGATTGGAGTACAAAAGTATTTTTTTTTTTGGGTATATTCATAAACACAAAGCTTAAAATATTTTAAACCAGGTTTAAATACAAAAATGTAAAAACACTTAATAAATCTGTGTCTGTCCATTTGCCATTCAGTCTGTGCTAAACAACATTACACTGACATTTAAGGCATAACTGCAAGTAAACTCATCATCACACCGGCACATTCTTTGCTTCATTTCAAAGTGGTTTTAACATAAATTTTGCCATCAATAACATTTTGGAGCAGCAACCAACTGGCGTATTTGTGACAAGAGCAGCACAGACAGAAATCAACCAACAAAAAGTCTAATAAAAGCACGTTTGACAATTGCATGACAATTACGTGACAGCTCATCACTTTGAAGCGTTTTCAACGTGTGTCCGTCCGAGCCTCAGCTGATTGTTTGCACAATCTGGTGAATGGCAGTGCATTAAAAACAGACACGTTCTCCGATATTCAAATTTTAAATACATAATAAATAATTTAAAGCCAAATGCCCGAGTGTAGTGCAATATCCATTGGCCACAACTAAATATGTGACAAAAATGTCGATACAAATTCTATTCCAAGCAGACAAGTCGCGTCGCCCCTCACTCTTCTTTTCACACAGCTGAGAATCGTTTACGCGTCAGTGAAACATTGTATGCACAGAGGGATTCAAGCCGGGGGAGCAACTATGTCGTACTATTAAATCTGAAACCTCACATCAAGGTAAATTCATTTGTTGATTCGATTAAATTTCAATGTGACATAACTTTTCATGGAGTAGTTGTGCAGCCGTCGGTCGCAGAGTCAGAGTCACTGTGAAAATGCACTCATCATATCGCAAGTGACCGCATGCAAGTGAGTGAGTGAATGAGTTGTATGTGCTAATTTCCGGCTTAAGTTAATAACTGCAACACGCTAATATAGTTAAGTATTTTCGATGGTAACGCAACGTAGAACGCTAGCACCCGACTATGAATGCGATGTGGGAAAATATGAAAGACAAATGAATGCAAATGAAACATAGCCACGGGCACTTGTCACGGTATGCAGAAATTTTTTAGAGCTGTAATATTAAATCGAAAATACGATTTTAATAAATTAATACGATTTTTCAGCTACGCATATATAAGGCGGGCCAAATACAAGTTTCTTTTCAAATCATACATGTTTTTGAAACTGACAGCTGCTTTTAGCTGGAAATCTTGACGCAAAACGAAAAAAGTCGCTTTTAGCTTAAATAACACTCTGCGGCAAATGGTAGGGGTCAGTGATTGAAATGGGTTCAAACTAACGAGGAAAGTTATATCGATAAAAAAAAGTTATACGTGTCCCGGCGTTTTGCTGGGTCTCATCTAGGAATCGAGATGTAGCGATTTAAAGTTTTAGGCTATTTTGTTTGACATAACTCGAGAACCACTAGTCCGATTTTACTGATACAAATTTAGAAAAATTAAGAATTACAATTCCTCTAATCAGTCCGTATATCATTTCTCTAAATAAGCAACAGTTTCGCAATTATAAATAAATGTATAAAGAAAAAATATTTTTTTGACTAAAAAGTTAATTTTTTTTAAGTTCATAAAATAAACTGAAAATGTGTCAAGTCTTACTACTTTCACGTAATGTCACATAACCTATGAACAAAAGGAGACCCAGGTCATGAAAATCAGTTGTCGCAATTTGCTTCTTTTCACAATTAAGTGAATGTATCTATTTTGGAAAATATAAGTTTTTTCCATTTCAGGATATACGGGATATCCTGCGAGATAATTTGATTTAATTCAACACAGTTGTCAGTAATATATCAGACAAATTGAGGCAAATTTGGTTCAATTCTAACAACAATTTTAAAAAATTTACGTTTTTTCATTTCAGGATATATGGGATGTGGGCGTGTCCTTCAAGATAATTTCATATAATTCAATAGAATAGTCAGTAATATATTACAGACAAATTGAGCCCAAGTTTGTTCAATTTCAACAACAATTTTGGATCAGATAAATTTAAATTCCCAAATTAAAAAATTATTTTTTCCTTACTTGTCACTCATCTATATAATTCTTTTCTTAAGAAAGTGGAGACACACCATTATGAAATTTACTGGGAGGGTCAACGACAATATTATCCACGGTATAATTGAGCAGTCCATTGAGTGACATTCTTCTCTCTACCTTGTATTCATAGGCTTCCAAAAGGCTTTCGATTCACTTAGATACAGCGCAATATGGACTGTACTAAAAAACCCTGTCCCGGCTTAAATAATTGTCCGACACAGTGGAATGAAGAGCGAGTCAATCACCACCAACGCTAGGGTAAAACAGACTTGCTTCTTATCACCCTTACTATTCGCGGTCACACTGGACAACATAATGAATGAAATAATCAGTAATAGGAGAAGAATAGTCTGGTTGTATAATAAATGAAACAGGCAGTATTGAGGAGGATGTACGTTATAAATTAGGCAAAGCCAGGTTCACTTTTAGTAGACTAATTCATATATGGCGTTCGCCGCAAATATCTCTTCAAACCAAACCACGTATTTACATGTGCAAAATTCCCTATTCTATATGGAAGCCAATAATGGCTTACAAAGGACGCAGTCTTGCAAAGGATCCAATCACGCCGAAACAAGTTCCTGCCCATTATATGTCCCATTTTTGACCGAATACCGGTTTAAATTCGAATAGGTAGACAAGAAGCAAAGAGACAACAATTAAGGTTTAAATAAGGCGAAGGAAGTAAAAAGAGATTGGTCAGCGATGGAATGGAATCCACAAGTCTGCAAACGTCGTGGTCTAACCAAAAACACATGGCATCGAACAACTCTGACCAAAATAAGGAAACTCAATAAATTCAGGGAAGACGTTAAGACCTATTGTAATGATAGAATTCGATGGAATAATCTTGTAAAAGTCCTATTGTCGCTATGGCACAGACTCTTGCTTTCTTGCTTGCTGCAATTATATGATGCGAAATATTTACTTGATACTTGGAGTGCCACGCCCATTATAAAGTTTCCTCTCCTAACTTTCTCCATTTTCAAGATATCTGTTTATAAAATTTTATTTGATAAGTTAGGTGCCACATCCTCTTCCACACCAATCTTTAGACAGCTATAGAGCTTATTGGTGAGAAAATTACTACTACGCATTTTGAACGTTCTCGCTGTCATATAACTTTAGATACAAATTAAGAAACGCTTACTTTGTGTGGCAAATACCACTGCCATCGCATTAACCGCGCATGATTTAAGATTGACTTCGCACATTTTTAACAGAGGACTTCATTCAAAGTTTCTAAACATTATTTCATAGATTCAAGAAAACTTGTCGCCTTATAAGTCGTATTAATGGGAAAGGAAATCTTACAAAGCTGAAGACTCGTACCGTTATAATGCTCGAAATACTTGTTAAATAATATAAACTTTGTATGTGATGTGTCCATTTTTGGCTTGACTTTGCACCTCTTGTTCGTCACAATTATTTTACAAAGATAAATTAGCTTTCGAGATCGACAGTGGCATGATGGGTGGAACACATGACTATCTCAAAATTGATCCGGTTTCGAGCTCAGACATAACCATATACATATATATACATAACCATATTTTACAGCGAGGATCTATCTGTTACTGTAGAGAGCAACTTCGAGCAGTCAAAAAAATATATAACCTCACACACGCTTGAAATCTTCCCCTGTTAGGCAAGCTTATTTTTCTAATGATTTAGAAAAGTAATAAATTATCTTAACGACTTATATATTTATGGAGTATACATTTCTCCCCTATGTTTTTGACATAATTTCTGAACAGAAAAGTGACGATCTGATCGCACCATGTGATCGATACACCATCACCTGTTGTTGTTGTTGTAGCCGTTTGGGTCTCACTCTATGATGGGAATAATAAATGATTTTTTAAGAATGATAATTGAATTGTGATTTATGTGAGCATAAAATGTTTATGACTTTAAATTGTTTTCTAATAATCGTAAATATATCAAAACATAAAATCAAACACAGTCTAACAAAGGCTAGAGGCACAAGAAACTATCGTAGAGTTATTCCGCTTGACCGGCTGGGTGTGCTCATTCATGACAGAGCAACAGGTTTCTCCGTAATGCCACAAAATAACCACACTCGCATCTGGTAATTGCTGATCACAAGCAACAACATTATGCAACATAATAAAGCTTTTAATCCTCTTCAGTTGTTCAGAGAACGAAGCAAAATTATGTCAAAACATCCGCCAAAAAATGAGTGTAAAACAATAAATGTTGAATGGTTTAAGAATATCTGGAAACCCTTGAAGGCTCCCAAGCCCAAGGAGCGTTGGGTAACGTAGAAACAGAACTCGTTAACAACATGCATACGGGAAATCTCACTCGCTTTTCAAACGAAGAGTAACGCATAAAAATCACCAACATCATTGGGTTTAACGTGCAACCATAAATCATTTTATGCAGCTACCGGGCTTTTTTTATTTAAAACCTTTAATAATATACTATACACGGCATAAGAGAACACACATACAAAACAACGCATGTACCAAATATATAATAACATATGAGACGGTGACAGCGGAAAGTAAGTGCTCAGCAAAAGAAGTTTAGCCGGGATTATCACACTTGTCGCAGCCAAATACCTCCTCTCAAAATGAACGTTATTTTAAGTGCAATACAAAATAAACTCCTTAAAATTACTACGAATTATAATACATAGTAATAATTGGTCGTCGGCAACCACGGAGACCAATGCGGCAGCCGGTTTCAGTTGATTAAAACGGCTTTGTTGATTACAGATGAGTGACGTCAGATTCCCACAAAAAACACTTACTTTTTCCAACCTCTGTACACAAGGCGGATGTATGCAGGTATGAAAGAAAGCTTAGTTCAATCCAAAGCTCCGTGAGTGTGTGATATTATGTTGCCAGCAACAGCAGCGGGAGTCGCAGCAACATAAATAACATGCATACAATACGTTATCGCCACAACAACGACAATGGCAACAACGTCATCAGTACCACCGGCTAAAACCATACCATAGAGAAACCCCCAAAGGCTAAAACTTTGAGCCTATAACTAAGCCATGGTAGGCAGATGTTATTGTTGTTGGCACAGCAGAAAAAAAATAGAGAAAAACAAATACAAAACAAAAATCCATAAATACCTACTACACTAGTAGATATTAAAATACGATATGTTATGGATATGTTAAAAAAAAAATTCGGAGGGACTAAGTATTTAGCCATGTGTACGAGAGTACACACTCCTTATTTACAGCGACGAGTGCGAGTATATGAACGTTGGATTGTTGCCTATATGGATATCATAAATGTGATGATGGAGGCTTGTATGTAGATTGCAGGCATACAAACGAACCATAGTACAAATAATAGTTTTGCCACAAATGCCATCAGTCACCCCTCTTAGAAACGCATAAAATACAATGACACAGCCGTTGTTATTGTTGGAAATTCACTTAAACATTCGAGTACGAGTAAATATCGATTCATATGTTATCATTTTATGTGGTAAAGAAACAAAATAACAAGACTTTAACAAATATGGAATCGTTTGTCATTGAGCTGGTCGAGGGATTAGTAAGGACCAATTGATTGGGAGATAAAACCGACTTCCACTAAAAAAAATCAATATGGTCCTCCATCTGTAGTCGAAATAAAAATCGAGTGTTGTTTGGGACATTTAAAAACTTACGTTAGGTTGGAAAAATAAATACGTTAACCGATAGCTTGTAAAGTTATATAAACTTTTAAGAAAATTAGAATTAACATATTATGTAAGCTCTTGGTTTGAATTATTTTCAAAAGTATACAGACTATGACAGCTTTTGCCACTGAATTCTTTGATAACATAGCAAACATAATACTGCGTGGGAAATTGCTCAGCAAATGTTTTGTTCCGGCTGTGGCATGTTGGTAAGTGTCCTTGACTGTCGTGCAAATGTTTTTTGAGTCCTGATTAAAGCGACTAGAGCTGTTATTGTTACAATTTGGGAAGGCAAAATATGACACTCCTATTTAAGATCTTTCGTGTATGCAAATCAGAAATAAGTTACTACGTCTGTAGAAATACTTAAACTTAATTTCCCTTTACACCCCATGAATGAGGTATGGGATGCTTCTCGCGTTGTTGTGAATTAACACGCTTTGTATTTTATATTCACAATAAACGGCACCTACTTATTTATCGACGTATGCGAAAGTCATTGTTTGAGAAGCTTTTACTAGGCATGCCGACTATCTCCACTTTTATACTGCGAAGTTGCTGCCGACAACTTCGGGGGGCCGTCAATGAAAGTAAAATGCAGAAGACTGGAGCCGGGAATCGAACTACGGATCTTCCGCATGGTAGTCGCGTGTTCTAAACACTATGCCACGGCCGTCTGTAGGAATATTAAAGGGTTATTTAGACCCATAGTACTTCCGATAGGGATTACTGTTAAACTAGCTGTCACATTAATGGACCTTTTTTCTGTATACTTTGATTAATCACCATGGAAATACTTGTACCAAAGCATCTTTTATAAATTGTGGAAATGTATTTCCCAAATCTCCAAACTCTGTTCGGCTTTCAGAGTCATGTTTACGATGAGCAAAATCGTCCTTCTGAGCAGCTTATATGCATTACTATGGATCGTTTCATGAACACATTTACTTTTTTTGAGGGATGCTCTTGATTTTTTATGCCAGAGGACTCATATTTATCAATCCTTTGTCGTTCTCGACAACTCGGTCTCTGTTTAACAACAGGTGCTAGAATTAAAGCGTTTACGGTCACTCAAGAAGCGTCTGTGCTGTCGTATTGTCCGAGGTGACAATGTTGGCTCCTCCCAATAGTCGTGCTCTCAGGCATTCCCAATAATCGTTGAACAATATTTCTCTCTCTGTTCTTACATCTGTGCTTGTGTTGAATGCGAAACAAGCGGATGTGGTTTTGTTTTTATAACACTCAAGCAGAGAGTGACTGTTTTGAATCAAACAAAACATTCGAGTACGTGTAAATTGCCGATCGTTATGTATGTAAAAACGATTATTGCCGGCTTCGGGAGGCTCCAAGCAGAATTGTCGTTTTTAAAGAGAGCAGATTTCTCATGAGACTCCGGTTAATATGCCGAAGGCGTCATAGGTCCATTTGTCTTAAAATTCGTAACTGGTGTCTGTATTTCGTGAAATGAGAACGCTACAGGCAAACGATTAGTGATTTTTTATTCCACATATCGTTTCAAATTATTTGGAGGAGAAAGGGTTACGACCAGACGGCTCACGAGTGAAACCATAACCTTGTTAAGCAAACGTTAGGTGACCGAATTATCTCAAGAAATGGACCTGAATATTGAATATGGGTATGTCAAATCTCTGGACTATGCTGGCAGAACTGATAAAACATTTTGACGAAATACGACCGGGTATGCTCGAAAAAGTGGAGTAAATGGATTGGGATTGTGTTTATAAATCGCACCCGCGGAGGCTTTGCGACTTTTATTAGATTTTTGTGAAGAAGGAAGCGCTTCTTACCATGTCATAGTGGAAGACCATTTAATTTTTGGCCGAATGTGGTATTTTGGCTTCAAATCAATATTAAAGCTGCCCAAGAGCTGTGAATGATATTTGCTGATCAACGTTTTATTCACTTTAAAGTAATCGCAAGCAACGCAAGCAGACAAAAAAACTATCCCCATGACCTTGTTGGCCGACCCACCTATGCTTTATTTGTTGCACGTTCGCCAAGAGAACTCCACTTGCTTCGTTTCGTTTTTGCGCAATTGCATAAATTGCAATTGAACTTTGCTAAATACTACTTTGAAATGGTCACATGGCTGCGCTCATAGTCGAGCGTGAATAATGGCGGTACCATATTGTCCGCGTGCCTGGGACAAATTTTGTCAATCATTTCCTCCCGGACGAAAGCTCGTTAAATGCATAATGGAGTTGTATAATGAAGCCTAATGAAAGTCAGCTGCCGATCCATTGGTGGGTCGTCAGACATGTAAAAAAATATAAAAACAAATCAGTCATTTTCTCCCGGCTGAAACATTTGTCAGATGATAGTTTATACGTTGTTATTGAATAAAAATAACCGTTAGTTGGCGTACGTTGGTGGAATGGTCGTCTGCCGATGACCTAAAGGATCCACTGCAGCACAATGAAAAGGCTAGAAAAAATCGAGGTAATATTATCACAACTCATCATTTTGAAATTCTCTAGATATTTGTAGAGGAGTCAGGCATTCAAAAATTTAAGGGTTTTCAAGTCCGAATAGCCTTATGCTGCACCTGTTTAGATGAGATGTCTACAGCCACTTCAATGAGGCACTTGTGCTGCTGGGACTACATAATAAATCTCTTTTTCGTAGACTTGCATCAATTGGAAAACCCTATACTTGGAATTCAGTTTCATCTCTTCAATTTGTCACAACTACCACTTCGTAGTTTGTCTAACACTCATTTAACAGCAATCTTACGCCAACAGATTGCCTTTTTGTATGTTAACAATTTATTAACATTAACGTGCATTAATGAACTCGCATTTATGTTGATTTATTTATTAGCTGATTTCCAGACAGAATTTATTATTTGTATGCACACACAAGAGCTTTAGACAATAGATCTTCCAGAATTCATTCATATTCAACGAAGCGACGTTTGTGAACTGTCAAAACTGACATTAGCCATACATTGTATGAGAAACGCTAACGGTATAGGTTCTATGTATATCAATTGCACTGAATGCATAACTAAAGCGAATTTACGAAACAACAAATTTTCACTTTACTTCCAGTTGCGATTTCTAATTATTTTTACGCATTTCGCATGTGAAAAACGCATTCAACCTAATCCACACTGTGGGGGGGAGGTACAGTTTGCGAATGTTACAAATTCTTTCACCTGCATTTAATTGCCATGGCTCGTTGGTTAAATAGTAGGGTGGTCCGAACCGAACCGAAACCGAAAAATCGGTGCATCTGATTAACCGAGAAGTCGGAACTTATGGTAAAACGTGTTGAAATATCACTGGAATAACTGAGAGTACACGGATTATTGTGGTTTGCTTGTTGTGCTAAAACCGGGTATAACAAAAATTAACCGCGTTTTGAACACCCCTTTCTATACATATCTATAACATATGCGTTTGTAGCAAGTACTTACAGTAAGAGGAAGTGGGTGTTTATGGTCTCTTGAAAACTAAAATATTTATTGCATTTTTGTTTGCTATTGTTGCAGTTGTGCGTAATTAACATCATAATGATTAATTATGTTGAATGAAATTTATTAATTTAATATTAATATACGGTGGTATGAATGCACATTAACAATAGTACGGATGGGGAGGTACGGTATGGACGTTAAAGTACCCTACAGAGCTGTAAAGTTAATAATGCATGAGACCGATTACAATCCCACATTATTAGCATTTGGTATATGTACATAGTAATACTTCTGAATCTACCAAATACATCATTATGATTTCACATCTCTTGGCGCTGCAGCTTCAAGTAGAGCGTATTCGCGTCGACTGTAACAGTTGGAAACAACATTTCATGTACTGCTATCATGTCAGATGTTTACATATTTATGTTTATTTCGTGTACATAAATTAATTGTTATTGTTTTACAATTAATTATGTACCATGCTACGAATTGCCAGCGTTGAAGAAACGAAAATATTAAATTAAATCAGCGTGGAGCGCGCCAGTCGGAATGTCGGCACAGTGAATGTTTGCAAGACGCGGTCGGTTATGGATGTAATAAATATATTTTATGTTCATTAATTATATTTTTTTTTTATGGATGGTTATCATTTCACTTTCGTTATGTTTTCATTCGCCAGGGAAATGAACTAAATGAACATAAATTTTAAAATTACAATGCTCGAATCGCGGCTCGCTTAGGTGCTAGGTGTGGATTGTAAAAAATGTTGTAATTTAATTAGAGGGAGTTAAAGCAAGGGGTTTCTGTTAATGATATGCCACAACTAAACAAATACATATAAAGAGAGAGACAGAATGAGATTTAACGTAATTATGGTCAAACAACATATATACGATGTAATGTTGGATTTTATATCCATATAATTATTATATTTTTTACTCTCGAAGTTATGTATCATTTTTTTTATATTGTACATCTATATTTTCTTTTTACCATATCTGACGTTGATTCGTACTCAAATTTGCCTAGTAAATAGAGAGATAGATAGAACCGCAAGAACGAAGAAAGAAAAAAAAAATAATTGTTCGCGTTCTCACTCTGCCAACAGTATAGTACGTGGGTGTAATAACTTCTTTGATAATTGGCAGTTATCACAAGCATAGGCTTGAAAGCAGCTTCTCTTATACCAAGAGCTGTAACTATGCATATTGGACTGAGAGGTTTGGCATACCAACGAAGGTTTAATCTTAGCTGATCGCTAAGCATACCGCCTTTTTACAAATAGCAAGCGAGGAGCAAACACCAGTGAAAATCCGTGGTCATTTAAACCGAAAAGTGGAGTGAAGTGGTGTATGTAATTTAAAATTTTAAAAGTTACAATAAGTTGAAGTCTCGAACCGTTATTATAATTAACAAACCCTTCGCCAGACAGGTAATACAAATAAAATTTTAAATAAAAACAGTGATAATTATTAGGTAAAACTTCTTAGGAATTCAATGTGTTCAAAATTTTCTTAATGTGTCTCTAAAAAGTGCGGGTCGATGCCAATACCTAAATCAAATAAAAGGTAACTTTTTTTTTTGTACTTTATAGTGAAAATTGCGTTTAACTTCGGTTACATTTTTTTTTCTATCAGGGTTATAAATATTATACATATTTGCACATTTTTCAACGTCTCTCGGATCGAAATTGTGGTCTGGAAGTTTAAAACAAACTGGCCACGTGGGTTAGTAAAACGCACCGAGAGACGTAACTTTGAAGAATTCATCGGTGCATGTGGATAACCTCCAAAAATTTGGGTTGTTGCGTAATCTGAGCCGTCCTTTGTCTCGCTTTCGACGATATCACAAAATCACGTGGACTTACATAATCGAACATTCTTCGTTACTCAACTTATCACCTAATTTGAATCATTCTCCAGCCAAAAACATTCAAAACTTAATTAATTCACGTAACACCAAGCTTATATTTTTTCGTAAAAAAAAAAGAAAAAACCTGTATAATTCAATTTCATATCTTAATAATAATTTTTTTTCGTTAAAAGTAATATTATTTCTACCTTAATTCTAATATACTTAAATTCCCATTTAATTTTATTAACGTTTAATTTATATTTAAATTAAATTGAAGTTAAATTGAATTCTAAAAAAAAAAATCCAATACTTAAACGTTAGTCAAGCATTTATATTTTCCTTTTTACATCAACTATCTTTAATTATTTCTTAGATTATTATATCACCTAAAAGCTTTAGCAACATGTATCACAACATATTCTGATCGTGGATAGAATATCTCAACTTTTTTTTTGTTCCTGTTTAAACATCCTCGTACGTAGCTGAAAGGCCTTTCTGCATCGTGGGATCAAATAACCAAAAGAGAAACCTGTAAGTCATAATACAATTTTAAATTTAATTTTTAATCCCGCTCAAGAGAAATTTTATTGAATGAAATTTTAATTAAGTTTCATTATCACTGAGCGCAAGCCATAAAATTTCGACTGTTGTTGTTGTGATATTTTGTTGTGAGTACAGTTTGTATCATAATTTTTGAGTAGTTATAAGTTTTTTTTTATATATTATATATTTTCGCATTCTTCTTTAAACTACCTATTCGCGCTCTCTCATTATGCTTTAGTCTTTACACTTGTTTGTTTTGCTACTGAATTCCAATAAATATGTAATAATGTATGATCTTACTAAAGAGATGATGAATTGAATTTTGTTTGTGATGTAAAACCAGGGTCGTAGATAAAAAGGTTTGCCAATGGGGGTTTTTCACAGAAGTTGCCACAGAAAAGCCTTACGGATGGGTGGGTTAGAGACGCCAAGAGCTACGTCATCTTAGCTCTGAAATACGACTAATTTTCTTGAATATGTGTGTTTTGAATGGTAAAGATATTTTTTAACGTTCATGTAAAGGGCTTAAAATCGCGCGTGATATTTTTTTTGTTTGTACGGGTTAAATATATTCGTTTTATGGACCAAAAACCCCGCCCACTTCTCCTATACTAGCTAGCTGACCGAGCACGTGCGTACCGGTTCTATAAGTGAAAAGAAATAATACAATATAGTACTTTGTTTGCAGGAATTTGTCGTAATTTGATCAATTCGAACTGCTTTCGAAATGTTTGCAGAAAAATCTAAAACCCACTGTTACAACGAGTATCTACACAGCAGTATTGTACTATGACATGTAAAAACTAATGTAAAAATTTGTTATAATGTTCCAAATTGGGGCATTTCTACATACGCAAAGGTTCAGCAGGACCGATTTACGTCGTCTCGACTTAAGCTGTTTCGATTTGCCACTATTTGCATAGAAGTCATTTAAAGTCTGCCAAAGATGACACTGACTAACAATACTGTACTTTTTTCATATTTTGAATCCGATTTGAAATATTCTCATCATTAAATCAAACTTTGATATGATCCTGACAACTACATCGGTAATAGAAAGTAAGCAGTGATCATACAAAATTAGCCTGTCTCCCATGACAAGCCCATGTTAAAATATTTCTGGGTCCAAAGCAATAGTTGTCATGCTCTTTTTATTGACATTTTTCATTGTCAGCATAAATATTATTATTTATAATCAAATTTCCGCCGAAGAAAAGAGAGAATCGTTTGCGAACATACATTTTTACAACTCAACTATGGTTGGTGCCTCCACAAACCGAATAATATTCCTACATATGACATTATAACATTTATGGTTAAATAAAACTTGTAGAAATTAAAAAGTTTCACCTTTTAAACGGAACAAAATATGCAGTCTAAGTTCAAACATGTATAATTTTTATCGTAAAATGCAAATTTTTGTTTGAAACAAAAAACTGATTTAAACTACACATATACATGTAAAAAGACGTTCACAATATGACATACAATGAGTATATATGTACATTAGGGATATAACTTTTTAACAATTTTTTAAAATATCTAAATTGGCAAAGCACAGTCCGATAGAGCATAAAAAACTATAAGGGAACGTATATTTATTTTTTCGCTAAGGTCAAAAAAGTTCACGCACCAACCGCGATGAAGTTTCGAAAATTTTTAATCATCTTTTTGGTTAAGAAAAATTGATAATATGTTTATTTAAAACAAAAAATGACTCAAATATGAAATTTCATTAATATTTAGAGATGGTAAGAGATTTTTCCGCAAACTAAAACATATCTTTAACCTTTTTTAACGAAAAAATAATAAAAATGTGTTACGAATAATTTCTCCTAATGCTAATAGTTAGTTTGTTTACTAACACTTGCAACATTTATCGCAGGTGTCAGCCTGTTGATAATTGACCAATGAGCCTAGGAGATCTAAATTCCCACTTAACGAAGTTTCGTTATTAATTCGTTAAGTTGCTATTGGCCAATAAGAATTTTTGTACACCTGTTTAGAAAAACCTATTGGTGCGTTAACTTTTTTCAGAAAAATTACAAAAGATTATGATTTTCGTGGTTACTAGGACATGGTTGACCTCATGGTACTATGCCAAAAAATTGGTTATACCCCTAATGTACATACACTGTGGTAACTTATTTATCGGCACGAAATTTAAGTATATATGCACTACAAAATGTTGTGCGTGAATTGACATGGCAATATAGAGTGCTTCTGCATGTATGTTTTTTTACAGTGTGGGCAAAAAAGTTATTGCCACTATTTTTTTTAAATAAAAACTAAGGTCAAGAATTTGGTAGACAGCCCTGACAATTTTAGCCTAATAGTTTGCAAGCATATGGGTTGATATGGGTTTCTGTTTCAAATGTAAACAAAATAACAAAAACCCACTTTCTCTTAACATCCGGTGAATGCGTTTTTGAGAATAAACATGTTTCCAATTTAGTCTCACACAACGGGACCTACAGTTTGAAGTCAGCTCCGAATGTCAGCTATTTGGGAAACTTTTACTATACTTGCCGATGACTCGTCACTACTGCACATTTGTTGTTGACAACATCAATGGGACCGCCAGTGGAAATGACCAAGATCACCCGTCTGGCCAAAATAGTTAGACATTACATCGATATAAATACTGAGCAAATGGGTGCCGAAGATTTGATCCGATCGACCTAAAACGTGCAAAAACGTAGATTGTGCAAGATCCTCTGTTCCTTACAACCTAGTCTACCTACTCGAAAGCGTTCTAGCGTCTTAAATGTACCCAAATTATCTTTAAGACGCATGCTTCACAATGTTATACATTCACATTTCTACAAAATTCTTAAGGTCATGGTAACAGGTTTTAGTTATCTAACGAAATTTTCTCAGACGAGTCAAGCATTGAAAATTATAAACTGACACTCATAATCATTCTTTTGGCCACCACTGCCTCATGGTGGTCATAGTTAAGTGCAACAATTGGGTACAAATTTTCTAGGAAAAATGTTGCATTAACCGTTGCAATCATTGTTGCTATCGAATATGTGTAGTTACATTTCAGTAGCCGATTTACATATCACGCATAATGCATCTCACGCTCTCTGGCATCGAATCATTGTTGCCGTGACCGTTGTTGTTGTTGCTGTTGTAGCTGCTCTGATGTTGATTGTTGATACCTTCTGTGCAAACCCCAGATCCATATAAATGCGTTTGCATTTGTGTTTCCCCCCGTTCAGCCTCAAAATTGCAAATTGTATTTGGGGTTATCATTCGAGTAAAGAAAACAAAAAAACACACCGACTGAAGGCAACAAGGAAAATTGCAACAACCACCATATGACCGACGACGGCGGATGATTGTTATGGAATTGAAAAAAAAAATACACGTAAAACAACGACAACATCTCAGGCTGAGACCTCGGAATAATAACATCGATCTGAACAAAGTGTTGGTTAACGATTTTTAAGCAACAAAAAATAAGCTTTATGCGTTTACACATCGCTCTAAAAAAAACGCACACACACACATACGAATCAGCTGCCGATGATAGTTCACACTGGCTACTGTAGGTTAGAGTAGCGGCGCTTCCATATCAGCTGCTGCAGCTCACTTTACTCGGTGCCTACCGCCCGGCATCGTGAGTGGTGCTGTGTTACTGCCACTCGTGATTTCATCAATTATTACGTGTGAAATATCAATTTAACAACAAATTTCCAACTTTAATTGTAGAGTTTCATAATTTGCTTTCAGTTTTCTGCTGCTGGACGTGGATGCTTTGGTTCATGGCGCTGTTTGCTGATGTTTATTTTTCCTAAGCGTTTTATTATTATTGTTTATGTGTAATTTATTTTTAAATTGTTTTCTTGTTATCGTTTTTGTTTTCGGTTAAGTTTTCTTTACACATGTAGCGATACTGTAAACGTCCGTCCGTCCGTCTGTTTGTCTCGCTATCCGTCTCATATACTATGCCTTGCTTCAATTAACGTTATAGTTTTTCTTGCCGTAACTGTGGCCGATTTCAATAATTCATAATGTTGACTTTAACCATTTATCATTTGTTTCTTGTTATTTCGATAAACCAATCCAATTTACACTTTGTTTAGTTGGTTGGTTAATTGAACGAAATTTAGCTCATGCATTTCAAACAGAGAAAAGGTCTGTTCAGACCGAAGCGATTCTGTGCGGCGGCAAAACGCCTCATGGAGAACAATCGAGATGAAGGAAATATGAGACGGATTAATCTACGTTTAGTTGAAGATGTCATATCTAGTTATTGCGAAGTAGAGTCTTAAGAATAGGGATTAAGAATAGGGATCACGTTATTTAACCTTAAATACATATATTTTTCCAAATATTTCTGATGTCAGATTTGTCGGAATCTAAGATAGCCGGAAAAAATCTCAAGAGACATAAGACAGTATGGCAGCCTATCGTGATATCAGTTCTTACTAGGGATGACATAATATGCTGATAAATATCAACCGTAAATTTCGCCATGTTGCTGCAGCCATTTCAACCATAGAAAATAAGTCACTATGAACATGAGACTGGCCGAAGCATGTTGGTTAGAAATCGCAACATTCATTAGTCCAAATTGGGTTCGAGTTCTATCATCGGTCGATCGTTCTCTTGATGTTGAAAACAGCAAACTTGGAGTATTCGACTAAATCAACCAATTACACCCCATATACGAGGTATGGAATACCTCCACGCGTTGTTATGAATTAACATGTTTTCTATTTTTAGATTTACAACTAACGGCACCTGCTTATTTACCGACAGACAGACAGGCGATGAAAGAAAAATGTAGATGACTGGAGAAAGAAATCAAACCATGAATCTCCCGCATGGGCAGAAATTCTCGCCGAATTTCGATTAGTGACGAGTTAATAGATACATCAATAAACAACAATTACTCAGTTGGACTGTTGAACAACCTGAAGAGGTTGTATAACTACAGTGGCATCAACAAAAATGCACTATTCCGCGATTTATGCGATGGTGTGATCATCGATCCGTATTTCTTCAAAAATTAGCCCGAACAGAACAAAACTAGGCATGACAAGTGCTAATACACCATTATAATTATGAATACTTGAAGTTGGAGTCTGTGATAAGTTTGTTTTCCATTCTTCATTTATTGGCCGGTAAAAAACTTGCACCGTGCCAAAGAAAAGCGATCCAAGTGTGTGTACCAACTATCGCAGGATTAGCCTTTTACCCATCGCAGACAAGATCCTGTCTAGTGTGTTATGTCAAAGACTAAAGTCCATTCTGGCGAACCTGATTGGACCTTATCAGTGTGGCTTTAAACCTGGTAAATCCACGACCGACCAGATATTCACACTACAAATCTTGGAGAAGACCCAAAAATTGCATATTGACACCTACCATCTGTTCACCATCTGCATTCAACAGTCCGATACCACAGAAATTGTTGAATGCTATGGCTGAGTTTGGTATCCCCTCGAAGTTAATAGGACTTTGTGGGATGACACTGAATGACACGAAGTCCTCAGTGAAAATTGGCTAAAATCTGTCAGAGCCATTTTCTACCAAGCAAGGCTTTAGACAAGGCGAATGTCTGTCCTGCGATTTTTTTCACATCGTAATGGAGATGATCATGCGGAAGGCTGCAGTAAACAGGAATGGTACCATCTTCAACAAAAGTCACATGTTGCTCGCGTATGCTATTGATATACATATTATTGGACGTGGATTGCGGGATGTTACTGCGGCATTGAAAAACAGTCGGCGGAAGTGGGTCTGGTGATAAATGAGAGCAAAACTAAGTTATTTGTTTCAACGAACAAAGTGTTCACTCGTCTGGGACGCTGCGTGAACGTTGACAACTATAACTTTGATGTGGTAGATTGCCTACCTTGGCACCGCCATAAACAAAAATAATGTCAGCCTGAAACTCAAAAGACGAGTATTGATCACAAACCGCTGCTACGATGAGCTAAGCAAGAGATTTAATGACAAAACGCTCTCTCGAAGAACAAAGTTCCAACTCTACCAGACTCTGATCGACGGCGAGTACTGTCGTCGAATGAACCATGCAACGATATCGACGTAGTAATGCGCGTTCAAATAGACCGAATGCTCTGGCTTGGGATCCTACCCGTAGGGTGAGGGTATAAAAAGAAAATTCTAAATGGATCACGATATGACACATGACAGTGAAAGAACATTATTGGACTAATATAATGCGTGAGCGCCGATAACACTGTAGAACATAGTAAAACCCGCAAAGGGTCCAAACCCTTAGGGAGTTTTACTATACTGACCTATTACCCAGCAAAATATTTTGTTGCAAAGAAACAATTACAGAACAGCTTTTACTGATAAGTAACAAGTTCCACTTTCGGTTGCACAATATATTATTTTTGTTTGAAATTGTCCCAAAACCAACATGTTCTCATGGAACCTGTTATGAAATGAATTGCTACATAACTGAATTAGATATGCTGTTTTTTGAAATTTCATTGATTTTCAATTAGGTGCTAGTTCGAAATATATTTTAACTCAGATTTTTGAGTTTTTCTTAATAAATACCCTCTAAAAAATACTTATTTCAAATACGAATATTCATTTTCTGTTCTACGGAATCTGTGGTGCAACATGTTGTACATAATCGGTTATATAGAACCAGAAACAGAATAGAAAGTCGATTAAAAAAGAAACGATTCTAGTATCAATACCATTCGCAACAAGTTCTGAAAAATTTTCCTGGGTACCACAGATTCCGTAGAACAGAAAATGTGTATTCGTATTCGAAATAAGTATTTTTTAGAGGGTATTTATTAAGAAAAACTCAAAAATCTGAGTAAAAATATATTTCGAACTAGCACCCAATTGAAAATCAATGAAATTTCAAAAAACAGCATATGTAATTCAGTTATGTAGCAATTCATTTCATAACATGTTCCATTAGAACATGTTGGTTTTGGGACAATTTCAAACAAAAATAATATATTGTGCAACCGAAAGTGGAACTTGTTACTTATCAGTAAAAGCTGTTCTGTAATTGTTTCTTTGCAACAAAATATTTTGCTGGGTAACTTCACCCTGACTTGTAATTTCTCCCTCCCCGGATTGGCTGTTGCACTGAGTAATTGAAATTTGGTTTGAAATATGAATTTATCTATCTCGGGTGTGTTGAAGATAACACAAGTTATGTCAGCCTCAACAGTTTCTGATTTTTTTTAGAAATACCGCTACAACAAATAGGGTAATCTCTTTAATGTAAAAAAGTTTAATTCACATTTTTAAATTTTAGAATAAGAGAAAAAACGTCAAAACTAAAATAATTACACACTAATATTTCGCATCACATTTATGCCCTCACAACTGCCTTGCATTTAAGTTACTAATCAAAAACAACTACATTTATTTTTCTCACCTAATTACATATCAAATGTAATTAATAATTTTAATTACTCTTGGCGATTTCCGCATCAAAACGTGCTTGAAATTTCTTATCAGAGTTGCAACCAATTAAAGTGAACGTTCTCATTAGAAACTAATGCACATTTTCGTCTTGCGCCTAACTTTGTCTTAATTCTATACGACGAAATGGTGAACAAATCAATGTGCATGTGATTGTCATAATCGATTGGCAACAAATTACACTATGCAACAAATGACGACTTTTTGAAAAATACAAAAACGGGATAGTATAGGTTCGATTCTTCTATCGAAGGGTAATAAAACCCTATACTCAGTTTGGCGAGATTGGTGACCAATTTTTTTTTTATGGGCCCCTTAAGATTCTCAAAATCAGTGAGCCCCATGAAAAAAGGTGTGATCAGTTTTTGTCCAACAGCTAACTCACACTTCGTGATAGCGCTAAACTGTATTTGGCAATAATGTAGCTGGGAGTTTTGCGCACTAACTTTATTAACAAATTATGTCAAAAAGGTTGGTTATTCCTGCCCTTTTTCAAAAAAAATTGAAGAAGAATTTATTATTTTTTCACTTTTTTGAGCATTACTTTGAGGGAGTCCAAATTTTTCTCTAACACTGTTCGCTAAAATTGTAGCCCTGGTAAAGATAAACAACTTTCGTGAACATATCAATCCAATCTGAACGTGTCTAGGCAGCCTAAATAGCTCATAAAGTCCACGTTGATACCGGTTTTTCGCACCTTTACGCACTTATAAGCCAGTAACGTGGTTGAATATCAACCGATTTTAAATTTCTCAGTGGATTTAGAAAGAAGAGACTGCGGCCTTTACAACCATGTATATAGTTATATTGGTAACTTGTCATATCTGCTTGTTTTTTGCCTCGAAATTTCAAACTTTTGTAATTTGTTCACTATTTTTAAGTTTGATGAAGTTTGTAGCCCCTATTTTATAAGGACACCCTAATGTTTACTATTTTATTCAGAAAGTGCATGCTTTCACGAGTTAAACGCATATGTGTTTGTAAAAATCGGTTAACAGCTAGTTAAGTTATTCATGTTTTCCGAGGGACGCAACTTTCATATCCTATACTAAAATCAAAGAGTTGAAGAAGAAGCATTGTTTTGGTGCTGTTGTTAATTACTTCAACTTTGATTTTAGCATAGTTGCGTCCCTAGGAAAACATTAATAACTTAACTATTTGTTAACCGATTTTTACAAACAAGTATGCCTTTTACTGGTGAAAGCGTTCACTTTCTGAATAAAATAGTTAACATTAGGGTGTCCTTATAAAATAGGGGCTACAAACTTCATCAAACTTAAAAATAGTGAACAAATTACAAAAGTTTGAAATTTCGAGGCAAAAAACAAGCAGATATGACAAGTTACCAATATAACTATATACATGGTTGTAAAGGCCGCAGTCTCTTCTTTCTAAATCCACTGAGAAATTTAAAATCGGTTGATATTCAACCACGTTACTGGCTTATAAGTGCGTAAAGGTGCGAAAAACCGGTATCAACGTGGACTTTATGAGCTATTTAGGCTGCCTAGACACGTTCAGATTGGATTGATATGTTCACGAAAGTTGTTTATCTTTACCAGGGCTACAATTTTGGCGAACAGTGTTAGAGAAAAATTTGGACACCCTCAAAGTAATGCTCAAAAAAGTGAAAAAATAATAAATTCTTCTTCAATTTTTTTTGAAAAAGGGCAGGAATAACCAACCTTTTTGACATAATTTGTTAATAAAGTTAGTGCGTAAAACTCCCAGCTACATTATTGCCGAATACAGTTTAACGCTACCACGAAGTGTGAGTTAGCTGTTGGACAAAAACTGATCACACCTTTTTTCATGGGGCTCACTGATTTTGAGAATCTTTAGGGGCCCATAAAAAAAAATTGGTCACCAATCTCGCCAAACTCAGTATAGGGTTTTATTACCCTTCGATAGTAGAATCGAACCTATACTATCCCGTTTTTGTATTTTTTTCACTGTTGCACTGTGTTATGAATTTATGCAAATGTAGACATAGATAAATAACAGCAGAAACAACAAAAACTGTGATCAATACAAATGTTGCATTTTTGTTTTTAACACAAAAGTACATGCGCTCAAGAAGGCAATACAATTGAAGCAATTTATCATTATACATAAATAGAAAATCATAAGAAACTAAGTAACACAATATTAACCACTAATTCAAATTGACATTTCAATATACAACAAAATTGGCTAAACAAAAAAAAAATAAATAAACCAGTACGAGTGAGGGACACTGAGACAAAACGCATAACAGATATGTGAAGGTATAACGATTTTTCTATATAAATGATTTAACAATGATCACAAACTTGTTTTCAGTTGCGAGATATCGTGAAAACGAATTGCGGGAAAGTGATATAATTGAAATCGGTAGTCCATATATCACACAGAAGATTTTAGAAATGGCAGTTAGCGAGATATCATGCAGAGGAATTTCAAGAAAGGCTAATTTGGTTATATTTACTTAGCGACACTTAATCGATTATAGCGTTTGATATTAAGATTTTTAATAATTTTTCTAGTTTCCGAAAATCTAACCGGTATGGAGTTCTCATTCTCACAAAAATGTGACTATGAATGGCTTCAAACTAAAAATTTTGAGTAGTATTGCTTTCAACAATAGTCACTTAAAGGATCGGTTTATCTTCGTTTACCACAATATATTATATCTGATTCCGCAGTCACCCACACAACATACGATATTTTTGAAATATGTAAGCATATATACAATGGCAAATGAATACACAATGTTTTCTTTCACTGTACCCGCTCACAAGAGTAAATTCCAGTTTTCAATGTATTTAAATGCAACTCATTTCGTGCGATCTGTTAAATCGCATTAGCTGAAAGACATTCAAATTGTAATAAAATGAATTGCATTTTCGATATGATTTGCAGTTTGTGCGATCAATTATGTCATACGGCAGAATTTTTTCGATAATTAGTTTCAAAAATTCACTTAAGCTCGCAGACCTTAATTGGATCGTATTACCATTGAAATATATTTTAATGTTTTTATATTTTTGCAATTTAATATGAAACTACTTGAACTGAAAATTGTTCAAAGAGTTATCACTTATCGAGTGTCATTTCAAAACAAGATTACTGTCACTGAACAGCAGCTGGCCAGAGAATGTTAAATAATATTAGTTTGGTATTATGTTCGACGCTTATAAGGCAGTATCTCGTTTATCTGGACGCCGCAAATCTTTAATCGGCTTATATCTTAATTCAGGTTGATTTCTAAAGCAAATCGGTTTCAATTTCATTTTACATTAAGTTAGTGGTTTGTAAAATATGTATTACAAATTGCAACTTTCAAAGAAAATATCAAACCATTCTTTTAGCTATACCCAAATTTAGACATGTATTGTGTGCAACGACAACATTGCGATATAAAATACTCGATGGGAAATTTCTACCTTTGACCTGAAGTAAATCAACAAAAATGCATAACTGTAGTTCTTTAATTTTACTCATTACATTAATTTTTATATGATGTTATTACGCGAAAAAAGAAAAGTTGACACCAATTCTAAAATGAAAATTTGAAAATTTTGACGTCTATGTCAGTGAACAGCTCGTACAGCTCATGATTCATACGACGCCGATACTCTCCGTTAACAATGATGTGCCCATAAATTTAACGGTGTATTTTTCAATCGAATACTGCCAGAAAAATTCATCCGCTTGTGTCATAACTAGGGCGACCATTTTTCAGCACGAAAAAAACGGTTTTCAGTACTTAAAACAGCATGAAAAACCGTTGAAATAAGCACGATAGATTTTATATTCAGCATTTATAATTTTTTTTGTTTATTGAAAAACAAACAAAAAACAATTTCACATCTATTAAAGAAGTAATAAAAAACAATAAGTAAATTAACCAAATTATTCAATTGTGTATTCATACAAAGAAAGTAATTTTTAAACCAAAAAAAATTTTCTTAAAGTGAGATTATACCTTGGTCAATGTCACGATTACAATAAGGCACTTAGTACATTTTTAAATTTTCCAAAGTGAAACTTTTACGCTGGTTTGTAAAAAAATTTTCATATATAGAAAAAACGCGTTCCACGTCACACGATGAAACGGGAGCGTATTTAAAAAATGTTGATTCAGCAGGCGAATATTTTCCCATAAACGCACTTGTTGTTTTGGAATTTTTAAAAATAAAATTGTTGATTTCCACAAAGCCAGGATTTCGCGCAAGAACGGCAGTCATTTTTTTAAAATAATTTTTATCAGATGTTTTTCTATAGCATGTTGAATTGATTTTACTGTTTCCAAGCTTTCATTAAATGGCAATCCGCTTGACTCAATTTTTGTGATGGCATGCCGGATGCACTTATAGTTAATTTTTATGAAGGAAAAGTCGGATTCCAAATTTTCATTAGAAAGAACCTCTTCGCTTTATCGCAATGCTTCAGAATCATTTTCGTTAAACTCTTGAATGACTTCCCTTATGTCTTCCAAATAATTTGTATAATACTCC
This sequence comes from Muscina levida, assembly GCA_964034835.1. Classification (NCBI taxonomy): domain Eukaryota; kingdom Metazoa; phylum Arthropoda; class Insecta; order Diptera; family Muscidae; genus Muscina; species Muscina levida. The sequence continues at coordinate 67,196,665 of OZ035880.1, read as the reverse complement.
GCTGTTTCCAACCACGTTCCTCATCGTGTCGTTATTGGTTTAGGTTATAGAGGCACATTAGGTTTCATTAGTTTAAATTTTTGTTTTCTATAAGGCGCCTGAAAACTATAGGAATATAACGAATCGAACGATCTAAGCTATCGATAAAAATAGGGCTATTACAAAATCTTGAACACAGGCTGTGTGTAAAATAAGAGGATAATTTGCAAATTGAATTCTACCTGTCATATTTTTATGAACCGCAAGGGCTTGTGATATGTAAAAATTTCCAATTGATAGAAACATATCTTATTAAAATGTATCAAAAATTTAAATAAGGGCAAAAACAGCATGAAAATGCACAAACCTTTTAAATAAGCAAGATCGCTTGAAATCGTTAAATTAAGCAGCATCAGCAATATTCAGCATGTGCTGAAAATTGGTCGCCCTAGTCATAACCCAGGATTCTAAACCATACATCAAGACAGGTAGAACCAGTATCTCACTTGTTTAGTCCATAGTAGCATTTATTAGTAAGCAGAATTCTTCTCCGAATCTCGAGGCTGACTTAGATCTCCTCTGGTATAGAATGGCTCCGTAAGGTCCCTGCCAATCTTCACTGAAGACTTCGTGTCCGACAGCGTCGTTCCGCAAAAGAATACCAAACTCAGCCACACACTTGGATCACCTTTTTTTAGCACAGGACATAATACGCTTAGAATTCAATCATTGGGTCAAGTCAAACTGTGCGTAGGAGCTGGTTCATGCTCGTTATCAGCTCCTCGCCACCGGACTTGAAGAGCTCTGCCGGAAGTCCGTCGGCACCGGCTGCTTCATTATTTGTCAGCCGCGATATTGCTCTTTTTACCTCGGCTTGACTTGGTGATGGGTAATCTAAGCCGTGGTCAACAATTTGCGTGATACCTTCACGTGCGCTGCTCTCTGGAACCAGCAGTTTCTGGAAGTGTTCTCTCCATATATGCAGCACACTCTGCGTATCTGTACCCAGATTTCCATCTTTCCGGCATCACGTCTATCCCTGTATCGCTCTATATCCTCGTTCTCCCGTTCTTTCATCTGACGTTTTTTTTTCGGTTAAATAACTATCTCACCTGTTTTACTGTCTCCTTGTGCAGTATCCTAACAGCCAGGGTTACAACTGGCTGCAGCAACATTCTGTGCCTCAGACGCTATGCATTCTTCATCGTACCAGTATTCGTCTGAGCGCCAATTTTTCATATCCTAGCACGGTTGTTGCCGCGGTTGCCATTGAATCCGCAATATGCTACCACTGTGTATCGGGAACGTCAGAAGAAGAGGCGTTGTGTCGTAGTAGTTGGGAGAGCTGGTTAGAGTAGGCAGTAGCTATCTCTGGGTTTACAGCTTCGCGAAGTCCAGCTTTCTTTGTGTTTGGCTACGTGCTTTTTTCGCTCTGCTCAATTTTGGCTGCAACAAGGTTCACACGGATCACACGCTCGTCCATCACACTAGATGCATGCCTGCTATCAATTACCACATGATCAATTAGATTTTTGGTGTTTTGATTGAGGATAGCCAAGTTGTCTAGTGGATGTCTTTGTACTGTAATCTGGTTCCACTCACTACCATGTCCTTCCCGCTGCGAAGCTAACCAGCCTAAACCCGTTGTCTGACGTGTCGGTATGCAGGCTAAATTTACCGATCTATGGACCCAGAACATCTTCCCTTCCTAGTTTTTGCATTAAAGTCTTCCAGAAAAAAAATTAATGTCGTAGCCAGGGCAGCGTTCGTATGTTTCCTCTAGGCGATCGAAAAATGCATTTTTAATCTCATCGTCTTTATATTCCGTCGGGGCATGAGCACAGATCAGCGTGATGTAGAAATTTTTCGCCTTAATGCGGATTGCGGCTATTCGATCACTAACAGGATTGAATAGCGAGACAAGATGTCTGAGTCTCTCGCCAACTACAAATCCACATCCAAATTCATGTTTTTCGGCATGGCAGCTGTAATAGATGTTGCAATTTTTACATCGCGAGCATTCTTGTCCTGTCCGTCTCATCTCCTGAATGGCGGTTCACATTTTATCTAGTGTATAAATTAATCATGTTTGTTAAATCGTTATTTGAGTGTTTGTCAAATCGGCACTCCACTGTACATCGAAAATTGTTTTACTGAAAAATATGCATACTTTATTTTCATATTAATCACGCGATGGATATGAGAAACGAACGTTTTCGTTTGCTAGCATAATCACAAAGGCAATATTTGATTACTGTCCTGAAATATCAATAATTCGGTTAATTTGAAAAAACAAATCGATTTATCGATTTCAAGATGCAACAAGTATGTAACTATCTTTGAAAGTTGTAAATAGAAAATATGTTTTCCAATGATAAAAGTGTCATGCTCAATTTATTACAATTCAAGTGTTTGCCACTGCCTTCCCACAAAACATTATTTTTCAACATACAGCTTAAAATAGAAATTGCAATCGGACTAAGCGAAGATGTGCTAATTGTTTGTCATTAATCTATTGAAAACTACTTGATTAATTACAAAACATGCTCGGTGTAACAATGTGCAGTGAAATGTGTCTAAACATTACCAACAACATTCGTTCGTCTTTTCATGCCATATCTGATTACACACAGGTTGCACTAACTGTCAACCATTTGAATGGGTAATATTTCTCGAGTGTTTACCGCGTATACACAAGTCCTAAGCGGGCCATACATAAGTCGTTCACAAACATTAACAACCAAGTTTTATGTTGTTCAACAAATCTAAGTCGATTGCAATCGGGCAGAGTACAATCATTTCGAAATATTCGCCTTCAAAACTTTAAATTCCTAGTACAAATGCAGGTATTACTTGAACTAATTAATTAAAATTGATCTCATCTCATTCTAGTAGACAGAGATAGTGTCAAGGAACTTAACTTAACACACATATCTCAATTTTTGTCACTTTGTCACTTGCACCTCTTTGCTTCTTACTCCCTTAAATATGGGTAATAAACTAGTAGTAAACTAAATGCAAAAACACATATAAAATAATCCGCGATCACGTTTGTCTAATGTGTGATCTGCTTAAGCCGTATAGTGCTTAAACCAAGTGATTTTATGTTGCCTCTTTTAACTAAGTACTTTGTTATGTTGTCGTTTGTCACATTTTGTTCGTATTAAATTTCAAAGTAATTCTCAAGGTATTCTCGTTTGTATGCCTCACAAGAGTTCGCTTAGTACTTTTATCTAAGATTTCCTTCACCACCAACAGTCCGAGCTGGGAGAAACATCAAAAGCATTTCACACGGCCATGTATGTCATACTCGAACGTCTTTGGCCCATGCACCTCTAGTGATGCAATTGCCAGTAATTTATGGGTATAACTGCATGCGAAATCGGTGGTGTATTTGCTTTTCTGGGTGTCTTTTGTATGTTATGCTGGCCATGTTTATCCATCTTAATTTCTTCCGGTTTTAACAAAGGTTAATTGCTTTGTTTCGCAACATAATTCAAATGTGATGTTTTCCTATAGATGATAGTCTGCTTTACCAATGTGATGGTCAGGAGTAGAAGAAGTAGTGGTAACAACAAAAGAAGAGGTGATTAATAAAAAATAACTTCATTTCCCTATACACCTCACGCATGTGGTATGGGACAGCTTTAACAAGCTTCTATTCTTAGATTGACACAACGGAACATACATACATTCTGTAGACGACAACATCGATTTTTCCGCCGATGAAAGAAAATGTTGATCACTGAGATAGAAATCGAACACTGGTCTCCCGGATGAGACCCGTGTTTTCTAAGTATCATACACTCCATGAATGAGGTATGGGATGGAAAGCTCTTCGCGTTGTTGCGAATTAACACGCTTTCTATTTTAGATTCACAACAAACGGCACCTACATGATTATCGAAGATTGCGAACGTCACTGTTCAAGAAGCTTCTACTAGACATACACTTATACCGCGAAGTTGCTGTTGGCAACATCGAAGGGCAGACAACGAAGAAAAATGTAGATGGCTGGGTGCGGGAATCGAAACCTGAATCTCCCGCATGGTTGTCGCCAAGGTAGGCATTTTTCAATGAAGACTTCATACCAGTCAGTGTTATTCCGCAGCTTCGAGGTGATACCAAACTCAGCCATAGCATCTAATAATTTCTGTCGCATCGAACTGTTGAATGCAGCTTTGTAATCGATAAAGAAATGGTCGAATTCGTTCTGCATTTCTTGGGTCATCTCCAAGATTTGTGGTATTGTGAATATCAGTCGGTCGCGGATTTACAAGGTCTAAAGCCACACTGATAAGATCCAATCAGGTTCGCAATGATGGGCTTTAGTCTTTTTCATATCGCGGCTGATCCCGCGATAGTTGGTACTCACATTTTGATCGGCTTTCTTAAACACAGTACAAAGAAAACTCAAATTCCAATCACTGGGCATGGATTCCTTGAGCTAAATCGTGTTTATGAGCTGGTGTATGCATGTTGCCAACTGCTGAACCAAGAGCATCTTCTTTTTCTATTTTAGCATAAAAATCTCCGAGAACAAATTTAATATGCAGGGCAGTGGTCATATATTTCCTACAGGTGCTCATAAAATGCATCTTTAATGTCATTGCCTTCATCTGCCGTCGGGGTCTTTTTCAGGGTTAAACCGCGAGACCAGACGTCGATGTCTCTTGGCGACTATGAATCCACATCCAAATTTGTGTCTTTCTGCATGGCAGCTGTAAAAGATGTCACAGTTATTTCATCGTGTGCATCCATTTCCTGTATGGCGGTGATATCAGCCTTATTATCAATTATTATTATTATTTGCCGACTGCATCCGCCAATTGGATAGAGGCACCAACTCTGTATATAGTTCAGACATTCGAGGTGCATCTCCTTCAATCATGGTCTTCATAAAATTTGCGTGGGTCGTCAATATTTGGGGGGGTTCTTGTTTCTTCGTTTCTTTGTGTTTTCATAATAATTATTTTTCTTTAAGGTGTGACAAATTAGGCCACCGCGCCCGTTCCTAGATTCTTAGGGCTGCAAAAACCCACTAAAAGAGCCTTTGTGGTGAGCTTCAATAACTTCAGTTACCTAATTCCTAAGTCCCATCGGTAGAAGCATGCCATTTAGGTTACTCAACATTGCGCCTTCTCACATTTGCTACTACTGAACGGATGTTCAATATCATTGTCCGGGGAATACGTGATCTCTCGGACGTTCTGAGCTGCTTGGGAACCTCCAAAGAGAGATTCTGATTATGCCTAAGTTAATTACGATCAGAAAGACTCAAATAAGAAAATTCTTTCATGATTCTACACTATTTTACGGGTAGTTCCAACAAAAGACAAATAATTTGAATTTACAGCGAGGACCTGCAGCTCAGCATAACTTTATCCGAGTGTAGAGGACCTTTGGTGAAGCGGTACAGTGAGACACTGTATCGATTGAAACATCGATTGGTTATGGCCCCGCTGGGAGCCGATGTCATGCCTAAAATTGGTTATACTCCGCCTTAACCGGACTCTGTGGACATCTTTGGTTGATTACGAACATTAATGTGGATGGTTCACTGTAATAAAAAAAAAGTAAACATACAAAACGAATTGTTGTTGGTGCTACAACACTGTGGTCCATATACACCATATCTCGATTGGGATACATTGTTAGGTTAAGTGTTGGTGGCAAACAACAGGCTACTCAATTACACTACTTCGTCCTTTGTGATTTAGATCGCTCCAAAAAGCTCAAAATTGTTTGTAAAAATCGTTATGCTGGGTCATCTCATTAAGAGTTCTGCGGCGGTATTGGTCAGATATTGAATTTGGGAGTATGGATTTATTAGAAGACTTATTATAATAATAGACTTCCACTGCCATCCAAGCCAGCTTACAACTTTCTTATTGCCTATTATTTTAACCTACTGTGATCAGGCAGTCGACTCGAGGTAATCATCGTTAGTTCCATAGAGTAAACCCCATATCCTACCTGATTATTCATTTAGAGTCTAGAAGATCACGTATGGGTTGTAATTAATCCCTTTAGAAACGACTGAAGACTGGCGGGCAGGTAAATCCACAGATCACTGTAATGTTAGATATCTGGCCAGAATGTAGAATACGTTCTCCCAATAATGCCGTTGCGTATATGATGACGAGAAGGAGTCTGACAAGGCAGAATATCTTTATATTCAGATGAACTGCACTATGTAGTGAAACGCCAGAAACATAAAAATAAGATGTTTTGACTAAGAACCTGGAATCAAGTGCTATTCTGTCGAAGAGTCAGCTTCGCATAAAAACTAAAAATTACCAGTAATAAGTTTAAATCGAAATCTAAGTCCTCGTGAGCGAATATTGTCAATTACCTTAAACACAAATCGCCCTTATATCCTGAAACTAGATGACCTAAGCTTTTCTGTTATGTACAAATTAGGCGAATAAATATTGGAAATTATGTAACGACATTTGGATGTAGAAGACACCCCTAATATATTTCTAGGCTACACAGACGTACCTTGTGTAATAGTTTACCATTTGGTAAACAAGTCTTTTTCGTATATTTCCATCAGCTTTAATAGAAAACTGACCACACTTTGACAGCAAAGGAATGTATTGCATACATTGCTTGAAATAAGTGTTACATAGTTAGACTAACACAGTATATACGTGTTTCATCTGCACAACTGTGGTATATTTTTCACCTATTCTTTACATTTGACACTTTAAGATTGAAAAGAAATTGCATTTTAAATAATAACTACAAAAGTAGGACAACAGTTTAACAAATACGAAACGTAATTATGTACGTACACACACTAATAGATCATGTCATTCATGTCTTTCGATACAAATGGGCCTACCGACAGCTACGAAAACTGATTGGCTTTAGATTCGGCCAACAAACACTCACACATGCCACAAGTGCTGCCGCTGGTCACTAATGTAGCAATGGATGGACCGACACATGGACTATATTCAGCCATCGGCACTAGTGACATAGACACAATAATCATTTGTCAATGTGGTGCAATGAATGGTGGCGCTCAATTCATCGATTCTGTTCTAGTATTTTCAGTGAAGATTTGTCGTCTTAGTAATGATCTATTCATTAGTTGAAATTTGTGTTGACGGCTTCCATTTTGACAGTTTCTGTCTTGGTTATAGTTTCAGTTAAGAATTTTAAAGACAAATTGTTGGCTATGTTAACATTTGACATACTGTCATTTGTTCGTCAATGTCATTGGCTAAACATTTGTGTTGGCAAAAACGCTGTAATTAATTATAACCAACTAACAAACATTAAGAGAGCAGCTGAAACGTGATAGCATGCGAATGGCTGAGAAATGCCTCTGTGGGGATCTCAAGAAGAAAATTGCTGATCTGATTGAATTTTCTACTGCACTAAGTATTAGCAGTAGACAATAGTTATTTGGCATTTGATGCACACTCTCGAACAGTGGACGATTCTGTCAAAAATTCAAGTAAATAGGTAATTGTTGATTACTTTGCAGCATTTTTTCTATAAGGCATACGTGTCAAAAGCAAGGCACTGAGTAAGGTAATGGGTGATCTGGGATCCATGTAAGAAGCCAATACATAACTTTGTCGATTACAAATAATTGGTGATCTCAGAAGACCTGGGTTGGTTCTATTCAAGGTAGGAGATAGTGGGGAAGATGTATTATTGCGTCCGCCAACTCTATTAATTACCATATTTTTCAATAACAGGTGTGCTGCTGATTGATCCAGTCGTGGAGACATGGGCAGGTGGAAGCAGCTCGAGTGTATGGTACCCGAGGACATAGAACACCACTTGAAACTAGCCCTAGCCCCAGGTCCAATGGTCCTGACGTTCTTCCGGACGTCGTTGCAAAAAAAAAAACAAATAAATAGTCATAATGGATAAATTTAGAAAAATCTCAAGCAATGCGATAGCTACAAACCGATCTTTATGTTATCGACTTTCGTCAAACTTTATTTACCTAGATAGAATATGCCTGGCACCGGACGATTTGGGGATTCTTATAGATAGTCAGGAGGAGATATCTCATGTCTCACGCTAGTCTCCCTGTAGCAGCTTTGGGTACGTTAACATGTGCGGTATACAATAAACTAAATTAGCTAACAGAAAATATTCGTTGATAAGGTATCAATCAGATATCTGAGAACGACTAAAATACCTGGGAAGTATCTTCCAGAAAAACTTAGGTATTATATGCACATTGGCCGCATTTCGATCAAGGTGAATGACATTTTCGCGAATTATCTCAAAGTAATGAGATGTGGTCGGGGACTTTCAGACCCTGTTAAACTATTGACTTACAACAAAAAATCATCAGGCCCATTATTGCTTGTGCGTTTCCTAACTAGATAGGGTCTTATCTGACCAAATAAAGCTCTTACGGGTATGGAAGATTCGTAGATTTTCACGTTATTGTAGTTTTTTGACAGGCCCTATCGAAGTGATCACGAACTCAATATTAAATTTTGCAAAAACAAGAGGAAAACCGGTTTTCACTATTCCAGCGTACTCGTAGAATAAGTTTTGAGCCATTGGTTGTCCCGCTTGTTGTTTTTGTAATAGTACTGTGTCCTTTTGTTCTATAAGTACAATTACAATATGTTCGGCCACTATAAACATCAGCCGTAGCACATTGGCAGTATATGTATCTATGTATAATATCTAGTTATAACTGATGTAATAACATTTCGCCAAACTCTTTCAATCATCTTCGTTCGTGTGCCTTCCAAACTAATCTAATGAATTTCAATTTAGGATACTACTTAAATAAGTACGCCATGAATAAATGCACTTGACCGACTAAAATACGACAACAACAACAACAATTAGCATCCATTGTGCTATTTTGGTTCCATTAAATTGGCAACAGAAAAACCTCACACCAACCAACACACATCTAATAGCAAACTTGTCGTATCTATTCTCACATTGAGCATTTGTACATTCCGTAACTGACTGTGTCTGTTATTTATCACATTTAAGAGATTTGCCCCGCACTCGGCGGCGTTTTGATTGCATTTTTTTGTCATTTCCCGTGCCTAACCTTCCACAAAACGCAACCAAAATATATAAAAAAAAAACATAAAAGCTAAAGCGAACGTAAACTCAACGCAAAACTGACCTTTGGATTTATAATAATTTGCATACATGTAAATATTTTGTCGTATTGCAATCTCTTGCGTCTCTAAAGAATTCGTGTTTGTTTATGGGCGTTTTTTGTTGCTTTTGCTATTGCAATGCTAAGCTAAGAGGAAAACGTGCGATATGTGGAATATTTCGTCGTCGCTACGTTGCAATACGTAATTTATTAGTAAACAGCAAATAATAGCAACAACAATTACAATAATAATATTTTATTTCTAATTAATATAGCAATAAAGTGGCGTAAGCAAGCCAGCAAACGAGACGTACTTAAAAAGCGCTTTGGGTGAATTCCTCATTTCTATAGAAGCGTTTCAAGTTACGTATGCACAAGCCGACAGACGGAATGTAAACGTAACGTGATGTTGCTTTTGTTTATTCATTACTTCAGTTCATAATTTCGTGTGAACAGTATTCTGGCAGTAAACTATGGAAGGCGGATAGATTATACATATGGATCCATGATGCTTGGTACATGCAATATGTACTTATGTCTTAAAAGATTATTAGATATGGTAATCGGTTCTTTCTGCTTCGATACATTGGGGGATCTGAAAATTCAAGATCAATTCTCTGCAACAGTAGAACGTTAGCGAGATCAAAATATTGCTCTGGAATCTATTGGGTTGGAAAGGAAGTAATATAGGTTTCTTGGTTCAAAGCAATTTTCAATGACTATACTAAATTTTATTCATTACACATATTTTGGGTCATCAAAATATACAAAGGTGACATTAATGGGGACAAAACTGCTTTTTATTATATGTTCGAGTTTGCCTTAAAAAAAATTTGACATTTGTAAGGTTATAATTATTCCAAAATTTGTTGTAATTTTTTGTTTTAATAAGTGGAACAATAAAGTAGAAAAAATGACCTTTGAACAATAAATCATTCATTATCCTTTAAGTGATGAAAATCATTTCTTGTTAAATGGCTACGTCAATAAGCAAAACTGACTTAAATATTAAGAGCAAAACCAATCCTCATGCAGTCAAAAAATCACTAATGTATTCATTAAAAATTACTGTTCGTGCGGTTTACACGCTAGCCGCATCATTGCTCCCTACATCCAACGAAATGAGCAAGAAACTGCCTTTACGGTGAATGGAGAGCGCTATAGAGCAATGCTGCGCCCTTAGAGTCGATTTATTGTAAAATCAATTAAATTACAACTTTTTTACTAAAACTGGTCCTGTTCGCCGGCCCCCACGTTTGTCCGGTTTAATGCATCTCGATTACTTTTTATAGGGCATTGTTAGGTCATTGGTTTATGCAGTTTAACCAGCAACTCTTGAAGTATTGGAAGTCACTATTGACGCCATACGGCTGGAGTTTTTGGAAAAAGTAGTCACTAATTGGAATTGGAGTGGACCATCTAACTCGTAGCAGCGGCGTACATATGCCGGCTATCATATTTAAAAAATAAATGCCATGAAATTATCTACCAGATTACTATAAAAAAAATAGCATTGCAACAATATTTCTGTCTTGTATTATCAGTTTAAGCTATCACGCGGCTAAAAAAGCACCATTTATTAGAGAGAGAGAGAGAGAGTGCAGAGTTCGAATAACAAAAGTTCTTTCAGTTTACTTCTTCTCACATCCTATTGTCGCGTCCGTGTGCAGAATACTATATTGATTGTTGGCATTAGTGGACAAACGTTTTAAATGCTGTAAGTTTTCAAATAAGTGCATTTTGCTAGTTAGGAAAATATAATAATAGGCTCACGGTAAATTCGACAAAAAAATTAATGGTGTTTAAAATATGTCGCGTCCGTAAACATGAGTTCAGAGTACCTGATAAAGTTTAATAAAGAAGACTGAAATTTTAGTTAATAGAACGGATGATCTAAATGAATAACTTGAATACCTTGATCAAAGTTTAACCAAGTTTAAATCGATTTACTAGGAAAAGTGCGGCCTTTCTTTCTTAATACAAAAAAAAATTATAGTATCTTAATAAGTAGTGGACTAAAATTTTTCTCAAACTTAAAAATAGTGAAAAACAAACATAAAAAGTTTGTGATTTCGAGGAAAAAAACAGACAGATATGACAAGTTATTTATAGAACCATATTCACTGTTGGAAAAGTCAGAGATTCTTCTTTCTAAAACTGTTAATAAATCAAAACCCGAAAACCCGATTTTTGAACCGTACGTCAAGATTTTGAGAGTCTTAGGAAACATTGGTGTACAGCTTCATGTTGTACTCGAACAGACCTACAACATGCACTAAGTCACTCCTCAAGTTTCAAATGGCTGTAGCGTTTTTGTTTTATTTTATTTCTAACTTGAAGTTACTAGTTCTGTTTAATTTTTATTAATAGTTAAATTTTTCATTGAGTGTCGCTACTGAAGTTTATACCCCTTTGATCATAGATCCGTGTCATTGTATAATTGCTTATTATTATACCATCACGCTTAGGGATGAGGGTATATATCATTGGATACGAGAACAAGTGTAACGCTGGTCGGCGGGCAGGCTGCATGGCTGGTGAGCAGGATAACTCAAGTAAACCTTAACGGATCGGTATGAAAATTTACCAGTATTAATATTTTTCAAAACGAACTAATGGGATTGTAAATGGGCAGAATGGCCCCACCCCTTCAGGTACCTCCCATAGAAAATAACATATTTTTGGATAATTTATATTTCTTTCCTAACTTCCAAATGGGCGACCGGAAGATATTTGAGTTTATTCAGTTTATTTACCTTGCAAAAGTAGACAAACCCTAAGTTTTACATACATATCTTTTTTATAAGTACATTGAATTCAGACATATTTTGCGTAAGATCTACGCTTATAAAAAGTTGACTCAATAATGAATATGAACTACATAGTACCATACAATATAAAATGACCTTTATTTGGAAAATTAACATGTATTCCATAGCTTCCAAACCGATAAATAAATGATATTTGAATTAGATCAGTTCATTTATCTTGTAATAGAAGACAAAACACTAGAAAACCTAAACATTTCACATATCCCTTCTTTTACTTTACATACAAATGACCGAAATTTCCTCCATAGTTATTCATTTCATTTCATTTTTCAAGCATATGTCTTTTGTAAATATACTGCACATTGGTCAGATCTGTAAAAAATTTGGCCTTAATATGAAGGAGACTTCCAATGAGCATAAAACATGGTACTAAGGGGATTTCGGGGTCACTGATCCGAATCCGGTGTAAAATTTGGCGAAAAATACTAAATGTCGGCCCTTTTTTTTGAAAAATGCTTGCATTTAACAGATACTGTGCCAAAAGAGGTTAGTGTTTCCAATCTGGAGCCAAACTTAGAAAAAACACAATGACGGATATTTTTTACAAAAAAAAGCTGTAATTAAACAATATTGTGGGTATGGGGTTTTTGGGCTCGCTGATTTCAAATATGAAATCAAATTTAAAAACTAAAAAACAAAACGGAGAATACAAAATGGCGGACATTTTTCCAAAAACGCAAAATAGTAGATACAAAATTGTGGATATTTTTTAAATAATGCTGGAATTTAACTGATATTGTGCGTAACGAGGCTTTTGGGGTCGCTGATATCGAATCCGGAGTCAGGAGTTTTTAAAAAAAAACAAAAGGACGGACGTTTTGTTCAGGTCAATTCCTTCATTTTTGGAAAATAATGGTTGCCATTTTTTTTCCAAAATCTGGAAATTTGACGATATCTGTTTTATGTTAAATACTCTATGTTCTACTTTCCACATATCTGAGAGCAGATTTGAATTTATTTACATTAAAATAAATTATCAAAAGTCCCGGATACAGAAACTTTTGAAATTTTGTGACATAGTGTTATCTGTCAAATCAGACATGAGCTAAGTGTTACCACGAAATAAGCCCTAGTTGAAAAAAAACGTTAGATGGCGGACCCGTTAGGATCCGGTTGGTCTTCGTCAATATGCCAGCCACGAGTTGAGAGTTGGAAACTAGAGGTGGGCGTGATTCACATATACAGTGTGTTCACGATGGAATCACGTGGAAGCACATGTGAATGTGCAAAATTAAAAAATTTTCACACGTGAGTGTGAGTGAATGTGCAACAGCCTCTGCGTGAGCGTGAGTGAGTGTGAAAATGTTGTTCGTGAACGTGTTCACAAGAATTCACGACAAATAAAATATTTTTTTTACTCTAATTCAGTTTTTTTTGGCAACACTATTTTTATGATTAGTCTGGTAACCCTTACACAGCAGCCATACATGAGTTGATTAGTCGATGTTTATACGTGCAATTCTGACTGTAGGAACTGTAGGTCCCAATCAGTGTGTCTAAAAAATAGAAAGCGCACAGCTCATTGATTGCGAGAAGCTCTCCCCTATCCCTCCATGGGATGTAATGGGAAAAAATTTGTATTTTATTTGTATTTGTAGTTACTTAAATAACAGACTTCCGATAATTTTGCCACGTTTTGCTTTCAATAGCATTATTTGTCAGTTGGAATTTTATATTTTCTCTATTTTCTGTTTTTTTTTCTTGTCGTGAATTTTCGTGAATATTCGTGAACACGTGAATGTGAGTGAATGTGAAAAAATATCTTCGTGAGCTTTCGTGAATGTTCAAAAATGGTTCGTGATCACACGTGATTGTGAAAAATTAAAAAATTTTCACACGTGAGTGTGAGTGAATGCACAACAACATGTTCGTGAGTGTGCGTGAGTGTGCAAAAATGTATTCACGAATCCCACCTCTATTGGAAACCAACAATACTCGCTTAATTTGCTAGGTACTCACGGCAATTCTGGAAAGAGTGATCACAAGTTGGTCCTTTCGAATGGACCAACTACGGCGTAGTAGAGGCCATCATTTAAAAATTAGTTGGGACCGATCGTTGCATGATCGTTAAAACGCGCGACTATCATGTCTATGAAAACCTTTCCAAACAGCTGACTTTCGGAATCGTCTATAAAATGTAGGTCCTGTAGCGTGTTAATTCGCAATAACGCGAAAAGATATACCATACCTTATTCATGGGGAGTAAAGGGAAATTTAATTTGTTTTTGTTTAGCTAGTCATCTGCTATTTTAAGTATTTTCTTTAAAATTAGAAAAACAAACAACTGTTCGCAAGTTCTGGTACTACTACTCAGTTACTACCGTATCAGCACATCAACAACGCTATCCTCGAGTGATCCACAAAAAAACTAAACTAAACACTTTCAACTTAACCAAAACCAATGAGTCTGAAATAGTCGATAAACATCGTACATATGAAAAGTTCACTTATTCTTATTTATTCATGAGTTGAGCGCTTAATTTTAATTGAAACCAAACTTAGATACATTGCTCTAACATTACCATAATTTGTTGGCGGCTTACTGTGCAAGTACAAGTACACATACGGGTACATACATACCTACTTAATGTTTATAAATAAGGTTTACGGCAACAACATTTACACGTTGCCGGCTTAGTTGTTGACGCTGTGCAACAACAGCGAGGAGTGCTGATGATTTGATTGCTGATGTTCTGCTGCGTTACGTTGCGTCATTAGTTCTAAATGAATTAGTAAACAGTAAACAGCAGCAGAGTCATACGAAATGTGGGCCAAACAAACGAATCGCATTCATTGTTGCACAAAATGACAAAATTTAGGTGAAGGTGGTTTCTTTGGTTGGTCGTAGCTGGCAACAGATTTACAATCAAATTGTATAGTTACGTATTTAAAATAAATTTTATTATCCTAATTCTGGTTGTGCAATGCAATGCAAATATGTGGGCGATGCCATAAATGAAGTATAAAAAAATATTTACGCTCAACAAAGGCCGCAATTAATTTTTACGAATCATCTTGTGTTCAACTTTTTCGTTTTCGACATTTTGTACAGGGACATAGCATATATGACGAGTAAAGTGGGTTTCACACTTACCGCAACTTAATTCGAATTTGGGAATAGTCATACGATAAAAATTGGCACGTACCTGAAATGAGATAAAAGAAAAGTGAAAAGTTATTATTAAACGTTGGTTTGTTTTCTTTCACAGCACTAAAGTGTTGACTAAAATTTAAATTCAAATTGCGTTAATACTTTAATTTGACTTTAACTAAAATTATACAATTTGTAATAAAACACAAAAATGTAAAATACATTAATTACAGAAACTAAAACATTTCAATGAATAACAAACTCAAGCAGACAAGTGTACCTAGTGATGTTTTTACGTTAATCTGATTAGATTTTTTTGTTGCACCGCACATTTCGAGTGTTTGTGCTGTGCTTTGCACTTGTGCATACTTCACGTGGGCAATGCTTTTCAAAAGAATTTCCCTTGAATGCCAAAAATAATTAAAAATGAAAAAGTTTTCCAAAAATAAACAAACATTGGTTATTTTGGTAGGTATAAGCCACTCTGATGAGATTATGTGATACTATTGGATAGATGAATGCATAAATTGTAAGTGTATGTGTAAAACGTAGGGTGTTCAAAACCGAAACCGTAAACCGGTTTTTTTATTTAAAACCGTATGCCGGTTTTTGCAAAAATGCCATTTTCGAATAACCGGTTTAACCGAGTTTTTTCCTTCGGGTACTCGGGTTTTTAAATTAGTTTGAAATTTAATTTTATAGTTTTACAAAGCTTCTAAAAGTATTTTTGTTTATAAAATGTAAAAAGATTTTTCTAAATTAATTTGAAAATGAATTTTAAATTTTTACAAAGCTTCTAAAAACATTCTTGTTTATAAAATGTATAAAGGTTTTTCTATTATAAATTAATTTGAAATTGAGTATTAAAACTTTAAAAAGCTTCTAAAAACGTTCTCGTTTACAAAATTGAATAACCTAATTATATGTATTAGGACCGGAAAATATCCTACAAGCTAATCCTGTGTAAAGTAGTCTAAAAAGGCGGAAATGATGGAATTTGCTAACGAGTTTTTAAATAACTTTATCCTGCAATTTCCCCAACAACTGCAGAGTCTAGTAACAGTTCAGATTGTGAGATGGGGGAATCACCTAATGGTAGTCAACGATAGCAACGATTTAAACAGGACAATAAATAACATCCAAAATCCACCAGTGAAAACAAATTGCAATGACACAAGCCTACATGATGATTTCAACTATTTCGATAGATTAAAGAAAAGGACAGAAAAGCTCAACATCCTTCTAAACGCTGTTTTGTCAATAAATCCTACTTCCACAATAAGTGAGCGGGTGTTTTCTGTATCAAATACTATTTTAACCAGTAAGAAAGTTTCAGTCGGGTAAGCCGACTTACATATACCCTAACCCTCAGTAAAACATATAATTTTCTAGTATATTGATATCATTACTCGATTTCTAAAGTGGGCGAAGTGGTACGTTTGTATGGGAGGTACCAGAAGGGGCGTGGATAGACTTAAAGTTTTTTTCTTCAAAATTTTATCCTGATTTAGCTTTAATAAATACAGAATTTGAGCCCGATCACCTTGGGTGTATTGATATTACTACTCCATCTCTAGGGTGGGCGGAATAGTACATTTTTATGGGAGGTCTCAGATGGGGCTTGGCTAGACTTAAAAACTTTATCCTGATTTACCTTTACTAAATACAGAATTTGGACACGATCACGTTGGGTGTATTGATATTATTACTCCATCTCTGAAGTGGGCGGAATGGTGCATTTGTATGGGAGGTACCAGCAGGTACGTGGCTAGGCTTCCAAATTGGTTCTCCAAAATTTTATCCTGTTTGAGCCCTACCAAAAACAGAATTTGGTCACGATCGCGTTGGATATACTAATAATATTAATCGATTTCTAAAGTACGTGGTACCTGATGGGTATGGGAGGTACCACATGGGGCGTAGCTAGACTTACAGTTTTTTCTCCAAAACTTTGTCCTGCTTAAGTTTTACTAAATGTAGGATTTGGGCACGATCGCATTGGGTGTATTGATGTTACATACTAAATAAATGCATTTTTTTAAACCAAATTATTTTTTTTTATAAACTTTTTAGGAAAAAACAGAAAAAAACCGGTTAAACCGGTTTTCTTTCAAATGCTGTATTCGAAATCCGATTTTTCTAAAAAATCAATTTTTCGAATAACTCGGAAACCGGGTTTCTAAAAAAAGGAGGTATTTGAACACTCTAGTAAAACGTAAATCCCTACAAACAAGTGAAATGATGAAAAAAATCATTGCAATCTGTTTCTGTGCGAAATGTGACTGAAATCGTATATTTAAGCAATCAATAGATAGTTACAAAAATGTTACAAATTAACCCCTTCACTGGCAAGGTAGCAGTATGACCCTTCAACATGGTCGGCGATGTAATGCCCACTGTCAACAACTTTTCAATATGTGGATAAATATAGAAAGTGATTGGATTTCTATTGCATCAGAATGGGCTATTGTTTTGGTAACAACTTAGTTCCTAAAGTTAAATATTTATGATGGTAACTGGATTAGGTGAAAAGATAATATATTGACAGCAGCTCCACGAAAAGCCCCCCAATGAAATAACGCCCAGGAAATAACATCAATGAAATAAACCCCATAAAATAGGAAATAACACCCAAAAACAGTGAATGAAATAACCTCCAAAATTAAATTAAATAAACCCCAAAGCGAAAACGAAACAACCCCCAATATTTGGGAGATATTTCATATGATATAACACCCAATGATGAAAATGAAAAAACCCCCAATGAAATAAAACCCCATCAGCAACAAAAATTAAATTATGTCCAAAATTCATAAAAGAGGATTTCATGAAGTCAATATGGACCAACAGCAAAGTCGCAAAATTATTGAAATGAATCGTGTGAATCGTAGATCGTTGTAGCCCTGCTCTATTTTTGCAGTTCGGAAGACAATTTGCCTTTTACGTTTGGCCTTTACACAACCACCTCCACCTTTCACAAGCAAATCAAACTCTCTGCTTTTATTGAATTCTAACTTCTGAAGAACTCTGACAAATTTAAAAAAATTTCCATTCTAAGATATAATTCTAATAATAAAAAAATGCTCGTAGCATTTCGTTGATTTTCTATCCGTCAATATGAACACAAATGGAAATATCTGTAAACATTCAAAAGATATTGTAATATATTCACAGGCTAAAAGTTTTCTTGTAAAAGGCCTATTTTTATATAATTATGTAATAATAACCCCTAAAAACCAACAGCTTTAAAATTGAAATAACCCCCCGAATAATAAATGTAATAACAGCCAAATTATACACGCTATGAAACAAGCCTCGAATTTTAAAAATTAGTTGGGTGTTATTTCATTGAAGATTATTTCATAATTTGAAAACCCAAAATGAGGAATGAAATAATTCCCAAAAAATAATGAAAAACTGCCCAAAAAATTGGGAGTTATTTCATATGAAATAACATATATATAACAAAATACCTTTTTTGGTAGCATTGAAAATTCGTTAATTTTAGCGAAATTTCATACGTAAATAATATTGTTTCTTGAAATAAATTAAATCAATTCTCAAATATTACTTTAAATACTGACTGTTAGAGATGCTCATATATTTATGGCTAAGTTAATGTGATCATTAACTTGGTCCATCCAACAAAGTTTGTTGGATTCTGACTCTGTTAGCTACGTCGATGTCGTGGTAAAGCTCATACTGACCATGGTTCATCCGATGGCAAAACTCGCCGCCGACTCTTTCAAGATCCGAGGTAGATAAACTCATCTATTACCCCAAAACAATAATTTTCATTCAACAGATTTTGGCAAATAATGTCTGTATCATCGGCATTTGTTAGTGGCATGTGGCTATTGTGGAATATGGTGCCAGATATGTTGACACCAGCTTTTCTCATCACCTTCTTCATAATTATATTAAATAGTGTACAGGGCTAGCTATCGCCCTGCCTGAGACCTCTTTCCGAGTTGAATAGTTCAGAGTGATCCCCACCAATCTTAATAGAGGATTTGGTGTTTTCAAAAGAGCTAGTTTACCAACATTTTCTGATCACTTTCCCATTAACTTCCAAATTTAGACATCATTACACGATCTCAACAAACTTTTCGATTATTTAAACGCACCAATTGGAATGATTACAAGCAAGATATTATTTTATCATTATTGGAAGATTACCCAGATGCCGAGGCAAATCTATCCAATACGTAAATTGACTTGTATATTGACAAATTTACGGAAAGGATTTTACAGGCAAACTTATCACATTCTGATTCAATTGCATTGGGAGGGAAATATTTCAATGTTTCACAGAACATCAGAAACTTATATAAAGTTAAGTACAGATGGCAAAGGGAAATGAAAAATATATTAAGTAGAACGTTAAATCGATTCGATTCGCAATATTTACTGTTATCCAAACAAATTCAATTACTGAGCATCATTATTAAAGAGCTAGTTCAAATCGAACAACAAAATAATTTCAATAGAAGGTTGCGAAATATTAAACCAGGGCCTAGGGCTCATAACTCCATTTATAAAATCTTAAATTACAAAAAAAAGTCAGTTGAAAAAATTATCAGTCGATGGTTCCGTAATCTCGGACAAATCCGTATGTCTGGAAAAGCTTCGGGATTACTTTTCTAACATATATAGAGAGAATTAATCAGACTATTTCTGAATATATTTCTTGTGTTCCTAATAATATTATTGTATTTAACTCACAAAATACCGCGCTTAACTTGAATAATAATCCCAATTTGGTTCAATTATCAGATTTGGATAATATTGTTGCTAATACAAACAACAAAAAATCATATGGACTGGATAACATCTCAAATTACATTATTAGGAAGCTGCCCGCGAAAGCACTTGAGTATTTGTTGATAATATTTAACAATTGTATAAGCAATTCATACTTCCCTAAGACTTGGAAGATTTCGAAAATAGTTCCAATTAGGAAAAAAGCTGGCAATTACGACATAAATAATTTGTGGCCCATTTCCTTACTATCCAATTTGGGTAAACTATTTGAGAACGTAATTAGAATTAAAATGGATATGAATTGTTCTTACATATCGGATTATCAATTTGGGTTTAAAAGAAGACATTCGACCACACATGCTCTTCTGAAATTTCACAGAGATATCATTTGCAATTTGCGCATTAAACAATGTACAGTTGCAATTTCTTTGGACATTGAAAAAGCTTTTTTTTAGCTTTAAATAACGTTAAACACCATTTAACGAAAGTGAGGAGTTTTTATGAGACTTGGGGAATCAAAATTAATATTTCCAAATCTGAAGCCATATGTATTAGAAATGCCTCCGGAAAATGCAGGTCATTTGTTGTTCCGGAGAGTAAAAGATTAAAATCAATATTGACGGCACGGAAATTCCTTTCAAAAACAGTTTTAAATACTTAGGCATTCAATTCGACAAATTAATGAAGTTTAATAAACATGCACGTTGCGTGATGAACAAAGCGTACAGGATATTAAATACATTTTCAAGGATTCTTATAAATAACAATTTACCCAAAAATACTAAATTACTTTTATATAAGACATGTATAAGACCTATATTCCTTTACGGATTCCCAATTTGGTTTAGCATTTCCCCAATAATAATGAAAGAAATGGGTATATTAGAGAGAAAAATTTTGCTTCATTGTGTAGGGAAATACTTTGAATCAGAGAATAAACGGTACTCCAATTATGTTATTTACCGAGAGTCGCGAATAACCCCGATAGGTTTATATGTCTGCGATATTTTAAATAGATTCATTTCTAAACTTCGCGATCACCCGAATCAAATAATTGTTGATATTTATAATAGGCAACACCATAATAGTTGGACGAATACGAACTACTTATCACCAATTGGATTCGTCAACGAAAATCCTCCAAATTTTAATCCAAATGTGAATATTTGTCACAATTTTTATTCAAAATCAACAGCGGGTACCCATAGAGGTTGATACCAAAATTTTTCCATTTGTTCTTATACGTCCTAATATAATTTTTAAGTTTAATTTGTTCATTTTATATATATTTTTATACCTACATTTATTTTTATACTATATTTATTTATATTCGAGATAATACAAACTCTCATGTTACTATAGTCCCGGGAGCAAGGACGTTTCTTATACATATATTTTGTTTTAAAACATAATTTTACACTAAACCTGCAAAGTATGTAACTGTTTATAAATTTAATGTTTTTAGGATAATACACAAATCTTAAATATTGTCTTTTAAAACGATTCAAAATCATTCATTGTACTTCAAAAGGCTCAATAAAATTTGTAATGTGTAATTTGTGTTTTCAAAAGTATATGTGCAAAAATTAGTTTTGCAGGAATACCAAACTCAGACATGGCCTCATATAGCCTATTCCTTATAGGAAAGTCGAAGGCAGCTTTGTGGTGACCAACGAGGTGGTAAATGTCGGTTTGCTTTTCATGTGTTTTTTCCAGGATTTGTTGTAAAGTGAATATTTGATCCGTCGTAGATTTACCAGGCCTAAAGCAGCACTGCTAAGGTCCGATTAGTTTTTCTACAATTGGCTTTAGACGTTCACACAAAATGCACGAAAGGACCTTGTACGCAATTGTTTATAGGCTTATTCCACGGTAGTTCTTACACTCACTACGATCTCCTTTCTTGTATATGGGACGTAACAGACTGAGACTCCAATCCCCATGAGCTGATGCATGCTCCTAATCAGCTCCTCCCCGCCAGCCTTAAACAGTTCAGCAGGGAGACCATCGGCTCCAGCAGCTTTGTTGTTTTTAAGGCGGGAGATGGCCTTACGTATCTCGCTCTGGCTCGGAGGTGAACAGTTAATACCATCGTCATGGATTGTAGCGGAGTCTTCTGAAGTGATGTGGTGTCAGTATCCAGTAAATTTCTAAAATGATCTCTCCATATCTTCAGAACGCTATCCGAGTCCGTCACTAGCTGACCATCGCTGTCCTTGCAGGAAGGCAACCCTGTTCCAGGCATTCTCGCCATAATTCTCTGGTAGAATTTTCGGGCTTCCCCTTTACTTCGGAGCAACTCTGTGCACTCATCCTGTCTCTTCTTCAACGCCTTCTTTTTCCGTCTGTGCACTCATTCTGTCTCTTCTTCAACGCCTTCTTTTTCCGTCTAAAAAGACGAGTTGCCCCTCGTCTCTTCTCTCCGTGTCGTTTACGGCCAGCTCGCGTTGCCGTTGGCAGCAGTTTCGCCCTGTATGCAGCATCCGTCTCTTTCGTGCCATTGAGACATTTATCATCGTACCAGGCATCTTCTTGAGACGGTTTTATGTATCCAAGTACGCTTCTCACAGTCCGTTCTATGGAGTCGGCATTATATTGCCTCTGCGAGGTAATATTATTAGGGGTTAGAGCATTCCGTAGCAGTTGAGTTGGGTGGTTTGAGTAGGTGTCCGCTACCTCTGTGGCCCACAGTTTACAGATGTCCAGCTTTCGTTTTGCCTTTTTACGTACGTTTTTCGCCATGCTTAGCCTTGTGCGTACCTTTACTGCGGTAAGGTAGTGATACATACAGAACACTTGATGCGTGCCTTTCACCGACTACCATGTGATTAGCTTTTATTCGTCAATTTCATTCTACCTTTTAAACTAATGCAATTCATTTTACAAAGCCAACATTCTGGTTATACTGGAATATGCTATAAGGGAACCATATTTAACTTTTTCCTAAGAAATATAAACTCCTATGTTCGATTTCTACACCTATAGATGAATGTAAAAACTTTTCCCCCTCCCCTACTATAGAACACAATATAAACAACAATACGAAAATTGTACATAAAACATCGAACAATGTTAATTAATCTTGAACTGTTTACACCCAACGAGAATGAGCCATTTACTCGTGGCTGTGTAACCAAAGAGGCGAGTCGGGGTGAGACGGTCTACGTTAATCAACCTTGAATTCTAAATATCACTTGTACAATCGCGTACTACGTGTTTGCCGGGTGGTCTACGGACAACGAACGATTGTAAAACACATTCATTAGAACAGAGAAGAAACCTCATCACGGTCAGGGGCGAAGAAAGAAGGGAGGAGAAGAGGGACCCTATAGTAAAGATACTAGCCGGCCTATCTGTTTAAATAAACAAACAATACTTTGGTGCCGCTAAATATCTGTAGGACCAGACGGACGGAACAGCATCCGAGTCTACACGTGAAATCATCATGTAAAAATATGTTGAAATCGTATGTAAATTGTTTATAAAAAGCTTAGAACGTTGCTTTTTCTATGTATGTATGTATATATTACATACACGTTGAAGTATAAATAAACAGCAACAATACCAACAATAGTGACGACCAGAGCATAGGCAGCAACAAGAGAACGACAACAACAACAGTAACAATAATGCAAAGTATCTATTAGTTAACAAAATAGAACTCATTGGGTCGGTGATGTGTTTTTGTTCCATTGAGGAAGTTATCTCAGTGGGGTTGGGTTTTGGTAATTCCTACAAGTATCCAAATACTATACTATGTATTAGTGCGTCCCATATGTGAGTTTGTGCCGGGTGGACATTATGCTGCGTATATGGTATAGCAGTCGTTCGATTCTCATGTACAAAGTATCTGATAATTTGGTGGCCGCCATCAACGCCTTAGTCAAGGTACAGTGGTTTAAGTTCCCCACTGAGCGTAGTAGGAACATTACAGAGAAATTCTACATTCACACAAAAAAAATTAATAGCAATGGTCTTATCTTAGGTGTTTAAATAAATAACATGAATATTTGAAGTTAATTTCTAACACACTGCTACAGAATGGAAAAAATTTAACTTCCATCTAGTTTTTGATGTGACAATTTCCACTACAAGGCTGCCGATTGCACTAGGTCATAAACATCTATCTACTTCACTAGTCCTATGGTAATGCATAGAGGGGACAGTTCAACAGGTTTCATGTGTATTCTGTTGTAGATCTGCAACCCACCCTCACGATCACAATGCGTATTTGTTTTTTATTTAGCTTTACGACACACAGTAGTGGCTATTACTAGATGGGGGACAATTAACCTCGTCCAATGACATGTCAATGTTAAAGTAGCTTCTTAAACACATTGCGAGGGGATAGAAGCGGAACTAGTTCTGTACTCTTGGGGACAGTAATTTAGCTAGTTTTAAGCTAGTTTCATTCCCTGCAGGGTTTTGAGTGACCAAGTGCATTGTGTAGGTGTGTACAACATGAATTTGTATACCAAAGTTTCCTAATGAGCTTATGGGCTGATAACTCCGTCAGTTTTGAACCAATTTTTGAGTTGTCAAGAGTTTTGATTAGAAAAATCTTAGACCTTTCTAACAGTATATATAGTTATATAAATAACAAGTCACATCTTACTGTTGCCTCGAAATCGCAAACTTTTTTAGATTTTTCTTAAGTTTAAAAGCAATAAACTGTTTAATGCGAGAGTTGCTATTAATATTTCGGGTCCTGGCAATAAAAGTATTGCCAGCTGCAAACTGGAACTTGGAAAGTTTGAAATTTTTGAGCATTAATAAACATAGAATATTTTCACTTGCGAGCACTATTTTTTCTATTTTCAGTGTGTTGAAAAAATCATCTCCGTAAAGAAATGAAATTGAGAAGTGACAATAATTGCAATAATTTTATACGATTTTTGGAGTGGATTATAGATGATTTACGTGAAGGTCGTCCAACTTTGGTCTTTTTGCCGGAAACCATGGATGCTGTGCGTGAACTGATAAAGCGAGACTGACGTGTTACATACCGTGACATTGAGATATCATTGGGGTTTAGTTGGATCCTACAAAATTTGACCAATGACAAAAAAAGGCTCGTGTCGATAGGGGCAAAGAAACGTTGAAATAATACAACCGCGAGAGCTCAAATACAGTAGAACATAGATATTAATTCCGATGATGGACTTCAAGCTAAATTTTTCGTCTGTTTGTTTTTTTTTTATTTTACTTAGACATAACATTGTGCTGCATAGAGGTCAAAGTTCGCTAAAAGGTGAAGTGAAGATTTATCAAAAAATACATTTGCATTTATCATATCTCTTATAAATACAGTAATTATAGACATATCAATTATTTAAAGGCATTCAAGTTAAAATCTACAACACACCAGTAAGAAATATCCAGTCGGGTAAACCGAATTACATATACCCACACCCTCAGTAAGTGGGCGGAGTGGTACATTTGTATGGGAGGTACCAGAAGGGCGAGGCCACACTTTCAGTTTTTGCTCCAAAACATTATCCTGCTTATGCTTTTCTAAATGTCGAATTAAGGTACGATCGCGCTGGGTGTATTTATATTCCTACTCCATCTCTTAAGTGGGCGAAATGGTACATTTGTCTAAGAGGTACCAGAAGAGGCGTGGCTAGACTTCCAATTTTTTCTTCAAAACTGTATCCTGTTATGGTTTAACTTAATAAAGAATTTGGGTATGATCGTGTCGATGTATTGTGGTATTGTATAAGTGGGCGGAATGGTACATTAATATGGGAGGTACCAGAAGGGGCGTGGCTAGGATTCCAAATTGTTCTCCAGAACTTTATCCTGTTATAGCTTAACAAAATACAGAATTTGGGCACGATCGCGTTGGTTGTATTGATATTATTACTCGATTTCTAAAGTGGGCGGAGTGTGGTACATTTGTATGGGAGGTACTAGAAGTGGCGTGGCTAGACTTCCTTTTTTTCCTCCAATACTTTATCCTGCTATAGCTTTACTAAATACAGAATTTGTACACGATCGCGATGGGTGTATTGATATTATTACTCGATTTTTTTAAGTGGGCGATGTGGTACCGTTGAATGGGAGGTACTAGAAGTGGCTTGTTTTGACTTCCAGATTTTTTCTCCAAAACTTTGATCTGCTTTAGCAATACTTAATACAGTATTTGGGCACGGTCGCATTTGGTTTATTAACATTATTACTCGTTTTCTAAAGTGCATGGAGTAATACATTTGTATAGGAGGTACCAGATGGGGTGTGGCTAGACTTCCAGTTTTTTCTGCAAAACTCTATCCTGCTATAGCTTTACTAAGTACATAATTTGAGTACGATCCCGTTGGGTGAATTGATATTATTACTCGATTTCTAATGTGGGCGGAATGATGTATTTGTATGGGAGGTACCTGAAGGGTAGGGACCATGTAGACCATTTGAAAAATTTCAAAACATTTGGTTGCGTCTTTCGAAAGTTATCGTGTGCACCAGTGGGAAAAGATTTAAAAAGTCATGAATCGGACTTGATTCAAAGAAACCTAGGGTCCAAAAGGGCTCCTTCTATGTGTTACACTTTGGGGTCGTATCAAATGATATAAATCCTCCCACCCGTTGGGTGAGGGTATAAAAATACATCTGGATTTACCATATCTCTTATAGATGATACAAATATTTGAATTTTTTAAAGAAATTCAATTTAAAGTCTACAACAAAAAAGTTATCATACATATTTCAAATCACCGATGTATAAGGCGTCAACAATTATATCTTGACTTAAACGGCTAATGAAACCAAAATAACAAAATTTGAAAAAATTGAGAAAATATTAGGGCACACAAAACGTATGATGCATTAAAAGGGACGAGTTAAAACCTAGGAATCTTAAGACGAAATTTGTTTCAGGACTTTTTAAGAGTCATATCCCTCTGTCTGGCATATATTTATTATGCTATATGTCAGCAAATCATGTTTTTATTGCGCTTAATTAATCTTTTGACAATGCGTCTTAATATTTTTCAGCGCTGATAATATATAGCACACTGCAGCTTATTTGTTCAGTTCTAACGTATTACTGCATCTAAGAGACTCAAACAAGCTCATTTCCTTACGTCCCAAACAAAATTCCCTATTTGGCAAATACATATAAATAATTTTATGTTTAGTTATAGATTGCATGAAACTTTTCGCACTGTACATTTTTCGTAGTTTTAATTTACTGTAAGTGTACTGTAAGTGATAGAGCTAACATCGCCATTCCACTAATATAAAAACGAAGGGGTTATAAACTTAACCTGATTTTTTTCCTATGGAGACCAACATATAAGCGGCTATTAAATTGATACGGGTCCATGTTGGCAGCCTGTCGCAGCCACCCAAACCACTGTTGTTTTAATCCTTACCTATTTTTTACGCATGTTTGTGTTGGTATCATATATTATACATTGTACGATGTACACTTTGTATTACTTGTTCATGTTCTGCGAACATTGTATGTACACATTTTCTGTCTGTCATGTTTATACAAGTACTTAAACGTCTGTCCGTTCGCTCATCCGCATGTTCCGAAGAATCTATTGTAATACAAAGAGAGGGGGCTGTGTTATGGAAACCTATTTGAATTATTAATAGCAAAAGAAAAATAAC
Source organism: Muscina levida (assembly GCA_964034835.1). Classification (NCBI taxonomy): domain Eukaryota; kingdom Metazoa; phylum Arthropoda; class Insecta; order Diptera; family Muscidae; genus Muscina; species Muscina levida. The sequence goes on along the minus strand of OZ035880.1, from coordinate 67,169,274 downwards.
GGTATGCATATGTATACGAGCGTACACAAATTTAATTGGAAACCCTGAAAACTTGTGAGTTTTGTTTTAGTTAATGTCTGACCAAAACTTTATAATCAATCGGGGAAGCTTCAACTTCATTTGGCTTTAAGCTATTATTGGCTTCTAAAAAAACAACAACATATTGTTTATTATGATATACAACATAATTTATATTATTATAAGTATTTAGGAAACTTTGTATTAACGTGACCATGTTTTTGTTTGGAAAATTAAGTATTTGTTGCACGACTCCGTACGATTACGTGACACTTGTCAAGCAAATTAATTTCTTGACGTGTTTCTAAAAATAATATCGATAATAAGACTACTTAATATAGATAAAATTAACTTTTAGAAATGCATAACGTGTTTGTTAGCAGTAAAAACTCGAATTTATTATCAAAAGGGACATTGCCGAAAATTGACAGCTGAATGAAAGATAAGTCGGCTTTTTGTAAACCGCATTTACGCATATAGTAAAACGTGGATAATACAAAAAGAAGATATTATTACAAGAATTTCAATAGGTTTTTCATTACTTCGTAGACCTTTGAGCTGAGGGCATCTGTAATTGACCTTATTTGTATATATTCAAATTATTTAAGTATCATAACTCTGATCCCAAACATACATGCGCCGATAAAGGCAACATTGTCACATTTATAAATGGTCACCTCATCCCATATTGTATTCACATATAGAAATAATATTGACATACACATCATAAATTCACTTATTAAACTAACAATCGTATTCGTCGTCTACATTGTATTGCTGTTATCATTGCATCCAGAACACCTAGAAATAAGAATCAACAAAAAAATACAAAAAGTCATTGACACCGTCGCGTCGTCCAGACAATAGAACAACTACAGTCAGGCATTCTAATGGTGACAAACATTTAGATAACGAAAATATTAGCATATGACACTTCTATTTAACCCAAAAATGTTTAAAAAGATAGAATGGGTCCGACACCTGCATAGAATGAAAAAAAAACGACCGAGCAACACATATAACAGAATATATTTATTTTATGGACATCGATAGGTAGGTACATATCGTGGACAATACCAGTCTATCGGTAGATTATCTACGGATCATCCATGCCTTCTTCAGAGCAACGTAATGGATTGAAAGCGAAGTTGACCAAATAGAGTAGGAATAATTGGTGCGAGAATTTAAAATGGTATAACAACGGGACCTACATTAGGACCATTAGGACTATAGCGAGATTCGTTATAGGGAAGTTCGACTGAATTATATCGACATATAGCATTCACTTGTTCCCTTCGTTAATATTTCCGGGCTGACGCAAGGTAGGCAAAAAAATCTATCACCTCAAAATAATATTGTCAACGTTCACGCAGCGTCCCATATGAGTAGACACATTTATTCGTTGAAACAAATAATTTGAGTTTGTCCTCATTTATCACCAGACCCAATTTTCACGACTATATCTTAATGCTTAAAGCTAAAGTAACATCCCGCAATCTTCGGCCAATGAAGTCTATATCATCGGTATAAGCGACCAGCATGTGACTTTTATGAAAGATGGCACGTGTCGTGTGTACTGCAGCTCTCCGCATGATTATCTCTATTAGGATGTTAAAGAGATCGCATGAAAGATGATCCCTTGTATATGGCCTTACGGCCGTGGCATAGTGGTTAGAACACGCGACTACCATGCGGGAGATCGCAGGTTCAAACCTGCCGTTAGTTGTGAATCTAAAAATAGAAAGCGAGTTAATTCACAACAACGCGAGAAGCTATCCCATACCTCATTCATGGGGTGTAAAGGGAAATTAAGTAAGTAAGAAAACGGAAACCTCTAAATGAACCACGATTTATACCCTTGCACTTCTTTTAATCTGTGCCTACGAAAAAAATTTAAGTATAACATATTTTTTTTTTAAAACCCTTTGTCATATTTGACGATGCGCAGCTGGTTCGAACTTGCACAGTTAAAAGACACATGAGTTCAAATTATATCTTAATAGAAAACAGTGTCTTATAATCAAGTTTGTCTTCATTGGGTGTAAAGTATAAATAAAAACGTTGTTTTCTTTGCATCCCATGAATGAAGTATAGGAAAGGTTATCGCGTTTGATCGAGTTATATGTCACACTAATATATTTACAAAATAATGTCTCTCATATAACGTTTCAAACATCAAGTACTCACCGCGTTCAACTAGCACTTAATGTAAAAATATCAAAACTTACAAAAGTTCCACTTATGAGAAAACGTCGCTTCTTTTTCAATACACAAAAATTACCAACATGTTCTCAATTTATTTTATTTAACTTTTTTCGAAAGGAAATCGATTGTCAAGTCGTAAAACGAATGTTAAGCGTTAATTTCGTTGAGATTTTATTACTTTCAAATAATTCTCAAATACTTGGCCGTGTAACGTAACAATTTAACGATCTTGAAAAATGTCGAAACAATTACGCATTAAAGCGTTTCTTTTTCGTCTGTGCACAAATTCGAAAGTGCTTTTTAATTAAAGTTAATTTTTGGGTTTTGTTTTTATTTGTGTTTTCTCTTTCCCCTATGACTTGTATGTACACAAGCTAACATACACGTAAGCGAGTTGGAGTCTGTCGTCTGGTGTTCAATAGGTCGATAAATACAACAATTTCAATTTTTGGTTTTAACTCTGGCGTCCATTTGTCCGCAGTTTAGGTTACTTCTCTCCTCCGAGGGGTAATGACAGCAAAAGGCATTAAATTAATTAACAACAACATTAATTTAATTGATGGTAATAATGACGTTGTTGTTGGACATGCATTTCATTGTTAAGTCGAGAGTAAAGAAATGAGTCACTTGAGGAATACTAGGAATGTAGCACGATCTCGTAGTATGGTCATTAATATCAACAGGTAACAACAGGTCATTCATGTTCATTTAGGTAAGCATTTTAATACATACTGAGTATATGATATGGTAGTTAATCCACGTTAAACTGTAGTCCGACTTTTTACTACGCTCTGCGAATCGTTAACTATTTATGATGTGACAAATCTGGTGTCAACTCTTAAATAATAAAATAAAATAAAAACCGCACTCGCCGAGGCCAGCGGAGCATTGGAAAACATCGTTCGTTCGTGTCTATGCAATGTATGCAAATAAGTATTTTGCTGCTTCTGCGGTGGCAGCCTCTGCGTCTGCATCTGTGGATGCAACACATGTAACCTGAATTGTAATTTGTTTCATGCATATAAAATACGCGGTGTTGTTATGTGTTCTTCTGCTGCATTTTGTTTTTTTTTTTTGCTGTTTCTCATTCATTTTGAGGTGACACAGATTTTCGTTATTTATTTACTACAACTCGTGTTTACAAAACAAATGTTGGCAAATTAAATTTTACTTCGCAACATGTTGGTCTATATTCCTTGATAACAAACATATTTAAGGTCTTGCCTATTTTTTAGGAGTTAAACTATGAACTAAGATCAGCAATGACATGACGTTTAATTTTACATTTCCAGCGACCGTCATACTTAGTTTAGTAACTATGGTCAAGTAGTGAGTCTACGGTATGTAAGTAAGCAATTTTGATACTTAGGATCACCATTTATTGGTGCCGTGGGGGTTATGTCCGCAGAACGTGGCGAACATAAGCCCCAAAATCGTATTGGGGATTATGTCCGTGGGGGTTATGTCCGGGCACCTCATTGATTGTACAAAATTTTCACTATAACAGTCGAATACAACAATTGAGGAATATGGGTACAAACAGATCAGATTTTTGATTCCGTTGGAGGTTATAACTATTTCATTTGTTTTTTTTTTTGTTGCATATGGCTTGAGTCATCAGTCTCAAACCGCGGCAATTTCTTGAAATCATTCCGCTGTTAACAAAAAATTAGTGGTGAGCATAAATCAAATGCATTTTTTTCTACAAAAACAAAAAAACACGACACACTTAATATTTAACTTCAAAAGTTTTGGAATTTCGTAATAGTGGTTAGTAGGGCAAAGAATTTTATGCAATAAAAAATCAAAAAAATGCGCATATAACAAGCACTTTAAATTCACAAATATAAACTAAAAATCCATAAATATGCAATTATCAAATTTTCAAAATTTTATTAAAAATAAAATATGAATGTAAAAAATGCTGAAAACAACAAGTTTTTTGAAAATCTCTAATATTTTTTAGAACATAATTAAATTTTTAAATAAAATTTAACCACTCATCTAATTTTCTTTATAGAGATTTATAAAAGCGAATGCATCTCTAAAAGAATTATAAACTTCCTTATTTTTATAATTCCTATGTACAATAGTCAGTTGAGATTTAAAAGACATGCCTTCTTTAAAGTCATTTTAAGTTTTATATTGATGTTGAATCGTGCACCCTTTTTTAGTGCTACTCCGAATTCGTGGAAATTCTTGGTATAATATTTGACTTCAGTAAGCCACATTCTTCATCTTGTTATAATTAGCTATGAAGGAATCGAAATACTGGGATATATTTCACTACAAAACCGTTTTTTAAAATGTATTTTTAAAATTGATATAAGATAATTCAGTTAAGTTGAATAAACAATTCACTAGCTAAAGCTTTGTACCGGTTAGAAAAAGAAGAACTTTATTTCCCAATGAATATTATTTCCTAAAAATCGATGTAAATATTTTGTGGAAGTACAATTATTGTCTGTTTAACAATATTATTCAGACGAATATTATGTAGCAAATTAAAAGTTAACTTTTACCAAATAATGTCCCACAAAAAATTAATGGGTTTTACTTTTTAAAATGGTTATTAATCAAAAAATCTAAAGTATGCAACAAAAATATGCATTTTCTGTAAAATTTGTTAAAATATGAGCTTAAATATGCAAAATCGCAAATTTTGTTGTAAAAAAATCAAAATATGCCACAACGAATGAATGTCATTATAAAGGAAATTTCAAGACTCATATAATAAAGATAATTTAACCGTTACAATTTTAGGATGTCCAGGAAATATATGATGGGTGATGGGGAAAATGGGGGTGATGTTCAGAATCAGGAGGTCAATTCACATAAGATTCAACAAGAATAGTAACGGGGCGCAAGATTTTGTAGCTTTTTACAAAGATGTTTTATTTTATCTACTTATTTTCTTTAATGGCCATAACATCAGAATTTTATCTATCAATATCCGCACTTAGAAAAGAATTCCAAGCGCTTAGGTCTTTTGCACTCTGTAGATAGTTCGTCACACCAATCTTAGATAACAACTCTTTCACCCGGTCCAACCAATGAAGTTTTGGTCACCCCCTCCTGCGCCGCCCATTGAGTTTAATGCCGAAAACATTTCGAAACGAAGCATTTTCGCGTCTAAGCCAGCGCGTTTGTTCAATGTCAACGCGTTTGACTACGTTGTTGTCGTTGTACAGCTTATGATTCATTCGTCGACGGTACTCGTCGCTTACGATGATGGGTCCAAATATTTTGTGAAGTATTTTTTTTTCTCGAAAATAACATATTGATCGCGCTGTAGAACGAGACGGGCAGAATCAGTGTTTGGTACAGTTTGATCTTTGTTCGTCGGGAGAGGACTTTGTCATTAAATCGCTTGCTTAGCGCATAGCAGCAGCGGTTTGCGATCAATACTCATCTCTTGATTTCCAGGCTGACATTATTATTTCTTCACTTTGATATTATCAGTATAGGCATTAGCCGCTGATTTCACATAAGTCTGATCACGTGACGACCAACTTTGAATGGTCGCTCAGTATCCTTAACATCAGCCTGCTCTCTGACAATTTGAAACATATCTAAAAAAACTTCTTAGATTCAAGCATTCAAAATGCCTTCAAGATTTTTTTATTTGTTCACAAGTAACAGAGTTGGTTTTAAACCAAAGTTATTTTGAACCACTGTACGGTGCTCGATTATTTTTATAAACAGCCCAATGAGTAGTCGAGCGAGCTAAAAATTGGCATTCCCATGTAAAAAGTGTAGATCCAATTGGATCTAATCAGATTCGAAAAATGGTCATATCTAATTGGATTGGATGTTATTTAAGTGCTGGTCAAATTGTACCTAAGTAGCTCTAATCTGATTCGAGATTTGTTCGTGATTTTATTTGATATCGTATTAAACCAATCAATTGCAATGCTCTATTTATATTATATTATATCTACAGGATCATTCTAAAGAACGACTTGTTCAATCTCTCGTTGATATATTTGGATCTGTATTGATATAATGCGATCCAATTAGAAATATAACTGAGACAAGTGAAAGGCATATAACATATTCAAGATGGAAGCGTTTAAAAACCCCTGAACTGCGAGATGAGTATTGTGCTGCTAGAAAAGACGTTAACAGGAAAATTAAACAAGCTAAAACTGAATATTTTTCTAGTAAATTCTTACTTGCCTTGAACTCCAAACAAAAATGGAAAACAATCCGTGAAATTGGCATTGGAAAACATGTGGATAACAATAATTGCCAGATTGATGTCAACATGCTCAACACTAGAAACACCAGCACTCCTACTGTCGTAGTAAACAACAAATTTTACAATTTCGAAAATAGTTTGCAAAATAATATAACAGACTTTGAATTTATTAGTGTAAATCACACTGATGTCTTATCCTGTTTTTCTGAAGTTAAATCTAACGCTAAAGGTTAAAACAATATTGATCCGAGGTTTCTACGAATGCTTCTGCCGTTTATTTTACCTTATATAACTCACTTCTTTAACACCATCATTACTACTAGTACTTTTCCGACAATTTGGAAACATGCTAAAATTATTCCCATCCCGAAATCTAATAATGAATACAGACCAATTGCCATAATTTGCTTTCTTTCTAAAGTATTTGAAAAGCTCCTTCACAAACAAATGAGTGGACACTTCAGCTCTAATACACTAATGCATGAAAAACAATCTGGTTTTCGTCCAAACCACAGTTGTACTAGTTCTTTGTTGGAAGTATTTGAAAACATAAGAAATGAATTAGAAGATCGTCATATTACTTTTCTTGTACTTTTGGACCTTCGATACGGTAGATCACACCACATTATGTATGAAGTTAAATCATTTTTTCAATTTCGCGCCCCCAGCTGTGAAGCTTATACAATCTTACCTCTCTGGCCGCACCCAATCCGTGCACACAGCTAATAGTGTTTCTGAAAAACTTCCGTGTACAAAAGGAGTACCACAGGGATCAATTTTAAGGCCCATACTGTTTTCTGTCTACATAAACGACTTACCGCAACAATTGCCATTTTCTAAAATACATATGTACGCTGATGACGTGCAACTTTATTTAAGCTGTCCACTAAATTCTATGGCTGAGCATATTGGGAAAATAAATAGTGACTTATCTCAAATTCATTTCTGGGCAACGGCAAATGGACTCTGCCTTAATCCTCGAAAATCGAAATGTCTGTTAATACATAAAAGGAATTTTATTTCTACAAATCTAGATCTAGAGATACTGTTAAATGGTGAACAAATTGAAATTGTTCAGAACGCTAAAAATCTTGGCATAGTATTTAACAATAATTTAAGTTGGTCGAATCACATTAGCACAGTTGTCGGTCAAACATATTCTAAACTTAGAGCGTTATGGTCAACGCAAATTCATACACCTCTTCCAATACGAGTACTACTTGCAAAGTCATACATTCTGCCTGGATTATTCTTTGGTTGCGAGCTATTTTCAAACTGTGATTCGTCTAGCAAAAGAAAACTGAATGTTGTATATAATAATACTATTCGATATATATATGGATTGAAAAGATTTCAACCTGTCTCTCATGTTTCAAATTCGCTATATGGAGTCTCTTTTAACAACCTTTTAAACATTAAGACTCTTTTGTACCTTATTATATTTATATTTACTCAGAAACCATTCTACCTCTTTCAAAAACTGCAATTTGCTAGATCCAATAGGGGTAAGAAACGTATTCCATTATTTCACCGTAATCTTGTGTCTGATTGGCAATTCTTTATTCATTCAATTCGTCTTTGGAATGCACTCCCACACAGCCTCCAAACTATCAGCAACGCTAATAAATTTAAAAAACATATCACTGATTTTTATAAAACCCACGATAATAATAATTGAATACTTTATATAAAGTTATCTTGTGTAATAGTTTTCTATCTCCTTTCTCTCCTTATACTGTTTAAACGATTTTATATTTATATATATCATTTTTCTTTTCATTTTACTTATTTATTTAGTTTAAAACCCTTTTTTGTTACAAAACATTTTTTAACCTTTATAATTCCTGTACTGTAATTATAAGAAATTTTCTTGTTGTACAGGACATCAAATAATAAACAAAATACAAATAAAAGTTTTGAATAAAATTAGATCTGATTAGATACAAGCAGATTACTTCTGATCTTATTATATATAACCATTTTGAGGATCTGTCTGCCAATTTGATCTACGCTTTCTTACACGGGTTTCTATATTAGGGCACGTTCCATTAGTACGAATCCTAGAAGCTCTTTCTTATGTTATTTATACGATGCTAAGGGGAATTGCCTTGGGTTTTAATAAAACTCCAAATCTATTCAAAAAAGAAAAGAACAAGAACAATTATTTGCAGAAAACAGCTCTGTGAATTAGTGTATTTATATATTTATATAATATAGTAAAGATATAAGTTATTACCATCAACTTATACAACCACTATTTTTGGTATCACGTGCTGATACAGTCTTCTTCTACGCAGCTTAGTCTATTTTAATTTTTATTATGCTGCAAACCACTGTACTGTGATACTATGTGGCCTGATTCTTTAGAGTTTCCTTTAATCGCCACACTGTAGACTTCTAGACTAAACAATTATAGATCTATGATAACAAATTATTTAGTATTTCTATTTGTATTGAAACAATTGTTAAATTACCTTGAATAATACACAAAAGTATAAATACACAATATTTGCATATCAAAAGATATTTATGCCAAAAACAAAAACACTTTACGTCACGCTCTTGTTACTTTATGAGGTCGTTGTATGAAACACTTGTGGCGAATATATCATAGAATAGAATGTTTCCGAAAAATTAAACTTGAAATTATGCAGTTTCTATGAAATATATAAAATGTTTAAGCGCATATCACTCTTAAAATACATGAATGAACAAAGCGTTGAACATATACAAATGCAAACATACATACATGTGTATATATGTATTTCCTTAGCATCATTAATGAAATGCAAATTTGTAACACATAAGTAATTGCAGCTATGTTGGAGGTACTGCTGCAGCTGTGTTCTATTTTCCACTAGAAATCGTGCCAAAATGTAGACGAGCATCCGAAAAACATCTTCAAATCAGTACAATTTCGAAACATCAACATCTGTTGCTTGACAGTTTCGTTTAAATGTTTTCACAAAAAAAACATTGCCTCGACCATATGTTGGAGAACAACAGGTTGCATCAGCTATTTGATTTCCCCATAAATGAACAAAATTAAAAGTAAATGAAACAAATTTTATTGTCTCCACTGCATTACTACTCGCTAAGAGACTCGAGTACAAATTTTATTGGAGTTCCTAAAATAACAGCTTCACGGAACGTGCCAATTTGGCAAACAGTTCAGCTATTTGTGATCCTCGTTGCAAAAATACTTGGTTGGCCTCTTGGTAAAGAAGATATTTGTTGAGGTTAATTATTTATAAGTTTACATTCTTGTACCTTACATATGGGTAATACGTAAAACAAATAACGCACAAATGAGAGACTTTCACCCATGAATATAATCGTATACTTGATATAATTCAAATTATTATAGTATCCACTCATGGCACAATAATAAGTACATACGACCGTTGTCGACACAAACGATTGTGGGTTTAAACTCCGATGCAACTATGCGGTCATCTTGTTTTAACACAGTATTAACAGGTGTAGGAAAATCTTCTCACAGGGGCGTTCGGAAGATTCGTTCAACAGTAGTTGCCTGTAACAGTCAGTCCAAAAATATGCAGCTTGTTTCAGGCATGGAAGACAAAGAAAAATTAGTTTTTATTACTAAACACGTAGTTTTCTAAAGGTAACATTTAGGATAAATTCATTTATTTGGTTGGCTGGCTGACTTGACAAACAACAACAACAAATGTATTTTTAAAAAATTGGTTACATTGTATAGCAATTGTCTTTCAAATACAACTTCCTATGTACTAAAATAGAGTGGCCACACTATGGAAAGTGTTAAATTTTATAGTATCGTAAATGTTATAAATAATATCGTAAATACTTATTGTGTCACTTATACAAAGCCCATCCATTGGTAATTAGTTTTTACTTTAAATGATCATCAAGTTGTACTTTTCTAACTAGGTAGACAATTTAAATTGTAGCTTAAGTTTAAACTCACGGCACACGGTGCAACTTTGATGACTAATTTCAAATGTAGCTGCAAATAAGACATATTTATATGGTCACCCCTGTTAAATGTTTTGCATAGATGATTTTTTTATATAGATGTACGTATTTACGCGCATACGTTTATTTTTATACACACTCTGTACACCCAGTTGAGTGGATGGATGGCTGAATGTACTTGATGTTCAATTTTTATTTGGTAAATGGCAATGTCGCGTTCTGAAAATAGACACGTCCACCGTCTCCTGATCCGTCACTATTGTATCGCACTATAGTATAAGTAAAAACGATGAGAGAAGACCAGAGAAGAGAATATAAGAATATGTACGTATGTACGTAGATACTGTGGGTATTTTTAATTGAACAAAATAATGTGACACTGACACAATTCTGTTTTCGCTAGATGCGAAAAACGCACATTGCAGCCTCACAGCAGTGTGTGTATATGGAAAACCGGCAAACAAAACAAATTCAATCGAGACACCTCAGCATCGTTATACACATCGGTGCTAGACTACTGCATAATGCTGTATATTACATGTTTAATATTTTCAAAGTTTTAAAGAGCATGGTAAACAAGACTTCAAAACATAAAATTAATTTTCGTGCACAGGATTGGTGTTACGGAACAAAAAATTATGTTCTGAGATGGAGATCAGACCATGAAAGTTTTACGTGTGTCGTGAAATTTTCTGCATTGCCTCTGTTAAAAATTTTACTCTTTAGGTACTCCTAAAGAAAAAGTCAATTGGGTATAAGTCTGGGATAAGAGGCGGCCAATTAATTCCACCTCTTAATGTAACCTCACTTTTTGGCTAAAAATTTAGCGAACTGTACCCAATGAGTCGTTGAAGGTGTGACATGTTGCCCCATCTTGACATGACAAGCAAAAGTGTACCACTATACCACCTACAACTTTGCCGGATTTTATGTGCCTCGTTTGAGAAAAAAATGTTGGTAAAGCTAGTGAACCTTTATAGCGTTTCGTGTGAGCATGATCTTGAGGCTAAAATTACTGTATCATTTTAATTTTATAGGTATGTAAATGTAAATTTTTGTGAAGAAACCGGTTTAATGATGTTCTAGACCCATTAACAAAACTAGATCGCTTTCAAATAGATTCTAGGTTGTGCACTAGCAGACGCTTCTACAAACTTTACGTTTTTGGGATCACTTGAAGTTATAGGCCGGCAAGACCATGGTTGATTCATTACTAAACGTGCCTACTTGAACTTCTGCACGCATTTTCTAATTAATTTAATCGATAACTCGCACGGATGAATGGTGATATAGCGGCTCCACGAAAAGCCCCCCAATAAAATAACGCCCAAACGAGAAATGAAATATTCCCCAAATTTTTTTCATACATTTTTGGGTGTTATTTCATATGAAATAACTCCCAATTTTTTGGGCCGTTTTTCATTTTTCTTTGGGAATTATTTCATTCCTCATTTGGGGTTTTCAAATTATGAAATAATCTCCAAAGAAATAAACCCCAACCATTTTTTTAAATTCGGGGCTTGTTTCATATCGGGTATAATTTGGGTGTTATTTCATTTATTATTCAGGGGTTTTTTAATTTTGAAAGCTGTTGGTTTTTAGGGGTTATAATTATATAAAAATAGGCCTTTTACAAGAAAACTTTTAGCCTGTGTATATATTACAATATCTTTTGAATGTTTACAGATATTTCCATTTGTGTTCATATTGACGGATAGAAATCAACAAAATTTAATGCATTTTTTACTTTTTAGAATGATATTAGAAAGGAAATTTTTTAAATTTGTAAGACTTCTTCAAAAGGAAAAAATCAATAAAAGCTCAGAGTTTGATTTACTTGTGAACATTGGAAGTGGTTGTGTAAAGGTCAAACGTAAAAGGCAATATGTCTTCCGAACTGCAAAAATAGAGCAGGACTGCAACGATCTACGATCCACACGATTCATTTCAATTATTTTTTCGACTTTGCTGTTGGTCCATATTGACTTCATAAAATCCTTGGTGAAACTGACTCTTTTATGAATTTTGGGCATAATTTCATTTTTGTTGCTGATGTGGTTTATTTCATTGGGAGTTATTTCATTTTCAACATTGGGTGTTATTTCATATGAAATAACTCCCAAATATTGGGGGTTGTTTCGTTTACGCTTTGGGGTTTATTTCATTAATTTTTAGATGTTATTTCATTCAGTGTTTTTGGGCGTTATTTCCAATTTTTTGGGGTTTATTTCATTGGGGGGCTTTTCGTGGAGCCGATATAGCTCCTTATTTCTATAAGCTGCTCTTGCATTTCCTAATCACTCCACTACTTCGACTTAAAAAGCTTCCTATTGAATATAACATTTTTGCCGTTCTAGATGAAATATATCAACAGATAGAGAAGTGAGAAGTGTAACGCATTAACGGAGACGTATAAGACCCTAGGTGACTTAAGACGATTTTCGTATTTAAACTATTAATATATATTTCTATGCCCGTCTGTTTGGTCGGTTGAGGAAATTTTAAAGTATTAATATGTTCTCTAACAGACTACCAACCCCACACCTTTTAGAGCATCCTAAGCAAATGGTATAAAACAAAAATTTAATTTCCCTTTACACCTCATGAATAAGTTAAGGGATAGCTTTTTACGTTATCGTATTTTTACACGCTCTCTATTTTTAGACTCCCAACAATCGTCAGCTGCTTGAGAAGCCTATTGACTCGACCGTATACTGCGAAGTTTCAATCCACAACTTCGAAGGGAGCAAGAAAGACAATGTAGATTACTGCAGCCAGGAATCAAACCATGGATCTCTCTCATTTTCAAACCATCATGCCACATCCTGCAAATGGTACATATTCCAAAAACAAACCAGTAAGAAAGTTTCAGACGGGATAACCGACTTACATATACCCTCACCCTCAGTAAAATAAAAAAATATCCAAACTGGGCGAAGTGGTACTTTTGGTATGGGAGGTACTAGAAGGGGAGTGGTTAACCTTACAGCTTTCCCCCAAAATTTTAATACTGATTTAGCTTTACTAAATACACAATTTTTGCACAATCACTTTGGGTGTATTGGTATTACTAATCTATCTCTTAAGTAGGCGGAATGGAACATTTGTATGGGAGGTACCAAAGGGGGCATGGATAGACTTCCAATTTGTTCCCAAAACTTTATCCTGCTGGAGTTTTACTAAATACAGAATTTGGTTTGGAATTTGGTGGGCGGTAGATGATGGGTATATGAGGTACCATGGGGCGTGGCTAAACTTCCTATATTTTGTCTGTTATAGTTTTACTAAATACAGAACTTGGGTACGATCCCGTTGGGTGTATTCATATTATTACTCGATTTCAAAAGTGGGCGGAATGATGTATTTGTATGGGGAGTACCAGAAGGGCGGGGCCATGTAGGCCATTTTCAAAAACGTAAGTAGTTTTGGGGAAATATTTACTCGTGCAAAGTTTCAAAAACATTTGGTTGCATCTTTCGAAAGTTATCGTTTTTACCAGCCGGACAGCCAGACAGACAGACGGAAATGGCTTAAACGACTTAAAAAGACATGAATCGAATTTGGTTCATAGAAACCTAGGGTCTTAAGTGACTCCTTCTATGTGTTACACTTTTGGGTCGTATCAAATGATATATACCCTCCTACCCGTAGGGTGAGGGTATACAAAAAGCTTTAGCTTCGAATTGATGTATTAGACAAACCTAAAACTACAAAATCCTGGGTCGTGCGAGTATTTTAGTATATAAGATCGCTGACTCTAAAACATCTCAACTCTCACACGAGCGATGGGTGTCACATTTGCTTACAGTTGACCCCATAAACACAACCGTATGACCACTTCAAGGAAATTTATAGTGATGTTCAACATCAGTGGAGTTCTCGAAGTAAACGTGCAACAAATAGGGTCTGTCATCCGACCTATTTGTTGTAAGTATTTGGATGTGTCTTTCACATCGATTACTTTGAAGAGGGTCAAATCAACAGCAACATAAGCTACTAATCGAAAAAGTCAACGGACGGCTGCAAGTCATTTAAAATTTGTCACATTAATAACTTGTAATAACAGACACACCCTCAGAAAACAGTAACTTTTGCCACTCCCGTTCTGGTACCTCCCCAACGAATGATCATATTCACTCTCATAGTTTTACATACATATCTTTTTTGTAAGTTCCTTGAATTCAGTCAAATTTTGCGTAAGATGTACGCTTATAAAAAAATTGCCTGAGGAATGAATATCGGCTATATCGGCTGACCCCTTCTAGTAACTCCCATACAAAATTGCCAAACGGACAACTGGAAGATACTAAGTTTTGGTCAGTTAATTTATATTGTAATAGTAAGCAAACCCTATAAAAACCAAACCATTTGACATACCCCTTCTGGTAAAAATGACTGAAATTGCCCCCAATATGCATATCTTTTTTGTAAGTACAAATTTTGCACATGGTAAGCGTTCATTCTACATTATTTTACACAACTCGCGACGTTTCCAACACTTTAACATACTACTCACTTTTAATTATTTTCATAAATTAAATTAAAGTAGTGAAATAATTAAATCAAAATCCAAGCCAATAACAAAATATTCAAATATAACACATACATAGAATCGAATAATAATCATTACGCGTTCTTCAATAGCGTAGTTAACTTCTTATGCTATTTAATAACTTCAATTTAAAAACTCTATGGATCACACTTTGCATGGTTGAACAGCACTGAGCGTTCTTTGCTTAACACGATTTTATGTCGGTGTCGTAATATTTTATCTACAAAGCGTGAAAATGTAATCATAATTAGCAGGTAAGGAAGGAACCCATAAAATTCAAATAAAGTCAAGCGTGCATTAATAAAATCATGTTTCGAATTAATTTTATTCCAGCAAACACATTTTCGCATATACACACACACACATCCACAGTCATACACATACATGTGATATGTGACATGTTCGTATATTGGAAAATTCGTAGCCCAAATAAGTAAATGCCAACTGTGGCAATTGTCCTTGACGTTCAAACGCACGCACTCACATGCTTCACATACACGGCGTATGCCATTGTTCTAATTGTCGGTGACAATCGACAACAATGAAATGTCAACCTGGTTAATAATGTAACGACAGCATCGACGGTAACGACATACAGAGTAAGTTTGTCAGACGACACGATACAATATGTGTACATAAGCAGTTGTGTGATGAGTGTGTGTGTGTGTGAGCACAACACATAACTATGTTGTGAATTACACTTCTATGTAAATGTATGTAAAATTAATAAACAATAGAATTTTGAAGTAAATAAAATCACATTTAATTAACAATAAAGTGAAGCTAAAAACAAAAGATAATGACGACAACAATGTCGAAAAAGGTTGGGTTGTCAGCAACGATGACGAACATCTACGAACAAAATACATAATACGAAATCGATTCAATATTGTATTGCATGAAAAGCAAATTATGTTGGAGACATTTCTTATGTGATGGTGTAAGTACCGCCTGAGTAACATATTACGTCGAAACAACATAGCTAAACATATTACATAGTTGCGTTGCTGACTGACTGACTGATAACTGCCAAAATCAAACGGTTTAAGCCTACATCATAGAAATAGGCATTTACAAAAAAAAAACCGACTTATTCCGTCACAAGAAATAGCAATTCGTATTATTTGAAAAATAAAAAAGTACAGTTTTAAAGCTATCCGGATTTATGCGGTGTCTGGACTATCGAGTTTATACTGTACTCAAGAAATATGGTTTTAACAATTGGGACCCTATGTCCCATACATCAAGCGAAACAGTGAATTTGCTGCTAACAGTTTTTATTAAAAGTATCGTTTGACGAATTGGAGATGTTATTCGGCACTACTACGAATGACACTACTTAACACGATATTTGAAAGGAGTGCGTGATGTAGTACGACGGTTAGAATCCGCGACTATATTCCTGTCTCAGTCATCTACAACTACTTTTATTTCATAGGCGGTCCCCTCAATATTGACAGTAACTTCGCAATAAAAGTCTACAGCAGTTGTGAGTCTAAAAATAGAAAGCGTGTTAATTTACTATAACGCGTGAAGCTATCCCATATCTCATCCATGGGGTGTAATGAAAATTAATTATGGTTTTATGTGTAACTAGCTTTCCCAGCTCGCGTTGCCTCACCCGTACTTAGAATGAATCTTCGTATGAGTTCAAGCAATACAGGTGAAATGCAAAAGCTTCATAAGAAATTCGAAGACCCCATATATGTGATTGTAGCTTTATCCAATTGGTCAGAGCGGTTGAACCGCTTTAGTCCCCTATTATCCCTAAAAGTACGAACTTCAAAAGATACATTCGTATCGCACAACTAAAATAGACTGGTACTCCCTCTAATTATATGGGGAGCATGCCCATATACGATTATAGCTTTAGCCGCTTGGTCTGGGTGATGGTACGAGTATTATCCCTCTTCGGCCTATTTACCTCTAAAAGTTTGAATTTCTAAAAACCCCACCAGGCGGCCCTTTAATTCTATAAGGAGCAATTCTATATACATTTTCGTAACTCAAGTTATCACAGTTTTATCGCTTTTTCGGAATTTTTACAACTTAAGAACGAATTTCGAAAAATTACTTCACATCTCACAACTAAAATATGCACTTTAATTTTTGCGACTATAACTTTAGCCATGAAGTACCAGTTTTATCCCTTTTCGGGCTTTTTTTTATCCCTTAAAGTAAAGATTTTTGAAAACCGTCCTTGCTTCGTTTTAATTCCAAGGAGATATAAATTATTATGATTATATCATTAGCCTTTCGGTCTGGGCGATAGTAAAATTTGTATCCCTTTTTCGATTATTTTACCCAGAAATATCGGATTTCAAAAAATTCTTCAATCTAATTTGATAGTGAGCACGCTCATATCAATTTTGTCGATTATAGCATTTGCCGATTGGTCGGGTTATGTTTACCCCTAAGAGTACGACTATCCAAAAATCCATTCTTGGCTGACGTTTATTCGAAAAGGGGAACAACCATCCCAAATTTCATCATGCAATCTACAGCCAGTAAGCAATTTAAAATATATCGATTGTGGAAATGTTACCGACCATTTCCCAGCGAGGCGTAATCCCCCATAAACCATTTACATGTGTAGGAAATCTCATCTTCCTACCTTACGTGGCTCGTAAAATATGAACGATTGTAATTTTGGCTAGTGTGGGCGGTACCACGCCCCTTTCCAAAAATCCCTTCTTAGTGCGCGCCTACGTCATAAAAGAAATATACATTCTGAATTTTACGGTTCTAGCTTTAGCCGTTTGGGCTGGGGAGTGATCAGTCAGTCACCCAAGCCTTTTATAAGTATAGATATCGAGTTTACGCAGTTAAAGATCTGCAACAACTAAGGACAATATTAGAAATGAAATATTTGAAGATTGATCAACCTGTTTTGGCTGTAGTTATGGACCAAGTACAGCAAAGGGTAACACCTTGCGTAGAGTCTGATGGGAGGCATCTAAAACCATTGGCTATATTTAGATACACTTGAAAAAAATTCAAACAATAACATCAACAAACATCAGAAGGAAAATGTTAATCTTCTTACTTTCAACCCTCAAGATGAAGATATACATCACTTACAATTCAATTTCGTAATATTCGCGAATTACCACTTTGTATCTTTAATTAATGAGATATGACAGACACAATTAATATTCTCTTTATTGTTGACTTTAAGTAGTTTATCAACCTAAGGATCTACGTATGTCTTGCAAGCGGAATGCTCAATGTTTGACTTAGTTTAGTCGCCCCCTTCCACACCACCCATTGAGTTCACTGTCAAAGATTGTTGTAATAAACCATCATCAACTGTATTAATACTGTATCACCCCTCTGTCAGCATATAAACAATAGTAGATAGGATTTTATGTACGCATTTTTTAGATATGCACAAAGAAGACCGATTTGTATACAACTCTATGAGATATCAGCTCTAATGTATCTAACTCTATTGTTGTTTTCCATCGTGCTTCAATGATAGGTCTCCCCTTCCCACCCCGAGGGTTGGCATGGAAGGAAATCATAATATGATAATTAATAATATTGCAGTAAAAACTCGTTTTCACATAGACGATGGTAGCAGAAAATGGGCGGCAAAAGGAACATAGGGGGCTAGATTACAAACAGCAACAACCACTATAGCTATAACAACTGTAATAAGTGTAATGAAACCTCAAAAAGTAATTCAATCAAAATGCAGTTTTAATAGGAAAAAAAATAACAATAACAGTGGAAATAAACAGCAGAAACTACTACTTCTATAATATAATAATAATCAACATTCAAGTCGATGAATCCACCAGAGGAGAACCGGTGGAATCGAACTACTACAAACATCAGCAACGATTGCCATCCACAGCGGCCGCACCACCGCTTCACACAACAGCAGCAACATAAAACATGTACGACGTTGGAGATACACTCGAGCAAGAGTTGCCATGGACCCCTCACATACTATACGTCCATTTGTAAATGTTTGAAAATAACACATGAACAACAACAACAACGACAATGGTGAGCAGCAGACGGTGGAGGAGGAGGAGAGACATAAGGAGACAAAGACGCAATCAGCGACATAAATACATACATACACAATTTCATACAACTGAAATGGACTGAACTGAATCATGACCCATTAACCCACTTTTTCATATAAATTGTATAGTACATAACAATAGCAACAACAACAACAGCAGCAGCAACGACATCGAAATCGTCGACATCGACGTGAAAACGCATTGCCTGCCCGACCGTTCATGGGATTGCGCAGCAAAGTCCACACAGCTGCTCAAGTGCCACTTTTCTGACGCACACACGACGCTACAGTGATAGCTGCCCATAGGCCCGGTCAATGCGTAATCAAATATCACCCAATGCAGGAACCAACAACACTACAATCAACTACAAGAACAACAACTTATCATAAACAACTCGCCTAGGCTGCACCTTGCAGCACTTGTAGGCCCAACAACGAGTATGTATGTATGTACTGGGTTCGCACACTCCAGCACAGATACCAGATTTAATCGAGAGATACTCAAACGTTCTTATGGTTATGTGCAACAACAACAACAACGACGTTGTGTTTTTAATCAACGCATAATAACTGCGTACTACCTCCACTGCTCACATCAGCGAATGTAAAATTCAGGCATTGCATATGCGAGTATGGAAACCCTGTTGCTCTTATGTGCTGCGCCGCTTGCCTTTAGTCACCAATGTGCATGTACTAATTGTTCCTGGTTAATAGGAGTATTCACAATTTTAGACTGTTATTTTTTTATCCGTATTGGATGGGTGATGTAAAGTTATTCCCGGATACAAGGGCTTAATGTTATATTACAGTTGAAAAACCTTGTCACGAAAATTTTTCTAAGTCCATTACTTCATTGAGAGGCGGTTACTTTATTGTAGCCGTAGAAGACCAATCAACAGTGCAATAAATTTTAGCATTTTCCCGAAATCTTGACAGAAAGTCAGCAACAAACCTCCTCAAAACGAAATGTGTCGCTATACGCTTGAACAACGTTGGGTAATATTGAAAACTTATTTCCAAAGTGTAGCCCAAATAGTGCGTTTTTTGAAAAGGAGATTTGGTCGAATTGAGGCAGGCACGATGCCTTACGCAAGTTTGTGGAAAAAGTTCTTGAGACTGGCAAACTAGTGGACAACACTCATGGCCTCCGAGAATGTGACTGCTGTAGCCGTGAGTGTGAGACTCAATACACGAACATCAACTCGCCATTGATCACAAAAGCTAAACATTTCACGCACTAGCCTAAGGAGTGTTATGCAGACAGATCTCAGATTATTCGCATAAAAGGTTCTATTGACTCAGCAATTGAATGCGTACGACTTAAATTGGACAATTATTTTGGGTGAAAAATCATCTTTTCTGACGAAGCGCATTTTCATCACAGAACTTTAAACAAACAAAATTGCCGCATCTGGGGCTCGGAAAACCCGCACGTTGTTGTCGAGCAGCCAATGCATCCACAGAAAGTGATTGGACAATTTTTCTTCGAATGAGACCATGAACAACGTTTCGGTCATCAGTGGGAGTCTCAGAGATATTGTAACCGGTTTTTTTTCTGAAATTGAAGATTCAGAATTGGTTCAGGATGTGTTATCAGCGGTCTCGGTGATGTCATTTGGGCGCATTGGAGCTGAAACGATTCAAGCGCTTAAGGTCATTGCTATCGGTAACATCGAGGGTTCGCCGATCAAAGAAATATAAATGAGTGTGAAATGGGACCGGCCGTGGCATAGTGGTTAGAACACGCGACTACCATGCGGGAGATCGCAGGTTCAAACCTGGCTCCAGTCATCTTAAAATAATCTTTCATTGTCGGCTCCCCTCGAATGTTGTTGACAGCAACTTCGCAGTATAAGTGTCGTGTCAATCGGCGTGACTAGCAAGAGCTTCTCAAACAGATACGTTCGCTTTCGTCGATAAACAAGTAGGTGCCGTTAGTTGTGAATCTAAAAATAGAAAGCGTGTTAATTCACAACAACGCGAGAAACTATCCCTTACCTCATTCATGGGGCGCAAAGAGAAATTAAGTTTTTTTTTTTAAGTGAAATGAATCGAACCCATGTCCCTCGCGTGATAGTCACATCATGTCACAGTCGCTCCTTAACATTTATCCATAGAAATGCACTGTTTGGTGTGGTTTGTGTGGTGGTAGAATCATTGGTACGAATTTATTTCATTAAGCGAAGAAAAGTATGCGCAATATTTACATTTAAAATGATGAAAGTCAAAAGATTCTCCTCCAGGATATTCAAGGACAAATTGTAATGTCTTTGACCCACAATGACCATTAATTTTTGTCCATCTTTCCAACAGAGGAGGTGGAAACCTATCAGGCTATACCATGATCGTCAAAATTCGCTAGTTAGTTACTCGAACATGAACTCAGCTTTCTACCCAATAGTAATACAATGAAACTTCGATATAACAAATTTCGTTATAACGAAAACCTCAAAATAACAATTTTTTGCGCGGGCCTTGAAACAACCTCATTATTGCAAAGTTTTTCATACAAAAATGCATTATAGCTATAACGAAGAAGTTCTGAGCTATAATACATCTACATAGCGAAGTATTCATTCAAAAGCCTATGTACAACGAAATTAGAATAAAGCAAAACAAAGTCGCTCAAGTCCCGTTATCAAAAGCCTCTACATAACGAGGTGAATAAAAAAAACTGTAGTTATAACGTTTTTGCTTGCATTTCTTGATATTTCGTTATACCAAAGTTTCACTGATAAATACATATAACGAATCAGCGGCTACAACGAAGTATTTATTGATCCACTTCGTATTCGTTATATCGAAGTTTCACTGTAATTAGTTACGATCCCTACGATCTAAAACTTAGAAGAACTTAGAATTACTTACATGAGATATCGGTGGCAAATCTGGAAAGAGTGATACAAAGTTGTACCTTCCAAAAAGACAACCTATGGCATAGTCGAGGCCTAAGTGTTAATGAAATTATCGTTAAAAAGTAAATGTCAGAGATTATAAATTCGGGTCATAATAAGTCTTAATTAAGTGACTTGTTTTAAATTAACAAATAAGTTCTAAATGAATCACGCTTTATTTAGATTAGCCTTATTAGCTCTATGTTGATTGTAACAAACGATTACTCTTCCCTTATCCTTTAATAATGCTAAAAACAAAAGAGGTTGGTAAGTTCTACCGTCCCTCTGTTGAGATATTTTTCAAACTGACATATGATACGACTGCAGCATACATACTAGTTTCTCCAATTTCATCTTAATTGAATTTAATTTAAGTAATTTACAACAAATTCCACAACAATCTTCATCCCCATGCTCACGACATTGTGTTGTCTGTAGGTAGGATCTACATATGTCGTCTTGCCAGGTGTTTCTCTCTCTCTCACTCTCTTTCTCATCCTCTAAGAACTCAGCGAGATTATCTTAGATCTTATTTTGAAAGATTTTTCATTTTATTTTCAATCGCTTCCAGATCCACAAAAAGTTCAATGAACTAGTTAAAAAGGAATTGAATGGATTCAAAATGGAAAAGGTAAGAAAAAGTGATAAAAAGCGAATAGAGAAACAATGTTACCGCTTGTTTAGTAGGCTGAATTCACAGAAACAAACAATCAGCCGGCGTGTTCTTAAGAACCTACAGCAATTCATTTATGCACCTTAAGGTGTCAGCGGAATAATATCCACGTAAATGTATGTAATATAGACAAGTGTTGATGGTTTGTAGGGGAAGAACCTCAAACGAAATCCTTGTAATACTCACACTAACCTACAACTAACATTTTAATGGGATGAATTTCACACGAATGTTTTTAAAACACATCCTGTGGTTTTTCTGCGCCGTTTGCATTACATTCCCATGAATTAAATCTACCGATCTAGTCAGACAGATGTACATATTTGTTTCTCCCCCAAATTCTCAAAATAAATAAATTCAACAAATCGCATTGTCGTAGAGTTTCTCATGCAAATGAGCTGATAGGTGGGCTGCGTATTATCCCTAAAAATACAAAAAATAAACAACAACAGGTGAATTTTGCCGCCCCTCTTTAGAAAAGGGGGGAGGTTTCTCTAGAAAATTTACGTAATTTTTTTAAATTAAATCGTTACTTGAACTCAACGCAAAGGTTCATGAAACTATATTTGGCTGTAATATAATGTAAACAAAGAACTAGTCCGGCCAACCGACACACAGACAGGAAGGTGGAGTTTCTTCCAGCCAAAGGAACAGCATCACATTACAAATGTGAATTTAAGGGAATTCGGAGCGTTCGTAGTTGAGATGAGTACAATTATTTATGACAAAAAATCTCAATGCTGCTTTTTATATGGGCATTTCCACGAACACGAAAGAGTCGTTAAAACGCCTTTAAAATTAAAAAAAAAATAATGCATATTTAAGTGACACTATGTAAAGTGCAAAACCCAGCTTGTGTGCATTTGTTGTTTGGCAAATATATAAAACCTAATAAATGAGAAATGTGTTCATTCACATTTCTATTTTTAGATTTCTATTTTTAGACTCACAACAAACGCCACCTACTTGTTATTGACGAATGAGGGAAATTTTTATAGACATTCCGACTGAAAATTAAATGAATGTATACATAAATCGAACCATGGATCTCACGTATAATAGTAGCGTAATCTAACCATAATGCCACACCCGTTCCCAATACCAAGAGGTAAATCCTCAACTCGATTTCTATATAATTTAAAATTGTATGCGTATGTTTATTAACATTTACATTTTCGACCCCAGTGGACCTTGTCCATATTTATGCCAGACACTAATTAATCGTCAAATTGTGACATAGCCTTAACCATTGGGACTCACTCATTTCAAATAGACAGTTCAATCAAGGCAAAGACATGTTGCGTTTTTAAATATATAAATAAATAATAATATTAACACTCCAAAACAAAACTAACTCTGTTTGTTGTAAATTTTTACACTCGGAGCTCAAATTGAATAATTGCCAAAGAACACAACGATGGAACCATATAAAAACTTTGTACTTTCGTAGTTGAGTTGTGAAGTTTTTAACCTTTTGCTATTACAGAACTGCCAAACAATGAGAGTCAAGGACCAACTTTTATTTATCCTTAAGCAAAAACGATATCAAAGTAAACATTTCATAATCAGGCACTATGACCTCCTTCGTACGGCGTTTATAGCATAGAGTACTACAACCCTAAATATTTCTCTGTTCTCTGATTAATCAAAAAAAGGAAAAACTTAATTTAGCTCTTATAAAGTACAACAATTGCAGACCCATTCACTAAAGGCCAAGGATTTAATAAACGATAATAGATCTGCCCAACTCGGCCACAAACATCGAATGGACAAAAAAGGAGACAAAAGACAAAATACGATAAAAAAAAATCCAGAAACGAAAAAAACACATTTTGGAACTACCTACTTTTACTGGCCCAAAATGTGCAAAAAGGTTTGCTTTAGGAAATGACACAACAGCACTTTCGTGTAGAATGCTTTTTAAGAAATCCCTCTGGATGTGTAAAGTGAAGGTTTACCGAAACAAGGACGATACAAAGCGGTCACAGCCGAAACCAATAAAAATCCATATTTCCTTCTTAGACAAATAAAGACGACAGAAAGGCTATTTCTAACAAGAACAAAAGGGGGGGGGGGAATCTAACAGTGACCTGACGAACGTACAAGAAAACAAAACAAGAGCGGCGATAATTAAAATACGGCTTTCAAAGAATTAACGTTACAAACGAACTCAAAGAGGCATAGAGACCGGCCCTCTACGAACAGCCTGGCATTGCCGTAACCAACTAACACACTTGCACATACGCTCGCACATATGTATATTCCAGTGTATCTGTGTGTGTGTGCTCTCAAAATAGACTTAATAGGGTTTGTTGTTCGATGGTGGTGATTAACCGCTGTTCGGTCAGCCACTCTAGACATAAAGATTTAGCTACTAACTGCGTAAATATCGTGTCTTTAAACCTGATGAATACGACATTGCTGACGACGATGATGATGTTGATAGCATCATCATTATGACAGTCAACAGTGTTAGTGGCGTGAGTATCAAAGTGTGTCGTCGTTGTGTCATGTGTACATTCCTGGTCCAATTTACTTATTGGTTTAATTAAATATGCTGCGTACGTGGCGAGTACTCCCGGTGAGTTACTAGAAAGCCAGTTTCACACTAGCCTTACCCTAGTTCTTGCAGCATACAACGAGACTTGTACAACGAGGTCCTTCGTAGCAATTTTCTTTATTATTGACAGTTTTCCAAAAATCAATGATAGAGTGAGGCCAGTCAGTGAACTATTGCAATGGTGTTTTGTTTCAATTTAAACTTAAAGATATGTGTGATCATTTTTATTTTCAAAAGTTTGCATATTATTATATCTTCAAAATCTCGACAAGTGTTTCGTAATATGTTCTGCATTTCCTCACTAATACGTTCCTTTGACTTCTTAAGAGTAACGGGGTTGCTATTAAAAAAAACTTTACTTTTTAGATTTCTGCAAGAAAAAAATATCCATTGGAGATAAGTCTGGGTTACGAAGGGGCTCTTATAACGATTAAGGATGAGAATATAACATGTATAACATAATTTTTCTAGGAGAGTTAAGTATATAATCTTAGGTAAATATAATAGATCCTGTAATTGTGGCAAAACGACTAAAACACGCAATTAGCTTGTGGATGAACTGGATTAGAGTCTTGTCACAACCATACACATTTCTTTGATGATTATCGACAATATCGATATTCCAAGTAGTCGAGTGAAGTAGTATTTGTCCAACAATCTTTTCATTAAAAAATTGACTTTTGGATTCATCGTTAAACTATTTATAGGTCCGGTTTGTGGACAATAGGACAATAGCTTTCCCTTTATTGCTGTATTATATTATATATTAGAGTACGGTTTTATGTTGGCAGTCTGTGGCTGCCATTTTGTTAAATGCTTTACCTACTGTTTACTTTTTAGTTACTTACGTCAAATCACCATGACAAGTTTAACGATTATGCTCCACGTCCAAATGATATAACCTTGTTAGTTGGTGTAATTTTTGCGTAGAGTTACGACAGACGCGGTGGGCCTTCCAAGTCGACTATTTTAATGATTAGTGTCTAAAGCCGGTCTGTCAAAAAAGTCGCCACATCCGCCGAGATCATTGTCATTGTTAATGAAAGTGTGTAGGAGAACACGAGGCAGTCCATTTATCGTCACGTACAAGAACTCAACATTTGGTTGACATCAACTTGGGGAACGTTATATCGAAACTTGGAATTGCACCAGTACAAGACCAAGCCGTTTGTATGCTGGCTGGGCTTCGGACCATTTACGACTGTTGGTGCGTTTTTTGGCCGGTGGCATCATTGCTTCGTGCTTTTTCGAAAACGACATTGGTGAGACTAACACCTTCAAAGGACAGCGCTATAGAACGATGGTGATCAAATTCCATCTGCCCAAATTGACCATGGACATGTTGGTCCAGCAGGGTGCTACTGATAAAAGTCTAACTTACGTAGACCTTACGCGTTGTTGTGAATTAATATGGTTCTATTTTTAGAATTATACAAAGGGTCCCACAGTTAAACGACAAACCCGTATGTTAAATATGCTTTTCCAGTGCACATTGTAGAACCTTTTACTAGAATACCACACTAGATATGTAGTATAAAATTTTCGACAAATTGATCATTTTTCCGGAGTAAAATCGCAATAAGGAACAAAACGAAAAAAATTTTTTTTTTATTTGTACCCCAGTCTGATTTGGCCTGCCGCGGCCTGTCCGTTTGAAGGACATTGTCGCCTAAAATATATAAAAAATATATTTTACGACGCCTTTCGGCATGTAATGTTAATTGTTATTAAAAGTAAATGATTAAAGCATTTAAGCAAAAAATGACTGCATATAGACACCATTTTCTATCCATAATTTTTATAATATATATATTAGACCATTTCATTTTACCAATTTTTTCGAAAAGTCATTGGGATAATATATTTTCTAATTCTACTTAAAAAAACAAAAATTTTGGTATATAAAACTTGAAAATTGATCGACGTTTAGGGGTCGCGCAAAATCGTTTAAGGTTTTTGGCTGCAAAAAGGCATGTTTTAAAAATACTGATTTACTTATATGATTAAAAGTTTTGATACGCTTGACCGATTTTAATCAGATTAGACTTGTTTTAAAGGTAGTAATATTTCACATATTTTCTGTGAAGACATCAAAACATTTTAGATAATAGTTTGTGTTTAATAACCTTTCAAACCTAAAAATTTTAAAATTTTAATTCAAAATTTACCTACTTTTGCCTAATAAAAAAATTTTTTTTTAGTTTTGGGTCTAATTTTTGTGTATCTTTAAATGCACAATTGACAAACACTTTCTAACGATACTTTTGATGTATGGCAGTACCATTCAAATGACAAATGTTCAGCAGCAGCAATAAAAATCAATAGTGATAAAAATTAAACGAAAACTGCGTACTATATATATTTTTAGTAAGGAAAACGATTTAGGTAATTATAAAGAAGATTTTTTTCAAATTGGATACGATAACACCTTTTGTGTTCTTTTTGTATGTTTTATTGCGTTTTTAGATGACTTGTACTAATTAGTTGTGCTGGTTATTATCCTTCGCCAAAGTGTTGTTCACAGTTTTAATAAGCCCAATAGCAATCGTTGACAACGCTGGTGTTTTCCAATTTCTTTAATCCGTTTACAATTTCCATTCTTGGGTCAATTTGACGAGTGGATAGCAAGAAAACTGCTGCCTACTCCAATAATATCGAAGAATTTTATAGTATTTTTTGAAATCATATTTGTAACATTTTCTTTGCAATTTTGGTCACCAGGATGCTTTAATGCAGATTTAATTTTAATTAAAGTTCCTTCGGTATGCGTGGGGTCGAAAAGAAAAAAGCCGAACGCAATGTCACTTATATACCATAAATGCCACACAAAAGTTTTGAGTGCAACATTTGCTATCATTTCATTTGATTTGCCGTATTTTTTTAAGATTCTATCAACAAAATGTCGTTTAATGGGGCTTGTGTTGCAAGGGGACACGTAAACCAGTTTTGATTGTAAATTTTGACCACAAAAATGTTGATCTGAATTAATCCATTTAGCTCATCACCAGCGAAATAGTAAAAATTTCAGCAACAATTAAAAATACAATTCATTATGTTATACATCAAAAGTATCGTTAGGAAGTGTTTGTCAATTGTGCATTTAAAGATATACAAAAATTAGAGCCAAAACTAAAAAAAATTATTTTTTAATGGGCAAAAGTAGGTAAATTTTGAATTAAAATTTTAAAATTTTTAGGTTTGAAGGGTTCTTAAACTCAAACTACTATCTGAAATGTTTTGATGTCTTCACAGAAAATGTGTGAAATATTATTACCTTTAAAACAAGTCTATTCTGATCAAAATCGGTCAAGCGTATCACAACTTTTAATCATATAAGTAAATCAGTATTTTTGAAACATGCCTTTTTGTGCCAAAAACCTTAAACGATTTTGCGCGACCCCTAAACGTCGATCAATTTTCAAGTTTTATATACCAAAATTTTTGTTTTTTTAAGTAGAATTAAAAAATATACTATCCCAATGACTTTTCGAAAAAATTGGTAAAATGAAATGGTCTAATATATATAAAATATATTTTTTGTTAAGTACTTACAATGAGGATTTGCGTCATATTTGCTTTTTTTGTTATTCTTCTTAAGCAAATAAAAAACCTGTACTTACAAGTAAAATCGAACTCACACATTGCGGCGAAATTACAGTTAGAACTTAAAGCGATAGCCTCCTTTGTTGTTTCTAACTCAATATTTGAATATTGCTCTCTACATTTAACGTAAAAATTTTTTTTTTTAAATATGTCCACTTTTGTCCTGTTGCTGATGTATGAAATCGAGAAATTCTAGGATTCTAAAGGTTTTTTACTCATACAAATACATTTACAGTTTAAATAGATAGATGCGTTTCCGGTTACCAGCTTTTATGCTGTAGAAGATAGGGCCATGTCCTCATTAAGTCGTCATCGTGGGGTCATAAAATATTAACTATACATAAATGAGTCAACTTATGGAATTATACATCACCCTACAAAGAAACCAATCAACATTTCCTAATAATATTGTCAGAACTCGTTTTTTATAATCTACCACAAACTGTACCGAAACAGTGAGCGATAATTCTTAATAGAGCAAACACTTAGTGAGTAATAAGATCGAAAGGATATCTCTGATATGTAAAATGTATTTATAGATTACAACTTTCCACAAACTGTATGAATTTTTCAATTATGGATTTGT
This sequence comes from Muscina levida, assembly GCA_964034835.1. Taxonomy (NCBI): domain Eukaryota; kingdom Metazoa; phylum Arthropoda; class Insecta; order Diptera; family Muscidae; genus Muscina; species Muscina levida. Next base: position 67,139,986 of record OZ035880.1, on the reverse strand, counting down.
AATTATAAAAACCATTTGAATATTTAGCTTTTTGTGTTTATTCGACCTTTGAATACATTATAATATCCAAAGTTTTTATCAATTAGGCTCAAGGACAATTGATATTAAAACCATTTGTTTTATTCAATTACCTTTTCCCAAACTTTTAAAACTTACCAAAATTTTCCATTTACTTAGTTATCGCATTACAATACAATATTTTCCATCAATTACACATAAAGACATACCTGAAAAGATAAAAGAAAGAAGAGGAATCAATAAAATTTATTCATAAACAAACAAAACGAAAAATTCAATTTATGACTGAGGGTATGACAGAGGAATCTCGACGTTTGCCATATTATCATATCGAAAATATTTGTACTATGCGTATTTGCAATATGACGTCGTCGTGTCGTAGCCATCGCCACATACCCAGTTCCATGAGTTTGTTTTCTCTTTGCCAAAAAGTGGAGCAGAAGGGCGTAGGCGAAAGAGTGGAGAAATACTAGAGCCGAAGGAATTCCAAAACAATACTGAACAATGACGAAAATATAGTCCAAGTAATACGTAGTGATGAGTAAACGAAGAGCGTTAGAAGCAAAACGAAAAGAAAAATAACAAACTAACCCCCAAATCAACCGAAAAATGTATTTGTGTGTTTAGCTCTGTATGCACAAGTGTTAGATACAAACGAAAAAAAAAACAAAACAGCATAACTATACAGGGAAATGGGGAGAAAACAAATTTAAGAAAATTAAAAAGAAAACAATAAAAATCCAAAAACCAACAACAATTGTGGCAGACACAGCAGCCAAGAAATGTTTAGCGGTAAAGGCAGCTGAAATTACTACGTTCGTTACTATACAATTTATACATTACCATCCCGCCATCCCTTTACCTTTCTGTTTAACGCCCACTTCCTGTCTGACACCCCCCACAAAGCTCTTACACTACCCCACCCGCTTTCTGAAGCTTCGTGCCTAAACATTGTTCTCTGTTTCCCGCTCACTCACACACACACACACACACACACACACACACACACACCACCACCAACAACGGAATGGAAAGAAAATCGAAAATGCTCAAATAAAGTGTAAATGAAAACAACTGCGAAATCCCACTACACATACACACACCTGCAACCGCAGCCACAAACGAATTCCTGAATGGGCTTGGAATCTATGAATGAACAAAGCGAAAATGACGTCGCATACAAATAAATTCAAATCATCGAAGAACTGGGTGCTGCAAAACGTTCATCTAACAGCCCAAGGCAAGTCGTCACCTTTTCCTTTCCGGTCGGCAGTTTAGGAACCCTTTATAAAAAGCATTTGTTGACTTTCACATGGGAATGTGTTGAAAATTAACAAACGAAAGAAGATAATAATTGCCAAAAGCTATTTGAGTTTTTTTCTCATATCTTCAAGGGAAATAATTGAAGCCAAATTATCAATATGTGTGTATGTTTACTTGGAAATGGATAGGCATTAAGTTATGTATATGATGAAGTTGCTAAAAATGTTTCACGTTAAAAATTATAGTTTTATGAGTTTAACTGTGAATGCAGCTGATGTTACGAAAACTTTGAAAAGACGGCCCATAAGTTCGGCAAAAAATTAATATTTTTCGAAACTGTCTTCCAAAGTTTCCATATATTCGAAGGTATGCGGCGAACTTTCTTTAGCCTAAGTACGGTATATTGTACATTGTTTTATGTGTTCTATTAAGTAGAAATATTTGTATTTATTTATGTTGTTACATTACATCTCTACCGTTATGGCAAAAGTTGATATATCCGTTTTTAGAAAAATTGTTTTTTTTTTATTTGATATGTCCTTTAGGATTTTTAAAACAAGTTGGCAAAGTACGATATGTTTAAGATATGTGTTAGCCTATTAAATAGCTATATAAAAATCTGACATGCCCTCACGTCTTTATGAAGTTTCAAAATTTTGAATCGGCCTCCTCAAAAATTATGAAAATTGGATATATAAACTTTCGCCGTAATGGTATAGACATATAAATCACCCAGATATCTGCAACAGATATATTCAGCTTAAAGCTTGTTTTTTAAGACTTATAGAACATCCGATAGTGAAAACTGTAAAACTAGCTGCCATACTAATAAAGTGTGATTGACTTTTTTCAGTATACACATAACTCTACAAAGACTTACACAAGAACAACGTTTACAAATTGTGGAAATTTATTTTCAAACTTCGCGCTCTGTTCGCTAAACTAATAGAACATTTCGCCAAGTTTACAGTGCGCATAATCGTCAATTTGAGCAGCTAATACGCAATACAACGAGTTGATTCATTACCACATTTACTCTTTTGGATAATATTCATTCAAATCAAGCATTTACTGTCCGTTCAAAAAAACTAAAGAAATAAGTGTGACAGATGATGATGTTGTACTCAGCAATTTTGAGGAAAGATCTTATCCTACAGTCATAAAAGAATGGGCTGAGAATAAACCGGAAGTTGAACCAGATTTTTATCATCAAACCATCTTCAACGATGAGGCGCATTTCTGGCATAACGGGTTTGTTAACAAGCAGTATTATCGTTTTTGTAGAGAGCACAATCCCTGACACTTCTGAGACTCCATTACATCCCAAAAAATAACTGTTTGTTTGGAAAAATGTAAAATGGTTGCAACAACACTTCGCAACATGCGATACAGCTCGTGAAGCCACCATTATGTTGAGCCAAACGTTTGGTGACCAAATTATCTCAAGAAATGTACCTATGCATTGGCCACCTCGTTCGTTTGATTTGAAACTTATGGATTAATTTTTATAAGGGAAAGTCAAATCTCTGGTCTATGCTGATAAACCAGCAATGATTGATCATTTAGAAGCTAACATTCAACAAAGACTGGTGACGAAATAAGCCCAGGTATGCTCGAATTAGTGGTGCAAAAAAGAATCGACGGAATGACGTTTATTAGACGCAGTCTTATCTAGTATCCATGTACATTTTGCATAAATGGTCCACTAATTCAATGCTGTATGTATATTAATCGACAGCAAATATATTAAGTCGACAGCAAATTCGCAGTAAAGTCAATCGGCATATTTAGTATAAATCTTCGTATACTAATCGATAAGCAATCGATAAGCAGGTGCCGTTAGGTGTGTAATGGAAGATTAAGTTTTTATACCCTGACCCTACGGGTAGGAAGGAGTCACTTTAGACCTTAGGTTTCTTTGAACCAAATTCGATTCATGACTTTTTAAGTCGTTTGAGCCATGTCCGCCCGTCTGTCTGTCTGTTTGTCCGTCCGTCTGGCTGCCCGGCTGGTGCGCACGATAACTTTCGAAAGACGACCAAATGTTTTGAAATTTTGCACGAGTTAATATTTCCCCAAAACTACTTACGGTATTGCAAAAGGGCTTAATGGTCCCGCCCCTTCTGGTACTTCCCATACAACTTCACTTAAGAAATCGAGTAATAATATTAATACACTCAACGGGATTGTACCCAAATTCCGTATTTAATTAAGCTATAACAGGATAAAGTTTTGGAAAAAAATTGGAAGTCTAGCCACGCCCATTCTGGTACCTCCCATACAAATGTACATTTCCGCCCACTTTAGAGATGGAGTAATAATATCAATAAATCCAACGCGATCGTATCCAAATTCTATATTTAGTAAAGCTATAACAGGATAGAGTTTTCGAGAAAAAACTGGAAGTCTAGCCGCTCCCCTTCTGATACCTCCCATACAAAAATAACACCCCGCCCACTTTAGAAATCGAGTAATAATATCAATATAATAGAAAATTTGATGTTTTAGTAAGGGTGAGGGTATATGTAAGTCGATTTGCCCGAATGAAATTTTCTTACTGGTTTTATTCTACACTATGTCTTAAACACACTGCTATGATTTAGTCTCATATCCTCTTATATTCTGCAGAAATGGTCCACTAGAAACTAACGCAACATAGTTAAAAGTGTATTTGTATAAACCATATTACAAAATAGATATTACTCATTTTGAAATCTATTTCCCGTTTACACCACACAAGTTGTAGATAAACACTAAAGTGTACGTACGTGTAGTCGTCACAAATAAAACGAAACCAAAACGTGACCTTGATTAAACCAAAACAAAAGTTCATAATTTTAATAACAAACATTTTCAACAAACCAAATTAAAAATGTATTCTAAAGCAGCAGCGATAAACAAACGAAGAAAACACAGCAATACAGATAAAAAAACCAACCAGCTTTAAGCTTTGCCAGTTGAAACCAAATCGAGAGAGAGAGAGAGAAGCCAACAATACTATAACGCGTACAATAACGGCGTTGGTTGAAAGATAAGGTGAATAAACCGAGAAGAAACGGCCTAAAAAAATAATAATAATAATAACAATAAAAACAGCTGAAATATGCCCATTCACACAAACAGACGCAATTACTATGTTGTTGTATCTTAAAGCGAATAAGCGATAATACGCAAACGGTCTTAATCACATCATACGCACAAACACAAACACACATGCACAATTTCATACGCACTCCAACACCCCCTAATACGCTTCCAAATGAACTATTACACGAGGCCTGTACGGTAATGAAACAACAAGTATAACTGCTTGATATATAGGAAGTTAAGTGAATACTCGCTTACTTAAGCACCAAGTTAACTATTTGTATGTAAATTGAATCGCATGTATTTTTTTATGGAAAAATAAATTTCATATCTAGCCAACATTCAATCATTAAAGTGCACAAAACACGTTTTCTGTTAATTATCACTGAATTATCGGACACCCCTCGTGTGTACGCACTCTCTGCCACATGGAGCTTTGGGCCAGTGTTATGCCCAAAGGCACGTGCTGGACTATCATCTTACAGTAGCAGCAAAAAAGCACATACAACACCCATATGGTTACACCCGAACGTAAAGATGACAGCAAAAGAAACAACAGAAAAAAATTGATTCATTTGCAAAAATACCAAGACAGCAAAATCATTTACTGCTACGCGCACATGTAAAAAAGTGCGTATCATCAAAACATTTGCTGATAAAACGCCTTTGACTCAAGCAAAAGCGCTGCCAATGTATCAACTCGGTTCTGGTAGCTTATGTTCATTATTGCCAAGAAGTCATAAAGTCTATTTTAACTTAACAGATTAGAACGTATCGGTATGGCACCAGACTTCACCAAACTTAGGATCAAGGCAAAGAAAAACTTATCGCCATCTGACTTTTTGATATGAAGATAAGAATTTGAAACCGTCGCTGGTTAAGTTTTCTGTGAAGTTGAAATGCATATAAGCTCCGACCGACACAAAGTCTTCAGTGAATATTAGTATGTTTCAGTGACATTTTTCGCCAGACCAACCCTAAATAGGGCTTTTGGCAATTAGAAGTCCTTCACAACACACTTAATCGGCGTCTTTGCAAAATCGACAATATATTGTTTTAGAAAAATTAAAAAAAAAATTGAATTTTTTCATTTAAGAAAAAGAAAACAGATCTTGTTCAATATTTTTTATAAATAACACAGTACAAGATTTTTCAGCTCATCGATTTGGGACTCAATTCTGGCAACTGCAAGTGAAAGTAGCCCCAAAAAGAAGATGTTCTGCATCATTCGTTTTGTCAAGTTACATGCCATAATAATTAAATATCGATGTGAAGTTAGTAAGTATCGTTTTAGGCTCTGGTGTTTGACATAATTTGAGGACCACTAGCCCGATTTAGATGAAACAAGTTTAAAAAAATTAAGAAATACAATTCCTTTAATCTGTTCATATAACGTTTCCTTACATAAGCAACAGTTTCAATTTACCATTCAACAAATGATTTTGAAATGGGTTTATTTAGTAGCAGTTACAATAAAACTGTTGTACTCTGTGGAATATGATTTATGTGGAATATAACTTATGATAATAATACGCCACCATAAAGTGTATATGTTATGTCAAGAGCCTAAAACGTGACAAATTCCCCAATACAATACTTACTAACTTCAAATCGATATTAAATTAAGATGGCATGTAACTTGACACAACAAATGATGCAGAACTTCTTCTTTTTGGGGCTATTTTCACGTGCATTACTCAGAATTGAGCCCCAAAATCATGTGTTGTATTGTTTAATGTTTAAGTAAATACGATTACAAGCATTAGTATTGTGGGTTTATGGTGGTAAGGAAAGTTTATTCAATATTTCGAAAAAGTATCGAGATACTAAAAAAGTGTAAAAATTCCATCATTCTATTTGTAAATATAGTGTGTGGGATACAAATTTAGACTTAAGCCCTTATGTGGACTATTGCTGTTTAACCAATGGTCGATAAAAAGAGAGCAAAATGTATTGATTCTATTGTTAGACCACTGTTACCCTGGATTCGATCCCTGTCACTGTCGTCTAAATTTTATTGATCGGGGCACCTCAACGTTTCAGACAGTAATAGTAACATTTGGAATCAGTATTCCTGAATTGAACATCATTTCAAGATATATGGCCCAGGAATATGATATTTATTTTCTATGGCTGTATGGAAACTGGCGTGCAGATGACATTGCATATTTAGTAATTACATTACAACTCCCAACGGTACTGGAACGAGACTAATTGGCCTAATAGTTGATTTGTCTTAAATCTACGAACCTTTGGTCAAATCAAACGCCTTTTGGAGAAAAAATTCAGCGATCATCTCCTATGTACATTCCGCGTTAAAGTCGCCTATCTGGATAATGGCAACAAGGCGGTACTACTTTTCTACGAACCCGAATGATTTACTTAAACAGAGCGCAATCAAAAATTTTGAACGATCTTAATGGTTTTCAGATCTAACTGGAATGCTGGACTATGTTGAAAAGTATGTATTCATACAGGGTTATCAATAAATATACCCAAAACAAAGTGATGCCCATTAATACACGCCCAAAAAAAATTCCGTAGGTAACCACAAAATGACCTCATTACTACCAAAGGTGTAATAACCGAAGACATCGGTAAAAAAAGACCACCCAATAGATAATATCGTCACCTTAATAAAACAATAGTGTATAATTTTTTAGTGTTTTGAGAAAATCGAGTTTAAAGTTTTCGTCAAATCGGATGTCTATGAAATTTTTGAAGAAGAAATTAAACACTATTTTTTCCATTGACCTTTTGACTCACTTTGTGGAAGTAGATTTTGACGAAAGTTTGACCAGACATAGAATCAATGATGGATATTCTAAATATGCAATTAAAAAATAATGGTGTATGAGCACATACACTATTGTTATATTAAGGGGACGATATGGACGCAGTTTGTTATTTAGGCAGCCGCATTACTACCAGAGGTTGAACAGCCGAAGACATCAGATGACCAATAAAAAAATGGCGTGCAGCATTCGGCTCTCTTGATAAGCCGACAACACAAGCAACACTAAAATCAAACTATTTAACGCCGGCATTAAATCTGTGTTTATTTACGGTTGCGTGACATGGAACGGAGCCAACAAAGAATTGCAGGCCTTGCAAGCATTTTTTAAGTTACCTTACCGAACACCATCACTAACACAGCTTTATGTTCGGTCGCGCATCAGGAATCAATAGCCTTAGAAATCCGACGCAGCAAGTGTATATGAATTAGCCACAACCTAAGGAAGCCTCAGGATGATTTTGCTCGCTCAGCTCTCGATTGGAATCCGAAGGAAAGTCACAGATAATCTATCTTTAGAAAAGATAAAATTGAGAGAATTTGTTATGGCCCTATGTACTTCCTAAGAGCAATGTAACACAATGGACTAAATACGTGAGTCGATCATCGAAGGCCATCAACACCTTACATAACCTTTCAAAAACTTAAAAACTATTCCGCCGTCATTATTTAATTTCCTGTTTCATGGATTGAGTTCTCCGCTTATGCTCATGATCAGTTTCGACCGCTGCGTGTTCCAGTTCCAGCTTTCTTGTATGCTTTTATTTCTCTATTTAGTAAGTCCAATTCTTCATCCTGTTCCCCGCTCTATTAAATCTTGTTTGTGATCTTAAATGCCCTAATTTAAAATTTCCCAATTTGTCAACTAACTAACTTACTCCTTTATACAGATGCATTTTTAATGCGGTGAAAAAAATACATCATTGAATCTAGTAACACGCCCCTGGAATATACTCCATTGTTTTCTTTAAGACACTCTTAATCTGACTCTTCCATTTGAAAGGACCAATTTTAGACAAAATATCAACTAAAGCCCTCAGATATATGCTTTCATTTCGCCTGGCCACCGTATTTGGTACTGTTGAGTTCCTCATACAAATGTTTATCTTTATTTTCAGAAATCTCTCAAAATATGCTGCTAAAACAGCTGAGAAAAGAGAGTGAATTAAATAACACGCATACACTGGTACGTTTTGAATTCGTATACACCACATACATCTAATGTGCGTATTAGTTGTATTTGTTTTACGCACTTGTTTCATTTGTTTTCATCCATTTCCTTTTAATTACTTAGTTCGCCGTTAACACATATAACATATAGTACATACATACTTATGGCCTGTTTGTGTGTATGTGGTACCATTTTCAGACCTTTTGTTATTTTATTCTTTGTTTTGCTTATGTTTTTCGCATTCATATATTGGGTACACAAGATATAGACCGTATGTATCAGATGTACGGATACTCAGATAGTGGGGGAATGGGAAAAGGGATTGTGCGTGTTGTTTTGATGTTCGCTTCGTAAACAAACTTTACTTTTCACGTACACATGTACTACGAGCAAATATCGCTATATTCAGCGCAGCATTACAAAAATGTTAATGTGATAACAGCTTTTGGGGCGAAATTATTTCCAAATGGCAATTAGTTGTAGATAGCGTTAAAAAGTCCGAGATAGGCCAAATGTTTTACTGTTACTTTTTGGAGAAATTATCTCATTCGTTTTCGATTAGAAATATGTGATGTGGCTTTATGGTATTTAAACAAACTTGTTGTTATGCTAGTAGTTATATTTATATTGGCTGTGACAAAGCTTAAAGAAAATGGTAAGTGAGGTAGAAATAAGCTGGCCATAGCAGAGTATGTACATTAGGAGTATGTCTTTTAAAAATATCTAAAATACCACAACATAGCCGTGTGGGGCATAAAATATTACACTTTTCCTCTATCGTGAAAAAAGTTTCCGTCCAAGTACATCGCCCAATTTAGAAATCAAGTAAAAATATCAATGCTCCCAACGCGATCGTGCCCAAATTCTGTATTTTTTAGCTATCACTGTAGCATAGTTCAGGCCGAAATATAGGCCATTAGAATTGCTACAAAAAAAATTCAGTATAGTGGGACATTGGGCGGCAATATTCATATTAGAGTAATAGTAAAGCGGCTACGGCCTTCACTTCGAGAAATGGTCGAAAATGCTGGTCGTCTTTTGAGGTGATAGCTAGGCATTCGACGGTTACCCCTACATGGGTTCGAGGACTTGAAGACATATGTATATGGTAACCAAAGAGCCGATACATTGGCCAGGGCCGCCACAACCGTAAACTCGGGCGAAGTTTATGGTCTCATTGGTATCCCTCTCATAAGGGGGAAACAGCTAATTGCGGTGAAACTGAACCTAATTGCTAAGGAGAGATGGGTGAGAGGACAGAAACAAATTTGGCCAACAATGGATATACAGAGGACACAATTTTCAGAGTCCACCTGAGGAACATCATAGCTGTAATAACCGGTCACTGGACGGTTAGTTAACACGCTAAGAGGTTGGGACTACCCTACAACGACTTTTGTAGAAGCTGCAATGATGAGGAAGAACATGAGAGCACGGAGCATCTTCTATGTGACTACCCTGCTTTTGCTGACCTGAGATATTAAAAACTTGGTCATCGGAAACATGGGACCGGCCGTGGCATAGTGGTCAGAACACGCGACTACCATGCGGGAGATCGCAGGTTCAAACCTGGCTCCAGTCATCTTAAAAAAAATTGTTCTTTCATTGTCGGCTGCCCTCGAATGTTGTTGACAGCAACTTTGCAGTATTAAGCGTCGATTCAATCGTCGTGTCTAGTAAGAGCTTCTCAAACAGTGACGTTCGCATTCGTCGATAAACAAGTAGGTGCCGTTAGTTGTGAATCTAAAAATAGAAAGCGTGTTAATTCACAACAACGCGAGAAGCTATCCCATACCTCATTCATGGGGTGCAAAGGGAAATTAAGTTTTTTTTTAAGGTCATCGGACACTTCTAGACAATACCTGTCTATCAGTAGGCATCCATGCCTTCATCAGAGCAACGAAATGGCTGGATAGCGACGTTGACCGAACAGAATAGGAATATATGGCGCGATAATTTGAAAATAGTAGGATCCATGTGAACTGTGTGGAACGCTGCTGCCGAATTAACCTAGTCAAATCTATGATCAAGTAGAACAATTTCTGACATTTACTTTTCTATGATAATTTAATTTCAAATGTCGGGACTGACTATGCCGTATATGGTATATTCGGAAGGTACGCAATTTCCATCACTGTAACCAGTTTGCCGACAAAGTCTTTACTTCATATAACCCCAATGAGAAATTCTAAAGGTAACACGTCACTAAAGAACTGGATGCAATGTCCGAACGAGAATTTAAGTGCACACTAATATGACTTCTCAACAAATACATTAGTTACTCATTAACCCATATGCAGCCATTAAGTTTATTGACGCATCAATTGAGCCAGAAATGTGTCTCGTCTTCCATGAACTGTTGCAGAGTCCATTGACTACAATAAAATCGTAAATTAAGGTTTAGTGGCTTAAGGCTAAAGGAGTTGATCCTCATTGCGTAAAGTTGATCCATGAACAAGGTACTGTGCACGCATGACTTCCATTGGCCACGATCTTCAGCCACTCTTTCTACTCCAGCCTAAATACTCTCCTCACTATGACAATGAAGTTGGTTGGTTGTGCGAAGTGCAGCAACAACATTTTTCCAGGGCGTTAAATTTTTTATAACATCTCAATAATTTAAAGAGATTGTTGTAGTGAGGCTTTTTGTGGCGAATTGTCAAACAAAACTTAATAAGAAAAGATAACAGCTTGGCAACAGCAATGCCTGATATTTATGAAAAAAAAAACAAATGGTAAAAAACCTTGAAATGAATCACACTTCATGTTTAAGGTTTTCCATTACATAAAGTTAGACACGTGTAAAAATTCCGATCTGTCTTAATACTTTTTGTAAACATTCAAAATGTAACATATAAATCAAATTGGAGTATAAGTTTTGTACTTCTTCAATAAAGCTATACAAATTAAAATTGTCATAATTCACACACAATTATGTTGTGAATCTTATCTTATCTCTCGTATGATAAATACGTAAATACCAACAAAGGAGTACGCACATATGTCCATTGTGCAATCAAGTATGTGGTCTATATAGAGCATTATCATATCTTATGCTCAGTTACCCCCTTTTGCGTTAATACTCCCCCTTTCACCTCATCATGCATATAGACAGACTATTATGTTCAAACAATAGGGTTTAATTGTTTTTCTGCAGAATATCCGAAATTTCTTTTTCTCGCTAAGGGGAAAGAAGTTGTCAACTTTTTACGGCTGTCTTTAAAAATGAAAATTTACAAACCAAAGAACAACGAATACGAAAATTTTTCCCCCTTCACTTAGTAAGGACATAAACGAGTATTACCATAATGTCAATAATCGCGTGTTCTAGCACAAAGTAAAAAAACTGACAAGCAACTGACAATATCTCTTTGTATTTCATCTTCTTTTCTGTTGAGTAAATAGTCCGCAATCACAATAGGGATCATAAAAGCTGACAATTTACTACGACTGTCAGGCGCTCTATATATGGTATGTAAAAAACATTTTATTTTCACATATGACCCATCAATTTTATAACAACAGATTTTGTTGTGGAGTTCGACAATTAAACTATGCAACACCAAAAAAATCTCAGTTGTTATGATGTATTATGTTCCCACGATTACGAAAGGAATCAAAATTTTTTGTATACCCTCAACCCACAGGTAGGAGGGTATAACATTTAGTAAACATGTAAATTATTGAAATTCTTGTTTTACATATTTTATCATAACTCAAGAACAAGTCCGGCTGTATCCAAGTCTGTGTAAAATTAGTTTTTAGTCTTAACAACAGATTGGAGGTTTTTTAAAATGTTACGGTACAACATTTTACATAACTCCAAAAATATTGATCGGCCTTAAAAGTAATGTTAGACTAAATTTTAAGTATTTCGTAGTATTTTTCTGGAACGTTTACATATACAGTCGGACAAATCGTTTTTTAATTATGCTAAAATCTGTGAAACGACTTTGAAAATGGCAATTTTCACTAAATGAAAATTTTCACTAAAATATTTTTTAATAAAAAAATTTGCACTTTTTTTGTAATCGGAAGACCATAATGCATCAAAAAAATATATAGTGGCAATACCGAAGTCGTTTGTAGCATAGTGTTATTATTACTGTACGATGCATGAATTCTTGTAGCCTTTCAAAGTACATATTCCGTTTAGGGCGACCATTACCTGATCTTTAATCATGCAGGTGCGTGTAGAGTACAAAGGAAGTCATCTCTTTGTTGCTAAAGGATGGAAAACTTTCGGAAAACTCATAAGTACTCATAATGTCTCATGGAGAGTTTTCCGCAGCAAACACATCTCCTTTGCGAGGGGAGACCAATCGAATGGAAAGAAATTACATATATGTATAGTCGGGGACTGTGAATGATATGGTTGACTAGCACGCAACACAATCAACTGACAACTTGTCTATATTCTTGCACTGGTGCTGCTGCCGCTGTTGTCGTTTTTCGTTTGTGTGTGAGTTGTTTGATTAAATTGTGACCCAATTCCGGATATTCAGTGCATGATGGCTTTGTGGGTCTGGAATGTGCGAGTCGATTGCCGGCGTCTACGCTGTCAGTAAACATCCCCCAAAACAATAACGACAACAGCAACAACAACAATGACTGTGGGATCCACATCTATCGCAGCAAACAAAGCCAATGGAGTAGCAACCCAAACGTCGTTTGGTAATGTCAAAGTGACAATAGCAGCAGCAGAACAAAGAACATAACGCAAAAAAAAATGAAAAAGAAAACGGGGGAAAGACTAAATTATCCCCTGCACTGGTAGACTGACAGACGGACGGACTTAAAGTGCCGGGGTTCATAAATGTAATGGGGACGTCGCACAATGGGGGAAATTTATGTTTTGCTTTTTGGGCGCAACTCCACTTGTTTTGCGAATTTCTTAAAATATTTTGGAAACTTTTTAACTCTATTCTTGCATCCCATTAATGAGATATAAGAGAGCTTCTTGCATTTGAGTGTGTTAACTTACTCATATCTAACAGATTTATTAAAATGGAGGCGCCAATTGAGAAAATGGAGATGGCTGTGACAGGGTTCGAACCTAGGTCACTGCATGAAAGTCGCGTGATAAAGCCTTCATGCAAATGTATACATAGTTCGAAGCAAGTGAGCGGGATAACTGAGTTTTTTGAGGGGACGTCACTGATGCGTCGTCTTATATTACTAACCGGGCAACCCTCACCCTCAGTAAAACAAAAAATTTTCTTTTATATTGATATTATTACTCCATCTCTATAATGGGCAGAAATGTACATTTGTATGGGTGGTACCAGAAGGGGCGTGGCTAGACTTCAAATTTTTTTCCAAAACTTTATCCTGTTCTAGCTTTTCTAAATACAGAAAACGATCCCGTTGGGTGTATTGATATTATTACTTGATTTCTAAAGTGGGCGGAATGATGTAATTGTATGGGAGATACCAGAAGGGGCGGGTCTTTGTAGCCCATTTGCAATACCGTCAATAGTTTTAATATTAACTCGTGGAAAATTTTAAAACATTTGGTTGCGGTTTTCGAAAATTATCGTGCGCACCAGCCGGGCAGCCAGACAGACAGACGGACATGGCTCAAACGACTTAAAAAGTCATGAATCGAATTTTGTTCAAAGAAACCTGGGTCTAAAGTGACTACTTCTATGTGTTATACTTTTGGGTCGTATCAAATGATATATACCCTCCTACCCGTAAGGTGAGGGTATAATAACCATCTTTATGTTGTTGATATTATTGACGAGCTTAGCAAGTAGCACTCACCGTCATTTTCTACAAATTTTTAGGACAAGTATTTTTTTAAATATATCGAATTTTTGCCTTAACTTATAAGCTTGAATATTTTTTTAAATCAAAATAAAAAATATTTATTAAATTTTGCCATCGGATAAAAACTACTAAAATCCAATCATTGGAATTGAATCCTTCTTGCTAAGAACGGCAGATTAGTGTTCATATATGTTCGGGCATTTTGAATTAAAACAAAAACTTTACTTAAATTTGGCATTCCATTTTTTTAAACTTTTAACTTAAAAAAAGTCAAATCGAATTCAAAAAAAGTTTTTTCCCCGCGAATTAAAGTTAAAAAAATTATCAGTGAAAAAATAAAACGTTTATTGGGCCACCACTTCTATGGGGAAAATAAAATCTATTGCGTTTCCTCCAAAAAAAAGTAAAAGGAACCAAATCGAAGGATTACAATGAAGGGAGGAGAAGCAGCAGCAACGTTAACCTGCTGACGAAATACTGTCATTGAAACGTTTATTCCTTTGGTTTCACAGATATTTTCGGTTTTTAGTTTCTAATCACCACAAGCTGAAGCTGTGTGACACAAGACTAGAACCTTGCCAAAAGGAAAAGTAAACTGTCGAACAGTCGTGCGACATAACGCCAACTTACTGCCTGCCGGTTGCCGTGTTTCCTTTACGTACCCACCTCCGCAACGATTTCGTTTTGTCTCTTTAAAGCCGAACGAACGGCGGTAGAGTGGTGGTTGGAGTGAATATTTTAGCTGCAGGCATAAAACATTCTAAAAACACTCCTGTTCCTTGTCGTCGTCATCATCTTCGCTTCATTTCTGACATTAATAGTGTTTATTTTGGCTGTGGCTGAATTTTATTGTGTTGGGGTGTCTATTTAGTATATGTGAGCCGACAGATAACATTGGTTAAAATGCGGCTTTGGTTACCATTCTTTGAAGGCTGTTTGCAAGTATGTAGTTGGATTTAGGGTTTGTTTAAAAACATACACATACAAATATATTTGTATCTAGAGTAAGTATAATTCTAAGTCTTGTTAAGTCAGTGGCCACACGGAGCAGGTAAGAAATATTAATTTAAAATGATGAGATTGTAAGGCTTCATTACAGTAGTAAACGTCAATGGCCTCCGGTCAGTATTTCATACACAAACGGAATACTTGGGTATCTAATGAACACGAATACAATGTTATCACATTGTCTACTTCTTGTTTAAATGAGAGACAACTTTAAATCAGAGTTAAAAGTTAGGGTACTCATACGAGCGAGCACTGTTGTGGCATGCTGGGTTTATTTTTAACTCGTTTTTCACATGCAGAGCCTTAGTATGTGGCCTCTTTCGAGGCTTTTTAAATAAACTACATGTATGTTTGAATTCAATTTGCGGAATTCAAAAAGGTCTCAAGTCTATATTTTGTGAAATAGTCTTTATAATGCAAAAGTCTCGCAAAGGTCATAGTCATTGTATCAAAACATAGGCCGCCGTAAACTTTAAATCATCAATAACTCAGAGACACAAAAAGTGGACTTGAGACATACTGCCGATATATCAGTCTTATGTTATGTGATGGACGAATTTAACGAATTGGCAAAGTGGTTAGAACACGCGACTACCATGCGGGATCACAGGTTCAACTCCTGGATCCAGTCATATTAAAACAAACAAAAAATTTTTCTTTCATTGTCGGCTCCTCTCGAATGTTGTCGACAGCAACTTCGCAGTATTAGTGTCGATTCAATCGGCGTGTCTAGTTAGAGATTCTCAAACAGTGACGTTCGCATTCGTCGTAAACAAGTAGGTGCCGTTAGTTGTGAATCTAAAAATAGAAAGCGTGTTAATTCACAACAACGTGAGAAGCTATTTCAGACCTCCTTCATCGGGTGTAAAGAAAAATTAAGTTTTTTTTTAAGTAAGTTGTTTATTGGGCCAACTTTTTTTATCGGGTTCTAAAATCTGTACTGCGCCTTGTCCAATTCTATTTGATAGAGTTTTGTTAATTCATTAGATCTTTTGAATTTTTATTACAACATTCTCAGTTTTAACTCTATTTTAGTCCCAGAGGAAAAAAATGCTATACCCAGATAGCACTCGGCAACACGAATATGAATATACAGATGAAATTTTAATTTTGGATCAGTGGGCGGAGAGGGAATGACAAACCTGTATTTTAGTCCTAGAGATATATAATTTGATACCTGGATAGTACTCGGCAACAAAAATATGAATATGCAAACGAAATTTGTATTTAAGCCAATAAGAGAACAAGTTTAAATTTAAATACGACATTTTTATTTCAGTATGCGTAGGGCTTGGACCGGCCGTGTGGCCTAGTGGTTATAACACGCGACTACCATGCAGGAGATCCGTGGTTCGATTCCCGACTCCAGTCATCTACACTTTTCTTTCACTGCCGGCCCGCTTGATGTGATAGACATTAACTTCGCAGTATAGTGTCGAGTCTATCGGCATGTCAAACAGTTCGCATTCGTCGCATACCTCATTCATGGGGAGTAAAGGTAAGTTAGGTTTTTTTGAAAGAACTTTTATTGTACCAAAAAGTACTTTTACTATACTAAAAATTAAAACTTGATGTACCAAAAAGTATAAATTATTGTACCAAAAAAAAATACATATATGGTATAAAAAGATCATTTGAAAGGTACCAACAAGTATAATTTATTATACCAAAAAGAGCTTTTATGTGGCGCAAAGAGAACAATTTATTGTACACAAAAAGTTAAATTTATTGTACCACAGAGTCCCTTTATTGTACCAAAAAGTACTTTAATTGTGGAAAAAATTATTTTTTTTTTTAACAAACGAGTTAGGCGTCTTTGTGTAAATCCATTCTCGCTTTCATATTTTTAGTGTCAAAGCAAAAACACCAAAAGATTGAGTGGGAGGCCTTTATCTTAATAAAAAAAGGTTATCCTTTACTTAAGAATGAGATATGGAATAGCTTTTTGTAAATTGTATTTTTTTAGATTCACACAACAGGATCTAATTTTTTTGAGACTCTTTTTCTAGACTTTTACTGCGAAGATTGCTGTCGACAACATTGAAGGTGCCACCGATGAAAGAAATCCAGATAGCAGATCCAGACAGGAATCGAACTCTAGTCTTACGCATGATAGTCCCCGAACACACCTGTGTTCATATTGAAATAATTTTTGATTGTGAAATCAGATTGCAACAAACAAGGTATCGCCTGATACGTTTCAACCTCCTCTTAAGGAAGAACAAATAGTTACTTAATGTAATTGAGAAACACTGCCCAACGGTCCTCAAAGCACACAACAAGTCATTGATAACAATTATATATGTATATAATTGCTTTATGTTGGCGAAATATTTATATTTATTGATGTCACCAGTCTTTTTTCCTCTACCTGCAACGTCAATAACCTTAATTTGATGGGGTAGAACAATGGCTTCGACAGGTGTTATCAATCTGAAAAAAGTCAAAGCTAAAATGCAACGCAAATCAATACGATAATGACAAAATTACTTTGAGAATGACTAAAAATATATTCTGAAATTATTGTTTACGAAAATTTTTATATTGAAATATCAGAGACAGAGGAAGTAATCTAAAAGTATTGACGGGTTCAATGTGAAACAGATGTTGCTTGCAAATATTGATATTGTCGAAGAAAAGATTGTTATCAATGTATCACACATGCAGGTGAGGGCTGTCATGGGTTATTGCAGTATCAACTGTTATTTATAAAACATAAAAATATATAATGAAGAACTTGCATGTGTTTATGCAAGTGCTTAGTGCTTCATTGTATAACAAAGTAATCTGGATGTTACAATCATCAACACTAACTTTGTATATATGTGTGGTATAGGCAAATGTAGGCAAATGATAACGATATCTTCGATTTACTATCCAACTTAAGATTATCAGCAACAATTAAGATTTCTCTATAATACAAAATGTCGTCACTTTGCCCTTAATCATACGAAAAAAAAACTATCCAAAATTCCCTGCTGGTTTTATAGTCCGTTTGTAAACAAGTTTCAACAAAACATCTGTGGGGTGCCAAGCGGTTACATTTGCTATTGGTGTATGTGCGTGTATATATGTTTGCATGTATCTGTACATATATTATTCGTTTTAGATTTGCTTGCGCCATTTTTTTTTTGTAATGTTGTAATGCTGGCTACCTATTCAATGGTTTTTTGTTGTTCTTAGTTTTATTTTATGTTGTTGTTAAATTCTAACCCAATTTTAATTAACATTTTATTCACATATGTATGTTGCGGCAATGCGTAGGTGCGCTTTTATTTATTGTCGTATATCTCGTGCACGTCTCCATCACACTCCCTTTGACCCACCTCGTCTGGTTATGTTGCGTATGGGTGATGTCTAACATATCAAACAGTAGTATGTGTGGGTAAAAAGTATCATTGTTTTGGGGCTGCTGGCAACATATCAAGCCCTAAGAAATCCATTGAATACTCAACGTTGTAAAACATAATGTTGTGTTTTTTTTTAAATAGTTTCTTTTTTAACAAACAAAGTCAGATGAATATGCGCAGTGTGTGTGTATTTGTGCTATTAGTATAAATGCTTGGTGGGGAGATACGCACTATATGCTGGGGTCTTTTTTTTCTCTTAGCACAGGGTTATCCATTTTCATCTGCTTGGGCAAGCAAAATCAAATCAGACACATGAAATATATATCTGACTTTTTACGTAATTTCCAGGTAATTATATAGCTCCAGTTTCATGCCAATTAGAATATTTGACATTTGAGGGTTGTTTAACGTGGACATTGGACTCATTTCCTTCGTTTTCTCGAAAGAAAAAAATAATAATATTTTGACAATTATTTTCAGCAAGTATATTTACAACTGATAGGTTACACATCATCTGTGGTCAAATAAAGGCATTACATCAAAGCGAATTAGATTAAAAACGGCAAATTTTCACTATCATTTCAGTCAAGATGTAAGGAAAAATTGAGAAAATGAATTTTTAAATTTCATATTAATGTGTGTTCGACAAAAACCAATTCATATACTTTAAATTAAACATATCGTGTCCTAATTCGTAAAGGATGTAAGTCCACTTTTTGTCTAAATGTAGATCGCAAGATAAATTAAAACGCATCTGGCTTGAAAAAAAACCACCAAAAATACACCTTTCACACACATAATTGCATTAAAAGGTTTGAAAAAGTAAGTCGTTAAAGGAAAAAGTAAAGTTTTTTCTTCCCTCCTGCAAAATTTTGAATTTTGGACTTATACTTTAGGTCGCGATATGTTAAGTGTGCAAATCATATGACTGAGATTATTTACAGCACTAACTACATTATCCTTTATATCCTCCATGTATACTAAAACACATCGTAAGAATGTGGTTTGTAATGCATACATAGAAATTAGCAACCAAAAGAGTAAGTGATTAAACGGGAATGTGCTTCCAATGTAATGTATTTTGTTTTTGCTGGGTTGCGATCCACATTCTGAATATCATCAACATTATGTTGAGCCCTATTGCATGTATGTATGTATGTATCTATTATGTGTGTGCGTATGTATTATTTAATAGAGGATTTATGTGAGATTATGTCTCGTTGAAGCGTAAATTATTGCTTACTATGCCAATTATCACTTTCTGTCATTCAGTTTCGTTTTTGTAGTTTTTTTTCTCTTAAATCATGCGTAAATAGATCTTATCGTAAAATTAAAACGTAGTTTTCTTTAATTTTATTAGCATCTGTTGTCAGTTTTATCTAGAGGCACGAATTAGAGTTTTGGCGAAGATTTGGTGTTAATTAAATAAAGAGAGACAGAGAGATTGCCGAAAAGGCACATCAAAAGTCTACACATATAGATAAACAAAACGATTTAATCGGTTGACCCAGATATTTATCTTTCACATTTAGACAGATTTAATCATATATTAGTGATTTTTTATTTCGATTTACGTAATTATTGACAATACGAGAAATGACAATACGATAATATGACACTATATCAATATGATAAGTAGTGTGCAATAATGCAAGAAGTTGAAATGCGTTTACCGTGAATAACAGATGACCACCAGCATTGTCTCTTGACCATGTATTACATTGTTCAATACATGATTTTGGGACTCAATTCTGAGAACTGCAAGTGAAAGTAGCCCCAAAAAGAAGAAGTTCTGCATCATTCGTTATGTCAAGTTACATGCCATAATAATCTAATATCGATTTGAACTTAGTAAGTAACGTATAAGGCAATTTATCACGTTTTAGGCTCTTGACATAAGATATCTACTATAAGGTGGCGTATGATTATCATAAGTAATATTCCACGTAAATCATACGCCACGCAGTACAACAGTTTTATTGTAACTGCTACAAAATAATCCCAGTTCAATATCATTTGATGAATTGAAAAGTGACACTGTTGCTTATGTAGGGAAACGTTATATAAACAGATTGTAATTCTTAATGTTTTTAAATTTGTTTCAGCTTAATCGGACTAGTGGTTCTCGAGTTATGTCAAAGAAAAAAGCATAAAACGTGGCAAATTCCCCTATCCGATACTTACTAACTTCAAATTATTATGGCATGTAACTTGACAAAACCAATGATGCAGAACTTCTTCTTACTTTCACATGTAGTTCACAGAATTGAGTCCCAAAGCCATGAGCTGAAAAATGTTGTACTGTATTATACATTATAGGCATTTGCGTTTGTTTTGATTTGTTGGGTGCATTTTAGGACCACAGCATAAATACCCAAAGTGACCAACCGTCACTCCCCTTTTACAAAACTGTCCCGCTTTTTATACCCTCGCACTTAGGGATAATGGTACATATCATTTGATACAAGAAAAAGAGTAACGCTTTAAGTCAACTAGTTGGTTTAATGGTTAAAACACGCGACTACCATGCGGCAGATCCGTTTCTTTTTTCTTTCATTGTCGGCCCCCTCGATGTTGTCGACAGCAACTTCAGAGTATAGTGTCGAGATAATCGGCATGTCTAGTAAAAGCTTCTCAAGCAGTGACGTTCGCATTCGTCAATAAAAATGTAGGTACCGTTAGTTGTGAATCTCAAAAAAGAAAGCGCGTTAATTCGTTATGTCGTCCCTCTCGATGTTGTCGCCAGCAAGTTCGCAGTATAAGTGTCGAGACAATGGGAGAAGCATCCCATACTTCATTCATGGGGTGTAAAGGGAATTAATGTTTTTTTTTATCTATAACATCCAAACCGACAATTGGAGAATATTTCAATTCGGTCAGTTGAGTTATCTTGTAATAGTAGAAGAATCCTTTGAAAACCGAAACCTTTATCTTACCCCTCTGGTACCTCCCATACAAATGACCGAATTAAGTACGTACACTGAATTCAGCCATATTTTGCGTAAGATGCATGCTTAAAACGAATTGACTCGGAAATGAATATGGACTATATCGGTCGACCCCTTCTGGTACCTCGCAAACATAAAGAACTATTTTCAGGAAATGAACAAATTTCTCAAAACCACCAACGGAAAACTGCAGGATATTTGAATTTTGTCAGTTTGATTATCTTGTAACAGAAAATCGGAACATTTGATACTCTCCTTTTGGCACTCCCACACAAATGATCAAAATGACCCTCATAGTTATAAACAAATATCTTTCTTGGTATGTACACTAAATTTAGACAAAAAATTTTTGAATTTCACTTTTTGCATTTGTTGGCTGAAACCTTTTCTATAGTTGTATTATATGTCTCGTCTGGCCATACGACTTATTTAAAAATGGATAAATTTCAATAACTTTAGAGATAAACAACGTCATAAATAGGGTGAGGGTATTTATCAGTCACCCGACTGAAATTTATGAGCTTCTTGAGGAATTGAGTTGTAGACTTGACACTGGTTTCTTGTTCATGTGTATGAAAAATTAACTGAAAATTATTTCACCTGAAACCACAATTAATAAGAAAATGGGAGCAAGAGTTCGACGGGAAGGAAGACTTCGACTTTTAACAATTCGATCATGGTCCGGCCAATGTAAATAAATTTTTTAGTTCATACTTTCATAAAGACCACAATGGACATGCTGTTACAGTGACTTCAATGCGGTATATTTCCATGCTACATAACTATTTTGCTTCAGCGTACAGAATTTCAGTGGTTTTAATCAACGGTCGAGGTTTAAATAAGATTGGGCAACATATTCCGTCTCGAACGACTCATTTGTTGAAGAGTTCGCGAAATTTTCGGACAATAGGTGATATTCAAAAGATGACGCAATAACTGAACACCTCGTACCACAAATTTACCCCCAGGTTAGTTCCAAATATAACAGTCTTCTCTTTGTTGTTGCCGTTATAATGCCGTTTGTTTAAATTTTAAGACGATACCATGATCGTCTTAATCCGATGTGGCGTTCACAGCTCAAAAATTCTGCAGATGAGAAACTTCAGAGGGCTATTAAACACGAACCGCGAGGAGGTTCGACTTTAAACACGGCATTGTAACGGTAGAAACAGAGAGTATATTTGTAAAATATAATCGAACCCCACAATGGAGTATACCATAAAAGTAAACTTTTCAATAGCAACCCAGTGTCTCTTGAGGTAATGCAGAACATTTTATGAGACACTTGTCATGCCCGCAGCGGTAACAATACCCATCACGTAATGGTACCCATAATTATGATTCTCTCGCTTATATTCCTCCTTAAATTTAGCATAGGAGTGTCATAAGCCGTTTAATCAGTGCGCTGTCGCTTACAAAGTAAGCGACGATGTCAGTAGGCGCCATTTCAGTTGCAATTACGTTATAAGCTATAAGTTTTAAGCGAGCTTGATTAATGCTTGGGTACGAAGTAAGTGACGACATTACATTTCATTTACCGCTGGGCCGTTATTCAAAATTTCCGTTACAGGTAGCAGCATGATGCAATTTTTAAAATTTTGTGTATTTCATAATAAATGAAGAGTTTTTGTCTAAAAGTAAAAATACTTTTGGTTCATCCCATATATGTCTAACAATTAATAAAACACGGTGTGTTCATACACCAAATGTATGCAAAAATAAACAAATTTTAATCTTTGATATTTTCCTTTTTTTAAAAAAAAATTAACAATTTGTTAATTCTACAATAAAAAACTTCCATAGACCCCACCACAGAACTCTGGAAAAACTAAGCATTAAGGAATTATCAAATGAACTCTCACGCACTAAGACAATTTTAGTTATGATATTGTGAGTAACAAATATTTTTACTACAAGCAAACAAAACAAACATAAAAATCTGGTAAAAGTTTCACTTGAGTGCCGTAGAACTTCTTGAACATGAACACCTGTACACTTTTTTTAGCATTTCCTTCGCATACAGTAACTACAGAGACAATTGTTCTGTGCACACGTAATGATTTTAAAATGCAACAAATACAATTATCGGTCATCCGCTGCCGGGCTATAGCGAAGTTCTACTGTATATTTTTTTTTCACTTTTCAGTTATTCGTGGCCTCATAAATACTCGTCTATTACTGCCAATGGTGGTGATGAGCATTTTAAGCGTTTGCGTTAAATGTTTAATAGCGACAGATTCGCTTTCACTTTTACGTTCGAGTCTACTGCAAAGAAAAATAGTGGAACAGAAACGAAAACAGTTTTGGTTAAAATAGCAGCAAAAAAATTAACCAACACAACCGATGAATGCATTATGAAACTGAAACTAAGAGTGAAAGAATATCTAACCACCGAAATATATGTAAATAAAAAATGTGATGAATAATATTTGAATAGATTATGAACTTAAGACAAAAAAACACGATTATACAATGAAAATAGTTTCAGATCGAGCTAATAATAAATGCAACGCCAGTTCGTGGCCTAAATAGTAATCATAACAACTTTAGTTGGCAGATGGACTAAGAGAATATTATCCGTCTATTTGGTCAATAAATTGTCTTTGTTTAAAATGAATGCAAATGAGAAGTTAAATAAATCATGATGTTTGTGTTTTAGATAAAATTTTAAAATGTTTTATAATAGATACGAAAAAATATATTTATAGTGCCAATGGATTTATCGAAATGGTTGAGGTTTCATTCCATATGGCCGAGTGCAAAGAAAAAAATAAAACAAATTCATTGCAAAGAAGTACAGAAAATTATCTGTGGCCCAGCATAAAAAACTTGCGCCTGGCATATGACAAGTTAAAATTGGTCCTAGTTTGTCCTCTTGGCCATCATATTTATTTGCTTAGGTTTTGTATGCGCAGATGTCTTTTTCAAGATATTGCTCTGGCAAAAATTAGCAATTGCGTGACTGGGAGTTTATAAATCTTTACACTTTTCACTTTGAAAGATAAAATACAGTTAGTTACAGTATTTACCAAGAAATCCCCTGATGTATCAGATTTCATCAATAAATTATTCATTTTTTCTTTTCTCTTTTCGTTATCGCCTGTAAATAATTATCAAATCAATTTAATTTTAGATGACTAGAAGCTAAAAAAAAACAAAACCGAAACAACCCTCTTGAGACTTTAGCCTGAGGTCACGTTTAAAAGTTAAATAAAATGAAATGTTGTGAAAACAAATAGAAAAAAAAATATCAAATGAAAAAAAGCAATGACAAAACAAATAAAGAAATACAAAAATACAATGAAATTCCCAAACTACCTGTTATGAATAATGGCTGTTTGTCATTTCATTCAATATTCACCTAAGCGAGATAAATCCATCAACTGTTAATGCAACAAAGAGTGCAAGAATAATTACAAGAAATATGTCTTCAGCCTGTCATAGATTATCGCCAAGGTCTATGAAACACAAAAATCTACACAATAGAGTATTTTTGTTTATACTCCTGAATGCTCGAACTCAATTGTCCTGTCCACAAAGGACACATGAAATATTTGTTTGTATATTGGATGATATCTTAACGCACCCTCTTCAACATCGAAATTGTAACAAAACATATACTTTTTAATTTATGAAAAAAAAACATAAAAATTGTTTCTTAAATGTATATTTATTTTTTTAATTTTTAAATTAAATATATCAATTTATCGTATTATCAAAAATTTATATTGAAATTGCAATGTATGATTTACTCAGAATCTTGTAAATTCCCAACGTAGAGTGTTCCGATTACAAGACTACGAAGTCCAGGGGGATCAAAAGTCCGTTCACAGTTGAATCGGTAGCTGCGTCGAGCATCCTGTGGGATATGTGAAATCCAACAGCAGACATTTGGAATTCAGTATCATAGAGTCATTAAACTGAGCACAAGTTTCGTTCAGCGTACGCAAGTACTCCTCTAACTTCTGCACCCATTTTCTAATCAATTAAAACGATGGAGCTTTATAGCAACATACGGCATAGAAATAAATCTTCGTCGTTTCAATTGATTAAACAATGCATCAACCATGATCCAATCGACCTACAACTTTAAAAGAAGAGCATATATTCATGGTTCAAACCAACGATACTGGTATCGTCAAGATGGAGCTATATATCACACCTCCAACGAGGTGTAATTCCGCAGTTAGCGAAATTCAAAAAGTTATAATGAAGAGAGACTACATTAACTGTACAACTTGTAGGCCAGACTTTTACAAACTTTTTTGTGGTTGCTTTAAAAGTAAAGTTTCCAACAGCAACTCAGTCCCTCTTGAGGAATTAAGGAAACGTCTTCGCAAGAAAATAGGGACCGGCCGTGGCATAGTGGTTAGAACACGCGACTACCATGCGGGAGAACGCAGGTTCAAAAATGGCTCCAGTCATCTTAAAAAAAAAATTCTATCATTGCCGGATCCCCTCGAATGTTGTTGACAGCAACTTCGCAGATTTAAGTGTCGAGTCAATCGGCGTGTCTAGTAAGAGCTTCTCAAACAGTGACGTTCGCATTCGTCGATAAACAAGTAGGTGCCGTTAGTTGTGAATCTAAAAATAGAAAGCGTGTTAAATCACAACAACGCGAGAAGCTATCCCATACCTCATTCATGGGGTGCAAAGGGAAATTAAGTTTAAGTTTATTCGCAAGAAAATGCAAAACATTTCACGAAACTCCTGTTAAGCCGTCATTGAACAATTTCGACTCCTGCTTGCTGTAGTATCATAGCAGATGTATTTTTTAAGAAACATAACCCTTATTTGTATACTTTTTTAAAAAATTTATAACTTGTTTTATCTCTTTTTGACTTTGTTTAAAAATTAAACTTTTGATCCACCTTTGCATGATAATTAAAAAACGCCGCTATCATACATATGATCCGCGGTTGAGACTCGCTTTTGTAGACAATAACTTCGAGTAGCCAAGCCGATCGGCATTTGTATAATGAACGCTTTCCAAAGAGGTGATACACAAGAACGTCGCTAAACTTTGGGTCCCATTGGCAGGAGGCGAAAAAAGGAGAGCTTAAGGAGCGGAGTAATGTGTGTATTGAAGAATACAGGAACAGAGGTGAAGCCTGAAAATTCTACCAGAAGATAAATGGTAGGGTACATGGAACAGGTCTTTCCTCCTGTAAAGACAGTTACTGACTCCGAGAGAGTACTGAGAATATGGAAAGATCACTTCTGCAGCCTATTGATGTCTGAAAACTCGGCTGATGAAGACTGTGTACCAATTCGAGATGATAACATCGAGTGTCCACCTCCGAGCCAAGCTGAGATAACAACTGCCATATCCCGCCTAAAGAACAACAAGGCCACTGGGGCTAATGGTCTCCCAGCTGAGTTGTTGAAGGTGGGTGGAGATGAGCTTGTTTTAAGCATGCAACAGCTCATAGAGAACATTTGGTTTCAGGAGAGGATGCCCGAGGATTGGAATCTCAGTGTGCTATGTGCTATCTACAAAAAATGGAGACCATTGTGAGTGTAAAAACCACCGTGGAATTAGCCTCTTACCGATTGCGTTTAAGGTCCTCTCTATCATACTGTGTAAACGTCTAAAGGCAATTGTGAAAAACCTGACTGAACCTTATCAGTGCGGCTTTAGACCAGGCAAATCCACGACTGATCAGATATTTACACTACGGAAAAACCCATGAGAAGCAAATCGACACTTAACACATCTTTGTCGACGGAGCCATGTCTGAGTTCGGTATCACGGCGAAGATAATTTGTCTCTGCTGTTGTACCCTTACGAATACCAAATCCTCTGTTCGGATTGGCAAGGATCTATCTGCGCCATTCGATATGATGAGAGGTTTTCGTCAGGGCGATGGTTTTTCATGCGTACTGTTCAACTTAGTGATGGAATAGGTGTTAAGGAAAGCAGCGGTAAACATGTCTGGCACCATATTTTATAAGAGCCACATGCTGCTCGCATATGCCGATAATATCGACATTATTGGTCGGAAGATAGAAAGGAGTCAGCGAATATGAGTTTGGCAGTGAATGAGGACAAAGTGTCCTCCCATGGAGGACACAGCGAGAACGTTGAGAACTTTTATTTTGAGGTAGTGCATGAATTCATCTACCTCGGATCCGCCATGGACTAAAACAACAGTGTCAGCCTAGAATTAAAAGGGAGACTAGTGCATAAACACCACCCTATCTCGAACCACCAAAGTCCAATTGGACCAGGTACAAATTTTACCGGTCCTTCTGTTTACCTCCGAATCTTGAGTGCTTACACAGGCGGTTGCAGCTCATCTGGCGGTGTTTGAGAGAAAAATACTCCGCAAAATATATGGACCCATTTGCGTAAACAGCGAGTTCAGGATTCGGATGGATCATGAGCTGTACGAGTACCGCGATATTGATGTGGTCAAGCGAATCAAAGTGCATCGATTACGCTGATGAAACTCCAGCACGAAAGGTATTCTGTCAAGACCACGAAGGACGGCGCAAAAGAGGGAGACCGCGACTACGTTGGAAGGACAAGGTGGAGGAATCACTGATTCTGTTTAGTAGGACTGACTGGAGACGAGCGCACAGGATCGAAGCGAATAGAAATCTTTTATTATTTCGGCCTCTGACTTAGACACGGTATACATATATATGTTGTCAATTTGTTTTTTAAGGCTAATACTAATAATACCCTCACCCTTAGGGGGGGTTGCTTTCTAACTGGGTGCCTTGTTGGCAAGTAAACCTTAACTGATTCTTGTGAAATTTGACAAGTAGGAATATTTTCCAAAATTAAGTAATGATAATGTAAATGGGCACAATAGCCCCACTCTTTCTAGTATTTCCCATACAAAATTACCCATTTTATTATAATTATTTTTTCCAAACGGACAACTGGATCATTCGCCGCTTTACAGAAGTCAGGCCTACTAAACATAACACCACATAGGGTCACCTTAACATATGCACATAGTGCTGCAGCTAACCTCTAACCTATGTATATAACACAACTTGTTTAGCAAACCTAACCAACATCAGACAGAATGCGAACAAAATGACTTAAACATTTGTCAAAACAGTAAAGTTTACATTATTCAAGCATGAATTTATGGGCCATGCAATTCCAGTTTCCTTACATCGAATGGGGCCTATGGTAATCATCATCGTACCTGCAACTACATACGTTCGCTTTGTGTGGTATTTGGGTGTACGTTTAAAATGTCATATTTCAAATCTAGGAATTTCGTAAAACATCCGTCGTCCATACCTTTTCCATGTTTCATTTCCGTTTATTGTGGCAATAAAAGCCGCCGCATGAAAATATGCGGTTAAAAAGCATTTAAAGTTAAATTACAACGAAAACACGATTTGCTGTTGATGCCACAAACCAAAGCTGATTTGCAACAGCTAAAGCAGCAGCGACAACAATTAATTCATTTTAACATGCAACATTTGTACAAAAGTCTCAGTGATTCAAATGCAAGACGAGGACAAAGCCAAAACGGAATAACCCACACAAAAACGACAGAAGTCCCAGCAATGGCCAAATGCACCTTGTACGAGCCAACCTTGCCCCACCGGTACAATCAGTGCATCGGAGTTATTGTCGCCATTGTTGTTGTTGACGCTGTTAGTGGTCACTATTACATTGTTGTCACTAAAACTGATTGCAGTTTTCAATGGACTAATGAAGCTGAATTATGTGATCTGCAAATCTAAAAAACTTAACTTCCCTTTACACCCCACGAATGAAGTATGGGATAGCTTCCCACGTTGTTGAGAATAAACACGCTTTCAATTTTTAGATTCACAACTAACGGCACCTACTTGTTTATCGACGAATGCAAACGTCACTGTTTGAGAAGCTTTTAACTGGACATACCAATTGACTCATCAGGGGGGCCGGCAATGAAAGAAAAATTTATTTTTTAAATGACTGGAGCCAGGAGTTGAACCTGGGATCTCCCGCATGGTAGTCGCGTGTTCTAACCATCATGTCACGGCCGGTCCGAATTCATAAAGCTATTCGCTTGAAAAAACTAGTGGTGTTCGTAAAATTCAAAATCCGCATTATTTCATATATTATGAACGAAGAAAAAAACGTCCAGGCTTTTAAAAGTTCATGAAAATATGTTGCATTCGAAGTTTTTTGGGGCTGGCCGTGGAATGATGGTTAGGACACGCGACTATCATGCAGAAGATGCAATGTTTAGTTCTTGCCATCTATATTTCTAAATCGGCAGCCCTCTCAATGTTATCTACACATTGTCGCGTTAAAAGTCTAGTTAAAGCTTCTCAATATTAAGCAGATGCTCGCGTTCATCTATAAACAACTAGTTAGGTGCCGTTTTGAGAGTCTAGAGAGCGTATTAATTCTATTCCATACCTTATTCATGGGGTGTAAAGGCAAATTACGTCTATTTATGTTATCAGTATGTTAAATATGTTAACATAGGAATGATTCTAAACATTTACATGTTAACAGCAAAATAAAAAAAAAAAATTTTCACAAACCCGGTAAAGATAATTTGTTTAAGCCAGTTAGATCCAGCAATATTTGTGCCTCACATATCTTGGGAATTTTTCATAAAATTAAATCTAAATCGGATATATACATTATATAACTTATAATTATATTTTATTACAAAAACCTCAGCATATTGATTGCATTGTTTGTTTTTTTCCTAAAGTGATATTTTAACTTTTCAAAAAATCTGTAACTCAGATTTTAATCCTTCCTCTCATGTTTTGTGCTGTTTTTTTCCTAACCACAACTTGGGGCCACAATTTCCATACGTAATCTCTGTTCACACACCACCAATGATCATAATGAACTCTTTGTAGTTCCAGTGGTCGGACGCTTGAATGATGAAGCATTTTCTGATTCGTCCGTTTGCTATGTGTCTGGCCGCACGTCCGTCTATTCGCATTCGTTTGTCAGACTTTACACTTAACATTCCATTCACCACAAATTTAATCAAAGTATTTGGGTCAATTTAAAATTATATTTCGTTTTCGCATTTCTTTTTTTGTTTGTCTATTTGGTTTTTTTTTTTTTTGCTTTTTGGTCATTTGCACTTCATTTGTATTTGTTGGTTTCTATTTCTTTGTAGTTTTATTTGCCACTAGGTTTTGCAAAATTTGAAAGTTTCGATTTCTAGAGGTGGATTTGGTTAAGAGGAGACATTTATTGCGATTTGCAACCAGAACAAGTGAATAGTTTGAAAATTAGGTTTCATTTCCGGGCAAATGCCACAAACAAACAAATAATAATATTCTCCATATTCCTCTTGTAATGATCTGGATTGGAGACGTTTAATAACATTTAAATTATTTATTACATATCTGAAGGTAATCAAATAAATCACATACACTTTTAATTCACCCCAGCTTGACACTAATGATCTTCGACAGATTTTTTCCAAGTATAAATCAAAAATTTTAATATTTATGAGATTACTCTAACTCAAAGCCATTTAGAAATATCCACCCCTAATACAAAATTATGCCACTTTATAACCTGTTTGTAGTTTTTGTAATATCAGCTATAAATTATTCATACAAAAAAAGTGTTTATCTTTCGGTCCCAACATAGATATTTGCATATATATTTTGCTAAAAACCGTTATATTAATTGACAACATCTAAAAGTTAAATCAACATTTTCTACGTACAAAAATATACAAGACAAACTAAGCAAAAAAAAAACACAAAAATCAACAAATTAACAAAACAGAAATCATTAGAAATGACCACAACAGACAGCATTTAACAAACAACCAGACCGTAAGAAAACAAGTTGACTCTCTTCCCCACTTTGCCCAAGCAACGATAACTAAATAAGCCGACAAAAAAAGGCAGCAATACAAATATAAATCTGCTTAATTCTGTATTTTGTTTTTGCTCAAAATGGAACCGTAATGGCATCCGAATAGTCATAGATACAAATCTCTAAAAGGGGATTCACCTTTAGCGTCATTAAGGAAAATCTTATGATAAATCATTACTGGATGTCGTACTATAAGTCAATGTTTGCCGCCGTCTACTCAAAGGGAAAGCAGAGATAATCGCTGGTCAAGGCCAAGGATCATTATTTTCGTTGGCAAAATACTCTAAGGCAGCCCGTTTTACATATAAACGAATACACATTTTATACCACTCCCTAGTCTTGTCAGAGGTTAAGGTTAACAGATCATTTTTGTGGAGAAAATATCCGATTTGTTTGTTATTAGAATTAGTTAAACCACTTCAAAGTAACATCATAATTATTATTACATATTAACCTTAAACACAACTTGACAAACATATCTATTTATATCTTAGTGTCTATGTCAGAGGCCGAAATGATAAAAGATTTCCATTCGCATCGATCTTGTGCGCGCCGTCTTCAGTCAGTCCTACCAAACGTAGTCGTGGTCTCCCTCTTTTGCGTCGTCCCTTTCGCGCTGGTGTCATCCATCCTCACGCAACACGGTGTAACGTCTTCATACATTCGTTGGCCAAAAATTAAAGGAGTCATTGTAGAGCAACGAAATTGTATGCAACCACTTTTTGTGATAAAATTCAGAAATTTTTGAAGTTCCATAAGAATCAGTTGCAAATCAGTCCAAATTACGCCAAAAGTGGGCGTGGTCAGACTAAAACCACAGCCACCTCCCATACAAACCACGCCCCTTCCATATATAGTAAAACTTTTTTTAAAATACTTCCGTCAAAAAATTCTCCAGACAAATTTGGATGATGAACATAACTCCCATCTTAGTTATTATACCAAAGTGGGCGTGATCAGACTAAAACCAGCCCCACCTCCTATACAAACCCAACAGTTGTTCATCCGAATCCTGAATTCACGGTTTACGCAAGTGGGTCCATATATTTTGCGAAGTAACCGCCAGATGAGCTGCTTCCGCCTGTTTAAGCACCCAAGATTTGAAGGCATACAGCAGGACCGGTAAATTTAATACCCGGACTTTCGTGGTTCGAGATAGTGTTTATGAAGTGCTCGCGTAGCCCAAAGAAACACCTATTGGCGAAACTATTCTCCGTTTTATTTCTAGGCTGACACTGTTGTTTTTGTCCATGGCGGATCCGAGGTAGATGAATTCATTCACAACCTCAAAGCAATAGTTCTCAGCGTTCACGCTGCGTCCCTACCGGTTGGACACTTTGTTCGATTATATCATTACCTTCGTCTTGTCCTCATTCACTGCCAAACCCATTTTCGCTGACTCACTTTCAACTGATGAGAAAACAGCTGTTACCTCTCGCATCGTTCGACCGATAATGTCGATATCATCGGCATATGCAAGCAGCATGTGGCTCTTATTAAATATGGTGCTAGACATGTCTAACGCTGCTTTCCTTTGCACCTTCTCCATCACTATGATGAACATTATGCATGTCAAACCATCACCCTGTCTAAGACCTCTCGTCGTATCGAATGGCGCAGATAGATCCTTGCCAATCCGAACAGAGGACTTAGTATTCGTAAGAGTACACCGGCAGAGACAAATTATCTTCGCAGGGATACCGAACTCAGACACGGCTTCATATAGTCGATGCCTGTTGTGACTACCGAAAGCAGCTTTGTAAGCGACAAAGAGGTGGTAAGTGTCGATTTGCTTCTCATGGGTTTTCTCCAGAATCTACCGTAGTTAAAATATCTCATCCGTCGTGGATTTGCCTGGTCTAAAGCCGCACTGATAAGGAAGGTTTAATCGGGTTTTCCCCAATTGGCTTTGACATTCACACATTATGCTAAAGAGGACCTTATATGAAATTGGTAAGAGGCTATTCCCACTATTTTTGTAGATAGAACATAGCCCACTGAGATTCCAAGCTCATTTCCGCCCACCTTAAACAACTCAGCTGGGAGACCATCAGCCCCAGCGGCCTTGTTGTTCTTTAGGCGGGATATGACAGTTGTTATCCCAGCTTGGCTCGGAGGTGGACACTCGATGTTATCATCTCGGATTGGTAAACAGTCTTCATCAGCTGAGTTTTCAGACATCAATAGGCTGCAAAAGTGATCCTTTCATATTCTCAGTACGCTCTCGGAGTCGGTAACGAGATGACCATCCTTATCTTTACAGGAGGGAAGACGTGTTCCATGTACCCAACCATTTCTTCTGGTAGAATTTTCAAGCTTCACCTCTGTTACTGTATTTTCCAATGCAAACATTATACTGAGATCATAATTTGAACAATCTTCTATGTGGTCCTATGGATCTTTAAAAGTCTTAAATCTCCAAAAAAAACTTAAATGATGTTAGAGGTGAAAACCTAATAGGTTACTTTGGATCGTTTTATTTTAATTTGCCCACAATTGGGTCCACAAAGTGAATCCTTCATATAATTCGAGTAAAAGTGACAGCCATAGGATATATTCAAAATCAAAATCATGCCTTATGCCGCAAAACCGCTGACGTCCTACTTTGACACGCTGAAATGGAAAGTTCTGCCCCACTCTACCGATTATCCATGCAACGGTTTTTCTAACTACTAGTTGTTTTGGCCGATGGCACCCGACCAGTCCCAGCAGAGGATCACTTCATATAAATAATGCCAAGTGGGTCAATGATTGAATTGCCAGCCAGGTCGGGCTTCTAACTGATTTCCAAAAATGTCCAAGACAAAAAGTTGTGGCTAGGAATGCACATTTTGCAATATATTTCCGTAAATTTTGATAAAAAATATACGAAAATTTTTAGATCCACCCTATATCAAATAACGGTATATAGCTAACTCACATGTATAAAAAAATTATTAAAAATATGTGAAAAATTGTATGAGAATGGTTCTTTTAGTTTAGAAAGCTCCAATAGAATGTCATTAACACAGTTCCTGAATACCAGTTCGTCCTTTCTATACGATATTGTAAAATATTTCTCCAACAGCGCATTATCGCTGTGTCACACTAAACTTTTGGTACAAAAAAAGCGCTATTTTTTACATTAATTTTTTTGCAGGTGACCTATGTTCGTCGTCGTCATCAACTTCTGAGTAGTCGAGAGAGAGCTGATGTTCATTACATTGTAAAACAACAATTTTAACAGACAACCGACAATCGTGAGAACAAAATATGTTGACATTATTAAATTATTGTAAGATAATTGGCAAACACTTTTATACATCTGACAAATAGACCATTTACAGAGAAATAGTTATATTGGCAACACTGTCATTGTCAGTAAATTGCAGTAAATTGCCGGTACATTAGCAGACCTGACAACAATGCAAATTCTGGCTACCCTCTGAACATAACTTTAGCGACAAGCACACCTTAAGTCTCCCCGAAAACCGAAAACGGCAACGCCTAACGATGCGTAATAGTTTGACTTCCACATATACAGTGGCAAAAAACATTAAACATGACATCAAAATTAAGAATCTCATCCAAAAAAAGCGATCGCAAAATTCTCAACTGCTAATTACGCGGTGTCATTGCTAATATTGTTACTTGCTGCTTGTTGTAGCTGTTGGTATGTCCGCCAATGCTGTTTCTGCCGTAGCACAATGGTTTCAAATAAATTTTTTCTGGCCAAAATTATTTAAGTTAAGAAAATTATCATTTTTGTTCAGAAATAAATTAATATTGCTATATGTTGTCAATTGTATAATTTTTTCTTCCTAATTGATCCAAATCTGCTTTCTGCTTTGCTAGCATATAATTAACGAATAAAAACAAATATTAATTCAATTAAAATCTTATTTTTATGCTGTGAAAATAAAATTAAACATTAAGTTTCAGTTATCTCAAGCTTGCTCTCTTAGATTGTATTGCCATCTTCGAATTCGTCTTTATATTCTTCATATTTTGTCATATTCGTCTTCATTTTTTTGAAGCGAAGGTTGTTTAGAAAAATGTTTATACATTTAATAATCGCAAGTATTCGCAAGATGTTATTAAAGAATATAGTTGAGCAGATCACATGCTGTTTTTGAAAGTTAATTTTATGCTGGACAAACTTGAACTTTTTTTTTAAACTTTAAATCAATTTGAGTAAAGTGAAAAATTATAAAATTAAATATGCATGTAAACAAGGTAAATTATTTCCTATTTATCTTTCTTTTTTCAAACTTGTTATAGGGAATTATTTAAGTACTTACTATGGGTAAGATTATCCATTACAACTTTTTTTTAAATTTGTTATATTTTTATAAAAACAGCGTATGACAAAATACATATGTTGTACTGCACTCAATTGTTTTCAAAACTATACTAAAAATTTCGTACTTTGTCGGTCCAATGGCTAACGGTAAACAACAGTTTACAAAAAAAAAAATAATTTCTGGTTTATTTGATGTGTTTTTAATTTTTGGGTAACGACAAAAATGGTAAAACACAAAGTAAAAAAAAATAATTTTGGCCACGTATTTGCTCAGAGGGACCATTGTGCGTAGCGACGATCACTTCCAATTTTTTGCAAACACAGTAATTAATTGTCATGACATTGAATCCATTCTACACTTGGCCAAGTGAGAGTTCTTCTTTTCTCTTCTGTGCACAATGAAAACAAAGTGTGTATTCTTGTTATCGTCATTGACTTTAAATGTTTTTTTGTCTGTGTCGTCTCTCTAAAGCCGGCCAACGTCATCAACATTGTCTTGAAACAAATTTCGCATTAGTAGAATTATGTTATGCTGGTTAGTTAAAGCGTTTTTTGTTTATTGAGTTTGTAAAAAGGCTTGGCTCTTAAGAAGTCTCCGTTATTTCTGTGCCAACAAAAAACAAATCCACAAAAAAATTCTTTAAAAATTTCAACATTTTTAGAGGCACACCACACAACACCGGCTTGGATCAGTCGGTCACTGAGAACTCAATGTATATACCTATTTGTGCGTGTGCACGAGTATCTGTGTACAGCTATAAAGATACCCAAGTGTAAGTAAGATTTTGTGTGCTGACATTAAATTCAGACTAGTCATTTTTCATGTTGTGTGCTAACAATAATTTTGACGCAACTATTTGAAGTGTCCCATACCAAGAATCACAGTGGTTTGAGGTTTGAATGATATGAATATATTTTTTTTTATATATATGACTAAAGATAATGTCTGATGTGTCTGATGGGACCGGCCGTGGCATAGTAGTTAGAACACGCGACTACCATGCGGGAGATCACAGGTTCAACTCCAGGCTCCAGTCATCTTAAAAAAGTTTCCTTTCATTGTCTGATACCCTCGAATGTTGTCGACAGCAACTTCGCAGTATTAGTGTCGAGTCAACCGGCATGTCTAGTAAGAGCTTCTCAAAAAGTGACGTTCGCATTCTTCGATAAACAAGTAGGTGCCGTAAGTTGTGAATCTAAAAATGGAAAGCGTGTTATTTCACAACAACGCGAGAAGCTATCCCATACCTCATTCATGGGGTGCAAAGGGAAATTAGATCTAATTTCATATACTCTTATGTGCCATATTTTGGATCGTTTGAGTCTGATTTGATTATATACAATCCAAACTATTGTACATTGGTTGTTCTTTTTTTCAAATGTTATAAATATTCTAAAACCCCTGTTGGAAAACAATTCGGTTTGAAAACAGAGCAAAATCGGAAAAAATGTGTTAAAAAGTATTACCTTTTTACCGATTTTGCTCTGTTTTCTGACCGAATTGTTTTCCAGAACATGGCTGTAATTCTTAATTTGTATTTGCTGAATATAAATTCGATTTTTTGTAAATTACATTTCAATTAAAATTTTTGTTATTCGAAATGAATTTGGGTTACTACGAAAAATGCACAATCACATTTAGTTCATTGTTGCACTAAAGTTAGGTTCATGGACAAATAACCTTGGTCAGCGTTGCAATTAAGAGTTATACTTTCAGCATGAAACTCTTCTCTTCTGTTAGATTCAACTGTCATCACAAAGCCAAAAATTTCAACGAGTGTCTCGCTTACAAGTCTAACAAACTACAGTACTACATTTTTTATTTTGTCATCGTCATTGTCCGACTCGTCAAAACTTTGGCTAAGCTGGTCATTATTTTGCTTTGCAAGTCTGGCTGTTTGTGTCCTGTTGCCGTATGTTTATGTTCTAGCATATTAATGCCAATCTGGGTTGGACCATGCTGCATTTTCCTTATTGCCGATTCCGGTTTTAGCCTAGACTGTCGCTCATAATTGTTGTAGCAAAACCTTAAGAAATTAGTTGCTTTGCCACCAGCTTTGGTTAATGATTGTCAAGAGTAAGTTGGCATTGTAAAAAACAACCAAATACAATATTTGGGTAACAACATTTAATTCTAATGATGTTTGTTGCCGCTTGTTAAGCTCAAGATTTTGAACTAAATTCATTCATTACCAGTAGTCAAAGATAAAACAAGCAAAACATAACCAAAGACCTGAACCAGAAAAAACACAAACAGAAAAAGAATTCCACACATAAGTTCTATATTTTTTCACTAATTAAAAACTAAAAATTGTTTTTATTTTCTTAGAAGGAAAAACAACAACCATCTTTAATTAAACATACAATAAATCTTAATTAAGATTGAAATCGCTTTAAAAAAAAACATTCACGTACCTGCCATAAAAAAATCATATTTGCTATAAGAGCATCCATCCCCAAATGCTAGAAAATAAATTTATGATTTCTTTTCAAAAAACCAACATGACTAATGGCCGTTGTGGACCTTCATAGAGGATCGGATACTTGGACAGGTAGAGGCTATGAGTTTCAAATGGAATTGCAGATGTTTCGAAATTTTTCCGGCGTGCTCATATCGTTTATTATCCACAATGTAAAGTGGTGTAAAAAACTAAAAAGCGTACATCAAAAATCTGACAGCTAAACACATTGACCCATATATTTATTTGTTAATGCATTAAATACGCTCATAGAATGTGTACAGCAGGGCCTCGTACAGTGCAATATTACTGGGGTAGTTATGGAATTGTACGACTTCAGACGTATACATTTGCATACACAAATGTGCATGGTTTTAAGAGTTCTTCAAGAACGTTATGAGAAGTAGGCATCATTGATCTATAAAAATTTAATACAGGAAGTCAACCGTCAAAATTGACTTCGGAGTCAAAGATGATCAAAGGAAAATATGTCATTGTCAAACGATGAACAAAGATATCGATCAATAGAACACGAACATATCAAAAAGGGCAAAAATATGTAAATGGGACGTATGTGGGGTTTACGGATCAAACAAATATTTTGTGTTTTAAAATGGTCTTCGGTTTTAAGAGGTCTTCAAGAACGTTATGAGAGATAGCCATCAATGATCATTAGAAACTTAATACAGGAAGACAACTGTCAAAATTAACTTCGGAGTCAAAGATGATCAAAGAGAAATATGAAGCCATTGTCAAACCATGAACAAAGATATCGATCGATAGGACACAAACATAACAAAAAGGGCAAAAATATGTAAATGGGACTTATGTGGGGTCCACAGATCAAGAAATATTTTTTCAAAATGGTCTTTGTATAATCTTTAAACGTAGAGAGTGTCCATACTAACTTTTTATCGATTCACACTTGTGTGTCCATTATGCCCATTTTTAATCTTAGATCTATTTACTATTGTTAAATTTACAATTCATTCACATAACTTTCAATTACACTTGTCACAATGTAAGATTTTAAGATTTGGATTTTTTTTTTTAAGTCAAGGACAATTTCGAATGTCCTAAATAGTACCATGTCCTATCATACGCACAGGGGCAAAACTGCTGTTAGCTTAAAAAAGTAAACAAATTTAAATTCTGAAATCTTTGAACTAAATGTACCATTTCCTGCCACATTGTACACATATATCATGCGGCGTCTATTAGAAATTGGCCCATTTTCTGATTTCCTATAAGAAATTTCGATTTTTTTACAGAAACTAATATTTGCAGATCATCGCATCCGAACGTTTAAACACTGACAGTGTTTTGTGTCTGTGTCTCTAAGAATCACAAGGGTAAGTTTCCTTATCTATAATAATAAATTGGGAGCACAGATCAAAACATTTCAACAACAAAAGAAAGCGTTACCTGTGCCTGTAAATATTCTATGTTTTATGCCAGTTTCCCTATTTATTATGAAAAACTAGTAAGGTAATAATCTTCGGCTATGCCGGAGCTCAGATAACCTTCACCATTTGTAAAAGTTGTGATAAAACAGGTTATTTGGACTGACATAACCAACTATGTACCGCAAAAAATTTTTTTTTACTGAAATGTCAAATACTTTGCTTGAATTGTACCGCTTAGTAAACAATAGCTTGCATACCAATTTTCAGATCGACAGCTCTTAAACTACTGCTGTAACCGCGGGGACAGACAGACGGACACCCCCTAAATTGAAAGTGTTTGTATGGGAGGTTGGAGTAGTTTTCCATCGATCTTGCTCATTTTCGAACTAAACCTGGTTTTGAGGGATAGAAATTTGCATACTAAATTTAAGCTCGATTTCTCTTATACTACGCCTGTAAGAGTGGGGATAGGCAGACAGACATCCCCAAAAGGGGGTGTTTGTATGGGATGTGGGGGTAGTTATAATTCGACCTTGCTCATATTAGAATTTAACTTCCGCTTAGAGCGTCTAAGCTTGCCTATTAAACATTTCTTAAACTACTGCTGTAATCGCAGGGACAGATAGAGGGAAACTCCCAAAAAGGGGAGTTTGTATGGGGGGGTGTGTAGGAGTATTTTTTGTCCGATCTTGTTCAGCTTAGAATTTAACTTCCGTTTAGAGAATAAAAGCTTGCATACCGACTTTTAGCTCGATAGCTCCTTACTTACTGCTGTAATCGCAGAGATAGACTCACTAAAAGGGCAAATTGTATTGGAGGTGGGAGTAGATTTTGACCGGTCTTGTTTATCTTAGAACTCAACCTCCTCTTTGAGGATACAGGTTTGCATTCCAAATTTGAGTCATTCGCGAGGACGGACAGACGGTCGGTCACTTGTAAATGGACTTAGATTTCGATGCTAATCATTTATAAATATATTGTTATACCTATCACGCCACCTAATGAGCGTTACAAATGAAAGAACAAAATTAATATACCTTTCACTCCGTTCGTGCGCGTGGTGAAAAGGAATAAAAATATTTAAAAAATAACTAAAATCCATTCCATTAGAATTTTTTGTAATAATTCAGTGGCATAGTGGTTAGATCACGTGGTTCGATTTCTGACTTCAGTCATCTATATGTTTCTTTCATTGCCGGCCCCCTCTATGGTGTCGACAGCAACTGCGCATTATAAGTGTAGGGGCCGTTTGTTGTAAATCTAAAATAGAAAGCATGTTAATTCACAACAACACGAGAAGCAACCCAAACCTCATTCATGGGGTGTAAAGGGAAATTACGTTTTTATGTTCCAAACTGGAGAGTGTTGTCTGTACTTTTACAATTCACCGATATTTTCATATTTATTGCATTAGTACATTACACAGTGCGGGAGTGTTGCCTGTACATTTATAATTCCAAAGTGCCAGTAAACTATTCAATTCATTCGTTCAATGACATCAACAACAATAGCAACAACTACATTCCACAAACCCAATGGGTAGCAAGCGATGGTGTTCTATGTTATTTATGTATGTATATATATTCTGACACTTTTACGATTACACTCACAAGATATTACGAAATTTTCAGTTTTTATGTTTATTTTGGCTAAAATAGCTAAAGCGGACGGACGGCCAACATAGTTTACACTAAGGTCTGTCCGCTTGCCTGCGCTATTAGCCCAGGAAATTATAACAAACATCTGTTAGCACTTGTCCAGGTAAAACTGAAAACTCTTATACTGAGTAATAAACATTTGCGAGGTAGCAACATACCAGCTACGATAATGTCCGAACATTTACATTTTCCAAGACATTTTCAAGTTGAGCAATTTTAGAACGTCACTCACTCAAACGCTGAAGTTAAACACACCCGTTCATAATCAATTTGTGGCACCAGCAAATCCAAGCAACTGGAATTCCTGTGGAATGCCACAATCGACTGAGACCTGCTGGCAAGGTAGTTCAGTTCATTGGGGATGTCAAGTTATCGCCTTTCCGCATAAGTTTAACTTGTTGAATCTATTCCGTCAATCAAAAGTCGATTTGTGCCAAAAACAAAATACGAATTTGCAACAACCATTTGAAAGAAATAACAGTGGGAGAAAGAACAAGAGAGAGAGAGGAGCCAACAACAAAAGTTAATTGTATTTAATTCAAAGTCATTTATTTGCCATAAAATTTAATGGATTTTTAATTTACCCTATGTCTTTACATAGAAACATATCCATCAGTGTACGTACATGGGTTTGTAGTGTCATCACAGTATGATGCGAAGACACTTAGCCATGAACCCAAAATACAGTGTTCAGCCAGGAAATTAGCAAACACTTAGCTACTGGTGCGGCCCGACTGGTGGTTGGTCATTGCGTCTTTGCATTAAGCAATGCATTGTTATGTGGCCTAGAACTTCCTTAAATTGATTAAATATTACTTTATATTGATATGCAGAAATTACACTTTTCCTAAGAAGCATGCATCGTGCAAGTGGTAACACATATTCTGGCAATGGCATTTTACCGGCAGTATGATATCATTGCAATTGCTAAAAAAATTATATTTTTGTTTTATAGACATCTTCTTATTTTACAGCTAATGCCGTAAAAATCAAATTTTTAGCCATTTAGTCAATAAATGCACTGCGTACACGAACGAGTATAAGGGGCGAACATTTTAACACATTATTTAAAATAAGTTTTTCAAGGTTAAAAGAAATTTGAAATATAGTTGAGAAGATTATATCTTAGTTATAAAATTATTTTTATTATAAATTCACCTCTAAACGTTTTTGCATCACTCACATATAAACGGCAGTATTTTTTCTCCACTAATGTGCCAGAGGAAGTATAACCGATGAGAAAAATAATTTGTTTTGATATTATGCACAAAAAGCACATAAACTGACATGAATAGCATAATTTTATATTTTTTTATATTTAAAATGTCCAATGAAATACCATTTTTGGAAGCTATAAAAACGTCACAAAACACCGAATTGGTGCCAAGTAAGAAGAGCTTTGCTTGATATGGCACGGCAAAGAAGGTTTCGATATGAAAAAGAAAAAGTCGAAAATTTAATTGTTTGCGTTGTTTTATTTCAGATTATTGATTTTTGTTGTCGAAATGTAGATTTAGTATTTTTCAAGTGTGCAGCTGTGTGGATATCAAAAATGCATATCCCTTTATATCTACTATGGCTTCAATTACGAAAAAATTTTAGACAGTTGAATAATGTTGGCTTTTTGTCGAATTAAACACAATTTGTAAATATTTTTAAATAATTAAGTTATTGCGGATATATTATAATGTTTCAAACTTTTTTATTTCCCTTTAAAATGACATATGATCATTTCCAAAGGAAGTACTGAAAATTCGTATTAATTTGTTAACATTAGTTCTAAAGCGTATTTACAATTTAATGATTTTTAAAATTCTAACAGATAGTTCATCTAAAAAATATTGAAATATATGCACGAATTAAGCTTCAAACGTTTTTTATTCTTATGAGTGGTTCCTTGATGTTCCAGCAATATTGGCCTTTAGTAATTGTTTGTAATTAAAAATTTAAACAAATGTTGCTTTATCCTATGTAATTACTGTAAATAGTTGTCAATATATGTCGTCGTCAATATAATGCTGCAAAATGTAATCTTCCTTAGAAAGAGACCATTTTTTTCTTGAAATCCAATTTTAATATTTATTGGTGGCCTATGGAAAGTTTTGACCTTCCGCAAAGAATTGTTTTATAATCGTGTTTGCGCAAAGTTTAACCCAAAAATATATATATTTATTTTAAATGCAGTTATACAGGGCCTCTCAAAGTTGATACATTTGATTATGTGGGCGATTTTCCAAATATGTTTAATTTTGTGAGATAATTTAATAAACAAAAACAAAACATTTCCATAGCTTCCGCAACGCTTAAAGTGCCCATACCCAGCGGCGGAAATCATGAGAAGGAAGGCCTTCGTTCATGAGTTTGAAGGCCTTCTTTTGGATCCGGTATGTCTTCCTTGGCCTTCTTTCTTCCTTTCTTTTTTTACATTGCGTGACATTGGAAAATAAGGCCTTCCGTCGCCGGTTTCCATAAGAAGGCCTTATGGATGCTTTCTATAAGAAGGCCTCATGGAAACTTTCTGTAAAGGGGCCCTATGGATGCTTTATATTAGAAGGCATTATAGAAGGCCAGCATACACATGAAAAAATAATGACTTGCAAATAAAAGAAAAACTATACAGTGCACCCTCAAATTATTTAGTTTTTTTGAGAGCGCACCGGTTATTTTTAGATATTTCTCACTTATATATATTTTTCTGGAGTTTGAACCCACTACCTCATGATTGTTAGTCAGCGATGCTACTGTCTAGCCTATGAAGATGCATTCGAATTGTGTGGTTGAAACTAATGATACACTGTTTAAAAAAACCCCTTCCACGGAAATTAACAATTTTTTCCATTTAGAAGACATCCAATACCCCTTATATTTGGAAGCGAGAGGGTATGTGTATGAAACCCCTCTGCCTTATTTTCAAAGGCCTCTGGCAGGCCTTCATAAAAGTTGAAAAAAAACGTATTAACAATTCTTTCCATTTAGAAGGCATGCAATACCCCTGTTATTTGGAAGCGAGAGGGGATGTGTATGAAATCCCTCTGCCTTCTTTTCACATGTCTCTGACAGGTCAGTCCATAAAATACCTAAATCTGATGAAAAATCATGCGTTCTGTATTCCTTATTTGAAATGTTATTCCCAAATAATGACTACTGCATGTATTATATGAGGAAGGCCTCTCAAATTCCGCCGCTGGGTATATGTATTAGCAAACCACACAAACTTAAAACATCCAACATTTTTTTCCTCCATACATTTAAATGTTAGACTTCCATGCATATATGCATACATACATACGCATATATGTATAAAAAAAAGTATGTATGTATTTTAGGGTCGATTTGTACATTTTAGGGCGTGCACGTGATTATCACATGTGTAAAGATTTCAACAAATTCCGATCGTTAAGTTTAACTGTGTGTGTATTGTATTTGCTGTATGTATTCGTTTATAATAAATAAATGAATGCTGTAGCGGCCGTATAAATAATTATATGTATATAAAAAGACTATTAACTATTTTTGAGATTATTATTAACTAACGTAAAGATATGAAATTACTTTAATTCAATACTTTTATTTTAAATCGAGTACCTGATAGTTTGCAGCTCTAATGTAAATGTTTCGTTTCAAATTGTAAATGTTACAATTCTGTATTTTACTTCCATACTAGACGACTAAGAATTTTACTTGGTCGCACCTAAGCTCAAACTTTTGTAACAAATGTATCAGTCTTCGCTTAGACAGCGGATAATAAAGTTATTTAAAACTTATATCCCCGTCTTTCAATTAAAAAGGCTTTTCAAATCCAATTGTATTAAGACTCTAACAGACCTTCGCGGACTTTAGAGGCTAATACGACTCTGAGACCGAGTACTGACTTTTAGTCTTATTTCGGTCCAGAGTATAAATAAATAATCAACTC
The DNA here is from genome assembly GCA_964034835.1 of Muscina levida. Lineage (NCBI taxonomy): Eukaryota > Metazoa > Arthropoda > Insecta > Diptera > Muscidae > Muscina > Muscina levida. Next base: position 67,095,028 of record OZ035880.1, on the reverse strand, counting down.
ACAAACAAAACCCTTAATAAGTTACCACTTATTACAATGCAACATTCTTCTTCTTCTTCTTTACTGGCAGCAACAACAGAAATTCATCTATCAGTAGCCGCATGTAGAAAACCATTCCAAGCGCTTCGGTCTTTTGCGCACCGTAGATAGTTCGTCATACCAAGCTTATTTAACATTTCCATCACCTGGTCTATCCATCGGAGTTTTGGTCGCCCCCTCCTGCGCCGCCCATCGAGTTTATTGCCGAAGACTTTTCGAGCCGGAGCGTTGTCGTCCATTCGTACAACGTGTCCAAGCCAGCGCATTCGGTCTATTTGAACGCGCTTGACCACGTCGATGTCGTTGTACAGCTCATACAGCTCATGATTCATTCGACGACGGTACTCGCTGTTCACGATGATGGGTCCAAATATTTTGCGGAGTATTTTTCTCTCGAAGACTCCCAGAATAGATTGATCCGCTTGTGTCATTACCCACGATTCTGCGCTGTAGAGCAAGACAGGTAGGATCAGAGTCTGGTAGAGCTGGATCTTTGTTTTTCGAGAGAGCGCTTTGTCGTTAAATCGCTTGCTTAGCGCATAGTAGCAGCGGTTTGCGATCAATACCCGTCTTTTGATTTCGAGGCAGACATTATTATTTTTGTTTATGGCGGAGCCAAGGTAGGCAAAATCATCTACCACTTCAAAATTATAGTTGTCAACGTTCACGCAGCGTCCCAGACGAGTGGACTCTTTGTTCGTTGAAACAAATAACTTGGTTTTGTCCTCGTTTATCACCAGACCCACTTCAGCCGACTGCTTTTCAATGCTCGAAAAAGCCGCAGTAACATCTCGCAATCCACGTCCAATAATATCGATATCATCAGCATACGCGAGCAACATGTGGCTTTTGTTAAATATGGTGCCATTCCTGTTTACTGCTGCTTTTCGCATGATCATCTCCATTACGATGTTAAAGAGATCGCAGGACAGACTATCGCCTTTTCTAAAGCCCCGCTTGGTAGAAAATGGCTCTGACAGATTTTTGCCAATTTTCACTGAAGACTTCGTGTCAGTCAGTGTCATCCCGCAGAGTCGAATTAGTTTTGCGGGGATACCAAATTCAGCCATAGCATCCAACAATTTCTGTCGTATCGGACTGTCAAATGCAGCTTTGTAATCGATGAACAGATGTTAGGTATCGATCTGCATTTCTTGGGTCTTCTCCAGGATTTGTCGTAGCGTGAATATCTGGTCGGTGGTGGATTTACCAGGTCTAAAGCCACACTGATAAGGTCCAATCAGGTTCGCCAGGAGGGGCTTTAGTCTTTCACATAACACACTAGACAGGACCTTGTATGCGATGGGTAAAAGGCTAATCCCGCGATAGTTGGTACACACACTAGGATCGCCTTTCTTAAGCACGGGACATAGGACACTCAGATTCCAATCATCGGGCATGCATTCCCTGAGCCAAATCGTGTTTATGAGCTGGTGCATGCATGTTACTAGGTCATCGCCGCCGGCTTTAAAAAGCTCTGCCGGCAGTCCATCGGCTCCCGCAGCTTTATTATTTTTAAGCCGGGCAATTGCCGTGCTGATCTCGTTTTGGCTCGGTGGTGGACAATCTACTCCATCGTCGATGATTGGTGCGATTCCGTCACTTATGCTGTCTTCGGGAACGAGAAGAGATTGAAAGTGTTCCCTCCATATTTGCAGCACACTCTGAGTGTCCGTGACCAGATTTCCGTCTCTGTCCTTACAGGTGGGGATCCCTGTTCCAAAACCTTTACTTTTTACCTTTTGGTAGAACTTTCGGGCCTCACCTCTATCCCTGTAGTTTTCGATATCCTGGCTCTCTCTTTTCTTCCACAGACGCTTTTTCCGTCTGAACAGGCGTTTCATCTCCCTCCTTTTCTCTTTATAACGCTCCGTCACCGCACGCGTCGCCATTGGCTGCAGTTTTGCCTTGTATGCAGCATCCATTACCTCAGACATTTCGCGACATTCGTCATCGTACCAGGGCTTGTCTGAGCGTGGTTTTTCATAACCCAGTACGGTTGTTGCGGCAGTGGTCATAGAATTCGCAATATGCTGCCACTGCATGTCGGGAACATCAGAACTAGGGGGATTTGTATGGAGTAATTGAGAGAGCTGGTTGGAGTAGGCATTGGCTATCTCAGTGGTCTGCAGCTTTGTGATGTCAAGCTTTCTTTGCGTTTGATTAAGAGTGTTTTTAGCTCTACTTAATCGTGTGCGTACCTTGGCTGCAACTAGGTGGTGATCCGAGTCGATATTTGCACCGCGCATCACACGCACGTCCATAACGCTTGAGACATGCCTTCCATCAATTACCACGTGATCAATCTGATTTCTTGTATTTTGATCGGGAGATATCCAGGTTGCCTTGTGAATATCTTTATGCGGGAATCTGGTTCCACTCACAACCATGTTTCTTGCCGACGCGAAACTTACCAGTCTGAATCCGTTATCGGAGGTGTTGTTGTGTAGACTGAATTTTCCGACTGCTGAACCAAGAGCATCTTCCCTTCCTATTTTAGCATTAAAATCTCCCAGAACAATTTTAATGTCATGTGCAGGGCAGCGGTCATATATATCCTCCAGGCGCTCATAGAATGCATCTTTGATGTCATCGTCTTTGTCTTCCGTCGGGGCGTGTACACAAATCAGCGTAATGTTAAAATACTTCGCCCGGATGCGAATGGTGGCTATACGGTCATTTACAGGGTTAAACCGCGAGACCAGATGTCGTAGTCTCTTGCCGACTATGAAACCACATCCAAATTCGTGTCTTTCTGCATGGCAGCTGTAAAAGATGTCACAGTTCTTCCGTCGTGTGCATCCCTGTCCCGTCCATCTCATTTCCTGTATGGCGGTGATGTCAGCCTTGTATTTGTCGAGGACATCCGCCAGTTGGATAGAGGCACCATCTCTGTATAGAGTTCGGACATTCCAGGTGCATATCCTTAAATCATGGTCCTTATATCGTTTGCGGGGGTCGTCAACATTTGGGGGGGTTCTTGTTTTTCGTTTTCTTCGTGTTTTCATAATAAATTTTTGTTTAAGGAGAGTGGCTTATTAGGCCACCGCTCCCGATCTTAGTTTCTTGGGGCTGCCAAAGCCACTAAGAGAGCCTGTGTTGAGTTTCAGTAACTTCTGTTACCTAGTTCCTAAGACGCATCGGTGGTAGCATGCCGATTAGGTTACTCAACATTTCGCCTTCTAACTCTAGCTAACTTCAAAGCGGTTGCTTTAAAGTCATTGCCCAAGGAATACTTGGTCTAAGACCGGAAGTAGTTAGCTGCTTGGACAGTGCCACAAAGGAATCGATTCTGGTCACTCCCAAGTGAGTGACAATCAGTAACTTTCTACCTCTGGGCAAAGTCCCATTCCCCGCAACATAAACTATATAAATTTATGTCTATACATATTCATGAATGATCGAAAACGACAACATTTTCTGTATTATTTACATGTATTAACTCGGTGGGTCGTTTGACAATTTGGTGTAACATTTAAATGTTTTCGTTTGATTTGATATAACATTTCTTTGTTTTATTTAACTTTATATTTTAAAACTATTTACAACGCCATATCCGACAATCATGCTAGAAAATATGTGCTTTATCACAATGTGTACCCAAGCGAAGTTTAGTATAACAACATCTTCAATATAGTGTATGAGCCAAAATTCCTCATTTTTACAAAAAAAATTGTATTTTGGATTTTAGAAAAATGTTATAATATCGACAGACAATATTATACATTTTATTATCTATATTTATAAAAGGTTTGGATGACTGACTAATCATTCCCCAGCCCAAACGACTAAAACTAGAACCGTTAAATTTGGAATGTAGGTTCCGAATTAAGAAGGGATTTTTGGAAATTCGGACTGCAAGTGGATAAAATGGGAGTGGCACCACCCCATACAACTCGAATTTTGAAATGTCTGTATCTTTTAAACCATTACAGGTACGAAGTCGAGATTTGATAGCTATATCGGTTGCATAAGAAAAAATACTTTGTTAGTAGAAAGTTAGTTAGTTAAAGTAAAGTAGTAGAAAGTGGGCGATGCCACGCCCCTTTTTAGAAAATCGTTATGTTGGCCAAATAAATGGACCGATTGCAATTATATTTTATTAGTTTGATACTGTCTATAGGGTCTCTATCATAGGCCATATGAAAACATAGTTACACAATGGGGCGTGGCACCGCCCACACAATCCGAAATTTCAATCGGTCTCAGCTCACGAGCCATTAGAGGTATGAAGACAAGATTTGGTATATATGTTACTGGTACAAGGACATTATGTCTCGCTGGAAAATGGGCTGTGCAACGCCCCTTTTGGAAAAATCGTTATCTGGGAGAAATAAATGGACCGATTACAATAAAATGTTCACTGTGTAGTACTATTCGTAGGGCCTCTATCATAGGCAACAAGAAAACATATTTAGACGAGTCACGTTCATATTTTACGAGCCGCGTAAGGTAGGAAGATGAGATTTCCTACATATGTATTACGTCTCGCTGAGAAAAGGGCGGTGTCACACCTCTTTTTAAAAATCATGTTGATCATATTAATAGAACGATTGTAAAAAATTTTTCATAATCTATATTTTGTCTTTTGCCTACTGTATGCAGATAGGATGATGAATATTGGGATGGTGATTCCCCTTTTCAAGTAAACGTCAGTTAAGAACGGAGTTTTGGAAATTCGTACTTTAAGGGGGTAAAAATTATCAATAAGGAATACATGTTATACCATCACCTGAAACTGGTTCTAAACGGCTAAAGGTATAGTGTCAAAAATTGAAGTGAATATTTTAGTTGTGCGATGTGAAGTAATTTTTCGAAATTCTTCCTTTAGTTGTAAGAATTCCGAAAAAAGGATAAAACTGATGATATCACCCAGATCAAATTTCTAAGGTAGGGTTACGAAAATTGGGCCAGATGGGGTTTTTAGAATTTAGGGGTAAATTAGTCGAATAGGGATAAATCCAAACGATAAGATCTATATTCAGACTTACATCTAACGGCACCTTCTTGTTTATCGATGAATGCGAACGCCACTGTTTGAGAAGCTTATACTTATACTTGCTGTCGACAACATTGAGGGGGGGCGGCAATGAAAGAAATATTTTTTTTTTTTTTTTGTTAGATGACTGGAGCCAGTAGTTGAACCTGGGATCTTCCGCATGGTAGTCGCGTGTTCTACCCATCATGCCACGACCGGTACCCCTATTAAACAACAACAACAACAACAATAAAAATTACCTGGGAAATGATTAATCTGACAATCTGTTTTTGAAATTTTCCAAACATCCCCCAAATCTTGAGTTTCGGGTAAAAACCGGTCTATCGTACCTTTACGCACTTATAAGCCAGTGAGGTGGTTGAATGTACACCAATTTATGTTTCTCAGCGAATTGGAAAGAAGATACTGCCGTCTTACCAATAATATATATAGTTATAGATAACTTGTCACATATGTCACTTTTTGCCTGAAAATCGCAAGCTTTTTGGATTTTTTCCATATTTCTTAAGTTAGAAGCAGTTTTTACTCGCTATTTTAAATCGGTTCAAGCAGTCAGAACTTATTACGGTTGTTGTATAAGGCCAAGGGTTTTATGGTCAAATTTCTAAAGTAAATTACCTTTGAAAAAAGAAAAACAACTTTTTGCAGCATGACAAAAAACTTACTTTTACCTCGTCTGTCTATATTATAATATTTTTTAAAAATCGCAAACACATTTTTTTCTGTATGAACGAGGAATTTTTACTCATATACAAAAAAATTGTGGTTTGTTCGGATGCTTAAATTTGAAAACGGCTGTACCAAATAGTTTACAGCATTTTGTTCGTAAATGCTGTAGGTTGTGATGGAATATGTTTCATATCACGTATGAGTAATATGATAAATATAGGCTACATAAATATTAATCATTCGTAATGGACAACTCGAAAGTCTATTTTATTTTGGTATACTGTGTAAACTGACCAATGCCGATTTGGTTTTTAAGGACATATTTCCAAATTTTGTTTTGTTTTGGTACATTTTCTGTTTACAATAACCCAACAAGAAAAAGTCCGGAGGAGTTAGGTCAGGCGCCCTGGGGGCCAACGTAAGGTTGAGTTTCTTAAAATGAGCCTGATAGGAAATATTCTGCATAATTACCCCATAATCGACTGATTTATGTGTGCTAGTGTAATATTTTGTTGAAAATACACAGATTAGAAAAGAATTCCCATTCGGCGTAGTGCGGATAGAAAAATTATTTTGGTTTGCTTTAGTAACGGTCTCCAGTAACTGGGACGCTTCGTCCGTTTTGTTCAAAGAAAAATGGCACCACAGTACAAAATGAAGTAACTGCACACCACACTGTGACGCGAATTGGATGGAACTCCCTCTCAGGCAGTTATTGGACCTGTATCAAAGATATTTATGAGATTTATTTTACGGCTATATCGTATCTGCATTTTTATTAATATGTCTCCCATGCATTACATTGGTTGAGACTACACTGTATTATACAATATCTATTGGATGTACAAGTCAGAGAGACACACACAAAAACACTATATACGCCATAAATATCAGTGTGTGCGGTTTCTTTTTCGAAATATTAAAAGACCTATGCAATGGTTACGAATCAGGGGAACAACCAAAGCTAAAGCAAACAAAAAATCTACTATACACAACAGTTTTGACACAATTAGCATCTCACAAACAAAAACTAAAACAAAACTAAGCGTTTCTCCAAAAAAAAAAACGTATGCTACAATATGTGATGCACATAACACGACTTGCACCAGGGTCATTTTTCGCCATATGATTGGAGCACGTTTCCAATTCGACATTATCTTATGGCCTTATCACACGGATGATACTCACGATCTTAATGCGAAACTAATCGAAAGTGTTTGAGTGTTTTGGAGTTAAGGACAATTGTGAGTATTCCACACATTAAGGCAAGCAATAGAATAAAATTTTTGTCAAATTTAGCACAAAACACGAATGTCTACAACGTATTTTTTTCTCATTCTCCTATGCCACATTTGGAGATTTGGGGTTAAATCCATTTGTGGTCAATAACCTTGACCATGCTATGACCGTACTCAACTCACACATTGTCTCGCTATACACCCCATGACGATGATAATCACGTTTGAAACTACAACTAAATTACAAATAAGAAACAAGTTAGAAATACAAAAAAAAACATTTTTTTGGATTTAATGTGTTTTTAACGAAAAGTGCAATTAACAAATGCAGTTTGAGAGATTTCGGCATCATTGTTGTTGGCGTTGTTTCTGTTTGCCAAATCAGTCACAAGCTTAAGCGAAATTACAACAACAATAAAACAGTTGTTAGCTATAGAGACCCAAAAGCAAAGCTCATTGAAACGAAACGCGAGACACATCATTAACAACGACATTGTGACAACACAGACGTAACATTTAGTGACTAAACACACATAAGTTATCTTTGCCGATGAAAAAGTGGTAACTAAAACAGATGATTAAGGTGATAAATTTCTACGATTAGTCAACTTTCAGCTAGGTCTTAACATATTAGCCAGCTGCCAAAAACAAAACATATGCAGTAACTCGGATATCATCAGCGAAGTACTTCGCTGACAAGCTAGCTGTTGTTGTACAAGAAAATACCTATGAAGTTTATTTATATAGAAAGAGTGGTGATGAGAAGTTTCATAATGTCATTTTATCCTGAATATAGCGTAGTTGTACTTCGTGAGTAGTTACTTCTTTCCGATATTACATATAAATTATACAAAATCAAAAAAGCAAAATCTAAATCCAAGTCGATTACGGATTACGAACTACCAGCGACTAGACATTTAAGTTCTTTATATGCGAAGTTGGAAGTTTTTTATTTATTATTTTTTTCACAGTATTTTATTACATTAAAAATAAGAGATCAATTAACTTTAAAATAAATAAAACAAACCACGTTGGGTAGCCAACGTTTGCTTATAAACGAACTTATGATATTCTCCTGTTCATAAACAGTCTAGCGGTGGTGAACTCATTGAAGTCCTGCGACATCAAATCGAAATTGGTCAGTGCCTGCCGGAAATTTCTTAACGATATATCCAGGAATAACAGAGTTCTGGTTACGTGGACACCTGGGGATTTGAGGGCAGCTGTAGAGCAGACGCAGAGGCCCGACACGGCTCAGCCCTGCAGGAAAGTGACGTTCAACACACAGGACTTTGCCCTATATCCACCTGTAAGAATAATATCGGAAATCTAAAGTTTAGAACTGCAAACGACAGATGGAAGAATAAGAACCCCTGTAGAAATGCCAAAAAGACATGGCCTGAATACAACCCGGAGCGTGCGTCGTACCTGGAAAATCTTTAGAGGGACCAGATAAGAAAAATTATTACCTTCCTGACGGGACATGAACCCATAGGCAGACATGCAATCAGAATGGGATTCGCAACGAAAAGCGACTTTGGGAAAATCCTTCTAAAATGGTATAGAGGAACTGGTATCTTTGGTATCGGAAGGATCAACAAAAAATCATCATCAACTGGATGGATTGAATCGAAACTGCGGATTCCCAATCGACAACTGGAAACGCAATTAGGCAACACACACGCTGATAGCATAGGTTGAGGGAGTGGAGCAAATGCTTAACGAGTGTCACAATGGGTCCGTATGAATCCATATGGACCTGCATACCCACCAACCAAAGAAAACCGTTGGTACCAGAAAAAGTGTTCAAAACCGAAACCGTCTAATCGCTATTTTTCTCCTAAACTATATGCCGGTTTCTTCAAAAATGTAGTATTTCCACAGAGCATAGTCAGGTATGTTTCAGACAAATCGGCATAGTAGGTTGCATTTTGGGTCGTATCAAATGTTATATACCCTCATCCCTAAGGGTGATGGTATAAAAAGGTAACCAAAGATGTTGCCACCAGAAGCGCTAGCACTCCTGTTGTTGCTAAACCGAAATTTTCATAACCTTATCAATAGTACTGTAACGTCTACAAGATTGAGCCCTAGCAGCTAAAAATTAGTAAACAATTATAAATAAACACGCTACGGTCATTTCTCAACATTGACATCAGTTGCTTGAAAACAAAATGTATATTTAAACATCAATATTGAGGTCAATCAATTATAGCATAATTATAATACAAGAATAATCAGTTTCATTTTATTCAAAATTATTCACATCTATTCATTCATATTGACACTTGCCGCCGATCGAAGTTTCATTGGTCGACAGCAGAATGCTAAAATCTGTTATCTGTTTTCATTACTTTAATTTCATTACTGAAAATTCCAAACCCGAACGCAATATGGAAAAAAATAAAACAGGAAAACACTTGCATTTGAATGATGTGAGCTCTCTGTTCAATAGCCGGTAGCCGATGAATACAACTTGAATTTGTTTCTGGTTTTTATTTTGTTGTCATTCAGCAGCAGCTCGTCTTGTTGCTTGTTTAATTTGAGAGCATATAAAATAACGCATACAGCAGTCGTTCTAAAACAAAACGCGAGCGGTTAGCAGTAAATTTAGAAATTGTATTTATAGTTAGCGTTTTCTGCTTTCTCTTAAGATGAACGAGCGACAAAACGCCACTGCTAGAGCTGCCGTTCTAAAAACAAATCATTTGTTTGCTCAAGAAATGATCTTGAAAAACGTCACGAACGTCATCAGCAGACAGCAGTGACGGCAACAATAACAGCACTATTCGCAGCCAATTGTCATTATGATGTTATTGTTTTCTTCTCTTCCCATAGGTTAGAGATGTCATTGTTGTACTATTATAGTTAGTACAATGCAAAGCCTTGAAACGTCATCATAACTGTGATACAATTGGTAAAATTGAAACCGCAGCTCAAAAACATACATATGTAGAATCTATTGTAGATACAGTCGAAACTCTCTATAACGAATTCCAAGGGACTGGATATTTACTTCACTATAAAAAAAATTCGCTATGCGAATGCATGTGAGTTCTGAAAGCAACAAAGTACACATAGAGCAACAATAACAACACCAATAGCACACAACAAAGCGACGTCGATTTATTTTGTTTGTGCGTGCGTGAATAAATTCGTTATATGGAGATTGAAAACCCTTCAATCTTGAAGTAACGGTCGCAATAATGCTTCGTTATAAGGAAATATTCGCTATAGGGAAATTCGTTATATGGAGATTATAATACACTCAAAGTAGACCAAAATCACAGTGTTCTTATAATTGCTTCGCAATAAAGAAAACTTAGTTATATAGATGTTCGTTATAGAGAGTTTTGACTGTATATGCTTACTAGAACTTAAGTTAGACGGCTTAACAACCAATTAGCCGTGTGTACATAAATTGGCAAATTGTTTTCATATTTGTTGATATCCACTATGATCTCCCAATGTTGGACCTTGCTTAAGGCCAAGTCGCAGCCAACATTTGAATGCAATTATCTTTCAAATGTAAATGCCAGAGGTTATTATTTTAGATTATAGCTAAAATTCCGCCATCCAATTCTTTCTTAAGTACTTTATTGAAAAATAAAAAAAAAGTTATAAATGGATCACCCTTTACTAATAACGAATTTGCGAACCTGAGATTAGACACAAATATGATTCAGAATAAGGACAACAATTATAAAGTGTTAATTCGACTTAAATACATATATTATCAGAAGTGACTTGGAACAATTTTATCAAGTCCGACATTTTTGCGAATTAAACAAGAAACCGTTAATATTATATATATAAATATCTTATGATTCCATAGTTCTCTTCCATATGTTACCTATGAATTGTTTCACCACAAATCGCGATCCTCAACTATTTCCTGAAAATTGTACTAACATACATATTTTTGTAGAGATGTGTTAAAGATGTTCTACCCATCTCTGGCATTCATCTTTCTGTCTGATGCTTCGTTCGTGTATATTTTCCGTTGTCATTACTGTTGTACTATTTGCTAGTGATACTATAGTATACTATAGTGACTACTTGTAGATTTGAATAGAAATCTTGTTTTTGTTGTATGTATTTCATATTTTTTTCTATGTATTTATTTTGTTTTGATGCTGATATTCTGACGTAATGCCTTGTTTGTGTTGCCGCTGTGTGCGCTGTGTTGACACTTTGTTCATCTCGTGAAATGACAAATGAGTACTCGCTGGTTCCATTTAAAATGACGGGAAATATAATACAAATTTATATTTTTGCTTTCATAGATATTATTCAAATAATCGTGTAGCCGGGCTACTGTTAATATAGTATATGCGAAGCATCCCTATTTTATAATGAATTGATAGTGGAATGCATACGATAGATGAACAAATACACTGAGAAAAATACAGCATGACCTCGTTTTAGAACTTAAATCAAAGTGACGGCGAATTAGTACACATGCAAATAATAAATATGTTTTCCACGGTACTAAATCCACGGTTTGATTTTATCCTATTACTGGATAAGAAGTAATAAGCTAACTGTTTGATCATTTTACGTCACAAAAACTAACGGAATTGTATGCCAAAAAAATAAAATTATATTTATATTTTTGTCATAGTTTAGTTTAAGATCATTTCTATTGCCAATAGGTTTTTTACAAGAGTTGTGAAATGTATAAAGTGACAGCAGGTTAGGCGTACGACGTCATTTCGACAATAACCACAATGTCGCGTCAGCACCCTTTGCTGTGACTTCTCTATCATCACTAACCTTAAGCGAAGAAAGTATCTCAAAGCTAATGAGAACTTTACCCAAAGGAACGAAGATAGCATCCTCGAAGCACACAATTGAATCGTTGAACGTTATTTCTAATTGATCGTACGGAATATGTTTACAGTATCATTAGAATCAATGTTGTTGAAGCTTACAGTTGCTAGACGACCATAGATAAATATCTCTTACCAAATTAACAATTTTTATGTTATTCTTAAATTTTTCACTCTAATATTTCGACTAAGGAATTCCAGCGAAGCAAAAGCCCGTAAACAGCCACCGCAATATGTTTGTCTTTTGCTGTACCCGACGATATCTTTGGCACGCCCAAGAGCTGCTCGTTCGCTCGATTTAGTGGATAAAAATATTCATCTAATGTTTCATCTCTGTTTTGAAGTTTACACATAACATCAAGAAAAAGTTTTCAGGAAGTCTTCAATACTCATAAATGTAGTATATTTGACTCATCTGGGCGCACCCTACGCCGAGGGTGGGAGCACATTTTATAACACTTTGATGTTTTATATGAGACCCCTTAGGGCCTGAAGATAGGGGGTAGGTATATTTAGGAAAAAAGTTAGGAGGGAAATACTAGTGGAGGACGGGCATAAATTTAACCCCTCTAAGAGGCATAATCGGAGCAGCAGGAGCTGATTTCATAAAAAAAAATTATGAAATTACCCAAAAATTGTATGGAGACCACTATAAGGGTTAGAGATGGAGAATAGGTATGTTCAAAGAAACTGTTGGGGTTGCAAAAATATTGGGGGCCGGTCATATATTAACAATTTATGAGTCATATATTTGACTCCTCTAGGGGCACGTTAGGGCAGTTTGAGAGTGGTGGGAACAAACTATATAAAAATATGATTTTGTATGAGATGCCCATTAGGGGGTAGGTATGTTTGGAGAAAATGTTAGGAGGAAAAAATTACTGTAGTCGGTTAAACACTTTATCCCTCTAGGGGCGGCTCCGGGGCAGTAGCGGGGCTTGATTTGGACGTCGTCGACAATTTGTATGGACAGTCCCCTACGTGTCATCTACGATTTACTATGGTCATGCATCTACTCTTAAGGACTTCTTGAAGACACTTCCTACTGGGTACTGATCAGTATTCCAGTTTTATATTTGTGTAGCATTGCTTAGACTAATGGGAAATAAACAATCATAAACATTTTCTTTTTTTTAATTTTAGGTTCTTGCTTCTTATGTAAAATATAGGTAGGTACAAACTGGCCATAACATTAAGCAATCTATCTTACTAAATAGACATAATTAGCGGGACCATACTGTATGAAATAGTTACTTCCGCGTTTCAATTTTATAGGAAAAAATCAAATAAATACTAGAGAGTTGTGAGATGGAAAACTGTTAAAGGTCATCCACAAATTTATGCTTCGCTAACTAGATATTAATTCCTGACAAACTTAAGATATTGAGGTCATAGGGTCAAGGATATCATCTCATTTTTCCAACATATGTACATACACACATACATACATACGTTGCTAACATAAGTCCTTGATCCATTTCCAAGGGGCGCACATGGAAGTGAATTAAACATAATAACAACAACTACAACAACAACGAATTAAGTTTAATGCTGAGTGTTTAAAGCCTCCAATGGAGGGCATTGCAATGAATATGTCCGTAATTGATTAAGCCCACATTGAAACTGTAACAGTTAAAATACTAAATGAAAAACAATCGAATGGCACAACCCACCCCACCCGATACGCCAAAAAAAAACACACCAAGAGACTAACATAGACAATTCAACCCCTCCCGTTTGTGGTAATGGTTATTATGTTATGCTGCTTGTTGTTGCTTTGTTGCACTTTTGCGAAGCTTTTAACCTTGACATAGATACCAATACATGTGTTGCCCTCTCAGCGCGCACGAGCTTGTATGTGTGCACGTACATATATGATGATGGCGTTTTTTCTTCACTTTTTTTTTTTGCAAATGCCAACCAACGGTTTTGTTGTTGGTATCATCGCCGCTTAACAAAACGGCAAACAGAAATCGGAAAGCGAAGAAAACGAGTGCACAACTTGAAAGAGAAACGAGTGCACATCATCTACAACACAAACTGCAGCAGCAACAAACACGCACACGCCCACTGCACTTGAGCATTCACTGCCGTCAACAACAAAAACAAAAAAAAACTAACAGTCACAATGCTCTACAAACTTTTAGGCGAGGGGAGGGCATGAAGGGCAAGAGGCCGGCTGTGTAAGAAGAACAAATGCAACGAAAACGAAAATAAATAAATAGCCAACCACCCACTCACTCACTTGTTTGCTGTTTCTCCCACCATTGCACACAAATACACACACCCACCCACTCTCATGCGCTCATTAAGTAGAGCTCAGAACTCAAGTTAAAACTCTATGAAAACTATGAACACTCGATAATTCTAACATCTTTATTATGTAAATTGTATTTGTGAACGTGTCTATAATTGCCCAAAGAAAACAATTTCAGTCACTTGAAATGACCTCACCCTATGTCTCTCTGCCGTAATATATCTCACACGTGTAATGATATTTATTTTGAGATGCCCACACGCACTTATATTAGCCAGATTTAAATAATATACAATAAGGTGGACCTAATTTTTATTTTTTCGATTTTTCAAAAAAAAAAAAACACAACGGTTAGCTTTGTATGAGGTTAGGTTAAGAAAAAAATTGCCAAAAATATGAAATCGGTTGAAAATTGATGTGCCGCTGGCAGTTTGAAGTTTGTGAACCATAGGATAATTTTTTTTCCTATTACCAAAAAAATCGTAATGTTTTGTAAAGGGTTGGGCTAAAAACAAATTGACAAAAATATGGGCTCGATCGGTTGAAAATTTACGTGCCACTCACAGTTTGTAAAAATAAGGGTAACATTTTTTCCGATTTTAAAATTTTTTTTTAAAACTTGGAAGCAACCCTAATTATATTGCTTTCAAAAATTTTGAAAATAAAATTACCCTTGTTTTCACAAACATTTTTTTTATCCTAACCCTTTGCAAAACTTACCGATTTTTTCGGAAAAAATAATTGCCTAGGGTTCAGAATCATCAAACCTCGACCGGCACGTCAATTTTCAAGCAACAAAGATCTCATATTTTTGTCGATTTTTTTAATCTAACCTCACACAAAAATAATCGTTTTTTTAGCAGATGGGTTTTCAGTTCCCTCATACATTGAGGGTCCACCTTAGTGTACAAGCAAATGCCTGGGGCCTAGACCCCTGAAGCAGACCAAAAATATCCTTCAAACTATTTGTTTACGATTTTATGCTATTTGGCTCTAGACTCTTCAATATGTTTAATGAGGAAATTTGGTGTACAAAAGCAGTTATTTACCTTTTGGGACCTCGCAAAAATCTGCAATGGGACCAATAAACTACACTTTGAAATTCTATGCAAGCTTTTTCAATTTGTTGATTTATCCTTTTGGTTTCCTGTAACATCATGTTAGGAAGCATTCAAGCCCAGTCTATAACCCACATCACCTAAGGTACGAAGACGCACAATGAAGTCAGTCTTCATTGTTGACTTTAGACTATCATTAAGCCTGCAGATGCCTCTAACACTGTGACACAAAATGGAAATTATTGTCTTGGGGCGCCCTAGACCTATAGCAGTGAAGTTTTCAGTTTAACCTAAAATAGAGTTTGTTATAGGTCCTAAAAACCTATGTTTGTTGTTATTTTAGTGAATTCACAACTCGATTCCTCACATGTCCTTTTCGTCCTTATTTCGTGAAACGTCAGAAAAAGACATTTAAATAGGACTTTACAACATTCACAAAAATGTTGCTCAGAAAATTGTACTTGGGTTGCTCTAAGACTAAAAATCGATATTTCCAACTTTTACTAATCATTATGTCTCCTTTCAAAGCACTGTGGACAACTACCTAAAATAGGCAAATTACACGTATCTATGTTTCTTGTCCTTATTTTAGTGCATTTTCGATATCATTTGTCTTCAATGAAATTTAATGAGGATTTCTTTGTGGAACATTTTAACTATATATCTCGACTCCTCAATTATGTCCTTATTTCGAGAAGCGTCGCAAAAGAACACAATGGGAATATACAACATAACACACAAAAAAGCCACTTTTTGAACTCTAGTTTATTAAACATGTAGTATTAGATTTTGGAGGCAACACCGGTTGTGACAAATAAAGTGTGATTCATTTGAAGCTATTGTAAATATTATTTTATACAGGCCACGCGTGACTGACGTCAAGCTGTTATCTTATTTTTATTCATATAATTCATCATGGAAAAACTCTAACCGCAACAGCGTCTCTTACAATGCTTTCTAACAATGCACTTCGCACAATACATGGTGTACATAATCGACCTTTGGAGCCCACAATTGCCAATACCATCCGTAAATTTAAATTTCAGTATACATTATTAAATGATACAGGACAAAAAAGATCACATCCAGCTCGAAGTGAGTCTGTAGTAGAGATAGTAGCTGAAGATCGTGATCACTTGATAAAAGAGGCAGCATATGGGCCTCTTGTATGCAACTTACTTTAAAAACGTATTTTCTCCTTGCATCCCAAGAATAAGATATGGGAGAGCTTTTCGTATTTGTGTAACTTAAAACGTTTCTGTTTTAAACATACCCAATCTACAGTTTAACGATGAATACGAATGTCAGCTTTGTAAGAAGCTTTTACTAGACATGCCTATTTACTTGACAGTTCAGAATTTGCTGTTGACAACATCGAGGAGACCGCCGATCAAAGGAAATGTAAATGTCTGTAACTGTGTTTGAATTTAGGTCATCCGCATGATAGTCGCGTGTTTTTAGCATCATATGTAGTGCTCGAACCTAGGTCATCCGCTTGATATTCGCGTGTTCTTACCATCATAGCACGGTCGGTTCTAAATGAATCGGGTGGACCAAAAATATATTTACATTTATATAATTTGCTGGATCAATCAGCCACGGCAAAGTAGTGTCAATTCTTCGACTATATTCTAACATATGGTAAAAATAAAGCTTAACTTATTCAATTGGAGGATTAAGGATTAACAAAGAATAACCACAATACAGACTGCCTAGAACTTCAACCTAAGTCTCTACACGAAACCGATCAACCGTCTTTAATGTGCCCAGAACATCTTAAAACCTCATTCTTTACAAAGATTTACATTTACATCCTTACAAAATTCAAGTGGTATAGGAATAAAACCCTCAAGCTATAATTGCGCTCCAGTTTGCTGACTAAATGCTAGAAAGGTTTACCAACATTGTTTTTTCAGATGAGGCACACTTTATCCTATATAGGGAGGCAGTGTGCCTTGATACTCCATAAATTGAAGTAACAAAACTCAAGTCATTCACCTAACGTTACCGTATTGGTACTTTTTCAGCTAGAGACATTTTGAGTCATATTTGTATAAAGGTCAAAGAGGACATTGAATTGCAATCCCCAAAATGTTTAGGGCAAAAAGCGATACATCAGTGATGACGTTAACTGGCTACGTTATAGGCCAAACTTATCCCCAATGAACTTTTTTTGTATATGGGGATAACTTAAAAGTAAAATTTTTAGCAGCAAGGAAAAGTCTCTTTAAGAATTAAGAGAACATATTCGCTAGGTAACTTTCGCTCCATATTGCAGCAGTGTCAAAATAATTAAGAATTATAAAATACAGGTTGGCTGATGAAAGCCGCTAGCAAAAAAAATCTATAACTTTTTTTTATTTAAGTAATCTGGAATCCTTTTTATACCATCACCCTTAGGGATGAGGGTCTCTATCATTTGATACAAGAAAAAGTGTAAAGCATTAAAGGAGACAAGTTAGACCCCAAGTATCCTAAGACCAAATTCGTTTCAAGACTTTTTAAGACGATTGAGATATGTACGTCTGTCTGGCTGGATGGCTGGTGGGCAGAAAAATACAGAATACAGAAATACAGAATAATTTTGCGTAGGATGTTCGCTTATGAAAATTGGACTCAGGAATGAGTATGGACTATATCTGTTCACGGCTTCTGGTACCTCCCATACAAAATGACATTTTAATAAAAATAATATTTTTCCTATAACTTCCATACGGACACTTGGGGGGTACTGAAACTTAGTTGGTTAATTTATCTTGTGATAGGAGGCAAAACCTCAGAAAACTTAACTATTTGGCACACCTCTTCTGGTACCTGACATACAAATGACCGAACTCACCCCCATAGTCTTACATACATATAATTTTTGTAAGTACACTGAATTCGGTCAAATTTTCCTTAAGTTGTACGGTTATGAAAATGAATACGGATTTTATCGGATCACCCCTTCTGTAACCTCCCATACAAAATGACCTTGTTCGGAAAATTATTATTTCTCCAATAATTAAATTTGATCAGTTAATTTATCTTGTAATATAAGGCAAAAACGCAGAAACCCCTTGCTATTTGACACACCCCTTCTGGTACCACCCATATAAATAACTGATATTTCCCCTTTTGCATGCATATCATTTTCATATGTACACTGAATTCAGTAAAAACAATTTTAAATTTTTGTGTTCGTCCATCGACGCTAAAACCGCTTTCGCGGTATCTTGATTGGTTTCGAAGATTTCAAGATAAGTAAAGTGTATAATATATGAAAAATGTTCCAAAATAAACAAGTTTTTTGACTCTCCTGAAAAGTAATTAAACATGACTGTTTCGGTCGACGCACCGACGATATACATATGTCTTTAAATTTAGACCTCAATTTTTTTACAAACAATATGTGACGTTGGATTCTGGGTATGTTATAGGGTACCTTAATGCCTTGACTTACCTCATTTCCTATGGCGGTTATCTTAACCAACACCTCATCTTTGTCGGCATCATGAGTTATTACATCTCCCGATGTCTCACGACCATTGAAGGTAAGGTAAACCCTTTGATCTGGCTGCAGCTGTACACCCAAAATGGATCGAAACCCGGGTCCGATTAAATCAGACTCACGAAATTCTTTAATCATAGCGTTACGCCTCAAAGTCTGAGCTGGACTTATGTGAACACTAGTATGACGTTGGGCAGTTGGCTTGTTAGCCGACGAAGACGATGTCTGCTGGGTGGTATCTTGCGTTTTAAAGTCAAAACGCACAATATATTTAGTTTCAATGACTGGAGTGTTATCCGCGTTGGCACTAGTTACGGTGGCACTGGGCGGTGTTTTCATATCCTGAATAACGCCCGAATACCATAGACCATCGGGTCCGGGAGCACAAACTTTGGTGCCGATTATGGAACGTTTAGCTAAACGGCGCCCGGTAGACATATTGACGTTTGATTTACAAAAAAAGATGTATAAGTATAATGGAAGCCAAAAAAAACAGGGGAAGAGCCGGTAGGTAGGGGAACACTTTTACCGAAATTTTAATAAAAAAAAGGGGTGAAAATTGCCTTTGAGATGCAAAACTTTGATTTAATTTTGAAGTAAAAGCTTAATGAGCCTTAAAACTTATTGCAATTTCTTGTTGGCTTTTATCAAATTTGTTTTTTCAATTTTATTTTATTGGCGGTGAAGACTTTTTGTGGTACATTCATTTTTTTAAGATACAAGATCTGGTGGAGTATTACACTTGTTAAATTATGTATTGCACTTGTTGTAATATTTTGATTATTTATTTTGTAAGTGTAATTTTAGCACTTTATTTTCCGATTTATTATATAAAATAGAATTGTTTAAATTTTAATTTCAATATTGCGTTGTTTAGTTTTCTTTTTTCAATTTTACACTTGCTTTGTTTTGCCTTTTTTAGGGATTTATTGTATTTATTATATTTGACGTAGTATTTTAACACCTTTTATACACACTTTTTACGTTGTTGTTGTTGTTTTTTTTTTAAATTTAAAGTTATTGAACTTCAAATTTTCTTATATTTTCAGATTTTTTTTTGTTTTGTTTTGTATAATATAAGTACCAAAACGTGTTGAAAATTGAGAGATTAAAATTAGCTCGGCTTCAGTGATTACTTTTTTGTTAACATTTTACCTTTCCCCTCTAAGTTAGCAGTATCTTTAACATTTATGTTGGTTAACATTCACTTTTGATTTTTTTTTGCAGTCGTTGGCTTTGTATTTTTTGCTTTTGCTGTTGTTTTTTGTGATATTGATTTGTACTTTTATTGAATTTTTATAATTTCGTTAGATTTTATTAATATTAATGTACAATTTTTTTTTTAAATTCCGTTGTATCACTTGTATAATTTATATAGTATTTTTATTTTGTAGCGGTGTAATTTCACTTGTCAGACATATATAATTATTTTCCTCTTTTATTGCTTTGAATTTTAGTATTGGGTCATATTTTATTGATTTTGAAATGGCTTTTTGGGTAAATTTTAAACTTTGGGTTTTTTTTGTATATTGTTGGAATTTTTGTAAATCAACAGCTGTTTTTTTTTTAATTTGTATACTGTTGTAAAATTGCAGACAAGTATGCTATTTTTGTTGTTTTATTATTTTTTTTTTCAAAATTGTGTATCTACACAGATTGTACCAATACTTTTTTTTATCATAAAATCTTTAAACACGCTTTAGTAATCTGTATGTATTATTTTATCACCAATCAGCTTATATTCCAACAAGTTTTTTAAAAATTTTATTACACAGATTCATAAGTGGTGCCTATATTTTGCATTAAAATCAGTTTGTTTTTTTTTTTTTAAATTTTTTAAAGATTTTTCCAATTCTCAACAATAGTGGTAATGTATATTTATTACCGTTTAGAACGATTTATAATTAAAAAGCACAGAATTAAGATAATATGACTTATTTTGAAAATTGCTTCAATTGTTACTCTTCCAGTGATCTTTTGATATACATATATTTTTGTTTTCCGTTCTTTTTGTCTCTTTCCCTCTCTCTCTCTCTTTCTCCCTACTATCATGGAAATTAACCGTTATTTATTAGGCTATCTCTTGTGTTATATAACGTTTTCTTACAAGACTTTTTAACGATATTCTTGTGATACAATTCGAGATTGAATATAATGCGTTGATTTAATTTCACCTTAGTGCTTAGCAAATCTCTTATTGAATCTGATAGAGCAGGGTTGTATTTAATAAACCGGTTGTCAGCGGTTCGATTCACTTGACTTTTGAATTCCAACAAGACAGCTAAATGTCTTCGGCCATTAGGGTTTAATAAGAATTGATGACGTTTCGTTTGTTGATGCGGCAGCTTAAGCATAATCCAATAGTTTTACTTTGCACTGCTGGTGGTTACAGTTTGGTTTGACCAAAGCAACAATGTTTGTTACTTTCCTTGGCAGGGTTGTATTTAAAAGGTAGCAGGAAATAAAAATGCAGTTTTCTTTGTTTTGTTGTTGTTTTTTTTATTTTCTTTGCAATATCAAAGTGTATTGGATTTTTTTTATTGTAATTTTTATTTTGAAGATTTCAACACTTTTTATTGTTTATTGTTTTTTTCTTTCTCTCCCGTTGGGAACAAATGTACAGATAATTAACATAAAATATTGTGTTTGTTTATTGTTTTACAAAATTTCACTTTTTTTGTGGATATTTTTCAATTTTTTAATCACAAAATCGAATAATATTCTTTATTTTCCGTATTGTTTTTCTTCTTCTGTAGTGAAATTTATGCGGGCGCTCTGTGTGAGGGAACGAACATACGAACTAATGAGCGTGTTGGCGGAACGTTGGGTTACGATACTGTGCCGTCCGTCGGTTTCACTGCAGAGCTGTCGAATGACGTTTCGAATGCATGCATACACATACACTTTGCTGCTATTGTTGATTATGTGTTGTTGTTATTATTATTCACTGACGACAACAACAACAATGACGGCGACGACGTTTCATCGACTTGCTAGCGATACGTTTTCTGTATGTGGTTGGTGTTGTGTCGGCTGGAGCGGCAGCATTCACGCTTCTTCACGAGTAATGAGTGTGGTGAGAGGTCGATCGGCGTCCGTTCGCACGCACGTAAATAGCTGCACATGTATTTGTGGGGGTGCGTTCGTTACGTTTGTTGTGTTTCGTTTCGTTTCTCCTCTTCTACTTCTCCAAAAACCCAAAAAGCGCTTATCGTCTGAACACGAGAGTTGGCTATCAACGACTGATTTTACGTAAAAACACTTTGTTGTTTTGTGTGTATTTGCTTATGCTGCTGCTTCGTTGGCTCGCTTGCTTGTTTGCCTGCTTACTCGCTTGCCAGCCGTTTGTCTCGTCTGTCCGCTTGTGTGAGTTTGTGTTATGTTTTGGTTGCAGTACGAACGTCAACGTACGTACGTAAGAGCGGACGGTTCAGTTTCTTGCTTTCCGTTATGGGCTTGCCCGACCGACCGAGTGTCTGTCCGTTGAACCGCTTGTTCGGATACGCCTAGGTTTCCGCAGCCGCGATTTTATTTTGGTTTTATTCAAAACACTGGAGAAGCAAAAACTACAAGAATCAAGTAGATTGTCAAAGAAATCAAGGGGCAAAGTAGGAGACGTAATGCGCTGCTATGACGTTAACAACTGCAGCGGCAGCGAAATGTTACCGCAAAGCAACAATTCAGGCAGGTTACTTCCACACCTACATCACACTCTCGCAAACACACACACACACACACTTGCATATGCTAACGAAAATCCAGATACAAAACAAACGAGATAGAAAACGTAAACAACTTGTAACGACGTCGTTCATCGATCCCAGCACAAAACTGCACTTAAGCGCTGAGTTTGTTTTGAATAAATCTCACTTTTTTATGTGCCTTTGCTGCTGCCACAATTTCCTTTTTAGATTTCTTTAAATTTCTCTTTATTTTGTCAAGTTTTTAATAGGATTCGTGTGTCATTGTGTTGATTTGTCGTGTATCTATAACAATTTTTATTACGTCTTTTGTTTTTATTACGTTTTCATCACAACATTCACTTCCTACTCTCTCAAATTAATCACAAGCGCTCTGTTGGCACTGGGTTGCCAGGTCTTGATGAAAATGAAAAAATTATAAGAACGAACAAATGCATAATAAGAAAAGAATAAATAAAAGTGTTAAAATGTCTGTCTATCGAATGATAGCTTTCGTTCGCCTTCTAAGCGAAACATAACTCATTTGGGTTTCACGACTCGAACGCCAAGTCCGACGAATGCAACAAGTGAGGATGGACGAATGATGGACTCTTGGATATATATCTGTGTGTATTCGACTCTAGCGCTGGCCCATATACTCAAACGCATGACTTGATTGAAGCTGAAACCACCTTTGGTAAATAGTTCCGAGCCAAACCGTTAGATGTATTTATGGATGCTTCACTCGCCAAACATATTAACTCCATATGAAAAAAAAAGTTGACATGGTTTCGTTCAAACCCTGTTAAATTATAAATTCAAATAAGTGAAGCAAAAAATTTAACGATGCAAGGAATGGAGGGATATTTCTTTCTATAGTAGAACAATATGAAATCTATATAACATCTAAATTTAAAAATCAAAAATCGTTAACTGATTTGGCAAGTGAAGCATTTATAAAAAAGTTTTTTGTTGTGTTAATATGCTTTTCTTTATGCACACCTCACTGAATGCTTTCAGTTAAAATTTCTGTAAGAAATACGATTATTTTTTTGACAAATGCCACTGCTGATTGCTAAGTACAGTAAAGTCTTCCTAATCCGAATATTCTATAATCCGGACTTTTAAAAGCATTAGATATTCTACAGTTCAAAAGTTTCCGGTATTTTTATTCATTATTCGCATACTCCAGTTATCCTGTAAGTCTGCTAACTTTTCAACTGTCTTATCTAATAAAAAATACAAAGGAACGTCACTTTTTTTTCGCAAAATATACATCATGGTACATTGGATATATGTTCGTATTTCGGGTCTTGGCGTCTTTTGCATTAAATAATATGTGCGTTTGCTATAGCCTCCATCTATAATGAAAGCCAAGGCCTCTTTAGGAGTATACGGAATATGCAACTAAGTTGGGGAGATTACTTGTTTTTTCATTTGATTTCAATATGCTCGTCAGAAAGGAGTTCAATTCATTCGCCATTTTCGCAACATCACTTTTTCTAGATTTATATAAAGTTACGATTGCTGCTACAATTAATTCCTCAATAGAGTTAGCAATTACATGCGAAGAATTGTTTAAAAATTTCGCCCTAATATTTTTGCTTTTTTGCAAAATCTTATTATGGCAAATGTGTCACAGAGGTAAATGGTCCCAAAGTTCACCAAAAGTTATGACTGCTTAATAATAACGTTTAATAAAAACACACTTTTTCATGCCACCCTTTCGTCCACTATAAAGCTGCCTTCGACAGCCCGATACGACTCGAAGCCATGGCTGAGTTTGGTATTCCATCGAAGCTAATAAGCATTTGCGGAATGACACTGACAGACATAAAGTCGTCAGTGAAGATTAGCAAGGACATTGCGGAACCAGTCTACACCAGACGAGGCCTGAAACAAGGCGACGACCTATCCTGTGACCTCTTCAACATACTGATGGAGATGATAATGAGGAAAGCTGCAGTAAACACGAGTGGAATCTAGAAGGAATTAGTAAAAATGGGTCTAACGGTCAACGAAGACAAAACGAAGTTATTGGTTTCAACGTACATTTGGGACGCTGCTTAAACGCTGACAGCTACAATTTTCTAGGTGATTTTAAAAACAAATAAAATCGGTTTCGAAATCCGGAGAAGAATTGCGAATATATGCTATTACGGACTAAACAAATGATTTAATGACATAGCCCTCTCTCGACGAACGTAACTCCTGAGATAATAGATACTGGATCTACCCGTCTTGAAATGAATCTGTTCTGCCAGTATTCGAGACAAAAATACTCCACAAAATATATACCCCCTTCATCGTTAACGTAAACTATCGATGTCGAATGTATCAAGAGCTAATAGAAGTACGGTAGTTGCGTTTGGCTAGGTCATGTTGTACTCTTGGATGAAATTGTTCCAGCTCGAAAAGTCTTCGACAATGAACTCGATGGACGGCGCAGAAGAGGGCTACCAAAACTCCGTTGGAACTTTGCAGAACTTTGTGTGACCAACTGGAAAAGAAGTGCAGAAGATCGAAACGCATATAATACTTTTCTACATGAGGCATATAATCACAAGTGCTCGCTTAGTAAATATGTGTGGATTGATAACCCCTCGAGCTACAATAGCCTTGACATATAAGTCCAGGGGCAAAAGGCAAAAGAACACATCTAAAGCAGCCTGCGATGTGCTCCTTCTAGCCCCAGTAATCGCAATTGCAGCTATCGATACATCCATTTGTATTAATTGGCCGGACTACCGCAGTATACATTCACATTATCAGCTTCGGGTTGAATCCCCAGTTATATGTACCTATAGAGTTCCGGCACGCAATCAGGGGAATTGACACCCCTCTTTAACCTTTCCTCTAGATCAATTTAGCTTCTGATAGAGAAAAACACCTATGTACTTATACAATAATTTAATTTAAAGTCTTTAAAATATGGCAGATTTTATATAAAATCTATCGTTTTGGCCATGCCAAATTAATACAGTCGCTTTAATCCTTTGGGCGATATGGGCTAAAATGTATAGGTTTGATATGTCTATTATTAAATTTATGTTTTTATAGTGTAAGAGAAGCCCCTGAATCTTTTGTCCGATTTTGCCAAAAAACTAGATATACACATTGATTGATTAATTAAACCAATAAATATTTAGAATTTGCTTTTGCCTTTGAGTTTAAGAACCAACTATCGTAATCATCTCAACATGGTTCGTCTATCCTCTTTTTAGTTTTTTTGCTTAATTTTAATTCGTTGTTTAAGTCACATTACCAACATTGTGGATTTAATGTCAAAAACACAAAATTAAAGGAAATATCAAAGTGTGAAGTACTGTAATTCTGAGTAAAGAGATCGTAATAACTTCAACTTTTTCTCCTGATGTGCTGAAACTTTGTACTATTTTGTTTTCGGTTCCTATTTGTTGTTAGGGTTTAAGGTGCTGTGCTGAAGGGTTAACAAATACTCCTTTATAGAAATCAATTACAGTATTTCTAACAGTTTTTTCAAAACCTCTTTAAACCAGCTGCAACTCTTTCAAAATAGCATCATTTTTTGTGCTACTTACTAGATGCAGATTATCAAATAAAAAGTGCTAAAAATTAATGCAAACGGACAACACTAGAAACGCAATAACCAAAATTCCCGTTCTCCGTTTCTTAGTATAGTTTCCGTACAGCATTTATTCTCTTCTTTTCTGTTTTGGTTTTACTACTCTGGCCAGCTACAATGTTGCACAAACAGCTGTTCGTAACAACATCGTCATGCAACATGCGAACACAACAGTAGACTCACACTCGTGCACAGATGACGAGCCTCAAGCACGCTTGTCAACATCTTGCGAATGTAAACAAAATTCGTAAACACCGGCCGGTATCCAACAGATACACAGAATTGCCGCTGTTAACAGTAAAAACAAATATTGCTCAGTTCTCTTTCTCACACAAGTTTGCTCTCATACACACACACACATATGGGATTACCGAATCAGGCGCTCTCTGTTTTGGTTTTGTGTATCAGCTGATTTATGTTTTCATTCCATTTCCTGCATTTGTTGTCATTTGACGGCATGTTTGTGAATGTGTGTGTGTAGTGTGTATCTGGTTGCGAGGCTGTGAATCTCGTGAGTGTTTTGTTGTCAACATAATCGAGGTGTTGCCATTTGCAAGTTTTGTGTAGTTGTATCTCATTTATATTATTTCTGTTCTTCCACTGCCGCTGGCTTAAAATTTCTTATTCATTTCTCTATCGATGGAACCATGGGACTGATTGAGTGCCGCAGGCCCAGTACAAAAATGGAGAAAACGAAAACATTTTCAAGTTGATATCAAAATGTGTGTGACTCTCTTTGTGGATTTTTCCCTTCAATTCTCCCACGTATATTTTACATCATCTACGCAGCATAAAGGCCCTTGTATATACATTTATACATACGCAGTAAACATAATGTTGGCTTTATGTTGTTGTTGCCTTTGGAATGACCTCTATTGTTGAGAATCAACCAAACACCTTGATTTCAATAATTGGCTTGATTTAGATTTTCGGAAATGTTTTGTATTGTTTTCATTAAATTTCACTCGAAATTATGCTGAAATACAAATCTCGAAAAGTTTATTTATGTTATGTATTCTATTTTGGTGGACTGGAACTGGTTTTGAAATGGAATGACTAGATTCAAATTGCTAGCGATTAATTGTCGATGCAAGTTCACAAATTGTTATTCTATTCTACTTTTGCATCCTAAAAATATAATATGCGAGAGCTTCTCGCATTTGAGTAACACTTTTAGTATTTTTAGATTCACACAACTTAACTTACTTAGTTTCCCTTTACACCCCATGAATGAGGTACAACTAACGGCACCTACTTGTTTATCGACGAATGCGAACTTTACTGTTTGAGAAGCTCTTACTAGACATGCCGATTGACTCGACACTTATACTGCGAAGTTGCTGTCAACAACATTCGAGGGGAGCCGACAATGATAGAAAATTTTTCTTTTTAAGATGACTGGAGCCAGGAGTTGAACCTGTGATTTGCCGCATGGTAGTCGCGTGTTCTAACCACTATGCTACGGCCGGTCCACACAACGGAACCTATAATTAACGTCAAATCCAAAAAGTCAACTATTTTTTTAAAAAGCTTTTACATGCCGATTATCTCTACAACATCGAGGGGCATGCAGGAAATGTACATGACTGTTAGAGAACTCAACCCCGCAATGTAGTCTTGTATTCCAACCATCATGCCACACTCGATCTAATTTTTATGCAAGAAATTATCGTCAAAAATTCCTAAACAAAAATTTTTAGATAATTTTTTTTTATAAGAAGGCATAAATGGTATTTCGACTGTTGGTGACTCAGGTGCGAGGATTTAATTTTTGGCACCAGTTTTGCTCGTAATTTTCACAAAAAATTTAATAAAATATATGTAGGTGTAGTGCAAAAAATAGATTTATCACGATTTATACAAATGGTTAAGGGTACCTGAGCTTTGGCATAGCCATATTTGTTTATCATACTAATTGTTTGTACAACTAGCAGTAATAACATTATTAATTACACAAATAAATATAAAAAATTAATGGTAAATTAAAAACAAAGACCTGGAGGCCGCTTTTCAATTAAATTATAGAAAACTTTATAAAAAGGTCGAATAATAATTAAAAAACTACAATATCATACTGTAATTTTTTTATTTTGATTTTATTGGTACACATTTGTATAACCTATATTTTGATATGGGTGACCCCAGTACCCAATAACATCTTGAATAGTGGTTACCACTAAAAATATTGTAAACGATATCGCAACCGATCAAATTCTACAAATTCATGAAATGTTGATGACTTTTAGGAACAACTGTCTTCTTATGAATGAGCTTCTATGAAACGGTTGTGTGTACTATTTTTTTGAGCTTCGGTAAAGTGACGCCACAGATGAATCTCAACCCAATGACGGAACGAGTAAGGCGATGGGTGCCGGTACAAATCTTAACTTCCTCACTTTATTTTTTCAAAATATTCTAGCTACTAAAAACTATTTTCGAATATCTTATCGACTAGGTCGACTAGGTATAGGGTGGCGGATGAATTTTGCTACATTAGGAAACTGAAATAACTTTTTTTGTAATTCATGGGATTTATTCCATCTTTTTTCAATGAATTGTATTATAAGTAGTTTCTTTAGTTTCTTTCTTGCTCGTTGATGCTGGTGCGGCATCATAGCAAAAAGTTTTTTATTTCTGCCCGTAAAATTGTGGACAGGATTGCAGCTATTGTCGGTCGAATTGACAGTTGCGATTTGTACACCTGCGATTTGTACACCCTGTTTACAGAACAGGCCACTTGGGGCCCAACGGAAGGTTGCGTTTTTTGAAATGTGTCTGTTAGGAAATTTTTTGCAGATGCACAATCTTGTTGCAACCACACAGAGTTTATAGGAATTCTCTTTCGGCGTAGTTCCGGATAGAAATTTTTTTTAACATGCTCAAGTATGCGGCTTTTCAACTTTGGTAGCGGCCTTCAGCAGCCACTTTGTACTTTTTAATTCAATCAACCATGTTTTTCGTTACTGACATTTTACTGGAAGAAAGTAATTTCTATAATAAAGAACCAAAATCTTGTGGACCCGTGTAAAAAAGTATAGATATAATTGGATCTAATTAGATGTTGTAAGATACAATATTACACCATTGATCTGACATCCTTAAGAACGTTGTCCCATATCATATCTGGTATCATATCTAAATATATCTGGCGTTAGATTCAATTATATCTGGTTTATATAATAAGATGAAATTGGATCTAACGATATGGTTGATCGAATATAATCTGAGCAATAACACAATGCAACACATGTTTGATCCCGGCTTCTAAATAGTTGATCTTTATGTAAAATTTCACGCTGAATTCAACTCAGTTCAGAAATATGTAAAAAGTAGAACGGTTTTTGAGATATCACCAAATTTAAAATATTTATGTTTTGAAAAAAGGTAGGTCTACTAAAATTCGATTTTCACTGGTTTAAGTTCACCGATTTTTATAAACTGGGACAGCATATGGGTATTTCCAAAGAAAGTTCCACCGTGATCGAAAAAAAAGTTGAAAAAAAATTTTCTGGCTTGTATAAGTAAAGACAAATACTTTAATTTTATTAAATAAAAATGTTCAACGCGTATATTATTATTATTTATGATTAAACGGACTGCAAAATGGCATTAATGATCTGGTCGCATCATTGAATTTTTAATCACATATCTACTGATGATACAAGTGCACTTCTATCATAAAATTTGTTTTACAACTGTAAATAACTTCAATAATTTTAATTAATATGAAATTCCCTAATTTCGCAAATAAAAAAAAAATTTAAAATAATTTCATCATAAATTATCAAAAAGGAAATTTAAGTCACATCACGCAACGTCACATAATGTTTCAAAATATAGGTTGTACAAAGAAATTAAAAAATTAAAACTTTAACAGACTATATATGTCGTTAGAAGGTCTCTTCTTTCCAAATCCGCTGAGAAACTTAAAATCGGTTCATAAAAGTTCGTAAAAGTTCGAAAAACCGGGGTTTCACCCCTAACTCAAGATTTTGAGGGTTTTGGGAGATTTGAAAAACAGTGCTCAGCAGCACCTACCAGAAAAATAGTATAATTTCCTAGGTAATATTTTTTTGTCGGTCTGTGTTATCCATATAACAATGCGTGTGCCCGCAACGCACATTTAGATTGAAGAAAGTATTTTAAATGTGAAGTAAGTTGTTTCTAAAACCCCAACATGTCTTCTTCATTTCACTTCACTTTGTGTTAGTCATGATTTTGAATACATCATTTTTTCATTAAAAGAATCTTATAGGACTGTCGAAAATCTAAATTTTGTAATATGAACATAATCTTCAAAATATTTCAACTTTTCGAGAAAACTACAAATAAGAAAAAAAACGTGCAGCCGCAACGCCAGGAAATACCCATATAGTTTCTTATAGCCTTTTTACACCGAATAGTTTTAACTAATTGGAATAACCATTTATTAATATTTTGGCAAAAATGTGAATTTTTTGTCCGTCCATGTTGTTTGGTATTTTTTCCGATAAATGTAAACAAACAACGAAAATGGTGGTTGCCGGATCAACATTACTGAGAAAAATCGCTTAAATTCCAATTTTCAGAGTACAACTCAGTGTATTATTCCGCATCTTTCATGGATGCGAAAATATGTTAACATATTTCCAACAACAAAATAATGCGTTCAGGTGTAAAAAGGCTATTAAGTATTGCCCAAAAAGATAAAAAAAAAGTAATAAAAAATCAAATTTTTCATTGTTTCTTATCTCTTTGAAATGTACGACCTGTCACCTATGTATGTGTCTATGGAATTACCAATATTATTTTTAAAATACTCCATCCAATAGCTTTTTTACACCAAAAAAGCATTTCACATTTTGAGCTGAAAATGCGTGGTTTTACACTGCAGTTTCGCATATTGTCAGCTGTTGTCTAGCTCATACATTTTTCCACTTGCCTTGTAAAACTGCAATATTTTCCTGCCACAAACCTATTAACATTATTTCGGAGGCAAGATTCTAAGAAGCGCGAATGCTTTAAACTAATTGGAATGATCATTTATTAATATTTTGCCCAAAATGTAAATTTTTTGTCCATGTTGGTTGGTATTCTTTCCGATAAGTGTAAACAAACAACGAAAATGGTGGTTGCCGGATCTACATTACTGAGAAAAATCGCTTAAATTCAGCTTTTCAGACTACAACTCTGTTCATGTTTCTGCATCTTTAATGGATGCGAAAAAATGTTAAATGCATTCCAATGTAAAAAGGCTATAACGCATATCTGACGATAAGTATTTAAATATTAAAAACATAATTGTCACGCAAGCGACAGCGACAAATACGAATCGAAATCTTGATTACGAAAGTGTTATACATTATAAATTTGCCTTTAAATTTTAAATATATTTGCACATATAAAGCAAATCAATAGATAAAAGTATCTCAGTACTTATCTTATGAAGTTACTGATATAATTATGGGCGTAAGAACAAATTCGTATACCACATTTCAATTCGAATCGAATGCGGTAATTCGGTCCCAGTTCTTCATGTGAGGAGATATATAATTACCCAATGTGCCATGCGGATCAGGATCGGATCCGGTCCGGATCATGTAATGAAAAAGTGTTCAAAATTGACACAATTAAAAAAATTTCAGGAAAACATGTGGTTTTTGGTTACCCAATAGATGCACGTAGTTTGTTTACTAATGACAGTAACATTAATATTATGACAAATAGTTCTATGCGAATTGAAGGCGAGCTGCAGCAGAATGTGCTTACTAACATAACCAAGATTTTTAAAATTAAAATAGGAAAACACTGTATTTTTTGCCCTTAATTCAATAAACTAAACTAATATTATGTTATATACGTTTATATTATACAATTCAATTACAATTATATAATACTTCGTACATTAAAAAAAAATAATATGAATGCATTTTCAACCGAGTTTGAGAATTTTTACTATAATTATGATTTCACGGATTCCGTTATGTCGGATCCGGAACTGATCAGTTTCGGATCCGACTGCGCGGATTCCGTTTTGTCGGATCCGATACTGATCAGTTTCGGATCCGCGTCCGCATTTGTGCACATTGGGTATTATGTGTTTTAGTCTTTGGATGCACTTATACATATGAGTATTCATACCTTGCAATTGTGGTGGTGTCGATTTACTATGCTTACATGAACTATGGTAAGCCACCGATTAAAAATATTTATGCGCAAAAAAGCGACTACTTCTGGGTACGGCCGGCTGTGACATGTTGGTAAGAACACCCGACAATCGTACGGGAGGTCCATGTTTCGATTCCTCCTCACTTCCTCGTACAACGGCGGACCGTATACATAAAACACTTTTTACTCGGTGGTTCGGCGTTTGTTTACCATAGGGTCATTCCAGTATATACCCATATAGGGAGTAGTACGGTAGGTAGTTCAAGCATGGCCAATCGACACCTCCAGAACTGCAGGGTTTCAACTGTTTTCTTCAAAATTATTTTATATCAACTTTTCCGAATAATAACTCTAAATATGACTATTTTCATGGCGTTGACTACTGTGCGCCTGTCCAACTATGCGTCTGTTTGCGTCTGTTGATGGAATACGCATATGTTCTGCTATTTTCCAAAATATGGCACATCATGGCAGTTGTCTATAATGTCATACCACTCTTTCATGCTTCTTTTCCTATTCTATGCAATACTTTGAATTGGTGAATTCATGTTTTTTTTTTGTTCGTCTCTCTTTTATGTTTTTGTCAATCTTAACCTAGTTTCAGTTGTTTTTGTTTTACTTTGGCAAATTGAAGGTCCTTCAGTGCATTCCAAACATGTGGGCCAAGGATACGTTGGGTGATTTTGCGTTGTTTTCACCAGTAACTAAAAGTGGAACATGAAAACGTCATTGAGCAGAGCATAAAGTAACATTGAAATGTGTAAATTCGTAATTAAGGCTCGTCAGGCGGAATCGTGGCCAGCGACCAATGCTAGGGTGACACAGTAACCTAGATTAAGAGGATGCAGATGGGCCTTGTAGTCGTCATCTTCCTATAACTAGCGCAAATGGGGGAAAAAACTGTGATCTGCATAATGCAGTTGCATACATAGTTATTATGTACAACAAATACAAAAACTTTGTTGAAACTTATCACGTACTTTAAGTTCAGCAAGTCATTTGTAATCTTAAATTTTCAAGTCAATCCAAAAATTGCGGTTACTACTATGGCGACTTAGTGTTGTATGCATTTGTGAAAATTTATGATAATAGATATGCAAGTATGTGGGTGTGTGTATGATATATGTACAACAATCTTATCACTGAAATAGTTTCGTGTGAAAGTGGTTTACCACGACAAACCAGACTAAAATGACATAAACTAATTTTAGTAACGAATGGAACCAAAATGTTTAACTCATATCGAAAAGTCAACAAAGGCCAATGTGTGACCACAAGTTGGCCACAATAGAAGTGGTCATCAGCATAAAAATTTTACATTTTAACAATTTAATTAATAGCCATTAATTAAAAAATAACAATACCAAAGTGACTTTGACACTCAACAAACCTCCAAGAAAGCCACAATCGTAATTTAAATGTAAATGAAAAGTAGATTACTCGTATCTAAGCGACTGCACTGGAATATATCGGGTGCAAACGACAATGCAGAAACGCTTAGCAACAACAGCGGCTTGTCTAGGCCTGTCTACCCAACCATGACACGAAACAATGTTAAAAATCGATTAATCATTTCGTCACAATTAGGAATATATGTAACTGTGCGAGGATGCCTTTACGAGTAGCCGCATCGTCACCAATTGCATGGAAGTGTTAAAGTGCAAAACATAACAAATAGCCTGAAATTTATACAATGCCATTGTGGGCAATACCACAAGATGTTGAACATCAAAAGCATGTACGTCAATTAGTGGAGAACGAATTCTGATATGCAAAGATGTTATTTTCCAAAGGCGTGCAAACTACCTGCACTGGAATTAAAGAAATATAGCTTTTAAATGGACGAAAAAGGTCAAGAGATGGGGTATTAATGATTTAGTGATGAGGCTGATACAGCCTCTCCTATTCAACTGTCATCCTTGCCTGTACGTGATGTACCCTGCCGATAACAAAAGAGGCTCTTACGACCGGCCAAAGGCGGTCTAACCCTGAGTTGTAAAGGAAATGTTCATCTCAAACTGCTTTCCTGATGGCGCTCTGGCAGTCCCAGTTTTAGGATCGGATGCGAAAGCCCAATCAGCTACTCACCTCAGATATAATCATTACTGAAACCGAAACGAATAATAACAAATCAATTAACCTGATGACGACCTTCAACTTTAAACAACGGATACGATTGAAATGTAAGATCGCTACTTGAACCGGTCAAATTGGCGCATCTTTGTACAACCTGCTTTTAATGGGATATAGGCGAGTTTAATGCCTAGCTCGGCCCAAACAACACTAACAGGGAAAGCACTATGGGTATACACGCGCTTGGGAGAATGTCTGAAAACGGCAAATTGTTTACGGAAATGTGGGCATCCAACAATTTCGTGATCGGAGGAACGTTGTTCCCTAGCTGGACTGATAACCTTGCAAAATAAACCCAATCAGCCTCAGAGACTCA
Source organism: Muscina levida (assembly GCA_964034835.1). NCBI lineage: Eukaryota > Metazoa > Arthropoda > Insecta > Diptera > Muscidae > Muscina > Muscina levida. Next base: position 67,060,566 of record OZ035880.1, on the reverse strand, counting down.
CAGAAGCCCCGATCTGTTCAATATAACAAAACAGTTGGGAAAGAGAAGATTTGCATCCAGCAAACCGCTAAAGGACAAGAATGGATGCTTGGTTACGTCGAAGACCGGCCAATTGGTCCCAAAACACCCACACATGCCGCTGTCTCCAACTCACGATAAGACATGATATTTCCATCGATAATCCCACGCTATTTGAAATAGAAAATGCGATCAGATCTCTTAAAAATAACAAAGCGCCTGGCAAAGATAATACATTCTCTGAGCTGCTGAAGGCAGATCCCGTCATAAGTGTCCAACTCATACGCCCTATATATAACGTTGCTCAGCATGATAAACAAGGTCATTGAGAATATACTGAACAAACGATGAGAGACGCTCTCGCCGACGACATCCACAGCGAACAGGTTGGTTTTCGTCACAACAAATCCGGAATTCATCATATCAATAGTCTGCAAATAATCACGGAACAATTTGTAGACAATCGTAGACTTCGAAAAAGCGTTTGACACCCTACAACATTGTGCCATTTGGAACGCACTTCGCTGCAAAGGAATACCAGAAAAGATCATATCTCTCATTGAGGCCCTATACACGAATGCTACATGCCACATACAACACGAAGATGCTATTAGCAGCCCTATAAATGTAAATGTAGAAACGTAGGATGTCCACTATAGCCTTTACTGTTTATTGTGGTCATTGACAACATCATGGCAAAAGTAGCATTGACAGAAAGAGGCGTCGTATGGCGTCTGAATGGCCGTCTCGAAAATCGGGATTATGCGGACGACATATGTCTGTTGTCATATAAATTTGATGACATGCAGCTCAAACTAAACGATATGAGTATTAAAGCAGAATCATGCTGCCTTAAAATTAACATACCCAAGACAAAGGTAATGTAAGTTAGTACGGCAAATACAACTAACTTCAAACTAAAACAACAAGATATCGAAGAATTGCAGCCGTTTTTCTATCTAAGATGTATCATAATAACATCCGGACACTCTAAAGAGGACAGTTGCCCTATACGGATGTGAATCATTTGATGCAACTCGATGTGGTCTCATAGAACTACAAGTTTCAATTAACCGATACCTTCGTCGAATCCTTAAAGTCTTTTGGCCAAACACAATTAGCAACGCTCAGCTATGAGCACAAACTGTTAAAATCCCAGTTGAAACTGAGATCCGAAGACGAAAATTGAGATGGTTTGGACATGCCTCGCGATGACCACATTCCGACATATATCCAAGTCACACTTTTTGACGGCAGCTGGACATGGAAACAGGTCAATTGAACAAATCTTGGGACGAGCTGAAACCTTTCGCATAGAACAAAGGAGAATGGAACGCAATCGTTGCGGCCCTATAATCATAAAATTTTTTTTTAAATATCATCATTTGTATGGATTTTATAAAAAAGTCACACTGTATGGCGGCTTGTTGATAGATCTGAAATACCGATTTAGGTAAAATTATTGCAGCTATGTCAAAATAATCAATCATCATACACGAATGAAAATTTAAAAAAAATAAATCCCTGTTTGTGTGCTTTTATAATAAATAACCTGTTTTTTCTCGATTTTTTTATTGTTACCGCTTACAAAGTAAAAAAACTTTTGGTCCAGCCTGCAGAAATGAAAAATATTGATATTTAAAAAAAAAAATCAGCTATGATTTCAATTCAAGCATTTTTTTGATGTATGATCAACAGTGGCGTTTTCACTTTTTAACGTAATTTTCATGCAACCTAAAATTGCTTTAAGCCAACCGTGGGCAAGAGATTAAACAAAGACGTATTTTTTTTATATTAAAAGCAATTTTAAAGACAAACTTTTTTGACGTTTCAACCATCAAATTAGCAAAAAATTAACAACTGTTTAGCATAAACCTTAGGGTTTCCTCATGTCAAATGTGTTAATAACACACAGCTGGCTTTATGCTTATTTACTTTTCAGCTAACGGATTTGTTTTAAGTTCGTCGGATTCGTTTTGTATTTAGCATGTTAATATTGAAAGGTATTAGCTCTCATTAGCTATCGCATTTGAAATGCGTTGTAAACAGCCCATACTAGCTCTGGTAGATATGATTTAGGCTTGAAAGCATTTCGAAAATTCTGCTCGTGTCCACGAGTGCTACTTAATTTTTATTATATTTGACGCTAACATCGCACAGTGGTTTGCAAACCGGTTGCAACAGAAGACTTTCACAAAAATACGAGATGAACATTGGCATGACAATGTTTACATGCCTTGTAAATACTGACATCAAAAGCAAAGTTTGAGCGCGCCAAAGTAAATGTTTGACGTCATTAATTATGCACTCAAGTTCTGGTCTCCCAATCAATTTCAAAACACTCGATTTCGAACCAAATTTTCATGTCTTAACAAATTCAAAGTGAAAAAGAGGTCTGAATAAAACATATTTTAGGTTCATCTTTTACAAAACCGTATAGATCCTTAAAAGTACAATCACTAGTTATTTAGTCTTTTTCACGTGAAATATTGATTACAAAATAAGGATAATTATCTTCGGCTATGCTCAAGCTCAGATACCCTTCACCATTTGTACACATAACGATAAAACTGGTTATTTGCACTACAACTTTGTTTTATTAAACTTTTTACAGAAAAAAGCGTAGTTTGTATGAAAGGTGGACGTTACTTTTAGCCGATCCCATGTATTCTTGAACAGTAACTTTTTATTACCCCTAAAACGTCATATGCTGAGATTGAATTGTTTATATACGCTGAGAATATTATTATACATTGAAGTAACCATCAAAAAGGGGAAGTATGAAAGATGGAATTATTTTTTGTCAGATTTTTTTCATCCTATAACTTAACCTCCGCTTAGAGGATATAAGCTTGTATACTAGATTTAAGCTAGACAGCTCTTATATTAAAGTTAAAACCGCTAGAAGAGAGTAATTTGTATAGGAGATGGGAGTACTTTTGTCCGATCTTGCTCATCTTAGAACTTAATCTCCGCTTTGAGGATAGAAGCTTTCATTCCAAATTTCAGCTGATATCTCTTAAAATACTGTCGTAATCGCGGGGCTGACGGAGAGACACCCCAAAAAGAGGGATTTTGTATGGAACGTGGGAGTAGTTTTCGACCGATCGGGCTCCTCTTAGAACTTAGCCTCCGCTTTGAGGATAGAATTTTGTATTCCAAGTTTCAGTTGGATATCTCTTAAACTACGGCTGTTATCGCGGGGACAGACAGACAGACCAACAAAAGGACATATGGTCATTTATATATACTATATATTGTCATACCTACCACGCTTCCTTATACCCTTTACTCCGTTCGAGCGCCTGGTGAAGGGTATAAAAAGGAGCGATTCAAAGATTTAGCGAAATGAAACAATATTTTGTAGATGAAAATTTTAAAATGTTAAAAAATAACAAAGTTTTCGACTCCTCTTAGTTGTAAAAAACCATTGATAGTTTTTTTATTTAATTTTTAAGTGGTTCGAACGGACATTTTTGCTATGACTATCTTTATATACATTTATGGCCAATTCCATGGTTTTTTTTTATTTACGAAATTAGGGAATTTTATAAAGTTTATATGCCACAAATTGTTGATCTCTAATGTTACATTAGAACGGTAGACCTTTCTGTGGAATTGCCCATATGTATTAATACCGAACTGAGGTGTCGTTATTTTAACTTACACTTGCTTACAGTTTTACTGAAACTTGAAGACAATTTACAGCAGTTTTAGAAGATTGTTTTACTTTAGCATTAACCAAACATTTAAATAATAAATTTTTTCGATTATCGATTAACTCGAAACAATCAGTGTGATTAATCGATTAATGAAATATGCATACGTGTTTGTAACAAACAGTCCATCATGACATTATGGCCGTTTATGTTTCCCCTACTTTAAATGGACATGGGAATTTTTTCAGGGCATAGACTATGATTTTTGGGACACTGTAATAGAAATGGATCTTAAAGCGAACTATGCTAATACAGTAAAATTCCTCATAACCGGACACTCACCGTCGCAGTGTTTTTGTCCGGTTATGGGAGCTGTCCGCTTATGGGGAGAGCACAAAATATTATATTGAAATTGCATCAAAATTATCAGAATATTTAATAATATGTAAATATTACGTATAGATAAAGTACATACATTGTACAAGTCTTTACATTTTAATACTACTTTGGTTGAAAAAAAATGTTGTAATGGTTGATTGCTTACATATTAATTGTTTTAATTTAAAATGTTTATTTTCAAAATGACTCTCGAAATTTTTTAATGTGCAAATTGTTTCAAACGCGCAACTAGTTTCAACGCCTTATCGTATAATGTTATGGGCTCACTAATTTCTTCATTAGGTTCTTCTTCTGAATCACTTACGGCCATAATATCGTTTTGGGTGAGATGCTGCGTTATCCAAAACAAGACAATTTTTCGATTCTGGGCCCTCATTTTCCTATTGAACTGCTGCAGCCATTCACTCATTACTTCTCGAGTCATCCAAGCTTTTTTATTAGATTTCCAATTCACTGGCAATTCTATGATGGTAACATGGTAACACACAACAACATGTCAAAATGAAACCTAAACATTGAAATCAGCTGTGCTGGTGCTACCACTTGCTATAAATGCATTTTGACAAATATGAAAGAAATTTCTGCTATGAGGAACTACAATTCTGTCCGTTTATGAGAGACTTTTTGATCAAAATGGTTTGAGAAATGGTGTCCGAGTCCGGTAATTGGGATGATATTTGTGTGGAAACATTAATGCAATAGCTGTGTCCGTAATTTTTGTCCGGCTATTGCAGCTGTCCCGTTATAAGGACTGTCCGTAATGAGTAATTTCACTGTGCTATGACTTTTGGGACACTATTGCATCCTTAAGACCATTTCACAAATAATGTTTACTTGACACCTTTTTGCAATTAATCAAACTTCATAAAAATACGCGTTTTCTTATAGGGAAACTAGGTTATTCGAAAATCAGGTAACTAAAAAAAAAGACAAACGGTTTTGAAATAAAAAGGTATTATCAGTTTTGTACACTCGAGTTATATTTAAAGTTGTTATTTTATTGTTAACTTAGAATAGCTTTAAAAAAACTACAACAATGTATTTTCCAACGGTTCTTTTCATAACCAACAATTACGACGTGTCAACTTTATCACAATTCCGGAAACTCCGTCGCAATTTTTTTTGCTATTTAATAAGACCAAAACCATATCTTGCATAGAGCCAAATGCATTACATTATGCCAATTACTCACATATACTACGCCTTGGGAGTTTTGGGTCAAACAAAACTTACTTGCTTCATCCCCAAACATATCTTCTCCGAAGTGAGCATAAAATTCCAGCAAAATCAACATAAACATCATGACGAGCGAATGAAAACAACTGGAAATAGGTCAACTCCAACGTCAGCTGGCAGCAGAGGCCATAAAATGGGTAAGACATCTCTGCTGGGCAAACACACCCGCAGTATATACTTCAGCATATCGATAGCATATCTTCTTGTGTATCACATTCTAACGCATACGACCGAACGACGGATAACCTAATTAGAAAATCATCTAATAGATGATTTGTTTACATCCTCTCTTTGACGCTCTCTACTGCCACGTTTGACATATATACTATGTAGTATCTTCCAATGCTTCATTCGACACAACGACCAAATAACGCAACTTTAGCTTCTGTTTCTTGTAGTTTATGTGCGACGAAGAGAAAACACGGCTGGATTTTGAAATATATACACATACGCAATATGTACTGCCAAGCGACCGAGGGCAGCATAATTGTTGGCAACGTCAATGCTGAACAATGGCAGAGAAATTATTTGGATTGAGCAAAAGAGTTCTCGACGGAAAGCAACTTCTCTCTATACATTTATACGTATTTCCTAAGTAGAACAGGTTAACTGTTAAAGTATCTAATTGATACAATGCACTCACACACAGGCATACATTAAACCATTTGCGACTCAACAACTTTATAGCAGAGCGGCAGTGTTAAAAAACATAAAAACTCAGCAGATGAGAACATAAACTGGAAACACCATAACATTGTTTACATCTCTCTTTCACTCAAAGAGCTAGCGATTTGAAGAGAAACAGAGTGCGTGTGTTTTGAAAGTGTTATTGGCACACGAGAAACGTAAACAAAAACACTCGCTATGTTGCGTTATTTCCATAACAGCTGATCAGCTGTTAATTGTATCTACAGCTGTTAGATTGGTTATCTAAAGATTGTATTTGTGCGTTGAGTTGTGCTAGTAATACTGTGTGTGTTTTCGTGCCATAGTGTGGCGTATTTTGTTTTCATACACACATACCTGCATATGTACTACGCATTAAAGCAAAAAATTTTAGTTCCCTTTACACTGCTTTCCACCAACCCCTGCAAATCGGTGACAATATATTCCACACAGTGGTTTGCTTTAGAATTTTCATTCAGTTTAATATGACCTTAATTTAAGTACTATTGTGACTGAAATACAGATGGATTGGATTGTAAATTGCGTATTAGATCTTTTTGCCAGAAGGAACGAACTAGTTCCTTTCTATGAACGGAACTGAAAGGCACTAATCACCAAAAGGAACTAGAAGTCCAACTCTATTGTCAATTAACACGATATATATTTTTAAGTTTACAAATAACTGCACCTAGCAGTTATTAACGAATGCGAACGTCCCTAATCAAAGCAGCTTGAAAAGCTTTTACTAGACCGATTGACTCGACACTATACTGCGAAGTTGATGTCGACAACATTTAGGTTGCTGGCAATGACGGAGACGGGAATCGGACTAACTCTCATGCCGCGGCCGGTCCCGAATTAGTTGTAAACACTTCGAATTAATTAACGAAATAAAAACAGTTGTCAAACTAATTAACCGCAATCTATATTAAGTAAGTACCTCATTACCGAAACACTCGTTATGTTCAACTCCCCGTTTATCGCAACACCTATATAAAAAGCGCCATATATTATGTCAACACAACCCAACTTACATATACCCTCACCCTCAGTAAAACATAAAATGTTCTATTTTATTAATATTATTACTCGAGTTCTAAAATGGCGGAGTGGTACATTTCTATGGGAGATACAAGAAGTGGCGCGGCTAGACTTCCAGTTTTTTTTCTCCAAAACTTTGTCCTGTTATAGCTTTACTAAATACAGAATTTGGGCATGACTACAGTGGGCAGAAAGGTACATTTGTATGGGAGGTACCAGAAGGGGCGTGGCTAGACTTACATTTTTTTCCAAAACCTTACCCTGTTAAAGCTTTACCTAATACAAATTTGGGTACGATCCCGTTGGGTGTATTGATATTATTAATCGATTTCTTAAGTGGGCAAATGATGTATTTGTATGGGATGTACCAGAAGGGGCGGGGTCATGTAGCCCATTTGCGCACCAGCCGGATAGCCAGACAGACAAACGGACATGGCTCAAATGACTTAAAAAGTCATGAATCGAATTTGGTTCAAAGAAACCTAGGGTCTAAAGTTGTGGAGTTATATCCTGTGGTGCAATTTCCTAAGAACAAAGAAAAGAATTAAACCTTACGGATATTATTTAATTTTCAATGCTTTCTGTTCCCTATCCATCAGTAATATTCTGAACTTTGAATCATAAAAAGCTCCTTATACGGATGCAGGGCGAAGTAATGGGAGTAATAAATGCTTATGGTATTCATTGGGAGCTGCTCTAGAAATGTTTATATATTGTAGTAGGGCTTTGTTACTAGCAAGTTTAAATCTGATAGCTTGACAATTATGAAACCTTTGACTTATAGGAAATCTAAATATTTTTACGATTTCAGCACGGCGATATCAAGGCTTAAAAATAATAAAGCTGCAGGAGCCAATGAACCGCCGGCAGAGCATTTTAATGCCAGCGGCGATTAGCTGGCAACATGCATGCACCACACGATTTGGCTCATGGAATGCACACCCGATGTTTGGAGGCTGAGTGTTCTATGTCCTGTGCTTAAGAAATGCGATCCAAGTGTATTTACCAAGCATCGCGGGTTCAGCCTTTTAAACATCACATACAAGGTCCTGCCTAGTGTGCTATGTGAAAGACTAAAGCCCATTCTGGCGATTCTGATTGGACCTTATCAGTGTGACTTTAGACCTTCTAAATCAACGACCGACCTGATGTTCACACTAAGACAAATCCTGGAGAAGACCTAAGAAATGCAGATCGCCCCTACCATCTGTTCATCGACTACAAAGCTGCATTCGACAGTCCTATACTACAGAAATTGTTGCATGCTACGGCTAAGTTTGGTATCCCTGCGAAACTAATACGACTTTGCGGGATGACACTGACTGACACGAAGTCTTCAGTGAAAATTTGCCAAAAACTGACGGAGCTATTTTCTACCAAACGAGGCTTTAAACAAGGCAATAGTCTGTCTTGCGATCTATTAATTATCGTAATGGAGATGATCATGCGGAAGGCTGCAGTATACAGGAATGGTACCATCTTTAACAAAAGTCACATTCTGCTCGCGTATGCCGATATAGATATTATTGACCGTGGATTACGGGATATAACTCCGGCCTTTTCAAGCTTTCGGCGAAATTGTGTCTGGTGATAAATGAAGACAAAACCATGTTATTTGTTTCAACGAACAAAGGGCCTACTCGTCTGGGACGCTGTGTGAACGTTGACAATTATATCTTTTAAGTGGTAAATCGAATTTTTTGCTTATTTTGGTAAAAGGCTTTTAAATACACAATTGAACTGAAGATATTTTTTTATGTTGACAAATAAAGAATTTATAGACAATAAAAAAGGCAACGGGGGCGATTTTCTAATTTGTGCATTTTGATTGTTATTCATCTGGGAATAACCAGAATTTTTCTTTGGAGTCCCCAAGCAGCTCACGACGTCCGAGAGATCACGTATTCCCCGGACAATGCCATTGAACATCCTTTCAGTGGTATAATATGTGAGAAGGCTCAATGTTGAGTAACCTTTTGACATGCTACCACCGATGCGTCTTAGAAGTAGGTAACAGAAGTTACTGAAGCTGAACACAATGGCCCACTTAGTGGCAGCTCCAAAAAACTACGATCGGGTGCGGTGGCCTAATAAGCCACTCTCCTAAGCAAAACCAATTATTATGAAAACACGAAGAAAAGAAAAACAAGAACCCTCCAAATGTTGACGTCCCTCGCAACCGTTATAGGGACCATGATTTACGGATATGGATATTCCCATCAAGGCGAAATATTTATACATAACCCTGATTTGTGTACACGCCCCGACGGAAGACAAAGATGAGGACATTAAAGATGCATTTTATGAGCGCCTGGAGGAGATATATGACCGCTGCCCTGCATATGACATTAAAATTGTTCTGGGAAATTTTTATGCAAAAATAGGAAGAAAAGATGCTCTCGGTTCAGCAATCGGAAAATTCAGTCTGCACAACAATACCACCGATAACGGATTTAGACTGGTAAGCTTCTCGTCGGCAAGAAACATGGTAATGAGTGGAACCAGATTCCCGCATAAAGATATCCATGAGGCAGCCTGGATCAAAATACAAGAAACCAGATTGATCAAGTGGTAATTGATGGAAGGCATGTCTCAAGCGTTATGCGTGTGATGCGCAGTTGCAAATATTGACTAGGATCGCGACCTAGATGCAGCCAGGGTATGCACGCTATTCTATAGTGCTTAAAACTCTCGTAAACAAACGCAAAGAAAGCTGCAAATCAACCAACTCTCACAATTGCAACGCCCCTAAGTCTGATGTTCCCGACACCCATAGGCAGCATATTGTGAATTCTATGACCACAACCGCAACGACCGTAAAAAAAAAACCACGTTCAGGCAAGCCCTGGTACGATGAAGAATGTCGCGAAATGCTTGAGGAAAAGGTTGCTGCATTCAGGGCAAAACTGCAGTCAATGGCAAAACGTGCTGTGGCGGAGCGTTATAATGAAAAGAGGAGGAGATGTTTAATAAAGGTGTGTACCAACTATCGCGGAATCAGCGTTTTAACCACCGCATACAAGGTCCTGTCTAGTGTGTTATGTAAAAGACTGAAGCTTATCCTAGGGAATCTGATTGGACCTTATCAGTGTGGCTTTAGACCTGGTAAATCTACGACCGGCCAAATATTCACACTATGACAAATCCAGGAGTAGACCCAGGAAATGCATATCGACATCTGCCATATGTTTATCGATTACAAAGCTACATTTGACAGTCTGATGCGACAGAAACTATATCTGAGTTTGTTATCCTAACGAAGCTGATACGACATTGCGGGATGACACTGACTGACACGACGTCTTCTCTGAAAATAACATTTTATACCAAAAGAGGCTTTAGACAAGGCGATATTCTGTCATGCGATCTCTTTAACATCATAATGCGGAAGGGTGCATAAAACAGGACTGGTACCATCTTTAACAAATGTCACATGCTACTCACTTATGCCGGTGAAATAGATATCTTTGGCCGAGGATTGTGGGATGTTATTGCATCCTTTACGAGCATTAAGAAACAGTCGGCAGAAATGGATAATAAATGGCGAAAATCAAAGTTATTTGTTTCAACGAACAAAGAGTCTACTCGTCTGGGACGCTGTGTGAACGTTGACAACTATAACATTTACGTGGTAGATGATTTTGCCTTCCTTGGCTCCGCCATAAACAAAAATAATACTGTCAGCCTGGAAATCAAGATACGAGTATTGATCACAAACCGCTGCTACTCTGCGCTGAGGAAGCGATTTATTGACAAAGGGCTCTCTCGAAGAACAGAGATCCAACTCAACCACACTTCGATCCTACCTGTCTTGCTCTACAGCGCAGAATCCTGGGTAATGACACAAGCGGATCAATCTATTCTAGGAGTCTTCAAGAGAAAAATACTTCGCAAATTATTTGGACCCATCATCGTTAAAGACGAGTATCGTCGTCGAATCGACGTAGTCAAGCGCGTTGAAATATACAGAATGCGTTGACGTGGACACGTTGTACGAATGGATGAAAATGTTTCTACTCGAAAGAACTTCATAAATAAATTCGCTGGACGGCGCAGAAGGGGACGACCAAAACTTCGATGGATGAACTAGGTGAAAGAATTGTTATCTAAGCTTGGTATGACGAACTATCTACGGAGCGCAAAAGACCCAAGCACTTGGAATTCTTTTTCACGTGCGGCTACTGATAGATGAATTTCTGTTGTTACTGTCAATTATGAAGAAAAAGAATATTTTTACGCAAATCTAATCTATTTACACAAGCATGAACAGAAGACCTACTATTTTTTAAATTTTGGAATTTTGTCAAACTTTGTTTAAACTCGGTACATATGACGGAATTACTGTCGCGTCACAAATTGGTGAGGCTAAATATTGAAATTGAATAATGTGACTAAATGTTTGCTCCCACCCTAATATCTAATTAGGCAGTATGCATTATAACAGAAAAATTTAAATATCACAAGAAAAATTTTACATTCAAATGTTGTTTCGATGCTTCTCAAGTCATCGATAAACCAACACTCAACTACGACTTTTCCAACTCGTGCGACCCAACGGTGTTGATATTCTACGCCTGTACTGTTATTAATTCACAAGTATTGAGTTTCGATGGCTTTTTGTATTCTCGTCATGTTGACCCGATCTTTTCAATTGTCAATTGAATAAAGTTTCCCTTGGCGCGTAGAAACTCTCATTCTTACCTACCTACTTATGCACATATAGACAATTTTGAGCATGCATATGTATGTGCGTAAGTAAGGGCAAAATGCCTGGCCGTAACCTATCTGTCTATGTGGTTGTCGTCGTTGTGTTCGTGGTGTCTAACTAAATGAGACGGATTTTATGGCTTTTTTATGAAAATCCAAACCGGATTTTCGTTGTAATATCCAAAAAAAAGCACTTAGAAATACAACCTTTTTTAATTGTACTCGCGCGATGATTCTAAAGACCAGTTTTCCTTTTGATTCTATTTTGGGGGGATTTACTCCGTTTTGATGTAAAGTTTGCTATTGACTCAGCATTTGAACGTTTCACAAGTGATAAAACAAAGGTCATTCATTGCCAGACATTCGACCGAGAGAAAAACAAAAATTTTAAATTTCAACAAAGTTACATCAAGGTTAATTTAAACATTCATAGTGTAAATAATATTACAAATCATTCATTTGCGACAAACTTGAAATAGTTTTAAGTAAAATGACTTGAAATGTTCTATTTTTTGTTAAAGATAAGTGAAAAGTCACAGGAAAGGGCGCTGACGATAACATTGTGTAAATATCAAACTGACGTCATCCGCCTGTCACATAATACTTGTAATTAATAAACTCTATTGGAAATAATGAAAAATTGCCAATTTATTCATATGTTAGACTGAACTATACAGATGTTTACAGATCAACAAATAAAAACGGGAGAGGACGGTTTTACCCTAATTCGAGTACGAATTAGGCGGAGTCCACATAAAACCGTGGAATCGGCTTAAAATATTATTTATCATAGAAATATGTCGCAATGGGTCATTGGCATTGAATTTAGAGTCAACGATTTTACACAATTTTTCCACCTTTGATTGTTTCCCATTATTGTAAAATTACGCAGAAGACATAAGAATTCAAACATCCATTTTTTCATTTTTTTCATTTTTTTTTAGCGATTCCTAAGCTGCACTGTGATGCGAAATCAATGTTAAAGTTGAAGAGTAGGTAGAAATAGAATAGAAATACAGGAATACAGAATAGAATGACAGGAAACCAGAAAAAATATTATCTTACAATACTTATTCTTCCATTACTGACAGCAACAATTAAAATTTATCTGGCAGTAGCTGCACGTAGAAAAGTATTCCAAACACGTCGGCTTTTGGGGGTTTGTAGATAGTTCTTCACACCAAGCTTATATAGCAGCTCTTTCCCTGGTCCATCCAACAAAGTTTTGGTTGCCACCTCCTGCGCCGCCCATCCATTTTCATCTATTCGTACAACACGACCAAGCAAACCCATTCCTTCTATTTAAACGCGTTTGACTACGTCGATGTCGTTGTACAGCTCATGATTCATTTGACGACGGTACTCGCCGTTAACGGTGATGGGTCCCAATTAGAGTGTTCAAATCCAAAACCGGAAACCGCCTAACCTGTTTTTTTCTCCGAAACCGTATGCCGGTTTCTTTAAAAATACCAGGTTTATCCGGTTTTTTGATGTCGGTTAACCGGTTTTTCAAAAAGGACCTTGTTTACAGAACATTGCCAGGTTTGTTCTAGGCAATTCAGCATATTTATATACAATATTGTTTGGCAAATCCCAAAGGTTGTTTCTAAAATTTCCAAATGCAATACGAAAATTTGTTTGAAAAATGCTGCTTGATGACCGGTTTCTCTAATGTTGATATGGGAGGAAGTATTCATATAAAAAAAAAACTTTCAATAGTCGTTATTTCCTAAACTAAGCATCCAATTGCAATAGAGATTTGTGATGAACATACAATGGTTTTTAAATCACCTTGCAATGGCTGGAAAGCCGTCGATATTCATATGAACAACTTTAACTGCATTTATTTCCTAAACAAAGTGTCTAATCTCAAGAAGGTGCTTAATTTACGATCAGCATACAATAGTTAGGAAATCACCAAGATACAGTTGGGATCTCATTTTGAAATAGATTTAAATCTCACCTTGAAATGTGGAAAGCCATCGATATTTATTGGAATAACTTTAAGTGCCCTTATCATCCATACAAGGCATCCAATTGTTAAAAGAAGATTAACTTTTTACTGTAATTCTAAATCATATAGTTGTTAAATGTAAGTTTTAGAGAAATCTCGTGTAAAAAAGTTAAAAAATAGTTGGATCTAATTAGATGTTGTAAGGTTCAATTAGATCTTATTATATCTTACATCAGTTAAGATAATGAGTTATAGCTGATCACTACAGATCTAAGATTTTTGGATCAGTTGAGATATAATCTGATCAATTGGAAGATCGAGAGAGCCATGTCAAAATGACCCCTATTATTTTACTATTTACTTGTGTAATATTATTTATTTTCTGTATTTTTCTTTATTTTATTTTAAGTTACTTTATAATTGCAAAGTTGAACTGTAAATTTAATCTCATTGTATCAGAATAGAACCACTATAAATTTAGATATAATTTGATCAGATTTGATACAATTAAAAATGATCAGATTAAATTAAATCTGGGACAAATTTAGGATAACATTAGATCTAATTTCGATATAGTTAGATAAGTTCCGATACAATCTGATCTAAGTAGATATAAAAATTATTCGCATCTAATTAGATCTGCACTTTTTTACACGGGATCTTACATTTTACACTTTTAAGTTCAAATTTCCTAAAGATCATCCTGTGATTTATAAAGAATATGAATTGAAGCAATCTGAATTCAAAAGTTTTAATTAATGTGATATTGTCATAGTTCGGTTTAAGATCTTCCCTATTGGCAATTATTTATTATTGCCAATAGTGTTTTTTTTACAAAAGTTGTGAAATGTATTATGTGACAGCAGGTTAGGCGTATGACATCATTTCGACATTAACCACAATGTCTCGTCAGCGCCCTTTGCTGTGCCTTTTCTTCTATCATCACAAAAATTAAGGGAAGAAAGCATCTCAAAGTTAATGAGAACTTTTCCCAACGGTGCGAAGAAAGCATCCTCGAAGTGCATAACAAGCCAGCATAATACACACACAAGCCCTTGCATATGCATGTGTCCATCGGAAACAATCATCACAAACCTTAAGGAAAGAAAGCATCTCAAAGTTAATGAGAACTTTTCCCAACGGTGCGAAAAATAAGTTTTAATTAATGGAAAAAATGTTAAGTTGACTTAGCATACTTTAGAATGTTTAGGTATATCGAGATTCATATATTTTCATATTTAATTTTATATTTGGTTTTATTTTACGATTTCCGAAAAACCGAACGAAACCGGTTAACCCGGTGTTTTACTTAATCGTGAATTCGAAAACCGGATTGAAAAAAAATTTATTATATTTAATATTTGAAAAATATAGTCCCAATATTTTGCAAAGTATTTTTCTCTCGAAAACTCCCAAAATAGATTGTCATGCCTGCGTCATTTCCCAGGATACTGCGCTGTATAGCAAGACAGGCAGGATCAGTGTCTGGTATAGTTGGATATTCGTTCATAGTAGCAGCGGTTTGCGATCGATGCTCGTCTTCCGATTTACAGGCTGACATTATTATTTTTGTTTATGGTGGAGCCAAGGTAAAGAAAATCATCTACCCCTTCAAAGTTATAGTTGTCAACATTCACGCAGCGTCCCAAACGAGTAGACTCTTTGTTCGTTGAAACAAATAACTTTGTTTTTCGCCATTTATAACCCATTTCTGCCGACTGTTTCTCAATGCTCGTAAAATCTGCAATAACATCCCACAGTCCTCGGCCAATGATATATATTTCACCGTTATAAGTGAGTAGCATGTGACATTTGTTAAAGATGGTACCAGTCCTGTTTTATGCACCCTTCCGCATTATGATGTTAAAGAGATCGCATGACAGAATATCGTCTTGTCTAAAGCCTCTTTTGGTATAAAATGGCTCTGTTATTTGCAGAGAAGACGTCGTGTCAGTCAGTGTCATCCCGCAAAATTGTATCAGCTTCGATAGGATACCAAAATCAGATATAGTTTCTGTCGCATCAGACTGTCGAATGTAGCTTTGTAATCTATAAACATATGGTAGATGTCGATATGCATTTCCTGGGTCTTCTCCTGGATTTGTCATAGTGTGAATATTTGGCCGGTCGTATATTTACCAGGTCTAATGCCACACTGATAAGGTCCAATCAGATTCCCTAGGATAAGCTTCAGCCTTTACATAACACACTAGACAGGACCTTGTATGCGATGGGTAAAACGCTGATTCCGCGATAGTTGGTACACACCTTTATTAAACATCTCCCTCCTCTTTTCATTATAACTAGGGTGTTCAAAACCGAAACCGTAAACCAGTTTTTTTATTTAAATCCGTATGCCGGTTTTTGCAAAAATGCCATTATCGAATAACCGGTTTAACCGAGTTTTTTCCTTCGGGTACTCGGTTTTTTTTTAAATTAGTTTGAAATTGAATTTTAAAAATTTACAAAGCTTCTAAAAGCATTCTTGTTTATAAAACGTTAAAAGTTTTTTCTAAATTAATTTGAAATTGAATTTTAAAATTTTACAAAGCTTCTAAAAACATTCTTGTTTATAAAATGTAAAAAGGTTTTTCTAAATTAATTTTAAATTGAATTTTATAACTTTAAAAAGCTTCTAAAAACATTCTCGTTTACAAACATTGAATACCCTAATTATATGTATTAGGACCGGAAAATATCTTACAAGCTAATCCACAAGCCTATATGATGATTTCAACTATTTCGATAGATTTAATAAAAGGACAGAAAAGCTCAACATCCTTCTAAACGCTCTTCTGCCAATAAATCCTACTTCCACAATAAGTGAGCGCGTGTTTTCTGTATCAAGCTTTGTAAAAACGAAACAGAAGAATTGACTCAAAATTGAACACTTAAATTGTATATTATTTCTTAAATACTATTTTAACCAGTAAGAAAGTTTCAGTCGAGTAAGCCGACTTACATATACCCTTACCCTCAGTAAAACATATAATTTTCTAGAAACTTTATCCTGATTTAGCTTTAATAAATACAGAATTTGGGCCCGAGCACGTTGGGTGTATTGATATTACTACTACATCTCTAGAATAGGCGGAATAGTACATTTGTATGGGAGGTCTCAGATGGGGCGTGGCTAGACTTAAAAACTTTATCCTGATTTAGCTTTACTAAATACAGAATTTGGACACGATCACGTTGGGTGTATTGATATTACTACTCCATCTCCGAAGTGGGCGGAGTGGTGCATTTGTATGGGAGGTTTCAGCAGGTACTTGGTTAGGCTTCCAAATTGGTTCTCCAAATTTTTATTCTGTTTGAGCAATACTAAAAACAGAATTTGGTCACGATCGCGTTGGATCTATTAATAATATTAATCGATTTCTAAAATGGGTGGAACCTGATGGGTATAGGAGGTACCACATGAGGCGTAGCTAGACTTACAGTTTTTTCTCCAAAACTTTGTCCTGCTATAGTTTTACTAATTGTAGGATTTGGGCATGCATTTTTTTAAACCAAATTATTTTTTTTATAAGTATTTTTAACTTTTTAGGAAAAAACCGAAAAACAACCGGTTAAACCGGTTTTCTTGAAAATGCTGCATGCGAAATCCGATTTTTCTAAAAAATCAATTTTTCTAATAACTCGGAAACCGGGTTTCTAAAAAAAGGAGGTATTTGAACACTCTAATTATAACGCCACAGCAGGTTTTGCCATTGACTGCAGTTTTGCCCTGAATGCAGCAACCTTTTCCTCAGGCATTTCGCGACATCCATCATCGTACCACGGCTTGCCTGAACGTGGTTTTTCATAACACAGTACGGTCGTTGCGGCTGTGGTCATAGAATTCACAACATACTGCCTCTGGGTGTCGGGAACATCAGACTTAGGGGCGTTGTAATTGTGAGAGTTGGTTGGAGTAGTCACTGGCTATCTCGGTGATCACAAAGCTGCATTGTGATTTCCAGTTTTCTTTGCGTTTCTTTACGAGAGTTTTAAGCACTATAGAATAGCGTGCATACCTTGGCTGCATCTAGGTCGCGATCCTAGTCAATATTTGCAACTGCGCCTCACACACATAACGCTTGAGACATGCCTTCCATTAATTACCACGTGATCAATCTGGTTTCTTGTATTTTGATCCAGGCCTTATGGATATCATTATGCGGGAATCTGGTTCCACTCATTACCATGTTTCTTGCCGACTTGAAGCTTACCAGTCTAAGTCCGTTATAGGTGGTATTGTTGTGCAGACTGAATTTTCCGACTGCTGAACCAAGAGCATCTTCTCTTCCTATTTTTGCATAAATTTTAATGTCTTATGCAGAGCAGTGGTCATTATATCTCCTCCAGGCGCTCATAAAATGCATCTTTAATGTCCTCATCTTGTCTTCCGTCGGGGTGTGTACACAAATACGGGTTATGTATAAATATTTTGCCTTGATGGGAATAGTGGCTATACGGTCACTTACTGGGTTAAACCGCGAGACCTAGTGTCGAAGTCTCTTGCCGACTATGAATCCACATCCAAAATCGTGTCTCTCTGCATGGCAGCTATAAAAGATGTCACACTTCTTTCGACGTGTGCATAACTGTCCCGTCCATAGCATTTCCTGTATGGCAGTGATGTCAGTCTTGTATTTGTCGAGGACATCCGCCAGTTGGATAGAGGCACCATCTCTTTATAGAGTTCGGACATTCCAGGTGCATATCCTTAAATCCTGGTCCTTATATCGTTTGCGGGGTTCCTCAACATTGTGTTTTCTTTTCTTTGTGTTTTCATAATAATTGGTTTTGTTTAAGGAGAATGGCTTATTGGGCCACCGCGCCCGATCCTAGTTTCTTGGGGCTGCCCAAGCCACTAAGAAGCCATTGTGTTGAGCTTCAGTAACTTCTGTTACCTACTTCCTAAGACGCATCGGTGGTAGCATGCCATAAGGTTACTCAACTCCTTACTCAGCCCTTTTCATATTTAGCCTTCTATTTGTAATTGGACATATTTTCTGGAATTCCATAAGGGGTTTTACTTGTAATGATATATTTTGATTTTTATGGATTAACGATTAGACCTTTGGCCTTGTCTTAAGTGTTTATATTTTTGAGATCATCATTCACACGGCTGACACTAGTTTCTTTATAAGATTTTGTAGAACCAATGTTCTCCTGCACATCATTGGCATACATGTGTATATCACAATTTTTAACATAAGAAGCGAGATCATTACAATATATGCTGTATAACAATGCCCCGAGTACAGAACCCATGGGAACACCTTTGGAGGCATTAAGCGATTTTGATTGCTGTGTACTAATGGCAACAAACTGGGATCTTGATGTCTGATATGAAGTTATAAGCTTGACGTCACTTGCCGAATAAAATTTTTTTTTTTAATTTTATGCGCATGATCGTCAAGATGTGTTAGTAGTGATATCTGACTGCTTACCATATTTCTCCTTAAATCTTCTGAGACCTTTTAAAGGGCAATCACACAATTATGATTAGGTCTAGAACCAGATTAAAAATCTGATATACGTGAGTTAATCGAAAGATGTTCTGTCATCTGTTTGTTAATTAAAGTTTCGAATGTTTTAGACATGTAAGGGAGTGTAGCAATTAGGCGGTATTGATTTCCACTTCTACCCCGCGGTTTCAGCAGTACTTAAAGAGCTACCGATCTGAAATTCTGTATGCAAGTTATTGTTCTATAAGCGAAATAATTCAAGCTCAGTATTTGACATTTAAATAAAAAATTATTGACAAAAAATGGATGTGCCAGGTAAAAAGTAACGTCCACCTCTCACCAACTCTCCCTTTTTTGCGATACAAAGTGTAATAAATAAAATATAGTTGTAGCGCAAATCACCAGTTTTATCACAATTTTTACATGGTGAAGGTTATTTGAGCTTTGGCATAGCCGCAGATAATTACCTTACATCGTTTTCAGAGTTTTGTTATAAGGTGTGATGCGATACATATTCCGCGATGATAGTTTTTTTACTACAAAATATTAACAAACGGCAAGAACTGACAGAAATGTTTCACATATATACATTAGGGCGTTTCACCAAACGCGTTTTTTGCGATTTTTGCAACTCTTGAAGCGGAATATTAAGGCTTGTGATATAAAAGAATTTCGAAAAAATTTTTGTATTTTTTGAAGTTGGGTATGGGGTCGCTGAAATTGAATTTATCAAAAAAATGAGGTTATGGAGAAAAAAATTGTATATTATTTTTTTCTGGTGCTTTTTGTTCATACAACTAAGCAATTCACTTCTTATAGATCCGATCCCACCACAAAAAAATTATTGGTATGAAAAATTATTATATTATGGACCACTTTGGTAGTCTTAAAAGTGAAAAATTAATTTTCCTAGATTTCAAACCTCGATAACTTGAAAAGTTTTCAAAATTTTTTCAAGATGTAAAATGCGTTGGAAAGATCTTTAAATTACCTTTCATTCGGTATATAGATTTAATTTTACAAATTAAAATTAAAAAGTAAATTTGTATCTAAAATTACAATACATTAACCATTAAATGTGGAACAACTGTGGAAGTATTTTCAAATTGGTTTCTTAAGAGCTTTTTCAATGACATTTTTGTTAACATTAGGTATAATTTTTTAATTGTTATCAACTCTAATCAATAAGTTTCGAAAATCATCCTCATTCTTTGTAATTTTCTTGTTATATATTGTAGCCGACGCCACGCCCCTTTCTGATAAATCATTCACAACACATAGTTTTTCTAGTTTTTTCTTTGAAGAAACAAAATCATCATCATTTTCCCATAAAAGTGTATCTTTCAAAAAAAGGAAGTGGGCAATTTTAATTCATCAAAAACCCTTTTACTGTTTGAGGTTACAAATATGCATTATGAATTTTGTTACATTTTAAAAAGGGCCTATTTCAAATATTTTAAAATTCAAATAGTGTGAATTTAACAATAAAAAATATTTTTTTTGTCTATTTTTTTATTTTTTCAACATTTTTCACAAGTAACATATAAACTTATATATACCAAAATAAAGGTATCTAAATTATCTTTCTAACGCATTTTACATCTTGAAAAAATGTTGAAAACTTTTCAAGTAATCGAGGTTTGATTTCAAAGTGGTCCATAATATAATAATTTTTCACACCAATAATTTTTTTGTCGTGGGATCGGATCGTTACGAAGAGAATTGTTTAGTTGTATGAACAAAAAGCACCAGGAAAAAATAATATACAATTTTTTTCTCCATAACCTAATTTTTTTGATAAAATCTATTTCAGCGACCCCATACCCATCTTCAAAAAATCCCAAAAATTTTTCGAAATTCTTTTAGATCACAAGCTTTAATAATTCGCTTCAAGAGTTGCAAAATTTTTTTTGTGAACCGCCCTAATATACATGCTGACAGTTATTTTTGGCTAACGGTTAAGCGTTTAATTGGTATCCTATAGCAGTATCTTATATAGGATATAACGCCACCAATTACTCTCGATTTGCACCACTGGTAAGTTAATTATTCCACTGGCAATTGTGACATCATTCATGACATGTAAATTTTTCCTTTTCTATTGTTTCTATTATTTTGTTATTATTGTTTTCTTTCTTGTTCGTGTTTTTTTTATTTTGCTTGTCATTTTCATCATAATTGACCAATTTTTATAATAATAATCTCATGACATTAAAATGAAACGTGTCATACAAGTCATTCCTCATGTTCGTTCGTCCGTCACCTCATCCATTCGCCGGACTCCATTCGAATGACAACTTGAAGACAGCAGACCACGCGATGACACAATTCATGGATGTGCGACATCTTGTCGCAGCTCCTGCACCGTCCCACTTACCCTCTTGCCCAGCCGCTTAACATCCCGCCATTGAAAGCGCCAAAGTGCTTCGCTGCCATTCATCGGAAACAAATCATAATTTGGTGCTTGTCACATGGATGAACTCATAACACGTACCCGATACTCGTAGACATGATGCACACAACAGCAGGGCGGGCAACAAACAGTGCAGTTGGAGTTTGGGTCTGTGGCACAAGGAGGAAGAGCCACTCGCAATAGTATCGTTAGTTTGCATGTTAAGTCATTCGGCCGCCGATTCATGTTTCTATTTCCATTCTCTAGTCTGTCAACATGTCATGTTTTTTTTGTTTTGTTTAGTTGTCATTATACGACGAGTATTGTTGCATGTCGTGCAGTTGTTTTCTTTTGGATATCGTTTATCACATTTGTTATTTTATTTACCAAGAGGGAGTCCTCTGTTATTGTGGGGCCGGCGGTGGCTCCACAAAGAGCAACAGGGTGACATTCACGACTATTAAATGGAACCACCAGCACTGCCGCTGCTTCACCCCCACTGACATTTGAATATAATATCAATCACTGACGTGAATTAACCCTGAATACTAACTACATACTATATACCTTAATATCAGAGTGTGGGCATGGGGGTGGGTTTTGCATATATGATTGTAATGGTTCGAAGAACTGATTTCAATTGGTTGATTGATTGGATAAATTGGTATTGATTTAAAGCAAAAAGAAAGAGATCATATAAAGTAAAATGACTTATTTCTTCCGATGTGGTAAGTAAAGGGTGATTTTTTAAGAGCTATAGGAAAGTTTTAGCATAAAAACACATAAAATTCAGAAAACTGCATGAAATCTTTATTTGAATCGATAGTACGGTCCATATAATTTAATGTTTGAAGATTATTTCATGCAAATGTTGACCGTGACTGCGCCTCAAATGGTCCATCCGCTTAGTTAAATTTTGGCGTACTCTTTCTAACATTTTGGCCGATATCTCATGAATAAATGCTTCAATGTAGTCTTCCAATGCGTCAATTGAAGCGGGCATGTGTGTATAAATATGAGCTTTAACATAGCCCCACAAAAAATAGTCTAAAGGCGTTAAATCGCACTATCTAGGCGGCCAATTGACCGGTCCCGAACGTGAAATAAAATGTTCACCGAACTCGCCTCTCAATAAGTCCATTGTTAATCGTGCTGTGTGGCATGTGGCACCGTCTTGTTGAAACAACATGTCATGCAAGTCAAGCTTTTGCATTTTGGGCAAAAAAAAGTTGGATATCATCTCACGGTAGCGCTCACCATTCACAGTTACGTTACGATTCGCATCATCTTTGAAGAAGTACGGTCCAATGATGCCATCAACCATTAATCGAACAATTGGGTGATAATGGTTTGCGAGGTGATTACGGATTATTTGACGAAACGTGTCGATTTCCGTAAGATTGTCGTTAGAATTTTTGGAAGAGTCCTGTGTTGTCTCAATTTCTGTCTTAAATCGACACTACACGACGTATAACTTTCTGTTTTATAGTCAAGCTGCGATAAAGTCAATCCAAACTAGTTGATATAAATCGAAGGTTATCAGGAATTAAAAGGGACCTGAAAAGACTAAAACCATGCTGGGTCCAGAACAAAAAAGCAGATATCATGGTTAGAGAAGGCAGCACGCTGCCTTACCATGACTATCTGGAGATTGTTCAAACGCGTATTTGTTGCACTTTTGGTTTAATGGAGGACTAGATATGGAAAAAAGATAACCGACGGATATCCCGAACAGATTGTGTGACTACTAGATCTCTGCTACTCAAATATACTAGATCCAGACCGAATTGATTGGTTTTTCCAGCGGCGAGTGTTGTTGCGCTTGCGCGATTCTAACCGTTCAGCAAATGGGGTAGGTCCATACCGCTTTATTGTCGGCAATGGGAGAATGAGAAGAATACCGAGATGGTGAAACAAGTTCTAAGACTTTGTCCTGCTTTAGCCCGTAGATGGCGGAGCTAATTAAGTGTCTCTATGTAATTGAAGTATGTAAGTTACTTGCATTTATGCGGTGCCTTCCATGGTCGACTGGACGCAGATAGATGGTAAAGCTTATACAGCCCACGGTTTATCCGAAGGCGAAACTCGCCATCGACACAGATAAGTCCATATATTTTTCGGAGTACTTTTTTTTGAATACTCCCAGGTTTTGTATGTCCGTTGTCGTAAGCACCCACGATTCGACAGCATACAACAGAACGGATAAAATTAGCATCTGGTATAGCTATTTCTAAGTATCTCGAGATAAGCTGGTGTTACTAAAGTGCTGCCGAAGTTCGTAAAAACATCTTATTGCGAGCAGTATTCTCCGCTTGATTTCTTGACTGGCACTATTTTTCTTACTGACGAAAGATCCGAGGTAGGTTAATTTATCTACTTCCCCAAAACAATTATTGTCAACGTTTACGGTGCGTCCCCATCGAAAGGACTCTTTGTTCGTTGAAATCATTATTTTTGTTTTGTTTGCAGACTCATTTTCCAAAGATGAGAAAACTGCAGTGATTCCACGGTAGTTCTTACACTAAATGCTTAGCCTTGTGAGTACCTTAACTGCGGTAAAGTAGTGATCGGAGTCAATGTTCGCACCACTCATCACTCGTACGTCCAGAACACTCGATGCGTGCCTTCCTCCACTACCACGAGATCTATCTGATTCCTCGTCAATTGATCTGCCTTATGAATATTTGTACGGTAAAATCTAGTGCTACTAACTACCAGTCTGATGCCATTGTTCAACGTTTCGGTGTGCAGACTGAATTTTTCGATGGTAGGATCAAATGCGGTATCCCTGCCTACTTTAGCATAAAAATCGCCTAGTTCAATTTTGATGTCATAGCTCGGACTACGGTCATATACATTTTCTAGGCTCTCGTTGAAATTGTCTTTGTCGCTTTTCTCTTTTGTCGGAGCACATATAAGTGTTATGTGGAAAAAATTTGTTTTGACTTTTATGGTGGCTAAACGAACACATAACGAATTGAACCTTGAGACTAGTCTCTTGCCAACCACAAATCCACATCTATACTCGTACTTGTCCCTATAGCCACTTTAGAAGATGTCGCACGTCTTTATGCGCGAGCACCCGTGTCCCGTCCACCGGATTTCCTGTAAAGCGGTTATGTCAGCCTTGTATTCTTCGAGGACTTCCGCCAGTCGAATGGTCCAGCCATGGTCCTTAAGTCGTTCGCGGTTGTCGTCAACATTTTGGGGGGTCCGTTTTATTATTTTCTTTCTTCTTTTCATTGCAATAGTTCAAACGTCAGTGGGGAGGTTGCAAGCCCAGCGCACCAGAGTTCTCCTCCTGCCTGGATTTTATTAAAGCCGCCCGTTCTGGGTCAGACGCTGGCCACTCTGAACCGGGTTTTGCCTCTCACAGTTGGCAGTGTTCTGACGGTTGTCAAAAGCATATTACCAGGCATCACCACGTGGAGGTACCCCGTCCGCAGTAGTACCTCGAGTTCGGAGCTCTGTGAGCAGATCGGTGTTTTGATCATAATATTCAGCCGTCTTATTCTATTTTAAATGTTTAATTTTGCACCTTAATATATGTTTATAAAATTGCTGACGTTCCTGTATCAAGGACACCAGATATTTCTAATACAATGATAAAATATATGAACAGCAAAAAGGATTACCAATGGGGTCCCCAGCGTCGTCCATCATTGCCGACATAGTTATGGAGGAGTGAGAAGAAATGAGATTGAAGACACACTGCAAATATTGAACTTATTTCACCGACAAATTCAATTCACTATGGAAACAGAAACTGCCTGCGGTGGTAGCTCCGAAATGTGCCGAAATCATCGCCATTAATATCAAGATATGTATTTTATAGATGCAAGGACGTCTCAAGCATCATCATCGATGTTGACATTAAACAGGAAAATGTTAACTAATTAAAATGAGCTAATGGACGGACAGATGGACAGTCCACATGTATGGTCATTGTAAAATATTATCCAGTTACCTAGATTTTTCTCCTGCTTTCCAATATATTGGTGTTGTCTTAGTCTGTAATAGATAGTTTAATAAAATAAACAATTATATTTTCCATATGGTTAGCCAACCAACAGCCGTCTATAAAGACAATAGTCGGACCTCACACCCCTTTAGGACTCAGAAAAGCAAACAAGTGAGGGTTGCATGAAAACCATGTAAACTTGAAAAGTCAAAACGGTCATTTGGTCATTCATTCTTATCAATCACTTGGGGTCGACCGTAGTACGCTTTCTAGAAATAGCCATACAGGATTGAACAATGGTTTTAGATGACAGTCAATGTTCTCGCGCTGACTTCATATGCTGGATTATGATCTCACCACTATCTTTTTATTTTTCAGTAGGTGTTAGTGATAGTCAATATTCGACTCACGATACTGCTGCTGCTGTAATGTTTGTGTATAAGGAATCAACGAGATGTACTAAATCAAATAGGTCTCTGCTACAATTTAAGCCACACAACCACGCTCTAGCTATACGTTTTTTTTTATCATAAACATTGTGTTAACGACATCTATAAAGTTATTATACAGCCCTCGTTCTGAGCATTTCGATATCCATATGACAACAATACAATCGCCACAGTCTGATCACCATTTCTTACTGCAAACATATTCACATGCATGTCTACTTGGCTCGTGCATCAGAGGTACGAGCATGCGTTCAGCTGTACGCTTGTGTGACTCCTTTGTCCGCTACACAGTCATTTGTTGTTGTTGCTGCAGTTGTTCGATATGGGCCACTGTCAGGCGACACTCGGGTTATCCGACAACACAGTGAACTTTGATCCCAATACACGAGGAGGCATCGCACCTAAACCGATGAAACTCACACCATATTGAGGCAGCAACAATAGGCACATGAAGAAACGCTCGCAACATTTGCAACAAGTAATCGAGTAATCATTTTGTAAACAATGCCCAAAGTTGTCGAATTGTTTATTTCTTCTTCCTTTCCACCATATTTTATGTTAATAATGACAGTGATGACCCCAAAATGTATGTATGAATGGACTAACGAAAAAAACATTATAGATATGACCAAAAAAGGGGCTTCAACTTCTTTTTAATGGATGTAATAACATTGGTCATGAATAATATGGCTATTAAAATAGTGGGTGTGGCATCTGTTCACGGGCTTCCTCAGCTGCAGTTGAGCAGCAATAGTGAATACCATATTGTGTCAGGAGTAATAAAGTGAATAGGATAGAATTAACATCGAATGAATGCCATATGGGGGAGCTTTTCGTATTCAGTGAGTTAAGATGCATTATTTCAGGCCTACAGCTATATGGAATATTTTTTACTTTGAGTTAACTAGTTGTTTTTACTCGGGAACGCCTAGATGTTGTCAATCAGCTCACGACGTCCGATAAGTCAACTCTTCCCTGGTTAGCAAATATGTATAAAAAAGTGCAATGTTGATAAATCCAAATGGCAGCAGGCAACAAAAGTTTAGCTAGACGGTTGTCAGATCTTACAATATTTTCGGAATAATGTTCAGAAAATGTCTAACAACATTGTGAACTATCAATTTTTGTCTTGTAACATTGTCAGAAATAACACTACACTACATTGTAAGACAATAATTTTATCAGACATCTAAATAATACTTTGCCGTTTAAAGATGACATCATTGTCAGATAAATATTTCTATTGGCAACACTGTCCATAAACATCTAAAAACAAGCACAACAACGAATCTAGCTATTTTTGCCCTACAACAAAAAAATTTGTCATTGCCAGTACATATCCAGCACATTGTTAGATCGGACATCATTGTAAGATCTGAGAACTGGCTGTGCATAGTTGTTGATTTGATTTGTGTAAACTACGTCTCTGAAGACAAAGATGCATTCTACGAGCGCGTCAAGGTAATATTTAGTTTAGGACATTAAAATTATTGTGGAATATTGAATGTTAAAATTCTAAGGAAAGATGCTTTTAGCTGAGCAGCTGAAAAGTACAGCCTGAAACACTTTCGATAAAGGAATCAGACTGGATAGCTTCACGTCGGCAAGAAACATTGTAGTGAGTGGAACAAGATTTCCACACATAGATATCCACAAGGCTAAATAGATATCCCCTGATCAAGAGGTAAGTAACCATTTTGATTACGTGGTAATCGATCAAAGGAATGTTTCAAAGGTCTTTGATGTACATGTGATGCGCTATGAAAATGCAAACTCGGATCACTACCTAGTTGTCTTCAAAAGCTACGCACAGACGGTTGCCAGATCTTACAATATTGCCCGAATAATTTGCAGAAAATGCCCAACAACCGTGTGCACTTTAAATTTTGTATGGCAACGTTTGCAGAAAAATCATAGCAAAACAACAATATTGCCAGACATCCGATAATCGTGTGAACCGTAAAATGTTGCCACCTTCAAATTTTTGTTAGATAATTGCAAACACATTTAATTTGCAGATGTGAAAAATTAATGCATCTGCTAATTTCACCATTTGCAGATATTAATTATATGGCAACACTGCCCATGTCAGTACATTGCCGGTACATTAGCAGATTTGATAAAATTGCTATTTCTGGCAACCGTCTGTGCGTAGCTAAAGTAGGTATGTACGAGATTAACGCATTAGTGGAGACTGTTACCATATGGCAACGCCGACAGCGTTAGATATTGCACGCAATAAAATAAACACAAGAATAAATGTCAAGAATTTTCTTTTTTGATTTCATCAAAGCATGCTTTAATCTATCATTCTTTATTTACCGGTATGCGATCAGACGTCAGTAGCGAGCGTGGTGGATCATTTAAAATAGGTGAAGGTATATTAAAGGTCACTCCATATTAAGAATATTTTTTGGTTGTCTGAAGACTAATATATTAAAGACTTTTAGTTTTTGTTATTTGAGAAGAATATGAAATGTCATAAAAACGTATTGCATGAATTATTTTGTACTTGGTTCTTTTTTTTACCTGTTCTAATATGGTAATATGGTCACAGTCGTCATAACACCAGTAAAAATGGATATTTTTTGTCTTACTTTTTTTAGGTAAAAATCGTTTTTAACTTATTATATGTAGTACTGACAAAATCTTTAAAAATTCCCATTATTTCGCTCTTGTCATTAAAGGGTTAAGCGAACATGCGAAAAACGCTTGTAACCAAACGCAAAGAAAGCTAGACATGGCAATGCTGAATTCCAACGAGAAAACTGCAAACAAATTCCCATAATTGACAGCACATCGCACATTTTATGGTTATCTGCGTACTTGGGTATACTCGGACAAACCGAAGTACGACGCACAATGTTGGGTATTACCTAAAAAGATGCAGAATATAGGGAAGCACTGCAGCCAATGGTAACACGTGCTGTGAGCGAACGATGTAAAGAGAGGAGGATAAACACGAAATGCCTCCTTACATCGAAATACGTTTAAGCAATAATTTTTAACTTTTATCCTCTTTGACCGCTAAACACATTTTTGCTGACTTCTTTTCTAGTGATGAGAAAATTACAGTAACATCCCACAGAGTTCGACCAATGATGTCAATATCATCGGCGTAGGCTAGTGGCATGTGTCTCTTACCGAATATGGTACATGTTCCATACATGTTGTCACCAGCCTTACTCATCATCTTCTTCATTACTATATTAAATAGTGTGCAGGACAAACTATCGCCCTACCTGAGATTTCTTTTCGATTTGAATGGTTCATTTACTTTGCAGGAATACCAAACGCAAACATGGATTCATATAGCCTATTTCAGTTTGGTAGTCGACACAGAGGTGATAGATGTCGATCTTCTTTTCATGAGTTTTGAATATTTGATCCATCGTAGATTTACCATGTCTAAAGCCGCACTGATAAGTTCCAATTAGTTTTCCTACAATTTTCTTAAGATGTTCACACAATATGTTCAAAGGGACATAGTACGCAATTGGTAATGGGCTTATTCCACGGAAGTTCTTACACTCACTACGATCTCTCTTCTTGTAAATGAACCATATTGGGCTCAAACTAAAATCCCCGGGCATGCTCTCCTATGGCCAGAAGTACTCCATGAGCTTATGCATGCTCCTAACCAGCTCCTCCAGCTGCATGCATCAGCTCATAAACACGATTCGGCTAAAGGAATGCATGCCACATAATTACTATTTGAATGTACTACAGGGTGACCCAAATGAGACCTAGTGATGTTAAACACGTATAACTCTTGTAATAACGATTTTTTTAAATGATTTATTTTTATATGTTAAATACATTTTATGGAAATTTAACGTGATTATGTGTGAAATATGCCATCAGACAAATGACCACCATTTTGCTCAATACAGGCATTGGCTCTTTTTAGCGCATTTTGCATTACACGGCGTAATGTTTCTGGTTGTAAGGGCCGTATTTCGTCTCGAATATTCTTCTTGAGCTGTCCAAGTATCTGTGGTTTGTTAACATACACTTTGTCTTTTAAATAACCCCAAGGGAAATCTGAATTTTTTGAAATTATGCGTTCACCAAAAATTTCACGCATCATGTCCATAGTTTGCCTAGCAGTATACGCAGTGGCTCCATCTTGTTGAAACCACAAATTAGGATGTTGCTCCACCATTGGCCGTAAAAAGTTGTCGATCATTGTTCTGTAAGAAGCCCCGGAGACCGTTTCTGGCGTTTCATACTCATTCTCAAAGAAATATGGGCCGATGATTTTTGTGGCCATAACACCGCACCAAACAGTGCATCTGATTGGGTGTGACTGATACTGATGTATTGCCCTTGGATTTTCGGTGCCCCACAATCTACAGTTCTGTTTATTCACAAAACCACTTAAATGGAAATGCGCTTCATCCGTTATCAATAGATTATTTAAAAAATCATTTTGTGTGGCTAACTGTGTAAAGCGAATAGCTTATTGTTGTCGTTGTTGGGGATCTTGCGGTAGAATCTGTTGGACAATTTGAACTTTGTATGGATATCTTAAGATCCAACTTTAAAATTCTCTGTAATGTTGTTCTGGGTATACCCAATTGACTTGAGCGGCGACGAGTTGAGACAGAAGGATCATTTGCAACACTCTGCTGCAGCTTCCACGTTGTCTTCAGTACGAATATTTCGATGTGCACCTCTTCCTGGACGGTCGGCAACTGAACCCAGTTCCTCAAAACGGCGAACTAAACTTGTAATCATGGAAGATGTGGGCGCTGATCTTACGTTAAAAAAACGGCGATAATTTCGCTGCGTCAGAACAATTGATCGTTGAGAAGAATAATAAAAATCGATACTTTTAATGCGTTGTTGCGGACTGTACGTATTCATTTCAAATTTCCAAAAGTTCAGATATAATTTGCAAAAAGAAAAAATAAATTATGTTAAAATATAAAAAAGTTATTTGTGTTTCACATCAGCTGGTCTTATTTGGCCCACCGTGTATGACCAGTGCTTTAGTTTTTTATGTGAATTGACTTTTCGTTTGACGTCAATTTTTTTTTCATAGAAGAACTTTATTTTTGTATTCATAATTAGTTTTAATTTTCTTTTCGGATATGTATGCAAATTCTACGTTTGTGTAAAATAAACAGAAGACATTGCAATCAAATAAAACCTACGGATTTCTTAGGCCTGTCCTAATTTTCGATAAACCTAGACTTCACTGTATATGCTATACTCTAAGCAGTGCCAGGCAGCCTTCACATTTAAATGCACAGACACCAAATATTTGTGTGTGCATGCGTTCGGTTTTGTCTGGCGCTGCCCTATCTACTCGTATATAGTATCCATATATAAAAGGCTTGGGTGACTGACTGATCACTACCCAGCCCAAACGGCTAAAGCTAGAACCGTGAAATTTAAAATGTAGGTTTATTTTATGACGTAGGCGCGCACTAAGAAGGGATTTTTAGAAATTCGGATTGAAAGGGGGTAGAATGGGCGGCTCTATGAAATAAGGCCCCAAGAAATAAGGCCCCAAATCCAAAATGACATATGAAAATTCAAATTGTGCCTCCCAGTCAATCAAAAGCTTTTTTCATGCCCAACTCCAATGAACATTGCTTAAATTTTCTATTTATAGGATTTATTGTCGATTCGCTCTCCTGAAAAGTAAATGACAAGTCAACGCATCTACGATATGTCCTTAACTGCCTGGTGTATGGACAGTTTAGAAGTCAAATATTGACTTCCTTAGGCAGTGTCTCGGTACTTTTTACCAACTTGGTTCCAAATAGCCTGTTCATATCTCAAGGCGAACTGCAACATACTATGAAATTTTGAGGAAGATCAAACTATTGATATGGCAGTTATAACGGTTTATTTTAAAAGGGGCGTGGCACAGCCCACTTCCTGGCTGTAATTCATACTGTATCAACATCATATATAACAAATCTCATATGCATTCCTCTGGTAGTTCATAAGATATATTTATTTTAAATTCTATGGGCGGTACTACGCCCTGTTTTTCAACCACAATCAAGTATAGCCAAGGACTACCAACATGTCATCAGTACCACTTTGTAAAATGTTTGCATCATTAGGTCTATTAGAAAAACCGTCAGAGCTATCTTTAAAAAGGGGCGAGGCACCGCCACTTCCGCCCTGGCTGTAATTCATACTGCACCAACAACATATATACCAGATCTCATCTTCATACCTCTGACAGTTTATGCGATATATCTTTTTTAATTTTCAAGTATGCGCGGTGCCACGCCCCTTTATCCGATCACAACCAAGTATAGCCAGAGCCTATCAACAGGTCATTAGTACCACTTTACTAAATTTTCGATCAATTGGTTTTTGATTGATTTTTGAAAATGGTGAGTGGCAACGTCGGAACAACATATATAACAAGGCGATTGGTTAATAATTCCTCTAGATATTGCGTTTTCAAAAATTGGGTTCAATGGGCGGGGCCACACCCACTTGATATATACAAAATTCAAGTAGCCTATTTCCACCACCGAACCCACAGCTACAATCTGTGAAAATGATCGGCCCAGCCGTTCTCGAGTCTATATAAAAAAAGATATATTTAATGTCATACACGCATCGAACAGCAAAGGTTCATCTAGTCATTAAGGAAATCCTATATGCTAATAAACAACAATTAATTTCTAACGTCAACGGGTCTCGGTATTTATTTTCATCCGATAGGAAGAGATTGCAAACAAAAATTTATGAATTTAGTTCACTGTCGATAGTGCAACGCTCTCCGCTTGTGAGATATCTTTATATATTTAATTAAATAACCTATTAAATATGTAATTATATTAGAGCGAATGATTACGACACGCTTATTATCTGAAGACTACCAAACAAACGGTTTCTGACGTGACACCACACATATCTGCCCAGCCAAATAGCCGACAGCCATCATTCTGAGACGTCCGGTGAGTTTTTAACATATAGCAAATCCATGACAACTGACAGCGAACAACAGTCACTCTGGCGGTTACCATCTCGCATTACACGCCTTTGTGCTAATACCGTCTCCCACAGATGTTGTCACAAGTAATGTGTAACTTGCAAGATTTGCACATCCTTATTCATCTTACCTTCCGCTTATATTACAAACTCGTTTCGTTGTCACATCTCTAGCCGTAATTTTGCATACGAACTGACGCTGAGGCTGCAAAAAAGGACGCGTCGTCTAACGGATACAACGGATGATTTGAACTGAATATAAGTCACCTCAGCGACCGCTTTGAAAACAAGTTGGCGCAAGTCAGCCAGTCGCTCATGCTGGTAGCTAGGCAGTTTGTCTCTTTTGGCACTTGTCTATTTCCAGTAACCGTTGTGGCCATTAAACGTTTCACTTTCGTTTTTTACAGGTGCGCATGCATGGCTGCGCTGTTGTCTGCACATGCTCCCAAGTGCAAGTGAGTCCACTAAGAGGTTTTCACGACAACACATTAACCAGATCCATTGAAGTTTATAATTAAAGCCATTGTGAGCAAGGCGTAGCAATAAGCACACAGACATTTAGATAGATAAGTTATGTTTAAATAACGTATTATTATCCATTACTCACTCGGTATATTATGCCGCAATGGATATATTAAGATAACTCATAAGCAGTGGACAATGGGAAAAAGTCTTGAATAAA
Source organism: Muscina levida (assembly GCA_964034835.1). Classification (NCBI taxonomy): domain Eukaryota; kingdom Metazoa; phylum Arthropoda; class Insecta; order Diptera; family Muscidae; genus Muscina; species Muscina levida. The sequence continues at coordinate 67,026,974 of OZ035880.1, read as the reverse complement.
AGTCAGCATAGCAGACCACTAAATTCTTGTTTAGAAACTGGCTGGATGCAAATAACTTTTACTATCGGGTTGGAAATAAAATTGGCATATTTCCAACCCAAAATCAAGTTAATGTTTCCATTTGAAAAATACATTTGCAGTAAAAGCTGCGTGAAACGCATACTCACACAACGCAAATGAAATATAACGAATTCTAGCAAAAGCTTTGGATATATATGATGGTTAGAATCGGCGTTCAACTGTATTGCAAGTTGTGAATTGACGTTATCACCTCTAAAATATAAAGAATTCTTCATAAAACAAATGTTCAATCGGGTGTATTTTAGCAGCATGAGAACTATCGATATCGATAACTATAGTTTGATAGATGAGGATGCCAAACAGTGTTGACATTTCTATTCAGACAGAGTTTGGCAAGACATCATAAATCGTTTAACTCTAGAATCGCTCTGACGCTTCCGAATTGTGGAAATTTACTTTGAAAACAAAAAGTCTGTCTATCAGTCTATATAGTATTTTTATTAACGAAATGTGTTTAGATCTTTTCTAGTAAAATAACTACGTTGTCAATAAGCAAAATTGATGCCCCCTCTCGCATCTTATCTCTGTGCCGCCCGAAAAATTCTACCAGAGACTAAAGACGAGAGTGTGTGGAACAGTGCTGCCCACCTGCAAGGACAGCAATCCTCAGCTAGTGGCAGATTCGGATAACGTACTGAAAATATGAGGAGAACATTTACCAAATTAAGTGGATATGGACATCACTCCAGAGGACCCTGCCCCAATCCATGACGATGGTCTTAAAGTAGTCACACGTGTTCCGGCTACAATGTTTTAGGCAGGTGGAGAGGAGCTGGTTAACATCTGGCTAGATGAAAGCATGCCCGGTAATTGGAGTTATGTATATTAGAGTGTAAAAACGATCGTGGAATAAGCCTGTTACCAACTGTGTACAATGTCCTTTGGCGCATATTAGGTGAAACTTGTAAGCCAATTGTAAAAAAAATATTAGGACCTTATCTTGTGGCCTTACTTACTTACATATTTAGTTTCCCTTTACAACCCATGAATAAGGTATGCGATAGCTTCTTGCATTGTTGTGAATTAACACGCTTTCTATTCTTATTAATTTATCAAAAAATGCGAACGCCACTGGGAAGCTTTTACTAGATATGTCGATTGACTATATTGCGAAATTGCTGTCGACAACATCGAGGAGGTGGCTATGAAAGAAACATGTAAATGACTGAAGACAGAAATCAAACCATTGAGATCCCTCATGGTAGTCGCGTGTTCTAACCATCATGCCACGGTTTTGGACCTAGTAAATCTACGAAGGATCAAATATTCACGTTACGACAAATCCTGGAGAAAACTCATCAAAAGCACCTTTTTGTCGACTACAAACCTGAGTTCGACTGTCCGATAAGGAATAGACTCTGTGATGCCATATCTGAGTTTGCCATATACGCCTTTGCAGATGTACCTCAAGAAAACTAAATCCTTACGTAAGATTGGAAAGGATCTCACTGAACCAGGCAGGGTGATAGTTTGTCTTGCACAATATTACATAAGTGTCTAATGTCACTAGTCTACATCGATGTTATAGACATTATTGGCCAAAAATTTGCGGTATGTTATTGCTGTTTTTTCATCTTTGAAAAAGGAGTCAGCAAAAATGGGTTTGGGGTATACAAGACAAGGCAAAAATAATGACTTCGACGAACAACGAGTTATATCGATGGGGAAGGACCGTGAGCATAGAAACTTTATCGTCAACAAAAAAAAATAGTGTCATGGCCATGGCTTCGAGTAACTTCAACCGAATCGGGCTGTCGGAGGCAGCTTTAAAGTCGACGAAAAGATGGTACGTGTCGATCTTGGCTCTATTCCAGAGCTTGCCAAAGTGTGAATATCTGGCCAGTTGTTGCTCCTCGCCACCGGATTTGAAGATCTCTGCCGGAAGTCCGTCGGCACCAGCTGCTTTATTGTTTTTCAGCCGTGATATTGCTCTTCTTACCTCGGTTTGACTTAGTTGTGGGCAATCTAAGCCGTCGTCGACAATAATACCTTCACTTGCGGTACCTTCTGGAACCAGCAGTTGCTGGAAGTGTTCTCTGCAAATATGCATCACACTCTGCGTATCTGTAATCAGATTTCGGCCCTTGTCCCTACAGGAGGGATGCCAAATACCGCAGCCTTTTGCTTTTACTTTCTGGTAAAATTTTCAGGCGTCACCTCTATCCGCTCTATATCTTCGTTTTCCCGTTCCTTCATTTGACGTTTTTTTAGCTTAAATAGCAGTCTCACCTGTTTTACTGACTCCTTGTGCCGTTCCCTAACAGCCGGGTTACAATTGACTGTAGCGTTGCCTTATAAGCAGCATCCTGTTCCTCAGACGCTATGCGACATTCTTCATCATACCAGAATTTGTCTGAGCGCCGTTTTTCATATCCCAGCACGGTTGTTGCGGCGGTTGCCATGGAATGCGCAATATGCTGACACTGGGTATCGGAAAAGTCTGAAGTAGAGGCGTTGTGTCGTTGAAGTTGGAAGAACTGGTTGGAGTAGACAGAGGCTATCTCTGGTGTTTGCAGATTCGCGGTATCCAGCTTTCTTTGTGTTTGGTAACGTGCGTTTTGCGCTCTGCTCAATCTTCTGCGCACCTTGGCCGCAACCGGGTAATGATACGAGCCAATATAAGCACCTCGGATCACACGGTCGTCCATTACACTATATGCATGCAGCCATCGGGGGATAGCCAAGTTGCCTTGTGGATATCTTTGTGCACTCACTACTATATTCCTTCCATGCTGCGAAGCTAACAAGCCTAAACCCGTTGTCAGACGTGTCGGTATGCAGGCTGAATTTATTGATCGATGAACCAAGAACACCTTCCTTTCCTATTTTTGCATAAAAGTCTCCCAAAACAATTTTAATGTCGGGGCCAGGAAATCTCATCGTCTTTATCTTCCGTCGGGGCATGAGCACAAATCAGCGTGTTGTTGAAATATTTTGCCGTGATGCGGCTTGTGGCTATTCGATCACTAACAGCATTAAACCGTTAGGCAAGATGTCTGAGTCTCTCACCAACTACAAATCCACATTGAAATTCGTGCTTTTCGGCATAGTAGCTGTAATAGATGTCGCAATTTTTACGGCGCGAGCATCCTTGTCCTGTTTATCTCATCTCCAGGATGGTGGTGATGTCAGTCGGTTAGTGGCACCTTCTCCATAGAGAGTCCGGACGTTTCAGGTGGGTGCATATCCTTAAATCATGGTCCATATTACAACATTTGGGTGGTTCCGTTTCATTCTTTTTCTTTATCGTGATTTCATCGCCAGTAAAGGACCTGAAGGCGGTAACACTATACCAGGCAGTAACACTATACCAGGTGTTAATTTTACGCTGTCGAATTGTGGGTGTTTACTATAACGGACATACAAAACCTGGGCGGCGGGTTTCGCCATCAGATGAACCATAAGCAATATGAGCTTTACTATGATATCGACTTAGCCAAAAGAGTAAGAATTCAGCGAATACGATGTCTGGAACAAGCTGCCAGAATGGATGTAAATGCCCCAGAGAGAAAGGTGTTTGAAGGCGAATCTAAAAGACGGCGCAAAGCAGGGAGACCCACACTTCATTGGAATGACCAAGTGGTTGGAGACATGCCACCATCTAGTAGGACTAACTAGAGGAGGCACGCAGAAGAACGATGCGATTAGAATCCTTTAATACTTCAGATCCCCTAATTTATGAACCACACTCATATGTTGAAATTAGCCACGTAAGTAAATGAGAATGTTAGAATTTTCCTAAATGTTGAGAAATCACTTTGGAATGTTTTTTGGTTATTCAAAATACAAACAAAAAAGTGGAAGCTATCTCTTTAGGAAACTAGCAACGATGCATATATGCCGTTTTTACAACATATAAAATTTGTCACATGGGAAATTATGGCGTTCATAACTTAATTTCGAATAAACTGGACTTATGTTGTTATTGCACTGGAGATGCGATATTACAATTATTAGACAATTTCCAGTAAAACAGTGCTTTACTAGCTCTCTCAAAAAACCCAGATAAAACTGGTTTCGGTTTTAGAGTATAGACTCGTCAGTATGATTTTCTTATTGTGTGAAAAACTTAAAACCTTAAAATTGATGAAAACTTTAATATACATATCCTCATTTTACTTTTCACACAAAACTTACAATCGATTCTGGTCAAGCGTCAAACTGCAATACAATGCACGAATGTTCAAACCCCTTTAACACAGTAAAGATCTCGTTCCTAAAGAAACGCTCATTTTGGCGATCTCTTCCATTTTGCAGATTTGCAACCCATCTTCTATAAAAGTATTTGCCACTTATTGTTGCGGCAAATCATTGACGCGATTTCAGTTATTTTTAAACGATATCTATTTGTGAACCATATCGTTGCACAGATTTTCCTCCTTTTTTTATTAAATTATTAATTAAAAGCATTGCAGACAGTCTTGAGTGATTGAAGTCCGCTTTCGTCCAGACTAAACCTTTTGCCGGTGCTTAAGGAAATTAAAATTGTTGCCCAAATGCATTTGGGACCAACAAATTGCAAGTCAAATTCCGGGCGCGAAACTAAGTAACCTTTCGTAACCCGCCGGTAGGCAATCAAATTCGCCTATCGCTTTTAATTATTTGTGGTGTTTTTCTTTGATTTTTGTGCAACAACATCAGAAATATTTGAAATTTTGTTAAATCTTACAAGCGGCAAAATTTAACCAATATGTAATGAGAAGCTGGAACAGACAACCAAAACATGTTGGTATTTCTCCGATATCGTCTGTATCTACAAGCGTTTCGGCCGCGGCAGGTCGGGGTATGGGACTCAATCACGTTTGCCTGATACGCTGGCGATCAGTCATTTGCCAGCGAGCGGCCGTGGCAGATAGTTAAGCGAGTGGCACAGGTGCCACCGTCAACGCCACCGCCGCCACCATCGCCGGCTTGAAACGAGTTATGTAAGCGGCACAAGGAGAAAATCGTTTAAATGTAATCAAAGCAAAAAGATTTATTTGAAATTGAAGAAATACCACGACGCGAAACAAACTCCCCACCCCACCATCCGCCGACAAAATCATAAAAAAACCAAAATGCGGCAATAAATTCACAAACCGCTCCTGGCCGGCTTCGCTATCTGTGTGAAACTGTTACAAGTGCAGCTGTGCAACTGGTGCCGGTACCGGTCCCAGGCCCATGTTGTGGCCAACGAGCCATCAACCGACAACATGGGGGACATGAGTGTAACACCTTCAAAATGTGAATGGTTGGCCCAAAACAACAATAGCAGCAACACCACACAGTACGCTGAAGGGGCAGTGCACTTCATTTGATCCTTTAGCTGATCTCTTGGCTAATTTTTCCGTCTTCTAAGCCAAATTTTGTGGCGACCGACGAGTACTTGTTACCTAATCGTTTTGGGGCATTTGGTTGATAGTCTGTCGCACCACACGTATGTGGCATGTACGAGTGCGACGACGACGTCGACGTTAGGTGCACAGTTTCTACCTGTGGATGATGATTGCATAATGTTACGGATCACTTAACAACCAAAGAGCCAACCTCTTCCATGAGATGCAAAGACTCCGTGTCTAGTCTATAAAACACCAATCCCATGTTGTTCTTGTAGTTATTCGCATTAGTGGCAACATCATTGGCCACAATAATGGCAAACACTTGTTGCCTCGAAATTTGTGACATTCAAGCAATTTTTTTTATCCATCGTAGATAAATAAGTTTTCGTTTTGACAGTTGTGTTGCCATTGGAACCAAAATAAGTTTTCGTTTGTAAAATTATGGGTTCCTCCATAGTCTATTAGGGTGAGGAACTTATTAGAAACCAATTATTTGTGTTCTTCGGCTCTATCAAATGCGATGAAATTTGATAGCCATTTAATTAATATATAATATTTTTTATAGTCGCACAGTGGGTAAAAGCATAGGTAAACTGGGGATTAATTAAAGGAAGCCCATTATTATTGATATTTATATTTTTTGGAATAACTTTACATTATTAAGTAAAAAAAATTGATAAAAAATATTTTTTTAATTGAAAAATAAGAAAAAAATGATATTTACATATACATATATGGATTCTAACCAATTTTAGGTGTTAGGTCACATCATCATCATTATCGTTATCATTATCATCATTCTCATCATCATCACATGTGTTTAGTAACTGGGGTTCATTCACAATAACTTAATTTAGTAAAAAACGCTATCTCATAATATAATATCTAATATCTATCTAGCTAATATCTCATATTATAAAAGCATTTAATAAAATTTGCTTGATCTCGCCCATAAACTTGTTAAAACTCAATGTATATATCGAAAATACAACATTTATTGAGCCCTTTAAAAAAAAAATTAAAAATATTTGCAAAACATTTATCTAAACAAAATATATTTAATTATATACCCAAATACCTTAAGTTGATGGTTCCATTACTTTTACTTTTAGAAGACGTAATACAAATTATAAGTTATCGAAATAACTCAATTTTTTATTTTAGCCATTGACCATTGACCGCTCACTGCCGATAAAGTAAGTTACTCAAAGCTATAATTTTAGCAATTAGTGATGTAGAATTTTATTCACATTCACCCAATACCAAACATGTCTGTGCAAGATAAACTTAAGCTTTTGAATTAATCCTCTCTATCACGATCTGGGCGACCAAAATTCGATTTCTCAAAACCAATGTTTTTATTAATTATTTCCGATTGTAGCGTAAAGAGAACAGAATGCTTAACTAGATTCCGTTATTTTTTTCATTCCATTTTGCTTACATTCGTTTTCTACACGCTGTCAAAGTTAATTGTTGCTAATTGTGAATTTTCTATTTTGGTGCGTTAAGGTAAAGCAACAATTTTAGCAAGATATGGGAAGGCGTGTGTTTAGTTAAAACATTTAGGTAAAATGGAAAATTATAAAGCAGGTTAATATTATTTAATCCACTTAGTTAAATAAAATTATAATTAAAATTCCTACTAGTAAAGCAACATTGTAAAATATGTTTTTTTTGGTTATTTCAATGGGTACCAAAATCGAACTATGGACAAAAAGTTATACATCACCACTTTTCACCCCTTCTACCTGTGATTAAATATAATCTTTAACATCGTATTGTTCAGATGGAAAAAAATTTTTGCGGGTTTTTGCGGTTTTGTGTTTTATAGGCATTTACCTACTGCGGAAGAATAGACCATAATTTCTGCGGCTTTACTGAACCACTTTAGTTAACATGCAGGATGTCCTACATCTATATGCATTTATAGTTAGAGGGTATCCAGACGAATAAAAAGTTATAGGGAGGTAGGGCTCTAATATGCAACCTTGTGGAGATATATGGGAACGTAACCTCTAACCCCCGAATGTTAACATATTATTATTTTTTACGCATCACCGAGTAATTTTTTTACATTCCGCTTCATATTTGCTTCAAATAATTTTAGCAGCCCAGATCGTGAATTTACCCCACTGTGCGCCGTGCGAATTTAGATGTCGGGAACTTGTGTTTCATCTATCATCGTTTTCCTCGAGATAGACATATGCCGAATTTCAGAAGGAACTCAAGGCACTATATCGTCGGCTTGATATGCAAAACCTGCTAACTCCCTTTCAGCACATTTTACAGGAGAGACAAAAAACTTTGTATATTTCATATACAGTAAACTACGGATAAGTGCACATCGCATAAATGCAAAAACCGCATAAGTGCACTGGAACTTGAAGCCATTAGCCTTTTTAAAACGTTTACATCCAAAAACACACGGATAAATGCAACACGCATAAATGCAAAAACCGGATAAATGCACAACTTTTGCTAACCTGGAAGTACTTTTTTAGTACAACTTTGCATGCATAAATGCAAATCTCTCATACTACATAAATGTAGATTATGGTTTAGAGAAAATGGAGAAAAAAATATATAAGGTTGGAACAGAAAACACGGTTGAAAAAAAGATTTCAGACTTTTTCAGCACACGTGGTTTAGGTGAATCGAATTGAGGGCAATTTAATATGTATTTTGCAAAAAACGATGGTGCAAATTATGATTGCAATGATGCATTAACAGCTCTTATTTTGGCACAGAACTGAATATTTTTAATTTTTTTGTATGAAATATGACAAACACTAAAATAATTCAATATAAATTTGTGATTTTTTTTACCTTAAGCTAAAGTGATTTTTATAAGTTTTTATTAAAAACCTGTTATGTAATATAAACCAAATATTAATAAAAACATTAAACAGTTTAAATTTTAATTATTTTCTTAAAGATCCGTCCAAACTGAACTGGTGTTACAGATTAATAAAAATAATCTAATGTTTGTATAAATGCAATAATCGTTCACTTATGCAATGTTTGTATATATGCAATAGTTGTGCACTTATCCGAGTGTTGTATAAATGCAAAAACCGCATAAGTGCACAAAAAGTCACGCGAAAACCGATGTGCACTTATCCGTAGTCTACTGTACATATTCAGTTTGAGGGAAAAATCAAAAATATTATAATAACGTTGATTTAGCAGTTTTTCTTAATAAACTTTTTTAAACACTACAAAACTCAAAATCCTGGTCAACGAGACTCTACCAACATGCTTTACCACACGGCATCAAAATTACAATTTATTTAAAAAGTGGATTTAGCAGGTTTGCACATTAAGTTGACGATATGTTAGTTTGGCATTATAGTTATATGCGACGCATGATATCAGTGCTAGGAAATGATTCCTAAGTTGATTCCTAAGTATAATTCCTAAGTCTAATCGTTTATTAGGAAATAAGCCTCCTTGGTTTAATAAAAGACTTGCCAATTTAAAAAACATAAAAAATAAGGCTTTTAAAAAATATAAAATGTTCAATAAATAAGCCGATTAAAAATACTTTCAGCAAATTCGGATGGAATTTAATTCTTTGCATAATTTCTTTTATAGGAATTTCATTTTAGGACGGAAAATGAAATTTGTTCTTATTCCTCAGCATTTTGGCATTTTATAGATGTCAAAAGAAAGAATAATGGTTATCTTAATAGGATGTATTATAATGATAGCTTATCAAAGAATAGCATTGAATCGTGCAATTTATTTGCGTCTTATTTTCAATCAACATTCACTCTCCATAACAATTTTGTAGCACAGTCTGTTCAGACAATTCTTCCTAGTCTTGTAATTGAAATTACTGAGGAAGACGTAAAGTCATCAATTTTGGATTTAAAAGACAATCCGAATTGCATATTTAATGATTCACTTCCACCTATTGTCTTTAAACAATGTGTTAAATCATTAGTAGGTCCTATTAAAACTTTATTTAATGCGTGTTTAAATCAAGGTGTATTTTTTGATAACTGGAAAAATTGCTGCGTGGTCCCTATCTTTAAATCTGGTGATAAGGCTAATGTGATGAATTACAGACCAATTGTAAAACAATGCTCATTAGCTGAAATTTTTGATAAAATCCTTAAAAATAAACTTTTTGATCATTTTTTAAGAAGTATATCTTCTTTTCAGCATGGTTTTTTCCAGGCCGTTCAACCTCTATGGAGAATAAGACACAGGTCGATGTCATTTATACTGACTTTGCAAAAGCATTTGATACAGTAAGTCATGATATTTTGTTACATAAGCTTTGTCAATATGGTATAAAATGGGATCTTTGTATTCCAGCATTAAAATTAATGCATTTTCAGGGATCCCGCAAGGGACGCATTTAGGGCCCTTATTATTTTTGATTTTTATTAATGATTTACCAAATTGTTTAAAGTTCTGTATACCTCTCCTTTTTGCGGATGATTTCAAGTTGTTCGCGGAAATCTATAATATAAAAATAAGTCGCTGAATGTGTTGCTAAGCGCAAAACTCGAGAACGGTTGGACCGATTTGGCTCAATTTTTTTTTCAGTTATTCGTAATTGCCAGGAGTAGGTTTTTACGAAAACCTTCCGGAAAAGTCGGGAAATTGGAAAAATTGAAAATTGCCTTTTTGTATGGAATTTTTTGTACAATTGTTGCAGAATGGCTTTTCGAATAGAAAAATGGAAAATTTTTGTTGAAAAATTCGGAAAATTCCGGAAAAATTCAAAAGTTTGAATTTGTTTTTCCGACGAAATTCAGCATTTTATAGTATGATTTAATTAATTTGGATGATGGAACTGTGAAAAATTTCGGATAATTATTCCAAAATAACTTTTCGAATGAAAAATAGAAAAAATGTAGGTGGAAAACTCGGAAAATTCCGGAAAAACTTGGATTTTTTCTAAAAAAAATTTTCGAATAATTACGGAAAATGCCAACAAATTTAAATTTTTTAGACGAAATTTTGAATTTTATAGTATAATTGATAATTTTGGACGATGTTTATCAGTAATATTTCCGATAATAGAAAAATTCTTGGTGGAAAACTCGAAATATTCCGTAAAAACTCGAAAAATGTAGATTTTTCGACGAAATTTTGCACTGTATCGCTTGATTAAATGATTTGAAAGGTGGAAAATTCGTTATGATGCTTGGAAAATTTGGGATTATTATGTTAAAAGTTTTAACACGAAATGATCGAACAATATCAAAATCTTCTGCATGAGAATAACGCATTGGTCCGATTGTTCAAAACCGCATTGAATACAATGCATTCCGACGATTACAAAATCATTATCAGAGCAGACAACTTAAAAATGGTCAGTAGAACAAAAGGTTTGTTTACAAGTCATCACTTTTTTTCATTCTCCATTTAAGTTCGAATTTCGATCTTGAAATTAACTTCTGATCGAAGACATGTGCGTGCTCATGTGCGGCAGTCTACTGTCGAAATTGGAATACCAGCGTCAAATCGTTCGATGCACAATGCATTCAATCGTGAATTGCAACGAGATCAAGCATTGATCGAGATGAGCTGACTAAAAGAGTCCGAAAAAATGTGCCGCCATTGAATGCCAAGCAAACGAACGTGTACGATTCGCTGATGGAGGTTGTTGACGATGGAACGGGAGGCATTTACTTTCTCGATGCTCCCCCAGGCAAGACATTCGTCATTTCTTTGATTCTGGCAACATTTGGTCAAGATCTCAAATTCCATTAGCTGTTGTATCCGCTGATATTTCTGCCACATTGTTGAAACGCGGTCGACCTGCACATTCCCCTTTGAAGCTGCTGATGAATCTTCTCATGGTTGACAAGCGAAATTGTTGCGAGAATGCAAAATAATCATTTGGGATGAATGCACGATGGCACATAAACGATTTTAGGAGGCAGTTGACCGAACGATTAAGGACTTACGAGGTGATTCGAGATGATTTGGTGTGGCCATGATATTTTCGTCTAACGCTTCCCATCATCTGAAAATCTACTGCTGCTTATGAAATTTACGCATGCCTGAAATCGTCATCTTTTTGTTACTGAATTTTCAAAACAGCTGCAAGCGCTTGGTTATTTCCAAATTCCTATTGATGTTTTAACTGAATTGAAGACGTTCCCGGGAAATTTTTGCGAGTTTACATCGTCGAAGGAGGAACTCATCACCAAAGTTTTCCCGGCAGTGCACTAAATTATAAAAATCTAGATTGAATTAGTGAGCGGGCCATACTACAAGCGAAGTATAAGGACGTCGATAGCTCAATGTTATTATTCAAACTAGAATCGATGGAGAACTGCATTCATAAAAATCCGTTGATAGCGTGACCAACGAGAATGAGCCCATCAACTATCTGACAGAATTTTTGAACCCCCTAGATATGCCAGGAATTCAGCCCCATAATTTACAGGTGGGATCGATCATAAGCATTTTTCGGAATCTGAATCATCCTAAATTGTGCAACGGTACGCGTTTGTCGGTCAAGAAACTGATGATCAATGTGATTAAAGCGACGTTCATCAAGGACAAATCCAAAGAAGAGGAATTGCTATTATTCTAACCAATCTTCCCATCCAAATTCAAGCGAATTCAACTTCCCATTCGATTAGCTTTTGCGATAACAATCAATAAGTCGCAAGGCCAATCTTTGGAAGCTTTCGGGATCAGTCTCGAATTTCCCTGCTTTTCAGAAGGTCAGCTGTACGTTGCATGTTCGCGTGTTGAGACACCGTCTTCATTGTTTTTTTTACGTTGTTTATCACATCGCTCTTCACTGATTTCGACTAAATTCTAATAAAACACATTGTGTTTTACTTTTACCCTGGAGCTTATATGAAGACGTTACCTTAGGAGTGTGACGAAGGTTGCCGGTTCCGAAGTTGTATGGCAGAACAACGTTTGCCGGGTCAGCTAGTTTCAAATATAAATCATTCTGTTCTCATACAGAGGGACTTGTTTGCTATAAATGAATGGTGTAGAAGAAACCATTTAGGTCTGAATCTGTTAAAATGTTGTACGATATCATATGTTCGCAGTCGAGATCCAGTTATTACTCCATTGGAGACTATACATTAAAGAGAGTTTTTGAAGTTAAAGATCTAGGTGTCATATTTGACTCAAAGCTAGAGTTTAATAGTCATATTGATTATATAACTTCTAAGGCTTATTTAATGTTGGGTTTCGTGAAAAGAAATGTTAAAGATTTTAAAAATCACCGTACTCTGAAGACTTTATATGTTTCATTTGTTAGGAGCAATCTTGTGTACTGTTCTCTTATATAGATAGAACCCATTTTATACCACTCATTCAGACAGAATTGAAAGAATCTAGAAGTTATTCTGTAAATTTGTTCTCAAAAAGATCAATTGGTGCTTAGATGGAAGTACATATGAAAATAGGCGAAAACTCCTAGGTCAGCAATCTTTAAGAGATCATAGATCTAGTTATTCTAAAATGTTTATTTTCAATATTTTGAATAATGTAATTAAATGTAATGAATTGTCTGATTTGGTAATTTTACATTCTCCTCCCCGTGAATTGCGGGTAGAAAGGCTACTAACTATGGTATTAATGAACCAATAACAAGGTGTTTAAAACTTTGCAACAGGTTTTTTTCGATATTGGATTTTAGTTTGCAAAAAAAATCAATTTAAATTAAATTTGCTTAAAATTTTTAATTACATGTATTTTATAATTAACTTTGTATACTAGTCTGTAAGATATATATCAGTAGACTAAATAAATAAATAAAATAAAAAAATGGCCAAGGGTGCCAAAGGAAATTTTGGCAAATATTACAAATATACTTTTACCCAGTAGGAAGTGTCTGCAAGACATCCTCAAGGGTAGGTGTACGACCATAGTTAATCGTTGATGACACGTAGGGGACCGTCCATACAAATCGTCGACGAAATTTTCATACAAGTGTCCGCTTTGTCATGCACGACCTGATGAGCGACAATGTCGGTCAAATTGTCGTTGATGCCTAAATAAGCGACATGTCGCCCACACAATCATGCACGATATAATGACCGACAATGTCGGTCAAATTGTCGTTACCAGTGCTTAGTAATTTAAAATAATAAAAATGAAGTTGTTTTATTGAAAACGTGCAATACATGAACCGTCACGCACTGCTGTTTCCAACAAACTGAAAATGTTTTACTTCTACTTTCCTCTCTCAATTTCTATGTCGTTATTGTTCCGTGACATTAAACTTTTTTGTTTGATGCACGACAACATTAGTATTTTGTCGGTCAGCTTGTCGTCAACCGAGTGTTCTGACGACAAGTACATATATTATACACATTTTGTCTTGAGGACAGCGTTGACGACAAAGTCGTGTATGACGATACTTCCTACTGGGTGTTGTTACTTTACATAACATAGTCCCCGTCGTGTTGGTCAACTGTGAAATTAGAGATTTTGAAACAATTGTTTTGTTTTATAGAAATTATCTTTTTGGAAGTTCAAGAGCTATTATGGGAGAAATGAGTCTATAAATTACACAGGGCAACAACCAAATTCGGAATGGGATTAAACCAAAAGCAAATGAAAGTTGACATTTCTCATAACAAAATCGTCAAGGGCTTCTTTTAATTTAGTGCAATTTTTTTTTACTACGTATATTAAGTTGCTGTTTTTAGAACGCTAGCTAACAAGAGAAAAATCATTAAAAACTGCTTATTTATTTGTATTATCCTAGAAAGTTATGGCATCTTACTGTTTTTAGGGTCGATGAATCCATTTATTTATTTATTTTAGAGTCTATGTCTATGGACCGAATTTTAGCACCCTGCACCCATGGGAAGGCGAAGCACATCTGTACTCCAGTAAAAATATTGAAAAAATATCAGTATCATTCAACGGTAAAAACTATTTTTTGTTATAGTCTATATCACAGTTTGTTTTTTATTTCTTAAATTCGAAAAAAGCTGGCACCTTAACCTTTTATTTGGTACACAACACGTCTATGCAAAAAGCCTCCTTATATTTATAAAAACAAAAAATTATTTGGAGATATAATTTAGCTTTTTTTCTTAACGCGTAGCCTTCTTCGCTAAAATTTGTTATATGAAATATGTAGTTAAACGTCAATGATTTTTCACACATATCTTGCAAAAACAAACTCTATTGACATTAATTACCTATATAATATATATGAAATATTTTTATGAGTACATTTTTTTCAGTTAAAGGTCATTATTGTCCACTTTCTACAATTCTAAGATTAAGTGATATTATTAAAAAAAACTAAACTTAATTTCTCTTTACACCCCATGAATGAGGTATGGGATGCTTCTCGCGTTGTTGTGAATTAACACGCTTTCTATTTTAGATTCACAACAAACGGCACCTACTTGTTTATTGACGAATGCGAACGTTGCTGTTTGAGAAGCTATTACTAGACATGCCGATTGACTCGACACTATTCTGCGAAGTTGCTGTCCACAACATCATGGGGGCCGGCAATGAAACAAAATTTTAGATGACTGGAGGCGGCAATCGCGAGTTCTAACCATCATGCCGCGGTCGGCACCACTTTTCACAAACAACTTCCTGAAATTTCAAAAACAGATCCAACGATTACCTTGAATCCCTTGTTCTCGTAAATTAAACTTTAATCGTCTATTTCTACTCAGTGTGAACTTTTGTGAAGAAAGTTTCCGAGAGTTGATAAGAAAGCGTACTTTTGCGATGGTTTGTTTTACGCCAAGTTCCATAAATTAGTAAAACATTCGTCTTTTTTCTCTATCAGTATTAGGTACATACACCCTTATTAAATATGCAGAGATATGTATGCATACTTTTTAGTTGGAAATGCAAAGCTACATTTAACCAAACAGCTGAACATTTATATGTATTCCAAAGTTTCCTGACACTAGAGTATTTTAACCCGAAACTTTAGTGTGGAAATTTCCTATTTCAACCTGAGATTTAAATAGGATATACATTTGAAACAAACTGAATTCAAAAGCTTTAATTAATGGAAAAAATAACAAGTTAACTTAGCATACTTAAGAATTGATCATATGTATTGATATTATATTCATGTTTAATTTCATATTTAGTTATTTCCGAAAAGCCTAACGAAACCCGTTAACCCGGTTTTTTACTAAATAAGGAAAATTATATTTTTCGAATAAACCGCAAACCGGTTTTATGAAAAGTTCAAGTATTTGAACACTGTAGTCAGTACTGAACCAATTTTTGATATATTAAGTCAAGATTTTGAGGGTGTTAGGAAACTTTGGTATACAGATTGGTTGTATTCGACCAGACCAACAACTTGCGCTAGGTGATTCTCCAAGATCCAAATGACTG
The DNA here is from genome assembly GCA_964034835.1 of Muscina levida. Taxonomy (NCBI): domain Eukaryota; kingdom Metazoa; phylum Arthropoda; class Insecta; order Diptera; family Muscidae; genus Muscina; species Muscina levida. The sequence continues at coordinate 67,011,249 of OZ035880.1, read as the reverse complement.
ACACCTCCGAAATAAGAGTTTTTTTACTTTTTATTACTTATACCTTTTATCACGTTATATTCCAGTAACGCGAAGGTCCTTTATGTCGGGATGATTTTAATATAGCATACAAAAAAAAGTAAATTACAGGTGTTCCAACGAATTGCTTACAGTGCTCTAAATGCACTATACTTTTCCTTTGCTGCAAACTTCATTAAACCGCGGAATAACCCACACTGTACTAATCCATTCAATTTAAACTACAGTCGCTAAAGTTTTGTGCATTATCGCTGTGAGGCCTTGGTTGCACATTGCGTGCAACTATTTCATTAGGTTGCAAGTGCCCCACCAGAGTGGATTTCATATATGTATGTATATGTATTCACTTATTTCTTTTGTATACTCTGGTACCCTCCATTCGAGATCTTGTGCGCTGCTTGCTGCAGTTAGACAACAATACTCATACGCCTACATTGGCTGTTATTTACAGGCTGAGACCGCGATGATGGTGCCGGTTCCAACTCGCTCGCAAGTGTGCGCTTGCTTGGCTTAGCAAATGTCGTGGGAGATGTCGGCGCTGGTTAATGCAAATGCGTGTTGACAACATCTATAGATTCAGTCGTATGCTTGTACCAATGAGTACGAGCGTGAACGTGCAAATTGTTCAATGTTGGGCTCCAAACAATGATCGTCCCTGGATATCGGCATGTGTGGACCAATGTTTGATTTAATTGTTGGCGCTGTTTACGATGCTTGTTCAGCTTCTGGTGCAGCCATTACAACAACTTCGTGGCGGCAGCAGCAGCCTCAGAAATTGTGATTACAACACAACATCGGTGGAGCTATTTGCAAAAGCCATAGAGATAGAGATTTATGGCTCAATTCTCTTTTAACATAAAAATCGAAATGGTAAAATTATTGTTAAGTGTTTCGTGTCAGCCTTCAACAGTTGATTGAACGATTAATTAAACCATTATAAAGACATGAAAGGAGAATTTGTTGACATTTTTCATATATTACAAATATCAGATTTATTTCGCTGTGTCGCAAAATAATGTGTGCGCTATGTGTAGGACTCCTTTTACCACGCTGGAACGCTATTGTGCAGATTGCAGTCAGAGTTGTGTTGAGATTGTAGTCTGTATTTACTCTAAATGAATGTTCTTAGCTTTTAATCAAATGAGAGAATGTTAATTTTATTGAACAAATTTAATAATTTCAGATCAAGTGTTCTTGTAATTCGTTTAATAGAGAATCCAAAATATGGAAATTACCCAAGAAAATTTCGTAGCAATTGTTCCAAATCACACAATTTACTGGAAAGATCCCGCAATGTGTAATACGTATTTACCCCAACAGCATATCAAGAAAATACTTCTTAAATTTTAAGACAAGTATACCACGAACGATTTCTTATCCCTGTTTAAAGTTTAAATACGTAAGAATATTATATATTATTTGTTATTTATTGATTTGTGATTCATGCAGATGATTCAATTTCTCTTTAAATTATTCTGCTGTATTACGAAAATCAGCGTTCTGTTAAAATGCACTTTAGAGCCCCTGTTTAAAATACTATTCAAATCCTACGTTACCTAAACTACTATATCCAATACTGCGGAGAATGTGAATGCCGTTGGGGATGTAAAGTGAATCTTACATCTTAAGCCGACTCACAACCTCCACGTAGTGGCACCAGGGCAACGTTGTTGTTGATATTTTTTATCATAAATAGCGGGAAATAGTGAGCGTTGAACACTGATGAGGTACCACTACCCGACTGGCGGATGTCCTAAAAAAAATACAAGGCTAATATCACTGCCATCCAGGAGATGAGATGAACAGGACAGGTATGCTCGCGACGTTTATTTGTCGCCATCTATTACAGCTATCACGCTGAAAAGCGCGAATTTGGATGTGGATTTGTAATTAGCCAAGGCATCTTGTATAGCGGTTCATACCTATTAGTAATCGAATAGCCGCAATCTGCAGCAAGGCTAATTATTTCTACATCACGCTGATGTGAGATCATGTCCCGACGAAAGACGATGAGATTAAAGATGCATTTTACGAACGCCTAGAGGAAATATATGACCGCTGCCTTTGCAATGAAAATAAAATCGTACTGGAAGATTTTAATGCAAAAATAGGAAGGCAAGATGTTATTGATTCATCGATCGGTAAATTCAACCTGCATTACGACACGTGTAACAATGGGTTTAGGCTGGTTAGCTATGCAGCGTGAAGTAACATGGTAGTTAGTGGAACCAGATTTCAGCATAAAGATCAAAACACCAAAAATCAAATTGATCATGTGGTATATGATGGTAGGCATGCATATAGTGTCATGGACGTGCGTGTGGTCCATGGTGCTAATATTGGCTCGGATCATTACCTGTTTGCAGCCAAGGTGCGCACAAGATTGAGCAGAGCAAAAAACGCACGTAACCAAACACAAAGAAAGCTTGTGCATTACATGGCAACCGGCGCAACAACCGTACTTGAATATGAAAAACGGCGCTCGAACTCCTGGTACGATTAAGAATGTCGCATAGCGACTGAGGAACAGATGTTCCCCGTTAGGGAACGACACAAGAAGACTGTAAAACAGACGAGGCGAACGGGAGAACAAGGATATAGAGCGATACGGAAATAGAGGTGAAGTCTGAAAATTTAACCAGAAAGTAAAAGGCTACGGTAATGGGCTCCCCTCCCGTATGGAAATCTGGTTACAGATACGCAGAGTGTGCTGCTTATATGGAGAGTACACACTTCATACAGCGCACGTGAAGGTATCACGCCAATTGCCGAGGTAAGAAGAGCAATATCGCGGCTGAAAAATAATAAAGCAGCCTGTGCTGACTGACTTGCGGCAGCAACAACCGCGGAATCAGTACTTTACCCACTAAAGCCAGTGTTATCCCCCGGGCCTTATCAGTGTGACTAAATCAACAACTGGCCAGATATTTACACTTCGGAAAATCCTGGAAAAGACTCAAGAGCAACTGACAGACGTTTACCATCTTTTCGTCGACTATTTAGTAGATAGGGTCGAAAAAAAGTTGAACTTATCAGCACCTGGATTTGAAGATCAGGCAACGACGATTCTAGAACATAAGAAAAAAATGCACGCTCACTCTAAAAACGGCAAATTTAGTTTTTTCTGAGCTGTGGCGTCATTTGAAAACCAATCAAAAAAACCCTCAGTTGTTTTAGGTTTTACAAAGACTAAAAAAGCGACAGGAGCTGATTTCTTTAAAAAATAATTTGTAAAAAATAAATAACACTATGCAACAAATGAAGACTTTTTGTAAAAAACAACAACTAGACAGTATAGGTTCGATTCTACTATCGAAGGGTAATAAAACCCTATACTCAGTTTGGCGAGATTTTTTTTTATTGATCCCAAAAGATTCTCAAAACAAGTACAGAAATTTCAGTCAGTTAAACTGACTGATAAATACCATCACCCAATATAATATATTGTTTAAGTCTTGAGTTATTGAAAATAATCGATTTGTAATTAAAACCAGTTAGAAAGTTTCAGTCGGGCAACCCGACTTACATTTACCCTTACCCTCAGTAAAACAAATAATTTTCTATTTTATTGATATTGTTACTCGATTTCGAAAGTGGGCGGAGTGGTACATTTATATGGGAGGTACGTGAAGGGGTGTGTTTAGGCTCCAGATTTATTCTCCATAACTTTATCCTGCTTTACTAAATACAGAATTTGCGCACGATTGCGTTGGGTGTACTGATATTATTACTACATCCCAAAAGTGGGCGGAAAGGTACATTTGTATGGGAGGTACCATAAGGGGCGTGTCTAGACTTCCAATTTTTTCTCCAAAACTTTGTCCTGTTATAATATAACAAAATACAGAATTTGGGCACGATCGTGTCGAGTGTATTGATATTATTACCCTATTTCTAAAGTGGGCGGAGTGGTACATTTGTATGGGAGGTACCAGAAGGGGGCGTGTCTAGACTTCCAGATTTTTTCTCCAAAACTTTATCCTGCTTAAACTTTACCAAATACAGAATTTGGGCACGATCGCGTTAGGTCTTTTATTAATATTAATCGATTTCTAAAGTGGGCGGTACCAGATGTGTATGGGAGGTACCAGATGGGGCGTGAATAGACTTCCAATTTTTTTCTCTAAAACTTTATCTTGTTATAGCTTTACTCAAAATAGAATTTGGGTACGATCACGTTTTATTTATTGATATTATTTCTCCATCTCTATAGTGGGCGGAAAGGTAGATTTGTATGGGAGGTACCAGAAGGGGCGTGGCTAGGCTTTCAAAATTTTTTCCAAAACTTTATCCTGTTATAGCTTTACTAAATACAGAATTTGGGGACGATCCCTTAGGGTGTATTGATATTATTACTCGATTTCTAAAGTGGGCGGAATGATGTATTTGTATGGGAGGTACCAGAAGGGGCGGGGCCATGTAGCCCATTTGCAATACCGTAAGTAGTTTTGAGAAAATAATAACTCGTGCAAAATTTCAAAACATTTGGTTGCGTCTTTCGAAAGTTATCGTGCGAACCAGCCGGACAGCCACCCGACAGACAGACAGACAGACAGACAGACAGACAGACAGACAGACAGACGGACATGGCTCAAACGACTTAAAAAGTCATGAATCGAATTTGGTTCAAAGAAACCTAGGGTCTAAAGTCACTCCTTCTATGTGTTACACTTTTGGGTCGTATCAAATGATATATACCTTCATCCCTACGGGTGATGGTATAATCAGTGAGCCCCTCGAAAAAAGGTGTCATCAGTTTTTGTCCAACAGCTAACTCACACTTCGTAATAGCGCTAAACTATATTCGGCAATATTGTAGCTGGGAGTTTTGCGCTCTAACTTTATTAACAATTTATGTCAAAAAGGTTGGTTATCCCTGCACTTTTTAAAAAAAAAATTTAATTTTTTTTTACTTCTTTGGGCATTACTTTGAAAAACATGAATAACTTAACTATTTGTTAACCGATTTTTACAAACAAATATGCGTTTAACTCGTGATAGCGTGCACTTTCTGAATAAAATAGTAAACATTAGGGTGTCCTTATAAAATAGTGGCTACAATCTTCGTCAAACTTAAAAAATAGTGAAAACTTCACAAAAGTTTGAAATTTCGAGGCAAAAAACAAACAGATATGACAAGTTATCAATATAACGATATATACCGTTGGAAAGGCGTAGTCTTTTCTTTATAAAACGGCTGAGAAACTTCAAATCGGTTTATATTTTACCACGTTACTGGCTTTTAAGTGCGTAAAGGTACAACAAACCGGTATCCCAGAGGTCTTTCTGAGTTATTTAGATTGCGTATATCCGTTCAGATTGTATTGGTATATTCACGAAAGTTATTCAACTTGGCCATGGCTATATTTTTGGCAAAAATTGTTAGTGAAAAATTTCGACTCCCTCAAAGTAATGCCCAAAGAAGTAAAAAAAATAAAAAATTTTTTAAAATTTTTTTTTTAAAAAGTGCAGGGATAACCAACCTTATAAATTGTTAATAAAGTTAGAGCGCAAAACTCCCAGCTACAATATTGCCGAATATAGTTTAGCTCTATCACGAAGTGTGAGTTAGCTGTTGGACAAAAACTGATGACACCTTTTTTCGAGGGGCTCACTGATTTTGAGAATCTTTTGGGGTCAATAAAAAAAAATTGGTCACCAATCTCGCCAAACTGAGTATAGGGTTTTATTACCCTTCGATAGTAGAATCGAACCTATACTGTCTAGTTGTTGTATTTTTTTCACTGTTGCACTGTGTAATTAAAGATAGAAGGTAGATATGTTGTTGAATGACGCTGACTGACACGAAGTCTTCAGTGAAGCATGGCAAGGAACAAGGCGACACCTTATCGTGTGACTTCTTTAACATAGTAATTTATGGAGATGATACTGATGAAAGCTGCAGTAAACACATGTGGAACTGGAACGATGTTCAACATAGACATCATCAGCTAAAAACTGCGGGAAGTGACTACAGCCTACTCAGGTAGTTATTAGTTTCAACGAACAAAGAATCTACTCGTTTAGGAAACTGCGTGAACGCAGTGTTATATGATGTTATCTACTTAGGCTCTGCCATCAATAAAAACATATACCGTCAGCCTCGACTTACGGAAAAGACTTCTGCTTGCCAACAGATGCTAATACGGACTAAGCAAGCTATTTAATGATAGACTCTCGACGAATAAATATCCGGCTATATAAGGTACTGATTCTACCTGACTGGATATATGGCTCAGAATACTGGGCAATGACACAAGCTGATGAATCGGTTTCGGCAGTATTCGAGAGGAAAATACTCCGTAAAGTATATGAACCCATCATCGTTAAAGGAGTGTATCGAAGTCGTATGGTCAAACGCATTAGGGCACAGCGCTTGCGTTGGCTATCATATTATGCGCATGTATGAAAATGCTCCAGCTCGAAAAGTTTTCGACAATGAACTCGATAGAGGGCGACCAAACCTCCCTTGGGAAGACCAGGTTACAGAAAACCTCGCAGAACTTTGTGTAACGAACTGGAGAAGATGCGTTGAAAATCAAAGAGAATATAATATTTGGCTGAAGTGCAGAATATGGGGCGGGAGCCCGATTAAAAAAAACTAGTAAGGCTGTTATAATCGGCTATGCCGAAGCTCAGATACCCTTCACCATTTGTAAAAATTGTGGTAAAAACTGGTTATTTGCACCATAACTATATTTTATTAAACTTTGTACCACAAAACAGGGGAGTTGGTGAGAAGTGGACGGTACTTTTATCGTCACACATTCATTTTGTCAGTAATTTTTTATAGATTTTATTTAATTTACCGATTTTACTCATAAACTTATGAGTTGGAGCTTATTTTTATGAATTTTGTAACTCCCCAAAAATGGGAAGTTGTGTGGGATGTGGGAGTAGTTTAAATCCGAACATGCTTATCTTAGAACTTAATCTCTGCTTCTGGACAGAAGCTTACAAAACAAATTTCAGCTCGAAAGCTCATAAACTATAGGGACATACAGAAGGACACCCCCAATAAGGGGGAGTTTGTATGGAAGGTGGGAGAAGTATTCGTCCGATATTGCTCATCTTACAATGTAAGCTCCTATTATAGGACTAAAACTTGCATATAAAATTTCAGCTCAATATTTCCTAACCTACGGCTATAATCGCGGAGGCAGTTACGCGGACACGCCAAAAAGATAGTTTGAATGGGAGGTGGGAGTAGTTTTTGACCGACATTGCTTATCTTAGAAAGTAGCCCCCGCTTAGATATTGAATCTTGCGTACAAAATGTCAGCTATATACCTCTTAAAATACGGCTGCAATCGCAGGGACAAACCCAAAAAAAGGCAGAGTTTGTATGGGAGGTGAGAGTAGTTTTTGGCCGATCGGTCTCATTTTAATACTCAACCTCCGCCTAGAGCAGAAATTCTTTCATACAATATTTCAGCTTGATTGCTCTTAAATTACTGCTGAAAACGCGGGGACTGACATACGGACACCCCCAAAAAGAGAGGGTAAAACGGAAATCGGTTTTATAAAAAACTAGCCGACCGAGCAGACTTCGTCCTGCCTAAAGAAGTATTGACTTAAATTTAACTTTTTGGGTGAAATATATATTCGGGTGCGTTAGATTCTTTTGATATTCTCTGCAACGTCCAAAAGAGTTGCGCAATACAGCAGGATGCAGTAACCAAAGCGATAAGTTTTGCGATCAAACATTTGCCAAAATCAACGACATAAAAACCGATGGATGTATCAAGGAAATAAAATCCTCCACACTCATTCGTAATTGCTTATAAATTTGTATTACAATGTTGGGTGCTGTTCTACTTGCAATAGATGCAGATTTGGGAAATGTTTTAATTCGTCGGTCACATGCATCCACTGGTCTCAATTAATTCCATATCAAAACGAATGGTACTATAGTCGCCCACCTATTGCGTTTGGATCACGCATATTCGTGTTTATTGCACACCCTATTTTAAATTCCTTCCTTTTCCTTTAAAATACGCATACGTAACTTAATTGAATCCACACCGAATTTCATGGTCATTCGCAAAATAGTTCTTCAGACATCACATTATAACAAATTACGTTTAACGGGCAGGCACACGCCTAACGATCTAGTGCTTCAGATACCGCACTTTAACAAATGTTCACTTTTAAATATATAGATAGATTAAAGTATTTGAATACTATTACTATTATTACTATTACTACTTTTTGGTGCAATAAATTTTACTTTTTAATACAATAAAATCACTCTTTTTTATAATAAATTGTATTTTTTGGTACATTATAACGGCCTTATTCATAAAAACTTATAAGAGGTTTATAAACCATTTTTAAGCAATTTTCGAGAAAACAATATTCATAAACGATTTACATCTTCAATAAGTTAAAGTAGGGTTGTCTCTACTTTAAGCATGCTATGACTTGACGTTTGTACAATTTATTGCATATTTATGAATTTGAGATCTTTATTTTGAGTTTTTCGGCATTTTTCCTATTGGAAAGAGTTGTTGCATGTATTCATTGTGTTGGAAATTTTCTTCTTAATCATTGCGCACATAGAAAAGTATTTAAATAGACACTTTTCATTCATGAAAACCATTTTAAAAAATATTTCTCCAAAATTCTTCAAAAATAATTTGTAAATTATGAAATAATATTCGTGATGTATAACCAATCAAAACAAGGAAACAATGTAATCGGTATCAGATTATAATTTCAACATGAGGAAAAGAAAATCACATTTTTTAATATAATTTTTACTTTAACGCCTTTCTTATCATCATGAGAAATGTAGTCAATGAAAAATTGAGCTATAATAATGTTCATACCCAGTAGGAAGTTCCATCATACACGACTTTGTCGTCAACGCTATCCTCAAGACAAAATGTGAGAATGTATGTACTTGTCATCAAAACACTCGGTCGACGACAAGCTGACCGACAAAATACTAATGTTGTCGTGCATCAAACAAAATCTAAGAAAAAAAAATTTGAAATATTGATGTACTTGTCGTCAAAACACTCGGTTGACAACAAGTTGACCGACATAATATTAATGTTGTCGTGCATCAAACACATTCAACAAAATCAAAGGGAAAAAATGGAATCTGACGTAAAAAATTTTCAGTTTATGAAACGGACGAGTAAACATTAGCAATTTTATAGTTTAAAATCTGGAATGAAGATGAATGCCGTATAAAAGTTTATATCCTTCACTTCTCTCTTGGTCAGTAGTTTCACAAAAGTATTAACAATAAGTCATACTAATAAAAAGCTAAAAAACAGTTAAAAAATCCATCTTTTAAAATGGCTCCATTGTATATACAAAGCAGGGTTCGTATTGGCTTGCTCGCGAGCCGCTCTTTTCCTGAAAATTGGCTCTTAGCTCGCGAGCTAGGAGCCACAAATTTCAAACGAGCTCTCGGCTCGCGAGCCCAGAGCCCAAATAAAGAGCTGGCTCGCGAGCTAAGAGCCAAGAGCCCAAAAAGGGCTGGCTCGCGAACCAGGAGCCAAGAGCCCAGTGAGCCAGCTTACGAGCCAAGAGCCAAAGTTATGTACCAAAAGTACTTTTTTATGCCAAAAAGTACTTTCATTGGGCTAAAAAATCTTTTCTGTTTCAAAAAGTACTTTTTTTTGTAAAAGTACTTTTAATTTACTTTTCGGCACAAAGTACTTTTTTTTTGTACCAGAGTATTCTTTTGTACCAAAAAGTACTTTTAATGTACTTTTCGGCACAAAGTACTTTTATTGGCCCAAAAACACTTTTTGCTGCACAAAGTACTTTTTTTTGTACCAGAGTACTTTTTTGTACCAAAAGTACTTTTAATGTACGTTTCGGCACAAAGTACTTTTTTTGTACCAGAGTACTCTTGTGTACCAAAGAGTACTTTTAATTTACTTTTCGGCACAAAGTACTTTTTTTGTACCAGAGTACTTTTTTTGTACCAAAAGTACTTTTAATGTCTTTTCGGCACGAAGTACTGCTTTTTGTACCAGAGTACTTTTTAAATGTACTTTTCGGCACAAAGTACTTTTTTTGTACCAGAGTACTCTTTTGGCTCCTGGCTCGCGAGCCAGCTCTTTTTGGGCTCTTGGCTCTTAGCTCGGGAGCCAGCTCTTTATTTGGGCTTTTGGCTCGCGGGCCAGCTCTTTTTTTTGGGCTCTTGGCTCGCGAGCCGAGAGCTCGTTTGAAATTTGTGGCTCGTAGCTCGCGAGCCAAGAGCTCTTTTGTAATTTTGAGGCTCCTGGCTCGCGAGCCGAGAGCCGAAAAGAGCGAGCCAATACGTACTCTGATACAAAGTCATTCTAATATGGCTTGAATGACAATTCAAGACATACATAGGAATCAATGACAATTTGACCGACATTTTCACCTATCAGGTCGTGCATGATTGTTTAAGCGACGTGTCGCTTATATAGTCATCAACGACAATTCAACCGACATTGTTACACATTAGGTCGTGCATGATTGTGTGGGCGACAGGTCGCTTGTATAGGCATCAACGAAAATTTGAGCGACATTGTCGCTCATCAGGTCGTGCATGACAAAGCGGACACTTGTATGAAGATTTCGTCGACGATTTGTATGGACGATCCCCTAAATGTCATCAACGTTTTACTATGGTCATACACCTATCCTTGAGGATGTCTTGCAGACACTTCCTACTGGGTAGTTATTATAAGTGCAATTACATATTTGGTATCCGATTATAAAGCTTTTGTATCCGATTAAAAAGCTGTTTTTTTACATCAGTAACGACCAATAACAGTCGGCGTTGCCACCTTAACACATAAAGCTAAAGTGCTGATAAAAAACGTTTATGAATACAATTTCTTATTAAAGGTTTTTTAGAGCTAAAGAATACTTTAGCTAGAGAACGCTTCATACCTACTTTAGAAATTTTTTATGAATTTGGCTGTAAGTATTTTTGGTACAATAAATGTACTTTTGGCACAATAAAAAATACTTTTGGGTACATAAATATTGCTATTTGGTGCAATAAAAGTACTTTTTGGTACAATAAATAATAGCATTTAATACAAACAAGTTTTTGTTTTGAAGCATTTACTGTCGTGCATAATTGTTTTGATCAAAACTCACCTTGATTGGCTTTTACGATATCTTGCTTTTGTTTTGATCATTTGCCAAAACAATACCGTCGTCGTGTATAGAAAAAACATAACGACTTGTAACTGTTTCGAACGAACTTGTGAAGGGCTCTAATTAAATAACACCCCCTAATGTTATGGACTAACCCAATATCGATGCTTTTAATGGAGTCCTTTACAAACATATGTAAGCCTTATCTCATCTCTACGCGGGATGAGCAGTAAAATCTTATCTTGTCTCACTGTTTAATGCGAAGGTTATAGTTTTTCCATAATCTGCCGAAAGACAACATATTAATGCAAATGCCTAAGCATTGTTATGACGAAAAGAATAGAACTACTACCACACACTTAAAGTTTCATTTGTTGATCAAAAGCCCCCCAAAAAAATAAAAAAAACATTTGATTGGATTTTACATTGGTTCTTGTTATTGTTTAATAAATATGATCATTATCAAAATGTCATTTAAGCCATTTACAGACAATTATCAGGTCTTACAATATTGTGAAAAATGTTCAGAAAAATATGGTAACATCCGACAACTGTCTGTACACAGCTTTAGAACAGGCATGCAGATGTGTGCAGTAGCAACCATTCTTATACTGCACTCGTCTGCGAACTTTTGTTCATGCCTGCTTTAAGTCACTTTCAAACACACGGATCTGTCGACGGATTTGTCTGTCAGGAGTGCTATCGATAACGAATTGCTTTGACGCTCTGGTTGTCGACAACCGTTCACACACATCTTTCGCATATTAGATAAATCCTTCGACACACCCGTGTGCCTGAATGCGCCTTTAGAAGATACAATATCTTCATTGGTGTCAGCGTAAAACTCTGGTATTAAAGGAATGCAGACTAACACCATCACCAATGCTGTTGCCACTGCCAGGGGATGCATAAACTGCAGAGGATCCAACCAAAGAGGCAGCGGATGAAAGGTGGTGCATATGAACAGGACTATAAGGTACACGATGAAGCAATTTTAGTATTACTAATAATGATGTCCACATTTCTGTGTAATGATAACTTTCTTGCTTCAAGGTATTGTGGCCGCCGTAATGATACTTCAAGCCACCAGCTTTTATGTTGGAATTCATGTAGCCGCCTCCGCATATGTTGTTACGTCCGCAATATTCCTGATGCTCATAATAGAGGAGAGTGTCATAGTCTCCACATTTGCCATATATTTGTGCGCCACATGGATGATGAGATTGTGTGGATGACTGCTGTGAGACCTCTTATTATTGCAATTAATTATGAGCAATTTTTAGCGGTTCCTTCCCAATGCAAACAATGACCAAAGAAAATTTTATGCATTTTATCATGCATTTCATATAAAATGAGAATGTCGATTATGGTCGACAAAAACCTGAAATCTTATATATAAAAATGAATTGCTGTGCAGTTGTCTCGCTAAAACTCAAAAACGGCTGGACCGATTTTCAAAATTTTTTTTTTGTTTTGTTCGTTATAGCTTCCGGATGGTTTAAAAGGTTTTATTTTTTCAAAAAGTGGGCGGCGCCACGCCCCTTTTTTCAAATATCGCTCAGACGGCTTTTCTAATAGACCGAATGATACAAAAATGTTACCATGAGGTACTGTTGACCTGTAGATGGTTCCTTACTACATTTGGTTGTAATTGGATAAAGGGGCGTGGCACCGCCCATACAACTTGAAAATTAAAAAGGCGGTGCCACGCCCCCTTTTCAAAAATCGCTCTAACGGCTTTTCTAATAGATCGATTGATACAAAAATTTTACCATGAGGTACTGTTGACCTGTAGATAGTTCCTGACTACATTTGGTTGTAATTGGATAAAGAGGCGTGGCACCGCCCATACAACTTGAACATTAAAAAGGCTATATTTCGTGAACTATCAGAGGTATGAAGATGCGATTTGGTATATATGTTGTTGGAACAGTATTAATTACAGCTAGGTGGAAGTGGGCGGTGCCACACCCTTTTTAAAACAAACGGTTAAAACTGTCAAAATTCCACAGTATATTGCTGTTCGCCTAGAGATATGAACAGTTAGGTGGGCCAATTTTTTTATTCGCAAAAATCGTAACCAAAATCGGAATCTACGATGAATTTTAAGAAAATTTTACCAAAAAACTTTGTGTCTAAAATCAATTACTAGCTCGCTTTGGAAAGCATGAAGATTTCAAATAAAGCCTTTTTTTGTTTTTAATTGAGCACAAACCGAAAACTTCAGATATATATTTTTTGAGACCTTCTGCGTAAAACTGACTTCCCAACACACTAAATGAGGTATTACAGAAGAAAATCTATGTATTTGTTAAATAGTTATGGCCTCTGAGAGTTGGCATACAGAAATTAAGTTTTTAAAAATCATTTTTCAGAATATTTGCTCATTGCTAAAAAAAAATATCTCTATTTGAAATTTTCATGCTTCTCAGCGTAAACTAGGAATTGATTTTAGACATATAGTTTCTTAGTGAAATTGTCTAAGAATTCTTCGTACATTCCAATACTGATATACGGTTAACAGGTTTTTTTTTATTTTGACGCGAACTAATTGATTCGCCCCTAATGATCAGGCTATTTCGAACAAAATAAGTTAAAAGAGCCGAGACGCTGCCCACGCACTTCAATAGTTGAATAATGGTCCGTACACCAGGCAGTATAGGATGCGCAGACTAAAATAGTTATTTTTTTTAAATTCACTTAACAGGTATGTATTTTTCAATTACTTTTTTATTTTTTTTTAAATTTTTTTTAAATTTTAAATTCACTTAACAGGTATGTATTTTTCAATTACTTTTTAGGAGAGCGAATCGGTAATAAATCATATAGATAGAAAAATTAAGCAATATTCATTGTAGTTATACTACAATGGTTAAATTTTTATTGTATATCAGACGTAACATTAGCAAACAATTGAAAATAACCTATGCATGGGGTATTTTTCTTGACATATAGAACTTCTGATAGGTATAAATGTAAATCTAGCTGTCATACTAATGAAGTGTAATAGACTTTCTTTTAGTATACTTTGTAAAATCACCATGTAAAAACTAAACAAGAACAACGTTTACCAATCTTGCAAATTTATTTTCAAAATGCACATTCTGTTCGCCAAACTTATGGATCCCTTTGTGAAGTTGAGGGTGCATATAATGATCCATCTGAGCAGCTTATAGAAGCCATCGACGCTGTCGACGTTAGTGTGACAGGGGACTCGAATTTATCGAACCGACGTCTTTCTCAGCAACTCGGTCTCTGCAAATGCTGAGGAAAGATCTTGGCCTACATTCATATAAAATACAACTGGTAGAAGAAGTAGAGCCAGTGGACGATCAATTGATTTTTTTATTTATCATGTCATTGCACATTATTTGAAGGAGAAATGGTTCCAACACGACGGTGTAACATGCCAGACAGCGCGTGAGACCATCACTTTGTTAAGCCAAACGTTGGTGTCTGAATTATCTCAAAAAATGATAATACGAGTTCAATACAAAAATAGTATTCCGGATTATTTTTGATCCGTGTGAGAAGAAGACATGACAAAAGAAGTTTTTATTGCTAAAGGCATGAAGCTTCAAACGGAATTTTCATTTGCGGTCAATAGGAGAAGGCATAACAAAAATGTTTTTTATGACCAAAGAGATAGTTAGTATACAGATGGTTCCCGCTACTACGGATCAAAATAAATAATTTTGATTTTTGGAGGAATGTCTGTTTCCGATTTGTGAAAGAAGTGGTTTTTCGCCCTACATACAGAAAAAACTTAATCTACATGTCGGCACTATAGATATAACTTTGCTGATGAAGTTTTTATTAGCATTTACAACAATAAAACTTAATTGGTTAAATTTAATGTTAAGAAGTTACATAAGTAAATAAGCTCAACATATTATTGTTGAGCTTAAGTACCGTTTTCAAAGTACTTTGTAGACCTAAATGTGAAATATATTACAAGTTAATATGCAATAGCGAAGCATTGCCGGGCCCACTAGTATTTAATAATTTTGTTAATAAATTGTTAAAATATTTAAATAAAATTTAGTATGCCTTACCTCTTTCATTGTTTAGCAGTTGACTGTACGAGTTATTACTGAACACTGATGTGGGTTTAAAGCAAACATCGTCCTTTTATACCTTGGCAGATCAGGTAGTCGAAAGTACAGTTGTTAAAGAAGGATTGGTGAGATCACAGGGTCCTAAGTCCTAAGACACTAACACAAAAAGTTATACCATACCTCATTCATGGGGTGTGAAGGGAAATTAGGTTTTTAAGTGTTAACGCATTGAATCAGAGAAGCATGGGGGGTATATCAATAGGTAGCCAGGCTATTGAGAATTAAGCCGCTATGGTGCGTCTATTGGGAGCGAACTTTGCGCCGTGTTTGCGAGAGTTTTACAAAACGCTGACTCAACGACTGTAGAGCGTAGAATATGCTGCAAACTTTCATCTGTGTTGTTCTCTTAATCCTGATTGAAACTGTGTCTAAAGACAATTACTGCTTAGGTATTCACGAATTTGTTCATTAAACAATTTTTCAAAAACTTTAGATAAATGGGGAAGAATGGCAATTATACGATATTCCTCATTATTTTTAGGCAATGGGATAATTTTTGCGTGTCTCCATGTATTTGGAAATTGTGATCTTTAAAATTATTGTATTAAAAATATGTGTTATGTGAGGTAAAATGTATGTTATTATAATTTTAAGAAATTTCGGGCTTAGCTCATCCCGACCCAACCGCATTTTAATTCAAATCTGTAATTAATTGTACCAGTTGAAGTAGAGAAATTGTGGAATGAATAGTTCGGAGCGGTCTTTGGAAAATCGAAAATTTTTTGATTAAAGAGATAAACATCAATGTTATTCTCGATAATGACCTGTTGTCTTGCCATGCGTAAGGTATTAATTTGCCTTCAAGTCTGTTTAGAGTTTAATGCATTTCTAAACTTAGTAACATTGTTTCGAAAATTTTTGTATATTTGATGAAATTCCAAAATTTCATTCATTAATTATACGCTTTATTTCTTTGATAAATTAAAAAATTGACTTCCTCATCAATACACTGCACGTTTTGAGTAATCTTTTTTTTCAACAGAACGTATTTGAAAAACAGGGCATTGACGTTGCTTAGCAAAAAATCTACCTGGTCGTCTGGAGATAATTTATAGAAAATGTCAGTCCACTCTGTGGCTACAATATCCTGATGAAGGCTTTAATATTAAATTTTCCTCAAATCGCGGTATCTTAAAACTTCAATGGAGATAACAGCTTTGAATTCAAATGTTAACATACAAATACCATGTTTGGAAAACATTGAAGCATACAATAAAACATTTTGTGTTGAGAATAGATCTATAAGTGAATTAGCGAGAGAGTGTAGTGTTTCGGAGTTGAAGCGTTCATAATTTCAAGGGCCAAATACTTCATATCCGTCGTTAACGAATTTTCAGTAAAAACCTTAAAATTAAAATCTGTCATTATAGCCCAAAGAAAAGGTTTCGAGTGTTTCAAGAAATGCATTATAATTAGTTAAACAATGAGGGCGATATGTTTTACCTTGCGTTTTTCGCTGCCGTTAAAAACTTCAACAAATAAATTTTCAATAAAATTACCAATGTTCGATTTTTTATAATTTATCGGCCTTATTCATAAAAACTTATAAGAGGTTTATAAACCATTTTTAAGCAATTTTCGAGAAAACAATATTCATAAACGATTCACATCTTCAATAAGTTAAAGTAGGGTTGTCTCTACTTTAAGCATGCTATAACTTGACGTTTGTACAATTTATTGCATATTTATGAATTTGAGATCTTTATTTTGAGTTTTTCGGCATTTTTCCTATTGAAAAGAGTTGTTGCATGCATTCATTGTGTAGGAAATTTTCTTCTTAATCATTGCGCATATAGAAAAGTATCTAAATTTACACTTTTCATTCATGAATTCCATTTTGAAAAATATTTCTCCAAAATTCTTCAAAAAAAATTTGTAAATAATGAAATAATATTTGTGTTGTATAAACAATCAAAACAAGGAAACAATGTAATCGGTATCCGATTATAATTTTAACATGAGGAAAAGAAAATCAAATATTTAAATATAATTTTTACTTTAACGTCTTTCTTATCATCATGAGAATCGTAGTCAATGAAATATTGTGCTACAATAATGTTCATAGTGATTATAAGTGCAAATACATATTTGGTATCCGATTATAAAGCTTTTGTATCCGATTATAAAGCTGTTTTTGTACATCATTAACGACCACTAACAGTCTGCGTTGCCACCTTAACACATAAAGCTAAAGTACTGATAAAAAACGTTTATGAATACAATTTCTTATTAAATGTTTATTAGAGCTAAAGAATACTTTAGCTAGAGAACGCTTCATACCTACTTCAGAAATTTTTTATGAATATGGCCGTATAAGTATATCACGACAACTCCGCCAAGTGCTGCTCTATCAGCCATAAATAACACAAGGGAACAAGGTATTTGTTGTTAAAGAACTGAATATTGTTTTAAAGGTAATTTGGGACGCTGAATCCAAATCTGCACTTGGTTTTTTCGTATCAGCTCGACTTTTCGCGATATACCGTTATGTCCAAAACTAAGGCACTTCCACTACAAATATTTAAATAACTTGAAAACGGTTCACCATATTCAATTAAAAAAAAAAACTTAAACTCGTCCACAAAATTATCTTTAATCCGTGCTTACATTGTTTTTAATTTAGCATAGTAGTTTCAGAGATATCGTTGTAGTTTAAAAAGAAATAACAATTTTACAAAAAAAAAAAAATTTTGTTTTTTAAAAATTCATAAAAAAAATAATGCAACAAAAATCACAGTGTTGGTCTTAAAACATTTAGTTTAATATAGTTTTAATCAAATGAGCTATATTTCATTGAAATCTGTGCACAACTTTTAATTTTGTCAACAATTTACTGAGGTAACTAAATTTACAAAAATCGCGATTTCCATACAGAAATAACATTTATTAATATGTTTGTGAAAGTGTAACTCGCAAACCTTAACGGATCGTTATGAAAATTTATCAGTATTAATATTTTTTGAAACGAACTTATGGTATTGTAAATGGGCGGAATAGCCCCACCCCTTCTGGTACCTCCCATACAAAATTACCTATTTTTGGATAATTAATAGATCTTCGATAGCTGCCAAACAGACTACCGAAGGATATTTAAATTTGGTCAGTTTATTTATCTTGCAAAAGTAGACAAACCCTAAAAAAATCGAAACCGTTGCCATACCCCTTCTGGTACCTCCCATACAAATGACCGAACTCACCCCCATAGTCTTACATACATATCTTTTTTGTAAGTACACTGAATTCAGTCAAACTATGCGTAAGTTTTACGGTTATAAAAATATAAATCAGGAATGAATTTGCACTATATCGGATCACCCCTTCTGGTACCTCCCATACAAAATGACCTATTTTTGGAAATTAATATTTCTACCTGAACTTCCAAATTAACCACTGCCGATTAATTAAATTTGGTCAGCTAATTAATATTGTATTAGGAGGCAAAACTATAAATTAAACTATAAATAAATTTGCAAATTTGTCATGATTTTTAAAAATACAAAATTTTAATTTTTTTTGGGAAGAAACACAAAAATTCGAAAAATCTGTTATCACCGAACTTAGCATAACTCATTCAATTTTCAATCGATTATTACGTACATACATGTTTTAGAAAGCTACTTTAATATGATATTCAATAAAGCTAATAAAAAGAACAATTTGCCCCCAACCGATTAACTTTCAGCGTGAAAAAATTAAAATGTGTAATTTTTTTTTTGTGATATTAAAAAATTTGATTTTTTTCAAAGGTAACAACGATATCTTTAAAAAAAAAAAACAAAATTTTAAAATCCGGCTTATGGAAAAAAAATTATGATTTTTTGAAGTATAATTTTTTGGAAAATAGGCGAAAATACGATTAGTACCTGTAACTTAAAAATTCGAGCTGATAGAGAAAAATGGAGATTAGATTTAAAATCAGCGACCTCAAATTAGTAAAAAACAGCTATAGAATTCCAAACAACACTCAAAAAGTTCAATTTTGTTCCCTTGTGTAATTGATAGTCATCTAGGGAGAATAAAGAATCCGGCAAATTAGGCCACAGCCATGTTTTAGATATCAATACAATATACAATATCAATATTTGATCTTTAATAATCATACTTTTTGCATTTAAATGAACAATTTGTATGCCTTGTTTTCTATTAGCAATTATGGGGACCATATTATACAAATTGTATACAATAAAATTTTGTATTAGATTCATATTTAAAGGTAGATGCGTACTATTTTCTTTTCTGAAATTATTTACTGATTTTAATATAAAATTTTTAGCCATTGGAAACTCCATTTTTATTAACATAGTTAATTCCGGTGAATTATTTTTTGACCGAATCCTAAAAATGCTTTTAATAAGAGTTCATCGATATTAAGTAATTTGCATATATTACTAAAAACTTATCGTAATTGTTTATTGTGGAACCATGGAATTCCATTTATTTTTAAGTCTCAAGCATCAATAGAATTTTCGTGTGCTTCGAACTTACCCTTAGTATTGCTGACAACGGACTTCAAATTAAATATTTCATTCCATAAACTTCCAATATCGGAACACTGTTTCTCGATATTATCTACTCTGTTTGTCACCGATGTAATGTCGCTCTTTATTCCCTCAATGCTAATACTCATGTCTTTGGTCAATTGCTCTTTCAATTTAGCAAATTCATTATTGAACTCTGCCAAAATTTGTGTCTCAATTTTCTTAACTTCGACACTTATTGTCTCCCTCATCGTGTTACAGAGTTCAGATATCAGTTTCTCAAATATCTTATCCATAGATTGAATTGCGCGAAACGGTGATAATTTTTTACTCTGGCACAAAGTACTTTTTTTGTACCAGAGTACTATTTTATACCAAAAAGTACTTTTAATGTACTTTTCGGCACAAAATACTTTTTTTTGTACCAGGGACTTTTTTTGTACCAAAAGTACTTTTAATGTACTTTTCAGCACAAAATACTTTTTTGTACCAGGGACTTTTTTTGTACCAAAAGTACTTGTAACGTACTTTTTGACACAAAGTATATTTTTTTTGTACCAGGGACATTTTTGTACCAAAAGTACTCTTACTTTTCGGCACAAAGTACTGTTTTTTGTACCAGAGTACTTTTTTGTACCAAAAGTACTTTTAATGTACTTTTCGGCACAAAATACTTTTTTTGTGTACCAAAAAATGCTTTTAATGTACTTTTCATCACAAAGAACTTCTTTTTGTATCAGAGTACTTTTTTGTACCAAAAGTACTTTTAATGTACTTTGCGGCACAAAGTACTTTTTTGTACCAAAAGTACTCTTAATGTACTTTTTTTGCACCAGGGACTTTTTTTGTACCAAAAGTACTTTTAATGTACTTTTCAACACAAAGTACTTTTTTGTACCAGAGTACTTTTAACGTACTTTTTGGCACAAAGTACTTTTAATGTACTTTTCGGCACAAAGTACTTCTATTGGCCCAAAAACACTGCTGCACAACTTTGGAACATAGCTCGCGAGGCAAGAGCCACAAAATTTCAAATGGGCTCTCGAGCTGGCTCTTTTTTGAGCTCTTGGCTCCTGGCTCGCGAGCCAGCTCTTTTTGGGCTCTTGGCTCGCGAGCCAGCTCTTTATTTGGGCTCGTGGCTCGCGAGCCGAGAGCTCTTTGAAATTTGTGGCTCCTAGCTCGCGAGCCAAGAGCTCTTTCGTAGTTTTGAGGGTCCTAGCTCGCGAGCCGAGAGCCGAAAAGAAAGAGCCAATACGTACTCTGGTGTAAATGTCCACATTAAATACTTAAATTTTTTTTTTAATTATCCCCAAAATTGGTAATCAACCTCGATTTGTAATATATGAATAGTTCCCATTTTCAAACTTTGTTATGTATAAGAAAAATATCTAGGGAAGATTATAGTTAGAATAGGTAAAAAGGAATAGGCAGAAAAATTCTAAAGGAATCGTTATTCAGATTCAGAATGATGTCGATATTTGTAGATTCTAACAGCCGTATTCATACACCTTTATTAAATGTTTGTATAGTTAATTTTCATAGTTAAATCGTTATATAGAACTCTTATAAATTATTATGAATAAGACCTTAAATATACAAGGTTGTGAATTTTGTTCCCTATATTTTTAATAATATTAATAACAAACTGTATGGATAGTATGGTGAGGTAGAACTCAACAAACATATTCGTCGTTCCGAAGTTATCTTCACGTATCTCCAGAAAATCTTTTTGTGGGAAATTGGTTCTAAAGTTTCAAAACTTAATACAAAAATAGTTGTGTGAAAAAAGTATTCCAATATTTTTGTCAGAAGTAGTGCTTGAAATTCTACATATATTAGTGTAAAAAAAAACAAAGCCATGGAAACTATTTTCCGAGTTATAGCTATTTTTACATCAAATTATTTAGTCACATTTTGTTGTATACGCCACTTTTTGGGAAATATTTATTTTTTTTATGGCACATACGTGAAAATAACATGAAAACTCGCGTTCATATGTTTTTACTCCGAAATTATCTTCACGTATATCCACTATACATTCAGTAAGTTGCAAGTAGGCAATTGATCAATAACAACGTGAAACATGTGCGCATTCTGTACAACGTGGTACTAAATTTTACCGAAATGGGTTATAAAGTCATTAGAATAGAAATATAAATGTATCGTCACCTGGAATGTAAAAAAAGCGAGACCCTCATTTTCATAATTTTAGAGGAGAAGCAAAAAACTTTATAACATGAAAAGTATTAAATTTTTGGACACGAATTACTCACAGATTCGCTAAAGATCAACAATATATTAAAATATTTTTGGATTTTTTTTTTTTTAGAATTTCTGAAGTTGTTTGTGTTAGTCTTTTTTGATTGTTTATGCAATAAAACCGTTATTTTTGGACCTTTGACGGGACGTGTAGAATCACCTAGTATGCCATATTTAATCCAAAAAAGAATTTTTAATTTTTTGAATTTACGGTTTTTGCATTTCCATTGATGGTATGTCGAATTGTTAATTGTTTGTTTCGAAAAATTTTATTGACAACACACTGCTACAGTATGGAAAAAAATTAAGGAAATTGGAGGAGTGACATGTTGTAAGTGTGATTAAGAACAACATGTATCTGTAACCCATATTTCTATAACACCCTCAAACGATGTATATATTTAAATAAATAACTTGTCAGATATGTCTGTGTTTGCCTTGAAACCGCAAACTTGTAGGATTTGAAAGTGACGTTCTTCGAAAAACTTCAATAATTTAACCACTGTGTAAACAATTTTATGGGCAAATATGCGTTGAATTCGTAAATGAATGCAATTTCTTAATAAAATAATAAACATTACAGAATCCTAATAAAATATAGGATAAAAACTTCTTCTAACTTAAAAAATAGTGAAAAATCCAACAAGTTTGCGGTATCAGGGCAAAAACAGACATATATGACAAGTTATCTATATAAATATATGTATTGTTGCAAATGCCGAGTCTTTTCTTTCCAAAACCATTAAGAAATCTAACTTTGGTTAGGAATTGACTGAGTTATAAGCCTTCAAGTGAGGAAAGTAATGAAGAGTCGGTATTTTTCCCGTAAGTCAGGATTTTTGTAATTTAGGGAACTTTGGTATACAGGTTATTGTTGTACTCGATATGACATACAACATGCACTAGTTTACGTTCTAAGTTCTCATTGACTGTAGCACGGTGTAATTTATTTTTCAAAATATGTCACATTTTTCTGGCACATACGTGAAGATAACTTATTTTTTTTATAATTCGAAATTTTCATATATTTTTTATTGTACATCCACAACAATGGTTCATACGGCATCATAACGCAAAAATTTTTTCCCAAAAGTGGATATACAACAAAACGGCTGCTCAATATCTCAGAAACTATAAGAGGTAAGGACCTGGTTATTAAACAGATCGATAGATCTAATAAATTTATCCAAGGAAATGATCTTATCTCAATTTTTTTGATTCTGTGATATACGTGAAGATAACTTCGGAACGACGATATGTATGGTTAATCCCTCATTGCAATGATAGGTGCATAATTTTGCTATAAATATTATATATATTTTATTTTTTACATTAGCGAATACTGTGTTAACACACAGTACACTCTAAAAGCGCCAACAACAAATATTCGTGCTTAGAACGAAATCTGCATAGTAAGGGTATTATTTATAATATATATGAGCTAAATTTCCTTTTGTAATTATCTAAGTTTCTAAGTTTCTAAGCAGTAAAAGCGAATATTTTCCGTGAAAAACCACTGCAGATGTTGATATTTTCGTTATGAGTTTCCCGCGAAAAATCGTTTTGGGATTTTCTAAACACTATCAAGATTAGTCTTACTAGCGTTTTCTTAGACTTGGTTAATTAGGGAAGCACATAAGCGACATTTTCCCTGTAGATTTTATTTCCTTCTGCCAAAACAGGACAGATATGAGATTTAGGACCTTGTGATCACGCCAATCCTTCTTTAACAACTGTACTTTCGACTACCTGCTCTGCCAAGGTATAAAAGGACGATGTTTGCTCTAAACGCACATCAGTGTTCAGTATTTACTCGTGGTGTCAACTGCAAAATAATGAATGAGGTAAGGCATACTAAATTTTATTTAAATATTTTAACAATTTATTAACAAAATTATTCAATATTTCAGATTTTTGTCGACCATCATCGGTAGTCCCATTTTAAATGATATGCATGATATAATGCATAACATTTTCTTTGGCCATCATCCATTTGGCGGTCAAATATATGGCGATCCACATCAACCTCCATCGACTATGATCATCAAGAATATGGCGGACATAACAACATACACGGCTACATGAATTCCAACATAAAAGCTAGTGACCTGAAGTACCATTACGGCAGCCACAATACCATGAAGCAAGAAAATCATCACAGAGAGGGACCGAAATTTAGACAACATCATGATACAAATATGAGTGGTAATACAAAAATTGCTCTATCGTGTGCCTCATTGTCCTCATCACATGTACCACCTTCTGCATCAGCATCTTCTAGCTCATCATCCGCTGCCTCTTTGGCAGCGTTGGTGGCTGTGGTGGTGTTGGACGCCTTATCTTCAAGACCAGAGTTATACGCTGACACCAAATGAAGAAATTGTATCTTCTAAAGGCGCATTCAGGCACACGGGTCTGTCGAAGGATTTATCTAATATGTGAGATAATGTGTGTGAACGGTTGTCGACAACCAGGGCGCCAAAGCTATTCGTTATCGATAGCACTCCCGACAGACAAATCCGTCGACAGATCCGTGTGTCTGAAAGCGCCTTAAAGCAGGCATGAACAAAAGTTCGCAGACGAGTGCAGTAGATGAATGGTTGCTACTGCACACATATGCATGCCTGTTCTAAAGCTGTGTACAGACAGTTGTCGGATGTTACCATATTTTTCTGAACATTTTTCACAATATTGTAAGACCGGATAATTGTCTGTAAATGGCTTAAATGACATTTTAATAATGATCATATTTATTGAACAATAACAAGAACCAATGTAAAATCCAATCAAATGTTTTTTTTATTTTTTTGGGGGCTTTTAATCAACGAATGAAACTGACGGGTTTGTAAGTGTGTGGTAGTAGGATCAGTTATATTCTTTTCTGTTATAGCGAATGAACTTGAGTTTTAATAAAAAACAGTTTTTTTAAACTAATGCATAATATAGTTATGCACGACAGTAAATGCTTCAAAACAAAACTTGTTTGTATCAAATTGTACTAAAAAGTAATTTTATTATACAAGAAAATACGATGTATTGTACCAAAACGTACTATTATTTTTTCAACGGTTATAAGTTCGAAGAAAATTTATCACAAATTATTGTGACGCACGCTACAAAAAATGGAAGTAGCTTCGAACGTTGTGGTATATTTTCGTAATTTTTAGCAAGTTTTCTATAATAAAGCACAGAAAATGAAATGCCTAAAGAAAGATAAACATAATTTTAAAATAAGGCACAAAATTTTTTAGTTTTTTCACAAAAGGACAAATAAACAACAACGAGTATTGTTTTTTAAACCAAACTAGGAACACTTATTCTTCTTCTCTCAAAACAAATACAACAATAACTAGCTACACGTACTATGTCAATAAATGTGGTCGGGTAGCCGGTTTTTCAAAAAGAGAGCAAAATCGCTATTTCCAAATAACATTGCCAGGATGGTTGGGGGTAAATCTCAAAGGATGCCTTCAGTGAAAATTCCTTAAGCAATACGAAAATTTGTTCAAAAAATACTGACTATTTCCCCCCATCTCAATCGTTCAATTAGGAATACAAAGAAGTAATTTCTGATCACATCAATACAATAATTCTAATTTAAGTATTTGAAAACTATACTTACAATAACTTATCCAAGAATTAAAGCCGCCAGACATAAATTTAGTCTTTAATTTCAGTTAGTGGGCTCTGCGTCTTGGAGACGACAAAAGTTGAGTAACGAGGCACATTTGTGGCTCCGTGGATACGTCAATAATGGGCTACATAAATTTTCTTTTTTATCAGCTGTGTAAGTTTTTATTTTTACATTACGAGAAGTATATTTACACAATTCAAAACAGAAGTTAAGAAAAAAAACATATTCTAATTAGATCAATCCTATGTTAAATTAATTCTCTAAATGATCAAAAGTGGATTTGGTATACCAGTGTACCAACGATATAAATAAAAAAATTTAAATTTTTCCATTTAATGTTCAGGAAATGATGAAGTTGAGGATAGCAAACAGTATTTATTGCAATAACAGCAATTTCTCATACAATTAATGGTCTTATTTGGTACTTGTGGAGAGCAGCAACTGAACATACGCAACACACTGGAGAGAAAGGGACAAACTGATGTAAATGGATAGAAGGAAAAACAGCTGTTATTAGAACATATAAGAAAACCGTGTGGTTGAACAAAACGTGTCTTAATAAAAAGTGAATATATTTATTTTTGAGTTAACATAGTAAAACACAAGGAGTATTTATTTCTTTGATTGACACCTATAAATCTCAGGTTTGTACATTGGCGACGAGGATGGGATTCATCCAGTTGACTTGGGTGAAGTGAAAATTTGTTTTAGTGCATGGACAAGATTATAGTGTGATTTTGTTTTGTCTCCACCCAGGCTTACTGAAGGCCAGCTTGTAATTGTTAAGAGTTGCAGGAAGGATAGATTAAGGCTATAGAATCTGATTTGAGAGCTGAGATCATTAAATTGACCAAAAGTACTTGTGTTACATTAAATTGTAATTGGTATAGCACATTAAATTGTGCTTTGGAAACACATTCAATTGTGTATAGCGTTCCATTTAATTGGGCTAAGGAAAAGGCTGTTACAGTCAGGTAGTGATTGAAATACATTAAATTGTAAATTGATAAATGATTAAATTGGTATTACAGGCCATTTGCAGCGCATTGAATTGTGCACGAGAATGACGGAGATAAAGCCATTTCTGTGTGAGAATATTGACAAGGCGTTACTGCGAACTGAGTGGGAACGATGGTTCCGATCCCTCTCTCTATATCTTCAGGCCGAAGAAATAGTAGATGTGGTGAAAAAAAAGAACAAGTTGCTCCATTTGGGAGGTCCACAACTGCAGGAGGTTGTCTTTAATATCCCAGGGGCATTAGAAGAATATGACGCGGAAAAGAAAAATGATGTGTTTAAACTACTCGTTGACAAATTGGGTGAATACTTTTCACCGAAGCGTAATTCCACATTCGAGAGACACCTATTTAGAAATCTTTCACCCTTAGATGGAGAGGACTTTAATAAGTTCGTTCTGCGTCTTAGACATCAAAATTCTAAATGTGATTTTGGTTCAAGCCTTATTGAAATAAAGGAAATTAGTATAAAGGACAAGATAATAGATGCCTGGGCACCAATTGACCTGAAGAAAAAGTTGCTCGAAAAGGAACAAAGCCTGGATGAGGTAATATCCGCGTGCCAAATTTATGAGCAAATAGGGAAACAATCACAGAGCATGTCGTCAACATCAACGACATGTGAAACTGTTAATAGGGTCGCATTTAAATCAGAATGGTCTAGTAAAGATGTTGACGAATGTGGCCGTTGTGGCAACAAGGGGCATTTGTCCAACGATTTCAACTGCCCAGCTAGAAAAAGTAAATGTAATAAATGTGGATTAATTGGTCATTTTGCCAGAAAATGTAAAACCAAAGGCAGAAAACGCAAGTTGGATGAGTTTGAGCAACACGGTTCGAAACAACGGCGTTTTCAATCATCAAATGTAAGATACGTGGAGGAAAAGAATTGTGAATCAGAGGGTGATATTCGAAACGTCGATTGTTTTAAAATTGATAATGAGATGTCAATGGACGAAAAAATTCAATGCCGTGTAGGAGGATTCCCTATTGATATGATTATAGACTCTGGTTCACGCTTCAATCTCATGAGCCAAAAAGACTGGTTGATGCTTCAAAGCTCAGGAGCAGTCCTATTAAATGTCCGTTCGCATTCGGCTGTCTTTGAGGCGCCTTCGTCTGTAAGAAAGGGGTCAGAAGTGATTGCCACATTTTATGTAATTAAGAATGGAAATCAATCACTGTTAGGCCGAGATACCGCAACACAGCTTAAGGTCCTAAAGCTGGGAATAAAGGCAAATGGTGATGAGAAGGTTAAAGTATTTCCTAAAATAAGAAATTTAAGTATCAAATTGGCTATCGACGCCAGCGTAAAGCCTATTCAGCAACCCTTGCGACGAATACCGATAGCGCTTGAGGAAAAGGTTGAAAACAAGTTGGATGAAGCGTTAAATTTGGACATAATTGAACATGTCCATGGACCGAGTTTATGGATCTCGCCAATAGTAGCGGTACTTAAGGAAGATGGGGAAATTCGGTTGTGTGTTGACATGCGAAGAGCCAATAAAGCAGTGCTCCGGGAAAACTACCCATTACCAACTTTTGACGCGTTTATGACCAAATTGAGAGGAGCAAAATTGTTTTCCAGGCTAGATTTGAAGTGGGCTTATCACCAGTTAGAGCTTGACGAAACAAGCCGGGACATAACGACTTTCATAACGCATAAAGGGTTATTTCGCTACAAGAGGCTAATGTTTGGCATAAGCTCGGCCCCCGAAATTTTTCAGCGTGTTATGGAGCAACTGTTGTCCCCTTGCAATAAGGCATTGAACTACATCGACGATGTCATAATTTTTGGAAATACAGAAAACGAGCACGATGCAGCGGTTAAACAGGTACTGGATATTTTTAAGGCCAACAATCTCTTACTTAATGAAGACAAATGCGTATGGCGTGTAAAAAAGTTAAAGTTTTTGGGACATGTTCTTTCGGACGAGGGCATATCACCGGATCCGGGAAAAATTGAAACAATAATGGGGTTTCGAGCACCACAGACAAAGGAGGAAATACGAAGTTTTCTTGGCCTGATTACTTACGTTGGCAAGTTTATACCGGACATGGCCGACATTACAGACCCTTTAAGAAAACTGTTAAAAGTGGAAAGCAAATTTGTTTGGGGCTCGGACCAGCAGCAAGCGTTTGAAAAATTGAAAATGTCGCTGGCAAACATACCGAACTTGGCGTATTTTACTCCACAGAACAGAACTCGGGTTATAGCAGATGCCAGTCCTGTGGCTTTGGGAGCAGTGATCCTTCAATTCGATACCAGGGGTGATCCACAAATTATATCATTCGCTAGTAAAAGCCTCTCGGAAGTCGAAAAAAGATACTCCCAGACGGAGAAGGAGAGTCTAGCCCTGGTCTGGGCCGTTGAAAGATTTTATTTCTATTTAATTGGCCTGGATTTTGAGCTAGTCACTGACCATAAGCCCCTCGAAACTATATTTAAACCAACGTCAAAACCTCCAGCAAGGATAGAGAGATGGCTGTTGAGACTCCAATCTTTTAAATTCAAGATAGTGTATCGTGCTGGAAAAGAGAATATTGCGGACTCAATATCAAGACTTTGCAAAATTGAAAAATCTTGTTCTTATGACGAAAATTGTGAGCATAACATCCTACAGATTGTCGCACTCTCTACTCCCACGGCCATTAGCATATGCGAGATAGCAGAAAAGAGCTCAAAGGACAAAGAGATAACTGAGGCGTTGGAATACATTAAGAACGATTCCTGGCCTACGAAAACGTTGAACTGCTATTATCCATTTCGGTACGAGTTGTCAGCCATTGGGGATATCATGTTGCGAGGTAATCGCCTGGTAGTACCAAGATCTTTACGAATTAGACTTTTAGAGCTAGCACACGAGGGACACCCTGGCGAGTCGGCAATGAAGAGAAGAGTACGGTCGAAGGTATGGTGGCCTCTTGTAGATAGAGAAGTAGAGTCACACGTGAAAAACTGTTGGGACTGTTTATTAGTTTCACAACCGAACAATCCGGCTCCGATGAAGAGACACAGTTTTCCAGATGGCCCTTGGCAATGCGTTGCCACGGACTTACTCGGTCCATTGCCAAATAGTGATTAAATATTTGTTTTAATTGATTATTATTCGCGGTACCAGGAAATATGCTTTTTGAGGAAAATTACATCGGAGGCCATAATAAATTTATTGCGTGGTATATTTTGCCGGTTGGGCATACCGAAATCGTTAAGAGCGGATAATGGCAGACAGTATGTGAGTTCCGAATTTAAAAACTATTGTAAGGACAATGGGATTAAGTTAATAACCACACCACCTTATTGGCCACAAGCAAATGGCGAGGTGGAGAATATGAATCGCTGTTTAGTGAAACGACTTAAGATTGCCCATACAAACAAACAGGACTACAAAACGGAAATACAGAAGTTTGTCATGATGTATAATGTTACACCACACGGAACCACAGGAACTCCCCCAACAGAATTAATGTTTAATCGGGTTATACGGGATAAAATACCCGGTATTCAAGACATTAATGATAGCATTCTGGATTCGGGGGCTAGAGATATGGACATGATAAATAAACAAAAAGGAAAGGAGAGAGCTGATTGTAACAGACGGGCAAGAGAATCCGACATCGTAACTGGAGATCGTGTTTTGCTACGTAACGTCGTATTTCCAAATAAGCTTACGCCTACTTTTGACACAACAGAATATGAAGTGATAGAGAGAAATGGAAATGAGGTGCTGATTGCGGGTAATGGGAAAACATTTCGACGTAACATTAGTCATATTAAGAAGGTGCCATCAGGTGAACCTTCCGAAACGGAAAATTCATCGACTCAAACAAATCCCATGGATTCCATGCCAACTGTTTCTGATTCTGGATTACGCCTGCGGCTGAAAAATATAGGAGGGATGTGGAGAGCAGCAACTGAACATACGCAACACACTGGAGAGAAAGGGACAAACTGATGTAAATGGATAGAAGGAAAAACAGCTGTTATTAGAACATATAAGAAAACCGTGTGGTTGAACAAAACGTGTCTTAATAAAAAGTGAATATATTTATTTTTGAGTTAACATAGTAAAACACAAGGAGTATTTATTTCTTTGATTGACACCTATAAATCTCAGGTTTGTAC
Organism: Muscina levida; assembly: GCA_964034835.1. Taxonomy (NCBI): domain Eukaryota; kingdom Metazoa; phylum Arthropoda; class Insecta; order Diptera; family Muscidae; genus Muscina; species Muscina levida. The sequence goes on along the minus strand of OZ035880.1, from coordinate 66,980,497 downwards.
AGTACTTATTTGTATAAATAAAAGTAACAACAGAAGTACTTTGTTATGCATCAAAAGCACTGATTGGTACGACAAAAGTACTCTTTGTTACAATAACTTGTACTTTTTTGTTCAATAATAGCACCATGTGACCGTAGGGTTGGTATAGCGCACGAATTTTCGAATTCGATACAACCGACCCCCTAAGTTTGTGTGTGGTTGGGGGAAAAAAACTACTGGACCGATTTTGAACAAATTTTATATGCATGCTCTATGGGTCGTGAGTAGAGATTCACGCGTGAATGTGAGTAAGTTGGAAATTTGCCCACGTGAGCGTGCATGAACGTGAGCATCAAAAAAATCTTCGTGCATGAGCGTGCGTGAGTGTATAATTTGCGTGAATCACGCTACTCACGCAAAGCAAAAAAATGTGCTTAACACAGAATTGGGTATTTGCATTTGTCATGACATTGATAAAGATTTAAATTTTTGTGTGAATGTTTTAGGAAATCATGACTTTATTCTTGGTAATATTAAAATATAAATTAATCTATATATATAAAAGGCTTGGATGACTGACTGATCACTCCCCAGCCCAAACGGCTTAAAGCTAGAACCGTGAAATTTCGAATGTAGGTTTCTTTTATGACGTAGGCGCGCACTAAGAAGGGATTTTTGGAAATTCGGACTGAAAGGGGGTTAAATGGGCGTGGCACCGCCCCATACAACTGGAATTTTAAAATGACTGTATCTTTTGAACCATTATAGGTACGAAGTCGAGATTTGGTACCTATATCAGTACCAAATAGTAATAGTGGCTAAATAAATGGACCGATTGCAATAGAATTTTCTATGTGTGACACTGTCCATAGGGCCTCTATCATAGGCTACATGAAAACATAATTAGACAAAGGGGCGTGGCACCGCCCATTGAAACCGAAATTTTAATCGGTATTATCTCATGAGCCATTAGAGGTATGAAGATGAGACTTGCTACATATGTTACTGGAACAAGAAAGATTGCGTTTCGCTGGGAAATGGACGGTGCCACGCCCCTTTTGAAAAAACTTTATATAGGCGAAATGAATGGCCCGATTGCAATAACATTTTCACTGTGTAGTACTATCCATTTGTCCTCTATCATAGGCAACATGAAAACATAAATATACAAAAAGGGGCACCGCCCACACAAACCAACATTTTAATCGGTCATATTTCACGAGCCATGTAAGGTATGAAGATGAGATTCGCTACATATAACATATAAAGCGACCAATGGAGATTACGTCTCGCTGGGAAATTGGCGGTGCCGCTGCTTAAGGTATAGTCGACAAAATTGAAGTGAATATTTTAGTTGTGCGATGTGAAGTAATTATTCGAAATTCGTTTTTTAGGTGTAAAAATACCGAAAAAGGGATAAAACTGGTACTATCGCCCAGACCAAACGCCTAAAGGTAGAGTTACGAAAATGTATATTGAATTACTCCCTTTAGAATTAGAAATCCGCCTGAAAGGGATTTTAGAAATTCGAACATTTAGGGGTAATAAGGCCGAAAAGGGAAAAAACTGGTACCATCACTAAGACTTAACGGCTTATGCTTTAATTATATATGGGCATGTTTCCTATAGAATAAAAGAGGTTAGCAGTCAATTTTAATTGTGCGATTCGTTAAAACAACATGTTAAAACCCGATGGAATTCAATTTATTATATGTTGGAGGGAATACTATGAAATCAGAACTTTAAAAGTTACATTGTTCGACAAGGTTTTTTTTCTTATGTTAAATTATGTGTTTATAAGAGTTTTTGACATTTGAAAATAAGTTTGAAAAAAAAAAATTAATTACTAAAAAACTGTGCCTGATGAAAAAATCGGAAAACATATTTTCATGATATTAATAACTATAGGAATCACAATTCAGATACCTAGAAAAATTGAAAATATTTGTTTTAATCTATTATGACAGCTTTATAAGATTTTGATCTATTAAACTATCTTTTAACATTTAAAAATCCTTTCCAAGATTGCTCAAAGTCCAACAATGAGCGAATACCTTTTATGGTACGAAAAACTTTGAAAAATTTGCTCAGAAGAAATGTGTGAACCAAAAGTCATAACTCAATTAATAAAATCTATAAAACAATTTTTGTTAAAAAGATTTAAATCTGATAATATTCAATATGTGGCTTTATATCTTTAAAGAAGCCGGGGTCAAAAAGATCTAGTTTATTCAGCTATAAAAACTATGTCAGTAGAAATTAAAAAAATAAAACAAGATTGCTCAATATTTTAAAAATTGGGGACATTCCTCTTTTACAAAACATCCCAGCTTATATTTTGTGTATCCCATGCAGTTCAGCTGCAAGTTAAAGGGTGTCAGGAAGAAAATTAGAAGAAAGAAAAAGTCGTTCAAGTGAAGAAAATGTTGATAAAATTTTATTTTTTACACAAAAATTTTTAAAATAATTTTTATTGTAAAATAAAATAAATAAAATTATTATATTTTATTTGATATTATGTATTCATGAATTCTTTAACTTATTTGTTTCTTTATTAATCTATTATATTTTTAAAACTTAAAATTTATTATATAACAGAAGGCAAATAACATAGTGGAACAGTGAAAAAAGTACAAGACCTTAACAGTATAGGTTCGATTATACGTTGGAAGGTTAATAAAACCCTACACTCAGTTTGGCGAGTTTGTTGACCAATTTTTTTTTTATGGACCCCAAAAGATTCTCGGACTCGGAGAGCCCCATGGAAAATGTGTCATCAGTTTTTGTCCAACAGCTTACTCAGACTTCATGATAGCACTTAACTATATTGGGTAGTAATGTAGTTTTTGTAGTTTTGCGCACAAATATTATTAACAATGTATGCCAACAATTTCACTTATATCTGCACTTTTTTCTAAAAAATTGAGGAAGAAACTATTTTTTCACATTTTGCAGCATTACTTTGGGGGAGTCTAATTTTTTCACTAAGAGTGTTCGTCAAATTGTAGCCACGGTAACGGTGAACAACTTTCGTGAACATATCAATACAATCCGATTGTGTATAGATACCCTAAATTTCTCATAAAGACGACTATGATACCGGTTTTTCGTACCTTTCCGCACATATAAGCCAGTAATGTGGTTGAATATCAACCGATATTAAATTGATCAGTGGATTTGGAAAGAAGAGACTGTTCCATCTATATATATATTTATATTGGTGTCTTGTCATATCGTTCTGTTTTGCTTCGAAATTGCATAGTATAATTATAGGAACATAACAATAAATTATTTTTACTTTTTATTTGGCGTGATTGTCGTGATTCACGCTCACCTGAACGTGCGTGAGTACAAAATTTACTTACGTGAGCGTGCATGAACGTGATTAGCGAAAAAATTTTCTATCGTGAGTGTGCGTGAGTGACAATTTCAATCTCGTGAGCGTGCGTGAACGTGAGTCAAATTGACTCACGTGCCCATCTCTAGTCGTGAGTAGTGTTTCTGTGTAGTTAGTTCGTCCGACAGATGGCGCAATATTTAGTTTTTTTGTGTTTTTGCACCGTAACTCAAGTAACTGCGTTGAAAATAAAATTTGAAGGCACAACAACGTTTGCCCGGGTCAGCTACTTTCTAGTTCATTTACTTACAAGAACTAATTCAAAATTGAAGCCGCCAGACTTAAATTTATACTTTAGTTTCAATTAGTGGGCTCTGCGTTTTGGAGATGACTTATGTTTAGTAACGAGGCACATTTTTGGCTCCATGGAAACCTCATATGCTGCTGGTCAAAAAAAATCTCTAACTAACTGTATTTGATTATTATTAAAAATATAAAATATGCATTTAGTGTTAGTGTGAGAAAGCACCGTAGGGGAAAAAATTAACTAAAATAAAAAGTTTGTTAATTTTCATTACGTTCCATTATTGTTAAACTATCGGATTTAAAGTTGCTAGTAACAGAGCCCTACTTCAATATATAAGCTGCTTTCAATGAATACCATTAGCTTTTATTGCTACCATTATTTCGATCTGCATCCGTATGTGGAGCTTTTTATGATACAAAGAGTATTACTGATTTATAGGGACAGAAATCATTGGAAATCATTGAAAATTATCCTTAACATTTAATTTACATTTTTGAGAAAGTTTTTTAATGCTATTAATCCTTTGAACCATTTATGTATTTGTTTTTACCTTAGGGTTTTTATAAATCGTAGGAAATTGCACCCCAGAATATTACCCCCTAAATTGCAAATGAAGCAATGCCGCAAATAATAAAAACGGCCCCTAAAAAAATGAAGTTATTTCAAAAAAAAAGTTGGGACCCATTTTCATTGGGGCGTTAGTTCATAATGAAAACACCTATCTAATATATGAAATTATACTCCAAAATTTATTGTTGTTTTCTGTATATTGATTTGGGCCCTTTTTTATTTCGAAAATGGGGTGTTATTCTTGGGGTCCGTCTTCATGACGCTCCCAGACAAAAATGCCCCTAGAATGTATTACCGACCACCAAAACTTTTTCAACCCAACAGTTTCTCAGAACATATCTAGCTTCAATCTCTAAGCTTTAAGGTGGCCCCCATACAATTTTATGGTATTTACATAATTTTTTTTAATGAAATCAGCTCCTGCTCCTCTGATTGCTCCTAGAGGATTAAAATGTATGGCCGTCCTCCACTAGTATTTCCCTTCTAACATTTTTCCCCAACATACCCACCCCCTAACTTCAATCAATCAAAATTTTATAAAATTTGCTCCCACCCGTCTGACAAGAAAATATACCTGAGACGTGATAATATTTTTCTGGTAGGCGATGCTGGGTACAACAAGAATCTGTTTTTGAAATTTCTCAAACACCACCAAAATCTTGAGTTTCTGGTAAAAAAAAAACAGTACCGTTACGCTTTTTTCAGCTAGTAAATTGGTTGAATTTCAACCGAATTTAAGTTTTTCAGCGGGTGTGGAAAGTAGAGACTACGGCCTTTCGAACGATATATAAAGTTAACTTTCGACGTCTGTCTGCAGATACAGTCGCAACCTAAATTCCGGTCCAGATCCAAATTAATAGCAAGTAATTTTTATTAGCTTAATTGAAGGAAAAACCTAACAGTGCTGGCTACAGGGAATTCCTTGATCCTTGGGAAATAAATACACAATTATCATTTTAGCCCACCTCGACCCATCAGTCATACTCGATGGATGGCGAAGTGCATATACTATTCAAAAAAAAGTCCTTGTGCCGAAAATATGTCGGTTACCAATTATATGGTAGCATTGTGACGCAACGATTGGTAAAGAGATTCTGTGGACATCTCTAGTATCTAAGTGGTGAAGCCGTCGCTCTTGCATTACTTGATTCAAATACCCCCTGTGACATTCAGCCGAAAATGTCGAATGCAATTCCTATATTTGAAGAAGAGAAAGAGGAATACGAGTCTAAATTATGTGACGAACAACGATTTGAGACATTACGTCACACCTGGGTCTCCAAAATTGTTCGCTCTGTTCGGATTGTCAATATCATTTATACCGGGAAATTTATAGAGGATTACTGCAAGTGTTGGGCAGTAACAAGAAGGGTCAGATATTTTTGCTTCAAGTAGTCGTCGAAAATAGGAAGAAATATCCATCGCATCAAAAAAATAAATTAAATTGATTAACATTTTCGAACTATAAAAACGTCTTTTTACATTAAACAAAATCGAAAATTATTTATTCTCAATAAAACCGAAAATGTTTAAAAAATATTATTTTGTTAAAGATTTTTTTTCTTTTTATCGTTTTAAGTGCATTTTATGGGAACCTCTTTGGGGGTGAATATGCGATAAATGTAATTAGGGAAATACTGGTGGAGCTCGGCCATACATTTTACACCTCTAGAAGGTCTCATCGGAGCAACAGGAGCTGATTTCAATAAAACAATTGTGAAAATATCAAAAAATTTTATGGGGGTGGAGATAAATGGAGATTATATATATATGTTCTGAGAAACTGTTGTGGTTGCAAAAATATGTGGGATTGGTCATACATTTCGCTCCTCTAGGGAAATGTTTAGGGCAGTTAGAGCGGTGGGAGTAACATTTAAAAATTTGATTTTCGTATGGGAGCCCCCTTAGTGGGTGAAGGTTGGGGGTAGGTTTGTTTGGGAAAAATGTAAGGAGGGAAAAATTACTGGGGGTCGGTCGGTTTCGAGACAAAAACAGACTGGTGTGACTAGTTATCTATAAAAATGCATATATAGTTGGAAAGGTCTAAGACTCTTATTTCCCAAACCGTTAAGAATTGACTGAGTTATACGCGCATAAGAACGATGTAAGCGAGGAAAGATCAGAAAAACCGAGTTTTGAACCGTAAGTCAAGATTTTGAGGTTAGTAGGATTCTTTAGTGTACAGGGTCATATTGCACTCGACTAGACCTACAACATGCACTAGGTCACTTCCCAAGTTCCAATTTATTCTCACATTAGGGGTGCGATGTATTTAGATCCACACCCTAATTTTGTGTGGTTGGGAAACAAAATGCCTGTGCCAACATTTTGGGAATGTAGGGTGGGGTTGCATGTACTAGGTGACTCCCTAACTTCCTTAAAATTTTTCCATTTAGTCACAGTGTGTAGTACTTTATGCTACAAATTAAGTACTTTTTGCTCAATAAATGTACTTTTTGGTACAAAATACTGTTTATTATGAAAACTCAACTTCATTCGCTTCTACGATCTCTAGCTTTTATTTGTTCATTTGCCAAAAAAAATGCCGTCGTCGTATACGTCTCGTTCGAAAAATCGAATCACATGTCTTGAAATAAAAACAAATAAACTTAAAACCGTTTTGAACGCACTTGTGCAGGGCTCTAGTAAAATAACCCCCCTAATATTATGGAATAACTTAATTTCCAACCGATTAATGGAGTCCTTTACAAACATATGTAAGCCTTATCTCATATCTATGTGGGATCAGCAGTGAAATCTTATCTCGTCTCACTGTTTATTGCCGAAAGACAACATATTATAATAATGCAAATGCCTAAGCATTGAATAAGGGCACTTTTTATGTTATTACGTGAACCGCAGAAAAGAATAAAACTGATCCTACTACCACACACTTACAAACCCCTCAGTTTCATTTGTTGATAAAAACCCCCAGAAAATAAAAACTCATTTGGTTTGATTTTACATTGGTTCTTGTTATTGTTAAATAAATTGGCCATTATCAAAATGTCATTTAATCCATTTACAGACAATTATCAGATCTTACAATATTGTGAAAAATTTTCAGAAAAATATTGTAACATCTGACAACTGTCTGTACACAGCTTCAGAACAGGCATGCTGAAGTGTATAGCAACAGAATTTTAGTATACATTGTTTACCCATTCTTCTACTGCACTTGTCTGCGAACTTTTGTTCATGCCTGCTTTAAGGCGCATTCAGACATACGAATCTGTCGACGGATTTGTCTGTCGAGAGTGCTATCGATAACGAATAGCTTTGCCGCTCTGGTCGTCGACAACCGTTCACACACATTTGCTCACATATAATATAAATCCTGCAACAGACCCGTGTGCCTGAATCCGCCTTTAGAAAATACAATTCCTTCATTTGGTGTCATCGTATAACTCTGCTCTTGAAGGAATGACGACCAACACCGCCACCAACGCTCTTGCCACTGGCAGGCGATGCATACACTGCAAAGGATCAGACCAAAAGAAGATGCTGATGTCAAAGGTGGTGGATATGATAAGGACAATGAGGCAGACGATGAAGCATTTTTTGTATTATCAAACATTATTGTATCATGATGTTGTCCAAATTTCGGCCGCTGTCTGTGATGATAACTTATTTGCTTCATGGTATTGTGGCTGCCGTAATGATACTTCATGCCACCAGCTTTTATATTGGAATTCATGTAGTCGCCTATGTTGTTATGTCCGCCATGTTCGCGATGATCATAGTCGAAGACAGGGCCATTGTGTCCCATTGTGATCGGATGTAGGTTGATGTGGGTTGTCATATATTTGACCACCAAGTGGATGATGATTTTGTTAAAAAAATTTTAAAATATTTAAATAAACTTTAGTATGCGTTACCCTTTTCATTGTTTGGCAGTTGACTCCGCGAGTTAATATGAACACTGGGTTTAAAGCAAACATCGCCCTATTATACTTTGTCAGAGTAAGTAGCCGATAGTACTGTTGGTAAAGAAGGATTGTTGTGATCACAAGGTCCTAAATCTCATACCTGTCCTGTTTTGTCAAAAGGAAATAAAATATACACGGAAAATTTCTCTTATATTCTTCCCTAATTGATCAATTCTAAGAAAACGCTAGTTAGACTAATCTTGGTAGTGCTTTTCGCGGGAAACTCATATCGAAAAACGTCTGCAGTTTTTTTCCATAGAAAATATTCGCTTTTACTGCTTAGTAACATAGTTTAAGATAATTACAAAAGGCTCAAGGATATTTTAAGTAATACCCTTGGTATGCTGATTTTGTTCTAAGCACGAATATTTGTTGTTGGCGCACTTAAAGTACTAGTAACATAGTATGCATAATATTGTCTTTACGTACCTGCTTTTAAATCGTACTCATCTTTAATGTAAAAGTAAAATATGTATAGCAAAATTATGCATCTATCATTGCAATGAGGGATTAACCATACATATGTTTGTTGAGGTCTATCTTCCCTCCCCATACCATCTAGACAGTTTGCTATTAATAATATTATTATTTTTAAAAATATATGAAACAAAATTCAAAACCTTGTATAATTAAGGACTTATTTACAGTAATTTATAAGAGTTCTATATGGGACAAAGTAACTTTTTTTTAAATTTGGCGTTGAAAAAAATATCTAAATTTTTTCTCAGTGACGTCATTGTTTTTTTGCCCTCGCATTTGTGGAATTTTTTTAAATGCCAAACTGTTTGCCTGCACCGCTTTCGTACAACAAATTCTAAAAGCTATGGATTGTCGTTTTTTTAAGAAGCGTGGTGCAGAACTATAGTGTTCGCCGAGGCCTTTCGCCACATTCTAAAATGTTTGGTCCATCTTAAGGATTTACTGAAATATGAGAAACACGTGGAGAAAATGGATTTTGTTTCGTATATAGTATAAAAATTGCTTTAAATATTAAATTTAAAATTAAATTAATAATACCATAAGGAAGTTATAAAAAACTAGCTGACCCGGCAAACGTTGTTCTGCCATACAAATTGGGACCCGGCAAACTTCGTCTCGCTCCTAAGTTAACGCCTTTATATAAGCTCCAGGGTAATATTAAAACACAATCAGCTTAAATTGTAATTTAATTTATTTGAATTTAATCTAAATCAGTGAAGAGCGATCTGAGAAACAATGTTTTTCGATTTGTTTTCCGGCGCAAAAACATACAATGAAGACGGTTTGCCGACACGCGAACGTACAGCTGACCTTGCAAAATCAGGATAATTCGAGATTGATCTCATAAACTTCCAAAGATGTGCTTTGCGATTTTTTGATAGTCATCACAAAAGCCAATAGAATGGGGAATTAAATTCGCTAGAATTGGAAGGGACGATAAGTTGGAATAATAGGAATTCGTGGAATAAGGACTTCCTCTCCTTTAAATTTGCCCTTGATGATCGTCGCTTTAATCACATTGTTTATCAGTTTCTTGACAGACAACCGAGTACCGTTGAACATTTTCGGATGATTCAGATTCCGAAACATGATTATGATCCCACCTTCAGCTGACACATCTAGGGAGTTCAAAAATTCTATCGGATAGTTGGTCGCCTCATTATCGTCGGTAACGAACGATTTAACGCTGATATTCCAAATTTCGTTAATTTCAAAATCGACATTCGATGTTTCCGTGCGAGCTCTGTGCAAACTGTCGTTAGCTATCTCGTCCTTGTATTTGTCCCACAATGCTCTCGGTTTCGACGGTTGACACGTGGCTATGATGATCGCAAACAATGTACGAATTTGATTCGCTGGTGCAGAAACAGTTGCCTCGGCGAGCGTTGAGTCCCAATGCGTATCGTTTTCGAGCAAATGCAAACGTTATCAAGCTTCTCGAAATGTGGCGACTGACCGAAACGAATAAAATTGAGACGCTCAGTTTCGACCTTGACGTACATGTCAACGCAGCACTGTTAAAATAACCGGCGATATCTTTATAGACGATTGTCACCATCTTGCCGAATCATCAATCGAAATACGAATGAAATACGAATTCGAACTTAAATGGAAAATAAAAAGAAGTGATGACTTGTAAACAAACATTTCGTTGTATTGACCATCTTTAAATTGAGGTGATAGCCATCCTCTCCACGACAGAACATCAACGGGTCCCAACAATTACCACTGCGACTTCTTCAATAGTGGGAGCATTGAATTGTCTTGCATGGCCTCCAGAGGTTCTTTCGTCTGTTCTGATAATGTTTTGTGGTCGTCAAAATGCATTGTATCCAATGCGGTTTTGAACAATCTGACCAATGCATTATGCTCATGCAGAATATTTTGCAATTGCTTGATCATTTCGAGTTTAATCGCAGTAAAAATTGTACAACGTTGATATAGTTCAATTGCCAAATCACCAACGAAATAGATCTGAAGGAACGTATGATCTTCGATGGTGTATTTGCCTTCAATCTAAACATTTAAAAGCATGCTAAAATACACAACATCAGACTTTTTCGAGTAAACACTTTGCTAAAGATATTCCTAGAATAGTTAATTTTAAAAAATATTATACCTTCGTAATTTTTAAAAAAAGCAACGAAAATAAATAAAATGTTTGGCCTATTTCAAAAAAAGTGACAAAGATTTAAGACACGAAGACACAATATTATTTGAAATTTACTATTCTTGTCGAACTGAGCTAAGGTTTTACTCAGCTCCAGTAATACTATCAGACACGCATAACTACGTTTGTGTGGTTTTTCAATGTTCCACTGTGAAATGAGACGCCATTACCTTATAACTCAGATTGTAGCCGGGTTAATCAACAACTTCGGCTTCAAATGACGTCAATAGAAAGCATCTGTTATATTTTTGTGTTACGCAAAACGTCTTTTAACATAATAAATTTCACAATAATCCGAAACTTTCCACGCATCATAACGATTTTTTCCACTTTTACGTCAACTGTTTTCATTAAGTTTTTCCGGAATTTTCCGAGTTTTCACCAAAAATTTTCCTATTTTTCTATTTGAAAAGTCATTTAGGAATAATTATCCGAAATGTTTTCACACTAACATCGTCTAAAATTATCAAACCATACGGTAAAAAGCAAAATTTTGTCGAAAAAGAAAATTAATTATTTTTTTTTACTTTTTCGTAATTTTCCAACAAAATTTTGGCATTCGAAAAGCCACTACGGAACAATTACAAACACAAATATATACAAAAATTCAATTTGCGATTTGCATCAAATCAAGTTGTACAATGCAAAATTTCTTTGAAAAATATCCAAGTTTTCGAGTTTTTCCGGAATTTTCCGAGTTTTCCACCAAGAATTTTTCTATTTTTCCATTTGAAAGTCATTTCGAAATAATTATCCTAAATTTTTCATAGCTACATCGTCCAAATTTATTAAATCATACTATAAAATGCAAAATTTGGTCGAAAGAAAAAATATTTTTTTTTAATTTTTCCGGAATTTTCTGAATTTTTCCACAAAAATTTTCTATTTTTCTATTCAAAAATCCAATCCGTAACAATTGCATACAAAATTCCGTACAAAAAAGCAATTTTCGATTTTTCCAATTTTCCGATTTTTCCGGAAGATTTTCCCAAAATTTTCTTTCACATAAACCTTCTCCTCGCAAATACGAACAACTGAAAAAAAATTTGAGCAAAATCGGCCCAGCCGTTCTCAATTGATGAATTACTATACATTTTTGCCACCATTTTTATATATATAGATAAATACACGCCTTTTCAATACAATATATTTTATTTTCGAAGCAAAAATTTATATATAACACCGTGCAACAGTGGTTTTCACACTAGATGAAGACCATATATACGTGAAACTAGAGACCATATGTAGTGAAACTGCGTTCTCAGTTTATCGCCAGTACGTCAGGATTTTTTTTAAATGGACTTCAAAGGATGTACCACTTTCAAAAAATTAAATAAAATATTTCCACGAACTATGTATATGATAACGATATGGGTATCAAATGAAAGGTTAGAATCTCAGCACTGCAAACAAATAACAGATTTTAATGGATCTGGACCAAAAATTTCAAAAACGTCACATTAAAGTTTTAAAGCCTTATATCATTTAAATAATTTTTTCTGAAAAAAATATATGCTGAAGAAGTTATATGTACATTTTATTAATCTAGCTTTAATAGTTTGGTAAAAAAGAAACAAATATTAATCCTGTTTCAAAATATTATATACATATATAAACATTAATTAAAATGTAAACGTTGACTTTGCCGCTTATGCTGATCGTCTGTGTCACGACATATTGTCAACAATATTCTGCCAAATGAATCTTTTTTGAAATTTTTGGTCCAAATCCATAAAACTCTGTTATTTGTTTGCATTGCTGAGATTCTTACCTTTCATTTGATACCCATATCGTTATCATATGGTTCGTGGATATATTTGATTAATTTTTTGAAAGTGGTGTATCCTTTGAAACTTGAAGTCCTTTTAAAAAAAATCCTGACGTTCTGGCGATAAACTGAGAACGCAGTTTTACTAAATAAGGTCTCTAGTTTCACGTATATATGGTCATCATCAAGTGTGAAGAAAAAAATTGAAAATTGTACCAGGGTGTAATTTTACTAATTCTTAACACTTTTTATCATTATTTTTATTTCTATTTGATGAACCGAAGATTTAAAAGATTCGTAAAGTAGGCAGTTTTGATTTTTCATTAATGTGCCAAAAATATTGGGAATCGCAGTAAGTAATCCTTTTGATTGTCTAAATACATGACAATGGGATTTCGTTCAGCGCCTTGGATGCCATCTTGCGCGAAATTAGGGGTCTAAATTATCTTCAAATGGCTGTGGAATGTTCAAATATAAAATGTGTATAATGTGTCATCGATATTGTTATGTAGAAGTTCAAAATATCACAGATTACACTTTATTTCAACAAAATTTGATCAGCGCCTTTTTTTGTAATTCCTCATCGTTATTTTTTTTTAAATTTGTCAAAATCGATGAAAAAATAATTTTTGACTTTAATTTCAAATATTTTTTTAATAACGTGTCTAAAAAATTTTGAACTTCCACAATTATTGTGAGCATATGTTACAAATTGAACAAAGCGAAAATATAAGCAGAAACTATATTGTTCTGCTTATAATTATTATCCGATTAGAAAAAATCTTAAAAAATCCTAGAAAAGTTTTAAGAAAGTCTTCTGGAAAAAAACAAGTCAAACTGGTAAAAGTCACCATTAAATCTTTTTTGCAAATATACCAAAAATTCAGTTTAAACTGCAAATAAAATAATATTTTGTGTTTACAAGGCTGAGTAGTTACCTTTTCATTCAATACTATAATACATTACATCATCTGTCAAAATAAAGAAATTTGTTAAATCCAAAAAAAAACATTTGAAATTAAAATCAGAAATTTATTTTTTAATCGAATTTGATTTTGAAAATTGGTCAAGAATTGCGTCCAAAAATTTCATATGTCGAAAAACTTCTATATTTCCCACTGTGGACGGTAGGCTTAAAACAGTTTTATGTTGCATGAAAATGACGATAAAAAACTGTAAATACCACTGTGTTCTGGGTTGAACATACAACAAAAAAATGCTTTAATTAAATCCTAGCTGATCCATTTTTGACAATATCGATATTATTCATTTCTGCAGACTGGACCAACAATTTTTTACTTTTATATCGACGATAGTAAAAAAACTGGACAAATGAGATAAAATCTGTTTTTTTATTATCGTATAAAAGTACACAAACAGTGATTTAATTACTATTCAAGTATTGTCTTTGATTATTTTGCCATTGCTATAACCTGGAGGCTTGAAAATTTAGCATGCAGAAGCATGCCATAGCCTGTAACTAGGAGAAATACAAAAATAAATAGTTAAATTTTCTATATCCTTTAAAATATTAAAAGTCCTTTACAATATAAATGAAACAGTGGATGAAAAAGTGAGTATGTAGTTTTCCTATGCATGGTCACTACTATCACTTGTGTATACATAGTTTTGATCATGGATCGCATGGTGTCATATACTTGGTATTGGGTAAAGGATTTCAATTACGAATATTAGTTTTTACTGGTTTTCTGAATCAAACCTGGTTTACTATGTTCGTTCAATTGGTTGCATCATTCTGTCACTCCAATTTCCCAAGACCTTATTAATGCTTTCTGGATTAAAATAATCTATGATAACACAAGGGAACAAGGTATTTGTTGTTTAAGAACTGAATATTGTTTTAAAGGTAATTTGGGACGCTGAATCCAAATCTGCACTTGGTTTTTTTGTATCAGCTCGACTTTTCGCGATATACCGTTATGTCCAAAACTAAGGCACTTCCACTACAAATATTTAAATAACTTGAAAACGGTTCACCATATTCAATTACAAAAAAAAACTTAAACTCGTCAACAAAATTATCTTTAATCCGTGCCTTCATTGTTTTTAATTTGGCTTAGTAGTTTCAGAGATATCGTTGTAGTTTTAAAAAATAAAACAAAAAATTTACAAAAAAAAAAAATTTTTGTTTTTTAAAAATTCATAAAAAAAATAATGCAACACAAATCACAGTGTTTGTCTTAAAACATTTAGTTTAATATAGTGTGAATCAAATGAGCTTTATTTCATTAAAATATCTGCACAACTTTTGATTTTGTCAACAATTTACTGAGATAACTAAATTTACAAAAATCACGATTTCCATACAGAAATAACATTTATTAATATGTTTGTGAAAGTGTAACTCGAGCAAACCTTAACGGATCGTTATGAAAATTTATCAGTATTATTATTTTTCGAAACGAACTTATGGGATTGTAAATGGGCGGAATAGCCCCACCCCTTCTGGTACCTCCCATACAAAATTACCTATTTTTGGATAATAAATATATCTTCGATAGCTGCCAAACAGACTACCGGAGGATATTTAAATTTGGTCTGTTTATTTATCTTGCAAAAGTAGACAAACCCTAAAAAAACCGAAACCGTTGCAATACCCCTTCTGGTACCTCCCATACAAATGACCGAACTCACCCCAATAGTCTTACATACATATCTTTTTTGTAAGTACACTGAATTCAGTCAAACTATGCGTAAGTTTTACGGTTATGAAAATATGAATCAGGAATGAATTTGCACTATATCGGATCACCCCTTCTGGTACCTCCCATACAAAATGACCTATTTTTGGAAAATAAATATTTCTCCCTTAACTTCCAAATTGAAACCTGCCGATTAATTAAATTTGGTCAGTTAATTAATATTATAATAGGAGGCAAAACTATAAATTAAACTATAAATAAATTTGGAAATTTGTCATGATTTTTAAAAATACAAAATATTAATTTTTTTTGGGTAGAAACAAAAAAATTCGAAAAATCTGTTATCACCGAATTTAGCATAACTCATTCAATTTTCAATCGATTTTTACGTACATACATGTTTCAGAAAGCTTCTTTAATATGATATTCAATAAAGCTAATAAAAAGAACAATTTGCCCCCAACCGATTAACTTTCAGCGTAAAGAAAATTAAAATGTGTAATTTTTTTTGTATTTTTTTTTTTTTTAATAGAAGAGCCTTTACTTAGTCATTTTTTTTGTGATATTAAAAAATTTGATTTTTTTCAAAGATAACAACGATATCTTTAAAAAAAAAAAACAAAATTTTAAAATCCGGCTTATGAAAAAAAAAATTATGATTTTTTGAACTATAATTTTTTGGAAAATAGGCGAAAATACGATTAGTACCTGTAACTTAAAAATTCGAGCTGATGAAGAAAAATGGAGATTAGATTTAAAATCAGCGACCTCAAATTAGTAAAAAACAGCTATAGAATTCCAAAAAACACTCAAAAACTTCAATTCAATTTTGTTCTCTTGTGTAATCCTTTAGTATCTGAAGAGCGAACTTTACTGATCTTTTTAAAGATTTAACAGTTTTATTTTTTTCCAAAATTAAGTTTTAACTTCCTAATGAAAAACATTACTTCCTTATGAAAAACTAGACGATATTTGAATTTGGTCAGTTTAATTATCTTACAACAGTAGATAAAATCTCAGAAAACTGAAATATTTCCACAACCCTTTTGGTACCTTCAATACAAATGACCAAATTCCCCAAATATATATTCGTGCATACTATGTATGTATTTTTGTTGCAAGTGCACTCAATGCAGCATAAATTTTGCACAATCTTATCGTTTATTGAACGTTAACTTACGAATAAAAATGGGCCTCGTTCTGCATACTAGTACTTCCAATACAATTTCTCAATAATTTCAAGGGAAACTCTTAATATTTTGTGAAGTCAGTAGCACTTTCTTAACTAGAACCATTTCTACAGCTGTGATACATGCCTGTAAACATCTGGCCAACAGTTACCACAAGCAGGACAATGTACTGTTTTATTTTGAGTTTCATATTTTCCGGGATTTTGACAGATTTTTTCCAAGCTGTAGGTGGGGGGGCTTTTGCCTACCTGGCTACGACCATGCCAATATATCCGCCAAAGTCGACTTTTGATGACACTTACTTTTCCTGGGTGATAATTCTTATCACGGAGTCTCTATTGATTGACATACATATGATTGATATTAATCATTGTTAAGCCCGAAAAATTAAAAATGCATTTTTACTCAAACTTCTGCAGCGGGCAAAATTATGTACATATGGTTAATTCCAGCCTTATGAATGTTACGATCGTATGATTCAGTTGAAAATAAAGCACTTAAAAGTTGTAATTTATTGTATTTTTTATTATAATTCAAATAGCTCCCGTCATATTTAAAAACTACAATCCAAGATATTAACAAAACACATGCCTACGTTATGTTACACGATATAGAAGTGAATTTTATATTAGTTGTTAAAATTTCGAACCGGCCCACACTGGTCGATCTTGTATGGAGCGAGCGGCCAAAAATACTTCTAGTGGAGATATTATTGTAAAATTTTTTCCAAAATTCTATAAAAATTGAATTAGTAATAAATCGAACAGACATTGGTCGTACCTAAGCCTCTTCCGAAACCCCACAATTATTAGGGTACACCGTATGATATTTTATTATAGTATGTAATATAGTAGTATATAATACATCATTTTAACAGGCCAAAAACAGATTTATTTAAAACTAAATAAATTGTTAACTTCCGTTATCCCTTAATTATTCATCTGAAACTATATGTCCCTTAAAGACTTCAAAAGTTTCAAAAGATATCATTTCTAAAAATGCAATTTTTTTGATTTTCAACGGAAAAAAATATTGCAGCCCCACATTTCCCTATTTATTATATAAAAAAAATAAACTGAAATAAAAAAATTATTAGTAATTTTCAGAACAGAAACAATTTTGGGCATAAACCCATATTGGGTTGTATGGGCGGTCAGCCAAGGGCGTGGCCGATTTGGATGAAACTTAGCACGCATCTTTTGTTTATTCTAGGATTTTTTTTTTAAATTTTACACTTTTCCTTGGATTAGATAAATTGTGTGCCAAAAATTTGATTTTATGCACAAATTCTATTTGAATTGTTTAAGCGGTGGGAGCGGCTGCTTTTGATGAAATTGGTTTTTTTTTATTATTTTAGTCGATATAATACCCGGTGCAAAATTTTAATGATCTTGAACCAACACTATTTAATGATAAAATGGGAGTGGTTAATGACTCATACCCCCCTACTCTCCTACCGTACCCAGGCACCCACATTCACCCCATGTTAGCAAAAACTTGAGAAAATTTACGAAACTTGTTTTTAATTTATATGTTAACGATTTGTTTACAAGATTACTATAAACAATAAAAATATTGAATAATTTCATATAAAATAATATGTAATACAAAATTATAAAAAGGTTAAGGAGGGTTGTTTAAAAATATAACGATAGATACTCTTTGAAATAAAAAAAAGAGCTAAAAACTTTGCGTATTCGTTTTTTTTATAGCAGTTATAAAATTATTAATATTAAGGCTGTTTTTTAGTCACAATACCCGTTAAATGATAATCGACTACAAAATTAATCTAGCAATTCAAAACCAGATTTTAATAAAATTTGGACATAAAAACAACGAGGCCGCTTTGGTCTGAGAGAGATAACACAAAGACGAGCAAAAGTGAGCAGCTGATATTACCAATTTTAGAATCTTGAAATATTAACTAATAAACCAAAAAAGTCCCATTGGAGACTTCGGGGGGGAACACAACTAAAACTCTAATTAAAATTTACATATATGGACGAAAGAACACTAACAATGCAACTGGAAAAATATTAATTTTATAACAAATCTACAACAAGCTTAACACATTGTTATTATTTTAAAATGTAGTTAATACCATGTAATTCAATTTTCATTTCGATTTATTTCGACAGAAATTTTTTTTCTTTTGTTTTAATTAATTTAAAGTTGTACTTAATTTTCCACTTTTTCACACTGCAAAAACCAACTGTTTCCTCGCTCTCTTTTTTGAAGCTGTTCTTAAAGGGTACAGATGGAATAAAACAAAAACAACTATAAATTTTAAAACCTTGTTTTTATAAGAAACAGTGATGCCACACTTGGTGACAAACTTCTGACTTTGATTTTTTATTTTTGGCCAATGGAATCGACCACTGTGCGGCCGTGGCATATTGGTTAGAACACGCGACTACCATGCGGGAGATCGCAGGTTCAAACCTGGCTCCAGTCATCTTAAAAGAAAAAAAATAAATAAAATGTGATGGACCTATACAAACAAAATATCATCACACAATACGACAAATTTAAAATGACTGCTAACTCCGCCACGGCCCCCAGATTATATGGATTGCCTAAAATTCATAAACCCAACATGCCTCTCCGTCCAATTGCTTCTTCGTGTGAAGTTCCATGTTACAACTTATCCCAACATATTGGAACCTTACTAAAAACACTTATATTGGAAAAATATAATATTAAAAACTCCATAGAACTCAGGACAAAATTACAAAATGTATCTCTGGACGACGACGAAATTCTTATATCGCTAGACGTGGTATCGTTATTTACCAACATACCGATTCATTTAGCAATCAAAAATATAATGACGCAATGGAACCAATTGGAAAAATCCACAAAAATTCCAAAATCCCAGTTCCTGAAAATTCTGCAGTTTTGTCTTAAAGACAACAATTACTTCATGTATGGTAACGATGTGTATAACCAAACATACGGAATGCCTATGGGGAATCCACTTTCCCCCACCATTGCAGATATTGTTTTGGATAAACTACTAGAAGAATGCATTCTAGAATTGAAAAACAACAACATCCATATAAAATTTATAACTAAATATGTTGATGACCTTTTTGCGATTATAAAAAGAGACGATGAAGAGACGATCCTCAAAACATTTAATGTATACCACAACAAATTAAAATTTACGATGGAAAAAGAAGTAAATGGTATGCTTCCCTACCTAGATATACAAATTCACAGGGTAAACGGAAACATCTTAACAGATTGGTATACAAAAACGATAGCATCTGGACGTCTTATAAATTTTCACTCTACACAGCCACTCAAACAGAAAATTAATACGGCAAACAACCTTATTAATAAAGTATTATCACTGTCTGATAATAAATTTATTACTAAAAACGTAACCACGATAGAGGACATTTTACTAAAAAATAGCTTTCCTCCACATTTAGTACATAATCTAATAAGAAAAATAATAAATGAACGGGGAAATCATCCAAACCAAACCAGAACATCTGGCAACACCAAATACTTTAGCATCCCATACGTACCTAAATTAACGGAGAATAAATCAATACAAGAGATAATAAACGACCAACAAATATCTCTCGCACACAAACCTAACCAAACCATAGCTACACTATTTACACAAACAAAAACCAAAATAGACAAAAAACAACAAAGTAACGTTGTTTACGAAATAACATGTAATGGAAAAGAAGAAGAAGCTTGCGGAAAACTATACATAGGGACAACAAAGAGAAGCTTATCTACAAGAATTAGTGAACATGAGATGGACATAAGGAGACAAAAACAAACAACAGCGCTTGCACAGCACTGTTTTGAAACAGGCCACACAGCTGATCTAGATAATGTACGAATAATAGACAGAGAAAAGAGAGAAAATAAAAGATATACGTTGGAAAGTTTACATATACAACAAAAAGCGATGAGTACAATAAACAGAAAAGAAGATAAAGACAACACCAATGCAAGCTACATCTTAGCATTAAGTTAGTTATATTCCAACTGTGATACTTAGCGTTAAGGAACAATTTTACTGTGATATTTTTTAATTATTTTTGCAATTATTTGAAGTTTTGTGTTTTATGTTGTGCTGTAATGGTGTCGTATAACTACAAAAACTTGACAAATATGTAAAGAAAATTGACAAAGATTATATGTAAGTTATTTGTGAACGTTAAATTACAAAGTTGATTGTAACTTGTTGTCCATTTCTGTTTTTTAAATTATGGTTGCCAGATCTAATAAAAAAATCATCCCTGAAGATGCTGGAAAGAATCCCAGCGAAACGTCGGATGCATAAATGATGAAAATAATCTTTTAATTTAACATCAACATGACCTTGAAAGCCCGATTGAAATTAAATATTTAAATAAAACTAAAAAGGTCGATACAAAATATTAAATATAAAATTTTCTTTCATTGTCGGCTCCCCTCGAATGTTGTTGACAGCAACTTCGCAGTATTAAGCGTCGATTCAATCGTCGTGTCTAGTAAGAGCTTCTCAAACAGTGACGTTCGCATTCGTCGATAAACAAGTAGGTGCCGTTAGTTGTGAATCTAAAAATAGAAAGCGTGTTAATTCACAACAGCGCGAGAAGCTATCCCATACCTCATTCATGGGGTGCAAAGGGAAATTAAGTTTTTTTTTTTGTTAAAATTTCGAAAGTCTGTGTGTTTTTTAAGATTTAGTATACGCACTTAATTATTTCATAAAATAGATCAATAGCGCCGTAAAAATATGTTTATGTTGGGTGAATTTATTCCTCTGGTTTTTAACCACGAGTTAATAAAGACCTACGTTATGTTACTGCCGTTATGTGACAAATATTCCCATAGCTGAAAATGTTAAAACAAAATGTTTGTTTAAGCCATTGTTCTATTTGCGAAATTAAAAAATATTTTAAAGTTTATATGCCACTAAATGTTGAACACGAATGTTATATAAGAACGTCAATAAAATAAAATCAAAATTTTGCTGCTAAATGATAAAAAGTGTAATATAAAAAGTATACTATATAACAAGGGAGCCGCCGCGCACTGTCACGAGTTAATTCCGTTATAGGTCATGTAGAGTCCTGAAAATATAAGATAATGAATCTTGAGCCTGAAAAAGAAAGGATTAATGTAAATATTAATGTTCCGTATGTCATAGCCAAGCAGCAGTAGCAGTCAAGGAATAAACACAATCAAACTGGCGGGCGAAGCACAAATGTTATTCACGTAGCAGACATATGCCTCAAGCAGTGTCAAGATTTAGTGAATAATAAAAGTCAGAAATATCTAAACGAACGAACGTCCTCTTCCGTCATCATACACAAAATTAAATGAACATTGCGATTGATATCGAAATTGACATGTCAGGGCGTTGTTAATATCCGACAACATAGTGTAGTCCCCCGAAAGGTGAATTGTCGTATTCCATCACTTATCCAGAGGAAGATTGGAGACGAAAAGTTACCCTTGAACAATAAATGGTCCATTTACCCCCACAAGCCAAAAATAAAATTGCCCCAGGTTTGATCATATTTCAACAGCTCTGGTCAAAAGTTCAGGGTGCAATACGATCAAGCAATGTAAAAAGTAGGGAGTTGTACAAAAAAATTAAAGTATTTTACATGGGTATTTACAGAAAGGTCTACCGTGATCGAAAAATAAAAAGTTGACAATGATGTTTTTCTGACTTGTATTACTAAAGACAAATATAAGTAATTTTCTTTTATGATTAAACAAAATGTAAAATTGCATTAATGACCTGGTCCTCTCTTTGAATTTTTAATAACATATTTACTTACTGATGGTACAAGTGCAAATAACTCCAATTATAAAACAAAATGATAAGTTAACAGCAACATTTTGAGTACTTCCACAAAAAGTTATAGAAGTAAAAATAAAACTGTTTTGTTTTTGTTTTTCATCTAATTGACGAACTGGTAAAGGGTACAATTGCGAAATTAGGATTGAATAATTATTTTTGGGAGTAGTTTGATTTAAAGTAGTTGTGCGATTTGAAAGGATTTTAAGAATTTGGTGCTTTTACGAGGAAAAAGTGGTAAATTTGGTACTCAGGCTTAAGGAAGAATATCGAAAATAGGGGTGAATATTTTTTTTGGAGTAGTTGTGCTTTTTGAAGGAATTTATCGACATTCGCATATTTATGGGTAAAAAGACCGAAAAAGGGGATAAACTGGTACCATCCCCAGTACACCTCGCCTGAATAATGAATGGATTGACCTAAAATGCCAACAAAAACGATAAATGGGGTTTTGTTGGAGGTCAATTGCATATAAAAATCCACTTGAATCAAAATCCTAGCTGATCCTTTTTTTAAGATAAAAGGATTTTTCGTCTTTTCACTCTGTTTTGCCATTAAATCATGGATTGGATTTTCAATGTACAATTGACACCGAACAAAACCCAGTTTACCGTTTTTGTTGCCAGTTTAGATCAACCCATTCGTCATTCAGGCGAGGTGTGTCAGGATAACGGTATCATTGTGAAAATGGGGGGTGAATATATATATTTTGGAGTTATTGTCCATTCTAATTAAATTTTTCGAATTTTGCACTTTTAGGGCGAAGAAGGCCGAAAAGGGATTAAACTGATACCATCACCCAGACAAAACGGCTTAAGTTAGAATGGCGAAAATGGGGGTGAACAGTTTTTTGGAGTAGTTGTGCAATTTGAACTGATTTTTAGAATGTCGTAATTTTACGGGAAAAAGGGCTAAAAACGGATAAAACTAAAAATCACCCAAGCTTGAAGTGGTACCTCGAAAATGGGGGTGTATATTATTTTTGGAGTAGTTGTGCGTTTTTAAGGGATTTTTCGAATTTCGTTCCTCTACGGGGAAAAGTCCGTAAATCAATAATCGCGAAAGTACTTGTGGGATTTGGAGTACTTGTGGGATTAGAACTTGTCGAATTTCGTACTTTTATGGAGAAAACCCCCAAAAAGGGATACAACAGGTACCAACACCCAGACCAAACAGCAAACGGTAGAGTCGCAGAAGTTGGGGTGAATATTAATTATTTTAAATAGTTGTGTTATTTGAAGGGATTTCTCTAACATCGTCGTTTTAGGGGGGGAAAGGTTAAAAAAGGATAAAATCCAGACAAAACATCTGAAGGTGAAAGTGCGATATTTTTATTATTTTTCGAATTTCGTTCTTTAAAACGGATCAACGGGAGCCGGGAATGCTAGTATGTAACATACTTTATATAGAGATTGTCATAGAAAAAAATGTCACGTTCAACAGGTCACGTTCGAACCAACTTAAAAATCCCTAATTATACAAGAATACAAGGTTATACAATTTTGTTCCCTATATTTTAAAAAATAATAATATTATTAATAACAAACTGACTGGATGGTATGGAGAGGTGAGATAGAACTTAACAAACATATGTATGGTTAATCCCTCCTTGCAATGCTAGATGCATAATTTTGCTATACATATTTTACTTCCACGTTAAAGAAGGGTACGGCTTAAAAGCAGGTAAGTGAAGACCTATTCGTATGCATACTGCGTTACTAATACTCTAAATGAGCCAACAACAAATATTCGAGTTTAGAACGAAATCTGCACAGTAGGGGTATAACTTAAAATATCCTTGAGCAAAATTTTCTTTTGTAATTACCTTAAACTTTGTTACTAAGCAGTAAAGTCGAATATTTTCCATGAACAAAATCTTCTTGATATTTTCCATATGTGTTTCCCGCGAAATCACTATCAAGATTAGTCTTACTAACGTTTTCTTAGAATTGGTCAATTAGTGAAGAACATCAGGGACTTTTTTCCTGTATATTTTATTTCCTTCTGCCAAAACAGGACAGGTATGAGATTTAGGACCTTGTGATCTCACCAATCCTTCTTTACCAACTGTAATTCTTCGGCTACCTACTCAGCCAAGGTATAAAAAGGTGATGTATTCTTTAAACTCATATCAGTGTTCAGTATTAACTCGTGGAGTCAACTGCCAAACAATGAATGAGGTAAAGCATACTAAATTTTATTTAAATATTTTTAACAATTTATTAACAAAATTATTAACTATTTCAGATTTTTGTCGATCATCATAGGCAGTCCCATTTTAAATGATATGTATGATAAAATGCATATCATTTCCTTTGGTTATTATCCACTTGGCGGTCAAGTATATGACGACCCACATCCGATCACAATTGGAAACAATGACACTCTCTTCGGCTATGATCATCACGAATATGGCGGACATAACAACATAGGCGAAGCGGCTATATGAATTCCAACATAAATCCTGGTGGCTTAAAGTATCATTACGGCGGCCACAATACCTTGAAGCAAGAAAGTTATCATTACACAGTAATTTGGACATCATTATTAGTAATACTAAAATTACTAATAATTTATAGTCCTGTTCATATGCACCACCTTTCATCCGCTGCCTCTTTGGTTGGATCCTCTGCAGTTTATGCACCCTCTGCTAGTGGTAACAGCGTTGGTGGCTGTGGTGGCGTTGGTCGTCATTCCTTCAAGACCAGAGTTATACGCTGACACTAAATGAAGAAATTTTATCTTCTAAAGGCGCATTCAGGCACACGGGTCTGTCGAAGGATTTATTTAATATGTAAGAAAATGTGTGTGAACGGTTGCCGACAACCAGAGCGACAAAGCTATTCGTTATCGATAGCACTCCCGACAGACAAATTCGTCAACAGATCCGTGTGTCTGAATGCGCCTTAAAGCAGGCATGAACAAAAGTTCGCAGTCGAGTGCAGTAGAAGAATGGTCACTACTGCACACATCTGCATGCCTGTTCTAAAGCTGTGTACAGACAGTTGTCAGATGTTACAATATTTTTCTGAAAATTTTTCACAATATTGTAAGACCTGATAATTGTCTGTAAATGGCTTAAATGACATTTTGATAATGGTCATATTTATTAAACAATAACAAGAACCAATGTAAAATCCAATCAAATGTTTTTTTATTCTCTGGGGGTGTTTTTGATCAGTAAATGACACTGAGGGGTTTGTAAATGTGTGGTAGTAGGATGAGTTCTATTCTTTTCGGAATATCATAACCAGTGTTATTAATCATTGCTGAAACATTTGCATTAATATTTTGTCTTTCGGCAAATTATGGAAAATTCATAACCGTGGCATCAAACAGTGAGACAAGATAAGATTTCACTGCTCATCCCGCATAGAGATCTCATCTCATACATATACATATATTTGTAAAGGACTTCATTATTCGGTTGGAAATTGAGTTATTCCAAAATATTAGGGGGTGTTTATTTACTAGAGCCCTGCAAAAGTGCGTTGAAACCATTTTTCATTTTTATTTGTTTTTTTTTTAAGACATGTAATTGTTTTGATTCTGCAAACGAAACATACACGACGACGGCATTTTTTTTTGGCTAATATACAAAAAAAAAGCAAGAGATCGTTGAGTTTTCATAAAAAACCAGATTTTTTTACAAAAAGCACATTTTATTGTACCAAAAAGTACTTTAATTGTGCCATAAAGTACTACACACTGTGACAAAATAGAAAATATTGATGGAACTTTGGGAATGACCTAGTGCATGCAACCCTACCCCACATCCCCAAAATGTTGACTCAGGCATTTTTCTTCCCAACCAAACAAAATTAGAAGGTGGTTCTAAATACAGCGCTATTGCTTCCCTAATGTGAAAGTCATTTGGAACTTGGGGAGTGACCTAGTGCATGGTGTAGATCTGGTCGAGTGCAACATGACCCTGTACACCAAAGAATCCTACTAACCTCAAAATCTTTATTGCCGGTTCAAAACTCGGTTTTTCGGATCTTTCCTCACTTATAATGAGCTTATACCCAGTAGGAAGTGTCTGCAAGACATCCTCGAGGATAGGTGCACGACCATAGTAAATCGTTGATGACACGAAGGGGACCGTCCATACAAATCGTTAACGAAATTTTCATACAAGTGTCCGCTTTGTCATGCACGATCTGATGAGCGACAATGTCGGTCAAATTGTCGTTGATGCCTAAATAAGCGACATGTCGCCCACACAATCGTGCACGACATAATGAACGACAATGTCGGTCGAATTGTCGTTACTAGTGAATAATTATTTAAAATAATAAATTGTAATAGTTTTATTGAAAACGTGCGATACATGAACCTTCACGCACTGCTGTTTTAAACAAACTGAAAATTGTTTACTTCTATTTTCCTCTCTTCAATTCTATGTCGTCATTGTTCTGTGACATTGAACTTTTTTGTTTGATGCACGGCAACATTGGTATTTTGTCGGTCAGCTTGTCGTCAACCGAGTGTTCTGACGACAAGTACATACCTTTTTTTTATTTTCTCTTTAGGACAGCGTTGACGACAAAGTCGTGTATGACGATACTTCCTACTGGGTAGCTCAGTCAATTCTTAACCAAGTTTTGATTTCTTAACGGTTTGGGAAAGTCTTAGACTTTTCCAATGATAGATACATTTGTATAGATAACTTGACACACAAGTCTGTTTTTGTCTCGAAATCGACCGACCCCCAGTAATTTTTCCCTCCTAACATTTTCCCCAAACAAACCTACCCCCCACCTCCACCCCCTAAGGGGGCTCCCATATAAAATCAATTTTTTTTTAATAACACTCCCACCGCTCTAACTGTCCCAAACATTCCACTAGAGGAACCAAATGTATGACCGACCCCACCTATTTTTGCAACCCCAACAGTTTCTCAGAACATATAAATCCGCTATTTACCTACACCCCTATAAAATTTTTTGATACTTTTACAATTCTTTTTATGAAATCAGCTCCTGTTGCTCCGATGATACCTTCTAGAGGGGTAAAATATGTCGGCCACACATTCACCAGTATTTCCATCTAACATTTATCGCAAAAATATCCACCGCCTATATTCACAGCCAAAGATGCTCCTATAAAATTCACTTAAAACGACGAAAAAAAAATCTCAACAAAATAATATTTTTTTAAATTGTTCGATTTTCTTGAGGATGAATAATTTTCGTTTTTATTTAATGAAAAAAAAAAACGTTTTTATAATTCGAAAATATTTATCAATTAATTTATTTTTTTGATGCGATTTTCTTCCGATTTTCGATGACGACCTGAAGCAAAAATATCTGATCCTTCTCAACGGTATAAATGATATTGGCAATCCGAAGTGGGCGAACAATTTTGGAGACCCAGGTGTGACGTAATGGCTCAAATCGTTGTTTTTCACATAATTCAGACTCGTATTCCTCGTTTTCTTCTTCAAATATACGAATTGTATTCGCCATTTTCGGCTTAATGTCACAGGGGGTATTTGAATCAAATAATGCAAGAGCGACGGCTTTACCTCTTAGATAATAGAGATTTCCACAGAATCTCTTTACCAATCGTTATACCAATGAATGGTAACAGAGATAAATTCGGAACAAGGACATTTTTAGACAGTATATGCATTTCGCCATCCATCGAGCATGACTGATAGGTCCTAGTGAGGTCGAAGGGTGCACGGATTAATAAAAAAAACCTTTAATGTTCTCATATCGTCTATGGACGAACTACAAAGCTGGGGGTGAACGCATTAACTTTTTTCGACCCTATCTCGTGTACATAAACACTACCCATGGTAGCAAACAAATATTTTAAACCTTAGTTATCTCAATTTAAGCATGCAGATTTCGCTGTCAATTTTTGTTTTCCTAAATAAAATGCGTTTCTTAAAACAAGCAGTTTAAAAAAAAATTAAATTTGGGCGCCTCGAAAATAATTTTTTTTTGTATATCGTAGTTGAACTTTTTTTACTCATGCCAAAAGCTATCGAAAACTCGATGGCAGAATATCGACAAATTTTTGTTCTTATAAATCGATATAATATACACATTTTCTTTCGTTTACTATTGAAAGTACCGGCTCTTCAACTGTGGCCTAATTAATAATAAAATAAATTTTTTTTAAAAAATTTTGACGGCGGCACTGTTTCCATAATTTTTTTATATAAAAAAATATTAAATTATAAAAAATTATATTATTCAATTTACTTACTCGCAAACAAGAATGTCTGGGATATTCGATATTCGAAATGTGAACTTTAAAAAAAAAACCTAAGTTAAGCAAAAATAACCGGTTTTAACCGGTAAGTAAAGACTGGTCCGATCACCCTAATACCGAAATAGTAAGAATTAGAGAACGTATAGATTCAACGAGTACATTTAAGGCAATTTATATCCGCTTCCTGTCTGTAACTCAAATTTTTAGATTTATTGCCATATACAGTTAAGATTGGAATCTTATCGAATGCTTTGTGACATAGAGTTAGAATAGAGACAATAATATAATTTAAACAGGAAATATCTGGCAGCGTTTTAAATAATATTCTAAAAAAAATTAAACGAAAATCATAAACCGATGTGCATGGTACTATTTCTGTGAAAGTCTTGAAGGTATTCTAAATTCCAACGGATATGAAGTCCCTAACTTATAACAGTCGGGCAATTTCAACTAGTTATTTGAATTCAGTTATTTATTTTTCATCGGCTAGTAAGAATAAAATCATTGTAATTTTTGCTTTTTAGTATAGAGAAGAAGGTCAAAATCGAATATTAAAGAAAAAATTCTTTAATTTTATTGTGAATTTAAAGATTTCGCACACTAATTATTATTCGAAAATTTGGTATAATAATAATTTTAAGAATTGGAATAAGTGTTGCATCCGCTATTACTTCAAAACTTAGTATATAATTAATTATTTTGTTTTTACTCTTTTTTTCAAGTGGGTTTATTAAACAAATTTAAAGATATTTGAAATCTAATGTCAATTCAAAATTAATGGTTTGCAATTACCAGAATTTTGTTTTTTTTTCTATTGTAATCTAGAGACTTTGGCCAATTATGTTGTGCCGGCGACTATTTCAATACTTCATTTAAATTATTAACAACCTGCGATAATGGAATCGCACTTTTTGATACCATGTATATAAAAACCTTTTGCACAATGAATTTACTTTTTGGCACAATAAATGTACTTTGTGGTACAAATAGAGTCCTTTTTGGTGCAACTACAGAACTTGTTTTTGCAATAAATATAACTTTTTGGACAATAAAATTACTTTTTGACTATGCAAAAATACTTAATTGTACTGTTAATGTACTTTTGGTATAATGGTACAATAAATTACAGAGTACTATTTGGGGAATGGGACTTTGCCCAGAGGCTGAATGTTACTGATTGTCACTCACTTGGGAGTGACCAGAATCGATTCCTTTGCGGCACTGTCCAAGCAGCTAACTACTTCCGGTCTTAGACCAAGTATTCCCTGGGCAATGACTTTAAAGCAACCGCTTAGAAGTTAGCTAGAGTTAGAAGGCGAAATGTTGAGTAACCTAATCGGCATGCTACCACCGATGCGTCTTAGGAATTAGGTAACAGAAGTTACTGAAGCTCAACACAGGCTCTCCTAGTGGCTTTGGCAGCCCCAAGAAACTAGGATCGGGAGCGGTGGCCTAATAAGCCACTCTCCTTAAACAAAATTTATTATGAAAACACGGAGAATAAATAAAACAAGAACCCCCCCAAATGTTGACGACCCCCGCAAACGATATAAGGACCATGATTTAAGGATATGCACCTGGAATGTCCGAACTCTTTACAGAGAGGCACCAGCCTCTATCCAACTGGCGGATGTCCTCGACAAATACAAGGCTGAAATCACCGCCATACAGGAAATGAGATGGACGGGACAGGGATGCACACGACGAAAGAACTGTGACATCTTTTACAGCTGCCATGCAGAAAGACACGAATTTGGATGTGGTTTCATAGTCGGAAAGAGACTTCGACACCTGGTCTCGCGGTTTAACCCTGTAAGTGACCGAATAGCCACCATTCGCATCCGGGCGAAATATTTTTACATCACGCTGATTTGTGTACACGCCCCGACGGAAGATAAAGACGATGAGATTAAAGATGCATTTTACGAGCGCCTAGAGGAAACATACGACCGCTGCCCTGGCCACGACATTAAAATTGTTCTGGGAGACTTTAATGCAAAAATTGGAAGGGAAGATGTTCTTGGTCCATCGATCGGTAAATTCAGCCTGCATACCGACACGTCAGACAACGGGTTTAGGCTGGTTAGTTTCGCAGCGGGAAGGAACATGTTAGTGAGTGGAACCAGATTCCAGCACAAAAATATCCATAAGGCAACTTGGCTATCCCCCGATCAAAACACCAAAAATCAAATTGATCATGTGGTAATTGATGGCAGGCATGCATCTAGTGTCATGGACGTGCGTGTGATCCGTGGTGCTAATATTGGCTCGGATCATTACCTGGTTGCAGCCAAGGTGCGCACAAGATTGAGCAGAGCGAAAAACGCACGTAACCAAACACAAAGAAAGCTGGACATCGCGAAGCTGCAAACCCCAGAGATAGCTACTGCCTACTCCAACCAGCTCTCCCAACTTTTACGACACAACGCCTCTACTTCTGACGTTCCCGATACACAGTGGCAGCATATTGCGCATTACATGGCAACCGCCGCAACAACCGTGCTAGGATATGAAAAGCGGCGCTCAGACGAATCCTGGTACGATGAAGAATGTCGCATAGCGTCTGAGGAACAGGATGCTGCTTATATGGCAACGCTACAGCCAATTGTAACCCGTGCTGTTAGGGAACGGCATAAGGAGAAAGTAAAACGGGCGAGACAGCTATTTAGGCGAAAAAAACGTCAGATGAAGGAACGGGAGAACGAGGATATAGAGCGATACAGGGATAGAGGTGAGGCCCGAAAATTTTACCAGAAAGTAAGAGCAAATGGATACGGTAATGGCCTCCCCACCTGTAAGTACAGTGATGGAAATCTGGTCACGGATACGAGTGTGCTGCACATATGGAGAGAACACTTCCAGCAACTGCTGGTTCCAGAAGGCAGCGCACGTGAAGTTATCACGCCAATTGTCGACGACGGCTTAGATTGCCCACCACCAAGTCAAGCCGAGGTAAGAAGAGCAATATCGCGGCTGAAAAACAACAAAGCAGCCGGTGCCGACGGTCTGCCCGCAGAGCTCTTCAAGTCCGGTGGCGAGGTGTTGATAACGAGCATGCACCAGCTCCTGCGCACGGTTTGGCTTAAAGAGTGCATGCCCGACAATTGGAATGTAAGCGTATTATGTCCTGTGCTGAAAAAGGTGATCCAAGTGTGTGCTCCAACTACCAAGGGATCAGCCTTTTACCCATCGCATATAAGGTCCTGTCGAGTGTGCTATGTGAAAGACTAAAGCCAGTGTTATCCAACCTGATCGGGCCTTATCAGTGTGGCTTTAGACCTGGAAAATCAACAACTGACCAGATTTTCACACTTCGGCAAATCCTGGAAAAGACCCAAGAGAAACAGATCGACACGTACCATCTTTTTGTCGACTATAAAGCTGCCTTCGACAGCCCGATACGGCAGAAATTACTTGAAGCCATGGCTGAGTTTGGTATTCTAGCGAAGCTGATACGTCTTTGCGGAATGACGCTGACTGACACGAAGTCTTCAGTGAAGATTGGCAAGGACCTTACGGAGCCATTCTATACCAGACGAGGCCTAAAACAAGGCGACGGCCTATCGTGCGATCTCTTCAACATTGTGATGGAGATGATAATGAGAAAAGCTGCAGTAAACACGAGTGGCACTATATTCAACAAAAGCCACATGCTACTCGCGTACGCTGATGACGTAGACATCATCGGTCGAAAACTGCGGGATGTGACTGCAGCATTCTCGGGTATACAGAAGGAATCAGCGAAAATGGGCTTAACGGTGAACGAGGACAAAACGAAGTTATTAGTTTCAACGAACAAAGAATCTACTCGTTTGGGAAACTGCGTGAACGTTGACAACTATAATTTCGAGGTGGTAGATAATTTTGTCTACCTAGGCTCCGCCATCAACAAAGAAAATAATGTCAGCCTAGAAATCCGGAGAAGAATCCTGCTTGCAAATAAATGCTACTGGGGACTAAGCAAGCGTTAAAATGACAGAGCCCTCTCTCGACGAACAAAACTCCAGCTATACCAGATACTGGTTCTACCTGTCTTAATGTATGGCTCAGAATCCTGGGTTATGACACAAGCAGATGAATCGGTTCTGGCGGTATTCGAGAGAAAAATACTCCGTAAAATATATGGGCCCATCATCGTTAACGGAGAGTATCGGCGTCGTATGAATCATAAGCTGTACGAGCTGTACACTGACATTGACGTGGTCAAACGCATTAAGGTGCAACGGTTGCGTTGGCTAGGCCATGTTGTACGCATGGACGAAAATGCTCCAGCTCGAAAAGTCTTCGACAATGAACTCGATGGACGGCGCAGAAGAGGGCGACCAAAACTCCGTTGGAAAGACCAGGTTACTGAGAACCTTACAGAACTCGATGTGACTAACTGGAGAAGAAGCGCAGAAGATCGAGGCGCTTATTATATTTTTCTACGTATTTGTACAATAAATGTACAATAAGTTTTAGCTACTTGGCGCAATAAAAGTATGTTTTGGTACAATAAATTATACCATTTTAGACAAACAACTTTTGTTTTGAAGCATTTACTGTCGTGCATAATATAGTAAAGTGCTTTTGTTTATTAAAACTCACCTTCATTCGCTCTTACGATCTTTTGGTTTTGTTTTGTTTATTTGCCAAAACAACACCGTCGTCGTGTATGTCTCGCTCGCAGAATCAAAACAATAACATGTCTTGAAATAAACAAATAGACTTGAAACCGCACTTGTGCAGGGCTCAAGTAAAATAACACCCCCTAATGTTAAGATGTAATCCAATTTCTTACCTATTAATGGAGTCCTTTATAAATATATGTAAGCCTGAGTTCATCTCTATTCGAGATTGGCAGTGAAATCTTATCTTGTCTCACTATTTAATGCGACGGTTACGACTATTTCATAATCTGCCGAAAGACAAAATATTAATGCAAATGACACTGGTTATGTTGTTATGAGTGCCGCCGAATAGAACTGATACTACTACTACCACACATTTACAAACCGCTCAGTGTCATTTGCTGAACAAAAACCCTCCCAGAAAATAAAAAAAACATTTGATTGGATTTTAAATTGGTTCTTGTTATTAAATATGACCATTATCAAAATGTCATTTAAGCCATTTACAGACAATTATCAGGTCTTACAATATTGTGAAAAATGTTCAGAAAAATATTGTAACATCCGACAACTGTCTGTACACAGCTTTAGAACAGGCATGCAGATGTGTGCAGTAGCAGAATATTGTATACATTGTTTACCCATTCTTCTACTGCACTCGTCTGCGAACTTTTGTTCATGCCTGCTTTAAGGCGCATTCAGACACACGGATCTGTCGACGAATTTGTCTTTCGGGAGTGCTATCGATAACTAATAGCTTTGCCGCTCTGGTTGTCGACAACCGTTCACACACATTTTATCACATATTAAATAAATCCTTCGACAGACCCGTGTGCCTGAATGCGCTTTTAGAAGATACAATTTCTTCATTTAGTGTCAGCGTTTAACTCTGCTCTTGAAGGAATGACGACCAACACCGCCACCAACGCTGTTGCTACTGGCAGGGAATGCATAAGCAGCAGAGGATCCGAACAAAGACGATGATGATGATGCCGAAGGTGGTACATATGAACAGGACAATGAGGCAGTCGATGAAGCAATTTTTGTATTACTAAACGTATTTCCTTCATGATGTTGTCCAAATTTCTGTCCCTCTCTGTGAGGATAACTTTCTTGCTTCATGGTATTGTGGCCGTCGTATTGGTACTTCAGGCCACCAGCTTTTATGTTGAAATTCATGTAGCCGCCTCCACCCATGTTGTTATGTCCACCACATTCGTAATACTCATAGTCGAAGAGAGTGCCATAGTCTCCACATTTGTGATCGGATGTAGGTTTATGAGGGCCGCCATATATTTGACCATCACGTGGACCACCATCCTGTGTGGGTGACTGCAATGAGACCTCTGGAGGTGCATTTAGCGGATCCTTCTCCATGCAAACCATGACCAAAGAAAATGTTATGCATTTTATCATGCATCTCATATAAAATGGGACTGCCGATGATGGTCGACAAAAACCTGAAACAGTTAATAATTTTGTTAATAAATTGTTAAAATATTTAAATAAATCTTAGTATGCCTTACCTCATTCATTGTTTGGCAGTTGACTCCACGAGTTACTACTGAACACTGATGTGAGTTTAGGGCAAACATTGCCCTTTTATACCTTAGCAGAGTAGGTAGCCGAAGAGTTACAGTTGGTAAAGAAGGATTGGTGAGATCACAAGATGGTAAATCTCATACCTGTCCTGTTTTGGCAGAAAGAAATAAAATATACAGGAAAAATTTCCCTTATGTTCTTCTCTAATTGACCAATTCTAAGAAAACGTTAGTTAGACTAATCTTGACAGTGATTTCGCGCAAAACTCACCGGAAATTAATACATCTGCAGTTTTTTCATGGGAAAATATTCGACTTTACTGCTTAGTAACATAGTTTAAGATAATTACAAAAGGAATTTTTGCTCAAGGATATTTTAAGTAATACCCCCTACTATGCAGATTTTGTTCTAAGCTCAAATATTTGTTGTTGGCGCATTTAGAGTATTAGTAACACAGTATGCATAAGAATATGTCTCCACGTACCTGTGTTTAAGCCGTACCCTTCTTTAATGTAGAAGTAAAATACGTATGGCATGATTATGCATGTAGCATTGCAATGAGGGATTAGCCATACATATGTTTGTTGAGTTCTACCTCACCATAACATCCAGACATTTTGTTATTAATAATATTATTATTTTTAAAAATATAAGGAACAAAATTCAAATCCATGTATAACACAGGGATACAAATGTGAAGGAAAAAAATATACAGGGGTTCTCATGTAGCATTTCTGTTAGACTGGAGTCCATATAGTAAAGTAGTACTTTTAGTTTTTCTCGGTCACTTCGTTAAGTAGTGACTTAGGAATATCGCCATTTCACTTAATTTGCTATAAAAAAATTACTTAACGAAGTGACCGAGAAAAACTAAAAGTACCACTTTACTCTATGGACTCCAGTTTAACAGAAATGCTACATGAGAACCCCTGTATATTTTGTGTGTAGCACAGTGTAATTAAGGCCGTATTTATAATAATTTATAAGAGTTCTATATAACGATTTAACTATGGAAATTTACGTTATTGCAATAATTTGCAAAAACAGAATTTAGTTATGTTAATAAACAAAGGCCTTGTAAACATTTAAAAGCAGCCCCAACTGTCAAAGAAAGTACAAAACCGTTTCGATTTTATTCAGTTTTTTTCCTCCTTCTGTAAGGTATAACAAATTAAGATACGCCGTTTCTATATTAAGTCATCGAAATATACAAAATCATTCTGATTCTGAATAACGATTCCTTGAGAACTTTTTTTGCCTTTTCCTTGTTAAATATTCTAAATATAATATTTCCAGAATAATTTTCCTTGCTCTAAAAGAACTTCGAAAATAGGATACTATTCATATATTACAAACTAGTGGACCCGGTAATGCTTCGCTATTGCTCATTTGACGAATACTTATAATATGTTTGGCACGCTTACTTAAAGGGCTAAGCTTAAGCGTCGCTTATGTACGCTCTGTAAACAATTCGTAACCCCAAGTTACTCCTTAACCTGATCAAACTACAGGTATACAATTATTACCCTATATACATAGCCCTAAAAACATTTTACCCACTTTCCCTTCTGCCGACCGATCGGAAATAAAATATTCATCTTCAAATCTCCGCCGGCTGAAAATAAATATTTTGTATACATTTCCGAGTACTTTAAAGGCTCATTTCCACTATTGATATCATTGTCACTATTACCCTTTACCCTGTGGCAGCATTTACCAACTCTAAAAAACATCTTGTCAACTGTACCAGCGAATAAAATTTAAAAACATTATAAATTTAAGAAGAACCTCTTCTAACAAAGTTCTAGCTCTTAGCTTCAACAACAGTAATTTATAATAAAAGTAATGTACTTTTTGATACAGTAAATAAAAGTACTTATTAGTACATTTAACATACGTTTTGGTACAATAAAGGTACTATGTGGTAAATTTATTTATTTTTTTTGTGTACAATAAAAGTACTTTTCCATACAATAAATTCTACATTTTGGGACAATAAATGTACTATTAGTTACAAAAAATAAAATAAATTCTACTTTTTGGTATTGAATATTATCTAGGTCTAAACTACAGTATTGCCACGTCCTCTTTGTCCACTGACTGAGAATGGCTTGAATTTGAACCTGAAGTTTCGAGTACTATGTGTACCAAATTGTATCAAAAAGTATATATGATTAGAAGAGGTGCCAAGTCGATAACAGGCCTTAAAAATTACCACCAAGCGTACGTAGGCGCAATTTAGCGTATGTGGAAATACAAGAGAAATAGCCTATTTT
This sequence comes from Muscina levida, assembly GCA_964034835.1. Taxonomy (NCBI): domain Eukaryota; kingdom Metazoa; phylum Arthropoda; class Insecta; order Diptera; family Muscidae; genus Muscina; species Muscina levida. The sequence goes on along the minus strand of OZ035880.1, from coordinate 66,943,627 downwards.
ATGGCTCAAAACTTAAAAGTTAGTTTCATTAGCATTCGTTTTAATTAATTTTTTATCTTTTGGTGCTTAAAACTTTTCTATTTTCATTAAATAATCCAAAATATATTCACCAAAAAGTGTACTAAAACTACATTTGCCTATGTTCGTTGAACAGTTTTATTGCTTTGGCACCTCTTGTCTAATATATATACTTTTTGAATTGTATGTCTCTTGGGCTAAATTACAGTTTTGCAACGCCTACTCCGCTCACTGACGCAAAATTTAAATTTCGTCCGCATATTCATATTCGTGTTGTTGCGTACTGTCTGTGTACCAAATTTTATCTCTCTAGTGCTTAGTACAATTTTACTATGGCACTTCCGCCCACTTATCCAAAATTAAAAATTTCGCCTACATATTTATATTCGTGTTGTAGTGTACTATCTGGGTGCTAAATTGTATTTCTCTATGGCTAAAATACAGTTTTTTCACGTTCACTCCACCCGCTGACCCAAAATTTCCATATCCATTTCCATGTTTCCATTTTTATATTACTGCTGTCGTATACCATCTGTGAATGCTCTTCAGGGCTAAAATAAAGTTTTACTACGCCCCCTCCTCCCTCTGATCCAAAATTAAAATGTCGTTTGCATATTCATATTTGTGTTGCCGTATAATATCTGGGTGTCAAATTTAATCTCTCTAGGGCTAAAGAACAGTTTTGCCACGCCTACTCGGCCCGATGATTTAAAATTTAAATTTCGTCTACATTTCCATATTTGTTCTGTCGTGTTATATCTGGGTGCCAAATTGTATCTTTCTAGGACTATTATACAGTTTTTCCTTGTCCACTGATCCAAAATTTAAATTTCGTTTTCATATTTATATTTGTGTTGTCTAATACTATATTTGTATCAAAATTTATCTCTCTAGGGCTAAAATACAGTCCTGTCACGACCCCCGCCGCTTACGTCGTAGTCAACCTGGCAACTCTTACTCTCTGATATTATTAAAAGACGAATGCGGTGGGGGCACGCCCACTTCTACCACCCCTACCACATGTACCCATCCTTTTTATTACTTGAAAGGCTTGCCCCAAAAATGGGGCATTATTTCATTTATGAATTGGGGTGTTTTTGCATTTAGTTGGGGTCTTATTTCATTCTTGATATTGGGGCTTTGTTTCATAACGAAATAAAACCCCATTTTTAGGGCCTTATTTCATAGAGCCGTTAAAGATAGTTTCGACTGTACTCGAAAATTTGGCATAATAATAAAATTAAAAATACTTTCTGGTACAATAATTGTATTTTTTATACAACTAGAGTACTTTTTGATACAACAAAAGCACTTGTTTATGCAATAAATATGATTTTTGGTACAATAAAATTACTTTTTGGCTAAGCAAAAAAAAACTTAATTGTACTATAAAAGTACTTTTTGGTATATCAAAAGTATTTGCGGTACAATAAATTATTAAGTACTATTTGGTACAATTAAGGTACGTTTTGGTACAATCAATTTTAGCTCCTTGGTGCAATAAATGTATTTACCTGTCCTGGTTTGGCAGAAGGAAGTAAAATATACAGGGAATATTTTCCTTATGTTCTTCCCTAATTAACCAATTCTAAGAAAACGCTAGTTAGACTTATCTTCATATTGTTTTAAAAATCCCTAAACGATTTTTTAACATCTGCAGTTTTTTTCCATGGAAAATATTCGACTTTACTGCTTAGTAACAGAGTTTAAGATAATTGCAAAAAGAAATTTTGCTCAAGGATATTTAAAGTAATGCCCTTACTATGCAGATTTCGTTCTAAGCTCGAATATTTGTTGTTGGCGCATTTAGAGTATCAGTAACATAGTGTGCATAAGAAAATGTATTCACGTACCTGCTTTTAAACCGTACTCGTATTTTATGTAGAAGTAAAATATCTATAGCCAAATTATGCATCTTGCATTGCAATGAGTTCTACCTCACCAAACCATCCAGTCAGTTTGTTATTAATAATATTATTATTTTTAAAAATATAAGGAACAAAATTCAAAACCCTGTATAATAAAGGCCTTATTATTAATAATTTATAAATGTTCTATATAACGATTTTACTATGAAAATTTAATTTAAAAACATTTGTTTATGAATGCGACTGTTAGAATCTACAAAACGATGGCTTAATGTAGCAAGGGCGTATCTTGTTTTTTTTTACGAAATCGCGTTTTTTTGCAAGTTATTGCATATTATTTTTGCGTATTATTGCAAAACAGAATTTAGGTATGTTAATAAACAAAAGCCTTGTAAACATTAAGAAGCAGCCCCAACTGTCAAAGAAAGTACAAAACCGTTTCGATCTTATTCAGTTTTTTTCCACCTCCTGTAAAGTATAAAAAATTAAGATACGCCGTTTCTATGTTAAGACATCGAAATATTCAAAATAATTCTGATTCATAACGATCCGCAAATTGTCGCCAGACAAACTACAAAAGTGGGTGGAGAAAGCATTAACTTATTTTTTTCGACCCTATCTAGTTTATATACAAAAATGTTATGCATGTAAAAGGGCCAATATCGGTTATTTATATGGGAGTTACCAAATGTGTTTATTAAAGAGTTAGTTTTTGTCCCCTATTACAAGATAAATTAACTGACCAAATTTGATTATACCCCAAGTGTCGATTTGGAAGTAATGGGAGAAATATTAATTTTCCAAAAATGGGTCATTTTATATGGGAGGTACCAGAAGCGATGAATCGAAATAGTCTAAATTTATTCCTGATTCAAGTTTTCATAACCTTACAAATTACGCAAAATTTGACTGAATTTAGTGTTCTTTCAAAAAAGATATGTATGTAAGTCTATGAGGGTTATTCGGTCATTTGTGTGAGAGGTACCAGAAGAGGTGTGTCAAATAGTTAATTTTTCTGAGCTTTTGCCTCCTATCACAAGATAAATTTACCAACCAATTTTCATAACACCCCAAGTGTCCGTTTGGAAGTTGTTGGAGAAATATAAATTTTTCAAAAATAGGTAATCTTGTATGGGATGTACCAGAAGGGATAAACAGATATAGTCTATATGCCTGTCTGAGTCCAATTGTCATAAGCGAACATCTTACGCAAAATTTGAGTGAAGTCAGTGTACTATCCAAAAAAATATATATGTAAAACTATGAGGATCAATTAGATCATTTGTATAGGAGGTACCAGAAGGGTTGTGGCAAAGGTTTCGGTTTCCTTAGAATTTGTCTACATTTACCAGATAAATAAACCAAATTCAAATATCCTCCGGTGGGCCGTTTGGAATTTATGAATGAAATATTAATTATCCAAAAATAGGTAATTTTTTATGGAAGGTACCAGAACCAATAGGGCTATTCTGTCCATTTACAATCCCATTAGTTCATTTTGAAAAATATTAATACTGGTAAATTTTCATACCGATCTATAAAGGTTTACTCTAGTTATACTGCTGACCCGCTATCCAGCCAGACAGACGGACATAGCTCAATCGTCTTGAAAAAGTCCTAAAATGAGTTTGGTCATAATACTGCGTTTCCATTATGCGAAAAACAAGTTCCTGAAGTGTTTATTATTATTATCCTATAAATTTTTAATGTAAGCAAAACACCTATAGAAAGATGTTTTGAAATAAAGCATATTCGAACAGAGTCTCTCGAACATGCTTTGTGCCAATGCAACACTGCGATTCCAGTGGTATCCGACAACTAACGGTTTTTTTAATCACGAACTTCGAAAATGTGACATTTCTATATAAACAATAAACACCTGTACTTAGCGTATCACTGAAAATTTATGTAATTTCCAAAATTTGTCTACTAATTTGTCCATTACCGCTCCAAACACTTGTTTATCTATCAACACCTCAACCCGTTTCCAATATAGTTGAGGTGGTTTATGTCGGAGTCGGCACTAGTTTGATTAAATATATGACCGAGCCCCAATTATTTTTCCCAAAAATACCTGCCCCCATCTTCACCCCCTGAGGGGTGAATTTTGCTGCAAATTTTTATAAATTTTGCTCCCACCGCTCTAATTGCCCCTAAAGGAGGCAAATGTATGACCGACCACCAATATTTTCCAAAAAATTACATTTATTACACTAAAAAGTAAATTTATTGTACCCAGAAATACTTTTATTCTACCTTAAAGTACTATTATTGTACGAGAAAGTACAAGGTCTTGTACCAAGAAGTACTTTTATTGTACCAAACGGTACTGTAATTGTTCCAAAAGTAAATTTATTGCACCATAAATTGCTCCTATTGTATCAAAAAGTACTTTTATTATACCAAGAAGTACTTTTACTGTACCAAAAAGTACTATTATTGTAAAAAAAAGTACTTTTATTGTAATTAAAAGTACATTTGTTGTACGATAATGTGCGCAAAAGTAAAGATTATTGTACCAATATGTACTTTAGTCGTATCAATAAGTACTTTTGATGCATAACAAAGAACTTCTGTTGTTCCAAAAAGTACTTGTATTGTACAAATATGTACTTTTATTGTAGCCAAAAGTACTTTTGTAAAAGTAAAAAGTACATTTATCAGATATTGTTTAGCACAATAAATGTACTTTGTGGTTCTACAAATGTACTTATTTGTACAATAATAATACTTTTTAGAATACCTAGGGGTATTGTAATAAATGAGCTTTCGGGAGCAATACAAGTACTGTTTAGCACAATAAAAGTACTGTTTGCTATGATAGAGTACTTTTTGGTACAATTAATTTGTATTCTTTTTGATACTATATATCGTCGCAGCGCCGACCAAATCAGTTATGTGTAATTTTTTATTTTTTTTTTTTATTCCAATTTTTTAAAGCTGATGTTGTTGTCCCCCAACCCTTAAATCCCTTTCGCGATACATTGATTGGTTTCGAAGTTATCACTAAAGTGTAGAACAGATGAAAAATGTTCAAACATAAACAATTTTTTTGTCTGGCTAGTATTAGTAAAAACTTAAATTTTACTAAATTAAAATGTTGAAAGCTTATCTTAATTTTATTTATAATTTAAAGGACTGTAAAATTGTATTAATGATCTGGTCACTTCAGTGAATTTTTAATAGTATAAGTGTACTTTTATCATAATATATTTATTACAACAGTAAATAACTTCAATAATAGTAAAAAAAAAATAATCAGCTAGCTGCAAAATTCTGATTTTATTTAATTAACGTTCTAATGTAACATTCGTGATTAACAATTTTTGGCATATAAACTTGATAGTATTCCTTTATTTCGGAAATAATTATTTTTTTTTTAAATAATTTTGTCATAAATTATCAAAAGAAAATTTATGTCACACTATGCAACGTCACGTCACGTTTCACAAAATAGATTGTACAAAGAAATTAAAGAAAGGTTTTGATGTTCAGCAAATTTTAAAACCAATTTGTAATATTCCAAATCATACTAATAATGGTTTTATCAAAAAATTTTGTGATTTTGTTTTTGTGAAAGAAGAAAAAATGGCATCTATTTTTGTCACGTAACGTCACCATCAGTTCAGAGGATTTCGTCTCTCTTACCAAATATAGAGCTTCCTAGGTATTGCACAAAAACATAAAGAAGTAATACAAAAATCAAGTTTTTCATTGTTTTTCATCTCATTGAAACGTACGACCTGCCACGCATGTGACTATGGAATTGCCCATATACATATCGTCCCCTTAATATAACAATAGTGCAAAATTCGTGATATTAGCCATGGTGAGTCAGTTCTTTCGACATTTTATTAAATCATAAAAAGCGCTTTGATAAATAACAATATGCACATCGTTTTTTCGTACTGCAGCAAATTGGAAAAAAATCTGCATCACAATTTTTTTTTGAAGTTTTGACAGAATTATCATTTATGTAAAATAAGTGTTCCCCAATTAGTAAACTTTGCTCTATTTATAAAGAATTTGCTTGGATTTGGAAAATGTGATTACCATTAAACCAATCTTACAAAATGACAGACTATCGTAAATTTATTAATGTTGACCACTCAACATGACTATTAGAGACAATAAAAACAAATATATGTCCATAATTAAAAAAAATTACATATTGACTTTTGTGAATATCTGTAAATCTGTAAATTTCTCTATTTTAATTAAGTATCAAAAAAAATCCCAAAACTTGATTTTAAAAACACAATTCATCGCCGATGTGGGCGTCCCATACCCCACTGTGCGGCGTTTCTTAATTTTTAATACCTTACAGGAGGCGAAAAAAACTGAATAAAATCGAAACGCTTTTGTACTTTATTTGACAGTTAGGGCTGTTTTTCAATGTTTATAAGGCCTTTATTTATTAACTTAACTAAATTCTGTTTTGTAAAATAATATGCAATAACATGCAAAAAACGCGATTTCGTAAAAATAAAACAAGATACGCCCTTGCTACATTAAGCCATCGTTTTGTAGATTCTAACAGCCGCATTCATACAAATGTTTATAAATTAAATTTTCATAGTAAAATCGTTATATAGAACTCTTATAAATTATTATTAATAAGGCCTTTATTATACAGGGTTTTGAATTTTGTTCCTTATATTTTTAAAAATAATAATATTATTAATAACAAACTGTCTCGACGGTTTGGTGAGGTAGAACTCATTGCAATGCTAGATGCATAATTTTGCTATAGATATTTTACTTCTACATAAAATACGAGTAAGGTTTAAAAGCAGGTACGTCAATACATATTCTTATGCATACTGTGTTACTAATACTTTAAATGCGCCAACAACAAATATTTGTGCTTAGAACAAAATCTGCATAGTAGGGGGTATTACTTAAAATATCCTTGAGCAAAATTTCCTTTTGTAATTATCTTAATCTATGTTACTAAGCAGTAAAGTCGAATATTTTCCATGAAAAAAAAACTGCAGATGTTGATATTTTCGATATGAGTTTCCCGCTAAAAATCGTTTAGGGATTTTCAAAACAATGTGAAGATAAGTCTAACTAGCGTTTTCTTAGAATTGGTTAATTAGGGAAGATTATAAGGAAAATTTTTCCTGTATATTTCATTTTGTTGTACCACAAAGTACTCTAGTTGTATAAAAAAGTACGATTATTGTACCAGAAAGTGTTTTTAAAATCTTAAAATTATTATGATGCCAAATTTTCGAATACAGTCGAAACTCTCTATAACGGCTCTATGAAATAAGGCCCTAAAAATGGGGTTTTATTTCGTTATGAAACAAAGCCCCAATATCAAGAATGAAATAAGAGCCCAACTAGATGCAAAAACACCCCGATTTAGCCCAAGAGACATACAATTCAAAAGTATATATATTAAACAAGAGGTGCCAAAGCAATAAAACGAATGCTAATCAAACTAACTTGTATGTTTTAAGCCATAAAATTGGCTACTTCTCTTGTATTTCCAAATACGCTACATTGCGCCTACGTACGCTTGGTGGTAATTTTTAAGGCCTGTTATCGACTTGGCACCTCTTCTAATCATATATACTTTTTGATACAATTTGGTAAACAAAGTACTCGGAACTTTAGGTTCAAATTCAAGCCATAATCAGTCAGTGGACAAAGAGGGCGTGGCAATACTGTAGTTTAGACCTAGATAATATTCGATACCAAAAAGAAGATTTTATTTTATTTTTTGTAACTAATAGTACATTTATTGTGCCAAAAAGTAGAATTTATTGTATGGAAAAGTACTTTTATTGTACACAAAAAGAATAAATAAATGTACCACATAGTACCTTTATTGTACCAAAACGTACGTTAAATGTACTAATAAGTACTTTTATTTACTGTATCAAAAAGTACATTATTTTAATTAAAAATTACTGTTGTTGAAGCTAAGAGCTAGGACTATGTTAGAAGAGGTTCTTCTTCAATTTATAATATTTTTAAATTTTATTCGCTGGCACTTTTGACAAGATGTTTTTCAGAGTTGTGTCAGTAAAGTAAAGTTAAACGTATTTCGGTAAATGCTGCCACAGGGTAAAGGGTAATAGTGACAATGATATCAATAGTGTAAATGAGACTATAAAGGCTAGACATTTATATATCAACAAAATAATTATTTTCAGCCGGCGGGGATATGAAGATGAATATTATATTTCCGATCGGTCGGCAGAAGGGAAAATGGGTAAAATGTTTTTAGGAATATATAAGGTAATAATTGTATGCAGATAGTTTGATCAGTTTAAGGAGTAACTTGGAGTTACGAATTGTTTACAGAGCGTACATAAACGACGCTTAAGCTTAGCCCTTTAAGTAGGCGTGCCAAACATATTAGTAAGTATTCGTCATATAAGCAATAGCGAAGCATTGCCGGGTCCACTAGTTTGTAATATATGAATAGTTTCCTATTTTCGAAGTTCTTTTAGTATAAGGAAAAATATCCTGGGAATATTATATTTAGAATATTTAACAAGGAAAAGGCAAAAAAAGTTCTCAAGGAATGGTAATTCAGATTCAATATGATTTTGTATATTTCGAAGTCTTAATATAGAAACGGCGTATCTTAATTTGTTATACCTTACAGGAGGAGAAAAAAACTAAATAAAATCGAAACGGTTTTGTACTTCCTTTGACAGTTGGGGCTGCTTTTTAATGTTTACAAGGCCTTTGTTTATTAACATACCTAAATTCAGTTTTGCAATAATACGCATAAATAATATGCAATAACGTAAATTTACATATTTAAATCGTTATATAGAACTCTTATAAATTATTATAAATACGGCCTTAATTTTACATGGGTTTGAATTTCGTTCCTTATATTTTTAAAAATTATTATATTAAAAATAACAAAATGTCTGGATGTTATGGTGATGTAGAACTCAACAAACATTTGTATAGCTAATCCCTCATTGCAATGCTAGATGCATAATCTTGCTATACGTATTTTACTTCTACATTAAAAGGGGACGGCTTAAACACAGGTACGTGGAGACATATTCTTATGCATACTGTGTTACTAATACTCTAAATGCGCCACCAACAAATATTTGTGCTTAGAACAAAATCTGCATAGCAGGGGGTATTACTTAAAATATCCTTGAGCAAAAATTCCGTTTGTAATTATTTTAAACTTTATTACTAAGCAGTAAAGTCGAATATTTTCCATGAAAAAAAAAACTACAGATGTTGATATTTTCGATGAGTTTCCCGCGAAATCACTATCAAGATTAGTCTAACTAACGTTTTCTTAGAAATGGTCAATTAGGGAAGAACAGAAGGGAAAGTTTTCCTCTATATTTTATTTACTTCTGCCAAAACAGGACAGGTATGAGATTTAGGACCTTGTGATCTCACCAATCCTTCTTTACCAACTGTAACTCTTCGGCTACCTACTCTGCCAAGGTATAAAAGGTCAATGTTTGCTCTAAACCCACATCAGTGTTCAGTATTAACTCGTGGAGTCAACTGCCAAACAATGAATGAGGTAAGGCATACTAAATTTTATTTAAATATTTTAACAATTTATTAAAAAAAATAATTAACTATTTCAGGTATTTGTCGACCATCATCGGCAATCCCATTTTGAATGATATGCATGATAAAATGCATAACATTTTCTTTGGTCATGGTTTGCATGAAGAAGGATCCGCTAAATGCACCTCCAGAGGTCTCATTGCAGTCACCCACACAGGATGGTGGTCCACGTGATGGTCAAATATATGACGGCCCTCAAAAACCTACATCCGATCATAAAGTGGAGACTATGGCACTCTCTTCGACTATGAGTATTACGAATGTGGTGGACATAACAACATGGGTGGAGGCGGCTACATGAATTCCAACATAAAAGCTGGTGGCCTGAAGTACCAATACGACGGCCACAATACCATGAAGAAAGAAAGTTATCCTCACAGAGAGGGACCGAAATTTGGACAACATCATGAAGGAAATACGTTTAGTAATACAAAAATTGCTTCATCGACTGCCTCATTGTCCTGTTCATATGCACCACCTTCAGCATCATCATCATCGTCTTTGGTCGGATCCTCTGCTGCTTATGCATTCCCTGCCAGTGGCAACAGCGTTGGTGGCGGTGGTGGTGTTGGTCGCCATTCCTTCAAGACCAGAGTTATACGCTGACACTAAATGAAGAAATTTTATCTTCTAAAGGCGCATTCAGGCACACGGGTCTGTCGAAGGATTTATCTAATATGTGAAAAAATGTGTGTGCACGGTTGTCGACAACCAGAGCGCCAAAGCTATTAGTTATCGATAGCACTCCCGACAGACAAATTCGTCGTCAGATCCGTGTGTCTGAATGCGCCTTAAAGCAGGCATGAACAAAAGTTCGCACATGAGTGCAGTAGAAGAATGGGTCAACAATGTATACCAAAATTCTGCTACTGCACACATCTGCATGCCTGTTCTAAAGCTGTGTACAGACAGTTGTCGGATGTTACAATATTTTTCTGAAAATTTTTCACAATATTGTAAGACCTGATAATTGTCTGTAAATGGCTTAAATGACATTTTGATAATGGTCATATTTAATAACAAGAACCAATGTAAAATCCAATCAATTGTTTTTTTTATTCTCTGGGGGGTTTTTAATCAGCAAATGACACTGAGGGGTTTGTAAATGTGTGGTATGTAGTAGTATCAGTTCTATTCGGCGGCACTTATAACAACATAACCAGTGTCATTTCTATTAATATTTTGTCTTACGGCAAATTATGAAATAGTCATAACCGTCGTATTAAGCAGTGAGACAAGATAAGATTTCACTGCTTATCTCGAATAGACCTGAGCTCAGGCTTACAAATATTTGCAAAGGACTACATTATTCGGTAAGAAATTGGATTACACCATAACATTAGGGGGTGTTATTTAACTTGAGCCCTGCACAAGTGCGGTTTCAAGTCTATTTGTTTATTTCAAGACATGTGATTGTTTTGATTCTGCGAGCGAGACATACACGACGACGGAGTTGTTTTGGCAAATAAACAAAACAAAAGCAAGAGATTGTAAGAGCCAATGAAGGTGAGTTTTAATAAACAAAAGCATTTAACTATATTATGCACGACAGTAAATGCTTCAAAACAAAACATGTTTGTATCAAATGGTATAAATTATTGTACCAAAAAGTAATTTTATTACACAAAAAAATTACTTTTAAGGCACCAAACAGTAAAATGTATTCTACCACAATTTATTTATATATTTGTTGCGCCAAAAAATACATTTATTGCACCAAGTAGCTAAAACTTATTGTACCTTTAATGTACAAATAGTACTATGTAATTTAGTGTACCAAAAATACTTTTATTATACCAAAAATTACAGTGATAGTACAAATAAGTATTTTTGCATAGCCAAAAAGTAATTTTATTTTATTTTTAAAACAAGTGCTTTTGTTACACCAAAAAGTACTCTAGTTGTGTCAAAAAGTACGATTATTGTGCCAAAATGTGAATTTATTGCGCCAAAAAGAACATTCATTGTGCAAAAGGTTTTTATATACATAGTATCAAAAAGTTTTGATAAAGGGCGATTCCATTATCGCAGGTTGTTAAAAATGTAAATGAAGTATAATATTTAAATAGTCGCCGACACAACATAATTGGCCAACGTCTCTAGATTACAATAGAAAAAAACCAAAATTCTGGTAAATGCAAAACATTATTTGGATTTGACATCAGGTTTCAAATATCTTTAAATTAGTTTAATAAACCCATAAACCCGTAATAAAAAACAAAACAATCAATTATATACTAAGTTTTGAAGTAATCGCGGTGCAACTTTTATTCCAATTCTTAAAATTATTTGGCGATATGAAATAACTCTTAATGAAATAAGTCCCAAAGAAAATGAAATAAGTTCCAAAAAAAATTATGAAATAAATCTCAAAGAAAATGAAATAGTTTCCAAACAGAAAATGAAATAAGTCCCAAATTTGGGATTTGTTTTAAATTGAAATAAATTAAACACCAAAAATATGAAATAAATCCCAAATTTTATATATACATATATTACTCAGTAAAATATATTGCATAAATAACTGAGTGTAGTTATTAATATCTTTGGGTCATATGTAGCCATTAATACCATTTTCGGCCTAATCTGCAATAATATCTTATTGCAATTATAACAAACATTCTTTAGATTTTTTATCTTTTTTAGACTTGGTTTGATTTGCTCGGGTTTTAATAATTATTCACAATAGTTTACCATTTTTTCTACGCCTGTATATTTTTATAATATGTATGTACAAAAATAATATATAATTAACGTTTTTACACACAACGTTGGCTTGATGGGGTTTTTTTCTCCTTCCCCACCAATTTGACCACGATGCGCGAACTAAAAATACTGTCCGATTTAAATTTTTTTTACCAAAATACTTGTATTATCCATAGTAAGTTTTCCGCACTACTAAAATTTGATCTGAATAACTTGATGGAATTCGAGCCACCCTATTGTGTATTGGCGGTCGAAATTAAAGTGTCTTTCTAATATTCTTAAACATCTTAATATAATTAATTGTGGGATTTCTATGATAAAATTATTTATTTCCACTCGGTTTATAATAAACTTTAGTTATATAAACAAATTAATATGATTAATTAATTTGACTTCTAAGCACATTTGTACATTTTAAAAACGTTTGTAACTTTTTTGTTTATGAATAAAAGTGGGTAATTCAAAAGCAATATATTTACAATTTTTTAAGATCTTTACGTGCGTTATGAAAAATCTCCGGAAAAAAGGGGTAGAAATCGAGATAGAATCAGTCACTTGTCAAATTTGACGTCGGAGTCAAAAATGACATATGGAGGAAATGTAGCTTTTGTAAGACCAAAAACAACAGTGTACTTTGTTGTCGATCGGACTTTAAATGACGTCACAGCACAGAAAAAACTAAATGGGCCGTTTTTAGGGTGGGCGTAAAAAAATTGTTTCTTGTGTCCCAGAATCGTTGTTGCCTAATCTTCAAATTAGGGACTGACAAGTGCAACTTTTTTTCGACCCTATCTAGTGCTCATTCTAGGTTAACTATTTTGTTATATTTTTTTTTTTTCATAAAACTCAAATTAAACTCAGTGTTACATATTTTTTGCTAATAAAGTAATTCCCAAAAATTACCACCATAGAATGAAATAAGGCCCAAAAAAATTGTTTGGGACTTATTTCATTTCAATTTTTTTGGGAATTAAAATTTGATTAAATAAATCCCAAAGAAAAAATTAAATAAATTACAAAAAATATGAAATAAAACCCAAAGTTATTTCACTGGAAATAAATCCCAAAATATATGGAAATTTTTTGGGACTTATTTCATTTTTTTCTGGGACTTATTTCATTGGGAGTCAATTATTTTTATACTACATTTTCGAATGACACAAAATTTAACTTTTGGAATCGGAATGGGATGAAACCAAAAGCAAATGATAGCTGAGATTATGTATAACGAAACCCTCAAAGGATTTTTTAAGTTTAGTGCTAGATTTTTTTTATACGCATTTAAAGTTGGTGACTTGAACGCTGGCTTACAAGAAAAAAACATTATAATAATGCTTATGTATTTTTGTATGCAAGCTTATATCCTCCAAGCGGAGATTAAGTTCTAACGTGGACAAGATCGGACAAAACCTATTACCACCTCCCATACAAATTGTACCTTTTTGGGGTCTGTCCCTGCGATCACAGTCGTAGATTAAGAGCTATCGAGCTGAAATTTGGTATGCAACCTTCTATCACCTAAGCGGAGATTAAGTTCTAAGATGGGCCTCATCGGACAAAAACCACTATCACCTCCCATACAAACTTGCCCTATTTGGGGGTGTTCATCTGTTTGTCTTCTCAATAACATCCTTAGATTAAGAGTTATCGAGCTGATACTTAGTACGCTAACTTCTAACCTCTTAGAAAAAATTGAGTTTTAAGATGAGCAAGAACAGACAAAAACTCATCACACCCCAAAATAAGGGGAGTTTGCATTGGAGGTGGGAGAAGTTTTTGTCCGATCATGCTCATCTTAGAACTTAACTTTCTCTAAGAGTTTAGAAGCTTGCATACTAAATTTCAGCTCGATAGTTCTTAATCTACGGCTGTAATCGCGAGGAAAAACAAAAGGACATCCCCAAAAAAGGTTATTTTGTATGGGAGGTGGGAGTAGTTTTTGTACGATCATGTCTTAGAACTTAATCTCCGCTTAGAGGATAGAAGCTAGCAAACTAGCAATTTCAGCTCGATAGCTCTTAATTTACGACTGTGATCGCAAGAGCAGACCCCATTTAAGGTAAAATTTTTATGAGAGGTGGTAGTAGGTTTTGTTCGATAATGAGCGTCTTAGAATATAATCTCCGCTTGGTGAATAGAAGCACGTATACCAAATTTTAAGCTCGATAGCTGTTAATCTACGAAAGACAAAAAAATCGATCTAAACCAAAAAAAAATACGAAAGCGCCCTCTGGCGGCGCTTAAAAATAATTGTCAAAAATGGATTCCTCGACCCTAAAAACAGTAATGCGAATGTATAGAAATTAACAAATTTAGATATGACAATATTGAAATACAGAGTACGATACGTACCGTTTTTAATTTTCTCATCACTGAGTTTCGGAAAGATGGATTTCAAACAGTCAAAGGCGCCGCTAACTTTTTTGACCACCACTTCAACGAATTTCCCAGCTATTCCCAGTTTCATGTGGAGCGGTGGCAACAAAATATCACCCAGGTCCTTTATCATAGGTTCATTGCGTAATTTTAATTGTTTGTTGAGCTCGGGAGTTCTTCCTTTCCAATCTTTACATTGATATTGATTTCCTTTGTATCGTGAATCCCAATTACAAAGGAAGCAGAAGTATTTTGGATATCCGCCCTTTTCTATAATCCCTTGTAGTATGTTGACCACCTTCAGATCGCAACAAATGTTCCATTTGTGTTCATCGTATTTCGCCCAATGCTTCATACGTTTCCTTCATAGTTGTGCTGAATCCCAATGGAATGCAGGGTTTTTTATTTTTTTTGTACAGCAGCACAGCCTTCAAACTAGTAACTGAACCATCGATGAATAAACGCCAGTCGCCAGCGATATAATCCATTCCCAATTTTTTCACTAAACCTGGGATATCATGGCAGTACGTGAACGTATTTGCTTCGTCAACGGAATAAAATTTCTGAAAATCAGCTTGGCGTTGTCGGTATGATGTTGCGCTGACATTTTGCTGTGTGAGTTTTCTTCTCTTCAAAAATGATGTCAGCCATTCGGAGTCGTGTTGTGATAGTCCCAGCTTGGCCACAATGTAATCCATTTCGATTTGTGGTAGCGGTTGTGGTGCACTATTTTCAATATCGGGTATCCAATCAGCATCATCCAAATCGGTCGGATTGGTGAAAACGGTTTCGGCTAGCAGGGACACAGTATCCGCACTCGGAGGTTTAGGTGCATCGGTATCAGCAGGGCGTTGCACTGGAAGTGTGGCAGTAAATGCAGCAGTGTATAGTTTTGTTTTCAATTGTTGTCTGTTTAATCCAGGACGAAAATTTATGCATGCATAGCACCTGGATTCATCATGTCCAGTTGTGTCTTCCACCCAAATTACTGGCTTCATAAAATATAACTTTCTACTTTTTTCGTGAATCCATTTTAGAAGGGTAGTATAACAACTGTTGCACACTGTGTTCGGCGTAAAATTTGCACCACTTAAATCTGCTTCATCGAAATAATTACAATACGCGGTTTTGAATTGCTCAGTAAACAAATTTTGTCGATCTTTTTTCTGTATTTTTCGGACGATATGACCACAAACGTAACAATATTCATCCAAATATGGGCACTTGTTGTTTTCCATATTGATATATTTTATGTTTTGTTGTTATTCACTTTTAAAAAACTGGAGAAAAATCACTTTTACTGTTCGCGTTCGTCGGCACTGGCTAAATGCCAAAAATCGATCATGCACACCTATAAATACTACGTATTTTTGAATATTTTACTGCCAGGTACTTATAAATGGGCGCATATTTTAAGGGCGGCTGGCTATATACCTGATTCAGCACTTGTACATTTCAAACTGTGCAAAACTTTCCAAATAATGACCACCCTTAAATGTGGGTGCAATTTCTGTAAAAAAAATCATATAGGTAGCCACCGGAAAAACCCAAAAAATAAAAAGGTCCACTTTCCGTTTAATTGTCCACGTACATTTATTACCGCAATCATAAAAATCAAATAACCTTTTGTTTATTCCTTTTTTTTTTAATTCTCAGAATCATGAAAAAGGTGTCAATGTTTTCTCCAAATAATGTTGTGCATATCTCGAGCAAATTTTTCATACATCATTTCATACATTTACTCAATTGCGAATAAAAGCGAAACGCGTGCATCGATTTTTAAAATAACTAGACTTGAAACTTTTTTCCATTTTGGATTTTTTATGTATTTTAAAAAAAAAAAAATTATATTTTTAGGCAAAAAATAATTTTTTACCTTCATACATTCATTTTTAACTTCGAAAGTGTTACTTGTATAGGAAAACAATATATGAACAGATTAAGGGAATTGTAATTCTTAATTTTTTAAAATTTATTTCAACTAAATTGGGCTAGTGGTTGTCGAGCTATGTCAAACAACAGGGCCTAAAACGTGATAAATTCCCCTATACGATAGTACTAACTTCAAATCGCAGGTAAGAAGACAACACGAATGATGCAGAAATTCTTCTTTTTGGGTCTAATTTCACATACAGTTCACAGAATTGAGTTGGCAATCAATTAACTGAAAAATGTTGTACTGTGTATGTTTACTTTTCTCTGTATTGTGTTTTCATTTTTTGTTTTTTAAATTCAAAAATAAGCTGAGAATTGCCAATAATTTATATTTCACCACAAGGTGAACTTTTCCTTGTTACTAAATTACCAGAATACCCGTAACAAGAATTGGTTTCAAAATTGTAACAAACTTACAGTGACACATTTTTGTAACCAAATTATTAGAATAGGGCCGTTAAAATATTTAAAATTCCGGAATTACTAGATGATTTAAATAAAAATTGTGAAAATGCACCTGAAGACTCCAATTGCGATTCAATGATCGAAGAACAAATTGAAAAATATGTCGAGGAAGATGTATTTTTGTATGAGGAGGAGTACGACTGTGTTGACGATATTAAACCGGATTCTAGTGATGAAAATAATCGTGAGACACTAAATTGGTTCCGAAATTACTAATAATGTGTAAAAAAAAACATTTCATGGGAAACAAAATAAAATTTTTGGTCGACTAAAAATAAAATGAGTTAAGGCGTGGAATAAATATGTTGCATCAAATGTTAGGATCGTTCCGTGATGCAATTGGCTTAACTAACCCCTTATCGTGCTTCTAACAATTCGAATGCGATGACATTACGGCCGAAATCGTAAATTAGAAGAATGTTGAATTTAAGAATCCCGTTCAACGACACGAGTTTTTAAACGAATAAATTCCGGCCTTTTTGAGCCTCTTTAATCAACAATAGAAGAAAAAAATACAGAAACCGGTCTATTCTGAAGTGGTTACAATAGTCACCACGGTTACAATAGACTGCTTTGGTTACAAAATCAAAAAATCGGTATTCCGAATCCTTGTTACCGTGACAGTTGTTACAAAAATTGTTACCTGCCAAAAAGGAGGTAACAAGGTAGTTTCAGCTCTTTGGAATAATATTTTGAGATGTAAAAAGAAAATTAAATTATTGAAGATGTGGGTAAAATACTTTTAGCGCTTTCTGCTATGAAAATGTAGTAGCAAAATGTGTGGAAAGGGAACAACCACCAAGAAACCTGTGGGACGGCTGTGACCAATTCTCCATGACACAGTATTTGTCCAATATTTTCGACTGTCCACTTAACTGGGGTATGTGTCGTCTCCTTAAGCTCAGTCAAATGTGTATAAATATCTAAAAATTAAAAATATGGTTACTTTTCTCTGTATTGTGTTTTCATTTTTTGTTTTTTAAATTCAAAAATAAGCTGAGAATTGTCAATAATTTATATTTCACCACAAGGTGAACTTTTCCTTGTTACTAAATTACCAGAATACCCGTAACAAGAATTGGTTTCAAAATTGTGACAAATTTTTGTAACCAAATTATTAGAATAGGGCCGAAAATAACTTTATTTATTAAATTGTCCAATGTTGAAAACGAAAAAAAAGAAAAAATAACGCTAAGTTTGTAAATATTGTTCTTCCGAAAAAAGAAAAATGCAAAAGATTTTTTGTTATACCTACACTGAAGGAAAAAATTCGTTGCTCCCAAACGAAAAATTAGACAAATGAACTTCGTTTGGGGATTTCATTTGCCGCAAAACAAAACTGGTTTACCACAAGCAGTTTTATTTTTTGTGGGAATGAAATAATCGTTTATCGTAAACTCAATATACGTTTGTAACAAACGAAAAACTCGTTTGAGGCAAAATAAATTTTCTTTTGCCACAAACGAAAAGAAGGTAGTCGTAAATAGAAAGCTCGATTGTAGCAAAAACAATTTCGTTTGTCGCAAATAGAAAGCTCGTTCATCGCAAAAACAATTGTATTTGCAGCAAAAAGCCCATGTTCGTCACAAAATAAATCCACGTTTGTTGCAATCAAACAACATATATATATGTGGAACGCACAAATTCTAACTTGTGCCTATTATACACAGAAATAATTTTTCGATGTTTTTTTTTTTGTTTTAATTAATCAAATTAAGTGTATTGTAAATTTTAAGAAGCCATGACTATTTAAGTTTATACTAAAGAACTCTTTAAATACTAGTATCTACTTGAGACCAAAAAAATAGGCTGAAAAGAGATATGCTCGAAAACAAACCAAATAGCTTTAAAAATATACATTTTCTGTGTTTTTTTCTTCGCTAGAGTCTATAATTGATTAAATGTGATGTTTCGGACTGGAACGCACGATTTTTTGCTAAGAATTTTCAAGTAAAATAGGACTTCGTCGATTCGACGTAAAATATGATTACCCTTCTAGGGTTAAAACGCTGCCAGAAATTTCCTGTTTGCATTATTTTATTTTCTCTATTCTAACTCTATGTCACAAAGCATTCGATAAGATTCCAATCGTAACTGTATATGGCAATAAATCTAAAAATTTGAATAACAGACAGGAAGCGGATATGAATTGCCTTTAATATACTCATTGAATCTATACGTTCTCTAATTCTTACTATTTCGGTATAAGGGTCCGATCGGTTTTTACCAACCGGTTAAAACCGGTTATTTTTGCTTCGTCGGTTTCGGTTTTTTTATTTTTTGAAAAGTTCACATGTCGAATATCGAATATCCCAGACATTGTTGTCTGGGAGTTAGTAAATTGAATAATATAATTTTTTTTAATTTAATATTTTTTTAAATAAAAAAAATTATGGAAACCGTGCCGCAGTCAAAATTTTTAAAAAAATAAATTATTTTATTAATTTATTGAAGAGCCAGCACATTCATATACAGATATAAATAACTTATAATGTTCGCTTTAAAACTTTCAATAGTAAAGAAAAAAATGTGTATATTATACGGGTCGATTTATAACAACAAAAATTTGTCGATATTCTGCCATCGAGTTTTCGATAGCATTTTGGCATGAGTAAATAAAGTTCCACTACGATATATCAAAAAAATCATTTTCGAGGCGCCAAAATTTAATTTTTTTTACTTCTTCTTAAACCTTAACTTTTTTTGTAGGTAATTAAAAAAAATTAGTTTTAATTTTTTTAATATATAACCTTTCCAAGGTGTAATTGAACGCTAAAAACGACGCTGTAGACGCTTTTCCAAAGAAATGTTTTTGTTGGTTTTAAAAAAATAAAAAATATTTCTAGACGACTTTCGTATTGAACTTATGGTTTTAATTTATGACTTTGACCTCTAAAGTCTTTAATATTACCGAAGTAATATGGATATATGTTTGCGATAAATGTTAGGTGGAAATACTAGTGGAGGTCGCCACACATATTACCCCTCTAGAAGGTTTCATCGGAGCAACATTAGCTGATTTCATAAAAAGAATTGTGGAAATATCAAACAATTTTATGGGGGTGTAGATAAATGGAGGATATATATGTTCTGAGAAACTGCTGGGGTTGCAAAAATATGTGGGGTCGGTCAGAGCGGTGGGAGTATTATTTAAAAAATTTGATTTTTGTATGGGAGTTCCCTTAGGGGGTGAAGGTGGGGGTAGGTTTGTTGTGGGAAAATGTTAGGAGGGAAAAATTACTGGGAGTCGTTCGATTTCGAGACAAAAACAGACTTGTGTGACAAGTTTTCTATACTAACGTATATATTATTGGAAAGTTCTAAGACTCTTCTTTCCCAAACCTTTAAGAAATCAAAACTTGGTTAAGAAATTACATGAGCTATAAGCTCATAAGAATGTTATAAGTGATTAAAGATCAGAAAAACCGAGTTTTGAACCGTTAATCAAGATTTTGAGGGTAGGAGGATACTTTGGTGTACAGGGTCATGTTGTACTCGACCAGACCTACAACATGCACTAGGTCACTCCCGAAGTTCCAAATGACTCTCACAATAGTGTTGTATCTAGATCCACCACCAAATTTTGTGAGGTTGGGAAACAAAATGCCTGAGTCAACTTTTGTTCCTTCAATTTTTTCCATTTTGTTGCCTCACTGTTTAATGCAACGGTTATGGCTTTTCCATAATCTGCCGAAAGACAACATGTTAATGCAAATGCCTAAGCATTGATTAAAGACACTGGTTATGTTATTATAAGTGGCGCCGAAAAGAATAGAACTGATACTACTACCACTCATTTATAAATCACTCAGTTTCATTCGTTGATCAAAAACCCCCAAAGAAAATAAAAAACATTTGATTGGATTTTACATTGGTTCTTGTTATTGTTTAATAAATATGACCATTATCAAAATGTCATTTAAGCCATTTACAGACAATTGTCAGGTCTTACAATATTGTGAAAAATATTCAGAAAAATATTGTAACATCCGGCAACTGTCTGTACACAGCTTTAGAACAGGCATGCAGATGTGTGCAGTAGTAACCATTCTTCTACTGCACTCGACTGCGAACTTTTGTTCATGCCTGCTTTAAGGCGCATTCAGACACACGGATCTGTCTATCGGGAGTGCTATCGATAACGAATTGCATTGGCGCTCTTGTTGTCGACAACCTTACACACACATTAGATAAAGCCTTCGACAGACCCGTGTGCCTGAATGCGCCTTTAGAAGATACAATTTCTTCATTTGGTGTCAGCGTTTAACTCTGCTCTTGAAGGAATGACGACCAACACCACCACTGGTAGGGGATAGATAAGCTGCCGAGGATCCTACCAAAGATGCCAAAGGTGGTGGATATGAACAGAACAATGAGGCAGACGATGAAACAATTTTTGTAGCCTCCTCCGCCTATATTGTTATGTCCGCCATATTCGTGATGATCATAGTCGAAGAGAGTGCCATTGTCTTAAATTTTGATCGAATGTAGGTTGATGTGGGTCGCCATATATTTGACCGCCAAGTGAATGATGTCCAAAGAAAATGATATGCATATCATTCAAAATGGGACTGCCGATGGTGGTCGACAAAAACCTGAAATTTTTAATTATTTTGTTTATAAATTGTTAAAATATTTAAATAAAATTTAGTATGCCTGACCTCATTCATTGTTTGGCATTTGACTCCACGAGTTACTACTGAACACTGATGTGAGTTTAGAGCAAACATCGCCTTTTTATACCTTGGCTGAGTAGGTAGCCGAAAGTACAGTTGGTAAAGTAGGATTGGTGCAATCACAAAGTTCTAAATCTCATATCTGTCCTGTTTTGGCGGAAGGAAGTAAAGTATACCGGAAAAATTTCCCTTATGTTCTTCCCTAATTGACCAATTCTAAGAAAACGCTAGTTAGACTTATCTTGATAGTGTTTTTCGCGATAAACTCATGACGAAAAAATTACCATCTGCGGTTTTTTCCATGGAAAATATTCGCCTTTACTGCTTAGTAACATAGTTTAAGATAATTACAAAAGAAAATTTCGCTCAAGGATATTTTAAGTAATACCCCTACTGTGCAGATTTCGTTCTAAACTCGAATATATGTTGTTGGCGCATTTAGAGTATTAGTAACGCAGTATGCATAAGAATTGGTCTTCACTTACCTGCTTTTAAGCCGTACCCTTCTTTAAAGTGGAAGTAAAATATGTATAGCAAAATTATGCATCTAGCATTGCAATGAGGGATTAACCATACATATGTTTGTTAAGTTCTATCTCACCTCTCCATACCATCTTGATAGTTTGTTATTAATAATATTATTATTTTTAAAAATATAGGGAACAAAATTGTATATCCTTGTATACTTGTATAATTAAGGATTTTAAAGTTGGTTCGAACGTGACTTGTTGAACGTGACATTTTTTCTATGACAATCTCTATATAAAGTACATACTAACATTTTTTGGCACAACATATCGCACAACTACTCCATAAAATAAATGTTCATTACCATTTCCCACTTCCATGTTCAGATGTTTTGTCTGCATGATGGTCGTATCCTTTTTTGTAGCCTTTTCCTCCTAAAATGACGATGTTAGAGAAATCCCTTCAAATAACACAACTATTGCAAATAATTTATATTCACACCCATTTCTGCGATTCTACCAAAAGCCGTTTGGTCTGGGTGATGGTACCAGTTGTATCCCTTTTTTGGGTCTTTTCTCCATTAAAATACGAAATTCGAAAAATCAGTTTGAATCGCACAACTACTCCAAAAAAAATATTCACCAACATTTTCGCGATTATATATTTAGATGGTACCCGTCGGACTTTTTCCCCATAGGAGAACGAAATGCCTTAAAATCGCACAACTACTCTAAATATAATATATACCCCCATTTTCGACATACTACCTTCAGCTTGGGCGATCAGTTTCAGTTAGAGAAATCCTTTAAAATAGCTCAACTTTTCCAAAAAATAAAAATTCTCTCCCATTTCTGAGATTCTACCTTTAGCGGTTTGGTCTGGGTGATGGTACCAGTTTTATTCTTTTTTTGGGCCTTTTCTCCGTAAAAGTACGAAATTCGAAAAATCACTTTAAATCACACAACTACCCCAAAAAAAAATAATCACCCACATTTCGCGATTATAGATTTAGCCTTGGTGATGGTCCAAATTTTATCAATTTTTCGGACTTTTTTCCCGTAGTAGAACGAAATTCGAAAAATCCCTTAAAATCGCACAATTACTCCAAAAATAATATACACCCCCATTTTCGAGGTACTACTTTTAGCTTAAGTGATTTTTAGTTTTATCCCTTTTTCCCGTAAAATTACGACATTCTTAAAATCAGTTTAAATTGCACAAATACTCCAAACAACTGTTCAACCCCATTTTCGCGATTCTACGTCTAGCCGTTTGGTCCGGGTGATGGTATCAGTTTAATACCTTTTTCGCCCTTCTTCACCCAAAAAGTGCAAACTTCGAAAAATCTATTTGGAATGCACAATAACCCCAAAATATATATATTCACCCCCCATTTTACAATGCTACCTTTATCTTGGGTGATGGTACCAGTTTTATCCCTATTTTGGTCTTTTCACCCAAAAATGTGCGAATGTCGATAAATACCTTAAAAAGTACTTACTTACTTACTTACTTAAGTGGCCAATTACAATTTACGAAACGTAGTTCATAAATTTGAGGCCTGAAGTAATAAAGAATTCCACACGCTTCGGTCTTCTGCGTGTGTTCTCCAGTTAGTCCTACCAGATGATGGCACATCGCCTACCACTTGGTCCTTCCAACGGAGTTTGGGTCTCCCTGCTCTGCGCCGTCCTTCAGGTTCGCCTTCAAACACCTTTCTCGCTGGAGCATTTACATCCATCCTGGCAACATGTCCCAGCCATCGAAGTCGTTGGATTCTGACTCTTTTAGCTACGTCGATGTCGTGGTAAAGCTCATACAGCTCATGGTTCATCCGATGGCGAAACTGGCCTTCGACACAGATAGGTCCATATATTTTTCGGAGTACTTTTCTCTCGAATACTCCCAGGTTTTGTATGTCCGTTGTAGTAAGCACCCATGATTCGGCACCATACAACAGAACAGGTAAGATAAGCACCTGGTATAGCTGTTTCTTAGTATTCCGAGAGAAGGTGGTGTTACTAAAGTGCTGCCGAAGTCCGTAGAAACATCTATTGGCTAGCACTATTCTCCGTTTAATTTCTTGGCTGACATTATTCATCTTGTTGACGGAAGATCCGAGGTAGGTAAATTCGTCGACTACCTCAAAACAATAATTGTCAACGTTCACGGTGCGTCCCCATCGAGAGGACTCTTTGTTCGTCGAAATCATTATTTTTGTTTTGTCCTCGTTGACCGCTAAACCCATTTTTGCTGACTCCTTTTCTAGCGATGAGAAAACTGCAGTAACATCCCGCAGATTTCGGCCAATGATATCTATATCATCGGCGTAGGCTAGTGGCATGTGGCTTTTGTGGAATATGGTGCCAGACATGTTGATACCAGCCTTTCTCATCACCTTCTCCATAACTATGTTAAATAGTGTACAGGACAGGCTATCGCCCTGCCTGAGACCTCTTTCCGTGTTGAATGGTTCAGACTGATCCTTACCAATCTTAACAGAGGATTTGGTGTTGTCTAAGGTACATTTGCAAAGTCGAATCAGCTTTGCAGGAGTACCAAACTCAGACATGGCCTCATGAAGCCTATTCCTTATCGGAGAGTCGAAGGCAGCTTTGTAGTCGACAAAGAGGTGGTAGGTGTCGATCTGCTTTTCATGGGTTTTTTCCAGGATTTGTCGTAAGGTGAATATTTGATCCGTCGTAGATTTGCCAGGTCTAAAGCCGCACTGATATGGTCCAATTAGTTTTTCTACAATTGGCTTTAGACGTTCACACAATATGCTTGAAAGGACCTTGTACGCAATTGGTAATAGGCTTATTCCACGGTAGTTCTTACATTCACTACGATCTCCTTTCTTGTATATGGGACATAACAGACTGAGACTCCAATCCCCGGGCATGCTCTCCTCTTGCCAGATGTTCTCCATGAGCTGATGCATGCTCCTAATCAGCTCCTCCCCGCCAGCCTTAAACAATTCAGCAGGGAGACCATCGGCTCCAGCAGCTTTGTTGTTTTTAAGGCGGGAGATGGCCATACGTATCTCGCTCTGGCTCGGAGGTGGACAGTTAATACCATCGTCATGGATTGGAGCGGGGTCTTCTGGAGTGGTGTCAGTATCCAGTAAATTTCTAAAGTGATCTCTCCATATCTTCAGAACGTTATCCGGGTCCGTCACTAGCTGACCATCGCTGTCCTTGCAGGAGGGCAACCCTGTTCCACGCATTCTCGCTTTCACTCTCTTGTAGAATTTTCGGGCTTCCCCTCTACTTCGGAGCAACTCAGTGCACTCGTCCTGCCTCTTCTTCAGCTCCTTCTTTTTTCTTCTAAAAAGACGCGTTGCCTGTCGTCTCTTCTCCCTGTGCCGTTCACGAACAGCTCGCGTTGCCATTGGCTGCAGTTTCGCCCTGTATGCAGCAACCGTCTCTCTCGTGGCATTGCGACATTCATCATCGTACCCTTCTTGAGACGGCTTTGAGTACCCAAGTACGCTTCTCGCAGCCCGTTCTAAGGAGTCGGCTATATTTTGCCACTGCGAGGTTATATTGTCAGGGGTTGGAGCATTCCGCAGCAGTTGAGTTAGGTGGTTGGAGTAGGCGTTTGCTACCTCTGTGGTCCGCAGTTTACCGATGTCCAGCTTTCGTTGTGCCTGGTTACGTACGTTTTTCGCCATGCTTAGCCTTGTGCGTACCTTAACTGCGGTAAGGAAGTGATCGGAGTCAATGTTCGCACCCCTAATCACTCGTACGTCCAGAACACTCGATGCGTGCCTTCCATCGACTACCACATGATCAATCTGATTCCTCGTCAATTGATCTGGAGATAACCATGTTGCCTTATGAATATTTTTATGGTCAAATCTAGTGCTGCAAACTACCATATTTCTTGCCGCAGAGAAATCAATCAGTCTGATGCCATTGTTCGACGTTTCGATGTGCAGACTGAATTTTCCGATGGTAGGCTCAAATGCGGTTTCCCTGCCTATTTTAGCATTAAAATCGCCTAGTACAATTTTAATGTCATGGCTCGGGCTACGGTCATATACATTTTCTAGGCTCTCGTAGAACTCGTCTTTGTCCTCATCGCTTTTCTCTTCTGTCGGAGCATGGGCACATATAAGTGTTATGTGGAAAAACTTTGTTTTGACTCTTATGGTGGCTATACGTTCACACACCGGGTTGAACCTTGAGACTAGGTGTCGCAGTCTCTTGCCAACCACAAATCCACATCCAAACTCGTGCTTGTCCGCATGGCCACTATAGTAGATGTCGCACGTCTTCATGCGCGAGCACCCGTGTCCTGTCCACCGGATTTCCTGTAAAGCGGTTATGTCAGCCTTGTATTCTTCGAGGACTTCCGCCAGTTGGATAGAGGCACCTGGTCTATACAGTGTTCTAACATTCCAGGTGCATATCCTTAAATCATGGTCCTTAATACCTTAAAAAAAACAACTAAAAAGTACAACTATTCCAAAAAAAAATATTCACGCCTATTTTCGAAATCCTACCCTTATCCTGTGTGTCAATACCAGTTTAACCACTTTCCCCCGTAAAAGAACGAATTCCTAAAAATCCCTAAATCCAAAAAATAGTACAACAACTGCAAAATAAAATATTCAACCCCATTTTCGAGATTCTACCGTAAGCGCGTGTGAGAGTACCAGTACAGGGAAAACCCTGTAAAAGTACGAAATTCTTAAAAACCCTTTAAATCGTACAACTACTTTAAATAAAAATTCACCCTAATTCTTGCGTTTCTTCCTTGAACCGTTTAGTATTTGTACCAGTTTTATCCCGTTTCGGCCTCCCTCTAAAATGCAATAACACCAAAAATACATTCAACCCCAATTTTGCAATCTTTACCCGTTTGGTCTAGGTGATGGTACCAGTTTTCTCCCCTTTTAGGGATCTGGGCAATGATCAGTCAATCAGTAACGCAACAATATTATATATATAGATATGGGCAATTCCATGGTCACAGATGTGACTGTCGTAAGTATCAATTATTTTTACTTCTATCACTTTTTGTGGAAGACGTACTCAAAATTTTGCTGCTAACTGATCTGTTTGAAATATTATTTTATGATATGTTAATAGTGCACTTGCACTATCAGTAAGTAAATATGTTATTAAAAATTCAAGGAGGAGACCAGATCATTAGTGCAATTTTCCCTTTTTTATACAATCACCCTTAGGGATGAGGGTATATATCATTTGATACGACCCAAAAGTGTAACACATAGAAGGAGTCACTTTAGACCCAAGGTTTCTTTGAACCAAATTCGATTCATGACTTATTAAGTCGTTTGAGCCATGTGCGTCCGTCTGTCTGTCTGTCCGTCTGTCTGGCTGTCCGGCTGGTTCGCACGATAATTTTCGAAAGACGTAACCAAATGTTTTGAAATATTGCACGAGTTATTATTTCCTCAAAACTACTTACGGTATTGCAAATGAGCTACATGGCCCCGCCCCTTCTGGTACCTCCCATACAAATACACCATTCCGCCCACTTTAGAAATCGAGAAATAATATCAATACACCCAACGGTATCGTACCCAAATTCTGTATTTGGTAAAGCTATAACAGGATAAAGTTTTGGAAAAATTTTTGAAAGCCTAACCACGCCCCTTCTGGTACCTCCTCCTTTCCGCCCACTTAATAATATCAATATACTCGACACGATTGTGCCCAAATTCTGCATTTTGTTAAGTTATAACAGGTTAAGTTTTGGAGAAAAAAACTGGAAGTCTAGCCACGCCCCATATGTTACCTCTCACACACATCTGGTACCGCCCACTTTAGAAATCGATTGATATTATTAATTGATCAAACGCGATCGTGCCCAAATTCTGTATTTAGTAAAGTTCAAGCAGGATAAAGTTTTGTAGAAAAAATCTGGAAGTCGAGACACGCCCCTTCTGGTGCCTCCCATACAAATTTACCACTCCGCCCACTTTAGAGATGGAGTAAAAATATCAATATACTCGACACGATCGTGCCCAAATTCTGTATTTTGTTAAGTTATAACAGGATAAAGTTTTGGAGAAAAAATCTGGAAGTCTAGACACGCCCCTTCTGGTACCTCCCATACAAATGTACCTTTCCGCCCACTTTAGAGATGGAGTAATAATATCAATAAATCCAACGCGATCGTAACCAAATTCTTTATTTAGTAAAGCTATAGCAGGATACAGTTTTTGGGGAAAAAATCTGAGAGTCTAGACACGCTCCTTCTGGTACCTCCTATACAAATGTACATTTCCGACCACTTCAGAGATGGTGTGATAATATCAATACACCCAACGCGATCGTGCCCAAATTCTGTATTTAGTAAAGCCATAACAGGATAAAGTTTTGGAGGAAAAATCTAGAAGTCTAGACATGCCCCATCTGAGACCTCCCATACAAATGTTCCACTCCGCACACTTTAGAAATCGAGTAATAATATGAATATAATATACATTTTTTGATTTTACTGAGGGTGATGGTACATGTAAGTCGGGTCGCCCGACTGAAACTTTCTTACCGGTTTTAATCACAAAAGAAACTAAGAATAGCTTTGGACATTTTAATTTAATAACATTTAAGTATATACTTATATTTGTCTTTACTAATACAAGTCAGAAAAAAATCATTGTCAACTTTATGTTTATTCCTCTTATTCCTTGACTACTACTGCTGCTTGACTATGACATACGGAACATTTACATTAATCCTTTCTTTTTCAGGCTCAACATTTATTATCTTATATTTATTTTCATACGCCCTATGCTCCAATGGGAGTTAGAGGAACACATATATAATATATATATATATTCAGATACTCTACGTTCAATTGGATCCATGACTTATAACGGAACTAACTTTTCATGACTGTGCGCAGCTCCCTTGTTATATAGTATACCTTTTTCCTTGCCTGACTTGTATTAATAAAGACAAATACTTACATTTTATTAAATTAAAGTGTACAAAGCTTATCTTAGTTTCCGTGTTGATGTTAAGGACTGCAAACATGTCACAAAATTGTAGTTACAACTATAAATAGCTCCAATAATAGTAAATAAATATCATTTAGCAGCAAAATGTTGATTTTATTTTATTTACGTTCTAATGTAACATTCGTGATCAACATTTAGTGGCATATAAACTTTATAATATTCCCTAATTTCGCAAATAAAACAATGGCTTAAACAAGCATTTTTTTAAACATTTTACAGCTATGGGAATATTTGTCACATAACATCAGTAACATAACGTACATAGGTCTTTATTACCTCGTGGGTAAAAACCAGAGGAACAAATTCGCACAACATAAACATATTTTTAAAGCGTATATTGGTATATTTTATGAAATAATTAAGTGCGTACACTAAATCTTAAACAACACGCAGTCTTTTGAAATTTTTAACAACTAATATAAAACTCACTTCTATTTCGTGTAACATAACGTAGGCATGTGTTTTGTTAATATCTTTGATTGTAGTTTTTTTTAAATATGGCGCCTTTTTTACAAAATGTAGAATATAATATAAAAATCGTACGATCGTAACATTTGTAAGACTGGAATCACCCATATGTACATCATTTTTTCCCGCTGTAGAAATTTGAGTAAAAATGCATCTCATGTATTTCTAATTTTTCACGCTTAACAGAGATTAATGTCAATGATATGTCAATCAATAGAGACTCCACGATAAGAATTATCACCCAGGAAAAAGAAGTGTCATCATAATCGACTTTAAGCGGATATATTCGTACATTCACATCCAGAGAATTTTCCATTTGACATCCAAGGCGCTGATCAAATTTTGTTGAAATAAAGTGTAATCTGTGGTATTTTCAATGCTATATAACAATATCGATGACACATTATACAGATTTTATATTTGGTCATTCCACAGCCATTTGAAGGTAATTTAGACCCCTAATTGCGCAAGATGGCATCCAAGACGCTAAACGAAATCCCTCTAAAATTTAGAGTCTAAATACTTGACAATCAAAAGGATTAATTACTGTGATTCCCAATATTTTTGGCACATTAATGAAAAATCAAAACTGCATACTTTACGAACCTTTTAAACCTTCGGTTCATCAAATAGTAATAAAAATAATGATAAAATTTGTTAAGAATTAGTATAATTATATATAAATTTTTGCTTTGAAAATAAAATATATTGTATTAAAAAGGCGTGTATTTATTTTTTATAACTTCCTTGTGGTATTATTAATCTAATTTTAAATCCAATATTTAAGGCCTCTTTTACACTTTATAAGAAACAAAATTCATTTTCTCAACATGTTTCTCAGTGTACTTCAGTAAATCCTTAAGGTGGACCAAACATTTTAGTATGTGGCGAATGTTTTGGCATTTAACAAAATTCAACAATGCGGACGCAAAACAAAATGTTGATATTTTTTTCAACGCTAAATTCTTATAAATAAATTCCTATAAATAAGTCCTTAATTATACAAAGTTTGGAATTTTGTTTCCTATATTTTTAAAAATAATAATATTATTAATAACAAGCTGTCTGGATGGTATGGGGAGGTAAAACTCAAAAACATATGTATGGTTATTCCCTCATTGCAGTGCTAGATGCATAATTCTCCTATATATATTTAACTTCTACATGAAATACGAATACGGTTTAAAAGCTGGTACGTGAAGATACATTCTTATGCATACTGTGTTGCTAATACTCTCAATGCGCCAACAACAAATATTCGTGCTTAGAACGAAATCTGCATAGTAAGGGTATTACTTAAAATATCCCGCGAAAAACACTATCAAGATTAGTCTAACTAGCGTTTTCTTGGAATTGATCAATTAGGGAAGAACATAAGGGAATTTTTCCCTGTATATTTTATTTCCTTCTGCCAAAACAAGACAAGTATGAGATTTAGGACCTTGTGATCTCACCAATCCTTCTTTACCGACTGTAACTCTTCGGCTACCTACTCTGCCAAGGTATAAAAGGTCAATGTTTGCTCTAAACCCACATCAGTGTTTCGTATTAACTCGTGGAGTCAACTGCCAAACAATGAATGAGGTAAGGCATACTTAATTTTATTTAAATATTTTAACAATTTATTAACACAATTATTAACTATTTCAGGTTTTTGTCGACCATCATCGGCAGTCCCATTTTATATGAGATGCATGTGAAAATGCATAACATTTTCTTTGGTCATCATCCACCTGGCGGTCAAATATATGGCGATCCACCTCAACCTACATCCAATCACAATTGGAGACAATGGCATTTTCTACGACTATGATCATCATGAATTTGGCGGACATAACAACATAGGAGGAGGCGGCTACATGAATTCCAACATTAAAGCTGGTGGCCTTAAGTACCACTACGGCGGCCACAATACCATGAAGCAAGGAAGTTATCATTACATAGAGGGACCAAAATTTAGACAACATTTTGATACAAATATGTTTGGTAATACAAAAATTGCTCCATCGTCTGCCTCATATGCAACACCTTTGGCATCAGCATCTTCTAGCTCTTCATCCGCCGCCTTTTTGGTCGTATCCTCTGCAGATCATGCATCCCCTGCCACTGGCAACAGCGTTGGTGGCGGTGGTGGTGTTGGTCGTCATTTCTTCAAGACCAGAGTTATATGCTGACACCAAATGAAGAAATTATATCTTCTAAAGGCGCATTCAGGCACACGGGTGTGTTGAAGGATTTATCTAATATGCGAGAAAATGTGTGTGAACAATTGTCGACAACCAGAGCGTCAAAGCAATTCGTTATCGATAGCACTCCTGACAGACAAATCCGTCGAGAGATCCGTGTGTCTGAAAGCGCCTTAAAGCAGGCATGAACAAAAGTTCGCAGTCGTGTGCAGTAGAAGAATGGTTGCTACTGCACACATATGCATGCCTGTTCTAAAGCTGTGTACAGACAGTTGTCGGATGTTACCATATTTTTCTGAACATTTTTCACAATATTGTAAGACCTGATAATTGTCTGTAAATGGCTTAAATGACATTTTGATAATGGTCATATTTATTAAACAATAACAAGAACCAATGTAAAATCCAATCAAATGTTTTTTTATTTTCTTTGGGGGTTTTTGATCTACGAATGAAACTAAGGGGTTTATAAATGTGTGGTAGTAGTATCAGTTCTATTCTTTTCGGCGGCACTTATAATAAAATAACCAGTGTCTTTAATCAATGCTTAGGCATTTGCATTAATATGTTGTCTTTCGGCAGATTATGAAATAGCCTTAACCGCCGCATTAAACAGTGAGACAAGATAATATTTCACTGCTCATACCGAATTAGATGAGCTAAGGCTTACATATGTTTGTAAAGGACTCCATTAATCGGTAGGAAATTGGGTTATTCTGTAACATTATGTTTTACTAGAGCCCTGCACAAGTGAGTTTGAAATGGTTTCTAGTCTATTTGCTTTTTTCAAGACAAGTTATTGTTTTGATTCTGCGAACAAGACATACGCGGCACTGTTTTGTCGAATAGGCAAATTAAAGCAAGAGATCGTAAGAGCGAATGAAGGTAAGTTTTGATCAAAACTGTTTTTTTTATTAAACAGGAAAGTACTTTTAATGTACCAAGCAGCAAAATGTGTTGTACCAAAACGTACTTTTATTGCGCAAAAAAAAAAAATTTATTGCACCAAGTAGCTAAGATTTATTGTACCAAAATGTACCTTTATTGTACCAAAACGTACCTTTATTGTACCAAATAGTACAAGTCATTGTACTAAAGTTATTGTTTATGATTTTCCGTTTAAATTCTTTAGCATATTATATTATACGCTGCCAGAAATTTTCTGCTTACAACATTATATTATTGTCTCTTTTATAACTCTATGTCACGTAGCATTCGATTAGGTTCCAATCTAAACTGAATATGGTAATAAATCTAAAAATTTGAATACCAGACAGGAAATGGATAAAAGTTGCCTTAAATGTACTCATTGCATGTATACGTCCTCTAATTCACACCATTTCGGAATGCTGGAAAAACGAACGTGACGCGGATGAATTTTTACAGAATCACGTTTTTAAACCACTTAGTTATAAAATTGCATTAGTTTCATGATCCGAATACATATCCTATCGAGATTGTGTTATTTACATCCTAACAAATGATTAGGACATCAACGAAGGTTAAGGTAAGTTTGTTTAGACCCAACAAAAGAATTGATAATTTTGATCCTTATAGGTTCTTAGATAACTGATGAATTTTTACATTACACAGCCGTCATACTGAAATGTGAACACATGGACACCATTTAGAGGATGCAATTTGCATATTAATTAGGAAAGTACCGAAACGTGGAGTATGTATAACGCTCGTATATATTTTTTGGACAAAAACAGTACATTTCACTGTAATTTTGTAAAAAAGCAGTACATCGATTTGGAAAAACAGTACTTTTCGCAGTACATTTACATAGCATATATATTTTATTCAATATGTAGAAAAAATTAACAATCATTTCCAGAATCAACTTTTGTAGTTGTTTTGTATTTGTCGTTTGAAGCAATTTGAATAAGCAATGCCAGCTTCGTGTTGAGGTAATTGTAGAAATCAACGTATTGTACTTCATATTACATTTGACGGTCAGAATCGCCTTCAATGTTTGCACATCTAATCGGGTTTTGTCTGACGTCTAAGTTTTGTTCGCTGCAGGGAAGATTCGCTCCACTGATACTTAAGTTCCTGGCAAACATAAAATATATTCAAGGATCGTGGCCATTTCTTTGAATTCTCCGTCAGCGTTATTGAGATCAATAAATATCTCCACCCACCGGTCCACATTTGAAACATTGCCATCTCTCCATTG
The DNA here is from genome assembly GCA_964034835.1 of Muscina levida. NCBI lineage: Eukaryota > Metazoa > Arthropoda > Insecta > Diptera > Muscidae > Muscina > Muscina levida. The sequence continues at coordinate 66,909,704 of OZ035880.1, read as the reverse complement.
CATAATTTTGTCGCTCGTTTTTGATATATGAAAATGGGGTGTGCAAATATACCGCATTTTCATTGGCATTGTACAAATTCTTTTCCCTTAACTTGTTCATAACGGCTTCGACGTCATTCCATTAGTATTAAAGCATTCAAATCAAAGCAGGCAAAATTACCGAAAAAATCAGTGCGTTAAGCAGCCATCTCAATCGAATTGTATCCATTGTCAATAAGTTTTTGCTTTTCTGCTACTACTGCTGGGGATAAAAAAAATCATCCTCTTGACGCATTTTGAGTGTTTCTTCGAGCTTATTTTTGAAGTAAACAATATTATTGCATGTATTCGCTGTTCGCTGTTTATATTTCTATTATGTATCGAAAAACAGTACTTTGAGGGAGAAAAGCAGTACGCAGTTTGGTGTCGAAAAACAGTACTGTACTGCGAAAAACAGTACAGATACGAGCCTTAAGTATGTATAATATAAATTGTATATCGTTATTTATTGTTATTCATGGACTACATTTTCCCTATTGGAAATTTCGGAAACATGAGTCGATTTTGCTTCGAAATTCTTGTTTGAATAAATACATAATAATAATTTAAATTTTTTTATTTATTTAAAAATTTAGACATTGTTTTAATCTGTAAAGAAAGATTTTCAAAAATGAACATTTATACTAAAAATATTCCGAATAAAAACTTTAGCATAGAAAACATTTGTAACCGTGGGGTCATAATACATAAATAATTAGGATTTAATTTAATTTTTGGTACACCCTACGCAACATGGAACTCCGAAACGCCTCACTAAGACAACAATTAACTTAAGGCAGTGAGCTATGCTATTATTATTGGACGTGGATTGCGAGATGTTACTGCGGCTTTTTCGAGCATTGAAAAGCAGTCGGCTGAAGTGGGTCTGGTGATAAACGAGGACAAAACCAAGTTATTTGTTTCAACGAACAAAGAGTCCACTCGTCTGGGACGCTGCGTGAACGTTGACAACAATAATTTTGAAGTGGTAGATGATTTTGTCTACCTTGGCTCCGCCATAAACAAAAATAATAATTGATCGCAAACCGCTGCTACCATGCGCTAAGCAAGCGATTTAACAACAAAGCGCTCTCTCGAAGAACAATGATCCAGCTCTACCAGACTCTGATCCTACCTGTCTTGCTCTACAGCGCAGAATCGTGGGTAATGACACAAGCGGATCAATCTATTCTGGGAGTCTTAGAGAGAAAAATACTCCGCAAAATATTTGGACCCATCATCGTGAACGGCGAGTACCGTCGTCGATTGAATCATGAGCCGTATGAGCTGTACAACGACATCGACGTGGTCAAGCGCGTTCAAATAGACCGAATGCGCTGGCTTGGACACGTTGTACGAATGGACGAAAACGCCCCGGCTAATAAAAAGCTAAAAATCCATCATTTAAAATGGCACCAACGTATATACAAATTCATACTTATATACCTAGTAGGAAGTACCGTCATACACGACTTTGTCGTCAACGCTGTCCTCAAGACAAAATGCGACCTGATGGGTGAAAATGTCGGTCAAATTGTCGTTGATGCCTACATCTGCCTAGAATTGTCATTCAAGCCATATAAGTATGACTTTGTATGTACATTGGTGCCATTTTAAAAGATGGATTTTAGTTTGTTAATATTTTTGAAAAACTACTGATCAAGAGGGAAGTGAAGGACTTAAACTTTTATACGGCATTAACATTTATTCGAGATTTAAAACTATGAAATTGCTGATGTTTACTCGTCCGTTTAATAAACTACAAATTTGTTATGTCAGATTCTATTTTTTTCTTCCCATTTGTATACCATCACCCTTAGGGATGAGGGTATATATCATTTGATACGACCCAAAAGTGTAACACATAGAAGGAGTGACTTTAGACCCTAGGTTTATTTGAACCAAATTCGATTCATGACTTTTTAAGCTGTTTGAGCCATGTCCGTCTGTCTGTCTGAAAAGACGCCACCAAATGTTTTGAAATTTTGCACGAGTAAATATTTCCCCAAAAGTACTTACGGTATTGAAAATGGGCTACATGACCACGCCACTTCTGGTACCTTCCATACAAATGTACAAGACGCCCACTTTAGAAATCAAGTAATAATATAAATACATCGAACTCAATCGTTCCCAAATTATATATTTAGTAAAGCTATAACAGGATAAAGTTTTGGAAAAAAAATTGAAAGTCTAGCCACGCCCTTTCTGGTACCTCCCATACAAATGTACAACTCCGCCCACTTTAGAGATGGAGTTATAAAATCAATACACTCAACACGATCGTGCCCAAATTAAGCATTTTGTTAAGTTGTAACAGGATAAAGTTTTGGAAAAAATATTGGATGTCTAGACACGCCCCTTCTGGTACCTCCCATACAAATTTACCTTTCCGCTCACTATAGAGATGGAGTAATAGTATCAATAAATCCAACGTGAGAGTACCCAAATTCTTTATTTATTTAAGCTTTAACAAGATAAAGCCACGCCCCATCTGGTACCTTCCATACCCATCTGGTACCGCCCACTTTAAAAATCGATTAATATTATTAATAGACCTAACTCGATCGTGCCCAAATTCTGTATTTAGTAAAGTTCAAGCAGGAAAAAGTTTCAGAGAAGAAATCTGGAAGTTTAGACACGCCCCTTCTGGTACCTCCCATACAAATGTACCACTTCTCCTACTTTAGAGATGGAGTAATAATATCAATACACCAAACGCCATCGTGACCAAATTCTGTATCTAGTAAAAGTATAACATGATAACGTTTTGGAGAAATAATCTGGAAGTCTAGACACTCCCATTCTGGTACCTTCCATACAAATATACCACTCCGCCCACTTTAGAAGAAGAAGAAGAAGTATAATAGAAAATTTTTTGTAGTACTGAGGGTGATGGTATATGTAAGTCGGGTTGCCCGACTGAAACTTTCTTACTGGTTTCCCTTTGATTTTGTTGAATGTGTTTGATACACGACAACATTAGTATTTTGTAGGTCAGCTTGTCGTCAACCGAGTGTTTTGACGACAAGTACATACATTTTTCACATTTTGTCTTGAGGACAGCGTTGAGACCAAGTCGTGTATGACGGAACTTCCTACGTGATATGTTTGTATACCTATTTTTTTTTTATAATTTCCGAAAAACACGACATCTTTTGTAACTATATCACGTATTCGCCCAGGAAGGAAGTATCGTTATACACCACTTTGTCGTCAACGCTGTCCTCAAGACAAAATGTGAAAAATGTATGTATTTGTCGTCAAAACATTCGGTTTACGACAAGCTGACCGACAAAATACTAGTGTTGTCGTGCATCAAACAAAAAATACAATTTAACGGAACAATAACGACATTAAATTCAAGAGAGGAAACAGGACGTTTTTAATAAAACTACTTCAATTTCTGATTACGACTTATGAAGCACTAAAAACGACAATTTAACCGACAGTGTCGGTTATCAGGTCGTGCATGATTGTATGGGCAACATATAGGTCACTTATATTGGTATCAACGACTATTTGGCCGACATTGTCGCTCATCAGGTCGTGCATGACAAAGTGGACACTTGTATGAAAATATCGTCGACGACTTGTATAGACGATCCCCTACGTGTCATCAACAACTTACTATGGTCATGCACCTATCCTTGAGGATGTCTTGCAGACACTTCCTACTGGGCGGAAACCAAATTGTTGGAAAGAGGTATTTTCCGAATAAAACCGTAAACGGGTTTCTGCAAATTTAAGTACTTGAACACTATACTTACAAGAACTCATTCCAAATTGAAGCCGCCAGACTCAAATTCACTATTTAATTTCAGTCAGTGGGCTCTGCGTCTTGTAAAAGATTTATGTTATGTAACGAGGCATATTTTTTGCTCGTCAATGGTCAAAGATATGAAAACACGAGGAAATGAAAAACAAGAACCCCCCAAATGTTGACGACCTCCGCAAACGTTATAAGAAACAAGTAATGTTGAAACTCTTTATAGTGATGGTGCCTACACACGACGTAGGACTGTAACATATTTTACAGCTGCCATGTAGGAAGGCACGAATTTGTACATTACAGACTAATGTGAGGACATTATAAATGCATTCTATGGGCGCCTAAAGGAAATATATGACCGCTGCCCTGCATGTGCCACTAAAATAGTTTTTGAAGGTTTTAATGCTCAAATAGGAACGGAAGATGCTCTTGGTTCAACAGTCGGGAAATTCGGTCTGCACAACAACGCCTCCGATAACTAATTCAGACTATTTAGCTTCTCGTCGGCAAGAAGCATGGTAGTGAGTATGACCAGATTCCCGCATAAAGATATCCACAAGACAACCTGGATACTTCCTGATCAAAATTCAGGCGGAAAAAGCGTCTGTGGAAAAAAGAGAGAGAGCCAGGATATGGAAAATTACAGGAATATAGGTGAAGCCCGAAAGTTCTGCCAAAAGGCAAAGAGCAAAGGTTTTGCTACAGGGAACCCCACATGTAAGGACAGATATGGTAGTCTCAGAGTGTACTGCAAATATGGAGGAAACACTTTCGTCCTCTTTTCGTTCCCGAAAGCAGCATAAGCGGCAAAATCACGCCAAGCATCGACGACGGAATAGATTGTTCACCACCATGCCTAAAAGATATCAGCACGGCAATTGCACGTCTTAAAAATAATAACGCTGCGGGAGCCGATGGACTGTCAGCAGAGATTTTTAAAGCCGGCGGCAATGAGCCGGCAAAGTTGTATGTAGCAGTTCATAAATACGAGTTGGCAAACGGAATACATGCCCGATGATTGGAATTTGATAGTTCCAACTACCGCGCGATTAGCTTTTTAATCACAGCATACCAGGTCCGGCCCAGTGCGGTATATGAAGGACATAAGCCTATACTCTTAAACATGAATCGATCTAACACTACGAAAAGATCGACACCTGTTTATAGATTACAAAGCTTTATCCGGCAGTCCGATACGACAGAAACTATTAAATGCTATGGATACGTTTGGTATCCCCTCGAAGTTGATATGACTGTGCGGGATGACACTGACTGACACGAAGTCTTCAGTAAAAATAGGCAAAAATTTGACAGAGTAATTTTCTCCCAAGGCGATAGTCTGTCATGCGATCTTTCCAACATCATAATGGAGATGATCATGCGGAATGCAGCAGTAAACATGACTGGTATCATCTTTAATAAAATAAAACATGAGGACTGCGGTCGACAGAAGTGGGTCCGGTGATAAATGAGGGTAAGACCGAACATAGAGTCTACTCGTTAGGGACTCTGTGGGAACGTCGACAACTATAACTTTGAAGTTGTAGATAATTTTGTCTACCTAGGCTCCGCCATCAACAAAAATAATAAGGTCAGCCTGGAAATCAAGAGACAAGGATTAATCGAAAACCGCTGTTACTATGCGCTACGCAAGCTTATTAATGTCAAAGCCCTCGACGAATAAAGATCTAACTCTACCAAATCTGATCAGTAAAGAGCGTGACATTAAATTCCGTTTTACCATAGTGGTCTCAAACAACAACAAAAATTTAAATCCCAATCTCAACCATGAATATCGGTGCATAGATATACACATCAAAATGCCTGCCCGAAAAGGCAAAAGAAAGTACATTGAGAATATGGCTAGTAACAGGAGCCGTGGTCGCAACGGACGCCAACAATTTGCGGCACTTCACCGGCTAACTGGCCGAATAACAGGACAGATCACGGACCAAAACCAAGCAATAAATAATACAACCTTCTGACCAATTCTACGGACCAGACCAGGAGGTGGATGGATAATTTCTGTGTGCACTGTAATACATGAAGAGACCTTGGCCCACATCACCAGATTTTGCCCAACCATATCATATATCATCGGAAGTCCCCACCATAGAAGAAACCGCATCTGTTATTGCACTTATGGTCCTTATGCAGAGCGTGGTGTACCAACGAAATTAATAAATTAAAAAAAGCGATATACGCAAACACGAAATTCCGGTTTCGTATGGCCAGCGAGAAATTTGAGACAAACACCGACATTAAACAAGATTGCCCTTTATCGCCTATCTTGTTTGCCGTTGTACTAGACGAATGGAATACTATGGAATGGAATACTATGGGACTTCCATCGCCACCTTGAAAACTTGGACTTCGATGACGATATTTGCCTCTTGTCTCATAAACAATCTGAAACGCAGGACAAATTGAACTAACTAGTACAACTGACAAAGTAAGTGGGACTGGAAATAAATGTGGGAAAAACATATGCAAAGAGCGTTAACAACTCGACCACAAGCGAAATTAAACTTGACGATCAATCCATCCAATATGTCGACTCCTTTTGCTACCTTAGTTGCATATGTTAATGTTAGCGGATGGAGAAATAGATCATGATGTATCTAATAGATTATACAAAGAAATGTCAGTATTTAGGCGCTTGAAAATAACATAGTGATCTTCCCAAATAACGCAGAGTACCAAAATTAGAATATTAAACGCTGACAAATGACAACTTCAATAATCTAAAATATACAACCATTTATTAACCATTGTTGTGGCCAAACATAATTTAAATGCGAACTTCTGGAGTATGACAAACAAGAAAAACATAAGATGTAAATAACAAGAAGGAAGTGGAAATAAATAGGACATACGCTACAAAACCAGTGGACTTCCGCACTGGAATGGGCGGCTAAAAAACACTTGGTGCAGAACATTAATATGTATACGAATTAAGATAACTAGACCTCACAATCGATAAAATTAAAAATCTGTATAACAATATACATAAGTAATTGGAATAATCTTGCAAAAGCCCCATCTTCCTAAGCGGAAATGAAGGTAAATAAATAACTACCATTATAAGCATTTGTATGTACCTTCTATGGGATACTTTATAAATTCTATGAAATTCTTTACAATTTTAATGAATTTATTCATAAAATTTTCTAAAGTTTAACCGTTACTTTTTGAGTGTACATAGATAGGGAACAAAACAATCAACTTAACTGCAATTAAAACTCAACTGTACCGTTTTTAGGTACGATAAGCAAAAACCACAGCAAAAACGAATTTGAACAAAAAACAATATTGACGTAACAAAAATTGCAACCATAAAAATGAGAAGAAATCATAAAAGCAAAAAATGCTATCAACAGTGTTAGTATATCCATTGCAGATATTCGTGTGGAGGAGAAGGAAGCACCCAGGGACGAAGTTGACCGAACCCATTGCTCTCTTAGTATATATACACGTGCAAGCTCTCCACGTTCACTGGGGAGACCCGGCAATACTATTTAATCCAATGCCAATCCCTTCGCCATTGCCAAGCATTCATTTTTAAGGCCACTTCGCTGACACTCAAACTGACACACACTTGTGAAAATCAAATGCAATGGACGCGGCTAAAGAACTGTCAGTTGTGTACACTTCAGTGCTTTTATTGCCCCTACAACTGCAACAACAACTAGAAAGCTTCTCAAAATCTAAACCCCAACAAAACCTCATTCAGAGCACGGCGTGTGCATTCAACATAAATTGACCCAAATTCAGTTGGGGAGCCGAGCGACAACAACAAAGAAATCTCCATTATATGTGAAATTTGTACAAACTCAACATCTAACCAATCCCATCATTTCCTCACCCAACCAGTGCCGTTAGTGTATGTACTCTGCCAAACGAAATGTAGGTCAAAAGCTCTCAAATAAAAGCCACAACTCAAACTGTGACTCCTTCCTTCATATGTTGCACAAAGTGATGATGATGACGAGTGTAAATGATTCCAAACTGTCGTACTCTCGAATGCCGGTAGTCGCATGACAAACATTAATTAAATTTGGCACTAGTTTTGACATTTTCAATAGCATTCGGGCTTTTTCTAAACTTAGCTTTTATACCTAAATAACAATAGCAGTTTTCGTTAAAATTTCGATATAGCTCAAAGTGATGGGTTAATGCAACAAATCATCTGGTTGCAGTCTGGCAGATCGGTTGTATGGCAGCTTTGTGGAATAGTGCACCAATCCCAATCATACAAAAAAGTTGGGACAAGTCGGTCAGATCGGTTATATGACAGCTCTATACAAAATATTGATAAATTCACTGACCAAAACTCATTATCTTGCAGGTGCCCGTTTTCAAAAATATTTCATTTTGTATGGGAGGTACCAGAAGGGGTCAACAGATATAGTCCATATTCATTCTAGAGTCAAATTTTTATAAGCGTACATCTTTCCAAAATAAATATGTATGTAAAACTATGAGGGTCACTTCGGTCGTTTGTATGGGAGGTCCTAGAAGGGGTGTGGCCAGTGATGGTATATTTGACGATTTATCGTCATTTTGACGATTTTTTGTCCAAAAAAACAGAAATGACGATTTGACGATTTTAACCCCTTAAATGACGATTTTTACAAATTACAACTTTCCTTTCCATGTTTGCGCTTGGTAACCCTAACTTAATCAGCACACAATGAAAGTGATGCCAAAAAAAATGCTGAATTCATTACAATACATGGCAACAATACTTTTTGACACACTTGTGGTGTACATTGCACAGTGGTTCCTTTTTGGTTTTTTTTGGAATTAATTCTGTAACTTTTGAACGGATAATGCTATCTTGATGAAATTTGAAATAGTTAAAGCTGAGGTGTTTTCGAGATGATTTGGAAATATTTGGCTCCCTAGGGGGTGTGGGGGCCACTGCGTGGCCCTCCAAAGTTGGTCACATCGGGTGTTTCAAAATTTCAAATGCTTGAGGAATGTGCATTTATGAACCGATTTAAAAGATATTTTGCATTTAGATAGTGCTGCGAAAAACCTTCAAAAACCATGCTTACATGCGCATGTTATCTCATTCATGTCAAGAGATATTTGAGAAAATAAAAAAAATTGTGTCATTTTTGGACGAGGTTGATTTAGTATTTTTAAGGGTGTGAGCTCAGTTTTTATTTGATTTTAAAGATATTTATATCGTTAGTTAGTTTATAAAATTCTGAATGAAATTGCTGAAAAAATTATGCAAATATTTTGTTCCAATCAAAAGTTATAAGCATCGCAAGTAAAAGTTTCCAAAAAAAGGCATATTTTTACTGTTTTTTTGCAAAAAGGCGACTACATTCTTTCGTTTGTAAAAAAAATATTTCTTCCGGGAAGTGGCAATTTCTTAATTATTCCTCATAGAAATGTTGATGCAGATGCATTTAATGCTAAATTTGAATCAGTTCAGCAAAATGGTTCCCCGGCAAGGGAATTCAAAAATACCCCATTTTTGAAAAAAAAAATTTTTTGTTTTTGAAAATTCTCAAATCGCAAAGCGCCAACGAGAAAGCTCATTATATATTTTTTTGACCACATATGTGGACTAGTTAACCGTAACGTATTTCAACATCCCTGCCATAAACAAAGACAGTGTGGCCATTTTAGTAAAAAATTCGGAATTTTGGAACATATTTTCCCCGTTTTGGGAATTTGGGTATTTTGTTATAAGATATGGCAACATATTGTTATTCGTTTTTTTAAGGACAATTTTATGTACTTTATTCCAATATTTCGTTAAGATATTCCAGTCCGTTTGAATTTTACGCTATTTTTCATATAAGATATTATTTCTCCAAAAAATACGTTTTGACCAAATTTTATATTTGACTCAGAATCATGCCCGAAATAAAATGAGCTTTTAATTAATTTTTGTAAATTATTAAACTTTATGTAATTCCCTTTCCACTGATATGCAATACTTGTATGTCAAGAGTTTAATTATTGTTTATAATTATAATCAAACTTCACTACCTCTGTAAAAAAAGTATATATCGTGAAACATACATATATATGGGGGCTATATCTAAATCTGAACCGATATGCTTAGTTTTGTTACCACATTAGAATAGTGTGAAAAAACTAAGATGTGCAAAGTTTTGTTAACATCAGAGAAAAAATGTGGTTTTTGGCAACAATAATCTATAAAAGGTTATGCTAATTTGTATGGGAGGTACCAGAAGGGGCGGGGCAAGTGGACCCATTATTTCAGTATATACTTCACGCTGTCAAATAATAATACCATCCAAATTTTAGCTTCGTAGAGCCCTCCAGCATGAAGTTAGTGACAGAATAGTGGTTTTAGTAAAATAGGTAATTTTGTATGGGAGGTACTTGAGGGGGCGTGGCTATTTCGCCCATTTTCCAACCAACATTACGACTAGTGAATTTTATGCCACTGGTAAATTTCTATTTAAATTGATTAAGAACTACTCCAATTATCGTCTTAACAATTTACCCAGCCGGCCAGACGGACATAGCTTTATTGGGTTAAAAAGCTCCAAAACTTATTTTTTGTAAAGAAATCTAGGGTCTCAGTTATATGTTCTGTTGTGTTTAACTTTTTCCCGTTTAAAATTATATATTCTCTCTACCATGTAGCTGAGCTTGTACAAATTTTATTCAAAATTTGTTAAAAATTGTAATAATAACACACAAAATCCACAAAAACATATAAATATTGCATTAAAAATCAAATGTTTAACTTAAAAAATAATTTTGCTTAACATATTTATGCAATTAGAGACATTTTTAGTACACATCATTATGGAGTCGTTACTTATTAATAAAACTTACAAGCTCATAGACTCTTTAATTAAGTTATTTATAATTTATAAATCCCTATGCACAGGAATGCGAGACAAATTACGAAAAATGTCCCTTATTGCATAAATATGTTAAGCAAAATTATTTTTTAAGTTAAAAATTTGATTTTTAATGCAATATTTATTTGTTTTTGTGGATTTTGTGTGTTATTATTACAATTTTTAACAAATTTTGAATAAAATTTGTACAAGCTCAGCTACATGGTAGAGAGAATATATAATTTTAAACGGGAAAAAGTTAAACACAACAGAACATATAACTGAGACCCTAGATTTCTTTACAAAAAATAAGTTTTGGAGCTTTTTAACCCAATAAAGCTATGTCCGTCTGGCCGGCTGGGTAAATTGTTAAGACGATAATTGGAGTAGTTCTTAATCAATTTAAATAGAAATTTACCAGTGGCATAAAATTCACTAGTCGTAATGTTGGTTGGAAAATGGGCGAAATAGCCACGCCCCCTCAAGTACCTCCCATACAAAATTACCTATTTTACTAAAACCACTATTCTGTCACTAACTTCATGCTGGAGGGCTCTACGAAGCTAAAATTTGGATGGTATTATTATTTGACAGCGTGAAGTATATACTGAAATAATGGGTCCACTTGCCCCGCCCCTTCTGGTACCTCCCATACAAATTAGCATAACCTTTTATAGATTATTGTTGCCAAAAACCACATTTTTTCTCTGATGTTAACAAAACTTTGCACATCTTAGTTTTTTCACACTATTCTAATGTGGTAACAAAACTAAGCATATCGGTTCAGATTTAGATATAGCCCCCATATATATGTATGTTTCACGATATATACTTTTTTTACAGAGGTAGTGAAGTTTGATTATAATTATAAACAATAATTAAACTCTTGACATACAAGTATTGCATATCAGTGGAAAGGGAATTACATAAAGTTTAATAATTTACAAAAATTAATTAAAAGCACATTTTATTTCGGGCATGATTCTGAGTCAAATATAAAATTTGGTCAAAACGTATTTTTTGGAGAAATAATATCTTATATGAAAAATAGCGTAAAATTCAAACGGACTGGAATATCTTAACGAAATATTGGAATAAAGTACATAAAATTGTCCTTAAAAAAACGAATAACAATATGTTGCCATATCTTATAACAAAATACCCAAATTCCCAAAACGGGGAAAATATGTTCCAAAATTCCGAATTTTTTACTAAAATGGCCACACTGTCTTTGTTTATGGCAGGGATGTTGAAATACGTTACGGTTAACTAGTCCACATATGTGGTCAAAAAAATATATAATGAGCTTTCTCGTTGGCGCTTTGCGATTTGAGAATTTTCAAAAACAAAAAATTTTTTTTTTCAAAAATGGGGTATTTTTGAATTCCCTTGCCGGGGAACCATTTTGCTGAACTGATTCAAATTTAGCATTAAATGCATCTGCATCAACATTTCTATGAGGAATAATTAAGAAATTGCCACTTCCCGGAAGAAATATTTTTTTTACAAACGAAAGAATGTAGTCGCCTTTTTGCAAAAAAACAGTAAAAATATGCCTTTTTTTGGAAACTTTTACTTGCGATGCTTATAACTTTTGATTGGAACAAAATATTTGCATAATTTTTTCAGCAATTTCATTCAGAATTTTATAAACTAACTAACGATATAAATATCTTTAAAATCAAGGAAAAACTGAGCTCACACCCTTAAAAATACCAAATCAACCTCGTCCAAAAATGACACAATTTTTTTTATTTTCTCAAATATCTCTTGACATGAATGAGATAACATGCGCATGTAAGCATGTTTTTTGAAGGTTTTTCGCAGCACTATCTAAATGCAAAATATCTTTTAAATCGGTTCATAAATGCACATTCCTCAAGCATTTGAAATTTTGAAACACCCGAGGTGACCAACTTTGGAGGGCCACGCAGTGGCCCCCACACCCCCTAGCGAGCCAAATATTTCCAAATCATCTCGAAAACACCTCAGCTTTAACTATTTCAAATTTCATCAAGATAGCATTATCCGTTCAAAAGTTACAGAATTAATTCCAAAAAAAACCAAAAAGGAACCACTGTGCATTGTAAAGAGAGACAACTATTTATTTTACCTTTTGCTTTTTGACATTTTATTTGAATCTCACTGTTTAAGACAAGGAATTTTGTCCATTGCTTTTTGATATTTCATTTCAATGAATTTGAAAATAAATTCAAATCATTAAACTTAATTAATCCGAATGTATTAATAAATGGTCCAGAACAGTCTTTCACTATTATTGTGAAAGAATATCAACATTTTATTGAATACGATGAACTGCAAAGTTTAGACTCCGAACTCCGCGAAGCCAGTTAGGTTTTAGAAATATATTTAATAGTAACAACGAAGATTTGTTGTTACAGTAGACTACGGATAAGTGCACATCGGTTTTCTCGGGACTTTTTGTGCACTTATGCGGTTTTTGCATTTATACAACACTCGGATAAGTGCACAACTGTTGCATATATACAAACATTGTATAAGTGCACGATTATTGCATTTATACAAACATTAGATTTTTTTTTATTAATCTGTAACACCAGATCAGTTTAGACGGAACTTTAAGAAAATAATTAAAATATAAACCTGTTTAATGTTTTTTTTTATATTTGGTTTACATTACATTACAAGTTTTTAATATAAATTTATAAAAATCAGTTCAGTTTAAGGTATATACGTATAATAAAAAAATCACAAATATTTAATTGTTTTAGTGTTTTTCATATTTCATACAAAAAAATTAAAAATATTCAGTTCTGTGCCAAAATAAGAGCTTTTAATGAATCATTGCAATCATATTTTGCAAAATTGTTTTTTGCAAAATACATATTAAATTACACTCAATTCGATTCACCTAAACCACGTGTGCTGAAAAAGTCTGAAATATTTATTGAACCGTGTTTTCTGTTCCAACCTTATATATTTTTTCTCCAGTTTCTCTAAATCATAATCTTAATTTATGTAGTATGAGAGATTTGCATTTATACATGCAAAGTTGTACTAAAAAAGCACTTTCAGGTTAGCAAAAGTTGTGCATTTATCCGGTTTTTGCATTTATACGTGTTGCACTTATCTGTGTATTTTTGTATGTAAACGTATAAAAAAAGGCTAATGGCTTCAAGTTCCAGTGCACTTATGCGGTTTTTGCATTTATGCGATGTGCACTTATCCGTAGTTTACTGTATTTTGGAAACAGTCTGTGAGCTAAGACGTGCGGACTCTAAACTACATTTTTCAGTTGTAACAAAATTTATTAAAAAAATTCTTATACTACCACATTCGTCGGCAAATGTAGAAAGAGCATTTAGTCAAGTTAATTTAAATAAAAAATATATATAAACCGATTAGAAAGAGATTCAATGGAAGGTATTCTCTTCACATCTTGCATTAGTTTGATACATACAGGATAAAATGAGTGAATTTTTGTGTAAAGATTTTTTAACGATTTCAAAATCAGGTTTTGACGATTTTGACGATTTCAAAACCCAAAATTGACGATTTTTGTCCAATTTTGTATACCATCACTGGATGTGGCGAAGGTTTCGGTTTTCTTAGGGTTTGTCTGCTATTAAAAGATGGTCTTAAGATACTTGGGGTCTAACTTGTTTCCTTTAATGCGTTAACTTTTTCTCGTATCAAATGATATATAAGGGTGATGGTATAAAGACAAAAAAAATTTTTGTGAACCAATTAATTGATTGTACAAAAACGTTTTTTTTGCGTGTAATAACTCTTTAAATCTTAAGTATAGCATTTAGGTTCATTTGGATTGCAGTTTATTTTTCTTGCTTATAAGTGGTCTCCCACGCTGATCGGAAATAACTGTGGATTCAATTACCAGTCCTTATAACTTCTATTAAAGAAAATCTGTTCATCATTTGAATATAATATAATTTGAATCTTGTTCCCATGATATATCAAGACATTTACCGCAACATTATATGATGCAGGCTTTTCGGTTTAAACACTTTAAAAAGTACATATAAGATATTAGTGGCACCCATACAAACACTGTCGACTTTCATAATCATCGTCGTTACTGCTTCTTCAATGTTGCTCGTTTTCATTGTCATTTCAATTTTATGGCATTTTAGAATACGAGTAAGTGCTTAATGTGGCTTGCACTTTGCCTTTGTCTTAAATCGTACATTGTCATTGTTGTTATTTTTCAATTTTTGTGTCCTCAACCTAAAAACGTGCAACGTACGAACAACTTGCCACTCTGTGCAGCGCTCTCGAATCACACAAATCATGTTGCAACATATTCTCGTTCCACTATTCCACAGCTGCCGCCCCCTTCGCACGTTTCGAGAGCTTTTTGGTTGTTGTTGTTGTGGTGATTTCGTCGGCAATGCTTAACAACAATGGTGAATAACTGTAAAAGCAACGTTCACGTTCACTTTTATTGTTATTGTTTTGTTCGGAAAATGCCGAAAGAAGCTTTCGATTTTATCTATTGACTGGGCGAACAAAACGAAGCATTCACACGAGGGTAGTGATGCCAGATTTTGGAAATTAACTATTCCGCAATACATTTGAATTGCTTTGTTGCAATAAATGCTATGTTTATCAGAACACATTAGCGTTTTCTGGTCGCTCATTTTCAAACGCTGTTCCTCTCTGGATATACTAAGATACTAAGAATTCCAAAGCAGGGATGACATTATTGATATACTCCTCCTGAAAAGATTCGGCACCATCGATCAAGTCTGTAGCATCGTTTGCCTCTTGTATATCTAAGTGACCCGCAGGTTTGTCAAAAAACTTGCACTGAAAGTATAACTCGAAATAACACGCACCGCCAGGCCTGGGGTGCCGAGGTAAGGGGAAGTCGATAAATTTTACTTGAACTAATAATAAAAGTTTAAAAGACAATTAATATTGCGCTATACGGAAAAATACATCTGGGTTTTTTTTAAGTACCTTGAAATTAATGAAAGCGAGGGACGAGATAGGATTTAGCTCTGAGGCCTGGCACCGTCCAGTAAAAAAGTAAAAGAAAAATAAATGTTAAGAAAATGATATCATAAAATATGTGAATACTTTTATTCAATGATACGCAATGAAACAGAAATACTTATAAATTAAACTGAAAAAAGAGGCTCTATGAAAAATGCCCCAAATGCAAAATGCCCCCAAAAAAAAACGAAAAATTACCCAAAAAAATTTCCATACAAAATTGGGGAATTTTTCATATGAAAAATCCCCCATAAATTTTGTGGAACTTTTCATTTATTTTAGGTAAAATTTCGTTTTTTAATTTTGGGTGATTTTTCATATGCAAAATGACCCAAATTTGCAGGTATGAAAAATACCCCAATTTTTTTTCATATAAAAAAAATTAAAAAGCATGGTGCAGATGATAAAGAAATGGGGGGGGGCGGACGCCCCCCCCCATCTCACTTTATTTTTCGACTTATGAAATATGACAGAGAGATAGGTTACGATACTGACTTCGACGTATGCGGCGTATGGGCGTGCCCCCCACCGCATTCGTCTTTTAATAATGCTATAGAGAAAGAGTATAGAAACTGATAACGACGTATGCGGCGGGGGGCGTGCCCGCTAGATTTGTTTAGAAGAATATTTTTTTGGGGTATTTTTCATAAATTTTGTGGAGTATTTTTCATAATTTTTGGGGGAAATTTCGTTCTTGAGTTTTGGGTCATTTTTCATTTTTTTTCGCCCAATTTTATTTTGGGTAATTTTTCGTTTTTTTTTTTTGGGGCATTTTTCATAGAGCCAAAAAAAGACGCTAACGGACAGCCAGTTGCTGCCGTGTTAGCATAACATCCGGCAGAAGCATTATTGAGATGCAGAATTCGAAAAGTTGTTGCGGGGGAGCAGGGACCGGTGTTTGGATGGCAAAAAAAGAAAAAACGATACACTCCTGGCTTTGCCGGCGGCTGGCAACATTTCCCTATAACCAGAAATACCTCTATTTCCTCGGTGTGTGGTGCGGGCATCCCATTTGTGGTCAGTGGCTATACCATAATGGCCTAAAGCACCTCATAATGCAACGCACAAACCGTGGCGCCCGCCTTATGTGCAAGCTGGTGGCAGCGATCTTCCATTCGGCAGCCGTTTGCTTTTACACGGTCAGATGTGTGCGTTAGGTGACGAAAATATTCGCATAAGGTTTGCATGTGGGTCGCAAACCTCGTGGGTCGGCGTTGCCAACCAACATAAATATCATAAGCGTTGTCGTACGTGCATTGTTCATTCATGTCCACACTGTAAAACAACAAATAGAAACAGCGATTTTCATTCATGATGAATTTTGCAGGCTGTTATGGGAGTTCATGTTTGAAAATTATTAATAGCCTTTTTACACCGAAACGTATTTAACATATTTCCGCGTTAATTCGCATCTTTGATGGATGCGGCCAAAATGCTAAAATTTTTACATGTATTTTGTTGTTGGAAAGATGTTAACATATTTTCGCATCCATGAAAGATGCGGAAAAATACACTGAGTTGTACTCTGAAAATTGGAATTTAAGCGATTTTTCTCAGTAATGTTGATCCGGCAACCACCATTTTCGTCGTTTGTTTACATTTATCGGAAAAAATGCCAAAAAACATGGACGGACAAAAAATTTAAATTTTTGCCAAAATATTAATAAATGGTTATTCCAATTAGTTAAAACTATTCGCGCTTCGTGGAATACAGCCTCCGTAACAATGTTAATAGGTTTGTGGCAGGAAAATATTGCAGTTTTACAAGGCAAATGGAAAAATGTGTGAGCTAGACAACAGCTGACAATATGCGAAACTGCAGTGTAATAGCCTTGTTACACCAAAAAAGCATTCCGCATCTTGAGCTGAAGATGCGGAATGCTAAAAAGTGGTTTTACACCGCAGTTTCGCATATTGTCAGCTGTTGTCTAGCTCACACATTTTTCCATTTGCCTGAAATTTTAAAATGAAACGTTATGACCATGGTATTGAGGGCTGTCTGAGAGGAAAACATTGGTCTATCCTCATGTTTGTGTGGTTAGTTTTTTATCGTTAAACAATGAATAATTGTTGCAAGTCCGGGGCTGGTGTGTTGGGTTGGGACTCGTACCTGGGTGGCCGAGAGCTAGGTAAGAACCAGTGCATGACGGCAAGCTTAGTTGCGCAAAACGCCTACATGCCAGCGAAGCCAACGATCTGGCAAGACTCTAATGATGGGTAACGAAAGTTCCCGTAATAAGGTGACAGTACATTCTATTGCGTATAATTATTTCCGAATTATGTTTTGGCTGGAACATATTCTAGTTTAACATGTGTT
Source organism: Muscina levida (assembly GCA_964034835.1). Lineage (NCBI taxonomy): Eukaryota > Metazoa > Arthropoda > Insecta > Diptera > Muscidae > Muscina > Muscina levida. The sequence continues at coordinate 66,891,757 of OZ035880.1, read as the reverse complement.
TGATCGATGCACAGGAACTATGGCCATGCCAAAATCCTGAACCTAATTAATGTGATCTGCAATACGGATTACACCATACCTGAACCTCTATTCGATTCGGGTTTTTTATGAACATCCCGGATAGGTCCTACTATGATGATAATGATAATGCCCTAAACTTTGGAGAGAATGTCATCCTAATTTTCACGGATGGTTCAAAATCAAAAGAAAGAGCTGGCTGTGGAATCTTTTCGGAAGAGTTGAATCTGAGTCTATCAATCAGGCTACCAGATCACTGTAGCATAATTCAGGCCGAAATAGCGGCCATTAGAATAGCCGTAGAGAAAATTCAGTATCTTGGGATATTGGACGGCAATATTCATATTCTTACTGAGAAATGTTCGAGAATGCCGGTCGTCTCTGGAGGAGATAGCGAGACATTTGACGGTTACCCTAACATGGGTTCCAGGACATGGGGACATATATGGAAACCAAAGGGCCGATACGCTAGCAAGGGCCGCCACAACCGTGAACTCGGGCGAAGTTTATGGTCTCATTGGGATCCCTCTTACAAGGGGGAAACAACTCATTGCGAGAAAACTGGACCTTATTGCTGAAGAGAGATGGGCAAGAGAACCCACCTGCACGGCGACTAAACAGATTTGGCCTACAATGGATATACAGAGGACACGATTTGTGCTAAACTTATCCAGCGTCCACTTGAGGAACATCATAGCTGTGATAACTGGTCATTGGCCGGTTGGTAAACACGCTAAGAGGCTGAAACTACCCTACAACGATTTTTGTAGAAGCTGCAATGATGAAGAAGAAGAGGAGACCACGGAGCATCTTCTATGTCACTGCCCTGCTTTAGGTGACCTGCGATACGAAAAACTTGGTCATCGGACACTTTTAGACAATACCTGTCTATCAGTAGGCGATATGCGGAACATCCATGCCTTCATAAGGGCAACGAAATGGCTTGACATCGACGTTGACCGATTAGAATAGGAACATTTGGTGCGGAAATCATAAAATGGTATCACAACGGGACTCATACTAGGACCCAAGTGAGCTGTGTTCAACGTGGCTGCCGAATTAACCTAACCTAACCTTGATCGACATGCTTCTGAGGTGCTACATTATCGGCGAGAAAAATAACCTTCCGATTTTGGTTGGCCATGGCAGCTTTCAACTAAAATATAATGCTTAACCAAATTTCCTGTGCCATTCAAGTTCTTGGTTAGGAGAAATACTTAACCGGTAAGATATTATTTTTAAAGCAGTGAGGGTTCTTCGGCTCTCCTATAACGTATACTTCGTTATCCTCACCGTTGCATTGCATATCAAGGTTCCAGTAATGTTTTCTTTAGGTGATTTATATCTCTTGCTCTGATGTCCATCTCTGTTTAATGTTTAAGTTTTGCTTAATCGACAGCTGCAATGTTATAGTTAACATTTCGTGAACTTTTCGTTTTAAAATTAAAGACCACATCAGTCTGCGACCTGCGTGCACATTTGTGAGAAATCATGCGAAGTTTATGCATCTGCTAATTTCACACTTTGCAGAGATTAATTATATTGGAAACACTGTCCATGTCAGTACATTGCCGGTACATTAGCAGATTTGACAAAATTGCTTTTTCTGGCCACCGTTTATACTTAGCTTTAGGAAAATTTTGACATTTATGTGGTGAGTTTAAATTGGCTAATAATTTAATTTAATAATTTTGGCAATAGGAAACATTTTACGATCAACTAAAGAAAATTCATTAACTTAGAGAAATTCTTGCTCTCTTTGTTCTAAAAATGCGAAAAGCTAAATCTATTTAGAAAATATATGATGGTAATTCTGTACAAATGCACATGTGGATGCCGTAAACAATGCGAATTACTAGAAATATAACAAACACTCTAATTTCAATTCCACTTAACTCTCTCAACAACTCTTGTTACTAGATTTGGTTTTCACATTTTTAGAAAAAGAGAAAGTTAACTCTATAATATAAAACAGTTTTGGCGTTTGGTGGATAATGTCCCCAGTCAAACTACAATTCATGGAAACATATGGCAACTTTGGTGCTAGAACGGAGTCATAGCTTTAAAACACATCAGCAATTACAACAATAAAAACTCTGTTACCACCAAATGTAGGTCATGGCATTACGGCTGAATAAACAACAACGACAAAAACAGAACCGACCCCATTATAATTATGCTGTTGCTAATCCTATAGGTGTAATTCATTGTTGCTCGTACATATTGTGATTTCGACGTCAGTTACTGTGCAGCAGCATCATCCATCCCTTCATTCCTCACTGACACCGCACGAACTTGTTCGGTCGCACGAGCTCTACATTTTCTACGTTCCATAATTGTGATATATGTATCTATAAGTAAAAGCTGAGAGCTATTGTTGCATGCATCTCATAAAAAGCTCTTTTTTAATTATTACTGAGATGCTTCAACTTCTTTTGCCTTAATCGAAATATTGGAATGGCAACATAGACGTTGACTTTGTATGTGGCATTGCACTAATGTGCTGCAGCACCCACCTATAATGGCGCCAATGTTTTGCTTACATACTCTTATGCATATAAAGTATAGGAATACATAAACTTTGTCTTGGTGTAAATATGTACAGCTAAGCCATTGTGACTCTGTTTACCTAAGTGATAGTCAGTGTTGCAGATAGAATTGAATCTTGCAGCCATCGTATAACCAACTCACTTGAGCGTGCAAGACAGTACAGTTGCCGCCAATTTTGATGAGCTTTTTCAGAGGTTTGGCATTCGATTTGGCAACCGCACGCAAATATTTTTTAAGCATTAAAAAAATCTGTTATCGTGGATTTGTTTGTATGAGTAAATTTTTCTAAAGAATAAATAAGTCTTTGGAAACATAGGAACATCTATAGCATACAATGGTTGTGTTTTGTAAGTAACTTCTATATGAGATATTCCAAAAAAAAAAAACGTATCGGTACTTTCTAAGAAAAAGCTTGATTAGGCCTGAGTCAACTGTCAATCATTTATCTGTGTGTGTGTTAGCTGACACTTCTTTATAATCGTATATTATGATTTTATGCCGCACCAAGTTCTCATATGTTCTCAGCAACCTATTCTTCGATCGCCCTCTTCTATGCCGTCCATCAAGTTCATTGTCGAAAACTTTTCTAGCGGAAGCATTTTCATTCATGCGTACAACATGACCTAACCAACGCAACCGCTGTAATGCGTCACATCACGTCAATGGCGGTATAAAGCTCGTTAAGCTCAAGATTCATACGACGTCAATACCAAGATGTATCAATTATAAGGTGGTGTTAACATGTCAGCTGATTTGAGCATATATTTTTTTTAGTGTGTCATAAGCTGTCAAATGCATATATTTGCTGCCGAAATTTTGACAGCTTATGACTCGAAAACATGAATTTGTTGCAGTTGTTGTGCTGTTGTTGTAATGATGCAACCACCTTATAGTGGATACGTCTTGGTCAATACTCTGCGTTAACGACGATGGGCTTATATATTTTACGGAGTATTTTACTCTTGAATACTGCCAGAACCGATTCATCCACTTGTATCATAACTAGGGCGACCAATTTTCAACACATGCTGAATATTGCTGATGCTGCTTAATTTAACGATTTCAAGTGATCTTGCTTATTTAAAAGGTTTGTGCTTTTTTATGCTGTTTTTGCCCTTATTTAAATTTTTTATACATTCTGATAAGATATGTTTCTATCAATTGAAAATTTTTACATATCACAAGCCCTTGCGGTTCATAAAAATGTGACAGGTAGAATTCAATTTGCAAACTATCCTCTTATTTTACAATAATAGCCCTATTTTTATCGATAGCTTAGATCGTTCGATTCGTTATATTCCTATAGTTTTCCTATAGTTTCAATTATTTGGAAGACATAAGGGAAGTCATTCAAGAGTTTAACGAAAATGATTCTGAAGCATTGCGATAAAGCAAAGAGGTTCTCTCTAATGAACATTTGTAATCCGACTTTTCCTTCATAAAAATTAACTTTAAGTGAATCTGGCATGCCGTTCTTGCGCGAAATCCTGGCTTTGTGAAAGCCAACAATATTATTTTTAAAAATTCCGAAACAACAAGTGCGTTTATCGGAAAATATTCGCCTGCTGAATCAACATTTTTTAAATACGCTCCCGTTTCATCGTGTGACGTGGAACGTGGTTTTTCTATATATGGAAATTTTTTTACAAACCAGCGTAAAAGTTTCACCTTGGAAAATTTAAAAATGCACTTAGTGCTTAATTGTAATCGTGACATTGACCAAGGTATAATATCACTTCAAGAAATTTTTTTTTGGTTTAAAAATTACTTTCTTTGTATGAATACACGACAGAATAATTTGGTTAATTTACTTATTGTTTTTTATTATTTCTTTAATAGATATGAAATTGTTTTTTGTTTGTTTTTCAATAAATAAAAAAAATTATAAGTGCTGAATATAAAATCTATCGTGCTTATTTCAAGGGTTTTTCATGCTGTTTTAAGTACTGAAAACCGTTTTTTTCGTGCTGAAAAATGGTCGCCCTAATCATAACTAGAGTGTTCAAAACCGAATACTGTCTAACCGTTTTTTTTTCCAAAACCGTATGCTCCCAGTAGGAAGCCCCCAAAGTAAGTCGTTGATGACACGTTGGGGACCGTCCATACAAATCGTCGACGAAATTTTCACACAAGTGTCCGCTTTGTCATACATGATCTGATGAGCAACAATGTCGGTCAAATTGTCGTTACCAGTGCTTAATATTTTAAAATAACAAATTTAAGTATTTTTATTGAAAACGTGCTATACATGAACCGACACGCACTGCTGTTTCCAACAAACTGAACATTTTTTACTTCTACTTTCTTCTCTTAAATTTTTTGTCGATATTGTCCTGTGACATTGAACTTTTTTGTTTGATGTAATACAACATAAATATTTTGTCGGTCAGGTTGTCGTCAACTGAGTGTTTTGACAACAAGTACATAGATTTTGTTGTCTTGAGGACAGCGTTGACGACAAAGTCGTGTATGACGATACTCCCTACTGGGCCAATTTCGAATTCCGGGGTTTTGAGGTCGGTTAACCGGTTTTCCAAAAAAGAGTAATTCTACAGAACATTGCCACGTTAGTTTTAGGCAAATCGGCATAAAAGGTTGTTTATGTTTATCCAATATTATTTGAGCAAATCCCAAGGAAAGTTTTTTTGAAATTTCTTTATGCAATTCGAATATTTGTTTGGAAAAAGCTACTAGATGACTGTTTCCTCTCATCTTTAAATGGATGTGAAGACGGCCGTATTCATATAAAAAAACTTTCAATTGTCGATATCTGCTAAACTAAGCATCCAATAGGAAAAAATCGCTTATTTTGTGATCACCATACAATAGTTGTGGAATCACTAAGATATAGTTGGGAGCTCACCTTAAAATAGCTGTAAAGCCGTCGACATTTTCATGAAAAACTTTAAAAACAAACTGTGCTTAATCCGCCAATGGTGACGCAAATTTGACGTTGATTAATGGGGACGCCGGTCTCATGCACCGGGGTTATCAACTGAAGATTTTTCGAAATGTGTTACTAATAGTTCATGTTTTTTTATGCACTTTGACAATAAAACAAAGATATTAAATCATTTTAAAATTAAAAAAAAAAACTAAAAAATCACATATTTATTAAGGAAAATAATGTTAATTAGTTTTTCGACAATTGGAACTTTTACATAATGAACAAAGATTGGTATCCTTCCAAAAAAATAACAAAAAAATACATCCAAAAAACCTTAATTTCTTCTGGCAAACAGCTGCTGAAATACGGCACTACGTGTTCAAGACACAAAATTTTTGGAATTTTTGGCAAGAGTACTTTGTTTTTCTGTTTTTTTTTTCCAGCCACACTCATAGCACCGACCAATTCTTGAAGGACCAGATGTCCCAGGTACATCATCTATATGCAAAATCTCCGACATGTTTAGTCTTATTGATCGTGGCAAGTTTGAGTGCGTTTGCCAATCTCTTATGTGAGGTTTCCTTGGAAAATGTGACACCAAAACCATGTTGTCACGAAAACCAAACATATTCGATTTTAAATTTCGACCGCGCAATATGTTGGTTCGATTTTTTAATACCAGCTAAAAGGAGCAATCCTATCAGGCAATATATTTCCTTGTAATCAGTATCTTTGGCATATGTTTCTCTGCAAAATTTATCTTTCACCGTATATATATATATTGGTTTGTATACTTGAAAATTATATGAATAATGGAGTCATCAAAAAGTGTTTTCAAAAAGGGTCTTTTTCATTGGCTATAATCCGCTTTGGCCCTGGTAACTGTGAAACTTTGTTAGCACTTTTAGTACGAACAGATTGGCGCGCAGGTTTCTTACCCCATTTCGTACTTGTGTCTTTTCCAATATAAAATAAAGAGTTATTGTTACCTAAAGGCTCTCGGTCACTTAATTTCTCTTCACTGTCTGAATTTTGTATTTCCTCTGGTTCATCATTATTCTCGGATTCACTATCTGAAGAACTTGGTGGTCCGTCCGAATCAAGTGTTGTTTCTTGTAAAAGATCTTCAAGTAAGTAAGTCATGCTGTAAAAAAGTTTAACAATAACGGAGACTACCATAGAGCATCAGTTCGTCACAAAGGGGTCTGAAGATGAACTCGTCATGGAGTTCGAAACGTGTCATTCTTGTGCGTGACCACTGAATTTTACCATTAATATCAAACAATAAAACTCTTTTCTGATCGTTTAGCCAATTTGATGTATCATTTGATGCACTTACACAAAAATTGTTATATGAATTTTTTAACACCACCGGTCTCACAGACCAGTAGGTCACCATTGGCGGGTTAAGAGCTGGTGCATGTTCGCTATCAGCTTATCATCGGCACCGGCTGCTTTTATTTACTACTTTCCGGAACCAACAATTGCTGGAAGTGTCCCCCCATATATAAAGCACACGATGCGTACCTGTAACCAGATTTCTATCCTTACAGGAGGGGATCCTAGTACCGTAACCGTTTGCTTTTACCTTCTGGTAAAGTTTTCGGGCTTCACCTCTCTACAGTCTCGTTCTCCCGTTCCATTATCTAAAGTTTATTTCACTTGAATAGCTGCCTCGCCTGTTTTACTGTCTCCTTGTGCCGTTCTCTCACACCCCGGCTATTGATTGGATGTAGCGTTGCCCTGTAAGCAGCATCCTGTGTCTCAGATCCGTTTTTATATCCAAGCACGTTGGTTGCGGCGGTTGTCATGGAATGCGCAGTATGCTGCCACTGTGTACCGGGTACGTCAGAAGTAGAGGCGTTGTGTCGCAGTTGTTGGGGGAATGTTCTAACTAACTGTCAATTTTATTAACATTTTCATAAACAAATTATAAAAGTGGTTGGCGATTAGAAAATATTTTCGCTCTGCTCCACGCTCCATAGCCAAACAACTAAGCCTACTTATTTATGTAAATGTAGGTCATTGTCTGGAAAGCCTTTGGCGAGTATATTAAAAATCCCGGGAGGACATATTCCCCAAGGTCCACCTTTTCTATGGTCATATTCTAATATCAATAGGAAATTTTTAACAAAATATTTAAACACTCAAATTGACTATTCTGGGTCGCTATTCACACAATGCTTTGAAAAGGGACAAAATGATTAGTAAGAATTAGAGATATAAAGTATTTGTCGTAGAACACTCCTAGCTAAATTTTCTGAGCAACATTTGAATGTTATAAAGGTCGAATTTTAGGTACTTTTTGACTTTTATCAAAATAAAGACAAAAAGGACACTAAAAAATCGAGAATTGAGAGTTGAAATGTTCCACGGAAAACATCCTAGTTAAATTTTATTGACGACATCGAGCTTAAACAATAAGAAACTTATTTTTTAGGACCATTTAAAACCAATTTTTTTTTATAAGTAAATAGGGTTTCTGTTGCTTATATACATATCATTTGAAACCGGATTTTCGGAGAAATTTTGAGCTATTTTAAAGGGCTCGACCAGCTTCTGAAGTGAAATGATAGTTTTTATACCAAACCGAGACACACACATCCTATGATTACAACATTAAATTTAAATAGTTTAGAAATTATATTGAATTGTTATGTGTTCATCTGTGGCACTACGTTGTCCATCGTCCAACTCAGCGGCTCTCAAATCGGTTCTCAACAGCCATTTCCTAAGCCAAAAAACGACAAAATAAATTATACGGTAAACTTCATATAACCCGCCCTCCCTACCATGAACCAAACCTCCCGATACCGTTTCTATTGGGCCCCTTATACCACATTGGAATTTTTTTCGCCTTACCTCATATCTTCAGCCCCCCTCCTTCACAACAATTACCACTTCATTATTTCTCTCTTACGATACACGATTAATTTTAATATAATATTTCTTAATTTTAATATCGTTCACTTAACTAATCTAAACCTGTACATACGTTACACAGACAACAAAGCTAACACTAGGATTCACAAATAGAAAAGTTTGGGCCACTTTAATTTCCTACAACTCAAAAAGCGGACCGTTACATGCAACCTACCTAAATGAGCTCACTTAAATGATGTGAAATATATAGGGATCAATTTATCGGAAGTTCTGCTACTCGTCATGTAAACCGTTATTTTCACTTTATTTTGTCCTACCTTGACTTCGTGTGGGGTTATTGTGGGATATCATACGATTTATTCGCTCGATATCATACGATTTGGATTGGGGCTGGTATTGCCCTTACAAGGCCTCCAAAACCTCGAGATCGATAGCCTCGCTTTCAGATCGTCTTAATTTTGTTCTCCTCTTTTCTTCTACTTTAGTATGGGCTTAGGCACACGAGTTGTCGAATTATACCTAAAATGTTTGTATATTTTTGTTATTTTCATGTAAACTGTGTCTGGTTAACTAACCTCAATTTTTTCTCCCCGAATTCCCTTTTTACTTTTTATTACTTACTTGTCTGACACTTGCTGCGATCTTTATAACTTTGTTTTAATGACTCTCCTTTACTCTGTCCGTATCTCCATTTTTATACCCTACAAGATCGTATTCATTCCCGCCGACCCGTCAACTTTTTCACCTGACAGACATATTTTTTTAAATTCCAACGTCAAACTTTACATTTTTTCTTTAACCGCGAACCCAGTTTATTTTATCAATGAAGTTTTTTTAAATGCTATTACCGACACAGCCAATCTGGCAACAACAATGCAGAACTTTTACGTTCGAGACGAAATTTACATGCAAGAAAAAATTCCTGTTCCTAAACGGTATACTATATTAACCGTAAACGAGGATACCATATTTTTAAACAGGAATTTTAAAATACAAAATTTATCAAAACCTAATTTTTCAGTTGCAGGCCAAAAATTGTAAACTTGTATGGCTAATAAATGTAACAGATGAGAGTGGGTCCGATATACTTTTTAGTTTAGTACCTTAAAGTGGCATAGTTAGACTTGATGAAGAAGTTAAAGGAAAGACCTGGCGCGTTGGTAATAAACGGATGATTTTGAGCTATTCAAAAGGGGTCGGTAAATGATTAAATTTTTGAAATCCAATCACTTTTAAAATCCATTCGTACGTTAACCGGTCTATCTTTGGTTACAAAATCAAAAAATCGGTATTCCGAATCCTTGTTACCGTGACAATTGTTTCAAAAATTGTTACCTGCCAAAAAGGAGGTAACAAGGTAGTTTCAGCTCTTTGGAATAATATTATGAGATGTAAAAACAAAATTTAAATTATTGAAGTAGTGGGTAAAACACTTAGCCCTTTTTGCTATGAAAATGTAGTGGCAAAATGTGTGGAAAGGGAACAACCGCCAAGAAATCTGTGGGACGGCTGTGACCAATTCTCCATGACACAGTATTTGTCCAACATTTTCGACTGTCCACTTAACTTGGGTATGTGTCGTCTCCTTAAGCTCAGTTAAATGTGTATAAATGTCTAAAAATTAAAAATATGTTTACTTTTCTCTGTATTGTGTTTTCATTTTTTGTTTTTTAAATTCAAAAATTAGCTGAGAATTGTCAATAATTTATATTTCACCACAAGGTGAACTTTTCCTTGTTACTAAATTACCAGAATACCCGTAACAAGAATTGGTTTCAAAATTGTAACAAATTTACAGTGACAAATTATTGTAACCAAATTATTAGAATAGGGCCGTAAGTGACCTCAGCAAAATTATTTCCAAAACTTAAAAAAAATTAAAAGACGGAGAGTTAATTCATCAAATTGATTTCGCTGAAAACTTTGGGCTTACTGTGCAAAATGAAATGATTGTACAAGATCTTTTGCTATTGTCACCAGAAATTTGTTACAAATTTGAAACCAATTCTTGTTACTGGTATTCTGGCAATTTCGTAACAAGGAAATGTTCACCTCGTGGTGAAATGTAAATTATTGACAATTCGCAGCTGATTTTTGAATTTAACAAACAAAATATGAAAACACAAAACAGAAAAAGACAAAAATGTTTTTCTATTTTTGATATTTATACAAATTCGAATAAATTTAAGGGGCCGACAAGTGCTCAAGTTAACTCTGTAATGGGGAATTGGTCACTGCTGTCCCGCAGGTTATTTTTCTTTCTTTTTCTTCTTTATTTTACATATCCAAAAAAAAGTAACAAAATTTTGTTTGTTACAACTCAAAATATTATTCAGAACAGGAAAGTTGTCACATAATAAATATGATGTGTTTTGTTTTCATGATGTGTTTTACAGCCATGTTCTGGAAAACAATTCTGTTTGAAAACAGATCAAAATCGGTAAAAAGGTAATACTTTTTAATACATTTTTACCGATTTTGCTCTGTTTTCAAACCGAACTGTTTTTCAGAACATGGCTGCGCTAGAGGGCGCTTTCGTCAATTTTTTTGATTTAGATCGAATTTTTTGTCTTTCCACACGATTACAGCCGTAGATTAAGAGCTATCGAGCTGAAATTTGGCATGCGAGATTCTATCCACCAAGCGGAGATTGGGTTCTTAGATGGACATGATCGTACAAAACCTACTCCCACCTCCCATACAAATTGTACCTTTTTTGAGGTCTGTCCCTGAAATCACATTCGTAGATTACGAGCTATCGAGCTGGAATTTGGTATGCTAGCTTCTATCCTCTAAGCGGAGATTAAGTTCTAAGATGGGCATGATGAATAAGAAAAAGAAAATTTTGAAATAATTTCCCAAGTAATATTTTGAAAATACAAATGACTTTTAGAAGAAAAAAGTAAATATTTCAATTAGTGTACTTTGAAATGTATTTTCTACTTCGTATAAGTTTTCTTTGTCCTAGCCAGCATTTAATGAAATTTTTCCTCTATCCTCTATCTGATTAAAATAGTCATAAATGTGCTCGTGTTCTGATCATAAATTACACTTTTGTCGGGAGAAAATGGTACCCTAGCCGCGACTCTTCTTGAAGAGTCTTTTATAACCCGTTTTTTGATCAGTTGCGACTCATTTTGACTCCAATCACTTTTTCGGGTCTTATTTTTTACCGTTGCGAGTCTTTTATGAGTCGTATTTCTAACTGTTTACGAGTCTTTTTCGAGTCATATTTGTTATCGTTTAAAGAATCTTTTTCGAGTCGTATTTCTAATCGTTTGCTCTCAAAAGAAAATAAATATTTAACAGAAGAAATTTGTTGAATGTTTATTTATATATTCAATATGTATAGATAGGAATATATATATTAATATTTTAAGTAATACAGTAGACTACGGATAAGTGCACATCGGTTTTCGCGCGACTTTTTGTGCACTTATGCGGTTTTTGCATTTATACAACACTCGGATAAGTGCACAACTATTGCATATATACAAACATTAGATTATTTTTATTAATCTGTACCACCAGTTTAGTTTGGACGGAACTTTAAGAAAATAATTAAAATATAAAGCTGTTTCATGTTTTTATTTATATTTGGTTTGCATTACATAACAGGTTTTAATAAAAACTTATAAAATCAGTTTAGTTAAAGGTAAAAAAATCACAAATTTATTTTTCATTGTTTTAGTGTTTTTCATATTTCATACAAAAAAATTAAAAATATTCAGTTCTGTGCCAAAATAAGAGCTGTTAATGAATCATTGCAATCTTATTTTGCAACATTGTTTTTTGCAAAATACATATTAAATTGCACTTAATTCGATTCACCTAAACCACGTGTGCTAAAAAAGACTGAAATCTTTTTTTGAACCGTGTTTTCTGTTTCAACCTTATATATTTTTTTTCTCCAGTTTCTCTAAATCATAATCTAAATTTATGTAGTATGAAAGAGTTGCATTTATGCATGCAAAGTTGTACTAAAAAAGCACTTTCAGGTTAGCAAAAGTTGTGCATTTATCCGGTTTTTGCATTTATACGCGATGCACTTATCTGTGTATTTTTGTATGTAAACGTATAAAAAAGGCTAATGGCTTCAAGTTCCAGTGCACTTATGCGGTTTTTGCATTTATGCGATGTGCACTTATCCGTAGTTTACTGTATATATATATAAAGTAATATGAAGAAATTATTTTTAAGAAAATTGAAAAAATTAAATAAAATATTTTATAAATTTATTCCACGCGTTTTCCTTTTGTCACCCGATCTTTAGCGTGCACAAAATGCTTTTGTAAGACAGTGTTCATTTCCTTGTCTGTACATTTAAATTTGACATGGCAAATATCTAAGAGAAAAGTTATAAGTTTTATTTTCTCAATAATAGAAATATATACCTACTTTTAATGGTTGTGCAAATGAAGCACTTTTCGGCGTTTGGCTTGGTACTGGTCCCCTTCCAGCTATAGGCAGAAGCCAATTCGTCCGTAAATACCTTTCGAACGGCTGCTCTGATAAATTGTGTGGGCCCTTCTCCACCTGTTTTTGCTATGAATGGTTTCTGAAAATTTGTATAAATAATAGAGCTCTGAACATAATAAAAATAACCAAATTGATATGTCAACCTATAATACTTACAAATTGCCTCAGCTTATCTTCATTTTTCTGCATCTCTTCATCCAAATCTGCAATAACGGTAAAAGGAAGTTTTTGCAAATCTGATAACTCGTCGGTTATTAAAGGGTCACTGCGGTGCTTTTTGTTTTCCAACTTGACAGAAATAACCTCCTCTGTCAATTTCGTAACCGCCTTTGTATTTCCGTCCTTTAGCTCCTTTATTTCTTGTCGCAAATCTGAAATTTCAGTCTTCACCGATCTCATCTCGTTGCGCAATTCCAGTAAAAAAAATTGGGGAACGAGAACATTTTGCACTAAAAACAATATTTTTGTAGTCTAAATAAATAATGGATTTAATAATGTATTACTTACAAGTTGTTAAATTATTGCTTGGGGTGTATTGAAAATCACCAGAAGACAGGAAATTATTCTGCGACATTGTGAAGTAGTGGTGTGAAAAAATAGCTGTTGTCTGACGAATCACGTAAACATATAACTTTTTTATTTATTTGATTTATTGAAAATTCAATTTTTTTATCAAAAGTAATGTCAGCCGCGCAATATATGTTAAAATTACTTGATTCGTTTGGTTGCAAGAAAACTGCCATTCCGATAAACATCGGAACATTATCACTTTTATTTATTTCTGTAATTTTAACTATTTTAACTTTAACGAAACAAAAGTTGTCGGGGTCTCGCAAAGAGAAGAAGACACCTTTGGCATCTACACTCAAAATTTTGCTATTTTTAATTTTCCCAAAACATGTAGGTAATTTATTTTCTGCTTCCTTTTCCAAAGGATAGCTGCTTTCAACATGCCTTTTATAAATTTGTACAGCAACACTTCCCCCCTTCCTAACCTTGCGTTTAATTTTTTGCAGATGGTTCTCAAATTTGAATGCGCTTATTCCATCTAAAGACCCATGGAGCTTAGCATCTTCATTAATATGCAACAAGGCATGAAAATTATATGTAAGAAAGCACAAATCATATAATGTTGGAGTCTCGAACACAAAGGATTTCAATAATTGTTCAGCACATGAGTTGTTAACCTTGCAGTCATTTTTATCTAAAAGGATCCTCAAAGCCAAAGATAATTTTAAGAAGTGAGCATATCTTTCTGAGCTAATAACGTTTTTTAATATAAAAGGTCTTAGTTCTGTTGTCATCCATCTATGCAGATCTTTCAAGCTTCGAGGTTTCCTTTTAACTTTAAACTCCCTGGTTATGTTATTTCTATTGAAGTTCTTCAGCTCTCTTGAAATGGATTCGATTTTCCACGAAACTAAAGAAAAATCTTCACCTTTTTGTTAATCCATGAATTTAACAATGTCCGCATTACGCCTAAACATACAACGTGCATATAATCTAATAAGCATTGTGATACAATGTCTATGTTTAGCATTTCTAATGGAGAATACTGTTTTAAATGATGTTCCGGCTGAGAGCGATTTCTGAAGGAATCATTGTTTCTAACCGTAAACTCGAATGCTGTCCTTTTTGTGTACACCGACCACAAGAAAAGTATCCACTACGCCCCTTATTTCCCAAAATAAAGGACTTTGCCGGTGCATCCATTACAAAACAGCGCACAATAATACGGAAAAAGTTATCAGCGAAAACAAGTCCCTCTTGCATAAGAATATTTAATTCTGTAACAAATTCTTGTAAAAAATCAATTGCGCAATTTGGCTTTGAAGTTCCTTCATATACGCCAACAAGGAAACCATAACTTGTATCTACAACACTGACCAGTATTGGTCAAACTTGTTTAGAGCTGCTTTTAAATAACGGAAGACCATCAATACCAAAGTCTAATACTAAATTCGGTAACTTCCAATCATTTATCACCAAGAAATCCGTTAAACCGCTTTATAGTCCGTAGTAAACGTACGTACCTTCTCCAACTTTTCTCAATTACAGAACAAGGGGTCTTTAAAATGGTTCTAGCATCTTTTGGGACTGTTATATTGCTTTTTCGCAACAATAATAAAAGTGCATTAATTGCAACAAGGCTTATTCCAAATTGGGTAGCCCATTTGGCCAGTTCTTCGCACAAATTTAATTCATTTTCTTCACTTTCACTATCAGAAGAGCAGCTATCACTTAATTCACTTGAATTTTCATTATAAAAATTACTTTCGATATTTGGTTGGTTTGGTGCCATCTGCTCTTGCACATTTTCCTTTGCATTAAAATTTTTTTTTTTTTGCGAACAACAATTTTTCGGCTTCTTTTTTTCTTATCTCTTCAATTGTTGACATTATATTTTAGTTATACTCGTATTATTTAGTAATAGTTATTTAGTTATATGTCTTCCTTGTTTTAAACCATTTGGTTCTGCTCTATTTTTTATTATATTTTTTTCCCAACGACAATAATATCAAAAACAATTTTCTATTTTTAACAAAGGTATAATAATCACGGGACCGGCCGTGGCATAGTGGTTAGAACACGCGACTACCATGCGGGAGATCGCAGGTTCAAACCTGGCTCCAGTCATCTTAAAAAAAGAAAAAAATAAATAAAATTTTCTTTCATTGTCGGCTCCCCTCGAATGTTGTTTGACAGAAACTTCGCAGTATTAAGCGTCGATTCAATCGTCGTGTCTAGTAAGAGCTTCTCAAAACAGTGACGTTCGCATTCGTCGATAAATAAGTAGGTGCCGTTAGTTGTGAATCTAAAAATAGAAAGCGTGTTAATTCACAACAACGCGAGAAGCTATCCCATACCTCATTCATGGGGTGCAAAGGGAAATTAAGTTTAAGTAATAATCACATTTCTATCGCCTGCATAATCAATTTGTGATTGCTCTACATTTTGTTATTGTACTTTCAATAAAACACATTTTGATCATATCTATGAGTCATTTTCGATTCTTCTATAAATCGCAAATGAATTTAGTATCTTTATACCATCACCCTTAGGGATGAGGGTATATATCATTTGATACGAAAAAAAGTGTAACGCATTAAAGGAGACGAGTTAGACCCCAAGTATCTTAAGACCAAATTCGTTTCAGAACTTTTTAAGAAGAATGAGCTATGTCCGTCTGTCTGGCTGGCTGGTCAGCAGGATAACTTGAGTAAACCTTAACGGATCGGTATGAAAATTTACCATTATTAATATTTTTCGAAACGAACTTATGGGATTGTAAATGGGCAGAATAGACCCACCTCTTCTGGTACCTCCCATACAAAATTACCTATTTTTGGATAATTAATATTTCTTCCATAACTGTCAAACAGACCATCGGAGGATATCTGTTTGGTTATTTGGTCAGATTATTTGTCTTGCAATAGTAGACAAACCCTAAGAAAGCCGAAACCTTTGCGACACCCCTTCTGATACCTCCCATACAAATTACCGAATTGACCCTTATAGTTTTACATATATATCTTTTTTTAACTCAAATTTTGCATATGATGTTTGCATATGAAAACTGAACACAGAAATGAATATGAACTATATCGGTTCACGCCTTCTGGTACCTCCCATACAAAATTACCTATTTTTGCAAATTTAATATTTCTCCCATAACTTCCAAACGGACACTTGGAGGATAATGACAAAAGGTCGGTTAATATATCTTGCCATAGGAAGCAAAACCTCAGAAAACCTAACTATTTGACGGTACCTCCCATACAAATTCCCGAATTCACCCTCATAGTCCTACATACATATCTATTTTTGTAAGTACAATTAATTCTGTCAAATTTGGCGTAACTTGTACAGTTATGAATATTTGAATCAGGAATGAATATGGATTATATCGGATCACCCCTTCTGGTACCTCCCATACAAAATTACCTATTTTTGAAAAATTAACATTTATCCCATAATTTCCAAACGGAAACTTGGGGGGGTAATGAAAATTGGTCAATTAATTTATCTTGTGATAGGAAGCAAATCCTTACAAAACATAACTATTTGACGCACCCCCTTCTGGTACTTCCCATACAAAATACCGAACACACCCCCATAGTTTTAAATACATATATTTTTGTAAGTTCAGTGAATACAGTCGAATTTTGCGTTAGTTGTACAGTTATGATAATTTGAATCAGGAATGAATATGGATTATACCGGATCACCCTCTGGTACCGCCCATACAAAATGACCTTGTTTGGAAAATTAATATTTCTCCCATAATTTCTAAACTGTCACTTGGAGGATAATCAAATTTGGTAATTAATTATCTTGTAATAGGAATTATAATTGGGTGATGGTATTTATCAGTCAGTTTGCCTGACTGAAATTTCTGTACTGGTTTTAATCATCAAAGGGGCTCGAAAAAGACTCATCAAGGTGATTTTTGTTAAAATCATCTTCCAAATGCTATGTGAGGTATTTCGTACTTAAAATACTAGTACAGAATTAACTCAAATTTTTTAAAATAATACCAGTTCTTATTAAACTTTTTTGAAGTAATTCCAAACTAGTTCAAAGAAGACAATCAACTACCCACCGACTAGAATTTCTGAAGTAGTTCTATTCTATTACAAAAGAGATAATTCCCCCCAAGCCTGTTAAATGACATAGTATGGAATGTAAACTAGTTCACTGTCCTATAGAGAACTAATATTTTACTAGTTCCGAACTAGTATTTTCCCTACTGGGTAATTATCACAGATAAATTTATCTAAAGGCGTTAAATTGGGGCGAGACGAAATTCGCCGCGTCCGTTAGTATAACCACTAGAGTGTTCAAAACCGAAACCGGAAACCGCCTAACCGGTTTTTTTCTCCGAAACCGTATGCCGGTTTCTTCAAAAATGCAAATTTCGAGTACCCGGTTTATCCGGTTTTTTGATGTCGGTTAACCGGTTTTTCAAAAAGGATCATTTTTACAGAACATTGCCAGGTTTGTTCTAGGCAATTCAGCATATTTATATATACTATTGTTTGGCAAATCCCAAAGGTTGTTTCTAAAATTTCCAAATGCAATACGAAAATTTGTTTGAAAAATGCTGCTTGATGACCGGTTTCTCTAATGTTGATATGGGAGGAAGTATTCATATAAAAAAAAAACTTTCAATAGTCGTTATTTCCTAAACTAAGCATCCAATTGCAATAGAGATTTGTGATGAATATACAATGGTTTTTAAATCACCTTGCAATGGCTGGGAAGCCGTCGATATTCATATGAACAACTTTAACTGCATTTATTTCCTAAACAAAGTGTCTAATCACAAGAAGTTGCTTAATTTACGATCAGCATACAATAGTTAGGAAATCACCAAGATACAGTTGGGATCTCATTTTGAAATAGATTTAAATCTCACCTTGAAATGTGGAAAGCCATCGATATTTATTGGAATAACTTTAAGTGCCCTTATCTTCCATACAAGGCATCCAATTGTTTTACTGTAATTCTAAACCATACTAGTTGTAAAATGTAAGTTTTAGAGAAATCTCGTGTAAAAAAGTTAAAAAAATAGTTGGATCTAATTAGATGTTGTAAGGTTCAATTAGATCTTATTATATCTTACATCAGTTAAGATAATGAGTTATAGCTGATCACTACAGATCTAAGATTTTTGGATCAGTTGAGATATAATCTGATCAATAGGAAGATCGAGAGAGCCATGTCAAAATCACCCCTATTTTTCCCTATTTACTTGTGTTATTTTTATTTATTTTCTGTATTTTTCTTTATTTTATTTCAGATTTGATACAATTAGATATGATCAGATTAAATTATATCTGGGACAAATTTAGGATAACATTAGATCTAATTTCGATATAGTTAGATAAGTTCCGATACAATCTGATCTGAGCAGATATAAAAATTATTCGCATCTAATTAGATCTGCACTTTTTTACACGGGATCTTACATTTTACACTTTTAAGTTCAAATTTCCTAAAGATCATCCTGTGATTTATAAAGGATATGAATTGAAGCAATCTGAATTCGAAAGTTTTAAATTATGTGATATTGTCATAGTTCGGTTTAAGATCTTCCCTATTGGCAATTATTTATTATTGCCAATAGTGTTTTTTTTTACAAAAGTTGTGAAATCTATTATGTGACAGCAGGTTAGGCGTATGACGTCATTTCGACATTAACCACAATGTCTCGTCAGCGCCCTTTGCTGTGCCTTTTCTTCTATCATCACAAAAATTAAGGGAAGAAAGCATCTCAAAGTTAATGAGAACTTTTCCCAACGGTGCGAAGAAAGCATCCTCGAAGCGCACAACATGCCAGCATAATACACACACAAGCCCTTGCATATGCATGTGTCCATCGAAAACAATCATCACAAACCTTAAGGAAAGAAAGCATATCAAAGTTAATGAAAACTTTTCCCAACGGTGCGAAAAATAAGTTTTAATTAATGGAAAAAATGTTGAGATGACTTAGCATACTTTAGAATGTATATATCGAGATTCATATGTTTTCATATTAGGTTTTATTTTACAATTTCCGAAAAACCGAACGAAACCGGTTAACCCGGTTTTTTACTTAATCGTGAATTCGAAAACCGGATTGTTGAAAAAATGTATTTTTCGAATAAACCAGCGGTTTTCTGAAAAATTCAAGTATTTGAACACTATAATAACCACATTTTTGGTGTCTGATTGGTACCTTTAAGAATTCAAAAGGTCCATCGAAGGTTAGAAAATCTTATATTAACTGTTGAGTCGCATTATAACATATGTTGTCATAAGAACTTATCTAATTGACAGACCATAACGTCAATCAATTTACATTTTCCACAGATATATCCGTGTATTCGATTTATTTATTAAATTTTGTGTCGCTGTTGACTATGCTGCCCTATAGCGTAATAACGACGACTTTCTTAAAGAAATGATTAATAAAACAACACATGAGGCACATACATCGAAATCAACAAAGGATAGCAATGCCAGAAAATTTGCACCTTTGATTTCCACAACTCAAAATACACAGACACTCTTTGTGGCGACTTTAGCCTTTGATTTCCACAACCTAAAATACGCAGACACTTGTGGAGACTTTAGCTAAAAGGGGTGTGTGTGTGAATCGAAAGGAAACGACAAATAATTGAAAGTAATTATGATGGATTAAAAAAACAAAAGAAAACTTCGTCGTAGATATGGTTATAAAACATATCCTACGACATTCTCTAGTTTTTATTGCAACATCCCTTTTAGTTCGTCCTTCCATCCCCCTCGGCATTTTACTTTTCTTTTTTTACAAATTGCGTTTTACTTTCTAATATTTATCGCCCTTAATAAAAATGCTAGTGCGTTGTTTCATCGCCTGGGATCCAACTTGAAAACGAAATTTGTGTGATAATAGCAACTCTTATAAGCTATCATTGCACTCTTGATATACATACATACATATATAGGTAATTGGACTACATATTTGTGGTCCTTTATCGTAAAAGGAATATTTACGTGCTTTCCTGGAAAAAAAATTGACTCGGTGTTATGTAGAGTATCCAATCGAACAACGATTAATCGAAGATTTTTTTTCGAATGATTTTTCGATTAAGAAAAAATAGTTAATTTCGATTAACGAATAATCAATCAATTTAAACCGATTAATCGATTTAAATTATTTTTAAATAAATTCTTCTTTCTTTATATAAATGTAACAGATGATGATATTGTGTTGGAAGAAGAAGAGGATATAATTTATATCAATGAAAATAATCTTTTACTGGAATTGAACGATACTATAAAAAGTATTCAAAATTTCAAAAAAATCGAATGTAAACTGTAATATAATTGATGATTTTCTGTATCTAGATTAAACAAAAAAAAAGATCAGAAACACTAGAAAAACTTTTCAATACAATTCTTTCAGTTTCACCAACATCTACTTAAAGTGAAAGGGTGTTTCCAAAGTCAAGCTTCATTAAAACGTAACAAAAAAATCGACTAAAAGCCAAACATCTTAATTGCATATTATTTTTAAAAGGTTATTTTAGAAGATGTGACTAAAAACTTTTGAAATAAAAAAGATCTCATTTTGTATGTACCTAATTAATTATTTTTTTTATTAAACGTTTTTGAATTCACATGACTTATTATTTTACGTTTGTTTTTATGTTTTAATATTATTTTTATGTTTTTTATTAATAAAATTTAACGCCTACATTAAATTTGTTTATTTTTCACGTAAGGAATGCAGATATACAGAAATTATTCGAGTTATTCGACTTATTCGATTAATCGAATTATTCGAGCAATTTAAAAACCTTAATCGATTAATCGAACAAATTAAAAATCCCAAAATCGATTAATTTTTTAATCGAACAAAACCTAAACCCGATTAATTGGATACTCTAGTGTTAAGTGATTAGGAGGAGTGCATAATATCTCTTGGAAATGCCCTTAGACCGAAGGTTTTATAGCTATTGCGGCATTGGAGTTCTTCTAAATTTTTAAGCTAATTACAGACTAGGTTTTAACGAAACAGAATGAGTTGCACAGAAGCGCTTAATATCTCGGTATACCATTTGCTAGTGGACACATTATTCCACTACTTCAATTGGGACTTTGTAAGCATATGTATGCCTCAGATCTCTTAACGAGATGGATAGAGTATACAAACATTCGACTTTTTCGATAATAAACATTCCCGGTAGGAAGTTCCATCATACACGACTTTCTCGTCAACGCTGTCCTCAAGACAAAATGTGAAAAATGTGTGTACTTGTCGTCAAAACACTTGATTGACGACCAGCTGACCGACAAAATAATAATGTTGTCGTGCATCAAACACATTCAACAAAATCAAAGGAAAAAAATGTATTGCTTATCATAGGGAACAAAAAAATGGAATCTGACGAAAAAAATTTTTTGTTTATTAAACGGACGAGTAAACATCAGCAATTTTATAGTTTGAAATCTCGAATGAAGGTGAATGCCGTATAAAAGATTATATCCTTCACTTCTCTCGTGGTCAGTAGTTTTCCACAATTATTAACAATTCGTCATACTAATGAAGAGATAAAAAACCAGCTAAAAATCCATATTTTAAAATGGCACCAATGTATATACAAAGCCATATTAATATGGTCGTCGTGCATGATGGTGTGGGCGACAGGTCGCTTGTATAAGCATCAACGAAAATTTGACCGACATTGTCGCTCATCAGGTCGTGCATGACAAAGCGGACACTTGTATGAAAATTTCTCCGACGATTGGTATGGACGGCCCCCTAAATGTCATCAACGATTTACTATGGTCATGCACCTATCCTTGAGGATGTCTTGCAGACACATCCTACTGGGTTATTTCAAAAACTTGGTTGTAGAATACTTAATTAAGAAAAAACCGGGTAAACCGGTTTCTTCATAAAATTTTTTATACATTTCCATCTTCCAATATATTCGTTAATTTTTTTCAAGAACTTTATTATTGAATTAGTTTCAGCTGATGGCTTCTCTATGGAGTCTTACAGGCATCCTTCATTTTAAAGCACATTTTAAGTACATCACACATCTGAGTAATTTTCACATGGAAGCTTAAAATAGATTTTATATTGTGATAATATAACTCATACGCGCTCAGAAAAGAACAAGTCTGATTGCCGCAAAATTACGTTCTAATATAAGCCAATTACACTGTGACACAAAATGGAGAATCTTGTCCGGGGGCGGAATAATTCCTATACTTAATGAAAGCCTTAGATGAGAATTTTAAATTCCGGGAGGACAGATCAGACCTAGGTCGATCTGGCCCATAAAATTTTAAGGAAAAATGCACGGAGTTGTACTCTAAAGAGCTGAATTTTTCACAGTAATGTTGATCCGGCAACCACCTTTTTTTGTTGTTTGTTTACATTTATCGGTAAAAATGCCAAACAACATGGACGGACAAAAGATTTTAATTTCTTCTGTGTTTTCTTCTCTAAATGTATTAGAAAATTATATTGAAGAAGAAAAGTGGAAAAATTATCTTCAAACCAAAATACCTGACTACTACAAATAAAAAATTTTAAAAGAAACAAAATTGTTTTTCTTTTCTATATAGCGAATTTTCTTTATAGCGAAGTAAATATCCAGTCCCTTGGAATTCGTTATAGAGAGTTTCGACTGTATTCTAAACTTTTCTGATCTTAGGGTAGCCAGACGTACTGTTTTTAGCAGTACATGTACTGTTTTATTGTTAATGTACTGTTTTATGCACAACACGTAAAACAGTTCGCAAAAGTACTGTTTTTCAAACATTTTACTGTTTTTGTACTGTTTTTTATTTTACTGATTTTTTATATAACAATCCATTACAATATTTGATAAAACAAGTTTGGTATAGTCTACAAAAGCTGCCGAAGATAATATAAAACACTCTACCACGTAAACACGTAGTTTGTTTACAACATTGTTATTGTTTTGGATGCATGCAACTTTTAAAATGGGTTTGAAAATTACATTTTAACATCGCGGTAAGATAACTACATTTATATCCACACACTCATATGATACGCGAAAGTCTCAAATATCTTAAGACAAAATTCGTTTCAGGACTGTCTGTATGGGTGGCTGGCTAGATGGCTGGTGAGCAGAATAACTCGAGTAAAACTTAACGGACCAGTCTCTATTAAAATTTACTACTGTTAATAGTTTTCTAAACGAAACCATGGGAATGTAAATAGGCTGTGGCTATTCTGCCTATTTACAATCCCACAGCAAAATTCCTCTTCTGGTATTACCTATTTTTGAAAAATTTATATTTCTTTTATAACTTACCAACGAGAAACTGCTGGGTGTATTAACTTCGTCAGATTATAAAACATTTGCCACAACCCTTCTGGTACCTTCCACACAAATGATTCAATTCACCGTCATATATCTACATGCATATCTGTATCATAAGTACAAACTTTGCCAAAGGATAGCATGATGTCTTTTTTTAAAATATTTTGAACACTTATATTTACTTATTTAAAGCGTAAATATATAAAAAGGCTATAATTTATGATTAATTTTATAGTATAAAACTTGATGCTCTAAACCCTTTTTTCAATAACTGGTGCACTTAAAAAGGATTTACTAACTACAAATCGCTGGCTTAACATGCAAAGGCTCTGAAATCTCAATTTCTTAGATCCTTCGCTTGTTCAGCCAACAATATGTTTGTTCTCTGTGTAAATGCGTTTATGACATAAGTAATATTATTTTTGTAACATTGTCTTTGTTGCTTTTTGTATTAATACTCAAAATATGTGGGGCTTAATATATTTTTATGTTTTAATTTTAAATGAACTGTTTTTTTCTCCGTTTTACTGTTTTTTGTTCACTAATGAACTGTTTTCCGATTTTAATATCTGGCTACCCTATCTGATCTCGATATTTTCGAATCCAAACAAGATATCGCGATAGATATTTTAGGGTCAATGAACGACCACAAGAGTTTTAAAAAATTGCAATAAAAAAAATTCGAAAAATTACACATAACTGATTTGGTCGGCGCAGCGACGATATGTACATAAAATTCTAAAATTTTTAGCGATCTGAAAAGATTTCCCTCAGGTGGTAGACTTAATTTCTGTAGATGTATATAGTTCTAGAAAATAGGTTTCAAGTCGGCAAAATCCCAAACAGTGTATATTGGACCGGTTTGGTCCCCATATAAAAAAAAGATTTCCAAAGTCGAGGGCAAATATTAAACATACATCGGAACAACTTCAAAAAAAAATTTTAAAAGTTACGTATGACAAGATGTATTTACAGCATTAGCACAAATATTTTTTTATGTTGTTTGCATTATTATCATAAATTATTGCATTCTTTTTAAAGCTTTCGAAAAATGTGAGGTGTGAGGTTAGGGGAAAAATATTGACAAAACTATGAGCTCGATCGGTTGAAAATTGACTTTGACGCTCGCGGTTTGAAGTTACCGGGAAAATTTTTTTTTTCGACTTTACAATTTTTAAAATTTTTTAGATAAAAATAATGAGAGCTCATTTTAAAAAAAAAATCTACAATTTTTAAATTTTTTTCTTAACCTAACTTCACTCAGAACTAACCGGTTTTTTGGAGAATCGAAAAAATAAAGTCCAATAAACTTACGTTATTTAACAAAATTTATGCCAAGTGTTATTAAATTTTAAAAAGCAAATATTAATGTCGTTTTTGTTGCTGCGTTTGGGTAAAAAATTAAAGATTTTCATTATGAAAAGTCAATTTTAATTTTAAGAAATTCTAGCACTTAATTGTTACCCGCCACCCATGATTTTCATCACTGAAGGAAAGCAATAAAACGTTGTTACTTCTTCCTGCGGCTTCTTGAAGTACATATTAAGAAATATTTATGCCCAGTTTTTAGCTGAAAGATTATTCCTTTGTTATAATTAACTTGTAGTTAAACCCCAATTCCATTTTTCAGACAATAATTAATAACAAGGTTATCATTCGATTTCCATCAGTTAAACTATTGTTAAGTACACAGCTGATATTGATTGACAAGTGAAAAAAATTAATTAAATCAAAAAATTTTATATAATCTTCATCGCTTATTAATGTTTCAGTTATTGATGCAAATGCTTTATTAAATTAGTTCAAATTGTTTGTTGTATTTGTATTTTCTTTAAAAAATTCTGCCGCACTCAGCTGTTTTTTGTTATGCGTTACCAACAGTTGTCTTTGTTGACATCATATTTATTCAAAAATTACATAACCAGACAATCGAAAAACTGATTGCGTTGTTTAACTCTAAATTTAATCGAAATAATCTAATCCTATAGTTAAATACGAACTAAAGAATAGCGGCCTTATTCAAAAAACGTTGTAAGAGGCTTATAAACCATTTTTAAGCAAATTTCGAGAAAACAGTATTCATAAACGATTTATATCTTCAATAAGTTTAAGTACGATTGTCCCTACTTTAAGCATGCAATAACTTGACGTTTGTACAATTTATTGTATATATATGAATTTGAGACCTTTGTTTTGAGTTTTTAGGCATTTTTCATATTGGAAAGAGCCGTTGCATGTATTCGTCGTGTAACAAATTGTCTTCGTAATCATTGCGCACATAGAAAAGTGTCTAAATAGGCACTTTTCATTTATGAATTCCATTTCAAAAAATATTTCTCCAAAAATCTTCAAAAATTATTTGTAAATAATGAAATAATATTCGTGATGTATAAACAATCCAAACAAGGAAATAATGTAATTTGTATCCGATTATTATTTCAACAAGAGAAAACAAATTCAATTTTGTATGTCATTTTTTACCTTAACTGTTTCTTACCGTTAACGTTCTATAGTTATTATAATTGCAAATAAATGTTTTGTATCCGATTATAAAGCTTTTGTATCCAAATATAAAGCTACTTTTTATACATCATAAAGACCAAAATAGTTGGCGTTGCCACCGGATCACATAAAGCTAAAGGACTGATAATAAACGTTTATGAATACAATTTCTTGTTAAAGGTTTTTTAGAGCTAAACAATACAATAGATAAATAATGCTTCATATCCACTTTAAAAATTTTTTATGAATAAGGCCGTAGGGCATTAAAGTTTTTATAAAATTTGCGCTGTATATTTGAATGTCCCTTTATCTACTACCTGAGATTGCATAGATTTATCAACAAGTTAAACCAAACGTAGTACGATGTCAAAAAATATGACATATATTTCATTTAATAACGTCATAATTTCATTTTGTGTTTTTTAACTACTTCTTTTTATACAAAATTGTTTAGTACTACATGATTTTAAGTTAATTTGAGACTTAACTTTAGCTTATCATCTATGTTTTGGTTTATTTTACAAATTACTTTAGGCAACACTGATCAATTGAATAATTTAAAATGTGGTTATTTCGTTCTGTGTAGCTTAGTAACATTTTTTGGCCCTATTTAGTACAATTTCACAAACACGCTTGCCAACCCTATTCGCCATCGAAAATGCAGCAGTGGCAATCTCTCTTTCATGCTGTTTTTGCACAACGGCAATCCTCTACCAAACAAGCAATCGCGGCAACGACTGTTCGCGAAATATTTATCCGACCCGAATAGGTGATTTAACAGAAACAGAAAGTAAATTAATTGATGCATATTAAACGCAGTGCAGAAATACGTTGAACACGTTGTAGCAATTAAGAAGTTCATACTGTGCGTGCGAATATTATTTTATTGTCGGAGATAATAAGTGAATTTTCTAATTGTTACTACAAAGACGGTCAACGAAACAGCCGAGTGCATATTTCACAATTGGACAAATTTGTCAACTCGTGTCTGGACTTGCTACATATAGAAGTAAAAAGCGTCAAACGCTTTGGGCGACAATAAGAAAAATTTGATTTAACAAAATAATACTACACAGAGGCATGTACAAAACCAAGAAGGAGGTTGATAGTCATGTTCGTACGGCTCTGTCCAAGTTACGGTCCGAAAATGAGGTAAGAAATCCCCGAATATCTGTAAAATTTCACGTGAATTACATGCGCTGAATAAAACATTTTCTTAAAATTTCTGACTTATTGTAATGGTATGAGTAATAAACAACATCGATTTTTTGCTTATTTCTTGTTACAACAAGTTGAGGCATTCATCGTTTGTTTCAGCAAAAAGAAGCCACCGTTTATGTTGAGGTTATGGATTTTTGCTTGCATGTTTGCTACCGACACTCGCGCCATAAAAAGTATTTTGCCGGCTTCCCTTATCATTCCATCTCCCTCTCTCCTTATGTTGAGAATTGTTTTGGTTTTTTGTTACGAACTAACAACAGAAATATCGTTAGAAAATTTAAAAATGATTAGAAGCTGCCACTGCTTTATGGGTAACGGCAAGAATAACTTTAGAAGACCAACTCCTTATTGCACAATCATAGGGAATAAAGGGATGCTTCATCAAGAGATGTGTAATGTAAACTACTCCTTGGCAAGGCAATCATATATGTATATGCATACATGAACTTTGATATATTATTTACATTGTTATCGCAACGCAAATTTTAGCGTTTAGCAGATGTGCCACAATAAGGATTATTGAAGCTATTTGCAGCAACACTAGTAAGATTTTAAAAGAAGTAGCGTATATAAAAAAGGATTGATATAATTTAATTTTACACTGCATTACTATCGTTGGGTGAAATCCAACCAGAAAGATAAATGTTGTAATCCCTATTTGAATGTTTATTGATGTGAAACATTTTTTATATTCTAAACCAAGGAGATATTTACATAAAACTGCTTTGGTGGTTTGCACCCTCGACAGTAAGGACGTTTCAAACAGAGCATTTTTACAATACATGTATAAACAAATTTTTCTCTAAAAAGAATGCATAGTTGACTTTGGTATATATGTATATATATTTTAATTTATACATATTTTATCAGCTCTCAAAATCAGATAACCTTAAGAGCATGGCTTCAAAATTAATAATGTACCAAGATTGCAAAATACCTCCTATTTTTTCTTCAAGCTGTATGGACATAAACAAAGTAGAATTTAAAATAATAAAATGGATTACTTATAAAAAATTGTTTTACCGTAGTATCTGGTTATTCATTCCTAAAAAAAATTGGGTTATGAGAAACGCTGATGCTATCATAGTATGGGTGGATTTTACCCAACAATAGTAGTGAAATAGGCAATAGAAATGCAGGGCTAAAAAGGAAATACATAATTCAAATATAACAGCTAGGTTAACAAAGAAAATTGATAAAATACAAGTTCAATATTAACTAGATTTGCATCAAAGGTAATATATTTCTTGTAACATATAAAATATTTTTAAAAAAAATTTAAATACATACATGCAAAGATAGCCTGGAAAGAAAATCAGCCTACGTTTATTAATTAATAATTTTATATTTGATCTCTCAAACATTATTTTAACCTTTTATGTTTTTGTATTACAGCGTCATTTGCGAAGTTTCACCATTGCTAAGCTCTATTTTAAAATCAACGAGTTCCTATCGGCTGAGCAATACCTGTGCTCCTACTTAAGTGTCAAAGAAGATAATGACCAGGCACATAAACTACTGGGGCAATGCTACCAACGCATGAAGAAGCCTGATAAAGCTTTACAGTCTTTTCAACGATCGCTACAATTAAATCCGAAACAAACTGATGTCCTGGCAGATGTGTGTCAGTTATTGTTGGAGGACAAAAATCTTAATGGCAACAAGGCAAAGTATTGGTGTGAACTGGCCGAGTCCGAAAAAGTTCAACATGATGCTGTATTTTCTCTAAGGCTTAAACTGATGAACAAAGACAATTTGGAAACCAATCAAGTGGAGGCATTAATACAAAAAGAAATCTCTGCCAAACCCAATGATGTACAATTGAGAGTCCGACTAGTACGCAATTATGTGGAACAAAATCAAATACTAGATGCCTTCAAATATGTCCACCAATTGGAGATGAAACAGAAGGATGAGTTTGTGACCAGCAGCGAATGGTATAATGTCGTTTGGTTGGTTCTTAACAAGTATGAGCAAATGCCAAACACCAAGAAAGAATGGGACTTCTGGTTACTTTTGGCAATATGCCTTGAACGTCAAATACAAATATCATTTGCGACGACATCCAACTCGTCCTTGGTGGGAGGCGGTGTTACCGAAACGGCCAATCTTCTATTTCAATACGATCAATACCTTTTTAAAATTTCCCAACTGTCTGATAAAATGTGCGCACAGAAGGAATTGGTTGATTTGTTCCTGGACCATTACCGCGGACAATTGTTGCTGCACGCCTGTGCGTTGATATTTAAACGTGAATTACTGCAGAATAAAAACAAATGGAAGGAGACTGTTCGAGCAGCATTGCCATTGCTTCTGTTGGCTTATCAGGTGGATGCTCCCGACAATAAGGAACCTTGGATGAAACACTGCGACGAACAAGGCAAGCAGATGATATCAATGTGGCAACGTGAAGGATCATTTCGATGTGCTCAGGTATGTACTTTATTTATTAATTAATACAATTTTTTTTTTAATTACAAATTTCTACAAATATCTTCATTACTACATCAAAAGAAATTAATATAATATGTACTTACAATTATCTTACGTATTGGTAAATTTTTTTAAATTATTAAATTTTTTTTAAACGAAAAACAAATCTTATGAATATTTATTGACAAAAGAGAATATTGATGGCTTAATATAAAAAGAGAGTAAATTAAAAATTTGTTCCTTTAGATGAAAAAAATTTAGAAATAAAAAATTTGTTATGCCCATATGGTATTGCAAATGGCAACATATTGTATTGCTGTTTTTTTTTTATTTGATTAAATTTGGGACCGGCCGTGGCATAGTGGTTAGAACACGCGACTACCATGCGGGAGATCACAGGTTCAACTCCTTGCTCCAGTCATCTTATACTTCGCAGTATAAGTGTCGAGTCAATCGGCATGTCTAGTAAGAGCTTCTCAAACAGGGACGTTCGCATTCGTCGATAAACAAGTAGGTGCCGTTAGTTGTGAATCGAAAAATAGAAAGCGTGTTAATTCACAACAACGCGAGAAGCTATCCCATACCTCATTCATGGAGTGTAAAGGGAAATTAAATTTGCCTTGCGTAAGAACTTTTTTATCGATATTTTTGAAAAAATAAGAACAAACATATTAGTGAGGTCTTGAAAATAAGACATTATTATAATTATTAAGGAGTTAACAATAAAAGAAAATATTTTTCGAAACGCTTAAAAAAATATTTTAAGTGAAGTAGTGAATTGTAAAAAATTAGTTTTTACAATCTTAATTGTCGTAAAAATGTATAATATTACATAGATCATAATATTTTCCAGTGTGATTACGAAAATCATAATAAATCTTAAAATAATAATATATAAAATTTAAAAATAACAATATATAAAAAAATAACAAATGTGAATTTACAAAATGAGCAACATTTATTGGCCCCCAGCGAGAAAGAGGTATTACGGAATTTAAAGGTTATTGTTAGCAACAACATAAAATTTTACATTGTATTCTTTTTTAAGTTAGGCTGTTATCGTTTGTGATCTCAGATATGTTGATGATATAGTAATGTTCTTAAATGTGATGCAACATACAATTCATATTTTAATAATAGTTTTAAAGAAATAAATGATACTAATTACTTAAAACGACTAATGCAATATGTCTTCCTTTGCTTAGGTTGGTAGGACACTACTCTCATGTATACAAGACGAATCAGCTGGCGATAAAGAAAATACCAGTAATGTCAGCAATTTATTAAGTGGCCAAACTTCAAGTCTCTGGAACAGTAGCGATGAATTGTTGGCGCAGGTTAGACAAATTTGCGCCGACCGCCAATGGAGACGAAACATTTTCGCCCTGCTATTCTGCAATAGTGACCAGAAGATAAAGGAACAGTCTTCACTATTCGCCAAAAGCCAAAAACTAATTGAGCCACGTTACGAATTGCCTCCGCATGCAGATGTTGAACGCTATGAAGATGCAGCTCAATACCAACGACCACAATCCTTGCAACATATGGTTTACCTATGTCTAGGCAATGAGAATCTGGCTTATGTACGGACGAAGTACTTCAGTGGTCTTAATTTCTCAACACAGAATTTATCGTTTTGTGGAGCCGAATCGCTCAATCAGTTGGATATGGATAGCTTCTTGTATGCAGCCACTATACAAGCTAAGAGAGCGCTAGCAGTCGATCGTGAGTCATTCGATAATTATCAGCTTGGAAACAGTGCGGCCGATGGAAGGCCCAAGATCTTACCTTTTGTCAATTTGCAACATCAATTGTGCACCGAGGAACAGTCTCAATGGTGGAATAGTGCTTATTTGGTATACAAAAATCTTAGCAATGGCAGTGACTTGGCTGAATTGCGTGCAAATTTGCAATATGGAATAGAAGCGGTGCGCGGCATTAATGGTCCCAAGTTGGATATGGCCATAGTATTCAGATTAGGTCAAATTTTTGTGGCTCGCGCTCAGGACATTGTTAAGCCGGTGGAAAAGACTTATCTTGAGGCTAGAGCAGAGTCGATATACAAGTACGGCCTAAATATGATGAAAATGCATAACAAAGGAGTTTTAGAACCATTCCGTAAATACTTCAAATTTGCCAAATCTCAAACATCTGCCGCAGAGAGGGATGTAGCCGCTGCTGCTGAAGATGCCGTATCATATTTAGCCACACGCTACTTCAAGAAGGCAGAATACGAAGACCTCATTGAGGAATTATCGGGAATACAATTGCCATTTGCCACATATCTTCAAGCAGAAGCATACCGTAAATTGGATGAAGCTAGTAAGACACCTAAGAAAACCAAGCGCATGTATTTGGATCGTGCTTCAGAGTGTTTAAACCAGACATTGTCCTTGTTGAAGAGCAGTGCCCACGCTGATCCCAACCATCCTTTGAATTCTGTTATACACAATGAAATAAAGAGGTTGCAACAATCATCCGCTCGTTATATGAATGATTCGTCCACCCATTTTAGTCCAGCAACAGGTCATAACAACTCAAGCGCCTATGAAGATGCTGAGGCAGACTTTTACTCTGATAGCTGTCTGTTTGCCAATCAAGCCATGATGAATTCCAATCGTTCCAGACGTGATACTCTGACAGCCAATAATGCAGCGCTGGCTCATCAAAACCTGGAATTGGAAAATCTTGTTAAACAAATGGCTTCTACGCTATCCATAATCAAGGAGGAAATCAATGAAACACTCAAATCGGAACTTCGAACTGTAACTAAAGAGATATCAACCATTAAAGACAAAATTACAAATCTTGAGGATGCCATGAAGAAAGTGCGTATTACTTCAAATCCTCCGTCAAGGGATGATGCTTCTAATGTCTTGGATGACTTCTACATTATTGAAGAATCCTTACAGCAACAGTTATACCAACAACAACAGCAGCAGGCACCAAATCAATA
Source organism: Muscina levida (assembly GCA_964034835.1). Classification (NCBI taxonomy): domain Eukaryota; kingdom Metazoa; phylum Arthropoda; class Insecta; order Diptera; family Muscidae; genus Muscina; species Muscina levida. Next base: position 66,858,993 of record OZ035880.1, on the reverse strand, counting down.
TGGATCTGGAACTGTAGGCAGTGGCCCTGCAAATATGATGGCTAACTCACCATTTATGGCCCAACAGCAACGTTTACAGGCAGCCGCATTCAACAGCCCAATGTTCCCGCCAGCTCCAAACTATCCAATGAACTTCTATGGTCCTGGACAGCCGTATATGATGGCGCCCCAAAGTGGACCTCCTGCGTCACTAAATCAACGTGGAGCTGGCTTACCTCCGATGCCATATTTGGATCCAACAACTCAACCCGGAAATATGAATTTCAATATGCCACCACATTCAACACCTCTATTGCCCGCTCCGACTCAGCCTCCTAACATCGTTCCACCAACGGACTCTTCAAGATCAAGTAATTTATTTAATTTACTGCAGCAGCCGCCCGTACCTATTACGCCCAATGCCGCTACTGCCCAAGCGCCTTCGTACACTACACCTTTGTCTCATAACATGGTCGTGCCTCCAATAAATGTGCCAAGCAGTATTGCACCGCCACAGCCGCCACCCACCGCTTCGGTGCAGCCATTCCATAAGGTTTTAAATAATACACCCGTGGAAAAGGGACCTCCTGCCAATGTAGTTATAACCAGCTCCGATCCTTTGCCCAACCCTAACAGCATTCCCATGCAGTCACAGCAGCAACCCCCTCTTAGCGTAACAATACCATCGCACCACATTAAATCAAGTTTGGTGAACCAACAACCTCCTGAGTCGGTGGTAGGACAAAATATTGTTGTGCCAACCACGACATTCACGGCCGTTAATAAACCGTCAGTACCTACAACTACAGCGACATCGTCAATATTTAGCGGCTCATCCATATCATCGTCAACATTTAGCTTCAAGCCCCAAATTGACGCCGCCGCTGCTGCTGCGGCTCAGTCAAACGCGACTCTGGCCTCTGGAAAAACCGGTGACACTTTAAATAAAACGTCTGACAGCGTTGGCAGTGACTTCAACAAATCCGGGGTAGAGGACCTAGAATACGATCCACGCCCAGATTTCAAGCCTATTATACCTTTGCCCGATGAAGTTGAAGTACGCACGGGTGAGGAAGATGAAGAAGTCATGTTCTGTTACCGCGCCAAATTGTATCGCCACGTTGACAAGGAATGGAAAGAACGAGGTATTGGTGATATAAAAATACTGAAGAATAAGGAGGGCTCTTCTCGTATCCTTATGAGACGCGAGCAAACTCACAAGATTTGTGCAAATCATAAAATTACGCCTGAAATTGTACTCACAGTGCCCAAGAATGAAACAAAGGGCTTTATCTGGGCAGCCAACGACTTTGCAGATGAACAACTTCATTTGGAGAAGTTCCTTTTGCGCTTTAAACTGCCCGAAACAGCCAAACAGTTTGAGGATGCTTTTAAAAAGGCACAGAAAGAGTCTGAAGCATTATTAGCCAAATCCGATGACAAAATAAAGGCGCCTGCTTCATTTGCTTTGGCTAAATCAACAACAACTAACTTTGTAACAAGTACTCCAGCCCAAAAAGGTGGAGACGTTGTTGGAAAAGAAGCCACTTCTAAGACAGTTTTTGGTCAACCAAATACTCCAGCACCGGTGTGTGGAACTGCAACCAGTTCTAATACAACTCCAGCTTCAAAATCTCTGTTTGGAGGCTTAAATTTGTCTACTAAGACTCCTACTAATGAGGTGGCAAATGTTACAGTTACTTCGACAGCCTCTCCTTTTGCCAACTTCACGTTTGCAAAGACCACAACAGCAGCAACGCCCGCTGCTGCAACTACGACTGTTACTACTGCATCACCTTTTGCCAGCATTTTCTCCAATCTCAATAAATCGACTACATCTCCATTTAGCGCTACTTCGGCAATAACTACAACAACCGCTTCGCCAAGTCTAAATGACTCTGCAGCTGTTTCATCAGCTCTCAATAAGTCGACGACATCCGACAACGAGGATGAATATGTGCCAACTGCTCAATTCAATCCTGTTATTCCTCTACCTGATTTGGTGGAAATTAACACAGGAGAGGAGAACGAAGATGTCCTTTTCGAGCATAGAGCTAAGTTGTTACGTTTCGATAAAGAAGCCGGCGAATGGAAAGAAAGGGGTATTGGCAACATCAAACTTTTGCAAGAAAAAGAAAACAGTAATAAAGTTCGCTTATTGATGAGACGAGAACAAATTCTCAAAATCTGTTGTAACCAGAGGGTTAATAAAGACACTCACTTTAAATATGCCAAGAATTCCCAAACTGCATTGACTTGGGCCGGCCAAGATTACTCGGAGAATGAACTGGTAACAGAAATGTTGACGGTACGTTTCAAACTTCCGGAAACATGTAAAAAATTCCTTGAAGCCATTCAATCTGCTCAAGCGCAAATGTCAAAAGACGGAGAAGAAAAAAGCTCTGAGAAAAAAACAGAATCTGGTCAGTCCAATGCCCCAGGAGCCAAAGGCTTTGGCGATGCCTTCAAACCAAAGGCTGGTTCATGGAACTGCAATGCTTGTTATATATCCAACACATCAGATACGTTATATTGTGTAGCATGTGATTCACCGAAGGATAACACTGTACCCAAAAAAGAAGCCAATGCCAACATTCTGGCTCCGAGTGGAAAAACCACATTCACCTTCGGTTTCGCAAACTCTCCCTTGGCAGCTACAACAGCAGGCACTGTACCAGCTGTGGCCAAGCCAGCATTCGCATTTGCAAAGCCAACCCCAACCAGTTCAAGTACCACCTCTTTAACATCGTCCACAATACCTACAAATAATCCAATATTAGCAGCTCCTAAGCCATCCACCGGTACCGGTTTCGGTGACGCCTTTAAGCCCAAAGCGGGTTCATGGACTTGTGAAGGCTGTTATTTGACCAATGCAGGTGACGCTATCTATTGCAAAGCTTGTGATGCACCCAAAGATGACACCATACCTAAAAAGGATGCCAACACCAACATACTGGCTCTTTCAAATCCGTCACAAAAGTTCAGTTTTGGTTTCGGTCCAGCTACTGCAGCTACAACAAATACTACACCGAATATGGCGGGAGGAGGATTCAGCTTTGGTCCAGCTCCGGTTGCCGCCACAGATAGCTCGAAATCGTTTACATTTACACCACCATCTGCTACGTCTACTGGCCTAACTAATACAACTACGTCTGCTTCAACTGCGGAAACTGGTACTGGTACTCTGGGTAAAGCAACATTTAGCTTCAGTTTAACTTCAAAGGCTATGGATTCCCCAACAATGCCATCTCCCAGTATAACGACGGCAGCGGCTGCAGATTCAAATCAAAATGCTTTCGCCTTAGATAAAAAAGAATTCAGTTTTACTATGAAACCGAAGAGCCCAGGAAAAACGGGCAAAAGTCCATTAAAATTCGGCCCGGGCGGAGATGCTGATGGAGGCGACAACGACGATGATGGTGATGGAGAATACCACGAAGAGGAAGAAAACAATACTTACTTTACGCCAGTGATACCATTACCCGATAAGGTGAGTTTTAAAGAATGCAAAAGAAAAATATCAACAAACCACCATAAAACATTTGGGACAACACCTTCATTTTCAGTTTAATTCAAAGTAAAGACACACTACTCAAATATGAGCGAGGGCTTTGGTTATCATTAACATTAATTTCCATGTTGCTTTGGTGCATTTTTGGCACAAAAAATTTAATAATTTTAATCTGTAAATAAGTCTCACTGTAGTCACATCTGGGTCTTTATAAAAAATTGGAAGACCCCACAGGAAGGCTAGAAAATTGGAAATGTTGAGTACTTGCTCTGACAATACCCAGCTCTTCAAACGAGAACAGTGTAATTTCTGGGGAATAGTTTGATGGTCTAGTTGTTTTATTATCATGCAATATGGATAGCCCCTTAATATTCACGAACTTTTTTTGCTGGCTTATGCGCAGAAGACTAAAGTGTTTCCATGTAGGCCGTGCCTAATCTTACTAAAATTATTTATACAAAGTTGCAAATGAAATCGCATGAATATGTGTGTATCTTAAATTTCTTTCTAATTTTGCGTATTTTAAATTTGTGTAGATTGATGTGAAGACTGGCGAAGAAAATGAAGATCTACTGTATGTCCACCGTGCCAAATTATACCGCTTTATCGATGGAGAGTGGAAGGAAAGAGGGTTAGGCAATGTCAAGATTTTACGACATAAAAATACTGGTAAACTGCGAATTGTAATGCGGCGAGAGCAGATTTTGAAAATCTGTCTAAACCACGTGCTCAATGAAGACGTTGACTATAAGCGCAAGGACGACAAGTCATGGCTATTTGTTGTCAATGATTTTAGCGAGGGCTCTGTCGAATTGGAGAAGTTTTCTTTGCGTTTCAAAGCAAAGGAAGTTGCAGAAGCTTTTATGGATGCTGTGAAAAAAGCTCTCGACGGCACGGCCGAAGTTATCGATGGTCAGGCTAATACTTCTGTAAACACGCCAACAAATACAACTGCACCAACTAGTGCCCTAAGCATCTCCGATGAAGACAAAAAAACTGCTGACAAATTGAAATTACCTTATGACTTCTTTACTGCGAAGCCAACATGCGCCGGATGTCGTGGCTGTGATCCGGATAAATTTGTCTTTGTCACGATAAGTGATAACGAGAGTTTTGTAAGTTCAGAAGTTTCCAAAAATCCACTTCTGCCAATGGAAATGCCGAAATTAACCTTGAGCAATTCGGCAAACCAAACGATTCTGAAACAGAGCGCATTATCCCCAGCTTCCGCCAAAGCGGCGGAGAGTACAAAACCCAATGAAAACATTTTTGCTGGCTTCGGAGGAGCTAATTCGACGGCATTTGCCAGTGCTGGCGACAAACAGCCAGTAAATACCACATTTGCATTTACAGCTGCATTGAATAGCACAACAAAACCCAGCGATGAAACTAAGACGGTGGGAGTTGGCAGCGGTAATTCTGGAGGGTTTCTCTTTGGTAGTGGATCAACTACTGCGACCGGCACAGGTTCTACAATATTTGGAGCTGCATCACAGGAAAACAAATCGGCTTTTGGACTTAAAACAAATATATTCGGTGGTGGAAACAGCTCAACGACAAATAATTCCACAACAACTACTGATAAGATTGCAACAAAATCCATATTCAGTGGAACTGGAACCACTACCAGTGCTGGAGGTTCCATATTTGGTGGAAAAGCGGTATTTGGAAGCTCAACCCCTGCGTTTGGTGCAGCGTCGGTCATAGATAGCCCCAAATCCATATTCGGTAATACTGGCAATTCAACACTAAGCGCTGGCAATGGTACAGGTAATTCCTCCGAAGCCGCCGAAGCAAAATCCATATTCAGTGGAACTGGAACCAATACCAGTGCTGGCGGTTCCATATTTGGTGAAAAGGCTGTATTCGGTAATACTGGCCATTCAACACTAAGCGCTGGCAATGGTACAGGTAATTCCATATTTGGTTCATCAGCTACAAGCTCCCTTTCATTTGGAGGCTTCGGCGGCTCCACCATTTCACAAGGTCCTATTTTCGGCTCTAATACACCGTTTGGCAACGCCGCCAAAGATAACACTAACTCATTGTCCAAACCTGCTGCCACAACTGCTTTCGTTGATCTGTCCAAAACATCAACGGCTGCAGTAGATTTTGCTAGTTTAGCTGCCAAGGCTGACAATAAATCACTATTGGCCAAATCCGATGAGAAACCTGGTCCGGGAGGCTTCATTGGTTTAACAAATCAGAATGCCTTCTCTAGTTTTAATAAATCGCAAGATAATAAGGACACGTCTTTTAAGAATGAATCCCAGAAAAGTATTGGTGGTGAAGAAGCCGATGTTGCTGACAATGATGAAAATTACGATCCTCACTATGATCCCATCATTGAATTGCCTGGAGAAATTGTGGTTAGCACGGGCGAAGAAGAAGAGACAAAACTCTTTGGGGAAAGAGCCACACTTTACAGATGGGACGCTACAAATAAGGAATGGAAAGAAAGAGGTAAGCAACATAAGCTTATCTTAAACATTTGTGTCGATCGTCTAACTACGTGCAATAATATTCAAAATCATAACCACAATATCTTTAACAAATAACTAATTTAGTCAATGTTAATATTTGATTTACTATAATATGCTTTTTATTTACCCTGCAGGCGTTGGTGAATTGAAAATCCTACTGCATCCCACTAAACAAAGTTATCGCTTGGTGATGCGTCGGGAACAAATACACAAATTAGTTCTTAACCATGCAGTCGGTGGTGATTTTCACTATAGCAACATGAACAACAATCCCAAGAGTTTCGTGTGGGCCACCATGAACTATGCCGAATCGAACGAGGGAGAGTTAGAAAAGTTGGCAGTACGATTCAAAAAGGTAGATTTGGCTGAAAACTTTAGCGCCAAGTTGAAGGAATGCATCGAGAACTCTAAAGCACGTGGCGACGGAAACTAAACAAAAGTCAGCCGTCAGCAACACTACGTCAAGGCTATCTATCCCCGTGTTAGGAGAGAACAAGTGAAGGCGCATATCAACGCGAACTAAACTGAACAATACAGATTGTTATTATAATTTAGTTTTATATTATTTTTGTAGTTTAAAGGCAAAGGCAAGACATGGATTTTCAATTTGCTGTATTTAGTACGTATTTCTGTTTTAAATATTAAGTCTTTGTTTAATTCGTAATATATATCGTCTTGCTTCGTCGATTCTATTATAAATTATTTATTAATAATCCTGGATTTTGATGAGGGAAATAAATCCTTGTTGTTTGGCGATAAAATTGGCCTACATTATTAACTATTAATTTATGTTTATATAAATTTAGCTCTTTAATTCCTTCTATTTAAATCAAATGAAAAAAATTTTAGTTTTTACAATCCTCTGTTTAAATTCCAAATTTATGTTATACATAATTATAAATAAAAAGAAACAAATGAAAATGAAAAATTTTGGAAAACGTATATTAATGAGTGTGTGGGTGGGGTTCCATTGTCATAACTAAATTGGGCATAATTACATACATACAACAATTGCCCTCCTTTGATAGGATGTTAGTATTGTTAAAACAATAGACTGAATCTGGGGAGCTTATGATCGCATGTATTTTGTTTCTTACCTTTATATACACTGTGGTGCAAAAATGAGCCAATGTATGTAATAAATAAAGTATGTAATAAATTATTTTTTAGTTTTTGTTATATTATTTTAAAACCTTTTGCTAAATTTAAAATATGCACCTGTAAAATATGTAAAGCAATACCAAAAATGTAACTTACGTTACTGTAAGTATATAAAAACAAAACATTTTATAAATCAGACCATTGGCACACTTTTGCCCCAAGGTTTTCTATTATGATATGGGGATAAGTATCCCCAGATGGTGTGGGACAACTTACGCGGTTCGAAGGCATAATACGAAAGTAAGGCTATTTTTTCGCATTTTGCAAGATAATTTGTCCCATAACCCTGGCCAAAATTCCAGATGGACCAGAGAATGTCATTTGGCAATATGACAATGACCCAAAACATTCTGTAAAAATTGTCAAGGAATGGCTTAGTTCTTAGGTGTTTGGGGTCAGGGAGTTGCCATTGCAGAGGCCAGATCTGAACTTGATCGAAAACCAGCTCTCTTATCTAAAACGCTGGCTGGCAGAATAAGAAAAAGCCCCAAAAAGCATTAATGAGCTGTAGGAATGGGTGCAGGCTGAATGAAACAAAATTCCTTCACATTATGTTGCTCAACTTTGGCAATATACGCCAAATAAGATGGATCATTTGAAGAAAGCAAAAGTATACTGGATTAATTATTAAATTTAGATGAGCAAAACCTTGGAGCAAAAGTGTGCCAATGGTGTGATTTAGAAAATGTTTTGTTTTTATATACTTACAGTAATGTAAGTTAAATTTTTGGTATTGCTTTACATATTTTACAGATGCATATTTTAAATTTAACAAAAACTTTGGACATAATTTAATAAAAACTATAAAAAAAATTTAATTACAAACTTTTAAGCCATTGGCTCATTTTTGCACCACAGTGTAGTACTTAAAATTTTCCCCAAAACTCTTATTAGTTCGGCTAATATTTGTGCCGATTTTTAGGCGTAATATGCGAAAATGTCCCCCAAGATAAGGGAAGACAGCAGTCTACGATAAATGCGAAGTCGAACAAAACTCAATTATCCGCAGTTTGTTTAAAAACTAAAAGGATTCATTCATATACTCGAAAAGTAGGAAACGTTACTTTTTAATTTGAAAGTAATATAGTTTATTAAATAAATATCACCAAGAGTATCCATGCTAGATATTAAGTATTATAATTCCCCCTATAGCGAATAATTCCTTTTGCAGAAAGTAAAATGAAATGAAATGATTTTACTTGAACTTTTTTTTGGGGTAAATATACTTAAATATGCAAGGAAATAGATGTGTCATTTATATTAAATTTACGTTAAGTGTATCAAATGATACATCAAATTCGGCTTACGATCAAGAAAAGTGTTTTTTATTGTTTGATATTTTTGGTCAAATTCAGTGTGTCACCACTAGGATGACGCGTTTCGAACTCCATGACGAGTTCATCTTCAGACCCCTTTGTGACGAACTGATGCACAATGGTACTGTAGTGTTCCTCTACATATTCACTTTGTTTTATAAATTGTAGAGGAACACTACAGGTACATCATCAGCTGTATATATATCTACAATTATGTCAAACATGTACATGCGAAGTAGATATCAGCCGAAAATGTCCAGCACCAATTATAGTTTGAATTTGACCGTTAATATTCAAACATGAGAAATGGAGGAAATTCTCTCCCCACGATTCCCCTTTTTACTTTAAAGCTTAAGCTTCTTTACAAGGTTTTTTGTTGGTAAACTAAGATTACTTTAAATTTTTCTATGTCAAAGTAAGGCATTTAGTTTTAGGCCGTGCCGTGCCAGTGTATTTTAAACTGTTTGTTAGTTTTTAGTCGATCGAGTTTTTATATATTAAATTTACGTTAAGTGTATCAAATGATACATCAAATTCGGCTTACGATCAGAAAAGTGTTTTTCATTGTTTGATATTTTTGGTCAAATTCAGTGTGTCACGCACTAGGATGACGCGTTTCGAACTCATATTTATACACACTTTTTTTTTGACGTTAAATCGAGTGGCCAGAGCAAATATTTTCCCTGTTCGTTAAATCGAGTGTTGGCTATCTGAAATAAGATAATTAATATTATGTTTTAAATAATCATCTTTATTACACCGAATGTTTCCTTTTTCTACTAAAGTTCCACTATTCACCTTTAAGCTTTCGTGTGATGAGGTACGCTTATACACATTTTCTGGTCCCATACAAATCGACCCGACCTAATGTTTATATCATTGCATCCTTACGGCTGGCTCTATTTATAGTATATTTACATTCTTTTCTGTTGTTAAAAAGATGACGTATACAGAAGTTTGCAGTTATTTGCATAACCCGTTTTCAGACCTAACAGGATTTTTTTCTGCTGAAGTTGTTCATATGTACTCATAAGCACGGATCGCCTCAGCGTCATCAGGGCAATAGCGAAGAACGATAGATAAATTTGTGACAAACTGCTTAAACTACGTACAGACCGCTGCCAAATCTTGCAATATTGCCTGAAATATGTTTAGAAAATGTTTGACAACATTGTGAACTTAAAAGTTGTGATTGGCAAAGTTGTCAGAGAAACCATTGCTATTACATTGTAAAACAACGGGCCTTTTCGGAATTGCACCACTGCGCTGCATATGTTGCGCAACACTGATTAAGCTGCCATTAGACGACGTGTATTTTACATATGACATGTCAGTTTTCCCAGTGTAAAATTTATACATGTCGTGTGACCCCTTTCAAACACTGATTGTGTAAAACAATGTGTTAGATAACATATGTATACATTTTATTTAGAGCGTGCTCTATATTGATATGTAATACATATCGACAATCAGCTGTTTTAGACAAAACAACAAAGCGTTCGCTGGCAAAAAGTTGAAAAGGATAAGTATTTCATTTCAAATCGTAAATAAAACAATTAATGAGTGTTATTCAACATATTTTTATTTAAATTGGGCTAATAAAGCTGTGTTTGCCGATGATAAGATGTATATATACAAAAGCACGTTTGAACGCAAAAATAATGAACCAAATGTACACGCTCATTTTGGCAGACATGCAAATTACATATCGGTTTTTAAATTAACAAGCCATGTGTAAAATACTCGTCGTCTAATGGCAGCTTTAGTTGACGCTATTGTTGCAGGTCAGCTGTTGCAGGTGTTTGTTGCTTATTTTGTTTGCAATTTAGAACGCGAAAACATTGCAAATAGAAAAGTATATAATTAATTTAATTTGTGAATTAGATGATGCTTCAAACTAGTCAAAGATGTGTAATTTGCAGAAAAAAAAACTTTTAAAGTATAAAAAGAGAAATGTATTACTGCAAAAAATATGTCCAAACAATAATCTTTCAAAATAGTAAAGATGATGTAACAAATATAAAGAATTACCAAATTTTATTTTTACTCATTCACAGCATCGCGCCATTTTAATACTGCGCTTTTTTAGTACGTCTGCGCAACATATGTTTGACTGTTGCTTTTTAGAACATCTGTCGCTTGCAGTGTTGCCGGACGTTGCAATTACGAATGCAATGTGCAGTACATGCAGTGTAGTGTTGCAATTCCGAAAAGGTCCAACACTTTTGTCAAACACCTAATGATGGTGTGAAAATAAAATGTTACCATTATCAAATATTGTAAGGTAATTGCAAACACTTTTAATTTGCAGATGTGCGAAGTTAATGCATGTGCCAAATACTATCTTTTGCACAGAAATAATTATATTGGCAACAATGTCCATGTCAGTACATTGCCGGTACATTAGCAGAACTAATAACATTGTATCGTCTATATATAGCTTTAGACCAGTGATGGTATACGAAATTGGACAAAAATAGTCAATTTTGGGTTTTGAAATCGTCAAAACCTGATTTTAAAATCGTCAAAAAATCTTTACACAAAAATTTACACATTTTTCCCATCGTATGTAACAAACTAGTACAAAAAAAATATTTTTAAATGTTTTATTTAAAATTAATTTAAATAAAATAATTCATTGAATAAAATAACTTAAAAAACAAACAAAAACTGAACTTCGATTGAATCTCTTTCTAGTTGGTTTCTATATTTATTTTTATTTAAATTAACTTGACTAAATGTTCTTTCAACCTTTGTCGACGAATGTGGTAGTATGCGAATTTTTTGGATAAATTTTTTTAAAACTGGAAAAAGTAGTTTAGAGTCCGCACGTCATAGCTCACAGACTGTTTTTCAAAATTTCATCAACTCTTCCTTGTTTAAATCGAACTGGGATACTCCGCGGAATTCGGAGTCTAAATTTTGCAGTTCATAGTATTGAATAAAATGTTGATACTCTTTTAGAATAATAGAGAAAGACTGTTCTGGACCATTTATTAGTACATTCGGATTCATTAAGGTTCATGATTTGAATTTATCTTCAAATTCTAATCGTTTTAGAACTTGAACACAAAGGGTTACCAAGCCCAAACTTTGAAAGGAAATCTGTTATTTTGTAAAAATCGTCATTTAAGGGGTAAAAATCGTCAAAACGTCATCTCTATTTTTTTGGACAAAAAATCGTCAAATATACCATAACTGCTTTAGACGTTCAATTATCTCAAACATTCTAATACTTTGGATTCCCTCACATGTAGGTATTTGTGATAATAAAAAGGCGGATGCAGTTGCTAAACGGGCTTTAACTTTGCCTATCTTTTCAGATCCTCCTCCTTTTCCATGTTATGTTACGCTGCCTTATTTTTTCCCTAAAAAGGCTAAAATGGTCAATTGTTGGAGTCAGTGACGAGACCGAAGTATGGTAGTCCGTCTCATCTACAGCTGTTAATTCTTGCTCTTGGACCAATTCTGTTCACCTTCCATATAATGACATTACTTTTTTCTTTTATCGCAACTTTCTTTTCAGTTTGTGGTACCTTTAGCAATGTTTGGGTTTTTTAGCATGTAGTCAACAAGCCTCATATTCCTTGGGTGTTAATTTTTATCATCATTAAATAAGTAAAAAGATATGCCATTTATTATTTTTCTATTTGTTATAATTTTTTGAAATAATTAATAAATAGTATTTATTATAAAGCAAAATACACTACGACTGTTTTTGTCAAACACGATGTTCAAAATACCACAATTTGCGGCCCTATTCTAATAATTTGGTTACAAAAATATGTCACCATAAATTTGTTACAATTTTGTAACCAGTTCTTGTTACGGGTATTCCGGCAAATTTGTAAAAAGGAAAAACTCACCTTGTGGTGAAATGTAAATTAGTGACAATTCACAGCTGATTATTGAATTTTACAAACAAAAAATTAAAATACAAAAGAGAGAATTGTAAATATATTTTATCTTGTTAGATATTTATACAAATTTGAACATGCTTAACGGGCCGACACGTAATTCACTTAAGTGACTGCATTGGTCACTGCTGTCCTAGGTTTTTTTGAAGTCGTTATCTTTCCACATCTTTTGCTACAACATTTCCATAGGGCTAAAAGTGTTTTATCCAAAACTTCAATAATTTAAATTTTGTTTGTTACAACTCAAAATATTTTTCAAAACAGCTGTAACTAGCTTGTTACCTCCTTTCTGGCAGGTAACAATTTTTGTAACTATTGTTACGGTGACAAGGATTCGGAATACCGATTTTTTGATTTTGTAACCAAAGTAGTCTATTGTAACCGTGGTGACTATTGTAACCACGTCAGAATAGACCGGTTGAAATAGCATTCGACAGAGTCGTATATCAGGCGTACAATCGACAGCGGCGATGCCATATTTGAAAAGGATTCGACAGGATTCGAAGTGTTATTGACATACATAATAAGGGGAAATATAGGCAACTTAAAGTTTTATGGAGACGACTAACATCACCGGTCGACCATATTCGTTCTTTCAAGTTCTGTAGATTCATCTAGAGATTATACTTAAATAGTTCTTACACAGATTTCAAAGCACCTGTAGATTAAATATGGCCGATTTCAGATACGTTATAAACGATATCACATAAGCTTCAGTATGAATGTCGGCCAACGAGTCTTACCAAGACATTAAAAAATTTTGAGTTCGGATTAATTTGGCAATCAATTAATTTTCTTGCAACCCTTGCCCTCATGTCAGCCCAGACTTTTCTCCATATTTCGGAGTTGCTTGAGGGAGGACCAATGCCGTTCATCGCACATTCATTTTTCCATTCGCCTTGTAAACCTGCAATATTTTCCTGCCACAAACCTATTAACATTGTTTCGGAGGCAGTATTCCACGAAGCGCGAATGCTTTTAACCAGTGTGACCATTTTAGCATTTTTGCAGCTAAATTTAGCATTTTCTTTTTGTATTTAGCCGCAAAATTTTCATATAGCATCTAGCATTTTTCTTAGATTTTTGCAATTATTAATTTAGCATTTTTTAGCATTAAGAATATCCAAAAAATTTCAAATATTTTAGTACTGTAGAAAACAGTTTAACAACTAAAAAATTTAAATTACATAAACATTTTGAACAACAAATGGAAGATTTCACAGTGGACGAAATTACTATTTTAGAAAAACAATGGCAAATGCTAAGTACATATGAATGGGCAAACAAAAACTCTACAATTGATTTCTGGATAAGTGTATACGAATATAAAAATGCTTTAAATGAAAAAAATTGTCTTCTTTTGTTATGAAGTTTCCAGTTTTACCATATAGTAACGCAGAAGTTGAAAGAGTTTTCAGTGGCATGAACCTTATAAAAACAAAAATTAGAAATAAAATGATATTGAACACTAAGAATTCACTTCTTTACATTAGATGCGGATTGAAAAGGTTTAATAAATGTTGCGAAAGTTTTAAAATTACCGACGATCTCATAAAAAAATGTGATAAAAACATGTATGATAATGATATTTCGACCGACCCTTCGGAAGTTGAGGAAGAATATTCATTTGATAATATATTTACGGCCTTATTCATAAAAACTTATAAGAGGTTTATAAACCATTTTTAAGCAAATTTCGAGAAAAAAGTATTCATAAACGATTCACATCTTTAATAAGTTAAAGTAGGGTTGTCTCTACTTTAAGCGTGCTATAACTTGACGTTTGTACCATTTATTGTATATTTATGAATTTGAGATCATTATCATCTAAATTGACACTTTTCATTCATGAATTCCATTTTGAAAAATATTTCTCCAAAATTCTTCAAAAATAATTTGTAAATAATGAAATAATATTCGTGATGTACAAACAATCAAAACAAGGAAACAATGTCATCGGTATCCGATTATTGTTTCAACATGAGGAAAAGAAAATACAATTTTTTTATATAATTTTTACTTTAACGTCTTTCTTATCGTCATGAAAATCGTAGTCAATGAAAAATTGAGCTACAATAATGTTCATAGTTATTTTAAGTGGGAATACATGTTTGGTATCCGATTATAAAGCTTTCGTATCCGATTAAAAATATTTTGTGATACATCATTAACAACCAATAACAGTCGGCGTTGCCACCGGAACACATTAGGCTAAAGGACTGATAACCAGTGCTGCCAGTTTGGCATTTTTTATGCTTTTTTAGCATATTTTTTTTGCCTGCTGCACTTTTTTTTTGAAACCAAATGCTAAATGCTTTTTAGCATATTTTTTTTTGACAATCATCGATTTTTTGTTATTTTTAATGTTGAATTTAGCATTTTTTTTGTCAGAAATAGCATTTTTCACTGTACATGGATGAACCTAATAAAAAGGCAATTCTAAAACTGGATGTCTGCAGAAATTAAAATAATTTCAATTTGAATTGAACTTTATTTAATGGAATATGTATATATATATGGGTAATTCCATTGTGACATATGTGACAGTCGTACGTGTACGTTTAAATGAGATAAAAAACAATGAAAAACCTTATAAATGATTGTTCAAGCTCTAGGTCTGTTTTTCTAAATTTTTATTTTTTATTTATTTTATTCGATATTTCGCCTTCCTTTGGATGGCATCTTCAGGAATTTTTATATCTAAAACAAAAAACAACAAATTTTTGCATACATACATTTTTCACTTAACAAACAACAAATTCTTACACAGTAACAATAATCAAACGTCTTGCTACAAATACATTTTATATTGAACTAGTTACACATATGATTTTTGTTTGTTTATTATGTGTCTGTAGTTTTGCGCTATATTGTCAACATCGTTTTTGTAATTTATTCTCTTCTCTTGCGGTACGTTTATGATGTGAAGCATCTCTAGAGTAAAGCGTTTGTTGTAGTTTTTCTCTGTCTGTAATATCGTAACGTTTTCTAAGTTCGGTGTGTGCACTCTCTCTGCACAGTGGGAGGCTAATGCAGTTTTTTGGGTTGGTAAATTACTCCTATTTCTTAGATCTGATCTGTGTCCTGATATTCTTGTCTTAAGTTTGTTTTTTGTCGTTCCAACATATGATTTGTCGCATATGTTGTTCCCGTCACCAGTGCAATCAATCTTATATATAAGGTTGGACTTTTCCATTCTGTCAACTTTACTTTTTGTGTTTGTGAATAGTTTGCGCAAATTATTTGATGTTGTTGATGCTATTACGTATTTTGTTTTGTCATATATGTCCGAATGTATTAATCTCTCTGTTGTTCCTGGTACATATGTCATTGTTTTATATATTCTTTCCGGTTTTTCTTCGGGTGTGCATTTTCTTTTATTTTCCCATATCAGTTTCCTAATAAGTTTTTCTGGGAATGCATTTTTCTTTAAGATGTCCATAATTTTTCTTTTATTGTCTTTATGAAATTGTCGGTCGCTTATATTGAGCACTCGGTTGACTAGATTTTTAGCCGTATTTATAATTATTGTCTTTGGTTGGCACGAATAATAGTTAATAATACGGCCCGAGGAAGTTGGTTTTTGATACCAGTCAGTCTTAATTATATTTCCTCTTCGTATAATAATACAATCCAAATATGGGAGTCTACCGTTTTGCTCCTCTTCTACAGTAACTTTTATTTGTCCATGAAAACTGTTGAGTTCTTTTAACGTCTCGTTTATCGCATCTTCCATGACTAAGTCAGCTATAATAGGTGAAGCTGGAGATCCCATTGGTAGTCCTTTCGTTTGCGCATATATTTTATCTTTGAATTTAAAATATCGGTTTTCCTTAATACAAAATTTTAATATCTTTAAAAAGAGTTCCTTTGGCATCGCAGTATGTTTTTCAATCTCTTCCTATTTCTTAATGATTACGTCAAAAGCGAAGTCAACTGGTATACTTGGAAATAAAGATATTACGTCAAAGGAAATTAACTTTTCGTCATCACATATTGCACTGTTGTTGATCTTATTTTTAAATTGCACTGCATCCCTTACATTAAACTTCGATTCTGTTGTAAGATTTTTTAAAATATTGGTTAAATATTTGCTCAGTTCGCCTGCCGGTGAGTTAATTGATGAACATATTGGTCTGAGAGGATATCCTTCTTTATGAATCTTAGGTAGTCCATAAATTCTTGGTGCTAGTGCCGTGTCAGTTTTGAGACGTCTTTTCTCTATCAAAGTTATTATATTGCACGAGTGTAGTTCGTCTACAAAATTGTTGTTTTTCTTTTGTAGTGATGAGGTGGGATCTTTATTTAGCCTTTTATATGTGGTTATATCATTAACAATATTTCCCATACGGCTGTCATACTCGTTTTTCTCCATAGCTACTGTGACATTTCCTTTATCGGCATTTAATATTAATATATTTTTATTTTTGTTTAAAAAAGTTTTCGTCTGTTCCACTGTGCTGAGTGTAAATCTATCTCTTAAGCTTAAGCTTCTTTTGTTGTTATGGTTTTCTAACATTGTTGTAAATTTTGTTCTTGCTATCTCTTGATCTTCTCTTTCTTGCAACGTCTGTATGCAATCCTCTCCATCAGCGATGATTTTAAACAGAGGAAATTGTTGTTTTGTAGTTGGTAATGTGTGTTTTTGTCCCAACGAGAGAAGCCATTGTATGTCTTCTGGAATGTCAACGTTTGTTTTGTTTACGAACCATGGTTTGTTTTGTACAATGTTTAGTTCTCTTCTTTGTATCTCTCTCAGCTTTTCAAACTTATTTTTGTGTTTGTTTTTAATAGTTATGTTCCGTTTATTTGTAAGTTCATCTTCGCAATGCCAAAAAAAACTTAATTTTTTTTATTACTTCTTTATCTTTTTATATAATACTTAAGCCACACCTCGGCTGAATGACGAATGGGTTGACCTAAAATGGCAACAAAAATGGTAAATGGGGTTTTGTTAGGGGTTAATTGTACATCAAAAATCCACTTGAATCAAAATCCTAGTTGATCCTTTATTTTAAGATAAAATTATTTTTCTTTTTTTTAGTCCGTTTTGCGCTTTTTTTTAGAAGTGACGTTCTTTGCTCCATGATTCCACCATCAAATCATGGAGATAATATATCGTGTTATATCTCATTGGAAGTGTGCGGACTTCAGGTTTAGGACACTTCTGTCCAAATTTAAGTTTTCTGCACTAAATTAAGCTTTGCGGAAAAAAACTGAAAGTCTTTTATTTTTTATTTTTCCCAAAAATTTTATATTTTCCTCACATCTCGCCGGAATGATAAATAGGTTGACCTAAAATAGCAACAAAAACGATTAATGGGGTTTTGTTGGGAGTAAATTGTACATTAAAAATCCACATGATTCAAAATCCTAGCTTATCCTTTT
Source organism: Muscina levida (assembly GCA_964034835.1). Lineage (NCBI taxonomy): Eukaryota > Metazoa > Arthropoda > Insecta > Diptera > Muscidae > Muscina > Muscina levida. The sequence continues at coordinate 66,841,238 of OZ035880.1, read as the reverse complement.
TGTAAAATAAAAGTATTTTTTGATTTGTATCTCCGTTTTTTGCTTTTTTAGAAGTGACGTTCTTTGCCCCATGATATATCTCATTGGAGTTATTTATTGTTGTAACAAATATTTTATGATAAGAATGTACTTACATCATCAGTATATATGTAAAGTATATATTAAAAACTCAAAGATGTGACCAGATCATTGATGCAATTTTGCAGTTCGTTTAATAATAAATGAAAATAAGAAAGGCTTTGCGCATTTTAATTTAATAAAATTTAAGTAATTGTCTTTACTTGCCTTTTTATTTTGGTCACAGGTCCAACTTTCTGTGGTAATGCCCAAAGTTTATAAAGTTTAGTTAAAAGCTTGAAAATGGTTTATAAACCTCTTATAACTTTTTATGAATACGGCCGTAAATGTTTAATAAACATAAAATTTGAAAATACGTATGTTTTAACAAAAAAAAATTTAGCACTGCTTTTTTATGAAATTCACTTTTTTTTGTTACTTTTTATCATATTTTTTTTCCAAATTGCACTTTTGTTTTGAGTTTTAGCATATTTTTTTTGCCGGCTTCTGGCAACACTGCTGATAACAAACATTTATGAATACAATTTCTTATTAAAGATTTTTTAGAGCTAAACAATACTTTAGCTAGAGAACGCTTCATATCCACTTTAGAAATTTGTTATGAATATGGCCGTTGGTTTATAATTAAAATGTATCATTTGTAAACAAATGATATTTAAAAATGTACTGAAATGCTATTAAATAGCGATTCAATTTTTTTTTATATAAATATACATACATGTATGTATGTACAAACCAATGTGATATTGAATTGAATGGTTACTTTTTTTATGTATGTAAGACTCTTTATGTTTCTTTTTTATTCAACAAGTAGTTTCTTGTTGTTGTTTACCATGGTTCAACAATACATGGTTGAATTATTACATGACATTGTTTTATTCTAATGAAATATATTTCTAAAGCAACATTGAATATAAAATTTTGAAAAATAAAAGCCTTATAGTGCTCATTTTATTAAAAAAAAAACGTTTTTAGATTTAGCATTATTTTTTGGCATTTTAATATTTTATTTTAGCATTTTTTTGCATTATTTTAATGCTGATTTAGCTGCAACACTTTTTTAGATCTGGTCACACTGCTTTTAACTAACTGGAATAATCATTTATTAATATTTTAGCAAAATGTAAGGTTTTTGTCCGTCCATGATTTTTGGCATTTTTTGCGATAAATGTAATGGTGGTTGTCGCATCAACATTATTGAGAAAAATCGCTTGAATTTAACTTTTCGGAGTACAACTCTGTGCATTTTTCTGCATCTTTCATGGATACGAATATATGTTGACATCTTTCCAACAACAAAATACAAGTACAAATTTTAGCATTTTGGCCGCATCTTTCAAAGATGTGGAATATGTTAAGTTCCGGTGTTAAAAGACTATAAAGTAAAAATTTAAATTTTTTTCTGATTTTATATAAAATTAATCACATAACGTTGGCAACACTGATTCAAATAGAAACTCACCACTCGCCCGCCCATAGTTGTATTTGTCTACTACAATGTGTACTCCAAACACTTCCTTTTTACCACCTGTGTGTTTTCCACATTTGACGTTTCTTATTAGTTGCGAAACTCAGATTTGGAAAAGTAGTCGTTGATACGTACGTGGTTTCCCCCAAATTTCAATCTAATTTATCCAATAGTGTCTTAAAAAGTATATTCCGGCTGTGTATCACTACGTGCGTGCTACCTTTGTGTTTCGAATAAAGTCGTGAAGTGATGAATGTGCGAACCCAAACAATAACATCGACGCCTTCCCTTTGGTCGTGGTTATTGATGGGTGCTTCAAAGTACAATACATTTTCAAATATTACATTCCGTCTTCGGGTTTTGTTCCTCAGTAACTCACACACATACACGTAGTGACGAAAATAGGAAAGTGAAATACATTGTGCGAAAACAAAACAAAACAGTGAAAGAAAATATTCTTTTCTCGGCCCTCTTCTGTCGTTCGTTCCCATTCCGATTGAGGTTTGCCATTGCGGTTCGTTTCGTTGATCGACGAAGACTCGTATGTTTTGATCGTATATTTTTGCAGCTTAACGAACGACGCAACGCGCTCTTGAATGTGGTTGCGACGTTGTCCAATAAGAAATAACGATGGGCATTCAAAATGATTTGAATGTCGTACGCAAATGTCGCAAATCTCTTCTACATCTCACCATTCTCACGTCCGTAGTTGCTGCCGCCTTTGCTACAGCATCGACAGAACCCATCAACACTGCTGCCTCATCATCTACGCCTACCATAAACCCAACACCGACGATAGTCGATGATAATATGTCCGCAGAATCAAATTTAAATGATCAGATTGTGGAGAAACATCAACCACGACCAGCAATACCATTTTGCCATGATAAACTGGAGCGAACCATTGGACGTAGGTAAGAAGAGAAGACCGAAAAGTTGTTTCCCATTTCTTACTCTTGAAGTGCGCATAAGACGCTATCACAAATTACCACTGTGCGTATAATTTGTTTGTAAGAATGTATCGAGATGTTTGTGGAACATTCTGGCAGTTTTGTTGTTCCTCTTTTTAGTCTGTTCATTTTCCCCGCGTGTATTGCCAGTTTGCAAGGTTGTTGCATTGGTGTCTATACATCTTATTGTTTATTGTTGTTTGTTTTGTTATGCATTTTCTTTAATTGAGTGTTTCTCTATTCTACTCGTATTTTATTAAATTGTGATTGTGTAGGTTTATTTTGTTTTTGATTTAAACATAAATTTTTGGTTATTTATGATTCGTGTTGTTTTTAAGCATTTGAAAAGTATGTAGTTCATAGTGATGGGCAAAGGGTCGGCGAAGTGAAGGGATGCAACTTAATGTAATTATTGTGAAATTCTATTGAAACTTACTACTATAAGATACTGTCACACTATGGTTGGATCCGGAGATTATAGTAATAGTGAATTATAAAAATTATGACAAAGGAAATACATAATTAGAAATAGAAACTAGAAGAAAGCCTGGCTTATGTAAGTATAGGATAAAAAATATTCAGCCGAATTCCATGACCAGGAATTGGCGTCAAAAAATTATCAATTACATATATTGATGATAAAATCAAGAATGCGAGGTAACGACTAATTAGCTATCGGACGGACATATGTCGCCTTTCACTTATTATATGGGGGCCTTGAGATCCGACATCCGAGACTAACAACAAAACGCAGAGTGTGAGTATTTATATAAAAGGGAATTATATAGGTATTAGGGTGGCTCAACATCAATGCACCTCGGGAGCGCCTTCTTCATGGGTAATAATTATTTTTTTTATTATAGTTTATAACACAGTTATTAACTATTTATAGTTGGTTATTCTGAAATTTGAATGTAAAGCACAAAAATTACAATAAAAACACTTAAAAATATATTTTATTTTGATGCACCCAATTTTGATGTAACCCAATTATAATTTTTCAAACAATCGTAGTTGTAATAATTTACGAATTTTGCAAATCAGAAAAATGTTGAATTAATAGATAACAAATAGCTTAATAATATTTATATAAAAAATTCTTTATGAGGATTATTAATTCTGCTTTTTTTAGCTATGAATATTATTGTAGCTCAGACTACGATTTTCATTAGGATATGAAAGATATTAAAGTAAAAATTGTATTTTTTCCTCATGTTCAAATAATAATCTGATACAGGTTACATTGTTTCTTTGTTTTTATTGTTATTTATCACAATTATTATTTAATACTTAGTAGGAAGTGTCTGCAAGACATCCTCAAGGATAGGTGTGCGACAATATTAGTATTTTGTCGGTCAGCTTGTCGTCAACCGAGTGTTTTGACGACAAGTACATCAATTTTTCACATTTTGTATTGAGGACAGCGTTGACGACAAAGTCGTGTATGACTGTACTTCCTACTGGGTATTTACAAAATATTTTTGAAGAATTTTGAGGGAATTATTTTTCAAAATGAAATTTTGTATGTGCACAATGATTATAAAGACAATTTCCTACACAATGAATACATGCAACAACATTTTCCAATGGTAAAAATGCCGAAAAATTCAAAGATCTTAAATTCAAAAATATACAATAAGTATATAACAAACGTCAAGTTATAGCATGCTTAAAGTAGAGACTGTCCTACTTTAACTTTTTGAAGATGTGAATCGTTCAATTATATTGTTTTCTTGAAATTTGCTTAACAATCGTTTATATAGCTCTTATAAGTTTTTATGAACAAAGTCGAAAGTAGCTTATTTTGTAATTGTAAAATATTTAAAATAATTGCAATACGAGGGATTGTGATATTATTTATCAGTGGTAAGCTACTAATTTTAATCTTAATTTCGTGTATATATCAGTTCAGCTGCTTCAGCAGCTGTTTCAAATTAAAAAGTTATATTTTTAAGAATATATTTTTTTTTAAGTTTGAATGTTATTGTTGTCCGATTTATACAATTCTAAAACAAAATTTCCATATAGAGTCAATATACTTGAGGTTGCCTACAGTGCCTACATGCCTTGAGGCCGAACTACAATAGTAGTTCGTTTTATATTCAGTGTTAATATTCGACAGCATGTAAGTAAACATGTTTGGAATTTCCTAGGATGTTCATTTGCTGATGTTTTAAATATCCGAAACTTGCAACATTTTTATATAGTTTTCAATACGCATTCTCCTAGTTATGTAGTAAAACTCTGAGTTTAGTAGGTCTCGTAGGAACCCTCAGATTCGTATTCCTAAGCTATCACCAGTTATGGAAAAATCATTTCAAGTACGTGTTGCTCGAATATACAACAACCTTCCACTTTTTCTCAGAACGTTTAATTTTACTTTCTCCGTTTTTCGATCTACGCTGTTTCAACATGTCCAATTGTTTGATTTGTGATTTTTTTGTTCTCTCAACAATATAATAATGTGGAGTAGTACACGAGAGTAGTGTTCAAATATAAATTTATCCTTGAGATTAAATTGATGTTTGAATTAAATTGAAATGTTATTGATATTATTAGCATTGCACAATTGATAGACTAGATATTTTTTTAATTGGGTTTTCATTTTAAATTCATATATTAAAAATTATATATTACTCATAAAGCTTATTCAATACCATTGTTATATCTATGTTAAATATTGTATTAGTAATTACTTAATAACTATCTTATATTTTTTTTTTAAATTTGAATCTTTTCATATTGTGTTGTTTTAATATTAACCATATTTGGCCGTATGGCTCGGTTATGTAATGAATAAAATAAATAAAAATAAATAAATAAAAACCGAAGTTGAATGAATCAGCACTTAAGGTCGGTTTTGTATTTTGAACCGGGTACTCATTATATTGCAAGCTAATTTTTAACTTGGAAAAAAGGAATTTACAGAAATCTTGAGATTTTTACGGAATTATTTTTTTCACAATCACTTTATTTTTACACAATTGTTGCATGATGGTTAGAACACGAGACTGCCACGGGAAGATCCCAGGTTCGATTCCCGCCTCTAGTCAACTACATTTTTCCTTCACACGTCTAATAAAAGCTTCTCAAACAGTGACGTTCGCATTCGTCGATAAACAAGTAGGTGCAGTTTGTTGTCAATCTAAAATAGAAAAGTGTTTATTCACAACAACGCAAGCAGCTATCCTATACCTCATTCATCAGGTGTAAAGGAAAATTAAGTAAGTAGTAATACTTAATACAAGGTGTTATTGGGTCCCTTAGTTTGGACGGAGTTGACCCTAAAAGTCCGTCCGACGGCTAATTCTTCGACACCTCGCAATCTAGATTTTTTTTTTAAATTTTATTTTAAAAATTCTTTTACCCCCCCAGTCCCTGAAATAGAGGTTTCATCGTTCCATAACTCGATAACCAAAAAAGTTATCTTAAAACATAATTAGAACTCGATAACTAGGACAATTATCAATGAAATACTTTATGCTTCCTATTACTTTGGCCCTTACTATAAAACGCGTTTAAAGAAATCGATTATTTTTAGAAATCAGCTTCGTGTTAGGCGTCAAACAAGGCGCAATTAAAAATTGATTACAGGAAAACATATTTCAATATCTTCTATCTCCAACCAGCGTTTGAAGTTGGCGACCGTCGTGTATATTGGCCAAAAAGAGTTTCGAATTTTTTCGAAAAATTGAGGTCTAAAATTTTTGTAGAGTAGTTTTCGTCTACCACATCTTTTCATTGTTTGAAACAAGTAATATTTTATATACTTAATACCTAACAAAGCGTAATAGTTTCGCATCAAAAAAAAAACATACTTCTTTCAACAGGAAAGAGGCGTCAACAGGGAGAATTAACACGACACAACCAAAACCACAGATATTGACAACATCAGAAAGTCTAATTCATAGTGCTCTGACAATCAGTGATCCACACTAGAAAATAAAAATAATCAAAATGAAGATTGTTTTTATTACTATACTTTGTTATGCTATTTTTTTCTAATAACATCTCATTCCATTTCTCGTAAATTATTTTTTTTAATAACAACCCTGTTGCTTTTTTTAAAGATAATTTATTTTTCAACAATCCAATAATTTTCCTTTACTGCCGCCAAATGCGACTCTGTATGTATTGCACATATACTATATATTACAACTTTGTGTGATCTTTCATTTGTAATCCTTTTATTGTACAACTCTGCATTAAAAATTGTATAAAAGCCGAGCCACCTGCCAAGGAAACTTCAATCAGCAATCTGCCATCAATGTGTAAAGTAGTGTGCCTAATATTATTCATCACACGAAGACAACGAAAAATAGTAATAGTTATTTTTTTGAAAACCCATTCAACTGCGCTTCTATGAGGAAAGTATAACACCTAAGGAATGAGGTTGATGCAAATCTCTTGTAAAAAATAATAGCCTCCCAACAAACTCATTGACGATACCTTAGCAAATATATAGCGCAATGAAATAATTTCCACTATCAACAATACTTCAGGAGAAATAGACAAAATAATTTTTACAGTATAAAGTACATCCCTGGATTTACGGACAACAGAAGCATACCAGAAACAATAACAGAAAATAACATATGTTTCGCATACAAGCCTTATTTAACATTAAGCAAAGATGTATCAATTATAAGGTCGTATTAACATGTCTGCTGATTTGAGCATGCATTTTTTATAGTGTGTCATAAGCTGTCAAATGCATACATTTGCTGCCGAATGTTTGACAGTCCATGACACTAAAACATGAGTTCGTTGCAGTTGTTGTAATGATTAACCACAATATTTACGAAAGACAAAAGTTTTTGAATTAAAACACCAATAGAGAAACAACAACAAAGCAACATTGTTTATGAAATTAAATTTAGCGGCAACACAATTGAGAGATGTGACAAAGTGAAATGAGAATTGGTGAGCATAAGAATGACGAAAGAAAAACAAGAAGAAACAGCTCTATCACAGCCAATATATATTATTTATAAACTGGTGTTAACATAACAGCTGATTTGATCATATATTTCTTACACTGTGTCAAATGCATATATTTGTTTTCGAACTTTGGACAATCCATTATTCGAAAAAATGAAATTATTGTAGTTGTTGTGCTGATGCCACCACCTTATAGTTGGTACATCTTGTATCACAGAACATAGTACTTGAAGATACGGATAAAATTAGTGATAGATAACTTCCAAGAATCACAAGCAGCTGTGTGTGGAAAAAAACAAAATTTTAGAAATTTGTCGTTTTTGGCGATCTAAAGATAAGATAACGAATTAAAAAAGGTTTTAATTCTTCAGTTTTTTTCTCTTAATTTTGAAAATTTCGTTTTTTTATTTTGAAATTCCCAAATATTTTCCTATTATGTGACAATTTATTCTCCAATATTTTATGGATTTGACTTATTTAGCTGGTACATGTTAGGAGTTACAGAAAATTCTTCTTGCTTCTATCTACATAAATTTTCTTCCCCTTTTCCCAATTATATCAATTATATTTCTGCTGGTCACAAGTAATATTCTCTACAAAAGTTCATCTAATTAACACTTAAAATCAATATACGCCTGCTTTTTAATAAAACTCAATTATATTAGGTGCTTTATAAAATTGTTATGTATGTGAATGATTTTTTAAGTCAGACAGTCCATGACATTCACATTCACATGTTAAAATGCAAAATTTGTTGACCGTAATATCGAATTCAATTGAATACAAAAATTATTTTATTTTATTATGCATTTTTTTTTACAATTTTCCTAATGTTTTCTTTTTTATGAGTATTATTACAAATATTACAAAACAAAATCCGTATGACTCATCAGTGTGTCGTACAAACTCAATATTTGAATAAAAGAAACTACATTGAAAACCTTCAAGAATTGTTTTTCATTTTTCACCTAGCACCACTGAAACACTCGCTTTTTCTATTGTTGTTGCTCTGTTTATCACATTTTGTTTTGGTTCCAATTTTGTTTACATGTTTTCTTTATGTTCTCCGAAGAGCTGTGAGCTCAGACATGCGATGCACACCATAACCCGGTTTCTATTGTGGTGGCTTCCCATGTATTTTGTATGCCTTTTCTCTTCCCTTGTGTTCTATAGAAATACTGGCATTTTCAAAACACTGATGTGGACATTTATTACTCGTAAGGGAAGCAATCTCACGTGTTTGACCTGCATAGCTCGTACACATTTGAGTTACATACAAATGTACATACACATCTTACTACTCCTTTCCGCAATAGTATCAAGTATTGTATTATTCTTATTTGGGCGACGCTCTCTTTTCTTTTTGGCGGATTTCTTTCGATTTGTGTGAGGAAGACTTGAAGAGAATTTATGATGAAATAACTTAAGTGTATTATTTAATCCTTGCCAGTGAATGCCATGTCTCAGTACGTTATTTTACTTCAAAGGGTTTGTTTAAAATTCGGTTATAAATTGCGTCTGTGTTATTTTTGGCACACAATCGAATGAATAAGATTTGTTTTTTAATGTGGACACGACTGATAACAGCCACAAAATGAATTGGGAATTGAATAATTAGCACCTGGCTTCTCTGGTTGTTTTGCTTAGGGAAATATGACTCATGTATCATTTTGTTTGAATGAAGAAAAATATAAACATTTTTTATTGAGGCATTTGTAGATAAACACGTGAATAGTTATAAGTTTAAATTTAACATTGACTCTATGTGTCTCTACTAGGGATGAACTGTTACTGTAAGATAATTTAAATTTGTTGTTGTATTTTTTAATTAATACAATGTTACTAATATTTCTTTAACGCAAAATAATTTTAAACTGAGCAAATAATATAATTTTTTAGAAAATTCAAATATTTTTTTTCAAATTCACAAAAGAATAAGAAAAGTTCAAGAATTCTCTTTCCCTTTGATTGATATTCTATGGTTTTTGAAACATTTATGTAAAATATACATAGCTACAAACAGTCATCAAAAAGTATTTAGAGATAACCACAGTGGGCAGCTTTGCTTTATAATACTACGACAGAAACTCATTTATGGAGACATTTGATCTGAAAGCAGGGGTCTTAAATAATCTTGTTTTTTAAAAAATCTATGTAATTTACCCTTTTTTGAAAAATTAAATAAGACAGTAATTATTGTGCCACTTATGTCTTTATTATCCTTATTCTGAAACTTTTAACTAAAAAAAGTTTATGGATAAATTCTGCTATCATTCATTATTTATCAGTATGGAGATAGAAGTCTACAGTGGGAAATTGAAAATATAGAGTCTTTCTTTCAAGCTACACTAAACGTACAAAATATTTTAAATAGGGGACTAAACTCAAATCTGTTCTTCTTAGAAGGCATTGTGTCAACACCTTTTACGTTTTTAATACTAGCCCTACTAAACCTGTTCTAATCAATTATGTTTGACTAATGCTACAACAAATAATTTATTATGAAGTCTTATCTTTTCGCATGTCTGTAGTTATTAATTTTCGTACATTCTGGTATGTTTAGACATTTATTTCCTCGCGTTATCACACAACGGACAGAAAGGAAAACAGACAGTGGTTAACGCGCTTCTTTTTATCACTTTGTTTAATGGACAACCGTCTTTTTATCACTTTGCTTAATGGACAACCGTTGTTTCACGAATTTTATTATAAAGTTTGTTTATATATGAAATTTCGTTGTTTGTATGTATTTGTACTAAAAATTGTTCTTTATTTCAGACTTTTATATGTGACCACTCTAGATGGACGGCTCTCAGCTTTGGATATCACTAGAGGTGGAAAAATTCGCTGGAGTATTCCCACTGGACCAGGACCTTTGATATCGTCGAGTATTCATCGTTTAGAATTGACTAATAATGGACAATTCGTGCGCATGATTCCATCCCTCAGTGGTGGCATTTACAAGTTCGATGGCGAATCAATCGATCCCATACCCATAACCACCGACAATTTGTTAAGCTCGTCGGCGAAATTTTCAGATGATTTGGTTATTTCGGGCGGCAAGGAAACACGTACTTATGGTGTTTCAGCCAGAACCGGGCAAATGCTATATGAGTGTTCCATGAATGGCTGTGTAAATGCTACAGATTCTGAGAGAAATGCAACGGCTACTATAGAGGATGACGATGAGCTTGTTGAGGACGCTGACGAAAGACCTCCTCCCCACTATATGGAAGATCATGATCCCTTGGTCGATGACGTTGTAGTTGTACGACGTCAAACACAAACAGTACGGGCAGTGGAAACGCGCACCGGTATAGAGCGTTGGAATTTTAGTGTTGGTCAGCACGAATTGGATCTGATACGTTCGGCTGAATGTCATGATCGCAAGTTTAGTGAACTGGATATGGCTATATTGGATTTGGACGTAAAAGTTATAGTACCCGAGGGTGTAATATGCGCTTTCAGTAAATCGGAACCCACCGCTATGTTGTGGAAATACAAAGTAAGAGCATAACTATTCTGAACTGTTTGAACGATTTGTTAATAGTTTTTAATTTAGTTTGACCATCCTATAGTTAGCGCTTGGAAAATAGGCCCAGCCGATGACTTGGAATCAATCGATATGTTTGGCTCAGCTCAATGGTTGTGGAATCGAGACGACAAAGGGTTTGATATGCCATTGCCCAGCATAAATCCATCCATATATTTGGGAATGTATGATAAGCAGCTGTATATACAGGTAAGAAGACGATTGAAAATTTAGAGATAATCAATTATTCAATTTTCCATTTTATTTCAGGAATCAGTAAATCTACGTAAGGAAATAATGGACCAATCCAATCTGTATGCTCATCTTACAACAGATTCCACATTGCCGAAAATTCCATGGCGTCCTATATCGGCTGGCAGTAATTCATTGGTAATATATCAACAGGAAGATGATAAAGTTATTGGCGGTGGAAGCGCTTCCATGCTGCCAAACGATGTGCAGGGCAATGAATTGGTCCCCTACAATGACGACCAATTCGCATTAGCTGCTCAGTCCGTATTAAACGCATCAGAATATGTGAATGGCAATGGTTTCTTCTTGTACACTAATGGCGAGTTGGAGAAATCATCCACAGACAATATTTGCAATGAGAGTAACAGCAGCAAAAAAGCATTGCCACCTATTGAAGATGGCAATTCCCAGTCTGAAGCCACAACCAACAATAACAGTTATGAACAAGACGCCGGATTCCGTTTAGATGATATAGACGCTCCTTTAAAAGTGGTAATTTTATCGCTCTGGTTTTGGTGGAAAGAAATTGTCGTTATTGCCTTTACATCAGCAGTGTTGCTTAATCTTTTCATTGGTCAACGTAACCGTGATCGACAGATTGTCGTTATAGAGCGGCACATACCGGTGCCTACTGGAATAGAAGCAACCGAATCGTCTACTGTGGCTCTACTAGGTCCCACAAACGCCACAGCCAATACTAATTCTAAGAGTCTCAGTTCAAAGTTCAACGGACATCGTTCATTATCAGAATCAACGTCGACTTCGGGTGAACATTTTAGTTCACGCTTTCAAAGTGATTTTGATCTAATGCAATGTCTGGGTCGCGGTGGGTTCGGGGTAGTCTTCGAAGCCAAAAATAAATTGGACGATTGCAAGTATGCGATTAAACGTATTACGCTGCCCAACAAGGAGGAATCTCGAATGCGCGTTATGCGTGAAGTTAAAACATTGGCTAATTGTGAACATCAAAACATAGTGAGATATTTCCAGGTGAGTGAAGTTCGCTTAAAAAAATACTTAAATTTATTTTTTAGCAATCAAAACAGAAAAACATTTTTTTCTATAATAGCATGCCCGTGACACTAAATTTTGTAATGTAGTGCTGTTATATTAATAATGAAGTCATGAGATAGTAGGTTTTGTTTAGTTAGTTCGGAAATAGGAATGTACTTGTAATATGGAATTACTTTGTAATAAGGAAGTTTAATCGTTACTAATATTTTTAAATGAAGTACAAAATAGTTATGTATTGTTTTATTGGGAGGATAGCAATTGTTTAATAAGAGTAAGATGCAAATAACTTTTTATATAAACAAGAGGAAAATATAATCATATTCCTGGTGTTTAAGTCTAAACGTCCTTTTTTTACAATCACTCAATACAATCTGTTATAAACTCCTTTTTAACGACAACTTTGTTGTGTAATCAGACAAATTATTTAAAAGCTCATATCGATAACACTATCGGCGCCACCTTCTCCATCTTGGTTTAGACCCTGCAATAGTCAAGTCTATACGAACTTTCCTACGAAGAGCATCTACGGCTCCATCCTAATAACACATACATACTTCTTTTACAAGAGCATCTACGGCTCCATCCTAACCACATCTTATACAAGGGTTCTACGACCCTTTCAACATACCAACATTGGTTTACACAAATCCTTTATACGAAGGTAACACAAAATAAACGCTATTTACAATAGCAACAAAACACTAAATTTCACTTGGATTCTTATTTCTTCCCTCAACTTATGGAAATACATCCATTACATCATTTTGCTCCGCAAACACCTAGAATTATAAAATTGTGCCAGGTTGAGTGGTTTTCTTTTGTGTTATAGAAAAGCTTTTTGGTTTTAGTTTGTTATTAAACACTAATGAAAGTTGTCACAAATTCGAAAATAGATGGATTAATATGACTTTTCTTAACTAGAATAGAGTGCCTACTAGACTAAAGTAATTCGATGGCTGCATGTTCCAGCTTTCAAATTTAGAAAATGCGAATTAAGATTATTGTTTGAAATACATTTTTCTCTCCCATATGTAAAATTTTCTTTCGAGATTTTTTTTTCTAATTTCCAGATTTGTTATATTTGCCAGTCACGGCTCTTAAGACCCTATATTATACTTAATTTCCTATTTTATTGTAATCTAAAGAAACCCTTTACAATTTCAGTCATGGGTTGAGAAACCTCCACCTGGTTGGCAAGAAGAGGAAGATAATAAATGGTTGGCATATGAGATGTCAACATCCATACAAATTGATACACCCACTGATACGCATTCTGTGTTTCCCGGCAGTAATAATAGGGCCGAACATGTTGACAAGAAGCAACAACTACAGTCGTGGATGGAATCGATGACATCAACAGCATGTAGTTCCGATCATGGAAAGAACAATTGGCAGAATAGTCTTAACGAAGAAGATGAGGACGAAGATTCAAGTATTATTTTTCGTTCCGAATCGCAGTCGTTGGCTATGCGCGAAGGTGACAACGAAGACGACGAAGATTCAGATGATGATGCGGGAGCTATTAGCAAAAAAACGTTTAAAACTGAGGCCATATCCATCGACATCCACACCAATTCATTTGATTCAAGCTTTAGTAAAAATAATAGAAATATTGACTATTCACAACTTTCCGATTCATTTCAAATTGAATTCGTGGGCTCGGCAAATGGCCAAGATAATCACAATGGAGTGTCCCAAGGCGATGATACATCCGTATCAGATGACAACAAAGCCTACAGACGTCCAAAGCGGCGTCCTAAAGACCTGGCATTGAATATCAGCACGGAAGGATTTAATAATTGCCGCGAACTGTTGCCAGTGGTAAATGCAACCAAACCTAACAAAGTTTATTTGTATATACAAATGCAACTATGCCGCAAGGAATCGCTAAGAGATTGGCTAAGGGATAATGTCCGAGAGAATCGTCTCGAATATATTGCCAGTATTTTCCATCAAATTGTCGATGCCGTCGACTACGTTCATTACAAAGGACTTATCCATCGTGATCTCAAACCAAGCAATATATTCTTTTCTCAGGAGGGTCAAATAAAGATTGGTGATTTTGGTCTTGTTACCGATATGGCCGATATACCCAATATAATTACTAAATGTGGCGATAAAACGGGAATGCCATCGTGTGCTCGTCATACCCAGCAAGTGGGTACTCACCTGTACATGTCTCCTGAACAATTACAAGGATTGCATTACGACTTCAAGGTTGACATATATTCCTTGGGATTAATATTCTTCGAGTTGCTGGTATATTTCGTTACGGAAATGGAACGCATTATGACTTTGCGTTCATTGCGTGATGGCGTATTCCCTAAAGGTTTTCCTCAACAGCATCCAAAGGAATATGAATTGTTAAGGAAAATGCTATCTGCCAATCCCAAAGAACGCCCCGCAACGCCAGAACTAAAACTGCAACTTAATGAAATATTGAAACTGCCCGAAATCCCTGGAGACAGTGAAGCTGCAGCTTTGGCAGCGGCCGCAAGGCGTCTAAGTCGTTCACGTACTTTTAGCAGCTCCGATTAAGAAAGAAAGTCACTAATATATATAAATAAGTTAAGCCTATTTTTCTTTTTCTATCTTTGAAAGATTGTTAATGTCTTTGTAGTGAAAATTTGCGCTTCTGTTTCTCTATAGATTGCGTTGGAGATAAACAATATTTGGTGCAGCTGTATTTCGGTAATTCGGCTTTGATGTTTGGTATATGAAAGATTTGTATAGCATATTGTAAACTTTTGGGGCAGTGAATATTTACATTTGAAAAAATATTGTTTTTTTATATTCTATACTCTTAGTGTTCAAATTCCTGTTTTTGAGAAATTCTATCACTGCCATTTTATACATCTTTATGAGATATGACAAAATAATTCAACAATTATGTACATTTCTCAACAAATGTAACCAAAAAATTTAACGGCCGAAATGTTTAATAACAAAAAGTATAATGTTTCATAGCAAGACATCATACCCGAATTACCCAAATCCTGTTTTAATATTCAGTGGCACCAAAGACGCTTTACGCCAGTGATATCAAAAGGAAATATTACAATGTTTTGAGGGCTCTAAATGTTATTTCAGTTAATTGCTAATAATTTGATACTATTAGTGAAAAATTTATATTCAGAATAGTTGCTTTCATAATTTAAATACATCTATTTATATGTTTTACAAACTACTCTGCACTGCTTCCGAAAATGACCAACTAATTATATTGAATACTTACTGTTATTACCCTGTGCAACGGCGTTTTCGTCTTTACCTATACTTTCAGCTTAATGTATTATTGTCTTATGACAATACGTAATGACTTTCCGCTATTACTGTCATTTGCATTAATTTTCATTAAATATTAAAATCATTGCATTCTTGTTATGTTGGCATTGGTAATTAATTTATATTTACATCTTATCGTTTTAATGTATTGATATGAACAGACTAATGTACTTTTAAGTTTTAGTTAATGTTATACTAATTTGGGCAATAGCTCTATACTTTTTTGCCCCACGACCTTTGCTTATTTCCAATTTATGTTGTATCGACACAAATGGACTAGGTTTCAAACCAAATTCATTCCCGTGCGACATTGAAAGTCAAAGACACATCTATCATAAGTAACCTAGTTTAAAGGATTAATCAACAACGCAAGAATGTGATGCGGACATCTGTGAGTTTTTATTCCATAAACTGGTGTCCAGTGTTATGCTAATGAGACTAAAATTAAGATTTTTATCATATATTTAAAATTAGTTTATAAATATAGTTCTATAATAATAGTTACATGTAAGCTTAGATAGTGTGTGTCAAATAAAATTTAAACAAATAGTCTTTAGTTCGATTAATTGTGAATGAGAAATAAATGCGAATCGTTATATTCGAAGAATATAAAATCTATTTAACTTGTTTTTCTGTTGAAATCAAAAGAATGATGTGGGAGAAACAATTTCTTTCCAAATGTTAAATTGGAACTAGATAGGAGGTCCGTCAGACGACTAATCGGAACGATTAAAGGACACTGTGACGTTAGAGCATTTACATCCAACTGTGAGACGATGAGAAGGAAATTGAGACCATTAGACATTTGCTATGCCATTGGCCAGCTCTTCACGGAAGAAGGAAACAATTCCTCGGGAAATGGTTCTATGATAGTCTCATCGAATTGTCGTCATGCAAAATAGAGAATCTGGTGAAGTTCACTGATGGTTTGAGCTGACTTAATGGCAGAGGACCATAGTGTCCCTACGTAATCTTACTACTTTGTATATATAGAGTTGAAGGGGAAAAGACACTGGTATTATTTTAACATTTCTTTCTCAACCCCTGTACTATCCTTGTTAACTTTTTATTTATCTTGTACTCTACTCTTTGCTTCATCTAATTCACAAATTAAATTTATTTTATTCTTTTCGAATAAACGAACTCATTTTTCGCCAGGCTACCGACTGTGCCCGAAAAATTGACGCGGTTATTATTTAATTTCATCTTAATCTGTCCAAACCATAAATCTTTGTTGACTTGTTTGGCTTTCGGAGTTTTATGTAGCTTTTAGCCAGCAGCGGATGCTCAGTCATACAGTTGAGCATCATTCCGATTTGCCCTCGCTTGGTGTTCACATTTTTTTCTGCATTTTCCCTATTGAAAAAGATTTGTATTTATATCAGAGCTGTAAACTCAAGTACAAGTAATCATTACCTACCATGTTCGAAAGTATTTAAAAGTTAACTACAATTCTAATTACATGAGGAATTGGAATTGAAACTAAAAGTCTCAACTACACAGGTAATTGTACTTGAAAGTAATGATTCCTAATTACTTTTCAATTAGCTCAATTACTTTTTAATTACAAGGAATTGGAAGGAATTGACGGAATTGGGAGGAATTGGAAGGAATTAAGAGGAATTGCTGCAATTTGGAAAGGTATTGAAATAATTTTGAAATAAGGGGTAGAAATTGTAAGTTCCACAACAATAAAAAAATTTAATTCTTAAAATAATAACTAGCAGTTTTCCACTAATAATTTTTAATTTCCTTATAATTAATAAAAAATTAAAACAAAATAAATTGGGAGCAATATGTTTTAACACAACGGACCTTTCCAAATTGCAGCAATTCCTCTTAATTCCTTCCAATTCCTCCCAATTCCTTCCAATTCCTTGTAATTAAAAAGTAATTGAGCTAATTGATTAGTAATTAGGAATCATTACATTCAAGTACAATTACCTGTGTAGTTGAGACTTTTAGTTTCAATTCCAATTCCTCATGTAATTAGAATTGTAGTTAACTTTCAATTCCTTTTTAGATGTACTTGTATTTGTAATTAAGCAGTAATGAGTACAAATTGTAATGATTAGTTTACAGCTCTGATTTATATTTATCAATTAATGCAAATAAATTTAAAAAATACTTTGATATTTTTAAACGTTCTTTTATTTCATTCGATAGCTACATATCAAACAAGTAAAAATGTCAGCTTCCGAGCGACTTTGAAGGCTAAATTGGATACACATAGTGATGCACATTCGAAAGTAGAGTATGAAATTCGCTAATCGGTTATGCCTATAAACTAACTTGGCGAGTGTGCCATCCTCAATATACCAAATTCCAATTTAATCTAAATCTGCTTTCAAAAATATTTAACGCAACTATTGGGTGTAGCAATCCTTAAATTTAAGTTGATGCCATAATCTTCGCACTAAGAAATTTACACTTGATTTTTGCTGTATGTCGACATTTATTTACCTTCAAATTAAATTGCATATAAAAGATTTGACCGGGTTAAAGTCAGTCCCAAATTCACAGTCTCCGTCCGAAAGGATTCAACTTTAATTTTCAGATTATCTTTCGCCAATTCAAAGTCGGCATCAAAAGAGGTTATAGCAAAGTCATTAACATTTGAAATGACCACCAAAGTCGAATTATCGTCCACATTAAGTAATGAGCTTGTACAGAAATTAAATAAAATCGGGGAGACGCAGCTGACCTGCGGAAGGCCATCCTCTACCACAGCTTCACCGCACCTGAGTCTCAAGACCCGGTGAGTCAGAAAGTTATTGACCCAATTGAAAAATACAGATTCAAATTCTCTATCATCCATTAAATTGATCAAACTGCTCGGTCTTACACAATTATAAGTGTTACTTATGTATGTTCAAAAACATGCTGACAACCTTCAAGCCCCCTCTTTGTGGCACAGGTTATGTCTGTCACTCACTTACGATTTGATTAACATTGATAAGAGGCATATAGTTCTAAAGTTCCAATAATCTTTTATGTTTTTTTCCAGAACCTACTCCACTCATTACAAATATCATTGCCCAAAATACATTTATTAAAGGTCGAAAACAATACACTCTATTTTCAATTAGTATAATAGTTTCTTTTTGGCTTCCTTCTAGTCAGAGCTCTTTCAAAACCACGAACTCGATCTGAATTTGGGTAATTATTGACTGTATTCATTTTGGCATCAACAAATGTTTTGTCTCCCATTCTTTATATGTCTCAATTAGATCATTCATGTTGACTGGGCTCGGGAACTTATCTCACCATTGCAGAGCATCTTTTGGTCATCTGAAAAACGCCACCAGCGCGTAGCAGCTACTTATTTCACCATCTTTTATTAATCTATCACCTTTTAGTTTGTAAGACACAGAATCTATCTCATCTTTGAATTTCCTTGTAATATCAGGTAGATTCAATTCTAAATCTACTACTTTCATATAAATGTGCGCCCGGCCCAATCTCCAGATGCAACTTCAATCAATATGAATGTATGGTGGCTTTGAACCAGCTGAGATATCCCACGTATTGTTCATGACAGAGTTATTAAAACTTAAGTAAAGCTCTGGTCCGTAATTAACAGTTTAATTGTGCCAAAAAGTAATTTTTCTATTGTCCAAACAAGTAAATTTAAATTTCAGAAAGAAAGGCGATGAGGACAAAACGAGTTCTACGAGAGCCTAGTGAATGTTTATGTATATGACCGTAGCTCGCGTCATGACAGCTAAATGGTACTATCGTACCTTCAGAAAGTTCAATGGCATCAGACTGATAGACTTCTCTGCGGCAAGAATTGTGGTACTTAACAGCACTAGATTAATATAAGAAACTAGTTTATCTCCAGATCAATTGACCACAATTGGTAGTCGATGGAAGGCACACATCGAGTGTTCTGGACGTACGAGTGATCAGGGGTGCGAACATTGACTCCGATCACTGCCTTACCGCAGTTAAGGTACGCACAAAGGTAAGCATGGCGACAAACGTACTTAACCATTTACAACGAAAGCTGGACACCGCCGAAGCTCAGATACTCTTCACCATTTGTAAAAATGGTGATAAAATTGGTTATTTGCACTACAACCCCCAAAAATGGGAATTTGTGTGGGATGTGGGAGTAGTTTAAATCCGATCTTGCTTATCTTAGAACGTAACCTTTGCTTCTGGACAGAAGCTTACATACCAAATTTCAACCCGAAAGCTCATAAACTACAGGAACATACAGACGGACACCCCCAAAAAGCGGGAGATTGTATGAAAGGTGGGAGAATTATTAGTCCGATCTTGCTCATCTTACAACGTAATATAAGCTCCTAATACAGGATAAAAGCTTGCATATCAGATTTTCTAAACTACAGCTGTAATCACGGGGGCAGTTAGGCGGACACCCCAAATAAGGGGGAGTTTGTATGGAAGGTGGGAGTAGTTTTTGACCGACCTTGCTCATCTTAGAAAGTAGCCTCCGCTTAGAGGATAGAATATTGCGTACAAAATGTCTGCTATATACCTCTTAAAATACGGCTGTAATCGCAGGGACAGGCGCCAAAAAGTGAGATTGGACTAGTTTTTGTCCGATCGGGCTCATCTTAGAACTCAACCTCCATTTAGGGTAGCAAAGCTTGTACACTAAATTTTAGCTTGATTGCTCTTAAGCTGTAATCGCAGGGACAGACCCCAAAAAGGGGAAGTTTGTATGGGAAGTGTGAGTAGTTTTTGACCCATCGGGCTCATCTTAGAACTTAACCTTCGCTTTGAGGATAAAAGCCTACATTCCAAATTTCTATATCTCTTAAACTGCGGCTGTAATCGCGGGGACGGACAGACGGTCACCTTTAAATCGACTCAGATTTCGATTTATTTATTTTGATATTTACTATAATTAAAATTACAATAAATCTTAGGAACTAAAGCTCTAGCTGCATAGGCTATCGGCTTTAATAGATTTCGATGCTGATCATTTATATATATATATATATATATATATATATATATTGTCACACCTACCACGCCTCCTTATGGGCGTTACAAATGGAAGAACAAAATGAATTGGTTGGCGACGTGCCACCATCTGGTAGGACTAACTGGAGAACGCACGCATAAGACAATTCTTTACTACTTCAGACCTCTAATTTATAAACCACGTTCGTAAGTTGTAATGGGCCACCTAACACTAATCATTTATGTAAGTAAGTTAATAATGTCATTATCTCTTATGTATACACATACATATAAGTGGAGTTTTTCTTCGATTTGACTTTTGAGGCACTTATATATCTGTGGACTTTTGACAAAACAACTTCTCTCGAAATAAGAAATTTTTGCAAGATTTTTATATTAAACATAAATTTTTAAGACGGTTCTTTTGTTGTTATCCTTGCATTTCTACGCCATTTGGTTAAAAATCTACAGTTCTTGGCAAATCAACTTCTTTCATTATATTTGGAAAAAATATTTGATAAAATATCTTATCTGAAAGAGTTTCAAAATTTTCTAAACTGCAAGAAATAAAATTGTCATATCCTTTTGACAAAACATCTAAATTGTAGTTAATATTTTTTTGCATATATACATTTTGTTTTAACAAAACAACTTCTCTTCAAAGAAGTTGTTTTATCAAAATTTAAATTTAGAAAATATCTAACTTGCTTGAGACAAGATAAATTTTTAAATGGTTTATAGAAAACATTAATTTTGACTAAACGACTTGTGTGAAAAGAAGTTGTTATGTGAAAACAAAAACTGATAAAAAGTAAAATATTTTTTGCAAAGAATTGTTTATGTGGACTTGAAAATAAATATTTTGATCAAAAGAAGTTGTTTTGGAGTTCATGCGAGGTATAAATTTGGCAGCCAACACCACGTTTAAGAAGCCCAAAAGCAGCAATTGGCATGTAAATCATTGCTATCGACAACAAAATAAGAATCCATTAGTTATTTGTAGGAACATAAATTGCAAGACGACTCATGTGTATCATATGTTTAAAACCTATTGGAATCTTGGAGACTATAGCAAACGACGTCTATTTATTTCGCAAATGATTGCTATAGAGAACAGGAAAACTGCGACTCTTATAACAGCTTCGAGACCACGAAACCGACAATATGTGTACAAATACCATTGTGAAAAAAATGAACAAAAGATTCGGGTATGTCATAAATGCTTCCTAAAAATATATGGAAAAACAATCCAGGCGATTAAAACAATGCATTTACATAAAATAAAACAAACTTCTGGATGACTTATACCACACGATAGACGTGGAAAATATGATCCACCCCACAAACTGTCAATCGATAAATATAATGAAATTATAGATCTTATAAACAATATTCCGAAGTACGAAAGTCACTACAGTCGTCGACATACAAATCAATTATATTTTGAACGTGGTCTTAACTTGGCAACATTATACCGGTTATATACTGAAAAATACTCTGATTGCGTATCGGAATCAAAATTTAGAGATATATTTACTACCCTAGATATTAAGTTCAAGAAACCTCAGCTTGATCTGTGTAATACATGCGAACTCTTTAAACCAAAAATAAGAAACTCTGTCGACGAAGATGAACAAAAATCGATCAAGTTACAACAAAAACAACATCATGACGATGCAAATTTTTCGTATCAAAGCAAGAAAAAAAATAAGGAACTCGCAATAAATAGCAAAAATATAAAAATGTTCACGTTTGACTTACAACAATGTCTTCCAACTCCTTATTTACGTGCTGCTTTGTTTTGTTCATGAATTAAGACAAGAGGATTTTTTAGTTTTGCGTGCTCTACTAAAGGACAAATACACATGGAGGTCACATAGCATTTCAGGTATAATTTACCTCAATTCTTTTCCACACAATATTATTTTTTTAATCTTCTGATTTTTGGGTGGAAGTTTGAGTGGAAAAACGTTCGATATCTGAGATACGAAAAAAGCAAGCCAGGAGTTTTGCATAACAAATTCTCATTACACCCTGAAGAGTAATTTCAGATGCTAGATATAAACTCGCGTCGCCGTAAAGAACCATCTCCCCAATTGGCCACAAGCTACAATTCACCTTTGCCTGTATCACAAAATAAAAAGAAAGATTTATTAGATATGCTGCCATTAATTGGTACAAATTACCACAGTTTTATCACAATATTAAGGCGGTAGGTGATATCCCCATTAAAGTTCACCCAGACCTTGACGAAGATAGTTATAATTATGCTTTGAAAATGTGCAGAGTTACAGTTTTTATTTCCTTCCTTTTGAATACTTTTTTTGTTAAACTTAAAATTTGTTTTCTTTACAGAAATATAATTTTGTACCAGTATTGTCTAATTGAATTCAATTCAAAATAACTAATATTTTTTAAAATAACCTGTTTCGACTTTTTTTATTAGTTCCATTTTAACAGAACAACTAGCCTTGAGATAAGGGCAAAATATGAATCACGTTTTTGTTTAAAACCAATTTCACAAAACAACTTGTGTAATGTAAGTTAATTTTTTTGTTGAAAACAATTTCGACAAAACATCCTTAATTCTTAATTTTTCTGAAAATCTGTTGGCATTAGAATAGAATTGTTGATATCTTCACTTTCATATTTTCACCAAGTATTTCAAAATCAAAGTTGTTAGATATTTAAACAGTTTTTTTGTTCTCCTGTAAAATTTAGCAGCATTAGCAGCATTACAAAGTCAAAATCCAACATTGTGCTTGAGTTCGATTATAGAATAAGTTTGTACTGTTTTTATTTTCTGAGAACACATTTCTTATATATAAAAAAAATTAATTGCTAATTAATTAATTGCTTAGGAATCAGCTAGGCTCTCGTAATAAATGGTGTTTGTAATAATGCACTTCCTTACAACGTTATAGAAAAACAAAAAAAATTATTTTTTTACATATTTTTCATCTATATAGATTACATTTAATTTACAAACAATAAATATATTTATTTAATTACTTCGTGAATCATTAGTTTCCTTAACATCTCTATATAGATGAAGTGACAATTGATCGAAAATCGATATCTCCTAGTAAGATGGTCGATATAACATAGATAAAGTCAACATATCGGAAATGTGTAGTACGACATTAATAAACGTAACCCTTGTGTGCAGGAATTATATTTTTTATAAAACTTTTTTAATTGTACTTTACACATCAAATATGTTTAATAATTTTAATTAGATATAATAATATGTATGAGAGTGTTTTTCCAGTTTTTGTGTCTAGTTGTAAATGTTTGCCTTCCCTAATCGATATCGTCAAACACAATCCATATTTTTATTAACAACGTTTGATCATACATTTTGATGTAGGATTCATTGGATCGATGTTTGAGCACTCAAAAGCATCTTGAAATTCCGGTATATTCATAAACACCCGATTGATTATCGTGCTATATACCCGATCATTCCGACCACACAATTGCTGGGCGACGGCATAGAACATAATACGCGAAGAGTCCAAATCGTAATATTCCAAGATGAAGTCTTCTGCGAGAGCAAAGTTTTCACTTTCCAACCAAAATTTGTAATCGGCTATGGCTTCGGTAAATGATGTGTAGAAATCAAATATATCACTAACTTGTTCCATCTCCAGCACTTCGAACAGTTCCGCATAATCATCAGAATTTAGCCGTGTTTGTTGCTCCAGACAATCTATGGCTGTGTATAAACCATCTGAGCTGCGCAGCAATTTGGAGTCACGCCACATTTCCCGGTCATATGATGCGAAGTAGTGAAAACGGGGCCGGTAATGTAAAAGAATGCAAAAGTTTATGAATTCCCGAAAAAAGTTCAAGTCCTCTGCGTCCATATACGAGTTGTAGAAAGAATAGCGCAAGGTTAACCTCCTCATCTCCAGCAGGCTTGCGTAAAATGTCCTATTTGGATTGTCCAGTAGCTCGGATTGGTAAATTGAGGTATATTTGTCGGGACTTAGATATTGCTTGGCAAAGTTTCGTATAGACTTTTCAATATTTAGTTCTTTACGCTCTGATCGATTTTGGAACATGCGATCCAACGAAGTACTGGTTATGATTTGGCGGTAATAACGCTGGAAGCGTGTCGTATGGAAAAGATACGTAGCAAGGGCAACCTCGCGGCGGAAGTGATCGGAGAATACATTCCAGTGCCAATATTCAACCTGCAGCAAGTTACTGAACTCGTCAGTCAGGGCGAAGCAATCGTCCACTGCACTCAGTTGTTGATAGACGTGCCACATGACGAAATTGTAAACGATCCGGGGGTTGGTGGACTTTAAAACTGTCATCAATTCAGTCAACTTCTCGACGTCCACAATGATCTTACGGGCCTCTTCTATATCTACGTCCGTCAAGTTGAGGCGTGGAAAGAATCGTTGCAAAAAATCACTCATGGTTGAGTCCGAAAGGAAATCAGAGACTTCGTCGACTTCTTGGGACAAGGGAATTTCGCCCTTTAGCTGGCGACATAGTTGCCACATTTCACCGCCTATGATATCGGCTATTTGTGAACTTCGCTGCCTTAATAAAGGCAGTAAAGATTGTGTGAACTCCTTCAAGTCTGGACACAGAAAGTCTTTATTGGGTGTTATGTAAATGGTGCTTTCAGCAAAGAATATATTGAAAAATATCTCCAAGCTGTGAGCGGAAAATTCAGCAGCCAGAGTAGGCCAACTTAAATTCAATTGCTGTTCATACGTTTGCCACTGATACTGAAGGAACGGCCATTTGCGAAGAAGTTCACTGTCGTGCCTTAAAAATGGAATCTCATTGATTATTCGCAGCCACTGTCTGCGAGGACCCCATTTATGGGTTTGCGCCCGTTTACATATATCGTACAGATCTCGCACCAATATTCCTGGCCTTGTGCCAAACTCGAATTTGTGCGCTTCGAAAAATTCGTAATAATCTTGGTGATTATACAATAAAGGAGGAATTTTCTGCTCTTCGTTGGGTGATCCCACACTTGACATTTTTCCACAGGCGTGTAGAAAAAAGTTGTCACACTCCGATTCATTGTCGTCTACGTATCCCATCATGGTCTCCAAATAGTCCTTATAAATATCGGTCACATTATGGATGTGTCCATTTGCTCCGAAGCGATTTATAACGAATAGGAAGATTAATAAATGAAAAGCGTAAATAGATTTAAATTCCATTTGTTTATTGAATTAACACGAAATTTTGAGATGTTTACGTTTTAAAATTTTGCAAATAACTAAAAAGCTAAAAGTCTCTCTCACTGATTTTGAACACACATCTGATGTGCGAAAAAATGTATTAGACTGATAAGCTCAGCCGATTGATAAGTGAGAAGTGTTTCGTATTGGGGATTCCAAAATAAAACTGACCTTTTAAAAACATCATTTGTATACATTATCATTTGTGCCGATGTTTTACGTTTAGTATTACGATGCGGTCTTGAAATGATACTATTGAATTGTAGTCGATCAAGATCAGATTTGGATCAGGGGAACAAAACTAAAGTAATGATTAGACCAGGAAATTATCATTAAATTTTACTTAATAGCAATGCATGGCAGTTCAATGATCTCCATTGAGACTCCATATACGTAAATATTAGTCATTTTTGACTACGACGTAAATTTTAGTTTTTATTTCTTTTTTCTTTTTTACACCCTAATGTTGCCTATTTCTGATTAAATAATATTAAAGACCGTCTAATATTATGCCTAAACCTGAACGGATTTAACGAAATTATTGAGATTGAACTACATTTGGGGCTTAAATTAAAACTAAAAAAATTCCTGGAAAGACGGACAAATATGACGGAACTTTAAGCTGCTAGCGGAAACATAGTACATTAACATTTTGCACATTTCAAATTTAGCACAAAAAAAAACTTATGCGAACTAGCCGTTTTTGATCCACGCAAAATCGACATGGAAGTTATTGTCATTTATCAATATTAAGTGAACCTACTATTTTCGTATGGTTATTTTTCCGTCCGTCAGTAAGAGGAAACGAATTACCATCATTTTGCTGCGTAACATATTGTCAAAGTATTCATGCACCTTCACAAAATGACACTGGAAACTGTCCTGTCACTTTCTTAGATTTTACGTCACTGGTATTCAAATGAATGTGAAATGTACTCTAGCGAATACGTTTCAGTTTGTTGTCAAATTTACTCGCAATGCTAATTTGCATACAAATAGTATTGGAAATCGTATTTGCCCTCCATTACTCCCCGCTCATCTGTCTGTGCGTGGGTTACGAACTTGGGTAT
This sequence comes from Muscina levida, assembly GCA_964034835.1. NCBI lineage: Eukaryota > Metazoa > Arthropoda > Insecta > Diptera > Muscidae > Muscina > Muscina levida. The sequence continues at coordinate 66,814,494 of OZ035880.1, read as the reverse complement.
CATCGCATACAATAGACGTTCTAAAGGAAATGTTTGCATTAACTTTTTAAGAAATCACAAAGTCATTCTTAAAAAACAAACAACAACATGTAAGTGTGTGTGTGAGAACTAGGGTGCTATGTAATAAGGAATTTTTCTTAATTTCCTCCAATAGCGGATGGAACAGATTGCGAGAATCCCTATGATGAGCCTAAATCTGTCTGCACGAATGGAAAAATAAAAAAATTCTTTGTGGAAAATTCGGAAATTTCCGGAAAAAATTTGAAAAATTTGGATTTTTTCGACGAAAATTTCCATTGTATCGCTTGATTTGATGATTTCAGACGACGAAAAGGTGGAAAATTCGTTGTGATACTTGGAAAATTTCGGATTATTTTGAAATCTTTATATAAAAGAACGGTGAAAGAACAGAAAAATTGGAAAAATCGAAAATTAAATTTTTGTATGGAAATTTGTGTCAGTTGTTACGGAATGACTTTTCGAATGGAAAAATAGAAAATTCTTAGGGGAAAAAACCGGAAAATTCGGGAAAAACGTAAAAAAAATTATAATATTTTTTCGACGAAATTTTGCAGTTTTCGCATGATTTGATGATTTTAAACGATATTAAGGTGGAAAATTTCGGATAAATTTTGGATGGAGAATTTAACGAGATAAATAATATTCTGTGTAATATTTATCAAATTGATAATTTTTGCATAAAATAAGTTTACGTGTGAACATTTAAGTTATCCAATTGGATTGCGGGCATTCATTCCGTAACAATTTTGTAGTTTTTTAGGGAGAGTTTTTTGCTTTACTAATGGCCTCTTTTAGACGATCAATCCTTAGATGACGTATACGTCGTGCAATAAGTAGTCAGACTTTAGACAGTTAATCTACGCCAAGGTGTATTCTTCTATCTTAGTTATCTTTCAATTCCGTGCTTACTGAGGATGGTGTGCTGTGCACCGCAATTCGGGAGGCTTGCCAAAATTTATATTTGCTCGAAAACGGACTCAGTGCTCGCCGATGTGATCGTTTCTGCGTCAGCGATTCATATTCGTACATTGTTTGTGATCATCGGAGTCACATGTCATCCGTTGAGCCCGACCAGATGAACTTGAAATTGACCACGAACATGAAAGTCGCATTGCAGAACTTTCCATCGTCTGCTGAATTGTCGAGACAACTGCTGGCGTTAGGCAATAGCCAAATTCGTGTTTTTGTTTCGACTGAGTTGATATCATTCCCTGCAAAATTTTGCGAGTTATCATCGTCGAAAGAGCAACTCATCACTAAAGTGTGCCCCGCACTCCTGCATTGCACAAAATTATAAAAATCTCGATTGGATTAATCAACGGGCATTACTTGCAGCGAAGAATTAGGACATCGATAGCTTGATTTTCAAAATCAAATCGCTGGAAAACTGCATTCGTACAAATCTGTTTACAGTGTGACCGACGACGTTGAAGCGACCAACAATCCGACCGAATTTTTCAACTCGCTTAATGTGCCGCATAATATACAGATGACGATGGTATCGATCATAATCATATTGTTGAATCTGAATCAACCGAAATTGCGCAACGGTACGCTGTTGGTCGTCAAGAAACTGATAAACTATGTGATTTAACCGACGATCATCAAGGGCAAATTCAAAAAAGAGGAAGTCCTTATCTTACTAATTCCGATTATTCCAACTAATCATCCATTCCACTTGCCCGTTCTGTTGGCTTTGGCAATGACAATCAATAAATCGCAAGGCCAATCGTTGAAAGTATGTGGGATTAATCTGGAATTTCCCTTTTTTTCGTGCGGTCTACAGTACGTTGCCTTTTCGCGTTTTGGAGAACCGCCTTCGTTGTTTGTTTTCGCGACGGAAAACTATTGTTCATCATATTACTCTCTACTGAGTTCATCTGAAGGCATTAAATTGGGGCGAGACGAAGTTCGCCGGGTCCGCTAGTAGAATATATGGGTAATTCCACTATCGCGGGTGTTCATTAAGACGCATGTAACATACAACAACATACAACATTTTAACAGGGTCGCTTTAAATTTGATGTTAACAATTTTAATTAAATGTTTATAAAGTCGATATCACTTGCGAACCTCTTAGATTAGAATACAGAAAAAAAATTAAAATCGGCTGGAAAACATTTATTTTGTTATAGTTTCGCATTTCATTTCGTAAAATAATCTGTGTGAAGATAACTGTTGACCGTGAACCTAATTCAATCTCATTGTCCTCTAGGTATTGGAAAGAACTGAAAAACTTTAAAACTAGTTTGTTTGCTAATTACTAAAGGTTAAGATAGGACATTCGATTACACTGTTATACAAAAAAAAATATTTTTAATTTTTCTGGGTGTCTGAATTGTGATTCCTATGGTTATTAATATCATGATTTCAAATATGTTTTCAGATTTTCTTTATCAGGCACAGTTTTTTAGTTATTTGGATTAACATTTTTCAGCTTTCTTTAAGTTGCATTAAAATACATTTTGCATAAATGTAACGAAAACTTTTTTGATCCAACATAATCTTTTCTAAATACAATAAACGATACTAGTAGAGCTTAAAACATGAAAAAATAAGAAGAACAAATATGCATTTTCTATTACTTAACAAAGTTTTTATTTATTTTATGGTGATTATCCTTGCAGTCTCCTAAAATGTTCCAGGAGCTGTCAGCGAATATAGTAGGCATATATATTTCGAAAGATAGAATGTATTTGTGGATTTCATCGGACCCTATTCATCGGACACGTCACTGCAGCATTTATAAAAGAAATCCAAATAAGTGGGCAAAAATTCGCTTTCAAGGACATGTTGCATCCCAATTTTATGTAGAATATTAAAAAGAGAATAATGTTATTTTAAAATAGAATAGGGCGATAATTGCAGCCGAAAAGGCATGTTACTGATGTTGCCACCTGTTTCTACCAAACAATCGCCTCCATACAAATTTTTAATGGAAAACAAAACTTATTCGCAACTAGCCAAAAAACTATGCCTGATAGCAAAATTCTGATTACGTATTTGATTTTCCCATGTCAAAAACTCTTAGAAACACATAATGAAACACAAGAAAAAAACCCTTGTCGAACAGTGTTATTGACAGATGTAAATATAATGATATGTCTTGAAAAATCCTATAAAACTGACGAAAGTTGGAAATATTTAAGGTATAATCTAAATAGATTTTATAAACTTGGGAACGCTTAGCGTAATCCGCAAACACTACTACGAGAATTATCCATTTTCCATTTACACCCCATAATTGAGGTATGGGATGCTTCTCGCGTTGTTTCTATTTTAGATTCACAACAAACGGCACCTACTTGTTTATCGACGAATGCGAACGTCACTGTTTGAGAAGATTTTTACTAGACATGCCAATTGGCTCGACACTTATACTGCGAAGTTGCTGTCGACAACTTTGAGGGAGCCGGCAATGAAAGAAAAATGTAGATGACTGGAATCGAACCACGGATTTCCCGCATGGTAGTCGCGTGTTCTAACCACTATGCCACGACCGGTCCCATCTTGGAATACTACCTGATAGAAAATTAACATTCAATAGTCATATTATACTCGTAATATGTGTAAACAAAAAATATGGAGTTATTTCATTAATAAAGCGTTGGGCTAAGGAATTTACAGGAATCTACAATTTCTACTGTTCTGTCTTTAGGGGTCTTCGATGGAATCCTAACGCCAATATTCCACCATATGTCAGTAGACTGTCCATATAACCATTTATAAAATCCTCAGAGGTGATATAAGACCCAAATACATTCTTGGACAAGTTTACCGTCAAGAAGTTATACAGTCGGTTCTAGAGATTCAACGCCAGCTGGCTGTTTTCTTCATCTAATTATCCACTAAGCCAAAAAGGTAACAAAGGTATAGTACAACCTCCTCTGGCCAATAGGTCTGCTGGTACATCCAGGGATCTCACAATGTCCTGTGAACCAACAGTGGCTTCAGTCCATCCAACTTTTCTTTATAGTATCTCACCAACTTTGATTTACACAATGTATTTAGAATAGATTGCCTTTAGTGCAGCCTGGCTATTAGTCTGCTGCATAATAGCCTCCGCAGCTTTCTGAATGGCCAGTACTTCAGTCTGAAAAACGCTGCATTCTTTATGTTGCCTGAAAGAGGGACTTAGCTGCAGGTCTTTGCTGTAAACGCCAGCTTTTGTGCACTGTACATCTTCGAACTGTCAGTAAAGATATATTTGGAGTCACTATAAGGAGTTCCGACGTCATTCCATTTTGATCTTTCCGGAATTTCAAAGTTTAATATATTTCCTCAGTAAGAGGTGGCAGCTAAAAATCAACGCCATTACCCAAAAGCTAGAGTATATTCGCATGCCCGTGGATTGATCCCAATCGCCAGCTTTCCTCAGTCTGAAAGCCCCTCCGGCTGCAATAGGCTTCACGTGCAAGGGTGGAAGGCCCAGGAGCACATCCAAAGCCGCTTGCGGTGTGCACCTTCTAGCCCCAGTAATCAACATTGCAGACTTCCTTTGGACATTGCTTAGGATATTTAAAAAAAAAACTTAATTTCGGTTTACACCCAATGAATGAGGTATGGGATAGCTTCTCGCGTTGTTGTGAATTAACACGCTTTCTATTTTTAGATTCGAATGCGAACGTCACTGTTTGAGAAGCTCTTACTAGGGTTGACTCGACACTAATACTGCGAAGTTGCTGTCGACAACATTCGAGGGGAGCCGACAATGAAAGAAATTTTTTTCTCTTTTTTTTAAGATGGTAGTCGCGTGTTCCAACCACTATGTCACAGCCGGCCCCTTAGCATATTTAATAAATAACTTTAATCTAGGCCCATAAGTAATAATTGCCAGTATACAGCCACATTGTGACCTTCGACCTCAGCCCCCAGCTTTAAGCTATAATGTTCCGGCAAGCATAAAGAGCATTGACGTCTTCTTTCCACCTTTCCTCGATATTCTTTGGCCAATTTATCACAACACCTAGTTGCTTGGTCTTCGTTGAGTGGTTTAGTTTCACACCATTTAGTTTCGGTGGTCTGAAGCCCTTTACCTTATGTCTACGAGTAAAGAGAACCAATACCGTTTTCAGAGGTTTCACACCTAGACCACAGGTCATGACCTATCGTGGCAGCTTCCCAAGGGCATTTTGCATGAGGTCACACATCGTTGGTATAAATTTCTCACCTATCACGGTGACCACCTCGTCCGCATATGCCACAATTTTTGTACCATCCTCATTGAACGCTTTACGAACTTTGTTTATCACAAGGTCTAATAGAAGAGTGCACAGCACTCCCTCGTATTGTGTTCCTCTAGTAGCTATCTTTTTCACGTAGTTTCCGCAAAGGTCTGAGTAGACTACACGGTTTTCCAATATACAATCCACCAAATTCTAGCAGACGTGATGCATTTATGTTTTCCGAAGAGTTCCTTATTGCGCATAACGTCAAATTATTGAAAGCCTCCTATATATCCAGGAATGCAGCTAAAGTGAAGTTACCTGAATATAGGTTGTTTTCCAACCCAACCACGTCATGGAAAGCATTCTCTAATGATCTTCCAGCGATACCAGGTGCTCAGATAATGAGGGCTTAAAGATATCCTTATGTACATATGAATAAATATCTGCAAAACTTTCAGCAAAAAGGATAAGATGCTAATTGGTTTGTAGTCCTTTAAGGAGGCATGAAAACTGAAAACCACCTTAACCTAGCCGGATACAAGACATGAAGATGTCCACCAAAACCGGAGTTATATCATGCACAGAGGTCTGCAGAACGATTGGTATTACATCATCCGGACTAGGCGATTTGTATGGCTCAAAAGTACTTATAATCTACTTCACCATTTCCTCATCCACCATATTACTCACAGCAACCAAGTCTTTATAGCTGATCGACGTGGGTGGGCTCATACTACCGACCGCATTATCTGCATCTCAACAGTCCGGGAATTGTGTGTCCATAAGGTGCTCCAGTGCTTTATTGCTGGACTCGGTCCATGACCCATCTGTTCTGTGATTTTAGACGTTTAGACATTATAATTATGCTTTATGTTAACAGCTATGTAGAATGTGTTCAGACTTCAATGACATTTATCAATTTTTCGACTTTTCCACATCCTCAGACACTATTGTCTTTTATAAGAATCTTTCTTAACACTTTGTCAGTATGACTCCCGTTTTAAAAAATAGTTATTATTATTTTATTATAGTAATGTAAAAACAAACTGTGTGTTCTTTATTTTGTTATTGGTTTCATTGCTCTCGTTTTTGTATTATATTTCTTCTGTTATTTTTTGCAACGGCTGTTGATAGTCAATCTGTAGCCGAATTGGAACAATCTTAACTATCTCTCCGCATTATGGGGATGAGGCCGCCGGGTGTGATGGCAACAGTGCACTGCTTTCTCACATAGCTAGTTTGGCATATGGAGCAGTCGCTGTGAAATGTCCCGAAATGATTTTCGTTTTAAAATTCTTTGAACTGAGCAACATATATAACATGGCACCCTAATGAGCTTGTAGTCGAGTTGGTGGGGGATTTGTGTCGATGTTTGTACGTCTTGCATTTAAATACAGAAGTTGAATATCCTTACGTTAAAAATTTATATTGGATCCACCATTAAATATTGTAAATAATAAGTAAAGGAAAGAAGAATGTTTAAATTAGCTTTAACCCGCAGGCAAAACGACGTTGGTGTTTGAAGGCATGCTTGTATTTTCTTTCTTAATGGCATCGCCCCGCTGGTCATGCGTTTTTCAAGATTTATAAATTATACGTTAAATAATCGCATTATTTTAACCATTGTTTATCTCTTTATTTGTGTACTTGGTGCTTAATTGTTATAAATTATAGTCAGTGTGTTTGGTAAGAAGAAAGAGAAAATCACGATTTTTACTAACCCTCACTTGCACAAGGCATGAACTAAATATTAAACTTTATAAACACGAAGCGCAAATGAATGCATGGCATAAACAATTGGCAAGATAAATGATGTACAAATGTGTTACTTAGTCAGATTATTTAATTGAATATAAGCCGCTCCAACACAATAAATACAGTACGCACTCGATTTCCGTAGCCTCCGAATACCGCAATTTTTACATTACGGTCATTATAAGTGGCAACTGCAATTTCTATTTATGATATTTTGCTGAAATTTTTGTTTCATAATTAAATTTTTTTCAGGGGCATTGCTCATCAATTTTTTCGAACAAATTGTTTCAAACTGCTGAAGATCAAATGAAAATTTGTACTTTTATTCCGAAAAACAAATGTGTTTTTCCGTCATGACATAAGTTGATAAGTCAGTTTTTTTTTTAAATTAATTTTTATATGTCTTCTGGAGATTTAGAACAAGTTGGCAAAGGATGATATGTTTGAGATAAGTGATAACTTTTTTTCGTTTCGTGGAATAAGTAATAAAGAAATTCATAGCTATTATTATTAAAATTAATTATTTTAGCGCAAAGAGCGAATAACTTCCAGAAATTTATATGTCAGCAACCGTTTTCTTTGGAGTCATTTGAAAGAGCAAGTACGTGTGAAATAACCCGAGAAAATCCTTAAAGTAAAGTTATTATTGTGGCAGAAGTTGAACGATATTATGGGAAATTCTCTAAAAAAAACATTTCCATGCGAAGCTAAAAACGGGGATCATATAAGGGGCAATATTTTCCATTCTTAGTGTAAAAACATTTAAAATTTTGTAATGCGTGGCGACTTAATAAGGCGTTGCGACAACATATGAAAATCATATAAAGCAACTAATGAACAGTAATTTTTATTGGAATCTTGAATGCAGCGTTCAAAAGAGAAAAAAATAACTTGAGTTTGTCCTTGTTTATCGTTAAAAACTGCAAAACAATATCATCCGCGTACGATATCTGCATGTGACTTTTTTTAAAGAAAGTATTTAAAAAAATACTTAATTTCTCTTTCACCCCACGAATGAGGTATGGGATGCTTCTCGAGTTGTTGCGAATTAACACGCTTTCTATTTTTGATTCACAACAAACTCGACACTTATACTGAAAGTTGAAGTCGACAACATCAAGGGTCCGGCAATGAAAGAAAAATGTAGATGACTGGAGCCGGGAATCGAACCACGAATATCTCGCATGGTAGCCGCGTGAATAAAATGGCTCCCTGAGATTTTAGCTTATCGTTACTGAAGAATGTATCGGGCAGTGTCATCCAGCAAAGTCGTATTAGCTTAGCAGGAAAACTTAACATAGCCATGGCATCGAATAACTAATCATATTCGACTGTTAAATGCTGCTTTTAGATGGTATGTGCCGATCTCAATTCTTGGGTTTTCTACCCGATTTGTCATAGCGTAAATATCTTGACAGGACCTTGTATGCGATAGGAGAAAGGCTAATGAGTTAGTTCACACTATAGTGTTCAAATACTTGCATTTTTAGAAAACCGGTTTCCGGTTTATTCGGAAAACACAGTTTTCTAACAATTCTGTTTTCGGATACTTGCCCAGTAGGAATTATCGTCATACACGACTTTGTCGTCAACGCTGATATCAAGACAAAATGTGAAAATGTATGTACTTGTCGTCAAAACACTCGGATGACGACAAGCTAACCGACAAAATACTAATGTTGTCGTGCATCAAACAAAGAATGTAATGCAACGGGACAATAACGACATGAGATTGAAGATAGGAAAGAGAACGTAAAAAATGTTCAGTTTATTGTAACAGCAGTGTGTGACGGTTCATGAATCGGAGGTTTTCAATAAAACTACTTTAATTTGTAATTTTAACTGTTAACTACAATTTGACCTCACATTGTCGGCTATCAGATCGTGCATGATTGTGTGGGCGACATGTCGTTTCGGCATCAACGACAATTTGACCGACATTGTCGCTCATCAGGTCGTTCATGACAAAGCGGACACTTGTATGACAATTTCGTCATGCACCTTTCCTTGAGGATGCCTTACAGACACTTAGTAAAAAACCGGGTTAACCAATTTCGTTCGGTTTTTCGGAAATTGTAAAAAAATCAAATATGCAATAAAATCTGAAAAAAATCCTTTCAATTAATTAGAGCTTTTGAATTCAATTTGCTTAAATTTACATCCACTTCATCCGAACCGAAGTTATTGGGTGGTCCCAAAAACGACCCAGTATGGATTTTATGGCCGTTGCTGCCGATAAAATGCTTTTGTTTACGGTTGAAACTCATCACTGTTCTTGTTTTATAGCTGTCTAAAGATGGTCATTTGCTGCATTTTTGTGAAAAGTTAGCTTAGTTCATGTTTTAGTAACTTTTGAACGCAACATCGGATTAAGATGACCATGGATCGCCTGATGGATCTCCACCTTCTCTTTAGAAATGGGGGACAAAAATTAGTGGTAATTGTGGGTCAAAGACACAAGCAACATTAATTTGTTTTCTTTTTACCATTAGACGCTTACTACTCAATTAGAGTTGAGATCCTCATATTTTTAATGATGAGAACCCAAGTGTATCTTGATGATTTTCTATTGTATGGTGATTAAGGTGTTCAAAACCGAAACCGTAAACCTGTTTTTTTTTTATTTAAAACCGTATGCCGAGTTTTTTCCTTCGGGTACTCGGTTTTTTTTTAAATTGCTTTGTTACAACTCTAAAAAGAGTTATTCAAAAAGTAAAAATTTTAAAATTGAATTTGAAATTAATTTAGAAAAAACTATTTACATTTTGTAAACGAGAATGTTTTTTTAAAACTTTGTAACATTTTAAATTTCAATTTCAAATTAATTTAGAAACAACTTTTTACGTTTCATAAACGAGAATGCTTTTAGAAGCATTGTAAAATTTTAAAATTCTATTTCAAATTAATTTAGTAAAATCTTTTTACACGTTATTAAAGTGGATCAACAAGTCGAAGTGGATCTCGCCGAAGATGATAGTAACGATGATGAATGCGGTGAAATAGTGGTAGTCAAAAAAATTGTACGTAGCATGTTAATTCATTTAACAAGTCGAGCGAAAAACAAAGATAATGTTCCATGAGCACAATAAAGAACTAAGGCTCATTGTCGATGTGAAACACCGGTGGAGCTCTTTATCTGCATTGATTGAACAGTTTCAAGAATTAACCCATGTGTCAACCATGGGCTTACAAGAAATAACAATTTTGAGAGATTTAAGCTCAGCGCTTCAGCCTTTAGCGCTCGCAATTAAAAGATTCTGCGACTCTAACCGACGCTGAAGGAGTATATGCGTTTATACTGAATCAGCTCAAAAATATAGATTCCGCATATGCTCGGGAGCTGCGAGACAAAATTATAGCAAGATTTATAGCAAGAAAGAAGAATACAAACGTTGAATAAAACTTAATTTCCCTTTACACCCTATGAATGAGGTATGGGATAGCTTCTCGCGTTGCTGTGAATTAACACGCTTTCTATTTTTAGATTCACAACTAACGGCACCTACTTATTTATCGACGAATGCGAACGTCACTGTTTTGAGAAGCTCTTACTAGACACGACGATTGAATCGACGCTTAATACTGCGAAGTTGCTGTCAAACAACATTCGAGGGGAGCCGACAATGAAAGAAAATTGTATTTATTTTTTTCTTAAAAGATGACTAGAGCCAGGTTTGAACCTGCGATCTCCCGCATGGTAGTCGCGTGTTCTAACCACTATGCCATGGCCGGTCCCACAAACGTTGAATAGCCTAATTATATATCTTAGCTTCGGAACATATCCTACAAGCTCATCCTTCGTATTCTAAAAAGGCGGAAACGATGGAATATGCGAACGAACTTTTTAAAAGACTTTATCCTGCAATTCCCCAACAACGGCAGATTTTAGTAACAGTTCAGATTGTGAGATGAAGAAATCCCCTAATGGTAGTCTTTGCAACGATTTAAACAGGACAATAAAAACCATCAAAATTCAGCATTGAAAACTAGTAGCAATGACACAAGACTATATGATGATTTCAACTATTTCGATAGATTTAATAAAAGGACAGAAAAGCTCAACATCTTCCTAAACGCGCCTTTGTCAATAAATCCTACTTCCACAATTAGTGAGTGCGTGTTTTCTGTATCAAGCTTTATAAAAACGTAACAGAAGAATAGACTCAAAGTTGAACACCTAAATGGCATACTATTTCTTAAATACTATTTACAAAAAAATTTAAAATATTTCAAAAATTTATTCCATTCCAAAAATACTACTTTAAAAAATAAAATAAGAGATTCCAAAAATTTATTTAAAAGTAAAAACACAAAATAAAACAACACATTTCTTATTTTTTGTAAATAAATGCATTTTTTTAAACCAAATTATTTTATTTTATTTTTATTTTTAACTTTTTAGGAAAAAACAGAAAAAACCCGGTTAAACCCGTTTTCTTTCAAATGCTGTATTCGAAATCCGAGTTTTCTAAAAAATCAATTTTTCGAATAACTCGGAAACCGGGTTTTTGAAAAAAGGAGGTATTTGAACACTCTAATGGTGATCATAAATTAAGCTCCTTTTTGCGATCGGACACTTAGTTTAGAAGATAACTGCATTTAAAGTTGTTCGTATGAATATCTACGGTTTCCCAGCCATTACAAGGTAAGATCCCAACTATATCTTAGTGATTTCACAAATATCGTGTGGGGATTGCAAATTAATCCCTTTTTCGGAATAGAATGCTAAGTTTAGGAGATAGCGACAATTGAAAGTTTTTTTTATATGAATGAGAATGCTGCTTATCCGATATCTTTTGCGCAAATCTCAAAGGATGCTTTCATTGAAAAATCCTTATGCAATACGAAAATTTGTTTGAAAATGCTGCTATTGCATAAGGATTTTTCAATGAAAGCATCCTTTGAGATTTGCGCAAAAGATATCGGATAAGCATAAACAACCTTCTAAGCCGATTTGCCTCGACATCAAAAAATCGGTTAAACCAGGTATTAGAATTTGGCGTTTTTGTAGAAACCGGCATACGGTTTCGGAAAAAAAACCGGTTGGACGATTTTCGGTTTTGGTTTTGAACACTCTAGTTTACACACTTGGATTGCCATTTTTAAGCACAGGACATAAAACATTTTTAAGCCAAGCCGTCATATTACCAGTTTTTTTATATATTTTGATATACGTAATTTTCGAGCTATATCTTAATATTTCTATATCCTCGCCCTTTCGTCTCGTTCAAAAAGGCTTATTCCGTCAAAAACGCCTACCTTTCCCTTTTTTTGATATCGTTCCCCATTTGCCGTAGTGTTGCCTTGTATGCAACATCCATTTTCTTAGACATTACGCGACACTCTTAATCGTACAATAACTTGCCTGAGTGTGGTACCCCGTACTAAGTACTGCCATTGCGGCAGAGGTTATAGAACGCGTAATACGCAGCCACACAAACGAAACATGGTAATAAGCAGCAATATATGGTCCCATTTGCGTAAACGGCGAGTTCAGTATTTGGATGAACCATGAGCTGTACCACGTTATACCACGACATTGATGTGGTCAAGCGAATCAAGGGTTCCCATGCTTTTTGTATCGGAGTCCAATATTTTTACCACATGTGATGAAGGAAAATGCGGCAAGGATTGCGGCGGATTACCTTAATTTTCCATGTTAGTGTAGGACGACGTCTCCTTTGTATTCTATGTGAGTCGGTAGGTTTAATGATAAAATCTGTTAATTTGCATCTTTCTTTTACTTTCCATATTAATTTCACTGTGGCCCATAAGATCACTCGTACAATAACACTAATTAACGATTTCAGTGCAGAAACACGCTTAATGATACTATTGTCAAGTCGTTCACCTCCTTGCTATGTTTTTCGCTCTGCGTGTGTTAATTAAATTTTCATTGGGGGTCCGATAACATTAAATCCAGCTGGTTTAAGTCGCTGTTATCCGTTCATAGTCATTTATTACAATTATTTTTGCCGTGATTTAGATTTTTATGCATGCGCCTACTGTAACCTGTGTCTACGTTAGACACTAAAGATGAACTGGGTGAATTGTAGAAATTGAAGATAAAGGCACAAAAATTGCAACTGTTGAATGTAATGTGAGTTTAATACGTAAGTAGGCACCGTAATTAAAGTGTTCAATACAGAGAAATATGAAAATACACTTTAATTTTAAATTGTTTAAAGTTTTTATATATAAACATTACACAACTTAGTAAAATAAATGTATGTTTATGATTCATAAGTTATAATAACCTTGTAAGATAATTACCTTACAATCCTTGATCATAAAAACGGTGATACAACTAGTTATTTGTACTACAACCATTAACAACTACATACAACTATTTTATTGAATGTTGAACCGTTAAATGGAAATTTGTGTGAGAGGTGAACGTTACTTCTGCTGAGCTTGAATTCTTTATATGAGCTAATAAAATTTTTATGAAATTTTTTTTTGAACGGAAGATGGAAGTTATTTTTATCCGATCGTGTTCATCTTTGAACTTAACCTCCACTTAGAGGATATAAGACTGCACATCACATTTCGATAGCTCTTAAACTAAGGCTGTAACCAAGGGGGCAGACAGACGGACGAACATCTTTAAATTGACTCAGAATTCAACCCTGAACGACGCTGATATGTATACCACACATCCTTGTGTTCACTTAAATCGACTAAGGATAAATATATGTCAATCTGACATTTGTAACGTGACGCCAGTCGTCCATACATACATTCACCCACATACACAATTCTTTCTCTAAACAACTTTGATTTGACTTTCAACATCGCCAACAAACCCAAACTGCATACATACTTCCAATTACTTCGAGCGCAATAGTGGCCGAATGGAAGCAACTCCAACCACGCGATCGGCCATCTACAACCTTCATTTGCCCTTGAATACTGAGAATTCTTCAACTATTTGAAGGGCAAACGTCAATACCACCGATCGCACGACCGCCGCAAACGACTCGTTCAGCAAAACACGCAACTGCTATCAACGACACATTCGGCAATCGCCACGAACGGCGAAAGAGCACGACGACCAACATCCAACCAAACACATTAAGGAAACGACATCTCAAGGGAAAGTGTTATTCAATGCTGTGTGATGTGATGTAATTCTCATTACATCGAGAGCTCCACTTACGTAAATTACACAGTGCAACAGTGAAAAAAATACAAAAACGGGATAGTATAGGTTCGATTCTACTAAAAATCGGTTAACAAATAGTTAAGTTATTCATGATTTCCGAGGGACGCAACTTTCATATCCTATGCTAAAATCAAAGTTGAAGTAATTAACAACAACACCAAAACAATGCTTCTTCTTCCACCTTTGATTTTAGTATAGGATATGAAAGTTGCGTCCCTCGGAAAACATGAATAACTTAACTATTTGTTAACCGATTTTTACAAACACATATGCGTTTAACTCGTGATAGCGTGCACTTTCTGAATAAAATAGTAAACATTAGGATGTCCTTATAAAATAGGGTTTTATTACCCTTCGATAGTAGAATCGAACCTATACTATCCCGTTTTTGTATTTTACAAAAAGTCGTCATTTGTTGCATAGTGTTATCGAACATTTTGCTTGGTATGTCGTCGGTTGCTACCGCAGCGATGTTTATTACTAAGTTGCTTTGTACCCGATCTCCTCTGCCCTTCTCAGGGCAATCATTTATCGAAAGAAATATTCTTTTGTTTATTCGGACTTTCGTCTGTTGAACCAACTTTTGTTGGTTTAACCCAAATTCCATTGGTGGTAAAATCGGACTTCTGTCTGTTGAATCGGACTTCGCTCTGTTGAATCGGACTTCGGTCTGTTAAATCGGACTTCGGTATGTTGAATCGGACTTCGGTCTATTGAATCGGACTTCGTTCTGTTGAACCAACTTTTGTTGGTTTAACCCAAATTCCATTGGTGGTAAAATCGGACTTCTGTCTGTTGAATCGGACTTCGGTATGTTGAATCGAATTTCGGTCTGTTGAATTGGACTTCGGTCTGTTAAATCGGACTTCGGTCTGTTGAATCGGACTTCTGCCTGTTAAATTAAACTTCGGTCCGTTAAATCGGACTTCGTCTGTGAAATCGGACTTCGGCCTGTTGAATCGGACTTCGGTCTGTTAAATCGGACTTCGGTCTGTTAAATCGGATTTCGGTCTGTTGAATCGGACTTCGGTCTATTGAATCGGACTTCGTTCTGTTGAACCAACTTTTGCTGGTTTAACCCAAATTCCATTGGTGGTAAAATCGGACTTCTGTCTGTTGAATCGGACTTCGGTCTGTTGAATCGGACTTCGGTCTGTTAAATCGGACTTCGGTATGTTGAATCGAATTTCTGTCTGTTAAATCAAACTTCGGTCCGTTAAATCGGACTTCGTCTGTGAAATCGGACTTCGGCCTGTTGAATCGGACTTCGGTCTGTTAAATCAGACTTCGGTCTGTTGAATCGGACTTTGATCTGTTAAATCAGACTTCGGTCTGTTGAATCGGACTTCGATCTGTTGAATCGGACTTCGGTCTGTTGAATCCAACCCCGGTTGGATCGTCGGTTGCACAGATTTCGGTCTGGTACACCAAGATACTATTTGCTCCTGACGCATTGTATTAGAAATTAACACCGTAGCATTTTGGTACTAACACTCCGTCGGGTACGATTCGGTCGCGAATTCGTAATCGATATAACTACGAGTTGCAAAAGTCGATCTACTAAGGAACACGATCCTGAGTTGCGGATACCAAACTGATTTACGACAAAAGCCGAATCATCGATACAACCACGAGCTGCAAAAATCGATTTGCTGGAGAACACGAATCATCAACACGACCCTGAGTTGCGGATATCAAACTGATTTACGACGGAAACCGAATCATCGACACAACCACAAGTTGCAAAAGTCGAATTGCTGAAGAACACGAATCATCAACACGATCCTGAGTTGCGGATATCAAACTGATTTAGGACGAAAGCCGAAGTTTCGATATGTTCCCGAATTGCTGAAGTTAATCTGAATACCCGACAAAACCCGAATCACCAAAACGTCCACGTATTGCTGATACAAACCTGAACCACCGACAAACCCGAATCATCAAGATGCCCCAGTATTACTGATATGAACCTGAATCATCAAGAAAACCCGAATCACCAATACCCTTCTGAGTTGTTGACATTAACCCGAACCACCGACGAACCTAAGTCATCAATCATCACTTGCTGATATTAACCTGAAACCCCGACAGAACCCGAATCACCAAGCATACCACGTACTGCTGATATTAATCATCGAAAGTACCCGAATTACCACGTTCCTGAATACCGAAACAATCCTGACCTATCTGACCTCTACAGTTTTGGGAGTATAGCATAAAGTTCTCGATCACCTCAAATCGACCGATTCATAAAATTCTCGATTACCCCGTAGGAAGTATCGTCATACACAACATTGTCGTCAACGCTATTCTCGTGCATGATTGTGTGAGCGACATGTCGCTTATTTAGGCATCAACGACTGTTTGACCGACATTGTCGCTCATCAGGTCGTGCATGACAAAGCGGACACTTGTATGAAAATTTCGTCGACGATTTGTATGGACGGTCCTCTACGTGACATCAAAGATATACTATGGTCATGCACCTATCCTTGAGGATGTCTAGCAGACACTTCCTACTGGGTACCTTAAATCGAACCGAGTCCCGAAACCTGTCATTGCAGTCAGAGGCTACATCAATATTCGTCGAGCGTATGCTAAAAGTTCTCGATCATCTAAAATCGGCTCGGGTACAAATTACCGGACAAGACAACACGCTATCACTGAATCCGAATCTGAATTGTTTTCGTATCTAAATAATTTATCCAGTAGATTATAAGTTTGAATTACACCATCAAAAAACAATGCTGTTATTTTGCCCTAGTCAGGGAAAATCTACTGAGTTCTTATACCGTAAGATTTTGTGGGTCCTTATGGCGACCCTGGCGACGACTGGACTTACCTCAGCCGACCACGTTACACATTTAATTCAGAAAAATGTCGCTACTAAAAACTTAAAAATCCGTATTTTTGCAGAATATTCCTGAAAAAAGGACTTGTCAGGACATTTGTGGACATGTTTTTCATACCATTGTATGCGTCTTTAAAAACTCTTTCCTATGATACTAATATTGGGCATATAGTCTTTAGTTAAATTTCAAAAATCTCGGACAAACTCAAAAAGAGACCATTTTTTAAAAACGGTGCAGCTTACTGGATCTTAATCCTAGGCACGAAATTTTTAGAGATTCATCATAAAACAAGCCAAGGAACATTTTGGGGGTGGACCGAAGAAACTTTTTTTGGTGAGTCGGTCTAATGGACATGAATCAAACGACTTAAAAAGTCATGAATCGAATTTGGTTCAAAGAAACCTAGGGCCTAAAGTTACTCCATCCATGTGTTACACTTTGATATATACTCTCGTATGCGTAGGTTGGGGGTATACAAGTAAGAGCATTGTCGTTCTTGAGTTATGGCAAATCAAATCCATATCCAGTCCTTTGGATTTCCTGTATATCAGTAATGTCAGCCTTATACTTATCGGGGACATCTGCCGGTTGAATAGCAGCACCTGATCTCCACAGAGTTCTAACATTCTAAATGCATAAATCATGGCCCTAATATCGTTGGCAGTGGTCTTCGACATTTTAGGGGAACACATAATCCAATTTCTATAAAAAGTTGTTTTCTTTTATTTTCTATTTATCAATTGCTTATTTACCTACATACTTATATACCATAAATACACTGTAAATGATTTAAAAGATTTGCAAAAATTCTAATTAAATATTCATTTGATATAAACAGCAAAGACTAAACGTTAAACGACGTCAAGCCAAGCTGTGACTAGATTTGAATGCCGACTTGGATTTGAAATAATAAACATGTGTCCATTTACATAATGCGATGCCCCCTTAACCCCCCCTAACACACAAATCCACTCAGACCAAAGACGAGAACAGATAGTAACCAACATTAGGGATTACAGCATCAAACCGCACCGAGAATGAGTTTGAAAAGATTTCGCATAAAGGACTGGAAATGAAAGCGAACAACACAAATGGTAACAGTAAGTGTTACTGAAGCCAACAGAATTTGCAAGTCTTTTGGTTAAAATATAAACTTTCCGTGTTCTTTTTTTGTTTGTTTCTTACACCATCATTATTTGCATTCAAAACCACCTGGCCCATAGCGAGTACCCTGAGAAGGACATGCAGTGAGTACCTAGTCTCTATTGTGTAGCGGAGTGGAAGGTGGGAGGAGTTGGGCGAGGAGGCCAGCTTTTATTTGCCTGCAATCGTAACATAAGGATCTTCTTGTTCTATTTATACCTGTTGTGCCGTGTGCCAGTTTTCAAGGTTCTGCGGAGGGATTGAACAAAGGATTCATTTACATTCAGTACATCTAAATGGACTGACTGAATGTGCATTCACATCGTCTCCGACCACAAAGCTATTGAAATAGCTTTTGCTGCTGCAGCAAACGGACTTGGCGTTAGGACGGCTTGGTGTTACCTTGTAGTCGTTTATTTGAATTTAAATTCAGTTTACAGTCCGGTGCATCATAGTGGCTCGAAATAATGGCAAGGTGTGCCCTTAATGCTTTCACTGAAAGGATAGAGGATAACATTAATGCAATGCCTGTAGAATACGATAGCTTGTCAAATGGAACAATTTTTGATATACCGTTGCTTATTAAGATAATAGAAGATAGCTATGATTCCTAGGTGTAGTTAATAAATGAATGTATAACCCAACACTTGTGTAATTCAGTGATCTGATTCTTGAATTGGAAAATTTTTGTTAGTCCGCTTAATTTGAAACGGCGCTTACGATAGGTCTGCGTTTGGAAGCAAATTCGTTGATTCTAATTAAGGTAAGGTAAAGGAGGAGCATTGAAGCTAAGAGCAATCCACAACACTCTTTGGAGTATCCAACTCAATATAATCGATTTTAAGTTCCTCCAAGAAATCAAGGTATGAAGCAACGGGGAAACTGAATCTTCAAGAATTCCTAGGTCCCTCGCCAATAAGCAGGTTGAGCGATGGTTTAATACCCCACTCTCGGAAAAAACTTTATTACTGAAACGCTGACAAATTTACGAATAATTGCCCGCTCGATGACGATCTTCGGCTTTAGACAACGGATTATGATTGCAACATGGAATGTTCGAACTCTCTCTGAAACGTTAAGAGTGCAATGAAATGTCTTCCTAAAACGTTGAAATATTAGGCATAATCGAAGCAAAATGGGTACGAAGCGTCAAACAATACCTTTTATCAGGTCACTGCTTTATATTCTCCCGGAAATGATACCAATAAAACCATTATGGGAAAACACGGTCTCGGATCTGAAAGAAACAATAATGGTGACAGACTGGTTGACTTCTGTTCACGTCAGCGATTATTTATAGGCGGCACGAAATTTTCCCAAAAAAAAACATTCATAAAGTGGGAGTCTCCAGATGGTCGCACCAAAAACCAAATAGACCACGTGATTATCAATAAGCAATTTCTTAGTTGTCTACTTGATGTGAAAGCCAGACGTGGGGCTGATATTGACAGCGATCATATGCTACTCATGGGGGTTCTGAGACATTTCATTGTTAAAATGAAACGAGTTGGAAAAAATACAACCTCCATCGACCGTAAGACCCAACGATAGCAGATCGCTATACCAACGTTCAAGCTTGCAACCAGAGCGCAAAGTCTGTTTTCGGTCCTAGACTGGCAGTACGGAATCCATGAATTACTGGGAGCACAAGGAATGAAATACGCAACCGGAAACGTTTAAAAAAATCTCGTTTAAATGTGAAAACTGCAATCTCCAAAATAAGTGCCAAAATACAATACCGAGAATCAGCTAGTAAGGTTCAGCGCATGGCACGTACTGATTGCAAGGCTTACCTTAACAGCATTGCAGATGACGCGGAGAAAGCCAGCAAAATTGGAAATATGCGTGGTGTATAAGAAGCAGTAATAAAAGATCATAAAGGACGCAATCTAGAATCACCAAAAGATCACTTAAGATAATCGCGCGATTTCTTCAGTTGCTTATCAAATCAAATAGCAGACATTACAACATGCCCATGACTGTCATGCAGGCGAAATCCGCCCTGCTTGATTTCCACTGTCCCTCCCACACGAGAAGAAATCGTAAATACACTCCGGCAATTAGAAAACAACAACAAAAGCGCCGGCCCAGACCAACTACCTGCTGAACTTCTGAAGTACGGTGCCGAACCAATCGAGGATGCTTTAATACCAATGTTCTGCCATATTTGGCAAACAAACACTATACCAGACTATTGGAAGAAAGGAACTGTTATAACAACACCTAAGAAGGGCGATTAAAGTTAGTGCAAAAATTGGCGAGGTATAACAGTACTCAATGCGGTCAACAAAGTTCTAGCGCTCCTAATACAAAATCGCATAATACCCTACATTGAGACAATTTTGCGAAAGGAACAGGCGGGTTTTAGACCGTTCGGACCATACAACAACGTGGCGCATACTTACCGAGAAATCCCTAGAATTCAATAGCTCGACATACTTACTATACTTCGAACGTGCTTTCGACACCGTTTCCAGCGATGCTCTGTGGGTTTAACTGTATTGCAAAGGTTTTCCAGAAAAAAATAATAAATCCAGAAAATTAATAAACAATGAAAGTCTTCCCTTCTCTATTGAATCTGGAGTGAGACAGGAATGTATTCTGTCTCCATCATTATTTCTTTAACTATTAGATTTGGTATGCAGCAAACAAACGTCGATAGCCCCTCTGGTATTCGTTGGAATCTATCTGAAAGAATCAAGTATATTGATTATGGACTTGCAATTTGTCTCCTGGCACACCGCCATAGTGACATACAGGACAAACTCAGACATTTTGCTCGTAACGCAGCGAAAGAAGGCCTTAAAATAAATACAAAGAAAATGAAGATAATGCGTATCGGTCCTGCAAAAATACGCCCAATTGATCTTGGTGGAGTCATAATAGAAGAAGTGAATTCATTTTGCTATCTTGGTGGCACTATCACTGCGAATGACCGATTAGATAAAGATATCAATGATCGAATAATTAAAGCTCGGTCCGCTCTCCAAAATCTAGAGAGCAAATAACATTTCAAAGGCTACAAAAATTCAGATTTTTAATAGTAGCGTCATCAGCGTGCTCCTTTACGGTTGCACCACTTGGAAGCCATCCCTAACCAGTTTGAGGAAACTTCAAATTATTACCAATCGATGTTTGCGCCAGATTCTTTGGATATTCTGGCCCTATTGGATTACGAACGAACAACTGCCTCAATACCATCAAGTGTGAAATAATAACACGCAAATGGTTCTGAATCCGCAGGGGCAACGAAGACGGGCCGCCCATGTTCTACATGGATACGAAGTACAAAGAAAGAATACGAAAAATTAGGAATAACATGGAACCAAGTCAAAACTTTAGCAAATCATCGTGACAGATGTAGAGAATTCGTTAGCGCCCTAAGTTCACAGTGAACGTTTTATCAAACTGTTTATCCTAGCAAATTAATTAAATAAAGGCGGGAAAAGGGATAACAAGACAAGACTTGACTAATCCGTTACTGTTTAAACATTTCTTTTTTAAACGCCCATCGTCTTATTCTTCTTCATATTCGGCATCAGTAGTAGCACGTAGAAAAGAATTCCAAGCGCTTCGGTTTTTTTCGCTCTGTAGATAGTTCGTAGACATAGACAACAGCTTTTTCACCTGGTCCATCTAAAAATGGTTTGATCGCCCACTCCTGCGCTTCCTATCGAGTTTATTGCCGAACAATTCTTAAGCTAAAGCATTTTGATCCATTCGTACAACGTGACCAAGCCAGCGTATTTGGTCTATTTGAAAGCGATTGACTACGTCGATGTCGTTATACAGCTCATGGGTTATTCGACGCCATTAACCATGGTGGGTCCAAATATTTTGCGAAGTATTTTTCTATCGAAGACTCCTAGAATAAATGGATCAGCTTGTGCCATTACCCGGGATTCTGCGCTGCAGAGCAAGACTGGTAGGATCAGTGTCTGGTAGAGTTGGACTTATGTTTGTCTAGGAAGGGCTTTGTCATTAACTCGCTTAATTAGCACATAGTACCAGGGGTTAATGATCAATTTCCAGACTGATATTATTATTTTTGTTTACGGCTGGATCAAAGTAGACAAAATCATCTATCACTTCAAAGTTCTTGTTGTCAACGTTTACGCAGCGTCCCAAAAAAGTAGACTCTCAGTTCGTAAAACAAATATTTGGTGTTGTCCCCATTTATCACCAGAACCACTTTTGCCAACTGCTCCTCAATGCTTCAAAAGGTCGCAGTAATATCCCGCAGTTCTCGGCCAGTGATATCTATATTATCATTGGCATACGCGATCAGCATGTGGCTTTTGTTAACCTGCAACCATCACCATTATGATGTTAAAGAGAACGCATGACAGACTATAGTCTTGTCTAACGACTCGCTTGGTAGAAAATGGCTCTATCAAATTTTTGCCTATTTTCTCCTTCGCGGAGATACCGTACTCAGCTGTAGCGTCTAATAGTTTGTGTCTTATTGGACTATCGAATGCAGCTTTGTAATCGAAAATAAGATGGTAGATGTTGATCTGCATCTCTTAGGTCCAATCGTGTTCTTAAAAGTCTTTTAGATAGTACACTACATAGAACCATGTATTATATGGGTAAAAGACTGTTCCCGCGATAGTTGGTACACACACTTTGATCGTTTTTTAAACACGGGACATAGAGCACTCGTATTCCAATCATCGTGCGTTCATTCCTTGAGCCAAATCGTGTTTATGAGTTGGTGAATGCACGTTGCCAGCTCATAGCTGCCGGCTTTAAAAATCTCTACCTGCAGTTCATCATTAGTTCAGAGCTGGCATGAGCGTGGTTTTTCATAACCCAGTTCGGTCATTGCAGCAATGGTCATAGAATTCGCAATGTGCTATCACTGTGTGTCGGGAACATCAAAAATGAAGGCACAATAATTGAGAGGGTTTTTGGAGTAGGCATTGACTATATCGGTGGTATGCAGGTTTGCGATGAATAACTTCCTTTGCGTTTGGTAACGAACATTTTTTTCAGCAATACTAAATCGCTTGCGCTCCTTGGCTGCAACTAGGTAGTGATCAATATTTCCAGCGCTCATTACACGCACGTCCATAACGCTTAAGATACTCATATGCCTTCCATTGATTACCACGTGATCAATACCGTTTTCTCGGGCCAATTTACATAAGAATCAGCAGGAATAGTGTCGGGCCGATTTTCAAGACGAGCATTGTTACCTGAAAGGGTAACGATAACAAGTCAACTAGACCAAACAGAAGTTCAATTATAATAAATGTACATCATCAATATGTGATCCTAACCTATTTTGACTTGAATATGTTTTATTGGTTTTTCGGGACATGTTCTGTGTTTCTTCGTGAATACGCCAGAACATTAAGAGTGCTCTTGCATTTTGAAACCTTTCCTCCCCACTGGCCATAGCTAATCGACACAGCTACCGGTTCAAATGTAAATGGATTTTTGGCCTACCCTATTTTTACAGCTGTTGCATAAATTCGACTAACCCTGCCACTTTTGAACCGATTGAGATATTTTAGATGATATTTTGAATTGACAGAAAATTCCGTGAACTTTTTTTTTCATTATAATCAATTAAGTAGTTACTCAGGAGTTAAAGGCCTAAGTTGTACACAAAATTATTAGATTACTTAAACATCCATGTTACACCAATATGCCATTGCCTGAGTACTGCGTTCTGCAAGGACTACCTGTGCTTAATTCTTTAGCTAATATTAAATACTATAAAGTTTAAATAATTATTTGTCGGTCTTAACCCCCAGTGCTTGCCGCAGTTCTTAATTACTACGGAGTGAGCAATCAACTTGGATGTCGATTGGTGCTAAGCAATGTAATGAAATAGAAACTCATGGTCTTATTCTCTCCTAATGGCGCAATTAATTAATTTGAAGAGATTTTTTGCACTGGAACGAACAATCTATCCAAGGATACCAGATGACTTTCACTTTAACATTACAATCACCTTAAAGTGGCCCATTAAATCAGGCGTAGGTGTATCATTGATGTGGGAAAGTCTTTTAAGTTGATGGGGGTGGGGTAAATACGTACCGGACAGTCTGCATCAAAATATCATTAACCTAATGCGAACATAATTGCTCACGCAATGTTCGTTTTATTATATGGGTAGTTTTTAAAGACTTCAGTTTGCTCGTTGAGGCCTTTAGAATGAACTGAATTTGTTGTTTGGATTTTTGAAATATTATGTCTTAGCTTCGAAAATAAAGCAATAATATAAAGCCAGCTTTTATATGCAGCAGCTAACATCAGCCTACAAATGTTCGTTCTACTTTTCTCTGCAAATCAGACTTTAAAACACCTTTCCATAGATTTTGATCTCCTAAACACGAATATTACTTTTAAAAAATGTTCTTAAGTGACGTTTTTTTTATATAAATTTTGTGAAATTTTGTTTCAAATTGTAGGAGGTGCTCTTACTTTTTTGGTTAATTTTTAGGTTAATAAAAAACATTTACTCGAACAGCAGTAACAAGGTTATTCAAAAATAGAAAACTTAAAAAAATCTGAAGTTTTCCTTCGGGGCAAATATTCGACTTTCAATATTGAAATAGACCACCTTCCCCCTGGACTATTCACAATTTTTTGGTCAGAACATTGTGTTCTGTTTGTGGTTGGTTCATCCACTGATTATTGAAATAAATTTTGCAACACGTTGCACAACAAAAGTTTACATCTATACCAAATAGGACGCCTTTAAGTCATGCGGAGATGCATTTACGTTTTATTCACTACAATGGTTGGCAGTTGTACATTCACACGCAAACGATATAAAACACCCGACACAGCATGACGGCGTCCATGCAGTACCGACACACTTTAAGTGATGTCGATGATCATTCTCAGTTGGTTGCACTTTATGTCCTTCTTCGTCTCTCTCGTATACTACCCAAGATACTTATATGGGTGTCAGACTCCGAACCGGTATAACCAAAACAGCGGCAGTTCCCATAATAGATAAGGCCGTAGGATACCAGCACCACATACAGCTGTGGGCGCACACATACGACTACATGTTGAATGTCTGCCTCGACAGTGACTTTGTCGTGCTCGCTGAATCGACCTCTAGTGCTTGGTGGCATCTATAGCAAATATTACATAACCAAAAGATGGGTTTGGATATTTACTGTTGTGTCTGTGTGGCAGGATTGTTGGGCGGTAAATTTGCCGGAAATAGGAAAATATATTGGTATGTGCCTACCTATACTAACAGATGTTTAGTAATCTAAGAATAAACGGCCTTTTTGCAAATATTTTGTTAATAAACATCCTTGTCTAAATATTAAAAACATGTAGAGCTCTACTGGTATAGGGGAAGGCTATATATGTCCCTATATGTATGTATAGTGATATTTTTGGGGTGAACTACATGTTAGGCTGTGGTATAATTTAAATAGTCAGCAATTTCGAGTGTTTGTTAGACACCTACATCTTTTTGTTTTTATATGGCATTAACAACAGAGTAATCTCTAAGTTGTCGCACGGAAAAATGATTTCTAAGCGCTTTGGTTTCCTGCCATCCGTAGATAGTTCGTCAAACTAATAGTAACAATCTTATATATAAAAATGAATTGCTGTGCAGTTGTCTCGCTAAAACTCAAAAACGGCTGGACCGATTTTCAAAATTTTTTTTTTGTTTTGTTCGCTATAGCTTCCGGATGGTTTAAAAGGTTTTATTTTTTCAAAAAGTGGGCGGTGCCACGCCCCCTTTTCAAAAATCGCTCTAACGGCTTTTCTAATAGATCGATTGATAGGAAAATTTTACCATGAGGTACTGTTGACCTGTAGATAGTTCCTGACTACATTTGGTTGTAATTGGATAAAGGGGCGTGGCACCGCCCATACAACTTGAAAATTAAAAAGGCTATATTTCATGAACTATCAGAGGTATGAAGATGAGATTTGGTATATATGTTGTTGGAGCTGTATTAATTACAGCTGGGTGGAAGAGGGTGGTGCCACGCCCCCTTTTTAAAAATCGTTCTAGCGGCTTTTCTAATAGATCGATTGATACGAAAATTTTACCAAGTGGTACTGTTGACCTGTTGATAGTCCCAGGCTATATTTGGTTGTGATTGGATAAAGGGGCGTTGTACCGCCCATACAACTTGAAAATAGAAAGGGCTATATCTCATGAACTATCAAAGGTATGAAGATGAGATCTGGTATATATGTTGTTGGAGCAGTACTATTAACAGCTAGGGTGGAAGTGGGCGGTTGCACGCCCTCTTTTCATTAATTGCTCTGACCTTTTTTCTAATAGACTGATTTATACGATAATTTTAGAAAGTGGTACAGATGTCCTGTAGTCTCTGGCTGTACTTGGTTGTGATTGAATAAAGGAGCGTGGCACCGCCCATACAACTTGGAAGTAAAAAGGACTATATCTCATGAACTATCAGAGTTAAGAAGATGCTATTTGTTACATATGTTGTTGTTACAGTATGAATTTCAGTAAGGGTGGAAGTGAGCTGTGACACACCCCTTTGAAAATAAACAGTTAAAACTGTCAAAATTCAACAGCATATTCCAGTTCACCTAGAGATATGAACAGTAGGGCGGGCGAATTTTTTTTCGCAAAATTCGCTGACCAAAATCGGAATCTACGAGACTTTGTGTCTAAATTTAAATCCTAGCTGGCGCTGTGAAGCGTGAAGATTTCAGATAGAGTTTTTTTGTTTTTAAATGAGCAGAAACCGAAAACTTCAAAAACATATATTTTTTGAGACCTTCTTCGTAAAACTGTCTTCCCAACAATCTAAATGAGGTTTTGCAGAAGCAAATCTATGTATTGGTTAAAAAGGTATGGGCTCTGAAAGTTGGCATACAAATATTAAGTTTTTAAAAATCTTTTGGCGGAGGTGCGAAATATTGAGCGGGATCCCAAACAATGTCAAAAATATACCATCCCCTTCGCTTTGGTCTCCATACTTTGGAATTGATTTTAGATATATAGTTTCTTAATGAAATTTTCTTAGAAATCATCGTAGATTCCGATATGTAAGTATGGGGTATTTTTTTGACGTATAGAACTTCTGATAGGCATATGTGTAAATCTATCGGTCATACTAATGAAGTGAGATAGACTTTCTTTCAGTACACTTTAGAAAATCACCATGCAAAGACTACACATGAATAGCGTTTACAAATCTTGCAAATTAATTTTTAAAATGTGCGTTCTGTTCCCCAAACTTATGAAACCCTTTGTCAAGTTTCCGGTGCATATAATAATCCATTTGAGCAGCTAATAGAAGCCACCGGCGCTGTAGATGTAAGTGAATTTATCGAACCGACGCCGTTCTCAGCAACTCGGTCTCTGCAAATGCTGAGGAAATATCCTGGCCTACATATATATAAGATCCAATTGGTGGAAGAATTAGATTTTGTTATTTATCATGTCATTTCAAATCATTGGGAGGAGAAATGGTTCCAACACGGGTGGCGTAACATGTCATACAGCGCGTGAGACCATCACTTTGTTAAGCCAAACGTTTGGTGACCGAATTTTATCAAAAAATGGTAGTACGAGTTCAATACAAAGATATTATTCGGGAATATTCTTGATCCGTGGGAGATCTGTTTTAATTGCTAAAGGCATCTTCAAACGAAGTTTTTATTTGCGGTCACTAGGCGGAGATGGCATGACAAAAGTGTTTTTTATGCCCAAAAAGATAGTATACAGACAATTTCCGCTGAATGTCTGTTTCCAATTTGTGAAAGAAGTGGTTTTTCAACATATTATTGCCGAGTTTAAGTACCGTTTTCAAAGTACTTTGCAGACCTACAAATATATAAATTATGGTTTTATATCATTTCGGATAGTAAGAAATGTGAAAAATATTACAAGTTAATATGCAATAGCGAAGCATTGCCGGGCCCACTAGTTCTAAATAAAGATACAGTCAAAATTAGCATACCTCAATAATTCAAAAATAAATTAATTAAATTTACGTTAAAGTGTATCAAATGATACATCAAATTCAGCTTACGATCAGAAAAGTGTTTTTTATTGTTTGATATTTTTCTACTTCGCATGTACATGTTTGACATAATTGTAGATATATATACAGCTGATGATGTACCATTGTGCATCAGTTCGTCACAAAGGGGTCTGAAGATGAACTCGTCATGGAGTTCGAAACGCGTCATCCTAGTGCGTGACACACTGAATTTTACCAAAAATATCAAACAATAAAAAAACACTTTTCTGATCGTAAGCCGAATTTGATGTATCATTTGATACACTTTAACGTAAATTTAATATATAAAACACGATCGACTAAAACTAACAAACAAACAGTTTAAAATAAATTAAAAATCACTTATTCGCTTCCAATAAAGTCTTAATACCTTTAATATTCGGTTAACGTTTCGCACTAATTAACTGTTAGATTTTGTTCAATGATAACATACAATTATTTCAATCTTTTGTCCAATTCATACAGATTTCAATTATTTCATACTATTTTTCAAAAATAACTAATTTAAATTCTTTAATCAGTGCTTCTTTTAATAATTTAGACTTTCGGGGCTTTGCTCGGGCAAAAACGTCAATTTAATTTTCATAGTTTATTTCTTGCACTAATTGGCCTTCAAGAGACAATAATTATTATTATTATTACTAGCGGACCCGGCGAACTTCGTCTCGCCCCAATTTAATGCCTTTAGATAAACTCAGAAGAGAGTAGTATGATAAACAATGTTTTTCGATTAGTTTTCCGTCGGAAAAACAAACAACGAAGCCGGTTCTCCAAAACGTGAAAAGGCAACGTTCAGCTGACCGCACGTAAAACGGGGACACTCGAGATTAATCCCACATACTTCCAACGATTGGCCTTGCGATTTATTGATTGTCTTCGGGGAATTGGAATGTATGATCAGTTGGTATTATCTGATTTGTAAGATAAGGACTTCCTCTTCTTAGAATGTGTTTTTGATGATCGTCGGTTAAATCACATTGTTTACCAGATTCATGACCGCGTACCGTTGCACAATTTCGGTTGATTTAGATTCCGCAATATGATTATGATCGATCCCCCTTCATCTATAAATTATGCGGCACATTAAGCGAGTTGAAGAATTCGGTCGATTGTTTGTCGCATCATCCTCGTCGGTCACGCGGCGAACAGATTTGTAGGAATGCAGTTCTCTAGCGATTTGACTTTCTAAAATCTAATTCATGCCATCAATGTCCTTATTGTTCGCTGCTAGTACTGCCCGTTAATTAATCCAATCGAGATTTTTATAATTTTGTGCAATGTGATGAGTTGCTCTTCCGACGTTGTAAACTCGCAAAAATTTGCAGGGAATGATATCAATTCAGTGAAAACATCTACACGGATTTGGCCGTTGCCAATTAAGCAGACGGTGGGAGGTTCTTTTCAACCGTGAGAAGATTCATCGTCAGTTTGTTGCAGCCATGCCAGGGGATGCAGCAGCCAACGTTATTAGAGATCTTGACCGAATTGTTCCCAGAATCAATAAAAAATTGTCTTGCCTGTCCCACCGGGAGCATCGAGAAAGTAAATGCCTCCTGTTTTATCGTCAACAACCTTAGTTAGCGAATCGTACTGTTCTTGTACTCGGCATTTAACAGCGGCACATTTGCTCGAACTCTTTCGGTCAGTTCGTCTCGATTATAGTCTTGCTCTCGTCAAAATTCGCGATCGAATGCATATTGCATCGAATGATTTGTCGCTGGCATTCCCAATGTTGACATTTGATTGCCGCACATGGGCACGCACATGTCATCCGTCGAACCCGGCCGATGGTCGCAAACAATGTACGAATTTGAATCGCTTTTGAATTTTGGCAAGCCTCCCGAAATGCGGCCCACAAAACACCATCCACAGTACGCTAGGAATTAAAGGATATCAAAGATAGAAGCTATCACTTTGGCGTGGATGAGCGGTGTATAGTCTAACTAATTATTGCACAACGTTTACGTAATCTAAAGTTTGAACGTCTAATAGGTGGCATTAGCCAAGCAAATAACTCTCCCTAAAAAACAAAAAAGTCGTAACGAAATGAATACCCGCAATCCAAGTGGATAACTTAATTTTTCAAACGTAAACTAATTTTTTGAAAAAATTACCAAATATTGCATAGAACATCAATATATATTTTTTTATCTTATTTTTAATTTTCTCGTTAAATTCTCCAACTAAGATTTATCCGAAATTTTTCACCTTGACATCGTTCAAAATCTTCAAATCATGCGAAAACTGCAAAATTTCGTCGATAAAAATATCAATTTTTTTCCGCCTTTCCAGAATTTTCTATTTTTCCATTCGAAAAGCGATTTATTTGCAATTGCACATAATTCCTTACAAAAAAGCAATTTTCGATTTTTCCAATTTCCAGACTTTTCCGAAGGATTTTCCCAAAATTGAAGCAAAATGGGCCGGCACTTGATGAATTATTATACACTTTTCACACCATTTTTATACATATAGATTTCACAATAATCCGAAATTTTCCAAGCATCCCAATGAATTTTCCACCTTTTCGCCCTCTGAAATCATCAAACCATGCGGTACAATGGAAAAATTCGTCGAAAAAATCCACAAATTTTGGCTTTTTTTTTCCGAAATTTTCCGAGTTTTTCACAGATAATTTTTCTATTTTTCCATTCGGAAAGTCATTTCGGAATAATTATCCGAATTTTTTACTGTTACATCGTCCAAAATTATCAAATCATACAAAAATATGCTAAATTTCGTCGAAAAAAAAATAAAATATTTCGAATTTTTCCGGAATTTCCCGAGTTTTTCAACAAAACTTTTTTATTTTTCCATTCGAAAACCTATTCGTAACAATTGCACACATAATTCCATACAAAACAGCAATTTTCGATTTTTCGAATTTTTCGACTTTTCCGGAAGATTTTCCCAAAATTTTCCTTTACATAAACCTGCTCTTGGTAATTACGAACAAATAAAAAAAAATTTCATCAAAATCGGCCCAGCCGTTCTCAATTGATGAATTACTATACATTTTTGCCACCATTTTTATATATATAGATTAATTTATTTAATTTGACTTCTAAACACATTTGTAAATTTTAAAAACGTTTGTAACTTATTTGTTTATGAATAAAAGTGGGTAATTCAAAAGCAATATATTCACAATTTTTTAAGATCTTTACGTGCGTTATGAAAAATCTCCGGAAAAAAGGGGTAGAAATCGAGATAGAATCAGTAACTTGTCAAATTTGACGTCGGAAAAAACTAAATGGGCCGTTTTTAGGGTGCGCGTTAAAATGTTTTTTCTTGTGTCCCAGAATCGTTGTTGCCTAATCTTCAAATTTAGGGACTGACAAGTGCAACTTTTTTTTTCGACCCTATCTACTGTACACTCAGAGTGTCCAAAATGGGGTAATAAATATTTGTACGAAAATGTTCTTGTCCAGAAAATGGTGCTCTTTCATTTACCCGTATTTCAACTGAATGAATTTTTCTGGTTTTTCTTCGACGAGTAATCATAATGTAAACAAAGCAACAAATGTTTCTCCTTCTCATTTGCTCTTCGCTTTTGCTTGGTCGATAAAAACAAGAGAGGCAAGAAACTAAAATATATCTTTATGCGGGAATGCTTCCACTCAATTCTGAATCCGTTGAATGTATTTGAATGTCCTAGTCTTTATCTTTCGTCGGGCGGGTACACGAATCAGTGCGAACTAAACAAATTTCGCCTTGTTACGCATTACACTTACAGGGTTGAAGTCTTTTGTCGACTATTAATCCACAATCTAATAGGTGTCTTTCTGTGTGGCAGCTGTAAAAAACGTCACAGTTCTTTCGTCATGTGTATCACAGACCCGTTTATCGCATTTCCTGTATGGCGGTGTTTTCAGCCTTGTGTTTGTCGAGGGCATCCGCCATTGTAGAGAGTTCATTCATTCCAGGTGCACATCCTTAAATCATGGTCCTTATAACGTTTGCGGCGGTCGTCAACATTTTGGGAGGTTTTTGCTTTTTATTTTCTTCATGTTGTCATAAAAGTTTTTGTTTTATTAAAGGAGAGTGGCTTATAAGGCCACCGCTCCCCATCCCAGCTGCCAAAACCACTAAGAGCGTCTTTGTGTTGAGCTTGAGTAACTTCGGTGGTAGCATGCCATTAATGTTGCCTTAAATTGTGCCTTCTCACATTTGCTATCACTAAGTTAGAAAATCCCGATGTTATGAACACATATCCTTATAAAGTTGACCATTGTCTTGTCGCTTGAAAAGACACGTAACAGATTTCACTATTAAAAACTGAATATCCATTTGGTAAAAGCACTAATATGTATGTTACAAGCAATTTCAACTTTTCGGTAATATAACTTTATGTAACCTAATATTGTGGCTGACGTAATTGGACATATCCTCACCATGTGTCTATCAATAAATTGTAATGGATATTTGGTTATGTAAAAAATATGAACATCAAAATCCGTTTATGGTGCCGTGATGATTACCTGAATTCAGCACAAGAAGTAATAGCCGTCATAAGCTTAACACGAACTTTGCTGCTGTTGGTTTTCCTTGGCTGTGCCGTTAGTTAAATCTCCTGATACTATAGAGAAGTGATTTCATGCTCCATGGCATTTTTAAATACATCCTTAATAACACAGCCCCCATGACAGAGGGAGGTGGGAATGCGGCGAATTTAACATCATCTTAAGCCAGCGGGGGTAGGTTAGTTTAGTTATAAAGGCATATTATGGCATTTCCAAACATATTTTGTGTCAAAATTCAATTAGAGGCGAAAGTATCATCATACACACAAGATGTGTTGCGTTACGATAACTCCATAAACTCGCAATCAGCTGACCTGATTGCCCCCAGGATTTTATGGCGGAACGCAAGCTCAACACCCTATCAACTTTAGTTAGCTCATGCTACAAGTCAAGGGAAATCGTGCAAGGAGCTAATGGTTTCTCCATATATTCCGTGTATGTATGTAATTGTTTATATATACGAGTACACGCACACACACACGTGTGTATACATAAACAAGACGGCATAAGGCATTATGTTGCTTATGCGAATGCCGGATACCATTTTTCTAAGAACGATCACAATTCTTAATATATGTTTATTTAAGCGTAAAAAGGCAAAAAATTTAAAATAAACAGCGTTGTATTAACAGCTCTGCAAATAAATTTAGCACAGATTACATAAAGGTTATTTAATTTGTATAAGTTGACACATAAGTTACGTTACGAAACGTGTGTAAAGTATCTTGTGCTAAACCAATTGAACCTAGAAAAGGTGTAACGTAAAATTATTAGCAATGTCCGGTTAGACATCACCAATATCCTCAATACTTGCTTGCTAGCGGGTACCCAAATGTCCCTTTTGTGCCGAAAACGCTAAAACAAATGGTAAATTGTTGAAGTGCATACAATTTTTACGAAGTTTTTTACCAATTTTTCGGTTTTGCGTTTTACTATCCGGCCCAGACAAATTTAATGTTAAGTTCAGTTGATTTTTTGTATATGCAATCTGCATTAAATTTACACTGTTAAGAGAGTTCTAGAGAGATCGAAACAAATAATAACATGGAATGGTCAGGGCTGGTGGATATGATAAAACACACCACTTTTTTTTTATCAATTCTGGTCGTTTTTGTTAAAATGCTTACTACTTGCTTGTTATTGTTGGCAGAAGAGATCATTTGAGGACTTTTTAAGACGATTGGGCCATGTCCGCCTGTCTGGTGGCTGGTTGGCTGGAGGGCAGAAATACTCGATTAAACCTTTACTAATACTTATGAAGTTAAACCAGTATAAACATTTACCGAATTCATCCTCATAGTTTTACATACATATTTTTTTAGTAAGTACACTAAATTCAGTCATATTTTGCTATCTCTTACTCCTTCTGGTATTTCATATACAAAATTACCAATTTTTGGAAAAAAAATTTCCAAACGGACCTAAAGCTGTTGCATATAAATTTTGTCAGTTTAAGTACCTTGTAACTACCGGGATCATTAAAATGCCTATTGATTCGTTAGTATGTATGATTTAATGATCATTTGGGGAGTGCAGCTGAGCGTACAGGACGAGTCCACAGGTTGCGGATAGTGGAACGCCCCGCAGTTTCTTACTTCGAGGTAATTGCCTTATGGCGTGGACAGCTTAGCTGTACCTAGAAGAGGGTCATGAGAAGTCTCTGTGCACGGATTATCACACAAAACACACGTATTAATAAGGCTTGTTATGTCAACAATTGCTGGCGCCAGTAAATAACTAGTATGCACATTACCGTCCAGTTGAACGTGGTTGGTGAAGAACTTTTAACACCATCTCAGGAAGAAACCTTGACATACAGGAAAAGCCATTTGTCCAATCCTCCAGGTGAGGATCGTATAACCCCCAGGAAGATAGGCTGAAATTGCCAAAAAAAAATGCCGGCTGGGTGCCTACCAACACTCCCTTCTCCGGGCGAGAGTAGGGTGACCAATAAGCCCAAGTTACCTAGGGCTACTTATATTGGTGATGATGTGGATCAACCCAGTGTAGAATGTTGAATGGAGTCCTAAGCGTCGATGGCGTCGATTGGGACCGGCCGTGGCGTAGTGGTTAGAACACGCAACTACCATGAGGGAGATCACAGGTTCAACTACTGGCTCCAGTCATCTTAAAAAAAAGAAATACATTTTTCTTTCATTGTCGGCTCCCCTCGAAGGTTGTCGACAGCAACTTCGCAGTATAAGTGTCGAGTCAATCGGCGTGTCTAGTAAGAGCTTCTCAAACAGTGACGTTCGCATTCGTCGATAAACAAGTAGGTGCCGTTAGTTGTGAATCTAAAAATTGAAAGCGTGTTAATTCACGACAACGCAAGAAGCTATCCCATACCTCATTCATGGGGTGTAAAGGGAAATTAAGTTTAAGTAAGTATCGTATAGGGGAATTTGTCACGATTAAGGCTCTTTCGTTGACATTACTCAAGAACAACTATTCTAGTTTTGATGAAACAAAAATACGAAAGTTAGGAATTAAATTCCTTTAATCTGTTTATAAATTATTTCACACAATAAGCAGCAGTTTCATAGTTAAAAAAATTTATGAAAACACAAATAATATTTAAAAATAATAAAATATACAAAACGGAAAAAAGTGCCAAGTCTTACTGCTTTCACATATAACGTCATATAACGTATGCACATAACACCAGTTTACAAATCTTTATTTTTTGTCAGCTGCAGAGTTCTGAATAATTTTTTTCTATAGATTTCGGCCTCCTAAACACGAAAATTAAAAATATCGATATTTTTTAAAAATGTAGGCTTAAAATACACTTCAAGCCTCCAGGTTTAAGCAATGTCAAAATAATCAATGATGATACAATAATCCTTGTTTGTATACTTTTATAACAAACAAACAGTTTTTATTTCATTTGTCCAGTTTTTTACTGTCATCGTTTATAAAGTAAAAAGACTTTTGGTCCAGTCGGCAGAAATGAAAAATATCGATATTTTCTAAAAGGGATCAGCTAGGATTACAATTTAAGCATTATTGTGATGCATGATTAACCCAGAATACAGTGCACAGTGGATCCGCTTGTATGGAGGCGCGGCCAAAAATACTTCTAATGGTAGTGCAGAGCTGAAATGTTCAGCAGGGCTCTTAAAAAATATTTAAGACAGTACAGGAATTTCAATCAGGTGAACTGACTGATAAATACCCTCACCCTATGTACTACATTGTTTTACTCTCAAGTTAATGAAATTGAAAAAGAAATTACTTATGTAGCTTAAACGATCGGGAATAGGACTCTCGGTCGTATGGCCAGAAGTTTACAGACATGTAGCAAAACTAACAACAGTTATAAAAAGTTCAATTCAATATCTCTTACAAAAATGATAACATATGTATGTAAATCCGTCTGAAGCTAATATTTCGGTTTTCCGAGGTTTTGCGTCGGATTACAAGATAATCCAACTGACCACATTCAAGTATACTCAGTTTTTCGTTTAAATGTTATGAGAGAAATATTAATTTTCCCAAAAATATGTTGGTAATTTTGTATAAGACATCCCACCCTAAATTTTCCTTGGAAAAAATTTGACTGAAAAAGAGTATGCTTGTGCGAATATTACGTTGAATTAGGTCATTTATATACAATGAGGTGGCATAAGGGGCGCTTCAAATGTTCCGATTTTCTGTAGTTTTACCTGGTTTTATAAGATTATTAGTCCGCCAAAGTTCATGATCATGTAGTGTTTCGTTTGGAAGTAATGGAAGAAATATCCATAAATAGGTAAGTTTGCATGGGAGGTACCAGAAGGGTGGGGCAATTCTGCTTATTTACAATAACGTAACTTCATTTTGAAAAATATTAAAATTGGTAAATTTTCATAAAGATCAGTTAAGGTTTACTCAAATTATCATGCCCATCAGTTATCCTTCCAATCAGCAAGCCAACCGGCCAGCCAGCCGGACTGACGGAAATGGGACAATCGTCTTAAAAAATCTTTAAACAAATTTGGTTTTAAGATAATTTGGGTCGAGATAATTGGGGTGTTACACTTTTTCACTTATGAAATTATACTAATCCTCTTACCTAAGTTTGAGGATTTACTAAGAAGGCGGTTTAGTATTTTAAAAACTACACGCACATCCGCAAATTTCCGCAACAAACTTTAACACTTTTATTACCTTAAGACTACGACAAATACAATGGAAAAGAGACCTAAAGGGGGAGCTGGAGGGAACACTACTAAAACTCTAAATAACCATAATGAAGACGCACAAAATAGGATCAAACAAATACGTTACCTAAAACATTAATTTGACAAGAATTACAAAACAAGTTAGTTTTTATAAATTTGTGGAGATTAAATAAATACTTTTAATTTTAAAATCCATTAAAAATAATTTAATTTTTTAGATTTATGCAATGAGCAATCCGTTTTGAACTGCACTCTTTTTTTTAAATTATTCGACCAACTTACAAAAGCGCGAACAAATGTTCATGATTAAATTCTATTTTTAAAAAGTCCCGTTAGATTTTCAGAAGAATCCGGTTTACCATTATGAAGATTGGACCTTTAAGAGATAATTTGCTTACATTTTATTTTAATACTTTGTGATTAGTTTTTTGATTTTTGACCTATGGACGGAACCACTGTGCAGTGGCATTTCCACTTTTTATCGTAATTTTCATACAACGTAAAGTTTAGCTTTAAGCTTACCGTGATATGCTTAAAATCAAAGAATTTACCATTTGTAGTGTCCTCTTTAATAACGTGTAACTCTCCCTCTTATCACCCAATTTTTATATATGATGGTTTGTTTTCCTCGGGAAAGTCCAATCTTTATACTCAATTTATGAAATTGGATTAATTTTTGCTATTAATAATTTTTATAAATTTTTTTATCAATTTAAAACAGTGATATTTGCACAAAAAATTTAGTTTTTTTAACTTTAAATGCTCCTTCCATCAGAAGGTTTTAGGAGAGCACATTACCTTTAATTGGAGATGACTCTTGTTCAAAACGTTGGACGCGTTTACGAATTATTCTCCAATAAGCTGATGCACCTAATAAAAAATTTGCAAAATAATTCAAAAATTCATATCTTGAAAACTAATCAGAGGAAAAATTGTTTAATCTCATATTCGTGTTTAGGAGGCCGAAACCTATAGAAAAAAATTATTTAGAACTCTGCAGCAAAATGACTGTAAACTAGTGTAATCATCAGGGCCAACAAAAGTATGCATTGCATGCTTGCATATGCAAATGCATATTATAGCCCTACCGGCATGTTTTGGAGGTTTATGCATATAAAAGCATATTTTGGGGTTTTCAGGTATTTGTTTTTTTTTTACTTTTCCTTTATATTTTTTGTGGTATATACAACATCTATTTATTTCTTTAAGGTGGGAAGTTAATCTCTATATTTTTCGTAACTTGCGACGCCTATCTATTGTTATAGAATTAATATTTATGAATTAATATCCTCTACAAAGGCTGTATGTTTTAAAGTATGTGTTCCCGGTACTAATTAAACGAAATATTATTTTTGTGTTTATATTAAGGATTCCGTTGAGAATTTTAATGAGTTCTACCTAACGTTCTGCCAGTTCCGTACTACTTGGACTACAAGAATCTATATATATAAAAATGGTGGCAAAAATGTATAGTAATTCATCAATTGAGAACTGCTGGACCGATTTTGCTGAAATTTTTTTTCAGTTGTTCGTAATTGCCATGAGAAAGAAAATTTCGGGAAAATCCTCCGGAAAAGCCGGAAAATTGGAAAAACCGAAAACTGCTTTTTTGTGTGGAATTTTGTGTGCAATTGTTACGAATGATTTTTCGAATGGAAAAATAAAAAAAATTTGTAGGAAAATTTGGAAAATTCCGGAAAAATTCGAAAAATTTTAATACTATTTTTCGACGAAATTTTGCTTTTGGTCGTACGATTTGATAGTTTTGAACGATGTAACTTGCGAAAAATTTCAGATAATTATTCCGAAATGACTTTCCGAATAAAAATAGATAAATTCTTGGTGGAAAACTCGGAAAATTCCGGAAAATCTTGGATTTTTCAGAGAAATTTGCATTGTATTACTTGATTTGATGAAAATTGCAATTTGAATTGTGGTATTTTGTTGGAAAATTATGACTTTTCGAATGGAAAAGTAAAAAATCCTTGGTGGAAAATTCGGAAAAACTTGAAAAATTTGGATTATTCGACGAAATTTCGCATTGTGTTGCTTAGTTTAATGATTACAGTCGACGTAAAAATGGAAAATTCGTTAAGATGCTTGGAAGTTGTTTTAACGTTTTGCATCACACAAAAATATAACGGATGCTTTCAATGACGTCATTTGAAGCCGACTCGGCTACAATCCAAGTTATAAGGTAATGGTAATTAGCTCAGTTCGACAAGAATAGAAAATTTCAAATAATATTATGTCATATTCGCTTTTTTCAAAAAGTAACAAAATTATTTTTTTTTCACTTTTTTTCTAAAATACGTCGCCAAAAATTTTAATTCTTTTCGTTGCTTTTTTAAAAAATACCGAAGGCACAATATTTTTTGAAATAAACTGTTCTAGGAATATCTTTAGCAAAATTTTAATTAAGCTAGGGTTTACTCAATATTGGGTTTTTTCGAAAAAGTCTGATTTTATGTCATAGGTTTATTATTAAAATGAACAATTCTTCACTATCAATTAAGTCGCAGTGGAGATTGTTGGGGAGAAAGTGGAATCACGCGATATTTTTCTCAAGCGTCGGGATGGTGGACAACTGCATTCAATACCCGTTGATGTTCTGTGGAGAGATGGCTATCACCTCATATAAAGATGGACTTCTTTTCCATTCTACATTTAAGCTCGAATTCGTATTTCATAGCTACGTGTCATCCGTCGAACCCGAGCGCATTGGGTGAGGACATTTTGCACAGAATTCGCACGACAACATCGAATTTCGATCTTGAAATTAACGAATTTGGAATACCAGCGCTAAATCGTTCGATGCACAATGCATTCAATCGCGAATTGCAACGAAAGCAGGACTATGATCGAGATGAGCTGGCTGTTTATCGCCGCGCAAACGAACGTGTACGATTCACGGTTGACCAGCCAATGTGCACAATATCCAAGAATTGGGAGACAACGGAATTGTTGCGAGAATGCAAAATCATCATTTGGGATGAATGCACGATGGCGCATAAACGAGCTTTGGAGGCAGTTGACTGAACGATAAAGGATTTACTAGGTGATTCGAAACGGTTTGTTGGGTCTATAATATTGCTGTTCGGAGATTTTACAAACGCTTCCCGTCATACCAAATTCTACTGCTGCTGATGAAGTTAATGTATGAAATTGACTACGAACATGAAAGTCACGTTGCAAAACGACCCATCGGCTACCGAATTTTCAAGACAAATTCCTGTTGATGTTTCGACTGGATTGATGATGTTCCCGGCAAATTTTTGCGAGTTTATAAAGTCGAAGAAGGAACTCATCACCAAAGTTTTCACGCCTTTGCCTAAATTATAAAAATATAGATTGGATTAGTGAACAGGCCATTCTCGCATCTATTCTTCGCTGGACGTAGATAGCTTGAAAGTTATTATTCAAAGTCGAATCGATGGAGTCTGCATTCATACAAATCCGTTGACAGCGTGACCTACGGGAATGAGGCGACCAACTATTCGACAGAATTTTTTAACTCCCTAGATGTGTCAGGAACTCCGTCGCATAATTTGTAGGTGAAGTTGGCATCGATCATACTCATGTTGCGGAATCTGAATCATCCGACATTGTTCAACGGTACGCGGTTGTCCGCCAAGAAACTGATGAACAATGTGATTAAAGCGAGGATCATCAAGGCAAATTTTAAGGAGAGGAAGTCCTTATCCCACTTATTCCTATTATTCCAACCGATCGTCCCTTCCAGAGCTGTAAACTAATCATTACAATTTGTACTCATTACTGCTCAATTACAAATACAAGTACATCTAAAAAGGAATTGAAAGTTAACTACAATTCTAATTACAGAAGGAATTGGAATTGAAACTAAAGGTCTCAACTAAACAGGTAATTGTACTTGAAAGTAATGATTCCTAATTACTTTTCAATTAGCTCAATTACTTTTTAATTACAAGGAATTGAAAGGAATTGGCGGAATTGGGAGAAATTGGAAGGAATTAAGAGGAATTGCTGCAATTTGGAAAGGTCCGTTATGTTAAAATATATTGCTCCCACCCTCCCTTTCTCTTTGTGACGTCACACTGTGGAACTTACAATTTCTACCCCTTATTTCAAAATTATTTTAATACCTTTCCAAATTGCAGCAATTCCTCTTAATTCCTTCCAATTCCTTCCAATTCCGTCAATTCCTTTCAATTCCTTGTAATTAAAAAGTAATTGAGCTAATTGAAAAGTAATTAGGAATCATTACTTTCAAGTACAATTACCTGTGTAGTTGAGACTTTTAGTTTCAATTCCAATTCCTCGTGTAATTAGAATTGTAGTTACCTTTTAAATACTTTCGAACATGGTAGGTAATGATTACTTGTACTTGAGTTTACAGCTCTGGCCCCTTCCAATTCAAGCGAATTTAATACTCCATTCGATTGGCTTTTGTGATGACAATCAATAAATCGTAAAGCCAATCGTTGGAAGTTTGTGGGATCAATCTCGAATTCCCCTGCTTTTCGCACGGTCAGATGTACGTTGCCCGTTCGCGTGTCGGCAAACCGTTTTCATTTATTTGTTTTTGCGTCGGAAAACAAA
This sequence comes from Muscina levida, assembly GCA_964034835.1. NCBI lineage: Eukaryota > Metazoa > Arthropoda > Insecta > Diptera > Muscidae > Muscina > Muscina levida. The sequence continues at coordinate 66,773,125 of OZ035880.1, read as the reverse complement.
TCGAAAAACATTGTTAATTAGACCGCTTTTCACTGATTTCGATTAAATTCAAATAAATTGCATTAAAATTTGAACTATCTGTATTTTAATATTACCTGGAGCTTATATCAAGGCGTTTACTTAAAGGCGAGACGAAGTTCGCCGGGTCCGAAGATGTATGGCAGAACAACGTTTGCCGGGTCAGCTAGTATGTGAGAAAAATTATGGTGAAGGCGTATACATAATATTTATTATGCCTTAAACAATTAAGTGCTCCATTGAATTCACACATGGAATTTTGTTTACAGTGGAGTAATTAATTAATAGTCTAAATCTTATAAATGTAATGTAAAAAATAACTTCATTTTATTTTCAACTATTTGTGATCTATTTCATTAAAAATTAAATATATTCAGTGAATAAAATAATCTGCGGGTTACAATCTATTGTGCATTTTTTGTCAGTTTTAAAGGCATTTTTAAGTGTTTTTCGTGCTAATCTAATGCGCATATTTTTAGTTTTTCCGGGCATATTTGTGTTGGCCCTGGTAATCATACATAGATCATGAAAGTCGATAAACGCGTCTCTCGTCTCGCTTCCCAAATAATGGAAGGTATTTTACTTTGGCAAAAATGTTGGCTTTTTGATAAAATGAATATGGATGAACGTACTGAATGAATTTAAAAAATTTGTTTGAGAATATGTACAAAATTCTTTGAAAAAACGTTAATGACTGTGTATGATTCTTAGAATTAATAAAAGTAAGTAATAACCAGGGCAACCGGAAATATGCCCTAAAAATCGTGTTTTATGCGCATAAAATATGACCTGAAAAATGGCAAAATATGACCTAAAAATCAACAAAAACATGCTCTAAAAAATTAAAGTCATACAATTTTTTTCATATGAATTAGAAATATTTTTATAATATTTAAAATAAAAAAACAGCTTAAAAATTTAAAAAAACAAAACAAAACAGGCTTTGTTAGTAGTTTTGTTTTTGTACATTGAGAATGATTTTTCGACATCCACAGATGTAATTGGGACAGTATTTCCTTTACTTCGTATTTAGATGTTAATGTTGGCGTAGATCCACACAACTCTTTACATAACTTTTCACTTCTTCCAAGCCAATGTCTTTTGATATAATTTGATTCAATATTTTTTACTATTAAATTTATTTCGGAATCCGATAAATTATCTATCAATTTAAAAGTGACTTTATTCACCTGAACTTGTTCATTAAGCGTAAGACCTGATGTTTGCAAATTTTTAATATGTTTTGCAATAAAACCGTAATTTGAAGCAATATAAATCAAGTCAGATATAGTTTGGGGGTCTGCCAAGACATCCTTTGCAGTTTTAACGGATTATGCATCCTCATCGTTTAATGCACTTAGGACCTCTAAAATTTCTTCATAATTGTTGGCATAGTAGTAAACTGCTTCAAGCCATGTTCCCCATCGTGTTGTTATAGCTTTAGGAGGTAATGGAAGGTCTGGAAACATTTGTTTAAAAAGTTCCTCTCTACATGAAGCATTTAAAAATACCTTTTTCACATAAGCAATAGTTTTATTTACGTTTTTATATAAATTCCTAATACATTCACACAATCGATGGACACCATGAGCAATACATGTCACATGCGTCACTGTCGGATAAAATGCCACTATAGCTTTTGCAGCCTTTACCATGTATGGAGCAGCATTCGTCACAAAAAGCTAAACATTATTCTTATTGAAGTTGACGTCCAGATTTTTGATGGCGTCGTCCCAGAGTCGAGCAATTGTTGAGTAATTAGCCGTTTCCAAGGCTGCTGTATGTAGTAAAAATTTCTCACTTGCAACTGCCTTAATACAACTACTAAAATTTTTGCCACATTTCTGCCTGTTGCATCTATAGTTTCATCGATTGAGATCCTTATAAATTGATTTTTTAGTTTTGCTCGTATATTGTGCATGCAGTCGTTGTATACATCTTTTAAATGGTTAGTTCAAAAAAGTGTTTCGGATGGCACTTGGTAGACCGTGTATTCCCCAAATCGTGTACTTATATTTTGATTTCTCATTTTGTAAAGCAGACACAAAAGGTCGGCACAGTTTTTCTTGAAAATCATGCTCTCTTTAAAGTCTACCGGAACATTCTGGCAAAAATAATTGTTTGGTATGCTTATTTTCACTTCTATGACTTAGTTGAATATGTTTGCGCTTTCCACATGTTGCTTCACTTGAAATCTGTGATCTGCTGCAATAACTTTGCTGCAGATTTTAGAATAGAGGAATCCACCATCAGCTCGTAAGTCAGGATACTTTTCTACAACCGCCTTTCTACAACTGCTTTTATCGGATTAGCTTTAGGCATTATGCTCAGGGTCGTAATCGGTGGTGGTTTAAAAGCACCTTTTTTTATGTTTTGTTTACATTTTAAATAAGAATGCGCGAAAAAAAAAGATTAATAAACGTTTAACATTTCACAGTTGTGTAAAACATGATTTGGCTGTTTCTTTTTAAAAAACCAAAGTTGCAAAGACACTTGTTTTTACGAACAAAAAAAATAATTATAAAAACATAAAATATGCTTAAAAAGGGATATTTTTGAAAAAATATGGCCTTAAAAATATTAATTATGCTTTAAAAAAGAGGTTGTTTCAAAATTATGCTCCTAAAACTAAAATTTGCCGAAATATGACGTAATGGGTAAAATATGCCAAAATATGCTCTAACAAATAGGTCTCAAAACACTTGTAGGACCATGAAACATGTAAATACATTACCCATTTGTTAATATCTCGTTGTAAAAAATAACATGCTGTAGCATATTTCCGGTTGCCCTGGTAATAACCAAAAAGGTTATTTTATTTTTATGATTTTCGGTAGATACTCCGCACAGTGTCGTGTGTTCATACAAACGGAGGTTAAAAATAAAAAGAGGGAACAAGTAAAAGGAGAAATGAAATGAAAAGAAATTAAATTTTTCAAAATTTGGCTCAATATGTTTGGATATATTACTGACTATTGAATTATACGAAATTATCTCGAAGGACTCGCCCACCTCTCATATATCCTGAAATGAGAAAAAACTATTATTTTTACAAAATTGTTATTGGAAATGAACCAAATTAAGCTCGATTTGTTCAGATATATTAGTGATAACTGTGTTGAGTTATATCAAATTATCTCGAAGGACACGCCCACCTCCCGTATATCTTGAATGGAAAAAAGTGAAAAGTTTATATTTCTCCCATAACTTCTAAATGGACAACTGTAAGACATTTCAATTTTGTCAGTTTAATTATCTTATAGTAACAGACAAACCTTCAGAAAATCGAACCACATCACTTCTGGTATCTCCAACACAAATGACCGAAATTGGCCCCATAGTTCTATATGCACATTTCCTTTACAATTACACTGAATTTAGTCAAAATTTATACAAGATAATGGTTCATTAAACGTTGATTTTCGAAAAAAATTAGACACATTGCGTAGCCCTATTAGTACCCTATTTAAAAATTAGTCAATTTCGCGAAAGTAATATTTTTCCAATAATTTCTTTAAATTAACCCTTAAAACTTGGTATTTTGTATTCATAGGTGAAACTTAAGAAACCAGCAGGTTTACTCCACCTATTTAATATATTTATTTCTTGTAAGTTTTTTTTTCGAATTAATAAGGTACCTTTTCCTTAGTTCCTAGTTGGTACCGTATACAAAATAACCAAATGCCTAGATATAAGGAATTGAACTTTTTACATTTGTTGACTGATTTATTATCACTTATTACCATCTAACATTTTTTACAGTTTTGCTTTATGTCTGTAAACCTCTGGCCTTACGACCAAAAGTGGTATTACCAACCTTTTACGCTCCATATGCAGTCAAATACTAATATAAGTAATTTCAATTTCAATAATGAATCGGTTAATAATTTCAACAATTCAAGACAAACAATATCTTACATAGGGTTAGGGTATTTTTAAGTCAGTTCATCTGACTGCAATTTCTGTACTATTTTTTAGTGTTTGTATTAGGTGTTATGAATAAAAATTCACAGATTCTTTTTTGTGACGTACAAATTTTATTTGGATCAAAACAATGAAAATAGTAAATAGAACTTCTGCATCATTTGTTTTGTCAAGTTGGCTGAAGTTTACAAATGCTGCAGCGTATGAGTTATGTGTAATTTTATTTTATTTTTATTATTTTATTTATTATTATTCATTCGTAAGTCAGTGTATACGAAAGTAAGTGTAAGGCGTAAATAATTCGATGGAGCTAAATATAGCGAATACGGTAATAAAGCAATTCCAATTATAATTCATTAATTTTGACCAACAGTGGATGTGTGAACAGATGCAATGTCTAAATAACTTCACATGATCTTGCCCGTATATGGAACTATTTTGACTTCTTTGAACACCATGCTCCCATTCCAATCTACTGCTTTAAATGTTTTTTTGTCTCAGTTGTTAAACTCTGCCTTCGGTCAATATTGCTCACTCACATTCAGCCGACGATTATCCAATACCATTTTGTGGATTTTCTGAACCATTTCTAGAGTGGTTTCTCCAATTGTTCGACAACTACGGTGGTACTGTCTAGTTTGAACTCTGCCATCACAGACTCCCCTAGAGTAGAATCTTAGCTTAAATAACTTAATTTAAATAATAAGGCCTCAAGAACATGTCTTCATGATGAAAACAAAGGATTACCATCAAATACTCCTGCCTATAAATTTGCATTTGATATTAACAATATACAAATAAAGCGATAACAAGTCTTGGTTTTTGCATTGCTATTAAACTCAGCACAGCTGTTGTCCACCATACACATACTTATGCATACGCTACAACATAGTACGTTTAAAATTCGGCTCTATATGCAGACAAACCACATAATGGCAACGACGAAGTCAGGATGAAGGCAACTTCAAGGAAATACAATGTTACTTATTTATATTGTCGGGAATTGTTTGTAGGGCACTTTACTTTGATTGAATACTAAACGTTTTGCGTGCGTGTGTTGTGCATTGCTGTATTAGACCCTTTGATGCATGGCATGGCGTGTGTATGTGTGTGAGCATATGAGTGTTATCCCAGCAAACCATTTTCTCCGAATTCGGTCAGATGTCTGACAGAAAGTCTGCACAAGTTGCCGAATTCTGTCAGCATTCTGTCCGAAAGTTGTATGGGTGGTTGACAAGAATTCGGACCGAAATGTCTGGGAAATTCGGAAACTTGTGCAGACTTTTCGGTCAGAATTCGGTCAGATATCTGAGGAAAATTTCGAAATATTTCGAAGGGACTTTTGGATTTTTCTGAAGTAACTCTGGCAAATAATCCGAAAATGGGCAGAAATATCTGACGATATACGGAAATTTTTTACGAGAATTCGTGAGAATTTCGGACAGAATTCTGAATAAATGTACGAAAATCGTCAGAGATTTCTGTTATTATTCTGTTTTTTTGTACTAATCCCATTTACACAAAAATTCCACAACATTTTTTTTTCTATTTTTATTTTCAATTAATATATAATATTTAACATATGAAAAAGACTTAAAATTATTTAATTTATATTAATTACATTACATTTATTCCGCTTCTGTCTTTCTCTTTTTGCGCTTATTAAGACAATCTTTGGCACTATTAAAATAAATTTTAATGTGTGCCTCTATCGTTTAACGAAGTCACGTCTTCATCTATTGATTGCACAATTTCAACTGATAATAAGGGTGAAAACACACTTTGGAATGCGCAACGCACTTGACAAACAACAAAAAAAACCCGTTTTAGAAATTCCTAAACTGGTTTGCTTTTGTTGTTGTTGTTTGTCAAGTGCGTTGCGCATTCCAATGTGCTCCCTCAAGAGAAAACGAAAAAAAAATGCCATAGCGACAGGTTTCTCTTGTGAGAAGAAGAAGAACAAAAAATTCCCTTTCGAGAATGTGCAGACAAAATCGTTTAATGAGTATAAAAATTTAGAGAGCGTACAGACTTGGTGCACAAAATTCGGAAGAGTGTGCAGAAAAACTCGGTTTTTTTTCTGAAGGCATTTATGACGGTATCAGTTGTTTTCGGCAAATTTTCTGATGAAATGTAAGAGAAATATCTGATGTCCGACACGTCGGAACTTTTGGTTTGCTGGGATCTTGTAACGCCCATACACACATACAGGCACTGTCGGGCACACACACACACACACACATCGACAGAGTTTTATGATCCAACCGAAGGCATTTTAAGACGGCTTTTAATCTGTTGATACATTCAATTCAATGTTTATTCTCTTCAACACAACAAATTTGTATAAACTCCATTTATAACCTTACATATAAGCACGATTGCATGTGTCTACTCACACATGCACACACACACTTATATATGTTTACATAAGACAATAAATTTGTGTTTGTATTTTGTAATAAACGATGATTTCATATACCCCGAATAATTCATGTGGTAAATCCCCAAAGGATGCTCCATCGAATAAGGGCGCGACAAAGTTACAGCATAAATTCCGTTACAATAGGAACTGAACAATGAAATATTACACCTTTTTAAGATGCGGACATTCATGTGTCTTCTCGTCTGCCAAAGAGCGGACAATGGCAGGAGTATTTATTACCGCCCAAGTCCCCTGCATTGTTTATAAGTCCTTAAAACGATTCAATGCTTGCTTTATGGACAAATAAAAAGTTTATACATGTGTTATAGTGCGCGAGACAGAACCTGTGGATATGACAATGGAATATGTAATTTCGTTTGTATTTTACTTTCATACACAGGTTATCCGATGTAAGCTCAGCTAGTAAGGATTCATATCTGATATGCACTTCACCAGACGCAGTTGAATGGACAAAAAGTACGGGTAATTTATTATAATTCATAATTTATTCTTCTTTTAAATATTAGTTATTTATAATTATGTTGAAGCACAATATAGACAACTTTGGGTTGAGAATTGCATGTACATATGTGTGAGCTTTGCACTTTATTGTTTACATCATACTTCATGTGGTGGAAACAAAATTAGTTTAAAAGTTGGTGGGAAGTATCATAGTCCTATTTCTGTAATACTTTACAGCCCGCATACAAAACCTAATTTTTATTTTAAACCGTCGCAAAAACTAAATTAGCCTAACTTTGAATATCTAAGTTACATAAAAACGAACTTAGTAACGTCGCCAATTATTTTGCTTCCCAGCAAACTATTTGTCTATTATTCAGTACGTACTATATACTTCATGTAGTGATATTATGTTGATATTAGAGTATCGGTGGGATTGTCTGATGTACTTTTTGTATTACTTTGGGAACGAAGAATGTTAACAACAGAAAGAACAACGAAGAGATGAACAGATTATAGGTTTAGCTATGTAGTAGCCGACGTTCGGCTGAGATACACTGCTTCCCAATGTTCAGTACTAGCAAAGAGAACGTATATTGTGCATAATGGAGTGTCAAAAATAACTTTACCACAAAAAGTTTTTGTGTTTACCAAAAGTGATTTTAATGTACAAAATGAACTTATAATGTACCAAAAAAGTAATTCTACTGGCCAAAAATGATCTTTTAATGTACCAAATAGTACTTTTAATGCACCAAAAAATCCTTTTTATGTACTTTTACCATAAAAGTAAGAACCAATTTTTTAAAGTAAGTGTTCTCCAAAAGTACTTTTATTGTGTAAAAAAAGTAAATTTATTGTGTCCAAAAAGATCTTCATACCTTTTAAATTTTGATTACGATTAGTCATCAATTACATTACGTTTTAAAAGAATTGTGATGATTACATAATCTATATATATAAAAATGGTGTAAAAAATGCATAGTAATTCATCAATTGAGAACGGCTGGGCCGATTTTGCTGAAATTTTTTTTCAGTTGCTCATTATAACCATGAAATGTTTATGTGAAAGAAAATTTTGGGAAAATCCTTCGGAAAAGTCGGAAAATTTAAAAAATCGAAATTTGCATTTTTGGTATGGAAAATCGAAAATTTGTTATTGTTTTTCTACGAAATTTTGCATATTTCATATGATTTGATAATTTTGGACAATGTAACTATGAAAAATGGGACCGGCCGTGGCATAGTGGTTAGAACACGCGACTACCATGCGGGAGATCGCAGGTTCAAACCTGGCTCCAGTCATCTTAAAAAATTGTTTCTTTCATTGGCTCCCCTCGAATGTTGTTGACAACAACTTCGCAGTACTAAGTGTCGAGTCAATCGACGTGTCTAGTAAGAGCTTCTCAAACAGTGACGGTCGCATTCGTCAATAAACAAGTAGGTGCCCTTAGTTGTGAATCTAAAAATAGAAAGCGTGTTAATTCACAACAACGCGAGAAGCTATCCCATACCTCATTCATGGGGTGCAAAGGGATATTAAGTTTTTTTTTAACTATGAAAAATTTCGGATAATTATTTCGAAATAACTTTCCGAATGGAATAATAGAAAAATTCTCGGTGGAAAACTCGGAAAATTCCGGGAAAACTCAAAAAATTTGGATTTTACGGCTTGATTTGATCAAAATCGCACATTGAATTTTTGTATAAAATTTTGATGCAATTTTTGTTTGCCTCCGTAGTGGCTTTTCGAATGGAAAAATGGAAAATTCTTAGGGAAAAACTCGGAAATTTTCGGAAAAGTGGAAAAAATTTAATTATTTTATGGATGAAATTTTGCAGTTTTCGCATGATTTGATGATTTTGAACGATGTTAAGGTGTGGAGGTGGTGGAGTCACATGTCATCCGTCGAAACTGACCGAATAGCGAATAAATGAGTTTTGGAAGTAGTTGTGCGAACTGTGAAGTATTAACGATGCGATTTAAAACGAAATCTACTGCTGCCGATTTACTTATTTCTCTGTTTCAAGTTTCTATCGTCTAAGCGGAGATTATGTTCTAAGATAGGGATGATCGGACAAAAACTACTCCAACTTCCCATACAAAATAACCCTTTTTGGGAATGTCCGTTGTTTTTTTCGTGATTATAGCCGAAAATTAAGATCTATCGAGCTGAAATTTAGTACGTTAGCTTCTGTCCTCTAAGCGGAGATTATGTTATTATCGAACTGAAATTTGGTATGCAAACTCTTAGAGGAAGATGAGCATGATCGGACAAAAACTTCTCCCACCTTCAACGCAAACTCTCCCTTTTTTGAAGTGTAAGGAGTTTTGGATATAAAAACTATATGCATAGAAAAGGGAGAATTCCGGTTCTTTATATGGGAGGTACCAAAAGGTGTGTGTCAAATAGTTGGGGTTTCTGAGGTTTTGCCTCCAATTACAAGATCAATTAACTGACCAAATTTAAGTATCCCCGAGTGTCCGTTTGGAAGTTATGGGAGAAATATTAATTTTCCAAAAAAAGGTAATTTTGCATGGGAGGTATCAAAAGGGGTGAAGCGATATAGTCCATATTCATTCCAGATTAAAGATATCATAACCGCACAACTTACGCAAAATTTGACTGAATTCAGTGTACTTACAAAAAATATATACTTGTTAGATTATGGGGTTGAGTTCGGTCATTTGTATGGGAGGTACCAGAAGGGGTGTGTCAAATAGTTAGGATTTCTGAGGTTTCACCTCCTATGAGAGCTACCAGAAGGGGTGTTGCAAAAGTTTCGTTTTTTAGGGTTTGTCTACTTTTGAAAGATAAATAAACTGACCAAACTCAAAAATCCTCCTGTAGTCTATTTGGAAGTTATAAAAGAAATATTAATTTTCCAAAAATAGGTAATTTTGCATGGGAGGTATCAAAAGAGGTGAACCGATATAGTCCATATTCATTCCATATTAAAGATATCATACCATATATATCATATATAAGATATCATACCGTACAACTTACGCAAAATTTGACTGAATTCAGTGTACTTACAAAAAAGATATGTATGTAAGATTATGGGGGTGAGTTCGGTCATTTGTATGGGAGGTACCAGAAGGGGTGTTGCAGAGGTTTCGCTTTTTTAGGGTTTGTCTACTTTTGTAAGATAAATAAACTGACCAAATTCAAAAATCCTCCAGTTGTCCGTTTGGAAGTTATGGAAGAAATATTAATTTTCCAAAAATAGCTAATTTTGTATGGGAGGTACAAGAAACGGTGGGGCTTTTCAGTCAATTTACAATCCCATTAGTTCGTTTTAAAAAATATTACTACTGGTACATTTTTACACCGATCTGTTAAGGTTTACTCGAGTTATCCTGCTCACCAACCATCCAGCCAGGCAGACAGACGGACATAGCTCAATCGTCTTAAAAAGTCCTGAAACAAATTTGGTCTTAAGATAATTGGGGTCTAACTTGTCTCCTTTAATGCGTTACACTTTTTTTCGTATCAAATGATATATACCCTCATCCCTAAAAGTGATGGTAAAATAAATCGACCCTTCATCGCTAATGGAGAGGATTGACGTTGTATGAATCATGATGTGGTCAGATGCATTAAGGTGCAGCGAATGCGTTGGCTAGGTCATGTTGTACGCTTGGACGAAAATGCTTCAGCTCGAAAAGTCTTCGAAAATGATCTCGATGGACGGCGCAGAAGACTCCGTTAGAAGACCAGGTTACTGAGAACCTTGCAGAACTTGGTGTTACTAACTGGAGAAGAAGCGCAAAAGGTCGTATATATAATTTTTCTACATGCGGCATATAATCCCATACGATTGCAAAGAAGTGCTAGCTAAGTAAGTAAGTAAAAAAGGTAGTTGTGTCTAGATTCGAACTCCGATTATTTTCATAGTTGTATCTTACAATTTAGTTGACATAAAACCCGAACACACACACCCATTCGAACCTCAACTGTAAAAGCTGCCGAGACATAAGATTGATGAGCCTCAGAATTGAATGATGCGAAAATCATCATCGTCAAAGACATCACAGTGATATTTTATTGGAATGGGTTTTTTGTACTAAGAATCAAATAAGTCTTATGAGAAATTCAAAGACGCCAGGTCTATTTTTGTAGATTGTTGTTTAGAATATCAAAGTAACAGTCCGATCATAATTGCTACAATGGTATAAGAGGTAGGGCAACCTCTGCCGGGTCAGCTAGTAACATGTTTTTATCATTGCAACAAAACTTAATATGTATAATTTTCAAAATTTTGCAGGAAGCCGGCTATTATTATTATGGCTATATAATATACTTTTATATAATTAAATTGATAAATCGAGCTCCAGGTCTGTTTTAAAAATTTTTTATTTATTATTTTCTAAAAAAAAATAATAAAAAATTTTTAAAACAGACCTGGAGCTCGATTAATCAATTTAATTATATGAAAGTATATAGAAGGTCGAACATAATAACAACTACAATATCATATTATAATATACTTTTATTTATCTCAGACATATTATCCTTTGACAACTTGTTTGTCTTTAGTTGGACATATATAAGCGACAAATTTGACAATTTGAAGTAAGGTATCTTAACGTAATGTAACGGCTCGAAAAGTCTTCGGCAATAAACTCGATGGGCGGCTTAGGAGGGGGCGCTACTAAAAACTTAAAAAACCGTATTTTTGCAGAATATTCCTGAAAAAAGGACTAGTCAGAACATTTGCGGGCATGTTTTCCATACCGTTGGATGCGTCTTTAAAAACTCTTTTCTATGATATGGGACTTTGCCCAGAGGTTGAAAGTTACTGATTGTCACTCACTTGGGAGTGACCACGCAGCTAACTACTTCCGGTCTTAGACCAAGTATTCGCCGGGCAAAGATGTTGAGTAACCTAATCATCATGCTACCACCGATGCGGCTTAGGAAGTAGGTAACAAAAGTTACTGAAGCTCGACACAGGCTCTCTTAGTGGTTTTGCAGCCCCAAGAAACTAGGATCGGGAGCGGTGGTCTAATAAGTTACTCTCCTTAAACAGAATTTATTATAAAAACACGAAGAATAGAAAAACAAGAACCCCCCCAAATGTTGACGACCCCCGCAAACGATATAAGGACCATGATTTAAGGATATGCACCTGGAATGTCCGAACTCTTTACAGAGATGGTGCCTCTATCAAAATGGCGGATGTCCTCGACAAATACAAGGCTGACATCACTTCCATACAGGAAATGAGATGGACGGGATAGGGATGCACACGACGAAAGAACTGTGACATCTTTTACAGCTGCCATGCAGAAAGACACGAATTTGGATGTGGTTTCATAGTCGGCAAGAGACTTCGACACCTTGTCTCGCGGTTTAACCCTATAAGTGACCGAATAGCCACCATTCGTATCCGGGCGAAATATTTCTACATCACGCTGATTTTTGTACACGCTCCGACTGAAGATAAAGACGATAAGATTAAAGATGCATTTTACGAGCGCCTAGAGGAAACATACGACCGCTGCCCTGGCCACGACATTAAAATTGTTCTGGGAGACTTTAATGCAAAAATAGGAAGGGAAGATGATCTTGGTCCATCGATCGGTAAATTCAGCTTGCATACCGACACGTCAGAGGTTTAGACTGGTTAGCTTCGCAGCGGGAAGGAACATGGTATTGAGTGGATCCAGATTCCAGCACAAAGATATCCACAAGGCAACTTGGCTATCCCCGATCAAAACACCAAAAATCACATTGATCATTTGGTAATTGATGTCATGGACGTGCGTGTGATCCGTGGTGCTAATTTTGGCTCGGATCATTACCTGGTTGCAGACAAGGTGCGCACAAGATTAAGCAGAGCGAAAAACGCACGTAACCAAACACAAATAAAGCTGGACATCGCGAAGCTGCAAACCCCAGAGATAGCTACTGCCTACTCCAACCAGCTCTCCCAACTTTTACGACGCAACGCCTCTACTTCTGACGTTCCCGATACACAGTGGCAGCATATTACGCATTCCATGGCAACCATCGCAACAACCGTGCTAGGATAAAAAAGCGGCGCTCAGACGAATCCTGATACGATAAAGAATGTCGCATCGCGCTGCTTATAGGGCAACGCTACACACAATTGTAACCCATGCGGTTAGGAAACGGCATAAGGAGAAAGCAAAACAGGCGAGACAGCTATTTAGGCGAAAAAAACGTAATAGGAAGGAACGGGAGAACGAGGATATAGAGCGATACAGGGATAGAGGTGAGGCCCGAAAATTTTACCAGAAAGTAAGAGCAAATGGATACGGTAATGGCCTCCCCACCTGTAAGGACGATGATGGAAATCTGGTCACGGATACGCAGAGTGTGCTGCACATATGGAGAGAACACTTCCAGCAACTGCTGGTTCCAGAAGGCAGCGCACGTGAAGTTATCACGCCAATTGTCGACGACGGCTTAGATTGCCCACCACCAAGTCAAGCCGAGGTAAGAAGAGCAATATCGCGGCTGAAAAACAACAAAGCAGCCGGTGCCGACGGTCTGCCCGCAGAGTTCTTCAAGTCCGGTGGCGAGGAGCTGATAACGAGCATGCACCAGCTCCTGCACACGGTTTGGCTTAAAGAGTGCATGCCCGACGATTGGAATGTAAGCGTACTATGTCCTGTGCTGAAAAAAGGTGATCCAAGTGTGTGCTCCAACTAGCGCGGGATCAGCCTTTTACCCATCGCATAAAAGGTCCTGTCGAGTGTGCTATGTGAAAGACTAAAGCCAGTGTTATCCAACCTGATCGGACCTTATCAGTGTGGCTTTAGACCTGGAAAATCAACAACTGACCAGATTTTCACACTTCGGCAAATCCTGGAAAAGACCCAAGAGAAACAGATCGACACGTACCATCTTTTTGTCGACTATAAAGATGCCTTCGACAGCTCAATACGGCAGAAATTACTTGAAGCCATGGCTGAGTTTGGTATTCCAGCGAAGCTGATACGTCTTTGCGGAATGACGCTGACTGACACGATGTCTTCAGTGAAGATTGGCAAGGACCTTACGGAGCCATTCTATACCAGACGAGGCCTAAAACAAGGCGACGGCCTATCGTGCGATCAATTCAACATTGTGATGGAGATGATATTGAGAAAAACTGCAGTAAACACGAGTGGCACTATATTCAACAAAAGCCACATGCTACTCGCGTACGCTGATGACATAGACATCATCGGTCGAAAACTACGGGATGTGACTGCAGCCTTCTCAGGTATACAGAAGGAATCAGCGAAAATGGGCCTAAGAGTGAACGAGGACAAAACGAAGTTATTAGTTTCAACGAACAAAGAATTTACTCGTTTGGGAAACTGCGTGAACGTTGACAACTATAACTTCGAAGTGGTAGATAATTTTGTCTACCTAGGCTCCGCCATCAACAAAGAAAATAATGTCAGCCAAGAAATCCTGAGAAAAATCCTGCTTGCAAATAAATGCTACTACGGACTAAGCAAGCGATTTAACAACAGGGCCCTCTCTCGACGAACAAAACTCCAGCTATACCAGATACTGGTTCTACCTGTCTTAATGTATTGCTCAGAATCTTGGGTTATGACACAAGCGGATGAATCGGTTCTGGCGGTATTCGAGAGAAAAATACTTGTTATTGGTGAGTCGGTCGAATATATATCTTATATATAAAAATGAATTGATGTGCAGTTGTCTCGCTAAAACTCAAAAACGGCTGGACCGATTTTCAAAATTGTTTTATTTTTTCAAAAAGTGGGCGGCGCCACGCCCCTTTTTTCAAATATCGCTCAGACGGCTTTTCTAATAGACCGATTGATACAAAAATGTTACCATGAGGTACTGTTGACCTCTAGATAGTTCCTGACTACATTTGGTTGTTATTGGATAAAGGGGCGTGGCACCGCCCATACAACTTGAAAATTAAAAAGCCTATATTTCATGAACTATCACAGGTATGAAGATGAGATTTGGTATATATGTTGTTAGAGTAGTATTAATTACAGCCAGTATGGAAGTGGGCGGTGCCACGCCCTCTTTTCAAAAATCGCTCTAACGACTTTTCTAATAGATCGATTGATACGAAAATTTTACCAAGTGGTACAGTTGACCCTACAACTTGAAAATCGATAGGGCTATATCTTATGAACTATCAGTGGTATGAAGATGAGATTTGTTACATATGTTGTTGTTGCAGTATGAATTACAGCAAGGGTGGAAATGGGCTTTACCACACCTTTTTAAAACAAACTATTAAAAATGTCAAAATTCCACAGTATATTGCTGTTCGCCTAGAGATATGAACAGTAAGGTGGGCCAATTTTATCTTTTCGCAAAAATCGTAACCAATATCGGAATCTACTATGAATTTTAAGAAAATTTCACCAATTTTTGCGTCTAAAATCAATTCCTAGCTCGCGTTGGGAAGCATGAAATTTCAGATAGAGATTTTTTTTTGAGACCTTCTGCGTAAAACTGACTTCCCAACAAACTAAATGAGGTATTACAGAAGCAAATCTATGTATTGGTTAAAAAGTTATGGCCTCTGAGAGTTGGCCTACAGAAATTAAGTTTTTAAAAATCAATTTTCAGAATATTGGGCTGGATCCCAATAAAAAAAATCAAAAATATACTATTCTTTTCGTCTTGGTCTCCAAACATCGGAATGGTAGGTAAAAAAATTATTTGGTTCGCCCTAATGATCAGGCCATTTAGAACTAAATAAGTTAAAAGTAACGAGGCGCTGCCCACGCACTTCAATAGTAAACTTTTTAACTGTATCAAATAATGGTCCGTACACCAGGCAGTTGAGGAATAAAGTAGTGATTTTTGTTAATTTACTTTACAGGTATGCATTTTTAAATTACTTTTCCTAAGAGCGAATCGGTAATAAATCATATAAAAAATTAAGCAATATTCATTGTAGTTATACTACAATGGTTAAATTATTATAGTATATCAGAGGTAACATTAGCAAACAACTGTAAATAACCTATGTATGGGGTATTTTTCTTGACAAATAGAACTTCTGAAGGTATAAGTGTTAATCTAGCTGTCATACAAATGAAGTGTGATAAACTTTCTTTTAGTATACTTTGCAAAATCACCATGTAAAAACTAAACAAGAACAACGTTCACAAATCTTGTAAATTTATTTTCAAAATGCAAGTTCTGTTCGCCAAACTTATGGAGCCCTTTGTGAAGTTGAGGGTGCATATAATGATCCATCTGAGCAACTAATAGAAGCCATTGACGCTGTAGACGTTAGTGTGACAGGGGACTCGAATTTATCGAACCGACGTCTTTCTCAGCAACTCGGTCTCTGCAAATGCTGAGGAAAGATCTTGGCCTACATTCATATAAATTCCAACTGGTAGAAGAACTAGAGCCAGTGGACGATCAATTGATTTTTTTTATCTATATACAGTGGTGTGCGATGAAATAGAGTCGCACCTAACCAAAATTGTCAAAGCAAGAAAAATTCACAAAAAATATATTTTTATGGAACTTTTAGTTATTTTTATTGAATTTCAATACTAATCTAACAAAATTGAATATCAGAGTGGAAGTTCAAAAATTAAAAAGGCACAGTCAAATAAAAATATCTCAAATTCCCAGGTTTTGACTGTGAACAAAAATAGTCAAAGAATTTATCGACTTGAAAGTTAATAAATTAGTTACTTAAATTAAAAATATGGTTAAGTTATATCTTTCTTTACCTCAGTACTTAGTAGAACAGCCATTACTTTTAATTACTTCGGCGGAACGATTTGGCATTGAATCCCCTAACTTTTGACAAGTCTGTATTGCAATATTATACCACAGAACTTTAATCATTGCCCATAGTTCATTCTTATCACATGTATTTTTTCCTTTAAGAGCTACTTTTAACTCCCGCCACAAATTCTTAACAGGATTTAAATCTGGCGATTGTGCAGGCCTCCTTAAAACTCCAACTTTGTTTTTTCGAAATCGAATTTGACATTTTCCATGTGTGATTCGGGTCGTTGTCTTGCTGAAACACCCATCAAAGTGGCATTTCCCATTCAGCATAAGGCATAATGATGTCATTCAGAACATTTATGTAAACTTTAGCGTCTATTTTACCATAAACGAAACGTAAAAAGAAGAGATAAATTCCTCAAAGAACTTGCGGATTGGCCAGTAACCAAGTGGCGGTATATTTTGTGGTCATATGAAACGAAAGTAAAGTTTTTTTAACTCTCATCGCAGCGAGCTTCCTTTACAAAGACCACCCAACTCCGATTATCGTCCCCATCAACGAATATCGTCCCCAACACACCATTATGACCATAAAACATGGTGGTGAAAACATACTGATATGGGGTTATTTTTCGTACTATAGTACTGGGCCTCTATTTCGGTCTGAGGGCAAAATTTACGCTACATTTTACACAAATATTTTAAATGGCTTCATGATGCCTTATTCTGAATGGCAAATGCCACTTCGATGAGTGTTTTAGCAAGACAACGAACAGAAACACACATGGAGTTGGCTAAAATGAATTTCGAAAACAACAAAATTTAAGTATTAAGATGGCCTGCACAATTGCCAGACCTAAATAATGATGAGAATTTGTGGCGGGAGGTAAAAATGGCTCTGAAACGAAAGAATCCTTCTAATAAGGAATGAACAATGGACATTAATTGAAGCTGCTTGGAAGAATATTCCAATACAGACTTGTCAAAAGTTAGGGGATTCAATGCCAAAGCTTTGCACAGCAGCAAATAAAAATAATGGCTATTCTACAAACTACTGAGGTAAAGTAAGATATAACTTTAATATTTTTGTAATTTAAGTTACTTTTTCATTTACATTAAGGTTGATAAATTCTTTGACTCTATTTTTGTTCACAGCAAAAACCTGGGAATTTGAAATATTTTTATTTGTTTGTGCCATTTTATGTATTGAACTACCACACCGATATTCGAATTTGTCAGATTAATATTGAAATTTAATAAAAATAACTAAAAGTTCCAAAAAAAAATATTTTTTTGTGCATTTTTCTTGCTTTGACAATTTTGGTTAGGTGCGACTCTATTTCATCGCACACCACTGTATATAAAAATGGTGGCAAAAATGTATAGTAATTCATCAATTGAGAACGGCTGAACCGATTTTGCTGAATTTTTTTTCAGTTGTTCGTAATTGTCAGGGGAAGGTTTATGTAAAAGAAAATTTTGGGAAAATCCTCCGGAAAAGCCGGAAAATTGGAAAAACCAAAAATTGCTTTTTTTATGGAATTTTGTGTGCAATTGTTACGAATGATTTTTCGAATTGAAAAATAAAATTTTTTTTTTGCAAAATTCCGGAAAAATTCGAAAAAATTCCACACATTCAGATTCAAGGGCAAATACATCATCGAGCTGGCGCTTTGTCACCATACCAAACAAAGACCGTAAGTTCCCTCAGATCTATTTCGTTGGTGATTCGGCAATAGAACTAGATCAACGTTGTGCAATTTTTACTTCGATAAAACACGAAATGGTCGAACAATTTTCTGCATTGGATACAATTAAAGTGTTCAAATACTTGAATTTTTCAAAAAAACGGTTTCCGGTTTATTCGAAAAATACCTTTTTCCAACAATTCAGTTTTCGAATGCATGATTTAGTAGATTTAGGATATTTCAACTTAACATATAAGTACAATCTATATGATGTACTCACAAACTTTAAAAGCGTTTTCTGTAAAATTTTCATTTTACACATACCTTGGTTTAGAATTAAGGTATCCATTTGACCATGTGCATGTTAACCACCTTTTTACTATTCCACATGAATATCGACGGCGTGCGGCTCATTTCGAGGTGAGATCCCAATCTATTTTAAGATGAGATCCCAACTGTATCCTTTTTGCGATCGAACATTTTTGTTAGGAGATAACTGCATTTAAAATTGTTCATATGAATATCGACGGCTTCACAGCTATTGCAGTGTGAGATTGTGGAATCACACGATATTGTTCTCAAGCGTCGGGAGACTCATCGGTCATTTGATGCACTTTAAAACCCGTTGATGTTCTGCCGTGGAGGGGGTGAATATCACCACAATTTATAGATGGTCAATACAACGACAGGTTTGTTTACAAGTCATCAGGAAAAGAAACGAATAAAAAGGTTAGCTCAAATAATTTTTATGCGTATCGATCGCAAATTGCGTTAGTTGTTATACCATTTGCTGCCACTTTGTTGAAAGGCGTTCGAGCTGCACTTTCCGCTTTGAAGTTTCCGATAAATCTTCTCAGAAGTTCGGCGACAGCGAAATTGTTGCGAGAATGCAAAATCATCATTTAGGATGAATGCATCATTTGTTTGTTTTAGCGCCGGAAAACAATACGAAAAACGTTGTTTATCAGACCGCTCTGCACTGAATTCTATTAAATACAAATAAGTTACTTTAAAATTTAAACTATATGTGTTTTAATATTACTCTGGAGCTTATATGAAGGCGTTAACTTGGAGCGAGACAAGGTTCGCCGGGTCAGAAGTTGTATGGCAGAACAACGTTTGCCGGGTCAGCTAGTACATTAATATAATTAAAAAAACATAGCTATTAAGTTATATTGATTGAATATAACTATTTACTACATACATCCACTATCTAAGTCACCCAATATTATGTAACATAACAATAACTTCTGTATAAATAAATTCAATGATTTAGAAATGAAAGTCCTTATACACATAAACAAACAATTGTCTTTCGTTTGATTAGTAACGCACAGCTCAACAATAAACATTTACGTTTTATGGATACCACCAACCTGAAATTTGCAGCACCTGATCCCTTAAACCATTCATCCTTAAGACACGTACTGTAATTACAATGAGGGAACATAAGTTAAAATTTTTCCCTATGCTTAATATGCTAAAGTTTCGACATCGCTTTCAACAAAACAAATTCATTTATTTACAACCAAAAAGTGAACTTGTTTGGTGCTTATCCATGCACATGTTTGAACTTTTCTACACCCGCTTTACATACGATACAAATCCTAATACTTGAGTGTCAAAATTATCATATTTTATTTTCAACACATTTGCGTCTCTAAAGACTCTTGAAAAAATGAACAACATACGGGAAAGTCTAACAGATACCAAAACAACAAATTGAATAAAACTTTTAAAATGCAAAGTCTCATTGAAATTCAGCACAACACAATAAAACAAAAACACTCAACGCCCATCCGCCTCCCTACCATACATAACACACAACACGAGCAGGAACACAAAGGAAACGGAAAATTCTTGAAATTGGAAAAGGAAATTCACATCCAAAGTTAAAGGCACCACACTCAACAGCCGCAAAATCCAGCAGAAAGTAAACGACAGAGAAATATTGAAATTATACTCGACTGAAATGAAATTATAACTAAATAAAATACGATACGATACGATACGACAACATCATTCATCATAAAGCAGAGAGGAAAGGACAGGAAACTATATGTTGCCCCTAGAACGTGGGTGTGCAAAATCCTCGTGCCCGCCTTTACTGCAACAAAGCTATTGCCTTCCGTCCCATTTGCATTCACGTGACGAAGAACTTGTGTCAACTGTTCAAACTGTGAAATGGAATATCTCGTATCTACGTTAAGGGCCAGAGTTGCAAATCTAATTTGTCACACTATAATTCTATTAATAGAAATAAGGTTAGCAGTATGGAAATATATGTTGTGTTTGTGTTTTGCGATGGAAATACACAGCTCTTGATATTTGCATCTGATCGAATTACTTGTTATTACGACCACGTAGTGTAGCATGCGAATATATGGGTGACACAAGGTAATCCTGTGCCTGCGTGATCGTTGTAAATGTTTGAAGCAAATAACTTCTGTCTCGTTTTGAGATGTATATTAATTTATTTGGAGAAAAACATGGACACAATTTGAGGGAATCGTTAACTGAAAATTATTAGGTTTAGTTAGGTTGAAAAAAGGTGTGTTAGTTCAACCAATTGTCACAAACAAAATCAACATTAATCCATTATGAGTTAACAAATATTTCAGAGAGAAATATATCTGTTGTGCGCTTCAAAAGAGCTTACAATGCATCTCTTTTGCTCAAAGAGTTTAACTTTTAAGTTTCTCCTAAACTTCCCTCGGAGTTGGCTTAAATGTGATATCACGTCAATGCCTTTATACTATTATTGTCTTCATGACCTGCCTAAGTAGTTCTAAGACTACAGCTTCGATAAAATTTCATTGCAGAGCGACAAGTTCAGTTTTGCACAGCATTAGTGTTTGACATGTTATCAAATAGTCTGAGATACTCCATAATGTCCCACTTTATCCGTTATGGAAGATTTTTGCGCTGATCCGATTCTGGTAGAGGTATAATTTGGTTATATTCCAATAAGTGCCCAGTCCTTTTTATCGCATTTAGCTGATTGAGATACCTATGTCCTTGACAAGCTTTCACATTATTTGTTCAGGTTCGTTCTCCTCCGCTTCCTAAAGTTAATCTTGTGTCCGATGCGCATGTTTTCGAATATATAAATTTATACTATATTACCTAAACATTACGAAGCATTACGAAAAGACGAAGAAAATGAATTTTCATAAACAAATGTACGGTAGATGGATTGAGATTGTTACAGTTTGTTGCTGTCATATAGTTCTACCCCCTGCTTGGGATTACGGAGTTTTATCCCAAAAGCCAGCCTATTTATCGAGTATTTTGACAAAAATTCTTTGATTTCCCGGAAATACGCATTCTCATCAATCCTTCTGATGACTTATAGACGCATGTACCTGTGTTTAAGTATCGATGCAAAACTGCTAGCTTGAACTTGGAGCGTATTTAATATTTAATTTACTCGTTTAATTAAAATTTTTATTTTTTGATTTAACCACCAATTTGACCGTCGCACAGTGGTTCCTTTTTGGTTTTTTTGGAATTAATTCTGTAAATTTTGAACGGATAATGCTATCTTGATGAAATTTTAAATAGTTAAAGCTGGATGTTTTTGAGATGATTTGGAAATATTCGGCTCCCCAGGGGGTGTGAGGGCCACTGCGTGGCCCTCCAAAGTTGGTCACCTCGGGTGTTTCAAAATTTCAAATGCTTGAGGAATGTGCATTTATGAACCGATTTAAAAGATTTTTTACATTTAGATAGTGCTTCGAAAAACCTTCAAAAAACATGCTTACATGCACATGTTATCTCATTTAGGTCAAGAGATATTTGAGAAAATAAAAAAAAATTGTGTCATTTTTGACGAGGTTGATTTAGTATTTTTATGGGTGTGAGCTCAGTTTTCCCTTGATTTTAAAGATATCGTTAGTTAGTTTATAAAATTCTGAATGAAATTGCTGAAAACATAATGCAAATATTTTGTTCCAATCAAAAGTTATAAGCATCGCAAGTAAAAGTTTCCAAAAAAAGACATATTTTTACTGTTTTTTTTTTGCAAAAAGGCTTCATTCTTTCGTTTGTAAAAAAAATATTTCTTCCGGGAAGTGGCAATTTCTTTATTATTCCTCATAGAAATGTTGATGCAGATGCATTTAATGCTCAATTTGAATCAGTTCAGCAAAATGGTTCCCCGGCAAGGGAAGTCAAAAATACCCCATTTTTTAAAAAAAAAAATTTTTGTTTTTGAAAATTCCCAAATCGCAAAACTCCAACGAGAAAGCTCATTATATATATTTTGACCACATATGTGGACTAGTTAACCGTAACATATTTCAACATCCCTGCCATAAACAAAGACAGTGTGGCCATTTTAGTAAAAAATTCGGAATTTTGGAACATATTTTCCCCGTTTTGGGAATTTGGGTATTTTGTTGGAAGGTATGGCAACATATTTTTATTCGTTTTTTTAAGGATAATTTTATGTACATTTATCCAAAATTTCGTTAAGATACTCCAGTCGGATTTGAATTTTACGCTATTTCTCATATAAGATATTATTTCTCCAAAAAATACGTTTTGACCAAATTTTATATTTGACTCTGAATCATGCCCAAAATAAAAGGTGCTTTTAATTAATTTTTGTAAATTAATAAACTTTATGTTGTTCCCTTTCCACTGATATGCAATACTTGTATGTCAATAGTTTATTTATTGTTTATAATTATAATCAAACTTCACTACCTCTGTAAAAAAAGTATATATCGTGAAACACACATATATATGGGAGCTATATCTAAATCTGAGCCGATATACTTAGTTTTGTTACCACATTAGAATAGTGTAAAAAAACTAAGTTGTGCAAAGTTTTGTTAATATCTGAGCAAAAATGTGGTTTTTGGCTTCAGTAATGTATAAAAGGTTATGCTAATTTGTATGGGGGGTACCAGAAGGGGCGGGGCAAACGGACCCATTATTTCAGTATATACTACACGCTGTAAAATAATACTACCATCCAAATCTTAGCTTCGTAGAGCCCTGCAACATGAAGTTAATGACAGAATAGTGATTTTAGTGAAATTGGTCATTTTGTATGGGAGGTACTTGAGGGGGCGTGGCTATTTCGCCCATTTTCCAACCAATATCGCGACTAGTGAATTTTATGCCACTGGTAAATTTTTATTCAAATTGAGTAAGAACTACTCCAATTATCGCCACTACTCCATTTACCCAGCCGGCTAGACGGACGTAGCTTTTTTGGGTTAAAAAGCTCCAAAACTTATTTTTTCTAAAGAAATCTAGGGTCTCTGTTATATGCTCTGATGGGCTTAACTTCTTCCCGTATAAAATTAAAAATAAGTTATTCCCTGAAGCTGATGTTATATAAAATTAATTAAAAATTTATTAAAAAATTATTAAAAATGGTAATAATAACACACAAAAGCAGCAAAAACATATGAATAGTGCATTAAAAATCAAATTTATAACTTAAAAAATAATTTTAATAAATATGTTTATGCAATAAGAGACATTTTTCATAATTTGTCCCGCCTTCCTGTAGAAAGGGATTAATAATTCATAAATAACTTAATTAAACAGTCTATAACCTTGTAAGTTTTATTAATAAGTAACGACTCCATAATGACTTTCTTAATTATATATGAAATAAAATTGTATCTTATTGCATAAACATATCCATTAAAATTATTTTTTAAGTTATAAATTTGATTTTTAATGCACTATTCATATGTTTTTGCTGCTTTTGTGTGTTATTATTACCAATTTTAATAAATTTTTAATTAATTTTATATAACATCAGCTTCAGGGAATAGCTAATTTATAATTTTATACGGGAAGAAGTTAAGCCCATCAGAGCATATAACAGAGATCCTAGATTTCTTTAGAAAAAATAAGCTTTGGAGCTTTTTAACCCAAAAAAGCTACGTCCGTCTGGCCGGCTGAGTAAATGGTTAAGACGATAATTGAATTCACTAGTCGCGATGTGGGTTGGAAAATGGGCGAAATAGCAACGCCCCCTCAAGTACCTCCCATACAAAATGACCAATTTCACTAAAATCACTATTCTGTCATTAACTTCATGTTGGAGAGCTCTACGAAGCTAAGATTTGGATGGTAGTATTATTTTACAGCGTGTAGTATATACTGAAATAATGGGTCCGTTTGCCCCGCCCCTTCTGGTACCTCCCATACAAATTAGCATAACCTTTTATACATTACTGAAGCCAAAAACCACATTTTTGCTCTGATATTAACAAAACTTTGCACATCTTAGTTTTTATACACTATTCTAATGTGGTAACAAAACTAAGTATATCGGCTCAGATTTAGATATAGGCCCCATATATATGTGTGTTTCACGACATATACTTTTTTTTACAGAGGTAGTAAAGTTTGATTATAATTATAAACAATAAATAAACTATCGACATACAAGTATTGCACATCGTTGAAAAGGAAATAACATAGAGTTTAATAATTTATAAAAATTAATTAAAATCACATTTTATTTTGGGCATGATTCTGAGTCAAATATAAAATTTGGTCAAAACGTATTTTTTGGAGAAATAATATCTTATATGAGAAATAGCGTAAAATTCAAACGGACTGGAATATCTTAACGAAATTTTGGATAAATGTACATAAAATTATCCTTAAAAAAACGAATAAAAATATGTTGCCATACCCTCCAACAAAATACCCAAATTCCCAAAACGGGGAAAATATGTTCCAAAATTCCGAATTTTTTACTAAAATGGCCACACTGTCTTTGATTATGGCAGGATGTTGAAATATGTTACGGTTAACTAATATGTGGTCAAAAAAATATGTAATGAGCTTTCTCGTTGGCGCTATGCGATTTGAGAATTTTCAAAAACAAAAAATTTTATTTTTTTAAAATTGGGTATTTTTGACTTCCCTTGCCGGGGAACCATTTTGCTGAACCGACTCAAATTTAGCATTAAATGCATCTGCATCAACATTTCTATAAGGAATTATAAATAAATTGCCAATTCCCGGAAGAAATATTTTTTTTACAAACGAAAGAATGTAGTCGCCTTTTTGCAAAAAAACAGTAAAATAGGCCTTTTTTTTTGAAACTTTTACTTGCGATGCTTATAACTTTTGATTGGAACAAAATATTTGCATTATTTTTTCAGCAATTTCACTCAGAATTTTATAAGCAAACTAACGATATAAATATCTTTACAATCAAAGGAAAACTAAACTCACACCCTTAAAAATACAAAATCAACCTCGTTCAAAAATGACACAAATTTAAATCTTAACCTGAACAAGATAACATGTACATGTAAGCTTGTTTTTTGAAGGTTTTTCGAAGCACTATCTAAATGCAAAAAATCTTTTAAATCGGTTCATAAATGCACATTCCTCAAGCATTTGAAATTTTGCAACACCCGAGGTGACCAACTTTGGAGGGCCCCACAGTGGCCCCCACACCATGTAGGGTTAAGTCATTCCATAGTAATCGCAGCTTAAAAGTACCAATAAGCGTCATTTTTCAAAAATAACGGTACCTTGCCACGCCCACATATTTTCAAAAATGGAGTTTCTAAAAATGGGTTTGTGTTTCTGTAGGTTAAATGTAGCTGTATGCAAAATTTCATTAATATCTGATGGGGTCGGGTTCAAAATGTCCATTTTTATACCATCACCCTTAGGGATGAGGGTATATATCATTTGATACGACCCAAAAGTGTAACACATAGAAGGAGTGACTTTAGACCCTAGGTTTCTTTGAACCAAATTCGATTCATGACTTTTTAAGTCGTTTGAGCTATGTCCGTCTGTCTGTCTGTCTGTCTGGTGGCTGTCCGGCTGGTTCGCACGATAACTTTCGAAGGACGCAACCAAATGTTTTGAAATTTTGCAAGAGTTATTATTTTCTCAAAACTACTTACGGTATTGCAAATGGGCTACATGGCCCCGCCCCTTCAGGTACCTCCCATACAAATACATCATTCCGCCCACTTTAGAAATCGAGTAATAATATCAATACACCCTACGGGATCGTCCCCAAATTCTGTATTTAGTAAAGCTATAACAGGATAAAGTTTTGGAAAAAATTTTTAAAGCCTAGCCACGCCCCTTCTGGTACCTCCCATACAAATCTACCTTTCCGCCCACTATAGAGATGGAGAAATAATATCAATAAATTAAACGTGATCGTACCCAAATTCTATTTTTAGTAAAGCTATAACAGGATAAAGTTTTGGAGAAAAAAAATTTGAAGTCTATTCACGCCCCATCTGGTACCTCCCATACACATCTGGTACCGCCCACTTTAGAAATCGATTAATATTATTAAAAGACCTAACGCGATCGTGCCCAAATTCTGTATTTGGTAAAGTTTAAGCAGGATAAAGTTTTGGAGAAAAAATTTGGAAGTCTAGACACGCCCCTTCTGGTACCTCCCATACAAATTTACCACTCCGCTCACTTTAGAAATAGGGTAATAATATCAATACACTCAACACGATCGTGCCCAAATTCTGTATTTTGTTATGTTATAACAGGACAAAGTTTTGGAGAAAAAATTGGAAGTCTAGCAACGCCCCTTATGGTACCTCCCATACAAATGCACCTTTCCGCCCACTTTAGGGATGTACTAATAATATCAGTACAACCAAGGCAATCATGCCCAAATTCTGTAATTAGTAAAGCTATAACAGGATAAAGTAATGGAGAATAAATCTGGAAGCCTAACCACACCCCTTCTCGTACCTCCCATACAAATGTACCACTCCACCCACTTTAGAAATCGAGTAATAATATCAATATAATAGAAAATTATTTGTTTTACTGAGGATAAGGGTAAATGTAAGTTGGGTTACCCGACTGAAACTTTATAACTGGTTTTAATTACAAATCGGTTAATTTCAATAACTCAAGACTTAAACAATATCTTATATTGGGTGATGGTATTTATCAGTCAGTTTAACTGACTGAAATTTCAGTACTGGTTTTTTATAGATTTTGATATGAAATTCATCATATATTTTTTTTAATCTAATTATTAATTATCTCGTTTAACTCTCCAACCAACATTTATCAGAAATTTTCCTCCTTGACATCGTTCAAAATCTCCAAATCATCTTTAACAATTCAAATTTACCGAGTTTTTCCATTAGAATTTTCTATTTTTCCATTCGAAAAGCGATTCCTAATCAATTTTCGATTTTTCCAATTTCCAAACTTTTCGGAAGAATTTTCCCAAAATTGAAGTAAAGTGGGCCAGCACTTGATGAATTATTATACACTTTTTACACCATTTTTATGCATATAGATTTCATAATAATCCGAAATTTTTCAAGCATCCCAATGAATTATCCACCCTTTGAAATCATCAATCCACTCGGTACAATGAAAAAATTCGTCGAAAAAATCCAAAACTTTTGAATTTTTTTCCGGAATTTCCGAGTTTTCCACCCATAATTTTTTGGAATAATTATCCGAAAATTTTCACTGTTACATCGCCCAAAATTATCAAATCATACAACAATATGCAAAATTTCGTCGAAAATTTTTTTTTTTGAATTTTTCCGAGTTTTTCCCCAATTTTTTTTTATTTTTCAATTCGAAAATCTATTCGTAACAATTGCACACATATTTCCATACAAAACAGCAATTTTCGGTTTTTCGAATTTCCCGACTTTTCCGGAGGATTTTCCCAAAATTTTCTTTTACAAAAACCTGCTCTTGGCAATTACGAACAGCTCAGCCGTTCTCAATTGATGAATTACTATACATTTTTGCCACCATTTTATATATATAGATATGTCGCAGACGACAGCACTGGAATTGAAAACGAAACGTCTGTGAAAGATAAATTTGAATTGTGGACTGACCTTAAACATTTGACCCACAAACGTAGAAATCCACTTTTCCCTGAGACGTACTAAAAGTCTTCTTTATCACGCAAGTCCTTGCATTAAATCTCAATGAGGTAGAAGCTTAGCAAACGGTGTATCCTAAGTAAGCGAAAAATATTGCTTTCCGTTCCAGCGGAGCTACTCTTTTCTAAAGCAGGTGCCACTTCTACAGAAAAACGTAATCGGTTGACAAACGCCTGTCAAAACTATTGTTTTTCAATTCTGTATTAAATAAAATCTTTGAGTGTAAAAAAATAGCATAACTTAATAAACTTAAGAAAGAAGTGCTTAACTACTATCTCAAAATAATTTTTTTCTTAGAATGTTTATTTGCATTATTAATCCTTTTTTGACATATCGTATCATACAGCAGTTAAGAATATTGACTACCACTAGGAGAGTCATTAGGGGTACTACACAAATGGTATATTATCCCAACTTTACTCTGATATGGTGTATTCTCTTGAGTCTCAACAATTTCGTTGGACACACTCGAAACGAATGGTTCGAAAAATAGAGACAGGTTGGATAAGAAAGTCTATCTCCCGTCGACTACCTGATCACTGTAGTGTATGACAGGTGGAAATAATAATTAATAAGGTGGATTGCCAACTTCTATTTAGCATTTACTAAAGACTATCGCAGATCTCTTTGCAAGATGGCGCTGCTATATGATATGATGACATGTCATAATCCCAACGAACATAATCCGCATGTACATTATGGGGATTATGTCCGTTTATTTTTGGGTCATAATCCCCATTAAAAAGTGGACACAGCACCCATAAAAGTGGGGATTATGACCTAAATTAGATTAGGCGTAATCCCCATTATGGGATTTATAAACGGTGTTTAAATTTTAAGGGCCGATGTTGATTTCGAATAAACCACAAATAAATTTGGAATTAATTGTCATTTCTTTTGATTATGATAATATTTTTATGGTTCAATTATGTATGGAACAAAATATCGGACAAGTGGCCGCCGCCAGTTCATTTTCATACTAAATATTCATTTCTAAGTCAAATTTCAGTAAGTATTATATCTTGTACAAAATATGACCGAATTCAGTGTACAAACGAAAAAAAAAAACTAAAAACTATGAGAGTGAATTCGGCCATTTGTATGGGAGGTAACAGAAGAGGTTTGTAGAATGCTTTGATTTTCTCAGTATTTGTTTCCTATCAGAAGATAATTAAACAGGCCAAATTTCAATTTCCTCCAATTTCCCGTTTATAAGTTATTGAACAAAAGGTATTTTTTTAAAAATTGGTCATTTTGTATGGGGGGTATCAGAGATGCCTGACGGTCTCCAACGGTTGGTCGTAGTTGGTTATCATTTTGGATATTTTAACGCCACAAGGATACACACTAGGGTGAGTCTTAAAAAATGTTTTTGGAATTTTTCATGGGCCAAGTTAAAATTTTATTAAGACGTACAAAAAAACTCTATGTGAATTTTTTCAATTTTTTTCTTAAAGGTTTAGGGGTCGCTACCGGGGTTCGAAATTCAAAATTTTACCGTCATCCTGAGGGATAAGCTGAATAACTCGAGTAAACCTTAACTGATCCTTATGAAAATTTTTCAGTATTAATATTTTCTATAACGAAGTTATGGAATTGTAAATGGGCAGAATTTCCCCACCCCTTCTGGTACCTCCCATACAAAATTACCTATTTTTTGATAATTATTATTTCTCCCATAACTTTCAAACGGGCAGCTGGATGGCATTTAAACTTGGTCAGTTTAATAACCTTGTAATAACAGATAAACCCTCGGAAAATCAAAACCTTTGTCACACCCCTTCTGGTACCTCCCATACAAATGACCGAATAAACCCCCACATTTTTACCTACATATCTTTTTAGTAAAAATACTGAATTCAATAAAATTTTGTGTGAGATGAACACATGCAAAAATTTGACTCATGGGTGAATATGGACTATATCGGCCAACCCCTTCTGGTACCTCCCATACAAAATTACCTACTTTTAGACAAATTATTTTTTACCAATAATTTCCAAATGGACAGCTGGATGGCATTTAAACTTGGTCAGTTTATTTACCTTGTAATAACAAATAAACCCCCAGAAAATCGAAACCTTTGTCACACCCCTTCTGGTACCTCCCATACAAATGACCGAATTCACCCTCATAGTTTTACATATTTATGCTAAATATTAGACAGAAAATTTTGATTTTTTTCATAGGTTAACTTAAAAGTTTTAAGCGTAGAAGTCATATAATATGATTTATGCATTGTATATCGGGAATATCAACCGGTCCTGAAATATTACTTTTTAAGAGGTTTAAAAATGCCTGGACAAAAATTGATCATTCCAATTTTGAACCTGGCATATCGGATGATCTCATATTAAGACAAGCAAAGAATTCGGCGAATGCTATTTGTTTTGCCGAAAATCAGCTTAAAGAGTTTCAGCCACGAGAGGACTACAAAGAGCTACTTAAGCTGACAATAATATTCTGCGGGATGTTCCAAAAACACAAATATTCTTCAGAGCACCAGCAGGTCTTCACCGTGCTAGATGGAAAGCTAAGGCAATATATTCCTTAAAAATATATTTATTCAGAGAGCAGTTCAAGTTAAACAAAAGCGAATTATGTGGAATACAGGATATTTGCAGTTTTATAATTAACATTTGCCTTAAATATTGGTTATTAAAAGACTTGAAGTCTTATGCAACAATTAATAAAGAGACAGCGGC
The DNA here is from genome assembly GCA_964034835.1 of Muscina levida. Classification (NCBI taxonomy): domain Eukaryota; kingdom Metazoa; phylum Arthropoda; class Insecta; order Diptera; family Muscidae; genus Muscina; species Muscina levida. Next base: position 66,742,287 of record OZ035880.1, on the reverse strand, counting down.
AATAGCCTTAAAAAAAATGATAGGTCATCTCTGGTATTTTTAGGAAGAGCTAGTTGGATTTGCATTTTTGATGACAAAGTTTCTCATCAAATTAAGAAGAAGATGGTAAATGCTTTAAACATAGAAGGAGTAGATAATCCAGAAACACGAGTTACAGTGGATGGAAACCTACTACATTTCAAAAGTCTTGAGCATTTTGTATCCAACAATACTCTTAGATTTTTCAGCATAACGGGTATTAAATCGGGTTTCCTAAAAAAAATGTTGAAGATTGGGAGCAAGATGCAGACTTTAAATTAAGTAAAGAATTAGTTCGGTCTAGGTTGAAGGTTGTTAATGATATTGCTGAACACGGAGTGGCCTTGATGCAGTAATACAAAAAATTGCATACACATTATGGAGAACAGAAGTATTTCCTATTATTATTGGTGAAAGAATTTAGAAAAAAAAAATATTCAGATCCAAAAAAATCTACCATGTGTAAATAATATTTTACAATATTTTCAAATTTAAAGAAAATTGTAAGCAGTAATACAGTTGTTTATAATTATATTTTTTAATGTTAAGTTTTCCATACAATGAATTCATGTTTAATATTAATATATTAAATTTTTATTTTAATATTATTTTTTAACTGTTTAATTTAATTTTTATTTTCGAAATGTACCTTTTTAAGTAATAATACAACAAAAACTGATGAACAAATTTGAAATAAATCATTTCATATTAACTGTACTGTAAAAATTCCAAAGTTGGACTGCAAATTAGTGGAGGGGGGCAAGACAATAGCGTTGCATTATCTATGTTGAATATCTAATAACATTCATTAAACTAGATTTATATTTAAGATAAGCATTAGTAAAATTACAATAAGCGTATATCTTTAGCAAAATATAAATGAATTCAGCATACTTACAAAAAAATGTATGTAAAAATATGGGGGTTAATTCGGCCATTTGTATGGGAGGTACCAAAAAGAGTGTGACAAAGGTTTTGATTTTCTGGGGGTTTATCTGTTATTACAAGGTTATTAAACTGACCAAGTTTAAATACCATTCAGCTGTCCATTTGGAAATTATTGGTAAAAAATAATTTGTCTAAAAATGGGTAATTTTGTATGGGAGGTATCAGAAGGGGTTGGTCGATATAGTCCATATTCACTCACGAGTCAAACTTCTACATGTGTTCATCTCACAAAAAATTTTATTGAATTCAGTATTTTTGCTAAAAAGATATGTAGGTAAAAATATGGGGGTTAATTCGGTCATTTGTATGGGAGGTACCAGAAGGGGTGTGACAAAGGTTTTGATTTTCTGGGGGTTTATCTGTTATTACAAGGTTATTAAACTGACCAAGTTTAAATGCTATCCATCTGCCCGGTTGAAAGTTATGGGAGAAATATTAATTATCAAAAAATAGGTAATTTTGTATGGGAGGTACCAGAAGGGGTGGGGCAATTCTGCCCATTTACAATTCCGTTACTTCGTTATGGAAATTATTAATACTGAAACATTTTCATAAGGATCAGTTAAGGTTTACTCGAGTTTTTCAGCTTATCCCTCAGGATGACGGTAAAATTTTGAATTTCGAACCCCGATAGCGACCCCTAAACCTTTAAGAAACAAAGTGAAAAAAATCACATAGAGTTTTTTTGTACGTCTTAATAAAATTTTAACTTGGCCCATGAAAAATTCCAAAAACATTTTTTTTTGCCAAATAAGAATCAACCTAATACACACATTACTTAAATGTAAGTTTAAATTTAGCTTGAACACGATTAAATGACGTTAGTTATGGACCAAAGATGTCAGTATACGCTCTTAAACCATATATGCTACAACAGCTTTATTCTACCACATTTTTTTTGGTACGCATGAGAAGACGGGTCACACACATACAATCTTTATTTACTACATACCTTCTCTGAATGAGAATAAAAGATATTGACTCAATAAAGTGTAATTTGTTTGTTATTTGGTTCAACCAACAGAAGTTAAAAAATGCTGCTAAATCTTTGCGGGCCATGTGCTAAAAATTTATTCACATTGAAGGCTCGCAGCAGATCAGGAATGCCCTTAAATGCTCATGCAAACCCTTTTATAAGCATTTACAAGTGCTGTCAATTAAAAAAACAAAAAGATCGGTATTTACACTAATGCACTAATGTTTTCACAGCAAACTGGGTCCGCTCAAATTTTTGCACGATTTTTCTGATTGTACGCGCTTTGGACGATTAAATTGACCAAAAAAATCACGAAGTGCACGATATGCATTTTGATTAGAACGCCCATTTTCATAATAAGCCTGAATAACTTGAACGTCTTGCTCGATTGTTTATCTTTCCATGATTGAAATTGAGTTAGTCTAAAATTGAGAAATTTAAAATTAAATGCAGAAAAGAACTTGACGTTTAGGTCTGGTTCACATTCAACATCGGCCCTTACAATTTAGCCACCCTTTACATAGTATTCATAAAATCTTATTTTTAACTCAGTGCAGCCAATTTTTAGTTGTTGCTGGCTATTGGGCTAATTTGGTGATAATTGTTTCTAAAATGTAATGAAACTTACTTTGCTTCATAATGTGATTATTCTCATTCTTATTTACTGTTTTCATTTCGTGTGTAGTATTTACATTTATATTGCATTACAAGGATGGAACAGCCTCATTAGCCAAGGATTTTCGAACCATAACGCACTTGCGACGACTGTTTAAATTATATTCGAAAGCGTTGTCAATTAGCAAGTCTCATTTAAGTATTTTGCAAGTACGTATATTCCAAATTAATCTTATCTTTATAGAATCAACCAATTTCAAATTTACTTGGGGGTATATAATCCTATTTGGGAGACGTTTTTCGCCCAGTTTCCAAATTCCGGCATGTACCTACATCTTATTCAACAGTAACTTAATCTTTAAAAGCACTTCAGCTACTAACAATCATACTGTTATTATTTATTACTTTAGTTATATTTTGCGATCCACCGGCAACAGCTGTGTCGGGATGGGTGGCGCACAACATGCTGTGCCTCAGTTGCAGCTTGCAACAGTTTTTGGAGCGACATATCAAGTGACGAATGTTCATGTCGGTCTGTCAGTTAGTCCACTCATTGAGTGTACTTGTGCTACCCCACCTTACTAGAATCAAAGCGGAACGATTTTCATGTTCATACTCGTACATCGAAAAGAACATGGTTCTACCCTTCCCCACAACACATTTCAATTTGTCCCCAGGATATGGATGCACACATGGCAGGTTTCTTCATCATTCATATGGATTATACTCATACGATGTAGTAGGAGTACGTAAAACGTAAAACATACTTATCAGAGTATGAATATTTGTGGACTCAAGCATCACACATGCGTCCATATAGATTCAGTGAAATTTACACAGTTACTTAAAGTGACAAAAAAAGTATATTTAAAGTTACATATTTATTTGAAGGACGATAATACTAAACACATACATATCCATATGTATTAAAGAAAAGTACGTACATCTTATGATCACGTGGGAGAGTGTGAACGTATGTGTAAAAATATTTTGTGCATGAGTTTGAGTGGGCGATTGTTTTACTTTCGTGAGCGGAAGCCAAAATCTACACACGTGCCCATCTCTAATATGTATATTAGAGTGTATTTTATTAGTGTGGGGCAATTTTTTTGTTGTAAGTTTTATCGTCACTTCCCCCAGTTTAATCGTAACTCTATGCAATAACAAAAAAACTAAATTTTTACCTTATTTGGAAGGACTGGTGTTGTCTACGTTTCTCGCAAGAGCCACTTCTCTGCTTTTAAATGCTTAAAAAGTCCAAAGAAACATCCCACAGTTCTATGCCCATGTTTGGCGTCTTACGAATAACTATCGGAATTGTTCAAGTAGCTAAGAGCCACCCTATTATACATAGATTTGAATTTACTTACATTCGTTTAAATTGAAATGTAATAGCTTTACGATAATCATTTTTATATACGGATGTAAATATATGCATATGAATGATCATATATATATAAATATATATTATGTGTGGTGCTGTGTGTATTTATGCTCATCATGGACTACTCCAATATTTGTCTATATGCCAAAATTCTTCTTCATATATTTTTTCTATTTGTAGAAATTTCATTATATTTGGAAAAATATAATGCAAAGGCATGCTCATACATAGTCTTCCTTTTAAATTCGATGATATTGCAAATTTAATGTTCAAATATATAATGTTGAAAGTACAGTCGTGTTCATTGCAGTAGTAACAAAGTTGAATAAGGCTAAATTTGAAAAAATAAAATAATATGGTTATATTGATAGCATTGACTGATAACAATACGTGGCTTAGAACAATGTGAAAGTCATGAGATTGTGAAATGTTCTTACTATATTTATTTTATACACATAAACATCACCGGCCGTGACATAGTGGTTAGAATACGAGACTACCACGCAGGAGACCGTGGCTCGTTTCCCGGCTCCAGTCGTCTACATTTTTCTTTCATTGCCGGCCCCCTCGATGTTGTCGACAGCAACTTCGCAGTATAAGTGTCGAGTTAATCGGCATGTCTAGTAAAAGCTTCTTAAACAGTGACGTTCGCATTCGTCAATAAACAAGTAGGTGCCGTTTGTTATGAATCTAAAGCGTGTTAATCCACAACGAGAGAAGCATCCCATATCTCATTCATGGGGTCTAAAGAAAAATAAAGTGTTTTTTCTTATTATTATTTTTTATATGGATGCTTCATTTGACATACCCACCAAGTCCATATGAAAAAAAGATGATATGGTTTTTTAAAACCCATTTAAATAATAAAATCATATAAGAGAAGTAAAAAATTTAACGATGTAAGTGATGTTCTGAAGTGTTAATTTTTATTGTTGGAGGATTTTTTTTTTCTAGTAGAAAATAAATATGAATTCTGTCAGTGATTAAAAATTAGCAAATTGTAGACTTGGTCGGTTTGGCATGTGAAGCATTCATATATAGATATTATACTAGACTCGGGTTCAAAAGCCACCTAATAAGGTGTGACATTGCAGTTGATTAACGCTTAAATGACTGCAGCTCAAGACAAGAGTATTACTATATTATTCAACTAGGGTGTATTTAACGAATAACGTTGTCTTTGTAATTACTAAAGGAAGTTCAGTGATATGGTTCATTTAATATATTCATAATACGTAATTGGGAGAACAGGAAATTTTAAACTAATGTTTATTAATAGGTGGAAGAAAAAACTGTTAGGATTGAAGTTATTTCAGTAATATGAACATCGTCCAGTGTCATTGTGTATTACGACTCACTGCAAATAAAGTAACAGTTACTTGCGACACATCGTGTCATGATTGCATATATCCAGTTGATGGATGGGTTAATCAACGATTTTCTCATAGAAAAAGGGATATGAATATTGAATTAAAGACAATTATATTTTGAACATTTCTATTTACTATTGAAATTGGGTATTCCAGAAACGTCATTACATCGTATTTTGCATAAAGACTTGGGTCTTAAGGCTTATAAAGTTCAGTTAATACAAGAACTCAAGCCGGCCGATCATCAACAACGTCGTGTCTTTGCTGATTGGGTCATAGAAATGCATGAAAATGATCCGAAATTCTACCCAAAAATCATCTTGACTGATGAAGCCCATTTCCACTCGGTGGCTACGTCAAGCAAAATTGTCGCATCTGGGGCTCGGAAAACCCAAGAGTTATTGTTGAGAAGCCTCCTCATCCTCAACGAGTGATTGTTTGGTGCAGTTTATGGTCCGGCGGGGTCATTGGACCTTACCTTTTCGAAAATGACGTTGGATTAACAGTTACGGCGAATGGATTGCGCTATCGAGAGATAATTAATGATTTTTTATGGTCGGAGTTGGATGGTATTGATCTGGACAACGTTTACTTTCAACAAGACGGCGCTACGTGCCACACAATCAACGGAACCATTGATCTTTTACGGGAAAAGTTTCCGGAGCGTGTTATCTCTCGAAGAGGTGGTCACAATTGGCCACCGAGATCTTGTGATTTAACACCTTGCGACTTCTTCATTTGGGGCCATGTTAAAGATATGGTCTTCGCCAACAGCCTAGCGTCGATAAAATTCGTGAGGCTATCGATCACATTGCGATTTGGTTATGGAAAATTTTATGAAAAGGATATGGTCCTGTAAGCGTGCTCGTGGTATTAACAGCATTTCTTTCTCTTTATTATGAAATAAACATTGGATCATTTATTTCAAAAAATTGAATTTTTCTTTGAATACCAAAATAACACCTCTTATTGGAGAACCCTTTACATTAGAGTGCGACTTAAGGAGGCCAAACTTCGATTTTGTGTTCAAATAAATTTATCGGCGGTATATATTTTCCTGTTTTAGACAAATAATCTAATATTGGTGAAGTGAAGACCTCTATATTTTTTCACTCACCATATCTATAATAGATATGGTGACATTTCATGAAATTGCATTACGTAATAGGCTATTGTAGACTACAATATATTTCAACAATTTAGCATAAATCAAAGCAAAATCTACAAATTGGTATATGTGCAGTAGTATGGGTCAGTCCTCATACAAAAAAATTAATTCGTCGCGGACACTCCCTACGATTATAAAATATCAAAAAACAATTTCAGAACATCCATTATTTTGATACGAGCCCTATTTACAGCTTAAATATATTTTATTGAGCTGCCTTCTTATTATTTGGTGTCCTATCGAAACAAAACTCATAACGTTATTCATGGTTTCCCTTTGATCACTTTTGACTTCGACGTCAATTTTGACTATTGACTTCCCGTTTTTCGTATCACATATCCATTGATAATGCCTATGAAGGCCTCTCCAAACCATGAAATTTTTGCTTTAGAAGTATTTACTTTAATTCACAAACATAAAAGTAATGGAGGCTCAAAAAAATGTTGGTTACCCTTAATTAACAATAACTATTTTTTTTGTACTGTGCTGTCATTTAGTGCCCTATCAGGGCGAAATGTGCTCGTTGCACATTTTTGACACCGACGCCAATTTTGACTCCTACATTAACTTTTTTTTCGACCCTTACTAATTTGGATATTTTTAATATCTCTATCCGTTGCCAAGTTATCAGTCGTTAAAAAGCGTCATAAAATATAGCAAAGACTAATGAAACTAGATTTTGAACTCTGATTCCATCCATTATGAATGTCTTATGCTCTTTTCAGGAGTTATTCCACATTTTACTCACTAACATCGTTAAATAATGTTGTTATCTTGTATTTTGAATGATATTTGATGTCAATATTGGTTTATTTACGCACAATGCTTTTAATTTTGACAACTCGACGGTTTTACCCTAAGTCGAACATGATAAATGACATTAGTATTTTGAGTAACAATAATGGTTTCAATAAAAAAAAATACGAATGGGGTTTTTTGAGATACAATTGTACATTGAAAATCCACTTAAATTAAAATCTTAGCTGATCCTTTTTTAAGATAAAAGGATTTTTTGTTTTATATCTCCGTTTTGTGCTTTTTTAAGATGGGACGTTCTTTGCTCTATGATTCCACCATCAAATCGTAGAGTTTTTACATCGTGTTATACCTCATTGGAAGCGTAGGGATTTTAGCTTTAAGACACTTCTGTTCGAATGGATCAATTAATTTTTCCCAACAATTTTATATTTCTCTCTCCGTTTGTCTGTTCCCTGCGATTACAACCGTAGCTTAAGAGCAATCGAGTTGAAATTTAATATGCAAGTTTCTCTACTCTAAGCAGATTGATTTCTAAGATAATTAGGATCGAACAAAAACTACACCTACCTCCCATACACATTCCCTCTTTTGGGGAGTCTGTCCCTGCCTTTACCAAAGAAATATAGGAGCTTAAAAAAAACTTAATTTCCCATTACACCCCATGAATGAGGTATGGGGTAGCTTCTCACGTTTTTGTAAATTAACACGCTTTCTATTTTAGATTAACAACTGCGGCACCTACTTTTTATCGACGAATGCGAACGTCACTGTTTGAGAAGCTTTTACTAGACATGCATATTGACTCGACACTTATACTGCGACGTTGCTGTCGACAATGAAAGAAAAATGTAGATGACTGGAAGCGGGCATCGAACCCGGTATCTCTTGCATGGTAATCGCGTGTTCTAACCACTATGCCACTGCCGGTTAAGGAGCTGTCGATGGTATGCAAGTTTATATTCTGTAAGCGGATGTTAAGTTCTAAATGGTCAAGATCGTACAAAAACAACTCCCAGCTCCCATACAAATTCCTCTTTATGGGGTTTTCCGTCTTTCTGTCCCCGCGATTGCAGTATTTTAAGAGCTATCGATTTGGTATGCAAGCTTCTGTCCTGTAAGCTAAATAATTCAAGATCAGTATTTGACTGGAAAATTCCCTTTTTTGCGTTACAAAGTTTAAAATATAAAATATAGTGCAAATAACCAGATTTATCGTAATTTCTACAAATGTTGAAGGGTATCTGAATTCGGCATTGCCATAACTACCTTACTAGTCGGTGTTCTATAATTTTGCGAGGCATTACAAAATTAAAATGACCGATAAAATTTTGAAGTTAATAATATTCCAAAAATATTTCATTTTGTATGACAGGTACTAGAAGGGGTGGGGCGATTTTGCCTCTTTACAATCCCGTAGCTTTATTCATAAATTTTCGTAAGGATCAGTCAATGCTCACACTATCAAGGCTTATTTTCCAATATGTCTTTCATACCTATACAATACCCGAACACCAATAATAGTTTGCGACATATTAAAATTTAGAAAATTGTATACAACCAAAGTATTGTGGAAACACATTCAGTTATTTTGGGATAAACAAGTGTTGTATGCCCTAACTGCAGCTTTGTATTATACTAGAAAAGTAAATTATTGGGGTAACTGAAAAAGATCTTCACCTTTCTCCATAATACAGTCATAATTGTCTGCTTATGGTAACACTGGCAAGGACAAGAATTAAAATTCATTGTTAAATTATGAATTGTTGCCCGCATATCTGGTGCACTATTAAGAAAACATTTGAGAATAGACCTGTTACATTACTAGTTAGTTCCAGCTTTAGCGCTTTAGAAAAATAGATTATAACAAATCACCACGTATATGATGATATTCTCGAATGAAACAAGCACGCGTATGGAAAGTGAATTATAAATGAACAAAGACAGTGATGTTGGGAATAGGGTGATACATTTTCTTGAATAAAAAATTGTTAGATAGCTTTTAATATAACTGCTTCATTTTATAAAAATTGGTTTGTAAAGATATATGTACTAAGAGATAAAGCAACGATAATGGAATAGAAACCAAACTCAAAGAGTGTAACGACCCTTGCACACGTAACCGGCAGAGTGGCGAGACGACAGTTGCACAGCCGAGTGCTTGTTTCATCTAAACAGTTAGGAGCGATATTGAACGAGGCAGTGGCCTAGTAGAGTGGCGAGAAAATCACTAGAATCACAATCGGGTTTTTTTAGGAAAGGACTCATATTTATCTAAAACAGATCTTAACCTTTGCGAAGGTCAGAGAAATTAAGATTTTTGGCATTTTTCTAGGGTTTCAAAATAAAATGCAAAATATCTAAAAATCGTTATATCAACGTATATAACCATGTGAATTAAAACACCGCGAAATAACATATATTAATATGTTTTTCATTCACCCTAGTTTGGAGCACATGCTGCCCACTAGCGTTCCCGTTTATGAACGTGCCTTAACACGTGTGGGTCCGTGTTACAAAGGTGCTCGTGTTGTGTGGATTCAAGTGATAATAAGTATCACCTTGCAATGGTAAATATGACCCCTCCACGAAACCATGACAATATTAACGTATAGCTGACGTAAAAACTAAAAAATATGTTCTAATCCCACTGGGTTTTATGGACTTGTTGCTACACGAACACAATTGAGTCAAGCAACTACTATTCTGCATTAAAAATACACAGTTAAGTGTATTTTACATTTAAATTACATATGTATAAATGCAAGAGCGGTTGTGTGAATAGGTAAACACACGTATGCACTTGGGTGTCTGCATAATTTTTTTTGTTACCAAGGAAATGCAAAGAGAATGCAAATAAATTTATGTTAATTTTTTTTTTGTTCATCATGTGGCAATTTTGTTTTATTTGTTTTAAATTGCAAAGTATTTATATATCGTTGCATCATTGTTAAAACACGCGACTGTTTAGCGACTAACCATATTTCGAGCCTTGTCACAGTTGCTTTGATCATCCATCCCCTCGGTGTTGTAGGCAGCAACTTCTTAGTAGTCACGTCAAACGTAATCGAATATCTGTGGTGAAAAGGAAAAGTGCTTAAGTCGACATAAGCAAAAACTAAATAATTTATGGATTAGAATGTACAACAATGTGTACCTTAATTAGCAATGATTCGATGGATGACTTCCACTAATACTAGAATCACCATTAGTTTTTAAAAATAAGGTTAAAAGTTAGAAAGTGCTCCCCTGCAAAATCGAATTTAAGCAGTTTTTCTTTTTCACCTGAATGTTTGTCTGTTTGTTTGTTTGTGTGTTTATTTGTATGTTTGTGGCTCAATCACGCCTAAACGGCTGAACCGATTTCAATGAAATTTTGCAGACAAATAGTATACTATATGAAAATTACAGTAGGTTGTACATTTTTTAATTGTTGGCCCTATGTTCAGAGATGGCGTGACATAACTTTTTTTTAGAGCTTGGGAGATAATATTTGATACGCAGATAGTATTTGTCCACACGAATAAGAATATGCGGACGACATTTAAATTTTGGACCAGTGGGCGGAGTGTGCGTAGCAAAACATATTTTTAGAGTTAGGGAGATAAAATTTTACACACAGATAGTGCTCGGCAACATGAATATGAATATGCAGACGATATTTAAATTTTGGGTCTGTGGGCGAAGGGGCGTGGCAAACTGTATTTAAGCCCTAGAGAGATAAAACTTGGTACACAGATAGTAATCAACAACACGAACATGAATATGCAGACGAAATATAAATTATGGATCAGTGGGCGGAATAGGCGTGACAAAACTGTATTTTATCCCTATAGGATACAATTTGACACCCATATAGTACACGGCAACACTTATATGAATACGCAGACGAAATTTTAATTTTGGATCATTGGAGGAAGGGGGCGTGGCAAAAATGCATGTTAGTTCTAGAGAGATAAAATTTGATACACAGACAGTTTTCGACAAATCATTCGATTAAAATTTAAACGAAATTTAAATTTTGTATCAGCCGTATCCAAACTGTATTTTAGCCACAGAGAGATACAATAAGGTACACACATAGTACTCGGCACATCAGGTTCAAATTTGTAGACGAAATTGTTATTCCCAATCAGTGGCCGAAAAGGGCTTGGCAAAACTGAATTTTAGCCCTAGAGCGATAATATTTTATATGCAGATAATATTCGATACCAAAAAGTATTAATTTATTATTTTGTCAAAAAGTAAATTTATTGCAACAAAGAGAACAATTTATGGTATTAAAAAAAATTCAGAATATTGTTGGAAAATTCGGAATATTCCGGAAAAATTAGAAAAAATTTTAAAAAAAATTTCGACGAAATTTTGCATTTTATCGTATAATTTGATAATTTTGGACGATGAAACTGTAAACAATTTCGGATAATTATTCAAAATGACTTTCCAAATGGAAAAATAGAAAAAGAAAATTTTGGTTGGAAAATTATGGAAAATTGCTAAAAATATGAATTTTTAGCGACGAAATTTTGCATATGATAGTTTTGTCGATAGTTTTGATAATTTTGGACGATGTAAATGCGAAAAATTTTGGATAATTATTACAAAATTACTTTTCGAATGGAAACATAAAAAGTTCTTGGTGGAAAACTCAGAAAATTCCGGAAAAAACTCGAAAGATTTTAATTTTTTCGAAAAAATTTTTCCGTTGTATCGCTTTATGAGATGATTTCGTTGTGATGCTTGGAAAATGATTATGTAAATTCTGTATATATAAAAATGGTGTAAAAAATGTATAGTAATTCATCAAGTGAGAACGGCTGGGCCGATTTTCCTCACATTTTTTTTAAATTGTTCACGAGAAGATTTTTTTGCAAGAAAATTTTGGGAGTTTGTATGGAGTTTAGTCTGCAATTGCTACGGAATGGCTTTTTAAATGGGAAAATAGAAAAATCTTAGCGATAAACTCGGAAAATTCCGGAAAAACGCAAATAAAAATGTATAATTTTTTTCGACGAAATTTTGCAGTTTTCGCATGATTTGATGATTTTGATTGATGCTAAGGTGGAAAATTTCGCATAAATTTTGGTTGGAGAATTTAACTAGATAAATAATATTTAGATAAAAAATATATAAAACGGACTCAAGGGCAACGGTCATCCGTCGAACCCGACGGTATGAATTTAATATTGACCACGAACATGAGAGTCGCATTGCAGAACCTCCCATCGTCTGCTGAATTCTTGAGACAACTGCTGGCGCTTGGCAATGGCCAAATTCGTGTTGATATTTCGACTGAATTGATATCGTTCCCTGCTAATTTTTGCCAATTCAGATCGAAAGAGCAACTCATCAATAAAGCGACCAACAATCCGACGTAATTTTTCATCTCGCTTGATGTGCCGCATAATTTACAGATGAAGGTGGGATCGATTATAATCATAATGCGGAATCTGAATCAACGGAAATTGGGCAACGGTACGCGGTTGTCCGTCAAGAAACTGATAAACAATGTGATTTAACCGACGATCATCAAGGGCAAATTCAAAGAAGAGGAAGTTCTTATCTCACTAATTCCGATTATTCCAACTCCAATTCCCCGTTCGGTTGGCGTTTGAAGGAATGTGGGATTTATATCGAATTTCCCGGTTTTTCGTGGGGTCAGCTGTGCGTTGCCTTTTCGCGGAAAACGAATCGAAAAACATTTGATCATATCACTCTCTACTGAGTTTATCTGAAGGTATTAGATTGGGGCGAGACAAAGTTCGCCTTTTTTAAATTCATAATATTTTTTATTTTTATTTGCTGACACTTTTGACAACATGTGTTTAAGAGTTGTGTCAGTAAAGTTTAAGGACTATTTACACTTCGCCAGTTTGTTTTATCAAAAATTTTGCCAATAATTCGGCAGAAAAAATTATGTCGGAAATTCTGACAAAACAACCGCATTACCACGATGTTGAAACATTTTAAAGGGAAATACTGGCAATGATGTCAGTAGTGTAAATGAGCCTTTATAGTACTCGGCAATGCAGTCATGAATATACCGACAACATATTTATTTTCGGTCGGCGGGAATATGAAGATGGTTTTTTTTCCGATCGGTCGGCAGAAGGGAAGGGGTAAAATGTTATGAGGTAATAATTGAATACACATAGTAATTGGCGCTATAGATATGAATTTGCAGACGGATGTTTTAATATCGGTTAGTGAGACGTGGTTAGTCTGATCAAGTTAAGGAGTAATTTTGGGTGACGAATTGTTTACAGATCGTACAAGATCGACGCTTTAGCTTATCCCTTTATGTGGGGTGGCCAAACATATTATAAGTATTCGTCAACTAAGCAATAGCAAAGCATTGCCGGGACCACTCGTTCTGAAATAATATATAAATTGCAGCATTTTTATCCATTCGCACAACATTATTTAGATAGGACATGCATTCTATTTGGTTCATAGGACGACGGGAGTCTGCGTTAGATTCTTTGTTTATGGAAACAAGTAACATGAATGCACACAGAATACTTCTCAATGCCTGAAAGGGTCGAAGAAACATTCCGCAGTCCTCGGTATGATATCTATATCATCTGCCTGCAGCATTTGACTTTTATTTAAGGTGGTGGAAATTACTGGAAATTACTGGTTTCCGCATGATAATCTCGAGTAGTCTACAGACTTTTTTTTTAATTGTCTCAATAGATTTCTGCCCATCTTCACTAACAACTTTGTGTCGGTCAGTGTCATCCCGTAAAGTCGTATTAGCTTTTTAGAATCACACAATTCAGAAATACTGCTGTAAAAGATATCTCAATTCGTGTTTTGTAATGTAAGCCATTTATTAGTCGTGGACATTCACCAAATTAACAGAGGCAACATCTCTGCAAGTAGTTCCGACAGTCATGGATAACAATATGTAGGTGAAACGTTATATGAACAGATTAAAGGAATTGTAATTCTTAATATTTTTATATTTGTGTCTGCTAAATCGGACTAGTGGTTCCCGAGTTTTATCAAACAAAAGAGCCTAAAACGTGACAAATTCCTCTATACGATACTCACTTACTTCAAATCGATATTCTTCTTCTTTTTGGGGCTTCACGTGCAGTTCTCAGTATTGAGTCCCAAATCAATGAGCTGAAAAATGTTGTACTGTGTTATGATAACCACAAAAAAATATTATTCTAAAACTAGTAAGGCGGTTATCTTCGGCTAGAAGTGGACGTTACTTTTAGCTTCTTACTTAAGTGGCCAATTACAATTTACGAAACGTAGTTCATAAATTTTGGGCCTGAAGTAATAAAGAATTCCATACGCTTCGGTCTTCTGCGTGTGTTCTCCAGTTAGTCCTACCAGATGATGGCACATCGCCTTCCACTTGGTCCTTCCAACGGAGTTTGGGTCTCCCTGCTCTACGCCGTCCTTCAGATTCGCCTTCAAACACCTTTCTCGCTGGAGCATTTACATCCATCCTGGCAACATGTCCCAGCCATCGAAGTCTTTGGATTCTGACTCTTTTAGCTACGTCGATGTCGTGATAAAGCTCATACAGCTCATGGTTCATCCGATGGCGAAACTCGCCTTCGACACAGATAGGTCCATATATTTTTCTGAGTACTTTTCTCTCGAATACTCCCAGGTTTTGTATGTCCGTTGTAGTAAGCACCCATGATTCGGCAGCATACAACAGAACAGGTAAGATAAGCACCTGGTTTAGCTGTTTCTTAGTATTCCGAGAGAAGGTGGTGTTACTAAAGTGCTGCCGAAGTCAGTAGAAACATCTATTGGCTAGCATTATTCTCCGTTTAATTTCTTGGCTGACATTATTTTTCTTGTTGACGGAAGATCGGAGGTAGGTAAATTCGTCGACTACCTCAAAACAATAATTGTCAACGTTCACGGTGCGTCCCCATCGAGAGGACTCTTTGTTCGTCGAAATCATTATTTTTGTTTTGTCCTCGTTGACCGCTAAACCCATTTTTGCCGACTCCTTTTCTAGTGATGAGAAAACTGCAGCAACATCCCGCAGATTTCGGCCAATGATGTCATCGGTATAGGCTAGTGGCATGTGGCTCTTGTGGAATATGGTGCCAGACATGTTGACACCAGCCTTTCTCATCACCTTCTCCATAACTATATTAAATAGTGTACAGGACAGGCTATCGCCCTGCCTGAGACCTCTTTCCGTGTTAAATGGTTCAGACTGATCCTTACCAATCTTAACCGAGGATTTGGTGTTGTCTAAGGTACATTTGCAAAGTCGAAGAGAGTCGAAGGCAGCTTTTCATTGGTTTTTTCCAGGATTTGTCGTAAGGTGAATATTAGATCCGTCGTAGATTTGACAGGTCTAAAGCCGCACTGATATGGTCCAATTAGTTTTTCTACAATTGGCTTTAGACGTTCACACAATATGCTTGAAAGGACCTTGTACGCAATTGGTAATAGGCTTATTCCACGATAGTTCTTACATTCACTACGATCTCCTTTCTTGTATATGGGACATAACAGACTGAGACTCCAATCCCGGAGCATGCTCTCCTCTTGCCAGATGTTCTCCATGAGCTGATGCATGCTGCTAATCAGCTCCTAATCAGCTCAAAGGCACGCTTCCAGGCGTCACCAAGTGGAGGTACCCCGTCCGCAGTAGTACTACGAATACGGAGCTCTGTGAATAGACTTGAAGTGCAATTGACAAGGATCACTCTGGGTTTGCCAAGTTAAACCGATCAGAAGCTTTACCTTGCATCACACTCCCGACGCCCTACTTTTAGCTTCACACATCCATTTTTTGTCAATAATTTTTATCGATTTACCGATAAGTTTATGAGTTGGTGATTTGGAGCATATTTTTATGCATTTTGTAACTCCACAAAATTGGGAATTTGTGTGGGATGTGGGGTCAATTTAAATCCGATCTTGCTTATCTTAGAATTTAACCTCTGCTTCTGGACAGAAGCTTACGTACCAAATTTCAGTCTGAAAACTCTTAAACTACAGGGACATACAGACGGACAACCCGAAAAAGGGGGAGTTTGTATGGAAGGTAGGAGAAGTATTCGTCCGATATTGCTCATATTACAACGTAAGCTCATATTATAAGATTAAAGGTTGCATATCAAATTGCAACTCGATATTTCCTAACCTTTTAATCGCGGGGACTGACATACGGACACCCCCAAAAAGATGAATTTTGTATGGGAGGTGGGAGTAGTTTTTGACCGATCGGTCTCATCTTACTACTCAACCTCCACTTAGTGTATGGAAGCTTGCATACAAAATTTCAGCTTCATTGCCCTTAAACTACAGCTGTAATCGTAGGGACAGACACCAAAAAGGGGGAGTTTGTATGGGAGGTGGAAGTATTTTTGATCGATCGGGCTCATCTTAGAATTTAACCTCCGCTTTGAGGATAGAAGCTTGCATTCCAAATTTCGGTCGGAGAGACGGTCACCTTTAAATCGACTCAGATTTCGATGCTGATCATTTATATATATATTGTCATACCTACTACGCCTCCTTATGGGCGTTACAAATGGAAGAACAATATTAATATACCCTTCACTCTGTTCATGCGCATGGTGAAGGGTATAAAAAAGCTCTACATGAACCTATGTGGTCCTCAACATGCTTCTAGTATATAAATCATGCATAAAGTACAGATAACATTAAAATATTTTTTCGGGCTTACAATTTATGCCATGTATTCTTTTGAATAGTAGTAAATTCATATAAATCACAAAAATCACTCATTCATAGGAAGAAAAAAATGTATTTTTATCATGCCGATAGTTTCATGGCTTTTCTACATTAGTACAGAGTTTCAGATTATCTCCATATAAAATCAATGTATTCAGAAAGAATGAAATCGAAAAAATTCTAGAGGTGCCACTTTCTTTTTTCAAGGTTACCTCCGACATTAAAAATGTGTAACAAACATTATCGGCATTCGCCATATCGTGTGAATATCTTACTTCGTGAGAAAGACTACTGCTGTTTTTATCGTCTTAAATGAATTGAAAACTAAATTATTTGCATATTAACATTCGCATATTTAGGCGCCCGACATACAGAAAAACATAAATAGCCCTGGCCTCTGGCTACGGTGATTGCTATTTGTGTTATTGAATGATTGTTTCTTTGTGAATTCATTTCTTTCTTAATCTTTGAGAAATCCATCAGCAAACATAAGCTTTTTATTTTATTCATGATCTAAAGTGCTGTTTACATAACTCTTTGAAGAAAAATCCTTTTCTGATATTTCATTTCGAACGTTTACATAGGTACTTGTACATTTATTCGGGTCAAAACTATTTGTTGACTCTTTGAAAGTACATGAATGTGTTATTCATAACGAAACAAAAAAAACACAAAGTGCATAAATCACATAAACAGCACATAAAACGTAAACAAAGTCATATATTACATTACCCCTACCACATACTCAGCAAACTACCACCCAACTGATTCATAAAAGTTTTATTGAATGGTTCCTCAACAAAATAAGCTTAAGAATTGCTTATAAACGAAAAAGAAAAACATTTTACACGAGATGGAAAAAGGCTAATGCACGGATGGTTTGCGTGCGTTGAAAGGAAAATATTGTAGTGGAAACAAAGAGAAACAATAACGTACTTGATATGGGTTTACAACAGTGAGACCATATTACTCACCTCAACAAAACGATGTAAGGAACGTATGAGTATTGGAAAGCAATGTAAGAATTTCAAATAAATCATACGCAATCATGTGCGAGTTAGAGCACAGTTGCCAAACCGAATAGATATGGTCGGAACTGGCTTTTTGTGTTTATTTTGCCTTGAAATAAATAATTTTTTCAAAATTTTGCACACTCCTCTTATCTACAAAGTATTTTAGTTTCTAACTTAATTAAAACATATTGTATTAGTGCAACCAATTTAAAAATCTCCACTTTTGCAAAAATACGATATCTTAACCACATTCTTGTTAAAATTTAGTGATAGGATTTATGGTGGGAGTATATTCAACATACTGGTATTCGTTTTTACATTACCCTGTATTTTTTTTGTGACAATTTACCCCAAAACTACCTATACACTGTAGTTATAAAACTATCCACATTGATCCTATACTCTGAAGACTGGTTATTAAAGTATCCACATTGATCCTATACTCGGAAGACTGGTCCTAAAACTGTGGAAAATTTTACTGTCACTTTGTGCTGGCACTTAGCTTTTTGTGTCGCAGATGGTGGATAGTAAAAAATGTATGTCAAACAAGTTGATAGAAAATTTAAAAGTGAAATATTTGTTGTATTGTCCCTCTACATATTCACTTTGTTTATAAATTGTATTTCAACTTAGTTTCCTTTGTTTGAATTTTCAATATTGTCGAATTGAATTATTAAAAATTTTCAGAATAAATTTTAATTTTAAATAGAGAAGTTTGGTTTTTAATTAATAAGTAAGCAACCACCTATGAAACCTATTGTACTAAACAATTTTCACCAGAGTTGCCTTCCTAAAAAAAATAACCTCGTGCTACGTAAACAGGAGTATGAGAAAACGGAAAATGATAACAGGCAGTTTATCGTTCCAACAAATAAAAGTGCCTGTTACTTAAAGAGCACTTTATTTGGAGATTGAGATAATGCCCCTAAATGTTTTATATTTTAAACTACTTTAAATCTCGGTAAATACAATAACATCATTGATTACACCACAAGGTGTAAAAAAACTTGAAATGTGCCCTTTTACCTGAATTAACAAATTTAATAAATATTGACGGAATTCACTGTAAAGAGTCGCTAAGACAAATGAAAACCTTTTTTGATATGAAATGATTTGGGGTTTTTTAGGGGAGTGGTTTGGCAGGTATAAGGAGACAGTTAATGGTAAGCCAAGAAGAACCAGCTTATGAACTGTCTTTTTGTGGCCTCTTGGTGGAAATTTACCCACTCGTAGGACATCCACTTGTTAAAGTGGCCAGTGAAATGGCTAGCATTCGGACTGGTTGTGTCATTAATCGGCTAGTATTATAACCAGCTTAGAGACAGCCACGTGAACTATAGAGTAAGGGAAAGTTTTGGTAGACACAGCTAATTAACTAACCTTCTTGGCACAGATTTATGGTTGGTATAAGGAGACAGTTAAGGGTAAGCCAAAAAGAGCCGGCTTATGAACTGTCTTTGAGTGGCCTCTTGGTGACAATTTACCCCCTTGTAGGATATCCCCATGTTAAAGTGGCCAGTCATATGAATAGCATTCGGATTCGATACATTATGTTATTATGTATTTAAAACAAATCACAGGAATTAAATAATTGTATCTGTTTAATACAGCCATCCGCACCTGTGACTTTTGTGATTCGACAGAACAAAGTGAAGCAGAACTGCGTATAGTTTACAGCATACATCCGAAGTTATGGACTGTTACTGTTATTACACAAAGGTTGTGTTTCCACGTGATTGGTCTTACAAATAATAGATTTGTCAGTTGCGATTTATATACATCCTATTGACAATAACACCACAATAAAAAGTCAGGTGGAGTTAGTTTAGGCGACCTGGAGGGCCAACGGAAGGTTGAGTTTTTTGAAATGAGCCTGGTAGGAAATGTTTTGCGTAATTCGCTCATTAGCTGTTGCGCTATGTGCGCTGATGCACCATCTTGTTGAAATAACACAGAGATTAGTGTTGTATGGAGATTCTTAATAGGAGAATTTGGATACGAAGCACCCGCTATTATATGTGTTTGGAGAAAAAATGCATGAGCCAAAATGTGGGGGAAGTGGGGTAGGGATAAATGACAGAGCATCGCGGTCAAAGTGGGGGAATGGGGAAAAATCCTCATCAAGTTTCCACTCTAGAGGAGTCGCCTCTAGAGGGGTTATTTTTCTCTCCTAACATTTTTCCCCAAACAAAGCAACCTTCCATCTTAATCCCCTAAGGAGTCTGCCATAAAAAAATCAAATTTTTATAAATTTTGCTCCCACCGTTCTAACTGCTCCCAACGAAATCAACTCCTGCTGCTCAAAAATCAAATTTTTAGAAATTTTACTCCCACCGCTCTAACTGCCCCAAACGTGCTCCTGGAGAAATTGCAATGACAGAATGATTTTGCATAAGCGAGATTCAAAGGGAACAAGAGGCGGCATCAAATGCTTTACTCCGTATCCGGAGTAAGATGTAAGATATCGGACGTAGCAGTAGTGCATATATTAATAGCTGCGGTACGAGCTTTTCAACTTGACCCAAAAATGTATATCATCAATCGGCAGGTTACTGCCAATTCCATGGCTCGTTACCATTGCTTGAGGAAATGCTGTAACGAGATCTTTTCTAACTGCCATGCAAACATCATATCTATGAATTGCAATTGAAAGAAGTGTTTGATAGCAAATTCGACAAAATGTCTGTGCCAGGGGTGCAAATGTTTGAACATTTCAAAGACAAATCATACTGGCCTGGTATAGAAAATTATAGAGTCGCAGCCAAATTAATACTATGTAATTTTGTTTGGCTCAATTGAAGGAAAAATAACACAGAGAAGACTACAAGGAATTCCTTTTAATCGTTTAAATGTTTCTTGGGGAAAATATTTACAATCATCATTTCAGCCAACCAGGACCCATCAATCATGCTCGATGGATGGCAAAAGGCATACACTGCCCAAAAATGTTTTTGTTTTCATTTTCATTTTCATCATAACACTTCACGTGAAAGCTTGATTTAGCACCACCAGAGCAATTAAAGCGGATGATATAGATGAAGAGGATTATGTGGAGAAGCGTCAGTGACAACCAATATCGGGCTCGTCCAGTGCATATTGTTGTCTTTGAAGGTGTGAAAAGACTTACTTTGACTTCGAAACAAATTAAGTGGGGTCGGTCATACATTTTACCCCTCAAGGAGACATCACCGGAGCAGCAGAAGCTAATTTCACAAAAAACATTATGAAAATACTAAAAAATTGTATGGGACCCACTTTAAGGGTTGGAGATGGAGGAAAGATTTGTTCTGAGGTAGGTATGTTTTAGGGTATTTTCTATTTTCCTCCAGGAGGCAAAAAGGGAGCGGCGGGAGCTGATTTCTTAAATAACATAAGTTCTGATAAACTGTTGGGGTTGGAAAATTTTTGGTTGACTCCTCTAGTGGCACATTTGCAACAGTTAGAGGGGTGGGAGCAAAGTGCAAAAATTTGATTTCTTGTATGGGAGCCCCTTAGGGGTTGAAGATGGGGGTTAGATATGTTTTGGGAAAATTTTATGAGGAAAGAATTACTGGGGTTCGGTCATACATTTTACCCCTGTAGAGGCGACTCCAAGGCTGTTGCGGGGCTTGATGTGAATTTTTTTTCTTCCACCCAACTTTGACCGCGGTGCTCTGTCATTTAACCCCACCCAACCCCACCTCCCTCAAATTTTAGCTCATGCATTTTTTTGCCAACCACACAACCTACCGTGATATGCTTAAAATCAAAAAATTTACCATTTGTAGTGCCTTCTTAAAAAATGTGTAACTCTCCATCTTATTACCCAACGATGGCTTGTTTTGCTTGGGGAAGTCCAGTCTTTACATTCAATTTATGAAGATGGATTTATTTTTTCGATTAATATTTTTTATATTTTGTTTTATAAATTTAAAACCTTGATTTTTGCACAAAAAAATAGTTTTTTAAACTTAAAATGCTCCTACCATCAAAACTACCCTACCGAAGTTAAAAGTTTGTATAGGAAGGTTTTAGGGGAGCACACTACCTTTAATTGGAGACCACTCTTGTTCAAATCGTTGGACGCGTTTAAGAATTATTCTCAAATAAGCTGATGCATTTCATAAAAAAATTGCAAAATAATTCAAAAATCACATTTTGAAAACTAATCAGAGGAACAATTTTTAAATCTCATATTAGTGTTAAGGAGGCCGAAATCTATAGAAAAAAATTATTTACAACTCTGCTGCAAAATAACTGTAAACTAGTGTTATCATTTGACCAAAGAGGTGTGCATAGAAAAATTTTGATCTAAATCATTTTTGTAACTGCTGTAACTTGGAAATCTTTAAAAAAATTTATATCAAAAGACCATTACATATTTGAATCTTGTAAAAATAAAAAAAAGATGCCGTAAAATAACACGACTTTCTGACCTGAAAGTGTATTTTTTTCCTCCATTTTACTATACTTAATACAAATTTGTGGCAAAACATAAATTCCAATCTTTAAGTGTTTACAACCGGCGACATCATACAAGACAAGACAGACAGGCAAACCCCTATTTTGGCTGCATTCACGCATCAATGATGGAGTGATTTATTTACGATAACAACTTCTCGTACAATTTGTAAACACAAGTAATGATTGTTTCACACTCATAAATGATAAAGGACGAATATGAATGAGTGATTCACACATTTGCCCACACACACACACATAAGCATACAAATCAGTGAGTGTTGCCTTTACGTCATTGACTGAGAATCTGAGAAAGCCAAAGTTTCTTAACAAAGCCAATAACCAGGATATGTTTACGTTGTGTGTTCAATGAATTTTATGTTAGTGTGTAACGGCGAAAACCACCATCATTCGTTGTGAGTATGTGTGTGTGTGTGTGTGATTGGGTATGAAATCTGACAAATATTTTTATGACTGTATCAGCTTTAAGGACACCAGGACGCTATAAAGCAGAGTAAGTAGGAAATCATAAATTCTATATTAAGCTTCCTTCTATATTTTTCAGCAGCAGCGGTGGGGAGAGATGCACAAAATCTTAATGATATTAATATGTAGTAATCTTGCACTTCATTTGCTTAGAGTAGAGAAATCGCATTTACGTTTATTATTCACTATCACATTATAGTTAATCCTGCCTAAACAAATATTTTATTAAAATCGTAATTATCCATAAAATGATGTCGAAATGTAATAAAGTGTTATGGTACATTAAAGTAAATTATATGCTTAATTATTAATATCATTACTGCACAAGACTTCATAAAGGACCATTATAGTAACAACATCACTTTTATAGATTAAATCAAACTATCAATGAGGAAAAGGGAGAAACCTTATACTCGTAATATAGATAGTTCTTTTCCTAGCTGGCCACCAGTTATATGTTGGCAAGGAAAACAAATAAAACAGAAAATAGTTAAATAATGTAAGAATTCGTACATGGAAGGTTCCTCTGTACAAAAATCAAAATCATTTTAATGTCAGGATTGCGAAACACAGATTTAGTTGGTTGGTTTGAGTTTTGCTTTAGTTAAAAAAATATTTTGTATTTTAACTGACAGAGGCTAAATATGTAATTTATGTCTCTTATCTTATGTGTTTACTCTTGCCATAAGTGGTTAATAAAGTTTAAAAGAGCGGGAAGTGCAGAGAATAAACATGAATTTGTTAGGGCGAAGAAAAATTGCGATACATAAATGTAATAGATGAGAAACTTGAGTTTGTGTCAAAAACAATAAATAACTCTTTTTTATAAGAAGTAAGTTCTTCTTCTTCTTTACTGGCAGCAACAAAAGAAATTCATCTATCAGTAGCCGCACGCAGAAAAGCATTCCAAGCGCTTCGTTCTTTTGCGCTCCGTAGATAGTTCGTCATACCAAGTTTACTTAACAGTTCCGTCACCTGGTCCATCCATCGGATTTTTGGTCGCCCCCTCCTGCGCCGCCCATCGAGTTTATTGCTGAAGACTTTTCGAACCCGAGCGATTTCGTCCATTTGTACAACGTGTCCAAGCCAGCGCATTCGGTCTATTTGAACGCGCTTGACCACGTCGATGTCGTTGTACAGCTCATACATGATTCATTCGACGACGGTACTCGCCGTTCACGATGATGGGTCCAAATATTTTGCGGAGTATTTTTCTCTCGAAGACTCCCAGAATAGATTGATCCGCTTGTGTCATTACCCACGATTCTGCGCTGTAGAGCAAGACAGGTAGGATCAGAGTCTGGTAGAGCTGGATCTTTGTTTTTCGAGAGAGCGCTTTGTCGTTAAAACGCTTGCTTAGCGCATAGTAGCAGCGGTTTGCGATCAATACTCGTCTTTTGATTTCGAGGCTGACATTATTATTTTTGTTTATGGCGGAGCCAAGGTAGACAAAATTATAGTTGTCAACGTTCACGCAGCGTCCAAGACGAGTGGACTCTTTGTTCGTTGAAATAAATAACTTGGTTTTGTCCTAGTTTATAGCCAGACCCACTTCAGCCGTCAGCTTTTCAATGCTCGAAAAAGCCGCAGTAACATCTCGCAATCCACGTCCAATAATATCTATATCATCAGCATACGCGAGCAACATGTGGCTTTTGTTAAATATGGTGCCTTTACTGTTTACTGCTGCTTTCCGCATGATCATCTCCATTACGATGTTAAAGAGATCGCAGGACAGACTATCGCCTTGTCTAAAGCCTCGCTTGGTAGAAAATGGCTCTGACAGATTTTTGCCAATTTTCACTGAAGACTTCGTGTCAGTCAGTGTCATCCCGCAGAGTCGAATTAGCTTTGCGGGGATACCAAACTCAGCCATAGCATCCAACAATTTCTGTCGTATGGGACTGTCAAATGCAGCTTTGTAATCGATGAACAGATGGTAGGTATCGATCTGCATTTCTTGGGTCTTCTCCAGGATTTGCATGCACTCCCTGAGCCAAATCGTGTTTATGAGCTGGTGCATGCACGCCGGCTTTAAAAAGCTCTGCCGGCAGTCCATCGGCTCCCGCAGCTTTATTATTTTTAAGCCGCGCAATTGCCGTGCTGATCTCGTTTTGGCTCGGTGGTGGACAGTCTAGTCCATCGTCGATGATTGGTGCGATTCTGTCACTTATGCTGCCTTCGGGAACGAGAAGAGATTTAAAGTGTTTCCTCTGTATTTGCAGCACACTCTGAGTGTCCGTGACCAGATTTCCGTCTATGTCCTTACAGGTGGGGATCCCTGTTCTAAAACTTTTACTTTTTACCTTTTGGTAGAACTTTTGGGCCTCACCTCTATCCCTGTAGTTTTCGATATCCTAGCTCTCTCTTTTCTTCCCCAGACGCTTTTTCCGCCTAAAAAGGCGTTTCATCTCCCTCCTTTTCTCTTTATAACTATCCGTCACCGCACGCGTCGCCATTGGCTGCAGTTTTTCCTTGTATGCATCATCCATTTCCTCAGACATTTCGCGACATTCATCATCGTAACAGGGCTTGTCTGAGCGTGTTTTTTCATAACCCAGTACGGTTGTCCGGCAGTGGTCATAGAATTCGCAATATGCTGCCACTGCATGTCGGGAACATCAGAACTAGGGGGATTTGTATGGAGTAATTGAGAGAGTTGGTTGGAGTAGGCATTGGCTATCTCGGTGGTAAGCAGCTTTGTGATGTCTAGCTTCCTTTGCGTTTGATTACGAGTGTTTTTAGCACATCTAAATCGTGTGCGTACCTTGGCTGCAATTAGGTGGTGATCCGAGTCGATATTTGCACCGCGCATCACACGCACGTCCATAACGCTTGAGACTTACCTTCCATCAATTGCCACTTAATCAATCTGATTTCTTGTATTTTGATCGGGAGGTATCCTGGTTGCCTTGTGGATATCTTTATGCGGGAAGTTGGTACCACTCACAACCATGTTCTTGCCGATGCGAAACTTACCAGTCTGAATCCGTTATCGAAGGTGTTGTTGTGTAGACTGAATTTTCCGACTGCTGAACCAAGAGCATCTTCCCTTCCTATTTTAGCATTAAAATCTCCAGAACAATTTTAATGTCATGTGCAGGGCAGCGGTCATAAATATCCTCCAGGCGCTCATAGAATGCATCTTTGATGTCATCGTCTTTGTCTTCCGTCGGGGCGTGTACATAAATCAGCGTAATGTAAAAATATTTCGCCCGGATGCGAATGATGGCTATACGGTCACTTACAGGGTTAAACCGCGAGACCAGGTGTCGAAGTCTCTTGCCGACTATGAAACCACATCCAAATTCGTGTTTTTCTGCATGGCAGCTGTAAAAGATGTCACAGTTCTTCCGTCATGTGCATCCCTGTCCCGTCCATATCATTTCCTGTATGGCGGTGATGTCAGCCTTGTATTTGTCGAGGACATCCGCCAGTTGGATAGAGGCACCATCTCTGTATAGAGTTCGGACATTCCAGGTGCATATCCTGAAATCAAGGTCCTTATATCGTTTGCGGGGGTCGTCAACATTTGGGGGGGTTCTTGTTTTTTCTTTTCTTCGTGTTTTCATAATAAATTTTGTTTAAGGAGAGTGGCTGATTAGGCCACCGCGCCCGATCCTAGTTTCTTGGGGCTGCCAAAGCCACTTAGAGAGCCTGTGTTGAGCTTCAGTTACCTACTTCCTAAGACGCATCGGTGGTAGCATGCCGATTAGGTTACTCAACCTGTAAGCGGTTGCTTTAAAGTCATTGCCAGGGGAATACTTGGTCTAAGACCGGAAGTAGTTAGCTGCTTGGAAAGTGCCACAAAGGAATCGCTTCTGGTCACTCCCAAGTGAGTGACAATCAGTAACTTTCAACCTCTGGGCAAAGTCCCATTCCATTGATAAGAAGTAAGTGATATAATAAATTTCCTAAGACATTCTTACAGATGTTGAACCAGAAAACCCCATATAAAATCCGATTTCTTATGGAGAATTTTAAACTCTAAACTGCTCTTCTCAAAAACTTATAAACAGTCTTAGGCTGTTATGACTTTTGGCCCCAGAATCATGTCAAGGCTGCAAGGAATGGTAGGAAATTGTAAAAGAGATGACATAATAGAAACTTGACGAAATGTGTTGGCCCAGGTTAACTAAAAACGTTATTTCAGCAGTTATTGAATGCACCACAAACTTAATTTGATATAAAATATGCCTATCAATATCGGACCGATCAAAGGCTAGAGGCTAGGAAATAACTTTGCCCGAGTTAAGGTATGAACTGCTAAAAGCAAAACGCAATAAAACATCTCTCGATTACATTTTTACATTAATCAGACGCACTTTGTTCTGATATGGTGAATTTATGGTTTAATAATAATATAAATTTTTAGTTTTCTTTCGAAATGCATGGATATTCTAATATATAAAAATCTCGTGTCACGGTGTTTGTCGCAGCAATCCCCCTAAACAGATTGACCAATTTTTATGATATTTTGTAGGTATAGTTGGTAGATCTGAGAATAGGTACTATTCTATTTTCATACCGCTAAGTGTTTAATTTAAATTATATATTTGTTTGATTATGACATACAATTTTATGTTCAAATGGACCCGGTAGGTTGCGCTGGGGTGGATTCATGCAGAAAGTTTGAACGAATGGACCAATTTAACTGAAATACAGAATGTATGTTTTTTTGTTCATAAGAACAAGGTTTGAGTGGACTAATTTCCAAAATTTAGATTGATGATCCCATTTTATTCAAACACAGTGCGTTAAACATCTTTGTTTTGAACGTATGGACCAACTTACCTAAAATTTTAAATGTATATTTGTTTGATCATGAGAAAAAATGGTACAAGTTCCAATACACACACACACTACGCGATCGTTATGTTTTATATAACAACCAAAATATTAACTAGAATAAAATTTTATGGCAGAACAACGTTTGCCGGGTCAGCTATTCTATATATATAAAAAATTGTTGCAAGTGTGTTGTGACCTTATAACTCACGAACGGCTGGACCGATTTGCATAATTTTTTTGTATGCGTTTGAGTGACACCCTTGTTGGTTTATATTTACAATTCGGTCCAATTGGACAAAGGGGCGTGGCACCGCCCATACAACTTGAAAATCAAAAGGGCTATATCTCATGAACTATCAGAGGTATGAACATGAGATTTGGTATATATGTTGTTAGAGCAGAATAAATTACAGCCAAGGTGGAAGTGGGCGGCGCCACGCCCCCTTTTCAAAAATCGCTCTAACGGCTTTTCTAATAGACCGATTGATACGAAAATTGTACCAAGTGATACTGATGACCTGTAGATAGTCCCTGGCTATATTTGGTTGTGATTAGATAAAGAGGTGTGGCACCGCCCATTCAACATGAAAATAAAAAGGGATATTTCTCATGAACTATAAGAGGTATGAAGATGAGATTTGTTACATATGTAGTTGTTGCAGTATAAATTACAGTAAAAGTGGAAGTGGGCTGTACCACACCCCTTTTAAAATAAACAGTTATAACTGTCAAAATTCCACAGTATATTGCAGTTCGCCTAGGGTATGAAGAAAAAAAAAAACGACTCTTTTGCAGACAGAACATTTATTATCGCATAAGTAAAGGTGCGAGAACTGGAAGCAAGGATCAACAATGGCGCAGCCGGTCTTTGGACCAAAATAGCGTTCTACTACATATGCAGCAGGTAAAAACAGTATCTTATATCGACAATAAGTTAAAGTAGGATTGTCCCTACTTTAAGCATGCAATAACTTGAAGTTTGTACATTTTATTGTATATTTATGAATTTGAGACTTTTGTTTTGAGTTTATAGACATTTTTCATATTGGAAAGAGCCGTTGCATGTCGTGTGGGAAATTGTCTTCGTAATCATTGCGAAAAGTATATAAATAGACACTTTTCATTCATGAATTCCATTTAGAAAATTTTTTTTTTAAATAATAATATCTTTAACTGGTTCTTACCGTCATCGTATTTTATGAAAAGTCGTGCTATAGTAATGTTCTGTAGTTATTATAAGTGCAAATAAATGTTTTGTATCCGAATATAAAGCTACTTTTTATACATCATTAATGACCAAAATAGTTGGCGTTGCCACCGGGTCACATAAAGCTAAAGGACTGATAATAAACTTTTATAAATACAATTGTACAATAAGGAAAACCGCTTGTATTCGTCTTAAAGTGTTTGTGCGTTTTCTTACCGGTAATTTCTCCGTTTGTCTGATTTGGCAAAGTGTTCGTACCATTTTGTTATATTGATCAAATTTGTTATTGTCTTTTTGAATTGTATTGTGTGATGTCCCAAGTTTGGGGAGAAGTATTATAAACAACGTAACAAGTGAATATTATTTCATTTGAATTATGTAAAATGGCTACACAAGATTTAGTAATTTGTTTGCGTGCAGCATCGGAGGTTCAGCAAGATTTAGCTGCTGCATGCGCCATAAAATCAGAAGTGGTATGGGATGTATTGGGCCCCGATCAGTCTGATATTTTAATGGGAAAATTGGAGTGCTTGTATCCAAATGTTAAAGTAGATTTGGCATGCAAACGAGATGTAAGGAGAGCTAAAAGGCACAATGCAAATCTTAAGGAAACAAACAATTCCGAAATATAAGGGAAACCTAAGAGCCGATCTCCGGACGTTTGATAATGGGTTGAAACAAAAAAAAAAGATAAATATATAATCGGGTTAACAATTTAAGTAGGGATAAGAAGAAAATTAAATCTAATCGGGTTAACAATTTAAGTAGGGATAAGAAGAAAATTAAATCTATTACGCTCATTAACTTATGTCCCTTTAGCGTGGATTCTGTTGAAATATGTTAAAATATGATGTTCCATAAGTAGAAGTGGTTGGAGTGCGGCCAAAAAACATAGAAGAACCAAGGTAGTTAGTCGGAATTGTGGTATTAGTTTAAAGGGTACATGGTGGAAATAAACCATGGTCCTACATGCCACGGACATAGATATCAGAGGAAAAAATTAATATGAATTATGTGAGAGGCAGGAACTAGCTATTATATCTTGCACATATGAGGCAAGATCAATGCCTAACGGCCCTGTTAGAGGCTGCTGTCACAGGAAAATTCATGGTTTCAGGTTGTAAGGCAACCTGGTTGTAGCGCGGAAAAATTCGGCTACTGGTATAATTTATTGGTCTATTTTTGTTTTGTTTTAATTGGTTACTGCTACAGGTTTAATTGGAACCTGTGTTAAAGAATAAGGCAGTTTGTTCTGAGATATGTAATTTTTTGGATGTTATATTAACTACTTTCGATTCAGTATGGTTGCACTCTAGGGAACAATGTCCAGCTGTGTACGTTTCACGATTTATTGTCGTAACGTCGTTATGTGCAGCAGTAACGGACAACATGCTCATTAACGTGAATGCGCGGGATGTGGACGCAAAGATCAGCAATGGCCATTATGGATGAGCATTGTTGATCTTTTCCCCACAAATAATAAATGAGTAACAATAAGAGAAAAAAAGGATTTTTTTTTCGGACAGAACATTTATTAACTGGACGCAAGGATCAGCAATGGCCATTTTGGATGAGCATCGTTGATCTTTTCCACAATTGATTTAAAAGCAAAGAGAATTAATATATTAAAAAGTAGAAAGAAAAACAAAAAAAAATTAATTAATTAAGGAATCATTCAGAATAAGAAAAAGTATAAGAAAAGAAAAATATAAGAAAAGAAAAATATAAAGAAAAGAAAAATGTAAGAAAAGATTTCAAGAAAAATGTATAAAAGAAAGTATAAGAAAAGTTTATAAGAGAAATTTAAAGAAGGAACACAGAATATTACCAAATGGACTTGTATGAAATTATGTTAACTTAAATGTGTATAAAATTGGTATAAGATGTATACATTATATAGGATATATATAAGGATATAATTTATAAAAGAAAAATATATGCAAATATAGAAAGATAGAAAATGTATGTTTATATAGGTATGTAGGGTAAAATAAATAAAAAAAAAACGTAGAATAGTCATAAGAATAATGAAAGAAAATAAATAAAAGGGGACTGGAGACTGGAAAAGAATGTCAGCTCCAGACAACCAGAAGACATATGAACGTGCTTGGTAAAT
The DNA here is from genome assembly GCA_964034835.1 of Muscina levida. Taxonomy (NCBI): domain Eukaryota; kingdom Metazoa; phylum Arthropoda; class Insecta; order Diptera; family Muscidae; genus Muscina; species Muscina levida. The sequence continues at coordinate 66,711,309 of OZ035880.1, read as the reverse complement.
TACAGCAAGGCCAACGTGGTAAGTAAATCCTCTCCTCCCCCTTCCCCCCTATACTGTGAATTAGTGCCCAAAGGCGCTGACTCCCCCTAGCGCGGTGCCTCGCGTCCCAAAAGGGCAACAAGGACAGCCTCAGAGGCAGTCCTTGTATTAGGGAATAGCATCCTTTCCTTTTGATCAATTCCTTTTTCCCGAGTACCCGCTATCCCCGTGGGTACTCAACAGTGGGCCATCTTTTTTATTCGCAAAAATTTTAACCAAATCTACGATGAATTGTTAGAAAATGTCACCAATAAACTTTGTGTGTAATATCAATTCCTAGCTCGCGCTGGGAAAGCTTAATTTAGTGCAGAAAACTTAAATTTTGATAGAAGTGTCTTAAAGCTGAAGTCTGTACGCTTTCAATAATCATGGAGCAACGAACGTCACTTCTAAAAGAAGCGCAAAACGGAGTAAATAAACGAAAAATCCTTTTATCTTAAAAAAAGTATCAGCTAGGATTTTGATTCATGTGGATTTTTAATGTATAATTGACCCCCAACAAAACCCCATTTACCGTTTTGTTGCCATTTTAAGTCAACCAATTCGTCATTCAGGCGAGGTGTGTGAAGTGTGATAGACTTTCATTGAAAAATCACCATGTAAAGACTACAAAAGAACAACGTTTACAAATCTTGCAAATTTATTTTCAAAATGCGCGTTCTGTTTGCCCTTTGTGAAGTTGAGGGTGCATATAATGATCCATCTGAGCAGCAAATAGAAGCCATCGACGCTGTAGACGTAGTGTGACAGGGGACTCGAATTTATCGAACCGACGTCTTTCTCAGCAACTCGGTCTCTGCAAATGCTGAGGAAATAACTTGGCCTACATTCATATAAAATCCAACTGGTAGAAGAACTAGAGCCAGTGGACGATTATTTGATTTTTTTTATTTATCATGTCATTGCTCATTATTTGAAGAAGAAATGGTTCCAACACGACGGCGTAATATGCCATGCAGCGCGTGAGATCATCACTTTGTTCAGACAAACGTTGGTGACCGAATTATCTCAAAAAATGGTAATACGGGTTCAATATATTGAGAGTATTCGGGTATATTCTTGGTCCGTTTGAGAAGAAGACATGGCAAAGGAGGTTTTTATGGCTAAAGGCAAAGGCATGAAGCTTCAAACGAAGTTTTCATTTGCGGTCAATAGGAGCAGGCATAACAAAAATGTTTTTTTATGACCAAAGAGATAGTTAGTATGCAAATGGTTCCCGCTACTACGGATCAAAATAAATAATTATGATCTTTAGAGGAATGTATGTGTCCGATTTGTGGATGAAGTGGTTTTTTTCTCCACATACAGAAAAAACTTAATGTGCATGTCGGCACTGCAGACTTTGCTAATGAACTTTTTATTAGCATTTACAACGACAAAACTTAATTGGTTAACTTTTATGTTAAGGAGTTACTTCAAATTAGTTACATAACTCAACATATTATTGTCGAGCTTATTACCGTTTTCAAAGTACTAGTAGGTCTACAAAGTAGGTCTACAAAGTAGGTCTACAACTAAATGTGAAATATATTACAAGTTAATATGCAATAGCGAAGCATTGCCGGGCCCACTAGTTTGATATAAAATATGCCTATCAATATCGGACCGATCAAAGGCTAGAGGCTAGGAAATAACTTTGCCCGAGTTAAGGTATGAACTGCTAAATGCGAATATTTATCAACAAAAATTGTTTTATTGTTTTTCAAAGTATTCTCCAGCCTGATTTATACACTTTTGCATGCGCTCAAACCAATTGTCGAAGCACTTTTTCCACTCCGATTGAGACACCTCCAAAACATGGTTTTTGAACGCTTCAACAGCATCTTCTGGGCACGAAAATCGTTGACCACGCATTTTTTTCTTGATGTGCGGGAATAAAAAGAAGTCATTGGGTGCTAAGTCAGGGCTGTACGGCGGATGACCCATCAATTCGACGTTTTGGCCGGTCAAAAAGGCGCTGGTTTGAGCCGATGTGTGAGAGCTCGCGTTGTCATGGTGAAGAATGATTCGTCTTCTCTTGTTTGTTTTTCGAATTTCTCCGAAGACTTCAGGCAAACAAATTGTGGTGTACCACTCAGAATTGACCGTCCTTCGTTGCTCAAGCGGAACAGTCGCCACATGACCAGTTTTGCCGAAGAAACAGGCGACCATTTGCTTCGAAGTGCTTCTTCCACGAACAACTTTCGTTGGATTTGGCTCGTCTTCGAAGACCCACACGGTCGATTGTTGTTTTGTTTCGGGCTCATACGCATAGATCCAAGATTCGTCACCTGTGACGATCTTATGAACATCTTTTGAAGCACCGCGATCGTATTTTTTCAACATTTCTTTGCACCAATCGACACGAGCCTTTTTTTGAGCGATTGTCAAATTGTGCGGGATCCAGCGACAACAAACCTTTTTTACGGTCAGGTGTTTATGTAATATCGAATGTATGCTGGTGGGAGAAATACCCAAGGATGCCTCTATCTCCCGGTATGTCACATGACGATCTTGCATTATTAGTTCACGCACGGCATCAATGTTCTCTGGCACAACGGACGTTTTTGGACGACCTTCACGGAATTCGTCGTTGAGCGAACTGCGACCACGATTAAATTCGTTATACCAGTTTTTCACGGTGCTATATGATGGTGCTTGATCACCATACAAAGACTTAAGTTCATCGATGCACTCTTGTCTGGATAATCCACGTCGAAAGTTGTGAAAAATGATCGCACGAAAATGCTCACGTGTCAATTCCATTTTTTTAACGGAATTGAATTGTTCAAAGCTCTGTAAGTTTAACAATTCACGATTAAATGACAACACGTTCTGAGTGATGTTATGCTAAAAAATGTCAACCTTTCCAATGGAAATATCAGATTGCACCTGGCAACACTTATTGTTGCCTAGGCCAGAAATATATATAGCAGCCCTCGTAATATATAAAAATCTCGTGTCACGGTGTTTGTCGCAGCAATCCCCCTAAACAGATTGACCAATTTTTATGATATTTTGTAGGTATAGTTGGTAGATCTGAGGATAGGTGCCATTCTATTTTCATACCGCTAGGTATTTAATTTAAGTTATATATTTGTTTGATCATGACATACAATTTTATGTACAAATGGACCCGGTAGGTAGCGCTGGAGTGGATTCATGCAGAAAGTTTGAACGAATGGACTGAAATAACTGAAATATAGAATGTATGTTTTTTTTGTTCATGAGAACAAGGTTTGAGTGGACTAATTTCCAAAATTTAGATTGATGGTCCCATTTTATTCAAACACAGTGTGTTAAACATCTTTGTTTTGAACGTATGGACCAATTTACCTAAAATTTTAAATGTATATTTGTTTGATCATGAGAAAAAATGTCAGTACAAATGGTACAAGTTCCAATACACACACACACTACGCGATCGTTATGTTTTATATAACAACCAAAATATTAACTAGAATAAAAATTTATGGCAGAACAACGTTTGCCGGGTCAGCTATTCTATATATATAAAAAATTGTTGCAAGTGTGTTGTGACCTTATAACTCACGAACGGCTGGACCAATTTGCATAATTTTTTTTGTATGCGTTTGGGTGGCACCCCTGTTGGTTTATATTTACAATTCGGTCCAATTGGACAAAGGGGCGTGGCGCCGCGCATTCAACTTGAAAATCAAAAGGGCTATATCTCATGAACTATCAGAGGTATGAAGATGCGATTTGGTATATATGTTGTTGGAGCAGTATTAATTACAGCCAAGGTGGAAGTGGGCGGCGCCACGCCCCCTTTTCAAAAATCGTTCTAACGGCTTTTCTAATAGACCGATTGATACGAAAATTGTACCAAGTGGTACTGATGACCTGTAGATAGTCCCTGGCTATATTTGGTTGTGATTGGATAAAGGGGCGTGGCACCGCCCATACAACATGAAAATAAAAAGGGCTATTTCTCATGAACTATAAGAGGTATGAAGATGAGATTTGTTACATATGTTGTTGTTGCAGTATAAATTACAGTAAAAGTGGAAGTGGGCTGTACCACACCCCTTTTAAAATAAACAGTTATAACTGTCAAAATTCCACAGTATATTGCAGTTCGCCTAGAGATATGAACAGTAAGTTGGGCCAGCTTTTTTATTCGCAAAAATTTTAACAAAATCTACGATGAATTGTTAGAAAATGTCACCAATAAACTTTGTGTGTAATATCAATTCCTAGCTCGCGCTGGGAAAGCTTAATTTAGTGCAGAAAAATTAATTTTAAATTTTGATAGAAGTGTCTTAAAGCTGAAGTGTGTACGCTTTCAATAATCATGGAGCAACGAACGTCACTTCTAAAAGAAGCGCAAAACGAAGTAAATAAACGAAAAATCCTTTTTTCTTAAAAAAAGTATCAGCTAGGATTTTGATTCATATGGATTTTTAATGTACAATTGACCCCGAACAAAACCCCATTTACCGTTTTTGTTGCCATGTTAGGTCAACCAATTCGTCATTCAGGCGAGGTGTGTGAAGTGTGATAGACTTTCATTGAGACTTTCTTTGAAAAATCACCATGTAAAGACTACAAAAGAACAACGTTTACAAATCATGCAAATTTGTTTTCAAAATGCGTGTTCTGTTTGCCCTTTGTGAAGTTTATGGTGCATATACTCATCCATCTGAGCAGCTAATAGAAGCCATCAACGCTGTAGACATAAGTGTGACAGGGGACTCGAATTTATCGAACCGACGCCGTTCTAAGCAACTCGGTCTCTGCAAATGCTGAGGAAAGATCTTGGCCTATATTCATATATCCAACTGGTTGAAGAACTAAAACCAGTGGACGATCAATTGATTTTGATCGTAAGATCATCACTTTGTAAAGCCAAACGTTGGTGACGGAATTATCTCATAGAATGGTAATACGAGTTCAATACAAAGATAGTATTCGGAAGTATTCTTGATCCATGTGAGAAGAAGACATGGCAAAAGAGTTTTTTACGCCCAAAGAGTATACAGACGGTTACCTCTACTACATTGAATTTTGATCTTTAACGGAATGTCTGTTTCCGATTTGAAAAAGATATGACTTTGCTGATGAACTTTTTACTATCGTCATAGAGCCTATGATATTTAGAATTTAAAACAACAACACTTAACGCTTTAATGACGAGAGCGAAATAATGGGAATTTTTTAAAGATTTTGTCAGTACTACATATAAATTAGTTAAAAAACGAATTTTACATAAAAAAGTAAGACGAAAAATTTCAGAAAAATATCCATTTTTACTGGTGTTATGCCGACAGTGACCATATGGTAACAGCTTTAAAACAGGTAAATAAAAAGAACTAAGTACAAAAAAATTAATGCAATACGTTTTTATGATATTTCATCTTCTTCTTAAATAACAAAAACTAAAAGTCTTTAATATATCAGTCTTTAAGCAACCAAAAAATATTCTTAATATGGAGTGACTTTTTATATCCCTTCATACTGCTGTTTGGCGCACATGTGAAAAACACCTACTTTCAATGATCCCCCCACTCGCTACTGACGTCTGATAGGATAGCGGTAAATCAAGAATGAATGATCAAAGCATTCTTTGATGAAATCAAAAAAGAAAATTCTTGACATTTATTCTTATGTTTATTTTATTGCGTGCAATATCTAACGCTGTCAACGTTACCATATGATAACAGTCGTCACTAATGGGTTAATTTGTTAACTTTCATGTTAAGGAGTTGCTTGAAATTAGTTACATAAGTTAATAAACTCAACATATCATTATCGAGCTTAAGTGCCGTTTTCAAAGTACTTTGTAGACCTAATTGTGAAATATATTACAAGTTAAAATGCAATAGCGAAGCATTGCCGGGCCCACTAGTTATTTTATAAAATAATCAATTGCGACAAAATAATTGCTTTCAATAAGCGAATTGCAATAAATTCTCATGGAACCATACGCACCATTTGATTTGTTATCCTTTTTTTCTTGGTCAACATTGAGAAATGCGGAATTTTTGGAATTTTTTTACTTCGTTTTTATTGTACTTACTTCACATCGTCTAATTTATAACTCAGTGAAATGGGAAGACTCATTGCAATCCATACACAGTAATAAGAATTAATCAACGTTGTATTTATGGAATGCATTTTACGACTGTGCACTAATAAATAATAAAAACATTGTCAGCGTCTGCGAATAAAGAATCATAATTATGCTACGTTATGGATTAGGTGATATTAAGATTACCTATGTACTTTACCCTCGTTAATGTGCTCATTTTATGTGATGTCTAATATTTTTTCGACTTCCTAACTGGCAACGGAAACACGTTTACACATTTACAACCTGGTCTCGTGGATGGCAATGAATTGCCCTAAGTGTTTACAATGAGGTATTGTAAAAGTTCACCCTAAGTTCAATGTGTGTGCTGCTTTGTGTTGCCACCACATTTTGATAATCACAATAAAAGTATTGTAATAGTTTTTGTTGTGGAACATTCTGTCAACATCATAGATGCTAGTTCATATGTTTTTGTTTGTACAAAATTGGTACTATTATTTGAGAACTGACGAGGCGCTGTTACAACAACAGCAACACTGCCAAAATGCCACACAAATTGTTGAGTTTGGTTTGTGGCCTTGTGATTGGAATAACCATCACCATCACCATCACCATCAGCGTCAAGCCATCACTGTCATCATCCGGTTCAGAGTCATGTGAGTATTTAACAACTTTATCGCCATACTATTTGCTGGTGTGTGCTTTAGAGTTTCAGTCTACGAGGAAAAAAAAATCTTCATAGAATATCCCACAAGGCCAACAGACACATCATTCTCGTTCCTGTCATCATCATCTGCAATGACATCGATAGGACGAACATAAGATTTTTTCTCTTTTGATAATGTTTTTCCAATGGAATTATTATTATTTGCGAATTTTCTTTTCCTTCATTTCGTCCAAGAGTAGTGACATTAGAGAATCCAGAGCATAAAAAACAGACAATAAAAACGGAAATCACCATCAGATCCTTGATATCTTCTTGTCAAAGTTCAAGTTTGTGAGGTCTCATGACGATAATAATGAGGATTCTGGTATTCTTGGGGTTCGCCGTTTGGATTCACTTGAGATTCATTATATTTGACTTATGTGAATAGTTGTAACTGAGGGTTGGCAAATGTGTAAAGGTAGACTTAAATGTTGCTGACAATATTTATGCACTGATTTAAAAGCAAGAGAAGAGCTTATGAGAATAAAATATATATAAAATAAAAAATAATAAAAAATAATAAAAAAATATATATAAAATATATATAAAAATAAAAATGAGAATAAAAAAGTAAGACCAAACCAGGTACATTACATGAATTTTCTGCATTAGTTTTTAGCGCGAATGAGAGGGAGCGTAGAGTAATAAGTAAAAAAAAAACACTGAGTTCGTCTCTAAACGTTGTGTAATAAACTCAAAGTGACGGTTGTCTATGAGGACAATTATTGTGTTAGTTTAAACCACTAACGTCATAACATACATCGTCACTCGGGGATTCATGTGCTCTATGTGCCAAAAACGCGGATTGCAGATTTGAAAAATTATGTATCAATTACACGAGAAAGCATCATTAACTCAACATACGAATGGCGTATGGAGCACATGAATCCCAGGACGACGATATATGAGAGATTTCAACTTATAAAACCGATGTCTTCCGATCGGGATGAAAATCGTACCAAGGTTAGTCCTATTGGTAAGTTTACACATAATTTTTCAAAGGAGGACGTGCCCCCACCGCATTCGTCTCGCGCTACAATGTGTTCTCTAAACAGAAGCAGAGATAGATAGAGTAGCGAGGCTGATTATGCAGCTGAACTAGTACGCGCAAAACAAACATACTAAATACATTTTATTAAAAAAATTTGCAAAGGCAAATTAATATCATAATGGCTTTACTTCACAACTTTTGTGATAATAAAGCCATTTCGATCTTATTTTCCAATCGAATGAGAAATAAGGTCATGTGGATTTATTGCACGGCACCATTTACTTTTTATATGGGTGGTAGAGGGTACACAAATCGATCTATCGTTAATCAATCAAACTTAATATTTCTGTGATGATAAAGATACCACCCTCATGTCCTTAATTTGTATCCTTATAAACTTTGAATATAGAACCGATTGCCTTACCTGCTAGTGCTTTTCCTCAAAAGATTGATTATAATTTTAATTTGATAACAAATTGTTGTTTTCAACAAATAAAACGAGACAAAAGCTAAACATGGACTTTAAGAAAACCCACTTTAATATGTCTAATATGTAACTAAAATATATTTTTAAGCAAGTGGAGTTCACAAATGTGGCTATAAGTATATTCTCATGTTCTTCTTAACCACAGCAGGGAGTGTATTGATTACCTATCATTATTGGCACACATGTAGACAGATATACGCATGGTCACACATCCTTGGACAAACTCCCACGCATACAACTCAACTAACACTTGCACCCAAAATGTCCTCTTAGAAGGAAATTATAGATCGATATGTATCCGTATGTCGGAATGTTGGCATACGTGTTTGAGTATCCGTTGAATAATTTCCCTCTTCTTGATTGGACTCTGGCGTGGTCTGTTGCTGTTGTTGTTGCTCATTTATATTTGATTATGGGAATTTCAGCAACATTTCAGGTCATTATCGACACAAAAGGACAACTCATATGTCAGCGGGTATAGGACATATCGTATACTTAGTCGAATTCATACACACACATAGGATTACATTCAAATAAATGTATCAGTTTGCGACGTTAGCGCCAAATTCTGCTAAAGCGGATGTAATTGGTCTGTTTGTGAATAATCGGCAAGAATCGTTTATGATTATTCTGATTGCTGTGATTTACTACCAAATTTATTATAGGATTTAATAAAATAAATGTCTTTGCCTCTCCTTAGTAATATTCAATGCAAAGGATTAAACAAAACATAATAGATGCCATTAATATTATTCAGATGTAGGGAATGGGGCCAAGTTACGTAATAAGATGTAAAACTTGGCTTAGTTAATCACGTCACACAAAAGAACCTGCAAACATATTCACATTAAATTTTAGAGATAAAATAAGTTTAGAAACTAATAGTACATTAACTGACATTACAATAGTTAGCAGAATATAACGAAACTCTTCTTAAAGGGCTACTTCAATTCCAGTTCTAATACAACCAGAGGTTTCTTGCTGTAGTTTAACATTTCCGTGTGAAGATGACGCTCAATCATAATCTCGCTTAATTTAACAATGAGAGGTTTACTAATTCTAACCAGAAATTTTCTTTCGAAGTCCCCGAGCAGCTCACCCTGTCCCTAAGATTGACCATGAAAAGTCATTGCACATACGTGCAATGGTAGGAACTGTAAGAAATTAAATATTTCGTCAATAGATTTGACATATTTACTTGCTACAATTATTTCATCAAAATAAACTAATAGGTACAATATACATATCCTTCCCAGTCCTTAGCATGTATAGGCAAGGATCAATGATAAACTTAAGAACAACTAATACCTTTTGTATACATTGATTCCATTCACGAGCTGCATGTTTTAATCCATACATACTTTACCATTGTAAACAAATCTTGTTAGAAAGTTTCTCTGATACAAATCCCAGAGGTTGTCGAATATATATTGTCTCATTCAAATTCTCCGTTCAAAAATGGAAAACATGTAAATTTTCCTATCCACTTGCTGACAACAAAATTCGTGTGGTGGTTTGGAGTGAAGACTGCACCATAATCAATTCCATACTTTTGATTATATCCTTGAGCTAATAGTCTTGCCTTAAATCTATATACCTCGCCCTTTTCATTAAACTTTTTCTTAAAATTCCATTTACAACCAATAGCTTTACTTTAGCGCTTAAAATACTTTTGACACAATTGTTAAAAAAAATTTCGTCTACGCCCACTATTCAAAAATAAAATGCTGTAGTGCATAAATTTTTATCTATCTAGGGTGTCAAAATAATATAAAAGTCGTGTTGCTCGAAAAAAAGAAAAACTTAAATATTTGTTAATCGGTTTTTACAGCCAAATATGCGTTTCACTCGTGCACATTCTGAATAATACAATAAACATTAAGGTAACCTTATAAAATAGTAGCTCCAAACTACTTCAATCTTCAACAATAGTAAATTAAATTCAAAAAGTTTGCGTTTCGAGGCAAAATCAGACATATTTAAAAAAAAAAGGAATATAAATACGTATTTCGTTGGAAAGGCCGCAGTCTCTTCCTTCCATATCCATTGAGAAACTTAAATTCGGTTGATATTTAACCATGCTACTGGCTTTTAAGTGCTTAAAGATACGAAAAATCGGGGTTTTACGCGTAACTCTAGATTTTGGGGGGTGTTGGAAAAATTTCAAAAACAAATTCTTGTTTTACTCAGCAGCACCTACCAGAAAAATAGTATCACGTCCCAGGTACATTGAGTTTACTATATTTTGTCTCATTGTGTTATCAAAACATAGTATTTGGGTATTTATTTCTTAAAAATAATATAGTCTAAATGTACATTTTTGCGTTCACGGCATTCATTCATTTTAGCAGTTAAATTTCAAATGACAGCTCAGCATGACGATTCCGCAATGGCTGCGAATATTTTCTTTCAAATGCACCAGAGAAGTTGGTTTATTGTTATACATATTATAATTCCACTAGAAATTTGCCAGGGAATTTTACATTCTGGTGTTTTATTTCTTGCAACAATTGAAATTTGTACCGGTCAAGTTTAAGATCTATATGCTTAATATGGTTTCATGATGATCAATGCACATTTAAAGCACTTGCGCGCTTTAAAATTGAAAAATTTTGATCCTAACAAACAGACTGATTTGCACTCTTCCCATTTTCTTCCGTTCAATGGCCTTGGTCACCCCGATTTAGAGTTTTGTAGAGCTGAACTGGTTTCTACAAATCTGTTGACCCATTTTCCAAACAGAGGGATGCTAGCTGCATCATTAAAGTGACATAATATTGCATTCTGCAGAACCCTCTATGCGATACAGTCGCAGAATCACCGTTTTGTAAAACTTTCTTAAGCGCAGCGATCGGTTTTCTCCAGAAAAACGGTCCATAGTGACTAAATTCCCAGGAGCCAAAATGCTTACTGGCATATACCCCGCTCCCCACAGACTTAATGTGTTCTCATAGTCAGCTTAACAAAAAAAACTTCCTTTTGAGACACCCTGTATTTAAAGCTTTTTTTTTTGAACTTATACATATTATTCTAATGTATCACTTATATTTATCCGAACACCATAAAATATTTGACATTATCCGCAATAGGCCGCAACTTAGGGCTGTTGGGTGAATTTGCATAAATGGGTACATATTTTACATTATGGCATGTAACATTAAAGAGTATATTTAGCATTGTGGCTGATAGATAAAACATCCCAAATTAACGCAAAACCTGTATAGTTAGCAACAAATTCTTTTTATCCATTTTGCAATATAATTTTTTAAATTTATGGATCCCTCAACAACAAATTTGTTGCTTCAGAGTCCACAGCTGCTTAACAATTTGTTGCTTCAGAGTCCACAGCTGGTTGACATCGGTTGGCATAACATGTACTGCTTTAGAATCTTTGTAAGATTGTTTGGCGATATCGTTCCTTGACACCTCCTCCAAATTTTGCAGTATAAAATTTATGCCGAAGAAGCCGGTTAAAATCGCCCTTACAATTACTTTTGTCATCTATAATCACGCAATCAATTTTTTTTGGAAAAAATTTGTTTTTCTTATATTTCTTGTTCGAACTCTATTTTACTATATTTACTTTTTAAGGAACACTTTTTTTCATTTGATATTTTTGCAAACACTGTAATGTTATTCTTAAGTGAATTAGATATTGTATGCGAGAATTCTTCATATTCTCGCTCATTTTTATTTATTAAAATGAAAATTAAACCCAATTAAAGAGCGATTTTTTTTCTCTACATTATTACTCTTTAAGGGTTAAACATGCATTTACTGCAAGTTCAATAACTGACGGACTAGTTTTTTTATTTGCTTTTCCTTCATAACAACAATGTGTCAAATGTATGTGTGTATGTTGCCAGAAGCAAGAAAATTTGATACTAATCAATCAATTAATTTGTTGCTATTTCAATTTATATTCGATTTGTAATGTAGTGTTAACTCAATATAAGAATCTTCACAATAAGAATCTATTCACAAACATATCGTCGGCTAGCCTGCAAGTAGTGTCATGTGTAATTTTGGAATTTTTTTTTTATTGTACCATTGTGAATCTCTACTGGTCATACATAAGTCTACCAAGTCGTTTTGCGATATCTTAATGGGTTTAGAAGATAGCAAAAAGTGCTATGTGTAACCCATATACGAAATATTCCTGCAATAGGTGTTATGTGTTTTTTTATATGGTAATTATTATTTTTTTATATAGTAATTTTTAGGTTATGCTAATATCGTATGGATGTACCTACCAAAATAAAAATAAGGTACTGTGTGGCGCTTTAGCAAACCTTTATGTAGCTACTGGACAAGAGTTGGAGCAAATTATATTAGAAAGAGGCCATACAATGATGGAAGTCGACAGTGTCCATTCAATGTTAGAAAATTTGTTTACAGCTCCAATATATTCGCCACTAGATTATGTTAGTCGCATGAGACAGTCAAGACCAACACATCCATACACAGTAAACTACTTAGAGTATACTTTTTTAAGGATTACGAGCACGTTCCTTTACCTCAATCAGACCTGGTGAACGTGCAGGTGATGCAAAAGTAAACAACATCCGTGGATTGCTTTTTAAAGACAATTAAGTTTATTTCAAGCTGCGCCACACCGATAATTGGGAATTGATGTGCCAAAAAAAAGCGAACAAGGGTACTTAAAATAAATGAACCAAGAAACTTATATGAATCTCCATTAAAAATTAATGAATCCAAATACATGAGCCTCCAGTCATTAAAGCAATATATGCACAAAGATTACCACTCCTTTTATGATAATCTTCAACATTAAAAATGTATTTGTTTAAGTTTTTTTGTTTAATTATCTAAGTTTCTAAATTTTTTTTTAATAAAATGTTAATGTATTTCATTTTACATATTGTACCACCTATTTTGCTAGCGTTAGGCGTCTTTTAATGGCAAAAATACTTAAATATAAAAAAATAAAAAATCTAAACAAAAAGTGTTATGTGTACGAATTCATATGAATATATTTTAAAAAAAGTTCCTTCAAAAAGTGTTATGTGTAGTTTTTCTTAAAAAACCTATAGCACTCCGTAACAGAGATCAATATCGGATATATTTTAATGCAGTACTCTGGTATTTGTGGTAGATATTCAGTTAAGCCTATGGTTAAAAAAAAATATCTTTAATGGACAAAATAAATCAGTTTTTTGCCTCTCCTGAAAACCTGTTCAAAAACACATAACACTACTTGCAGGCAAGCCGACGATATATTTATTCATTTAAAATCATAACAAATGTATATCATTATAATGATCACTGTTACTTTAATCAGTAAACAAAATAGATTACTCGTAGGAAACAATTTAACTACATGTTACTGCACAATTTCACGAGGAAGAACCATTGACTTTATATCTCATTATAGTTTCAATTTCAAACTCCAACACAAACTTTTGCCATTCACAACAACAACCCGGTCGCCAATGCCAATACAATACAGACAGTAGTAGTAGTGACTGGGTCGACGCTTCTTCCTTATCCTTTTTTCTTCATTTAGGATAAACCCAATGAATAAATGGGCGAGAATTTTCTTAACAACATTATGAAGTCTGCTGGAAAAAATTAATTTCAATTTCTTCTTAACGCCAAGAAAGTTAAGCCAAAAAGTAGACAACCTAAAGAAAGCACAACGACCGAGAATGGTGCAGATGTCGATGGATACGAGACGAAGAGATAAACACAAGTGGGGGGCGCATAGCAAATAAAAAAAAAAATATTTTGTACAAAGTAAAGTAAGACAACAACATTGATAATGTTGTGTGCATAAGTACACACAGTCGTGGCCACATACCTTCGAATTAGACACGTACACATGTTTGTACTAGTTTGTATATAAACGTTACATTCGGAAACGGAAAGAACTTAATTCTTCAGTTTTTTGTTCATGCTAATTAAAAGTTCTAGAACTGTTGTTTTAAAACTAGTACAACAGCTTGAAGGAGGAAATCAATAAAAACCTTACGTTGTAAACAAATTACACGAATATGTTATATACCCTCAGCCAAGATATACACATGGAACTAGTATCTGCTAAAGCAGGACTTCACAAATAGTTTGGTTCGCTGCCCAAATTAGAATTATAAGAAAGCTCGCGAGGCGCATTTATTTAGCATCTTTTTGTATACCTTTCACGGCGTGGTGAGGTAATCTTCTAAACTACTGATCCGATTTTAAAAATTCTTTCACCAGTGGATAGCTATGTTATCCCTGAGTGGTATAGGCTATTCCAAATTTGTACTTTTAGGGTTAAACTTCCCGAAAAGGGGATACAACTGGTACCATCATCCAGACGAAACGGCTAAAGGTCGAAACGTGAAAATTGGGGTGCATATGTATTTTAGAGAGTAGTTGTGTGATGCAGAGGATTTTTTAAAATTCGTACTTTTAGGGCTAAAAAAACCGAAAAGGGGGAAAGAAAACTGGTGCTGTCACCTTAACCAAACGGTTAAAGGTAGAAACGGTAAAATTGGAGTGCGTATTTATTTTATAGAGTAGTTTTGCGGTAATGAGTTTGGTTTCATTGTTTGGTTCAAGATCTTTCCTATTATTGCTAATAGAATTTGTTTTACAAAAGTTGTGTGAAATGGATTATGGTATCAACGAAGACCACACGTCAACATAATCCACACAAGCAGTGTTGCCAAGTCTTGGACATTGAAAAGCACTATGAACCATTCAAAAAAGCGTTAATTCGGGTAAAAAAAACTACCTCAAAACGGGTAAAAAACCACTGCGCTTTTAAATTAATTTTTAACTCAAAATTATATGTTTACATTTAAAACTATTAGTCTTTATTGTGAGATCACTTGGTAATATTCATATACTACGTACATAATTTTATATTAATTAAGAACAATAAAAATAATATGTATAAAACATGAATTATATAACATTCTTCTTAAAAGTTTTTTGTACATTGGGAATTTCAAAAAAAATTGTTTCAAATTACAAGGACTTCACTCTCGTCATCGCTGTCATTCGCAAAACAGTTTAAATAAAATAATTATATTTTTATAGCATTCACTTGAATTGATTTTGCTAAACACTTGAAGGAAGTTTCTAATTATTGCAGCAATATTATTTTAATTCCATATTTAATTTTGGATTTCCAAACAATTTTTTAGGCTGAACGTTCTTTCCACTTCTGCGTTAGAATATGGAAAAGATAATAATTGTAAAACGAAACTAGACAATTCTGCAAAAGGACGCTCATTTACCGAATTTTTAAAATTTTAAACTTCAAACCAAAATGTATCAGTTCTTTCACTACATTGCCATTTGTGAAGTTTTACGTTTTCTAAGCTTGTTTCCATTTTTGTGAATATATTTGGATCATGTATAAATTCATTTAAAGATATTACTTATACTAAATAATGATTTATTTTTTTAATAACTCGAAATTTTTTGGCAATTTTCACCTCAATTCGGTCACAAGACTTTGAGTAAACACAATCAAGTTTTTTTTTAATTTCAAATTTCTCATCTCTAGATTCAATATTGTCTTAACAAGACTTTTTGAAGTTATAACACAGGTAGCAAAAACGATTATATGATTGTCTATATCACCTTTTATGTAGTCAAAATTATCACAAGGTATGATCATTTTATTTGTTATGCTTCTGATGATATCATATAAATCGTTATACAACCTAACATGATCACCATTATCCGCTTCGAACGCTAAGTTAACTTTCTAGACGTCACCCAAGATTAAACCCAGATATAACAAATATACATAAATAATATTATCATTATACGTATCTCTTAACATATTTGGTACAAAGGAACAACCAGCTACTTTAACTCGAGCCGCATTTTTAAAATTACATTAACAGCCTTTTTAACTGACAACCACCTGGTATTTGCCCTCACTGGAATCTTTTGTGGGTAGGACTTATCATCATTTATCAATTTAAAAATTTTTACATAAGCCTTTTGTCTCATAGGAGAATGGCTTAACCAATTATGGGTATCTTTCACAAGGAACTCCAATTTATTTGGGAAACTCTTTCTGTAGCGGCGCACACAGCTAATTAAAGCAAATGGCACACGCAACGAACCAAGACAAGGTTCTTTAAATTATACTTCAGTTTTATCTTTTGGTACAAACCGTTATTAGCACCAGTCATCACTGCAGCGTTATCGGTGCCAATTGCCACTAGATATTTAAAATCTAATTTAAAAATATTTAGGAGTCGCGACAACGCCATAAGTAATTCATAAGCCGTACCTCCATTTAAATCAATTAGACCTAAAAATGTGATAATAAAAGTATTTCTTTGATGGCTAAAATACCGCACTACGACAAATATGTCCGTTCTTTCTATTGACTTTGTTTTGTATTGTCGATCTGTATATGTAAATAATCAGTTTAATGAGTTGTAATTTGTTCTACAAGAGTTGTGTGGATTATGTTGACGTGTGGTCTTCGTTGATACCATTTTCGCACCGGTGTGTGTGATCTTCACATTGATAGCTTAAAGCTTTTAACACTTAAGGTTGTGATAATGAGTGGAGGAGGCACAGCAAACGGCACTGATGATGATGGTTTGGCAACCATCGAAATAGCTATCTGCCCTGCCAGCTGTCAACATAATCCATTTCACACAACTCTTGTAAAACAAATTCTATTAGCAATAATAGAAAAGATCTTGAACCGAACAATGAAACCAAACTCATTATTACATATACAGATCGACAATACAAAACAAGTAGTTTTGCGATGATAAAAGATTTTTCAAATGCGTACTTTTAGGGCTAAAAAGGCCCAAAAAGTGATAAAATTGGTACCATCACCCAGATCAACCGGCTAATGGTAGAATCGCGGAAATCTATATGGGTTGCTTCCTATAAAATGACAGAGCTTCATGAGGGGAAATTTGTACTTTTAGGACCAAAAAAGACAGGGTCGAAAAAATAAGTTTATGTTGTCTTCCACCAATTTTTTAGTTTGTCTGAAGACAATTTGAGGACATAAATTTTTTTCGGTTTCGTGCACCCTACGACCCGCCGAAATAGCATTTTTTTGAAAATCAATAGGTCACCCTAATAGGTCACACCGACAAATACTTAAAAACTAAAATTGAGGTCGGTGTCAAAAATGTCCAATAAGCTTAATGTAGCCCTTAATTAATCATAAATAATGACATGGGCCGAGCGGTTATCAAATGACGATACAACATAATAAATACTATTTTGGAGGATCGTAGGGTGCACGGATTCGAAAAAATATTGATGACCTCAATATTTGTTCTTCAGACAAACTAAAAAATTGATGGAAGACAACATAAACGTATTCTTTCGACCATGTCTAGGGTATATATCATTTGATACGACCTAAAAGTGTAACACCCTACCCGTAGGGTGAGGGTATAAAAATACAAATAATAAATTAAACTACGACTTTAATCGCAGGGACAAACCCCCAAATTGTATGGGATGTGGGAGTAGTGTTTAACCGACCTAGCTCATCTTAAAGCATAACCTCAGAGGTGGAAGCTAGCATACAAAAAGGACGGATTTCGAAAATTCCTTTCAAATCGCACAACAACCCAATAGAATAAGAATTACACCTAATATTCGTGATTCTACGTAGTAGAATTTGGTCTAAGTGAATGTTCCAGTTTTATTCCTTTTTCGGTCTTTTATTACCTAAAAGTTCTATATTAAAAAAATCCCTTTATAAGCGCTCAATTACTCCATGAAATAAATATTCACTAACATTTTTGCGATTCTACCTTTTGCAGTTTGGTCTGATTGGTGGTACCATTTTTTTTTGTTTTTGGTCCTATTTTTCGCAATTGTAACTTTAGCCGTTTGGTCTGAGTGTGGTAGTCGCGTATTCTAATCACTATGCCACGGCCGGTCCATTTTTTTTGTCTGTCTTCACACAAACTACAAAACTGCGGGGAGAATATATAAACTTTTTTTCCGTCATATAGAGCGACCCTATCTAATATACCCTCCTACCCACTTTAGACCCTATGTCTCTTAGAACAATATTCGATTCGAGACTTTTTTAGTCGTTTGTGCCATGTCCGTCTGTCTGTCCGGAAGTCCAGCTGGAAAGCACGATAACTTTCAATAGACGCAACCAAATGAATTTAACATTTCCCCAATAATACTTACTTACATACTTCTGGTACCTCCCATACAAATGTTTCACTCCGCCCACTACAGAAATTGAAAATTATATCAATATAATAGAAAATTCTGTGTTTTACTGAGGGTGAGGGTATATGTTAGTCGGGTTTCCTGACTGAAACTTTCTTACTGATTACACAAGGGAACAAGGTATTTGTTGTTTAAGAACTGAATATTGTTTTAAAGGTAATTTGGGACGCTGAATCCAAATCTGCACTTGGTTTTTTTGTATCAGCTCGACTTTTCGAGATATACCGTTATGTCCATAACTAAGGCACTTCCACTACAAATATTTAAATAACTTGAAAACGGTTCACCATATTCAATTAAAAAAAAAAACTTAAACTCGTCAACAACATTATCTTTAATCCGTGCCTACATTGTTTTTAATTTGGCTTAGTAGTTTGAGAGATATCGTTGTAGTTTTAAAAAATAAAACAAAAAATTTACAAAAAAAAAAAAATTTTTGTTTTTTAAAAATTCATAAAAAAAATTATTGCCACAAAAATCACAGTGTTTGTCTTAAAACATTTAGTTTAATATAGTGTGAATCAAATGAGTTTTATTTCATTAAAATATCTGCACAACTTTTGATTTTGTCAACAATTTACTGAGATAACTAAATTTACAAAAATCACGATTTCCATATAAAAATAACATTTATTAATATGTTTGTGAAAGTGTAACTCGAGCAAACCTTAACGGATCGTTATGAAAATTTATCAGTATTAATATTTTTCGAAACGAACTTATGGGATTGTAAATGGGCGGAATAGCCCCACCCCTTCTGGTACCTCCCATACAAAATTACCTATTTTTGGATAATTAATATATCTTCGATAGCTGCCAAACAGACTACCGGAGGATATTGAAATTTGGTCAGTTTATTTATTTTGCAAAAGTAGATAAACCCTAGAAAAACCGAAAGCGTTGCCATACCCCTTCTGGTACCTCCCATACAAATGACCGAACTCACCCCAATAGTCTTACATACATATCTTTTTTGTAAGTACACTGAATTCAGTCAAACTATGCGGAAGTTTTACGGTTATGAAAATATAAATCAGGAATGAATTTGCACTATATCGGATCACCCCTTCTGGTACCTCCTATACAAAATTACCTATTTTTGGAAAATTAATATTTCTTCCTTAACTTCCAAATTGAAACCTGCCGATTAATTAAATTTGGTCTGTTAATTAATATTGTAATAAAAGGTAAAACTAAAAATTAAACTATAAATAAATTTGCAAATTTGTCATGATTTTTAAAAATACAAAATTTAAATTTTTTTTGGGTAAAAACAAAAAATTGCGAAAAATCTGTTATCACCGAATTTAGCATAACTCATTCAATTTTCAATCGATTATTATGTACATACATGTTTTAGAAAGCTATCTTAATATGATATTCAATAAAGCCAATAAAAATAACAATTTGCCCCCAACCGATTAACTTTCAGCGTGAAGAAAATTAAAATGTGTAATTTTTTGTGTAATTTTTTTTTTTTTTTTGAATAAAACAGCCGTTACTCAGTAATTTTTTTTTTGTAATATTAAAAAATTTGATTTTTTTCAAAGGTAACAACGATATCTTTAATAAAAAAATAAAATTTTAAAATCCGGCTTATGAAAAAAAAATTATGATTTTTTGAACTATAATTTTTTGGAAAAAAGTCGAA
This sequence comes from Muscina levida, assembly GCA_964034835.1. NCBI lineage: Eukaryota > Metazoa > Arthropoda > Insecta > Diptera > Muscidae > Muscina > Muscina levida. The sequence continues at coordinate 66,691,201 of OZ035880.1, read as the reverse complement.
AATACGATTAGTACCTGTAACTTAAAAATTCGAGCTGATGGAGAAAAATGGAGATTAGATTTGAAATCAGCGACCCCAAATTAGTAAAAAACAGCTATCGAATTCCAAACAACACTCAAAAAGTTCAATTTTGTTCCCTTGTGTTATTATTACTCGATTTCTAAAGTGGGCGGAATGATATATTTGTATGGGAGGTACCAGATGGAGCGTGGATAGACTTCCAGTTTTTTTCTCCAAAACTTTATCCTATTATAGCTTTACTAAATACAGAATTTGGGCACTATCGCGTTGGGTGTATTGATATTATTACTCGATTTTTAAAGTGGTCGTGGCTAGAATTCCACATTTTTTCTCCATTTGTATTGCATTTGTACATTTGTATAATAGCTTTGGTTTAGTCTTCGAAAGTTATCGTGCGTACCAGCCGGACAGCCAGACATTTTAACCGTATGACCCGTAGTCTACGAAAATTGTGCTAAAATTATGTTCTATAGTTATTACACAGTACGACAAAGTCAAATTTTTATACCATCACCCTTAGGGATGAGGGTATATATCATTTGATACGAAAAAAGTGTAACGCATTAAAGGAGGCGAGTCAGACCCCAAGTATCTTAAGACCAAATTCGTTTCAGGACTTTTTAAGACGATTGAGCTAAGTCCCTCTGTCTGGCTGGATGGCTGGTGGGCGGGATAACTCGAGGAAATCTTAACGGATCGGTATGAAAATTTACCAGTATTAATATTTTTCAAAACGAACTTATGGGATTGTAAATGGGCTGAATATCTCCACCCCTTCTGGTACCTCACATACAAAATTACCTATTTTTGGATAATTTATATTCCTTTCATAACTTTCCAATGGACGTTCGTAGGATATTGAAATTTGGTCAGTTTACTTATCTTGCAAAAGTAGACAAACCCTTAGAAAATTGTTACCTTTGCCATACCCCTTCTGGTACCTCCCATACAAAAGACCTAATTGACCCTCATAGTTTAACATACATATCTTTTTTATAAGTTAACTGAATTCACTCAAATTTTGAGCATGATCTTCGCTTATGAAAATGGGACTCAGGAATGAATATGGACTATATTTGGTACCTCTCATACAAAATGACCTATTTTTGGAAAATTATTATTTCTCCCATAACTTCCAAACGGACTTTTCAGGGTAATGAAAATTGGTTGATTAATTTATATTGTTATAGTAGGAAAAACCCCAGAAAACCTAACTATTTGATACACCCCTTCTGGTACCTCCCATACAAATGACCGAACTCACCCCCATATTCTTACATATATATATTTTTTGAAAGTACACTGAATTCAGTCAAATTATGCATAAGTTTTACGGTTATGAAAAAAATAATCAGGAATAAATATGGACTATATCGGATCACCTCTTTTAGTACCTACCATACAAAATGACCTATTTTTGGAAAATTAATATTTCTCTCTTAACTTCCCAAACGACACCTGCCGATTAATTAAATTTGGTCAGTTAATTTATATTGTAATAGGAGGCAAAACCTCAGCAACCCTAACTATTTATAACCCATATAAATAACCGAACAATTTTTTCAAGGTAAGAGTTCGAACATTGGCTTACGAAAAAAATTAAACACGTTGTGCTGCCCCTAATTGTACCATTAAATTTGTACGGTTTTGCTCCACAAGCAGACACAAAATAATACATTAGTAATATTATTTTAATTAAAAATCTATTTATAGCAATAACTCAAGACTTAAACAATATATTATATTGGGTGAGGTTCTATAAAAACAGAATGGGTGAACCGAATTTAATGCGTGAGCCAATAATAATCCGAGCCAATAATCCGGCTAGCGAAGCAGATTAAACTTTAGTTTTTGGATTTTAAAATTAACAACATTGTATTTTTGATGAATTTCGTAAATTTTTGGTTATTTTTTAACATTACATGAAAAATAAAGCCCCATCCTGGGGGAGAAAAAACTTGTTTTTTAGTAAAAAAAAAATCAAAATTTAATTCTTTTTTCAAAACTGATTCAAGCATTAAAATCGGTTAACTCATTGTTTTGATAGAACTTTTTATAATAGTATTGCATTATAATTGAACCTCCACTGTCCTTCGAAGCTTAAAAATCGATATTCTCAAAATTCTGACGTGCTACAGCTACGCTGAGACACGTATTTCTCTATTTTATGCCTATTTTCATATTCTGTTAACATTTATCATTTGTACTAACCACTGTCGTTCTGTGTTATAAGTGCAAATAAATGTTTTGTAATCGATTATAAAGCTTCTTTTTATATAAGCCCATCATTAATGACCAAAAAACAGTCGGCGTTGCCACCTGAACACTTAAACTAAAGGACTGGTAACAATCGTTCATGAGAACAATTTCTTATTAAAGACTTTTTAGAGCTAAAGAACACATTAGCAAAATAACGCTTTATATCTACTTAAGAAATTTTTTATGAATAAGACCGAAAATGTTTAACTTTCAATTTCTGTTGGGCTTATTTTATTTTAGTAATACATTATGCGGCATAATGACTTCACTGAATACAAAAATTTTTAGCGTAATAAATTGTAAAAAAAAGTTCTTCAATTATTTCCATGTTATGAAAAACAGTGTAAGATATTGATATAAATCTTGTTTTTTCTTCAAGTATGCGAACTGTGTCAAAACTTTTCAAACATATTTACAATGTGTTTTATGAATGTTGGCCAAACCGGCGACACTGTGCGACGCACAATGACGTCCGACCGTTATATTACATCTGTCCAAAATGTCTCCTCACCACTTGATTAATTCTATTATATCAAAAGAACCATTGCTTCCAGTTTGTGTGTAATTATGAGTCATTACGACATTTAATCGCATCTTCGTGAGGAAAAAAAAACTAAATTAAAATTTTTGAAACTGTGCCAAGAATTGTAGCTGCGAGTTAGAAAATCATTATGCAAGTACATTAGGGTGGCAGTTAAAAAACAAAATTCAAATTGCAAAGTTGTCCTGGTGTACCATGAAAGCATATGTCTTCAAGTGCTGGGAAAACAAGAAAATTTAAATTTTTTTGTTTTTCTAACATACATCAGACAGTAAAATGATCACAAAACCTTAACGAATTTATGATGGCACTGCTGGTACGAGTTACTCAGTTGGACTATTCTGCTACATGTAGGCATAGATCTGGCTTTAAAAAGCTGAGTAGAGTATTGAATGATTTTATAAGATTTATTTGTGAGTTTGTAATATAGTATATTCTGGATACACATATGTGACAGTAGATCGAATGTGCACGATTATCATAAGCGTTCAATATAATAGTATTTTGCATAAAACTATTATAAAAATACCTTGAATTTAGGTAAGTGCTGAAAATTATGTACATAAATTAATGTTTACTTAGCCCTGGAATGTTATCCTTCGTCAATTAACACCAATAAATGTTTACTTAAACAAAACTAAAATAGCGAATCACCGAATTAGCAACGAAATTTATTTTCATTGTTTCCACGGAAAATCCGAACAATCCCTTTTTATTTTTGGTTATAAATTTATATGCCAGCCTAATGTTTATAGATGTAATACATAGTTACATTCATATGTACAAATGCAAACGTTCTCTGGTGAAATTACAAAAGTTTCGGCAAGAAATTTCAAGTGACGCTGACTGCATTAAGGAGACAACTGGGTAGTGGTGGCGTTAACACAATTTATCTCTTTGTTGTCATTGCAAACGTTTCAAGGATTTTAGTTTTGAAACTTCACTGAAGTGTTTGTGTGTTTGCATAAGTAATTTTTAGAACATTTACACATAATTTATGTGGGTCAGTTTCATTTATCTTCTCATCTTACAAACAGCAGAGCCTAAGTACTGTTAAGATAATGAAATGGACGAAATGTTGACGAGAGGAATATAAATTAATGTTGCTTATTTTTAAGCATTATGTGGATTGAAACGCAAGAAATCACTACGAAGAGACTAAGAAAAATTAAATGTAATTACTGGCATCATTATACTTTAAGCAAGAGGCGATTTAGAATGACTGAGAATAGGTTAAGTTATACACATTAGGGTGGACCTTGTGTCGATATTTTGGTAGATGAGGGCTCTATTCCGTGCCTTTTTGAAAAAAAATGACAATGCCGAAAAAAAAAATTAAAAAAAAAAAAAATTAGGGGTTGCGCACGAGCCGAGAAAAAGGTCCACTTTGCCAAAATTAGGGGGGAAATTGCCATAGGTCATCAGGGGTCACCCGTAGGGGGGAAGAATGTATGGCCGACCCCCATTAACTTTTTACCGCCAACATTTTCCCCCAAGACACCCACCCCCTATCTCCTCCCCTTAGGGGGGTCACCATACAAAAATGGAGGTTGCTCAGTATTTTCGAAAAACACCATAGGTCATCAGGGGTCACCCCTAGGGGGGCAAAATATATGACCGACCCCCATTAACTTTTCATCCCCACCATCTTTTCCGAACAAACTTACCCTCTATCTCCACTCCTTGAGGGACTCCCCATACAAAAATAAAAGAAGCTGTAATTGAGTAGTACTACTAAGCACTTTTAATATAATATAGTCAAATTAACATATTTTTGTTCGCTGATGGGTATTTCTTGCGGTAAGAATCGATAACATGTAGTAAATACTGTTTCTCTTCTTCGCCTTGACACAGTATTCTATTATAATCTTGTATCATTTTTACTCCTCTTTCGGCAGTGTCGTTCACAACGCGCAAGTTATTTACAATTCTACGACCTTCTTGATAGTCTGCGCGAGATTGTTGAAGGAAGTGGTTAAATTTTCAAGCAGTGATTCAAGCGATGATAATGGGAGACAGGACGAAAACTTCCCGGCAGAAGCTGGCCCATCAAATGTTGGTGACAGAAGAGGTTACAAACAATGTTTTACTGAACGAGTCCTATCAGCTTTGGACAAGTGCAAAGTGACTGACCGAGACGCGGTCGGCATTATGATAGCGGCGGCAGAAGCATTTGGACGCGATCCTCAACAATACACAATAAACCGTACGTCGCTTCGGAGATGTCGGCGTTCAAATCGAGAGAACATGCTGAGTTATGTGAAAGACAATCCAGAAGTAAGATCGCATAGATTTATTTGCTCTCATTCAGAATTCTTATTCTTCAACGCGTTTCATTCATCTCCAGCTTGTCGCAGCTAAATCCTTCGTAGTCCATTGGGATGGCAAAATGCTTTTGGATTTTGTGGGTACAAAGAAGGTGGACCGTCTACCGGTAATTGTCTCGTACGGAGAAAAAGAACAACTTCTTGGAGTTCCCAAAGTAGAAGATGGGAAAGGAAAAGGCCGGAGAATAGCACATGCCGTATATCAACTGTTGGCATCTTGGCATATGACACATCGAATACAAGGACTTTCTTTCGACACGACATCAACGAACAGTGGCCCATTCTCCGGAGCCGCAGTTGCTCTTGAGCGGCTGTTGGAGAGAGAAATCTTATATTTACCTTGCAGACACCACGTATACGAACTGGTGCTAAGGGAAGTTTTTGAGACAAAAATGGGAAAGACCAGTGCACCAGGCGTTCCTTGCTTTGACCGTTTCAAACAGGAATGGGACGCTGTAAAGGTTAAACCATTCCATTCTGGCTTGATAGACGATCAAGTCGTCAGAAAAATTCCTGTGGCAATGCAAGTCGGCATAAAGGAGTTTTGCTTAGATCAATTGATGAATACAAAGAAATGCTAGAATTAATTCTTTTGTTTCTGGGTGAAAAACTTGAGAATTACCATTTCCGACCTCCAGGACCCGTTTCCCATGCTCGATGGATGGCAAAAGCCATTTACAGCCTCAAGATGTTTTTGTTTCGGAGAACTTTTCACTTATCTGTATGTGAATTGAATGGTATTCGACACGTTTGTATTTTTGTGGTGCGACTTTACGTCAAGGCATGGTTTGGTTCTTCTCGAGCAGCTGAGGCGCCGAATCAAGATTGGAAGTTTTTGAAGGACATCGTCGAGTACAAGTCCGTTGACCAGGATTTATCTCGGGTAATGATAAAGAAATTTATCGGTCACCTATGGTATCTCGCCGATGAGCACATAGCCCTTGCCTTTTTCGATGACAAGGTTTCAAATGAGTTGAAGGCCAAAATGGCCCAAGCATTGCTAGAAAATGAGAATGACGAAGGTGAAGAAGATGAAGAAGACGAAGAAGGTGAAGAAGATGAAGAAGACGACCCGGTTCCCCCAGCTCCTCGCGTCGTAATCAAAAGCACCAGCGTTAAAAAAATCGAGGTGAAATTCAAAGATGTGAATGAGGAATTCTTGGCTCTCATAATACCAAAAATTTATTTGTACGATTTGGAATATCGCAAGATTTCATTCTTGCAAATCCAGCAACCTGGAAATCTCGCGCAGACTATCAAGAAGGTCGTAGAATTGTAAATAACTTGCGCGTTGTGAACGACACTGCCGAAAGAGGAGTAAAAATGATACAAGATTATAATAGAATACTGTGTCAAGGCGAAGAAGAGAAACAGTATTTACTACATGTTATCGATTCTTACCGCAAGAAATACCCATCAGCGAACAAAAATATGTTAATTTGACTATATTATATTAAAAGTGCTTAGTAGTACTACTCAATTACAGCTTCTTTTATTTTTGTATGGGGAGTCCCTCAAGGAGTGGAGATAGAGGGTAAGTTTGTTCGGAAAAGATGTTGGGGATGGAAAGTTAATGGGGGTCGGTCATATATTTTGCCCCCCCTAGGGGTGACCCCTGATGACCTATGGTGTTTTTCGAAAATACTGAGCAACCTCCATTTTTGTATGGTGACCCCCCTAAGGGGAGGAGATAGGGGGTGGGTGTCTTGGGGGAAAATGTTGGCGGTAAAAAGTTAATGGGGGTCGACCATACATTCTTCCCCCCTAATTTTGGCAAAGTGGACCTTTTTCTCGGCTCGTGCGCAACCCCTAATTTTTTTTTTTTTTAATTTTTTTTTTCGGCATTGTCATTTTTTTTCAAAAAGGCACGGAATAGAGCCCTCATCTACCAAAATATCGCAAAAATTTCATTTCAAGGTCCACCTTAATACACATATAATACTTCGCTCTCAAAAGAGTTTAAGGTATTTACCAGCTGCGATGATATCTTGCATTCAGTTTAAGGCATAATCTATGTCATGAATCCGAAATTTAATTTTGTGCTATTGATTATATTGGTACTCATCCGGTTAACACTAAATACTTAACACAAAGTTTCCTCTACAATGTCATATAGTTGTTCACAAGGAACTGCTTAATAATAAACTTTAATTGTGCCTAATTATTGCACCTTGAACCCCCTGGTTGCCAACCAACTTAATGAGCGTAGTTAAAGATCTGCAAATAGAAAAGTTCATTAAGCCTAAAATCATTTAGTTTTGAAATGTTGTTACTCAAAGTTTTCTTCACTTTTCCTCGCGCAACTTTTGTTATCGTAATGAGTATCGTCAATAGTCAACATGTTGAAAAATGAATGGTTAACAGTATATAAGAGAAAGTCGGACAACTTTTCCAAGTTTGCAAACTATCAACGAAATATAGCTAATATCAGATGGAAACGCAAGGGTGTGGTTAAGTTTAATTAAATGTTGAAAACACAAAAGAAAGAATCAAGAAAGGCTCTTTTGGGTAGTGACTCATTTTTAGTTTAATATAAGTTCTTCACCTTGAGGCAGCAAATTTAATAGGAACTTTCATCCGATACGCTCTACCTTTTAATCAGCCTTAAAATTTAGATGTGCTGTATTAATTTTATAAAGTGGACAATTGTTTAAAGCCAGTACGAAGGCTTTAAACATAAAGATTTTTCAAAAATTCTTTTTATTGATTACATTGGTCAACCTGAGTAAAACTGGCAAACTTTTCCTCTAAATTGTTTCATCAACTTTGTTTGTTGTAAACCAGATTTTTTTTGAACTCCTTAACAGATTGGATTTCTCTATCATCACGTCATAAGATCTCATTCAATATTGCCCAGTATCATTTTGGAGGGTTGTCTTCTGTTTACTCGTGACAGCGTGCACTTTTTAGGGTAGATGTGGCAAGTTATATAGATAACTATATTTACTGTAGTGGGTCGATTTAGCAATCTATATTGTGCCATCGATTTATTGACAGCTTTTAGCATGAGGAAAAAAAGTTTCCCTAGACATATAGTTTTGACTTTTTCCCAACTGTTATTTCTAAGGGGATTTCTTAGCACGTAATATTTTTTCAAATATTACTCAGATTTATGTTTCCTCCAAAAATCAGTTCATCTCAGTTCAGCAGCGATGTAAAGCCATTTTATTAAAGAATTCATTACCAATACATAACTAATGTTTCACATACGTTAACTGTGTTTCTGTGTCTGTTACATGTTTCCATTTTATTTGACAATCGACTACCAAACAAAAGCACCAATCAAAGGGGAACCCCAAGGCGACAAAAGAGCTTCATTAAAATTTACTCAAACGGAATTGAATACATTTGCACTGTGTTGCGGACTATAAAAAGCAGGAATATGTGACTTTAATTGTTTTTGTTTTTTATATTTTTTTTAAAGCTTGCTAAATACCTAAAATTTTAGAGGACTACAATTGATTTTATAACTTTAAAACAATCAATCAAAGTATATTTTTATTGTACAAACAAAATCGCCTTAACTCGAAAAGGGTTTAATTATTATTATATTTGAGGGTCAAAATGAGCGGTGGTTGATGAGAAACCCAAATAAGAGTTATTGGCATTGTTGAGCAATTACATTTTGTTTGAAATGGTCGGTGGAAGTGGAAAATGTTGTGTTTTCTTTGCGTTATAGTCTAGCTTAAGAAATGAACTAAATGGAAGAGGTGTAAAATCAAATTTAAAAAATTTACGCTGGATAACTCAAGTACATAAACAGTAGTACACCTGTAAGTGAAATTTAACCTACGTATGATACATTAAAAAAGCACAATATCTCTTAAAAAGTATTCGACTATGATTCTGCATCATGTCACGTGGTAATTGCCACTTATACCGACCCACTGACGTGGTTTGTTTTCGTTTTGGCATTAGAGATACTAGAGGTCGTCACAAATTCATTTGTTTGTGCTGTGTACGCGTGCACCCTCAAAAGAAAGGCACACATTTTCAGGAACAAGTAAATATTCGAATAACTACCAGTTGTTACTCCGGTGTGCCAATACTATTTTTTCTTTCACATTGTGCCCCCAAAATATTTTTGAGAGTACAAGTTAATACATAATGTCTTTCTTTAAGAACATTTTTTAAAACAAAACATGCTATAGAAAAATTAAAATTAACTAGTACAGAAATTTCATTCAGATAAACTGACTGATAAATACCATCACCCAACATAAGATATTGTTTTAATCTTGTTTTATTGAAATAATAGATTTTTAAATAAAATAAAATTACTTGTGTATTATTTTAGAACTGCTTGTGGAGCAAAACCGTAGAAAAATTAACTTATTTGTATAGAAGATACAATTAGGGGCACCACAATGTGTCTGCTTTTTTTCGTAAATGAACGTTCAATGATCGCATACTTTGGCAAAAATTTGTCTGTATTCAGTGTACATTAGATAGGGTCGAAAAAAAAGTTGCACTTGTCAGTCCCTAAATTTGAAGATTAGGCAACAACGATTCTGGGACACAAGAAATTAAGCGGTGGGAGTAAAATTTATAAAAATTTGATTTTTGTATGGGAGCCCCCGTAGTGTGTGAAGATAGGGGGGGGGGGGGGGGGGTAGGTAGGTATGAGGAAAATGTTAGGAGGAATAATTTACTCGTGGTCGGTCATACATTTTACTCCTCTAAAGGCGACTCTAGGGCAGATGCTTGGCTTGATGTGGAATTTTTTTACCTTTCCCACTATCTTTGACAACGATGCGCGAACTAATAAAGTTTTCGATTTCAATTTTTTTACCACAATACTAGTATTATCCATAGCAAGTTTTCCGCACTACTAGAATTTGATCCGAATAACTTGATGGAATTCAAGCCACCCTATTGTGTACTGGCGCTCGAAATAAACGTGTCATTGTAATATTCTAATGTTAATATAATCAACTGTGGAATTTTTATGATAAAATTATTAATTTCCACCAGACATCCGATATTAATACTAAAATACGGTATTTTTTAATTTTTTCCTCATAAAAAAACAAACTTACAAGTTCAAAATCAAATGTTTCTTTCAATTGTTCTATTTGAATTCAACAAATGTTTGAAATTATATTGAACTCTTGTGTTCAATAAAAAATTTTCAACCGATGAAAAAACTAAATAACGAACAATTGTTCAAAAAAAAGTTTTTTATCATTGTTGAAAAAAATATTTAACGTTCATGTACAAAAAAGTAATGAACTTTTAAATATCGTACCGAAACTGGAATATCATAAATATTGTCACGACCAAATTAAACGCAAGAAATATGTTTGTATTAAGATAAGTCATAACTATACAAATGGAACACAGCATCTTAAGAATTTCAACATATATTTTTGGGAGAAAATCTAAAATTTCAGAAAACTCTTAGAGCTGTGTATTTACCCTTACATCTAATGAATGAGATATGATCGATACTATACCATCGCCAATAACAGAGGCCAGATATTTTGAGTTTTGCTGAATACTGTGAAATAATCAACTTGATGCATCTTTACAGAACCCATCGTCAGTTTTTTCATGTATATATAGAAATGTATATTTATCATAATTTGAAACGAACATTGTTCGAAAAGATTTAAAACTCTAAAGTTGAAAAAAATATTCAACTTGAATGTTATTTATCTTTGTTGAAAATAAAAATTTTATAGTTTTTCCATCATTGTTCATTATTTATTTTGAACATGAGAATTATGTTTTCAAACAAACATTGTTAGAAAACATATTGAACTCATGTGTTGAGAAATATTTTTCAACTTCTAAGTTATTTATTTTTGTTAGAAACAAAAAAAGTATCGTTTTCCGACCCTTGATTTCCACTCGGTTAATAACAAACTTAAGTTTTTTAAACAAATTTAAATAATTAATTTAATTTGACTTCGGAGCATATTTGTGCATTTTAAACCTTTGTAACTTTTTTGTTTATGAATAAAAGTAAGTACTTCAAATACAAAATATTCACAAATTTTTAAGATTTTTACGTGAGTTATGAAAAATGTCCGAAAAAAGGGGTAGAAATCGAGATAGAATTAGTCACTGGTCAAATTTGACGTCGGAGTCAAAAATGACATATGGAGGAAATGTAGCCATTGTAAAACCTAAAACAACAGTGTATTTTTTTTCTTTATCTGACTTCAATGACGTCACAGGACAGAAAAAACTAAATGGGCCGTTTTTAGGGTGCGCGAAAAAAAATTTTTTCTTGTGTCCCAGAATCGTTGTTTCCTAATCTTCAAATTTAGGGACTGACAAGTGCAACTTTTTTTTTGATACTGGGACCGACTCACTCTAGTGTGCATACAAAAATGATATGTATGTGAAAGGGGAAATATAGGAATTATATATATGGGAGGTACCAGAAGGGGTGTGCCAAATAGTTAGGGTTACTGAGGTTTTGCCTCATATTACAAGATAAATTAACTGACCAAATTTGATTATCCCCCTGGTGCCGGTTTAGAAGTTATGGAAGAAATATTAATTTTCTAAACAAGGTCATTTTGCATGGGATGTACCAGAAGGGGTGATCCGATATAGTCCATATTCATTCCTGATTCAAATCTTCATAACCGTACACCTTACGCAAAATTTTACTGAATTCAGTGTACTTACAAAAAAGATATGTATGTGAGACTATTGGGGTGGGTTCGGTCATTTGTATGGGAGGTATCAGAAGTGGTGTGTCAAATAGTTAGGCTCTCTGAGGTTTCGCCTCCTACCACAACAAAAATTTATAGACCAATTTTCATTACCCCCCAAGTGTCCGTTTGGAAGTTATGGGAGAAATATTAATTTTCCAAAAATAGGTATGGGAGGTACCAGAAGGCGTGATCCGATATAGTCCAATTTTATTAACGAGTCCAAGATTCATAAGCGAACATCAACGCAAAATTTGAGTGAATTCAGTTTACTTACAAAAAAGATATGTATGAACAACTATTTGGGTCAATTCGGTCATTTGTATGGGAGGTACAAGAAGGGGTGTTGCAAAGGTTTCGGTTTTCTTAGGGTTTGTCTACTTTTGCAAGATAAATAAACTGACCAATTTTAAATATCCTTCGGTCATCTGTTTGGAAGTTATGAAAGGAATATTAATTACTCAAAAATAGGTAATTTTGCATGGGAGGTACCAGAAGGGGTGGGGCTATTCTGCCCATTTACAAACCCAATTGTTCTTTGCGGAAAATATTAATACTGGTAAATTTTCATGGTGATCCGTTAAGGTTTACTCTAGTTATCCTGCTGACCAGCCAGCCAGCCAGCCTGTCCGACGGACAAAGTTCATCCCTAAGGGTGATGGTATAAAAAGGTTGAGCTTGTCTGACTTTGCATTCGAATATCTTTAAATGGTTTGCATCTAGAACTAAAATGCATTTACATTAGTTTAATTCGATTGTTTCTCTATGAAAATATGATAGAACAAAGTGTTTTCAATGGCATTTAACTTATTAGTCTCGGTGGACCTTTTGGTGGAAATGCCCAAATACAAAGGTTCTCATGTCAATGAATTAATTTGAATAGAATCGGAATATAAATATACATTTTCGAAATAAGTTTACACTAGCGCCACCTGGCGAGTATATTTACATAAACAATTTTTTTTCATGATCAAACAATCATAAATTCTGAATTTCAGTTAGATTTGATTTTATATACATACATACATACATCTTAAGATAGATTTTAGAGTTGTCATTAACGTATGATTAATATTTATGTAGTCTTTATTAATAATATTACTCATACGTGACATAAAACACACATTGTAACATATTGATAATTTTATACTAATGGCAGTTTTCTCAATGTATCGGCAAACTTCCTGTAACTAAATCCCGACATAAATTTGTTAGAATGATTATCTGTCCGTTAACGATTTTGGTTTTTCAATATACCGACAAAAAATTATTTTTCAGTTGGCAATACCCCGAAAAATAGATGAGACAGTTGACAAATTCTTGATATAAATCAGATATTTTCGAAGTGTTAAAAACACATACATTTAATAAAAACGAAATAAAACTTAAATAATGACAGATAAAAGTGATGTGGGAAACATTTTACCACTGAAGATGACCTGATGCTTATTGTTTTGGTAATAAATGAAAAATATATCTTGGAAAACAAAAAAGCTATTAACAGCAGTCAGCTGATTGAGTTTATCTGTACGGCAAATAAATAACCGGCAGATGAGGGCAGGTTAGCTTTGCGATAGAACAAAAGCAAATGAGACTTTGAGAAAACCATATTTCTTTAATCTACAGTTTTTCGTTAAGAAAAAAGATAATCGCCTAATGAGAAAACGGCCCTAAGAGGGATAAAGTGAAATAGAACAAATTCGGGCCGAAAGCTTTTTAATTTAAAATTTGAACCTAAAAATTGCAAATTCCGATGATTCATAGAATGCGTATATAGGTGCTTTTTATGTCCCATATATGTATTCTTTATATGGGACAATATGAACAACAATTCAGCAGGGAAACCATCGGCTCCAGCAGCTTTGTTGTTTTTAAGGCGGAAGATTGCCACACGTATCTCGCTCTGGCTCGGTGTTGGGCAGTTAATACCATCGTCATGGATTAGAGCGGGGTCTTCTGGAGAGGTGTCCGCATCCAGTAAATTTCTAAAATGATCTCTCCATATCTTCAGAACTTTATCCGGGTCCGTCACTAGCTAACCATCGCTCTCCTTGCAGGAGGGCAACCCTGTTCCACGCATTCTCGCCTTAACTCTCTTGTAGGATTTCCGTCTTCCCCTCTACTTCCCCCTCTACAACTCTGTGCACTCATCCTGCCTCTTCTTCAGCTCCTTCTTTTTCCGTCTAAAAAGACGAGTTGCCTTTCGTCTCTTCTCCCGTGTCGTTCAGGAACAGCTCGCGTTGCCATTGGCTTCAGTTTCGCTCTGTATGCAGCTTCCATCTCTCTCGTGGCATTGCGACATTCATCATAGAGTCGACTATATGTTGCCACTGCGAGGTTATATTATCAGGGGTTGGAGCATTCCGCAGCAGTTGAGTTAGGTGGTTGGAGTAGGCGTCCGCTATCTCTGTGGTCCGCAGTTTACCGATGTCCAGCTTTCGTTGTGTCTGGTTACGTACGACTACCATGTGATCTATCTGCTTCCTCGTCATCTGGAGATAGCCATGTTGCCTTATGAATATTTGTATGGCCAAATCTAGTGCAGCTTACTACTATATTTCAATCAGTCTGATGCCATTGTTCGACGTTTCGGTGTGAGGACTGAATTTTCCGATGGTAGTCCCAAATGCGGTCTCCCTGCCTATTTTACCATTAAAATCGCCTATTCCAATTTAGATGTCATGGCTTAGGCTACGTTCATATACATTATCTAGGCTCTCGTAGAACTCGTTTTTGTCCTCATCGCTTTTCTCTTATGTCGTAGCATGGGCACATATAAGTGTTATGTGGAAAAACTTGGTTTTGACTCTTATGGTGGCTATACGTTCACACACCGGGTTGAACCTTGAGACTAGGTGTCGCAGTCTCTTGCCAACCACAAATCCACATTCAAGCTCGTGCTTGCCCGCATGGCCACTATAGTAGATGTCGCGAGTCTTCATGCGCGAGCACCCGTGTCCCGTCCACCGGATTTCCTGTACAGCTGTTATGTCAGCCTTGTTTTCTTCGAAGACTTCCGTCAGTTGCATGGAGGCACCTGGAGGCACCTCAAATCATGGTCCTTAATTCGTTTGCGGTGGTCGTCAACATTTTGGGGGGTCCGTTTTATTTTTTTCTTCATTTTTTTCATTGCAATAGTTTAAACGTCAGTGGCGGGTTGCAAGCCCAGCGCACCACGTCGCAGTTTTCTCCTCCTGCCAGGATTTTATTACAGCCGCCCATTCTGGGTCAGACGCTGACCAGGTTGGCGCTCACTTTTAGCCGACGTGCCTGGGTTTTAAGTTTCGCCCCTCACAGTTAGCCGTGCTCTGACGGGTATCAAAGCCACGTTTCCAGGCGTCGCCACATGGAGGTACTCTATCCGCAGTAGTACAACGAATACGGAGCTCTGTGAGTAGACTTGAAGTGCAATTGGCAAGGATCACTCTGGGTTTGCCAAGTAAAACCGATCAAAAGCTTTACCTTGCATCACACCCCCGACGCCCAGGATTATTTACCGCGATTCCAAATATTTTTGGCACATTAATAAAAATCAAAACTTCATACTTTACGGACCTTTTAAATATTCGTTGCATCAAATGGAATTAATACGTTTATATTACAGAATGCAACGTCCAATATCTTAACTGCTTCTAATCATAAAAATGCTCAGTTATAAAAAACATATTGAAATTCAAAAGACGTCAACAGAAATTCAAAACTCGCCAAATCTTTTGAATTTTTATTGTCGACATCTATTACAGCTGCCATGCCGAAAAGCATGAATTTGTCTCGCGATCCAATCCTGTTAGTGATCGAATAGCCGCAATCCGCTTCAAGGCAAAATGTTTTTACATCACGCTGATTTGTGTTCATGCCCCGACGAAATATAAAGACGATGAGATTAAAGATGCATTTTACGAGCACCTAGAGGAAACATTCGACCGCTGCCCTGCCCACGGCATTAAAAATGCTCGGTTATAAGAAACATATTGAAATTCAAATGACGTCGACAGAAATTCAAATCTCGCCAAATCTTTTGAATTTTAATTGTTGAGTTTTGAATTTAATTGACGACTTTTGAATTTCAGTTGATAAGTTTTGAATTTCAATTGACGAGTATTGAATTTCAATTTATGAGCTTTGAATTTCAATTGACGAATATAGAACTTCAATTGATGAGCTTTGAATTTCAATTAAGAATTTTGAGTTTCAATTGATGAGCTTTGTATTTTAATTGATGTGTTTTCGAATTCAATTGACGAGTTTTAAATTTCAATTAATAGTTTTTGAATTTAAAATAAAAAGTTCGAATTCTCATTAATTTTTTTGAAATTCAAACGGAACATGGATTTCAAGTGATGAATTTCAATTTTGAATATATATTTGGAGTATTTGATTTTCTTTGAATTTCAATTGTATTTTTTTATTTTTCAAGAACTTGTGCCGGTAGTTATAGTTTAAATAGAAATATTGCGTTAAAAAATTAAAAACACAAACTTATTTACTTGCACAATAATTCTAACGGCAATAATATTAAATTTCGATGGAGGATTATGAGCTAAATCATACGGAATGTAAAATCTCTGACGTGATTTAAGATTTTATGTGCGGATTTTTATGTAAAAATTACTTTCGAGCAGTGGTCGGCGAAAATAGATTATATCATAATTTTTAAAATTGTTGATGAAAATAAAAATTCATAATACATTATTACAAGTTTTGTAGCCGTTCGCGTGGTGTACGTGTGAAAAATCAACTATCATTAATCATAGTTGGCTATGGGTGCCGACCGCTGGTATAGAGTTTACTATTCCAGCTATGAATGAAATACAATTGTTATTTTTAAATAATAACCAGTACAGAAATTTCAGTCAGGTAAACTGACTGATAAATACCATCACCCAATATAAGATAGTGTTTAAGTCTTGTGTTATTGAAATTAATAGATTTTTAAAATAAAATTACTTATGTATTATTTTTTGTCTGCATGTAGAGCAAAAACATACAACATTTTTTCTATTTGTACACAATGTACAATTAGGGGCAGCACAACGTGGCTGACTTTTTTCGTATGTAAAAGGGGAAATATCCCATATATTTATATTGAAGGTACCAGAAGGGGTGTACCAAATAGTTTGGGTTGCTGAGGCTTTGCTTCCTATTACAAGAAAAATTAACTGACCAAATTTGATTATCCCCCCAGGTGCCGGTTTAGAAGTTATGGGAGAAATGTTAATTTTCCAAACAAAGTCATTTTGTATGGGAGGTACCAGAAGGGGTGATCCGATATAGTCCATATTCATTTCTGATTAAAATCTTCATAACCGCACACCTTACGCAAAATTTTACTGAATTCAGTGTACTTACAAAAAAGATATGTATGTGAGGCTATGGGGGTGGGTTCGGTCATTTGTATGGGAGGTATCAACAGGGGTGTGTCAAATAGTTAGGTTTTCTGAGGTTTTGCTTTCTATCAGAAGATAAATTTACCGATCAATTTTCATTACCCCCCAAGTGTCCGTTTGGAAGTTCTGGGAGAAATATTATTTTTCCAAAAATAGGTAATTTTGTATGGGAGGTACCAGAAGGCGTAAACCGATATAGTCCATGTTCATTCCTGAGTCTAATTTTCACAAGCGAACATCATACGCAAAATTTGAGTGAATTAACTTTACATACAAAAAAGATATGTATGTGACACTATGGGGGTGGGTTCGGTCATTTGTATGGGAGGTACCAGAAGGGGTGTGTCAAATAGTTAGGCTCTCTGAGGTTTCGCCTCCTATCACGAAAAAATGTAACGACAAATATTGATTACCCCACCAGTGTCCGTTGGGAAGTTATGGAAGAAATATTAATTTTCCAAAAATAGGTAATTTTGTATGGGAGGTACCAGAAGGCGTGAACCGATATAGTCCATATTCATTCCTAATTCAACTTTTCATAAGCGAACATCACACGCAAAATTTGAGTGAATTCATTTTACTAACAAAAAAGATATGTATGTAAAAGTATGAGGGTCAATTCGGTCATTTGTATGGGAGGTACCAGAATGGGTGGGGCAAAGGTTTCGGTTTTCTTAGGGTTTGTCTACTTTTGCAAGATAAATAAACTGACCAAATTCAAACATCCTCCGGTAGTCCGTTTGGAAGTTATGGAAGAAATATTAATTTTCCAAAAATAGGTAATTTTGTATGGGAGGTACCAGAAGGGGTGGGGCTATTCAGCCCATTTACAATCCCATAAGTTCGTTTTGAAAAATATTGATTCTGGTAAATTTTCATACCGATCCGTTTAGGATTACTCGAGTTATCCTGCTGACCAGCCATCCAGCCAGCCAGCCAGCCAGCCAGACAGACAGACGGACATAGCTCAATCGTCTTAAAAAGTCCTGAAACGAATTTGGTCTTAAGATACTTGGGGTCTAACTCGTCTCCTTTAATGTGTTACACTTTTTTCGTATCAAATGATATATACCCTCATCCCTAAGGGTGATGGTATAAAAAACAGTTTATCGGATTCGGTTTTTTATACTTTTATTTTACTTACTTCAAGTTCCGTCATACACGACTTAGTCGTCAACGCTGTCCTCAAGACAAAATGTGAAAAATTGTTGTACTCGTCGTCAAAACACTCGGTTTCCAGACATTGTCACCCATCAG
This sequence comes from Muscina levida, assembly GCA_964034835.1. Taxonomy (NCBI): domain Eukaryota; kingdom Metazoa; phylum Arthropoda; class Insecta; order Diptera; family Muscidae; genus Muscina; species Muscina levida. The sequence goes on along the minus strand of OZ035880.1, from coordinate 66,672,741 downwards.
GTCGTGTATGACAAAGCGGACACTTGTATGAAAATTTCGTCGACGATTTGTATGGACGGTGCCCTAAATGTCATCAACGATTTTCTATGGTCATGCACCTTTCCTTGAGGATGTCTTGCAGACACTTCCTACTGGGACACTATGAATGAGGTATGGGATAGCTTCCTGCGGTGTTGTGAATTAACACGCTTTTTAGATTCTCAACAAACGGCACCTACTTGTTTATTGACGAATGCTAACTTCACTGTTTGAGAAGCTATTACTAGACATGCAGATTGTGTCAACACTATACTGCGAAGTTGCTGTTAATAACTGGTATCTTCCGCATGATAGTCGCGTTTTCTAACCATCATGCCACGGCCATAAATATTTTGGTCCCACAAAATGTTGTTAATTTTGCACCCACCCCAGTTTGCCAGTCTCATCAATAGCAAGCTCCTATGTCGCTTGCTCTTCACGTCCCAACAGTCTAACGGGATGAAGTTATTGTAGGGGAAATCTCAACCGAAAAAGCGGTCGTTAAAAATGTACTTGTTAAATATTCCCATAGTGAGTCATTAAACATTTATGCGTTGGTCTCTACCAAAAAAAAACACTCCAACAGTCATTTGGCCAAATAAATGGACTCACTCATCACATGTCCTTACAACAACATGCAAGTAGACAAGAAATTACTGTAAAACAGTGCAACAACAATGGCAGGAGGTGAATAGAGGAAGAACAAAATAACAACTGTCGGCGTCGTAAAGAGAGAACAACAAACGCCTCATGTACTACAAACACAAATACAACAGCACATACACAGACGTGTACATGACACATTAACGAATAACAAAATGTAGACCAGGACGAGTCATATCCTTGAAAGGCTTTAAACGAACCCAAATGTTTCGAAATAGTACATGTGTTCGTGTGTTTATGTGTGAGTTTGTCTCCACTGGAAAATAATCGAGGACAACAGCTGTTGCCTTTGGAAATATTTCGGTGTATTCTTGATTTTAAATTGTGTCCCACCAACGGCATGCACGGCGTCCTTTGTGTACATGTATGTGTGTTCTTGTGTTAAACATTTATAGCAAAAACCAAAAGAAAAACAAACAAAATTACCAAACATCACCCGAACGAACATACACACACTCGCAGACACAACCACTAACATACAATCTTGCTAATGGCAGTTTCACATAAACAGTCGCACGAATACTCAAACAAAAGTATTTGAACCCGAAAACCGGCTAAGCGGGTTTAGATCAATTAGCAAACACGTACATAACTTCTCTGTACACTAGATGAAATCATTTATGATCCCGATGCAATTAACAAAGATTAACGAAATTAATAACTTACAAAATAATTTAGTTTTTTTCCAAAATGTTATTTTATGTGAAATAATTTCGCAACATATGCAAAAATAGAAAGGGAAGATGTTCTTGGTCATTGATCGGTAAATTTAGCCGACATACCGATATGGCGGATAACGGGTTTAGGATGGTAAACATCGCAGCGGGAAGGAACATAGTAGTGAGTGGAAGATTGAGCAAACCGAAAAATGCACGTAACCAAACACAAAGAAAGCGGGACATCGCGAAGCTGCACACCCCAGTGATAGCCACTGCCTACTCTAACCAGCTCTCCCAACTTCTACGACACAACGCCTCTTTTTCTGACGTTCCCGATACTCAATAGAAGCATATTGCGCACACCATGGCAACCGCCGCAACAACCGTGCTAGGATATGAAAAACGGCGCTCATACGAATCCTGGTACGATGAAGAATGTCGCATAGGGTCTGAGCTTATACTTATAGGACAACGTTACAGCCAATTATAACCCGCCAATTATACAGCGAGACAACTATTTAGGCGAATAAAACGTCAGATGAAGGAACGGAAGAACGAGGATATAGAGCGATACAGGGATAGAGGTGAGGCCCGAAAATTTTACCAAAAAGTAACAGCAAAAGGCTACGGTAATGGGCTACCCTCCTCTAAGGAAAAGGATCGAAATCTGGTTACAGATACGCAGAGAGTGCTGCATATATGGAGAGAACATTTCCAGCACCTGCTGATTCCAGAAGGCAGCGCACGTGAAGGTATCACGCCAATAGTCGACGACGGCTTAGATTGCCCACCACCAAGTAAAGCCGAGGTAAGAAGAGCAATATGGCGGCTAAAAAATAATAAAGCAGCCGATGCCGACCGACTTCCGGCAGAGCTCTTCAAGTGTGGTAGCGAGGAGCTCATAACGAGTATGCACCAGCTCCTTTGCACGGTTTGGCTTAATGAGTGCATGCCCGATGATTGGAATCTAAGCGTATTATTTCCTGTGATGAAAAAGGGACCGGCCGTGGCAAAGTGTTTAGAACACGCGACTACCATGCGGGAGATCGCAGGTTCAAACCTGGCTCCAGTCATCTTAAAAAAAAAAAAAAATTTCTTTCATTGTCGGCTCCCCTCGAATGTTGTTGACAGCAACTTCGCAGTATTAAGCGTCGATTCAATCGTCGTGTCGAGTAAGAGCTTCTCAAACAGTGACGTTCGCATTCGTCGATGAACAAGTAGGTGCCGTTAGTTGTGAATCTAAAAATAGAAAGCGTGTTAATTCACAACAACGCGAGAAGCTATCCCATACCTCATTCATGGGGGCAAAGGGAAATTAAGAAATTAAGAAGATCAAAAAAGTGTGATCCAAGTGTGTGCTCCAACTTCCGCGGGATCAGCCTTTTGCCCATCGCATATAAGGTCCTGTCGAGTGCGCTATGTGAAAGACTAAAGCCAGTGTTATCCGACCTGATCGGGCCTTATCAGTGTGGCTATAGACCTGGTAAATCAACAACTGACCAGATATTCAAATTTCAGCAAATCCTAGAAAAGACCCAAGGGAAACAGATCGACACGTACCATCTTTTCTTCGACTAAACTGCCCGATACGGCAGAAATTACTCGAAGCCATGGCTAATTTTTGTATCAGTCAGAATGACGCTGACTGACACGAAGTCTTCAGTGAAGGTTGACAAGGACCTTACGGAGCCATTCTATACCAGCCGAGGTGGAAAACAAGGCGGCGGCCTATCATGTGACCTCTTCAACATAGTGATGGAGCTGATAATGAGGAAAGCTGCAGTAAACACGAGTGGCACGATATACAACAATTATGTCAAACTGGATGTCATCAATGACTTAAGGCGAATAAAAATGCTTTTACATCAAAAATAGGTTGCAGACCTGAATAACAACTGTTTTGTGAATATAAAAGTTGTGTAGAGACAGAAACTAGATAAAAGCAAGCTTTTAACTATTATCAGAAATAATAATAAGGGTGGGACGATGTTGCACTGGAATAAATCAATCAATCAAGTTGAAAAATTTAAATGGCTGGAATAAGTCTCACGGTATCTTAAGATTCATCTATGAATACTAAATATTAAAAGTATTACTATTATCAAGGTATTAAGCAGTTCATTTAAGCAATTATTGGAAAAAATTTAATGTTTCTAAAATTGACTAATTTTTTTACTAAATTGATCCAGTCGTCTGTTTGGAAGTTAAGAGAGAAATATTAATTTTCCAAAAATATGTAATATTTTATGAGAGATACCAGAAGATGTTTGGGCTATTTTGTCCATTTACAATCCATTACCTTACCAGCCATAAAGACAGAGAGACAAACGGACAGGCTAAATCGCCTTAAATTTGGTCTTAATATTCCTGGCGTCTAACATGTCTCCTTTAATGTGTCACACTTTTTCTCGTTACAAATGATATATACCATCATCCCAAATACAGTACAACACATGATTTTGGGACTCAATTTTGAGAACTGCACGTGAAAGTAGCCCCCTAATGAAGAAGTTCTGCATCATTCGTTTTGTCAAGTTACATGCTATAATAATTTAATATCGATTAGAAGTTAGTAAGTATCGTATAGGAGAATTTGTCACGTTTTAGGCTCTTTTGTTATAGTGTTATATGGTGGCGTATGATTATCATAAGTAATATTCCACGTAAATCATACGCCACGGAGTACAACAGTTTTATTGTAACTGCTACAAAATAAACATATTATGAACAGATTAAAGGAATTTTAATACTTACGAGAAAAAATCTGGAAGTCTAGACACGCCCCTTCTGGTACCTTCCATACAAATGTACCACTCCGCCCACTTTAGAAATCGAGTAATAATATCAATATAATAGAAAATTTTTTGTTTTACTGAGGGTATATGTAAGTCGGGTTGCCCGACTGAAACTTTCTTACTGGTTTAATTGAGCTGTAGAACTGAGACATCACCAACGCAATTCTGTAATTACATTGAACTGTTTACTGGAAATGTATCTAAATGACTATTTACATAGTTGAGCGTGGAACGCTCCCCATGCAACACATTTGTGACACAATTTTCATGCTGTGACCACTAAAATGTCGCACATAAACTTTTCCATTCTATCTCTGCATTATCATTAAAATGTTGTCTGCAAAAAAAAAAGTATGAAACCTTTTGAGCCCTCATTTGCAAGCGGTGACGATGATGTGGGTGTGTGACATTTGGCAAAAAATGAAATGGCACAAACTGCAAATAAACCAACTTATGTTTGTTTCCGTCCCAAACAAAGTGTAGCCAGTCATGTGCGGCTCTGATGACACAATCATGCAGACATTGTGTGAATCTCAACTTAGTATGAATACTAACTATTTCCACCCTTGGTTTTTTTTTTTTGGTTAGAATGCATTTTATTCCCAAGATTTACTGTTTACTTTCATAGTATTTGTGGGTAAAAGTAAATGTCACAATGTACTTATAATTTCTAAGAAGTATTTATGTACTTTCCATGACAGAAAGTGTTTGGCTGTGGGAAGTGAGTGGTGATAAGTATAATGTGCTGCAGATTGTATAGGTGCAGAGTTAGAAGGTACATGTGATGCACAATGCGTACATTTAACGCATAAGAGCACGTACAGCGACTTAGAAGAGGACCATTTATCTTAAAAGTGAACCACTGATGTTTCTATTTAAAAAAACAAATGTTAAAGAGTTCATCAATAAATTTAAAGATAACTTGTTGTTTACGCATAATCTGAGTAGGATTTCAATTTCGGCAACTTCTTTACTTATACAACTTACTTGTACAAGATTTTAATAGTGTTTTTTTGATTACAGATATTTGTTCAACAAAACAATATAAAGAGCGTAAAGAATTAGATTCACAAATTTTAACAGTGCACCAAAAATAAAAATCGGGTATTCCGTACATAAATCAATTCGTAACGTTGTACGGTAAGTACGGATTTTCTTAATCCAGTACAAAATGTTTAATCTGAGAACGGAACCTCCCAGCGTAGATTTTTTATTTGTAGATCTCTTTAAGTCTGGTGATGCTTGATTTTTAAGCGAAAAGAATACAATGCGATCGAAGTAAGTACGGGCAGAAACGGGCTTCTATGGAGAAAAATTGGAGTAATTTAAGTGGGTTTAATACTCGTTATATTCATTTCTATTATTGCTAATAGTTTTTTTTACAAGAGTTATGCGAAATGTATTTTGCAACAGCTGGCAAGGCGGTTAGCTAAGTATTTCGATAGTTACCAAACTATCTCGGCACCGTTTGCTGCGTCTACTCCACCATCAGTACAAAGTTTAAGTGTTAAAAGCTTCAAGATATAATCGAGAAGCCCAAACACACCGGTGCGAAAATGACATCAAAGAATACCACACAACACTCAAACCACACAAACGCTTTAGATATTCACACGCACTTAGAGAATTAAAACGCTTAAATTTGTTAAAAAATCTCGTTTTTTAATTTTTTTTTTAAGAATAATTTAGTGCAATCTTACTTGAATCTTTAAGTATGCTTTTTGCAAAGAAAAAACATAAATTTTTTAAGCTTAAATTTAGAATAAAATTTTTATTTCTGTGTCATATTTTTATATAATAAAAATGGTAATTAGTTTATTTGTTTATGTATCGCTTCTAGTGATCAACATATATCTGGAAAAGTATTACACTTTTAAATTTTATATGAGTTTCATTTTTACTTATGTCTGCAATCCTTCAATAAAATGGAAAGGGTCGGATAGGTGGGCACGATACCTCCTTACAAGGCGAGAAATTGTCAAAAAATGTTTGGGGTCTATGAAAATAAGAGAAAAGTTATGATCGCCCACTAAAAGCACTGAGTTCTGAAAACTTGCAGGAAATGAGATTGACAGAACGAAGATGCAACGAAGTAATAGTTTCGATATCTATTAATGCTGCCATGCGGAACAGCGGATATTTTATTTTTCAAAAAATGCTTGAATTTAGTGATAATATGCGTAAGCGGGTTTTCGATGTTGCTAATTTTGGATCAGGAGTCAAATTTTGAAAAAAAAATGGTGGAATTTTTTTTTTCACAAAATGCTTGAATATAAATGACATTTTTTTTTTCGCTGAAATCGAATCCGGAGCAAAATTTTGAAAACAAAATGACGGAAATTTTTTTCAGAAAATGCTTGCAAGTGATAATATTAAAACCCGCTTACGTTTTCGATGTCGCTGATTTTTAATCCAGTACCAAATTTTTAAAAAAAAAAACGTTCAGTATAATTCCAGCTTTTCGAAAATAATGTCCTCCATTCTGTATCCGCTATTTTGTTTTTTTTTTCAAGTCTGACTCCGGATTCGAAATCATACCTTTTTGCAACAATTCGGTTTTCGAATATCTATTTTAGTAAAAAACCTAGTTTGTTCGGTTTTTCGCAAAATGTAAAATTAAACTAAATATGAATTAAATAAAAAAACATATGAATATCGATACCTTAATTCGAAGGTATGCTAAGTCGACTTAGCATGTTTTCAATTCAATGACGATTTTGAATTCAATCTGCTTCAATTTATTTTCCATTTATCTTTAATGTTAAGCAGTCATCCAGCAGTTTAAGTGAAATTGTAACTTATATACCCTGTAAAACTTACATTTTACTTTAAGTTTTTCAAATGAATATCGACGGCTTCTCTCTCATTTCAAGTTAAGTTCCCAACCTTTTTCAAAATGAGATTCCAACTGTATCTGTATCATAAATTAAGCTACCATTTGCGATTGGACACTTAGTTAAGGATATGACTAAACTAAAAGTTTCCACATGAATATTGACGTCTTCCTACCCATTGCAAGGTGAAATTCCAACTATATCTTAGTATATTCACAACTATTGTATGGTGATCACAAGTTAAGCTCCATTGGATGCTTAGTTCAGGAGATATAGGTATTAAAGTTTTTCATATGAATACCTATGGCTTCCTATCTATTTAATATCAGAGGAGTCATCTAGCTTTATTTTTTTAAACCAATTTGCGTATAGCTTAAAGAAGTTTGAATGAAAGCATCCGTTGCGATTTGCCCAAAGTATATCGTATAAGTATAAACAATTTTCAATATGTCGATTTGCCCAGAACCCTCCTGGCAATGTTCTGGGCAAATACTTTCCAAGTAACCTATAAAAATAGTGATTTTACCGCCTTTTTGAAAAACCGGTTAACCGACATCAAAAACTAGGTTAAATCTAGTGGTCGATAATGACATTTTTGGAAAAACCGGCATACGGTTCTTAGAAAAAACTCGGTTAGACGGTTTATCGTTTCGGTTTTGAACACTTTAGTTACAGCTAATTGTAACTCGGGCTATTAGGAGACAAGGTGAAAGACAAATAGGTGAAATATATATACCAGAAAGTAAAAGAAAACGTTTAGGGTGCAGTGCTTATGTAAGGACAAGAATGGAAAGCTTGTTATATATATGCATTGTGTGTTCCATATACAGAGAGAGAGAGAGAGAGAGAGAGAGAGAGCGAGAGAAAGCACTTCTACAAATTGCTGATTCCGAAAAACAGCGCAAGTGAAGGCATCACGCCAATCATTGATGCCGAATAACAAAGCAGCCGGTGCTGACAGACTTCCAGATCTGTTCAAGTTCAGATAATTGGAATCTAAGCGTCTTACGTCCTGTGTTTCAAATGACAATCCCAGTGTGAGCATCAACTACGCGGGGATTACTGTTTTTATCATCGCATTTAAGGTCCTGCCGAGCGTGTTTTGCGAAAGAGAAAATCCAATTTTAACAAACCTGAGTGGACCTGATCAGTGTGGGTTTATACCTTGTAAACCAACAACTGCCCAGATATTCACGCTATGACAAATCCAAAAAGGACCTTAGTAAAACGTTTAATCATTTTTTTGTTGACTATAAAGCTGCCCTTGACAGCCCGATACCGCATAAGTAACATGGAGCAATGGCTGAATTTGGTATTCCTCCTAAGTTGATATGACTTTGTGGAATTACTTTGGTCAATACGAAGTCTAAAGTGAGGTTTGGCAAATTCCAAGCCGTTTTATACTAAACGAGGGCTAAGACAAAGGCCTAAGGGAGCCTGTCATGTGATCTCTTTAACGTAAACATGCGGACGATATTGAGGAAAGCTGTAGCAAACATGACTGGAACTACATTTAACAAAGACTGCATTTTATTTATGTTCGCTGATAACATAAAAATCATAGGCCGAAAACTGCAAGATGTAACTGCAGCCTCCTTAGGTTACATCATGAATCAGCCAAAGGTAACCTTACTGTGAACGAGGAAAAAACGAAGTTGTTAGTGTGAACGAACAAAGAATCAAAGAATCTAAGTAGAAGATATTATCACACTCGGCTCAGTCGTCAATAAAGAATAAAGGGTAATTAGCAAAAAGAATACTGCTTGATACAAGATGTTATTACGGACTAAGCGAACGATTTAATAACAAAGATGGCTTTGTTATTAAGCCACAAAAAAAACAGCGATAAAAAAAACCATTTTGGTCAGAGCTCGCAATAATTGATCCCTTTCGTCCTTGTTGTCAGAAAAATACCACTCATCCACTGACTCGATGCGAAACTGTCGCGAAAAACCCTTAAACTTCGTTCTTCTTTGGCTTGCTTCTTTGCTCAGCCTACGAGCATTTCTGTTCACTAGATCGGCTCATGGGTTAACTCGAGACCCTTTACTTCGTAAAAACTCGTCAAACGGTCTTTTGAGCATGTATGTGCGTTGCGCGTGCGGATAGGCAAACGTACGTATGCACACTAATGGTCCCCCTTTCCCCTCTTCTTCTTCCCACCTCTTTAAAGCATATAACGAAATTTTTAAGTCAACAACATAATGCAAAGCAACAATAAAAATAAAGACCTTTTGTGCGGACACTTTGCTTGCTTTGCTCACTTGCTGATTCTCAGTAACTGAGCGACGGAAGGTTCTGTTCGTATCGAGCGGTCAGTAAGAGACCGATTCATGTCTTACGTTCAACCCAAAACCTGAGAGCAAGAACACAAACAAAACGAAACAATGGTTGCTGTTCAGACACTGAGCGATTCCGTCTCATTTGTTTCGGTCTTTTAAGTGAGCAGACCGCGCTGTTAAATTTGGTTGATCATATTTTGCGAACTCTGATTTTGGCTGTTTTTTGAGGAGCGGGGGAACTAGAAATTGTTTTTAAATTGTCTCGAGGTGATCTTTTATATTGGTCCCGACTTTGGAATTTTTTTTTTAGATGGGGGCCGACCCTTTTTGACGCATTCATCGTTAACGGTGATGTGGTATAAACTATATGTATGTTAACGAGCAGTTTTCTGACATTGACGTCGCACAGTGGGGTGGAAATGTATTTTTTTGGACATTTGAAATTTTTTGCCGCAATTCTTGAACGATTTAAAAAAAATTTTTTTTATTAGTGGAAACAAATTTGTGCACAGGATTGTGTGTTCAGAATTCTTTACCGTTATTTTGTTCCAAATTTATCAAAGTTGATAAAAAAAATTTTTGACTTTAATGTCAAATATTTTGTTTTTGGTTTACATGTCCTAAAAATTTTGAACTGACCTCCAATAATGTGAACATATATTACGAATTAATCTAAGTGAAAAAATAAGCCTAAACATTTTTTTGGCTCAACTGCGAGTAAATTTATAGAGGCACTATTTTCACAATTTAACTCAGTGTCTTGCTCACAATTATTATCCGATTAGAACAAAATTTAATTTACAACCTGGAAAAGTTTTAAGAAAGTCTTCTGTAAAAAGTAAGTTAAATCGGTGAAGGTCACCATGCAATTTTTTTTGCATATGTACCAAAATAATGCAGTTTTAAACTTCAAATAAAATGATTGACGATTGCGGTTCACAAAAAATTCCACAGACTACATTGATGGCACTTTGTCGATTTTATATTGTTGTTGTATATTGTTTTATATTGGTGGTTTCGTGTATTTTCAACTTTTGAAGAATATTTTACAAGCGCAAAGCGATCTATTTCTAAAATTTCTAAACATTAACTTATTATCTGTCACTTCATAAATGTCATTTGTGGTACAAGGGCGTATCCAGGATCTAATGTAAACATAATTTTGTAAACATAACACTGTACGACACGATTTTTCACCCATGATCAAACTGACCAGATTCTGAAAATATAGCTAAAATAAAAATATACGTATCTCCCAGTTTTTCTAGATCAACTCATTTAAGTTTTTTACGAGCAATTCAATTTTTGGAGCGAAGCTCCCATACAACGACTTGAAAGTGACTTCTTCTTGTTCGCAGAACTCAGCGAGTTGTTAACAGATTTTGATGAATTTTTTCTTATTGTTTTTCAAAAGGCCAGTAGCGGGTTCTGACGAAGCCAAAATTTAAAATTTGTCCCAAATTAAATTTGTCACAAATTTGTCACAAATTTAATTTGTCAACACATTTTCCTAGTCCGAACCAGCTCCTAGCCATTTGAAAAACATTTAAAAAAAAATTGTGACAGTTTTCATTTTTGACAATTTGTGACAATTTTTTTTTGACAAATTATAAATTTGGACCTTGTTAGAAACCGCCAATGGCCATTTGAAACATATTTAAAAAAAATTCATGAAAATCTATTGAAAATTTGTTTGTGACAAATTTAATTTGTGACAAACTTTAAATTTGGGATCGGTCAGAACTACATCCAGGCCATTTGAAATACATTAAAAAAAAATTCATCAAAATCTATTAACAACTCTCTCAGTTCTGCGAACAGGAAGAAGTCATATCAAGTCGTTGTATGGGAGATTTGCTCCAAAAATTGAATTGCTCTTAAAAAACTTAAATGAGCTGATCTAGAAAAACTGGGAGATACGTATATTTTTATTTTAGCTATATTTTCAGAATCTGGTCAGTTTGTTCATGGGTGAGGTCAAAAGTTTAAATTTGTCCTACAGTGTAATAGTATGTTTACAAAAAAAAGTACCTAACGAAAAATCAATACTCATTGTTTTGACAATAATTTATTAAACAAAGGTAGAATAAAATTTTTTTTAAAAAATTTAGGTTATCGAATTCCCATAAAATAATTTGTATTCATCTTTGTTGTTTTTTTTGGATATATGAAATTTTAAGCCGCTATTCTTGAGCGATTTTTAAATATTATTTTTTGTATTATATTTACGTTAAAGTGTATCAAATGATACATCAAATTCGGCTTACGATCAGAAAGGTGTTTTTTATTGTTTGATATTTTTGGTCAAATTCAGTGTGTCACGCACTAGGATGACGCGTTTCGAACTCCATGACGAGTTCATCTTCAGACCCCTTTGTGACGAACTGATACACAATGGTACATCATCAGCTGTATATATATCCACAATTATGTCAAACATGTACATGCGAAGTAGATATCAGCCGAAAATGTCCAGCACCAATTATAGTTTTGAATTTGACCGTTAATATTTTTAGTATTATTTGAAACAAAATTTTGCACAGAATGAACGTTTTTTTATTATGAATTCCTTATATAAATAATTGTTGACTTTAATTTCAAATATTTTTTGAAGTTTATGGGCTCAAAACGATTTTCGCAGACTATAGTTTTCGGATATGCCGTCTTCGACAAAGTTGTTTTAAATAAGTCGTGCTTATCCGAAATCTCAACTATAGCTTGTCGAAAATCTATTCAACCCCTTAAATCGCTATTCAAAGTAAAAAAAACTTTAAAAAAAATTTTTCACGAAACCGTCATTGCAAATCAAAAATCTAATGATGCAATACGATTCCGAATTTGGTTAACACCGTCGAGTTCGGTCTTCTTAATTTTTTCGACTACCACAGAGTTCTTTTTCACTGAATGTAATCAACAAATCCAAAGAACTAATTAATTTGGTCTTATGTCTTGTTAAAAGAATCGATTCAGAAATAGAGTACGAAATATTTTTACTGCGTTTGTTTAAAAGGCTACATCCGGAAGTACCTCATTCTGTCACCCCAATTTTCCAAGACTTTGTTAAAGCCTTCGGACTGTAGCTCACGGATTGCTTTGATGATATTGGCCTTAAGTGATTGAATCGCTTCTGGATTAAAATAAACTATGATTTTAAAATCCGAACCGGTGGTGGCATTGTGGTTAGGACACGCGACTACCATGCAGGCGATCCCGGGTTCTATTCCCGCCTCCAGTCATCTACATTTTTCTTTCATTGCCGGCCCCTCAATGTTGTCGGCAGCAACGTCGCAGTATAAGTGTCGAGTCAATCGGCATTTCTAGTAAAAGCATCCCTAGTAGTGACGTTCGCATTCGTTGATAAACAAGTAGGTGCTGTTAGTTGTGAATCTAAAAATAGAAAGCGTGTTATTTCACAACAACGAGAGAAGCTATCCCATACCTCATTCATGGGGTGTAAAGGAAAATTAAGTTTTTTTTATGATTTTAAAATTAACTTGTATTTGGTCCACCTTCTATATCATTTGACAAGAGTGTAACGTGTTAAGGGAGACACGTTGGACCTTAAGAATCTGAAATGCGAATTCAATTGCCCGTCCAAAAGTGCCCGTCTATCTGGGCGGCTGGCTGGTGTGTAGGAAAACTCGAGTAAACTTTACAGATCCTTTTAAAGATTTAACAGTTTTATAATTTTTCAAAATTTAGTTTAACTTCCTAAATTAAAACATAACTTCCTAATGAAAAACTGGAAGAAATTTCAATTTGGTACATTTATATACATACTAAGTATCTTTCTTGCAAGTGCACTAAATACAGTTCAAATTTTGCACAATCTATTCGCTTATTGAACGTTAACTTACGATTAAAAAAAGGCCTCGTTCTGCGTATTAGTACTTCCAATTTCAAGGAGGAACTCTTAATATTTTGTGAATTCATTAGCACTTTCTAAACTGTAACCATTTCTACAGCTTTGATACATGCTTGTTAACTTCGGGCCAACACCACTGCACAAGCATGGCAATAACAATACATAAGTACTTTTACTTAAGAAACAGTTAATTTCATTGACTTAGAGTTTAAAATATCCACTAGAATATTGGTGAATGAACACGGGCTGAAATTTTATATTAGTCAGTTCACCTTAGTGAAATTTCTGTACTATTTTATTTTAATTTTCTGGGATTTTGACAGATTTTTCAATCTGCAGCTGCCCCCCTGCTCCTACCTGGCTACGCCCTTGTTGTGGTCATATGATTAGAAATAACGTGGTGATAAAATTCCAAATTTTACATGTCCCACCATGTGCACATATACATATGTATGCATTCTTCAAATTTCTTTTACTTTTTTTTAACCAATGTATTGTTTTTTTTTCATACATTTTAGTATTCAAACAATTTGCTACCAACTGCCGCATGAATTATCCCGATCCAACTATTGTACAATTTGCATTTTAATTAACATTTCTCGCAGCTGTTTCGTGGCGTCTATAAATTAAAAATTGTTAAATAGTTTCGGTTGCATTTGTTCGTAATTCATTATATTAGGCAGTGATTTTAATGGCGCATGCATATCTGGGGCAACCAAATTATTTCATGTTGTGTTTATATATATATGAAGGCATATACACGCACACACCCAATCACATTTATTTGCATACATGCAGTTGTTTATGTACAATTAAACATTTAATTTATACTTACCATGGAACGTTAATAGGCTTAATAAAATGTGGCAGAAGGACATTATGGAATTAATTGGAATTATGTATTCGCAAATGTTATCACTTTATTTGTCATTTGTATTTAAATACTATATTTAGCATAAGTTTGTATCATCATCATTTCGTGTATAATAATTTATGTTATTGTTATTACAACTATTTGCATTGCATTTTTCATTTCATTCATGTAATCTTTCATTTTGTGTGTGTGTGTGTTTTTTTTTAATTATAATGTTTTATGTTTTATTTCTTTTTGTTTTTTAGTTTTAAATTCTGATGTCCTTATGATTGTGCGTTTTGTTATTTATATGTATGTATGTATGTATGTATGCATATATGTGTATATAAGAGTGTATGTTTGCGAGTGTGTTTCAATGTCTTGTTGTAAAACGGAAGTGTAACGCTTTGCTCAGCGAATTCATTTCGCTCATTCCCCTTTGATTCGAATGTTTATTAGTGGCATTCCGCCGAATGTCAAAAGCAAAATGCACCACATATGCAATGAAAGATATTTCCACTGAGTTCAATTTGTTTTAACAAAAAATATGAAGTGTAGTTATTGTGTCGGAAAAGATTTATTTTTTTATCGCAATATTTCAGAATTGCTAAGATTATTTATACCGATAGTTAGTTCTACCGACTGAAATTTTGTATCTATAAGTCATTAATGTTTGCCAATATCTTATCTTATAACAAGCTAAATAAAAAAAATTCTGCCGCCGTAGTTAGTGATTTGTGGCAATTGCTTACTTTAAAAACTGTCGGGATTGTTGTGCGTTCCACTGTGCAAGTAGTTTTGTGTTATTTTAACACACGTATATGTGTTAGTTACTGTTTGTGTATACGTGTTTATGTGTGTGTGTATAACAAATGTATGAAATGCGCTTTATTTTGCGATAACATTTCGAAGTTTAATCGCTTCTTTATCAATTAATATTTTATTTTTATTTTATTTAACAACTGCAGTTTTGCTTAAAAAGCTCTATGCATCATCAGCATCATCATTTATTATTTTTTTTTTTCCTATAATCTCTTAATAGCATTTTTTGTATTCAATTTAAATTTAAATTAACAGCCATTTTGACGAATTTTCAAATGGTTTAACAGAAAATGTTTCATATTTTATTAGCTTTATATGTCTTTTTTTGGTTTTCATATTTTATCAAATATTTCTTTAACAAACAAAACGAAAGCACATCTATGTATGTATACAATACAATTGCAGTTTTTGTTTTAATGCCTTAAAAATAATTTAGCTTTTTGTAGCTTTGCTCTTTCATTTTAGCAAATTTTACTTCTCTACATTTCCTTAAATTACAATTTAACAAAGATTTGTTGGGAATTTTGATGCTAAAAGGAAAGTAAAATAACCAAAAAATAAGAAGGGGAAAAAACTTCAGCCAATAACAAGTTTCCTTTCCAAGGCGGGGGACATGGGGGGTGATGGGAAAGTGATGCCTAGAGTATACAAAACCGAAACCGGAAACCGACAAACCGGTTTTTTTTGTTGAAAACCGTCTGCCGGTTTTTACAAAATATCGTTTTTCGAATAACCGGTTTAACCGGTTTTTTGAGGTCGGGTTTACCGGTTTTCTGAAATCATGAAAAGTTGAAGATATCGATCTTTTGCCTTAGAACAGCCCCAAAAATTTTTCTAAGCAACATCTTTAGTAGCATATTTTATTGTTCCAAAGTCACATATTACGACACTTTTTTTTGAAATAAGAACGAAAAAGGGCACGTAAGGAGTCCAGATAGAGAGTTTAAATGTTTCACAACAAAAATAATCGTTAAATTTCATAGAAGGCATCTGATATCAATAAGTGCTAAAACAATGACAAACTTCAGACTCTGAATGAAAAGAAACAAAACCAGTAAGAAAGTTTCAGTCGGGCAACCCGACTTACTTATACCATCACCCTCTGTACGACAAAAAATTTTCTGTTATACTGATATTATACTCGATTTCTAAAGTAAGGTAGTGGTACATTTGTATGGCAGGTACCAGAAGGGGCGTGTCTAGACTTCCAGATTATTTCTCCTAAACTTTATCCTGTTGTAGCTTTACTAAATACAGAATTTGGGCACGCGTTGGGTGTATTGATATTATCACTCCATCTCTTAAGTGGGCGAAAAGATACATTTGTATTGGAGGTACCATAAGGGGCGTCGCTAGAATTCCGATTTTTTCTCCAAAACTTTATCCTGTTTTAACTTAACAAAATACAGAATTTGGGCACGATCGTGTCGAGTGTATTGATATTATTACTCCATCTCTAAAGTGGGCGAAGTGATACATTTGTATAGGAGGTACCAGAAGGGTTGTGTTTAAACACCAGATTCTCTAAAACTTTTTCCTGCTTAAACTTTACTAAATACAGATTTGGGCACGATCGCGTTAGGTATATTTATAATATTAATCGATTTCTAAAGTGGGCGGTACCAGATGTCTATGGGAAGTACCAGATGGGGAATGGATACCAGATTACTCGATTTCTAAAGTGGGCGGAATGATGTATTTGTATAAGAGGTACCAGAAGGGGCGGGGCCACGTAGCCCATTTGCAATACCGTAAGTAGTTTTGGGGAAATATTAACTCGTGCAAAATTTCAAAACATTTGGTTGCGTCTTTCGAAAGTTATCGTGCGTACCAGCCAGACAGCCAGACAGACAGACGGACATGGCTCAAACGACTTAAAAAGCCCTGAATCGAATTTGGTTCAAAGAAACCTAGGGTCTATAGTGGCTCTTTCTATGTGTTACACTTTTTGGTCGTATCAAATGATATATACCCTCATCCTTATGGATGATGGTATAATGAGCAGTAAAAGTTGGAGATATTGATTTTGGCCTTACAACACCCCATGTGAAATTTTCCGAGAAGCATTTTTGTAGATCATTTGAATGTTGTAAAGTCGTATTTGAATATATTTTTCTGACATTTCTTGAAACAGGTACGAAACGGGCACGTAACAATTCAAAATTATCGTTAAATTTTATTGCAGACATCTGATATCGAAAATGCACTAAAGCAATAAGGGTAAGAAACGTAGTCTTAAGTGCCTATTTCAATGTCTATTATGGGTTAAACTGAAAACTTCATCAGTGATATACTCATCTAAGGCTTTCATCCCGTAAAGGAATTATTCCGCCCTTAAAAATTAGCTGGCTTCAAATGCCCAATAATTGGCTTATATTACATGATTTTTATCTAATTAATATTAGAATTAGATTTAGACATGTTTTTCTGTTAAACGCTGCCTTCCATACGCCATTTTTAACATTTCTAAATTAAATTGCTCATAATAGTAACAATTTTTCTTGTTTTTGTGCACAAATAAAAAACTCGAAAAATAACCGGTTACCCGGTTTTTTCTTAATTAAGTATTCGAAAACCGAGTTTTTGAAATTATGTAAATTTCGAATATAACCGAAACCGGTTTTTCAGAAAAGTCGAATGTTTGTATACTCTAGTGATGCCTCATATTTTGCATATAAATTCAACAATTTTGGAATGCACGTTTTTCTGTTGTGTGTTGCTGCATCCATAGTAAGGGTCTGCACAATTTTTTTTTGCTTGTTATTTCCACTTGGTTTGTTATCCATTACGGTTATTTAATTTTCTGAAAATTTTCCTTTTGGGTCATTTTCTTACAGAACTCAGGGCAGTTGTGATTTCTATGTTTTTGAATATTGGATTATGTACGATTTGAATTCAATTATTGTTTTATTTTCTGCTTGTTGCCATTGCTCATTCACAGACATTAAAAATTCTTTACATTATTCCATTATTTTACAATTTGCTTGGGTTTTCTCATTTATAAATAATGAAAACAGTTTTGTTGTTGGTTTTTCTTTTTCTATATATACAAAGTCAGCCTTATTTTATGTAGAAGTATTTCCTAGTATTCTTAATTTTAAGTTTCTTATGAACTGGGAGATTTAAAATTAAATTAAACAACGTAACATTTTAAATGTCTTCATATTGCTGTTGTTGTTGCTCTTTGAATAATTTTCTAGATATTCTAAATAATATTGTATGGTTTTGTTTTTTGTGGTTGGCGAAAGTTTTTAATGTCGCAAGCAGACGCAGTTTATGTGAAATTATTCATTTCATTGGATATTAACCTGCTAACTGGCAGTTAAGTCAAATTCCCTTTACTCCCTGATTACAGTTTTTTAATGTGAATAACAACGCTTTCATTTTTTAGACTCAAACAACCAGTGGTAGCCATAACCGTATATATGAAAAGCACAAGAAGCGTCAGCGCTGTCGAATTGTAAAATTTTTTTCTATCCTAACAATCGTGCCCCCACTATCTTCCAACAAAAGTTGAATATTGTTTCTGTTTGTGTATTGAATGCAAAACAACCCAGTAGGAAGTGTCTGCAAGACATCCTCAAGGATAGGTGCATGACCATAATAAATCGTTGATGACATTTAGGGGACCGTCTATACAAATCGTCGACGACATTTTCATACAAGTGTCCGCGTTGTCATGCACGACCTGTTGAGCGACAATGTCGGTCAAATTTTCGTTGATGCCTACACAAGCGGCCTGTCGCCCACATAATCATGCACGACCTGATGGGTGACAATGTCGGTCAAATTGTCGTTGATGCCTATTTAAGCGACACGTCGTGGAGTTTTAGTTGTTTTTTTAGCTTTTTATTAGTATGACTAATTGTTAATACTTTTGGAAAACTACTGACCAAGAGATAAGTGAAGGATATAAACTTTTATACGGCATTCCCATTTATTCGAGATTTCAAACTATAAAATTGCTTATGTTTACTAGTCCGTTTAATAAACTAAAAATTTTTTATGTCAGATTCCACTTTTTCAGTTGATTTTGACGAATGTGTTTGATGCACGACAATATTAGTATTTTGTCGGACAGCTTGTCTTCAACCGAGTGTTTTGACGACAAGTACTTACATTTTTCACATTTTGTCTTGAGGATAGCGTTGACGACAAAGTCGTGAATGACGGAACTTCCTACTGGGAAGCGTGTGTGGTGTTGCTATCATAACACACACACACACACACACACATAACATCAGAGACTAAATGCTTTGAATCAAACAAAACGTTCGAGTACGTGGGAATTGCCGATCGTGTCTGCGTGAAAAATCCGTTGATGCAGGCCTCGCAAATCTATGGATGCCTATCACTGTTATATACGAATGTAAACTTTAACTGTTTGAGAAGCAACATCGACGGGGCCACCGATGAAAGAAATGTAGATGACTGAGAATGGAATCGAACCCTGGTCTCTGGCATTAAAGCTGCGCGTTCTAACCATCATGCCACGGCAGGAATCGAACCTGAAAAACTAAACCAAAGTTCATTAAATATGTCTTGGTTTGGTTGTGGAACGTGTAATCTGTGAAAAACCAGCTCACACTACACACCGAGATTTGCTGATCCATTATGAATGTCCATTAAAAAAGGAGAAATTGTTGGGAAGGAGAAAGAAGGAGAGAGGTGAGGGATGGAGAATTAAGAGAAAATCGTGGGAACCCCCAATCATCATCATGGCTTACTTAGCCATCGAAGTCACCGCTTAGAATTCCCGTCAGATCACTTCAGAACAAGCCAACCATGCACGTCGATCTGCTGTATTGGATCCACAAAGATCTACTAGTTATACAGTCGATTCTGGAGATCCAACATCTGCTGCCTGTTTTCCACATCCAATCTTCCACTAAGCCAAAAGGTAACAAATGGGCGGGGAACATCTTTCAGAGAGTTATGATCAGGCATAGTACAGCCTCCTATGTCCAATAGGTCCGCTGAATTACTACCAGGGATCCCACAATGTCCTGGGACCCAACAAGGCTGACATCCAGAGGCTTTAGTACATCCAACTTCTCCTCTATACCAACTTGTATTTACTTAATTTCCTTTTACACCCCATGAATGAGGTATGGGATAGCTTCTTGTGTTGTTGTGAAATAACACGGTTTCTATTTTAAAAAAGCGGCACGTATACTTGTTTAACCGCGAATGCGAACGTCACTGTTTGAGAATCTTTTACTCGACACTACACAACTGGAGACAGGAATCGAACCACGGATCTCCCTCATGGTAGTCGCATGTTATAACCACCATCCCACGGCCGGTCCATGTAAAATTTAAACTTATAGCTTTTATTGCAGTATTGATTCTCCATCCTATAACAGCCTCCGCGGTTTTTTGAATGGCTAGTACCTTAGCCTGAATAACACTGCATTCCTTATGTACCCTGTAAGAGAGGCTAAGCTGCAGGTCTTCGCTGTAAGCACTAACTTCTGTGCCCTGTGCCATCTTCGAAATGGAGTCACCATAAGAAATCCTGCGTCATTCCTTTCAAATCTTTCCGGAATTTCAAGGTTTACTTTACGGAAATACGTCAAAAAATCAGTAAGAGGCGGCATATGAAAAGAAACACCATTACCCAATAGCTGGAGAATATTCGCATGACCATATGTGGATTGATGCTAATCGCTTGTTTTCCTCAGTCTAGTAGACCCTCAGGCTGAAATAGCTTTGACGTACAAGTACAGGGCGGATGGTACAGGAACACATCAAAAGCAACTTGCGGTATGCTTCTTCTAGCCCCAGTAAGCACCATTGCAGACATCCTTTGGACCTTGCTGAGCATTTTGAATAAAATACTCTTATTAAGGTTCTTCCACCAAACCAGACATCCAAATGTAATAATTGGCTTAAATACCGCAGTATACAATGTGCATAAAGGGCATCTTTAGACTTTCCCCGATATTCCTAGGCACCTACCCAGCAAACCATTTTCTCCGAATTCGGTCAGATGTCGGACAGAAAGTCTGCACAAGTTGGCGATTCTGATGCCGAATTCTGTCAGCATTCTGTCCGAAAGTTGTATGGGTGGTTGACAAGAATTCGGACCGAAATGTCAGGGAAATTCGGAAACTTGTGCAGATTTTTCGGTCAGAATTCGGTCAGATATCTGAGAAACATTTCGAAAAATTTTGAAGGGACTTTTGGATTTTACTGAAGTAACTCTGGCAAATAATCGGAAAATTGCCAGAAATATCTGACAGTATACGGATATTTTTTACGAGAATTCGTGAGATTTTCGGACAGAATTCTGAACAAATGTACTAAAATCATCAGAGATTTCTGTTATTTTTGGTTTTTTATTAATCCCATTTATACAAAAATTCCAAAAATATTTTTTCTTTTATTTATTTTGAATAACAATAAAAAAAAAACAAATTTCACAAATTTCTGCCAATAGTTTTTTACAAGTACTTCAGCATATTCCTTCAATTTTTTGCCTGACGAGACATTTCTTTTCTTATTTTACCTTTAAATTTTAACACACTTTTCGCGACGTGACGTCTTTATCTATTGATTGCACAATTTTAACTGATAATAGGGATGAAAAACACACATTGGAATCCGCAACGCACTTGACAAACAACAACAAAAAAACCCGTTTTAGAAATTCCTAAACTGGTTTTCTTTTGTTATTGTTGTTTGTCAAGAGAGAACAAAACAAAAATGCCCTAGAGCACTGATGTCCATCTCATAGCACTTTTGTGCGGACCAACACATAAACAAAGTCACACTTATTCTTATGCTCATCCATTCAGTCGTCGCTGAGAAAGCGAAGTGAAAAGACGTAAGCGGACGTATGCATCTTTTGTTCTTAATAAAATAGAAATTAATTGAAATATAATTTTATTTGACGACGACTGAAGCAACATCGATATTCTCACCAATACAACGTCATAAAAATTTTTGGACACCACTGCCCTAGAGACAGGTTTCTCTTGTTGGAAGAAGAAGAACAAAAACCCTTCCGAGAATGTGCAGACAAAATCGTTTCATGAGTATAAAATTTAGAGAACGTACAGACTTGGCGCACAAAATTCGGAAGAGTGTGCAGAAAAACTCGGCTTTATTTCTGAAGGCATTTATGACGATTTCGTTCATTTTCGGCAAATTTTCTGATGAAATGTAAGAGAAATATCTGATGTCCGACACGTCGGAACTTTTGGTTTGCTGGGTAGGTACTTGGCCTGCGTTGAGAGCTCCAGTTCCACACTATTAGGATTAGGGTGGTCTGAATTTCTTGACCTTATACCTACGGATAAAGAAAACTAATTCCGATTTCTGAGGGTTCACGCCATGACAACAGGTCATGGCCCATTGTAGCACTAGAATTTTGGTCGAAATTTCCCACCTATCATCATGATGTCTACCGCATATTCCACAATTTTCGTACCATTCTCATTGAAAGATTTAAGTACCCCGTTTATTACAAGGAGCCATAGAAGAGGGGACAGACCCAAGACTTCTTAATTTAAGTTACCTGAATTTAGGTTGCGTTTGCTCTGAGTATATGGGCTTAAAGATGTCCTTTTATACTTAACCTTGGGAACAATAACCACCTTTTCTTCCTCAATTTCTCTGGAACACAACATAGCCGGAATACAACATATTCAAGCCTTGAATATGTCCACCAAAATCGGAGTTATATCATGCACAGAAGTATGCATCATGATAGGTATTATACAATCTCGACCAGGCGATATGCCGCAACATTTACAAAAATATTGAACGTTTTTAATTTTGTGCAAATGATGTGCTTCAGTGACCTAAAAAGTGTTAAATATACTAAATTTGGACGATTATTTTATGCTAAATAAAAGTTACATTATATGTTGATAACATTACCCTTCAGTCATATCACCTAGCTGTGGCAATTGGTTTCCATGCTTGTAATGGCCACATATAAGTATAACGACTCATCTTCGCTCCTTATGTATGTGCTTGGAGGATTTCAACGTTTAACATTTATATGATGACAACTACTACTACTACTATGGCAATTTTCTCTCTGTTTTCAATTTAACGCATTTCAAAACCTTAAAATTTGTTCGGCTATTGTTACAACAATAAATTTTATACATTATCGTAACTTTACATCCCCTGTAAAGTTTGCATTCGTAGTTAACAGCACTTCAAGTGTTTACGTGAGATATATCAAATTGAAATTCCATCAATGCCATCCCAGTTTTTCGTATTGAAATAATTCTCAACTTCCGTTCAATGTGAATTACTTCCGCCAACAACAATAAAACAAAATTGTTCCGTTTTATGGCCTTTTACAAAGGAAGCAATGACTGTGTCAACAAGGAGACGGACGGTCTGTTGCTATGCCTTGAGTGCCATCCATGAAGAAGAATCTCTAGAAAATCCAGGGTAATTGTTGTTATTCGAATAGGCCCAATAAAATGTAGGTAATGTATATAAATATCTTATATTTCCTATATATATATGTAAATTGTATGTATGTATATAAGTAACTATGTACATGCTTATGTAGTAGATGGATTTTTGTTTTGCCAATCTAACCTAATCAACCTTTTTTGCAATGGGAGTGACCAATTCACTGTAACTTATTATTACTTTTAATTTATTTGTTGTATTAACATAATTTTAATTTTTGTTGTTGTTGTTGCTGTTTTAGTTTCTATTTTAAATAACACGATATTTTTGTGCGTTCAAGAAATTTGTTTATGATTTATTTAAGTTGTTATGTATTTTTTTTTTTTATTTATTTATGTCGGTATATTAAAGTATTACTTAAATGTACGAGTATGTATGCATGTGTATGTACGTACATATATAAGGACTATTGGACTACGTTATTATGTACTTAAATAAGTAGAGTGAAAATAAATATGAATACGATTATTATGAACAGTATTTAAATTGAATACGATTATAATTTATTTAAAATTCATAAACTGATACAATAACCTTTTCCAAATAAATCTGCATGGGCGAGAGACTCTAAGTGTATTGATGAACATACGAAAGGATTAAACGTCCATATTAAATTGTAAGCTAAAATTCGATTTTACAGATAAGGCGATTTCGATTAATTACATGGCTATATTTGTGTTTATGTACTCAGTGCAAAACGCCGGCTGTTTAAAATCTAAAATATTTGATTTTGCAATAGAAGAAAAACACATGCGAAATTTAAATAAAGATGTTAAATTAAAGATAAAGATAACAGAAGTTAGAAATAAGGGTTACTTTCATGAGTATAGAACTAACATATGTCCCTTCATTCGCAGTGTTGGCAGACCCCAAAAAAATCTATGTTCGGGTGCAGTGGGTTTTTTTGGTTTTGAAAACCAAACTATTGTAAAAACACAAAGTAAATTAAAAACAAGAAACTACTTAAAGTAGACGACCCCAGTAAACGCCAAAAGGACCATTTTTAAAGAATATGTATTTGGAATGTACAAACTATTTAGAGATACTGCCTCTTTCCGATTGGCGAATATCCACGGCAAACATAAGGCTGGCATTACAGACATACTGTAAATGATATGAAGGGGACAGAGATGCACACGACGAAAGAACTGTGACATGTTTTACACCTGTAATGCAAACTGACATGAATTTGGATGACGATTCATAGTTGATCTGGCATCGTGAATTAACCCTGTAAGTGAACGCATTCATACTGCACGTAACAAGCCAAAATACTTTAATATCACGCTGATTTATCTATACGCCCGAACGGAAAACGAAGACGAGGACACTAAACAACCATTTTATGAGCACCTTTCGGAAGCGCCCTGGACATTAAATTAAAACTTATCTCATATATTTTAACGCTACAATAGAATGGAAAGATATTGTTGGTTCAGCTGTCGAAAAATTAGGTCTACACAGCAACACCTCTGATGACGGTGTCAGACTGGTTAGATTCTTGTCGAAGAGAAACATGGTAGTGAGTGAAACTAGATTAACATGCTCAGGCAAGCCCTGATACAATGAAGAAATTTCCGTATTGTTGTTAGAGGAAAATTAGTCTGCCTTTATGGTAACAATACAGTCAATTGTAAAGAGTGCTGTGAGTGAATGATAAAACGAGGAGAGGAGAAAGACAAAACGCTCTTCAGACGAAAAATTAACATATTTTCCGAAATAGCAAGGATATGAAAAACAGCAAGACCCTCATTATGGAGCACTGTGTGAACGTTGGCTAAGCTACGCTCTAATACAAGGTGGGCCAAAAGAAGCCATCCGATAACAAGCACCTACTTGTTAGTTAGTTGTGAATCTTAAAAAAGAAAGCGCGTTAATTCACAATAACGCGAGAAGCTATCCCATACCTCATTCATGGGGTGCAAAGGGAAATAAAGTTTAAGTTAGAATTTTATTGGTTAAGTCGAGAAGATTATATCTGCCAAAATGGGCGCCTTCACAATTGATTGCCATACGGGCTCGTTTTATAGCATTTTTCATCACTTCGACGAGAACTTCGGGCGACGGATTCTCTCACTCGGGTCGAATGTTGTCCTTGAGGGCTTCCAGGGTCTCGGGATTGTTCACATAAACACGGAACTTAAAAAAACCCAACAAAAAAGTCTGGAACGGTTAAATCGGGGATCTTGCTGGCCAGTACAAACCGCCAAAACGAAAGATGAGGCGACCAGGGAACGTCACCTTGAGAATGTCGGTTGTGGTTCAAGCAGTGATGCACGGATTGGACATTGTACGGGAACATGCGCAGGTCTAATTGTGAGGCACGGCGTCTGGTAGTTGTTTCCGGCGACAGCTCGACATCCTCGGCAACATCGGCGATATTTTGGCAGAATGGGCACTCCTGGCAAAGTCTCGCATACTCTTTAAAGTTGGTGGCCAAAACGGCGCAGTGTTGAAGCCGTCGGTATCGGATGGTCGGGGAAATTCGCACTGCGCCAACACCAAAGACGAATTGTTACGCCAAAAAAAAAAAAGATTATTCCGCGTTCTTGGGAAGTGTATCGCTCCATGGCTTGTTCACTTGTATTCTACATCTGTCTAGTCCACAAATGTCAAAACAGATTTGACTGGCAGCCATTTGCAAAAATAAGAGCATCTTCCAATAGGGTGATCTCTTTTGGCCCACATTGTATAAAGAAATACTGTTGTCAGCCTGAATATCACGCGACGAGTATTTCCCGCAAACTGCTGATAATATACTTTAGATTAAACTGAGACCAACTAAGTACCTACCTGGCATGTTGTCTATGGCAATAAACTTAATGGTTAGCACCAATACTTCGTTGGATGGGTCAGGTTAACGAGTTATTATCCATACTTGGTGGACCGAACTAACTACGGAGCGGAAACGACTGAAGTGCCTGTAAAAAAAGTATATTACTATCGGTAGAATTTTGCTTCGTATTTTTTCAAACATTACACATGAATAATAAATGCAACATACTCTAAAACTTGCTATTGGAGAATGTAGCAGAAGGACATTTTTTTTATTTTTTTTTTTGCAAAAAAAACCTATTTAAAAAATATTCCACTTTTTTTGTGGTATTCATTTAAAAGACAATCTGACAACAAATTTTCTAAACACGCGGACATTTTTTAGATTCCAATTAAAATATTTTTTTAAAAATATTTCATTCTGTAATCTCTAAAGTTGACATTTCAATATCGATACACTTTGAAAAATATTCACTGTGCACTATAGTATGTGTCGGACCCCATACAAAAAATTAAGTCGAGACGGACACCACCTACGATTAAAGTTTAAACAAAAACAATTTCAGTACATCAACTTTTTTTTGATCCGTGCACCCTACGTACGACCCTAATATGTTTTATTGAGCTGCCTTATTATTTGTTGTCCTTTTGAAACAACTCATACCGTTGTTCATATTTGGTCAAAGATTTTCCCGTTTGATCACTTTTGACTTCGAAGTCAATTTTGACTATTGACTTCCCGTATTTCGTTTCATATGTCCATTTGATGCCTGTTTCTTATAATGTCCATGAAGATCTATCCAAACCATGAAACTTTTGCTTTCGAAGTATTAACTTTTATTCATAAACATAAAAGTTATGGAGGTTCCAAAAATGTTGGTCACCCTACATTAACAATAACTATTTTTTGTGTTGTTTTGGCATTAGGCGACCTATATAGCGATTGTTTTATCAATCGCTATATTTTGCTCTTTGCACACTTTTGAAACTGACGTCAATTTTGTCTCCTAGCTTGTCATACTCATATTTTACTTCACAAAAGAGAAACTGAACTTAATGAAATTGAAATCACATAAACATTTCTTTTGTAATTGATAAATTTATCGATTAACGAAAATGCTTCGTATAGGGGTTCAATGTTCTTTCTCAACATAAGATAAAAATTGAATTGTTGAAAGCAGTGAAAACTGACGACAAGAATTTTTAAGACATTTACATTAAGGACTTAAACACTATCTATCTATTTTAATATTCTTCAAATATGTTACAAAAATATTTCATCTTTCATCACTGATAGAACTCCAAATGACAGCACAGCACAACAAAATAATTAATTTTGGTGTAGGGTGACCATCATTTTTTTTAAACCGCCATAACTTTTGTGTTTGTGAGTTTAAGTAAATACTTCTAAAGCAAACCTTTCATGTTTTAGAGAGGCCTTTATGGACATTACAAGAAATAGGCATCATATGGAGATACAGTTCAAAATTGACTACTAAGTCAAAAGTGACTAAAGGAAAAAAACGGAGCCTTAAATATACCAATAACAACGGTGTTTTGTTTCGATATTAGATCAAATAACAAGGCGGCTTAATAAAACATTTTTGGGCCGCACTTAGGGTGCACGGATCAAAAAAATAATTTGTGTACTGATGATATCTTTGCATAATGTTTAATCATAGTTAATTAGATTTACCCTATGGCAACCCTTTTTGCATAATATGGGGATGTGTATCGAAGAGGTTAATAGCGACAGCCCGTTTATCAAAATACATTAAAATATTAGAAATTATAAGTAAATATGACCTAAGGTTAACTACTGGTCGTACAATAGAAATCTTTGATATCACCAACACTTTTTCGTGAGTTAACTGTTTGTGCTTAATCAGAAGCTCGCAAAGAATATATTTAATTTTCTATACAGGATAATCGTCTACAAAATACAAAATAAGCCCGTCCATATATATTACACTTATACATACATACTGCTATATCTGAAATGATCACAACTTTTATCATTATATAGTTAGAATTATTTATACATATATATATATATGTTTGTATATATATTGATTATATGTATGTATTAAATATACAATGCTAAAATTTTGTTAATTTCCTAAAATACTTTTTTATTCAAATGTGAATTTGGTTACTGATTATTATTATTATTTATTACCATTTTTTCATTGACAAAATAAAATATTAAATTTTCACTTTAAAGAACCACAAAATTTTTTATGATTAAATATTGTAAATAATGGTGGGATTTATCATTATTATTATTATTTTTTACGCTCTTCGTTTAATTTCCTAATCGATATCGTATCATAAAAGTAACACAATATCGAAATTTTTTTCTACCCGATCCAATAGAGGTATCAACAATAATGAGGGTTCGGGGAGTGAACAGTGGTGAGAACAATTAACAGAAAATCCTTAGTTAACACTAAATTATTGCCAATTATTTTTGTAAGGGGACTTCCGTAAGCGGAGAGCAGTATCGTTTCAAAAATGTCCTAAAGTCCTACAGCATCCGGCCATCCTCTTCCTCCCAGTGGGAATTTCCGTTGCCGTTCGCTGTTACTGACTTTGCTGTGGGTGCGTTTTGTTGTTCTGTTCATCTTGGTAATAAGTTTATCTAAAGTAATTATTGTTTATCATTGTATAAAGTAGAGTTTTCTTTCATCTTGACGTTATTATTTTGTTGTTGGAGTTGATTTCGCTAAAAGTACTTTTGCAGTTCGGTAAACTATTCTATAAAAACCATTGTTTAATATCTAGTGTTGTTGCATGTTGATTTTTTGCTATGCCTTCGTGTTGGTTTTTAGCTTGTTTCATCCTTGGGTTTTTTGTTTTGTTAAAATATTGATGTGGTATTAAAAAACTTATGCAGAAATTGCTAGAGTATTGTACAACGTCCTTTGTTTCTATTTGATTGTGAGAAATCAGTGCCGATGACACTGCCCGTGCTGGTACAACCCATTAATTCACGAAACACATCACCAATCTTGTAATTGTATCTAATGAAAAGAAATTACACAAGTGCAAGTGATGTATGAAATATTACTCAGGAAGTTTCAAGTAAAATGATACAAGAGGACAAAGTAAATAGAAGGAGAATTGCTACTACTTACTGTGCGGAGCATTCGACGTAACCACAACGCCAATGTTTTCTTACTAATGTTGAAATATCTTTCAGTTCCTGTAAGAAAATTAATGTACACGTAAGGGTAAATAAAGATACAAGAAGTATGCAGAATGTTATTATAACTAGAAAATAAATATATATTTACAGACATATTCATAAACATTTATCAGAAGTTAACAAAACAAATTTCAAAGTAAAAGTGTTCTATAAACCTCTTATAAATTATTATGTATTAGGCATTTATACTTTATTTATTGATAATTTTAAATAAAATATTTAAATAAATAAGTATTTATACAAATACAACAATCATAACATTTATGATTGATTATGAGAAAATAAAAAAAATTTTGCTTAAAAATGAAAACCCTTTATTAAATTGCAGAATTCCGCATTTAATCTTATAACTAAAATTAAAACTTCTACCCCAAATATTTCTATTAGGCCTACAAAGATAATATTTGCTACACAAATAGTACGTAGCACTAAATATATGAATATGTGGATAGCAATTAATTTCAGTCGGTGGCCTGAGGCGAAGATGTAATTTTTGCGCTAGAGATATACAATTTGATAATAATTGTTGGAATAACCAAGTAAAGGATTTACTCCCCAAACTCAATATGCACGAGGCGTGAAATTTCCCACACATAGGTTCAGGAATAAATGTGAAGCGCGAAAATTTTAGCTCACAAGTTATTACACCAATCGCATTGTGACTATAGTATTCAAGTTCTTGAATTTTTTTCGGAAAATACCTTTTTCCAACATTCGGTTTTTGAATACCTACATTGTAAAATAAAACTAAATATGAAAAGATATGAATATCGAGATCGGACTTCTCATTGACGCTTGACGTTTTCATATCAAGCTTAAGCTTTAATAACACTGTGCTACACACAAAATATACAGGGGGTTCTGTTAGGCTGAAGTCCATAGCCTTCTTAACTTGATAAGTTTATACAAATCGGTTGAAAAATGTATGAGTTATGCTAAGTTTTGTAATATGCCGTTCGACTTTTTTTTTGAAATATTAAGCATGAAGTGTTTGTTGTGATCCGTAATACATTTTTGTACAAAGTGTTACACACACTAATAAAATTTTTATATACCTTAAAGGAAAAACCACGAAATGACGCAAAGATGTTATTACAAAACTTAGCATAACTCATTCATTCTTCAAACGATTTTAATAAAATTTCCCATCTTAGAAAGATACTTTAATATTTATTTTTACTTAAACAGCTGAATTTTATATATTTTCAACTGATTTTTAAAATTATTTTTTTTTAATGAAAGGTAAAAGTCACACCTTTAAAACAAAGGTAACCAACTGAAAACCTGTTTATAATGAGCAGACATGATTTTTTGAACTTGCAATCTATATATCGCGACCTAAAGTCTCAAACAGTGTAAGTCCAAAGTAAAAAATATTTTTCCTTTACCGACTTACTTTTTCAAAACTATTAATGTAATTATGTGTACGGTTGCGAAAATACCAAATTCAAGCTTTACGGAGCGCCCCATATAGTAAATTAAATAAAAACAAACAACTACGCTCACCGACGTGAGAGAAAAGCGTGGGGCGCGTTGTTATAAAACAAAATGCTCAATTATTGAAAATTCGTAGCTTTAAACATGATTGGTAGTATTTCTTTCGGTCTGAAATATTAAAATGTACTCACGGCAATCGTGTTTTTTTAAGTTCAGGTTGGTATGGGCGCCCCACGCTTTTCTCTAAGGGATGTGTGAGATTTTTGCCAGTTTGATTTAAAAGTTTATGTTGTTTGAAATGTTCTTTTTTTTATTTTTAGTCGATTTTTTTAGTATTTATATTCATTTTGTGTTCACAACTGATCTATATATTAAGGTAAAGAAAAGAGTTTTTAAAAAAAAAAATTTATTTTATTTTTTACTTTTTAGTATCGAATAGCTTTAATTAATACATTACAATTTTTGCAAGGCCAATAAATTACATTGAAATTTAATTTATCTGTTTTTTTTCAATCTGAAGTTTATCTGAAGGCGTTAAATTGGGGCGAGAAGAAGTTCACCGGGTACGCTAGTTTAGTTATAATTGATTGAAAACTGAAAGATGTAAATATCTTTTCATTATTTGTTAGTTTCCACAAACAAAAAATATATTCAATAGAGATGCTCTGTGAACGTTAAAACCTATAATTTCCAAGTGGTAGATTAAATGCCACGACTCTGCCGTCTATAAAGCAAACAATGCCAACCTTGAAATTAGGAGAGGAATACTGCTTGGTAAAAGATTTTACTACGGACTATTAATGACAAAACCTTCTCTCGACGAACAACAATCCAACTATTTCAGATACTACTGTTATACCTGTATGATGCAGAATCCAGGGTAATGACACAAGCGGAGGAATCGGTTCTGGCAGTATTCGCGAAGAAAATACTCTTCAAAATACATATTTTTAACAAAACCAATAACAACTCATGTAAGGACCGCTGTAATATCTATGGCATATCGTAAATACGTAAATACTAAAATAATGCTTCTTTAACTTAACTACAAAATATCTTTAAAAAAAATAAATTGTAAATTTGTACACCGACTTAATTTGAACCCGTTGCTCATTGCCGAACAGTAACATCTAAATTGAAACATAATCTAAAATAATATGATAATGAGAAATTGAGACTTACCTGTGAATTTGCTTGAGTTTCGTTTATTGTATCAAATTTATTGCCAACAACAATTATGCTAAAATCACGATGACTAAAACTATCCAAAATTTGATCTCTCATAGATCTGCAATACTGAAATGACAAAAATTAAACAGGACTAAATATCTTAAGAATATATTAAGCAATACCTATGGTCAGGGACAACATATAATAACATGGCTACGATATTGGTTTCAAAATAGTTTCCATTCAATTCAACATTTATAAAAAATTGGGAACCCATAAATTAATTAAATTTATTTAAGCTTTTTATAATAAACATTTTTTGAAAAGTATTTTTTGGTAAGGATCTTTGAGTGCTTTTATGTTAATGGTCAAGTTCCTGTTTGTCAACTGGGACCTCATAGAATTTTTACCAAAAGTTTTAGCCAAACAGGAAACATTCATTCATCCATAAAAAAAATCAAACATTTCATGTGTTTTGTAGACTTGTATAGTTCCGGAACGAACTAGTTCCAATGAACGATTCCATGTAGTGAACGGTTGGAACTAGTTCCACGTATTCCGCTCATTTCGTTCCTTTTGCTTTTTAGTTCCTTCTGCTCTTTTCATTCCTTCTGATCTTTTCGTTCCTTCTGATCTTTTCGTTCCTTTTGCTTATTTCGTTCTTTTGACATTTTCGGTCATTCGTTCACTTGTTCTTACGTTCATACGTAACAATTCTAAAGTGGTGGCATCACCACAACAAAAACAGCAGACATTTTTTTTTGTATTTTGCTATGAAAAATGATTTATAAATCCTCTAAACAAAGCCTTTGATAACTATTTTTTTTAACACACTATTTAAACAATTTAAAAATACTTTATAAACTTTTAAGCAGCTCTGACATTTTTAATATTATATGTTTGTTTGCAAATCGTTCACTTCATAATCCGAAAAAGACTAAAAAAAATCAAAACATAGTGAACGAAGTGGTGAAAATGAATAAGTGAACGAAAAGATCAAAAGGAACGAAAGGAACAGAAGGAACGAACTAGTTCCTTTTGGTGAACGGAACAGAAAGGAACGATTCACCAAAAGGAACTAGAAAGTCCAACTCTAGTGTTTTGTACTTCTGTGTGTGGGTAATGTAAAGTATGCATTTTTGTGGCAGTTATTTTACTAACACGTACTTCAAATTCACTTTACAATGTGAAAATAACCTTATACGAAAGCTGTTTGTAATATAGATGCTTTAAAAAGCATATTTTCAATTAAATTTCTTTTTTAAAATCCGTTGGCTTCACAAAATGCATTTCCAATTAAACTAAATGTCAGGTTGATTAGTCAATCCACACAGAAGTTTAAGTTTATAACATAGTTTAGAATTAGGGTATTGATATGTGGTTCTAATTCTCAAAGAACTTTTCTTGGAATTAAATTTGGTTTAAATACAAATAAGGATCACATGTTAAAAAGGGAAACATCGATATGTAGTGTAACATTGCCATATGTATTTAATCAAATCGGAGTTTGTAAACTAACTAAATCTTGTTCCCATTATTAAACACTTGCACTTACTTACAATGTACTTTAGCTAAATAGTTAATCATCTAGCCATGTGCCACTTGACTCCCTCTTACATTCCATTAACGATTAATACTTACACGAAATGTATCCAAATTTCCCATATCAAAGACTAAAACATAGGCATGAACTGTTCTCAACCCCAGCGGATGTCCATTGTTCCATTCAGCAAAATTATCAGCCGGAAACCGTTTCTATTTCAGTTTCATTGTAAGCAATCATTTGTCCGAGGTACGGCCGTGAGACGACAACGTTGTTGTAGATACCAAAGATGGTTTGGGGGATAATTTGAAAGAAAATTAGAAAAGTTTTAATTGGCCAATGTTTCATTATTCTTTCTTATAAATATTTATTATAATTATTTATGTTTGGTGAAAGGAATGAGCGATATAAACGATTGACTGAATGTTCTAAAGGCAAAGTTGGCGTTTGTTTGTATTTCGCTAATAACACGGAGAGGTTTATTTATCTCCGGCCGCCCACTGCACTTACCTGGGGTGGAACATCGATTACCATCAGCTCTCGGATACAAGTATCACATACCAAGCAGCTTTTGTATACTTTCCGCCTTGTGGTGGTCTGATGTGCCTTGGGAAAATCGTGGTAGAAAAATTGCTGAAACAATACAAAAATAGCCAAAGGACGATACATTAGTTAAAAAGGACTATCTGTCACGTTGGAATATAAATGATTACATTTGCCAAACAATTGAAAAGAAAAACTTTGTTTGCGATGGCGTAAAATATAGTCAAATAAAAACTAATTATGTAAGGAACAAACTTAATTTGATAATCAGGTATTACCGTGACAAACTTGGTGATGCCGGCCTTTTTAATGAATAGATTTTAAAATATAAATGGTACACAATACAATAATCCACAGAAAGTAAGCCAATGCCATAATTTTTTTTTTTTGTGAGAGTAATTTCGTATCGGCCTTAACTTAATTGCGTTTAATCCAGAGACCGTAACTGTTATAAGTTTTATTTATAAAAGTCCCTCTGTAAGAGTTATTTTCTGATTTTTATTTTATCTCTCCGAACATAAGACTTATTTTTGATTTATATTTTAAAAGTCCCAAAATAACAATTATTTCTGATTTATATTTTATCGCTCAGAAATAAGAGTTATTTTTGATTTCTATTTTAAAAGTCCCACAATAATAATTATTGAAGACTTTTTGAAATAGAAATCAAAAATAAAAATCATTCAATGAGTTTTTCAAATCAAAATCGAAAATAAAAATCAGCCTGAGACTTATATTTTTTCTGATGAAATATAAAACTCACTTGAAGACTTTTAATTTTTATTTGTTCAAATAAAAGTCTTTTGGTTCAATCGATATGCAAACAATATTTATATTCTGGCCAAAATAATTACAATTGTGGGACGTTCGGACCATATTTAACTCATAGCTACACAATGCAACGAAAAAACGATGGTTTTTACCATCACCCTTAGGAATGAAGGTATATGTATATCATTTGTTACAAATAAAAGTTTAACGCATTAAAGGAAACGTGTTAGACCCCAAGTATCTTAAGATCAAAATGTTTCAGGACTTCTTAAGACCATTGAGTCATGTCCGTCTGTTTGGCTGGCTGGATGGGTCGTGGGCAGGATAACTCGAGTAAACTTTAACTGATCATTATGAAAATGTGCCAGCATTTTTTAGTTAAGTAGACAAACCCATAGATGACCGAATCATTTGACACACTCCTTCTTGTACCTCCCATATGAATGACCAAATTTGTTCCTTAGTTCTACAGGCATATTTTTTCTGTTATTAGAGTGAATTGTGTCAAATTTTGGACAAAGTAGTTGAATAATGGTTTAATATAAACCTATTTTGAATTTTTCTGTGTATTTGGAAAGGAGAGACTATGGCCTTTCCAAATCTATATATATGTATGTAACTTGTCATAAACTTTTGGTTTTTTTTTTTTAATTTTGAAGAAGTTTTTAGCCAAAACTTTTTTGCATTATCCTAATGTTTATTATATTGTTCAGGAAGTGCACACTGTCATGATTAAAACGCATACTTGTTAATAAATATCGGTTAACAAATCGTTAAGTTATACATGATTTTCAAGGAATCTGGGGGATAATTACATTTGGTCGGAGAATAAATGTGATCTAACCCAAAAAAATGTAAAAAAGATCCCTCTGGCGTTAAAAATAAATGTCAAAAATGGATTCCTTGACCCCAAAAACAGTAAGATACCTGTGATATCATTTAAGATTTTTGTTTAAATTAACAAGAATCCCATTCAAATTGACCCAATGCCCAGAAATAGTTAATTTCTATACATGAAGACTTTTTGAAAGTATATTTAGCTCACTAGCAATTTCTTCACTTGACTGCAACTTCACCACCGATTTGTTTTATATATAAAATCCCTTCTATAAATTAACAAACACAATCGGACGGACAATCGGATGGAAACTGTATGTGCATGGATATAGCTTCTTATAACGTAATGTACTAAGTATGTTTGTATTAAAGCGTTGTATTGGAACAAAAGACAATATTCTGCAATACAAATGATTCTTGGTTGAATAAAGAATCAGCTTCAAAGGACAAGAGTTCTATAAAGATTTCTACAGTACCTCTGAGCATTCCAATGAAACTATGATGCTCTTGTGAAACGATCCTTTGGGATTAACGCGAATAACGTCTTCAAGCTGAAATACCGGCAAATACTTAGGATTGATAAAGCATGCATTTGGTTGCATTTGCGAACTTGTAAAACGGTGTTGCGTGAGATGGTACACACCTGCCAATTAGATAATTTTTTTCGAGGTTAAACAATTTTGCACCCTTTTTTAACATGTTTAACTCAAAGTTCGCGACCTATAAGTGAACACATAGTCCAATTATTTTTAGCTAAACTTGCTCGTCTCGTTGAGCTGATCAAAATCATATATACATTTCTTTTATTACAAAAAACAATAATGACGATATCAGCAAAAGACTTTTATTTCAGGCCTGAAGAAATAAAAGTCATTAGGTGAGTTTTAAATTTTGTTTTGAAAAATATAAGTCTTTGATTGATTTTTATTTTTCGTTTGGCAAAATAAAACTCACTTCGTAATTTTTATTTCAAAAAGTTTTCAATAACTCTTATTCAAAGACTCAAAAAATTAAAATCAACAATAACTCTTATTTATTGAGGGATAGAATATAAATCAAAAATAACTCTTATTTGATGAGCGATATAATAAAAATCAAAAATAAGTGTTATTTGGGACTTTTATAATAAAAATCAGAAAATAAAAGTTTATTGCGAAATTCTACAGAGGGAGTAAAAACCAATGTAATGGTGTACTTAAAATAATTTTAGCACATTTCCTTCACATTGATTTTTTTAGTTGTAAAATCGATCAATAACAGTTATTTTCGGTCCCTGGTTTAATCATAACGCAAGCTACGGTTTAATTTTTGAATAAATAGGGTCCGATGATGCCAAAAATTTGAATTTTTCTGAATGTTATGGAGTCTGTAGGGAATGTTGTGGATAGTCTCACTCTATTTGCGGCAATTTTGAACACACTTTTGCGATAATATATCTTGTATATATTGCGCGAATCGATGACTGATTTTCAAAGTAAATTTGGATAAGCAATGAATTTAGTTTATGATGGTTTGCAAGCGTATACTGTTCTTAAATTACAAAAAGTGAGCCCAATATTACAGTTAGTTGGACAGCTAACTCTTCGTAAGTTATATCTAAACAAAAAACACATCCTTTAGGTACTACTACACTCAAAAAAAAATCAATTATTCCGTACTTAAATCGATCGGTATCAAAAGTACGGATTTTCTAAAATCCAGTACAAAATTCTTGAACCAAGAACGAATAAACCTAGCCTGGAATTCTTATTTGTAGATGTTATTTAGCCTTTTGGCGATTGATTTTTAAGTAAAAAATTCTTAATAATAAATGACATTAAGCCTGATGGGGCTTGATTTTTAAGTATAGAATTCTTGAATATATATGACATTAAGCCTGCTTGGGCTTGAATTTTAAGTGTAGAATTCTTGAATATAGATGATATTAAGCCTAATGGGGCTTGATTTTTATTATGCGGATAGCTAATTAGATAGTTGCCAAACTATCTAATCAGTACCAATTTGCTATACTTTTTTACTATCATTACGAACATTAAGTGTTATAATCTCCACGAAATTAGTGAGAAGTCAAAACACATTGGTGCGAAAATAGCATCAACGAAGATCACATGCCACTTGATTCGCACAAGCTCTTAAGATTTTCATACTTAATTGGAGAATATATACGTTTAAATTCAAGTACGTTTTTTGCAAAAGATAAGATTTTAAACTTAAATTTAGAATGCGAATTAATTGTGGGGAGGAAACATTAAGCTAAGAGAGTAAATGTTATTTCTCTCACAAACATTTTTTTCTCAGAGATTTACGTAAGATTTTTTATTCTTATTTTGTCAGAAAAAACTTGATATTAATTCTAAGATTTTTATACTCAAAAGTTGAGAAGTTCATACTTGAAATTCTGTAATTAAGTTCGTTCAAACTTGATTGGAGAATTTTATTCTTATTTTAAGATTTTTTACGCTTACATTTTTGAACATATCCCGTTTTTTACTTGATTCAAGAATAATTAGCACTATTCGTACTTAAATATTTAAGTACTTTTTCTGCAAAAAATAAGAATTTTAAACTAAAATTTAGAATGGTTATTTTTTTCTGTATACATATGAATACTATTCGGCTCCTTTCTTATCGGTTCAGTTCGATTATAAATTATAAAAAAGATTTCACTTAACAAAGAAGAAAAAATAAATTAAAAATACACTCGATATATTGTGTGCAAGGCTAGGATTTTTTTATCAATTAGGTTACACTTACTCACCTGTAAGATACTGGTTTTTCCGACGCCAGAGGCCCCCAAAAATGCTGCTTTAAGGGGGCCCTGTAGCCATGGGGGCTCTGCACCACCCTCCAGAGTGATGCGCTATGCTGAGATGCACTTATTTTGTATATGAATTTCCATTGCGATTGAGATCTTTGTTGATTTCGTTGTGGAATTGTCACCGACATAGTCAACGCTGCGTGTGCTGCCAATCAAAAGTTTCTTTGAATTGGTCGGCGATATCGTGCTCCACATTATATTTTGAAAGAACGCCAGTTTGCGAATATTTTCAATGTAGCCAAAGACAGCGCACTCCCACAAATATACTCCTCTTCTCTAATTTACAGCGAATTCAATTATGCTATCCACTGTGTGATGGTCGAGTGGTTGGATATATTGGGCTTAAGGACACCAAAAAAAAAAGTATGGGTCTTGATGTTGTTGAAATGTTTTGGTGATGTGTTCGGCTGCGCTGGGTATGAGTTAGGACTTACTTACTATGATTTGAAATTAATTTGAGTTTTTAATAAATAACTGCAAACAATTCGAGAAAAAATTCCGTTTCTTGTATATTCTTTTTTAATTAAAAATTATATTGCTTTGTAGGTTTCGTTGGAGGTTCATGGAATTTCATTCGGCGAAGGGAAGACCACTCAAATCGAACGCTGTTGGCAAACATCTGAGCGAGGGGGGGGGGGGGGGAAAACTTAACGTTTTATTGCTGTAAAGAGAGAAGAAAGGGGATATCTATAAATTGGTAATGAATTATTAAAAAGTAAAAGGAAATTTTGATTTGTCTTCCTCTTAGAGAGCTTAGGCATTCATCCTTTTAGTTCCGCTATGTTATCAAACTTGCTACAAATTGCACAATTGTTTTTTACTTACTGTTCTTCGTATAGGGTTGCCAGACGGTCTTGATTTTTCTTGATTTACAAGAATTTTTAATGCTCGTCAAGAATCAAGAAAAAATAAGATTTGTCAAGATTTTTACAGACTAACCAAAAAATACCGTAAATATGTTTTTCAAAATTACTTTTCCTTGTACAAAGTTTTGTAAAAGTCAAATGAACAGTAGGGGTATAACCAATTGTTTGGCATAGTACCATGAGGGCAACCATGTCCTAGTAACCACGAAAATCATAATGTTTTGTAATTTTTTTGGAAAAAGTTCACGCACCAATTGGTTTTTCTAAACAGGTGTTGTAAAAAATTATTTAAAAATTTATTTTTTTTTTTATTTTTATTAACTTTGTTAAATGGGGATTTAGATCTCCTAGACTCATTGGTCAATTATCAACAGGCTGCCACCTGCGATAAATGTTGCAAGTGTTAGCAAACAAATTAACTATTAGCATTAGGAGAGATTATTCGTTACATATTTTTATTTTTTTTTCGTTAAAAAATGTTAAAGATACGTTTTGGTTTGCGGAAAAATCTCTTACCATCTCTAAATATTAAAGAAATTTTATACTTAAGATATTTTTTATTTTTAATAAACAACGTGCGTGAACTTTTTTGACCTTAGCGAAAAAATAAATATACGTTCCCTTATAGTTTTTAATGCTCTATTGGACTGTGCTATGCCAATTTTGATATTTTGAAAAATTGTTAAAAAGTTATAACCCTAATGAACAGTTCATTGAAAAATAACTGTGAAAAGTTTCCTTTTAGTATACTTTTTCGAAAATCTATCAACGCTTATATTTTTAACAACATTAAAGCCAATTTGGAGCAGAAGCAGAAGCTAGTATAAATTATTAAGAAAATCCTTAATGGATCTAGAAAGCCGTCGAGAGATAATGTCAGGACAGCTTAGTAATGTCAACTCGTAATATTGCTCATTTTGTGCTGCGAAGTGTTTAATTTACCAATTTCACTATGTCGCAAAATAAAAATAACAATCATTCCCACTATATTTTGTATATCCTCACCCATAGATATGAGGTAATAGCTGACCAACCCTGAAAAAATCTAAACGTTTGCCACAACCATTTTGGTATCTCCAATTCAAATGAGCGAATTTACCATCATAATTTTACATACATATCATTTTGTTAATACACTGAATTCAAACATATAATAGAAATTTTACTCCGGAATGAATATGAACTATATCGGCCGACCCTAACTGATTCCTCCCATACAAAATGACCTATTTTTGGAAAATTCATATTTCTACCATTATATCTAAACCAACAACTGAAAGATGCTTAAGTTTGGTCAGTTTTCTAATCTTGTGATAGTATAAAATCTTCCAAAACCTAAACACCCTTTCCAGTATATCCCATAAAATAGACCAAAAACCCCCCACAAAGTTCTACACGCATGTTAAGTTAATTACACTGAATTTAGTGAAATTTTGCACAAGTTAAAATTTTATTGAACGTTGACCTACGAATAAAAATCTGGCTCTTTGTGTTGCCCCTGCTGGTACCTCCTATACAATTTATATGTACTTTTAATATTTTCCATATTTTGCAATCCTATTAGAAATTATGAATTCTTTAGAGATTTTTGTGCCAAAAACACTTTTTCGGTAGCCCTATAAAAATTATAATATGTCCAGAGATATAGAATTACAATTTCTATATTTGTCGGCAGATTCATTAACACTTTTTACACTGCAATTCTTTCAACGTTATAACTACGTGTCAGTAAGTCTAGCCATACGACCGAGAGTCTCATCTCTAACCGTTTACGCTCTACAAGCTTCAACATAAACAATCAAAACAAGAAAGAAGTTAAGCAAATGGTTTCTGATAGTGAATGGTTGTGAAGTTTTTCGAGTCTATGCACTCAAGAAAGAATTCTCATTTTGTTGTTAATTCTGGTGCATAAGACTTGATAAACATTTTGCAATCATCATACCAAAGTCTGCTGATGAGGATTCGTGGCTGAATCCGAAACAGCTGTACAGACTGCCTGGCATTATGAGAATATCATTCAGCTTTTAACTTCTTCCAAAACCCCTGGTGTTGAGTTTGAAATAAATTCCAAATCAAGGTTAACTAATTTCATTTAAAAATGGTTAAGTTTCAATAGCTCGAGACCTTAGCAATATCATTCATAAGGTAAAGGTATTTATCAGTCAGTTCATCTGACTGAAATATCTGTAATAGATTTGTTTAATGTTTTGAATAAATTTAATGTGAAAACTATATGTTAAAAAAAATTAAATTGATGTATTTACATACTAACGTATGAGTGTTTTTATTTGTCAAGATTTTTTTTCATAATCAAGATATTTTTTGGCGAATGTCAAGAATTTTACAATTTTAAATCTGGCAAGCCTATCTTCGTAACAGGCGAACATAGGAAAGCAACGAACAACTTCCATAAATAACCACATATAGGCGAGAGAGGAAAGCAAATAAAGTTAAAGCAAATGTAATCTCGAAATGAAATGCAAACAATTGAAGATATGACCAGTGTGGCCGTACAAAAACCAAACCCCATTACAAGACTAGATTAATATGGTGTGTGTGTGCGGCCCCCTCAAAGCAACATCAACATCCGAAGGGGCAGACGTCGCAGACAATTTGTAATGGATTGCTGTCTGTCTCACAGCAATAAAATGAATTGTTGCCAAAGCTCCGTCGTGCCTCGGTAAAAATTCAATTTGCTTTTGAAACTCGTCCTCCGCTGCCAACTGTTTACTTTTATGGAAATGATGCCAATAAAATTGTAATTTATCAAAATCTCCCTAAAACACTTTGCTTCATGAATGAATGAATGAATGGCCAACAATAAACCACAAATTGTATGTAGATACTTAGTAAACGTTTGTAGGACTTCAAAAATGGTGCAAATGTTGGAGAATTTTGAAGAAATTTCGGATTTATTGGAGAAACGTTTTTCGAACGTAGTTCGTTAACATGAGGACATTAGGATTATGGAGCTAACGCAATTTTGTTCACAAATTTTTCGTATAGAACAAACGAAGTTTCGTTTGAGATGAGCAGACTAAGTAAAACTTTCGTTTCGTTGAAATTGACAAATTTAGAAAGGAATCATAGCAATTCATATACCAGGACATTTATGGATGTAATTATTGCAAGATAACGTACCATACCAAAGTGAATCGAATACATAGCTGCTAGATATGAAGAGTGTTTAACTAGCTAGGCGTCCTTATTTTTAATTAGGCAATATGACGAATTATGTAAAATGTGATAATTGAGAAAACCATTTCTAAATTTTGAGATATACAGCAGTCAACGTAAGAATCGAATATATTATGTTGATCATAATACAAAGAGACATTAGGACTTCACAAATAACTTCAGTTTATTGGTGTTGTTGTTACTTCCGCAGACATCTGGAACAAATCTTTTAACAAATCTTCAGGGCCTGTTTGTAGATGTCACATATTCCAACAAAATGGGCAGCTTACAATGTTGTTTTTTTCCCTAAAGGGGATGAGACATACCATACTAAGGCCAACTATTTTATACAGATTAGCCTATCGTCCTTCATACTTACAAATTTTAGAGAGAAAAATTGATGTATATATCAGTTCATCATCAATAGTTGGAATCATCCTTAACTTTAAGCGCATTGGATCTAGTTAAAACGTTCAAAATATTTCTAAAGCAGCGGTTCGTGGTATTCCACAAGGGGAAGTGCTCTATCCAGGCGGTATGCCATTAGGCCCCACGAAAATACACCCCAAATCAAAAATGAAATTAGGCCCCAAAAAAATACATGGAAAACAACAACACGAAATTTTATGATTTTTTGGGTCCTAATTTCATATTTTTATTGGGGTATATTTGCATAATCCAATTAGACCCCAAATGCCTGTGTGACAATAGACCCCAAACAAAATTTTGAGGCATAATTTCATAAAATTGTGGGGCCTAATTTCATTTTAGGGTCAGGCTTAATATTCTTGGGGTCTAATTTCCTTCGGCAAAATAAAAAAGCCTTGGTTTTTAATTAAAATAGTATAGTATATATAAACTTATTTGTAAACGTGTATAACATCTTGCATCTTCTCACAACACAACGCTTCAACGATTCCAGACTCCTTGCTTCATCTCAGCCGTTTTGGCAAACATGTTAATAGGGAAATAAAGAAAACGTACAATTTTCTCTCAAAAACTACAAACACGCATTTCTTTAACAAACCAAAGAAACCCAAAAATCGCTCGATTTTTTGAAAATAA
The DNA here is from genome assembly GCA_964034835.1 of Muscina levida. Classification (NCBI taxonomy): domain Eukaryota; kingdom Metazoa; phylum Arthropoda; class Insecta; order Diptera; family Muscidae; genus Muscina; species Muscina levida. The sequence goes on along the minus strand of OZ035880.1, from coordinate 66,629,298 downwards.
TTTTTCGTCTGGGGTTATTTTTCTAAAGAAACTAAAATCATGAAAAATTAAAATTTTTCTTGTTCTAAAAAATCGAGCGATTTTTTTAAAATATTTTTTCGAATTTTTTTTCGTCGCTTTTCACGGAACAGACAATTTACCATACGCAATAAAAAAAAAACCCCGTAATTTTTATAAAATAATTTTTCGTCTGTGGTCCTTTTCTTTAAAAACTAAAAACATGAAAAATTAAAATTTTCTTTAAAAAAAAACTAAAAACATGAAAAATTATTTTTAAAAAATCGCGCAATTTTTTAAAATTAATTTTTCGCCAGCGGCGCTTTTCACGGTACAGACAATTAACCATATGCAATAAAAAAAAACGCGTGATTTTTATAAAATAATTTTCCGTTTCTGGCCCTTTTCTTAAAAAACTAAAAACATGAAAAATAAAAATTTTCTTTAGAAAACTAAAAACATAAAAAAATAATTTTAAAAAAAACGCGCGATTTTTTTATATAATTTTTCGCCTGCGGCGCTTTTCACGGAACAAACAATTCACCATATGCAATAAAAAACCTAATTTTTATAAAATAATATTCTCTCTCTGCACCTTTTCTTTAAAAACTAAAAACATGAAAATTAAAATTTTCTTTAGAAAACTAAAAATATAAAAAAATATTTTTAATGGCACATTTTACGGAACAGACTACTGTGTTTGCTATATGCTATATTTTTTGTACATTTTTTAAAGAAATTTTTGCCCACGGTGCTTCCCCCTGAATTAACAATTTACATTACGCTATATATTCGTATATATATATTACCTTCTTGCAAAATATGTATTGTATGCTAAGACATTACGGTCAGTATAGTTTAGCTAATATGCAATGATTAGAAATTGAAGAAACTACTAATAATTGGATTTAGTTATTTTGTTTTGTAATTTTTTATTTGAAAAAATACTTTTTTTTGGGTTTTAGGTAAATTTATAAATTTATAAATTTGGGGCCTATTTTCATTTTATGTTTGGGGTTTAATTTCCTGGGGTCTATTTTCATAATGTAATTAGACCCCAAACTTGGGGCCTAATTTCATTTTTACTTTGGGGTGTATTTTCGTGGGGCCTAATGTCATAGCGCCCTCTCTCCACTACTATCTTCACATGCATACTGTTCTGAAGACGATGGAAAAGACATGCTGCACAACTGTCGTACATTCGGATGGCTTACCACTAATAGTTACTGGCAAGGATCATAAATTACTCTCTGTGATTTTGGAATCTGCACTGAAACTTTTTTCGACGAAATTTTTGATTGTATCGCTTGATTTGATGTTTTTAGACGACGTAAGGATAGAAAATTCGTTATGATGCTTGAAAAATTTCGGAATATTGTGAAACTTATTATGTTAAAAGATTAAACGCGAAAAGGTCGAACAATTTCAAAATCTTCTGTATAAGCATAATGCATTGGTCCGATTGTTCAAAACCGCATTAAATACAATGCATTATGATGTCCACAAGATCATTATCAGAGCAGACAAAAGACCCTCTGGATGTCATGTAAGACAATTCAATGCTCCCACTATAAATGAAGTAGCAGTGGTGATTGTTGGGGAGAATGTGGAATCACGCGAAATTGTTCTCAAGCTTTGGGATAGCGGACAAGATAGGCACGTGTACGAGACTCATCAGTCATATGATGCACTTTTATTCCCGTTAATGTTCTCTGGTGGAAAGGATGGCTACCACCTCAATTTAAAGATGGTCAATAGAACGAAAGGTTTGTTTACAAGTTATCAGTTCTTTTTGATTATCTCTTAAAGTTCGAATTCGTATTTCAGGAGAAGAAACGAATAAAATGTTTAGCTCACAAAATGTTCACAACCATCACCATTAGTTTCAATCAGTCGCCACACTTCGAGAATCTCGCCAACAACTGTTTCTGCTGCAGCGAATACATTGTTTGCGATCATCATAGCCACATTGCATCTGTCGAACCCGAGCGCCTTGAGGGACAAATAAAAGGACGAGATGGCTGAAAACATTTGCACAGAGTTCGCACGACAACATCGAATTACGACCTTGAAATTGACTTCAGATCGAAGACATGTGCGTGCTAATGTGCGGCAGTCTTCTGTCGAAATTGGGGATACCAGCGCCAAATCGTTCGATGCATTCAATCGCGAATTGCAACGAGAGCAATTCTTTGATCGAGATGAGCTGACTGAAAGAGCCCAAACAAATGTGTTGCCATTGAATGCCGAGCAAAAGAACATGTACGATTTGTTGATGAAGGTTGTTGATGATGGAGCATCCTCTGGTATTGGTGCCACATTGTTAAAAGGCGGTCGAACTGCATTTTCCGCTTTGAAGCTTCTGATGAATCTTCTCACTGTTGACAAGCCAACGTGCAGCGAAATTGTTGCGAGAATACAAAATCATCATTTGAGATGAGTGCACGATGGCACATAAACGAGATCTGGAGGCAGTTGGTGGGGCTATGGTACTGCTGCCCGGAGATTTTTGTCAAACGCTTCCCGTCATCCCAAAATCTACTGCTGCTTAATGCATGCCTGAAATCGTTGTTTGTTTGCGGCATGTCAAGAAGTTGAAATTGACTGCGAACATGAGAGTCACGTTGCAAAACGACCCATCTATACTGGCACTTGGTAATGGCTAAATTCCTGTTGATGTTTCAACTGGATTGATGACGTTCCCGGCAAATTTTTGCGAGTTTACATCATTGAAGGAGAAACTCATCACCAAAGTTTTCCCCAGCATTGCACAAAATTATACAAATCTAGATTGGATAAGTGAACGGGTCATACTAGCAGCGATGAATAAGAACGTCAGTAGCTTGAATGAAGGTGGGATCGATCATAAGCATGTTGCGGAATCTGAATCGTCTTAAATTGTGCAATTGTACGCGGTAGTCGGTCAAGAAACTGATGATCAATGTGATTAAAGCGACATTCATCAAGAGCAAATTCCAAGGAGAGGAATTCCTTATTCCACGAATTCCTAATAATCTAACCGATCTTCCCTTCCAAATTCAAGCGAATTCAACTTCCGAATACAATCAATAAATCGCAAGGGCAATCGTTGGAACTTTGTGATATCAATCTCGAATTTTCCTGCTTTTCACAAGGTCAGCTGTACGTTGCCTGTTCGCGTGTTGACAAACCGTCTTCATTGTTTGTTTTTAACCCAGGAAAATAAATCGAAAAACATTGTTTATCAGATCGCTCTTAACCGCTCTTCACTAACATTGATTAAATTAAAATAAATCACCATAAAACTTGAACTAACTGTGTTTTACAATTACCCTGGAGCTTATGTCAATTCGTTACCTTAGGAGCGAGACGTAGTTTGCCGGGTCCTAAGTTGTATGGCAGAACAACGTTTGCCGGGTCAGCTAGTGTTCGATAAAGCCTGGAGATCAATTTGGTTTTGAAACCAGTACTGAAATTTCAATCAGTTTAACTGACTGATAAATACCATCACCCAATATAAGATATTGTTTAAGTCTTGAGTTATTGAAATTAACCGATTTGTAATGAAAACCAGTTAGAAAGTTTCAGTCGGGCAACCAAACTTTCATTTACCCTTACCCTCAGTAAAACAAATAATTTTCTATTATATTGATATTATTACTCGATTTCTAAAGTGGGCGGAGTGGTACATTTGTATGGGAGGTACGAGAAGGGGTGTGGTTAGGCTTCCAGCTTTATTCTCCATTACTTTATCCTGTTATAGCTTTACTAATTACAGAATTTGGGCACGATTGCCTTGGGTGTACTGATATTATTAGTACATCCCTAAAGTGGTCGGAAAGGTACATTTGTATGGGAGGTACCATAAGGGGCGTCGCTAGACTTCCAAATTTTTCTCCAAAACTTGTTTCTATTATAACATAACAAAATTCAAAATTTGGGCACGATCGTGTCGAGTGTATTTATATTATTACCCTATTTCTAAAGTGGGCGGAGTGGTACATTTGTACGGGAGGTACCAGAAGGGGCGTGTCTAGACTTCCAGATTTTTTCTCCAAAACTTTATCCTGCTTAAACTTTACCAAATACAGAATTTGGGCACGATCGCGTTAGGTCTTTTAATAATATTAATCGATTTCTAAAGTGGGCGGTACCAGATGTGTATGGGAGGTACCAGATGGGGCGTGAATAGACTTCAAATTTTTTTCTCCAAAACTTTATCTTGTTATAGCTTTACTAAAAATAGAATTTGGGTACGATCACGTTTAATTTATTGATATTATTTCTCCATCTCTATAGTGGGCGGAAAGGTAGATTTGTATGGGAGGTACCAGAAGGGGCGTGGCTAGGCTTTCAAAATTTTTTCCAAAACTTTTTCCTGTTATAGCTTTACTAAATACAGAATTTGGTTACGATCCCGTAGGGTGTATTGATATTATTACTCGATTTCTAAAGTGGGCGGAATGATGTATTTGTATGGGAGGTACCAGAAGGGCCGGGGCCATGTAGCCCATTTGCAATACCGTAAGTAGTTTTGAGAAAATAATAACTCGTGCAAAATTTCAAAACATTTGAATCGAATTTGGTTCAAAGAAACCTAGGGTCTAAAGTCACTCCTTCTATGTGTTACACTTTTGGGTCGTATCAAATGATATATACCCTCATCCCTAAGGGTGATGGTATAACTAATAATATTTCTTCTTGTGTATTTAACTCACACACAGCCAAATGAGTTAGTATAGGTGTGTGCATACCTGATTTAGGGATATAAAAGCCGAAATAGAGATTGAAATAATGCAATCACCCAGACCATACAGCTCAGGGTGGAATAGCAAAAATGAGGCTGTTTATTTATTTTTTGAAGTAGTTGTGCGATATGCAGGGATTTTTCGAATTTTGTGCTTTAATGGGAAGAAAGGTCGAAAAAGGATAAAACTGGTACCATCACCCAGATCAAACAGCTAGAACTAGAAAAACGAAAATTTCGGTGAATATTTATTTTATGGAGTTTTAGTGCTTTTATAGCTAATTTTTTTAAAGTTTATTAGGCCGAAAAAGGGATAAGACTGGTGCTATCGCCTACACCAAACCGCTAAAGGTAGAATCGCAAAAATTTGTTTTAAAACTTATTTAAAGGAGTAGTACTTTGAAATAAGGAGGTGTTTCGAAATTCAAATTTGTTGAAGGAAACCCCCGAATAAGGGGATAGAATTGGATCCATCACCCAAATCAAATGGCTAAAGGTAGAATTGCGAACATTGAGCTTAATATTTTTATAGAGTAGTACACAGAAAAAAAACGCATTCTAAATTTTAGTTTAAAATTCTTATTTTTTGCAGAAAAAGTAAGCGTAGAAATTGTTAAAATAAGAATAAAATTCTCCAATTAAGTTTGTACGAACCTTATTACAGAATTTTAAGTACCAACTTCTAAACTTTAAAGTAAAAAATTAATATCAAGTTTTTTCTGACTTAAAGTACGAATAAAAATCTTACATTAATCTTTGTAGAAATTATTAAAATTAGAATAAAATTCTCCAATTAAGTATGTACGAACATAAAACTCTGAGAAAAAAATGTTTGGGAGAGAAATGACATTTACTCTCTTAGCTTAATGTTTTCTCCCCACAATAAATTCGCATTCTACATTTAAGTTCAAATTCTTATTTTTGCAAAAATAGTACTTGAATTTATGCGTACAAATTCTCCAATTTGGTATGAAAATCTTAAGAGCTTGTGCGACTCAAATGACGTGTGATCTTCGTTGATGGCAGTGTGTTTTGACTTCTCATTAATTTCGTGAAGATTATAACACTTAAGGTTGGTAATGATAGTAAAAATGCAAAGAAAAAGGATACTGATTAGATAGTTTGGCAACTATCTTAATGTCACCTTTAATTAAGAATCTACTCTTCAAAATCATGCCCCATAAGGCTTAATGTCATCTATAATTAAGAATTCTATACTTAAAAATCAAGCCCCAGCAGGCTTAATGTCATCTATATTCAAGAATTCTGTACTTAAAATTCAAGCCCAAGCAGGCTTAGTGCCATCTATATTCAAGGATTCTATACTTAAAAATCAAGCCCCATCAGGCTTAATTTCATCTATTATTAAGAATTTTATACTTAAAAATCAAGCGCCACAAGGCTTAATAACATATACAAATAAGAAATCCAGGCTAGGTTTTTCCGTTCTTGGATCAAGCATTTCGTACTGGATTTAAGAAAATCCGTACTTACCGTACTTTTGACACCGCTTGGGAATGATTAAACTACGGAATACTTCATTTTTTTTTTTGAGTGAAGTCTTTTTTTTTAATTTCGTACTTTTAGGAGTAAAAAGGACCGAAAAGTGCTAAAACTGGTTCCATCACCTAGACCAAAGTTACTTATTTAAATGAGTAGTTGTGCGATTTTGGGAATGAAACGAAAAAAAATTGGTGCAATCTGTCATAGTAAACAACTTAAGATATTATCACAAAATTTGGGATGTATATTTATACCATCACCCTTAGGGATTAAAGGAGACGAGTTAGACCACAAGTATCTTAAGACCAGTATCTTGAGCTATGTCCGGCTAGCTGGCTGGCTGGATGGCTAGTGAGCAGGATAACTCGAGTAAACCTTAACTGGTCTTTATACAAATTTACTAGTATTAATATTTTCTACAATGAAGTAATGGCATAGTAAACGGGCCGAACTCCCCACCCTTTCTGGTTCCACCCATACAATATACCTATAGTGTTCAAATACTTGGATTTTTCAGAAACCCGATTTGGACGCTTTACTATGAGTCTCAAATATGGTGGCCATTTTAAACATTTCGTTGTCTGAAGAATTGCAATTATAATTCTGGAAAACATTTAAAATTTTCGAAAGTATTTTACTGATATTTCGAACATTGAACATATCATAAATACTATCAGAATTTACATATTCATATTTTTGCGATGCACAGCTCAAACTTTTTGTAAGCCCCATAAAGTCATATTTTTGGGACTGAGCTATTATGTATAGAAAATAGCAAAATGTAATACATGCCAAAATGGTTAATATTATTTTATTAGTAATATAGAATAAATTTATGTTAAAAATGATTTATTTTCTATCAAAATACAAAACATTTTTAATGAAAATAAATTTAAGTAAACAATTAGATTGCTATAAATTTATTATCACAACAGCAGTAAGGACTAATTCAAATAAGAGTAAAAAAATACATTACACATGATTCCAAACAACCAGTCTATGATGGTGCTGCTGGCATCAGATGACAGATTTACGAGCCAAATGTGCACGAGCACATCTTTACAGCGTCTACATGATGCCTCTTTAGCAGTATCTTTTATTATTTTTATTACAGCCAATGTAATTTACGATGTGTTTCTTTTTTTTGCTTCGACATTTGTGTTTGTCGTGTTTTCACTTGGCAGAGAAAAACTTTTAAACATGTCCCTTCTCTTCTCTCAGCTCGCACGTCAGCAAGGACTTTAAACAATTTGTCGTCTATCAGGATTGGAATGAAAACAAATTTGGCCAACAAACAAAACAACAAGTAAACATATCACAACCAGACGACAATGGCACACGCCCGCGACCTACACCAACAAGCCAGACAAGAGACCAACAGGACATCCAGGCTAGGCACTGAATCTTATGTCAGACGTTCGATTGAATACAAGAAAATAGTTAAATAGAAGAGAAAACTACATATTGCGAATAAGTGATGAGAGAAGAATCAACTCTTTGAATCAGTCAAGAGGAGGGCAACAAAACGTTGCCATCTTTGATTAATTCATACAAAAGTTTTCATTCATTTCATTGGCGACAGTTGGATATATCTGATGCTAAGTAAGTCAGTAGAGTTTTTTTGCGCTGCAGATATCACATAAAATATCGACACAATTATTCAGTGCTCGTTTTCGCATCGTTAATACTTATTTTCTAACAATTCTCGTGTCATTTAAGACGCCCTCCATTGGAGTAACTGTGTAATTAGTACATTTGGTTGGTGTACAAATCCAAAAAATATCTTTGGCAGATACTATGTTCGGAACTAATACAATGTCAGGGATAAATTATTTTTATATTACGCTGATTAGTTTACACGCCTCTTCAAAAGCAAATACATACGAGGAAACTGTAGACATTTTATGACCTTCTGGAAGAAAAATATGACTTTACTCTTGATCTGGTCATTGTAATGAAAGATTTCTATGCAAAAATGGAAAGATAACTTGCTCCTGGTTTGGGTTATTGGTTTGTTTCGTATTGCACAGAAAACATAACAAATATTTCCTTTTGGGATTTAAAGGGTTTCTGAATTTTCGACGGTTAACAGGCTTCGATAACCCACTTGATCCTATTTATATTTTGAGGACCACAGAAATAAGGAGAATAAGTAAAATTCATTTCAAAATGTTTCAAAAACAGATCAAAATTACTTATTTATTAATTTTCTAATTGATTCGATACCGGAAGCTGTATCGTGGCGATACGCGATACGATACATAAGATTGTCATAAGGATGGTCTATGTGGGGGATCTGACAAAACCGTTTGCCTTTCGGAATTAAAACACTGTTCAAAGTTAATATTTGAAAATTATGATTTATTAATATTATGATGAAATGTACACTTATTGAGAAGAGGTGTTCGCGGTTTCAATATCAGTCAACAACTACTCGCGTCTCTGTCCTAGTTAAGGCAAAAGAAAATGTCAAATAGGGAATTCATGTAAATAACTTAAAAGGGTTGCCAATACAAAACAATATGGATTCAAAAAAACATAAATAACATTAGGTGACAAGATACTTATGTTATGTCACAACTTCGCAAATATAAAGCATGGATCTTTATTTAAACTTTAAATTTAAAAGGCTTAAAATTTTAAAGGCTTACAAGATTCCCCAAACTACCACCAACGACGAAATTTTGTGAATGTCACGGATTATTCCCGAGGCAGGTCATAACCCTGATATTGGATTTATTATTATACTTCAAATTGGGTATAAAATTCATGTTTATGTTATATCTTTTATGCACTCCGCTTGAGAGTTATTTGCAATCCCCTATTCCGTATAAGTTGGGAGTTAATTGAAAACTTTAAACGCGTTTATCTCGGATTCGAAATATTTGAGTTATGCCGGTTTTTCACCAAATAAGCGATATCATATATATATAAACAAGTACAGAAATTTCAGTCAGATAAACTGACTGATAAATACCATCACCCACTGTAAGATATTGTTTATGTCTTGAGTTATTGAAATTAACCGATTCTAATTTAAATTACTTATGTATTATTAGGAATATGCTTGCTTGTGGAGTGTAAACGGCTGTTGCTAGGACTTTCGGTCATACAATGAAAAAGCGCCAATTCCGGTTCTTTATATGGGAGGTACAAGAAGTGGTGTGTCAAATAGTTAGGTTTTCTGAGTTTTCGCCCATATATAAAACAAATTAACTGACCAAATTGCATTATCCCGCAGGTGCCCGATTGGAAGTTATGGGAGAAATATCAATTTTCCAAAAATAGGTCATTTTGTATGGGAGGTACCAGAAGGGGTGATTCTATATAGTCCATGTTCGTTCCTCGTTCATATTTTCATGCCCGTACAACTTACGCATAATTTGACTGAATTCAGTGTACTTCCAAAAAAAAATAAGTATGTAAGACTATGGGTGTGAGTTTGGTCATTTGTATGGAAGGTACCAGAAGAGATGTGTCAAATAGTAAGGTTTTCTGGGGTTTTGCCTCCCATAACAATATAAATTTAACGACCAATTTTCATTACCCCCCAAGAGTCCGTTTGGAAGTTATGGGAGAAATATAAATTTTCCAAAAATAGGTCATTTTGTATCATCATACTCAAAATTTGAGTGAATTCAGTTTACTTACAAATATGATATGTATGTAAAACTGTGAGGGTCAATTAGGTCATTTGTATAGGAGGTACCAGAAGGGGTATGGCAAAGGTTTCGGTTTTCTTAGGGTTTGTCTACTTTTGCAAGATAAATAAACTGACCTAATTCAAATATCCTACGATCGTCCGTTCGGATGTTATGAAAGAAATCTAAATTATCCAAAAATAGGCAATTTTGTATGGGAGGTCCCAGAAGGAGTGGGGCTATTTTGCCCATTTACAATCCCATTAGTTCGTTTTAAAAAATGTTAATACTGGTAAATTTTCATACCGATCCGTTAAGGTTTACTCGAGTTATCCTGCTGACCAGCCAAACAGACAGACGGACATAGCTCATTCTTTTGAAAAAGTTCTGAAACGAATTTGGTCTTAAGATACTTGGGGTCTAACTCGTCTCCTTCAAAGCGTTACACTTTTTTTCGTATCAAATGATATATACCCTCATCCCTAAGGGTGATGGTATAAAAAAAATTACGAATCTGGTAAAGATAAAGAAAAATATCTTATTTTTTAATAGATTAGTACATAGTTGTTCCAAACAGAACAAAATTGGCAATACATGTAACCCGGTCTATGAAAAGGTGGCTTATGACTCAAAAAAATATTTTTCCCTTTTTTTTGGTTCGGATAGTTTTTGAGACGCTCTTTCACATGGTGAAAATCAGAAAGTCCTAACTTTCTAAGAAGTGTACTAAAAATGTAGAGAAAGAAGAGCACAAATGAAAGAAAAGCAGAATTTTATTGATTTATTTTATTGATTTCTCGAAATTTTGTTGTTGAGTCTTAAGCCAGCTTTTCATAGACGGGATCACATATATCTTTTAAACACATTTACATTTAGTAAAAGAAACATCTCACAAAATAGTTAACTTATATATGTTATGAAAAAAAATATTTTTATTTTCCGATAAAATATGCGATCTCTGAAAAAATATTAGTTTTGTTAATAAAAATGCTATCAAAAGGAAGAAACAGGTGCAAAATATGATTTTTTGCATAGGTATAAATTAGTAAGAATAACTAAACAATCTTATGGAAGTAACGTTGTTTATTTGTTCAATAATAAGCGAGATATATTTGTAGTTCTCCTAAAAAGTTTACTTTTTTAAGTTATATGTGCGCGATAAGTAAAATATCTACTGCACTCTCGCTCCCTATATTGTGCAGGAGATAATAGAACTATAGGTCTATTATTATAAATTTATTTTTAAATATTGTTCGCTAAAAGTGCCCTCCAAATACCAGTTTTTCATATTTTATTTCTATGGAATAATTCACTGTCGATAGGAATGACTGGGCGAGACCAATGCAAACGAATATAGTAAATATCAGAAAGAAAGCTAATCAAATGTTCATGATTAAATTAATAACCTCGTTAAAAGAAAGCAACAGAACAGATTAAATCTTAAAAATATTTCCAATTGCATTTGAGCAAAACAACTGCTTTTCATATTATGATTTCAACATAGATTTTTATTCAGTTGTGACAAAAAAGCACGGAATTGGAATTTGCTGCTATGAGATGCACATTTATAAATGACTCAAAGTAAGAGTAATCAGTTCTAAGGAACTGCAGACAGCAGTAACTCACCGCTATGTAATTTTAAAACATGGCAACGGACGTCTAGATAAGCGGTTTACAAAAATATCAAAATGGAGTTTATAGTTTTATTTTCTCTCATTGATGGCTTAAGTGACAACTGCTTGGTATACTATTACTTATTTTGGGTTTATATAGCAACTTATAGTGGCATTTGGAAGTATAAAATTGTTGTATTCTATTAATACAATGTAGAATCGACAGTGTAGATACAAACTAATCGCAATGTAACGAATTATAGGGAACAGGAAGATGAGACTGCTTATGAATATGTAGATACAAATATTGAAGGAGGAAACATACAGCAATCACAAAGCTTAGCAATATTTGTTTATACTTAAATCGAGTACAGTAATTTCAGTCAGATGAATTGACTGAGAAACACTCTTACCCTATGTGTGGTATTGTAAACATTATTTTTGAGTTTCTTGAAAAGTATTTCCATAGAACATTCCTATGATAGTTTTGGGGAAATCGGTATGTAGAAGGTTTTTAATGTTTATACGACATTCTTTAGGCAAACCTCAAAGAAGGCTTCCATTGAAATTTACTTAAGCAATATAAAAATTTGTTTAAAAAATGCTGCTAGATGACAAGTTCCTCTCATCTTAAAAAGGGTGGGAAGCCGTCGGTATTCATAAAAAAACTTTAATTGCCGTTTTCTCCTGAACTAAGCATCCAATCTCAAGAAAGGAGCTTGACTTGTTACTAACATACTTAAAAAAAAAACTTAATTTCCCTTTACACCCCATGAATGAGGTATGGGATAGCTTCTCGCGTTGTTGTGAATAAACACGCTTTCTATTTTTAAATTCACAACTAACGGCACCTACCGTTTATCGGCAAATGCGGATGTCACTGTTTGAGAAGCTCTTACTTGACATGCCGATAGACTCGACACTAATACTGCGAAGTTGCTGTCGACAACATTCGAGGGGGCCGGCAATGAAAGAATTTTTTTTAGATGGCTGGAGTCAGGAACTGAACCTGGGATCTCCCGCATGGTATTCGCATGTTCTAACCAATACACTAGTTGTAAAATCACTATGATATAGTGAAATGTGTGAGAAGCCGTCGATATTAACATAAAAAATTGTTTGTGCAGTTTTCTCTAAAGCTCAGTGCCCAAAAAGGAGCTTAATTTATAATCACCAGGGCAACCGGAAATATGCCCTAAAAATCGTGTTTTATACGCATAAAATATGACCTGAAAAATGGCAAAATAGGACCTTAAAATCAACAAAAACATGCTCTAAAAAATTTAAGTCACACAATTTTTCTCATATGAGTTAGAAATATTTTTATTTAGAGCAAAAAAAAAACAGCTTAAAAATTATAAAAAAAAACAATATTATTTTAAATTCAGACATTGTAAGTATTTTTGGTAAAATTACATACACTAATGTTGAGTAAGTAAAATAAAATAGAAATAAATATTTAAGTATTATTATTAAGGGAACAATTAAAAAAATATCACATGAATTTATTTAGCATTAGAGTAACAAAATCTTAAACCATGTTTCCTAAGTATCACGGTGTTTTTGTATGTTGAGCATCTTATTTGAGATTGTTGTTGCAATAAAATACAAAATATTGAGATAAATTATCGAACAAAAAATGTTGTCTATTACAACGTTAAATGTTTTTGTACATTGAGAATGATCTTTCGACATCCACAGATGTAATTGGAGCGACAGTATTTCCTTTACATCGTAGTTTGATGTTAATGTTGGCGCAGATCCACACAATTCTTTACAAAAACTTTTCATTACTTCCAAGCCAACGTTTTGAGATACAATTTGATTAAATTTTTGTTTACTATTAAATTAATTTCGGGATTCTATAAATTATCAAGCAATTTAAATGTGTCTTCAATCACCTGAACTTGTTCAATAAGCGTAAGATTTGATGTTTGCAAATTTTTAATATGTTTTGCAATTAAACCGTAATTTGAAGCAATTGAAATCAAGTCAGATCAAGTTTGGGGGTCAGTCAAGAGATCCTTTGCTGTTTTAATGGATTGTGCATCCTCATCGTTTAATGCACTTATGACCTCTAAAATGTCTTCATAATTGTTGGCATAGTAGTTAACTGCTTTAAGAATTGTTCCCCATCGTGTTGTTATAGCTTCTGGAGGTAATGGAAGGTCTAGAAACATTTGTTTAAAAAGTTCCTCTCTACATGGAGCTTTTAAAAAAACCTTCTTCACATTAGCAAATGTTGTATTTACGTTTTCATATAAATTCCTAATACATTCACACAATCGATGGACACCATGATGGGCACACATGCGTCACTTTCTGATAAAATGCCACTATAGCTTTTGCAGCCTTTACCATGCATATTGAAGTGACGAAGTAGACCTACCAGATGGTGGCACGTCACTTGGTCCTTCCAACGAAGTTTGGGTCTCCCTGCTCTGCGCCGTCCTTCAGGTTCGCCTTCAAACACTTTGTTTGCTGGAGCATTTACATCCATCATGACAATACATCCATCTGACTCTTTTAGCTACGTCGATGCCGTGGTAAGGCTCATACAGCTCATTGATCCGTATATTTTTCGGAGCACTTTTCTCTCAAATACTCTCAGGTTTTGAATGTCCGTTGTGGTAAGCACCCACGATTCTCAGCATACAATAGAATGAGTAAAATTAACACCTGGTACAACTGTTTCTTCGTATCTCGAGTTAAGGTAGTGTTACAAAAGTTCTGCCGAAGTCCGTAGAAACATCTATTGGCGAGCACTATTCCCCGCTTGATTTCTTGGTTGACATTATTTTTCTTATTGACGGAAGATCCGAGGTAGGTAAATTCATCTACTACCTCAAAACAAATTTATCAACGTTGACGCACCGTCCCCATCGAGAGGACTCTTTGTTCGTTGAATTCATAATTTTTGTTTTGTCCTCGTTGACCGCTAAACCGTTTTTTGGTGACTCCTTTTCTAGCGATGAGAAAACTGCAGTAACATTCCGCAGATTTCGGCCAATGATGTCTATATCATCGGCATAGGCTAGTGGCATGTGGCTTTTGTAGAATATGGTGCCAGACATTTTGACATCGCCCTGGCTAATGAATGTTTCAGAGTGATTCTTACCAATCTTAACCGAGGATTTGGTGTTTTCCAAGGTACATGTCGAATTAGCTTTGCAGGAATACCAAACTCAGACATGGCCTCATATAGCCTATTCCTTATCGGAGAGTCGAAGGCAGCTTTGTAGTCGACATAGAAGTGGTAGGTGTCGATCTGCTTTTCATGAGTTTTTTCCAGGATTTGTCGTAAGGTGAATATTTGATCCATCATCACACACGCTTGTTTCGCATTCAACACAAAAACAGGCAGTGAAACAACGTTCAACGATTGTTGAGAGAGCACAGCATTGTTATCGTGTACAATTCGACAGCACATATACAGATGTGCGACCACACACAAGCACACAATTCAGTTATGGCACCACTGATGTAGAGCCAAGGATAAAATTAAAAGTATACAAGAACTATTACTTTTTAAAGTTATTCATCGGACTTGCCCGTTGTGTGAGTCTAAAAACAAATGCGTTTTCACATACAGAAGTGCTAGGAGTTCATGGGATTCAAATGGTACGCAATTGTAAACTTTAAACCACATTTTTAATGAATATAGTCGGTTAATGTAGTCTTAGACTTTGTAGTACATTCCTTACTAAGAAATGCGAAATATATTGATAATGTAATTAACTTTCTTAGAGATCTAAATTTATAAAATTAGTGTGTCAAAAAATATTTTTAAATTATGAGCTATAATAATGTCTTGTTCCAAACAACCACAAGGTATTACGACTGTTTAATAAAGTTAATAAATATTAAAACAGTTGTCCCTTTCACAGATGACTGCACATTACATTTGTTTGAATTACATAACTTCTACCGAGTTGTTGCAATGTTTTCAGTGTTGCAATGGTTTCAGTGCTTATGATGAGATTTTTCATTTAACTGGCCAGTTATGGAATCTCATTCCTGCTTTACTTGTACATGTAATTAGAATTTTAGTTTTCATTTACAGGGGACAGTATGGCGACGCACCAATGTGCCATGACGACCGAGAAATTTGTTTACATAATTATCCCTTCTTACTTCACTGATATGCAACATGTTCCTGGTTACAGGGGGATGCAAGTGCAAACTGTCATTAGTTAAAGTAATAAACTAATGAACTTTATTAACTATTAAATCTATTTCAAGGCACAAATACCCCGAAGCATTTGCATAACACTTTTTAATAAGGTATGCATAATATAGTGATTACCAAGGGATATTTTTACCTCTTCCTACTGAAATGTAATGTGAAAGCAACAACTTTATAAATAAGTTTCAAATTAAATAGTTTCAGATTGAAACTTGAACAAGTTCCTTGCAAAATTACTCTGCTAACACAATAGTGCTGTGTAAAACACAATATTAGGGCGAAACAAAAATAATATTTTTGATTGGAATAGTGTTACGAAGGTATTACGTATATATATATGGCAAAAGAAACAAGAACAAGCAATGTTGTATTTACTATGAGATGTAAAATATATATTGAAATTAATATTTCGCTGTTTGAATGAATATCAAAGGCGCATTAATAAATTATTTTCATTCGCAAAAGAGAACTAAAACTTTTCCATTCATCTCCATTTAACTATAAAAAAATAGATTGATTCAATATGCCCCTAATTATAAGACTCACACAATGGAACTTACAGTTTTATGGTGATTCCAAATTTTTGAAGTTTTTACTGGACAAATGCCGATTGGCTCTACATTGGACTAAATTTTTTAATCACTCTAGCACTGATGCAACAAGGAGCAGCAATTGAGGACCTTTGCCCGTAGTCATTCCTACAGATCTTATATAATAGACTTATATAATTTATGCTTATTCAATAATCATACAATAATTGCGAGTGACCCTAATGTAGATGCACATAAATGTTCTCGATAACAATCGCCAGCATCAAGTGCATTCTCCCCTTAACAATGGCAAATTTCGTATTTGGTATGAGGTGGTACAAGGACGAACGAACATCGTTAAAATTAATTGGAATGTTCATCCGAGTTGATGACTACGTTTTACATTAGATTATGGTACTGCGAGTTTAACATACAGAATGTTATGTCATAATTCGATATATCCACATATATACACACATACATATGTACAAGAAAAAGCCAACGTTCATCACGTTGAGATATAAATACGTCCATGTAAATATGGATGTAGATTTATATTTTAGCGGATGATGAGAACGTTACCACCGCGCCCAATATGGTTAGAATCCTTCCATAACATCAATAATGTAATGACATTGTGGGTGGTGTGTGCCGGTTTGTTTTTTTTTACGAGAATCCTTTTAAAAGATTTTCGTGAAGTAAAGTTGTACAAACACAAAACAAAGAATACCACATGTTACGAACTAGGTTGGGAAGATAAACTTTGGCATTGAAAAGAAAACACTGTTTTTTAGCAACATTTATTTAAATTTTGCTATATATCCAACGCTGCTGGTTACTTAGTCCAACCGGAAAAACATTACAACGTTGCAAAAAGGCAACAACGAATTTAAACCGAATGGAGCTACGCATTAAATTGAGCAGAGCAATAGGTAACGTATATTCCAGTAAATCCTCTTAGTTTTTTCAACACAACAATGTTCCACAATGTCGATGTTCACACCACACAGTTGAATATTACCGTTTATGCGCTGCATTACGAGAAAAACTTAATGCATACACATCGTTCCTGTGACACAAAGCCATTTAGAGAAGATGAGAGACGCGAACGTGGAGATTATCAAAAGGCACCAGATATAGTTAAAGCTGGAACATTCTGACAAAACCAACAAAAAATTGTTGTATTAATTGCAATCAACATATAAAAAATTTAAGCTATTTTCGTCGATGCTATATTCTACATCGCATATAATATAAACGAAAATGAAATAAGAATAACAATTTTCAGCTTAGTCGGGTGCCTAAAATCCGTCAAATTAACTGTACTTACTCAAAGGCATCTTTGGAAATTAGAATCAGAGATTAATCTGATTGGTTCTTATATAAATAAATCCAAAATCCAAGGAAATCCGCGTGTGTAATGATTGTATTATGTGAAAGACTAAAGCAAAATATGTCCGATGTGATGGCCCCCTTATTAGTAGCAACAAATCTGGTAATCCCAACCTATTAATTAGAGTATCCAATCGATTAATCGTTGTTCGATTAATCGACGATTTTTTTTCGAATAATTTTTCGATTAAGAAAAAATAGTAAATTTCGATTAACGAATAATCGATAAATTTAAACCGATTAATCGATTTAAATAATTTTTAAATAAATTCTGCTTTCTTTATATATATGTAATGCTATCTGACCCGGCAAACGATGTTCTGCCACACAACTTTGGACCCGTCTCGCGCCTAAGGTAACGGCTAAGAACTTCCTCTCCTTTGAATTTGCCCTTAATGATCGTGGCTTTAGTTAAAATTTTGGATGATTCAGATTCCGCAAAATGATCATGATCGATCCCACCTTCAGCTGCAAATTATGCGTCGAAGTTTCTGGCACATCTAGAGAGTTCAAAAATTCTGTCGAACTTTTCATTCATGTTAAATCACCTCGAAAATTATTCATCGTTCGGTCATCTGTCTCCAAAGCTCTGTAATGATAGTATTTTCTTCACATTGTTTTTTTTTTCTAGTTGACAACATTCTTTTTTTCTCTCACTTGATTTTTTTTGTATAGGTATGATCACAATCCCGATTCACCACAGTGGTTTTACCACATTTAGAAAATTTGGTGGTAGTAGTGATAACTAGTACGTTTTTATCATAGACTAGCTATTGAAAGAGTATAAGCCACGTGTAACGGTGCTAAATATGAGCTGCCGTAACAAATATTAGTGGTGAAAGCTTCTTGTTCTCAGTTATCTTTGCTAACTATAGGTTTCAACGGCGACGATGGAAGGCCTTATAGTTCTTTTGAATTTGGCTGCTGAAGTGATAAAAACGTAAATTTTAAAGTAAAAAGTGAAAAAAGTGAAAAGTTACATGTGACCTAAGTACCGACCGATTTGTTAAGAATCGACCTTTTTTTACCTTTTTAAGAGGATTTCAGCGAAATTAATATAGAAAGAAAAGGTAATAATACATTTATTTTTGATTTCGTGGCAGTGATTAAAACCAGTTTTTTTTTTATTTGTTGTGCATTAGTTGGAATTCTTCACGATTCCACTTTAGAGCCTGTCTTGGTAGGCAGCGACTACCAGTGGATCAAAGCACTGTACAGTCTCTCGAGTCCCTCGTGTATTGGACCTGCCTTCCAACCAGCCACGTGGGTTTTCAACATTACTCGGGAGACTGTCATTGATTAGCAAGGGGCTCAGGAAAATACCAATTGGATGAAATACATGTGTGACCTTAAAGTGATCTGCAAAAAACCAGCATGGTCAAATCGCATTGAATTATGATAAATATATAACCTAAAACTACCTTAAATTGCCTTAAATCTACATAATTTGCATTTAATTGCCGTACATAACCTTAAATAACCCTAAATTTCTAAGCTTAAGACTTCCTGAATTGCCTTAAACTACCTTGAATCTACGTAATTTATCCTAAATAGATTAAATTCCTTTAAACTACGTTAAATGTACATAAATTACCCTACATTACTTTATAGAACCTTAAATTATCTTAAATTGCCTTAAATTCATAACCTTAAATTCGTAATCTTAAACTACATTATAATAACTACTATAAGTTATAAAATAAGCATTGGGGTAAAAATAGTAACACCAAAACATAAACCAGACGCGAAAACCCTATCGAACACAAGTATCTACAAAATCATCAAACATCGCAAGAAGGCCTTCATGCAACGTGGGATGACATCGGGTTTGTAAGTTCGAAACAAACCAAACTTGTAAGTAATGAAGAAATAGATTTATATATCACTGTATATCATATCTCGTAAATAATTTAAAAATGTCATAATTTTCTCGCTTGAGATATATATATTAATTCTCTTTTCGTCCACCTTCCGTGGAAGAGAATTCATTGAGAATTCAAAATTTCGTCTTCATGTTTTGAGTTATCTTATTTTTTTCTCCACCTCTCTCTACGCGTAATTGAAATACTTGCTTTCTGTTTTCATTTTTTTATACTTTATTTTTTTTATTTTGTTTTGATCATGCCTTGATTTTTCTCTTTGTTAAAATAAACTTAAATTATGAACTGAAATAAGACAATGTGAAAATTCAGTGTCGTAGGTGAAGGTATCTCTAGTGGGGGTTTTCATATAAAATTGCTGGCCAATGAATTCCCAACGGATGGGAGGGTAAAGAGGCCCATGGTATATACCAACTATACCAAATTATAAGTTAATTGGATATAGAGTTAATTAATTGGTAAAAAAATAAACAATTGCTTCTGTCTGAGGGCTTGTAAAAAGTTATCTGAGAACACGCATAAGGTTTCGTAAAGCAGTAAAAAAATATAAATTACTTATAAAAAGAAAATAAGAAAAATACCATTATAGCTCGTTTATGCGCCATCGTGCATTCATTCCAAATAATTATTTAGCATTCTCGCAACAATTTCGCTATACGTTGGCTTGTCCACCGTGAGAAGAAATTGGAATGTGCAGTTCGACCGCCTTTCAACAATATGGAAGCAATACCAGAGAATGCAACAGCTAACTCAATTGCGATCTTGACCGAATTGTTGCCAGAATCAAAGAAATTACAAATGTCTTGCCTGTCCCACCGGGAGTATCGAGAAAGTAAATGCCTCCGGTCCATCGTCAACAACCTTCATCAGCGAATTTGCTCGGCATTTAAGGGCGGCACATTTGTTCGGACTCTTTCAAAGTCTTGCAATTCGCGATTGAATGCATCATGCATCGAACGATTTGACGCTGGTATTCCCAATTTCGACAGTAGACTGCCGCACATTAGCACGCACATGTCTTTGATCAGAAGATAATTTCAAGATCGGAATTGTATGTTGTCGAGCGAATTCAGTGCAAATATCGTCAGCCATCCTTTTATTTGTCCCACAATTCGCTCGGGTTCGGCAGATGCAACGTGGCTATGATGATCGCAAACAATGTACGAATTTGATTCGCTGGAGCAGAAATAGTTGTTGGTGAGATTCTCGAAGTGTGGCGACTGATTGAAACTAATAAAATTGAGATGCTCCGTTTCAACCTTGACGTTCATGTCAACGCAGTACTGTTGAAATAAACGGCGATATCTTAACAGATGATTGTCAACATCTTGTGAGCTAAAAATTTTATTCGTTTCTTCTCCTGAAATACGAATTCGAACTTAAAGGGATAATGAAAAAGAACTGATGACTTGTAAACAAACCTTTCGTTCCATTGACCATCTTTAAATTGAGTTGATAGCCATCCTTTCCACCACAGAACATTAACGGGTATTGAAACGAATCATATGACTGATGAGTCTCGTACACGTGCCTAACTTGTCCACCATCCCGAAGCTTGGGAACGATATTGCGTGTTTCCACATACTCCCAACAATCACCACTGCGACTTCATTTATAGTCTTTTGTCTGCTCTGATAATGATTTTGCGGACGTCATAATGCATTGTATTCAATGCGGTTTTGAACAATCGGACCAATGCATTATGGTTATGCAGAAGATTTTGAAACTGTTCGACCATTTCGCGTTTAATCTTTCAACATAATAAATTTCACAATATTCCGAAATTTTTCAAGCATCATAACGAATTTTCCATCTTTTCGTCGTCTAAAATCATCAAATTAAGCGATACAATAAAAAATTTCGTCGAAAAAATCCAAAATTTTCGAGCTTTTTCCGGAATTTCCCGAGTTTTCCTCCAAGAATTTTTCTATTTTTCCATTCGAAAAGTCATTTCGGAATGATTATCCGAAATTTTTCACATTTACATCATTCAAAATTATCAAATCATACAATAAAATGTAAAATTTCGTTGAAAACAAATTTAAATTTTCTATTTTTCCAACCCAAAAGCCACAACAGAACAATTACACACAAAATTTAGTACAAAAATTCAATTTGCTGTGCAAAATGTTTCCGAAAAAATTCGAATTTTTCGAGTTTTTCCTGAAATTTCCGAGTTATCCACCAAAAAGTTTTCAATTTTTCCATTCGGAAAGTCTTTTCGAAATAATTATCCGAAATTTTACACTGTTATATTGTCCAAAATTATCAAATCATACGATAATATGCAAAATTTCGTAAAAACATTTAAAAATTTTCAAATTTTTCCGGAATTTTCCACCAAATTTTTTTTTTTTGCATTCGAAAAGCCATTTGTAACAATTGCAAACAAAAATTCCATACAAAAAAGCAATTTTCGGGTTTTCCAATTTCCCGACTTTTCCGGAGCATTTTCCCAAAATTTTCTTTCACATAAACCTTCTAAAGACAATTACGAACAACTGAAAAAAAATTTCAGCAAAATCGATCCAGCCGTTCTCAATTGATGAATTACTATACATTTTTGCCACCATTTTTATATATATAGATAAATGTAACAGATGATGATATTGTGGTGGAAGAAGAAGAGGAAATAATTGATATCAATGAAAATAATATTTTATTGGAATTGAACGATACTATAAAAAGTATTCAAAATTTAAACAAATCGAATGTAAACTGTAATATAGTTGATGATTTTCTGTATCTAGATAAAACAAAAAAAAAAAAAGATCAAACAAACTAAAAAAACTTTTCAATGCAATTCTCTCAGTTTCACCAACATCTACTTCAAGTAAAAGGGTGTTTTCAAAGTCAAACTTCATTACAACGAAAAAAATCGACTAAGAGCCAAACATCTTAATTGCATATTATTTTTAAAAGATTATTTTAGAAAACTAAAAACTTTTAAACTAAAAAAGATCTCATTTTTATGTACCTAATTAATTATTATTTTTACTAAATGTTTTTGAATTCACATGAATTATTATTTTACGTTTGTTTTTATGTTTGAATATTATTTTTATGTTTTTTATAAATAGAATTTAACGCCTACATTAAATTTGTTTATTTTTCACGTCAAATAAACAGATATACAGAAATTATTCGAGTTATTCGATTAATCGAATTATTCGAGCAATTTAAAAACCTTAATCGATTAATCGAGCAAATTAAAAATCCCAAAATCGATTATTTTTTAATCGAACAAAACCTAAACCCGATTAATTGGATACTCTACTATTAATATTATAAATGTGAATGTCTGTCTGTTTGTTTGTTTGTATGTTTGTAGCTCAATCACTCCTAAACGGCAGAACCGATTTCAATGAAATTTGGAAGACAGTGTACTATATGGAAATTACCGTAGGCTATATATTTTGTAATTTTTGACCATATGGGTGGAGTGGGCGTGTCAAAACTTTTTTTCAGAGCTAGAGAGATACAATTTGATACCCAGATGGTACTCGATAATTTTCGACCAGTTGGCGTAGTGGGCGTGGCAAACCTTTTTTAGGGCTAGAGAGATACAATCTGATACCCTGATAGTGCTCGACAATACGAATATGAATTTGCAGACGTAATTTTAATTTTGGGCATATGGGCGAAGTGGTCGTGGCAAATTTTTTTTTTTGAGCTAGATATGTAGAATTTGAAACCAGATAGTACTCAACAACGCGAATATAAATATGCAGACGAAATTTTATTTTTGGATCCGATGGGCATAGTGGGCTGGGCAAAACTTTTTTTAAAGCTACAGAGATACAATTTGATACCCAGATAGTGCTTGACAACACTAATTTGAATATGCAGACCAAATTTTAATTAAGACCCAATGGGCTTTGTGGGCTTGGAAAAACACGGCAACACGAATTTGAATTCGCAAAAGAAATTTGAATTATGGCCCAATTGGCGGGGTGAGCGTGGCAAAACTTTTTTTAGAGCTAGAAACATACAGTTTAATATCCAGATAGTACTCGACAACACAAATATGAATATGCAGACGAAATTTTAGTTTTAGAATATAAATATGCATATGAAATTTTATTTTTGGATCCGATGGGCATTGTGGGCTTGGCAAAACTTTTTTAAAGCTACAGAGATACAATTTGATACCCTGATAGCGCTCGACAACACTAA
The DNA here is from genome assembly GCA_964034835.1 of Muscina levida. Lineage (NCBI taxonomy): Eukaryota > Metazoa > Arthropoda > Insecta > Diptera > Muscidae > Muscina > Muscina levida. The sequence goes on along the minus strand of OZ035880.1, from coordinate 66,605,654 downwards.
TTTGAATATGTAGACCAAATTTTAATTTAGACCCAATGGGCTTAGTGGGCGTGGAAAAACACGGTAACACAAATATGAATTTGCAGACGAAATTTTAATTTTGGCCCAATTAGCGGAGTGAGCGTGGCAAAACTTTTTTTTAGAGCTAGAGACATACAATTTAATACCCAGATAGTACTCGACAACACAAATATAAATATGCAAACGAAATTTTAATTTTGGCCCAGTTGGCGGAGTGGGCATGGCAAAACTTTTTTTAGAGCTGGAGACTTACAATTTAATACCCAGATAGAACTCGACAACACAAATATGAATATGCAGACGAAATTTTAGTTTTGGACCCTATGGGCATATTGATTATGGCAAAACTTTGTGGTACATACAATATGATATATGACAACACAAATATGAATATGCAATCAAAATTTTAATTTCGGATGAATGGGTGGACTTAACGTAGCCAATTTGTTTAGCCCTAGAGGGCTTTTCTGACCAAATTTTTATTTTAAATCATTGGGTGGAGGGCGTGGCAAAAATGTATTTTAGTCCTAAAAAGATAACATTTGATACACATATAGCACTTGGCACTACAATTACAAATTTGCGGTGAAAATTGTATTTTTATTTTAGCCCTCGAGAGATGCAATACAAATAAATAGATAATACTATGAGTGAATCGAATCTTAGTCTTAGAAAAATAAAATTTGGTACACAGATAGTATTCGGCACTATAATTACAATATTGCAGACAAGAATTTTAATATTTTTATCCTAGAGATATGAAATTTGGTGTACAGATAGTACTCGATCAGCGGGCGGATGGTTATAGTGAGATATAACATTCGACAAAATAAAACGTTGTTGATTAAACTGTTTTGGGAGTTACTTGCCGAATCTCATTAAGAAAGCAAGCCAAACGTATTATTAACGAGTTAAGGAAACGTTGCCAAAGTATGTTTTAAAGTGGCATATGCACAGCTTTTATAACTGTGAGCCCATTTTAACTGATATTTGTGTATTATATTAAGTTAATTTTGTAATATTAGTCAATTATGCAATAGCGAAGCATTGCCTGGCCCACTAGTCTATACTAATATTAAGTATAGAAAGATTTTTGTGAGATTGTTAGTTTGTATGTATGGGATAATCTTATAAACTACTCATCTGATTTTAAAAATCTTCACCAGTAGAAAACAATATTCTTCCACTTCCAAGTAGCTGCGGAGCAATGCGATCCGGGATAGCTAGTATAACATAAAAACAATATGTTATATTTTGTTTTAGGACCCTTTGATCTGTATAATTTAAAAATTTTATTAAAATATCTGTTGACACAATTTTTAATATTTCAATAAACCGTACACAAATTTTTCGTTATTTCAATTGCCTTATGTACACCATACCCAAATAATGTTATCGGATTTAGATTTATTTTTGGCTTAAGTTGTTGCTAATGCCCAAGTTGAAAACTGTTGTGGTTATATAAATATAACATGCATAAGAAAAGAGTAGTGTTTTAATATTATGATTCACTCAAACATTAGAAACAACAAAAATATATATTCAAATTAATTGCATCGTCGTTTATCCCTATTAGGATAAAACTGATAGAATTATAACATTTTGGAGTTTCTCATTCTTAGGGGAGATCTACATATTTTTGGAAAATAGTTGATAGACCATTTTTTTCATTAGTCAGATCATCCCGAAGTAGTGATGACAAAAAAAGAGTTCAAAAGAAACAAATCATGGGAGTAAATTAGCTTTTTGGATAATTTGGATGGAGTGTACCATCCAACTACCACGGTATCAGCCTTTTACCCATCGTATATAAGGTCCTGTCGAGTGTGCTATGTGAAAGACTAAAGCCAGTGTTATCCAACCTGATCCGGCCTTATCAGTGTGGCTTTAGACCTGAAAAATCAACAACTGACCAGATATTCACACTTCGGCAAATCCTGGAAAAGATCCAAGATAAACAGATCGATACGTACCATCTTTTCGTCGACTATAAAGCTGCCTTCGACAGCCCGATACGGCAGAAATTACTCGAAGCCATGGCTGAGTTTGGTATTTCAGCGAAGCTGATACGTCTTTGCGGAATGACGATGACTGACACGAAGTCTTCAGTGAAGATTGGCAAGGACCTTACGGAGCCAATTTATACCAAGCGAGGCCTAAAACAAGGCGACGGCCTATCGTGTGATCTCTTTAACATAGTGATGAACTGCAGTAAACACGAGTGGCACTATATTCAACAAAAGCCACATGCCTCTCGCGTACGCTGATGATGTTGACATCATCGGTCGATAACTGCCGGATGTGACTGCAGCATTCTCAGTTATACAGAAGGAATCAGCGAAAATGGGCCTAACGATGAACGAGGACAAAACGAAGTTATTAGTTTCTACGAACAAAGAATCTACTCGTTTGGGAAACAGCGTAAACGTTGACAACTATAATTTCGGGGTGGTAGATAATTTTGTCAACCTAGGCTCCGCTATCAACAAAGCAAATAATGTCAGCCTAGAAATCCGGAGAAGAATCCTGCTTGCTAATAAATGCTACTACGGACTTAACAAGCGATTCAATTATAGAGCCCTCTCTCGACGAACAAAACTACAGCTATACCAGATACTGGTTCTACCTATCTTAATGTATGGCTCAGAATACTGGGTTATGACACAAGCGGATGAATCGGTTCTGGCGGTATTCGAGAGAAAAATACTCCGTAAAATATATGGGACCATCATGGTTAACGGAGAGTATCGGCGTCGTATGAATCATGAGCTGTACTAGCTGTACCCTGACATTGACGCGGTCAGACGCATTAAGGCGCAACGGTTGCGTTGGCTAGGTCATGTTGTAGAACTTGGTGTGGCTAACTGAAGAAGAACGCAGAAGATCGAGGCGCTTATAATATTTTTCTACGTGCGGTATATAATCCACTGGGATTGCAAAGAAGTACCAGCTACGTAAGTAAGTACCATGCACACCTTACCGCTGAGGGTATATATCATTTGAAACAAGTAAAAATGTAACGCGTTAAAAGAGACGAGTTAGACCCCAAGTATCTTAATACCAAATTCGTTTCAGGACTTTTTAAGACGATTGAGCTATGTCCGTGTTTCTGGCTGGCTGGCGAGCACGATAACTCGAGTAACCCTTAATTGATCCGGTTAAAATTGGTCATATTTACTATTTTCCGCAATGAAGTAATGGGATTGTAAATGGGCAGAATAGCCAGACCCCTTCATTATTCTTCCAAAACTTTAAACAGACAACTGAAAGCTATTTGAATTTGGTCAGTTTTATTACCTTATAATAGTAGACAAGTCTCCAAAAACCCGAAATCTTTGACAATCTCCTCTGGTACCTCCCATACAAATGACCGATGTGATCCACATAGTTTAAGATGCATATCTTTTTTGTAAGTACACTGAATTCAGTCATATTTTGCAAAAGATGTAAGCTTATGTATATTTGACTCTAGAATGAATATGGTCTATATCGACTGGTCCCTTCTAGTACCTTCCATACAAAATGACCTATTTTTGGAAAACTATTATTTCTTCCATAACTTTCAAACGGACTACTGGAGGACTTTTGAGTTTGGTAAGTTCATTCGAATAGTAGACTAATACTTAAGAAACCGAAATATTTGCCCCACCCTTTCTGATATCTCCCATACAAATGACGGAATTCACCCTAATACTTTCACACACATTTTTTTGTAAATATATTGAAATAAATACAAACACAACGATGATATTGAAATAAGTCATATTTTGAGCAAAATATAGCCTTATTGAAATTTGACTCAGGAATGAATATGTACTACATCGGCCGAACCCTGTTGGTACGTACCTCCCATACAAAATAACGTATTTTCGGGAAATTAAAATTTCCCCCATAACTTTCGAACTGCAGTATATTTGAATTTTGTCAGTTAAATTATCTTGTAACAGTAGGCAAAACTAGAGAGATCCTAAAAATTTGCCACACCTATTCTGAAACCTCTCATACAAATTACGGAAATCACCCCACTAGTTCTACATGTATATATAATATTTTTTGTAAGTACACTAAAATCAGAAAAATTATGCAGAAGGTTAACGTTTATTGAATATAGATTTTCGAATAAAAATCGGACACGTTGCCTAATGGCATCACCTATACCCCGTCGTGAATATTTTACTTCTAATAATTTGTATCTATAGGTGAAACCTAAGAGACCGGGTTTACTCCACCAATTAGAAATTATGATTTCTTTTGAGATTTTTGTGCGAATTAATTGGTGAATTTATATGGGCATAAAAAACGATAAAACGCCAGATGATGTGTAAAACAGGGTGTGATATTTGGATAAAGTAGGTTTCAATTCAACATTTTTGCACATTTATTTGGAAATAAAATAATTTGTACCTGATTTGACAACTTTTCGTATGAAATAGTTAACTCAGTAAAAGCCTTTAACATGAAAAATAGATCAACTTGTTAAATTTTTAAATTGCTTTAAATTTTTAGAAATAAAACTTTAATTCAAATTTATTGTCATTATAATACTACAGATTCCATTCTTAAGTTGCAATAAAAGCTCTTCTAACCTCAGTCTTCTCCACAGTTTTCTACGTCGTTATTTTTGATAACATGGTATGTGAATCAGAATCTGGGATTGCCAATAGAAAATGTCTACCGTTTTTCAAAAGTGAAATAGACTTTTCTTAGCCTGCTAAAATTTCATTATCATATAAATCCGTTTCTAAGATTGAATGAAGTTTACTTTCTTCAAGTTGTTTTCCCAGTTTTAATAACCTTAATTGATCAATATTTTTCAAATGTTCGTACCTATCTTAAAAAACATAATAAATAGACTAGTTAACTAGTAAATCAGTTGGCAGTGGGTGAATATCGTTGCCAGATTAATGTTTTGTGATTTCTTAATCGTAATTTTGTTCATATAGTTAATAGGTGATGAAATTTCAAATAGATTCAACAATTAATTCTAATTTATGGCGATATTTGTGGAATTTTCTTATTAGCTCAGATAAAGCCAAATTATTGCTGGACGCTTTGAAGTTATCATTCAACCTTCGTACAAATGTGCAAATGAAAATTACGCTGCGTTAACTTTCTTCAAAAAAGACACAATTGTGACAGCGTGAAGCAGATGTCATTACTTACTTAGGAAGTGTTCCATCATGTGGCAAAACTCGGCACAATGTCAATAAATAAGTCTTTAAGAATGACAAAGTTGCTGTATAAACAAGTCGACAAATATATCCAAAACACTCTGTCAGGGCTACAAATAGGCAAACATTCACAACAATCACATTTCCAAAAAACACAAATATTGAGAAACCTTAAGCTACGCAAAAGTACTCAACATCAAGTCTGGTATGTTTTGCAGCATTCCTGGCTATTATTTACTCAGTTAATGGCCTGAAAAACATTCGGGGCACATACACGTTTTCACTTGCCACACATTTGGCACAAAAGTGCATATACATACAAATGTGCTTGTATGTATATTTATTTGACTGTGCAAACATGTGTTGCTGGGTGTACAATTTATGTGAAATGTGTGTGTGTTTATATATTTTGAAAATAATTTAAACTAAAGAAAACAGCTCAAAGTATAAAACGTGTTTTTTATGCAATGAACTTTATTAAAACCATACACATATAAAATATATGAATATCCACACCCACACACATACACACATCTATATCATCAAATAACATTTACCATTAGGATGGTTCATATCCATTTGGTCGACAATTTAAAATCAAAGAGAAAATAAACATGGCACAGAGTTTAAAATGCATAATCCCTGTTATTTTTTATATACATAGTTGTATCTCACTTAGTTAACGGGAAAATCTATATCTATATATATAAAAGAGGATGTGTGTATGTATGTAACGTAGGGACTCGAAAACGGCTGGACCGATTTTGATGAAATTTTCAGGGAATCTTCCGAATAACCCCGCGAGTAACATAGGCTACACATTGTTTGGATTTAGGGGGTGAAAATGGCAATATTCGATAACACAAGGTATTCCGCGCTTACAAGAAGTAATTTTTTTGGTTTTTAAATGAGCACAAACCGAAAACTTCAGATATATATTTTTCGAGACCTTCTGCGTAAAACTAATTTCCCAGCAAAGTAAATGAGGTATTACAGTAGCAAATCTATGTATTGGTTAAAAAGTTATGACCTCTGAGAGTTGGCATACGGAAATTAAGTTTTTAAAAATCATTTTACAGAATATTGGGCGGGATCCAAAACAATGTCAAAAATATACTATTCTCTTCGTCTTGGTCTTCAAACATCGGGATGGTACGTCTGACGTAACTGAAAAATTGCTAAAAATATACCTAAACCTGAAATCTTCATGCATCTCAGCGCGAACTAGGAATTGATTGTAGACATATAGTTTCTAAGCGAAATTGTCTAAGAATTCATCGTACATTCCGATACTGGTATACGATTACCACGTTTTTTTAGACGCGAACAAATTGTTCCGCCCTAATGAACAGGCTATTTGGAACTTAATAAGTAAAAAGTGCCGAGGCGCTGCCCACGCACTTCAATAGTTAAATATTTAAACAGTATCAAATAATGGTCCGTACACCAGTTACTTTTCAGAAAAAAATGCAATATTCATTGTAGTTATACTGGAAAACACCTTTTGTTTTATTGGGGCACAATTAACATTTTTAAAGTATGTCAGAGGTAGCATAAGCAAATATTTGTAAATAACCTATATTGGGGTAATTTTTTTTGACGTATAGAACTTCTTTTAGTATACTTTGGAAAATCACCATGTAAAAACTACACAAGAACAACGTTTGCAAATCTTGCAAATTTATTTTCAAAATGCACGTTCTGTTCGCCAAACTTATGGAGCCCTTTGTGAAGTTGAGGGTGCATATAATGATCTATCTGAGCAGCTAATAGAAGCCATTGACGTTTTAGACGAAAGTGTGACAGGGGACTCGAATTTATCAAACCGACGCCATTCTCAGCAACTCGGTCTATGCAAATGCTGAAGAAAGATCTTGGCCTGCATCTATATAAGATCTAACTGGTGGAAGAATTTGAGCCAGTGGACGATCAAGTGATTTTTTTTATTTATCATGTCATTGCACATTATTTAAACGAGAAATGGTTCCAACACGACGGTGTAATATGCCATACAGCGCGTGAGACCATCACTTTGTTAAGCCAAACATTGGTGACCGAATTATCTAAAAAAAATGGTAATACGAGTTCAATACAAAAATAGTATTCCGGAATATTCTTGATCCGTGTGATAAGAAGACATGACAAAAGAAGTTTTTATGGCTAAAGGCATGAAGCTTCAGACGGAATTTTCATTTGCGGTCAATAGGCGGAGAAGGCATAACAAAATGTTTTTTATGCCCAAAAAGATAGTTAGTATCCGCTACTACAGATCAAAATAAAAATTATTAAAATTAGCGGAATGTCTGTTTCCGATTTTTGGAAGAAGTGGCTTTTCGCCCTACATACAGAAAAAACTTAATCTACATGTAAGCACTATAGATATGACTTTGCTGATGAACGTTTTCAAAGTACTTTGTAGACCTAAATGTGAAATATATTACAAGTTAATGTGCAATAGCGAAGCATTGCCGGGCCCACTAGTATGTATATAAAAATTAAATTGTCCACGTATGTAAACCCATCACTTGAGAACGGCTGGTGCGATTTGGCTGATTTTTCTTTCATATGATTCCATATTTTCAGGAGAGGGTTTGTAGATAGAAAAATCTACTCCAGGTGGCGCTAGGGTTGATTTATATCGAAATTTTGAATGCATGTACCAATTCAACTGAAATTTAGAATGGACATTCATTTATTCATGAGAAAACATTTTATGTACAAATGAACCCGGTAGGTGGCGCTGGGGTGGGTTTATATTCAAAATTTTAACGAATGGACCAATTTAAATGAAACTCAGAATGTATGTTTGATTGATCATAAGAAAAGATTGTATGTACAAATGAATCCGGTAGGTGGCGTTTGGGCGGATTTTTAATCAATATTTGAACGGATGGACCAAGTTAACTGAAGTTTAGTATGTATTTTTGTGTGATCAGGAGAACAACGTTTTTGCATAAATAGACCCGATAGGTGCCGCTAGGGTGGAATTATAATAAAGATTTTAACGAATCAAAAATTTTGATTAAAATTTGGAGTTGGCTGGGGTTGAATTATTTTAAAAATTTACATCGATAGTCCAATTTTACTCAAACTTAAAATGTATGTAGTTTTGGACATGAGAAAATTGTGGATGTATATTTGGATCCAGTTGCCAGTGTTTAGCTTATGGTACACTTAATTTATTCACCATTTTTCTAACATCAACATTATTGAGAAATCTATATATAAAAATAGGTTTATTGCATTTCGTACTCTTAGGAGACAAACACGAAAGTGGGAAAAATTGTTGCTATCACCCAGACCAAACGGTTAATAGGGTTGTTGAGCCAAATGAAGGGATTTTTGAAAATTCAAAGTGTTCAAAGGCAAAGTGCTATCATGGTTTAGACCAAACATCACAATAATTTGGAGGCAGGACAAGTCTTCCGGGCCAGCTAGTTCTTAATATATGTTGATTATTATAGACTGATTCTTTGTTTGTTTAGCCTTGGTAAGCTACTGGGAGTGCATAAAATTAACTCATCTCCTTCTAAAACATCCCACATTAAAAAAAAAATATTAAAATTATAAAAATAAAATAAAATAAAAATTTAATATTTCTTCCAGATCTTCTACGCGATTATAAAACTTCTAATAATTCGGTGCAGCAAAATTAAGGTCATTTTCGGAATACCTTTACGGAACAGGGTCGCTTATATCAAATTGGACATAAAGTTCGATGATTCTTATTGTTTCAGTGCATTTATTTTGTCTTCCGTAAAATTTAACCAAAAATGACAACAATTTGTGACGAAAATCGTCCGTATAGCTAATTACGCATCCATTACATTCAATAAACCCTGAAATTCACCCTTTATTACCAGTAACTGAATTTCTTCCCTTCCCTTTACCTTGAATATCACTTCTTATAACCGCTTACCAAAGCGACCGGAAACTAATAGTTCCAATACTTCAATGGCAAATAATGGTTAAAATAACAGTTCAAGTACTTCAAGTACAATAAAGGGTAACCAACAATAGTTTCCGTCGTACTGTCGGGTACGATTCTTAATTCGATATGGAAATTCGAATCAATACAATCCTGAGCTGCAGATGTGAAACTGAGTTGCCAACAAACCCTGAATCATCAGTACAACCACGAGAGGTAGGTACAAAGCCAAGTTACTGAAGAAGGCTAGTAACCAAAACGATCCCGTCACATTTGACCTTAATAGTTTCGAGGATGTAACATAAAGTTATCGATCATCTCAAATCGGCCTGACCGTAAAGTTTCCGAAATCTACCGAGTCCCAAAACTTGATGTTACAACAACAACAGATCACATCAATACTTCGGTAACTTTATACAAAATGACCCTACACCATTCTTTATACATTTTTTGGCAATTTCATTAACACTTTTTACACTGTATCCATTTCCACGTCTGGCCGTTTTCACTCAAAAAAAATTAATTTTAATCACAATGGATCAGCAGATTTCGGTGTAGTGTGATCTGGTTTTTACCAGATTCCACGTGTCCACAATCTAACCTTAACCATAAAAAATATCCACTATCATTGCTGCGTCGACCAAATAAGATGTGTAATTTTTCGAATAATTTTTTATTGCATTTTTTTTAAAGCTCTTGTCGCCCCTTAAATCGCGGTAACTTGATTGGATTGGAATTTAGCAATATCAGTTATGTCTTAAGTATATGAAAAATGTTCCAAAATAAACTTGATTTTAGCTCTCCAGAAAGGTAATTTAAAAACACATGAGGGTATTTACTAACCAGTCCACTTACATAAAATTTCTGTTTTGGTAAAATATCAAATTGTGCTTCAGGAAGAATATATATAGGAAAGTGTGCAATAAGTTTCGAAACGTTCTAAAGATTTTAATTTAGAACTGGTGGGAGAAATATTGAATTTCGGAACAAATTGTAAGCGATGTAAAGGAAGTGCTTGGGTATCGATATACGATACCATTGCGTCGCTGCGCCGCTAAAATCAATTATGTGTAATTTGTTGAATTTTTTTATCCCTTTCGCGATAGTTTGATTGTTTGGAAGTTTTTAATATGTGTAGAATATATGAGAAATGTTCCAAAATAAATAAGTTATTTGGCTCTCCTAAAAGTTATTGAAAAACACATGATTGTTTTGGTCGGCGCAGCGATGATTGTCTGTAATGTTCGGCATCATAAGTTTAGAAAACTTCGCTATTATGTACATAAACAGAGATGTGTTGACCTTCGCGCATATTTTGAAGTTCTTGTCTGTTTTTTTTTCTTCAGCCAATGCTGAATCACACTATTATCGTACATACACAAATGTGTGGTGGGGAAGGTGAATAAATTCTCACAAATGTTGATATTTCCATTTATTTGAGTTTTACTTTGCATTCACAGGAGACGAAAACAATTTTTAGCTACAGCCTGAATTTAGGACATACCGCCACACTCACTAAAAGCCTGTGAAAGCATTAAATATTATTTGTTGATTGTTTTTTCATCTTGCCCAATTTTATTTTTATTTTGAAATATATGATTTTTTTTAACAATTATTTGATAAATAACCTCACACTATGTATGATATTGCTTAACTCTCGAATTATTGAAATTTACCGAATTTTAACTAACATTACTTATGTATTAGTATTTGCCTGTTTGTGGAGTGTCTACGATTGGAGATAGGAGTTGGTCGTTTAGCCAGATGAGAAATATAGTAAAACTGTAGAAGGGGTTACAGCTAACAGTTGTAAAAAGTTTAATTCAATATCTTTGGGCATATACAGTCGAACTTCCATAATTCGAACCACCTAATGGTGGAGACTTCGAGTTATAAAATTTGTTTTAGGTATTGAACAATTCATGTATTGAACGGTTTGTTAATACCTCTTCTTAAATTTATCAATCCACCCTGTGCTTGCCATAAAAATGTCATCGCCAAAACGTTTTGCAAACTCCATTGCCTTCTCATTTAGTATTGCTCCAGATATAGGTTTCTAGCTGCTGGAAGCCAATCGAGGACTGCTTTATAGATATTGTGAAATTTTAGGTTTTTAATTCATTTACTACATAGTTGAGATCCTGATTCAAACGACGTGATAATTAATTCCTTTTTTTAAATTGTTGAGACCAAAAGAGTGGTGGTAGCATATTTTTCAGCTGCATTCTTTTTCTTTAATTCACCGTCGACTTCTTTGATAAGTTTATATTTTTCTTCAACCGACAAACATTTTAATACACGTTTAGATGCCATGATTAACACAAATACGATCTTACGGCTTTTTAGCTAAATGGAAACCGAAAGAGAACAAAAAACACGTTACTTCAAGTTATAGAATCGATATGTATGTATTTTCGTTAGAGTTATGGAGAACATCGAGTTATGGAAGTTCGATTTACGGAAGGCGAATTGTGAGTTGTTTACTCTCTTAACGCTACTTCCAACCGATTTATTTCGAGTTAGAGAAAATTCGAGTTACAGAAGTTCGAGTTATGGGAGTTCGACTGTAGTAATTTTTAACGGGGGTGCCAAAAGCGTATTTTTCTTACCAACAGAGAATCAAGAAAAATTCTTAAATTAGTTCACACAATAATCTCAAAGAAATCATAATTTCTAATGGGTGGGGTAAACCTAGCGGTTACTTAGGTTTCATTTATAAATTACAAAATATAAAAAGTGAAATACATATTTCTTACGCTTCACAGTGGGGAAAAAAATTTTGTTTTGGACATTTGAAATTTTGGCCGCAATTCTTGACCGATTTACAACATTTTTTTTTTGTATTATTGAAAACAAAATTGTGCATAGAATGTTCGTTTTTTTTATTCTGAATTCCTTACCTTTTTTTTAAATTTGTCAAAGTCAATGAAAAAATAATTTTTGACTTTAATGTCAAATATTTTTTGGATTACGTGTCCAAAAAATTTCGAACTGACCTAAGTTAATGTGAATATATGTTACGAATTAAACTAAGGGAAAATATGAGACAAAAATTTTTTTTTGGCTCAACTACAAGTAAATTTATGGAGTCAATATTTTCACAATTTAAATCGGTGTCCTGCTCATAATAATTATTTGATTAGAACAAAAATTAGGTTTCAACCAGTTTTAAGAAAGTCGTTTGTAAAAAATAAGCCAAATCGGTGAAGATCACCTTGCATTATGTATGCCTTATGATATTTAGATACATAAATGAAAATAAGAGAGTGTACCTAAAATTTTTCCAATTTCTTCAGGAAATATATCGATTTTTGGGTTAACTTTAGTATTGAAATTTAAAAAGTTTTTAAGCGTTTCAAAAGTTTCCTTATTTTGACAGATGATGTAACATATTAAGGTATTGGTCTTTTTAAATGAAAAGCACACCACTTAGCCTACTTGTAAACAAAAAATTGTAGTTTATCAAAGTTAAAAACTGCATTATTTTGGTACATATGCAAATAAAATTGCATGGCGACCTTCAAACTTGCGAAAAGGTGAGTGTATAACAACTTCTGGTTGGTTGCTTGGTTGCAAATTGTTTCGATCCAGTCTGGATTTTTATGGCTTATTTTTATTGTCAGTATAGTGTGATAAAAAAGTCAATATTTTCTGAAGTCTTGCTGAGCCCACCTGTAAATTTTCACAACTTTTTGAGAAAATTGTGTGCAATTTTTGAGAAATGCAATGCAAAAAATCAAAACATACTTTTGCCTGAATACATTTATATTTATATGTCCTTGGCCCACAAGGACCTGTCCTTTTTATTGTGTATTTCGAGGAGGTTGAAACCTAACATGCGATACCTCGATCTCTATAATCTGATGTCACATTCATAAGTAAATCCAGCATGAACAATATAGCTGTGTTCACAAAAATGATGCAAATGACCACTTTAGGCAGCTATAAAACCTGAGCCTTGAGGTGCTTAAACATAAAACGAATGTCGTTGTCACGGCAGCAACAAGAAGAATATATCATCGGTATCTTGCGAAAACGCCTTAAGTCCACTCTTTTGTGAAATGGACTTAATGATGTAAGTGTGCCAAAAGTTATAGTCTATTTCGTGTAAAAAATCGTATGTCTATTTAAAGTTGACGTAAGTTAACTTTTATGTATCAAAACCAATTTAATTGTATGTACAAAACCCAAGTGGCAATAATCCATAAATTATCATTAACTCAGAAACACAATCGATGGGAAATGAATGTCAAATTGTTTTGGAATTACCCTTCTTTGTTTTAACATAAGAACATAGTTTAACTTATAAACCATGGTATTTTGCTTACACAGTACAACACATGATTTTGGGTCTCAATTCTGAGAACTGCACGTGAAAGTAGCCCCAAAAAGGAGAAGTTCAGCATTATTCGTTTTGTCAAGTTACATGCCATGACAATTAAATATCAATTTGATGTGTTATCAATGAGCTGAAAAATGTTGTACTGTATTAGATTAATTTTTTTTTTTGAACATGTTATATTAGGTAGGATATGAATAAATTAATTCTAATTGTTCATAGTGACCTTAGAGCCAAAAATCTCGTTACATCGAACTGTTATATAATATAAAGAAACTATTTTGACTTTGGGATGCATGTAATCGATCTATTTATGTAGATTGCCAGATGCTGCAGCTTAACTAAAATGATAACTGTATACAGAAGAACTTCTGAGTAATGAGAAAGTGATTCGTTCATTAGCACACTATATTAATTCTACCTACGACTAATGATCCTTTAAGTCGTAGAATAGATCACAAAAGCAAATATTGAATTTATGCAATTAATGTTAAATGGCAACAACGTAAAGCATGTGACATTTTTGTTCATCAATATTGTAGAATTAGAGCATAAGTTCATAAGTGTAAGTATATATCTTTATCCAACGTCATTGGAAAGTTAGAGGTGGTAGTAAATGAAAGAATCTCTTTGGAAACAGCTTAGCGCACGACTCTGATATATGGTATGATGTGAGGTCAAAAGGACACATTGTAAACACCTGGTATAAAGTTGTCTTTATGTACTATTATTGTGGTCCAATAAACTTACATAGCCATATTAGAAAAAGTTTAATCACAAGTGTAATATATTAATAATCATCTTATAGAGTACTTCTTAATTTTTCAATTCAAACATACCACCAAATTTTTTCATAAACCGTACGTGGTCGTTAAATTTTGCTACGAAAATGCTTTAAATGGCTCTTTGTAAAATGGATCTAAAAGCAGACATACACTTAAATTGTTTGTTTCCACCCATGAAGACAGCAATTATGTAAATTATTTACATAGCCTCAGTCACCACCATGTACCCGTATATCCAGAACATTTTGTTCTGGGCTCATTTTGATTTTCCACATAAAAAGGAAAAAAAACCATCACAAACAAAAAACATTAAACGAATTTATTGTATTTGTATGAAAACCCCAATATTTGTGTTTATCAGAAACACTACGTGAAGGTCCCACGTCCGTCCATCAGTTTCAGCAGCTAAATGCCCTGTCTTTTTTTGGTGGGGGCAGACAAAGAAAGAGACAAGGACGAACGATGGGCCATTTTCACAAAAATCTATTAAAATCTAAAATTCTAATATTGTGTGCGTGTTTAGAGGTTACGTGTCTGTCTGCTCCTTTGGCCGACAGACACCAATACAGTGATTTGAGAAGTATTGTGAGTGAGACAAATATAATTTGAATGTTATAAATGATGTATCCTAATGGTAGATTTAAATTGTTTTTAAGGTTCTCTCTATTTGTTCATAATTTTACACAGGAATACAATTTTTGTAGTACATAAGAACATTACAAAACAAAAAAGTTTTTTTGAATTAAGAGTGAGTTTGGTTTAGTTAATTAAGTAGCTTTTAAGACCTATTGAATCAAGGTTATGGTTCAGTTCAATTGTGCACATTGGTATAAGTATTAACTTTTACTATGCAAAGTTCAGTTTACACTACCGCTAAGGAGGCGAACTTTGTTTATTAATAAAAAAGCAGGACGAGCATTTTCTTAAGTTGTATGTGCTACTTTCACAGAGACAGTATCACATTTGCGTAAATTTTTTCCATGTACGATTACACTGTAAGACAAATTAAAACTCACCCATTATCAAACTGACCAGATTCTGAAAATATAGCTCAAAAAATTATACGTATCTGCCAGTTTTTCTAGATCAACTCAATTAAGCTTTTTACGAGCAATTCAATTTTTGGAGCGAAGATCCCATACAGCGACTCCTTCCTGTTCGCAGAACTCTACGAGTTGTTAACAGATTTTAATGAATTTTTTTTAATATGTTTCAAGAGCGCCAAGAGCGGGTTCTGACGAAGTCCAAATTTAAAATTTGTCACAAATCAAATTTGTCACAAATTTAATTTGTCAACAGATTTTGATGAACATTTTTTAATATTTTTAAAATAGCTAAGAACGGGTTCTAACGAAGTCAAAATTTAAAATTTGTCAAAAATTAAAATTGTTACAAATTGTCAAAAATTAATATTGCCACAAATTTAATTTATCAGCAGATTTCGATAAATTTTCTTACATTTTTCAATTGGTTAGGAGCGTGTTCCCACCAGCAGTATTCAGCCAGAATATATCTATATAAGTTTAATGACTTGGCAACCATACACATGAAAAAATTGATGTTATAATTTTTCTATATGATTGTTTTGGCATTAGATAATTTTATGACAGTTTTAATTTTTGACAAAACCGCTACTGGCCATTTGAAAAATATTTAAAAAAAGTTCATCAAAATCTGATGACAAAATAAATTTAATTTTTCACAAATTTTAAATTTGGACTTCGTCAAAATCCGCTCCTAGCTATTTGAAAAATTAAAAAAAAAGTTCATCAAAATCTGTTGACAAATTTAATTTGTGAAAAAATTGAATTGCTCATAAAAAACTTAAATGAGCTGATCTAGAAAAACTGGGAGATACGTATATTTTGAAAAACTAATTGGACCATATCAGTGCGGCTTTAGGCCTGGTAAATCTACGACGGATCAAAATTTTTACCTTACGACAAAACCTGGAAAAACACCTACCACCTCTTTGTCGACTACAAAGCTGCCTTCGACTCTCCAATAAGGAATAGGCTATATGAGGCCATGTCGGAGTTTGGTATTCCTGCAAAGCTGATTCGACTTTGCAGATGTACCTTGGAAAACACCAAATCCTAGGTTAAGATTGGTAAAGATCAACACGGTAAGAGGTCTCAGGCAGGGTGATAGCTTGTCCTGTACTCTATTTAATATAGTTATGAAGAAGGTTATGAGAAAGGCTGGTGTCAACATGTCTGGCACCATATTCCACTAGAAAAGGAGTCAGAAAAACGGGTTTAGCGGTCAACGAGTACAAAACAAAAATAATGATTTCGACGAACAAATGGTCCCCTCGATGGGGACGCACTGTGAACGTTGACAATTATTGTTTTGAGGTAGTAGATGAATTTACCTACCTCGGATCTTCCGTCAATAAGAAAAATAATGTCAACCAAGAAATCAAGCGGAGAATAGTGCTGGCCAATAGATGTTTTTACAGACTTCGGCATCACTTTAGTAACACCACTTTATCTCGGGATACTAAGATACCTGGGAGTATTCGAGAGAAAATTACTCCGAAAAATATGTGGAAATATGAATCTGTGTCAACGGCGAGTTTCGCCATCGGATGAACCATGAGCTGTATGAGCTTTACCACGACATCGACGTAGCTAAAAGAGTTAGAATCCAACGACTGTGACGGCTGGGACATGTTGTCAGGATGGATGTAAATGCTCCAGCGAGAAAGGTATTTGAAGGCGAAACTGAAGGACGGCGCAGAGCAGAGAGACCAAAACTCCGTTGGAAGGACCAAGTGGCAGGCGACGTGCCATCATCTGGCAGGACTAACTGGAGAACACGCGCAGAAGACCGAAGCGTGTGGAACTCTTTAATACTTCAGGCCTCAAATTTATGAACCACGTTAGTAAGTTGTAATGGACCACTTAAGTAAGTAAGATGAATTTCCTGCAAAATCATAAATGATGTTTAGTGCATGTTTTGTAATGATAACCGCGTTTTATTTGCTGTTGCTTTTTTAGGTCCTTAGGTAAATAAGATCAGCGTTGCCATCTTATGGCAAAGAATGTTGACAATACATAACATAATAAGCCGTATGCTAAAGATTGGTGTCTTCCATCTCTCCAAGTAAAATGTAATCATCAGGGCAACCGGAAATATGCTACAGCATGTTTTTTTACAACGAGATATTAACATATGGGTAATGTATTTACATGTTTCATGGTCCTCCAAGTGTTTTGAGACCTATTTGTTAGAGCATATTTTGGCATATTTTACCCATAAAGTCATATTTCGGCAAATTTTGGTTTTAAGAGCATAATTTTAAAGAAACCTCCTTTTTAAAGCATACTATATATTTTTTAGGCCATATTTTTTCAAAATATCCCTTTTTAAGCATATTTTATGTTTTTCACATTATTTTTTTTGTTCGTAAAAACAATTGTCTTTGCAAATTTGTTTTTTTTTAATGTAACAGCCAAATCTACGACATGTTTTACACAACTGTGAAATGTTAAACGTTTATTAATCCTGTTTTATTCAATAAGTAAACAAAACATAAAAAATAGGTGCTTTTCAACCACCACCGATTTCGACTCTGGCTAAAGCCAATCCGACGAAATCATCAAAACTAAAGGCGGTTGTAGAAAAGTTTCCTGACTTACGAGCTGATGGTGGATTCCTCTATTCTAAAATCTGCAGCAAAGTTATTTACAAAATGAGAAATAAAAATATAAGAACACTATTTGAGGAATACACGGACTACCAAGTGTCATCCGAAACTATAGTGGCATTTTATCCGAAAGTGACGCATGTGACATGTATTGCTCATGGTGTTCACCGATTGTGTGAATGTATCAGGAATTTATATGAAAACGTAAATGAAACTATTGCTAAAGTGGAGAAGGTATTTTTAAACGCTCCATGTAGAGAGGAACTTTTTAAACAAAGGTTTCCAGACCTTCCATTACCTCCAGAAGCTATAACAACACGACGGGGAACATGGCTTGTTATGCCAACAATTATAAAGACATTTAAGAGGTCCAAAATGCATTAAACGATGACGATGCACAATGCATTAAAACTGCAAAGGATTTCTTGACAGACCCCCAAGTTACAAACATATTAAAAAACATATTTAAAATTTGCAAAAATCAGGTCTTACGCTTATTGAACAAGTTCAGGTGACACTTTTAAATTGATAGATAACACTGTAAGACAAATTTAAACTTTTGGCCTCACCCATGATCAAACTGACCAGATTCTGAAAATATAGCTCAAAAAAAAGTATACGTATCTCCCAGTTTTTCTAGATCAGCTCAATTAAGATTTTTACGAGCAATTTAATTTTTGGAGGGATGCTCCTATACAGCTACTACTTTCTGTTCGCAGAACTCTGCAAGTTGTTAACAGATTTTGATGAACTTTTTGTAATGTTTTTCAAATGGCCAGAAGCGGGTTCTGACGAAGCCAAAATTTAAAATATGTTACAAATTAAATTTGTCACTAATTTAATTTGTCAACAGATTTTGATGAAATTTTTTAATATTTTTCAAATGGCCTGGAGCGGGTTCTGACAAAGCCAAAAATTGTCACACAACAATTGTCACAAAAATGATAAAATCAATTTTTTCATGTGTAGGGTTGTTAAGTCGTAAAACATGTAAAGGTTTATTCTGCCTGAATATTGCTATTCAGAACCCGCTCCTAGCCATTTGAAAAACATTAAAAAAATTGTGACAATTTTAATTTTTGACAATTTGTGACAATTTTTATTTTTGACAAATTTTAAATTTTGGCTTCGTTAGAACCCGCTCCAGGCCATTTGAGAAATATAAAAAAGCATCAAAATCTGTTGAAAATTAAATTTGTGACAAACTTAATTCGTGACAAATCTAAAATTTGGGCTTCGTTAGAACCCGCTGCAGGCCATTTTAAAAATATTAAAAAAAGTTCATCAAAATCTGTTGAAAATTAAATTTGTGACAAACTTAATTTGTGACAAATTTAAAATTTGGGCTTCGTCAGAACCCGCTCCTGGCCATTTGAAAAATATTAAAAAAAAGATCATCAAAATCTGTTAACAACTCGCAGAGTTCTGCGAACAGGAAGTAGTCGCTGTATGGGGGCTTCCCTCCAAAAATTAAATTGCTCATAAAAAACTTAAATGAGCTGATCTAGAAAAACTGGGAGATACGTATATTTTTTTTGAGCTATATTTTCAGAATCTGGTCAGTTTGACCATGGGTGAAAAATCGTGTCGTAATTTATCGGATTCCGAAATAAATTTAATAGTAAAAAAAATGAATCAAATTACATATAGCAAAAAACGTTGACTTGGAAGAAGTGAAAAGTATTTGTAAAGAATTGTGTGGATCTGCACCAACATTAACATCAAAATACGATGTAAAGGAAATGTTGTCCCTTAAATTCCCTCCAATTACATCTGTGTCGAAAGATCATTCTCAATGTACAAAAACATTTTACCTTGTAATAGACACAATTTTGTGTTCGATAATTTATCTCAATATTTTGTAGTTTATTGCAACAACAATCTCAAATAAGATGCTCAATATACAAAAACACCGTGATACTTAGGAAACATGGTTAACGATTTTTGTTACTTTAATGTTAAATAAATTAATGTGATATTTTTTTAATTATTTCTTAAATAATTTTTAAAAAATACTTACAGTCTGAATTTAAAATAATATTGTTTTTTGTTTAATTTTGAAGCTGTTTTTTACTTTAAATCAAAATATTTCTAATTCATATGAAAAAAAATTGTGTGACTTTAATTTTTTAGAGCATGTTTTTGTTGATTTTAAGGTCATATTTTGCCATTTTTCACGTCATATTTTATGCGCATAAAACACGATTTTTAGGACATATTTCCGGTTGCCCTGGTAATCATGTTATGTTTTTGGAAAATTGAAAAACTAATGCGAATTTCTCAGTCAACAAACTGCAAATTGCTCTCAACAATTTTCGTGGAAACGAATATAATATAGCCGAATTAAGCCTGATATTGTTAAGTTAATTATTTCATACGAAAGTGACAAACATATCAAAATTGCGTCATGCGAAACAAATGTGGAAAAAAGTAGATTCTACGAAATCCTTAAAAATTTGTTTCACCGTTAATGTGAGCTCTATCAAGCGGGCGATATTATTTGAAGTGTTTAATTATACATTTCCTCCACTGTGCCCTCATACTGTTATTATACTTGCTAAATATTCATATTAATATGCATTTGTTGTTCAGTCAACTATTAACTTTCGGTTCTTTCATTTCTTACGAATTTGTGGCAGAAACGTCAAGTTGAGACAAAGGTCTGCCACTAAGCTGTTTTAATTGTTTTGTTGCTTTGTATATCGACGATGGGAATTTTTACAAACATTTGTTGAAATTGATTGACACATATCCTAAAATAGGATGGATTTATGTATGTGTTATTAAATGCTTAAAAAATTAAAGAAGTCTCACACGCAATAATATATTAATGTATTGTATTTCTAATTTTTTGTTGGTAGAGGTATTGGAAGGGATGTACTCCTCATAATATAAAAAAATAAAGAAATTTTTGTATATACAAAATTTATTATGGAATTTATAATACATAATTTATTTAAATATTTGATATTAAGAAAAAGAATATCATAAAAAACAGCTTCCATAATAAGAAAAACTAGATTGTTTGGTTCAATAATGCTCCATTTAGTTCCTTAGTCAATAATACGCCGCTCATATATTATTTTAGATACTTTGTTTGTTTGTATGTATCTTTGGTTATAAATGTTGAAATTAGATATTCGTTTAAGAAGTAAAAGAAAAATAATTAAAATCTGTTACATTATGTTAAAGGAAACTAGTTTAAATATATTTTACATCAAAATACTTTCTTACTTATGTGAACAAAAAGAATGTAGTAAACAAAATAAACGAACATTCTCTTCTCTTTGTGTTTTTCATTTTATTTGGCTATAACAACAGACAACAAAGTGCAACAGCCAATCTAGGGGATGAGAAATTCCAAGTCTGGTTGAAAGTAACAGGAATTCAAAAAGGGCTGATTTTTCCGGTCCGCTCCGCTCCATGCTCAATAGTCCAAACAAATGAACCTACTTTTTATATGTAACATTTTCTAATGACTAATTACGCAGCTAAAAATAGTTCTTTGTTTGGAGGGTAAATAATTCCTGTATTCAATGAAAGCTTTATGCGAGTATATCACAAATTTGAACACAAAAATTCGTTATACTAATCAGTTTCTAGGAAAATTCATTATTTTCAATGCATGACAAAAGGTTCAAAAATTTTATGATTACCAATTTTACACTTACATTTAGTCACTGTTTTTTTTTAAAGTAGATTTACATATTTATATATAAGTAGAAACATGTCTCTTAACGTCTGGTTTTCCCCAGGGGGTACGACTAAGAGACATGCGTCCGTTGACCCTTAGAGGTCTATCGTCTGCCCAGCTAAAAGTCGTTGAAAGTTTTAGAGCCACACTGGCATGTAGGGTAGTGCAGTAGTAGCTTGAGTCTCGAATGCCAGTGAGTCCAAATACAGAATTCATCTTTCCCCTGTCTCCTAGTGTCTGTTTCTTTCCAGTTGAGACGGCTTGGAAGCGTCCGTTGATCTTTAGGGGTATTTTATCCGTCCCTTTAAAGGTCGTCGGTCCGGTACTTAAAATTCATCGACTTCTGACCCCATAGCGGGCGGTTAATGGTCTGCGTCTGTTTCCAGAGGAGCGTCAGGTTTTCAGCCTGGCGCACAGTGGTCCATTCCCTGATCTGAAAATGAAAATTTTCGACACTCAAAATCTACTAACATTTTATTTCCCGACGATAACTAACTGTTCATTTAGCAAATCGATAACTTTCAAATTTTCAAATTTGCTATAATTGATTAACTGTCGGCTTTCAAACACAACAAATGTCAAAACAGCTGCAATAAAAACGGTTTTAGCGCGTGTTTACAATTGTGCAGATTGTGCTGAAAAATTGGGAAAACTTTTATTGGTAAACATTTTTTTGTTTTTTTTTAAGATAAAGATATGTAGTTTACAAAAAAAGTGTATCGTAACGTGGCAATATATGAGTTGCTGGAAAATTGTGATAGAAATCAACATTTTTGTTTAACCCTTTTTGTGACCGAATTTTAGCTTCTGTAGAGTAGAACTTAGTTAGCCGGTATCCGCCGGTGAAGAGACTGTTCTTTTATGTTAATATATTTCGGCTACTTTATGAAATGCCCAACATTTGCTGCTTTCAGCTGCTTTTGCTCACTATGTTGCAATTTTAAGGCATCATGTCAGTCTGCAATTGCAACCTTTTTTTTGGAAGGCAGTCCGAATCAGTCGACTACAAATTAAAAAAAAATTTTAAAAAAAATTTCAAAATATAAAAAAAAATTTGGCGAAATTTTTTTTTTTCATTTGATACCTTTTTGTTTTATTATTCTAGAAAAATTTTCCTTTTGACGAAAACTGTATTATTTTTTCTGTTATTAATTTCGTTACGCTAATTCAGGCAAATGGACCACTGTCCGAAAAAAATCATGCTCTGCGTATTCGGTCAAGTGCTTCATAATCTCCGGAGACCCGACTACTACAGCGTCGGTTTCACGCTGTAGCATAGTGGAGTGGTGGCGCCAGGCTCCGCTAGTCGATATGCTATTAGTGTGCCAAAAACCAAACCGACACAGCCAAAAGACACTCATAATCCAAACCTGGTACGTAGTAGTTATTCAAAACCAGGTACCTCAAAGGCTCCTAAGGTCCTAATGGGATGTAATCCTGTCGAAACCGCTGAACGCTTATCGCAACTGTAAATGGAACTATAGAATCGCTCGGGGAGATTTGAAGCAATACATCTTGCTGATATTCCACAGAGGCCACGATCTATTGTCAAGATTCCCGCTAAACCTTTCGACCCTGTCAATTCTTCAATAAAGTAATCCTTAACTGGAAAGTAGTTAAGGTTACTGAAGCCTTGGAAGACTCCAGAAAGATATACCAGAAAGATATACCCATAATACCTAAAAGTGACTTATTTTTGCCACTTAGAGAGGCACATGGTAGGGTATTCTATGGTTTTGACTCCATCTTCCTTCGTAAACACAAAAGCGATGATCGAAAGAAGCCTTCAGCCCAAGGGGGCTCCAACATCGGCGACGATAAGAATCAGTCAAAGAATTCTCTAACTCGGTAGCAGTAGATGAGGACGACCTCTTCGAATCTGACGCCAACATAACTGTTGTCCACTCAAAATAAAGTATATATGTATTTCAATTATATCATCATATTTGCATGCATTTTACTATACATACCCATGTATGAATGGCGGTGACGTAAGGGTGCAACTTTGTAAGTGGACTTTATCTTTAAATGGGTGATCCCATCCTAACCAAACTTGCGACTATTGCGTAAAAGAGTTTTCGTTAGGATATCAAGTCGATCCAATTATTCAGTTCAGAACACAGCGTTTTGAAAAAGCAAAACATACACAGGTATGTTGCCGTTGACATAAATGTTAAAGAAACTGGAATGACTTGGTTCGATAAAAACTGATGGAACAAGATAGATCCCGACAGAAGAATTTTGTTACGAACCTTTGCTTGAACTTGGAACCGTTGGAATCAATATAAATATGTATCTGCAATTGAAGTGGTATTCTAGATTTTTACTTCTGTTCTTCTTTTCTTTTATTCTGACCCTATAAGAACAATAGAATGCAACTACCGAACAACACAGCTCTCTCAAACAACATTTCAGTGAAGGTTTTTTTTTTGTTGTATAAGGGTTAAGCGACATAGGAAAAGCCCTTTAGCAGACTAAAATTTAAAAAAGTTTCGTTCTCGTAAAACTGTCAATATAAGATAATATCAATTGTTGTCATCGCAATCGGCTTTTAGTGCTCCACAAATACTCGTGTACAAATAATACTTATATTTCTCAGAATTGAACCTTAATCCAAAGTGCTAAACAATGTTTGTGTGATTCATAAGAATAAAGTGTTGCTTACAAATAAAATAAGTGATTGACAATTTAACGTTTAATCGAAATTTTATAGCCAATCATGCACTAATAAAAAAAGCTAACTTAAATCAATAAAACATAAAGTGGATTTTTATTTAGAATTACCAAATATTCTGTCCCTAAAGCTACACAAATATAATGCGTCTGACCTTTTTGTCACTCCAGATAATGTGGGACAATGGAAACGAGACAGTACTGTGAAGAAAAGTTCATCGACAATAAAGCCAATTTGTATGTGTAGACTTTGGATCAAAAGGTGTACACATTTAAGATTCAATCTAATGTGTGTACAATAGAAAGTACATTGCAATAAAAAAAAGGAAAAGAAGAAGAAAAAGGGACTAACAAAACCACCACATTATGTAGATCTGGTGAAAAGCGAGAGATGTGGTAATGAAATCATTTGTGGTGGTCTATTACAAATATACAAATCGATTGTTTGGTACGTGATTGGAAATTATAAAATATTTTTCCCATTAGTTGCTTGTAAGGCAAAGTTAATTGTGGTAGAGTGTGTGGACGAGTGCGAGTCACATCCCCTTTGCTAGGAGAACCTCCTTAAACAGAGGCGTTGTTCAGGGTAGCCGGCTATAATCCCTCACATGTTTAGTATTTTGCTCGCATTAAAAATAGAGAAATAGAAATTTTCAAGGAACAAAAATATGATGATGTTTTTTATTATGTAAAGTTACGCATAAAAAAAAGTTATTTTTTTTAAATGTCTCGTGATCAACAGCGTTTGTTTGCATTTTTTTTATCTTATAAATCAACAAATTTATGTAAACGGATAATATTCACGTACTAACTTACATTGGTAAAAAATGAAATCCTGCGAAATCCATAACTACGCCATCCACAAAATTATATAAATTAGTCTCCGCCTAACGCTGTACATTTGTAATGCCTTACAAAAATTAACAGAATGTCTTAAGTTTATCAATATAAGCTCTTTTGGAATGATGGCTTTACAAATGACACCCACGTGTATTTATTAAAACCACCAAAGTTGTACATATTATCTACTTTGATTCTTACGATTCCCACAATGAATATGATCCCATAGACTTTGTATCCCATCATCTCCGCTCTTGTAACTTTAGAAATTTGCTGAAGGCATTGACGAACTTAATTACATAAAGTAATTTGCTTACAAGCTTAATCCTCTTTACCTTTTCGGATAACTTGGCAACTGCGCACTTAATTATAATTGGGTCGCTTGGTGGCAATGATTGGCCACCACAATCGCTCGTGGCAACTGAAATGTTAAATCTTCAAAAGCTTATCTGAAAGCTTTATTAAATGCTCTTTTCGCAAAGCAATTCGGCGTATTACATTCTATGATAATCACGAAATTCCTATGTCAATAAGCTCGGCATAGCACCCCCTCCCGACACCATTAAGGCAGACCCTACACCGACAGATGCGTTAAGCATGACTTTCTCTAATTAGCAATGACGCGGCAAGGAATGTGATGTTGCTGTAGCAGCGACCGATGTGCATGTGAGTTGGTATAAAACGCTTGTTGGGAATTTTGATTTCAATAGGAAATTGAAAATTTTGCATTCATTAATGCCTACTTGATGGATTATTAAATGGAATTTCATCGTGGGTTTGTGTTTGGAGGTGAATTCTAGCATTTGCATTAGTTAATGTGTATTAACAAGTGTCAGATAAAGAGTTTACAGTTGAATCTTAAAATCCTGTTAAGCGAATTTTACATAATTAAATGAAAATTTAATCACAATGTTTAAACTTTCAACTTATTGAAAATCTACATCTTATTGAAAATTTTGTAACTATGTATGACATTGCATCGTATACACTTACAGAAAGTTAGAATGTATTAAGATGTTGGCGAAGAAAAGAAAATAATAAGAACCCCATAACCTGAACCAGATTATACTTGGAGTATATTCACAATATATCATTGCATGGTGAAAACTCATTAATGTTACGGTTTATGAGATTAGAATTTTGGCTACCTAGATTAAAGAATCTTGTGATGACCATTATTCACAACTGCCGAGCATGTTCCCTGTAGCCGGAAGAAAGCCGTTAATCAAATTATGGCCGCACTTTCTCCTGAATGATTATCTCTTTCTCGCCCTTTTACGCGTACAGGTGTAGATTTTGCCAACCCCTTAGAAATAAAATCGTATATAGGCAGAGGCTGCCGAATCCAGAAAGGATTTGTTTTCGTCTGTGTTTGCTTGGCGACCAAAGGAATACACCTAGAAGCTACTACTGATCTGTCAAAAGATTGCTTCAAATGTTCTTGGTCGAGACTAGGGTGTTCAAAACCGAAACCGAAAAACCGTAAACCGGTTTTTTTATTTAAAACCGTATGCCGGTTTTTGCAAAAGTTCCATTTTCGAATAACCGGTTTAACCGAGTTTTTTCCTTCGGGTACTCGGTTTTTGTAAATTGCTTTCTTACAACTCAAAAAGGAGTTATTGAAAAAGTAAAAATTTTAAAATTGAATTTGAAATTAATTTAGAAAAAACTTTTTACATTTTGTAAACGAGAATGTTTTTAGAAGCTTTGTAAAATGTTAAAATTCAATTTCAAATTAATTTAGAAAAAAACTGTTTACGTTTCATCAACGAGAATGCTTTTAGAAGCTTTGTAAAATTTTAAAATTCAATTTCAAATTAATTTCTTCTTCTTTAATGGCAGCAAAAACAGAAATGTATCTGTCAGTAGCCGCACGTAGAAAAGTATTCAAAGCGCTTCGGTCTTTTGCGCTCCGTAGATAGTTCGTCACACCAAGATTAGTTAACAGCTCTTTCACCTGGTCCATCCATCGGAGTTTTGGTCGCCCCCTCCTGCGCCGCACATCGGTTTTATTGCCGAGGATTATTCGAGCCGGAGCGTTATCGTCCATTGGTACAACGTGTCCAAGCCAGGGCATTCGGTCTATTTGAATGCGCTTGACTACGTCGATGTCGTTGTACAGCTCATGATTCATTCGACGACAGTACTCGCCGTTAACGATGATGGGTCTAAATGTTTTGCGCAGTATTTTTCTCTCGGAGGCTCCCAGAATAGATTGATCTGCTTGTGATATTACCCAGGATTCTGCGCTGTAGTGCAAGACAAGTAGGATCAGATTCTGGTAGAGCTGGATCTTTGTTCTTCGAGAGAGCGCTTCGTCGTTAAACCGCTTGCTTAGCGCATAGAAACAGCGGTTTGCGATCAATACTAGTGTTTTAATTTCCAGGCTGACATTATTATTTTTGTTTATGGCGGAGCCAAGGTAGACAAAATCATCTACCACTTCAAAGTTATAGTTGTCAACGTTCACGCAGCGTCCCAGACGAGTGGACTCTTTGTTCGTTGAAACAAATAACTTGGTTTTGTTTATCGTTTATCTCGTTTATCACCAGACCCACTTCAGCCGACTGCTTTTTAATGCTCGAAAAAGCCGCAGTAACATCTCGCAATCCACGTCCAATAATATCTATATCATCAGCATACGCGAGTAACATGTGACTTTTGTTGAAGATGGTACCATTTCTTTTTACTGCAGCCTTCCCCATGATCATCTCCATTACGATGTTAAAGTGATTGCAGGACAGACTATCGCCTTGTCTAAAGCCTCGCTTGGTAGAAAATGGCTCTGACAGATTTTTGGCAATTTTCACTGAAGACTTCGTGTCTGTCAGTGTCATCCCGCAAAGTCGAATTAGCTTCGCGGGGAAACCA
This sequence comes from Muscina levida, assembly GCA_964034835.1. Lineage (NCBI taxonomy): Eukaryota > Metazoa > Arthropoda > Insecta > Diptera > Muscidae > Muscina > Muscina levida. Next base: position 66,577,680 of record OZ035880.1, on the reverse strand, counting down.
ATCTCAGCCATAGCATCCAACAATTTCTGTCGTATCGGACTGTCGAATGCAGCTTTCGAATTAATTTAGAAAAATCTTTTTACACGTTATTTAAGTGGATCAACAAGTCGAAGTTAATCTCGCCGAAGATGATAGTGACGATGATGAATGCGGTGAAATAGTGAAAGTCAAAAAATCATACAAGCTCATGAAAAACGTGTCTTAAATTTTCGCAAAATTGTGGAAGCATGTTCATTTATTTAACAAGTCGAGCGAAAAACAAAGAAAATTGCAGAGCTATGTTTTCCAGGAGCACAATAAAGAACTAAGGCTCATTGTCGATGTGAAGCACCGGTGGATTAACCCATGTGTCAACCATGCCCTTACAAGAAATAACAATTTTGAGAGATTTAAGATTAGCGCTTCAGCCTTTAGCGCTCGCAATTAAAAGATTGTCAAATGATTCAGCCACTCTAATCGACGCTGAAGGAGTATATGCGCTTATACTGTAACAGCTCAAAAATATGGTTTCCGCATATGCTCGGGAGCTGCGAGACAAAATTATAGCAAGATTTAAGGAAAGAAGAATACAAACGTTGAATAGCCAAATTATATATCTTAGCTTCGGAAAATATCCTACAAGCTCATTCTCTGAAAAGTATTCTAAAAAAAGGGAAACGATGGAATATGCGAATGAACTTTTTAAAAGACTTTATCCTGCAATTTCCCCAACAACGGCAGAGTCTAGTAACAGTTCAAATTGTGAGATGAAGGAATCACCTAATGGTAGTCAACGATAGCAACGATTTAAACAATAAATAATATCAAAAATCCAGCAGTGAAAACCAATTGCAATTACAAAAGACTATATGATGATTTCAACTATTTCGATAGATATAATAAAAGGACAGAAAAGCTCAACATCCTTTCTTAAATACTATTTTGAAAAAAAAATTAAAAATATTTCAAAAATTTATTCTTTTCCAAAAATACTACTTTAAAAAATAAAATGAGTGATTCCAAAAATTTATTAAAAAGTAAAAACACAAAATAAATGCATTGTTTTAAACCAATATTTTTTTTTATTTTTATTTTTAACTTTTTAGGAAAAAACCGAAAAAACCCGGTTAAACCGGTTTTCTTTTAAATGCTGTATTCGAAATCCGAGTTTTCTGAAAAATCAATTTTTCGAATAACTCGGAAACCGGGTTTTTTGAAAAAGGAGGTATTTAAACACTCTAGTCAAGACCAAGCCCAAGTTTTTACGGACGTAAAACGTAAATTGATTTCGATTGATGCATTCCAACTAATGGAATGACATTTTATACCTCCTGGAGCTCCGCATTCGGAAGGCTTATGGGAAGCCGGAGTCAAAAGATTTAAAGCTCACCTTAAAACGATCTCTCATGCCCAGAGATTTACTTTTTAGGAATTTACCACCATGTTAACCAGAATTGAAGCATGCTTTAATTCTCGACCCCTTTGTACTATGAATGATATTCCAAATGATTTTGCCCCTCTGACTCCCGGACATTTCCTTATACGCTCCGCATCAATGTCACCACCTGAGCCCGATACCTCGATCGCAAAAACTCAAAGTCCTTCACCACTCTTTTTCAAGACGTTGGAAAGAAGAGTATTTAGTAGAACTCCACAAAACTGCAAAGCGGCAAATCTGCAGCCAATGCCAACGCGTGCGGTGAAGGAGCGATATAATGAGAAGATGGGGAGATGAAACGCCTGTTTAAGCGGAATAAGCGTCTATGGAAGAAAATAGAGAGCCAGGATATCGAAGACTACAGGGATAGAGATGAAGCCCGAAAGTTCCACCAAAAGGTTAAAAACAAAGGTTTTGGAACAGGGATCCCCACCTGTAAGGACAGATATGGAAATATGGTCACTCAGAGTCCCGAAGGTAAAATAAATGACGAAATCACATGGAATCATCATTGACGACGGAATAGTCCACCACCGATCCAAAACGAATTCAACAAGGCGATCCCAAGGCTTAAAAAAAAATAAAGCTGTGGGAGCCGATGGACTACCGGCAGAGCTTATTAAAGCCGACGGCGATGAGCTAGCAACATGCATGCACCAGCTCATAAACACGATTTGGTTCAGCGAATGCATGCCCTATGATTGGAATCTGAGTGTTCTGTGTCCTGTACTTAAGAAAGGCGATCCAAGTATGTGTACCAACTATCGCGGTATTAGCCTTTTGATTATCGTATACAAGGTCCTGTCTAGTGTGTTATGGGAAAGACTAAAGCCCATTCTGGCGAACCTGATTGGACCTTATCAGTGTGGCTTTAGACCTAGTTAATCCACGACCGACCAGATATTCGACATACCGATACAACAGAAGTTGTTAAATGCTTTGGCTGAGTTTGGTATCTCCGCTAAGCTACTACGACTGCCACGAAGTTTTCAGTTGAAATTGGCAAAAATCTAACAAAGCCATTTTCTACCAAGCGAGGCCTTAGACAAGGCGATCTCTTTAACATCGTAATGAAGATGATCATGCGGAAGGCTCCAGTAAACAGGAAGGGTACCACCTTCAACAAAAGTCACAAGCTGCTCGCTAATGCTGATGATATAGATGTCATTGCGGGTGGATTGCGGGATGTTACTGCGGCTTTTTGAGCATTGAAAAGTAGACGGCGGAAGTGGGTCTGGTGATAAATGAGGACAAAACCAAGTTATTTGTTTTAACGAACAACGAGACCACGCGTAAACGTTGACAACAATAACTTTGAGGTGGCTTCGCCATAAAAAAAAATATAATATTGTCAGCCTGGAAATCATTAAACGAGTATTGATCGCAAACTGCTGCTACTATGCGCTAAGCAAGCGATTTATCGACATAGCGCTCTCTCGAAGAATAAAGATCCAACAAAACCAGACTCTGATCTTTTATGTCTTTCTCTACAGCACAGAATCCTGCGGATCAATTCTCGAATGAACCACGAGCTGTACAACGGCTTAGACGTAGTCAAGCGCGTTGAAATGGACACAATGCGCTGGCTTGGAAACGTTGTACGAATGGATAAATATGTTCCAGCTCGAAAGGTTTTCGTCAATAAAACCGATGGGCGGCGCAGGATGGGGCAACCAAAACTTCGTTGGATGGACTAGGTGGAAGAGCTGTTATCTACACTTGGTGTGAGTAACTATCTACGGAGTGCAAAAGACCAAAGAAGAATAAGAAGAAACAATTTCATTTCATTTTCTATTTAATACTATTTAAAAAATTGTGTATAATTTTAATGTAGTTTCCTTTTTTTCTAATCAAATTCTGTGAAAGGTACCTAACTACCGTATTTATAGAGACTTATATGTATGATACGATATGAATATTGCATTAATGAATCGTATTCTAAGAGCTAAACAAACCTTTCGATTGAATGTTGACGCTGGTAGCGGGCAGCTGTTGTTTGTCGTTGCTGTTGACTCTGGCGGTGATATGGTGAATGTTGCTGAGGTGGCTGCTGTTCCTGTTGTTGCTAATAAATTACAACCTAAAACACTTGAGCCCAAACCCCTTTCTCAACCATATCACGGTTGTTCTCCAATGGTCGTCGTGATTTGTTTGATTTGTGTGTTTTGCCCTGGTACTGGATGTGTTCTCAACATCCACCGACACTGCCAATTCATCAATAGTGGAATTTTTATTTATTTACAAGATTTTCCCTTTGTTGCTGCAGTTGTGGCGGCAAATGAACAACCGAAGCTGAAATGAAAGAGGAAATGGAAAATTAAAAGGGAAATAGAGTTAAGGAAGGACTTTCACATATTGCTGCTCGTAATATTGATTAAATAATGGATGTTACAACAAATAGATTTAAAAATAATTGCATTTTGATCAGAAGAGAAAAATGGGATTCTATCTATATCCGTTGCTGCAAAATTTGTGTAAATATTTACGGCCAGTTAAAACAGAAACTGACTTACTGTTAAGAAATATTTAGATTTGTTTAACGAATATTTGAACACTGTAATTACACACTACAATCATTGCAAACCAAATCGATGTGAATTCGCTTACACATTTGCCGTAATTCATAGTCGTGAATGACTGCTGCGAGTCCTCGAACCACTACACTTGCTGATGTCAATTATGTTGAAAGACTCATTGCGTACCATAGTTACTTATCACTCACTGTTGCTTTTATTATTCAATATAATGTGAGATTTTTTGCCACTCGCTAAATTAATTATGTCCTTACTTTACATAGGAGGCAATAGCATAATACAATTGAGAACTCGTGATTTTAATGGGCAATTAAGCTGAGTCTGCTCTGCTTTTAATTGCTCTTATTAAGGTTAGTTAATCGTTCTTTAATTTACAAATGCCAGAGTAAACAGCGCTGCCCATGGCTCTTGTTAGTGGCCAACAATATAATACATTTGTATTAGCTGCAATGCGGGTGCGAGCGATACTAAAAATGTTTCTCCTTAATGATGACATAAAATTTATTTTACCGCTTATCGCCGCTTGTCTTATGATGCGGTCGCACCACGACCATTTTGTGAGATATGATATTTTTGATGATTTGATCTGTGGTTTTGTTAAGTTTGTATGTTTTGTTTAAACAAAATCATAATTTCACCACAGTCATAATCACGTTATCATTAAAGTGATGAGCATTGGTGTGGCAGCGAGTGTGACCGTGACGCCCTTTTTGTCTTTGTCGCCTTTGTGCATGTGACATCATCAATCATTGACACTCATTCCGCGATGTTGATACCATTAATTTTGCATTTCTTGTTTCTGTGTGAATTTTCCTTACTTTCTGTTTCACATTGACACACACACACACACATGCATAACGTTCTCTTCCTTTGTATCCTTTAGACAAAAAAAAAACGAAAGTACCGTTACTCTGGCAGTCACACGAAACAAACGAAACGATGTCAACAACAACAACGAATCGAACGTGAACATGGCGTTCTTTAGCGTGGGTGTGCACATGTGTATGTAAATTTGTTTTTGCCATTTCTACCAAAGATCCTGATAAAACAAAAAAAGTTTAAATAACGGAAACTTTTAAGGCGAATGAAGTCATATCAAGTCTCAGGATTTATGATTTCCTATCATAACATAGGACAGAAAAAAATTTTAATGCTGCATGACAGTGGAAAATATTTTGGGACAATAAAAATGAAATATTAAATGAAAGTTAGGCTCATTGTAATGCTCTAGTGACAATGAACCACATTAAGTAGAATATGGCTGAAAAGAAAGTGGCATTGACAATACAATATGGTAATGCAATAACTTTTCCGAGGTAGACTTGAATCATTTTAATCATTCGAATTGAATGGCATTCCTTTAATAAATTATAAACTTTCAATTTCACTCATCCGACATCTAGATGTTGTTGTTTAACAGAAATTTCTTGCTTTAGGATTGTTTTTTGGAAAGCTTTAACTGGTGTTTAAAATTGTTCTGCAGAGATTAGCTAATCGCTGAGTTATTATAAATCTAGATGTTATTTTTGCAGGAACAAAAAAAGAGGACTGTTTATCTAAAATTCATCGAATTCATGAATAACGAATGTTTTTTTTAGTTTGCTTCTTCCTACACCCTAATATCACTTCCGTTGTCATTACTGGACAAACGTTTCAGATGCAACTAGCTTTCGGCTTTTAAGCAAGTGTATTGTGCCTGTTAGGAAATGAGCTCCAGGTAAAATCGAAAAAAAATATATTGGGGTTTAAAAGTTGTCACGTCCGTAACAGTAAGTTCGGATTATTCGATAAAGTTTTTTTAAAGAAGCCACCGTAAGTTGTATTAGACCACTTAAGTAAGTAAGTAAGTTTTTAACGAAGACTAAAGCAGTGTGCTCCATCTATACTACCTCGCAGTGGCAATATACAGCTGACTTCATAGAACGGACTGCGAGAAACGTTCTTCGGAACTAAAAGCCATCCCAAAACAAAGGCTGGTACGAATGATGATTGTCGTTATGCCACGAGAGAGACTAGTGCTGTATACATACATGCTGTGGCATAGGGAAAAGAGGTAAATGCGACTTGTCTCTTTAGGCGGAAAAAGAAAGAGCTGAAGAAGCGACAGGTAAGTAAGAGAGGAGAGGTATGTACACGGAGGGAGAGAAAGGGACGTACACGGATATCGTACTGAAGATAAAAAAGAAAATTTTAGAAATTTACAGGATAGGGACACCACTCAGTAGGACCCCACTCCAATCCATTAAGATTGTATTAACTGCCCACCTCCGAGTCAGAGCGAGATAAGTGTGGTAATATCTCGCATTCAAAATAAGAAAGTGGCTGAGACCGATAGTCTCCCGGCTGAATTGTTTAAGGCAGGTGTGGAGGAGCTGGATAGGAGCATGCATCATCTCATAGAGATCATCTGGCTAGAGGAGGGATTGGAGTCTCATTCTGTCCCATATACAAGAAAGGAGATCGGAGTGAGTGGAAGAACAACCGTGGATTAAGCCTGCTACCAATTGCGTGCAAGGTCCTTTCGAGCATATTGTATGAACATTAGACTGGTCGCATTTTGCTTAAAATATTCGTCTGCATATTTATAATTGTATTGGAGAGTACTATCGTGATATCAAATTTTATCTCTCTAGGACTTAAATATAGGTTTGCTCCGAGCCCACCGTGTGTGTACTAAATTTTATCACTCTAGCTCAAAAAATGTTTTGACCAGCCCACTCTGCTCATTTAATCAAAAATTTACAAAATATATAACCTATTATATTTCCAATATATAACATAACGCTAAATCTGTAAAGAAATTACATTTTAAGAGCATTTAATTGGAATTTTAGATATATATAAAAAGTGGGCGTAGAAATGGGCGTGGCCCATTTTTTTATATAAAAAACATTCTCGGCCTATTACGAACATTGTGACAAAAAATTAGTCGAATCGGTCCATGCGTTCTCAAGTGATGGCTTTACCAACGAACAACAATTCATTTTCATATATAAGATAATTTTTTAGTATGTCCGGATGTTTTTATGTGTGTCCTATTCTTTCCGCAACTTTCTGAAGCCATTTGATGACATAGGAAGCTGAAATTTGTCATACTTAAAGTACTTTCTCTGCGGAAGATCGTAACGAAGCCAGATTTTTGATTTTCGGTCTATGGGACCGTCTTTTTAACTAGTATAACAAAAAAGATCTGATTAAATAGGGGAATGGGGAACTTTGGGCCCCACTAGGCACGACTATGCACCGTCGGATTGAGCTGAAAAATTAGGACATGATTTCTTACCCCAAAACTCATATTTTAAGCACCGCACACAATTAAATTTCAAAAAAAAAAATTGCGACCAGTCTAATGAACATTTAAGATACATTTTAGAAAAACTAACAACAACTTTTAAGGTGATTATATTCGGTTGTGCGGAAGCACCACTGCACCATTTGTAAAAATGGTGATGAAGCTGTAAATAAATAAAAATAAATAAATGGCAAATGGGTACCACAAATGGTAATGATGTTTTTACTACCGTGCATGTGTGTACAAAGAACAATTTCATTCTTGCACACACGTACACGATGGACGACAAAAAATGTCCACCAACTTAAACGCGACAAGATCGTTATGCAAAATTTATAGCGCACAGGTACGCGCACTATGTTGTATGATTTTTGAACCCTGACTTAGAGTAAAGAAGACAAATAGATTTGGGAGAAAGTGGAAAGTAATTTGAACATACACACAATAAAAGTCTAAACGGCGATTTAATAACGGACATAGAGTAAAATAGAGCAGCGTTTAATATAATACTGGGCTTAAATTGTTTATATGACCAAAGCATATGTTTATGAATTTTGTAACCCCCCAAAGATGGGAATTTGTGTGGGATATTGGAGTAGTTTTAATCCGATCTTGCTTATCTTAGAACTTAACCTCTGCTTCTGGACATCCTCTATCCTCAAAGCTTATGAGCTTTGGTATAAAAGCTTGCATTCCAAATTTCAGCTCGATATCTCTTAAACTGCGGCTGTAATCGCGGGGATGGACAGACACACAGACGGACAAACGGTCACCTTTAAATCGACTCAGATTTCGATGCTGATCTTTTATACATGTATTTTGTTATACCTACCACGCCTCCTAAATAAATAAATAAAATATAAAAATAACATTTATTCCTTGTTGGAAAAGGAGTCAGCAAAAATGAGTTTTCGGTAAACGTGGGCAAGACAAAAATAATGATTTAATGAGAAAGATGGCCCTCACACAGAAACCGAATCAAATTTATGAACATTAGCAAATATTTGATTTGCCACTTGATGACAAATGCCAGTGCCAAATATTCAAATATTGCTGAGCGGTATTGCATTTACGTAGATTTCGTACTTTGTGTAGCAATAAAAGTACTTTTTACACAACAAAATTGGTTTTTATACCATCACCCTTAGGGATGAGGGTATATATCATTTTATACGACCCAAAAGTGTAACACATAGAAAGAGTCAATTAAGACCCTAGGTATCTTTAAACCAAATTCGATTCTTGACTTTTTGAGTCGTTTAAGCCATGTCCGTCTGTCTGTCTGGCTGTCCGGCTGGTGCGCACGATAACTTTCGAAAAACGCAACCAAATGTTTTGAAATTTTGCAACAGTTATATTTTCCCAAGACGACTTACGGTATTGTAAATGGGCTACATGGCCCGCCCCTTCTGGTATCATTGCATCATTCCGCCTACTTTAGAAATCGAGTAATAATATCAATACACCCAACGGGATCGTACCCAAATTCTGTATTTAGTAAACCTATAACAGGATAAAGTTTTTGAGAAAAAAATTGGAAGTCTAGCCACGCCCCATCTGTTACCTCCCATACCCATCTGGTACTACCCACTTTAGAAATCGATAAATATTATTAATAGATCTAACGCGATCGTGCCCAAATTCTGTATTTAGTAAAGTTCAAGCGGGACCTTCTGGTACCTCCCATACAAATGTACCACTTCGCCTACTTTAGTGATGGAGTAATAATATCAATACACCCAACGCCATCGTGCCCAAATTCTGTATTTAGTAAAGGTATAACATGATAAAGTTTTGGAGAAATAATCTGGAAGTCTAGACACGCCCCTTATGGTACATCCCATTCAAATGTACCACTCCGCCCACTTTAGAAATCGAGTAATAATATTAATATTTAATAGAAAAATTTTTGTTTTACTGAGGGTGATGGTATATGTACTTTCTTACTTTCTTCCTGGTTAGTACTATCAATGAACTCTGGTACAAAAATATACTTTGTGCAACAGAAAAGTAATTTTGGAACAATGAAAGTACTTTTTAATAACATAAAAATATTCTGCCACAAAAAGTTTACTTTCTGAACAGAAAAGCTCTTTTGGTACAGTAAAATAACTTTAATATTCTCGAAATAATTAGTCGAGCTCAAGGTCGTTGATTTTTTATGTTAATATTTATTTCGAAATTTTGCTTCAGGAATTTTTAATCAAATGTAAAAGAAACTTACGAGTACATACAAATTTAAAAGTTACACTAAGCATTACCATGACATCGACGGAGCTAAAAGAGTCAGAATTGAACGACTGTGTTGGCTGGTACATGATGCCAGGGTGTATGTTAATGCTTCAGCGAGAAAGGTGTTTGAAGGCAAACCTAAAGGACAGTACAGGGGAGGAGACACAGACCGTCGTTTAGAACTAACCGGAGAAAGCACTCAGAAAACCGCATCGTTTTCTTAATTATTTCAGGCATCTTATTTAAGAGCCACTTTCGTATGTTGTAATGGACCACTGAAGTAAGTATGTGAAGCTGCTCGTAAAACATAGAAAACTATGATGTATTTTTTCTGGATATGTATTTACAACCTTAACGATTTTACCTACAACTTATTTTACAACAACTTTTCAACACAGCTGGTGTTTTGTGTACCAAAAAAAATTTCTCTATAGTCGCAAAATTCCAACTAATTTAAACACAAAGAACTTTTATAATGTTTCGATGAAATTTGTCCTCCCTCAATAGTTGTAAAGATTTTTTTGATGAGGAGAAATTTAAAAGATTAAAGCAAACGGTTTCAATCTATTTATATAAAAGAGCACGGCCGTGGCATAGTGGTTAGAACACGCGACTACCATGCGGGAGATTGCAGGTTCAAACCTGGCTCCAGTCATCTTAAAAGAAACAAAAATAAAGAAAATTTTCTTTCATTGTCGGCTCATAAGCGTCGATTCAATCGTCGTGTCTGGTAAGAGCTTCTCAAACAGTGACGTTCGCATTCGTCGATAAACAAGTAGGTGCCGTTAGTTGTGAATCTAAAAATAGAAGGCGTGTTAATTCACAACAACGCGAGAAGCTATCCCATACCTCATTCATGGGGTGCAAAGGGAAATTAAGTTTTTTTTTTATTTATATAAAAATGAATATTTGTTTCTACGTATGACCGCTATAGACTTGAAAACCACCGAACCGATGTGCAACAAACCGGATTCATTAGTAAGGCAATCTTCCGAGGATGGTTATAGGCTACCTAAACATTGCATTTGACACTTTTGGTCCATTTATTGAGTCGATTTTCGCTTTTTCCCATACAAAAATTATCCAAATTTTTAAAATTGTAAAAATTTAAATACATTCATAGTATGTCAATGTTTATTTTGTCAATATTTAAATTTTCAAATGGCTCCGACAAATGGTATATTCATGTATATATACAATTTAAATTGATTTTGTTTGACGCTTAGTGGATGCTGCAGCTTTCAACCGAAGTTTTTGAGGTGTGGCCAACCCATTCCAGCCCATTAACAATAATTCAATATCTGGCGTACTATTACAATTCTTTTTATTGCAATAGTTTAAACGCCAGTGGCGGGTTGCAAGCCCAGCGCACCACGTCGCAGTTTTCTCCTCCTGCCAGGATTTTATTACAGCCGCCCGTTCTAGGTCAAACCCTGACCAGGGTACCGCTCACTCTGAGCCGACGTGCCTCGGTTTTAAGTTCCGCCGTGCTCTGACGGGTGTCAAAGCCACGTTTCCAAGTGTCACCACGTAGAAGTACTCCGTCCGCAGTAGTACCACGAATACGGAGCTCTGTGGGTAGACTTGAAGTGAAATTGGCAAGGATCACTCTGGGTTTGCCAAGTTAAACCGATCAGAAGCTTTACCTTGCATCACACTCCCGACGCCCGACTATTACAATTAGTGACTTTAAATCATTAGTGGATGCAATATGATCAAGTCAAAAACTAGCGGTATAAGATTGTTAGGCGTGGCCCCGCCCACAGAACCTAATTTGTTAAAGTGCGGCATCTGAAGTACTACATTAGTAGGAATGGCCCTGCCTATAGTACCTAATTTGTAAAAGTGCGATATCTGAAGTACTAGATCATTAGGTGTGACCCCGTCTATTGGACGTAAAGTTACGAATTGTCATGAAATTTGGTCTGTATTAGAGTATCCAATTTTCGAATTTTTTTCGATTAAGAAAAAATAGTAAATTTCGATTAACGAATAATCGATCAATTTAAACCGATTAATCGATTTAACTTATTACATATGCAAATAATTCGTTTTCAAAGGATTTGACTGTCCACCTTAAGTCTAGAATAAATGATAGACGAATAAAAGTACTTAACCCACTTGTTTTATACCTTAACTCGGGAACATTCCCCATAAATAATAACTTTTTAAAATATAGCTCCAAAACGGAAACAATAGACTTTGCCTCGAAAATGTATGATCGGTTATTTCACACTGAAGCTAATCAAAATATATCAGATGATGATATTGTGTTGAAAGAAGAAGAGGAAATAACTGATATCAATGAAAGATCTTTTACTGAAATTGAACGATACTATAAAAAGTATTCAAAATTTAGAAAAATCGAACGTAAATTGTAATATAATTGATGACTTTCTGTATCTAGATAAAACAAAAAAAAAGATCATAAAAACTAGAAAAACTTTTCAATGCAATTCTTTCAATTTCACCAACATCTACTTTAAGTGAAAGGGTGTTTTCAAAGACAAGCTTCATTAAGAACTTTTAAAATAGAAAAGATCTCATTTTGTATGTACCTAATTAATTATTATTTTTATTAAACGTTATTGAATTCACATGAATTTTTATTTTACGTTTGTTTTTATGTTTTAATATTATTTTTTATGTTTTTTAATTAATAAAATTTAACGCCCACATTAAATTTGTTTATTTTTCACGTAAGGTATACAGATATACAGAAATTATTCGAGATATTCGATTAATCGAATTATTCGAGCAATTTAAAAACCTTAATCGATTAACCGAGCAAATTAAAAATCCCAAAATCGATTAATTTTTTAATCGAACAAAACCTAAACCCGATTAATTGGATACTCTAGTCTGTATTCAATTGAGATCAATATACGTATTCTAAAGAAAAGGGTTGGGATTTGAAATAGGGTGTGGAAAAAATACCAATATGCGTGATCAAGCCAAAAATTCTGTTTTCCAATAGCAATAGCTGGAGGACTGTTGCACCATTCGTGCAACTATGGAATTATTTAAGATCAGTGGTGTATGTGACCGAGATCTACGGCAGAAAATAAATCGAATACTCATGAATTGAAATATTTCTCAAATCAGCATCTATTACAATTAGAGCGACGAACTCTAAACAACAGTGTAATATTAGAAATTACGAATGAGTGTGGAGGATTTTATTTCCTTGATGTACCCATGGGTTTTGATATTGTTGATTTTGGAAAATGTTTGATCACAAAACGAATCGCGTTGGCTACTGTATCCTTCTGTATTTCGCAACCCTTTTTGACGTTGCAGAATGTCGCAATAAATTACAAGTTTCTGAGAACTGCACATGTAATATAAAGATAAAAAATGTTGCAAACATTTCAAATCATAATTAGGGATGAGTGTACACTAGGGTAATAACTTTTTTTGGACAACATTCTCCCCAGGGCTTTTCTAATGGCAAATATTGTGTTAATGATAAAAAAACTTATTCAGTTCAATTTGCTAAAAAAAACCTTACGCACCGACAGCGGTTTCTAAAATGCCTTTAATATATGTTTTCTTAATTTTTTTTAATAACAATTTTTTTCTAAATATGGGTTATACATATGTAAGTATGTTAACAAATAATAACAATAAATAATAAAAAGTTGGTGTTGTAAGATATAAACTTTAGGTTCAAAGTACGCGATGTTTTACAAGGCGGATATATATCTTGTACTATTTTCATATGAAAAAAAAAATAATTTTTAAACTTTGCTTGATTCAAAACATTAACGCGTTTGGTGCGTAACCTTTTTTAACGATAGCGAAAAACTAAAAACGCAGTACTTAATATTTTTCCATGCCCTACACGATTTTGTCTGGGGAGATTTGATATTTGCAAAAAATGCTAAAAGTTATTACCCTAGTGTACACACAAAAAATCGCTGAAACCCCTTGATGGCGCATTATATGATTATGATTATTATGATTACACAGTGATACAAATGTGAAGGAAAAAAATATACAGGGGTTCTCATGTAGCATTTCTGTTAGACTGGAGTCCATAGAGTAAAGTGATACTTTTAGTTTTTCTCGGTCACTTCGTTAAGTAATGTTTTTATAGCAAATTAAGTGAAATGGCGATATTCCTAAAATTAAAAGTTCCGAAATTCATAAGTCTTCTCTTTGTAAACCGATCTTCAAAAGCTTACATCTGTTGTAAAGCTATGACTTTCACCTTTTATTAAAAAAAAAGAATTTTGAAATCGGTTAAAAAATAGTGAAACGGCGGATGTTTAAGCAAAACAACCTCGAAAAAAAATTGCGAATTCTCATTTTCTCAACGCTCTCAGTTGATCATGAAGCAGCGCAATGTGTATTTTTTTTGTATTATGCTATTCTAGGTAGGCTTTCTAAAATAGGTAAGTTTATAAGAATCGGTGGAAAAATGAATGAGTTATGCTAATTTTTGTAATGTATTTTTCGACATTCTTTGGAATATGTGGTACGAATTACTTGTTGTGATACGTATACGTCATATGTATTTGTACAAAGTGACAAACACACTCTAAGGAAAAACCACAAAATAACGCGAACATGTTATTACAAAATTTAGCATAACTCATTCATTTTTCAACCGTTTCTTATAAACTTACCTATTTTAGAAAGCTATTTTAATATAGCATAATACAAAAATAAAAAATATACATTGCGCTGCTTTATGATCAACTGAGAACGTTGAGAAAATGAGAATTCGCAATTTTTTTTCGAGGTTGTTTGGCTGAAACAGCCGCCGTTTCACTATTTTTTAACCGATATTCAAAATTCTTTTTTTCAATAAAAGGTGAAAATCATATCTTTACAACAAATGTAGGCTTTTGAAGATCGGTTTACAAAGAGAAGACTTATGAATTTTGGAACTTGTAATTTTAGGAATATCGCCATTTCACTTAATTTGCTATAAAAACATTACTTAACGAAGTGACCGATAAAAACTAAAAGTATCACTTTACTCTATGGACTCCAGTCCAACAGAAATGCTACATGAGAACCCCTGTATATTTTGTGTGTAGCACAGTGTTATTAATTTAACAAGAAAATATAAGGGAACTGATGTATAGCTACTATGTATTCCAATGATACCCACGGATTTGCCGTTTGATTCAACTGATTACAGTTGCCAGTTCGGTTAGAATTTGCGATGACAATCAGTAATGTTGAAGGCCAGTCTATTCAAGTGTGCTTCTTGAATTTGAAAATCCATGTTTTTTTTCCATGAACAGCTTTATGTTCCATGTTCACGTGTAGAAGGACCCACTGAATAACATATGTACACTCCTTTGGTTCTCCCATACACGTTTTATTGTCAAAAGCATTGCAATACATTTATGTCATTAAAAATATATTAATCCTTTAATATAACTCAAACATTTTTGTTAAATTTCTATGAGAATACCAAAAGAAACTAACACAAAACAAAGATTTATTTCACCCAAAAAATTTACATTTAAGTCAATACTTCTTTAGGCAGGACGAAGTCTGCCCGGTCAGCTAGTGTTTATATAAATATGTATATATGTATCGAAATAGCATATAAATGAAAGAAAAAGGTAGTGTTTACATATGCAACAATATAATAAACAGTTTTTTATAACGAGTTTTCTCTATAGCGATCCCCAGTAACAACGTTATAGAGAAGTTCGCCTGTATTTTCCTATATTATGTGATATTTAAAAGAACGTAAAATTAACATAAAAAAAATTAAAAGAAAAGCATATACGCTGTCACAAAAGAGACTATAAGTCTGTCAGTACAATTTACAAATCATACGATTTTTGGTATTGCAGCAGGATGAACAAAATTAGAAAACTCCTTTTAAAAATAAAAAATAAAGTGAAACAAAAAATTAGCCTTAAAGGCTGCTTAAATGCGAGCTGTAGCCAATTTTCCAATGGATGTAGAGCGTGCTGCTATTGATGATTGGCCAGTGGGTCTTAAGGCGTGCGTGAATGACAGAGGCAAACAATTTGACTAAATAGTAGCCTTTTGTATACAATAAATAAATATGCAAATTTTTGTCCAACAACATTCTTTAATTTTAATTTTATAGCAAAAAAATGTGTAACAGTACTTTGTCACGACTAGGTATATTAACAGGAGGTGCTGTGTGCAGTGGTAATATTATTAAGCTCACGTATGAGTAATATGATTAATATAGGTACATAAATATTAATCATTCGTTTGAAAACTACATATCACAATTTTCTTATCATTATTTTTTTAAAACTATTTCACATTCTTTCACATTTCTTCACTTTTTTCATTGATATTAATGTTATTCGTAGTTATTCCATATCGACGTTTTTTCATAAATAAAAAGTATTTTTTAACATTATGTAACGTTCTACTTTGATTGTAAAACAAATATGGTGTTATTGCATTTTGTGTTGGTAATAAAGCATATTGCCTCATATCTCAATTTGTTGGAAAATATTGTCTTATGGCTTTATTGCCTTTGCCCTTACTTCACGACTCTCGTAGGCCTGTTTCGGCTTCAACCTACCAAGTACAAGCTTTTGTGTAAATTTCTTCTGACTAAATTAAAATATAAACTTTACAATATAACTGTCTAAATTAAAGCAATTAAAATCACTACCCATTTCTACAACTCTATAACATCTAGCCGTCATTCCACACCCCAATTGTGTTGGTTGGTAGATTCGTTAGTACTTCGAAGCGTTACAGCCACAGCTACAGTACTACTGTTAGCCTTTGTGTTTGGCGTGTTGTGCTAGTCCTATAACCAATTTGGCTGCCGTAATTACAACACTCTCAATCGACTTGTGGGTTATTGATTGTTTGATGGTAAACCTCAATAAAGTGTGCGGCATTTTGACAGAGGCTTTTGTCTGGGAAGCTGCGAGAAAATGCAATATAAAAATAAATATTTGTTTGCACAATCAAAATAAAAAATTCTTTCTACATATATAAGAGAAATATGTATAAGTGCATCAATGTACAGTGTAATATTTTAGTTATGTCGCAATAACAAGCAACCACTTATGACAGCGCTGTGATATTATGATGATTGAGTTGTTTTCCCAACGGCTGGTGTCAATGACGGTTTATTTTACTGCCTACCTGTTCTACAAAAAAGGTGACCGAAGTGAGTGTAAAAACTATCGTGGAATTATCCTCTTACCGATTGCGTATAAGGTCCTGTCTAGCATACTGTGTGAACGTCTAAAGCCAATTGTGGAAAACCTGATTGGACCTTATCAGTGCGGCTTTAGACCAGGCAAATCCACGACGGATCAGATATTTACACTACGGCAGATTCTTGAGAAAACCCATGAGAAGCAAATCGACACTTACCATCTCTTTGTCGACTACAAAGCTGCCTTCGATAGTCCCATCAGGCATCGACTATACGAAGCCATGTCTGAGTTCGGTATTCCTGCGAAGATAATTCGTCTCTGCCGGTGTACCCTTACGAATACCAAATCCTCTGTTCGGATTGGCAAGGATCTATCTGCACCATTCGATACGACGAGAGGTCTTAGACAGGGTGATGGTTTGTCATGTATGCTGTTCAACATAGTGATGGAGAAGGTGTTAAGGAAAGCAGCGGTTAACATGTCTGGCACCATATTTAATAAGAGCCACATGCTGCTCGCATATGCCGATGATATCGACATTATCGGTCGAACGATGCGAGAGGTAACAGCTGTTTTCACATCAGTTGAAAGGGAGTCAGCGAAAATGGGTTTGGCAGTGAATGAGGACAAGACGAAGTTAATGGTATCATCGAACAAAGTATCCACCCGTTGCGAACGCAGCGTGAACGTTGAAAACTATTGCTTTGAGGTAGTGGATGAATTTATCTACCTTGGATCCGCCATGAACAAGAACAACTGTGTCAGCCTCGAAATAAAACGGAGAATAGTGCTTGCTAACAGGTGTTTCTTTGGACTACGCGAGCACTTTATAATAACCACCCTATCTCGAACTACCAAAGTCCAGCTGTACCAGGTACTAATTTTACCGGTCCTGTTGTACGCCTCCGAATCTTGGGTGCTTACACAGGCAGATGCAGCTCATCTGGCGGTGTTTGAGAGAAAAATACTCCGCAAAATATATGGACCCATTTGCGTAAACGGCGAGTTCAGGATTCGGATGAACCATGAGCTGTACGAGTTATACCACGACATTGATGTCGTCAAGCGGATCAAAGTACAACGATTACGCTGGCTAGGCCATGTCGTGAGAATGGATGAGGAAACTCCAGCGCGAAAGGTATTCTATCAAGACCTCGAAGGACGGCGCAAAAGAGGGAGACCGCGACTACGTTGGAAGGACCAGGTGGAGGAATCACTGACGCTGCTTGGTAGGACTGACTGGAGACGGTGCACACAAGATCGAAGCGAATGGAAATCTTTGATCATTTCGGCCTCTGACTTAGGCACTAAGATATAAATATATATATGTGTCAAGTTGTTTTAAAGGCTAATAATAATAACCTGTTCAGGTTATTTTGTGCTGCTGTTGATGACTTTGGAAAATACGATCATAATTTCTTTTCAAGAAAAATAATTATATGCAATCATGTTTGGCTATGTCGAAATTTAGGTACCCTTCACCATTTGTAAAAATGATGCTAAAACTAGTCGTTTGCTCCAAAACTATGTTTCATAAAATTTTGTACCGCAAAAAATGGATGAAACGTGGACGCCACTAATTTCCATTTTTTGTTTGTAATTTTTTATTGCTACGGAAATGTCAAATACTGTCCTCAATTTTTTAAATGAGCTCAGGATATTTTTATGAATTTGTTAGTCCTCACAGGGGGAGTTTGTATGGGAGGTGGGAGTAGTTTTTGTCCCATCGCAGACAGACGGACATGGCCCAAATGTCTTAAAAAGTCCTAAAACGAATTTGGTCTCAAAATACAGAGTGGCTGATGAAAACCGCAACCTGAAGCAAGCTAAAAAAATTTTTTTATAGTGCACTAGTTTTTGAATTTGATACGGACCAACCCCTAATTTTGTATTGTTGGGGGAAACAAAGCATGGGTCAAAAATTGATGGAGGTGGGGTAGACGCAAATGGCTGCGCATTGTGGTCAAAGTTAGTGGCGAAGGGGGAAATCCACATCAAGCTCCGCACCTCCTACGGAATCGCCGCTACTGTGGTGAAATGTATGACAAAACCCCAGTCATTTTTCCCTTCTATCATTTCCCCTTCCTTCACCCCCAAGGGGTATCCCATACAAAAAGCAATTTTTTTATAAAATTTTCGCTCATCACTCTAACTGCCCCAAATATGCCCCTAGAGAAGTCAAATGTATGACAAACCCCCAATATTTTTGCAACCCTAACAGTTTCTCAAAACATATCTACCCTCTCTCTCCAACCCATAGGGTGGTCCCCATAAAATTTGTTGGCATTTTTTAAATTTTTTTTATAATAAAATCAGCTCCTGTTACTCCGATGTAGCCTTCTAGACCGTTAAAATGTATGATCGACCTCCACTAATATGTCCCTCCTAACATATTTCTCGAACATACCTACCCCCTATCTTCATCCCCTAAGGGGGCTACCATAACAAATTGTCTACATTTTTCAAAAATTCTTGGCGCCCATACCAAAAATGTCGAAATTGACGAAATAAAGGAACTTGGAGGAAACAAAGCGGTAGACCCAAAGCCAACAACACAATATCAACTAATCAAGACAGTTAGTTTTTCTTTAATGACCACTAAAGACATTAACATGTACTGCAGTGAAGTAGCAACATGGGTTCAGAAATTATCATTCATTTAGATGGGAACGAGCAGTTTTTGTTTGTATCAAGAATACCCTCGGGTAAAGGAAATGGCAAATGTATTGCGGAGACTGTTTACGGCCTTTTGTTTAACGCTGACCGCATTCAATCCATTTTTTTTTTTGACACCACGAACACTGCCCAATTACACGGCTCGTCACTATTGCTTAAGGTGCCAATTTTTGTCCGTTTTAAATAGCAATGGGAAAATATTTAAGGCATCAGTCCAGGTCCAAATTTTTATCATTCATTTTTTTTGGCTCAATTGAAGAAAAAACAACCCAGAGAGGGCTTCAGGGAATTCCTTGAAATCGTTTTATTTTTCGTTTGGGATAATATTCACAACCATCATTTCAGCCCAACAGGACCCATCAGTCACGCTCGATGGATGGCGAAAGGCATATACAGCCTAAAAATGTTTTTGTTCCGAAAGTACCTCGTCTTGAGCAAAATAACGCTGAATAGACTTCTTAATGTTTCCATTTTCATCGTTTCCATTTTCTTTACGTGAAAGTTTGGTTAGCACCACTAGAGCAGTTGAAGCTCTCAAAATTATTTAATTTTTTTCAAAGCAATTGCTGGTTATCTTTTTGTTGATAACAATGTGTCACAACGATTGGTATATAGATTATTCGGACATCTCTGGTACCTAAGTGGTAAAGCCGTTGCTCTTGCATTATTTGATCCGAAAACCTCTTTTGACTTTTGATTCGTTTATTTGATGAAGAGAAAGAGGTATACGATTCTGAATTATGTGAAGATAAAATGAAATAATCGTCCGACGAAGACAGCGACGTGGATGATATCGAGGAATAAGATGATGTAGATACGGTAGCGTCATTGGCAACCAAGATAGGGCACGTCCAGTATATGTTGTGGGCTTTGAAAAGAATTACCTAGACTGCGAAACAAGTGAATCAAAGACTCGCGAACAACGATTTGAGCCATTACGTCACACCTGACGTACCAAAATTTTTTGTTTTGGTTTGTCAACAGATTTCATTGTTATCCATCCAGAAACTTGGGAAAACCATAAAGACTACCAGAAAGCCCAATAAATATTATTCACCAGGGTGGTTGATGAATTTTGCCACATTAAGAAATTGGAATGTTTGTTTTTTAATAATAAATGGTTTAATTAGTCACAAAGCTAATTGATATTAAGGAACATGTCTCCTTTAACGCGTAACAATTTGTCTCGTATGAAATGATATATACCCTTGCCCATAAGGATGAGGGTATAATAATGAATGAAAAGCCCCCAAAATTTACTTCACATACTTTACCTCACTTCACTAACAATGCTAAGTAGGAAAATTACATCTAAAAAAAAGTTGAAAAAGTAACTGCTTCCTTAAATCTAATTTGGCCCTCCAACAATACAAATTGGGAAACCCTTCTGTAGATGTTGTTATGACTGAGTTTTGGGTATCCTATTATTAACTTTCTTGGCGTATTGTTCGCATTTAAAACAAAATTAAATTACACTTATTGTATTTTAACAGTTGTGTTTCCTAAATGTTTTTACTTTAAAACGGTGGGTTGTCAGCTAAAGCAATAAATCAAAGTTAACTAAGTATTATTTCTTAGTAGTTATTGGAGTTTGTAGGTTTTTTTAAATAGTATTATCATACAAAAATATGTTCGGAATAGTTGTTAAACTGTAGGTCCTGTTATGCGGTTCTAACTCACTAAAATACGGCAAACTCTACCATATCATATTTATGAAATGCAATGGGAAATTGTCGCTTTTTAAACCAGAAATAAATTTCTAGGTTTAAAGGGTTTGCCAAAATTGTAAAAATCCATTGAATTTTCTTTAAACATATTTTCAAAACTTATTTACTTAATTTCATTAAATTCGGAAATTGACTTATGAAAACACCACTGTGCAGCCAACCGACCTTAGGTCTCGGTTAGCATACAATACAATGCATCTGTTAAAAATAGAAAACACGAGGGCCTTTAAATTTCATTATCCTGTTTGGCGGAATACCACAGAGACAGGACACAGTATACCATACAAAGTTTAAAACAAATGGTTCGAGGAAGACATTGAACGCGGTGGGAGTTTAAGTGCCCGCCTAGTGACTTATTTGTCTGCAGGTCTTCCTTTGTCATTACTGTTTTCTTGTGCTTTTAAGCCTTTTAATGTTGGCACAATTAGAATTTCATTAGATGCCAACATCTTTGTTGTTGTCTATGTAATTGTTGTTGTTGTTGTGTCGTATCGTAGATGGTGAGGGCGGAACGCTGATGAAAACCCTTCTGTCACTGTCATATTGCCATTTTGTCGCAGCATACTCTCATCGCACTGGCGAAACAATAAATATAACACAAAAGCACACAAATGTTGTTTAAATGAAATCTCTTTGGGGGAACATTATGTTATGACGCCCTTACACCTTTCATTAATAGTCTGTTGGAGTTAAAATTAGGGTGCAAATAAATAGCACAAGAGAAATAGCAAACTACCTTGGCAGTTATGGCCGTATACCTAACGTACTTAAAGAAAACTACAGTAACAATTAACTTAATCGTAGGAATATCTGTGATTAGAAATAAACATAAACCTTAAAAATTCGACCCTATTCGTTTTGCAGTTAAAAAATATTGCTTTTATTATTTAGCTTAGAACTTCAATTTGAATTTTGTACTTTTACTTACAAAATTAATTCTTTGTTCTAACATAGCTTAACACCTAATCTAATATAATCTTTAAGTTCACTGCATTACGAGTTGGACACCCCAAGTATCTTAAAACAAAATTCTTTTCAGTAATTTTTGAAACGATTGAGCCATGCCTGTCTATCTGGCTGGTGGGCACGATTTCTCGAGTTAACTTTCACTGATCCCTATGAAAATTTATTGTTATTTATATATTCCAAAACGAAGTTATTGAATTGTACTAAATAGGTAGAATAATCGCACCCCACATACAAAATGACATATTTTTGGAATATGGGTGTTTCCTAGCGTTGCGGACGCACGTTTTCCGTTTTATTTTGTAGTTTTCTCGAAAAGTTTAAATATTTTGAAGATTATGTTCATATTAAAAAATGTACATTTTGGACAGTACTTTAATGTTTTTTTAATTAATCTTTACTCTAAACGTTGTATTCAAAATTATGACTAACACAAAGGGTTTTACGGACACATACAATTTTCCACAGCAACTTGAAGTGTCTACGAAAATTTGTGAAATTTAGCGAAATTTCTTATGTGATCAGTATATTTTTTTTAAATAACGAAGACATGTTGGGGTTCTCTAAACAACTTACTTCACAGTTAAAGTACTTTTACCTTAAATGCAACATCAATCTAAATGTGCGTTGCGAACATACGCATTGTTATACGGATAACACAGAGCGACAAAAAAACAATACCTGGGAAATTATACTATTTTTCTGGTAGGTGCTGCTAAGCACTACAAGAATCTGTTTTTCAAATTTTTCACAAAACCCCCAAAATATTGAGTCACGGGTAAAAAACCGGTTTTTCATACTTTTATACACTTATAAGCTAAAAACGCGGATAAATATGAACCGATTTAAAGTTTCTCAGAGGATTTCAAAAGAGAATTTCCAACGATATGTATAGTTTGTTTTGTTAAAGTTCAATAAATTCACTATATGATTACAAAAAATAAATTTATACTTTGATTTCGTTCGTCCTTCCGATGAAAATACCCATAAAAATATTTCTCCCATAACTCAAAAAGGACAACTGAAGGATATTTGAATTTGATCAGATTAATTATCTTGTTATAGTAGAAAAATACTCAGAAAACCGAAACCTTTGACACACCCCTTCTGCTACCTCCCTTACAAGTTATCAAATTCAACTTCATAGTTTAACACATGTTTTTTTGTCGTAATGAACAATGAAGTAATGAGTTGGCCTACCTCTTTTGATCAGTTCACCTGACTGAAATGTCCGTGCTAGTTATGGTTAGTGTTGTGTATTAGTGACATTTGTTGAATCTCCAATCCAAAAAGTATATATGATTACAAGAGGAGCCAACGTGGTAATACTGTTCAACGAACATAGGCAAAAGTAGTTTTAGTACACTTTTTGGTGAATATATTTTGGCTATTTCATGAAAACAAAAAAGTTTTGAACACCAAAAGATACACAATTAAGTAAAACGAATGCTTATCAAACAAACTTGTAAGTTATGAGCCATTAAATTGGCTATTTTTCTTGTATTTTCAAATACGCTACATTGCGCCTACGTACGCTTGGTGGTAATTTTTGAAGGCTGTTATCGACTTGGCACCTCTTCTAATCATATCCTTCCTTCCAATCCTTCAAATAGATTATTTATTTGTGTGAATGCCGTATTAGTTTTATTACCAAGGCCAACAAAAGTATGAATGCATTCTTGCATATGCAAATGCATATTACAGTCTTACCGGCATGTTTTGGGGTTTATGGGGGTTTCAGGTTTTTTTATTATTTTTTTTTTAACTTTTCGTATATATTTTTCACAGTATGTGTGAAAAAGATGTATGTATGATAATTTTTCGCAAATGGCGACGCCTACCTTTTGTTAAAGAATTAATATTAATCAATTAATATCTTATATAAAGGCCGTATTTTTTAAAGTATGAGTTTCCGGTACTAACTAGACCAAATATTATTTTTTTTCGTCAGAAAAATTTTAAAAAAATTTTAATGAGTTGTACCTAGCGTTGCGTTGCCACCAGTTCCATCCATTACTTGTTGGTATAGTTGGCAGAACGATCAAAGTACGTAAGGAAAGTTGTGAATTAGTGTAATAGTACGGAGGCTGAAGCAATGCGTACATCCACAGGTAAATAGTCAATCAGCGCTTATCTTTCCAAATATGACAAAGCAGATAGCTTTAAAAAAACTTTTTACATTGAAACATATACTACTTGAACTTTTGGCCCTCAGAAGCCATATAAATTTGAAATAAATTCAGTTTTTCACATATAAAACACTAAGCAAGTTTCATCCATCGTCTTCAAATCACATATATTGATCAAGATTTCAATAGCGGAAATCAAGAATATGTGAGACAAATTATAGGGAGGCGTATACATAATATTTTTTACCTTAAAAGATTAAGTGCTCCATTGAATTTACTCATGTAATTTTGTTTATAGTAGAGTAATTAATGAGTAGTCTGAATCTAATAAATGTAATGTAGAAAATAACTTCATTTAATTTTCAACTTTTCGTGATGAATTTTTATTAAAATAAAATGAATTCCGTGGATAAAATTAACTACGAGTCAAAATCTTTTGTGTATTTTTCATTAGTTTTAAAGGAATTTTTTAGTGTTTTTCGTGCTTATCTAATGCGCATATTTTTAGGTTTTCCGGGCATATTTGTGTTGGCCCTGTTTATTACATAAAGCGAGTATGAGTTCCAACAAAAAAGGCACCCGTAAAACGACATAATATTTCTACATTCCCATTTAGCCCAGTGTTGTGCTCTTTTTATGCCCACACAGTAAATCTTTAAGAGAGTATTACATACCTCAACGCCTTTATGTAAATAGCTCTAAACATATAAAACGGCTACATTTATGTATGAATACATCCTCATGTATTTCAGGATATTGCCGTATGATTGTGTAAATATTTTTATGTATGTTTATATAAATACATAGTATATAACATTCCATTCCTTACTTACATCCATTACACATAATGAGGCACATTTGAACTTCTTATGCAATACGAGCGAATATTTGTTTGTTTGTTTGTGCTCACATTAATATTTCACCAAGTGTTTTGTGGGGTTATTGCGTAAGATAATAAAAACGGAAAGCTAATACTTTTGTTGTCTTATTCCCATGCCAAAAAGTGTCATTTGCATCTCTACCGTAACATGGAATATCTCATTAGCATCGATGTTGTTGACTTCTTTGAAATCGCTTTACTGATTTGCCGGAATTGTTTACTTTTTCTCGACTATATATATTCTAATCAGGGGGGGGGGGGGGGTGTAATATAAAAGCTGATTTATTAATTTGTTAAATGATTAACCATATGTCGTGTGGTTGCCATAATGTCCTGCATTGATAGTACATACATATATCAAATACTAATGAATATGGAATTTACTGACAACAAAGACTCATCTTAGGGCAAAGGACTTACAAAACTCGTTTCTATATGGTACGCTCATTAATAAATAATGCTGGTATTCAGTTTAAGCTACCCTTTGCGCAATACAGATTGATTTTGAGCAATAGAAAAAAGGGCAGACAGGTGTGAGAAAATTAAATAAAGTGGCCCTTTATATGTTGCCGATATTACAGACATAGTTTTAGAACTATCAAGCTAAAATTAAGTATGCAAGCTTTAATCATCTAAGCGGAGGCAAGGTTCTTAGATGAGCAAGATCGGGCAAAAATTACTCCCACCTTCTTTAACAGAATTTGAATTTTTTTTTCAATTGTGCTCTTTTAAATTCAAATATTTAGACTTGTATTGCTTTCTGCGAAAGTAGTTATTCTAAATTTCTGAGCAGCTTTTTCGAGTTAAACTACCAACAATTTGAAATAAATTTAGTTGTTAATAGTAGCACAACTTTTACCCATTTTAGGTTATTTTCATAATTTAAAAGGCAAGCGTTAGTAGCTAGCGGCATTTTCCACTGCCATGTGAATTGTGATAGTTTGTTAAACATTTTGTTGGTTAATCTGTGCCGATAATGACTTGCGCCTTGGGAGTACTGTATCCCGTAACTTGCTGCTACAATGTGGATTGTGCTTTATGAGAACCACATCAGCAATTTTTATTAAATAATGACACGATGCGGGTTTTGTGGCAACATAAACATGCAGGGTTTTAGGTGGATGTTAATTGACGCGTTGGTTGCTAGCGCATTTTAGGAAAATATTTCCATGCTACAATTTGTTCGGTTGTTAGGCATTATGACTTTATTATATTCCTGCCGCCGCAAACTATTTAATTTCGAAGGGAAATAGAAAGTGACGGGGGAGATACTAGCGGAATGTTTATAGTCGACACGTTTCTTAGTTTATTTTCTGCTTAATGTTTTAAAACATTTCCAACAACAAAGTTTCACACCTAAAGCTATCTCACCCTCTGAACATTGTTAAGCAGTCATGTTTTTGTTTTTAATTAATTTAATTTGTACAAGTCACACGAAAATACATGGCCGCAAAATGTAAATACTAAAGACATATCGCTCATTTGGTGCAACAACGGCATAACTCAAAAAAACGAGATTTTTGAGTTAATGATGTAGTATCATACTTCATGTTGTGTAAAAAATGCATGTTAATTAATATCTTTTATACAATCCGGTGGAAAACTATTTGAATTCCTCTATTCCGTATAAGTTGGGAGTAAATTAAAAATTAAAAACACGATTATCTCGGAATCGAATTTTTTGAGTAATGCTTATCTTGCACCAAATGAGTGTTATGTTGACAACATCTTCCACTTTTAAGACCCTATGCAAGTTTTCCAGACGTCAGCTAATAAATACTTATTATGCTTGGAAAGTGCCACGCCCATTATTTAAATGACCGCCCATTTTTAATCAATTACTCACATTAGTTAGAAACTAAGACATTAAAATATTCAAGTAGCATGGCGGAAGAGGTGTGTCAAATGTTTCGGTTTTCTGAGGGCTCGCCTACTAAACTAGTCTTAGTGGATAGGGGATGCCTAACATAGGGTTGAGCGATGCCTAACATAGGGTTGAGCGAAGTGGACTGTAGTGAGATTTTTTAAACTTTTGGTGCGGACGGCGTAGCAGGAAAAATCGATAAATACACTTTAAATTAAACTTCGTTTCTTATGTAATTTCTCTCAATGAGAAATTGTGGAGAATGTAGTTAGCAGGGAAGAAAAGAAAGCAAAGTTCTATGCAAGTTAACCAGTGTGTTGAAGGGTTTATTTTGCGGGAGAAGGGCTGATGCTCACCAGGAGTTACCAAGAGGGTCAGTCGATATATTCCATTTTCTTTCCAGAGTTTAACTTTCAAAAGCGTTCAGTGCACTTGCAATTAAGGTATGTATGTTAAATAGGGGGTGGTCAGAAGTTTTATGAGAACAAACATTTCAGAAGTCTTTGCAGATTTTAGGATAGCCTACAGACAAGTTTAGAAGGCACAACTCAAGAACGACTAGTCCAATTTTAATGAAACAAAAATCCGAAATTTAAGAATTAAAATTCCTTTAATCAAAATTTTGCCTTAAAAATTGTATTAAAAATTAATAAAAAAATCCAAAACGGAAAAAACTTTCAATCTTACTACTTTTTCGTAATGCCAGATAACCTATGAACAAAATGAGACATAGATCATGAAAATCGATAATCGTGTTTCGCTTTTATTCACAATTAAGTCAATGTATTTCATTTTGGAAAATATAAGTTTTTCCCGAGCTAAATTTGGTTCAATACTAACATAAAAAAAATGTAAGTTTTTTCATTTCAGCATATATAAGAGGTTGGCGTGTCCTTGGGCCGATTTTCACAAAACTTCTTTTATTTCTTTCCTATTTAATTTAAATTTTTTTTATTTTGTATAATTTAAAAGTATTTTGTATAATTTAGAAATATAAATTATCCAAAAAAAAAGTTCATTTGTATGGGAGGTACTAAAAGGGTGGGGCTATTCTACCAAGTTACATCAACATTACTTAATTTTGCAAAACATGTATACTGGTAAATTTTCATTTGGATTAGTTAAGGCTTATTCGTGGTATCTTGCCCACCAGCTATTCAGCCATATAGACTGACATGGCGCAATCGACTTAAAATGTCCTGAAATAAATTTGGTCCTAAGATACTTGGGGTCTAACATGTCTCCTTTAATGCGTTATACTTATTCTCGTATCAAATGAGAACCTTATCCCTAAGGGTAAGGGTATACAAATATACAAATATATACAAATATTCCAAAACTAGTAGTAGCTCTAGAGCAGTGGTAGCCATAACCGAACGCACACACCCAACAATACGGTGTGCGGTCGCATAAAAATCGTCAGCTCTGTCGAATTTTTTTATCATTGAAAGTTGAATTCAAAGAGTTAGTACTACAAACCGTAAAGATCGTGCTGAAGCTATAAAAGTAAATTTCCACATGTCAGATGTTGTGACAATTCACTGGGATGGAAAACATATGCCCGCTTTGGATACCAGGAAATCAAACGATCAGTTGCTTCTGATAGAATTATCAAATGACAGTCAAGAACATCTACTTACTGTACTACATTTGAAATGGTCTACAAGAAGCGAACAGGCTCAGAAGGCTTGCGATTTGCGATATATAGAGACATATTGTCATCGTACGTGACTGTTTTGGATATTAAAGACTTGCTTGTTTTTTACAAAGCTAAATTATTCGAAGAAACAGTCAGAAATGACTATCGGGAGATGGTAGAGCTTTTCATAATATTATTATGTGGAGATAAAAATATTATTCGACCACCAGGTGCTATGCATCAAGCTCGGTAAATAGAGAGATCAATTTACGCTTAAAAAATAATATATATTTTACTGATGACGTAGCTATACTGTCACTCTTTGGCGAGGATGTGGATCTAGTGGGTAAATACTAGAACGAGGCTTGATGTAAATTATTTTATACAGAAAATTGATCTCCCAAAACATAGTTCTTTCATACCTTAAGATCCGACTATAAGTACTAAAGATATCGTTCGGCAAAAAAGCAATTTGTACGGCGAACTTTTTTGTCTGAAAAGTGTTACAGTCTCCTATGACGGTTAGTGATGTTGCCCCCACGTTTGAACACTAATAACAATTCATTAACTTATTATAGAATTTGCTCGCTTTGTATGTGTCAGGTCAAGTTGTTGTCGTGGCGGTACTCGCCGTTGAAAAAGATCGTTAGAAATATTTTCCACAGTATTTTCTCTCGATTTGTAGTTGGTACAGCTAAAATTGTATTTCGTCGAAAGTGGATTAGTTCATGCGAACTATACTCTTCTCCTAATCTTCGGTCAGCGATATTTATATCATCCTTTTATGCGAGCAATAGGTCACTTTTGTAAAAGATGACAACAGTCGTGTTTACAGCAGCTTTCCTCATGGGCAAAATTCAAACTAGCGACAAAATCGGCTCCACGAAAAGCCCCCCAATGAAATAACGCCCAAACGAGAAATGAAATATTCCCCAAATTTTTTTCATTCATTTTTGGGTGTTATTTCATATGAAATAACTCCCAATTTTTTTGGGCCGTTTTTCATTTTTCTTTGGGAATTATTTCATTCCTCATTTGGGGTTTTCAAATTATAAAATAATCTCCAATGAAATAACACCCAACCAATTTTTAAAATTTGGAGATTGTTTCATATCGTGCATAATTTGGGTGTTATTTCATTTTTTATTCGGGGGTTATTTCATTTTTAAAGCTGTTGGTTTTTAGGGGTTATAATTATATAATTATATTAAAATATGCCTTTTACAAGAAAACTTTTAGCCGGTGAATATATTACAATATCTATTGAATGTTTACAGATATTTCCATTTGTATTCATATTGACGGATAGAAAATCAACAAAATGCAAAGTTTGATTAGAACACACTAAGAATGGAATTTTTTTTTAAATTTGTAAGAGTTCTTCAAAAGGAAGAATGCAATAAAGACAAAGAGTTTGATTTGCTTTTGAACACTGGAGGTGGTTGTGTAAAGGCCAAACGTAAAAGGCAAATTGTCTTCCGAACTGCAAAAATAGCAGGGATACAACGATCTACGATCCACACGATTCATTTCAATAATTTTGCGACTTTGCTGTTGTTCCATGTTGACTTCATGAAATCCTTGGTGTAACTGACTCTTTTATGAATTTTTGGCATAATTTCATTTTTGTTGCTGATGGGGTTTATTTCATTGGGGGTTATTTCATTTTCATCATTGGGTGTTATTTCATATGAAATAACTCCCAAATATTGGGGGTTGTTTCGTTTTCGCTTTGGGGTTTATTTCATTTATTTTTGGATGTTTTTTCATTCACTGTTTTTGGGCGTTATTTCATATTTTTTGGGGTTTATTTCATTGGGCGTTATTTCCTGGGCGTTATTTCATTGGGGGGCTTTTCGTGGAGCCGACAAAATCTTGTCTACTTTTGCAGAAAACTTCGTATTGGCCAGTATCACAACGCAAAGACATATCAGCGTTGCAGGTTACCAAACTCGGTAGTTGTTCTAAACAAACAGTAGATGTTGTTCATCCACCTTGACCATTATGACATTATAGTTGGTAGACTTTGTCTTAAGGGTGACACCAACAATAGTCGTTTCATATAAAGCAATATCCTGGTTGTCGTGTATGACTTTAATCAGGGTAACCAAACAGTTGGTTATGCAAAGGACTTTCATGTTGGGTTTTTGTAACCCCAGTTGACGCCGCACACAAACATGAAGGTTATGGCAGAAGGGAGAGACAAGACGATATTATTTACACTTCTCTTAAAGTAAGGAACATTTCTCGATGCGAACACAATACAGCGTGACCGAAAACATTAATATCGTTTTGATAAATAATTCATTGTTATTATATTGTTTTGTTTAAATTTTCTTATTTGACATTATCATCTGGTTATTTTGTTTAAATTTCCTTAAAAGCTTTTAAAGAAAGCAAATGTTGTGCGATTAGAAAATTCTCTATAAATTGTTATGAATATCAGTGGTAATACTAAGTAAATTGTACTATAATACTAATTAACTTTCAAAGGTTATAAAAATGTTCTTTAAAAAGCGAAAGACTCGGGTTTGGTTTCAGTCTAAATGCATATTAACGCACACGGCTCTGTCGATAAACTTGTCATATTTCAGAGAAAATTTTGTATTTCAACGATTGTCGACAACCACAATGTCATAGTAATTCATTATCGATAACACTCCCGACAGACAAATATGTCGACAGATCCGTGAGTCTGAACGCGCCCTATGTCATCTATATTTTTTTCATCGACGATCCCCACGATGTTGTCGACAGTGTCGCACAGTGGGATAGCTTCATACATTTTTGTGCAAAAACTATAAGGACTGGTCCGAGATCATTGAAAGTAGGCACCGACCATTATATTGACTAAATTAAGAAAAAACTGGAATTTCGAAAAAATAGGCCACGCCCACCGCCCACCCATCATATAATCCAAATCGAATTTGGTGTATAAACTTCCTAGAATAAACAACAGATGTTTGGCAAGTTTTCATCACAATCGACACCCAAGCCCCCATACAACCCAAGATGGTTTTTTGTATAAAATCGATTGTTTTTGCATACAATTTTTCCTAACCTAAAACATATGTATTTGTATCATTAATGCACATTTCATATTCAAACTTTTCTCTATATTTTTGAAATTCAATGGTCGAAAAATAAGGGTTTTGACGCCAAAATCTCACTGTGCGTCGTGTTCAAATGGCATGTCTAGTATGTAATAGTTGATCAAACAGCTGACGTTCGTATTCGTAGTTAAACTGTACAATAATATTAAAATCATTTGTAAAAGAGTAACTCAACTGACAAAACAGATAATATTCAAAAGCAAACAATTTGTTTTAAGAAGACAAATACTTATGATGAAAGTCTATGATTGGTCGAATCCATTAGAAGTCTCATAACAAAAAATCTTAATTTCCCTTTACACCTCATGAATGAGGTATGGGATAGCTTCTCGCGTTGTTGTGAATTAACACGCTTTCTATTTTTAGATTCACAACTAACGGCACCTACTTGTTTATCGCGGGGACATACAGATCGATTCAGATATTGACGCTGATCATCTATATATACATATAGTCATACCTACCAAGCCTCCTTTTGGGCGTTACAATTAAAAGAACATACAAGTACCCTGCAAGTACCCTTAAAGGGTATAAAAAGTCTCTATTAATTCGAACAGTAATCTTAAAAGAAACCATCGTTTAAAAAGCGTATAGTAAACATCACTTTTACTTGTAGAACAAAATGTTAAAAAATAACTATTTTAAACATTTTGAGGAGCTTCTTTTAGAAATTATTGGAAAAATAATTATTTTCGCGATTTATTTTGTATAGGAGGTACATGTAGGAGCACGTTCGATTTTTATTTGTAAGTCAACAAGAAGATTTGTATTTAAAACTATAGTGGTAAATTCGGTCATTTGAATGGAAGGCACCAGAAGAGGTATGACAAAGGTTTCGGTTTCTAAGGATTTGTCTGGTTATTAAACTGACCAAATTCAACTATGCTCCCATTTCCTTTGGATGTCAAGGGAGTAATGTTAATTTTCCCAAAAATAGATCAAATATTTATGGGAGGTACTTAATTCAGTATACTTATAATTCGGTAATTTGTATTGGTGCTACTAGAAAGGCAGTGCCATGCAGATGGGATTCTGAGGTTTTGCCTCCTTTTACATCATAAATAAACTGACCAAATTCCATTATCCCCCAGGTGCCCTTTTGGGAGAAATGTTAATTTTCCAAAATATGTTTTCATTCCTGAGTCAAGTTTTAATAAGCGTGCACCTTACGCAAAATTTGACTGAATTCGGTGAAGGGGTGTGGTTTCGGTTTCGGGTATCTTAGGGTTTGTCTATTATGGTTTATGAGAGGTACCCCATTAACAATCCCACTACTTTATTTTGGAAAATATTAATACTGGTAAATTTTGATAACAATCAGTTAGGGTTTACTTGAGTTATCCCGCCCACAAACCAGTCAGAACATGACTTAATGGTTTTAAAAAGTCCTGAAACAAATTTGGTCTTATTTTTTTTTGTGCAATGCCATTTTAAAGTAGCTTTCTAAAACATGTAAGTTTATAAGAATCGGTTGAAAAATGAATGAGTTATGCTTAATTGGCATTGCACAAAAAACAAAAAATTTACATTGCGCTGCCTCACGATCGACTTAGAGCGTTGGGAAAATGAGAATTTGCTATTTGTTTTTGTTTTTCTTTTACTTAAACAGCCGTCGTTTAACTATTTTTTAACCGATTTTCAAAATTTTTTTCAATAAAAGTTGAAAATCATAGCTTTAAAACAAATACCTTATCTAACTTCGATTTCACTTAATTTTGGATTTGTACACTGAAAAATTTTCTACAGTCGAAATAAATGTCTGTGAACGCCTATCCATACGACTGAAAATCCTATTTTAAACCGTATACGCTTCACAAGCGGGCAAATAATACTTATGAAAGTAAGTTAATATAAAAATCGACTAATTTCTATAACTCGAAAGTTAAACAAGATTGTTTATGGAATGAGGAAATTTATCAGTCTGTTCACCTCACTGAAATTTCTTTACTGGTATGTTAATATTTCATTATAAATAGATATTAGATTGTCCCGGTATCAACTATCAGCCCTTTGAAAGTATGCAGTATTTAATGTTGAAGATATTGCTGATTTTATAGTAAAGAAATACGCTAGTAATCAATTTGCATAACAGCCATTGCTACTACCACCGCAAATCTCACTATCATTCATCGTCCATTTGATGTGGATCGGTAGCTGCTATTGTTTTCACTTGTATGGGGGGCACATACACGCCGTTGCTCCCATTTGCAAGTCATCATCAAACTAGACCTCCTTGCAGGCCTTATTGTGATATCATTTTAACAACAAATAGAACATGCGACTTCAATGCGAATTGACGAGGAGGAGAGATGGGATGTTAATGGGGTTGGTGTCATTTGAAAGTAGACACAATCTGTATCCGGATGGAACCAGGGATCAAAATCTAGATTCATTAGACTTTGCTATAGTTAATGTCAAAAAATCGAGCCGAAAATATCGCTAGGGAATTGCAATATTTCTCTCACAAATGGTTTACCAAGAGAAGAAATAAAGAGAAAACACGAAATAATTAGTTTTCAGAATATAAACATTTTCCTTTGTTTTGAAATTACATTTGAAGAAATTTTTTTTTATTTTTTTAAGATGACTAAAGTGGATCCTGGGATCTCCCGCATGGTAGTCGCGTGTTCTAACCATCATGTCACGGCCGGTCCCGCCCCAATTTAAAGCTCTAAGATAAACTCCAGAGTGATAAAAAAACACAGCTTTCCAAAACGCGAATAAGCAACGTAATCCCACAGACTTCCAACGATTGATTTCCATTGCCAATGCCAACCGAACGGGGAATTGGAATGGATGACCAGTTGTCATAATCGGAATTCGTGAGATAATAACTTCCTCTCCTTTGAATTTGCCCCTGATGATCGTCGGTTGAATCACATTGTTCATCAGTTACTTCATGGACAATCGCGTACCGTTGAAACATTTTTGATTGATTCAGATTCCGCAATATGATTATGATTGATCCCACCTTCATCTGTAAATTATGCGGCGGAGTTTCTGGCACATCAAGCGAGTTGAAAAATTCCGACGAATAGTTGGTCGCTTCAACCTCGTCGGTGACGATGTTAACGGATTTTTACGAATGCAGTTCTCCAGGGATTTGACTTCGAAAAATGAAATTCAAGCTATAATTTGTAAGATATAATACAGCCGACTCTAAAACGTATATTTCATGTAGTGTAAAAAATTGAAAGAAAATATACGTTTTACTCATTTGCAATACCTCGAAATTACTAGAGATAGCACTGATTGTCTTTTTTAAAATTTTTTTATAAAAGTTTAATTTGTATCTCCAATTTTGTATATACCCAAAGCACAGGTGATCGCATTCCAAGGGTATGTTTTCACGTGGCTGTATATGTATACTTCGCAGGCCTTCTAGAAGGCCTTCCATTCGTTCTTTTCCCATCCGCTGTGTGGATAAAATGTTGTACGTGTATATTTGTTCGTGCAAGTAAGTGAATATGTGTGAATTGTTTGTTAAATTGTTTTGTGATTTTTATGCCCAATTGTTGTTGGAAGTCCTTCATCCGACTTCTTTAGATTCAAATCGAATGAAATAAAAGCATCATTGAAAAATAAAACGAAAACAAAATGAAAAAGAATGATAACTACATACTACCAACAGAATGGAATGACAAAATCTCCATTGTCATATCCTTTTTGTGGCAACTCAAAGAAATATATTTTTGCTGTTGTTGATTTTTTGCTTACTTTCTTTTGTGGGAGAAGCGACGCAAAGATGAAAGGGTGGGCTGTCTGATGATGATGATCTGGGTGGTTTTTACGGGCTGCGTGTCCTCTTCTTTCGTTGCGCCCTCTGCTGCTCAGCACTGTGTTATTATTGTTATTATTTTTAGTTACGTTTCCGTTAGAAAATACTAATCTACTAGGACTAATGCGACGATGGCTACGACGAAAACGTTTGTCCGTCTGTCACTCACTCACTTATTCATTCATTCATTCATTCATTATTTCATTGCTTATGTAACTGGTATGCTCTTGCTTTGGTGTTGTTGTTGATGTTGTTTTGGCGTAAAAATGACAGAAATTTAAAAAAGGTTCGGAATTGCTTAACGTTGCGTTTTTTTGACAAATGTGCGTTTGACGTTTCTTCTTCGTATGTATGTTGACCGAGCTAAGGATATGAGTGGGGGAGTGTGTGTGTGTGTGTGACTGAAGTTAAACTGAGTGATTTTAAGAAACCAAATTTCGTTTCGTGTTGATGGGTTTCTTGAAATTGAATGACTATCCCTTCCTGCTCATGTCTGAGGGATGCTACACAATTGATTTACTAGTATTTGCACTGGCACTTCACTATTCTTTTACAATTCTCCATTTGATTGTGGAAATCACCACAACATTATCGTATCACACGGACAACATTTTGAACACAACACAACTAAAAACAAGGAGGTTCGAATTTGGTTCTTTTTGTACAAACTTTTCAGATGTTGTATTTGTTTTCTTTTTTGGGTCCAAAATGTTTTACGTAAGTTTGCAAATGCCCGGGATGCTGTCGCGACGATGGACCATTTTTAACTGGGTTCTTTAACGGTATTTTGCAATGTTCATCTGGTTACCAAACTAATAGGGAACGGAAGGCACTTTCGAACATAGCCGGAGTAAATCGGAGAGCTATGGAGGGTGAGAGAGATTTAGAGAGAGAATGTTGCCACATTGTTTGAGACGGGTAATTAAGCGTTTTTATCCTCTACAGTTGGTGCGATTAGTTTAATATGTTACATGTGTCTACAACTGTGTCTACAATAAGTACTCCAAATACAAAAACGACCTTCAGGTATCGTTTTACTAGCAATATCTCTAGATCATATCTATATCTTAATTCTTATTTATGCTAAGTTGACTTATAATTTTTTTCATTACTAAGAGTTTTTGAAAGCAATATGCATAAATTTATATCCGAGTATTAAACAATATAATGAATACAGTCGAAACTCTGTATAACGAATTCCAAGGGACTGGATATTTACTTCGCTATAAAGAAAATTCGCTACAAAGAAAAGAAAAACAATTTTGGTTCTTTTAAAATTTTTTATTTGTAGTAGTCAGTTATTTTGGTTTGAAGTACATTTTTCCACTTTTCTTTTTCAATATAATTTTCTAATGCATTTAGAGAAGTTAACACAGTACATATCGCGATATGCAAAGGTAAACTGATAGCGACTGCAAGAAATGTGAGGGATGGTAATGATTTCAGTCGTCACTTGCATAGTTCGTTGGTTCACCAAAATACACTTTCAATTTTATGGAAAATTAAAAGCATCAGTCTCTGCTTGTGCTTTGTGAAAGCAACAATAACACGCAAAAAAGCGACGTCGATTTCTTTTTTGTGTGCGTGCGTTCGGTTTTGCCTAAATTCGTTATATGGAGATTCAAAACGCTTCAATTTTGAAGTTACGGTCGCAAAAATGCTTCGTTATAAGGATATATTTGCTATAGGGAAATTCATTATATGGAGATTATAATACACTCAAAGTAGACCTAAAACACAGTCTTCTTATAATTGCTTCGCAATAAAGTCAACTTGGATATATAGGAGTTCGTTATAGAGAGTTTCGACTGTATTACATTGATTGTGACATAATTCTATATGGTAAACATGTCCCCGAAGCGCGGTATACATGGACGCATTTTAAATTAAAAAATATGGTCTAAACAGGAAAAAGTATTGAAAGTAACCGATAGAACTATGTTATTATAAAGCTTCGTTACCTTTATTACATTGTTGGAATAAAATTGAGCTTTTTCCACACTAAGTTAATAAACTCATATGCTCGAACTATATAATGTGGAAGATATTAAGCATGTAGATATTGAAATCAAGAACCAGTAAACAATTTTAAAATAGAGCACATCATTTAAATTATTAACTTAATTCTTGCTGAGTATGATTTGCATGTAATTCATACTTTAACATTTACACCTTGCATACGTAATGCCCATTATGCATATCGAATTGCGTGTAAAATCTCGAATTTTCGGCTTTTCTTTTATTAGTACCATCTACCGGCTTTCTAGGTGATGTATGTTACGTATACGTCATATTTGTGTTTTTTATAGATTGCTTATACGTTCCTACCCAGTAAAAAATATATTGATTAGTACCGAAATCGAGCAATAAAAGAATAATAACATACAGAAATAAGCGAACAAATAAGAAGCGTTTTAATTTGTTCAAAAAAAAGATACTCAAATTGAGAAACAAAAAGATGATACCTTTCTTAGTACTCCGAAATGTATCAATAAGAGGGTAACAATGAATTTTGGTTGTAATATTTCTTGAAATAACAACGACTAATAAACATTACTCCCCTTGTACTCCATCATGAGCTCAAAAAGAGTCCTCGCCCGTAAGGACATGCTATGTTAAAAATGAGTTTAAAATACGTGATTTTTTAAAAATGGGATAAAATCACTATTTTAATAGTTTGAAAAAGTTCCTGGAAAATATTTTTACAGAACATTGCCTGGACAAATCGGTATATAGAAGATTGTTATACGTAAACGATATTCTCTTGGTAAATCTCAAAGGAAGCTTTTTTTTGAATATTCCTTATGCAAAACGAAAATTTGTGTGAAAAATGCTGCCCCAAGACTGTCTCCCCTTATCTTGAAATCGATGGAAAGCCGTCGGTATTTATATGAATAACTTTAACTGCTATTATCTCCTGAACTATGCACCCAAAAGCAAATTGGAGCTTAACTTGTTATCACTATATATAAGTTGTGATATCACTAAGATGTAGTAGGATCAATTTTAAGTGCAGTTATCTCCTTAACTTAGTGTCCACTACCAAAAAGAAGCATAATTTAAGATGGTTCCCGGACATAATCCC
This sequence comes from Muscina levida, assembly GCA_964034835.1. NCBI lineage: Eukaryota > Metazoa > Arthropoda > Insecta > Diptera > Muscidae > Muscina > Muscina levida. Next base: position 66,539,215 of record OZ035880.1, on the reverse strand, counting down.
CGAAACGATTTTGGGGCTTATGTCCACTACGCTCCCCACTGCATTCGTCTCGAACTATAGGGAGAGAGAGAATATCGAGATTAAGCACCCAATGAGTCTAAGTACCCAACGAGCTGGAGGCGTGCCCCCCACCGCATTCGTCTCGCGCTGCAGAGTAAAAGAGAGAGTAGCAAGTCTGATTACGCAACGAGACTAACTACGGCGTATGCGGCGCATTCGACTCTCACTGCAATAACAATATTTAAAATTGTTCTCTTTATTTGTTGAAATACTAAATACAACAACAAGTCGGTCATAATCCGCATTGGGGATTATGTCCGCAGATTAGTATCGAACCGTGATAATGTTTCAATCACATATTTTAAATACTGGAGTAGTCGCAAAGCCGTATGGTCAAGCAAAGCTAGAAGTTCCACTTAAAAGCTAGTTTCTGTAATTTGTATGCTATCTTCTTCGGCGGGATAGCACTCATTTTTGCTTTTTGTAAAAGCGAATAGGAAGAATATATTTCTTATCGGCCACCTTGTATTAATTCCTACTGCCCTCAAGTAAAGTTACCTTCTACAAATAACGCTAATGCTTCTTGTGGTGTGTATTTTCTCGCAATTGGAACTTTTTTAGCTGACGATATTGCTTTTCGGAACTTTTTAGCTCTGGTAGGTGTTAACGTTATTTCTTTTATAATCTTAGACGCATCAACATTTCTCGAAGTACATTGACTCACGCTTGCAACGTACGTCAATTCCGAAACAGGTACCCGGTCTTGTAATTTTTTTGTTCTTCGATGCTTGCTTTAATCAAACAATTCTTCGAATTCTTTTATTGTTCTGCTTTGTGGTTCCAAGCTGTTAGTGCCCGTGATACATTAAGCCATTCATATTGTTTTCTACATATCTCTTATCAGTATTACGGGCTACAGACCACCTTTCTTTAAAACTGGTCTTGAAATATTTCAAAGAACGGGTAAGAACACTTGTTTCTTTGGGCGAACATGAAGTTAGTTGTGCAAGTCTTTCTTCCAACAACGAAATTTTTTCTTAAATCATCTTTCTTTTGAACTCCATTCTGGTTATTTTTTTTACTCTTTCCGAAGGATCTATGACAAAAGAAAAAAAAATTTGCTTTGTCAATATAATCATAATCTTCCCCCTACAGTTTAAAGTACTATTAAAAATATGGGATACGTTGGGGTGACTTTTTATTCATGTTTCTACTTCCTTAGAGTCTACATTTTATGCCCACATAAAAAGTTTTAGGCGACAAGGCCCGACACATAAACGAAAACACTTATGTATTTCAAATTTCTTTAAAAAAACGAGTCAAAAATGCTGCTGTTTATTTATGGCTATACAAGTAGAGAATTTGGAAGAAACATAATGAAATATACTTCAGTATATATTACTTACCTTCTTTACCATGTCCAAATAGTTTATCTCCTGTTGTTTGCTACACGAAGCCATTTTAGCATAGGAAACTGATAAACATTAACGAGAACGCCGAGAATAAAGACACGCTTACAGTACGATGACTGGGTTCCGACTGATGTTGTGGTGCATGTGCGGGGGAGTTGAGGGTTGGGGATCTGTCTTTTGATAAAACGGTTATCGTAGGTAAAAAAATGTATTTTGGGTGCACTATTTTCAATTGTGTCCGGTTTCACATGTGACATACTCCTATCACATTAAAAAAAAAATTATTTTCCCCAAATTGTATTGAGATAATCTTTAAACGTAGGAGGTGTCCGCCACAACTTTTTTTTCGACCCACACTAATGAACATAGTTTCGATTTCGGTGAAATTCAGTTCGTAAAAAGTTCTTCAGTGTATTTTTATTTTTCAGTTATTGTTGCCTGTGAGCATTGCCTTAAGGTTTTAAATACTGTAATATTTGAAGAATAAGGTTAAAAGATGTTCTGGGCACATTTAAAACGCTAGACGGCTTTCAAGTAGAGAGCCTTGTTCCGATCAACCCCATTGCTAGCGAATTACGCCCATTAGTGACCAAGAAACTCATACAAAGTTCTAAGAGCATTGACATACTTCTCCTGATATCTGATATGAAAAATTTATTTGATTTATTTGGTTCCACGCCTGCATTAAATACATTAGAACAATATGAACTAACACAAAGTTTAAAAACTCTCACAACGAAGTTTGTTACCCAGGTGAATAGTTCGCCATACATTGAAAGATTAGGGTCGTACTTCGCATTTTTGCCTTTCTAAACCGCTTTAGGGCACATCGGTTAAATGTTTTCAAATGTAGAAACAATGTTGTTTTTCACATATACAAATTACGATCAACTAAGGCTCGAATACTCACAGAGTATCATAACTTCATTTAGATCTTAATCAGCCATATACGATTGAAGACCTGCGTAGTTCGCGAGCTGCCGGTAGCAACAACAACAACAGCATAATAACGTTCAAGTTTTAAGTCAATTTATATTATATTAAAACCTACAATAAGAATTCATTCGTTCGGATCATAAAAAAATACGACGTCCAGTTATACTTAAAGTGTTCTACTTCACTTTGTTATACAAGTGACGAATTATTTTTACATCGCCTTTGTTTGTACAAAACCTGTTGGCCACGTTAAAATACTCTTGAAACAAGTCCGTCATATCAAACAGATATATGCCTAATTGTTAAAGTTGTTATTAATTTTGCTCTCGTCAAAAAAATCCCCACAAGTAATATTCAAACTACGACATGAAACATATGGCATCACTGTTTCCGCTACTTCTCATATCTATGCGTCATGCGCTTTGTATCAATCTCTTTCTCTCTCACGCTACTTTACACTCTCTAATTCTCTTATAGAAATTGCTTACTTTTCGAAATTAAAACTTCCAAAGTACCTTAAATACACGAGACTTGTGTGGGAAACCCTCAGTATCGCAGAAACATTGTTGCACGTCCTTTGTGAGGACCGCAGGACTTATTTAGAAATTGCACATGGTTGGGCGGGTGTACAAACCTCAGGGAAAGTAAAGTTCCAAAGTGTAACGATACTAAAGCGGAAACCATTGACCTGTATATTTTAACGTTAGTTCTTATAGTAATTTCGTCATGCTCGCAGTGTCTTGTCGTCTCGTCCCCCATAAAACGGAAGTTTACTTTTTTATCCCCGTTTTTTTGCTGCCACATTCATTGGTATTATTGTTGTCGATAATGTATGAATCTGTGTGCCAAATGATTTCAACCAAAGGCATTTGGGGATGCGAGCGAGCGAGCGACCGTTTCGAAGATGTTACTTTTGTAAATGATATGCTTCGCTATCATAACAGATAAAACTAATACTCGCATTTGCTTGCCTCGCTAGACTCGCTAACGAACCTCTTTCAAATCAATGACACAGACACCCCTAATCACCACCCACACCACACTTTGGTGCTCCAACTTCCGGTAGTGTAGTTATCACACACACACACACAGAGACAAACGCACACCGCACAAGGATAGCACAAGTGTAGTTATGGTGTATCTCAAGTGGGGGCGAACCGTGTATGACACGTAAAGTTACAACTCTTAAGTTTTATTTTTCCCGGTCCCGGTGTGCCTGACTACGTGTGCGGGTGCTTAAAACATTTCCATGTTCGGTTTTGGTGTAGGAACTTGTATTGTTGGATAAATGCTTATTAAACGCTTTAAAAGTATCCCCGTCACAACTCAACCATTCTACAATTTTCCCTTCTATCTAAATGGCTTAATGTGTTACATACACATATGTACAACTCTATATTCGCATACGAAACCCTATAATGGGTCGATGAGTGTGAGTTGTACAATTTAAAACATTTCTACCCTTCTCATCCTTCGTGTTGGCATCCGACAATCATCCTGGGAAATGAACAGTAATGAGTTTTTCTCCACCCCTCAGTATCTTATATTGGGGCTTAAAGGTGGTCATCTTGTTGATTGAGTGCCGAAACCAAGCGCAGGATGAAGTGTTTTTTTTAGCAATTATTGCACTCTTTATTATCATCAAGTAATACAGGGTGTTTCGACAGAACTGCTGATGTTTAATAGTCCAAACTTTTATTGAAATTAAAGATTACATTTATGAGCTGCTTACTTTCTGAATATATTTATCGTTACTTTGCCAGCCAATGCCTAAGTAGATGTGATATTGTCGTATGGCCAGACGAGACGTATAGTAAAACTGTAGAATAAGTTACTGCCCACAAATGTAAAATGTTAAATTCAATATCACTGGGAATATCAAAGAAAAATAATTTTATTTATTCATGGGTTCGTGGGTGGGGTAAACCCGGTTTCTTAGGTTTCATCTGTAAACACAAACTCAAATATCCTCATCGTGGAATTGGTGATGTCAGTAGGGGCACAACGTGTCCGCTTTTAATTCGGAAATCAACGTGCAATAAACGTTTACTTTCTGTACAATTTTTCTGACTTTAGCGTATTTACAAAAAAGATATACATGTAGAACTAAGGGGGTGATTTCGGTAATTTGTATGTGAGGTTTCAGAATAGGGGTGGCAAATTTTTCGGTTCACTGAGGTTTTGCCTACGGTTACAAGATAAATTAACTGACAAAACTCAAATATACTGCAGTACGAAAGTTATGAAGGGAAATATTAATTTTCCGAAAATAGGTTATTATGTATGGGAGGTACGTATGATAAGGCGTTGTCCGGTATAGTCCATATTCATTTCTGAGACAAATTGCAATAATGTTATTGCTAAAATTATGACTTATTTCAAGCTACTTACAAAAAAATGTGTGTGATAGTTTGAGGGTAAAAACCGTATTTTCTATGGGAGATACCATAAGGGGTATCTCTTATGTATTTATCAACTATTCGAAATTAATTGAACTTCCAAACTCAAAAATCCTCCAGTTGTCCGTTTGGAAGTTATGGAGGAAATAATAATTTTCCAAAAATAGGTCATTTTGTATGGAAGGTACCAAAACGGGTCAGCCGATATAGCGAACGTCTATCGGAAAAAATGGCTAAATTAAATGTACTTAAGATATGTATGTAAAACTATGAGGGCCAAATCTGTCATTTGTGTGGGAGGTACCAGAAGGGGCGTGCCAAAAATTTCGATTTTTTAGGGGTTTGTTCACTATAGTAAGGTTATTAATCTGACTAAATTCATATATCCTCCAGTAGTCCGTTTAGAAGTTATGGAGGAAATATTAGTTATCCAAAAGTAGGTTATTTGTTTAGAAGGTACCAGAAGGGGTGGGGCTATTCTGCCTATTTACAATCCCATTACTTCATTTTAGAAAATAGTAATACTGGTGAATTTTCATACGGATCAGTTAAGGTTTACTCGAGATGGACAAAGCTCAATCGCATTAAAACATCCAGGAACGAATTTGGTCTTAAGATACTTGTGGTCTAACTCGTATCCTTTAATGCGTTACACTTTTTTTAGCCTCACTCTACTCTACTATAACATTTGAAACGACCCAAAAGAGTAACACACAGAAGGAGTCACTTTAGACCTTTGAACTAAAACCGATTCGTGACTTCTTAAGCCGTTTGAGCCATGTCCGTCTGTCCTGCTAGTACGCACGATAACTTTCGAAAGTCGCAACCAACTGTTTTTAAACTGCATATTTTCCCAAAACCACTGACGGTATTGCAAATGGGCTACATGGTCACGCCTTTTCAGGTACTTCCCATACAAATGTACCATCCACCACTTGAAATATCGTGTAATAATGTCAATACACCCAACGCGATCATGTCCAAATTCTGTATTTAGTAAAGCTATAGCAGGATAGAGTTTTGGATAAAAAACTGGAAGAGCTTCTGGTACCTACCATACAAATGTACCATTACGCTCACTTTAGAAATTGAGTAATTATATCAATAAATTCAAATTCTGTATTTACTAAGGCTATATAAGGATACATTTTTGATGAAAAAACTGGTAGTCTAATCACGCCCCTTAAGGTACCCCACATACAAATGTACCCCTCCGCCCACTTTAGAAATCGAGTACTAATATCAATTCACCCTACGCGATCGTGCCAAACTTCGTATTTAGTAAAGCTAAAGTATTATAAAGTTTTGGAGAAAAAATCTGTAAGTCTGGCCACGCCCCTTCTGGTACCCACTTTAGAAATCGATTAATATTATTAACACACCAAACGCGATCGTGCCCAAATTCTGTATTTAGTAAAGCTAAAGCAGGATACAGTTTTGTAGTACAAATTGGAAGTTTAGCAACGCCCCTTCTGGTACCTCCCATACAAATGTACCACTCTGACCACTTTAGAAATCGAGTAATAATACAATATACAAGAAAATTTTATGTTGTACTTATGGTGAGGATGTATATATTAGGCGGTTTTTCCCAACTGAAACTTTCTCACTGGTTCTCAAATCAAATTAGTGGGCGGATATTTTTGTTTTCGATTAGTTGACCAAGTGGTTTTTCGCTCTTAAAACAAATACAATTTTATAAACTTATGATAACACTATGTCACAAAATTTCAAAAGTTTCTGTATCCGGGACCATTAATAATTGATTTTAATGTAAAATTTCACACTAAATTCAAATCTGCTCTCAGATATGTGGAAAGTAGAACAGTTTTTGAGATATCGTCAAATTTTCATTTTTACTGTTTTGAAAAAAGGTAGGTCTACTAAAATTCCATTTTCTGGTTTTAGTTCACCGATGTTTGCAAACTGTGAATAAAATAAAAGATAATAAAATTATTTCTTAAAAAAAGATAGCTGTTTAAAATCCAATCATAAATGACGAAGTTATGGCACTTCAAAGTTAGTTGTTTGTAAAAATTTAGATGATTTTTAAAGTTTTCGCTGCCTTTCATTGAGTTTCTTTCCATGTTTCCTTAAAAATTACTCCAATTTCAGACAATTGCATAATAGAATAATATCTTACAAAAATTTTTTGCCCTTGGTCATCAACTACCGTCTCAAAAACCATTCTACTTTTCACATATCTGAGAGCAGATTTGAATTCAGCTTGAAATTTTAAATAAGGATCAACTATTTAGAAGTCGGGATCAAAACTTTGTTGCATTGTGTAATAGGCATTATATACGTATATGAACTTTTTATTAACGCCATAGAGCAGTAGAGATTAAGCAATTGAAAGCATAAATCTTCAAAGGTTTGGCAGGTTGACGAGTCTTTTACTTTATATTATCTCTAAATTTAACATTTATTGTCAATTTTACAAAGTGTTTTAAAGTATGATAGGGCCCACAAATAGATAAATTGTCATATATATAGCACTTATGACATTAACCCATTAGTGACGACTGTTACCATATGGTAACGTCGACAGCGTTATATATTGCACCCAAGAAAATAAGCACAAGAATAAATGTCAAGACTTTTCTTTTTTGATTTCATCAAAGCATGCCTTGATCTTTCATTCTTGATTTACCGCTATGCGATCAGACGTCAGTAGCGAGCGTGGGGGATTATTTAAAATAGGTGTTTTTCACATGTGCGTAAAACAGCAATATAGAGGGATATAAAAAGTCACTCCATATTAAGAATATTTTTTTTATTTCGTCATAACACTAGTAAAAATGGATATTTTTCTGAAATTTTTCGACTGACTTTTTTTATTTAAATTCGTTTTTAACTAATTTATACGTAGTACTGACAAAATATTTAAAAAAATCCCATTATTTCGCTCTCGTCATTAAAGGGTTAAGGAAATTCCCTGAAATATATACAGTTATGACAAAAGTTGTTATGTCCAATTTTCTTAATTCACTGAATACCGATTCAAAGTTTTGAAACCTCATAAACACATGTGGTTATATCAGCATTTTATATAGCAATTTAAAAAAACTTTCACTTATCTTAGACATATTAAACTTGTTCCTTAAAACATATATTGTAAAAAAAATATCTTTCAAAATATAGCAAACTTAAATCAAATTACGTATATCATGCGTTCTGTTTAATCAAGTTTTAAAACATTGAATGATTTAACCCTTATCCTGTATTAATGGGTCAAAATTGCCCAAACCGTTTTTGAGTTCTTATAACTTTGGACGTTCTGAAAACTGATTCTTGAAATTTTCTGACAATTATTTTTTTGGCCTAAATTTGGTCTTAACGGTTCAATTAAATTAAATACTATTTTTGGATGTGGCCTACGAACAAAGTTGCGGATACTGCATTTATGGGTCAATATTGCCCAATACAAATATCAAAGAAATATTGAACTTTGTTTTACTTTTATAGCGATTTAGGCATATCTAAGCCAAATATATTTGCTGTGTATTTCTGCAACAGTTATTTTATTCGTTCAGTTTTGAAGATAACTGGATTCTGGTAGACGAAATTTCAGCAAAAGCAAATTTGGGCGTTCTTGTCTTAGCTCGTATGTATTTCGATCTCGTGGTGTGGCTAGTAAAATTGTAAGATGATAAGAAGGGCTGGCCAATATCGAAGGCAACGATTTCAGAATGTACTCCAAGTTCTCCTTTCGATAAAAAGTCAGACAGAAATTTAGACAAGAGCGAGATAAACTAGCTCTTATAAGTGACTTTTGGGATCGATGGGAAGGAATTTTTAGAATAATGTGTTATTACTGGTGAAACTACGACCGTAGGTAAACAATTAGTAGCATACCGTGAACGTAGCCCTTTAGTGGAATATATACCCTCTAGGACCGGCAAATGTGGGATAAGAATCCGGGCTCTATGTGACGTTCAGATAAATTATACATGGTTGTTGCAAGCAAACACATACACATAAAGTTGTAAACTGAAAGCCGGAACAAGATATTTGCATTGTTTTGGATTTAGTTTAAGATTTGAAATGTCGAATAGTTATATGCAAAAATTTCCTTACATACTAAGAATTTTGAAATTTACTACTCAAAGGAAACCTTACTATGGTTCTGCAGTCCGAAAAAAACGTACCTTCTGCTAATAAAATTGGACATGAAAAATTTACCAGAAAACTTTTCTCAATTCTTATCGATAAAGAAAATAAGACAACCAATCTTGCGTTTGTTCTCGTACCAGAGCAAAATAGGTTTGTTATTTTAGTAAGCACAGTATATCATACTAACGCCATGACACTAAGTCAGGAATTTATAAATTAATTGGACAGAAATTGCACTTGCAGGCGCAGGTCTAATCGATCGATGGCTATCAACCCTATTCCACAACATGTTGGACATTACAAAACATAACGTTTATTATTTATTTACTTCAATAAATCAAGACTGGAATAAGAAAAATAATTTTTGACGTCTTATATTTTTGAACAAATTAGGCAGTCCTCTTGTTCAACAGGAAATACCTCGTCGAGATCATATATCTCACAGCAATTCAGCTAAAGCAATCTTACGCAGTTTAAACCCTGCTGCATCAAGCGAACTGCAAAAGACAAACCTTACAAGGGACCGTTGCTATGTATACCCCAAATGTTCAAAAAGTACAAAATACTCAGAAAATGTTCCAAATGTGGAAAGTTTGTGTGCAAAAATCATTGTAATAGTATAATTTCTTTTAAAAACGGTCGAACTATTTCAAAAAATTTAAAAATTCAAATAAATATGTATTGGGCAAAATTGACCCATAAATACAGTATACGTAATTTTTTTTAAATACAGGATAAGGGTTAATCTATTGAAACGGTAGACACTAACAGTTCATCATGAAGGAATGTTAAACATCCTATGACAATCCTATATTATAGGAATTGCTTCTAATCCAAATCTAAAGTTCGTATCGCATTTGATAACACTGAGGAACATATTCGGGGTCATTGTCTGGTGGGTGAGAAATTCCAAGTTAGATTAAAAGAACTAGGTCAGTATTGCAAAACCCCCAAAGGGTTTGGCGATCTCAGGCAAAACTGTTTTTATATTTTTGTTATTATTGATATATTAGCTTTGTTCAGCTATAACTGAAGAACCATTGATGATTTCCCATATCATTCTTCAGCAGAATTGTAGCTAGTCTCAAAAAAGTAATTTATATTAATATATCCACGTAAAAAATCAAATTGGACTAATTTTATCGAATGAAACTATCAAAAAATTGCCATTTACCGCTAAATATGTTAAATTTCTTTCACATTTAGTAAATACATATCAGGTACTGTGACAACTTTTCCGTTGACTTAGGATATGGAAATGTCACAGTCAGTTCAACTGATTCAATTTTCTCTGTCTACTGAAGTGTAGACCATGAATACCCCATTCGCTGTGCAAAAATACAAACATTTTCAAACTTTCTTCATTTTGCATCACTTTAATTGACTTGCACCTAATTAAATGTGGCCATAAAACCTTGTAACTCTGCCATTTTTTCAACATAATTGCATTAACATCACAACTAGACCACAACTTCGAAATTATGGCAGATATTTGATGTCTACCTGACAGTAAAGTTCATTTCAAAGGGATGTTGCTTAAAGTTTATTTCAAGTAAATTTGCATAATTTTCTTATATTACATCATACGACCAGCATGCGGAAAAATTCGTTATCGATAAACTTATTGCCATAATATCGTGTTATACCTTCCTCACTCTCATCTATAGCGTACCGTACCTTATGTCTGCCACCAAATGGGTTTTATGCAAATTTCGTAAATTATGTTTGTTGCCCTTGGGGCATTTGTACTTAAGTTTTACGCTAGTGGATTTTGTAATACAAAGAATATTCGGAATAAATTCATACATATGTGCGTGTGGCTATGTCTGTCCCTTGGAGTGTCTGGAAAAGGTCAGCTGTAGGCGTTTCTCAACTCCCAAACGCTTTTCAAAATGCTGGTAGTACATTTTGTACAAATTTACATATCCATCTGCACTGGTGGGCCATAAAACATCGATATCCACCCATACCTTGTGTTGTGTAAATTTTTCCTTTGGCAAACAAAAACAGATGGTTTTTCATGTTTGAAATGTGTAGGTAATGAGATTTGTGCGTACAGTATGTGTGTGCACATCGTCTATACATCGTTGTAAATGTTGTAAATTTGCAAACGTCGATGTGGCCGATACTCGTCTAAGGACATATGCACTAGACATTGCATTTAAGTGATGTGCCAGAAATAGAACATCACCGCATTAAACTATACTTTACTTACATTTTATAGGCGACGACCACACAACAAAACATCTACGAGACATTGCTTGCAGATGTTTTCGATATTAGTGTAAAATTTACATTAGATTCATCTACAAAACGAACAAAGACCTTTAAGTTGAAAGTTTGTAGAAAATGCACAGTGATCGTGGATAGCCGACAGTTTCACAAACAAATGAAAAACTTTAAAGATAAAAAAATTGTACAAAAAAGTCCTTGTGTCAGTCGATATTGTACCAATTTTATGGGACTGGAAAACAAATTTAAATAAACGAATAATTTGTATAATTAATTAAACTGTTCTTTTATTTTGCGATAAGCAGGGCCAACACAAATATGCCCGGAAAAACTAAAAAAATGCGAATTAGATAAGCACGAAAATCACTAAAAAATGCATTTAAAACTGATGAAAAATGCGCAAAAGATTTTGAGTCGTATTTAATTTTATTTCTTAAATACATTTTATCTATATATATAAAAGAGGATGTGTGTATGTATGTAACGTAGGGACTCGAAAACGGCTGGACCGATTTTAATGAAATTTTCAGGGAATCTTCCGAATAACCCCGCGAGTAACATAGGCTACACATTGTTTGGATTTAGGGGGTGAAAATGGCAATATTCGATAACACAAGGTATTCCGCGCTTACAAGAAGTAATTTTTTTGGTTTTTAAATGAGCACAAACCGAAAACTTCAGATATATATTTTTCGAGACCTTCTGCGTAAAACTAATTTCCCAGCAAAGTAAATGAGGTATTACAGTAGCAAATCTATGTATTGGTTAAAAAGTTATGACCTCTGAGAGTTGGCATACGGAAATTAAGTTTTTAAAAATCATTTTACAGAATATTGGGCGGGATCCAAAACAATGTCAAAAATATACTATTCTCTTCGTCTTGGTCTTCAAACATCGGGATGGTACGTCTGACGTAACTGAAAAATTGCTAAAAATATACCTAAACCTGAAATCTTCATGCTTCTCAGCGCGAACTAGGAATTGATTGTAGACATATAGTTTCTAAGCGAAATTGTCTAAGAATTCATCGTACATTCCGATACTGGTATACGATTACCACGTTTTTTTAGACGCGAACAAATTGTTCCGCCCTAATGAACAGGCTATTTGGAACTTAATAAGTAAAAAGTGCCGAGGCGCTGCCCACGCACTTCAATAGTTAAATATTTAAACAGTATCAAATAATGGTCCGTACACCAGTTACTTTTCAGAAAAAAATGCAATATTCATTGTAGTTATACTGGAAAACACCTTTTGTTTTATTGGGGCACAATTAACATTTTTAAAGTATGTCAGAGGTAGCATAAGCAAATATTTGTAAATAACCTATATTGGGGTAATTTTTTTTGACGTATAGAACTTCTTTTAGTATACTTTGGAAAATCACCATGTAAAAACTACACAAGAACAACGTTTGCAAATCTTGCAAATTTATTTTCAAAATGCACGTTCTGTTCGCCAAACTTATGGAGCCCTTTGTGAAGTTGAGGGTGCATATAATGATCTATCTGAGCAGCTAATAGAAGCCATTGACGTTTTAGACGAAAGTGTGACAGGGGACTCGAATTTATCAAACCGACGCCATTCTCAGCAACTCGGTCTATGCAAATGCTGAAGAAAGATCTTGGCCTGCATCTATATAAGATCTAACTGGTGGAAGAATTTGAGCCAGTGGACGATCAAGTGATTTTTTTTATTTATCATGTCATTGCACATTATTTAAACGAGAAATGGTTCCAACACGACGGTGTAATATGCCATACAGCGCGTGAGACCATCACTTTGTTAAGCCAAACATTGGTGACCGAATTATCTAAAAAAAATGGTAATACGAGTTCAATACAAAAATAGTATTCCGGAATATTCTTGATCCGTGTGATAAGAAGACATGACAAAAGAAGTTTTTATGGCTAAAGGCATGAAGCTTCAGACGGAATTTTCATTTGCGGTCAATAGGCGGAGAAGGCATAACAAAATGTTTTTTATGCCCAAAAAGATAGTTAGTATCCGCTACTACAGATCAAAATAAAAATTATTAAAATTAGCGGAATGTCTGTTTCCGATTTTTGGAAGAAGTGGCTTTTCGCCCTACATACAGAAAAAACTTAATCTACATGTAAGCACTATAGATATGACTTTGCTGATGAACGTTTTCAAAGTACTTTGTAGACCTAAATGTGAAATATATTACAAGTTAATGTGCAATAGCGAAGCATTGCCGGGCCCACTAGTCTTATATATAAAAATGAATCGATGTGCAGTTGTCTCGCTAAAACTCAAAAACGGCTGGACCGATTTTCAAAATTTTTTTTTTGTTTTGTTCGCTATAGCTTCCGGATGGTTTAAAAGGTTTTATTTTTTCAAAAAGTGGGCGGCGCTACGCCCCTTTTTTCAAATATCGCTCAGACGGCTTTTCTAATAGACCGATTGATACAAAAATTTTACCATGAATTACTGTTGACCTGTAGATAGTTCCTGACTACATTTGGTTGTAATTGGATGAAGGGGCGTGGCACCGCCCATACAACTTGAAAATTAAAAAGGCTATATTTCATGAACTATACGAGGTATGAAGATGAGATTTGGTATATATGTTGTTCGTACAGTTAGAATTACAGCCAGGGTGCAAGTGGGCGGTGCCACGCCCTCTTTTCAAAAATCGCTCTAACGGCTTTTCTAATAGACCGATTGATACGAAAATTTTACCAAGTGGTACTGTTGACCTGTTGATAGTCCCTGGCTATATTTGGTTGTGATTGGATAAATGGGTGTGGCACCGCCCATACAACTTGAAAATCAAAAGGGCTATATCTCATGAACTATCAGAGGTATGAAGATGAGATTTTGTATATATGTTTTGGAGCAGTATTAATTACAGTCAGTATGGAAGTGGGCGGTGCCACGCCCTCTTTTCAAAAATCGCTCTAACGGCTTTTCTAATAGATCGATTGATACGAAAATTTTACCAAGTGGTACTGTTGACCTGTTGATAGTCTCAGACTATATTTGGTTGTGATTGGATAAAGGGGCGAGGTACCGCCCATACAACTTGAAAATCGGTAGGGCTATATCTTATGAACTATCAGAGGTATGAAGATGAGATTTGGTATATATGTTGTTGGAGTATTAATTACATCCAGGGAGGAAGAGGATTTTTCAAAAATCGCTCTGACGGCTTTTCCAAAGATAATTGATACAAAAGTGGTACTGTTGACCTGTTGATAGTCAGTGGCTATATTTGGTTGTGATTGGATAAAGGGGCGTGGCATCGCCTATTCAATTTAAAAATTAATATGTTGTTACATATGTTGTTGCTGCAGTATGAAATACAGTAAGGGTGGAAGTGGGATGTTCCACACCCCTTTTAAAACAAACTGTTATAACTGTCAAAATTCCACACTTATTGCTGTTCGCCTAGAGATATGGACAGTAAGGTGGACCAATTTTTTTATTCGCAAAAATCGTAACCAAAATCGGAATCTACGATGAAATTTAAGACAATTTCAACAATAAACTTTGTGTCTCGCGTTAGGAAGCATGAAGATTTCAGGTAGAGATTTTTTTTTGTTTTTAAATGAGCACAAACCGAAAACTTCAGATATATATTTTTAGAGACCTTCTACGTAAAACTGACTTCCCAACAAACTAAATGAAGTACTGCAGAAGCAAATCTATGTATTGGTTAAAAAGTTATGGCCTCTGAGAGTTTGCATACAGCAATTAAGTTTTTAAAAATCATTTTTCAGAATATTGGGCGGGATCCCAATAAAAAAAATCAAAAATATACTATTATTTTCGTCTTGGTATCCAAACATCGGAATGGTAGGGAAAAATTAGAGCCGGGCGGATAGATCTGATGTAACTGAATAATTGCTCATTGCTAAAAAAAATATCCCTACCTGAAATCTTCTTTCTTCTCAGTGCGAACTATGAATTGATTTTAGACATATAGTTTCTTAGTGAAATTTTCTAAGAATTCTTCGTACATTCCAATACTGGTATACGATTAACACGTTTTTTTTTTACGCGAACTAATTGATTCGCCCTAATGATCAGGCTATTTCGAACTAAATAAGTTAAAAGTGCTGTATCAACTAATGGCCCGTACACCTGGCAGTTGAGGATGCGCAGACTAAAATAGTGATTTTTTTTAAATTTACTTTACAGGTATGTATTTTTCAATTACTTTTCAGGAGAGCGAATCAGTAATAAATTATATAGATAGAAAAATTAAGCAATATTCGTTGTAGTTATGGTTAAATTTGTATAGTTTATCAGAGGAAACATTAGCAAACAATTGTAAATAACCTATGCATGGGGTATTTTTCTTGACATATAGAACTCTGATAGGTATAAGTGTAAATCTACCTGTCATACTAATGAAGTGTGATAGACTACCATTCAGTATACTTTGGAAAATCATCATGTAAAGACTAACAACGTTTACAAATCTGCAAATTTATTTTCAAAATGCGCGTTCTATTTTCCAAACTTATGGATCCCTTTGTGAAGTTTACGGTGCATATACTCATCCATCTGAGCAGCTAATATAAGCCATCGACGCTGTAGACGTAAGTGTGAAAGGGGATGCGAATTTATCGAAACGACGTCTTTCTCAGCATCTCGGTCTCTGCAAAATCTTAAGGAAAGATCTTGGCCTACATTCATATACAATCCAACTGGTAGAAGAACTAGAGCCAGTGGACGAACAATTGAGTTTTTTTATTTATCATGTCATTGCACATTATTTGAAGTAGAAATGGTTCCAAAACGACGGTGTAACATGCCATACAGCGCAAGAGACCATCACTTTGTTAAGCCAAACGTTGGTGACCGAATTATCTCAAAAAATGGTAATACGAGTTCAATACAAAATTAGCATTCCGGATTATTCTTGATCCGTGTGAGAAGAAGACATGACAAAAGAAGTTTTTATGGCTAAAGCCACGAAGCTTCAAACGGAATTTTTATTTGCGATCAATAGGAGAAGGCATAACAAAAATGTTTTTTTTATGACCAATGAGATAGTTAGTATAGTAGATGGTTCCCGCTACTATGGATCAAAATAAATAATTTTGATCTTTAGATGAATGTCTGTTTCCGAATTGTGGATGAAGAGGTTTTTCGCCCTACATACAGAAAAAATTTAATCTACATGTCGGCACTATATATATGACTTTGCTGATGAACTTTTTTTTGCATTTACAACAATAAAACTTAATTGGTTAACTTTAATGTTAAGGAGTTACTTTAAATAAGTTACATAAGTAAATAAACTCAACATATTATTGTCAAGCCTTAGTACCGTTTTCAAAGTAATTTGTAGACATAAATGTGAAATATATTACAAGTTAATATGCAATAGCGAAGCATTGCCGGGCCCACTAGTCTTATATATAAAAATGAATCGATGTGCAGTTGTCTCGCTAAAACTCAAAACCGGCTGGACCGATTTTCAAAATTTTTTTTTTGTTTTGTTCGCTAAAGCTTCCGGATGGTTTAAAAGGTTTTATTTTTTCAAAAAGTGGGCGGCGCCACGCACCTTTTTTCAAATATCGCTCAGACGGCTTTTCTAATAGACCGATTGATACAAAAATTTTACCATGAGGTACTGTTGACCTGAAGATAGTCCCTGACTACATTTGGTTGTAATTGGATAAAGGGGCGTGGCAACGCCCATACAACTTGAAAATTAAAAAGGCTATATTTTGTGAACTATCAGAGGTATGAAGATGCGATTTGGTATATATGTTGTTATAACATTATTAATTACAGCTAGGTGGAAGTGGGCGGTGCCACGCCCTCTTTTCAAAAATCGCTCTAACGGCTTTTCTAATAGATCGATTGATACGAAAATCGTACCAAGTGGTACTGTTGACCTGTTGATAGTCCCAGGCTATATTTGGTTGTGCTTTGATAAAGGGGCGTGGCACCCATACTACATTTGAAAATCGATAGGGCTATATCTTATGAACTATCAGAGGTATGAAGTAGAGATGGGCACGTGAGTGATTTTGACTCACGTTCACGCACGCTCACGTGATTGAAATGGTCACTCACGCACACTCACGTTCGAAGATTTTTTCGCTACTCACGTTCACGCACGCTCACGTGAATAAATTTTATACTCACGCACATTCACGTGAGCGTGAATCACGACAATCACGCCAAATAAAAAGTAAAATTTTTTTATTGTTTGTATAATTATTATAAATAAATTTATGAATACATAACATCAAAATAAAATATTAATATTATATGTTTGAAAACCAACTAATATGTGTGACGTGCACGACACACATGCTATTAGGCAGTGTTTTTTGGTACGACATCACACACGTCTAACTACATGAGTGCCTGTGTAACTGAAATTCCAAATTAAAAAAGCATTAAAAAAATTTTTTTCACGAATTCGTGAGTATGTCCCTATTGACATAAATCCCAAATTCGTTTTTCGGACAAGTTTTAATAAACTTTATAAATCTAAATATTTCAAAATTTAGGCTTTGTGGGAAAGTTCAAGTTTTGGATATATATATATTTTAGATATTTGATGACGGATCCAGATAACATATGCATAACATAACAAAAATCCGAAATTTACGTAATCATAAACGATTTCTCTGCAGAATCAATAGTTTCGCAGTTGTAAATAAATTTATGAAAACAAATTAAAATTTGCCTTAAAAATTCAAAACCAACAACAGTTTCGGAAAATATAAGTTATTTCCATTTAGGGATATATGGTTGACGAGCTCTTTGGTTCAATTTTGAAAAAATTTTGAAAAATTCAAGTAGTTTTCATTTCAGGATAAGGGCGTGTACTTGGGCCGATTTTTCACAAAATTTCGTTTTTATCTTTCCTATTTATAAAATCAATGTGTACTAATTTCCCTTTTTATATCATCACCCTTAGGGATGATGTAACGTATTAAAGGAGACGAGTTAGACCCCAAGTATCTTAAGACCAAATTCGTTGCAGGACTTTTTAAAACGATTGAGCTATGTCCGTCTGTCTGACTGACCTTAACGGATCAGTAAGAAAATTTACCAGTATTAATATTTTTCAAAACGAACTTATGGGATTGGAAATAGGCAGAATAGCCCCAACCCATACAAAATTACCTATGTTTGGATAATTAATATTTCTTTCATGACTCCCAAACGCATGACCGGAGTATATTTAAATTTGGTCAGTTTATTTATCTTGCAATAGTAGACAATCCGAAACCCTCACCACACCCCTTCTGGTACCTCCCATACAAATGACCGAATTGCCCTCATAGTTTTACATGCATATTTTTTTGTAAGTAAACTGAATTCACCCGTATGATGTTCGTATGATGTTCGTTTATGCAACTTAGACTCAGGAATGAATATGGATTATATCGGTTCACACCTTCTGGGACCTCCCATACAAAATTACCTATTTTTGGAAAATTAATATTTCTCCCATAACTTCCAAACGGACACTCGGGGGTAATGATAATTGGTCGATTTATTTATATTGCAATAGGAAGCGAAACCCTAACTATTTGACACACCCCTTATGGCACCTTCCATATAAATAATCGATATTGCCATTTTTCATACATATCATTTTGTATATACACTGAATTCAGACAAGTTTTGCCAAGGTAAGCGTTCATTGAACATTGATTTACGAAAAAAAAGCAGACACGTTGTGCTGGCCCTAATTGTACCTCCTATACAAGTAAGTCAATTTTTCTACGGTTTTGCTCCACAAGCAGACAAAAAATAATCCATAAGTAATTTTATTTTAATTGAAAGTCTATTAATTTCAATAACCCAAAACTGAAACAATATCGTATATTGGGTGATGTCATTTATCAGTCAGTTTACCTGACTGAAATTTCTGTACTGGTTTAATATCTCCTTTTACTTTTAGCCTCCGTTTGTAGCTACCGCAATCTTTAAAATGAAATAACCTTTTCGTTATTACTTACTTTTATTAATTCTAAGAATCAGACAAAGTGATCAACGTTTTTTCTAAAGAGTTTTGTAAATATCCTCAACTAATTTTTTTAAATTCATTCAGTACGATTGTCCATATACATTGTATCAAAAAATCAACATTTTTGTCAAATAAGATACCTTCACTAAGTTGTGAATTAAAGCGAAACGCATTCATCGACTTTCATGATCTATGTCTCATTTTGTTCATTGGTTATATGCATTACGATAATGTAGTAGGACTTGAAAATTGTATTATTTTTTAAATATAAAAAATTTAATTTTTAGACAATTTTTTTATGTTTTTAAAAAACTTTTTATAACTACGAAACTGTTCATTTGTTTTATCAAAATTAGACTAGTCGTTCTTGATTTATGCCCACCAAACGTGGCTGTAGGAGCTTAACAACTTTACATGTTAACATACTTCAATCGTGCTGGCTGTCCCAAAATCTGCAAAGACATCAATCTTAGGGGGTGGCACTTACAAAAATCCAACACCGATTTTTACGACTACCCTAACATACATATTTATATATATTTTATTTCGTTGTTGAATTCATTGAAAAAGGTTTCCAACAGTTCATATAAAAATTAATTTATTACCATATTATATGCTGAAAATTCTATGAACCATAACTATTTTTGTTCCTTGGCGTGAGTGGCGTGAGTAGCGTGATTCACGCAAAGTATGCACTGACGCACGCTCATGCACGAAGAGTTTTTTGGCACTCACGTTCATGCACGCTCACGTGAGCGAATTTCCAACTTACTCACATTCACGCGTGAATCACGCGTGATTCACGTGATTCACGCCAATCACGTAACGAGTGCCCATCTCTAGTATGAAGATGAGATTTGGTATATATGTTGTTGGAGCAGTATTAATTACATCCAGGGAGGAAGTGGGGGTGCCACGCCACCTTTTCAAAAATCGCTCTGACGGCTTTTCCAAAGACAGATTGATACGAACATTTTAGAGAGTGGTACTGTTCAACTTGAAAATTAAAAGGCCTTACAGTATGAATTACAGTAAGGGTGGAAATGGGCTCTTCCACACCCTTTTTAAAACAAACGGTTAAAACTGTCAAAATTCCACAGTATATTGCTGTTCGCCTAGAGATATGAACAGTAAGATGTGCCAATTTTTTTATTCGCAAATATCGTAACCAAAATCGGAATCTACGATTAATTTTAAAAAAATTTCACCAATAAACTTTGTGTCTAAAATCAATTCCTAGCTCGCGTTGGGAAGCATGAAGATTTTAGATAGAGATTTTTTTTGTTTTTAAATTTTCGGTTTGAAAACTTCAGATATATATTTTTTGAGACCTTCTGCGTAAAACTGACTTTCCAACAAACTAAATGAGGTATTACAGAAGCAAATCTATGTATTGGCTAAAAAGTTATGGCCTCTGAGAGTTGGCATAGCGAAATTAAGTTTTTAAAAATCATTATTCAGAATAGTTGCTGATTGCTAAAAAAATAACTCTATCTGAAATCTTCATGCTTCTCAGCGTGAACTAGGAATTGATTTTAGACATATAGTTTCTTAGTGAAATTTTCTAAGAATTCTTCGTACATTCCAATACTGATATACGGTTAAACTGATTTTTTTTTCACGCGAACTAATTGATTCGCCCCTAATGATCAGGCTATTTCGAACAAAATAAGTTAAAAGAGCCGAGGCGCTCCCCACGCACTTCAATAGGTAACTTTTTAACTATATCAAATAATGGTCCGTACACCAGGCAGACTAAAATAGTGATTTTTTTTAATTTACTTTATAGGTATATATTTTTCAATTACTTTTCAGGAGAGCTAATCGGTAATAAATTCATTATATTGTGTTCATTGTAGTTATACTACAATGGTTAAATATTTATAGTATATCAGAGGTAACATTAGAAAACAATTGAAAATAACCTATGCATGGGGTATTTTTCTTGACATATAGAACTTCTGATAGGTATAAGTGTAAATCTAGCTGTCATACTAATGCAGTGTGATAGACTTTCTTTTAGTATACTTTGCAAAATCACCATGCAAAAACTAAACAAGAACAACGTTTACAAATATGGCAAATTTATTTTCAAAATGCACGTTCTGTTCGCCAAACTTATGGAGCCCTTTATGAAGTTGAGGGTGCATATAATGATCCATCTGAGCAGCTAATAGAAGCCATCGACGCTGTAGACGTTAGTATGACAGGGGACTCGAATTTATCGAACCGAAGTATCTCAAAAAATGGTAATACGAGTTCAATGCAAAAATAGTATTCCGAAATTCTTCATCCGTGTGCGAAGAAGACATGACAAAAGAAGTTTTTATGGCTAAAAGCATGAAGCTCCAAACGGAATTTTAATTTGCGGTCAATAGGAGAAGGCATAACAAAAATGTGTTTTTATGACCAAAAAGATAGTTAGTATACAGATGGTTCACGCTACTACGGATCAAAATAAATAATTTTGATCTTTAGAGGAATGTCTGTTTCCGATTTGTGAAAGAAGTGGTTTTTCGCCCTACATACAGAAAAAACTTAATCTACATCTCGGCACTACAGATATGACTTTGCTGATGAACTTTTTATTAGCATTTACAACAATAAAACTTAATTGGTTAACTTTAATGTTAAGATGTTGCATAAGTAAATAAACTCAACATATTATTGTAGAGCTTAAGTACCGTTTTCAAAGTAAAGTAAATGTGAAATATATTACAAGTTAATATGCAATAGCGAAGCATTGCCGGACCCACTAGTTTTTAATAAAAATACATCACAAATAGTTGAAAATTAAACGAAGTTCTTCTATTCAGACTATTGATTAATTACTCTACTGTAAACAAAATAATATGAGTGAAATCAATGGAGAACTTTATATTTTAAGGTATAATAAATATTATGTATACGCCTTCATCATAATTCTTCTCACATATTCTTTATTTCCGCTATTGATTAATATAAAAAGTATAAAAGTTTTTTCTCGCAATGCTATCTGTTTTGTCATATTTGAAAAGTTAAACGCTAACTGACTATTTCTCATGGATGTACGCTTAGCTTCATGTTCACAACTTTCTTTACGTAATTTTATAGTTCTGCCAACTATACCAACGAGTAATGGATGGAACTGGTGACAACGCAACGCTAGGTAGAACTCATTGAAATTCTTGACGACGGAATCCTTAATAAAAACACAAAAATTCTATAATATTTAGTTTAGTTAGTGCCGTAAACTCATACTTTAAATATACAGCCTTTGCAGAAGATATTAATTCATTAATATTAATTCTTCAACAAAAGATAGGCGTCGCTAGTTGCGGACTCCTGTTGTATATACTGCGAAAAATATATACAAAAAGTAAAAAAAAACACCTGAAGACCCCAAAATATGCTTTTATGTGCATAAACCCAAAACATGCCGGTAAGACTGTAATATGCATTTGCATATGCAATATATTCTCAT
This sequence comes from Muscina levida, assembly GCA_964034835.1. NCBI lineage: Eukaryota > Metazoa > Arthropoda > Insecta > Diptera > Muscidae > Muscina > Muscina levida. The sequence goes on along the minus strand of OZ035880.1, from coordinate 66,516,682 downwards.
ACTATTGATAATGGAGTAAAAATTTTCTTTATATTAATAGTTCTTTATTTTTATATTATTACTGGCGGACCCGGCGAACTTCGTCTCGCCCCAATTTAATTTAGATAAACTCAGTAGAGAGTGGTATGATAAATAATGTTTTTCGATTAGTTTTCCGCCGCAAAAACAAAAAACGAAGGCGGTTCTCCATGATCTTCGGTTAAATCACATTGTTTATCAGACTCTTGACAGACAACTGCGTACCGTTGCACAATTTCGGTTGATTCAGATTCCTTAATATGATTATGATCGATCCCACCTCTATCTGTAAATTATGCGGCACATTAAGCGAGTTGAAAAATTCGGTCGGACTGTTGGTCGCTTCATCCTCGTCAGTCACGCTGTAAACAGATTTGTACAAATGCAGTTCTCCAGCGATTTAACTTTCTAAATTGAAATTCTAGCTATCGATGCCTTTATTCTTCGCTGCTAGTAACATACTGCCCGTAAATTAATCCAATTGAGATTTTTATAATGTTGTGCAATGTCATGAGTTTTTTTGTAACGATGTGAACTCGCAAAAATTTGCAGGGAACGATATCAATTCAGTCGAAACATCAACACGAATTTGGCCATTGCCAAGCGCCAGCAGTTGTTTCGAGAATTCAGCAGAAGATGGGAGGTTCTGGAATGAGCCCCAAATTATTTGGTCAATTACAACTTCTTGACATAGACGACGTTTTCAAGCATGGTTTAAGTAAATCAGCAGCATTAGACATTGTGAGCAAAGTCATAGCCCCACCAAATCGTTTAAAATCCCCTCGTAAATCCTTTATCGGTCGATCAACTACTTCCAAAGCTCGTATATTCGTTATCGCACATTCACCCGAAGTGTTGATTTAGCATTCCCGCATCTACTTCGCTGTTGCGAAATTCTTGGTCATTGTGTACTTTAGCTTTTCGACCGTGAGAAGATTCATCAACAATGTGGCAGCTATGCCAGACAATGCAGCGACTAACGTTATTTGAGATCTTGACCGAATTGTTTCCGGAATCAACAAAAAAATGTCTTGGCTGTCCCACCCGGAGCATCGAAAAAGTAAATGCATTCCGTTTCATCGTGAATCGTACACGTTCTTGTACTTGGCATTTAACAGCGGCACATTTGTTCGAACTCTTCCGGTCAGCTCATCTAGATTATAGTCTTGCTTCCGTTAAAATTCTCGATCGAATGTATCTTGCATCGAACGTTTTGGCGCTGGCATTTCAAATGTCGATAGCAGATTGCCGCACATGCCATCCCGTCGAGTTCGACGGATGACATGTGACTCCAATGATCGCAAACAATGTACGAATTTGAATCGTTGACGCAGAAACGGTCGCATCGGCGAGTGTTGAGTCCGTTTTCGAGGAAATTTAAATTTTGGCAAGCCTCCTGAAATGCGACACACAGAACACCATCGAAAGTACGCAGTGAATTGAAGGGATAGTGAAGATATAAGCATACATCTTGGCGTGGATGAACTGTGTATAGTCTGACTAATTATTGCATGATGTTTACGTCATTTAAAATTTTATCTCCTAATAGGAGGTATTAGCCAAGCAAATAACTCTCCCTTAATAACTACAAAGTCGTTACGAAATGAATGCCCGCATTCCAATTGGATAACCACATTTTTCACACGTAAACTCATTTTCTCAAAATATGATAAAATTGATAAATATTGCATAGGATATCAATATAATTTTTATCTAAATATTATTTATCTCGTTACCAACCAACATTTAACCGAAATTTTCCACCTAAAAATCGTTCAAAACCATCAAATCCTGAATTTTCCGAGTTTTCCACAAGGAGTTTTTCTATTTTTCTATTGGAAAAGTCATTTCGGAATGATTACATTATTCAAAATTATCAAAACATACAATAAAATGCAAAATTTCGCCAAAAAAATTCAAATTTTTAGAATTTTTCCATAATTTTCCAACCAAAATTTTCTATTTTTCCAATCGAAAAGCCACTACGGAACAATTGCACACAAAATTTTATACAAAAATTCAAATTGCGATGCAAAATGTTTCAAAAAAATCTTAATTTTCCCGGAATTTTCACCGAGAATTTTTCTATTTTTCCATTCGGAAAGTCATATCCAAAATTTGTCACTGTTACATCTTCCAAAATTATCAAATCACACAATAATATGCAAAATTTCGTAAAAAAAATTTAAAATTTTTCGAATTTTCCAACAAAATTTTTCTTTTTTTTCATTTGAAAAGCCATTCGTAACAATTGCACACAAAATTCCATATTAAAACACAATTTTAAATTTTTCCAATTTCCCGACTTTCAAAAAATTTTCTTTCAAAGGTTTATGTGGTTTATGTCCTGGCAATTAAGAACAACTAAAAAAAATTTCAGCAAAATCGGTCCAGCCGTTCTCAATTGATGAATTACTATACCTTTTTTTCAACCATTTTATATTTATAGATTACCTTAACCCTTTAATGACGAGAGCGAAATAATGGGAATTTTTTAAAGATTTTGTCAGTACTAAATTCCATTTTTACTGGTGTTATGCCGACTGTGACCATATTGTAACAGCTTTAAAACAGGTAAATAAAAAGAACCAAGTACAAAATAATTCATGCAATACGTTTTTATGATATTTCACATTCTTCTCAAAAAACAAAAACTAAAAGTTTTTAATATATCAGTCTTTAAGCAGCCAAAAAATATTCTTGATATGGAGTGACTTTTTATATCTCTCCATTTTTCTGTTTTGCGCACATGTGAAAAACACCTATTTTAAATGATACCCCACGCTCGCTACTGACGTCTGATCGCACAGCGGTAATTCAAGAATGAAAGATCAAAGCATGCTTTGATGAAATCAAAAAAGAAAATTCTTGACATTTATTTTTATGTTTTTTATTGCGTGCAATACCAAACGCTGTCGACGTTACCATATAGTAACAGACGTCACTAATGGGTTAAAACTCGGATAAATACAATGGAAAAGAAACCAAAGGGGTATCAGGGGGGAACATGACAAAAACTTTAAATAAACATAATAAAGACTCGCAAAATAGGAAAAAATATATACATTACCTAAAACATTAATTTCACAAGAATTACAACACAATTTAGTTTTTATTAATTTCGGAAGATAAAATAAACACTTTTAACTTCCAAATCTATTGAACACTAGTGTGCCCGGCAATGCTTCGCTATTGCATATTATCGAATATTGCCATTTTCACCCCCTAAATGTAGAAAAATCCAAACAATGTGTAGCCTATGTTACTCGCGGGGTTATTCGGAAGATTCCCTGAAAATTTCATCAAAATCGGTCCAGCCGTTTTCGAGTCCATTCGTTACATATATACATACACACATCCTCTTTTATATATATAGATAAGTAATATTCTTAGACTTAGGCAATTACCAGACAGATTTGAATTTCTCTCTTGTTTCAATTCTATTTTTTAGAAAGTCCTGTTAGATTTCCTGAAAAATCCGTTTTTTCATTATGAAGATTGGATATGTAAGAGATAATTTGTTCACATTTTGTTTGATTACTTTGTAATAATTGTTGTTGTTTTTTTTTTTCATTAATTCTGAAACCGGCGCACGGATAATGGTATCTTGATCAAATTTTACATTGTTAAGGATAAGGTATTTTCCAGATCATTCAACATTTTTTTATGTATGTGAGTTTTGCAATAAAAATGTCTAGTATTTAAGAAAAACTTAATATATCCACATCATCAGAAGCGAGTCTTTCGTACTTTTGATGTCCGTGCCTTTCCTTTTGAGATAAATCTAACTGTGAAGAAGAGAAGCAGCAGAAATCGATTTATAGTCTGTGCAGCAGCTGCTTCATCTTGTGCACGAGAACAGGTAACCTTAATAGGTTATACAATACTCGAAACAGTCGCAACAACAATATCCTTAATGTATTCAATAGTGCCTTGGGCAAATCTGATCCATTAATTTCATCACTGTTCTTAAGTAAACGCATAAAAAACGATTGAAATTTCCTACGCAAATATTTCAATTTCTCATTAGAGAGCATGAAAAAAAGCTTTCATGAAGAGAATTCAATTACTAATCACGATCACAATGGACATGAACTTTAAATAAAATAGGCACTGTTAAAATAATTTATATGGACCCCTTATTAATTAAACATTACAATTTATTTTATTTTTCTTAAAGTGGCTCACAAACTTGGCAATCCTTTGCGTCAAATGGGATAAGAAACCTATAAAACAGAGCGGTGCCAAAATGGTTAATATTTTTATAAATTTGTTTCATCAGTTTCTCCCTAAAGCTTGTTTATTACATTCCCGTTAACATAACATAAGATAGAAATGTGTTACCTGGGTAGATTAGGCCAAAGGATGTTTTCTGACCACTGTCGGACGATCAAAAGGCATTAACCGAAACCAAAATATTCCAGATTTGCAACTACATTATTCTCATGTTTTGTGGAACTTATTAATAATTTTTATATATACAATCTTTTATAACAAAATTAAATATCATTTAAATAAATGTTGATGTCCGTGTCAGGACTTGAACCAGTGATGCCTTAAAATACGTAAAAAAATTCAAATAAATTGTATATTAACTTATACTTAAAAATATAGCGAATGTAACAGTGTCAACGACCGTGGCATAACAGATGGAGCACGTGAATAACATGCGGCTAATCTTTAGATTAAACTCCTACACAACCTTTATTTGTTTGAGTATTTCCAAAATAAATTAATTACGACCCACTGTGTGATTGTTATGTTGGAATCCACAAGTTAGCATGGAATTAATCACGGCATATTGTTGCCGAAGTAAATACTAACTGTGAAACTTTAATAACTTTAATAATTATTATAAGTAAAAATTATAGAATTTGTAATCCGCCTCTTGTAGGCATGTATGTGGTAGATACAAGGTGTCGTATACTTATGCATACCAATAAGTAACAGAAACGCATTATCACTCAAACCTATTGAAACTGTTGGGAACTGTACAAGTTCCCTTCATTTATTCTCATATACAGGTAAATACAAATAAAAAAATAGTAATATAACATCATAAGGAAAAATAATAGTATGTACTGTAATAAATGTCTTCAAGTTTAAAATGTATAGGTATTTCCATAGTTACGAATGCCGGACGTGGCATGATAGTTCCCAGGCTTCAGTCATGTAAAAAAAAATCCTTTCATTGCCGGCCCTCCTCGCAGTATAAGTGACGAGTCAGTCGGCATGTCTAGTAAAAGCTTCTCAATCTGTGACGTTCGCATTCGTCAATAAACAAGTAGGTGTCGTTTGTTCTGAATCTTAAACGGAATCTTAAACAACAACGCGCGATGCATCCCATTCCTCATTGGTGGGGTGTAATGGGAAATGAAGTTTTAACGTTTTTATAGTAATTTAAGTTAAAGTAATCTTAACTTATGATTACATCAACTATTAAATGCTTCAAGAACGATGTAAGCAATGTTCAATATAGTTATTTCTTTTTAGTAGCAAAATACGGAATTTTTTAGTGATAAGGAATTAAAATTTAAAAGAATTCATTAAAGAGTGATTCAGTAACAATTTCGAACTTTTATACATGACTACCAATGATGAGACTTTATCATACTGAATCTATGATATATCCGGGTACTCAGTCTTACATTTCTTGTACATTTTGGTTGAAAATCTCGTTTTAAGTTCTCGATTTAATTTTTTTTCACTGTAAAATGTTTGTCCATTGAGCCCGAAACATCATATTTTCTGGAGAAATTTTTCTATGTTTAGCATCCAAATATTTTTCCGAAGCAAATATAGTAATAGTTATTCTATTGAACGTTAAAATTTTAACCCCAATATATTGTGGTTTTGTTTTTAAGCTTACTAGTGAGTCAGTCACGAACTTATATATTTTACAAAACCATCCGCAGGCCGCTCACAGACAAGGGCTGGTGCATATATTTGTATTGAATATGTGTTGTTTTAGGTCATTTGTTTCACCGACGATTATTTTGTTACTCGACTGTGCATTATTTTGGGTCAAAACGATGGCTCAAACCTTCACAAATTGTTCCTGCTTTAAATTACAAACAAACATTGCAAATACATTCTTCTTCTTCTTTAACGCCAGAAACAACAGAAATTTATCTATCAGCCGCACGTAGAAAAGTTTTCCAAGCGCTTCTGTATTTTGCGTTCCGTAGATAGTTCTTCACAGCAAGCTTAGTTAACAGCTCTTTCACCTGATCCATCCATCGGAGTTTTGGTCGCCCCCTCCTGCGCCGTCCATCGAGTTTATTGCCGAGGACTTTTCGAGCCGGAGCGTTTTCGTCCATTCGTATAACGTGTCCAAGCCAGCGCATTCGGTCTATTTGAACGCGCTTGACTACGTCATACAGCTCATGATTCATTCGACGACGGTACTCGTCGTTCACAATGATGGGTCCAAATATTTTGCGGAGTATTTTTTTCTCGAAGACTCCGCGTGTGTCATTACCCTGGTAGAGTTGGATCTTTGTTCTTCGAGAGAGCGCTTTGTCGTTAAATCGCTTGCTTAGCGCATAGTAGCAGCGGTTTGCGATCGATACTCGTCTTTTGATTTCGAGGCTGACGTTATTATTTTTGTTTATGGCGGAGCCAAGGTAGACAAAATCATCTACCACTTCAAAGTTATAGTTGTCAGCGTTCACGCAGCGTCCCAGACGAGTGGACTCTTTGTTCGTTTAAACAAATAACTTGGTTTTGACCTCGTTTATAACCAGACCCACTTCAGCCGACTGCTTTCCAATGCTGCAAAAAGCCGCAGTAACATCTCACAATCCACGTCCAATAATATCTATATCATCAGCATACGAGAGCAACATGTGACTTTTGTTGAAGACTATCGCCTTGTCTAAAGCCTCGCTTAGTTGAAAATGGCTCTGACAGATTTTTGCCAATTTTCACTGAAGACTTCATGTCAGTCAGTGTCATCCCGCAGAGTCGAATTAGCTTCGCAAGGATACCAAACTCAGCCATAGCATCCAACAATTTCTGTCGTATCGGACTATCGAATGCAGCTTTGTAATCGATAAACAGATGGTAGGTGTTGATCTGCATTTCTTGAGTCTTCTCCAGGATTTGTTGTAGCGTGAATATCTGGTCGGTAGTGGATTATCAGGCCTAAAGCCACACTGATAAGGCTCAATCAGGTTCGCCAGAATGGGCTTTAGTCTTTCACATAACACACTAGACAGGACCTTGTATGCGATGGGTAAAAGGCTAATCCCGCGATAGTTGGTACACACACTAGGATCGCCTTTCTTAAGCACGGGACATAGGACACTCAGATTCCAATCATTGGACATGCACTCCCTGATCTAAATCGTGGTTATGAGCTGGTGCATGCATGTTACCAGCTCATCGCCGCCGGCTTTAAAAAGCTCTGCTGGCAGTCCATCGGCTCCCGCAGCATTATTATTTTTAAGCCATGCAATTGCCGTGCTGATCTCATTTTAGGTCGGTGGTGGACAGTCTACTCCATCGTCGATGATTGTTGCGATTTCGTCACTTATGCTGCCTTCGGGAACGAGTAGAGATTGAAAGTGTTCCCTCCATATTTGCAGCACACTCTGAGTGTCCGTGACCAGATTTCCGTCTATGTCCTTAAAGGTGGTAAAGAAAGTTCTACCTTTTGGTAGAACTTTCGGACTTCACCTCTATCCCTGTAGTTTCCGATATCATGGCTCTCTCTTTTCTCCCACAGACGCTTTTTCCGTCTGAACAGGCGTTTCATCTCCCTCCTTTTCTCTTTATAAAGCTCCGTCACCGCACGCGTCACCATTGGCTGCAGTTTTGCCTTGTATGCAGCATCTATCCCCAGACATTTCGCGACAATCATCATCGTTCCAGGGCTTGTCTAAGCGTGGTTTTTCATAACCCAGTCGTTGCGGCTTTGCTCATAGAATTTTCAATATGCTGCCACTGTGTGTTGGGAACATCAGAACTAGGGGGGTTTGTTTGGCGTAATTGAGAGAGTTGGTTGGAGTAGGCATTGGCTATCTCAGTGGTATGCAGCTTTGTGATGTCTAGCTTCCTTGGCGTTTGATTACGAGTGTTTTTAGCACTACTTAGTCGTGTGTGCACTTAGCTGCAATTAGGTGTTGATCCGAGTCGATATTTGCACCGAGCATCACACGCACGTCCATAACGCTTGAGACATGCCTTTCATCATTTACCACGTGACGAATCTGATTTCTTGTATTTTGATCGGGAGGAATCCAGGTTGCCTTGTTGATGTCTTTATGCGGGAATCTGGTTCCACTCAAAACCATGTTTCTTGCCGACGCGAAACTAACCAGTCTGAATTCGTTATCGGAGGTATTGTTGTGTAGACTGAATTTTCCCACTGCTGAACCAAGAGCATCTTCCCTTCCTATTTTAGGATTTAAATCTCCCAGAACAATCTTAATGTCATGTGCAGGGCAGCGGTCATATATCTCAGGGCGTCAGGGCGTTTACACAAATCAGCGTGATGTAAAAATATTTCGCCCGGATGCGAATAGTGGCTATACGGTCACTTGCAGGGTTAAACCGCGAGACTAGGTGTCGAAGTCTCTTGCCGACTATGAAACCACACCCAAATTCGTGTCTTTCTCCATGGCAGCTGTAAAAGATGTCACAATTCTTTCGTCGTGTGCATCCCTGTCCCGTTCATCTCATTTCCTGTATGGCGGTGATGTCAGCCTTGTATTTGTCGAGGACATCCGCCAGTTGAATAGAGGCACCATCTCTGTATAAAGTTCGGACATTTCAGGTGCATATCCTTAAATCATGGTCCTTATAACGGTTGCGGGGGTCGTCAATAATTGGGGGGGGGTTCTTGTTTTTTCTTTTCTTCGTGTTTTCATAATAATTGTTTTGTTTAAGGAGAGTGGCTTATTAGGCCACCGCGCCCGATCCTAGTTTCTCTTGGCTGCCAAAGCCACTAAGAGAGCCTATGTTAAGCTTCATTAGCTTCTGTTACCTACTTCCTAAGACGCATCGGTGGTAGTAAGCCGATTAGGTTGCATATACATTAGACCTGGCGTTAAAAAGCCTTTTTTGGAATCTTGAGTGTGGGTAGCGATTAAAATATGAGAAATGATGCCAAAATTGATATAGCAAATTTTCAGGCTGATCGGATGGTGCCAACCCGTGCCCCAATGAGGTCAAAGGTCAACATTTTTTAAAAACCACCAAAAAACTCTTTTAATTGCTTTTTGTTAGTCTTTTTATAAATAAAATTACTATATATATAATGTTTTTTTCCCTAATTTTCATTAAAAGGGTTTATAAGTTTTATTTTAAATCAGTAAAGATTTTGTATAGACTGGGAGGTCCTTACGTTAGCCCTCTACAATGTGCAGCAAGTACTGTTTATCGTCTTCGTTGTGTATTAAGCATTTGTAAGAGTCAATTATTAGTCTGACTATTTTTTCGACGGCATTCACAACAGTAATGCTTTTGACGATCAGCTTCCCTTTAAAAAATGCTTGGCCTTAGAAATTTGATGGATTAAAGCGTAAGAAATCCATAGAAACCTCCAAACGAGTAAAAAAAATTTTGTATTCGTAGTACGAAAAGAGCTCAAATACTGGGATGTGAATAATTTGAAATTATTAACATCATCACCGATATAATGGTCTTTATCAGACTTAGACCATCTTTTCATTTATTTCTGAGTCTACATGTGGATCAAAAAAAGGCAAGTGCAACTGTTTTCTTCGATAAATACCACTGTTTTTTTCCAATAGCGCTGTATATATTTTAAGTATCAAAACAGCCAATAATCCTCTCCCAATATATTATATTATATATATTTATATTTTAAGTATCAAAACAGCCAATAATCCTCTTCCAATAGCGCTGTATATATTTTAAGTATCAAAACAGCCCATAATCCTCTTTATTAGTTGCATATTACTATTTGGACTATAGAGACTTACTAAAAAAATTCACATATTACGAGTTCCATTCAACTGAAACGCAGAAATTTTAAAGTGTGAGTGAAAAATATAAACTTTTAAACAATAGATGTCCCTGTAAATGAAACTAGCATGTGACGTCACTCCAGGTGCACGAAATGTGAATGCTACCACCAATAAATATAAATGCAAGTTGTAAAATTTCTCTATAATCATGCCGAATAAGTACTTTCGCTTAAAATTTAAGACAAAAGGGCCGTTTTTTGCAGCAGTTGTGTCAAAACATATAATTTCTAATGAATTCAGAATATCAATTTGTAGCAAATAGGCGTAGACTGATTGAGCTACTGTAGAACCAGTTTAATCTTCAATGCTGGGGATAGCTATAAATTTTTCATAGTTCTATCACGACAACCCAGTAGCCAAACGAACAACTTTAGCTATTCCAGCAATTGCGTCTCGTGGCATGATGGAGAAAATGCGACTACCATGCGGGAGATCTCAGGTTCAATTCCCGCCTATACTTATCTTTCTAAAAATAGAAAGCGTTTTAATTTCCAGCAACGCGGAAAGCTGTCCTATACATTCATGAGGTGTAAAGGAAAATTAAGTTTTTTAAGTAAGGTCTAAATCTGATAAAGACCAGTATATCGGTGATGATGTTAATAATTTCAAATTATTCACATCCCAGTATTTGAGCTCTTTTCTGACTACGAACACAAAATATTTTTTTACTCGTTTGGAGATTTCTATGGATTTCTTACGCTTTAATCCATCAAATTTCTAAGGCCAAGCATTTTTTAAAGGGAAGCTGATCGTCAAAAGCATTACTGTTGTGAATGCCGTCGAAAAAATAGTCAGACTAATAATTGACTCTTACAAATGCTTAATACACAACGAAGACGATAAATAGTACTTGCTGCACATTGTAGAGGGTTAACGTAAGGACCTCCCAGTCTATACAAAATCTTTACTCATTTAAAACAAAACTTATAAACCCTTTTAATGAAAATTAAGGAAAAACATTATATATATAGTAATTTTATTTATAAAAAACTACCAAAAGCAATTAAAAGAGTTTTTTGGTGGTTTTTAAAAAATGTTGACCTTTGACCTCATTGGGGCACGGGTTGGCACCATCCGATCAGCCTGAAAATTTGCTATATCAATTTTGGCATCATTTCTCATATTTTAATCGCTACCCACACTCAAGATTCCAAAAAAGGTTTTTTAACGCCAGGTCTAATATACATACTGTTAGCAATTATATATAATTGCTTAAAGTAAAATGATTTTGCGAAACATTGTTGTTGCACACTTAATTGACTAATATGGACTACATGTTAATAAACATATATAGCCGTATTTTTTTCGAAAATTTGGTTAAATATTTACATAAAATATTTTCTAATGTTTCTATATAAACTACGCCTACATTCTATAATTCGTATATACATATGGCTAATATATAGATGTTGAAATTATAGCTCCCAAAAGAAAATTGCGAGTGTTGGCTTAGTTTCCTCAAAAACATGGAAAACAGTAGCTCCTTGTTGATACGTGTAGTCAAAAGTTCTTGTTATATGGCCGTCACAAAGTCTGGCATGGTCCTGGCGGCTTGAAGTGTTTACCTACTAATAGTTGACAAGCTATCATAGGGCTGTTGCTTCTGTTAATGTGCGTGACAGTGTATTCACTTATCAACGAAACTACAAATATACACTTACACCGCCTACGCACGCACACACAATAAATTCATTACAGTTAACAGTAATTGTGGGAATTTCACAACTTTAAGACAGACGCTTAGAATATTTAAAAACACAAAATGTGGTTTATTATACGCCTAATGAGTGTGGCACAAACCCCAAAGACGACATGTGTCTTTTCTAGCTAACCTAATAAATATTTTTTCATTATCAATGTCCAATGTAAAGCCATGACAAACAACGGTTCATCGTTGTCACTGCATTGGTTTCAGCTCCAGTGTTTGTTAAGTTATGCCACATCCACATCACCAATAACGCCAGAACCGTCCCCTCTGCCTTTTTTTTGATGGGCATTGATTTTTAATAAAAAATTAATTTAAATTGCCAGTATTTGGCCGTTTATTTGTATAGAGCGTGAGAATTTTTCTATGGAAATGCCTTAAGGACACGTTGTTTCACTTGCGACAGATTTCAATGGTATCACTTTATTACGGCTCCTCAACTAGTTAAGATCGTTGTCAACGTGCGAGAGTGATTTTATTCTAAATAATTGTAAAATAATCTATCATAAGTGTATTTGGCTTTAAGATTTGTTTAATCCGTTTAATTTGACAAAAGTTAAAATAAATTGAAAAGTTACGTGCCTCATTCAGTACTTAATCATGAAATAATGTTGTTAATTCGTATAGGGGATATGTATAAAAAAAGTAAAAGCCACAACGTTTTCAACAATAACAAAATTAAATAATAAATTGTGTGATAGCATTAAATTAATAAATAACTAAAATTTATTCTATATTGAATAAGTTGTATTACGTATGAACATCTACTAACAATAAACAAAATAAACCTGTCCCTGTAAACTGTTTAAATAATATAAAATCAACAAGGTATGAACGAAAAAAAATACAGTAAACTTTATATATTTCTTACCAAGATTTATTTAAGGAGAACGAAAACAAATATAAATATCATAAGAGTTGGAGATTTTAAATCAGTTTTGAAACACGCTGTTAATTAAAACTCTGAGCAATATATTACTAAACCCAAAAATTTAAAAACGAACTCTCTTTTTATACTTTAAAAAAAACTATTTTTTTCGTTAGGAAATTATTCTTTATTTTATTTTAATCAGTCGGGTCTGATTTAAACATTCAGGTATTGAATTCAAATTTTGTAGCAATGTTGAAGTTTATATAGATATTTATGCTTTTTTTATAAAGTTAAATTTTAATCCAAATTTTCTTGTTCGATTTGATCATTGGTCGGATCTGTGAAAAATTTAGCCTTCCAATGGGCATAAAACATGGTACTAAGTGGGTTTTTGGGGTTGATTCCGAATCTGAAGTCAAATTTAGAAAAAAAATGCGAATACAAAATGCCGAACATTTTTTTTAAAAAATGCTGGAATTCAACCGATATTAAGACTATGAGAGTTTTTGGGTCGCGGGTTTTGAGAAAATTTTGAGAATACAAAATGGCGGACATTTTGTTCAGGTGAATTTTAGCATTTTTTCCCGCCTTTCTGTTCTGTATCCGCCTTTTTGTTTTTTTTTCGAATCTGACTCCGGATTGAAATCAGCGATCCCAAAAACCCCTTAGTGCTATGTTTCATGGATATTTTAAAACATAAATTATTTTCAAGTCGTGCTTACATTGGTTTTAAATTTGCCCAGTAGTTTTAGAGATAACGTTGATGGTTTCAAAAATAACAACAAATATTCAAAAAAAAATTCATTAAAACTGCCTTTAAAATTCGACTAAAATCCCTTCTTTGTACTGTGGGCGAAATGGTCGATCTAGCATCGTTTAACCCAATTTTCAAGGTGTTTAATTACGCCAAAATTGTTTCAATATCGTTTACTAATATCCCCCTGCACTTATATATCGATTTAATTTGATTGACGTGATGTAGTTGAACAGTTGTGAGCTGTCAAACCTATCACTAAGCGTTAACACGAATTTTGTTTGTTTTGCCAAATTTTCTATAAAGTTCCATTTGTCTCATTTAAGTGGACGAAAAGTGGTTTTGTTTTTAGTTAGTGGTATGGATAACATAAAGAAATTTTTGTTTTTGCTTAGGTTTTGTAGAAAAAAATATATATAATACATTTAACTTGTGCCGGAAAGGGGAGAAAATCAACAACAAGCCCCGCAACTGCCGTGATGTCTCCCCTAGAGGGGTTAAATGTGTGACCGACCTCCAGTAATTTTTCACCCCTAACATTTTTCCCAAACATACCTACCTCCATTTTCTTCCCTTCAGGGTGCTCCTATACCAAAATCAAATTTTTATAAAATTTGCTTCCATTGTTTTACCTGCCCCCAAAGGTGCGACTAGAGGAATCAAATGTATGTCCGACCCCTAATATTTCTGCAACCCTAATAGTTTCTCAGAAAATATCTGACCTCTATCATCAACCCTTAAAGTGGTGCCCATCAGAGAATGACAATAAGTAATCGGCATTAATGTATACTTAAGTACATACCCATAATTTGTATACTTGTGTGAAACTATACCTAACACACAGAGAATGCTTACAAACTCTTATTTGTGTTGTAAAAGACATGTTTGCACACCATTTATAACGAACGTTACCTCTACCTACCCGTACTTTTGTTTCTCATACACAAGTATACACAAAATACACTCGACGCACACGAGGTCTGAAGACGAAGCAGACTCAACTTAATTATGAAGCTTTTTATCTACGATAATGATCATCATGGATCATCGTGTTTGATCGTTCTTACATTCGTCAACACTTCTAAGCACTACGGGTGACATGAGTACTCATGTGTACTCATGTACATTCCCATACTCTACGGAACAGAAATAGAAATTTGACATGTATAACTAGCACCTAACACAACCAACACTTGTAACAACATGTGCTGGGTACTCGTGTACTTGCAAAGCAGCGGAAAAGACGAGGCATTGTAAAAATATGCCTGCAAACATGCCTTCAAAGGCAGTTTGTTGACATTCAAATACGCCTTCTTTTCCAGGCAGGCTATAATGAATCCTTCACTAAGCCTAACAAAAAATTCCATACCCATGCACATTTCGCTTCTCAAATGAGACCTGCAATGAGGCTTCTTACTAGGGTGATAAAAGATCCCGCAGACATGCCTCTTTCCCTTCTTAAAACTGGCCTGTGAGCAGCCCAACTGTGTACCCCACAAAAATACCATTGATGTGCACAAAGGGCATGCAAACTTTCTTGCCTTAAACAGGCCTGTTTACAGGCCTATTAGTAGAAGGCAGAATTGATGTACATAGCCATGCACTTGTCACTTCTCCGATTAGCCCTGTTGACAGGCCTACTAAGGGAAGGTAAGACAGATGCTGTTATTTATGAGAACCACATGTATGCTATTTGTCGTACAACAACTATATCACGTGATAGCCTAGTAGGTAGCATGCCCAACTATGAGTACTAAGGTCGCGAGTTCGATTCCTGCTGCTTGAGGTTAAAAAAAAATAGTTATCACAAATTGTAAAAAATATTGTATAAGTTGTCAAAGAAGTCTTGCGGTATTTCCGCAAGCTTGTCTTTGCAAGCGCGTTGATCTAGTTGTATTTGTCGCATCGGTTCACGCTAGAGCTTTTTGGAAAGCTCTTTTCACGCTCTAACATTGTTTGATTTATTGTTGTTTGTTTTTAGTCGTTCGTGAGTTATAGCGTCGCAAACATGGAGCAAAATAAAGAGAAAATACGGCATATTTTACAGTACTACTACGATATAGGCAAAAATGCATCTCATGCTGCCAATAAAATTTGTGCAGTTTATGGACCCGATACAGTTTCCATTTCCACCGCACAACGATGGTTTCAACGTTTTCGTTCTGGTGCAGAGGTGATCGAAGATGCGCCACGGTCCGGAAGGCCTGTCGTCGAAAATTGCGATAAAATCGCTTAATTGATCGAAAGAGACCGGCATAGTAGCAGCCGTAGCATCGGCTAAGAGCTGGGCATGAGTCATCAAACCGTTATAAACCATTTGAAATAAGCTTGGATTCAAAAAGAAGCTCGATGTATGGGTGCCACACGACTTGACGCAAAAAAACATGTTTGCCCGTATGGATGCATGCGAATCGCTTCTGAATCGCAACAAAATCGACCGTTTTTGAAGCGGATGGTGACTGGCGATGAAAAGTGGGTCATTTACGACAACGTGAAGCGCAAACGGTCGTGGTCGAAAAGCGGTGAAGCTGTCCAGACGGTGGCCAAGCCTGGATTGACGGCCAGGAAGGTTCTTCTGTGTGTTTGGTGGGATTGGCAGGGAATCATCCACTATTAGCTGCTCCCCTATGGCCAAACGCTCAATTCAGATCCGTATAGTCCGGATCTCGCACCAAGTGATTACCACCTATTTCTGTCCATGGCGAACGAGCTTGGTAGTCGGAAGTTGGCCACAAGAGAGTCCTGTGAAAATTGGCTCTCCGAGTTTTTTGACAATAGGGAAGCGAGCTTCTATAAGAGGGGCATTATGAAGTTGGCATCTCGTTGGGAACTCGTCATCGAACAAAACGAAGCATATTTGACTTAAATCGCATTATTATAACCAATTTTATGAACAATTGAAAATTCAATAAAAATACCGCAAGACTTTTTTGACAACCTATTATTAAAAATTTATTAAAAGTACAAAATCATTTAATATGGAAATAATTCGCATGTTTTTTTTTATTTTAGTTCTTCTATAAGTGCTCTATTGCAGGCCAGCAAGCTGGTCTGCAGTAGCAATGCCTCATAGAAGGCCCTTGTTATTAGGACTCCAAGCAGGACATTCTAGGCATGCCTACTGAAACGCCTTCAATGAGAAAGGGAATGTGCAGGCCTTGCCTGCCTATGACGCCCTATGTTAATTTGAAATGAAGACTGCATTTGAAGGGTGGGGCTTCTGACTGCATTTGCAGGCCTGCAAGAAGGCATGCAAAGCAAAGCCCCATTTTTTTCTGCTGGGTGGGTATACCAATGCACAATAGGGTAATAACTTTTTTTGGTCACCATTCTCCCCAAGGCTTTTTTAATGGCAAATGTTGTATTAATGATAAAAAAAACAATTTCAGTTCAATTTGCTAAAAAAACCTTACGCACCGACAGCGATTTCTAAAATGCCTTTAATACATGTTTCTTTAATTTTTTTAATAACAGCTTTTTTTAATTTGGTTTATACATATGTAAGTATGTAAACAAATAATAACAATAGATGATTAAAAGTAGGGTTTGTAAGATATAAACTGTATGTTCAAATTACGCGATGTTTTACAAAGCGGATATATATCTTGTACTATTTTTATTTCAATAACAAAAAATTTTTAAACTTTGTTTGATTCAAAACTTTAACGCGTTTGGTGCATAACCTTTTTTAACGATAGCGAGAAACTAAAAACGCAGTTCTTAATATTTTTCCATGCCCTACACGATTTTGTCTGGGGAGATTTGATATTTGCAAAAAATGCAAAAAGTTATTACCCTAATGCACAAGTGTGTGCCGGTATGGGCATGGTTTGATCGTTTACTCTTTACACATGTACATGTTTAGACATTAATACTTCAACAGTAATTTATCTTGTAGTTCCTAATCGTAATAAAAATCTGTTATTACTATTTTTATTAGTTATGTTATTTTTTGCATTATATTTATATTTTTGTTATGAAAACAACTAAATTATTTGAAGACTGAATAAGGTCAGAAATAGTTAATTAACCAAAAAATATATTAATAAATTAATGTTTAATGTTAAAGTTATGTATATTGTTTAACCCAAACGCATGTAAAATTGTAAATATATTAAGTTCATCATGTTCTCCTGAATGAAATTAATAATGTCTAAAATGTGGAAAAAAAGTAGCAACTTTCACAATAAAAAACGCCGACAGATGAGCCTTATCGCCCACTGTGCTTTGGTCTAACAGCAATTAGTTCAATACATTGAAATCGGTGTACAACTTTTGATTTTGATCACAATTTATCGAGAAAACTAAATTGAAAAAATTCGCGATTTTCATACAAAAATAATTTTTTTAAATGTGTGTGTGTTTGCTGCTATGTATCTGCAACTTAAAAATGAGAGCTGATGGAGAAATATGAATATTAGATTTTAAATCAAAAAAAAAATAATTACCTTAAAATACCTCTACTCCCGCACCATATGCTGTAATTTCGCTAAAGGCAAAAATTCAAGAATTCTTAAAAACTTAGTTTCTGTATGCCAAATTTCAGAGGCCATAACTTTTTAATCAATCCATAGATATGCTTCTGCAAATCCTCATTTTTGCACATTTAAAAACTAAAAAAAACCTCTGTCTAAAATCTTCATGCTTCTCAGCGGGAGCTAGGAATTGATTTTAAACACAAAGGTTTTTGGTGAAATTTTCGTAGAATTCATCGTGGATTCCGATTCTGGAATACGAATACCACGCTGTTTTCGACCCGAACAAATTGACCCGCCCTAATGAGCATGCTCCCTATCTTAATATATATAAATTACGTGTCACGTTGTTTGTCCGCGATGGACTCCTAAACTACTTAACCGATTTGAATCAAATTTGCACACCGTGTTCGGTTTGATCCAACTTGAAAGATAGGATAGCTTACATCTTAAAGGATAGTCGCAATATTATTTTATTGCAAATTATAAAGGGGCGTGGCACCGCCCATATTACTTGAAAATTAAAAAGGCTATATTTCATGAACTATCAGAGGTATGATGATGAGATTTGGTATATATGTTGTTGGAGCAGTATTAATTACAACCAGGATGAAAGTGGGCGGTGCCACGCCCCCTTTTCAAAAATCGCTCTAACGACTTTTCTAATAGATCGATTGATACAAAAATTTTACCATGAGGTACTGTTGACCTGTAGATAGTTCCTGACTACATTTGGTTGTAATTGGATAAAGGGGCGTGGCACTGCCCATACAACTTGAAAATTAAAAAGGCTATATTTCATGAACTATCAGAGGTATGAAGATGAGATTTGGTATATATATTGTTGGAGCAGTATTAATTACAGCCAGGATGGAAGTGGGCGGTGCCACGCCCCCTTTTCAAAAATCGCTCTAATGGCTTTTCTAATAGATCGATTGATACAAAAATTTTACCATAAGGTACTGTTGACCTGACTACATTTGGTTGTAATTGGATAAAGGGGCGTGGCACCGCCCATACAACTTGAAAATTGATAGGGCTATATCTTATGAACTATCAGAGGTAGGAAGATGAGATTTGTTACATATGTTGTTGTTGCAGTATGAATAACAGTAAGGGTGGGAATGGGCTGTTCCACACCCTTTTTAAAACAAACAGTTAAAACTGTCAAAATTCCACAGTATATTGCTGTTCGCCTAGAGATATGAACAGTAAGGTGGGCCAATTTTTTTATTCGCAAAAATCGTAACCAAAATCGGAATCTACGATGAATTTTAAGAAAATTTTACCAAAACTGGGAAGCATGAAGATTTCAGATAGAAATTTTTTTTGTTTTTAAATGAGCACAAACCGAATACTTCAGATATATATTTTTTGAGACCTTCTGCGTAAAACTGACTTCCCAACAAACTAAATGAGGTATTACAGAAACAAATCTATGTATTTGTTAAAAAGTTACGATCTCTGAGAGTTGGCATACAGACATTAAGTTTTTAAAAATAATTTTTCAGAATATTGGGCGGGATCCCAATAAAAAAATCAAAAATATACTATTCTTTTCGTCTTGGTCTCCAAACATCGGAATGGTAGGTAAAAATTAGAGCCGGGGCCCATAGGTCTAAAGTAACTGAATAATTGCTAATTGCTAAAAAAAAATATCTCTACCTGAAATCTGCATGCTTCTCAGCGCGAACTAGGAATTAATTTTAGACATAAAGCTTCTTAGTGAAATTGTCTAAGAATTTTTCGTACATTCCAATACTGATATACGGTTAACAGGATTTTTTTTGACGCGAACTAATTGATTCGCCCCTAATGATCAGGCTATTTCGAACAAAACAAGTTAACAGTGCCAAGGCGCTGCCCACGCACTTTAATAGTTAACTTTTTAACTGTATCAAATAATGGTCCGTACACTAGGCAGTGTAGGAAGCGCAGACTAAAATAGTGATTTTTTTTAATTTACTTTACAGGTATGCATTTTTTAATTGCTTTTCAGGAGAACAATAAATCATATAGATAGAAAAATTAATCAATATTCATTGTAGTTATACTACAATGGTTAAATTTTTATAGTATGTCAGAGGTAACATTAGCAAACAATTGAAAATAACCTATGCATGGGGTATTTTTCTTGACATATAGATCTTCTGATAGGTATAAGTGTAAATCTAGCTGTCATACTAATGAAATGTAATAGACTTTCTTTTAGTATACTTTGCAAAATCACCATGTAAAAACTAAAGAAGAACATCGTTGACAAATCTTGCAAATTTATTTTCAAAATGCACGTTCTGTTCGCCAAACTTATGGAGCCCTTTATGAAGTTGAGGGTGCATATAATGACCCATCTGAGCAGCAATAGAAGCCATCGACACTGTAGACGTTAGTATGACAGGGGACTCGAATTTATCGAACCGACGTCTTTCTCAGCAACTCGGTCTCTGCAAATGCTGAGGAAAGATCTTGGCCTACATTCATATAAAATCCAACTGGTAGAAGAAGTAGAGCCAGTGGACGATCAATTGATTTTTTTATTTAGCATGTCATTGCACATTATTTGAAGGATAAATAGTTCCAGCACGACGGTGTAACATGCCATACAGCGCGTGAGACCATCACTTTGTTAAGCCAAACTTTGGTGTCCGAATTATCTCAAAAAATGGTAATACGAGTTCAATACAAAGATAGTATTCGGGAATATTATTGATCCGTGTGACCAAAGAGATAGTTAGTATACAGATGGTTCACGCTACTACGGATCAAAATAAATAATTTTGACCTTAGAGGAATGTCTGTTTCCGATTTGTGGAAGAAGTGGTTTTTCGCCCTACATACAGAAATAACTTTATCTATATGTCGGCACTATAGATATGACTTTGCTGATGAACTTTTTATTAGCATTTACGACAATACATCTTAATTGGTTAAATTTAATGTTAAGGAGTTACTTTAAATAAGTTACATATGTAAATAAACTCAACATATTATTGTCGAGCTTAAGTACCGTTTTCAAAGTACTTTGTAGACCTAAATGTGAAATATATTACATGTTAATATGCAATAGCGAAGCATTGCCGGGCCCACTAGTAGAATTATAAAGTCAAGCGAAGGTACTTTTAGGGATAAAAAAAGGCCACAAAATGGATAAAACTGGTACCATCACCCGGACAAAACGGCAATATGTAAAACCGCGAAAATGTTGGTGAATATCTATTTTATGGAGTATTTGATCTCTATTCATGGATTTTTACAATTTGGTAAAAATTAAAAAGGCCGAAGGAAGGATAAAACTGGTGCCATCACTCAAACGGGCATAATGGTGTGAATTTTTAGTAGTGCGATACAAAGTTATTTTTGTATGGTTGTGTCAAACCGAACGGAGGGTTTGGTGAAATTGTGATTTTGACCGAACGTGTCACGACACATATACCATTTAGAAAAATATAAAATGCAATAAAACCAATTGGCACACTGATCAAACGATTCGAGTAAGTATTATGTTGGTGTGTTTTTTCTCTAATGAAGTAGACTTCAGCTAATAAGGCATTATTGAATTTCTAAGTTGGGAGCGGATTAACACGCTTTCTATTTTTGATTCGCAACAAACGGCACCTACTTGTTTATCAAAGAATGCGAACGTCACTTTTTGAGAAGCTTTTTACTAGACATGACGATTGACTCGACACTTATACTGCGAAGTTGCTGACGGTAACAACGAGGGGGCCGGCAATGAGAAAAAAATGTAGATGACTGGATGCGTTAATCGAACCCGGGATCTCCCGCATGGAGATCCATCATGCCATGGCCGATCCCAAACTACTGGTTCGGGAAAGACTTAAATAAATTAAAATTTGAAATCAATAACTGAATCAAATCCACATTTTTCTTAAATTTTTTGTTTAGTCTGCAATAGTTTCGTTGCTCTCTAGTTTTCGTAGCTTAATAAATAATGTACAAATTATTAGGAATGAAACACAAATGTCCATCATATTTCCTTCCATAATCCTTGACAGTGTGTCGCATGGATTTAACAAGGCTGGTTACACTTCCGCTGTAATTTGTAGGGACTACGTCTGGCAAGCATATCCGCTCGGCAATTTCCTGAAATGTTCCTGTGTCCTGGCACTAATATAACGTTTATTACGTACTGCTAAATACTGATTATAATCAGTCGATAAAAATAATAATAATTATTATTGGCTCTGAAAACAACTCGACAGTATATTTATATCTTAGTACATAAGTCAGAGGCCGAAATCATAAGAGATTTCCTTTTGTTTTGATCTTGTGCGCGACGTCTCTAGTCAGTCCTACCAAGCAACGTCAATGATTTTTTAACCTGGTCCTTCCAAAATAGTCGGGGTCCCTCTTTTGAGCCGTCCTTCGAGGTCTTGGTAGAATACCATTCGCGCTGGAGTTTCCTCACACAAGATTAATATCGTGGTATAACGTGGTATGTTTCATTCGAATCCTCAACTCGCCGTTAACGAAAATGGTTCCATATAATTTGAGGAGTATTTTATCTCTCAAATACCGCCAGATAAGCAGCATCCGCTTACTAAGCACCCAATATTCGGATGCATACAGCATAACAGGTAGTATTAGTACCTTTTACATTAGAACTTAGGTGGTTCGAGACATGGTGGTGTTTATAAAGTGCTCACGTAGCACAAAGAAACACCTGTTGGCGGGAACAATTATCCGTTTTATTTCCAAGCTGCCACTAATGTTTTTATCCATGGATCTTTCACTACCTTAAAACAATAGTTCTTGACGTTCCCCCTGTGTCCCCAACGGTAGGACACTTCGTCTTGTCCTCAGATAAAAAGACACTTGTTACATACAACGCCCGACCAATAATGTCGATATCATCGCGGCACGTGACTTTTAATGAATATGATGCTAGACATGTTCACCGCTGCTTTCCTTAACACATTCTCCATCACTATGTTACAAAGTATGCATGATTCCACAATCTGATATAGATATTCAAATGACACGATAGAGAACACCCTATACGCAATCGGCAAGAGGCTAATTCCACAAAAGTCACCTTTTTTGTAGACAGGACATACCACTTTTCGATTCTAGTCCTCTGGTATGCTCCACCCACCTTAAACAGCTCAGCTGGAAGACCATCAGCCCCAGCGGCTTTATTGTTCGTTAGGCAGCATATGCCAGTTTTTATATCAGCTTGGCTCGGAGGGGGACTCCGGATGTTATCGTCTCGAATTGATACACTGAAGGCTGCAGAAGTGATCTTTCCATATTCTCAGTACGCTCTCGGAGTCGGTGACGAGATGACCATCCTTGTCTTTACAGGATGGAAGACCTGTTCCATGTGCCCTACCATTTATCTTCTGGTAGAATTTTCGGGCTTCATCTCTGTTCCGGTATTCTTCAATGCAAACATTATTCTGCCCCTTCAGCTCTCGTTTTTTCGCCTGAAGAGTCGAGTCGCCTCCCGCCTCTTCTTCCTGTACTTTTTATGAACTGCTCGATTTGCCGTTGGCAGCAGTTTGGTCTGTATGCAGCATTTTCTTCCCCGGTTGGCATTGCCCAATCGTTTAAGGTCTTCACATAAACCAGTACGGACCGCGCAGTCCTTTCCATCGAGTGGGCAATATATTGCCATTGCGCGCTAGTATTTTCATGAAGTAGTTGAGTGTGTTAGTTGGAATAGGCGTTGGCTATCTCCGTGGTCTGTAGTTTAGCGATGTCCAGCTTATCTGTGCCTGCTTACTCAGGGTTTTCGCCCTGCTTAGCCTAGTTCGCACCTTCACTGCAGTGAGGTGGTGATCCGAGTTGATGTTCGCACCTCTGATCACTCGTACGACTAAGACACTTGATGAGTGCCTTCCATCGATTAAAACGTGATCTATTTGATTTCCCGTAACTTGATCGGGAGATATCCACTTTCCCTTGTGAATGTTTTTGGGGTCAAATCGTGAGCTGCTAATTACCATGTTCCTTGCTGCAGAGAAATCAATCAGTCTTATTCCGTTTGGTGAAAGCCATTCTCCCATGTTGGCAGTAAAATCTCCCAGCACGATTCTAACATAACGTCCCGGGCTACGGTCATATGTGTCTTCAAGTTGGGCGTAGAATTCGTATTTGGCCTCGTCACTTTTCTCCTCCGTCGGCGCATGAGCACATATCAGTGTGATGTAAATAAAATTAGCCTTCACTCTTATGGTGGCGATTCGTTCACTGACATGAGTAAATCTAGAGACCAGGTGTCGTAGTCTCTTGTCGACCACAAATCCACCAAACTCATGCTTATCCATGTGGCAGCTGCAGTACACGTTACACATCCTCATTCGCGAGCATCCATATCCAGTCCACCGGATTTCCTGTATAGCAGTAATGTCAACCTTATACTCTTTCGAGGAGATCCGCCAGTTGAATAGAGGCACCTGGTCTGTATAGAGTTCTAACCTTCCAAGTGCATATTCTCAAACTATGGTCATCGTTTGCGATGGTCGTCAACATTTTGGGGGTTTTTTTCTCTTATTTCTCATTGTATTTAATGTCATTTAAAGGTGGCGGGTGGCAAGCCCAGCACACCAGGCTGCATTTTATTCAGCTTTTTATTCCTACTGCCAGTATTAATTTCCGGGACCGGCCGTGGCATAGTGGTAAGAACACGCGACTACCATGCGGGAGATCACAGGTTCAACTCCTGGCTCCAGTTATCTTAAAAGAAAAAAAAATAAATAAGTTATCTTTCATTGTCGGCTCCCCTCGAATGTTGTCGACGGCAACTTCGCAGTATTAGTGTCGAGTCAATCGGCGTGTCTAGTAAGGGCTTCTCAAACAGTGACGTTTGCATTCGTCGATAAACAAGTAGATGCCGTTAGTTGTGAATCTAAAAATAGAAAGCATGTTAATTCACAACAACGCGAGAAACTATCCCATACCTCATTCATGGGGTGTAAAGGAAAATTAAGTTTTTAACTTTTAATTATTAATTTCCGCCGCTCTTTCTGAGACAGACGCTGACCAGGAAGACGTCAGGCACCTTTTAAAGTACGCCCTCGGTCTCTACCGCTCTGGTCGGGCACTACTTATTAATCGTAGTTAACGTACATATCTGTAGGCCGTTCAGCTATCCGCCAACTACTTACCCTCCATTCTAGTACGAGCTAGCCTTATGATCGGCCCATTTACAATTTCTTTTTTGTGTTCGCTTTAAGTATGCCTTATTAATATGGCCCAAGAGACAATGCCACTGATCATTCCCTACTCAGTTCGGATATTGGTATCCTGTACAGACTACCTATTAACTTTGCACTAGCACAAATTCTTCTCTTCTTTATATCCTTATACTCATTAAAAATAAGGCGCTACAATTTATATATTTATAAGTAAAACATCATTTACATTAGTTTTTATTCGCCTGTTGTCAGCCGTATTATAGCCTTTTTATGTACCTCTATGGGTGGCTTAACTAGTACCACCAACTTTAGCAGTGCTTATAGTAAAAGAATTTTCTTTTTTCAGAAATGTTACCAACATGTACAGATATAATGTATCTTACCTTTGTTATACCTTATCACAATACAGGATATTAGTATACCCTCATTTGAGGATTATGTACAAAAGGATGAAATCAATTACTTACCATATTTTTAATACTCTATTCACTTCCTTAGCTGACTTATGATGATCTAAAGCAAAAAACTTTGAAATCGGCTCATAAGTTGTTAGGTTTACCTCAACATGTAGCCAATGTATTTTTAAGACGATTGATTAAAGATTAGGCAAATTGTCCACAATCAAGAACTAAAGGTTATAAATAACAAACCATTTGTATATACTTGTAAAAATTTACTTTTATTTAAATGCATTTCCGTTTTTGTAAATTTCAATAATTGTCAATTTAGATTTGTTGAATCTCGAGAGTCAATGCTAATACTGTCAATATTTTTTCTCTTATATCTTTCATTAAACATCGCTACAGATGCAAACGAATTTGCAGCCAACGAAATATGTCGGCCTTGTGGCCGACCTAATGCCCAATATCCGGTTGATGAAGTATTCGGGTTTGTTTATGCACGCATTCACCGGTGGTTCGGCCTTGCTGAAAAATGTCTACTCGTCCATTCATTTGGTGCTAATTTTGGCCCAGTTCATCTTTATACTCGTCAATATGGCCCTGAACGCCGAAGAGGTAAACGAATTATCCGGCAACACAATTACGGCCTTGTTCTTTACGCACTGCATGACGAAATTCATTTACCTGGCAGTGAATCAAAAGAACTTCTACAGGTAGGTTTTTCTGTGTGTGTGTTGAAAGGTAGTGTAGAAATGCATTGCCGGTTGACCCTTAATTGATGCTGGCCATGAGGAGACAAACCATGGACACGGCCCCAACAATATATCAATTAGTGGACATACGGCCCACAGTCGAACGTACGGCAGATGCATCAATTAATCGTTCAATTTAATTTTAATTACAAACTTTATCTTTGTTTTTTTTTGCCTTCTACTCGACAGGACACTGAATATCTGGAACCAAGTGAACTCTCATCCTCTGTTTGCCGAGTCGGATGCGCGCTATCACTCAATTGCGTTGGCCAAAATGCGAAAGCTCTTCTTTTTGGTAATGTTAACATCGGTAGCGTCATCCATAGGTAAGTGATGTTGACAATCCTGAATGGCCTTATGTAAATCAATTATATATGTTAAATCAAGAAAGCAAATTGATGTGCCGTGTAGACACAATGTATTCTGATCATGGGAAAATTAATATTGACAAATACCAATATAATATTGGGAAATTTAAACTGAAATTGTATACGTACAAAATGGTATTGCGATACAGTACTGAGAACTTGTCACATACTGAAAACTTGTCACATACATAATTCTAGTAAACTCTAGGTCAAAATGTAACACAATTTTTTTTTTGTGGCTCAGAAAGTGAATATTGGGAAATCTGCATTTGAATAGTAAAATGCATCATTTAGATCGATCCCAATTTATGGGTTCTCTTATATATGTAAAGTTGTTCCGAAACTTATTGAAAATAGTGCTCGAGTCTGCTGGGTTCTTAGACACAAGTTTGGAGTCAAAACTGGACAGTCAAAGCTGGTTCATAAATGCAGTAGCGCATTTCGTTGCCTAAAATTAGAGTAATACAATGCTAAGTTCCTGGATACAGTGGCATTTGCAAGATGGAACTCGGTCTTGTAATCTACCTCAAGGATCAGTGCCGTCACTAATATGTCTTATCTATACTGACATATAGAATGCAGTCTAATTTGGCCAATGTTGAATGACAAAAGAACGAAAAAACTTTCATAATTGGGTAGAAAGGTCGTTAGATTAGTAGACATAATTACGGGACACTATGACGTTAGATATTTTTCATCGAACTAAGAAACTCAGCAGGATAATAGGATGCTTTTTTCAAAGACAAAAAGCGAAATTTCTAAAACTGCCCAAAGTTTTTTTATGTTTTCTTTAAATAATTTTCATGTATTGAATTTTTGTAATTTGTAAATTTTTGTAAATTACAATAATTTTAGTAGCAATTACAACTTTCTACAGAACTTTTTGGACATTAAACATTTTAATTAACTTTTATATTCTCTATTGATTTTAATATCAATATCACTATAAGCTCTATAAGCCAGTTTTTATTAATATGATATTTTAAATTAATTTTACTTTATTTTTAAAAACCACAATAATATATATCGTCATATGAAATCAATAAAGGCGTAAGTTACCAAAAATTCTAAATCGACTTTTTGACTGAATACTATGCACCGCATCAAAATACATGTACCTGCTAAGTTTTACAGTCATACGACTAAAAACGACAATTTTATTAACAAAATTCTTCGGCTTTTTTTTGCAAGCGCAAACAATTTTAGGAAGTTTTTTGTTTCTCCTGTAAAATTTTTGAAATGTAAGTTACGCCTTTTTTGATTTCATATGACGATATGTTTTCTATTTTCATGTTCTAGATATAACAGTGTGTTTTTTTCTTCTTTGTCTCTTTCTCCTCTCATAAAATTAGCTTGGATCACCATCACTTTCTTTGGCGAGAGCGTCAAGTTCGCCTTCGACAAGGAGACCAACTCCACGATTACCGTTGAAATACCCCGGTTGCCAATTAAATCGTTCTATCCGTGGGATTCCAGCAAGGGCATATTCTACATGATATCATTTGCCTTTCAGGCCTACTATCTACTCTTCTCCATGGCCCATTCGAATCTCTGCGATATACTCTTCTGTTCCTGGTTGATATTCGCCTGCGAGCAATTGCAGCACTTGAAGGGAATAATGAAACCTCTAATGGAACTCTCAGCCTCTTTGGATACTTATCGACCCAATTCTGCGGCTTTGTTCCGTTCGCTGTCGGCCAGTTCAAAGTCGGAATTAATTACTAACGAAGGTTTGTAAACGTACGCAGCACAGAGGAGAGTGTCGACAGCTAATGTTGTTGCTTTGTTGTTGTTATACATTTAGAAAAGGAACCCAACACTGACCTGGATATGTCCGGCATTTATAATACAAAAGCAGACTGGGGTGCCCAGTTTCGAGCTCCATCCACGTTGCAGACATTCAATGGCATAAATGGGGCCAATCCCAATGGCCTAACGAAGAAACAGGAAATGCTGGTGCGCAGCGCCATCAAGTATTGGGTGGAAAGGCACAAGCATGTTGTGAGGTAAGTTTCACACCTTTGCGGGTCGACGGAAGGCAACAGTTGCCTGTTGTTGAGGAAATTCAAGTTTTAATTATACTGAAAACAAAATGTACAACTGAACCGAAGAAATGAGGGGGATAAACAAAAGTAAATCAATGACGGCCGCTCAGAGCAGGGACTGGTCCGGACACAGCTTGTGTCCCCACTGTCTACATCCTCTCGTTATAGTTTGTAAACATCAGTTTATTTACTCAGTTTATGGACAGATGCTCAGCGGTTGTAGATTTCAGTTTCATTTGGTTTCAGTTTCTGTTGTTTGTTGTCCTTGTGTTTGCATTGCAGCGGTTGGTTGGATACAAAGTCAATAAGTTTTTGTAGTATCATCATCAGCAGCATGTCGGGAATCATCATTATCGTCATCAGTGCCATTGTCATGATGTGGCGATGAGATTTAGTTGAGGCGCTCGTCCTTTGTGTACTAGTTCCGTTCGAGCCTCCATCCGGATTTGTCTGTTTCAGTTTTTGTTCCGTAGCAAGGACGAAAGTAAATATTTTAATTACTAAAAGCAACAATAATACTCGTATACTCGGGGCTAACCTCACTCGTATAAACTTGTTGGCCCTTTATTCCCACCACCACCCCATAGGTTAACTATTGATTTCAAGTTTTGATGGGTTGGTGAGATGTATCTGTCTGTGTGTTTTCCTATACTTGAGAATGCAAGAGTTGTGGTAGTTTGTTGGCTCAGAGGTCCTTGTAAGCAACCGTTGGCGTTGTTGCCTTTGCGTTTTAATTACACACACATAAGTGGCCTTGATTGTTCTGCATTTTAAAGTTATACCAGGTATCGAATGCGGGTTTCATCCTCATTTATCGCTATGTCATCAAATATGACAACGTGAGACGCCCATTTGATGGTTAGTTGCAGACATAAAAATTAAAAATAAAATTATTACAAAGTTTTATTAAAGGATGAATAGAAGAGATAACACAGGATAGTAACATATTGAAATTTTTCTTGCTGAGTTGCACTTCCATTAAACATTTATAATGTGCTACAATACCGTAAGCACCAAAAATTCCCACTTCACGTGAGAGATGATATTTGGTGATGCTTGTCATGTTGTAAGTGGAAGTCTATTACAAATGCTGATATGTCCTTATGACTTAATGAGATTTTGAAATTAAATCGGCTTTCGGTAAAATTATGAAAAGTTCACATAGCAACTTGTGCCAAAATGGATAGAATGTAAGAATAAGCCTACGTCTATCTTAGGATGGTTTAAAAAGGGTAAAATATATGATAGCGTGTTGCAGAATATAGTGGAGATTTATATTTCTAATAACCTAACTAAGAAATGTTATTGCGATCGCATAACGATTACGTAATGCCAAACTAATAAAAGTAAGTATAAAAACGTGCAATCAAGTAAGATATTCGATGAGATTGGTTTTGCTTTCGATTGAAATAATGTTTTCGATGTTTTAATCTATTAATGTTTTTATTATTATTATTTAATTGCTATTATCAAGTATCACACTTACAAAGAGAAGTAACGAAGAACTAGTATTTGTACTTAACAGCCTAATCATAAAGTGAACCACAATATACATTTATCGATGGGATGAAGCGTTTAACACCAGTCGATGGATTGTATATGGCAACCAATTTGTTAATAAAGTTTTATATATATTCTTTGTCAAACACCATCTGTTATAATCTAAATTTAGCAAATGTAAAGTTGTTTTTGAGATGATTTTGCCGATAGTTTCAAATTTTCATCCGCTTCAAAAACTGCATATCCTGCTAAAATTAATTCAGAGCCATCCTTGTTTGAAATTCTGAATTGAGAGCTAATCAATAAATCGCTCTACTTCCTTTAGTATTGTGAAAAGCTCGATAGTCATATCTAACATTTTTTTAGGAATCTCAATAAATTTCAATCAGTGTTCCAAATTAGCTATATATTAACCTTTAGGCAGAATTTGCAGAACTGCCTAAAATGTGAGTAAAGGAATTTGCACACATTCGGAGAATCCCCTATTCGTTAGATGCATTACGTAGAATCATTACATGATAAATAAAAGCTTCGAAACACTTGTTGCGAATAGTTACGATTTGTGAGTGAAGCGGATCTGTAAAAAAAGATGTGATTAGAGAAAAAGATAAATTAATATTTAAGATTTATTTGCCCTACCATACATCTTCTTATATATAAAAATTAATTGCTATGCAGTTGTCTCGCTAAAACTCAAAAACGGCTGGATCGATTTTCAAAAATTAAAAAGGCTATATTTCATGAACTATCAGAGGTATGAAGATGATATTTGGTATATATGTTGTTGGAGCAGTATTAATTATAGCCAGGATGGAAGTGGGCGGTGCCACGCCCTCTTTTCAAAAATCGCTTTAACGGCTTTTCTAATAGATCGATTGATACGAAAATTTTATCAAGTGGTACTGTTGACCTGTTGATAGTCTCAGGCTATATTTGGTTGTGATTGGATAAAGGGGAGTGGCACCGCCCATTCAACTTGAAAATTAAAAGGGCTATATCTTATGTACTATCAGAGGTATGAATATGAGATTTGTTACATATGTTGTTGTTGCAGTATGAATTACAGTAAGGGTGGAAATGGGCTGTTCCACACCCTTTTTAAAACAAACGGTTAAAACTGTCAAAATTGCACAGTATATTGCTGTTCGCCTAGAGATATGAACAGTAAGGTGGGCCAATTTTTTTATTCGCGTAACCAAATTTCGTAACCAAAATCGGAATCTACGACGAATTTTAAGAAAATTTTACCAAAAAACTTTTTGTCTAAAATCAATTCCTAGCTCGCGTTGAAAAGCATGAAGATTTCACATAAAGATTTTTTTTTTTTTAAAAAAACTGACTTCCCAACAAACTAAATGAAGTATCACAGAAGCAAATCTATTATTATTATTATTAGCCTTTAAAAACAACTTGACACATATATGCCGAAATGATCAAAGATTTCCATTCGCTTCGATCTTGTGCGCACCGTCTCCAGTCAGTCCTACCAAGCAGCGTCAGTGATTCCTCCACCTGGTCCTTCCAACGTAGTCGCGGTCTCCCTCTTTTGCGCCGTCCTTCGAGGTCTTGATAGAATACCTTTCGCGCTGGAGTTTCCTCATCCATTCTCACGACATGACCTAGCCAGCGTAATCGTTGCACTTTGATCAGCTTGACGACATCAATGTCGTGGTATAACTCGTACAGCTCATGGTTCATTCGAATCCTAAACTCGCCGTTTACGCAAATGGGTCCAAACACCGCCAGATGAGCTGCATCTGCCTGTGTAAGCACCCAAGATTCGGAGGCGTACAACAGGACCGGTAAAATTAGTACCTGATACAGCTGGACTTTGGTAGTTCGAGATAGGGTGGTGTTTATAAAGTGCTTGCGTAGTCCAAAAAAACACCAGCCTGTTTATTTCGAGGCTGACACTGTTGTTCTTGTTCATGGCGGATCCAAGGTAGATAAATTCATCCACTACCTCAAAGCAATAGTTTTCAACGTTCACGCTGCGTCCCCAACGGGTGGACACTTTGTTCGATGATACCATTAACTTCGTCTTGTCCTCATTCACTGCCAAACCCATTTTCGCTGACTCCCTTTCAACTGATGTGAAAACAGCTGTTACCTCTCGCATCGTTCGACCTATAATGTCGATATCATCGGCATATGCGAGCAGCATGTGGCTCTTATTAAATATGGTGCCAGACATGTTAACCTCTGCTTTCCTTAACACCTTCTCCATCATTATGTTGAACAGCATACATGACAAACCGTCACCCTGTCTAAGACCTCTCGTCGTATCGAATGGTGCAGATAGATCCTTGCCAATCCGAACAGAGGATTTGGTATTCGTAAGGGTACACCGGCAGAGACGAATTATCTTCGCAGGAATACCGAACTCAGACATGGCTTCGTATAGTCGATGCCTGATGGGACTATCGAAGGCAGCTTTGTAATCGACAAAGAGGTGGTAAGTGTCGATTTGCTTCTCATGGGTTTTCTCAAGAATCTGCCGTAGTGTAAATATCTGATCCGTCGTGGATTTGCCTGGTCTAAAGCCGCACTGATAAGGTCCAATCAGGTTTTCCACAATTGGCTTTAGACGTTCACACAGTATGCTAGACAGGACCTTATACGCAATCGGTAAGAGGCTAATTCCACGATAGTTTTTACACTCACTACGGTCACCTTTTTTGTAGATTGGACATAGCACACTGAGATTCCAATCCTCTGGCATGCTCTCCTGAAGCCAAATGTTCTCTATGAGCTGTTGCATGCTTAAAACAAGCTCATCTCAAACCGCCTTAAACAACTCAGCTGGAAGACCATCAGCCCCAGCGGCCTTGTTGTTCTTTAGGCGGGATATGGCAGTTGTTATCTCAGCTTGGCTCGGAGGTGGACACTCGATGTTATCATCTCGGATTGGTGCACAGTCTTCATCAG
The DNA here is from genome assembly GCA_964034835.1 of Muscina levida. Classification (NCBI taxonomy): domain Eukaryota; kingdom Metazoa; phylum Arthropoda; class Insecta; order Diptera; family Muscidae; genus Muscina; species Muscina levida. The sequence goes on along the minus strand of OZ035880.1, from coordinate 66,483,710 downwards.
CCGAGTTTTCACACATCAATAGGCTGCAGAAGTGATCTTTATATATTCTCAGTACGCTCTCGGAGTCAGTAACGAGATGACCATCCTTGTCTTTACAGGAGGGAAGACCTGTTCCATGTACCTTTCCTTTTATCTTCTGATAGAATTTTCGGGCTTCACCTCTGTTCCTGTAATCTTCAATACACACATTATTCCGCTCCTTAAGCTCTCGCTTTTTTCGCCTGAAGAGTCGAGTCGCCTCCCGCCTCTTCTCCCTATACTTTTCATGAACAGCTCGCGTTGCCATTGGCTGCAGTTTGGCCCTGTATGCAGCATCTTGTTCCCGGGTGGCATCGCGGCATTGGTCATCGTACCAGGCATTATCGTTAAAGGGCTTCACATACCCTAGTACGGACCGCGCAGTCCTTTCCATCGAGTGGGCAATATGTTGCCATTGCGCGCTAGTATTTTCGGGAGTTGGAGCATCAAGAAGTAGTTGAGTGAGTTGGTCAGAATAGGCGTTGGCTATCTCCGCGGTCTGCAGTTTAGCGATGTCCAGCTTTCTCTGTGCCTGGTTGCGCAGGGTTTTCGCTCTGCTTAGCCTAGTACGCACCTTCACTGCAGTGAGGTGGTGATCCGAGTTGATATTCGCACCTCTGATCACTCGTACGTCTAAGACACTTGACGCGTGCCTTCCATCGATTACCACGTGATCAATTTGGTTTCTCGTTACTTGATCGGGAGATATCCACGTTGCTTTGTGAATGTTTTTGTGGTCAAATCGTGTGCTGCTTATTACCATGTTCCTTGCTGCAGAGAAATCAATCAGTCTGATTCCGTTTGGCGATGTGTCAGTAGCAAATCTATGTATTTGTTAAAAAGTTATGGCCTCTGAGAGTTGGCATACAGAAATTAAGTTTTTAAAAATCATTTTTCAGAATATTGGGCGGGATCCCAATAAAAAAATCAAAAATCTACTATTTTTTTCGTCTTGGTCTCCAAACATCGGAATGGTATGTAAAAATTAGAGCCGGGCCCATTGGTCTGAAGTAACTGAATAATTGCTCATTGCTAAAAAAATATCTCTACCTGAAATCTTCATGCTTCTCAGCGCGAACTAGGAATTGATTGTAGACATTTAGTTTGTTAGTGGAATTTTCTAAGAATTCTTCGTACATTCCAATACTGATATACGATTAACACGTTTTTTTGGCGCGAACTAATTGATTCGCCCTAATGATCAGGTCCGTAATGAATGGTCCATACACCAGGCAGTTGAGGATGCGCAGACTAAAATAGTGATTTTTTTTAATTTACTTTACAGGTATGTGTGTTTTCAATTACTTTTTAGGAGAGCGAATCGGTAATAAATCATATAGGTAGAAAAATTAAGCAATATTCATTGTAGTTAAACTACAATGGTTAAATTTTTATAGTATATCAGAGGTAACATTAGCAAACAATTGTAAATAACCTATGCATGGGGTATTTTTCTTGACATATAGAACTTCTGATAGTTATAAGTGTAAATCTAGCTGTTATACTAATGAAGTGTGATAGACTTTCTTTTAGTATACTTTGCAAAATCACCATGTAAAAACTAAACAAGAACAACGTTTACAAATCTTGCAAATTTATTTTCAAAATGCACGTTCTGTTCGCCAAACTTATGGAGTCCTTTGTGAAGTTGAGGGTGCATATAATGATTCATCTGAGCAGCTAATAGAAGCCATCGGCGCTGTAGACGTTAGTGTGACAGGGGACTCGAATTTATCGAACCGACGTCTTTCTCAGCAACTCGGTGTCTGCAAATTCTGAGGAAATATCTTGGCCTACATTCATATAAAATCCAACTGGTAGAAGAACTAGAGCCAGTGGACGATCAATTTATTTTTTTTATTTATCATGTCATTGCACATTATTTTATGGAGAAATGGTTCCAACACGACGGTGTAACATGCCATACAGCGCGTGAGACCATCACTTTGTTAAGCCAAACGTTGGTGACCCAATTATCTCCAAAAATGGTAATACGAGTTCAATACAAAAATAGTATTCCGGATTATTCTTGATCGGTGTGAGAAAAAGACATGACAAAAGAAGTTTTTATGGCTAACGGCATGAAGCTTCAAACGGAATTTTCATTTGCGGTCAATAGGAGCAGGCATAACAAAAATGTTTTTTATGACCAAAGAAATAGTTAGTATACAGATGGTTCCCGCTACTACGGATCAAAATAAATAATTTTGATCTTTAGAGGAATGTCTGTTTCCGATTTGTGGAAAAAGTGGTTTTTCGCCTTACATACAGAAAAAAATTAATCTATATGTCGGCACTATAGATATGACTTTGCTGATGAAATTTTTATTAGCATTTACAACAATAAAACTTAATTGGTTAACTTTAATGTTAAATAAGTTACATAAGTAAATAAACTCAACATATTATTGTCGAGCTAAAGTACCGTTTTCAAAGTACTTTGTAGACCTAAATGTGAAATATATTACAAGTTAATATAAATCTAAAAAATGCTTGCATTGATATTTCTTTATGCAAAACGAAAATTTATTTGGAAAATGCTGCTAGATGATTGTTTCCTCTCGTCTTGAAATGGGTGGAATGCCGTCCTTATTCATATAAAAAAAACTTATAATATCCGCTATCTCCTAAACTAAACATCCAATCGCTTAATTCGCTATCCCCATACAATATTTGTGAAATCATTAAGGTATAATTGGGATATCATCATGCAATGGCTGGTTAGCCGTCGATATTCAAGTAATCAACTTTAAATGCAGTTACCTCCAAACTAAGTGTCCGATAGCTAAAAGGAGCTTAATTTATGATCACCATACAATAGTTGGGAAATCACAAATATATAGTTTGGATTGTCATATTGAAGTAGATTGGGATCTCACTTCGAAATGAGTGGGAAGCCGTCGATATTCATATGAAAACTTTGTGCCTTTATTTCCTATACTAAACGTCGAATGGTAAAAAGAAGGTTACTTTGTGGTCAAATCAATACCTTAATTCTAAATAAAAACTATTTAAATTGAAGCAAACTGAATTCAAAAGCTCTAATTAATTGAAAGGATTAAGGTATCGATATTCCTATTTTTTCATATTTTATTGAGTATTTAATTTTTTTTACAAATTCCGAAAAACCGAACGAATTGTTGGCAAAAGGTATTATTCGAATTAACCGGTAACCGGTTTTATGAAAAATTCAAGAATTTGAATTTGTTAGCACAAAAATTTAAAATATTCTCTGTTATTTCGAACATTTTGGTTTGGTTGGTCGTTTGAGTGAAAACATTGGGTAAATGTCGTAATGACTTCACCAGCTGTGACATAATACATTTCGCAATTATTTATATATTAAAACTATTAACATTAATAAGTATTTGAAAACTAAAATTAAAAACTCAAACTGAACTATGAATAAAATATAATAATTTTATGTTTTAATTTGATTTTTAGTTTGATATTTGTTCGGCATTAAAAACAGTTCGTTGTTGTCAATAGCATTACTACACAACAAGTCTCCAACACACACACATGCATATCCATTGCATTTCTTAAACTTTGTGAATGAAAAATCCACCGAAATAAAAACCGATACATGCAGTTCTATTTCTCTTACGAGTAAAGCCATTGTTATAGTACGAGAAAAACTTTAGACATTTGTCGTTTAGTGTTGTAGAAGAACATGCCAACAAAAACTTTAATTATAAATTTCTTGTTTTACAATCAGTGAATAGTATTTTCTGTATCGTCTCCACCGCAATGATAAAATATCTTATTTAGCTTCTATAGCCATTTTCAAAGAAGTTGAATTAGTTATATGATAGTTTTGTTTATCAATGTGGGTCATAGAACCAATATGCTATTTCTAAAAACCACTTTGGAATAACCTACAAGTTTCTGCATTTATCGATAGATGGACAAACGCTTCCATTCATAAATTCTCCCCAATAAAAAATAAGAAAATTATGGATGTCCTATAATTCTAAGGATTTTAATTTCCATTTGTATGTCTGCCTATACAAGTATGAATGTTCTAGTTAAACCACAAAACAAAACCGAACAGATTAAAAACACACAACTCGATAAACAAATAAGGATTAAAATCACTGCCGTATTTCTATGTTGCCCAAAGATCCCCTTTTTTTCAATAAATCCCAATAATGGTATTGAAAGCTGTTGACAGGATAGGAAACTCGTGTATAAAAACGAAGAAGGTCGAAACACAGAAACAAATACTGATTTATGTATGAATGTATAGGATGATCCTTATTTTGTCGATTTCATAGACCGTTGCATTGGACTGCAGATGAGCTGTGGGCAGTATAAAATTTGATTCTGGAATTTGTGGTTAGTACGTAGGATTTCAGACTTTGATTATTTTTATTTTTGAAAACATTTTTTAACAGGATGTAAATAAATAACCCTATTAACAGTCACACTAACGTTGATATTTTTGTGAAACTAACCAATATCCCACTTTCTAATATTTCTCAAAAAAAAACGTAATATATGTATAAAGTAACCGCCCTCCCATTGAGGTGGAATGAAAACATCTAAGAAATATATTTATATGTCTGGTTTGTATTAAATAATATGTTTTTCTTTCTCCTTTGCCAACATTATAGATTGGTTGCCGCTATCGGTGACACATATGGCGCCGCCCTGCTGCTACACATGTTGACGTCAACCATTAAGTTGACGCTGTTGGCGTACCAGGCCACCAAAATTACGGGTGTCAATGTTTACGCTTTCACCGTTATTGGATATTTGGGATATGCATTGGCTCAAGTATTTCACTTTTGTATTTTTGGCAATCGTTTAATTGAAGAGGTAAGAACTCAATGGAAACCAAATCCCATCTCCCCACCGGCACTAACTCCTGCTCCTTAGTTACACCATACGCAGCCATTTCTAAATACACCACGGATTTACAACAAAAATCAAAAATCACAAAACCAAACTGAGACACAAAGTCAATAACATTGCTATTATATAAGATCTAGCACACTTTGGTTACTTCTGAAGTAGCCAGAAAATCATTATCGCGAAGAGGAAACATATCTTGACTTTAAACACATACAAATACACGAAATCACTTGCACTGCAACTTTCTTAAAGGAACTTTATATTTTGTGTGTGAGTTCTTCAAACGTTCGTGTTTCTTTTCGTGCACTTACTTCCGCATTTCTAAAAAAGATGGCCACAATGACCATGAAAAGCACAATTTAAACAGATGACACAGTGGTTTAGATAACGTATATAAATGAAAATTTTTTCACTGTTGACAAAAAATAATAAAAAATTTATAGTTGAATCTAATTAACAAATTATTTGATGGATGGCACTCCGCACTTTTCTAAAACATTAAAACTAAGTGAAATATTCCTAGCTTCGGGTAAATGCTTTGAATGGTAACATATATCAGATAAATTTCGTGACATAATTCGGTCGCCAAACGCTCTATGGCATGAGCGCTGTCTTGATGGAACCATTTCTCCTCAAACTGTCTCACTCTCTAAAATTGCGAATGCTTTACCTGCAGCGTTCGCCAATCACGGTAATGTTGGCACCATTTCAGATATAAAGACAAATGGACGGATGCCGCCTTCTGCATGTTTTCCCCAACAAATAGTGATTTTTCAGGATGAAATGGTGTCTAAAGTGTCTCAAGAAGAGTCTCTAGCGTCTATCTTCAAAAACGACAATTCTGGTTGTTTACATACCCGTTAAGCGAGAAATGAGCCTCATCGAAGAAGATGGTTTGACGTTAAAAATCTGTTCCAACTTCCAGTTGATTCTCAGTCCATTCACCGAACACACGACCCAATTGATGGTTCGCTGGCTTTAATTGTTGCACTAGTTGGATTTATATGGATGTAGACCCAGATCTTTCCTCAAAATTTCCCAAGTACTGGACTGGCAGAGGCCAAGTTGCTGCGAACAGCGTCGAATCGATAATTTCGATTCATCTGTCACGATCACGTCTACAGCGGCGATGGCTTCTTCTGAACGCACGGTACGCAATAAGTACTAGGGAATGTTGCTCATGAGGGAAAGCTTAATGGTTCATTGGATATTCAAACAAATGTCGACTAGGGGGGGTAGGTCGTACATTTTACTGGGGGTCATACATTTGAACCCTCTAGGATCGATTACGGGCAGTTAGGGCCTTGTTGTTGCTTTTCCCCATTACGAAAAGTTTATCAGTAAAAACCGGGGCTCGATTTGATTTTTGACCGATGGTTTTTTTAATTCATCGTTTTTTACTACATAAAAATGGACCCACTCTAATGTATATACATATCTCATCGACTACATGATTACTTAGGAAAGTAGGGGATAAGGATGATAAAAGAAGTTTTAAATTGATTAGCGGATGATAGACCTGCAGTAATGGAAGTCAGTATCTATTATGACAGTAAATTAAACATCTGACCCAGCAGTACGATATCCACCTTATAAGGGAGCCACGATACAGGAACATGCCAGAAAATCGCAGATCCGAAAAGTTTGCAAGCCTATTGATTACCTTATATGTTCCAACGGTTTTGAAATGAGTTGACATGCCTACAGGAATTTGATAGGAAATTCTGCAAGCACCCTTCTATCAGTATATATAAAACGCTGGGGTGACTGATTGATCACTCCCCAGCTCAAACAGCTAAAGCTAGAACTGTGAAATTTAGAATGTAGGTTCCTTTTATGATGTAAGCGTGCACTAAGACGGGATTTTTGGAAATTCGGACTGGAAGGGGATAAAATAGGCGTCGTACCGCCCCATACAACTATAATTTTGAAATGGCTGTATCTTTTAAACCATTATAGGAACAAAGTCAAGATTTGGTACGAACAAACATCCGATGTATAAGAAAAAAAACTTTGTTTGTGGACAGAGGGTGGTGCCACGCCCCTGTTTAAAAAATAGTTATATTGGCCAAATAAATGAACCGATTGCAATTATATTTTTTTTTTTGTGTTATAATGTCCATAGGTTCTCTATCATAGGCTACATGAAAACATAATTAGGCAAAGGGGCGTGGCACCGCCCACTCAAACCGAAATTTCAACCGGTCTTATCTCAAGAGCCATTAGAAGTATAAAGATGAGATTTGCTACATATGTTACTGATACCAAAAGGATTACGGCTCGCTGGAAAATGGTCGGTGCCACACCTCTTTTAAACAAATCGTTATCTGGGCGATATAAATGGACCGATTGCAATCAAATGTTTACTTTGCGATATGAAGTAATTTTTCGAAATTCGTTCTTTAGGTGTATAAATACCGAAAAAGGAATAAAACTTGAACTATCGCCCAGACGAAATGCCTTAAGGTAGAGTTACGAAAATGTATTTAGCATTGCTCCCTATAGAATAAGAGAGCCGACAGATGGGGTTTTTAGAAATTCAAACATTTGGGGGTAAAAAATGCCGAATCGAGATAAGACTGGCACCATCACCCAGACCAAACGGCTAAAACTATAACCGCATATGGGCATGCTCCCTATAGAATTAGAGAGGGTACCAGTCCATTATAGTTGTGCGATACGAATGTATCTTTTGAAATTCGAACTTTTAGTTATACAAAGGCATAAAAGTGGTACAATCACACAGGCTATTGGGATAAAGATACAATCACATACAAAGGTTTTGTCCTGCGTGAAAATAGACAAGTGTGACATTTAAAGTGAATAAAACTGATGAATTTACTTAATATACGCCTTAAAAGTGCGCAATAATTTTGGGGGAAAATATATATATAATAAAAGATTCATCACATTATAATTTACATCGCGTTTTTGCACATACGTAGAAAATTTTTCATTACCATTATATTGCTACAGACATACTGGTATCATCTCCAAGAACATTTCTCACTTTCACTAAAATTTAAAATATTTCCTTTAAACCCACCGTCAACAGTCACTGTTCACGACACATATTCATTACACTCCCTTTCGGAAATTTGTTCGTACGCTTGTCTGCATCCATCCGCCTGTCCGTCCAGTGTTTGTGTTTTGTGTAAAATGCATTTGGTCTACGAGTATCAGGCAGCCTTTGCCGTTATGCTGTATTGAGGATGTTGTTTTTAAAGGATTTCACTGAAGCTAATACAATTTCTCTTTCATTTCCCTCTTTCTCCAGAGTTCATCGGTCATGGAGGCTGCTTATTCTTGCCATTGGTATGATGGCTCCGAGGAGGCTAAAACGTTTGTTCAAATCGTCTGTCAACAATGCCAGAAAGCCATGTCCATTTCGGGTGCAAAATTCTTTACAGTTTCATTGGATTTGTTCGCCTCGGTATGTTGATGTTGATGTTGTTTTTTTTTGTTGAAGGGTTTCCTTTCAATCTTGTTATTTTCATGTGTTTTGTTTGAATATTTGTTGAAAAGTTTTTGGGGACATGTGGATACACTAGAGTGCGTTCAATGTCCACTCCATTGCGTGTACAAAGCTTAAATAAGTGGCAAGATAACATTTACTGGTGTGAACGAGCTGGTGGCTACTAAGAACACTGGCTCCCATGCACAGACATTTTGTTTGTGAAAACGAGTATGAATCTATGCATCTATGGATATGGAATTTTAAAACAAGCAGCCACAGGGATGTCCTGCCAAAACCAACATTAACACCATTTCACATTTTTAGATTATTGAAAGCTAAATATTAAAGGAGCAAAGTGTTGAATTTAATTTATTAAAAAATGGAAAAATATATTGCAAGGAGCATCTGCAATATAGTAGGAAAATATTTTGTATGCTGTAAAATCATTCAGGCACAAATTATTTGTTGGTCCAACAAAATGCTTCAAAATATCGCTCTTTGCATTTTCAAATATTCAAATGTTGAGTGGATATTTGTGACTGCCAACATTTCAGAAAGGGTTGAAACGACAGTAAACCTTGCTGATGTTTAAACTCACTACCACACATTTGTTAGCCAGCCATGCTAACATCTAACCATTAAAAATGCATTCAAATTGTGTGGCTGACATAAACTATTTAAAGGTAAACAATCGAGCACCTTCTTCGTGTCTACACATTCCGTCTCCCTTCTTATAGAAGGAAGAAGACCTTGATTATCGGTTATCAAAGAAGGGTTGCAGCATCGATGTTAAAAGAATAGAGGGAATATTTTAGAATGGAAGGAGAAGTCCTGTTTTCAGACACGTGGAAACATGACGTCGGATTGTCTCAGAAGGCCTTGTTGCAAGACTGCTAACAGAAGTCCTTACCAATTTTGCGGCTGGGTTGTTGCTTATTCTCAGCTATGTGCTCGAAGCTTTAAGAGCAAATGAATTTGTTTCGACACAAAGAAGTAACAGCAACAAAAAAAAAACTATAATGCACAAACACATGCAAGACCTTTAAACAGCAACTTAACATTGAAAATTAATCTATTAATCTAATGGAAATAACAAATTAAAGTAGCCCACTCATTTTATTACCCAAATTGTGAGATGTAAAAAAATAACTATCAAAATCGGTTCAGTATTTATTGAGTTCACCCGTTACAAACTAATTCATATAATCAATTTTATAATTAGTAATAGATTAAAATTATTTGGTTTTAACTATTTAAAAATTTCTGTTCGAAATGTATCTGATTTTACCGTGCAACAGTGGTTTTCACACTAGATAAAGACCATATCTACGTGAAACTAGAGAACTTATGTAGTAAAACTGCATTCTCAGTTTAGCGCCAGAACGTAAGAATATTTTAAAAAAGGATTTCAAAGTTTCAAAGGATTCACCACTTTCAAAAAATTAAATCAAATATTTCCACGAACCATATGATAACGATATGGGTATCAAATGAAAGGTAAGAATCTCAGCAATGCCAAAAAATAACAGATTTAAATGGATCTGGACCAAAAATGTCAAATATGTCCTTTTAAAGTTTAAAAGCATTATTATCATTAAAATAATTTTTTCTGAAAATATATATGTGGAAGAAGTTATATATATTTTTTATTAATCTAGCTTTACTAGTTTAGTAAAAAAGAACAAAAATGTTAATCCTGTTTCAAAATATTGTATGTATATAAAAAAAACTAAATACAATTAAATAAAAAGTAAACGTTGACTTTGCCGCTTATGCTGATCGTCTGTGCAAGACATATTGTCCAACAATATTCTTCCATCATATAGCATGCACTTTTTCCTCCAAATCGATTTTCAATCTTCGCGATTTCTTGGTGAAAGCGTCCACCATGCTCATCACTGAAATTTCCCAAATTGTCGGGAAAAAGGCAAGATGGCTGTCTAGAAAATTTATCTTTTTTGAAATTTTGGGTCCAGATCCATTAAACTCTGTTATTTGTTTGGATTGCTGATATTTTTACCTTTCATTTGATACCCATATCGTTATCATATGGTTCGTGGAAATGTTTCATTTAATTTTTTGAAAGTGGTGAATCCTTTGAAACTTTGAAATCCTTTTAAAAAAAATCCAGACGTTCTGGCGCTAAACTGAGAATACAGTTTTACTACATAAGGTCTCCAGTTTCACGTATATATGGTCTTCATTAAGTGTGAAAACAAAAATTGAAAATTGTCGCAGGGTGTTTTAATGAAAAAATAGCCGCAACTTATCTCAATAAACAAATTATTGTAAGTTCCAACACAAAATAAATTCATAACATAATATTTTAACTTAGGGATACAATATGTGAATATGACAAAATAAATATTGTAGTTCAGATGACAAACAAAGTTTTTCTGAGAAAACGTAGATATCACAAAGTATACATATTTCGAACAAGCAAATAACATCAATACAGCAAGAGCTCCATGGCTATTAGTATTGGTTTAAAAATATCCTCGTAAAACAAAATATAGTTTTTTAAATATTTTAAGAAACACATGCCTGCGTACGGACAACTATTAAGGCTAAATCTTAAATTTTATGTACATATTAATACACACTTGGTTTCAACACACATAGCGTGGAAACTTTTCTTTAAATATTTACTGAACAGGAAACAATATTTTCTTGTAAAACGAAAAGCAAATTTGGCAAACTTTTAAACTTCTACTTTCAACATTTTACTATATATGTTCTCATTTCATGTTATAGGTATTGGGCGCAGTTGTTACATATTTCATGGTGTTGGTGCAGCTCAAGTAAATTCCCGCCCAAGATCATCCATCCAATACATGTGGAGCGCGTAGCACAACGTCAACTACTGCATGTATCGGCGTCAACAGTATCACATCATATGTACCAACAAGGACGGAATGCTGCAAAGAGGTTTGTGAACTACAGGATTCTGCTTACCAACCTAACACTCCCTAACCCCAAGCCAAACCACCCATGGTTCCGTCACCTCATACACTCATCATGCACCACGGCAGCACAACCAAGTCCAACTAACTCATCGGAGGAGAGTGCGAAACGAAACGTAAAATCTTAACATGCAATAGATGTTTGTCACTCGTGTTGAAGTTTGGCTTGAAATCTACTCCTTCGCTCAAAGTTTTCAGTTGCACTCGAGTAATCTATTTCTTAGTAGATGTCGGTTATGCCAACAGACATAGAGACCGTCTGTCAGTCGACGAATTCTTAAAATTATTTGGTTTTTTTAAGCTCATCATCATCATCGTCAGCATTGTCTCTCTGGTTAGAATAATTTATTAGTTTTTAAGTGAACATTGATGATTTTGGATCGAAACCAAGAAACTTAGAGAACCCCACAAGAACAGAGTAATACGAAAAATTAATAAAGTTTATTTAGAGAAACTGCAGGGAGTCATAGTTACGTTTATCGCAAAAATATTTAAGATGCAGCAGCGACTAGAATAAATAAAGAATATTCGTTATGATTTTCGTATAAATTGTGTACTTATTATGATATCTTGTTTACACACAATATTATCCTGCTAATAAAGATAACAAAAATAACAGAACTGCAATTTTTTTTTTAACCTGAATTTTCTTTTGATGAGTATAGGGTGGTTCCAAATTGTTTCAATCAAGTCTGGATTATTTTTATAAAATTTAGCACATTTATTAAAATAAACGAAAAATATGTTAAAATTTTACTTTTTTGTCAATACATTTAAATAATTCCTCTATTAAAAGGTCGAAATTTTCCGATCCCTTGCAGAAACCATCTTGAAATTCTTCCCATTCGATTGGGAAATAAGGCCATATGGCTTTATTACCACGGAAGGTGTGAAATAATGCCATAATGACAATTTTTTTAATAAAATGTATCTAGTGTGTTTGTTTTGCGCGACCTAGTATAGCTGCATAAGCAGCCTATCTCTCTGTATCGGTTTCTGTTCATAAGTCGACAAACATAGTGGTGTACTAGAGAATACATTACGGCGAGAGACGAATGCGGTAGGGGGCACGCCTCATACGCCGCAATTTGTTAGTTACTTAGAAAGTCATTCTTTTTAGCTACATCACGCTTTTTCATTACTTTTAGTGAACTTTTTCTTTAGTATGGCATTATTTCCACTGATCGGAAATTTAATATGGTGTTTCTGCACAACAATGCTGGTATAGTGTTCAAATACTTGAATTTTTCAGAAAACCGGTTTCCGGTTTATTCGAAAAATGCCTTTTTCCAACAAATCGGTTTTCGAATACATGATTTACTAAAAAACCGGGTTAACCGGTTACGTTCGGTTTTTCGAAAAAATAGAACCAAATATGCAATTAAATAGGAAAAGATATGAATATCGATACATTAATCCATTCAATGTATATCCTGTTCATCCAAACAGAAGTTATAAGGAAATCTTAACTTAGTATATCAGCCATGTTCTGGAAAACAATTCGGTTTAAAAGCAGAGCAAAATCTGTAAAAAGGTAATACATTTTTATCGATTTTGCTCTGTTTTCAAATCGAATTGTTTTCCAGAACATGGCTGTATAAGTGGAATTTATATAACTCACATACTCTAAATACATTTCCTTACATTTCACATTTTACAATTAGCAAGGCTTAGAATTAAGGTATCAATATGACCACAAGTTAACCTCCTTTTTACCATTATGCGCTTAGCGTAGAAAATAAAGGCACAAATTTTTCATATGAATATCGACGGCTTCGTACTTATTTCGAGGTGAGATCTTAATCTATTCCAAAATTAGATCCCAACTGTAACTGGGTTATTTCCCAACTAGTGTATGGTAATGATAACTTAAGATCCTTTTTGCGATCGGACACTTAGTTTAGGAGATAACTGCATTTAAACTTGTTTATATAAATATGAACGGCTTCCTAGCCATTACAAGATGAGTTCCAAACTATATCTTAGTGACATAGTCCTTTTTCGCGATTGGATGCTTAGTTTTGGAGATAGCGACAATTGAAAGTTTTTTATATGAATACGGAAGTCATCCAACCCATTTAAAGATGGGAGGAAACAGTCATCTAACAGCATTTTTCGAACAAATTTTTGTATTGCATAAGGAAATTTTAATAAAAGTATCTCTTCAGATTTGCCTGCAAAATATGGGATAAGCATAAACAACCTTATTTGCGATTTACCTATAATTCACCTAGCAATGTTCTGCGAAATGCTGCTTTTTGGAAAACCGTTTAACCGACATAAAAAAACGGTTAAACCGGGTATTTGAAATTGGAATTTTTGAAGAAACCGGCATACGGTTTCGGAGAAAAAAACCGGTTAGATGGTTTTCGGTTTCGGGTTTGAACACTCTAAATGCTGGTAAAAAAGCCATATGGCCTTATTTCCTCTTCAATTTTGAAATATGGAAATAATTCGTCAGATCGTTGATTCATGGAGTGTCTGGTCTTTAGGCGCTTATATTTCTAAAATCCTTTTCAAGAAGGGGTCACTTTTGCTACGTTTGTGTTTCCTTGCAGAACTTATAAATGGGTCTGATGTAAGAAGCAGCCTATTCAGGACACTTGATGACACTGCAGCTTTAAATACATTCTCGCATAATCTTATTGCCTCCGAAGCCTCTTTCGAAAGTTGGACTATAGGTATAATGGTATATTTTATTACTATCGAGCCATGCACAAGGATTTTGTTTAAAGGAGGGTTCATTGGATGCAAAATTCTCCGAAATTCTCTGATTGAATTTTAAGGCCAGAGGATATCGCCTTCCTTCACTTCAAATTTTACTTAAAATTTCAAAATAAGCTCTTTACTGATGCCTGTGATTTCAGAGGCAAACTCAAAAGAATCTTCTGGACATGTTGCAAGACTTTGTATTACCGAAGCCGGCGCTTGACATATATTAATTTAGTTCCCGTTCTTTCTCTATATATTTTCTGGATTTTTTCATTGGTTTCTTTTACCACTTCTTTATCTCTTTTAGATCAGGCCTATCATTTTTTAGTGGAAGTTTGTATGAAAGAAGTAAAATTGTTTTAAGCAAATTTATTCTTGCATGAATGGTGGATAAATCGAATCTTAGTGACTGAGGTTCGTTTACTTTTGTATTTTTAAGGAGTTAAAGTTTTTACCACATATGTAACTCCTTAAGGTAGAGATAGTAAGTACAAGGTTGCTGCATTGCAAACCTTTGCATCTTTCACGGCTGGGTGCCATGCATGTCGCACGAAAATTACTCCATATGGGTGTTCTAATTTGGTCTTTAGCGGTTTGCTAGATCTTCGCCATACTTTATTTCATTATCCGTAATGTCCACAGTTGCGTGGAGAAATCGTATTGGCGGATTGGCCAGCTAAAACGAGTTGTATTTTATTTATTTCTGAAAATATTGGAGTTGTGTTGAAATTTGATTAAAGGTCTTTACGGAATTTGTAGACGTGGCTACTCAACAAATTCTGATTAATATTTGAATTTAGATGTTTTATGCAATAAAAAGAAGACTCAATAAATAACTTTTTATTAATCTCTTGGTATGAGTAAAATAATGTTTCGCGCCTTAAAGTATGCTTTCACATATAACTGACTTTTTCTGTTTTTTAAACGCATGTTAATTCTTAGATATTTAATAACGGTCAGTATCGATTCTTTTAAAGCTTTTAAACGGGTTGCCAAATATGAACACTTGAAAAATAAATTATTCAAATAATAACTGTAATATGGAATAAAAAAAATATTACAGTTATTTATACAACTTGATTTGTATAGGTGTTTTGTTCTCACAGAAAACCGCTTATGTATCAAATCCTATTTTTTCAGGAGAGCAAAAAATACAAAATAAATCGTAAAAATAAATCTTAAACATTCTTAAATCGTTTTTATAAACAATTATGCGTTTTGCTCATGAAATCATGCAATTTCTGAACTAAACAATGAACATAAGGGTATTCTTATAAAATAGCGGATTCGACGCTAAAACAAAAAGGTATGTCGAGTTATCTATATAAATACATACATATATCGTTGAAAAGGTATCAAAACTCTGATTTGACTGAGATATAATCCTAAGGTCAAGATTTTGACAGTGTTAGAAACTTTTGTATACAGATTCATTTTGTAAAAATCAAAATCGACTAACAAATGGTTAAGCTATTGTCGAGGAAAGCAATTTTCATATTCTATGCTAAATTAAAACAGTTGAAGACAAGTCCCAACAACACCAAAACAAAACATATTCTTCAAAGGTTTAAATTAGGTATAGGATCTGAAAAGTGCGATATTAGTCTATTTAATAGCAACAGTTGTCCACTGCTATTTCGTTCAACACGGATGTTAGCTGTCATGAGGCTAATGCATATTAATTCATACACGAATACATACATACATACTAGCATCTCGGCCACAGTGAACTAGAACGGATGTCATAATAAAGTTATAAATGCGAATGGGCTTTGAATGACCATCAAAACTGCATTTCACACAGGAACTCAGTTCGCTGTGGCCATTAAAAACATATTAAACTACTCAGCTGTTGGTGCCGGTTTAATGTTAGTTCTTGGCTGCAACAATCGTTGTTAGATATGTAGAAGCTCAACACCACTAAGACGTATATATGTATGTATCATTATATACTACTAAGTGCTTGAACTATATTTTATGATATGTACGAATATGTGTATGCTTACATATAGCAAAGGCTATTATGGTGCTTTAAACCTTACTTTACACATAACGTTGTGGTAGTAATTTTTCTGTTAAAATTTAAACGGATACCACAGTTGATAATTTTTGCGACTCTTTATTTTTAAAATGTATATAGATCTACACAATAATCGGAGCTTCCCATTATCATCGCATATGAGTCATTCCATGCCAAACGGTACGATTTTGACAAAAAATTTAGTCAGATTTGGTCCTCTACAAATTCTATTTGATCCCCCATGAGAAACCAAAATTTAACAATTTTTTTTCAAAAGCTATGACCAGTTAAACTTTGGTGACATGGCGATTTTTCAAAGAGGAGTGTTCATTCATCATTATCGTTTCCATTTAATGAAATTGTTCGCCAATTAGTGTGTACAGTAATTGTTTTTGTTTTTTTTATTGTTGTTGTAATAAGCCAAAGAAAAATATTTTGATTCTGTTAATTATTCTAGTAAATTCACAGAAATTTTTGTTGCTTGGAAAAAAGATGTTTCAGAAAAAATTCGTAAAAAAAAAATTCGCACCACTTCAAACTTACACAGTCGGTAAAAATACCTATAAGAACACGCCTACAAAATTAATAAATAAATAAAAAAATGTAATCATTTTGAAAATCGAAATAAAAGGATTAAAATGATACAAATTTAAAAAATCCCATGGGTTTCTACTAAACCGTTTTAGTATTTTAGAAGTTATGATGTTCCAGATTAAAATCCGCAAAGTTATTGCAGCAGATGGCAGATTTCAAGTGAAGCAACATTTGAAAAGCCGCAAACATATTCAACTAAGTCATAAAAGTGAAAATAAGCAGACCAGACTCTCAAAAGAACATGATTTTCAAGAAAAACTGTGCCGAGCTTTTGTGTCTGCTGACATTCCACTTTACAAAATGAGAAATCAAAATATAAGAACACTATTTGAGGAATACGGGCGTCGGGGGTGTGATGCAAGGTAAAGCTTCTGATCGGTTTAACTTGGCAAATCCAGAGTGATCCTTGCCAATTGCACTTCAAGTCTACTCACAGAGCTCCGTTTTCGTAGTACTACTGCGGACGGAGTACCTCCACGTGGTGACGCCTGGAAGCGTGCCTTTGACACCCCTCAGAGCACGACTAACTGTGAGGGGCGAAACCTAAAACCCAGGCACGTCTGCTCAGAGTGAGCGGTACCCTGGTCAGCGTCTGACCCAGAATGGGCGGCTGTAATAAAATCCTGGCAGGTGGAGAAAACTGCGACGTGGTGCGCTGGGCTTGCAACCCGCCACCGACGTATAAACTATTGCAATGAAAAGAAGTAAGAAAAGAATAAAATGGACCCCCCATAATGTTGACGACCAGTCCTCGAAGAATACAAGGCTGACATAACCGCTTTACAGGAAATCCGGTGGACGGGACACGGGTGCTCGCGCATGAAGACGTGCGACATCTACTAAAGTGGCCATGCGGACAAGCTCGAGTTTGGATGTGGATTTGTGGTTGGCAAGAGACTGCGACACATAGATTCAAGGTTCAACCCGGTGTGAACGTATAGCCACCATAAGAGTCAAAACAAAGTTTTTCCACATAACAGTTATATGTGCCCATGCTCCGATAGAAGAGAAAAGCGATGAGGACAAAGACGAGTTCTACGAGAGCCTAGACAATTACATGGTAGAATAATATCTTACAAAATTTTTTGCCCGTGGTCATCAAAATCGGATAAAAAATACTGGATCACGTTTTTTGAGTTATGACGGTCTTGCAGAAAACGAGCGATATGTATACATACTGCAAATCTGATTGACAACTCTAGCAAAATTAAATATGTGAACTATAAGCATTCAGAAAAGTGACCTCTTATATTATCTATTGCCGGTAGCGTTATCGTCGTAACCTGTCCGCGTTAACATTTACGGACAATTAGAACGCACCAAAACTTTAACTTAAACAACCTTCACATTACTGCTACCGTTTTTACATACCGTTTAAGGTCGAGGCTGTTGGCAAATATAGGAATTTTTGCGGAATATTACGTTTGAATTGGGTACTAAATAAAAATCGTCAATGTTTTCACATAGAATTCTATTCGCAGAAAGCAATTCTTTTTAAGGGCAATGTCAGTATTAAGACAACACAAAAATAAAGTTGTTGATAAATTTTCCTGTTTGGCTCTTTAGGTCAATTTTAGTATTTAAGAATCCACACGTAACAAACACAGTGAGTTAAACACGCGCTCATTATTTAAAGTGTTGTTCGAACGAAATTTCCCTTTCTTCATTATCTTTTTATCTTTTCTGGAAATATAATTTTGGAGACAAGTAAAAAAAAATCATATTTTTTATATTTTAAGAGTTTGAAACTCGTTTAATGCCAAACAAAGCAAACAAACGACGGTAAGCTTTTGCAAATTTTAGCTCATCTATGAAAGCAGTGAGGAGTCTCTGTTTCCAAATTGAAAGTGTTTTTTTATTGTATTATATGCTGTTAATGACCTGCAAATGATTCGCAGCAGGTTGTATAACATTTTTTGTTCCAGTTAGTTGATCAACATTAATTAAGTTAATTAAATTATACTTAAACTTAACAAATGTTATTTAAAAGTTGTGTTTAATTAACCTAAAATCAACATTGTTGTACGGTAGCAAACAGTGTTACTGAAGTGTCATAACATTCAAGCATATTATTACTGCGATGTGATTATAGTAGGAGTAATGTCTTTAATAATTGAAAAGCACATTCCATTTGAAATTATACATTAATGGCATGAACTTTGCATAATATTTTCTAATAATATTATTAACTTCACGAAGAAAATATAGCCATTTTTGTTGTACAAACATTGTTCACAATTATGGTACGATGCAGTTATACATGGAATAGGGTTTCAATTTATTGATGAATTAAGAAATTTATCAAGATTTGAAGGCTAACGCATTTAGTAGCTGCCATAGAAAAAAAATGATCATAAAAGAGTATAAAAACAACTGCATAGAGAAAAATCCCAAGCAGAGGTTTGTAATTAAAACTCCTAAACCAAAGAGATTGTGTAGTAAGAACTAAAAAAAAAATTCAACTAAATTCAAAATTCAACTCAATTTGACCATCATGACTAGTAGCAGATATTTAAAAAACAAAATATATTTGAAATTTCATTATAATTCTTTTTAGGTTTTTGAAAGAAAAGCAAAATAACATTTTGAAATTTAAACTAATTTACTTTTACATAAATGTTTTTAAATTAAATTGTTTAAGTAGGTTTTTATCGGTGGTTTTAAATTATCAAAAGTTTTGCACAGACATTTAGCCCGAAACAATAACTTTTTCACGCTAAAGAAAATTTAAAAATAATCCACTGCGAGGTAATATTATTAGATGTCCAATATAGCCAATGATTCATACGACGACATTGCGTTAACGATAATGAGTTCAAATTATTACCCAGGATTCTGCGCCGCAGTGCAATACAGGACTAGTGGCTGATACAGTTAAACTTTTTTTCATCTGGATAATTCATTGCCGTTAAAAACCTTTATTTTTTTATTTGCGCACAGTAGCGCCGCTTTGCCAACATTACTTGTTACGGGATCCTCAGGCTGACATTTTTATTTTTATTTACAGCCGAGCTAAGGTAGAACACATAATCTGCCACTTTAAATTAAATTTGACAACGTTCAAGCTGCGTAACAAGAGAGTAGACTTTTATCTGTTGAAACGAAAAACTGGGTTTTCACGTTTACAACTAGACTCACTTCCGCCGACTGCTTCTTAATGCTTGATAAGGTCACAGTAAATTCTCGCAGTTTTCGGTCAATCGGCATACTGCAGCAGTATGTGATTTTGATTAAATATGGTACCAAACGTGTTTAATGCTCTATTTCACATGATCATCCCAATTAAGGGGATTGGTATAAAATGACTTCGCCAAAAGTCAGTTTACATCGGTCAGTGCCATCCATCAAAATCGTATCAGCATCGCAAGGATACCACACTCAGCCAAAGCATCTAAAAGTTTTTGTCGTATCAGACTGCAGAATGCCACTTTATAGGCTATAAATCAAAAATGGGTGTCGATCTGTGTAAGACACAATTGCACAGAAGTTTTGGTGGTGGCACAAATACCAACCACGTTCTGTGTACCTTCAGTGTTTCGTCGTCTTTATTTGGTTTTTTGTTTATCTGTATTGAATTATGATATTGTCATGTTTCAGCCGGTGCATCATCTTTGTTTTGCCAAATTTTCTCCAAAGTTCCAATTAATTGGAAGAAAAATGGTTTTATTTACTCGTATTAATTTAAAAAAATGTAAATTTGTGTTGGGTGTGGTGTATCAAATGATACACCTAATTGGCTAAACGGTCAATTGATTGTCACGCACTAGTATGACGCGTTTCGAACTCCATGACGAATTCATCTTCATCTTGTACATGCGAAGTAGATATCAGCCGAAAATGGCCAACACCAATATTTGAATTTGACCGTTAATATTCAACATGAGAATGGAGAATAATTTTCCCCGCAATTCCTTTTTTAAATCAAAGTTCAAGCTTTTTTCGAGGAGATTTGTTGGTAAACTAAGCTTACTTCAAGTTTTACGCCAAAGTAAGGCATAGTTTTAGGCGGGGTCATGCCAGTGTATTTTCATACAGTGTTGTTCGTTTTTTTGGTGACCTGTGTTTAGGTGTTATAGAAAAATATAGAATACTAGCGGACCCGGCGAACTTCGTCTCGCCCCAATTTGATGCATTCAGATAAACTCAGTAGAGAATGTTTGATAAACAAAGTTATTCGATTAGTTTTCCGCCGCAAAAACAAACAACTAAGGCGGTTCTCCAAAAGTCGAAAAGGCAACGTTCAGCTGACAGGGAAATTCGACATTAAGCTCACATACTTCCAACGATTGGTCTTGCGATTTATTGATTGTCGTCGGGGAATTGAATGGATCATCAGGACTTTCTCTTCTTTGAATTTGTTCTTGATGATCGTCTGAAATCACATTTTTTATCAGATTCTTGACGGACAACCGCGTACCGTTGCACAATTTCGGTTGATTCAGATTCCGTAATATGATTATGATCGAACCCACCTTTATCTGTAAATTATGCGGCACATTAAGCGAGTGGAAAATTCGGTCGGATTGTTGGTCGCTTCATCCTCTACGGTCACTCTGTAAACAGATTTGTACGAATGCAGTTCTCAAGCGATTTAACTTTCTAATTTTAAATTCTAGCTATTGATATCTTTATTCTTCGCTGCTAGTAACATACTGCCCGCAAATTAATCCAATCGAGATTTTTATAGTTTTGTCCAATGTCATGAGTTACTTTTTCAACGATGTGAACTGGCGAAAATTTGCAGTGAACGATATCAATTCAGTCGAAACATCAACCCGAATTGTGCCATTGCCAAGAGCTAGCAGTTGTTTCGGGAATTCAGCAGAAGATGGGAGGTTCTGAAATGAGCCCCTAACTTTTTGGTCAATTACAACTTCTTGACATTGACGACGTTTTTAAGCATGGTTTTAGGAAAACAGCAGCATTAGACATTTTGAGCAAAATTATAGCCCCACCAAATCATTTTAAGTCCCCTCGTAAATCCTTTATCGTTCGGTCAACTACTTCCAAAGCTCGTTGATTCGTTATCGCATTTATCCGAAATGTTGATTTGGCATTCCCGCATCTACTTCGCCGTTGCGAAATTCTTGGTCATTGTGTACTTTGGCTTTTCAACCGTGAGAAGATTCATCGACAGTTTTAAAGAGGAATTTGCAGTTCGAATGCCTTCCAACAATGTGACAGGTATGCTAGAGGATGCAGCGGCTAATGTTATTTGAGATCTTGACCAAATTGTTGCCGGAATCAACAAAAAAATGTCTTGGCTGTCCCACTAGGAGCATCGAGAAGTACGATTCACGATGAAGTACACGTACTCGGTATTTAACAGTACACGTTCTTGCTCCCGTTAAAATTCGCAATCAAATTCATCTTGCATCGAACGATTTGGCGCTGGCATTCCCAATGTCGACTGCAGATTGCCGCACATACCGTCGAGTTCGACGGATTTTTTATCTAAATATTATTTATCTCGTTACCAAGCAACATTTAAACGAAGTTTTCCACCTAAACATCGTTAAAAACCATCAAATCATGCGAAAATTTAAAAATTTTGTCGATAAAAAAACAAATTTTTTGCGCTTTTCCGGAATTTTCCGAGATTTTCTTTAAGAATTTTCTATTTTTCCACTCGAAAAGCCATTTCGTAACAACTGTACACAAAATTCCATACAAAAAATCAATTTTCGATTTTTTCAATTTCCCGATTTTTCCGAAGGATTTTCCCAAAATTATCTTGCTTAAAACCATACCAATTACGAACAATTAGATAAAAATTGAGCAAAATGGGCCAGCCGTTCTTTCTTGATGAATTACAACACACTGTTCACACCGCTTTCACACATATAAATTTCACAATAAACCGAATTTTTCCAAGCATCACAACGAATTTTCCACTTTTACGTCGTCTAAAATCATCGAATCAAGCGATACAATGAAAAATTTCGTCGAAAAAATCCAAAATTTTCGAGTTTTTTCCAGAATTTTCCGAGTTTTCCACCAAGAATTTTTCTATTTTTCCATTCGAAAAGTCATTTCGAAATGATCATCAAAATTATCAAAACACAATAAAATGTAAAATTTCGCCGAAAAAAAATTAAAATTTTTGGAATTTTTCCATAATTTTCCAACCAAAATTTGCTATTTTTTCAACCGAAAAGCCACTACGGAACAATTGCACACAAAATGTTATACAAAAATTCAATTTGCGATGCAAAACGTTTCCGAAAAAATCAAAATTTTTCGAGTTTTTCCCGAATTTTCAGAGTTTTCCACCGAGAATTTTTCTGTTTCCATTCGGAAAGTCATTTCGGAATAATTATTCAAAATTTTTCACTTTTACATTGTCCAAAATTATCAAATCATACGATAATATGCAAAATTTCGTCGAAAAAACAAATTCAAACTTTTTGAATTTTTCCGGAATTTTCCGCATTTTTCAACAAAAATTTTCCATTTTTCTATTTGAAAAGCCATTCTGTAACAATTGCACACAAAATTCCATACAAAAAGGCAATTTTCGATTTTTTCCAATTTTCCGACTTTTCCGGAAAATTTTCCCAAAATTTTCTTTCACATAAACCTGCTCCTGCCAATAACGAACAACTTAAAAAAAGTTTGAGCAAAATCGGCCCAGGCGTTCTCAATTGATGAATTACTATACATTTTTGCCACCATTTTTATACCATCACCCGTAGGGATGAAGGTATATATCATTTGATACGACCCAAAAGTGTAACACATAGAAGGAGTCACTTTAGACCCTAGGTTTCTTTGAACCAAATTCGATTCATGACTTTTTAAGTCGTTTGAGCCACGTCCGTCTGTCTGTCTGTCTGTCGGGTGGCTGTCCGGCTGGTTCGCACGATAACTTTCGAAAGACGCAACCAAATGTTTTGAAATTTTGCACGAGTTATTATTTTCTCAAAACTACTTACGGTATTCTGGTACCTCCCATACAAATACATCATTCCGCCCACTTTAGAAATCGAGTAATAATATCAATACACCCTAAGGGATCGTCCCCAAATTCTGTATTTAGTAAAGCTTTAACAGGATAAAGTTTTGGAAAAAATTTTGAAAGCCTAGCCACGCCCCTTCTGGTACCTCCCATACAAATCTACCTTTCCGCCCACTATAGAGATGGAGAAATAATATCAATAAATTAAACGTGATCGTACCCAAATTCTATTTTGAGTAAAGCTATAACAAGATAAAGTTTTAGAGAAAAAAATTGGAAGTCTATTCACGCCCCATCTGGTACCTCCCATACACATCTGGTACCGCCCACTTTAGAAATCGATTAATATTATTAAAAGACCTAACGCGATCGTGCCCAAATTCTGAATTTGGTAAAGTTTAAGCAGGATAAAGTTTTGGAGAAAAAAATCTGGAAGTCTAGACACGCCCCTTCTGGTACCTCCCATACAAATGTACCACTCCGCCCACTTTAGAAATAGGGTAATAATATCAATACACTCTACACGATCGTGCCCAAATTCTGTATTTTGTTATATTATAACAGGACAAAGTTTTGGAGAAAAAATTGGAAGTCTAGACACGCCCCTTTTGGTACCTCCCATACAAATGTACCTTTCCGCCCACTTTTGGGATGTAGTAATAATATCAGTACACCCAACGCAATCGTGCGCAAATTCTGTATTTAGTAAAGCTATAACAGGATAAAGTTATGGAGAATAAATCTGGAGCCTAAACACACCCCTTCACGTACCTCCCATATAAATGTACCACTCCGCCCAATTTCGAAATCGAGTAATAATATCAATAAAATAGAAAATTATTTGTTTTACTGAGGGTAAGGGTAAATGTAAGTCGGGTTGCCCGACTGAAACTTTCTAACTGGTTTTAATTACAAATCGATTATTTTCAATAACTCAAGACTTAAAGAATATATTATATTGGGTGATGGTATTTATCAGTCAGTTTAACTGACTGAAATTTCTGTACTGGTTATATATATAGATAATAAACAATGTCGGTGTTGTGCGGAGATCCTTAGTAACCAGATTTGAATACGACTCACCCAAAATTTTGTGTGGTTAGAAAAATAACTTCATGATCCAAAACATGGGGGAGGTTGGTTCGGTCAAATTGTTGCACATCGTGGTCAAAGGTGCTGGAGTAGGAAAAAAATCAACAAGCCCCGCAACTGGCGTGTAATCGCCCCTAGGTAAAATGTATGACCGACCCCCTGTCATTTTCTCCTCATTTTTCCAAAACATACCCACACCCATTTTCATCCCCTCAGGGGATGTTCCTACCGCTCTATCTGCCCCAAAGGTGCCCCTAGATATGTATGACCGATCACCAACTGTTTCTCAGTACATATCTACCCTCTATCTTCAAACCTTAAGGTGGTCCCCATACATAAAAACTTACGGCCTTATTCATAAAAGTTATAACTTAACTCACTTAATTTCCCTTTGCACCCCATGAATGAGGTATGGGATAGCTTCTCGCGTTGTTGTGAATTAACACGCTTTCTATTTTTAGATTCACAACTAACGGCACCTACTTGTTTATCGACGAATGCGAACGTCACTGTTTTGAGAAGCTCTTACTAGACACTCCGATTGAATCGACGCTTAATACTGCGAAGTTGCTGTCAACAACATTCTAGGGGAGCCGACAATGAAAGAAAATTTTTGTTGCTTGGAAAAAATATGTTTCAGAAAAAATTCGTAAAAAAAATAGTTCGCATTATTTCACCACTTCAAAACTTACACAGTCGGTAAAAATACCCATAAGAACACGCCTACAAAATTAAAAAAATAAATAAAAAAATTGTAATCATTTTGAAAATCGAAATAAAGGGATTAAAATTATACAAACTTAAAAAATGCTATGGGTTTATACTTAACCGTTTTAGTATTTTTGAAGTTATGATGTTAAAGTTAATGCAGCAGATGGCAGATTTCAAGCGAAGCAACATGTGAAAAGCGGCAAACATATTCAACTAAGTCATAAAAGTGAAAATAAGCAGACCAAACAATTATTTTTGCCAGAATGTTCCGGTAGACTCTCAAAAGAACATGATTTTCAAGAAAAACTGTCGAGCTTTTGTGTCTGCTGACACTCCACTTTACAAAATCAGAAATCAAACTATAAGAACACTATTTGAGGAATACACGGACTACCAAGTGCCATCCGAAACAGTTCTTCGAACTAAACATTGTCATTTTGTTAAAAAATTTATACGACTGCATGGACAATATACGAGCAAAACTAAAAAATCAATTTATATGGATCTTAATCGATGCAACTATAGATGCAACAGGTAGAAATGTGGCAAAAATTTTAGCAGGTGTATTAAGGATATTGCAAGTGATAAATTTTTACTACACACAGCAGCCTTGGCAAGGGCTAATTACTCAACAATTGCTCGACTGTGGGACGACGCCATCAAAAATCTGGACGTCAACTTCAATAATAATAGCTCCATATATGGTAAAGGCTGCAAAAGCTATAGTGGCTTTTTATCCGAAAGTGAAGCATGTGACATGTATTGCTCATGGTCTCCATCGATTGTGTGAATGGATTAGTAATTTATATGAAAACGTAAATAAAACTATTGCTAATGTGATGAAGGAATTTTAAAAAACTCAATGTGGAGTGGAACTTTTTAAAGAAATGTTTCCAGACCTTCCATAACCTCCAGAACCTATATCAACATGATGGGGAACATGGTTTGAAGCAGTTAATTACTATGTCAACAATAAAGAACACATTTTAATGGTCCTAAGTGCCTTAAACCATGAGGATGCACAATCCGTTACAACTGCAAAGGATGTCTTGACAGACCCCCAAACTAGATCTGACTTGATTTATATTGCTTCAAATTACGGTTTTATTGCAAAACATATTAAAAATTTTTCAAACATCAGGTCTTACGCTTATTGAACAAGTTCATATGAATGAAGACACTTATAAATTGATAGATAACACAATGCAACAAATTTTTGATCCCGGCCTCTAAATAGTTGATCCTTATGTAAAATTTCATGCTGAATTACATAGAATTCTATTCGCAGAAAGCAATTCTTTTTAAGGGCAATGTCAGTATTAAGACAACACAAAAAATAAAGTTGTTGATAAATTTTCCTGTTTGGCTCTTTAGGTAAATTTTAGTATTTAAGAATCCACACGTAACAAACAAATTTGCCTTTCTTCATTATCTTTTTATCTTTTCTGCAAATATAGTTTTAGAGACAAGTAAAAAAAAATCCTATTTTTTATATTTTAAGAGTTTGAAACTCGTTTAATGCCAAACAAAGCAAACAAACGACGGTAAGCTATTGCAAATTTCAGCTCATCTATGAAAGCAGTGAGGCGTCTCTGTTTCCAAATTGAAAGTGTTTTTTTTTATTGTTTTATATGCTGTTAATGACCTGCAAATGATTCGCAGCGGGTTGTATAACATTTTTTGTTCCAGTTAGTTGATCAACATTAATTAAGTTAATTAAATTATACTTAAACTTAACAAATGTTATTTAAAAGTTGTGTTTAATTAACCTAAAATCAACATTGTTGTACGATAGCAAACAGTGTTACTGAAGTGTCATAACATTCAAGCATATTATTACTGCGATGTGATTATAGTAGGATTAATGTCGGTAATAATTGAAAAGCACATTCCATTTGAAATTATACATTAATGGCATGAACTTTGCATAATATTTTCTAATAATATTATTAACTTCGCTGAAATACGGGATATACTCTATAGCCATTTTTGTTGTACAAACATTGTTCACAATAATGGTATGATGTATTTTACTTGGAATAGGGTCTGAATTTGTTGATGAATAAAGAAATTTATCAAGATTTGAAGGCTAACGCATTTAGTAGCTGCCATAAGAAAAAATTATCATAAAAGAGTATAAAAACAACTGCATAGAGAAAAATCCCAAGCAGAGGTTTGTAATTAAAACTCCTAAACCAAAGAGATTGTGTAGTAAGGACTAGTAACCATCATGACTAGTAGCAGATATTTAAAAAACAAAATGTATTTGAAATCACATTATAATTCTTTTTAGGGTTTCAAAAGAAAAGCAAAATAACATTTTGAAATTTAAACTTATTTACTTTTACATAAATGTTTTTAAATTAAATTGTTTGAGTAGATTTTTATCGGTGGTTTTAAATGGTTTAAAGTTTTTCACACTGCGAGGTAATATTATTAGATGTCGTAATGTAGCCAATGATACATACGACGACAACGATAATGAGTTCAAATTATTACCCAGTATTCAGCGCCGAAAAGAAAAACAGGACTAGTGGCTGATACAGTTAAACTTTTTTCCATCTGGATAATTCATTGCCGTTAAAAACCTTTATTTGCGCATAGTAGCGCCGCTTTGCAAACATTACTTGTTACGGGATCTTCAGGCTGACATTTTTATTTTTATTTACAGCCGAGCTAAGGTAGAACACATAATCTGCCACTTAAAATTTAATTTGCCAACTTTCAAGCTGCGTAACAAGAGAGTAGACTTTTATCTGCTGAAACTGCTTCTTAATGCTTGATAAGGTCGCAATAACCTCTCGCAGTTTTCGATCAATTGGCATACGGCAGAAGTATGGGATTTTGATTAAATATGGTACCAAACGTGTTTAATGCACTATTTCACATGATCATCCCAATTAAGGGGATTGGTATAAAATGACTTCGCGAATCATCAGTTCATATTGGTCAGTGCCATCCATCAAAGTCGTGTCAGACTGCAGAATGCCACTTTATAGGCTATAAATCAAAAATTGGTGTCGATCTGTGTAAGACACAATTGCACAGGAGTTTTGGTGTTGGCACAAGTGCCAACCACGTTCTGTGTACCTTCAGTCTTTTGTCGTCTTGATTTTGTTTTTTGTTGATCTGTATTGAATTATGATATTGTCATGTTTCAGCCGGTGCATCATCTTTGTTTTGCCAAATTTTCTCTAAAGTTCCTATTAATTGGAAGAATTATGGTTTTATTTACTTGTATTAAATAAAAAAATGTCAATTTGTGATGGGTGTGGTGTAACAAATGATACACCAAATTGGCTAAACGGTCAATTGATTGTCAAGCACTAGTATGACGCGATTTGAACTCCAGGACGAGTTCATCTTCAGACCCCTTTGTGATGAATTGATGCACTCTGATACATCATCAGCTGTGTATATATGTACAATTATGTCAAAAACGTACATGCGAAGTAGATATCAGCCGAAAATGGCCAACACCAATATTTAAATTTGACCGTTAATATTCAACATGGGAATGGAGAATGTTTTCCCTTACAATTCTGTTTTTACCTCAAAGCTTAAGCTTTTTTCAAGGAAATTTGTTGGTAAACTTTACGTCAAAGTAAGGCATAGTTATAGGCTCGGTCATGCCAGTGTATTTTCATACAGTGTTGTTCGTGTTTGTTGGTGACCTGTGTTTAAGTGTAGAAAAAAATATAGTTAAAGTTAGTAATACATATAACTGCTTAAAAAAAGCCAAAATTTGACTTCCGTGGTCCGGAACTTCTGATCTTCGTGACATTAGTATTCACGCTAGAATTTTTATACCATCACCCTTAGGGATGAGGGTATATATCATTTGATACGAAAAAAAGTGTAACGCATTAAAGGAGACGAGTATGACCCCAAGTATCTTAAGACCAAATTCGTTTCAGAACTTTTTAAGAAGAATGAGCTATGTCCGTCTGTCTGGCTGGCTGGCAGGCTGGCTGGCTGGCTGGCTGGCTGGCTGGCTGGATGGCTGGTCAGCAGGATAACTCGAGTAAACCTTAACGGATCGGTATGAAAATTTACCAGTATCAATATTTTTCAAAACGAACTTATGGGATTGTAAATGGGCTTAATAGCCCCACCCCTTCTGGTACCTCCCATACAAAATTACCTATTTTTGGAAAATTAAAATTTCTTCCATAACTTCCAAACGGACAACCGGAGGATGTTTGAATTTGGTCAGTTTATTTATCTTGCAAAAGTAGACAAACCCTAAGAAAACCGAAAGCTGTGCCCCACCCATTCTGGTACCTCCCATACAAATGACCGAATTGACCCTTATAGTTTTACATACATATCTTTTTTGCAAGTAAACTTAGATCACTCAAATTTTGCGTATGATGTTTGCTTATAAATATTAGACTCAGGTATGAATATGGACTATATCGGTTCACGCCTTCTGGTACCTCCCATACAAAATGACCTATTTTTGGAAAATTAATATTTCTCCTATAACTTCCTAACGGACTCTTGGGGGGTAATGAAAATTGGTCGATTAATTTATGTTATTATAGGAGGCAAAACCCTAGAAAACCTAACTATTTGACACACCCCTTCTGGTACCTCCCATACAAATGACCGAACTCACCCCCATAGTATTACAAACATATCTTTTTTCTAAGTACACTGAATTCAGTCAAATTATGAGTAATTTGTACGCTTATGAAAATATGAATCAGGAGTGAATATGGACTATATCAGGTCACCCCTTCTGGTACCTCCCATACAAATTTACCTATTTTTGGAAAATTAATAATTCTCCCATAACTTCCAAACGGACATTTGAGGGGTAATGAAAATTAGTCGGTTAATTTATATTGTGATAGGAGGCGAAACCTCAGAAAACCTAACTATTTGACACACCCCTTCTGGTACCTCCCACACAAAGGACCGAACTCACCCCTATAGTCATACATACATATCTTTTTTTGTAAGTGCACTGAATTCAGTCAAATTATGAGTAAGTTGTACGTATGAAAATTTGAGTTAGGAATGAATAAGGACTGTATCGGTTCACCTCTTGTGGTACCCCCTATCAAAATTAAATTTTTTTGAAAAATTAATATTTCTCACATAAATTCCAAACCGGCACCTAAACCCCCTACACAAATAAGTAAAGTTTTGGACGATTTTGCACCACAAGCAGGGGGAAAAATATACATAAGTAATTTTATTTTAATTAAAAATCTATTAATTTCAATAACTCAAGACTTCAACAATATCTTATATTGGGTGATGGTATTTATCAGTCAGTTTACCTGACTGAAATTTCTGTACTGGTTTTTTTTAAATTACTATGTATGTTGTGTTGTGATTGTAAAATATCCAAAATTATCTGCAGCCACCTGCAACTTTACATGATATTGGATTTTTTAGGAACAATGTCGGTGCTCAGTAGGGGAGCGGTAGTGTTGTATGGAGATCCTTAGTAACCAGATTTGAATACGACTCAACCCCTTATTTAGTATGGTTGGTAAAAAACCTCATGCGCATCGTGGTCAAAATTGATGCGGAAATGAAAAATCAACAAGACCCACCATTGGCTTGAAATCGCCCCTAAAGGCGTAAAATGAATAACCGGCCCTCTGCCATTTTGTTCCTCCTAATTTTTCCGAAACATACCTACCCCCATTTTTATCCCCACAGGGGCTGTTCCTACTGCTCTACCCGACCCAAAGGTGTCCCTAGAGGAGTCAAATGTATGACCGACCCCCAACAGTTTCTCAGAGCATATATACCCTCCATCTTAAAACCTTAAAGTGGTCCCTTCTTAAACGATATCAGAACTTGTGAAGAGCTAATAGATATTTATTTGTACGGGTTACATGTCCCTAACCACAGCTCAACAAGCCAATAAAATTATCTATAACTATAATCGTCCTATATTTACACCTTTGTCTTTCTTTAAAATCTTATACAGCCAATTGCCCCCCACACTCAACAAACATAAGGACACAGATTATGAAGTGTATTTGGTTGATTTTATTAATATTATATAAAAAAAAATGATGGAATGAATTTCAAAGAATTTTAAGTACAATAATATGAGAACTGAGAGACAAAATGAGGAGGCATTATAAACTTTAATTAAAAATACAACGTAAATTAATATAAAAAAACACACATAATTAAGCTATAATACGCACGAATAGAGTTCACCTGAACCTTAGGAGAACCTTTCAAACAAAAAGCGATAACGAACATGTAAAAATAAAACCACCAACGGTCGAACGCATAATCTCAAACGAGGTCTCAAGTGATACTATAACGTCTTAATGGCCTCTCTGCCACCGTCTAATCGATGTTCAATTGCCTAAAGGTGCCCTCCATGCCGAACAGTTCATCGCTGGTCTTTGGCGATCCGGGGCGCAGTGCTTCGTTGGCCTTCTTGTCATCCTGTGTCTTGAACCAGTCAGTGTAGTCTTCCAACTTTTGCCTCCATTGGTTGGTCAAATCAATAACCGAACCAGCTTTGCCGCCATACTCATTGGGCAATATGTCCTTTGGCACGGCTTTGTAAAGACTTTCCATGTCATTGTGGAACTTGATACGGCTGACGATCTTCTCCTTTATGAAGGGTTTCACAAACTTGAAGATGGTGTCGACCAACGGTGAAATGTTGATGACATGCACCTCCTTGACCTTGACCGGGTACGCTTCTTGGGCGCAAATCAAGAACTTCTTGATCACGGCAGGAGAGAATTTGGCAAAGTGAGTGGCGGTGGCGACGGCAGCATCTAAAATGAAGATATCCCCGGCAATGCCTTGCTCCTCCAACAGACGAATGTCACCAATCATAAAGGCCACCTTCATGGCATCAAGAATCTGGCTGGGTTGGAAATCACAGTCGATGCCACGGACGAAGGTAATACGGCGACCATTGGGTGTCAGGCCGGGCAATGTAGGGCAATGTCTGTCGAACATGGAAAGGGGGGAAATTAAAATCTATGTATTGACTTAGGGGGAGGAGGGGGGCTAAACTTACACATAGTCCAATACGATTTTCAATTCATCGCGCTTGATGTCGCGATTGGTAAAGATCTCGGGTAGAGCATTACGCATGGTATAGTACATGTCCAACTTCTTTTTCACCTTCTCCATGCTGAACTTGCAGCCGCGCAAGAAATTCGACAGGCGACCATCGTCCATGTCTTTGGGCAAATGGGGCTGAGTGTCGAGCCACTCGCGGACCAATTTGATGTCGCGCTCAATCTCATCGGGGTTCTCGGGTTCACGCAATTCTTCGCGAATGCTGACACGTTGTTGAGGTGTTGGTTGTATGAGCATCATCTGGAAAAGAGAGACAAGGTACAGAGATTAGTTGTAGTAGATAAAGCGAATAGGATATGATAAAAAAAAGTAACTTTAAGATTCAGACAGCGCAGCACTAACTATTCAATATATTTCATGTGCCTTTTATACTGGGCAATATAACGGTTTAATCTGTTAATTTGTTGCACATTGTACGTATAATACTATGTTACACAGTTTTGCGTGGACGTCGAGTTTCTAAGGTCTTTGACTTTAAACAAATTACAAGCTTACATTACTGTTAATGTAGGCAATATTGCTATAAATTTTTAGTTAATAATAGAGGTAACGCTTTGTAAAATTGCTTACGAGATTAGTAATAGATTTGGATGACGGCACGGCTTAATTGTTAAGGCCAGTAGTAGACTTGGCTATGCATATTTTTTGTCGACAAGTTAAGCTAGTATTCTAGGGTTAGGTGAAAAATTGGATTCGGAAGGTCCAAACTTGTTACAAAGTAACAAAAATATTACTAAAAATGTTAAGCTTCTTAAGTTTTATTAAATCATTAAAATGATTGATAGATAATGCTTTACAACTATAATAGGTTAAGCGCTTCAAACTCCCAATGTTTTCTGAAATTTTATTGAATTTAAAAATAAATCAAAATCTAACAGAGTTAAAAAATTAAGCTGTTTTTTTTTTATTCACCATCTGAATATATTTACTTTGGATCAACAATCGTTTCACGTATGTGTTAAACTTATCACCTATAAACTTTTTTAAAGCTCCTATTAAAAAAAATATCAATTTAAATTAAATGATATGTAAATATTGTCAAATATAAATGTTTTTACATTTCACACAGAATGCAAAGTGTTGCAGATTATTTGTGTTTCTGTTGATATTTATATTAATGGCAAACATCAATTAAATAAATAAAACAAACTTTAGTTTGATGTTAATGTCAGAATTTGCATGCAATCTATAACTAGCTACTGTATATTCTCTCATTCACTACTAATTTATGTATATTGGCATAAAAATAGGATATCGAACCACAATTTCATTAAGGTATAGTTTTGTAATTAAAATCGCCATAAGTATTTGTGTAAATGCCAGTATGATGTCAATTATATTTCCAATTTGCTCGAGAACCACATTTGTTCAATGCAATGATATGCAACAACTGTTTAATTACTACATACCAGTTGTCACATAATAGAACAATGAAATTGCTATGAATACACCGGTAAACGTTCATTCATAAATTTAAATTGACTTCTAGTTGAATACAAAAAAAAAACAACTAAGAATAGCCAATTTATTATGGGTCAGTTTGAGGTGAGCTGTTGTTTAACAGCTAAGTGAATAATTACGAAATTATTACAGAAATTTTAGTATTTGCGGTTTTGTCGAACCTGAAAGTACTACATAGTTGTTTGTGCTAAATATTGCTGCGTTTACAAACAATTAGTTAAATAAATTTTTAAGCAATATTAAGATATCCCGAAACTTAGACGATTGTATACAGGTATTGTATTAAACTTAATTGCAGACCTTTAGGATGATAGTAACTAAAATTTTAAGTACAGGTTACGATACGCAGTTTATAATATTGATAGTACAAATATTTAACGCTTCATATTACACTTCAATCCTTTCAAAATATATAGACATAAAAATAAATAAATTTCACTTCAATCGAATAAACCATATGGAAGTTTATGTTAAACACACAGACACACATGTATGCATTATTATAATTTATAATATCTTCAATATCATAGTTTGAAATTTTTATATTTTTTACTTTTTCTGTAATTATATAAGTATAGTGAATTTGTTGAACCTTAACAAAACAAACTGTGTATATAAGTATATAGATTGTTGGAAAGTCTCTTCTTTCCAAATCCTCTGAGAAATTTAAAACGGTTCATATTTAACCACGTTATTGGCTTGTAAGCGCCTAAAAACCCCGATTTTTACCTGTAACTGAAGATTTTGTGTGTGTTTGGGAAATTTTAAAAACTAGATTTTTGTTGTGCTCAGCTGCACCTAGAAGGAAAATAATATATAATGTGAGTCCGCAATGCTGGAAATACCCATATTTTAGTTTTGATAAAAATTCTAAACAGCGTTTCTAAAACATGCATTATCTGTTACATAAATCAACCGGTGGTACTAAAATTCGAAGAATGTTTATAAACTTATGTAAACATTCTATATGAAAACCATATAGCCATTTGTAACTTAATGTGTGTCTGTGTGTTCACTCTAAACTTCTAGCCACTTTCTTCAATAAGAAAAATATTGATACCTATTTATTTTTAACATCACTGCCACTGTTTATAGAATAAATATACCATTTTAGGTTTCTCTTTTTAATAATAACCTGTATTGAAACATAAATAGATGGATAAATGACAGATTTGGTTCCTATATATAATTCTATTATTCTAAAATCTAAATAAAATTGGATAATAAATAAAAGTTTAACATAATTTCTACTGATATAACATAGCTTTATTAGACTACATATCTTTGTTAAGCTACACAATCCCATTCCAAAAACCTTATCTGCCGATATGCCCATAACAGGTTCAACTATTTTTAACCGTAACTCGCAAAATTATATTTCTAACTGCTTTGATCTTGAAAAATTGATAACAGTTTCAAGATCACCTCAACTGAGTTATGCAAATTTTGCTCACAAAAATGTGACAACATTTAGTTGTTGGGCTGTGTTATAATAAAAATATCAACACATTAAATGGCATTGACACTGTATAATTTGATTAAGTTTAATTAAAATTAATATTTTGTATTCATAAGATAGCTTCTTTGCTATTAAATACATAAATAATATATCTATCATGACACTAATTAACTTCATATTAACGGCTATATAGCTTCATTTCGGATTCAATAGCAAAACGAGGGTGATTCCCCATGAATTTAATAAAAATACACATAAAACACAACAAAAACTGATCTAGCTTAAAAAAACCCATTCATTTATCATTGAATGCAGATGAAGATGGACCCAGCAATATATGAATCTATTTAACCTAATGACCTGGCCATAACCTTAGTTTTTGTGGTATCAGCTATATGCGCAACATAGTTTACTTCACTTTTTGTGTGTCTGTGTTTCCTGGTTGACTGGTTTTTGTGTTTTCTTTTTGGTTTGTAGTTCCATTTTTTTTTTGTCTTAAACCAAGAGGGTGGGGTAGTAGGCCGCATCTAACCTGTTTTGTATTTAAGATCGTGAACTATAAGTAATTGGCTTGACGAGACGAAGGGGAAGATTTAAAATTTGGCACAATTTTGAGTGACTAAAGTTTGCGGTCGTAAGCACAAGTAGATACCAAAAAAAATATTAATACGCATTTTAGCCTTGGTTTATGGTATGAATTTACATAATAGTTATGTAGTTAGTTGTATTACATAAAAGAAAACGCAGATGACAAAAGGGAAAGGAAAAATATTCGTGTGGCGTTTAAAGTTACACTATTCAACAAAGGCGTATGAACAGTAGAATTATTTTATTGAAAAATGTTCCTATTGTAATAAACGTGACAAATTCTCCTATACCATACGTACTAACTTCAAATCGATATTAAATTATTATGGCATGTAACTTGACAAAACTAAGGATGCAGAACTTCTTCTTTTTGTGGCTACTTTCACGTACAGTTCTCAGAATTGAGTCCCAAATCAATAAGCTGAAACATTTTGTACTGTGATGTACAACCAAATGCTCAATCGTTTCACTATAGCAAATTTTCTTTTCGACATAGAAATTCAACCATCGCCAGCGACTGCGTTATTAAGAAGTTCGATTGTAGTTCATTAAAGAATTTTGGTGCTCTCTCCATATAGAGAGAAATGTAAAGCGACACTATGAGAACTACATTCTTTGTAGGTAATGTTTATTTTATAAAACTGCTGGCAGGTTTGAGCCATACCAGCAGGTTTAAATCTTACTGAATATTACACAATGCAATTTTAATGCGTCTGCATACAAATTAGTTGTACAGACTGTCTGGCATTAGGTGAATATCTTTTTCTTAGTTGGCTACATCCAGGTACATATATTACAGTAGATAAATGAAAATAAAAATCACTCATCTAACTGACAAACTGAGCAATATGCACACACACACACAAATAATTGTCTTATTGATTTCAGTTCAAAGTCGATCACATAGAAATATATCTGTGCATTTAGTCATGATCATGCTAATATTTGCATTCACAGCTTTTTTGGGTCTTTAATAACCGGTTGCTTTAAAAGTTATTTATATTTTGAAGACACAAAAGTTGATATAAATATGTACTGGCATATAAATGTCATGTACAGTAAGCAACACATTAAATTGTGATGGGAAATATTAATGATAACGACCAAAGTTCTAGAAAACTAATAATGCAGATTTTTATAGCAAACAATTTTTTAATTTGGTATTATATGCTAATGATGTACTGGGGTAAGGGTTTCTTAGGCAGTTATTATATAATAATCTACTTAATACAATGGAGCTGAGTTATTCACTACTCAATGGCACAAATAACGTGTTGGTCAGTGTATTTCCTATGTTTAAACACTATTTTCTGAGTTAAAAACTTTATTCACATGTCTAGTAAGCATTTTTTGTTATTGTTTCATCCTGAATTTCAAACTGAATACGTAGAAAATTGCTATACATTGTCTAGTCAAGTGGTCCTTTGGTAACAATGTTTGCATGCAAATACCTTATATCGGTTGCAGTACCTTTCTGCTCTTGCCTAATTTATCTATACATTAAACAGCGGCAAACACTTAGCGCGTTCTACAAAAGCCATCATACATATAATTTAGCAAACAGCAACAGTTTACATTTTGTTTGCTATTGTTTGTTTACACGTGTTTTTTGTGGGAGGGTTGGAGATTTTAAAAACTTTTCTTTCAAAGTCTCTAAGCGCACACCAAAAACTACTGGCTGGCTGACTGACTGACACACCAAGCACCAAACAAAGTTCAAATCTGTTGTTCGACACGTTTAATGTGCCCATTCCCCGACGCAACACAATACAAAAGGCAAAAAAATAACAAAATCGCGCGACTTGATATGCTAATCAAGGCGGTTCGGTTCGTTGGCTGCTTGGTTGGTTATTCACGTGTAGCAGACGCCCAGCAATGAAGCTGTCAGCCCAGAGCAAAAAAATCGTGGCATTATTAAAATTCATAACACCAGAGACGTCAGGGGGAATCCCCAACATCACGTAGCCAAAATGAGGCAGACAGACAGACAGATCCCGCCAGACCAATAGACACAGACTCACTTTGACATGCATTTGTAATGCTGACTGAGGCTGCCACTCAGCCGGCCAAGTTCAAAAAGCTTGTCAAAACACATAGAATAACCAAAGTCATTCATTGACAACGACGACGGCGTCGGCGGCGAAGGGCGAGACTGGGGTTGCCTGTTCCGCAACCCCATGGAGTAGACAGACAACGAATCCACCGAGAGATTTAAGAGATGATAATAATTGAAATCTACTGCGGCATTTGATAAATATTTGATTAAATAATTGTTACAAATTGTGGCTTAAATGTGGAGGCTGTTGTCTGTCGGCTTGCGTCTTTAACTATTTTTGTGGTGTTTTTGGTAACCTTGTAAAAAATTGTGTAAATTCGCATGAAAATATTTACTTTTGTTATCTCGAGGGGTAAATACATAAAAATAATGTTATTGCATCCAAGTGTTTTTGACGCAGACATTAGGTTTTGTTGCTCAACCCACCAAAATTGTTGCTTAACATATAATGTTACACTGCGACATTTTAAAAAGGTATTAAGAGAATGTAAGAGATATTGAGGAAATGTTAAGACCTCATGTAACACACAATTAACTTTTTGTATGAAGTATAAATTATGGTCCATGGCCAACACTTAATATGATTAATATTGAAAAATGACGAAGAGTGTTCTTATGGGTCTTAATTACTATAACTCCATCTAATGCTATATTATGTGTTTTATTTCAAATTGCAAAAAAAAGGCTCTAAATGGATCACCTGACTTGCTCTTGTTTTTGTATTGTTAACAACACAACAACTGATACTATCTTAGAGATTTATTAAATCGAACTATTTACCATTATTTGAATATATTACCTAATGGAAATAGTATTTTTTTTAAAACTTAGCGGCTTTTAATACCTAAAGTATTAACTCTAATAAGTATGTTCCTCCTAAATGTGTAACTTTTCATTTAATCTGTATTTCATTTATCTTTGGCCCATTGAGTGTTTACCAGCACAAATAACATTGGGAGCAATGGAATAACTTTTTTAATTTCTTACAAAAACCAACGTTGGTTATTTAACCTAGAGTACTGCGTAAGTTAAGTGTTGCCACACGTACCTGGCGTTAACTTTTTCAAAACCGCCAGTATTTAATTTGTTGTCTTTAAATGAAAGTTTAAATTACACGTACACATACACGTACACGTTACGGAGACAAAACTTTGGCAATGATTACAACTTCATTGTATAGTGTCGACAGGATGACAGATTTAAACTTAAACTTAAATGTTAAACTTGATCCTTGGTAATTAAAGTTTAGTCACTATTTAATAGTTTACTTATAAAGAAAACTATCAAGTTAATTAAATGCAAGAAATATGTGTGTGATAAATTAGTTGCACAACATATTTGGACAGTACATAGAAAAAACTGACGGTACATTTTAACGAACACAGTACAACACATGATTTTGGGACCCAATTCTGAGAACTGCATGTGAAAATTGCCCCAAAAAGAAGAAGTTCTGCATGATTCGTTTTGTCAAGTTAAATGCCATAATAATTTTATATTAATTTGTAAGTAAGTATCGTATAGGAGAATTTCTCATGTTTTAGACTCTTTTGTTATATGGTGGCGTATGATTATCATAAGTAATATTCCACGTAAATCATACGCCACGGAGTACAACATTTTTGTTGTAACTGCTACAAAATAGACCCAGTTCAAAGTCATTTGATGAATGGAAAAGTGAAACTGTTGCTTATGTAGGGAAACGTTATATGAACAGACTAAAGGAATTGTAGTTCTTTATTTGAAATTGAAATTTGTTTCAGCTAAATCGCACCAGTGGTTCTCGAGTTATGTCAAACAAAAGAGCCTAAAACGTGACAAATTTCCCTATACGATACTTACTAACTTCAAATCGATATTACATTATTATGGCATGTAACTTGCCAAAACGAATGATGCAGAACTTCTTCTGTTTGGGGTTACTTTCACGTGCAGTTCTCAGAATTGAGTCCCAAATCAATGAGATGAAAAAAGTTGTATTGTGTAATTAAAGGGAATTGTTGATAAACAATATTGATTTCTACAACAATTTTAATCGTATCAACTAAATTCGTTGTTAATATGATGAATATGGCATATAATCATTATCAAAAACAAAATTTTCAACAATCAGCAATCAACAATATCAGTAATTGATATTACAAAATCAGTTATTGGCTCAATTTCAAAAAAAAAAAATATTATAGGTACGAAATTACTTTTTTCTGTTTAAGTTAAATATTTTTTGTTTCTGAACTTCTGAACAAATGCTTTAACTTAAGACGTCATAAAGCCTGTTAAAGTAGCAGTCTCTTTTTTTCTAATTTTTCTCAGTGTAACGGAGGAGTTTAATCCGCCTTCACACGTGGTTAAACTAAAACTAAACAACAAACAAAATCTGCTGTAGAACATTTTTAAATTGTTTAACTTCGACCTTTGGTATGGCTCAAAGTTGGGTTGATTGGTTTAACAACTCTTAATTTGTATTAACTTTGCTTCAACTGCATTTTAACTTGCAGTCTCACATTTACTTATAATTTTTTCTGGTTATCGCCGTTGCTCTTCAACTTTAAAACGTATTTATGTATGTATTTGTAATATTATGTAGTTTCTAATAAAAGGATTATGAGTGCAGTTGCATTAGACGACGGAGTTACAGACCCAGTTTACAAACTTTCACTCTCTCTCTCTCTATACCTCTCTCTCTCTCCCTCTCTCTCTTTATCTTGCGATAAATGCACATTCATGTCTATATATTTTGCCATCGTTATTATCATTGTCACCATAATGTTAGTGCGCTGCGGTTGTAAAAATATCAACTCTCTGGAGCAAATGAGTGGGGCAACAGGGCTCCAGCAGACGACGTTATCAACATTCACTTTTCAGCCAGCACAGTTCAGTGCTGCTTGTAAATGACCAACTTTTGCTTTTAAGCTGTAACCACACACACGCTCTCTCGCATACTTGGAGCATTTGGTTGCATACAAACTGATGATACCTAGGGGAATTTGGCCACCATTTACACTATCTTGTGCACTCGGATCTCGGTAATATGGAACAAATTCAGTCCGTCCGGCCTAACTGTTTGTCTGTCAGTCGGTTGGTGGATAGGTTGTTGTTGGTTGCACTGGCATTGTGTGCTTGTTGCACATACTCGTATCCATTGGACTGTGCGCTAATTCGTAAATAATGCTGCTGCTATTGCTGTTATGCTTTACAGTCGTTACAGCATTTGGTTGTTGCAGCATCGATTGCAACATCTCAATGCACATTGAACAGGTTTAGTTATGGCCAGGTTTTTGCGTTTCGTATTAAATCAACAAATTCACCAGATACAACATGACTTTTTGTTTGTGCTTATGTTTAAAGTTTAAACAAAAAATTACAAGACAATTTAGCGGGGAATTTTTGAAAACTTGAAACTTCATAAAGCCCTCAAGAGTAAATGCAAAATAGATGCGAGCACATCAGTAAATGTTAAGTATTTGTAGTGTCGTGTGTATTAGGACTGTTCCTTGTAATAACATTAAGTCGTACATATTACATAACATTAAATATTTATGTTACCATTTGAATAAGACCTAAAAATACTCTGTTTAATTAAATATAAAAACTATTTTCGATATGTATATCATAAAAAATATGTTTTACTTTAGAATATACTAGTCTGTAGAAACTTAGGCAAAAGATATCACATTGAGTTTAATACAGTTAAAAATAGGCATTATATGGATACAGGTAACAAAATACTAAGTCAATAGGGAAAATTTACTTTCGACTTGTGAACTATTTGGTTGTCTTTGAATAAATTTCAAACGATGGGATATTCACATCAACTGTTGTTTCGACCCATACTATACAAACATCCTGCTTGTATATAAGGTCAGATATGGCTAAATTAATTATAAGTGAGCTATTGAAAAAGTTTTACTAATATCGCAACATAATCAAATATCAGACAATCTTTGTAAACTGTACATGCTAAAACTACTAACGTTATAAATATGTTGGCCTATTATTTCAACCAAGCCTCATTGCAGGTAATAAAATTTGCACAGAAATAGCTACACTGCGAGACACTCTTAACATCTATTGTCTGAATATGTATCTAATCGTCTACTAAATTATTCATTCACTTTTAAAACGCAAGAGCGGCAGAGTCCAATAAAAGAAATTTAAATTTATTTAAAAAAAAAATATCGACAAGATAACCAAATGTAATTATGAAGTGATGAAACTCATTCAGATGCACGTTGTTGTTTTCTCAAATAACCTGTTTTTTTTTGCTTAATATTATTTCTTTGACAATGCTAAGATTCTGCTTGAAAGTTCCTGTGTGTATGAATGTGGTCCAGTTTTTGGCCTTAGAGATAACTGCCAATAAAATTGATAAGTTAAGAAAACAAGAAACTAACAACACATCAAATTTGAATGCAAAATTTTTAAATATTCATGGTCAGACAAAGTCTAAAGCTATGAATTCGTCAATTTATAGACGATATGAATACAAAAACATAGGGCTATTGTCTGTTTTTTTTTTAAAGTCAACGTCTGTCGAAACAAGGTTATAGGTAATTTGAATTCTTTAGCGTTTATGTTAATATTATACGTTTTACTAATATTTGGCAAAAATTTTGCAAATGAGATGTATATCATCGTTTCTTAGAAAAGATCATATTAAATCAGATAACATCATAAAGTAATATAAATATCAAATATATGTAAAATGTGTGTTTAAATCTCGACAAGAGTAAAATGTCACAATGATAAAAACAATACTATAAAATAAACACATTTATACTGTTTCACAACAGTTCTACCAACAAAACTTGTTAAATTCTTATATAAATTAAAGAATATAAGTTCATAAATTATCAGTATATATACGCGGATAGTAACATGTATATGATGATACATATAAACCGGTATGTTGTATGTTGGCCATAAAGCTCTTAGTGCTTATGTAGTTTGTAAAATTTTGACGAATTTTGAATTCGAAATTTTGGCAAGATATAGTATCTTATTGAATCATAGTCTGTTATGTTTTAAACTTGACCTTATCTATTTCATTCAAGGGTGTTGTCTATCGACCTTCGCGAATTAGTGTAGGTGACCCAGTACACTGACCTGAATAGAATTGAAGGCCTTTAGTCACTACAAAACGATATCGTTAATAACTTTTTAGCTGTGTGAACCCAAATTTCTTTAAAATAGGTTTAGAATAGGTCAAAAAAATAACCACGGTGAATTAATATACAAGTTACGTATTGCAAGTTCTCAATTGCAACTGAATGCTAATTGCTTAAGAACTTAAAAACTTCAATTTGCTATATAGTATTTATTAATAACTGAACCACGACCATAGATCATAATCATCAAAAATTAATATCTGTGCAAAAAAAAAACTTATTTCCCTTTTGTATCCCCTCAATGAGATATGAGAGCGGTTCTACCATTATTGTACCATTATTGCTTCAATTTTTAGACTCACACAACGGCACCTACAGTTCAACGACGAATCCGAATTCAGCTGTTTGAAAAGCTTTTACTTAACATGCCGAAAGATTCTAAACTACTGCAAAGTTGCTGTAGACAACATGGAGAATATCTGTGCTTACAAGTTAAAATTATTTTAATTTTTTCGAAAAATCGCTCTTGTGAAATTTTTGCGATGGAAACAAAAGCAACAAAAAATAACTATTATCTTTCAAATCAAAATTTAAAAAATATTGCGAAATTGAAACGCAAACGCATTTTTTTCAGTATCTATATTGGAATAAGACACGAAATTATTAAAAAAACAAGCATCTTTATCCGAACGATAATTATTATGAATTTACTCGATTACAACTAAAAAATCTGAAGCCGTTTTTCTTTGTAAACACTAACACAGTACATCACATGATTTTGGGACTCTATTCTGAGAACTGCACGTGAAAGTAGCACCAAAAAGAAGAAGTTCTGCATCATTCGTTTTGTCAAGATACATGCTATTTAAATTTAATATCGATTTGACGTTAGTAAGTATCGTTAGGGGAATTTGTCACGTTTTAGGGTCTTTT
Organism: Muscina levida; assembly: GCA_964034835.1. NCBI lineage: Eukaryota > Metazoa > Arthropoda > Insecta > Diptera > Muscidae > Muscina > Muscina levida. The sequence continues at coordinate 66,439,640 of OZ035880.1, read as the reverse complement.
GTTTGACATAACATAAATAGGTATGATTATCATTAGTAATATTCCACGTAAATCATACGCCACGGGGTACAACAGTTTTATTGCAACTGCTACAAAATAAACCCAATTCAAAATCATTTGATGAATGGAAAAGTGAAACTGTTGCTTATGTAGGGAAACTTTATATGAACAGATTAAAGGAATTGTAATTCTTAATTTTCAAAATTTGTTTCAACTAAATCGGTCTAGTGGTTCTCGAGTTATGTCAAACAAAAGAGCCTAAAACGTGACAAATTCCCCTACACGATTTATACTAACTTCAAGAAATTATTATGGCATGTTACTTGACAAAACTTTCACGTGCAGTTCTCAGAATTGAGTCCCAAATCAATGAACCGACAAAATGTACTGTGAAATATTTGTGGTTAAGAAAGTTCAATATTTTTAAACACTGACCAGTAGCCAGCGAATGTGGGTTTGGCCAGGGATAGAGTAAGATCTTTCTCAAGCTTTTTTTTTGGAAAAAATTTAGTAAAACCAAAAAACTTTTTGTGTTAAAAATTTCGTTAAAAAAATTTTATATAAATTCATTTGTAAACCTATAAATATTATATTTATCCATGAGAAAAAAAAATTCAGTCCACTTTCAAATGACCCAAACATAAATTACAGTATCTAAGTTGAAGCCCTCCTCATGCTTATTCTTGAAATTGAGTTCAGATTTGTAGCAGTGTGAGTATCTCGGAATTTTTTTTGAAAATTTTGTTTTTATGCGAAGATTCATCTTTGCAATATGAGTATGCTAAATTTTTCAGCACGCGACTATCATGAGGATGATCTTTGTTTGACCACTGTCACAGCCATATACATTTCTTTGATCGCCGGTTTCTTCGATGTTGTCAACGGATACTTCGTAGAATCGAGTCAATCGACATGTCTAGTAAAAACTTTTCATCAACACTGAAATTCGGAATAGTCATTAAACTGTAGTTCCCGTTTTGTAGCAAGTCCAAAAAAAGGAGAGCGCTACCTCACTTAAATGCGAGAGTCTTCGCTCTCTCTCACCTAATTAATCGGAGGTAAAGGGAAAGTACGTTTTTTCGACACATATTGTGGTGCTTTCTGGTCAAAGGACATTATTTTCGTAGAATTTTTCCTGAGACTTTAGCAATCTTCTTAATCTTTTTCTTTATCCCTCTGAAATCTTTATAAGAAATTTGAATTTGTTCCGCATCTTTATTTAGTCGGCAATTGTCCTATTCTTTAAATTATTTTTTAAACAAAAAGGATTACTTTCACATTTTACTCCGTCTTTTTTTGTGTATATGAAATTATTATCAATTTGCTTGCGTGTCTTTTTCACTTTACTACCATAATTTTCTTCACAATTTCCCAGCATTATTATCTTACCTTGAAAGCTTAATGTATTTGGTAAACTTAAGTTGTATATCCACAAAGTTAATCCCTAAGATGGGGTTTGAGTTTTGGTCCGTGTTTCTTGTTGGTTTGCTTTGGAAAGGATAATCCAAATGTTTGTTTTTTATAGGAACTTGTTGCACGTCAAACGTAACCGAAATGCAACGGTTTGGCTATTTTTTTAATTTCACTTTGGTTGCGGGATGAATTTAGCGAATCAACCGTCTCGAATGGAGTTTAATCTGCAACTGAGTACAAAAGAAACATGTTTTGCTGCTATATAAATCGTATGATCAGACAGTTTAGGCCGGGCCAAAAACCAAACCAGAAGACACAAAACAGCGCTAGTGCTAGCCACACGAATGCATAAACGAACAATAACGATTGGATACAACAACAATTACAACACTAGCAGCAACAGCAGCAGCAGAGCTAGTGCTGGTAGTTAGTTTAGCGTATGAGTAAATTTAGTATAACTCACTTAAATTTTTGAAAGGGGGCAGGGGAATTTCCAAGATTTACTACGTGTAACATCGTAGATGGAGTTAAATGAAAACTACCAGTGGAAATTATGTGTTTTTCGTTGTTGTTTTTTTTTTTTTGCTTGTAAATGTATAAATGTTTGTATGTCAAAACCATTAATGATCATACAGTTGGTAATTCGTGTTGGTTGGTTTTCTTTGGAGCAACGCCGCACACAGAGTTTTATTTTCGGTTGTGGTGAGTAAAAAGGAAAAATTTTGAAAGAAACTTTTCAAAAATATCGGTCATATACCACACTACAAGACTCGGATATAGCCAGTTAACTTACATGCATACGTGTATGCTTCAAGTCAACCAACCAAATGTTGAAAGCTACAGAAATAAAACCATGTTCATTACACGCACATCTTCTCACACACATAAACTAAATTTAGACAAACAGACAATTGTACGTCGATACGTCGTCCAACAACAATTTAATACAAGATGAATAATAGAAGTTTACCATTTTCTTCACATTTGTATCGCTGCTAGATTTTCCTTACATGAAATTGAAAATTTCTGACCATTAACATTAATTGCGTGCCGAAGAAGAAGTCATAATGAGCCAACCAGCCAGCCAGTCAGTCAGTCAGCCAGCCAGCCAGCCAAGTGTTATTAACACAAAAGACACAACAAAATAAAAAAAAAACAACTGAAAAAGGAAAATTATATTGAAAATTGTAGCAACAAAAAGAAAACTGTAATAATAATAACTAAAAAGTAATCACACATAGGCCAACACACAGCCAGACATTGAGACAGACACACAAAAATGCAGACGCATTTGCACTTGTGGTATTATCACCTCACCTGTTGATTTGATTTGAAATTAAGAATTGAAAACTTTGAATTGTAAAAGCGTATCGTCTGTTATTTTGTTGTACTTTTTTTTGTTGCATTGTCCATTTGATGAAATTGCAACGCTTGAGTGATGAATGTTCGGGGGTTTTGCCGTTTTCTTTCGAAAGATACAATGAAACATTTGCCATAATCATGAACCATTCGAGTTTTCGATTTTAGCGTTAACTTTAGTTTACCAATCAACCCAAATCGACAACAACAACAACAACGATTACTTGTTGCCACAACAATATACAATACATCCATCAGACATAACAGGATTGCAACATTTGCAGACGAAGAACAAGGGGGAAACCTTAATAAATTCAAGTTCGTTTCTTAACTCTTTTGTTTGTTAGCACAACGCTTCGTTATGGATATGTCACAATCAGGCAAAAAAACACAAAACTAACAAACATAAACTCGTAAACAATTGTTTTCTTGTCATAAAAAGTAACAGAAGATGTTAAACATTTTTAGTGGCCAGCAATTTTATTTATGTTTTAGTATTTTTAATTACCTTAAAAATGTCGTGTTTCCGTTTCTCTTTTTCTCGTTTTCCTCTTTGGCAACAGTGGTTGAGACTAGCGATTGGGTAATTACATTTGAAAAAAACCAGGGAGGTGTAAAAAAACTAGTTTTATTCTTTGTTGATATGTTTTCTTCTGAAAAAGTAAAATCAAAAAAATAAAAAAACAAAGTGAGCCATAAATTATAACATGGAAACCGATTTCACATCATTCAAGTAATTTTAGACAGAAAATTGATTACTACTTTGGGAAAATGTTCAAAATAATAATTTTGAATATGAATTATACAAAAAACTGACCTTGGCATGCCGTTGGGAATGTAAAGCGAATCTTGCACCTCAAGCCGAAGAGCAACCTCCATCTGGGCAACATTGTTTCGTGATATTTTTATCATGAATAGATGCAGATAGTGTGTGACGATTCTAATGGTTGGGCTAGACACCCGCCTTCAGGTCCTATATTCTGGCTATGAAAACACGAAAAATATAAAAGTAACAAACGGAACAAACGGAACACCCTAAGTGTAGGATAGTGATGGCACGATTAATCGAAAAATTGGTAATAATCGATTATTTTCTTTCAATTAACGATTTAATTGTGTCGAGAATTCTCCTTCGATTAATTGAATTAATCGATTATTTCAAATAATAATCGATAGACATCCAGGAACAAAAAAGATTCGTCGGCAGCCGCCAAGTGTATGCATTGAGCTTTGACGGCTGACGACGAAAGACCAAGAACTACAACTCTAGTTATTAACAGCATTGGGAGTGGCAGTGAAATGCTTCTGCTTGTGATGCTGAATTTGATTTATGAGCGCACCATAAATCTGTAGCCCACACACGAAGAAGGAAGGACAATGACTCAACACTTCCTCAAGATGAACAAAGCTTCTTTGTCAATGCTCCAGTACTAGAATTAAAGCGCAATGTAATAGACGCATGGGAAGAAATGAAATCGGTCTACATTAAGCTGTACTCTCTTGGACAAAAATATACCATCAGAGCGGTTTTTTTCCAAAAAGGGTGCAATAGTAACGGAAAAACGTAACAGATTAACCACGAAACGGCTATCAAAGCTCCTATTTTTTAAATTCTGTACTAAGCAAATAAATTATTTTTTAATAAATTGAATAAACAGAAATTTTTGTAATTAATTAAATAATATTTTTTTTATTTATGATAATTTTAAATTTTAGGTAAAAATATCGCTTAATCGATTAATTGTTTCCAATTAATCGCGATTAATTATTTGTGGTTTAGATTAAACATATGATTAATTAATCGATTATTGTTTTTTGTTTGCCATCACTAGATGTGCACCTGGGTCCTTGTTCAGAGAAGGTGCCACTATCCGACTGACGGTTGTTCCCAAAAAAAAACAAGGCTGACATCACGAAGTAAAAATTGCGATATCTATTACAGCTGCCATGAGAAAGAGCACGAATTTGGATGTGGACATCTTGTCTCGCGGTTCAACCCTATAAGTGATCAAGGTAAACAAACTATTTCTACATCATGCTGATATGTGCTCATACCCCAACGGAAGATAATGACGCTAAGATTAAAGATGCGTTCTACGAGTGCCTAGAGGATACATTCGACCGACCGATGCCCTTTCCATGACATTAAAATTATCCTGAGAGATTTTAACTCTAAATTAGGAAGGGACCAACACTTTCGACAACGCGTTTATGCTGGTTAGCCTAGCAGCGGCAATGAACATGGTAGTGAGTGAATCCAGATCCGTGGTGCTAACATTGCCTCCGAACATTACCTGGTTACAACTAAGATGCGTACAAGATTGAGCAGAGCGAAAGTGCACGTAACCAATCACAAACTGTCTTGGACAGCCCGATACGGCAAAAATTACTCGAAGCCAGGGTACCATTCAAATGACATATGTTCAGCAGCAGCAATATTAATCAATAGTAATAAAAATTGAACGGAAACTGTGTACTAGTATATTTTTGGTAAGGACTACGATTTAGGTATATAACCAGTACAGAAATTTCAGTCAGGTAAACTGACTGATAAATACCATCACCCAATATAAGATATTGCTGAAGTCTTGAGTTATTGAAATGAATAGATTTTTAATTAAAATAAAATTACTTATGTATATTTTTTCCCCTGCTTGTGGTGCAAAATCGTCCAAAACTTTACTTATTTGTGTAGGGGGTATAGGTGCCGGTTTGGAATTTATGTGAGAAATATTAATTTTTCAAAAAAATTTAATTTTGATAGGGGGTACCAAATTTTCATACGTACAACTTACGAATAATTTGACTGAATTCCGTGCACTTACAAAAAGATATGTATGTAAGACTATAGGGGTGAGTTCGGTCCATTGTGTAGGAGGTACCAGAAGGGGTGTGTCAAATAGTTAGCTTTTCTGAGGTTTCGCCTCCTATCACAATATAAATTAACCGACTAATTTTCATTACCCCTCAAATGTCCGTTTGGAAGTTATGGGTGAATTTTTAATTTTCACAAATAGGTAATTTTGTATGGGAGGTACCAGAAGGGGTGACCCGATATAGTCCATATTCACTCCTGATTCATATATTCATAAGCGTACAAATTACTCATAATTTGACTGAATTCAGTTTACTTACAAAAAAGATATGTATGTAAATCTATAAGGGTCAATTCGGTCATTTGTATGGGAGGTACCAGAAGGGGTGTGTCAAAAAGTTAGGCTCTCTGAGGTTTCGCCTCCTATCACAACATTAATTTATCGACCAAAGTCCATAACCCCCCAAGTGACTGTTTTGAAGTTATTGGAGAAATATATAATTTCCAAAAATAGGTCATTTTGTATGGGAGGTACCAGAAGGCGTGAACCGATAAAGTCCATATTCATACCTGAGTCTAATATTTATAAGTAAACATCATACGCAAAATTTGAGTGATCTCAGTTTACTTGCAAAAAAGATATGTATGTAAAACTATAAGGGTCAATTCGGTCATTTGTAAGGGAGGTACCAGAATGGGTGGGGCAAAGGTTTCGGTTTTCTTAGGGTTTGTCTACTTTTGCAAGATAAATAAACTGACCAAATTTAAACATCCTCCGGTTGTCCGTTTGGAAGTTATGGAAGAAATATTAATTTTCCAAAAATAGGTAATTTTGTATGGGAGGTACCAGAAGGGGTGGGGCTATTCAGCCCATTTTCAATCCCATAAGTTCGTTTTGAAAAATATTGATACTGGTAAATTTTCATACCGATCCGTTAAGGTTTACTCGAGATATCCTGCTGACCAGCCATCCAGCCAGCCAGCCTGCCAGCCAGACAGACGGACATAGCTCATTCTTCTTAAAAAAGTTCTGAAACGAATTTGGTCTTAAGATACTTGGGGTCTAACTCGTCTCCTTTAATGCGTTACACTTTTTTTCGTATCAAATGATATATACCCTCATCCCTAAGGGTGATGGTATAAAAAGAAGATTCAATTTCAAATTGGATACGATAACACCTTTTGTGTTCTTTTTGTATGTTTTATTGCGGTTTTAGATTACTTGTATTAATTAGTTTTGCTGGTTATTATCCTTCGTCAAAGTGTTGTTCACACTATTAACAAGCCCAATAGCAATCTTTGACAACGCTGATGTTTTCCACAATTTCTTTTATCCGTTTTTAATTCTCATTTTTGGCCAATTTGACGAGTGGATAGCAAGAAAACTGCTGCCTACTCCAATAATATCGAAGAATTTTATAGTATTTTCTGAAATTATTTCTGTAACAACAACTTCGCAATCTTGGTCACCAGGATGCTTCAATGCTGCTGTAATTTTTATTAAAGTTCCTTCGGAATGCCTAGGGTCGAAAAGAAAAAAGCCGATCGCGATGTCACTTATATACCATAAATGCCACACAAAAGATTTGAGTGCAACATTTGGTATCATTTCATTTTATTTGCGGTATTTTTAAAGATTCTATCAAGAAAATGTCGTTTAATGGGTCTTGTGTTGCAAGGGGACACGTAAACCAGTTTTGAATGTAAATTTTGACCACAAAAATGTTGAACTGAATTAATCCATTTAGCTCATCACCTGCGAAATAGTGAAAATTTCAGCAACAATTAAAAATACTATTCATTCTGTCATACATCAAAAGTATCGTTAGAAAGTGTTCGTCAATTGTGCATTTAAAGACATCCAAAAATTAGAGCCAAAACTAAAAAAAAAAAAATTAAAGGGCGACAATTTTGAATAGAAATTTAAAAATTTTTAGGTTTGAAAGGTATTAAACTTAAACTATTATCTAAAATGTTTTGGTGTCTTCACAGAAAATGTGTGAAATATTATTACCTTTAAAACAAGTCTATTCTGATCAAAATCGGTCAAGGGTATCAATACTTTTAGTCATATAAGTAAATCAGTATTTTTATAACATGCCTTTTTGCAGCCAAAAACCTTCAACGATTTTGCGCGACCCCTAAACGTTGATCAATTTTCTAGTTTTATATACCAAAATTTTTGTTCTTTTAAGTAGAATTAGTAAATATATTATCCCAATGACTTTTCGAAAAAAAATGGTGAAATGAAATGGTCTAATGTACACGTTTGATGGTCCTACAAGTGTTTTGAGACTTATTTCTTAGCGTATTTATGTGTGTGAAGATATAAACGTTTATAACTAGCGAAGATACCAACCAAGGTGTCTCCACTACTCTCTATTGTGAATGGTTATGTAACCAATTTTCTCAGGATATAAACAAAATTCCAATTATCTTCGAATATATAGGAGCAACATACACAAAATTTACTTCAGACGTAGTCAAGGACCCAGGCTATAGTTCTATCCTATAATTTCATCAAATCATTACCCCAGAAATTACATATACGATAGTAAAAAGCTACATGGGGATATGACCATTTCCGGGAAACCGGAGAGAGTGCATCAATGTCCACCATACCACAGAGCCTCCAGGGTGTGTGCAATACAAAAATATGTCCAGATTTTCCAGGACCGATTTCAGAGCTGGGAAATCAGTGACCAAAAAATAAATTTTCATATGATGAAATCTGGCCAGGTGATTGGCCATATTTGGAAAACTGGAGGGAGTGCATCAATCCCCATTATACCATAGAGGCTCCAAGTTGTGTGCAATTCACAAATATGTCCAGTTTTTTCAGGACCGATTTCAGAGCTGGGAAATCCTTTTCCAAAAAAGTACATTTTCATATGATGAAATCTGGCCAGGTGATTGGCCATATTTGGAAAACTGGAGGGAGTGCATCAATCCCCATTAAACCATAGAGGTTCCAGGTTGTGTGCAATTCACAAATAAATCCAGATTTTCCAGGACCGATTTCAGAGCTGGGAAATCCTTTACCAAAAAAGTACATTTTCATATGATGAAATCTGGCCAGGTGATTGGCCATATTTGGGAAACTGGAGAGAGTGCATCAATCCCCATTATACCATAGAGGCTCCAGGGCGTGTGCAATTCAAAAATATGTCCAGATTTTTCAGGACCGATTTCAGAGCTGGGAAATCCTTTACCAAAAAAGTACATTTTCATATGATGAAATCTGGCCAGGATGATTGGCCATATTTGGATAACTGGAGGGAGTGCATCAATCCCCATTATACCATAGAGGCTCCAGGCTGTGTGCAATTCAAAACTATGTCCAGATTTTCCAGGACCGATTTCAGAGCTGGGAAATCCTTTACCAAAATTTTCATATGATGAAATCTGACCAGGATGATTGGCCATATTTGGATAACTGGAGGGAGTGCATCAATCCCCATTATACCATAGAGGCTCCAAGTTGTGTGCAATTCACAAATATGTCCAGTTTTTTCAGGACCGATTTCAGAGCTGGGAAATCCTTTTCCAAAAAAGTACATTTTCATATGATGAAATCTGGCCAGGTGATTGGCCATATTTGGAAAACTGGAGGGAGTGCATCAATCCCCATTAAACCATAGAGGTTCCAGGTTGTGTGCAATTCACAAATAAATCCAGATTTTCCAGGACCGATTTCAGAGCTGGGAAATCCTTTACCAAAAAAGTACATTTTCATATGATGAAATCTGGCCAGGTGATTGGCCATATTTGGGAAACTGGAGAGAGTGCATCAATCCCCATTATACCATAGAGGCTCCAGGGCGTGTGCAATTCAAAAATATGTCCAGATTTTTCAGGACCGATTTCAGAGCTGGGAAATCCTTTACCAAAAAAGTACATTTTCATATGATGAAATCTGGCCAGGATGATTGGCCATATTTGGATAACTGGAGGGAGTGCATCAATCCCCATTATACCATAGAGGCTCAAGGTTGTGTGCAATTCAAAAATATGTCCAGATTTTCCAGGACCGATTTCAGAGCTGGGAAATCCTTTACTAAAAAGTACATTTTCATATGATGAAATCTGGCCAGGATGATTGGCCATATTTGGATAACTGGAGGGAGTGCATCAATCCCCATTATACCATAGAGGCTCCAGGGCGTGTGCAATTCAAAAATATGTCCAGATTTTCCAGGACCGATTTCAGAGCTGGGAAATCCTTTACCAAAAAAGTACATTTTCATATGATGAAATCTGGCCAGGATGATTGGCCATATTTGGGAAGCTGGAGGGAGTGCATCAATCCCCATTATACCATAGAGGCTCCAGGTTGTGTGCAATTCACAAATATATCATCATATGAAAATTTTGGTAAAGGATTTCCCAGCTCTGAAATCGGTCCTGGAAAATCTGGACATAGTTTTGAATTGCACACAGCCTGGAGCCTCTATGGTATAATGGGGATTGATGCACTCCCTCCAGTTATCCAAATATGGCCAATCATCCTGGTCAGATTTCATCATATGAAAATTTTGGTAAAGGATTTCCCAGCTCTGAAATCGGTCCTGGAAAATCTGGACATAGTTTTGAATTGCACACAGCCTGGAGCCTCTATGGTATAATGGGGATTGATGCACTCCCTCCAGTTATCCAAATATGGCCAATCATCCTGGTCAGATTTCATCATATGAAAATGTACTTTTTTGGTAAAGGATTTCCCAGCTCTGAAATCGGTCCTGGAAAATCTGGACATATTTTTGTATTCCACACCCCCTGGAGCCTCTGTGGTATAATGGGGATTGATGCACTCCCTCCAGTTTCCCAAATATGGCCAATCATCCTGGCCAGATTTCATCATATGAAAATGTACTTTTTTGGTAAAGGATTTCCCAGCTCTGAAATCGGTCCTGAAAAATCTGGATTTATTTGTGAATTGCACACAACCTGGAACCTCTATGGTTTAATGGGGATTGATGCACTCCCTCCTGTTATCCAAATATGGCCAATCATCCTGGCCAGATTTCATCATATGAAAATGTACTTTTTTGGTAAAGAATTTCCCAGCTCTGAAATCGGTCCTGGAAAAACTGGATATATTTGTGAATTGCACACAACCTGGAGCCTCTATGGTATAATGGGGATTGATGCACTCCCTCCAGTTTCCCAAATATGGCCAATCATCCTGGCCAGATTTCATCATATGAAAATGTACTTTTTTGGTAAAGGATTTCCCAGCTCTGAAATCGGTCCTGGAAAATCTGGACATATTTTTGTATTCCACACCCCCTGGAGCCTCTGTGGTATGGTGGACATTGATGCACTCTCTCCGGTTTCCCATGTAGCTTTTTACTATCGTATATGTAATTTCTGGGGAAAGAATTTGATTAAATTATAGGATAGACCTGTAGCATGGGTCCTTGACTACGTCTGGGGTAAATTTTGTGTATGTTGATCCTGAGAAAATTGGTTACATAACCATTCACAATAGAGAGTAGTGGAGACACCTTGGTTGGTATCTTCGCTAGTTATAAACGTTTATATCTTCACACACATAGCGTATTTTACCCATAAAGTCATATTCGACATATTTTATATTTTTCACATTTTTCGTTCATAAAAACAAGAAAGTCTTTGCAACTTTGTTTGTTTCAAATGTAACAGCCAGATCTGCAAAGTGATTGCAGAAGATAGCAATTCGCAGTGCAGCAGCATTTGGAAAGCATCAAACATATTCAATTAAGTCATAGAAGTAAAAAAAGCAGACACAACAATTGTCTTTGCCAGAATTTTCTGTTACTCTCAAAAGAACATGACTTTCAGGAAAAACTGTGCCGTGTTTGCTTTACAAAATGAGAAACCAAAATATAAGAACACTATTTGAAGAATACACGGACTACTAAGTGCCATACGAAAGAGTTCCTCGAACTAAACATTTAAAAAATGTCCACAACGACTGCATTGAAAATATAAAAGCAAAACTAAACAATCTATTTATATGGATCTCAATAGATGAAACTATGATGCAACAGGTAGAAATGTGGCAAACGTTCTAGCAGGCGTATTAAATTCTGACAAGGAAATTGCAAGTGAGAAATTTTTACTACGTGGAAAGGACTAATTACTCGACAACTGCTGGACTGTGTAACGATGCCATCAAAAATTTGGACGTCAACATTAATAAGAATAAAGTTTTGCTCTTTGTGACGAATGCAGCTCAATGCATGGTAAAGGTTGCAAAAGCTATTGTGACACTTTCTCCGAATGTGACGCAAGTGACTTGTATTACTTTTAGTCTTTGTATATCATGTGAATTATTTAGGAATTTATATGAAAACGTAAATAAAACTATTGCTAATGTCAAGAAGATATTTTTAAAAGCTTTAAAAACTTTTCAAACAACTGTTTCCAGATCTTGCATTACCTCCAGAACCTTTAACAACACGTTGTGGAACATGGCTGGAAGCAGTTAATTAATATGCCAACAATTAAATTTAAAGATTCTAAACTGCAAACGATGTCTTGACAGACCCCCAGACTAGATCTGACTTGATTTCTATAGCTTCATATTACGGTTTTATAGCAAAACATATTTAAAATTTGCAAACATCGGATCTTACGCTTAGCAAGTTATGCTTTGAGCAAGTTTAGGTAGTAAATGACACTTTTAAATTGATTGATAACATAGTGTAACAGTGAAATATATACAACAACTCGACAGTATAGGTTCGATTATACTATCGAAGGTTAATAAAGCCCTTCACTCATTTTGGCAATTTTTTTTATGGCCTCAAAAGATTCTCAGAATCATTGAGCCCCTCGCAAAAAGGTGTCATCAGTTTTTGTCAAACACCTTACTAACACTTCTTGATAGCGCTAAACTATATTCGGCAATAATGTAGACGGGAGCTTTGCTTGTCCCAAAACCAACATTTTGTTCGGAACCTGTTATAAAATGAATTGCTTCATAACCGAATTACATATGCTTTTTATACCATCACCGTTAGGGATGAGGGTATATATCATTTGATACGACCCAAAAGTGTAACACATAGAAGGAGTCACTTTAGACCCAAGGTTTCGATCGTGCCCAAATTCTGTATTTAGTAAAGTTCAAGCAGGATAAAGTTTTGGAGAAAAAATCTGGAAGTCTAGACACGCCCCTTCTGGTACCTCCCATACAAATGTATCACTCTGCCCACATTAGAGATGGAGTAATAATATCAATAAATCCAACGCGATCTTAACCAAATTCTTTATTTAGTAAAGCTATAGCAGGATACAGTTTTTGGAGAAAAAATCTGAGAGTCAAGACACGCCCCTTCTGGTACCTCCCATACAAATGTACATTTCCGACCACTTCAGAGATGGTGTGATAATATCAATACACCCAACGCTATCGTGCCAAAATTCTGTATTTAGTAAAGCCATAACAGGATAAAGTTTTGGAGGAAAAATCTAGAAGTCTAGACATGCCCCATCTGGTACCTTCCATACAAATGTTCCACTCTGCACACTTTAGAAATCGAGTAATAATATGAATATAATAGAAATTTTTTGATTTTACTGAGGGTGATGGTATATGTAAGTCGGGTCGCCCGACTGAAACTTTCTTACTGGTTTTAAAATTAATTGGTTTTCAATTGGGTTCTAACTCGAAATACATTTTAACTCCGAACATTACCAATGCTAATTGTTTAAAATATGACAAAATATAGCCGACCCCTTAGAATGGGCTGCGAGAAGCGTACTTGGGTACTCAAAGCCGTCTCAAGAAGATGCCTGTACGATGATAACGTCGCAATGCCACGAGAGAGACGGTTGCTGCATACAGGGCGAAACTGCAGCCAATGGCAACGCGAGCTGTTCGTGAACGGCACAGGGATAAGAGATGAGAGGCAACTCGTCTTTTTAGACGGAAAAAGAAGGTGATGAAGAAGAGGCAGGATGAGTGCACTGAGTTGCTCCGAAGCAGAGGGGAAGCCCGAAAATTCTACAAGAGAGTTAAGCCGAGAATGCGTGGAACAGGTTACCCTCCTGCAAGGACAGCGATGGTCAGCTAGTGGCGGACCCGGATAACGTTCTGAGGATATGGACAAATCATTTTAAAAATTTATTGGATGCAGACACCACTCCAGAAGACCCCGCTCCAATCCATGACGATGGTGTTTACTGTCCGCCTCCGAGCCAGAGCGAGATACGTGTGGCAATCTCCCGCCTTAAAAACAACAAAGCTGCTAGTGCCGATGGTCTCCCTGCTGAATTGTTTAAGGCTGGCGGGGAGGAGCTGATTAGGAGCATGCATCAGCTCATGGAGAACATCTGGCAAGAGGAGAGCATGCCCGGGGATTGGAGTCTCAGTCTGTTATGTCCCATATACAAGAAAGGAGATCGTATTAAATGTAAGAAATATCGTGGAATAAGCCTTTTACCAATTGCGTACAAGGTCCTTTCAAGCATATTGTGTGAACGTCTAAAGCCAATTGTAGAAAAACTAATTGAACCATATCAGTGCGGCTTTAGACCTGGCAAATCTACGACGGATCAAATATTCACCTTACGACAAATCCTGGAAAAAAACCCATGAAAGCAGATCGACACCTACCACCTCTTTGTCGACTACAAAGCTGCCTTCGACTCTCCGATAAGGAATAGGCTTTATGAGGACATGTCTGAGTTTGGTATTCCTGCAAAGCTGATTCGACTTTGCAAATGTACCTTAGACAACACCAAATCCTCGGTTAAGATTGGTAAGGATCAGTCTGAGCCATTCAATACAGAAAGAGGTCTCAGGCAGGGCGATAGCCTTTCCTGTACACTATTTAATATAGTTATGGAGAAGGTGATGAGAAAGGCTAGTGTCAACATGTCTGGCACCATATTCCACAAGAGCCACATGCCACTAGCCTATGCCGATGATATAGACATCATTGGCCGAAATCTGCGGGATGTTACTGCAGTTTTCTCATCACTAGAAAAGGAGTCAACAACCAGTACAGAAATTTCAGTCAGGTAAACTGACTGATAAATACCATCACCCAATATAAGATATTGTTGAAGTCTTGAGTTATTGAAATGAATAGATTTTTAATTAAAATAAAATTACTTATGTATATTTTTCCCATGCTTGTGGTGCAAAATCGTCCAAAACTTTACTTATTTGTGTAGGGGGTATAGGTGCCAGTTTGGAATTTATGTGAGAAATATTAATTTTTCAAAAAAATTTAATTTTGATAGGGGGTACCACAAGAGGTGAACCGATACAGTCCTTATTCATTCCTAACTCAAATTTTCATACGTACAACTTACGAATAATTTGACTGAATTCAGTGCACTTACAAAAAAAGGTATGTATGTAAGACTATAGGGGTGAGTTCGGTCCTTTGTGTGGGAGGTACCAGAAGGGGTGTGTCAAATAGTTAGGTTTTCTGAGGTTTCGCCTCCTATCACAATATAAATTAACCGACTAATTTTCATTACCCCTCAAATGTCCGTTTGGAAGTTATGGGAGAATTATTAATTTTCCAAAAATAGGTAATTTTGTATGGGAGGTACCAGAAAGGGTGACCCGATATAGTCCATATTCACTCCTGGTTCATATTTTCATAAGCGTTCAAATTACTCATAATTTGACTGAATTCAGTGTACTTAGAAAAAAGATATGTTTGTAATACTATGGGGGTGAGTTCGGTCATTTGTATGGGAGGTACAAGAAGGGGTGTGTCAAATAGTTAGGTTTTCTAGGGTTTTGCCTCCTATAATAACATAAATTAATCGACCAATTTTCATTACCCCCCAAGAGTCCGTTTGGAAGTTATAGGAGAAATATTAATTTTCCAAAAATAGGTAATTTTGTATGGGAGGTACCAGAAGGCGTGAACTGATATAGTCCATATTCATATCTGAGTCTAATTTTCATAAGCAAACATCATACGCAAAATTTGAGTGATCTCAGTTTACTTACAAAAAAGATATGTATGTAAAACTATAAGGGTCAATTCGGTAATTTGTATGGGAGGTACCAGAAGGGGTGTGTCAAATAGTTAGGCTCTCTGAGGTTTCGCCTCCTATCACAACATTAATTTATCGACCAATGTTCATAACCCCCCAAGTGACTGTTTTGAAGTTATTGGAAAAATCTATAATTTCCAAAAATAGGTCATTTTGTATGGGAGGTACCAGAAGGGGTGAACCGATATAGTCCATATTCATACCTGAGTCTAATATTTATAAGCAAACATCATACGCAAAATTTGAGTGATCTCAGTTTACTTGCAAAAAAGATATGTATGTAAAACTATAAGGGTCAATTCGGTCATTTGTATGGGAGGTACCAGAATGGGTGGTTCACAGGTTTCGGTTTTCTTAGGATTTGTCTACTTTCGCAAGATAAATAAACTGACCATATTTATACATCCTCCGGTTGTCCGTTTGGAAGTTATGGAAGAAATATTAATTTTCCGAAAATAGGTAATTTTGTATGGGAGGTACCAGAAGGGGTGGGGCTATTCAGCCCATTTACAATCCCATAAGTTCGTTTTGAAAAATATTGATACTGGTAAATTTTCATACCGATCCGTTAAGGTTTACTCGAGTTATCCTGCTGACCAGCCATCCATCCAGCCAGCCAGCCAGCCAGACAGACGGACATAGCTCATTCTTCTTAAAAAGTTCTGAAACGAATTTGGTCTTAAGATACTTGGGGTCTAACTCGTCTCCTTTAATGCGTTACACTTTTTTCGAGAAAAGTACTCCGAAAAATATATGGACCTATCTGTGTCGACGGTGAGTTTCGCCATCGGATGAACCATGAGCTGTATGAGCTTTACCACGACATCGATGTAGCTAAAAGAGTCAGGATCCAACGACTTCGATGGCTGGGACGTGTTGCCAGGATGGATATAAATGCTCCAGCGAGAAAGGTGTTTGAAGGCGAACCTGAAGGACGGCGCAGAGCAGGGAGACCCAAACTCCGTTGGAAGGACCAAGTGGTAGGCGATGTGCCATCATCTGGTAGGACTAACTGGAGAACACGCGCAGAAGACCGAAGCGTGTGGAATTCTTTATTACTTCAGGCCTCAAATTTATGAACTACGTTTCGTAAATTATAATTGGCCACTTAAGTAAGTAAGTAAGTAATTGTTTAAAATATTAAACAAAATTTGAAGAAATGTATGCCCAAAAAAATTAGTCGCGAATTTTTTTTGTGGTTATGATCATGTTTATGAATGCTTTCTAATATCTTTAAAAGAGATTTGATGAAAATTTGGCCTTTGTAAATATGTGGTCATAAACTATATTGTTAATTGTTTAAATTTAATTATACTGTTCATATTTTCATATTTCGGCAAATGATAACACAGTGCAACACACTTTGTCGGGGGTGAACGAAACCTATAACAAACGGTAATATTTAACCCCAGTAACATAACCTTAAACCTTACTTTGCTCTACTACTTCACCATTTTTTTTACAGTGGTTTGAAATATGATATTTTTAGTCAAAATTGTAAACACCATGATACACTATGTGATAATTAATTTTCTACAAAACAAATAATGTATAATGAAATAAAATACATCAAGTATAAAATGTTCCTTTTGACAAGTAAATATGTTTCGCTATCATAATAAATATTTCAGACACAGGACGCACGAAAGATTTTGTATTTCCTGGCCTATACCAAAAGCGCTGCCTTGATTTCCGCCTGTTCTAACCACCATGAACCGGTCGATCCCTATTCTTATAATTTTATTCGATACTCGCTACATAATACTACAGGTATATGTGTCCTTAGCTGTGCCTAACAAAAGATCACGTTTTGAAGTTACTTCAAATATTGAGTTACTTTTACTATGTACCAATTAGAAATTTCTAGTGTGGATTCGTCTTTTCAAAAAAAGATGAAACAAATTTTAGTGTGTCATATTTTTGCATTTTTAAATTAAAAGACAACAATACGACAATATTTAAAAGGCAACCTTCAAGTTGTGCTACAAATCTACTCTAACTCTCTCTCTTTTAAATAACAAATAAAATTAAATCATGTCAGAGACACAAAAGAATTGCCGTATTAAAGTCTGCACAATTTGTTTGATAACGCATCGTCATTGAAGCATTAGATTAACATATTTCAGTGACTCATTTTTTAGAGATGATGAATTAAAACTAGTTCGCCTGATGATGGTATTCTGATTGAACTCTTTATGTGAAGTTGGAATGCACATTTCTAAAATCTTCCGGTTTAGTAAAATTGTTTCTTTCTTCATTCAAAATAAACAAAATTGGTATTTTAAGTTAAGCTTTATTATTATACACCATATGTCAAAGATTGAAGTGCGAATATTGCATAAATCAGTTTTGGTGGTTTTTCATTGTTCTTTGCATTTTAGGTAGATCTCCATACAAAAATAACAAGTTTTCGCACCTTGGTTTTTAGGTACATCAAAGTCGTTACTATCAAAAAAAATTCTGTTCTGTTCACATCAATTTTTTATTTTCATTTATTTAATTTTATCTTAAAGCTTGCAATTTGAAGTCTTTGCCTAATTGAATATAAATTTTATAAATATAAGGGCCACCAAAAAAAAATTAATGAAGTGATCAATGTTTGAGTTTTTAAGGAAAAACAACATGACAACAAAATCTGATCAATTAATAAACATATTTTAAAACAATTTTTAATGAATTTTTGTATAAAATCTACTATAACTTTCACAGTGTGTGTCTAATTTTTGATTTTTAAATATTTGCCTTTGCAAAACACTGTGCCGCATTGCAATCTGGTTCTACAATTTGTATGTTTTGTATGGTCGTTTTTGTTTTTTTTTTACGGTTTACCCTTAATTAATACTATGAAAAGTGACTGCAGATGAATGAGAAGTAAAAGAAGATGAGGAAGAAGACATTAAATTAAAGCCCAAATAAAACCGTAACGGAGTGCATGCATGTCTGTTTGTTTGTTCGGTTGTTTGTTTGCAACAAATATTTCGCTTGAAAAAAATAGAAAAACGCTTAAAACAAACATGCAATGGTCATGTCTATGAAATGAAAAAAATTTCTTCTTTTTTTTTGTAGATTTCTCATTACTTAAAAGTGATTTTTTTTTGGAAAGCAGAGCCACAAAATGATTTGTAGCTTTTCTGTTCGTTTATTTGTTAGTGCTTTATGGACTTGAAATGATTGCACTGGGCAGAGAAACCAAATTCAAACTAATTTGAAAAGTATTAGTGGCTCCATTTGTAACGTGATGGTCTGTCTGGCGGATAGTGATGACTCACTCGCCGTGTTTCATCAGTCATTGAACTTGTTTCAATTTTGTTGGTGGTTTATTTTACGTTTCCATTTCGTTTTGCATAAATTAGTTGAATAAGATTTGAAGCAGCCGCGGAAACTAATTTTGCATTCAACCATGTAAGAGATTTCATTACCATCGGTGGTATCGCCGTCGCATCTCTTGGCCTTCGCCAAGTTCATGTCCAGCGCGCGTTTATGCAATTTGGACGCAATCGAGTCGCCGAAAGCTGAAACAAACAAAACAGATTAATTTATATCGAATTGTTGATTTTCCGCATTATATCTTGTATCTAGTCCACAACCTCAAATCCCATCGTTTGTTTCCAGATGACAATGAACTCTTCACAAAATCAAATTCTGATTTATCTCACGACTTAACATGGTTCGATGATGTTTTTGCTTTTAAACAGTTACGAAAACTAGTTTGACAATTACTTGCGGCCAAGTGCCATCGGGGTTTGCATTCAACTAACTGCGGATGCTGTTACTGTGGGGCGCGTAACATAATGAATGTTGTCTCAACGCCGGTTTATTGTAATAAATGGGTCAATGAACGACGAGCATTGCGAGCATTACAAAATATTGTGTCATTATATTAGGTCAAGAATTAATTTTAGGAAGCAAATTACACATTTTTTAAATATAATTAGATTCCTTTGAAATACATTGATTAGAGTGTGATATGTGGTCTATAAAAGCAAGTATAAAATAATTAACGATTATATGGGTTAGAAAAATTTTACAGTTTCTTTATTATAAACGCCATTATATAACTGACGACGTCTAAATCCAAAATATATCGTAGGAAGGAAGTAGTTCAGTTTTGCATGCTTTTCGTCTATATCCGAAGTAGTGCTGAAATATGATACAAATGCGTTATTAATAACTCAGTTGACTAAGAGTTGCAGTTTTTAGCTAGATAACAAGATAGAACCGCATATTTCGATTGATTCAAATCTCGCTAAATTACAGACCACGCAGATAGCCAACGCCTAATCCAACCAACTCACTCAACTACTTCGTGATGCTCCAACTCCCGAAAATACTAGGGCGCAATCGCAATATGTTGCCCACTCGATGGATAGGACTGGCGGTCCGTACTGGGGTATGTGAAGCCCTAAAAAGATGAAGAATGCCGCAATGCCACCCGAGAACAAGCTGCTGCATACAGGGCCAAACTGCAGGCAATGGCATGAAAAGTACAGGGAGAAGAGGCGGGAGGCGATTTGGCTCTTTAGCATGTGGTTTTCAAACATTTAAGAACTAAAAGCAGTTTAAATTAATTCGATACTCTCTACATAATACTGTATGTATCCTAAGCTGTGCTAACAAACCATCACGTTTTAAAGTTACTTCAAATATTGAGTTACAATTACTATGTTTTTTAAAGTTTGTACCAATTAGAAATTTCTAGAGTGGATTCGTCTGTTCCATAAAGTATGAAGCAAAGTTTAGTGTGTCCTATTTTTGCATTTTTTATTTAAAAAACAACAATATGTAAAAGGCAACCTTCAAGTTGTGCTATAACTTTACTTTCCCTTTTTAATAACAAATAAACATACAGAGACACATGAACTATTACTGTATTAAAGTCTGCACAATTTGTTTTATAACTCATTGTCATTAAAGCATTAGATTAACATATATCAGTGACTCATTTTTCAGAGAAGATGAACTAAAACTAGTTTGCCTGATGATGATATTCTGATTGAACTCTTTATATGAAGTTTGAATAGACATTTCTAAAATCTTCCGGCTTAGTAAAATTGGTTTTTTCTTAAAAAAAAAAACGAAAACTGAAGGAGCAGAATAATATGTGCATTGTTAAATACAGGAACGGAGGTGAAGCCAGATAATTCTACCATGGAAGGGTACATGAAACAGCTTGTTTAAAACATGCAACAGCTCATAAACAATGTTTGTCTTCAGGAGAGCATGCCGGAGAAGAGGAATCTCATTGTACAATGTCATATCTAGAAAAAATGTGACCGTAGTGGAAAGGTGAGCCAATTGTGGAAAACCTGATTGGACCTTATCAGTGCAGCTTTAGACCAGGCATATCCACGACGGATCAGATATTTACACTACGGCAGATTATGGAGAAAACCCATGAGAAGCATATCGACACTTACCACCTCTTTGTCGATTACAAAGCTGCCTTCGATAGTCCCATTAGGCATCGACTATACGAAGCCATGTCTGAGTTCGGTATCCCTGCGAAGATAATTCGTCTTTGCAGGTTTACCCTAATACCATACCCTTTGTTCGAATTGGCAAGGATCTATCTGCACCATTCGATACGACGAGAGGTCTTCGACAGGGTGATGGTTTGTCATCCATACTGTTCAACATAGTGATAAAGAAGGTGTTAAGGAATGCAGCGGTAAACATGTCTGACACCATATTTAATAAGAGCCACATGCTGCCCGCACATGCCGATGATATCGACATTATCGGTCGAACGATGGGAGACGTAACAGCTGTCTTCTTATCTGTTTAAAGGGAATCAGCGATAATGGGTTTGGCAGTGAATGAGTACAAGTTAATGGTATCATCGATCAAAGTGTTCACCCGTTGGGGACGCAGCGTGAACGTTGAAAACTATTGCTTTGAGGTAGTGGCTTCGCCATGAACAAAAACAACAGTGTCAGCCTTGAAATAAAACGGAGAATAGTCCTCGTCAACAGGTGTTTCTTTGGACTACGCGAGTACTTCATAAACACCACCCTATCTCGAACCACAAAAGTCCAACTGTACCAGGTACTAATTTTAACGGTCTTGTTGTATGCCTCCGAATCATGGGTGCTTACACAGGCGGTTGCAGCTCATCTGGCGGTGTTTGAGAGAAAAATACTCCGCAAAATATATGGACCCATTTGCGTAAACGGCGAGTTTAGGATTCGGATGAACCACGACATTGATGTGGTCAAGCGAATCAAAGTGCAACGATAACGCTGGCTAGGCCATGTCGTGAGGATGGATGAGGAAACTTCAGCGCGAAAGGTATTCTATCAAGACCTCGAAGGACGGCGCAAAAGAGGGAGACCGCGACTTCGTTGGAAGGACCAGGTGGAGGAATCACTGACGCTGCTTGTAGGACTGACTGGAGACGGTGCGCACAAGATTGAAGCGAATGGAAATCTCTAATCATTTCAGCCTCTGACTTAGACACTAAGATATAAATATATATATTGTCAAGTTGTTTTAAAGGCTAATAATCATAATAATAAATTTTATTTTATTAAAGACGAATGGTAAATCATTTTAGCTTATTTCAGAAGAAGAATGGTGTGCAAGACCTTATCAGAAACCTTTGCAAAATCAACCATTCCCATAGCCCATCGCCAAACTATTAATACAGAAATTAGTAAGAGATAAAAGATTTCTAATAATAGAACGCTTCCTCATTGTTGATATTTCCGTGGATATTCAAAGTCCGTTGTTAAAGCTTAAACGTATTTGATTAGAATATATATATACAGTCAAACTTCTCTATAGCAAATTTCTCTATATAAAGAATTTTTATTTTTTCCTAACTTTTTCGCGCATTTTTATCTCTCTATAACAAATATTCTCTATAACGTAGAAATCGGCGATCCCAACTCCCTACGTTTCGACTGTATTTAATTCTAACTACAGTAGCTTATATCAATCTCCCGCTCAGTCAATAAGCATATCAAAGTCAAGATTTAAAATTCAATTTGTAATAATCTGCAAGCAGCAATAAGCTTCTGTAATACTTTTGTTAGTATATCGGCTGCGTTCTTATCAGCTGTAACATATTAGATTTACTTGCAGATATACTTCTCACTGAGAAAGGAATACCAAATATGAATGTGCTTGCTTCTCTTCTGCGCCATTGGGTATTCACCATGAAAAGAGTACTTTGATTGCTACATAACATCGGCGTCGATTCTTTAACATCAATATCAATCAATATTTTTGCATTCCTTTTGGCATTTTTCTAGTATTGCTCCTCTTCCCCACGGAGTTGCAGCTACCTTACTATTTGTCATTTCCCATCGCTTCAGCAATTCGTCCTAATAACGTTTCTGATGAATTACTATTTCACCATTATCTTTAAGATTTACCTCCATTCCCAAATAGTAAGAAATAGGCCCACGATCTATAGCTTCTGCACGATAGTTGAGTGCATCGATGACATCTCCCGCTCACTTCATCGCTTGACCTTCCCTCTTGACATATGTATATATAGGAATCCGACTTGTGTCTGCTGTAAGCCAATATGTTATCTTATGGTTCGGCTCACCTTCCACCTGCTTAAGCCCGTTCAATAACGTTTTCAGTTTGCACACTTTGTCGCTATTTTTACCATTCTCGGAAATATGGGGCTGAATATATGTATACTTCCTCTTCCAGATCTCCATTCAAGTATACAGCAACAATGTCGACGTGAGTAACCAAAATTAACTTATTGTTAAATACCTTGTGCTAAAAGTCTAGCCTTATACATTTTGACTGATACATATAGATTTCGCTTCAATCAAAAACCCAGTTACACATTCTTTCTGCTTGGCATGTCTACCAGCTCCCTAGTGTTGTTTTTTATACGGGATTCATATTCTTTTTGCATTGCATCTCTCCAGTATTTGGCATCTTCAGAATTCAACGCTACTGTTTATGATTTTTCAATAACTGAATTCAACATCTCTTGTTAGGGTCTTCCCCTTTTACGTTATCCTCTGACTATAACTTACCGTCTACATTATTATTATCAGTATCATCCACCATTTTTTCTATCCTTTTATTCTATCAACGGTTCTCTAGTACCCTGAATCGAGTTAATGCCGGACTCGACCAATGGTGTTTTCCAGGGACGCCACGAGTTAATGCTCGATTCGACCCCACTAAAGTGCTGCCGAAGTCCGTAGAAACATCTATTAGCTAGCACTATTCTCCGTTTAATTTCTTGGCTGACATTATTTTTCTTGTTGACGGAAGATCCGAGGTAGGTAAACTCGTCGACTACCTCAAATCAATAATTGTCACCGTTCACGGTGCGTCCCCAACGAGAGGACTCTTTGTTCGTCGAAATCATTATTTTAGTTTTGTCCTCGTTGACCGCTAAACCCATTTTTGCTGACTCCTTTTCTAGTGATGAGAAAACTGCAGTAACATCCCGCAGATTTCGACCAATGATGTCTATATCATCGGCATAGGCTAGTGGCTCTTGTGGAATATGGTGCCAGACATGTTGACACCAGCCTTTCTCATCACCTTCTCCATAACTATATTAAATAGTGTACAGGACAGGCTATCGCCCTGCCTGAGACCTCTTTCCGTGTTAAATGGTTCAGACTGATCCTTACCAATCCTAACAGAGGATTTGGTGTTGTCTAAGGTACATTTGCAAAGTCGAATCAGCTTTGCAGGAATACCAAACTCAGACATTGTCTCATAAAGCCTATTCCTTATCGGAGAGTCGAAGGCAGCTTTGTAGTCGACAAAGAGGTGGTAGGTGTCGATCTGTTTTTCATGGGTTTTTTCCAGAATCTGTCGTAAGGTGAATATTTGATCCGTCGTAGATTTGCCAGGTCTAAAGCCGCACTGATATGGTCCAATTAGTTTTTCTACAATTGCCTTTAGACGTTCACACAATATGCTTGAAAGGACCTTGTACGCAATTGGTAATAGGCTTATTCCACGATAGTTCTTACATTCACTACGATCTCCTTTCTTGTATATGGGACATAACAGACTGAGACTCCAATCCCCGGTATTTTCCATGGTATTTTCTATGTTTCCTAAAATTTCTTTGGTCATTTAATCGTCATTACTTTCGTCCTGTGGAATCATCTTTTCAAATGAATTCTCAAAGACCTCATGCAATCACAATGTCTGCGTGTTAAACAACTTGTAACCTTTTGTTGCATATTGATATTCGACAAACTTAAGTTTTACACCTTTGAGCTGAAAATCCACACTTCAAATGGGGTTTTGTCTTCAATAACTTTGGTGGTAACCTGTTCCGTATATAGTCTTTGACAACCTCCTTACCTTTCCAGGGACGCCATTTACATCAGGTATAAGGTAAAAACACGGATAAAGGTCCTAAAAGCCCTTACGGGCGCATCATGGGGCAAGGACAAAGAGACCATTATTATGACATACAAGGCGATTGGTCGCTCAGTACTTAACTATGCAGCCCCACTCTGGATCCCATTCCTAAGTGTCACTTAATTGCGAGGTTTACAAACGGTACAAAACAATGCACTTAGAATCGCTACCGGATTCCTCTCAATGACAAATGAGGATCATCTACATGAGGAGGCCAACACAATCCAACCATCTAATCTTGCTGGAAGATCCATCCAAATATAAATAAAAAACTCGATATTGAAATTTGTGTGCACTGTTAAGAGGGGTTAGGTTTAAAATAACCAGAAATCTCTGACGATTTTTTTACATATATTCAGAGTTCCGTCCGAAAATGGTACGATTTTTCGTATACTGTCAGATATGTAAGACAATTTTTGAATTATTTGTCATAGTTATTTCAGACAAATCGAAAAACCCTTTCGAAATAATTCGAAACTTCCCACCTATACAATTTTCGAGCAGAATGTTTGTGCAGACATTCTGTTAGATATATGTCCTAATCAGAAAACATATTGTTCACTGGGATGGTTGTTTGAACTTAAAAAAAAAACTTGATTTCCCTTTACACCCCATGAATGAGGTATGGGATAGCTTCTCGCGTTGTTGTAAATTAAAACGCTTTCTATTTTAGATTCACAACTAACGGCACCTACTTGTTTATCGACGAATGCGAACGTCACTGTTTGAGAAGCTCTTACTAGACACGCCGATTGACTCGACACATACTGCTGTCAACAACATTCGAGGGCAGCCGACAATGAAAGAAAATGTTTTTAAGATGACTGGAGCCAGATGTTGAACCTGTGATCTGCCGCATGGTAGTCGTGTGTTCTAACCACTATGCCACGGCCGGTCCCGGTTGTTTGAACTTGTAGTTACTTAATTTGCAACAGCATTGTGTATAATGTGTCTTTTGTTGTTTCTCTTACATGATCTACATTTTGTGGGATCCTTTGAAGCTCTTCTTCAGTCGGAAATTGGTTGATTCATTGTTGAACCTGTATTTTCGAACATCTGCATCTATTTACTGTTTTCAAGAACGTTGTCCTATTTAAAACAATACAATATTAAATGAATAACATAAAAGCTTTCTTTTCAAAGAATGAAATAATTAACATACTTGGATACAAACAATTCAATTGGCAAAAACGCAGAGTCGACCTGTTATATAATTATGCAATATTGAATTAAATTATAAATACAAATGCTGTAGATAAAATGCGTGGGTGCTAACAATATTTAGCTCGTGCGACAGGCTACTTAAAACACTTGTTTTATAAACATATAAAGTTGTCTGGGGCATTAGAGATTTACTGAAGTAATCACTAAATCAATAGTATCATTCTTAAGCGATCCATTAAGGGGAGCCACAATAGACTAAATTAACTGGGATGTAATGACTTTGCTTATTTAGCTCAGAGGTAAAATACTCTTTTCATTCTCTAGTAGGGCCTTTTAACTAGTCTCTTTTGCCGTTCACACTAGCTGACTGCTGGTCAAATTACGTCTCGTATAGACCAACGTAACACAAGTGTTGCATCGCTTACCTTTGCCCAATACTAGTTTTTAAAAATACAAATACATTTAGTAATTAATTATTACTAAATACATGGTCGTATTTACTACTGTGTTGTGTTGTGTTTAAAATTAAATGTAAACAAAGAAAAGAAATACAAACACGACGTTAATTGATAATCGCCTTATTTCGGAAATAATTATATATTGTTGGTAAGTAACATTTGTATTTTATTATTTGTTAACAATATGTACACATTTTAATTTTATTTATTATTATTAATAATTTCGGTTATTTACGGAGTAGTTTCCACTCGACGGCTATTCGCCACTCGAGCGTAACTTGAATATTCGCTACAATTTACATTTAATTGAACATTTATCTTGAGGTCTTTTTCCCCCCTTTTAATTAATAAATGTATTTTTCCGAGAATGTGTGTATATGTGTGTGTGTATGTGCGTGCGTGTAGTTGAGTTTACCTGACAAAAAAAAATCCATTTCAATTATCGTCACTTTGAACTCTGCTCAAAGCGAATATAAACGGTTTCTTGGGCTGCAACAAAAACAAAAAAACCATTTTTATTACTCATTACATGACGAAAATCCATTAACTGACAGTTAACCTTGTCAATTAAGTCATTTTGTTTATTTTTATTATAACTTCATTTCGATACCTTTTTATTCGCTTATTAACGGCGTTTGTATCTTATGCGATTAAAACGGGTGAAATTAAGATTTATTTTTCTCTTTAGAATCAATTACATCATTCAATGCATTGTTAATTTGTAGTAGAGTATAAAAATTGCCGATTATTTTAAAATCGTTTTTGGGTGTATTTGATGTAGATGTGCATTTATTCATCATTCTACTTTTTTACGCAAACTATTATTTTTATTAGCAAAAAATATCAAATAATGCTAAAAACGCTGTAACCAAACGCAGAGGAAGCTAGACATCACAAAGCTGCATACCACCGAGATAGCCAATGCATGCTGCAACCAACTTTATGAATTACTTCAAACCAACTCCCCTAATTCTGATGTTCCCGACACCCAGTGGCAGCATATTGCGAATTCTATTACCACTGCCGCAACGACCGTACTGGGTTATGCAAAACCATGATCAGACAAGCACTGGTATGATGAGGCAACGCGTACAGTGACGTACAGTGATAATGGGAAGAGAAGGGAAATGACAAGCCTCTTCAGGTGGAAAAAGCGTCTATGGGAGAAAAAGAGAGCAAGAATATCGAAAATAACAGGGATAAAGGTGAAGCCCGAAAGTTCTACCAAAAGGTAAAAAGCCAAAGTTTTGGACAAGGATCCCCACCTGTAAGGACGGAGACGAAAATCTGGTTACATCGATGACCGAGTAGACTGTCCACCGCCGCGCCAAAACGAGATCAGCACGGCAATTGCACGGCTTAAAACAACAGAGCTGCAGGAGCCGATGGACTGCCGGCAGAGTTTTTAAAGCTGACGGCGAGGAGCTGGCAACTTACATGTACCAGCTCATAAACACGATTTGGCTCAAGGAATACATGCCCGATGATTGCAATCTGAGTTTTAATGTCCTGTGCTTAAGAAAGCCGATCTAAGTGCGTGTACCAATTATCGCGGAATCAGCTTTTAACCTATCGCATACACTCTAGTTATGTAAAAGACCTTATCAGCTTAAAACAACAGAGCTGCAGGAGCCGATGGACTGCCGGCAGAGTTTTTTAAAGCTGACGGAATACATGCCCGATGATTGGAATTTGAGTTTTTATGTCCTGTGCTTAAGAAAGCCGATCTAAGTGTGTGTACCAGTGATCTGCGGCGATAGGAGTTTTCGCCACTACTGGTGTACTCGCTGTTAATGCGGCTGCGGTAACAAACTGTTTGGATATTTTTGTGCCTTTTGTTATATTGTTTTCTTTTACCGGGATAGTTTGCCACCGCATCAAAACACCATGAATCAAAAAATTAATCTTTGTTGTGTGAGCTTTTTCTATGGTGGTGGTTAAGCACGACGACGAAGAAACACAAACAAAAATATTACGAAGAAGAATAAGACGTCGGGGCGATCGCCACCAACATACTAACCGCCTCGCTGTCGATTTGTTACGTTTTTTTTTGCTTATGTTTTGGCGACAAATGTTAAAACTAGTTCATTAGGCCGACAAATTTCCAACAGAAACAAAAGAGTTTTAAAATGTCAGATTATACATTTGTT
Organism: Muscina levida; assembly: GCA_964034835.1. Classification (NCBI taxonomy): domain Eukaryota; kingdom Metazoa; phylum Arthropoda; class Insecta; order Diptera; family Muscidae; genus Muscina; species Muscina levida. The sequence continues at coordinate 66,410,907 of OZ035880.1, read as the reverse complement.
TTAGACAAAACTATTGAACTTTTTCATTGCATTTTCCTGACCTATAAAGAATGTCTCCAAAAAATAAGCAAAAAAGAAAACGGTACAAATCCACAGCGAGGCGGTTATTATGTTGGTGGCGATCGCCCCGACGTCGTGTTTTTCTTCGTAATATTTTTGTTTGTGTTTCTTCGTTGTTGTGCTAAACCACCACCATAAAACAAGCATACACAACAAAGCGTCACATTTTTGTTTTTGGTTTGTTTGATACGATGCTAAACTATTGCAACAAAAAAAGTAAACACAAGAAAGAGCTTTACTCCACCGCATCAGTTTTCGTTCGATATTTTGAACACTTGCGTATGAAAAATACTAAGTTCGGACGCGGTGCACCGGCGCACAGTGGGGTATTGAACACCCAAAACGGAGATTAATTCAAGGAAGCTTCCGATATTTACCAAATTTGACACAGATGATCCTTTTGCTATAAGATCGATTTGTTTTAAGTTTTTAAGAAATCGGTCCATATATACAAATAGTCTCCATATATATACTTACATGTATATATACTGTAGTAGAATCAAACCCCCATAAAAGCTACGGTTTGTATCCGATCTCTTTGAAATTTTGATATTGACTTATGTTTTAACCGTTTAAAATACATATAAATGCTTATATACATATGTATAAACACAAATGTATTTATATACAGGGTGGACCAAAAAGCGTATACATTTGAATAAGTACCTGCATAGAGCAATCTAGGCGGGGTGGGGCGGAGGCGTTGGGAAAGGAAAGAACTGCCAATGGGAATTCATCATTAAAGCGTCATTCCAAGTTGTTGCATATTAAATGTTAAGCGTGCACAGAATGCTCACGGTGTCTAATCGACTTGTCGGTATCTTTAGTAACGGTCTCCGATACAGGCGTAACATTCTCCTCTATATGGGATGGAAGTGGTATTTTTGATTGCGTATTATTCAGTTACGTACACTGAGGCTAAAATTTGAGAATGATATTGATAATAGCGCTCTCAGATAGTTTTTTATGCACACAACTTGTTGAACGAACGGCTCAAAAATATTTTCTACAAAAAAATAATTTTTGGAGTAGCTGCTTCCATTTCAGTTACTTCATGACAAAATGTCAAACAATATTAAATACCAGTCAAATAACAGTTCGCAATCAGTCACTCGTGTTTTGTAAATAAAACCATTTAAAAAATCAACCTTGAAATGAATCACATTTTATAAAAGAAACTTGTACTAGTTAGAAGGTATTTCTCTGAATTTTGCATGAATAACTAGTTTTAATGCTTGTTATTAATCAGTTCTGAATTCATTTTCCCAAATATGTTGATAATTTAACGTTTTGAAAAAATTTGCTGTGACGGCTATAAAATCTAGAGTTGTTGTGAAATAATGTCATTTAACCATATTTTCAATTTGAATATTATCAAGGCAAATAAACATATATTGCCTTATGTAGGCTATAATTCAAAATTAATGCTCAGGAACAAATTGCAATACAACAAAAACAAAGAAAATGAGGCCAAATCAAACCAAGCAAATTTTCCACCGTTTTCGCAGGAGTGTCTAACATCACAATTTATTTAATAAATCAAATTGGCGCAAAAACGCGCAAAATGTTTTTCTTGATTTTGTAAGTACAGATGTTATATTTTACAATTATGTTAATTTTTCAACAGGGTTTTACCCGGAACCTTTCTAAAAATCTACATACATTTCAAAAATACCTTAAATTTAGACCATTTTTTCAAAAATAATTAAAAATAATTATACATATTTATTGTTTACAACTAATTGTTATTCCTGTTCTTCAATAGCTGACGTTGAATGATCCATACCAATAATTCGGTTTTTAAATGACTAAAAGGCAAAAACTTTCACTCCAAAATATCGATATTTCACTTTTCGCTAACACGTAGAAAAGTCGAAAAAAATTTCGAAGTTTGAGAGAGCATAGAACTATAAATAAACAACATATGTAATTGATTCTAGTATCTATTGAATCAGTATCCTGTGTACAATTATTGAGTACAAAACTTAAATTGGAAATCGCAATTTTCATTTTTTAATTAATCTCCGTTTTGGGGGTCCCATACCCCACTGTGCGGCGGTTGCGGTATATCGGTTCTGATCTCTGGTGTGTACCAATTATCGCGGAATCAGCCTTTAACCTATCGCATACACTCTAGTTATGTAAAAGACTAAAGCCCATTTCAGCGAACTTGGTTGGACCTTATCAGTGCGGCCTTAGACCTGATAAATTCACGCCCGAACAGATATTCACACTACGACAAATCCTGGAGAAGACCCAAGAAATGAAGATCGACACCTACCATCTGTTTATCGACTACATAGCGGCATTCGACAGTCCGATACGACAGAAATTGTAAGGAGATGAACATGCGGAAGGCAGATTTAAACACGACTGGCACCATTTTTAACAAAAGTCACATGCTGTCGCGTATGCCGATGATATAGATTTCATTGGCAAAGGACTACGGGATGTTACTGCGGCCTTTTCGGCAGAAGTGGGTCTGGTGTTGGGCGTGGTCAGAACCAAATTATTTGTTTCAACGAACAATGGGTCTACTCGTTTGAGCCGCTGCGTGAACGTTAACCACTATAACTTTAAAGTGTTAAATGATTTTGTCTACCTCGGTTCCGCCATAAACAAAAATAGTAATGTCAGCCTAAAAAAATAAAGAGACGAGTATTGATCGCAAACTGCTGCTACTATGCGCTGAGCAAGCGTTTTAATGATAAAGCCCTCTCTCGACGAACGATAATCCAACTCTACCACTGTCTTGATCTACAGCGCAGAATCCTGGGTAATGAAGCTCGCGGATCAATCTATTCTGGGATTTTTCGAAAGAGAAATACTTACAAAATATATATTTGGACCTATCATCGTTAACGCCGAGTACCATCGTTTGAATGACTCATGAGCTGTAAAGCGGCATCGACGTAGTCATGCGCGTTCAAATAGACGGAATGCGCTGGCTTGGCCATGTTGTACGAATGGGCAAGAATGCTCCGGCTCGAAATGTTTTCGGCAATGAACGCGATTGGTGGCGCAGGAGAGGGCTACCAAAGTTTCGTTGTATGAACCAGGGGAAAGAGCTGTTATCTAAGCTTTGTGTAACGAACTATCTACGGAGGACAAAATACCAGAAGCCCATTTAAGTGGACTTATATTTTCATGTTATTCAGTGGTCCATATATTTATAATTTTCTCGACAATACCATTTAACTTAAATATATAAAGTATAGCGTTTTTACAAAAATGTAAGAAAAAAGTTATTAAGTAAATACTCCCAAATCTGTAAGCCGCTAAAAAGAAATATTTTTGATTTTCAATGGAAAAAAAATTATATAGCTCCGCTTACCTCCAAGCCGTTATTTATATAAAACTAGTGGGCCCGGCAATGCTTCGCTATTGCATTTTAACTTGTAATATATTTCACATTTAGGTCTACAAAGTACTTCGAAAACGGTACTTTAGCTCGATAATGATATGTTGAGTTTATTAACTTATGTAACTAATTTCAAGCAACTCCTTAACATGAAAGTTAACAAATTAAGTGTTGTTGTTTTAAATTCTAAATATCATAGGCTCTATGACGATAGTAAAAAATTCATCAGCAAAGTCATATCTTTTACAAATCGGAAACAGACATTCCGTTTAATGTAGTAGCGGTAACCGTCTGTATACTAACTATCTCTTTGGGCGTAAAAAACACTTTTGACATGCCTTCTCCGCCTATTGACCGAAAATGGAAATTTCGTTTGAAGCTTTATGCCTTTAGCCATAAAAACCTTTTTTTGCCATGTCTTCTTCTCACATGGATCAAGAATATTTCCGAATACTATCTTTGTATTGAACTCGTATTACCATTCTATGAGATAATTCGGTCACCAACGTTTGGCTTTACAAAATGATGATCTCACGCGCTGTATGGCATTTTACGCCGTCGTGTTGGAACCATTTCTCCTTCAAATAATGTGCAATGACATGATAAATAAAAAAAATCAATTGATCATCCACTGGTTTTAGTTCTTCTACCAGTTGGTTATATAATGTGCAATGACATGATAAATAAAAAAAACCAATTGATCATCCACTGGTTTTAGTTCTTCTACCAGTTGGTTATATGAATATAGGCCAAGATCTTTCCTCAGCATTTGCAGAGACCGAGTTGCTGAGAACGGCGTCGGTTCGATAAATTCGAGTCCACCGTCACACTTACATCTACAGCGTTGATGGCTTCTATTAGCTGCTCAGATGGATGAATATATGCACCATAAACTTCACAAAGGGCAAACAGAACGCGCATTTTGAAAATAAGCTTTCACAGCGCGAGCTAGGAATTGATATTACACACAAAGTTTATTGGTGACATTTTCTAACAATTCATCGTAGATTTGGTTAAAATTTTTGCGAATAAAAAAACTGTCCCACCTTACTGTTCATATCTGTAGGCGAACTGCAATATACTGTGGAATTTTGACATTTATAACTGTTTATTTTAAAAGGGGTGTGGTACAGCCCACTTCCACTCTTACTGTAATTTATACTGCAACAACAACATATGTAACAAATCTCATCTTCATACCTCTTATTGTTCATGAGATATAGCCCTTTTTATTTTCATGTTGTATGGGCGGTGCCACGCCCCTTTATCCAATCACAATCTATTATAGCCAGGGACTATCAACAGGTCAACAGTACCATTTGGTAAAATTTTCGTATCTATCGGTCTATTAGAAAAGCCGTTAGAGCGATTTTTGAAAAGGGGGCGTGGTACCGCCCACTTCCACCTTGGCTTTAATTAATACTGCTCCAACAACATATATACCAAATCTCATCTTCATACCTCTGATAGTTCATGAAATACAGCCCTTTTGATTTTCAAGTTGTATGGGCGGTGCCACGCCCCTTTGTCCAATTGGACCGAATTGTAAATATAAACCACCCGGGGCGCCACCCAAACGCATACAAAAAAATTTATGCAAATCGGTCCAGCCGTTCGTGAGTTATGAAGTCACAACACACTTGCAACAATTTTTTATATATATAGATTAAATAAGGGAATGTCTTCTTTCGATTAAAAGCTATTTTGGTGTACATAGTTAACAGTTTGAAGCAAATTTTATTTAAAAAAAAATTGATATTATGCGTGAAACCATATTGGGTTGTAAGGGCGATAGGCGGTGGACGTGGCTTTTTTGATGCAATTTCAATTGTTTTCTTAATTTAGACAATATATTGCTCGGTGTCAACTTTAATGATCTTGGACCACTCTTCATAGTATGTGCAAAAAAATGTATGAACGTTCCCAGTGTGCAGAGCTCTGAGTGGCCAATTAATTAAGGTGAAACTCTTTTACATCGGTGTGCGTGCCAGATCGCCTGGTGGAGAGTCTTTGAAAATAAGATATTGTTCGTATAGCCATTCCACAGACTGTTCCGCTATGATACCTAGATATTTTAGATGTTTAGTACAATTTAGGTGTGCTTTTAAGCCGGTATGTTCATTCGAAAATCTGCTGTAAGTGAGCAATGCGGAGCTGATGTTGTCTACACCTGCTGTCTTGCCGAGCTACAAAGAACGAATAGCATCGGCGGTCTCAGTTTCAACTGTGCAGACAGTACGTATGTCAGCTCTAATTTCATGGGAAATGCAATGGCACAGTCAAACAGTTTTAGATTGCGGAATTTACGGTATGTCGGCATAATAGTGGGACCATATGATCAGAGGTGGTATATTGAACTTGCAGAAATGATTTTTAGACTCTGGCGTTTGTGGCGCTTTTTGGTCTTTAACTATTTACCATATATTGTCTGACATCCACACTTTACGCCTACGTTGCGGGTATCCGAGATGTTGTTTCACGCCCTCTGAAAAAATGCTCTTTATTTTATTTATTTGCCTTCTACAGTTGTTCGGTATACCTTCATATCGGATGCTTAAAGAATCGATGTAGTTTTCGGGTACACAAGTGGACTTGAGTTTGACTACATCATATCGTCTTGACAAAGACTGTGTTTTTTTTGTTGCTGGATCGCAGATATTTTCAGTCGTATCTCCCTTACATGCAGGTGGTGATCTGAAGTTCCATCTGCACCACGCCTATTGCGTACATCCTGTAAGTCCCACGCCACTTTCTGCTTATCGCAATGTGTTCAACTGAGTTTATGTTCGGTGACCCGGGAACATAGTTGAGGCATAACATTGGATGCACGTAAAATTACGAGTTCGAAGGCGAATGGATATTATACTATCCGAATATGACTGCCATGTAATAAGAGACTTCATAGATTCATTGGAATGTAAGAAGCCTACGCGCTAGATATAGGGAGTCCACATGGCTTGCCCGAGTAGAAGAAGGTGAAGTTTCCGGCTGTCTTTATGATGCCATTACCTTGTTATCCATCTTGTTTTGCATAGACCAAGGCAGAGAATATTGTATAACCAAATCTCCTTGTATATTTGAACTAATCTTGATGGTTCTAAAAGCGTTCTTATATTCTATGTTCCGAATCGTGTCCTCGATTTATAGCTAAAGATCGGCAACAGTTGGGGATCATTTTGTTTCGGTTTTTGTAATCAGTAAAATTTATGATGGACTGGTGGGTTGGCCGATTGCATCCGCGTCCAAAAGTTGGTAGAAATAAATGTATATGTTGCTATTTAGACTGCTTTTAAGCCCATGTAATCAGTATTGCAAAATTAGCCATGACATCAAAATTGTTTTAGGCGATTTTAATGCTAAAATATGCAGAGAGACCGCATTTTAGCCTACTATCGGAAAATTCAGTCTGCTCACCGAAACGTCGAACAACGGCATCAGACTGATTGATTTCTCTGCGGCAAGCACTAGATTTGACCATAAAAATATTCATAAGGCAGCATGGTTATCTCCTGATCAATTGACGAGGAATCAGATAGATCACGTGGTAGTCGATGGAAGGCACGCATCGAGTGTTCTAGAAGTACGAGTGATTAGGGGTGCGAACATTGACTCCGATCACTTCCTTACCGCAGTTAAGGTACGCACAAGGCTAAGCATGGCGAAAAACGTACGTAACCAGGCACAACGAAAGCTGGACATCGGTAAACTGCGGACAACAGAGGTAGCGGACGCCTACTCCGACCATCTAACTCAACTGCTGCTGAATGCTCCAACCCCTGATATATAATAGCCGACTCCATAGAACGGACTGCGAGAAGCGTACTTGGGTACTCAAAGCCGTCTGAAGAAGTTGCCTGGTAAGATGATGAATGTCGCAATGCCACGAGAGAGACGGATGCTGCACACAGAGCGAAACTGCAGCCAATGGCAACGCGAGCTGTTCGTGAACGGCACAGGGAGAAGAGACGACAGGCAACTCGTCTATTTAGAAGAAAAAAGAAGGAGCTGAAGAAGAGGCAGGATGAGTGCACTGAGTTGCTTCGAAATAGAGGGGAAGCCCGAAAATTCTACAAGAGAGTTAAAGCGAGTTGCCCTCCTGCAAGGACAGCGATGGTCAGCTAGTGACGGACCCGGATAACGTTCTGAAGATATGGAGAGATCACTTTAGAAATTTACTGGATACTGACACCACTCCAGAAGACCCCGCTCCAATCCATGACGATGGTATTAACTGTCCACCTCCGAGCCAGAGCGAGATACGTATGGCCATCTCCCGCCTTAAAAACAACAAAGCTGCTGGAGCCGATGGTCTCCCTGCTGAATTGTTTAAGGCTGGCGGGGAGGAGCTGATTAGGAGCATGCATCAGCTCATGGAGAACATCTGGCAAGAGGAGAGCATGCCCGGGGATTGGAGTCTCAGTCTGTTATGTCCCATATACAAGAAAGGAGATCGTAGTGAATGTAAGAACTACCGTGGAATAAGCCTATTACCAATTGCGTACAAGGTCCTTTCAAGCATATTGTGTGAACGTCTAAAGCCTATTGTAAAAAAACTAATTGGACCATATCAGTGCGGCTTTAGATCTGGTAAATCTACGACGGATTAAATATTCACTCTACGACAAATCCTGGATAAAACTCATGAAAAGCAGATCGACACCTACCACCTCTTTGTCGACTACAAAGCTGCCTTCGACTCTCCTATAAGGAATAGGCTATATGAGGCCATGTCTGAGTTTGATATTCCTGCAAAGCTGATTCGACCTTGCAGATGTATCTTGGAAAACACCAAATCCTCGGTTAAGATTGGTAAGGATCAGTCTGAACCATTCAACACGGAAAGAGGTCTCAGGCAGGGCGATAGCCTGTCCTGTACCCTATTTAATATAGTTATGGAGAAGGTGATGAGAAAGGCTGGTGTCAACATGTCTGGCACCATATTCCACAAGAGCCACACGCCAGTAGCCTATGCCGATGATAAAGACATCATTGGCCGAAATCTGCGGGATGTGACTGCAGTTTTCTGATCGCTAGAAAAGGAGTCAGCAAAAATGGGTTCAGCGGTCAACGAGGACAAAACAAAAATAATGTTTTCAACGAACAAAGAGTCCTCTCGTTGGGGACGCAGCGTCAACGTTGAAAATTATTGTTTTGAGGTAGTCGATGAGTTTACCTACCTCGGATCTTCCGTCACCAGGAAAAATAATGTCAGCCAAGAAATTAAGCGGAGAATTGTGGTAGACAATAGCTGTTTTTACGGACTTCGGCAACACTTTAGTAACACCACCTTATCTCGGAATACTAAGAAACAGCTATACCAGGTGCTTATCTTACCTGTTCTATTGTATGCGGCCGAATCATGGCTGCTTACTACAACGGACATATAAAACCTAGGATTATTTGAGAGAAAAGTACTCCGAAAAATATATGGACCTATCTTTGTCGACGGCGAGTTTCGCCATCGGATGAACTATGAGCTGTATGAGCTTTACCACGACATCGACGTAGCTAAAAGAGTCAGAATCCAACGACTACGATGGCTGGGACATGTTGCCAGAATGGATGTAAATCAGTCATCGGCAGCAATACAACCACAATATGAGTTTGTGTTGGTGAGTTGTTTTCTTCGCTCTCTCACTGTAGTGAAGGAAATTGTTGTATAGTTTTTTTCATAACTATGAACAAAATTATAATATAATAATCTAGGAAATATTACTGTTGTGCGCGTGGCAATGCACATTAACAAATAAGAATTCATTTTTACCGAAAAAATGCATTTCTTTTATTGTTGTGCTAACAACAGGCGTCGGCACAACTGCGTCGGACGAATGCTCAAGCGAGACTGATTGAGTTTGTTTGTTTTCGTTCAATATGTGTGAGAATACATGTGTGGCTCTCTCGCTCATGTTGCCCAAGTGCGCGCTCTCGCCGGTCGCTGATGTAAATGCTCCAGCGAGAAAGGTGTTTGAAGGCGAGCCTAAAGGTTGGCGCAGAGCAGGGAGACACAAACTTCGTTGGAAGGACCAAGTGGTGGGCGACGTGCCACCATCTGGTAGGACCAACTGGAGAACGCACGCAGAAGACCGAAGCGTGTGGAATTTTTTAACACTTCAGAACTACGTTCGTAAGTTGTAATCGGCCACTTAAGTAAGTGAGTAGTAATTAAGAAAAAAGGGGTAACATTTTTACAACTTTTATCACTGGCCAAACCTAAGATGTCAGCATGCGGAAAGGTTAAAGATCATAGCAGCCGATTTCATTTTCATTTGCAAATGTCCGGCACTTTCAAATCCTACAAGTTTGCGGTTTCGAGGCAAACACAGACATATATGACAAATTATCTAAATTTATATATCATTGGAAAGGCCTTAGTCCGTAACCTTGGTTAAAAATTGACTGAGTTATAAGCCTTCAAGTGAGGAAAGTAATGAAGAATCGGGTTTTTACCCGTAAGTCAGGATTTTTAGACTTTAGGGAACTTTGGTATACAGGTTATTGTTGTACTCGATGTGAAATAAAACATGCACTAGTTTACTTTCTAAGTTCTCATTGAATGTAGCACGGTGTAATTTATTTTTTCAAAATACGTCACATTATTCCGGCACATACGTGAAGATAACTTATTTTTTTTATAATTCGAAATTTTCATATATTTTTTATTGTATATCCACAACAATGGTTCATACGGCATCATAACGCAAAAAAATGTTCTCAAAAGTGGATACACAACAAAACTGCTCCTTAATACAGTAAACTACGGATAAGTGCACATCGCATAAATGCAAAAACCGCATAAGTGCACTGGAACTGGAAGCCATTAGCCTTTTTTATACGTTAACATACAAAAATACATATAAGAGCAACACGTATAAATGCAAAAACCGGATAAATGCACAACTTTTGCTAACCTGAAAATGCTTTTTTAGTACAACTTTGCATGCATAAATGCAAATCTCTCATACTACATAAATATAGATTATGATTTAGAGAAACTGGAGAAAAAAATATATAAGGTTGGAACAGAAAACACGGTTCAAAAAAGATTTCAGATTTTTTCAGCACACGTGGTTTAGGTGAATCGAATTGAGTGCAATTTAATGTGTATTTTGCAAAATATGATTGCAATGATTCATTAACAGAACTGAATATTTTTAATTTTTTTGTATGAAATATGGAAAACACTACAAAAATTAAATATAAATTTGTGATTTTTTTACCTTGTACTGAACTGATTTTATAAGTTTTTATTAAAATATAAATAAAAACATAAAACATCTTTATATTTTAACTATTTTCTTAAAGTTCCGTCCAAACTGAACTGGTGTTACAGATAAATAAAAATAATCTAATGTTTGTATAAATGCAATAATCGTGCACTTATGCAATGTTTGTATATATGCAATAGTTGTGCACTTATCCGAGTGTTGTATAAATGCAAAAGCCGCATAAGTGCAAAAAAAGTCGCTCGAAAAACCTATTTGCACTTATCCGTAGTCTACTGTATATCAGAAACTATAAGAGATAAGGACCTGGGGATTAAACAGATTGATAGATCTAACAAATTTATCCAAGGAAATATCTTATTTTTTTTGATTTTGTGATATACGTGCAGATAACTGTGGAACGACGATATGTGAAAGTAAGCGTGGTCCTATCAGTCACACAACTATATTCACTTTCAATATCTGGTTACATTTACTAAATGTTCAAACTTACAATACTGCATCTAAGTAGTATATATAAGTTTGTAATCCCAACAAATGGAATGAACATTCGTTTTTTTTTAATCTCCTGAGAAAGCCTCTTTAAGGATTAAAATATATCTGATAGAAAAGTATTTTATACCAGTTTGACCCCGAATTGTCTAGAAAATAATGTGTCATTACAAAAACGTTTAAACTATAACATTCTTAAAATTAATTCATATTTATTTTCGTAGATATTTTTGAATCAACTTCAACGAATAAAATTAATCTTTTTGACTATTCAGGAAGCCTCCTTTAAAAATTCCAATTACTAGAGTTTATGTAAATAAAACGATTTACATTAAATTTGTATTCTAACCTGTAGACTTTTTAGCTTTGAGTGTGGGAATGCAATTACATCTCTCAATGAGGTAATATGATTGCATCTCTTGCTACAATGAACCGGTTTTGGTGATTAGCAACAAACACAGATTATAAATACTCAGAACTGTAAAATTTAATGCCGCTAGAAAAACTATGGGAGGTAGCTTGGGTGTTTGACCCACGTTGCAATGTATGACATAAACGACTGTCATACATTACTCTCAATCGTACGTATGAGTTGTTGTTGTAATAAAACTGTAATAAGAATAATATGCAAACAGAAACTTTTTGAAGAATATATTTTATATGGTTTGATATAAAGATACAATCTTGCCAATCATAATTTTTTCTCTGAGGATCAAATCAATTTAAGTGAACCGATACGCCCCTTTTATTAGTTGAAAAATAAGAATCTGAATACTTTAATCTAAAATCTCTTTCGTAATTGCTGTAATTGCCCATATAAATCTCCGGACAGTTGATGAGCATATTAGCCCATTCAGCAATACTAACAAGTTAAACTACATTAAGCTCTAAACATGTAAATTGTACGATGTTAATAAAAACCAACTCTAATTTTATTGTTTTGTGGTTGGCCTATCTAATGGCGAACTGAGACCCTTACCATTCTGACTGTTTGGCTATTTGCATATTTAAGCTTCTGTTATATTTGCCATTTGGAATAATTCCGACCAATATTTTAGTTCATGTCGTAAACATTTGACCATGGCCAATTGTGTGTTGTGTCCATGGACACCAACTGTTTGCGCATTGTTCACTGCTGCATAGTCCGGTCCAAATGGTCGACGACATAATTTTTGATATCGTTGGCAATAAAAATACAACAATTGATTTCAAATATAAAAATGCAGCAACGCTTCTCTGTGTGTGTCCTTCCTGTGCGATAGGGTGTATGGTGCGTGTGTGCAGGAAGAAAACTGGGCCACAATTTCTAAATTCTTTGTCTCATGGTCATGTACGAGTATGACAACAACTACAAAACATGGCTATATTGTGCCAACAGACTGCAGTGTGCCATTTGGAATTATTGTTTTCGTTGTCGCAGACAGTGTCAGTACTAGAATGGCACACATTTCCATGAAAAGTGGTGTAGTAAAGTTTAAATGCGTATTTAGTCAAAACCATATGGGCCCATTCCAACGGTCATGTGCACACAAATAAATGGCACGCAGGACAATGGTTTGCATTTGCTGTTAGTCATTGTGAGAGATGGCCTGGCAAGGACAGGATATCGTCAATTTGGTATGTATGAGTATGTGTAGAGGCAAAAATAACTCATCCCATATGGCCAGCAATTTTATTTCCATTCTGACCAAATCTCTTTATTTTTGCATAACACTTTAGACAACACATACCCTCTTGAATGAAATATAAAGTTGAATGAAATGCTCATCGGAAAAGTTGTCACAACTGTAAAACCCATTCATTTTAATTGCAACAAATGGAAATCTTTTGCAGCAACAAAAATGAACAAGTTCCAGAGAAAAATTTATGACATCTTTGTGACAGTGGGTAGATCCACAAAGAAGAGCGTACAAAACTGTTGTCATGAGTGGTTCATGTGTCATATTAATTAATTTCAATTCGAAAAGTTAGGCTGACATGTTTATTTTATACAGTTTTGGTGGTTGAATTCTACTAATGAAAACCAAATGCTAAAAATTAAATCCGAGTTGTTTTTCTTAATTAATGTTTATCGTCATCTGCAAATGAGTGCCCACGGAAACCTATGACCAAACGACAAATGTAAAGCGAAAACTTGGACATACATTTTTTTAATAAGAAAACTTCAGAATCAGCTGCTTTGATTTTGACATTTTATATTGTGCCAACGCAGGCGGCCATTGGAAGATTTAATTTGCTTTGTTAAAAAAAAAATTGTTAAAAAATTATTATTGTGTGTTAATATTGAAATTATAGTTGTAACGTGTATTAAACTAAACCATATTTTACTATATTATTATCTGAATTAATTATTTTACATAAATGAAGTTATAAATATTAATTTGTCTGTAATGATAATATATGTTATGTTTATTAAAAGTTTTTGTATTATGTTATTTTATTCTTTTTTCCATATCAATCAATATATCGAACCTTATCGACAAAAGGGAGACAACTCAAAATTTCTAAATTGTCATTTTCTGCATTAAAAAGAGAAAAAAAACACACAAAGTGGCAATATCTACCCAAAGTAAAAATCGTCCATTATTTAGTATCCTCTTCCCTAAAAAAGATCCGTTATGACACTCTCTGTATCTTCAGAATAGCTTATTTAGACTCAACCTAAGAGATACACTTTTAGTTTTTTTAATTTTGAATTGTCGAACAGGTGCGATATGTTTTCACTCTCTCTCCTTTTTTCTCATTAAATGTTTAAACCAGCGCCCAGCGGCGAAAATCATGACTAGCATCCGGTATACCATTCTAAACCTTCTTTCCTCCTTCACATTGTGTGTGATCAGGAGGCAAGGCCTTCCATCGTCGCTTCCTATAAGATGGTCTTCCATAAGGAACGCACACATGTTAAAGAAGGACTTGAAAAAAATTAATTATTTTGTTTTATTGAGATCCCAAGGCATTCTTTATAATGGCCTTTGGCAGACCTGTCAATGGAATACCTGATTCTGATGAAAAAATCATGTGTTTATCATTCCATATTTGGAAAACATTGCCAAATGAGGATGACTACATGCATTATATGAGGATGGCCTCTCAAATTCCGGCTCTGAGGCAGTGAAAGAATATAGATAATATAGAAAGACAACGTACAATTATATATTAAAATTCCGTTTGGAAAATAACAAACCGTATTCCCAAAATGCTTAGATGAACAAAAAAATATAACATTTTATTTACGATAAACTGCGTTGAACTGACAAAACTTTTTGTTAATCACATTTATTTATTTCTTGTTTTGAAAGTTGGTGAAGATCAACACCAAGTATAATTTCCGGTTTTTAAAGATTATTTTCTCTGTGTAGTAATGGAAAGGGAAACCTATTTGGTATTAAGATACTTGGGGTCTAACACGTCTCCTTCAATGCATTACACTATTTCTCGTATCAAATGATATATACCATCATCCCAAAGGGTGATATATGAAAAGGCCTTGAAGGAATATAAAAAAATAAACTAATATAAAACATATACATATATAAATTATACATATATTTCCAGGGGAAGGACGGACTATTTCATAGTACATATAAAATTGCTATAATTTTAACTTTTTTTTTAAATATAAAATCGTTTAATATTTATCCGCGTTACTGGCTTATAAGTGCGTAAATGTACATAAAGCCGGTTTTTTAAGTAACTCAAGATTTTGGCGGTATTGGGAAATGTTTTGCTCTTGTTTTGTATTGTTGATCTATGTATGTAAATAATGAGTTTGGTATCATTGTTCTATTCTATTATTGGTAATAGAATCTGTATTACAAAAGTTGTGTGAAATAGATTATGTTGACAGCTGGCAGGGCGGATAGCTATTTCGATAGTTGCCAAACTATCTTGTAAAACAGATTCTATTAGCAACAATAGAATAGATCTTAAACTGAACAATGAAACCAAACTCAGTAATGGGAAATTTGAAAAACAGATTCTTGTATTGCTCAGCAGCACCTACCAGAAAAATGGTATGATTTCCCACGAATTGTTAGTGTGTGTGTCCCTAACGCTCATTTAGATTGAAATTTTTCAATGTTTCCTCACAGTCGTATATAAACGATATCAGATGCGCTTCCATCTTCTACGCTTCTTCTTCAGTTCGTCGCACCAAGTTCTGAGGGGTTCTCAATAATCTGGTCTTTCTATACCAGTTTTGTTCACCTTCTTCTGCGATGTGCATCAAGGCCATTGTCGAAAACTTTTCATGCTGGAGCATTATAATCCATGAATGCAACATGACCTAACCAACACAACAGCAATACTTAAATCTGCTTGACCACGTCAAATCAAACGATATCGGTTAACGAGAATGGTTAGATATAATCTGCAGAGTATTTTCTCATCGAATACTCGGCTTATTCAAAAATACATAAAGACATATAGAACCATTATATGGTACAACTAGATTTCACGGATCGCGCTAATTACACGAATTAGATTCTTCGTATCGCTCAACTGCTCAATTTGTGGTTGTATCTTTAGTCATTTAGTTTGGGTGATGGACAATTTTTTTCCCTCTTTATCTCTAAAATTACGAATTTTAAAAAGCACCCTCATGTTGCACAACTACCGGATTAAATAAGTATCCCCTTAAAAGTACGAAATTCGAAAATCCAAATAATCCAAAAATTAAATATTCATCCCCATTTTCGCGCTTCCATTTTCAGATGTTTTGGTTGGATGATGGTACCAGTTTTATCCGTTTTTAAGCCTTTTTCCCCCTTTCACCCCCATTTCCGTGATTCTACCTTTAGCCTTTACCTTTAGTTTCACCCCTTTTTGGGGCTTTTTCTCCCTTTTTTTTGTAAATACCTTGAAATAAGCCACATTTTGATAAAGAAATAAGCTTATTGACTTTGACTCAGGAAGGAATATGGACTACATCGGCCGAACCCTTCTCGTACCCCCCATACAGAATAACCTATTTTTTGGAAACTTAATATTTCCCCCCATAACTTTCGAACAGCAGGTTATTTGAATTTTGTCAGTTAAATTATTTTGTAACAGTAGGCAGAACTGCAGGGAACAGAAACGTTTGCCACACCTAGTCTGGAACCTCTCACACAAGTTACCGAAAACACCTCCATAGTTCTACAACTATATCTTTTTGTAAGTACACTGAAGTCAGAAAAATTGTGCAGAAGGTAAACGTTTATTGGACGTTGAATTAAAATCGGACACGTTGTGCCCCTACTGGCGTCTCATATACCCTGTTGAGAATATTTTACCTTTAATGTTTTGTATTTACAGGTGAAAGCTAAGAAACCAAGTTTACGCCAACCCTCAGAAACTTTGGTTTCTATTGAGATTTTTCTGCGAATTTATTTGGGCATTTTTCTTTGATTCTCAGTTGGACCCTTGCGGAAACCCCATAACAAATTGCCATATGCCCAGTGATATGGGTATTTCCTAGCGTTGCAGACGCACTTTTTTTCTTATTTTGCGGTTTTTTGAAGAGTTGAAATATTTTGAAGATTATGTTCATATTAGAAAATGTAGATTTTGGACAGTACTATAATGTTCTTTTAATGAAACTTTACTTAAAATGTTGTATACAAAATTATGACATACACAAAGTGCGTTACGGACACACACAATTTTCCACAGCAACTTGAAGTTTCTATGAAAATTTGTGAAAATTAGCGAAATTTCTTATGTGATTAGTATATACTTACTTACTAGCTGGTACTTCTATGCAATCCCAGTAGATTATATACCGCACGTAGAAAAATATTATAAGCACTTCGATCTTCTGCACTTCATCTCCAGTTAGTCACACCGAGTTCTGTAAGGTTCTCAGTAACCTGGTCTTTCCAAAGGAGTTTTGGTCGTCCTCTTCTGCGCTGTCCATCGAGTTCATTGTCGAAGACTTTTCGAGCTGGAGCATTTTTACAACATGACCTAGCCAACGCAACCGCTTTACCTTAATGCGTTTGACCACGTCAATGTCAGTGTACAGCTCGTACAGCTCATGATTCACGACGCCGATACTCTCCGTTAACGATGATGGGCCCATATATTTGACAGAGTATTTTTCTCTCGAATACCGCCAGAACCGATTCATCCGCTTGTGTCATAACCCAGGATTCTGAGCCATACATTAAGACAGGTAGAACCAGTAACTGGTATAGCTGGAGTTCTGTTCGTCGAGAGAGGGCTCTGTCATTGAATCGTTTGCTTAGTCCGTAGTAGCAATTATTTGCAAGCAGGATTCTTCTCCGGATTTCTAGGCTGACATTAGGTAGACAAAATTATCTATCACCTCGAAATTATAGTTATCAAAGTTCACGAAGTTTCCCAAACGAGTAGATTCATTGTTCGTTGTAACTAATAACTTTGTTTTGTCCTCGTTCAACGTTAGGCCCATTTTCGCTGATTCCTTCTGTATACTCGAGAAGGCTGCCATCACATCCCGCAGTTTTCGACCGATGATGTCTACGTCATAAGTGTACGCGAGTAGCATGTGGCTTTTGTTGAATATCGTGCCACGCGTGTTTACTGCAGCTTTTCTCATTATCATCTCCATCACAATGTTGAAGAGATCGCACGATAGGCCGAAACCTTGTTTTAGGCCTCGTCTGGTATAGAATGGCTCCGTAAGGTCCTTGCCAATCTTCACTGAAGACTTCGTGTCAGTCAGCGTCATTCCCCAAAGACGTAACAACTTCGCTGGAATACCAAACTCAGCCATGGCTTCGAGTAATTTCTGCCGTATCGAGCTGTCGAAGGCAGCTTTATAGTCGACAAAAAGATGGTACGTGTCAATCTGTTTCTCTAGGGTCTTTTCCAGGATTTGCCGAAGTGTGAAAATCTGGTCAGTTGTTGATTTTCCAGGTCTAAGCCACACTGATAAGGCCCGATGAGGTTGGATAACACTGGCTTTAGTCTTTCACATAGCACACTCGACAGGACCTTATATGCGATGGGTAAAAGGCTGATACCACGGTAGTTGGAGCACACACTTCGATCACCTTTTTTTCAGCACAGGACATATTACGCTTACATTCTAATCGTCGGGCATGCACTCTTTAAGCCAAACCGTGCGCAGGAGCTGTTGCATGCTCGTTATCAGCTCCTCGCCACCGGACTTGAAGAGCTCTGCGGGCAAACCGTCGGCACCGGCTGCTTTGTTGTTTTTCAGCCGCGATATTGCTCTTCTTACCTCGGCTTGGCTTGGTGGTGGGCAATCTAAGCCGTCGTCGACAATTGGCGTCATAACTTCACGTGCGCTGCCTTCTGGAACCAGCAGTTGCTGGAAGTTTTCTCTCCATATGTGCAGCACACTCTGCGTATCCGTGACCAGATTTCCATCTTTGTCCTTGCAGGTGGGGAGGCCATTACCGTATCCATTTGCTCTTACTTTCTGGTTCCACTCACTACCATGTTCCTTCCCGCTGCGAAGCTAATCAGCCTAAACCCGTTGTCTGACGTGTCGGTATGCAGGCTGAATTTACCGATCGATGGACCAAGAACATCTTCCCTTTCTATTTTTGCATTAAAGTCTCCCAGAACAATTTTAATGTCGTGGCCAGTGCATCGGTCGTATGTTTCCTCTAGGCGCTCGTAAAACGCATCTTTCATCATTAGTATATTAGTATATACCTTTTTGTAAAATAAAGAAGACATGTTAAGGTTTTATAAAAAACTTACTTCAATCTAAATGTACGTTGCGGACACACACATTATTCTATGGATAACACAGGTCGACAAAAAAAAACTAATACCTGGGAAATTATACTATTTTCCTGGTAGGTGCTGCTGAGTACTACAAGTATCTGTTTTTCAAATTTCCCAAAACCCCCAAAATCTTAGGTAAAGAATAAAAAACCGGGTTTTCGTACTTTTACGCACTTATAAGCCAGTAACGCGGAAAAATATGAACCGATTTTAAATTTCTCAGCAGATTTGGAAAATAGAGACTTTCCAATGATATATATAGTTTGTTTTGTTAAAGTTCAACAAGTGCATTATATGATTACAAAAGCAAAAAGTTACAAATTTAGCAATTTTTTACTATGAAATTGTCCGTCCTTTCGCTGGAAATACCCATACAGAATTTAACATTTTGCATTTGTGGGCAGTAACCTTTTCTACAGTTTTACTATTCGTCTCGTCTGGCCATAGGACCGAAAGTCGTATGGGTTATGGTATTTATGTGTCAGTTCACCTGACTGAAATTTCTGTACTAGTATCAAGTGATATATACTCTCATCCCTAAGAGTGATGATATAAATAATATATTTTAAAGCGCAGAACTTCCTTCACTTTTGTTGGTAATGAGGCTATTCTGTTTTAAAATGTGAGCTAAGAAGAATTTAGATAAAATTGTTGTATTTTGGATAGATTCTTATAGGTACCACAGCAGAAAACTTAAGTAATCTTAACGATTAACATTTCTTTTTTCATCGATATGAATATTAATTCAGAGGCAATAAAAACTGCTAGCTCATCTAATCTAGCCAAAGCATTAGTCACAGCCACAATAAGCAAAAGATCAGCAACTAGAGATGGGCGCTCGTTAGGTGATTGTCGTGAATCACTTATGGTTGTGAGTAAGCGTGAATGTGAGTTTCAAAGAAAATCATCATGCAAAATGCATGTACTACTAATATAACAGCTAAATCAGCCTAGCAAACGCTCCGAACTATGTAAACTTGTTTGTTTCATATTTGGATCCCGCTTGTATTGAGTAACCAAGTCTAAGGCCATGCTGATAAGGTCCGATAACACTGGTTTTAGTTTTCTAAATAAAACATGAATTACCCAGCTTAAAAATTATATTTTAAAAAAAAAATAATTATTTTTATAAATATAAATTAAAATTATAAAAATCACGTGGTGGGCATAAGTACAAAGTTTGAGAACGTGAACGTACGTAAAGTATGGTTTACACGCTATCTACCCATATCTACTCATATCCCCTCAACAACATGAGCGAGATAGCCAAATTAGAAAACATGTAGGAGTAAGCAAAGACAAACACTACAAAATTATAGCAAAGTAATATTGAATTATAGGAAGGTGGATAGGAAACCAAAATGTACTGATTTGACAGGAGATAGGGGATATGGGTGGATAGCGTGTAAATCAGCCTTAAAAGTCAGTAGCAAAAAACAAACTGGGTGCCTGAAATTTCACAAGCGTGCTATTTAAGTACCCATCTCTACCAGCAATATAACAGGTTTTTAACCGAACACTTCAAAGGTCATACATGAGACATGAATATTAATGCTATTTCGGTGTATCACACAAGAGCGAAATATAGAATGTTAACCTTATAAAAACTAGGTAAAACTTTAAACTTATTGTACAATTTCGTCAGCAAAAGAAAGTTAAGCTATGTCCGGTCTGGTGCTACATATCGATATACAGCTTCTTGACTATCAATTTGTACCTGGTGAGAGCCGTTGGGGATGTAAAGTGAATCTTGCACGCTGATTTGTGGTCATGCCCCAACGGAAGATAAAGACGATGAGATTAAAGTTGCATTTTACGAGCGCCTAGAGGAAACATACGACCGCTGCCCTGGTCACGACATTAAAATTATTCTGGGAGACTTTAATGCGAAAATAGGAAGGGAAGATGTTTTTGGTCCATCGATCGGTAAATTCAGCCTGCATAACGACACGTCAGACAACGGGCTTAGGCTGGTTAGCTTCCCAGCGGGAAGGAACATGGTAGTGAGTGGAAGCAGTTTCCAGCACAAAGATATTCACAAGGCAACTTGATTATCCCCCGATGAAACACACAAAAAATCAAATTGATCATGTGGTAATTGATGGAAGGCATGCATCTAGTGTCATGGACGTGCGTGTGATCCGTGGTGCTTATATTGGCTCGGATCATTGTCTGGTTGCAGCGCACAAGACGGAGCAGAGCGAAAAACGTAACCAAACACAAGGAAGCTAAACATCACGGAGCTGCAAACCCCAGAGATAGCCACGGCATACTCCAAACAGCTCTCCCAACTACTACGACATAGCGCCTCTACTTCTGACGTTCCCGATACACAGTGGCAGCATATTGCGCATTCCATGGCAACCGCCGCAACAACCGTGCTAGGATATGAAAAACGACGCTCAGACGCATCCTGGTACGATGAAGAATGTCGCATAGTGTCTGAGGAACAGGATGCTGCTTATAGGGTAAAGCTACAGCCGTGCTGTTCGGGAACGGCATTAGGAGAAAGCAAAACGGGCGAGACAGCTATTTAGGCAAAAAAAACGTCAGATGAAGGAACGGGAGAACGAGGATATTGACCGATACAGGGATAGAGGTGAGGCCCGAAAATTTTACCAGAAAGTAAGAGCAAATGGATACGGTAATGGCCTCCCCACCTGTAAGGACAGTGATGGAAATCTGGTCACGGATACGCAAAGTGTGCTGCACATATGGAGAGAACACTTCCAGCAACTGCTGGCTCCAGAAGGCAGCGCACGTGAAGTTATCACGCCAATTGTCGACGACGGCTTAGATTGCCCACCACCAAGCCAAGCCGAGGTAAGAAGAGCAATATCGCGGCTGAAAAACAACAAAGCAGCCGGTGCCGACGGTTTGCCCGCAGAGCTCTTCAAGTCCGGTGGCGAGGAGCTGATAACGAGCATGCACCAGCTCCTGCGCACGGTTTGGCTTAAAAAGTGCATGCCCGACGATTAGAATGTAAGCGTAATATGTCCTGTGCTGAAAAAAAGGTGATCGAAGTGTGTGCTCCAACTACCGCGGGATCAGCCTTTTACCCATCGCATATAAGGTCCTGTCGAGTGTGTTATGTGAAAGACTAAAGCCAGTGTTATCCAACCTGATCGGGCCTTATCAGTGTGGCTTTAGACCTGGAAAATCAACAACTGACCATATATTCACACTTCGACAAATCCTGGGAAAGACCCAAGAGAAACAGATCGACACGTACCATCTTTTCATAGTTTATAAAGCTGCCTTCGACAGCCCGATACGGCAGAAATTACTCGAAACCATGGCTGAGTTTAGTATTCCAGCGAAGCTGATACGCCTTTGCGGAATGACGCTGACACGAAGTCATCAGTGAAGATTGGCAAGGACCTTACGGAGCCATTCTATAACAGGCGAGGCCTAAAATAAGGCGACTGCCTATCGTGTGACCTCTTCAACATTGTGATGAAGATGATAATGAGAAAAGCTGCAGTAAACATGCGTGGCACGATATTCAACAAAAGCCACATGCTACTCGCGTACACTGATGACGTAGACATCATCGGTCGAAAACTGCGGGATGTGACTGCAGCCTTCTCAGGTATACAGAATAATGGCAGCCTCGAAATCCGGAGAAAAATCCTGCTTGCTAATAAATGCTACTACGGACTAAGCAAGCGATTCAATGTCGGAGCCCTCTCTCGACGAACAAAAATCCAGCTATACCAGATACTGGTTCTACCTGTCTTGATGTACGGTTCAGAATCCTGGGTTATGACACAAGCGGAAGAATCGATTTGACAGTATTCGGGAGAAAAATACTCCGTAAATAATGTGGGCCCATCATCGTTAACGGAGAGTATAGGCGTCGCACACTGGGGATTTCCCGGAAAAAATCAAATTGTTAACATACTCTTCATGCAATATGCAGTGGTAATTTAAATTTAAGACTAAATGGTACAATCAAATCAAAAAGAATTACTTGGATCTGTTGCTAGTTTTTTTAAGCCGTTTCAAAGTCAGTACTTGTATGTTTTACCGAACTGACTTAATATAAACCTAAGAATTTCAAGACGAATATTATTTTAATATGTGAGCTAACGTTTATCTTTTAATTTTTTATTTAAAGAAGGATATTTCAATATACCAAAATTGAAAAAATAAACTCTGCAGAGACTTTGGTTTTTTTTATTTTTTTATTTTTATGAACATATAACATAAATCCCTTTTTCTCCAAACATTTAGAGCTGAAATTTCAGCTGTACGTGCCTACAGTTGGAAATCACTACTAATACATTGTCTCATATCTGTTTTTACATATTCAATCAAATTCAAGTGCATCCAGTTGCACCTCTCAATAAAAATTATATTTTTTATATTTTATATTATTGTTTTTTTTTTTAATTCAAAGAGAACATGTTGAAAGAAGTTGTGTTGCTCTGTACGAGTGGTACAATATGCCACCTACACTCCACAAAATTCTCTTTCATGGAAAGGATAATATTAATGGAAAATTTATTTTTCCTGTAGGATTACTACCCGAAGTCTCAGGAAAATCGTGACAAAGACTATAAAAAATATCGACTCAGACACTCCAGAAAATGCAGTCGAATTGTCACACACGAAGTTATTATGCACCGAATGATGGTGACATCAGATCCCATGATCTCACATTTGACTCCTTCGTTTATCCAGAAAAAGCATAGTGATATAAGCGACGAAGTCAAGGCTCTTTTAGAATAATAATATACAATAATAATAAAATTTTATATTCGTATGTAGTTATATGGGCGGTATGTGGTGGGCGTGGCTGATTGTGATGCAACTTTCAGAACTTCTAATTTTGATAATTGTAAGCTCTGCGGTAAGTTTCAACACATTCGGATCAAAATAAAAATTTTATATGAAAACCCCGTTTTGAGCTATATGTGCGCTATGAGATGGGCGTGGCCGATTTAAATGAAACTTTCAGAACATTTTCACTTTGTTAATTGTAATGTCTGTGCTAAATTTCAACACATTTGGAATAAAAGAACAAATTTCGTATGAAAAATTAAATTTGAGTTATATGGGCGGTATATGATGGGCGCTGCCGATTTTGAAGAAAATTTATATTTTTCTTAATAGCGTTAAGAAAGTGCTCGGTGCCAAGTTTCATCACTTTAGGAGTACTCCTTATAATTTTTTCACTCAAATGTATAAAGACATCCACACTGTGCGTCGAATGAATCAGGAGCAGTACACTGACATTGACGTGGTGACACGCATTAAGGTGCAGCGGTTGCGTTGGCTAAGTCGTGTTGTACGCATGGACGAAAATGCTCCAACTTGAAAAGTCTTCGACAATCAACTCGATGGACTGCGCAGAAGAGTGCTACCAAGACTCCATTGGAAAGACCAGCTTACTGAGAAACTTACAGAATCATTATTCTGCTAAACATTCTGGGTTTTTCAGGCAGTAAAATTGTTTTTAACTATGGGAATTGATTGAGTTTCACGAAAATATTGATTTGATGGAAGCATTACAGAAAATTTCTCAGACTGAGGGACTTGCCAAGTTTTGGGTAAATACGATTACTGCAGATTAATTTCTTAATTAGAAAAAAATTGCCATCATGTCTTTCACAATGCTTGGATCTCCTTACCTATGTGAAGCTGCTTTCTCAAAAATGAATTTCATTAAGAATAAATATCGTAGTTCCATACAACTCAAATATGGCCAGCCAACAGGCCTGTGTAAGCCTTATAAATTCATTCATTTCACAGTTTTTATGAGAGAATGCATTACCAAAGAAAAATAACGCATGACATAGTCGTAATTTTAGGTAAAGCAACATCCTTTTATTTTACAGCATGTATTTGTATTCACATTTGACGTTGATAACAATTCTTTTTTTGTTTCTCCATACAAAAATCTTCCACCATTGAGCAATGTTAATATATTTTTCCGACCAAAATTTTCAGATATTTTATATAGTTTGTAAATTGAAAAACAACAGAATGCTAGAAATTTTATGAACAAATTTACAAAATATACTATCAGCACCAAGCTAGCCTTGTTAAATATGTACATCAAACCGCAGCAAATCATAACCATCTTTCAGTCAAGCGGTTGCCACGACATTTCCAATCGATTCCCACATCGAACAACGGGTCATTTTCTTGAAGGTTATAGCAATACCCACAACATCTTTAACACATATAACATTATTTGACCCATACAAGATTGCGCCTATCTTTAACGGTTGACATCAATTATTACAACTTTTGTATATGTTATATTAAAAGTTTCTTATTTACTTTTTCACAACATATAATAAATAAACTTTATTCTCGGAAAAATAGTTGATTAAACCATTAAAACACTGCTTCTGCCACCTCTATTGCTAAACTATTCCAAATACTCCCACAAGTTTAACAACACTTTGTTGTTGTTGAAAAACAAATCTAATTGAGTTGAAATGTTTAAATACTCTCAAATACAAAGTTATTTATTCAAATAAATTATGTATCAAAAATAGAAACTTTTAAATTGTTTAAATAAATATAGATTGATAAATTACTCTTTAGTAGGTGTCACTATGCTATAAGCTAAATTGGATGGGAAAAAGTGAATTTGGCACGACTTTTAAAGAGCCCTACTAAATTAAAGGGCTACACTTGAATGCAAGAGCTTTTTAATTTGTGATAATATTGTTTTAGAATTACAGCAACTATTATTTTTAGGTCTACTGGTCTACTCTACATGAAATCCTATGTATGAGAAATGAGAGAGCCTACAGTTTAACGGCGACTCCGCATAAAGAGGTTAAAGTGTAGAATATGGGGCGGGAACCCAAAAAACAAAGGCAGAAATTCAAGAATAAATTTTAACTTTATTTCTGTATGCCAAAGATTCTCTTCTGCAATACCTCCTTTTGTTTATTGAGGTGTACGCATTGTACCTCTAGTTTTCGATTTTTTCTGATTTAAAAACTAAAATAATATCTCAACCTGAAATCTGCATGCTTCTCCGCGGGAGCTAGGAATTGATTTTAGACACATAATTTCTTGGTAACATTTTCTTAGAATTCTTTGTAGATTCGATTACTATGGTTTCTTCGACCCGAACAAAGTGATCGCATATTTTTGTCTCAAACGAATATTTCCAGAAGTATTTTGCAGCAATCTAAATTAGTTTACATATTCAACTTAAAATTTCCTAAATTTGTTTATTTGCAAATGACCGAATTAATAAGCTGGCTCCATGTTGCCTAATAACTGGCTAATAAATATGTTATTCTCTGTGTACGGAAACCATCATTGAATTCAATTTTATTGTTACGTTGTAATTGTATTAAACGAATTGTTCAACCAAGCATACCCTACCGATGGTAGGACATCCGTCATTATAAATCAATTAAAACTAAAGAAACTAATGGGTTTATAAAAGCGACAAAATTGTTCAACACCATCGTCATTAGTCATTTATATTCGACATTGAATCGTGACGCATAATTCAACCATGACTCTGACACCAACCGAGAGGCGCCGTGATCTATGCGAATTCATACGCATCACCATGCATTTGGCGGCCATGTATCCTTTGCATTTGAACCGCCGCCTGCCGCGATTTCTATGTGGTCTCGGTCTACTCATCGAGTGGGCATTCGAACTGTTCACGTATCTGGTGTCCATACACATCGCCATCCTGTTTATGTGCACAATGTATTTGAACCTCCACAGTGGCGATTTGGAAATGTTGGTCAGCTGTATGATACAGACGATTATTTACATCTGGACCATTGTCATGAAAGTTTACTTTCGTCGCATTCGACCACATCTGCTGGAAGAGTTGGTAAACGATATAAATTTGGAGTACAGAACACGTTCGGCCATAGGTAACAAACACTCAGCTACTCAGTGTCTGAGTAGATGGGAGAGCATCCATGTGTTCATGTTCCGGCTTTAATTCGTATTACTTTTTACTTGTAGGAGCCACATACGTGACTATGGACGAATGTCTGGCCTTCTCGAATAAGTTCATTAAGACGTATGTGTATTGCTGCTTCCTCGGTACGATATTCTGGCTCATCCTACCAATTGCTAACGGAGATCGAAGTCTGCCCTTGGCCTGCTGGTATCCAATAGATTACAAGGTACAAACTGAGTTTTTATGTGTATTAGGGTGGTTGTTATTTTGTTGGAGAACAAATGGAAAAATGCTTTCTTAAATAATCAAAAAAAAACGACCATACATGGTGTGAATATTTGGATACCAGGTTATGACCACGAGATAAATGATAACGACAATGTATTAGAGTTTGGGCATAATCTCTCTGCTCTAATCAACAGGATAGATGGTTTTAAGTTTTGTCGTCTCAAAAGTATAAAATATCACAAAAACGTATGTCCTTGTCGTGGAAACACTGTAGAAGTGCATCAACTAAATTTTTAGGAAAGAGTAGATCTAAGAGGGTGATTGGGAAATTTTCTAATTTGAGTCTTTCAGATTGTTATTCATTTGGGAATAACCAGAAGCTCTCTTTGAAGGTTCCCAAGCAGCTCACAACGTCCGAGAGATCACGTATTCCCCGGGCAATGCCACTGAACATCCGTTCAGTGATAGCAAATGTGAGAAGGCGCAATGTTGAGTAACCTAATCGGCATGCTACCACCGATGCGTCTTAGGAAGTAGGTAACAGAAGTTACTGATGCTCAACACAGAGGCTCTCTTAGTGGCTTTGGCAGCCCCAAGAAACTACTATTAGGCGCGGTGGTCTAATAGGCCACTCTCCTTAAACAAAACCAAAAACTCTATACAGAGATGGTGCCCCTATCTATCTGGCGGATGTCCTCGACAAATATAACGCTGACATCACCGCCATACAGAAATGAGATGGACGGGACTGGGATGCACACGACGAAAGAACTGTGACATATTTTACAGCTGCTATGCAGAAAGACACGAATTTGGATGTGGTTTCATAGTCGGCAAGAGACTTCGACACCTGGTCTCGCGGTTTAACCCTGCAAGTGACCGAATAGGCACTATTCGCATCCGGTCGAAATATTTTTACATTACGCTGATTTGTGTACACGCCCCGACGGAAGACAAAGACGATGATATTAAAGATGCATTCTATGAGCGCCTGGAAGAGATATCTGACCGCTGCCCTGAACATGACATTAAAATTGTTCTGGGAGATTTTAATGCTAAAATAGGAAGGGAATATGCTCTTGGTTCCGCAGTCGGAAAATTCATTCTACAGTACACACCTCCGATACGTATTCAGACTGGTTAGTTTCGTGTCTGCAAGAAACATGGTTGTGAGTGGAACCAGATTCCCGCATAAAGATATCCACAAGGCAACCTGGATATCTCCCGATTAAAGTACAAGAAATCAGATTGATCACGTCATAATTGATGGAAGGCATGTCTCAAGCGTTATGGACGTGCGTGTGATGCGCGGTGCAAATATTGACTCGGATCACCACCTAGTTGCAGCCAAGGTACGCACACGGTTAAGTAGTGTTAAAAACACTCGTAATCAAACGCAAAGGAAGCTAGACATCACAAATCTGCATACCACCGAGATAGCCAATGCCTACTCCAACCAACTCTCTTGATTCTCCAAACATACCCTCTAGTTCTGATGTTCCCAACACACAGTGGCAACGACCGTACTGGGTTATGAAAAACCACGCTCAGACAAGCCCTGGTTCGATGATGAATGTCGTGAAATATCTGAGGACGGCGACGAAGCACTATAATGAGAAAAGGAGGGAAAATCGTCTGTAGAAGAAAAGAGAGAGCAAGGATATCAAAAACTTCAGGGATAGAGGTGAAGCCCTAAAGTTTTATCAAATGTTAAAAGCAAGGTTTTGGTTCAGGGATCCCCACATGTAAGGACAGAGACGGAAATCAGGTCACGGACACTCAGACTCAACACTTTTGACCTCTACTCGTTCCCGAAGGCAGAATAAGTAAAGAAATCACGCCAATCATAGACGACGGAGCCAAAATAAAGCTGCGGGAGCCTATGGACTATCAAAGTATGTGTACACCCCCCCTCACGGGATTAGCCTTTTACCCATCGCATACAAGGTCCTGTCTAGTATGTTATGTAAAAGACTAAAGCCCACTGCTGCGAACCTGATTGGACCTTATCATGTTGGCTTTAGACCTGTTCATCGACTACAAAGGTGCATTCGATAGTCCGATACGTCAAAAATTGTTAGATGCTATTGCTGAGTTTGGTATCCCCGCGAAGCTAATACGACTTTGCGGGATGACACTGACTGACACGAAGTTTTCAGTGAAAATTGGCAAAAATCTGACAGAGCCATTTTCTACCAAGCGATGCTTTAGACAAGGCGATAGCTTGTCCTGCGATCTTTTTAACATTGTGATGGAGATGATCATGCGGAAGGCTGCAGTAAACAGAAATGGTACCATTTTCAACAAAAGTTAAATGCTGCTCGCGTATGCCGATGATTTAGATATCATTGGCCGTGGATTTCGGGATGTTTCTGCGGCCTTTTCGAGCATTGAAAAACGGTCAGCAGAAGTGGGTCTGGTGATAAATGAGGACAAAAGCAAGTAATTTGTTTCAACGAACAAAGAGTCCACTCGTCTGCGACGTTGCGTGAGCTATAACTTGGAAGTGGTAGACGATTTTGTCTACAGGACAAAGAATGTCAGCCTGAAAATCAAAATACGAGTATTGATCGCAAACGGTGAATATCGTCGTCATGAACCACGAGCTGTATGAGCTGTACAACGATATCGACGTTGTCGAGCGCGTTTAAATTTACCGAATGCGCTGGCTTGGATACGTTGTACAAATGGATGCAAATGTTTCAGCCCGAAAAGTTTTCGTCAATAAACTCGATGGGAGGCGCATAAGAGGGCGACAAAAACTTCGTTGAATGGACCAGATGATAGAGCTGTTATCTACACTTGGTGTGACCAGCTATCTACGGAGTGCAAAAGACCGAAGCGCTTGGAATTCTTTTCTACTGAGGCTACTGAAAGATGGATTTCTATTGCTGCTGTTTATTAAGAAGAAAAAGAATATCTAAGAGAGTGCAATTTTTAAGAATGACTTGCTTTTATTTAAACTTTGCTTTAAATATAGTTATCTTCGGATAAAGATGCCTATTTTGTATTAACATTGTTAAGTAACGTTCGCATTTTGTCTATAAACAGGAGGTGCCTTATGTGAGTCTAAAATAAAAACGTGTCAATGCACAATAACGCGAGAAACTTTATTGTGAACTAAGCCTTTATAGTCTATTTTTCACTGGTCTATACAGGCTGATGCATCCCTGAATGCAGATGAATAGCCGTCAGTTTGTGCATACGTTTGTGTGCACCATATTTCGTACCCCCCTAAAAGATTGGAAGCACACCCATTTTTAAGTAGACAACTTAAGGACCTCTGGAGTTTCTCCAGAAGTTTCCCTAGAAGTTTATTTTCCAAGTTTGGTTACTTTGAATGTGATAAAAAATCATTTTGTAGTCATTATTAAATTGTTTTGGTAGGAGTAACATTTCAATAGAATATTCGCTGGTTTAAATAATTGTTGATATCGGTTGACTTAGTAATTGTTTGCAAAATAAAAAAATGCATATTTCGAAAACTTTAATACTTTAATACGGTACAGTTTGCGGTGGACCATCTCTGATGGCTATCATCTCAGGCCAGTTTCAAATCGTCTACCAATGCTGGAAAAATAATTTGATAGCGCCTAAAAGACTGCTGTGTTTTTGAGATTATAAACAGTGAGAAACGGAAAAATTACTCGAGCAGATGAGTCAGAATTGTTGAAGATTATTAAATTTAATGCAATTGATCGATCTTTGTTTTTGCATAAACGTAAAACAGCCAATTTTAACCTAAGTTTGTTGTACAACAAAGAGATTTTGAGGATTGGAAAGTTTAAAAAAATATAAATTAAATGACTACTTTTTATTTTTCAAACCTTGATCATGGTACAGAAATTCCCCTTATCGTGGGACTTTTGAATGTTTTAAAGTCCTATTTAAAGGCCCTTTTCTAACTTTTCACTAAATATAGAAGAAAAGGACATAGAAGGAGTCAAGATAGACAGTTCAATTGTTCCACAAAAAAACCTAACTAAATTTTATAAAATACATTTGATATTAAAAATTGCACTAAAACAATAAGAAACAAAGATTTT
This sequence comes from Muscina levida, assembly GCA_964034835.1. NCBI lineage: Eukaryota > Metazoa > Arthropoda > Insecta > Diptera > Muscidae > Muscina > Muscina levida. The sequence goes on along the minus strand of OZ035880.1, from coordinate 66,379,872 downwards.
TAGGATCTATGTATATCAAGGAATAATTCCGCCCCACTTGTTGCACTGTTTTATTTACCTGCTTGTAAAGCGTAAACGGTTGAAGGACTTTTGGCCGTATGGCGTCTGACGTTTCCAGACATATAAAACAACTGTAGAAAAGGTTACAGAGTCCAAAGAGTTAATAAATTCGCCAACAACTGTATACAATTTAATTGAATATCTCTGGGAATTAGGGCATTTTGTTTGAGGGTACCGTAATGGGTAATGGGTGGGGTAAACCTCCCGGTTTCACCTATTAATACAACTTTTTGAGGAGTTTCATTTAGAAATTATTTGAAAAATATTGTTATTAGAAAAGCAGTTCATAAATTTACAACAAACTCATGATGACCACTCTAATGTCGTATATATATATTAAACTATCTAACGAAAATAACTTATTTTTTTCTCTGGCGACATCCGTTTGCTACTTTGTAGGAACCCATCATTTATGAATCCATGTACTTTCTTCAATCCGTGGGTCAGATACAAGTGGCGGCTGCTTTTTCTGCATCAAGTGGCCTCCACATGGTATTTGCGATTTTATTATCTGGCCAATATGATGTGTTATTTTGCAGCTTAAAGAATATCCTGGCAACGGTAGCGGTTCGCATGAGGTCAACTAAGGAGGAATTGAGGTGAGGTTTACTAAATATCAAATATGGCATTGTATGAATATTGTATATAATGAAGTATTCGAATTAAAATAGTCACATTAAAGATAAGTTTTGAAATTTTATGATAAAATGGCTTAATCTGCACTATATAATATGACTATTGAAATTTGTGAACGATAGCCCTCGACAGGACTTTTTCTTAAAAAATGTCCATGTCCGAAGTGAAGGATACAGGGAGGTATCCTTTCTCAGCTATGGTGTCGTATGACTAAAAAGAATTATTGACCTTAGAACATAGCACTATAAAGCACTCGCTGCTATTTTGCTACACTTTTCCAAACAATTTTGATCTCATTTGAACATACGGCATAGACATACGGCCTTATTCATAAAAAATTTCTAAAGTAGGTATTAAGCGTTCTCTAGCTAAAGTATTCTTCAGCCCTAAAAAACCTTTAATAAGAAATTGTATTCATAAACGTTGTTTATCAGTTCTTTAGCTTTATGTGTTCCGGTGGCAACGCCGACTGTTATTGGTCGTTAATGATGTACAAAAAAAGCTTTATAGTCGGATACAAAAGCTTTATAATGATACCAAATATGTATTTGCACTTACAATAAACTATGAACATTATTGTAGATCAATTTTTCAATGACTACGATTCTCATGACGGTAAGAAAGACGTTAAAGTAAAAATTGTATTAACAAATTTTAGTTTCTTTTCCTTATGTTGAAATAATATTCGGATACCGAATACATTTTTTCCTTGTTTTGATTGTTTATACATCACGAATATTATTTCATTATTTACAAATTATTTTTGAAGAATTTTGGAGAAATATTTTTTAAAATGGAATTCATGAATGAAAAGTGTCTATTTAGATACTTTTCTATGTGCGCGATGATTAAGAAGAAAATTTCCTTCACAACGTATACACGCAACAACTCTTTCCAATAGGAAAAATGCAGAAAAACTCAAAATAAAGATCTCAAATTCATGAATATAGAATAAATTGTATAAACGTCAAGTTATAGCACGCTTAAAGTGGAGACAACCCTACTTTAACTTATTGAAGATGTAAATCGTTTATGAATATTGTTTTCTCGAAAATTGCTTAAAAATGGTTTATAAACCTCTTATAAGTTTTTATGAATAAGGCCGATAAAGTTCAATCGATTTAATAAAATTCAAAATAGTTGCAATGAATCAAACAAAAACCGTCCGGCCTATAATTTCGGAGATCCCGACAATGTAGTTCGTGTATGAGCGTCTATTCCTGGCCAGCCTAGACTCTAGCGACCTAGCGTCTTAAATGCACCCTGAACACATCCATAAAAATTCATTGTTCAATAATTAAAGTCTCAAGACTCGAGTTTTCTAATGAAATACTAGAAAGGTTCACCAGTAATATCCAATAGAGGTTTCCGGCATACCTGTCGCGTAATACCTGTCGAAACTACCGACATAGGTTGCAGCGTCAAAATAATCCTAAAGGATTGTGATACTATTTGTTTTAGTTATTTCTTCCATGTTAGACTCCAAGTATCTCCAGACCAAATTCGTTTCAGGATTAGTCTATTGATCACCTATGGAATGAATGGTCATGCATATGGTTGCTGCTCGCTGGTTCAACATCTCCCAAAATGCTCGATGAACCCAATTTTTAATTAAATTTTCTTTTCATTCTTAACTCCACTCAACATCCCATACTAACCAGTTGTAGTTTTTTAAATCCACCCTTTCCAAATATCAATGTATCTTTTGCTTCTTAATTGGCAGCAGCAACAAAAATTCATCAATCAATAGTCGCACGTAGAAAAGAATTCCCAGCGCTTCGGTGTTTTGCGCTCCGTAGATAGTTATTCACACCAAGTGTAGATAACAGTTCTTTCACCTGGTCCATCCAACGAAGATTTGGTCGCCCTGTCCTGCGCCGCCCATCGAGCTTATTGAAAACATTATCATCTATTCGTACAACGTGTCCAAGCCAGCGCATTCGGTCTATTTTAACACCCTTGGCTACGTCGATATCGCTGTACAGCTCAAACAGCTCGTGGTTAGTTCGACGGCTATACTCGCCGTTAACGATGATTAGTCCAAATAATTCGCGAAGTATTTTTCTCTTGAAGACTCCCAGAATAGATTGATCCACTTGTGTCATTAACCAGGATTCTGCGCTGTAGAGCAATACAGGTAGGATCAGTGTCTGGTAGAGTTGGAACTTTGGTCTTCAAAGTTATAGTTGTCAACGTTCATGCTGCGTCCCAGACGAGTGGACTCTTAGTTCGTTGAAACAAATAACTTGGTTTTGTAGTCATTCATCACCATACCCACTTTCGCTGACTGCTTTTCAATGCTAGAAAAAGCCGCATTAACATCCCGCGGCATACGCGAGCAACTTTTGTTGAAGATGGTACCATTGCTGTTTACTGCAGCCTTCCGCATGATCAATTCCAGTAAAAGATTATTTTCATTGATTTCAATTATTTCCTCTTCTTCTTCCAACACAATATTATCACCTGATATTTTTTGATTAGCTTCAGTGTGAAATAACCGATCAGACATATTCAAGGCAAAGTCTATGTTTCCGTTTTGGAGCTATATTTTTAAAAGTTATCATTTATGGGGAAAAGTGTTATAAAACAAGTGGGTTAAGTACTTTTATTCGTCTATCATTTATTCTAGACTTAAGGTGGATAGTCAAATCCTTTGAAAACGAATTATTTGCCCTGTCTAAATTGTTAATTAAAAATTGTATAATTTTTTCCAATTCAATTAATGTTGCAGAATCTTTGCTAGGCCAAAGTATTACATTTATATAAAGAAAGAAGAATTTATTTAAAAATAATTTAAATCGATTAATCGGTTTAAATTGATCGATTATTCGTTAATTGAAATTTACCATATTTTCTTAATCGCAAAATTATTCGAAAAAAATTCATCGATTAATCGAACAACGATTTATCGATTGGATACTCTAGTCCTTACAGGTGGGGATCACTGTTCCAAACCCTCTGCTTTTAACCTTTTGGTAGAACTTTCGGGCTTTACCTCTTTCCCTGTAGTTTTCGATATCCTGGCTCTCTCTTTTCTTCCACAGACTCTTTTTCCACCTGATCATGGGTTTCATTTTTCTCCTCTTCTCATTATAACGCTCCGTCAACGCAAATATAACGGACATAACACCCAAACTAATTTTGCGACTAAAAGTAATGAAAAAGCTTGATGAAGTTGATGAAGTGGGGGTGGGCGGACGCTAATTACGCAACAAGACTAACTGCAGTACAGTCGTTGCGGCAGTGGTCTTAGAATTCGCAATATGCTGCCACTGTGTGTCGGGAACATCAGAACTAGGGGGTTTGTTTGGAGTAATTGAGAGAGTTGGTTGGAGTAGACATTGGCTATATTGGTGGTATGCAGCTTTGTGATTTCTAGCTTCCTTTGCTTTTGATTACAAGTGTTTTTAGCACTTCTTAATCGTGTGCGTACCTTAGCTACAACTTAGTGTTGATCCGAGTAAATATTTGCACCGCGCATCACACGCACGTCCATAACGCTTGAGACATGTCTTCCATCAATTACCACGTGATCAATCTGATTTCTTGTATTTTGATCGGGAGATATCCAGTTTGCCTTGTGGGTATGTTTATGTGGGAATCTGGTTCCACTCACAACCATGTTTCTTGCCGACGCGAAACTAACCAGTCTAAATCCGTTATCGGAGGTGTTATTGTGTAGACTGAATTTTCCGACTGCTGAACCAAGAGCATCTTCCAGAACAATTTTAATGTCATGTGCTGGGCAGCGGTCATATATCTCCTCCAGGCGCTCATAGAATGCATCTTTAATGTCATCGTCTTTGTCTGCCCCGGATCCGAATAGTGGCTATTCGGTCACTTACAGTATTAAACCGCGAGACCACATCCAAATTCTTCTTTTTCTGCACGGCAGCTGTAAAAGATGTCACGGTTCTTTCGTCGTGTGCATCCCTGTCCAGTCCATCTCATTTCCTGTATGGCGATGATGACAGCCTTGTATTTGTTGAGGACATACGCCAGTTGGATAGAGCCACCATCTCTCTATAGAGTTCGGACATTCCAGGTGCATATCCTTAAATCATGGTCCTTACAACGTTTGCGGGGGTGGTCAACAATTCGGGGGGTGTTTATGAAAGCTACGCAATTAATTTATTTTCCGATGAAAATTTACATTTGAACCATTGAATTTATTTTAATAAAACAGTAATCAGCAATAGAAATACATTCTAAAAAATATAATATCCATTTGTATACCCATAGGGTAATATCTGATTTACAGGAATTTACGGATCCGGAAATAAATGAATACTACTGTTGCGTAGAGAAGAAATGCACGATCAGTACCCTGGTGGAGTATACCAAACAATATGGCAACCCCATAAATGCCCTGCAGGACTTTCGCATTAACTTCCGCTGTGCGTTCAAAGAATGCATTCATCATCACTGGTACATACTCAGCTGCTTGGATAAAATGGAAAAGTTCTACAGTCCCATATGGTTTTTTAAAACGGGCGAAGTTACGTTTTTAATGTGCCTGGTTGCCTTTGTGTCCGTTAAGGTTTGTATGCAGCTTGATATATGTAGTCCTACGGACCTCCCTCCCCTAATAAAATATTTTCAAATTTTTAATCTATTTAATGTACCACAGTCGACCACAGCAAATTCATCATTCATGAAGGCCGTCTCGCTGGGTCAATATTTGGTTTTGGTCGCCTGGGAATTATTGATTATTTGCTATTTTAGTGAAATCGTTTATATTAATAGCCAACGCTGCGGTGAGGCTATTTTAAGAAGTCCTTGGTACCTTCACATGCGTGAAATGAAAAATGATTTCCTAATGTTTTTGCTCAATTCGAAGCGCTCCTTCAAGCTTACGGCCGGCAAAATGTATCCATTGAATGTGGACCGTTTTCGGGGGGTAAGTGTGACCTAACATAATGTAAACGAAATCACACAAAGTGAAATGAAATGATGCAGACAGTTTTCGCTGGCATGGAAATGAAGTAATCATTTGTTATTTTTTGTGTGTGTGTCTGTGTATTTTTTCTTTACAGGTCATAACGACAGCTTTCTCTTTTTTAACTTTATTGCAAAAAATGGATCAAAGGGACTAATAAAGGTTGCGGCGAAAAGAAAACAAAGTGGAATTAACACATCATGGTCACATTTCGCTAGAGTTGCTAACTTAAAGCATCTACATATTTTATAGAAATTCAAATTAGTGTGCATGCTATAACATCTGCTCTCATCTCAGCACCAAAAAATAAATAATAAACTGAATTTTTTCCAATAAGCCTTTCTATCAAATTCAAATAAAAACAAAATAAAATTAAAGCACTTAAATCAAATGTATTTATTGAACAGTTTGTAATTAACAAATATAAAATACTTTTTTTTATAATTATGAGTGAGGATATTTTAAATCCCTTGCGTGAGATATGGACGAGGCCTTCGCATTTATGTGGGTTAACGTTCTTTTATTTGCGACTTACTAACACGACTTAATAGACATGTCTTTCTACTTTCGGAACATGTTTAATATAACTTCATTCCTTAAGTACTCCTTCTTTTCTCTACGTTTCCATGATCAGATGAAATAAATCCCGTTTTTCATTTGATGACAATGAGTTCTGATTCCTTCATTCTTTTGTAAGAAATATTATAAGGTTCAGCAGCCGACATAGAGTTTCTAGAGCTCAGGAAAGCCACCAAATCTGAGAGTTGGTTTATATATGATACAAGTGTTTTTAGATATATGATACTAAGACAGTTGTTGAGACATTTGGTCAAAGTTAGAAAATTTAAATTCCTTCAACTTCGATTGCGCAGACTCAAAATAATTTAAATTTTCAATGGTCCTGCATTTTGGTAAACTTTATTTTAATTGCCTGCTTTTTGTCCCAGTGCACAGATTTTGCATTAAGATCACCCACAATCATTGTAAGGAGTGGAGAGTTAAGGATTGAGGTCACAATATAATGATCGTAGTGTTGGGTAAAATGTAGCAAGTGATTAAGTTAAATTATGTTATAAATTGAGGGCAGTTATGCCAACACACTAGATATCCTGTTCAACGGCATATTCAGGCAGAGGCTTATTGGGCAGCTGCCCTAACCTACTATCGGCGATTTTTTTTTTTTTGTGTTGGTACATTATCATCAAAAATTAAATAAATTTTATTTAAACAAATTTATTATTTATAATATTATTAATATTAAGAATGAACTAATAGGCTGTTTCCAATACGGTCGCGCGCCAATGAACAGCATCTTGGCGCATGAGACTGCAGACGCGGCTGGAAAAGAGCAGCTTTCGATAGGAATTAGATTTTTCGACCACAACAAACAGATTATTCGAGAGGAATTTGTTGGTTTAGTCGAACTGATGACAATGGATGCAGAAACCATCGCTGACAATATCAAAGCTTTTATTGCAGAATTAGACTTAGATCCAGCAAAATGTGTCGGGCTTGGTTTCGACGGGTGCGCTACAATGGCATTCAAGACTAGTGGTGTACAAAAAATATTAAAAGACACATTTCAAAAAAGTTTTTTAATTATTGCGCCAGTCATCGTCTCAATTTGGTTGTCAATGATCTTAATTCGGTCCCCGAAATCCCAAATACCATTTCTACCATTAAAGATATTATAATTTTTTTCAAAGAGTCTCCCATTCGAAGAAATTACGCTCCAAATGTACATTCGTTTTGCGAAACACGTTGGTCGGAGAAGTACAAAAGTATGAGCGATTTTAAATTCTTTTATTGCGATATAATAGATGGATGGATTTGAAAAGTTGTGCACAGAAGGCAATGCTGGCACAAGAAATGTTGCCTTTCAGCTACATAGTGCTTTTACTAAAAGCGTTTTTCTAATTTGTATGTGCATAATAGCAAAATACTACAGTCTTCCCCAACCAGTGCACAGTGGTCGTCTTATAGGCCAAAAATAAAAAAGAATTAAGTCAAAATTCTGCGTAATTCTACGGCAATAGATCTCACAATAGCTTTTGCTCTTTCAAATTACTTTTGTTTTTGCTTTATTCCACCTGTCCTCTTTAAGAATAGCTGCCAAAGGCAGACTATGAAAATAATTTTGTTTCGCAGCGTGAGTAACTTTCAAGTGAAGGCCCAAAATAAAACGTAAAAACCTCTTTAAAAAATATAGCTTGATTAATGGAATAATTAAATATTGTAAAGAAAGGTATCAACTATTATTTAAAAAAATTAAAAACTTCTCAGCATGCTGTGTCTATTTAATTAAATTAATTTATTATATGCTCCAGCTCGAAAAGTCTTCGACAATGAACTCGATGGACGGCGCAGAAGAGGGCGACCAAAACTCCGTTGGAAAGACGAGGTTACTGAGAACCTTACAGAACTCGGTGTGACTAACTGGAGAAGAAGCGCAGAAGATCGACGCGCTTATAATATTATTCTACGTGCGGTATATAATTCACTGGGATTGCATAGAAGTACCAGCTAAAGGTGGTATTACACGACATGTATTGTACATATGACATGTCAATTTTTACAGTGTAAAATTTATACATGTCGTGTGACCCCTTTCAAACACTGCTTGTGTAAAACGATGTGTTGGATAACATATGTATACATTTCATTTAGAGCGTGCTCTATTTTGACATGTAATACATATCGGCAATCAGCTGTTTTTGAAAAACAACAAAGCGTTTGCTGACAAAAAGTTGAAAAGGATAAGTATTTTATTTCAAATCGTAAATAGAACAATTAATGAGTGTTTTTCAACATATTTTTAGTTAAATTGGGTTAATAAAGCTGTGTTTTCCGATGATAAAATATAGCAAAGTCAGCTGTTAATGATAAACACATGTATACATACACAAGCACGTTTGAACGCAAAAATTATAAACCAAATGTACACGCTCATTTTGACAGACATGCAGAATTACATATAGCTTTTTGAATTGAAAAGCCATGTGTAAAATACATGTCGTGTAATACCACCTTAAGTAAAGTAAGTAAGTAAGTAATTTATTATATGTGCCTATTTCAGTGCTAACTCGTGTGTAGACTTCAATTTCACTTAGAATTTTAGTTGCAAAGTCGATCGAAGTTGACAACCAAATTTGTTGTAAAATATTTACCAATATTTACAGATTATATGATGTAAATTTCAGCTGCGGAAATTTGCGGAGTGTTGAGTTATCTTCAATAGAACAAAGTGGCCTCACCATTTTCGGTGTAATTTTTTTTAATTGTGTACTCTAAGAGAGTTCCTTGAATCCTATACCCGTCATTGACCAAACTGTAGATTTAGTCATAGATTGATGGAATCAATGGATGTACCGACTTTTGTATGCCTACTTTGAAATTTTAATTTTCAGGATCTAAGAGAGGTCCTTTGTTGCGACGAGAATTACGCAGGGGAGAACCGTGGGGTGGTGGCGATCCAATGGCAATGAGGCAAGCAATACCATGGAGGGCTAAAATCGCTGCACGCCCAGGCCTCAACTCCAGGTTGCCTTACCTCCGAAGAAGGGGGGGTCGACCACGCGCAATGGCCACAATCCCATGCGCACGCCTTCCTGGCGGATAAATTAAAATGCGTTTGCGGTACTCCTGTTCGTAATTCTTGAGGCGACCTTTTTTATGTCTATGGTGGCCGAGAAGTCGCCTAGTGCCATGTTTTCTGTAATTTTATTCAATGTTAGTAATTCTAGGTAAAAGTGGTGTTAGTAATAGTGGTAGAGAAAAAGAGAAATGAAGGAAAGAAGCAGAATGCCATATGAGCGCAGGGTAGTAGCGTATGGTTCGCGTTACCAACCTTAATACACAAACGTAGAGTGCGAATACGTATGGCCCATTCAGATGCGCTAAGGCACTGACTGGATTTCATTCATAAACCCACTAACAGAAAACTGTTACTAGCGTTTAGATTTAAATGTAACAAAAAGGGAAATTTGTGCTCGCGCCTCTCCTAAAATAAAATGAAGGAATATGAAAAATAATAAGAAAAATAAATAAAATAGAAAAAAGATGGCTGTTTTTGTGTTTTTTTTAGACAGATTAAAAAAGATGGCAGATAGCTTTCAATTTAGGAGGGAAAATCAAATAATAAAACAGGCAAAGTCAGAGAATAGAAAGACAAAAACGATTCAGACGGCGAACTATAAAGTTCATGGAAAGTGTCCGGTGTTCCATGTAGTGAACTATTTTAAAAAGTGTAGGTGTTATTAAAAAGACTAAGTTTTTTTAATCGTGCATACAAAAAAACAGTTTAAAAACAAAAGACATTTATTTTTTAGAAAAAAAAAACAAGCAGAAACAATTTTCGTGATTAAATATTTTGGTTGAGAAGGATAGATCCCTAGGCATAAGCCAAAAGTGCAACAATCTAAAGTAAGTGAGACTATATAAAAAAAATAAAATAAAAAAAAAACATTTTTTTTTGCGTGTAAAGTTAATTTTATTATTTTTGGTGTAGGAGCATTGGAACGCCTGGGATAGCGTGAGGAAGCATAAGGGGGAGGTGGACTAAGGAAAGTACAATCCTCTTTGACCAGAATCGACCAATTTTTAACGCGATTTTGTGATTAATCCCAAAGCGATAATAATCGGCGCCATCTATGGTATGTCAACTATTAACAACAGTACTACCACCGGAACCCCAGGTATTTCTACACAATAGAGCACTCTTTGAATTTGAAAATATATATTCGCAAACTGAATATTTGAGACATAGAGGGCGCCGGATCTTCAAGTACCACCAGAGTCTGTGGGCTGGCTCACCGGAAACAGACTTAACACTAGCAAAACCGGTGGGATCGCCCCTTATAAGCAAATTGCTAGTTTTTTTGAATTATTTCCAATTTTTTCAAATATTTAACTCAACCCAGAAAAATCAAAGTAAAATAACCTAAAGAACTGTGTTTAAACTAAGAAAACGAAAACTTGAAAATTACAATTAGAACCTAAGATATACATAAAAGACCCAATACAAAAAAATTAAAAAAAAAAAACAATATAAACAAAAAAGGGAACAGAAATAATAGAAATGTAGGCTAAGGTTAGATTTAAGGTTATGTAGTTTATTTATATATGTTAGTGATCGTACAATTGTGTGTTTTAAAGATATAAGTGTTCGTTTTATCCTGTAGGTGATTTCAGCGTTTTTTTGAATACAATTCGTCGCGTGTTTGTCCTTAACAGTTTTTTTCTTTGCCAAGCGTTGACTTCCCTAAAGAGCTCATTAGGTAGGGTCGGCGTGTCAGCGAGGTGCGAAATAACTTTTAATTTTTGAATAATTTTCGTTCAGAACTTTAACCTTGAAATCATCTAAAGATAAAAGATAGAGAATAGAATATTAATTCAAAATTTGTATAGGTTAGGTTTTGTTTTTATAATAAATGATTATGTAGCAAGGAAATTTAAACAATATGGAATAGTGTAATCATTATAAAGGGTTAGGCTAGATTTTGATGTGGTGAGTATCGTGGGTGTGTGTTTTTGGGGCCATAACAAAATATATCAGAAAAGAAAAGAATATGGCCTAGGTAGGGTGGGTAGTGTGGGAGACGAACACCAGTTTCCCCCCTTTATGAGTGTGTTGTGTTGTAAATGTAGTGTTTGTGTTTTATCCCAAAAAAAAAATTATTGCTTGTCCTGGGCTGGAGCGAAGGGTTGGGATTCTAACCTTGAGAGTCCGAAGAGCTAGCTGGACTGACGCTTCAGTGCCTATAGGGCACGTAACACCTTGAATCCTTTGTCAAACATTGACCTAATTTTAGATTTAGTCATAGATTGATAGAATCAATGGATATGCCGATTTTTGTGTGCCTACTATGAAATTTTAATTTTCAGGATCTAAGAGAGGTCCTTGAATCCTTTCACAGATTTCAACCAAATGTTAAAAATTGGTGTCCTTAAAAGAGACTGTGAGATGTGCCAAATATTATTCACCTATAAAAACTCCTTCTATTTTTGGCCGCTCTTTGTATGAAAAGGCAACCACTGTGCAGTGGTGAATTTATTGCAGGCCAAAAACAACTATATAATTAAACGCAGTGAACACCTAAATCATATGTATTTTAAATGTTTTTGAATAACATAGAGCAACATCTGAAGTTGAATTTGAAATGATTTTTAAAGAGTGTGAAAAGTTGGCTGAGAATGTTTCATTCAATATTTGCGTGCCTAGAGTTGTTGAAAAGCAAACTAGAAGAACAAATCCTCCATTCACGACAACAGAAGAATATTACCGCCGTCTTATTTTCATACCCTATCTGGATTCACTCATAACATCCATAAATGACCGATTTTCCAAAGAAAATAATGCAGTTTTCGATTTCGCAGTCCTAAGTTCAATGCATCTTAATACCAAAAGCCTAGACCAACTTCAGGATCAATTTTTGCGTGCAAGCTCTTTTTATAATTTGGAAGGTATTGAAAATGAGCTTGAACTTTGGCATATACATATATTAGAATGAAGAAAACGAAAATGACATAGATTTGATATTTGCTTATAACAAAACAGATTTTTATCCGAAGATAAGTGAAGCATTGGACATTTTGTTAGTAAAGCCCTCTTCAACTGCAACGGTGGAACCATCTTTCAGACTCTTAGAAAAGTTAAGACGTGGCTAAGAACATCTATGGAAGAAAATCGTTTAAATGGTAATAAAATAAAAATCACAATTTCATCTTATTACATATATTTTATTTTTCCAGGATTGTGTATGCTAAGCACCCATAGGGCCTTAGTAAAGGAGAAAATGGCTTATCTCGAGGAAAGAATTTTGGAGGAGTTTTCAGCAAATCAAAGAAGGCTGTTATTTTCATAAAAAAAATGTGGGCCCCACCTTACATGAGGACCTGTGAACCATGTTTCGCATAAAAAAAAATTGCAAACATTTTCGTTAATCGTTAATCTTTAAAGTCATACTACAGATACACATACAATACAACTTTTTTTTATTACAGTACACATAAGAAGCAAGCAGTGCTTTCTTCAAACCTGCTCCCACCGCTACAATATCATCCGGGACATTATTTCTTGATTTCATTAATGTTCATTGAATTCATTAGAATTTTGCAACTGCTAAAAAAATTCCCTGTAAGTAGGTTTTGTGGTACATAATACATCAGCTGTGTTGTTAAATAAGCTTCGTTATAGAGAAAACTATGTTATATAAGAATACGTAAGAGATAAATTAGGAAAGTGTTGGGTTTTTGAAAAAATTTCGTTATCGAGAGAAACTCGCTATAGAGAAGTTCGACTGCAATCCGTGCTGTTAGGGAAAGGCATAAGGAGAAAGCAAAACGGGCGAGACAGCTATTTATGCGAAAAAAAACGTCAGATGAAGGAACGGGAGAACGAGGATATTGAGCAATACAGGGATAGAGGTGAGGCCCGAAAATTTTACCAGAAAATAAGATCAAATGGATACGGTAATGGCCTCCCCACCTGTAAGGACAGTGATGGAAATCAGGTCACGGATACGCAGAGTGTGCTGCACATATGGAGAGAACACTTCCAGCAACTGCTGGTTCCAGAAGGCAGCGCACGTGAAGTTATTACGCGAATTGTCGACGACGGCTTAGATTGCCCACCACTGAGTCAATCCGAGGTAAGAAGAGCAATATCGCGGCTGAAAAACAACAAAGCAGCCGGTGCCGACGGTCTGCCCGCAGAGCTCTTCAAGTCCGGTGGCGTGGAGCTGATAACGAGCATGCACCAGCTCCTACGCACGGTTTGGATTAAAGAGTGCATGCCCGACGATTGGAATGTAAGCGCATTATGTCCTGTGCTGAAAAAAGGTGATCCAAGTGTGTGCTCCAACTACCGCGGGATCAGCCTTTTACCCATCGCATATAAGGTCCTGTCGAGTGTGCTATGTGAGAGACTAAAGCCAGTGTTATCCAACCTGATCGGGCCTTATCAGTGTGGCTTTAGACCTGGAAAATCAACAACTGACCAGATTTTCACACTTCGGCAAATCCTGGAAAAGACCCAAGGGAAACAGATCGACACGTACCATCTTTTTGTCGACTATAAAGCTGCCTTCGACGGCCCGATACGGCAGAAATTACTTGAAGCCATGGCTGAGTTTGGTATAAATATATAAATGTTATCGGTAAGCGGTCGAGGTCATCTCATGGTAGTTACAGAACACCGAAATAGCCTTGATGTGACGACGATGTTGAAACGAAGTGATGTTAACATAAAAATTACGACGATGTCGACGACGACATCGGATATAGAGGTGATTATGTAGAGTTAACAGAGTTTTACTAATATTCATACCTAAGGCTCGTATCTGTACTGTTTTTCGCAGTACAGTACTGTTTTTCGACACCAAAAACTGCGTACTGCTTTTCTCCCTCAAAGTACAGTTTTTCGATACATAATAGAAATATAAACAGCGAACAGCGAATTCATGCAATAATATTGTTTACTTCAAAAATAAGCTCGAAGAAACACCAAAAATGCGTCAAGAGGATGATTTTTTATCCCCAGCTGTAGTAGCAAAAACTTATTGACAATGGATACAATTCGATTGAGATGGCTGCTTTACGCACTGATTTTTTCGGTAATTTTGCATGCTTAGATTTGAATGCTTTTATACTAATGGAATGAAGTCGAAGCCGTCATGAACAAGTTAAGGGAAAAGAATTCGTACTATGCCAATGAAAATGCGGTATATTTGCACACCCAATTTACATATATCAAAAACGAGCGACAAAATTATGCAATGGAGAGATGGCCACGATTGTTGAATATTTTTTATGTTTTCCAGGAACTTCAGCACCAGTGGAGCGAATCTTCTCTGCAGTGAACAAAACTTAGACGTCAGACAAAACCCGATTAGATGTGCAAACATTGAAGGCGATTCGGACCGTCAAATGTAATATGAAGTACAATAAGTTGATTTCTACAATTACCTCAAAACGAAGCTGCCATTGCTAATTCAAATTGCTTCAAACGACAAATACAATACAACTACAAAAGTTGATTCTGGAAATGATTGTTAATTTTTTTACATATTGAATAAAATATATATGCTATGTAAATATTATATGTACTGCGAAAAGTACTGTTTTTCCAAATCGATGTACTGCTTTTTTACAAAATTTAAGTGAAATATACTGTTTTTGTCCAAAAAATATATACGAACGTTATTCATACCCAATATTAATCTACATAATTGATACAAAAAATTGTTACTGGTAAAATTATTTTTTTTTTCGCTTTTAGGTACTTTATATATCCAATGTTTACTGCGTTAAAATCGCAATATTATGCAATTTCACAATTTATCGAAAGTTCCCCATAAAAACAAAATCGATAATGATAAATGAAGATAAAACACGTCTGTTAACATTAGCAAATTAATTTATTTTTATTGTTTTATTTTTTCGTTTTGTTTTGTTTTTTATTCAGAGAGACCTTCAGTACCTTTAATTTAAATACAATTTATTTTTCCTGTGATGCAGAAGTTGTTCTCACTCACACTACAAATATACGGGACATACAAATTCACAAATGTACGTGTGTTTCTTCTTTTGTTTTGCTGCTGTTGTATGTAAAGTATGTATTTCGATTATATGTATATAAATTAATTATATTTTTTTGTTTTTGTTCAAACGCTAAGGTTTTGTGTTTCCCTTTTTTTTAGTTTGCTGTTAAATAATTGTTTCAGTGTTTATGATTTTTATATGTACGTATAAATTAATTAATTAAATAATAGCTTTGTTTTGTTTTTACTTATCTCTTGGTTTATTTATTTCTCTTGTTTCTATTTGTGTTTGTTTCCGTTTAATATGGCTGTGTACATGTTATGCATAAAGTATACAGTTTATTAGTTTTATTTAATAATTAAATATATATTATTCTGGGCACGAGACTAAAGAGCAGGGGTAGGGAAGATTTAATTTAAATTAATTTCAAATTATATTGAACGCACTTAAAATTAGTTAATATTTGCTTTAATTATTTCGTATTTTTCTAATTGTTTATTATGATTTAAATTAATTTTATTTAATTTTTTTTTTGATTGCTAATAAACACAGGAGATACTAAAGAAAGAACAGAGCAGAATTTCATATAGATAAATAGAGGAAAACAGTTGAAACTATAATGTACAAAATAAAAAAAAATTTATTTCAATTTCAGTTTCTACTGTTTCGCTGTAATTCTTTTAATTCTAATTATATTGTTATTTTTTTAATAAACAAAAAAACTATAGACTACTAGAGAGGAAGGAAGTAAGAGGGTATTTTAAATGGGACAACGACGTTAAGAAACAAAGTTAGTTAAATCAAAGTTTGCTTTCATTTCTTGCATTTTTTTCTCCATTTAGTTTAACAACAAATTGCAACAAAATGCATTATGATTAACAATATTAAAAAAATCATTAATGATATCTTCACAAATGTACAACAACTACTATCGGCCAGGGTTTTGCTGGTTGCGGTGCAGTTGCTTCTCTCTTCCACCACATATTCAACGCCACTGTCAATGCGGGTTGTCCTCAAAACCATCGCGGGATGGTCGTCTCCAACATATCCATAACAACGACACTGATGGTACTGCTGCAATTTAGCCTGACGCCGATTGTACGCTGCAATGGGAAACAGTTTATTGCACTCCTTTGTTGGTGACGATAGTAATGTTGTTGTTAAATTGTTGTTGGGGCTGCAGCAAATGATGAATGTAGGCTAGCTTGCAGCTGCGATACTTGTGCTATTGTCATGATTATAGTGTTCAGTATTTACAATGACTTGTACCACATAACCGTTTTGTATGTTGCACTCCTCGATGGGCACTTTATCGCCCAGCAGTTTACCGCTATAAAACCAACGTTGGCAACACGCATCAACACCTTCCACAGCCTGAAACGAAACAAAAAGCACAACAAGTGGTCAAATAGCTACAAAGTGGAGAACTGTTTCAACCATCCAACGCTTACCTGTAGTTTCTTTTTACACTGACCCACGGTGTCTTTGGAGTAAACAGGTAACTTCACATCCGACATAGTTGATGATATTCTCAACTTGAGGAATATTTCTGTGCCGCCATCGACGGGTTCTGAAAACTCGGCAGGTGAATCACGACCATTTTCTTCCTTAACAATATTTATAGGATATGATAAACAATAGATGGGTACTTTGTATTGTGTACCCAATTCATCATAGCATTCTGTAAGGTAGCTGTAAAGATAAAAAAAAAAACAAATGAATTCATTAAATTGACAATGACAAACAAACAGTGGTAATACATTTCTTGTAATTCTCGTTCTAAAATCGAGGTCGAACAAATTTGTACAGAAAATCATGTAACTCAAAAAAAAAAACCATTCAGACACAATATATATATAGTATTGTTTTATATATATATTCATTCAACAACATAATACTAAAAAATAAATTATAATGCCTAAAATTTGGATAAAATGACATAAAATATACCAACAAAAAAAAACTAAAACAACAAATTCCAATATTTAAAGAAAAGTCATAGTCTACAAATAAAGGCCAATACATAGCAGTACATTTTAAATAATAATGTAAAACAATTATTTATTAAAATAAAAATATCCCCAAGCAATTTCGCTGTCTGTTATTCATCTTTACTTTATTAGATAACTAATCGTGATGATCTATACCATTTCCAATTGAAATTCAAAGAAAATCAATGGAAATTCAAATATTCCATTTGAAATTCAAACCCCGTCATTTGAAATTCAAAAATTCTATTTGAAATTCAAAAAAACATCAATTGAAATTCAAACTTTTCATTTGAAATTCAAAAATATATCAAAAATAGTAGGTTCACTTCGACCGTAAAGTATGTCAATTAATCAATTGGAATTCAAAATTTATCAATTGAAATTCAAAAGTCGTCAATTGAAATTCAAAAGTCGTCAATTTAAATTCAAATCTCTTCGATTTAAATTCAAAACTCATCAATTGAAATTCAAAACGTATCATTTGAAATTCAAAAGAATTGAATCATAAATAGTAGGTTCACTTCGACCGTAAAATATGCTACACCTTAGTAGTTATATGGGCGTAAATCACTTACCAATGCAAAATTTGCAATGGGTAGCGAATCAAAACAAATTTACTTGTAGAAGAATATTACTTTGTTACATCACATAATATTCTCATACGATTGATACGTAAAATATATATATATAATATAATACTGATTGTAATGTTTATCTGTTATTCATTATTTTCATTATTAATACAATTCTTCTTTAACAATAAAATCCACATCTTTAGGGAACATTATTTGCTCTTTTTGCAATTAAATTTGTAACATTAAACTGTAAATTCAATACAAATACTTAAAACTTTTACATATAGTTTAGTTCGAGTAGAGTGCATTATGATTAAAACTACCAAACTATTATTCGAATTTCAATTGATGAGATTTGAATTTCAATTGATGAGTTTTGAATTTCAATTGACAAGTTTTGAATTTCAATTGACGACTTTTGAATTTCAATTGCTAAGTTTTGAATTCCAATTGACGAACTTTGAATTTCAATTGACGAGTTTTGAATTTCGATTGACGACTTTTGAATTTCAATTGATAAGTTTTGAATTTGAATGCTTTTAGTGTTTTATTCGACCTTTGAATATATTATAATATTTCAAATGTTGAAAATTGTCTCGAGGTCTGTGAAATTAAATATTTTTTTGTAGATCGTTGTAGTATAAATAGGAATTTTAGATAAATTGAGCAAATTGGGCGTAAAAATGTGTAAAAGAACATATTAGTATTCGGAACATTTAAAAATTAGTGAAATCGACCCACGCGTTTTTTAGTGATGCGCTTAACAACCCACAACTTTTCATTTTAGTTTATATAGATTGATCTCAGATTCTTAATTTTATTTTAATAAAATCTTTTAGTTTTCATTCAACTAAATTTCAGTTAATAATACATTTTGGTCCACCACTTTCTCGCTGCTGTTTGGTGATAATACGAATACGAAAAAATCTATTATATCAGTGCGAATAATAAATTCCAGAACAATTTTTTCATATAAAATCTTAACTTTTATATCTGTTTTTAAAAAGAAGCTTTAAACTACAAAAATTATATGAATCGAATCGGTAAAATATTTTTTGAAAAATATGTTCTCAATTGCCTAGTGAAAGGACAATTGCGTGGTACAGTGTATACGTAATAGACAAATATTGACGTGTGGGCTGCGCCACGTAGTTATATGGGCGTAAATCACTTACCAATGCAAAATTTGCAATGGGTAGCGAATCAAAACAAATTTACTTGTAGAAGAATATTACTTTGTTACATCACATAATATTCTCATACGATTGATACGTAAAATATATATATATAATATAATACTGATTGTAATGTTTATCTGTTATTCATTATTTTCATTATTAATACAATTCTTCTTTAACAATAAAATCCACATCTTTAGGGAACATTATTTGCTTTTTTTGCAATTAAATTTGTAACATTAAACTGTAAATTCAATACAAATACTTAAAACTTTTACATATAGTTTAGTTCGAGTAGAGTGCATTATGATTAAAACTACCAAACTATTATTCGAATTTCAATTGATGAGATTTGAATTTCAATTGATGAGTTTTGAATTTCAATTGACAAGTTTTGAATTTCAATTGACGACTTTTGAATTTCAATTGCTAAGTTTTGAATTCCAATTGACGAACTTTGAATTTCAATTGACGAGTTTTGAATTTCGATTGACGACTTTTGAATTTCAATTGATAAGTTTTGAATTTGAATTGACGAATTTTGAATTTCAATTGACGAGCTTCGAATTTCAATTGATGATTTTTGAATTTCAATTGATGTGTTTTCAATTTCATTTAACGAGTTTTAAATTTTAATTTATGTTTTATAAATTTCAAATGGAAAATATGAATTTAAATGACGGGTTTTGAATTTCAAATGGAATTTTTCAATTTCAAATGACGGGTTTTGAATTTCAAATGGAATATTTGAATTTCAAATAGAATGTTTAAATTTCAAATGGAATGTTTGCATTTCAACTGATATTCTTTGAATTTCAATTGGAAATGGTGTAGTTGGTGACAAATCATTTTCATCACTCGATAAAAAGTTTCCTGTTCGATGTTACTTTAAATTGCACTGCCAAACCTTATTTTGACTATGATAAAGCTCCATGAGCTAGACGTATATATGTGAAGTAAGAAAAAGTTTATGATAAGACAAGTTTCATAATTGACGTCGGAGTCAAAAGTGTGTAAAGGGCGAAAAGTAGCGTTTGATGAAACACGAACTGTGATATGCATTTCGTCCCGATAGGACTCTAAATGACAGCACAGCATAACAAACTAATTAATTTTTCTGAAATTGTCTTTGCATAAACTCCAATCGTAGGGGGTGTCCACATCACCTTTTTTTTCGACCCACACTAATGTGTATATAAAGTCATACTCACAAAAATATTTATGAAATAGTTTTTATTCAACTAAAAAAAAACATGTTAATCGAAGTAATTTTCATAATTCAAAATTAACACGAGAAAAAAAAATCATGATAAAGCGAAATCGTATATTTGGACTGACATATTTATTGCTTTATTATTTACAAATGAATTTTTAACAAATCAAGATATCAAAAATGTGATACTATTGGATTGACTTCTATTTTTTGCTGAGTATATAAGGAAAACGCATAAGATTTTTTTTAATGATTTCTCATTTTTATGGTAGTTGTCACAATCTGAGGTGAATAAATTAATTACAGCAACAATTAATTACAACAAATTTCTTTCAATGAAATAATTAACAAAATAACTGCTTTAAGCGAGTTTTTAATAAACGCTTTTTTAATCCTTTCCTTCCGTTTTATTGATTATTCCTTTTAAATATTAATTGTTTTGTTTAACGTGTTCTGTATTGTAAGGGTCTATACGTACTCTGATTATCATGCAATTTATTTAAGTCGTACATAATACACAATATGTTTTTGCCATCAGAGCTACAAAATAACGTTGTTAATTTAATATTTCTTATTTTGTATGACAGCGATTGTCAATTGATTTTATTACATAAAGTGCAGTAATAAGCAAATTTCTTCAGGTGTGATTTCCAAATTTTCTTTTGTTTTTCACAAAGCTTATACAATACATATCAGCAAACAAAAAGATTAAAATCATTGTTTTTGTAGCACATTCCACACAAATGTTAAACTTAGCCCGTGTACAGAGATTAACAAACTAATTGAATGATAATTGTAGTTCCCAAATGACTGTACTCGTATGACAAATCACAAAGCTTTCATTCGATAATTTTTTGACCGGTTTATATTGCGCAGATAGGGAAATTGTTTGATTGATCATTGCTAATTATACACCAGTTTTTAATCAAAAGCACAACACTTGCATATGAAACATATGTAATACTTTCTGTGTTCCGTTTAGGACAAACACGTGAATTTTCCTGGGCTGCTTCTAAATAAATTCTATGTAGATGCAAAATATCAATAAATATATTGTGGGCAGACGCAAGTAAAACATGCGATACAATATAATCGCTTACAATGGATAAAATTACAGCTGGAAAATTGGTTATACAACATGAATAAGTCGATACAATATTCGGATGCTTTTGTATCAGTATGTAGTGGGATTTCGTTAAAATTTTTTTCAATAATATTTACTTTGAATTTTTAGAGAATTTTTTTAATTATTATTATTATTAAACTTTGGAAAACAACTACTTATTAGCCGGCGTACATTAATGTTTATTGGGTTCTTTATTTTATTGTAATTATTTATTACAGCTCTCCGTAACTACATCGTAAACCGAACTGTGAAAAAATATAATATGTCAACTTGTATTGTTGGCATTTCTTGACTTTCATGCCTTTCTACTGAATAATTAAAAATAAACACATAAGATTCAATGTTGTACAAGCTATTTACCTGAAGTGCCGAGTACTATCTGCGTATCAAATTTTATCTCTTTGTTAAATTGATTAAAAATTTAATAAATATATAGCCTATGATTATATCCATATTATTTCCATTAATGCTTTTAGTGTTTTATTCGACCTTTGAATATATTATAATATTTCAAATGTTGAAAATTGTCTCGAGGTCTGTGAAATTAAATATTTTTTTGTAGATCGTTGTAGTATAAATAGGAATTTTAGATAAATTGAGCAAATTGGGCGTAAAAATGTGTAAAAGAACATATTAGTATTCGGAACATTTAAAAATTAGTGAAATCGACCCACGCGTTTTTTAGTGATGCGCTTAACAACCCACAACTTTTCATTTTAGTTTATATAGATTGATCTCAGATTCTTAATTTTATTTTAATAAAATCTTTTAGTTTTCATTCAACTAAATTTCAGTTAATAATACATTTTGGTCCACCACTTTCTCGCTGCTGTTTGGTGATAATACGAATACGAAAAAATCTATTATATCAGTGCGAATAATAAATTCCAGAACAATTTTTTCATATAAAATCTTAACTTTTATATCTGTTTTTAAAAAGAAGCTTTAAACTACAAAAATTATATGAATCGAATCGGTAAAATATTTTTTGAAAAATATGTTCTCAATTGCCTAGTGAAAGGACAATTGCGTGGTACAGTGTATACGTAATAGACAAATATTGACGTGTGGGCTGCGCCACGTCTTTTTTCGCCAACTTGGTTCCAAATAGCCTGTTCATGTCTCTAGGCCAACTGGTGAAATTTTTATTTATGCTTTTAAAAAAGGGCGTGGCACCACCTATCCATGGTGGAGGGTGTAATTCATACTGTACCAACAACAATTCGCACCTGTTCAAAATTAAATATGTTAAGTAGAGGTCGAACACTGCTTTTCGGATAAATGACATATTAAAAAAAACTAAGTTATTGGCTCTTACTACAAATGTGTTCTTTTGAATGCAAAGTTTTTTACTTCTCCTGTAAAATAATAAATATGTTTGTTAGGGCGATTTGCATTTAAGCTGACGATTTGTTTAGTGGTTATAGAACAATAACAAACTTTTAGAGTTGATACTCTTCAAGATATTTTTGTACATAATATATTACTCTATAGGTGATAAACCAACGGACTTATTTGCTCAAAACACTTGGGTACAACAAACCTTTTGCAAGAATTATGTCACTATATGACAACTTAGTATTTTACTTTAGTGGTCAAATACTATTTTGAATTTAAAACATAAATCAAATTACTTTACTTCTAATAAACACCTCTATGTTCCCTCCTTCTACATGCGTCAAACTTACTGTTATAAAAAATATGACGTTTTTGAAATATACCTTGATATAATCAAATCAAAACACGACTCGTCTGGAGCTGTGGGTGCTTTGAGTAAGCAGTGTGGAATTTTCTCAAAAAATCACATTGTCATTTTCTGAAACATTCCAGTTAAATATTGCTTGCAACAAGTACTAATAAGGACTTAGTAAGCAAATTAATGACAAAGCTCTTTGTGTATAAACATTAACCCTCATACCAGACATTAGTTCTTGTTATACAGCACAGTAAGTGTCACATACAAATAAACAAATACGATTATTATTTTTTTGACTTTGTTCATTCCAATAACTTAAGCCTAACAAAAAGCTAATAGCAGTATACATGCTGTACGTATGCCTCCCCTTTTCAGATAATAATCCAGATATGTTGAACAGGCACCTTAAACACAACATTAATTGATATTTCTCATAAAACTCCCATTGATATTCATTTAATGTGAAGGACATCATTATGAATAATTGAATATTATACACAAAATAATTTCTTAATCAGTTCTAAGTTATTGTCTCATCAATGACAGTTGCCTTTACAACATTTTTTTATTGCGAACAAACTATGTCATAACTACAACGTTAATAAAGCTAAAATATCCGGTCCGGATGATAATTGCCAGACACCTCTGACTCAGCCAAAATGTCTAAATTAAAATTATGACCGAAACATTACAATAATAGAAGCACTGAAAGCCAGCACTGATGATTGCATGATTACGCTGGGGACAACAAGTGTATAAATAGCTGTAGAAAAATCAGACACACACTCACCCATACCCACATATTCGTGCAACACTCCCCCAGGACAATGACAATTGTAAAACATGACCCGGAGAGAGAAGGACAAAGTGTAGAAGTAAACACTAAAAGCGCTCCGATTAACTTAAATAAACCACGAGCTAGCAATTAAGTTTTAGGGCAATTAGCAATAGTTATTATCAACCTGCTGGGCAAGCCGACACACAAACAAAGTTTACAACGAATTCCCCGATTCAAGGTGATTATGACGAAGTTATACGGACACATTTACTTGTGGTGGGGTTGTCGACATCCTAATGCATGTTACGTATTGATTTTTTGTGTTTCAAAATAAAAAGTATTAGCGTATGAATGTAAACTTTAACCTTTTTGTTTAACGAAGGCTTCCAAAATATTTACAAAGTAGATGTGCATCAGACGATTTACATGTGACTCAAATGTAGCAACAAACAAACCGCATGACTAAAATATAACCAAACATATGAATCCCCATTAGGGATATGGGGAAACCCATTAATTGATAACAATACATTTATGGTCATTCACACAGAAGTTGTGAGATAGGACTTGAGTCTTGTTATGACATTGGTTCTGCTGGATGCCTTTAAGATTAAGTAATGGGCCACAGTAAAGCTTAGATAGCGTTTAGAAGATTATTTCCAATTGTTAATAATTACACACTTCGTTGATATAAATGATTCTTTGGAGCGATTTATGCCTCTTCAATAACTACTTATAAATAATAAATATAAATATAATAAATATAAATATAATAAATATAAATAATTCCTGTGTTAATAACTAATTCCTGGGTGTGTATATCAAAGAATCATGATGCTCAAAAACTCACAAATATTCTGATTAATTTGCCAGAATTTTTTCGCATCACGTCTAAACTCGTCAATACGGAATCTATTAAAGTATAAAATAAAAACCGGGTTTGTTGTTATTTTATTTTTACAAATCTATCGTTTGCTAGAAGGAAAGAAATATTTATTCTTTGATTAACAAAGCTTTATGATAAATTAATCCACAAAATCATTTCAATGATATTATTTGAAGTATTTGCAATTGATTGGCAATGAAATATCTACTACATATTATTATTTTGTAAACAGTAGTACGTACTGAAATTTTAAAAACAATGAAAATACGGAATCTAACAGTAATGGAATAATAATTAAATATGAAATTTAATAATCAATATTTGTTACACATAATGATAACATAAAGATGTATCATTAAATATAACTTCTCGAGAAATTGTTAAAACTTCATAAAATTTTAATGTGTACCTAAGAATCTTCCCGGCGCTTTAGAACATAAAAAACGAAAAATTAAATTATAACAAAGCTTCACCATAAATATATCGGACGTTTCTCAGAGGCGGTACAAACAGGATATTGAAATTGAATGGAGATACGGTTTGACAAGCCGCCAATATAAGCCAATATAACAATACCGCCAATGTCTCATTTAAAAGTAAATGTTACTTTACTTTATATTACTACAACCTTGTAGGAGACAATGCTTCATTACAACTTTAAATGTAAAATCTGAATTTATAAATTGACATATAATAGTCTCAAGGATTGTGGGTAATTATTGGCATCATAGGGAATTTATTTTAATGTACTTGGAAGTCAGCAACAAAAACATGAAATAAGAATCAATTGCTCTACCTTGTAAGTTTAGAGCAACGACTTCCTTATTACGCCTGCGAAGGTCAACCTGAACTGCATTGACGTACATTTGACGTCAATGTAATAAAACTTGTAATTTCAAAAATATATTTTGGGCAGATTTCATTTAGAGCAAATTCAATTTTTCCCAAATGAACTAAGCCAACATTCGGACACAGGGGCACAGTATAATTTGGTAAACTTTGATGGGCGCTTTTTTTACTTGTAATCTCACGTCTATGTGTGCATTTATCGTTTAATAAAAATGCTGAGTTGTAAAAAGCACTCTGCTTGTCCTTTATTCCATGATATCAACTTACCCATTTGGCACCGATACATTTGCTCCATCTAGGATAGCTTGAGCCAATTGAAAATCTAATGCTTCCGCCGCAGTAGTAGCTGCTCTCAATGCATCCCAGATCTCCTTGCGGCCATCAAATGCCGGAGCTGTATCCCAAAATTCATCGCGTTTCGAACGCAATTGGCCCTCTGTTAATGGAACATCTGAACGCCAGCGTATTGTTTCATGACACAAAGGACGATTCTTGCGTGCTGGTCCCACTTGGGTACCTAGGGGCAAACCAAAAAAGGCAATTATGAACGGGCAGCTCTCGACGGACACTCCCAGCGGCGAGTCTTACCTGCTGTCGGCGGTCTGGATACACTGGCCGAGGATACACTTACAGTTTCATTATCGCCACTATAACGTCCCATACAACCTCCCATTTCACTCGTGAATCAGTGAACGCGACACGGCACAACTCAGTTTTAGCCCTTCGTATTTTTTATTTATTATTTCTTTATATTTGTGCGTTCCGTTTCTTGTGCCTGTTGTAAATTCGGAATATTTTTTGTTGTTGTCTCACTTATCTTTGCCTTCGTCGAATTCTGTTTCACGGTGCCTCGTTCTTTTTTATTTTATTTTGTGTGTGGAAATGCAAAATGATTTTTCTTCACTTAAGGTCACTTGTCGTAGTCACCTTTTCGTTTTCTATTCATATTTATAATTCATTCTTGTGGCGGTTTTTGTGCTTCGCGTTGCGACTTCGATTTATGTTGATATGTTTTATTGTAATTTTGAGCACTTGACAATTTCGTTCTTCATAATTTCGTTTCAAGATTTTTCTATATTTTTATAAAATTTTTATTTTTCTGCTTCCGCACATATTGGCTGTTCTTCTTTTCGCCTTCTTTCGATATCTACTTATTTACAGAGTTGTATCATAGGGTTGTCGCTTAAGGTGTTGCGCATTGGGAGATGCCAGATGGTGCAAGTTAGACACTATCTATTGTTAATATTTAGTCGCCGAATAAGCACTGGGAGAAATTTAGTAGCCAGTACATTGTGGTAGGTCAATGCAGCGTTTGAAAAAAACTCACAAATGTGCACAAAATGTATGTAAAACTCTTTTCATGAGAGTGTTTGAGAGGTAAATGTGACACAAACTCTGTACCGTTGAGCATGTTAACATGCAAACACATCTCGCTAAGTGTCGGAAAACGAAGTTGCTCTTTTTTCTGACTCCCGTCGTGTGTGCGATAAAGATGACACAACTCATATGTGCACTGAGAAACGAAAATACCCAAACACGGAGTAACACATGAATATTCATATAGAGAAAAAAACACATACATACATATATTTACACATATACAGCTATATTTCTTCTTCTTTTCTACCAATCTTTTAGTGTCGCTCGTTTATGTGTGCACACCATCTTTGAGTGCTCAGGAAAAAATTGTACAAAAGAGTTTTGTTATGTGTTGACTCTGTGTGCGGAGCATCTTCGATCATTAAACTCTTGTGTTTTGAGTTCGCCTGCGCTCATTACCGACGTTTAAAATGTGTTGAGCAGAGTGTTTTGGAGTCTTTTCAATCCCTGGGTCAATGAACATACAAATGTGGTAAGATATTTTTCTCTAAACCTACTATTATTTAATTTACAATTTATCGAACTGCACATCGAATAGTATAATAATTTGTAAACAAAATTTTGATTATAATCATAAATCAGGAATAATATCTAAATACTTTATAAAAGAAATTCAATAGATTTTTCTGAAATTTCTTAATAAGCTTATTTACTGGACATTTAATCCGCGTGAACACAATTCTATCACTCAAGACCGGAATAACTCAGCAAAATCGTTTCGAGATAAACGCATTTTAATTGACTCACACTTTGCAAATTATAAGAATGTTTATTCAAAACACAGAAC
Organism: Muscina levida; assembly: GCA_964034835.1. Lineage (NCBI taxonomy): Eukaryota > Metazoa > Arthropoda > Insecta > Diptera > Muscidae > Muscina > Muscina levida. The sequence goes on along the minus strand of OZ035880.1, from coordinate 66,352,238 downwards.
ATTAATTATCGTCGAACAATAGTTGCCAGTTTAGGAAAAATCGTGTGAATCTTTTACACATGAAGTATAATCTTCTTCTTTTTATATAGCATGTTTATGTTTTCGTTAAATTTTTGGTGCAAAAGTTCTTCTTCTTTTTCTAGAAGCTGGTGATTCAATAGTTTACAGCTGACTTACACGTCTTCGAAAAATGTGTGCTGACACACGCTCATGTGTTTTTTTATATCAAAACCTATTTTCAAAAACGCGTGAACTGTAAGACAGGAGAAACAAATATTATCAATTCACAAATCGCATGTGATTTAACAATTGCATGCTTGTCTCGACATAGGCGTATATTTCAACATAGATTTCAACCCAGTTTTTTTATAATCTGCTATTTACTACGTTTATACAGAACTTATCATACTCAATATATAATGCTATAAACAGAGATAATATGCTAGGTGGTAACTCGCATCAAGAATCACAAACATAAATCAGGTGATTACAAATATATTATAGAAATCAAATTTCATAAAAAATGTTTTTATGTCAACGTTAAAAAAATAGGTTAAAATTTGAGCTGCATCTTCTTTATTGCAAGCATTAGCGTTTTAATGTAGGCGTGGAAGGCATTTAATACCAAATACGATAGAGAAGAAATACCTTCAAGAGTAAAAATATGTGTGTCTGTTTTAAAGAGTTGCCACACAGTTTTAAAATAATAGTTATTCCCCATGTAATGATGTGAAGCGAATATCATGCTAAACATTCGTGATAAACTGTTTATCGCGGTAATGCGTTTATTAACTAACGTAGTAATTAAAGAGCATAAATTACACTACTCGCAAATTACGTAACTTCGTCGGTAGCCTAATACTCTGTCCACACTACGCCTCGAATTACCTAATTCAATCTTTGAATTACTTACGCGAATTACCCTGTCCACACTACACGTACGTAATTTGATTTGACAGTTTCTTCTGTTTGTTTACTTTGCTTTGCTTGTATGAAACTCGTGGTTTTTTAAATTTAGCTTTAAATTTGTACTAATAATTCGTGAAACCCCGATCTCTAGCTTAATTAAAAAGGAAAATATTAAAGAAAAGGTCGAATATCAAAAAATGAATAAATTTGATTCACTTTGTGTTTATGTTTGTTGTTGTTTTTTTTGTTTACATTTTCATTTCCATTTTGACAGCTGTTTCGATATATTCCGATAAAAATTAGAGATGGCAACGATTTGATCATAATACAGAAGGTAATTCAAAATGAATTATCTTTAATGAAGGTAATTCGCTCTCAAAATTTTGTATGGAGAATTACGTAATTCGCCATGTAATTTGGGGTTGAATAACGAATGAGAGCGCGAATTACGAAAAATGCCTGTACTGTGGACATGGTATAAAATGCTTGCAATGTTAATTGGGACAGCAGAAATTCGACTTATACCGCAACTCCACTATTGTCGTTACCTCACTAAGTTTGGCAACTCCCTGAAGGTGGTTCCACAAAGCTGATTTGATTTAGTTTTTAAACTTATTTGTAATTTGTAAATATGAATTAGAGTAAGGCTCAACTATAGAAGAAACATAGTCAGAACTACTTATTGTGACCTGCTACTTCATAGTGCAATTCGAATAGCCTTTTCACACCAGAAAAGCATTTCGCATTTTGATTTGAATTTTCGAAATGCTAAAAAATGGTTTTACACTGCCGTTTCGCATATTGTCAGCCAATATTTTTCTGCTACAAATCTATTAACATTGCTTTCTAGGTTGTAGTCCGCGAAGCGCGAATGCTTTCAACTAATTGAAATAATCATTTATGAATATTTGTGCAAACATTTACTTTTTTTGTTCGTCCAAGTTGGTTGTCATTTTTTCCGATACGAAAATGGTTGTTGTCGGATCAACAATATTGAGAAAAATCGCCTTAATACAGCTAATTCAGAGTACAACTCAGTGCATTTTTCCACATCTTTCATGGATGCGAAAATATGCTAACATTTTGCTTACAACAAAACACGTATACATACAAATTTTAGCATATTGGCCACATCTTTCAAATATGCAGAATAATGCGAAAATATGCTAAATGCGTACCGGTGTAAAAAGGCTTTTAAAAAAATTTCTTACAAATGTCACGTATATTACAAATTGATGCCCAAAATTTTTAGGTATTTTTAGCGCTTCAGCTGTCGTTTGCTGGCGAACTGTGTTTTTAGCTAAGCACATTTCGCAAATAGTGTTAACGACAGTAGTGGAGTTGGGGTATTACAAATGAAATGCATCTGGCAACATCAAGAAGACAAGCAACAGCTCATGATGACTTTGGCGAAACAGGGTAGTTCATAGCAATCGTTAATTAAAACATAGAAATGCTAGCAGCGTTTCATAAATTTGAAAATAAATTTGAAATAGCATTTCATTTGAAATTTCATGACAGCTCTAAAAATGCTGTAAATTATTTAATATTATTTTTATTCAAACAGAAATGATTGCTCTACACAGGTCTACAGGTTTACATTTAGTGGGTCTCGTAGCTTTACAAAATACAGAATTTGGGTACGATCCCGTTGGTTGTATCGATATTATTACTCGAATTTTAAAGTGGGCGGAATGGGGTATATGTATGGGAGGTACCAGAAGGGGCGGGCCATGTAGCCCATTTGCAATACCGTAAGTAGTTTTGGGGAAAAATATACTAGTGCAAAATTTCAAAACATTTGGTTGCGTTTTTCGACAGTTAACGTGCGTACAAGCCGGACAGCCAGACAGATGGACAGACGGACATGGCTCAAACGACTAAAAAAGTCATGAATCAAATTTGGTTCAAGGAAACTTAGGGTCTAAACTGACTCCTTCTATGTGGTTCACTTTTGGGTCGTTTCAAATGTATATACCCTTCTACCCGTAGGGTGAGGATATAAATATGCCTAAATGCTTGTAAATTACTCCGCTGAGACTCCTCCCTCATGCATTTGCATTGGAATGCTAAGACTACTTGATTGCTCCCAAAATCAGAGAATGATTTATATAAAAATACTGGACTTACAACTTTTTCGCTTTGTTTGTATATGTTGTAGAGACTTACAACATTTTCTATTCAGTTGTAAAAGGTGACAACGCGTATATTTTTGGTGATTTTTTTTTCAAGCCAGATGCGTTTTCAATCTATCTTGCGTTCTACATCAAAAAATACATTTATGCAAAAAGTGAACTTACAACCATTACAACTTAACATGGGGTCTACACCTGAGATAAGATATAAGATTTTTACATCAGCGAATGTCAAATTCAATCGCAGAGAGTATTATGTTACGTGTGGACTCTCCAATAGTGTTTGCGTTTGTATTTTAATAAATGTCAAAACACAGTTGTTACGACAATAATTATTATTCTGCATTTTTTTACAAAAAAATATAAAAAAACAAAAAGACAAGCCACGCACACAATAAAAACATCCATGAACAACACATGTTTACTGTACGAGAGTGAGTCAAAAATGAAATGTTATAAGATTAAATTAAATACGTGTTCCCCTTGTTTAAAATTTAGATGAACATGAAGAAATGTCTTCTCTCATTCTGTCGACGTTTTCTCAGATATTATGCCAAACATTATTTCAGGTGGAGACCCCCCCCCCGTGTTAGCTCGCGATATGTTATGATTTTGTGTTAGTTAACAGATAAAAAAAATTAAAAGTCAATGTAGTACAAAAAAAAATTTAAGAAATAATAAAAACGAATAAAATCAGAGCTATTTTGCATGTTATTTGTTAGTAAGGGATTTTTTTAAGTCTATAAATTTATTATTTGTTAACATATACATAAAGCTTTTGAGTTTAAACTAAAGATCCATTTATATATTTTTACAAATACTGTAAGGTTTTAAACCACTGTTTAATTTCAAGATATCACGATTTTTAAAAATCGTGATATTACTCCCGTACCATTTAATTTTGTAGTTTTAAAGAAAATTAGATTTTCATATGGCAAAAGTATTTAAATAAACGTAAGTTCTAATTATCAAAATATTTACTTCCCTTTCGTGGATATGAAAATTTTGTTTGGTTTATATTTAGTATACGCTGGCTTTGGAGAACTTCCAGTTCATGCAAATGTCGACTACTGTGATAAAAAGATGTGTCCACATCAAGGTGAACACATAGCCTGTGGCAAAACCAAGGTACGTAACGTGATCACAGAGAAATGTTCATATACGTTTTAAACCACTGTCAGGATTTTGGTCCAGACTGCAAGGGCTATCCACGACTGATAAACTTGGAGGAGCATAAACCCTTGATATTGCATGAGCACAATAAGTACAGAAGTCGTGTTGCTGCCGGCAAGCAACAGTGTTTTTACCCAGCCAAGCGGATGCCAGTGCTGGTAAGTAAACCTGAGTTGAACAATCACATAAAACTCTTTGCTAAATTAGTCTTATCCAAAAGTACTGGGATGATGAACTAGCGGAAACGGCGGCTTACAATGCAAGGACCTGTATATTTGCTCACGACAAGTGCCGCAGCACAACAAAGTTCAATATGGCTGGCCAAAATATCTATATGACAAAAACCAAATACGTCAATATCACCACTGAGGGTTTCATTAAAGAGGCATGTTTCCTTTGGTACGAGGAGCAGTTCTACGCAAATCACTCGTTAATGAACTCATTTCGTAAAACAGTGTAAGACATCTTTAGGCTTAAACACTAATGTTTAAATACTTATTTTATGTTCTTTAGACCACAGACTGGTCATTATACGTTGATGGTTTGCGATCGCCAAAATCGCATGGGCTGTGCGTTTTTGCATGACATATTACCGCCCGATCCTTCCATTCCCAATGATAAGGAAAGGCTTTTTGTAATTTTTACTTGCAATTATTCCTCCACGAACATACGAAATATGCCGAGCTACAAACCGGGCCCACCAGGTTCTGACTGTAAAAAGCTTAGCACGAAATATGAGGCATTATGTGAGGACCCTATAGATCCCAATGATTTGGATTATTATAAGAAACCATAACTAGAAATAAAAGAAGAAAAGAGCTGAGATTTATATGACAAGTAATATACAAATACATATTGCTTAGGACGAATTAATTTATTCAAAAATGGTAATACTACATAAGTCGTACCGAGGACATAACATGTTATATCAGGAAGAGGTAGGTACAACTCAATGCATAGCGAGGAACAATGCTTTGCAACCAAGCGAAAACTTGATTAATATCTAAGAATTTTTTATTGATAAAACGATTTTTCCTAATTTAACCTAATTCGGGTACATAGGACCGAAGTACATAATTAGGCTTTTGAGTTACGGTTACAGTTTCATAAAATTGTTCATAATGCATATAAAGTTGATGTTTCGATTTTGAGTACGGGTAAACTTTCTTCAACAATGTTTGGGAAAACGAGGAAAAGGCTATATGGATATTCTTTCATTTCCCTTTCGGGATTTTGTAGGTCTGACCGACCAAAAATGATAAATCCTTTGCAGATTTTGGGATAGCCAAAATTTGGAGTATGTTAACCCGTGCCTTTTTAGGCTTAAAGTTTTTAAGCTCCTTAGCCATGTTGGCGTAACTCAAGAACGACTACTCCAAAATCCGAAATTCGATCAATTAAATGCCTTTAATCTGTTCATATATCATTTCTGTGCATAATTAGCAGTTACGCAGTTATAAATAAATTTATAAAAAAAAAATTTCCTCAAAATTAGAAATATTGAATTTGAATTTTTTAGGCAAATTTTATATTTTTTTTCATAAATTTATTTATAATTGCGAAACTGTTGATTATGCAGAGAAATGATATATAAAGATACAATATATGAATATATTCTTAAATGTCGGATTTTTATTTCAACAAAATTGGACTGGTCGTTATAGAGTTATGCCTCCCAATCGTTTGTCTTGCTTAAACTCTCAAGAAAATTAGTTATAAGTAGCGCCGGAGCAACGCGATACGGAAAAGAAAGTATACACAAATTTTTGACTTTTCTGTGCAAACAAGATTTCAAAACACTTTTTCCATAGATTTTGACATCTTAAACACGAAAATGATTTTTAAAAATTTTTCTTAGGTGCCGTTTTTTTTATAATTTTTTTTTTTTTAAATTTTTGGAGGTGCGCTTAATATTTTGGTAATATTTTTGGTATCTTTTACTTGATTTTCATATATACTTAAGTTAAAGACCACACAATTCTCCACTAGTTCTTCCTTTTTAAATAAGTAATGTGGTTTCGATGCTGGCGATTTAAATAACTGAAAACCTGTAATTTTTCTGTAAAATATGGGGTGAATAACTTATTTATTGTCGTAGGAAAAATAGAAAACGCAATGCAAACCCTAATTTTGCATTTTTTGCATATAGTTGACGCTTTTTCAAAGAAAACAACACTACAACCATTCAAATCCATGGTCAATTTTAAGAGTTATGAATTTTTTGGCGAAAGACTAAAAATTCGGGTTTTTAATGATTTTAGTTTTTTTTTAGATTTAACCCCTTACCACTCGATAGTTGTGCTTTTTTCGGATACAAATCACTGTCTCTCAATTTATATTAACGTATACTGACGTATTAACATGTTTTGATTGACATATATTGGCACATACATGTATAGTTGCAAAAAAATATAAAAAATATAAAAATTTGTATGGGAACCACCTTAAGGGTTAAAGATAAAGGGTAGATATGTTCTGACAACCAATTCGTCTTGCAAAATATTAGAGGTCGGTCATACATTTGACTCCTCAAGGGGCACCTTAAGTGAAATTTCAGCATTGGGAGCAAATTTAAAAAATTGTATGGGTGCACCTTTAGAGGGGGTTAAGATATGGGGTAGGTATATTTGGAAAAAATGTTAGGAGGGAAAAATTAGTAGGGGTCTGTCATACATTTTATACCTCTAGGGGCTACTTCGGGGAAGTTGCGGAACTTGTTGTGAATTTTGCACCTTCCACACCAACTTAGACCACGATGCGCATTCATTTGCGCCCCCCTCACCTCCACCATTTTTAAGCTCATTAAATTGTTTTCCCAACCTAAGTTGGTGGGGAAAGTGAAAAATCCACAACAAGCCCCGCAACTGCCCCGAAGTAGTCCCTAGATGTATAAAATGTAATGGTGCACCCATTTTTTAAATTTGCTCCCAATGCTGCCTCCAATATTTTGCAAGACGAACAGTTTGTCAGAACATATCTACCCTTTATCTTTAACCCTTAAGGTGGTTCCCATACAAATTTTTATATTTTTAATATTTTTTTGCAATTATGTATGTATGTGCCAATATATGCCGATCAATATATGTTAATACGTCGGTATATGTTAATATATATCGAGAGACTGTGATTTGTTACCGAAAAAAGTACAAATATCGAGTGGTAAGGGGTAAAATCTACATAAAAAAAAAATTGTTAAAAACCCGAATTCTTAGTCTTTCACCAAAAAATTCATAACTCTTAAAATTGACCATGGGTTTTTATAGTTGTAGTGTTGTTTTCTTTGAAAAAGGGTCAACTACATGCAAAAAATGCATATTTGGGTTTGCAATGCGTTTTCTAAATTTAAATCGCCAGCATCGAAACCACATTACTTATTTAAAAACTTTCAAGGAAGAACTTGCGGAGAATTTTGTTGTCTTTAATTTTAGTGGTTATATATGAAGATCGGGTAAGAGATACCCAAAATATTACCAAAATATAAAGCGCACCTTCAAAAATTTAAAAAAAAAATTCAAAAAATTTTATAAAAAAACGGCACCTAAGAAAATTTTTTAAAAATCATTTTCGTGTTTGGGATGTCAAAATCTATGAAAAGTGTTTTGAAATCTTGTTTAAAAAAAGTTGTTGTTCTGTGTTATCAGCATCGAATTCTGAGTCGATTTCAAATGTAAAGGCATTTTTTTTACAAAAAACTTTTTCATATATTATTTTTCCTTCTAAGTTTTAAACACCCCAATCAATACTAAGCTAATATTACAAATCTGATTTCGATGACTCTTCGTAATACTTAATTTAAGTTTTCCTCTTTAATAATCAGATATTAGCCACAATAGTTTCTATAGCCAATGAATGCAACAAATAGTTGAATAATGCCAAAACATATTTACCAGGCAACTCTGTAACAATTTGCTCTATCTCACTCTCTCTCTGTCTGTCTCAAAATAGCTCTCTTGAGTATGTATATTTATTTTATCTATCCGATTGCATTGGCGCATTCAATGGCTTCTTAAACATTCAGATACTTTTGTTCAAGTTTTCGACCAACTATGTTACCAACAACAACAACTACAGCAAAAAAGTTACGTCTTTTTGAACCGAACGCGAACGACATAAACCAGACGACCTCGACGCTTAGTAGCTGCCATTGTTGTTGTAAAACAAATTAATTCTTTGGTTAGTAAATCTTAGTGAAACTTGGTAATCGATTACAGAAATGAAATAATTTATGGATGCAATATGTAAATCACAATAATTAATTAAATTGGAACGTAGCGGTATGATGTTGTATCGGTCTCGGTCTCAGTGTTTGTTTTTGTTTTTGTAAGAAACGTAATCCCATGGAAAGTGTAGATGTACAATTTGATGGATAAACCTCGCTGAAAATTGCAGTGCTGACGCTTTGTGACCATTTAGTTCCAAAAATACAAAGGTTTAAAGTAGAGGGCTCATTGTCAGATTGTATATTCAAAGAGTTTTTTATAATACCCAATTGCATTTCAACATACAATGACAACTTTTAGAAACTTTTGTTCTAGTCTTTGGGTGGATATATTATTTGGAATTTGCAAAATATGTCATATATTTTACTCTACATTAAAATTGTTCAGTTAGCAACAGTCATACAAAACTCAACAATTTCTCAAAGAATTAATCCAATTTTAATAACATATTATAAAGTTAGAGTGCCACTATCATAAAATCTTATTTCCAATTGCAAAAGAATGTATTGCTTGCATTCGTCTACATTGGGGTTTCATCCACCATTCAAATGTCTCATGTGTTCTGTGCCACATAGTCAAATACTGAACATTTTGGCGTATTTTTAATGATTATCACAGCATGTCTAAGCTATCTCCATATCCCTTGTTGGGTTAATGCCCTTAATATACACCCAACGATAAAGGCCTCCTTAGATTATTATGGAAAATATCTTTTTGTGTAAGACTGGGAGAATTTCAACTGAAAGGTATGTAACATTTTTTTTACGCTATTACTTCAGATACCATAAAAATAATTAATTGTGATTTTACGTTCTGTTTCGGAAATAATTTTTTTTTTTTAAGCAGAAACTTATTTCGCAGTTTTATGATTTGAATCTTAATAAAACGAAAAATCGACACTAAAAAGAGACTTAAATATACATCTTAAGGTGTTTCCTATTATCTTCATGTCCTCTATATGTCCAAGCATTTAACGTGTGTGTGCATCTGCGCTATATCATTTTAATACAACGTTTTACAGGTAGGCACAAAAACTAATGCTGAAATATATTGTAAAAATCGGCGGACAAAAAAGAAAAGAAACAAATTTGTAATAATTTTCTTTTCACCTTTCTAAAGTGAAAGCAAGACATGCTTATGAATGCAGATTGGGCCATGATGATTTAGATATAATTGTGGCGATTTATATTTACAACCAATCAATTTTCTAGTTATACAAATAAAAAATAAATGATGTTCGTTGGTAAACGCATCTCTTGAGAACACGTGAACCGATTTCACGTACTTTTTTAAAAAATGTTCGTAATAGTTCGAATAAGATTTTTAAAAAATAAAAATTGTTCACGGCCATTTTTATCCAGTGGTCGTGACAAAACTTTTTTTAAAGCTTGATAAATAAAAATTGACATACAGATAGTACTCGGCACTTTAGATTCAAATTTGCAAACGAAATTTTTATTTTTGATCAGTGAGTGGAGGTGGAGTGGCGGAAATGTATTTAGCCCTATAGAGATAAAACTTGATATAAATATATATATAGACAGTACTCGGCTATACACCTACAAAAACTGTATTTTAGCCCTAGAGAATAAAATAATATAGCTATTAATATTAAGACGAACAATTTATAGTCTAATAGTGAGCGGAGGGGATAAGATTTTTAACATATGAATACACTCGGCATTACAGACATGAATATACAGACAAAATATTTAATGTTGATAATTGGGCGGAAGGTCCGTGGTAAGAGTGTTTTTAGCACTATAGCGATCTCTTTTAGCAATTTGATACACAGATATAGTTCTCAGCACTGCAGATATGCATATAAAGGCGAACATTTTATTTTCGATCGGTGAAATCCTTTTTAGGTAGTGCTCGGCACTATAGATATGAATTTGCAGGCGGGTTCTGTAATTTTCGTAAGTGAGCTATAAGTCCGTTTGAAAAGCCCAACAAATTGTTATCGAGCTTAGGAAGCGTTCCCAAAGTATGTTTAAATGTGAAATTAAATTAAACCAGCACTAAAATTTCAGTCAGTTGAACTGACTGATAAATACCCTCACCCATACGACTTTCGGTCGTACGGCCAGACGAGACGAATAGTAAAACTGTAGAAAAGGTTACAGCCCACAAATGTAAAATGTTAAGTTTAATATCACTGGGCATATGGTAACTTTTTATGGGGGTACCAAATGGGTCCAACTGAGAAACAAAGAAAAATTCTCTAATTAATTCGCACAAAAATCTCTAACGAAATCATTATTTGTAATGGGTGGGGTAAGCCCGGTTTCTTTGGTTTCACCTGCAAAAACAAAATATTAAAAGTAAACAATTTTCAACGGGGTATAGGGGCACTATGTTTCCGACTTTAATTCAAAAATCAACGTTCAATAAACATTTACCTCCTGCACAATTTTTCTGACTTCAGTGTACTTACAAAAACGATATACATGTAGATATAGGGGGGATTTCGGTAATCTGTATGATAGGTTAATGAATAGGTGTGGCAAATTTTTCGGTTCTTTACGGTTTTGGCTATTGTTACAAGATAATTTAACTGACAAAATTCAAATATACTGCAGTTCGAATGTTATGGGGGGAAGTATTAATTTTCCCCAAAAGAGGTTATTTAGTATGGGAGGTACGTACGAAAAGGGGTTGGCCGATATAGTCCATATTCATTTCTAAGTCAAATTTCAATTAGGTTTTATATTGTTCAAAACATGTCTTATTTCAAGCTACTTATAAAATAAAATGTGTGTGAAAGTATGAGGGTGAATTAGGTCATCTGTATGGGAGATATCAGAAGGGGTGGGGCAGATGTTTTGGTTTGAACTTACCAAACTCAAAAATCCTCCTCCTCCGTCTGGAAGAAATAATAAATTTCCACATCATATAAACGAAGTAATAAATTTTTTATCTTTTATCAAAGTACACAGATAATTTTAGTTTTTAAAAACCACATCTCCCATTTGTGATCCTTGATTATTTCGACACTGACGCAACCTGTCATTGACCGCTTGTCAGGTGATTCGTGAACACAAAATCCTCAATAGAAAACTTTAGTTTTAAGCTATCCCAACAAAAAATTTATTGGGAATCAGCCTGGGGTACGAAGTGGTCATTTAAAGTCAACCCCTTTTAATCACAAATCAGTAGAATTCATCAGCAACAGACGTAGAAATAAATGATGCAACAGCTCAAATGTGTGTAGATGGTTGTGTCGCGGCTTGAATTCACGGTCATTCCCGTAAAAATCACTTGTTTCAAATATTATACCAAAGTCGATTAACCTAAATGAAACACAAAGTATTAAATTATAACTGAATTTCAATTCCCGCTTTTAGGAAAATAAATACTTTCACGATTTTTGAAATGCTTACACAGTCGATAAAAGTTCAAACGAAGGTTGTTGTTATACATTTAACTGTCACTTCCGTGTTTATATACAATCAATATGTACAATATAATTGTTTAACGTTCGTGTCTTAAGTCTTTCATTCGATGACGTTTGTGTCTTAAGTCTTTTGCCGTTTTTCTTATGGAACTGTTGGAGTTTACCTTTCCATCGAAAGGTCACGAGAGCATGACTCAATATATGAATGAAACGGCTTTAAATCATATCTTACGCATTTCTGAGAAGTCAAATCTGATTGAAATCTATGTGGAAGTATTCGGTTTTCTGCCACGATTATTTCAGCTGCAACACATATCGAACAAGACAGTAAGAAAATACAGCCACACCACTAAAACGAAACGTGGGGCCAGCGCTCGAAAGAAACAAAGTCATGAATTCGTATTAAACGAAGAAAAAACAATCCGACTTCTTGGAGCAGAGCTTTGACAAAGAAACAACGAAAGACTTCAATTCAGTTTGCTGAAGACAACGAACCCGACCAGTGCCAAGTCGAAGTCGAACGCGGATACGGAACGTATAACAAGAAAACGGTGGGTAAAGAGTGGCTAAGATAAAGCAGTGAGTGTAGCTGTGGTTGGTATCTGGTTTTGAGCGCCAGACACTAACAAGTGAGTGAGAGGAATTTTTAAGTAACCATCGCAATGGCCAACAACAAAACCGCTAAGAAGTGTGAATATGTGTTAAAAAAGTATCTATCAAATACCAACACCACAGCAGTCAACAGCAACAACAACAACAACAGTGGCAAAAAGTACAAGTTTAAAAGAAGAAAAAAAATTAAATAAATATTTTTGAAATCAAATAAATGTTTCCTACAACAAAAAACGCCACGCAATAGCATTTTAAATGCTACAGAAATAGAAAAAAGATTTAAACAAAGTTAAACGAAATATTTATGGAAATATTAAAAGTGATTTTTTTCAAAAACTAATCAAAGTGAAACTAAAAGTGTTAAGAAATTCCACAAACAACTTAAAACTGCTGCTGCCGCCGCCGCCGTTGCTGATGTGCTCATACTACAAGACCACCAAGCTGCTCCGAGTACAACTCAGCTAAATTTTTCGTATTTATGAATTCGTGCAGAAATCCAAGAGAATACTCATGCAGATTATTATCGTATGATTTTAAGCTGAATAATTCTGTTATTTCACTTGATTTCACATAGAAACCCGTTAATTATTCAAGCATAAACTAGTGACACAACATATTTTTTGATACCATTCAAATTAAGGGGTTTCTGTTACTTTTGATGTATTCGATAATGACCAAAAATAAAGCAAGTTATTTTCATTTAAATGATGTGAAAGTCTGTCTATGTGACTTATGGCGTTTTCGCTTTTTTTTCTCCTTCCTTTTCTTTGTGTTATAACTTACTTACTTACTTTTCGTTTTATTTTCTATTGTTGTATTTTCAAATGTCATTTGTTTAACAGACAATTCTCTTTTGTTGTTATTGTTACTCTTTAAGAGTAAAAAGAAAACATAAATAAAATTATAAATCCGATAATCTAGAGAGAAATCTTTGATCTTTGTGGCAAATTTAATTGTAGCTTAAATGTCATTTAAACTATTCGAATTTCATAACAGATTTTAGAGTTTGTTGCTTAAGTCTTTCGTTTTTGACATTTAAATATGAATTACTGAAGTGCTGTAAGGTTCAGAGTTGTGCTGTTCGTTTTTATCTGAACAAAAAAAAAAAAACAGCTGAGTTGTGGATGTCTCATATGTTTAGTGCAGCATAAACAAACTTTAAGTTAAACAATTTACTCTTACTTGCTAACTAACTGTAGATACACTTTCTCTTGAAAGAGTGTCTTTATAGCAGAAAACTCTTAAGTATTCTGTGATTTCTTCTTAACTTGATTTAAATTATGAATTCCAATAATATGTAAAATATTTCACACACGCAGATTGTAAGCCTCTTAAATGCTATCAGTATAGTGGCTTCTTCTATACAATTTCGATTATTGTTCAAGTTTTTGTCACAAGTTTAACAATTACTTGCATTTAGATATTATGCAGATTGGGGTTTTACTGCCATTAAATTGACATTCTTTTGATCAGGTTTGTATCTCAAGTCTTTTGGCGTTAATTAATAAAATTTGTTGCAGAATTTGTTACGATTTAAATTCGCGAAATGTTTAAATGTTGTGGACGACCGTGACATGACTGTTAGAGCTCGTGATTAATATATGGCTTTATCTTACAGCCAGTCACATCAATTGTCAGTTCTTTGACCAGTGGTCTCCTCGATGTTGTGGACAGTAACTCCTGAGTAGTAGTCGATTCAATCGGCATCTGTCTTGTAAAAGTTTCTTAATAAGCTGACTTTAGGAAGCTTCAATATTCTCTGAGTCTAAAATGTGATCCAACTTTACAGTTCAATAAGGTATACAAACACAAATATGGGTATATTACTACAAACTGTTAATACATTATTATAGAAAACTGTAAATAATTTTCTGTTAATAACTTTCTTTTACATTATCTTCTCATCTGTTCGAATGTTGAAGTCAATCTCCGTGCTCCAACCGGTTTAAATTTAAAATTACTTAAAACTCATTGCCCAGCACAAGTTCCGGCGTTTGAAATTATAATCTAAAGCCATTCAAATCATTGTGATTAATTAAAGATCGCCCAGTGATTTTCTTCTCCTTCAACTAATTACTACGTGGAGATTTAATTTCATTATTAAACACAAATTGAGAAACAAACTTGATGCCGAGTAAAAATTTTTGATTTGGGTTACATCAGTTTCCCATCAGGTCATTATGCACAGTCACATAATGTTTATAATTTAATGGAGGATTGCCAAACTATGATGATGGTAAAATTTGAACATAAACCTGTTGGTAATCATTATCATACTTATGATGGCAGTTTATTGCGGTGATATATGAGATAAGTTTCCCCACTATTTGTTGCTGTATATTCAAATTTTGTCAGGTATTTATATGTCGCTTCACACATGTTATATTCGCACTGTGTCTTCTTTGTAGCTTAATGAAATTTTAGGATTTTTAATTAGTACTTTTGACGTATTCTCTTGGTACTGAATGTTATGCGTCTGTTATAGCACTAATTCCCAAGGAGATCAAGTTTTATATATGTACAATTTGTTGTTTGTTTCTTTTGCATATATTGTAGTTGTTACTTTTTGGTTAGAATATGCCATCGGTAGATGCGATAGGTAGGGTATCAGTGTTTTTAGGTATGGTGCAGGTTTCGCTTTCGTCTTAAATGTTACTGGTTTTAGAAGTTTGTGGAAGGAAATACTTTAAGTGACATTTTGTTAAAGTTTTGTAGTTTAAAGCCGTTTTTTTTTGCTTACGAACTTATGATTTTCAGTATGGACCACTTTTTGTTAAATACTAAAATAGTCTGACATTAAGAATGGTTAAATTTTTAGGGTTGATTTTGAATAACGCACTGTTCTACTAAAAAAAAATATTTTTAATTTTTCTGGGTATCTGAATTGTGATTCCTATGGATATTAATATCATGATTCCAAATATGTTTTCAGATTTTTTTCATCAGGCACAGTTTTTTAGTAATTTGGATTTAAATTTTTTTCATCATTCTATATGTTGCATTAAAATACATTTTGCATAAATGTAATTAAAACTTAATTTGATTTAACAGAATCTTTTTTAAATACAATAACCGATACTATTACAGTATAAAACATGAAAAATAAGAAGAACAAATATGTATTTTCTAGTAGTTAATAATGTTTTTTCTTTATTTTATGCTGAATATCCTTGCAGTCTCCTAAAATATTCTAGCAGCAGTCAGCGATCATAGTAGGCATCTATTTTCCTTCGTTTCGCTTTTCTAAAGTTAAAATGTCTTTGTGTAACCTTTCACCATATTCATCGGAGACGTCACATGAAAGAAATCCAAATGAGAAGGCAAAAATGTACTTTCAAGGACAAGTTGCATCCCAAGTTTACGTAGAATATTAAAAAGAACAGAAGAACAACAGAATTTTTCCTAAATACAATAACCAATACTACTTACTTACTTAGCTGGTACTTCTATGCAATCCCAGTGGATTATATACCGCACGTAGAAAAATATTATAAGCGCCTCGATCTTCTGCGCTTCTTCTCCAGTTAGTCACACCGAGTTCTGTAAGGTTCTCAGTAACCTGGTCTTTCCAACGGAGTTTTGGTCGCCCTCTTCTGCGCCGTCCATCGAGTTCATTGTCGAAGACTTTTCGAGCTGGAGCATTTTCATCCATGCGTACAACATGACCTAGCCAGCGCAGCCGTTGCACCTTAATGCGTTTGACCACGTCAATGTCAGTGTACAGCTCGTACAGCTCATGATTCATACGACGCCGATACTCTCCGTTAACGATGATGGGCCCATATATTTTACGGAGTATTTTTCTCTCGAATACCGCCAGAACCGATTCATCCGCTTGTGTCATAACCCAGGATTCTGAGCCATACATTAAGACAGGTAGAACCAGTATCTGGTATAGCTGGAGTTTTGTTCGTCGAGAGAGGGCTTTGTCATTGAATCGCTTGCTTAGTCCGTAGTAGCATTTATTTGCAAGCAGGATTCTTCTCCGGATTTCTAGGCTGACATTATTTGCTTTATTGATGGCGGATCCTAGGTAGACAAAGTTATCTACCACCTCGAAATTATAGTTGTCAACGTTCACGCAGTTTCCCAAACGAGTAGATTCTTTGTTCGTTGAAACTAATAACTTCGTTTTGTCCTCGTTCACCGTTAGGCCCATTTTCGCTGATTCCTTCTGTATACCTGAGAAGGCTGCAGTCACATCCCGCAGTTTTCGACCGATGATGTCTACGTCATCAGCGTACGCGAGTAGCATGTGGCTTTTGTTGAATATAGTGCCACTCGTGTTTACTGCAGCTTTTCTCATTATCATCTCCATCACAATGTTGAAGAGATCGCACGATAGGCCGTCGCCTTGTTTTAGGCCTCGTCTGGTATAGAATGGCTCCGTAAGGTCCTTGCCAATCTTCACTGAAGACTTCGTGTCAGTCAGCGTCATTCCGCAAAGACGTATCAGCTTCGCTGGAATACCAAACTCAGCCATTGCATCGAGTAATTTCTGCCGTATCGGGCTGTCGAAGGCAGCTTTATAGTCGACAAAAAGATGGTACGTGTCGATCTGTTTCTCTTGGGTCTTTTCCAGGATTTGCCGAAGTGTGAAAATCTGGTCAGTTGTTGATTTTCCGGGTCTAAAGCCACACTGATAAGGCCCGATCAGGTTGGATAACACTGGCTTTAGTCTTTCACATAGCACACTCGACAGGACCTTATATGCGATGGGTAGAAGGCTGATCCCGCGGTAGTTGGAGCACACACTTGGATCACCTTTTTTCAGCACAGGACATAATACGCTTACATTCCAATCGTCGGGCATGCACTCTTTAAGCCAAACCGTGCGCAGGAGCTGGTGCATGCTCGTTATCAGCTCCTCGCCACCGGACTTGAAGAGCTCTGCGGGCAGACCGTCGGCACCGGCTGCTTTGTTGTTTTTCAGCCGCGATATTGCTCTTCTTACCTCGGCTTGACTTGGTGGTGGGCAATCTAAGCCGTCGTCGACAATTGGCGTGATAACTTCACGTGCGCTGCCTTCTGGAACCAGCAGTTGCTGGAAGTGTTCTCTCCATATGTGCAGCACACTCTGCGTATCCGTGACCAGATTTCCATCACTGTCCTTACAGGTGGGGAGGCCATTACCGTATCCATTTGTTCTTATTTTCTGGTAAAATTTTCGGGCCTCACCTCTATCCCTGTATCGCTCTATATCCTCGTTCTTCCGTTCCTTCATCTGACGTTTTTTTCGCCTAAATAGCTGTCTCGCCCGTTTAGCTTTCACCTTATGCCGTTCCCTAACAGCACGGGTCGCAATTGGCTGTAGCGTTGCCCTATAAGCAGCATCCAGTTCCTCAGACGCTATGCGACATTCTTCATCGTACCAGGATTCGTCTGAGCTCCGCTTTTCATATCCTAGCACGGTTGTTGCGGCGGTTGCCATGGAATGCGCAATATGCTGCCACTGTGTATCGGGAACGTCAGAAGTAGAGGCGTTGTGTCGTAAAAGTTGGGAGAGCTGGTTGGAGTAGGCAGTAGCTATCTCTGGGGTTTGCAGCTTCGCGATGTCCAGCTTTCTTTGTGTTTGGTTACGTGCGTTTTTCGCTCTGCTCAATCTTGTGCGCACCTTGGCTGCAACCAGGTAATGATCCGAGCCAATATTAGCACCACGAATCACACGCACGTCCATGACACTAGATGCATGTCTGCCATCGATTACCACATGATCAATTTGATTTTTGGTGTTTTGATCGGGGGATAGCCAAGTTGCCTTGTGGATATCTTTGTGCTGGAATCTGGTTCCACTCACTACCATGTTCCTTCCCGCTGCGAAGCTAACCAGCCTAAACCCGTTGTCTGACGTGTCGGTATGCAGGCTGAATTTGCCGATCGATGGACCAAGAACATCTTCCCTTCCTATTTTTGCATTAAAGTCTCCTAGAACAATTTTAATGTCGTGGCCAGGGCAGCGGTCGTATGTTTCCTCTAGGCGCTCGTAAAATGCATCTTTAATCTCATCGTCTTTATCTTCCGTCGGGGCGTGTACACAAATCAGCGTGATGTAAAAATATTTCGCCCGGTTGCGAATGGTGGCTATTCGGTCACTTACAGGGTTAAACCGCGAGATCAGGTGTCGAAGTCTCTTGCCGACTATGAAACCACATCCAAATTCGTGTCTTTCTGCATGGCAGCTGTAGAAGATGTCACAGTTCTTTCGTCGTGTGCATCCCTGTCCCGTCCATCTCATTTCCTGTATGGCGGTGATGTCAGCCTTGTATTTGTCGAGGACATCCGCCAGTTGGATAGAGGCACCATCTCTGTATAGAGTTCGGACATTCCAGGTGCATATCCTTAAATCATGGTCCTTATATCGTTTGCGGGGGTCGTCAACATTTGGGGGGGTTCTTGTTTTTTCTTTTCCTCGTGTTTTCATAATAAATTTTGTTTAAGGAGAGTGGCTTATTAGGCCACCGCTCCCGATCCTAGTTTCTTGGGGCTGCCAAGGCCACTAGGAGAGCCTGTGTTGAGCTTCAGTAACTTTTGTTACCTACTTCCTAAGACGCATCGGTGGTAGCATGCCGATTAGGTTACTCAACGTTTCGCCTTCTAACTCTAGCTAACTTCTAAGCGGTTGCTTTGAAGTCATTGCCCAGGGAATACTTGGTCTAGGACCGGAAGTAGTTAGCTGCTTGGACAGTGCCACAAAGGAATCGCTTCTGGTCACTCCCAAGTGAGTGACAATCAGTAGTTTTCAGCCTCTGGGCAAAGTCCCATTCCCCAATAACCAATACTAGTAGAGCTTAAAACATGAAAAAAAAGAAGAACAAATATGTATATTCTACTAGTTAACAAAGTTATTTATTTATATTATGCTGAATATCCTTGCAGTCTAGCAAAATATTCCAGGAGCAGTCAGCGAATATAGTAGACATATTTTTTCCTTCATAACGCTTTTCTAAAGTTAGAATGTCTTTGTGGAACCTTTCAACATATTCATCGGACACGTCGATGCAGCATTTATAAAAGAAACCCAAATAAGAGGACAAAAAATGCTTATTCAAGGACATGTTGCATCCCAAGTTTACGTAGAATATTAAAAAGAGAATAACGTGATTATAAAATACAATAGGACGATAATTGTAGCCGAACAGGCATGTTGCCACCTGGTTCTACTAAATTTTCAAATAACCAAAAAACGGTTGCACATCTCCATCCGATGGTCCAAATTTTCGATGATACTAAAGCATAATTGAGGTTCTATGTCGTTAATGTGCCGAATTATCTTATGCATTAGCTCTTGAAATGTTGCTAGCTTATCGACGTACACCTTTTCTTTCACATAACCCCAAAGAAAGAAGTCCAACGGTGTCAAATAACATGATCGAAGCGGCCAATTGATATCGCCACCACGTGAGTTAACACAGACATTGAATTTGTCGCGCAAAAGAGCCATTGTTTCGTTAGCTGTGTGGCAATTGGCACCGTCCTGTTGAAACCACATATCGTCCACATCCATATCTTCCAATTTGGGCTATAAAAAGTTCGTTATCAGCTCACGATAGCGAACACCATTCACAGTAACTGTCTGATCGGCCTTATTTTGGGAAAAATACGGCCCAATGATGCCACCAGTTCATAAACCGCACCAAACAGTCACTCTTTATGGGTGCATTGGATTTTCCACAATCTGGACAATTATCGTTCGCCCAAATGCGGCAATTCTGCTTATTGACGAATCTACTGAGGTGAAAATGTGCCTCATCACTGAAGATGATTTTCTTCGAAATTTTATCATCCATTGTTGCTATTTCTTGCCACCATTCTGACCATTGACAACGTTTGAAATGGTCAAGAGGCTTTAGTTCTTGAGTCAATTGCACCTTGTAAGCGTATAATTGCAAGTCTTTATGCATAACAAAGAGCGTAAGAGTTGCAATTGTTAGGCACGACGACGAGTTGAGGTGCAAGGCTCTTCAGCCACACTACGAGCTGTACGCGCATGCCTGGTGTTTTCACATCTCCTACAGACCTGGTTTTTCAAAAATATTTGGACGATTTTTCCGACTGTACGCACATTTGGACGATTAAATTGACCGAAAAAATCACGAAGTGCACGATATGCATTTTGATTTGAACGCCCATTTTCATAATAAGCCTGAATAACAATAACGCGTTGCTCGATTGTGTATCTTTCCATGGTTCAAATTGAGTTAGTCTGAAATTGAGAAATGTCAAATGAAATGCAGAAAAGAACTTGACGTTTAGGTGTGATTCACATTCAACATCGGCCCTTGCAATTTAACCACCCTTTAGTATAGTAATGTATGGAAATATTTATTTCCGTAAAATTAAACGAATAACGCAATCGTAATTATCTGGTTATACATTATATGCGACAATAGTTAAATCAAATTACAAATAGAGTGTTCAAATACCTTCTTTTTTTAGAAACCCGGTTTTCGAGTTATTCGAAAAATTTATTTTTTAGAAAAATCGGATTTCGAATACAGCATTTGAAAGAAAACCGGTTTAACCGGTTTCTTTCGGTTTTTTCTTAAAAAGTTAAAAAATATTTATAAAAAAAAATTTGGTTTAAAAAAATGCATTTATTAAGTATGTAATATTAATACACCCAATGCGGTCGTGACCAAATCCTACATTTAGTAAAACTATAGCAGGACAAAGTTTTGAAGAAAAAACTGGAAGTCTATTTACGCCCCATGTGGTACCTCCCACACCCATCAGGTACCACCCACTTTAGGAATCGATTAATATTATTAATAAATCCAACGCCATCGTGACCAAATTCTGTTTTTAGTAGGGCTTACATAGGATACAATTTTGGAGAACCAATTTGGAAGCCTAGCCACGTACCTGCTGGTACCTCCCATAAAAATGCACCATTCCTCCCACTTCAGAGATGGAGTAGTAATATCAATACACCCTACGTTATCGTGTCCAAATTCTGTATTTAGTAAAGCTAAATCAGGATAAAGTTTTTAAGTCTAGCCACGCCCCTTCTGAGACCTCCCATACAAATGTACTTTTCCGCCCACTCTAGAGATGGAGTAGTAATCTCAATACACCCAACGTGATCGTGCCCAAGTTCTGCATTTATTAAAGCTTAATCAGGATAAAGTTTTGAAGAAAAAAACTAAGTCTATCCACGCCCCTTGGGACCGGCCATGGCATAGTGGTTAGAACACGCGACTACCATGCGGGAGATCACAGGTTCAACTCCTGGCTCCAGTCATCTTAAAAAAAAAAAACGTTTTCTTTCATTATCGGCTCCCCTCGAATGTTGTCGACAGCAACTTCGCAGTATTAGTGTCGAATCAATCGACATGTCTAGTAAGAGCTTCTCAAACAGTGACGTTCGCATTCGTCGATAAACAAGTAGGTGCCGTTAGTTGTGAATCTAAAAATAGAATGCGTGTTAATTCACAACAACGCGAGAAGCTATCCCATAACTCATTTATGGGCTGTAAAGGGAAATTAAGTTTTTAAGTATCCACGCCCCTACTGGTACCTCCCATACAAATGTACAATATCAATCAATATACCAGAAAATTATATGTTTTACTGAGGGAAAGGGTATATGTAAGTCGGCTTACCCGACTGAAACTTTCTATTGGTTAAAATAGTATTTAAGAAATAATATGCAATTTAAGTGTTCAATTTTGAGTCAATTCTATAAACGAGAATGTTTTTAGAAGCTTTGGAAATTTTTAAAATTAAATTTCAAATTAATTTAGAAAAATCCTTTTACATTTTGTAAACCAAAATAATTTTAGAAGCTTTGGAAATTTTTAAAATTAAATTTCAAATTTATTTAGAAAAATCTTTTTACATTTTATAAACAAGAATGCTTTTAAAAGCTTTGTAAAATTTTAAAATTTAATTTCAACCTTATTCAAAAAAACCGAGTACACGAAGGAAAAAACTCGGTTAAACCGGTTATTCGAAAATGGCATTTTTGCAAAAACCGGCATACGGTTTTAAATAAAAAACCCGGTTTACGGTTTTTCGGTTTCGGTTTTGAACACCCTAATTACAAACCACTTTAAAAAAATTGTGACATAGTGGAGCAAAATGGATTATAAGGTTTTGTTACTTAGGTCAATTGCTATCGTTTGATATAGGTTTCATTCACCCCCGAGACAATGACTCTCAAATTATTGCATAGTGTAATCGATCAATATTTGAGAAATTCATCCGGAACATGTTTCTTTGTTAAACTTCTCAAATCATTATTGGTGCCATTGTTTGTTATTGGTCCTGTAGGTTCAAAATCCAAATCATAACTGATTTTAAGTACGTACTCCATAAATCATATATTTGTATGTAGCGTCAAATTCATATACATATAATGCAGCTGAATGAAGCCTTTGTGTCAGTCAAAGCCTGGCCTCTTTTTGCATCAATCATCGTAAGCACTAATTTGGAGTTAATTGGCCATCAATTTCTAATTCCAATAACTGTAGTGTTGCAATTTGGGCTTTTATATCACAGTATTCTTGGTTAAAGGTTTCATGAAGTTCTCTTTTAAAATCAAATTTGATTGGCCGGCAGTATTTCGTAAAAGATGTTGTGTGGTTTTTTCTAATCATACTTTGTCTTAATTTCCGTATTTCTTAAAATGATTTTGGGACTTAATTCTGTGAACTGCACGTGAAAGTAGCCCCAAAAAGAAGAAGTTCTGCATCATCCGTTTTTTAAGTTACATGCCATAATAATTTAATATCGATTTGAAGTTAATAAGTATCGTATGGGGGAATTTGTCACGTTTTGTTTATTAAAAAGCTTTGTTATCTCTGTAATTAAAAACTAAAAATTGTATAGATATGGAAGCGGTTATCGCATTTATTGACTACCTGTTTACATTCTCGCTAAAACGGGATCAAATCTGACTTTATCGTACTGGCGTAAGGCAGTAAAACAATAATGATAAATAAAAAAAATTTCTGACTTCCGCAGTACCTACAACCGTTCACTTTTCTGCGACGCTAAAATCAGGTTTTAGATAAATTATAAAGTTTTTCTAAACTGTAAAGAGAATGTTTACCAACTATAAAAGTAAATTTCCTATGTCCAACCTAATAGACAAACCATTCACTTTTGTTAAAGATATTTTAAGCGTTTCTATATGTTAAACGAAAGTCAATTAAAAACAAACCATGGCAAAGAATAAACTCATAAAATGTTAAACATTTTACGTAGAAAACTAAAAAAAAATGATCACGTCAAAGAATAAGTAAATGAAATTGTTATATGTTAAAAATAAAGGTATTGCCTTATTTGTATTATATACATATATCGTCGGCTAGCCTGCAAGTAGTGTCATGTGTAATTTGGGCATTTTTTTTTTATTGTACCATTGTGAATCTCTACTGGTCATACATAAGCCTACCAAGACGTTTTGCGACATCTTAATGGGTTTTGAAGATAGCAAAAAGTGCTATGTGTAACCCATATACGAAATATTCCTGCAATAGATGTTATGTGTTTTTTATATGGTAATTATTATTTTTTTATATAGTAAAGGTTATGCTATTATCGGATGGATGTACCTACCAAAATAAAAATAAGGTACTGTGTAGCGCTTTAGCAAACCTTTCTGTATCTACTGGACAAGAGTTGGAGCAAATTATATTAGAAAGAGGCCGTACAATGATGGAAGTCGACAGTGTACATTCAACGTTAGAAAATTTGTTTACAGCTCCAATATATTCGCCACTAGATTATGTTGGTCGCATGAGACAGGCAAGACCAACACATTCATACACAGTAAACTACTTAGAGTATAATTTTCTTAAGGATTACGAACACGTTCCTGGCAACTTTACCTCTATCAGACCTGGTGAACGTGCAGGTGATGCAAAAGTAAACAACATCCGTGGATTGCTTTTTAAAGACAGTGAAGTTTATTTCAAGCTGCGCCACACCGATAATTGGGAATTGATGAGCCAAAAAAAGCGAACAAGGGTACTTAAAATAAATGAACCAGGAAACTTATATGAATCTCCATTAAAAATTGATGACTCTAAATACAAGAGCCTCCATAGATTAAAGCAATTTATGCACAAAGATTACCACTCCTTTTATGATAATCTTCAACATTAAAATTTATTTGTTTAAGTTTTCTTGTTTAGTTATCTAAGTTTGTTAATGTTAATGAATTTCATCTTACCACCAATTTTGCTAGCGTTAGGCGTCTTTTAATGGCAAAAATACTTAAATATAATAAAATAAAAACCTATAGCACTCCGTAACAGAAATCAATATCGGATATCTTTTAATGCAGTACTCTGGTATTTGTGGTAGACATTCAGTTAAGCCTATGGTTAAAAAAAATATCTTTAATGGACAAAATAAATCAGTTTTTTGCCTCTCCTGAAAACCTGTTCAAAAACACATAACACTACTTGCAGGCTAGCCGACGATATACAAATTCATATATGTTTATACAAATAATCTCTATTTAAATCTCTCTGTTATTATTAAAACTCTTAACAATTGTATTCACTCTTTCAGACGCACCATTCAACTCTTTAAAACTCTACCATTGCGATAAGCTTAAGAGTTGATGTTTGTGTCTTAAGTCTATCGTTGTCACTACTACAACAAAGCAATCGAATTATTACAAACAAACAAAAATAAACATAATGTATTGATGTGTTTGTATTTTTGCAATATTTTTATTGATTTCAAATAATCTCTTTGCACAAAGAGAATATTTCGGAATATTTTATGATATACCTCAACTCTAGCTCTCTTAACGGTACAACATAGAGCAAAACAAAACGTACACATGTTGAAGTATTTGCCTATAGTGGCAGTTGTGGTATTTGCAATATAAAGCAGTACAAGCTTATATCTAAACTTGTTTACATTTGACAACATTACAAAAATTGTTGGTTATTTCGATTTATTACAGTTATTATTTGACAATTTGAATATAATTCAGCAGAACGATATCAATTGCCAATAAAACAATATGTCAAATGTTGCCTTTTGGTTAACAATTACTTGTTTGCCTGGTTTCTTTGCGGGGGTACCTTGGTAAATAAAAAAGTGTAAAGTCATCAATACCAAACGAACATAAATATTTATAATTCCTCTCATCTAAGCCTTTAAGTAATCGCATCATAACTGGTTTATTCGTCAAAATTGTTTCGAATTATGTTTAAAATTTTAAATGTCAAAGTTTGGTCACAACCAAAAGAGTTTTTTACTGATGTTTTACCATTGGGTTTGTTTAATGCTGCACTAAGGGGAGTTTCCAAAAATATGTGAGTCATTAATTAAAATTGCGTTTAAATCTGAAATACCACAGGTTTCAGCTGAACACAAAAGACCTTTTAGCTACACTTAGAGCAGAGCTGAGCTGAGCTGAATTTCTTGGTGCCTTGCTATGATGACACATCGACACAAAGAATAACCTGAATTATTCATTATTATAAAAACACAGATTGGCTTGTGACCATCAACTAAAATTGTTTTTATTTCACTGTGTGTATCACTGTTTAAACAAAGGATTTATTATATTGTGGTCTTGCAGCTACGAAATTACTTGGCTTTACAACAAACTAAAAACCACCACCAACAAAATTAGTCATTTCCCTTAAGGTAAGTAAGAAATTACAATTTCATTTGAAGGTAGATAACAATCACACAACTATTTACTTTTGATTAACATAAGCACGCAGGCACACACATACGAGTAAATGTGAATGAATAAAGATGTATTTGCAATGTTTTTAATAATTTCCTGCATTTTTGTAGTGGTTTCCTTTATAAGTAATAAGCATATGAAGTACCGTTGGCTTAAGGGTTATGTATGAAAAGTATTGAACATTATATGATAAGATCAATAGTGTGACAGTATTATGAGTAGTACGTAGGGTATGCATATGGTAATAGTAAAAATAGTGCATAAAAATCCGTAAGTCTTGTTATAGATTCGTTAATATGAAACGTAAAACTTTATGCAGGCCATCTAGGATGAATTATGTTTTTTTTCGCAATAACTAATTCTACAAGTTCCTTTACGTTATTTACTAAGTAAACTTATTGTGCCCTATCTTGAGTCTTCCGGGTATTTCATTTTTGGAAATATACACTAGAGTATAGAACAAAATGAGACATAGATCATGAAAATCAATTATCGCGTTTCGCTTTTATTCACCTTCAAGTAAAGAAATCTCATTTTAAAAAGAATATTGTATTTTAAAAAAAAGTTTGAATATATGTACAAAATTCTTTGGAAAAAAACTTTGATTACTTTGTATAATTTAAGAATTATTATTAGGGCAAGGAATTTTATACACTAATAAATCGAAAATATGCCTATAAAGTACATAAAATTTAAAAATATGCACTAAAAATACATAAAATATGCAGTTCAAAAATTCTTAAAAATTTTATTATTAATATGTAATATGTATGCATGTAATTTTGCAAAAAAAAAATGCAGAAAACGCATAATTCCTGGCAAGTCTAAAAGTTGTAAATCGATTTCGAATCGGAATCATGGAGCACTTTCACTGCCGAAGTCTTCGAAGTTCTGGAATTTAATCTTGTTATAATTGGCTCTGCAGAAAGCGGAAGACCAGAACAAATTTCTTTAAAAACCTGTAATTGCGAAGAATTTTTTTTATTTGTTATAAGAGAATACAGTTCAGTAAAATGACATCGTTAATAAACTTCAATAAACAAGCCGCATACAACAGCATACATGCATTTATTGTAAAATTTGTTATGCAAAAATACGTATTTTTCGTAAAATATGCAAGATATGCGTGAATGGATGCCATATTAAAGGAAATTTCATGATTCGTAAAGATAACTTAACCGTTTCCATTTTAGGATGTCCATTAAAAATATGCATTTGCATAAGATTCCTTGCCCAAATTATTATCAAATACTGCTTTGAAGTCCTTGTTTCACAGATGTCTATTTAATGCTATTTAATGCTTCACAAAAATACAAAATACTTTAGAATATACTGCTATGTACTTTAGGCATTATGGACATGCAATAAAACCTACACCCCAAGTCGTCGTACAAACCTCACTCTAAATAAAATAATAAAGATGGTTCTATCGACAAAGCAATTATTTATTTTTTTATTAATAGTAAAAGTGATATAATTTACTATTCAAGAGTTGTGAGATAAGTTCTGTGACAGCTGACAGGAGGTACAGCATTATTTCATTAATAGTCACAATGCCTTTGTCAATCAATCTCACAACTCTTGAATAATAATTTATATAAGCGAAAATAAACAATTGCTAATATAAATTATGATTTCAAACGGTCTTACAAAACAAATTCATTTTTACAAAATAAAAATCAAAAGTAACAAAATACCAAAACATTGTTAGTCCTTGTATCAGTAACAACTCCTATGTATTCACTTATGTTTGAACATAAAACATGAAATTTGTGTAGACAAGATCTTATGTTGATTTGTATTTTTGTATGTTCTTCGTTAAAAATATGTTTTCACTGGTCGGTAAAGTCTTTATTGATTGTTTGACCTTGTGATGATGGTGAGAAAGACACAGCTTAGTCACATTGTGGCTTATGTCAAAAAATCGTTATACGAGGGCGGTCTTAAAATTAGCCGATCTTACAAAAAAACACAATAAATTTGAGAAATGTTTTCTTTATTTCCCTTTAAGCTCGATACAATTTTCTCAGCCATATTCAATAGAATTGATAGTCGGTATATAGTAAGAACTAGAGTATCCAATTAATCGGGTTTAGGTTTTGTTCGATTAAAAAATTAATCGATTTTGGGATTTTTAATTTGCTTAATTAATCGATTAAGGTTTTTAAATTGCTCGAATAATTCGATTAATCGAATAAGTCGAAAAACTCGAAAAATTTCTGCATATCTGTATACCTTACCTGAAAAATAAACAAATTAAATTTTATTAATAAAAAAAAAATAATATTAAAACATAAAAACAAACGAAAAATAATAATTGAGGGGTATGCAGCAACAACGAGTTAACTCCAATTTTTATAATTGTGTGGAAAATAAAAAAACTGTTCAAAAATAGAGAATGCATTTAAATCGTCTGAGACTTTGCCTTATAATTTGTCACGTACCACTACATGCTTTGGCCAAATTCCATTTAGATATTCGTAAAATTCGCAATTCTAGAGTCAATTTTATTCTGGAGTTAACTCCTTTTTGGCCCAAATAATTGAAAATTGCTTTCTTTTTAAAGTAAGGAAGCATTAAATATTGTCAATCTTATAGAAAATGGGTTTATTTAGTGTTGCCATACGCGCAACTATCAGGGGACTACATAAAGGGTAAGTAGAAGCAAAGAAGCAAAATCGGGAAAGTCGCTTACTGCAATACGCATTAAACGGCTGTAAAAGCGAATGTTCAACTACCAGAGGGATCAGTCGTTTGGAGGCCGGCCGAGTAACATCGCTACTGCTATCTCCATGCTGTTTTACGACAATCATATGGGGAAACAAAGTGTCAGCTCCTGGAGTTAACTCCATGTTGCCCCAAAGGAATGAAGCAGTTAACTCGTTCTAGCGGATTCCTTGAAAACTTTCAATGGGAGGTAAATAATTGTTAAACCAAACGAAAGAATGATTTTTTCCCTCCAAGAAACGGTTGTTAACTCTGTTCGGCCTAAAAATGGAATTAAGTTGTTGTTGGTGCAAGCCGCTCAATTCATGTGAATTCAAAAACGTTTAATAAAAATAATAATTAATTAGGTACATACAAAATGAGATCTTTTTTATTTGAAAAGTTTTAAGTCACATCTTCTAAAATAATCTTTTAAAAATAATATGCAATTAAGATGTTTGGCTTTTAGTCGATTTTTTGTTTCGTTTTAACGAAGCTTGACTTTGAAAACACCCTTTCACTTAAAGTAGATGTTGGTGAAACTGAAAGAATTGCATTGAAAAGTTTTTCTAGTTTTTATGATCTTTTATTTGTTTTACATAAAATCATCAATTATATTACAGTTCACATTCGATTTTTTTAAATTTTGAATACTTTTTATAGTATCGTTTAATTCCAGTAAAAGATTATTTTCATTGATATCAATTATTTCCTCTTCTTCTTCTAACACAATATCATCATCTGTTACATTTATATAAAGAAGGAAGAATTTATTTCAAAAAAATTTAAATCGATTAATCGGTTTAAATTGATCGATTATTCGTAAATCGAAATGTACTATTTTTTCTTAATCGAAAAATTATTCGAAAAAAATTCTTCGATTATTTGAACAACGATTAATCGATTGGATACTCTAGTAAGAACAGTCTAGCTTCTTAAAATAGTCATCAACAGCAGACTCCACCTTGCAAATCATTTTTGGCGTTAACCAATCACTCGCCGGTTATTTTCCACTTTGAGGATATTCAATAACAATTTTCCCACGTGCATCTCAAAAAAACAAACTCCATATCCTGGCCTAAAAATAGAACTGTCTTCGTCTTATATATTGATGATTCTCCCATTCCCGTCTACTGTTTTGACTGTTCCTTTGTCTTAGGTTTCATACATGGTTCCGAATCGACACAAAAATTTGGCTTTATTGCGTTTAAACATCGCCAAACACTATTAAAACATCTTCTCCAAGCAATATTTATTGTACTGTGAGCAAATGCGGCACCCATCTTGCGCACAGCTTTCTCATCTCCAAATTTTTAAATGATATGCTATCTATATTTTTTTTAAAATGCTCATGCTCACACATCTTCATTCAACACTATTTTGTGGATTCTCTTAACCATTCCAGGCGTGGATACCTCAGTTAGTAGACCACTACGCTGTTCGTCTTGGCTAGTCGTACGGCCTTTCGGCTTTCCGGACTACGATTTTCAACTTTTATTTTCAATATTTCGACTAACATCTTTAGTCAACTTCAGGAAATTCTGATGAAATACACAAAAATAAATTACTATAGACTAGAACTAAACAACAATTTAAAATATATTTGTTTTATCGAGATTTTATACAAATATAAAGAATATTTGTACACTACTTTCTCTGTTGTCTAAATTTGTTATTGAGCATTTTTCCGTTACGCTCTCGTAATTGAGTCTTTTCTCAGCTGGAACATTAATTATGTGGAGCATTTCCAGGGTATATCTTTGTGTGTAATTTATCTCTTCTGCTAGTATCTCTACGTCTTCAAAGTTTCGTTTGATTCCAGTTAAAATACTGTGAGCTGCTAGGACTGTTTCTTTTATATTTTATTTCACATAAAATCAATTATTGAGAGTGTGTTAATCGGTTCATTAAAAGTTAATCTAATTTTAGAGCAAACTTTTTGATTTAAATAAACTTGAAAATTGGTTGGGTTTTACTACAATCTTATGAAAGTTAAGATTTCTTTGGAATTTGCGGTATTTCCGGAATAAGTTCATAAAACAAAGATCATATATACCATAAATTACATTAGTTTTCAATCCATTGCATTTAAAATATAATAAAACATTGAGCAATTTAACTTCAAATTGAGCTTCCTTTATACACTTTACACATTTTTTAACCTCTAAGAAAAGTTCCATTAGATAAACAACAACAAAGAAATTATAAATAGAATCTCTAAAGCTTATGAATATCAGCTAAACGTGTTCGAAATGCTATAATGCCATACTGATGTTTGCATAATTTACAACGATTGCCAATGTTTCGTATGAATAGATAAATAACATTTTACACAATATCTAATCAAATCGCAACAATTATTAATTAACAAATAACTGCCAATCAAAAACTCACAAAAATTGTTATGATAGCAATCGTACAAGTGTTGTTTCTTCAGCTCTCGTACAAAAGACTCGAAAGAAATATGAATTTTTAGGCAAGAAACGAATTGCTACGAAAAGAAAACTAAAATACAAAAAGTGAAAGTAAAACTGAAACAGAAACAGAAACAGACATATTTTTACTAAGAGTTTGTTTGACTGAATTTTTTCCATAAAAACTAAAGCAACAAAAGCATTAAAGCGCAACAGACAACAACAAAAGAGCGCGCGATCAGAAATACTGAAAGCGAATGTTGGTTGAACTATTATTAGAAACGCTAAGTAGTAGTGGACAGACCAACGAACACGCCAAGAAGAAACTTGTAAAAGAGCGTAATACCCCACCCGGGTACCGCTAGCGGCAGTAGTGGTCAGCTAGTAAAACTGGCCAAACCAGCAGCACTTAACATGAAACGATATGAAATAATTCTATCGCATTCAAGTGGACGGTCGACTAAAAGCTTTTTGCTGTTGAAGTTTCTAGACAAAAGGGGAACGCAACAAAGCAAGTTAACGGCTGCTAAAGTCTTTGTTCGCAACAAAAGCGTGGCTAGACAACTTCTCTGAAACGTTATCTCAAAACTGGCCATTGGCCGCCATAAAAAGACTGCAAACTAAAATGTTGCAATACATCAACGATGTAAGCGAGAGTGAAAAAACTTTAATTTTACATAGTTGTCATAATATAAGGAATTTTTAACAAAATCTTGTCTTGTCCAAATCCTGCTGAAACCGCTTTAATGAAAGAAAAAACAAAACAAAGAAGCTACTAAAACATGTTTATTTCAACGAGGACATATGACGTCTGAGGAATGTAGCGTTAACAACTGGATAGGCTGTATAAAATGAAAAGAACACATAGTACAGGGTGGGCCATTTAAAATTTAAAATTTGAATTTGATAATTTTTACAAATTACTGGTTTCATTGGTAAGATTGAAATTTGTCTTTTAAAAATGAAAAACAATATCATTTGTACGACTAATTTGGGGGAAGATATTGTGAGCGAATTATTTAGAATTCTATACCCCCATCAGGCTTAATTTCATTTCATAATTAAGAGTTCAACTCTTAAAATTCATGCGCCACCAGGCGTGGCTAGACTTCCAGTTTGTTCTCCAAAACTTTATCCAGCTTGAGATTTACTAAATGCAGAATTTGGTCACGATCCTGTTGGATCTATTAATAATATTAAAGTTTCTAAAGTGGGCGGTATCAGATGGGTATGGGAGGTACCAAATGGGCGTGGCTAGACTTCCAATTTGTTTTCCCAAAACTTTATCCTGTTATAGCATTACTAAATATAGGATTTGTGTACGATCGCGTTGGGTGTATTGATATTATTACTCCATCTCTGAAGTGGCGGACATTTATATGGGAGGTACCAGAAGGGGCGTGACTAGACTTCCAATTTTTTTCCCAAAACTTTATCCTGTTATAGCTTTACTAAATACAGAATTTGGCTCCTATCCCTGGTTTCATATTTGTATGGGAGGTACCAGAAAGGGCGGGGCCATGTAGCCCATTTTCAATACCGTAAATAGTTTTGGGGAAATATTAACTCGTGCAAAATTTCAATATATTTAGTTGCGTCTTTCGAAACTTACTGTGTTTACCAGCCGGACAGACGGACATCCCTCAAACGACTTATAGTCATGAATCGAATTTGGTTCAAAGAAACCTAGGGTCTTAAGTGACTCCTTCTATGTGTTACACTTTTGGGTCGTATCAAATGATATATACTCTTCTACCCGTAGGGTGAGGGTAAAATAATTAAATTAGCATTTATTATTGCTATTACGTGAAAAGACTTATTAAAACCCAAAATTATAAAAAAAACCTAAGATTTATCATAAATTGCCACATATTTGCAAATATAGAAATATTAACCGCATTTTTACAATCTCTTTCCCTACCGCATTGGAATTACCCATTTTGCATAAAAGAATCGGTCTCCATATGTATTTCCGGATGTAATAAATATTAGCAAATTATTTAAATAGATAAACGGGAAATGTTTTTTTTTTAATTAAGAGTTATATCTTTTGGTTAAAAGCTTTTAATTTGAATTAATTAAATTAGGAATTGTAAATGACTTAAATGTTCGTTCTGGCTTTGTTGATAATAAATTAAGTTCATATTTCGGTTTGAGACCAACTTTTCAATATTTGTAATGCAATTTATTCTTTAAACATTTTAAAATTGATTATATGATATCAGGCAGGGCAGATAGCTCTATTTCAGATGTTGTAAAGGTCCTATTGTTACAAAACAAGCAGCATTGGTATTCAGCACATAAAAAAATTGTGAAAAGAAAATTAATTGTGGGAACAAAAAAAATGTACTATCAAATAAGAAAGTTCCAGAAACTAATTGAATAGGCAGTCCAGCATTCTTACCCATTACCTGACCTCAAACCAAATTCTTAACAGTCTTGAAGTAAAATGAATTTCAATTAAAATAAGATACATTCGTTACTTCCGTTTAAAATTTCGGCACAACTAAAAGGTTATTAAATTAAAAAATGTAATATGTATCATCAATAACGATCAAATTCAATACGTGTAAAGAATAGCAAATGCGACCTTTTGGCCACTAGTCGAGAAAATTCTTAAATCAGTGCTGGTAGTTAGAACTGTTTACCACATCTAATTAAATATTCTGTTAGCATTTTGGAAATAAACAAAATCTTTTGTTCTTTCCATTTAGTTTCAGTTTTAAGAACAAAATGAATAAACATAGAAACCAGTCCACTCCAATGATCACTCTTTGTCACTACGAACGCAAGCAAATAATTCTGAAATTTTGTTACTCTTGTGCGAGTGAGTGCTTAGCTGGCTGAGTTACTGCCTCGCGGCGGGTTTAATAAAATAACAATTGTTGAATTTCAATTTTGCGGTAAAAAAAAGACCAACCGGTTTTATTTGAACAGGAAAACTGTGTAGTTATATAGCCGCTGCACGAGTCCATCGTACGACCGGGGATCATGGAACAGCCATAGTAACACTGCTGTGACTACTAATACAGTGGCATTTAAGTGTAAGCAACTGAGTGCCACCGCACAAACACCAACACTGGTACATGCTGTTGGTGGAGTCGCTGTTGTACTTGAAGTACTTTAACACTATCTTGTTGTGGCTTAAATATATGGGCCAATTTCAAATGTCGTTTAGATAACAACGCCAACAATCTCGCGAGTACAACTCGTTTCTATGCAAAGACCTTTTACTATTCTCAACTAAAGTCATGACTAATTGTCCGCAAGTGAGATTGTTGTCCAGCAACCGGTTCGCATATGAAATCATAGATTTCCTCAACTAACAGCGGCCGCCCCCTAAAAGTCAAAAGTTTTGATTTGATGCAGGCAGGCAGTCAGTTCGTCTCCGTCGCCCTGTCTGTGGGTTCGATGAATACGTGGTTGGATTCATTGTTATACGTAATATCACATTGTTGATGTGGTAGTTGTTGGTGGTCTATGTAATTTAATTGTTTATAGTCT
Source organism: Muscina levida (assembly GCA_964034835.1). Classification (NCBI taxonomy): domain Eukaryota; kingdom Metazoa; phylum Arthropoda; class Insecta; order Diptera; family Muscidae; genus Muscina; species Muscina levida. Next base: position 66,317,505 of record OZ035880.1, on the reverse strand, counting down.
CCATATCTCGCTCAATTATTGCCACCAAATCAACAGATACATTGAGGGATACTTCAATGCTTGAATTTCATAATCCACCCACCTGGGGTGAGAAATGTTAACTTCACTTTATGTTGCCATCGATTTGATTGCGCTGCGATTAAACGCAGGTATGGGTGGAAAAAATTGATCAATTGTGTTCGAGTACATTCCCTTTTTAGGGTGTTGAAACAGTGTAATCGATTTTTAACAAATCGAAAATTTTGGAAAGTCATATTGTGTTGTCGTAAATGCCACCACAATGACATGAATTTGAAGACATTTTACGAAATAATAGTATAAAAACTGAATGTAAGTTATGGAATTAAGTATTGAAGCACTTTATGAAGTTTTATGCAGACAGAGATTGTTCGAAAAATATCTTTAAATGACTGATTTTTCGTAAATTCAAAACTAATTAAATACAATCAGTGATGGCGAAATGCAGGATATTAGTTCGTAGGTTGTTAAATTGTTTCAAGGTAATTATTTAAAAAATTACATCAAACGCAATTTAAATTATTTTAATTCTAATTTTTAAAAAAATTAGTTAATCTGTAAAACTTAGAATTACAAAAATAATATTAGCCGTCATTAAAAATTTCCGGTTTATGTTGCAGCAATGTTTAAATAATCCACAGACAAGGAACAGACTGATATGCTATTGTCTCTCTCTCTCAAAAACTCTAAATTCAATTCCTAGATTTAGTTTTTCGCATTTTTAGAACAAAGAGTGAAAAAATATTCTATTGTATTTAATACTCATAGATTACTCAAGATTACATATAGACGTTTAAAGTAAACCAGTAAGAAAGTTTCAGTCGGGAATACCGACTTACATATACCCTCACCCTCAGTAAAACAAAAAAATGTCTAGTATATTGATATTATTACTCGAGTGGTACATTTGTATGGGAGGTACCAGAAGGGGCGTGGCTAGACATAACGTTTTTTCTCCAAAACTTTATCCTGATTTAGCTTTACTCAATACAGAATTTGGACACGATCACATTGGGTGCATTAATATTACTACTCCATCTCTAAAGTGGGCGGAATCGTACATTTGTATGGGAGGTACCAGAAGTTGCGTGGCTAGACTTCAAATTTGTTCTCCAAAACTTTATCCAGCTTGAGCTTTACTAAATACAGAATTTGGTCACGATCGCGTTGGATTCTAAAGTGGGCGGTACCTGATGGGTATGGGAGGTACCAGAAGGGGTGTGGCTAGACTTCCAGTTTTGTCTTCAAAACTTTATTCTGCTACCCTTTTACTAAAAACTGAATTTGGGCACGATCGCGTTGGATGTATTAATATTATTACTCGACTTCTAAATTGAGCGGAATGGTACATTTGTAAGAGAGGTATCATAAGGGGCGTGGTTAGACCTCCAATTTTTTTCTCCAAAACTTTATCCTGTAATAGTTTAACAAAATACAGCATTTGGGCACAATCGTGTCAAGTGTATTGATATTATTACTCTACCCCGAAAGGGGTGTGTCTAGACTTCCAGTTATTTTCCCCAAAACTTTTTCCTGCTTTAGCTTTACTAAATACAGAATTTGGTTTCGATGAGGGGTTCCATAAGGGGCGTGGCTAGACTTCAAATTTTGTCTTCAAAACTTTATCTTGTTATAGCATTACTACATTTGTATGGGAGGTACCAGAAGGGGCGTGGCTAGACTTCCAATTTCGTTCTAAAACTTTTTCCTGTTATAGCTTTACTAAATACAGAATTTGGGTACGATCCCGTTGGGCGTATTGATATTATTACTCGATTACTAAAGTGGGCGGAAGGATGTATTTGTATGGGAGGTACCAGAAGGGGTGGGGCCATGTAGCCCATTTGCAATACCGTAAGTAGTTTTGGGGAAATATTAACTCGTGCAAAATTTCAAAACATTTGGTTGCGTCTTTCGAAAGTTATCGTGCGAACCAGCCGGACAGCCAGACAGACGGACAGACAGACAGACGGACATAGATCAAACGACTTAAAAAGTCATGAATCGAATTGGGTTCAAAGAAACCTAGGGTCAAAAGAGACTCCTTCTATGTGTTACACTTTTGGGTCGTATCAAATGATATATACCCTCATCCCTAAGGGTGGTGGTATAAAATATATATGTATGTAAAACTATGAGGGTCAATTTGTAAACTTTTAAAATGGGAGGTACCAAAAGAGGTGTGGCAAAGGCTTCGGTTTTCTTAAGGTTTGTCTACTTTAGCTAGATAAATAAAGTGACCAAATTCTAATATCCTCCAGTCGTTCATTTTGAAGTTATGAAAGTTTTTTTAATTGTCCAAAAATAGGTAATTTTGTTAGGGTTTACTCGAGTTATCCTGCTCACCAGCCATCCGCCAGCCAGACAGACGGACATAGCTCAATCGTCTTAAAAAGTCTTGAAACGAATTTGGTATTAAGTTTCTTGGGGTCAAATTCGTCTCCTTTAATCCTGTAAATGAGAGCAAGAGAGCTTAAAATTTGACAGCTCAATGCTAAAAGGGTTTGCAAATTTAAAAAAAATTTAATTTTGAATCTAATTATGTTCTAACATCGAAATGGTTTCCATTGTTTCATCAGGGTCATAAGAGTTAAGGATCAAATTCACCCAAGGCTACGGCTACTGTGCAAAAAAAAAAACAAAAATGAAGATAAAAAACACATTAGATGTTTTATTTTTGCAAATTTTTACTGTATGTTGTTCGAGTACTTTGTTATTGCAAATATTACATGAAGAAAAGTAAAATCGTTCTTTCTCTCCCAAACAACAATCTTGCAAATTTTTACAGGGAAAGTAAAAGCTTACACACAGCTTATGTTTTTATAAAACTCTCAAAAGTTCAGCAATTGAAACTGCCTTTTTATCCCGTTACCGTCTTATATATGTTAACATATGGCATTTGCTGTTATGACAAGTAAAACTATAAAAAAAAATTCAAAAAGTTTGCATAATTCAATTAACATTTGCAAAATATCTAATAAATATTAATTTATTGTATACAGCATCAGCGATATAATCAATGAATTTAAATGCGAATAAATTAAATGTTTTTTATTTTTAAACGCGTTAATCTTATGTTTAGAAGGGCTAACAAAATATGTTTGACAATAAAAAACGGTCCAATCATTACGAAATTATAAAAAATCGATATCGTTGTATATTCGTAATTTCAGTAAAGCTGGAAAAGCTTAAAAAAAAACAAAATTTGTTATCAAAACATATTGATGAAAACTACACCTTATATAAATGTTATTTAGAAAATACTAATTGATAACTACAAATCTATTTTAAATTCAGAAAAGAACAATAAAAATTTTTCTAATTTTCAATTGAATTTCAGAAAACAACAATTGAATATTATAAATTTTACATGAGTCATGAATTGGAATTCAAAAATTTAATTTGGATCTCATTAAATAACTGAAATTCCTAACATATGAATTGTAACTCTTCTGTTTAAATTAAAACACAAGAAATAGTCATTATTATCATATCAATCCCATAGTATAACATTTTGTTTTAAAAGAAGGATCCAATGTAAGTTTTGTTCGTTAGTGAATTGTAGAATTTTGAATTATGGTACCACAATAAATTAATCAGAACTTTCGCTTAGAACTTTCGGGCCTTATTTCATAATTAGGGAGATATAACAAATTATTTGGTAGAATTGTTGTAATATCACATAACTAAATTATAGTTATTAAAAGTTGTTTGTGTCTTTTAAACATTTCCTTAATGCATAAACTTTGTTAAAAACATAAAAGAAGTACAGCGAATATTAAAGGAAAAAATGTTCTAGGATTAGCTTTAAAAGAAGTAATTTGCATAAGTCTCCCAACCTACTCAGTATTTTTTAAATTGCAGGGACTTAAAGAAATTACAAACTTTTTTGTCAATGTGAACTAACATCGCAGATAAAATTCAGCTAGTCGTCACAGAAATGCTTAGTTAAATAATTATCAACGTTTAATATTAATTAATATTATTTTTGTTTTAGTCTATATAGTAGGCATGGGTCGGCCACAAATATTATTATTTCGGCACTTAAAAAAATTATAATAAAATATTACTATCAAATAGAAATTTTTATATACAGTCGAAACTCTCTATAACGAATTCCAAGGGACTGGATATTTACTTCGCTGTAAAGAAAATTCGCTATATAGAAAAGAAAAACTATTTTTTTTTATTTGTAGTAGTCAGTTATTTTGGTTTGAAGTACATTTTTCCACTTTTCTGCTTCAAAATAATTTTCTTATACATTTAGAGAAATAAACACAATATTTTGTACGTTGGTTTTCATTTCCAAATAGATACGGAAACCTTCAACTGATGAAGAAAGTTGTCCATATGTGGGTAACGGTTTCACAATATCGGCAGATTCTTCTTCGTGTTCATCTGAACCTGTTAAGAGATGTATCTAAATAATAACGAAAAATTATTTGAATAAATTCGTTATATGGAGATTGAAAACGCTTCAATATTGAAGTTACGGACGCAAAAATACTTTGCTATAAGGAAATATTCGCTATAGGGAAATTCGTTATATGGAGATTATAATACATTCAAAGTAGACCCAAAACACAGTGTTCTTATAATTGCTTCGCAATAAAGAAAACTTCGTTATATAGGAGTTCGTTATAGAAAGTTTCGACTGTATTTTCATTAATAACAATATAAAAAAAATTAAAAAATTTCTTACGACTTTAAAAAAGATGTGAAAATTTTTATGATTTATTATTCAATTGTGAAACCATAAAACATTATATGTATTCACTCATATAATCTTAATATCACAGACAAAAATAAATGATGTGTATTACTCACTTGTTCGACCGTGACAGGACTCGAACCTGCAATCTTCGGATTCGAAGTCCGACGCCTTATCCATTAGGCCACACGGTCCTTGTGACAAACACTACTTGATTCTTGGTAATGTACAGCGCAAAGCTCGCATCGTTACAAGGGATGCTACTGTTGCTCTTGACGAGAGATGAAAAGTTTCAACACAACAAATTCACCCCTAGTGATACATTGTGGCTGGCAGTGATGTCGGCAATGATGCGCATGTATTACAATCTGTGTGATACACAACTTTGTCCAAGCATCTACTATTTAATAAAAAGCCACCCTATAGGAAATATGTCTGTCTTTGATTAATCGATGTTAGCAATTGTAAATTATATTTAATTGTGTTGCTTTTTAATGTAATGCGAACTAAATTACAAGAATCACAAATTATATAAATGAAAAACGAAATTCCTTTAAATATCACTACCGTGACGACGTACAACGATCAAAAGAAACGATAGATGCTTGTTTTTGCGATTTGCTTCAGAACACAAGAGAATTGCAATAACAAATATAGTTTTAGGAAATACGTTTAATACTAAAGGGCTATGAAATATTGTTGGTAGCGATTTCAAAATAATGTATTGTAATGTAATGATATGATATTTTTAAAGCTACTAATGAAAATGAGGTAATAACTGGCGTATATGTTAAAAACAAGTCCAGGTACAAAACAACGATATTTTACATAGAAAAATTTAACGAATAACAACTATAAATTTTTATAGACGTATTCATAAGCATTTTACAAAAGTTTTTTTAAATCAATTTTTTATAGTAAAACCGGTCTATAAAGCTCTTATAAATTATTATGAATAAGACCTTGAATGTGCTTTAGAACAAAATTTTAAATTCGGAAAATAGATTTTTAAAAATACATTTTATATAACATTTTGAAATGTTTTGAGACTTGCTGCACATTATTTATCATTATCCGAAAACGTCTTGTCGAATACATTACCTTCATCTTATACATGCACTATTTTACATATTTTGGTCCCCGTTATTATACCATCACCCTTAGGGATGAGGGTATATATCATTTGATACGACCCAAAAGTGCAACACATAGAAGGGGTCACTTCAGACCCTAGGTTTCTTTGAACCAAATTCGATTCATGACTTCTTAAGTCGTTTGAGCCATGTCCGTCTGTCTGTCTGTCTATCTGGTGGCTGTCCGGCTGGTTCGCACGATAACTTTCGAAAGACGCAACCAAATCTTTTGAAATTTTGCACGAGTTATTATTTTCTCAAAACTACTTACGGGATTGCAAATGGGCTACATGGCCCCGCCCCTTCTGGTACCTCCCATACAAATACATCATTCCGCCCACTTTAGAAATCGAGTAATAATATCAATACACCCTACGGGATCGTCCCCAAATTCTGTTTTCAGTAAAGCTATAACAGGATAAAGTTTTGGAAAAAAATTTGAAAGCCTAGCCACGTCCCTTCTGGTTCCTCCCATACAAACCTACCTTTCCGCCCTCTATGGAGATGGAGAAATAATATCAATAAATTAAACGTGATCGTACCCAAATTCAATTTTTTGTAAAGCAATAACGGTAAAACAATCCACGCACCATCTGGTACCTCCCATACACATCTGGTACCGCCCACTTTATAAATCGATTAATATTATTAAAAGACCTAACGCGATCGTGCCCAAATTCTGTAATTGGTAAAGTTCAAGCAGGATAAAGTTTTGGAGAAAAAATCTGGAAGTCTAGACACGCCCCTTATGGTACCTCCCATACAAATGTACCACTCCGCCCACTTTAGAAATAGGGTAATAATATCAATACACTAGACACGATCGTGCCCAAATTTTGTATTTTGTTATATTATAACAGGACAAATTTTTGGAGAAAAAATTGGAAGTCTAGATACGCCCCTTATGGTACCTCCCATACAAATGTACCTTTCCGCCCACTTTAGGGATGTAGTAATAGTATCAGTACACCCAAAGCAATCGTGCCCAAATTCTGTATTTAGTAAAGCTATAACAGGATAAAGTTATGGAGAATAAATCCGGAAGCCTAGACACACCCCTTTTCGTACCTCCCATACAAATGTACCACTCCGCCCACTTTCAAAATCGAGTAATATTATCAATATAATAGAAAATTATTTGTTTTACTCAGGGTAAGGGTAAATGTAAGTCGGGTTGCCCGACTGAAACTTTCTAACTGGTTTTAATTACAATTCGATTAATTTCAATAACTCAAGACTTAAACAATATCTTATATTGGGTGATGGTATTTATCAGTCAGTTTAACTGACTGAAATTTCTGTACTGGTTTTACATTGAATTTGTGTTCTGGGACTTACATAAAATTGATCTAATCCTATTATTTTTATTTAGTTTGCCTCTTCTCTTCTGATACCTCCCATACAAATTACTGCAAGTCAAGAAAGTACCCTACTTATTTGAAAAGCCATATTGTAAGATATAAAACAAAGAATTATTAAAATTGGTTAAATATTTAACAAGTTTACCCGTGACAAAGATTTTCATATGGCAATGTTTATAAATAGTAAATATAAAAAAAAAATTATTCTACAGTTTATGATTTCGAATAGGTTTTTAATTTTTTATAGCATCTAAAATTTTTTGAACTTCAGAGAAACCGATGAGGAGGATATACACTAGGGCGGCAGCGAAATGTATGGGCGATTTTTTTCGGAAATGTGAATATGTCTGACCGGAATATTGTGCCACTTGGTGTAAAAAATACACGACGGAAATTTTACAACTATTTCCCGTGCCCAAAGAAGTCAAAAGTTAAGTTCTTAGTAAATCCTATGTTTTTTACTAATGTTCGATTATGGAATTATATTTTTATATCAAAACTTAATAGGAATAACCATTTTAAGTTTAAACGAATGCTTATCCTTTCGATTCCATTAACGCATTAACATTTTGGAATATATACATTTTGGAATATATTGATTACAGCTTCAGACGGTTTGTTAACGGTTTCTCTGTCGTTTTTTTTTAGTTTCCGTTATTTTTTGATGGTAATTTTACCCTGTTTGAGCCATGTCCGTCTGTCTGTCCGTCTTTTGAAAGACGCAACCAAATGTTATGAAATTTTGCACGAGTTAATATTTCCCCAAAACTACTTACGGTATTGCAAATGGGATACATAGCCCCGCCCTTCTGGTACCTCCCATACAAATACATCATTCCGCCCACTTAAAAAATCGAGTAATAATATCAATACACTCAACGGGATCGTATCCAAATTCTGTATTTAGTAAAGCTGTAAAAGGATAAAGTTTTGAAAAAAATTAGAAGTCTTGCCACGCCCCTTATGGTACCTCCCATACAAATGTACCTTTCCGCCCACTATAGAGATGGAGTAATAATATCAATATATCCAACGTGATCGTACCCAATTTCTTTATTTAGTAAAGCTATAACAGGATAAAGTTTTTGAGAAAAAAATTTGAAGTCTAGCCCCATCTGGTACCTCCCATACCCATCTGGTAGCGCCCACATTAGAAATCGATTAATATTATTAATAGACCTAACCCGATCATGCCTAAATTCTGTATTTAGTATAGCTATAACAGGATAAAGTTTTGGAAAAAAAATCTGGAAGTCTAGACACGACCCTTCTGGTACCCCCCATACAAAAGTACCAGTCCGCCCACTTTGGAGATAGAGTAATAGAATCAATACACTCGACATGATCGTGCCCATATCTGTATTTTGTGAAGCTATAACAGGAAAAAGTTTTGGGGAAAAAAACTGGAAGTCTAGCCACCCCCCCTAGTGTACCTCCCATACAAATGTACCACTACGCCCACTTTAGAAATACAGTTTAAAATACACTGGCATGACACGGCCTAAAAACTTTATGCTTACTTTGACATAAAAAAATTAAAGTAAACTTAGTTTACCAACAAAACCTTGTAAAGAAGCTTAAGCTTTGAGGTAAAAAGGGAATCGTGGGGAGAAAATTTCCTCCATCCTCATGTTTGCATATTAACGGCCAAATTCAAACTAAAATTGGTGCTGGACATTTTCGCCTGATATCTACTTCACATGCATATGTTTGACATAATTGTAGATATATATACAGCTGATGATGTACCAATGTGCATCAGTTCGTCACTAAGGGGTCTGAAGATGAACTCGTCATGGAGTTCGAAACGCGTCATCCTAGTGCGTGACACACTGAATTTGACCAAAATATTTAAACAATAAAAAACACTTTTCTGATCGTTAGCCGAATTTGATGTATCATTTGCTACACTAACGTAAATTGTGATATATAATCAATACGATCGACTAAAACTAACAAACAAACAATACAGTTTAAAAGAAAATTGTATGTTTTACTGAGGGTGAGGGTATATGTAAGTAAGGTATTCCCGTCTCTGGCGGGCCATTAAAATGTAATAATAATTCAAATTTATTTATCACAGAAATGTCGCTCAATACGCTATTAAATTGAAATGGAGATAAATCATTACACACACACATCTCTCTTGCAGTTTCAGATTGATCTAGTTATTAAAGTTTACCTTCAGATTGCTGAACTCATACTCATTTGAATACAATTCCATTGGTCATGGTCGTTATTATAGCAAATGTGCAACATACGATAAGTTCGTATGGTTGGGTGCAACACACCGGCAGCACAGGGTGGATGCAAGATGCTCCATCTTCAATTAACAATTCATAATTCACGTGGCGATTTCACTATAAATCTTTTTTTTTTTGAGCTATACCAACAATTATTTTCTCTTATAATACACAAATACAAGACGAAGAAATGTTTATAATGCACAAATATAAAATTTTAAAATTGTAATTTATCTTCTTCAACAATTGTGGCAAAAAGTGAAAATAACCAAAAGAAATTAGCATAAATTGTTGCAGCCACATTATGCGCATATGTATAAATTTACAAAATTTCAAATGAATTTTATTTCAATGCCCATACAGAGACAAATTAGTGTCACTGTTTTTGTTATGATATAAAATTTAATGTCGATTGGACATTTTTTGCCAATGACTCATTTGCAACCATGGACCATAAATGAAGCTAATTACATTTATTACTTATCTCTTCAGGGTGAATAACAAAAAAAATCTGTAAATTTATGACAACATGTGCTAACTACTATTCATAGGCACTCGCTGGCAGAAACTGTAATCTAATGGTGTTGGCCATAATTAATAGTCTTAAGACAACAAATTGTGGTTTGCCTTGAAAACAAGATTAGTTTTGTTAAATTATACTTTGACTTGGATTCTTAAGATCTCTAAACTCTGCAATGGTCAGATGATATTAATAACACACAAAGGGCGTACAAATTCGCTACATAGTTATGGATACAACAAGCGGATAAAACTAAGTTTTCTCACTTAGTATTTTTATTTCAAAGTATTCACAAATAAAATGGCTACATAATCAGGTTTAAAGTGTGAACTTTTTTTGGAAATTGAATTGTAAAGGCCTATAGCCTCTGTGTGAGTTAAAATTAGATGAATATTATTAAAAATAGTAAAATGAATTATGTATTGTGTTAAAAATATATTCTAAATTTGTATGTCAAATTGAAAACACTGATGGAAAATATCATTACAATTCATACAAGCATAAAATCACGCGACAAAACTTCTACTTTCCGCGAATAAACATCCAATCATCAATTATGATTGAATGTCTTTTATTTTGTCAAAATATTTTTAAAAGTAAGAAAATTCCCAATATTTTGATTTGAAATCCAATTAAGATTGCTTAACATAGACACTAACAACTACTAACAAACATTTTATCAACAAATATTTTATTTTATCAAAAAATATTTGTTATGAATTAACTGAAATTTTAAAAAATGTTAACACTGTTACAAATAACGGAGGAAATGATCGATGGATTCTAGAGTGCCTATCGACCACTGTTCAGGCAATACTGACATACGAATTAACACCTTAGGTGTAGCCTGTGACAAAAAGTTAAAAGGTCCCCTACATCCCGAAAAATAATACTTAAAATAAAAAGGTTACCCTGGATAATTTCTCTCAAAGTATTTGGATATTTTAATAAAGTTTTGAAAATATTTCGATTGTATACATGAATTTTTTTATGTTTCAGATGTTAATTTTTTGACCATCACCCTTAGGGATGAGGGTATATATCATTTGATACTAAAAAAAAGTGTAACGCATTAAAGGAGACGAGTTCGACCCCAAGTATCTTAAGACCAAATTCGTTTCAGGACTTTTTAAGACGATCCAACGGGATCGTACCCACATTCTGTGCTTAGTAAAGTTATAACAGGATAATGTTTTGCAAAAAAAATTGGAAGTCTAGCCACGCCCCTTCTGGTACCTCCAATACACATCCAATACCGCCCACTTAAAAATCGATTAATATTATTAATAGACCCAAATAAAGGTTTGGAGAAAAAAATCTGGAAGTCTAGACTCGCCCCTTCTGGTACCTCCCACACAAATGTAGCCACGCCCCTTATGGTACCTCCCATACTCATCTGATACTGCCCACTTAAAAATCGATTAATATTATTAATATACCCAAATAAAGGTTTGGAGAAAAAATCTGGAAGTCTAGACTCGCCCCTTCTGGTACCTCCCACACAAATGTATCACACTGCCCACTTTAGAGAAGGAGTAATAATATTAATACACTCGACATGATCGTGCCCAAATTCTGTATTTTGTTAAGTTATAACAGGATAAAGTTTTGGTAAAAAAATTGGAAGTCTAGACACGCTCCTTCTGTTACCTCTGGTACCATCGAGTAATAATATCAATATAATAAAATATTTTTTGTTTTACTGAGGGTGAGGGTTAATGTAAGTCGGGTTGCCCGACTGAAACTTTCTTACTGGTTTTTTTATTTTGTTTTATTGACTTGATAGGCAAAACCCCAGAAAACTAGTGATATAAATGACCGAATATACTTATAACTTTACTGAGTCCAGTCTTACTTATCACAACACAATTTCTTATAGAACTTGTCCAGTTTTCTTCAGTCACATCTTCTATTTAAAATTAAAATTTACTAAAATATCTATTCGTAAGATTCACTATATCACATCAAAAATGACGATGTTGCCAATTGCTACTTTTTATTGCCAGCGATTTCATCACAAATTAATATCCATTTTACAATTGGACGCTTAGTATAGGAGATAAAGGCACTTAAAGTTATTCATATGAATATCGATGGCTTTCCACTCATTTCAAGGTGAGGTCTCAATCAATTTCAATATGAGACCCCACCTGTTTCTTAGCGATTTCCAAATTATTATATGGTGATCGTAAATTAAGCACCTTCTTGCGATCGATCACTTATTTTAGGGGTTAAAGTTAAAGTTAAAAATATCGATGGCTTCCCAGCCATGGTAAGGTGAGATCCCAAATATAATATATCGCAACTTTTGCGATTGGATGCTTAGTTTAGGAAATAACGGCAATTGAAAGTTTAGTATATGTCTACTTTCTCCCATTTCAAAATGAGAGGAAACAGTCATCAACCAGCATTTTCCAAAAAAAATTTCGTATTGCATAAGGGAATTTCAAGAAAGGCAACCTTTGAGATTTATCCAAAGAATATTTTAGAAGCGTAAAGAACCTTCTGTGCTGATTTGCCTAGATCAAACCTGACAATGTTCTGTAAAAATGATCCTTTTTTTAAAAACCGGATAACCGACATAAAAAACCGTTTAACCCGGGTACTAGAAGTTGGCATTGTTGAAGAAACCGTTTGAAAGAAACCGGTTTTTGGTTTCGATTTTGAACACTCTCTTTGTGGCAGACCATGGGCCATTCTTCAGAGAAAATGAAAGCTGGAAAAATTGTTTTGAAAACAGGTCTGTGGCATTTTAGCCTTAAGAGCTACGCATAAATTTGCTAGAAAGTCCACGTCGTGTTTAGAATAGGAAATGGTTAGGTGGCTTTACAACAAGTTCCAAAATTGTTTCCTCGTAAACATTGCACGACATTTTGACCCCTTGTTCAAAAAATGCAAATAAGAGACCCCATCGTAAGAGTCCTCCACCATACCATAACTGATGCTGGATGTTGACCCTTTCCAACCCGTACATATATTCTATCATTTTCCTTGTTATATTTTTCCTATACTGCAACAATTTTGTCATCTGTAAACAAAGTTTTTTTTGTGCAAGTTATAAACTTGATTCACCGAAAACCATTCTCTATTTGGAAGTAAGTGCATTTTACTGTTTTTTTTAAAGGCCCTGTACGTCGGCAGAAAGCAACAAGTCCCAAGTCTTTTTTAAAAAATATGACTCAATGATTTGTCTTCTCACGACCCGTGATATTTTAATTTCGGTGGATTTCGCGGAATTTTTAAATTGACGGTTTTGAGTCGACGGTCCTATCGTTGGCGGTATTTAATATCTTGAGTTTCCCAAACAGTTTTATGGACCGGTATGCAAACATGCGACTAATACCAGGCGATCGGAGCGTTTCGAAAATGTCGCCCTATTATAGCGGAACGGTTCCCTTTTTATGACCTTTTCATGTTGAATTTATAAGAGGTTTATAAACCATTTTCAAGCAAATTTCGAGAAAACTGTATTCATAAACGATTCACATCTTCAAAGAGTTAAAGTAGGGTCGGCCCCACTTTAAGCATGCTATAACTTGACGTTTGTACAGTTTATTGTATATTTATGAATTTGAGATCTTTATTTTGAGTTTTTGGGTATTTTTAATATGAGAAAGAGCCGTTGCATTTCATTGTGTAGGAAATTGTCTTCATAATCATTCGGCACATAGAAAAGTATCGAAATATACACTTTTCACTCATGAATTCCAATTTGAAAAATATAACTTCAAAAATCTTCAAAAATATTTTGTAAATAATGAAATAATATTCGTGATGTAAAAACAATCAAAACAAGGAAACAATGTAATCGGTATCCGATTATTATTCCAACATGAGGAAAGGAAAAGGGAATCTTTAAATGCCATTTTTATTTTAACGTCTTTCTAACCGTCATGAGAATCGTAGTTAATGTAAAATTGAGCTACAATTATGTTCATAGTTATTATAAGTGCAAATAAATGTTTGGTAACCGATTATAAAGCTTTTGTTTCCGATTAAAGGGCTTCTTTTTATACATCATTATTGACCAAAAACAGTCAGCGTTGCCACCGGAACACATAAAGCTAAAGTACTGACAAAAAAACGTTTATGAATACAATTTCTTATTAAAGGTTTTTTAGAGCTAAAGAATACTTTAGATAGAGAACGCTTCATACCTACTTTAGAATTTTTTTATGAATAAGGCCGTAATACTATAGTGTTGGCTTTCATAAACCATGTGGCAATCACGGAGAATATTTAATTCTACTATTGAAATGGGTGTGTTCAAAGTTGTAACAATATTTATGTCTCTGTTAAGTTCATATTAGGTTTATTTGCCGTTAGTAACAGGACAGCAATTTTTCTAATTTCGGAAAAAAAGTCTTGTGGTGACAATTGACTAAAATTGTTGTACTGGATTTGGAAGCTGAATAGTATTGGCAACTTTGACAGCTTCTAAAACATAACAATTAGAAAAACTATCATTACTAATTATTCGGTCATATCGTGTGTTAACACAATAAATTTGCCATTAAAATAACATAAAATTCCATCTATTAAACAAAGAAAATCAACATAATGATTAAACAAACACTTGACTTAAAATGCGAGTAGTTTGTAACTATAGTTACAAATTATAATTACACATGAATTATAAGAAGATATAAAGCCATAAGGCTTGAAAAGTTTTCTCAACTTCGGGCGTGTACTATGTATAAATCAGTACTAAATAAAATCATTAATCATTTGTCTTTAAACAAAATTTATTGTTTAATCCGATAATATTCCCATCTATGTGTCTAAATAAAATAATATCCCTTCATGAATACATTAAACAGTCATCAGATAGTTTTGTACCTCCATACCATTCAGTTTGCACTTATTGCAATAACACTTAATCACTAGTAGTCCTTGGAATGGCTTAAAAGGAATGATGTGAATGTGTTGATGTTAGTACATCTTACATCTTACACAGAAAAGTACATTAACTCTATGGGCTTACACCTAGCACTCATTGTACACCACTCAATAAGCGTTACATATTGTTTACGAATATTCTAGAATTAACGCATTCCGTGTACAATTTGTATTTATATGAAATTTAAATTGCGCAATGCTACATTTTGTTGCCGCCAATATTCTTTGAGATATTATAACAGAACCTAAGTGTTTTTTATTGTTCGCTGCGATTTTTTAATATTTCATATTACCGTAAAAAAATATGGATAAACATTTTAGCTTAACTGAAGGATTATTTTTTTCAATTTATTAAATCGGCCCATGTTTTGATAAGGCCCCAAAAGTGATGCCCCACATTCACTTTGTTGCTTCCACAAGCTTTATACCCTGTCCACACTACACGTACTTAATTCGATTTGACAGTTTTTTTGTTTGTTTACTTTACTTTGCTCGTATGCAACACGTGGTTTTTAAATTTGGCTTTTAAATTTGTAGTAATAATTCGTGAAACCCCGATCTCTAACATAATTAAAAAGGAAAATATTAATGAAAAGGTCGAATATCAAAAAATGAATAAAATTTGTTTCACTTTGTGTTTATGTTTGTTGTTTACATTTTCATTTTGACAGCTGTTTCGATATATTCCGATAAAAATTAGAGATGGCAACGATTTTATCATAATTCAGAAGGTAATTCAAAATGAATTACCATCAAAGAAGGTAATTCGCTCTCAAAATTTTGTATGGGGAATTACGTAATTCGCTATGTAATTGGGGGTTGAATTACGAATGAGAGCGCGAATTACGAAAAATGACTGTAGTGTGGACATGGTATTAGTTGCCACGAATATACGATATCCGTTTGGCTGGGTCTTGTTTATTTTAGTTTATTTTAGAAAAATGGTTAAATCGCAAATATGATTCGACATAGAATATTAAATGTATTGCTTGACGCAAAAGATGAGCCTATCTGCAGGATACTGATTTATTGTCCATATACACAATGATACTTAGTATGTAAATAGTACCAATTTGAAGAATATAAAAAATTTAATATAACGATTTGCCTATTAACCCTAGACGGGTAATCTTCGTCGATTCGACGAACACTGTTGCTTTTTTTTTCAAATATCTCTCTTATTTTTCACAATATTCTGTTGCCTTTTGCAATAGCGTTAGTTTGTGATGTTTTTTTCAAGCTATGCTGGCATATGACAGCATTAGTTAAGCGTAATTGTTATATTTTTGCAATAAACAAAAACTCGCGTCGTCGAAACGACGAAGGTTACCTTTTGTGTGACTTTTTGCTCTTGCAAAAAAGTCACCAAATCCAAAAAATATTTTGATTTTTTAAATTAAAATATATAAAATATCGGAATTACCAGATGATTTAATTGAAAATTGTGAAAATGCTCCTGAAGACCCCAATTGCGATTAAATGATCGAAGATAAAATTGAAAAATATGTCGAGGAAGATGTATTTTTGCATGTGGAGGAGTACGACTGCGATGACGATATTATACCAGATTCGGGTGATGAAAATAATCGTGAGCCACTAAATTTGTTCCGAAATTACAAATAATGTGTAAAAAAACAATTCGTGGGAAACAAATAAAATTTTGGTCCACTAAAAATAAAATGATGTAAGGCGTGGAATAAATATATTGCATCAAGGTGAGAACCGACTAGTGTAGCATTTGGCCGAATTAACCCCTTATCGTACTTCTAACAATTCGAATGCGACGATATTTCGGACGAAATTGTAAATTAGAAGAACGTTGAAATTGAGAATCGCGTTCAACCACACGACTTTTTGGATAAATAAATTCTGGCCTTTTTGAGCCTCTTTAATCAATAATAAAGAGAAAAAATTTCTGAAAATAACTTTTTATGAAATTGTCGAATGTTGGAAACGAAAAAGAAGAACAAAAAAACTCTAATTTTGTAAAAATTGTTCTTTCGAAAAAAGAAAAATGCAAAAGATTTTTTGTTATACCTGTATGTGGGAAGCACAAATTCTAACTTGTGCCTACTATACAAGGAAATAATTTTTCGAAGTGTTTTTTGTTTTAATTGATAAAATTAAGTGTATTGTAAATTTTTTTGCACAAGTTGAGAAGCCGTGTCTATTTTATTTTATACTAAAGAACTATTTAAATACTAGTATCTACTTGAGACCTAAAAAAATGGGATGAAAAGAGTCATGCTCGAAAATTAACCAAATAGCTTTAAAATTATACAGTTTTTGTGTTTTCTTCTTCGCTAGAGTCTATAATAGATTAAATATGCTGTTTCAGACTGGTACGCTAGACTTTTTGCTAAAAATTTCCATGTCAAAAAGGACTTCGTCGATTCGACGAAGATTACCCTTAGTGTGTGTAAAATATGATTACCCTTCTAGGGTTAACGTGTATAGATAGATACACCTGTAAAGATCTATCAGATTATAACCACAAAACAAAATTTACATTTCTAAAAGTTAGTTTACATGAAAAAACATTGGAACATAATACCTTATCTTTATTCAGGTGACGATCTCTGATTTTTGTTCTACTGGATATTCACAGTTACTTCCTTTACTAAATACAAAATTAGAACACGATCACGTTAGGTGATTGATGTCACTACTTCATCTCTAAAGTGGGCGGAATGGTACATTTGTATAGGAGGTACCAGAAGGGGCGTGGCTAGACATAAAGTGTTTTCTCCAAATCATTATCCTGATTTAGCTTTACTAAATACAGAATTTGGGCACTATCGCGTTGGGTGTATTGATATTACTACTCCATCTCTAAAGTGGGCGGAATGGTACATTTGTATGGGAGGTACCAGAAGGGCGTGGCTAGACTTCTAATTTTTACTCCAAAATTTTATCCTGCTTGAGCTTTACTTAATACAGGATTTGGTCACGATCGCGTTAGATCTATTAAAAATATTAATCGATTTCTAAAGTGGTTGGTACTTGATGGGTATGGGAGGTATCAGAATGGGTGTGGCTAGACTTACAGTTTTTTTCTTCAAAACTTTATCCTGTTATAGTTTTAATAAACAAAGAATTTTGAATCGATCGAGTTGGATGTATTGATATTATTAATCTATTTCTAAAGTGGGCGAAATGTTACATTTGTATGGGAGGTACAAAAAGGGGCGTCGCCATGTAGCCCATTTTCAATACTGTAAGTAATTTTGGGGAAATATTAACTCATGCAAAATTGTGTCTTTCGAAAGTTATCGTGCACACCAGCCAGACGGACATGGCTCAAACGACTTCAAATGTCATGAATCGAATTTTGCTCAAAGAAACTAAAGGGTCTAATGTAACTCCTTCTATGTGTTACACTTTTGGGTCGTATCAAATGATATATACCCCCCTACACGTAGGGTGAGGGTATAACTAACAGTTATTTACATAGGTCATGAACTCGAAAACACAATTTTTTTGTCAACTAACTGCAAAATGTAAATATAAAAGTTCACATTAAACAATAATCAAACAAACAAAACAACAGCAAATAACCTTAAATAAATATTTAAAATTTTGCACTAATGTGTGGTGTTGTCATTTATTGAATTTAAATATGTTTTCCTTATTTGCAGCGTAAACAATTGGTTTGTTTTTCTTGCTTAAATTGTTCCAACTCACCAACAACAACAACGGGCGGTGCTAGGGGCTACCGCCAGAAAGTCGGATTATTCACCCGGTAAAGGCTCGCTGCTGCTCTGGTGTAGTCGTGGGAGAGAGACCTCGGGATGTCTAACATAAGACATCGCCCACTGGCCCCGCCGGGGACAGGCGACAGCGATGACAATTTCACTGACGACGAGAGCACTCCATTGACGCAAGATATTTATGGCGGAAGGTAAGTAAAACGAAACACTACACGAAACGATACGTTGCCCCCTCACCCAAAAGATCTTAGACATCGACTCTTACATGACTGTGTGGTACTCGCATTTGCATGTTAAGACCTTCTTTAGATTCGTATTTGTAGTTTTAAGCCTATGCTATTTATCTGATCTGTTGGCTGAGAATGCTGGCTAAAACAGAAAACCAGAAAAATACTCAACACATAAAATGTTTATGCAAATGTTTTTAGTTACTGACTGTTTGCTACTTTAAAAAGTCGCACAGTGGGTACAACTGGTTTTGAATAGAAAATATTTAGTTGTTATTAGTATTTTAAATGATTTGATTTTGGTTAGAGAAACACTGAATAAAATACGGTTAATCGGTAAATGTAGTTGAAACCACCAAAAACCATGTAATTTGAATAATGAGTATTATAAATAAGAATAGCAACCAATAAACATTTCGTCGCTGCGCCGACCAAATCAGTTATGTGTAATTTTTCGAACTTTTTATAGCATTTTTTTAAAGCTCTTGTGGTCGTCCATCGATCCTTTAATTCTTTTCGCGATATCTTGATTGTTTTGGATGCTATAAATATCAGAAATGTGTAGAATCTTTGAGAAATGTTCCAAAATAAACAAAATAAATGTAAAATCAATCAATTTACAACTAGTGTGCGATGATATCTCCCATATCATAGATGAAGTAACAGGAATCAAACATGAATATGTAACTTTAACACCACAAATCATCAATATCGTTATAACAAAATATGTTGCCAAGGCTCTCACATGTACAAGTACATACATATGAATAGCATATGATTATAATTTCGACTTGAGCTGTCATTTGATATCGATGGTGCAACACACTGTCAAGTCGGCTACATATAACATAAACTCAGTCTTTATCACATTTGCCGAACAATTAATATTATTTAATTTTCCACAGATGATTAATGTATTCATGCTTATTTTTAGAGTGGCTTGAGTTTTGTTGAGAAGATACACGTTATGTTTGAAGATTTGCATGAATTTCATTCAAAGCTAACAATGATCGAATTTAACATTATGGCCCCTCCCTGCTTTGCAAAAAAAAAAACAAACAAAATACCAAAAGTTAATTAATTTCAAATGTTTTTTTGTAGTTTAGTAGAGTTGAATATCCAGATATTGATCATAATTATAAAGTATTGTTTTGGCAATGGGTTTGAGCTAAATTAGGGTATCCACATGTGGATTTACCTGATATCCGAAATCTCAGATAATTTTTGATATTCAAACTTAGAATAAAATCTACAAAATAGAAATAAATAAAATTAAGCTTAGTTTATGCGTGTTATAGGCCGACAGATATTAATTATTTCGAAAGTGTAGAGAGGAACTTACAATTACACAGTACAACATTTTTCAGCTCATTTATTTGGGACTCAATTCTGAGAACTGCACGTGAAAGTTGCCTCAAATAGAAGAAGTTCTACATCATTTGTTTTGTCAATTTACATGCCATAATAATTTAATATCGATTTGAAGTTAGTAAGTATCGTATATGGGAATTGTTCACGTTTTAGGCTCTTTTGTTTGAATAATATTTAAAGCTATTTTTCTTTACAACCGAGTTTGGTTTGTTTGGTCACTTCCGTAGGTATAAATATAACCTGCCTAAATAAAGTTTAAAGAAATTTTCGTAAATAATTTCTGATTCAAATAATCAAAAGGTCATTAAACAAACGGAACTAAAGGATTAAGAATTATTCTATAATTTTGTTCTTAAATAACTTAAGAAATAACCAATGTCTTGATTATTTCTGTAAAGTAATCCGTCTTTGCTATGTCAAGATTTGTGTCTATGTATAAAGAGGTGTGGCTGCTACCTAGCGCACGTTTTATTAATATTCTGTTTTTTCAAATGAACAGATAGAAAATTCAAAACACTAGACCGGGTCGGTCCCCATACAAAATTTTTTTTTCTTCAAAGTCGAGGGCAAATATTAAAGATCACCTCGAGACAACTTAAAAAAAAAAATTTTTCTCCCCCACCCCCCGGAAAAACAGCCAAAATCGTTTTTTTATCACTGCTTTTTTGTTTGTGGCTCAATCGTAACATACAAGGCATCGGTGTATAGGTTTCGACGAGTACTACATTTGTCCTATAGATGTCGCTGACAAACGACATCACCTTGTAATGATGGCCTCATTTAGAGCGATTTCTACCCCTAAAATATAAAAATATTTTTTCCTAGGATTAAAGCCCTTTAAAAACCAAGAACATTTTGCTTTAGAAGTATACAGTTTTATTCAAAAACATAAAAGTTACGTATGATAAGATGTATTTACAGCATTAATAAAAACATTTTTTTATGTTGTTTGCATTATTATCGCAAATTATTGCATACTTTATAGCGCTGACGGAAAATTTTTATAAAAATGATTTCATACTTTGTAGCTTAAATTGTTAAATAAGTCTTAACGACATCGAAAAAAAAAATTTAAATATATTCTTGAGATAATTCATTTTTAATATAGTTACCGGCGAAATATATTTTATATTACAAATAAAATCCCAAAAAGACCAAAGATATGTATGTAATTACAGCAAATATTGGCGCGACTCAAGTTCCGTTCACGACTTTCTAATTTTGCAAAAAATTTTCATTTTGATTAGTCATTCCAAGCGCTGATTCACTTACATTTCGCACAAATGTTTAGTGTTGCAAATTGCATGGGAAGAATACAAGTGCAAAGTTATGTCTATATTTTATTATTAATACTTCCATTGTGAAGCAGGTATCTTTATAATTTCGTTTCTCGAATATTGGTGACACTGAATACCATCATCCGCATGTTTGAAAACACTGTTTGCGCTAAAAAGTATGCAATAACTTGTATTAAATTTTTTTCTATATCGCTAAGAAGTATGCAATAATTTTCTGTAATAATGCAAGTAACAGGAAAAAATGTTAGTGTTGATGCTGTAAATGCGTCTTTTCATACGTAACATTATTGTTTTTGAATCAAACTGTATACTTCCAAAGCAAAATGTTCTTGGTTTTTAAAGGGCTTTAATCCTAGGAAAAAATATTTTTAAATTTTAGGGGTAGAAATTGCTCTAAATGAGGCCATCATTACAAGATGATGTCGTATGTCAGCGACATCTATAGGACAAATGTAGTACTCGTCGAGACCTATACACCGATGTCTTGTATGTTATGATTGAGCCACAAACAAAAAAGCAGTGACAAAAAAACGATTTTGGCTGTTTTTCCGGGGGTGGGGGAGGAAAAAAAAATTTTTTTGAAGTTGTCTCGAGGTGATCTTTAATATTTGCCCTCGACTTTGGAAATTTTTTTTGGTGGCCAGGTCTACAAAACACTTTTTGTATAAAATTGTATGAATACATATCTACAAACACATTTCTCAGATATAGAAATAAAATTCATATGACGGAAGTTAAATATAAAAGTTTAAACAACAAAATATAAACATTTTATATTCACAATTTTCCTTAGTTAAGTAATACCAGTAAAATTCAACATTCTATAATGGGTGTGATTGTACTGTTTGTTACGAAAGTTGCTTAAAAAGTTAAGAGGTTGTTAATCGGGAATGACAATTTTATCTTCACATTTAATTCCGAAAAGTCAACACTTCTGCATCAAAGTTGAATTCAATACTTTTCTTTAAGACTAATACTTAAATGGATCCTATGGGTTAAAAGCCAAATATGGCTAAACCCCAAACAGCTTGGGTTTTAAAAACCCGGTGTTTTTCAACAGATTTTTGACTGTCTTCTATTGGTTCACTTGGGGTTTTGTAAAGTATCCCTGTTCAAATACTTGGCACAACCACTCGTTTGATTCGAATACTTGCTAGTCTGATTGAGTGCCTCGTTTATTTCTATCTCTCCCAATTTCCTCTGCATTAGGGGAAACCCAAACTAAATTGCATAATCGTTACTTGACGCGTTTGATTAGTTTTATTAAATGCCTACACCTGATTCTACCATTTTTAGATAAATATTCACAACAAATTTGATTCTTGGATGACGCGTTTGGTCAAAATCAAAAAATTTAACCTATTACATGGTCTGATTTAGTGACACACCCATTTCTACAGCTCCCAATTAAAATTCTAAAAATGCCTTTGTATCACACCTACTACTCTAAAAATAAACATTCACGCCAACATTAGCGTTTCTATCTTTAGCCATTTGGTCTGGGTTACGGTACAAATTGTGTCCCTTTCTTGGCCTTGTGCCTCTAAAAGTACGAATTTCGAAAAACCCTTTCAATTCGCACATCAACCCAAAGGTATAAGAATTACACCTAATTTGTGTGTTTTTACGTTGTGCAATTTGGTCTAGGTGATTGTACCAATTTTATCCCTTTTCCGGCCTTTTATTCCCTAAAAGTTCGAAATTGGAAAAATTTCTTAATAGCGCTCAACTACTTTATATTAGATATTCACTAACATTTTCGCGATTCTACCTTGTGCAGTTTGAGTGATGATACCAGTTTTTATGTTTTGTTTTTTGGTCCATTTTTTGCCCTAAAAGTGCGAATTTCGAATTTCATTCGGTTGATGGTACCAGTTCTATCCCTTTTTGAATCTTTTTTTATTCTAAAAGTACGAATTAAGGAAAAACCCTTTATCTAGCTCCTTAAAAATACAAATTTTAAAAAATCTGTTTATGCAGCTCTATAGTTTTATAGGAACATGCTTACGTAAATTTTCGTGATTACACTCGTACCCGTTTGGTCCTGGCTATGGTAACAGTTTTATCTCTTTTTGGATCTTTTTGGCCCTAAAAGTACAAATTTCCAAAAATCCCTTCATGCAGCTTTATCATTTTATAGAAAGCAATCCCATACAGATTTTCGCGTTTCTACCTATAGCCGTTTGGTCTGGGTGATGGTACCAGTTTTATCCCCTTTTCGGCCTTTATAGCTCTACAAGTACGAATTTTAAAAATTCCTTTCTATCGCACAACTATTCAATAAAATAAATATGATTGATCAGTCAACAACGTATAAGTAATTTATATTACTTACAAATTTTGAACGGTAAGGTATCGATATGATCACAAATTAATCTCCTTTGAATTCAATTCGAACCAAGTCTGTTGTTCGATTTTTGTTTATGAAACGGAGCGTTGTGCGACGGCTTGCCATCTATTCCAAGTTGAGTTCCCAACCTATTTCAAAATGAGCACTCTGCTTCATTTTGCTGATTTCCCAACTACTGTATGAAGATAACCGGTTAGACGGTTTTCTGTTTCGAACACTGCACTCTTAATAATAATGCTCTACTCTAAATAATAAAACCGGATTTCATCAAAATCTGAGGCTTGAGTCGAATTTGCTGCGATCACTTAAAATTAAAATTGGAAATTATTGTCAAAATTATATGCCTTAATTTTATTGTAAATTATATCAAAATGACGTATTGATGTAATCGTATTGACTACAATTTTTCAATACAAATCATTCCTGGCCTTCTTATATTCCCTCTCTGGGCTACTTTTATGACATACCTAAGAGCAGTGGCCATATATTTCTTTTGGACACTCATAGAAAGTTCATTGAGGGCCAACATAATTTTCACCATAAAGTTCAACACCTTACAACCAACTCAAACAAATCTATCCTATGAACATTGATCTTAAAATGCATAATACACACACAATGGCACTTCCGATCCGTTTGATAATTTTCTATTTCTTTGCTTTGTCTTGCAGCCAACGAACAATACAGGAAACAAAAGGCTGGGATGTATTCCGAGATCCGCCGATCAAAATCGAGACCGGTTCAACGGCGAATCAAGAATGTCTAGAGTTGACGGTGAAAATCCTCAAAATCTTTGCTTACTTGATTACCTTCATTATTGTGTTGGCTGGTGGAGTGGTGGCCAAAGGCTGTGTTCTCTTTATGACATCACAAATTCGTAAAGACAAAAGGATAGAATATTGTAACAAAGATCTAGTAAGTACACACATTAATACTTCTTGATACAGTTAATTTGCAAAATTTTAACGTTTTTTTTTTGTTATAGGGTCGTGATAAGACATTTGTAGTTAGATTACCGGAAGAGGAACGCATTGCTTGGATATGGGCGCTGATAATAGCGTTCTCTGTGCCTGAGGTGGGTTCTCTCATCAGATCGACACGTATTTGTTTTTTCAAGACATTCAAAGTACCCAAGAAGTCGCATTTCCTGTTTATGTTCCTAATGGAGAGCTTGAATGCATTCGGCACTGCTTTGCTCATGTTTGTAGTGCTGCCCCAGTTGGATGCCATTCAAGGCGCTATGTTGACCAATTGTCTTTGCGTTATACCCGGCATACTAGGTTTAATGTCCAGAACGTCTAAAGAAGGAAAACGTTTTGCTAAGGTGGTAATAGATCTTGTGGCAGTGGCCGCCCAAGTGACCGGTTTTGTTATCTGGCCCTTGTTGGAGAATCGCAAGGAACTCTGGGTTATCCCGGTAGCCTGTCTGATGATTTCGTGTGGCTGGTGGGAGAACTACGTAACGGCCCAGTCTTCGTTCGGTTTAATTCGCGCCATGGGCAGAGTTAAGGATGACCTGAAGTACACTCGGTACTTTAGCCACATGTTCCTGTCTATTTGGAAGATATCGCTTTTTATCTGTTCGGTTTTGTTAATCTATTGGATCCAAGGAGAAGAACCGGGAAATATATTTAGCATGTACAGCGATGCATTTGGTCCACACAAAATCTCTGTCGACGAATTGGCTACGTCATTGACCAACAGTTTACCTGACACCATCGATGCGGCTAATATCGATAGCATCGACATTGATGCCACCCACAAAACAGTCGTTTATGTTCTGCTCATGCAGATTTTCGGAGCATATCTTTGTTACATTTTTGGCAAATTCGCCTGCAAGATTCTGATTCAAGGCTTCAGTTATGCCTTCCCGGTCAGCTTGACCATTCCGATATCTGTTTCCCTACTGATTGCGGCCTGTGGTATTCGCATCGATGATCCTTGTTTCTTCCACGACACCATTCCGGACTATCTATTTTTCACCAGTCCCTCAAACTTTAGATTTAATGACTTTGTGACTCAACAAATGGCATGGGCCTGGATACTGTGGCTGTTGAGTCAGACTTGGATCAGTTTGCACATCTGGACGCCGAAATGTGAACGTCTGGCCACCACAGAGAAATTGTTTGTTAAACCTATGTATTGCTCCTTGTTGATAGACCAGTCCATGGCAATGAATCGGAGAAGAGATGACCAGGCAGACGTCAAAACCGAGGTAAGTTTTGTCTTCACCACTTCGCATGCGGCTCTACACAATTGTCACATTTTTTCGCTAGGATCTATCGGAAATTGAAAAGGAAAAGGGCGATGAGTACTATGAAACCATATCGGTCCACACCGACGGCTCGGCTATACAAAGTAAGCCCACTATCAAGTCGTCCGACAACATAACCCGCATATATGCCTGTTGCACTATGTGGCACGAAACCAAAGACGAGATGATAGAGTTCTTAAAGAGTATTATGCGACTGGATGAGGATCAGTGTGCTCGACGGGTGGCTCAGAAATACTTGAGAATCGTTGATCCCGATTACTATGAGTTTGAAAGTAAGCAGATGTTGCAAGACCCCTTAGGATCATTGGTAATTCTGTAATTTGATTTCCTTTGCAGCTCACACATTCTTTGATGACGCCTTTGAAATTTCCGATCACAGTGATTTGGATATTCAAGTGAACCGTTTCGTGAAATTGCTGGTGGCGACCATGGATGAAGCCGCTTCGGAAATCCATCAAACCACGATTCGCCTCCGGCCGCCTAAGAAATTCCCCACACCCTATGGTGGTCGCTTGGTATGGACCCTGCCCGGCAAGACGAAATTCATTGCTCATCTGAAGGACAAAGATCGCATCCGTCATCGTAAGCGTTGGTCTCAGGTCATGTACATGTACTATTTGCTGGGCCATCGTCTCATGGACCTGCCCATTTCTGTGGATCGCAAAGACGTGATCGCCGAGAACACTTACCTATTGACATTGGACGGAGACATCGATTTCAAACCAAATGCCGTGACCCTGTTGGTCGATTTGATGAAGAAGAATAAGAATTTAGGTGCTGCTTGTGGTCGTATTCATCCTGTGGGCTCCGGTCCCATGGTGTGGTATCAATTGTTCGAGTACGCCATTGGTCATTGGCTGCAAAAGGCCACTGAACACATGATTGGCTGCGTACTTTGTAGTCCCGGATGCTTCTCACTTTTCCGTGGCAAAGCTCTGATGGACGACAACGTCATGAAGAAATACACCACATGTTCGGACGAAGCTCGGCATTACGTACAGTACGATCAGGGCGAAGATCGTTGGCTGTGTACGTTGCTGCTGCAGAGAGGTTATCGTGTCGAATACTCAGCTGCCTCGGATGCCTACACCCATTGTCCCGAAGGTTTCAATGAGTTCTACAATCAACGTCGTCGTTGGGT
This sequence comes from Muscina levida, assembly GCA_964034835.1. Lineage (NCBI taxonomy): Eukaryota > Metazoa > Arthropoda > Insecta > Diptera > Muscidae > Muscina > Muscina levida. The sequence goes on along the minus strand of OZ035880.1, from coordinate 66,290,248 downwards.
GCCCTCAACTATTGCCAATATTATGGACTTGCTCGCCGATGCCAAGCGCACGATTAAGATTAACGACAACATCTCGTTGCTGTACATTTTCTACCAAATGATGTTAATGGGTGGTACTATCTTGGGCCCCGGTACGATTTTCCTTATGTTGGTGGGTGCTTTTGTGGCTGCCTTCCGTATCGACAATTGGACCTCGTTCCATTACAATATCGTGCCAATCTTGGGATTCATGTTTATCTGTTTCACGTGCAAAGCAAATATACAGCTGTTTGTGGCACAAGTTCTGTCGACGGCCTATGCTATGATAATGATGGCTGTCATTGTCGGTACAGCTTTGCAATTGGGCGAGGACGGAATCGGTTCGCCTTCGGCCATTTTCTTGATTGCCATGACGAGTTCGTTCTTTATAGCGGCATGCCTGCATCCGCAGGAGTTTTGGTGTATTACATGCGGTCTCATATATCTGCTCTCCATTCCCTCTATGTACTTGCTGTTGATCCTGTACTCAGTTATTAACTTGAATGTCGTCTCATGGGGTACTCGAGAAGTTGTGGCCAAGAAGACCAAAAAGGAACTGGAAGCAGAAAAGAAAGCGGCCGAAGAAGCTGCCAAAAAGGCCAAGCAAAAGAGTATGCTGGGTTTCCTGCAAGGAGGTGTGGGTAACAATGCCGACGAGGAAGGTTCCATAGAGTTCTCGCTGGCCGGTCTGTTCCGTTGTATACTTTGTACACACGGTAAGACGTCCGATGAGAAACAACAACTCACTGCAATTGCTGACTCACTGGAAACAATCAAAAATCGCATGGACAGCATTGAACATACCATTAATCCACACGACACTCAACAACATGGACGCCACGGACGTCGTCGCACTACATCTGGTAGTTCTAAAGATCATCATTTATCCTCCGTTGCCGAGAAATCGGGAGATGAGTCAGATGAATCCGATTCGGATACATCAGGCGAACCCAAGCAAGAAAGAGATTTCCTCACGAATCCCTTCTGGATTGAAGATCCCGAATTGCGTAAGGGTGAAGTTGATTTCCTCTCTAGTTCGGAAATTCAATTCTGGAAAGATATGATTGACAAGTATTTGTATCCCATCGACAACGATCCGGTCGAACAGGTATGTATTATGGAAGAAGGGTACGACGAAGTGGTCTCCCGAAAATTGGAATTGTGTGGATTCTTTTTGTAATGCAAATGTACACCAATCAATTTACGAGGATTGTTCGATAAGTCTGTGGATAATATTTGACGAAATGTTTTTTTTTTATGTTAATATAAAACATTAGTTGTAAAAGGAGAAATACGGTTGGGGAATTTTAAAGAGAAGTTGTGCACAGCTTTTTCCGGTAGGCAAATTCAAAAGCAGCATTGAAGGTAATATGAAAAATTTAAATAAAGTTCAATATGTAGATTTCCCAAGAAATCCGAAAGCAGAGTAGTTTTTTGTTACTTTGGAAGTAGATAGATAAAGTTAGTAAGACCAAGGTGTATGCCTGCTTTATCTTGTGGCATTAAAGAAATCGAATTCTGCTTCTAAAGAGAATACACAATGGAACATCCACTAAAGTTTAGATCTTCAGATCGTTAAGTAAGATGCAAAAAGGAAATAGCAATAATAGAAATAGAACTCATCTCAACATTGATGATCCAAGAAATAAATAATGATACCATGATCACAACTCACTCCCGCTAAAAGTGCTGCAGGAACAACTTACGAAGAAATACTATAACAATAACATGGCCTGGTAACAGTATTGCTTCAAAAAGCCTCAGGAAATTCAAAAAAGTAAAAAAAAAAAAAACAAAGATTAATATAAGGCAGAGTGCCCGTCGTAAAATTATAACTGAGAAATCAAATTGATTGCAGATTTTATTAAAGTAACTTCAATTGTGCACAACATAAGGGAATTAGTAAAAAAAAACTAAACAATATATTTTAACAAATAAATTAATTTTTTTTTGGACTTATTGAACAAAACTCGTATAATAACTATTTTTTCAGCTAAATATTCCTTGTGTCGCTTTCTATTTAAACGCAATAAATTCATTGACTGCTTAATACAATTCTGAAAAAAACTTGTAATGTAAATTAATAGCTCTCCCGCAGCATAGAGAGACTTTAGAATACCATAGACATAAGTATGTTGTTAAAAAAATTCGCTTTAAGAAACAAATCTGACAGATTTAACTATACTGGTAAAAAATTTGATGGAGATTTTATATTAAACATTTTCCTATATAATTTTAAATTTGTCACATCTTTGTTTTTATGTAAAACCTCGCTTAGTATAATATGTTGCCTTATTGTAAATCTCATTTATAACCTTTTATAATGAAGTTAATGAGTTCAAATGTCAAAAGCCATTTTAACATTAAAAATAACATTTGTGAATTTTAAAATATTTTAGGCTAGAATTGCAAAAGATCTTAAAGAATTACGTGATTCGTCGGTGTTTGCCTTCTTCATGATAAACGCCCTATTCGTGTTGATCGTATTCTTGTTGCAATTGAACAAGGATAACATTCACGTCAAGTGGCCTTTTGGTGTACGCACAAATATCACATACGATGTATCCACACAAGAGGTAAATTTGTAAGGGGATATCCGACAGAACACTGACATCACATACATGCGTGTTCTCGACGAAATCCCCCCATTTCAATAATACTAACATATCTTTTTTTCTCTTTTATTTTTTCTTCTCACGTATTTAAATTTTTGGGTTTGATAAAATGTATAAATATATATCGCGATTTTGGAAAACAAAACCAAATCAAATGCTTTGTGATGTGCTGCTGTCTATTATATGAACTACCGTACTGAACAAAACGAACGACAATCGACAACAACAATTGAATTGCATCTGAATCGCGGGTTAAAATCAAATCAGGCTCGCATTGCCGCCGATCTGATTGAGTTGCGGAATAAATCGGTGTTTGCATTTTTCATGGCCAACGCCTTGTTTGTGTTGATCGTCTTTTTGTTGCAATTGAACAAGGACAAACTGCACATCGTGTGGCCTTTGGGAGTCAAGACGAACATAACCTATATTGAAGAAACATCCGAGGTTTTTATGAAATACCAAATATTAACCGTTAACCTTCCCCCTTCCTAAAAACAAAACAACTTCCACATTTTGTGTTTTTGTGTGTTTCTTATTTACCCCCCAACCTAATTCCCACCGAATCCAGTAAAACCACCTGCTCGCATTTAACCACTACCAACTTACCCAATTTACTCTTCCTTCCTTCTGTTCTGTTTTGTGTTGTGTTATTACTTTCCGAATACGCCTTGTAAAAATTCCACCTTCTTTCTACCTATGATCCCGACACTTTTCTTCTTCCATCCTCCACTGCCCTAATTAAGTTCCACAAAGAGTGTATGTTTATTGGAGTGATAGAACTTGAAAGGCACAGGATGTTGTAGCAAAGGTATTGAAATGTTATTGCAGCTAGAAATCTAGTTTTTGTTGTGGAGTTCGTATATGTACTTTTTTTAACAAATAGGTATCGTGTTGCCTCGATTCGAAGAATTTTATCGTAAATGCCTATGGTAAATTAGTTATACATTAGAAGAATTAACTAAATCCTAGTTTTCTTATTATACAACTGTCAGCTGTTTTCACAATAGATATCTCGAAACAAGAGATTTCCTAGGTAATACAATTGACGTTTATAAAGGTATAAATGGCTCCGTTTATAAATGGAAACAATGTAATATAAATAATGAATCGTTAATTGCTACTTTCAATACTTTTCTGTCGGAAATCTTTGTTAATATATGATTCGCACTCAAATCGAATGTGTACCGATAAATAATAAACATACTGAATACAAATAAGTTCAATTAATTAATTTTATTTCAAAAAGCCCTTTTTGTTTGTCTTATAAATATTAAAAAGTACGTTAAAGTTCTTTTAGATCTTAGGTAATATAAAGCTTATCTACACAAAATTTCTTCCTTTTTTTATGATGTTACCAAAAGGATATTTCTGTTGAAAATTTAGTCAATTGTAATTATATTTAATATTTAACTCAATGCTTGTACCTTTTGAATCCCCCTCTTGTTCTATCACTTCAATATATAACAATCCCTCCCACACATCCCCTTCTTCTATGGGCTAAAACACTAACATTTTGTGTTTTTGTTTTGAATGTAATTAAATGTAATGTGTTTTTATTACTAGTTAGTTCATTTCAAACTATGGGCAATGGGAATACATTTCAGTAAAATTTTGTATTGTACATAGACAAAAACACTGGCTAATTGTTCCCACCAACAATATATAGTAAGTTTACTATAAAATTTCATTTATCTTTGCTCACACTGCACAGGGAAGAAAGCCCCGAGTTTCGGGATGTATTCACTTAACGTAGCTGATGTTAATGTGAAGCTCCGTTGATCTATGCAAGAATTAAAAAAAATGGAATTTGTGAAGTAGGAGATAAGAGTTTGGGAAACAAGAAAGTCAAAAGTATTTAGAGTGACAATATTTGAAATTTGATACTTTTGTAAGTCTAGTGTTGAAATAAATATCTTGATGAAAGGATTTTTTTTCATTTAGAATTTTTTTTATTTAAAATAGAATTAGAATTAAAATATTATTTGATGTTACGATATTTATTATGACCCGAAAGAACATTTGCGGAGTCCATGTTGTGATCACACTTTCCAGTATTGCCACCAGTGTCTCATGAATAATGCGAGTAATGTTGCCTTCCGAGTCTTGTCACAAAATCCCAAGAAAAAGAACCCAGAGGTGTTATATGACACGATTTAGGTGACCAGTTGACAAGCCTGAATTACGAAATGATCTCTCAATAATAGCGTTTACTTCAAATGTCCAGTAAATGAGAGCGAGAGAGTAAAAATTTTGACAGTTCAATGCTAAAGAGTTTGCAAATTTTGTTTGGATAAAGAGATAATCACACCATCGTTGTTTTATATCAACATCACTTCGATTCAACATCAACTCTATTTCGTTATTCTGTGTTTTTAAGTTTTAAGTTTTTAAGTTTGATGTAACATATGTACATTAGGGTAATAACTTTTTTTGGACAACATTCTCCCCAGGGCTTTTCTAATGGCAAATATTGTATTAATGATAAAAAAAAACTATTTCAGTTCAATTTGCTAAAAAAAAACCTTACGCACTGACAGCGATTTCTAAAATGCCTTTAATATATGTTTTTTAAATTTTTTTTAATAATTTTTTTTTAAATATGTTTTATACATATGTAAGTATGTAAACAAATAATAACAATAAATGATTAAAAGTAGGTATTGTAAGATATAAACTTTAGGTTCAAAATACGCGATGTTTTACAAAGCGGATATATATCTTGTACTATTTTTGTTTCAATAAAATTTTTTTTTTAAACTTTGTTTGATTCAAAACTTTAACGCGTTTGGTGCGTAACATTTTTTAACGATAGCGAAAAACTAAAAACGCAGTTCTTAATATTTTTCCATGCCCTACACGATTTTGTCTGGGGAGATTTAATATTTGCAAAAAATGCAAAAAGTTATTACCCTAATGTACATCAGCTGATTTATTTTGGTTCTTATTGTGTTTTATGAAAAAATCGGCCTTATTCCCGTTGTCGTCGTCGACGCAAAACGACGTCGTCTTGTGACGATCCTGTAAAATTGGTATTCTCGTAGTCGTTTTCGATAACTATCGATGACTATTGACACAAATTTGGTATTCTGTAAGGAAATGTGATATAGACGTTGCATCGAAACAACTCTAAATCTGTCGTCACAGTTGTTGGTAACGACTTGAAACAATTTAAAGGTTAGGCGTACTAGTTATTTACTTGCGCCATCAATCGCCAATGACAAAACAAGCCTCATTGGCACTAGAGTTTTGTGGGATAGTCCTTGCAAAAAGACGCCCCCACAAGATCGTCTTCTTGTTACCGCTGTACTGTTCGCAATCGCCAAAAAGGCAATGTCCCCGAAGTGAGAAACTGCGGAAACTGCACTAGAGTTATGTGGGATAGTCCTTGCACAGAGACGTCCCCTCAAGACCGTCTTCTTGTTACCGCTGAACTGTCTGCAAACGCCAAAAAAGCAATATCCCCGAAGTGAGATACGCTTTTCACTATCCGTAACCTGTGGACGCGTCCCGTAGAGCTTACCTGCGCTTCTTAAGAAGTTTAAATATATGTGTCAATATATATAATTTAATTGTTCCGATAGCGAGACACTTTTCATTATAAGAACTATTTCTTTCAGCTCGTAATTCAATGCCGCCTTATAAATATATAGTTCTCGAATCCAAAATAATAAAAAAAATTGTGAGGCGGGCCAACATTTTAACACCGATGTACACACTTGTTATCTGGCAAGTTTAAGATATCGGATCATTGTCGAAGTATTTTCCTTTCCAGTATAATATTATTCTTGCATTCCTCATCGCTGGAATCTGAATAGGACCCAAAATTATTTTTTTTTTAAAAAACCCTAAAAATCGAAATAAGTGACGTCGTCTCATGGTAGTTACAGAATACCGAAATTGCGTTGATGTGACGACGATGTTGAATCGAAGTGATGTTGACATAAAAACGACGACGATGTCGAAATCGACAACTGGAATAAGATTAAGCTTAGCTGCTGGCCGGCCTTCGAAGTCTTTTTATTTTTTTAGATACGAGATCTACTTAGTCTTAATCAGGCTGCATTTAATAACACGCGGAAGAAATATTTCCTATAATGAAAAATGAACTCAGGACAACATCTGTTACAGTCATAATTAAGTTGTCAGCTACATTGAGGTGCTAAGGATAGGGGTCTTAACACCGAAGTGTTGGCAATGCATTTTAAATTTTAAGAATGCCAGAATCGTTACTACCACCGCAAAGGATTTTTTGGTATCTGTTGAAGGCAGTTCACAATTTTCTCACATTGCCCCTTAAAATTGGACGGAACTGTTCCTCTCCTTAATCCTTTTACGTAAAATGTTCATTATTGACGTCATTAAACAAAGCCTTTTTAAAATATACAAAAACTAAAATTTTTCCTTCAAATTATTTCAAGTCGTTACCAAAAACTGTTACGACAGATTCAGAGTCGCTTCGATTCAACGTCGTCGTCACATTTCCTTACAGAATACCAAATTTGTGTCAATAGTTGTCGATAGTTATCGGAAACGACAACAAGAATACAGATTTTACACTGTCGTCCCAAGACGACGTCGTTGTGCGTCGACGAGGAAAATGGGAATAGTGGCAAATAAGATGTTTTCTTTAAAATTTTTACTAGATGTTTTTCGTGTACTTTTTTTTGCAAATTTTGCATATGAAAGTAAAATAAACTAGAATCTTGCAAATTATTACTGGAAGAGTTAATAAACATAGCTAATGTCCCTGTGTTACGCGCTGTGAGTACTGTAACAGCGTCTTGCTGATACAAAATTCAAGAGTTTTGATTTCAGCAGCGATATTGACAGTCCGGCCTAAAAGCCTATAAACTAAAGCAAACAGTACACTTTTGTGAATGTAACAGTATTTTGAGAATGTCATCGGATTACTCATCAGTCCAAATGTGCAATTTTTTAATTTGCATAGCCCCACAAAATATTCCCTTTAATATATACTATCCAATATTAACGGTAATAAGTCAACGTAGAAATATTATATATAAATCGTTTCTTCTATACTCTTTCTACCGAAAATTTAAAAAAACTGGTAATTGAGTACTTAAACTTAAACAAACTTAAACAAACTACGAACCTCTATACGTCTTCAAACTGAGTATTAAGATAATTTTATAATATTTCGTAGGTTATGACAATGCTCTTGTGCAAAAAAAACCTTAAATTGAAATGACAGTATACTTTCAATCCAACAATTCTTGTTCCGTTTCCCACAACAGAATGTCTTTTTCTTTATAAAATGTAACGTTAGATTAGCAAGTCATCATAGAAAATTTATTTTTTTATTGTACTTTATAGGCTGGTAAAGTTAATAACACACTCCTTTCGATAAACTTCAACATTTGTAGATTCCAGGGATATTGAATTTCAGTATCGTCCTTAAAACAACTTTAAGGCTTTGAAACACACACAATACATGGGTTATGGTGGGCAAGAGATTCTAATGAAAATTTCGGGTCAACGCAATACCGCATGCGATTTGTTATTGCTTTTGTTAAAATGTGATTAAATTAAATGGTTCAATGTCGACCTAACCACATTCTTGTCATTCGTATATAAAACAAATTATCATCATGATTCATTCCTACAAACTATTAAATCACGTCGGCCGAGCTTAAGCCGCTCCCCCATTCCTAATCCCATCATAATGTACAGCTAAAGCTCACATGACACATTATACAATAAATCTAATATGTTTACAATTCCGTCAACAAAAACCCTTAAGATTTAGATTTGTAAATTGTGTAAATCTCTCTGATTTATTGTACAATGTGACCTCTGCTTAAGTTCGTTCGTGTGAAAAACGCTTTTACTACATTACTGATTTGCAGCACGAAAACTATCTTCCTATTGTGGGTGATAGTTTTTATGCAAGGCACAAGTTTACTTGTCAACACATGTTTAAAATAAAAAATGTGTTTGTTTTGTCATTTCATTTCTGTATTTAATTTGTAAAAAAAAATAAAAGAAAAATAAATAAATGTTTTGTTTTATCAAGTTTAACGATATTGGCTATATTTCGAGGTAAATATTTCGGATTAAGGCCAAAGTAAACTTAATTTAAAGACAATTATGTGATCTACAAATGTTCTGAGCATAGTTTACAAGAAAATATTTTTTTTTATTTTTGCCCTGTGTTCTTTAACTGCTGTTTAGTGTTAAAAACTATTTTCGGGATATTTTAAGATCGCATGGTTGTGTTTAAATGAAAATTATTCTGGGCTTAATCAAATTTTCCTATCTTGATATATAGGCAACAAAGTAAAACTTCGCACAATAAAATCACAATTCCAGAAAAAAATTTTTAATATTTTGTTCGAATTTAGATTATTAAAGTGCTATAAAAAAATTGATCGCAGCGTCTTAATATTTTGTATCGACCTTTTTATTCTTTTTTATTTGAAAACATTTTTACTGCTGCCAGATCAATGCAAACAATAACACAAGATCAGTAATTTAGAAATAAACATTTCCACATCAATGACCTAAGTTCTAGCCTAAATAATACAAAAAACCTAATTAAACCGGTGGTTTGCCAATCCCACAATGGCATTATTTAAGCGAAACAAAACTTGGGAGTGAGCCAACGGTATACCGGTGTCCTCAGTGTCAGCACTAAAACAAAAAAATCGAGCGGGAATGCATTCAATATCACATACACATGGCACATAATCAATCGTTTTACATAAAAGTAATCGTTACATTTACCAATTACTCTTAAATCATGGGTTCATAATGCATTCAATTTTGTATACATATCAATATTTATTTGTAACTAACACTTTGACACATAATGGACCTATTTTTGAGCAAAGCACTATTTACACCAAACATGAGCTATTTTTGGCACCGAAAAGAATTTTGTGCAAAATATCTAGCTTTATTTAAAACTGTTTGGCCTGAACATAGTATTATTGTCGTGACTGCTTAAGCGAAAACGATCATAACTCTAAGCCATGTTTGCATTCAATGTGATCTTGAGTCACACGGTTTCGAATGCTGAGTGCAAAATTGCTCTTAATTAGGTCCATAATACAACTGCATTATACTGTATTTATTAATATTTTCTTATTCTTACATCTTTCTTTAGGTCCATGTTTCCAAGGAATATCTGCAATTGGAACCTATTGGTTTAGTGTTTGTGTTCTTCTTTGCCTTGATTTTGATTATACAGTTCACGGCTATGTTGTTCCATCGTTTCGGTACGTTGGCACATATTTTGTCATCAACCGAACTAAATTTCTTTAAAAAGAAATCGGAAGATTTGTCTCAAGATGCTCTGATAGATAAGGTGAGTACTATATAATTGCGACAATTCGGTTTAAGGGGGATGTAAGCGATATTAAGTTATTTTGTTTGTTTTCGGATTTTCATTTCATTTAACATCTGATAATTATAAAGAAAATCAACTGTTGAATGAATTCAAATCAATACTACGGTTTCATTATAGGGGCCGACCGTGGTAAGAGACCAGGGTTCGATTTCTGTCTTAGTCATCTACATTTCTCTCCTCGGCGGCTTACTCGATGTTGTCGACTGCAACATCGAATTAAAAGTGAACGCTTCTCAAACAGAACTATGAGAGTTTAAAAATAGCGTGTTGATTCACAATAACGTGAGAATCTATGCCATACCGCATAAATTGAGTGTTAAAGTTGGTTTTTATGGCTCTTAAGTAGTCCAACCATTTCCAAAATACATTTTTAAATACTGGGTTCTTTATAAGTTGAAGACGAAAATCCGAAAAGCCAAAACACTTCAACCTTAGAAATGCTAAACAAGTGTTTTGAGAACAAAATTACACAAATTCAGAGCCAATCTGATATTATACATGTTATTATATAAATCTCGATAACTTATCGGATAATAAATATTACAACTGACGCTTAAACGATTACAGACTAAAGGCCTGCAGCGTTCCATTCATTCTACTTGTACAAACAGATAAAACAAGTAAGAACCTGATATTAACGGTACAAATACAACAAAGAGTAGAACAAAACATGTGCTCATGCGTTTTGGATTGAGTAGATCGCGTATCATCTCTTTCTCTGGCTCTCATTGTAGTGGAAACTTTTTTTCTCTTTATCTGTTCCACTCTGTGAAGTAACTGTTATTCCTCTTTTTTAAATGGATATATCCATTTAATATAGAAATTCCAGATCGTACGCTTTGCGTTGATGATGTTTTCTTACTTTTTTTTATTCTTTTTACAAAAAGTAATGGTGTAAGTTTCATCTGTGGCAAATTTTAACAAAAAAGAAAACTAAATTTTCGCTCTTTTATCTTTATGCTTGCACCTTCACGCTCTCCACATATTCCAAGCACAGATAACAAGAATACCGATATATCTGTTTGTTGTGTATGTAATCATACAAGTATTTTTGATACTTGGTACTTTCACTCTCTCATACCTATTCTATCGTTATCTAAAAGAGAAATATTCCATACGCACTCAATCCAAAGATAGCGAAACAGATACAAGCAGATATAAGAAAATTTAACTACACACAACAAGTATGTTTGGATGGTTCTTTGCAGACCTATATTACAGACGTTAAGCGGCACCTCATACATTTTTATACCAACATCATGAGGGTATATATCATTTGATACGAAAAAAGTGTACCGCATTAAAGGAGACGAGTTAGAGGCAATTTACACGAAGGAATTAATTGCATGCAATTTTTGAATTCTCTTTTAAAGTTGCTTCTAAAAATCATGAACATTTACACGAGGAGTTTTTGCATGCAATTTTTTGACGTTTATTTTGCCAATTTTCTTTAGTTGTTCATTCGTTGAAATTTAATTTATTCGTAATAATTTAAAATAAAAAAGGTGTTTAAGCAATTACAAAAATAAAAATGGAACATTGTATTAAAGAAATAATAAAGAAATATCTCCTTGACGTTATCTTCACAATTTCTTAAAATATAACATGAATTATTCTCAAAAATGCTCCTAACACACGATACAAACACTTTAGAAGCCGAATACGAATAAAACAAATTAACGAGAATACGAACGATAGCAAAAAGAAATGTCAAAAAATGTCTTGAAAAGCGAAAACCGTGCAATTTTTGCTACCCCGCTTGCTTCTCTACACCGTTTGCCTACAAGCAATAGTTGCACGCAACATTGCATGCAATAAATTGCATCGTGTAAATCGCCTCTTAGACCCCAAGTATCTTAAGATTAAATTCGTTTCAGGAATTTTTAAGACGACTGAGCCATGTCCGTCTGTCTGGCTGGATGGCTGGTCAGCAGGATAACTCGAGTAATCCTTAACGGATCGGTATGAAAATTTACCAGTATTAATATTTTTCAAAACGAACTTATGGGATTGTAAATGGGCTGAATAGCCGCACCCCTTCTGGTACCTCCCAAACAAAATTACCTATTTTTGGATAATTAATATTTCTTCCATAACTTCCAAACGGACAACTGGAGGATGTTTGAATTTGGTCAGTTTATTTATCTTGCAAAAGTAGACAACCCCTAAGAACACCGAAACCTTTGCCACACCCCTTCTGGTACCTCCCATACAAATGACCGAATTAACCCTCATAGTTTTACAAACATATCTTTTTTGTTAGTAAACTGAATTCACTAAAATTTTCCGTATGATGTTTGCTTAGATGAATTAGGAATGAGTATGGACTATATCGGAGCACGCCTTCTGGTACCTCCCATACAAAATTACCTATTTTTGGAAAATTAATATTTCTCCCATAACTTCCTAACGGACACTTGGGGGTAATGAATATTGATCGATAAATTTATGTTGTGATAGGAGGCCAAACCTCAGAGAGTCTAGCTATTTGACACACCCCTTCTGGTACCTCCCATACAATTGACCGAACCCACCCCCATAGTCTCACATACATATTTTTTTTGTAAGTACACTGAATTCACTCAAATTTTGCGTATGATGTTCGCTTTTGAAAATTAGACTCTGGAATGAACATGGACTATATCGGTTAATGCCTTCTGGTACCTCCCATACAAAATGACTTTGTTTGGAAAATTTATATTTCTCCCATAACTTCTAAACCGTCACCTGGGGGGGTAATACAATTTGGTCAGTTAATTTCTCTTGTAATAGGAGGCAAAGCTTCAGCAACCCTAACTATTTAGCACACATCTTCTGGTACCTCCCATATAAATATATGGGATATTTCCCCTTTTACATACGTATCATTTTTGTATGTACACTGAATTCAGACAAATTTTGCCAAGGTAAGCGATAATTGAACGTTGATTTACGAAAAAAAATCAGGCACGCTGTGCTGCCACTAATTGTACCTTCTGTACAAATAGATCAAATTTTGTATGTTCTTGCTCTACATGCAGACAAAAAATAATACATAAGTAATTTTATTTTAAAAATCTATAAATTTCAATAACTCAAGACTTAAACAATATCTTATATTGGGTGATGGTATTTATCAGTCAGTTTACCTGACTGAAATTTCTGTACTGGTTAAGTTTTCAAAATTAATTTCCCCCCTTCTTTCCCTCAATAGCATGCTGTGGAAATTGTTAAAAACCTACAACGACTGCAGGGCATCGATGGTGATTATGACAATGATTCAGGTAGTGGTCCCGATCGCATTGCCCACAGAAAAACTATACAAAATTTGGAAAAGGCTCGTCAACCCAGGCGACAGATTGGTACATTGGATGTGGCATTTAAGAAACGTTTTATGAAACTGACAGCCGATGCAGAAAATAATCCATGTAAGCTCAAAGTCAATGCACGCAAATGCAATCGATAATCTATGCTTACGATTTTATTCTTATTGCAGCAACACCAATTTTAACCCGACGTTTAACTATGCGCGCCGAGACGATTCGAGCCTTAGAAGTGCGAAAGAATTCCGTTATGGCTGAGCGGCGAAAGTCAGCGATGCAAACTTTGGGAGCTAAGAATGAATATGGTATAACGACTGCATCAACGGTATGTTACACAATTTTTAAATAACATTTAAGTTGCGCACAAAATCGTTGGTCTCCTGATTTTAATTGGAAAAATAAGGAAATAAATGATGAAATCGAAAAAAAACAACCAAGTGGATTGTGGAGTGCAATGCGAACTTAAATCTTTTGAGTGTACACTATTTTCATCTTTTTTTCAGTTAAATAATAATGGTGGTGTACCCAATATTCGAAGTGGCCGAATTTCTAATGCTGGCATTAATATTAAGGATGTTTTCAATGTTAATGGTGGTCCTTCAGAGGTAAGTGTGTTAAAAACACCTGTTACAAAAACCACTAAGCTATTCTCGCTACTGAGCATAAAATCTCCCATTCTAATTCTAAACAATTGTCTTTAACATTATTATTCTAGCAAATCTATGGATCCAACAATGGCATGATAAATCAAGGTTACGAACACGTCAACGAAGAAGACGACGCCAACTCCGTAAGATTAACGACCAGAAATCCGCCGCAAGTTACCTGGGGTACTAACAGCAACAATACGGGACGTCTGTAATTGGCTTTTTATTTGTATGAAACTGTTTTAATTTATAACTAAATTTGTGTGTTTTTTTACAAATTATTCGTATGTTATCTCATAATAGATTATAAGAAACTCTCTAATTGTCACAACACTTACAGGTCTTCCAATTTGTAAAGCTAACATGTCTACATACATACACATGATGATTCTTGCATTTCCAAATTAACCTTAAAAAATTCTTTTACTGCCTTCCTATACTGCCTTCTTTTTGATTACTAACAAATATATATATCTTTTCGAACATGTACATAAAAAAAACATAAATATAATTATAAAATATTAGATATTTTTTTTATTATTTGACAACAGCAACACAACAAATAATTTTGATTGTTTTCAATTTAAAAGTTATTACTCTTAAGCTAATCACACTGCCCCAGTATATGTAATACTTACGTGATCGACAATTTTTTATCGTAAGCTAACGATTCATTTGTACGCAGGTAGCTGCATCAATTAACTACGTCTGAATAGAAAACAACAGCTGTCGATATTTGTAATAATTAGTAAAACAATTCATAAAATTGTTGTTGTTTGTGACAACAATACCAGTGTATGATCCTTAATAAGAATACTCATATAATGTCAAGATTTTAAAATGTGAAAGAAACAAACAAAAAACAAGGAAAATAAATTATTTAGAAATAATTGTATATTATAATTACGTATGTACTTAATACATATATCTATGTATGTATTTGTTTATGTGTGAAATAAATAATAAATTTTAAATTTACTTTTTGATAATTTTTATTGAAAACTAGTAAGATAATATTCTTTGGCTATGCCAAAGTTCAAATAACATTCACCATTTTTAATGGATTTTTTCAACCTCAAAAAGTTGCATTTTGTATGAGAGATTTGAGTAATTTATGTCCAATATTGCTCAACCAAGAACTTAATCCCCATTTAGAGGATATTCTATCCATAGCATACTAAATTTTAGCTCGATAACTCTTAAACTACGGCTGCAATTGCGAGAACAGACGAACATCTTTAATCGACTGTTTATGTGTATATGTATAAAAAATTTGTCACAAATTAAATTTGTCAACAGATTTTGCTGAACTTTTTTAATATTTTTCAAATGGCTTGGAGCGGGTTCTGACAAAGCCCAAATTTAAGGATTGCTAAGTCATAAAACATATATAGGTATATGTTGGCTGAATACTGCTGGCCAGAACCCGATCCTAGCCATTTGAAAAGCATTCAAAAAAATTTGTGACAATTTTAATTTTTGACAGTTTGTGACAATTTTTATTTTTGAGAAATTTTAAATTTTGGCTCCTGGCCATTGGAAAAATATTAAGAAAAAGAATCAAAATCTGTTGACAAATTAAATTTATGACAAACTTAATATGTGACACATTTAAGATTTGGGCTTCGTCAGAACCCGCTCCATTTAAAAAACATTAAAAAAAAATCATCAACATCTGTTAACAACTCGCAGAGTTCTGCTATCAGGAAGAAGTCGCTGTATGGGAGCTTCCCTCCAAAAATTAAATTGCTCATAAAAAACTTAAATGAGCTGATCTAGATAAACTGGGAGATACGTATATTGTTTTTTGAGCTATATTTTCAGAATCTGGTCAGTTTGATCATGGGTGAAAAATCGTGTCGTACAGAGTAATAATTCAAAATCCAGTTAGGGGTTTTCTTCTACTATCATAAGCTTTCAGATATTGTGGGTATTCAATTGGTTCAAGAGTTTGAAGTTGAAGTCCTAAAATAACCTCTAAAAATTAGGTTATTGTTGAATAAAGTGATCAGTGTTCATGTTTAAAAAAAAAAACAACATAACAATAAAAACTGACTAAACACTTCACAAATTATATAAAATAATTCAACTTATTCCAAAATAAAGGCGATTTTTTCAAGATTTTAATTCATTTTTTATGCATCATTTTTAAAATCTACTATAACTTCCACATTTTGTGCCCAATTTGTGATTTTCAGGTCTCTATGAAAAAATATATATCGACTTACTACTTTAAGATAACTGCAGATCATTAAAAATGTAATGAACGTTTTTTTGTGATTTAAATATAAATGTTTTGTTATAGAGGCGTAATATTTTTTTAGAGCAACGGCCACGTCTTCACTTCATGCTAAAAAATTTTAAAATAACATATGGTCGGTGTGCTGCAAAAGAGCTCAAGTCCACTTTTTTGGTGAAATGGTCTTTGTTTAATACTGTAAACATATTGAGAAAATACTAGAACTTATCAGCAAAAGAATTGATAGTTTTAGAACGAGAGAAAATTCCCACATAGATAAACCAGTCATAAATTATGTGTTTTATGGCTCACACTAATGACTGGCATACACAAAGGGTTTTGTGTATTTACTGTGCACACCACATGTCGGCAAGGGTCATGATTAGAAAATGTGTGTGATCGTACAGTAGGTAGAAAATGCCTTTCTTAAAGATTATAAACTGTGTATTTAGTATATAAGAGAGAAAATATCTTTGAATAAATGTCATTCACTTTAGTAACGTAACTGAGTGTGGCCGCGTTTTTATTTATCCCCTGGTTGGATGACTTGCAAGTACGTATAGTATCCGATGTGCCATAACTGCACATTTTGGTGACCCCGACGTGATAATTCACGTATAATTATTTATCTCCTGGTTGGAGGAGTTGTTTCGATGTGTCAGAGTAGCACATTTTGGTGACCCCGACGTAATTATTCACGCATAAATATTTATCTCCTGGTTGGAGGAGTTTCGATGTGTCAGAGTCGCACAGTCTTAGTAATGCAAAAGTGTTCCAAAAGTCTAGTCTATGCCCTGTTAAAAAATCCCATGTCTATTTAAAGTAGTTTTGTAATAATTGTATCAAAACAATTTATTCAATGTCTAAAACATCCAAATGTATGGGGCAATATATACAACAACTTAGAAACACTATTAAGTGACTTGAGATCTTTTTGCAGCAGACTTACTATAGATTCGTTTGCAAACATTTTCGGTAACGGGATTTTAAAAATTGGTTTACAAGCTTCGGACTTTTAGTCTTCAGAATTTTAATTATAAATATTTTTTTATTTTTAAATACGTAACTTTTTCTGAAACTGAAACTGCTTACAACTTAACAATGATTTTAACGCAATTGATTTTTACTTAAGCACAAATTAAAAAAATATTTGTTCCATTACAATGGAACAAATTCTCAATATTGTCATAAATAACACAGGACTCATATAAAATTCAAGACTCTTCCGACCATAGTGGTTCAGATGTTTAGTAGTTGGTAATTACTATTAGATGCAGGTGCCACATCCACCTTTATTTTCCCTCCCATAGTGCGCTTATATGGTAGTGAATATTTACTTTGTGCAGGTGCTTGATAAGCGAGGTGCCATTCCCACTATTTCAATCACGGCCAATTTCTGTTTCAAAATTTAACTGTTAAAGTGCTCCAGATATATAAATAACTAAACCTTCGATATCACAGTTTTTCAGTTATTGTAATTATAAATATTTATGAAACCACTCCGATCACGCCCATATTTTAAATTACGCACATTCGTATAAGCTTTTTTGAGATTTTCACTGTTATACAAATTCAGATACATGTTTCACGTCGTGCGGGAAGTGCCACATCCATCCATCAGAGCCATTTTTCTTTAAAATGCGTAAATTGAACTCAAACAAATCGTACCAAATTTCATATATTAGAAACTTTTTTAAAATTTTTGAAAAATATTTAGTTTAGGACTAAGGTTATAGTGCGTAGAAGCTCCACATCTCAAATATACTAAAATGGAGATGTGACTTTCTTTCTTAGGAGGGCAGTATAAGTCACACTTTTTTTTAGTTAAATATATAAAATTACACTGTTTTATGTAGTTGTTGAATAGTTTACGAACAACAACTAACATTCTCACTTTGAATTTAAATTTTTTTATTTTTATTTATGTAGCTAGTAGAAAATGGTAAGATAAAACTATATAAATATTAAATACATGGGCAATTTCACGTAAAACGGCCCTATACAGGAAAAAATAGAAAAAAAGAGCGACAATAATGGACAAAACGGAAAAAAATAGATATTTTTTAAATTTTTATCAATTGGCAACAGTTTGAAATGAGCATATAACGAACACTCTCATCTCCATCTTTGTAAGCTAGGACTTACATTAACATTTTCTAATATTCCATTTATCTTGATATGTTAAAACTGTTATCTCCGGAAATCTTCGGCTCGGTATATTTTATAATAAAAGTTTTATGAGTAAATAAAAATATACCAATTTTGTGTCACACCTGTCCCCGTAAATATGATAAAAGTTTAATAAAATTGTTATTTTATATGATAATACATTAATACTTTCCAACAATAACAATGTAAGTGCAATTAATAATATAGTGACATTTGTGAACATTTATTTAAATATTTCAGGCTTTAGTTACAGAAAACATATGGTCATACCGTTTCCTGTGTAAAAATTTAGGGCTGCCATAAGCCAAAAAAAATATTGGGCTACTGCCCATGGTAAAGTCCTGTACATACATAAGTGCATTTTGTATGAGAGCCATGAGGGTGTTTAGATAGGGGGTAGGTATGTTAAAGAAAAATGTTAGGAGGGAAGTACTGATGAGGGGTCGGTCATACATTTTACCCCTCTAGAAGGCACAATGGGAGCTGCTGCTACTAATTAAAAAAAAAATTTTAAAAAATTAAAAAATTGTATGGGGGTCGGTCATATATTTGACTCCTCTAGGGGCTGTTTTAGGGTAGTTAGAGCTGTCGGAAGATTTTTTTGTAAAAATTTGATTTTTGTATGGAGCCCAAAAAAAGAGCCACAAAATTTTAAATGAGCTCTCGGCTCACGAGCTAGGAGCCACAAAATTTCAAATGTACGTTAAAAGTACTTTTGGTACAAAAAAGTACTTTGTGCTGAAAAGTACATTAAAAGTACTTTTTGGTACAAAAGTGTACTCTGGTCAAAAAAAGTACTTTGTGTCAAAATGTACGTTAAAAGTACTTTTGGTACAAAAAAGTACTTTGTGCTGAAAAGTACATTAAAAGTACTTTTTGGTACAAAAGTGTACTCTGGTACAAAAAAAGTAATTTGTGTCAAAAAGTACGTTAAAAGTACTTTTGGTACAAAAAAGTACTTTGTGCTGAAAAGTACATTAAAAGTACTTTTTGGTACAAAAGTGTACTCTGGTACAAAAAAAGTACTTTGTGTCAAAATGTACGTTAAAAGTACTTTTGGTACAAAAAAGTACTTTGTGCTGAAAAGTACATTAAAAGTACTTTTTGGTACAAAAGTGTACTCTGGTACAAAAAAAGTACTTTGTGTCAAAAAGTACGTTAAAAGTACTTTTGGTACAAAAAAAGTACTTTGTGCTGAAAAGTACATTAAAAGTACTTTTTGGTACAAAAGTGTACTCTGGTACAAAAAAAGTACTTTGTGCCAAAAAGTACATTAAAAGTTCTTTTGGTACAAAAAAGTACTTTGGTGCAAAAAAAGTACTTTGTGCAACAGAAAATTTTTTTTGGGCCATAACTTTGGTACTTTGCTCAAGAGCCAAGAGCTCGCTGGCTCGAGAGCTGGCTCTTTTTGGGCTCTTGGCTCCTGGCTCCTGGCTCGCGAGCCAGCTCTTTTGGGCTCTTGGCTCGCGAGCTGGCTCTTTTTGGGCTCTTGGCTCTTAGCTCGCGAGCCAGCTCTTTTTGGGCTCTTGGCTCCTGGCTCGCGAGCCAGCTCTTTTTGGGCTCTTGGCTCTTAGCTCGCGAGCCAGCTCTTTATTTGGGCTCTTGGCTCGCGAGCCGAGAGCTCATTTGAAATGTTGTGGCTCTTGGCTCGCGAGCTGAGAGCTCATTTGAAATTTTGTAGCTCTCGGCTCGCGATCCAGCTCTTTTTTTGGGCTCTTGGCACGCGAGCCGAGAGCTCGTTTAAAATTTGTGGCTCCTAGCTCGCGAGCTAAGAGCCAATTTTCAGGAAAAGAGCGGCTCGCGAGCGAGCCAATACGAATCCTGCCTACATCACAATAATTGCGGACTTTCTACGGAAATTTTTTTTTTTTTTTTTTTTTTTAACATGAGTCATAATTTTGTAAAAGCTCAAATTCCTAAGGTCACATCCGTCGTTGTGTTCAAATGTCTTGTGAGCAGAAATCAAGTTCTTTCAGTGTCTACCTGTTACTAAACGTTTCAAAACATAACATACTTCGTGATCACAGCTATTTATTATGATAAATTTTCTATTTATTAATTATAACCAAAAATGTGAGTTACATGGTCGCACCCGTCCCAATGGAGTTGCCCTCATATAACTCGATATAATTATAATTCATATAATTTTATTTCGTGCGTTAAGCTTTCATTATCCAGTGTGTTAGTTTTGCTTTATTCTTAGATTAGCTATATGTAGTCTAACATTAAACCTCTGTCATTATTTATCACGCTATTTGCAAACTGTGACTATACCCATTGTCAGTACGTTTGAGCAAATAAACTGCATAAAATCAAAACTTACAAAGATGCGAGAAAATTCAGATAACGATTTTAAAAAATGTTTTGACGGTGTTCAAAAGCTTGCAGGAAACTTCGGCATTACAAGTACACTACCCAAAAGAGTTGACACACAGAGGTATAGGGCCCATATACCTACATCTGACGCAGAAGAGAATTACAGACCAACCCTCTTTATCCCATATTTGAATGAAATTATTACAAATAGATTGCTGGACTACGAGGCTATTGTTGTTACTTTACATAACATAGTCCCATGTCGTGTTTTCAACTGTGAAAGGGAAGATTTTGAAACAATTGTTTAAACAAATGATCTCATTGGAAGTTCAAGAGCCATTATGGTAGAAATAAGTCTGTGAAAAAATTATTGGCAACAAACACCTGAAAGGCCTTCTAACCCACTAGATGCTATTCTCTGCAGTGAACTTTTATATCCTAACATTTTTGTTTTATTTATTAATACTATACCTGTGACAACAGCTTCAATAGAGCGAAGTTTTTCAACTCTGCGCAGGGTAAAAACATATTTAAGACATAGCATTTCAAATGAAAATTAAAGCAGAGGTGTTTTCTTCGTGTTATAAGTGTAATAATTTCCAAAACTCCTCAGCTTTAATTTTTTTAAATTTCATCAAGATACCACCATTATCCGTTTAAAAGTTAGAGAATTAATTCCAAAAAACCGTTTTGGCACCACTGTGCGACGTAGTAACAGTATTTTGCACAACAATTGGGATCAGAATCTAGATTACCATAGCTCTCGTTAATATCACCCGTGTTACTGGCACTGGACAGTTTTATGAATTCTGTATGTGGCCTTCGATAGCTCAGTGGAAGCGACGTAGACTAGCAATCCGAAGGTGCCGGGTTCGATTCCCGGCCGGGGCACTGGCCAAAATCAACATCGATGAAAAATTACTTTTTCAAATACTTTCGAGTTCTCCAGCCAACAAAACTCATCCTAGATGCTTCTACTACAAAAATCCAGATTGCGCAAGGATCAAGGAAAATGATTTATCAACATCTCATATAAATCAACAAGCCAGCTGGCGCCATCTTTGGTGGAATTTGGCGTAAAAACTCACAACAACACCCAACAATCCTTGACACAAACCTTGTTATCTACAAAGGAACGAACAGAGTTGCCAACAATGATCGTATGATAATCGGATTATATGCCCGATCGAGTGCCGATAAATAGAAAATCGGTATAAAGAATTATCACCCCAGCTACCACCAGCTGTTACAACAACAACAACAACAACATGAATTCTGTATATCGTTGGTATACTGCGTAATTTGACCAACTACAGTTTTGGTTGAAAATTCTATTTTTTCTCTATATAAAAATTTATTAAAAGAATATTTTCGCAATGTCATTGTTTAAACTTGTATCCAGCGAATTCAAAACAAAAGATAATAAAAATACAAATTTGTTTTAAATTTTATGTTAAAGTAAAATTATCTTTAAATACCGCGAACGTTGTGCCCTCATATTTATGCAGTCTATTACATATTTTTAAAATATAAATTTAAACACATTTCGACCTAACGTTTAACATTGAAGTTTTTCTCAATAAATGCAACCATGTGCGGGAAGTTAACGAAGATGGACAGTTATGAATACCGACTTCACGATTACTTTGGGTTCATTTACAACACTAAACGTCGATGTATTCTTTTACAGGAATTCAACAAAAACAATTGGAGCTCCTGAAAATAGCATTAATCATAAACAAAAAGCGAAGAAAACTGAAAAAAGAACCAAAATGGAAGTGTTATAGTTAAACTCCGCCGCAGAACCGAAGAAGCTAAATTAATCTACATTTCTCTACATTATTTACACCAGTTTGCATTTGATGAGCAATTCGTCGTTGTCATCGTCATCTTCTTTAGTGCCTTCCTTGTGATATCGATCGATCTGTGTTCTCCACTCATCATTCACTCCCTCTTGATGTAAACTACATACACAGACAGTATTTATCTAATTATCCACTCCAAGAGCAACAACCATCATCACTACAACACAAGAATGCCTTTATCGAAATGTTTTCCATGTCTGCAATTCAAAAACGAGGAAGTCATCACCAAATTGGACTATAGCAATAGCGTACTCACCGAGGTGTTTCCCGTTGTGTGGCAACATGAAAGAACTTTGGAAGAGCTTCATGTTACCTCCACTCGCATCAATAACCTACCGCCTCAGCTGTTCTATTGTCAGGGCCTTAAGGTGTTGCAGGCCAATAACAACAACATTGAGACAATTCCCGAGGCGGTGGGCACACTGCGTCAGCTGCAGCAGTTGAATTTGAGTCGCAACTACATTTCCAGTGTTCCAGAAAGTATTAAATCGTGCAAGCACTTGACCCATTTGGATTTAAGTTTTAATACTCTCCAGCGACTGCCAGATGCCATTACGTCGTTAATATCACTGCAGGAGTTGCTGTTGAATGAGACCTATTTAGAATTCCTGCCGGCTAATTTTGGGCGATTGGTAAATCTGCGCATAGTGGAGCTGAGATTGAATAACTTGATTTCGTTGCCAAAGTCTATGCAGAGACTGACAAGTCTGCAGCGCTTGGACATAGGCGGCAATGAGTTTACTAAAATGCCCGAGGTTATAGGAGAGCTAAAGCAGTTGCGTGAATTCTGGTTCGATTTCAACCAGATACGGTCTGTGCCGCCTGCTGTTGGAAAGTTGCGGGAATTGCAACATTTCGAAGCGAATGGAAATTTTATCAATTCCTTGCCAAACGAGATTAGTAACTGGCACAACTTGGAGGTGATTTCGATATCCACTAATGACTTGTCTTCCTTCCCATTTAGCATAGGCATGCTAAAATCTTTGGTCACTTTCAAGTGTGAGTCGAATGAGCTTAAGGAACTGCCGGACAGCATTTCAAACCTGCAGAACCTTGAGGAACTAGTGATCAGCCATAATAAAATAATGCGTTTGCCTAGCACCATAGGCATGCTGAGAAAATTGCGATACCTTTTTGCCGACGACAACGATTTACGGCAGCTGCCAGAGGAAATATGCTCCTGTGCTAACCTTAGCGTCTTAAGCGTAAGCCGCAATAAAATAACCGAATTGCCCAGCAACATCGGTCATCTTACAAAAATGAAAGTATTGAATATTGTTCAAAATCACATAGCCACATTACCGGTATCAGTATTTAGCTTGGTTAATTTGACTTCGTTATGGATAAGTAATAACCAGGCACAGCCATTGGTCCCACTACAATATGTGGACGCGATTAAGAAGACTCATTTAACTTGTTTTATGCTGCCCCAGTTGGGCTCCAAACATAATGCGCCGGCCAAGGAAGAATCGGATGAAATATACAACAGTATACGTAGACCACAAGCACCCGCCAACAGCTGTGTCAGCCCTACCCGGCGAATTTGTTTCGCGGAAGAGACCACAATATTAAATACAAATCAGACAGCACCCACGACCAGCAAGCAGGATTGTAGCGAAAAAGATAAAACCGATAAAACAGGAGCACCGGCTATAGCGTTGCCCACATCGTCCCAAGGATTGCCCCCAAATGCATACGGCGGCACTTCACAACTAAGGGATAATGTTAACTTTGTACCTGCAGCATCTAAGGAGTTCTTAATGCGGTCTCCCACGCCCTATCCGAAAGAGCTGCGGCTAATGGCCAAATACATACGTCGCAACCAACAGATAAAGCCCTTTGAGGAATCTTCGTATAGCAAGGATGTGGGAGTGCAAGAAGCAAAGATTATAGCTAGTCCGCGTTACGCTGACAGTCAGCAGGAGTTTGTAGAATTTGTGCCTAGCAATCAAAACGCTACATACGTAGCCACATACGAACTGCACTCACCGTTATCTGACGAGGGCGAACAGTTATTGTTACAGCAAATGCCCTCCTCTAGTGTCAACTGGCAGCAAGAACAACAGCGGCATAGCGTAGTTATACCCAACGGCCATATTTACTACGAGAATAATCAGAATTTACATGCCTACACCGAACAGGTGTATCAGCAATATCCATCGCCCATAACACCACAAGAGTATTATCAACAGCAACAACACTACCAACAGGAACAACTCAGACATCAGCCACAACCAGTAGCAGAACAAATTTATTTCCATTCCCCACAAACATCACAACAACCAGTGTCTATGATTCAAACTAATGGCAACGGCCTTTTAGATCCACCGCCATACCACATTGCGCGGAGTTTTACAAAAAAGACACCAGAAGATCTAACAAACTACGAAGTTATTCGGCAGCAACAACAACAGCAATACGAACCAAATCAGATACAGACTTTGGGGGAAAGTTCGGATATTTACCCCATGATACAATCCACTGGAATGGACAAGACCGACTACCAGAACAATATGCATTTAAGACAACAGCTTCAAGTGGGATCAGACAATGCCAATTCGCAATATGCACATGAGGAAGAAGGCAGTCACCAAGAGGAGCTCGTGGACGAAATCGATTATCACACTCTGAAGGAAAATAACAATGCCGCTGATAATTTAGGCAAGGTGCCAACACAACACAATAGCATGGCTACATCAAAGCCACAGAGAAGTAAAACTCCGTGGCTTTTTGGTGTACATAGGAACCCTACTGTCAAACAGATCACGCTTAAGTGGGACGATCAAAGAGGTTTTGAAATCGGCACCTTGGCCCATAAAGAAGGCATCTATGTTATTAACACTACGCCCGACACGGAAGCTTCGCGGCTACTGTGCCTTTATGATAAGATTTTAGATGTAGACAGTAATGATTTTACAAGTATTAAAATAGAAGATGCCCGCCAAGTTATAGCGAATACAGGAAACTCAATAAGCATTATGCTTTCACGTAAATAATTGAAACTCTTGAATTAGGACGTAATCTCATCTCTCCCACTTGTAGCAAAGAATTTAAAGCGGTGACGCAGTCATCACCCTACGTTGTCCGTCGTGGGTGCAAGCGACATCCGCATGCAATAAGAGGGCATCCCATGGAAAGCGTCTCGATTAGTTTGAAACCATGTGCAAAAATAAGTCTGAAACACTTAGTGTTACATTAAAAGAAAATGAAATAAACATTGAAATACAGAAACCAACGTTGAAAGATTATTTGTTTCATTTTTTTAATAGAATTCTAATGTTTAAACAGTTGTACAATATCCGTTTGACTTGTTGACATTTTCATGAGTTTTAAGGCTTCTACGTCCCCAAATTTTAATTTTTTTACGCACGGTTTTTTGCATTATGTATTTTTAAATAATGTCCAAGCTCATAGCTATTTTTTATTGTGAGGTTTTCACGTTTCCATTTAGTAGCCGTTTACCGTAGTGCCAATTGTCAAGTTCGTTTCACCAATAAAAGTGTTTATGGAAAATAATACAGATAAAATAATTTTTAATGGACAAAAATATTATAAAAAAATTTGTAGTTCGTACATAATAAAATTGCTTGTAGGCAATATCCTTTATCTAACAAACCAGGACTTCAAGGACGTTGACATTTTATCTAGTTTATATTTGAACCAAGAACAATTCAAATTTGTCGTTAGAAAAAAGTTTGTCCGCCCATTTAAATTCGGGCATAAGAGAGTTAAGTCCTCAAAATTGTGTCCGATTTTTAAGAAATAGAATCTATAAAATGTTTAAAAGCTGAAAAACATAGTACTTTTTTCACAAAAAATACGTTCTAATTTATAATTGTGTATAAAATTTTTGTTTTTGTAGTAACAAAAATGTATAATTTTTATTTTTTTTTGTTTCGAATTATTCCTGTTTTCCGCTAATGAGGAATGCCAGAAAGCGGAAATTCCACCTAACTCGCTCACTCATTTTTTGTTTTATTCTCTAATAGACAATATCGAAGCATGCAAAAAAAAAATTTGGGTGGCAGCGAAAATTCAACTATGGATTTTTGGAAATGCCCGAGCGGTTGTGATAAAAATAGCTATAGTCAAAATTTAAGCAAAATCGGACAATATTAAGCCGTGCCCCAAAGAGGTCAAAGGTCAAATCTGTCTATATATATGAAAATTAGTTTATTTTCATTTTTTGGTACCGTATAGACTCGAAAGCGGCTCATCCGATCTTTTTGAAATTTTCACAGAATGTAGCATTGTGATAGGTGGTACAAATAGGGTACTTGGATTTTTGATATATCAAGTGGGCGTGGCTCCGCCCATTGTGCCCTATTTTTGAAACCGAAACATCTGGAGGACTGTCTCCATTTTCACCATATACTTATATATTTTTTACATCAAGCGATACAATATACCCGCCGAGAATTTGTACACTTCCGTGCCCCCCTAATATACATACATAGCAGTGTTGGGCAAAATTTATTCTAAATAACAAATAAAAAGATACAAATAAATTTGATTTAGTTTTTATTTGGAATAACAACTACAAATTTTTATTTGTTTATTTGGGAAAATAAATAACTTAGATTTATTTCAAATAAAATTTCAAATAATGTACGTACGTACATATGTATGAGAAATTTTCTTTTTTTTTCGTTTTTTTTCTGGCTCACTTGTTGAAATATTCGTTTTTCCTTTCACATCAAAAAATATTTTATTTGTATGACAAATAACAACTAACAAATGTCGAATAATTATTTGTGACACAAAAAAAAAGATAACGGTTGAAATTTTAAATCTATATATTCCAAATAACAAATAACGATTGAAAATTCATTTGTTATTTGTTATTTGAATAAAAATTTATTGAATAACGCCCAACACTGATACATAGTGCTAACACATTTCTCAATAGTCCTATATCGCATAGCAAATAAGTAAGTGTTAAAATAGAATTTCATACAACATTAAAACGTATTATTTTATTCAGAAGAGGTACGATTACATACAAGGTTACCATTGAAAAATATAGCTAATTGTATTTTTTTTATTGAGTAGCCAAACTACAAAGTTCATACATATACATACCCCACATGCATGCAAACAACAAAAGACCAAGTTATACACTTTGTTTTTAATAATTTATTAAAATATTTTTCTAAAAACATTCTAATTAATGCATTTAGTTTACACAACGTACGGTGTGGGACAAAACTACTTTAAATAACATAAAGCTGTATTTTAATTAATTTTACAATAGTGAGAAAAAAAATTAAAATATTTCGGCACTGTACCATTGCAGCATTTTTAATATGTAATTTGGAACATATTGTTTTTGAAGAGTTGAGGGCGGGCGGAAGTTAGGAATTGATATACATACATATGTGTATTTTTTTTTAATTTATCATTTAGTGCAGACGCAGTATTATATGATATTTTGTATTAACATACTTTAACAAACAAAATATTGACCAGATATTAACATCTGTCATTCGTGCCTATTTGGGTATGATATCATCGTCATGGGACAAAGCGATAAAATAGCACGAATCTCCAATTGCACTTTACACCTTGACGTGATTGCCTTTCTTGGCTGCTATAGGCAGCTTGTCACCCTCCAGATACGGATTAGGTCCAGGTGGCGAGGCGAAACCGAAGAGTTTCTTAACAGGTGCGTTCGAGTTGTCAATGGCATTGTCATTTTGAAATTGATGCATGAGGAATTTTTCCATTGTCGAGGCCATTTCACTATTGCCAGCGCTGGTGTCTTGACCAGCGCAATCAAACATATGTTCGCTGTCGCAAGTACAATCCTGGGCGGCCTGGTATTCGCGACTAAATAATGCTGTATTCTCAAAGTCCGTAATACATCCTGCAGTTTCGTCATAGCCCTGAGGGCAAGGATTTGGTGGATTACAGTAGGCTGGTAAACTGGCATCGGTCTTAATCAACGATGGGAAGTGATTGGGAGCCTCTCCCATGCCACCTGATACATGCTGGTGACCCCACAGTGAGCTATGTTGCAAGAATTCCTGGTCACGTATAGATGGACTAGGGCCGCCAGGAAAGACGCTGCGATACTCATAGTCCTCGGGTAGATTTTGGCTAGAAGATCGTGACACCAAGTCCAAGCCTTTTGGCAAGTCCGAGTCAATATCAAAGTAGTTACTGAGGGGATCATTATCCTTGTCCATGCGACTCAAGAGCTCGGTGAGGAGCACATCGGCAAAAATGCTTTCCTTGGATATTGGTGCATATGCCCACACGACATGGCCAGCTGTTATAGCCATTAAAAAGCATAGGAATTTAATACCCATTGTGAAAAATCCTTATAACAATAAAAGAAAGTACCAAATCAACATTAGTGTCACGAAGCAAGTACAACAACGGTTACATCGTTTAGGATTAATATATTTTTTAATTTATGTCGTTATTTACCTTATCTTTTGGAGTTTTCTGCGGAGCAAAGATATTGTTCGTTTTCTATGTTGTACCGTTATCGATTTTTCTCCGGATGTAACGCAAATTGCCAGCACAACAAGTGTGTGTATATGGTGTGTATTCCTATAGCATATTTTCAGGGATACCAACGGACTAACACTAAACAAACAAAAAGCGATTAAGACTCTGCATGTTTGGATAAAAGCAGCAATAGCGTTGTAGATGGCGTCGATGATGCTATTGTGACATAAGATGCTATCAAATATACCCCAGTCACATTACTGTCGTTACGTTGAGTTTTGTAACTATCTGAAAGTGATTGCATGATGTTCATTTGATTAAGTTTGCCAGTTTTTAGGTACATCAAAAAAGAGTAAAATATTCGCTAAAATATCTAAAGAATATTACATATAAAAAGAAATATAATGGATTTTTTTGGCTTAAGACTTGTACATGGACACTGGCCAAAATGGGTATAATAGTACTGCTTTTAGTGATAATAAAAAATCGGTTTTAAGGTTGATTCGGCTAAAAAAGTGTCCGCACCGATCGAGATTTCCAAAGTGCTTTTCCTTAGAAAAATAAATTGAAACAAGCGATTTGATGAAAAAAGTTTTGGTATTGAAGATTATATAAGAATTAAAATAAAAAAAGAAATAAAAAATAAAAAATAGCATCAAAAATTCAAATCAATCGGTGCGGAAACTTTATTCACTATAGAGAAAAAGTGACATTATTCTTAAAACTTTTTCATGCCCAACACGGCTATGGCGTGGGTTTTTTGATATTCGCAAAAAGTCATATCCCTAGTGTCCATATACTAGACTTTTTCCGCCGAATTGCCCAAATTAATGGTCTTATATTACTGGGTACCATGAATTCAGAAAATAAATTGAATAATATTATCAAACAAATTTTGGAGAATTTTACGTTAAACATATTAATTAAATTTTCTAACTAATATTTCTGGTAATTGAAGTTTAAGACAAAATTATAATAAAATTGTTAGTTGGAAATTTTCACTTCTTTCTTCGGTCAGGATCTCCTCTTCCCTCTAAAGCTGACTCATCGAAAAACAAAAAACTCTGCAAATTCCATCTTTGTTCCTCTTATTTTTTCCTTTCCCAAAATATCCCCAGCCAACCGTTTTTTGGCTCCAGTGTATTTGGTTTATAGTTTGCAAACCATTGCACGGAGGGTTTCATTTAGCACTGTACTATCCACCTCTAGATGGATAGCCGCATATTACAAATATGCGGAAAAATGCGAAAATATGCCGAAAGCGTTCTGGTGTAAAAAGACAATTAGGCGAAAAAAGGACTTATTACTAAACGTCTGGGTTGCTTCATACGATTCCATACATTTGTCATCGAAGTATGGCATCTAATCGATAAATTTAAAAATATGATTAAAAAAAAACAAAATTGTTTGTTATTTTTATTAGATTTTCAAGACCTAAAGTTTTTAGGATAGCTTCGTCTTTGTGTTTCGTGTACTAAAAACAATATTTGATGTTAATAAACGGCGAACTTGTAAAAATTCATACTAATTAATAGGTAAATTTGCAGTTGACTGAACGAGGTCCAGTGTTTGGCCTTTTGCTGATTTTTATGTAATTTGTGTTCTAAAAAAATATTTTTTTTGTTGTTCAAAATTTTTGAATACAGTCGATCTGTACAGCTCAAGTTATTAGAATTCAAACAAAATTGGATGGCAGTAGCGTTAAGAGAGTAAATAACTTACAATCCTCCTTCCGGAAATATCTTTTTATACATTAAATTCGTCGTTTGTTTTGTTTGCGTTAGTTTCAGTTCTCGGCAGAAATATCAGTCGTGCTTATTGATAAATATAAATACGTAAATAATGAATGCAAAAATAGGG
Source organism: Muscina levida (assembly GCA_964034835.1). Taxonomy (NCBI): domain Eukaryota; kingdom Metazoa; phylum Arthropoda; class Insecta; order Diptera; family Muscidae; genus Muscina; species Muscina levida. The sequence continues at coordinate 66,259,392 of OZ035880.1, read as the reverse complement.
CAATGTTTTTAAAAAAAAAATACTATATTTTATATGACAATTGTACCTCAACCTAAAAAGGTTCTAACTTGGTCCAGGGGACCCGTTTGATTTGTCTTATAGAATCATCATAGAACCCAAGGATCTCTTTTGGTCCCTCAGGACACCAATTATTCCGATGTTTGGGTATCAATACGAAGAGAATGGTATAACTTTTTTCCAAACCGATGATCCGCCCCACATTCTTCAGTGATATGCAGGTTTTTTCTTGCAATATATAGGTTTTTTTACATATGTTAATTAAATTCACATTGGAAATTTGAAGATCTAAAACACTCCAACCATAGTAAAAATAATTTACGTAGTTTTACGCAAAACAAATGTTTAAGTCATACAATGGAAACGTACTATAAATAAGCTATGTATGTATATAGTGTTGTAAAATGATATTAATTTAGCTGAGAAATACAACAAATTGAACTAAATTACAATTGTTGTCAGCTGTGAGCTTTTTCATTCGAAAAAAACCAAATAGAATTTTTATAAGAAGTTTTGGATGCAATTACTGGATCTAGCATTAACTGTAAACTGTATAATAAAACGAACTTTCGTACATATATTGGATATTCATCCTTGTTGCAAATTGTGCCTTGTCGCAAATCGTGATTATTGAGTACAGAATATTAAAACCAATACATTAATCCCGAGTAAAAAAAAAAATCGACAGGACGATGCAGTCTCTGAAAAACGTCGCAGGATCTTCCAAAATCACACCTGGAATGGATAAAGAAGATGCTCCTACGAATTGGGTCGAAGTGTGGAATGAATACATCGCTGACCGTACAAAACCCAAAAAGAAAAATGGATATGGTAAACCAAAAAATACTCCATCCAACTTAAACTCTAAAGAAAAAATGGCGGATTCCACACAGAAGCGTAATACTTCTGCAAATGTTAAGAAACGAAAATCGCTTCATAACGCCATGAACCAATCGGAAATTGAACCAGTGAACAACGGGGCGCTACATCGACCCAATCGAAAAACTGCTGACCGCACCAAGAACCAGCAACGCCCATATTATTACAAGAAGCCGAACTGGGTACATAAAAAATCTTATTACGCTTCTTATAATGCAAAAAAAGCTTTTGGTAGACACTGGAACAAAATGAGAAACATGCATTTAGATTTAGTGGACAATCCTTTGGCCGATGAATTGCCATGTTCGGTGGGTGATACTGTAGTTGAAGTTGAAAAACAAGCTTATGATTCAGGGAATGTGGAAGCCTCTGAACAAAAATGTTCAGACAAGGCACAAATCTCAGCAAACAACTTTTCTGAACCCAACTGGTCCTTTCTCCTTAATCTACACAATGATTTTGCTCGCGAACCAATAGACGGTTGCTTAAGAAAATCATATAATAAATTACGGTGCAATGACTATAAAAAGGCAAATAGAAGGCAAAAAATTAATTATCCTTCGGCAAAGCATATACAAGATGATAATAATGGGGCTGCCAACGACGACTCCAACATTACAGAAAACCACAAACGACAGTTTTTAAAAAAACGACAAGTTTACCCGCCAAAGAAGTCTTTGGGGCTTTATAGAAATACTGTCGCAGATGATTTAGTAAAGTTTATGCAACGAAACGACACGACGAAAGAAAAGAAACAGAGACATATTAATTCTGCACATTCGAAAGGCCCTACCAATACTAATCAATTAGCAAATGGAACCGCTGAAACGCAAGGTACAAATTCAAATAAGACGAACACTCAAAATAAATCTGAGGGAACTAATGCCCATCCAAAAAAAAAACAATATAAGGTCAAACAGTACTCAACGCCAAAAACTTCAAAAACTCCAAGTATAAACTCGTCCCAAATGTGGAATTTGTACAACGATTTTGTGCATAAACCGCTTAATGATTCCTTTAATAACAAAGAAAATAACACGCAGGATGCTGGCGGCCAAATAACGGAATTATTGAATTCTATAGAAACAACTAATAAAGCTGAGCCCCAGAAGACATCGTCTGAATTAGACATAAGTCACTTGCAAAATTTGTATATGGACTTCGTACGTATGCCTAAATTTTTGAGTCCAGTGGTAGCAAATATTTTTCAGCATAAGCATTTCGTGGCCATGGATTGTGAAATGGTCGGTACTCGCAAGAATAGACGGTATAACATGATAGTCCGCGTATCAATCGTTAATCAACAGGGAGAAGTTCTCCTTGATAAATTTGTGAAACCACGTAAACAAGTGGTAAATTACCGAGCTAAGGTGTCGGGGATCATACCAGAAGATATCGAGAACGGCGAAGAGTTTAAAGAAGTTAAAAAAGAAGTCGCTGACATATTGAAAGGTAAACGAATTGTTTGTTGTTTAATTTCTTTAATAATAAAATCATCTAATACAAAATACGTTATTTTCACCAGATAAAATTATTGTTGGACATGACTTACGGTACGACCTAATAGCGCTGGGTTTGCATCATCCAATTATGGATATACGAGACACTTCCCGTTGTTGGCCGCTGAGTCGTATGGCAAAGCGAGGAAGAATGCCAGGCTTAAAAAATCTTTGCAAGTCATTACTTGATTTAGAGATTCAAACTGGGAAACACGATACAATTGAGGAAGCCCGAGCTGTCATGTGTATCTACAATCAAGTGGCAATCACCTGGGAAGAGTATTTGCTAAACAAAAGGAACCAACAACAACATGGTTAACAGAAAATTTATTTAATATTCATACAACTTATGTTCTGACATGTATAATCTCTGATCAAACGTAAGATTACAATTCTCAGGGTTTGCTTTGGACTGATAACGAAAATTCGTGTATACTATTGGAATAAAGTGAAACCTATAATCAACAATGATGGCTAGTTTCCTTTCCTAATTTAACAATTTCGAATAAAACAGAGTTTTTCATTTATTCTTTTGGAATTTTCAAATGATATTAAGATTTGCATACATGCATAGGGATAAAGGTATGTGTAAGTATATTGAAGTTGGGTAAATAGATTTTGATATTCCCTTATTTATTATTTTATTTTAAAAAGTATTGGAGGGTATCTAAACCATTTAGGAAGGTTTGGTCATTTCGAACATTGTATTTGTATGCGTAGCAAAAAATCCCCAAGGATTCTTAACGTTGTGGAAAGACTTTTCGAACGATATACATATTTATATCGATAACTTTAAATACCCGTCTGTTTTTGCTTTAAAACGGTAAACATTTAGCATTTTTTTTACTATTTTTTATGTTTAAAGGGGTTTTTATATAGTACTTTATTAGGATAACTTAATGTTTCTTATTTCATTCAGAAAGTGCACCTTTTCAAGAGTTAAACGCTAATATTTTGTAAAAATTGGTTACAAAATTGGTCTCCTTAAACACAGGATTTGGGATTAAGCGGTTATTTGTGAAAACCTCAGATATGTAAATAGGGAATATTATAGAAGTAACAGGGAATAATAGTGGGTATATGGAAAAGGAAACGAGATCTCTGGTGAGAAATGAGGCTAAATCCATTACCCACTTTTAGGCGAAATAAGATTAGCTTTGTTCGTTACTTTCTCAGTAATAATTTGCAAGATTGTAGTTTGAGAGAGTAAGAGCAATTTTACTCTCTTCATGCAAAATTTGCAAAAAAAAAAAGTACTCGAACAACATTCAAGAAAACAGATTATGTGTTTTAGTTTGATTTTAATTTGTATGCTTTTGCATAGAAGCCGATGCCTAAAGACCCCGATGAAAAAATAGAACAATGGAACTCATTTTGGAGTTGGACAATTCAAATTTCTAACAGCCCTTCTATCTTGCATACATTTGGTTGAATAAATTTTAGCCATTTAGTGTTGAGCTGTCAAAATTTTACGCTCTCTCGCTCTCATTTACTGGACTTTTGGAGTAAACGAACGCAATACAGTAAAACATTGGAAAAAATTTCACAATTTTGCACAGCTATTGTAAGCACAATAGTGTCGTCACCAACAAGGGTATATGATTTCAATTTGTTTGAGAATCATAGAATGATTTTATACCCTCTATCAGGTCCTTAAATATAAGGACATGCGTATACCGACTCCACCGCCCAAAATGAAAATTTCTTCATCTACTTAAGGAATGGCGGTGGCGAGGCAGAAGCTACCACAAAAACTTCGCTATCTCCAGTGTAGATCGCTACAAAAATTATTTGCGGATAATTAACATACATATGTTCCAATTGTAGTCACGTCGACATTCACAACCGTCGTTTAAGAACCATTCTGACGATAGTTTGACGAATTGACCGTTATTTTTATGACCAGTGCGGAGGTGATGTAAGAAACGAAATTTCCCTTAAATTAAAAATCAAATAAAAAAGAAAATGTAAATTCCTGTAAAAATGCTACCAAAACCAAAGTACGACTCCAATTAAATGTGTTGGTCGATGGTGTAACAATTCCGACCAAAACAGGACTTAAAATAACATAATGTAACAAGTTGCAAAAGTAGTCATTATTGACAACTTAAGAGACATAAACACATCGCTCATTTGGTGCAAGACCGTCATAACTCAAAAAACATGATTTTCGAGTTAATGATGTAGAATTGTTCGTTATATCAAACTTCATGTTGTGTAAAAAAACAAATGTTTTATTGTACAAAAAGTATAATTTTGCAACAGAGAAATTAATTTATCATCAGGTTTGTTAATTTAATCTATTCTGATTTGATTGACTTAAATTAACAAATTAACAAAACTTAAAATAAAAGATCAACTGATTGAATCTACTACATTTTGTATGAATGTAGTTGTAAATCACTTAACGAAACTTCACATAATTTTTGAACCTGCAGAAAACAGATTTTTCTTAAGTTTCTTACGTTTGGCTGAAATCAGCTGATTTATTTTGATATTGTTGTTTTCTTATTTGCAAAGTTTGATGAGAATTTTCAGCCGTTTTGAAGAATTAGAAAATTAAAGATGAAAAGTTAATTTCTCTGTTTCAAAATTTTACTTTTTTGTACGATAATACATCGGCATCGTTTAAAGATGTGTTTATGTTCCTTAAGTTGTCAATAATGACTACTTTTGCACTTTGTTACCTTATATTAAGTAAAGTTATGTTTTGTTAAGTTAAGTCAATACTGATTGGTCCATAAAATATTGTATTCACTTTGTTTTTGACGCATTTAATTGCCGACATATCGGCTCTGTTCTCTCACCGTAGCAAGCATCTGCCAAAAATCAAAACAAAACATGCAGATTTCGCACAGCTAACTTTTTACGCGCCTATATAGTTTGTTGTTATTTAAGTAGTTTAATTTTTACGGAATTGTAATATAAATAGTGTTTATTAAATTGTTTAGAACGTTTATAACAAATCACCAAATTAAAATATGGCCACGCAGGAAGGAAGTCAAGCTCAAAATTGGAAGCGGCCAGATGAGGTTTGTAAGACAGTCATACATTGGGAAGAATGGAAGACTGATCTACATATGTATCTCATTAATTGTTAGCTCATGCGTTTACAAAGACTGAAACAGAAGAAGAAACAACTGGCAGCGCGATTAAATTGTAATAATAACAACAATAATAATAATGCCAAACATGGAATCAGCGAAACAGATAAAGCCTCACTGCTGGAGGCAAAGATGGCACAGAAAAGGAAGAATCCCTTTGCAAAGTAAGCATCTCGGCATTGTGTTTAACGGTGAGAATAGTTAATAAAGAATTATTTAATTTTTTATGCAGATCCGCGGAGAACTCTAAGAAACTGAAAACGGACGTTAGGGATGAATCTGAAGATTCCTTAATGGGTTTCCTAAACTCTCCAGTTCTGCCGCAGAAAGAAACATTTGTTAAAGAAACTCCCACCAGACCTCCGCCCGCCAATTTGGTACTACAACCATTTGACCCCAAATCTTTCTCTAAGTTGTTACAGCAACCAGCTGCTGAAGATGAAGAAGTTGAGGAAGAACAAAACATCACCAAACATTTGCCCATGGATTGGAGCATTAAGACGCGAGTTCGTTTCTTTTGTAGCAGCGACCTGCCGGCGACGCAGTTAAAAACTAGTCAGTTGGCCAGTGGGCTTACAAGCTTTGTACGATGCATAGACACACAAACGGAAGAGTGCAATGGTTTGGATATTTCGCCAGCCACACGATTTAATCAGGCCACCTACTATTGGCAACATCCTCATATACCGTGGATGACTTTGTTCCCACGCAACTCCCGCGACAACACCGGCATTACTACAGGCGAAAGGGAGCGCAAAGCTCTTGCCGAAGATTGGGACTACAGTTTTCGGGGACTCTTTCAACTTTTGAGGGCTCGTCAGTGTGCTTATTTTTATTTGTGCGCCAATGCCTTTACGGTGCTCTTTCGTGCGGCTGGCACGGGAGGTCGTGTGGAAACACATGCCTTAATGTCTCCCACTACAAGAGGCATGCGACAAGCCTTGCGACAGGAGGGTATAGAATTCACAATGCCCCTGAAGAAGGAAGGCCCCGGAGGACTTAACAAGTCTGTGGAGGGAGAGGAAAGCAACAGCAATTCTCTATTAAATACAGAAGAAAACGAAGATAAAGTTGAGGGCAAAGATGGTGAAAAGGACGATGATGACGAAGAAGAGGGAGATGATTGGTTACATAGTTTAGGAGTGGATGAGAAGGAGATACGCAAAATCCAAACAGCCCACCAACGCAAAATAAAGGCCCAAGAAATGTCCGAAGATTTCAGTGATAATTCCCTTGTCCTTATAGAAGGAGTTGAGTGCCAAGGTTTCTTTAGTTTCCTTTTAAATGCTAAGAGTACCATTAGCAGCGTGGGTCGCCTGGCCGGAGTTCCGCCTACCCTTTTGGCTCCCGTAGCCTTTCCCAAGGCAACAATGCAGCATTTGAATACACGTTCGAGTAAAGTTCGGATGGATGGCATCGACTACTGCAGCATTGAAGTGAAGGGCATAATAATGCCCTCATTCCTTCCATACATTTGTCAACTTCTAGGTGAAACCAAAGAAACGTTTAGTGCCACTCTGGCCTCATCAATGAATACTTTGGCATTTAGTAAAGCTACCCACAAATTACTCGAAGAATCCGCTGGACAGAATCAAGCGAACGAGGAGTCGAAAGACGAAGAAAAGCAAGATGAAGATAATGCTGCTGGCCAGGTATTTGGTAAAGAAAATCTCTCCGATTGTGGCCTACAAGCGTCTGTCATTGAGAATATGTGCCGCACAGGTCATCAAGCAATTGCACTATTAGAACGTGTGTGCTATGACAAGAAGTATGGTTATGCATGGAGCTGAAAGCTCGTTATCGCAGGTTATAGCCAATTATATATATAATTCATGTCGACAATAAAACTAATTTTATTTGTTACGAATAATACGTGTATTTATTTATAGATCAACAATTGGGGTTGGAATTAAAAAATCTTTAATTGATAAACGCATTTTGTATGTTAAAACTAAGAAAGTAAAGTGACAAATTGATGTTTCCAAATTGCTGGAAAAATCAAACAATTTCAATGTTCTAAAACAGTTTATGTATGTATATGTGTTGATCTCACAAATGTGAAATGGATATGTTTCAAATTGACCACTTTAAGGATTTCTTACTCAAAACTTAATTTACATTTACACCTCATGAATAAGGAATGGAAAAGTTTATGATTTTAGTCTCCATTAAATAGACTGGATTTAATTTAGCTTTAGTGACAATTTTTGAATCAGCTGCATTGAAAATAGGATGAGCTAGAAATAAGTAATATATCGTTATGTATTATAAAACAAACGGTTTAATTTTTTTTTCAATATAAATAATCGTTAATTAAACCGTTTCGAAAGAAACTGAACATGCGATATTTTTATAAAAATGTCAAAATAAATTTTTATTTTATGCTGCAATTAATTAGTATCTTTCAATATTTATTCGAACATTGGCAAAACTCTCAGAGCAATTGAGGTCAGAGCCTAATTATCCAAGTATCGTATCGTTTAGACATTTAGATGTAGTACCATTGAATAGAATTTATATAAATACATATTGTGAAATAGTGTAAATATTCATTTTGCTTTAGATTTCAAACTTGCCGCTTATCCGCAGTGTGGTAATCAGGCACTAGAATAGAATAGCCACCCATCACGAAGAAAATTTCTATTTTATGCTGCAATTAATTAGTATCTTTTAATATTTATTTGAATATTGGCATAACTCTCAGAGCAATTGAGGTCAGGGCTTAATTATCTAAGTATCGTATCGTTTAGACATTTAGTTGTAGTACCATTGAATAGAATTTATATACATATTGTGAAAGTGTAAATATTCATTTTGCTTTAGATTTCAAACTTGCCGCTTATCCGCAGTGTGGTAATCAGGCACTAGAATAGAATAGCCACTCATCACGAAGAAAAAATTGACAAGGATAGTATTCAGATAATATTGTTAATGGTATTTTCTATCCGATTTTAAAAAACAGCTTTTTCTTTTGGGTTGCTTACTAAATTTTTATAATAAATGTGCACATCTTAAATTTGTAAAAAATAAATTGTATATTTTAATTACACTACACTTATATACTAACACATCTACATATCCCGCTCCATTAATGGTCGACAATAATTAACTCATCTATGCTCCAATCTTCGTACGAATGATCAGGTAAAAATCGTCTAATAATTATGGGAATCTTCTTTTGCTTCAATTCTTTCATGGCAATTTGCAACGGGTCAGTTTCGCCTTCCAGCTCAACCATAATGGGGGCACACATAGCAATTTGCAAGGCCCGTGTGCCCAAGACACGAGCTCTTTCATATTTGGTCATATACTTGGTGGTGATACGCTTTGACTTGGGCACACCGCCTCCCGCAATGCCGGGAGCAATTATTTCGATGTTATCTACCTCCTCCTCTTGGTTGATATCTTCAATATTGTCATCCTCGTCGACATCATCGAACTCATCACCGCCGACGCTGCAAGGAATAAATTGATGCTGATTTAAAAGAAAAACAACGTGGTATGTACAAGTTCACTTTTAGGAAATGGAATTTAACCATTTCTTGCACATCTTATACGCAGATTTCTACTTACTCGTCATTATCATAATCTCCATCATCCATTATGAGCTTTAAATATGTTTAAAATCCAGAAATTTAACGAATTACTAGCAAATAATTTTTGCCGCACCAACTTTTAAGAAACTTGTATGAATGAAATGAGGAAAGCAAAAACTACAAAGCAAACAAAAAAAGCGGGCAGAAGTTGCCATATTGTGTGATTCTTGCAGAGCAAAACTTATAGGGGGCGCTGTTCGCGTATTTGAGACAACAGCAAATGTTTATATCATGTTCATACACGTATATAGTAATAATGAAATAATTTTTTACTATATAAGTGTTATACTCACTTGAGGTACCAAGCTAACCAAATGATCCGACATTGGCTGATATCCGACAAGTCTGCACATTGTCTGATCTCTTAAGAAAATTCTTACCGACATCGTTTCGAATTCTTATCGACATGGCTGGGAATTGTTTATTTTGCTTGTGCAGAAGTTTCTTTAAGATTTCTTTACTATTTCGGAGCTTAATGTCTGAGGGATATTTCAATTTCTTGTGTGCAGAAATGTCTGCACGAAATCGGTAAGATTTCTTAACGAAAGTCTGAGGGAATTTTATTATTGCTTTTTGATTTCTGAAAACACAAGTACAGTTTATTTGTTTATTTTGCTTGTGCGCAGTCTGAGGGAATTTTGTCTCTGCTTGTGCGCAGTCTGAGGGAACTTTGTCTCTGCTTGTTCGCAGGCTGAGGGAATTTTGTCTCTACTTGTGCTTTGTGACACAAGTACCGTAATTTGATTTATTTGTTTATGATTCTTTGGTGTTCTTTGTTTTCAACAGTGAATTGAAGTAATAAACACGTTTGTAAGGAGAACATAAGAAAGTGAAAGTGGTAAAACATATAACATAAACATATAACATATTTTAGACTTTTTTATAATTTTATTACAGATTTCTGTCATGATATGTCAGCAAATATATCGGACTTTTCTAGGATTTTATAATAGATTTCTGTCAGATATCTATCTGCACGATATGTCGGCAAATATATCAGACTTTTCTAGGATTTTATAACAGATTCCTGTCAGATATCTGCACGATATGTCGGCAAATACATCAGACTTTTCTAGGATTTTATAACAGATTTCTGTCAGATTTCTGCACGATACGTCGGGAAAACTTTCAGAATTTCTTACGATTTAATAACAGATGTCTATCAGATATCTGAACGAATTCGATAAGATAACTGAAAGATTTGTCGGCAAAAACAAGCGAATTTCCCCCGACGAATCTTGCAGACATCGTGTCAACCCTCCCATACGTTTTTCGGCACGAAATCTTACGGAAATCTGTACCGAAATCGGGTTCTTTTGCCGAAATTCGTAACGAAATCTTAACGATTTCGGGTAATTTGGTTTGCTGGGTAAGTACTTGTTACGAGATTGCCGTAAGTTTTTGCTCAAATGGGCGTGCGTGAACATGGGTGTCTAAAAAATCTTCGAGTGTAAATCGGGGTATTAACGGGTAATTACGCTAAATCACATAAAATTGATTCACCAAAAATTTAGCTTAGTACAGATTTTTAAATAACAATATAACTACTCGTTACTATACAAAAATACGAAATTGTTCAAATTTTGTCGTTGAGGGAAATTAAATGCATTACTGCTGTCGTAGTCAAATTTGCATCTTCTGATGGCAAACATATTCAGGGTTGTCATGGAATCCAATTGCTGTCGGTATATAATTTGTAAATGTATGCCATTTCTATAAGTGAGGGGTGTTAGTTTTTAAAGACATAAAACTGTTTTTAAAATAAAACGAGAGAATTTCAATGGAATGCCCAACATTTTGACTTTATTGGCTCAAAAATTTCGTTGTATTAAATGTTTAAAAATAATTTTTGAAATATGGCCTCCACGACAGCGTCTTATAAACGCCATCCTGTCGGCAAAATTTTTCAAGTTTACATGGTTTTATTTCATCAATAGTGTTTTAAATATTGGCTTCTAAATGATCAATCGTTTTAGGTTTATCAGCATAAATCGGAAATTTGACGCACCCCCCTCAGAAAGTTGTTCAAAGGTGACAAATCACACGAACGAGGTGTCCAATTCGAAGGACCATTTCTTGAGATAAATCTGTCACACGTTGCGTCGTCTTGTTGGATCATTGGAGTCTCATAAAGATTGTACAAAAACAAACTTTTTTCTTGTTTATGTTTAATTTAATTAGGGAATTGCTTACATTTTATAATACAGTAACTTTGAAAATTATTTCCCTTTCATTTTGAGTAAATTGGTTTAAAGTTTGGTTTTCTTGCTCTCGGCTTCTCTTATTGTAATTTTTTCCTTAAGTTATAATTGACTATACTGCGTTACCATTAGGCAAAAAACATGTTTTTGAAGCGTATATTGTAAAACACATGTAGTAAATGTTTTCCCATACATATTTCATGTGAGTATAACACCTCGAAAAATATCTTTTGGGATAAAGCATCTTCGATAGTACTTGTTTTAGAAATACAACCCTACGATTTCACTAGTTATCGGCAATTATTAGCCTTTTTGACATCACTAACTCGAAAAATTTGGAGGTCGTATCAATAATTTCGTCTAAATAATGTTAAGCAAATTTGATTTCTTACAAAATGTGTAGTCGACCTTATTCAAAAATTCATTTAACATTTAGCATTGCTTACATGCAAATTTTGTTTTGTTTACACATGTATGCCAAATTTACTTCGAAGAACCAAAACACTTACACCATAGTGGAAACGAGTTGAGTTGTTTAAAGTAAAACAAGTTTTTTGAGCGTTAATGGCCATTTTCACAATGTACAATTATTTTCTTTTTAACGAAAAATTAACTAATTACTGGTTTGCTTAACAGGGACCATTTAACAGACAGTTACCAATTTACGTTTCACCATCATTGATTTCTTAACAAAAGCATTCAGCAAAAAGTATGGCAATACTGCATATATTTGATTACGAAAAATAGTGCAATAAAAGATGACAAGACAAAAATTTGTTAAAAGGCGGCATTAAGCAAAAAAAGGAGCTCTCAACATTAAAAAAAGTGTAACAACTCAAAGTAAGTGTATAAATTAAAGCCAGAAACAAACCAAAAAACAATTTACACATTCCCTTGCTTTCCTTAGACACGGAACGGACGTTTTACTTTTGACATTAGACGATGGCGAATGTGGAAAGTGGCCTGGAAAGAACGTTCCTATCGCACGTTCTTTCCAAGAACTTGTCGAAGAAGAACATTTTTAGACACCTTACCTAGTTGTTACTGATTTTGTTTTGCTGCTTTTAAGGTTAGCAACGTATTTTGCTGTAGACATTGCAATTCTGAATCTTTGTCTAAATTCTTCATCACTTAAAGAAAAGTGATCACACCGTGTAAAACATCCTTTTTCCTGCTTTACATTTTTAAAATTAAAAATATTTCAGAAGTATAAATGTTGTTTTTCCATTTTCTCTTTGTTATTTTCTTACAATTAACATGATAACCGGCGTAGTTGGTTCTATTAGATTTTTACTTTACATTTTTAAAATTAAAAATTTTTCAGAAGTATAAATGTTGTTTTTCCATGGATGGATGCGGCCAAAATGCTAAAATTTTTATATGTATTTTGTTTGGAAAGATGTTAACATATTTTCGCATCCATGAAACAAGCGGAAAAATACACTGAGTTGTACTCTGAAAATCGGAATTTAAGCGATTTTTCTCAGTAATGTTGATCCGGCAACCACCATTTTCGTTGTTTGTTTACATTTATCGGAAAAAATGCCAAACAACATGGACGGAGAAAAAATATAAATTTTTGCCAAAATATTAATAAATGGTTATACCAATTAGTTAAAACTATCCGCGCTTCGTGGAATACTGCCTCCGTAACAATGTTAATAGGTTTGTGGCAGGAAAATATTGCAGTTTTACAAGGCTAATGGAAAAATGTGTGAGCTAGACAACAGCTGACAATATGCGAAACTGCAGTGTAAAACCACTTTTTAGCATTCCGCATCTTTAGCTCAAAATGCGGAATGCTTTTTTGGTGTAAAAAGGCTATAAAACCACTTTTTAGTATTTCACATTTCATTTCATTTTTTCGCGTATCGAATGCTATATGCATTCTATTATCCCTAACGGTTTTTTTTAACGTTTTAAGCATCCACAACAATAAAAACGTTGTAAACAAACTATGTATTACTATGATTAAATGTTTCATGTTAACTTCGGGTAGTTTTGTAGACTGCACAAAGCATTTTGTTATGAAATATTAAAATGGATTGTTAATTAAAAAATCAGTAAAATAAAAAACAGTACAAAAACAGTACTTTTGTGTACTGTTTTACGTGTTGTGCATAAAAAATACATTAACATAATAACAGTACATGTAGTACTAGAAACAGTGCGTCTGGCTACCCTAGTCTCATTCGCGATCACAAATAAGTATTTGTTGTCAGTTCTCCGTGATCATTAATCGAAAGAGTTTGCTAACTTTAACTGATGTCTGGTTCGCGATGCAACGTTCCCGAAAATTACAAATGTTTTTTTAAAAATTACTAAAATTAAATTACCATTATAATTAAAAAAAAATTGACTCCCAAATATTGCGACAAAATGCGCTGATTTTAAAAAATGTCCACATACAGAGTGTCCTTACTAAACACGTGCTTCTTATAACACGGCCTCGCTCTAACACGGTTTACTTTTTGGGCAAATTTTAAGTTTAACACAGTTAATGGACTAATTATAATATAACCACGGTCCAGGAAAAAAATGTTGCAGAATTTTTGCTTTAAATTGTATTTTATGAAAAAAAAAACATTCAAATTTTAACTGAAATCAAAAATTTGAAATGATGAATTATTGGTAAAAGATGGATATGAGTACGGATATGAGTATAGTCAAAACCCCAAGTCGTTTTTTTTAAACACCAATCCTTTAGCTGGAAGGCGATTAAAGTTTAAAAGAGTACTTGAAAAGTGTATGTTACAATATAAGTAAATTTATAAATTTACAAAAAACTGTCAGACGAAGTGTCAAAAATTTTTAAAACAAAGAACAGAACAAACAGATGCACTTCGAAAACGCACACGTTTGACAATAAGCAGTGATGAAGAGTAATTTTTAATAGCATTTTGTATTTTGCTAAATTTTGAATTCTTTAGTTATTTTATTTTTTTAAAGCACTTTTTTTTAATTTATGAGAAGTTTAGTTTAGTTTATTGAAAAAAACAAAGTTTTTGTTTATTAATTATAACTACAGTTGAATTTAAAAAAGTACGATCAACAAAATTTCGATATTTAATTTACGACTTGGATCATATATGGCTTAACAAACACCAAAGATAATAACTAGGGCATAGCATCAAATGTTTTTAATTCAAATAAGTATATTTGCTTCCTGTTCTTAAAATACTCTTCAACGACCAAACCAATTAAATTTAAATGTAAAACGAAAACAAATACAATTCGTTTTTTCTTGTTGTGCAGGAGAATTTGTATTTAAGCTTTAAAAAGGTAAAGTATGCAAAAAAAAAAAACCATTAATGCTCGAGTATTTGTCAAAACATTTTTAGTATTTGTAAAAACATTTGTTTTTTTCGAATAGTAAAAGTGATTCTTTTACGAATCCAAAAGGCGATTCTTTTAAGATTCAAAAAAATAATTCTATTACAAATCGAAATAATGAGTTCTTTCAAGTTGCAGAATCTATAAATCATCTTTATTTTTGAGCTATTCCATTTCTTATTATATTCTGAGGTATTGAAGATTTTTTTCAAATTTATTTGATATAGCATAGAACTATTTTATTTAAGTTTTTTATATCTAACAAAATACGACAAAATTTGGTTTTCAGAATAAAAAACATTTATGTAAAATATTATATCTTTTTCAGAGACTACTTGATTCAAACCAATTTTACTTCAAACACACGCCAAATCATGTTATATTCAAACTTGTTATGGTTTTGAAATAGATTAAACTTTTTGTACTCATCTGTTTTCACACGTAAAGTTTTTAAAATTAAAGTTATAGAAGATCTGTATTGCATATCATTGATTCCTAAATTAAATTTTACAAAATTTTTGCCCAGCATGCCAAAAATTAAAGATTGTTATAAATTTAGCAATTACTTATTTAAACGAAAAAAGTGAAATAATCGAATTTTTATCGCTTAAACGATTGGTAAAAGAATCGCTTTTACGATACTTTAACGAATACTTACCAGCGATTCGAAAATGTTATAATTTTCAAATGTTTTTCTAGATTTGTTTTCAATAAAACAAATCTATACAGAAATTGTTTGATCACAAGTGAAATATACGACAAATATGACGAATTTATATATGGCTATTTCCTAGCGTTGCGAACGCACGTTTTTTTTTAATTTTGTAGTTTTTCCGAAAAGTTGAAATGTTTTGAAGATTATGACACTTTAAGTGTCGATGAAAATTTGTAAAATTTAGCAAAACTTGTTATGTGATCAGTATATTCTTTTTTGTAAAATAAAGAAGATATGTTGGGGTTTTATAAACAACTTACTTGACATTTAAAATACTTTTACCTATTATGCTACTTCAACTTAAAGTGCGTTGCGGACAAACGCATGGTTCTATGGATGACACAGAAAATAGGTACTGCTGAGCACAACACGAATCTGTTTTTCAAATTTCCCAAAACCTCCAAAATTTGGAGCGGGTAAATATGAACCGATTTTAAGTTTCTGAAAGGATTTGGAAAGAAAAGACTTTTCAACCATATATGTATATAATTTGTTAATATAGCAATTGTTTTGTAAATATAACAATTTTATACTATGAAATCGTCCGTCCTTCCGCTGGAAATACCCATATACAATTTCCGTTATTATCTATGTTGTTGGTTTTTGCCAAAAAACTGGTTTGTTGAGGAATTGGAAACAAATTAATCAATTTATTTTTTATCGCTGGCTGATTCAGTCTGTTCATATGAACATTGATGTGGAATTTATGTTAAGCTCAAGACCAGTGTTTTTGAAAGAAGTTTATAGTAATTAGATATTTTCATAACGCCAGGCAGTACAGCTCTTTCGGATTTAGCCACGAATCTTCGTCAGTAAACTTTGGTAAAATGTTTGCAAATTGTTCATCAAGTCTTATGCACCAGAATCTCACAACAAAATGAGAATTCTTTCTTAAGTGCATAGACAACAATTCACTATTTAATTTTTAAAATGCTGCGGTAAGCAGCAAATGGTATTTTCCTTTAAAAAAATATTTTCAACATTTACAAGTAGTTGTGTACACAACAAAAAGCCAAACGAATTTAAAGGTGAAAAGTTTATAATTTGTATTCCATAATATTTACGAACTTATACGCACTGATCCGAAAAACTTTTATTTTTAACTGTAGCTTTTGCATAAATACATATTCATAAGTAATGAGAAATTTTATATTAAGATTTTTTTATATAAGCGTTGATCTTCGTCGTCTTAGAATCGTGGCACTAAATTAAAGAAATTGCAGTTGTAACTAAATGCGTGTGTCTATTTGGAGAGAACGCTCCTTTCCTGGAGTAAAAACTAAATTTTTGGAATTTTTGAGCTAAGGGCGGTACCAATTAGCACCCTGAGCAAACGACTCAAGTAATCATTATGAAATTTGGTGTGGGTTTTCCCATAATGAAGAAGACTTCAGCTAATAGGGAATTTTAGAATATCTTAATTAGAAACAGAAGGAATTGGCGTGGCACTAAATTGGACTAATAAGGAATGCTTATTAGTAGACCAGGTTGGGAAAATTTTTTTTAAAAATTATAATTAAATATACATCTAGCTAAAAGTGCTCTCAAGGTAATGCACAAATCTTTATTATACTGTAACAGTGCATATTATTTAAATTTATTGGTGACATCATACCTTGAAATTAAATGACCGTAATCAAGTCTAAATTAGTCCACCAACTGCTTCCGGAAAAACGCCTGCGGAGACACAAAAATAGGTCTAACTTTAAGTTTGGGGTATTATTTTTGGCTCCCAAGGCGCCGGAGCCATCTTTGACCTTTCGTTTTCGTTTTTCTTGGTACGATCTAAATTTGAGTACATCTGCACTTTTGGTAGTCAGACCTCGCCCGATGAAGTTCAGTTTAGCCAAAAAGTATTTCTTAATTATATCATATTTAATTTTTTACACAGAAACTTTTGCAGCTGCCCCTTGACTTTAGCTGTATTGAAGACACTCCATCCCTGACGTTTAGTAATCAAAAGAAAAACAAGCGTTATGTTTGCACAACATTTTAGTTCAATTCTGGCTCTCCGACTGTAATGTTCGTGGTTGAGTTTGGTGCGCGTCGTTGAGTTCTTTGGTTCTTTACGTTTGTTCGTTCGTTTGCTCACTCGCATTTGTATGTGCCTATTTGAGTATTGTGCACCTTTGATTAAATGTAGTGAATTACACAAATTTCGTATGTGTGAAAGACAACAAATTAATGGAAAAGGTCAACGTAATGTAATAATCAACAAAATTGGCAAGAAAACACACATATATTGTTACAAAAAAACACCGGAAGATTTACACGTTTATAAGAGCCGCGTGTGAATGAAAAAAGGGTTGCTGGAACAATCGATAAATAAAACAGCGACCACAATTCTTTAAAACAAAACATAGCGAGTGAAATCAATGTAAATAAATAATGCATTCGTTATGTGTATACATTCGAATTTAATTAATTGTGTATCGGTATCTGTGTAAGAATGTAGTCAACTTTGTATGTATGTACACGAAGAACATTACAACAATATCAAGTTTATTTCATATTGCCTTTGGAAAAATTGAGGTTGCAATTCAACTTTTAGAAAACGGCTTAATAGCTACTATATAAAAACAACAACAAAAGCGACAACAATTCACTGCCCCAAACTTGCCGTTGCCGCAATCATCAGATACAACTTGTTTCACTACCTTCTCCGCAGCCAATCGTTCAGTCAGTCAGTCAGCTGTGCACATAATAACGGAGATACGGATACTATTTTGCAAATACATCAGCAAATAGACAAGCAAACTTACAAAGCTAGATACTAGTGAGGTAAGTTTAAGTTCTCAATCGATAGCAATGAGAGAGATAATGATTGTGAGATGTTGGAGAGAACAAATGACGGCGGCATCAAATGGACCACACACACTAATTTAACGTGGGTATAATTTCTAGTTTTCATTGCCGTTGCTGCTGCTTCATTATTCTTCTACGTACGAACTACAGCACAGATTTGTGTCAGAAACAAAAATTTTGAGAGTCAGAAAATTAACTGCCGGTTTTGTTGATTATATTTAGTGTTGAAGATAGTCTCTGACAGCCGCAGCAAAGTATCTTTGGACTAGATAAATGTCTGTCCGGCAGTCATGAGAATCTTCTTAACCCTTGTCAGGTCACTTTTTGTTGCCAATATCTTCTTTATATGTACAATATGTAAAGGATCTAAGAACATCTCTTATAAGAAAAAACCGCATAGCTATTAAAATGTTTCACGAAAACACCATATCTTTTGACTATGTCGACCAAATATATAAATAATAATAGTACCTATAAGGCAATATGTTTTGCGATGTCAATACTGAATATATTTATTCCAAAAAGGTAACTCTAAATTTTGCACGTCAAATTTTTGCATTTACTGTTTATCGTAGCATACAATGATGAATACAAATAAGACAATAAATGCAATACTAACGAAAACAAACATTAAGATGAACCTACAAACATAAATAAAAATTTTGAAATTAACAAAAATGATTTTTTATTTTTCTCAATAAAATAAGTATATGGACAATTCCATGAAACATATTTGACAGTTCAAGGAGATGAAAAACAATAAAAAACATAATTTTTTTATTACTTCTTTACTTTTTGTGAAAAAATTTTAAATAAAAATGCGAAAAAAGTATGTGTTTTTTGGATAACCAAATACCAAACAATATTAAAAATCTTTTCATTCTCAATGGGGTTTTCGACTATACTGGGGCCATTTTAATATTTGAAAAAAAAAACAACAAAAAAAATTTAAAAACAAATTATAGCCTTTCCATGCTTTTAATAAATTTCTTTTCTTTAGTTAAACGCAAACAATTATGTTGTACTTATTGATTTTATTTTATTATCCGTTATCTACTTGTATGCCATATTCGTTTCTTTATGTATGTACATTAAGGCGGCCCAAAATAAAGTTCTTGATGTTCCCGACTTAAAAGGAAATTTGGTTTGTTTTATAAATATTCCCAAAATGTGTATTTGTGTTTTGTTAGTCGATCTCACAGTACATTATATTAATTTACGTTAAGTGTATCGAAATGATACAACAAATTCGGCTCAAGATCAGAAAAGTGTCCAAATATTTCATTGATGTCTTTGACAGTTCCTGAGTTGGTCAGTCCTAAAACAACCTCAAACAATTAGGTAATTGTTAATCAGTGTTAAAGTTTTTAAGGGAAAAACAATATTACAATAACAAAAAAGGTGCTTTTAATTTTTGATTTTAATGCAATTTTTGATTTTTTTTTATAAAATCTGCTATAATTTCAACAACTTTCTCAATCATATGAGATGGTTGGGTCTAAATCGGTAAATTATATGGAAACGTGGATTAAAGCAAAAATGTGTAAGAAATAATACTGTAAAAAGGGATCTTCTATGATATTTGTGTTATTTTTAAGAGATTGGTACACAATAAATAAACATCTTTGAAGTTTGATCTAATATTTGTCTAGATATTCACTATAAATATATTCAAATTTCAAAATAGAATTAAGACGCTTGAACAAAGTTCAATTACAATAAAACAGCTAACAGTTAAAATCCAACATTTATGGGGTAGTATTAATTTAGTTTTCCATAAATGTTGGACTGAAGTCAATGCGTATTCACTAAATCTAATTTTTAGAGGGTTAAGTTCGTGTCTCAATCACCTATATACATTTCTTTCATCTGCTCCGCAGTAAAAGATTAGTAAAACCTTCTTAACATAAAATAGTCTAAAATAGAAACATAACATATTCATAAAGCGTAAAGAGAAATGAAGCTCCTTTTCTACCATGATTTACAATCGTATGCATAGGATTAGTTTAAAATGGTTATCTTAAGCTTTTAATATTTTGCTTAGTTATAAAGATAAAACTGTGAAATAAACAAAATATGTGTAAGACTACAGCAACGTTTTTTAATTTTATCTAAAAATCCCCAGTAACTGATAGAAAACTGCTCCATTTGTAGTTTTATAGAACAAAGGGGACTTTTTGCCCAACATAGAGGGGATTTTGCAATAAAATTTAATTTATATACAGTGGATTCCCTGTTCAATAAACAATCGATTGCTCTATGTTAATAAAAATACTGATTGTGTTCTTATATTAATTATAATAAAAACTATTCGGATTAATAAATTTCAGTAAGTAAGCAAGTATAAATAAATTTCATTTCACTATTTAAATAAAGTTTGTTCTTTGGGGTTTATTTAAATATATTTGGATATGAGAGTTTTTGTATGTTTTTTGCCGTTATTAATTCTTTTTAATGTCAACTTAATTTCGGAATATATTCTTAATATTGAGTCTTAAATAAATTTGTGTTCGTTACACACCGTACCTAGTGTAAAGGTTTAGCTTCTTCTTTAAAACGGTAATCCACTGTAGTTTTTACCTTATTAATCATTATTAAGATCAATTTGGATTTTCAATATTATTTTATAGTATCTGAATTTGTATTTATCAATATGAATTGTTGTATTTCAGATTTTAATTTTATTTAGTAATCATTTTTTATTTGACAACTGTATAACAACATGATCATTTTCTATCACTAAATTTGATACATAGATCCAAAAACCTCCCTTACAGTCCCATAACTTACTTTCGACAAATTCTATCGAAGACGATTTTGACGAATTTTGGCATGTCCATAGATTTACATTGCAGTCCTCCAACCGTTCATAAAGTCTTATCTGATATTCTTCTAAAAATTTGGCCAGGATGGGAACAGGATTTGCCGTTAAATCGAAGGAAATATCCAAATAGTGATGTAAAGCTGTAGATTTACTAGTCTTACATAATACATTGTGGGTTCGTGCATATTAAATTTCAAAAATAATTTGTTTAATTTTAACTTGTTTAACTTGTTTAACATTTTAATTATCCTTTTATTTAAGTATCCATATTTTCTTCAATTTAGAATTACGATTTTTCTAAGTAAATATGTTTTATACATCAAATATGTTATGTACATTGACACAGCCGTAAAGATAGATAGTTGAAGTTACAAAGTTGTCTTCGTTTCCTGTTTCATGATTTCTTAAGTTTAGTTAAGCGTTATGCCTAATACGATAATGACGTTAAGCTGAATGTAGTGTATACAGTAACGAGAAAAAGAATAATGCACAAAAATACACTACACCAGATATATGTACTACTTATGTACATTATAAACTTGTGTACATACGTACGTACATATGTTATTCATGCGAGTAATTATATTTAATTTAATTCTCTTGTAAACTAATACCTTATTCATAATTAAAACCAGAACGCCGAAAAACAATAAACAATTTCGTTGTTGTTGTTGTTTTGCCATTGTTTCTGTTCGTAATAGCTTCGAAATTAAGCTGCAGGCGGCCCAAAGCACATAAAAATTCCATCGTTAATGTTTAAGTGAATTCTCTGGAAAAATTATATGAAAGGAAAACAATATCATTACACTGATGTTCATTTAATTAGCATTATAGTTGCATACGTTTTCTCACCTTAATGAGGAAGGCAGTTATTTTACAATTTCCGCCATTTAGCACATAAAGTTTGTTTATTTGCTCTTATTGCCCTTAATAGTTGTACGTTAACAACGAATCAAAAACTGTGAAAAGAAGTCAAATAACTAAAAGAAATTTGTACAACAAACTCCATTATTGTAATATAATTTGTATTTTGTGTCATATGTTACAAACTTATATTAAAATATATATACAATCATACCCAATGGGGAGGGTACCCAAACGATGGACCATAACTTCTACATTCTTCCATGAACTCTTTTCAGATGTGATACGTTTTCATTACGCATATTCTGGCTATACGTAAAACGACTAAAAATAATTTCGTGCAATAGGTATAATCGTTTTTATATTAAAAAAATGTCTTTATTTTAAGTTAAAACCACTCTGGTAGTATTTTTTGAAATATTTGCAATACCAGCGATATAAAATTTATAATAAATTATTGAAAATTTTTTTTTTCTGGAATTTTACAGGATTTTACATTAATCAGTACAAAAAAAAACATTTTTTATAACGTGGCTTGTTTCGGTCTTTAAACTTTATAGAAATATCACTTCGTCGATGACGTGTGCGATTAAAATTCGGTGTTTTAAAAAAATCAATTTAACATTTTCTTTAAACATGACAAACATGTCATTACTTTTTTATGCAAACCAATCGAAATGTTAAGCACGGCTAACACGTAGTTGCGTATAATTAGAATAGTTTTTGTAATCAACTAGGAATATCTTTAACTATGCAACAACGATTTTTTTTGCTGTTGAAAGTATTTGATTATATAATGAAAAATATATCTAATCGAAGGTCAAAAACTTCAATCATAAACTTATTGCCTCTGTTGAAACTGTCCACATTCAAAAAATGTATTTAAAAAAAGTTTGTTTTCACCGACTGTTTACAGCCTGTTCTATCTCATTAACCATATGTTACATAATTTATATTGTACTGCAGTAATTGCAAATTACAGAATATTTTATAATTAACTCAAAATTTAAGCTGATGTTCGTTTTCGGTATGACACATTATTTGTAATTACGAGTATCATAAAGTCTGGCAATATAAATGAGATAAGCTCATACGCATCGTACCACAGAGATTTTTTTTATATTGTCCAATAAAATTCAGACAGCCATGCATGAAATTGAATAAATGAGGCTTGACTTTAAATGTTATCTCTCAACAATTACCGAAATATTTACTAACATACATTTATATAATCATATGTATTTATATGTTATTAGGGAAACATAAAACAAATTTTGTATTGATGTTCTAGGTGTCTGGTGGGCTATTAGAAACACGTTTCATGATAATGCAGTTGTCTAAATCTGTAATTGTTATCGCTATTTGTGGCTGATTTTTATTATAAGAACAAATTTCATTTGCATCGCACGAATCGGCTACAAGAGAGTTTGTCACATTCAGTAAGCTTTTATGTACAATGCACATAATGTACATTGTACATGTATATAGATTTATACTAAATTTTGTCATTTCCTTTGTAACAACTACAAATATTCTTTGTACACCTCATGCCGAACACATATTCTTGGCTCTCGAGAAATACGAGTCCTTTATCTGTATTATAAAAATTGTAAAGGACAGATGGGTTGGGATAGTGAACGAGTTTTCGCTTTCGATATGGATCACCCTCTAATTTTGTGAGTTTTAGAAAAAAACGTTCATGAGCCAGTAAATGGGGAGGTGTGGTGGAGATAAATGACTGTACATCGTGTTCACGGTAATTGCCCCGGAGTCGCCCCTAGGGGGATATAATGTATGACCGACCCCCATACTTTTTTTCTCCTAACATTTTTTTTTCAATTTTACCTACCCCCTATCTTCAACCACCTAAGGAAAAACTGTTAGAAAATTTAAAATTTTATAATTTTTAACCGACCCTCAGTATTTTTGCAACCCTTAACGTTTCTTAGAACATATCTACTCTATCTCCAACCCATTAGTTGTTCCCAAATAATTTTTTATGTTTTTTTTTTAAATCAGCCCCAGCCGCTTCCAAGGTGCCTCCTAGAGGGATTATATGTGTGACCGACCCCCACTAATTTTTCCCTTCTTACATTTTTAAACAAGATACCGACCATTTACCTTCACCCTACAATGGAACAAAGATAAATTGTAAACATTTTATTAAATGTGCTTCCACCGCTCTAACTACCCCAAGGGTGCGCATAAAGCAGTCAAACATATAACTGACCTTCCTATTTCACTCCCTAAGGGGTCTCTCATACAAAAATCGAATTTTTTATAAAATTTGCACTCACCGCTCTAACTGCCCCAAAGGTGCCCCTTAGTAGCCAAATGTATGACCGACCCCAATATTTTTGTAACCCTATAAATTTCTCAGGACATATCTTCAATCTTCAATGCTTAAAGTGGTCCCCACACATTTTTTTTTATGAAACCAGGTCCTGCCGCTCCCATAGAGCCTATAGAGGGGTGAAATGTAAAACCTACCCACAGCTTGACCAAAAACTCAAATATAGTTTGTCGAAAATCTACTTAAGCTGTTAAAACCTTACCCTATAGTAAAAATATTTTCAAAAAATTGTGTGAAATTAGTCACACGATAACTCAAAAAACTAATGAAGCAGTTCGGTATTATTAACAGGAATGAACAAGAAAGGAACTTAGAACTTTTAAGTTTACGAAAACACCGATCCAACATATCGCTCGTCAATATAGATTCATCTAGATATTATTCTAAAAAGTAGAGCAACAAAAATCATTTTATTTATAAATTCGCAAACCATTTATTCACTGAACCAGCAAAATTTTGAAGTAATTATTTTCTCAAAAAATTAATATGGTAAATATTAATTGCAATTCATTTCCAATCCAAATGAACTGCAATTCAGTTTGTCAAATTCATTTGAACTGAATTGATGTTGTATTAATTTAAATGAATTGCAATTAATTTTGAATTGACTTTGAATTAATTCAAATGAATTGGAAATTAAAATAGTTATTATTAACTCAAAATTTAGCTAAATAGTAATAAATTGAAATCCAAAATGTATGATTCAATTGCAGCCCTGTTAAATCGTACTTATACTGATATAAAATCATCATTATTGATTGAACAAGGACGCTTTTTTAATATGTAATCAACAAGACTTAAATTTCTGGAGTTTTAAAAAGAGATGATATTATTTATATGTTATAAAAATTGTTATTAATTCTAATAATCTTACGTTTAACATTAACTTTTTGTTTTGTTTTATAAAAAAATTTTAATTCTTCTTTTAATTCGACATACTCAAAAAACGGCATAAAAATACCACAATTTGTAATAGAATTTGACTGAGTTGCATTTTCGTCTTACAATACACAGTACGTCTTACAATGACTACGCAATTCATAATAAGAGTAAGTACATTTCAGTTTCTTACTTTTATTATATTGTATTGTGTAAGGACGAAACAATGCAGTAATACACTTAATTTTTTTAATGATAATTAAAAGCTAAAATTAAACAAATTAATAACACTCTACCTCCTCAATTTACTACTTTTGTCGCATGACCTGTCTCCTATCCACACAAAAAAAACCAAAATATGTTGTGTGACTTTTCTTAACATTGCAGCTGTTAAAAAGCTTATTGTATGCTACGCATACATATCTCAATTAAATCTGGCTCAAACCATTTGACATGGCGGTCGACAAAAGCAGTTATTGCAATACGTAAAAATATAAAAAAATATCAATATTGCAATAACAAATTATAAAATATTAAAATTTGACAAACCAGGAAAAATACAAGTGGTTACGGAAAGTGAGAAGTATCTTAAAAATTGCCGATTAAGTATGAACAATTTATAAAACGTTCTCGATCTACTTTAATATTTTATTGATGTTAGTTACGGCATTGGGTCATCAAAGCGACAATATATCATAGAATATGGCCTTTAAAGAACCTTAGCACTTGCACTAGGTAGTTTTACATTGATAAGTAGTGGTTCTGTTATGGGGGGTAAACTTATCAAAGTTATTATATGCCAACTAAGCAATTTTTATACTTTGATTTAATCGTTTTGCACTCAAATTAAATGTCTATCAGTTATATTTCAGTTTTATAACCACAATAAATACACATCTACAATCTTGTTTGGATATGGTATGCCCTGATATGGTACAATATTACTCGAAGAGAAAATACAAATGTGTAGAAATGTATCAACCCTACGCGACCACTCTTGTGCGAAATAAAAGTGTAACTACGTCATTTGCTATTTATGGCGATAATAGGAATTAATTTCACAGGCAATGAAATGTTTAAGTACAGCATAAGTGCATTCATTCATCAGTTGCGTTCACACATGTTTACGAACATTCCTGCAGATTAGCTTAATCTACGCATGCTAACATATGTAAGTATTTTTCCCAGAGTATCTTTGCACTTAACTGTATTTTTCAGTACAACTGTCCTAGGTAATTCGCTTTTATACTTACATTTTACGAAAAGAAGGTAGACGTGTCACTATTTCGTTTTACCAACAAATTAAATCGCGTACATTAGTATTTTGATAAAAAGAGTATTAATAGGTGTATTCGCGAGTTGAGGTATTTGTACATTACCTTACGGATTGTATTGCTTTCATAAAATCAAAACGTATAAATTGATTGATATTTTCGAATTATAACAGAAATAACATAATAAACATAAGGCCTCGGCAGCCCCAATTGCGCAGTCATGCCGAATCGATCGGCATAGCTGAAAAAGATTTTCAAACAGCTGATGTTTGCCTTAGATGTTAAACTGTCTTGTTATATGGCCTAGTTAAGCTTTTCAAGGCGGAGTTTTATTTCTTAACCCGTAACTTTTGAACATTTTTGCATAATCAAAAAAAAAATAAAATACTCAGAATTTCTGAAATCGATCTTTTCTCCAGCGACATATAATCATAATTAGCATTTGCATGGGACGTATGATTCTAATAAGAATTTTTGGTAGGACATATTATCCTTATAATAATAAAATAAGTAAGTACCCTACGGGAAAATGAACCGGTACAGTACCAGTCACGGGACTGGTTCCCTGGGTACATGAACCGGTTCTAGTTCCAGAACTTTTGTATGTAGAGAACCGGTACGTTAGGTATGGGGTTGGCCACAAAAGTGTCAATTGACACCCAACTGGTACTTTGTGATGAGTCATGAACCGGTTCAACAGTACAAGCCCTAACTTGATATCTGTTTTTCTGTTAATGTGCCCTAAAATAAGGCGAACAAATTAAATAAAACTTTTTGATAAATTACTTAGTTGTCTAGGGTTAAATTATATATAAATATTTTATATTTTTCTGACTTTTTTACTTACTTATAAACAACGCCGTTGAAAACACAACGCCGCAGAATACTACAGATCAGTCAAATTGACTTTTCTTTAACACTTTAGAACCAGTTTGGTGACACATCCCCTCTTCACCCGTCCTGAGATAGGTGCACTCAGGTAAACTAACACCACTTTTCCCGTAGGGTAATTTGGAATTTCGTTTAGTTGGGAATGCGTTTTTTTCTTAAAGCCCTGACGGCCATCGGCGGTTATATATACCTTCTTGTCATCTTTTCCGTCGTGTTCGCAGGGCATATTAAGATTATCTGATTATTCTGCACAGATTCGTATCATCGGAACTTTCAGTCAAATATTCACTTTCAGAACCTCAAATGATTCTACGCATACAATACGCACAAGATCCTCTACGTGAATCTTCTTTTTTGGCATCAAGATATGTTTTGGGACAATTAATCCCACGTAGAACAAATTGTATTGGGACTATATATTTCGATTTTACAAAATCAGCTATAAATTTTCATTTATTGAACAAAAAAACACCTCCAACAAGTAAGTTTTTAAATCAAACAATTTTTCATACAAAACAATTCAATTCTATTAAATTGCTCATCTCAAGCAAGTGCTTTCAGTCAACTATTGTTCAAATTTCACCGGAATATCTTTTGTCAGTTTTGCAATGCTATCATTAAGCAACGTTGGACGTTTTTTAACGAACATTATCTATATTGTCGCATTTCGTACGATATTTCGGGTGTTGAGAACCCTTATTTTGCTCTGTTCCTTTTGAACCAAACGTAATTTATCATATCTCTGTTATTGTCTTACAATCACAACAAAGAAAGAACACACTATTAAAGATAATACGGCGGCGCAAAAATAAAAGTTAGAAGGTGATTTTGTTTATGTACATAACAATGATTTGAATTGTGTTTAAAGTGTATATTTCTCTTGTCGTTTGATTTCATATAGAAAATTCTTTACTGGTTGACGCGAATGTATTGTTGCTAATTATATTTTTATGTCGGTAAGAATTTGACGTTTTACCAATTTCTACATTGTTTTGATAGTTAAGTTATATTTCTTTATGGCGTACTTAAGGCATTATTGCTACCTACGTAGGTATATACTTGCATGAGCCAATTGCGAACTTCGTTACTTCCTACATAGCCCGTCATTGTTGTGTGAAGGTTTACTGAACTGACCTTGAACTTGTATCATGGCTTTTTCGAGATTAACTTGTTTTCAAAACGAATACATCTATAACAATATGGCAGACGAACCTAAACTAGTGAAATGTTTGAACGAATGATTATCAAACCGGCTTTCGATGCTTTGCTTTGACTCACAAGTGAGATATTTGCATGGGTTTGACTTTATGCCGAACTGTGAAGATGATAAACAATGAAAAATAATATGTGACAAATAAATAATATATATGTATGTATTGACAGTATACTGCTTGGTTATGACGAACACTGGCATTAATGAACTTCCATCGAACGTTGCATTCGTTGTTTAAAAGAATAAAATAATTTGAATATTTTTCGTAACATAACCGCGTAAGGGCCTAAACAACACACTTAAGAAACCCAAGCTATAATGTAGAGTTGTAAATTCCTAACATGCTTAAATATCAGATGGGTATTTCCACAGAAAGGTCTACCGCAATAGAAAAAAAATGTTGGAAAATTTTGATCTGGTTACCTCTTTGAATTTGTAATAACATATTTACTGCTGATGCAAGTGCACTCTTATCATAAAATATTTGTTACAACAGTTAATAACTCCAATAATAGTAATAAATGATAAGTTTGATGCAAAATTTAAATTTTATTTTATTGAAGTTTTAATGTAACATTCGTGATTGTATATAAACTTTATAAAATTCCTTAGTCTCGCAAATGAAAAATTTCATAAATTATCAAAAAGGAAATTTATGTCACATCAGGCGACGTCACATCACGTTTGACAAAATAGGTTGTAAAAAGAAATTTAAAAAAAGTTTTTTAAGTTTAGCAAATTGTAAAATTAATTTTATAATATTACAAAAGGTTTTACCAAAAAAATCCGAGTCAAATGGCACTGGTTTGTGTTTTTGTGAAAGAAGATAAAATGACTTTTATTTTTGTCACGTAACGTTACCTTCTTTATTTGCTAATATTTTAGAAACATCAGTTCAGAGTATTTCGTTTCTCTTTCTAAATATAGTTTCTTAAGTATTACACAAAAAGATGAAGTTATAAAAACATCAAGTTTTTCATTATTTCTCATCTCATTGAAACGTACGATCTGTCACGTATGTGACTATGGAATTGCCTATATATCTTATATATAAAAATGAATCGATGTGCAGTTGTCTCGCTAGAACTCAAAAACGGCTGGACCGATTTTCAATTTTTTTTTTTGTTTTGTTCGCTATAGCTTCCGGATGGTTTAAAATGTTTTTTATTTTCAAAAAGTGGGCGGCGCCACGCCCCTTTTTTCAAATATCGCTCAGACGGGTTTTCTAATAGACCGATTGATACAAAAATTTTACCATGAGGTACTGTTGACCTGTAGATAGTTCCTGACTACATTTGGTTGTAATTGGATAAAGGGACGTGGCACCGCCATACAACTTGAAAATTAAAAAGGCTATATTTCGTGAACTATCAGAGGTATGAAGATGCGATTTGGTATATATGTTTTTGGAGCAGTATTAATTACAGCCAGGATGGAAGTGGGCGGTGCCACGCCCCCTTTTCAAAAATCGCTCTAACGGCTTTTCTAATAGATCGATTGATACAAAAATTTTACCATGAGGTACTGTTGACCTGTAGATAGTTCCTAACTACATCTGGTTGTAATTGGATAAAGGGGCGTGGCACCGCCCATACAACTTGAAAATTAAAAAGGCTATATTTCATGATCTATCAGAGGTATGAAGATGAGACTTGGTATATATGTTGTTGGAGCAGTATTAATTACAGCTAGGGTGGAAGTGGGCGGTGCCACGCCCCCTTTTCAAAAATCGCTCAGACGGCTTTTCCAATAGACCGATTGATACGAAAATTTAACATAGTGGTACTATTGACCTGTTGACAGTCCCTGGCTATATTTAGTTGCAATTGGATAAAGGGGCGTGGCACCGCCCATACAACTTGATAATTAAAAATTTTAAGAAAATTTCACCAAAAACTTTGTGTCTAAAATCAATTCCTAGCTCGCGTTGGAAAGCATGAAGATTTCAAATAAAGATTTTTTTAATTTTAAATGAACACAAACCGAAAACTTCAGATATATATTTTTTGAGACCTTCTGCATAAAACTGACTTCCCAACAAACTAAATGAGGTAGAAGCAAATCTATGTATTTGTTAAAAAGTTATGGCCTCTGAGAGTTGGCATACAGAAATTAAGTTTTTAAAAATCATTTTTCAGAATATTGGGCGGGATCCCAATAAAAAAATCAAAAATATACTATTCTTTTCGTCTTGGTCTCCAAACATCGGAATGGTAGGTAAAAATTAGAGCCAGGCCAATTGGTCTGCAGTAACTGAATAATTGTTCTTTGCTAAAAAAAATATCTCTACCTGAAATCTTCATGCTTCTCAGCGCGAACTAGGAAGTGATTTTAGACATATAGTTTCTTAGTGAAATTTTCTAAGAATTCTTCGTACATTCCTATACTGATATATGATTAACATGTGTTTTTTTTTTTTGACGCGAACTAATAGATTCGCCCTAATGATCAGTCTATTTCGAACTCAAATATGTTAAAAGTGCCGAGGCGCTGCCAACGCACTTCAACAGTTAACTTTTTAATGGTATCAAATAATGACCCAGGCAGTTGAGGATGCGCAGATTAAAACAGTAAAAACTAAACAAGAACAACGTTTACAAATCTTGCAAATTTATTTTCAAAATGCACGTGCTGTTCGCCAAACTTATGGAGCCCTTTGTGAAGCTGAGGGTGCATATAATGATCCATCTAAGTAACTAATAAAAGCCATCGACGCTGTAGATGTAAGTGTGGCAGGGGACTAGAATTTATCGAACCGACGTCTTTCTCGGCAACTCGGTCTCTGCAAATGCTGAGGAAATATCTTGGCCTACATTCATATAACATTTAACTGGTAGAAGAACTAGAGCCAGTGGACGATCAATTGATTTTTTTATTTATCATGTCATGGTACATTATTTGAAGGAGAAATGGTTCCAACACGACGGTGTAACATGCCATACAGCACGTAAGACCATCACTTTGTTAAGTCAAACGCTGGTGACCGTTTGAAATGGTAATACGAGTTCAATACAAAAATAGTATTCCGGATTATTCTTGATTCGTGTGAAAAGAAGACATGACAAAAGAAGTTTTTATGGCTAAAGGCATGAAGATTCAACTGAATTTTCATTTGCGGTCAATAGGAGAAGGCATAACAAAAATGTTTTTTATGACCAAAGAGATAGTTACATACAGAAAAAACTTAATCTACATGTCGGCACTATAGATATGACTTTGCTGATGAACTTTTTATTAGCATTTACAACAATAAAACTTCATTGGTTAACTTCAATGTTAAGGAGTTACTTTAAATAAGTTACATAAGTGAATAAACTCTACATATTATTGTCGAGCTTAAGTACCGTTTTCAAAGTACTTTGTAGACATAAAAGTGAAATATATTACAAGTTAATATGCAATAGCGAAGCATTGCCGGGCCCACTAGTCTTATATATAAAAATTAATCGATGTGCAGTTGTCTCGCTTAAACTCAAAAACGGCTGGACCGATTTTCAAAATTTTTTTTTGTTTTGTTCGCTATAGCTTCCGGGTGGTTTAAAAGGTTTTTTATTTTCAAAAAGTGGGCGGCGCCACGCCCCTTTTTTCAAATATCGCTCAGACGGGTTTTCTAATAGACCGATTGATACAAAAATTTTACCATGAGGTACTGTTGACCTGTAGATAGTTCCTGACTACATTTAGTTGTAATTGGATAAAGGGGCGTGGCACCGCCCATACAACTTGAAAATTAAAAAGGCTATATTTCGTGAACTATCAGAGGTATGAAGATGAGACTTGGTATACATGTTGTTGGAACAGTATTAATTACAGCTAGGGTGGAAGTGGGCGGTGCCACGCCCCCTTTTCAAAAATCGCTCAGACGGCTTTTCCAATAGACCGATTGATACGAAAATTTAACATAGTGGTACTATTGACCTGTTGACAGTCCCTGGCTATATTTAGTTGCAATTGGATAAAGGGGCGTGGCACCGCCCATACAACTTGATAATTAAAAGGCTATATCTTATGAACTATCAGAGGTATGAAGATGAGATTTGGTATATATGTTGTTGGAGCAGTATTAATTACATCCAGGGAGGAAGTGGGCTGTGCTACACCCTCTTTTCAAAAATCGCTCTAACGACTTTTCTAATAGATCGATTGATACGAAAAATTTACCAAGTGGTACTGTTGACCTATTGATAGTCCCAGGCTATATTTGGCTGTGATTGTATAAAGGGGCGTGGCACCGCCCATACAACTTGAAAATTAAAAAGGGTATATCTCTTGAACTATCAGAGGTATGAAGATGAGATTTGTTACATATATTGTTGTTGCAGTATGAATTAAAGTATGGGTGAAAATGGGCTGTTCCACACCTTTTTTTAAAACAAACGGTTAAAACTGCCAAAATTCCACAGTATATTGCTGTTCGCCTAGAGATATGAACAGAAAGGTG
Source organism: Muscina levida (assembly GCA_964034835.1). Classification (NCBI taxonomy): domain Eukaryota; kingdom Metazoa; phylum Arthropoda; class Insecta; order Diptera; family Muscidae; genus Muscina; species Muscina levida. Next base: position 66,226,503 of record OZ035880.1, on the reverse strand, counting down.
GGCCAATTTTTTTATTCGCAAATATCGTAACCAAAATCGGAATCTACGATGAATTTTAAGAAAATTTCACCAATAAATTTTGTGTCTAAAATCAATTCCTAGCTCGAGTTGAAAAGCATGAAGATTTCAAATAAAGATTTTTTTTGTTTTTAAATGAGCACAAACCGAAAACTTCAGATATGTATTTTTTTAGACTTTCTGCGTAAAACTGACTTCCCAACAAACTAAATGATGTATTACAGAAGCAAATTGGTTGTAAGTATGTATTGTATGTATTGGTTAAAAAGTTATGGCCTCTGAGAGTTGGCACACAGAAATTAAATTTTTAAAAATCATTTTTCAGAATATAGGGCGGGATCCTAATACAAAATCTAAAATATACAACTCTTTTCGTATTGGTCTCCAAACATGGGAATGGTAGATAAAAATTAATGCCGGGCCTATAGGTCTGAAGAAACTGAATAATTGCTCATTGCTAAAAAAAATATCTCTATCTGAAATCTTCATGCTTCTCAGCGCGATCTGGGAATTGATTTTAGACATATAGTTTCTTAGTGAAATTTTCTAAGAATTCTTCGTACATTCCAATACAGATATACGGTTAACAGGTTTTTTTTTTTTGACGCGAACTAATTGATTCGCCCTAATGATCAGGCTATTTCGAACTAAATAAGTTAAAAATGCCGAGGCGCTGCCCACGCACTTCAATAGTTAACTTTTTAACTGTATCAAATAATGGTCCGTACACCAGGCAGTTGAGGATGCGCAGACTAAAATAGTGATTTATTAAAATTAACTTTACAGGTATGTATTTTTCAATTACTTTTCAGGAGAGCGAATCGGTAATAAGTCATATAGATAGAAAAATTACGCAATATTCTTTGTAGTTATACTACAATGGTTAAATTTTTATAGTATGTCAGAGGTAACATTAGCAAACAATTGTAGATAACCTAAGCATGGGGTATTTTTTGTGACATGTAGAACTTCTGATAGGTATAAGTGTAAATCTAGCTGTCATACTAATGAAGTGTGATAGACTTTATTTAAGTTTAGATCCATCTGAGCAGCTAATAGAAGCCATCGACGCTGTAGACATTAGTGTGACAGGGGACTCGAATTTATCGAACCGACGTCTTTCTCATAAACTCGGTCGCTGCAAATGCTGAGGAAAGATCTTGGCCTACATTCATTTACTGGTAGAAGAACTAGAGCCATTGGACGATCAATTGATTTTTTTTTTATTTATTATGTCATTGCACATTATTTGAAGGAGAAATGACGGTGTAACATGCCATACAGCGCGTGAGACCTTCACTTTGTTTAGCGAAACGTTGGTGACCGAATTATCTCAAAAAATGGTAATTCGAGTTCAATACAAAAATATTATTCCGGATTATTCTTGATCCGTGTGAAAAGAAAAAATTACAAAAGAAGTTTTTATTGCCTTTAGGCATAGCTTCAAACGGAATTTTCATTTGCGGTCAATAGAAGAAGGCATAACAAAAAATGTTTTTTTATGACCAAAGAGATAGTTAGTACACAGATGGTTCTACGGATCAAAATAAATAACTTTGATCTTTAGTGGAATGTCTGTTTTCGATTTGTGGAAGAAGTGGTTTTTCGTCCTACATACAGAAAAAACTTAATCTACATGTAGGAACTATAGATATTACATAGATATGACTTTGCTGATGAACTTTTTATTAGAATTTACAACAATAAAACGTAATTGGTTAACTTCCATGTTAAGGAGTTACTTTAAATAAGTTACATAATTAAATAAACTCAACATATTATTGTCGAGCTAAAGCATCGTTCTCAAAGTACTTTGTAGACCTAAATGTGAAATATATTACAAGTTAATATGCAATAGCGAAGCATTGCCGGGCCCACTAGTAATTTATAATTTGCTTCAATTTAAATGCTGATTAATATATGCATATACCCGTTAAAAGTCCCGATGAGCTTAGAACTGGTCGTCGTTCTAGCGAAATACATTATAATAATTAAAACTATGTCACTAAAATATACAATTATTGGGACAATGTAGACACGTTTATCGTTAATAAAGCCGATCACAAGCAGCCTGATACTAGCAACATTTTCCGTAGACACAGTAGTTATTTTAAAATATAATTATGAATTCGACCTAGTTTGAATAAACAACAATACGCTGTATACGAGCGGACTAAAAAAGGTTAGGTCGGTTAAAAAAAATTAAAAAAAACTACTACAAAAAAGTTTTAATATTAAATCTTAAATCTATTTTTTGTATTTTGACGTTTATTTGAACACAAAATTTTAACTTTGCCGTTTTACAATTCCTTCAATAACTCTTGTTATAATCTTGTTTAAAAAGTTTTGGAGACCCATGACTTAAAGAAGATTACCATGATAGCTGATGCGCAATAGGTTATATTTAATTGTATTACTTTTCTTTTTTTTAATTTTTTCTTTATAAAATTAAAAAAAAATTAATAATTAATTTATCCCAGTGAACTTGTGTTAATACATTCGTGTAATACTTGCACTTAAAATAAACCTTTGGCCTGGATTAATAGAGGGTTTCGAGACGTCAATTTACGAAACAATTTATTTCACTCACAGCTATATAATTTGTGTATGCCTTTGTATATATTTGTAGTCTTCTAGATGTGCCTGCGATGCATCAAGTGATTCGTGCCAACTGTACAAATCAAATACACTGACGATGTGTTATGGAAATTTAAAGCGTTGGTAGTGACAGTGTTTAAAACTCGTTTTGAGTCATTGTCAATTATCGTCTTTCACGAAAGTTATATATAAAATGAGGGTATGTGCATTGAAGATAGCACCTACTGCTTTAAATATACAAATGCTTGACATTTACTACCTGTTGCCCAACTTGTGATCATCATACCGAAACACGATGCTGTTCATAAAACAATAAGATGCTGTCGCTGTACATCAAGCTTCCATTCGTTTATACACTCAAAAAATGATTGCATTAATATTTACTGATGTACTTTTAATAGAGATCTCATACATATATACAAGAGTTAATGGTTATTTGTTTTAGTGAACAAATTAAAAAAAAAAAATATTTGGTGGAAGTACTGTAAAATTTTACAACTGGAAGAATTTCCAATGTCAAATTACACTTTTTGAAAATAGTTTGGTTTTTATTCCTGACGTTTAAAATATATATTTTCATACTTTCTAGCTTAAAAAAGTTTCTGACGTTAAAACATTTAAAACTACTTAGTGGCCGTTTATAGGTTTACTAGTTGTAAGCAAAGTCGTGCTACACGTTTGACTTACATATGTATCATCACATCAATGCATGCAGAATGTTAAAAATAAAATTTTTATTTTAAGAAAGTATTATTGCTATTATGTCTACCAAATGTGCAAACTTACATGTTTTAAATATAGAAATAAAAAAATAGTTTTCTTTGTATTCCTAGTTTAAAGTGAATTAAAATATGTAAATTTTTAGAAGATTATTTTCCAAGACATCTTTTGAATAATTCATTCTTAAAGAAAACTATACTTATATACATATAAGAGATCTTAAGAAATATTTTCTAAATACAGTCTCCTAGAAAGCTCTTTACAATACTCCCCATAAGAGAATTTGGATTAGGATATGTTCCCAAAGATAGGATCATGCACTGCGTATGAGAGCGGTCTAACTTTGGGCAAGAAATTTATAAACTGTAATAATTTTGGGGAAAGAGCTACCTTTTTTAATTAAAAATAATATAATTTTTACATCTATGAAGAAGTAGTACGTACTGGACTATATCAACTTTTTCAATGTTATTTATATCTAACCTAGAAGACTGTAAAGGTGTAATTTGTGAAACATATTAATATATTTACCTCACTTTCTAATATTTCTGTAGAATTAAATACAATAAACTATTATATACTTTTAATTGGGAAGATATATTAAAAATTAAAACAAACCAGCAACATTGAACGTTAAACGATTTCTTTTATCGGAAATGATAAAAGTTTTATCAAAACTTTATCAAGCAATTTAATATCGACATGTATACGAAAATAATTTTGGAATTGTACTTTTTAGCGGGACCTTACACTCTTATCGCAAATGTTTGAGGTTTGTTTTACCGAAATTTACTTTTCACTTAATATAATTGGAATTTGACTATGATAGAATTTTTCTTAGTTCCAAATATATTTGTTCGTTGGCATATATTGAAAACTGGACCTGCTGTATGAGTGGTGTATGAAAAGGAATTAAATTCCTTGTGTGTTTAATACCAAAGAGAAAACAATTCACTCGATATCTGTTGTTATATTTTCAATTTGAAAGTTAATACGGTGTAATATCAAAATTATGCTAATATAACTCCAAATAGTTCATTGGCATGTATTTTGTTCGCGTAATCAATCTATACAAACAAGAAAAGGCACTTTGGAAGGAAAATGTTTTGTTTGCCGGTAAGCGAACCGTTTTCCCTTGAAATTCCACGTTGTTTGATAATCACGCAAATTGTAAATGTACTTAACTTTTCGAGTTGGAGCTGTTTGTTCGATGATACAAATAACTTGATTTTGTCCACATTAATCTCCAGACCCACTTCTGCCGACTGCTTCTCAATACTCGAAAAGGCCACAGTAATATCCCGCAGTCGCCTGTCAAAGTCCTCTATATCATCGGCATACGCGAGCAGCATGTGACTTTTACTAAATATGGTACCTTTCGTGTTTTCTGCAGCCTTCCGCATGATCGATCGTGTCCATTATGATGTTAATGAGATCGCATGATAAACTATCGCCTTGTCTAAAGCCTCGCTTGGTAGAAAATAACTGTTAGATTTTTGCCTATTCGCAAAATCGTATCATCTTCGCTGGGATACCAAACTCAGCCATAGGATCCAGCAATTTCTGTCGTTTCGGACAGTAGAATGCAGCTTTGCAGTCGATGAACATATGGTAGGTGTCTGTCTGCATTTCTTGGGACTTCTTCAGGATTTGTTGTAGTGTGAAAATCTAGTTAGTTGTGGATTTACCAGGTCTAAAGCCAAATGATAAGGTCCAATCATGTTCGTTAGAATGGACTTAAGTCTTTCACATAACACACTAGTATGTATGCGATGGGTAAAATTCTGAACATCGGGCATGCATTTCATGATCCGAATTGTGTTTATGAGCTGGTACATGCACGTGGCTATATCTTGGACGACGGTCTTAAACATATCTGTGACGGTCCATTGGCTTCCTCAGCTTTATTAATTTTAGGCCGTACAATTGCCGTGCAGATTTCGTTTTGACTCCGTGGTGGACCATCTACTCCGTCGTCAGGCGAACAGAGGACGAAAGTATTACTTTCATATTGCAGCACACTCAGAGCGTCCCTGATCAGATTTCTATCACTGTCCTTACAGGTGGTGCTTTTTACCTTTTGGTAGAAATTTTGGGCTTCACCTATACTTCTGTAATTTTCGATATCCCGGCTATCTCTTTTCTTTCGCAGACTTTTTTTTGCCTGAAGAGGCGTTTTAACCTTTTCTTCTCATTATATCGCTCCGTCAGCGCACGCTTTGCCATTGGCTGCAGTTTTCCCCTATATGGAGCATCCTATTCGCGGCATTCCTCATCGTAAGAGGTCCAGTCTAAGCGTGCTTTTACATAACCCAGAAAGGTGGTTGTAGAATTCGCAGTATGCTGGCACTATGTGTCGGGAATATCAGAATTAGGGGAGTTCGTTTGAAGTAATTGAGAGAGAGAGTTGTTTGAATAGGCATTGGCTATCTCGGTGATATACAGCTTTGTGATGTCTAGCTTCCTTTGCGTTTTATTACGAGCATTTTTGGCACTACTCAATTGCGTGCTTACCTTGGCTTGATCCGAGTTAATATTTGAACTTCGTATCACAAGCATGTCCATAACGCTTGAGAAATGCCTTCCATAGATTACCACGTGATCAATCTGTTTTAAAACATATTAATTTGTAAATACCAGTGCCACTTCAACAATCCGTAAACATAAGCCGACTCACCAAAAAAAAGTATCTTCGGTCCACCACCCAAAATGTACGTGGGCTAGTTTTATGATGAATCCCTTAAAATTCCGTGCCTAGGATTAAAATCCGGTGAGCTGGAACGTTTTTAAAAATGGTATTATTTTAAATTTTTGATATTTAACTAAAGACTATATGCGCAATATTAGCATCATAGAAAAGAATTTTAAAGACGCATTCAACGGCATGAAAAATATGCCCACAAATGTCCTGACAAGTACTTTTTTCAGGAATATTCTGCAAAAAAATAAATAAATTTTAAAGTTTTTAGTAGCGACATTTTTTGAATTAAAATTCTGACTGACATATATTTATCCTTCGTTGATTTAAGTAAACACGTGTCTCAGCTTTTTTACCTAACTTTTTTTCTTAATCTATACTGTACAATTTATATATAGGTTTCTGATCTCCATGGCAAGACCTAAATCATTAACTAAATAATTCTACAAGTAAATACAATTTTAGTTTTCTTGTGACTCGGTGTAATTAAGGAAAAATATGCCTTCTCTAAATATGTATGAGTTTCGTTTCTCGCGAATTAAACAGCATTTAATTCAGAAAAATGTCGCTATTAAAAACATTAAAAATTGTTTTTTCGCAGAATATTCGTGAAAAAGGATTTGTCAGGACGTTTGTGGGCATCTTTTTCATACCGTTGGATGCGTCTTTAAATATTTTTTCCTACCATACTAATATTGCGCATATAGTCTTTAGATTAATAACAAAAATCTCTGAAAAACTAAAAAAAAAATATTTTTAATAACCGTCCGGCTCACTGGATCTTAATCCTAGGCACGAAATTTTTTGGGATTCATAATAAAACAAGCCAAGGTACATTTTGGGAGGTGGACCGAAGATACTTTTTTTTTGGCCCCATGCAAAATAAGTCGCTCTAGTAAACATATAGTTCAAACTTGGATTAATCATTTGTAGTAGATATTTGTATTCAAAAACTAAAATAATACATATTAAATAGAACATTAGTCTGCTTGTAAAATTGCTCTCTTCTCAAATCCCTTTAAATAACAATGTCGGCAAACTCTTTTTAAAAGGCGATACGGCGCATTCATCTCTAGGAATTTTTCCGTGGAATTTTTGCACGGGTAAATATTTTTAATTTTCGGAAATTTAGAAGCGTCCGAGTTATTGAAGTTGCACTGTAATATGTGATTTTGATTTTGTTAAAAATTTTCGTTTTAGTATTAAACTAATATTTCGAAATGAATTTCATTTATAGTACATACGCTCTTAAAACCAAACTCCTATAAGAAAAAGTAAAAAATAACAAATTCCATTCCAAGATACACTAAAAGAGATTTTTTTTAAGTTGAACGAATAAAACACATATTGAAAAAATCATGCCACACTTTGAAATTAAATTCTTGTTAACTATTTTTGCTTAAAATGTTATAATTATTATTGTTAATTTGTTTCGAAACACATTCACATTCGTCATATTTAAACACACAACTTCATTTAAGAGTTTTATGGGGCAACCATAGAATAACAACAATGCATTCTCAGTATAGCTTAAAGTTGTCACGTTGACCTTCTAAATGAATAAGAATTTATTAACACCTTGCAGTTAATAACAAAAGCAAATAATAAAGTGGACTTTAACTTGTTCATATAAGCACTACTGTGTGCTTATACTTTGCACTGTTACTTGGCGTAAATACCGTTTGTAGATAACAATCATACAATTATTTTAAGTTAACTGAAAGATTTCGTCACGCTACGGTGAACGGTTCGCTCGCAAATAACATCTTTAGAAATAAATAAGAATAAGCTTGAAATGTTATTCTTATTCCAAGCTAAATACATAAAAATTAACTAACCGTGATTTGAACGATTTCCTTGATCGTTTGACATATCATAAGCAATATGTTTTCAAACCCGATATGACAGAGTTAGGGTTTCTCTCCCGGGATTTCCCGGGCGGGAATTCCCGGGATTCCGGACATTTTTAATACCCGGTTTCCCGGGAAATTCGTCCGGGATTCCCGGGAAATTAAAACACCTTAGGCAGAGCAAATTTTAGGAGCTTTAAAGAAGCGAATTGAAGAAAGAAGGGACAAGGGATTTTATACTTTAGTGTATTTCAAACTGCTTCAAATCAAAAAGTGATCGCTTACGCTGAACAAATTAATACTCGACTTTTTAAAGAAGACGTTATCGATGAATTTCTGGAATCAGACGAAATTCCTATTTGTGACATTAGTACCGAAAGACCATTTGTCCTATTTGTGACATTAGTACCGAAAGACCGATTCCATAACAAATGCAAATGTTGCATCAAGTAAAAGACTACTTAATAACTCGATAAAAAAGGATTTACAATTTTACGAAGCAAGTGGAAAAGCAGCAGGAAATGTCGCCTTTTAATTGAATGCTCTTCTGAGAATAAGGCCAACATCAGTTGAAAGCGAGAGAATATTTTCAACAACAGGGAAATTTGTAAATAGAATTAGAAACAGATTGTCTGTTGAAACCATTAACGCTCTTTCCGTTTTAAAAACTTATTTTCAAAATGACAAATTAACTTTTATTGTTTAACTAATATTTTTATATACATATACATTAAAATGAATGTTTTTCGTTTGTTATGTTTTTGTTTGTAATGTTTTTGTTTTACTTGCAGCTTGTACTATATGATCTCATGAATTAACAAATAAATATATATGTACATACTGCAAAATTGTATAAAATTAACATAGTTTGTCTTGTTTTTCTACTGCACGAAATTTCCCGGGAATTCCCGGGAATTCCCGGGAATCCCGGGAAAGGCAAAATTTTTTCCCGGTTTCCCGGGAAATGAAAAGTCCGGGAAAAAGAGAAACTCTAGACAGAGTTGAAAAAATCCACTTCTTGGCAATTTGGCTGCTTTTAAGAAAACTATTATTAAAATATGTATTAAGAAATTTTATTGACAAGTTATATGCACTTTTACAAGGTATCAGTGAAAATTTCTCTCAGTTCGACGTTGAATGACTCATACATGTGATAATGTGCACACAAGTGTTTAAAACATAGTACCTATCATACGTATCAATACACCGTATCTTCTGTAAAACCATCAGTTTAGCGTTAATGAGATTCACTTTGAAACTCATAGTTGCACTTTGTTTTCACTAATGGCTCGATCAGAGAGTTATAATAACAAATGGTTGTGTGTGTGTGTGCGAGTGTGTTTTTTACTGTTTATCTAAACATCAGGTATTTGTTCAATTTGTATTTTAACACAACCGACAATGAAATATTATTTTACACAACTTAACATCAGATAGCTAACACGTTAAATCGAAAAGGGCGGACGTCGTAAATTTAAAATAAAACACTACTAATGGTGTTTGTGTTGTAATATCGTTTTTATTCATGTTCTCGCTTCAATCGAATTTTATGTGTTAAGTAATTTTTATTCTGAATGTAAATGTTTTATGGAACAACTAATGTTTAAGAATGTTTTGAAAGAAAGTGTATCAGCTTAACGCTTGAGTTCAGACTATGTTATATGATGGTTTCATTATTTCCTACAATCTTTTTTAATTTTTGTTTTCATTTTGTATGCCGTTTTCTCTGTGTCATTTTTCAATAGCAGCGAAAGTGGTTTCTCTACAGTGTTTGACAGTTTGTTGTCTACAAACAAGAAATAATTGATTAGTTATGGAAAATAAATAATTAATTCATAAGAAATTTTATTTTAGCAGTTTGCAATTAAGTTTCTATTTTGAATACAAGAACAATTTGACTATTCCCTGAACTTTTTTAACTTTACCGAGTTAAAATTGGGAAACCACATAATGAGTGTTTGGACGCGACATTCGCACGCCATTAACCGGTCTATTCTGAAGTGGTTACAATAGTCACCACGGTTACAATAGACTACTTTGGTTACAAAATCAAAAAATCGGTATTCCGAATCCTTGTTACCGTGACAATTGTTACAAAAATTGTTACCTGCCAAAAAGGAGGTAACAAGGTAGTTTCAGCTCTTTGGAATAATATTTTAAGATGTAAAAAAAATTTAAATTATTGAAGTCGTGGGTAAAACACTTTTAGCCCTTTTTGCTATGAAAATGTAGTGGCAAAATGTGTGGAAAGGGAACAACCGCAAAGAAACCTGTTGGACGGCTGTGACCAATTCTCCATGACACAGTATTTGTCCAACATTTTCGACTGGCCACTTAACTGGGGTATGTGTCGTCTCCTTAAGCTCAGTCAAATGTGAATAAATATCTAAAAAGTAAAAATATGTTTACTTTTCTCTGTATTGTGTTTTCATTTTTTGTTTTTTAAATTCAAAAATTAGCTGAGAATTGTCAATAATTTATATTTCACCACAAGGTGAACTTTTCCTTGTTACTAAATTACCAGAATACCCGTAACAAGAATTGGTTTCAAAATTGTAACAAATTTACAGTGACAAATTTTTGTAACCAAATTATTAGAATAGGGCCGTAACAAGAATGACATGGAGGATTTAGTACTAATTAGTACAAAATAATAGGCAATTATTCAATGAACCGGATGCAACAAAAAACAAAGGTTGGTAGTCATATAAAATATGCTTATAATCTCCTTTTTTAAATAAGGTACAGCACGTTTACGGGCGCTACATCACGGACGCAACAATTTTTGTTTTCTGGATTTTACATTAGTAATTCGGCAGTGGCGTAGTGGTTAGAACACGCGACTACCATGCGGGAGATCAAAGGTTCAACTCCTGGCTCCAGTCATCTTAAAAGAAAAAAAATTTCTTTCATTGTCGGCTCCATCGAATGTTGTCGACAGCAACTTCGCAGTATTAGTGTCGAGTCAATCGGCGTGTCTAGTAGGAGCTTCTCAAACAGTGACTTTTGCATTCGTCGATAAACAAGTAGATGCCGTTAGTTGTGAATCTAAAAATAGAAAGCGTGTTAATTCACAACAACGCGAGAAGCTATCGCATACCTCATTCATGGGTTTTAAAGGGAAATTAAGTTTTTTTTTAATTAAAGTAATATATACCTCGTATACAAAATTACCTTATTGCCATAAATAATAAATGCAGGACCAAAAAAATATGAAATTTTAAACTATGGCTTGACAGGGCTTGCGAGACATAATTTGCACCTAGAATCTCAGTGGAAGCAACGTAGATTTGCAATCCGAAGGTGCCGGTTTCGATTCCCGGGGCACTGGCCAAATCATCATCTATGAAAAATTATTTTTCAAATACTTTCGAGTTCTTCAGCCAACCAAGGACCAAGGAAAAAGGAAATGATTTATCAATATCGCAAAATAAATCAACAAAATCATCCGGCGCCATTTTTGGTGGAACTTGGCGGTTAAAACTCACAACAACAACAACACCTTACAATGCTTGACACAAACCTTGTTATCTACAAAGGAACGAAACAGAGTTACCAACAATAATCGTATGATAAAAGGATTATATGCCCGATCGAGTGCCGATAAATTGAAAATCGGTATAAAGAATTATCACCCCAGCTACTTCCATCAGCTTTTAAAACAACAACAACAGCCTAGAAGGAATTATAGTATGCCTCCAAGAACAGTCAGTAGGCCTTCCCTCTACATTCCGTATTTTATAGGGAACATAGGGAGTCATTGGAAAGCAAGGCTTTTTTTCGGAAATTTAAAAATGTTCGACCGGAATATTGTGTCACTTGATGTGGAAAATTTGAGCACGATCTGAGAACTAAGAACAAAGAGGTCACTGGTCAGGTTCTTAGTAAATCCTATGTTTTTTTTACCAATGTTCGATTAACGAATTGTATTTTTTCTCGAAAATATTTTATAGTCAAATATTGATGTGTGTGGGCGGCGACACGGCCCTTATAGCCAACTTGGTTCCATATAGCCTGGTTATATCTCTACTATACTGTGAAATTATCAGGACGATCAAACTATTATTATGACGGTTTCTTAAAAGGGGCGTGGTACATCGCATTTTCACCCTGGCAGTAATTCATACTGTACCAACAACACATTAAAAATAACTTTATACCTCTTACGGCCCTATTCAAATAATTTGGTTACAAAAATTTGTCACTGTAAATTTGTTACAATTTTGAAACCAATTCTTGTTACGGGTATTCTGGTAATTAAGTAACAAGGAAAAGTTCACCCTGTGGTGAAATATAAATTATTGACAATTCTCAGCTTATTTTTGAATTTAAGAAATGAAAACACAATACAGAAAAAAGTAAACATATTTTTAAGTTTTAGATATTTTACACATTTGACTGAGCTTAAGGAGACGACATACCCCAGATAAGTGCACAGTCGAAAATGTTGGACAAATACTGTGTCATGGAGAATTGGTCACAGCCGTCCCACAGGTTTCTTGGCGATTGTGCCCTTTCCACACATTTTGCCACTACATTTTCATAGCAAAAAGGGCTAAAAGTGTTTTACCCACGACTTCAATAATTTAAATTTTTTTTTACATCTCAAAATATTATTCCAAAGAGCTGAAACTACCTTGTTACCTCCTTTTTGGCAGGTAACAATTTTTGTAACAATTGTTACGGTAACAAGGATTCGGAATACCAATTTTTTGATTTTGTAACCAAAGTAGTCTATTGTAACCGTGGTGACTATTGTAACCACTTCAGAATAGACCGGTTAGAGTTCATGATCCGATCCCGCCCATCTTTTGTTGGATCACGAACTTTACTGCCAATTGCATCTACACAAATTTTCAAAGCGATTCGAGAAACAGTTCTCCAGATATTGCGGTTTCAAAAAAGGGTACAATGGGCGGGGCCACACCCACTTAATATATCAAAAATCCAAGTACCCTATTTGCACCACAGACCACACAGCTACATTTTGTAAAAATTTTAAAAAGATCGATCAAGGTGTTTTCGAGTCTCTCCTGTACTGCAAACAAACACAAACTCATTTTCATATACATATATAGATTTGACCTTTGATCTCTATGGGGCAGGATTTTGCTCAAATTTTGACCATAGCCGTATTATAACAACAGCATTACCCAAAATCCAAAGTTGAATTTTCGCTGCCACCCTTATACACATTCAGTTTTCCTTATCATAAAAGGAAGACGAAATGGGTATACACACGAATGGTGGAAAAATAATTCATCGAAAACCTTGAATCTCCCTTTTCAAAGAGGGTCGACTGCAAGAGTCTTTAAAAAATAGACGAAACATGTGCTCGGGATATTTCAGAATGGGAGTAGAAGGCTTGTTTTCAGACAAATGGAAACAAGGACTGGTGACATGACGTCGGAATGTCTCAGAAGGCCTCATGCATGCAGCCTGCTTGTAAAAAATATAATTTAATTGTTTCAAATTATTCTTTCATTTTCGAGTCGTTCGTTATTTAGAATTGTCAATGTAGAAAATTTTGCCGTTCTTTATATTGGATTTTCGTTAAACTGGGTATTCGTTATACTAAACTTCGACTGTATCTGACTTCTTTTGGAAAACACTTAGAAAAAAGAATACAAAAAATAAAACTTTTTAGAAAAATTGTAAAGCAAATACGTTGGCCACAAGATACTTTTTGTATATTTGTGCCTGATTTGGGTAGGTAAAACAAATATTCGTCGAATAGAAACACAATTAGAACGCCTCGAAGTCAGAGTTTTTTCTGCCAGTAAAACAATTAATCATCTTCGAGTGCTTGAACCGAGCACAGACCCACACATATACCCTATATATCTCTTCTTAATTTGTTTGCTGTTGTTTTTTACAGAGGATGTTCATAAAAACCAGTTTTATAAGAAATCTCACAAAAGATGACTCTTATGACGAATCTTTCTTATTCTTCTCCCTTTTCATTATTTATATTTTTAGCACATCATCAACATTAACATTATCATTGGCCAAGTTATGCGAGTACCATCACCTTAAGTTGTTAATCCCATTTGCCGTCCCCCCGCCTGCAACGAGAAGATGTTAAACACTACAACACTACCGAGACAAGATGAATTCCAAACTGGCGCAAAATCCGAAATGATCTTCGATCATAGCAAAGCAGTTGAGAGCAACTTAATTTACCAGTCACTGCACGAGTGTGACATACTTTTGAATAATTTTCAAATAAAGAAGAAACGCTACAAAGTACTACTCAACCATGATCATCTCGTGTGGGAGCGCACAGATGCGAAGAGTTGTTCGGACAGTAAAAATATCGCAAACAATGGAAAGGTACCGGTGGCTACAAATACAACACACAACACGACGGTGAACGCAACACAAAAAGGTATGTACAATAGGTAAAACAAACTCAGCTATATGTATGTAATATGAATGGGGTCACTTTGGGTTAACACAAAAAAAAAGTATATTATACTTGTACTACTACTTTTCACACTTAAAAGCAAGAAGAATAGGGCGAAGCTAACTGATACATCCCACAATGAATATACATTTTATCGCACCCATTAGATGTTTTTTTTTGGTGAAACTTTGCAAGAATAAACTTCTTTGTAGATTTTATTTAAAGAGAGAGAGCCAGGATATCGAAAATTACAGGGATAGAGGTGAAACCCGAAAGTTCTATCAAATGGTTAAAAGCAAAGACACTGACTGACACTAAGCCTTCAGTTAAAATAGGAAACAATTTGACTGAGTTATGATCTACCAAGCGAGGCTTTAGACAAGGCGATAGTCTGTCATGCGATCTCTTTAACATTATATAGGAGATAATCATGCGGAAGGCTGCAGTATACACGACCATCGTTACCAAAGTGGCATGCTACTGGCGTATGCCAAAGACATAGATATCATTGGCCGCAGACTGCGGGATGTTGCTGCTGACTTTTAGAGCATTGAGAAGCAGTTGGCAGAGGTGGGACTGGTGATAAATGAGGACAAAACGAAGTTATTTGCGTGGGACGCAGCGTGACAGCTGCCACTATGAGCTAAGCAAAAGATTTAATGGCAAAGCCCTCTCTTGACGAACAAAGATTAAACTCTACCAGACACAGATCCTTCCTCTCTTGCTCTACAGCTCAGAATCCTGGGTATTGACACAAGCAGATCAGTATATTATATTTAGACCCATCATCTTTAATGGCGGGTATCGTCGTCGAATGAACCACTAACGGATTGAACTGTATAACGTCATCGACGTGGTCAAGCGCGTTCAAATAGACCGAATGCGCTGGCTTGGACACGTACGAATAGACGAAAATTTTCCAGTTCAAAAAAAACTTCGTTGGATGGACCAGGTCAAAGAGCTGTTGTCTAAGGTTGGTGTGAAGAACTGTCTATAAAGCGAAAATACCGCAGCACTTGAAATATTTTTCTGCGTGCGGCTAATAATTGATGCATTTCTGTTACTTACTTACTTACTTAAGTGGTCCATTACAACTTACGAACGTGGTTCATAAGCTTGAGGCCTGAAGTATTAAAGAATTCCACACGCTTCGGTTTTCTGCGTGCGTTCTTCAATTAGTCCTACCATAAGGGGGAGATTCGCCAACCACTTGGTCCTTCCAACGAAGTTTGGGTCTACCTACTCTGCGCCGTCCTTCAGGTTCGACCTCAAATACCTTTTTTGCTGGACCATTTACATTCATCCTGGCAACATGTCCCAGCCATCGTAGTCGTTAGATTCTGACTCGTCGATGTCGTGGTAAAGCTCATGCTTCATCCGATGGCGAAACTCGCCGTCGACACAGATAGGTCTATATTTTTTTCGGAGTATTTTTCTCTCGAATACTCCCAGGTTTTGTATGTCCGTTGTCATAAGCACCCACGATTCGGCAGCATACAACAGAACGGGTAAAATTAACACCTGGTACAGCTGTTTCTTCGTATCTCGAGATAAGTTGGTGTTAATAAAGTGCTGCCGAAGTCCGTAAAAACATCTATTGGCTAGACCTATTCTCCGCTTAATTTATTTTTCTTGTTGACGGAACATCCGAGTCGGGTAAACTCATCTACTACCTCAAAACAATAATTTTCAACGTTGACGTTGCGTCCCCATCGAGTGGACTCTTTGTTCGTCGAAATCATTATTTTTGTTTGTTCTCGTTGACCGATAAACCCATTTTTGCTGACTCCTTTTCTAGCGATGAGAAAACTACAGTAACATCCCGCAGATTTCGGCCAATGATGTCTATATCATCGGCATAGGCTAGTGGCATGTGGCTCTTGTGGAATATGGCGCCAGACATGTTAACACCCGGCCTTTCTCATCACCTTCTCCAAAACTATATTAACAAGCTATCACCCTGCTTGAGAGCTCTTTCCGTGTTGAATGGTTCAGAGCGATCCTTACCAATCTTAACCGAGGATGTGGTATTTTCCAAGGTACATCAGCAAAGTCGAATTAGCTTTGCAGGAATACCAAGCTCAGACATGGCCTCATATATCCTATTCCTTATCGGAGAATCAAAGGTAGCTTTGTAGTCGCCAAAAAGGTGGCTTCGATTTGCTTTTCATGAGGTCTTTCAAGGATTTGTCGTAAGGTGAATATTTGATCCGTTGTAGATTTACCAGGTCTAATAGTAGTTTTTCTACAATTAGTTTTAAACGTTCACACAATATGCTCGAATGGACCTTGTACGCAATTGGTAATAGGCTTTTTTCACGGCAGTTCTTAAATCCACTATGATCGCCTTTCTTGTATATGGGACATAACAGACTGAGACTCCAATCCCCGGGCATGCTCTCCTCTAGCCAGATGTTCTCCATGAGCTGATGCATGCTCATAATCAGCTCCTCCGCGCCAGCCTAAAACAATACAGCAGGGAGACCATCGGATCCACCCGCTTTGTTGATTTTAAAGCGGGATATTGCGACACGTATCTCGCTCTGGCTCGGAGGTGGATAGTAAATACTATCGTCTTGGATTGGAGTGGTGTCCGTATCCAGTAAATTTCTGAAACGAGCTCTTCATATCTTCAGAGCGTTATCCGAGTTCGTCACTAGCTGGACATCGCTGTCCTTGCAGAAGGGCAACCTTGTTCGACGCATTCTGTGTTTCTCGTCTTTACTCTCTGGTAGAATTTTCGGGCTTCCCCTCTACTTCGGGGCAACTCTGTGCACTCATCCTGTCTCTTCTTTAGCTTCTTCCTTTTCCGTTTAAAAGACAAGTTGCCTCTAGTCGTTTCTCCCTGTGCCGCTCACGAACGGCTCACGTTGCCACTGACTGCAGTTTCGCTCTGTATGCAGCATCCGTTTCTCTCGTGGCATTACGACATTCATCATAGTACCAGGCATCTTCTTGAGACGGCTTTGAGTACCCATATACGCTTCTCGCAGTCCGTTCTAGGGAGTCGGCTATATATTGCCACTGCGAGGTAATATTATCAGGGGTTATAGCATTCCGTAGCAGTTGAGTTAGGTGGTTGGAGTAGGCGTCCGGTACCTCTGTAGTCCGCAGTTTACCGATGTCCAACTTTCTTTGTGCCTGGTTACGTACGTTTTTTGCCATGCTTAGCCTTGTGCGTACCTTAACTGCGGTATAGAAGTGATCGGAGTCAATGTTCGCACTCCCGATCACTCGTACGTCCAGAAAACTCGATGCGTGCCTTCCATCGAATACCACGTGATCTATCTGATTATTCGTTAATTGATCTGGAGATAACCATTTTGCCTTATGAATATTTTTATGGTAAAATCTAGTGCTGCTTACTACCATATTTCTTGGCGCAGAGAAATCAATCAGATTGATGCCATTATTCGACGTTTTGGTGTGCAGACGCAATTTTTCGATGGTAGGCTCAAATGCGGTCTCCCTGCCTATTTTAACATTAAAATCGCCAAGTACAATTTTGGCTGGGGCTACGGTCATTTACATTTTCTAGGCTCTCGTAGAACTCATCTTTGTCCTCAACGCTTTTTTATTCTGTCGTAGCATGGGCACAGATAAGTGTTATTTGGAAAAACTTTGTTTTGACTCTTATGGTGGCTATACATTCACACACCGGGTTGAAACTTGAGACTAGGTGCCGCAGTCTCTTGCCAACCACAAATCCTCATCCAAACTAGTGCTTGTCCGCTTGGCCACTATAGTAGATGTCGCACATCTTCATGTCATGCGGTTATGTCAGCCTTGTATTCTTCGAGGACTTCCGCCAGTTGAATGGAGGCACCTGATCTATACAGTGTTCTAACTTTCCATGTGCATATCCTTAAATCATAGTCCTTAATTCGTTTGCGGTGGTCGTCAACTCTTATGCGAGTATCTTAACTAAAAATAGTCCATTATATAATCAAAATCTGTATATGTCGATTGTGTTTCTTTAAAACGTATTCTTCACAAATTTTTACATTTAGATCCTTTCAAAATGTAAGTTGTACATAAATTTAATCCTCAATGTCATGCTTATGCAGTGCTAAGTAATAATTACATATCATTTTTCTACAGAAGCTGAATACGAGAGTGAAAAACTGTCACACGGCACAGCGTACGGCAATTTAAGTAATGTCATCCACATTCGTGAGGTCATTCGAGTCTCAAAGGGCAGCACAAAATCCGCCTCTGTTCGAAATGCTCACAATCCCCTTGAGTTGACAGACAATGAGCGACAAAGTCATCATGTTATTACCACACCAACGGAGCAATATTTATCTGTTTATTACGCCGAGCGTATTATCTCCTCCCCGGTCGACTGCAATCGCTGGCAGGTACGTCGTCTAACACTGTACAACAGCGACCCGTATATCGTGGCCAAATGGTACGATAACCTGCAGAATTTACTAAGAAGGTCGGAACGTTTGCGTCTAAAGCGCCTGTTGGTGTTTATCAATCCCTATGGCGGGCGTAAGATGGGTCTCAATACTTATGAGCGCACTTGTAAACCTATAATACAGTTAGCTGGTATTGATGCCTCATGCATTATCACCCAGAGAGCCAATCAAATACGTGATATCCTAATGTCTCATGACCTCAGCCCCTACGACGCTGTTTGCTGTGTCGGCGGTGATGGCACCGTTGCCGAAATGATCAACGGCTTAATATTGAGAGCAATGCAAGACCGGGGTTTAGACCCAAGTAAACCATTGTACATTCCCAAACCCGCTTTGCCAATCGGCATTATTCCTGCCGGCAGCACAGACACTATTGCCTACAGTTTGCATGGCACTTCCGATGTGCAGACAGCGGCTATTCACTTGGTTTTGGGTCAACGGCGTGGTCTGGACATATGCAGTGTAAGAAATCGTGATGGAATTCTTCGATTCTGTACAAGTGTCATGGGCTATGGCTACTTAGGAGATGTGGCAGCTAAAAGTGAAAAGTATCGCTGGATGGGTACTAAGCGCTACGAGTATACTGGCGTAAAATCATTCCTACTGAATCGCGGCTATGAAGCTGAAGTTCATTTGCTCCTAAGTGAGGATGAACTGGATCGTGCTCCGTCAGTGCCTGAAAATACACCCCGACCGGAAGTGATATGCAATGTGAGTTGTGACAAATGTAAATTCGAAACCGATAACTATGGTGACAGACCATCAACGTCATCGACGGCATCTCTGAACGCTGGCTGGGTAAAGCAGAAACAAGCAGACAGTGAGAGCACTGAAGTGTTACACAATAGACATTCCCCAAATTTCGATAGTAACAACTGTGATAAAGATTTTACTAATAGACCGGCGGAAAAACAAACGCAAATTAAAGCTTTAATAAGTGACGACAATGATACAACAGATACAAAACAACGACCCTATTCTCCAAGCAGCAATTCGTTATCCTCCTCTTCGAGTGACAACAATTCCCAACAACCCCAAGTACCACCTAAAGAACCATCGAATACGAACGAAGCTGGCAAATGGCGTGTCATCCGTGGAGAATTCTTTATGATAGCGGCAGCAAACATAACATGTTCGTGCACTCGTAGCCCCAATGGAATATCGAGATATTGTCATTTGGGCGATGGCAATTTAGATTTGGTACTCGTACGCAAAACTTGTTTGCTCAACAATGTACGTTTGATATTAAACACCATGGGCCGTAGCGGAGATATTGTAAGTAATTTTGGTTGTGTAATACGCACAAAATTGCTCTAATCGTTATTTGTCTTCTATTATATTTGTATATTTGTTTTAGCGCAATTTGCCATTTGTCGAAGTTTATAGAACCAGACAATTTATGTTCCAAACCAAATCTAATAATTGGCTACAAGACTATAATAGTGTTCGCGGATCTTGCCAGCCCATAGCCGACTCCTATGCCGAAGCTGAAACACGTGTGCCGAATAAATTGTATTCATCCTGGAATTGTGATGGCGAAGTTGTCAGTGATTTGGAAATTACTATGACGTAAGTTCACATGATAAGAACTTGTGGCTAGATTTGCTAGTGACCTACAAGAAAACAATTAACCATGATTTTATGTCAAAAGTGACTACTCGTAGATGAAAACCAAATATCATACTAACAAAAATGCTAAAGTTCTTCTATTATTCTAAAGGTTTCTGGCATTTCTAGAGATTTAAGGACTATAATACGTCAGGCAACCTAGTCCATATGAGAATTCTTAAGTTCCTATATCCGGAACAGACAGTAAAAAGATTGAGGTAACTAGCCACCGTGACAGTCTTTCGTCATAAAATACGAAATAGGCACAGTAGATGTTTTCTGTAGTGTTTTGTCGGTTTGACGTGAAAGCTCATGAGAAACCCAGATGTGGAGTGGACGTGGCAAAATAGTATTTTAGCTCTAGAGGGATAGAAATTGGTATACAAACAGTACTCAGCACTACAAGTTGAAATTTGCACGCGAACTTTTTCTTTCTACCAAGTGAAAGGATGGGCATGGTAAAAGTGTTTTAGCCCCAGAGAGATAACATTTAGTTTACATGAATAAGTGGAAAGTGGGGCTTGAAAAAAGATGAATAAAACTTGATACACAGATAGTACATCGGAACTCTGCCTATGCCTGTGAAGAAGAACATACAATCTTTAATCAGTGGGTGGAAAGGGCGTCCCAAAAGGGTTTTTAGCGCTAGAGATATATGTATTATGTAATACACAGATAGTACACAGCAATGCTTTTATGAATATACAGCCGACATATTTTGATCAGTGAGTGGGTGGGATTGTCAATAGGTATTTAAGACACAGATAGATAAAGAGTAGTGCTTAACAAATGACACACCACAAGCGCCACTAGAAATAATCCAGAACTTAAAATTAAAATACGTATAAATACGGGATGATAGTTTGTGGCGGAAATTAAAGTTGGGTCATGCTTCGAAATAGCTTGACTCTCTTTATCCTTGCTTTAGTCGTCATTTTGCAGAGAAATATATTTAAAAAAATCCTTTTCACATCGTTAGCCAATTTTCATTACACTAAGCAAATTAATAACAATTGATACGATCAATAGTATCACAAACAATTCTAAAAGAAAACTAAATTAAAGTTTGAACTTTTTTCAATTTCTTTCCAGCTCTCACCGCCAACTTATTGATGTCTTTATGAGAGGTCCTTACATTTATAGTAAGCCATCAAATGCTAAATCTGTATTCTGCTGCTGCGGTTCAAATTAATCAGGAATACCTACATGGATAATGGATAATAGCTGCTGGAAGGAGCAAATCCATGAGAATGAATAATTATGTGTGATAAATATTAAGGCTGTTTCATTATAAAATTAGGAAACATTTCATAAAGGAGGTATATTAGTTGTGGCATTCCGTATGTAAACTTATGATTTTATGATCTGAGATCGTATAAAGCTTTATGTAGTAGTTTTCTCAAGATTGGCGAGATTAGAAATCGCTAAAGTAAGATGAATAATTTACATCATAATATTCAAGTGGTCTACTTGACCCTTTGGTATGTAACTAGGTGCCCTTATTCAGGGCAACATCTCAAATGTTCTATAGCAATAAATTATTATGCACTATTAATGCTATGACTCGTTCCATTTTTAACACCACATACCAATGTTCTTGTAACAAATACTCATGTAGTGTTAAAGGAAAAAATTAAATTCCATAAACACAATGGGGATATCCGGGAATACAGTTTTGATTCATTCCGATTTTGGATTTATTTTAATTTACTATATCATATTATTTGGTGATTTGTTTTTAATTGCTAAAAGGTAATCGCTTTATGTTATGGTGGGTGGGTTTAGCATATAATTTGTTAAAGTTTTTTCTAATTTTAATTACATACAATGTGTTTTAATTGTAAAAGTAAGTGTGCACAAATGTATTCCAACACATGTATAAATTATTGTAATAAGTGCCACGTTAATGCCGCGTTAACTTTTTCTATTCTGTTGCTATCTATTTAACATTCCTGGTATTGAGCAAAGTATTGACTTTAATGTTTATTTTATTGTATATTTATTAGTTATTACTTGATATAAATATAATGTTTTTCAAGTTTGGATACGCATATTACATACATATATGGCTATGTATTATTAATATATATTTTGAGGATCATAATATTATAAATAAATTATATCGTAAGCACAAACTATAACGAAGGTTGTGTGCACAGCTCACAAATAAAAGCGAGAACTTTTATAGATCAGATATAAAATGCCACTAAATCCTTAGAAAATTATTTTAATTGGCAAAAAAAGGTTGTTTAAACTAAGTTATTGAGCCTGCCATCTGCTGGTAATGCGAATAAGTTATGTTTAATTGACTGTATAGATTTTCTTTAATTTGGATCGTGTAGATTTTAATTAGTTAAATTTTTTGTCTTATCGCATGGTCTAACTATGTTTTTCGGGTCTTCAAATCTGATTGATTGGTTCATAACCAAGATGGAAGTTCTTTCAAATGAGTAAATCTGGAATAAAAACAATTTGAAAATCGATAAGAGGACAAATAAAGGAAGACATAGGAGAAACTTATAAATGAGATTCAATTTTCAGTATCAGTAGGAAAATTCTCTCGGACATAATGATATGGTAATAGGTCTATTGAAGAACTATTAGCATCAAGAGAGCAATATATACTTTGCTGAATTTAATAACCGCTAACGAGAATATAATTTCCCTCGAGATTTCGCACCCATCAGCAAATAATTTCTTTGTAATATTCTCTTGTTTGAAAGAATTCCCTTTATCGTGACAATTAAATTTTCGGAATTTGTTCGCAATTTTATATCTATTTGCTTACATTATTTTTCTGAAGTTCTTAATACGCGCATCTTAAAAAAAATTATTTATCGAATTTTTGAATTTATTAATTACACACTGCTACATAATGAAAAAAATTAAAGGAACTTGTCTACACAATGCAAGTTGTCGAGGAAAATATGAGAGTTTCTTAACACCATCAAAATCTTGACTTACGGTCAATTCTGAACCAATTTGTTATTTATTATTATTCAGAAAGTGCAATGTTTCACGAGTAAAACGCTTATTTGTTTGTAAAAATCGGTAAACAAGTGGTTAAGTTATTCATCGTGTTTGCGTAGCAAAAAAACCCCAAGGATGTAATGCGAGAAAAAGAATAAATAACTCCCTAGGTCCCCAATAAGTCTTAAAAATGACACCATTGAATTCGTTTCGAAAATATCTGTCATTTGAGCACATAGGCGGTCATCATAGAATCCAATGAGCCCCTTTCTTGACCCCACCAAGTGCATCATGGGCCTCGGCTCCCATTTTGACCTACTATTTCGATGTTATGGGACCAAGACGAAGTGAATGGTATATTTTTGTTGTTGTTTGGGCTTTCGGACCATATTCTGCAGTTCCGACAAATGCAAAAATTCAAATATTTATAAAAACTTAATTTCTGTATGCCAACTTTCAGAGACCATTACTTTTTAACTAGTCCATAGATTCTCTTCTGCAATACTACATTTGTTTGCTAAGGTGTTCATTATACGCAGAAGGTTTCAAAAAAATTTTATCTCGAGTTTTCGATTTTTCATTATTTAAAAACTAATAAAGGAGACGCTATTTTTCATGAAAAAAGCTCAATTTTTCAAATAAATTCAGCCAGTACTTACTTACTTACTTAAGTGGCCAATTACAATTTACAAAACGTAGTTCATAAATTTGAGACCTGAAGTAATAAAGAATTCCACGCGCTTTGGTCTTCTGCGTGTGTTCTCCAGTTAGTCCTACCAGATGATGGCACATCGCCTACCACTTGGTCCTTTTACTTTTCTTCGAATACTCCCAGGTTTTGTATGTCCGTTGTAGTAAGCACCCATGATTCGGCAGCATACAACAGAACAGGTAAGATAAGCACCTGGTATATTTGTTTCTTAGTATTCCGAGAGAATACTAAAGTGCTGCCGAAGTCCGTAGAAACATCTATTGGCTAGCACTATTCTCCGTTTAATTTCTTGGCTGACATTATTTTTCTTATTGACGGCAGATCCGAGTTAGGTAAATTCGTCGACTACCTCAAAACAATAATTGTCAACGTTCACGGTGCGTCCCCATCGAGAGGACTCTTTGTTCGTCGAAATCATTATTTTTGTTTTGTCCTCGTTGACCGCTAAACCCATTTTTGCTGACTCCTTTTCTAGTGATGAGAAAACTGCCGTAACATCCCGCAGATTTCGGCCAATGATGTCTATATCATCGGCATAGGCTAGTGGCATGTGGCTCTTGTGGAATATGGTGCCAGACATGTTGACACCAGCCTTTCTCATCACCTTCTCCATAACTATATTAAATAGTGTACAGGACAGGCTATCGCCCTGCCTGAGACCTCTTTCCGTGTTGAATGGCTCAGACTGATCCTTACCAATCTTAACCGAGGATTTGGTGTTGTCTAAGGTACATTTGCAAATTCAGCCAGTAGGACAAAATAAAGCAATTTGTTGACTTAAAGTGGCATAATTCTTGTTGGCCATTTGATTCTAATAAATTTGGTACCTCTTTTGTCCTGATCGCGCGTCTAGAACTTGAAATATAGGTTAAAATCAAAAGGTACCGTCAACAAAGAAAATTTTTTTTTAAAAAAATCCACTCCATAAAAAAATTTTTTAAATTTTTTTTTCTAAATCAGAAACCAGTCCTCTATCATAAAAAAATACTGGTATCCAAAGACCAAAATGGCTGTAAACTAGTGTATTTTTACAATAAAGTGATACTTCTGATGTTTACATATATAATGTGTTTCTTTAAATTCAAATTCAATGGAATTGAGTCCATTTTATTAATGCTAATATTATCCGAAAACTGACAACTTTTTTCAACTCTAAGAGTTCTGAATTCCAAATAATATAGTTTTTTTTTGTAAAAAAAATCTATTGGTTTGGCAATGATATGAGAAAGTTTAACTAATAACCTATTTTTCATTTTTCTGGGTGTCTGAATTGTGATTCCTATGGTCATTAATACCATGATTTTTAATATGTTTTCAGATTTTTTTCATCAGGCACAGTTTTTTAGTTATTTGGATTTAAATTTTTAAGCATCCTTCATGTTGCATTAAAATACATTTAGCATAAATGTAATGAAAACTTTATTTGATCAAACAGAATCTTTTCTAAATACAATATCCGATACTAGTAGAGCTTAAAACATGAAAAAAATAAGAAAAACAAATGTTTAAGTCTAAACGTCCTTTTTCTTGCCCATAGTACGATTTACAATCACTCAATACTATCTGTTATAAACTCCTTTTTAACGACAACTTTGTTGTGTAATCAGACAAATTGTTTAAAAGCTCATATCGATAACATTATCGGCGGCACCTTCTCCATCTTGGTTTAGATCAAGGTGTATTTAATAAGGTGGTCGCACTAGAACAACAACTAAAGACTTGGCAACAAAAACATGTACATTGTTTTTGCAAAGAGTCCCGAACTGTCAAATTGAGTTGACAGAAGTCGAACAAAAAGAAAACAAATCGAACTAAGCGGTCCAATTCGAATGAAAAAAGTTCAAACCAGCTGACTAGTGCGGCCACCTTATTAAATACACATTGGTTTAGATCCTGCAGTAGAAAAGTTTATACGAACTTTCCTACGAAGAGCATCTACGGCTCCATCCTAAACATACATACTTTACTTACAAGAGCATTTACGGCTCCATCCTAACTACATCTTATACAAGGGTTCTACGACCCTTTCTACATACAAACATTGGTACACTAAAATCCTTTATACGAAGGTAACACAAATAAACGCTATTTACGATAGCAACAAAACACTAACATTTCACTGGATTTCTTATTTCTTCCCTCAACCTATGGAAATACATCCATTATATCACGTTGCTCCGCAAACAACAAATATGTATTTTCTATTAGTTAAGAAAGCTTTTTTTTATTTTATACTGAATATCCTTGCAGTCTCCTAAAATGTTCCAGGAGCAGTCAGCGAATATAGTAGGCATATATTTTCCTTCGTAACGCTTTTCTAAAGTTTAAATGTCTTTATGGAACCTTTCATTATATTCACCGGATACGTCGCTGCAGCATTTATAAAACAAATCCAAATAAGTGGAAAACAAAACTTATTTTCAAATAACTAAAAAAACTATGCCTGATAGCAAAATTCTGATTACGTATTTGAATTTTCCATGTCAAAAACTCTTAGAGACACGTAATGAAACACAAGAAAAACAAACCTTGTCGAACAGTGTAATCTAAAGTTTAGAACCTTTATGTAAGTTGATTTCTTATACAAATGTAACGAATTTTCGAAAGTTCGTATAATACGGTGTAAAAGATTTCAAATTTTGTATTGTTTTACAAACAACTGAACTGCTTGGATTAAATAAATGACTACTTACTTACTTATGTGGCTAATGACAACTTACAAACGTGGTTCATAAATTAGAGGCCTGATGTATTAAAGAAATAAATGATTAGCAAATAATATACAAATATACACATGGTAAAACTATCTTCTTCTTAATAATTCTAAAAAATTGTTCACGAAATTATTAAAAATAAGTAATTCTTTGGTTTTAAATAAATAATTTGTATGCCATTTCTTCTACTTATGATTATTTCTTCAAAATGTTAAACATCGTATTATAAAGGCAAGAGTAAAACATTTATACTTCATAAGGATATTCTAAATATGACCTTATGAATATATAAACTGTAAGGTCGGGCCACGCGATGAGCGGCGAGTTTGAGCGGCATGTGGCATATTACTGAGCGTCATTTCTGAGCGGTTAGTTGTTAAAATGCCATTGCCATGAGGGTTGTTATTCATATTTTTAAAATGTGACTTTGTGCTGATGTTAATCAAAGCTAAACATTTACTTTTGCCATCTATATGCTTTGCCTTTCAGCAAACGACTAAAAATTAGAAAAGTTTTTTTTACAGATCGGCACCGCTCATTGCAGGGCCACTTACAGTATTTCTTATGTCTTAAATTGTCACCGCTCATGCGTACCCTCGGCCTTAGTGGAGGAACAACTTTGCAATATCTATTTAACTATTATTTTTCTTAATTAAAAATAAACCTTCTTTATAACAATTTCATTATTTTTTTATGCGTGCCAACATTCCCACTTATTTCATTTATCGGAAACTCCCAAAACGTAATTTGACAGATTATAACACAACATTAATACCCTGTCCACACTACGTCTCGAATTACCTAATTCGCTCTTTGAATTACTTACGCGAATTACCCTGTCCACACTACACATACTTAATTCGATTTGACAGTTTTTTTGTTTGTTTACTTTGCTTTGCTTGTATGCAACACGTGGTTTTAAAATTTGGCTTTTAAATTTGTACTAATAATTCGTGAAACCCCGATCTCTAGCATAATTAACAAGGAAAATATTAAAGAAAAGGTCGAATATCAAAAAATTAATAAAATTTGTTTCACTTTGTGTTTATGTTTGTTGTTTACATTTTCATTTTGACAGCTGTTTCGATATATTCCGATAAAAATTAGAGATGGCAACGATTTTATCATAATTCAGAAGGTAATTCAAAATGAATTACCATCAAAGAAGGTAATTCGCTCTCAAAATTTTGTATGGGGAATTACGTAATTCGCTATGTAATTGGGGGTTGAATTACGAATGAGAGCGCGAATTACGAAAAATGACTGTAGTGTGGACATGGTATAATATTAAATTATGCTCAATTCAGCTGAATGTTAACACAGCCTTATATTTGATACATCTTAGTTCCGCCTTGACATTGTATAAAAAAAAAACCGCCACAATGACAATACTTTTTGGGTTGTTAACCCTACTGCTACTACCTACTTTTGCCAACCATGTCAAAAATTCTGATTGTCATTCAAAATACAACACTCCTCCGGCGACAACTTGCAATTTTGTGCGAATAACTTTTTTAACAGAATTTAGTTGGTTTTATATATAAATACAATGTTTAACGGCAATCAAATGTTCCAAAGGGAATTCTGGGGCAATGGACCGGCTCCAGGCCAGTTCTACAACTTCACTGGTGGTTATAATGGTATGATGAATAACAACAACAGCAAGGAGTACACAACCCCGGGACTGTTTGGAACGCAACACAGCTCGTGAGTTTGATGATATTTCACATTTGGATGTGAATAGTTTGTAACTGATTAAACATTTCGTTGTTTAGCTCTCCCATTACAACTGGCACATCAGTTGTGGGCATTAAGTTCGATGGTGGCGTTATGATTGCTGCCGACAATTTGGTGTCATATGGTTCTCTGGCTCGCTATCAGGATGTCCAGCGTGTGTTCAAAGTCAACGACAAAACCATCATGGGCGCTGGCGGTGATTTTGCAGATTTTCAAAGCTTGAAACGCACCATCGACCAGAAAATGGTGGAAGACATGTGCTATGACGACAACATTGACATGAGACCAAAATCTTTGTACAATTGGCTAACTCGCGTTCTGTACAATCGCCGCAGTCGCATCAATCCTCTGTGGTTGGAAATGGTTATTGGTGGTGTGGATAATGGTGTACCCTTCTTAGGGCATGTAGACTTGAGAGGTCGTGCCTATGAGGATGATGTCGTCGCAACAGGGTTTGGTAAACATTTGGCATTGCCTTTGGTTAGAGAGCAACTTGTCGAAGGTCAGAAGCTGACACAACAACAAGCATCCGAAGTGGTAAGTTTAAGGAGTTTTAGTGAAGACGACAAAGTGTAATCATATGCATGTTTC
Organism: Muscina levida; assembly: GCA_964034835.1. Taxonomy (NCBI): domain Eukaryota; kingdom Metazoa; phylum Arthropoda; class Insecta; order Diptera; family Muscidae; genus Muscina; species Muscina levida. The sequence continues at coordinate 66,197,457 of OZ035880.1, read as the reverse complement.
CTTTCAGTTGCGCAAGTGTATGGAAGTTTTGTATTACCGCGACTGTAGATCTATGCCTAAATATACTGTTGCTGTTTGCACCAAGGAAGGCAGCGTAGTCCAGGGTCCCTTCAATGTAAACGAAAACTGGCAATTAGCTACCATGGTTAAGGGTTATTAAGATTAGTTGTTGTATACCATTATGAGTTCAATTTGTACGGTAACACAGAGAGTGTGATTAAAAAATAAATAAAAAAAAAACAAAATAAATGTAAAAATTTACATAATGTATACATTATTTATTATGAGACCAATTGGCATGATGGTAAGTACATACGACTATCATTCATCACAGTCATCTGAATTCCTTTGATCAGTGGCCCCCTCGATGTTGTACACTGCAACTTGAATAAGTCGAAGCGTCTCAAATTTCTAGAAAAGCTTGTCAAAAAAAACTGACGTTCGAACTCGTCGTTAAACTGTGTAGACCCCTAGATATTGTGTCGAAAATTCTAAATTTTATTCCTGATATGCAAAGGGAAGATACGTAAAAAGTTTTTAAGTGCAGTTTATTATTTTTCGGTGGAGAGTTGCATCTGTTAAAAACTGAAAATTGACCTATAATCGCAACTGTCAACGTTCGTTGCGTTCGTTACAGAATTTATTTTATATTATACACTTTAAAATCCTATTGAACCCTCAACAAAAACAAAGTTGCAGTGCTGCTATAAGGATAAACATCTCCGTCATTAAAGTATGGACAAATTCATTTATACCTGCGTCATATTATGGGGACGTGATCCTTTATTCGGTGGGATGGGATGAGTCCCGGGCCGGTCTTAACCACAATCCGAGGAGAGTTACCCTTCAAGAATCCCCTCTAGCTGGTATTATCCTCTCTCTTCTGTTAACCCATCAGGATTCGGGTCATGATGTGTACGCGGTACCTACGCTTTGGGGACGTACCCCTTATTTCGGCTGGGATGGGTTAGTGAGAGTTGGGACGGAACGTGAAAAAATCACAATCTTTTTTATCCAAATACCGTCGTGCGTTTAGAAATATAACGAATTAAATCTATGAACCTCGTCAAAAATGCAGTAGATACAATGTCGCTGCCTCACTCAAACTGTACTCGAAGACTGTGAAACTAATTTCCTACATAACTTTTTTCTTTCAAAACAATAATTTACTAAAGCTTACAGAAATTGAGGCTTTGGCCAATAACAACTTAATACGAATAATGTTATTTGTTAAATTATATTATTTATTATATGTACTCACTAATTTCTAAGCTTATGTTTCCTAAAGTAATGTACTTTTATTTTTTTATGTAATGACTTTTGTGTGCCAATGTTTCGTAAATGTTACAATAATTTTCAAATCAGGTGAGATCGCCAAAATTTAAACGAATGCCGAAACTTGTTTTTAAACACTATTGGAAATTAACATGAACATGATACATATATATTAAAATTGAAAAGACAAAAAAACAGGGAAACGAGTTGAACTACAACTAAAAAGATTAATTTTTGGCAAATCAACAAGTGTTGCTGCAGTTTGTTCAAAATTGTCCACTATAAAGTTTGAATATATTCGCCGCCACCATTAGTATATTGGTTACACATCTATTGTCTTAATTAAGCATGGTGCGTCTATCGTAGATGTGACGACGCTGCTCGCGAACTTGTCTCTTCCATTTGTCCTGTTGGTGACCCACCCGATTAAGAACATTGGCTCTTGAATTAAGTTCCTGATTTGCAGATGAAGACATAGGAGGAGAAGCAGAAGTGGTATCATCCTAAACGAGAAAGAAGATTTAAGAAAAAAAAACATTTAAATTTAGTAAATAATTATAACTGTTATGGGTTAAAAGTAGGTATTGGTTAAAATTTTGTGATAAACGAAAGCGATTTTTGTTTAAAACTAAGAAAAAGAAAGATAATGACGCCCACAAATTTGTTAATAACAAAGAAAATAAAATGGTTTAAATGGTTTTCAAGCAATGAAACTTAAAGGTTTAAGAAAGAAAAGTAACAAAAAGTTTCTTTTGCAACAAACAAAAACGTAACAAAAACAAATTAATCGGAATCTTTATTATCGTCTACTAATAAACTATATTTAACGCTTGAGTAACGGTTCATATGTACATCTTCATTGGTGTGCTCCTGATAGTTGGCCTTGACGCGCTTGTTCAACAGTGGATCCAGACACATAAGGAAGAGCATGTATATCACAAGTATAGATATAATCCAAATCACAATGATGACGACAACCTGAAAGGTAAAGATATATTTGTTTAAATATGATAATTTGTGCAGGGGAAATGGAAGGGATACGCTTTGCATCGTCCCCTAAATACCCATATGTATGCAGTGCGAAATGTTTTGTATGTAAGATTAAGATTTTAAATTACTTAATAGCAGATAAAATGTTAAAAAATAACGTGCGAGAAAAATTTGGTTTAAGAATTTTTATTGTTTCTTTCAAAAAAATATTAAAAAAGCCATTGCAATCATTTTGCTTCCGTTTCTAAAAAAAAATTGTTTCGCTTTGACAAGGTCTTGTCTACATTCCTGATAGAGTCACCTACGAAAATACCGAAATGTTAAATTTTTGCTCTATTTAATATTTTTGACCAGTATTATGCTTAATGCATAACCGATCTTTTATGCCGAATGTTCATGTTCATTCATAAATATCTAAAATGACCCAAAACATATTTGACCTATGTTTTATATCAACATGAAAAACTTGTTCAGGATACCTGATATTGAAACATATGTTAATGAATCATGTTTGGCCATGTTGACCAACAGAATCTAATATAACTACAATATGTGGGCAACATAATTATGCAACGTTTACAAATATATTTATATATTGCGTATATATGCTTATATAAATTAAAGGACACATTATTATCTAGTGTCACCTCGCTTAACGAAACTCGGTTATCACACATTTTCTTCCAAAATAATCAATTTCGCTTTTTTATTTACATATTATTTTTATTGGAATTGCCTTTAAATTTTACCTGCAAAAGAAATTATTTTTTGGAAGAAATTAAGTACGATAAGATCTAAAATGTTATCAGTACTCCATCGTATCCTGAAACTAAATCTCTGAATTTGATTCTTATAACATTTGTCTTTAATGAACCGAGGAAAATGGAATATCCTTAAGATACAAAGATTCTTCAAAATCTTTGGAAATAGAATACAGTAAACAATTTACTTTTTTTTAATAAAAGTAATTCAGATATTTTAAAAATATTTAAATTTGTGATATTTGGTTTTTTAAATGAAAGATGAAAGATTAATTTTTACATCACCACAACTTGTCACTCGGTCATCGCAACAAACTCAGTTTTCTAAACGTCCAAAATTTCTATTAGTTGCGTTGAGCGAGGTTGAACTGCATATCGTCACCTGAAATACAAAATGACCGTAATCCAGGGCCCGTAAAAAATGATTATTATTGATTTTTTTAAATCAAAAAATCAATCACTTAGAAGAGACATAAAAGAAAAATAATTTCATCACAGTGAACTTTTTTGGAAAATCTTTGCATTTCCGGCATGATTTTTACAGTTTTCTTCAATGATAATGATTAATTTTGAGTAATAAGAAAAATTTTTGCAAATAATCATTTTTTTCGCTCAAAATAATACACATTTCCATTTACGACTTGGTTAGGGTTTTTTTTTGTCAATTTCTTTACATATCTTCATAAAACAAATTTATTTATTTATTTATTGAATAATATACTTAATTTACGTTAAGTGTATCGAAAATGATACAACAAATTCGGCTCAAGATCAGAAAAGTGTTTTTTATTTATTGTTTGATATTTTGGTCAAATTCAGTGTGTCACGCACTAGGATGACGCGTTTCGAACTCCATGACGAGTTCATCTTCAGACCCCTTTGTGACGAACTGATGCACAATGGTACATCATCAGCTGTATATATATCTACAATTATGCTAAACATATGCATGTGAAGTAGATATCAGCCGAAAATGTCCAGCATAGTTATGAATTTGACCATTCACAATCAAACATGAGAATGGAGGATATTTTATCCCCACGATTCCCTTTTTACCTCACAAACTCAAGCTTTACCATGGCTTTTCACCACAAAACTCAAGCTTTTTCTTACAAGGTTTGTTGTTAAACTAAGTCATTTTTATGTATTTTTTTTAATAAAACTCAAAATACGATTTACAACACTTGTACATTCACTTAATTATATCTGTTATAAAACTCCTTCTACGGCTCCATCCTAAACATACCTACTTTTCTTACAAGAGCATCTACGGCTCCATCCTACCTACATCTTATACAAGGGCAATACGACCCTTTCAACATACAAACATTGGTACACTTAAATCCTTTTTGCGAAGGTAACAAAATAAAAGCTATTTACAATAGCAACAATACACTTTATACCACTTGGATTCTTATTTTTTTCCCCAACATATGAAAATACATCATTATATCTTTGCACCGCAAACAATTAATAATACTTAATCATATTTTTTCAAATTTTGTTGAAAATGAACTCATAAATCAGTTTATGATATGAATATTTGTATTCATGCAGAGACGTGTATTCCTGGCTACCACAGTGTCACTTTATCCATCAAAAAGATAATTATGAGTTTTTTTTATGTTTCGTCATTATTGGATTTCTGCTAACAATATTGAGGGACATATCTCGTTAAACGTATGAAAAGTTACCAAATTAGCGTCGAATATTATCAGGAATATTCGTATCACTTTATATCATATTGATGAAATTTCCGATAACGTTTTATGATATGGCAGGAGCGATTTTTGCATAATGGTTAGAACACACATAGACATGCACATTTTTTTTAAATCTCTACTATGCCGCCACATCATTTGAAATTAACCGCTTCGCTTTTGATATATTAAGACTCGGTATATTAGACTATTATAAAGGCAAACAGAAGTAAAAGCTCCAGTTAATCAAATAATGACAATTTTTGTCACATATGGTACGAGCAATTTTAAAGGTGCATTCAGATTATTCTAATGTTCAAAACATTTTTGATGTCGTTCTCTCTTGGAAAACCAAAACTGCCCCGAACTGTATGTAGGGGTTTTAGTCTGTTATCAAATAATATAATATGTATACACAAGTTTGAAATTAAACATTCTAATTAGAATGAATATTTTGTGAAATTTGTTACTTAATTGAGTTCTGGTAGCAGTAATCAATCGTAGTTGACCCAAAAAACAAATAGCAGAAACAAATTGACGCAAAAAACGCATCACACTGACATAATAAAAATTGTCCTTTAACACAACACTTACCTTAATTAGCGTAGTATTACGCGCTTCATGTTTGCATTTACATTCTGGACAAATTTCTAGTTCCTTGCCATTCTCACCCAAACGCGGTAGTAAGGCACCATCGCAGACGCTAAAAAACAAAGAAAATATAGGCGTAAATTATTGTCGCAAACGCAAAAACAGATAGCGTACGAATATCTGCAATCACAACAAATACATAGACAAATATTTACAAAATAAACTAAATTGGCAAATACTTGTCAATTTGATTAACACATTTGATCACAATATCTGTATCTTACCAATTGGGTGCCGCTGTCGCATTGACCGCCGGAACCAAGCCGGCAGTGCTTAATACTTTTGGTAAAGGAGTGCTTGTGGTGGGCTTTAGTTCTACTTTGTTGCTGCCACTTGTGCCATTTGTCTGCGTTGCAGTGTCAGCCTAGAACGATTGAAATGTTTGCAATTTCAATTTAATTTTGACGCATATAAAAATTGCATTTATGCCTTACCCAAGTCACGCCAATTAAATAACATGTTGCCAACAATATTGTAAAAAGGAATAGGCGTTTGTACTCCATTAATTTGCGGAAAAAATGAATTTTAAAATGATTGAAATTGGTACGGACAGATAACAAGAGAAAAATTGCTTTTTTATTGGATCGGATCAGCTGTTTGGAATATTTAGTTTTACATTTATGTTAATGTTGCCAAACTTCCATATAAAAATACAGCGGATTTAGTACTAAATTAGAGTTGCCAGAGCGAAAGATATGCAGCGTTTATTTTGAGGGATAAGATTATTTAAATTTTGTGAAATGGGAATTTATAAAAAATTTTCGATTGTCTAAATTCCTAATACATATAAATAGTAAAATTGCTCTCATATTCTTTTTGAATACTAACGAGTTATAACTAACACCTTAGCTAACAATACGAATCTATTTAAATTCCTTGTCGGTCTGAAAATCTTAGCAAAGCGCTTAAACCCTCTCTTCTTATTTGGATACGACATTTTTAAAAATATGTTAACATCAAGTAATATTGGTCATAAAAAAAGTAAAAAATATTTTAAAGTATCGACATTTTACACCTCTACTGGAAGCACATCCATCTTCATTTTCGACGAAGTAAGGCCCAATGATATTTTCAGTAGTAATGCAACACCATACTGCACACCTAATGGGGTGCAATATGCATTGATGAATGGCAGTAGTACCCCAGAAACTAAAGTTCTGCTTATTAACACTTTTTCAAATGGAATTGAGCTTCATCACTCATAATAGGATTTTCAATAAAATAAGGTTATAAAATTCTAAATAAATATAAATATTTATAGACATAATCTTAAAAGTTATTAAATTATTAAACCCCATGGTGAATATTGTCAATTATCCGAAACTGCGTAAAATTACCACAAAATAAGTACGTAAAAAACCGGGAAATGGTTGATGGCAGTTTGCAAAAACAACCGCATTTAATCAACATGAAAACATACCGTAAGTTTTCCGTTTACCAACACTAGACGTTAGTATTGTTATCAAACGTCACTGTCTGGTCAGTTGTTTGCCGTGTTTGCGTGTCTTTCCGCATTATAGAAGAAGAAAAGTTCGTGCATTATATTTCATTGCAAAACTACCGAATATACAAAAATTAGTTGAAATACGCCAAACTTTTTAGCGTCGAAAATGAAAATAAACCAATGTCAAGCGGTATTACTGGCAATATTTGCAGTTTTATGCATATTCCCTGACGCTATCGGTAAGAGTCCCATGCAAGTCTGCCAAAACAGTTGTGGTCGGCTGTGATTGGTTGTCTGTTGTCCGCCCCTCGTTGCAAAAATGTTATACAAATGCAATCATTCCGTTATTTATTTACAGCAGCGAAAAAGAATTTTGTGACTTGTGGCTCCATTATTAAACTCCTCAATTCAGACTACAGCATGCGTCTGCATTCGCACGATGTCAAATACGGCTCCGGTTCTGGTCAGCAATCTGTGACGGCGATTGAATTGAAAGAGGACGTCAACAGCCACTGGACAGTGAAAGCACCCACGAGCAAATACTGTGATAGAGGAGAGCCCATTAAATGCGGCGATACAATTCGCCTGGAGCATTTGACAACTCACAAGAACCTTCATTCACACTTCTTCTCTTCTCCATTGTCTGGCGAACAGGAAGTGTCGGCGTATGGTGATAATGGAGTAGGTGATACCGGCGATCATTGGGAACTTATCTGCAGCAACGACGAATGGGTGCGTGACGCCCATGTTCGCCTCAGACATGTGGATACTGGTGCATACCTTGCGATATCTGGTCGTACATTTGGACGCCCCATCTCTGGTCAAATGGAGGTTGTAGGTGTAAGTAACCCTCAACATGGCACAAGATGGACCACTGCGGAGGGTCTTTTTATTGTTCCCAAAGAAAAAGAGACTGAATACGCACACACAGAACTGTGAGACGTTGAACTGCTGAAACCTAATGCTGGTGACACAATTTATTCTCCTTTACTGTAGTGGCTATAGAAACCCCTATTTAAGTGTTTTTAGTTCAAATATTTTAATAAATTGTATATTTTATAAAGCTATCTAATTGCCGATAATGTTCCATTGTATGTGAAATATAAAAATGTGCTCAGTATAAGCTACAGGCCCAAATGACATAAGGAAAGCTGAATATTATGTACGAAATGTAATAAAAATTTTGAATGTGTGGCGTTGTATGTTTTGTAATTATAAAAAAATGTTTCGATTATTTAGAATATTCTAAATGTAAGATTATTTTGTACGTAATTTTGTGCTTTATGGTACTGCTCAACCTTCGATAGTGTTCGGTTATCAGGGTTACAGGTGCAAAAGACAAAAACATGCATTTTCTACAAACAGGGAGGCTGATGGATGACGGTGTGTCAAACGAAAATATCTTTTATTAATTTGTAAAAGTAAACGAATAACACTGTTAAATAATTTTTTGATCATTGAACAAATTTCACTCTATCATGAAAAACGGAAAAATGTTTTTCCCTCTCATTTAAAATTCGAAATTTCATCAGTTGTTTCAGATCACATAAACCACCATCCCGCAGTGAATGCCAACAAAATAAGAAATGCAAATAATTTTCCGAATTTAACGGCCATTTTCACAATGTATGATTAAAAATTAACGTGAACTTTAACCGAAAGTTAGGCAAATCTGAATTTCACAAAGTACGATTAACTCTTAACCGACACTATTTAACAAAAGAGTTGCTGTTAAATCTTACCGAACCAACTACGCCGGTAAGCATGTTAATTGTAGGAAAATAACAAAGAGAAAATGAAACAAAAACATTTATACTTCTGCAATATTTTTATTTTTAAAAATGTAAAGCGGCAAAAAAGATGTTTTACACGGCGTGATCACTTTTCTTTTCTTTGATGAAGAATTGAGACAAAGATTCAGAACTTCAAAGTCCACAGCAAAATACGTTACTAACCTTATAAGCAGCAGGAAGACCACAAGCACCATTTTTAGGTCACTTTCCACATTCGCCGTTGTATTTCCGCTCCCCTTTCCAAGGAACTGCGTCAAAAGTACAACGTCCGTTCCATGCCTAAGGAAAGCAAAGGGATGTGTAAATTGTTGTTTAGTTTGTTTCTGGCTTTAATTTATACACTTCCTTTAGTTGTTACACTTTTTTTTCAATGTCGAGAGCTCCTTTCCTTTGTTTAATGCGCTTTTTTAACAATTTTATGTTTTGTCATCTTTTATTACACTATTTTTCGTAAACAAATATATGCAGTATTGCCATACTTTCTACTGAATGCTTTTGTTAAGTAATCAATTGATGTTGAAACGTAAATCGGTAACTGTCTGTTAAATGATCCCTGTTAAGCAAACTAGCAGTTAGTTAATTTTTCGTTAAAAAGAAAATAATCGTACACTGTGAAAATGGCCGTAAATGAAGTAATAGAAATATCTTATACAGGGTGGCGCACCAATTGTGCAAAATATTTTTTTAATGAAATTACTTAATTATTTTTTTATTGTATAGAAAATTAAATTTTATTTTATATAACAAATTGGTCTGAAAGATGATAGACCGTTAATGATCTCTATGCTCATCATTTACGCCTAAGCTACACCGGATAAGATAATCATTCATTGCGACCCATAGGGTTGAAGTCGAGATAGTCTTAATTATTGTTTTAATGGACTATTCAAATTAATTCATTGGTTTCGTTTGGCACACCTCTTACTTCACATAACCTCACATTTATGGGAAAAAAACTTCAACATCTTTAAATTACAGTCCCCAATGGCTGTTACACAACTACAACTCATTGCATTTTTCCGCATCTTTCATGGATGCGAAAATAGGCTAACATCTTTCCAACAACTTAATACATGTAAAAATTTTAGCATACTGACCGCATCTTTCAAATATGCGGAATAATGCGAAAATATGCTAAATGCGTTCCGGTGTAAAAATGCTATTAATGGTGGAATTTGTCATGACCAGGGCAACCGGAAGTATGCCCTAAAAATCGTGTTTTATGCGCATAAAATATGACCTGAAAAATGGCAAAATATGACCTAAAAATCAACAAAAACATGCCCTAAAAAATTAAAGTCATACAATTTTTTTCATATGAATTAGAAATATTTTTATTAAAAATAAAAAAAAACAGCTTAAAAATTAAAAAAAAACAATATTTTAAATTCAGACTTTGTTAGTAGTTTTGATAAATTTACATACACAAATGTTGAGTAAAATAAAATAGAAATAAATATTTTTGAGGAAATATTCCCCGAAAAATTTTAATGTAGGTCTCCGAAGTCACGAACTATCCCAAATCTATTTTTACACATGATTTATCATTTTCTTTTATTTGACATTTGACCAAAAAATCTTACTTTAAACTACTGTAAACCAAAATTGTGACTTATTGGAGCAAAATTTAGTTTAGGGTTTTGTTAATTCACTCCCGAAAAAGTGCGTTGCACTGTTTGCCTGAAAATATACTTTTTAACATTTCATTTTGATTCTATTTTGGAACCTTTGACTCATAGAGGTTATTTGTTTTCGGTGACTCCTAGTGAAGTTTTCCGGAGAATATTTCTATAGAATATTCTAATCCCTGACCTCCGTCCAAAGTTGACTTTTAAACAGTTTTTCAAAATTGGGCCAAAAATGTTCTATACGGGTAGGAGCTGGAGGGTCAAAATGTTCGGAGAAAATATTCCCCTGATTGTGTTAATATAGGTCTCCAATTGTTGAGTAATTAGCCCCTTCCAAGGCTGCTGTATTTAATAAAAATTCAATTACCTCAATACACCTGCTAAAATGTTTGCCACATTTCTGCCTGTTGCATCTATAGTTTCATCGATTGACATCCATATAAATTGATTTTTAGTTTTGCTCGTATATTGTCCATGCAGTCGTTGTATAATATTTTTAAATGTTTAGTTCAAAAAACTGTTTCGGTTGGCACTTGGTAGTCCGTGTATTTCTTAAATCGTGTTCTTATATTTTGATTTCTCATTTTGTAAAGTAGAATGTCAGCAGACCCAAAAGCTCGACACAGTTTTTTCTTGAAAATCATGTTCTTTTTAAAGTCTACCGGAACATTCTGGCAAAAATAATTGTTTGGTCTGCTTATTTTCACTTCTATGACTTAGTTGAATAAGTTTGCCGCTTTCCGCATGTTGCTTCACTTGAAATCTGCGATTTGCTGCAATAACTTTGCTGCAGATTTTAGAATAGAGGAATCCACCATCAGTTCGTGTCTGGAAACTTTTCTACAACCGCCTTTAGATTTGCTGCTTTTATCGGATTAGCTTTAGGCATTATGTCCAGGGTCGTAATCGGTGGTGGTTGAAAAGCACCTCTTTTTTATGTTTTATTTACTTATTGAATAAGAAAGCGCGTTAAAAGTTTAATAAACGTTTTACATTTGACAGTTGTGTAAAACATGATTTGGCTGTTAAATTTTACAAAACCAAAGTTGCAAAGACACTTGTTTATACGAACAACTAAAATAATGTCAAAAACACAAAATATGCTTAAAAAATGATAGTTTTGAAAAAATATGGCCTAAAAAATATAAATTATGCTTTAAAAAATAAGGTTTTTTTAAAATTATGCTCCTAAAACTAAAATTTCCCGAAATATGACGTTATGGGTAAAATATGCCAAAATATGCTTTAACAAATAGGTCTCAAAACACTTGAAGAACCATGAAACGTGTAAATACATTACACATTTGTTAATATCTCGTTGTAAAAAAAACATGCTGTAGCATATTTCCGGTTGCCCTGGTCATGACTATAGCGTTCAAATACTAGATTTTTTCAGAAAACCGGTTACGGTTTTATTCGAAAAGTACCTTTTCCAATAATTCGGTTTTCGAATACCTTATTTAGTAATAAACCGAGTTAACCGGTTTTGTTCGGTTTTTCGGAAATTGTAAAATAAAACTAAATATGAAATTAAATATTGACATTTCCACATAAAGGTCGCTACTAAATACATAAAAATCCATATTTTTGCAGAATAGTCTTGAAAATAGGACTTGTCAGGTAATTTGTGAGCATGTTTTTCATACCATTGGATGCGTCTTTAAAAACTCTTCCTATGATACTAATATTGCGCATATAGTCTTTAGTTAAATGTCAAAAATCTTTGAAAAACTCAAAAAAGACAATAATTAAAATCGGTCCAGCTGAATGGATTTTAATCCTAGACACGAAATTTTAAGGGATTCATCGTAAAACAAGCCGAGGTATATTTTGGGGAGTGGACCGAAGATACTTTTTTTGGTGAGTCAGTCTATTGTATATAGATATATTCATAAAAAAATGTTACGTGATAAATGTCGCGTGCTAAATCATGAAAAAAAAAATTCTAGAAAAAACCGGCGTCCATATTACAACATGACAACTACCAATAGAAAGCCACATCCCTCTATTGTAATTTAGAAAATTGTAGTTAAAATAAATGTTCCAAAGGGGAATATACCGTTTCTATACATGCATTTAAAAAAACTAATTTTTTTCGCGTTCGCCATCGCATGTTTTTTCCTAATATTTTAGAAACAACAAGTTTACAAAAGCAGAATTTTGCAGTAAACCATCAAAATGCTATCGGAAAATGTAAACAAGCTTAACAAATTTAAATATTTCGTTAAAAAATTTTCACTTTAAAGGGGTACGAGTGTCACGTTCGCCATCCTGCCCATATGTATTAAATATGAAAACATATGAATATCGATATCTTCATTCTCACGTCCGATAAATTTTCTTAGCATTTATTCAATTCAATAAAGATTTTGAATTCAGTCTAACACCCTTTTAAATCTCATCTTAATTAGTCATCCAAACAGATGTTTTAAGGAATTTGTAACTTAACATATAAGTGGAGTCTTCATTACACAAACTCTGAACTCATTTCCTATAAACACTAAGCAAAGTTGAAATTTATGATTTTGATATCAACCAAAAACGTACTAATTACATATCTGAACAACTCCTGTAAACCACCAATATGATCGGAATACTTACCCCCTTAAATTGTTCACAACGAGCATAAGGATGTTCCTTATATGGCATTTTTGTAAAATTTCGTTAAAAATATGTATTATTAGCGAGGCTAGTTAGTTGTGAATATAAAAATAGAAAGCGTTTTAATTCACAACAAAGCGAGAAGCTATCCCATACCCCATCCATGGTTTGTAAAGCGAAATTAAGTAACTTTTAAGTCATCTAACTTCACCTTAGGTTTGTTTTTGTCAAAATTACGAATATATTTTGAGAAATTTCGTAACGGTAATTAGGCATTAGAGTGTGCCGCAAAGAGGTTAAAGTTTAGTACTCAAATCAGTTTATTCTCTGTTTAATATTAGAAGTAAAGACCTATAAAATTGTCTGTTTGCTCTTACTATACGATATATTTGTGTAAAATATTAAAAATCTCAAAGGACCATTGGATATAGATTTTTTACAACAAATTACAAAACTTAAATAAATATTTATTCAATATCTATTGTTTCCAATACTCTTCTCTATAAAGCCAGTTAGTTGCAAACGGTTTCTTTTTGTTAATGTTTTTTTAAAGAATTTTTTAACGAGAATTTTTAAAGTTCCCAATTAATTTTTATAACAATACAAATTTTATATTATGCGCTTCAGTTTTCTGTGCTTCTTCTCCAGTTTGTCACACCAAGTTTTTCAAGGTTCTCAGTAATCCGTTCTTTCCAACGGAGTTTTGATCGCCTTCTTCTGCGCCGTCCATCGAGTTCATTTTCGAAGTCTTTTCGAGCTGGAGCATTTTAATCCTTGTGTACAACATGACCTAGCCAAGGCAACCGCTGTACCTTAATGCGTCATTCGACACTGATCGCTCTATAAACGAAGGCGGGTCCATATATTTTACGGAGTATATTCCATTTTTTTTCCATCAGAGGTGCAAACATCAACTCGGATCACCACCTCACTGTAGTGAAGGTGCGTACTAGGCTAAGCAGGGCGAAAACCCTGCGCAACCAGGCAAAGAGAAAGCTGGACATCGCTAAACTGCAGACCGCGGAGATAGCCATCGTCTATTCCGACCAACTCACTCAACTACTTCGTGATGCTTCAACTCCCGAAAATACTAGCGCGCTGATCAAAGGCAAATCCACGACGGATCAGATATTTAGACTACTGCAGATTCTGGAGAAAACCCTTGAGAAGCAAATCGACACTTACCACCTCTTTGTCGATTACAAAGCTGCCTTCGATAGTCCCATGAGGCATCGACTATACGAAGCTATGTCTGAGTTCAGTATTCCTGCGAAGATAATTCGTCTCTGCCGGTGTATCCTTACAAATACCAAATCATCTGTTCGGATTGGCAAGGATCTGTCTGCACCATTCGATACGACGAGAGGTCTTTGACAGGGTGATAGTTTGTCATGTATACTGTTCAACATAGTGATGGAGAAGGTGTTAAGGAAAGCAGCGGTTAACATGTCTGGCACTAATTTAATAAGAGCCACATGCTGTTCGCATATGCCGATGATATCGACATTATCGGTCGAACGATGCGAGAGGTAACAGCTGTCTTCTCATCAGTTGAAAGGGAGTCAGCGAAAATGGGTTTGGCAGTGAATGAGGACAAGCCTAAGTTAATGGTATCATCGAACAAAGTGTCTACCTGTTGGAGACGCAGCGTGAACGTTGAAAACTATTGCTTTGAGGTAGTGGATGAATTTATCTACCTTGGATCCGCCATGAACAAAAACAACAGTGTCACCCTCGAAATAAAATGGAGAATAGTGCTCGCCAACAGGTGTTGCTTTGGACTACGTGAGCACTTCATAAACACCACCCTCTTTCGAACCACCATAGTCCAACTGTACCAAGTACTAATTTTACCGGTCCTGTTGTATGCCTCCGAATCTTGCGTGCTTACACAGGCAGATGCAGCTCATCTGGCGGTGTTTGAGAGAAAAATACTCCCCAAAATATGTGGACCCATTTGCGTAAACGGCGAGTTTAGGATTCGGATGAACCATGGGCTGTACCAGTTATACCACGACATTGATGTGGTCAAGCAAATCAAAGTGCACTGATTACGCTAGCTAGGCCATGTCGTGAGAATGGATGAGGAAACTCCAGCGCGAAAGGTGTTCTATCAAGACCTCGAAGGACGGCGCAAAAGAGGGAGACCGCGACTACGTTGGAAGGACCAGGTGGAGGAAGCACTGACGCTGCTTGGTTGCTTGGTAGGACTGACTGGAGACGGTGCGCACAAGATCGAAGCGAATGGAAATCTCTAATCATTTCGACCTCTGACTTAGACAGTAAGATAAAAATATATATGTTGTCAAGTTGTTTTAAAGGCTAATAATAATAATATTCCATTTTCAGTGTGTTAAAAAATGCATCTCGGTAAAAAAATGGATAATTTTCGTATGAACAATTTTTACGATTTTCGCCGTGGATTATCGAGACAAAAGTGTTCCAATCAATTTGTTTGGACTTTCGGTGATGAATCACAGTCAAAAAACACTGTAAATCGCTGGTACCAAGAGTTCAGTCTCGAACGCGGTGCACTAAGATTTCGCTTATAAATCAATATGTTTAATATGATTGCCTGTACCAATTGTGTTTAAAAAACGGCAGAAGTAAAAAAGTTCTTGCAGTAACTTACCAAACCAACTTGTAGAGCATATAGCATATAAGTGGATATGAGTATATATCGTGTAAACCACACTTAAAGTAAAAGTTCAATAGTTTCAGGTATTATTATTTTTAAATGCATAAAATAAAAGTTTAAATATTCTAAAACTTTAAATAGACATGTGCCCTTTTCAAAAATGCATTTTCAATTATGATTTCTCTTTTTAATCGAATTGAATCGAAAGTTGTCAGCGCTTCCTAAAATATTAGGAATATCAAATGATTTTGCAAATCGTAGTTATGTAGCGTTTACTGCTAGAAGTTTACGGCATACCCCCCAAACAAATGATAAATTATGGTCTTATTTTTTGGAATAATGTGTAGAAAGCAACCTACTTATATTTTTTTTTTTAAATATATGAAATTGATTTATAACTACTAACGTATGAGTGTTTATAACTGTCGTTTATTTCAAAATCAAGATTTTTTTTGGTATTTTACAAGTTAAAATATGCCAACCCTACGATCTACACAATCTTAATCCATCCTATTCGACGTAACTAAGTTTTCCAAAAGACGTGAACAAATCCCCGACATTGGACTACATTGGGTATTTTAAGGTACAAAAAGAAAGTACTCTGATATTATGTTAGGATTGCAACATCGACTACAACATGCATGTATTCTTATGTATGTGCGTATATTACTACATACCTTCCATTAAGTATTACAGATTATGTACTTTGGCTTGATAACGTAAAGAAGAACAAGAAGTAATGTGAGTGAGTGCACTTGCACGTAACCACAAAACAAAAAAGAAGCGGCTAAAACAAAACCGTTTGCTCTGCTCATTTAATGGTTATCCCTCTTCATTTTGTTCAAATAATATGAACCATCACAAAGCCATCCTACGCTAACACACTCACGCACACACCCTCTCCTATCCATCTGCCCACAAACACATGTGTACTCGCATTGTCCTTGACGATGGCGTTGCACCGTGGGGGATATCATAATTGAATGTCACGGTGCAACTTATATATAAATCTAAAAAAACTTAAATTTCCCTTAACATCCCATAAATGAGGCATGGTGATGCTTCTCGAGTTGTTGTGAATTAACACGATTTCTATTTTAGATTCACAACAAACGGAACCTACTTGTTTAATGTTAATGGGTCTAAATATTTTGCGAAAACTCCCAAATTGGTTCATAAATGCTTCGGTCTTCTGCGTGCGTTCTCCAGTTAGTCCTGCAAGATGGTGGCACGTCGCCAACCATTTGGTCCTTCTAACGAAGTTTGGGTCGCCATGCTCTGCGCAGTCCTTTAGGTTCGCCTTCAAACACCTAACTCGCTGGGCATTTACATCCATTCTGGCAACATCTCCCAGCCATCGAAGAGAGTCGAAGGCAGCCTTGTATTCGACAAAGAGGTGGTAGGTGTCGATCTGCTTTTCATGAGTTTTTTGCAGGATTTGTCGTAAGGTGAATATTTGATCATCCGTCGTAGATTTACAAGGTCTAAAGCCGCACTGATATGGTCCAATTAGTTTTTCTACAATTGGCTTTAGACGTTCACACAATTTGCTCGAAAGGATCTTGTACGCAATTGGTAATAGGCTCTTACATTCACTGCGATCTCCTTTCTTGTATATGGGTCATCGCTGTCCATGCAGGACGGCAACCCTGTTCCACGCATTCTTGCATTAATTCTCTGGTAGATTTTTCGGGCTTCCCCTTTATTTCGGAGCAACTCTGTGCACTCATCCTGTCTCTTCTTCAGCACCTTCTTTTTCCGTCTAAAGCGACGAGTTGCCTCTCGTCTCTTCTTCCTGTGCCGTTCACGAACAGCTCGCAATGCCATTAGCTGCAGTTTCACGCTGTATGCATCATTCGTCTTACTCGTAGCACTGCGACATTCATCATCGTACCACGCATCTTCGTGAGAAGGCTTTGAGTACTCAAGTACGCTTCTCGCAGTCCGTTCTATGGAGTCGGCTATATATTGCCACTGCGAGGTAATATTATCAGGGGTTAGAGCATTCCTGAGCAGTTAAGTTAGGTGGTTGGAGTAGACGTCCGGTACCTCTGTGGTCCGCAGTTTACCGATGTCCAGATTTCATTGTGCCTGGTTACGTACGTTTTTCGCCATGCTTAGCCTAGTGCGTACCTTAACTGCGGTAAGGTAGTGATCGCAATCAATGTTCTCACCCTGATCACTCGTACGTCCAGAACACCAATAACTGTATGAATATTTTTATGGTCAAATCTAGTGCTGTTAACTACCATATTTCTTGCCGCAAAGAAATCAATCAGTCTGATATCAGAGTTACTAGTTTCGGTGTGCAGACTGAATTTTCCGATGGTAGGCTCAAATGCGGTCTCCCTGCCTATTTAGCATTAATATCGCCTAGTACAATTTTGATGTCATGGCTGGGTGGAAACTTGAGACTTGGTGTCGCAGTCTCTTAAAAAAAAACTTAATTTCACTTTACACCCCATGAATGAGGTATGGGATAGCTTCTCGCGTTGTTGTGAATTAACACGCTTTCTATTTTTAGATTCACAACTAACGGCACCTACTTGTTTATCGACGAGTGCGAACGTCACTGTTTGAGAAGCTCTTACTAGACACCGATTGACTCGACACTAATACTGCGAAGTTGCTGTTGACAATTTTTTTTTTAAGTTTACTGGAGCGAGGATTTGAAACTGTGATCTCCCGCATGGTAGTCGCGTGTTCTAACCACTATGCCACGGCCGGTCCCAGTCTCTTGCCAACCACAAATCTTCATCCAAACTGTGCTTGTCCTCTTGGCCACTGTAGTAGATGTCGCACGTCTTCATGCCCCTGTCCCGTCCACCGGATTTCCTGGATGGAAGCACCTGGTCTATTCAGTGTTCTAACATTCTAGATGCATATCCCTAAATCATGGTCCTCAATTCGTTTGCGGTGGTCGTCAACATTTTGGGGGGTCCTTTTCATTCTTTTCTTTCTTTCTTGAGCGGGGTACCCCTCACTCTGAGCCGACGTGCCTGGGTTTTAGGTTTCGCCCCGTTTTAAGTTTCGTCTGGTACAGTTGGAACTTTGTTCTTTGAGAGAGGGCTTTGTCATTAAGTCACTTGCTTAGCGCACAGTAGCAGCGGTTTGCGATCAACATTATATCTATTGGTACACACACTTGGATCGCATTTCATAAGCACAGGACATAGAATACTCAGATTCCAATCATCGTGCATGCATTCCTTGAGCCAAATCGTGCTTATAAGATGGTGCATGCACGTTGCCACCTCACCGCCTATCTATACTAATATAACAAAAAGAAGATGTTTGTGAGTTTGTTTGTTTGTATGTAGGAGGTAAACTTCTAAACTACACATTTTTTAAAAATTTTAAAAATTCTTTCACCAGTAGAATGTTACATTATCACTGAGTGATATAGGCTTATATTATTTTCAAAAAACAATAGGCATCAATGTTTAAGTAGCCGCAAAGCAACGCGAGCCGGGAAAGCTAGTTTTAAATTAACGAGATTATAAATGTGTCATATTTAATCAATATAAGATAAGATTACCTCGATTACGACTTAAGAGCTAGTTCAATTGAAAATTAATTACTATATTTTTGTTTATTACACTTCCCCATTGTGCTTTGTCGGCGTTGTCTCATTGGGCTATTTGTTGTTCTTATTACTGGTGGTCGTGTTGGTATTTATACCTATGTATGTATTATATATGTTTTTTTTACTCTCATATAAATATATTTATATATTTGTGTGTGGAACACACATACATATTCTTGTACTCTCTTGTTGAAATGTACTTGAATAGTATCTCTACAGCTTACATGTATGTACAATCGTACACATGCACATACATATGTGCAAGCAAATAAAACAATGATTTTTAAATCGGGCATCAACGTCTTTGAGGAGGAATCGTGGTTGTTGGGCTATCGTATGAGGCTGTGATGTTAGGTTTATATCCTTTTTATTTTATTCTGTTTTTATTTCTTTCGAACGACTTTCGTATGTTCCCTACCCGTAGTAAACAGTGGTGCGGTTGGCATATATTTTAAATCAAAGTAAAGTAGTAATTCTTTAACAAATTAAAGATTACGCCGAACTCTTGGAGACTTCAAGACTAAAAAAACATAAAATAGTTTGTCTACCGAAAGATTTGTATTTTTCGTTGAACAAAGAAATTCATGTTGGCATCCCATTTCCGGAGTTGGTCCGTAAACAAATAGAAATAGGTTTTAAAATTTAAAACATCCAAACGGCAAATTGTTTGATAGACAATTTGGGAACGTCAACAGATATAGATTGAATAAAATAATTCAATAGAATTTCATAAATATTTCCAAGTCTTTAAGAAGTCTTCAAAGACATAACCACTGAAAATAACCACTATACTAGAAGGTGGTGAATTTTGCCAACTCGCACATTAAAAATATAAAATTCATCTTTTTGGGCTTGAGTCCTTCATGCTAAGCGCGACAGAGGAGTCGCTATAACCCACCATGATAAGGATATCAGTGGCTGCTCATTAACGGTCTTTTGTTCTATAATATTCCTCTTACAATCGAGGTTAATAAACCAATACCAATTGCCTGCTCAGGCTAGTGTTCATTGGATCATGTTCATCTTAAAAATGTTGCTTATTGATTTAGAATTTATTTCAAGCTCAAGATCAGTGTTTTTTGAAAGAAGTTCATAGCAGAAAGATATTCTCATAATGCCCATAATGTTGCTTATAAAACTCTTACCTAAAATTATTTCTTCAAAACCAGTGTGCATGAATTGTTGGCATTCCATGCATGCTTCGTCGAAGGGATAAATGAATGGATGATGATGGCATAAATGTTATCTGAGCTCATAAAACGTTAACCACCATTCAGGATATAAATGTGGCTAAAGTTGGACTCATACTCGCTTGTTTTTATTCGCTCGTTTGTAGTGGTGGCCTTTCTTTTTCGCCCCCTGTTTTGCGAATCATCTATATTGACATGAGTCCCATCTGTAGTGCTACATTGAATGTTGTTTAATTTTTTCAATATTTTATCAGTATATTAAGCATATGGTAGATACTGATTTTAATTATGTCTCCTGCCCCCCACTGGCATAAGTTTTAACATACAAACAAGAAGATAATTCCAACAGATTTTAGTAGTATTGTTAGAGGGGGAATCAGCTTCTCACATAGATTGATTCCTTTTAATGTGTACGTACAATGAACTGTAATCATTTAACCGATATAGTACGTGACTGAAGGGCTATATCCTGGAAAAATAATTGGCATCGATAAGATTGCCGGATGAGGTTTCATCAGGATGCAAATTTATAGAGATTCAATACTTGAGCGTTTAATGTCTTTTCCCATAAAAACTTGCAGTTAAAACTATATAAATACTTAAGTGCCATTTCATGTTTTTAATCATTACGCACTTATTGAAATATTTAGTTGAAACTACTTAAATTAATCTCTTTGTCTTATCTTTATTAAAAGGTTTTTTTTGCATTTAAATAACTATTAGTGGTAAACAAATTTAAAAACAGCATAGTTACATTAACAGCTAATCATTTTTAGATTGAGAATTATTTGCGACACATAAAATAGAGTCATTTATAGGTGAGGCTGATTTATTTTTTTTAAGGTTGCAAGTAAATTTTTTCCTGAATTTTAGTGTAATTTGAATTGTTTTCCATTGATTTAAGCGCTATAGTAGATACATATATTATTCTAAAATTTCGTTTAGATAATGCAAACCGCTATTTTTACCTTTTGACAAACTTTTAAGTTTAACGTAGATTCATGCAAAAATTTGTTATGCCTTTTAAATGGTCTTTTACAAATTCTAAAGACCATGTTCTGCCCATTAGATAGTTATACAACACTTCTACTTAAACTTTACATTTATCTAAAGGCATTTCCAATAAGAGGTGTTATTTTGGCATTCAAAGAAAAATGTAATTTTTTGAGGTTAATGATCGAATGTTTATTTTATAATAAAGAGAAAGGTATGCCGAGAATAATGAAAATCAACATCAGCCAAATGGCCACCACGAGCACGCTTACAGGACCATATCCTTTTCATGAAATTTTTCATAACCAAATCGCAAAATGGCTGCCCTTTGTCCTCGATAGCCCCACGAATTTTATCTTTGAGGTCCTGAATCGACGCTGGGCTATTGGCGTAGACCTTATCTTTCACATGGCCCCAATGGAAGAAGTCGCAAAGTGTTAAATCACAAGATCTCGGTGGCCAATTGTGATCACCTCTTCGAGAGATAACACGGTCCGGAGACTTTTCCCGTAAAAGATCAATGGTTTCGTTGCTTGTGTGGCACGAAGCGCTGCCTTGATGAAAGTAAACGTTGTCCAGATCAATACCATCCATCTCCAACCATAAAAAAATCATAAATCATCTCTCGATAGCGCAATCCATTCACCGTAACTGTTGATTCAAGCCCATTTTCGAAAATGTAAGGTCCTATGACCCCGCCGGACCATAAACCTCACCTAACGTTTAGGATGGAGAGGCATCTCATCAATAACTCTTGCGTTTTCCGAGCCCCAGGTGGGAATGGGCCTCATCAGTCAAAATGAAATTTCGATGGAATTCCGGATCATTTTCATGCGTTTCAAGGACCCAATCAGCAAAGACACGACGTTGTTAATGTTCGGCCGGCTTAAGTTCTTGTGTTAACTGAACTTTATAAGCCTCTTTATGCAAAATACGGTGTAATGACGTTTGACGAGGAATGGGCAAACCTGTGTTTTCTTTAACACTTTGGTCTACAGCAGCAATATTCTTAGTTTTTCATGAGCGCCGTGCACGGGTTTTATTCTACACATCACTTACTTGTCCCAACAGCTCAAATTTTTTCACCAATTTCTGTATTGCGGTCCGACAAGGTGCTTCACGACGACCAAAAAATGCTTCGGTTTTGCGAACTGTGACTGCAAGATTTTCAAAAAGTAATCGTGGCCTCGCCAATATCTGAGGGACTTTAGCACTATTCGCCTTAAAATTTGGTTTGAATTTATTTGAGGTCCTTGTACTTATTTTAAATGGTATTGATGGGCGTGGAACCTCCTATTCGAAGTGAAAAGTTTATTTTCACTAAAGTTTGGTTATTTTTGTTGAAAAATTGTCCTAAAAAAGTATTACATTTCAGAAATGCAATGAATTGGACGCGAAAATTTAAGTTCTTTTGAAGATCTAATATAAGTAAACAATGATCAGCGATTTTTAGCATAGTGGTTACGGGACCGGTCGTGGCATAGTGGTTGGAACACGCGACTACCATGCGGGAGATCCAGGGTTCGATTCCCGCCTCCAGTTATCTACATTTTTCTTTCAGAGCCTTCCCCCTCGGTGTTGTCGACAATCGGCATGTCAATCTAGTCAATCGGCATGTCTAGTAAAAGCTACTCAAACAGTGACGTACGCATTCGTCGATAAACAGTAGGTGCCGTCTGTTGCGACGGCTGTTTAAGTAAAAGAAAAATGCAATTCCATATTAAAGTAGCTTTCTAAAACGGTTGAAAAATTAATGAGTTATGCTAAATTTTGTAATAACATGTGCGCGTTATTTTGTGGTTTTTTCTTTTGAGGAAAACAAAATTTTTATTAGTGTGTGTGTCACTTTGTACAAATACGTATCACGTATACGTATCACAACAAGTAATTCGTACTTCATTATCCAAACAAAAATTAGCATAACCTATTCATTTTTCAACCGATTCCTATAAAATTACCTATTTTAGAAAGCTACTTTAATATGGCATTGCACAAATTTCGTTTTTCTTTTACTTAACCAGCCGTCGTTTAACTATTTTTTAATTGATTTTCAAAATCATAGCTTTAAAACAAATGTAAGCTTTTAAAAATCGGTTTACATAGAGAGGACATATGATTTTTGGAACATGTAATTTTAGGAATATTGTCATTTCACTTAATTTGCTATAAAAAAATCACCATTTCTAATATGATGGCCATATTAAAATATCATATCGACCCATAATTATGAAAAAATCCTATGTGTTAAACGCATCCAACGCATCTGCTGGTTGACTGTGACTATCTAAATTGTACCAAAGCCACAGTTTAAATGGGCTTAAAAATCAAGTAACCAAATCAAAGGTTTGGGGTAAACCAAGGAAATAAACCAATGTAAACCTTGATATGATATGCAGCCTTGATTCTGACCAATTTAAATTAATTTGTATAGAATAAGTTTTCCAACAGTTAATAGTTATTATTTTTGTATATTTCAAGTTGTATCCTTATAAAAACAATGAGAAACCAAGCAAACACACACGTGGAACACACTGCCATTTACTCTTGAAGCTGCTGGCTGGGCCTTTACTTTGAGAGCAATGGGGGGCGTGTTGGTGTTTACGCTGATGTTGATTGCAAGTGCACACGTGTAAAAGATAATCGTTAATTGACGCACATACATGTATTTATGTATACACAACACATAATAATTATACACATACATGAGTTTATTAAATATACATACTTAAATGTGTGTACTTTTTAAGTGCACAACTTTAGGTGAAATGCTATAAAATATACGAGTAAAAACATTTTTTATACATATTTTTATAGGAGAAGCAAAGCCCTTTATAAAATATACAATTTGGACATTCATATATTCTTAACTCTTGATTTTTTGATGCTATCCGATATCGGAAGACATTTTTTCCTAAAGACTTTGGACAGAAATCGGTACGACGCGTCGGCAAGAACATACGAATTACTTCAGATATTTGGTAAGATATTGGTCCAACTTCATAACGACGTGTCGAATTTACCTTGATTTATATTCAGAAATCGTTCAGATGTCGGAACAACATTTGGTACATACAACAGATTTCTCTCAGATGCGTCGGTCAGACTTCGTGTCAACCACTCCATACGTTTTTAGCAAAGACTTCGGCCCGATTCGGATCCGATATCGGAAAATTTGGCCGACTGTCGTACCGATTTCTGAACATTTTGTTTGCTGGGAATCGTCATGTCCATTAAAAGCTTCTCAAACAGTGATGTTCGCATTCGTCGATTAACAAGTAGGTGGCGTTTGTTGTGAATCTAAAATCGAAAGCGTGTTAATTTACAACTGCGCCAGAAGCTATCCCGTACCTCATTCATGGGGTGTTAAGGGAAATTAGGTTTTTTTTTGGCACGATATCTTCAGTGAAGTTTAAAATTCACCTTATGGAGCCATTCTATATCAGACGAGGGCTAAAACATGGCGATGGCTTATCATCTGACTTTTATATAATGATGGAGATGATAATGAAAAATGTAGCAGTAAACACGAGTGGCACGATATTCAACAAAAGTCACATTCTTTTTGCGTACACTGACGAAGTAGACATCATCTGTCAAAAACTGCGGGATGTGACTGCAGCCTTCTCGTGTATACATAACGAATCAGCAAAAATTGGTCTAGCGGCGAAACAGAACAAAACGAAGTTATAAATTTCAACGAACAAAAAATCTATTTGTTTGAGACGTTACGTAAACGTTGCCAACTTTAATTTCGAAGTCGTAGATGATAGCGTCATATACTACGTCATCTAAATTAAATTTCTTATTTTTTGCAGAAAAAGTACTTAAATATTTAAGTTCTAATAGTGCTAATTATTCTTAAATCAAGTAAAAAACGGGATATGTTCAAAATGTAAGCGTAGAAATTATTAAAATAAGAATGAAATTCTCCAATTAAGTTTGTACGAACTTAATTACAGAATTTTAAGTACGAACTTTAAAGTAAAAAATTCTTAGAATTAATATCAAGTTTTTTCTGACTTAAAGTTAGAATAAAAATGTTACATTAATCTCTGTAGAAATTATTAAAATAAGAATGGAATTCTCCAATTTAGTATGTACGAACTTAATTGGAGAATATTAAGAACGAACTTGTCAACTGTCAAGTAAAAAATTCTTTGAATAAATATCAAGTAATATCTGACTCAAAGTAAGAATAAAAAATCTTACATAAATCTTGGGAGGGAAATACAATTTCCTCTCTTAGCTTAATGTTTTCTCCCCACAATTAATTCGCATTCTAAATTTAAGTTTAAAATTCTTATTTTTTGCAAAAATTGTATTTGAATTTAGGCGTATAAATTCTCCAATTAAGTATGAAAACCTTAAGAGCTTGTGCGAATCAAGTGACGTGTGATCTTCGTTGATGCCATTTTCGTACCAGTGTGTTTTGACTTCTCATTTATTTCGTGGAGAATATAACACTTAAGGTTTGTAATGATAGTAAAAAAAAGGGTACTGATTAGATAGTTTGGCAACTATCTAATTAGCTATCCGCATATTATTTAATAAAAATCAAGCACGATCTAGGCTTAATGTCATCTATAATTAAGAATTCTACTCTTATAAATCATGCCGCATCAGGCTTAATGTCATATTTTATTAAGAATTTTATACTTAAAAATCAAGCGCCACAAGGCTTAATAACATCTACAAATAAGAATTCCAGGCTAGATTTTTTCGTTCTTGGATCAAGCATTTTGTACTGGATTTAAGGAAATTCGTACTTTTGACACCGCTTGGGAATGATTTAAGTACGGAATGCTTGATTTTTTTTTTTGGTTCAGAATCACAACGGGTGAATCGGTTTTGGCATTTTTGGCATCGTCGATAAGGGGAGTATTGACGTCGTATAAATCATGTTTCACTACGATCCAGAAATATTTACGAGAGTTATCGGGTCTGCCAGCCAGCCGGACAAGCGGACATTGTTTAAAAAGTTGTGAAACACATTTTCATCGTGGTGTTACGTTCTATGTCGTTCCCTTAATTATGATGGTATATTTAATTTGCGCCACTTTGAAACTTAATTCTACAGCAACTTCTTAGTGGTCGAGTCAATCGTGTTAACTTCCACAGATGGGAGTATTTCCCTTCATTCAAATCGTTCGTATTATTATTTCGTTTTTCTCTGCAGTACAATAGTATACGCAATATAGCAGACAAAGTACCACTCATACGTATAAAATAACACAAACACATGTACCGGTAAAATTCTATTACAATATCACACAGAAAACAGCTGTTTCTATTAAAAAATTAAATCGTAGGAAAAGCAGACGATTAACATCGCCGCAACGAGAAGAATTTGTGTAAATGTATTATTCAAAACACACACACAATTCCATGCTTTGTTAAAATCCATAAACGCGCAAACAGTCAACCGAACATTAGCTTCCTGTGGACCAGAGAAGTGCAAATGCATGTCTTGTTTATTTTGCTACCTCTGGGAACAATTTTCAATAGAATCTCAACCCTCAAAGTGGTTGCTCTTACGGTTAGTTGTGTATGTTTTTAGAGGGCAGATGAATAGAAAATTAAGTGTAATTAATAAATAATTGGCCCACAACACTGATTGTCGAATATTTTATATATTCCTTTGAAACACTCAACCACTTTGTGCCTCATCACTCTCTCTCTCTCTTTCTCCCTTCAATGTGTATGTATTGTCTATATGGAGAGAGAAAGAGAGTTGAAAGGGTGAACAATAGCCTTTACCAAAGAGCAAACTCTAGTGAGAGCTTTTTTCAAAACAAAATATTGGTAAGCAAACAAATCGGAAATTGCTTTAGTGTATGTACACAATTTTAACAGTAACTTTGAAAATGTTTACCTGTTATTGGTATTATTGCTGTTGCAAACATAAAAACAATTCTCTCGACCCAACCAAAAAAAGGAGACAACAAAAAAAAAAAGGAAAAGAAAGAGACTGACAGCTGAGTGACAGGATATTTCAAAACAAAATTTACAATGGCCAAGTCTTTGCATGCATAAACAATAAGGAAGCTTTCTTCAGCAAAAAATTCCTCAGCGGTGGATAGTTCAAGGCCTTCGCTGCATATGGCATACAGAAGGTCATGGCGCCGAAGTCCTGTAAAGGATAATTTGTTGTTATTATAAAGATCAGACAACTTGTTCATTTTCTTTGCATTAATAAGTCCGAAGCCTGCTTACAGTATGGCAGTTGGAATGCGTTTAGTCCAGAAACCGTAGCTCTTATAACTTTGTAGCTGCTGTATACCTGTTTAACTATGTAAACACGTTTACTATATCAAGTCCCAACATTGTAATTCTAAAACTCATTCAATTCCATCCTAGACGACTTAAAAATTAATAACAAATATCTCAGCCTTTGCTAAGAAAGCGCACATTGGCCGGATCTGTAAAAAAATTGGCATTAATATCGCTGCGATTTTTAACATAATTTGAATGTTTTTCATACAGAAATTGGGATTTTGTGATTGGGATTCTGCATTTGGCGATTTTGATTTTGGGGATAATGTGGTACACCCCTACTGTATCCCGTACATCCCTTCATATAAATATTTCTTACAAGCTGCCTGACCGTTACAGTACGATTTAGGCAGAAATCATTGCTATACTTGAATCTGCATTTACTCAGACGGGTAGGCTGATATTAAAGTCCAGGAAGCCATGCGTTATACATCCCGCACGGTGAAGCAATGCTATTCAACATTAAGGTTGATGATAGCGGAGCACAATTGGACAATAAAAAATTCGAGAACTTTGTTTAACATAAAAAACGGTGAATTTGAGTGAATTTTTAATTAAAAATAATTTTCACGCTGACTTGGCCTTTTATGCCAATCCGCCACTGAACCATACCAAGCCCCACTACACAGCAGGCAACAATAACTACAATATCGTTATAGAGTATATGTCGACAGTAACACAACTACAAGTACAAAAACAATAACGACTCGAGAAGAGTGAAAGTACTCGCTAGTTGAAATAAAACCGATGGGAAATTTTCAATTTTAAGGTTAAACTTAGAAAAAATGTTTAATTGTGGTGGCATTGATACGAGAACGATACCGAACAACGAATACATACATATGTATGTATGTATATTTGCTGAAGTGCTCGAGCTAACAAGACGTGGCGAGGCTCTTAAGACATGAATGGAAATTTGTTGGTTTTTAATCGATATATAAGGTAACGGCACGGTAAACGAACATCAATCATGAAGAACTTTCAATGGATCTGAATAATATACAAGAAGTTGCTTAAAGTGAACATATGTATGTATTTTACCAATAGTCAAACAAACAACAAATAATTTGAAGTATACAAAAAGTTGTTACTCGATGTATTGCACATAACGCACATTCGGGATTTTCAAATTTAAGATTTATGATCACTGTTCACTTGTAAAGAGTTTACGGTTAATCTTTGTGTGGCGCTTTCAACATTGGCGGTAATTTCTTCAAGAATTGTATCAGACCGTGTGTTTGTATCAAATGCAATGGCAGTCGTCTAGCTGGTGCTCGTACTTTTATACCTAGTATTAATTGATTACACTATGACACAATTTGATGGTCATTGTCTCGGGGGTGAACCAAACCAATATCAAACGATAGCATTTGACCTCAGTAACAAAACCCTAAACTCCATTTTGCCCCACTACGTCACAAATTTTTTTTACAGTGGTTTGAAGTTTGATTTCTTTGGTCAAAAGTTGAATCAATGAATATGAAAAATCATCTGTAAAAGTACGTTTGGGGTATTTCATGTCTTCGGAGACCTATATTAAAACAATCAGGGGAATATTTTCTCGGAACATTTTAACCCTCTTAACCCTCTAGCTCACACCCGAATGGGACATTTTTGGCCCAATTTTGAAAAACTGTTTAAAAGTCAACTTTGGACGGAGGTCAAGGATTAGAATCTTCGATAGAAATATTCTCCGGAAAATTTCACTAAGAGTCACCGAAGACAAATAACCTCTACGAGTCAAAGGTTCCAAAATAAAATCAAAATAATGTTAAAAAGTCAATTTTTGAGCAAACAGTGCAACGCACTTTTTTGGGAGTGAACTAAACCAATATCAAACGATAGCATTTGACCTCAGCAATAAAACCCTTAACTCCATTCTGATCCACTACGTCACAAATTTTGTATACAGTGGGTTAAAGTTGGATTTTTTTTAGACAAAAGTCAAATAAAAGAAAATGAAAAATCATGTTTAAAAATAAGTTTGGGATAGTTCATGTCTGCGGAGACATACATTTAAATCTTCAGAGGAACATTTCATCAGAACATTTGAACCCTCCAGCTCTTACCCTTAGGTTGAATTTTAAAAAACTGCTTAAAAGTCAAATTTCTCAAAATGTTCAAAATGGGTGGCAGATAGAGGGTTAAAATGTTTTGAGGAAATATTCCCCGGAAAATTTTAATGTAGACCTCCGAAGACATGAACTATCCCAAATCTATTTTTACACATGATTTTTCATTTTCTTTTATTTGACCTTTGTCTAAAAAAATCCAACTTTAACCCACTGTATACAAAAATTGAAACGTAGTGGAGCAAAATGGAGTTTAGGGTTTTATTACTCAGGTCAAATGCTATAGTTTAAAATTGGTTTAGTCCACTCCCGAAAAAGTGCGTTGCACTGTTTGCTCAAAAATAGACGTTTTAACTTTTCAGTAACATTTCATTTTGATTTTATTATGAAACCTTTGACTCGTAGAGGTTATTTGTCTTCGGTGACTCTTAGAGAAATTTTCCGGAGAATATTTCTATCGAAGATTCTAATCCTTGACCTCCGTCCAAAGTTGATTTTAAAACAGTTTTCAACATTGGGCCAAAAATGTCCCACTCGGGTGTGAGCTAGAGGGTTAAAATGTTCCGAGAAAATATTCCCGCGATTGTTTTAATATAGGTCTCCAAAGACATAAAATACCCCAAACGTATTTTTACAGATGATTTTTCATATTCTTTTTTTAAACCACTGTAAAAAAAAATTTGTGACGTAGTGGAGCAAAATGGAGTTTAGGGATTTGTTACTAAGGTCAAATCCTATCGTTTGATATTGGTTTGGTTCACCACCGAAAAAGTGTGTTGCACTGTGTTATTATTGAATATTATATAAACTGCAAGGAAAAAAACTTTCAAAAATTATTTTCAGTTAAAAGAAAATAAAGAAACAAGCTTTGGAAAATGGTCAAGTAAATACAAGCAGGGAAATCATTTGCAAATCTATTAAAAAATTAAACTAATGACAGTTTATGAAATTTAATCTATATCTATATACTAGTGGGCCCGGCAATGCTTCGCTATTGCATTTTAACTTGTAATATATTTCACATTTAGGTCTACAAAGTACTTTGAAAACGGTACTTATGCTCGATAATGATATGTTGAGTTTATTAACTTATGTAACTAATTTCAAGCAAATCCTTAACATGAAAGTTAACAAATTAAGTGTTGTTGTTTTAAATTCTAAATATCATAGGCTCTATGACGATAGTAAAAAGTTCATCAGCAAAGTCATATCTTTTACAAATCGGAAACAGACATTCCGTTAAAGATAAAAATTCAATGTAGTAACCGGTAACCGTCTGTATACTAACTATCTCTTTGGGCGTAAAAAACACTTTTGACATGCCTTCTCCGCCTATTGACCGAAAATGAAAATTTCGTTTGAAGCTTCATGCCTTTAGCCATAAAAACCTCTTTTGCCATGTCTTCTTCTCACATGGATCAAGAATAACTTGAACTCGTATTACCATTCTATGTGATAATTCGGTCACCAACGTATGGCTTTACAAAGTGATGATCTCACGCGCTGTAAAGCATTTTACGCCGTCGTGTTGGAACCATTTCTCCCTCAAATAATGTGCAATGACATGATAAATAAAAAAAATCAATTGATAGTCCACTGGTTTTAGTTCTTCTACCAGTTGGATATATGAATATAGGCCAAGATCTTTCCTCAGCATTTGCAGAGACTGAGTTGCTGAGAACGGCGTCGGTTCGATAAATTCGAGTCCCCTGTCACACTTACGTCTACAGCGTCGATGGCTTCTATTAGCTGCTCAGATGGATGAGTATATGCACCATAAACTTCACAAAGGGCAAACAGAACGCGCATTTTGAAAATAAATTTGCAAGATTTGTAAACGTTGTTCTTGTGTAGTCTTTACATGGTGATTTTTCAAAGAAAGTCTCAATAAAAGTCTATCACACTTCACACACCTCGCCTGAATGACGAATTGGTTGACCTAAAATGGCAACAAAAACGGTAAATGGGGTTTTGTTGGGGGTCAATTGTACATTCAAAATCCACATGAATCAAAATCCTAGCTGATACTTTTTTTAAGATAAAAGGATTTTTCGTTTATTTACTCCGTTTTGCGCTTCTTTTAGAAGTGACATTCGTTGCCCCATGATTATTGAAAGCGTACAGACTTCAGCTTTAAGACACTTCTATCAAAATTTAAGTTTTCTGCACTAAATTAAGCTTTCCCAGCGCGAGCTAGGAACTGATATTACACACAAAGTTTATTGGTGATATTTTCTAACAATTCATCGTAGATTTGGTTACAATTTTTGCGAATAAAAAAAATGGCCCATCTTACTGTTCATATCTCTAGGCGAACTGCAATATACTGTGAAATTTTGACAGTTATAACTGTTTATTTTAAAAGGGGTGTGGTACAGCCCACTTCCACTCTTACTGTAATTTATACTGCAACAACAACATATGTAACAAATCTCATCTTCACACCTCTTATAGTTCAAGATATATAGGCCTTTTTATTTTCATGTTGTATGGGCGGTGCCACGCCCCTTTATCCAATCACAACCAAATATAGCCAGGGACTATCTACAGGTCATCAGTACCATTTGGTAAAATTTTCGTATCAATCGATCTATTAGAAAAGCCGATAGAGCGATTTTTGAAAGGGGGGCGTGGCACCGCCCACTTCCACCTTGGCTGTAATTAATACTGCTCCAACAACTTGTATACCAAATCTCATCTTCATACCTCTGATAGTTCATGAGATACAGCCCTTTTGATTTTCAAGTTGTATGGGCGGTGCCACGCCCCCTTGTCCAATTGGACCGAATTGTAAATATAAACCAACCGGGGCGCCACCCAAACGCATACAAAAAAATTAATGCAAATCGGTCCAGCCGTTCGTGAGTTATGAAGTCACAACACACTTGCAACAATTTTTTATATATATAGATAGTGGGCCCGGCAATGCTTCGCTATTGCATATTAACTTGTAATATATTTAACATTTAGGTCTACAAAGTACTTTGAAAAAGGTACTTAAGCTAAATAATAATATGTTGAGTTTATTAACTTATGTGCCTTATTTCAAGTAACTCATTAACATGAAAGTTAACAAATTAAGTTTTATTGTTTTAAATTCTAAATATCATAGGCTCTATGACGATATTAAAAATTCATCATCAAAGTCATATCTTTTTCAAATCGGAAACAGACATTCCGTTAAAGTTGAAAATTCAATGTTTATTTTTTCTGTAGTATCGGGAACCGTCTGTATATTAACTATCTCTTTGGGCGTAAAAAACTCTTTTGTCATGCCTTCTCCGCCTATTGAACGCAAATATAAATTTCGTTTGAAGCTTCATGCTTTTAGCCATAAAAACCTCTTTTGCCATGTCTTCTTCTCACACGGATCAAGAATATTCCCGAATACTATCTTTGTATTGAACTCGTATTACCATTTTTTGGGATAATTCGGTCACCAATGTTTGGTTTAACAAAGTGATGATCTCACGCGCTGTAAGTCATTTTACGCCGTCGTGTTGGAACCATTTCTCCTTTAAATAATGTGCAATGACATGATAAATAAAAAAAATCAATTGATCGTCCACTGGCTCTAGTTCTTCTACCAGTTGGATTTTATATGAATGTAGGCCAAGATCTTTCCTCAGCATTTGCAGAGACCAAGTTGCTTCTTTAGTACTTCAGGCCTCAAACTTATGAACCATGTTTGTAAGTTGTAATGGGCCACTTAAGTAAGTAAGTAAGTTACTTAGAACGGCGTCGGTTCGAGTCCCCTGTCACAGGGGTAAAATTTTCGTATCAATCAGTCTATTGAAAAAGCCTGCAGAGCGATTTTTGAAAAGGGGGCGTGGCACCCCCCACTTCCACCCTGGCTGTAATTAATACTGCTTCAACAACATATATACTAAATCTCATCTTCATACCTCTGATAGTTCATGAGATATAGCCCTTTTGATTTTCAAGTTGTAGGGGCGGTGCCACGCCCCTTTATCCAATCACAACCAAATATAGCCAGGGACTATCAACAGGTCAACAGTACCACTTGGTAAAATTTTCGTATCAATCGGTCTTTTAGAAAAGCCGTTAGAGCGATTTTTGAAAAGGGGGCGTGGCACCGCCCACTTCCACCCTGGCTGTAATTAATACTGCTCCAACAACATATTTATCAAATCTCAACTTCATACCTTTGATAGTTCATGAGATATAGCCCTTTTGATTTTCAAGTTGTAGGGCCGGTGCCACGCCCCTTTATCCAATCACAACCTATTATAGCCAGGGACTCTCAACAGGTCAACAGTACCACTTGGTAAAATGTTCGTATCAATCGGGCTATTAAAAAAGCCGTTAGAGCTATTTTTGAAAAGGGGGCGTGGCACCGCCCACTTCCACCCTTACTGTAATTAATACTTCTCCAACAATATATATATCAAATCTCATCTTCATACCTCTGATAGTTCATGAGATATAGCCCTTTTGATTTTCAAGTTGTATGGGCAGTGCCACGCCCCTTTATCCAATCACAACTTATTATAGCCAGGGACTATCAACAGGTCAACAGTACCACTTGGTAAAATTTTCGAATCAATCGGTCTTTTAGAAAAGCCATGAGAGCGATTTTTGAAAAGGGGGCGTGGCACCGCCCACTTCCGCCTTGGCTGAAATTAATACTGCTTCATCAACTTATATACCAAATCTCATCTTCATACCTCTGATAGTTCATGAGATGCAGCCCTTTTGATTTTCAAGTTGTATGGGCGGTGCCACGCCCCTTTGTCCAATTGGGCGACTATACTTTAAGATGTAAGCTATCCTATCTTTCAAGTTGGATCAAACCGAACACGGTGTGCAAATTTGATTCAAATCGGTTAAGTAGTTTAGGAGTCCATCGCGGACAAACAACGTGACACGTAATTTATATATATTAATCTATAAAAATGGTGGCAAAAATGTATAGTAATTCATCAATTGAGAACGGCTGGGCCGATTTTGCTCAAACTTTTTTTAAGTTGTTCGTTATTGGCAGGAGCAGGTTTATGTGAAAGAAAATTTTGGGAAAATCTTCCGGAAAAGTCGGAAAATTGGAAAAATCGAAATTTGCCTTTTTGTATGGAATTTTTTGTACAATTGTTACAGAACGGCTTTTCGAGTGAAAAATGGAAAATTTTTGTTGAAAAATGCGGAAAATTCTGGAAAAATTTAAAAAGTTTGGATTTGTTGTTCGACGAAATTTTGCATATTACCGTATGATTTGATAATTTTGGACGATGTAACAGTGAACAATTTTGGATAATTATTCCGAAATGACTTTCCGAATGAAAACATAGAAAAATTCTAGGTGGAAAACTCGGAAAATTCCGGAAAAACTCGAAAAATTTGGATTTTTTCAGAAACATTTTGCATCGCAAATTGAGTTTTTGTATAACTTTTTGTGTGCAATTGTTCCGTAGTGGCTTTTCGGTTGAAAAAACAGAAAATTTTGGTTGGAAAATTATGGAAAAATTCCAAAAATTTTAATTTTTTTCGACGAAATTTTACATTTTTTGTGTTTTGATAATTTTGAATGATGTAAATGTGAAAATTTCGGGTAATCATTCCAAAATGACTTTTCGAATGGAAAAATAGAAAAATTCTTGGTGGAAAACTCGTAAAATTCTTGAAATAACTCGAAAATTTTGAATTTTTTCATCGAAATTTTTCATTGTATCGCTCGATTTGATGATTCTAGACGACGTAAAGGTGGAAAATTCGTTGTGCTGCTTGGAAAAATTTGGTTTATTGTGAAACCTATATGTATAAAAACGGTGTAAACAGTGTGTTGTAATTCATCAAGGGAGAACGGCTGGCCCATTTTGTTTTCAATTTTTATTCAATTGTTCGTTTTATGCAAAATAATTTTGGGAAAATCCTTTGAAAAATTCGGGAAATTGGAGAAATCGAAAATTGATTTTTTGTATGGAATTTTGTGTGCAGTTGTTACGGAATGGCTTTTCGAATGGAAAAAAAGAAAATTCCTAGGGAAAAACTCGGAAAAGTCCAAAAAATTTGTTTTTTTTATTGACAAAATTTTGCAATTTTCGCACGATTTGATGGTTTTGAACGATGTCTAGGTAGAAAATTTTTGGTTAAATGTTGGTTGGTAACGAGAAAAATAATACTTAAATAAAAAATCCGTCGAACCCGACATTGGGAGTGCCAGCGTCAAATCGTTCGATGCAAAATGCATTCGATCGCGAATTTTAACGGGAGCAAGACTATAATCTAGATGAGCTGATCGGAAGAGTTCGAACTAATGTGCCGCTGTTAAATACCGAGTACAAGAACGTGTACTATTCACGATGAAACTGGAGGCATTTACTTTCTCGATGCTCCGAGTGGGACACCTAAGACATTTTTTGTTGATTCCGGCAACAATTTGGTCAAGATCTCAAATAACGTTAGCCGCTGCATCCTCTGGCATACCTGTCACATTGTTGGAAGGCATTCGAACTGCAAATTCCTCTTTAAAACTGTCGATGAATCTTCTCACGGTTGAAAAGCCAAAGTATACAATGACCAAGAATTACGCAACGGCGAAGTAGAGCGGAAATGCCAAATCAACATTTCGGATGAATGCTCGATAACGACTAAATGAGCTTTGGAAGTAGTTGACCGAACGATAAAGGATTTACGAGGGAATTTAAAACGATTTGGTGGGGCTATGATTTTGCTCAAAATGTCTAATGCTGCTGATTTACTAAAACCATGCTTGAAAACGTCAAGAAGTTGTAATTGACTAAAAAATTAGGGGCTCATTTCATTCGTACAAATCTGTTTACAGCGGGACCGTAAAGGATGAAGCGACCAACAAGCCGACCGAATTTTCCATTCGCTTAATATGCCGCATAA
Organism: Muscina levida; assembly: GCA_964034835.1. Lineage (NCBI taxonomy): Eukaryota > Metazoa > Arthropoda > Insecta > Diptera > Muscidae > Muscina > Muscina levida. Next base: position 66,160,995 of record OZ035880.1, on the reverse strand, counting down.
TTTACAAATAAAGGTGGGATCGATCATAATCATATTGCGGAATCTGAATCAACCGAAATTGTGCAATGGTACGCGGTTGTCCGTCAAGAATCTGATAAAAAATGTGATTTCAGACGATCATAAAGGACAAATTCAATGAAGAGGAAGTCCTTATCTTACGAATTAGATAATTCCAACTGATCATCCATTCCAATTCCCCGACGACAATCAATAAATCGCAAGGCCAATCGTTGGAAGTATATGAGATTAATCTCGAATTTCCCTGTTTTATGTCCGGTCAGTTGAACGTTGCTTTTTCGAGTTTTGGAGAACCGCCTTCGTTGTTTGTTTTTGAGGCGGAAAACTAATCGAAAAACATTGTTTATCAAACATTCTCTACTGAGTTTATCTAAAGGCAAAAAAATGGGGCGAGACGAAGTTCGCCGGGTCCGCTAGTATGTATATAAAAATGGTGGCAAAAATGTATAGTAATTCATCAATTGAGAACGGCTGGGCCGATTTTGCTGAAATTTTTTTTCATTTGTTCGTAATTGCCAGGAGCAGGTTTATGTAAAAGAAAATGTTATGAAAATCCTCCGGAAAAGTCGGGAAATTCGGAAAAATCGAAATTTGCTGTTTTGTGTTGAAATGTGTGTGCAATTGTTACGAATAGATTTTCGATTGGAAAATAAAAAAATTTGGTAAAAAACTCGGAAAATTCCGGAAAATTTTGAAAAATTTTATATGTTTTTTTCGACGAAATTTTGTATATTGTTGTATGATTTGATAATTTTGGACGATGTAACAGTGAAAATTTTCGGATAATTATTCCGAATGGAAAAATAGAAAAATTATCGGTGGAAAACTCGGAAAATTCCGGAAAAAAGTCGAAAGTTTTGGATTTTTTCGACGAAATTTTCCATTGTACCGCATTGTTTGATGATTTCAGAGGACGTAAAGGTGGAAAATTCATTGGGATCAAGGGCGTAGCCAGGATTTCATGTAGGGGGGGGGGGCAGTCGGTTTTACATTTCATGTTAATAGTATGTTTACAAAAAAATAAAACTAAGAACCTAACAAGAAAATCAATACCCATGGTTTTGACAATATTTTATCATACAAAAGTAGCCTATGTTTTTTTTTTAAATTTTAAGACATCGAGTTCATGTAGTACCAAAAAATTGTTTTTTAACATCTTAGTTGTTTTGTTTTTTGTACATTTCTTGAGCGATTTTAAAAATTTTTTATCTTGTGTTATTTGAAACCAAACTGTGTAATTTTTTTTTTGCTTTTATACCAAAAATTCAATTTTAAACTATAAATAAAATAATATTTTGTGTTTACAAGTAGGCTATGTAGTGTGCTTTTCATTTAAAAAGACCAATACGATAACATGTTACATCATCTGTCAAAATAAAGAAATTTCATCAAATTTGGGTTGATCATACATCATTTTGACAATATCGATACTTTTCATTTCTTCAGACTGGACCAAAAATCTTTGTAATAATCAACTACAGTATAAAAACTGGACAAATGAGATAAAATCTTTTTGTGTTAGTGTATCATTCGATACTTTGGCTATACGATCAGAAAAGATTTTTTATTGTGGATATTAATGGTCAATTTATTGTCACGCACTAGGATGACACGTTTCGAACCCCATGACGAGTTAATCTTCAGACCCCTTTGTGACGAATTGAAGCAATCTGCTACATCAGTGAATGTAAATCTGGTAAATCTGTTTAGTTATTATAAAAGTACATTCACAGGGATTTAATTATTATTCTCATATTGTCTTCGATATTTTGACATTGCTACAACCTGGAGGCTTAGCATGCATTACAATTTTACATTTAAGGTAAAAAAAAACCTAGTTTGATAGATAAAAAGAAGAAATTTAGCATGCCATAGCCTCCAAGTAGGCGAAATACAGAAAAAATTGTTCAAACTTCTATATCCTTTAAAATATTAAAGTCCTTTACAAATTAACGAAACCGTGGATGAAAAAGTAAGTATGCAGTTTCCTATACATAGACACTACTATCACTTGTATATAGTTTCGATCATTGGTCATAATTGGTGTCGCATGGTGTCATATACTTGGTATTGGGTAAAGGATTTCAATTACGAGCATTAGTTTTTACTGGTTTTGTGAATCAAACCTGGTATTAGAGTTTAATTTGGAACAACTTTCTTAAAAAAATTTATCGAGACAACCAACCGAATTGAAGTTATAGGCTGTTAAAATTGAGTCAAAATCGGTAAATAAAAATAATCTACCATTTTAGTATAAACAAAAATTCTCTGTGAAAAAGTCATAGAAACTCAAAAAATAATGACGCAGTTCGATTTCTCGTGTCTGAATTAAAGTAACTCAATCTGTCACACCAATTTTCCAAGACCTTGTTAATGCTTTCGGGCTGTAGCTCACGTATTGCTTTAATGATATTGGCCTTAAGTGTTTGAATTGCTTCTGGATTAAAATAAACTATGATTTTAAAATTAACTTGTATTTGGTCCAGCCTCTATATCATTTGACACGAGAAAAAGTGTAACGTATTAACATGTTGGACCTTAAGTAACTGAAGAGCGAATTCAGTTCTGGAGCCATGTCCGACTGTCTGGGCGGCTGGCTGGTGTGCAGGGTAACTCGAGTAAACTTTACTGATCGTTTTATTTTCCAAAATTTAGTTTGAACTTCCTAACAAAAAACTAGGCGATATTTGAATTTGGTCAGTTTAATTATCTTACAACAATAGGTAAAATCTCAGAAAACCGAAATATTTTCTACAACCCTTTTAGTACCTTCAATACAAATTGCAAATGCACTAAAAACAGTAAAAATTTTGCGCAATCTTATCGCTTATTAAACGTTAACTTACGAACAAAAAAGGCCTCGTTCTGACTGCTACTACTTCTAATACAAGGTAGTCTAAATTTTGCCTACAATTTCAAGGAACTCTTTGTTAAAATATCCACTAGAATTGTGGAGAATGAACATAGGGTGAAAGTTCTTATCAGTTAGTGAAATTTCTGTACTGTTTTTTTTTTGGATTTTCATATATTACGGAATTTTGACAGATTTTCCAGGTTACTGCCCCCCCTGCTCCTACCTGGCTACGCCCTTGATTGGGATGCTTGAAAAATTTCTGCTTATTGTTAAATCTATATGTGTAAAAATGGTGTGAAAAGTGTATGATAATTTATCAATTGCCGGCCCATTTTGCTTCAATTTTGGGAAAATCCTTCGGAAAAGTCTGAATATTGGAAAAATCGAAAATTGTTTTTTTGTAATGAATTATGAGCAATTGTTAAGGAATTGCTTTTCGATGGAAAAATAGAAAATTCTTATGGAAAAACTCGGAAAATTCTGGAAAAGCGCAAAAAAATTTATATTTTTATAGACGAAATTTTGCAGTTTTCGCATGATTTGAAGATTTTGAACGATGTCAAGGTGGAAAAGTTCTGATAAATGTTGGTTGGAGAATTTAACGAGATAGTTAATAATTAGATAAGAAATATATATTGATATTCACTGCAATATTTGGTCATTTTTTTTCAAAAAATTAGTTTACGTTTGAAAAATTAAGTTATCCACTTGGATTGCCGGCATTCATTTCGTAACGACTTTTACGTAACCGTTGTGCAATAATTAGTCAGACTATACACAGTTCATCCACGCCAAAGTGTATTCTTCTATTTTTGCGTTCCTCTAATTCCTTGCGTACTGTGGATGGTGTGCTATGCGCCGATTTTCGCGAGGCTTGACAAAATTCAAAAACGATTCAAATTCGTACATTGTTTGCGATCATCAGAGTCCGAAGGTCCCGACCGAATAACATGTGCGTACTCATATGCTACAATCTGCTGTCGACATTGGCAATGCCAGCGCTAAATAGTTTGATGCAAGATACATTCGATCTCAAATTTTAACGGGAGCAAGACTATAATCGAGATGAGCTGACCGAGAGAGTTCGAACAAATGTGCCGCTGTTAAATGCCGAGTACAAGAACATGTACGATCCGCTGATGAAGGTTGTTGACGATAAAACGGGATGCTCCTGGTGGGACAGGCTAGACATTTATTTATTGATTCTGGGAACAATTCGGTCAAGATCTCTAATAACGTTGGCCGCTGCATCCCCTGGCATGGCTGCAACATTATTGGAAGGCAGTCGAACTGAAAATTCCGCTTTAAAACTGACGTTGAATCTTCTCACGGTTGAAAAGAACCTCCCACCGTCTGCTAAATTGGCAACGGCCAAATTCGTGTTGATGTTTCCACTGAATTGATATCGTCTCCTGCAAATTTTTGCGAGTTCACAACGTCGGAGGGCAACTCATCACATTGCACAAAATTATAAAAATCTCGATTTTATTAATTAGCGGGCAGTGCTAGCAGCGAAGAATAAGGACATTAATGGCTTGAATTAGATTTTAGAAAGTCAAATTGCTGGAGAACTGCATTCGCACAAATCTGTTTATCGCGAGACCGACGAGGATGAAGCGACCAACAATCGACCGAATTCTTCAACTCGATTAATGTACCGCATAATTTACAGATGAAGGTGGGATCGATCATAATCATATTGCGGAATCTAAATCAACCGAAATTGTGCAACGGTACGCTGTTGTCCGTCAAGAATCTAATAAACAATGTGATTTAACCAATGATCATCAAAAACTAATTCTAAGAAGAGGAAGTCCTTATCTTAAGAATCGGGTAATTCCAACTGATCATCCATTCCAATTCCCCGAAGACAATCAATGAATCGCAAGGCCAATCGTTGGAAGTATGTGGCATTAATCTCGAATTTCCCTGTTTTTCGTGCGGTCAGCAGAACGTTGCCTTTTCACGTTTTTAAGAGCCGGCTTCGTTGTTTGTTTTTGCGACGGAAAACATTGTTTATCATACAACTCTCTGATGAGTTTATCTTAAGGCATTAAATTAGGGCGAGACAAAGTTCGCCGGGTCCGCTAGTTAATTTATATTTATGAAACCACCGATTGTGTTTTTTTAATATTACATATCATTAATTTGAAACATACGTCTTGGGGTGATTGTGCCAACAACGTAAATGTAAATGGATGTGCTCCATTTAGGTGGCTCTTTCTTTAGAGTTTGTAGGAATTTCTGATCATGTCCCATTATATCCAAATGGAAATAAACATTAGGACGCACAGTGTGAGATTTAGTCAATCTAGCGTCTCAAAATTAATTTTTATATGAAGTTTTAGAGATATCGACTTGAAATTTGGCACGATCGTTAAGGAGATTATAAGCTTCAATATGGTGAAAGATAACTTGTTCCAACTAGTGTCAAAGGGGACTAGTTCCGAACTATCCTCAAAAACACTAGTTGGGGACAATTTTTTTTTACACATTTATATTCAATATTTCTTCTTTTTTTCTCTTCTAACTAAAACTTGTCGATATATTGATATCAGTACCCAAATACAACCATTTCTATAAAATGCTTCAAGTTTCGAACTTTAGTTTTCGATGATTCTTTGCAAATGAGAAAAATAAAAAGTTAATGTTGTTTCAATGTTAAATTTATTGATATCTAAAACATTATAAAGAGGAAAAACTAAAAAATTCGACGAAAGTTCTTAAAAGAATGGAAAATATTCAAAATAAGATATTAATCAAAAACCAAAATAAAGAAATTATATACAAATTATACAAAAGTAAAAAGCGAAAAGTAGAAATAAAAAAAAATAAGGAATTTATACAAAAATAAAAATTCCAGAGTGCTGCAAGCAATGTTTTTTATGCTAAATTATCAAATTCATAATTTAGTTGGGTGTCAGACAAAAGTGCAATGACCTCAGAAGGTAAAGTAGAACGCTTGGTTTTTGGGGGCAAACGTAAACTTGCAATCAAAGGGTCTGACGTGATAAGCAACCTATGCAATAAATCTATGTTGGTGTCAAGTCGGGACGTTTTTCTTGTGAATAGTTCGCGATACTGTCTCGACTCTTTATTGCGTGCTTCTTGCGCTTCTTCAGAAAAGTTTCCTATGGGAAGAATGCATGAAGATATTGACTCTTTGCATTTTCGTTTTTGTATACTCGAAGCACTTTCAGCAAACTCTTTTCTCGCTTTCCGCGTTGCGGAATTTGTTTTGAAGTTGATGGTGCGTGATCAAGAGCAAAATCAACAGCAGAAATTTTTTAACTTAGCCAAATAGCATTGTCATGCATAAATCTTGCTTTATCTCGGTGAGATTTGCTCCATCGTGGTTGAAATTGGAAGCAAAGCTTTTTTATACGATCTTTAATTTTGGTATCGTCAACATCTGGTCCAAAAATTGATATAACGTGCTTTTCGACCGCTTCTGTTTTTTCTATTTTCACCTTGCTCAACCAAATCCAAAATAGCTCCTCTCGCGATATTTCACTCATACTAAAAAAAGGCAAAAAATGGGCAGGATTTTATTTTTTAAATTTGTTTTGGGCACATTAACAAAGATTCTGGTGGCATTCCCATCACGGAACTCCGTGGGACTTGGAAGTTCTAGTCTATCAAAAATTTGAAAGCTTTAAAATTTGTCTTACCTTTTAGGTGGTTATAAAACAATTTTTTCAAAATACTTGAGTGCAAAAATAAATATTGAATAAAAAAAAAATTTTAAGTTTAAGTAATAACCTTTAATACAAAAAATATTTTAGGCCAAAAACAACACTCACAACTTCGACCTGATCACTCAAACTTTTGTGATCAATGCAAGCTTGAAAATCAATTATTTCATGCTATGAAATTGCTCGTGTTTGATAGCTGTTATCACGCCAATGACATTTTTTTATTCTCTTTTGTGTTTGTTTTCGTAACAATTGGGGTCTCTTCTCACGTTAAAAAAAATATGAGCGAGTTACGAAAACATTTTTTTTTTTAATTTCGAGACGCCAGATTGATTAAATCTCACAGTGTGGGACGGGTCATTCTTTTTTTTGGCAAAAATCGTATACCAGAATCGAAATCTACGACGAATTCTAAGATAATTTCACCAAGAAACAATGTGTCTAAAATCAATTCCTAGCTCCCGCTGAGAGGCATGAAAATATCGGGTAAACGTAAAATCAAAATTTTCGCTTTTTACACCCGTACCTAGGAGGTCATCATAGAATCCAAGGAGTACCTTTCTTGACCCCCCAAGGGCGCCAAGGGAACCGGCTGCCATTTTGATCTACAATTTCGATGTTTAGGGACCAAGACGAAGTGCATGGTATATTTTTGTTTTTGTTTGGCCCCGGGTCCATATTCTGCACTTCAAGTATTTATAAAAACTTAATTTCTGTATGCCAACTTTCAGAGGCAATATTTCATTTGTTTGTTGAGGTGTTCGCTATATACAGAAAGTTTAAAAAAAATTTATCTCGAGTTTTCGATTTTTCCTGATTTAATAACTAAAAAAGGAGACCCTATTTTTCATGACAAAATAAAATTTTTCAAATGCATTCGGCAAAATTATGTAATTTGGTACCCCTTCTGGGCTGATTTCCCGTTTAGAAACTTGAGTAGTAGGTCAATTTATAAGTACCATGTGCATTTATGGTTAGGGAAAAAGAAAAAGTTATTGTCATCATTATTTATATACGATTTATAATTATATACATTTTATTTTTGTAACTTGTAGTATTTTTGAAACCATTAATGGCCCCAAAGCGAGAAGCTATCCCATACCTCATTCATGGGGTGTAAAGGGAAATTAAGTTTTTTTTAAGTATGGCCCAAAGGGCTCGGTTTTTTATAGAAGTACAAATAAATAAATAAAATATGGGTCAAAATCGAAAGGCAACTTCGGCAAAAAAAAATTTACCAAATATTTTTTTTTTAAAAATCCGTTCCATAAAAATTTTTTGTACATTTTGTTGCAGATCAGAAACCCGTCCGCTATTATAAAAAATAGTGGTATCCAAAGACCAGAGAAAAAATAATTATTTGTAGTGTTATGTTTTTAGAAATATATAATTGAAAAAAAAAATGTTTTAAATTTGTTTTTTTTTTTCAAAAATATTGTGATGCAGATTTTTTTCCAAGTTTCTGAAGTATGAAAAAACTATGTATATATATTGTTATTTTTACTGACCCCCACGAACAATCCACGAAAAAAAATGAATTTTTTTATAAATTTTCGAATCGAAATAACAACAACAACTTGAGATATATCAAAAGGTTGGTATTGCTTAGTACCGCAAACTGCCTTATTTAGTCTGTCCATCGGTCAAGGCTCACAATTTTTTAATCGGAAATACAAAAAGTGCCAAAAAACCATTTTTAATTTTTAACGGCCCATAAAACTTTACTGGTTTACTGTACGTCATTTTTCTATCTTAAACGTTTGTAGTACTAAGTGTGTAGTACTAAGATTACAATCTATATATTTTCCTAAGACCTCTTTTCCCTAGACGAACCACGCATATGCAAACTAAAGAAGTTCATCAAAACAACTAGAAATCTTCAATAATTTTTTCCACATTTTGTAGCTTTGAGTGGCTGAAAATGTTGCAGGTACATTATAAAAAATCGCTAAAATCTATGTATAGCCTAACTTCTGAAAAATCGTGTATAACATCATATGAAATAATGGATGTGTATGTCTACTTCATGAGTTTTAAAACATTTTGACTTTCCCACATATACATATAAATGAAGGCTATATGTATATGTTAACCGATTTCTTTACAAATTCATACCGATCGTTCTTGTTGCTGGAGGATCATTTGTATCAAATTTGGTTAAGATCGGATGCATCCCAGAATTAAGCGCTGTTTTGGGAGTCCCATACCCCACTGTGCGTCGTCACACAGTCGATTGTCGAGTAATTAGTCATTTTCACTGCTGCTGTAAACAATAAAAATTTCTCACTTGCAATTCCCTTGTGATAACTTAATACGCCTACAATAACGTTTGTCACATTTCTGCCTTTTGCATCCATGCAGTCGATATATACATTTATCATATTTTTAGCTCGAAAAACGGATTTTCTTGTTTTTAGGATCGAAAAATTAATGTGAAAAATATGAAATATGCTTCAAAAGGGTACTTTTTTTTAAAAAATATGCTCTTATAAATATGAAATATGCTAAACAAAGAATACTTTTTAAATACACCCTTAAAACCTAAATATGCTAAAATATGACTTTATGGATAAAATAAGCAAAAATATGCTGCAACAAATAGGTGTCAAAACACTTGTAAGAGTATGAAACATATTAATACCTTACCCATTTGTTAATATATCATTCTAAAAAAACATGCATTTGAATATGTCCGATTTCCCTGAACATGACTATTAATAATGAAAAAACTTGTGGCTAAGGTAGTATCTGTGGTTATGACACGCAATCGCATATCTCTAAAATCCCACAATTTTTTCTTAAATTACAGACTTTTTGAAATATTTTCACTAGTTTTTATAAGCTCACCCTTAGGGATGAGGGTATATATCATATATTAGCGATGAGAGTTTATATCAATAATTTTTTTCAGAATTTTTAAAACTATTGGCGCATGTCCGTCTGTCGGGCTGGTGGCTGGTGGGCAGGATAAGTTGGGTGAAACTAAATTGATCCTTATGAAAATTTACCAGTATTAATATTTTCCTATATGAAATAAGGGGAAATTAACACTATTGAATAATTAATATTTTTATTTCTCCAACTACTTCCAAACTTTAAACCTCAGAAAACCTAACAATTTGCAGCACCCCTACAGGTAGCTCCCATACAAATGATCGAAATTGCTCCCATAGTTCTACATGCGTATGTTTTGTAAGTGCACTGAATTAAGTAACATTTTTCCCAAGGTAAGCGTTTTTTGAACGTTTAATTACAATTCAAAATCGGACACATTTTGCTGCCCCTTCTAGTACCTCTGTGTAAATTTGTCAGTTTCGCGAAATTTAATATATCATCGTTGTTTTTGTATTTATTCGGTCTGTTATTAGAACATTGATTTGGAATTTGTTTCAAGCTCAAGACCAGTGTTTTTGAAAGAAGTTTATAGCAGAATGATATTCTCATAATGCCAGGCAGTCTGTACAGCTGTTTCGGATTCAGCCACGAATCCTCATCAGCAGACTTTGGTATAATGGTTGCAAATTGTTCATCAAGTCTTATGCACCAGAATCTCACATCGAAATGAGAATTCTTTCTTGAGTGCATAGACTCGAAAAACTTCACAACCATTCACTACGAGAAACCATTTGCTAAACTTCTTTCTTGTTTTGCTTTGTTTATGTTGAGAAAGCCGTCGGCTTTCAAACAACATGTTTTTGTTGTTGGTTTCGCAACCAACAGATTTGCCATAAGCATTATTTCAGCTTTGCGGCTCGCCGTGCTCTGCGTCATCATCATCGTTGTTTTTGCATTTATTCGGTCTGTTATTAGAACATTGATTTGGAATTTGTTTCAAGCTCAAGACCAGTGTTTTTGAAAGAAGTTTATAGCAGAATGATATTCTCATAATGCCAGGCAGTCTGTACAGCTGTTTTCGGAGACTTGATGAACAATTTGCAACCATTATACCAAAGTCTGCTGATGAGGATTCGTGGCTGAATCATTCTGCTATAAACTTCTTTCAAAAACACTGGTCTTGAGCTTGAAACAAATTCCAAATCAATGAAATTTAATATATTTCTAATAATTGTATGAAAGAAAATCCTTAAGACCTCGAAAATTTTTTACTTTTAATATATTTTATTTATGGTTGAAACTTGCGAAACAGGGTGGTAATTATGATTTCTTTTAAGATTATGGTTCAAATTAAGAGAGACTATTTCCTTAGTTCTTAGATGATACGGATAAGATTCGGTAAGCCTATATAAAAGGACCAAATGACATGAAATAATGAATTGAACTTTTTACATTTGTTGAGGAATTTATTAACGCTTTTTACACTGAAACCTTGTTTTCTACATGTCTGTAAACATCTGGTCTCTCGACAGAAAGTCCTATCTCCAACCGTTGATGCACCACAAGCAGGCAAATAATAATACATAAGTAATTTCTTTTAAAAATCAGTTAATATCAAAAACTCAACACTTAGCAAATGTCCTATATAGAGTGGGGGTATTTATCAGTCAGTGCAGCCGACTGAAATTTCTGTACCAGTTTTAACTGGCCCCTGTTATACCATCATAATATATTGATATCATCCAAAGGATAGTGACTTCACAACGATACTATTAACAACGTATAGGAAGATGGGTCAAGATGAATCAGGACATGTTCGTTCCTTTCATTACAATTTTACCTGTGGGAACAAAATATTGGCTTCTTCACTACAAAATGAAGGCAGTTTTGCGAAAACGGCACCAAAATTATGTAATAAATGTGTTAATGTCCTGTATGTTGGTCAACGGAATGGTATCCGACATTATTATCGGATGATTCAGGTGTCCGAATAAGTTTTTTTTTAAATTGTTTCCGAATTGTTTTAAATCCGTTTTTTGTACCCTTACCCTAAGGGTAGGAGGGTATATATCATTTGATACGACCAAAAAGTGAAACACATTGAAGGAGTCACTTAAGACCCTAGGTTTCTTTGAACCAAATTCGATTCATGACTTTTTAAATCGTTTGAGCCATGTCCGTCTGTCTGTCTGTCTGGCTGTCCGGCTGGTGCGCACGATAACTTTCTAAGACGCAACCAAAAGTTTTAAAATTTTGCACGAGTTAATATTTCCCCAAAACTACTTACGGTATTGCAAATAGGCTACATGGCCCTGCCCCTTCGGGTACCTCCCATACAAATACATCATTCCGCCCACTTTAGAAATCGAGTTATAATATCAATACGCCCAACGGGATCGTACCCAAATTCTGTAATTAGTAAAGCTATAACAGGAAAGTTTTAGAAAAAAATTGGAAGTCTAGCCACGCCTCTTCTGGTACCTCCCATACAAATGTACCTTTCTGCCCACTTTAGGGATGGAGTAATAATATCAATAAAACCAACGCGATCGTACCCAAAATCCTTTATTTAGTAAAGCTAAAGCAGGATAGAGTTTTAGAAAAAAATTGGAAGTCTAGCCACGCCCCTTTTGGTACCTCCCATACAAATGTAAAATTTCGTTCGCTTTAGAGATGGAGTAATAATATCAATACACTCGACACGGTCGTATCCAAATTCTGTATTTTGTTAAGCTATTACAGGATAAAGTTTTGCAGAATAAATTTTAAGCCTAGCCATGCCCCTTCTGGTAACTCCCATACAAATGTACCACTACGCCCACTTATAAAATAGAATAATAATTTCAATATACTAGAAAGTTTTATGTTTTACTGAGGGTGAGGGTATATGTAAGTCGGGTTTCCCGACTGAAACTTTCTTACTGGTCCGTCCACATTATTTTCATATATCACGTTACACAAATTGTATTGAGTATTAGACTCACAGGACCTACAAATATGGTAAAGTAATTTAATTTGTGTGCAATTTCTGGGCACATAGAATAAAATTTAAATTATAATCAAATGCGGTTATAATTTTTTTCTATGTATCAACTCACTTACTCCCCAAGTTTTAAACTTAAAGATTTCGCAAGTTTTAGCCAAAGTTCTTCATAACCTAAGGAAAATTTAAAAAAATTGCGCATTTGACGAAGAACTTTATAATTTTCACGTTAGATGCACAAGTGAGAGAAGTCAAACCTTTTAGCATAACTGTCTGTACTACCATAACATAGTGCTGTTAAACTAACAGTGAATGTCACAGGAATAGCAAAGAGACAACTAACGGTGTGTGTGTGTGTGTGCATTAACTACACAAGTGGATAATTATATGCTCACAATAGAGAAGACGAAATCTTATGTATTATTCGTCTGTATGTTACACTTGGTTTCTTTTGGGGCCAGCTATGCAGAAATATTAAGCTCAGCTGTTTGTAAACAGAGAACATTTCATGGCATTGTTGTTGTTTTCCTCTATATACACCATTTTGACAATTGCAAACAGTCAATTTGTGACAGTTGAAGTAAGCAGTTGTTAACATAACAACGATTCTATGCCACCACTCTTAGACAGACGCACGAAGTGTTAAGGCGACGTCGCTTGTCTTGTGGAAATTTAAAAAAGAAAACCTAAATATTTTTAAACTACAGCAAGAAAAGTGTCAACGGAAATAACGAATAGCAGGCAAAGAAATTTTTGGTACTAAAGTGAAACAAGTGCTTAGAGTTTAAGTTACCTAAAATTGAAGTCGAAAAAATCAATACACTTTTTTTGTTATTGTGAGATTTAGCGAAAAAAACAACGAAAACGAAAATCAATCGAAAGCGTAGAGCATAACACATAAAAACTGTTACATAAATCAGTGCGTTCGTTGGCTTAGTGTGTTTTTTTTTCGTGAGCGTTTTCTTCTATACATTCAAATTGTTTGAAAAAAAAAAATACATACACCTCTCTCTTTGTCGCGTTTATCTGCTGTTATCAAGTGCGCAGAATCCTGTTAACGTCGTCTTGTGTCAATTGCCAAACCTTTTTACAGCTGTTAAGTCGTACAGCCCAAGACCACACACACACATACATATAAAGTCCTGGCCACATACAAATTTCACAAAATACAGACAGTGGTAGATCGGTATTCGGCCCAGTGTCCACGTAACGGAATACGCGTTAAACTACAAACGGAGAAAGTTGCCACAAAAAAAGAAGAATTTTAGTAGCAACAACAACGTTTTGTGTAATTTGTGTTTTTTCAGAGAAGAAAATCTAAGATTAGAAAAATCTCTACAAAAATAAAGTAAAATTTGTCAATTATTATTGAAACAATCAGAAAACGTGATTGTGTGTATTACGTATAAAGTTTTATATAGATTTTGGATTTGTGAGAAAATTTTCGACAAAACAAAATCTTTAAGTGTCAAGTGAAATCCTTTTGCCTATCCCATCTTAATACAAGAATTGTTCGAGCAGCTTTTACCCAAAGTCAAGTTGAATTTGGATACTAATTTTTCATCACACTGTGCTGAACAATGTAAGTCTTTGTCTAATATTCTAATGTCCTTTGCCATGTCCTTTGCAGCAGAATTATTACTTATTAACAAAGCGACGTTTTATCGGCGTTGTAATGCGTCGGTATTTTATATACACATTCATATATATCTTATACGTTGGTATTTGCAGTTGTTGTTGTTTTTGGTCCATCCGGTAAATATACGTATGTATATTCAGCCAACTTTTTATTTATGTGCGACCACAATGTACCACGTCTATGCGAGTGGCTGTTGTTGGTATCCTTGAAATTGTAATTTTTCAATATATCCCTTTGTTGTCGGTCCAGTCTCTTTAGTTAAGCAGTAAAGGACAACAACTGCAAAATAATAGTTAATAATAACAATATAATCGCAAAGAAAACAAAAAAACAAAACTAGTCAAGTAAAAACAACCTTGCAATGCGGCATTTCCTTTTGTCTGCCTCCGCCATTGTTTGTGCCTGACATTGAAAAATTGTAAAATTTTGCAAGACCACTTAGATCCTTCCCTTCTGCTCTGCAGGATACATTGACCATTCGTTTTATATTCTAAAGCAAAATTAATATTCTTGCTTTGTTGTCCAAACAAAATTTATCAACAGTTTTGGGTAATTTATTATAACACGAATTCGATGATCCCACTACCTCTGTCCCTTGTTTAAGCTTTCACCCTAACGCTGACTCTCGCGCAGTTTTTCTATATCCTTTTGGTTTTGCTTTTGTACGGAATTGACACCCACGCGTTACCAACAAAGTCGAGCACAATGGTGGAGTACGTCGGTGGTCTTTGCCTGAGTTTCTTATGATTTACTATAAGGTTTCCATGGGTTTTTGTTGCCATTTCGGATGAGCTGAATACACATTAACTTTGGTAACATTAAGTGAGGATTTAGCGTGAAAATGCGTTAAAATGGTGAGAATATTTGGGGATTAATCTAAAGAAATATACGAAATATTTTTTATGTATTAAAGATTTTGCTCAGCAATAACATAACAATGCGTAGCACAGTGTCTCAGCGGCGACCGAGCAGTGAAATGTCGTTAATTTTTTTTATTCAAAAGTAAACACATAATGTGGATAATATTTAAACTTTTTCTTGGATATGTTAAGAGCTTTCGGTACAGATTATAACAGAATGAAAAATTTTACAAATATTTTTATGACAACACTAGTTTGTGTTTGAAAATATTGATTACGGTACAACACATGATTTTGGGACTCAATTCAGAGAACTGCACGTGAAAGTAGCCCCAAAAAGAAGAAGTTCTGCATCTTTCGTTTTGTCAAGTTACATGCTATATTAATTAAATATCGATTTGAAGTAAGTAAGTAACGTATGTTCGCGACACACAGTGGCAGTATGTTGCGAATTCTATGACCACTGCCGAAAGCCCTGGTACGATGAGGAATGTCGCGCAATGTCTTAGGAAAATGACGCGTGGGGTGAAGGAACGATATAATGAGAAGAGGAGTGAGATGAAACGCCTCTGCATGCGGGAAAACTGTCTATGGAAGAAAAAGAAAGAGTCATTATATCGAATTTTAGAGTCGATAGAGGAGAAGCCCGAAAGTTATGCCAAAAGCTGAAAGACTATACTCTTGGAACAGGGATCCCGTCCTGTAAGTACAAAGAAAAAAATCTGGTCACGAACACGTAAAGTCTGCTGCATATATGGAGAGAACACACTCTGCTCGTTTCCGATGGCAGCATAAGTGACGAAATCAGGCCAATCATCGACGGCGGAGAAGATTGTCCACCACCGATTCAAAACGAGATCAGCTCGGAAATTGCACGGTTTAAAAACAACAAAGCTGTAGGAATCGATTGACTGCCGGCAAAACTTTCTAAGGAAAGCGGCGATGAGCTAGCAAGTGTGTCTACCAACTATCGCGGGATCAGCCTTTTACCAATCGCATACAAGGTCATGTCTAGTGTGTTGAGAAGACCAAAAAATTTTCAACTATTTTACTTTATTATGTAATGTAAAAAATATAACGACTTATTTCCAAATACTTTAGAACAGACTTATAACATTGGAATAACCGCAGTCCATTGCAATTTTAAAGGCGTTTTGTATGCCTCTTACTAGGCTTATTAGAAAGAAATTCTACAAAGATTGCAGGATCTCATTGCTTTATTACTCCAGCCTAGTGGTAGACATAACCGAACGTACGCACACAACAGCATGCGGTCGCACAAAAAGAGGCAGCTCTGTCGAATTGTACACGATGAAAATTATGTGCTCTTCTAACAATCGTGCTTTTATGCCCTCCCAACACTCGTTGAACATGGTTTTTCTGTCTGTACTTGTGTCTGTTTTTTGTGTTGAATGCGACACAAGCATGTGTGGTGATCCTTTCATAACACTCAAGCAAAGACTGATTATTATGAATTCAACAAAACTTTCGAGTAAGTGTGAATTATCGATAGAGTCTGTGAGAAAAACACGATTACACCCCATTAATGAGATATGGCATAGCCACTAGCGTTTTTGTGAATTAACACAGACAGCATTGAAAAAAACAACAACATCAACAACTTTTTCCACTTTACTAATTTACATATTTAAAAGTTATTAACAATTTTTATTTAAACAAAATGTGACATTTAAAAAAATCGTGTGGGGCACGATTTTACTTCAAAATGACCCAAATTTTTTTTTGGTAAAAACGCAACTTTCACCATCGCATGGTGCTAGGGCCGGTGACGTGCCATAAAGCCATAGGTAAAGATGCGCGCCCCCCGCCGCATACACCGTAGTTAGTCTTGTTGGGTACTTGGTCTAGATACTCCCTCTATCCCTGTAGTGCGAGACTATTGCGGTGGGTGGCACGCCTATGGCTTTAATGCACGACGCCGTACAGTGGAAAATCGTAGGGTAAGACCAGCCCATAATTCATTTTTAAAAAGGTTCGAATTACACCATAATTTTTTTTTATCGAAATGCTAAGATGTCGAACCTAAAAATTTGAGGAAAATTTTTGATGTGTGGTCAATAGTAGTACTCGGAAAAAAGGACCGTATTCACATCTTTTTATGACAATGATTTATTACTATAAAAATAAAACATATTTCAGAGCATATTTTTAATATTATTCACATTACAATTAAGGAGTTATATACCTTACTGGAAAGGTAATTTGATGTAGATTAATGATGTAATGTTGTTTTGGCTGCATGCAAAAACTTTGGTAAGGCTTTTAATTAGGAGCTCTGTTTAGCTCTGCGTTCATATGTAAAAGATATTAAAACTTAGTACATTAATAAAATACTATAAAAATTTTAGCTGCATATTCGTGCATAAACATAAGTTACATTCAATTATGTTAAAAGACTCAGTTATTTAGATAAAAAAACAACTCTTAAAAAACTAAGTTTTTGGGTATAAATTCTTTATTCTAGGCTAGTGATAACCAAAAATTGAAAAACATACCACTTGTGCCGACAAACCAATACAAGGTACAAGGTAAACTGACTGATAAATATCATCACCCAATATACTATTTTGTTTAAGTCTTGGGAGATAGCAAAATGGGTGTGACAAATAGTTAGGTTTTCTGAGGTTTTGCCTCATTAACTGATATAGTCCATATTCATTCTCGATTTATAATTTTAATAACCGTACAACCTACGCAAAATTTGACTGAATTCAGTGTTCTTTCAAAAAAGATATGCATATAAGACTATAAGAGTGAATTTGGTCGTTGTATGGGAGTTCCGGGTAGGGGTGTGTCAAATAGTTAGTTTTGCCTCCTATTATAAGATAAATTAACCGACCAATTTTCATTACCCTCCAAGTGTCCGTTTGGAAGTTATGGGAGAAATAGTAATTTTCCCGAAATAGGTCATTTTGTATGGGAGGTACCAGAAGGCTTGGACCGATATAGTCCATATTCATTCCTGAGTCCAATTTTATAAGCGAAACATTTTACCCAACATATTACTGAATTAAGTGTACTTCCAATAAAGATATGTATGTAAAACTATGAGCGTTATTTCAGTCATTTGTATATGAGGTACCAGAATGGGCGTGGCAAATGTTTCGGGTTTTCTTAGGGCTTGCCTACTTTTGCAAGTAGGTAAATAAACTGACGAAATTCAAATATTCTCCGGTCGTCCGTTTGGTATGATTTTTTTTTATTGATATGTTAAGGTTTACTCGAGTTATCAGCCATACATGCAGCCAGCCTGCCAGAAAGACGGACATAGCTCAATCGTCTTAAAAAGTCCTAAAACGAATTTGGTCTTAAGATACTTGTGGTCTTACTCGTCTCCTTTAATGCGTTACACTGTTTTTCGTATTAAAAATTGTAGCAAATACATGTACAAGTCATCTTTATATGCTAAAAATAAACTTCTTACTTTTATTCTGAAATAAGTTCTGGTTTAATTTGGCTCATATTTTATAGAATAATACCAAATACATTTAAAATTATTCGTGCAAAATTTCAGAACTCTATCTCTAAGAACAAAAAATTTACAGATCTTTGATCCGATAAGGACTAAAATTTTCCACTGTGCGCCGCTATGGCCAATGTTTGGTTATTGCCCTAGTGTACATGTCTTGTTCGCAGAATCAAAGCAAATGTTTATGCCTTCAAACTACGGGCAGGAGGGTATATATCATTTGATACAACCCAAAAGTGTGACACATAGAAGCAGTCCCTTTAGACCCTACGTTTCTTTGAATCAAATTTCATTCATGACTTTTTAAGTCGTTTGAGGCGTGTCTGTCTGTCTGGCCGACTGGCTGGTACCAAATGTTTTGTTAATATTTCCCCACAACGGCTACACCCCTTCTAGCACCTCCCATACAAGTGTACCATTCGCCCACTTTGGAAATCAAATAATAATATACGAAAGTAAGTTTAAAGGCGCGTTCCAACACAAGGAAAATGTCAAAAAATTCGTCTAACAGGTATGTTATCGATAACAAATTTCTATGGCATTCTAGTTGTCGAAAAACGTTTTCACACAAAACCCCCTAAGACATAAGTTTCACCTACGATTCGTGTGTATGAAGGCGAGTATATTTTTCTACTTAAGAAACGAAAATACGTTTTCGTTCTTATAAAGGCAACACTAATTGCACTTATCATAAATCATAGGTCATAAATCTTAAACCCAAGCACAAAATTAAATGTCTTAAACCTATAGGTTAATGGTAAAAATGGAAATTTTTTGACAAAACAAAAAATGCAGAAGTTCCTATTTTTGATACTGCCACCTGCAAGTCTCAGAATTGAGTCCCTAATCAATGAGCTGAAAAATTTGGACTGTGTTATGGTTATTTTTTAAAAAATAAATTCATATGGAAGGGGTGAGTATAGTTAAAGTTTGAGTAGATATTTGTATATTCGTCTTAGCGAAATTATTATAATTTGTAAATTATGAAAGTGGAGATTACAGTGGAAAATTACGGCAAGAAAGTATTTGATATAAATATAAATTGTTAAGTTGTCTTTAGTACTAGTTGAATTGCTGCATATGACCATAAATATTCCTGTGAGTCCTTAAGATAACCTTTTAATCCTGGTGAAAGCATGAGGTACTTTCTGATACCTATCGCGATTAAAAGTGTATGGTCACTTTTGTCCTTGAAATCTTTACGACATCCTTCAAGTCCTGGTTAAATCTTGTGTCTTAGTACGTTAGGCGAAGAAAAGTGCTGTAGTCACATATCGTCCCCTTAATATAATAATAGTGTATGTGCTCATACACCATTATTTTTATTATTGCATATTTAGAATCTCCACCATTGATTCTATGCCTGGTCAAAATTTCGTCAAAATCTACTTCCACAAAGTGCGTCAAAATGTCATTGGGAAAAATAGTGTATAATTTCTTCTTCGAAAATTTCATAGACATCTCTTGGAAAATGATAAATGTACAATAACCTAAAATAGCCTTTAACTCTCAGTCACGGAATTAAAAAAAAAATTTGCAACTATTGCTGACCACCGCGAATTTACCTTAGCAACCAAAGGGAAGTCGTTACATGTTATACACATATTTTTCATTTTATAAACTGTTCCCAAAATTATGAAATATTTTACCCTCTTCTGTAATAAATTGCTTATGATGTGACGTAAAGGTCTGAGTAATTGTAAGCCTTAATGAAACAAACGATTCTTCCTTTTTTCATTATAATTAATTCTTTGTTGTTTGCAAATAAGTAACTTGATACGAGTATTCGCCCAGAAAATTTCCTGTTAGGCGCCTGCTTGCCATCCTCTGCTCCTAGAAGGCAACATCATCACTTTACCAACACCTCAAAGTCTATTAGATTTTATGTGAACCCAGAAAAATAAGACATTTTTGTGGGAAATAACATCAGCATAAGAAATTAAGGCAGAACGTAAGGAAACCTGAAAAGGACATGTTGGGGATACATTCATAGCACACACACACATCCACATAAACGCACTTCCACAATGCGGGACGTGGTAACAGTAGCCATTAGCTCCTCCGTCCAACACGTCTAAATCGACCCACTTTTCTTTTGAAATTGAAGAAAACGAAGTGAAAAGAAACAATAGACGATGGATCGGAATAAATAAAACCCAAACACATTCGCACCAAAATGGCAACAATCATTAGTGTGGTCTCAGGATGGCCCTGACAGTTTCAGTGTTTTCCGTATTGAAAATATTACGTTTAAAGCGAACCTATCACTGGCGGACAACTGTAAGAAACAGACATAAGTTCCAACCCTCCTTCATCGCAAATAAAAGTGTACACACATTAACTTAAGGTTACTTTTGAAAAGTGAATCTGTTTGTGAGGTTTGCCAATAGGCGTCATACGAATCGACATCAACATCAGCGTCATTGTCAATAGAAACATCATTGCTGTCATCGTTTGTGGCAAAGGAAATGAATAAGATACTGCCTTACCCCTCTTCATACACACACACATACGTTGTTGATATTAGAAATGTATATTGGATAAATTTCCGCTATGTCCGTTGTCGAATGTGAAAGTTATTCGACTGTCATTTTATTGGCTGTCGCAATACTACTGGCAGCGGTTTAAAGTTATAGAAAGATTTGCAGTAGATATCGAAAATATATAAAATACCCGAATGATGGAAAAAACTTTATATATATAAGCGATGTGAAATCTTTGAATTTGAAAAATACCTTAAGCTTAAATTAATTGTATAGCCATGTGTTAAGAATAATACGAATAATTGTGGCTTCTAAGGCGCAAGTTTCTGTCGGATTACCAGCATAAACCACAATCGTTGCCCCACAGGATATATTCGAGCGGTGTCAAATCGCACTTCCTTAGAAGTCAATTTCAGTTTCATTGCTCGGTATCAACTTATAGCTATATGTATATTGATTTCGGTAAATTAATGGTTGTGGTAGCCACATCTCGTTTAGATCAATGTCATCCATATTTTCAGACAAAACTCATTGGTCATACTGCGGTAATAAACTCTATGGAACTTAACGCAAATCTCGGCTTTATTTTTAAAGAAATAGGGTTCGATGATGCCACCAGCGTATTAACCGCCCCAAACAGTGCATTTTTCTAGATGTAAAGGAGTCCGTAGGGTCTCTCCATATGCGACCAAATCCGTTAAGCCAAAAATGAGCCTGATTGCTAAACACAGTTTCACCGATACAAGTTGCGCGAATCGGTGACGAATTTTTAAAGTAGATTTGATTTTCCTAAGGTATACTGATCATTAACTTCAATAAGACGCTAAACATTTCATAAGTTCCATCCACCCAAAAAAATTCAACTGTTATAAGCAAGAAGTATTATACAGTGCAATATTTCAGCTCATTGAATTGGGACTCAAATCTAATGGAAAAGTGAAACTGTTGCTTATGTAGGAATACTTTATATGAACAGATTAAAGGAATTGTAATTCTTAATTTTTTTTAAATTTGTTTCAGCTAAATCCGACTAGTGGTACTCGAGTTATGTCAAACAATAGAGCCTAAAACGTGTCAAATTCCCCTATACTTACTAACTTCATATCGATATTAAATTATTACAGCATGTAACTTTAGAAAACGAATGATGCAGAACTTCTTTTTCACGTGCAGTTCTCGGAATTTAGCCCCAAATCACTGAGCTAAAAAATGTTGTACTGTGTAAACTGACAAAGTTTTCCGAATTTCGTATTTTGGACCAACTCGACATCTTTAATGCGTTACACTTTTTCTCGCATCAAATGATATATATCCTCATCTCTAAGGGCGAGGGTAGGTTAGGTTAATTTATCAGCCAACTTCAACATAGCTCAGTTGGGTCCTGGTATAAGTGCCGTTGTGATACTAATTTAAATTATCGCACCAACTATTCCGTTCAACTTCGCACTCAAGCCATTGCTCTGATAAAGGTGTGGATGTTTCACAGATCGCCTACTGATAGACAGGTAGTGTCCATGATCTAACTTAAAATATCTTATGTCAACAAAAGCAGGGCAGTTATATAGAATATTGTCCTTGATCTCCTCGTCTTAGTCAACGTTGAAAATTGTACATAAATCGTTTTTTTAGCTTTAGTTTTCCAACTTAGCATGTTATTACAGCTATGATGTTTCTTATATGGACTCTAGAAAGGTTCAGCGCAAATCGTGTCCTCTGTCTATCAATGGTACCTCAAATCTGTTTGGTTGATGTGCAAGTGGGTTCTCTCACCCATCTTTCCTTAGCAATAAGGGTCAGTTTACCCGCAATTAGCTGTTACCCCTTTGTGAGAGGAATACCAATGTGACAGTAAACTTCGACTGAATCCACGATTGGTTCCTTATATGTCCCAATGTTCTACTCCAGAGTACAAATTACCAAATGTGACAGAATCGAGCGCAATCAACAGTTTTTTTTATTTAAATATATAACGCAATAAATTTGTATTTTCCCAACTGTACATCGGTCTGCCACAGAAAATAACTTTATGATGAGCAAACCTTGTTTTTTTCTAAAAGTTTTTGAATTTCTCTTCTTCTCTCTCGCCAGAGACGTAGGCAAAACTTAGAAAATGGAATGCCCAAATGTATAGACATGTTTTTCATTAAAATGTTCAAGACAATTCCTATTCATGGTTTTAGAGAATATGTTTTATGAAAACTTTGCCTATTAATTCTGTAAAAGTTAATTAGAGTTTCACGTGAATTGTCCCTTCTTTGTTTTGTTTTTAAATTTGAACAAATAAACTGAACTGTTCTGTACATTACATGGCATATAGATTCCAGGAATAAAGCACTTGCATATTCGGGTGCATATTGCAAAAATCTATTGTAAAAATACATATTATTTGTTTTACATACTTGTGAACTTATGAGAAGGTATGTTTACATACATATTACTTACTTACTTACTTAGCTGGTACTTCTATGCAATCCCAGTGGATTATATACCGCACGTAGAAAAATATTATAAGCGCCTCGATCTTCTGCGCTTCTTCTCCAGTTAGTCACACCGAGTTCTGTAAGGTTCTCAGTAACCTGGTCTTTCCAACGGAGTTTTGGTCGCCCTCTTCTGCGCCGTCCATCGAGTTCATTGTCGAAGACTTTTCGAGCTGGAGCATTTTCATCCATGCGTACAACATGACCTAGCCAGCGCAGCCGTTGCACCTTAATGCGTTTGACCACGTCAATGTCAGTGTACAGCTCGTACAGCTCATGATTCATACGACGCCGATACTCTCCGTTAACGATGATGGGCCCATATATTTTACGGAGTATTTTTCTCTCGAATACCGCCAGAACCGATTCATCCGCTTGTGTCATAACCCAGGATTCTGAGCCATACATTAAGACAGGTAGAACCAGTATCTGGTATAGCTGGAGTTTTCGTCGAGAGAGGGCTCTGTCATTGAATCGCTTGCTTAGTCCGTAGTAGCATTTATTTGCAAGCAGGATTCTTCTCCGGATTTCTAGGCTGACATTATTTGCTTTATTGATGGCGGATCCTAGGTAGACAAAGTTATCTACCACCTCGAAATTATAGTTGTCAACGTTCACGCAGTTTTCCAAACGAGTAGATTCTTTGTTCGTTGAAACTAATAACTTCGTTTTGTCCTCGTTCACCGTTAGGCCCATTTTCGCTGATTCCTTCTGTATACCTGAGAAGGCTGCAGTCACATCCCGCAGTTTTCGACCGATGATGTCTACGTCATCAGCGTACGCGAGTAGCATGTGGCTTTTGTTGAATATAGTGCCACTCGTGTTTACTGCAGCTTTTCTCATTATCATCTCCATCACAATGTTGAAGAGATCGCACGATAGGCCGTCGCCTTGTTTTAGGCCTCGTCTGGTATAGAATGGCTCCGTAAGGTCCTTGCCAATCTTCACTGAAGACTTCGTGTCAGTCAGCGTCATTCCGCAAAGACGTATCAGCTTCGCTGGAATACCAAACTCAGCCATGGCATCGAGTAATTTCTGCCGTATCGGGCTGTCGAAGGCAGCTTTATAGTCGACAAAAAGATGGTACGTGTCGATCTGTTTCTCTTGGGTCTTTTCCAGGATTTGCCGAAGTGTGAAAATCTGGTCAGTTGTTGATTTTCCGGGTCTAAAGCCACACTGATAAGGCCCGATCAGGTTGGATAACACTGGCTTTAGTCTTTCACATAGCACACTCGACAGGACCTTATATGCGATGGGTAGAAGGCTGATCCCGCGGTAGTTGGAGCACACACTTGGATCACCTTTTTTCAGCACAGGACATAATACGCTTACATTCCAATCGTCGGGCATGCACTCTTTAAGCCAAACCGTGCGCAGGAGCTGGTGCATGCTCGTTATCAGCTCCTCGCCACCGGACTTGAAGAGCTCTGCGGGCAGACCGTCGGCACCGGCTGCTTTGTTGTTTTTCAGCCGCGATATTGCTCTTCTTACCTCGGCTTGACTTGGTGGTGGGCAATCTAAGCCGTCGTCGACAATTGGCGTGATAACTTCACGTGCGCTGCCTTCTGGAACCAGCAGTTGCTGGAAGTGTTCTCTCCATATGTGCAGCACACTCTGCGTATCCGTGACCAGATTTCCATCACTGTCCTTACAGGTGGGGAGGCCATTACCGTATCCATTTGTTCTTATTTTCTGGTAAAATTTTCGGGCCTCACCTCTATCCCTGTATCGCTCTATATCCTCGTTCTCCCGTTCCTTCATCTGACGTTTTTTTCGCCTAAATAGCTGTCTCGCCCGTTTAGCTTTCTCCTTATGCCGTTCCCTAACAGCACGGGTTGCAATTGGCTGTAGCGTTGCCCTATAAGCAGCATCCAGTTCCTCAGACGCTATGCGACATTCTTCATCGTACCAGGATTCGTCTGAGCTCCGCTTTTCATATCCTAGCACGGTTGTTGCGGCGGTTGCCATGGAATGCGCAATATGCTGCCACTGTGTATCGGGAACGTCAGAAGTAGAGGCGTTGTGTCGTAAAAGTTGGGAGAGCTGGTTGGAGTAGGCAGTAGCTATCTCTGGGGTTTGCAGCTTCGCGATGTCCAGCTTTCTTTGTGTTTGGTTACGTGAGTTTTTCGCTCTGCTCAATCTTGTGCGCACCTTGGCTGCAACCAGGTAATGATCCGAGCCAATATTAGCACCACGAATCACACGCACGTCCATGACACTAGATGCATGTCTGCCATCGATTACTACATGATCAATTTGATTTTTGGTGTTTTGATCGGGGGATAGCCAAGTTGCCTTGTGGATATCTTTGTGCTGGAATCTGGTTCCACTCACTACCATGTTCCTTCCCGCTGCGAAGCTAACCAGCCTAAACCCGTTGTCTGACGTGTCGGTATGCAGGCTGAATTTGCCGATCGATGGACCAAGAACATCTTCCCTTCCTATTTTTGCATTAAAGTCTCCTAGAACAATTTTAATGTCGTGGCCAGGGCAGCGGTCGTATGTTTCCTCTAGGCGGTCGTAAAATGCATCTTTAATCTCATCATCTTTATCTTCCGTCGGGGCGTGTACACAAATCAGCGTGATGTAAAAATATTTCGCCCGGATGCGAATGGTGGCTATTCGGTCACTTACAGGGTTAAACCGCGAGATCAGGTGTCGAAGTCTCTTGCCGACTATGAAACCACATCCAAATTCGTGTCTTTCTGCATGGCAGCTGTAGAAGATGTCACAGTTCTTCCGTCGTGTGCATCCCTGTCCCGTCCATCTCATTTCCTGTATGGCGGTGATGTCAGCCTTGTATTTGTCGAGGACATCCGCCAGTTGGATAGAGGCACCATCTCTGTGTAGAGTTCGGACATTCCAGGTGCATATCCTTAAATCATGGTCCTTATATCGTTTGCGGGGGTCGTCAACATTTGGGGGGGTTCTTGTTTTTTCTTTTCTTCGTGTTTTCATAATAAATTTTGTTTAAGGAGAGTGGCTTATTAGGCCACCGCTCCCGATCCTAGTTTCTTGGGGCTGCCAAGGCCACTAGGAGAGCCTGTGTTGAGCTTCAGTAACTTTTGTTACCTACTTCCTAAGACGCATCGGTGGTAGCATGCCGATTAGGTTACTCAACGTTTCGCCTTCTAACTCTAGCTAACTTCTAAGCGGTTGCTTTGAAGTCATTGCCCAGGGAATACTTGGTCTAGGACCGGAAGTAGTTAGCTGCTTGGACAGTGCCACAAAGGAATCGCTTCTGGTCACTCCCAAGTGAGTGACAATCAGTAGTTTTCAGCCTCTGGGCAAAGTCCCATTCCCATATACTTTGCCCATTTATCAAAAAGCCAAAAAAGAAAAATGTAGGAAATTATGTGAGATAAATATTGTTTCCATATACACTATATCATAGCGAATGGGAAAATGTATATAAAGTGAAAACTCTTATTAGTGGACACCCACGGTCGCCCACAAATCGTCCATTAATGAGGGGTGCCCCCTAATGAGGGGTACAATTTTTTTTATTGAAAAATCTAAACAGCGAATATTGCAATTAGTTTTAATAATTTATTAATAATAAAAAACATAAAACAATTCAATAACTTATTTGTCACAAAAACATAAAACAGTTCATTTAAAAAAAAAAAACGTTTTTCAAACGTAAAATTTTTTTAATAAATTGCATCACGCCTTAAGGCTTTTTAAGTTGTATTACTATTTAAGTAAAAAAGTCTTTAATAGTTTCAAACGGTATTAATGTTTTATAAAGAAAAACACCAGCTGGAGTTGAATCGTAAAGAAACTCATCAGCTGTTTGCGAAAAGTGATGCCAAAAGGAAATTATTCCTAAATATATAAAACAGTGTTGTCAACGAAGTCAAGGTTTTATTAAGCGCAAAACAAGCAAATTGTAAAACAAGTGTCCACTATTTTGAATTTTTGGGATCAAATTTTTGCTAAATTTGCTGTCCACGTCCACTAATAAGAGTGTCCGCTAATGGGAGACAATTTATCACTGAAAAACAAACTTGAGGCATTGTTTTTCGAAAAGTGTCCACTAATGGGAGGTGTCCGCTAATGAGGGTGTCCACTAATGAGGATTTTCACTGTAATTTCATACTTTATGTATAAAAAAACTTTGCTTAACTTTGCTTTTTTATAAAAAATTCCAAAATACGTTTTTTTTACGCATTAATATGCACAATAACATAATGTATTTCTTATTTGTCAAATTAAAAAATAGTTACCTTTCTAGGTACATATTATTTTTAAATGCCTGATGTAGGCTTTTGCCTTCGCTACTTCGGTATTTTGGATAAAAGTCGAATTGCCTAGGGTCTCAAGCTTTACAGAAGGCATTCTGCGACATGTAATTCACTAATGCAGTATACAATAATCACTTATACTTAGGTTAACAAAGTATGTATGTAAGTGTATAAGTGAATACAGAGAAATCGCAAATTCTACACTTTATTTGTCTGAATAAAAATATGTACAAGTATATAGTATATGTAAGTATGTATTGCCACATCCAAAGATTGGATTCGCATATATGCATTGGTGTACCCTTCATTAACACATGCATACATTGAACTACATATGTATGTATATGTATTTATAGTATTGGCTTTTTTCCTATAGCATCATAGTACATTTACATACATGCATATTTACATTTAGTTACACATAAAATATTTATTTACATATATTGCTTTTATATTTATAAAATATAGTAATAGTTTGTTGTTGGTGCTGTTGTTTGTTATACTTGTATTGTTGTCGAAGCGTAGACAACAAAATGTATGACAGCTACATATTACAGGAACACCGACCAAAACACAAACTCATTTTGTGTTTTTGCATGTGTTATGTGAAAACACACACATGCAAACATACCATCCAGTTGCTAAA
Organism: Muscina levida; assembly: GCA_964034835.1. Classification (NCBI taxonomy): domain Eukaryota; kingdom Metazoa; phylum Arthropoda; class Insecta; order Diptera; family Muscidae; genus Muscina; species Muscina levida. The sequence continues at coordinate 66,132,768 of OZ035880.1, read as the reverse complement.
CACACAAAGCACCCACGCATTTTTTAGATTTTCTTTTATTCTCTTATTCGTTATTACTTCTTAATGCTTATGTCCTGTTTTTTTGCTTATTTGTGTGTATGTTAGTGTATATAGAGCTGCCAGTATAAAACTATAAAGCCATATATATATATATATGTGTGTATGCAGGTGAGAGCACTGCAGTGCTTTGTAAAGCTAAGATCCTATGGATTTAGAATTTTTTAAGAAAAATAAGTTATTAAAAGAACAAATCTAAATAACATAGAAGTCGTCAGGATGCTCCGTTTCAAACACCGGTGATTTATAACCTAGGCAATGTATTGAAACAGTATCAGTTAAAAGGATCTCCCACCAAGGATATAAATGACCTTCCGCGAAAGCAGACATTAATGTAATTATTGGCCAGACTTTCGACTCGTATAGTCAATTTATACTCAGCTCTTAGCTGGCAAGCTGGCATGCAAAAATAACGTTGACGCTCATATTTATCCTTTCATCAATGTTCTTTGACCTATACAGCTTGCGTTTAAGGACATCACCTAGATACTTTGCCCTTAGAAGACGCCCAATATGGAACTATTTAATCAGTCTCGGTGGCCTGTAGACCTTGACCTTATATATTCGGCCAAAGAGATTTAGTTCCGTTCTCTGGGTATTCACACCCAAACGAAAGGCCATGGCCCAATGTAGGAACTTCCCAAAGCCAGTTTGCAGTGGAACACAAATCTTGGATACTTAATTTTCTACCTATCAAAATGACCAAGTTATCCACATATGCCACAATTTTCGTGTCATCGTTTATTACAAGAAGTCAAATGAGCGGAAGGATCTCTTTGCCCTGCGGTATTACTCTCATGACAATTTTCCTAACATTACTTCCACCAAATTCTAAGTGAAGGACGCGATATCCCAGAATGGAATCTACTAGTGGACGGTTGCATTGCACATTTAGAGAAGTATATGTAGTATAAAGTATAAATGTATATGCATTTCGAATTTCCTTCTCAAGGTTCTCAGTGATTTGATTCTGTGCCCTTTACTGAGTTGTTTGGCAAAGAGTTTTCAAGCTATTTCGACCATGCGAACTACATGCCCTTGCCAAAGCAAAAGCCGTACTTTAATGCTGTTCGGGCCGTTAAGTCCTGGGGTATTATCCAGGACTTTCCGAAGTGTGTATATTTTTCTAGTCACTTGTTCATTTACCAAATCGAAAACCACACGCTTAAGGTTTGATCATGTTGGATAATACTGGATTTAGTCCGTTGACATTTCCCTGCAACTCTTTATGCAGAAGCTGCAACGATGAGGAAGCATCTTCTATGTCACTGCCCTGCTTTTGGTGATCTGAGCTATGAAATGTTTCGTCATGGGACACTTGTAGACAGTACCTGTTTTTTATCAGAGCAACAAAATGGCTAGATGCGAGATTTAAAATGGTACCACAACGGGACCTACACTAGGACGCAAGTGAGCTATGCTAAAAACGGCTGCCAAATTAACTTTCGCATAACACACTCTTTAGGACCCTACATTATTATTATTAACCTTAGCCATAGTCGAGGCCTCCCTCTTTTGCGCCGTCTTTCGAGGTCCTCATCCATCCTCACGACATGGCCTAGCCAAAGTAATCGTTGCACTTTGATCCGCTTGACCACATTAATGTCGTGGTATAACTCGCCGTTTACGCATATAGGCCCATATATTTTTCGGAGTAATTTTCTCCCAAACACCGCCAGATGAGCTGCATCCGCCTGTGTAAGCACCCAGGATTCAGAGGCATACAACTTACTTAAAACTTAATTTCCCTTTGCACCCCATGAATGAGTTATGGGATAGCTTCTCGCGTTGTTGTGAATTAACACGCTTTCTATTTTTAGATTCACAACTAACGGCACCTACTTGTTTATCGACGAATGCGAACGTCACTGTTGGAGAAGCTCTTACTACACACGACGATTGAATCGACGAAGTTGCTGTCAACAACATTCGAGGGGAGCCGACAATGAAAGAAAATTTTATTTATTTTTTTTCTTTTAAGATGACTGGAGCCAGGCTTGAACCTGCGATCTCCCGCATGGTAGTCGCGTGTTCTAACCACTATGCCACGGCCGGTCCCGGAGGCATACAACAGGACCGGTAAAATTAGTACCTGGTACAGTTGGACTTTGGTGGTTCAAAAGAGGGTGGTGTTTATGAAGTGCTCACGTAGTCCAAAGAAACACCTGTTGGCGAGCACTATTTCAAGGCTGACACTGTTGTTTTTGTCCATGGTAGATCCGAGATATATGAAGTCACCTCAAAGCAATAGTTCTCAACGTTCACGCTGTGTCCCCAACGGGTGGACACTTTGTTCAATGATGCCATTAACTTCATCTTGTCCTCATTTACTGGCAAACCCATTTTCGCTGACTCCTTTTCAACAGATGAGAAGACAGCTCTTACCTCTCGCATCGTCCGACCGACAATGTCGATATCAACGGCAAATGCGAGCAGCATGTGGCTCTTATTAAATATGGTGCCACACATGTTTACCGCTGCTTTCCTTGACACCTTCTCCATCAAATAGATCCTTGCCAATCCGAGCAGAGGATTTGGCATTCGTAAGGGTACACCGACAGAGACGAATTATCTTCGCAGGGATACCGAACTCAGACATAGATTCTTTGTATTCGACAAAGAGGTGGTAAGTGTCGATTTGCTTCTAATGGGTTTTCTCCAGAATCTGCCCTCGTGTAAATATCTGGTACGTCGTGGATTTGTCTGATCTAAAGCCGAACTAATAAAGTCAATCAGGTTTTCCACAATTGGCTTTAAATGTTCACACAGTATACTAGAGAAAAGCTTATACGCAATCGGTAAGAGGCTAATTTCACGGTAGATTTTACACTCACTACGGTCGCCTTTTTTGTAAATAGGACATAGCACACTGTGATTCCACTCCTCTGGCATGCACTCCTGAAGTCAAATATTCTCCATGAGCTGTTGCATGCTTAAAACAAGCTCATCTCCACCCAAGTTAAACAACTCAGCTGGAAGACCCAGCTGCTTTGTTGTTCTTTAAGCGGGATATGGCAGTTTTTACCTCACCTTGGCTCGAAGGGGGACACTCAATGTTATCGTCTCGAATTGGTATACAGTCTTCAGTAGCGGAGAAGTAATCTTTCCATATTGTCAGTACGCACTCGGAGTTAGTAACTAAATGACCATCCTTATCCTTACAGGAGGAGGACCTGTTCCATGTACCCTACCATTTATCTTCTGGTAGAATTTTTGGACTTCATTTATGTTGCAGTATTCTTCAATGCACACATTATTCTGCTCCTTCAGCTCTCGTGGTTTTCGCCTGAAGAGTAGAGTCGCCTCCCGCCTCTTCTCCCTGTACTTTTCATGAACAGCTCGCTTTGCCATTGGCTGCAGTTTGGCCCTGTATGCAGTATCTGTTGAAAACACTTTAATAAGAAACACTTGTACATTAATATTCTAAATTATTGTTTCGTTTTGTCTAGTTATGCCAGTCTACATTATTCATTGTAAACTATTTTTCTTGTCATTATTTTTTCACTCTTTGAAATAAATACATCAGAACCTTTTCTTATAAAACTTAAAACGTTTCTAGTGCCTGAATATTCAATAGGTTATGGGCCTATTGCATTAATTTACAATTAACTGCTGTTGAAAAGGAAAGGATAAATTTTTCTTCCAATTTGCTGGTTTTTTCTTTGCCCTGTGACTGGTATCGTATTATTTGGTATCTTGGTGCTGTTTTTTTCAAGAAAAAATCATGGCTGAATCAAAGCTGTTGTTCACAAAGCTCAATCGTGATAACTATGAACTGTGGAAATATCGAATGCAGCTGTTATTGAAAAAGGAAAAGGTATGGGATGTCATAAATAGTCCGATTCCCGAAAGTCCTGATGCTAAGTGGCTTGAACGTGACACCAAAGCGTCTGTTTTGATCGGATTATCAGTCGAAGAAAGTGAAATCTTTCGAATTTCGAAATGCACATACGCCCAAGACGCTTGGAACATTTTATGAAAAGTCTTCTCTTAGCAACAAGGTGAAACTCATGAGGGCTATATGTGAATTGAAATTGCAACCTGGGGAAGAAATGGATTCTCATATCTCTAAAATGAAGTTGATGTTTTCAAAATTACAGTCATTAGGAGAATCCTTATCCGACTCATGGATTATTTCGATGTTGTTAAGCAGTTTACCCGCTGCTTATGATACACAGATTACAGCACTTGAGGTAAGAGAAGAAAAAGATCTCACTATCACTCTGGTTGAAAATAAGTTATTAGAGGAATGCGGAAAATTAAAGAAGAGGTTATCTTGTGAAGATTCTGTCCTGAAGGTTACAAATAAATTCAAGAAAAATACGGACAGGAAGATAGTTTGTCATCATTGTCGTGGTGTTGGTCACATACGTAAGGATTGCTGGAAATTAAAAAATAAACAAAATGTTTCACAAAAAGCGAAAATTGTCAAAGAAAATATAGATGTTGGAAATTATTGCTTCCTTTTGAATGGTATTCAAGGCGTATGGGTTGTGGACTCTGGGGCAACATGTCACATTTGTAGTGACACGGAAGAATTCGTTAACTTGGAAAAGTCCTGGAAAGAAAAAGTAGTCGAAGCAAATGGTGATGTTGTTTACTCAGCTGGAAAAGGTGTATGTAACATATCCCTACTAAATGATGAAAATCAAGAAATTTTTATTTCGGTAAGCGATGTTCTGTATATTCCGTCATTCAAGGGAAATCTGCTATCAGTCAAAAAGCTGTCGGCCAAGGGATATACCGTGGTATTTGGTGGACAAAGCTGTAAGATTCTTGATATCAATGGTGTCGTTGTAGGTTGTGCAGATTTAGTGAACAATTTATACCAGCTACGAAATAATCAGACGCAAGAGGCAAATGTCGCTATTTGTAATATGGACCGTTGCCAACACTACTACCATAAACTTTTTGGCCATAGAGACATAAATGCTGTTATTGCTATGCAGTCTGGGAAGCTGAAAGAGGATTTTAAGATTGTCGATTGTGGTGTACGGAAGATATGTGAGGTTTGTACTAAATGTAAAATGACTCAAAAGCCATTTCCAAAGAGATCGTTGTCTGAAACTGGGGAAGTTCTAGAAATTATTCACACGGACATCTGCGGTCCCATGCAAACGATGACTCCTGGAAAGAAAAGATATTTTCTTACATTTATCGACGACTTTAGCCGATATACAGTTATATATTTACTTTATGAGAAATCCGAAGTTTTTGATAAGGTAAAATCCTTTATCGAGTTGACGAGAAATAAATTTGGGAAATTACCAAAATGCATACGATCGGATAATGGTGCAGAATATAAATCTAAACAGATGTTGGAATATTTACACAGACAAGGCATCGCATCTCAGTTCACGGTTCCTTATTGCCCTCAACAAAACGGTATTGCTGAGAGAAAAAATCGATACCTAGTAGAAATGGCTCGTTGTCATTTGGAAGAGGCTGGATTGTCAAAATCTTATTGGGGAGAGGCTATAATGCATGCGAATTATTTGCAAAACCTACTTACAACAACTTCTATACCATGTACCCCATATGAAAGATGGGAAGATTCTAAGCCAAGCATGGACAATCTTGAATTATTTGGTTCCAAGGCGTACGTTTTAGTTCCTAAAGTACATCGGAAGAAATTTGATAATAAATCTATATTATTAACTTTCATGGGCTATGATGAAGAAAGTAAGGGTTTACGGTTTGTTGATCTGAGTACAAATAAGGTTACTATAAGTAGAACATACAAGTTTGTATCTTGTGGTGAATTTTTCGCAACGAAATCTGAACGGAACAATACAAGAGATAGCCAAATTGAAATAAATATGCGTATAAGAAACCAGAATAAGTTAAATGCGTTAGAGGATGCAGGTGACAATGTGTCAGATGATGGTTCATACTGCAGTTTGACTAGTGACCTAGAGAATTTCAATAAAGGTGATGAAGGTGAACGCGGTACAACAGGTATTGGCCAGGGTGCCAGTATGCCAGGGTTGGCCGAAACAGCAAGTGAACCTAAAACGACAGAACCTATACTACGGAGATCTTCAAGAGCAAATAAGGGTGTACCTCCCGAAAACTTTTCGGCATATCACGTGGAATCCGACAATATAATAGAACCAAAAACATATAGGGAAGCAATTGCATCGAAACAAACTCATCTGTGGCAAATAGCTATGAAAGAAGAGATGCAGTCGCTACTAAAGAACAAAACATGGGATTTGGTCTGTGCTCCTAAAAATGCTAACATTATCGGATGTAAATGGACATATAAGATGAAGCGTGATAATGATGGAAATGTACAACGATTTAAAGCCCGACTTGTAGCGCAGGGTTTTAATCAAAAGTATGGCTGTGATTATGATGAAGTGTTTACACCAGTTGTACGTCAAGCAACATTCCGAATATTTCTCTCTATCGCTGGTGAGCGGAATATGCATGTAGAGCATATGGATGTGAAATGTGATTTTCTTAATGGAAATTTAGAAGAAACTATTTATATGAAACAACCTCCTGGTTTCGTGAATGACGATGACAGCTTAGTTTGCAGATTAAACCGCAGTATCTATGGACTTAAGCAAGCAGCAAATGTTTGGAACAAGGCTTTGAACCATATATTTATTGCTGGAGGGTTTGTTCGAAGTAAAGCTGATCAATGTCTGTACACAAAAGCCATCAATGGGGAAGACGTTTACGTACTAGTTTATGTTGATGACTTATTGGTTGCTGCAAAAAATAAAGGCGATATTAAGAATGTTTATCGAATGCTGAACAATAATTTTAAAGTTAACAACCTCGGCGATGTTTCATACTTTCTCGGAATAGAGGTAAAAAGAAGCGATAACTTTAAATTCATGATTTCTCAAAAATCACAAATCGAAAAAACATTGAAAAGATTTGGATTACAAGATGCAAAAATTTCTAAGTACCCGTTAGATCCGTCTTATGGCAAGATCAATTCTGAACCGTTATTGAGTAACGAAGATTACCAAAGCTTACTGGGATCCTTATTATACATAGCTGTCAATTCTCGCCCTGACATAGCAACAAGTGTATCAATACTCGCAAGAAAAACAAGTTGCCCAACGCAAGAAGATTGGAATGAACTTAAGAGAGTGGCGAAGTATTTGAAGGGAACTGCAGACATGTACTTAATATTAAATCGAGATCTTAAGGAACGCAATATTCTTAATGGTTATGCAGATGCAAATTGGGCAGAATGTCGAATTGATAGAAAATCAAATTCCGGATATATTTTCTTATTAAATGGGAGTGCAATCAGTTGGGCTTGCAAAAAGCAAACCTTAGTTTCCCTATCAACCACTGAAGCTGAGTTCATTGCTCTTACAGAAGCCGCAAAAGAAGCTGCTTGGATAAGATATATTCTTAACGACTTCGGATGTAAGCAAAAAGGTCCAACTATTATAAAAGAAGACAACAGAAGCTGTTTGAATCTCATCAAGGAAGAAAAACTAAGCAATAGGACGAAGCATATCGACACAAAATACTATTTTGTAAAAGACTACGTAGATCGAAAAATAATAAATAATGCGAATATTGTCCATCCGAGGAAATGCTTGCGGATATGATGACAAAGCCTCTACCAGAAACGAAGTTGTCAAAATTCAGATCGTTGACGAATGTCATGTACAATTGAGAGGGAATGTTGAAAACACTTTAATAAGAAACACTTGTACATTAATATTCTAAATTATTGTTTCGTTTTGTCTAGTTATGCCAGTCTACATTATTCATTGTAAACTAGTTTTCTTGTCATTATTTTTTCACTTTTCGAAATAAATACATCAGAACCTTTGCTTATAAAACTTAAAACGTTTCTCGTGCCTGAATATTCAATAGTATCTTGTTCCCGGGTGGCATTGCGGCATTCGTCATCCTACCAGGCATTATCGCTTAAGGGCTTCACATACTCCAGTATTTTTTTTATCGAGTGGACAATATATTGCCGTTGGGCGCTGGTATTTTCAGGAGTTGGAGCATCACGAAGCAGTTGAGTGAGTTGGTTGAATGTCCAGCTTTCTCAGGGCCTGGTTACGCAGGGTTTTCGCAGTGCTTAGCCTAGTAAACACCTTCACTGCAGTTAGGTGGTGATCCAATCACTCGTACGTCTAAGACACTAGACGCGTGCCTTCCATCGATTACCACGTGATCTATTTGGTTTCTCGTAACTACCATGTTCCTTGTTGCAGAGAAATCAATTAGTCTGATTCCATTTAGCGATGTATCAGTATGCATATTTAATTTTCCCACTGTTGGGCTAAAGATATTCTCCCGGCCTATTTTGGCATAAAAATCTCCCTGCAACTGTAATATGTTTCTCCAAGTTGGGCGAATAATTCGTCTTTGATCTCGTCACTTTTCTCTCCATCGGATCATAAGCATATATCAGCGTGATGTATGTAGACAAATTTTGCCCTTGTTCTTATGGTGGCGATTCGTTAACTGACAAGAGTCAAACTAGAGACCAGCTGTCGTAGTCTCTTGCCGACCACAAATACACAACCAAACTCATGCTTATCCGCGTGGCAGCTGCAGTACACGCGTGGTCGTCAACATTTTGGGGGGTTTCTTTTTTGCATATTTCTCATTTTATTCACTACCATTATACTGGTAGCGGGTGACAAGCCCAGCCCACCAGTTTCCGCATTTTATTCCTACTGTCAGGATTAATTTCAGCCGCTTTTTCTGAGTCAGACGCTGACCAGGAAGCCGCCCAATATGGAACAGACGCTATGGAGTTTTTGTCGACTAGGGGAACCACGGAGACATCACCCTCCTATTTGTATCTCTCTAGAGGGCAACCCATGTGGTGAAGTGCTAATTTAATGGCGGCCCTGATTCGCCACGTCATAGATTCGACATCAGGCACATGTACCTCGTACGCCCTCGGTCTCTACCTTAGGACCCTGCATGCGGTGGTAGTTGATGCATACCCTTGAATCACAATTTTCAAAGACGTCCTAATACACCTAGATTTTAATCAACGGGCATATATTCTTTTAGCCAAATTGTGCATAGGAGTCGTACTTAAAGAGCTCTGCCGGAAGTCCGTCTTCACCGGCGGCTTTATGATTCCTAATCTTAAATCTAAGCCGTGCATGTTAATCTGCAAAAGTCCACTGTTAGGAAAACCCTTTGTTCTCTGGTATGTTCAGATAGATCCATGTTTTGTCCACGGTTGCGAAAAGTGTAAAAATTGACGTTAGAGTCAAGTGATAATTTAAGCCATTGACAAAATGTAAAACAATGACGCAGTTTATTGTATTTTTCAAGCCCTACATAATACCGCAAGAGAATTATTGTGATATTCAAAAAAAAAAAGAAAAAAACCTTTGCACAAATCTATTGAGTTCTTTGAAATGTAGCGTACTTGCTCAAGCTCCTCCATTGTCCGATTGTTCAATATCATTATATTGTATCGACGATTTCTGGTTGTTCTGGGAATTTAGTAAACCATTGATGTTGGTGTTGTTGAGTCCCCATAGTATTTATCAAGCTTTTTTTTATTTCGATGATAGCTGTCAAACTCTTGGTCTTAAATCTAACAGTAGTATACTAACGCATGGTAGTTAATAGTTGATTTTTAATTAACTATGAGGGAACTTCAATAAGTCACAGACTAATCTTACGTATGATATTACCTGTTGTATACGATTATAGTGTTCGGTATTATAGACATTAACCCACCCATCCCCTTAAAACAACATCACATTTATTATTTAGACACACTTCCGTTTGAGTATCATCCTTCCAAAAAAAAAATTCAAAAGGTGTTCATCAACACACCATAATGAACATTGTTGTAGTTCACATTAATATATAACAACCTAAATTCCACATAAATTATGAAAAAATAATATTTTTAACACCTTTTCTTTGACGCCTCCGTTGCGTGTTGTGTACAGACTTTGTTTGGTATCCATTCCCTCCATAGGAAGCTCACGGGACAACGCATGAAAAAAATAACAAATCTGGCAAACATGAAAGGACAATTCGTTGGAAAAAAAATCTTTTAGCCAGAAATAATGTAGAGACAGCAATTGTTTGTACGACGACAAACACAAAATGGGAATGTAGCACAGTTACTCTTAAACCTTTTTTCATTCTTTGTGTTTGTACATAGGTGTGGGGCGAATGCGTTTTGACCATACACATAAAAATTTCATATTTAAAAAGGGTTATTCCATTGAGTATTTGGACACTTTATGCAGAAGACCCAATGGACATTCTATCCCCATCCAGCAAGGCACTTCAAAGGCGTTGACAGCACATGAAAAGTGCAAACTCGCACCGTAGTCAAGCTGTCCGTCCTCTTCTTATTACACTTTGTACTGGTGGCTTGGTACATTTGTACTCACTTGCACATCGTACAAGTTGAAAATACGCATTTGACACAAATGTCGCTGGGGTAAAGGGCAAAAGTTTTTTGCGCTAACGTATCGTAGCTGCTGCTGTTGTTGTTGTTGTTCTGAAAAAATAGTCGAGTTCAAAAAGTTGTTCGAGAATTTATGTGCCAATAAAAATAAATGAACAATTGAATACACAAAGGAGACTCGATGAATTAGCTGGGGCACACTAGAAATGTCACAGAGAACATGAATTACGTCTAACAGGAAACCCTCAAAAGCGAATTAAATTCACAACGGAAGTGAACGAATTTTGAAAAAAAAAAAACAAAAAAACATTGTTTGTTATATTCATCAAAGGAGCGGAAATATTGTAATGAAATTTTGCATATGCAAAGTACAGACAGAGGGTCACTGTGTTAACATGGACACTGTGAGGTTATTTTTAGTCACTGTTAACAGCAGCTGTTAATTCGTGCGCATGCCTGCTCACTGTCACTCTCGCTTTCTCTTTTGGACTGTTTGTATGCGTGCGATTTACATGATTCTTGAGCGTTTGTTGTTGTTGTTCATTCAATAAAGTTTCTATTACTAAACTTGGAATTTCATTCCTGTTCAATCACTCAGCTGATTTATATACTCTGGCCCATATGTTAGCTGTTTTTGTTGTTGTTTTTTGCTGTTTGTATTCGAAACAACGAAAAAAGTTTGTGGGGAGTAACTCTCGCCTATTCTCTTGCCTGTATACATTTGTCCTTGAGAAGGTTTTTGCTTTTGACGTTTCATTAGTCCTTTCTATTCCTATGTGTGTGTGTGTGTGCTTGGAATCTTAGTTAGTGTTGCCAGTTCATGCGGATTGTAAAATTTGCACGAATTGCTCCAACTAAAAATGAGGCATTTAAGAGAACTATGGAAAAATTGTTTGGTATTTTTGAGTATCCAAAATTAATTTTATTTATCGAAACTTTTACATGTAGACAAAATAAAACATCTAATGGGTATTTATTTATGTGTACCTACGTTGTGTTGAAGTGAATTTATCATGCCCTCTGTAAAATTTGCCAAATATTTGAAAAAGACATATTTAATAAAACACGGTAAGGGATTTTGCTACAGTGGATGCTTATGTTATTAGAAATCTATAAAAGTTTATTAAAAAAAATTTAAAGTATACCCAGGCCTGAAATATTTGCATTCTCCACGAAAATGGATATTATTCCTTAGTTAGCCTTTTCAGGAAGGGAAAAATGAAAAAAATACTTTACTAATGAAACTTTTTGCTCATTGGGACTAATATTTTTCTCAATTCAACCCCTAAATTAAAAGGATCGGGTGTGGTGTTTTTTTGAAAACACAAAGATAAGACGGAAAACCTCAAATGTTGAAGACCTCCGCAAAAGTTATAAAGATCATGATTTCAGGATATGTGGAAAGTCCAAAATCTCTACAGAGATTGTGCTTCCCTCTATCCAATTTAGGAGGATTTATATGAACGCTGCTCGGGCTATGGCATTAAAATAGTTCTGGAAGATATTTATGCTAAAATAGGAAGGGAGATGCTCTTAGATCAGAAGATAACGAATTCAGACTGGTTAGCACTGAGTAGGCAAGAAACATGGTAGCTCTATCTATCCCAGTAGGATGTGTCTGCAAGACATCCTCAACGACGAGGGTGGGAGGATAGGTGCATGACCATAGTAAATCGTTGATGACACTTAGGGGACCGTCCATACAAATCGTCGACGAAATTTTTATACAAGTGTCCGCTTTGTCATGCACGACCTGATAAGCGACAATGTCGGTCAAATTTTCGTTGACGCCTATACAAAAGACCTGTCGCCCACACAATCATGCACTACCTGATGCGTGACAATCTCGGTTGAATTGTTGTTGATGACTATATAAGCGACACGTCGCCTAAACAATCATGCACGACCTGATGGGTGAAAATGTCGGTCAAATTGTCATTGATTTCTATATATGTCTTGAGTTGTCATTCAAGCCATATTAGAAAAGATGAATTTTTAGCTGTCTTTTTTAGCTTTTTATTAGTATGACTAATTGTTAATACTTTTAGGAAACTCCTGACCAAGAGAGAAGTGAAGGATATAAACTTTTATACGACTTTCATCTTCATTCGAGTTTTCAAACTATAAAATTGCTGATGTTTACTCGACCGTTTAATAAACTGAAAATTGTTTACGTCAGATTCCATTTATTTTTCCTTTGATTTTGTTGATCAGTATTTATCAGTATTTTATTATCGGTGACCTTGTCGTCAACCGAGTGTTTTGACGACAAGTACATCAATATTTCACATTTTTCTTCCTTAGATTTTGTTGATTGTGTTTGATGCACGACAACATTAGTATTTTGTCGGTCAGCTTGTCGTCAACCGAGTGTTTTGACGACAAGTACATACATTTTTCAAATTTTGTCTTGAGGACAGCGTTGACGACAAAGTCGTGTATGATGAAACTTCCTACTGGGATGATACAGTTGGAAAAATATAGCTGCGGATACCAAAGGACTGTCGTTAGAACTAAAAGGTGGTAACATTTTAAAGGCCGATGTTGATTTTGAATAAAGAACAAATTATTTAGGAAATTATTGTCATTTCTGTTTATTATGATAATTTCGCTTTGATTCAATCATGTATGGAACAAAATATCGGCCAAATACCTCAGCGGCACACCTCCATCCGATGGTCCAAATTTTCGATGACGGTGAGTCATAAATGAGGTGTCAAATCACAAGATATTGGCGGCCAATTGACATCGTCACCATGTGAGAGATAACACGGCCATTGAATTTGTCGCGCAAAAGACCCATTGTTTCGTTAGCTGTGTGGCAAGTGGCACCGTCCTGTTGAAGCCACATTTCGTCCACATCTATATCTTCTAATTCGGGCCATAAAAAGTTCGTTATCATCTCACGATAGCGAACACCATTCAAAGAAACTGCCTGATCGGTCTTATTTTGGAAAAAAATACGGCCCGATGATGCCGGTAGCCCATAAACCGCATCAAACAGTCACTCTTTGTGAGTGTATTGGTTTTTCGACAATCACTCTGGGATTATCATTCACCCAAATGCGGCAATTCTGCTTATTGACGAATGCACTGAGGTGAAAATGTGCCTCATCACTGAAGATGATTTTCTTCGAAAATTTATCATCCACTGTTGCCATTTCTTGGCACCATTCTGACCATTGACGACGTTTGGAATGGTCAAGAGGCTTTAATTCTTGAGTCAATTGCACGTTGTAAGCGCGTAAATGGAAGTCTTTATGCACAATGTTCATCAACGACGAGGGTGAGAGGTGCAATTGTTGGCCACGACGACGAGTTGAGGTGGACGGCTCTTCAGCCACACTATTATTTCTGCAGTACGAGCAATGGTGTTTTTACATCTCCTATTTTACGCAGTAGGGTGATCGGAAGTTATATGGGGAAAAACATTTCAGAATTTTGTCGGTGCTACCCCCCACTTAGGGCTTAAAGCTTTTAAGCTCCTGCAGACAAGTTTGGGAAGCATAACTCTAGAATGACTAATCCAATTTGAATGAAATAAAAATCCGAAATTAAGGAATTAATTTAATGTTATTTAATCTGTTTATACAAAATTTTACTGCGCAGTCAACAGTTTCGCAGTTATAAATAAATTTATGGAAAAATATAAAAAATTTAATTTTTTTATATTATAAAAATAATAAAAAATCCAAAACGCAAAAAAGTGCCAACTCTTGTTAATTTTTCGTAATGCCACATACCCTATGAATTCATAGTAACTTACGATGAATTCTAAGAAAATGTGCCCAAGAAACCGTGGGTCTAAAATAACGATTTTTAACGAGAAACTTTTCGTATTGTGGAAAATATTCACAACAAGCCCCGCAACAGCCCCGGAATCGCCCCTAGATGGTTCAATGTATGACCGACCCCCAGTCACATTGAAGCAAACTGAATTCAAAAGCTTTATTTAATTGAAAACTTGATAAGTTGACTAATCATACTTTAATTAAGGTATCACTATTCATATTTTTTCATTTTTGATTTTATTTTATAATTTCCAAAAAATCGAACGAAACCGGTTAAACCGGTCTTTTACTAAATCATGTATTCGAAAACCGAATTGTTGGAAAAACCCAGTACGAAGTTCCATCATATACGACTTTGTCGTCCACGGTGTCCTCAAGACAAAATTTGAAAAATGTATGTACTTGTCGTCGAAACACTCGGTTGACTACAAGCTCACCGACAAAATACTAATGTTGTCGTGCATCAAACACATTCACCAAATCAAAATAAAAAAAATGAAATCTGACGTAAGAAAATTTTCAGTTTATTAAACGGACGGAATGAAGGTGAATGCCATATAAAAGTTTATATCCTTCACTTTTCTTTTAGTTTCCCAAAAGTATTAACAATTAGTCATACTAATAAAAAGCTAAAAAACAGATAAAAATCTATCTTTTAAAATGGCACCTATACAAAGTCATACTAATATGGCTTGAATGACAATTCAAGACATACATAGGAATCAATGACACTTTGACCGACATTTTTACCCATCAGGTCGTGCATGATTGTTTCGCTTATATAGTCAACAACGACAATTCAACCAACATTGTCACCCATCAGGTCGTACGTGATTGTGTGGGCGACAGGTCTTTTGTATAGGCATCAACGAAAATTTGACCGACATTGTCGCTCATCCGGGCGTGCATGACAAAGCGGACATTTGTATGAAAACTTCGTCGACGATTTGTAAAGACGGTCCCCTAAATGTCATCAACGAGTTACTATGGTCATGCACCTATCCTTGAGGATGTCTTGCAGACACTTCCTACTGGGAATGTATTTTTCGAATAAGCCCGAATCCGGTTTTCTGAAAAATTCAATTATTTGAACACGAGAGCTTTAATCGATATTCGGCAAGTTAAGGTTGAGTTTTCGGATAAGCCGCCCAGTAGGAAGTGTCTGCAAGACATCCTCAAGGATAGGTGTATGACCATAGTAAATCGTTGATGACATTTAGGGGACCGTCCATACAAATCGTCGACGAAATGATAAGCGACAATGTCGGTCAAATTTTCGTTGATGCCTATACAAGCGACCTGTCGCCCAAACAATCATGCACGACATGATGGGTGACAATGTCGGTTAAATTTTCGTTGATGACTATATAACCGACACGTCGCCTACACAATCATGCACGACCTGATGGGTGAAAATGTCAGTCAAATTGTCGTTGATGCAGCGATTTTTGTTCGAATTAATAACAAAGTTTTTCCTTAGTTGTCAGTTGGTACCGTTTAAGACCCTTTCGGTAACCCCATACAAAATGATCAAATGGCCAAAAATAGTGAATTTAACTCTTTACATTTGTTGACGAAATTGTTAACAGTTTTGTCACTAACCTTTTTCACAGTTTTACTACATGTTACCTTCTGAAAACTTCTCAAGACCGAAAGTCCTATCTCTAACCTACTCCCCGAGGTGACAAATAATATGACACAAGTAATTTCAATTATAAATCAGTTAATTTTAATAACTCAAGACTTTTACAATATCATACATAGGGAACGGTATTTAGCAGTCAGTCAGCAGTGACTGAATTTTCTGTACTGGCTTTATGGAACATTTTATTTATTATGAGAAGGCGTACAAATTTACGTGCTTTCATTTGTGTTGATATCAAAAGCAGTTTAAGCAAAGCTATAAACTATTTTCAAAATGTGCAGTAAAAATTAAACCGAAAAATGGTTTAAGACGATACCCTAGTTAGCCGGTTTCTATTTCGAATGTCGTGTCCCAGATCTTTTTCGAGTAGTGTTGCATTTGTTTGTGTGATTATTCCATTGTTATTATTGCTAAAACCCACTACTTTATCATAAATATCCATTTCGTACTATTCGTCATTTTTTGTTCATTCCTTCTCTTTATCATCCTCTTCCTATTAACGTGCCAACCTATGCGTGCCAACGAATCATAATTTTCTCCGTAGAGTATTGAAACATGTAATTTGTCGTTGTCGTTGTATTTGAAACACGTTTACATTTAATTCAAAATAATTTTTCGAATATTTCTTGTGGTTTTCTACATATTGACTGACATCTTTAGACGGAGCCCTACAATTAATTTGATTGTTACCTGAATCGAATTGTTCATTAACACACCCTGACAAGTTTATGGAGTTTTTCGTTGTACGAGTACAGTGGTTCTCCCTTCCTGCTCTCAATTAAGTAATTTGGGGATAGTTGAATTATGCTTCGCATAGAGCGTCAATAAAGTAAAAACGGTTGCCTAACATAAGAATTTTTGAAATTATTTATTGGTCAAGGAAATCGCTTCAAAAGAGCGATGGGTGGCAGGGTGGATGAATGAAATGCCAGATGAGTTATTCACGGCGATATAGGGCAATTAGCCGACAGCGGTTATATGTATTGGGATAAGAAACACGCACTACTTAATACAAAAAAGTTCCAACAATGAGATAACACACCTTAAATTGGAGCAATGCGTCAAATGTTGCATGTTAATACTGGACACTCAATAGGAGTCCGAATTTGATACATTGCCAAATTGTCCATAATGTGTCTCGTGACTGCTGTCTTTAATAGTTACGGTAACTACTTACTTATTAACATTATCAGTACGGAGCTCCTCAATCTCCTCAACCTGCCTTCTACCATGCTCTTTGTTCTTCCTTCTAAATATTGTCGCCGCTTCTTTAACATTTTCCTTGTGTCATTGCTCGAAAACTGCATAGACGCCATATAAGCAGTATCCTATTCCATCGTTGCATTGCAACATTCCTTATCACACCAACGCTTGTTCTGTGGCGATTTTCTGAAGCCTAGTATGGATTTTCCCGCTTGAAGCATTGAATAGGCTATGTGGCCCTTGGCGGTGTGTTATGACGTAAGTTTTGAGCAAGGGCGTTGTAGTAAGTTGTGGATATCTTTGGGTTATGCAGCTTTGTGACTTCCAGTTTTCTCTACATATGGTGCCGTACGTTCTTCGCCATACTAAGCCGTGTGCTATTGTTTACTGCCACAAGAAATCGATAAGAATCAATGTTTGCGCCTCGGTTTGTCATGTTTGCGCCTCGGCATCCAGGGTTTGTCAATTAGCCTCATTCCGTTATCGGTGGTGTTTTCGTAGAGGCTGAATTTTCCAATAGTGGTACTAAAGACGATTTCCCGTGGTTAGGGCAATGGTCATATGTCTCCTCTAGGCGCTCGTACAAGATTTCTTTAGTCTACTTATATTTTTCTTCTGTCGGGGAGTGGGCTCAAATCGGTTTAATGTTGAAGAACTTGGCTTATTAGCGAGACAAGAGATGAGATGGCGTTGTCTTTTCCCTACCGCGAATCTGCATTCAAATTCGTGTCAGTCAGAATGGCTGCTGAATTATACAACACATTTCTTCATCTGGCGACTTCTGTGCCTCGTCCATCGCAGCTCTTGCACGGCAGTGATGTCAGCCATATATGCTGTGGGGACTTCCGCCAGATGGTCTATATAGTGTCCTCATATCCCAGGTGCATATCTTTAACTACTACTACGTATTAAAGGGGGCGGTACAAACTATTACGAATTGGAGATGAACTATTGGACCGACGCTACGTATCGTCTTGTCACTCTGATGTCTCTCATAAAAACAACATGGTTAAAAAATATGTGTACATCAGTAATTATAGGTTTGTGGATTAGAGTATCTAAACACAATAGCACTGAAAAAAATCTGTGGTACTGGAACCGTTTGTCCTATCTCTTCTTCTATTTCCAGTGTTTTTTCGCATCTCACATAAGGTTTATTCAAATGGATAAGAAATGTATAAACTGTTATTTTAATGTGCCCATTTGTGGTGCTGCACTATAAATTTTTCTTAAGGTTTTTTACGTAACTGTGACATAATAGAGTCACATTGCATATTCGTGATTAACAAATATGAATATCTTTCACCACATTTGAATTTAATAATTTATATACTCTTAATTTCATATGTATAACAAATATTTACATACGTCTAACTGTTATTCATGATTTCTTTGACATTCATTTGCCTATCCTTTCCATTTCTTTTCATGTTGTTTTAGTTTTATTTTTCGATAATCAAGACAAGCATGTCTAACTTTGTGTCAACAAGTCTAACGTATTCACGCTTTTTTTTGGATGATTTGAGCTTTAGAATTCTTAAAAGAAACCTTAGTAAATAATTCCGCATAGAAATCTACCCGCACACTCACACGAATCTACTGACGACGGGCTTATAAATAATAGAGATGGTGGAAAACGCCGATAGCCCCAAATGGGTACGTAACCCTACGTATCATGTGCCTAGTCATCAGTATTGTTGTTGCTGTTGTCATTATCGCCGATTAGGCTGTTGCAGTTGTTTTAAATCACAGTTTGACTAAGATTTAACTGTAAGCCCTACAATTAAGTATTCAACTGTTAAATCCCGGCATAACAGTCGTTTCGAAGCTTCCTTAGTATTAAGCCTAAAATTATGCAATGTAATCGGTTTGAAATCGTGGTGAAATAGTAAAATAAAGTTTTATTGTACAAATCACTACAACGCATCGTCATCGTGATGGTTTTATTCTCCACGAGAAATTCACATGACTATGTACGAATAAACGTGATAAAAGTACACCAGATTTGGAATTTACGATGAATTCTAAGATAATTTCACCAAGAAACTACGTGTCTAAAATCAATTCCTAGTTCCCGCTGAGATGCATGAAGTTTTCATGTGGAAGTATTTTTCAGTTATTAAATCAGGAAAAGTCGAAAACTTGAGATACACCTCAACAAACAAAGGAGGTATTGCAGAAGAGAATCTGAGGATTAGCTAAAAAGTAATGGTCTCTGTACATTGTACAGTTTCAATAAATTTTTACACATAATTTAAAAGTTCTGATTAAATCAATATTTTGGGTTATAAGGTCATTTGTATCTTATCAAAATGGATCGGTTAGGGCAAATAGATAATTCTGCGGGGACATGAAAAGCTTATCTCATTAAAGAACTTATCTGTAGGTAACAAATAAACGGAATTGTGTCTTTTAAAGTCACTTGTAAGGGCGATAACCAAAAACTAAAATTGGCCGGAATCAAAATATGTTAAGTTGCAAAATGTAGTCCATGAATAACGATATACGCCTCGATTCGATCAGATTTTCATGTCCTCAAATTGTTTTTGGACAAACTACAAAACTGGGGGGTGAACGCATTTGTATAATTCGGCTTGCTCTAATAGTAATCCACGTAATTGTTGATTACTACTGTTACTGTGTGGAAGGTGCAAAGTTCATTTCTCATATCAAAATAATACTCAAATTTATAATACCCCCGAGATTGACATTTTTAGATTATGTAAACGTTTTAGGAAATTTGGTGAGAGCTGTAGCCCTATATAAGGAACGAAAGAAAGACAGCAAAATCGAAAGATTACAGTGCAACCTATCGGGTCCAATTTTGAAAATAAACTATCTACGGACCTACTTCAATCTTTTTATATTAAAATTATTTACGTGGTGTTAGAACATAATTATTTAAAATTTAATTTTATTCCATATTTTGCCTCATTTGCATCATATACGCACAAATTGATGTTCTCGTAAAAATCGATGTTAGATTTTTGTCGGTGCCACCCCCCAAAAATGATGTCTTTGCAGATTAAGCACGGTTGGAGTATGTTAACACGTGCCGCTTTGGGCTTAAATTTCCCATTTCATTGTATAATCAACAGTTTTGTAATTATAAATAAATTTATGAAAAAAAAAATAAAAAATTTTCTTAAAAAAATTTAAATTATTTATATTTAAAAAACATTTACTAAGTTTCGTAATGTCACATAACCTATGAACAAACTGAGACATAGATCATGAAAATCGGTGAACGCGTCCCGATTGTATTCGCAATTTGGTGAAGGTATCTTATTTTGATAAAAAAAATAGATTTTTTATACAATGAATATGAATAATCGTACGAATGATTTTAAAAAAATTGTTTGAGGAAATGTACAAAATTCTTTGGAAAAAACGTTGATGACTTTGTTTGATTCTTAGAATTAATAAAAGTAAGTAATAACCAAAAGATTAGTTCATTTTTATGATTACGGTAGCTACCCCGCACAGTGCCGTGTTTTCATACAAACGGAGGCCAAAAATTAAAGGAGTTATCATAAAAGAAGGAAAATTAGTATACATTGCTTTTATAAATAGGAAAGAAAAAAAACGAAGTTTTGTGAAAATTGGCCCAAGGACACTCCCACCTTCCATATATCCTGAAATGAAAAAAAACTAAAATTTTTCAAAATTATTGCTGGTGTTAAACCAAATTTGCCTCAATTTATCTCAGATATATTTCTGACAACTATGTTGAATTATATCAAATTATCTCGAAGAATACGCAAACCTCTCATATATCCTAAAATGGAAAAAACTTATATTTTCCAAAATTGTTGTTAGTGTTAAACCAAATTTAACTCAATTTGTCTGTGATATATTACTGACAACTGTGTAGAATTATATCAAATTATCTCAAAGGACACGTCAACCTTCCATATATCCTGTAATGCAAAAAACTTATATTTTCCAAAATTGTTGTTGGTATTGAACACAATTTGCCTTAATTTGTCTCCGATATATTACCCACCGCCCATTTATCCAGAATGGAAAAAAACTTATTTTTTTTCAAAATTAGATACATTCATTAATTGTGAATAAAAGCAAAACGCTATAATCGATTTTCATGATCTATGTCTCATTTTGTTCATAGGTTATGTACTATTACGCGAAAGTAGTAAATTTTATTCCGTTTTGGATTTTTTATTTATTTTAGTTATAATTTTTTTGAACATTTTTTTTATTTTTTTCCATAAATTTATTTATAACTGCAAAACTGTTGATTATGCAGATAAATTATATATGAACAGATTTAATGAATTTTAATTTATAAAATTCGCATTTTTGTTTCATCGAAGTTGAACTAGTCGTTCTTGAGTTATGCCTCCCAAACTTGTCTGTAGAAGCTTAAAAGCTTTAAGCCCAAAGCGGCACGGGTTAACATACTCTAATCGTGCTGAAACTTTGGCTATCCTAAAATCTGCAAAGTCTTATCACTTTCGGGGTGGCATCGACAAATCTCTGAAATTTTTTCCCATATAACTTCCGACCACCCTAATGTTCTTAACTTACTTAATTTCTCTTTACACCCCATGAATGAGGTATGGGATCTCTTCTCGCGTTGTTGTAAACTAACACGCTTTGTATTTAGATCTACAACAAACGGCAACCTACTTTTATAGACTTATGCGAACTTCACTGTTTGAGAAGCTTTTACTAGACATGCCGATTGGCTTGACACTATACTGCGAAGTTGCTGACTATAACATCGAGGGGGCCCGCAATGAAAGAAAAATGTAGATGACTGGAGCCGGGAATCGAACCCGGAATCTCCTGCATGGTAGTCGCCTGTTCTAACCACTATTTCACGGCCGGACCCTAATGTTCACTATATATAACTCATAAACCACTAAGCATGCAAAAAAAAACCTGTTGCTGACGTCAGTAGCTTTCATGAGAACATTAAAAAAATCGGTTCACGGATTAACAGCGACAGTCGATCACGGACACAATGCAACTTATTTGTATATATGTATATAGATATACCTCTCTTAATCTGTGCATAATATGTACCCTGATCTAGCTGACCAAAGCCTTGAGTGTCAATCAAAAGACAAGGGCAAGTATCTATCTACGATATACTACTAACAACCTCCACAATACCCTAATAACAATCTATGGGATCTATTATTTGGGATCTTACGTCACTTTCCACGAACTTTTTAAAATAATAAGCACCTTAGGTCAGCAATTTTTGAGGGCCACCTAGTAACGCCTACACCTAGTAGGGACCCAAAATTATCTGAAAAATATCTCTGACCATGTGAAATTTTGTCAAGAAACCATTATCCGAACACAAATTATAGAATTAATTCCAAGAAAGCGATTTCGCCCCACTGTGCGATGGTACAAGCTCTCTCGCTATTGCCGGTTGTGCTACATAATTAAATACACTGTGAGACAAATGGTAGGGGTCAGTGAAAGGGTTCAAACTACCGGGGAAAGTTATATCGGTAAAAAAGAAGTTATACGTGTCCCGGCGTGTCGCTGGGCCACGTCTAGGAATTGAGATATATTGATTTGAAGTTAGTAACTATCATAAAGGGGAAATTGTCACCTTTGGTGGTCTTTTTTTTTTGACATAACTCGAGAACCGATAGTCCGATTTTGCTCAAACAAATTTAAAAAAAAATTAAAATTATAATTCTTTTAATTTGTTCATATAACGTTTTTCTATATAAGCAACAGTTTCCATTTTTTCATTCATCAAATGATTTTGAACTGGGTTTATTTTGTAACAGTTACAATAAAACTGTTATACTCCGTGGCGTATGATTTAAGTGGAATATTACTTATGATAATCATACGCCACCATATAACAATATAATAAATGAGCCTAAAACGTGAGATATTCCCCTATATGATTGTTACTAACTTCAAATCGATATATCTCGATTCCTAGACGTGACCCAGCGAAACGCCAGGCCACGTATAACTTGTTTTTGACCGATGTAAAATTTCCCGTTGGTTTCATCCCATTCCGAGTTTGACTGTCGCATAGTGATATTGTTCTATAAACTAAATAAGTTTGTCCAGTGAACCAAATCGAAATCAATGGTACAAATGCTATTTTATACTACTTCTCACATTTCCAATATCAGATCTTACGAATATATTCCTTCAGGCATATATTTGTTAAGAAGATCTACGACAATGCCGTTGGTAGTTGGTCTATTCAAAAGATCTAACTTTCGACCGCTCTTTCAAGTATTTCTAACCCATTCTGAAGAATTGGACCTTGTGAGCTTTTAAACTTTAAACCAAAATCCTTGCATACAATATGCTACGCATAGTATCGAACTGATTGGTCACGGCCATATGCGCGAAAAATCAACAAATAGTTGTGGATCCTCAATGCATTAAAATGTCAAAAGAATGCAACTTTAAGTAAACACTCCCGATTTGAGTAATTGCAGACGTACATAAAGATGAATGCTTTCCATTGTGAGCTGGTGTGCATATCGTATGAATAAGTGTGTGTGTGCTGTTTTAATTATCCATTTGAGGTTAGATGCGGAATATTTAATGAGAAGAGCATAATATCTGAATATAAAAGAACACAAACTATTATTTATATTTCAAAATGCAAATAATACACAACACACTGAAAGAAATGTTAGAAACTTTCTCATGTTACTCACAAAAAGTTCCTCTTCGCCAATCTACATATTCATTATTTACACACTTTTTTAAGTTTGAATGACAGCACAGTGTCAGGTTGCGCTATGTTTTATTCACTGTGTACTTGACGTAGGCGACTCTTTAAAATAGTGGCAGCTGCATCTGCAACAGCCTACGTATGCCGCTGCCATTCAGTTCACACGCACTGCTGTTGTTCTATGAATGTATTAGACAAATAGGCAAGAGATTCAAGCTCAATGTCAACCAGTCGAGTGCACCGGGTATCATCATCATCATCATCAACATCCTCGTTGTTGGTTGTTGCTGTCATCGCTGTTATTCGCAAACAATACCTGCCCTTGTTTTAATAACACGCCCAAAGGGCAATCGGCGGCGGGGTGTGTATCGAGGCCGGGACATATTCGTTTCAACGTCGCTCAGGCTCGGTAGCAAGTGCAAGGGTATGGTAACGTGGCATGAATGAGTGAACGAATGAATGGAATGAAAGGATTTAACATGTTTATGCATGACAAGAGCCTGTAATTGTAATTGTTAATGCTCTCGTTGTTAGCGTTGTTGTTGTGCGCCAACAACAAGGTGTACACAAATACGAAATGTTCTTGGTTATCAACAGAGAGGACTAACTAAAAGTCGTATTCGACTTTTGGAAATGTGTAAACACAACAGAGTTTGAAGAATATCAGATTTATTTTGTAGTATCTCGGTAATCTTGGGGGATTTCGAAATCTAATATTGACAGGGACAACCTACGGATTACAGCGAACATTTTGGTTAGATGATTAAGATCTGAAACGCAGAAATGTGTACAAATATTGTTCAAGTGAATGTAATTTATATCACATTATTGATGGATTATTTTATGATTATACTACACCGAGCGAACTTTGTTGCATCTTTAACAACTTACGAAATATCCTGAAATTTAAAGCAACATAGTAGCAAATTATAAATTGTGCGTCGTTGGTGCAAGGTGAAGCTTCTGGGTGATCCTTCACAGGGTGATCGTTGGCAGTTACACTTCAAACCCACTAACAGAGCTCCGTATTCGTGGAACTACTGCGGAAGAAGAACCTTCATGTGTAACGTCTGGTGGCGCCCATCAAAGCACGGCTAACTGTGAGAGGCAAACTCAAAATCCAGGCACATCGGTTCAGAGCAAGGGGTACCCTGGTCAGCGTCTGACCCGAAATGGGCGGCTGTAATAAAATTCTGGCAGGAGGAGAAAACTGAAACCAACATTTAAAATATTGCAATAAAAAAAAATAAAATAATAAACCGGACCCCGCACAATGTTGACGACCACCGCAAACGAATTAAGGACGATGATTTAAGGATATGCACCTGGAATGTTTGAACATTGTAGAGATTAAATGCCTTTATCCAACTGACATAACCGTTTTACAGGTAGTCCGGTGGACGGGACACGGGTGCTTGCGCATCAAGACGTGCGACATCTGCTATAGTAGCCATGTGGACCAGCACGAGTATAGATGTGGATTTCTGGGTGATAGGAGATTGCGACACTTTGTCCCACTGTTTAACTCGGTGTTTGAACGAATAGCCATCATAAGAGTCAAGACAAAGTTTTTCCACATTACAATTATATGTGCCCATGCTCCGAAAGAAGAAAAACGCGATGAGGGCAAAGACGAGTTCTACGAGGGTCTCGAGCCTGAACAATGGCATTAAAATTTTAGTATGGGATTTTAATGCTAAAAGTTAACATTAGAGACTGCTATTGGAAAATTCAGTCTGCCCACCGAAATGGCATAAATGGCATCAGACTAATTGACTTCCTGCGGCAAGAAAAATGGTAGTTAGCAGCACTAGATTTGATCATAGAAATATTGATAAGGCAACATAGTTATCTCCAGATCAAATGATAAGGAATCAGATAGACCACGTGGTAGTCGATGGAAGGCCCTAATCGAGTGTTCTGGATGTACGAGTGATCAGGGTGCGAACATTGATTACGATCAAAATCTAACTGCAGTTATGGTACGCACAAGGCTAAACATGACGAAAAATGTACGTAACCAAAGTTTGGCAGCGTTAACGTGCAGAAGACAGAGGTAGCGGGGGCCTACCCCAACCAAAAGCATTAAAAATATTTTTGAGCAAATAACCGCAAACCGCGGTAAAAATACTTATCATTTAATTACTGATGTCAGCTATATTAAGTAGCAATCAGTGATGATTCTGTCGCTTATGTTTCTATTTAAATTTAGGATAGGAGTGCCATAGGCTGTTTAATTCGTAAGCGACAATGTAAGCGACGATGTTATTAAGTGTTATTTCATTTTCCATTACGGTATAAGGGGAGTTTTAAGCGAGCTTGATAACACGCTTGATTACGAAGTAAGTGACGATGTCAGTAGGTGCCATTTCAATCGGGAGTTATAATCAGTGAACGATATTTTTTACATTACACACGTATGATATTCTAAGTACTTAGATCGCTCGTTTACAATGTCATACTTATGTCATGGATTAGTAAATGGGAACTTTGTTTCATTCTACCCAACGGAACAAAAACAATAAACAAATCCTGAGTTTTTACACCCATCTAGAAACAATCTTAAACTATTGAAAGTTTTGCCATAAATCGTTTAACAATAAAATGAAATCCTGTTTATTTGTTTCTGAGTTGATCCATTTAAAAGTTCCGTAAATAAACTTGCAACATGAATATATTTACCGAGGACAACAGCATCAAAATCAAAACGAAGAGCAGCGAAATTATTTGACAACATCAATAAATAAATTCATATTTAAATTTCCTGCTTTTCCTATGTAAAATATTCATCTGTCGCACCAAAGGCAAAAACACATCAAACAAACTAAATTGTCAGTGGCTCCAATATTTCATTGCAATGCATGCAAACATCCTACTCTAAGCGTTTGGATGCATCCTTGTTCATCATTAGTTCCAGCATCGTTATGAGCATCATCATTTCCTTCCGTAGCACAGTTCGAATAACTGAATTTTCATTGCTCAGCCCGGTAAACTCGTTTATGTATATGCCTGCATGTGCATACCAATGCGTGTAAATTCATATTTTTACAGCTGAAAAAATGTTGGTTTTTTTTACGATTTGTCCCTTTTTATTAGTTTATGCTCACAGGCGTCACAGTGCATCAACATTGTTAATACGAGTATGCTCATGTGAAACAAGAGAAAAAACTTAAAGTACGACAATAAACAAACATGGAAGAGGATGGAGAGAAAACTGTGCATGAATATAACCAGATTTGGAAGAAATTTGATTCATTGCCAAGTGCATGAAATTTATGAAGACAAATATTATCTGCACAGAACAAAACTAATATCGGTTCTTACTTACTTACTTAAGTGGCCCATTACAACTTACAAACATGGTTCATAAGTTTGAGGCCTGAAGTACTAAAGAATTCCACACGCTTCGGTCTTGTGCGTGAGTTCTCCAGTTAGTCCTACCAGATGGTGGCACGTCGCCTACCACTTGGTCCTTCCAACGGAGTTTGGGTCTCCCTGCTCTGCGCCGTCCTTCAGGTTCGCCTTCAAACACCTTTCTCGCTGGAGCATTTACATCCATCCTGGCAACATGACCCAGCCATTGTAGTCGTTGCATTCTGACTCTTTTAGCTACGTCGATGTCGTGGTAAAGCTCATACAGCTCATGGTTCATCCGATGGCGAAACTCGCCGTCGACACAGATAGGTCCATAAATTTTTCGGAGTACTTTTCTCTCGAATACTCCCAGGTTTTGTATGTCCGTTGTCGTAAGCACCCATGATTCGGCAGCATACAAAAGAACGGGTAAGATTAGCACCTGGTAAAGCTGTTTCTTAGTATTCCGAGAGAAGGTGGTGTTACTAAAGTGCTGCCGAAGTCCGTAGAAACATCTATTGGCTAGCACTATTCTCCGTTTAATTTCTTGGCTGACATTATTTTTCTTGTTGACGGAAGATCCGAGGTAGGTAAACTCGTCGACTACCTCAAAACAATAATTGTCAACGTTCACGGTGCGTCCCCAACGAGAGGACTCTTTGTTCGTCGAAATCATTATTTTTGTTTTGTCCTCGTTGACCGCTAAACCCATTTTTGCTGACTCCTTTTCTAGTGATGAGAAAACTGCAGTAACATCCCGCAGATTTCGACCAATGATGTCTATATTATCGGCATAGGCTAGTGGCATGTGGCTCTTGTGGAATATGGTGCCAGACATGTTGACACCAGCCTTTCTCATCACCTTCTCCATAACTATATTAAATAGTGTACAGGACAGGCTATCGCCCTGCCTGAGACCTCTTTCCGTGTTAAATGGTTCAGACTGATCCTTACCAATCTTAACAGAGGATTTGGTGTTGTCTAAGGTACATTTGCAAGTCGAATCAGCTTTGCAGGAATACCAAACTCAGACATGGTCTCATAAAGCCTATTCCTTATCGGAGAGTCGAAGGCAGCTTTGTAGTCGACAAAGAGGTGGTAGGTGTCGATCTGCTTTTCATGGGTTTTTTCCAGGATCTGTCGTAAGGTGAATATTTGATCCGTCGTAGATTTGCCAGGTCTAAAGCCGCACTGATATGGTCCAATTAGTTTTTCTACAATTGGCTTTAGACGTTCACACAATATGCTTAAAAGGACCTTGTACGCAATTGGTAATAGGCATATTCCACGATAGTTCTTACATTCACTACGATCTCCTTTCTTGTATATGGGACATAACAGACTGAGACTCCAATCCCCGGGCATGCTCTCCTCTTGCCAGATGTTCTCCATGAGCTGATGCATGCTCCTAATCAGATCCTCCCCGCCAACCTTAAACAATTCAGCAGGGAGTCCATCGGCTTCAGCAGCTTTGTTGTTTTTAAGGCGGGAGATGGCCGTACGTATCTCGCTCTGGCTCGGAGGTGGACAGTTAATACCATCGTCATGGATTGGAGCGGGGTCTTCTGGATTGGTGTCAGTATCCAGTAAATTTCTAAAGTGGTCTCTCCATATCTTCAGAACGCTGTCCGGGTCCGTCACTAGCTGACCATCGCTGTCCTTGCAGGAGGGCAACCCTGTTCCACGCATTCTCGCTTTAACTGTCTTGTAGAATTTTCGGGCTTCCCCTCTACTTCGGAGCAACTCAGTACACTCATCCTGTCGTCTCTTCTCCCTGTGCCGTTCACGCTCAAACTTTGGAAATCCTAAAATCTGCAAAGACTTATGATTTTTGAGGGGTTGCATCGACAAAACTCTGCGATATTTTTTCCCCATATAACTTTCGACCACCCTAATGAGCACATATCAGATTGATGTTGAACAATTTTATTTTTACTTTTATTGTGGCGATTCGTTCACTGGCAGGAGTAAACCTAGAGACCTTGGACCTTGCCGACCACAAATTCACAACCAAAGCCATGCTTATTAGAGTGGCAGCGGCAGTACACGTCACACATCCTCATCCGCAAGCTTCCATATCCAGTCCACCAGATTTCCAGTATAGAAGTAATGTCAGCCTTATACTCTTCTAGGACATCTGCCAGTTGAATAGATGTACCTTGTCGCTATGGAGATCTACCATTTCAAGTACATATTCTCAAATCATAATCCTTTGCGGTGGTCGTCAACATTTTGCAGGTTCTTTTTCTCTTATTTCTGAAAAATTTATATCCGCACAAAAAAGATGTGGAATCCAATTAGATATCTAAAAAGAACTGCGAAAATAAACATTCATATTCGAGTGGCGAACAACACCTGGTGTAGATCGAACAAACAAAAAGCCAAAACATTTTCAAGTCATTTGGGAAAGGTTTTTCAATCATTTGCCTTATATAAACCCTAATGCCGACGAAAATATCACAAATTTCTTGGATGCTCCACCTCAAATGAATTTTCCAATAAAAATTAATAAATTAAGCAAAGGAAAATCGGCCGAATAGGGTAATATCGATAACATAGACGACTAAGTCTCTTTCAAAAAAGGAATACTCTTTCTTACTCTTATTTTTAACTCCATACTTCTCCAGACTCCAGACTTCACCACTTCCCCTTGCAATGGAAATGTAATTAAGCTATTATGATATTAAAACCGAACAAACCGGTAAATATAGTGATATCGTACCGACCGATTAGTTT
Source organism: Muscina levida (assembly GCA_964034835.1). Lineage (NCBI taxonomy): Eukaryota > Metazoa > Arthropoda > Insecta > Diptera > Muscidae > Muscina > Muscina levida. The sequence goes on along the minus strand of OZ035880.1, from coordinate 66,102,898 downwards.
ATTGACATTCTACAAAATATTTGAGGGAATATTTTTAAAAGATTGAAACCTATACTTGACGACAGAAGAATCGTTACATAACATCATGGATTTCTGTTACACCAGAGTAATGCCATCATAATATTAATGTTATTCACAATTCATTAGAAAAACCAGTAAGAAAGTTTCAGTTGGGTAACCCGACTTACGATTGCGTCGGGTGTACTGATATTATTACCCCTTCTCTTAAGTGGGCGGAAAGGTACATTTGTATGGGAGGTACCAGAAGAAGCGTGTCTAGACTTCCAGATTTTTTCTCAAAAACTATATTCAGCTTGAGCTTTACTAAATACAGAATTTGGGCACGATTGCGTTATGTCTGTTAATAATATTAATCGATTTCTGAAGTGGGCGGTACCAGATGTGTATGGAAGGTACCAGATTGGGCGTGGCTGGACTTCCAGGTTTTTTTTCTCAAAAACTGTATCCTGCTATAGATTTACTTAATACAGAATTTGGGTACGATCGCGTTGGGTGTATTGATATTTTAACTCCTACTCTTAAGTGGGTGGGAAGTACATTTGTATGGGAGGTATTAGAAGGGGCATGTCTAGACTTCAAATTTTTTTTCCAAAACATTATCCTGTTATAGCTTTACTAAATACAGAATTTGAGTACGATCGCGTTGGGTGTATTGATATTAGTTTTGGGGAAATATTAACTCGTGCAAAATTTCAAAACATTTGGTTGTTTCTTTCGAAAGTTATCTTTCGCACCAGCCGGACAGCGAGACAGACAGACAGACGGACGGACAGACATGGCTCAAACGACTCAAAAAGTCATGAATGGTTCATGGTTCAAAGAAACCAAGTATCTAAAGTGACTCCTTGTATGTGTTACACTTTTTGGTCGTATCAAAGGATATATATATCCACGAACCCGTAGGGTGAGAGTATAAAAAACCACGTTGCTCGGCAATCTTCCTTCTTTGGTATCAGTGTGACATTTTATAGAGTTTGGCATTATGCCTTACTCTATAAATTCATATATAGAAAAGTTCATTTATATTAAAGCTGAAGTCCCACAGGAAAGCGTTTTGTGTCTAACTGCCTTATTCATAAAGACTTATAAGGGGTTTATAATGAATTTTTAAGCAAATTTCGACAAAACAATATTCATAAACGATTTACATCTTCAATAAGTTAAAGTAGGGTTGTCTCCACTTTAAGCGTGCTATAACTTGACGTTTGTACAATTTATTCTATATTCATGAATTTGAGATCTTTATTTTGAGTATTTCTGCATTTTTCCTATTGGAAAGAGTTGTTGCGTGTATACGTTGTGAAGGAAATTTTCTTCTTAATCATCGCGCACATAGAAAAGTATCTAAATAGACACTTTTCATTCATGAATTGCATTTTAAAAAATATTTCTCCAAAATTCTTCAAAAATAATTTGTAAATACCCAGTAGGAAGTATCGTCATACACGACTTTGTCGTCAACGCTGTCCTCATAACAAAATGCGAAAAATGTATGTACTTGTCGTCAAAACACTCGGTAGACGACAAGCTGACCGACAAAATACTAATGTTGTCGTGCATCAAATAAAAAAGTTCAATGTCACGGAACAATAACGACATAAAATTGTAAAGAGGAAAGTAGAAGTTAAAAATTTTGAGTTTGTTGGAAACAGCAGTGCGTGACGGTTCATGTATTGCACGTTTTTAATAAAACTACTTCAATTTGTTATTTTAAATTATTAAGCACTGGTAACGACAATTTGACCGATATTGTCGGTCATTATGTCGTGCATGATTGTGTGGGCGACATGTCGCTTATTTAGGCATTAACGACTATTTGACCGACATTGTCGCTCATCAGGTCGTTCATTACAAAGCGGACACTTGTATGAAAATTTCGTCGGAGATTTGTATGGACGGTCCCCTAGGTGTCATCAACGATTTGCTATGGTCATGCACCTATCCTTTAGGATGTCTTGCAGACACTTCCTACTGGGTAATGAAATAATATTCGTGATGTATAAACAATCAAAACAAGGAAAAAATGTAATCGGTATCCGAATATTATTTCAACATAAGGAAAAGAAAATAAAATTTGTTAATACAATTTTTACTTTAAAGTCTTTCTTATCGTCACGAGAATCGTAGTCAATGAAAAATTGAGCTACAATAATGTTCATAGTTTATTGTAAGTGCAAATACATATTTGGTATCCGATTATAAAGCTTTTGTATCCGACTATAAAGCTTTTTTTATACATCATTTACGACCAATAACAGTCGGCGTTGCCACCGGAACACATAAAGCTAAAGTACTAATAAAAAACGTTTATGAATACAATTTCTTATTAAAGGTTTTTTAGAGCTAAAGAATACTTTAGCTAGAGAACGCTTCATACCTACTTCAGAAATTTTTTATGAATAAGGCCGTAAGACTATATTCCATATTTACTTCCGATATTCTGATGTCCTTTGATTATCTATCTTGTTTCTATTTGTTTATTTTATTGCATTCGAACCGAAGTGTTTAATTTAAAACCAAATGAATAAATTAGCCTTAAATGTGACTAAGTCGCCATGCAAATAATGGTTATTTACAATACAAATGTCTGTAATTTGTATGCATTATTGAAGTTACATAACACAGTAATTATTGACGTAGCACCGTCATGTGAAAACATTAACTCGTTCACTAAAAATAGTTAGTCAGTTGGGCCGCTTGAAATTGTAATCCGTGAAAAACTCTGACAAACAAAATGTATTACATTGCGCGTCATATACATTGTTTTATTTATTGTAGACTAAAATTACTACTTTCGTGCAAACGAATTACGGATCTGCGTTATTATGTTATTTATTAATTGCTTAGACCCGAAAACAAAATATTCGATCCGTGGAACAAAATATGTTTTCGCGATTTTTTCTTATTTTGATACAGATGAATTTGTCCCAAAACTCTTTATTTTTATATGAGGTCTTATTCGTGAAACTTTATAAATTAAATGACGAAAGCGTCAACAAAAAAAAATACTTCAAAGTGATTATCGTCATAGTGTGAATCATAAGCCATTTAATGACATCATTGATAATTGTTTTTCTATTACCATAAAATATATTTTTCATGGTGAACTGATTTAGCCTTCAAATGGCAATTTAATATTAAGATTCGTTGTTGTTTTACTACTTTTAATACGAACTAAACTAGACAAGTAGTTTAAAGATGGCGCCAACACATTTTTAATGAATCGATTATTCGTATGGATGACGTTTACAACAGGGCGACAGATACTCAATAATATGTTGATAGTCGTCTCAATCATCATCATAATAGTCGGGTATTTTAACAATCCTTTCAAGGAGGGTAACGCCCCACCTACCTTTTGATGTGGCCATCGATTAATTTTCACCGCATACAGGAAATTATCTTTGATTTTATTGAAAATTAATCAAATAATCCGCGAAAATCATATCATTGACTGCAAGTACAATCAATATATGTATACAATTTCTCGAAAGCAACAACAATTGTAAAATATCATTCGTACCTGTTGAAAAATCCTTTCTCATACAGATGTTCACTGGTGCGTATAAACAATGTATGTAACTATAATCCCAAGTAAACCATACATTACTCATACGCAACGATGGCAATCACGAGGTCGACTGCGGTGACGATGGCGTCACAGAAATACAATGTGAAACGACAATTTCGTTGCTTCTCTTGCATTCCATGGACGAGTGAACGCTCGCATGGGAAACTGCATTTGGGTACAGTTAATTGGTATCCATTAAAACGAATTAGTTGCTCCTCTGCCATCGGCCATTTCTTTGCTTCGTTTTGATTTTTCTGCGCCACCCGCGCTTCTTCTTTTGCTGACCACCAATTTAGTTGACAGAGTATTGCCACGGGGAAGGGAAAGTGGTAAATCCAATTTTGAACATAAAAATCTAGCAGAATGTGAAAAGCTATTGGGCATGCAATACTAGAGTGCAACGAAGTGAAACATTACACTAGTTCAACCATTGATGGATTTTCTGCAAATGCAATACAATTAAGTTGTTATTGTGGCGGTTGACGTTATATAAAAAGATTTTAGTATGTTATAGTGCAACAACAACTCGTTTAGAAGTTGGGGTCAGGGCACACACGCAATAGTTTCATATATAAAATATAGGCTAATAGCTTTATCGTCATATTATACTTTATACTAACTGTAGGTATGATAACACTTTGTAATTGCTCCAGTACACTGATACCATAATAGCATATAGGCATTTCAAGGAGATAAAAACAATGAAAACTTAATTGTTTTTTACTTCTGCAACAAAAGAGAAGGAAACAACAGAACTGAATGATTCTAAAATATAAGCATCTAAAGAAGTTGACGTGATGTGACAAAAATATAAGTTATTTTTTTTGCTAAACAGTGCGAATTGCGTCAGACTCTTTTGGTAAAACCTTTTTTTTTAATATGATTTGAAATATTATTAGTTTTCTTTAAAACTTGCTGAATTACACAAATTAGCATACAATTGCATTTCATAACATATCCCTACCTACATTAAATTTTATGATGTGTTTCTATTTTAGTATTTTGTTAAAAGAACACTTTTAAATAAAATAGATCTCTTGAATATATTAAACATAAAAAATTAGACTTTTTTCGCTAATTATAATGGCATTTTGTATGGTGGGAACATACTTGGTGTGCATCTAGGTTGGTTTTGGATTTGATCCCACATGGGCTCACAAAAAGACTTTTCTGGTGATCTCGTTCCTTCTTTAAGATAATAGCACATGCGTGTAGCAATTGTCAAATATATTTTATAGCGATCGGTTTATCTCACCCGAGCAAGAATGAGTGTAAGGGTCTTTAGTTTTACCTGGCTTGTGCTTGTGTGTTTGCATGTGTACAGTTTAGACTAGTTTTTAGATTAACAGCCTAAGCCACTGTCTCAAATGTTGACGTTCGCATGGTTTCTACACGACAAACAGCTGATGTCGAAGCCACTAACTCATATTAGAACGACAACTAGAACTTAAATCTATGCGAACAAAAACGTAAGCATTTCAGTACAAAATCGGTAGCCACAAATTATTTTCGATGTCATCTGTGCGAACACGTAAGGCCATGCGAACGACAACTCGCAAATTAGTGGCTACCGATTTAAAGCGAAAGTGAGTGCAAGATTTTCGCTCGCTTATGGTTTCTTTCGACATCGTGGCTAAGGCTGTAATAAGTACTTAGATTTTTAAGTTGAAATTATTTGAAATAATATCAGTATTACTCAACAAGTGAGGTTTGATTTAAATCGCTTCGGTGCTATTTGGTACTTCTCAAGTACGGATTGATTTAGTTGGTCGGTCGTGTAAAGTGAATCGGTGGCGGTTGTTTTAATTTAATCCGGCTCGAAAGCTCTTCATCGCTCAATTACCGAAATTAAAAAATTCGTCTGCAAATTCATTTCAATTCTCAATGCCGAATACTATCAAATTATACGTTATATAGCCCCTTAATACAGTTTTCCACGTCAATTTCCTCCCATCGACCGAAAATAAGAAGTTCGCCTTCATATGCAGAGCTGTAGTGCCGAGAACTGTTAATGTGCCGAATTATATCACCCTTTAGCTCTTGAATTGTTACTGGGCTATCGACGTACACCTTTTATTTCAAATAAACCCAAAGAGAGAAGTCCAACAGTGTCAAATCACATGATCTTGACGGCCAATTGACATCGCCACCACGTAAGATAACACGCCCATTGAATTTGTCGCGCAAAAGAGCCATTGTTTCGTTAGCTGTGTGGTAAGTGGCACCGTCCTGTTAAAACCACATATCGTCCACATCCATATCTTCCAATGCGGGTCATAAAAGTTTGTTATCATCTCACGATAGCGAACACCATTCAAAGTAACTGCCTGACCGGCAAAAAAATTCCGCTCGATGATGCCGCCAGCCCATAAACCGCACCAAAGAGTCACTTTTGTGGGTGCATTGGACGACGAGTTGAGGTGGACGGCTATTCAGGTACACTATCGCGAACAGCAGCAATATTTTCTGCAGTACGTTCTGTACTCGCATGCACTGGTATTTTCACATCTCTTACAGACCTGGTTTGCCCAAATTGACCGAAAAAATCACGAAGTGCACGCTATGCATTTTGATTTGAACGCCCATTTTCATAGTTCACATTCAGTTAGTCCGAAATTGAGAAATGTCAAATTAAATGCAGAAAAGAACTTGACGTTTAGGTGTGGTTCACATTCAACATCGACCCTTACAATTTAAAAAAAATAAAATAAAATGTTAGAATTCAACCGAGGTTGTGCCTACGGGGGTTTTTTGGAGTAGCTGGTTTAAAAAAAAAAAAATAGAGGAAACGAAATGTCAGTCCTCTGAAGTCATATTCTGAAAATACAAAATGGCGGAAATTATTTTCACAAAATGCTGGAATTCATCCGATATTGTGCCTAAGGGGGTTCTTGGAGTCGCTGGTTTCGAATCTGTATTCAGACATTTTTTTTTTCGAAAAATGCTGGAATTTAACCGATATTGTGCCTAAGGATACATAATGGTGAAATTTTTCTTTCAAAAAATGCTGGAAATCAACCGATATTGTGCCTAAGGGGGTTTTCTGAGTCGCTGGATTTGAATCTGGAGTCTAATTTTGAAAAGACAAAATGTCGGATAAAAAATTTCGGAAATTGTTCTCAAAAACGCTTGAATTTTAGTGATATTGTGCCTATGGGGATTTTTGGGGGGATTTTTGGTACTATGTTTCATGCATATCAGAGGTCTCCATAATTTTAGGACTAAATTTTTTAAAATTGTTATCGAAGGAAGTGTAAATTCATAGAGCAAAATAAATAAAAATGGCCAAAATAGGCAGATTATCCTGGGTCATTTCGATAAAGAAAATATCAAATTGTAACTAAGTGATAAGGATTTGCTGATGTTAGATGATTTAACATAAGTTTAAGTCCAAAAACATCAGAAATTTTGAAATTATGTGAATTTTGAGAATTTGAGTGAAACAAAAAAATTATTGAATTAAACACAATTAGAGTACAATACAGGGTGGCGCACGAATCGTGCTACGTGTAACAGTAACAGCTAATTGGGACCGCTATTTAAAGATGTTGAAGAAGTTTTTTACCCATAAATGTGTCAAAGATGTATCTTCTTCGACAGCATTTGGTTCTTTCTTTCTTTACTTTCCAGTTTTTATAACATATAAAGTTAGCTTGCTTAATATATAAAAAAATTGTGGCGAAACAATAAATTTCCATCTTTCGACTTATTTCCATATTATTTATTACTCCACATAGAGATTTTATTAAAAAATTTTGCAATTGCAATAATTAAAATCAAAAATATTATTTGGGCCGTGGCATGGTGGTTAGTATACGCGACTACCATGTGGGATATCCATGGTTCGATATCATATTTTTCTCTCATCGCGGTCCTCTCAATGGTGTTGGCAGCAACTTTGCAGTATGGTGTCGAATCAATCCATAATGACGTCCGCATTCGTCGACAAACAAGTAGGTGTCGTTAGCACAACAACGCGAGAAGCTATCCCATACCTCATTAATGGGGTGTAAAGGGAAATTAATTTTTTTAAGTTATTTGTATGAGTCACTTCACCTTACTGTTATTACAAAATTTGATATATGAAAAGTTTTGCAGGATATAATCTTTTCATATATCAAATTTTTCAAGTACCTGTTGAATTGTATCGTCTTATTTAATAAACCCGAAGAAAAAGTTCTTCTGCCGTATTTCTTTCCTCACTTATTCTCTCTAAAGGATATCCTTGACTTTTTACTAAGCTCAGAAAAAAAGTAAAAGAAATTATACCACTTTAACTACATTGTACTTCTGCATCCGGCACATTTATCGTTGGAATGTGGCACCATTTTCCCCCTTTCCACATCCCTTTCACGTGAAAGGAAATGTTGGGTGAATGTAAAACGCGTCGCATCTATCGTTAGTTTAGTAAAGCTCCGATGACAAGTGAACGAAGAATCTTTTTCGCCTTCTTACTCGTACAATCTAAAACTATTTACTATTATCTGTGTACTTGGTTGTAGTTTTACGGGATTAGATGGCGAATTTTGTTTGCGAACTTTTTAAGGGCTGTTGAAATTCTCTTTGTTAAAAGGATTTAGAATTTGATATTTCTTTCACGAAATTGTTGTTTCACTTGTGCATGATAAAGGGGGATATGCATCGGTATTCGGTGTATCATTTTGCCGAATTCAATTTTTTTGTAACATTCATTTAATTTTATTCAAATTTCATTTAATTCCCTTTTTCGTGATTCAAAATTAAAAAAAATTATTTAAAATTTACGTAATTCGTAATAAATTGAAATGATGTGCATTACGAAATTTGAAGTTGTTGTGAGAGCCCTGCCACAACCATATACCGTAGTCTGAGTCAAATTCGGGTATATCTCACAATCGTGATGAACAGCTCACCCACTTCAGAAAGTTTAGTTAGAACCGATTCCATGAAACTAGCTTCGTATTCTGTTCTATAGAACTTATATGTGACTCAAGTGGATTGGAAAACTAGTTTTTGAACTTTTCCAGAATTAAAGATTTCCGAAAATTTTAAACAAAATTTATCATAAATATAAATTAATACTTTTGTGAACTTCGAGGGCTCTATGAAAAATGCCCCAAATGCAAAATGCCCAAAAAAAACGAAAAATTACCCAGAAAAATTTCCATACAAAATTGGGGAATTTTTCATATGAATAATCCCCTATAAATTTTGGGGAACTTTTCATTTATTTTAGGTAAATTTTCGTTTTTTAATTTTGGGTAATTTTTCATATGCAAAATGATCCAAATTTGCAGGTATGAAAAAAATAGCCCGGACGCCCCCCCCACCGCATTCGTCTTTTAATAATGCTAAAGAGAAAGTATAGAAACTGATAACGATTTCTTTTATAAAGCTAAAGAGAAAGCATAGAAACTGATAACGAAGTATGCGGCGGGGGCGTTAAAAATGCTAGATTTGTTTAGACGAATATTTTTTTTGGGGTATTTTTCATAAATTTTGTGGGGTATTTTTCATAATTTTTGGAGAAAATTTCGTTCTTGAGTTTTGGGTCATTTTTCATTTTTTTTTTCGCCCAATTTTATTTTTTGTAATTTTTCGTTTTTTTTTTGGGGCATTTTGCATTTGGGGCATTTTTCATAGAGACAACTTCGAGTAGTCGATCAACCGACATGTTTCATACACCTACATTTCCATCATTCCAAAAACTGTCCCTGCTCCCAGTTGAATTTTTTCAAGTGCTCTATTATTCTCATTTGTTGCTGCACTTTGCTTTTGTTTTACACTCTCAAGCAGGAAAGAGCAGTTTATGTTACGCTCCCACCATCTCTTTGCTGTTCTCTTTTAATTTTTCTGTTGATTTTGTGCCTTCCTAAAGGATATTTCCGTTAAATTAAATTTGTTTTCATAAAAACTCAACTCAACAAACTCTTTTGCTACGTGCTCAAGTTAAAGTTTCATACACTGCAGCCACTTTTTTTTGTTGGAGGACGCAGTCTTTTGTGTCGCTTGGCGTAGCAGTGGTCTGTTTTTGTTTTTTTCACTCTACTGTAAGTGTAGTTTTTGTTGAAAATTAGTTTTATTAAAGCATGGGTCAAATTCAGTAATATACTTGTGGTGACAAAACTGGGGAAATAATTTAAACGTACGCAAACAAGTGTAGCTGTGAAATCATGGCTAAAATGTTTATTTAGTAAGAGACATTTAATGCGGTGTTATTGACATCATTACACTGGTAAGGTGAAATTGTGTATTATAAATATAAAACCACCCAGAACATTGCTGTGGATGATGTGAGTCCCACGCCTAAAGTACAGCAGAACAACTTTCTATGTTCAAAAGATCTCAGGTACTAAAACATATTGTGCTTTAAAACCAATAAATTCTTTGCGTTTATATTTCAGTTGATTTCTAAAGAATAACTATTATGAATGTGTTTTCACCGTTCGGTTCAAGATCTATTCTATTATAGTTAATAGAATTTGTTTTACAAGAGTTATGTGAAAAGGATTATGTTGACAGCTGGCAGGGCGGATAGCTATTTCGATGGTCGCCAAACCATCTCATCAGCACCCTATGCTGTAATAAACCGTTAGGAGTAAGTGATCGGCGGGAGTTTTGCTTACCGGAATCGAGATATATCGATAGGAAGTTTGCTAGTTAATGCTTCACTTGCCAAATCGATTAACTTCACTTATTTAAAAACTGATATGGTTAAAGTAGAATCAATCAATTTGGCAAGTAAAGCATCTAAGTATCGTTTCGGAGAAATTGTAATTTTGTGTGTCTTTTACGTGCAATTTGACCATCTAAATGTCCGAATATCGCAATGTGATGTTGAGCAAAGTAGTTAAGCTCAACACTAGCTACAATATATCCAATAAATGAAGGCGGTATTTTTGATTTTCCTTGGGAGAAAACCTAAAAAAATCAGTCTTCCATCATTTTGTCGTAAAATACACAGACACACAAACGAAAAAGGTGTCGTTGTTAGGGGATTAGACTGCCCTTTTCTTACTTTCTAACCCTAAAAACGCTAAAAATTCACCACGAAAGTTGAATTTATTTTGTTTCCGCTCGTCAGGAAATTTTTTTAACGCCAAAATTGGATCATTGTTTTTTTACTTTTTCTTCTTCTTATTTGGCAGCAGCGTCAGAAATTCATCTATTAGTAGCCGCACTTAGAAAATAATTCCAAGCGCTTTGGTATTCTGCGCTCCATAAATAGTTTGTCTCGCCAAGCTTAAATAACAGCTCTTTTACCTGGTCCATACATCGATGTTTTGGTCGGCGACCATCGAGTTTTCATTTTCATCCATTCGTACAGCGCATTTTTGGTCTATTTGAACGCCCATAACTACGTCGATGTCGTTAAACAGTTCATACGGCTCTTGGCTCATTCGACGGCGGTACACGCCGTTAACGATGATTTTGCAAATAATTTTTTCTCTGAAGACTTCAAGAATTCTGCGTTGCGAAACAAGACAGTTTTGGATCAGTGTCTAGAAAAGTTGAATCTTTCTTCGTCGAGAGGGGAATATTAAATCGCTTGCTCAGCGCATAGAAGCAGCGGTTTGCGATCAATAATCTTCTCTTGATTTCCAGGCTGAAATTATTAAATTTGTGTACAGCGCAGCCAAGGTAAACAAAGTCATCTGCCAACGTTTACGAAGCTTCCCTAACGAGTAGACTCTTTGCTTGTTGAAATAAATTATTTAGTTTTGTCGTTATTTATCAACAGAACCACTTCAGCCGACTGCTTCTCAATGCTCGACTCCATTGCCGATAATTGGCGTGATGTCGTTACATCATCGAAGGCATCATGCCTTCGGGAACGAGCAGAGAACGAAATTGTTTCCTCCATATTTGCAGCATAGTTTATCCGTGATCAGATTTCTATCTTTGTCATTACAGGTGGGATCCATGTTATCTTTTTGTTGAACTTTCGCTTCTATCCCTGTAACTTTCAATATGCCGGCTTTTTCACTATTTTCTCTGATTTTGTTCACTGCTCTATTATTTTTCGATTTACATCCACAATATATTTGAGAAACCTCTTGTAATTACCGTTGTCTCCTATTTTATAACGCAGTTTTATTAAATGATACCAACATAGTGATCAATCGTTGTAATATCTAAAATATCTCACAAATGTTATCGGTTGGTAAGTAATATACTAATTCAGATGGATTCTGCAAGCTGAGATTTGTTGATTATTGTCCACATTAGCTTGTACATTGTGATTTGGAATACTAAAACTACTACTTCTTATATTATACCTATACTGTTAATAAATTAATTTATATAAAATTATAATAAGTCTTTTTTTCTCTCTCTCTTTTTGCAGGTTCGTCTCAAACGGTTTCTTTCAATGCTGAGATATTTTTTACATAACTATGCAGAGATTACTATATACAAATACATAAATAGAGTAGCCAATACATAGAAATTCCGCCATATGTTTTCTGTCTATGTAATAGTAAATGTATTTATCCAATGCTACTTACTTACACACGTACATACAAATACACCTTAACATATACACGCACAATTAAGAACAATGAACACGAACACAAACGCATCCTAGCATTGTATAATTTGATATATACCCACACACTTACATAGAAATACGGCTGTTAATACCTTCAATTAACAATTTTAATAATACCAACAATAAATATCAATTTAGCAGCTAATTAAATGCTAAACAAATGTTAACAAAATGTATGTTAAGCCTATACAACTACAATTTTAAACAATAATAACATTTACAAATATCTACATTATGCAAATGTATATTTATGCGCTCATGTGTAAATGTCCTTTTTAAATACTCTCTTTTTTTACATATTTTTAAATACAATAAATATTTTTTAAATACTTTAATGCCTATTTCATATACTGCTTACATTTTGCATGTATATTTACACACACATTATATACATACAATAAAATACTTAAGTTATTAAAAAAAAATATACATTTAACTTTTTTAAAATGTTTTCTAATTGCTCACCTATGTACATATTTGTGGTAGAACTGAGGAAATTTGTGTGAATTGTTTTGAAATTGAATTGGAATGTCCATGGCAAGGATTGGCAATGGAAGTTCATTTAACAAAATTAAAAGAAAAAATAGTTGTTTTTGATTGTAAAGGGTGATTCATTTAGAACTGTTTTGTATTTTAAATAAAACTCTTGAATAAAATAGGATGTATTTTTTTGTTATGACCTAAATCGATTTTCGCATATGGGAGAAATAGGTCAAATCTACTCCCACCTCCCATAAAAACTCTCCTGCGATTACAGCCGTAGTTAAAGAAGTATTTGTATGCACACCTCTATTTTCTAAACGGAGCTTTAGTTTTAAGATGAGCAAGATCATTCAAAAACTACTCTTACCTCCCTTTACAAATTTCCCCCTTATTTTAAGGGTTGTTACAGTTTAAGAGTTATGGAGCTGAAATTCGGTATACAAGCATCTATACTCTAAAAGGAGGTTAAGTTCTAAGATGAGAAAGATCGGGCAAAAACTACTTCTACCTCCCATATGAATACCCGCTTTTTGGGGTGTGCGTTCTGTCTGTTCCTGCAATTAGCGCAGTAGTTTAAGAGCTATTGAATTTGATATGCAAGCTTCTATTCTATATGCGGAGGTTATATTCTGAATTGAGTAATTTCGGAACAAAATAACTCCCACCTCCCATACAGACACCCTTTTTGGAATTTTATTTTTCATGCAAAATAACACGGTACAACACATGATTTTGGGACTTAATTCTGAGAACTGCAGGTGAAAGTAGCCCCAAAAAGATGAAGTCCTGCATAATTCATTTTGTCAAGTTACATGCCATAATAAATTAATATCGATTTGAAGTAAGTAGGTGTCGTATAGGGGAATTTGTCACGTTGTAGGCTCTTTTGTTGGACATAACATAAATACTATATGGTGGCGTATGATTATCATTAATAATATTCCACGTAAATCATACGCCACGGAGTACAACAGTTTTATCTTACTTAGCTGGTATTTCTTTGCAATCCCAGTGGATTATATACCGCATGTAGAAAAATATTATAAGCGCCTCGATCTTCTACGCTTCTTCTCCAGTTAGTCACACCAAGTTCTGTAAGGTTCTCAGTGACGTGGTCTTTCCAACGGAGTTTTGGTCGCCCTCTTCTGCGCCGTCCATCGAGTTAATTGTCGAAGACTTTTCGAGCTGGAGCATTTTCATCCATGCGTACAACATGACCTAGCCAACGCAACCGTTGCACCTAAATGCGTCTGACCACGTCAATGTCAGTGTAAAGCTCGTACAGCTCATGATTCATACGACGCCGATACTCTTCGTTAACGATGATGGGCCCATACATTTTACGGAGTATTTTTCTCTCGAATACCGCCAGAACCGATTCATCCATTTGTGCCATAACCCAGGATTCTGAGCCATACATTAAGACAGGTAGAACCAGTATCTGGTATAGCTGGAGTTTTGTTCGTCGAGAGAGGGCTCTGTCATTGAATCGCTTGCTTACTCCGTGGTAACATTTTTTAGCAAGCAGGATTCTTCTCCGGATTTTGAGGCTGACATTATTTGTTTTGTTGATGGCGGAGCCTAGGTAGATAAAATTATTTACCACCTCGAAATTATAGTTATCAACGTTCACGCAGTTTCCCAAACGAGTAGATTCTTTGTTCGTTGAAACTAATAACCTCGTTTTGTCCTCGTTCACCGTTAGGCCCATTTTCGCTGATTCCTTCTGTATACCTGAGAAGGCTGCAGTCACATCCCGCAGTTTTCGACCGATGATGTCGACGTCATCAGCGTACGCGAGTAGCATGTGGCTTTTGTTGAATATAGTGCCACTCGTGTTTACTGCAGCTTTTCTCATTATCATCTCTATCACTATGTTGAAGTGATCACACGTATCAAATGATACATATCTTTTGCCCTAATAGCGGTGGTATAAAAATGTGCTGACAGCTTACACTAGTCACGCGTGAAATGTAAAAAAGAAGAAAAAACCTCAAAATGAATCGCACTGTCTTTTGGTCGATTCTTTGATCAAGTTAGAAATATTAGACGCCTTATGCTCCGGTGGGAGTTAGAGGAACACATATATATAAAGGTGCCGTGACATAACCCCACACGGACATAATCCCCAAAACGATTTTGGGGCTTATGTCCGGACAACTTGGCGGACATAACCCCCAATTTCATTGGGGATTATGTCCGACACTAATCTGCGGACATAAGCCCCAATGGGGATTATGACCGAATTTGTTGTTGTTTTTAGTATTTCAACATATGAAGAGAACAATTTTAAATATTGCTATTGTAGCGAGGGACGAATGCGCTGGGGGGCACGCCGTAGCTAGTCTCGTTGCATACTTAATCTGTCTCACTGCAGCACGAGACGAATGCGGTGGGGGGCACGCCCATAAATGAGTTTTTATGCCGTTAATGTGCCGAATTATCTCATCCTTTAGCTCTTGAATTGTTGCTGGCTTATCGACGTACACCTTTTCTTTCAAATAACCCCACATGATCTTGGCGGCCAATTGACATCGCCACCATGTGACATAACACGGCCATTGAATTTGCCGCGCAAAAGTGCCATTGTTTGTTAACTTTGTGGCAAGTGGCACCGGCCTGTTGAAACCACATATCCTCCACATCCATATCTTCCAATTCAGGCCATTAAAAGTTCATTATCATCTCACGATAGCGAACGCCATTCACAGTAGCTGGCTGACCGACCTCATTTTGGAAAAAATACGGCCCAATGATGATCTTTGTGGGTGAATTGGTTTTTCGGCAATTACTCTTGGATTATCATTCGCCCAAATGCGGAAATTTTGCTTATTGACAAATCCACTGAGGTGAAAATGTGCCTCATCACTGAAGATGATTTTTTCGAAATTTGATCATCCACTGTTCCCATTTCTTGTCACCATTCTGACCATTGACGACGTTTGGAATGGTCAAGAGACTTTATTTCTTGAGTCAATTGCATCTTGTATTGTTCGCACATTTGGACGATTTAAAAGTGCACGATATGCAAGATTGTGAATCCTTCCATGATTCAAACTGAGTTAGTCTGAATTTGATAAATTTCAAATGAAATGCAGAAAGGAACTTGACTTTTAGGTGTGGTTCACATTCAACATTGACCCTTACAATTTAACCACCCGTTATATATTAGACATTTTATATAACGAAAGATTTAAAAAATTAAATTATCTTTAGTTTTAAAAAACAGTAACGGAAGGGTTAAAAAAATTTTTAAATTAAACGCAGTTTCGAAAGCTCCTTGTAGGAAATTCTATTTGCTTTCCAAATTTCTAAAAGCCCCATTCTCGTCATGGTCAAGATCTGCTTGCAATGAGTACATATAAAGTCCCATATTTATTAAAATAATTTGTACATTACTTGGCTATGGAATTATTAAGAATTTACTTAGATTTACACCTTTTTTTCTTAAAATGACAGCCGCGACTTTGACCTCAAGTGGCCAGGACATTTCAAGGAAAAATGATTAAGAATAACTCAATTAAAAATAATTTAAAATTCACACACATTTTTTCATAATTTTTCTTATACTTCAACTGACAAGTAATGCTAAAAATTTTCTTACTATACACATGTTATATATATTTTCTATACTTTTCTAAATTTTTTCTAAATTTTTTTCTATACTAACTGCATTTCTAAGCACCTCATCTTTCAAATTTCTCAATACATTAAACATTAAACAAACATATAAAATATTACAAATATTATCCACAATTACAAACATAAACATACAATTCGACACAACAACAACACTTTAACAGCTTAATGGTGAAACATTTTTTTGCGCATAATTTTACTTCAAAGCTCTGTATTTTTTTTCCAAGTCAAACTAAATTTTTACTTCATATGTGTAATGTAATGTTTCTTACAGTGAATCTGAATGTTAATCTGCCATAGAAAATTTAATATTGAAAAAAAATAAATATACAAAGTAATACTTCAAATGCTACAAAAGACAACATTTAGTTAAACAAATCTCTCGGAATGCTGAATGCCGCTTTGCATTGTATACATTTTAACTTTACTATTTTCAAAATTCTTAAACCCACCACAACAACAAATCTTTAACAAAAGCACCTAATTTATTTATGAAACCAATTTGTCAATTCTACAGTAAAATTAATTGGCTCGTTCGCAACTCACCGATGTTTGTTTTCAAACTTATTAATTAATTAACACAACAATTCAGAAAAACAACCAAAACAAAACTCTGCTTTTGAATGTTTATTTGTCGTCCCCTTTTTGCAAATAAAAATTTGTCTTGTTTTGTCAAAATTAAAATTAATCAAAATAATTAAAAAAACCCAACTACAAATATACAAATTAAAATTTAAAACCTAATAATTTTAAACCCTTAAAAATATTGACACTTTTTTGAAAACTTTTGACGCAAAAAAAAAACAAACATTTAATAAATCCAAAATATAAACATCAATTCATAAATAATTAACTATGTCACGCGAAAATTCACCACGTCATAGTTTTAGACGGTTGAACCGTGATCAGCAACATAGTCCGCAACATTTCTCACCCGTTCATCAGCCACCCATAATGGAACATCCTGTCGGCGGAAGAGGAAACAATGCTGCTGCCGGCGGCGGTGGAGGCGGTAGTGCCTCAGCATCCATATCAAGCTCAGCTACAAACATTACCACCGTTCACGAAGATGGTAGCGAGGAGAATCCCATGCTACCACCTTTGACCGGTTCGGGACCAAGTAGACAGCGCTCTCTAAGAGATCGTCTCAAAGACGGTATAACCGGAAGTTTTTCGTGGCAGTAAGTGAAAATGTTATAACCCTTGTTTTGTTAGACCAAGAATGTTTAGTTTTAATTTACAATTTAGTTTAATATCTAGTTTAGTAATTGAAAAAAATAAGTAATTTTTAAAAAAAATTAGTTTTGTTAATTTTCTTAGATTTAGTTGTATTATTTATATTTAGACAATTGTAGATTTTTCCCTCTAATTGTTAACTGCACCTTATGAGAGCACATACAATTTTGAAATTTAGCACATGAACACACAATTTGTAACATTTATAGAACTAAGTCTTAGACAAAGTTTGTATTTTTAAATATTTTAAACATTTAATTGTATAAATTTGGTATTATAAAACATTTGAGGTAAACGGCGACTTGGAATAATATATTTTAAACGAGGATTAATTCTATATATCCTTATAATATTCTGTGTGGATTTCAACATGTGTCAATGGTGCATATTAAAATTCCTAATAATAATCTGCGTAGATTTCAACATGTGTCACTGGAGTACATTACGTTTAATTTTACTATATCAAAATTATAATTAGTGAAATCTCCATCACCCCATTTTTCGTTCAGTGTACATTCCTGTAACCAAATGACCAAGAAACAACATTCCACAACTCTAAAATCTCTCAGTAAACACAAAACCACTAACTGAAATTTACAATCAATAACGTTATGAATCTGTCACATTAAAAATTAAATTAATATGTCAAACGATAACACAAGGGAACAAGGTATTTGTTGTTTAAGAACTGAATATTGTTTTAAAGGTAATTTGGGACGCTGAATCCAAATCTGCACTTGGTTTTTTTGTATCAGCTCGACTTTTCGCGATATACCGTTATGTCCATAACTAAGGCACTTCCACTACAAATATTTAAATAACTTGAAAACGGTTCACCATATTCAATTAAAAAAAAAACTTGAACTCGTCAACAAAATTATCTTTAATCCGTGCCTACATTGTTTTTAATTTGGCTTAGTAGTTTCAGAGATATCGTTGTAGTTTTAAAAAATAAAACAAAAAATTTACAAAAAAAAAAAATTTTGTTTTTTCAAAATTCATAAAAAAAAATTATTGCAACAAAAATCACAGTGTTTGTCTTAAAACATTTAGTTTAATATAGTGTGAATCAAATGAGCTTTATTTCATTAAAATATCTGCACGACTTTTGATTTTGTCAACAATTTACTGAGATAACTAAATTTACAAAAATCACGATTTCCATACAGAAATAACATTTATTAATATGTTTGTGAAAATGTAACTCGAGCAAACCTTAACGGATCGTTATGAAAATTTATCAGTATTAATATTTTTCAAAACGAACTTATGGGATTGTAAATGGGTGGAATAGCCCCACCCCTTCTGGTACCTCCCATACAAAATTACCTATTTTTGGATAATTAATATATCTTCGATAGCTGCCAAACAGACTACCGGAGGATATTGAAATTTGGTCAGTTTATTTATCTTGCAAAAGTAGACAAACCCTAGAAAAACCGAAAGCGTTGCCATACCCCTTCTGGTACCTCCCATACAAATGACCGAACTCACCCCAATAGTCTTACATACATATCTTTTTTGTAAGTACACTGAATTCAGTCAAACTATGCGGACGTTTTACGGTTATGAAAATATAAATCAGGAATGAATTTGCACTATACCGGATCACCCCTTCTGGTACCTCCCATACAAAATTACCTATTTTTGGAAAATTAATATTTCTTCCTTAACTTCCAAATTGAAACCTGCCGATTAATTAAATTTGGTCTGTTAATTAATATTGTAATAGGAGGCAAAACTAAAAATTAAACTATAAATAAATTTGCAAATTTGTCATGATTTTTAAAAATACCAAATTTTAATTTTTTTTGGGTAAAAACAAAAAATTGACAAAAATCTGGTATCACCTAATTTAGCATAACTCATTCAATTTCCAATCGATTATTATGTACATACATGTTTTAGAAAGCTATCTTAATATGATATTCAATAAAGCTAATAAATACAACAATTTGCCCCCAACCGATTAACTTTCAGCGTGAAGAAAATTAAAATGTGTAATTTTTTGTGTAATTTTTTTTTTTTTTTTTTGAACAAAACAGCCGTTACTCAGTAATTTTTTTTTGTAATATTAAAAAATTTTTTTTTTTTCAAAGGTAACTACGATATCTTTAATAAAAAAATAAAATTTTAAAATCCGGCTTATGAAAAAAAAATTATGATTTTTTGAACTATAATTTTTTGAAAAAAAGTCGAAAATACGATTAGTACCTGTAACTTAAAAATTCGAGCTGATGGAGAAAAATGGAGATTAGATTTGAAATCAGCGACCCCAAATTAGTAAAAAACAGCTATCGAATTCCAAACAACACTCAAAAAGTTCAATTTTGTTCCCTTGTGTAATTGATTTACGAAAGGAAGGTTTCGTTGTCAACAACAATAACAACGACAAAAATTAACACAAATACTCTCGTCTATTAGTAAACATTCATATGACCATAAAAGTATGGGATGGAGGGGGGACTATGATTTATTTGAATGTTCCAGGGTACAAAATATAGATAGAAACATTCTCGTCGGGCATGTGTATATTTTTATGTTACATTTGAGCTTTTTAGGAGTTGCTTTTGTTTTGTACTCAGCGCTATTGTTGTTATTTGGAAAGCCGTTTTTTTTGTAACATTTGTCAAAAAGTAAAACAACAACGACTGCGAAAGAAACCTTTATTGTCATTTTTCTGTTGTTTTGTATTATGGCGCTAATAACATAACATTCATCCGTCAATCAATCAATTTGTCAAGCGAACGACTAAAATGTTTCAACTCGCTCGCTCGAGTTATTATTCAGAAACTTGTAGTCTCCGTCCACAGTGGCACAAGTGCCGCACATACACAGACATACTTGCAGTCGTACGTACGATGTCGATTTCCAAAGGAGCGGAGTGATGGCAAAGGCGACAAAAGTCGTAAATTAATAATATTGTGCATAATAAATTAATTGACTTTTGTTAAGATAACGGTATCTGAAATATTAGTTAATGATGATCGACAGACAGATAAATGAATGTTACAAATAAACTGAAATGGAATTCTAAAAATAAATACGAATAAGATTAAGCTTTTTGTGCGCATAACAGCAAAAGCTTTCTATAGTTCCGGGTTATGTTATGTTTTTCATATTCTCGTGCAAGTGGATGTGAATTTACAATTGTGACTTGTTAAGTTTTTGTTTAGGTTTGGTTCAGGTCTACAACTATAGGCGGATATCCATGTGATTTTCTCAGAGAAAAAAGGTAAAAACTGTAAAGATGGATATAGAAATGAATGAAGAAAATAAGTAAGTGAAGAAAGAAAAATAGATAAAAGGAACACGTACAAAGTTGTAAGAGTTAAACAACTGACCACAAATATGAAACTTGAGGCCAGATAACCTTAAAGGGTTCCGATTAAAATAATACTACAGCCAACATACAACCTGGTAGAGAGGATAAGTTGTTCATGGAAGACAAAATGATAAGTCTTTGCAGATTTTACATACGCACACGTTAAAGCACGATTGGAGTACGTTAACCCGTGTCGCTATGGGCTTAAAGCTTCAATGATCCAGTAGCCACGTTTGGGTGGCCTTTATTTGACATAACTCAAGAACGTCTAGTCCAATTTTGCTGAAACATATTTCTAGGATTAAAAAGTTGCAATTCCTTTAATTTTTTTTATATAATTTTACTGCAGTTGTAAATCAATTTATGAAAAAAATTGCCTACAAAATTAAATTTTTTTACATATTTTTAAAAAATAGTGTCAAGTCTTACTACTTTCACGTAATTTTACACAACATATGATCAAAATGAGACATCGATCATGAAAATCGATGAACGCTTCTTGCTTTTATTCACACATATAAATTAAGGTATCTCATTTTGACAAGAATTTTGATTTTTTTGTTTCAATGAATATAGACAATCGTAATGTATGAAATTAAAAACAATTTTAGAGGATATGTACAAAAAACGTTTATGACTTCTAATGATTAGAAAAAGTAAGGTTGTTTTATTTTCATTATTGCGGTAGATCCGCACAGTGTCTTGTATTCATACAAACGGCGCCCAAAAATAAATACTTTAGGGTTTTTAATATTGGTAGGAAATTGCACACCAGAATATAACACCCCAAACTGCAAATAAAGAAACGGCCCAAAAATTTGTAACGGACCCTATGGAAAATGAAGTTATCCCCACAAAAAAATAGTTGGGAATCATTTTCATTGAGGCAAAAGTTCATAAATTACATAAATTACACCACAAAATTTCGTTTTGTTGTTTTCTGTACATTGATTTGGAGTCCATTTTCATTTTGAAGTTAGGGTGTTATTTCCTGGGGCACTTCTTCATTCCGCCCTATTTATATAATTGCGGTTGGTATTGAAACAAGTTTGGCTCGATTTGTCTCTGATATACAACAGATAGCCGTGATGAATTATATGAAACTAGCGCTCCCGGCGAACTTCGTATCACCCCAATTTTACGCATTCAGAAAAACTCCAAGAGGGTAATAAAACACAGATTGTTAAAATTTTAATGTGAATTATTTGAATCGAAATCAGTGGAAAACGATATGATAAACAAAGTTTTTCGATTTATTTTCCGGCTCTAAAACAAGCATCGAAAACGGTTTACCAACAATTGAACAGGCAATTTACAGCTGATCATGCGAGAAACAGAGAAATTCGATATTAATCCCACAGACATCCAACTATTGGCCTTGCGATTAATTAAATGTTATCATAAATTCCAATAGTATAGGGAACTAAATAGGGAATTGCTTATTTCACATTGTTCATCAGTTTCCTCATGAACAACCGCGAACCTTGCACAATTTCGGATGATTTAGATACCGCAATATGATTATGATGGATCCCACCTTCAGTACAAATGCAGTTCTCCACCAATTTGATTTTGAATAAGTAATTCAAGCCATCGACGTCCTTATTCTTCGCTGCTAGAATTACACGATAACAAATCCAACCGAGATTTTTATAAGTTTGTGCAGGGGCCACTTTGGCGAAGAGTTTCTCTTTGACGACGCATTAAATTGTCTTGCATAGCCTTCAGCGGGTCTGTCTACTCTGATAATGATTTTGTGGTTGTAAGAATTATGCTCATGCAGAAGATTTTGAAGTTCACGTTTATTCGCAGTAAAAATTGCATAACGCTGACCTTGTTCAATTGC
The DNA here is from genome assembly GCA_964034835.1 of Muscina levida. Lineage (NCBI taxonomy): Eukaryota > Metazoa > Arthropoda > Insecta > Diptera > Muscidae > Muscina > Muscina levida. Next base: position 66,080,247 of record OZ035880.1, on the reverse strand, counting down.
GGAAACATCAACGAAACTGGTCTAAAGGAATTTTGATCTTCATTTGGTGGTGATAACAAACCGCCCGCTCGATGGTGAACTTGCCCTTGAATCTGAATTTTTGGAAGCAATTTCGAAAAAAATTTAGAAGAATTTTTAATTTTGATAAAAATGAGACGCTATTGCCTAAATAAATTCGGCTCCAAATGACGTTATTTATAAGCATCTACTATATATTAGTGTATTCGCCAGGAAATTTTTGATTGGATTTCCATAGAGAAACGAATACAATGGCTCTGGTGGATGAGTCAAAATGGGCATTTTCACCTTGTCAACGTCTCAGAATAAGCCGGGGGTTTCCGATTGAAAATTCAATGCATTGCAATGTTGTCATACGACAGACTGCTCTTCTTCTAGTGACATTATCTCAAATTTCAGGTGGTGACTGTGCATCTCGAACCTGTGCAATATGGGCACGTCTCCATTCATTTGCACTGCACGGTCCTCTTGCGTTTGATCATCACGAGCAACTCTAACTAAAAAACGACAACAAAGTCGTTTTTGACTTAACCTCTTCTTCGAAAAAAAATTAAAATTATTCTCGGTTTTCCGTAATTTTCCGAATTTTCCACTAAAAATTTTCTATTTTTCCATTCGAAAAACCATTCCTGAACAATTGCATCAATAATCCCTACAACAAAGGAATTATAGATTTTTTCACTTTTCTGACCCGAGTCGAAAACCCGGAATTTTCCCAGTTTTTCGCTAAGAATTTTCTAATTTTCCATTCGAAAAGCCGCTCCCTAACAATTGCACACAAAATTCTATGCAAAAAAGCAATTTTCGATTTTTCCAGTTTCCCGACTTTTGCAGATGATTTTCCTAAAATTTTCTTTCACAAAAACCGTTTCATGCCAATTGCGAACAATTGAAAAAAATTTCAGTAAAATTAGCCCAACCGTTCTCAATTGATGAATAACTATACAACATTATTCACAAAATTTTTATACAGTGAAACTTCGATATTACGAACTTCGTTATAACGAAAAACTCAATATAACGAATTTTTAGCTGAGACCCTTGAAAAAACCTTTTTATTGCAAAGTTTTTCATACAAAAATGCTCTATAGCTATAACGAAAAAATTCAGATCTATAAAGCCTCTATATAGCGAAGTATTTTTTCAAAAGCCTCTATACAACGAAATTATAATTGAGTAATACATACATATAACATTTTAAGTGTGTAAGTCATTATCAAAAGCCTCTACATAACGAAGTCTTGAACTATAGCCTCCATACAACGAAGTCAGAATAAAGCATAAAGCAAAATTAAATTTTAAGCAAAACGGGGAATTCCCTTTTAAAACCAACGAAAGGTAAATAAATGTCTTTGCAGGTTAATATGTAAAGCGCCACAAATTACATAGTCAGTTCTGTTTTGGTTCTTTGTCAAAATGAGTGTATTAAAGCGTAAATCAATTTCTATACGAGAAAAAACAAACAAAAATTACACAATATTTTACTAAAATGTAATAAAATAAAAAAATAATAAAAACTTAATTTTTTATTTACCTCTTAAATAGTTAATTTTTATTATTATACTAGTATTTTCGTATAAAATAGAATTCGGACAAAAAAAAACTATAGTTATAACGAATTTTTTTCGTATTTCTTTAAATTTCGTTATACCAAGGTTTCACAATGCATATGTATAACGAATCAATAGCTATAACGATGTATTTTTCGGTCCCCTCTAGATTCGTTATATCGAAGTTTCACTGTATATATAGATTATCTCAAAAAACAAACCTTTTTGGAAATTCGTTTCAGCAAAATTATTTTTAACACTATCCACAAGTTTAAGATGCTGAAGATACATATTCTGAAACTGCTAAACGATGAAACGATATTTCGATGAGTTTGATCACATTGTTGTCTGATTTTGGCAAAATCTGGTATATCCAGAGCTCGCAAAATATGCTCAACCAAATTTTACTACGCGGTCTGCTCACTTAAAAGACCGAAACAGATGAGACGGAATCGCTCAGTGTCTGAACAACAACCATTTTTTTGTTTTGTTCGTGTTCTTGCTCTCAGGTTTCGGGTTGAACGTAACACATGAATCGGTCTCTTACTGACCGCTCGATACGAACAGAACCTTCCGTCGCTCACCTACTGAGAATCAGTAAGTGAGCAAAGCAAGCAAAGTGTCCGCACAAAAGGTCTTTATTTTTATTGTTGCTTTGTATTGTGTTGTTGCCTTAAAAATTTCGTCATATGCTTTAAATAGGAGAGAAGAAGAAGGGGGGAAAAGGGGGTCATTAGTGTGGATATGTGTGTGCGTACGTTTGCCTATCCACACGCGCAGCACACATACATGCTCAAAAGACCGTTTGACGAGTTTTTACGAAGTAAAGTGTCTCGAGTAAACCCATGAGCCGATCTAGTGAACAGAAATGCTCGTCGGTTGAGCAAAGAGCAAGCCAAAGAAGAACGAAGTTTAAGGGTTTTTCGCGACAGTTTCGCATCGTGTTAGTGGATGAGTGGTTTTTTCCTGACAACAAGAACGAGAGAGACCAATTATTGCGAGCTCTGGGTATATCTAATCGACATTATTTAAACCACTGTCATTAGTATTTATCTTTTTTAAATACCTATGCTCTAGATATATTATATTTTATACTGTTATCTACAACCTATTTAAAATAATAGCGTAATTTAAAACTCATTTAATCAAAAAAAAAAAAAATATCTTCCTATGTGGTCTCCCATGGCATTTCCTTTCCACAATTACTTCACTTAACATTCGGATAAATTATATGTTTGCGTTGTAAAAGTTTGTACAAAGTTTACTCAGTTTAATGATGAAAACACAAAACTTTTCGCCAAAGTGTATAAAAACGTATGCAGAAACATTGAAAACTTTTAGACTTCTGGCATTGAAACCAACAGCCACAGCCGCAGCCACAGCCACAGCATCACAAAGTATCCACAATTCGAAGTTCCCTCAAGTAGAAAATAGTTGGTCGAAGTATATAAAACAAAATGAGTTTAATGTGCTACATATTTACTGCATACAAAAGGATTCAATACCTACTAACTGACCTTCAGGCTGGCGTTGCAAGTATGTAGTAGCAAACGACGCCATCTGCCATTGCCGTCTGCTCCGTTGAACTGCAGTGCAGCGACGCACCACATAAAACAAGCGTTTAGCGGAGCCACACCAAAATGGCAACACGTTTTGGGTTGCGTTCCTGGCCAACATCTGCGGCGACTACTTGAGGAAATGGTACAACAATGTCTGCAAAGCAGCAAAAATGTTAACGTTTTTGTTTTATTTTTAAACATTTCCGTTGTTATGCCAAGTTGTGGGTTGTTGCGAAAGTTTGTTCAACGAAGTTAATTTATCAACGCTATAGAAAATTTAACAAGATAGTGAACTCGATATCACATTTGTTATGCAACGTAATTTAAGAAAAAAATTAAAGTCATAGTCGTCGTTTTAGCAGTAGGTATCGTTTAAGACCCCGATAAGTGCAACGTATTAAAGGTGATGTGTTAGTAGTGATGGCACGATTAATCGAAAAATTGGTAATAATCGATTATTTTCTTTCAATTAACGATTTAATTGTATCGTGAATTCTCCTTCGATTAATTGCATTAATCGATTATTCCAAATAATAATCGATAGACATCCAGGAACAAAAAAGATTCGTCGCCAGCCGCCAAATATATTCATTGAGCTTTGGCGGCTGACGACGAAAGACCTAGAATTGCAACCCTAGTTATTAACAGCATTGGGAGCGACAGTGAAACGTCTTCTGCTGGTGATGCTGAATTTGATTTATGGGCGAAGAAAGAAGGACAATGACTCAACACTTCCACAAGATGAACTAAGCTTCTTTGTCAAAGTTCCAGTACTAGAATTAAAGCGCAATGTAATAGACGCAAGGAAAGAAATAAATTCGGTCTACCCTAAGCTGTACTCTCTTGCACAAAAAATTTAACTTTTTGATTGGTACATCTGTACCATCAGAGCGGTTTTTTTTCCAAAGCGGGTGCAATAGTAACGGAAAAACGGAACAGATCAACCACGAAACGGCTATCAAAGCTCCTACACAGAAAAAAATTACGACAAATGAATTGTCATATTAAATACCATTTCGTCAATTCAATTAAATATTTAATTAAAAAGGCGCCAACAACCAAAATTGTAAAAACAATAAACAGTGTTGTCACATTTACAATTTTTTTATTTTTGTTGAATTTAAACAGTGGTAGAAAATTTGTAAATATGACAATTTACAACCACTCTCAAATGGAAAAATTGTTATAAATCAAAATTGAATGCTAACAATTTTATTTAATTACTTAACAACAATTATGTTTTTTTTCTGTGTATTTTTAAATTCTGTACTTAACAAATAAATTCTTTTTTATTAAATTGAATAAACAGAAAATTGTGTAATTAATTAAATTATTTTGACTTTGGAATTTATCTCAAGCTCAAGACCAAGGGTTTTGAAAGAAGTTAGCAGAATGATATTCTCATAATGCCAGGCAGTCTGTACAGCTGTTTCAGATTCAGCCACGAATACTCATCAGCAGACTTTGGTATAATGATTGCAAAATGTTTATCAAGTCTTATGCACCAGAATTAACAACAAAATGAGAATTCTTTCTTGAGTGCATAGACTCGAAAAACTTCACAACCTTGTTATCATTGAATAATAAGCAAGTGTTGAGAAAAAATTTATAATAAATTAAAAAAAATAATATGTTATTTTAATCTATAAATCATCAAATGCCATCAGAGAAACAATTGGTCTATTGATCTACCTTATAATTTATCTTTTTCGATAAAATTAATTTTTATGCCACATATTAAAATTCGTTATAGTAATATTCAAACCTTTAAAAATTTAAATAAAAACTTTTGTTGTGGCCTCCCTATGTACAAACACAAGTCTCTGTAGTTGGGTTCACACTCGTATCAAACATGACTATCGATGTGATGATGGTGATTTTGGCTGATGATGGCAAAAACGCTGATATAATGACGATAATGACACTGGCTCTCAATGGGGGTAGGACACAACGTCAAGTATGCTGCTCATTTATGTGAGCCGACATTTGCCAGCGTACGTACACTTACACATATGTTTGTACGACGGTGTGTAATTTGACGGATACTCAAGCATATGTGTTAGTGTGATATCTGACTGATAACTTGGTTTTGTGGCTTTTTAAAGAGTAACATGCAACGACGACTCAGCATAAGACCCAAGACGTCTTTCAAGTATTCGCAAATGATGTTAAGCGAAATGCCAGCGATAACACGTTGCCTTTTTTCCCTTTCGTTTAACAGAGCAAAGGCTGGAAAGCAATCTTAGCGTTCAAGGTTACGTCACGTTGTCGCAAAAAAAAAAACAGCCGCTGCCGCAGCACGGCAGAAGCCATTTCAGGATTTCAAGGGCATCATACAGTCCCTGTGATATGATGCGGCAGAGGGTGCTGGTGCTGGTGAATTACGTTTTGTTTTCACTTTTGTTCAACGTTCCGATATGATTGCAACATGGAGCCCGTATGATATGTGTCACACTGGCTGGCTGGCAACGCATTCATATCTCCATTAAGTGGTATCACCACCACCACCACTACTACTACAACAGACTATGTACAATACACGTTTGTTGCTTGTTTCGGAGAGGAGGGAATGGAGAGAGAGAACCTATTTTGGTGCGATTTATGTATTTATTGAACAACATGTTAATGAGTGCCACAGAAACCGCATATTTAACGGATAAAATTATCACAAATTGGTGTCCTTGTCATATTTTGTTGTTGTTTTCCAAATACGCAGGTTGTTGAAAACAGTAAAAAAACAACAAATGGATAATCATTGAAACAAACCAGTTCTAGGTCATTGCTGGATACAGCTGGCCTATATAGCAATATGACCCACCACATACAAGCACTGGAATGTTGCGAAACTTATATAGATATCAAAGAATACAAGTAAGATGAAGGAATTTAGCAATTAAATGCTTTACTTATTATTGTAGCCTTGAATCGTGATGGTATAAAAGTCACATAAACAATCTATGACTCATAGGCATGATTGTAAAGTATTTCACGCTTATGTAACACTTTGGAATTTGACCAGATGATTATTGTAGGGTATAGAACAAAGGCATTAAAACAGAATAACAAAACACAGTACAACATATGAGCTTGGGACTCAATTCTGTGAACTGCACGTGAAAGTAGCCCCAAAAAGAAGAAGTTCTGCATCATTCGTTTTGTCAAGTTACATGCCATAATAATTTAATGTTGATTTGAAGTAAGTTAGTATTGTATAGGAGAATTTGTCACGTTTTAGGCTCTTTTGTTTGACATAACATAAATACTCATATATAAAAAAGGTGATTGGTGAAAAATTCACAAAAAGCTCCGCAACTTTCCCCAATCATACCTACCCCATATATTGACCCCCTAAAGGTGCACCCATACAATTTTTTAAATTTGCTCCCAATGCTGCAATTTCCCCCAAGGTGCCCCTAAAAGAGTCAAATGTATGACCGACCTCCAATATATTGCAGACGAACAGTTATCTTTATCTTTTATCCTTAAGGTGGTTTCCATACAATTTTTTTATTTTTAATATTTTTTTGCGACTATATATGTATGTGCCAAAATATGTCGATCAATATATGTTAATACGTCAATATATGTCAATATATATCGAGAAACAGTGATTTGTAACTGAAAAAAGCACAACTATCGAGTGGTAAGGGGTTAAATCTAAAAAAAAACTAAAATCGTTAAAAACCCGAATTTTTTGTCTTTCGCCAAAAAATTCATAACTCTTAAAATTTATTAAGGATTCTTATGGTTGTAGTGTTGTCTTCTTTGAAAAATGGTCAACTATATAAAAATGCCAAAATTAGGGTTTGGATTGCTATTTCTATTTTTCAATAAATAAAATTTTCACCCCAAATTTTACAGAAAAATTGCAGTTTTTCAAGTTATTTAAATCGCTAGCATCGAAACGACATAACTTATTTAAAAACTTTCAAGGAGAAACTTGTTTAGAATTTTGTTGTCATTAACTTAAGTGGTTATATATGAAGATAGGGTAAGAGATACACAAAAATTTAAAAAAAAAATTTCAAAAATTTTTATAAAAAAACGGCACCTAAGAAAATTTTTTAAAAATCATTTTCGTGTTAAGGAGGTCAGAATCTAAGGAAAAAGTGTTTTGAAATCTTGTTTACAAAAAATTTTTGTTCTGTGTAATTTTATGGTGAAAACATCATGAAAAAATAGCCTTTTTTCCCATATTTTTGCAATTTTCATGCACTGGATGCAATTTTTTGGGTCGGTATATTTGAGGCTTTTTGTTGCTCTGGTTTAGATCTACAATTTTGCCGAAGACTAAAAGAAAAAATTCCGAACGGTTTATGAAATATGGACTCCGTAAAAATGGTCCTTTTTTCAAAAAATCGTGTTGGGGTGAAAATATTGAAGTATCGATAAAAAAATATTTCGATGTAATGGGGCTGACCTTTGGGAATTTTTTTAGTTTCGGTATATACTTCAAAAATAGCTGGGTACCAAGGTGGCACCAGGCGATGACCTTAGAAATGTTGCACTGTGTATTAAATTATTTTGGAATTGTAACTTTATAAAACGAATGATGCAGAACTTCTTCTTTTTGGGGCTACTTTCACGTGCAGTTCTCAGAATTGAGTCCCAAAACAATAACCATCACCCTTAGGGATAAGGGTATATATCATATGATACGCATTAAAGGAGACGAGCTAGACGCTATGTATCTTAAGGCCAAATTCGTCTCAGGACTTTTTAAGAAGATTTAGCTATGTCCGTCTGTCTGGCTGGCTGGGGAGCTCTTATACAAATGGCCGAATTGACCCTCGTATTCTTACATATATATCTTTTTTGAAAGTACAATGAAAATTTAACTCTGGAATGAATAAGGACTATATCGGTTTACTCCTTTTGGTACCTCCCATACAAAATGACCTTTTTTTTTGGAAAATTAATATTTCTCCCATAACTTTCAAACGGGCATCTAGGGGTAATCGCACTTGGTCAGTTAATTTATCTTGCAATAGGAGGAAAAATATCAGAAATCGTCAAATACTGAGTTTGAATTGTAATTAATTTTTTAACGCCCAAAAAGAGGGAACTTCTCTGAAAGGTGGGAGTAGTTTTTGACCGATATTGCTTATCTTAGAACTTAACCTCCGCCTAAGCTTGTATTCCAAATTTCAGCTCGATATCTCGATAGAGACGAACACCGTCAAAGAGGGGGAGTTTATACGTGGCAGTAGTTTTTTCCGATATTGCTCATCTTTTAACTTAACATCCACATAAGGACAGAAGCTTGCATACCAAATTTCAGACCGACAAAATTCTGCAATATTATTTTCTATGTAACTTGAGGTCACCCTAATATATATATATATATTGTCATACCTACCACGCCTTCTTATGGCCGCTACAAATGGAAGAACAAAATTAATATATATCTTTCACTCCGTTGTAGTTTGGCCCTTTTGACTTATCAGGACACTGTAAACAAAACCTGATTGGACCTCGAAAAAAGTGCATTATTTTAGATGAAAATATTAAACTTAGTATGTATATACTCTTCGGACTTAATATCCGTTTATGTTGTTATAAAAATAGTCCTGTTTCACTATTTCAACCCACAATTAATGTGTTTTGCAGTTTTTTCAAATCGTTGAACACTTTTTAAAAATCGGATAAACTGGTTTTTGTAAGCATTCGTAATTTTATACTCTAGTTTCAAGCAAGTAACACAAAGACATTTTGGGGGATAGACCTTTTTCCTTATGTGTATATAAAAAATTTTAGATTACAACTAAACAAATTTTAATTATTATAGCGGACTACCACGAATATATCACTCCAATTTGGCTGTTCATTTATTTTACTTCCTAAACGCATTTTATAAACGCGTTACTCAATTAATCAACATTTCGGACATACCTAACACATGATCTTATTTTTTATTCCCCTCGTTTTGATATTTCACCCACCTATGTATATTTCATTAATAATTTATTTGTATTATTGATTAACTGCTATTGATAATTGTGTACTCATCTGAACTCTTACGCACCGTCGACGACACTTCCATTAATTCAGCTCCAATTTGACCAACAATCCAAGGCTCCCACTCACTGACAGTCAGACAAATTGAAAGTAATGACCCTGAACTTATCCCATGCGATATGTAGTCGAAAATAAGCCAAGCAAATAGTTTCGTCCGTCCGTCTGTCCGTAATCACAGCCTTTTTTTGCGCCCACCAATAACTTAATTAATTGCAGAGGGGCCATGATGGCGAATTGGACGAACAAACTGAGAAACAAACATACATTCAACAGAAACAAAAAAAATAACAGAGGTTACTGACACTATAGCCAAGAAGAACACTAGAAATATACATTAAGTTCAAAGTTATCTGCATTAATTCACAAGTTCGTTCTCCTGACACATGGAGCATTTGCACAACTTGAACTCGCGTATACGGCATGAACAGACAGACGAATTCTATAAATCAACATCCAGCGCGGTTAGCAACACTTAAGGCACCTTGACTTTTTGTTTTCTGAAACATTAACGAAATCAACGCCAAACCAAAGTTTTTAATTACTAACCAAAAGTGCGCCTAATGGATACCACCTTCAATGTTCAACCCTCTCCAACGCCCATCCCCCCCTCAACAACTTGCCGCATGATTACACGCCATGATTATGCTGCACAGGCAAAGTATGCGAGCATCGGTAATGAGCTTTGCAATGTCGGACATTGGGATGAAAGTTAAATGTTGCCTGCCATCAAATGCCTACCCGCAACGAGCTGGTAGTGCCAGCCCCGCCAAACAGATATCCAGCATCTGAATGCTCACAAAACGCCCTAGACAATTGCGTGAAGAGCTGAACTCGCACAAGCCAAGTTAAGCGCTGCTTGTATGCGAGTATAAATTTTTGTTTGTGAGTATGTGTGTGTGTGTGCTTTATTATTTCTGTTCTCATCCGCAGGATACGTTCTAGCCTTTGTTCTATTTGTGTGCCTCAGGATGTGGTTATACTAGATTTGCTCTATCCTTTTTGTAGTGCGTGGAAATACTACACGGTCGCACTCGTTTGCATCTGTTTATGGATGTGTTGGTGGAAGCCTTAAAATAAAACTGTGTTGAGGCAATGTTTTTATGGCACAACAACTAATGTCGAAGAATATGAGTGTTTTGATCTATATATATACAGTACAGAACTTTCAGTCAGTTAAACTGACCTAAGCATACCCTCATCCAAAGACTAAATTGCGAAATTGGTAGATTGTGTTTAAGATTTCGCCAATCCCATACACGAGGTGAATGATGTATTATACATATATGTTGACTCCTACGGCTCTAAGTTGAAGCAAAGGGTAGCAATCAAATTCTTCCACTGGGATCTATCTTTCTATATTCTGTGAGATCTCCTTATTTGGGCAGCTTTATTATGACTCCCTCCGTTAGTTTCTTAGGCAGAGAGTGAGATGACAAAAAGTCTTCGATAATGGGGCTGATTTCGTATGCTAAGAGTTGGTTCGGATTTAGGCAATTCAAATTTGATGTAGTCCATATATGGTCTTGCCATTTTTCAGTTAACGCATCTGGGCAGGCTTTACTTTTGTCAGTTCTAATACCATGAAAGCGACAATGACATTACCAGAAGATTGTAGATTGCGGAATTGCCAGTGTGTCAGCATAGTAGTCAGAGAATTTTGCAAACTGCCGCTCGCTAGACGAGACAGTTCCCCCTTCCGGATCTCATAGATTGCATTCCCAGAAATTCGTTTGGCAGTCTTATGCAGATCTCTACTCCTGTTGGTATTGATAGCGTTCTGGGCTTCGGAGGTCAAGCTATCCTTTCGTTGTCTCGCTACGCACAGGGCTTAAACAGGCGACCTATGTTGGTATATTTAGATTAGAGAAACGATTTTGCGACTCTTGTTCAGCCAGCGTTTATGGCGCCTTTGCAATTATGTTGCGGGTACACGAGATGCTGGTTAGCACTCTTCTACTGCCTTCTACTGCTGTTAGGTACACCTTCATACTATTTTTTTAAGGAATTGATGTATCTTTCGCGTGTGTGAAGGAAGATAGTGCCGCTGATATTGAGGCCGTATTAGAACAGATTCCGCTGAAAAGTTCTTCAATCTCATTCTTTGTCCCAGTCCGTAAGATGCTATAACAGTTTCTAGATTTGGGTTCCCTAGACCCACCTCTGCGTTAAAGTCGCCAGTAAGAATAATAATGTCGCCTAATATTAAATGCAAAAGTGCGTAGGCGAATGGATACATTTCTATCTGATTGTGGCTGTCATGTAATTAGCATTCAGCAATCGGGATTGCTGACACATGTTAACGACGCCAAATGCAAATTGATTGCTAACTCGACTTATTGCAATGCTGTACACACATTGATCGCAATGAAGCGATCTCCTCTTAAAAAAACTTAAACTTAATTTCCCTTTGAACCCCATGAATGAGGTATGGGATAGCTTCTCGCGTTGTTGTGAATTAACACGCTTTCTATTTTTAGATTCACAACTAACGGCACCTACTTGTTTATCGACGAATGCGAACGTCACTGTTTTGAGAAGCTCTTACTAGACACGCCGATTGAATCGACGCTTAATACTGCGAAGTTGCTGTCAACAACATTCGAGGGGAGCCGACAATGAAAGAAAAATTTATTTATTTTTTTCTTTTAAGATGACTGGAGCGAGGTTTGAACCTGCGATCTCCCGCATGGCAGTCGCGTGTTCTAACCACTATGCCACGGCCGGTCCAACGATCTCCTTTTAAATAATTGTAAATGGTTGTGCTGGGATTGGAACCAACGATCATGCGTCTAATATTCGCATGTTCCAGCCATCATAATCCGCTCGATCTCATGTATCTATAAATTGGTAGACTAGATCTTGTTATAAAGAAAACAATCTCGTAACTTTAATACAAATATTTTTTTTTTTAGATTTAAAATATGATATTTATAAAATTAAATTTAACCAACTACAGATTTCGGCCTCCTAACCACGGCTATGAGATTTTAAAACTTTTCCTCTGATTAATTTTCAAGATATGCATTTTTAAATTTTTTTACGAATTTTTTGCATCCCATCATCAGCTTTTTGGAGAATAATTCGAACTATTTGAGAAAATATCGATATTCTTCATTTCTGCAGACTGGACCAAAAGTCTTTTTACTTTTGAATTATGCCAGTAAAAAAACTGGACAAATGAGATAAAAACTGTTTATCTATATATATAAAAATGGTGGCAAAAATGTATAGTAATTGATAAATTGAGAACGGCTGGACCGATTTTGCTCAAATTTTTTTTCAGTTGTCCGTAATTGCCAGGAGAAGGTTTATGTAAAAGAAAATTTTGGGAAAATCCTCCGGAAAAGCCGGAAAATTGGAAAAACCGAATATTGCTTTTTTTGTATGGAATTTGTGTGCAAGTGTTACAAATGATTTTTCGAAAAAAAAAATAAAATAAAATTATTAGAAAATTCCGGAAAAACTAGAAAAATTTTAATTCTATTTTTCGACGAAATTTTCCTTTTTGTCGTATGATTTGATAGTTTTGAACGATGTAACTGCGAAAAATTTCGGATAATTATTCCGAAATGACTTTCCGAATGGAAAAATAAATAAATTCTCGGTAGAAAACTCGGAAAATTCCGAAAAATTTGAAATTTTTACGGTAAAATTTTGCATTTCATCGCCTGATTTGAGGAAAATCACAAACTACATTTTTGTCGGTTTTCGAATGAAAAAATAGAAAATTTTGGATAGAAAATGCCATAAAAAAATTTTTTTTTCGACAAAATTTTGCATTTTATCGTATGTTTTGGTAATTTTTCGACGAAATTCTGCATTTTATCGTATGAATTGATAATTTTGGACGATGTAACAGTGAAAAATTTGAGATAATTATTCCGAAATAACTTTCCGAATGGAAAAATATAAAAATTCTCGGTGGAAAACTCGGAAAATTTTTTAAAAACTCGAAAAATTTGAATTTTTTTGGGAAACATTTTGCATCGCAAATTGAATTTTTGTATAAAATTTTGTGTGCAATTGTTCCGTAATGGCTTTTCGATTAGAAAAATAGAAAATTTTAGTTGGAAAATTCGGAAAAATTTTAAAAATTGTATTTATTTTTTTTCGACGATATTTTGCATTTTGTCGTATGAAATGATAATTTTGGACGATAATTTTGGAAAAGAACGGATGGCCCATTTTGCTCAAAACTTTTTTTTCAATTTTTCATAATTGCAATGAATTTTGAGAAAATCCTTCGGAACAGTCGGGAAATTGGAAAAATTGCTTTTTTTTATGGAATTTTTTCGTATGGAAAAATAGAAAATTCTTTCGCATGATTTGATGATTTTGAACGAGAAAATTTCAGATAAAAGTTGGTTGGAGTATTTAGCGAGATAAATAATATTTAGATAAAAATATGTATTGATATCCTATGCAATACTTATCAATTTGATAATTTTTTCAGAAAATGAGTTTACGTGTGAAAAATTAAGTTATCCAATTGGATTGCGGGCATTCATTCCGAAACGACTTTGTAGTTTTTAGGGAGAGTTATTTGCTTGGCTAACGCCCCCTATTAGACGATCAAATCTTAGATGAAGTAAATGTCGTGCAATAGTTAGTCAGACTATACACAGTTTATCAGCGCCAAGGTGCATGCTTATACCATTGCTATCCTTCAATTCCCTGCGTACTGAGGATAGAGTTCTGTGCACCGCATTTCGGGAGGCTTGCCGAAATTTAAATTTGCTCGAAAATGGACTCACCAATGCGACCGTTTCTACATCAGCGATTCAAATTCGTACATTGTTTGCTCTCATCTAGCGGCAATCTGCTGTCGACATTGGGAATGCCAGCGCCAAATCGTTCGATGCAAACTGCATTCGATCGCGAATTTTAATGGGTGTAAGACTAAAATCGAGATAAGCTGACCGAAAGAGTTCGAACAAACGTGTCGCTGTTAAATGACGAGTACAAGAACGTGTACGATTCGCTGATGAAGGTTGTTGACAGGCAAGACATTTTTTTGTTGACTCTGGCAACAATTCGGTCAAGATCTCAAATACTTTGACCGCTGCATCCTCTGGCATAGCTGCCATATTGTTGGAATGCAGTCGTACTGCAAATTCAGTTTTGAAACTGTCGATGAACCTTCTCACGGTTAAAAAGCCAAAGTACGAAATGACCAAGAATTCGGCAACAGCGAAATTGATGCGAGAATGCAAAATCAATATTTGGGATGATGGCGCGATAACGAATAATAGAGCTTTGGAAGTAGTTGACCGAACGATGAAGGATTTACAAGGTGATTTTAAACGATTTGGTGGGGCAATGATCTGATCTATTGCTGCTGATTACTTAAACCATGCTTGAAATCGTCGTCAATGTCAAGAAGTTAAAATTAACCAAGAACATAAGAGTCGCATTGAGGAACCTCCCATCGTCTGCTGAATTCTCGAGACAACTGCTGGCGCTTGGCAATGGCCAAATTCGTGTTGATGTTTCGACTGTATTGATATCGTTCTCTGCAAATTTTTGAGAGTTCACATCGTCGGAAGAGCAACTCATCACATTGCACAAATTATAAAAATATCGATTGGATTAATATACGGGCATGTACTAGCAGCGACGAATAAAGACATCGATAGCTTGAACTTTATTTTAGAAAATCAAATCGCTAAAGAACTGCTTTCGTACAAATCTGTTTACAGCTTGATCGACGAGGATGAAGCGACCAACAATCCAACCGAATTTTTCAACTCGCTAAATGTGACGCTACAGATGAAGGTGGTATCGATCATAATCATATTGCGGAATCTGAATAACCCGAAATTGTGCAACGGTATACGGCTGTCCGTCAAGAATCCAAAAACTTTGTTTATCATACCACTCTCTACAGAGTTTATCTGAAAGCATTTAATTAGGGCGAGACAAAGTTCTCCGGGTCCGCTAATTTATTATAAAAGTACACAAACAGGTATTCATGCATGATCATTGATTATTGTGACATTGCTGCAACCTGGAAGCTAAAAGTGCATTTTAAGCCTACAGTTTTTTTTACAAAAAATAGTAACAAAAAATTATTGTATAAAATGTCTGAATATACACAGTATAAACTATTAGGGACGCGGGAATGAGCCCTGGTTCTTGGGAATTAAGTCACTACACAGCGTTTTTCTGGAGAAGACCGTGCGCTGTGCTTGAGATAGATTTACAAAACAATGATTCTGCGACTTATAGCATATGGGATTCCTTAGAATGCGAGGTTTTATCTCTTAAAAGATGCGCCAAGCATCCCTCTCATTGGAAAATGGGTCAACAGATTTGGAGAGACCAGTTTAGCACTACAAAACCCCAATTCGGTGCAACCAAGGTCATTGAACGGAAGGAAACGTGAAGTGTCCAAATTAGGACACCGAATTCTTCAATTCGAATTCATATTTAGCATAAATATCTTAAACTTCACCCGCACAATTTTCAGTTGTTGCAATTGTTGTTGATATCCAGGAAAGGCGACATAAACTGGCGTTTTTGCAGTCCTGATTTAACTCCTATGGACATTTTCTCGTGGAATTATGTTCAATATAATGTTTATAACAATAAACTCTGGTGCATTACAAAGATAATATTCGCAACAAAATCGCAGCCATTACGGAATCGTCTTGCTGAGCTGCCACTTGAAATAAACAGTTCTTTCAAAGACATCTGTTTTTTATTTTATCGACTCACAAAACTGAAACTTCCTTTAGAGACCCCATTAGAACGACAATTTTAAAATATTCCACAACTCGCTTTTATTATAGTCATCACACAGATCGACCACTACCGCCACCCACATATCTTAATTTATATTTATAATAATTTTTCATTTGTATTGTCTTCCTTCTTCATCCGTGTATGTTTGTTTAGCTGTGTGCGTGCAGTTATTTATGTTTTCATATCTTTGTGCGATTTATGGTTATGTAATTTATCTTTTCTACATAACCATTTAATGGAATCCTTTTACGAACGGTGGCATCCGTAACAACGAAAGCATCATCAGCGCATCATGAACTCAGAACTTTATAATAAAACATATGGCAATGGGGCTTAATGATGCCATTAATGACCTAAATTGTAAATAAGACAAATGAATATGACTCGAGTAATTCACAGTTTAACAGTAATTGCAGGACAATGAACTCTACGGGGGGAAGGATATTTTTATGGGTAGAGAGGTGGAAGGAGGTCGATGAACTCACAAACAAATACTTAAAAAAATTGTGCTATACGCATTTCAAGGAATTTTCATATTATGTAATGCCAACAAATGTTAAGAACTTCAAAGCCGACGCGCATGTCTGTTTTATAAGTTAAATATTGCTGAGTGTAAATTGACAGGATACAGTTGAAAAAATACTTAGTACAAGGTTGTAGTACTTATATAAATTACAGTTTTTTTTTATCAATTATTATTAAATTTGTAAATTTTTTTTAATAGTTGGTAGAAACATAATGATATTTTTTTATAAAAAAAGTGTTAACATGCTATTATAATTGGTAAAGAAATTATAAGAAATTGTAATAGTTGTGAACAAAAATTAAAATTTTTTGTGGAAAGAAATGCGTTCAGTTCACACAATAGTTTTGCGAAAAAACAGATCATATATTTGTTTGATTTTACTATTTGAAATAATTTTTGTTACTTTGACTTTTGTTATAAATTTACTAGCGGACCCGGCGAACTTTGTCTCGCCCCAATTTTATGCCTTCAGATAAACCCAGTAGAGAATGAACTTGAAAAGGCAACGTTCAGCTGACCGCACGTAAACAGGGAAATTCGAGATTAATCTCACATACTTCCAACGATTGGCCTTGCGATTTATTGATTGTCGTCGGGGAATTGGAATGGATGATCAGTTGGAATTATCTGATTCGTAAGATAAGGACTTCCTCTTCTTTGAATTTGTTATTTATGATCGTCTGAATCACATTTTTTTATCAGATTCTTGACGGATAACCGCGTACCGTTGCACAATTTCGGTTGATTCATATTCCGCAATATGATTATGATCGATCCCACCTTTATCTGTAAATTATGCGGCATATTAAGCGAGTGGAAAATTCGGTCGGATTGTTGGTCGCTTCATGTAAACAGATTTGAACGAATGCAGCTCTCAAGCGATTTAAATTTCTAATTTGAAATTCTAGCTATTGATGTCTTTATTCTTCTCTGCTAGTAACATACTGCCCGTAAATTAATCCAATCGAGATTTTTATAATTTTGTGCAATGTCATGAGTTACTTTTCCAACGATGTGCAAAAATTAGCAGGGAACGATATCAATTCAGTCGAAACATCAACCCGAATTTGGCCATTGCCAAGCGCTAGCAGTTGTTTCGGGAATTCAGCAGAAGATGGGAGGTTCTGGAATGAGCCTCTAATATTTTGGTCAATTACAACTTCTTGACATTGACGACGTTTTCAAGCAAGGTTTTAGTAAATAAGCAGCATTATACATTTTGATCATAGCCCCACCAAATCATTTTAAATCCCCTCGTAAATCCTTTATCGTTCGGTCAACTACTCGTTGCCGGAATCAACAAAAAATGTCTTAGCAGCCCCACTCGGAGCATCGAGAAAGTAAATGCCTCCAGTTTCATTGTGAATCGTACACGTTCTTGTACTCGGTATTTAACAGCGGCACATTCGTTCGAACTCTTTCGGTCAGCTCATCTAGATTATAGTCTTGCTCCCGTTAAAATTCGCGATCGAATGCATCTTGCATCAAACGATTTGACGATGGCATTCCCAATTTCGACAGCAGATTCCCGCACATCCCGTCGGGTTCGACGGATTTTTTATTTAAATATTATTTTTCTCGTTACCAACCAACATTTAACCGAAATTTTTCACCTAGACATCGTTCAAAACCATCAAATCATGCGAACATTTTTTTTGACTTTTCTGGAATTTTCCGAGTTTTTCCCTAAGAATTTTCTATTTTTCATTCGAAAAGCCATTCCGTAACAACTGCACACAAAATTCCATACAAAAAACCAATTTTCGATTTTACCAATTTCCGACTTTTTCGAAGGATTCTCCCAAAACTATCTTGCATAAAACCCTCATACCAATTACGAACAATTGAATAAAAATTGAGCAAAATGAGCAGCCAATCGTTCTATCTTGTTGAATTACTACACACTGTTTACACCGTTTTTATATATGTATATAGATTTCACAATAAACCAAATTTTTCCAAGCAGCACAACGAATTTTCCACCTTTACGTCATCCAAAATCATCAAATCAAGCGATACAATGAAAAATTTCCTTGAAAAAATCCAAAATTTTCGAGCTTTTTCCAGAATTTTCCGAGTGTACCACCAAGAATTTTTCTTTTTTTCATTCGAAAAGTCTTTCGGAATGATTGTCCGAAATTTTCACATTTACATCATTCAAAATTGTCAAAACACAATAAAATTTTAAATTTCGTCGAAAAAAAATTAAAATTTTTGGATTTTTTGAAATAATTTTCCAACCAAAATTTTGTATTTTTTCAACCGAAAAGCCACTACGGAACAATGGCACACAAAAAATTATACAAAAACTCAATTTGCAATGCAAAGTGTTTCTGAAAAAATGCAAACTTTTCGAGTTTTTCCGGAATTTTCCGAGTTTTCCACCGAGAATTTTTCTGTTTCCATTCGGAAAGTCATTTCAGAATAATTATTCAAAATTGTTCACTGTTACATCGTCCAAAATTATTAAATCATACGATAATATGCAAAATTTCGTCGAACAACAAATTCAAACTTTTTGAATTTTTCCTTAATTTTCCGAATTTTTCAACAAAAATTTTCCATTTTTCTATTCGAAAAGCCATTCTGTAACAATTGCACACAAAATTCCATATAAAAAGGCAATTTTCGATTTTTCCAATTTTCCGACTTTTTCGGAAGATTTTCCCAAAATTTTCTTTCACATAAACCTGCTCCTGGCAATAACAAACAACTGAAAAAAAGTTTGAGCCAAATCGGCCCAGCCGTTCTCAATTTATGAATTACTATACATTTTTGCCACCATTTTTATATATATAGATATTTTGTTAATTGTAAATTCCTCACAACATTTCAATACATTTGGATACAAAAAAAAAAAAAATTTGTATGACAAATTTGTTTCCAGTTAAAAAGGTGGAATGAGTTCCTCTTTAACCCTTGCCATGAGTCTACAAAAAATATGATTTTTTATTCATCTCTTAAATATGACAATTCATTTACTGTAAAAAAAATAAACACTTCCGCAATCTCCATTATCTTAAGCTATACACAATTAAGCTTTTTCTACATGAATAAAATTTTTGTAAATTTCTAAATATTTAACACACAAAAACATGAACAAATTAGCAATTCTTCGTTGAGCACTTCCACAAGAATTTCGCAGCGTCATTCGTCTGTGCATTGCATCAACAACGCACCAAAATTATTGACAGCGTAAGAGCGCTTAGAGGAATGCAAATACAGCGGACGATGATAAATGGAAATGCAAATTTATTTTATTGTTATCCCACTCAACTATTTTGTAATCTACAGAAACAAAATTGTTCAGCAGAACAACTAAATTTGCTTAGGCAATTTTATGTACTGCAAATGTAAACATGTACAATTTGCATATACTCATATACACACAGTATTTACGTACACCACATATACGTAGAGACGAGTGTAAGATAGACGCTACATTGTTGCATCTTCCTCTTCCTTAAACGCATGGCCAAAGAAAGACATCCAATTTCCATAAACGTCGCCAATGACTGTGCTGGGGTAGTACGAATGCAATGTTGTAGCTACAGCATTTGGCCTTGACAATCTTGACTTGGCTGGCGAATCGCCTACCACCGCACACCCTCCTGTTGCAAACGCATCCCCACAGCCTGTCATGTTTCATTGGAATTATCTGGAACTCATATGAGCCCAGAAATTTCAATGCAAATTGCTTTGCAATTTCAGGCGACTGGGGGACACTCATGCTGAGTCAAATAACCGCTGGATCACATAGAGGAAATTGTTGATTCTCTCCAGGGTGGAATTGAGATTGGGGTTGCACTTCTCGTTAGTGGTTTATCCGACATGTTCGGTATAAATTGGATCTTTTTAGCAAAAAAAAAAAAACCAAATGTTTGGTGTCATTGTTGTTAACGTTAAGTCATTTTATGTTCATCCACATATACAAACATACTCGTGCATATGGCCTGGCTAACAAGTTTGGAAACATCTGCAATTGATATGACTAACAGTGACAAGGACAAGCGTATGGACATGGCTATGAACATGTACATGCACGATATGGTTTGCCAGTAATACTTTAAGTGCATCTAGAGAAATGGAAAATGTATCGAATAATCCTTGTACCAAAACGAGCAAGGATTTAAGGATTGAATATGCATTTCTGAAAAACTTAGCTGGTATTTGGCAATTGCATGCACCTCATTGGAAGTCGATACAAGTTAGCAATAGTCACTTATGTCTGTGGTATATTTGCAAAACGTATCTGCTCAAAAACACTTGTGAGCCTGCAAAGAGCGACGGAGAGAAAGGGAGAGCGGGACTTGTAAAAAGATATTTACAATTTGCATCCTGAGATGACACGTTTCTATTTTATGACTCTCTTATCGGGTCCTACAGTTAAACGACGAATGTGTTTTTTATTTTTAGAATAACTTGCCAAAAGATGACATTTCTGAGATTAGTCTAATAAACCTGAAATAACCTGAAATGTCCATAAGTCGTAATGAGGTTTCAAAACTTTAAATTGGATTCCAGTAAAATTATGAAAATTGGACATTTCAAGTTTTGTCATAATGGTATTGAAATATTCCGACAACTTATTCTAAATGTTTTGTTTTTTTTTTTCAAAATTAAAAAGAAACGTTCTAAATGAAACACCCATTTAGATGTACAAATATCTTTATATATAAAAATGCTTCATGACAGACTGGGTGGTTCATCACCGTCCAAAACCAACGGCTGTAAATAAGATGATGGAATTTGTGATGGTTGTTCCCTTTATCGACGCTAGCTAGTAAAGAATTATTTGAAATTCGACTTTAAGAGTTAAAAATTGCCCAAAAGGCATAAAACTAGTAACACCACACATACCAAACGGGCATGCTCCCTAAAAAAAAGGTCCAAAAAGCGATGCAACTGGACCCATCATTCAGAACAAATGGCTAAAGGTGGAAACGCAAAAATTGGGGTGAATATGTATTTATAGAGTAGTTGTGCGATACAATGGGGTTTTTAGATATTCGTACTGAACGCTGAAAACGCTGAAAATCTTGAACCAATTGAGGCCGCCAAAATATAAAAACTTATAATGGTAGAAGAAGCTGGATTTTGAAATATTAGCTAAGTTTTTTTTTTAATTCATTTTTGAAGTTTTCGAAAAACATGTACTGATTCTTGAGTCTGTATCTCGTGAACTATTCGAAATTTTCCTCAAAACAACAAAACTGTAAAAAAAACGTGAAATTTCATAATAGATTTTTATGGTTTTTTTAATTTTTTCTAGTATGTAAATATTTCATTTTAAAAAGCATAGCATTTTTAATTTCGATAAACGTACATTTGAGTGATTTCTTGGTCCTTTATTGAATTTTTGATGACTTTGTGGGGCTATAACTACGTGAAGGAATCATCAAATGAAATCGGCTTGTTAAGCACAGTTGTTTGTTTTGCTTTTCGCTATCTTTTTGTCATATATTGTCTGATTGAGTTCGTAGCAATTTGAGAAATAAATGTGAAAACCTATAGAACAAATGACGAAATTTTACGATTTTTTTTACAGTTTTGCTGATTTGAGTAAGATGTTGTTTTTTTTTGATTTTATCTCAAGGTAAAATTTTTAGATCTGATCAAGAGCTAAACAATTGCTGAAGAGAGAAAATCAATATATGGAATAGTTCATGAGATATAGACTTATGAATCAGTACATGTTCTTTGAAAAATTTACTAAAATCCTCCTCCCAGCCGAAAACTTTAAGTATGAATTAAAAGAAAACCTTAGCTAATAATTCAAAGCCCAATTAGGATTTTTCTTCTACTATATATTGTGGGGTCTCAATTAGTTCAAGAGTTTAAAGTTAGAAAATGTGCTACTGTGTAATCACGAATAGAATTAGATAGTTGCAAGGAAATACATTTAGGGATACAAAGATCGATACAGGGATAAATTCGGTACCATTACCTAGACCAAACGTATCAAGTTGAACCGGGCAAATGGTGGTGAATATTTATTTATTTCATTCTATGAATTACAAATAGTACAATTTATTGTTTGCAAATATTACTGTTAGAGTACAATTTGTTGTACTTTCTCACTTACATAAGTGGCCCATTACAACTTAGGAACGTGGTTCTTAAATCAGAAGCCTGACGTATTGAAGAATTAAACACGCTTCGGTCTTCTGCGTGCTTTCTCCAGTTAGGCAACCACTTGGCCCTTCCAACAAAGTTTGGGTCTCCCTGCCTTCAAACACCTCTCCTTCGCCTTCAAACACCTTTCTCACTGGAGCATTTACATCCATCATGGCAACAAGTCCCAGCTATCGTAGTCGTTGGATTCTGACTCTTTTAGCTACGTCGATGGCGCGGTAAAGCTCATACAGCTCATGGTTCATCCGATAGCGAAACTCGCTGTCGACACAGATAGGTCCCAGGTTTTGTGTGTCCGTTGTCGAGAGTACCCACGATTAGGCAGCATACAACATACCGAGTAAAATTAGCACCTGGTAAACCTGTTTCTTAGTATCCCGAGATAAGGTGATGTTACTAAAGTGTTACCAAAGTCCATAAAAACGTCTATTGGCGAACACTTTTCTCCGCTTGATTTCTTGGCTGACACTATTTTTCTTATTAAGGGAAGATAAGAGGTAGGTAAATTCAACTACAACCTTAAAACAATTACTGTCATCGTTCACGGTGCGTTCCCAGCGAGAGGACGTTTTGTTCGTCGAAATCATTATTTTGGTTTTGTCCTCGTTGACCGCTAAACCCATTTTTGCTGACTCCTTTTCTAGTCATGACAAAACTGCAGTAACATCCCGCAGATTTCGGCTAATGATGTCTATATAATCGGCATAGGCTAGTGACATGTGGCTCTTATGGAATATGGTGCTAGACATGTTGACACCTGCATTTCTCCTCACCTTCTCCATCACTATATATGTATGTACAGGACAAGCTATCGCCCTGCCGGAGACCTCTTGAATGGTTCAGAATGACCCTTACTAATCTTAACCGAGAATTACATCAGCAAAGTCGAATTAACTTGCAGGAAAACTTCAGACTCAGACATGGCTGCATATAACTTACTCCATAAATTTTCATAAGGATGAGTTAAGTTTTACTCAAATTATTCTGCCCACCAACCAGCCAGACAGACGGACAAGGCTTAATCGTTTTAAAAAGTCCTGTAACAAATTTGGTCTAAGGATACTTGGTAGGTTATTTTATGAAAATTTCATATTTAAGGTATTACCAAAAATATAGAGGACATAACTGGTCTTATCACCTAGATAGAACAAAGCTAAGCCAAATCACTCAAAATTAGCGGAGGAGCAACAAATGCTAGGAAACTTGTTACGGTTCTGGCTTTCTCATTTTAAACAGTTCTGATCAGATTTTTATAATTACCAAATGATAAGAAGATAAGAAAACTATCTATAATTCCAGTGCAACTCAAATTTGTATTTTTATTTTATATTTTACTTTATATAGACCTTTTTTTTACCAATGACAGTAAATAACAAAACAACAAACTCTCCAGATACACGAGTATCTAAAAAACAGTTCTAAGCACTCACCCTCTTCGAAGTGTTACCAAACTAATAAAATAAAATTACTAAAACGACACAATCAACATTGACGATACCCACTTCAAATTGGAATGGTTCCTTTACGTAAAGTATCGATTTACGAATTCTTTGGTGACACAATGGTCATTACGTTTTATCACTGAAGATATTGCAAATTGTTTTATCAAATCATTAACAACAAGATTATTTCACTTCGATTTACATATGTCTCCCCTAACCCATTAATACAAATGTGAGTCCCAGCATCCTTTGCCAGGACTATTCCTATCTCAACAACAATGGCTGTGCACAATGTGGCTCTTTCGTGGGCTATTTTGTTGTTGTTGGTGTCATTTAAAATTCCGAACCAAAACTCTTTGTTTAACAATAGAATGATGTCTTAACAGGGATATGTTTAGATTATTTTGTTACTGAAATTGTTACGCTGTATCTTAATGGCATAAAACTTCACAACATGCATAGAAGCAAACCCCAGTATACGTTCCCCTGTTCATGTATAACCTACAGCCACCCAATTTATATGTTGTTCCTCTTCGTCGACGTCGTGCACTTCCATAGAATTGATGGCGATTGGTGTGAAAACTGCTGTATGTGTTCTGAATATTTAATCAAGTTTATCTTTATCTTCCTACTCCATGTAGGAATGTACGTGTGCGTTTTGTGTGAGCTGTATTCGAAACGCAAATACTCATACGTTCCAAGTGTAAGTGATCATCGCCATCATCAACGACTACGACATCATCGCCTGTGACGCCAACGCGCCCGCTCGCTTTGTGATTAAGAATTTGGTTGCGAAACTAAATAGAAATAAACACTATTTTAGGAGAGTGGAAATCGTCGTCGTCTTTGTGTATGGAAGTTACATATTAATGCGAAATGCGTTTTGTTTTTTATTAATTTCATAAAATAATAATGGAACCGTGTTCTGGATTCAATTAAAAAGTGAGGAAGGGAGGAGGTTGTTGTATTTAGGTATTCCATATTCAATACCGGAACCTTTACAGAATTTGAATATTCAGTATTACGTAGTAAACGTCGTACGTTTATGTTTCTGTCGAGACATTATAGGCAGACTCTGAAAGCAGGATTGTTAACTAATACTATCTGTAGGGAGAAGGGTAACAAATAATATTGTTATAAAATCGCCAAAGCACAGTGGTTTGCATCACATTTAATAGGAAATAAAAACGGATTTCCGATTAAGTAGATTGAATCGGACGATATACAATTTTAGTATATCACAGCACTCAAAAATCGAGTGCACTGTGTTTTTTAATTACACATTACAACACATGATTTTGGGACTCAATTATGAGAACTGCACGTGAAACCAGTCCCAAAAAGTAGAAGTTCTACATCATTCGTTTTGTCAAGTTACATGCCATAATAATTTAAAATCGATTTGATGGGAAATTTGTCACGTTTTAGGATCTTTTGTTTGACATAACATAAATACTATATGGTGGCGTATGATTAGCATAAGTAATAATCCACGTAAATCATACGCCACGGAGTACAACAGTTATTTGTAACTGCTATAAAATAAAACCAGTTCAAAATCATTTGATGAATGGAAAAGTGAATCTTTTGCTTATGTATGGAAACGTTATATGAACAGATTAAAGAAATTCTAATTTTTAATTTGGTTTAGATAAATCGGACTAGTGATTTTCGAGTTAAACAAAATAGCCTAAAACGTGACACATTCCCCTATACGATACTTACTAAATTCAAATCAATATTAATATTATTTTAAGGAATGCAACTTGATAAAACGAATGATGCAGAACTTCTTCTTTTGGAGACTGCTTTCACATGCAGTTCTCAGAATTGAGTGTGAAAGTGTGTTAATTTACAAGAACGCAAGAAGCTATCCCATACCTAAGTCATGGCGGGTAAAAATAAATTAAGTTTTTTTTTTTGGCCTAATTCAGTTTTTGTTACCCTACAAACCATTGCAAAACAAAATGCAAACTGGTTTCAGATTCTGAAAGTTCAATTCGAATATCCTAGAAATAAATTGTTGACTATGAAATGCTACGCTTAGGTCGCGATAACATTAAAGTGACCGATACTATGTTCAAAATGTGTATCGTAAAGCTTAATAGCTTTCCCTTCATACAAAAGCCTATAATATAAAAAAAAATACTCTGAAGTATACTAAAGTAACTAATTAAAGAAAGAAACAGTTTTTCTGGAGTTGTATTAATTTATACCTCAAATCATAAAATTGGTCAACAACAATTTATCTACCACATACAAAATTTATTGAAATTCGATAAAATTAATCTACAGAAAGACGAATACATATTTTGCCATTTAAATTTACTATGCAAACGTACGAGTGATCAGGGGTGGGAACATCAACTCGGATCACCACCTCACTGCAGTAAAGGTGCGTATTAGGCTAAGCAAAGCGAAAATCCTGCGTAATCAGGCACAGAGAAAGCTGGACATTGCTAAACTGCAGACCACGGAAATAGCCAACGCCTATTCCACCCAACTCACTCAAATACTTCGTGATGCTCCAACTCCCGAAAATACTAGCGCGCAATGACAATATATTGCCACTTGATGGAAAGGACTGCGCGGTCCTTACTGGGTTATGTAAAGCCATTAAACGATAATGTCTGTACCACCCGAGAACAAGATGCTGCATACAGGGCTACATGCAGCCAATAGCAACGCGAGTTGTTCGTGAAAAGTACAGGCGGGAGGCGACTCGACTCTTCATGCGAAAAAAACAAAAGCTGAAGGAGTGGAATAATGTGTGCATTGAAGAATACAGAAACAGAGGTAAAGCCCGAAAATTTTACCAGATGAGAAATGGTAAGGTGCATGGAATAGGTCTTGCCTCCTGTAAATACAAGGATGATCATCTTGTTTCCGACTCCGAGAGCGTACTGAGAATATGGAAAGATCACTTCTGCAGCATATTTATGTCTGAAAACTCGGTTGCTGAAGACTGTGTATCAATCGAGTGTCCCCTTCCGAGCCAAGCTGAGATACAAATTTTTATATCCCGCCTAAATAACTATAAAGCCGCTGGGGTTGATGGTCTTCCAGCTGAATTGTTTAAGGTGGGTGGAAATGAGCTTGTTTATAGCATGCACCAACTCATAGAAAACATTTGGCTTCAGCAGAGCATGCCCGAGGATTGGAATATCTCCTATGCGCAAAAAAGTTAACCGTAGTGAGTGTAAAAACTAACGTTAAATTAGCCCTTACCGATTGCGTATAAGGTCCTCTTTAGCATACTGTATGAACGTCTAAAGCCAATTGTGGAAAACCTGATAGGACCTTATCAGAGAGGCTTTAGACCAGGAAAATCCTCGACGGATCAGATATAAACACTACGCCAGATTTTGGAGAAAATTCGATAACTCTGTCGCTGTACCCTTACGAATACAAAAACCGCTGTGCGGATTGGCAAGGATCCATCAGCGCCATTCAATTGGTATTAGACAGGGTGATGGTATGTCATGCATACTGTTCAACATAGTAATGAAGAAGGTGTTGAAAAAGCAGCGATAAACATGTCTAGCACCGGTGACGTGCAATAAAGCCATATGGCCTTATTTCCCATTCGTAGTTAGTCTCGTTGCGTAATTAGTCTCGCTACTATTTCTCTCTCTCGGTAGCGCGAGACGAATGCGGTGGGGGTCACGCCCCACTCGATTGGGAAATAAGGCCATATGGCTTTATTACCTATGGTTTTATTGCACGGCTCCATATTTAATAAGAGCCACAAGCTTCTCGCATATGCCGATGATATCAACATTATAAGTCAGACGATGTGGACAGGGAGTCAGCGAAAATAGGTTAGGCAGTGACAAGATGATGTTAATTGTATCATCGAACAAAGTGTCCTCCCGTTGGGGCCGCAGCGTGAACATTGAGATCTGTTGCTTTGAAGTATGGGATTAATTCAGTTGCCTTGAATCCGCCATGGACAAAAACAACTGTGTCAGCCTAGAAATAAAACGGATAATAGTGCTCGCCAACAGTTGTTTCTTTGAAAATATGCAGATTGGCGCTTCTAAAGAAACACTATCGACATGCTAATGAAGATTAATGTTGTTTCTTTCGTAAACATTAACCAGTAAGAAAGTTTCAGTCGGGAAAACCGACTTACAAATACCTCACCCTCAGTAAAACATACAATTTTCTATTATATTGATATTATTACTCGATTTCTAAAGTAGGCGGAGTGGTACATTTGTATGGGAGGTACCAGAAAGGGCGTGGATAGACTTACAGTTTTTTCCCAAAATTTTATCCTGAATTAACTTTACTAAATACAGGATTTGGGCACGATCACGTTGGGTGTGTTGATATTACTACTCCATCTCTAGAGAGGGCGGAGTGGTGAATTTGTATGGGAGGTACCAGTAGGAGCATGGCTAGACTTCCAGTTTGTTCTACAAAACTTTATCCTGTTATAATTTTACTTAATATAGAATTTAGAAATGATCGCGTTGGATGTATTGATATTACTACTCTATTTCTAAAGTAAACGGACTGGTACATTAGTATGGGAGGTACAAGAAGGGGCTTGGCCATGTAGCCCATTTTCAATACCGTTAGTAGTTTTGGGGAAATATTAACTTGTGCAAAGTTTCAAAACATTTGGTTTCGTCTTTCAAAAGTTATCGTGCGCACCAGCCGGACAGATAGACAGACGGACATGGCTTAAACGACTTAAAAAGACATGAATCGAATTTGATTTAAAGAAACTTAGGGTCTTAAGTAAATCCTTCTATGTGTTCTTATTTCGGATCGTATTAAATGATATATACCGTCGTACCCCTAGGGTGAGGGTATAAACATCTAAATATGATTATGGTAGCACTGATTTAAATTTGAACAACGTCTGCCATCAACTTTAATTGTCTTTCGTTCAATTTATTATGTCTTTAAAAAACTTGTTGACACCCTAAATGGTCAATAATTTATTAGCACTTAAATTTTTGGCGGCCTACGTAATTGTAGCTAAAAGCCTGTCGCGCTCATTCCAGTGATGGGCTGTGATGGGCTTTTAGATCTTTTTCGTACGATCGTTCATGCGAATACATTTTGAATGCTAATTTTTCCGTTAATTAACATTTTTTTTATTGCTATCAAATTTAACAATAATCGTCTTATTTTGTTTACCCAAAAGGTAACAACAATTCAATTGATTAATTTATCATTTTCTGCAAATGTAAATGTGTAATCGCATTGAACGGTTCGTTGAGACCCCTGCAACAGCTGATCAAATACGAGCTACGTCCGTTTATACGTCGATACGTGCATGTGGTTACGTTTTACACGTCTCATTATGATCTTGAAGGTTCTGTCTGTTCTTAGATGTTTTTATTATATTAAATATGTTTATATAGAAATACTTAGTATATTCATAAGTAAATACACATTTCTAGACTTAATATGGCAAATAATTCCTTCAGAGAACACAATGAAAAAAAAACACACAGCAAAACTTCTTGCCATTGACGCTGTTGCATATGCAACGTTTGCTGCCTTCTCCTATCGATCGCATACAAATATCTTACAGTTCCGTAATTCTCAATGAAATTGTTCGATAATTGTTGTCAATATTGGTTCATTTCTATTCAATTAATCTGTTGTTCTAACAATTGCACAGCTGTACGTGTGAATTCGAGGTTGAGCAAATGAAAAGGATATAGATATGTCATGGATAATATATATTCACATAATGAGAAGCGCGTCATTAGGTGTACTGGGAAAACCATGATGAATTCACTTTTGTTTGCAAAACTTTGGAAAACATTGTTCCGTTTTAAAATAATACTTGTTCGTAGTGTTTATTGGGATTATGTAACATGGTCCGAGGCAAATATCCCAGTACTCTGATAGTCATCATCCAGAATGATCTCGGTGAAAATCCGGCCAAGATCGAACTTGTTATTTCCATGGATAGAAATGCCTTTAGTAGATCCTAAGCTTAGCTTCAGACCGAACTGGTGTATCTTTTTGTAAATCAGCAGTAGCACTTGGTTTAAAAACTACCAGCGTCCATTACTCAGAAATATGTAGCGAAAATTCCTTCAAATTGGCCAAAATGCGGTTAATGTGACGATCTCATTTAAAGCTTTCCTAGAAGAGAACACTCAGGTCTAAAATAACACAAAGCAACGTATAGATGACGTTTACCGCTCTTGCAAAGGCACAAGAAGATGTGATAAAGAAGTCATCAGCATTCAGAAGCAAGAAGTCCCCACTGGAACGTAGTGGAATGTCGTTCACGGAATGGCAAAAAGTACCATAAAAATAATAGAAAAGTTCGCCAAATCCGTTCCAAAGAACCCTCATTAAATCACCTAATGACTGCGCCTATAAACAATATCGTAATGTCAGACGGAGTCCAAAACTCTAGCTGGCAGCTATGGTTACATAACGTCTGTGATGACTTACAGACATGGGTCCTCAGTGACATTGAAGCGCAAAATGTGGAGTACTCCATTTTAAAACGGAATTGGTAATCTCTAAGGATCCTATAATTGCCCATTCCCATTCCCATCATTTGTCTACCTAAATTATCTATAATAATATTTCTTTTCTTGAGAACGACATCCGGGGCATTATCAGGGTCATTGGACTTGTGAAAGACTTTCCGTTTCAAGTGTTGTTCTTTGTCAGCGAGTGAGTTCTCTTAACCAGTAACCACGAATTTGTCCATCAGCACTACATCCGTCATCAAAAGAAATGATCGTTGTAAAGTTATTCATGGCAGATAAGTCTCCCTCTGTCCCTCTGACGCCGCTAATAATGTTCCGTCGTCCCGGGAACACACTTCTTTCCTTTTAACTACCCACTCGTTTCTTTTACTCTATAAGCTTAACGATATTTGCTGATAAGCGACGAGGTTATCTATTACGAGGATAAATAATTGGGAGTAAAGTACTCAATAGTACTCCGGAACGGCGTGTCAAAGGAATCTATAAAAGTGTAAATTTTCTTACACGTAATGTTTCGGTCCTTAACATACCTTACACATTTTCTCACATCCAAAGAACGAAGAATATTTCCTTTGAGCTGGGTAGTTCCTGAATAGAACAATCTAAACGCTCCCATTGACCATCATCATAAAGTTATTTACACATGCCCCACACAATATGTCTGTTTCGTGTAAACCTAATGATTCAACGAACAAATCACACAGGTAGATTTATTTCTCATCATAGGTCAATTTGTTTAAGAGACTGAAATCGCTCACTTATGGAGTGTATGTAGTTCAGTCTCAAACCAAACGTCTGAACTTTATTTGTCACATTGAATTATCTATCAGCTCAGACATACATATGTTTCAAACAATGTGTACTCGTTTTCATAAAACCGGAATTTACAATCAGCATTTCGAATCTACAAATCAATGAAATGCGAAATGGCATGAACGATATGCTTCAACATTATTTCACACACTACTCCCAGTCGCAAATATGAAGGTTTACAACATTTTACAAGCCGAAATCAATTTGAAATCAACAACATTAACGCCAGTAAACAGATTGTAAATTGTATTTAATCCGTAGATATTTAGAACTTACTTTCAGTTCAAATGTAAACGAAAACAATTATTAATATCGATTTGTATCTCATAGTTGTGGTTGCAACATTACTTACAAGTATGCGAGGGTGGGAGTTAAAGTGGTTGCTGGATTATGAATTTAGAAAAATTGGTGTGTCAAGGACAAAAGTAAGATTACCTTACACACCGATAACTGTTGATCCACTGTGATTGTCCGTTAAAGAAGGAGAAAGAAATATAGAAATAAAAGAAAAAGCCGTGGAACTCCTAAATCACCCTGGCTCATTTAGCCAGGGAAGGCAAAGCATGAAACCCATTAAATTGCCTAATCTAAATAGGGAGAGAGCAACTAGGTCAATATAATCTTTCTCTCCTACTGGCTAGAGCGGGACAACTACAACGAAGATGTTCCATCGTCTCGTACTCATCCTCATACACACGGCAGAAGTCCGGTATAGATTTATCCCATTTGCATGTCAGGTGCCTGATATTGAAGTGGCTATATATGGTGATACAAGTGTGTGCTCCAACTACCGCGGGATCAGCCTTTTACCCATCGCATATAAGGTCCTGTCGAGCGTGCTATGTGAAAGACTAAAGCCAGTGTTATCCAACCTGATCGAGCCTTATCAGTGTGGCTTTAGACCTGGAAAATCAACAACTGACCAGATTTTCACACTTCGGCAAATCCTGAAAAAGACCCAAGAGAAACAGATCAACATGTACCATCTTTTTGTCGACTATAAAGCTGCCGCACCGGGCGGCAGAAATTACTTGAAGCCATGGCTGAGTTTGGTATTCCAGCGAAGCTGATACGTCTTTGCGGAATGACGCTGACTGACACGAAGTCTTCAGTAAAGATTGGCAAGGACCTTACGGAGCCATTCTATACCAGACGAGGCCTAAAACAAGGCGACGGCCTATCGTGCGATCTCTTCAACATTGTGATGGAGATGATAATGAGAAAAGCAGCAGTAAACACGAGTGACACTATATTCAACAAAAGCCACATGCTACTCGCGTACGCTGATGACGTAGACATCATCGGTCGAAAACTGCGGGATGTGACTGCAGCTTTCTCAGGTATTCAGAAGGAATCAGCGAAAATGGGCCTAACGGTGAACGAGGACAAAACGAAGTTATTAGTTTCAACGAACAAAGAATCTACTCGTTTGGGAAACTGCGTGAACGTTGTCAACTATAATTTCGAGGTGGTAGATAATTTTGTCTACCTAGGCTCCGCCATCAACAAAGCAAATAATATCAGCCTAGAAATCCGGAGAAGAATCCTGCTTGCAAATAAATGCTACTACGGACTAAGCAAGCGATTCAATGACAGAGCCCTCTCTCGACGAACAAAACTCCAGCTATACCAGATACTGGTTCTACCTGTGTTAATGTATGGCTCAGAATCCTGGGTTATGACACAAGCGGATGAATCGGTTGTGGCAGTATTCGAGAGAAAAATACTCCGTAAAATATATGGGCCCATCATCGTTAACGGAGAGTATCGGCGTCGTATGAATCATGAGCTGTACGAGCTGTATACTGACATTGACGCGGTCAAACGCATTAAGGTGCAACGGTTGCGTTGGCTAGGAAATGTTGTACGCATGGACGAAAATGCTCCAGTTCGAAAAGTCTTCGACAATGAACTTGATGGACGACGCAGAAGAGGGCGACCAAAACTCCGTTGAAAAGACCAGGTTGCTGAGAACCTTACAGTACTCGGTGTGACTAACTGGAGAAGAAGCGCAGAAGATCGAGGCGCTTAAAATATTTTTCTACGTGCGGTATATAATCCACTGGGATTGCATAGAAGCACCAGCTAAGTAAGTAAGTATTGTAGTCCTCAACCGTTAAGGTCTGGATCAGAAGCTTATACACGCGATGTATATCTCAACCACTCGGAGAATTAGAAAATCCGCAACAGCCTGAAGTTCTGCTGGTGATGCCATCTCAGATCCGGAAGACGTAAGTGGTTTAATGCTAGGAGTGTGATCACCTACTCCTCATCACGGACTTGTCAGGAAAGTTTTTATTTATTATTAAGTAGATAAAGGTAATCCTCGCTTATCTAGTGTCCGGAGGTGTACTTTATATACTACATCCTGTTGTCACTTGAAGGCAATATTTTGTGTCTTTTTGTTTCCTATTTGCTCTTAATAGATTTACAAAAGCAGTTTTTCTTGACACGTCTGAACGCATTTTTATGTGTTCTTAACTCTGCCTTATACATATTTCAGTCCTCCTTTGCTCTCAAGAACTTGGCTATATTAATATGTTTTCGAAAAGATTTCCTATCACTGATGCACCATATCTCGGATAATATTTCCGACTGCATGAAACTCCTGCTTGAAACTCCTGCTTGACTTTTTATAGAAGGAGTTCTTCTCACATTACTATGATATGTATTAGACTGCGCCGCGTTCAAGTCCAACTGAACTAAGGTGTACTTTTGATTAGATAATGAGTCCTCACCAATGAAATTATAATCCCTGGTCACATCGTGCAAACCCTTTGTTTCAAGAGTGACTATTAACACCTCATGTCTAAATTGGTGACAAAATTAGGCATATTAACCCTTTTACATATGGCAATAGAAGTACTCAGCAGGTACTCCATAAGTAGCTATCTTTTTTTGTTGGTATCGGTACTGCATCATATAAAAGGTATGTATTTGCACCAGCACCTTCTATATAAGGAGTACCTCTCCTCTTCCCTTCCTCTATAAGGAATCTTAAGAGCTCCGATGGCAAAGGATCTTTACCCTTAGGACAAGATTTCGTGGTCCCTTTCCTTCATGCGGCTTATACGATGAAAACAACTACATTTTGGACCTGTTTTTACAAACTGATCCTGCCTGTAAACACACATGTATGTATTTGAAGGACTACGCAACTATTGTTTTGTATCTATCACTACTTTGTTTTTTTACCGTCCTCAAATCGCCGATCCTTCCTTTTGACAACCAGTGCTCTTGAATAAGGACCACATCCACTAAGTCTTTTGTCAGCTAAAGGCTTAAAGAGGCAAATGCCACTTTGCTATGTAGAAGGTTGATTTGAAGAAACCCGGTGTGGGCTCTCCACCAATATCACATTCTGCTTATCATTGAAAACATGACCACCTTCTGTAATGCGTAGATACTTTTTAGTGCAACATGGAGTGCAAACCTCTGTTTCGAATCTCCTAAAGGATTTACCACATCTTCATAATTTTTCAGCTTTCCTCGATCTTTTCCAGATCAACTAGCTGGTAACTATGATCTCTTTTGTAGATGTCGATTTTGTCGACAGCAATGTCAATCGGGGTATGACGTTCGTATTCGTCTATAAAGAGGAGGTGCCGTTATGTGTGACTTTAAATAGAAAGCGTGTTAACTCACAATAACGCTAGAAGATATTTAACGCCTCATTCATGGGGTTCAAAGGGAGATTAAGTTTTTTTTGTGGATATTTTCAGTGTGAATTAGCCTAATCCAAACGAAACGGTTAGTATACGCGACTACCATGTGGAAAATCCATGGTGCGATTCCTGTCTCCAGTTGACATCCATGTTGTCGACAGCAACTGCGCACTATAGTGACGAGTCAATGGGCATGTCTAGCGAAAAGCTTCTCAAATAGTGGCGTTCGCATTCGTCGATAAACGAGTAGGTGTCGTTAGCTGTGAATCTTAAGATATGAAGTGTGTTAATTCACAACAACGCGAGAAGATATCCCATACCTCATTCACAAGGTATAAAGGGAAATTAAGTTTAAGTATGACTATAAAAATAAACGATATTTGGTCAGTTGAACTGTCTGAAATTTTCCTTCTGGTTTCTGCAGCGCATAAAAACTCATTCGCATAACAATCGCTTTTGCACACTTCTTATCCAACCCTCGTACATAAGTCCAAATATATATATATTGATTTATTTTGTTTATTATTTACTTATTGTACGTTAATGAATAACATTAATTGTACTTAAATGAAATGAAAACAACAAACCAACTCAGCAACAACGCACAAACACACACACACAATGAATGTCAAACTATGTTCAATAATCAATATTTCATGTGAGTTTATCGGCATTTTTTGTTGGAATTTCAATTTAATATTCCGCTCTGCCATCAACTCCCTCGATATGCGGCATGGACGGAAGATAAACTAAGCGACCAGATGCAAGGCGGGGACATGAATTCGAAATTAATTAATTATTTTTCCCATCAACACTTCCAAGCAAATGAAAACAAAAACAAAAATGCCGATTATTAATTGACTATTTAGCGAACAGATGAAAAAAAAAACCAACACGAAAACGAAATGAGTGCAAAATTGGCATTAAATGTTTCACTACCTTTCATGTTTCAAATGTAATTAAGTCATTGGGGAAAATAATGTCGGGCGACACCGACTGAGATGTCAAAGTGCTGTTGTTGTCATTGTTGTTAGTGCTCGCAAACTCCACTGAGATTCGAAGGGCGCCAGAGACGCTGGCAGGTTGGCAACACGGCTGTGTTATGTGGAAATGTCACTGCAGTTACGCAAACATGTGTTGCAATATATGCGGCGACTCACTTCAAACGAATGTGCGGCCCAAGTGACGTGAAACATCGACATTCACATTTGTTTGGCGATGCTTGCTGGCGCACGGCCGTTGTCACTGCAGTCCCTCGATATTAATCACCTTCAATTACTAGAACGGCGTAGCGCCGATGCCGAGCCGATGCTGGGTTGCTAACAATCAATTTTTGATTTCGTTCCGTAGAAATGCGTAAAATTTCTAGAGAGGAAGACAGGCGGTTGTTCATTACATTACAACAAATTACAAAATGATACCGAAATTAATAACGAGATACATACATATATATAATTTTTATGGATGCTATTAATGAGAGAAACCCCGTCGGCAGCACTCTGTTGGGAATTGTAAAACATTTAATTAACAAATAAATTTAAATGTGCTATAGATAGTTTAGTAACACATAAATATACTGCAATGTAGTTAGTAATGAAATTCTATATTTATTTATAGAGAATATAAAATTTATAGGTAATTAAAAGCTTAACATGAAACACTAATTTAATAATTTGGTGAAATAATTGCATACTGTTTGTTTTACTAAACTCTTAAGTTTAACATAGGTACATTGATTTGGGACTCAATTCTGAGAACTGTACGTGAAAGTAGCCCCAAAAAGAAAAAGTTCTGCATCATTCGTTTTGTCAACTTACATGCCATAATAATTAAATATTGATTTGAAGTTAATAAGTATCGTATGGGGGACTTTGTCACGTTTTAGGCTCTTTTGTTTGACATATATTCTCAAATTTTCGTATCCAAATTCTTAGGAACCCAAAGAACTTACTAGCAATTTAAAGATTTCTCGTTAAAATGCCAAAGAGAACATTTATTAGTTTTTTTTTTCCTGCCTGCTTTGCGCCATGACTCAATTGCTTGTGGCTAATAGAATTTAATTGGTTATTTTATTTAGGAACCAATTCTCTATTGAGGAAATGCAAAATTATTTATGATTAATTTTGCTTCGAATCTATTATTAAATTTAACCTTTTGCATTTTATACGCCATTTAACAAATCATTCGGCGCATTTCCCATCGCGGACTTCCTCCCTCCCCGCCGCAGTGAAAGTACGCGCGTAAGTAAGCTACCAAGCTAAATATGGCGGTGATAGGACAGTCGGACAGTGACAATTGAACAAGAATCAATTAATTGTAAAATAGTTGCTGTTGTGGTTGTAGCTGTTGTTGTTGTTTTCGTCTAATCACAAATTGACAATGTTGTATTGATTTTTGTTGTGGTTGCTTTGCCCACTCCACGGGCGATATATCATATATGCTACATATGTGTGTACAATATATGGAAACATAACAAATAGATTTAAGCGTATTTGTTTTATTCATTACATGACGTATAGTGAGATATGGCATAGCGTTTGCAATATTGATCAGATCAACAATAAAATGGGGAAACATATCTGTCTATCTATCTGTTGAGTGCGTAAGTGTGTGTGTGTGATCATAAAATCCATAACTTCCTTCTCAAACAATCAAGCAAAATTTGTCATAACAACAACTAACAGAGGCAATAGAACTGCCATCGATCGGTGTAAAACAAATTGTTTACCTCATATGCTGACATTAATAACTAACATTTATTGTTAAAGAATTTATTATGTATGTTATTATAGTGACTAAAGTCACTGCCTGCAGGCCGCACAGGGGATCACAAAAAAAGTGAAGCGATTTTCATCAAATCCTCGATCTAACAACTAATAACAGACGGACGTATTGTTACTGTTAGAGCTTACAATTATGCAAATTGCAAAGTTCTTTTTGTTTTTATTGAAATCTCTGAATTATTTATTGGTTGTGACAAACTTGAACTCGGAACTTATAAGATTCGATCAATAAGTCAGAGATTTGTTCAAGTAATGAAAAAATCCTTCCAGTGGGATAAAGTTAAAAATTCACGCACGCTCACGTGAGTTAATTTTGTACTCACGCACATTCACGTGAGCGTGAATCACGACAATCACGCCAAATAATAAGTAAAAAAATTGTATTATGTCGCTTTAATTACACTATGCAACAATTGAAGACTTTTTGCAAAATACAAGAACTTGAAAGTAAAGGTTAGATTCTACTATCGAAGGGTAATAAAATAGGTAAAATCGGTTCATGTTCAACCACGTTACATGCTTATATGTGCGAAAAGGTACGAAAAACCGGTTCATCGTGGTTTTTATGAGCAATTTGGGGTAACTAGACACGTTCAGATTATATTGATATGTTCACGAAAGTTGTTCAACTTTACCGTGGCTACAATTTGGCTCCCTCAAAGTAGTGCTGCAAAAAGTGCAAAAAAAAATATTTCTTCCTCATTTTTTTTGAATAAAGTGCAAAAACAAAAGAATTCTTTGGCATACATTGTTAATAATATCTGTGGGCAAAACTCCCAGCTACATTATTACCGAATATAGTTTAGCGCTATCATGAAGTATGAGTTAGCTGTTGGACAAAAACTGATGACTCCTTTTTTCAAGGGGCTCACTGATTTCGAGAACCTTTTGGGGTCCATAAAAAAAAAAATTTGTCGCCAATTTTGCCAAACTGAGTATAGGGTTTTATTACCCTTCGATAGTATAATCAAACTTATACAGTCAAGCACTGTTGCACTGTGTTATTTGCCTTCTGTAATATAAATGCATTTTAAGTTTTAAAAATATAGTAGATTAATTTGGAAAGAAATAAATTAAAGAATTCATGAATACATAACATCAAAATAAAATATAATAATTTTATAGAGTTTATTTTACAATAAAAATTATTCTAAGATTTTTTGTGTAAAAATAAAATGTTATCAAAATTTTATCCACTTAAACGGCTTCTTCATTTTTCTAATATTCTTCCTGACGTAGAAAACACCTTTTCACTTGCAGCAGAACTGCATGGGATACACAACATATAAGCTGGGATGTTTTGTAAAAGAGAAATGTCCCTAGCTGCCTTCCAAATTTTAAAATGTGGCAATCTCTTTTAATTTTTTTAATTTCTAATGACATAGATTTTTTTTTCTACAAAAACAATATTTTCCATTTTTCTGGGTATCTGAACTATAGGAGTAGTTAATAATATCATAATTTCAAATATGTTTTTTTTATGTAATATTAATTTTTTCTCCTTTCCTTATGTTGCATTAAAAAACATATTGCATAAATGTAAAGAAAACTTTATTTGATCCAACAGAATTTTTTTCTAAATACAATAACCGATACTAGAAGAGCTTAAAACATATAAAATAAGAAAAACAAATATGTATTTTGTATTAGTTAATAATTTTATTTCTTTATTTTATGCTGAATAGCCTTCAGTGTGCTAAAATATACCAGCAGCAGTCTGTGAGCGTAGTATGCATCTATTTTATCTCGCAAGGCATTTCTAAATTTAGAATGCATTGGTGGGGCCTTTCACCATATTTACCGGCCATGTCGCTGCAGCGTTTATGGAAAAAATTAATATGAGAGTGCAAAAAACTCACTTTCAAGGACATGATGCATCCCAAGTTAACGTCGAATATGAAAAAGAGAATAAGGTGATCATAAAATAGAATAGGGCTACAATTGCAGCCGAACAAGCATGTTGCTGATGTTGTCACCTGTTTCTACTAAATTTTTCTGCAATCGCCTTCATTCAAATTATAAATAGAAATCAAAACTTATTTTCAAATAACTTTAAAACTATGCCTGATAGCAAAATTCTGATTTCGTATTTGAATTTCCAATTTCAAAAACTCTTAGAAACACATAATGCAACACAAGAAAAAAACCCTTGTCAGACAGTGTAATTTTTTTATTTTTTTAATTTCATAGTATTCCCTTCAACATATAATAAACTGAATTCCATCGGGTTTTAACATGTCGTTTTAACGATTTACTGAGTTTCCTATTATGTTCTTAGCGTATAAAGTATCCGGCTAGTTTTTTGCAAGTTTCAATAAGTGAGGAAAGATCTGAAAAACCGGGTTTTTACCCGTAAGTCATGATTTTGACGGTGTTAGGAAACTTTGGTATATAGGGTCATGTTGTACTAGACCAGACCTACAACATGCAGTAGGTCACTGCCCAAGTTCCAAATGACTTTCACATAGTGTTATTATATATATTATTATACATATATTATTTAATATTATATATTGTAATATTATTTTAATATATTATTATATTTTATTATATAATATTAAAACAATATTACATAATATATAATAATTACCAAGAATAAAGTAGCGATTTCCTATTCACACATAAATTAAAATCTTTATCAATGTAATGACAAATGCAAATAACCAATTTTGTGTTAAGCAATTTTTTTGCTTTGCGTAATTAGCGTGATTCACGCAAAGTATGCACTCACGCACGCTCATGCACGAAGATTTTTTTGATGCTTGCGTACAAAATGTCAGCTATATATCTCTTAAAATACGGCTGCAATCGGAGGTGAGAGATGTTTTTGAACAATCGGTCTCATCTTAATACTCTACCTCCGCTCAGAGTAGGGAAGCTTGCATATAAAATTTAAGCTTGATTGCTTTTAAACTACAGCTGTAATCGTAGGGACAGACCTTAAAAAGGGGGAGTTTGTATGGGAGGTGGGAGTAGTTTTTGATCAATCGGGCTCATCTTAGCACTTAACCTCCGCTAACCTCCGATAGAAGCTTGAATTTCAAATTTCAGCTCGATATCTCTTAAACTGCGGCTGTAATCGCGGGGACGGACAGAGAGAGACAGACAGACAGACGGTCACATTTAAATCGACTCAGATTTCGATTATGGTCATTTGTACATATATATTGTCACATCTACCACGCCTCCTTATGGGCGTTACAAATGGAAGAACAAAATTAATATACCCTTCACACTGTTCATGCGCGTGGTGAAGGGTATACAAATTTGGTTACACATTATTTTTTAGAACAAATTATGGGAAAAGCTATCTTAGGTTATGTTGTTAATTCGCAGACGCCTTATCGTAGCTCACTTGGGTATGATTTGATATGATGCTCTGATAAAGGAGTGAAAGTTACGCAGATCGCCTACTGATTGATGATAGGTGATATTCATTAGTATCCGATAACCAACCGTCTCATATCTAAGGTCACCAAAGGAAGGGCAGTGACATAGAAGATGCTCAGCTTCTACAAAAATCGTAACGAAGTTTTAACCTCTTAGCGTGTTTTACAGCCGGCAAGTGACCGGTTATTACAGCTATGATGTTTATCAGATGGAATTTAGACAGGTCGAACGCAAAACGTGTCCTCTGTTTATATAAGTAAATTTTTTTGTAATTTGAAATTTCAGGACATTCACTTTGTAATTTTTAGTTTATATAGAAAAGTTAAAAAAAACGTAGTTTCTTAATTTTGGGTCGTATACTGCAATCTGTATCCTGTTATAGCTTTACTAAATAAATAATTTGGATACGATCCCGTTGGGTTTATTGATATTATTACTCGACTTCTAAAGTGGGCGGAATGATGTATTTGTATAGGAGGTAACAGAAGGGGCGGGGCCCATTTGCAATACCGTAAGTAACATGTTAACTCGAGCAAAATTTCAAAACAAAGGTTGCGTCTTTCGAAAGTTATCGTGCGTACCAGCCGGGCAGCCAGACAGACAGCGGACATGGCTCAAAAGACTTAAAAAGTCATGAATCGAATTTGTTTCAAAGAAACCTAGGGTCTAAAGTGACTCCTTCTATGTGTTACACTTTTGGGTCGTATCCTACCCGTAGGGTGAGTGTATAAAAATAGAGCACAATTGTGCATGCACATGCAAGATCTATCATGTTCTTGTAATTTATAATCTCTGAGGTAACGATATCTACGCTAGTACATTAACAATTGTGTGGTAACTCAATTATGTTTCAATTATT
The DNA here is from genome assembly GCA_964034835.1 of Muscina levida. Classification (NCBI taxonomy): domain Eukaryota; kingdom Metazoa; phylum Arthropoda; class Insecta; order Diptera; family Muscidae; genus Muscina; species Muscina levida. Next base: position 66,038,266 of record OZ035880.1, on the reverse strand, counting down.
TTACACAATATGTGCGTGACTGTACGCAAAGCAATAAAATAATAAAACATGAATGTGCAAGCTCAACAAACTGGTTATTGATGCTTTTCGATGCTTTTCGTCTAGAAATATTTGTAATAGTCTCTCCAGTTCTGATACCTTTTATACAAAATTGACTTATTGCCAAAAAAAACAATAGTTCTATTAAATTCCTAGTTGTGCTCTGGATCAACCTATAATCTAAAACTTAACAGGTTAATTTGCCCTTCTGCTTCTGGTACTCACATACAAAATGATACTAGACATAAAATCTGGTCAATAAGAAAAAAAAAATATTTCATGTAGCATTAATCCTTACTGGACTAACCTGAAGCAAAATAACGGATTGCCCTTGCGTATTAATTGGACCATAAAGTTTTATTTATACTTTTTATATATAAACAGTCAGAATTAAATTCAATAGAAATTTTAACATCTTTAAATATGTCTAAATGCCCCTTTGCCCTCTCACCCGAATCGCATTGAAAACAATACGCCCACATCAATAGATACCAAAGATAATATGTTTCGTTTGTTTCTTGTTGGTAATTTCCGTTTCCTTTATTAAAATCAAAACAATATTTATATCTGCGTCTGTCTATATGCGTAACATTTATGGCAAATTGTAATAATTAATAAATGCCTCATGAAATTAATATTTATAAATAATAAATGCAAAAAAATAAGCGGCAACAAGCAGACATATCAAATCTGGCACGTGATCACAGTTTTGGCATATTAACTATTCATATCAACGTTTCTTTGCCTTTGTCTGGTTAGAGAATGGTCATCCATACAGTTTGTTATCTGTGAGGTGGGGGAGGTATATTTTTGGTTCAGATAAAAATAACAGCAACTATGTGAGCAGGTGAGTAACATTTTAACTAAGCGGCAAATTGGCAAAAGTCATAGTGATTTTCTCTGTAGTTCTCTAGCAGTTACTGAATTATAAGACGTTTAGAAATAAAATTCAGACTAATGAACAGCAATAACGAATTTGTAGTTACCCAGTAGGAAGTGTCTGCAAGACATCCTTAATGATAGGTGCATAGTAAATCGTTGATGACACGTAGGGGACCGTTCATACAAATCGTCGACGAAATATTCACACAAGTGTCCGCTTTGTCATGTAGGACCTGATGAGCGACAATGTCGGTCAAATTGTCGTTGATGCCTAAATAAGCATCATGTAGTCCACACATTCATGCACGACATAATGACCGACAATGTCGGTCAAATTGTCGTTACCAGTGCATAATAATTTACAATAACAAATTGAAGTAGTTTTATTGAAAACGTGCGATACACGCACCGTCACGCACTGCTGTTTCGTACAAACTGAAAAGTTTTTACTTCTACTTTTCTCTCTTCAATTTTATGTCATTGAACTTTTTTGTTTGATGCACGACAATATTAGTATTTTGTCGGTCAGATTGTCGTCAACCGAGTGTTTTGACGACAAGTACATACATTTTTCACATTTATCTTGAGGACTGCGTTGACGTCAAAGTCGTGTATGACTATACTTCCTACTGGGTAGATTCTAAAGTTGTTATCAGAGCTCCCAATTACAATTCACACCACAGTTATGAATCTAAAACAACCTGATCGAATTTTTATTGTGAATCTCTAATATATCGGAAACTGTCAGAAACATTGAAAAATTGTATATAGGCATTTCTCTTTTACGCAATGGAAAACTCGCGATAAATTCAGTTGTGTTTATATCAGTTCTTTATTGCAATATTTTATTTACATACATATTGTTTGTTTTCACTTCAGTTGTATATATTTATTATGTAGAGTTTTCTGTTATTCTATTATTTTTTATTTGAATAATACGGGCGAGCGTTTAATTGTAATTTAAATTTGTATACGTTAATATAGAATTTTATTAACACAAAGCTCTTTGCATACCCTACCCTAAGGAATAAGAAAAATTATTTAGTCTGTATTGAAAGAATTGAGCAAAAGAGCGAAATGTTTCGATTGGGTGTAAATTATAGGAAAGTACCTATGCATTGTGGACCTGGTGTAAAATCTAGTCGATTTTAAGAGGGCCATAAGATTAACAATCAGTATTCTGAGTCCATTATTCAATTCTTTGCAGCAAGTTTTAAAAGAGACTGTGTGGCACTACACGTCGTCCATGCTAACCTCTTCAACTTTTGGGAACAACAATTGGCTAAGAATGGTTCAAACACACATGCAGCTACTGAGGCAATATTTTTTTTTGAAAGCTCTGGGCACGTACGCGCGTTGTAATGTTCTGTTAGTATCCGGATTGATGAACTCACTCGCACTCTTTTTCCAGCTTTGGAAGGACATTTTTAACAATTTATAATTTTCTTCAAGCTGAAGCTTCGAAATATATAGCGTTTCATATTCAAAATTTAACATGGACGACCCTTATTGTTTTGGATTACTTTTCTTTTCAGGACTGCCCGTACAGATTCATTCACTTGTACCAAAACTCAGGCTACTGGGTCGTACACCAGTGTCTGAAGAGGGATTTGCCATTAAAATGCTTGACAGCGGTTTACAAACAATATTCTTTCGTTTATCGCTGTACCCACTTCTGCCGTCTGCTTCTCAATGCTTGAAAAGGCCATAGTAACATCCCTAAATCAGCATGGGACTTATTAAAGATTTGTCGTTATGTGAATATGTTGCCTATTCAATTATTTACTAGGTCTAAAGTCAAATCTGATTCGTTAAGATAGGAGACGAGACAGTACCTTGTTCGCAATAGGTAAAATACGAATCCTGTGATACGAGTATTTTGTGCACACATTCGATCGCCCTAATTAAGCTCAGAACATATAATAGAACCCTTACACAGTACATTTTTCAGCTCATTGGACTTGGGACTCAATTCTGCACTTACAATTCTGTCAAGTCACATGCCATAATAATTTAATATCGATTTGAAGTTAGTTAGTATCGTTTGACATAACTAGTCCGATTTGGCTGAAACAAATTTACAAAAATTAAGAATTATAATTCCTTTAATCTGTTTATATAATGTTTCCCTACATAAGCAACAGTTTCACTTTTCCATTCATAAAATGATTTTGAACGCCATATAACAATATAACAAAAGAGCCTAAAACGTGGCAAATTCCCCTATACGATACTTACTAACTTCAAATCAAGTTTCATGAGTTGTACTGTGTTAGATTTACATCATCGGGCTTGCATTGTCTTTGCCAAATCATGTGCATAAGCTGGCTGATATGAGTAGCACCTCATTGCCGCTGGTCTTGATTATCGGCCCCCGCAGTCTTATTGCCGTTCTGATCTCGATTTGGCTCACTAGTTTTGTCGCTGATTAGCGTGATTTCGTTACTTGCACTGCTTTTGTGTCCCAGGAAGGAAAGAACAAGAAGCCTATATAGGACGGCTTCAAGAGCAGTCAGTAGGTCTTCCCTCCACGTTCCCTTCTTTCTTTCCAAATAACATACGGAGTTGAACCCTCTACCTCGTGATTGTTGTTCAGATTGTTGGCTACTATCTAGTCAGTCAGGTAAACTGACTGATAAATCACCCAATAAAGATACATTTAAGTCTTAAGTGAATGAAATTAATCGATTTTTAATTAAAATAAAATTACTTATGTATTATATTTTGTCTGCTTGTGAAGCAAAAATTAAAAAAAAAATTGACTTATTTATACCGCAGATTAAATTAGGGGCAGCACAACGTATCTGATTTGATTTCGTAAATTCAATGAACCTTGGCAAAATTTGTCTCAATTCAGTATACATACAAAAATGATATGCATATTAAAGAGGCAATATCTGTTATTTACATGGGAGGTACCAGAAGGGGTGTGTCAAATAGTTAGGATATTATGAGGTTATGCCTCCTCTTACAACATAAATTAACTGACCACATCTGATTGTCCCCCAGGTGCCGGTTTGGAAGTTATGGGAAAAAAAATAAAATTTCCAAAAATAGGTCATTTTGTATGGGAGGTACCAGAAGGCGTGAACAAATATAGTCCATATTCATTCCTGATTCATATTTTCATAACCGTACAATTGGACTGAATTCAGTGTACTTACAAAAAATATATGTATCTGTGGCAAAGGTTTCGGTTTACATAGAGTTTGTCTACTATTGCAAGATAAATAATCTGACCAAATTTAAATATCCTCTGATAGTCTGTTTGGCAGTTATGAAAGAAATATTAATTATTCAAAAATACTTAATTTTGTATGGGAAGTACCAGAAGGGGTGGGGCTATTTAGCCCATTTACAATCCCATAATTTCGTTTTGAAAAAATTAATACCGGTAAATTTTAATACCGATCCGTTAAGGTTTACTAGAGTTATCCTGCCTACAAGCCTTCCAGCCAGCCAGCCAGACAGACGGACATAGCTCAATCGTCTTAAAAAGTCCTGAAACGAATTTGGTCTTAAGATACTTGGAGTCTAACTCGTCTCCTTTAATGCGTTACACGGTTTTTTCGTATCAAATGATATATTCCCTCATCCCTAAGGGTGATGGTATAAAAACAAACGAACTGCTTCCTCGGCGTAGATTCTTTATTTATACATATTCGCTTTCCAGAGCACGATGTGGTGGAAAAACAAATAATGGTATGCCTTAAATCTCTTTTCTCAAAGAAGGTCGGCAGCACTGGTCTTTAAAGCAATGAGGGAACATGTGCTAGGGACTTTTTAGAAGCCTAATAACATGACGTCGGTATGTATATGAAGGCCTTATTGCATGTCTGCTCTTACTAACTCCGCTGCTGGGGTATGATCACAATATAAAAATGTTTGCTTTCAACTACGCTCTAAGAGTCCATTCCATAACCTTTTCTTCTACTTTGTTTTTGGCAGCAACAACAAAAATTCATCCATCACTAGCCGCACGTACAAAAGAATTTCAAGCGCTTCAGTCTTTTGCGCTCCGTAGACAGAACGTCACACCAATCTTAGCTCTTTCATCTGGTCGCGCCCTCCTGCCCACCGAATTTATTCCCAAAGACTTTTCGAACTGGAGCATTTTCTTCCATTCGTACAACGTATCCAAGTCAGCGTATTCGGTTTATTTGAACGCGCTTGATTATGTCAATGTCGTTGTACAGCTCATATAGTATTTTTCTGTCGATGACTCTCACAATAGATTAATCCGCTTGTGTCATTGCCCAAGATTCTGGTAAAGTTAGATCTTTGTTCGTCGAGTGAGGGCTCTGCGGTTTGCGATCGATACGCATCTCTTGATTTCGAGGCTGACATTATTATTGTTGTTGTTTACGGCGGAACCAATGTAGACAAAATCATCTTTCACTCCAAAGTTATAGTTTTCAACGTTTACACAGCTTCCCAAGTGAAAAGGCTCTTTGTTCGTTGAAAAATGTAACTTGGCTTAGTCCTTATTTATCACCAGACCCAATTTTGCAAAATACTTTTCAATACTTGAAAAGGCCATAGTAACATTCCGCAGTCCTCTGCCAATGATATCTATATCATCGGCACACTAGAGTACAAAAAAAAGAGAAAAAAACTTGGGAGCACCACTATTCTTATCTATTTCCGTATCCTCGCTGTCTTGCCTCCACCAAAAACCCTTTTCGGCCTCAACAGACAAAAGTAACTGATTAATTTGAGTGACCGATTTAATTTTGATTAATTAAATAATGGTGAGTAAGCTCAGATTAAGTTTTTTGATCACACCCAAGTTTGGAGAAAGCGCATATTGAACGAATATTTTCAACTCAATATGAACAAGTTGCAAAGGGTCATTTCCGCCCATTTTAGTAATCGATGTCATCATCTATGCTAATATTTAACTGGCTTTGATGCAAACGAATGGAAAAAAAGTTATGTTTCAACTCATAAACGATAACTATATGATTTAAAATGCCCTTGAAAATCGTACTAATGAGTTTCTCTACAGTCACACTGTACATTGACACCCACAAAAGATTTTTATTTAAAATTCCAACGAGAAGAGTAATTTGTATTCGTCTTGGCTAAGTAGAACAACACATCCAGTTGCGTTATTTTTTGTTCTTCTATTCAAACAGAAAAACACAATAATATTAACACAGTCGTTATTTTTTATTGTTTCGTCTGAGATGTCTGGTGGGTAATTCGAAAATGAGAAGAATATGCAAACATTTGGCATTGTTCGTGCACTATTTGGGCGGGGGAGATGCATAGGGACAGACAGACGTTGGTTGGTGGAGTCGACTCCATCTAAATTTGTGGAATTTATACACTGAATGACTGACTAACAGACACACCCGCCAATTGAATTTTAATATGCGTAAATACCCACGTGAGATTGAACCGACATGTGAAGAGAAATAATACTTATTTAATCGTAAATTGCTAATATTGTTTAACATAAATTTTAACGTTATACATTCGTTGAGTAATGAAGTGTTAACAAAAAATTTTTTCTAACCATAAATTATACCACGTAATAAGCACTCAATAACACATAATTGATAGAATCTATTGCAATAAACGTGAATATTTAAATATTCTATAGGCAGACGAGTACATAATACGAATATTTCCCGTCAGTATGGTTAATATATATAAAAATAACAATAAACAACTAAAATTTAAAAAAAATGTATGTCATGTTAAATACCATCAAACTAAAAATATACATATTTATAATTATGAAATATGAAATTATCGTCGCTATAAAATATAAGTATCCTAGTTAAGCTAACTTCATTTAATCTTTGCAGCGAAAATAATGTCCCCTAAATTGTGGATGTAGGATGACTTTGTAACACACAAAAAAGCAACAAAAACTCAACAATGTCAAGTCATTCAAAAACTCTTCCACCGCCCACCAATTCCCACTGAACCATCACTGTCAACGATTCGTTCTCGCACATACTACTCGCCAAGACGCGGATTCATCTGTTCTGGTGCCCATTGTTCGGACGCCCCTTGGGGTGTTTGTATATTTCTTTACTTTTTTGCGTTTAAATTTTACGAGTTGACGCATCCATCGCCTGACAATGTAAACACTAAACTTTACTGCAGTTATACGTTTTAAGTCTTGAGTACACATAAACTTGATTCTTGCTTCATAAAATATCAAATTTACGATATCTTAGTGTTGTATGTAGATATTTCGGTATGTTGGTGGTGTTTTTCCTACTGGCGTTTTATCTAATTTTGCTACTTGTCCACGAGATAAGAAAGAGCAAACAAGCGTTCAACAAAACGTTTTACTTCGTTCTGTCTAGTGCTGCCATGAATGTTGGAGTAAGTAAATATTTACAAATAAACAACAAAATATGATAATACATACGCTTTAAACGAATACTTTTTGTACCGAAATGTATGGGGGCAGTAGGGGGAGTGATCATCAAAACGATTCACTGAAATTTAAAAAAAAACCGTTGCACAAATCCGCTCATCCGCTATCAGAGATGCTCACTTTGGAAACCCCATTAAAATGTTTAAGTAATCGTTTCATACTTTTTTATCTAAAGTAGAGATGCAATATGGTATTTGGTATGGTATGGCTATTTAATTTTTTACAAACACATACGTTTTTTTAGACGAGAAGTTGCTGCTGCTTTAACTGCTATATAAGTTAATTTATTGAAATTATCACGAGGGCACGAACAGAAATTGCATATAAAATATATCGATGAGCTTACTTTAAGTTTAAGGTGTATTTTAAAAATAAATATTAAATATTTTAAAACAATCGCTTAAAGATAATAGTTGCCAATTATACCTTATTTGCATAAAAATTTGTCCTACAATAAAAAAATGAACTAATTCCAAGAACAAAAAAACAAAAAAAAAGGAATTGTTAACGCAGTATGACGCCAAAGATGTTCTACATATATTCAAAACAGTTCACATTGCTTCCTAAAATTAGTTTTTTAGTTGAACGAAATCGCGACCTTTGCAAGTTAGTTTCTCATCCACCTTTCTTAGCAATCTTCTCGAGTTATGTCAAACAAAAGAGCCTAAAACGTGACAAATTCCCCTATACGATATTTACTAACTTTAAATCGATATTAAATTATTATGGCATGTAACTTGACAAAACGAATGATGCAGAACTTCTTCTTTTTGGGTCTACTTTCACGTGCAGTTCTCAGAATTGAGTCCAAAATCAATGAGCTGAAAAATGTTGTACTGTGTAAGTATAGCGTAAGTATAGCGTATTATTATCATCGTAGTAAAACCTATCCGGAATGCTCTTCATAAAACCCGGATCGAAAACAGATTCTGGTATAGTGTAAACCGTTTGACACCTCACTTTGAATAAGTCCAGAATTTTTTGCATGGCCATAGTTCCTGTGCGTCGATGCCATTGTGGTATCAAACGCATTGCGGTTTTCGCTTTTATTTTTCGCGCCTCAAAATCCGGGAATAACCAGTTCAGGATCGTAAACAATACCATAGTTGGAGTAGTTCTAAATGCCCCTGTTATCATGATTGCCACCAGTTTCATAATGCGCTCGATTTTCAGTCTTTGGACCGCCCTCTCCAGTGCCGGCAACCAAACTGCCTATTTGAAAAATAAGATCGGTTTAATAACAAAATCCTATAACCAGTGTACATTTTTAGGGCTAATTTACCAGTTGAGGCCGATTGCCTTTTTGCAGCAGTTTAGAGCGGTTGTCGCTTTGATAGTCCTGATCTGAGTATTCCGAATTAAATTCAGTTTACTATCCAATATGAGCCCAAGGTATTTGGCACTATCAGATTTTGTATATGAATAGCACCAGTTTCGATTAACTCAGGTTTACATCCATAGTTATGACACCATTATAGCGAAAGCATAAACGCAGATGCCATAAGCATAGAGAGTGATACGCGATCCACTTATGTGACGGTTGCGGAGAAGAGTATTGATGCTAAGATTCCATAGTAGTGGAGAAAGTACTTGTATACTACCATGAACTAATGAGAAGACCACTGGGTTTAACTCCAGTTGTTTCATTGAGACAATTGCAGATTCCGGTTTGACATTATTGAAAGCTCCCTCGATGTCCAAGAAGACATCGAGTGCGTATTCCTTGTAGTTAATGAACCTTTCTATAAGACTGATTATCGAATGTAAAGCAGTTTCCGCGAATTTAACCTTTGTGTAGGTACGCTGAGCCTGAGGTAGAGCGTCCGGTTTAAGAGATGATCTGATATATAAATCAATTTGTCTCTCCAAAGTTTTAAGTAGGGAGGAAGATAGGCTAATCGGTCTAGACTTCTTATTCTAAGTATGGGATGCCTTACCTTCTTTAGGAATAAATGCAATGTTGTATGTGGTTCATCTCGTTGGAATGTGGGATAACATCAGACAGGCTCTGAAGATTTTGAAAAAACCAGGGGTCAATACGTAATTGTACTTCTGTAGATCCTTGAAAATAATATCTTCGGGTCCCGGATATTTAAAAGGGGAAACTTTTGATAGCAATCGGTTTAGCGGAAATATCAAAAGTATTACTGTCCGAGTTTTTCAATGTGCTTTCATCAGTACCTCCAAGATTTCGTGACTGTTGCGGTGGTTCATAAACCATCTGTTGTCTCTATATACGATAGTATTGTTGGATTCGAGGATAAAATCTTACGTAGTTGACTGGTTTCCGAAGAATTTTCTACATAACTGCAGAATTTTTTTCATATATGCTTTTAAGCTTTCCTAATCAGGTTCTTGAAACTGTTAACCGAAGACTGATATGTGCTCCAGTTGTTGTTACTTTTTACCTTATTGAATTGTTTCCTGCCTTCCTTGCGTTTTGTTGCAATCTCTACACTCCACCACTTTGGCATAGCTTTGCCTTTCCTCTCAGTTCTACTGCAGGATTTCTCTTCTGCTTCAGCTAAAATATTAGTTAATAACTCAACAGGGAAGACCAGTGTAGGCTTTCTGGGTTCATTACCCCTATTAACTACTGTTTATTTGTATTCAATTATGAAGTTGAAAATAGACTCACCTCTTCGAATCATGTTTGAGCTTCCCTAGATAGTATGACGAACATAGGCGCGCCCTAACATATGAGAGTAGAGAGTCAAGGTTACTCACGAACAGGCGCTGCTACGTGCTCTACGTTTTTAGGGTGCCTTATTTATTCTGATCGAATCAGATACGAGTATAAACATTTTGCGGATCTTTAATTGTACAGTTTAGTCTTATTATATATTTTAAGATCAAAAGATTTAACATTTGATATAAAAACGATTCAAATCAAAATCTCTTCTTGATTTTAAATTTTTAAATTAAAATTGACAACAATGAGCTTTATAGATTTTATTATTTCATGATTTTTTATAGAATTTTGTACGTAAAATGTTTGGAAATATTCACATAACTTTTAAACTAATTATTAGCTAAAAATATCGACAATATTTAGGTCAGTCAAAATGCGTAATATAATGATCTAATGTAAAGTCGTTACATCAAATTTCATCTTATTTTATCTTTAACAATTTACAACCGTTGTGATTCGACATCAGCTCACATCATAAGTATGTATATCACCTTAATACGATATTCAGTGGTCATTCATCCAACTCAATGATATCGTCGAACTTATTAAGAGTTATTGCGTTAAACCCTCATTAGCTAAGTTCGGCATCACATCAAATGCTACCTATTTTACTCATATCATGGTGGTTTACACTGTTTGCGATTCATGTACAAACAATCTTCGATCATTATGTCAGCACAGAAAAACAACCAAACTAATGATTCCCGCTGCCTTATCTGAGTGGTGGGTGGGGAGTGTAGTGGGTGCACATGACGGTATAAGGGGGTATGTACTCTCAAGCAATCATTTCGATTTCATTTTACAACAAATACAGAAAAAAAAAGCTGCGGGATATCGCAAAATAAAACTGATAACATCAAGAAATCGAATCAACTGCCACGGAGACGCTGCTAATACAGTTGATATTTTGTTCTTTTTGGGTCAATGTCAGCGTTGTCAGCGTGCACTGAGCAAAAACTGAAAACTGTATGAATGAATGAATGAATTGAAAACAAAACAAACGCACATACAGTAAAACAACAATATCTGTGTTTATTGTTTTAAATGAATTAAAATCACTAAACAAAATTGATATTAGATTTTTCGTTTTATTTTCCTATGGATATATTTAATATATAATACATATTACATATGTACGTGCAATGTGATTATGCATGAATATATATGTACAATATGTAGTGTCATTGTATTTGTATTAGCCGAGTTTTAGCGGTTGTATTCAAAAGTTTTTACAATGATTTATAACTTTTCTCATTTCGCATGATGAAATATAAATGAACGGACGTTTACGTGAGAGGTCAATTGACTGATTTATAGCACCTGTTCAGATGTCACAAACATTGTTTAGAGTGCCCAACCCCTCGAGAAACTTTCATATATCATATGTGTACGCGGTGAAATTCACTAAAATGTTTGGGGCTTAACCTGAATATTTTATTATAGATATACAAATAAGTTTTCCAGAAAGAAAGAAAAATTGCATTTAAATTTAAGCTTAAAGTACTAATTTTATACAGAAATCTAACTTACAGATTGAAGAACAATTTCTTAAAAAAAAAACATTTAAAACGGGATTTATTAAAAAAAAATTTCGTATAAATTTTTAAATTGAGAATAAAATTCTTCAATAAAGTATGAAGATCTAAAGAGCTTGTGTGGCTTATGCTGACGTGTGGTCTTTGTGGATGTAAATTTCGCAACGGTGTGTTTGGACTGGGACCGGCCGTGGCATAGTGGCTAGAACACGCGACTACAGTGCGGGAGATAGCAGGTTCAAACGTGGCTCCAGTCAACTTATAAAAAAAAATGTTCTTTCATTGTCGGCTCCCCTCAAATGTTGTTGACAGCAACTTCGCAGTATAAGTGTCGAGTCAATCGGCGTGTCTAGTAAGAGCTTCTCAAACAGTGACGTTCGCAATCGTCGATAAACTAGTAGGTGCCGTTAGTTGTGAATCTAAAAATAGAAAGCGTGTTAATTCACAACAACGCGAGAATGCAAAGGGAAATTAAGTTTTTTTTAAGTGTTTGGGCTTCTCGATTGTTTTTTAAAGCCTTTAACACTTAATGTTTGTGATGATTGGTGGAGAAGTCACAGCAAAGGGTGGCGATGAAACAGTTAAGCAACTATCGAAATAGCTATCCGCTAAAAAAAATGGGGGGAAAACACATTCACTCTTCTAGTAAAAAAATTGTGGTATTACTTTGATAACGATCATCCTAACATCAATTCTACTTTGCGATTAAAACAAGTATTAAACCCTCGTAAACTAATTCAAGCGTTCTGCATAGAAGCCCCTTTTGTACTTACTTTATTAAATTAATAGACCTATTCTTGCAATTAGATTCTTTTAACTTAAAAACCAGTAAGAAAGTTTCAGTCGGGAAAACCGACTTACATATACCCTCAACCTCAGTAAAACATAAAACATGTGTAGTATATTAATATGATTACTCGATTTCTAAAGTGGGCGTAATGGTACATTTGTATTGGAGGTACCAGAAGGGGCGTGGCTAGGCTTACAGTTTTTTCCCCTAAATTTTATCCTGAATAAGCTTTACTAAATACAGAATTTTAGCACGATCATGTTGGGTGTATTTATATTACTACGCCATCTCTAAAGTATTACTACTGCAACTCTAAAGAGGCGAAATGGTAGAATTGTATAAGAGGCACCAAAAAGGGGCGTGGCTAAACTTCCAGTTTTTTTCTCCAAAACTTTATTCTGCTTGAGCTTTACTAAATATAGACTTTGGGCACGATCGCGTTGGGAGTATTGATATTATTACTCGATTTCTACGGTGGGCGGAATGTTACATTTGTATAAGAGGTACCAAAAAGGGGCGTGGCTAGACTTCCAGTTTTTTCTTCAAAACTTTATCCTGCTTTAGCTATACTAAATACAGAATTTGGTCATGATCGCGTTGAATTTATTAATCATTTTAATCGATTTCTAAAGTGGGCGGTACCTGATGGGTATGAGAGGTACCAGAAGGGGCGTGGCAATACTTCAAATTTTTTCTACAAAACTTTATCTTGTTTAGCTTTACTAAATACAGATCGCGTTGGGTGTATTGAAATTCTTACTCGATTTCTAAAGTGGACGGAATGGTACATTTGTATAAGAGGTACCAAAAAGGGGCGTGGCTAGACTTCAAGTTTTTTCTCCAAAACTTTATCTTCATTTAGTTTTACTAAATACAGAATTTGAACACGATCGCGTTGGGTATTTTAATATTTTTACTCGATTTTAAAAGTGGGCGTCATGGAACATTTGTATGGGATGCACCAGATGGGCGTGACCATGTTGCCAAATTTTAATACCGTAAGTAGTTTTGGAGAAAAATTAACTTGTGACTTTTTATTTTTAGATTCACAACTAACGGCATCTACTTGTTTATCGACGAATGCAAACGTCACTGTTTGAGAAGCTTTTATTAGACACGCCGATTGACTCGACACTAATACTACGAAGTTGCTGTCGACAACATTCGAGGGGAGCCGACAATGAAAGAAAAAAATTTTTTTTTGCTCTTAAGATGACTGGAGTTGAACCTATAATCTCCCGCATGGTAGTCGCGTGTTCTAACCACTATGCCACGGCCGCTCCCCAATCATATTGTTATAGATTTATGAAAATCCGTACTTAACGTACTTTTGACACCACTACCGACTGATTTAAATACGTCATTCTTGATTTTTCTTTTTAGTGTAAACATTTTATAAAATAGTTTTCATTATTTTACAATTTGTTCCTTAGTGTAACTAAAAAACACATTGAGAAGTTGAGGCATCGATATCATAAATATCTAAAAATACATAAATAACCTCAACGTGTCAAATGTTCTTGGATTTTACTCTTAAGTTATGATTAAAAGACATTCTTTACATTAGGTCTACAGAAGACTGATCAAGAATAATTTTTTAATCGAGTCGGTTTAATACGCTTCTTATCTAGTCTATAGCTTAATCGTTGCACTGGATTCTTGGCTGTCTATTTCTACGCTTTTATTCAAGTTCACTTTCAAAAGATTTCCTCGCTGAAGCATTCATTCATTCATGTGCAATACATGTCCTAACCAGCGTAGTCGTTGTACTTTGATTCGTTTAACTATGTTCATCTCTGCATACAGCTGGTGATTCATCCAATGACGATACGCTCCGTCAACAACGCAGATAGGCTCATATATTTTATAAAGTATTTTTCTCTTAAAAACTCTAAGAACTGGTTCATCTGCTAGCGCAAGTACCCATTATAAGAAACATCTGACCTTATTATTAAACTCTGGTTACACATACTGCGCCATTTTATCGAAATTTTCCGGAAAATTTAAAGCCATTCAACTTATTTTTAAATGATGGATGCCACATGCATTAAGACATGTTCAACATCAGAACGATCACTCTCAAGTGTTGCCAACATTTTGTTAACTTTAACATTTTCGACACTGCTGCCAAATTCCACTGACTAGACAACAAATTGCCACTGATTAGACACACCGTGTCGTGCACAACATCCAAATACTGAAAACACAGCAAATTATGACGATGTCGAACCATTTTTAATGCCGCCACGAGATTGTTGAATTTATCCGCCATTCATACAATACGATTTGTGCTACGTTTCTAATTCGTTTTGTTTCGTTTTTTGATTTACATCAATTCTACAGGTTTTGTGCAGTTCAATGAAAACGAAAATTTTGTTTTGGTTTATTGACTCTTGCAGTCAGACCAGACCCACTACGTTCAACAACACTTTGTTTTTTCTGTTGTTGTTGTTGCTTTCGTCTGACTTGTCAGACGTTTAACATTACATTAACGATAATTTGCATGTATGAACTTTAGGGTGGCAGCGAATTTCATTGTTACATTTGTAAAGAACGCAGTGTTATATATTAAGCTAATGGATGTAAAACATGTAACATTTAACCACAATTTGATGAGTCTTAGGGCTAGCATATCAAACCCACGAGTTTTGTGTGTCTAAGGCAGTATCAACAGCATCTGATGCAAAATTTCACGGACTATTCTGTAATCTATGATAAATTATCAGATAATTTATAGAAGGTCCACATACAAAATTGAAGTAAAATGATAGTCAATTTAGTTAAAGCCGCTACTCTTCCCATAAAGTAAATTTATGTCGATGCAGAGGAGAACTTTAAATTTCAAACAATTATTTTTCTCCGTACATTTAATTGCTACCCTAATTTACATGCACATTTGGTATATTAACAAATATAAAAATCTATAGCAAGATACGAGTACGTTCATATAAATGTATATATATGTATGTCCGTATAGTATGTTCACAACCTATTTACCTATGTATATGAGTTGCATCACCACAGCAATCGTCGTCAACGATGTCTATTACATTATTCACTCCATCAAGATACACAATTATGAGTTCACATTTGCATATAGAAACCATAATGGTATAAATGATATCCATACAATCGACATGTATCACATTGATATTCATGTGTATTATACCAATTGTACATTACATTTTACCATTTGTAATTTTTCCAAATTTGCACAATTAATATGAATTGTAATTGAATCATTTGAGCCACAATCGAGTGGTATAAAGCAATAATGATGTTCGCAACAGAGTTAAAGTGGCATTATATATCAAAAATATTTTGGTGGATATGACACAGAGTAATTAGATATGAGAATTCTAGTTAAGGCTAATTTGTCAGCCACTTTTAGTATAGCTCACTTTTGTAGGTCCCATTGTTATACCACTTTCAAATTTCTGCACCAATTATTCCTACTCTATTCAGTCAACATCGCACTCAAGCTATTTCGTTTCTCTGATGAAGGAATGGATAGAACCGAATATCGCCTACTTACACAGTACAACACACGATTTTGGGACTAAATTCTGAGAACTGCACGTGAAAGAAGCCCCAAAAAGAAGAAGTTCTGCATCATTCGATTTGTCAAGTTACATGCCATAATGATTTAATATAGATTTGAAGTTAGTAAGTATCATATTGGGGAATTTGACATGTTATAATGAATTATATACACTTATTGTCCGATGAGCAAATTTGGAAAGCTCAGGCCACAAAAGCAGGGCAGTGACAAAGAAGATGCTCCAAAGCCTCCTCTTCTTCCACATCATTGCAGTTTCTACAAAAATCGTTGTAGAGAAGTTTCAACCTCGTGGCTATCTCGTCCCTAAAATGAACTTTAGACAGGTTCACCGCAAATCGTGTCCTCGTGTTCTCCATATATCTCTAACAGTTGGTCGTAGTTGGTTATCATTTTGAATATTTTTACACCACAAGGACTCACACTTTACATAAATAAAATTTAGGTTGAATACGATTGAAGGAAGTTAGTTATAGTCCAAAGATGTCAGTATACGATCTAAAGCCATATATGCTACAACAGGTTAATTCTAAAACATTTTTTTGGTACACATGAGAAGACGTATCACAAACATGTAATTTTTATGTACTACATACCTCCTCTAAATAAGAAAATAAAAGATATTTACTAAATAAATTATAATTTGTTCGTAATTTGGATCAACCAAGAGAAGTCCAAAAATGCAGCCAAATCTTTGCGGGCCATGTGTTAAAAATGTATTCACTTTGAAGTCTCGCAGCAGATCAGGAATGCACCTAAATGCTCTTGCAGAAGCTTTTAAAAGCTATTACAAGTGTTGTCAATTAATAGAAAACAAAGAAAATCGGCATTTCAAAAATTTAAATTCGACTTAAATTCGCTTGATTGTCCGTTTGGGCCACTGTGCGTCCTTGAATATTAGTATGACTTACTTACTTAAGTGGCCCATTATAACTTACGAACGTGGTTCACAAATTTGAGGCCTGAAGTATTAAAGAATTCCAAACGCATCGGTCTTCTGCGTACGTCCTTCAGTTAGTCCTACCAGATGGTGGCACGTCGGCGACCACTTGGTTAATTCAACGAAGTTTGGGTCTCCCTGCTCTGCGCCGTCCTTCTGGTTCGCCTTCAAACACCTTTCTCGCCGAAGCATTTACATCTTTGGATTCTGACTCTTTTAGCGACGTCGATGTCGTGGTAAAGCTCATACAGCTCTTGAATATATCAATCAATATATATTTTTCGGAGTACTTTTCTCTCGAATACTCCCAGGTTTTGTATGTCCGTTGTCGTAAGCACTGACGATTAGGCAGCATATAACAGAACAGGTAGAATTAAAACCTGGTACAGCTGTTTCTTCGTATCTCGAAAGTCCGTAAAAACATCTATTGGCTAGCACTATTCTCCACTTAATTACTTGGCTGACATTATTTTTCTTGTTGATAGAAAATACGAGGTAAACTCACTACTACCTCAAAACAATGATTGTTAATGTTGACGGTGCGTCCCAATGGAGAGGACTCTTTGTTCGTCGAAATCATTAGTTTTGCTGACTCCTATTCTAGCGATGAGAAAACTGCAGTAACATCCCGCAGATTTCGGCCAATGATGTCTATATCATCGGCATAGGCTAGTGGCATGTGGCTCTTGTGGAAAATGGTGCCAGACATGTTGACACCAGCCTTTCTCATCACCTTCTCCATAACTATATTAAATAGTGTACAGGACAAGCTATTGCCCTACCTGAGGAATCTTTAGGATGTCATCCTCCCCAAAAGTCTAGGGCATTATCATCATAGTAGGATCAATCCGCAATGTTCCTCATAAAACCCGGGTCGAAAACAGGTTCTGGTACAGTGTAATCGGTGTGAACACATTATGTTCTGAATTTTGAATGACCATATTTCCTGTGCATTCATGCCCTCGTAGCGTCTAAACGCATTACGGTGTTCTCTGTCATTTTCTTCGCCTCAATATCAAGGGGTAACCAGCTCAGGATCGAAAACAGTACCTTAGTTAGAGTAGTTCTAAGTGCCCTTGTTGTCATGATTGCCACCAGTCTCATATTGCGTTCGACTTTTAGTCTTAGGACCTCCCTTTCCAGCGCTGGCCACCAAACTGCCGATCCGTCATATACCAGTTTATATTTTAATGGTTAATTCTATATTAAGGCCAATGGCCATTTAGCAGCAGTATAGAGCCGTTGCCGCTTTGATAGTCCTGACCTGAGTGTTCAGATTCCAATTCTGTGTACTGTCCAATATGAGCTCAATGTATTTGGCACTATCAGAAAGTGTAAGTGCGAATCCATTCAATTTGGGATTGGCAAATTGAGGGATTTTGTATCTCCGAGTCAATAGCACCAGTTCCGTATTACTCGAGTTTACACCCAGTCCATAGTTATGATACCATTTCAGTAAAAGATTCCATAAACTCCGAAAGTAATTTAGGAGCCTTGCCGGTTACTATTAGTGCTACGTCATCCGCATATGCAACGGTTGCGCAGCAAGTTTTCCATCGTCTTCAGAAAAGTATTGATGTTGATTTTTCATAGTAGTGGAGAGAGTTCTCCTCATTATGAAGTTCCATGAACCGCCACCTTAGAAATATTTGACACGTCCAGCCTAGATCCAATACGCCTAAATTTTAGAAGTTTATCAACTAATGATGACTACTAGGTTAAAGTCTAGTTGTTTCATTAAGTCTATTACACATTCAGGTTTGACATTATTGGATGTCCAGGAAGGCGGAGAGTGTGTATTCCTTGTAGTTCAAGGATCTTTCTATTTGATTAATTATCGAATATAAAGCAGTTTCCGTGGATTTAAGAGATAATCTGATATATACATCAACTATTCCTGCCATAGTTTTTAGTTTTAAGTTAATTATATAAAACTATTCAAAATGTTAAATAAAGTAAAATTATTTTCAAAATGTAATAGTTGAATGTTCGCAATCACCCTAATGCACACAACCCAACGTGTTATCAATTCATCATCCCCATCTCTAAGATCCAATAGGAAAATACCTTCATTTCCTGTATTCTTCAAAAGTCCTGATTATTTCTGCAAATCGACTTCTTGTTTTACTGATTACTTTTTATGTTACATCACTCACTCTCTACCTCCCTCACGTTGGACCATGAACTATAAGCAACAAAAAGTCGTTTGATTGATGTTGTGTCGACTTGTGTGACGCTGTCAAGCCAAGTGATGTCGCAACATGTTGACATGTTCCACAGAAGAGCGAAAACATGGCCATAACATAACATAACATGATGGAAATGCATAGATCGGGTTTTAAAGGAAACTAACCGAACAGGAACCAAAACAGAAATGCTCAAAACAACAACAAACTAACGAAAAGGAAAAGTATTCAATTTCCTCATGCCAGTAGGTTATTGTATCCCCAACTACAACTGCAAAGAAACATTTACTCGACGACAACAAATGAATTAAAAATAACCAACACAACAACAAATCTCAAAAGCAAGTGACTAATTGACACTGTGGAACTAAACAACCCAACCAACCAATCAGGCAAACAGCAGCGACTCAGTACAAAGCCAACACCACCACAATGGAAACATAGGCATCAGCTGTTGCATTCACATAAAACAACAAACATATGACAGTGACAGTTGTGCTTACTGTGGCTCGTATGTATTACTCCCCGCCATAAGTGACAAGAAACGAGTATTTTTATAAATCGCGTTGGCCAATAAGTGAACGAAGTGAGCAGCAACTTTTGCACCTTTTAATATTAGTGATTAGCCAAAATTTTAAGGTTGACATGCAAATTAAGATTAATTACAATCAAATGATATTTGCACATACGAACAGACAATAACAACATAACATAGTAGCTGCAAAACTATATATATCGCATGATAGAGATTTCTATAAATATAAAACCTACTATGTTTCCCACACGTAGAGATGGATATCTACTAACTAGAACCGCCGCGATAAACAGGTGTAATTAATCGCTCGAATAAACATCGTCATATATCAATGTTAAATTTAATCGGAATTATAATTAACTAAAATTTGGTGTGAAGCACGATAAATTATAATGGATGGCTATAATGAAGTCAGCAAATGGCAAATATAAAAAAAAAATTCTAATACGAGAGTAATGAAAGAAGTATATATGTATGTGTGTATGTGACGAACCGGTAGCTAACGTGAAAAAGTTAAACGATTTTAATTAATGTTATACAACTTTGTAGAAACTTTACCATCTTGTATGGAGAGAGCGGCCAAAAATACTTCTAGTGGAGATATTATTGTGAAATTTTTTCCAAAATTCTATAAAAATATAATTAGTAATAAATCGAACAGACATTGGTCGTACCTAAGCCCCTCCCGAAACCCCACAATTATTAGGGTACACCGTATGATATTTTATTATAGTATGTAATATAGTAGTATATAATACATCATTTTAACAGGCCAAAAACAGATTTATTTAAAACTGACTTATGATAAGATGATAAATTGTTAACTTCCGTTATCCCTTAATTATTCATCTGAAACTATATGTCCCTTAAAGGGACTTCAAAGTTTCAAAAGATATCATTTCTAAAAATTCAATTTTTTTTTTATTTTCAACGGAAAAAAAATAGTGTAGCCCAACTTTTTCCTATTTATCTTATATATAAAAATGAATTGCTGTGCAGTTGTCTCGCTAAAACTCCAAAACGGCTAAACCGATTTTCAAATTATTTTTTTTGTTTTGTTCGCTATAGCTTCCGGATGGTTTAAAAGGTTTCATTTTTTTCAAAAAGTGGGCGGCGCCACGCCCCATTTTTCAAATATCGCTCTGACGGTTTTTCTAATAGACCGATTGATACAAAAATTTTACCATGAGGTACTGTTGACCTGTAGATAGTTCCTAACTACATTTGGCTGTAATTGGATAAAGGGGCGTGGCACCGCCCATACAACTTGATAACTAAAAAGGCTATATTTCATGAACTATCAGAGGCATGAAGATGAGATTTGGTATATATGTTGTTTGAGCAGTATTAATTACAGCCAGGATGGAAGTGGGCGGTGCCACGCCCCCTTTTTAAAAATCTCTCTAACGGCTTTTCTAATAGATCGATTGATACAAAAATGTTACCATGAGGTACTGTTGACCTGTAGATAGTTCCTGACTACATTTGGTTGTGATTGGATAAAGGGGCATAGCACCGCCCATACAACTTGAAAATCGAATGGGCTATATTTCATGAACTATCAGAGGTAAGAAGATGAGATTTGGTATACATGTTATGTTGTTGGAGCAGTATTAATTACAGCTAGGTGGAAGTGGGCGATGCCACGCCCTCTTTTCAAAAATCGCTCTAACGGCTTTTCTAATAGATCGATTGATACGAAAATTTTACCAAGTGGTACTGTTGACCTGTTGATAGTCCCAGGCTATATTTGGTTGTGATTGGTTAAAGGCGCGTGGCACCGCCCATTCAACTTGAAAATTAAAAGGGCTATATCTCATGAACTATCAGATGAGATTTGTTACATATGTTGTTGTTGCAGTATGAATTACAGTAAGGGTGGAAATGGGCTGTTCCACACCCTTTTTAAAACAAACGGTTAAAACTGTGGGTGTGGTGTGTGTGGTGGGCCAATTTTTTTATTCGCAAAAATCGTAACCAAAATCGGAATCTATGATGAATTTTAAGAAAATATCACCAAAAAACTTTGTGTCTAAAATCAATTCCTAGCTCGCGTTGGAATGCATAAAGATTTCAAATAAAGATTTTTTTTTTGTTTTGAAATGAGCACAAACCGAAAACTTCAGATATATATTTCCTGAGACCTTCTGCGTAAAACTGACTTCCCTACAAACTAAATAAGGTATTAGAGAAGCAAATCTATGTATTTGTTAAAAAGTTATGGCCTCTGAGAGTTGGCATACGGAAATTAAATTTTTAAAAACCATTTTTCAGAATATAGGGCGGGATCCCAATAAAAAAATCAAAAATATACTATTGTTTTCGTCTTATTCTCCAAACATTGGAATGGTAGGTAAAAATTAGAGCCGGGGCCCATAGGTCTGAAGTAACTGAATAATTGCTCATTGCTAAAAAAAATATCTCTACCTGAAATCTTCACGCTTCTCAGCGCGAACTATGAATTGATTTTAGATAATAGTTTCTTAGTGAAATTTTCTAAGAATTCTTCGTACATTCCAATACTGATATACGATTAACACGTTTTTTTTTGACGCGAACTAATTGATTCGCCCTAATGATCAGGCTATTTCGAACTGAATAAGTTAAAAGTGCCGATACGCTGCCCACGCATTTCAACAGTTAACTTTTTAACTGTATCAAATAACCAGGCAGTTGTGGATGCGCAGACTAAAATAGTGATTTTTTTTTAATTTACTTTACAGGTATGTATTTTTAAATGAGTTTTCAGGAGAGCTAATCGGTAATAAATCATTTAAATAGAAAAATTAAACAATATTCATTGTAGTTATACTACAATGGTTAAATTTGTATAGTATAACAGAGGAAACATAAGCAAGCATTTGTAAATAACCTATGTATGGGGTATTTTTCTTGACGTATAGAACTTCTGATAGGTATAAGTGTAAATCTAGCTGTCATACTAATAAAGTGTGATAGGCTTTCTTTTAGTATACTTTGGAAAATCACTATGTAAAGACTACACAAGAACAACGTTTACAAATCTTGCAAATTTATTTTCAAAATTTTTGAGGGTGCATGTAATGATCCATCTTAGTAGCTAATAGAAGCCATCAACGCTGTAGACGTTAGTGTGATATGGGACTCTAATTTATCAAACCGACGTCTGTCTCAGCAACGCGGTCTCTGCAAATGCTGAGGAAAGATCTTGGCCTACATTCATATAAAATCCAACTGGTAGAAGAACTAGAGCCAATCAATTGATTTTTTTATTTATCGTGTCATTGCACATTATTTGAAGGAGAAATGGTTCCAACACGACGGCGTAAATTGCCATACAGCGCGTGAGATCATCACTTTGTAAAGCCAAACGTTGGAGACCGAATTATCTCATAGAATGGTAATACGAGTTCAATACATAGATAGTATTCGGAAATATTCTTGATCCATGTGAGAAGAAGACATGGCAAAAGAGGTTTTATGGCTAAAGGCATGAAGCTTCAAACGAAATTTTCATTTTCGGTCAATAGGCGGAGAAGGCATGTCAAAAGTGTTTTTTACGCCCAAAGAGATAGTTAGTATGCAGACTGTTACCGCTACTACATTGAATTTTGATTTTTAACGGAATGTCTGTTTCCGATTTGTAAAAGATAAGACTTTGCTGATGAACTTTTTACTATCGTCATAGAGCCTATGATATTTAGAATTTAAAACAACAACACTTAATTTGGTAACTTTCATGTTAAGGATTTGCTTGAAATTAGTTACATAAGTTAATAAACTCAACATATCATTATCGAGCTTAAGTACCGTTTTCAAAGTACTTTGTAGACCTAAATGTGAAATATATTACAAGTTAAAATGCAATAGCGAAGCATTGCCGGGTCCACTAGTTATATAAAAAAAATAAACTGAAATAAATAAATTATTAGAAATGTTCAGAACAGAAACAATTTTGGGCATAAACCCATATTGGGTTGTATGAGCGGTCAGCCAAGGGCGTGGCCGATTTGGATAAAACTTAGCACGCATCTTTTGTTTATTCTAGGATTTTTTTTATTAAATTTTACACTTTTCCTTGGATTAGATAAATTGTGTGCCAAAAATTTTATTTTATGCACAAATTCTATTTGAATTGTTTAAGCGGTGGGCGTGGCTGCTTTTTATGAAATTTGTTTTTTTTTTATTATTTTAGTCGATATAATACCCGGTGCAAAATTTTAATGATCTTGAACCAACACTATTTAATGATAAAATGGGAGTGGTTAATGACTCAGACCCCCCTCCTCTCCTACCGTACCCAGGCACCCACATTCACCCCATGTTAGCAAAAACTTGAGAAAATGTACGAAACTTGTTTTTAATTTATATGTTAACGATTTGTTTACAGAAATACTTTTAAACAATAAAAATATTGAATAATTTCATATAAAATAATATGTAATACAAAATTATAAAAAGGTTAAGGGGGGTTGTTTAAAAATATAACGATAGATACTCTTTTAAATTAAAAAAAAAGGAGCTAAAAACTTTGCGTATTCGTTTTTTTTATAGCAGTTTTAAAATTATTAATATTAAGGCAGTTTTTTCGTCACAATACCCTTTAAATGATAATCGACTTCAAAATTAATCTAGCAATTCAAAACCAGATTTTAATAAAATTTAGACATAAAAACTACGAAGCCGCTTTTGTCTGAGAGAGATAACACAAAGACGAGCAAAAGTGAGCAGCTGATATTACCAATTTTAGAATCTTGAAATATTAACTAATAAACCAAAAAAAGTCCCATTGGAGACTTCAGGGGGGAACACAACTAAAACTCTAGTTAAAATTTACATATATGGACGAAAGAACACTAACAATGCAACTGGAAAAATATTAATTTTATAACAAATCTACAACAAGCTTAACACATTGTTATTTTTTAAAATATAGTTAATACCATGTAATTCAATTTTCATTTCGATTTATTTCGACAGAAGTTTTTTTTCTTTTGTTTTAATTAATTTAAAGTTGTACTTAATTTTCCACTTTTTCACACTGCAAAAACCAACTGTTAAATCGCTCTCTTTTTTGAAGCTGTTCTTAAAGGGTACAGATGGAATAAAACAAAAACAACTATAAATTTTAAAACCTTGTTTTTATAAGAAACAGTGATGCCACACTTGGTGACAAACTTCTGACTTTGATTTTTTATTTTTGGCCAATGGAATCGACCACTGTGCATCGAGATGTTTTCAAAAAGGTGGTATACGAAGTATATAATGACTTGCTCTTCGGAAGAGTTCGCGAACCGAGAGCCAATGTACCATCTTATAGGCTCTCGACGATCTTCCATTAGTGAGTCGTTTGGACCTTTTGCTCATGAGCCCGAGCCAGCTAAGAACCAAGTTCATTAAAAATAGCAAAGAATGGAAAAATGTCGTCTAAATTATATTTTCTGAAGACAAAGCTTGAATTAGTGTTGAACATCTTTAAATTATATTTTTATCCAGACGGACAATTGAGTGGAAAGTAATTGAGGTTAAAAAATGTTCACAACAATTTAAGTACATTAAAATATTTTAAATTTTCAATATTGATTTTTATTTATTGTAATTCGTAATTGATTTATATTTTTTATTTTTCTCTATGCATTGTGGCTGTATACTGTACAATAATCTATTAATTACATGCTCTCACATTAGAAGCCATCTGTAAAAAAATTCAGTTGGAATTAATCCAAAACAACTATTATTTTCAAAAACTTTCAATTTAAGACTTTGAAATAAAAAAAAAACTTAATTTCCCTTTGCACCCCATGAATGAGGTATGGGATAGCTTCTCGCGTTGTTGTGCATTAACACGCTTTCTATTTTTAGATTCACAACTAACGACACCTACTTATTTATCGACGAATGCGAACGTCACTGTTTGAGAAGCTCTTACTAGACACGACGATTGAATCGACGCTTAATACTGCGAAAGTGGCTGTCAACAACATTCGAGGGGAGCCGACAATGAAAGAAAATTTTATTTCTTCTTTTCTTTTTTTTTAAGATGACTGGAGCCAGGTTTGAACCTGTGATCTCCCGCATGGTAGTCGCGTGTTCTAACCACTATGCCACGGCCGGTCCCAAGTCTTTGAAATATGATTTTTAAATATTACTTCCTCGATGCACACTAAAAAAAAGTTGCAAAGGAATAAAACTACCTTTGGGTAAGATATTATCAATCCAGCTGTCGACTTAAAGAGCATTGGCCATGGCATGATCTTGGCAGCGAATTCACGGCACCTCTGCAAGATATAACCAGTATGTTTATCATGGCGGCCGCAGATTGATACGTAGCGCCGTCCTGCTGAACTCATATGTTGTGAATTATTTCTTTTCACGAAAAAAAACATAATTGAATAAAATTTTGACTTAATTCAAATGAATTAGGTGAAAATGAATTGCAATTAATTTTTACTTCAAATAAATTAGGCAAGGAATTGCAATTCATTTTTCAATTCATTTGAATTGGATTGATTTTGAGTTTATTCAAATGAATAAGAAAAATAAATTGCTAATATTTTTTTAATTCATTTGAATTGAAATGATTTTGAATTAATTCAAATGAATTAGAAAATTGAACTGTAATTCATTTGAATAAAATAAAAATGAATTGCAATCAATCATCAGTTGAAAATAACTTTCTGTGCTCTGGAACGTATAAGTTATTTTATTGTGATATATGTAGCTCATACGTATATCACACATTAAAGAGTGACTTTGTAATTTTTCAAGTGATAATTTTTGATTGATTGCAATTCATTATACCATCACCCTTAGGAATGAGGGTATATATCATTTGATACGGAAAAAAGTGTAACGCATTAAAGGAGACGAGTTATACCCCAAGTATATTAAGACCAAATTCGTTTCAGGACTTTTTAAGACGATTGAGCTATGTCCGTCTGTCTGGCTGGCTGGATGGCTTGTGGGCAGGATAACTCGAGTAATCCTTAATTTACCAGTATTAATATTTTTCAAAACGAACTTATGGGATTGTAAATGGGCTGAATAGCCGCACCCCTTCTGGTACCTCCCATACAAAATTACCTATTTTTGGAAAATTGATATTTCTACCATAACTTCCAAACGGACAACTGCAGGATGTTTGAATTTGGTCAGTTTATTTATCTTGCAAAAGTAGACAAACCCTAAGAAAACCGAAACCTTTGCCACACCCCTTCTGGTACCTCCCATACAAATGACCGAATTAACCCTCATAATTTTACATATATATCTTTTTTGGTAGTAAACTGAATTCACTCAAATTTTGCGTATGATGTTCGCTTATGAAAAGTTGAATTAGGAATAAATATGTACTATATCGGTTCACGCCTTCTGGTACCTCCCATACTAAATTACCTATTTTTGGAAAATTAATATTTCTCCCATAACTTCCCAACGGACACTTGGGGGTAATAAATATTGGTCGATAAATTTATGTTGTGATAGGAGGCGAAACTTCAGAGAGTCTAACTATTTGACACACCCCTGTTGTTAAATTCCATACAAATGACCGAACACAGCCCAAAGTCTCACATACATATCTTTTTGTAAATACAATGAATTCAGTAAAATTTTGCGTAAGGTGTACGGTTATGAAGATTTTAATCAGGAATGAATATGGACTATATCGGATCACCCCTTCTGGTACCTCCCATACAAAATGACTTTGTTTGGAAAATTAATATTTCTCCCATAACTTTTAAACCGTCAACTAGGGGGACAATCAAATTTGTAATAGGAGGCAAAACCTCAGCAACCCTTACTATTTGGCACACCCCTTCTGGTACCTCCCATATAAATATATGGGATATTTTCCCTTTTACATACGTATCTTTTTTGTATGTACACTGAATTCAGACAAATTTTGCCAAGGTTAGCGATCATTGAACGTTGATTTACGAAAAAAAATCAGACACGTTGTGCTGCCGCTAATTGTACCTTCTGTACAAATAGATCAAATTTTGTATGTTTTTGCTCTACATGTACACCAAAAATAATATATAAGTAATTTTATTTTAAAAATCTATTAATTTCAATAACTCAAGACTTATGTAAACAATATCTTATATTGGGTGATGGTATTTATCAGTCAGTTTACCTGACTGAAATTTCTGTACTGGTTTTTGATTTCATTCAAATTAATTCCAATAAATTTTAATTAAAAATCAATTCAATTCAAATGAATTGAAAAATGAATTGCAATTCATTAGAAGAGCTCAGCTCAAAGTCATACAAAGCGCTATTCCCTGAATGAATATCCGTGTTAATGCTGAATCAGTTCGACACACCGGCAGTCGAGTACTTGACTTATGTCCTCAACTTGTCCCTGACCACTCTAATATTACCCGAAGCCTGGAAAATGGACAGAGTGGTCCTGCTACTAAAACCTGGCAAAGATGCGAGTAAGGGAGAATCTTACAGGCCTGTTTCTCTTCTCTCGCCAGTAGCAAAGACACTTGGGGCTTTTATTATCCCGAGCCTAACAGGACATTTTCCAATTGCGGATCATCAGCATGGATTCCTTAAGCAGCACCGTACTTCTACTGCTTTACACGCCATTATCACACACATTACCAAGCCACGGTCTCAAGCAGAACAAGCCCATCCACAGAACGGTCATTGTGTCGCTTGACTTATCGAAGGGTTTCGAAACTATCAACCATGCCACAATTACATGTGTGGACGCCAGTCGTATATGGAAATCAGAAACAAGAAGTTGGAGTTATATCTCCGGCACTGTTTAACCTCTACCTTTATTCAATTCTACCTCCACCTTGATATCCTATGCTGATGATTGTACGATTCTGGCGATCGATGACAAATGTGGAAGGCTGAACGTTTAATTAGCCGCAATTGGCAATTTCTTCGCTGCGAGAATGATGAAGATCGGCCACACTTTTGTCTGCATAGACAGCGCAAGTAAAGGAGCAGCTCAACTTGATTCGGAGGAAGAGGAATTATCGCGGCAGACAAGAGTTGTTTTGGCCCAACTAAGATCTGGCTGGTGTAACTGCCTCAATTCGTACTGGGCAAGAATTGATGGCAATATACCTGTTCCGTTTGGAACCAGGAACCAAACGACACTCTGCATCTCTTCAACTGCCCTGCTAAACCAACTCTTCTTGTTCCCAGGTCTCTTTGGACCCACCCAGTGATCTTCTGCTGTCGATTTATAACGTAGGAAGGACGTGTATATTCAGTTTATTCTTCCATTTGTAACTTCCACAAGGAGGCGTGATAGGTCTGACAATATAAAGGGTGGGCAAAATTACAAGTTATTTTTAAAAGTGTTATAAAATCAATAAAAATAAACCCATGGATTATTGCAAACTTTTCCATTAATTATAAATAACAACTTCGTTCAATTTGATGCCACGGTTGGCTTCGCAGTAGCTCTTCTGCCACTCAAATTTTGTTGATGGTTTTGGGCTGTAGCTTAATGATTGATAGGATGACATTGGCCGTAAGTGCTTGAATCGTTTCTGGATTGTTGGCACTGTTCCCACAAAAAAGTCCAAACGTGTCAAATCGCAGTTCCGTGGCGGCCAATTGACATCGCCAAGACGGCTGATAATACGACTGTGCATCTTTGCTTAACAAACCGAAGTAAAAATATTTTTTTTTATTTCCCGCGAATACCGGAATTTATCAATCCCAGTTTCCCGGGGAAGGACCGGGAATACCATTTCTCGGGAATTGGGGAGCAATAATTTAAAGCTGTTCGTCCGATTGTACTATGTTAGTAGTTGCGGTTTACCGGTGGCGGCCTTGTCTATGGTCGTTATTTGTAAACTTCTGTGCCATTATTTGTAATCTCGACGGAAAGTTCGCGAAGTAAAAGTCATGGAGATTTTGTACACGGCGAAAATAGACTGTCTCTGGTGTTGGATGAGTGTCTATTTAAGACTTACTGTTAAATCGTGGTGTTGTGGCTTCAGAAACTGACAAATAAGCAAAAGATGACTGTCTGCTAGCTGCTTACTTTGACCCGCACATTGTTAACATTGAAAACCCCTTTTGTTAGCCTATGATCTAATTATACCTTTCATCAGCACGAACGGAGTGAAGGGTATATAAATTCTGAGTCGATTTTAAGGTGACCGTATGTCTGTCTCCGCGATTGCAGCTGAAATTTGGAATGAAAACTTGCATCCTGGAAGCGGAAGTTAAGTTCTAAGATCGATCGGTCAAAAACTACGCCAACCTCCCAATTTTCCCTTTTAGGGAGTCTCTCCGCGCGATTACAGCAGTAGTAAAAAAGCTACCGGCCTGAAATTTGGTATGCAAGCTTTTAATCTCTTAGCACAGGACAAGTTTTTAGATAAACAAGAAATGTTGAGCTGCAATTTAATATGCAAGCTATAAGATGAGCAAGATCGGACGATAACCACCGCCACCTCCCATACAAACAACCCTTTTTAGGGGTGTCCGTCTGTCTGTCCCAGCTACTACAGCCGAAGTTTATAAGAAATCAACCTTAAATTTACGCAAAGTTAAATAAAATTCAGCTATAGCGCAAATTACCAGATTTATCACAATTTTTACAAATGGTGAAAGGTATCTAAGCTTCGACATAGCCGAGATAATTACTTTATTAGTTTTTAATCTGTTCTACATTTTTTTTTTTATTTTTAACTGTGACAATTCCAAAATGTAAAGACTTTGACAAAAATAGCTCGATAACTGATATTGTTGTCGGTTTTAGAATGGTTACGAACAAAAAAACATAAGTTTTTCGGTTTTAAGTTTGTTACGCAAATTTTTTACTTATGCATTTTATTCGTATTATTTTTTAAAGCTTCTTACAGAAAAAAAAATTATTTCGCAATTTTAAAAAATTTACTATAAGGAATTTAAAAAAATTCATTGCTTTTCAAGCAAATAGTTTTTAATTGATGCATATATAAAATTACTTTAATATTAGTATTACGAAATGATGTTATTTAATTTAAATGCAATTGCATTCCACTCATTAATGACAATCGCGATGTAGGCCGGTGGCTAGTGGAATGTCGTCCCATTCGTCATTGTAAAGATTTATGTGTCAGTGCTATTGTTGTTTTACATTAACTTAAATCAAGCGTTTTTACAAGTGTTAAAACATCTTGTGTTGATGACGCTTCAAATGTAGATAGCGGACAATTTTTATAATGCAATTTAAAAAAACAAATCACGTTCAAATTCGTCGATTGTCTAAGTGGAGTCATGTAAGCTGGCATATAAGGGACTGTTCCCTTGTGTAATATGATGACTAGTCGTTCTTAAAAACAGCAAGCGTCTGCAAATATTTTTGTTTACTAACATTAATAAAATTAGAAATGTTTTATTGCTTTTAATAATCCAATTCAAATTTTTTTCATTTCCCAGTTTAAAACAATGCTATTTCCGATCGAGCGTCGGTTTTATGTCCCGTTCACTACCAGTATCAATTACTCTGTCAGTACAGTCTTTTATGATAGATCATAACGATTGGATCTATGTATCATTTATTTGTTTAACAACTATTACTTATGAAAACTCATAGTTCTCAATTAGCTTTAACTTTTATTTTGACAGATAATTTACGACAGATCATTCATTAATTGCAAGGCCTTACTCGACTGTCGGAACTTGAGATTAAACACAATCTTCCAGTACAGAAACAAACACTCTGATTAATGACAACACCTTCATATTGCTCCACTAATTAATAAAACAACTACCTTAAGCAATGAAAGACATTAATCTATATCTCCTTTTGTTTGCGCATTAACCGTGAAAATGAACAAGTGTCGATGCACAAAAACATTCTCATTCTCATTTCGAATGACCTTAAACGGAGCTTAAGATTAATGTCAGCCATACAGACGAACGGAGACACACACACTCAATCTGTCGTCCAATTCAATCTACGTTAGCCTTTTAGCACTTTGTTTTACAAAATCAAACTAATTATAGTTAATTAAGCGTTTTTTTTTCTACTGCCTCCAGTGAGCTGCGAAAGAAACGTCAATGAATGCAATTGAATTGATGGCTGCAACAGTGTAGAAACTTGATGTTGCTACTATTAATTAGTTCCTTATTCGATGTGGAAATGATAAATTAAGACATAGCTGTGTCACGGGTAGTTGGAAATGCCACTCCCACAGTTGGGCAGCCACCCATGTTTATAGATTTATGTACTGTTTTGTTAGGAGCCATGATCTCCTATGGGGATTTAATTGGAAGCAATGAGATGGTTGTGATACTCAGCAAGGGGTGCAATGTGGACGCACACATATGAAAAACAAGCTCATTTTGTAAAGTAC
The DNA here is from genome assembly GCA_964034835.1 of Muscina levida. Taxonomy (NCBI): domain Eukaryota; kingdom Metazoa; phylum Arthropoda; class Insecta; order Diptera; family Muscidae; genus Muscina; species Muscina levida. Next base: position 66,006,403 of record OZ035880.1, on the reverse strand, counting down.
ACTAAGATGGCCTTTTTATTAACTATGGAACTTAATAAGCATAAATTACACAGTAAACATTTTCAGCTCATTGATATGGGACTCGATTCTGAGAATTAGACATGAAAGTAGCCCTATACAGAAGAAGTTCTGCAATATTCGTTTTGTCAAGTTACATGCCATAGTAATTTAACCCTCTGAACCCCACATTTTTGTCTGGGTATCGAAAATTTTTGTTTTTGGTTTTTATCTTCATATATCTGTCTCAGAAGTGTTCATACAAAATTTGGAGACATTTCGAGCCCCCGTTTTGGAGCTAGAGAAAGTTGCTTGTAGGCAACTTTGGCCCATTTTGGTATACAAAAAATGGACAACTAAGATATTTGATGTATGAATTCGTCCCCTTAATAAAACAATAGTGTATAATTTTTTTGGTGTTTTGAGAAAATCGAGTTTAAAGTTTTCGTCAAATCAGATGTCTGTTAAAACCTCATTATCGCGGTTAATATAAGTTTTTTATTGTGGTTTTTTCGTCAAATACATAATACCGTTCCTGTTCTATAAACTGACCAAGTTTTATTATTTTACTCATCCTTTAAGACCATAATTATGCCATTCAAAACACAAGTACGCCATTTATTGGTACATATTCATTTCTTTGCAATTTAGGTTATTACAAACAAACAATTATAACTAATTAATGCATACATTGCATAACTCAAATATAAGTAAAAATCATTTGTATTCTTTCTCTTTCTCTGCTACATCTGGCTCATCTAAAAAAATGCGCCTATTTCTTCCTTGTAATTTTAAAAAAAATTACTTCGGGCCACGAGGAATACCATTTTTTTGCACAAATTTTTGATATAAAATAGAGTATATTTTTATAAGCTATTTTTCGAGTAAATGTTTTTTGATAAATTGTATATATTTCTACAAACTAAAATGGAGTATGATGCGTATACACTATTATTCTTTTAACAACTTTGGAGAGGCAATTTCAAATAAAATAGCGCATTTGAGCTTACACACTAATTGATGAAAGTTTTTGAAGAAGAAATTATACACTATTTTTTCCAATGACCTTTTGACGCACTTTGTGGAAGTAGATTTTGACGAAATTTTGACCAGACATAGAATCAATGATGGAGATTCTTAATATGCAATAAAAAAATAATGGTGTATGAGCACATACACTATTGTTATATTAAGGGGACGAATTATTTTATGATATATTGATACTTTTATTATTTTATGTTTTTATAATAAAAAAAATTGTAATCACTATTGGAATTTATTTAATTATGATTTAGAACAAAACAGTTCTTTTTAACACTTCAATTCCGAATAACTAAATTATGCTGATCGCTCTGCACAAAAAATAGAATCAAATCAAATGGTAACGGTAAATTTGTATTATTTGTTTTACACTCTCTTCTTTACACATTAACCCAGTGGTGCCTGCAAAAATTTAAAAGATAATGCAATCGTGGTCTTTGTGGTTTAATGACAAACACGTGAAGTTGCTCTCAGGCAACATTGGGGCTGAAAGGGTTAATATCAATTTGGTAAGTATCGTATAAGATATCACGTTTTACGCTCTTTTCTTTGACATAACTCGAGAACCACTAGTCCGATTTAGCTGAAACAAATTTAAAAAAAAAATAAGCAACAGTTTCACTTTTCCATTCATCAAATGATACAGTATTTATGTTATGTCAAACAAAAGAGCCCAAAATGTGACAAATTCCTCTATACGATACTGATACTTACTAACTTCAAATCGATATAAAATTATTATAGCATGTAACTTGACAAAACACATGAAGCAGAACTTCTTCTTTTTGGAGCTACTTTCACATGCAGTTCTCAGAATTGAGTCCCAAAATCATGTGTTGTAGTGTGTAAGTTTATATTATATTTTTACGAAAAAATATAACTAAGTCGTAAAAATGTTTATGAGATAGTTATTCGGGATTTTCAGAGAGCAGAGAGCTGATCAACTCGTTTTGACTCTAAGGGTTGAGGTACCATCTCGGTCAATGGTTTTACGAATTCAACGTGATCGATCATTGTATCATTAAATTGAGTCTTGCTAAGAAATTTTAATCCTCCTGTTTCGGTCGGTTCCTTTAACAAAGTTTATTTTTTGACTTAAAAAATTTTAAGAGGATATTTCTCGGTTGTCTCATCAATAGATCAACCATTGATATCAGCGAAATATTAACATAAGAAATATATTCTCATCTTTAAGTCGAAAACATCAATGTCCTTCTTTATCCTCCCCATACATCAAATCATCATAATGTCCATAATATGTCAAAGCGACAGCTATTGCAGCACTTCCAGTCTTCCTTGTCATGCCAACACCTCCGCTATTGTTGAGTGCTTTATATGATTTATACATTGATTTCTTCCTAGAACGCTTCGAGCATCGCCAAGTAATAAATTGGCGGCTTGCAAACTAATTTTTATAGTAGAAACTTCCGGTACACGAGGAGACAGTTATATGATTAATATTGTCAGCTATTTAATTATGGAAATTTGTTTATAAATCAATCCACCAACAGCAGCAAATACAGCAACTGGTTTATGCAAAACGTTCACTGTAAATGCGTTAACAGACAGTCAGTCCATCGGTTTGGCCAGAGACTGGAAAGTGAAACAAAGCAAAGCTTAGCAAACGACGAGGAAGGAAAACAAACAAATTATAATTTTTTTTTGCTAATGGTCGCTCAAGAAAAACAACAGGCAGCTATTGATTCCAAGATTTAGTGCAAAAGTGGCTTGATAGCTTTCTTTAGACGTCTAAGCGTTGCGAATCTTCTTTGCAACGACGTCTTGTCAGAGATATGCTAATAAACACTGAATGATATGTCAACGCCCCCACCTTACATAATATTATCAGCTAAGAGATTTTTTTAATCGATTCTCTTGTGGTTTCTTCCTCATTATTGTTTTTTTTAATTTCTCTTTTTTATTACTTTTTGCGTTGACTTCTCAGTTGTTGCCAGATTTGTTACAGATTTTTTTGGAAACAATAATGGCTAGAATATGGAAATATAGTATGATCGTTGAATTGAAGCGTCGGTCACCCCGAGCAATAGACAAGAATCTCTGAAACTCAATGTTGTTTTTATTGTTATCATAGAAGTGGAAAATGAATTAAAAAAAAACTTAATATTCCTTTTCTCCCCTTGAATGGGGTATGGAAGGCTTCTTGCGTTGTTGTGAATTAACACGCTTTCTATTTTAGATTCACAACAAACGGCTCCTACTTGTTTATCGACGAATGCGAACGTCATTATTTGAGAAGCTTTTACTAGACATGCCGATTGACTCGACACTATACTGCGACGTTGATGTTGACAACATCGAGAAACGCCGGCAATGAAAGAAATATGTAGATGACTGGAACCTGGAATTGAACCACGGATCTCAAGCATGGTGGTAGCGTGTCCTAAGGACTTACCACGGCCGGTCCCAAATTGAATAGCTTATCTATTATTCCCATTTCATATTATTCAAAATATTGAGCTGCAATATGTTTTTGCAAAAATTATAGATTTTAAACAAATACTATGATTTCACCTGCTTATAAACAACACCAAACAGTGAATTTTTGTCAATGTTTCGATAGTTTTCAGCGCGAATAGACCAAACCTGAAAGGCCAGGCATTTTCTGGAATATTTGGCTTTTGATCGTCCAGCAGCAGTCGGTCAATAGCCTTGGACTCCATATATCCTTACAACGCTTCTCCTTCTTTGAAATGTCCTGGTAGAATTCAAAGAGCTAATCACTTTCTCAAGGAAAAAAATCCAGATGAGAATTTAGATTAGAATCTAAATTGCTTAGAAGCTCGTAAATAAATTCGCTATTGTTCTCACTCCTATATATATATTTTCCAAGAAGTTCCTAGGTGAAACGTAGGGCCTTAACAAAGTTGTTAAAAACTAGTCAATTTAATGCTAGTGCTTTTATTTCACTTGAACTGTGTCCTTGCCGGAAGGCCTCTCCTTCGGTTTCCTTGTGGGTTCAAGCCTATTGCGGCATTGGCGATGCCATTTGCTGGTTTCCTCATAGTATGGTCTAACCATTTCCATTTCCTGCGCTTTATCTCGCTATTGTTGTGTGATATGCCATAGGCAAGAGTTATTAGTGGTTGCTGGCCAGAATATGCGTAAAATCCTCCTTGAGCTGAATGCCTGCTTACTTAAGTGGCCCATTAAAACTTACGATCGTGGTCCATAAATTTGAGACCTGAAGTATTAAAGAATTCCACACGCTTCAGTGTTCTGCGTGCATTCTTCAGTTAGTCCTCCCAGATGATGGCTCGTCGCCAACCAATTGGTCCTTCCAACGAAGTTTGGGTCTCCCTGCTCTGCGTCGTCCTTCAGGTTCGCCTTCAAACTCCTTTCTCGCTGGAGCATTTACATCCATCCGGGCAACATGTCCCAGCCATCGTAGTCGTTGGATTCTGACTCTATTAGGCACTACCATGTCGTGGTAAAGCTCATACTGCTCAAGGTTAATCCGATGGCGAATTTTTCTTATTTGCGGAAGATCTGAGGTAGGTAAATTCATCTACTACCTCAAAAAAAATAATTGTCAACATGCACGGTGCGTCCCCATTGAGAGAACTCTTTGTTCGTCGGTATGATTATTTTTGTTTTGTCCTCGTTGACCGTTAAACCTAATTTTCCTGACTCATTTTCTAGTGATGAGAAAACTGCAGTAACATCTTGCAGATTTTGGCCAATGATGTCTATATCATCGGCATAGGCTAGTGGCACGTGGCGCTTGTGGAATTTGGTGCCAGACATGTTGGCACCAGCCCTTCTCATCACCTTCTCCTAAACTATATTAAATAGTGTACAGGTGAAGCTATCACATTGTCTGAGACCTCTTTCCGTGTTGAATGGTTCAGAGTAATCCTTACCAAACTTAAACGAGGATTTGGTGTTGTCCAAGGTACATCTGCAAAGTCGAATCAGCTTTGCAGGAATACCGAACTCAGATATAGCCTATTCCTTATCGGAAAGTCGAAGGCAGCTTTGTAGTCGACAAAGAGGTAGTAGGTGTCGATATGCTTTCTCTGCGTTTTTTTTCAGGATTTGTCGTAAAGTGAATATTTGATCCATCGTAGATTTACCAGGTCTTAAGCCGCACTGATAAGGTCCATAGTTGTCAGTAATATATCAGATACATATCGATCTAAATTAGGTTAAATACGAACAACAATTTTGAAAAATATAATTTATTTCCATTGCAGGATATATGGAAGGTGGGTGAGTCCTTTGAGATAGTTGCATAAATTCAACATCAAGACAAATTGATCCAAATTTGGTTCATAACCAACAACAATTTTAGAAGTAAGACTCCCAAACGTGACAAATTCCCCTATATGATACTTACTAAAGCATCGTTCACACAAAATCTGGTTGCATTTGAATTTTTATATTTACAAAAATAAAAGTTTAATAAAATTGATACATATATTTAATAAAAGCCTACTTATTTGTGATCAAAGGCGAATAACAATATTTTTTAATCAATGAATATGCTTTCCATCACTTGTAATTCCGAAAAACATTAACTAACATTGGTCAGTAACTACAGAATAACGGTACATTAGCAGGCTTCAACATGTGAAAAGACATTCGTCCTTCGTCCGCTAGGACCGCTGCAATATCAGTTTTACTGTGTCCAGATTTTGCGTGGACGATACTTTAACTTTAAATCGAAATATCTCGATTCCTAGACGTGACCCGGTACAAGTATAACTTTAGTTAGAACCCCTGCCGCAGTGTAATTAGCGTTCATATCTGTGCTGTGTTCTATAAAAACAAAAGGTTGAAAATTACCATTATGGAGTAGAACTGGTTTTTAACTAAGCTTGAATGAGCCGATAAACAACGGGGATAATTAATCATTTTTAAAAATTTTAAAATGGTCATCACAATTTCAAAAGTGTTCTATTTTTGTTTAACGAAAAATTGGCTTCACATATATAATAGCCCCTAATATATAAAACGGCCCATCTGCAATTTCAATCGATCGCGTCATCTAAATTCTACTGCATTAATCTGGCAACACCGACGAGTCATAAACAAGTTTTTAATACCAATAACAATCAAGAGCTTAAGAGCTCTCGAGGTGCTGGCATAAAAGAATATTTTGGTATTGACTCAGCTAAAATGAGTAACGCAGGTTTGCTGGATTTCTAATTTAGTAAACAAAAACACCAACTGCTGCCGCCAGCGACAGTCGCGTCGAATGCAAGCGTTCACTCTCATTTGTTACTAGTTTTGCTTTGTGGTTGTTGTTGCTGCTGTTTATTTCTTGGATTCTGATGGTTTCTGTTTTGGACTTGGGCAACGACGAACGAACGACAAGCAGACAAAAAAAAAACAATGTTGCAAAACTTGTTTCTCTAAATCGGAATGCAATAAAATTAAATGGAATCCTATTCACACCAGAGACGTGATATGAGTAACGAATGGCGAAATTAATAGAAATAATAGAAATAATAGAAATTCAAATTGTATTCTACGGGACGATGATAATCCGTACATGCTAAAAATGAAGAAGAGTCGATTTGATTTATATTTACTATATACGAGTATATGCTAGCTGTTTGGAATAATAATAGATGTTAGAGGTGGTTGCTTGTCTTAGATGTCAAAAGAAATTCAAGTTGGTCAAGTGATACATTTGGTAGGTAACATTTGCGGATCACTTTCGATTTTAACGGGAGTTTATTTTAACTTTCTTTCTTTAAAAGAATGTTATTGGATGTGCTAGCCCTGTAGAACATGTAACATATAAGGTTTACAGTATAACATGTCTAGTCAGTGGTTGCTTAAAGAGCTTATCTTCTTTTTGCGCTCGACTCAAATCTCATACCCCCGAGCAATTTCTCTAGGTTTAGAAACATCAAATTGTGTAATCTGGAAAACATGGTGTATGGGATAGAAGTGCGCTCCTCATTTTTTTTTTATTTTTGTCATCCGGGAGTATCCGGCCATAACCCAACTCGTCCTTTTTACCCGTAGGTCCAACATACCGCGGCAGATACTATTACTATAGACATAACTGAAATTATAGTAGCTGGAAGTGTCAAATACCTGGGCGTTACTATGGATAGCAAACATCGTTTTAGAGTGAGGACAGTAAAAATGGCCAAAAAGAGACTTCAGTTCTATTACACAGAAAAAAAAACACAACTGTTGTTAAGTAACTAAATATTATTTTTAGCATTTAATTTCGATTTATAACAATTTTTTCATTTGAACATGTTTGTAAATTGTCATATTGACAAATTTTCAAACACTTTTCAAATTAAACTAAAATACACAAATTGTAGCTATAACAAAACTGTTTATTGTATTTACAATTTTGGTTGTTGGCGCCTTTTTAATTAAATATTTAATTGTATTGACGAAATGGTATTCAATATGACAACTAGTTTGTCGTAATTTTATTCTATGAATTAAATTCCAGTTTACTCTTAATAATGCTCAATGTATAATTTCTTTCCAACATAAGTTTAGGATCGCTGCTTCTGTATTATACGGTTGCTTTTGTGTTAAAGTCCAAAGACTGTTGTTGTTAATTCGTCTGAGCCAGAATATGAGAATAATTTTGCGAAAGCTTTTGTTCACTAAAACTTGTATGGTCTGAATGTCCCGTGATGCATCATTCCGTGGTTCACAACCATATCTTAGGACGGATTTCACACTAAAGTTAAAAAGGCTTAGTTTTTTTCTTCTTGAGATATAATTTTGTGATCCAGGTGTTCACCTTATCTATTACTTCGCTATTTATGCATATCCTTTGGGTATACGATGCGTTTAAATGTACAGTTTAGGTCTTCTTGATAATCCTGGCCGAGTGTGGCGTCCAGTTGATCAAAAGCAGCGGTTCAGGGTTCGTTTTAGAGTTTGCCAGAGAAAAGTAATGTTAAGCCTGTACTCGTTGTGAATTCTCCAGAGTCGCTCCAGCGAATTTCTGAGCTTCCTAACGTTCCATATTCCAATTCTGGTCCTTTTTTCATTCCATTAGTCCCTTTTGCCACTGTCCAAATCGTTAGTGGCATTACTTCTGTCAGTCTTAACACGAATATCAAGCAATATTCAGGTATGCGGCAAGTTGTTAATGTCAAACGACTTCGGTAGAAGATGTCATGATACGGAAAAACAAGTATCCAGCAAACATCTCCTCTCTTAATATCCATTACTATCAAGGCTTTGTCATCAAATCGCTGTCTTAGTCTATTATTAACTAGTTAGCAGTATTCTTTACCTAGTTTCAAGACTGACGTTGTTTAGTTTTATTGATGGTACAGCCGAGGTAGATAAAATCATTAACCACTTTGAAGTTGAAGTAGGATTTCGGGTGAGTTTTCGAAAGAACCACCGGTGGACCTTTTGAACTGTCCTGGGGTGGCGAAAGTGCTAATTCTACTAGTACTATGACGAGAATATTGAATGATGACGGCAGAGCTACACATTTACGTCGTAAGATAACTAATTTCTGCCTAATGGGGAACATCGGTTCGTGGCCTAAGGTTGTGTCTGGTAAAGAATGACTCAGTAAGGTTCTTGTCAATATTTACTGAAGACTTTGTCGTTCAGGGTCATTCCACAAAGGCATATCAGCCGTACCGGGGTGGAATCTCTGAGGGTTTCAGTTTCCTTTATAACTAATATGAGTATATCTTTTTATTTTTTTAATAAATTAATATTGCCATTCAGTTCGACCGACTGGTTGGATAGCTGATCGACACAATAAGTCTAGTAAACATTCACCGATCCAAATGATTAATATTGACAGATGTAGAATCGAAAACAGGCGATATAGTCGTGATCGATGTTAAGATAATATAACAATCGCCAAAAAGTTACACGAGCAGTTTCATGGTCTGAATTTTCCGTATAATATATGTTACATCATCCAGATTAGATCTGTGTATTTCATTGTATGTAATCGAAATCAGAGAGACACAATATATTATTCCCTTAAAAATACATAACATATCTACGTCTCTGGATCGAGGTCTTCGAAGTTAAGCGCTGCTAATAATGCATTTCCTTAACCAACAAACATTATGCGTAACCCCACTACTCATACAACTGACGCTAATACGAACGATCTTAAACGAAGACAGCACAAAAAATTGTTACGAAAACTCTGCAAACCAAGTTCAAAAGAGAAGCTTAGCTTAAGCTGCAACTCTCCAAGCAAGCATGGGTGCAAATATTTTTAGAAAACAAAACCCAAATTCGTTATTTTTAAGAGATGTTTACTATGGCGAATTGCTTAAAGAGAATGCGATTAAATATAAAGAGAACGATCGCGATTGCGAAGATTATTGTTATTATTTCTTTTGCACACTAACGCACCTTATTTATGATGACGGTGCCGATCGATGTTTTGCTTTGGTCGCGGTCTGATCGTAAATATTTTGCAATGTTTCTGCTTGGCTCTCTCACGTGTGCGATCAACATAGGCGTCGATGGGTACTGTAACGTCGCTGCTGCTCCCCAACGTCATGCAAACATACGTCTATGCATGTTGGCTATGTATGACAGCGCCGACTAATCGAGCGACTAGCCAGCCGATTCAAGAGGTGCTCCAAAATCATTGTTGTTACTTTTTTCTATGGCTATGGGTTTTGGCTACTGTTTGTTGCATTATTATTATTAAGAGCTTTTGTGTGTGGCGATTACACGACTGCCTGAGTGGGGCCCGCTCCTGTTAAGGCGATTAATTGATGGTCGTTGCGGCGGTCGGCCGCTGGCACGTTGTTCGTCGGTATTGTTTGTGGTCTGTCTCCGGCTCTTTGTGTCTGACGATCATCGTCGTATAGTTGGGCTGGCTGCTGGTGTCTGTTGGCTCATTTGGCTTGCTTAAGGTTTGTTGGTTTGGTGACTGCGCTCAGTGGTTGCTTGTTGGTTATCGGAGCACACCGTCGGACGTCGCTGTGTTGTTTACATTTTGTCTTTCGGCTGAGAAGTCTATATGTATTCGATCTTGTTCGGGACTTGAGAAATAACAAAATATACAACATAGTCGTTAACGCTAGCGCCAGCACAATTGACGACGTCGTAAATGATATTGCTGCTGCTGCTGCGAGCGCTCTTCGTATCGTAGTTTCCTATCATAGGCAACAATTCGTTATTGTCGCTGTTGCCGTTGCTGCCGTCGTCTGTTTTCGTAGCACTAGCACATATTTTGACTTTCGGAGACGTTGACGGAGAAATTTTCGATCAGTTTAAGTTTTTCATTTGCCCCGAACGCAAGCAAAGAAAATTTACGATATTCTCTATACATAGTTCCCATCAAAACGAGCCACCACACAAAGAAATATAAAAAGAAAGAAAAAGTACAAGAAAAATCTAAAAAGAATTAATCGAGTATACAAAGTTACAAGAGTTTTTTTTTTCAAATACGGTTACGGTACGGTTACACGGCTACGGGTTAAACGCCAATGTATCAACCTATAGAAATAATAAAAGCAAAATAAGAAGCCAAGTATTAAAGAGAAAAAAAAGTAATAAAGAATACCTAATAATCAGTGAGCTTCGGGTTTGTGTTGTTGTTTTTATTTTATTTTTGTTTCTTATTGTTTTCTCCAAGCGAGCCAAAATAAAGAGTGGAACGCAAAAAAAAATCCAACGAATTGTCATATGAAGACAAAATTCAAAAATTGTGTTGAAAAAAACCGTTAAAACCGCAATATTAACAACAACAACAGTAACAAAAACAAAAAACAAAACGGCGGCCAACTAACGAAATTTTCAAATAAACAAAAATTCCTCCAAAGCAAAATTGAAAAATATAATGTGACCAAAAGTAAAAGAAGGAAAAAATATAAGAGGAGGAAAAATGAAATTGGTCAAAAAAAGTTAAATTAATTGGACGACAAAATTAATTAAGTCAACGTAAAATTTAAATGGCACAAAACTAAAATAATGCAAAATCGAAAAAATAAAATTTTGCTAAATCTAACTTAAACGTTAATATTCCATTTTGTTTCTAAATATCTATTTAAGTACCATGTTTGCTGGTTATTGAAGATGAAATATATGTACATGTAGTCTTTACATATATGTACAATATAATTGACTAAATTTATGGGTCTTTTATGTGAAATAAATTTAAATTGCATTATTTTGTTAAGATTTGTTTTTTTCGTTGCATTTTGTTTTATAAATCAAAAGCCATTTGCATATTTTCATTGTTATTGTGTCACATGCATTTTGATGCTCATATGATGATAGCAACTGCATACCTACATATGTGCATACATATGTATGCAAATATATAGATATGTATGTATGTAATTACAAAGCAAAATACATAGTATATATGTACGTATTTACATGGTATATGAGCACAACACATCATGCTATGTACTTGTTACAAACTATGTAGGCATACATATGCATATACATACATACATAAATATGAGCCCCTGTATGTTGTACACAACAAATAAAATGAAAATGCAAAAAATATCAGTTTTAATTAACCTTGTTTTTCACATAAAATGCAGGAAAACCAAAAATAAAAACTCGAATAAAAATATCAGTTAGAGTTGGTGCAGTAGGTCTGTTGACTTTAAACTAGAGTTGGAACGATATCGTTAATATCTGTGCCGAGTACTCGGTACTAAGTGTGTTTTTTCTGGGTATTCAATTGCTAGAAATAATTAAATTTTATTAAAAAAAAATAATTTGAAAAATACGATCTCAATTCAAGCTAGTAAGATAGTTGGTAAAAGTGCAGAATGTGAGGCGGAAGCCCAAAAAAGAAAAAAATATGCAACGCCATCCTTAATACGCCCAAAAACGCGATTTTTTTTTAAATAAAAAAATATTTTATTTTAAGCGCGTTAAGAATGTTAATTAATACCAAAAATAGGTCTTACTCGGTCCAGGGTCCGTAGAAGCATGAAAAGTACACCATTGGATTCGTGTCGAAAATATCTTTCATTTGAGTACCCTCACAACTTGATTTACCATTCCGATGTTTGGGGACAAAGCCGAAGAGGATGGCATAATTTTTTTTATTTGGGCTCCCGGCCCATATTCTACACTTGCACACATAACTAATGGGTCAAGGCATCATAGTATTTTTGATAATTTAGTATTTGAATGTTTGCTACAACTCTAAACACCTTTCCTAGACACTTCCGATCGTGAATAACCCAATTCTCTTTGATTTTTTGTTTTATTAATTTGTATGGAAGTTGGTATGGGATGTGGAAATAGTTTTTGTCCCATCTTGCTTATCGTAGAACTTAACCTCCGCTTAGAAGAGGTTAAATTTCAGCTCGATAGCTCTTAAACTACGGGTGTGATCGCGAGGTTCTATGCCATTAATGTTCCGAATTATATCATCCTGTACCTCTTGAATTGTCGCTGGCTTATCTACGTACACCTTTTCTTTCAAATAACCCCAGAGATAGAAGTCCAACGGCGTCAAATCACATGAACTTGGCTGCCAATTGACGTTTGAATTGGTCAAGAGGCTCTAGTTGTTGTTTCAATTGCACCTTGTAAGCGTGTTAAAAACAAGTCTTTATGCATAATGTTTATCAACGACGAGCGTGAGAGGTGCAATTGCTGGGCACGACGACAAATTGAACCCCTATTTTCAAATTGAGTTAGTCTGAAATTGAGAAATGTCAAATGATATGAAGAAAAGAACTTGAAGTTAAGGTGTGGTTCACATTCAATATCGGCCCTTACAATATAACCACCCTTTACAAGTTTTTTTTTTTATAAAAATGCACAAATATGGATTTAATTTTATATAAATTATTTCGTTACTTTAATTCCTCAAGAGACACAACCCTACAGAAAATGAAACTAGCAACAAAATAGTCCTGTGACCGGTCCGTGGTGGGTAGGTACCGGTCCTAGGTCTTACTCAAATATATGAAGCGGACACTTCACTTAAACATTTACTGCGATAACTCCGGCATCTATTCTACAGTACCTGTCTTAGGACCAACTTCGTAGAACATGACTCAGAACACTCCTTAAAACATAAGGAATTATAAGAAATAATATATGTATTCTTTTTAACACCACCGCAGGTATATTGCAGTCTGCGAAAAAAATGTTGCTAAAGCTGGTGAACCTCTTTAGCACTTTGTTAGTAAACAGGAACCAGTGAGATTGATCTTACGGCTTAATTCCTGTAAATAGGTAAATTTATGTGAAGAATGCGGTGTAAAGATGTTCTGGGCACATTTAAGACGCTAGATCGTTTTCGAGTACAGAGTCTACATTCTGGGGATCCCTTGAAGTTTTAAGAGGGCCGGATTCATTATTGAACCTGCCTCTTCGACCCTCTACTGATATCTATGCCGTTTATTGTATTGAGCACAAAATTCGTTCGTTAAGTGTAGTCGAAGAATCGTTGTACGAAAATACTCGCGTACTCAGAACGCACTTTATACTCTGCTGAATGGATTCCCATTTGGTTTGCAATCAACACAAAAAGAACCAATGTTCAAAAATTTTTGGGAGATAACAATATTTTCTTGTGCGACCGCACACCATATAGTTGTGAGCGTGCGTTCGATTTTGCCTACCACTGCTTTAGAACATCGAGTAATCCGATAGTAGAAACTTGAAACTTACGAAAGATAATCCAGCTTATTATCAAGTTTTCTCACACTTCAAATTATCAGTCTCATAGAAGAATTACATGGAATTGGTGATAAAAGAGTTCTTAGAAGATATGAATAGGTCAGAAGCTATAAGGCCAAACTAGAGATGTTTGAAAAATTGATTTTCAAAATGTTTAAAATCGATTTAGAACCTTTGTAGTACATCGATATTTCAAATTTTTTAATGGAAAATGTTGATATAATTGAAGAACAAAATAATTTTCAAAGAGCGCATCTAAATTATCTTATATAACAAAGTTTCAAATAGTGGAGGAAGGCCTTTTAGCTTCTGACCCATCCATATATAGGTCTGCTCAACGTAATGGTGGGATGTTACAATTTATTGATCTATTACATGAAAAACAATGAAAAAATATCTATTTTTTATCTTTATCATAAACAAAATAATGCAAACATTAACTAAATTTCTACAAAAAACTCAAAAAAATTTTATACAAAAATTGTGCCATGTTAAAATTTCCCAAATATATATTTTTTTTTCAGTGAATTTGTGATAAATTTTATAAAACCAATGAAAGTTCATTAAATTTAAACGTAAATTCATGTGAATCCAACGAATATAATACATCAAAAGTGCAACCAATAATATAAAATACGAAGAAGCGAAATAAATGTCAAAAGTAAATATAAACGCGTCATTAAAATCATTGAAATGTGACTAATTTCTAAAAATAACACACTAACAAAAAATATTGTTTTCAACGACCACGACAATAACTACGCCAAGTATAAACCACTTTTTTTTAATCTTAAAAAAAAAACAAATATAACTACGAAAATATAGAAAAAGGTGGGTAAACAAAGTTAAATTTACGTTTTAAATTTTCTTTGATCATTCGTATCAAAGGTAAAAGTTGTTGTGTTTTTCCTCTTTATCTCAGAAAAACAAATTAATTAAAATGTTTTTTTTTCATAAAAGTCATATGGGCAGAAATCAATGTGAAATTTTTCTTAAATCTAAACATTGACATTCGATATGTCATAGCAGGCATCGTTTATATGTATATAATTCTCAAGGAATTTTCCCACTGCAATAAATGGTCCGTAGGTCGCAAAATACTTAAGAGTTTGTAAGAGCGATAATAAAATGTTGAGCTTCTTTACAAATCTTTACGAAATCTACGCAAAATTCTAAGAAAACTATCCTAAGCTACTAAGGGTCCGAGATTAATCCTCGAGAGATATAAAGATTTCAGTTTAAAGAATGAGGGTATATATCATTTAATACGAGAAAAGTGTAACACATAAAAAGAGACGTGTTAGACTTTCATTTCAGGACTTTTTAAGACGCTTGAGCCATGTCCGTCTGTGTGGTGGGCAGGATGACGCGAGTAAACATTAACTGATACTTCTGAAAATTTAAAAGTATTAATATTTTCCAAAATGAACCCTTCTGGTCCCTCACATACAAAACTATATATTTTTAAAAAATTCCATTTTCTTTCACAACTTCCAAACGTACAACTGGAGGATATTTGAATTTCGTCAGTTTAATTATCTTGTAATAGTACACAAACCCTCAGAAAAGCGAAAACTCTGCCACATCCCGTCTGGTACCTCCCACAGAATGAAATAAACCTCATAGTTTTACATACATATCATTTTTGTTGTTGTTGTAATAGCTGGGCTGTGTCCAGGATTCCTTCGCTGAAATGAAAGAAAATAATAAAGATGTTGGGAAAAAGGGGAAATGTTATCACGGGGGTTTAGGGAGCTGAAGGAATTGCGCCACCTCAATAGGCTTTAACCATAGATCAATTGGGCGCAACTGTATGATCCTATGGAAGCAGTTAAATAAATGCACTGTATGGTGACGGCTAAGGTGGCATAAAGGTCATCTGTTTAGTGTGCCAGGGACTAGCCTTTCGCGGTAGCAGTTAAGGCTACTGCTCCTGTCGGCTCTAAGCTGCGCTAGGGTTACCCTGAATTTTCTAGGCAGCTGCCCTTCACTCGGTCCGACCGCTGGGCGGTGTTCAAAACGAAAACAACTTCACGATGTAACTATTTTTGGACAGCTGTGATCGACACTCTGTTAACGTCCGATGGTATGACGTTTTGATTGTCAGACCTGAAGTCCATGCGTATATGACGGGGGGAGGTTTTTCCATCATGATGTGATCGTTGGGGTGTGTTTGAAGGTGGCAAGCCATTAAATATTGGCGGCTTACCAACAAATTTTGTTACCGTAACGGTCACCTCTGGTCCCCTCATGGAGGTGATACTCATTTGTCATAGAGACATCCGGTAGCGATCCTAAGTGCATTGTTTTGTACCGTTAGTAAACCTCGCCATTAAGTTTCGCTTAGGAATGAGGCTTTGTTCGTCATAACTATGGTCTTTTTGTCCTTGCCTCATGATGTGCCGGAAGATTTTTGAGGACGTTATTCCGGGTTTTTCCCTTATTCCTAATGTAAGTGGCGTGCTTGGAGAAGATTAGGAGGTTGTCCAATGCTACCCCGAAATTTTTGGGGTTTTGTAACATAGGTATACGGTTGCCATCGACCGAGATGTCTAATTGACACCATTGAGACTCCATGAGGGGGTGCAGGTAATTTCGAGAGATAGAGATTGAAGAGTATGGTTGAAAGTACCTTGTGGTGCGCTATCTTTTTTGTAAGTATGAACACTGAATTCAGACACATTTTGTGTAAGATGTACGCTTGGGGGAGTTTTACTCTGGAACTATTATATACTATATCAGCCAACCCCTTCTGGTACCATCCGTACAAAATGATTTTTTTTTTTTGGAAAATTAATATTTCTCCAATAAATTCCAAACGGGCAACTGGAGGACATTTTAATTTGGTCTGTACATTTTTCTTGTAATAGTAGGCAAAACATCAGAAAACCGAAACATGTGACACACCCCTTCTGGTACCTCCCATTTATTCAAATGACCTAAATTGCATCCATATGCATATATTTTTTGTTAGTACCCTAAATGTAGTATTCCTACATCAAACATGGGTGGGGGTATTTATAAGTCAGCTCTCCTGACTGAAATTTCTGTACTGATTTTAAGCCTAGTTCTTTCTTTCGTTCTATGCGCCGTCTGTTTTGCCATACAAACAACAGCAAAGTCAATACAGCTCCGTGTTGACGTTTGAATCTCTATCCCAGAGTTCAAATCCAAATCGGATCTATGAAAAATGCCCCAAATCTTTGTGTAATATATCATTCCTAATGTTGTCATATCATGTTGTTTCGCGTGGAATAGTGTAAATGAGATAATTGTCTGAGTTGTCTTAATTTTGATGGTAATGTAAAATGTCTCTACCAAAATGTCTGCGGCTAAAATATTTTTTTTTTATACGAAATTTTAATATTTAATTAATAATAAAGTTTAATTGCTGATTTATATACATAGATTACACATACATACATTGTCTGTATGTGTCATTTATAATTATATTGAATGTCGAGCAATCACAAAAATATATTTGGAAGAAAAAACAAAACATTAAATAAATTCATGAGTTCGTGTAAGAATGACTAACAATTTTATTTGACCTTAAAATCGTTTTGCGAATTCCGTTTTGACATTGTTTTGTATTTCCAAAAATAACAACACTGCACTCAGCTGCTCCGACAGCAGCGCAGTGTAAAAACAAACAAAGACCACTGACTATCACCTACACAGTTAGTCCCCAAAGCCAACACATCGTCGGTTGACTGTTGGGGTTTTGTAGCATATGGCCACTCTCGTTTTTGTTTTCGGTCGCAGTTGACTCCATTGTGTGCATTACGTGCACTCCTTTCTCTACTTTGAATCGTTTGTGCGTGTGTGTGGGTACCTGCAATTAGACGCCCGATAAGAATCTCTTTTTTGTTGCGGCGGCAGCAGCTTCTTTTTTTTATGCCAATGTGTGTAACTGGTCGAAATAGTCGGCCGTAAATGCAGTTTAAAAATGGTATTTGCTTCTGGTATGGCAGTCGCCGCCGTCGCCGTCTCCACCACCATCACTACCACTGCAGTGATGGTAACGCTTACCCCACACATAGCCATTTGCAGAATTTGGCCCCAAATCTACGCTACCGGTGATTACAATTATCGCTGACATTAAAATCGTCAAACGTAATGTCAGCAGGTCTGTTGGCGTAGTGGGTATCGAAGGCATGACAAATACAAACAACTAAAATATGTCAACGGAACTGCGTAACCTCAATTGTTGTGTTGTGTTTTTTTAGTAAATGAATTGGATTGAACAGTCTGATTATTACCATGATTTAAACATTTATTAAATCCACTAACTA
Source organism: Muscina levida (assembly GCA_964034835.1). Taxonomy (NCBI): domain Eukaryota; kingdom Metazoa; phylum Arthropoda; class Insecta; order Diptera; family Muscidae; genus Muscina; species Muscina levida. The sequence goes on along the minus strand of OZ035880.1, from coordinate 65,988,461 downwards.
AACGATAATAACATAAAACAGACGGGTTATTAGAAATATGTACAAAGATGATGGCGTAATTATAATAATTTATTTGTAATATATTCGGACTATGAAGTAAACTTGAGTGACATTTAAATTCGTTCCATGCAACAGCTGATTTTGCATCAGAAAACACACGTATTTAATTGTCACATCTCTGCAATTTGTTTAACCGCTGTTTAAAGTAGTATGTTGATATGACTATCTATAGATTCAAAAGCGGCAAATATTTGATTAAGCTTTTCTTAAAAATGTATCTTAAACAACAAATCTTTGTCATATGTACGATTTCTATTAAAGTTCAAACATGTGCTCTTCTTATAAAATACAAAATTTATTGTAATTTATGGACATTTATATGATATGCTTACCAATCCCACATCAGCTGATTATTGTTGTTATGGTGATCAGACTTGTTTGTTTATATTATACATAGTATCTATTTAAAAAATATAGTGTTTCATTATCATGGACTTAATTTATTTAAAATTATGTTCGGAATTCAGGTGAATTTTGTTTTGTATTAGTGTTTAAAAAACAACCGCTGTACTCCCCACAAGCAATTCATTTTGTTATCAAGTGGTGTCATGGTTTTATTTTTCAAGATATCAAGAAAATTCTTCGCCGATACAAAAAAAAATGTACTTGTGAGCATAGTAATTTAAGTGAAATATTCATAAAACTGTTTTCAATTTTCATATTCACCAATACTGGATTGATTGAAACTTTTTAGAATTTTGAAATATTTTCGAAAATATTGAATTGTATAAATAAATTACAACAATTCTACAGGGTGGAAAAAAAATCTGTGGGCCAACCTCTTTTAATTGTCAGTTTTTGCCCAAAAATTTCGCGGACTGAGGACCCAATGAGTTGTTGATGTTGTAACATGTTGCCCAATTATGCTTCAACCATGATCGTTCATAATGTTGTATTATGTAGCGCGATAGCTTAAAAGTTATGTAGCATGACAATAACAGTTCTGTATTCACTGTAACAGCATGTCCTCAATAATCTTCATAAACTAGCATTGGGTGATGCAAGGGATTTTATTCCTCCTTTTAGTATTAGAGATATGCAATTTTACCCATATAGGTGCAGCCCCTACCGCCAAGAGCACTGTAAACAACAGCGTAGGTTCGAGCGAATTAACAGGCGTTGTTAACTAACAGAGGTTGTATGCATGGATGTATGCATGTATGTATGCACGTATGTATGTATTGAGGTTCGCATGCAACAAAACTAAAAAGTGTAAAGCATAAATGAAAATGTCAATAAATTTGTTAAATTTTGATTGTTATGAATGGGTAATGTACCAAATTAAGTTTATAAAAAGGTAAAAGGTGATTATTTTGCGGAACAATTACATAAAAATTTTAAATAAAACAGTTTGCGTGGTACGTTTAGTGATTCCCTACTGAACATACTCAGTATTTGTACATTTTGTTGCATACAACCCAAGTGTTAACAAAAATTGGCTCGAACCTACGGTTTCAGGCAACATTTGACACAAATTTTAACAGTCTGGATTCTTGGATACTCTTTATGTATTGCTCTGTGATAGGTGGAAGTCTGAGAACAAATGTTGGCGAAATTGGTAAACATCTCTATAAGGACAGGTACCTGAAGTCTGTGACCATGATTTTGAACTTTGATTTGCTGTACTATCTGAATTTTGTAAGGATGTTAACGTAAATTTTTGTGAAGAATGGGGTTTAAAGATGTGCTGGCCATACTTACTGTTGAATCTGTTTCCTCGAACATATGCTCCAATTTTCTAACCATTTGCAGCGATGGAGTTTCTCTCTATGCCGTATGGCGAAGAATCGTTGCTTCAAATGTACTAGCGTACGCATCACGTGCGTTGTGCTTTGCTAAATAATGTCATGGAACTGAATTCCCATTGGCTGCTCTTGAATCATGTATCCCCTCCGCCCCACACCGCTGAGACAGCTTGGGACAGTTACTGATACAAATACAAACCGACTTTTGGTCCTCTCTGTATTTTTAGTGTTTCAGCATTTATGAGAAAGCTCTGTGCAAAGTGGGTGCCGCGCAAGCTCACTTTTGACCAAAAGCAACGATGAGTTGATGATTCGAAGCAGTGTTTGGAGATGATCAAGCGTAATAAACCTGAGGTTTTGCATTGATATGTGACAATGGATGAAATATGCCCCTATCATTTCACTTCGAAGTCCAATCGACAGTCATCCGAGTGGGCTGCACACGATAAACATGCTCTAAAGCGTGGGAAATCGCAACAGTTGGCTGGCAAAGTTATGGCGTCAGTATTTTGGGATGCGCATGGAATAATTTTCATTGACTACCCTGAAAAAGCAAGGACCATCAACAGCGACTATTACATAGCGTTATTGGACCGTCTGAAGGGCATAAGGAAGAAAAAGGAAGTGCTGCTTCACCAAGACAGTGCACTGTGCCACATGAATTGAATCCGCATCCACCGTATTCTCCAGATCTAGTCCTCAGTGACTATTTCCTGTTCTCAGATCTCAAAAGAATGCTCGCCGGAAATCGCTGAAACTGAGGCCCATTTTGAAGCAAGAGACAAATCGTACTACATAAATGGTATCGAAAAGTTGGAGGGTCGCCATAATCAGTGTATCACCCTAGAAGGGAATTGAATAAAATAAAACAACGACTTTTGCCAAAAAAAAATTGTTTTACTATGGAAGGCCGGGGACTTTTCAATTTCCCTGTTAAATCGGTATTGGTTAAACCGAGAACCAAAAAATAGAATCAAATCCATGTTTCTAGTGGGCTTAATGTGCATTCAGACATACGGATCTGTCGACGGGTTTATCAAATCTGCTGGAAAATGCGTGTAATCGATCAAACAAAAGGGCCTAAAACGTGACAAATACGATACTTACTAACTTCAAATCGATATTAAATCGGTATGGAAGTTAACTTGACAAAACGAATGATGCAGGACTTCATTTTTTGGGGCTACTTTCACGTGCAGTTTTCAGCATTGAGTCCCAAAATCATATGTTGTACTGTCATACGGATAATTTAAAATCGGTCGAGTAGTCAAAAAATTAGGTTAACTTTTACAATGTTTTCAGATGAAATTAATTCAGTTTTATTAATTTTTAAAAGTTATAACGAAGATGTAAACAAAACAACCCAATCAAATGTCATTGCTGTCAATTTTACGAAAAACTAATTTCAATGAGTTTTTCTCGTTGGAAAAAAACGTAATCTTAGCATTAAAGAATAACAGTTTGCATCTTCGAAACCGGTTTACTGTAAAACCGAAACCAGCTTCATTAACAAGCACTTGTTCTTTAATTCTCTAGTACATGCTCAACGCATACTTTCGTTTTCATTTATTTCTCGTTTTTCAATTACTTACAATTTCCTTCGAGTGTAGCCCACAGTGTTGCCCATATTGAGACGGTATTGTAGTTGCCGACGTTTTCATATTAAGCCAAAGTTTGACTTGTTCGTAGTGTTGTAAGAAAAATGATTACCAACAGTTTCTTTGCAATGCTATTTTCACAGACATTATTGGTATTTGTGGCGTTTTCCGTTTTCGTGTCTCTTTTTTTGCTGTGTTTTTGTTAACCATTTTCTATGCATTGACTTAACATTTGCAACGGTTAATTATTACGAAAATAAAAAATCTGGAGGGTCAGGTTGCTGAGGTAGCAACTACGTCAAAGAAGAGAGGGAACAAAACGCAACAATCGCAACTCAATTCCTTCAAATGCCAAAACGAAACCAACAATTACAACGTTTAGGTCATTAATTTGTTTCGTTGGCCGCAATACCGGTAAATATTGTTGTTTCTCTGCTTCTTGTTAGGTTTAGTTTTGGGGAAGTCTCATTGCTGAGGCTTAACATTTCAAAGGGGGACCCTTCGTTTTTGTTCGTTTGTTGAAGCTGACTTGAGGTTTCTTAAGGTCATCAGCACAATAAAAATTATGTTTTTTTTTTCTTTTTTCGTGTTGTATTGTTGGTTTTTATATTTTTTTGGCCCATTGTAATAAATTGTGATCTTTTGTAATGTGTAGTAAGTGCTAGGAAGCACTTGTATTATTATGGATTTGTTGGGGTTTTTGTTGTCTCGATTGGGGAGAATTATTGCCATGTCATGTTTGACATTAGTGGTCTTATTTATTTTTTCTTTTTGATAGTGCATGAGTTGCACTTCTCTTGTTTTCTGTATGAGCATAAAGAGATAATTATAAGCAGTCGCATTCCAATCCAGCTTAAGAAGCATATATAGCGACGAACAGCTGTTTTACAGCTGATTATGCCCTGAGTGGACTTGGTACGATGGTGGCAATAATGTTAGAAAGAATAACGCTTTAAAATAAATGCCCTGTCCAGCTTACTAACTTGTTTCGTTTCGTGTGTTTGTGTAAAAACCTTTGAATGCCAATATACGGCATTTGGAACTGCATTATGAAATATGATTTATAAAGCTACAGTGATGTAGCTATATAAGAAATGTTGTTGCCGTGATTTTCCAATTGTTATCAATAATATTGGTTTTGTTTAATTGACGTATTGAGAACGTAATTTCTAACCAGCTTAGCACATAACTGTTTGTCCCTTTTATAATCGAAAATGGAAATTCTTTGTCGGACTAGGTACCTTAGCTGGTTTTAATTTATAATGGCTATCTTATCCGTAATTTTGGATTATCAGACACAATTTCACAATCAGTGGCAGAGTTTGTATTAACCCATTGTAAAATAAGCGTTAATCTCATATCAATAGCCTTTAATCTTGACAGTTTTTTTCTGTTAATTTACGGACAATCGAAAGTTGTGCTAATCCCTAAAGAGTCATCCGTTATTGATGTAATAACCCTTATTTTTTTTGCAACAGCGAAAAAATTAAATAACAAATAGTACTATATACAATACGTAACAATATAACATTTAACTATTGGTATCGCTATAATATAATGAATATTAAAATTCATTGTAATTGTTTATATTTATTTACAATAAACATGTATGTATGTATTACATTTGACACGTTTTCACTATAACTATTAGAATGCGCGAGTAATAACAATAAAAATATTTAAAAATTTATCAACAAAAAAAATCACAATTTCATTGTAACGCTTTATTTTTTAACACAATTTACAGGATGGTAGTGCTTAATTGAGATTGCTATCGTAATGTCGGAGATACATAGTTGTTTATGTATGTTATATTACACAGTACAACATTTTTCAGCTCATTGATGTGGGACTCAATTCTGAGAACTGCACGTGAAAGTATCCCCAAAACGGAGAAGTTCTGCATCATTCATTATGTCAAGTTACATGCCATAATAAATAAATATCGATTTGAAGTTAGTAAGTATCGTATTGGGGAATTTGTCACGTTTTGGGCACTTTTGTTTGACTTAACTATACGATACTTACTAACTTTAAATCGATATTAAATTATTATGGCATGCATGGAACTTGACAAAACGAATGATGCAGAACTTCTTCTTTTTGGGGCTATTTTCACATGCAGTTCTCAGAATTGAGTCCCAAAATCATATGTTGTACTGTGTTATAGATTAAATCCATAAATGCGTTATAAGCATTTCAGTTATTTTACAATCGTGTTTGGGATCGACCGTGACATAATGATAAGAACGCGCGGATGATCTAGGTTGAATCCCTGATGCATTGGGAATTAGTCTAGGCTACGAGCTGTCATGTAAATGTCATCTCTTTGGGATATAATTTTTTGTCCAAAAATTTTGCAAACTACACCCAATGAGTCATTGGAGGTGTGACCTGTACTTCCATTCACGATCGTTGTTTAAAACCATTGCAAATCTGTAGCACTGAAGCAAAAAAAAACTGTGGCTCTGTATTCCATGTAATAGTTTGAAAACACGTTCAATGTGAACTTAAGGCGCTAACGAATTCTCTCCATCTGTCACGATGAATTGCCGAAGTTTTGACTTGGTTCCATGTCATTCTAAATTCTTCATATGCTCTCTTTGTACTTCTTATCCATGTAGAACATGGGCTGCCTGATCTTAGTTGTCCCTACGAAAAATCTGTCGCAAACATCGGTTGACAATTGTTTGAAGTCTCCTCAAGGTGGTTTGGGTTAGGTTCTAATTGGTGCAACCGTCAAGAAGCACGTTCGTGACGCTACTATTAAAAATCCGAGTTTTTGTAGCCTTGGAACTGTTATTTGCTCTCCAGATGTTGTAGAGCGATTGGAAAGCGGAATGGGGTTTAGTAATTCGATTATTGACGTCCTTATTTGATCGGTTATCCAAAAGCCATCCAATGAATGCGCTGAATGCGCCTTACTAGCTGATTCTCGGTAAAATATTTTGACATTCATTTTAGAGATTGCAGATTTCGCATGTAGATAAGATGTTTTCAGATTTTCAAGTGTTCTCAGTAATCCATGACTTTCGTACTGGTAGTCTAGGACCGAGAACGGCTTTTGCGCTTTGGCTGTAAGTTTGGATGACGTAATTCCATGTCTGTTCTCCGAGTTATTAAGCTGCTGTTGAATGGAGTTAGTATAGTAACCTGATATCGTTGGGTCTGGTAGACGATTTTTTTTTATAGCGGCTGGACGAAGTCTCAGAACCCCCAAGAGTATCATATGGTCGCTGTTAATGACAGACCATGTCTGGCTCTCACATCAAGCAGCCAACTAAGGTATTGCTTAATCACGTGGACAGTTTTGTTTTTGGTGCGACCGTCGGGGGACTGCCACATAGATATATATGTATATAAAAGGCTTAGGGGATTGACCTGAAGATGCCACGCCCCTTTTTAGATAATTATATGAGCCAAATAAATTAATCATTTGCAATTATATTTTCTTAGTTTGATACTGTCCATATGGGCTCTATCTAGAGTATACAAACATTCGACTTTTTCGAAAAACCGGTTTCGGTTTTACTCTAAATTTACATTATTCCAAAAACTCGGTTTTCGAATACTAAATTAAGAAAAAACCGGGTTAACCGGTTTTTTCGGGTTTTTCAATTGTGCACAAAAGTAATAAAAAGTGTTACTATTATTACAAATTTAATTTTGAAATGTTAAAAACAGCGTATTGTTTATATTATCGTACTAATAATCTGGTTTTTATTAAATACAGCCATTCATAAAATTATTTATACGTCTCCTAATATATTCCTCAGGTAAAATTTTCAGTTTAACCTTAAATTAAGTTTGAAATAGGTCCTTAAACACAATGTTTTTTTATCGTTTTAGTGCTTTTTCGATACCAGGTGTTGTCATTGAATTGAATATTCTTATCGACTCCTTACGTGTCCTTATTTCAAGAAAAGTCTGAAAAGGACATTATAATAGGACTTTACAACATTCAAATGTTCCACAAAAATGTTGCTGAGAAATTCTACTTAGGGTGCTCTAAGACAAAAATCAATAACTCCAACTTTTACTAATCACTTTGTTTTCAAATCACTGTGTGAACAGGGACCTAAAAAAGTCCGACCATCTATGTTTCTTCATGTTTTAGTGCATCTTCGATATCAGATGTATTCAATGAAATTTAAGGGGATTTTTTGTGGAACATTTAAACTCTCTATCTGCACTCCTTAGCTGTTTTTTCACCCTTACATCGTGAAATGTCAGAAAATGATCTTTAAATGTGTCTTTACAGCAAGCATTGAGCATATTATATGTTGTTATGCTGTGATTTTCATATTTTCAAAAAACCGTCGAAACCGAAAAAACCGACCTCAAAAAACCGGTTATTCGAAAATCGATATTTTGTTAAAACCGGCTGACGGTTTTGAACAAAAAAACCGGTTTGCCGGTTTCGGTTTTGTATACTCTAGCTCTATCATAGGCTATATGAAAATATAATTACACAAATGGGCGTGGCACCGGTCATATCTCACGAGCTATTAGAGGTATGAAAAAGAGTTTTGCTACATACTTAACTAGTAAAAGGGAGATTACTTCTCGCTGGAAAAAGGGCGGTGCCACGCCTTATTTGAAAAAATCGTTATGTGGACGAAATAAACAGACCGATTGAAATGAAATTTGTACTGTGTAGTACTACCTCTATCTTAGGCTAGATGAAAACATATTTCCGCAAAGCAGCGTGGCACCGCCCACACAAACCAAAATTCCAATCGGTCATATTTCACGAGCCATAAAGGGCATGAAGATCAGATTTCCTTCATATGTAAATGTTACATGGTGAATTAGGCCTTGCTGGGAAAAAATTTGCTGGGCGGTGCCACTTTTAAAATAAAATGGTATGTTGTTCATATTTATAGAACGATTGTAATAACATTTTTAGAATCCATATATTTAAAATTGCTTGACTAACTGATTGGGTCAAATGGCTGTAGATAGGATGATACAAATTTGGTGTGTTAGATCCGCATTTCGTGTAAACTTCAACTAAGAATTTATTTCTGGAAATTCGTACTTTTAGGTGTTAAAACTACCAGTTAGGGATAAAACTTGTACCATCACCCAGACCAAACCCGAGAAAATGTATATGGACATGCTCCCTATAGAATAAGAGGTGGTACCAGTCCATTTTAGTTGTGCGAAATGAATGTCTTTGACCAATGAGATAAAGCTACAATCACATAAATGAGGTGTACGTTCGTCTTAGGATCGTTTGCATTTTACCTGTATTGATTCAATTCTTAAGAAGATTCATTGTAAGTACGGGTGAGGCAACGCGAGCCGGGAAAGCTAGTTTATGAATATTTTTGTGGCAAAATTTTGTGCCGCCCATAAATAACCAATGGTGTAAACATAAATCAACCAGTCTGTCACCATATTTTTTTCTTTCAGACCCGAGACCGTGACATTGCTATTATCGCATCCTGTTTTTGCATTGAAAACGATACTCTCATATACTGATTTATATTCCAGTACTGTTATTTCACCTTAATAACTTGTCATCGCGACAAGAATACCAATTGGTTGATCTATCTTTTCGTAACACCTCTGTCCCATTCCGACGTGGCTGCTTAACGCAGCTACCGTCCTTTTAAGATAGATCGCAAATAAAATAAACATTAACAAGAATAGGATTATAGCGCCTACTACATATGTTTTACTCTTTACTGTATTCATTCCTCTCTGGTACAAGGCTGCCTTTATAATTCATATGAGGTATTGCACGTACGAATGATGTAAAATATTTTGCTATACATGGGACTAAATTTTATTTCATTTTCTAATGTACAAATGCTTAATTTTTTTGTACCGTTCATTGATATTATTAGGTATCTCTCGTTTGCTATAATTTTGTGTGCCATCTCTCAGAATACCAAAAGCATCTTTTTTTTTTTTTTTTTTTTATTAGCCTTTAAAAACAACTTGACACATATATATATTTATATCTTAGTGCCTAAGTCAGAGGCCGAAATGATCAAAGATTTCCATTCGCTTCGATCTTGTGCGCACCGTCTCCAGTCAGTCCTACCAAGCAGCGTCAGTGATTCCTCCACCTGGTCCTTCCAACGTAGTCGCGGTCTCCCTCTTTTGCGCCGTCCTTCGAGGTCTTGATAGAATACCTTTCGCGCTGGAGTTTCCTCATCCATTCTCACGACATGACCTAGCCAGCGTAATCGTTGCACTTTGATCCGCTTGACGACATCAATGTCGTGGTATAACTCGTACAGCTCATGGTTCATTCGAATCCTAAACTCGCCGTTTACGCAAATGGGTCCATATATTTTGCGGAGTATTTTTCTCTCAAACACCGCCAGATGAGCTGCATCTGCCTGTGTAAGCACCCAAGATTCGGAGGCGTACAACAGGACCGGTAAAATTAGTACCTGATACAGCTGGACTTTGGTAGTTCGAGATAGGGTGGTGTTTATAAAGTGCTCGCGTAGTCCAAAAAAACACCTGTTAGCAAGCACTATTCTCCGTTTTATTTCGAGGCTGACACTGTTGTTCTTGTTCATGGCGGATCCAAGGTAGATAAATTCATCCACTACCTCAAAGCAATAGTTTTCAACGTTCACGCTGCGTCCCCAACGGGTGGACACTTTGTTCGATGATACCATTAACTTCGTCTTGTCCTCATTCACTGCCAAACCCATTTTCGCTGACTCCCTTTCAACTGATGTGAAAACAGCTGTTACCTCTCGCATCGTTCGACCTATAATGTCGATATCATCGGCATATGCGAGCAGCATGTGGCTCTTATTAAATATGGTGCCAGACATGTTAACCGCTGCTTTCCTTAACACCTTCTCCATCACTATGTTGAACAGCATACATGACAAACCGTCACCCTGTCTAAGACCTCTCGTCGTATCGAATGGTGCAGATAGATCCTTGCCAATCCGAACAGAGGATTTGGTATTCGTAAGGGTACACCGGCAGAGACGAATTATCTTCGCAGGAATACCGAACTCAGACATGGCTTCGTATAGTCGATGCCTGATGGGACTATCGAAGGCAGCTTTGTAATCGACAAAGAGGTGGTAAGTGTCGATTTGCTTCTCATGGGTTTTCTCAAGAATCTGCCGTAGTGTAAATATCTGATCCGTCGTGGATTTGCCTGGTCTAAAGCCGCACTGATAAGGTCCAATCAGGTTTTCCACAATTGGCTTTAGACGTTCACACAGTATGCTAGACAGGACCTTATACGCAATCGGTAAGAGGCTAATTCCACGATAGTTTTTACACTCACTACGGTCACCTTTTTTGTAGATTGGACATAGCACACTGAGATTCCAATCCTCTGGCATGCTCTCCTGAAGCCAAATGTTCTCTATGAGCTGTTGCATGCTTAAAACAAGCTCATCTCCACCCGCCTTAAACAACTCAGCTGGAAGACCATCAGCCCCAGCGGCCTTGTTGTTCTTTAGGCGGGATATGGCAGTTGTTATCTCAGCTTGGCTCGGAGGTGGACACTCGATGTTATCATCTCGGATTGGTGCACAGTCTTCATCAGCCGAGTTTTCACACATCAATAGGCTGCAGAAGTGATCTTTATATATTCTCAGTACGCTCTCGGAGTCAGTAACGAGATGACCATCCTTGTCTTTACAGGAGGGAAGACCTGTTCCATGTACCTTTCCTTTTATCTTCTGATAGAATTTTCGGGCTTCACCTCTGTTCCTGTAATCTTCAATACACACATTATTCCGCTCCTTAAGCTCTCGTTTTTTTCGCCTGAAGAGTCGAGTCGCCTCCCGCCTCTTCTCCCTATACTTTTCATGAACAGCTCGCGTTGCCATTGGCTGCAGTTTGGCCCTGTATGCAGCATCTTGTTCCCGGGTGGCATCGCGGCATTGGTCATCGTACCAGGCATTATCGTTAAAGGGCTTCACATACCCTAGTACGGACCGCGCAGTCCTTTCCATCGAGTGGGCAATATGTTGCCATTGCGCGCTAGTATTTTCGGGAGTTGGAGCATCAAGAAGTAGTTGAGTGAGTTGGTCAGAATAGGCGTTGGCTATCTCCGCGGTCTGCAGTTTAGCGATGTCCAGCTTTCTCTGTGCCTGGTTGCGCAGGGTTTTCGCTCTGCTTAGCCTAGTACGCACCTTCACTGCAGTGAGGTGGTGATCCGAGTTGATATTCGCACCTCTGATCACTCGTACGTCTAAGACACTTGACGCGTGCCTTCCATCGATTACCACGTGATCAATTTGGTTTCTCGTTACTTGATCGGGAGATATCCACGTTGCTTTGTGAATGTTTTTGTGGTCAAATCGTGTGCTGCTTATTACCATGTTCCTTGCTGCAGAGAAATCAATCAGTCTGATTCCGTTTGGCGATGTGTCAGTATGCAGACTAAATTTTCCGACTGTTGGGCTAAAGACATTCTCCCGGCCTATTTTGGCATTAAAATCTCCCAGCACGATTTTAACATCATGGCCCGGGCTACGGTCATATGTTTCTTCAAGTTGGGCGTAGAATTCGTCTTTGACCTCGTCACTTTTCTCCTCCGTCGGAGCATGAGCACATATCAGGGTTATGTAGAAAAATTTTGCCTTTAGTCTTATGGTGGCGATTCGTTCACTGACAGGAGTAAACCTAGAGACCAGGTGTCGTAGTCTCTTGCCGACCACAAATCCACAACCAAACTCATGCTTTTCCGCGTGGCAGCTGTAGTACACGTCACACATCCTCATCCGCGAGCATCCATATCCAGTCCACCGAATTTCCTGTATAGCAGTAATGTCAGCCTTATACTCATCGAGGACATCCGCCAGTTGAATAGAGGCACCTGGTCGGTAAAGAGTTCTAACATTCCAAGTGCATATTCTCAAATCATGGTCCTTAAAACGTTTGCGGTGGTCGTCAACATTTTGGGGGTTTCTTTTTCTCTTATTTCTCATTTTATTCACTGCCATTATACTGGTGGCGGGTGGCAAGCCCAGCCCACCAGGTTCTGCATTTTATTCCTACTGCCAGGAAACATTTCAGCCGCTCATTCTGAGGCAAACGCTGACCAGGAAGCCGCCCAATATGGAACAGACGCTATGGATTTTCGCAATTTAGTTTTCGGAAAATGTGGGTTGCTAACCCTCGTCTCCTAGATTGGTAATACGGCTGCTATCTGCACGTCCAATCCCACGATGCAACCATGCTTCAGCGGTTCAAGCCTACTTTCCTGAGACGTCTCTTTGACCATTCAGGATACATGGTTGTAATGCCTTCTAACTTTAGCTAACTTCTAAGCGGTTGCTTTGAAGTCATTGCCCGGGGAATACTTGGTCTAAGACCGGAAGTAGTTAGCTGCTTGGACAGTGCCACAAAGGAATCGATTCTGGTCACTCCCAAGTGAGTAACAATCAGTAACTTTCCACCTCTGAGCAAAGTCCCATTCCCCACCAAAAGCATCTACGTCACAAATTACTCCGTAAATAACCTCTATCGTAATCTGGTACTAAAAGCATTATACAATATAACGATTTGGCGTTTAAATACAATTCCCCTCTTATGCCATAAACACCATAATCGGAATTTGTAATAAAAAATTTTACTACTCCTAGTTTTAGATTTATTTGCCAAGATTCCAAGTGTTTCGCCTCGATGTATCTTTGAGTGTAAACCTTAGTAAAATATAAATCTCACTTTTAAAGACATTAAAATTCCACAATGCTAATAGAATGTCATATTTTTTCGGTTTTTATAGCTTCTACATTTCGTAAAGAATTTCAAGTAATCAATAAACGAGAATATATCTATATATAGCGAGAGTTGGTCGCTTAATGTGATTGCCATACAAATGACGTCTATCATTTAGTTGTGTTTCTAACATTTTATTGTTTATTCACTGTCGCAATTGTTCTATGTCAGCACAGAGAGGACCTGTTGGAATATTCGATATTTATTAAACAAATTAGCCATTCTATGCGACTCGTACTGTTTTCCATACAACGTTTCGTGAATAATTTGTGTGCCGCCGAAAGTGTGCACACTTTTGCATCCATCTACTTAATAACCATATCTCGTTTATTCGATTTGAATAATTACAATAAAATTTCAATTAATGTTAAAGGGATTACTGTGGGCAGTTGGGGTGGTAAAGGGGGGGTATGGTTAAAGTTATGATCACAATTTGCAGTGGTCACATTTGGACATGATTGATTATGACAGGTTTGTGTGTGTAACTAAGTTAGTACTACTTGGTAGTTAGACGACAATCTACATGTATGTATTAGCAGCTGTTGTTGTTGGTAGTTAATACAAACAATAACAAATTGTTAGGGAAATTATTTTAATTAATTTTTGCACACTTTACGGAAATTGTTGTTATCGCTTGAAAACCATATAAATATGATTAAATTTATAATTTAAATTAATGACAATATGCCCAAGGGGATATTCAGGGATTATGTTATGATGATGTTAGTGACGACTTCATGTGACTCCTGTTACTGTTGGGTACAGACAGTGGATTTATATGTTACCAAAAAGATATAACATAGTATCATGTCTTTTTGTTTCAAGTAAAGACTGGTACTAAGTTTTCACATTAATTGTTGAGTAATATAAAATTAATTTTCACGTTAATTGTTGAGCAATATCAATTTTTGCTAAGAAATTAGTCAGTATGCTTTAAATTCCTATATTCAAATAATTTTTTTGGTCAATAAAAAAATTTAAAAATTAAAAACATTTCGTTCAAAATTGTTTGCATATTTTATTTCATTTGAAAATGTAAATGCTGCTGTAAACAATTTCGTGTAAAAAGTCTAGTACTAGTACTAAGTTGTTAGTTTTATTTACATTAATTTTACAGTGAAATATTTTGTATGGGATTTTAATGCATTTGGTATAAAATATTGGTGTAAATACTGGCCTTAACTGCATATCCTTTTTTTTTTTGTATCAAAGTATCTTCTATTTTGAATATTATGTTATCCCAAACCCAATCTCAACATGTCGCACTGATCAATTGACATATTTCGCCGATTAGCCAATGGCCACCACATAACTGTCCATTTACTTATATTCCAAATGAACACCACTTTTCCTGGTTACCCAACCACCCACACCCATTACTTTCAATGTCAACTGCTGGAGAACAACTTAAGTTTCATAACAGTTTTCCCACTGCAATTACCTTACGCCACCGCCGCCGCTCTCAACTACAGTGACAGGTCATTAAAATTGGCTTGTTATTTACCAAATACCGGTTACTCAATGCGGGGCTGGGTGTTTGGCAAACCTGTGTACTACTTATCACACCCACAAATTCCACACTACCGACACCAAAGGCTTTTTGTTTGTTTTGCATCAGAACCAGTAATTGTTAGTTTCCAGTTTCCAGGCAGCGTTCGATTAGCTGCATGTTCATAACGTAACCGAACCGTGTGAATGAACATTTATTGAAAGCAAAAAATTTTTGTTTCTCTAACCGAGAGTACATATAGTGTAGATATTTTGTAACTACGACAACAAATGTGTAATTGATCTTGGTTTACATTGGCCACACAATTGTGTATTAGGATCGGCCGTTTCGGCTCGAATAAGGTAATAAAAATTTATTGCTCTAAGAATCTAGTTTATCACATTCATGCCACTCTCTGTAAACTATTTGTTTTTTTTTTTTATTCTGGTTGTGCTTTTTTTTGCTGATGTAATATTTGTATAAAATTACCAACCAGGAAAATATGATACAACATCGAGATCTAATTTCGAACAAAGATCAATAAATCAAATGACCGGAAAGTTGTTGTAAAGTTGGGTTTACTTTCTAATCGACTATAGTAAGACGTATCTCGTATTCCTAATGACAGAACTGGAAAATAACGTGATAGAATTGCAATGGCCTTGAAAGGGTTTAAAACATTAAAATATTTTTTTTATATGACACGTTTCAAAGGATACTTGAAGTACACAGTACAACACATGATTTTGGGACTCAATTCTGAGAACTGCGTGTGAAAGAAGCCCCAAAAAGATGAAGTTCTGCAACATTCGTTTTGTAAAGTTACACGCTATAATAATTTAATATCGATTTTAGGCTCTTTTGTTTGACGTAACATAAATACTTTGTTTCAGCTAAATCGGCATAGTGGTTCTCGAGTTATGTCAAAAAAAAGGGCCTAAAACGTGACAAATTCCCCTATACGATACTTGCTAACTTCAAGTCGATATTAAATTATTATGGCATGTAACTTGACAAAACGAATGATGCAGAACTTCTTCTTTTTGGGGCTACTGTCAAGTGTAGTTATCAGAATTGAGTCCCAAATCAATGAGCTGAAAAATGTTGTACTGCGTTATGGAGCCGGGATGGTGTTGTATGGAGATCCTTAGTAACAAGATTTGGGTGCGACAAAACGATTAGTTTTGTGAGGCTAGAAAAACAATTTTATAAGCCGCAAAACTGCCCGAAGTCGCACCTAGGGGGTATAAAAGTATGACCACCCACAATAAATGTACCTCCCAAATTTTTTTCCAAATATACCTATTTCATTTTGTTATTTTACAGTTGACTCCTCAAATGTATGACCGACCCCCAAAATTTTAGCAGCCCCAACAGTTTTCTCATTTTCTCAGAACATTTCTACCCTGTATCTTCAATCTTTAAGGTGGTCCCTATACCTTTTTTTATAAATTGTTTTTATGAAATCCGCTCCTGCCGCTCCAATGGTGCCTCTTAGAGGGGTAAAATGTTTGACCGTCCCCCACTATTTTTTCCCCTCATAAAATTATTTCCAAAAATACGTTAACCCAATATTCTCCTCCTAAAGTGGTTCCCATACAAAAATCATTGTTGTTAAAAAATTTGCTCCACCCACTTTACCCACATAAAGTATTTTCATACCCAAAGAAAAAAGTCAATTTGGTCTCCCTACGATGCGGAGACCTGTATCAGGTTTGGTTTAGTCGTTCTATGGGTCACGACACCCGGTTGTTGGATAGCCACGCAACTCCACGACGGGCCCAAACCCTACCCGCGATTTGGGTATAAACCACAGCCACCACGACCAACTTGGAGCAATAGGAATCAATATATATCTCATCATATAAGAAGGAGACAGCTAACAAATGCATCGTTATTAATAAATTAGTTGCAATTAACATCGCGTACATTGAACTATTGCGTTTCCTACACATGACTTGTGTCGATTTTATTCAATCAAACATAACTGCTTGTCCAAGCTCAAGAGCAAGCATTAGCCGTGTGACTATATTTATACTTATCTCTACTGCTGTAAAGTTATCAATCAAAGGTAATTGTTAATAAATTCCGGTACATGTATTTCAACAAGACATCTTGTCAACGCTTGTCTTGTCGGCTATTGACACCTGTTTCATGGCGTCAATTATGATCATATGCGGACGTTTTGTTGACATGACAGTGAGGAAATAGAACTATCGTTTCGTCGGAAATTAAATGAATTACCAAAATTCGAAAAACAGGTAATTTTCAAAACAAACATAGAAGTACCGGCACTTAAATGCTAATGCGATCATATCGTATTCCGTAATTGTATTTTTTTTTTTTTTGTTTTTTCCCTACAAATACTCTCAACATTAATATTGCTGTGCAAAATCATTCGAATCGATTTGATTTGAGATTCGTGACGTGACTATCACTGCTTAAGGCGATGAGAACGAAAGAAACATAAGAAGAGGAAGTTGATAAATATGGTCTGTCCGTCCGGCCGTCCGTCCGTCCATCCATCCATTCATTAACAAAAAGCGCCACATTGTCTGAGTTCTGTTTGTAGGTGTGATGCGATCGTGTTTCGGTTGGCGTCTTCTCTCTGACATTTTGTTGTTCTTCTTTTTTTGAATTTATTTATAATCTAACGCTGTTGTGTCTATTTTTATGCGAATGCGAATTGATTATTATAAATCATTGTATGAATATTAGTCACAAGATCCACATGTCTGGCTGGTATGATGACTTAATCACAAAAGGCAACCGAGATTGTGTCGAAATCACTCAATTAAACTTTAATCAAATTGTTATTAATATACTATTTATGGGATTTCACACAAAAATACATAAATACACACGTATACGTACATATATACTTGAACATCATTTCTCAAGATTCGAAATGATATAATTTGTTCATTTTACCAACAATCAATTGAAAATGCCAACGACCTCTTGAAATAAAATTAAACGATTTTAAAGTGTTCCTCAATAAAGAAACAAAATACCACGAATTTTTTTTGAAAGTTTAAACAAGTTGGTTTTTCGATCATTGGCCACCCGTTGAAAGATATTTGTGTTTGGTTGGTGTGTGTGTAAGTGTGAATGTACATTTTTGCGCTACATTAATTTGAATGTCGGAAATTGTTTTTAAATAAACCACCACCAACAATTATGCATAATGTTGATTAAACATTATTTGGATATGTGGTGGTTATGTTTTTAACATCATTAAAGGCAGGACGGCAGCAGCGTTAACAACGACAACAACAGAATTTGGTATTATCTCTAAATTACTGTCAAGTTCAAGTTGAAGATAATGCAAAGTAAAGCAATAGTTTACGTAAAAGTGATTCAGTGATAAACAACTTGGCACGATTATACTATTTTTGGTACAATTTAAAGCATTAAAGTACAATTGTACACATTTGGATTATTTCGTACAAGTGAATAAACTAATTTAAGCATATTTAAAAGTGAATTAATAAATAGCGCAGAAAAACGACATGATTAATTATAAATTGGACAATAATTATTATCTGCAGTTATTTGAACAAAATCTGGGCACTTTTAAAATAAACTCTAATGTGTGTCCAAGTTATTAAAGTGAATTCATAAATATATATATTCGTAATATTACACCGTGCAACAGTGGTTTTCACACTAGATGAAGACCATATATACGTGAAACTATAGACCTTATGTAGTAAAACTGCGTTCTCAGATTATCGCCAGAACGTCAGGATTTTTTTTTGGTCCAGATCCTTTAAACTCTGTTATTTGTTTGCATTGCTGAGATTCTTACCTTTCATTTGATATCCATATCGTTATCATATGGTTCGTGGAAATATTTCATTTAATTTTTTGAATGTGGTGTATCCATTGAAACTTTGAAGTCCTTTTAAAAAAATCCTGACGTTCTTGCGATAAACTGAGAACGCAGTTTTACTACATAAGGTATCTAGTTTCACGTATATTTGGTATTCATCAAGTGTGAAAACAAAAATTGAAAATTATCGCAGGGTGTTATCAGTTTGTTTTTGAGAGAGTGCTTAGAGCATATTTACTGTATGGGAATACTGAAAACTCATCTGTTCCAAAAAAAACCGGTTAGATTAATGTGAGGTTAAATAAAAAAAAATTAACAAAAATATGAGCTCAATCGGTTGAAAATTGAGATTAAAATTTGAAGTTTGCGAAAACAAACGAAATTTTTGTATTCGATTTTAATTTTTTTTTTTAAAAAATTCTTACTCTAGGTTTTACAATCTTTAAACCGTAAATGCTACCACAATTTTCCACCGACCGAGCACATATTTTTGTCAATTTTTTTTGGCCAAACCCTTCACAAAATATACCAATTTTTACGAAAAATCGAAAAATTTATTTCACAAGCTTAAAAGGGGTTCACAAACAAAAAGTTGGAATTTGTATGGAGGGATTAGCGTTTGTCCGTTCATGGTAATCTTAGAACTTTACCTCCGCTTAGAGGATAGAAGCTTGCACATCAAATTTCAGCCCGATAGCACATAGACTTACGACAGCTTACTAAAAATAAAAATAAATGCTAATAAGGGATTCCTCGACTTAAAAAACCACCACATACATATTTGGCCTAAAGAAATACAATTTTCTTTTGCCATTTTATTTCAATATCTAACTCGTTTCATGAATATTTTAGAAAATACCTATTTTAAAAATCCAGCTGCTCGAAAATAACTTTAGACCTATGGTTTCTCCTGCCCTTGTACATTTTTCTAATTCATGTGTCTGGACTCCATATTTCACAAAGTACACATATCCTACAAATCTTCGAAGAATACTGCAGTATCTTGACCTTTTGTTCTCTCTTTTGATATGACTCGCTTGTCATATCCGAAGAGGTGGTGTTCGCTCGCTCAATATGTATGTATGTACTATTTACTGTGTCTATTCCAACCACTGTGGTAGTCTTGCATGAAGAACCGGAAAGAGAAGACCGGTTTCTCTCTTCACTCGAAGGTGTAGTTTATATCATCTAGTCTTCTAAGGACAGGGACACTCGAATAGGATTTGGCCGCTTTCTGGTCGATATTCTCGTGTGGCAACAACAAAGTAAAAGGATGTTGCAGACAGTAACTTTCGATTAGTCGTATTTGTCATTGGTCCCGTTGTGTAAGTCTAAAAGCAAAAGAGTGTTGAATCAATCAGTGCCAGAAGCTGTCCCATATCTCATTCAGAATTTTTAGAGAGAAAATTAATG
The DNA here is from genome assembly GCA_964034835.1 of Muscina levida. NCBI lineage: Eukaryota > Metazoa > Arthropoda > Insecta > Diptera > Muscidae > Muscina > Muscina levida. The sequence goes on along the minus strand of OZ035880.1, from coordinate 65,968,598 downwards.
ATAGGTATAGGTTATATTATTTATAGTACGGTTTATTATCAATTTGCACACGTTGAAGCAAAATGTTAAACCAATACTGTTGCAAGTTCAAAACTCTGTCCTTAACTATGGAATATTTACGCCCACACATATGTAACGATAGTCTAATCATTAGACTATGCCTACTAAATAGCCATTAGACTCTTATCTCTCTTTAATAAACAAATCATGTTTAGATCTGAGAATTCCTAGTACTTACCTAGTGCTCTTTTAATCTGATTACATATTGACTGTACCTGAATGAACAATTCGGTTACTTTTCACTCCATACCTTTACAAATTATGTATTCATAAAATAAATTAATTAAAATGTATGTCTCGCAAATATATCACAATTGCGGGCAAGCAGCCAATAAGTCGGACCGGCCTACCTTATGGCGGCGACGCCAAGTCACACAACCATGTCTAGTAAAGCTACTTGAAGTCAACTCTGTCTCCCAAAGGTCTTTGACCATATTGGGGTGGGTGTGTATCCCCTGCAGCAATATGTGTATAGTGTCTACTGAGATTTGCATGCGACTTATTGCAATAACTAAAATCAATATTTATTATTGATATACAATTTTTTAATTACGGAAGTTTAACACGTCCCACATTGACTATTGTTTACGCTGTGGCTGTGTTCAGACGGCTGCTGTTACGCATTCAGATAAGGAACATGTAAAATATTTCTCTTGTCATTAATTGATTGTAATATCTTTACTTGAAAGCCGTACGAGCTGCGCTGCATTTGCCATTCGCCTTTGTTTAATCACAGATCAGAGCGCTATTCAATCAGATGATGATGATGACCGGGAAATCTTAATGCTTAAACAAAGAGTGTTGCGGCTGTTATCGCAACCAGATTCGCGCAGGCATTAAAGGTGGGCATAGTACACAGTCGTCGTAGTCTGCAGCGGCGTAGAGTTTGCTTAAATTGGTTTCGTATTTACTTTCGTTTGTTTCATTTTATTTTTCTTTTAAGGTCAACATTTATTTTATGATAATTAATATAAATAAAAACTCTGTTAATACGTTACGTCGTCGTCGTCTGCGTCGTCGTAAAGGGAACGAAAAATAGAATACGGAAATCATTGAATTCGTTAATTAACATGTTATTGTCATATGTTGTAGGAGGAAGATTAAATTGTTGTGGGGTTTAAAGTTTACAAATGATTGGGGATCATCGCCTACATAAGAGTATTAAATTTTGATAATATTGATCTACGACCAGTCCACAAAAAATAAATGTACACAATTTAACTGATATAGGAAAACAATGCATACAAGATTGTTTATCAAAAACAAAACAAAAAAGATTGTATTAGTAGGCAAAAAGTTTCATATAAGAAAAAAGGGAATATTTGTCAAACACCAAAGATGATGACGAATTGTTTATTCGCAAGTATCTAAGATGGGTACAAATAAGGAAAGAGATACTTTATAAAAGAAAACATACAATTAGTGCAGAAGTTTCAGTCAGTAGAACTGACTTACTCAGGCCGTCATTAAGATGGATTGACTTTTTGCTTTTATTTAAATAATATGTAATATATTACTTAAATTTTTAAATTCTTTTAACAGTACGAACATGAACAAAAAATATATCCAACTAACTCCATCGGCGTGTACCTTCAGTGAGCGAAATATTATAAGATTCCTCACATTTCGAATCAAAAATGATAAAGGGAGTAAAAATGCACTAAAACAAATTAATGAAAATATGAAACTTTCTAGATGAAATATGTATCAAAACTAGTCCCAGCTGCAAAATTAGCAAAGCCTCTACAAGCAAACATGCAACAAAACGTCATGTCTTCAAGGCCTTGTTTTCACATTTCTGAAAATTTCGGAGCACATATCAATTCCAGTCTTTTATCATTAGTTTCAACCACATAATTCGAATGCATCTTTATAGGCTAGACAGTAGCATGGATGACTTATAATCACGAGTTAGTGGGTCCAAACTCCAGCAAGGTTTACTGTCGTTAAAAAAAATGTAAAATATTCCATAATGGTTTTTTATAGAAAGCTTCCATAAGGCCTTTTATAAAAAGCTTTTATAAGGCCTTCTTATGGAAAGCGGCGACGGAAGGTCTTCTTTTCCAATCTCACGCAATGTAAAAAAAGAAAGGAAGAAAGAAGGTCAAGGAAGGCATACCGGACCCAATAGAAGCCCTTAAAACTCATGAAAGAAGGCCTTCATGATTTTAGCCGCTGGGTACTCGCCGTCTGCTGCAGTTGAGGACGATCTCAATTTACCAATTCGAATGTTTTTACTTGCACTTGTGAACTGACTACGTTTAGAGGACAATGCTGGCTGAAAAAAAGGAACTAATACCGGTAATCTGTCTATATGTGGATAGACAGGTGTGTGAGAAATATCTATACAGTCGGGTCTATCCATATTTGGGAATACTTACTTAATTTCCCTTTACACCCCATGAATGTGGTATGGGATAGCTTCTCGCGTTGTTGTGAATTAACACGCTTTCCATTTTTAGATTCACAACTAACGGCACCTACTTGTTTATCGATGAATGCGAACGTCAATGTTTGAGAAGCTCTTACTAGAAATGCCGATTGACTCGACACTAATACTGCGAAGTTGCTGTCAACAACATTCGAGGGGAGACGACAATGGAAGAAAATTTTTCTTTTAAGATGGCTGGAGTCAGGAGTTGAACCTGTGATCTCCCGCATGGTAGTCGCGTGTTCTAACCACTATGCCACGGCCGGTCCCTTGGGAAAGTTTATGAAAAGTCTAGTTTCTTAATTGACGTCGTATTCAAATGTGTGTAAGGGCCGAAAAGTAGCGATTGATGAAAAACGAACAATGATATGCAGTTAGCCCCGATAGGACTCCAAATAACAGCACAGCATAACAAATTAATTAATTTTGGTGTAGGGTGACCAATTTTTTTTAAACCTCCATAATTTTTGTGTTTGTGAATTTAAGTAATTACTTCTAAAGCAAAAGTTGCATGCGTTGGAAAAGCCTGCATGGACATTACAAGAAATGGGCATCATATGGATATAGAAAACGAAATACAGGAAGTCAATATTCAATACAGAGTAGGGAGTGTCCACCTCGGCTTATTTTTTTGTATGGGGACCGACATAAGTATGTCTTCTTTAGAAGCGTCAGCGCTGTCGAGTTATACACGGTGAAAATTGTGCTCTTCCAACATTGCTTCTCTGTATGTTCTTGTGTCTGTTTCTGCGTGAAATGCGAAACAAGCGTGTGTGGTGTTGCTTTCAAAATACTCAAGCAGAGACTGTTTTGAATCAAACACAATTTTCAAGTACATGTGAATTACAGTTCGTGTCTGTGTAAAAAATACGATTATTGGCGGCCTCGCGAGGCTATGTAATGCGTATCATTGATCAGCTTGAAAAAAATAACATAACACATACTTTCTATGTTACCAACATCCCTGTTATAGCACTGCCAATCGAAATCACCTTCAGGAACTGCAGCTGCCAAGTATTTCCGCATTCGCGCTACTTAATGTTACATATTTAAATTTATGGTGGGAGTAATATTTGGACATTGTAAAGGCTGAAACTCTTGTGCCAAATGCAACTAATGTCTATTGTTATTATGACCGAAACTTTCTCACAAATATCCAACCAATATTAGTTTTATGCATATTGTCTCGAGCAATTTGTAACATTTCGAAATGCCACCAGCACAAAAATAGCTAATCTTATGCAAAAAAACAGACCAATCAAACATATCATAGTTTGCCATAATTGTAGCGGACATCATGGCGGCCACCTCAGTCGACGATTGCATGGCTCAAATAGACATGTCTGCTGCACTTTCGTTTTTCGTATCCATCGCCGCAACAAAAACAACAGCCACACCATGCAAGTCGAGTACATCCCAAATGCAGCACAAATAAATATAATTAACAAAATAACCTTACAACCACAAAAGCGGCAGCGAAGGAAAAAAAAGCTAAATAAATAAATTAAAAAACTACAAAAACTGCAATTTAGACAATTTCGTTTGAAATTAGCAAAACACCAAGTAAAAGCAACATGTGGGCATTGCGCCAAATATTTCAAAAAACAAACTATAACGAAAGAAAATATTCATAGGCATTTGCAAATGTGTATCATAATGCACTACACTGAAAGAAATGATACTGTTTACAGGCATTTGTGTCATTTGCTGGAACGAATTCATTGGTAGGCATCAATTTCGTTAAAAATGTTTTACTGGAATTTTTAGAATTCCCTAACAAAACACGGGCAACAATCATTAACACAGTGACAGCATATTTATGGCAGTTGTATACCCGGACATTGCTTATTTTACCCATTTACAATGTTTCGCTTTTATTTCATACGTTTTTTTAAGCGGAGACAAAAAAAAAACAAAATAACCGGTCATTAGGTATTGTTGTGTTCATTTTACTCAGATTAGCAGATTTGTATTGTCTTACCCTAGCGGCGTCACGGTGAAACGTAACAAGATTACCAAACCGGCACTCAATTACAAAAATGAAAACAAAAGTGAGTTTGTACTCACTTTCGGGTTGTCAACGACACCTTATAAACAACAACAACAGCGAACACAGTAGTCGCGGTGTGTTGTATCTGTCACAAGCAACAACAACAACAAAATTACAACAATTCCAATAAATCATATGACACCAGAATTGGTAACGACGACAACACAAACCTTATGAATGTTAACAAAAACAATATGGTCGAATTTCAAGCATAATTTGAACACTACCCTATGGCGTTAAATGGTTTTGTAGCGTCTTAGCGCCAAAGACAATCATAAGGCAAATAAATTAATATGGAGCTCGGTTTCATTTGTGTCCCACATACCTACGTAGTTGTAGGTGTTTTAGGTCATTGAACTTCAGTCGTGCTTCTTAGCCCTTATATACGAAAATTATGGATGCACGACACCACTGAAATTTGTAAATGTTTGCGTTTATATCGCAAGAACTATTAACACCAGATGGTGCAAGACAATTGTTGCCAACCAAGGGCAACTGGTTAGTTTTTTTTTGCGGTATTTGAATGTCTTAAGTTTGCCATTTAAAGAGATTTTAAATTCACTAATATAAATATTCTACAAAATGTAGTAACGCTTTTTTGAAGTATCCATCGTTGACACCTATGGTTGGTATGCAGGCATCTCCTCCGCAGAGCAGATCACTTGGGTCCAATGGTCCCATTGTGACACCCTTTGACACCTATATTTGCTAGTTTTTAATAATAAATTGTTTGTAATGAACAAATCCCATCCAGTTGTGCCCTTCGACGACTTAATTTTTCTATGTACTAGGTATGTAAAGGTGCAAAATTGACTAAACGGAATTCCGATAAAAGCCAATACCCTCTCAGTGAGCACATAGTATAACATACATCTGTATTCGTGTTATCATGACTGCAAATGTTTCTGTCAAGTGAAATAAATGCATGTGCGACTTATATTTATAGAATTAAAATAGTTTTTTGTTTGATTCTGATTTATTAATAAATAAATCAAACAGTATGTATAGTTGCTTCCTAGTGCTAACAATCTACAAATAATATACTCTTTATCTATTTTACACGATTTTTTCGTAAACAAACTACCGAGTATTGCTAAATTCATATTGAGTCACCATAGAGCTTATAATTTAGACAAGAGGAACACAGTCTTACATGGCACGTGTTGTAAAACTGAGTGGTAATTGGACTGATCGCGACTGAAATTGTTGATGTAAAATTTAAGCAGTACAGAAATTCAGTCAGATGAGTTGACTGATAAATATTCTTACCCCATGTATGATATAGCTTACGTCGGGAGTTTCTGAAATTAACAGATTTTAAATGAAATAACTTTGTAATTTTATTGATATGCTTGTGGAGCGTAAGCGGTTGGAGCTTGGCCAGACGCATAACTTAATTATTTGTGTATATGACAAGTTATCAATAAAACTATATATATACCTTTGAAAAGGTAACAGTCTCATCTTTCCAAATCTGCTGTGAAACTTGAAATCGGTTGAAATTCAACCACGTTCCTGTCTTATAAGTGCGTGAAGATATGAAAGACCGGCCTCACGGTAATCTTTATGAGCTATTTAGGTTGCCTAGATATGTTTAAATTGTCTAGATATGTCCATGAAAGTTGTTCTACTTTACGGTGGCTACAATTTTAGCGAAATTTGGACTACATATAAGTAATGGTGAAAAAAAGTGAAAAAAATAATTTCTTCTTAAATTTTCGTAGAAAAGGGCAGGAATAAGTAACATTTTTGACATAAATTGTAAGTGCGCAAAGCTCTAAGCTACATTATTGCTGAATATTGTTTAGCGCTATCACGAAGTGTGAGTTATGATGAACTGATGAAACCTTTTTTCAAGGTACTCACTGATTTTGAGAATTATTTGAGGTCAGAGACCGGAAATGATTTCATTGTTGTTTTATAAATCAAAACTATTTGTTTTATTCTGTGTTTATGATTTACTAGCTGACCCATCAAACTTTGTCCTGCCTGCAAAATTATTGATAAAGATGTTGAGTACTATTACTGTATTTCCGTAATAATTTTTACGGACAGTTTTAAGCTTTTTAATTAAAGTTAAAACAAACAAAATGGGGCTGTTTAATAAAATAATATAAGACCGGTTGGTTCGATCTACAATTCACAAGCGGTTTTTTATTATTCAATATGGCTAAGAACTACACCAATGAAATTTCCCAAGCTGAACAATGAAATCAAAGAAAAAGCAAAGGAACAATTGACAGGACTTTAAGGAAGTATTTGACATTAAATTAAATAATTCATTTAAAAGAAGAGTTGATAGTTAATTATTGCAAAAAGTAAAATTATAATAAATTTACAAATAAAGTTAACAAAAGCCATGCCAAAACGCTGAACAGTTATATTTTACTAACGATTGGTACATTAAATTGGTCACACTTTTCGCTAGACAAATATTTAATTTAAATTTATTTAATTTCATTTTCACAACGACTTGTTTGGTCAGAGAGCTCGCCAGTCTAATTTAGTGACTCGCCTATTTCTTCCGTTCCCAACGTTGATATTCAATAATGCCTTGTATGCTGAAGTCTACTTGATTGGGAGAACCACACCAAATTGCATAATCCTTACTTGATGCGTTTGATAAGGGTGCTAAGTGGTTTTATTAAATGCCAAGCACTTGACTCTAAATATTCTCAACAAGTTTTGTTCTTGGATGACGCGTTTGGTCAAACTCAATTTCTCTGATTTAGTGACATACTAATTAAAGTTTCCAAAAATGCCTTCGTATCTCACTACTACTCTATAAAATAAACATTCATGCTAATATTAGCGTTTCTATCTTTAGCCATTAGGTTTGGGTTATGGTACTAATTTTATGACTTTTTTGGCCTTGTTCCCTTGTACCCTTCAAATCACACAACAACCCAATAGAATAAGAATTACACCTAATTTTTGTGATTCTGAGTTGGGAATTTTTCGGTCTTTTATTCCCTAAAAGTTCGAAATTGGAAAAATTACTTAATAGCGCCCAACTAATCCATTAAATTGATATTCACTAACATTTTCGCGATTCTACCTTGTGCAGTTTGGTCTGAGTGTGGTACTATTTGTTTTTAGTTTGTTGGTCCTCTTTTCGCCCTAAAAGTACGAATTTTGAGTTTCATCCCGTTGATGGTATCAGTTTTATCGATTTTTGGATCAATTTCGGTCTTAAAGGTACAAATTTCCAAAAATCCCTTTATGCAGCTCTCTCATTTTAGAGAAGACAAGCCCATATAGATTTTTCGCGATTCTGCCTTTAGCCGTTAGATCTGGATGTATTACAAATTGTATCCCTTTTTGGTCCTTTTTAGTCCTAAAAGTACGAATTTTGAAAAATCTTTTTGCATCGCACAACTACTCAATAAAATAAATACGCATTCAATTTTTCTACCTTTAGCCGTTTCGTCTGGGTGATGGTACCAGTATTATCAACTATTCGGTCTGTTTACTCTTAAAAGTACAAATTTCGAATAGCCTATAGCACTCAGGGATAACGTAGATACTCACTGGTGCAAGAATTTTTTAAATCAGATCATAAGTTTAGAAGATTACCCTCTACAAATAAACAAACAAACTTACAAACAGCTTCTCTTTATAATGTTAGTATAGATTTGCACACTTGAATCTTTCAAATAATTTAATAATTTATTCACAAAAAAAACACCTGTCTGGTTAAAGACTTTTAAACAAACTTATCAACTTTGGCACATTATTTTTCTATCTTTGTTTTTTTTTGCAAAAGTAACGTCTGCCTCAAAGAGCCAATTAATCTGGTTGGTATGTGACAATATCAATGTTTTGTCGCTCTATCCTTTTTGTTATATTTTATCTTGTAACTGGTCGTGCACGATGATTTCTTCTTTTATTCATAAATGCGCCAAAACAGATGTTACCTGTAACGAAATCCACAAATACCGGGCTTTAATCAGAAATCACATTATTTGACAAAACTGAAGGATTTTATATAAAACATAAATTTTATTCTCCATTTTATCCCTTTAATGAAATATGGAAGTGTTTTTCGCATTTGAGTTAGTTAACAAGCACCTATTTTTTACTATAACAAAACAGGACCTACAGTTTAACAATGAATCCGAATGCCAGCTTTTTGAGAATTTTTTTACTCGATTGAAGAAGAAGAAATTAGTGAAGAAATTAGTAAATTGATTCAAAGTTTCAAGTGTGCAAATCTATACTAATATTATAAAGAGAAGCTGTTTGTAAGTTTGTCGAGGGCGCCGCTAAACAAAGAAATTTAGATAGCTAGGACAGGTCTGGAACCCAGGTCACTGAGATGGTTGTCCTGTGTTCTTACTATCATGCCATGGGCAGCTCTAAGATATTTAATACATCTGTATAAAATTGACTAGAGTTGGACTTTCTAGTTCCTTTTGGTGAATCGTTCCTTTCTGTTCCGTTCACCAAAAGGAACTAGTTCGTTCCTTCTGTTCCTTTCGTTCCTTTTGATCTTTTCGTTCACTTATTCATTTTCACCACTTCGTTCATTCGTTTACTATGTTTTGATTGTTTTTAGTCTTTTTCGGATTATGAAGTGAACGATTTGCAAACAAACATATTAAAAATGTCAGAGCTGCTTAAAAGTTTATAAAGTATTTTTAAATTGTTTAAATAGTGTGTTAAAAAAATAGTTATCAAAGGCTTTGTTTAGAGGATTTATAAATCATTTTTCATAGCAAAATACAAAAAAAAATTGTCTGCTGTTTTTGTTGTGGTGATGCCACCACTTTAGAATTGTTACGTATGAACGTAAGAACAAGTGAACGAATGACCGAAAATGTCAAATGAACGAAATAAGCAAAAGGAACGAAAAGATCAGAAGGAACGAAAAGAGCAGAAGGAACTAAAAAGCAAAAGGAACGAAAAGAGCGGAATATGTGGAACTAGTTCCAACCGTTCACTACATGGAATCGTTCATTGGAACTAGTTCGTTCCGGAACTATACAAGTCTAAAATTGACAATGACCGCTTAATTCGATGGATCATGGCTTCGTACTTGGTTACATGTAATGCTTTGGATTGCAGTCAATACTCCTTTGAAGGGATAACATGAAGAGTGTTCGAAACCGAAAACCGTCTAACCGGTCTTTTTCTCCAAAACAGTATGCCATTTTTTTTTTTTAAAAAATGGTGTAAAATCACTATTTTTATAGGTTGAATTACTTGAAGATATATTGGGCTTCTTAAAGGATGTACGAATTTTCTTATTTCCTTAGAAAATTTGTTTTAAATTGCTGCTAGATGACTGTTTCCTCTCACGTTAAAATGGGTGAGAAAACGTCGGTATTCATTTGAAAAACTTCAAATGGCATTTTCTCCTGAACTAAGCATCCAATCGCAAAATGGAACTTAATGTATGATTACCATGCAATAGTTGAGAAATCACCAAGATACTGTTGAATATTATCTTGAAATATGTTGGGAGCTCAACTGATAACACAAGGGAACAAAATTGAACTTTTTGAGTGTTGTTTGGAATTCGATAGCTGTTTTTTACTAATTTGGGGTCGCTGATTTCAAATCTAATCTCCATTTTTCTCCATCAGCTCGAATTTTTAAGTTACAGGTACTAATCGTATTTTCGACTTTTTTCCAAAAAATTATAGTTCAAAAAATCATAATTTTTTTTCATAAGCCGGATTTTAAAATTTTATTTTTTTATTAAAGATATCGTTGTTACCTTTGAAAAAAATCAAATTTTTTAATATTACAAAAAAAAAATGACTGAGTAACGGCTGTTTTATTCAAAAAAAAAAAAAAAAATTACACATTTTAATTTTCTTCACGCTGAAAGTTAATCGGTTGGGGGCAAATTGTTATTTTTATTAGCTTTATTGAATATCATATTAAGATAGCTTTCTAAAACATGTATGTACATAATAATCGATTGAAAATTGAATGAGTTATGCTAAATTCGGTGATAACAGATTTTTCGCAATTTTTTGTTTTTACCCAAAAAAAATTAAAATTTTGTATGTTTAAAAATCATGATAAATTTGCAAATTTATTTATAGTTTAATTTTTAGTTTTGCCTCCTATTACAGTATTAATTAACAGACCAAATTTAATTAATCGGCAGGTTTCAATTCGGAAGTTAAGGAAGAACTATTAATTTTCCAAAAATAGGTAATTTTGTATGGGAGGTACTAGAAGGGGTGATCCGATAAAGTGCAAATTCATTCCTGATTTATATTTTCATAACCGTAAAACTTCCGCATAGTTTGACTGAATTCAGTGTACTTACAAAAAAGATATGTATGTAAGACTATTGGGGTGAGTTCGGTCATTTGTATGGGAGGTACCAGAAGGGGTATGGCAACGCTTTCGGTTTTTCTAGGGTTTGTCTACTTTTGCAAGATAAATAAACTGACCAATTTTCAATATCCTCCGGTAGTCTGTTTGGCAGCTATCGAAGATATATTAATTATCCAAAAATAGGTAATTTTGTATGGGAGGTACCAGAAGGGGTGGGGCTATTCCGCCCATTTACAATCCCATAAGTTCGTTTCGAAAAATATTAATACTGATAAATTTTCATAACGATCCGTTAAGGTTTGGTCGAGTTACACTTTCACAAACATATTAATAAATGTTATTTTTGTATGGAAATCGTGATTTTTGTAAATTTAGTTATCTCAGTAAATTGTTGACAAAATCAAAAGTTGTGCAGATATTTTAATGAAATAAAGCTCATTTGATTCACACTATATTAAACTAAATGTTTTAAGACAAACACTGTGATTTTTGTTGCAATAATTTTTTTTATGAATTTTTAAAAAACAAAATTTTTTTTTTTTTTGTAAATTTTTTGTTTTATTTTTTAAAACTACAACGATATCTCTGAAACTACTAAGCCAAATTAAAAACAATGTAGGCACGGATTAAAGATAATTTTGTTGACGAGTTTAAGTTTTTTTTTTTAATTGAATATGGTGAACCGTTTTCAAGTTATTTAAGTATTTGTGTTGGAAGTGCCTTAGTTATGGAAATAACGGTATATCGCGAAAAGTCGAGCTGATACAAAAAAACCAAGTGCAGATTTGGATTCAGCGTCCCAAATTACCTTTAAAACAATATTCAGTTCTTAAACAACAAATACCTTGTTCCCTTGTGTAATAGGTGAGAATCTGTCGACATTTATATGAAAAAGTTTAAGTGCAATTGTAAAAGGAGGTTAATAGGGGGTAAACTTATAAACTACACATCCGATTTTAAACAATTCTTTCAGCAGTAGAATTCTGCGCTACCACTAAATAATATAGCCTTTATTTTATTTAAAAAAAAACAATAGGTCCAGGTGTCCAGGTGTAAGTAAATAAAGTCACGCAGTTGTTAAACTGCCCTCGCATATAAATAATGACAATTTTATCACAATTTACAAACACAAACACACCCATCCGTTATCTGATATATCTAATTCCCTTTCCAGACCAAAACGTCAAAATCTGTTGTTGTCGGTAACACTGCATGTTTACTTCTTAACATGCACTTACTGTCATGAAGGGATTACATATTTCATTTTTTATCTATCTTCGTAACAATTTGAAATGTAATCAATGATCTTCTTATCGATGATAACAGATAATTATATTTGTCAATACAACTGATAGCCGATTTCCCTTAAAATGTTCTATTAATAAAATGTCTCTACTGATCATGACTTTGACAGTCAAATAAGTCGAGTGTTATTTTTTTCTTTTGCAATTTCGTCTTGGCAATAAACATTTTAACCACAGTTAAATTTTATAACACTTCCCACAGTTTTTTTTCGGTGTATTAGTAAACATCGCGATTAGAATTTCATATATACGGTATCTACTGTATAAGTCCTATTTGTTATCTTCAATATCAATATTAAAGCGTTTATTTTTGTTCAATATCCAAGGGCTGTAGTAGCAAAAGAACTTTAGATTTACAATACTACTCTAGTAAAAATCAGGAAGCGATTGTTACGTGTTTATCTTAGTTTGGTGATTATATGTATATATATATTTAGGCCAACGATCAAGTTTATCAGTTATTACATACGATGGCAAGTAAAGTAAATACAAATGCATATTTCGACATTTATTAAATCGAGTACAAATGTTTACATTGCAGGAAAAGCGTTTTTTGCTTTAACCCAATTTCGGCTAAAAATTGGTGTATACTATATTTTATAAAAACGCCAATGCAATGGTGACAGCGGACGGAAATCCAAAACAAATATGCTGACAGCTTTAATATACAATGAATATTAATGATATGAATTTAAGAGAATGTTGCAATTAATATTAAAGCACTTTGTGTGTTTTTAAAGATCACAACGTATCATGATTCAATAAAGAGAAATCTTTGAAATATATAATTTGAATTGTATACGTGTTGAACTAATTGCTACGCTATTAAAATTCAAATTATTGCGATATTTAATGTAAATTATATTGGGATAACAATTAGAGATTTCAAAATCTAAATTAATACGAAATTAAAAATTGTATTAATAATTACGAATGTTTTTGTTTGTTTGTAACATTGTTTGAGATAAAATTCTAAACAAAGTTGGCAATACACATTTGAAACTAGACGAGATGAGCCTAAAACGTGACAAATTACCCTATACGATACTTACTAACTTCAAATCGATATAAAATTATTATGGCATGTAACTTGACAAAACGAATGATGCACACCTTCTTCTTTTTGGGGTTTCTTTCACGTGCAGTTCTCAGAATTGAGTCCCAAGTCAATGAGCTGAAAAATTTTGTACTGTTTAATATAAAAGAAAACATATCAATATCCCATAACAGTGGATTTGGGGCCATAAATTGAACACTGCAAGCCTTAAAGATAAGGTGATTAATCACTTAAAAAAAAAACGCCTACAAAGTAACTAATATTAGAGCATTATGTAAGATGTTCATTTAATGTTGCCTGTGTGTTTGAATGTGTGCGAAATTCAGTCAGATTAACAATAAATTGCCATTTTCCGTTCTCCAACCACAACATTCAACATTCAAAAGGCCTTCTGTGTTCTTGTTTTATTTTAAATCTTTGTTTCAGTTGTGTTTTTTTTTCTTTTTTTTCTGCTCTGTGCCATGTTTTCTTTATTTTTTGCCAATCTCTCATGGTCATATACATATTATATGTGTATATACACTGGACACTGGGACTGGCACTGTAAACCTGCTATAAATATGAGCAATTGCAAGTTCATATCTCAACTGTGAAAAATGGTTTCGAAGTACATTCCTATAAATTTATAACAACGGCAACAACAACGACGACAACAACAACCATTACTCTTATGGTAAAGAACAAAGGTCATTAAACATTTTATACGATTTAAACCATAAATCCATTTGAACGCAGTCGCTTAAATCGAAAACCTCATACGGATTAATGTTGCGTACTACTGTAGTACGTTAATCATTCGTGCATAGATATTTCATCATCATCAACATCATGATTGAGGTTTGCAGCAAATGGAAAAATACTCCAATAACATTTAAATAAATAAGAAAATAAAATATGAAGGAAAACTTAAACAGGCAAACACGTGATAAGAGATAACATGGAGGCTACATGGAATATAGTTGCATGTAACGCACTGACACTGGCTGGACGACGCTGTGTAGGCTAGTATTTCCATTGAGGAAAATCTAGATGTTGGCAATCGGTCTTAGAAGACACTCTAAGCAGGGCAACATATTAAGTATTTTTGCTTTTGCAGCAAATCTCATAAATTTTAAATTTTAGGAAAAGCTTTAAAAATATAGCTACTATATGAATGTGACGGACAACATTTTTATACCATCACCCGTAGGGATGAAGGTATATATCATTTGGTACGACCCAAAAGTGTAACACATAGAAGGAGTCACTTTAGACCCTAGGTTTCTTTGAACCAAATTCGATTCATGACTTTTTAAGTCGTTTGAGCCATGTCCGTCTGTCTGTCTGTCTGTCTGTCTGTCTGTCGGGTGGCTGTCCGGCTGGTTCGCACGATAACTTTCGAAAGACGCAACCAAATGTTTTGAAATTTTGCACGAGTTATTATTTTCTCAAAACTACTTACGGTATTGCAAATGGGCTACATGGCCCCGCCCCTTCTGGTACCTCCCATACAAATACATCATTCCGCCCACTTTAGAAATCTAGTAATAATATCAATACACCCTAAGGGATCGTCCCCAAATTCTGTATTTAGTAAAGCTATAACAGGATAAAGTTTTGGAAAAAATTTTGAAAGCCTAGCCACGCCCCTTCTGGTACCTCCCATACAAATCTACCTTTCCGCCCACTATAGAGATGGAGAAATAATATCAATAAATTAAACGTGATCGTACCCAAATTCTATTTTGAGTAAAGCTATAACAAGATAAAGTTTTAGAGAAAAAAATTGGAAGTCTATTCACGCCCCATCTGGTACCTCCCATACACATCTGGTACCGCCCACTTTAGAAATCGATTAATATTATTAAAAGACCTAACGCGATCGTGCCCAAATTCTGTATTTGGTAAAGTTTAAGCAGGATAAAGTTTTGGAGAAAAAATCTGGAAGTCTAGACACGCCCCTTCTGGTACCTCCCATACAAATGTACCACTCCGCCCACTTTAGAAATAGGGTAATAATATCAATACACTCGACACGATCGTGCCCAAATTCTGTATTTTGATATATTATAACAGGACAAAGTTTTGGAGAAAAAATTGGAAGTCTAGACACGCCCCTTATGGTACCTCCCATACAAATGTACCTTTCCGCCCACTTTTGGGATGTAGTAATAATATCAGTACACCCAACGCAATCGTGCGCAAATTCTGTATTTAGTAAAGCTATAACAGGATAAAGTTATGGAGAATAAATCTGGAGCCTAAACACACCCCTTCACGTACCTCCCATATAAATGTACCACTCCGCCCAATTTCGAAATCGGGTAATAATATCAATAAAATAGAAAATTATTTGTTTTACTGAGGGTAAGGGTAAATGTAAGTCGGGTTGCCCGACTGAAACTTTCTAACTGGTTTTAATTACAAATCGATTATTTTCAATAACTCAAGACTTAAACAATATATTATATTGGGTGATGGTATTTATCAGTCAGTTTAACTGACTGATATTTCTGTACTGGTTTTAAATGGTGAATGTAGACTTTCTTAAGAAACATCTGAAAAATTAAAATCTTTTAAATATTTCGTATTGCCTACCAAAATTTCTATCAAATTGAGAATAAGATTGCAATTTTCCCTAAATAACTTGCCCCAAACATATTATTTCTCATATCCTAGTGTTTCTATAATTCAGTCGAACTTGTCTACAACGTAGTCACTGGGGATCGCCGATTCCTACGTTATAGAAAAAATTCGTTATAGAGAAACTACAAATTATTTGGTTGAACATGAAAAAACAATGTAGTGTTTTAAAAAAAAACCGTAATAGAGAGAAATTCGCTTTAGAGAAGTTCGTTATTGAGAAGTTCGACTGGAACTCTCCTTAGGAACGAGGCTTTGGTATTGCTTCGGCCGTTATGCGATGACACGGCAATTTACTGCATTATTAAACTACCAATATTCCCATCCATCGTCTACACAAATAATGAGTTTCCATTGCCACGCTTTGTTTGCTGGTTCATTATGGACATAGGTTATCGTACGTCATGGATTAGTTACAACATGCTAAAAATATCCGTCATCCTCCCCATCACAATTGACAGCAAGCAGCTCGCAGTGGATGCATGCGTTAAGTCATCGTCGTCGCATTATAATAATAGAGTTTATGTGAAAAATAGTTTCAAACTTATTGTTTATTATTGCATGGGGTAAAATTGAGATGATGATAAGAGTTGTGTATGAATGTTTTTGTTTAATTTTTAAAGAATAGCTGGAAATTTTCCACCATCCTTTAAGAAATACGTATATTATTCCATCACATTAATAATGTAATTAAATTCAATTAACCAGAACATAAGAACATTAAACTCCGCACAGTCCAATGCTGACAAAAACAAAGGGTGTTACATTCTGCTCAAAACTATGCAGCTCTGTTGTGTTCGTGATAATATCTGCAAATAAAATCGTATACATTTTAAACGTTTATATACTCAACACTTAAATTTATTCAATACACGGGCCATAAAAGCACGTGATTTCATTCAGTCAGTCATTCGATATGATTATACATAAATTAAATTAACTCCAACACTAAATTTATGTATGCACATTTAGATGTGACTCCAATATACCAATACATAACAATGTATAATTTGCAACTCTGAGAGAGTTAGAAAAAAAATCCCGCGAAAACAAGTCTCGTTAACGTTGTGTTTGCTTTAGTAAACTATAGAGAGCGAGGGGAAAACTGGTATAGGAAACAACACTTTGGGAGTAACTAGTGGTTTAAAGCAATTATGAAATTCCATTTGATAACTTTAGCCATGATCAAGTCATGACGATCCCTAGGAGAATTTACCATAAAGATTTGTTTGTGCTGTTCTCGATATCGATATGACATTTTGCACTTCTAGACAGTAGAGCGTGGGAACACAGCTGAATATACTGATCGTTACGAGAGTTTCTTTAAGATTTGTTATAATAGGAATTTTATAACCACAGGCTGTATAGATTTAACAATCAATCGATAAACAAAATGTAATCACTAGTGATGTTTGCATCAGTTCTCAGTTTGCAGTTGACATACACTGAAAGAAAATCTTTACATCAAATAAATGATAAATGTTCATAAATTTTTCTTTATTGAACTGAAGACAGATTTTATAAATTCAAAATTTTTTTTTTAAATTTGAAGATTGCGTGTTTTCTTACCTTTTTCAGCTGCATCAAAAACATTGAAATGGGGAAATAATTAGTGGGTCGATTCAATATTTGGACGAAGTATTTAAAAAATAGAGAAAATGTAGAAAATAATATAAATAAAATAATAATATAATTAAATAATTTCTACATATATTTTCGATTCCAACAGTATAAATTTCGGTGTTTTGTCCTCTAGAGTGACTCTATGGAAATTCAACTGCAGAAACAAAATAAAATTGTAATTGCAGGTTTTGTCTAACTAACATATATAGCCGATATTTTTCTGTAACAGAATTTCTCTTCCCATACAAAACGATATGCAAATGTAGCAAAGTTGTTTTGTTGTATTAAACTAAAACTGAAATGTGCAAATGCAATATTTGAAATATTTGTCCAACATTAGGTTGTTTAAAATCGACATGAAAATCTTTTTCACTACCTCGAAACATTGATAGAAGATCAGCGGTTTAATAGCCCTTTTATACTGGAACGCATTTAGCATATATTTAGGCATTTTTCTTAATAATGTTGATCCGGCAACCACCATTTATCGGGAAAAATGCCAAACAACATGGAAGGACAAAAAATTTAAATTATTGTCAAGATATTAATAAATGATTATTCCAATTAGTAAAAAGCATTCGCGCTTTGTGGAATACTGCCTCCGAAACAATGTTAATAGGTTTGTGACAGGAAAATGTTGCGGGTTTACAAGGCGAATGGAAATATGTGTGAACAATATGCGAAACTGCAGTGTAAAACCACTTTTTATGATTTCGCATATTTAGCTCAAAATGAAATTTTTTTTTTGCTATAATAGCCTTATTACACCGGAACGCATTTAGCATATTTTCGCATTATTAAAGATGCGGAAAAATGCACTGAGTTGTACTCTGAAATAGGTAAATTTAGGCAATTTTTCTCAAAAATGTGGATCCGGCAATGTCAATAATGTTGGTCGTTGTTTGTTTACATTTATCGGGAAAAATGCCAAACAACATGTACGGACAAAAAATTAACATCTTTTCCAAAATATTAGGGTGAATGGAAAAATGTGTGAGATAGACAATAGCTGACAATTTGCGGAACTGCAGCGTAAAACCACTTTTTAGGATTTCGCATTTTCAGCTCAAAATGCGAAATGCTTTTTTGGTGTAAAAACGCTATTAAGGTATGTTTATTAGAGTGAGTTAAATCTTTTTCTCGACCAAGCGGTTATCAAAATGTTAATCTACGAAGAATTCTAAGAAAATTTGCTTATAAAATTTAAATTTAATGAAAATCTTTTTGTATAAGGGAAAAAGGCCCATAACTGCACTGGAATCGCCACTAGAGGGTTAAAATGTATTACCGACCTGCAGTAATTTTTCCCTCGTAGCATTTTCCCAAAAATAACCAACCTCCATCTTCAACCCTTAAGGGGTCTCCCATGCAGAAATTTTTTTTTTTTTGAAATGTTTTCTTACCGCTTTAGCTGCTCCGTAGTCACCCCTAGAGGAGTCAAATGTATGACCAGTCCTAAAAATTTTGAAACCTCAACAGTTTCTAAGATCATATCTACCCTCTATGTTCAACCCTTATGGTGATCTCCATAGAATTTTTTTATTTTTATATTTTTTATGAAATCAGCTGCTCCAGAGGCGCAAAATTTACGACCGACCGAGTGGAATTAATAGTGCCCCCGATTTTCTGAGAAACGGTATTCCCGGTTTTCCCTGGATTCCCGGTCTCATCACGGGAAACCGGGATCGATATATTTACCGGGAATACCCGGAATCCCGTGAAATAAAAAAAATATTTTTTCTCCCGTTTGTTAAGCAAAGATGCCCAGAATGGCTTGAAATTTTGCAAAGATCATGAACAAATACTTTGTTTTATTGTCCCAAAAAATTATGCCTGGACATTATCGCCCATATATGGCAGATTCCTGGGCTTGTTGTGGATTTTTTCCCTAATACAAAAAGTTTCTCGTTAAAAAACCGGAGGCTCGATTTTTGACACATGGTTTCTTTGAAAATTTTTTTTTGAATTTGTCGTAGATAACGATTTTGATAACTAGGGCGACCATTTTTCAGCACGAAAAAAACGGTTTTCAGTACTTAAAACAGCATGAAAACCCCTTGAAATAAGCACGATAGATTTCATATTCAGCATTTATAATTTTTTTTATTTATTGAAAAACAAACAAAAAACAATTTCACATCTATTAAAGAAGTAATAAAAAACAATAAGTAAATTAACAAAATTATTCAGTCGTGTATTCATACAAAGAAAGTAATTTTAAAACCAGAAAAAAAATTCTTAAAGTGAGATTATACCTTGGTCAATGTCAGTTTTACAATTAAGCACTATGCGTTTTTAAATTTTCCAAGGTGAAACTTTTACGCTGGTTTGTAAAAAAATTTCCATATATAGAAAAAACACGTTGCACGTCACACGATGAAACGGAAGTGTATTTAAAAAATGTTGATTCAGCAGTTGAATATTTTCCGATAAACGCACTTGTTGTTTTGGAATTTTTAAAAATAATATTGTTGATTTCCACAAATCCAGGATTTCGCGCAAGAACGGCAGTCTTTTTTTTAAATAATTTTTATCAGATGTTTTTCTACAGCATGTTGAATTGATTTTATTGTTTCCAAGCTTTTATTCAATGGCAATCCGCTTGACTCAATTTTTGTGATGGCATGCCAGATGCACTTAAAGTTAATTTTTACGAAGGAAAAGTCGGATTACAAATTTTCATTAGAAAGAACATCTTTGCTTTATCGCAATGCTTCAGAATCTTGAATGACTTCCCTTATGTCTTCCAAATAACTAGTATAATACTCCGCTGCTTTCAACCACGTTCCTCATCGTGTCGTTATTGGTTTAGGTTATAGAGGCACATTAGGTTTCATTAGTTTAAATATTTGTTTTCGATAAGGCGCCTAAAAACTATAGGAATATAACGAATCGAACGATCTAAGCTATCGATCAAAATAGGGCTATTACAAAATCTTGAACACAGGCTGTGTGTAAAATAAGAGGATAGTTTGCAAATTGAATTCTACCTGTCATATATTTATGAACCGCAAGGGCTTGTGATATGTAAAAATTTTCAATTGACAGAAACATATCTTATCAAAATGTATCAAAAATTTAAATAAGGACAAAAACAGCATAAAAAAGCACAAACCTTTTAAATAAGCAAGATCGCTTGAAATCGTTAAATTAAGCAGCATCAGCAATATTCAGCATGTGCTAAAAATTGGTCGCCCTAGTGATAACCGCATACAAATTGACCCACTCTAATGTTTATATTCTCTCCTTCGCGTCTGCAGTTTATATTTTTTCGGATTTGTTAATATTATTCCATCTGCTATTTTTATATGTAATAAAAAAATGCAAAAGAAAATGTAGTCGACAGCAAGATTGTCGTGGCTTACTAAGTAAATAACATTAAGCATTTTTAACTTTTTTTTCTAAAATCCTAAGGTATGTACGTGAGTTGAAAAACGTAACCATAACTGAATATTTTACATAGGTGGAAAATGCATAAACATTTAATAAATATAACAAAACTCACGGAATTTCGGAATTAAAATGTGATCATTCTGAAGTTAAAAAAAATTTTTCCACGCCCCTCCGCACTTTTATCGAAAACAACAATGTTGTCTACATATTCATAACTGTTGGACCGAGTACAATCTGTAAAAAAAATTGCATATCTCTAGGATCAAAAAAAGGGTTGTTACGGCCGCCTCTGCCCATGGGCCAACAATTTAAATATAAAGGTTCCAGATAATAAACTGACAGTCTACCAAATTTCATTAAAATCGGTCCATTCGTTTAGACGTGATTGTGGCACAAACAGACAAACTCGAAACTCTCATATAAAATATTAATATAGATTTGTTTGCCTTAAGATAAGACCTTTCTTTCTTCTCCACTGCAGCAGGCCATCATAGCTCCACTGCCATCAATGATATACAACGCCTGCCATGTTTTATTAAGATATTATGTCGTCACATTTCATTGGCCCATCATCGACTCTACATACGGGCCCTTAGTTGTGTACTCATTCATACGTTGCCAGTTGATTCACATGAGATCAATCACATGATGCAAGTTATGGACTGAACAATAAATAATTACAAACGCGGGCGACAGAAGTACTGAAGTTACCAACCGCCTTCCCCTATACGCGCCGGAAGAAATATGAAAACCAAATAAATTGCTAATAATTGTTGGGTAATAATAAACGAGTGTGGTGGCGCAAATTATTGTTAAACCCCCAAAATGCACATACATATTTTGAAAACACGTCCGTGTTGTTTGTTTATTATTTAATTTTCATAAGCTTTTTTTTATTACTTTACGACGACTGCTGCTGTATATGATTTTTTAAACACAGTAAAAAAAGTATATTTTTTTTAATATTTTGTTGTTTGGTTTTCTATGTCAATGTCACGGTTACACAGAGGCGAAAGAGCGCTCCAACTTGATCAATTCAAATACGAAATTTAAAGACACACACACTCTTATATACATTTGTTTGGTTTTGTGATTTATTCAATTTCTCAGTCCACTCATGGGATATTCGTTAGGAATGCTTGACGTTTTAAGTAAAACCTGATTTTTTGGCGTTGAATGATTTTGACTTCTGTTGCTATTGTTAAGTGTGAAGAAATTTATTGCTGTATAATAAAAAAATGATATACAAATATTTATATCAATACAAGTAAAGAGAATTGAATTGCTCCCAAAGTTAATGAAAGAGCATCTCACAAGATCTGTCAACGTTAATACGATAATAATAGTGTATATGATATGTATTGGCAATCAGTTTGAACCGAGCTTTGTTGCCAGGAGATAGAATTGCAGTTCCGCCTAAAAATTAATACAAAAAACAAATAAACTTTGTTAATCAAAAAAAACTTCTAACATGGGAGTTGCCGCAAAGCATCTTTTATAAAAAAATACATGGAAAACCCTAAAGCAGTTGGTTTTTTTAAATCACACAAAAACTAGTTTACCGCCGCCTACTTGGAACATAGTATAATATCAACTTTTAGTTTTAGACACACAATAGAGTTTATTATGAAAAATATTTCCAATAGTAATTTGTTGACAACTACGTTAAAACTAGATTGTTTTGTTATGATCAAACACACGATTCATTAAATAGCTTAGGAGATGATGCTGATCTCTTTATCATCAATGGTGAATGAAACCTGTCTTCGGATGATTAGTAAACCAATTAAGCTTATAAACCGATTTCTGGTTTAACTTAATTTAACTCTTAAATAAATTGAGATAATTTTACATTTGCATTTGAATTACGAAGCCATAGTAGCTACTATGGAAATTTTATAAGTAAAATAACCAAGGACTGTTAGAGTTGTAAATGTATGGAATTTGTCGGTACCGAGTACTCGTAACTCTTTGGTATTTCTGGGTCCACAAACCTGTAGATCAATTAGTAAAATTATATAGATAAAACTTGATAAGCAGTGGGCATTCCGCAATACAAACAACATCGGCTATCGAGAACAAATGTTGCTCTGAGTAGTCGTGTCAATAATACAGATTCTCAAACTGATGACGTTCAGATTCGTCGTACAAACTGTAGGTCTCGTTGTGTGAGTCTAAATATAGAGAAGTGTTAACTTATACAAATACGAAGAACTCTCTTATATCTAATTCATGAAGTGCAAAGGGAAAATAAGTTAAATTTTTTGTATTGTTTGCTTCTGATTAGGCCAAGCCTTCAAATAAACGGGTATAATGTAAACTTTATATCCGTTTCTCTCTATGATCAAAACTAATGTAATCATCAAAGTTTTCTCTAAAGCAATTATCGCCAAAAATCTCTATACAAATTACAAATTCATTTCTATGCAAATCGTTAACTTGGACAATAACTCACAATTGGGGTCATTTACCTCGTAATTGAATATATAGATATATATGTATACAAATGCATATATATACACTGTGGTGCAAAAATGAGCCAATGTTTTAAAAAAAGGACGTTATTAAATATTTTTAATACTTTTTATTGTATTATTTTCAAACTTTTTGCTAAATTTAAAATATGCATCTGTAAAATATGTAAAGCAATAACAAAAACAAACTTACATTACTGTAAGTATATAAAAATCAAACATTTTCAAAATCCGACCATTGGCACACTTTTGCTCCAAGGTTTTTCTTATCTAAATTTAATAATTAGTCCTGCATATTTTTACTTTCTTCAAATGATCCACCCTATTTGGCGTATATTGACAAAGTTGAGCAACGTAATATACAGAAATTTTGTTTCATTCAGTCAGAACCCCCTCCCACAGCTCATTTATACTTTTCGGGGCTCTTTTATTTCTGTCAGCCAGCGTTTTAGGTAAGCTCACAGATTTTCGATCGGGTTCAGCTCTGGACTCTGCAGTGGTTACTCCCTGACCCCAAACATATGAGAACTAAGCCATTCCTTGACAATTTTTACAGAATGTTTTGGGACGTTGTCATATTGGCATACGACAATCTCTGGTCTACCTGGAATTTGGCCAGGGCTAGTGGGCAAATTATCTTGCAAAATGCGAAGATAGTCTTCCTTTCGCATTATTCCTTCGATCCGTATAAGTAGTCCCACAACATCTGGGGTTACACATCCCCAAATCATAACAGAACCGCCTCCGTGCTTAATGGTTTGTGATACATGAGCTGGATTTGGTGTGTTTGATCAATTGGCCCAATAAAAAACCTTCCCAACCGATTGGTATCTATTGATTTTGGTCTTATCTGACCACACGATCAACAAGTCAATCATATATTTAATTTATATTAGTTAAAACAAATACTCACCAGGTGCCAATCTCAAACCATCTAGCACGGAGGCGGTTCTGTTATGATTTGGGGATGTGTAACCCCAGATGTTGTGGGACTACTTATACGGATCGAAGGAATAATGCGAAAGGAAGACTATCTTCGCATTTTGCAAGATAATTTGCCCCATATCCCTGGCCAAATTCCAGGTAGACCAGAGATTATCGTATGCCAATATGACAACGTCCCAAAACATTCTGTAAAAATTGTCAAGGAATGGCTTAGTTCTCATATGTTTGGGGTCAGGGAGTAACCACTGCAGAGTCCAGAGCTGAACCCGATCGAAAATCTGTGAGCTTACCTAAAACGCGGGATGACAGAAATAAAAGAGCCCCGAAAAGTATAAATGAGCTGTGGGAGGGGGTTCTGGCTGAATGAAACAAAATTTCTGTATATTATGTTGCTTAACTTTGTCAATATACGCCAAATAGGGTGGATCATTTGAAGAAAGTAAAAATATGCAGGACTAATTATTAAATTTAGATAAGAGAAACCTTGGAGCAAAAGTGTGCCAATGGTCGGATTTTGAAAATGTTTGATTTTTATATACTTACAGTAATGTAAGTTTGTTTTTGTTATTGCTTTACATATTTTACAGATGCATATTTTAAATTTAGCAAAAAGTTTGAAAATAATACAATAAAAAGTATTAAAAATATTTAATAACATACCATGTTTAAAACATTGGATCATTTTTGCACCACAGTGTATGTATGTGCTAATTATCTGCTAAAAACAATTGCAATAGCTCACTTAAATACATGACAAAAGACAATTACATTTACAATTCACCTTTATTGCAAGCAGCACAAAAGCAATTGCTAATTTTTCAAAGCTGAGCTAATTCTATAAGGGATTGAGAGAATGAGACTGCAAAATAGTTCATTCAAAACAATGCGAAATGTGGGAAAATTCGTTAGATTTATCTCACACCGGCGGCAAATCGGCAAATTTCTAAAACAATACCTTTCTAATGTAAACAACAGTGTGCGAGGCGCAAATAGGGCTCGGAGATACTCCAACAGCTACTTGAGATAATAATCAGTTAATAATAGGCATTTGAATTAATGTCAAAGTGACGACCAATTTGTAAAGTCATTGGTTGTGGCATGGGGGGAGCCTCTATTCACCACTTACATGTGTACTTATCACTTTCGTTTTCAAAACTATTTGTTGTGTTTTCTTTGTTTCAAACTATTATTTATTTCACACATTTGTGATTGGAAATATCTCAATTTATCTATGACTACTAATCGCTTTCAATTAGCAGTGGCTGAACGTACAAGCTGACAAACGAACGACCGTACCACTGGAGTTGTTTACATACATACATACATATGGTGTTGTTGTTGTATTTACATTTAGTTTCTGACATGTGAACCCCCACCCCTTTGACAATTACAGGCACAGATCTAGCCAGAGAAATGCTAGTTTTACAAACAATATTCAATAGATGATCGCGCGTCAAGTGCGAAATTATACACAGAGTGAGGTGACTGACTGCCAGTTGATTAGTTATCTATAGCGTTGTGGTTCAACAAAATGTTAATGCAAATTAACTTGGGCGATTAAATACATTTTGTGGCTGATTTAAAGGCTAGTTTACATGGTCTTATCGCTAATCGTTAGTTTACAGCCGTCGTTTGTCATTCATCACTTTGCATTCCAGAGGACGACTTAATATACAATTAGGGCGTTCGAATGCAATCAGTACCAGGTACTGATTGTGTTGACAAAAAAATATGCTCTAAAGATATGAAAAATACTTAAAAAAAGTATGTTTTCTTTTTAAATATGCTCTTTAAACCGAAATATGCTAAAATATGTCTTTGTGGGTAAAATATGCAAAAAAAATATGCTCTTACAAATAGGTGTTAAAAAATTGTAAAAGTATGAAGCATATAAATACCTTACCCATTTATTGCTATCTCGTTCTAAAAACACATGCGTTTGCATATTTCCGGGACCGGCCGTGGCATGTTGATAAGAACATGCGACTACCTTGCGGGAGATCCCAGGTTCAACTCCTGACTCCAGTCATCTAAAAAAAAAATAAAAAAAGGTTTCTTTCATTGCCGGCCCCCTCGATGTTGTCGACAGCAACTTCGTAGTATAAGTGTCGAGTCAATCGGCATGTCTAGTAAAAGCTTGTCAAAAAGTGACGACATACTTACTTACTTATTACATAGATGGCCTTGTGTGCCATTACTTACTTACAAAGATATCCTTGTGTCCCATTATATTGTCACACGATTACACAGTGTAACATATTTCAGCTCATTGATTTGGGACTCAATTCTGAGAACTGCACGTGAAAGTATCCCAAAAAGAAGAAGTTCTGCATCATTCGTTTTGTCAAGTTACATGCCATAATAATTTAATATCGATTTAAAGTTAGTAAGAATCGTATAGGGGAATTTATCACGTTTTAGGATCTTTTGTTTGACAAAACTTGAGACCCACTAGTCCCATTTAGCTAAAACAAATTTAAAAAAATTATCTCTTCATATAACGTTTCCCTACATAAGCAATAGTTTCACTTTTTCATTCATCAAATGTTTTTGAAATGGGTTTAGTTTGTAACAGTTACAATAAAACTGTTGTACTCCATGGCGTATGATTTACGTGGAATATTACTTATGATAATCATACGCCACCATATAGTATTTATGTCGTGTCAAACTAAACCGTGACAAATTCCCCTATACAATACTTACTAACTTCAAATCGATATTAAATTATTATGGCACGTAAATTGAAAAAACGAATGATGTAGAACTTCTTCTTTTTGGGGCTACTTTCACGTTCAGTTCTCAGAATTGAGTCCCAAAATCATGTGTTGTACTGTGTCAACTGATAAGAGAACTTTTGGGGAAAAACACAACAATGACCTTTTGAAGCCATATGTAATTTACTTTTAATCGTGTATAATTTATTGATTTATAATTTTCTCTCTCTCTCTTTTTCTTTTACTTAGGAAACTTTTTTTAAAGTTCACAATTTTTAACGCCTTGGACGTTTCATTATTTTTTTTAACAAATCTGTTTTATTCAACACAACGCAAACGGGAAAAGGGCACATTATTTATTTAAACGTACAAGTATTATCCATTAAATTCAAATCCATTATACAAAATGAGTGCCATCGACAGTGGAAAATATCGCCTGCGAAAAGATTGGGCCAGTGTCTCGATACCATCATTGGTCGACATCGATGAGCATGGCGACGATGAATCCGAGAATCAAATAAATGTCACAGAGCCATCGTTACCACCCCAAAAGCCGCCGAGGCGCAGTTCGTTGGCATTGAGTTTCTTCTCCAGCAAATCGGATAAAAGTCAAAAGAGACGTAGCTCAATAGCGGTGGCCTTTCTGCGACGTGACAGTAATAAGGTGAGTCAAAAATCCACATTCTTTGCTGCATATACTAAAAATAGTTTTTTGTTTTTTTTTCTTTCTTTTAAACTATTTCAGCACTCTTCCAAAGATTCCTATGAATCAGCTGTTAAACATGAAAAAAGTGATGGCTCCAATACTCCCGTCTCACCTGATGTTGTCTATAGCTCCGAGGAGAATATACGCGCTTCCTCGCCAAATGAACCCGGCAAAGTGACATATTTCGATGATGGCACCAATGTGCGTACCGCGGTCAAGGGCATTGGGGTTTCTAGCAGCCCCTATGACACACCCATTGACAAGGAGCGCAATCGTCGCCGTCGTAGTTCATTGCAAACCAAACTTGACAGACGTCGTCGCAAAAATTTCGAAGTCAGTTTTCCAACACTCGAACAGAGCTCTTCGCAAGTGGGCTCACAAAGCGATTTGACCAATGATAGTACGACCGGCATCGGCTCCTCAGGCGATATTACCTACGACGATGTCGATCCAATTCATTCGGCTTATTTCCCCAAACAAAAACGCCACTCGTGGTGGAATATATTTGTACCAGAAAATATTAAGAACAGGTGAATATTGATTTATTGTTTTTTTTTATTATTTATATTTATTTTGTTTATGTTTCTATTAATCTGAGTTAAGTTTGATTTGATTAACCTGGAATTTTGTGAATTAATAATGCCTAATAATATGTTCAAAAGTAACAATGCTAACCTAACCAACTGAACTGCAAGTGACGATGATTAATACGAATGAAATGTTCTGGCTTACTTTGGAATTAATGTTGCACGGGGATTGTTGGGAAAGTTTTGTTTTGTCAGCAGAAGTCTTTTAATGTTGAACAGATTGCTTTTCGATAATTTTGTTTATATACGATATTAATGAGTGATCATGTTGCCAAAAACGGAACCGTCAGATCTAACTTAGATTGTCGAAAGTTGTTGAAAGTGGATGCTAAATAAATCTACACAGGTTATTTTTAATTCAAAGTTATCCATAAAAACACTGAGAGTCATATGAAGAAAAACTTATTTTCATCATAAAGTTTTGATGGTGTTTATGAACATTTATCTTGAGATGGCTATAACAGGGATGTTTGTATCACAAACAGATTTTTTTTTTTACTTTTAAGTTTCAGTAGACATTGACATTGTATTTATAATAGTTTTCACATATGTATACAAAGTATTGATGCTAAATATGATCAAACATAGAAACAAATCAACTTTTCTTGAAATTTTTTTTATTAAAAATAATCCCAAAATATTATTTATATGCGAAAAATTAGCGCAACACATAACTGGGTTTATAACATATAAGAGCATCACTTTGCTAACCGACCATTTTTCGAGTGGTCCAGTCATTAGTCGTGCCACTTTGCAAACAGATTCGCCACAATCCCATCTGCTGCTTTTTTTTTATTTTTCTGTTAACTGTTATTAATATTTATTCGTTTATAACGGCCAATAACCTTTTACAGTTGCTCACATATGTTTTCGTTGCTTTTCCTTTGTTTTGTCATAATCTCTTAACCGATGTCCATCATTTATACCTAACCTCAATTTCAAGTGCATTTCATTTAACGCCGTTTCATGTGAAACTTTACCACATAACAAAGAACATCATTATTCATAATTTTAAATGTTTTTTTTTAAAGGCCATCATTAAGGTATTTGTATGTGGTTAAGTCGAAGAGAACACTGGTTAGAGATTTAGCCACATCATTGTTTTTAATTTGACATAAGTTCTCTTCGAATTGTATTTAATTCTGTTGGCGCCAAAATTTGAAAATTATTAATTCAATGGGGATTTTTTTACAATTTCGCGGTTGTCATTGTTTGTATGAGTGAGTCAATATAAGTAAGTGTGGTAATACAAGTACTTTCACACTTATCTCGGAGATCTGTTGATCC
The DNA here is from genome assembly GCA_964034835.1 of Muscina levida. Classification (NCBI taxonomy): domain Eukaryota; kingdom Metazoa; phylum Arthropoda; class Insecta; order Diptera; family Muscidae; genus Muscina; species Muscina levida. The sequence goes on along the minus strand of OZ035880.1, from coordinate 65,939,045 downwards.
ATTATAATTGTGCGATGGAAAGAAGAATGGAATGAAGAAGAAAGTAAAAGAAGAGTGGTTTTTTTGAGAGAAACCCCCACAAAATGTATGTTAGCCATACGTCTTAGCTCAGTTAACCACAGAAAGTCCTGCATGAAATCTAATGCTCTATTAAATCTTCTCCTAAGTAACACTATCTTCTACACAGAAAGTAAAATTGTATTCCAAACCTAAGCCTACAGATTATTTTACTTAAATTTTCAAGTACAATTTGTACTCATTTTTTAAAAAAAGGAAAAATCAGAATACAATTCACTAATTAAGTATGAAAATCTTGTGTGGATAATGCTGACGTGTGGTCTTCGTTGATGCCATTTTCGCATCGCATGTGTTTCGGCTTCTCGATTGTTTCTTGAAGCTTTTAACACTTAAGGTATGTGTAGATTGGAAGTCAAAGATAGTTTGACAGCTATCGAAAGAAAATGTTTGCGACAGAAAACACATTTACTGTTAGTGCAAGAGAATTGTGGTATCAGTTTGATACTGGTCATTCTAACATCAATCCTTCTTTGTTAAAAAAAACAAGTATTTCACCCACTTAAATTAATTCAAGTGATCTAATTTTCCTTTTAAAATAATCCAAATTTTCTTGCAATAAGATTTGTTTATCTTAAAAATCAAGTCCCATCAGAGATTTCGTTCTTTAATGAATCATTCTGTACTGGGTTTAAGAAAATCCGTATTTGATTCGGTTGACTCGATTTTTATTTTGAATCTTCGGACCAAAGCAAGACCACTACATGTTTTTGTTGTTGTTGTTGTAACAGCTGGAGGAAGCAGCTGGGTTGATAATTCTTGATGCCGATTTTTTCAAAAATATCGGCACTCGATCGGGCATGAAATCCGATTATCATACGATTTATGTTGGCAACTCTGTTTCGTATCTTTGTAGATAACAAGTTTTTGTATCAAGGAATTGTTATGATATTTTGGGAGTTTTAACCGCCAAATTCCTCCAAAGATGGCGCCAGCTTCGGATGTTGATAAAAAATTTTTCCTTTTTCCTTGGTCCTTGCGCAATCTGTAGTTTTGTAGTGGAAGCATTTAGGATGAGTTGGCTGGAGAACTCGAAAGTATTTGAAAGGCAATTTTTCATCGACGAAGAATTGGCCGGTGCCCCGGCCGGGAATCGAACCCAGCACCTTCGGATTGCTAATCTACGTCGCTTCCATTGAGCTACTTGTAAGATGTTCTGTCGTCTTGAAATTATTCTCGTCCTCGCAAAGAAGACAGTCATCCAATATATAACAATCTCCTTCTGCGCGACAGTTGTCGGATTTGCAGTGGCTAGTTAAAACTTCACAGACGAAATAATTGCGAATGGCATCAGCACAGACCAACATTACACCTCGATCGAGAAAGGATACATTCAGGCCACAGTCGATTCTGGGAATTCAACGTATGTTAGCTATTTTCTTTATTCAGTACTTCACAAAGCCAATAAATTTAGCAACATATACATATTCCCGTGAGCCACTATCCGGCATTGTAGAGCCTCCTCTAGCCAGATCCCATTAGTATCGCAGTGTCTCGAAAACCTGTATAAGCTTACTTCCACAGGCTTTAGTATGTCCACTCTTACAGCACCAAATTTAATTTACGACGAAGAATTATATTTTTTTGGAGCTTTGCTATCTACTCAGATTGTTTTTCGTTTGCTAGGGTCGATCTCGATTATCCCATAATGGCCTTTACCGTCGTCTGAGTGACCAGCATCCAATTTGAAATACGCTGCGTTCATTATATTGCTTACAAGAAATGTTAATGGTCCCTGCTTTAGTTCCATGTATCATCTTGGATCCATTTGTAAAAAATGAAATAGATTCTACGTAGGGATTCCGGAATGGAATAACGAAGGTCTTCCCTACCAATTTATGCAAATCCACACGTTTCTTCAACAAATCAGTAAGTGGTGTCAAACGACACGAGCCATTTTTAGCCAAAAGATGAAGAATACTTGTATGACTATGTACGGATTGATGTCACTCGCCAGCTTCCCTTAGTGTGATAGCCCCAAGGACCAGAACTCCATCCTTTTGCCTTGAAATGTAAGTAGAGAGGCGGTGGGCACAGGAATACATCTTAAGTCGCTCGCGCTCTAGCTCCAGTGGTACCCATTGCTGCCACTACAATTCTACCCATCCTAAGGTCCTCTCACTAAACCGACATGTAATTATTTGTCGGACTATCGGCATGTACAACCAAATATTAACCTTAGATAGTAACCCCCAGCTGTAATCTACCTTTTATCTACCTCTTTCCTCAACGTACCTTGACCAATTCAGCTTTTGATCGAGGACAGCGCCTAAGATAGGTTAATTCGGCAGCCACGTTCAACTCAGCTCACATGGGTCCTAATGTGAGTCCCGTTGTGATAGCATTTTCAAATTTTCGAACCAAATATTCCTATTCTGTTCGGTCAACGTCGCTATCAAGCCATTTCGTTGCTCTGTTGAAGGCATGGATGTTCCGCAAATCGCTTACTCATGGACAGGTATTGTCCAGAAGTGTCCGATGACCAAGATTTGCAGATCTAAAGTCACCAAAAGTAGGGCTGTGACATAGAAGATGCACCGTAGTCTCCTCAGCTTCCTCTTCATTGCAGCTTCTACAAAACTCGTTGTAGGGTAACTTCAACCTCTTAGCGTGTTTACCAAACGGCCTGTGACCGGTTATTACAACTATGATGTTTCTAAGGAGGACTCTGGCAGGTTCAGTACAAATCGTGTCCTCTGTATTTCCATTGTAGGAAAATTTGTTTGGTCGCCTTGCAAGTGGTGTCTCTCATCCATCTCTTCTTAGCAATGAGGTTCAGTCCTGGAAACACCTGGAAACAGCACCTAAGTACTTGGCTTTTAACGAAAGCTTCATTTCCACACCATTTAGTCTTGGTTAACTGATGTGGTTAACAGTATATCTTCGAGTAAAGAGAACCAATTTTGTTCTTGGGGGTACACCCCGAACCACAGGCTAGGGCCAGCGTAGAAAATTTGCAAGGACAGTTTGTATAAGTCCGCACGTTATGGGTAAAAATGTCAGAAATATCATGACGACCACACCTATCGTATGCATATGCCACAATTTTTGTACTGTCCATTTATTGAAGAGAGCTATAGGAGCGGAGATGGAACTCCCCCTGCTGTTATACTCTCATATGTATTGTTCTCATATTGGAAGCTGTGTTCAAGTTCAGCTTTGCAAACAATCCACTCAATCCACTAGCGGCCATGATACATTTGTGCTCTGAAGAAAAGTCCTTAGTGTAAAACCTTAATTTCCCTTTGCACCCCATGAATGAGGTATGGGATAGCTTCTCGCGTTGTTGTGAATTAACACGCTTTCTATTTTTAGATTCACAACTAACGGCACCTACTTGTTTATCGACGAATGCGAACGTCACTGTTTGAGAAGCTCTTACTAGACACGACGATTGAATCGACGCTTAATACTGCGAAGTTGCTGTCACCAACATTCAAGGGGAGCCGACAATGAAAGAAAATTTTATTTATTTTTTTCTTTTAAGATGACTGGAGCCACGTTTGAACCTGCGATCTCCCGCATGGTAGTAGCGTGTTCTAACCACTATGCCGCGGCCGGTCCCATGTGTAAAACCAACTAAACTCAGATTGCGCTTCGTAAAACCCATAACGTCATGAAGAGCGCTGAGAAATACTCAAAATGTAACTTGACAAGACGAATGATGCAGAACTCTTTTTTTTGGGCTACTTTCACGTACAGTTCTCAAAATTAAGTCCCAATTTAATGAGCTGAAAAATTTTGTACTGTGTTATGTTATATGGCTCAAAGATTTGGTATAGTGGATCGCCGTGATGCGTTTCATTTGTCGACATCTAAAGAGTCAGGGAAGTGTGAATCAATTAGGAGTCCAAATGTATTGGCACTGGACTTGATACCCGGCCGTACTAATTAGATTGACTACTAGTGACGCTTTAATCGTAACAGAAATCTACATTTCCAAATTAAATCGCCGACTGATTTACATGTTTGTAACAAAACCTTGCAATTCGTATTTGCAAATTCTTTTCTATACACAGATGATCATAAATGCTGAATGTGATCTTATCAAACCCGCTGGGCGTACGCAAATTAAAAGTAGTCTATAACAAAGCAATGCAATTTTTTATTCTTCTCTTTTTTGTTTCGACTTGTTTCTTTATTCGTTAGTTAGATAAAACTATTCTAAAAGGCCTACCTACCAACATACATGATATGAAATGCATTGCTTACATTTTGTATAACCAAACCCCATGCCAAAGGGTCAATTGGTTCTAGAGATTTATTTAAATTAACTACAGTAAACATTTTATTTTAATTAAGCGCACAAATAAAAATGATTGAATAAACACGTTTTTGTTGCACGCGACAGTCGGGAAAAATATAGACGGCAATAATCAAGAAGAACCCGCCCGCCAACCAACCAACCAACTAACTAACTATGTAGTAAACATCAATAAAACGATAAACAAAAAAGGAATAATAACCAACATAAAACTAGTTTACACATATGGATTTCACAACAAACAAACCAATATACACGATTATATAATGTAAACAAATGGGGACACTGGCGACATCGAAACATTTCCATTTGCTTATCGAACGATAAGAGACTTATCGACAAAAGCTATCAGTTAGTTCATTCATCCATTCAAGCAAAGCGCTCAAGCCAAAAAAATAAAATGAAAAACAAAAAAATTGACGATAGCAACCTAAATAGGAGATAGCCTTCATCACACCATTGCATGCCAGTAATTTTTATGGCAACAATGGCTGTTGATGAACTAATCATAGTTAATTATTTATCAACAATTACTAAATATGATCAAATTATTGCTGCAGAGAGTCAACGAAGTAACAAATCCAGAATTTAGCAGGAACGGAAACAGTCGATGTAAAGTAGGTCACAGTAGAAATGTTATCTAAATACGAAGTATATGAAGCAAGTGGTGTAAACCTCTCCCCTAAGGATTCTGATAACCGTTATTAAGATTAGCTCCGGTGGCATAGTTGTATTTCAGCCACAGCGGCGCGCCATCTATCAATCAATAATAAAAAAAACTGACCGCCTCGCTGCATAAATTGTATGTTTTTTATGGCGGCACTCGAAATTATCGACTTTGACATTTTTATTTTCTATAAACGAAATTTACGCATTCGCGTTGTTTTCCTCACCTATTCTTGGAAACATTCGTATATTATCGCATTCGAATTGTAAAACTAATTGAGGCGAGTACACGATGGTAATAATCCATTTTTTGTTTGCACCTATTCGGGCAAATAGAAAATAAAAACAATTTATGACTCCTACCCATTGGTTATTCGATTGAAGTGCAATAATAAAGTATTTATTTATTGTCACCGTTTTTATTATATTAAACAAATATTTGGTAGATTGACATGTCCACACTTGAGCTATAGACCACTGTGGTATATTATTTATAGAGCTTGAGATAATCTTAAGTGAATAACTCAATTGCTATGATAATCGGGCAATTCATTATTCACCTCAGTTGAAAATACCAAAGTAATATAGTCGAAAACAAAGGTTGTTATTATTTTTGATTTTAATCATACAAAGAAAACAAATGTAATCTTTGCAATGGCCATCATAGTCTGGCAAGAAAATGTTTAGGGTGTTTTGTCTTGAGGCCTTCGTGAGAGCGTTCTGCAATCAGGTTAATCAAGGGTTTTAAAGAAGTATTGAATTGAAGATTTGTTTTAATTCAAACTAAGTTTGTCAAATAAAAAACGAGTCGAGCTGTTCTAAAGAAATAAAACTAATGTAAACAATAATATACAGGGTTGACCAAATGTTTTTTTACTTTTTAAACGATGCTAACAAAAATAGGTATATCGTATTCAAATTGTTCTTCTATTATGAAACATCATCATCAATAGGGATTTAATTTTTCAAATATTACATCATCCATATGCGATCCTTTTGTACACTGCTGTAACCTATAACGAAAACTTTCATTAACGGCATAGCAGTGATTAATGCAATGCACTGAATTTCCTCGCAAATACGTTCCTCATATCCCCAAAAAATACTGACTTGATGATGAAAACTTTACTTTTACTGGGCTAAAGGTTAACTGTTCACCTCACATTTTGTTCAAAAAATTAGCAAACTGCACTCAATGAGTCGTTGGAAGTATAACATGTTGTCTCATGTTGCTGAATCCACAGTCGTTGATTAAAACTTTTGAAGTTCTGTAGATTTGGATCGAAAAATTGCTGTACTACTACTCTGTATCCACTGTAACTGCTGAGAGTCTAGGTTTTTCACGAACAAACGCTTTTGGATTCCTTACCGTTGCAGGTCGACTGAATCGTGGCTGATTCATTGTTGAACCTGTCTTCTTGAACTTCTGCTCCCATTGTATATGTGGTGAGATTTCATGAACGCAAGTAGTCGTTGCGCTATAGTGGAAGAGTCATTGTTTTGATAATACTCGTGTGCAAAGAACGCACATTGTAATCCGCTGACTGACGTCAAGGCATTGCATTCCCATTGGCTGCTGCCAATTTGTTTTAAAGAACATACTTTGCATACTTCGGTGAAACATTAAAACTGACGAACGTAGTTCATAAACAACAGGCCTGAAGTATTAAAGAATTTCACACGCTTTGGTCAACAGCGTATGTTTTCCAGTTGGACCTACCAGATGGTCGCCTTCAAACACATTTCTCACTGGAGCATTTACATTCATCATGGCAACATGTTCCAGTCATCGTAGTCGTTGAATTCTGACTCCTTTAGCTACATCCATGTTATGGACAGCTCATGGTTCAACCCATGGCAAAACTCGCCGTCGACACAGATAGGACCATATATATTTCGGAGTACCTTCCTCTCGATTAAACCCAGGATTTGTATGTCCGTCGTTGTAAGCACCCACGGGGTAAAATTAACACCTGCTATAGCTGTTTCTTAGTACCCCAAGATAAGGTGGTGTTACTAAAGTGATGTCGATGTCCGTAAAAGCATCTATAGGCGAGCACTATTCTCTGCTTGATTTCTTGGCTGACATTATTTTTCTAGTTGACGGAAGATCCAATAAACAAATTTTCTAAACTTAAAACAGTAATTTTCAAAGTTGATGGTCTATCCCCATCGAGAGGACTCTTTGTTCGTTCAAATCAATATTCTATTTTTGTCCTCGTTTACCGCTAAACTCAGCTTTATTCACTCCTTTTCCAACCATGAGAGAACTGAAGTAACGGCCAATGTTGTATATATTATCGACTTAGACTAGTTGCATGTGGCTCTTATGGAAAATATGCTGCCAGACATGTTGACACCTGCCTTTTACATCACCTTCTGTAAAGGTGTAAAGGACAGGCTATCATCCTGCCTGAGACCTCTTTCCGTGTTGAATGGTTGAGAGTGATCCTTTCCAATCTTAACCGAGGATTTGGTGTGTTCCAAGGTACATCTGCAAAGTCGAATCAGCTTTGCAGGAATACCAAACTTAGACACGGCCTCACATAGTCTATTCCTCTCGGATAGTCGAAGGCAGCTTTGTAGTCGACAAAGAAGTGGTAGGATTCGATCTGTTTTTCGTGAGTTTCCTCCAGGATGAATATTTGACCCGTCGTAGATTTATCAGGTCCACTCGCATATGGTCCATTTAGTTTTTCGACAATTGGCTTTAGACGTTCACACAATATGCTGTAAAGGACCTTGTACTCAATTGGTTACAGGTTAGTTCTTACACTCTCCTCCAGCCAGATGTTTCCTACGAGCTGATGCATAACCAGCTCTTTCCCACCTGTCTTAAACAATTCAGCTGGGAGACCATCGGTTCTAGCCGTTTTATTATTTCTAAAGGTGGTTTATTGCCACCCATATCTCGCTCTGGCTCGGATGTGGACAGTTAATACCATCGTCATGGATTGGAGTGGGGTCCTCTAGAGTGGTGTCCGTACCCATATCTTCAGAAAGTTAAACGGATCCGTCACTAGCTGACCATCGCTGTCGTTTTAGGAGGACAGTCCTGTTCCTCGCATTCTGTGCACTCATCCTGTCGCTTCTTGAACTTCTTTTTCCGTCTAAGGAAACGAGTTCCCTCTCGCCTTTTCTCCCTGTGCCGCTCACGAACAGCTCGCGTTGTCATTGGCTGCTGTATGCACCATCTGCCTCTTGCTTTATAAATACTTCTATGGTCAAATCTAGCGCTGCCAAATATCGTATCTGCAAAATCTTCTTCTCCAGCTGATAAAGTGAACTGTGATTTAAGTGCTTTACCCCGAAACGATGAATGAATTAACATTCTTGATCAATCTTCATTTGAATGTTAAATGTAGATTGATACCCACAAGTATCGACATTTACTGCCCGTTTGGCCGTTAAAAAAAACTTTCGCTTTCAGCGCTGCTAGTTCAATGTAGTCGTCCTATCAACAGACGTGACTCGAAACATATCTGCCTAATTCTGACTTACATTTGTAGGCTGACATTAAATGTGAGAAGAAATGGGTCAAGCTAAAATTTCAGCAATTAAACATCAAATGAAGATAGGCCTACGTCAATTAACCACTGATCGCGTGACTGTAATAAAATCACAACAATGTTTACCCGAGAGAAACAATCCGCACAACAAATGGGCTTCCTGTCAGTGTGCTCGGCCGATAACTATTTTGCGTACTCAAACGCGTTTGCCACCATATGACGAGAAAAAAAAATATACATATTCATGTTATCGTTACTCGAGATATAAGGGAGCGAACAAAGCAAATACAGATAAAACATCTGTGTTTGACCAAGAGAGTGGCGAGGAAAATCAGTGTGATACAGAGAAAACAGAAAGAAGAAATGGAACAAAACAAAACATGAAAAAACAACATATTAAATTATATGTACATGTAACAAAACAACCAAGCAGACGGACGAGATATCCGTTGCATACCAACTAAAAAAAGTACGAGCGACGTCAAGACGCCCTGGCAAACAATTGTAAAACCATCAGCTGGAAAGTGACAGCAGAATGGCAACGCTGCCAGACACGGCGTCACACACGCTTGGCGTTGACAACACTTGTTCTTTTAAATGCAGATTACATTAAATTAGTTTAACGCGAGCTGTCGACGAAAGAGACATAATATTCTCGTCAAAATAAAGAGACCAATGTCGTGTCGCATAACGAAAGTGATGGGTCGTCGTTAATACAATTACATACGTACATACATGCAAATTGATTTACGTGAGAAAAAGTGCGGTTATGGATTAATAAAAAACAACACATACAACAAAAGTACCGAAATTAATAAATAATAACAAACCAGTTGAATCATTCGCTGCTGAAAGTGAAATGAAAACAAGTGTCACATTTGTTTTTAATATACCTAGCTGTTGTTGTCTGCCTCACCTCGAAAATGTATAATTGGTTTATGTTTAAATGTTATTAACTAATGAAAATTATTGTATAAATGCGACAAAATTGATAAACAAAATGAAACGGCAAAATAATTTTGTGTGATCACATTCGACTTTCCACCTAATCTTATTATCTTTTTCCAAGTTTAATCGCTGATAAGTTTATTATAACTAGCGGACTGTTAAAAATAAGCTCTACATGTTTGCAAAACGATTAACTTTAAAATTAAAATAAAACTACGCAAATTAAAAAAAAAAAACAAAAAATTAAAAGTTTGTGACTTACGTTAAAGATCTCATTTACATTGTGTACTGCCACAAAAAAAGAGACACATGGAGAGAAAAACGTGTACATGCCATGTGAAGTTGTAGCTGTGTTATAGATGCTGTCATTGTTATGTTGTTGTTTTTCTATTTTTATATATTTTAAAGAATTCCTAGCAGTTGGGGGTTTGTTTTATATATGACAAATTTTGATATTACATGCAGACGAGACGGGCAGAGTTCAATTAACATGTGGAGTAAATACATGATCACACTTTGTAAATGTAAATTTGTCAATTGACCAATAATGCCAATTGGCGACAAAATTATGATACAAATGTTAAAAAAATATCGTGTACGACTAAATAAGCGACACTTTCGCTTATCGCTTTATTGGTAAACTGTGGGCGACAAAATGAGGATCTGATTCATACAAACCTTCCCGACAAATTTATTTATTAATTCTGTAATTAAGAAGAATGCAAAGTACCTATACATAAGTACTGATATTCTGTCTAATCAGATTTGTTTTGTTTCGTTACTTATTTTATATATTTCATATTTTAAAGCCAACGACAATTTAAATTGGTGGCCTAAAAAGCCTGTCAATCATTTTGTCGTTTAAGGAGTTTTAACAGCCGTTTTACACCAGAACGCATTTAGCATATTTTCTCATTATTTTGCATTTTTGAAACATGCAGCCAATATGCTAAAATATCTTATATGTTTTGTTTTTGGAAATGTTAAAATGTTGTTGATGTTAGAATATTTTCGCATCCATGAAAGATGCGGAAAAATGAACTGAGTTGTGCTCTGAAGCTGAATTACATCAATTTTTCTCAATAATGTTGATCCGGCAACCATCAATTTCGTTGTTTGTTTACATTTATTGGAAAAAATGCCAAACAACATGGACGGACAAAAAATTTACATTTTTGCCACAATATTAATAAATGATTATTCCAATTAGTTAAAAGCATTTGAACTTCGTCGTATACTGCCTTAAAAGTAATTTTAATAGATTTGTGTCAGAAAAATATTGCAATTTTACAAGGCGAATGGGAAAATGTGTGAGCTGGACAACAGCTGACAATATTCAAAACTGCAGAGTAAAACCATTTTTTTGCATTTTGCATATTCAGCTTAAAATGTGAAATGCTTTTTTGGTGTAAAAAGGCCATAAAGAAAAAAACCTCGCATTTTACCAACATCAACAGTAATTACAAAAATGTCCACTTTAATGTCGTCAAACTCAAAAATCCTAGAGACTATAACGTATCCGACTGGAATACCAACTGGAATACTTTGGTAGAAAATATTGAAATTTCAATAAATACTGCTTAGGAACACTACACTGCACGGAGTCTCAGCGATAAAACAAAAATTGATTCATATCCCGTTTTCTCCTTACTTTGCAGAAAAATCTGTACAACTTTAAGTATTTCCTTGATTCAGCAATGAAGGTGTAACGGTCGATGCCAAATAGTTGGTATGCCGCAATCTTCTTCGTAGAGATCACTTAGATCCCTAGGACCCATTGTGACACTGCCAAATAGTTATATGTATACTTTGAATTCATTAAAGAGTTTCTTAATTTTACTTCCGGTAAAGGGTAACTGTGTCACCTAAGTGTCTCCGTTGACAATGGTTTTAGTTCTATGAATTTCAATATTTTTTCATTTTTATGAGTTTCATACCCCCCTATCTTAGGGATAGGGTTATGTCATGATACGAGAAAAATTTTAACGCATTAAAGGAGACGTATTAGACCCCCCAAATATCTTAAGATCAAATTCGTTTAAATACTTTTTATGATGATTGAGCGATGTCCGTCTGTCTGACCGGCTGGCGGGATGGCTGGTGGGCAGGAATAATACATTGAGTAATCCTTAACTGATCCTTGTGGAAATTTAATATTTTCCAAAATGTAGTTATGGGATTGTAAACAGGCTAAATAACCGCACCTCTTCTGGTACCTCCAATACAAAATTACCTAATTTTAGGATATATATATTTTTGTCATAACTCCCATCATCCTTAACCAAACGGACAACCTTGTAATAGTATAGTACCTCCCATACAAAGGACCGAAATCACCCTCATAGTTTTAGATACATATAATTTTTAAAGTGCGCTGTGTGAGATTTACGCCTACAAAATTTAAACTCAGAAATGAAAATGGACTATATAGTAAGGTGGGTCGCACTTCATACAAATAAAAAAAGTTTTGCCGGTCACCCCCTAGAATGAAAGATAATTTGAAAACGAATTCAAAAAAAAATTTTATTTTTTTTTGCCACGCCCCTTGACCCCGCGCATTGGGTTTTTTGTTTCCTGTGCCTCCATTTATAGTCCGATCGTAATGTGTGACATATCAATGTTTTTGGACTGACAACAGCTACATTTTCTTCTCTGATCACTTTTGACTCCGACGTCAAGTTCTAGAAGTTTCTACCGGAATCTCGGTTTTTACCCCCCTAAGTCAAATTTTTTTTTGCAACGATAAAAAAGTTTTTTAAATTCCATGATATTTTCTCTTTTACCGTATATATTTTTATTCATAAACAAAAAAGTTACAGAGGTTTTAAAAACAAAATACGACCGCGACAACATTTGTAAACAATGAGCTTTGGCCTTTAGCGACGTCAAATTGATTTTTTTAAACCTCTGTAACTTTTTTGTTTATGAATAAAAATATATACGGTAAAAGAGAAAATATCATGGAATTTAAAAAACTTTTTTATCGTTACGAAAAAAATTTGACTTAGCGGGGTAAAAACCGAGATTCCGGTAGAAACTTCTAGAATTTGACGTCGGAGTCAAAAGTGATCAGAGAAGGAAATGTAGCTATTGTCAGTCCAAGAACATTGATATGTCACACATTACAATCGGACTATAAATGGAGACACAGGAAACAAAAAACCCAATGCGCGGGGTCAAGGGGCGTGGCAAAACAAAATAAATTTTTTTTTTGAATTCGTTTTTAAATTATCTTGCATTCTAGGGGGTGACCGGCACAACTTTTTTTATCGACCCACCCTACTATATAGGCTAACCCATTCTGGTACCCTATTTTGTAAGTACATACATCGAATTAAGCCAAATTTTGCGTAACATATACTCTTCTGGTAACCCCCATACATAATTACCTGATCTATTTCTGAAAATTAATATTTCTCCCATATCTTCCAAACATACAAGTGGAAAGAATTCAAATTTGGTCAGTTAATTCATCTTGTAATAGGATTAAACCTAAAAAAACTGAACAATATGACTCAAGCCTTATGGCACCTCCCATACATGGCCGAACTCACCCCCACAGTTCTACATGCTCAAAATTGTTGTAAGTATACTGAATTTAGTCAAATTTTGCAAAAGACATGTTGTGATGCGCCCACTGGAACCTCCTATAGAAATAAGTCAATTTCGAGAAAAATTTTTTTTCTTAAAATAAATTTTTTATATTCATAGCTGAAATTGAGGAAACTGAGAGATTTACTCCATCCATTTAAAATGATAATTTTTTTCAAAATTTTTGTTCGATTTAATAAGACACTTCTTCCTTTGTTCTCAGTTGGTACCGTAAAAGACCCTTTCGACAACCCCATACAAAATTCCAAATGCCCTGACGAATTTATTTACACCTTTTATACAGTTTTTCTATATGTCTGTATGCCTCTGGTCCTATGACCGGAGGTCCTATCTCCAGCCGTTTGCGTTCCACAAGCAGGCAAATATTTCGAAAATGGAAATTTCGACACTATTTCGGGCACGAGGTTATTATGAGCTCTTCATACAATTTTTTATTAATTTGTTATACTATTTATTCCTATAAAAAACTCCCATGACTTTTTGGTATATTTCGGACAGAATTTTACTTAGAACGTATATGACTTCGTGCTTCAGCTCTGTAATCGTCTCGAGGTTATTTGCATAGATCAATAAAATAAGACCAATGGTGGTTGATCGCAAGATATTGGCGGTCATTTGGTATCGTTGTTCCGTTGGATCATGTGTCCTGGAAACTGCGTTCGCAATAATATGCCAATTGAGTTTTTTGGTCGTGTAAAATATGTATTTTGTTTAAATCTACTGAACAATGATGTATCATCGCCTCGTTTGAAATTTGAATTTAAACCGATTTATATTATCTTATACAAAAGTACTCACTCTGTTAAATATTGTGAAATGCATGTAAACAAACAAGCCAGGCAGCTGCTAACGGCTACATTTTGAGGCAGTCCCTTTAAAATTCATAATTGTCTTACTAAATTTATAAATAAGTACTAATTGTTAACAATTTAAATGTTATAAAAACTTAACCTTATTTATTAAGAAATAATAAAATATTTATTTTGATATCATATCAGTTAATTTTGTCGAAAGCTCCCAACCTACAACAATATAACTGTGTTTATCTACACCAATAAGAAAAAAAAAATAACTGATAAAATACAACATTTTTCTAATCAATTTCATGGGGGGAATCCTTTGTCAAATGTATTTTTTTAGTTATTAATTAAATTAAATCAAACAAAATTTTAAATGTGTATCCAAGGTCGTATAAAAAAATTTGGGTCTATTTTAATAAATCAGTGACACCAGACAGGAATTATAAGTCCACCCCTTACCCACCCCTCTGGCAACTACATTAAATAAATGCTAACGGATAAATATGTTTATTATTGTTTAATTAATCACTTAGTACCTTAGTACCATGTTTTCACCGTGAAATTGGTTAAAACGTACGATAGTTAGAGATAACAGTTACATACATATTCACCGGGTCTCTTGACAGCTGTAATGACAGTGTTTGCATATTATTTATGAAATTCAAGCGGTAGAGACACAAAGTACACATATACACAAGATAATATACATATGTTAAAATATTGTCCAGGCCATAGATAACCAATAGAATAGAATGGTATAATTTTGCAATAGTATTATCACTACATACGAGTTCTATAATTAATATTACGTTAACACACGTACATATATAGTTGATATGTATAAGAGTTATAATTTATAGCACCGTGTGTTATAAATCAAATATACGTCGGGAATATCGTGAGGTATTAATTTGTTCAACACACTTAGTGGCGATCCCCTTCATCAGAAACACGAGCCCAATTTTGTGAATTATGACAAAAATAAATTTATTTTCTAAATAAAGAGGCGCGCAGTTTATGACCAATCGGTTGATTAGATGTTTCACCGACAATATTTCAAATTGGAAATGCCAGTCAGCACTGTAGTGCTGCACGAAATTTATATTTAAAACAGTTATTTTGATAATAGAGCCGATCATCAAATGCCTAAACCAACAGCCATGTTCTGGAAAACAATTCGGTTTAAAAACAGAGCAAAATCGGTAAAAAGTTAATACTTTTTAATACATTTCTACCGATTTTGCTCTATTTTCAAACCGAATTGTTTTCCAGATTACCTTAGAACTATTGCAAGGAGTCTTTACACTTCTTAAATCATCAGTACGAACATTCTAGTGGTTTCAGGTGGAATTCTGTTGAAACATTAAATTTTTTTTCCTTCGATAATAAAAAACAGCATATTTGCGTTGAAACGTATTTAAGTGCTTGATTTTATTAAGCATTAACCTAATTACAATTGTAAATTACTCGACGACGGAGATTCCATACTTTTGAAAATATTCAGAATTTTGTTAGTGTTGTCTGACAACATTTTGTGAAGTTTTATCAGAACATTTTGAAAGTAGTTTACACTGCTTACTTATTTGTTGGCTGTCCGTCTGTCTGGGGCTTGCTGGATAACACGAGCAAAGCTTAACTGATCTTTATAAAAATTATTATTATTATTTTTCGAAATCTAGTAATTGGATCGTAAATTGGTAGAATGGTCCCACCCATTCGTACCTCCCATTACCTATTTTTGTCTAACTTATTTCTCTCTAGACAAACCTGCAGAAAACCATAACCCTTCACCCATACAAAGGGCCGAATAACCTTCATAGTTGAACATACATATGTTTTTTTGTAAGTGCATTGAATTCAGTTATATTTTTCATAAGCTAATGAAAATTGACTCTGAAATTACCTATTCTGGTCCCATATAAAACTTAAACTTAATTTCCCTTTACATCCCATGAATGAGGTATGGGATGGATAGCTTCTCGCGTTGTTGTGAATTAACACGCTTTCTATTTTTAGATTCACAACTAACGGCACCTAATTGTATAAAGACGAATGCGAACGTCACTGTTTGAGAAGCTCTTACTAGACACGACGATTGACACGACACATAATACTGCGAAGTTGCTGTCAACAACATTCGAGGGAACATTTTTTTAAATGCTGGAGCCAGGTGTGAACCTGCGATCTCCCGCATGGTAGTCGCGTGTTCTAACCACTATGCCACGGCCGTCCCGCCGGTCCAATATAGTCCATATTAATCCCTGAGCTGAATTTTAATAAACGTTTAGGTTTAAGTTGAGGACATGTAACTACACAGTGCAATGGTATGTCATTACAACACTCGGAGACCATTATGATCCATTATATGAATAAAAGAGTATAGTCTCTTTCAACTTTATATACGCAAAGTAGTAAGATTAGCTGGTGACACTATGGTCCTCTGCCCTTTAGTCAGCAGAAACCATCAGTGAATTTCACCATATTCTGCATATTAAATGACCACAATTCGGTAAGACTATCAAAGAACCATTTCCCGAGGATTTGCTTCCGTCTTCTGTGAAGAGCTTGGCAATGACATAGCAAATGATCAATGTCTCAATTTCCTCCTCATCATCGCAAAGTCTGCAATAGTGCACCTGGGTCGTCTCCCAGTTGGATGTAAACGCTCTGACAACACAGTGTCCTATAATAATCCCGATTAGTCGTTAGACGGATTTCCTATCTAGTTCCAAAAGTGATTTGATTCGTCTTCCATCTAGTCCTGACTAAATATCCCGTTATACCACACAGTCGTTGCGATGTTTCCAGGATGATCATTGATCAGTGAAGATAACAAGCCACCTGAAGGGCAAGAAAGCTTTCCAATCTTCTCTATCAGGGATCACCATTTCCGGGCATGATGTAAATAAAAACAACGGAACCATATAGTCCGTTTCTTTGTTGAGTCCTCCGTTGCATCTATGTCTGCTGGACCATAACAGAATTAATGCGTGACCCAAATCCGACTGCTGCCAAAAGCCTGCTTCTCGTATCCTTAATGCACTTTTAGCCACTAAAGCTAGTGCAAATTTTCCAAGTGGCATTAACAGGTAGTTTTGGATAGGAGGTACCAGTAACTGTAACATTTCCAATCGCATTACTTAATTTTTAAAATATTAGTACTAATTCATTTTCGTAAGGATCAGTTCAGGTTTACTCGACGTATCCAGACAGACGGACAGTAAGACATTGCTTAATCGCTTTAAAATATCCTGAAACGAATTTAGACTTAAGATACTTAGGGTTTCACACGTCTCTGTTAATTCGTTGCATTTCATCCCTAATGGAGAGGGCATAATAAAGAAGTAAATATAGAAAGCAATGGATTCCAATACGCAAAGTACTTTTGTTGTAACAAAAAGTACTTTTATTGCACAACAAATACTTTTAATGTACCAAAAACTACTAATTGTGCCACAAATTACAATCAGTTTTAACAAAAAGTAAAATTAGTTGTACACAAAGAGTAAGTTGTTTGTACCAGAAAGTAATTGTTTGTACGAAAAAGTACTTTTATTATACACAAAAGTACAATGTTTTGTACCAAAAATTACTTAAATTATACCCAAAGGTAAATTCAATGTACCAAGAAGTACTTTTATTATACACAAAAAATTTACCCGAAAGTACTTTTATTGTATTAGACGTTACTTTTATTGTGGCAATAAGTAACATTTGCTGTTACAAGAAGTACTTACAATGTACTAAAATATACTTTTATTGTACTCCAAAAGTACTTTTATTGCACCAAAAAATACTTTTACTATGCCAAAAAGTATTTTTAATGCACCAAAAATTATTTTTAATGTATCAAAAACTACAGTACTTTCATCAAAAAGTTCAATTGTTGAAGCAAAACGCAAGAACATAATTTTTTTTTTTCGAGATTTTTTGATATTTTTTATATTTTTTTTATTGTCACTTTCAGTTTCTGAATAATAATATTGAATAATTTAAAATTTTTCGAAAAATTAAATGTAACACATATGTAATTTGGTTCAATTTAGTGCGGGATTAAATATTTTTGTATTGCTCGAATAAAGATTACAGTACCATTAACTTTGCTGTTAATATTTCTGCACGTTGATATGTAACATTGTAAGAGTAGACAGAATTGAATGACAGAGAGGAGAGACTTATAGGTTGCTTTGTTCTTAAACAATCAACGGATCAATTAAGCAGTTTGGAATATATTCAATGTGTTGCTTCTGTTTTTGTCGCAACAGTGCAAAAATTCAGTATTTTCATATCAATTGATAATAGTTTTTTTTAAGTATGGAGCGTGCTTGGTGCGATATTTTTGACACGTAGCAAATGTAAAATAAGGAATTTGAGAACAGTATTGTTTTAAAGATACATAAATGAATTCTTCGTCCAGAATATAGATATTTTGTTATTATTATTTTAGTTTGGCAATAATTTAAAATTTTCACATTCTGACATATGTAATTGTTCGAAAAAATTTGCACATAAATTACAAATGTCATGATCACTACAATATGTAACTATAATGGACATTTGTATAGGAGGTACTAGAAGGATTGGGTCTAAATAACATTTACATGTCAACTGTACTGAAGGCATTTTAAAGGTAAATAAAGGTACAATGTATTAGGGTTGACAAATAAATAATTTTGTATGGGAGCTACCAGAAATACCACCGGTTTTTTGATGTCGGTTAAAAGATTTTTTAACAAGTAGCATTTTCATAGAACACTGCCAGGTTTCTAATAAATTTTGTTTGGATGAACTGATAATCCTGAGGATATAATATTAATATAGCTTTAATTAATTGACTTAGCAAACCTTAGAATTAAGGTATCGATATTCATGTGTTTTCATATTGAATTCATGTTTAATTTAATACATATTTGGTTTTATTTTACAATTTCCGAAAAACCGAACAAAACCGGTTGGCCCGGTTTTTTACTAAATCAGGAATTCGAAAATCAATTTGTTAAAAAAAGTAATTTTTGAATAAACCCTTTAAATTGAGGTCATTTTCTCAATTTTCTGTTTTCCAAATCAAAGACTTAATTTTGCAACAAATCTAGTGCCGCAAACTCTATCAATTGCATTAATTTGCAAATTTGTGACCTAGTGTCAATCAACCACATTGATATATATGAATCTGTTATTACATGAAACAAATCATGCATGCCAAAAAGAAAGAAGGAGAATATTATACGCCAACGAACGACTCAAGCAACCATCTGTCAGTTCGAAACAAAAAAAAACCTAGTAAATAATACGTTAACAACAACCACAAATTTGCGCAGGCGTGATAATCACAAAAATCAACAGCGAATAAACAAAATGAGTTTGTTGTTATTCGTTCTTCTGAAGCTTAATAATGATGTATGGTATTAATATTTATGAACAAGCCTTCCAAATCGTAAGCCCGAAATACTCATACGATGATGAATTTATTTCGATCACAAACACCCTAATATGCAGCGTGTGCTTTATTTACGCCGAACCCAAAAACTACACTGACACGAATTAAATCGCATATTCATCATATTCCAGCTATTTCAACTAGGCGAATTGTTATTCAAATCAAAAGTTTGTTGTTGCCATTTCAGTGAGAAATGTCTGTGCTTTTGACTTTAACAATTTTGCTAAATTTAATTAAATTTAGTTTTTGAAACCAAATATTAAATCGACAAAAACGATTTAATTGAATTAACATTTGAATGCCTTTATTTTCACTTTTGTTAGAACATTTCAATTTATGAATACATTTACGGATATTTAATTATAACCATTGACGTAAAAGTGGCAAAACAAAAACATTTAAATATTGTTTGCAGCCATTCGTTAATAAAAATTTAAATTGTTTGTAATCTCCCTCTAGCAATTCAATCAATCAATCAATCAGCAAATTATGTTTATAGCCGTTATTATTACTTTATAATTGGCAACGACTGTAATGACGGTGGCGTTAATATAATGATGGAGGGACATACACAGAAGTTCAATATCGAGAAATTGGAAAAAAATCAAAAGTATTACGCGGAGGTTTTAGAAGAAAATTTGTAAAGAACATTTATTTGGGTTTTTAGAACCTCAAATGCGGAGATAAGTATTTCAGTTTACATTTTTTGGGCTAATTATCCAGTTGAGGCCGTTTGTCCTTTTGCAGCAGTATAGAGTCGTTACCGCTTTGTTGGTCCTTTGAAGTATCAGCGCAGGATTATATTTGCATCTTTTAGTAGTGCCTGGAAGGGTAGTGTTCTTAGATCTCAGCCGTTAAGGCGCTTCTTCATATGAATTCCGGTTACATTTATCTTTCTTCGTAGAATTTATGCTACCTTTAAACCCCTCGATGTGGGTTCTAGCCCATTAGAGCTTGATGATAAACCGGTCCATGAGCTCAGGGAGCAAGACAAGAGTTCGCTCTAATGGGCTAGATCCCACATCGAGGGGTTTTAAGGTAGCGTAAATTCTACGAAGAAAGATAAACGTAACCGGAATTCATATGAAGATGCGCCTTAACGAATAATTATTAATAATAATTAATAATTATTAATATTAATTAAGAATAATTATTCTATGCACGGAGCGAAGCGCCTGGTTATGAAGGTCCTTTAAAAAGGTGTTATGTGCCTAGGGGGAATAAAAGTATAGATAGACCTTAAAGGCTGAGGGAGGTGCTTCGAAGAAAAACAAATAATTCTTCGTATTTTTTCCCTGCTCAACTGTTGGCACTGAGAAAACTAGATTAGGGGCCGATTGAATCCGTGCCTAGTCATCAGCACTTGAAGCAGGGGTTTCGATAGGATTGTATCGCATCAGGACCTTGAGCCTTTGCGTTACCTGGTTTCAAAGAACCACTTTGTATCAAGCTGGGGTTTCAACCGCCGGTTTTGTCGGGTTTGTTTTTAGCGCACTAATAACAGATCGACTTGCGGAGCCTGGCGCTACCACTCCACTAGTCAGTCCGACTACCTTTAGAATAACGGATCTTAGCTGCCCCTACTGGTGAAAACAGACGCTAAGAGACAGGCATTCGAGACCCTACCTGTTGCTGTAACTTGCTTTACTACCGCTAATGTGACTCTATATGCCATTGTGACTCCAAAATATCTTTGTAATTAAGCCCTTGAAGCTGGACAAGATAACTTTACTCTTAATATAATGTAGCTGCCCCTACTTGGGAAAACAGACGCTGAGAGACAAGGGGTGAGAAGTTCTTAGTTCGTACTTAGTTCATGGCCTACTGGCATTCGAGACCCTACCTGTTGTAACTTGCTTCACTACCGCTAATGTGAGTCTTTCAAATATCTTTGTACTTAAGCCCTTGAAGCATGGCAAGATTACTTTACCCTTAATATAATGTAATTGGCAATGGTTGTACTTTCGCCCCTTTGTATCCCTAAAAGTAAACATTTTGATAAATATCTTATTTTTGACAAAACAACTGCATAACGTACATTCCAACAATTGTAACTTTATCGGGTTTGTCTGGGTGATGGAACCACTTTTGTCCCTTTAAATCTCTCCTAAATCTTTGACCCTTTAAATCTCTCTCTCTACTCCTAAAAGTACGAATTTCGAAAATCATTACATATGACGCCTTGTTTGTCGGTATGTCTGGGCTATGGTAACAGTATCGTCGCATTTTTTCTCTATGAATTTTAAAAAAAAAACCTTTTTTATATTTTTATCCATCTAAATTTTTGCAACTCTTACTATTACTGGTAAATTTTTAAAAAAATCTTAAAGTGGAATTAATTTCGATTTGGCAAGTGGAGTATTTTACCCCTAAAAGTAAGAACTCCGAAAAATTACTTTTTGCGGTACGTCTTCTATATAAGAATTAGTTTCACCCCAATTTTCAAAATTCTAAGTCAAACGGCTTGACTTATGCCTATGCACCCTACGGGTAGAAGGGGATACATAAATCATTTGATACGACCCAAAATTGTAACACAGAGAAGGATTTACTTTTGACTCAATGTTTTTTTGAACCCTATGTTTCGATTCATGACGTCTGTCTGTCTGTCTGTCCGGCTGGTATGCACGATAACTTTCAAAAGACGCAACCAATTGTTTTGAAACTTTGAATGGATTTATATTTCCTCAAAACTTACGGTATTGCAAATGGGCTACATGGCCAAGGCCCTTCTGGTACCTCCCATACAAATGTAACATTCCGCCCACTTTAGAAATCGATTAGTATTATTAATGCACCAAAGGCGATCGTGCCCAAATTCTATACTTAGTAAACCTAAAGCGGGATAAAGTTTTGGAGAAAGAATGAGGAAGTCTAGCCACGCCTCTTCTGGTACCTCCCATACAAATGTACCATTCCTCTTACTTTAGGGATGGAGTAATAATTTCAATATATGGCTAGACCCAACGCGATAGCCCTCAAACTCTGGATTAAGTAAAGCTAAATCAGGATAAAGTCTTGAAGAAAAAACTGGAAGTCTAACCGCGCCCCTTCTGTTAACTCCCATGCCAATGTACTTCTCCGCCCACTTTAGAAATCAAGTAATAATATCAATATACTTGAAAATTTCATGTTTTACTTTGGGTGAGAGTATATGTAAGTTGTGTTTCCGAACTGAAACTTTTCCTCCTGTTTAAAAAATAAAAAAAATCGATTTTGTAATTCCCACTATATTTATTGATGCATTATTGTCTTACGATTATATAAAGTTGTAAATAGTTTTCTATGGTTAAGTATTTTTTTATTTAATTTGTTTATGAAAAATGTTTATATATGAAAATCTTGTTCCACAGATTTTAGCACAACTCAAGAACCATATGAACGACAGGCTCATTAAATGTATTAAGTTGTGAATAATAAGGACTAATTTTATTCATAACAGAGTTTACTTCACGACCAAAGTGCTAATATAAACTCTTTATGCAGTTTTCGATATTTACGATTTGTATAAATATATTTTTTTTTATACTGTGGCTTAAAACATGTAAAACTGATATTTTTGGTGTTAAATAGTGTAATTAGACTTGAAATTAAGTAATTTCGGACCAATCAAAAGTTAATTTTTCATTTAAATATTAGCTGTCGATTCTGGGTCGAAAACAGGTAAAACTCGAAATTACCTGATTTCCATCATCTTTTACAATTAGCCAAAAGTTTCTCAAGCTGCGTTTTAAAATTCCCGCCAAATTAGGAAATTTTTTATATGGCAACATTAATTAAAACGCCCTGTGGCCATATCGTGGTACTGTATTGCCGTTATAATTGTAGGGTACCGTTTCTAAGTAAAATGTTGTTTAACATTCTAATAACCGAACATAGAAACTCCTATCACCTTATGTTTTTTTTCGTTTCGTATTCTTGTTTCTAAGTTTACACAGTAATTAAGTTCAATTCACACATATTACAAATTGGTTTGGTCGAGCGTTGAATGAACGATCACAACTGATTTCAAATCATTAATCATAGAGATACCACTTTAAAAAAAAACAACAACAACAGCATTTTTGTTGTTTAATCATTTGTTCACATTTGTTGATGATTTTGTTAAATTTTTACAGATTTGTTAATCAGTTTGTAGCTACTGTGTAAACAATTTGATTGGCGCAAAGTGTCATCGGAATACGAATAATGCAAAACGTTTCTTTGTATCATTGTTAACTATTGAGATGCATGACGTGCGGTGGGGTAATATTGTAATGGAACATATCGATTAAGATGTTAATACGGTTCATGGCTGTTTTATGTTTCCATAATCCATCTTATATACAAATCGATTTTTGAAGTTCCTTTTTACAGTAGAAGATCTATTGGTGAAATTTTTAGAAAAATACAATTAATTGAAGGGGGTTTTCACTTCCTTAAAAACTTGTGTTTTTCTAAATAAAACAAATTTCATACAAGTCAATAATATATACTTCAACTTGTTTAAATTTACTGAGGTGTCCATTTCATAATTAAAAAAAGACACACATTGACATAATTATCGATGGTATTTTGTTACACTTCTGGTGCAAGCGTCGTGAATGCCAGACTTAGTATCTGTTTTAACGTTAATACGTAAAAACATCAATTGTAGCTAGGAAATTCCTATTGATATGCATATCAAATATATATGTATGTATATATCGTCCACATACTGCAGTTTTCATTCAAATATATATCAACAGGTATTTACACTGTCATTTATATTTAAGTCAATAACAACAGTGCAATTTACCAAGTGATCAATTTGAAATTTAAAGATCGATAGACATATGTTTTAGACGCTTTAACTTCGTGGAGTAAAGGAAAAACTTTGCTATTGAAACAATTTGTGCGATATTCTGAACAAAACATTGCATCAGTCTTTGTTAGGTTAAGTTGGTAAGGTGTTGGTGACACTCGATGGTCGACTAACTTAGACTATTTAGTACATTGTGATATCATGGGAAAAAGAAGTTATGAGTTAACCCCAACGGAGAACGATTAAGATCACGCCAAAAAGGGCGTATAGTCCACAAGAGCCGAATCAATGCTAGAGGTTAGGTCTGAACAGTGACTAAAACATTATTTGTTAATTTTTAGAAATTTAAAACTTTACTGAGCTATGATTTTCGTCTCGTTTCTTGAGTTGTACTATATAAAAGAAAAACGGAACTGACTATTAAATTCTACTGATTGATTAATAATTTGTAAGCTAACAGAATATAAAAAAAAATTAAATTATTAATAAAATTTAAAATTGAATTTGTTTGTTTACAAATAGCTTCGTACTGTTGACGTCAATGTGTGACACATTCCAACGTTCAATGCGTTCATAGTAAACATATTACGCAGTACAAAAACGAAAATTTTCCTTTTCATTATAAAAAATTCATGATTATGATACTACTGAAAATGTCGGCAGTTTCGACGTACTATTGTTTGTGTGGAACGAAGACAACTATTTCTTTAGATGAAACACAGTTCTTTACGAAAAATTCTCTAGGGAATAATAAAAACTATTAAGCAAATAAAGGTATAATATTAGTTAAACATTAAAAACGTAAAAATTACGCTATTTTATAAAAAGGCTTATAATATAAATAAAAAGAGGCACAGCATTCAAAAGTTCTGGCTTACGCTTTAAAATAAGCATCCATTTATCTTTCCAGAAATTAAAATTATAAAAGAAAGCATTTGACCTCAGTAACAAAACCTTAAACTCCATTTTGCTCCACAATGTCATACATTTTTTTTTATAGTTGTTTGAAATTTGAGTTTTTTGGTCAAAGTTCGAATCAAAGAATATGAAAAATCAAGTGTAAAAATACATTCGGAATAATTTCTGTCTTGGGAGACCTATATTAAAATTGTCCGGGGAATATTTCCTCTGAACATTTTAACCCTCTAGCTCACACCCGTATGGGACATTTTAAGACCAATTGAAAAATTTTAAAAAAAAAATTAAAATGCAACTTTGGAGGGAGGTCAAGGGTTAGAATCTTCGATAGAAATATTCTCAAGAAAATTTCACTAAGAGCCACCGAATACAAATAAACTCTACTAGTCAAAGGCTAAAAAATAAAATCAAAATTAAATGTTAAGAAATCTATTTTTGGCCAAACAGTCCAACTCACTTTTTCGGGACAGAATCAAATCAATATCAAACGGTAGCATTTGACCCCAGCAAGAAAACCTATGCTTGCTATGCCAAAGCTTAGATACCCTATACCATTTGTAAAAATGGTGATTAAACTGGTTATTTGCACTACAAATCAGGGAACAAAGCCGACCCGGCGGCGGCTCAATTTCGGCTCATTATTTTGTAAGCTATAAGTGGTTCGGACCTTACAAAAATAGCGACCAAAAAAACTAGTAAGAAAGTTTTTTAAGAGCTATAGGAAAGTTTAAAAAAAAACACATAAAATTCAGCAAAATGCATGAAATCTTTATTTGAATCGATAGCACGGTATACATAATTTAATATTAAAAGATTATTTCATGCAAATGTTGACCGTGACTGCGCCTCAAATGGTCCATCCGCTTAGTCCAATTTTGGCATACTCTTTCTAACGTTTCAGCCAGTATCTCATGAATAAATGCTTCAATGTTGTCTTCCAATGCGTCAATTGAAGCGGATATGTGTGTATAGACATGAGCTTTAACATAGCCCCACAAAAAATAGTCTAAAGGCATTAAATCGCACGATCTAGGCGGCCAATTGACCGGACCCTAATGTGAAATAAAATGTTCACCGAACTCGCCTCTCAATAAGTCCATTGTAAAGCGTGCTGTGTGGCATGTGGCACCGTCTTGTTGTCATGCAAGTCAAGCTCTTGCATTTTGGGCAAAAAAAAGTTGGATATCATATCACGGTAGCGCTCACCATTCACAGTTACGTTGCGATTCGCATCATCTTTAAAGAAATACGGTCCAATGATTCCACCAGCCCAAAAACCGCACCAAACTGTGACTTTTTTTGGATGCATTGGTAGCTCTTGCAATGCTTCTGGCTGATCTTCACTCCAAAATTAACAATTCTGCTTATTAACGTACCCATTGAGCCAAAAATGAGCTTCGTCGCTAAACACAATTTTTCGAAAAAAAGTGGATCTTCGGCCAAATTTTCAAGAGCCCATTTACCAAAAATTCTACGTTGCGGTTGGTCGTTCGGCTTCAATTCTTGCAACAGCTGTATTTTGAAAGGCTTCTCACCTAAATCCATCCGCAAAATTGTCCACGTTGTTGAGTAACAGAGGCCCAATTGCTGCGAACGGCGACGAATCGATCAGTGATGGTCATCTTTAACACTGGCCGATACAGCTGCGATATTTTCTTCACTTCACACTCTACGTAGGCGTGTTGGTGGTTTAATGTCCAACAATGTAAATTTGGTGCGAAATTTAGTCACAATAGCTCGAATAGCCGCTTCAGTGGGTCGATTAAACTGACCATAAAATGGAAGAAGCGCGCGATGAACTATCTTAACAGAGCACGCATTTTGATAATAAAATTCAATTATTTGCAAGCGTTGTTCGTTTGTAAGACGATTCATGGTTAAATTATAGACCAAACTAAAGATATTTGACAGTGAAACAAAACACGAAACGTGCGTCAGCTATTTAAACCAGTGTTGTCAAAAAGATAATAGCTAAAAAATCACACTTTATTATTACTCGATTCCTAAAGTGGGCGTAGTGGTACATTTGTATGGGAGGTACCAGAAGGGGCGTGTCTAGACTTACAGATTTTTACTTCATCTCTAAAGTGGGCGGAAAGGCACATTTGTATGGGAGGTACCAGAAGGGGCGGGCCGTGTAGCCCATCTGCAATACCGTAAGTAGTTTTGGGGAAATATTAGCTCGTGCAAAATTTTAAAGCATTTAGTTGCGTCTTTCGAAAGTTATCGTGCGCACCAGCCAAACAGACAGACAGACGGACGCGACTTAAAAATACATGAATCGAATTTGGTTCAAAGTCCTTCTATGTGTTTCACTTTTGGGTCGTAGCAAATGATTTATACCCTCCTACGCGTAGGGTGAGGGTATAATGAATATAGCCTTCACTCTGTTGTGCGCGTGGTGAAGGATATACAAATCATAACACTATGTTGATCTCATTTACCTAATATTATATTTATGTTTGGGTGACCGCAAGATCTGGCGGTAAAGTAGAGAAACAAACCTATGTAAGAATTTATAACAGAAAACAGCTGATGTTATATGAAATTCACTGTATTGAGTGTAAACACTTAAGAGTAGAATCAAGACGTATTGAATAAGTTTCAAATGGCTTGCATATTTTTCAAGCACTGCATAACATTGGCAATGAAACGTTAAAACAGTGACTGCAGAGGAACGATTTAGAAAAAAAAATACATACCTCTAGCCCAAAAGAGGAAACGAAACCACATAACAAGCAACGCACAAATCCGATCAAATACGGCAATGAGAACAATAAGAGTTGAATGCTTGTATGGTTGATTCTGAATTTAGCATGTTCTGCTGTTGCATTTGCACATGTGTATATACATCAGCACAATATTAGTCGTAAAGTTTAGTTGCAGTTATACGATTACTATGGGTGCGCTTCTAATATTCGAAATTCTTATTGCTAGATAGTGAGTCTGATGTGGGGTAGGTTCTAAATTCTAAAAAGAGTATTAACTTTAACATGCTCATATCCCAGTGATACCGGTTATAAAACAGAAAGAGAATCTTCTGTTTATATATATTCGTTGGTTAGAGTTGCCAATCTTGTTGAATTGTTTAAACTCGTGCAGCTGTCGGAAATATTTCGTTTGTTTTTTTATAGTATTTAGTATCAGAAACATACGTGCATATACAGTAGCAATAAAGGGCCAACAGAGTTTCAGTTTCCACAGATTATAGTGATTTTGTTACTTCTCTAGACAACCTCTTCAAATTACAGATCTAAACTTGACACTATATAGATAAAAAATATGCGGACTTATTTCAAGATATTTCTGCTGGCTTTTCGGTTTGTTTTGACTGTCATGTCTCACGTGATCCAAATGATAAAACTCGCCTCCCTGATAAATGCGAAACTGTCACCCGTTCGTTTTGTCGCTGTGCTAACAACTCGTGACAGTCGCTGTCTGTTGAGAACTAAAAGCAAAATATGAATATTTGCTCTTTTTTTGCTGACACTTTTGCAAAATACATTTTCTACTGCCGCTACAGTCAATGAGAAAAAAACAAGACACAGAAAAGCAAACATAAAATGACGACAAAAGTTTTAATTAATTGCCATCAACAAATTTAACATTTTCATCGGGTAATTGTACAAACTTTATAATGAAAACAACAACAATAACAAAAGCAACAACAACTGAAACTCACAAGTACGTACATACATACAACACCATCAGCAAGCATGTCCGTCGCTATAATTCAACATTTTCCAAGTTGAACAAAGTATCAACATAGTATAAATTTAACATATTTTCATAGTAATGACATATTTACTTAATTGATTATAGTCCATGTGCGGAGATTAGCCTTTGTGAATAGACAAATATCACATATAGACATCATGATTGTGTAAATACACTCTGTATATGAAATGTCATAAACTTGGCATATAGGGGGCAATTAAACTCAACAAGTTTCAAGTGAAATCGATAGACTCATGTCATTATTAAAAGTGATCGAATACCTTCGCAGTGTGAACAGCGGCAATGAATAATTTCAAAATACAATACAATTTTAGCATTGGTTAACAAATATAATTAATGAAAACAATAAACTGTCAATAGTTGTTGTAATAAGTACATACATACACCAAAACAAATACGTTAATCATGCAACATTTTGTGACTACAACTCAACAGTTTTGGTAAGATAAATTAATTGTATCTGCTTAAAGTTATATTTTATTATTATTATCAAATTTTAATAAAGTATTATTATTTTAAAATATAACAACTCAAATACATTCTTTGTGCACAGAGTTATTCGTAATCATCAGCACAGTTTGGTTGGTTGGATCGCGCGAACTGTTCTTTAAGTGGACATTTAACAAATCACTGACTTGTGACGCATGTCACGTACGCCTTTTCGTCACTAAAGCTGTCACAGTCGCTTTGGAATTTAACAGAAACCAAAACAATTGTGTGTTTTTATTTTTGTCGCCATTACAAGCGCACTCTAAGAATTTCTTTGTTTATCAATTATGTGTGACGTAATACAATATTTTAACTATAGTCCAGAGAGTATTTTGTTCGAATGTTTGTCAATGAAAGATGTGTCAAAATGTAAGAACAAAGTTGAAGGAGCGTTTAACATTTACCCATCGGAAATGTTTTCGATAATAAATAGCTTTAACATTTTGGTCTGTTGACAATTGTTCTCATATAAACTTCCTTTGGAGATTGGTTAAATCTGTCAAAAAAAATACTTACTTTTGAAAAATGTCTAAAACCGACAAGCTGACAAACAATTACGTTGTTTTAAACCGAAATATCTTAAAATGTGTTAAAAATGGCAATGACGACATATATTTTTAAAATTTATGTACATTAGATAGGGTCGAAAAAAATGTTTATGTTTTCTCCCCCTAGTTTGGTAGTTTGTCTGAAGACAATTTGAGGACATAAAATTTTTATTTGAATCCGTCCGAGCCCTATGCACAATGTGCGAGATTTTACAAAAGAGCTTTGTGCTTTCACACCGACGATAGCTGTGTTGTTTCTTGCTGCTTCAACAACAAGTTGTAAGAGCTTGCAAAACTGTTGACCGCATATGCAAATTTCATATTATGTGAGCTTGGACGCAGACAATCTAGTAACATTATTGGACCCGTTAGATTCTGCCTTTATCTGTACACGATAAAATATCACCGAGGGAATATGGAATGTAAAAATAATCCAGATATTTAATGATGCTCATTTAAATGTGTCAAATGCAATATTTTTATGAAACTTATTTCAGTAAATGCACACATTTGTGTTTAAGGAGGAAGTATTTTGGTACCATAGTTCGTAATCCAACAAAAAATGGGCGGGATCGGATCAGTGGGCATGGTA
This sequence comes from Muscina levida, assembly GCA_964034835.1. NCBI lineage: Eukaryota > Metazoa > Arthropoda > Insecta > Diptera > Muscidae > Muscina > Muscina levida. The sequence goes on along the minus strand of OZ035880.1, from coordinate 65,908,666 downwards.
TAAAACTTAAAACTTTAAAAGGCTGTATCTCATGAACTATAAGAGGTATAATTTAGTATGAGCTATTGGTACAGTATAAACTACAGCAGGGTGGATGTCGTTTGTGTTTTGCATCTAGTATCGTCACGTTGACCTGATTAGATAGTGGGCTCCCTCCCCCAAGCACAAAACCATGATGCCGCTGTTAAGGATCGGGACGTAATTCTCAACACTCCACGAAATATTAAAATTGAGCTCGATTCTTACGTGGGGATACCATATTGACTGACAAGTACAAACTCGAGGCTTGAACTTCGCCCGATATTGGCCCCACTGTTATTATTTGCTACTTGATGTTATTATATTCTACGTCATTAAGTCATTTGGACAGTAACTATTCCATCCTCACACACTTGCAAACTGCAATTTGGCACCACGCTGCTATCAGCTAGTAACCGAAGTTCCACATCCGGCCGGCCACACATCCCACCATCAGAATACCGAAGTATTCTGCCGAAACACACTATCACCTTCAGCTAGGAGCAAAGCTTCCTATCCGACCGACTGCAATTACCAGGTACCTTGGTAACCCATCTGGCTGGCATCATCAAATAATCACTGGTTACACACTTTGGACAATACACAATAATAAACTGAAGGTGTTGCTGTTCGACTTTGATAGGAAGCGCTCAATGAATCTTACACAATTATAGTCTTTCGTTTTACGAAGGAAAAAGCCCATAACAACGTAGCAGTGTTCCTACAATCGCTGTTACAACCTTGTTAGATGTTTGATGCTGTCCATCACCAAGACGCTGAGAATGCAATGCCACATTCAACTAAAAAGCTGTTAGATGTACAACGAAAGATGCGATCTCCTATAGTACGAAGAGATACCCAACACCATTTCTCTCGGGCTTCAAACTCTTAGTTTACCAGCATGTCTTTTGGTCTCACCACAGCCACTACGTGGCACAGCCGAATCTATTCCTTACACAAACGATCAGGCTGGCGGCTTGCATAGGGCAAACTGCCCTGGGCCAACCTGACCTCCCGTAGCACCATCTTTAGACTCCTTGGGTCTCTGAGGGGCGATACTCACTAAAGGCCTCCCGGAGGAGACCACTCTGTGGGCACCCAGGGTGAATGTGCCACTTATATACCTCACAGTACAGTAGAGATATAATCAGGCTATTTGTTGAAAATTGCCAAGGCGCCGACCACAAGTCAGGTAGTAAAAAAAGAAAATCAAAAGCTTACACTAAGGCTGCAGAGGAAGGCTCGTCAGTTATATTAAACTAGTCAGCCTGGACATTCTTGTAGTAGCTGTGACTATGAAGCGGAGACGTCCTTTGATGTTAATAATGATAATCATTCAGACTTTCAGTCTCCACGTCCTCTGTCTTCTCAATCAGGTTGTTCAAAAACTTAAAAGATGCAACTGTCACTTCCAGCAACTGCTTTTACAGATGACCGCTTTGGTGTGTCTGTCTGACAGAGCAATATCTGCTATTACTTCTAGCGTACTTATAGTGATAAATCTCTTGTCGTTGATAGGAGCAAAATGAACGTTCCGATGTGCAATTACTTCGAAAGAAGGAGGGATGATACGTTAGTCTTGATTAAAAGAGGATGCAAACGATACCAAACTGTATCAATGGAAAAACACGTTTCGGTAATTGAGGCTCAAAGTACTTTTGTCATTTAGCACCTAGCTCAAAATGTGAAAAGGATGTATACTATTTTGAAGAAAATGGAATAGATAAATCAAAAATTGTAATGGTTTAGAAAATATTCTTCTTTTTTCACCGGTAGTTGATGAGAGAGAGCATCTCCGAAAGCTCGAACTTAGTCGAGTTCTAAAAACTAAAAAAGTTATAGATTACTAAAATTTTGAAGCGTATTTTGAATTAAGACATTGGTCTAAAGCAAAACTTAACGTTCAACCACTTTTGGCAAGTCTTTCTTCCAATACAATTTCACAATTAATAACTAGCAAGGACAAACCAACATTGACATAAATTTGGCTGATATTACATACCGCACTCAGGCTTTGGTTGGGGTGTAGACGGTTGGCATTTTTTATAGTGTAACACAAGGTTAATTTGCCGACATTATAACGAGGTGTAAATTAATATATACCAATTTTCATACATCTGTTCAATGCTTTTTAAATTAGTAAAATTTGAATCCGACGTGCGAACGAAAGATATCCGATTTAAAAAGAAAATCTCTGAATTCGCATTAACGCACTATTACAATTCGATTCGGCAACCTTTTTAGTTTTCGCTCCGGTTTACTGCCTATCGTCTGTAGTGCTACCGGTGATAATTATCTAAGTTAACGTATATGCGTTTAAATTTGTATGACGAAACGTATGTCTGGGACGAATAGAACGCACCTAATACGTGGCGAATTTAGTTTGTTAGAAAATAACAGATAAAAGTAAAAGCTTTGGGAATTTTTACATATATAAATTTTTTATTTAACACAACAAATGGTTTATTTGTATTCAAAATAAACGGCATTATTTGAAATGAGTTAAGGCAAAATCTTCATAAAATTCCAATAATCAATTCACAATAATTACAAGTGCTATAAAAGATACATATATAATGTACATATATTTAAAGCCCTCTGCTCTGTACACTGCTGAAAATGTTGCTGATGCAATTCATTTGTGCATAGTTATTTGGAAGCAACATGGTTGTTGCGCCAGTGTAGACGAGGCTTTAAACTACAAATTATTGAAATAACCGTAAAAATTTTTGATATTACAAATTTTTTTTTTTTAATTTCCTTTTTTGTAAAATTTTCAAATTTGTATAATTAACTATATACTCTAGATTAAAAGATAATTATTTCAGTTATTTTTTAGTTTATTTTATTTTTTGTTTATGTTTTTATGTTACGCTTTTGTTTCTTTTTCTTTCTTTCTTTTTTTGTTTAAATTATATAGGTCACGTAGGGCTAGTCAAGATGTATCGCTTATGTCACGCAGTTTTGATAATTTATCGATACCAGTGCGCCGGTAAGTACAACAACACAATACAATACACTGTAAATATCATATCCGTATATAGTTGGAATACTTGTGTGATCGACCTGAAACACACACACAGTCTTGTAAGTAGACAACAGATGAATGAATGTAATGGATGTAACAGCATGAATAAATGTAAGCACTTTGCTTTTGGGGCTTATAGCACATAAATGTGGTTTGATATTTATTAATAACGCATGATGCATGAGATTAAAAAAAACATAACATTACTTAACCGCCATTTAATCAATAATCTTTTTGAATTCACTTTAAGGTCAAAAGTGGAAATAACCAAAGATGTGAAGTTGTCACAACAACGGAAGTCGACGATTTAGAAAATCTACGCTACGTCATGTTCTCTTGGTAAAACACTTACAGAGTTGGTCTACCAAAAGCGATTTAGTCGCGACGGGAAAATACTAAAATTTCTAAATTTTTCTTCCAGTGTTAATGAAATGTTCGAAAATACGTAAAACTCGAAAATTCCTATTTCCTATTTGTTTCTGTTATGCGGGAAATTGGTTAGATAACATATACATATATATACAGCGTTTGAAAAAAACTCAAAAATGTGCACAAAATGCATGCAAAACTCTTTTCATGAGAGTGTTTGAGAAGCAAATGTGACACAAACTCTGTACCGTTGAGCATGTTAACATGCAAACACATCTTGCTAAGTGTCGGAAAACGATGTTGCTCTTTTTTCTCACTCCCGTCGTGTGTGCGATAAATACGACACAGCTCATATGTGCACTGAGAAACGAAAATACCGAAAACACGGAGTAACATTCATGTGGAGAAAAAAACACATACATACATATACTTATACATATAGATACATATACAGCTTTATTTCTACTTCTTCTCCTGAGCTTTGAGTGCTCAGGAAAAAACTGTAAAAAAGAGTTTTGTTATTTGTTGACTCTGTGTGCGGAGCATCTTCGATCATTAAACTCTTGTGCTTTGAGTTCGCCTGCGCACATTATTGACGTTTAAAATGTGTTGAGTAGAGAGTTTTGGAGTCTTTTTAATCCCTTTATATATATATATATATATATCCGTCAATCCTATAAGGAGCATAGGGCCTCGACATGTATAACATAACTTGAAAAAAAAACTTATTTTCCTTTTGCATCCTATAACTGAGATTGGGAGAGTTTCTCTCCCTCAAATGTAAGCTACAGTTAAACGCAGTGATAGGCATTCCAAAGACTCGCGAGGCCGGTAATAGTCGTTATTTACACAGACACGATAGGCAATTCAAACATACTCGAAAGTTTTTTTTTTTTTGATTAAAAACATTTCGTTTCTGATTGTTATGGAAGCAACAACACACACGCTTGTTTCAACACAAGTACAGACAAGGAAACATTGATTAACCACAGTTGGAAAAGCACAAAATTTTCGTACTTAAACAACAGCGCTGACGCTTCTTGTGCAACCGCACACCCACATAGCGTATCATTGTGTTTGTGCGTTTGGTTATGCCTACCACTGGAATCTTAAAATAAATATGGCTGTGACTCATCATGACAGCTTCTTCAGAAGTCGTTTTGCAAGTTATTTTTGGTCAAGACTGATGCAAGTAATGAATCCTTATGTTTGGACAGTGACTGTTGGCCAGTTTTGTCTCACATCTACACTAAGGTGGATCTTCAATGTATGAAATTGAAACTCATCTGTTCCAAAAAACCGGTTAGTTTTATGTGGGGTTAGGTTAAGAAAGTTATTGACAAAAATATTAACTCGATCGGTTGAAAATTGACCTTTAGGTGAATTTTTTTTTTTTTAAAATCGTAAAAAAATTATATGGTCCACCTTAATATACACAAATGGTACAGCTTGACCTACGCTGCATAATTATATAAAAAACTTCTCGCGATCTCGTTCCTAACAGCATGTCAACAAGGTCCAATAGCATTGGAACTTGCTATATAGTTCTTAGTTTTACAAGATTATCCCCTCTCCACTTCCCTGAATTGTCCTTGTATCCTGGTACCCATACATGGAAATATCGTACTTTTAGACCTATTATTTAAGTAATCTGCGACAGTCTTGATCATATATTTAATTCGCTAATACACACTTAGGAAGAATAGGCATTGACTTCCATTAGTGCTGGTGTATTACCCTCCGGCCATCTCTAATTCAGTAAGTAAAATCCGTACCAGATCATAAATTTTCGATCATCCTTTAAGAAATCCACTTATAGTTCTACAGTGGTGTTTCGTTATTCCAAAAGTTTAACCGTTATGGAGTTATAGTTAATGCCCCGCTATTTACCACTTTTTGCGAGCTTAATTTCAGAACCGTCTTAAGAAATATAATTAACCGTGGGTATTTGTACCTTCAGTCTTGGTAAGATAGGCACCCAAAGCACATTTGCCCGCCCATTTGCTTAACATTATTAGGTTACTTTTGGATATTCCTCAGAATACTGAGATATTTGCCCTTTACAGCTTTTTCCACATCGTCCGCGTAAGTGGAAAGCTTTCCACCCACATTTGATGGCTCAAACTATACCATTCAGAGCAATATCCCACACGAGTGGAACTAAGACCCCTTCTTGCGTTGTGCCCTACTGACAAACATTGAGGTGGACGATATGCTAAATTCGCATAAGTGGCAACCTTCCACCCACATTTTCTGCCGCAACACAATACTATTCGGAGCGAAGTTCCACATGGCGTCCCTACTGACACACATAGAGAAAGACGATATGTCAAATTGAAATGTGACGTGTCTGTTGTAAGAATTTCCATAATTTAAATCTTATCGGTAAGGTATAAATCCGGAGTTTATACTCGCGGTGTATTTCTTTTTTTCGCACAGACACGATCGGCAATTCACACGATTCAAAACAGTCAGTCTCGGCTTGAGTGTTATGAAAGCAACACCACACACACTTGTGTCGCATTCAACACAAAAACATACACGAATGCAAACAGAAAAACAATGCTCAATGTTTGTTGGGAGACCACAATATTTTCACCGTGTATAAACAGAGCCGACGATTATTGTGGTACCGCACACCATATTATTGTGTACGTGCGTTCGGTTATGCCTGCCACTGGCCTATAAACATGTAGGTGCTGTTTTTTGAGTCTACAAATAGAAAACGTAATAATTGACAATAACTCGAGATCCCATACCTCAATTATGGCCTGCAAAGGGAAATTCAGTTATTTTTAAGTTTTGTTTTGTGTGGCAATTTCCTTGACATATTCTGATCCATTAGCAATGCTCGTCTGAGAGCATTTTTTACCTGTATAAAATCTGTCTTGCACATAATCTTTTTTGTCCCTTGGGACTAGATTTCTTGGTTCCATTTCTTCACTAAGCAACAAACCATATTTTGGACCCTCTTAGGTCTCACTGCCTCTCACTTCCTCTCACTGCCTTCTTTCAACAGGAACACATTAAAATATCGTATAATATTGAGTATTCTGTATTTAAAAATATATAGAGTATTCACACAATGCATACGTGCTTAGGATAACGTCTCTGGAATCTACCGAAAACATGTCGAGTAAAAATGAAATACACATAAACGCTTTTTCAATAGTCGCGAAATGATTCAATTATGTTAATTTCTTTGTATAGAGATGAAGAAAATGAACAGCAATAAAAAACTATTTTCCACTTTTTCTTTCAACGTAATTGATAGTCTAAATGCATTTATATTCGTGACGCCACCCAGCGTTTAAACGAAACATGTACAAAGTGTATTGAAAATGTTAAATATTCAACAGGGTTCGGAATATTCACCCATTCGTGTGAAAGACGGGCAATGATAGAAACCTTACTGGAACGAAGCCAATAATTGTTTCTGTCATTAGATTTTGCTGTTCTACAGCATTTCTAGTTTCTAAGATATCATGAAAACAAAAAAAAATTACAGTACATTCCATTCCTTTAATATACAAATTATATATGCCAACTTTTATTGTATTTTCAATAATAGTTATTTAGGCTAAGCAGCATATGGTGTTTTTAAAAGCTCCACCTGTTAATCTCTTGATTCGAAGATATAAAGATATTATTAAGATTATGTAAAACCCGAACCCTGACTTACTTTGTATTTAAACTAATTTGAGAAAATGTATTGAGTACGTCACAGAAACATAAAAAGCAGACAATCTGTTGAAAATGACAAACTAGAAAAAAAAGTGAATTGAAGAGTGTATAAATATACATTGGCACCACGACGACCCGGTGTAGTCGAAATGTATCTTTCATACCGTCCAAATGTCTGGGGTAATTGCAAATGTTTACACTCGCACACGTATCTGCATGCAGTTTGTTTACACACGTACCGTTGTGTATTTACACAGAGTAAACTAAAGGTTGTTGACACTGTGTGGTTTTGTTTACGCGCGTTTTACAGTTCCAAGTCAATGTTTGAAAATTGGCGGCGCAACGCAGTCTTAATCGAAGCCGCCGTTTCTACAATTGCTACAATTATAGCGGATCCGGAAAAAGAAAATTCTAAAAAAAATTTACAAAAATTTGCCGATGGCTGATAAGTAAAATAAGAGAGAAAAAGATAACTTATCTTCAATCGGTTTTGATTCAATAAGTAGATCAACTAAGCTTGAGGCATGTTTCAAATGATTTAATGTGAGAAGCAAACTTAAGTTACTCTCATACTATTTGATCGAATACTTTAGATACTTTTCAATTTAACAATGATAAGACCCTTAACTTTTGTAAGTTATTGTCACTATTACTTATGTTTAATTTTTGTGTCATAGCTAAACACAACACCGTATTTTACTTCAAATATTTAATGATTGTCGTAACCGAAAACCATTGTCTGGCGCTAGTTTTCAGTTATTACATTACATACGCTTTGTATTTCACGTAAACATTAACATTTTCAATTTTAACATAAACAAAGGTCTCATCATTTATTTGTAGCACACTACAATTGAAATGTGTTTTTTTGTCATTGAATTGTTGACACTTGAGGAAATTAATGAATAGCTATAGTACTATCTCAACATCGGTAACACTTTCGAAACGTAGCCAATATCTAGTCAAGTAAGTGCTTTCGTTTCAAGTTTTATTCCATATCATAATTGGTTATTGAAATTATCTACATCTTCGAGCGAAAGTGGTAAAGAACAATTGTTATTGTAACCATGAAAATGAAGTAGCCGAGGAGAATGTTAGGCTAGGCTAAACACTAGAGTATCTTTACTTGAGATTTCAACTTTAGATAGACATTGTTAAATGGATTGGACAAAACTAGAAAAATAACCACATTGAGTTGAAGTGATTTTGAGAATAATATAGCCGTGGATTCTAATTGTACGAGCTCGAGTAGATGAGGGATGGGTGTAGTGGATGAGTGTATAGAAATATGATGTGGTTTTGTTATACTGTGTTGTCGTTGCTAAAGCTATGCACACACGGTTGCCATATCTAACAATATTGCTGGAAAAATGTGCGAAAATATCTCATAACTGTGTGAACTTGAAATTTTTGTATGGCAACGTTATAAGAAAACGCATTGCCAATTTACCCTATACAGACGACAGCGTTAATGCGCATTAAAAATTCACTAAACAGCTGTTTGTCAACCATTTTTTTTTTTATTATTTAGCACAGACTGCTACTATGCATATACTTCGATCTAAAATGTTGTTGTAATCAGAGTGCGTATTGGCTCGCTTTTTTTCATACCTAAAAGTACTTTTGTTGGGCCAAAAGCGCTTTTCTGTTGCACAAAGTACTTTATTTGTACCAGAGCACTTTTTTGTAGCAAAAAAATACTTTTATTGTACTTTTCGGCACAAAGTCCTTTTTTTGTACCAATAAGTACTTTTATTGTACTTTTTGGTACAAAGTATTTTTTTGTACTAAAGATTTTTTGTACCAATAAGTACTTTTTGGTACAAATTATTTTTTTGTACCAAAGTTTTTTTTGTACCTGTGTACTTTTTTGTACCAAAAAGTACTTTTAATTTACTTTTCGGCACAAAGTACTATAGTTTGTACCAAAGTACTTTTTTGTACAAAAAAGTATTTTATTGCCTAAAAGCACTTTTCGGTTACACAAAGTACTTTATTTGTACCAACGTACTTTTTTGTACCAAATTTTTGTACCAACAAGTAATTTTATTGTACTTTTCGATGAAGGTACTTTTTTGTACCAAAGTAATTTTTTGTACCAAAAAGTACCTTTAAGTTACTTTTCGGCACAGAGTACTTATTTTGTACCTAAGTACTTTTTTGTACGTAAAAGTACTTTTATTGGCCAAAAGCACTTTTCTGTTGCACAAAGTACTTTTTTGTACCAGAGTACTTTTTTCTGGAAGACGCTGCTGAGCATAACAAGAACCGGGTTTTCGTACCTTTGCCCACTTATAAGCCAGTAAATATGAACTGATTTTAAGTTTCTCAGAGGATTTGGAAATAAGAGACTTTCCAACGATATATGTATATAGTTTGTTTTTGTTAAAGTTAAACAATTTCATTATATGATTACAAAAACAAAAAGTTAACAATAAAGCAATTTTATACTAAACGTAATCTTCCTTGTCCCAGTAACACATGTATCAAATTGCATACTCATACCTCTTCATGGCTTGTGAGATATGACCGATTAAAATGTTGGTTTGTGTGGGCGGTGCCACGCCCCTTTGATAGAGTACCTATGGACAATATCACACAAAGAAAATATAATTGCAATCGGTCCACTTATTTGGCGCATAGAACGATTATTTAACCAGTAAAAAAGTTTCAATCGGGCAACCCGACTTACATATACCCTCACCCTCAGTAAAACATCAAATTTTCTTTTATATTGATAATATTACTCGATTTCTAAAGTGGGCGAAGTGGTATATTTGTATGGGAGGTACCAGAAGGGGCGCGGCTAGACTTCCAAATTTTTCTCCAAAGCTTTATCCTGTTATAGCTTAACATAATACAGAATTTGGGCACGATCGTGTCGAGTGTATTGATATTATTTTTCCATCTCTAAAGTGGGCGGAGTGTTACATTAGTATGGGTGGCTAGACTTCCAGTTTTTTCTCAAAAACTGTATACTGCTATAGCTTTTCTAAATAAAGAGTTTGGGTACAATCGTGTTGGATTTATTGATATAATTACTCCATCTTTAAAGTGGGCGGAAAGGTACATTTGTATGGGAGGTGCCAAAAGGGGCGTGCCTAGACTTCCAATTTTTTTCCTAAACTTTATCCTCTTATAGCTTAATTAAATACAGAATTTTGGTACGATCCCGTTATTACTCGATTTCTAAAGTGGGCGGAATGATGTATTTGTAGCCCATTTGCAATACCGTAAGTAGTTTTGGGGAAATATTAACTGGTGTAAAATTTCAAAACATTTCGCTCATGGTGCAAGACCGTCATAACTCAAAAAAATCGATTTCAAGATAAACGCGTTTAAAGTTTTCAATTTACACCCAACTTGTACGAAATGGAGGAATTCAAAAAGTTCTCATGCGGTGTGTATAAAAGATATTAATATGAATTTTTTGCACAACATGAAGTATCATTAACTCAAAAATCACCTTTTTTGTGTAATGACGGTCTGGCATGATTTGTTTGCATCTTTCGAAAGTTATCGTTTTTACCAGACAGACAGACAGACGGTCATGGCTCACACGACTTAAAAAGTCATGAATCGAATTTGGTTCAAAGAAACATAGGGTATAAAGTGACTCCTTCTGCGTGTTATACTTTTGGGACGTATCAAATGATATATACCCTCCTACCCGTAGGGTGTGGGTATAAAAAGGGGCGTGGCATTGCCCACTTTCTACAAACTAAGTTTTTTTTCTTATACGTCCCATACCAAATCTCGACTTCGTACCTTTAATGGTTTAAAAGATACAGCCATTTCAAAAGTTGTATGCGGCGGTGCCTCGCCCATTTTACGCTCTTGTAGTCCGAATTTCCAAAAATTCTTTTTTAGTGCGCTCCTACTACACAGCAAATTTCACGGTTCTAGCTATAGGAGTAATCAGTTTATATATCTGTGGTGAAAAGGAAAAAACTGCTAAGTCTAATTTTGCAGGAGAGCACATTCCAAGTTTAAACCTTATTATTAAAAACTTTTGGTTATTCTGGTATAAGTGAAAGTCATCCATGGAATCATCAATTATTTAAATTAAATTAATTTACTTAAAAAGCAATGGTCAAAAATAAAAATAATTAAATTTTTGCTTAAGCACTTTTTTCTTTTTACCACTCATATATAGATAATCTGTATCGAAAAAAATACGCGAATTTATACAAAAACCTTGGTATTATACCAGCCAATCAAATGACAATATTTACTAAGTAATATTATCATTACACATAAGACAAATCAATATGAACAAATGCAAATATCTACACAAAAAACTTTCACATCAGAGTACAACTTGTTTTTAGTGATTCTACTGAGCTTGAATCATATTTTGTTTGGTTGATAATATAGATCTGTGGTTTTCACAAGCAATCGCCTTATCATGTAGTGAGATTTATATCTACGATTTGAGAAATACAATTTTTTTGCCACCATTGATGAATGATTTTTTTCCGTGTAAAATTGCCTTCCGGAAGTGTCATCAATACCACAAACATCTTTGATATTTTGGTTGGCAGACAACCAACTTGTGCGTAAGCGTGTCATTGTACTCTTTGTATTGTATTCTTTTTCGGATTGACAAAAGTTAATTTCCTTAATATTTGTGATGTTAAATGACAGTTTTGTCATTTTTCTTTCGTTTTCAACCTTTTTGGCAGTACTTAGATTCTGTTGTGAAAGATAACATTACACACAAAGACGGCCTTCATTTTAGTAATATCTTAAAAAAAAATGTTTATATGCATATGATATACATATTGAAATGTTGTAAAGATATGTAGTTCTGTTCTTTTTTAATTACACTGATTTTTGATGAAATTGTAATTTGTTCACATACATATATTAATGGGTCGATGATAAAGAGCACATATATCGTAGCAAAATTTCAATACAAAAATTTGATTAGTGTAGACTAAAAAACAGATGAAATCAAATTTATAAATCGATTTTTTTTATAGTAAACTCGGTATCTATAAACATTTAAGAAATTTCTCTGTGATATCTTTATTACAAATTGTAAAAGGCATGGCCGGACTCGACATTTCTTTCCTTTCTTTCGGGCACTAGGAATCGAACGGCATCATTAGTTGCTGGAGTTATCACGAGCCCTTTATACAATTTTTAAAATTTTCACTCAGCGCAGTAGGGTTTTAAGAGCTTAAATCGATTGTCGATAAGCTATAGTTGGGTTTTTGGATAAGCTACACATATTTAAAACGACTTTGTCGAAGACGACTTATCCGAAAAACCAACTATAGCTTATCGAATATAGCGTTAAGCTCTTAAAAACCTACCCCCTAAGCAAAAATTTAAAAAATTTTATTTGAAGGACTCAAGATAACGTAAAAACTAATGATGCCACTTAATTCCAAGTGCTAGAATTAGGAAAAAACAGTCGAGTTTTTCGACTACCACCACAGTGTTATTGTACAAAATATTCTTAAAATACCGACATTGTTGATGCGTCATTAATTCTTCATCTTAATTTAGTTGTAAACTTTTGTTAAGAATCTCTACAAATCTAACGTAAAATGTAATATTCTTATCTATTCAGTACTGCATAAACTATTTCTCCGTAATTCTTTTGTTGTTGTTATTGCAGATACATATTCAATTATACATTTTTTGATTTCAATTAATATGGCAATGAAAATTCTGTTGTTGAATGTGTATGTGTAATACACATTGAGTATATGTATGTGCAGTGTACGGAAATACGATAAATTGCATTTTAATCAACAGATATAAATGTTTAATAATTGCAAAGAAATTTATTTTAATGTCATAGAAATTCTTAAAAAATTACCATATGAATTAAATTCGTTTGAGTATTATACACGACAATAGCAATACGTAGCAGTTACAAGTTAAATGTAATATTTTCGAAATAAAATTTAGTCTTTTATAAATTAAATGAAGCCTATTCGGATCTAAAAACGGTGGCTGGGAAGACTTAATGAAACATTTACATCATCGCTACTATTTTGCTATGCATACTTTATTAGCATCAGCAAAAAGACATAATAAAGGAGTAGTGATTTAAGAGCGACGCGGTTTCCCTGCCCAGTAGCACCAGTATACTATACGTGTTTGCTTACGTATAGTATGCAATCTAAAGGATACTATGATCTTCTCTATAACTCCCTAAATATACGCATATTTAAGAAATTGCCGCTTGCGTTGGTGCAAACAATACAGCACATAAATATATAGGGAAATGTTTACAAATAATCTTCATGGTTTGTGTTAGTATCCAATACACACATTTTGCCTACATTGTTTGTTGTAATGTTTACAGTTTCCATACAATCTTTCTGAAAATTTACAGAAGAATGGTATAGAATCAGAGCCTACATTCAAGTTAAATTTTTAAATCGTAAATCTGCACTTTGTCAATAAACTTAATATGTGAAGATGTATGAAGCTGTATTAGAGACAAACACAATTTTGCCATCTTTGTTACTGCATATGAGTATGAGAAGATCTGTAGGTTGTTTTTTTTTTGGCTCATACAGTATTTCTAAATACTTTCCGAAGTATTTGGAAAAAGTTTTATTGGGTGGCCGTTATGAAAGTTTTGGAAGTTTGCTATATCTGAAATTTCGATACCTATATCCTTAACTACGTAACACTATTGTTTTGTCGCATTATCTTGCATAATTTACCATAGCACATAAATTGCTATATTAATTCCGAAAACCTTAAAACGATGACACTGAAACCTAAACCATTTTTGTGTACGCTGCAACATCATTTCTATATGATGCAACCCAGTTTGCATTGAAATCTTTTTGCAGTCTACAGCATGCGACATGAAAATATGTAGTTCGAATTAAGATTCGCACAAAAAAAAACATAAAACTACAAAACAATAAAATATGCGTATATTTGCCATATTTTGCTAACAAATCATTTCTAACACCTGTCATTTCTATTGAGAGTATAACAAAAAGCAATACACAGCAATGCGTCCCTAATTAAAATTCAATTACACAGCGTTTATGATTTCGTACTACATGGATATGATTGATCGCATCGATATCATCGTACGTATAGCCGAGCTCACCATATTTGGTTATTTCCACTTGTGTTGAACCAATGATAATTATGCTTAAACGGACAATCTGATAAGTCGATGTTGAGAGTGTTTAATTGTTTTTAATCTATAATCTGATTCCACTACCATATATGGCCAATGTGTTTTTAAATCATGTCATTGTTTGTTATTTTCGTTACAGGAGTAAATCACGCAGTGTTGATCACGGCCTTGCGGCGCCATTCGATTTGGACTCATTGCGTTCAAAAGTCGAAGGACGTTTCGAAAGCGTTGACAGATTATCAAGTGAGTATGAGTAATATTATTTATAGCGGCACTGCCATTGTTACTAAACATTAACAAAACAAAATATAAAGCATACCTTGAGGCATATACCGAATTGCTCATGGATCAAAAAAACTGACTGGCGACACTGATGAATTTGAGTTCCGTTTTAGTTGTTAGTGTTGGAAAGTAACTCAAAATATTTGTTACGTTTGTTTGATACAATAAATAATGCGGCGTTTTAGGCGAATATCTTTTTTCTTATGAATTGCGCAGTGTTTTTGTTTCATGGAATAATATTGTTTTCATATTTTGTAGACTAAATGAAAGCATTTGCAAAATGCCTTAAACCTCATTAATAGTAAATTAAACTTTCTTAATTTAAGGGAGACTAAATTTAAGAATAGTGTCGCTGTGGTCATTTGTATATAGACTTCAAATATTTTTAGGAAATTTAATGAAAATATATTATATTATAGAACTCTCGTTTTAGAGTTATGTATATAAATAGAAGAAAGTTATTTAGTGATGTTCTAGTTGTCCTTTATCTTTAGACTTTTATCATGGTCTTATATAGCTGAATTTAAATTTAACATCTGTGATATGTTCAGAAGTATGAGTGTGTCGGTACAAGGACTTGTAATCCGAATAGTGAAACTTTTATGGTTCATGAATTTTGTTAACCATATTTTATTAGCGTTATTTTTCTTCAAGTTAAGGCTGGTGCCAAGTTCGTTCATATGCAAATTGTTGAACGACACCAATTTGTTCGCTTCATAATGTGTCAAAGCATTTTCAAATTTTGTTTTAAATAGTTCAAATAATGCTATAGTATATTTTCTTTGCTCAAGTGTTATATTTCGTTTTGAATTTATTATTTCGTATGAAAATGTAAAAGTTATTGGGAACATTTTCAACTTTTTGTGCGAACGACTTACTGCTGCTTCGTCAACATGTTTCTACATTTATTTTGAAGCAAAATACATAATTTGTATGGGATTTGAGAAAATTTCATATGAAATAGTGATCCCTATATTTCTACAGAATCTGATAACCCCAATTTTTAATTGTTTTTGGGAAAATCATTACTAATATAACAATAGACTTTTTCGTAACGGTTGATTGTATGCTTTTCCAGCGAATGCTTAGAGATTACTCTACTATCGTACATTTTGTACCTTATCAATTATGCACGGTGAATTCAAGGGAGGGCAAATCTTGATTGATGAGTAAAATTAAATATTTTGTGATAACCTGACGTTATACGTTGGATTGATGTACATATAATTCATTGGTAAGCCAAACAACGCATATGCAATGGTTTTGTTTGTTATTTTTTAAAACTGAAATTGTCTGACTGTTTTTTAAGATCTATGTACATTAGTGTGG
This sequence comes from Muscina levida, assembly GCA_964034835.1. Classification (NCBI taxonomy): domain Eukaryota; kingdom Metazoa; phylum Arthropoda; class Insecta; order Diptera; family Muscidae; genus Muscina; species Muscina levida. The sequence continues at coordinate 65,892,830 of OZ035880.1, read as the reverse complement.
GTCGATTTCCAAAACTAAGTGCTGAAGTTACAGTCAGGTAAACTGACTGATAAATACCATTACCCTATGTTTTATATTTTAAATTCTTCACTAATGCCTGCATGTGCAGCGTAAGTGGTTGGAGATAAGACTATCGATCATAAGACTAGAAGTTTACAGACATGTAGTAAAACTGTAAAAATGTTTACGTTGTAAAAAGTGTTAATAAATTCTTCAACAAAGGACTATGAAAAAGCATAGAACTACTGAATACAAAATACACAGTACAACTTTTTTCAGCTCAATGATATGGGACTCAATTTTGAGAACTGCATGTGAAAGTAGCCCCAAAAAGAAGAAGTTCTGCAACATTCGTTTTATCAAGTCACATGTCATAATAATTTAATATCAATTTGAAGTTAGTAACTATCGTATAGGGGAATTTGTCACGTTTTATGCTCTTTTGTTTGACACAACTCGAGAACCACTAGTCCGATTTAGCTGAAACAAATTTAAAAATATTTAAAATTACAATTCCTTTAATCTGTTTAAATAACTTTTACCTACATAAGCAACAGTTTCGCTTTTTCATTCATCAAATGATTTTGAACTGGGTATATTTTGTACCAGTTACATTAAAACTGTTGTACTCCGTGGCGTATGATTTACGTGGAATATTACTTATGATAATCATACGCCACCATATAATAAATGAGCCTAAAACATGACAAATTCCCCTGTACGATACTTACTACCTTCAAATTGATATTAATTTATTATGGCATGTAACTTGACAAAACGAATGATGTAGAACTTCTTCTTTTTGGGGATACTTTCAAATGCAATTCTCAGAAATGAGTCCCAAAATCATATGTTGTACTGTGATATTAAAAATAAACTATTTTCAACGCTTTAAAGAGTTTCTTTTAAGATACTATTGGAAGAATATACAAAAATTCGCTAAATTAACTACATAATTTGTGTAGGATGTAGAAGGGACAATTTCGGTATTTTGTATGGGAGGTATTTGAAGGGGTGTGTCAAATGGTTCGGTTTTCCGTGGTTATGTCTACTATTGCCAGGAAATGAAACTGATCAAATTCAAATAACCTCCAGTTGTCCGTTTTGAAGTTATGGAAGTAATATCAATTATCCAACAATAGGACATTTTGTATAAGAGGTACCAGAAGGGGTTGGTCCATTTACAACACCATTACTTTATTTTGGAAAATATAAATACTGGTAAATTTTCATAAGGATCAGTTAAAGTTTACTCGATTTATCATGTCCATCAACCATCCTTTAACAAATTTGGTCTTAAGATACCTGGAGCTCCATCACGTCCCCTTTAATGCTTTACGTTTTTATACCATCACCTTTAAGGTGTATTTCATGCGAAACGAGAAAAAGTGTATCGCATTGAAGGAGACGAGTATCTTAATACCAAATTCGTTTCAGGACATTTTAAGACGATTAAGTGTTGTCCGTCTGTCCCCAATATAAAGACTCCATTGAGAAATAATTCGACTTTTAGGTTATTTTATTTAAAATTCAACTGATTTCAATAAAATAATTTAATTTGGTGCTCATTTAACCCCTAGCATTGAATTGTATGACGTCGTCGTGTATACGTTATCAACATTAATATGCATTGCTATGAGTATGTACCAATTGACATTACTGTTTCACAAACCAACTTTCGCTATATGATTTGTGGTTTTTTTTTTGCAGCATTTTAGAAACATTATCATCAGAAGCTATGTAACGTTTTTAAATGCTTTTTTTTAAGACGTAGACCACATTTCATTATCAAATGTATTGCATGTGTTACTTAAAATAATTAATATTATATAAACTTTAGTGAGTCCAGCAATAGCAGCGGAATATAAAGGAAACTTGTTTTTTTTTTAAATTGGATAAAAAATGATTCGTTAGATATATTTGTGGCCACAAGTCATAACAGCCATTTCCGTTTTCAATTTTATTTAGGAGAGCAGTTTTTAGGTTTATATTCTTACTGAAAATCTGGAGTCGGGTTTTCGGTTTAACTTTCTTGCAGATTCTACAGAAACGCATTTTTTGCATTCTTCTTACAATAAAAAGATAGGTTTATTTTTTCATTTTTCATTTGAGGACGATATACTGTTAGGGCAAAAGTTGATATGTCGAATTTTCATAATTTTACAGGAAAACGATTTAAAATTTGAAACCTCATAGAGACATATAGGCATATAAGCTAATTATACTTCCATTTATCTCACACAAGTTTTCCCTAGACAACCTGTTCTAAAAGTCAAGTAAAAAAAAATAATTTTTCAAAAACGGTACAGACTTACGGGGTTGGGGTCACATTCCCGAATTATAAAATTCCGAATTTGAAATTCTCGAATTTCAGATCCCGAATCGCCAAAACTGTACAATTATCCGGTATATTAAAATTTATAAATAACACAGTACAACATTTTTCAGCTCATTGGTTTGGGACTCAATTCTGAGAACTGCACGTGAAAGTAGCCCCAAAAAGAAAAAGTTCTGCATCATTCGTTTTGTCAAGTTACATGCCATAATAATTTAATATCGCCTTGAAGTTAGTAAGTATCGTATAGGGTAATTGGTCACGTTTTAGGCTCTTTTGTTTGACTTAACTCGAGAACCACTAGTCCGATTTAGCTGAAACAAATTTAAAATCAGTACAGAAATTTCAGTCAGGTAAACTGACTTATAAATACCATCACCCAATATAAGATATTGTCTAAGTCATGAGTTATTGAAATTAATAGATTTTTATTTAACATAAAATTACTTATGTATTATTATTTGTCTGCTTGTGGAGCGTAAAAATATTGACTTATTTGTACAGGAGGTACAATTAGGGGCAGCACAACGTGTCTGATTTTTTTTTCGTAAGCATAAACCTTGAAATTTTACATATAATCAATATACCGAAAGAGAGAAGACTGAACTACAAATCGGATATTGAGAGTTTAGCAATGAACTACAGACACATCATCTGTTACTCGTAAGTTTTTCTATTTTTTGTGATGTTTAGACAAATAATGACCCAAACAATGTGTATATTTTTTATTGTTTGAAGATTCCTGAAGATGCTATCCGATGGATAGCGAATAATCGAAATAAATATAAATATTAAATATCAGTGTCCTTGAGCTCGACTAATTATTTCAAAAATAGGTCATTTTGTATGGGAGGTACCAGAAGTGGTCAACCGATATAGTCCACACTCATTCCTGAGTCCAATTTTTATAAACGGATGTCATGCGCAAAATTTGAGTGAATTCAGTTTACTTACAAAAAAGATATGTATGTAAAACTATGAGGGTCAATGCGCTCATTTTGAAAGATTAATAAACTAAATATCATCCTCAAATATCCTCCGGTCGTCTGTTTGGCGGTTGTGAAAGAAATATTAATTTTCCAAAAATAGGTAATTTTGTATGGGAGGTACAAGAAGGGGTGGGGATATTTTGCCCATTTACAATCCCATTACTTCTTTTTGGAAAATGTTATGGTTTACTCGAGTTATCCTGCTCACCACGCAGACAGACAGACATTGCTCAATCGTCTTAAAAAATCCTGAAACGAATTTGTTATTAAGATACTTGGGGTCTGATTCGTCTCGCGTTAAACTTTTTCTCGTATTAAGTGATATATATCCTCATCCCTAAAGGTGATGGTATAATAAAATTCCTAATAAATGCAAAATTAACACTAACCTCTTTTTTGTTGTGTGTCATTTTTGACTTTTTTTCGTTTTGTTGTATTTAGGGACTTGTAGTAAAATTCCACGGTGAATATTTTTGCGGAACATTTTAACACCTTACAGCCCTGTTTTAATGGTGTCTTTTGCTCTTTTTTAAAAGAAAAACAAAACAGACCCAAACCTTGAGGAGTTAGAGGCTTAACTTATTCTACAAAATTGTTCTCCGTAACATTTAACATAACTTTTCTGAACTCACCATATACTTTTAACGTAAGCTTTACTCGATTTTCTATGCCGATTGTCAACCCAAAATTTACATTTGGGAGAAACTTTACCTCCCCCTAAAATGAAACCCAGATGTAAACTCCTCCTCTCTCTCCTGTATCAATATTTATAGTTTGAACCTAGTAATTTTTCCGTAACAATACTCACTCTATTGACATTTGCTTTTTTTGTCGGGCTGTGTAATTGTTTTGCACTCAAACTTTGAATGTTCGATATCAATGTCATTAATTAAATTTGAAGATATTTTGTAAGTAAAAACTGTTTCATCTAAATTGTTTACTTGTATTCAGAATTCAGTAGCAGACGTTTCGTAGCGGTTTAAACTGTAAATTTTCATACAAACTTCTTGATAAAATACTACCGCAAATGCCAATAAGAAATGCACCTCGCTGGCATAGGAAGATCATCAACAGATAGTAAACTATATATGTGCATACGGAAATACCAACAAATTCCCAGTCAAATGTGACTGTTTAATACAGTTCCAACCCACAACCAATTATTAAAGGCGCCTTCAATGTGTTATTAATTATATACAGAGAATAGTGAATATATTGAATAATAAATTAAAATTTAAAAGCGTTATCTAACGCTGTAGTGATGTTCTGTTTGTGACGTTAATATATTTTTGTGGTGAATTAGACATGATCGGAGGAAACGCGACGCTCCTGTAACAAATGTCGCTTGTTAACCCACATCAGCGGCGCTTTTTGGCGTTATCTACAATTGGGTACTTTTGTCTAGGTATGATACATAAATACAGCCGAGAATTGGAATTTTATTTGTATTTCATATAAAACAGATCGGCAACCAAATTGTAATTTTTTTATTGTAATTTTTTCAGAATCAAATGTTTGCATTGTAAATTAATTTATATTGAAATCTCTGTAAGAGTTATTCAATTATTGCGGAAATATTTAAGATAAACTATTTTACAGTTTCTTCTTAACCTTTAACATAAAAATGGAAAGGTTATGAATACTCTGATTTTTTTTTGGGTATATTGGATTTTATATTGGATATTGTATTTAATATATGAATGACATTTGTCTAACATATTTTTCCTCTCTCTCTTCATAACACAGCATCTTAAATCTGTTTTAATGATTAACATAATAAAAAATTAGCTTAAGCTTATCTCCCAACTAAATAAAGTAGTTGACTATAAATAGTAAAATATTTTTGAACCCATATTTGCGGTTCGAGACGATAATAACTGTACAACAACAATATTCCTTTGCACAAAGATCTCTTATCTTTGTTAAATACAAACGTAAACAAACGACGAACACAAACATTCGAGTACACTAGACAATTTGTTAATCATATCTTTGATATTTAGATAAATAATGTTTATAATAATAGTTTATCAAAATACATTTGTGCGTTTTTTTTTTAATTAGAAATTTTTTTTTTAGTTTGTCACAATTTTTGTTTCAAAGAGTTGTCATCACTGTTAGTATTGTTTTTTAGTTGAAAAAGAGCGAAAAGTTGTTACTCATATTAATACCAACAATTTTTGTTGCGAATTCGGTAAATCCCCTTATTACTTTTGTTTAAATAACAAACATTTCTCATTTTACTTGTTTGGCGTAAGTGATATCGAAATTCTTGACTAAGCAGTATTCGAGTAAATGGTTTCAGTAGCAGACGCTATAGCTCCTATAACTATGTATGTATGTGGCTCCCCAAAGACATACAGAAATTTCTGTGCACCCTCCGATAAATGTGAATAAAACTAATGTTTTTTAACCAAATATTTATAAATAAAACACACACATCTACAGAATGGAAAAAAATAAGGAACTTGGGCATTGCGCTGGTGTATGTTGTAGGTCTTGTCGAGTACAACATGAGTTTTGACTTACAGTTCAAAAACCGGTTTTTCGGGTCTTTTCTCATTAATGAGCTGATAAGTCATTCAGTTCTGAACCAATTTTTGATATTTTAAGCGTTTTGGAGGGAAGAACCTCAGACCTTTCGCCTGTATTTACAGTTCTTCAAATAACTTCTTACATCTTTCTGTTTTTGCCTCGAAATCAAAAACTTTTAAGGTTTTTTTTTAAGTTTGAAGAAATTACACAGTAGCACATTTTCCAACATCAAACTCTTGAACTAATTAACACCTCTAAAATCTGATAGCTTATGATAGTAGAAGAAAAACTCTAACTGGATTTTGAATTATTAGCTAAGGTTTTTTCTTAATTCATTTTTGAAGTTTTCCACTGGAAGAAGGATTTTTCAAAAAACATGTACTGATTCTAAAGTCTATACCTCGTGAACTATTTCCAATATTACTTTTCTCTCTTCAGCTAATTTTTAGCTCTTAATTAGATCTACAAATTTTACCATGATATAAAATCAAGAAAAAACAACATCTTACTCAAATCAGCAACACTGTAAAAAATATCGTCAAATTTCACCATTGATTTTTATTGTTTTTCTATTTATTTTTATTTTGTACCTATTTCGGCTTCGCTCTCTGAATGAGCTGTCGGTTTGCTACTAAGGCTGGGGCCACATTGGCGTTTTGTTGACGCGCGTTTCAATGCAAAAAAAACTGAACCTCGAATACGTTTCTAGGGTGCCACACTGGGGTTTTATTAACGCGCGTTTTGTTAACTTAAACTTAAAAATAAACTTAATTTCCCTTTACACCCCATGAATGAGGTATGGGATAGCTTCTCGCGTTGTTGTGAATTAACACGCTTTCTATTTTTAGATTCACAACTAACGGCATCTACTTGTTTATCGACGAATGCAAACGTCACTGTTTGAGAAGCTCTTACTAGACACGCCGATTGACACGACACTAATACTGCGAAGTTGCTGTCGACAACATTCGAGGGGAGCCGACAATGAAAGAAAAATGTATTTATTTTTTTTTCTTTTAAGATGACTGGAGCCAGGAGTTGAACCTGTGATCTCCCGCATGGTAGTCGCGTGTTCTAACCACTATGCCACGGCCGGTTCCACGGCCGGTTTTGTTAACAACGTCACTAATAAAACAAACACACACACAATGGGAGCTTTTGAAAACGCGAGCATTCTATTTGCTAATACCCTGCAGGAAATGTTTATAGTAACACTGTACTGATCCAATATTGACTTTTCCAACAGTACTACTGACCATTTGTGCGACAGACAATGCTTTCTTCTATTAACATTTAATATGAGCTTGTCATTCAGGCGTCAGTACTGACCTTGGAACTATTGACTAGGTGGTACTTTTGGAACCACTTGGAGACATTGGAACCAGAGAATCAGTCAGTCTTTTTGTGGGCTCTATTTCTTCAAGGTGATGAAATTCTGTAGCTTTCCAGTTATGAATTTCCTCCAAACATCTAGGCTTTCGTGGAAACTCCTTTGGAAAAATTTTTCTCAGATTTACTAATTCGGTAGATATTGCCGATATGTTTGATTTTGGAGTACTTTCCTCAGTTCTATTTTTAATAATTCGCATTAGCACTTTTTGTGTATCTCCAAGATCTATTCAGTGCATGCTATCTAAAGGAGTTTGCGTTACCATATGAAAACCTAGTTGTTCGAGGGGAGATTTTTCCGTTTGAAATTTTTGAGAGTGCTGTTTTGGATGCTTTCTTACAGAAACGTCCACGTCTGGGCCTTCCTCCTGCAATATAGTCAGCAGTTTCTCCAAACATTTTCTGGAAGGCGATGTTTCGATGTACCACTGCTTCAGTTTTTCACTCAAATTCAGAGTTGGAGTGAGCAAATCAACCAATTCAAAATCTTCAAAATTTTCACAAGTTTCTTCGTGCATCACAAAATCACTGAAATGACTCTCTCTAGCAATTTTCTCCGCTTCAGCATTTGCTCTAATCTTGTACAAATTTGTTTGCTTTTGCACAAGACTTTTAAAATTTCTTTTACTCATGTTATTTTTTTCAAAATTCACTTTAAAAACTCACTTTTTCTTTTTTTAATTATTTTCCGACTAAATGTACGCGACACCGCGTGTTTTCACAAACAACTAAAGCGAAGCAATGAAAAATAAGAAGAAGCATTGACGTTTATTTGTCATAAATTTCTCTACACATCAAAGCCAGACAAATATTTGTACACAAGTTTTAGACAAATTGTCGACAATGTCACCATAATAGTTGACAAAAGTGGTGACATGGAGACACTAGACCCCAGGCTTCCTACAGGGTACCAACAACGTCACCAACAAAACAAACACACACACACACGATGAGAGAGTAAGAGATTTTGAACGCCGGGTTTTTCTAAGACGCGCGACGATAGTGTGGCCTGCCCCATTTGATTGTGTATACTTCTACGAAAGCTCTTGAAAACGCGCGTCAACAAAACGCCAGTGTGGCCCCAGCGTAAGTGTTGCATATGTCGAGAAAATAAAAACTATAGCGGTACTCAGTGTTTGAAAGTGCAAATGCAAAATATTGTAACTTTTGTTTGCAATCCAACAAAAAAACATACAGATTTGCAATTGTCACCTCATTGCTTTTGCGCAACACTAAAACTGTATAACATTTTTGGCTACGAGTATTGCGTTTACAGCTGACATTTGTAAACAATAATTTGGAAGTAAAATTTAGATATGGAGCCGACAAATCTAAGCAAAAAATTAAAATGAGAAAACCCCAAATAATTCAGCTGTTATCTAATTTACATTGCAAAGTTGCTAAAAATACCGTTCACTGTCAATAATAAAATTATTGCACTACCTAACCGTTGCTACATAAAACGCACCAAACACTGAATACAGCTATAAGCGATTTTTAAGCGTTGCATATTAACGCAAGAGTAGCAAGTGCATTGCTGCATATTTTGTTGGTGTAGAGTAAAAATATACTATACCATTTTGCAAATGCTATGGTGCAAGACCATTTGCACAAGATTGTGAATAGGACTATTGTCTTTGGTTTCAGGGATTTGTTATGATTTCTTATTTTTTAAAGTAATACATACCTACGTATTTACTTTTGTGCGATTTTTGATAATCGGTTGTGAATAGCAGTAGAGCCCATCTTCCGCTTACAAACCCACCCAAGGTTTTATTTTCCTCGTTATAAATAAACTTACAAGTTGATGTCGGTCAAGTTATTCCCGCTGTTATCGCATAATACAATATTGTGGCGTTTAAATTAAAATGAATGAGAATAAAAAGTTTGAATAGGATTGATGAGGATACATACATAAGTGCACAAACATAAAGAGTAACGATATGAATTGAGCCGCTAAGGTATCGATACTAAAGTTGAAATAGTTTATTAGGTACTTGGAGGGCTTTCAAGATTTGTCTTTGGTGGAGTTAAAAAATAAGACTATTAGCCAATTCGGTTTGAAAACAAAGCAAAATCGGTAAAAAGGTAATACTTTTTAATACATTTTTACCGCATTTCAACTACCGATATTTGGCTGGGATTATTTCTAGCATCTTGTAAAAAAGTGTAATTGTATTTCAACAGATCAAAAAAAATGGTTATTTCTTATTAAATCGGAACTTATCTAATTGTATCTAATTTGATCCGAAATTGGTCTTAGATTTGGATCTAAATAGATCTGATTATATATTCTCATATACGAATGGAAATCAATATATCTATACAGATCTAATTATATCTGGCATTTTTAATTGTAATAAATTGGGTTCGATGAGAGCTTGTACGTCGCGTCGTCTTTTGGAATGATCTTGTGGATATAATATGATATGAATAGAGCATTAAAATTGATTAATTTAATACGATATCAGAAAAAATCACGGGCAAATCTCGTATCAAATTAGATATACTTAGATACAATTAGACCAGCACTGGTCAAACCTGACCCAATCAGATATGACCATTTTTCGGATCTGATTATATCCAATTTTTTACAGTGGTTTTTCGTAATATGTATTACGGTCAATTATCGCATAAAATTTCAAAAATTATTTTATAATAAAATTATATTATCGTCTTTATTTTGTTCAGTTACGATTCCTAATAGTGGTTGGATCCGATTAACCCAATAGTGACGACTGTTACCATATGGTAACGTTGACAGCGTTAGATATTGCACGCAATAAAATAAACATAAAAATAAATGTCAAGAATTTTATTTTTAGATTTCATCAAAGCATGCTTTCATCTTTCATTCTTGATTTATCGCTATGCGATCAGACGTCAGTAGCGAGCGTGGGGGATCATTAAAATAGGTGTTTTTCACAAAACAGCAATATGGAGGGATATAAAAAGTCATTCCATATTAAGAATATTTTTTGGTTGTTTAAAGACAGATATATGTATTAAAGACTTTTAGTTTTTGTTATTTGAGAAGAATGTCAAATATCATAAAAACGTATTGCATGAATTATTTTGTACTGGGTTCTTTTTAATTACCTGCTTTAAAGCTGTTACCATATGGTCACAGTCGTCATAACACCTGTAAAAATGGATATTTTGCTGAAATTTTTTGTCTTAATTTTTTTTATGTAAAATTCGTTTTTAGACTAATTTATATGTAGTACTGACAAAATCTTTTAAAAATTCCTATTATTTCGCTCTCGTCATTGAAGGCTTAAGCTATCATATCATTCTGCTAAAACTGTTTGCTATACAGTATGGCTAGATACAACATAATATTGCCGATTAAAATAAAAAATCATGGATCAATGTAACTAGCCTATGTAATAACAGCTTAAGGGTCAATTTAAAACGTAACAAACCATAATAATCTTCCATGCTCTGTTAATGACTTCCCAATTAAGCGAGTGAGTTATTTTTGTCACTTACTGTACTAATAAAATAAGATAAGAAAGAAAATCTTATCAATTGTAAAAAACGCAAAGAAATTGATAACACTCACGAAATATTGGTAAACAATAAAGTTGTGCAACACTATCCAAATGTTTACTATGCAATTGAGGGCTGAAGTTTCTGGACTGTAAATCGAATAATATTCATTAGCTAATTGTTTGGGAACTTTTAATTTTAAATTGCTTTCTTGAATGGGAACTAAGAGATTTTCTGCCACTTCGTTGTCTAGATATTGACTGTTTTATAAAATAATTTGAAAAATGTTGTCGGTCAAAGTAACAGAGTAGTCAATGGCATTAAAAATATTTTACAAACATAAGGCCAGTCAACTGTATCCACCAATAACGGGGGAATTCCCCCTTTGTGAAGGTTTGAGCTAAGCAGTGTATGTAGAAATTTGCTCGAATAAAAGAGATAATATATGACCCAGGTTCAAGTTTTAAAAATAAATATAAAACAAAATTCTCTTGAGTGATACACTGCCGCTCATCTGAATAGGTTTAGTATATTCATTATGTTAAACAATTTGTATTTAGATAATTGTTTTATGCACAGGGTTTAAATCGGGTCACATATAATTGTATCGATTTGGTGTTATTTTACGGAAAACATTTTACTTTTAAAATAATACGATTTTTGTTATAAAATTGTATACAATTTTTCTGTTGCGATGATCAAAAGTGTAACAATTTTGTAGGGTGAGGGTAACATTTTATAAATGTCACCTTATAACAAGGCTACATTTTTTTAGAGAAGAAAACGCCATTAATAAATTAGTTTTGATGTCGAATCGTTCAAGGGATTTCGGCCAAAAAACTATGCTTTACTTTGACGTAAAATTTGAAGTAAGTTTAGTTTACTCACAAATCTTGTAAAAACCAGTAAGAAAGTTTCAGTCGGGTACCCCGACTTACATATACCCTCAGTAAAATATAAAATGATTGAAATTATTACTCGATTTCTATTTTTTTCTTCAAAGCTGTGTCTTGTTATAGCTTAACAAAATACAGAATTTGGGCACGATCGTGCCGAGTGTATTGATATTATTACTCCATCTCTAAAGTGGGCGGAGTGGTACATTTGTACCACCGTGTCTAGACATCCAGATGTTTTTTTTTAAATCTTTATCCTGTTACAGCTTTACTAAATACAGAATTTGGACACGATCGCGTTAGGTCTATTAATAATATTAATCGATAATCTAAAATGGGCGGTACCAGATGAGGCGCGGCTAGACTTTCTGTTTTTTTCTCCAAAACTGTATCCTGCTATAGCTTTACTAAATAAAGAATTTGGGTACGATCACGTTGGAATTATTGATTTTATTACATCATCTCTAAATTGGACGGAAAGGTACATTTGTATGGGAGGTACCAGAAGGGTCGTGGCTAGACTTCCAATTTTTTTCCGAAACTTTATCCTGTTATAGCTTTACTAAATACAAAATTTGGGTACGATCCCGTTGGATGTATTGATATTATTACTCGATTTCTAAAGTGGGCGGAATGATGTATTTGTAGTAGTTTTGGGGAAATATAAACTCGTGCAAAATTTCAAAACATTTAGTTGCGTCTTTCGAAAGTTATCGTGCGCACCAGCCGGACAGCCAGACAAACGGACAAGCAGACAGGCGGACATGGCTCAAACGACTTAAAAAGGCATGAATCGAATTTGGTTCAAAGAAACCTAGGGTCTAAAGTGACTCCTTCTATGTGTTACACTTTTGGGTCGTATCAAATGATATATACCCTCATCCCTATGGGTGATGATATAAAAAGCAGATATGCCCATATGTCTCTATGAGTTTTGAAACTTCAAATCGGCGTTAGCGATAATGATATAGATATAACGAACGATTATACGAATATCATCCCAACAAGCCACATGTCTCGACTTTTACGATATTCTAAACAAGATCCCGATTACAGAACAGAACTCCATTCGGTTTCTATACGAAAAACATAGGTACGGTTGACGCGATTTCTAAAAGAAACTTTGTGGGAACTCCTGAAAGTTTTCCGATTTATCCATTAGGTATCTAATTGGATTCTAAGCAAAACCTTGGGAAATTCTGCCTGTGCTGCCGATATTTTTAGGAAATATCCAATAGAAACCTTTTAAATGGCGTTCAAAATTCTTTTTGTTTTCATGACATGTAGTACAGATAGTTAACAATCTGACGTAAATTACACTTCACTCCTACCATTTTTTACCCAAAATCTTCTAACGCAAGCGTTCACAACAAAAATTCACTGAGTGAATCTTCCGCACAAGCTAAATGTGAAGTCTATGGAACTTTCCTAGAGAATAAGAGACGAAGTCTATAGGATATGTCGCAAGACTTCCGACTATTTCGTGTTATATCAGATAATATCTGAAACTTTGGTTCTGCTGGGTTAACACCGTACAGGGTACAAAATACAACTGCTTTTGAGTGTGAGCCCAGAATTAACTTTAAAATTTTCCGCTTTATCAAATTGAATATTCTCCGTTTTTTATCTGAAACTGTAATCTAAATTCAATTGCTCGAACTGAAGAACTTCCGAATCGAACACTTACAACATTCCAATTACTCTCACCACAACACAAAATATTCAACAATAAATATTTCCAACTGAATAATTGGTCCTTAATGTCACATGCCACAATGATATACATACTCGTATGACATATGTATTTAAAGTCGCAACGGTTAAATTTCTATGTGGGGATCACTTTCATATCTGCTCCAACGAAATCGATATTCGAACCCAGAACATTGCCGGCTGTAGGAAAAAATAAATTGTTATGCTCATTCCACTTAAGTCGGCCGAGGAGGGGAAACTGGAGGCAACGCCACAATGCAATGTTGAAAATATGCAAACGTCGCTGAAACAAAACAAATCTAACAAATACGAACGACAAAGTTATCGAGCGCCCAGTGAAACTGCAAGTGAAGTGAAGTGTGTTGGTTGGGAAATACCAAATTGCGCGTGGAAATAAACTTTTAGTACTTAAACGACATTTGTCTTTGAAGCAGTGAATCCGTCGTCGTACGTTCGTTCGTTCGTCTTTATAATGTGATAGCGCTTACGTCCGATTGTTTATTTTGTCAAGATCGGTAGTTTTTGTTACGAGAATAATATTTATAAACAAAAAGATATTTGTTTATGTGCTCATAATATAACTGAGAATTTTACGTGCTGGAAAGAGTTTAAATACGTTAACTGGAAAGAGTAAAAAAGCGTGTGTGTGTCTGAGAGATAGAGAGAAAGAGAGAGTGAGGTCGATTGTTGAATACAAAAGTGTCACTGTGTTTTTTCCCTCAGAGCGCAATATCGATCAAGCACCACTGCTTATGCTTTTGTTTATTATTATTATTATTTATCAATCAATTATAGAATAAATAACAAACATTTATAATTACATAAAAATGTTTAAACGCTATAATGGAAAACATTAAAATTTATCGCCGTGTCTCCAGTGTCACATCGTCTGTCTCATCATTGTTACTACAGACAGAAAGTGAACATTCCAACGATTTCGTTGTGGTCTATTTGACACCGGAATTGCACTGTGCCAATTCTGACCACCACCACTGTCAATTAGACGACTTAGATGATTTTGTGATATTCGAACAAACAGAACTAACAACATTTGAACTAAAAAGTAATACTGATTACTAATTCGTTTTAATCCAATTCTGAATCTCTTAACTAACTGCCCACCCATGACTTTTTTGTGTTATCTTTCAGATGAGCGTAAGAAATCTTCACTACCCACTATACCCACCATTAATTACACGGTGGGCAATCGTGACACATTGACCTCGGTTGCTGCCCGTTTCGATACGACCCCGTCTGAATTGACACACTTGAATCGTCTGAACAGTTCGTTCATTTATCCCGGCCAACAACTGTTGGTGCCCGATAAGAGCGCCAAGGATAATGTATCGACTAGTTCGACAGACGATAAGACCGGTGGTTCCAGTGCTTCCGGTAAATCCAGTCCTATAGAGCGTAAATTATCTGCCGACGAACAAAATGATGCAGATGGTAAGTGGACGAAAGTCAAATCAAATACATTTCTAGTTTTAGATGAAAAAATTAAATTCCCCTATATTGCTTCAAGAAGTTTACCCGATTATCAACCTATTCCCCTAGAAAATAATTGAAATGCAAAATGTGAAACTCATTGGCTCCCTTTTCAATATGTATTTACCATTGACAATGTTTTGCTTATGCCGGTGAATTTATAAATTCAAAATTATTTATTACAAATTTCAAGCTTTTTTTAATGTGATCAAACGATTTGCATATACACGTTTTTATATACAAGGACTTGGACTTAGGTCGTAATCGTAAATCGAGTCATTATCTATGTCCTTGTAAATGCGCATGTTTGTGTCTCATACCTGGTATGGTATTATTGTTTCCGACATCGCATATTGACCTCAAACTCTTTATATTATCGAATTTGCGAACAACCCCACAATATTTACTTTCGATAGCACTATCGGCATAAGCTGGTCCCAAATATGCTTTTTTTTGCAGAGAGTTAAAAAACTAGAAATGAGAATTTGAAAAAGTTTATATAATTACTACCCTAAGGTACTGGATACCGTACCTTAGTGCAAGTTCGCTAGAGTTACCAACAACATTTATAATAAATTGAAACGTGATATCTCCATTTCGTATATAATGCACATCATAAAGGAGTTCCATATACAAGATTACTATGTTTAATAACTGTAATGTGGTTCCACTAGCCCATTTGATAGTGTTGTGGCAGTTCATTTAACGCCTGGTAGCGTTCAGTGCTTTTTATATCCTAAGCTGGTACATCGATTTAACTCAATCGATTGGCTGATATACTAAGATCAATTTTATAAAGCATACGAAAATAAAAACTGCAAATTTCTGCAGTGTTGTTCGTGAGAGTGTATCGATCGTATTGATTAGTTATCAATTTGTGTTAGTGTATCATTCTATACATTGGCTAAACGATCAGAAAAGTTTTTTATTGTTGATATTAATAATTGAAATGATGACGCGTTTCGAACTCTATGACGAGTTCATTTTTGTGACGAATTGATGCACTTTGATACATCATCAGCTGCATCTATATCTTCAATTACGTCAAATATGTACATGCATTAACTATTTTTACCGGAAAGAATATAACGCTTGAGGTTAAATTTCCACATAATGTTATATCGATTACCCTATGTCACAATCCGGGACATTCAAAGAATAATATCTTACAAAAATTGTTTGGCTTGGTCATCAAAATCGGATGAAAAATAAAAGGTACATTAGGGTGGGTCGATAAAAAAAGTTGTGCCGGTCACCCCCTAGAATGAAAGATAATTTAAAAACGAATTCAAAAAAAATTTTTATTTTTTTTTGCCACTCCCCTTGACCCCGCGCATTGGGTTTTTTGTTTCCTGTCTCTCCATTTATAGTCCGATCGTAATGTGTGACATATCAATGTTCTTGGACTGACAACAGCTACATTTTCTTCTCTGATCACTTTTGACTCCGACGTCAAATTCTAGAAGTTTCTACTGGAATCTCGGTATTTACCCCCCTAAGTCAAATTTTTTTCGTAACGATAAAAAAGTTTTTTAAATTCCATGATATTTTCTCTTTTACAGTATATATTTTTATTCATAAACAAAAAAGTTACAGAGGTTTAAAAAAATCAATTTGACGTCGCTAAAGGCCAAAGCTCATTGTTTACAAATGTTGGCGTGGTCGTATTTTGTTTTTTAAACCTCTGTAACTTTTTTGTTTATGAATAAAAATATATACGGTAAAATAGAAAATATCATGGAATTGAAAAAACCATTTTTGAATTGAAAAAAAATTTTTTAAGAAATAATTTTATTATCTTTTATTTTCGTCACCAGAGAAAATGGCATTTTAGTAGACCTATCTTTTTTCAAACACTAAAAATAACAATTTGACGATATCTCAAAAACCGTTCTACTTTTCACATATCTGACAGCAGATTTGAATTCAGCATATACATAAGGATAAACTATTTAGAAGCCGGGATCAAAAATTTGTTGCATTGTGTCATTGTTGCCATTTATTGCCCATCATTGCATTGTACTAAATTTGTCCGTTGTCGTTTTTTTTTCAAGTTAATAGAAAATCGCTATTGTCGATACGGTAGTACTATATGAGATCTATATGAGAGATTATCAGTGACTATGTAGTTGTAGTTTATTGATAGTTTAGTATTTATATTGTTTAATTGGAAATTCTCTCTAGTTTTTAGCGTTAATCTTTTCGGTAATAACATATGTACATGTGTAAATTTGAACATATGTGTAAAGGTAAAGTCACATATTTGTAGTAATTATTATACATATACATATTAAGGGCACTATTGGTATTATTTCACTAACGAATTTACTTTGGGAAATTGATTTATAAGTCATTGATTTATGGTTATTTTATCATCTTTTGATTAGATTTAACTAGACTGCAGTTTATGGCAACAATAGCTAAATTTGAAATGCTTTATATAACTTTCGGATTTATATATATAACTTAAGAAAGCAAAGACCAAAAAGTTACGGCCTTATTCATATAAAGTTATGAGGCTTATAAACCATTTTTAAGCAAATTTCGAGAAAACAGTACACTAGAGCCCCGACTTGCGTCGTTAATGGGGACCGTAGAATCACATTTTTCTATATAAATGCACTGAAATTTAATTTATTGGGGAAAATATTCAAAACAAAACAAAAAATGTTGTATTTTTGATAAAAAAAAAACAAGTATGAATAAATTTTTGTTTTATTTCATTTACTTCAACAAATGTTTATAATTATTATAAAGAAATAACAAAACAATAAATTAAGAAAAAAACATAACAACAATTAAATTCATTTACATATGTATATTCATAACAAGTAAATGAATTAAACATTTTAATTTATTTAGCTAACATTTAACTCTTCAGATGATGTAAGCTACAGTTTTTAGCGACGCAAATCGGAAACAAAACGACGCAAATCGAAATCAAAACGATGCTAATCGAACCGACGCAAATCGGAGTCAAAACGACGCAAATCGGATGACGCAACTTGAAATTGCAACGACGCAAATCGAATTTTTCCAGTTTTTAAAAAGCGACGGAAATCGAAACGACGCAAGTCGGGGCTCTAGTGTATACAAAAACGATTCACAACTTATAAGTTAAAGTAGGACTGTCCCTACTTTAAGCATGCTAAAACTTGACGTTTGTACAATTTATTGTATATTCTAAATAGATACTTTTCATTCATGAATTGCATTTCAAAAAATATTTCTCCAAACATCTTTAGATATTCTTTGTAAATAATGAAATAATATTCGTGATGTATAAAAAATCAAAACAAGGAAATAATGTAATCGGTATCCGATAACTATTTCAACATGAGAAAAGAAAATACAATATTTTATGTAATTTTTTACTTTAAACTATTTCTTACCGTCATACAAATCGTAGTATTTGAAAATCGTGCTACAATAATTTTCTTTACATATTAGAAGTGCAAATAAATGTTTTGTATCCGATTTAAAAGCTTTTGTAACCGATTATAAAGCGAAAATATGCTTTTATATGCAAAATCCCCCAAAACATGCCGGTAGGACTGCACTTGCATATGCAAGTATGCATTGCATACTTTTGTTTGCCCTGTTTATTAGATACAACATTTACTGTTCACTTCTATCTTCTTCTCAGACCTTATAAATATTTACCGCGTCGTCTTGTGTCTGTGCGTTAAAATGTCCACTGTACTACTCAATGCTCATCAGATTTTTGTCAAATTCAAATTTGCAAAATGCATTAAAGTTTGATTGTACAATAGTCCATTTTGCTAAGTACTACAATTAAGTGGTAAAATTTCGTATTTAATTACCTTAATTTAGATATTATGATATTCTATAGATGTTTAGGCAGGGTTCCATTCGAAAGATTACTAAATATGTATGCTTAGTCACTGGTTCCTCTCTTTCCATTTGCTTGATACCATTAAAAAGTACTTTTGCCACAATTTTATAGGCTGAAGTGCAGAAAATAGGGCGGGAGCCCAAATAAAAAAAAAATATGCCATTCTCTTAGTCGTGGTCCCCAAACATCGAAATAGTGGTTCAAAGTAGTTCATGGGGCCCGTAGGGGTTTAAAAGGGGCCGTTTGTATTCGCCCTAAAATGCGAAAATCCAGGGCGAAGTTGGCGCCGGGTCCCATGGGGTTCTATGATGACACCCCTTGTGCGGGTACTCAAACGAAAGATATTTTCGAGACGAATCCAATGGTGTTTTTTTCAATTGATATAAAAAAAATTAATTATATGTGTGGAAATTCAAACGATAGGATATTTATTATCATTCTGAACGCAATTAAAATAATTTTATTACTTTTTTTAGTTAAAAATATACTTCAGTGGGTTCATGGGTCCTGTAGGGTCTTAAAACTAAAACTACTGGACACGTCTCAAAAATATCTTTCATTTGAGTATCCGCAGATAAGAGTCACCATTGGACCCAGGGGACCCTCTTTTGGGCTCTCTAGGGCCCCAAAAACCGCATGGTCTTACAAAATACACCATTGGTCTCGAAAATATCTTTCATTTGAGTACCCGCACACAGGGAGTCATGATAGAACCCAAGTGGCCCCTTTCTTGACCCCATGGGCCCCGGCGCCAGCTTTGCCCTGGATTTTCGCATTTTAGGCCGTATTTAGGGGGGCGTGGCAAATTTTTTTGTTTTTGTCCTTCCGCCCCATATACATATGTTTATGACAGAGGTTAGAGGTTACGTTATTATTTTGCAAACCTGACACTTTTTTTAAACCGATATCGAGCGTTTTGTTTTTTCATTGCAGTTATATAATTTCCGTCACCATTCAAATGCTTTACAACTAAATTCGCGAACAAAGAACCCAAATGGCCTCCTATTTGGGATTCCAATGGCCATATAAGTTCCGGCTCAACTTCTAACTTGGGTTTTGTGTTTTAGGGTGTATTTGGAAGAGTGATGCTTTTTTTTGTCCCTCCTAGTAACCAAAAAACAAATCTAAATTAAAATTCATTCAATGATGTTATTCTAATCAACAATTGCGCTTCAGTGATTGATTCTTTGAGCCCCTCAATTGTAGTTTGGGGAACACAGTTACTTAACATTGCTTTCGCACAATTTGGTTTCTCTGCTGTTGGTTAACATTTATTAGCGGCCGTTAAATGTTGTACTGTTATCCATTCTCTTTTACCGGTCTCTTCGGTGAACAGCTGTTTTGTGTAAAAACGCCTGCTATTTGTTTTGACACTTCAATCCGACATTGACATACACGCAAACACACACGCACACAGATGAAGCTCACCCACTTTGACATGTTTTCTTTTTATATTATTATTATTGTTCTTTAGCAACTTGAGCAATTCGGTGAATTTTAGTACAAAATTAACATTTGAAAAACGAAAATAATCAAACGAAAGATTAAAACCAGTTTATGGAAGCCATTTGTTTACTTTGGAGAAGATAACAAGTGAAAAGTGTTAAAGCCCTTCAATTCAATGTTAACAAAAATTATTGAAAAAGTGAAGTGAATTGAAATTGTGCAAAACCGAACAGCAGCAGCAGAAACACTAAAAAGTGATTTAATATTACAATGCATACAGCTGTATTTTGGCGAAATGGAGGTGATAATCATGTTTTTCTTGTTCTCTTGTATTGTTTAATGCGTGTGTCTTGTTCTCGTTGCTAATTGCAGTCCCACTACAGAAAATATTAAAATGAATTGTTCTTCATTGTTTTTTCGCAGTTTTTTCGTATTGACGTACAATATAAGTAAATAAGAAAGGCACTGACAGGCGGATAGAAATAAACACTCAACCAACAACTCGGGAGCAATAAATAATATTTAATTTCGGTTTATTTATTAAAAAGAGTTTTATCTCTTGAGGCATAAAACCTTGAATCTAATGAATGTGTCATCTTGCAGCCCCGCACTTACCCGGCCTACGTTATATGAATTGTTTTTTATGTACTTTTTGATTGTTGTTAGTTAGTTTTTGTTGTTGTTATTGCTGTGGACTTATTGCTTATCTAAAAATAAAGTACACACTTTCAAACCTAACTACTGTTTGGCAATAAGTCACATTTTTTGTATTTGCTTTTGCAAAAAAACAAAAAACGATAATAATTCCACAATTGTTCATTTGGTTTATAATTTTGCTTCAAGCTTTAGAGAAATTTTATGCGTGTACAGAAGGATGTCAACCTTCTCGAATTTGAATGTGAAATGCCTCATCCAAAGGAAGTTCTGTAGATCATTATGAAACCAGTAGGCAACGACAAATGCGACAAATTATATATATTCCTATTGAAACAAAGCGGACGCCAAGCTGTTGTCTTCTTTCCCCATTATTTACTTCAGGCTATAGAAGAGATTCTACAGCCTGGTTACATTTGGTATACATAGTAAAAATTTATAATATAATTTGTTTTGTTCGACAATCAATACCATCGTCGGACCATTCAAGTAACAACTACCTATGTTCTGTATTGTTAGATACTCTCATACATTCCACAGTAATCCATATAAAGTATGTATTTATTAGACCTATAGATTTAATATAGGTACCTAGCTTTGGACATAGGTATTTTCCGTGATTCTCCATACTGAATAAGCATTTTTCGAATTATTTGCGCCATGGTTTCGTCATCACATCGTAGAGATATTATATCGTGTTATATTTCATTGGAAGCGTACGGACTTCAGCTTTAAGACACTTCTGTCTAAATTGATCTTTTCTGCATAAAAGTTACCCAGTAGAAAATCGTCAAACTAGTTCAAAAACGTACTAGTTCAAAGTAATGAAATTAACTAGTTTTGAACCAGTAAAACTTTATTAGCTGATGAATAAGAAAAAGAGAAATTTGAAATAATTTCAGTAGTTTTATTTAGAAAAGTCAAATGATTTTAAATGACTTTTAGATGAAAAAAATATATATATCAATTATTTTCGATATTTATTTATAATATCGTATTCTTCACCAACTGTAAAATGTGTTTTTTCATCTAAAATATATTTAGAATCATTTCTTTTCTAAATATACACTCATCTTCTGGAAAACAATTCGGGTTGAAAACAGAAATCGGTACTTATTGCCGATACTTTTTACCGATTCTGTTTTCAAACCCAATTGTTAAAAATATAGAGCCTGCAAGTGAGCAGGAAATTCATAATATATTACAAAATATAAACTCGAGGAAAAGTGCAGGAGCGGATGGGATAAGGGCCATAGATCTCAAAAACAACGCTAAAAGCCTAACGCCGGTATTAACGTCTCTAATCAACAGAAGTATTGAATGTTCAATAGTGCCACAAATCCTAAAAATTTCAATAATCCGACCGATATTTAAAAATGGATCAAAATCAGACTACAACAATTACAGGCCAATATCAATTCTTTCGGCTGTGGAAAAGGTCATGGAGGAAATTATAGTTAGAAGACTGAATAAATTTATGTCCAAACATATGATAATTAATGAAAATCAATTCGGATTTCAAAAGGGAAAGAACATAAATCAGCTCCTAGGATTCTTCTCAAACCACATAAACGAACGTTTTGATAAAAATCAACATTGCATAGGTCTGTTCATTGACTTCAGCAAGGCATTCGACACCCTATCACAAACTAATTGAAGTTCTCGAAAGAATTGGAAAAAGAGGCCAATGCATAGAGTGGTTTAAAAACTATCTTGATTGCAGAAGCTATTTAGATAAATTGGGAAACAAGATGAGTGATGAAGTTTCTTTAACAAATGGTGTACCTCAAGGATCTAAACTGGGGCCCATCCTATACATCTTGTATGCCAATGACATGATGAACATTTTAAAAAACAGCACTGCTTATGCTTACGCAGATGACGCTGCATTAATCGTATCACATGATTGCAGTGACACTGCAATGGACATAATGCAGAATGAACTAAACCTTATAACAAGATGGTGCCACGACAGAGGACTCATCATTAACGCTTCGAAAACCAAATTGATGCATTTTAGGCCCCGACACCTGCCTCGAACTAGAAAATCACTGATATTTCATAATAATGATTGCCTCCATAAGAACTATGGAACGAATGTACCGATAACAACAGAATCCTGTTCGACGACCATTGAACAAGTCGACATGTATAAATATTTGGGAGTTTACTTAGATGCAAACTTTAAATGGAAAACTCACGTTGAACGTTTACAATGCAAATTAAAGAGATGTGCTTATGCGTTATACCATCTAAGCAATTGTGCGCCCTGTGAAGTGACAAGGCAAGTATACTACTCCTTGGTAGAATCCAGCATACGACACGGAATAACGGCGTATGGTACATCAACACACTGTAGAAGTCTACAAAGAACACAAACAAGACTGTTAAAAATTCTTTATAAACACCAACAAAAATCGGCCTATCAGAACCAATATATCAAATTAATTCAATTCAGCAAGCAAATAACACAGATACAATCAATAATGTACAAAATCAAAACTCATATAACTCCAACAGATTGAACAAGTACCTCAACATACTTGATATAAGAAATATATATAAAACAACAATTGCAAACGAATTTTCTATAACCCTACTTTTTTTACAACGAATAAACCACGAACACAATACACGAAGAAGAGCTCAAGGACGTTTCAAAATACCGCCTTTCCGGACAAATTATGGGAAAAATAGTCTAGCCGTGTCATTGCCTTCAATTCTTAATGGAATGCCCACAAATGTACTAAATATTAGACATAATACAACAAGAAAGAAACTCATAAAAAGCCATTTTTTAAGTACTTTGTAGCCAATAAATAAATCAATAAGTCTTAAAATGATTAATGTTTTGGAATACATAATTTAAATTTTCTATATATGTTTTAAACAAAATATTATAAGAACAGCTGAGCTGTAAACAAGCATTTTCCTTTTAATCTTTGTATGGTATTATTTTTTATTTGCGTAAATATTTTAATGAATTTTCTCTATTTGTACTCCTGCAGACAAGCCAAAGGCTTCGCGGGATGTTTATTGAATATTGTTAAAAATTTGTAAATAAATAAATAAATAAATAAAATAAATTAAAAAAAAATATTATGAAAAAAAAATATGAAAAGTCAAATGATTTAAATGACTTATACATTAATAAAAAAATATATTTCAATTTTTTTTATGTATTTAATTAAAATATCGTATTTTTTACCTACTTTAAAATGTGTTTTGGACGTCGTATACGTTTTTTTCGTATTTTAGTATTTAAAATAACAGTACAGTTTTAGCTGGACACGTAGTTGTCCTAGGCTTGTTGGGAACTGTACCTTTTGTACTAGAATAGAACTAGTTCATTTTGGGATTAGTTCACAATTCCATACTTATGAACTAGTACGTTTTTGAACTAGTTTGGCGATTCCCTACTGGGTATCTAGATATATTAAATAATTATGAACATGTTTAAAAGGTTTTTTGCATTTAGATAGTGCTTTAAGAAATCTTTTATAATTGATGAATACGATCTATAACACTATTCACTAATTTGGATATAGTGTTTCAGATGTAATGAAAGTGTGATTTAAAGATGAGCATAAAAAAATTTAAACATTTTAACATGAGTAAAATTTTCATGTGAATTGAGACGATCGTGTGATTAGTTTCATTAAGTTTGTTTAATTTAGCTAAACGATGAGAAAGGTTTTTTTTATTGTCAATATTAATGGCAATTAATTGCCACTCACTAGGATGACACATCGAACTCCATGACGAGTTCATCATCAGACTCCTTTGTGACAAATTGTTGCATTCTGGTACATCATCAGCTGTATATATATATACAATTATGTGTATTGTCCACATGCAAAATAGATATCAGATATCATTTTAACATATTTAATATTATTTCGACATCTTTGGAAGTCTTTTAAAATAACTTCTTTGCAATAGTTAATATTCAATCCTAAATAACTGTTTTCCTGTTTAGCCATAATTAGGTTAATTAAATAAATATCATCATCATATAGCTAAAGAAATCCATATAATTGTATTAACTTAACCCTCTTTAGTTTAGGCTTAAAAATGAATTTCAAAAATAATAGCAGTATAATCTAATATTACTAGGATATGCAACAAAGCTAGTACATACTAAATTATACTTAATCAATATATATTTATATTTGTTATAATTTGCTTCATTCTACTTCCTCACAGTATGGTGTTGCGTTTTACGATTTCCGCATTTCACACCGTACTATTGATTAGACACACACACACACAAACTGTTCATACATAATTAAGGCAAGTTCACTACACAACCAATAAGTTTGAGTGATTATTTCGACAGCCACATTGGTGTCAGGTGTTTAATTTATTTCAATTTCACTGTTGCTATTCTATGGTAACATTCGACTTTATCCACAGCAAAACATTACAAACAAATTATGAAATGAGGTTAAAGATAAAGAGTTGTTAACCAACTTAAACTGTGAATAGACTGTTAGAGGTTCACCACCGAAATGTCTGTTATGTGAGACAAAATTTCCACAATAAATTTGTAGAACTACAAATAGAAACATGGCGTGAAAAACTAGTTTTAGTTTAAAACAACTGAATATTTTTATTGATATCCAGAAAAGATTATCTACATTTTAACATTCATAACGATAGGTTGTGAAGCTTTTTGTGTTAATAAAACGAGAAATGCAATTTGTTTGAACATATTTTCATTTGTTGGAGTTTAAATATTTTTTCAGATGTTCGATTTTTGTTACAATATTAACAGCCATGTTCTGGAAAACAATTCGGTCTGAAACAGAGCAAAATCGGTAAAAAGGTAATACTTTTTAACACATTTTTTCCGATTTTGCTCTGTTTTCAGACCGAATTGTTTTCCAGAACATGGGTGTAAATACCAGAAAGGTTGACGCACAAATAAAACAAAATATTTACTCAATAAAGTATGTTAGGGTATGTTTGATAAAAAAAACACACATTTACGGGTCGCTGGCATTTACTTTAATGTGTCAGAACATTTTACGTCTTGCTATGTACAAAAATTGGCTACTGATGTTGTTCCAATAAAGCTAAATTGAACAACTATTAATCTGCAATTCTAAGTTAAGTTAGCTAACGCTAAGTTATTCCACTATTTGATAATGCTACAATTGTCACAATTAATACGAGTGTCCATAGAATATTGATGATTTGATATTAAAGCATCATTTCATTTTGATCTCAAGTGGCCTCATATCAACTTCCTCATTGAAAGCGTGGCGGCTGTTGCCGGTCAGTTCTCAAAATTTCAATAAATAGTATCAGTTATTTATCTTATCTACGAAATTAGTAAATTTTAATTCACCTTATCTCTCAATATTTTGTAATTGTTTTCTGATGAAAATTAATCAATTCACAATTTATCTTTAAATAATTTTTAGTACAGTCAGCTTTTAATTAACAATACTTAAACTGGCGTTTATGTTCTTCATTGCAGATATCTTGGATAGCCTACGCCCCGGCTCACCAAAGCCTGGCCACATCGAACGTGTTGGTGGTCCTGGCGAACGCAGTGAGGGCAGTAAATCAGAAGACCTTGTAATCACACAGCGTTTCCTTAAAATCAATGTCCGTCACATTACCGACGGTCAAGGTGTTGTCGGCGGTGTTTTGCTGGTAACGCCCAATGCGGTTATGTTCGATCCCAACGTTTCGGATCCATTGGTTATTGAACATGGACCCGAGAGTTATGGTGTTATCGCTCCTATGGAATTGTGTGTTAATGCTGCCATATTTCATGATATTGCACACATGCGAGTGTCGGGAGGAGCAGCGATAACTGATGGCGCAAATGAAACAGAGAAACCTGAAATTTATTACCCAAAAGCAGTATTAGACGCCCAAAAGGCCAAAGAGGAACAGCAGGAATGTGGTGGTGGTGATGATGCCGTTGACGGCAAAACAGACAGTGCTGAAGACAAAGACAAACAGGAGCAGGAACAACAAAATAAGACAGACGATCAAGCCTCGATTTGTTCCGGTTTGGAGGTTGGACATTTTTCTTAATATTGTATATAGTTATTATTCTAAATTATCTTTTATTTTAGAAAACTGATGATAAAAATACGGAAGCCAAAGAAAGTTCGAAGACTGATGCCGACGCAACTAGCACTGGCACCAATGAAACCGAGGATGAAGAGGGAAAGAAAAGTCACAATCTTACCGACTCTCGTTCCACCTTAGAGGAAAGACGTAAAAGTCTATTGGATCATCATTGGGCCATACCCAGTAAAGACAGGTACAAAGATTTACATATATGTATGTAGATATTCCACATTTGTCATGTTTTGGTTTGATTATTGTCGAAATTTATATTATTTTATGTTTTGTGTTATATGTTTGGAGACGGATATTTTTGTAGGATATTGTATCCGGTCGACTCGTAATCAATCACCTTTGAGTTCGGTTAGATATTTTTTGTCTGGGTCAGAAAATGAAGACTATTGAAAATGCCGATGCTTTGATTTATCGCCCATACAAATTGGATCGTCCTGGCTTCTTATAATTGTTTGACAGAATTACGTACTAATTCTATAGCCAAGTACATTTTTGACTAGTTTTAGAAGTCTTTGCTGGGAATATTTTGTAATTATAGGATGTTACTAAGTTCGTTCAACAGTTGTAGAAAAAGAGAAGCTGGAGAAAGTCAGAATCATTAGATTAAATGATACGGATATTTAGGGCGAAAAATGGGGGACGAAAACTCAGTTGTTTTAAAACTATCTTAAAGTTAAATTCAACAAATATTGATTCATTGGGGAAAACAGACACACAATTTCTTTAATAATGCAACTATTATTAACGAACTCGTTTATTAGGTTGATGCTCTACCAATAATAACGTATAGGTTTTCAAATACTAATCTGATTAATAATTTTTGTGTAGACTAAATAGATCTAGTAAAATTTGTACCTGTATGTGGATATAATCATTGCAGCTATTCTGATGGTTTAGAACACTCGCAGTAGGAGATCGACTAACTAATTCAAAAACGTACTAGTTCAAAAGTATGGAATTCTGAACTACTTCCAAATTATCTTGTTCCAAGCTATAGAATAAATTTTGAAACAATTTCGGAAGTTATATATTTCGAAATTTTACCGAAAGCAAAAGCCAAATGTTTCCAAATAACAGTTAGATGAATAAAATATACATTTAATATATTGTATTTAATTATAATATCATATTTTTAATTTCCTTTATAAAATATTTTTAACGTCGTATAAGTTTTTTTCGTACCTTATTTAAAATACTAGTACAGTACTCGCTCAAATTTTCTGGAAAAGTAAAAGTTTTTATCAAAATCTTTTGAAGTAGTTCCAAGCTTGTTAATAGGTACAATGCTTAAAATGTTCAGCAAGTCATAAGGAAACACACATATGCAGAGCTTCTTACTAATGATACGACCAATTTTACAAAGAAACTTGAGAATAAATATATGAATATAAATCAAATCGGTAGTTTTGTTTGTCTAGCTTTACAATGAGTATTACTATTAGTTGTTATCGTGATAACAAAGTGTTTATTGTAAAGACAAGATGAAAACAGAATAGTTGAAAAGATATTGCATAGTTTTGCTACCATTAACTGTCACTTACTTTATTGTTTTATACTATCGCATTTACACTATTCTCATTAAGTGGGTGAGAATCTTCTTTTGTCTTGTCTTTTATAATAAGCTCTGTGGTTATATATGTATAATATTTTAATTCTACTTTTTTGTTATCATTTACAAAATGTCATTAATTATATGTTGATCTTTTTATTTTGTATTTTTTTCCATATATTCCATCATGTATTTGTGTTTCTCTAATCAACAACACACCTACCAACATCGTCATCTGCACTGTATTTCATATTCAAATGTACTTTTATATTTATTGCACACTTTTAATGAACACAAACAATTATATCAAATCAAATTCAACTCAACTCTTCATTATGATGTATTACGGCGTATGGATTTTGTGTTTCTGGTTTGTGGTGGGCCTCATTTCATTGTATTTGCATAACATTCGTATATTCGTACCCACTGCATTGTATCAACTACAAAGATTATGTTTATCTAATTCCCGAAGATCGTCGGAAGATGAAGGCGACAATGAGTCCAACACAACGGCTGATAGTGGGGCCCGTGGTCAGGAACCACATTCGGCCACATCATCTCTCAGCGGCATTATGGCCCATTTGGCCAGTGGCATTGTAAATGCTGGCGATTTGGAACAGTTGGAGCAATTGTCGAAGCAATCGTGCTACGATTCTGGCATCGACATACGTGATCCTATACCAAATGTACAACCGATACCAAAGAAAACAGTTTATAGTGATGCTGATATTGTATTAAGTTCCGATTGGGTGCCACCAAAGCCCATTTCGATAACGCCACTCAGCGAATCACCACCGAGATCCAGTGGTTTGGATGCTGGCGCAGTAGCTGGTGCTCGCAAGAAGACATCGAGTGTCAGTTTTAGTGTGGACGAAAATAATGAAAATCAAATGACACAAAACCAGATTCAAGTAGATAAAACGGCAGCGGACAAGAAAAATAAGGTATGCATATAGTTTTATAGTTTTATATAGTTTTAGCTTTGCAGAATAGGTTTTTTTTTAAACTGGAATCCTTATTTGAATGAAAATATACCTTTTGCCACATAAAAATATAAAATAAAACTTCATATTCTGTCCTAAAGAAGCAATTCTTTCTTGGTGGTACTGATATACTATTGCATCTATTTCTCTGTATTCTGTATTGATTCACTTCGTAATTTCGTGTCAGTCTGCAGTTTATCTGTATTCTATTTTCTTTTTATTTCTCCACAGATGTTAAAACGTTTGTCTTATCCTTTGACTTGGGTAGAAGGTCTTACCGGTGATGGTGCTCCCGCTTCTGGTGGTAGCGTAGGCAAGTCACAAGACATTGAATCGGCCCCCAACACAGGAGACTCTAATCAAAGTGTATTTTCAAAAGTATTCTCAAGGTAAGTTAACAAAAACTATAATGTGATAGAATATCCACTTTATTTAATCGCTGTACGCATACAAAATGATTAAACCTCCAATAATTTCTATCTCATGTTAATTTTTTTTAATATTTCTTTTATTTTATTCTTAAAATTTGAAAAATGCTTTCATATTTTGGATTCGGCTTTTAAACCCAACACTTTTCATATCTTTTAATTTGTATGATTCCAACAAATCTACACTCCACCACAACCCCTCACAATGAAAACAATTGACTTTAATTTATTAACAACTGCCACCCCGTACCACGAACCACCCACACACACCAATTTACCCTTTTTTTCTTTCCTCACAATTTACTTTGATTCCGTTGAATTTTTTATCATAATTTGTCAATGATATCAAACCAACTTCAGTTCACCCATTACTTTGGTCTCTGAGTTGGGTGGCAATTTATTTTCAAAAACACCGTCCGAAGATTCGAGTGGCTCTCCGGTGCCACCACTGACACCACATTCCACTCATTCCGAGGGTCATATTTCGACTGGGTAAGAATTCTAGCTGTACACACTTCCTACTTCCTTTGTTGTTTGAATTTCTTGTGTATGCCTTTGGTTAAATGTAAATATATTCAACGAAATGAGAGAGATCTTATTGATATACTTTTTTTTTTTTTTTGATGTAAATGTAAACGTATATTTCTTTGCAATAATCTACACTACTTCTTAACTTTTGAAAGCTAGAGCACTGTTTTTAAGTCATTTATGTTACAAAAAATGATTTTCAATACCTTTGATCTCATAAATAAGGATTCATTATCATTCATTATTAACTAATTTCAAAGTGTTGATTGATGTCATCCCTACATTATTCTATCCTTCATATATTCAATCATTTGATCACCACATTCAAATTGGAAAAGGGATACGTGTAGGGTTCCCTAATCCATTAACCTATATATATCTTCATCAACGTTTTAATAAATGTACTGGTGTTAATTAGACATTTGATTTTTTATTTTCTATATTATAATTGTTCTAATATAATGTTATGATTCAATTTGTTTAGACGTTCCTCAATTGGTACTTTCATACGTCCAATGTCTTCGGAGGGCACATCATCTACTACAAAACTAAAGGATGTCAAACCGACTCCAAAATTGGATTATCGCTCAATGGTTTCAGTAGATGATAAACCGGGACTATTTGTCAGTGTCGACAGTAAGTATATGTTTGAATTAAATTTAATTGGATTAGAAAACTTTCTAAAATCAAGTTGAGTTTTTGTTAATATTTAATTACTACTTCAAGTTTGTAGAATTTTACAGTTGTTGTAGAACAGTTTGTTTTATAATATGTATAAGGTTAGTTATTATTAGAGCATAATCAGAAGCAATAACTGCAAACTGATAGAATAACCAAATTATTTACACGCAGTGTTTGTTTTATAAACGTTAGTTTTATTCAAAATCAGAATTGGTAGTGAAAATTTATAACATAAATTTTCAACAGGAAAACTAAAAAGGAAAAGTGTTCTATGATTCATTTATAGACAACAAAGTTATTTTCTAACAAAGTACAATATATGTTAAATTGTAATCTAACACAAACATTGTATTTTTTCACATTTTTAACATGTCAGGTTTGTGTAAAAGTCCAAGGCCTAAAAAAAGGAACTGATTTATCATTAACATCTCAAAATTGTATCAATAAAACAAGCTTGCGCCATATGTTGGGGGGAAATTGGAGGTTAAAACTCAAAACAACATTTAAAAAAACTTGTATCCACGTAAAGGAACTTTTACTAATCATTTGGTCTCTTTTCAAAGCACTGTGCGAACAGCGGCATGAAATAGTCAGTACAAGTTAAAGACATCGATTTATTGTCTTAGAACATAATTTTCTAAGCAACATTTTTTAAAATTTTTTTTTGATAAAAAACTATAAATTAAAAAAAGTATTAGTGTACATATTGTGACTCGGCTGGTCTCGTTATCAACGCTGTGAATCGGCATCATATGTCGTAGATTAATGGTCGCCCCTTCATTCATAAAATGACCGCAGCAGCTTTCTTGCTAATTATTTTAAGCCTTAATAGTCGGCTATATTTATATAGAAATATTTTATAGAAGTAATTGTACTGTTTGAACGCATTAGTCGTCTCGCTTTTATCGATCTCTTGGCTCACTTATTCACATTTAAGCTTTGAATTAAAATCATTGATCTATCGGGTCATCTGTTACTAGTTCCGACAATTAATAGTTTAGGTTAGGTTAGGTTGAGGACATGTAATGACACTGCACAATACCATGCCATTACAACACTCGGAGACATTGTGATTGTCCTGATTTAAAAGGATGAAATTTAAAAGGTATAATGTTTGACAATAAAATAAACAGTTATAATAAATAAAGAAGAGAAGAATAGAGCAGAAAAGAGATAAAAGTGCTAAAAAGATAATTCCGGTGAGTTCTCTCCATCCACTTCATATATATATACAAGTATTGAGATTACGTAGGAACACTATGGTCCTCTGCTCTTAAGCCAACTAAAACCATCAGTGAACTTCACCAGATTCTCCATGTTGCAAGTCGACAGTTCGGTGAGACTATCGAAGAACCATTTTCCGAGGAATTGCTTCCTTCTTCTATAAAGAGCTGGGCAATGGCATAACAAATGTTCAACGGTCTCAATTTCCTCCTCATCATCACAAAGCCTACAGTAATCCTCCTGTGTCGTCTCTCAGTTGGATATAAGTGCTCTGACGTCGCAGTGTCCCGTGATTACTCCAATTAGTCGTCTAACGGACCTCCTATCTAGTTCCAATAGTGATCGGGTTCTTGGCTAAATATTCCGTGATACCACACAGTGGGTGCGATGTTCCCAGGATGCATTTGCCTGCCGTTCAATGTGACTGGTCACAATTCCGTATAAATGACACATTGGTGGTCGCACTGATCCATCCGATAGGTCGGGTCCCAGTGCTGAGCCTTTCCGCGCCAGTTCATCCGCTACCTCGTTCCCTGAAATGTCACTGTGTCCGGGGACCCAGCAGAGCCGAACGTTATTTTCCGGCAGTTTTTAGAGCGCCGTCCTACATCTATAAACTAATCTCGACTCTGACTAATGTGACGATCTCCTTCAAGTTTCTTGCCAGTATTTGCCAGACGGATTTCTTAATAGCGAAGATCTCCGCCTGGAACACACTACAGTCGTCATCCAGTCGGAAGTGTTGCCTAAAATGGAGTTCCTCGCTAAAGATACCCGATTCTGTTCCAATTTCCATTTTTGAATCATCAGTGAATATGGATAGCCCCCTGAAAGGAATAGAATCTTTCCAATCTTCTCTATTATGGATCACTATTTCCGTGCATGATGTAAAATCCAACAACGGAACCCATATAGTCCGTTACTTTGTTGAGTCCTCCGTTGCATCCATGTCTGCTGAACCATGACAGTATTGATGCGTGACCCGACTCCGTTTGTCGCCAAAGGCCTGCTTCTTATAACATTATTGCACATTAAGCCGCTACAGATAGTGCATGGTACCGCAGGTTCTATAATGTTAAAATCATGTCCAGTGCCGCTTGTGATGTGCCTCGTCTAGCACCTGTTATACACAGTGATGCCATTCGCTGTACAAGAGCCCCCCACCAGCCAAGGCACGTTACTATGGGACGCACTACCACTGTGCATGTCCAATATACCATTGCAGGTTGTAGTCCCCAGCTTTTCCCTACAGAGTTTCGGCAGGCGTACAGGGCATTTAGTCCTTTCTTCGTCCTTTCCTCCGTATTGCGTCTCCTGTTTAGTTTCCTATCCAAAATGACGCCTAGATATTTCGCCTCAGACGCGAGTTTTTATTCTACACCATCAATTACCGGCAGTCTGAAGTTCTCAATGAGGTGTTTGCGTGTGAATAGTACTAGCTCCGTTTTCTGTGAATTGACATTAAGACCACAGCTTGTAACCCATTCTGATAAAGATCGTAAGTCTTCCTGTATGAGGTCACTCAAAGTTGGAGCAAACCTACATATGACTAGGATAAAGACGTCGTCCGCATAGGCCACAGTCTTCCTTCTATTTCTCTCAAAGGTCTTAAGAACGCCGTTTACCACTAGTAGCCACAGCAGTGGGAATAGCACTCCACCTTGTGGTGTACCCCTTGTCGCCAGCTTCCTCGCAGTACTCATGCCAAGCGTGGAGTTGATTATACGGTTTGACAGCATAGAACCAATCCAGTTCCTAAGCATAAGAGGTGTTCCAGTCTCCTTTAACGCTTCCATTATGGCTGTGGATGTCACATTATTTAAGGCCCCTTCGATGTCCAAGAATGCCGCTAATGTGTAAAAACCATTTCCTAAACCGTGTTCCACATGTCCAACCACCTCGTGCAGAGCACTGTCCACAGATCTCCCCTTATGTCATGCATGTTGCGCTCCACTGATGAGGCTATGGTCCAGGATCTGTCTCAGATGTAAATCAATAATAAATCAAATAATTCTAATGAAATAACTGATTCTACTACCGTTTTTTATACCTAGGAATAAAAGTTGTGAATTGGGACGTACTTTAGCAATTATTTGCATATCAGCGCATCTTTTACTAAAAACCAAAAAACCCAGTAATATTTTGAAAAGTTAAAAAAAAATTCCACCATATTAAAGATTTAACAAAAACAAAGACTCTGCTCTCAGGTTATATTTAATATTAATATTTTTAATTCACATCGGAAATAGGAAAAAAATCTTTAGTAATTTATTGCTGTTTTAATAAGCTTGCCGTTTCAGAAGTTTGCTTCTCAAAACAAGTTAGCTAGACTTTTTGGCATTTAGTTTTATCTAATAAAAGAAATGACACGCGTCTTTGTCGCTCAAAACGAAACTAGAAGATTTCGATTAATAAACACGAGATATAATATATGTATAGGAATAAATTAAAACCATGTTTATACACATTATAATTTTATTTAAAAAAAAAACTGTAAAATGACAATAAAAAACACATTAATATTTACATTATCTCATCATATACGTCACTTAATCTAATTTTGTAGTACGCGCACCAAATTTTCCAAATTTTGATATAGTTGGTATGTTTATAAAATAAATTAATCAATGATTTGTAATCAATATAGTTATACGTTTGTACATATTATATACATACTTATATTAGTACATGTGTACTTTATTATATAGAAAATGAGGGGAATAAAAAACAATTATAGAAATAAAACCAAATAATTACAAAGACAAGACTTAATTGCCTTAGTTACAGCAATTTACATCCGTTAGGAAATATGAGGCAAAGAGAGGCATATTCAACCGTTAATTCGAAAGTATACATTTCGAGCATACATTTTTGCATTAAAACATTTCGGTTGAATTTTGTACTCTTATAACAAAATATGATTTTATTTTAAACTAAAACACTATTTGACTGTACAGTCGAACTTCTCTATAGCGACTTTCTCTCTATAACGAAATTTTCCTGTTGTTTTTCACACATTTTTACCTCTCTATAACGAATTTCTCTATAAAGTAGTTTTCTCTATAACGAAGCTTCTTAACGACCCAGCTGGTGTTTATGTATCGAAAAAAAAACCTCTCTATAGCGAAAAAATGTCCTGGATGATATTTGTTCCTTCCTCAGTTGATGTGAAGATTTTGTCGATGAAATAAGTTTCAATGTTTATTTGTATTTGTATTGTATGTATCGAAATAGCATCTAAATGAAATAAAAAGCTAGTGTTTACATACATAACCAAATAATCAGTAGTTTCTCTATATCGAATTTTCTCTATAACATAGAAATCGGCGTTCCCTAGTGACAACATTATAGAAAAGTTCGACTGTATTTCTATAATAAATATTTCTTGTGTATCGATGTTTTTTAAGTACTTTGATGAAAATGTAATCTCTAAACATTATTGTACAGAAAATTACAGAAAATGTACATAGTTGGTCAGATTAACTTTCTCATAGTTAAACGAGAGTTGTATCCAATTGATAATTTCCCAGTAGGGAATCGTCAAACTAGTTCAAAAACGTACTAGTTAAAAAGTATGGAATTGTGAACTACTCCTGAAATGATCTAGTCCTAGACTATCGAATTTTGAACTAGTTAAACGTTATAAACTGATGAATAAGAAAAGAAAATTTTGAAATAATATCAGAAGTTATATTTTGAAAAGACAAATGATTCTAAATGACTTTTAAATAAAAATAAATATATTCAATTGTTGTATGTATTTAATTACAATATCGTATTTTCGTATTCAAAATATTAGTAGTACTAGCTCAAAATTTTCTGGAATAATACTAGTTCTTATTAATCTTTTTTGAAGTAGTTCGAAACTAGTTCAAAGGAGACAATCAACTACCGCTCGACTAGAATTTCTGGTCTATTTATATTCTAGTACAAAAGGGACAATTCCCCCAATCCTAGGACAACTACGTGTTAAATGAGACAGTTGCTTGTATGGAAGGTGAACTAGTTCACTGCCCTATGGAGAACTAGTATTATACTAGTTCCGAACTAGTATTTTTCCCTACTGGGTTATTACCATTGTTAATGTATTAACAGTAATCAATGTGTTAAATTATTTAATTGCAAATGGTATTTTGTATAATACGCTGTTTTGTTGTCAACCGTATATGGCCATATGGCTCTGTTATGTTATAAATACCAATAAATAAAATGAATATAAGAACGTTTCACTTTTTAACAAAAACTTACAGTCTAATGTTAAAATAGTTAAAGAGTAAAGAAAATTTGCATTCAAAACAATTGCAATGATTCTTAAAGTTTGTCGTCAATTCCAACCTATGTATATTTGTGAATATTGTATAAATTTCTGATCATTAAATTTGATCTTTGCCAACTGCAATAAAATGTCTTATTATACTTTTCATTTATTTGTGTTTTAACTGTTTTGGTCATTAAAATATGTATATATTAGCTACTTAAACTTTCCCTCTTTAAAACAGACCCTAAGAACTTTGTATATAATTAAAATAATGTTAAGTTAATTACCTATATAAAAAATAACAATTACAAAGTTAATGCAGTTATATAGTCAACTTAGCATGCCCTTTGTTCCTTTTCTTTATTAGTTGTTATAATGAAACTAATTGCAATTTCTTGTCTATTACCTTTGTAGAACTTATACCAAGACCTGCACGTGCCTGTCCAGATCCGCCGCTGTATTTGCGCTTGCGCATGGGCAAACCTGTAGGTAAAGCCATACCTTTACCCACTTCGGTAATGTCGTATGGTAAAAATAAGTTGAGACCTGAGTATTGGTTTAGTGTACCTAAGAATCGGTAAGTTTGCGATTATGTCAAACATAAACTTTGGCTTTGATTATGTTTTACATAACAATTTACTTGCTTTTACAGTGTTGATGAATTATATCGTTTCATTAATACCTGGGTCGCTCATCTCTATGGTGAGTTGGATGAGGAACAAATTAAAATACGTGGCTTTGAATTAATACAAGACGACACCGAATGGACACAGAGCGGTACTAACAAGACCGGCCCTCGTTCGGGCAGTCAAGAAGGCGAAGAAATCAGCGATTTAACACGAGAGTCTTGGGAGGTAAGTTGGTTATTGACTTTTACACAACGAGATTTAGGTTTATTCTCTACAATTCCTATAGTTTTTCCTTATGACCTTTTTAATGTCTACTATTATTACTATTTACTATATTGAAATCTTTTTAACGCCGCTTTATATAAAAAAAATACCTAAATCTTTTTTCCGATACTTTGAAACTTACTATTGACTAAATCAAATGTGTTTGAGATTTATTTATTATGGAAATTAATTTTAATTTTACTTTTTTTGGAATCATTTTTTAAAACATACTACTTTGATAACAACCGACCAACTTCCCTGCAAAAAATAAAAAAAACAAAAATAATCAGCTTATTAAGGCTCCATTTGCTAAGACCTACAACATTATAAAAACGGCATCACATGCCGCATCTGCTGATTTGGATTTATTGAGCGGCGAGGTTAGGATTGAAATTGCATTTTATAATCAAACAAAAACAAAAAAAAAAGTTTCAAAACAATTTGTTCAACCACAACAACACCCACCGATCTATTAAATGTTTTGAGACGTGTATTTCAAAATTACCTATCCTATAACTAAAAAAAAAATTAGATGGTTCTTCTTTTTTTTGTTAATTTCTGTACTCTCCCACTTGTTATTTTTGGTTGTAGTTTATTTTAAATATTAAACAAAACAAACAAAAGATGTGACCTCCGAAAAAGGTCATGGTCTATTTAGCTACAAGGAATCTAAGATTGATGTGTTGTTTATGAAGTAGTGACGTTTTTTGTTGTTAATTTAGAAAGCAAAATTTTGGGGATTGCTCCGAGTTCTTCCTAACGATAATACATTTATCATTAAACTTGGTAAATTTACTGTGTTATTAAACATAGTTATGTGCCAGCTAATAGTAGTCCCTTAAATTTTGCCTATTTTTGGTTTACTTTAAATCATTCATCGCTAAAAGATGTCAAGATTCCTTTACCACTAACTACACCTGTATTGTGTTGTGTCTTATAAGAGCACTTTATAACAAAACCTATTTATTTAAAACAAAAAAGATTATATCGTATTGCTTTGTCACTTTCATCATCATCATCAGTGTCACTCCATGTTAATCCATGTTCATTGAAATTTTCATTGCTAAGTAAATGTTGGCATCACAACAAACCTAACTAATCGGTTATTAGCGCATCAATTTACTGCACCTCATTTTTCGGGTGCATTGCAATCAAGGTCTGTGACATATTTTGTGTATAAATTACAACAGCAAGCATCGTAAATACCTTATTTCGGTTTTATATTTAGGTCTCGTTTACAAAACCTGTAAAATTTTTATGAAATCTCATGATGATTTTGTTATGAACCGCAAAACAACTTAAATTACCCATATCCTAAAGTAGGGCATCTACAAAATAAGAATTGTAAATGCATTCCAAAGAAACGTTGACTTGAAACCAGATAGTACTTGATTTTACCAATATGGATAAGATTTTAAACATTCTTGTCAGGAAGCAAAAATATGTGGGAATATTGATAATAATGTGACGTCGTCCTTTGACGTGTGATATTCAACTTGTTGCTTGCTTTTTTTCTCGACATTATCAATAATGTTCAATAACATTGCTATCATCATTGTCATCGCGCACTTCAGTCTCTGGTCTTGAGAATGCTGCGGGCGCACTCAATTGGCAAAGAGTATGAACAGTATCGTCACAATTGATTGTTTGGTACACTTTGCATGCGGTACAATTAAGTGTAATATAGTACATATTTATGGTAATTTTATTTCAAGAACAAAAAAAAGAATATATTTCAATTTGATTGTATGTTATATATAAATTTTGTGTTACCAAGATAATTATGTCAATTTTTGCAAATTTCTTGATAGCAGCAATTACTTAAGCCATTTAATTAGTGTATTACAAATACGATATGACGTAAATAATTAGTATAGCATATTACGTTTTGTTTTATGGAAAGCGTGAATTCTAATGTTTTTTTTTGATATATGAAAAAAGAGCGCACTAGAAGAAGAGCACTTTAGAAGAAAATAAAAGCCTTATTCATAATAATTTATAAGAGGTTTACAGACCGACTTTGCTATAAAAACTTAATGTATGTATAAACCTTTAATAAATGTTTATGAATACTGCTGTAAATGTACATTTACTTCACTTTAGGCAGGAAATTGAAATACTAGTACTAGTGTCCTATGTGGAACATACGTAAAGCTATACCCGTCTCTTCTTACCGCAATGTTTGTTTGTAATTATAAATGAACTTTATGTCATGTAACCAAAACATACTGCATCGTTATACGTTGCGGTGTGTTGCGTATTGCGTATAAAACATATGAAAGTAGGACTGTCACATTTTAAAATTTATTGTTCTGACTCAATCTCGTGCCCAATTGTCAAATAAATGTAGACGACATCTTAGTGTTATGTGTGATTGACAATCTAAAGAATATTTTATGTTTAACAACTTATTATATAGATCACATAGGGCCAAACGAGTTTTCCAATAATAAAATACAAAACGATATGTCCAATCGAATTAATATAAAAAATCCAGCCGATACTCGCGTGACATTGAACTTGTCAATGATTTAACGCGCTTCGTATGTCGAATGACATCTTAAGTGTTCAATTAAACTATTTGTTAATTAACTATAAATCGTAGTGAAAAGTTATTAAATACTTTGTTATTAGTCTGTGCTGTAATAATATATGCAATACATACAAATATAAACATACATTGAAAAACCACACGTTTTCAGGGAACAGATGCTAGTTTAGATGAAGTAATATCGCGTCTGATTAATTATTGCTAGTAAAATCAAGTTAACATTGTAAATTAGTAATTAGAGCTGATAAGGGTAGACTATAAGTCTTCTTTTACCCTTATGAATAATTGTAAAACTTATTTACATGTTTTGTGTAGTAAGCGGTAACATAAAGCTTATAGATTTTGTATTTTACGAGTACAAAACTTAACACCAAGTTTTTTTGTTGGTTAAGAGACTTGCACTAACACTGAATACACAATTTTACACAGGGTTT
Organism: Muscina levida; assembly: GCA_964034835.1. Classification (NCBI taxonomy): domain Eukaryota; kingdom Metazoa; phylum Arthropoda; class Insecta; order Diptera; family Muscidae; genus Muscina; species Muscina levida. The sequence goes on along the minus strand of OZ035880.1, from coordinate 65,852,403 downwards.
CAAAGCTTTAGACTAAATCAAAATAATTTTAATAAAAGTATCTACTGTTACCATATACATTTAAGACAACTGTCATGGGAGCACCTGTATTATATACGCGTATTTAAAAATATTTTGTTATTCAATCTTAGCCATAAGAACAGCTATTTAAACAGTTTAAATGCCATTTAAATACGTCATTAGAGGTTGAAAGCTAAAAGGTCTTGCTTAATGTGCAATTTTAATAACAATATTAAGACGCTTAATCTCATATTGCATTGGTATAATGACATACGAAGTTTAACAGATACTATTTACATATTTAATAACTATTCATGGCTGGGTGGATTTGTTTAATTAAGAAAAGAGATTGCAAAATTATATTGCCGAACTGTTTGTAAGCCTTTAAAAGAGTGAAAAATTACCCACAAATCTATGTCAAATTACCCAGTAGGGAAACATATTAGTTTGGAACTAGTAAGATACTAGTTCTCCATAGGACAGTGAACTAATTCACCTTCGCTACAAGCAACTGTCTCATTTGACGTAGTTGTCCTAGGCGAGAACGAGTTCAGTTATAGTCGGGTGGTAGATTGTCTCCTTTGAACTAGTTTTGGAACTAATAAGACCCGACAAACCATCCAATTCGAGGTTGATATTTTTATCGAATCATATATTATTCGCATTTATTCGATTCGGGCGTGATACGCGAGAGGGAGAAAATCTACCTTCGTTCTCGAATCGTAAAAGCGATTCTTTTACGAATCGAAAAAGCGATTATATTATGAATCGAAAAATAAATTCTATTACTAATCAAAAAAATTATTCTATAGTAATAACGAGTTCCTTTCAAGTTGCAAAATCTATAAATCATCGTTATTTTTAAGTTATACCTTCTTTTCTTATTCTCTTCTTTTTTGATAATAACATAGCGTTTAACTATGACATAATTTTCAGAGACTACTTGATGTAACAAATTTTACTCCAAAAACACGCTGGATCATGTATATACTCAAACTTATTATGGTTATGAAATGTATTAAACTTTTTGTATTCATCTGTTCTCACACGTAGTTGAAGTTTTTAAAATTAAAGTTATATAAGATTTGTGTTGCATATGATTGATTCCCAAGTTATATTCAAAAAAACTTTTGCTCAAAGATTGTTATGAATTTACCAATTACATATTAAAATGGAAAATGTTAAATCGAATTTTTATCGCTTAAACGATTGGTAAAAAATCGCTTTTACAATACGATAACAAATGTTCACCAGCGATTCGATAATGTTATCATTTTCAACAAATGTTTTTTAGAATTCTATTGCATTTTTTATCGGTTTTACGATTAGTAAACGAATCGCTTTTACGATTCGTTTGCAAATGTTCACTAGTAATTCTATAATGTTATCATTTTCGAATTTGTTTTAGAATCGCTTTAGCTAATTGCCAACGAATCGATAGCGAGTCATCCCTCGCCACAGGGTTTGTCGGGGAACTAGATTATTCTAGAAAATTTGAGCTAGTACTGTACTAGTGTTTATAATACGAAAATACAAAAAATACAAAAATACAAAATAGTGGGCGAAAAATACGATATAATAATTAAATACAAACAATAACTGAAATATATATTTTTTCATCTAAAAGTCATTTAGAATCATTTGTCTTTTCGATTTATAACTTCTGAAACTATGTATGTATTTCAAAATTCTCTTTTTCTTATTTATCAGCTTATAATGTTTAACATGTTCAAGATTCTATAGTTTAGAACTACTTTATTTTGGGATTATTTCAAAATTCCATTCTTTTGAACTAGTACGTGAATTAGTTTGACGATTCCCTATTGGGTGCACAGTCGTTTATTTGGAAGCTGGACATCTCAGATCTAATGGTTCGCTATTATATAAAAGCTGCTTGTTATGGTAAATGATCTTGTGCCTTTGGATCTCTCTTTTCTTAAGGAGAAGATATTTCCTATGGTTATTACAATAAGAGATGATCCTTCAGTTGGAGTAGTGGTATAATTACTTAAGATCAGCACTAAAATCATTACTGATGTCATGTTAAATATCCCTCTGGACTGAGAGCATACCTAGTCAAATAGAAATTGCCAAAATTATATAAAATATGCTATAGCAGTCTATGAATAAGTATTGGTCTAACATTGTTGTCCTGTGTTAAAAAATGTTCAAACAACAATTTTTTTAAACCTTAAATCACTCCACGTCATTCTTTTTTTTAATGTCAGTATTTTTTCCCAAACTCTTGTTTCTAACCAAGTGTGAAGCAGCTCTCGACTTAAAAGCCGGCCAAAAACAAAGACATCTAAAAATTGTTGTGATTTTTCAACAATTCATTCATTTTCGTTTTCTACATTCTCTATTTTCTACGTTTCCCATTAATTTGATTCACAATCAGAAATTTAAAATATCTTATTGTTGTTGTTGTATTTAGTTTGTGAAATAAGCTTCTACAAAAACAATAATGCCAAAGAACAGTTTAAAATAAAAACAAATCAAGTATTAAACTGGTTCACATCTCTATTTGGTTAATCTATTGAAATGTCGTATGAAGAAGCGTGTGCAGTAGGCTAGGCACCTCCATTATTCACATCTTTAGACGTTTTATTTAAATTATTTTGTTGTTTTATAGTTTTTAAAATCTTTTTATTTCTAATAATCAATTCTGAAGATCAAGTTCGTGGCCTTTTTACATTTCATTAGCATCAATGCTTGTCAATTGACTGAAGAAGCGACTGTTTATATATGGTAGTAGTTTTTGTATTTAATTATTTAAACGAAAATACTTGAAAGAAACCATGTGATCCATAATAAATATAGCTTTTAGTTATCATTATGATTTAGAAATATTATGATTGTAATTACGTATCTCTGACTATTGTTGCAGGGGAAGTATGCTAAGACCTAAACACATATGATTCACTTATATCAAAAGTTAACATTAGACAAAACCTTGATTAAGCTTAAAACTACTATAAATTACTTAGATGTTGACAAGCCCTTGAAACGTGTTGAAAATATAAGAGAACTGCTAGTATTATTGCAAATTGCATCAAAAGTACGTTATCTCGAGGTGGTCGTCCTAAGCTCAAATGTCGTTATACATATCGTTAACTAATTTATTTAGATTGCAATATTATGGCAATAGAGCAAATAATAATGGCTTTATATATTTTTTGCTAAGAATTCGTATTGACGCAGTTAAGTATTATGTTTGAAATTTATCGAGGAATTTCTCGTTGCTACAAATAAAGAAGTTACAATTGCAATAAAACCATGAAGTAAACATGTTAATTATTGGGTTAGTTAGTTATCATGCGGTGTAATTAAGTTTTGAATTTATAGGTTACATTTCGTAGCACTGGTAATTAACCTCAGCTGGATTACTCTACTTGACAGCCACTTGAGTTTCGTTTCACCTTAAGACGGATTAGTGTTCAATTAGGGCAGTGTAAGAGCATATAATTTATGCTACTTCAGAAGTAGTTCTACCACTAGATTAAAGGAATAAAAAACTACTTTTATTTTGTTTTATTCGAGTTGCAGTAAAGTGTCAGTTGGAATAAGTAATTACATCATATGTAGCATTAACACCAGAGAATATCAACTACTTATGAAATAAAATATGAATATAAGGTTAAGAAAACTACAAAATGTGCGCAAATGAAATTTAATCGATGTTTGCATAAAACGTGTCAAATTGTCCTATACGATAATTACTAACTTCAAATCGGTATTAAATTATTATGGCATGTAACTTGACAAAACGAATGATGCAGAACTTCTTCTTTTTGGGGCTACTTTCACGTGCAGTTCTCATAATTGAGTCCCAAATCAATGAGCTAAAAAATGTTGTACTGTTTTATGTAGGTACCTTCCCACCAGACCAAAAGCTCCGACATTGGCTGATATCCGGCACTCTGCACATTGTCTGAACTCTTCTTACCGATATCGTAGATAATTCGACGACTCGTTGAAGGGAATTTTATTTATTTTGCTCTGACATATCTGATCAAGTTCGAAGCGATATCGGAACTCTGCGTCGGAGGAAACAACAAAATGTTATTGAAGAAACAAGGAATTTTCCTTCAGATTTTTCTACGATTTACATTTAGAAATCGTTCAGACGTCGGTACGACATGTCGTACAAGCATCAGATTTCCCTCAGATGTTTAAGTCAAACTTCGTGTCAACCCCTCCATACGTTTTTAGTAACGACTTCGGTCCGATTTCGGATCCGATATCTGAAAATATTTTCCTAATGACTTCGGGCAGAAACCGGTACGGCGTGACGGCAAAAACATTCGAGTTGCTTCAGATATTTGGTAAGATATAGGTCCGAATTCGTAACGTGTCGAATTTCTCTCGATTTACATTCAGAAATCGTTCAGACGTCGGTGCGACATGTCATACACACATCAGATTTTCCTCAGCTGCGTCGGTCAGACTTCGTGTAAACCCCTCCATACTCCATACGGATTTCGGATCCGATATCGGTAGATTTTGGCGACTGCCGTACCGATGTCTGAACATTTTGTTTGCTGGGATTTTATCTAGAGTTCGGTCATTCTACGCGTATGTGAGCGCCGTCAACATTAGGGGGATTCGCTTTCATATCTTTTTTGTTTTGGTTTCACTGTGGGTTTTCCACTTACCCTACAGTAAGGTTTATTGTCACTCACATGACGTGATGCATAACACCATTACCAGGTGCTACCGCATGTAAGTCACTTTACTCTGTTAGTTTTGCTTTTCATTCCCATAACACATATACATATATTTGATTCCGACACTTTTTTTCGCCGGGTGTATCAATACATGGTCAACATTTAGTTGCTCTAATGCATTTCTATTGATCGGCGATCGGCGTTCTTATTACATTTAGATTCCCACTGTCAAAATACTGAAAATTAATTACAAATCAATTAGCGTATGCTAATGTGGGGATTGGCGTTTTGTTTTGTATCTACATGACGGAAAATTATCAAAAGAAAAAAAAACACAAAATTATTTATCTTTTTGTTGTTTTTGGCCGGCTTTCAATTACATTCACTGAAATGATTGTATCGCCTATACTAAGCAGATGGCGCTGACATGATATCTAGTATCTCAGAGATGGCGGACACACTAACTGGGTGAGCGTTCTCCTCATCATCACATGTGGTCATTATCGCAACAGCCGCAGCAGCAGCGGCAGCTGCTCATCTAGATTTAGCAATAATTGTTATTTCGTCCAGTTCAAGTGTTTTCGCCTTCACCGGTTTTTACGACGACGATGATGATGATGGTTGTCGTTGAGAAATATAACGATGGGGAGGTTGGCTTAGTAGATACGACGAAAGCCTGTGACGGGTTCCCCCATATGTATTTAAATACGTACATACGTACGTACTCACATCCATCCATACTTAGCTTAGTGTAGTTTCTGTGTTTTGTTTTCCACATTCCAAGCTACTGCTGCACAATAACCATAACGCTACGCTAAGCAGCATATCAACGAGCGTTGAGTACCACAGCCAATCCAACGCATATGCGGTACAAGATAAGTGAACTGAACTCAAATCAAGCCAAGCCAAAGCGGCTGTGTCGCTATCGGCGCCCGCTGTTTTCGTTCGTTGTTGTCGTCGTCGTTGCCGTCGTCGCGGCCAACACAACAGAGCCAAGTTTGCGTTCAGACGAGACAAATTTACTCAGTTTGTGCGCAGTCACAACTTGTGCTTCTTACGCGTTTCATGTCGAATTTGTTTAAACATTTTGCAGAGAAGAAATAAACAAAAATTAAATAAAAAACGCATTGAATTTTTCGTTATTATTGCTGTAAACATTAGTTTAATGTTTCTGTTTGCCTTCGTTTGGATTTGGATATAAAAAAGCAAAATTTTGTGACAAAATGTGACTTAAGGTTTCTCAGTTATAAAAAATTTTTCCCAACATAACGAGAAAAACAAAAAAAGTTGCTACGGCCAAAAAATATCAAAGAAAATTTCAAAAGAGAAAAAGAAACGAATTTAAGTGTCAGCCATTTGTGATATGTTATGAATTTACATTTTCGATTTGTATTCGATTATACGCATCCTATAACCTGTTAACCACTGAAAAAGAGAGATTATAACTTAATCAAAATGAGCGCCAAATCCAAGAAATTTGCCAAAATTGCCAAATATATCAGGAAAAAGGTAAATAAATTACACAAATACACTTCTTGCTGCAGTAGGAGCTTCTTTGCGCAACACATGCCTGCACCAAGTTTTCTCAGCGTTCAGATTCGGTCAATATGAAACGTAGACCATAGACAAAAGATGTGTGTCTTGTATGCTGGTCGTCGTCGTCGTCTATATTTAGTTTCTTTTTTTCCCACACAAACAGTCCCCATATTATTCTGTCTTTGAGGTTGGCATAAATTAAACAAAATAAAAAATAAAACAGAAAATGCTTTTTTTCTAGCCGCTAGTAGCGTTTCCACAATATCCCCACAAATTTGAATACAACTCAGTTGCTGTGTATTTTTTGGCCAAATTTGTTTAAAAAAACCTCAGGCCCGTGCGCGCTGCAGCGCACACAAAGTGAAAGTTATAATTATTTAAACAATTTAACCAAATACGTAAACTGTTTAAAAACCAGTGTAACAATTTCTAAAATAAATATAGGAGGCATTACATGTGACAGTGACAATAATAGTTAAGCAAAGAAATTTAAGAAGAGAAAACATTAATGCAGTTCACTGGTTGCAACAATGTTACCGGGTAAAAAAGTAAATGTCGACGTCTAGTTACGGTTCTAAGAGATTCTTTCGTTAATCTCGACATTGACATCTATCTAGTGGTCATCAGTATTTTCTACATTCCTATCAATTTATAGTGCATTTTATTCTTGTTGTTGTTGTATCTCTGGTGCGTCTTATTATGAGGACGTGTGAATGTACAGTGAACGACAATAAAAAGTATGTAATTCTGTTGAAAGACATTTTTATCAAAAGTTAAAGTCCATAGGGCAAAACAAAAAAAACTTTTGCGGCAGCTGAGACAAAGCATAACAGCAAATATAAATATTTTTTGTAAATAATATAATTTTTTTCAAATATATATTTAAAATTTTTTTTGTAAATATTGAAAATAAATAAACAAAAACAAGGACTCGAGATTTATTATTTAAAAAATAAAATAACAAATAAAATAAAATCCCTTACCTCTATGACTTCCATCTCTAGAGGACTGTTCACATTGATATCTATATACAGTAAATGTGGGATATATGAAATATCCAAAATGCTGTAAGAAATTTATATACGCAATATTTTTATAAAATCGATCAAAAATGTTACATGCCCAAAAATAATAAAATTTTGTAGTTGAAGAAAACATTTCGAATCTTCTCGACAAACCATGTGGAGAGGGGTGATTCGCTAACGATTCCCTAGCAATTCGTTAAAGCGATTCGTAAACAAGATTGTAAAATAAATTCAAGAAAGATAACATTAAAGAACCACTGGTGAACATTCGCAAACGAATCGTAAAAGCGACCGGTAAAATACGATAGAATTCTTAAAAACATTTAAATTCTAAAAAACATTATGGAAGTGCTGGTGAACATTCGTTAACGATCATTTTATCAATCTTTTAAGCGATAAAAATTCTATTATTTCACTTTTATCATTTAAATAAGAAATTGGTAAATTCATAACAAACTTTGGGTTAATTTTTGGCATGCAGAGCAAAATTTTTTTAAAATTTAATTTGGGAATCAATGAAATGCAATACAGATCTTCTGTAACTTTAATTTGAAAAGCTTTAACTACGTGTGACAACAGATATATATCATATTTTACGTAAATGTTTTTTATTCTGAAACCCAAATCTTGTCTTACATTGATATAAAAATTTAAATAAAATGAAATAGTTTCACCCTGTATCCAAACAAAATTGAAGAAAAATCTTCAATACCTCAGGAGATAATAAGAAAAGAAGGAGTAACTTAAAAATAAAGATAGTATATAGATTTTGTAACTTGAAAGGAAGTCGTTACTACGGTTCGTAATAGAGTATTTTTTTTGATTCGTAATAGAATCGTTTGTTGATTCGTAAAAGAATCGCTTTTACGTTTCGAGAACGAAGACAGATTTTCTCCCGCTCGCGATATCACGCCCGAATCTATGACGGGTATCGTTCTCGAATAAAATGCGAATGATGATTCGAGGTATTATGCATGCGATATACATATTTATATATGCGGTTCTTCAAATATTAGACCAAATATGTTTAAAATCTATTAAAAAATTGTGTATAAAAGTTAGAATTTTTCATATGTGCGGTTATTTTATAAAGTCATTAATCATGGTGCATAGCAGTAACATTTTTCCGTAATATTTACCAAATAGAACATTAGAATTCTTTATTAAACGTTAGCTACCGCCGAATATTCGATAACTGTTATAAATGAGATAAGAATTGTGTATTTATTATTATTAAATAGAGATATTATATTTTTAAAATTATCATTTACAGTTTTTCATAGGAACATCAAGGGATTCCCAGCCATTGCAAGATGAGATCCCAATTTTATCTTAGTGATTTAACAATTATTGCATAATTATCACAAATTAATCTCTTTTTTGTGATTGGAAGCTTAGTTCAGGAGATATAGACTATTGTAAGTTTTTTATATGAATTGTGACATTTTTAAAACTTATTTTCGTATTGCATTAGGAAATTTCAAAAAAGTTTCCTTTGAAATTTGCTCAGAGAATATCGGAAAGGTATAAATAACCTTATATGCTGACATGCCTAGAACTACCCTGGTAATATTTTGTTGAAATACTCCTTTTTGAAAAACCAGTTAGCCGACATCAAAAAACCTGTTAAATCGGGTATTTCAAATTAGTATTTTTAAAGAAACCGGCATACGGTTTCGGAGGAAAAAAACGATTAGAAGTTTTTCGGTTTAAGTTTTAAACACTCTAACTGCACCCAAAGAGTCGTTAGAGGCGTGACATGTGATTCCATTTTCCTTAAACTCCGTTCGTTTATTGAAACTATTGACATTCTGTAACGCTGGAGTAAAAAAGTTATGTAGCATGCCAATAGAACATTTTGTGAACAATGATACAGCTTGTTCTTCTTAATATCCGTAAAAGCTTACTGAAGAAGCTGCCCATATAACAACCTTCGGTTAATGTAGGGGTTTTAATGTTTTATTTGAGGATTAGTGTCACTCAAAGCCTGCAATTTTTCCTGTTTATATGCCAACTTAGGTGGAAGTGTGCCTAGTCTTAAAAAAAATGTTTCTAAATCTGGCGAACCTTTCTAGCATTTCATTAGCAAACGGGAGTCTATAAGCGTGAACTTGAAGCTTTTATTGCTGTATTATTTAAATTTTATAAAGGTGTAAATGTAAATCTTGTTGAAAAATGCGGTTGAAAGATGTTCTGGACACATTTAAGACGTTAGACCGAGTATATAATCAGTTTGTTGACGAAAATACGCTTTACGTTTTCGAGATCCCTTAAAGTTCTTGGTCGGCCGGAATGTGGTTGAACTTGCCTGCTCGAACTTGTGCACCCATATTCTAATCGCTTGAATCGATAAAGCTTCATTTCTATGCCGTAGTTTGGAAGATTCTAGTTGCGTTTTAATCAAATAATCATTGTTTGGATAGTATTTGTTGTGCTCCGCTGAATGACGCCATTTCACTAAATTGGCATCAGTTTGTAAATATTTTCCTTCCAAGCATTTGCAAATATGAAATTATTGTGAGGAACTAAATTTGCGCTCTGACATTTAAAACGATTAGCTTGTATTAAACATACAATGTTATACCCTGACCTACATTGTGTGACAATCTGACATCTACCAACAAAGTCCAATCTTTTCACTCATTATCTGTTGACCTACCTACTTTTGTAGACCACTGTATTTTTTTGTTTAGTTTTCTTTCATAACATTCATTTTAGTTTATTATAAACAATTAAGGTTTTACATGCGACGAATACTTTTGAAATAACTTATTCAACATCTCTTTAAATACTTTGTTGTCAACTTATTACTATTGTTATTATTATTGTTGTTATCAAATAATATTTGAAAATTAAGTGAAATGGAAATTTACAATTTCAATTATTTTTAAATACTAAGGAGACAACATTTCTTTTTGGCGTCTGGGTGGGTAAACAATAATACCATAAGGAATTTGTTATTGTTTATAAGATTTACTTCCATTTAAATTAAATTGTAAATATGGAAGTACGTGTGCTTGTGTATCTGTGTGTATGTTTATTTATGAGCTCTGACATATAAATTTCTTAAAAGTGTTCAAATATATTTATAGCGAAATTTAAATACCAAGTCAAGTTTAATCATAAATCATTGTACAGAATTTTAAATTAACTATTTTGGACATATTCCAACTGTATAAGTGCCAATTATTATAATTATAAGATTGCACTTGAAAGTCAATATAAATCAATATTTATTAGGCTTATTCAAAAAGCACTTTGATATTAGAAAAGAACAAAAGCAAATATTAAGATGTTACAGAACAATGTTATATACATGGTATTGATATATTTAAAAATAATGTTAGTTTTAAACATTGGCTTTACTAAATGCTTTAAGATGATGGGCAATAATGGGAGGATAGTTAGACGGCTGTTTTTTATATGAACTTGATTGAAATATTAAACATCTTATTATGGTATAATTTTCAAATGCCACTTTATCATTAATAAAATGATAAAGGTAATAAAATTTCTTAAAATATTGCAATACAATGGCTAAAACTTACTAACTTCAAATCGATATTTAATTATTATGGCATGTAGCTCGACAAAACGTGTTGTACTGTGTTATTAAACAAATTCAGAAATACGATGTAACTTGGTGGTATGTATAGTAAAATTTCTAATATACAAAAACTAACCCTGGTAGCTGAAACTGTTATGAGCGTCACATTTTTTGGTCAGCATATAAAATTATATGAATATGCTAATTCAGAATTATAATATTGAGCATCTTAAGAAATCAACCAATATTTTGTATAACAACATTCTTACTATAGTTCTAAATATCAGAATTTCAATCCTTATCTCATTTGCAAAGTCACGCCATCAATATGCAATATTTTGTTAACGAATGAAAAGATATAAATTAATAAATAAAAGAATTGAATTGTGATTAGTAAAATATACGAGTATACAGCAAAGTTCTATTAAAAATTCCCAAAAATGCCGAATGTTCTTGAAAAACCTGTCGAATAAAAATAAACAAGAGTAGTAGAGTGTATATATTTAAAAAGAGTCGTGTGGATGGTCGTGTTGTTTATACAATTTGTATGGAATTGTACAAAGTAATAAAGCGATTACGGCATATATCGTATGTCGTACGTCTGCGCTGTACAATATTGTTTAACAGCTGTTGTAATAATACCATACATAGCAATTTCTTTGTAGATTATGAATCTGCTTTGCTTGTTATTTGCACATGTGTACATACTCATCATATTGTTTAATTATTTTGCATTATCATTCAATAATAATGTATTCATGGCAAAATTAATTGAATTCAATAAAATGTGGTTGCGGTTTTTTTTATTATGTATTTCAACAATTCAATAAATATAACGAGGATTCATAAAAACTTCAATTGCCAAAAAATGACACCTACAATTTGATTTGTATTGCCCAATTAAAAAATGAAATGCCATAAATCATTTTTGTATAATCCCATGAAGTTGTTGTTTTCGCATTTATTTTCAATTACTTCATCGATGTCTAGTCTAATAACACTGTGCTACACACAAAATATACAGGGGTTCTCATGTAGCATTTCTGTTAGACTGGAGTCCATAGAGTAAAGTGATATTTTTAGTTTTTCTCGGTCACTTCGTTAAGTAATGTTTTTATAGCAAATTAAGTGAAATGGCGATATTCCTTAAATTACAAGTTCCAAAATTCATAAGTCTTCTCTTCGTAAACCGATCTTATCTGAATCTTATCAAAATCTTATATCTGTTGTAAAGCTATGACTTTCACCTTTTATTAAAAAAAATAATTTTGAATATCGGTTAAAAAATAGTGAAACGGCGGCTGCTTAAGCAAAACAACCTCGAAAAAAATTGCGAATTCTCATTTTCTCAACGCTCTCAGTTGATCATGGAGCAGCGCTATGTATATTTTTTATTTTTGTGTTATGCAATATTAAAGTAGCTTTCTAAAATAGGTAAGTTTATAAGAATCGGTTGAAAAATGAATGAGTTATGCTACATTTTGTAATTACATGTTCGCGTCATTTCGTTGTTTTCTCTTTGAGTGTGTGTGTCACATTGTACAAATGCGAATGACGTATACGTATCACAACAAGTAATTCGTACTGCATATTCCAAAGAATGTCTAAAAATATATTACAAAAATTAGCATAACTCATTCATTTTTCCACCGATTCTTATAAACTTACCTATTTTAGAAAGCTACTTGAATATAGCATAATACAAAAATAAAAAATATACATTGCGCTGCTTCATGATCAACTGAGAGCATTGGGAAAATGAAAATTCGCAATTTTTTTTCGGGGTTGTTTTGCTTAAACAGCCGCCGTTTCACTATTTTTTAACCGATTTTCAAAATTCTTTTTTTTAAGAAAAGGTGAAAGTCATAGCTTGACAACAGATGCAAGGTTTTGGACATCTGTTTACAAAGAGAAGACTTATGAATTTTGGAACTTGTAATTTTAGGAATATCGCCATTTTACTTAATTTGCTATAAAAACATTACTTAACGAAGTGACCGAGAAAAACTAAAAGTATCACTTTACTCTATGGACTCCAGTCTAACAGAAATGCTACATGAGAACCCCTGTATATTTTTTTTCTTCACATTTGTATCACTGTGTAATTATTATTAACTGAATATGATTTATTAGTGAGTTGTTAATGATATACTATGAAATGGTAGTAACCTCAGTTTTGTTTAATCTAATTTTGCAAATATTAACTTGACTATTAGTTAGATTTTAATTATTCTTGAAATATAACATATTGTTTACGAGTATTACTTCATTTTTAATAACATTTAAAATCTCATCGGTTTTACAAGTTTGGCAGTTCATTGCCTTTGTGTGCTCAATTTAAATAAAAAACAAGCTGAATTCATCAATATTGTTTTGTAATTATATATAATTTACCTGGAACTGTAAGTGTTGAGATAAGATTAATTGATAATGACTTAAAATGGAACGTATAAAATAATCTAAGATTACGATAATAGTAACATGGATTTTTTTTCATGTTTGTTTTTTAATCTGTATCTAAAGAATCCTAGTAATTTTTAACAGAACATAAAAATTTAACTAAATTGGTCTGAACACAGTATAACACATGATTTTGGAACAAAAGAGCCTAAAACGTGACAAATTCCCCTATACGATACTTACTAACTTCAAATCGATATTAAATAATTATGGCATGTTACTTGGCAAAACGAATGTTGCAGAACTTCTTCTTTTTGGGGCTACTTTCACGTGCAGTTCTCAGAATTGAGTCCCAAATCAATGGGCTTAAAAATGTTGCACTGTGTTAGCAAAACATTGTAAAAATGAGAGTTGATTTTGTATAATATTGGGTGTTTAATAAAAAATGTTTATCTCTAATGCTGTAAAATGATTTTTTGATAACATACATAGGATAAGTTTAGTTGTATTAATTTCATCATTGGATGATAACTTTAAAAAATAAAATCATCCAAAGGTCCCTAATTGAATTGATCAATTTTCAACAAATTTTCAATTAGATTTAGGTGATAAATTGACCGGCAGTGGCATAGTGGTTAGAACACGCGACTACCATGCGGGAGACCACAGGTTCAACTCCCTCTCCAGTCATCTTAAAATAAAAAGAAAAATTTTATTTCATTGTCGGCTCCCCTCGAATGTTGTCGACAGCAACTTCGCAGTATTAGAGTCGAGTCAATCGGCATGTCTAGTAAGAGCTTCTCAAACAGTGACGTTCGCATTCGTCGATAAACAAGTAGGTGCCGTTAGTTTTGAATCTAAAATTAGAAAGCGTGTTAATTCACAACAACGCGAGAAGCTATCCCATACCTCATTCATGGGGTGTAAAGGGAAATTAAGTTTAAGTTTAAGATAAATTGAATATTGCCTCAATCTTTATTAATATTATTATGACCAGGACGACGCGATATCAGCAATATTTTAGTTAATGTACACAGGATATAAAGCAAGTCCATTACTGCAGCTATTGAGAGGTATTAAAACATACTACTTGGCTAAAATAAGTTTATTCCCAAATCCCAATGTATAATATAGAATTTTTCTCAACGTTTTAAAATTCGAAATTAAAAACGAATAATTCATATAAACCCGACAAACCGAAAGTTCACCAGCGACTCGATAATGTTATAATTTTCCAATGTTTTTTAGAATTCTATCGCATTTTTATCGGTTTTACGATTAGTAAACGAATCTCTTCACCTTTGATTCTATAATGCTATCATTTTCGAGTTCGGTTTAGAATCGTTTTTTACAAAACGCTGTAGCGAATTGCCAACGAATCGTAAGCGAATCACCCTTCGCCACATGGTTTGTCGGAGAGTAGAAACTATTTTGAAATTTTCTAGAATAGAACTAGTTCTGATGCGTTAATTTTGTACTAGTACTCATCAATCTCTTTTGAAGTGGTTCCAAACTAGTTTAAAGGAGATACTCAACTACCGTCCGGTATAATTCCCCCAAGCGTTGGACAACTACGAGTTAAATGAGCCAGTCGCTTGTATGGAATATGAACTAATTCACTGTCCCATGAAGAACTGGTACTTTACTAGTTCCGAACTACTGGGAAGTTTGTATAAATTGAATTGGCCAATTATCGAGAAATTTGCAATTAGATTTTTAAAAGTTATGTGATAAAGTGACTATTTCTAAATCTTTATTAACATTATTATGACCATTATTATACACAGGATGTAAAGCAAGTCCACTACTACAGCTATTGAGAGATATTAAACGCATCACTTGACTAAATTAAGTTTATTCCCATATCGCAATGTATAACGAAGAATTTTCCTCAACATTTTAAAATTCGAAATTTAAAACGAATAATTCTTATAAATATTTAACTTTTCTAATTGAGCTGTCCACATACAAATGTGATAGCTGGAATAGGAACAGATAAATAATAAAATTAAAAAACATCATATAATAATAACAAAGTTTTAGCATTTACAACTCGTGTGACATCGGATAAGGCTTTGATTATTTATTTTTAAATTATGTGGTACATATTCAGAATATCAAATTACTTTCTATGTTAAACTGTAAATTGATTTCAAATTGTTATTCTATACGAGAACACAATTATTTCTTAGCATCGTAGTCAAATTGCGTGGAGACTCGCAATTAATACGATATTAAACAATATTACCGGACCGTAGTATTATACATAGAGATCTTTTAAAATCTATTATATATCTATACATATATGGTACATATACATATAACTATTTATGTCATTATCGTATATCATATACCTACTGCGTCTTCTTAGACGTTGCCTGCCAATCGCCACCCGTTCATACCATAAACAGGCAGAGGTGTTTTTGTTTTCATTTTATATATACTATAGTAATACATATTAACTAACCAACTTCCCATTTATAAACAACAGAAACACCTGGCATATTAATTTGTATAAATGTGTGCGTGTGTGCGTAAATGAAACTGGTAGCACCTTTAAAAGCATTATTCACTCATTCAATTGATGACACACATATCAATACATCCATCCATCAGTTGATGATTTACTGTCACATATTTATAATTTATTAACTAAATATTAACTTATATGTATCTTTCATCTCCGTAACGTTAAACCGTCAAACTTATTTGTGACAGCAACAACAACAACAGAAACAAAAATAGCTGAACGCTTTTAAGTTATGTCGAGTTTTGTGGGGTGGGTTACTTGAACATGTCGTATGATTAACACCCGGAGTCAATGACAGACACTCGATTTCGCTTTCATTGTGTTGTGTGAACACTACGAGTATATTCGAATGCTTACATACAACAAACAGTTGGTTTTATTTTGATATTCCTCTTTTAACCGAAGGTTTATTAAGAGTTGGAACTTTATATTTTTTTGTAAACTAAATGAGTTTGCTGAAGTTTACCCTCGAGTTGTCAAACGTGCGGCCATCCGTGTCGTAGTAGCTTTGCTGCTTTCTGGAGGGGGCCCAACGTTAAATTTTTTTTTTGATTTTGTTTCGTTGAAACTAACTTAACCTAGTTTATTGTTAAATGTTAATGCCAAGGTTTTGACAACTGTTTTTTTTTTGAAGATGTTATTTTTAAATAGTTTTATTATGTTAAATATTTGGGCAAAACATAGATACTTAAGCTCGTGCCAGCGTTAAGTATTTAGTTAACAAAAAGCTTTTAATTTTTATCATACACTGAGAGGAATTAGAACCAGTCTTAAGTGGATCTATTGACAACTCATATTTGTAGTTTAATAAATAAATAATTAGTTGAGATTTAGAAAATTAATATAGATTTTGTTTATGACATTATTGTTTGGAAATTCTGCTTATTAAGTTAATTAAATCATATGATCTAATGGGCGATTATAAATTTGATTAATAGTTCATCATTATTATTTTAGTAAAGTACAACTTTGCAATTTTAGATTGACCTTAAATCTGACTTTAGGCTTAATCTTTATAACGTTCCGCTTATCAATTGAATGTGTACAACAACTGCATCAAGTATTTTATTTAAAATATTGTTTTGTTTATATATTAGGCCGGGTTGCTTTGTATGGCGGTGCAAAAACCTATGTTGCTTGACCGATTTTCAGTTCGGGCAAGAAATGTTCTTAAGAAAATGGGTGGTGGTGCAGACGGCCTGGTAGAAAAAAAGGACAAATTCACCAAATTTACACGGGGTCTCCACCTGAACTAATGTTTGGCATAATATCTGAGAAAACGTCGGCAGAATGATAGAAGACATTTCTTCTTGTTCATCTAAATCTTAAACAAGGGGAACACGTAGTTAAGTTAATTTTATAACATTTCATTTTTGACTGACTCTCGTACAGTAAACTTGTGTTGTTCGTTGGAAGTTTTTATTGTGTGCGTGGTTTGTTTTTTTATATTCTTTTGTAAACAAATGCAGAAAAATAATTAAATTTGTATTTTGGCTGTATTTTTATTTCCCAATTGTACACTTTTCACAAGAATTACATTTTCAATGATGGCGTCTGTTTATTGTTATGATTGTGCGTGCTGTTTTTGACAGCCCATATTATACGACAATTGTCGTAACAACTGTATCTTGACATTTATTAAACTACAAACGCTAACACTATTTGAGGGTCCACACGCAACATAATACTCTCTGCGATTGAATTTGACGTTCGCTGATATAAAAATATTAAATCTTGTCTCAGGTGTAGACCCCATGTAAAGGTGAACACAGGAGCTAACATTCTCACCTTTTATTTTTAATAACTTTTTGTGCTCGAATAGAAATTTACTCAGGCAATATCTTAGTGTAGTGGATCCGCTTCTTCGTACATTTTATACTTTTTGAATCCCCCAAGGGCAAGTAACGGGCTCAAAATGAATCAGTGAAATCCCGATTACACTGATTACTTTTTTAACTCTATGGACTCAAAAAGAGTTCAAAACAGACCAGTTAAACTTTGATTAAACTAATTCTTTTTTTAACACAGTACAACACATGATTTTGGACTCAATTCTGAGAACTGCATGTGAAAGTAGACCCAGAAAGAAAAAGTTCTGCATCATTCGTTTTGTCAATTTACATTCCATAATAATTTAATATCGATTTAAAGTTATTAAGTATCATATAGGGGAATTTGTCACGTTTAAGGCTCTTTAGTTTGACTCAACTCGAGAACCACTAATCCGATTAATTGTACCAAAAAGTACTTTTGTTGCACTAACAAGTACTTTTATTGGAGGGTACCGTGGAATGATGGTTAGAAAACGCGACTATCTTGTGGAATACCAGCTCTCGATCTCTGTCTCAGTTCTTTACATTTTTTGATCAACAGCAAGTTCACAATAGTCGAGTCTAATAAAGGATTCTCGAAATCGTCGTTAAACTGAAGGTCGTTAAGTGTATCTAAAAATAGATGCGTGAGAAGCTCTCCTATATCTCTTTCAAGTGATGTAATGGGAAACAATGTTTTAAAATAAGTACTTTTATTATTTGTGCCATTAATTGTACCATAAAGTGTTTTTATTGTACCCAAAAGTACTTTTATTGTACTTGTGTCATGTACATGTACTTTTGTAACATAAAGTACAATTACCGTATCACAAAGTACTTTTATTGTGCCAATAGTACTTTTATTGTACCCAAAAGTACTTTTATTGTACCAACAAGCACTTAAATTGTACCACAGTACTTTTAATGTACCAACAAGTGCTTTTATTGTTCCACAAAGTGCTTTTATTGTACCATAAAGTACATTTACTGTATCACACAGTACTTTTATTGTACCCAATAGTACTTTTATTGTACCAACAAGCACTTTTAATGTACCATAAAGAACTTTTATTGTACCACAGAGTACTTTTATTGTACCACAAAGTACTTTTATTGTACCAACAAGTACTTTTATTGTGCCACAAAGTGCTTTTATTGTACCATAAAGTACATTTACTGTATCACAAAGTACTTTTATTGTACCCAAAAGTACTATAATTGTACCAAAGAACTTTTATTGTACCAACAAGTACTTTTATTGTCCTAAAAAATAACTTTATTGTTGGCAAATGTGCTTTTATGGTACCAAAAAATACTGTTTATGTACCAAAAAGTACTTTTATTGTACAAACTACATTAATAGTAACAAAATGTATTCTTATTATATCAAAAGGTATTTTTTTTTTGTACCAAAAAATCTTTATTGTATCGAAAGGTACTTTTTTGTACCAACAAGGACATTTATTGAACCTATCTTCTTGTTTATATGTAATGAGCGCCTAATTTTCGTTGCGTTAGTACTCGCGTACACAGAACGCACGTTGTACTCTGCCCAATCACTCAATGGCACTAAATTCCCATTGGCTGCTCTTGCAATCCTTACACTAATATCAGCTTAAATATAAAAAAAAAAAAAAAAAAACTTAATTTCCCTTTGCACCCCATAAATGAGGTATGGGAAAGCTTCTCGCGTTGTTGTGAATTAACACGCTTTCTATTTTTAGATTCACAACTAACGGCACCTACTTGTTTATCGACGAATGCGAACGTCACTGTTTGAAAAGCTCTTACTAGACACGACGATTGAATCGACGCTTAATACTGCGAAGTTGCTGTCAACAACATTCGAGGGGAGCCGACAATGAAAGAAAATTTTATTTATTTTTTTTTTTCTTTTAAGATGACTGGAGCCAGGTTTGAACCTTTGTCCATACTCAAAACCCTGTGAAACTCATAAAACTCTTGCTAAAAAAAACAGACAGACAGACAGTGATGATAATCAGACTGTATCTAATTAATCTAAATTAAATCATGAAATTTTTTTTTGATATTATTTTGACGCATTATCGTAACATGCTCCAGAAATCGATATAATTTGTTGGTGTTGGATCTGTTGAATTTCCAATGTACTATGTCAGCTATACCTATTACCCTTTCGCAAAAAATTACGAAAAACCACAAACAAGAATGCGGATTTGACGACAGACAAGTAAATTGAGCAAAGGTTGTTTGTTAGCTAAATGACGTACGAATAGATAAAATTGATCTTATATGTTTGAAATATAACAACAAAAAGAAAAGTTGCAATATGATACAGAGGCGGAGATAATTTATATAAATGTTGTTATTTTCAAAAACAAATTCTCATCGTGTCACAAACAAAGTGACAATTTGTCGTAATGCTACATCAATTGTAACTTTAAAGTGTCCCATTAACAAGTACCGTTCTGGTTGCACTGTCGTCGTATCTTATCAGACATTCTATATGAGTATGGAATCATGTCTAAAGATTGCGTTGATTTTGTTTGATATTCTCGAAACAATAAGAATTGTGGAACATTGTTTGCAATTAAAACAAAAATGTATCTATACCCATAACATGTTCTAGTGCAATTTATACATATTAGGTAGTATACTATTCTATACTAAAATATTAGTTATCGCCTTAAAATTTTGAAAACTGCGCTACTGTCTAACATTAACTGTTTCAAAATACCTCTGTATTAGCAGTGTTTAATAAATAACAATAAATGTAGGAAATCGTAATTTTATTAAATAATATATATTATTCATTATACGCCCATGGCTTATGGCCAACCCACATTGACACATAGCTACGATCAAGACTCCGGCGCAGCCGTAACACTTCGTCTTCCGAACTCCCCCTAGTGGTTGTCAGAGTGTGGACAACCATTTTTGTTGGCATTTAATGTGATTTTGGCTCGTTTGTTTTTTATTTTTCTTATTCAAATCATGTCCTCAATTGGACGATTGGAGAATGCAGCGACAATAACAAGCGAGTAAATAATAAAACTTGTTTATTTATACTAAAGAGAAGCAAAAAAAAAAAACAGCAACAATAACAACAACCAAACCACTTAATTGAAATGTACATATGATTTTTTGTATTTTGCGTTGTGTTTTACTCTTGTTTTTTTCAATAGCTGCCGCTCAAATTCATTTTGTTTTCGAAGATGGTATTTTTAAATTGTGCGAAACAAGTGCAGGAAATTTTAAAACAATTATAACTGTGCCATGAACACGTACCATTATGCGAGAGTGGTGAAAACTGAGCTGCGATTTTTGTTGTTGTTATAATTTAATTGTCATGTTAATCATTCTGTGAATTAATTCAAAATTGATTGAGATAACCTGAAAAATATTTTTTGGTAAATTTGTAGGAACTAATCATTCTCCTACAAATTTACAAAAACTTTTATTTAATTTTCATATTTTTGGCAGAAAAGTTGAATTTATAACTGAAATGAGAAACAATTTTTTTAGGTTATTTATTTTATTAAAATAATAAATTAAAAATGTTTTGTAATTAAATAAACAGTTTCCGATTAGTAAACGATAGAATTTTATTTCACAATAATAAAAAAAATAGTTTCCTCTATTTAAATTTAAAACATAATTTTTTTTAAATAATAATTCTAACAAAAAACTTCTTTATGTGATTTTTTTTTTTCGATGTTACTCTTAATTTAAACTTAATTATTTAAAAATAGGATCAATTGAAAACTAAAAAGGTCACATAAAAATAACAATAATTACAAATTAAAAATATCATCAATTAACTTAAAAACTCTTGCTCAATTTTGGGAACCTAAGATGTTTAAATTTTTTTTTAAATTATACATAAAATTTTTATTTATAATTACACTATTTCAAAAAGGGTCTGTATCCGGGACATTTAACAATTATTTTAATGTAAAATTTCACGCTGAATTTAAATCTGCCCTGAGATATGTGGAAAGTAGAACGGTTATTTAAATACCGTCAATTTTTAATTTTTAGTTTTTTGAAAAAAGTTAGATCTATTTAAAAGTTATTTTCTCTGGTTTAAGTCCACCGATGTTTGTAAACTGGGTCGATAAAAAATATAACAAAATTTTACATTTTTGTAGACCTACCTTTTTCAAAACATGAAAAAATAAAATTTGGCGATATCTCAAAAACCGTTCTACTTTCAAGATATTTCTGAGCAGATTTGAACTCAGCATGAAATTTTACATAAGAATAAACTAATTAGAAGACGGGATCAAAAATGTGTTGCATTGTGTTATTTCTTAACATTAGAAATTTTATATAAAAAGAATTATCAAATTTTTTCATATTTTAAATGCATTTTGAAATTTTTTTGTTATATGACCTACATGGCTGTTTTGAAATTATCAGCATTTAAAGAATATTATTTATATCCAGTTAGTTGGAATTTATTTGCAATTGTGAGAGAAGTTCTGTATTAACTGAAATACATTCGAATCATATTTTCTTAATTTTTAAATTAAACTTTTTTATTTAAAATAATTAATTAATATTTCATATGAATTAATAAAGGATTTTTAATTAGAAATCAAATGTCACAATAAAAAATATTTATTTTAGAACTTAAATTTAAAATTTTTTAAACTGAAAAAATTTTGTATTTTTTGAGTAATTCAAGAAAAATTTATGGAAATAAATTTTATTATTATTAAATCGAATTTAAACTAAATATATTTTGAAAAAAATTGTTTTATTTTTTCTACTTATTAAATTTTAAATTTCCAATCGTTCAATTATCCTATAGGATAGTGTTCCACACATTATTTCTTATAATTTCTTAATTAAAAAAAATGGAGATATTTTTATTTATTACATAATTTTTTTTTCAACTCTCTAAACTTTTTAATTTTAAATTTTTTGTTTAAAACTTTAATTAAAAATATTTTGAAAAAATATTTTTTTTTCTCATAAAATTTTAAACTTTCAATTATAATGCATCTTTAATAGTTCAAAAGATGTGAAAATTAACTTTCATATAATTTTTATTAAATCATTATTTTTCAATTTAAACTAAAAATATTTTTAAAAATGTTTTTTTTTTAATTTTCTAATCAGTAAATTTGAAATTTTCAAGCCTTAAATTATCCTATCGGATAATTTTTCACACATTATTTCTAATAATATCTTAGAATCTTAAGGAAAATTCCTTAATAAAAAAAATCGAGATTTTTATTTATTACATAATTTTTTTTTTCAATTCTCTAAACTTTTTAATTTTAAATTTTTTATTTAAAATATTAAAAAATATTCCATATGAATATATAAATAATTTAAAAAGGAAATCGAATGTCACAATAAAAAATACTTATTTTAGAACTTTAATTAAAAATGTTTTGAAAAAATATTTTTTTCAAATAAATTTTCCACCTTTCGAATTGAAAAAAATTGATAATGCTTTTTAAATAGTTCAAAAGATATGACAATTATTTTTATTATTATTAAATCATTATTTTCGAATTTGAACTAAAAATATTTTAAAAATTTTTTTTTTTTAATTTTTCTATCGGATAATTTTCCATATATTATTTCTTAGAATTTTAAGAAAAATTTCTTAATTAAAAAAACAATTGAGAGATTTTTCTTTATTATATAATAATTTCTTAGTTTTTTTATTTAAAATTTTTTATATATTATAAACAAATAAAAAAAATTATTTTAAACTGTTTGTTTGTTAGTTTTAGTTAGTAACAAATGTCAAAATATTTGCATTCAAATTTTTAAAAACAAGAAAAATTCTATAAAAAAATTAAATTTTTCAATTCTTAAATTAAGAAAAATACTCTGGTAACTATCAGTAATTTGTTATTATAATTCTGAGCCATTGATACGAAGATTTTAGAGCATGGCAACACACTTCTACAGTATACATATGTATATCTTTCTTTAATTTATAGATTTTGTCTAGATATGAATAATTAAACCTATTAATTTTGCCATATATCTGCTTTACTTTAAAGTTTAAGTTTAAAGTTTAAACTAACGGCTCCCCGTATAATTTTGTTGCTTTTAAGTTTATTCCATATTAAATGTGTTTTTCGACCGGCGAACAAACTAAACACAGAATCGTGCCTTGACCTCAGCCGTATTTAGTACTTTTTTTTGTATCCACTTCTCTTTGCACATTAAACTCTTTTAAAGAAGGGCTGGTCACACTAACCCACTAATTGCCAAAAAAAAAACAACATTGGCATTGCTTAACAGAACTGTGACTTCTTAGAAAGGCAAACATTAACATAACTCTGTTAAAAATCTCTATGGAGCTGTGTTAACTTGTTATTTAACAGTCTGTGTCTCTCTCGCCCCCTAAATTTGGTGAGAAAAGCTTTTTCAAGTTTTTCTAGCGTTCAGTTTTTGACATTTAACAAACTTGTCCACTATCCTACACACAAACGCAGTAAATGACAACTGGTGGGGTTTTGGGCATTTGCTGTTTCTGCTGATGTCAGTGGCACAAAATACGAACGTGAAAACGCACATAGACAACGAGAAAGAAAAGAAGCAGTGCAATCAATTGTTTTATGTTTTTCTACATACACAACGTGATTCCAGTTTAAATATTTAAAAGAAAACAAAACAAACAAAGAAAATTTAATTCATTTATTATTGTGTTATGGAAAATATTTTCATTTTGTATTTCATTTTACGCAACAAAGCTGTAATGTTGTTGAGATAAAATCATAGAAAACTGGCGTATACTGTGCACTAAATGCAGTACATAGTAGGAAAAACGTGAACTCAAACATTGAATGAATGAAAAACTGCAGAGGAAATTGAAAGCCTACACGAAACCAAAGTCACAAGACTCTATAATGAAATTGATGATAATAAAAAGTCGCTACTTGTCCGCTTGCTACGAAAACAAACGATAAAAGAACGTGTGAAGCATAAATGAAAATCACACAATACACAGAGAGCGAGAGAGAGTGAGCGTTTGTGTGTAGAAGAGAGATATATAAAGAGATTCTCTTAAAGCTTTTTTATACTTTTATCATTGTTGTTTACTTTGCCGAAAAAAGTAAATTATTTTTGTTCATAAAAAGCTTACTCTCATCCGTGTGCCGGCTTTTCAAAAGTTTTTGAAAAGCACATCTTGACAAATCTGTCTGCGTTGGCATTTTGTTTATTTACGATTTGTTTGTTGGCTGCCAGACCGCCACCTGTTAATTCTAGGTACACGATTTCAAAAGAATACTACGTCGCTTAACAAAAAAACAACAATAACAACAAGTACTTAACTTCCTTTGCCCCATATCCGTTACGATAATGTGGTTTCTTATCTCATTTTGTGTCTGTGCTTTGGGCTTCGCTTTGGCTGGCCGCAAATGGGGTCGTTGGCTTTATTTGCGCTACGGCCGTTTCCTATTGCCACGTTCTCTGTTGACCTCCAAGAATCGTGCGCCCACACCACCCCTATCGCCCTCCGTGGTAAAAAACGATGAGACATTGGAGGGTTTACTGGACGAAAGTGGGGAAATGCATGAAACGGTGAGTTTACAATCAGCTGCAGCGTTCTACGATAAAAAACTATGACCGATAAAGTCGAGTGGCAGATTTCAGATATCGTCTGCGCATAACTAATATATTTTATTTGTCCCTTGGCCGAAGTTAAAAAATATGCTGGTAGTTAATCACTTGAAATCATTATTTAAACATTTGGTTATTGTTGTTTATTTGTCGCTACTTAATACGTATCAATAATTTAAATGATTCATACGTCACGGTTGTTCACCGTATTAAAATTACTCATACGGCAAGGGACAGAGAATTTGTCAAAGCATTTTCTAGTGGTCGATCGGGTACTTCATATGTATAAACAATTGATAGAGTGGTGCACTACAATCAACAAATTCCTAGATAATATATTTAATCAGTTAGAAACAATTGAAAAACACACCGTGTAGGTCAAGATTTATTTTCTAATAACTTGAGTCAAGTTTAGGGTGAATAGTAGAAACATAATATGTGAAAGGTATTTTGATTTAATCGGTTTCTATGGAAGCAAAGTGGAAAAATATGCAGTGTGATTAGATTATTCGCCTACAACGTTGAAAACAATTGCATAATAAATGCTATAGTATAATTTTACTCTTGCGAAATGAAATCTGCACATTTTTTTTAAGCTGTGAAAGTACATTGAAGATCAATCTTGTAATGTTTACCGACATATGTAGTTGTCATGTCGCGCGTCTTAGTAGTGACCATTGCGAACTTAGTACTAATCACTCGAAAATTGCTCTCACCACGACAACAAAAGGATAACTATATCGAAAAGTAATTTGTAATATTTTCGACATTTTTCGATCTTGGCTAATGTTTCAATTTCAAAGTAAAACGGTGAAAAATGATGTCAACACAGTTGGAATACAAAAAAAAAACGAAAGCATAAGCAATCTACAACTAAAGCTCAAGAGATTCTGCAAAAAGATCGATATAAAATTTATGTTTTTGCCAGAAACGATGCAATCTGCATAATGAATGATGAGACTTACTAAGATAAAAAAAGTACAATTAACGCGCTTAGTTTCCGTTTGATAACCAAAATAAAAACTGAGCTTTGCAAAATGGCAATATTTTTATTTTCAACAGCAGTGAGTAAAGTTCCACATAACACAGTAAATTTTTCAGCTCATTGATTGGGACTTTATTCTGAGAACTGCACTTAAAAGTAGCCCCAAAAAGAATAAGTTCTGCATCATTCAATTTGTCACATTACATGCCATAATAATTTTTTATAGATTTTAAGTTAGTAAGTATCGTATAGGTTTGTTTGTCACGTTTTAGGCTCATTTGTTTGACATAACATAAATACTATATGGTGTCTTATGATGCAGAACTTCTTTTTGGGGCTACTTTCACGAGCAGTTCTCAGAATTGAGTCCCAAAATCATGTGTTGTACTTATCGTAAAGCTGCCCGTATGGTACCCAACTATTTTCACATACCAATTCGATTAACTCCACTTTTTTAATTTTTTTTTAAATTTTAATTCAAATCACTGAAAAATTTTAATTTAAATGGAATTTTTGCAATACATTTTTGGAACCAACAAAAAAAGGCACAAAAACGGGCAACTGGAAATTTTTGCATCAGGTAAAGGAATAATCAAAGAACTTGTATTAAAAATATGGCAAATATAGTTTTTGATAGATTTTTTTTTTATTTTCCATCAAAGTTGAGAAATGTGGAAAAAAATGGATTGTTGATAAATATCGATTTACCTGGAAAAACACAAAGCAAGCAGTATTTTTTTCTTTTCTTAATAAGTATATTTATCAATAGAATCATAAAGCATGACTTTCCTTTAAATAGTTTTCGAGATACTGTATCTGAAAGCGGACCTTAAAATTGTCTGTTTTTTGAAAACTGAAAATCTGTCAAGTTTGAAAGGATATATCTTCTGATCCAAAAATCTCATTGTAATAAGAGTACGATATTTGAAATCGTTGGACACTTTTCTGCCTATGAACATGATCCCGAAGCCTCAATTCTGGCACTATTTAAATTTTATAAGGATGTAAATTTAATTTGTTGTAGAATGCGATTTAAAGATGATCGGGGCCCATTTAAGACAATAGGCTGGTAGAGAGTCTAGGTTGTTGACAAACAGATGCGACCTCTTGAATTTCTACTTCGGCCGGATCGTGGTTGATTTTTTGTTAAGCCTGTTTCCTCAAACTTCTTTTGTAATAATAGTACGATATTTGAAATCGTTCGACAATTTTCTGCATATGACCATGATCCCGAAGCTGCAATTCTGGTACTATTTAAAATTTATAAGGATGTAAATTTAATTTGTTGTAGAATGCGATTTTAAGATGATCTGGGTCCATTTAAGACAATGGACTGGTAGAGAGTCTAGGTTGTTTACGAACAGACGTTCTTACAAGTACTGCGTTTTCAAGACCTCTTGAACTTCTACTTCGGCCGGATCGTGGTTGATTTTTTGTTAAGCATATTTCCTCAAACTTCCGCGCTGGCTTTCTAATCAATTGAATCGATGGATCTTCATCGTTGCGATATAGGCGAAGAATCGTTGTTTCGAAAGCACTTGCGTATTCCACTAAATGACTTCATGGCACTGAAATCACGGAAACCCTCGACGCAGCTAACGTTTTAAATGTAAACGGCCTTTTGGTCACCCTGAACATTCTCCAAAATCTTAAAACATCTTTTTTCCTGATGAACTCTCAGTAAAAATGATATTGCAATCATTCGTTTACACATATTGGATATATGTATATGGCTGTGGTAGAAAAGTAGCTCAGCCGTATCTCGTAAACATATAGAGATAACTAGAAATCTTTTATGGTAATTTCCTTGTTTAGACCAGATCTCAACTGATCTCCACTTTTACAATATTACAAAGTGAATGTTGCGTACTTTTTGTATTAGAACGAAAACTCATCCGAACACGTGGTAAAGTCGTGTTATACTCCAAAGAGTCATGCCCTTCCGGCAGCTTCGAAACAACGTTCGCCATAAAACACCATGCACTGTAGCACTTTACGAAATTATTGCATCCAAACCAAACAAACAAACGATCATTGTTTGTAAACAACGGACTGACAAACAAAACCAAATATATGTCAGTATGAATCGCTGGACTTGTAACAAAAAAAGTGTAACGCGAGATAACATCAACGGAACTGTGACATCAAGGAGATATTTACGGACATTGGAAACGTGCCTTCTTGCTCGTCCGATGATGTAAAGTGTCGTTAAAATATTTAGTAAGCTGTTACGTCCGGTGCTTGGCATGACATTCACATAAAGTTGATTAAATATTTAAACTACTTAGTACAACAAATTCGTAACATAGTATTCCTGCAGGACCTTTCGCCATGATAAACTAAATTTCCAGTAGATGCAATTTGAGTACATTGATATCTAGGTAGGGAATTCAAATTCATAAGTAATTAGAGCTATGCGGACACAGTAAAAAATTTCTTACTCTACGGCCTTGTAAGTTGCTTCTCTAATTTGTTGATACATAAATTTGAATATGAACTTAATAACCTTATCCATTTGATTGGCATTAATCAAGTGCCATTTACTTTTCGTTCTCATATTTTTTCACTCACCCAATATATAGGTTTTGGTTTTAAAGCAAGATTTTGTTTTTATTTTCTTCTTTTTCGGAATAACCCAGATGAATAAACGCATCTTCACACCAAAATTAAAGACGACATCTTTACCATAGTGAACCCGGTTCTACTATATGTTATTTGTTGAACTGAGCTTTTTTTGTGTAAACCTACTTTCTCTGAGTCATATTTTGTGTTTACAATGTCTGCACTAATGTGGTGAAATCTGCGTATAATCAAAACTATGTCATCGTTTATGAAGCTCTGCAGTAACACTCTGGCAACTCTTACATTTAGTATTTTATGTGTTGATTAATTCCCTTTTTTCGACTGCTAATCCATAACATCAATTAACTTGACTTAATTATATCCCTTATTCACAATTTGTATACAACAACACTTAACGAACGGAACTCATTATTAAATATGTACAACAACCTCGTTTCCATTCATGCCAACACGAAAAAAATTCTATATAACTCGCAACCAACAACAAAACAAAACGATTTGAATATCAAGTGTCGGTCGGTCGATCGGTCAGCTGACCATCTTTTTATACAATTTCGTTGACTTCTTCTCAAAAATAGCATGCAATTTTTGCATTCATTTCATTCAGCTGAATATATAGAGAAATTTTTGCAATTGTATTGTAAAATTAATTAATGATTTTTATAGTTTAATTGTTTTTAATTTATTGTTAATTTAACACGTAATTTTCTGTTTTGTTCAACATTGTATTTTCGAATCAGAAACAACAGAAACACAACAAAATGTTAAATATTTGCTTGCGATTGTTAAGAAAGGGGAAGAAGGAGAGAACGATACGTAAAAACATCACTTTACTGCTTGACCCATAAAACAATGGACATGCTAAACAAAATAGTTAATAATTGACTATTTTGGAATGATGGATGACTGATTGGAAATCTGAAATTATATAGACAAAAGTGAAGTAAATGACCCATATTGCGTTTTTGCGGTGAATAAGTTGTAGAGAAAAAGTCAGACCAAATATTTCCAGATTGTTTTTTTTCAAGTTAATATTGTAAAGGAAGTTGTTCGAAAGCAAATTTTTTGGCGTGTCAAACTTATATTTCAAACGATGATAAATAAACTATATAAATGAGATAAAAACTGTTTATTTGGTATAAAAGTAAACAGATAGACATTTCATTTAAAAAAAACAACATCATTCATTAATCAGGAGCAGAAGATTTTTATTAATACATCCTTTTATTTCCTCGATTGAACATTGGGTTGCTGTTGCAAACTTTACTTTAAAGCTACGCCCAAAGAAAAAAGTTCATTGGAGATAAGTCTGGGCTACGCGGTGGCCAGTTGAAGTAACATCTTCGCGAATTGCGCCCAATAAATCGTTAGAGTTAAGTTCTACGATGATTGGATTGTGGTTGTCTGCTCGAACTTCTGCATCCATTTTCTAACCAATTGAATCGATGGAGCTTCATTTCTACGCCAGATGTTGTAGTTCTTCTATTTACTCGTGTGACCATTGGGTTGCTGTTAAAAACTCTACTTTAAGGTACCCTCAAAGAAAAAAGTTCATTGGAAATTAGTCTAGGCTATGCGGTGGCCAGTAAATGCAACCTCTTTCCCCGAACTGCACCCGATAAACCTTTGGAGGTAAAATTCTACGATGAACGGATTTTGCTTGATTCATTGTTAGGAATGTCTCCTTGAACTTCTGCAGCCATTTTCTAATCAATTGAATCGATGGAGCTTAATTTCTATGCCAGATGTTGTAGACAACGCAAAATTGTCGTTGCGCTATGTTCAAAGAACCGTTATTTTGCATATGCAGAAAGCACATTGTGCTCCACTTAATGACGCCAAGACATCGAATTTCCATTGTCTTCTCTTGCATTTCGCATTCGCTCCGACCCAATCCGCCGTGGATGACCGACGCAGCTTCAAATGTAAACGGACATTTGTCCACCATTTAAATTTATTTTGGAAACTAGTGTCAGAGGCACAAAATGGACGTGTTGTGTTGGACATACTAGAAAGAGAAAAGGCGACACTAAGCATTTGGTTAATTAAACATTTATAAGATCCGCAAATGGGGATCAATTCGAAATAGTAAAAGTAAACTATTTTCAACGTTAAATTCAGAAATTATTGCAAAATATTAATTTTTAAATTTTGAAAATGTTAAAACTTTTAAATACTCACAAGGTACAGTCAAGAATACATCCAACCATCTAACCACCCGGCCAGAAGCTCAAGGCTTAATCGTCTTAAAAAGTCCAGAAACGGTTTTATCTGAAGACACTAATCTTCTTAAGTGCTTTACATTTTCAAATGATATATAACCTCATCCCTATTGCTAGGGACAAGCTGAAATGAAAGCGTACAAAGTTGTATTCACAATGATAATTTTAAAGGTTGGAGGGAAACATTTTATTACAAATTCAGTTTTTGTCCTACACATATTTTAAATAGAAATGGATTATTTACTTTAAGCAAATGTATTTTCTTGGTTTCTATAAGAGTCAACATTTGCCTAAAAATTTTAGAAAAATTTCCGTCAAAATATTCCACTCTGGAAGAGTTGTAGGACATGGAATATTACTCAGTGAACAACACCACCAATATTTTTAGGCCCTATTGTTGTTGTTGTTCTCTGCGTATGTTTCACATTAACAATTTTCCTAGAGTGGAATATTTGGCCGTTCCGGAATTCCCTTTTTATCTCACAATCTGACATTTGTTTATACAAATATAATCTCTTGCTTAAGATACGTTGACTCTCTGCTTGTCGCACATGAAGTGTACAATGTAATCGGGTCTTAAACTAAAAACCTTTATTTACACATTCGAGTATATATTCTGTGTTGCTGTTATTGTTGTTTTCTGCTCGCAACAACCTTAAAATACCAGCGACTTAGAAGCCAATGCATCCAAGTAGGCATGCAGGCAGCCATATGCCACAATAAGTGAGTGGTTAGCTTTGAATATGTACTATGTAGTTGACTAACCCATTGATAGAGGAGGCAGGCACCAATAGAAAGAAATATCATATTACCATTAATGAGGACTGGGCGAATCGTAACGAAATAACGCAATATCACGTAATACGTAGTACGAAACGACGTAACGTTAGACATGACAAAGGGGAAAAAACCAGAGAAATGTAAAATCAACCCCTTCAACTATTCTGTACATGATGCAACAATTAGTTGTTGTCGTTTAGTTTCTGGTTGTCATTTGCTAATCGATGGACAAATTTGTAAATTTAGTAGCGGTCGAGACGTTAAAATACGCTAAAACAATAACGCTGGTGTCTCTTATACACATTTGAGTCTTGTGAGAAATAAAATAAATAACAAATACATACTGTCGTTGGTGTTATACGATTCCAAGGAAATAATTATGTTTACTGCAGCCGTACAACAGTTTCAAAAGGTAACCAACCAACTGCCAATGCAATCAATAGTGGTTAAGTAAATCGAAAAGGTTTTAAGACAAAAAAGTTATGCTGATTTCAAGTTGCAACAACAAATTGTGGTTTCTGCAAAATAAGACAGACAACAGATGTGTGCGATTGTTGATTATTATAACCAGTTTAATAAAGTTCCAAATTCGTAAATTGATATATAATTAAACAATTAAAAAAAGTGGTGAAATGCTGTGTCATATTTTTTGTGTGTTCCAAATTACCAAAAGCAATTGACGGATAAAATCCAGGAAAAGCTTTGATTTGTAGCCATTGTGGAATGTTGTTTGATCAGTTGTTCATGATTTTTGACGGAAAACAATTGTCTAGGAAAACAATTGAACTGTGATAAAGTGGGTTGATAAACTGTGTATACATCTTCCTATTTTATGCGCTTTACATAAATAAGCTCGGTAAACAGCAATATGGAGCTATCATAGGATTTGCAAAAGCTTATCCCTAAACTGAGATCTGCACCTTCGTTTTTTACGTTTACACCTCACAAACGTATTAAATGTTACAAATTCTTAAATTTGGTTACAGTTACTTTTGCCCATTTATAGTGCATACATCGTCCTTATGTTCTACGCTGCACATAAACAGGCTCGGAAAACAGCAATATGAATCTATCATAGAATTTATACAAGCTTATCCCTAACAAAAGTGTCACAAAATCTTATATTTGGATTGCAGTGACTTTTACTCATTGATAATGTGCTTTTGAGTGTAATTTTCATTAAAGACTTATAACGTTGTTCTCAGTAATATAAGTAAAAATTTTACTACAGAGTTTAGTAAAGCGATTGTTTTAAGCGACTTTCAATATTCCCTACGGGAAATGGGGTGTAAATTGTCAAAAAGTATCTTTTCTGAGATTGGTGTAGAGGGAATGTGTCTCCACATACAAAAGCTCTCGAACCAGGACCGGTTTATGAACGCCTTGAAAACCGTCTTTCAAGTATCATTGGTGTCTATTGACACTTTAGCGGCCAACCTCATACAGCACATACCGGTTCTCTACTTACAAAAGTTTTGGACCTAAGGCCGTGACCGGTAGAAGTACACAAATTATATCGATATTTTTCGAGAGTTTATTTTATGGCTATTGTTCAAATGTATCTTATTGTTTTCATCAAATTATTCTGACAAGAAGTTGAAATTAATGGATTATTCGGAATATCAAATATTTTCAACCATCGAGTCAATAAAGAATATAATTTTTTTCTTATCCATGATGAGTTTAATGTTGCGTCGTACTTCAAAGTTTAGGACAGATATTCTCTGTCCCTGATCCACACATATCTGGCAAGAAGAAAAAATCAGGGTTCGTATTGGCTCGCTCGTGATCTGCTCTTTTCCTGAAAATTGAATCTTAGCTCGCAAGCCAAGAGCCACAAAGTTTCAAAATAGCTCTTGGCTCGCGAGCCAGTAGCCACAAAAAAGAAGTATGTACCGAAAAGTATTAAAAAAATACTTTGGTACAAAAAAAAGTACTTTGGTACATTAAAACTACTCTGGTACAAAAAAGTACTTTATGCAACAGAAAAGTACTTTCTGGCAAATAAAAGTACTTTTGGGTACAAAAAAGTACTTTGGTACAAAAAAAAGTACTTTGTACCGACAAGTACATTAAAAGTACTCTGGTACAAAAAAAGTACTTTGTGCAACAGAAAAGTACTTTTTGGCAAATAAAAGTACTTATTGTTATAAAAAAAAAAAAAATTCTTTGAACCGAAAAGTACATTAAAAATACTCTGGTACAGAAAAAGTACTTTTCTTGCTTTTGGATTTTATTTATTGACTTGGCAAAAGTACAATGCATAGTAACATCCTCAAGCTGATAGGCTTATTTTGTTGACTCCTAAAACTATGCCTCATATTTTATAATGCATGTTTGATGATTGTTTATGTAATTGCAATCATTTATATAGTTACTTATACTAATTAAAAAAAATTATGGTTCCGTTTGCCAACATTTTCAATATCCCTTTGCTACAGTCAAGAGTTTGTTACTGAACCCGTTCACTCTTTGGTTATTTTAACATTCGTTTTGGTTGGTTTGATGATTTGGTGAAAGTATGCTAATAAAGCAAAAAGAACAAAGAGAAAAATTAATGGTCATTTAATAAGGTCATAACGTCAAGCCGACAGTTTTAATGGCCACATGGTTATATAAACTGTTTTTTTTTTTTTGGTTTAAACTCAACTAACATAAAAAGTTAACTGCTTGTATAAAGTTTATATCGATGATCAATAAAGTGAATAGGCGAAATTGCACATGCGAACTACAAGATTTGAAACTTACTTATGAAACAGAATTTTAATTATAGAGAAGCAAAATTGAGAATAACCATTATGGCAGACCATTGCAAAGTCGTTTTAAAGTGCTGCTTAAGTGCTGTCAATTTGCGTTTCGTTAAAGTCTCAAGTGTTATATAACTTTCAGACATCAAATATTTTGTATGTGGGTCATTGATGTATAGTGGATCTTTATGAAATATCAAATATAAAAAAATACCGCATTACCATAAACTAGACAAATACCCATAACTAGACAAATAGAACAAACCCGTAGATGCAAAATTGAACTCAGATCGAATCGACTCATATAATTACTGTAATCTGTTTATTTATTTAGTAAAGCTATATATGTAAAAATTGTTTATAAATTTTGTTATCTCTTAGGGAAATGCATTAATATACAACGTGAATATAGTTTATTGATGTATGTACGTTATTTCCATATTGTTCCGGTTTAAAAGGTGTAGGTTGATAACATATTTTCTTCCTGTCATCATAATTTAAGTGAACACAGTGACATAAAATCTATCAAAGTTTTAATTGAGGTCTAAATTTCATCCCATGACTGAGCATTGCAAGAGATTCTCGCATTTGATTAAGGCTTGCATAAAGGGACCTACAATTTTAGGACGAATCCGAACGTCAGGTTTTCTGAAAAGCTTTTACTAGACAAATGCCCATTAATTCTATTACTAGAAAGTTGTGAGGGGTCGTCGATCAATGAATATGTAAATAGTTGAAACACCGCTCGAACAGACAACACCAGTATTATACATAGGCACGGGTTCTAGCAATCTTGCTAAGTTCGGTCCATATCATAATGAATCCGAAGGCAATACGATATATATTTCTATAACAGATACTTTGTACATACAGTACTCTTCAGTTTGTTTTTTTTATCCCACTACATACGCGACGAGAACAACGAAGCTGGTACAACTTTATAGAAACCAAAAAGGAACAAAAAGATTTTTTTTTTTAAATTTATTTAAAAACCACTGATAAGTTGTAAAACAAGTGCATATTTATTATTTCTATGGACTTAATAGAAATCAATTAGTCCCCTCAAGTCCGCATCTGCGAATAATGGTATCAAATGGCTTACGAAATATTAAGATTAAATTTAGTAATACATTTCTAAAATTAAGATTTTTTTTAAAACATGACGTTCATTACTTAGGTTTATTTCCCATTATCATCATAACATTCCAAAAATATTCATATATTACTGAGAGATTTATAGCAAAATTGTCATTAATTGTTTTTAGGTTCACAAAAGTTAAGTTTGTATTTTAAAAATGTGACTAAGGAGATTATTTATAAATTCCAATGTACCCTTAACCCGATTGATAACGAATATATACCTAAATGT
This sequence comes from Muscina levida, assembly GCA_964034835.1. NCBI lineage: Eukaryota > Metazoa > Arthropoda > Insecta > Diptera > Muscidae > Muscina > Muscina levida. The sequence goes on along the minus strand of OZ035880.1, from coordinate 65,816,626 downwards.
CTTTCATATAAAACCTAAGTAGCCATGTTTTTTCTAGTGGTCAAGACATCAAACTCCCTTCAAATTACTTACAGTTCATTTTCTACACCTAACACAGGAACACATTAATGCTCATACTAATCACATAAAAATATTTTAATATCAATTATTAATTTAGCCTAGAAACAGTCTATTGGAAAAAAATGCATATCAAACATTTTAATGATTTGCAAATTGCAAAACCATCACCACAGGGAATTAATTGTATAGTATAGCAAAAATGATAAACACATCCGAGCGAAATCTCTGTTACTATAGGAATTTAAAAAAAACTCTCTGTTTGGCTTGACTGTAAAAGAGAACACAGCGAAAATTTTCTCATTTCGTCGATATTTCATTCACTCTTGATTATTGGGTTTTACCCGTCAATCATTTGATATTAAAGGTTTTTTTTTTGACGACAAATAAAGTTTCTATGAATTGATGACATTTTAAATGGCGTATTGGGGTTTCCATAAAAAATTTTATTTTTGTTTGTACAAGTTTTGCCAAAGTTGTATTTTGTTGTACAATGAACTTACAGAATATCTCAGATAATTTACATTAAATTCAAGTTCAATATTTTTGTCAACATGACGGTGCTTGACGATGGGATTATTGTTTGTTTTAGGTATCTGTTGGTTCATATAAAAGCTTTTAGAAGATAATTTTAATTTTATTCGCGAAATATATAATTTTTTGTTGATCAAATTAAATAGTATATTACACAGTACATCACATGAGAACTTCACGTGAAAGTAGCCCCAAAAAGAAGAAGTTCTGCATCATTCGTTTTGTCATGTTATATGCCATAATAATTTAATATCGATTTGAAGTTAGTAAGTATTGTGTAGGGGAATTTGTCACTTTTTAGGCTTTTTTGTTATATTATTATATGGTGGCGTATGATTATCATAAGTAATATTCCACGTAAATCATACGCCACGGAGTACAACATTTTTGTTGTAACTGCTACAAGTTCACAGTTCGAAATCTTGCTTGTTAGGGGAAACGTTATAAGAACAGATTAAAGGATTTGTAATTCTTAATTTTTTTAAATTTGTTTTTGCTAAATCGGACTATTGGTTCTCGAGTTATGTCGAACAAAAGAGCCTAAAACGTGACAAATTCCCCTATACGATAATTACTAACTTCAAATCGTTATTAAATCACTATGGCATGTAACTTGACAAAACGAATTATGCAGAACTTCTTGTTTTTGGGGCTACTTTCACGTGCAGTTCTCAGAAATGAGTCCCAAATCAATGAGCTGAAAAATTTTATACTGTGTTGTTTTCTACTTTATATAAGTTCACTTTAGAAATCATGTACCTAAGTGTATAATCTGCTGGTTTTATCTGTTAAAAGAAGTTAGATGATTAAAAATATATATTTCATGTACATATTTTCGAATTTTTTTTCTGTCTGTTAACATAAATGAGATATGGCGTAGCTTCCGCGTTATTGTAAATAAACTCGCTTTCTATTTTCATACTCACACAACGGCACTTACTTATTTATCGAAGAATGCGAACATCATCTGCTTGAGAAGCTTTTAATAAACTTTTACTACTTAAACGGCCTCAACAAGTTTATGTATCTTATTTTTACTAAAATCGTTGGACTTTATGAACTTTTTCTCATTGACCGATATTGTATTATTTCGAAACATCCTGTCTACAAAATCGAGTCGATAACACAATTCGATACAAGTCTCATTTGCAACTCGTGCCTCTATGAAAAGTGCAAATACCTTGAAATCAGATAACAAAAAAATATATAAAATATCGATTGTTTATCTTTTATTCGCTACGTTCACTCACCCAAGCAAAACAAAAAGAGGACCACACATTAGTCAAACATGAGCATGATATCGGTTATCGTTAATAAAAACTTATGTAGTTTTGGCAATTTAAATGTTAAGCTAATGACTTACACAGCCCAAACCTAACGATCGTGCTCATACTCGTGTATGACGTCTAGTCTGTGGCCCCCTTAAGACAGATTCTGTGTATGATTATAGAAATAAAACCGGTATAATAATTTCTGTTTGCAACAACAAATGCTAGTGACTAAACACACCAGAATGACGAGTGCAAAATGTACAATCACAACAACACTATTAACATTTTGAACCGACCAAGTCAAACCAGCTGACAGACTTGACACACACACACACACGCATACAAAATACAGTCAGTGAGTTGGCTCACCATCAAGCCGCATCACAGCTCTCACTTACTCACCAGTATGTTGGCAAACGCAAAACTTTACAGACGTGTCGTGTCTCTAGGTCCATCTTTATTGTGTGTTTGTTGATATTATTATCGGTTTATTTTTTATTTTATTTTTATAAATTGTGGACGCACGAGTGCCCCCCAAGAGAGGAAAAAGAACATCCGCTGCCGTCTCTTTTTTTAATGAAAACGGACCATATATAAACAACAGACATTTGCATTAAAGCGTTTTTTCAGTTTTTAAAAAAAAGAATCGAAAGAATTTCACTTTAGCTAGCTCCAACCGCTGGGCAAAAAGTGAAGAATCCGCGAATATCGGCAATACGTATTGCAATTCGTCTCGAAGTTCCATTTGCTGATATCCCTCATACCTATCTGTCAATGTCAAGTTTGAAAACAAAACAATTACAAGTGATTGATGTATTAGTCAATAAAATATTTATTATTGTGATTTCAAAAGCTGCAATATCCGTTACAACTATCGGCAGTAGTTGCAATAAAAAAATATATGTAAATAAAGAAATTGCATTTTGAGCTATAAAATTGCTAGCTGGATGTTTACAACAAAAAACGTGCTAATTATCCGTTTCAAGATTACCAAAAACCAAACATGTGTGAATTAATTTTAAATCCCGCCATGGAATGCGAGGTAAACAAATAAAAACGTTGATTATGAATGAAATCTTTAAGATTAAGATTTATTATTAGCAGCAGTTACGCAGACGCTTACATTTTTTTACGAAAGGACAACAAAAACAATAACACAATATTTTGTACTGCTATGTATTACTCATTGCTTGCTTATCTATCTGTGCGATGAATTTAAGGCTTTATTATGCAGACATCTCTTAAGCTCAGTTCACACGCAGCTTATTTGTTTAATAATATATTTTACATTAATTATAGACTATTGCGAAATAAATTCAAAAAGTAAAAGTGTGTACAAACTGTATATTGGCGACTGTGTTTTATAAATATTTAGTAAGGGTTTATAAAAAACAAATTTAAAACAAAAACATTCTATAAACCTTTCATAAAGTACATAAATTATTATGAACATCAATTGTTGTGTATCTAATATTTAAAAATCTAACAGCAAGGCAGCTGCCGCGCAAAAACAAATTTGAAGCCTACATTCTAAGCTCAAGCTGAAATACAAAACATTCAATCAAGTGCCAAAATCCTAACATTTCAATAGATCGATATTTTGTATGACTAAGACTTGTTTATGTTCATAAGTGCCGTGCGTTAAGGCCTCCGATAGTAATTGCAAATTTACAATTCAGAATTACATATTTAAAAGTTTTATATCGAAATATTGTATTACTACAATTTGTTTATGTTCACAAGTGCCGTGCTAAGGCCTTCGGTGGCGTTAGAAAATTTACAAATTAAGAATCACTTAAAAGATTTAATATTATCCAACGTTTTTACACATATTTTATACAATATTCAAACGCATTTTTATGAGATAGAAGAATTAAGACTCTCGTTGTAGACAAGTTTCACTGTACTGCAAAAAATTCCTCATAGAATAAAAACGATTGGAGTATTTTTTTTTTTGAATTTCCTTATAGTGATATGTCATAGACATGAATAGGCGATGCAGTTGACCAGATTCCGGGAACTTCCAATGAATTGTTTAGTGAAAAATGCGAAAGAGTATTGAAGTCGCTCGATGCTCTGTCGCAGCATAAGGAAACATAAGCTTGAGCAATGAAGCATATTTACAAAAGTCTAGTTCGAACTATCACACGGTATAAAGATTAGTTAGTGTGATAGTTTGAAAATCAGATTAACTTTGACTAAAAAGTCCATTGTGATAATGGTACATGTATTAAAATTTTAAATTAATACAACATTTTTATTAATGGGAACAATTTAAAACTCATTTGTATGCGGTAACAAAGATTCTCTGTTTGGGTACATTCTCTGCTCAAGCTACAATATAAAAATTTATTCTAGAGTCAATATTCAACCATTTCAACAGAATTATATATATCGAAACAATTTGTACATATTCATAAGATCCGCATTTAGGTCTCCAGTGACGTTAGCAATTTCAGTTTACTTTTTGTTATAAAATTCTAAAACACTTTATGCCTTTAATAGTAGCATCTAACGTTTTTGTTTATATTTATGTATCTCAAATAGTTTCGTCACACTGTTTAATTTACTTCACTGAAATATCGTTGGAAATTTTGTGACACAAGCTAATAGTTATGGCCTGTGGCCGTTTTATAAAAATTCCACAACACAAAAATATTTACAATAGAACAGATGATCAAACAGAAAAACTGCTAAGGAATTTAATTGTTGACAAAGAATTTAAGTCATGGCAGCATAGATGCCAAACAAAAATGCTAACAATCAAGGCCGATATTTTTGACAGCATGTTATGTATATCGCTCATTAATCCGATTTAAAAAATAAAACTACACAATAAAATAATTATCTTCGGCAATGCCGAAGCTCAGATACCCTTCAATATTAGTAAAAATTAAGATATTGTCATAGTCAGCGCCCCTTGCTGTGCCTTCTCTATCATCACAAACCTTAAGGGAAGAAAGCATCTCAAAGCTAATGAGAACTTTACCCAACGGTGCGAAGAAAGCATCCTTAAAGCGCACAACATGTCAGTATAATACACACACAAGCCCTCGCCTATGCATGTGTTCATTAGTAAAAATTGTGATAAAAAATCGTCAAAAAGGGAGAATTTGTGTGAGCGGTGGGAGTAATTTGTATCCTCCGATTAGAAGATAGAAACTTCCATACCAAATTGTAAATCGTTAGCTCTTAGATAACAGTAATCGCGGGGTCAGGCGGACATCTTTAAATCGACTCAAAATTCAACGCTGATAATTTTTAGAATGAAATTTCTTGATTTTTACATATCACAAGCCTCTAACTTATGTTTTGGACTCCAAAGCAAAATATCTCCTCGTCAAACGAGACACTTAGAATTCATAGTTAAATTAACTTCGGATATCAGATTTATAAATAGATCAGAAAATACGTTTGTTAATTCATTATTTAGACTTTCTGTAGTTGATGGATCCACAGGCAACAATATTAACTTACGTGAAATAGATGTTCCTTTACTTGGGTTAAAAATTTGGTATCACATTTCAGGTAGAAAAAAATTTAAATCTACACTCTTTTTCACATCCTGGGTTCGTGTTACTAGATAGCTTATAACCAGCAAATATTTTTGTCCTTTTCGTATTGTCGATCTGTTCAGAGTTTGAATATGTTCTTCTTCGTTCGGTTTAAGATCTTTATTCTACTATTGCTAATAGAGTTTGGTTTACAAGAGTTGTGGGAAATGGCAATCTATTTTGATATTGCTGTGTCTACTCCACTATCATCACAAAGTTTAAGTTTTATAAACTCAACAAAAGTATTGAAATGCCTATAAAGAAAGATATTAATCTATGGGCTACAAATTGTACTAACTAAGCATATATATTAAGGCTGGTTAATTTTTTTCTAAAAAATTCTGCGTAAAGCTAACATCTCAACAAACAAAATGAGATAGTGCAGAAACAAATCTATGAATAAGATAAAAAGTTATAGCATACAGAAATTATGTTTCTAAAAATTCTTGAAATTTTGCTTTTGACGGATGTGCTGAATATGGGGCAGGTGCTCAAACAACGTCAAATCTATACTTTTCTCTTCGTCTTGGTCTCCAAACATCGGAATGGTAGGGCAAAACTGGAGCCGGGGCCCTCGGGGTCAAAATGGTGACCACTTGGGTTCTATGGTTCTAGGTGCGGGTGCAAAAGCGTCCCCCAGAATCGGAGTCTACAATGAATTCTAAGAAAAAGTAGGAGTAGAAATGCATGTTTTTATTTCGTACAAAAATAGAACAAAATTGTAATTTGCTTATAATTGTTCGGTCTATCTATAATGAAATCTTCATATTCTCTAAAATTAAAGTAGTGTGGTCAGGGTAAAACCTATATTGTTCAATATTACAATTCATAAACGTTGAAATGTAATGTCTCATCAAATTCAATTTGTATTAGAAATCATTAGCAAAACCACAGACAGTACTAAAGCGTTAGCTTAATAACTGAATATTGAATTTTATTAGAACACCAATAAAAAAATCAAAACTGGTATTTTTTTTACTATTATTGGAGTTATTTACTGTTTATACTAATATTTTATAAGATTGGACTTGCATTATCAGTAAATATGATATTTAAATTAAAAATGGTGACCAGCATAAGAATGCAATTTTTAGTCCGTTTAATCAACAAGGAAAATAAGAGAAGCTTTAGACATTTAAATTTAATAAAAGTTAAGTACAAGTCTTTACTTATATGTCAGAAAAAAAAATTTTCTACTTTTAATTTTTCGATCACGGTGGATCTTTCTGTGGAAATGTCCATAAGCGGTAATTTCATATTAGCAAGCGATACCTATTATATGTTAACCTTTTAGGACAAAGTTAAAAGAAATCTATATAAATTTCAAATCCACTTCAGACAAAATAACGTTTCTACTATTTAGCTCATCAACTTTGCTTATAAATGACTACATTATATGTAATGCAATAAATCCGTGCGCCGCCTATATTATATTAATCGAACTATTCTCAACATTGAACAACTATCTTCGACATTGACCGTATAGTTCAGTATTATATGCGAAACTGTTAGCTTCTTAACCACTCACCAACTTTATACATTATGTTTATGTTATACAATAAATAAGAATGTCCACTCTCCATATGAAATACTTGGATTCTTTACGACTCCTACTGCTTCTTACGCATTATTGCAACATTTAAAACTTAACCTTAAAAAATTTATTTATTTATTTGTTCAATTTGACGTTGATTTATACTCGTGCAGCTATTTGTTTGCTATCGCAGTTTCTTTAGTCGCATTTAGTTGTTATTTTTAGACAATTATTTTCCAATTTATCTCAATTGATTTTTTATTGTTTATCTTTGTGGTCTTCGTCGTTCAATCATTCAATCAATATTATCATCACTCTATCGATGCGTTGTCTGCGTCTTTGTTAAGGATGCTGCGTAAATGAAAACGTTTCGTTTCTAAAACTTCATTTCACATCAGCAATCGTTCACAGTGACGACAGCAATCAAATACATTTGAATTGTTATTATTACGATATTGTATTTATTGTATTTAATGTTAATGTATTAAAGCGTAAACTCAGCAAACTAAAACGTGACCTGTTTTATATACAATGTTTTGCTTTTGTTAGTTTTTAACCAAAAACAACATTTGCGATTTTGCAATATTTGGTTTAAATTTCATTTCCGCAACTAATTTCATTTTCATTTTAGTTGTTGTTGTTCTCTTTGCGAGAACAATAAATATTTCGAATACCAAAATTAGTTTAATTTTACGCCGGTCAACGTTGTTTAACTTAAGTGCTTATATATTTATTGTTTGTATTTAAATGCAAATGTCGTGATTTCAAATAATATAACTGCAATTGGTTCTGCTATTTAAAATTGTTGATTTTATTGCATATGCAAAGGAAATGGTTGTGAGAGGTTTCTATTGCAAACGAATAGTATTTTAGATGGCAAAAGAAAAGGCATTATTACAATGTTATTAAATAATTATGACGACAATGGCGCTTGTTTGTTATTTACACATTTTAAATTTCAGTTTTTTAGTTGTGTAGGCGTGAATATTTTTAACTTAAAACAAAAGTAATTTAATGTAAGATAACTGTCAGCAAGTACTTGGTCCTCGCATTAAATGTACCTACAATAAATGTAAACAGCAGCATTGTAAACTTATCTTCGATATTGGCTTAATGGTCCAAGATTCTATATGGAACTGTTAGCTTCATTGACATTCAACAACAATATTTTTTTTGAACCATTCAAGAACTTTACACAGTACATCACATGATTTTGGGACCCAATTCTGAGAACTGCACGTGAAAGTAGTCCCACAAAGAAGAAGTTCTGCATCATTCGTTTTGTCAAGTTACATGCCATAATAATTTAATATCGATTTGAAGTTAGTAAGTATCATATTGGGGTTCTTTTGTTATGGTGGCGTATGATTATCATAAGTAATATTCCACGTAAATCATACGCCACGGAGTACAACCGTTTTATTGTAACTGCTGCAAAATAAACACAGTTCAAAATCTTTGATGAATGGAAAAGTGCTTATGTAGGGCAACGCTTTAGGAACAGATAAAAGGAATTGTAATTCTTAGTTTTTTTAATTTTGTTTCAGCTACATCGGACTAGTGGTTCTCGAATTATGTCAAACAAAATAGCCTAAAACCTGACAAATTTCCCTATAAGATACTTACTAACTTTAAATCGATATTAGATTATTATGGCATGTAACTTGACAAAACGAATTATGCAGAACTTCTTCTTTTTGTGGCTACTTTCACGTGGAGTTCTCAAAATTGAGTCCCAAATTAATGAGCTGAAAAATGTTGTACTGTGTTATTCTTGTTTACTTACAGTAATGATCATGCTCATTTAGAGATCATTATTATATAGAAAACTCTGCATTGTTGATTTTGTCTTGTGCAGATAATCTTATGGAAAATTTTTGTTATCACCACAATATTTTCTTAAAAACAACATTATCTGTTGTTTAATGATAAGACAAAAGAAAAGACAATTTCATAAATTGCACTAAGCGTCGCACAACAAATTTGTTTATATTGGAGGGGTGTAAGAGGTTTAAATGGAAAAATTGTTTTGCTTTATAAACATTGCTATCTATTTTATTTTTAAACATATTGAAAATTTACTTATATAAATAAAATTAAATCCATTGTACGTTGCCATAACAAATAATGTCATTATCAAACTTGTAGGTGTCATTTCAAGAAAACAAAATAGGATTTAATTGAAACATTTGCGATCAGCAAAAAAAAAGAAAACAAAACGTAAATATCTATACCGATTGGGGGCCATAATAAATTACAGTATTTAAATAATTTATTAAACGATTTCTATTGTAAATCATAGAGACAACGCTGCTGTGCAAGTACAAAACAACAAATGATTATTTCACAATTTTTATGATCTCCTTGTATGCAATTGAATACTTCCAATAGAGTTTTTCGTTTTTTAATGAAATTAATGATAAGTATTTTATTGTTATTGCTGCCATATCTTAATAACAATGTATAAATTGATTTGTTGCACTAATATAGTATAGTGAAATTACTGTCTAAGAATAGTGAAATTGCTAAGAACATACAGGAACAGCAGTTGATTATCAAAATGACCATAAATGACTGGAACTGATTTAATGTTACGAAATTTTATTTGTATGGTTAGATCGGTAGTAATTAATGATAAGGGAATGGCATTATTAGTCATTTCGTTGTGATAAAGGGTGTAGAACATGTCTCATATGTCAAAGTAGTAAATTTTTAGTTGTTTTTTTATAGTAATATTTTATAAATAGCTAATCTCGTATTGCTATGAAATCATTTTTAGTAACTCAAATTGATTTTTTTCTCTAAATAACGTTATAATCGACATTTGGTGGTCTATGAATTATTCAACATTCTTAGTAATTGTAACAAGATTAATAGATATTTAGAGTCAGAGTTTACTCTAATCGAATTAATTACAAGTTGGTATTCATTAGACGCATAAATTGAATAGTTTTTAAGATGCTGGTAGTGTCTACAAGATGAAAATCAATCAGTTTTTTTTAAAAGCAAAATAACATCAATCCTCCACTCACTTCTTAACCCACAGCCTTTTTTCTAGACATTTCCTTTAGCCATCCAAAAATCGTCTAACAAAGTATCAATTTCTCAACCACACGTTTAATCAAAACAAACAACTTTAAATTCAAATTAATATAACCACATTTCTTTGCATACTCTGTATGTTAAGTATTATTTATTATATTGCCAACTTTGTATAAAAGCAAAGTCATTAATCATCTTCAAAGGTTTATAGCAAATGCCATTTTTTTTTTCAAATAATTTAATTACTATTTAGCTGTTCGAATCTCATCTTTCATATTATATTATTTAAATATGAAAGTGTAGCCATTGGTCAACAAATATGGAAAATCTTTGTCATTTTTTTAATTTGTTAACAATATTTACTCTAAATGGAATGTAATTATTTACAATCCATTACTAGTATTATTGAAGCCAAGCAAAAAACTTCACGAGGATTCCATTGAGTTTTTAGTAAAATCTACAAGTGTTTACATTATATAATTTTGTTCGAAATGTAAACATAATTAAGAGCCAAAGTGTTTATTCAAATTGTCTGACAAAATGTAATAGTTGCTTTAGTAGATAGCTTTATACAATAGATTCTTTTCACACATATGCATATAAAGGGTAGACCTAAAACTAGTTTTTTTTTAAGTGCAATAAAATGAACAAAATTAATTGTTTTTTCTCCATTTATTATGGCCTTATTAGTAAAAACAAATATTTCCATTAATTATGTAATACAACTTTGTTCAAGTGACTGCCTCGGCTGGCTTCGCAGTAGCGCATTCTGTCACTCCAATTTTCCCAGACCTTGTTGATGGTTTCGGGCTGTAGCTCACCGATTGCTTGGATGATATTGGCCATAAGTACTTGAATCGTGTTTGGATTGTTGTTATAACATCGTCCTTCAGGGTACCTCATGAACAAAGTCCAAAGGGGTCAAATCGCAGCTCTGAAACGGCCAATTCACATCACCAAGACGGCTGATAACACATTTTGGGAATTTGATACAAGCTAGTAAATAAATTGAAGTAAATAGTAAAAAGTCATGGACTGCGTGGAATGGCGCGCCATCTTGCATCAACCAAATGTCGTCCAAATTTATGTCTTCAATTTTAGTAAAAAAAAAAGTTGGATAACATGGCCCTGTAACGGCCACTGTTGACCAAAACGTTGTTTCCGCCTCATATTCTAAAAAAAATGATCCAATGATGCCACCACTCCACAATTCGCACCAAACTGTCACTCTCTGTGGATGCATTGGCTTCTTGATAATAACGTGCAGGTTTTCCGAGCACCAGATGAGGCAATTTTGTTTGTTAACGTAGGGAGCGAAATGAAAATGCTGAGTCAGTTGTACCTTGTAAGCGACTTATCCAAGATCTTTCTCCTCAGGCTAGTGCATGAAATATTGAACTGTTGAGTCCACTAGCATGTCAGTCTCACAAACTTTTTCCACAATCTTGCGTACAGTAGACGTAGTGGTTGCTTCATTTCGGCCAAAACTTATTTTCGTATGATTTAAAAAGAAACTTGTATCTAGCCCACCCTGTACATTAGGGCGGCATCGAAATATATGGAAGATTTTTTTTGCGGAAATTTAAAAATACCCGACCAGAATATTGTGCCATTTGTAACTTGACCGAAATTTGAGTAAAATCGGACAACTATTTCCCGTGCCAAAAATAGGTCAAAGATCAGGTTCCTAGTAAACCATATGTTTTAACCTATTTTCGATTGAGGAATTGCATTTTTTTCTCACCAATATGTAATAGTCAAATATTGACGTGTGTGGGCGGCGACTCGGCTCTAGTTGCCAACATGGTTGCAAATAGCCTATATATCTCTACTGTACTGTAAAATTTTTAAGGTCATCAAACTATTATTATGGCTTTTATATGGGTGTAATAACGGTTTTTTAAATGGGGCGTGGCACAGCCCACTTCCAATCTGTCTGTAATTTAAACTGTACCAACATCATATACCAAATATCGGCTTCATATCTCCTATAGTTCATGAGATACAGCCTTTTTAAGTTTCAAGTTTTGTATCCGATCCTGCCTATTTTTTTGTTGAAGCGAACTTTGCTGCTAAATGCGTCCACACACATTTTCAAGGCGATTAGAGAATCAGTTTTCCAAATATTAATGTTTTAAAAATAGGGTCATATGGACTGGGCCATGCCCACTTGATATATCAAAACTGCAAGTACATCATTTTTACTACCGACCACACAGCTACAGTCTATGAAAATTTCACTGCCTCAAGTTAAACGGCACCTACTAGTTTATCGACGAATGCGAACGTCACTGTTTGAGAAGCTTTTACTAGACATGCCGATTGACTCGACACTTATATCCCGCATGGTAGTCGCGTGTTCTAACCACTATCCCATGGCCAATTACTAATAATAATATATTGAAATTTAAAAATGTTATTTTTTATTATTTTACATATAATTTAGTTCCCATTTGAATTAAAAGAATAAATCAATTGACTTTTAAAATTTTTAAATATTTCTTTCCACTCTTCGTTCCAATTCTTTTTAATTACTAATGTTTTGACTATTAATTAAACCTGCTTCTAGAAACTGACAAATATTTGTTATATCTTGACAGAATTCGCAAGATTTACTCGATAACGTGGATTCCCCTTAACTCATCGAATCGATTTTAAAATTATCACTAATAACCGCAATAAGAATGTGATGAGAAATGTATCGATTACAATTGTCGATAATGACAATAATGTGTCATAGAATATTAACGATTATCATAATAAGTTAGACAAAAGTGTGTTAAGAGCACCAAACCATAAGCGAATGTAACCACTATCGGTTTTTGTCGCTATCAGCGAAAAAATTATTGTCATAATTAAAAAAAATTGATTTGATGACTTTGTTTTGACAGAATTAGCAAATGTTTCATGAGAATTTTAAACAATTTTTCGACAGTGAGTCGATATTTTTCATATTAAAAATCTACAACTTTTTTTTCGCTGATTTATCTTATTTAAGCATATTCTTTGCAATTTATGCTTCTTACTTTATTTGTAACTACTTTAAACTTTCATATGCATTCATAATTAAAATATCTCGATTCTTTATTAATTTTCCCAGTTGACTTTGACATTTGACAACAATATTTTTCAACCGTCACTTTGGAATGTAATTACCGTATAAAATATTCTATTGAAATTGCAGTTGCCGGCGTATTTCGATCGATATAACTGATTCTCAAAGTCAAGTTTAAATTTATGCAGCTCGTTTTTGTAGAAAAAAAAACATAAAAAAAGACAATATTGATTAAATATCGTAGCATAGACAACAACAATTTAAATCGTAAATTTATCGCTAGGAGAGAAGGCGCGCAAATTGGCGCCAGGAAAGGCAAACACAAAAAAAAAATCACAATAGCAACGATAAAACTAACAAAACGCATGCAATGCAAGTTTATTTCACGACAGTGTTTTTTTTTTCTTTTTTGTAACATCCGTGTGTCTGCCCCAGTGTATGTCCGTCCAAGCACTTTTTCCGCCTATCGTGCAGTTTGTCTTTGTGCGCCACCGTCGTCTACGCGTTTATTGTGTGTGATATCGAAAAATCGATGAACACTCTAGCACATGTGTTCACGAGAGTTGTTGTAGTATTTTCTTGTGTTATAATTATTTTATAATTCAAACACTTTTTAATTGAGCTCATGTCTTGTTATTCCTCTACAATAATAGCGGGAGGTCTATCACAAATATTACGGGTATTGCGGAGAGTCATAAACGTTTTAATAGAGTGTTTACACTGCTCGACACGATAACAACCTTGACTGAATTCCATAAATTACTAGTAGTACAAAAATCAATATATTCGATGTTTAAGGACGCAAATAACTGGAAAGAAATAAAAAAATAAACACTTGAGGAAAATGTATAGAGCACATTTTGTTGTCAATTTATTTATATCCATAAAACATTCTAATTGTATAGTTTATAACAGAAATTATACTAAACGGTTAGTTGTTAGTATAACAGCAATAATAATAGCAATAATTAAGCATTCATCAGCAATATGGTAACAATGCAATTATGCTACAGGAAAATTTGTTATACTATTAATTTAAGGCACAGCTAATTTAATGTTATCAAGCGTTTAATTGTATACAAAATTGAATTCATAAAATATTGGTAGCATTTAATATTGCAAAAATAAATTATGTCTAGTGTTTACTGGTTGCATTTTCGTTATCGAAATATGACTAATTGTCAACAAACCAGACATTTCTTAATAAATTGTCATTAACCTGGTGACAGTTATAAACAACTTATGATTTATGTATAGTCTATTTTGGGCTAAATTGTTTTTTTTTTTTTTTGTAAATACAGTCAAGTACTTTTATAGCGAAATTTTCAATGGCATAGCTTTGTGGTAAAATTTTATAATCTATATTTTGGAAAAGACTCTTGGTCGCCTTTTTCTGCCCCATAACTGAATTTTATGGCCATCCTCAGTTCTCAAATAAAAAAGTTGCATGTGCCACACTAAAGTTATATTGGGCAATGCCTTTCTCAAAGAATCTTGTTGCATCCCAATCCCCCAAGTTCATTGTCTACGTCATTTTGTGTTTAATAATTTCTATCCATTATCACATCAAAATCTAACTAACACATGCAATCGCTGTATTTGTGGGGTGTTTGCGACATCATAGTTTTTTTTATTGTTAAACAGGTCATGATTCATACGATGGAAAAATCCCCGTCTACGATGAAACTTCATTCTTTTAGTGATATTTTTATTTAGAAAATTCTTAGAAGAGAACCTGAGGTAAAAAGTTACATCTGCCATACTAAAAATATTATTGTCAATGTTTACATATTGGTCAAGATTCTTTGTTTGTTAAGTTAAATATTTGATTAAGTCTTTATTTACCACCAATTCCATTTTCGCTGAATCCTAAGTGTGTAAAATGACGAAAATTTTAAATTTATTGCAGAAATAAATATAATTTTTTTAATGGTCGCCGGCTTTCGATAAAATGCAATATAAGCTGTATTAAACCTGGTTTTCAATTTTGGTTTATTAAGTTGATTTGCATTTAAGCAAGCGTGTTATACGGCTTTTACCGGTCGTATATATTACAACCTACTTTATTATTATACCCATAAAAAATTAAAGACTTCTTTGTCAATGGCCTTAAATATTTTTCAGCTATCACTGAGAACTTTGAAATGCTTTCTGTCATTTTGTTAAGTTTATTCCGTATCGAAGCGTCAAACAACACAGTACAACATTTTTCACCTGATTGATTTGGGTCTCAATTCTGAGAACTGCACGTGAAAGTAGCCCCAATTTAAAGAAGTTCTGCATCATTCGTTTTGTCAAGTTACATGCCATAATAATTTAATATCGATTTGAAGTTAGTAATATATACATGGTTAAAGGTTTACTATTGTTCATAAACGTATGAAATATGAGAATACGGACGCGACAAATAATTCCGAAAGGAGTAAAGTACAGCAATGATGTTCTTTATAACACTTTAAATTTTAATGAAAATATTTTAGATCAAGTTAACTTCAAGTTACACTCATTTTTTATATTACACCGTGCAACATTTCTAAGGTCATCGTCTGGTGCCACCTTCGTACCCAGCTATTCCACGTAAATCATACGCCATGGAGTACAACGAAATAAATTTTATGGTGAAAACATCATAAAAAATAACCTTTTTTCCCATATTTTTGCAATTTTTATGCACTGAATGCAATTTTTTTTGGGTCTATTTGAGGTTTTTTTGCTCTGGTTTATATCTACAACTTTGCCAAAGAAAATTCCGAACGGTTTATGAAATATGGACTCCGTAAAAATGGTCAACAATTCATTTGGGGGGAAAATATTGGAGTATCCATAAAAAATGTTTCGATGTGATGGGGCCAAGTTCTTTGGGTATTTTTTTTAGTTTCAGTATATACTTTAAAAACAGCTGGGTACGAAGGTGGCACCAATTTATGTGTTGCACTGTGTTATCATAACTATACCCGTTAGGTTAGGAGGGTATATATTAATTAATTACGACCCAAAAGTATTACACATAGAAGAAGTCACATTAGACCCAAGGTTTCTTTGAACCAAATTCGATTCATGACTTTTTAAATCGTTTGAACCATGTCCGTCTGGCTGGTGCGCACGATAACTTTCGAAAGGCGCAACCAAATGTTTTGAAATTTTGCACGAGTTAATATTTCCCCAAAACTACTTACGGTATTGCAATTGGGATACATGGCGCCGCCTCTTCTGGTACCTCCCATACAAATACATCATTCCGCCCACTTTAGAAATCGAGTAATAATATCACTTCACCCAACGGGATCGTACCAAATTTCTGTATTTAGTAAAGCTTTAACAGGATAACGTTTTGGAAAAAAAATTGGAAGTTTACTCACGCCCCTTCTGGTACCTCCCATACAAATGTACCTTTCCGTCCACTTTACAGATGGAGGAATAATATCAATAAATCCAAAGTTATCGTACCCAATTTCTTAATTTAGTAAAGCTATAGCAGGATACAGTTTTGGAGAAAAAAACTGGAAGTCTAGGAACGCCCCATCTGGAACCTCCCATACCTATCTGGTACCGCCCACTTTAGAAATCAATTAATAATATTAAAAGCCCTAACGCGATCGAGCCCAAATTTTTTACGTAGTAAAGCTCAAGCAGGATAACGTTTTTGAGAAAAAATCTGGATGTCTAGACATGCCCCTCTTGGTACCTCCCATACAAATGTACGACTCCGCCCACTTTAGAGATGGAGTAATAATATCAATACACCCAACGCGATCGTGCTCAAATTCTGTGAGGGTATATGTAAGTCGGTTTGCCCAACTGAAACTTTCTTACTGGTATTAAAGATTCATTGAACCAATATCTGTTCACTCTGCAAAAACGTTTAGTTCTACTTCTACATCTTTAAATGTGTTCCTTGGTTACTGACTTCAAGAATTTGTTTTAGGCACTCTAATACGCTGTATCGATCGAGGTTATTGTAGGTCATTGTTTATATGATTATATGGCAGAATATGATCTGTCAATTTATTTGACATTCAAAGGCCATCAAGAATTGAGATGGTGGTAGTTGAAGACGACATTTCTTCCTCATTAGTGCTACCATTTGGATCAACGTCTTCCAGGGAAACCTGTATTCACTCATCTTCATTAAGATCTCTATCATCAATTACATATGTGTGTGTGCATATACGTACTTTAAAAAACTTTATCAAACATTCAGAGATTGCGGTTACGGACGCGACAATTTGTTAACACCAATATTTTTTTTTGGTATTTTTTCCGGGGGCTGATTATTATAATTTCCTAACTAGCACAATGCTCTAATTTGAAAACTGACAGCAATTACTAAGTTTGTCAACTAAAGTGACAACAATCAATATAATAATATATTTTGGTCACGGACGCGACAAAAGGATGTAGGATGAAGCAAACTTAAGAACCTTACTTTATTCAAACTCTGACCTATTTAGCTTCTTTTCTAAAAAGATTGATGTTAGTATACAAGTATTTTCTATTACAGTAACAATGCAAAATTACTTTATATAAAGTATAAATCATAAGGCTCATAAAAAAATTGTTCTTTTTTCAGTGATATATATCGGCCAAAAATTAATAGAATTAAAAATAACTTTGTATTTATATAATAATGAAATTTTATTCAGTGTTATAAGATATTTAAATTTTTCACTAATGGTGAAAACCATTTTGGGAGATGCTCAGACTCATCTTTTTTTCTGGCGTTAAATATATAATTTGATTTTTTAAAACTTCTTATATGATTTAATACGAATTTTGTACTTTTGTTCTGCTTTTATTTTCACCAAAAATCCCATCAGGCTATTTATATACAAATTGCTTATATCAAGTGTCGGTAATAGTGTTCAAGGCTCAAATTTCTAAAATAAATAACATCTTTCTTTCGTTGACTTGTATTGCCATATGTTATGCGATGCTATGTTGACAATAACTCATGTGTAGCTAAATACTTAAATTAGTGTGTTTGCATAATTTCCGAGAATACGCCCACATACTAGCGTCAAAACTGTTAAATTATAACCCTAGAGTTGTTCATGATTTAAACAATTAGATATTGTCGTGAGGAGTCATAATTATTAAAATACATAAAAAGAACACGACGGCAAATATCTCTGAGAAACTGGTTTACCCAAAAACTAACATCCATTAGCGTCATTTTCAACTGAAACTAATTTTGCATAAAGACGACGACCTCGTATAGCAAAAAAATAGTAGAAACGAAACCGTTGGGGAACTCCATTCTTATCTTCTTTTATTAATTAAGAAAAATTAAAAATTAAGACAATAATAATAAATACTACTATAGTATAAATGGTTTATCAGAAGATATCCTTAAAATATTTAACAATTATCAAGAACAAAGCAACTGCAGCACTTGCGTCAATTATTACCAACGACATAGTAGAAATTTCGTTAATCTTCAGTAATTTCCCATAAACGCAGGGCAAAGTTTACTCTGTGTTTTGGGCACAAACAAAAACATTGATAAAAAAACTAAATACTAATAAAAAATACTATGTTGCTATTTATAGCTGACCAACTGATATGAATTTAATCGCGTGAGTGGTGGTTAGTTACAAAGGGAGGAAACTATAAAACGTGACTTCTGGCAGTTGGCAACATAAGAGCAGCATCTGATATCGCTACCAACAACTGACCAACTTATAATGGTTTACTCGTAATCGCGTGAGTGGTTAGTAATATATGATCACTGACTACCAATAACAGGCCATTTGATATGAATTTAATCGTCTTGTGTGTGGTTAGTAACAAATAAACAACGTCAGGGATTAATATATCGGAATGTTAAACAATTACTCATGTCTTCATAAGATACCAGTTACTTCATATACTTTGCAGTGTTTTGCAGTTATCTTATCAGATAATGCATATTTTGTTGTTTATATGATTTTTTTCCAAAACTTTGAACTCTGCTATAATGAAGCATACTAAGCTTCTTTATAAAATTGCCAGATTGGTATAAAGGCAATATTGCATAAATATTTTAAGTGAAAAGCCCCATATTCTTTAAGGACAAGTTAATTATTAAAATTAAATTGTTTAATAGTCAATTGATTAACTTAAAAGTACACCTCACTCCGTTTGAACTTATCGCCCATACTGATAGCGCAAAACGATTTGGAAAGGCAGTTATATTTTGATTTGTTGTATTAGATCATGGATGGAGGAGGTAGTGATCGTGATAGTAGTGCCCGATTCTACGAAGTATTCCCCGCCTTATGCGCTGCCGACGCTAGCGTTCCCGAAATGAGGCGGGGTGCGTGTGTGTGTATAGTATTTGTTGTCAGTACTTTATGTACTTTAGCTGTTTGTTTTTATATTTGTGAATAACAATTGCGAATATTGTGTATCATTGAAACGGCGTAGAAGAGCTACCGTATTTTTTTTTTGTGAGTTTCCTATAAATTGTCGGCATCAATCGTGTTTTACCTTCATTCACAGTTTAGCTATCAAAATGGTAAAAAGTTCGTTTTTCGAGAGGCGACTACTAGACCGCCCAAGAAGTGAGATATACATACGGCGAAAAGAAAAAAGAGTAAGTTTGGACAAGAGTTAACAGATCATAATAATCGGATACGAAAGGAGGAATCAAAGTGAGGTTAAGGCGAAAAGTTTAGTTAGGACATGTTATAAGTTCATATGGGGTATAAAAAGTTTTCTAGTAACATAATCCGCTACTGAGGTCATTATTACTGACTAGTTTTGGTGATTCTGATTTTCTATTCTTTTGAATATTCGATGGTAATATGACAGTTTTGCTGTCCTTTCCGTTATTGGTAAAAAAAAGTTTAAAAAAAAATCATTTGTGGTACTCAACAATGCTGAACCATAAATGCCCTTTAGTTTTAAATACCAAAAACAAAGTTAAATTCAAATTCGGTGAATGTAAATTTTTGTGCAGATAATGCAGTTCCACAGTGTGTGTTTCAGTTTGTAACTAAAGTGTGGTTTTTATATGAATCATGGCTTGAAATATTATATCGCAAGCTTATACGCTTACTACGTTAGATATTAACTGTTCGTATTGTTTAAAAATTAAAAAATTACATCGACGTATCGATAAAACATTTCAATACCTCAACATAAAAAAGACTCAATTCATAAAAAAGCAAAGTATACAGGAGAAGGAAAGAACGTAATAAAATTGGACAAATTATTACAATAAGGATTTGTTTTAATGCAGTTTTTATTCAAAACATTAGCTTTAGTTTTCATTTAATCAGTACGAGATTTTAGTGCAAGGTGTATCAGGACGAAATCAACATGAATCTATAAGAAACCAAAGTTGTTTTTTTTATATTAAGGTAACGAGAATTTCAGATCTTACAACAAGTTGACATTTGAATGTTTTTTTTTTCAATTTTAATAAACAAATTGATTCAAATCGAAAAGTTTGCTGATTTCTATATTGATTTTCTACTTGGTATATTTGTTTAGTGGTAATGCAGTTGACTCTCTTCTAGTTGCAAACTTTATTGTCCATAGCTTATGATAATTACCTCTTTGTCTGCGTCTTTGTAATTTTATAAATTACAACAACAACAAAAATAACGCTTTTATTTTTTTTTGTTTTAACAACAAATGAAGTGAAGTGTCGATAAGGCAGTATGATTATCGATTCGCAATGTGAAAAGTAATGTTTTATATTAATTTATTGTGAAATTTATAAAAATTCACTCATTGATTTTTTACAATCTTTAATTGGTATTTGAATTAAAAAATTGTGTAAAATGTTATATGCAAACACTTTCAAATAGCTAAAAAGTGATACCTTTATGTGGATAAAAGTGACCGCAGTGATATGGATAAAATGATAAGTCTTTGCAGATTTTACGATTCCCAAAGTTTGAGCACTATTGGAGCTTGTTAACCAGTGCCGCTGATGCCTAAAAGTTCCTAAGGTCCAGTAGCCACGTTTGGGGGTCTAACTCATGAACGACTAGTCCAATTTTGCGGCCTAACAAAATTATTTTTGATTTTATTTTTTCATTATCTTTTAAAAATATTTTTTTTTATTTTTTTAGACGAAAAAAAAAATTTTTTTCTAAAAAAAATTCAAAACTGAAAATAATATTTTTTTACTTCTAAAAAAAATAAAAATAAAATAATTTTTAAAAGATAATGAAAAACTCAAAACGAGTCATACAACTTTTACGTAGTCACATAACCTTTTAACAAAATAAGACATAAATCATTAAAATCGATGAACGCGTATCGCTTTTATTCACAATTAAGTGAAGGTTTTTCATTTTGACAAGAATATTATTAATCTGCTTTCATATAAAAACTCTTAAAGAAATGCATGGTATCCTTGGCATTGAATAAGATAATCCTACGTTAAAAAGTTCATCCGGCTGGGACCTTCGAAATTTAGGGTTTACAATTCTTGAATTTTCTGTCTCTGTTTTACTCAAAATTAGTACCCTAGCATTTGCGAATTTTCTTCGTCTTAAATTGACACGAGAGCTGCTAATTCTGAATTGAAATACCGCAAATGGTTAAAGAATTTCTCCAAAGCCTGAAACGTAAAAGATTCCTCTATACGATACTTACTAACTTCAAAACGATATTAAATTATTATGGCATGTAACTTGATAAAACTAATGATGCAGAACTTCTTCTTTTTGTGGCTACTTTCACATGCAGTTCTCAGAATTGAGTCCCAAATTCATGTGTTGAATGTGTAATGCAATACAAATTAACGTCCTATAGCACCTGCTTTCCTAATTTCTCTTGTGTAAGAAACTAATTCATTTAGCTTAACTTTTTTCTAAAACAAAATTCTACGCATTTGTTTACTCAGTGTAAACATAACAAAGTCTCCATGTCCGAGTGGAAATCTTGTCGACTGCTTTGACACTTTCATAATGCACTTGAGGCGCTGAGAGACTAACTATACGTGTGTGTGTTCTGTTGCCCACGTGGTGCGGTCAATTACAGAGTGTGACACAACGACAACAAGTCAACAAGTTAATGCAAACGATTGACAATGGATTAATGTGAAAAACAAATGATTTATTATGAAAGATAAACAATTGATGACAGCAAAGCAAAGTGACAAATTTAGTTTATAAAGAATGAAATCAAAAACAAAGAGAAATTGATTAAAATTACACATTTTACAACGATTAGTTCTTTGATATTAAACTATCAGTTCTTCATCATCGGCCATTGAGTCATCCTTAATATTATCTTAGGACAACATCCTCATAGTCATCACCATTAACAAGACATCGCTTTTATTATCACCAATCAGTCATAGAAAAAAAACCATTCAAGTCATTGAAATCATGTCCTTGTTGTGTAAATAAAAAATCACTGCCATCGAAAATTTATTTTGCAATTTTTGCATATTTTTAATGAAATGCTGCTGCCATTTCTTATAATTTTTTTTATATTTTTTATTTTTTTTTTTAGATATTAAATATAATGGCTGATTTTAATACAGATTGTTTTATGTTGTTCTGTACAGCACAAAATTTAGTTGTTGCTTTTTTTCGTATACATTTCGTTACTTCTGAGTTATATATATGTCAATGTAATTTACTGCTATTAAATCGAAAACACACTATGTACTCTGAACACCCGTCACTCACCCAAAGTTTAGAATTGTTGAAAATATTTCGATATTTCAAATGTTGTTTTTTTGTTTTTATAACAAGTTGATGATAGTTCCTACTGTCTGTATTTCGTACTACTACCACTCCACACCGACACTGACACCCACACTCACTCACAAATCCCCCAAAGAGTATTGTTGGGTTTGTAATTTGTTGATATTTTAGGAACGTATTTTTTTTTAATTTTTTTTGTATTAATTCGTTATATCAAACCACACCATTTACTTTTTGTGTCATTGTTTAAGATTGCCTTAATTGTATTTTAAATTACAGTTATTAATTTTATTATTTCTTTTTTATTCTCTTTTTTGTTGTGCAAATTCAGGTGCTGTCTATGAGCAATGATGATTACCGCAAATCATCTATATTCCAAACAGGATCATTTGATTTGGATTTCCCGATACCTGATTTAATTGGAACTACAGAAATTTTGACAGAAGAGCATCGGTAAGTTTAATTTGTTGTTTGCTGCGATTTAAAGTATAATATTTTATACAGCCTTTATCTAAATCTCTTTTTAAAATTTTGTGCCGTTTTTTAATTGGAAGTTATTGAATGAACATTATCCATTTTACTAATTGTTTGTATTCGTAATTAACAAATATTTTCTCTTTCTCTCCCTCTCGGGGTTTAGTGAAAAACTTTGTGGTCATTTACCTGCCCGCGCTGAAGGTTACTCCTGGTCGTTGGTCTTTAGCACATCTCAACATGGATTCTCATTAAATTCCTTATATCGTAAAATGCAGAGACTTGAAAGTCCGATACTTATAGTTATACAAGATACAGAGCAAAATGTAAGTAATGCATAGAAATAAGAAAAATTAAATATTATATATAAAGAATCGTTAGTAAAGAGTTCAAATGGGGATTGCAAATATTAAAAAGTGTGTTACTATATTACTTTCATATCTAAAGCATCATCGCTTTAGTCTCAATGCAGTTAAACAAAAGAGCCTAAAACTTGACAAATTCCCTTATACGATACTTATTAACTTCAAATCGATATTAAATTATTATGGCATGTAGCATGACAAAACGAATGATGCAGAACATCTTCTTTTCGGGGCTACTTTTACGTTTTGTTCTTAGAATTGAGTCCCAAATCAAGTTTAACTTGTTTTAAAGCTTCCCCATTTTCTAGTTTGAAATCAAGTCAAGTTTTAGAAAATGTATTGGAATTTAATTATTTCTTTTATTTTTTCGCCAGTTCTTTTTCTTATATAAGAACATTTTGACACAATTTTAAAACTGTATTGCCATTATATGAATCTCATTCAATTTGATCCTCAGTGTTGCCTTTTTTTGTTTCAAAACATTCAAATTTCTGCAATTAGACTCACAAAACCTGCAATTCACATTTAAGTAAGCGAGACATTATTTGTGACTGCCGTAACAAGTATCAAATTGAATGTCGCGCGTCTTATATACACACATACCTACATATATACAATTTATATGTTTATTTCGTATTCTCTGGCCTAATTAACATTTTTAATTAACTCAATGTAATTATTGTTTCTTAATATTCAGGTTTTTGGCGCTTTAACGTCTTGTTCCCTGCATGTGTCAGATCATTTCTATGGTACCGGCGAATCACTTTTATACAAATTCAATCCCAGCTTTAAGGTTTTCCATTGGACTGGTGAAAATCTGTACTTCATCAAGGGCAACGTTGAAAGTTTGTCTATTGGTGCTGGAGAGTAAGTATTTGCCGTCAATTGATATTTATTTTTATTTGTTATAAATTTGTTTGTTTGTGTCTTACCCACAGTGGTCGTTTTGGTCTGTGGCTTGATGGTGATTTAAATCAAGGCCGTTCTCAATCCTGCAGTACATATGGCAATGAACCATTGGCGCCACAAGAAGATTTTGTTATAAAAACACTCGAATGCTGGGCATTTGTTTAAAACAATAACACAACAACAAACGCATGAATATATATGTTTCTTTTTTGTTAACTTACATTCACACACACACACACACACACGAGCTGTGTTAATGATGTGTGATGGATAATGGAATTTTGTCATCATCTCCTTTCAAAACAAAAACCAACCAAGCAACCCAACCAACCAATCCAATTCAACCATTATCGTTATGTGGAAAACAACCTACAAATACCACTATCTTTATGCATATTCTACATACACACACATACAATATATCTTTACATACAAGACAAATGATAAATTATTTGAAACGAAGGAAAACAACAACAACAACAAAAATACAACAACCCAAAATTCAAAAACTTAGCTTAATCGAGTAAAGAAACAATTAACGTTAATGCAAAAACAACAATAGTTAATAAATTAACATTTTTTGTATACTACACACACACAAACAAACAAAGAAATTATAGTAATGAAAAGAAGGAGAGGAGAGGAGGAGGAATTCAATAATGATTTAACTCAAATCATACAATTTCCTATATGTTATTGTTACTAGAACTACCCACACACACACACACAGACACATACACTTATTGATGATTACTTAGTTATTTAGTGTGTCATCCATTAAGAAACGCAATTCAATGTTAACCATGCCCTCCTCCTCCTCCACCATTTAAAGTAAAAGATTTATAATAACTTTATGTATATGCAAAAACATCTTCATCATCGTCTGTCATCCATCGAAATTGCCATCATATGTTAAAGAATAATAATAACGTGGACACCATTTTTGTCTCATGCAAATATTATATATTTACACATAAACTGTTACGATTCATCATCATCATCTTTCATGCGCACTATGGCCCATTCATTAATTAATATATTTATGATTTATTATTCTCCTGTATCCTTTTGAATATGTGTGTCCTTTATTGTTTAAGTTTAAGATTAAGAATATTATGCTATTATAGACCTCATAAGAAGAAGAAAAAGATTGATCCGTGAATGAAACAAGAGAGAGAGAGGGGAAACCGCAATCAAAAGCCAATTTACTCCCCCCCAACCCAAAAAGCAGAGCGAGCGACATGCTACATAATAACAACAAACAATTTTCGTCGTGAATTTATAAAACAAAAAACAATAACTTTTTATTAACAACAAGAAACTAAACCAACCAAAATGTTAACTCCTTAAAATAAGCCACATTAACTGCGACAAAATCAATCCCCTAACATAAAATTTGAACGAATTGTTAAAAAATCTTGTGCAATTTCATAAAGATTTATTACTTTCCTTCCAAAAAAACAACAACAACAACAAGTGGAAGGAAAATATAATTATATTAAAAACAATATTTAGTTATCCCACAAAACAAACAAGTGATTTTTTTCTTTTAATTTTATTTTTATATAATTTTCTTCGTTAAGTCATTTATTTTTTAATGATTGATAAGTTTTAATTCTTTTTTTTAACAAGAAAATAAAACAGACATTACCGAAATGCTTATGATTTGAAATATGATTTGGTTTTATTTCTTTACATTTAAAATACAGCTTGAAGGGACTTTTACAAGTTAAGTATTGATGAAATATTCATTCTTTGGCTAAGAAATGTGATATGTGAGATAAAATTCCAACATCAACTTTATTACATTATTATTACCGACAATATTTAAAATTCTACAGTTCATTTTATAATTTTTCGGAACGGACTTGAGCAAAATTATTTTTGTACACATTTACATCAACCTTGATCATGAATTCGGGTTTAACATATTTTTGAGTAAGAATGGCGACAATTCTCGAATGTAATAAAAGCAATTGTCGCAGCTATCTTCTTTACAAAACGATGCCGTATTCTGACGACAGTAGAAATTCGGCATTCGCGTAAACGTTATTGATAAATAATGATGGCTGGTGTAAATCTCTAACTTATTTATTGTCGTTATAGATTAAAAACGACTTTATTCGTCGTTTTTGTTGAATATCGAATTGACAGTATTTTTTATAGTAACAACCGATTTTTGTCGATGCTATTCCCTTCCCTATTGTGTAAGCATATATCAGCGATATGCATCCCACAGCCTCGCGAGGCCGGCAATAACAGCTTTTCCGCACAGACTCGATCGGCAATTCACACATACATGAAAATTGTTTTTTGATTCAAAACAGTCAATCTCTACTTGTGTTAACAACAAGCTTGAAAACAGCTCTTTTACCTGGTCTATCCCTCCAGCGCCACTCAACGAGTTTGTTGCCGATAACTTATCGAGATAGAGTATTTTCATCCATTTGTTCTATTTGAACGCGCTTGACTACGTCGATGTCGTTATACAGCTCATACACCTCATAGTCTATTTGACGACGGTACTCGCCGTTAACATAAATGGGCCCAAATATTTTGCAAAGTATTTTTCTTTCGAAGACTCCCAGAATAGATTGATCCGCTTATGTCATTACTCAAGATTCTGCGTTGTAGAGCAAGACAGGTAGGATCAGAGTCTGGTAGATTTGAAACTTTGTTCACCGATGGAGAGGATGGCATTATTTTTGTTTACGGCGCAGCCAATGTAGACGAAATTCTCTACTACCTCAAAGTTATCTGCCTTCGGGAACGAACAGAGTAAGAAGTGTTCCCCGCATATAAGCAGCACACTCTGCGTGTCCGTGTCCAGATTACCATCTCAGTCCTTACAGGTGCACATCCCTGTTCCAAAATTTTTTCTTTTAGCATTTTGGTAGAACTTTCGGGCTTCACCTCTATCCCTGTACCTTTCGATATTATGTCTATCTCTTTTCTTCTTTTTCGCCTGAAGAGGGGATTCATCTTTCACCCTCTTCTTATTATTTCGTTCCGTCGCACAGAGGCTTGAAATGTACCAAAAGTGAGGATTAATTCAAAAACTGAAGTTTATCTTGCACTAACATGTTTAGTATTGGGTGAAAGTAAATAAAATTCTTCATCTCTAATTACTAAAATTACAGCTTTAAGTAAATTACTTTATTGCGTGACTTGCCAAAAACAGAAAATTGAGATATTTCGATCACTTATAATTTTTGTTAGGTCTTCTAAAAGTAAAAATATTATAGTGGAACCAGTGGTATTTGGGTATATCGTTAGATATATTTTGTTTAGATAAATGTTTTGCAAATATGTTTAATGCGTTTCTTGAAAGAGCTCTATAAATGTTATATTTTCGTTATAAACATTAAGTTTTAACTAGTTTCTAGGCGAGATCAAGCAAATTTTATTTAATGCTCTTATAATATGAGATATCAGCTAATATATCCAAAAGAAATATCTTGCGGATTTACTGCGTTTTTTTTACTAATTTAAGTTATTATTTTTCTCTTATTTTTTATATGAAAAAAATAAAAAAAATATCAATTACCAGAATTAATTCCCAGTTTACCTATGTTTCAAACCACTGTCCGTCGCCGCACGCGTTGCCTTTCGCTGCAGTTTTGCCTTGTATGCAGCATCCTTTTCTCAGATATTTCGCGACATTCTTCATCGTAATAAAGCTTGAAGCTCGAAAAGTATTCGCCTTGATGCAGATAATGACTATTCGTTCACTTACTGGGTTAAACCGCAAGACCAGATGACGAAGACTCTTGCGAACTATGAAGCCCTATCCAAGTTCATATGTTTCTGCATGACAGATGTAAAAGTTGTCACAATTCTTTGTTGTATGTTATGCATTCCTGTCTCATTTTCGCATTTTTTACATGAGTGTTATAACCGCCTTTTATTTGCCGAGGACATTAACTGCTACCTTGAGGGTTCCAATCGATTGCCATCTTAGAAATATCGTTCTAGGGTTGCCTCATAACATAGCCAATCCAGCTCCATTTTGTTTTCGTAATTACGTTCCGTATTGGTGTTTCGCCAGTTCAGATTCAAAGAGAAATGGTAAAGTTTAGTTTTAAGGTGGATTTGGGGAGATTCAGGGACTCCAAAGGACTGATTTGTCTTGTTCATGCGATTTGCAATATCCTCACGTGAGCCTTCGGTGGTGGTTATAATGCACCCCAGATATCAAAAATACTGAACATTTTCGAGTTCCACATTGTTGACAGTGAACTTGGAGTGATTATCCGTGTTGATACGTACAACCTTTGTCTTGCCGATGTTAATGTTCAGTCCAACATTGGATCTTATATGGTGTACTTGATCCAATTTGGCTGATAAATCAGAGCAGATGGGGCGAGCAGACATATATCATATATTCATACCTATGTAATGTCCCTTTTAATGCTTGTTGCTTCCTGTAGCATCCAGTACGATGGTAAATTACAGTGGTGATAAAATACATCCCTACCGTACTCCAGTGGTTACACCAAATGGATTGATCAACAAACGTTCAGGCAGAACTCGGCTTCTTGAATTCTGATTCAGGTGGAACTCGCTTACATTTGAGAGCGTGCCAGATCGCCTGATGATAAAAAGTATAAATTTTTTTCGCGAAGTCTATGAAAAGTTAATATAGTAAGAATCGTCATTCCACAGATTGTTCCACTATGATTCGTAGACTGTTTACATGATCAGTGCAAGATAGGTGTGATCTAATACCGGCTTGTTCAATGCGAAGATCTGCTGCAAGTGAAGATGACATCCTTGAGTGGACTATTGTGGCTAACAGCTTGTTGACCATAGTTAAGTGTGTTATACCTCTCTAGTTTTTACGTTCTGTAAGATCACCTTTTTGGCAGCTTAATTATGACTGCTTCCCTTGCCGACTTTCAGTGAGCGAATAGCATCGGCTATCTCGGTTTCATCTGTCAGCTCTAATTTCATAAGAAGTGCAATAGCATTGCCAGACAGTTCCCCCATTTGGATTTTTTGAGGATATGTGGTTGTTCGGGCTTTCCCTAAAATCTGTTTTGCAATCCTGTGCAGATAACCAATCCTGTATGTATCGGCAGCCGCCTGGGCTTCAGAGGACATGTTCCAGGTCCAAACACACTTTTCTCGCTGCGCACATGATTTGATCAGGAGGTCTAAGGTGGTATATTGAGGTAGTAGAGGTCTGATATCTACACTTTACGTTGCGGGTAACCGAGATGTTGTGTCGCGCTCTGTGAAAAAAGTTTTTGATTTCATGTTTTTTATTGATTAGGTACACCTTCATACTGGGCCCTTAAGGAATCGATGTAGCTTTTGCGTACATGAGTGGTAATAAGTTTGACTACGTCATATCGTTTTGGCAAAGACTCAGTTATTTGTCGTCTGATTGCAGATATTTTCAGTCGTATCTCCCCTACAAGCAAGTGGTGAAGCTCCATCAGCACCATGCCTGTCGCGCACATCCAGTAATGACCACACCACATTTGTTTATCGCAATGTGGTCAATTTGAGTTTCTGTTCGGTGAATCGGGGAAACCCATGTTACCTTGTGTAAGTCCCTGTGAGAGAAGATAGTGCCGCCGATAGTGAGGTCGTTATTTGCACAGGTTCCGGTGAAAAGTTATCCATTCTCGTTCATTTGTCCCAGTCCGTGAGATTCCATTACGTTTTCTATATTTGTGTTATTTGGACCCACTTGTGCGTTAAAGTCACTTAGAATAATAACATGTATTTCTTTATTTTATATACGTAAGTAAGTATGAAATATTTTGTGCACAAAATTTTCTCTCATGTAGCGAGGAAAAGATGTTATTGCTAAATTTATTTTAAATTTAAATGAAAATTGAAGCATTATGTTCTATTTTCCCATTATCTATTTCGAAATTTTCAGATTTAACTTTAACAGCTAACATATCAATTTACGTTAGTGTATCGTATGATACATCAAATTCGGCTAAAGATCAGAAAAATGTTTTTTTTTATTTATTGTTTGATATTTTTGGTCAAATTCAGAATACAGAACACTAGGATGACGCGTTTCGAACTCTATGACGAGTTCATCTTCAGACCCCTTTGTGACGAACTGATGCACAATGGCACAATTTATATTGATTGCATGGCTTGGGCTTAACTTAAGAGAAATGATATTAAGACTGTCGAATATAACAGTTTTGCTGTTTTAAATAGGAGCTCGCAATTTTTGCAAATATGAATTATAATAATTACCCATGTCTAATTTTTTAAAATTCAAATTATAATTTCAACACACAAATTAGCCTTTATCCATTTTTTTTCTTCGTCAAATTTAATACAAGTCCTGGTAGGACTGGTTAAATTTTTTAAATTAGTGTTTTTTTAATAAAAAAAATTTAAATCTTTCAATTAAAATATTGTTTTGTTTTAATTAATATCAATTCTGCTAAAATAATTTTTTGTATCATATGTTTTATATGAAAAGATAAAATTTTATATGAAAAGATAACGTTGGCGGTTTCCACAGATATAATACGTTTCTGTCTTTCTTTCGATGTGGAAAAAATTTATGGATTGACTTAACACCCTCTCAATTGATTTTGTTCGCTTAAATACTTTAGACCATACTAAATTTTATTATATTGTTAAATTATGTGTTTCGTCACATCTTAAGTGTCTAATAGACTACGAAAGAAATTAAGAAGGTTAATGGGTTGGAACTTCTAAAAAAAATGTTCCTTACAACATTTGTGTAGTCGTTCTTAACCAACATATTCACATACATACATATACTTCCCTTATGCACTGTTATATTATGTACATTCTCATATATCTGAATCGTAACAGCTTTCACCAATATACTGCATGCCCTCCCTCACTCATTTCAATGACAAAAATGAGCATAATGTGAAATTTGTACTAAGTGTGCAATATAAAAAGCACTGAATTGTTGTTGTAATTATTTATAAACGTGACATTTTTGTTTTGTAAATGTGTAGAATACTATTATCTATCAAAGAAACCCCCCAAAAAATATGTAATTGCAGCAATTTTTGTAGGTCAAAGGTAACGCAACACAACCCCCTCCCTCCTATATTCCCTTATAGAGCTTTAGATAAAGTGTTGAAATTTATTTTTATTTTTGGTAAAATGTATAAAATCTTATAAGACTTAAATGTAAATTTTTCCAAAAAGATCTACAGAAGACAAGAAATTTGCCCGTTGTACTATAATGAGAATGATTTTATTTTGTAGAAAATTTCTATATAATGTTTATATGTGTATACAGATATGCGAAATATACACACACATACTACATATAAAGTAGATAATATTTAAACACCGCTATATCAAAAATAGTATCTTATGTATTTATATATTAAAACAAAAACGAAAAACTCGAAATTTCAAACAAAACAAAATTGGACCCTTACAAGAAAAACGAAATTTTCTCTCTACATAACTACAGGGTGTGTCATATTTGTTAACAGCACATAAACATAATTTAGATTTTGCGACGTTTCCAACAATTTGTATAGCAACAAATAAAAAGCAAATTTTTTAACGCGAAAAACATCTCGAAATGTGGGATGAGAGACCAAAAACCCATGAAAATTATCTAAAGGCATAAATTGTAGTAATAATAAGAAAAAAAATAATAAAATTAATTATTATTATTAGTAAATATTAAACAGAAATGCTTTATTACCCGTGTAAGAATAAATTGTGCTTATATTTATATACTTACATACACAAATATATTTAGTATATAGTTTATAGTATTTACATTAAACCATTAACAATTAATTTAATTAATTTTAACACTAGTTTTTAATGTTGTCTTATTATTTGTGATTAACACATAATATTTAAGTGCATTTTCATGTGATCAATTGAATTTAACTGAATGCTCGTATGTATGTTATATGAGTAGATTTCTATACAGGGTGATTCAGGAAGTTCCGCACAAATTTTTGTCCGAAAATGCAAGGGTGCGAAATGGCAGCGGTTTCAATAATTTCGGATTGGAGGGTAGTAGGGTAGAGTTGCTAACTTCTGGGCTAGTTGGAAAGGGACATTTCTAAAAATACCAAAACGAAGCCCGATGGTCTTACCGTTCCAAAGTTATGACCATTTGACTGAAATGCAATTTTTTTATTTTTTTGGAATCGAAATTAGCACGTTTTAGATTTCAGTCAAATGGTCATAACTTTGGAACGGTGAGACCTTCGGGCTTCGTTTTAGTATTTTAGAAAAGTAAGGGGTATTACTATCTTTAAAAAAAATAAGTTACCTGCCATCTGGCTGAGCAAATTGAGGTTATGTTAGTTTTTTTCATTTTTTTTTCGGAAAGCTCTGTATCTTGGCGATTTGACTTTTTTATAATTTTTTTATTGATTCTGAAAGGCCTCCTTTCCAACAAGCCCAAATAAATCCGACCACTCGCTCAGAAGTTAGCAACTTTACCATACTACCCTCCGACCGTCAATCCGAAAATTTTGAACCCGCTGCCATTTCGCATCCTTGCATTTTCGGACATGGTCCTAGTGGACTTTTCTTCAAGAAATGAGGCCTTAAACACTCTGTATAATGTATGTTCTGCAGATAGATGACCAAATATTTTTATATCTCAGGTCACCATAAGCATGGCAGTGACATCCGTGGTCTCCGCTTATACCATATCTCTGCAGCTTCTGCTAAAATCGTCGTAGGTAGTTTTTCCTCACCGTATTTTCTAACCGGCCAGTGACCGGTGATGTGTCCTCTGGATATCCATGGTAGGCCAAATATGTTTGGTGGCCCATCACACCCATCATTCCTTTGCAATGAGGTTCAGTTTCTCCACAATAAGCAGTTTCCCCCTTATGAGGGGAACACCAATGTGACCGTAGATTAATCTCCAGTGGCTCCATTGAGTCAATTACAGATTTAGGTTTGACATTGTTGATGTTCAGGAAGGCGGCGAGTGCGTATTCGTTGTAGTTCAGGGATCTTCCTATAAAACTGATTATCGAATGTAATGCTGTTTCCGTGGAGTTATCCTTCGTGTATGCATCTGGATCCTTGGATAAGCTATCTGGTTTAAGTGGTGGTCTTATATATACATCAATTATTCTATCCAAAGTTTTAAGTGAGAAGAAAAATAGGCTAATCGGTCTTAAATCCTTCGCCTTATTATAGGATAAATACCCCTATAGGGATAAATACAATAAATTATAAATGTATGTTGAGCCTTGGATAGGACTTCCGGTTTATGAGATGATCTGATATATACATCAATTATTCTGTCCATTGTCCCTAGTAAGTCTTAAATAAGTAAGAGACCGGCCGTTGCATGATGGTTAGAACACGCGACTACCATGCGGGAGATCACAGGTTCAACTCCTGGCTCTAGTTTTAAAGAAAACATTTTCTTTCATTGTCGGCTCCCCTCGAATGTTGTCGACAGCAACTTCGTAGTATCAGTGTCGAGTCAATCGGCATGTCTAGTAAGAGCTTCTCAAACAGTGACGTTCGCATTCGTCGATAAACAAGTAGGTGCCGTTAGTTGTGAATCTAAAAATAGAAAGCGTGTTAATTCACAACAACGCGAGAAGCTATCCCATACCTCATTCCTGGGGTTTAAAGGGAAATTAAGTTTTTTTTTACAAGTCTTAAGTAAGAGTAAATATAGGCTTATTGGTCTAAAATCCTTGGCATTAGTGTGGGATGCCATCCCCTTTAGAGATAAATACAATTTTGTAGATTGTCCACCTCGTTGGAATGTTGGACAGCTGCTGACAGGATCTGAAGATTGTCAAGAGCCAGAATGTCAATACGCCGATGGTCTT
This sequence comes from Muscina levida, assembly GCA_964034835.1. Classification (NCBI taxonomy): domain Eukaryota; kingdom Metazoa; phylum Arthropoda; class Insecta; order Diptera; family Muscidae; genus Muscina; species Muscina levida. The sequence goes on along the minus strand of OZ035880.1, from coordinate 65,782,372 downwards.
CTGTAGATTCGCTGGAATAAAACCATCGGGTCCCGGAGAGATGGGTGGAAAGTTCAAAATCGATGTTAGGTAATCGGTATACCGGAAATATCAAAAGTTTACAGTCCGAGTTTTCCATAAACTGGTAAACTCTTTCCTGGCAGCCTGGGAAGTGCGCAGCCATCGATTCCTCCAGAGTTTCGCTACTGTTGGAAGTCCATAAACTATCTGTTCTCTGTATATATGATGGTATAATTTGATTCGAGGATAAAATCTTACGTAGCCGATTAGCTTTCGAAGAATTTTCTACACTACTGCAGAGATTTTTCCATGACTGCCTTTTCTAATCAGGTTCATGAAACTGTAAACTGAAGACTAAAGACTACCCAATCGCATTTTTTTCCTTAGTCCTGGTTTTGGCCATTGCTCGCTGATTTATAAGATTTCATGCGATTTTCGTCATCCGTTGCTTCTAGGATATGGCCCAAAAGACCATGTGTTTTTCTGCTGCCTTGATTAGGAGTTGGCCGTTCTCGATCATAGATCCAGTTCCATGGCGGCCCATTATCGATTTCATGCTAGTGTTATTGTTGCCCAGTGTGTCCAAAGCTTTTTCGAAGTCAATAAAGGCTAGATATAGTGCAGATCTCCATTCTATTAATTGCTCGATTATTATGCGTAGGTTGTAAATGTGATCTACGCAGAATTTTTGAGTTTTGAAACCAGCCTGTTCGCAACAATACTCTTTTTAAACTCTTATTCAGTTCGTCGGAAAGTTCAATATTGTTCCATTGCCTTTGTACAATATTCTGGATCAGGAAGGCGCTCGTTTGGAGGTCTGGTTTTAACAGCTCTGGATTGATGATGTCAGGCCCGTAACAGGGGTAATACCACTAGAGTTTCTCTTTTTCCCGGATTTTTCATTTCCCGGGAAACCAGGAAAAATTTGTGCATTTCCTGGGATCCCGGGAATTTTCGCGGAGTAGAAAAACAAAACAAACTATGTTAATTTTCTTCAATTTTGTAGTATGAGATTATATAGTACAAGCTGCAAGTAAAACAAAAACATTACAAACAAAAACATAACAAACGAAAAACATTAATTTTAATGTAAATGTATTTGTTAAACAATAAAAGTTAATTTGTCATTTTGAAAATACGTTTTTAAAACAGAAAGAACGTTATTAGTTTTATCAGACAGTCTGTTTCTAATTCTGTTTACAAATTGCCCTGTTGTTTAAAACATTCTCTAGCTTTCAACTGATGTTGGCCTTATTGTCAGAAGAGAATTCAATAAAATGGTGACATTTTCCGTTGCTTTTCCACTTACTTCGTAAAATTGTAAATCTTTTTTATCGAGTAATTAAGTTGTCTATTACTTGATGCAACATGTTATTTGTTATAGCATCGGTTAAAATATCCTCAAATAGTCTTTCGGTACTAATGTCACAAATAGGAATTTCGTCCGATTCCAGAACTTCGTCGATAACGTCTTCTGTAAAAAGTCGAGTATAAATTTGTTCAGCGTACGCGATTACATTTTGTTTTGAAGCAGTTAGAAATAAGTTATTAGCTTTCTTATCAAATACTGTAGGATCTGTAAGATACTTCACTATAGTATAAAGTCACTTGCCCCTTTTTTCTTCAATTCGCTTCTTTAAAGCTTCTAAAATTTGATCTGCCAAATTTGTTTTAATTTCCCGGGAATCCCGGACGAATTTCCCGGGAAACCGGGAATTGAAAATGACCGGGAATCCCGGGAATTCCCGCCCGGGAAATCCCGGAAGAGAAACTCTAAATACCACCCATATTCGGTCGACAGAGCCTCGTTTGTAAATAAAAGAGAACACCAAGTTACTGTTACTGTCCCTAAGAATAACATAAAGCACAATGACAAAAAACCATTGTTTTCAATAAATATTATACACAAAAACATATATTTTTACACCTACATATTTCGAGTACAGCAATTCAGCTCCAACATCAAATCACATACATACAAAAGTATGCGAAACGTCAGTAATGCTACGTTCTTTAGACATTCCTTAATTTCTTACAAACATTTAATTTGTAAACAAAGTTTTAGCTAACCTCAAAAAAACAAAAACTTTACACAAATATCATTGTTGTTATTATGGAAACTCAATGTTTTTTCATAAATAAAAAAAAATCGCAACCAAAAAAAATTGCATCAAAATACATGTAGTGTATTACGTATAATGAGCATAATTAATTTATCATTATCAAAAATTGAAATGTATTAAAAATATTAGTTTTTTTATATTGCATTGAAACTTCTGTCAATTAAATTGTAGACTGGATCATTCCTTTGACAAGCAAAATGAAGAAAAAAAAACAAATATTAAAAACGATGATAGAAAAACATAATTTTTATAAAATAAAATTATAAACGTAAACAAAATAAGAAAGATATTAATTGAAAAAAAAAATACCAAAATAATTTCGTTAATGTAAACAACACATGTACTACTGGCGCCATCTATCTATCTATCTAGCGATTTATATAAAATGGACACTTGATATTATGTGCTGGTGCATATCATTTAAAAGTGCTGAAATGTGAACAATTTGTTAATAAATTTTTGATAAAATAGAAATATATTAAAAATTAAATATAAATATATATATATATATTTAGTATACACATACACACACACATAACGCCTAACCCACACATATTACATGCATATTGCATTCAGTGTCCATACTCTAATGACCAGTAAGTACATTAAGTGTCCTGCCCCCTCCCCGTCTAGGTTATTATGTTAAATATGCGGCGATTTATCCAATATGTTTGGTTAGATTTCTTTCTGGTAGTAGTGATATTGTAAAATGCATAGATTTAAATTATGTTAAATTGTTATTATATTAAATGTTATATACATAAATACATGCGCGTACACCCATATAGCAAAGTATTTATATCTGTATTTAAAAAAAAAAAACAAAAAACAAAATAAGTAACATATTATTACAATATTATATATTATTTATTGGTAGTGAATACAAAATAATTGTTTATAAATGTATGTATATGTCATTATACAGGCTTTGTGTATTAAACGAACAACTCCCAAAATATAAAAAATAAATGCAATCTATTGAAATTCTAAACAAAGTTGATACATTTCAAATGGAAACCTTATTTTTTTCTAATTCTGATTTATGGCGAAGGCGAAACAAAAATAATACTTGCTGTTCAAACAAAGAGAAATTAGTTGGAAATAGCAACCTACCTGTTAGAAAATGTAATTCTGAAATATAAAAAATGAAATTTGTCAGACTTATCGCTAAATGTAACCTTAAAGTGGGGAATTTGGGTCAAATGTTTTTCTTTTCAAATATAAAATGTACCAGTTAGTAATAGAAACCAGAAACCGAAAATAAGTGTTGTTGATTAATAACACACTGCTACAGAATGGAACTTGGGTAGTGCACTCGTGCATGGTGTAGGTCTGATACTATACAACATTTTACAGCTCATTGATTTGGAACTTAATTCTGAGATCTGCACGTGAATGTAGCCCCAAAAAGAAGAAGATCTGAATCATTTGTTTTGCCAAGTTATATGCCATAATAATTTAATATCGATTTAAGTTAGTAAGTATCGTATATGGGAATTTGTCACGTTTTAGGATCTTTTGTTATATTGTTTTATGGTGGCGTATGATTAACAAAAGGAAGAGGAAGAGAAGATTGGATGTCTGAGGCTACTTGGAGTTTAATTGCAGAACGCAAAGAGCTGAAAGATAAATTCAATGCTTCCAAGAACTCCGAAGAGAAGAATTTTCTAGATAATAAGTATAATGAAAGCCATAAAACGGTACAGCGTGCAGTGCGTAGGGACAAACGAAGAAGTATAGATTGTCTCGCTGAGCAGGCTGAAAATGCCGCAAATTCTGGCGACACTCGCACAGTTTTCCATGTCACCAAAAAAAACTCGCGGAACGCAAATTGCACACTGAACATCCTATCCGAGATCTGACTGGAAATCTTCTGAGCACCGACCAAGAACAACTGCAAAGGTGGAAAGAACATTTGTCCATAGTCTTAAATAACATAATAGACCCTGCAGCTGAACTATCTATATCTGCAAGTTAAATAAATACCACAAACTACAGGATTGGAACCTCACCACCTAGTTTATCCGAAATTATAGCAGCGATAAAACAACTTCCGAACGGTAAAGCTGCCGCCGCAGATGGTATCCCTGCTGAAATATATAAGTGTGATCCAACACTCACTGCAGAGCTATTACCAAGGGCGTAGCCAGGATCTAATGTAGGGGGGGGCAGTCGGTTTTTCATTTCATGTTAATATTATGTTTACAAAAAAAAGTATACTAAGTACCTAACGAAAAATCAATACTCATTGTTTTGACAATATTTTATTAAACAAGGGTATACTACAATTTTTTTTTAAACGATTTTGGGTCATCGCATTTATGTAGTACCAAAAAATTAATTATTATGATCTTTGTGTTTTTTGGACATATGAAATTTTAGGCCGCAATTGTTGATCGATTTTAAAAATATTTTTCTTGTGTTAATAGAAACAAAAATGTGCACAGAATGGACGTTTTTTATTCTGAATTTTCGTTATTTTTTTAAAATGTGTCAAAGTCTTTAAAAAAATAATTTTTGACTTTAATTTCAAGTATTTTTTAGATTATGTGTCCAAAAAATTTGAAATTCCGCAATTATTATGAGCATATGTTACAAATTGAACTAAGTGAAAATACAAGCAAAAACTATATTTTCCTGCTCACAATTATTATCCGATTAGATTAAATCTTAATACATATCCTGGAAAAGTTTTAAGATTCTTCTGTAAAAAATATGTCAAATTGGCGAAAGTCACCATGAAATTTTTTTGCAAACATATATACCAAAAATTCTGTTTTACTTTTTACTGTTTTACTGCAAATAAACTAATATTTTGTGTTTACATGCAGGCGTAGTAGTATGCTTTTCATTTAAATAGACCAATACCATAATATGTTACATCATCTGTCAAAATAAAAAAAATTGTTAAATCCAAAAAATATTTGAAATTAAAGTCAAAAATTTATTTTTCATCGAATTTGACAGTTTTTAAAAAAAATAAAGGTAAGGAATTTGGAATATAAAACGTTATGTGTAAAATTTTGTTGCCAATAATACAAAAAAATTATTTTAAATATCGATATTTTTCATTTCTGCAGACTGGACCAAAAGTTTGTTTACTTTTTAAAATCAGTTTATTTAAAGTACACAAATAGGGATTTAATTATAATTCATGTATTGTCTTTGATTATTTGTACAGTGCTACAACATGGAGGCTTAAAGTGCATTCAAAATTAACATTTAAGGTAAAGAAACCTAGTTTGAAAGATAAAGGGAAGAAAGTTTGCATGCGTAGAAGCATGTTATAGCCTCCAACGTGTATTTTTCAATTTTTTTTAATGTAAATTTTCAAGGATACAAATTTAAATGGGCATTTTTTGCACATATTTGTCCTAAAAAGTCAAAACTAAAATTTAGTAATGCTGGGAGTGTCTGCTTTTATGTGATATCTACAGCACCATTGTACAACTAGGAGAAATACAGAAATAAAGTGTTCAAACTTCTATATCCTTTAAAAAATTAAAAGTCCTTTACAAGTAAATGAATCAAGTACATGATCACTACTATCACTTGTATAGTGTCGTTCATGGGTCATAATTAGGATTTCAATTACGAATATTAGTTTTTACTTTTTGTCTAAAACCAGGATTGATTCAGAATCCTGGTTTTAGAGTTAAGGTTTGTTTCAAAAAGTTGAAGCACAACATTTTTGGAATAGCTTTCTTAAAAATTTTATTGGGACAACCAAGCGAATAGAAGTTAATGGCTGTTCAAATTGAGTTAAAATCGAAAAATAAAAAAATCCGCCATATTATTAAAAAAAAATTTTTTTCTGATGCAGTTCCGAAATTGGAGTAAAACCCTCGAGTCCGGTCTTGTTATTTTTTCGACTACCACAGTTGAATCGTCCAGGTTTTTTCTCAAGAAAAGTCCACTACAGTAAAGCTTCACGATTAAAAAAGAAATAATTTTTTTATTGTAGGTTGAAATTCATGTGTATTTTTAATTCTTAAACGCATTATCTGATTAATGTTATGACATAGAAAAAAAATACAAAAAAATTTAAATGATTGAGAGAAGTTGAACAAAGTGTATTATGTCATGATGAGAGAGAAATACTTTTAAGTCATTTACATTGGGGTTTAAGATGTCTTCTTTTAATAGTCTCTTTAGTCATACATGACATGAGCAGCATTTTCCCAAATTAAAAAAAAATCAACAGGGGTGAATCAATAGTCCGTTTATAAAGGGTGGGCCAAATACAAGTTTCCTTATAAAAGTACAATAAAATTAACAAAATCAATTTTCTTCCATGTATTTTGGCTATATTAGTAAGAACAAACATTTCCATTTATTTTGAATCACAACTTCCCAGCCAAAAAAAATAATTTGGGAAGCTTAATTTTCTGGTTGCATTTCTAAGTATGCATTACAAAACACATGCTAAAGAACAAACATAAATATTAACGATTACTCGATCAATTCTTCTTTACTGTCTTGTTAAAAGAATCGATAAGTTAATCGAGTACGGAATCAGTTGCTTAAAAATTTTAATTTCCACAATCGATTCCTTTTTAATACTTTTACTGTGTTTGTACAATGCTGCATCGGCTCGATTCGCAGAAGCTCATTCTGTCACTCCAATTTTCCAAGACCTTAGCTTTGATGATATTGGCTTAAGTGTTTAAATCGTTTCAGTTTCGATTATGATTTTAAAGTTAACTTGTATTTGATCCACCCTCAATATAATTTGACACGAGAAACGTATTAAAGGAGACACGTTGGACCTTAAGTATCTGAAGAGCGAATTCAATTTTGGAGCCATTTCCGTCTGTCTGTACTGATCCTGTTAAAGACTTAACAGTTTTAATATTTTCCAAATTGTAGTTTTAGGATTGTAAGTAGGCATAAAAACGACTTATTTTTGAAAAAAAAATTGTGTTTCTCTCATAACATCCTAATGGAAAACTTGACGATATTTGAATTTGGCCAGTTCAGTTATCTTACAACAGTAGTTAAACTCTCAGAAAAACGAAATATTCTACAATACAAGCTAGTCAAAATTTTGCCAACAATTTTAAGGAGGAACTCTTAATTTGTTGTGAATTTATTTACACTTTCTAAACTGTAACCATTTCTACAGCTTTGATACACGACTGTAAACGTCTGGCCAACAGTTACCACTGCGGAAGCAGGACAATAATAACATAAGTACCTTTACTTAAAAATCATTTAATTTCATTGACACGGATTTAAAAAATATCCACTAGAATTTTGGAAAATAAACATAGGGTGAGAGTTTTTATTAATCAGTTCATCTTAGTGAAATTTCTGTACTGTTTTATATTGATTTTCATATTTTCCGGGATTTTGAAAGCTTTTCCAAGCTGTAGGGGGGGGCAGCTGCCCCCCCCTGCCCCTACCTGGCTACGCCCTTGGCTATTACACCCACTCATTACGGAATCATGGGAAACTGAGTCCTTCCCTGAAGAATGGAAAAATGGGATAATTGTCAAAATTGCAAAAAAAGGAGTCTTGAAAAATTGTAAAAACCAACAATAGCAAAGCTAATGGCAAAAATAATTCTAAACCGAATTAAAGAACACCTAGAACGTAGTATAAGCTCCTGTCCAGCAGGTTTTCGCAGTGGATATTCCTGTGCAGATCACATCAATACGCTGCGCATTATTGTGGAACAATGTTTGGAATTCAATTCCAATCTTCATCTTCCCTTTGTGGACTTTAAGAAAGCGTTTAACAGCATCAACCGTGAATACATATGGTTAGCCTTGCGAAGAAGATATATACCAGAAAAACTAATATCTCTGATCAAGGAAAGTTATAACCAGGCCAGATGCTTCGTTCTCCATAAAGGAAAGCTCTCAGACCCATTCCATGTTCAAAGTGGAGTGCGTCAGGGATGCATATTGTCACCTCTATTATTCCTATTAGTTATGGAAGATGTTCTAAGTTCCATCGAGAACCGAAGCCAAGGAATACAATGGCAAATCAACGGCAAATACAAATACGCAGACGATATTTCCTTGCTTTCTCATAGGCTGTGTGATCTAAAACGGACAACATTAGATCTCCAGGAAAAACTGCAACATACGGTTCTTAAAATAATCACCAGCAAAACAAAGACTCTTAGCATAGGAACCGAAACAACAGCGCCATTAAGGGTAGGTGATGAAACCTACAAATATGCTCCTAACTTTTGCTATCTGGGGTGTGAGATTGATGCTGAAGGAGGTTCTGATTTAGATGTAGAGGGCAGAATAAACAATACAATACTTCGTATTTTCTGGCCCCGTACCATCTCAAATGCAGAACTGTTGTCGCGATAACGGCAAATACCACTGGCAACGGAAATTCGTAAGCGTAAGTGGCAGTGGATTGGACATTCTCTTCGCCGAAATGATGACAACGTGGCTAAGCAAGCACTTAAATGGAACCCCTTTTAACAGGCAGGTCGTCGGCGTGGAAGACCATGTATAACATGGCGACGCTCTACCGAAAGCGAAATGAGTAACCTCGGCGTATCCTGGAACCAATTAAGATCGATTGCACTAAACCGTGTCCGATGGCGGACGGCTGTAAATGACGCCCTATGTTCCAATGAGAGTAAGAGGAACACATATATATATATATATGATTAACATAAGTAATATACAATAATAATACAATAGTAAAATTGTCTTTGTCCCATGATGTGCCAGTAAGGGCTTTTTATTTCGGGTTTTTACTTTATCTTAGATATAATTAGTATAATTGGAAAGGAGGTTGGGATTTTGGACCGTAGGTATACGGTTGCCATCGACCAAAATATTCAATTATGGCCTCGGAACTCAACAAACGTCTGTTCACCATTAGGGAGCGAAAAGTTCAAGATGACCTAGAGCAGTACCGAGTGACAACTCTGTCAAATACTATAGGCAGGTCAAAGGCTGCAACAAAAGTGCGCTCATATGGTATACTATTATTAAGGCCATTCGTACTTTCAGTGGCCATGCTGGTAGTTGGCGAGCGGCAAGTGCTCTGTCAAGAATTTTAATGGTACGGCTTCCAAAACCTAAGTTTTAGTTGACAAAAGGGAGTATGTTGTGTGCGTTTATCAAGTTTTGGCATTGGAATAACTATCGCCACTTCTGAAATCTAGGGAATGACCAAACTGGTCATTGAGCTGTTTATTTTTTGTGTGATATATTCAAACCTTACTACGCCGAGATGTTTCAACATCAGCATTGAGATGCCGTCTGAGCTAAGAGCTTTTGAGGGTTTCAATTTGTGAAGGAGATGGGTCCAGGTCTCACTCGAGGTTCTTGTCTCATTTGTCCCTGTTCTGTGAAGGGGTGTTCAATAACTTTTCTTCGCATGCATATTGTTAAACGCTATAGCTGCAAGGATTCTGTTCTGTTTCAACGCCAGATAGACTTTTTATCGTAGTCCTAAGTTTGTGGGAACCTATATCACAAAGGGTCACGTTAAAAATCACGATGAACAGCGAGATTTGCTGCGCCGGATGGTGTGTTGGGTCTAGGATCGCAAGATATTAAGGTCGGAAAAACAGTACATCAGTGAACTAAAAACAGTCAAATTAAGAAAAAACCGTACATTTTTAATGAAAATATAAATGAAAATATAAAAATGTATTAAACATTACATGTTTTGAAAATTAATTCAAAAAGATGACTGTGCGTCTGGCCAAAAAGACGAACTAAGTATTTCGAGGAACCTGAAAATATCCGCCACAAAACATCTGACACAATGTTCATTACATAGACCGCACAACTTCATCAGCCGTTGAATGTGAGATTCGATGACGCCAACAATTCCGACCATCAACTGCTTCAAAGCTTATAAAAGTCTTCTGCAAACGCCATGGCAATCTGCAACATAATGCGAAATAGGAATAAGACCCTGAAGTCACTAGCTCACTAGCTGGCAGCACTTGGGGAGACGGCAAAGAAACCTTGTTGACAACCTTCAATACAATAGGCCGGTCCGTTGTCAACGATGCAACCCCTGTTTGGACACCAAATATGAGCGAGAAGCAGTGGAGATATATTCAAATCTGTCAGAATGCTGAGCTGGGAACTGTGACATGAACACACCTCATCTCCTGGAGGAATATCTACATATGAAGACAAAGCATCTGCTCGTGCGATATCACAAAACATTGACGCATGATTACGAGACACCGCGGACCATCGGTTAAGAAACGTCGAACGAACGCGATATGATTATGTGCGGTCGCACAAGAAGTGGCAGCGCTGTCGAATTGTACACTGTGAAAATGTTGTGCACTCCCAACAATCGTTGAACATTGTTTCTCCGTCTGTACTTGTGTCGGTTCTTGTGTTGAAAGAGATTAGGGCAACATTTATTTCGCTCAAAAATTAACCGTAAGTAAAAAAACAAACAAATATTACAGTAAGTAATTCACGGAAAATTAATCACTCGATAGTTTATAAAACGAAATGAATGGAACATTTTTGCGACGCTACTATAAGTTTTGGTCGCTCCCTCCTTCGCCGCCCATCGAATTTATTTCCGAAGACTTTTTGAGCAAATAGACTTTACTTCGTCGATGTCGTTATAGGGCTTATACAGCTCATGGTTCATTCGACGACGGTACTCGCCTTTAACGATTGGTCCAAATATTTTGGGAAATATTTTTCTCTCTCAAGATTCCCACCAGAATAGATCGGTCCTCTTGTGTCATTACCCTTGATTCTGCGCTGTAAAACAAAACAGGTAGAATCAGTGTCTGGTAGGGTTGGATCTTTGTTTATCGAGAAAGGGCTTTGTCATTAATGATTATCTCCATTATGATGTTAAAGAAATCGTATGATAGACTATCGAATATTTTCACTGAAAACTTCGTGTCAGTCAGTGTCTTTCTGCAAAGTCGTATCTGCTTCGCGGAGAAACCAAACTCAGCCAAAGCATCTTATAATTTCTGTCGTATTTGACTGACAAATGCATCTTTGTAATCGATAAACACATGGTAGGTGTCGATTTGGATTTCTTGGGTCTTTTCCAGGATTTGTCGTAGTGTGAATATCGGCTGGTCGTGGATTTACTAGGTCTAAAGCCACACTGATAAGATCCAATCAGGTTCGCTAACATGGCCTTTAGTCTTTCAGATAACTCACTAGTCAGGATCTTTGTATGCGATGGGTAAAGGGGTGATACCGTGATAGGTGATAAACACACTTGGATCACCTTTCTTAAGCACAGAACATAGAACACTCAGATTCCAACCATCGAGCATGCATTCCTTTTATAAACTTGAGCATGGACGCTGCCAGCTCATCGCCGCCGGCCTTAAAAAGTCTATTGTTGAGGGTGTTTTCATAGAATTCGCAATATGCTGCCACTGTGTGCCGGAAACATCAGAATATATCGATTTCTAATGTGGACGGAATGGAACATTTTTTGGGAGGTACCAAAATGGGCGTGGCTAGACTTCCAATTTATCCTAAAACTTTAATACAGTTATAGCATTACTAAGTACCGAATTCGGACCGACCGTGGCATAGAGGTTAGAACACGCGACTACCATGCGGGAGATCACAGGTTCAACTCCTGGCTCCAGTCATCTTAAAAGAAAAAAAAAGAAATAAATGTTTCTTTCATTGTCGGCTCCCCTCGAATGTTGTCGACAGCAACTTCGCAGTATTAGTGTCGAGTCAATCGGCGTGTTTGGTAAGAGCTTCTCAAACAGTGACGTTTGCATTCGTCGATAAACAAGTAGATGCCGTTAGTTGTGAATCTTAAAATAGAAAGCGTGTTAATACACAATAACGCGAGAAGCTATCCCATACCTCATTCATGGGGTGTAAAGGGAAATTAAGTTAAGTACCGAATTTTGACACGATCTCGTTGGGTGTATTGATATTACTACTAGATTTCTAAAATGGACTTAATGGTACATTTGTATAAGAGGCACCGGAAGGGGCGTGGCTAGACTTCCAAGTTTTATTCAAAACTTTATCCTCGTTGGGTGTATTGATATTATTCCTCGACTTCTTAAGTGGGCGGAATAGTAAATTTTTATGTCAGGTACCAGAGGGGGCTAGACCGCTCAGAAATCGGTACGACAATCGTCAAAACCTTTCGATATCGGATCCGGCCCAAATCGTTACTAATAACGTATGGAGTGTTTGAACCAAAGCCTGACAGACGCAGCTGAGGGAAATCTGATGTATGTGCGACATGTCGTACCGACGTCTGAAAGATTTCTGAATGTAAATCGAGGGCTACCAAATCTGGTTGGCTAAAAAACGTCTGGTTATTTTGTATGAGAAGTACTAGAAGGGATCGGCCAATATAGTCCATAATCATTTCAAAATCAAATTTCAATAAGTATTATATCTTGTACAAACTATGACCGAATTCAGTGTACCTACCAAAAAAATGTATTAAAAACTATAAGGGAGAATTCAGCCATTTGTATGGGAAGTAACAGAAGGGGTGGGTCTAATACTTTGGTTTTCTCAGTATTTGTTTCCTATTGGAAGATAATTAAACAGACAAAATTTCAATATCCTCCAATTGCCGTTTGGAAGTTATTGAACAAATTTTATTTTTTAAAAAGTTGGTAATTTTGTATGGAAGGTACCAGAGGTGGTGGGGCTATTCTCCATATATCTCCAACAGTTGGTCGTAGTTGGTTATCATTTTGGATATTTTTACACCACAAGGACTCACACTTTACATAAATGCTAAATTTAGCTTGAATACGATTGAATGATGTTAGTTATAGTCCAAAGATGTCAGTATACGCGCCAAAACCATATACGATACAACAGCTTAATTCTACCACTTTTATTTTGGTACACATGAGAAGACGGATCACAAACACATAATTTTTATTTACTACATACCTTCTCTGAATGAGAAAAAAAATATTGACTCAATAAAGTATAATATGTTTGAAATTTGGATGAACCAAGAGAAGTCCAAAAAGGCTGCAAAAACTTTTGCGGGCCAAGTGTTAAAAATTTATTCACTTTGAAGGCTCGCAGCAGATCAGGAATGCACCTAAATGCTCTTGCAAAAGTTTATATAAGCTTTTACAAGTGTTGTCAATTAAAAGAAAACAACAAAAATCAGAATTTTCAAGAATCGAAATTCGACTTAAATCCTGCTGGATTGTTTGTTTGGGCCACTGTGCGTCGTTACGAATTCGGGCCGATATCTTACCAAATGTCTGAAGTAATTCGGATGTTCTTGCCGACGCGTCTTATCGATTTTTGCTCATTGTCTTTAGGAAAATATCTTCCGAAATCGAGCCGAAGTCGTTATTAAAAACGTGGTTGACAAGAAGTCTGATCGACGCAGCTGAGGGAAATCTGATGTACGACATGTCGTACCGATGTCTGAAAAATTTCTGAATGTAAATCGTAGAAAAATCTGTAGGGAAATTCGTTGCAAAAAAGTCACAAAATCAAATAATATTTTGATTTTTTGAATTAAAATATTTAAAATGATGGAATTACCAGATGATTTAATTAAAATTTGTGAAAATGCTCCTGAAGGCTCCAATTGCGATTCAATGATCGAAGAGCAAATTAAAAAATATGTCGAGTTAGATGTATTTTGCATGAGGAGGAGTACGACAGCGATGACGATATAATACCAGGTTCGGGTGATGAAAATAATCATGAGCCACTAAATATGCTTCGAAATTACTAATAATGTGTAAAAAACACATTTCGTTGGAAACAATTAACATTTTTGGTCGATTAAAAATAAAATGTTTTAAGGAGTGGAATAAATATGTTGCATCAAAGGTGAGGACCGACTCGTAAAGCAATTGGCCGAACTAACCCCTTATCGTGCTTCTAACAGCTCAAATGCGGTGACATTTCGGACGAAATCGTTAATTAGAAGAATGTTGATATTAAGAATCCCGTACAACGACACGAGTTTTTAAACAAATATAATCGGGCCTTTTTGAGCCTCTTCAACCACAACAGAAGAACAAAATACTGAAAATAACTTCATTTATTAAATTGTCGAATGTTGGAAACGAAAATGAAGAAAAAAACTCTAAGTTTGTAAATATTGTTCTAACGAAAAAAGAAAAATGCAAAAGATTTTTTGTTATACCTGTATGTGGGAAGCACAAATTTTAACTTGTGCCTACTGTGCAAAGAAATATTTTTTCGATGTTTTTTTTTTTATTTTAATTGATAAAATTAATTGTATTGTAAATTTTTTGCAATAGTTGAGAAGCCATGACTATTTTATTTTGTACTAACTTACTTAATACTTAATTTCCCTTTGCACCCCATGAATGAGGTATGGGATAGCTTCTCGCGTTGTTGTGAATTAACACGCTTTCTATTTTTAGATTCACAACTAACGGCACCTACTTGTTTATTGACGAATGCGAACGTCACTGTTTGAGAAGCTCTTACTAGACACGACGATTGAATCGACGCTTAATACTGCGCAGTTGCTGTCAACAACATTCGAGGGGAGCCGACAATGAAAGAAAATTTAATTTTTTTTTTCTTTTAAGATGACTGGAGCCAGGTTTGAACCTGCGATCTCCCGCATGGTAGTCGCGTGTTCTAACCACTATGCCACGGCCGGTTCTTTTATACTAAAGAACTCTTTAAATACTAGTATCTACTTGAGACCAAAAAAAATGGGCTGAAAGGAGACATGCTCGAAAATAAATAGATTAAATAGGTTTAAAAATATACAGTTTTTGTTGTTTCCTTCTTCGCTACAGTCTATAATTGATTAAATGTGATGTTTCGGACTGGTACGCTATATTTTTTGCTGAGAATTTCCAAGTAAAATAGGACTTTGTCGGTTCGTGTTTCATGTCGTTTTGCTGCATGGCTGAGCACTGTCGGGACTATTCGTCCGCTCTAATCAGAACTCCGTTATCTCGTTGAGAGATATTCGACAGCCCCTGAGCAATTTTGATTTGGTGTTGTGGGACTCCTGTTATCCAGTTTGGACCCATTAGTTTAGTGGTCCATACAAAGCGTTTTCGTTTTCTGTCCACTCCTTTTTGGAGGACTTTCTGGTTTCGTTGAGGATATTCGATTTCCGTGCGCAGTAAGTATGTAGTCAGTTTCAAGTGAGATATTAAGTTGGTGCTGAGTGAATGAAAAAAGGATCCCGCTTTTTATCTCGTTAAATTGTATGGCTTATTTGGGAGCAGACAGAGCATTTGCAGCTCAAATCATGTGGTAGTAGATTAAGAATTGTTGATATCTTTCATCCGATAATTAGGAGACAGGAGAAACGTTGAACACGATCAATTTGTCGAAACTTGATTATTATATAATTATATAATATTACTGAGTTTCTTACCACCAGACAATGGAGCCGTATTAAAATATTGGCTTCACAACTTTTAATGGCTGCCAAGTACCATTTTAGCGAATGCTCACAGCGCATATCTTGCAAAACTTTACAAAGATCTGTCAGAAAAATATATGATATACGCCATGATTTGTAAAAACATTTAACTTTTTCCATTTTGTATAAGAATTATATCTTAGGTTTCCATTTGAAAATAAAACATTTCTTACAACTATTCTATTCTGCATGTATCACAACAGTAATGTGTTTATTGTATTACAAAAAAAATAACTAAAGGACGTTCTAAATAGATAACTAAAACATTATATTTGCTTGTCTGTAGATGTCTACTTACCCTGTAGATGAAATTTAATTAAATCACATTGATTGGCAAATGAGTTGAAATTTAAAATTTGAATACGAAAGTTGAATGTTAAACCACATAATAATAATAGTAATAATAATAATGGATGTGTCGTGCACTTTGTGAAAAAAAAGAAATTATATATAGTGAAACACAACAGAAATGAAATTTATAATGCAACATGTTGAAATAACTTAAATGACCTACTTACATATTATTAATAATAATGATAATAAACGTAACAGACAGAAACTAATTACCACAAAACTGTTGAACAGGAAATGAATAAAGTACGTACATACATACATATTTTTTTACTTGAGCCCCCTACACCCACAATACTAAAGGTCCATATCAATAGTTGATATTTCCCAAAATCATACCAAATATCGTGAAAAAATCAAACAAACTCTGAAAATGGTAACGATATGCGATGCAATGCGAAATAGACATGGAATCTTATGTACAAAATGCAACTCTAACAAAATGTTTACATACCAACTAACCGATCGATGTAAATACAAAGTCAGTTTATGAAATGTTTAACTTAAACATTGTTAATTAATTGTAGTTCACAACAACAAACAAAAAACGCCACTACAAATGTTTAATAAATAAATTTAATGATGATGAAAAGATAAAAACAAACCATTACAGCAGCCAACAGCCGAAATCCGATAATTGATAACCAAGATAACCAATCTCGATAAAGGACATCAAACTGAACAACACTACCGATAATGTATAAGTATATGTATAACCAATACATTAGCATATAATTGTAATAAAACATTTTTGGGTTCGTTTTGATTATTTTGTGTGTTTTTTTAGTCAAAATTTTTAGTGTAATTTGTAGCGATCGTAAGAGGTACTAAATACATATACATAAGTATGAACATAAATAACATACATATATAACATACATATATTGCATACAAGATAATATAAATTATTGTGTTATATACAGAAATTGAAAATTGCAAATAATTAAATTAAAAATATTATTTGTTAAACGTGATAATAAAAGATAAATATATATATTCACACACATACACACAAACGTCATTTATAACAAAAATAATTATTTTGTGAAAAAGAAAGAAATGCATAAACATGTAAAATTTTGCTCTTATATCTATGTAATCTACACGAATCATTTCACATTACATATTTACATGCCAAAGTAAATAATGTTAGAACCATAACACTTTCCATGTAGTATATACATTTGTTATATCAAAATACACTTCCGCGATTATATAGTATATATAAATATGTATTATATACACATGGCATAAAAAACACACATTACATTTAACACAAATATCCCAGTAAAGAAATGTGTCATTTGAAGTTTATTTATGAAAATAAAGCATTAAATATTTTAAAAAAGTATAGAGCTATCACATAACTTATTAAAAAAAGAGATGAGATGTTACCCGTAAGTATTAAGAAAAGCTCATGACCAAGAAATTTGAGATCCTTGAAATTTATACGGATTTTGGAAGCGAAAAACAGACTCAAAAATAGATCTAAAGAAGGAAAATAATGATGACGTAGGAGTTCTTAAGTAATTTTACTTTGAATTCTAAGACAAGTTTTATTCGAGTTATTATATGTATAAGACTAGCTGACCCTGCAGACGTTGTTATGTCATACAAATTTTATCTAGTAAATATTTTCATCTTACTTAAAACTTAATTTCCCTTTGCACCCCATGAATGAGGTATGGGATAGCTTCTCGCGTTGTTGTGAATTAACACGCTTTCTATTTTTAGATTCACAACTAACGGCACCTACTTATTTATCGACGAATGCGAACGTCACTGTTTTTGAGAAGCTCTTACTAGACACGACGATTGAATGGACGCTTAATACTGCGAAGTTGCTGTCAAACAACACTCGTGGGGAGCCGACAATGAAAGAAAATTGTATTTACTTTTTCTTTTTTTAAGATGACTGGAGCCAGGTTTGAACCTGCGATCTCCCGCATGGTAGTCGCGTGTTCTAACCACTATGCCACGGCCGGTCCCAATATTTTCATCTATACACTCAAAAAAAACCAATTTGTTGCTCGCTTGCTGCAAAAAAAGTTGTTTTGTTTCGAAAATTCAACGTTTACCACAATCGTTGAAGTATTCGACGCAAAATGAAACAGTTGCCATCAACATTGCTTTTTTTACAGTACACGAACATTTGTTTACTCCTACATCGTTTAATTTTTCGTTTGGGACAACGATGGGAGACGTTTGTGCAAAATATAAAACCTTTATATTTGGGAGAGTTGAGAGAAAAAAGAGCGTTACTTATTTCTAACAGCAAGCGAACATTCGTTTGGGACAACCGCAGATGATTTTTGGGGAATATTTAAATCTTTTATGTTTCGAAGAGTTGACAGAACATGCTTTTTATTCTCTCAAAGTAAAAAAGGCTATATCTCATGAACTATCAGAGGTATGAAGATGTAATTTGTTACATATGTTATTGTTGCAGTATGAATTACAGTAAGGGTGGAAGTGGGCTGTGCTACACCCCTTTTAAAATAAGGAGTTATAACTGTCAAAATTCCACAGTATATTGCAGTTCGCCAGAGATATGAACAGTAAGGTGGGCCAATTTTTTTATTCGCAAAAATCGTAACCAAAATCGGAATGTACGATGAATTGTTAGAAAATTTCACCAATAAAATTTGTGTCTAAAATCAATTCCTAGCTCGCTCTGGGAAGCAGGAAGATTTCAGATAGAGATTTTTTTGTTTTTAAATGAGCACAAACCGAAAACTTCTGCGTAAAACTGACTATTTGGAACTTAATGACAGGCTATTTGGAACTTAATAAGTAAAAAGTTCCGAGGCTCTGCCCACGCGCTTCAATATTTAACTTTTTAACTGTATCAAATAATGGTCCGTACACCAGGCAATTTAGGACATATGGTAGCTGCTCAGACTAAAACAGTGATTTGTTTTTAATTTACTTTATAGATATGTATTTTTTAATTACTTTTCAGGAGAGCGAATCGGTAATAAATCCTATAGATAAAATGCGCGTTCTGTTCGCCAAACTTATGGAGCCCTTTGTGAAGTTTAGGGTGCATATAATCATCCATCTGAGCAGATAGTAGAAGCCATCGACACTGTAGACGTAAGTGTGACAGGGGACTCGAATTTATCGAACAGACGCCGTTCTCAGCATCTCGGTCTCTGCAAATGCTGAGAAAAGATCTTTATCTACATTCATATAACATCCAACTGGTAGAAGAACTAGAGCAAGTGGACGATCAATTGATTTTTTTTATTTATCATGTCATTGCACATTATTTGAAGGAAGACATGGCAAAGGAGGTTTTTATGGCTAAAGGCATGAAGCTTCAAAAGAAATTTTCATTTGCGGTCAGTAGGAGGAGAAGGCATAACAAAAGTGATTTTTACGCCCAAAGACATAGTTAGTATACAGACGGTTCCCGCTACTACAGATAAATATAAAAATTTAATTTTGATCTTGAAGGGAAATTTCAGTTTCCGATTTGTGAAAGAAGTGTTTTTTGTCCCTACATACAGACAAATCTTAATCTACTATCGTCATAGAGCCTATCAAATTTAGAATTTGAAACAATAAAACTTAATTAGGTAACTTCCATGTTAAGGAGTTACTTGAAATTAGTTACATAAGTTAATAAACTCAACATATTATTGTCGAGCTTAAGTACCGTTTTTAAGTACTTTATAGACCTAAATGTAAAATATATTACAAGTTAATATGCAATAGCGAAGCATTGCCGGGCCCACTAGTTGTTAAATAAAACATTGGGTCTCATGCATAAAAACGAGTAAAAGGGCTGAGTTGAGTCAGGTGAGCAATTGCTCGTAAGTCGAGTTCAATCAAACAGCAACAGCTTTTGCTCAATTTCGTATGCATAAAATTGAGTTCAAACCAATTGCAATTACTTGAGCAAAGGAAGATCAAACATTTAATTGTTATTGAAGTGCAAACATGTCGTCAAGTGAAAGTGAAGTAGAAGTAGAATCATATAATAATAAGAAAATAGAAAGTGGCGACATTTCTAAAAGTCAATTACCAAACATTACCAATAAGCAAAAATTTGGCATTGAATTAACAGGGAAAAATTTAATAAAAACCAGGGAGAAAGATTTAGTCGGGCAACCCGACATACATATACCTTCACCCTTAACATAAAATTTTCTATTATATTAATATTATTACTCGATTTCTAAAGTAGGCGGAGTGGTGCATTTGTATGGAAGGTACAAGAAGGGGCGCGGCTAGACTTTCAGTTATTTCTCCAAAACTTGGTCCTGTTATAGATTTACAAAATACAGAATTTCGGCACGATCGTGTCGAATGTATTGATATTATTATTCCATTTTCAAAGTGGGTGGAGTTGTACATTTGTATGGGAGGTACCAGAAGGTGTCCAAACTTCCAGATTTTATCTCCATAACTTTATCCTGTTATAGCTTTACTAAATACAGAATTTGGGTACGATCACGTTGGATTTATTGATTTTATTACTCGATTTCTTAAGTGCGTGGAATGATGTATTTGTATGGGAGGTACCAGAAGGGGCTGGGCCAAGTAGCCCATTTGCAATGCCGTAAGTAGTTTTGGGAAATATGAACCCGTGCAAAATTTAAAAACATTTGGTTGCGTCTTTCGAAAGTTATCGTACGCACCAGCCGGACAGCCAGACAGACGGACATGGCTCAAACGACTTAAAAAGTCATGAATCGAATGTGGTTCAAAGAAACCTGGGGTCTAAAGTGACTCCTTCTATGTGTTACACTTTTGGGCCGAATCAAATGATATATACCCTCATACCCGTAGGGTGAGGGTTAAAAAAATTAATAATTAGGAATACAAACCTGTATAATTTTTTTTCCTCACTTGCTAAATTTGTTTTTCGCTGTTGATAACATTTTGTATTTCTTTGTGGCACAAAATATTCGGCCATGATTCCTTTTTTGTATACGCGAGTGAACTAATAGGCATGCTCAACAAAATTTGAGCAAGAGCTCACTACAGAAAGCAAAAGCTTGTTTTTATGCATATGAAAATGAGCACAAGCACATCTAACATAGTTCAAACTGAGCAAGACGAGATCAAACGTGAGGAGTGAGAAAAAGCAAATACATCAAATTTTATTATGCATACCACAAGCACCTTTTACTCAAAAAATCGAGTCCGAGCTCAAGCTCACGTTTTATGCATGAGACCCATTAATCTCATATTTGACAATTTTACTAGGGCAAAGAGGTCTTTAAAGTACAAATTTTACTTTTTAGACAATCTTGTAAATAAAAGGTGCAAGTGCGTTTTAAATTTTGTTCATTTTGAACGGAAAGTTCGTTTTAGGAGCAAAAACCTGTTTGGTTTGTATAGGGGGTGGTTGTGGTTTTAGTCAGAGCACACCCATCTGCCACACCGGGACGCACAATCGATTGATTGCAGCAACGATGTCCAGAACAAATAAGAAATTCTTATGTCACCAAGATCATACGATTTAACGCCGTGCGATTCTTTCTTTGGGGTTTTGTGAAACATCAGTTTTATGCGAATAAACCACAAACAATCCCTGAACTTATATCCGAGATTCAACGCGTCCCCAATGAGATACAGCCACATCTCTTCTGTAAAAGTCATGGAAAATTTCATGAAAAGAGTAATAACCTGTCATCGTGGGGCCATTTGATGGTTATTTTATTCCATACCTTATTGGAATAATCAAAAAAAAATCACAACTATCTCAAAACAATACGTATTTCCTGGACATTCTTACCGAAACACACTTTAAGCCTATGTTGACGTATCATTTGCTCAAATATCTTCCAACAATAAGTGTATTTAATGTTTAAAGCAACAAATTGAGATAGTAACAAAACTCGCCTAATATATATTTATTACACGCCTAAAAATATGCTGTATCTTCATTCCATTTTAAACGTTTATAATATTAAATTTGAATAAGTTGTTCGAGACTCGATCGTATTAAGATCTAGACACAAAATTGTATCTCTCTAAATACTAAATTATATTTGGTTGATCGACATCATGGTAATCGACAGATTTGAACGAAATATAAAAATATGGCATAAGTGTTTTCGCTTGAAAAATGATCGAAATGTTGCTCGACAGCTCAGCTGCTATGGAGATGTCGCATTAATAGTTATATTTGTTTGCAGAGCAGATCCACACAAAGAAACAAATTTAAGGAATTTTTTTTATTGTAGTAGGAGTTATACTTGAATAACCAGAATATCTCTTTGCCATGCCACTGAACATCCTATCAGTGGTAGCAAATGTGTGATAGAGCAATGTCGAGTTACCTAAATGGCATGGTACCACCGATGCGTCTTAGGAAGTAGGTAAAAGAAGTTACTGAAGATCAACACAATCCGTATAAAGATATCCAGCGTTATGGACGTGAGTGTGATGCGCGGTGCAAATATAGAGTCTGATCACTAACTAGTTGCAGCTAAGGTACCCTCGCGATAAAGTAGTGCTAAAACCTCTTGTAACCAAACGAAAAGCAAGCTTGACGTCACAAAGCTGCATACCACCGATTTATCCAATGCCTACTCCAACCAACTTTCTCAATTAGTTCAAACAAATCCCCCTCCCTACATTCAGTGGCAGCATATTGCGGAAAAAGCGTCTAAGGGTTATCCAGGCCAGGTTATCGAAAATTGCAGGGATAGAGGTGAAGGCCGCATACAAGGTCCTATCTAGTGTGTTATGTGTAAGACTAAAGCCCACCAATATTATCAGTGTAGCTTGAGAACTGGTTAATCCACGACTGACTAGATACTCAAACTACGTCAAATCCTAAAGAAGACCCTAGAAATGCAGATCGGTACCTACCATCTGTTTATTTCTGTCCCATAAGACAGAAATTATTTGATGCTATGGGTGAGTTTGATATCCCCGCGAAGCTGATACGACTTTGTAGAATGACATTGATTGACATGAAAACTTCAGTGAAAATAGCCAATAATCTGAAAACATGTATAACTTAACTATTTATTAACCGATTTTTACAAAAAAATATGCGTTTAACTCGTGATAGCGTGCACTTTCTGAATAAAGTAGTAAACATTAGGGTGTCCTTATAAAATAGTGGCTACAAACTTCGTCAAACTTAAAAAATAGTGAAAAAGTCACAAAAGTTTGAAATTTCGAGGCAAAAAACAGACATTTATGATAAGTTATCAATAAAACTATATATACCATTGGAAAGGCCGTAGTCTCTTCTTTATAAAACAGCTGAGAAACTTCAAATTGGTTGATATTCAACCACGTTACTGGCTTTTAAGTGCGTAAAGGTTCGAAAAACCGGTATCAACGTGGACTTTATGAGCTATTTAGGTTGCCTAGACACGTTCAGATTGGGTTGATATGTTCACGAAAGTTGTTTATCTTTACCAGGGCTACAATTTTGGCGAACAGTGTTAGAGGAAAATTTGGACTCCCTCAAAGTAATGCTCAAAAAAGTGACAAAATAATAAATTCTTCTTCAATTTTTTTTGAAAAAGGGCAGGAATAACCAACCTTTTTGACATAATTTGGTAATAAAGTTAGTGCGCAAAACTCCCAGCTACATTATTGCCGAATACAGTTTAGCGCTATCACGAAGTGTGAGTTAGCTGTTGGACAAAAACTGATCACACCTTTTTGCATGGGGCTCACTGATTTTGAGAAACTTTAGGGGCCCATAAAAAAAAATTGGTCACCAATCTCGCCAAACTGAGTATAGGGTTTTATTACCCTTCGATAGTAGAATCGAACCTATACTATCCCGTTTTTGTATTTTTTTCACTGTTGCACTGTGTAATTATTGAAGACTTTTTGAAATAGAAATCAAAAATAAAAATCATTCAATGAGTTTTTTATATCAAAATCGAAAATAAAAATCAGCCTGAGACTTATATTTTTTCTGATGAAATATAAAACTCACTTGAAGACTTTTAATTTTTATTTGTTCAAATAAAAGTCTTTTGGTTCAATCGATATGCAAACAATATTTATATTCTGGCCAAAATAATTACAATTGTGGGACGTTCGGACCTTATTTAACTTATAGCTACACAACGCAACGAAAAAACGATGGGTTTTACCATCACCCTTAGGGATGAAGGTATATGTATATCATTTGTTACAAATAAAAGTTTAACGCATTAAAGGAAACGTGTTAGACCCCAAGTATCTTAGGATCAAATTGTTTCAGGACTTCTTAAGACCATTGAGCCATGTCCGTCTGTTTGGCTACCTGGATGGGTCGTGGGCAGGATAACTCGAGTAAACTTTAACTGATCATTATGAAAATGTGCCAGCATTTTTAAGTTAAGTAGACAAACCCATAGATGACCGAATCATTTGACACACTCCTTCTTGTACCTCCCATATGAATGACCAAATTTGTTCCTTAGTTCTACAGGCATATTTCCGTTACTAGAGTGAATTGTGTCAAATTTTGAACAAGGTAGTTGAATAATGGTTGAATATAAACCTATTTTGAATATTTCTGTGTATTTGGAAAGGAGAGACTATGGCCTTTCCAAATCTATATATATGTTTGGTAATGTTGTTTATTACCTTATTAAAAAACCCGTGGTGTTATGTTAATTCAGTGGCATTTATTTAATTATAACTTATAAATCTAATTGAGAAAAAACTAATTTAAAGTTGGGTCGACAGCTGTACAACATTGCGCGTAGGTTGTTTAAAAAGAAGTGAAAGAATTGTAATGCTGTAATGCTAACATTGACTTTGCATGACAGCGAGCGGAAGAGAATGCAAAGAAGATTCGCAAAGACAGGGCGCCACATATGTACATATGTAAGTTGTCATAAACTTTTGGTTTTTAATTTTGAAGAAGTTTTTAGCCAAAACTTTTTTGCATTATCCTAATGTTTATTATATTGTTCAGAAAGTGCACACTGTCATGATTAAAACGCATGCTTGTTTATAAAAATCGGTTAACAAATCGTTAAGTTATTCATAATTTTCAAGGAAGCTGGGGGTAATTACATTTGGTCGGAGAATTAATGCGATCTAACCCAAAAAAATGTAAAAAAGATTCCTCTGGCGTTAAAAATAAATGTCAAAAATGGATTCCTTGACCCCAAAAACAGTAATATACCTGTGATATCATTTAAGATTTTTGTTTAAATTAACAAGAATCCCATTCAAAATGACCCACTGCCCAGAAATAGTTAATTTCTATACATGAAGACTTTTTGAAAGTATATTTAGCTCACTACCAATTTCTTCACTTGACTGCAACTTCACCACCGATTTGTTTTATATATAAAATCCATTCTATAAATTAACAAACACAATCGGATGGAAACTGTATGTGCATGGATATAGCTTCTTATAACGTAATGTACTAAGTATGTTTGTATTAAAGCGTTGTTTTGGAACAAAAGACAATATTATGCAATACAAATGATTCTTGGGTGAATAATGAATCAGCTTCAAAGGACAAGAGTTCTATAAAGATTTCTACAGTACCTCTGAGCATCCCAATGAAGCTATGATGCTCTTGTGAAACGATCCTTTGGGATTAACGCGAATAACGCCTTCCAGCTGAAATACCGGCATATACTTAGGATTGATAAAGCATGCATTTGGTTGCATTTGCGAACTTGTAAAACGGTGTTGCGTGAGATGGTACACACCTGCCAATTAGATAATTTTTTTCGAGGTTAAACAATTTTGCACCCTTTTTTGCCATGTTTAACTCACAGTTCGCGAACTATAAGTGAACACTTAGTCCAATTATTTTTAGCTAAACTTGCTCGTCTCGCCGAGCTGATCAAAATCATATATACATATCTTTTATTACAAAAAACAATAATGACGATATCAGCAAGACTTTTATTTCAGGCCTGAAGAAATGAAAATCATTAGGTGAGTTTTAAATTTTGTTTTGAAAAATATAAGTCTTTAATTGATTTTTATTTTTCGTTTGGCAAAATAAAACTCACTTCGTAATTTCTATTTTCAAAAAGTTTTCAATAACTTATTCAAAGACTCAAAAAATTAAAATCAACAATAACTCTTATTTATTGAGGGATAGAATATAAATCAAAAATAACTCTTATTTGATGAGCGATATAATATAAATCAAAAATAAGTGTTATTTGGGACTTTTATAATAAAAATCACAAAATAAAAGTTTATTGCGAAATTCTACAGAGGGAGTAAAAACCAATGTGTTGGTGTATTTAAAATAATTTTAGCACATTTCCTTCACATTGATTTTTTTAGTTGTAAAATCGATCAATAACAGTTATTTTCGGTCCCTGATTAAAATTACATCTTACAATTTTCACAAGTTTTTGAGCAGTTGCTCGTTTTGGTATGCATAACACATAATTGACTTATGAGCTTCATCTCACGTGGTGAGATTGATCTCATAGTTGACCAATTGTTCACTAAAAGTCTTCAACTCAGTTTTGTAAAAGGACGGAAACGTTTAGCATGGCTGATTACTAGAGTATACAAACATTCAACTTTTTCGAAAACCCTGTTTCGGTTATATTCGAAATTTACATTATTTCAAAAACTCGGTTTTCGAATACCTATTTAAGAAAAAAACCGGTTAACCGGTTATTTTTCGAGATTTTGCTTTGTGCACAAAAGGCCAATTACAAAGTGCAACACATTTTTGAGGGCGGAATATTTCCTTTATGGGATGAAAACCTTAGGTGAGTAAATCACCGATGAAGTTTTCAGTTTAACCTAAAATAAAATAAAGAATTACGCTTCTTACCCGTATTGTTTCAGTACATTTTCGATACATTTTTTATGGAACTTTTATGGAACTGTCTATCTTAAGTTCTTACGTGCCCGAAAAAAAATATCTTCAAATGGGACTTTCCAACATTCAATAGCTTTACAAAAATGTTTCTCGGAATATTTTACATGGGGTGCTCTAAGACCAAAAATTACTACTCATTTTGTCTCTTTTCAATCACTGTCTAAATGTTTGTCATTGTTTGAAATTTAACGATGATTTTTGTTTTTCGTCCTTATTTCAAGAAAAGTGTCGTAAAATGGGACTTTGGAACATTTAAATTTTCTACAAAGATGTTGCCTACAAAAATTTTGTGGGGCTGTTCTAAGGCAAAAAATCGATATCTTCAACTTTTCATGATTTCGGAAAACCGGTAAAACCGGTTATTCGAAAATCGATATTTTGTACAAACCGGCTGACGGTTCTCAACAAAAAAAACCGGTTTGCCGGTTTCGGTTTTGTATACTCTACTGATTACGTTGTACTAGTAATATCTTTAAGTGTAAGGTAGAATAGAGCAATAATATATGAAGGCATAGACAAACCTGAGTAAACCCTCAATTTCGCTAATTGCGAGATAACTTGCGAGATAAATCAAATAAGTAATGGCACAGACAATATTATTAAAAAAAATTACGAAAAACAACCCTTCAATGTTTAATTCTGATTTCTTTTGTATGTAATCAGCTTATTTAGTTTATTTACAATGTAAACACACAAAAAAAAATCAGACCCAGTTAATACTATATCAAAATTCAAGGAAAAAAGGTAAAAAAAAGTTCCGAAAAAAAATCAAAAAAATATTGGCATAGTGCGTCTGTGTAACACTTTTCTTCTTACTGCGATATTTTAACAGTTTTTTTTTTCTCAATCTGTATATAGTATGTTTACAGCTTAGTAGGCTATTTCTATACGTTACAAATAGTTTTTGTTCTGGTGTACTAGGAGAAGACAAAAATGGGCAGAGGTACTGAAATTTAAGGTGCTAGTCGTATGCATAATAAAATTTGATGTATTTGATTTTACTCACTGTTAACGTTTGATCTCGTCTGGCTCAGTTTGAACTAAGTTAGATGAGCTCATTTTCGTATGCATAAAAACAAATTTTGTTGAGCATGCCTTATAGTTGACTCGCGTCCACTAAAAAGGAATCATAGCTGGATATTTTGTGCCACAAAGAAATACAAAATGTAATCAACAGCGCACATAGAAGTATTTTGATGATCTGGGCGGCCAAAAACCCAAATCTCAACTTAAAAATAAAACCGTTAAATTAATTGGGAAATGCAGGGGACACTCCGTGTAACAAAAAACGGCTCCACGAAAAGCCTCCCAATGAAATAACCCCCAGGAAATAACCCCCAATGAAATAAACCCCAAAAAATTGGAAATAACACCCAAAAACAGTGAATGAAATAACATCCAAAAATAAATGAAATAAACCCCAAAGCGAAAACGAAACAACCCCCAATATATGGGAGTTATTTCATATGAAATAACACCCAATGATGAAAATGAAATAACCCCCAATGAAATAAACCCCATCAGCAACAAAAATGAAATTTTGCCCAAAATTCATAAAAGTCAGTTTCACCAAGGATTTCATAAAGTCAATTTGGACCATCAGCAAAGTCGCAAAATTATTGAAATGAATCGTGTGGATAGTAGATCATTGTAGCCCTGCTCTATTTTTGCAGTTCGGAAGACAATTTGCCTTTTACGTTTGGCCTTTACACAACCACCTCCAGTGTTTACAAGCAAATCAAACTCTCAGCTTTTATTGAATTCTTCCTTGTGAAGAACTCTAACAAATTTAAAAAATTTCCATTCTAAGATATCATTCTCAAAATGAAAAATGCTCGGTGCATTTTGTTGATTTTCTATCCGTCAATATGAACACAAATGGAAATATATGTAAACGTTCGAAAGATATTGTAATATATTCACAGGCTAAAAGTATTCTTGTAAAAGGCCTATTTTTATATAATTATGTAATTATAACCCCTAAAAACCAAGAGCTTTAAAAATGAAATAACCCCCAAAATAAAAAATGAAATAACACCCAAATTATATACGGTATGAAACAAGCCCCAAATTTAAAAAAATTGGTTGGGTGTTATTTCATTGGAGATTATTTCATAATTTGAAAACCCCAAATGAAGAATGAAATAATTCCCAAAGAAAAATGAAAAATGGCCCAAAAAAATTGGGAGTTATTTCATATGAAATAACACCCAAAAATGTATGAAAAAAATTTGGGGAATATTTCACTTCTCGTTTGGGCGTTATTTCATTGGGGGGCTTTTCGTGGAGCCCAAAAAACCACCATTAAAAGTTACTTTAATTTACGATTTTACGAAAGTGTTAAGTTTTTATTAATTTTAAAGCGTTTAATTTTTCCCAAGTGCAAAATAGCGATGGATTCAGAATCTATTGGCATAGGTTTTTTCAGATATAATATATTTCTTTAATATGTTTGCCTAAAATTTTTTTAAATGGTCGGCAAGTAAGTACCAATATAATGCTGATTTTGTTGGGATTTTGGTTTAGGTATCCTGTTAGATCCCGCAAGTCTTGCGACTGATATGAAAACTTTTTGGCCTTATTTAATAAGTTCAGTAAAGATTTGCCGCGGAAAACCGCGAATGGCCAAAAAACCGTTAATTAAAATTCATACCCAAAAAATCAAAATTTGTGATTTTTTTTGATATTCTCGCTAATTCTCGATAATAACGTCATTCGAAAATTGCAACAACATTAATCATTTTTTCTTATGATCCGTTAACCAAGAAGTAATAGGAAATCCTATGCAAAAAAATTATAATTTGGGAGCGATAAGAAAAAAAATACTTTACAACAATACGTTTGTGCGATTTCGTTTGGAAGCCTTTGCTACTGGAGTATTTGTCATTAAATTGTTTTTGTTGTCACAGAACAACTGCACACCTATACGTAAAATTGTATCCTTGGCACCCAATAATACCTGCACTACATAACGTACTCATACAAGGATCAGAAATAATAAAAAAAAGCGTTACCTGTCTGAAGATGCAGCAGAGGCTCGAAACAAACATTTTCGAGATTACAGACAGGATTTTGCAAGAAAATTCTCCAAAAATTCCTGCAATCAGGACATCCTAAATAGGCTTCTCTTGAGCTTAAATATACTTCTTAGTGCCTCAACAACTAAAAATAAAACAAAGCTTCTTTATATTTGGCAGAAACTATAGAAATGTTTCTCTCAGCTCAACCAAATAAAGCAGCTGAAAGTGATGTTGATGACGAAATTAGCGTTGATAGCGAAATATGGATTTATTATGTTTTAAATTTCCAATATATGAAAATATAACTTTTTTTACTATAAAAATCATGTTTCAAACCTTACTCTTAGCTTAATAAACAATTAAAATATTTTTGGCCGCCCAGATCATCAAAATACTTGTATGTGCAGCGTAAAACAAAATTTAGCAAGTGAGGATAAAAAATTATACAGGTTTGTATTTATAATTATTAATTTTTTACACCCACACCCTACTGGTAGGAGGGTATATATCATTTGATACGAACTAAAAGTCTAATACATAGAAGGAGTCCCTTTAGACCAGCTATGCCCACCGCTTGAGCTCGCGAGCGAAATCAGCTTTTATACATTCGCATACATTAACGTTGGGCATAGCTGCTTTAGACCTATGGTTTCTTTGAACCAAATTCGAATCATGATTTTTTTAATTGTTTGAGCAATTTCCGTCTGTCCGGCTGGTGCGCACGATAACTTTCGAAAAACGAAACCAAATGTTTTGAAATTTAGCACGGGTTTATATTTTCCCAAAACTACTTACGGTATTGCAAATGGGCTATATGGCCCCGCACCTTCTGGTACCCCCCATACACATACATCATTCCGCCCACTTTAAAAATCAAGTAAAAATATCAATACACCCAACGGGATCATACCCAAATTCTGTATTTAGTAAAGCTAAAACAGGATAAAGTTTTGGAGAAAAAAATTAGAAGTGTAGCCACGCCCCTTCTGGTACCTCCCATACAAATGCACCTTTCCATCCACAATAGAGATGGAGTAATAATATCAATAAATCCAACCTGATCGTACAAAACTCTTTATCTAGTAAACCTATAACAGGATAAAGTTTTGAAGAAGAAAAATTGGAAGTCTAACCACGCCCATCTGGTACCTCCCATACCTATCTGGTACCGCCCACTTTAGAAATCTAGTAATAATATTAATATAATAGAAAATTTTATGTTTTACTGAGGGTGAGGGTATAGTATGTCAGGTTGCCCGACTGAAACTGTCTCACTGGTTTTATATATATTTATATTTTCCCCGTTAATTCAATCCCAAATTTTTGCTTAATTTCTGTTACACATGTTTCTATTGTTTGTTTTTTTTTTATTTTTAAGCTTGGTAATTGACTTTTTTGTAGTAAATATTTTTTTTTTTATTTTTCTACTAAAAATCTTTAAATGTCGTCAGTTTCTATTTTATTATTATTATTTGATTCTACTTCTACTTCTTTTTTACTTGACGACATGTTTGCACTTCAATAACAGTAAGACGTTTGATCTCCCGTTGCTCAAGTAATTGCAATTGGTTTGAACTCATTTTTATGCATACGAAATTGAGCAAAAGCTGTTGGTGTTTGATCGAACTCGACTTACGAGCAATTGCTCACCTGACTCAACTCAGCGCTTTTACTCGTTTTTATGCATGAGACCCAATGTGTATGCCTTCCTTATGTTACTACATGATCAATTTTATTTTTTGTGTTTTTACCGGAGGAATGCCAAGTTGCCCTATGAGTATTTTTATGCTGGCACTCGTAAGATGTATCTTAAATCTGATTGTCTTTATCTTCCTTCGGGCATATACAAAAATTAGCGTGATGCCTTGATGCGACTTTTAAGTTGCGTTCATCCCCGTCCTGTCCATCTCATGGTATGGATGGCGGTGATGTCAGTCTTGTATTTGTCATCCGCTTATCGGTTAGTAACACCTTCTCTATAGATAGTCCCGACATTCCAGGTGCATATATGCCTTATAACGTTTGCGGGTATCAATATTTGCACAGTTCCGTTCAATACTTTTGATTTGAGTTTTCAAAGCCATTATAAGTTATCAGCCGCCTAACTTAAACCTAAAATTTGGCTTATTCTATTATTTAGTGGTGCAGAATATATCGGACCGTCGCTTCGAGTACAGTCAATGTCAATAATCCCTAAAAATATATTTATGATGTTAACTTTAAAAATTTCAGTTTTTTTCAGTTCTTACTGAATGCCGAAATGAATAATCTAACCCTCCGTACTTCGGTACCTTCCCTACTATATTACAATATTCTAGTTCTTGTTCGACTGTGTCCTCTAGACTAACATTTCTATTATTTTTTAGCGCTTAATACATCCTATGACAATGGGTTAGTTTACCCTATTCCTTCTGGTACTTGAAAAAAAACTTAATTTCCCTTTACACCCCATGAATGAGGCATGTAATAGCTTCTTGCGATGTCCATTTCAGATTCTCAACAAACGGCACCTTCTTGTTTATTGACGAATGTGAACGTCACTCTTTAAGAAGCTTATACTAGACATGCCGATTGACTCGGCACTATACGGCAAAGTTGCTGTCGACACCATTGAGGAGGCCGGCGATGAAAGAAAAATATAGATGACTGGAGTCAGGTATCAAACCATGGTAGTCGCGTGTTCTAACCATCATGCCACTGCCAGTCCCTGAGGTAGTCCCAAAATATGAGCTATGAAACATAACCTATTATATTATATTAGAATTTGAATTTCGAAAAGTTTTCCTGAATTAATTTAAAAAATCTACATATTTAACTATTTTCTATGATTTTATCAATTTCCCCTATATCAAATCAGGATAACACAATTTTTTTTTTTATTTTATTATTTTATTCATAATAAAAATTGATAGTTATGTACAAATTAGATATAATTTATTTGCAAATAACTAATAAATTGCAGTTATAGAAAACTATAAACACAAACAAGAAAAAAAAAAACAATTTTAAGAATGCTAAATGTTTATCTCTTTTTTCAAAAGCACAACAACATAAGGATACAAAATGGGGAGATTTTGCTAAATGTATATAATATACTTTTTACTATAATACAAAATCTAATATAGTATACTTTGTCCTCTCGCACTATCAATGATTAGAAAAACAACAATTATGATGAGAAATAACATGTTAAATTCAGAATATTTAGATTCTTTAGAGGGATGATGCTTTGTATAATAAGAATGCTTAATCAGAGAGGGAGGCTTAATATAACGTCTCCAATTACAGCCTAAACAAATGATAAAATCAATATAACATAGATATTTACAAATTTATGACTGTTTCTTTTATATGGGTTAAAGAGATGATTGAAATGAAGGAAAATTGATTAAAAAAAAACACAAGTTTTACGGCCGTGTTCATAGACATTTGTCGATGGTTTAAAAATTAAAATTTTCATAGTAAAAATGTTTTGTAAACCTCTTGTAAGATATTTTGAGTTAGGCCTTAAATTTAAAAAAATATTCAGATTCATTGTTGCTACATTAAACAAGTGATTTGTTTTACATAATAATTTAATATTTGCCGGTTCTACATCGGCATACATCCAATTTCAGATTTAAATTCATTCTTGTAAGAATCGCCTTGTCTTAGTTTGTGACGCAAGTTGTGTTTAAACCAATTTTAACTTAAATGAATATCAAATTCCATGCACAAAATGTTTAGAAATAATTTTCCAGTCCTTTATAGTAAAAACATTTAAATTTTACTTTATAAATTTGCTTTTGACCAAAAAAGATATACTGAGAGCTTTTTGAAAATATGTATCTATGTAGCATCTAAAACGTATATAATGTAGCCATTTTGTGTGGCTACTAAGCAAAATAGGTACTAATTCTGCAACTGGTCTCCGATGATGCACAAATGACTTTTTTATGCAATGATCGCCTGCAGAGCTTTTTGGAAGGTTCAGCTGCATAGGAACCTGCCAGTGCTATTAATCGATCGGGGACCAATCAATTAATTCATAACAATTTATACAGAATGCGCTATGTTAAAACTAACGTCGTTAAACATTAATTTTAGTTTTGAAGTTATTTATTAAAAACATAATAGTGGGAAATTGTATGTGAAAACTCCACATACGAACAAGGTCAATGGCATAAGTTTAGTATCATGTTTAAAACTTCCCTCTAGTGTAGTACCAACTAACTCGAATTCGGAAATATATTTCCTACTTTACTTGCCATATTCGCCACTTTTATGAGCAAGGAAATATTTTTTGTGTGTTTTAGAAGCTGCCAGTTGTGCACAAGCGCGGTTCTTAGTTCTCTCCGTACGGACAGTAACTTAGTACTTTTAAATTGCTTCCAGCACAGAAGAACGGTTGTGAACGAAGTTTACAACCAATTTTCAAATTGCAAAAATTTCAATTACATTCAGGACAATTGAGAAAAATGTTTTACTTAAAAAAAATTGCAAATTCACTTTTGTTTAAATTTAAATTTAACACACCTACCCCTCGTTTTTTCTAATAATGCAGCCGTTCGATTCTTGTATAAATTCAGATTATGTAGCAACACAATAAGATGAATGTCACGCAAAAATGCAAGTAAATCTACTTTGAAACCTATACTATTACATCCGAATAATTATGTTGAAATACAGCGTTCTTTTCCCTTCAATTTTTAATCCACTCCAACGTGTGAAGTTGAATGCATCGCCAGCGAGTTAAATAATGTTCATTCAATTTTAAGATTGTTTTTATAAAAAGATATTAAATAATTTTAATACTTTGTTATTCTATCTAGCTAAATGAAAATATGGAAAATTTTATGCAAGGGATAATGGGAGCTTATAAATAATTATTAATAGTATAACATAAATAATCTACTAATATAGAAGATTTTGTATTTAAAATAAAAATGATATTATGTATTTATATGAATGTAAATGACTCAAGTGTTGTATTGACTACGACGACTTCTTCAGCAATGCCATCCGTCTGACTCTTGTTATCCGCATGTAGGTAGGTACTTCCGAAAGCAAGGAAATGTCCAACAAATTGATAGGCAAAAAATTGTGGTCTCTCCGTTACTCTGCTTTACTTCAGGCTGAGAGTTTTCATTCCCAGTTGTATTTGTGTAAGCGTATAATGTTAAACAAATTTCACTATTTCTTGATATTTCTCCTCTGAGATTATGCTGAGGATTTCTTGTTATTTATAGCAATTGGGTAATACCACTTGAATGGGTCTTGTGTTGGCTGCAGGCAACGAGTTACACGATGACATCGAGGTAACATTTTGTTCATCTGAAATGCAGGTTAATGTTGCTGATGCAGAAGTGGCGGAGGCAGATGATGATGACGCGGATGAGCTTAGTGAATTGTTTGTTGCTTCATCTAGAAAGCTGGTATTACTACTAGAATTAGAATTTGTTATTGTGGGAGCGGATGCCTCGTGGAGGTTGTCTGACGATGAACTGTTAGCGCTGTTGTTCGTAATCTTATTATTAGAATTTTGTGAATTTTTGCAACGATTAAGGGCAGCTTCTCGCTCATTGGCGTCAAAGTACCATACTGTAATGGCATAACGCGTCCTATGCGCCGGCTGCACTTCATGAGGATTCCGTTTGTCCGACCAAAAGAAAATTAAACGATCGAACTTTGGTTCAATATCTGCAACAGATTTAGCTTGTTCAGGAAAGATTCTGTAAATTACAGCAGATATTAAAGATAACAACTTAAATCGATTTGCCAGTAGAAGCTTACCTTAAAACACCACCACTGTCACGGGAATCCCAGTTGAGATTTAGGTAATAGATGGCGGTAATGACACGACCATCTTTGTTGGGGTTATCGACATGCATTACATAGTGAGAACCAGAACCGGGATAGCAGGCTACCATTGCCTAAGGAAGAGACGAAAAAAGAAATACAAGAGTAAGTTAGTAAAAAAATAATAAATGTAAAATGTAATACATTAATTGGGTAAAACTACAAATAAATAAAAGCTTTCTCCATATTCACTACACTTAGTCCTTTTCTCATAATATACATTGTACGAAGTGATAATAAGGAAACAAATTCAAATAATCTCCTCGCAGAAGCAGTATTGGAAAACTGTATTTTATTTACAGAAAACCAGTAAGAAAGTTTCAGTCGGTCAACCCGACTTACACATACCCTCACTCTTAGTAAAACATAAAATATTCTATTATATTGCTATTATTAGTATATTTCTAAAGTGGGCGGAGTGATACATTTGTATGAGAGGTACCAGATGAGGCGTGGCTAGACTTCCAGTTTTTTTTTCCAAAACTGCATCCTGCTTTATCTTTACTACACAAAGAATTTTGAAAGGATCGCGTTTGGTTTATTAATATTATTACTCGTTTTCTAAAGTGGGCGGAATGGTACATTTGTATGGGTTTCCTGTTATGGCTTTACTAAATGCAGAATTTGGGTGCGATCCCGTTGGGTGTATGGATATTTGTACTTGATTTCTAAAGTGTAGTCCATGTAGTCCATTTGCAATACTGTAAGTAGTTTTGGGGAAATATTAACTCGTGCAAACATTCAAAACATTTGGAGCCGTCTTCCGAAAGTTATCGTTCGAACCAGCCGGACAGCCAGACAAATGGCTCAAATGATTTTAAAAGTCATGAATCCAATTTGGTTCAAAGAAATTTAGGGTATAAAGTGACTCCTGCTATGTGTTACACTTTTGGGTCGTATCACATGATATATACCCTCCTACCCGTTGGGTGAGTGTATAATAATTGGGACCTAATCCAAATTATTCAACTCTTTCATTCGTCGTTCATTAACTTATAGCCTTTGACTTCTGTTTGCTTGATGGCCGGCAATGAAAGAAAAATGTAGATGAATGGAGCCGGAAATCGAACCACGGATCTCCCGCATGACAGTCGCGTATTCTAACCACTATTCCACGGCCGGTCACTAGGTCACATCCGTCGTAAAATGGTGTCACACCCGTCTTTTTTCTATAAAGTTTTTTTTATTAAGAAAAAGTAGTTTTTTGCGAACATTAGGACTTTCTACGAAAAATTTAACAGAACTTAACTTGAGTCATCATTTTGTAAAAGCTGAAATTCCTAAGGTCACACCCGTCGGACATTGAGCAGAAATCAAGTTCTGTCAGTGTCTACCTGTTACTAAAAAACATTTTAAAAGTTAACATTTTTGGTAATCACACCTTTTTTTATAATAAATTTTCTATTTATGAATTATAACCAAAAATGTGAGTGACCATGTTACCCGTCCTAATGGAATTGACCAGCTATAACATTATATTCAAAAAATCAAGTTTTCTGCACCACTTGAAGCTGTTAGCTTACTAAGCTGAAATTTTGTACTAAAACATGCAAAACTTTGGGTCATCGATTCATTATACTGGAAAACTCAAATTAAAAAAATAAAAATTCACTCTACCCTAATTTTTATATGTGCATATTTAGGGTTACCATACAATAGGGTTGACGTAAGATATAATTTTATTCATCAGAGAAGAATTAGGTAGACCCTTTTTTGCTCATTGAATTCGCTCTTTGGAATGTATCCTATCACAAATCCTGTTACGCTTTCGATGAAATATAAATAAATGTTGTCAATTAAATGCAGCATAATCTCTATATTTAATACACTGTCCTCAAATCTAGTTAAACTAATATTAAAAACATCATGACAACAGCTGGCTAATTATCCCAATTACTTTTGAGAATAAATATCTGTTTGTTGAATTACTTACTTTTGTTCTTTCTTTGATAACATAATTTCCCAATTTGCCATTATTTAACATAGTATTTGCCCGACATATGACCGCATCAATCTGAAAGATGTTTAAGATGTCATGAATAAAAATAAAACACATTCAATATATCTTTGTGTCACTTACTTGATTAATTAAATAGCCGACATTTGAACAGCCTGGTTCGACACCTTTAACCCATGTAATTTTATCACCACGAATCGTCCTTAAATCTTGTTCTGATTTTAAGTTATTCACTAATTGGCCATCCTAAAAAACAAAAAATGGAAAATGTTACGATATATAAAAATAGTTGTTTGCTTATAATTGAATTTACCTTGAAAACACCCGCTGAATACATTTTCAGCACCTCGTTGAGTATTTGCATGCCCTTATCTCGGCCCAGAAAGTCATCCACTACCGAGAGTCCATACTGATTCATATCGTTGATAATGTTACGACACAATTCCTCATAGCGGCGCTCACTGTAAGTATAATTAGAAGAAAATCAACAATGAGCAAACATTATTAAATAGTTTATACAAAAATATCGTTGTTGTTGGTGATTCAAAATATTCACAAATTTTTTTATTGCACTTTTTTACGATTGTCTGAAACGATTTATTGGCCTCCCACACACTAACCCCTTCCTTCCCTCCGTTAGTAGTAGTTTACATAGGGGGATTTTTCTTTTACAATATTTAGCAATATTTTGCTAATAATTGTTGTCGTTGCTACTTCTGCTGTTTGTCATTTGAACATTTCTACAACGACATTGATGTTTGGTGAATGCAATTACCCAGTAAATTGGTACTGTAAACTCCACAATCGTTTTGTGTTTACACTGTGCACAATCGTGTTGTGTGGTCGAGTACATACGAGTAGTAGTTAAAGTGTTAATTCCAAGAATTAAAATGCATTAAGCCAAGTACGTCTCAGCGAATTCAGTCGTTAGTAGGCAATGTTAGCAAACATTGGATAGTTTTACTTGGTAATTGCTATAATGTCATCAATGTATCTTACTTATAAGAATTTTCACACCCAACTGTAGATATCAGAAGTTATGATATTGGTAATACCCTAAAGGAAGCGTTAATGATAATTTTGTTTGATTTGTTAGATTTTTTTTAGTTATTCAACCATTATTCATATAATTAATAAAAATGTCGCAAATGTGTAAATAATAAACATAATGAATACTAATAACTTTCTATTCTGATGAGCTAAAAGAAAAATTCAATATTTAACAGAATTTGCGAAAAGCTTTTTCTAATAATTATATTACTTTAAAAAGTTAAATATATTTTCGTTGAGTTACAGAAAATCTCTTTAATCATATGTGGGTGGGCCAAAAGTCAAAAATCGGTAGCTGCGTCGAGCGGCCACAGCGGATTGGGCGAAATGGAAAGACTTGAGATCTGCGTACGCTATAACTATCGAAACAACAATTCTTCGTCTATAGCGCAACGAAAATGTGAGCAGAATGTGAGAACCAAGATACGGTTGTCCACAAGAGACATTACACAGTGCAACAACCAAAATCGGAATGAAATGAAACCAAAAACAAATGAAAGTTCACGTTTGCATAACAAAACCCTCAAGGGGTTTTCAGTGTAGTTTTAACACGCATTTGAAATTTGGTATGCAAGCTTCTATCCTCTAAGTGGAGATTATATTCTAAGATGGGCATGCTCGTACAAAAACTACTACCACCTACCATACAAACTCTGCCTTTTTGGGGATGTCCGTCTGTTTGTCATCGCGATTACAGCCGTAGATTACAAGTTATCGAGCTGAAATTTGGTATGCGAACTACTATCCTCTTAGAGGAATTAAAGTTCTAAGATAAGCATGATCGGACAAAACATTCTCCCACTTCAAATGCAAATTCCCTTTTTTTAAGGGTGTGAGTAGTTTTTATCTAATCTTGCTCATCTTAGAACTTAACTTCCTCTAAGACTAAGATAGAAGTTCACATACCAAATCTCAACTCGATAACTCTTAGTTGGAATGGGAGTTTGTTGTAAGACCTCTGGTCTAACGACCGAAAGTTCTACCTCCAACCGTTTACGCTCCACAAGCAGGCAAATGATAATGATTACCCGACAAACCATGAGACGAGGGGTGATTCACTAACGATTAGTTGGCAATTCGTTTAAGTGATTCGTAAAAAGCGATTCTAAAACGAACTCGAAAATGATAACATTATAGAATCACTGGTGAACATTCGCAAACGAATTGTAAAAGAGATTCTTTTACCAATCGTTTAAGCACTTTTTCATTTAAGTAAGTAATTGATAAATTCATAACAATCTTTGGGTTAATTACACTGTGCTACACACAATATATACAAGGGTTCTCATGTAGCATTTCTGTTAGACTGGAGTCCATAGAGTAAAGTGATACTTTTAGTTTTTCTCGG
The DNA here is from genome assembly GCA_964034835.1 of Muscina levida. NCBI lineage: Eukaryota > Metazoa > Arthropoda > Insecta > Diptera > Muscidae > Muscina > Muscina levida. The sequence continues at coordinate 65,742,516 of OZ035880.1, read as the reverse complement.
TCACTTCGTTAAGTAATGTTTTTATAGCAAATTAAGTGAAATGGCGATATTCCTAAAATAACAAGTTCCAAAATTCTTAAGTCTTCTCTTTGTAAACCGATCGGTGGAAAAATGAATGAGTTATGCTAAAAAATACATGATAACCCTTGTATATTTTTTTTCCTTCATATTTGTATCACTGTGTTATTGGCATGCAGGGCATTCTATATTAAAAAAAATTTGAAGAAAAATCGTCAAAACCTCAGGAGAGAATAAGAAAAAAGGGAATAAGTTAAAAACAAGGATGATTTATTGATTTTGCAACTTGAAAGAAACTCGTTATTACGATTCGAAAAAGAATCGTTTTTTATTTGTTTTGTAAAAGAACCGCCTTTTGGATTCGTAAAAGAATCGCTTTTACGATTCGAGAACGAAGGTGGATTTTCTCTCGCTTGCAATATCACGCCCGAATCGTTGGCGAGTATCGTTTTCGAATAAAATGCGAGTGATATATGATTCGAGAATGATATCATTCCCGAATCGGATGGTTTGTCGGGAAGATAATTTCAATTAAAAATCGCTGTCCGAAATTTCTGTTCTGGTTTTTGCGGATTGGAAAGACATTCAGTTTAGAAGTATGTATTGTGTATACGAAAGCAATTCAATTCAAAATACATTTTACGAAATATCGGTCTTGCGGTCTTGTACTCCTCCACAGAAAAGGTTGTCCCGCTTTCCTTAATGCGGAAGGTTAAATAGAACCCTAAAAAAAATAATAAAAAATCATACATCTGAATTCCAACAACTGAATAACTTTGTAGTAGAGGACTACAACATTCATGCATATGACGTTAACAATATAACACCTTTTCAAAGTTTCCTTCACTCGATTTTAGTTTTGTAAAATATAAGAAATTCTGTTGCAAATTTCACTGAAAGTAACTTATTTTCGCAACAAAAGAAGAGAAGGGCCAGACTAAATTGTTCAAAAAGTTCAAATCGTTTGGTTCGCTTCAATCGGAACATTCTTTTACATTGGAGTATCAACTGGCATTTAGTTAAGACTGAGTCAAAGTTGCCTACGTACGATCCCTTACTACATTAAAGTCACATCCAAAATCCAAATCAATTAAAATTTTCATCGCGGTATTCTTGCCAACTATTCGTTCCAAAATAAAACATTTCAGTTGGCAAATATCCATGAAGTAAAAAGGGAAGATCGATTTACAATTTGTTTGAATTGTTTTTTCCCGTATCCATGATCTCAATATTAAGTTTCTTCCACGACAACCGACAAAATATATTTTTAAAATAACGCATAATATTGTCCATTCATAAAATATTGCAGTAGCAGCGTTCATTTAAAAACACACACACACACAAATGTTAGGTATTTACCAAATTTCAATTTGTTCACGTAGAAATTGTTCGGCATTTGAAGGAAGCGCTGAACGTTTGAAGAATTTATTGTAATCTGTGGTTGAGGTTGTTGATGTTATCATTTTGATTAATTATAGATGAGCAAGCCGAATGTAGTTGACGACACCGTCTCCAAAGGACTTTACGTTTAGGCAAAATATCACAGTTTATTTTAAAGTAAATAATACTTTTTATTTTTTTGGAATATCCAAACAACAGTTTTTAGTATTACTGTTGTGTGCGTGGGAATCTTTTGTTTTATTTAGATTTTAATTCTAATATTTATTGGAAAGAATCCGCAGCGATTTGTTATTTTCAGTCTTGCTGTGTTGAATGCTAACACGCAACTAATCGCATTAACTTCACATTTGCAGGTACAAGTAGTTTGGAAAAACGCTTGAGACTAGAGGCAGGCAGTATGTATCATAACAATGAGCAAGGGGGCACAACAAACACATCACTGGTATAAAGCTACGGGTAGGCGGAGCGGCAGCAGTTAGGTACTAGAGATATTTTGCAAAATGTGTTCTCTTATTCTCTTACATACAGTCGTATTTTCTCTCTCACTCTCTTTCAATGATTATATCTATATTACTGGTCATTACAACCAACAAGTGATAACGTATTTAGTGTTGGTAGCTGTTGCTTGTTCCCGTCTGGATATTTACAAAATAGCCGGCAAATGTGTAACCGTTAAACACGTTCCCCGTATAGGAGACGCTTGACACGTACTACGTGTGTTATTATTTGTATGTATGTTGGTATGTATCTCAAACACAATCGAACTCCACTTTTGTTTTTGCAATTTGATCGTATAAATCTTGCACTTATTTTTTCTTTTTAATTTCTTCTTTTGTTTTCTTTTATGTTTTCTGTTATTGTCACGTTCGCATTTATTTGGTTGGTATTTTTGTTATCTATCGGTGATAAGGTGGCGGGGAGGTTGGATATGTCTTATCTTCTCTGCACTCATAATTCAGTCGATACGGTTATTGTATCCGTTTTACTTTTGGTAAAATTTATATTTCGCTTTATTTGTGCGTTAGGTAAGTACACTACTGCTCTTTGCCGTAGTACCGCTCTTGGCAAGTGTTTAGTTTTGAATGAGATATGACCGAGGTTGCTATACAACTCATACGTACGGAAGCACATATGTATATATTAACAAAGCAGATCAAGAGTATGCGCAAACACTAAAAACGGAATGTTTACGTTGAGGCATAACAGCAAAAAGACTAAGAGCGGGAGAGAGAGAGTTAGTTACGTGCAAATGTACACACAAATGTATGTAATTGTTGGTAGTTTTTCTCGTATACATTTGCTCTGGTCGCTACACTCACTCCACGCTCGTTGGAGTGCGCGAAAACACATGTTGATAAATAATTGTACATAAATGTAGATACAGCTGAGTGTTAAATTGTAGTTGTGAAAATTGCACGTAGGAATGAAATGCACCAGAAGTTCCAACAAAATGCCCATCAAAATCTTAGAATCACCAAAAAAAAGTGCTATTAAAAGTGGAACTTGTTCCCAGAACATCACCTACGTGCCATTTTGGTCGAAGCGAATGAACTTTTGATTCTGTATGTATGTATATGTACATTTGTCTGCTAAATACATAATGCAATCCGGTTTGATCATTAATACACACAGGAAACAAAAGGGATTACTGATCCTACGTTAAGTTCTTTTTATAAGAAAACAATGAATGAAATAAAGGCGACAATTGGATGTAGAGATTGAAATATAACGGCTTGAGAACGGCTTGAGAAGAACTATCTCACACCATGAACGTAATTTTTCGATAGGCATCTATAGAAAATCAAGAATATCGAGGTGGAGCTAAATTTCCGAAATTAATGACTAGGTATATCCACACCTTCACAAGTAGTACAAAATAAAAAGCGACTTAATGTAGCAAAGGAGATTAAGATAGTCAAAGCCAACACTGCTGTCGAGCGTTTCATTCGTAGGCTTATTTTACGAATTGTTATACCATGCAAGGTTATTTGGGAAAAGTGTATATTATCGAAGTGGCATTTATTGGTATAATAAATAGAAATTACTTAGTAATTTGAGCTTTTAATAAATTATGGTTTTCAGGTAAAATTCTGTAAAATTTTCCGTAGAAAGTCCACAACTATTGTGATGTAGGTAATCTATATATATAAAATGGAATGTGTACCTTATAGGAGACCAAACCTCTGGACCGATCTTCCTGAAATTTTCACAGCATTTAACTGGGACTCTGGCAAGACTTATAGGCAGTGATGGTATACAAAATTGGACAAAAATCGTAAATTTTGGGTTTTGAAATCGTCAAAATCGTCAAAACCTGATTTTAAAATCGTCAAAAAATCTTTACACAAAAATTTACTCATTTTATCCTGCATGTAACAAACTAATGCAAAAAAAAAACAATAAAATACATTTTTTAAACGTTTTATCTTAAATACATTAAAAAATAATTATTGAATAAAATAACAACAAACAAACAAAAACTGAAAAAAACATATTAATATATTGTTATATAACTTGTATTACATAGTGCTTTTAGAAAGCTATTACCTTTCTATTTTTTCAGTCTTAAAAAATTATTAATAAAAATAATTTTAAAGTAGTTTAGAGCCCGCACGTCTTGGCTCACAGACTGTTTTCGAAGATTTCAACAACTCTTCGTTGTTACCATTGAATATATCTTAAATCTAACTGAGATACTTCGCGGAATTTGGAGTCAAAACTTTGCAGTTCATCGTATTCAATAAAATTTTGATACCCTTTTACAATAATAGAGAAAGACTGTTCTAGACCAGTTAATGATTTCAATTTATTTTTAAATTCAAATCGTTTCAGAACTTGATCACAAAGTTTGATGTTAAAGTTAATGCAGTTCATTTTAATTTCATCTATTTCATGTTGTGGTTATTGTGTCATGTAGTGTTATAAATTCAGCATTTTTTTGGCATCACTTTCATAGTGTGCTGATTAATTTAGGGTTACTAAGCGTAAACTTGAAAAGGAAAGTTGTAATTCGTAAAAATCGTCATTTGAGAGGTAAAAATCGTCAAATCGTCATTTCTGTTTTTTTTTGGTCAAAAAATCGTCAAAATGACGATAAATCGTCAAAAATACCATCACTGCTTATAGGGTACTTTTTTTCGACCACGCCCATTTTTTTAAATAATATGCAATAGCGAAGCATTGTCGGGCCCACTAGTTGTTTATATTACACAGTACATAATTTTTTAGCTCATTGATTTGGGACTCAATTTTGAGAACTGCAAGTGATCATTCGTTATGTCAAGTTACATGCCATAATAATTTAATACTATTTGAAGTTAGTAAGTATCGCATAGGGGAATTTGTCACGTTTTAGACTCTTTTTGTTTGACGTAAGATAATGATAAGTAATATTCCACTTTTTGGGGATACTTTCAAGTGCAGTTCTCAGAATTGAGTCCCAAAATCATGTGTTTTTGATTGTGTTAAGTACTTACTATTCGCTAAAACTACTTTTTCTTAATAAAAAAAAACTTTTTAGAAATAAAAAACGGGTGTGACACCATTTTACGACGGGTGTGACCTAGTAAAATAAATTTTAAAAGTATGAAGAAACTAAAGTTTTTATAGAGTTCAATTATATAACAAACATAAAGGTAAACATATAAAAATATAATAACAAGACATATATTTATTCGTTATCTGTACTATCGTACACATCATCATTAGAGTGTGTCAATTTATTTCTCGACCAATCGGTTGTCAATATCTTAATCTACGATGAACTCGAAGAAAATTTGCCCAAGAAACCATAGGTCTAAAATCAAATTCGAGCACCTTCTATTTTAAACCCTTAAGGGGGGGTCCATACAAAATGCACTTATGTATGTACTGACCTTTACCATGGCTAGTAGCAAAAAAGTTTTATGTCAATCATATTTAAAAAAAAACCAAACATTGTGTTTGTTATTTTTTACCAAAATTTTTTCTGTAACTAAATACTCAAATATTCAAAAAAATGTTCAAAAAATTCTCTATATTATTAATTGCACTTAATTGTTATTGTTGGAAAGTATTAATGTTTTATCCAGAGACAGTAACTGTTATAACTATTATTTATAAAAGTCCCTATTTAAGAGTTATTTCTGATTTTTATTATATCACTCCGAAGATAAGAATTATTTTTGATTTATATTTTAAAAGTCCCAAAATAACAATTATTTTTGATTTATATTATATCGCTCAGAAAAAAGAGTTATTTTTGATTTCTATTTAAAAAGTTCCAAATAATAATTATTGAAGACTTTTTGAAATAGAAATCAAATATAAAAATCAGTCAATAAGTTTTTCAAATCAAAATCGAAAATAAAAAACAGCCTGAGACTTATATATATTTTTTTTTTGATGAAATATTAAACTCCCTTTTAGACTTTTATTTTTTGTTTGTTCGAATAAAAGTCTTTTGGTTCTATTTTTATTTTTATTCTGGCCAAATTAATTACAATTGTGGGACGTTCGGACCAGATTTAACTCATAACTACACAATACCAAGAAAAAAACGATGTTTTTATACCATCACCCTTATGGATGATGGTATATGTATATGATTTAATCCGAAAAAAAGTATAACGCATTAAAGGAGACGTGTTAGACCCCAATTATTTTAAGACCAAATTCGGCTCGTGGGCAGGAGTATTAATTTTCTTTAATTACAATTGTGGGACGTTCCAATTTATACAAACAAATATGCTTTTTACACATGACAAAATGCACTTTCTGAATAATATAATAAACATTAGGGTAAAGTAATAAAATAATGGTTAAAAATGTCTTCAAACTTAAAAAACAGTGTAAAAACCCGATTTGCGCGATTTCTTTGAAATTTTCTTAGAATATACGTAGATTTTAGATACGTAGATTTTAGATTTATTTTTTTACGCTTTGTGCGAAAATACATCGACCCCCACACTGTTGCCTGAGATGGTACAAAACCACCAATTAGACAACGTTTTTTAAATTTATAAAATTGTAACCATTTTTGCCATGTCAAACTCACAGTTCGCGAACTATAAGTAGCCACTTCATCCAACAATTTATAGCAAAATTTACTCGTCGCTTCGAGCTGATCAAAAATATACGAGGGCTGCTATATATATTTCTGGCCTAATAATGAAAATGCGAATATTTATCATCAAAAATTGTTTTATTGTTTTTCAAAGTATTCTCCAGCCTGATTTATACACTTTTGCATGCGCTCAAACCAATTGTCGAAGCACTTTTTCCACTCCGATTGAGACACCTCCAAAACATGGTTTTTGAACGCTTAAACAGCATCTTCTGGGCACGAAAATCGTTGACCACGCATTTTTTTCTTGATGTGCGGGAATAAAAAGAAGTCATTGGGTGCCAAGTCAGGGCTGTACGGCGGATGACCCATCAATTCGACGTTTTGGCCGGTCAAAAAGGCGCTGGTTTGAGCCGATGTGTGAGAGCTCGCGTTGTCATGGTGAAGGATGATTCGTCTTCTCTTGTTTGTTTTTCGAATTTCTCCGAAGACTTCAGGCAAACAAATTGTGGTGTACCACTCAGAATTGACCGTCCTTCGTTGCTCAAGCGGAACAGTCGCCACATGACCAGTTTTGCCGAAGAAACAGGCGACCATTTGCTTCGAAGTGCTTCTTCCACGAACAACTTTCGTTGGATTTGGCTCGTCTTCGAAGACCCACACGGTCGATTGTTGTTTTGTTTCGGGCTCATACGCATAGATCCAAGATTCGTCACCTGTGACGATCTTATGAACATCTTTTGAAGCACCGCGATCGTATTTTTTCAACATTTCTTTGCACCAATCGACACGAGCCTTTTTTTGAGCGATTGTCAAATTGTGCGGAATCCAACGACAACAAACCTTTTTTACGGTCAGGTGTTTATGTAATATCAAATATATGCTGGTGGGAGAAATGCCCAAGGATGCCTCTATCTCCCGGTATGTCACATGACGATCTTGCATTATTAGTTCACGCACGGCATCAATGTTCTCTGGCACAACGGACGTTTTTGGACGACCTTCACGGAATTCGTCGTTGAGCGAACTTCGACCACGATTAAATTCGTTATACCAGTTTTTCACGGTGCTATATGATGGTGCTTGATCACCATACAAAGACTTAAGTTCATCGATGCACTCTTGTCTGGATAATCCACGTCGAAAGTTGTGAATAATGATCGCACGAAAATGCTCACGTGTCAATTCCATTTTTTTAACGGAATTGAATTGTTCAAAGCTCTGTAAGTTTAACAATTCACGATTAAATGACAACACGTTCTGAGTAATGTTATGCTAAAAAATGTCAACCTTTCCAATGGAAATATCAGATTGCACCTGGCAACACTTATTGTTGCCTAGGCTAGAAATATATATAGCAGCCCTCGTATATACATTTATTGTATAACAAAAATCAATAATGCCGATATCAGCAACAGACTTTTATTTCAGGCCTGATGAAATAAAAATCTTTAGGTGAGTTTTACATTTTTTTTGGAAAAATATAAGACTTTGACTGATATTTATTTTTTGTTTTGCAAAATAAATCTCACTTCGTAATGTTTATTTCAAAAAGTTTTCAATAACTCTTATTCAAAGACTAAAAAAATTTAAATCAACTCTTATTTATTGAGGGATATAATTTAAATCTATATATATAAAAGTGAACATTTGTTTCTACGTATGTCCACTATAGACTTCAAAACCACCCAACCGATGTGGAACAACCCGCATCAATAGAAAGACAATCTTTCGAGGATCGTTATAGGTTACTTAAACATTGCATTTGAATCATGTGGTCCATTTATTGAGTCGATTTTCGATTTTCCCATACAAAAAATGTTCAAAAATTTAAAATTGTGAAAATTTAAAAAGTATGTCAATGTTAAATTTGTCAATATTTGAATTTTCAAATGACACAGACAAATGGTATATTTATGTATGTATATAAGATTTAAATTGAGTTTGTTTGAAACTCAGTGGATGCTACAGCATTTACAATAAATTTCTGTCATTATAACTATATTATGTTTTAATATACCTCAAAATTTTTGTTAAATTTCGATACGAATATCAAAAGAAACTAACACAACCCGAAGATTTATTCCAACCAAAAAAAGTTAAATTTCAGTCAATACTTCTTTAGGCAGGACGAAGTTTGCCCGGTCAGCTAGTCAAAAATAACTCTTATTTGATGAGCGATATACAAAAAATCAAAAATAATTGTTATTTGGGACGTTTATCATAAAAATCACAAAATAAAAGTTTATTCCGAAATTCTATAGAGCGAGTAAAAACCAAAGTATGGGTGTGTTTAAAATAATTTTAGCACATTTCCTTCACATTGATTTTTTTAGTTGAAAAATCAATCAATAACAGTTATTTTCGGTCCCTGGCTTTATCATGTAAATGAGAATGATATCATTCTCGGATCGGATGGTTTGGTTACATTTCTTTACCTTAATATAAAAGAGACAACTCAACTATATTTTTCGAAATTGAGTTTTTATTGATTCATGTTGATTACGTCCTGATAGACCTTGTATTAAAACCTCGTGCTGATTAGTTGAAATATTGAGCTGAGTTTTGATTAAAAAAAATCTTATTTTTATAGTTGTCTAATTTTATTACGTTTTTTGCTCCACCTACTTTTTATGGGTTGAGTCTTTTTTATATTAAGGTATTGATATATTTCATTTCGAAGTGCTCTAACAAAATAAAATGTGAATTTTTTTTTTAATTAACTTCGTGGTGGCAATTCAAATTGGAATTTTTTAATGATACCAAAAGGATTTACAAAGCTAATTACCTTTTTTAAAATTAAAAAAAATACAACGAAATAACATTAAAAGTAATTACAAAACATATGTATATATACCAATACTTATAATGCAATTAAATTTTTTTGGTTACTTTTTTTAAAAGTAAATGTGTTATCATGTTTCTTGACAAATTGTGCATCGCTTATACATACCTCCTTATTGTGTCCTTATTTATATGTATTATAGGCATTGATTGATTAATTTATAAATGAATGAAAAACGTAAACGACAACTTCGAATTTAATTGCATTGTCATATGTTATCACATATAAAGTTGAAATCGCTCGCAAGTGATTCATAGTACGTCATATAACGCCATTGAAATTTAATTGGACTGACAAAACCATCAGAGATAGTAGAACAGGGCCATACGGTGGGTGCGTGATATGCAGATTAAAGCTTATGCACTTTAAGTAAGGCCGTCCTTAAATGATGTCTTGCAAATTGATGTTACAATAATCACATTAAAGTTAATTAATAGAAATTGCTCAAAATAACATTTTCAATTTTAAAATATTCTTCGAATTTAATTGTTTTAGTTAAAATTTTTTACAGGAAATTCGAAATTGTGGATTTGCATTTTTAGGTCTACAATATAAACAATCTTGAAAGTTAACAACGAATAGTTCGTTAGTCGTCCACAAAAAGATAAGTTCACAGAGAAAACAGTGTCTAGTAAATACCTAATAAAATAGTAAAAAATTAAAAACATATCAAATTCTCATTATTAATTAAATAAATTTCTCTGATTACAAAATTAAGGAATAAATCGAACTTTTTGCACCAGGTCTCCACTGAGCATTATAACGAAATGAAATGATTTAAAATGATACATGTTGTTTTCAATAGAATTGTCAATAAAAATACAGCCGAATTATAAACAAAATCTTCTCAAATACGTAATCATGATCACTAAAGAGCTAGCATAAAACGAATAATGTTTAAGAATAAAACCCATTACCCAATTTTTAAGAGGAGCAAATACTTTGCATTTATTCTTATATGTGCTATAAACTTGCTCACCTCTGCACACAGCATTTGTATTTGACAAATAAATACAACAAGTAAAAATGAGCAACTGCGAGACGAGATAATGTAAATAAATAACAATATCCCCACTAAAATGATATATGGGATATGTGATGTTATACAGAGACACTCGAAAAAAAATATGGTGCTTACATTGCTGTCTTTGCAATTACGAGGTAAAAAGATATTAACAGGGTTGCCAGTGGTTTAAAAGTACAAGTTGTCAGATTGGTGATGCGTTTCTAAAGTATTAAAAAGGTGTACATTTGGTCTGATGAATAGTATTCCTGCGACGTTGTTCTTTTTCAACGGCTTCGTTTATGGGATTACAACAATCCAACAAATGTAATTTCTACAAAAATTTTAGTTTTCAAAACATTTTTTTAAAAATCTTTGGATTAAATTTCACTTTACTATAAAAAAAACATCAAAAAATTTACAAATGAGTCGTTTCAAATTATCGATAACTCGATAATAACGACTGTAACTACTAAACCGAAGATAAATTAGTCTTGTAATATCTGGTTCAAAAGAAATCACAAAGTGTCAGTTTGTTGTGAATTGACACCTTAGCGGCCTATCCCATACAACATTCCGTGATAGGGGCTGTTGCAACTGTTTATTTTCCCGTATGTTAATTTTGGAAATAAATTTAAATAAATTTTATTTATATCTTCGCTGTGGCAAAGTTTAAAAAATTACAGATTTTGGCAACAATTTTTCGAACAAAACAATTACCGCTAAAGTTTGCACTCGGTATTAAATGCAAAAATGGCTGATTAGACTAACATGGTTTTTAGTTGCATATATGGATTACTCATGTAGTAGAATAGCTTTTACATCAAAACATTAGCAATAGTAATCAAATTCTGTTCGTAAATTTTAGATATGTAATCACTGGGATCTTGAGAACCATTTGCCTCATCGTCAGTAATATTCGCTGTGATGCGCACTTTAATAGATTTAATAGACTAAAAGATGAAGTTATAGCCCTATAAAAATAAATCAAACCTATGTGTAATTTACAAAAAAAAAACAGGTAGCTTTAGTTGCAGTAGTGCGCCTCCGTAAAAAAACTTATAAACATTTACTAAACAATTCTCTTAAATGCAATTTGCTTCATACATACGTTTCGCCCATTTGCATGAAACCCGTCACAAATCTCATATACACACGTTCAAACAAAGTCAACTTAAATGTCTCCCATTCATGCGCCACATTTCACTCAATGCTATTTTTCTTTCTTTCTTATCTTTGTGCATGCAAGAAATTTATATTTAAACTTATATTTTTTCTTTTTATTACCCCTCCATTAAAATATACGTGATGGTAAACAGTTATAGGAAGTGATTACCTTTTGACCAAAGATAAACAGTGTTGTTTATCTCTGACGCTAGTTGGCAATTTCGTTGGAAGCAATGGCAACCCTAATGGCCAATCGTAAAACATTGCGCACTTCAAAAACTGATTACCAGATATGAAAAAAAAGAAAAGAACATTTACAACTTATGTTTGTTTACACAATTTATTATTATTACTTTGGCAAGTCTCACATTATATAAATTCGTCGCCATGCACAGTGGGTAGTTTTCTCGTATTAGACTTTTGTATATTAATCTGTTACAGTACTAAGGAAATTTTTTGTTTTTTGCACATAATCTATTGCATTATGTTGGCAAAATAAATGTTTTGAACGGAACGACGACATCCTAAAAAAGTTAATCAAAATATGCTGTTATCTTTCAAAATGCCTTTACAATCCGTTCTAAAGTTTACAAGAATTTCTAGTCAGTTTATTTTTTTATGTGTCAAAGAAATAATTAGAACCCTTTATTCAACAGCTGGAATATGTATGACTTAACCTAAAAAAATTGTTAATGTGATTGTTCGATGGCATCGATCGGTGAGAAAATAAATTGGTGTAGGTAGAGCGTATCTTTTGGAGAATATATATATAAATATAGCAATCAAATATTAAAAACTCAACTAAAGAAAAACAAACATTTAATTTGTATTAAATATATATTGAGATTCAATAATATCAAAAGCCTAAATGGTTTTCCTTTACACCCCATGAATGAGGTATGGGATAGGTCCCGTTTTAAAAGTATAATTTACGCACCAACTGTTTGAGAAATTTTTACCAGACTTTTACTGCAAAGTTGCTGTCGACAACATCAAGGAGGTCGACGACAAAAGAAATGTAGACTAAGTTAGAAATCGAACCTTGCACAGTGGATCCGCTTGTATGGAGGCGCGGCCAAAAATACTTCTAATGGTAGTACAGAGTTGAAATGTTCAGCAGGGCTCTTAAAAAAAAATATTTAAGCCAGTACAGGAATTTCAACCAGGTGAACTGACTGATAAATACCCTCAACCTATGTACGACATTGTTTTACTCTCGAGTTAATGAAATTGAAAAAGAAATTTCTTATGTAGCTTAAAACCATTTGAAGCTAATATTTCGGTTTTCCGAGGTTTTGCGTCGGATTTCAAGATAATCCTACTGACCACATTCAAGTATACTCCAGTTTTTCGTTTAAATGTTATGAGAGAAATATTAATTTTCCCAAAAATATGTTGGTAATTTTGTATAAGACATCCCAGAAGCGGTAGAGCAACATAGTCCGTATTCACCTCAAGTTTTCCTTGGAAAAAAAATTACTGAAAAAGAATATGCTTGTGGGAATATTGAATTAGGCCATTTATATACAATGAGGTGGCATAAGGGGGCGGCAAAAGTTCCGATTTTCTGTAGTTTTACCTGGATTTATAAGATTATTAGTCCGCCAAAGTTCATGATCATGTAGTGTTTCGTTTGGAAGAAATATCCATAAATAGGTAAGTTTGCATGGGAGGTACCAGAAAGGGTGGGGCAATTCTGCTTATCTACAATAACGTAACTTCATTTTGGAATATTAACACTGGTAAATTTTCATAAAGATCAGTTAAGGTTTACTCAAATTATCATGCACATCAGTTATCCTTCCAACCAGCAAGCCAACCGGCCAGCCAGCCGGACCGACGGTAATGGGACAATCGTCTTAAAAAATCTTTAAACAAATTTGGTTTTAAGATAATTTGGGTCGAGATAATTGGGGTCGTTACACTTTTTCACTTTAAAATTATACTTACCCTCTTATCTATGTTTGAGGATTTAATAAGAAGGTGGTTTAGTATATTAAAAACTACACGCACATCCGCAAATTTCCGCAACAAACTTTAACACTTTTATTACCTTAAGACTACGACAAATACAATGGAAAAGAGACCTAAAGGGGGATCTGGGGGGAACACAACTAAAACTCTAAATAATCATAATGAAGACGCACAAAATAGGATCCAACAAATGCGTTACCTAAAACATTAATTTGACAAGAATTACAAAACAAGTTAGTTTTTATAAATTTGTGGAGATTAAATAAATATTTGTAATTTTAAAATCCATTAAAAATAATTAAATTTTTTAGGCTTATGCAATAAGCAATCCGTTTTGAAGTGCACTCTTGTTTTAAATTATTCGACCAATGTACAAAAGCGCGAACAAAAATTCATGGTTAAATTCTATTTTTAAAAAGTCCCGTTAGATTTTCAGAAGAATCCGGTTTACCATTATGAAGTTTGGACATTTAAGAGATAATTAGTTTAAATTTTATTTTAATACTTTGTGATTAGTTTTTTGATTTTTGGCCTATGGACGGAACCACTGTGCCTTGGTCTCGGGCAAAATAGTCGTGTTTTTCAACAGTCATGCCACAGTCGACCCCACCATTTGATATCATTGACGACTATTTGTTGGACTATTTTCATCAACTGGTCTAAAATCTGTATTTCACGAAGCTTAAGATATCAATATCGGATTGTTCGGTAGCATTGATCTGTAAAATGAAAAATGACGGTGTGTGGAACATATCGAATGTTCACTTGGTCCAGTTCTAGGTCGCCATTCGATGTCATTGTCGAGGATGTTTCTGTATTTCAAGTAGGTTGGAACACAATTCATACAGATAATCCCCCTTATTACGTAAGTCATAGTCGACTTTCGACAACTTTCGACTGTTTTTTTATTTGAATAAAATTAGTCATTATTACCAGAAATGTTTAGTGTTAAGAATTTTCTATCATCTGATGAAGAAAAGCATAATACGATCAAGCTCAGACATATTTCAGTCTCACAAACGACATCAGCGATGCCATATTTTAAAAACGACAAAGATTCGACGTGACTACGACATACAAAATAAGGGGTAATAATCTATGTTCATATATGTTACGGAATATTTCGTTTCTCAGAATTACAAAACAGGTTTAGTCTGCTTGCGTCATTGCACTTTACTTCCTCTGGTCAAATTAGATTTTAATACGTGAAGATGTGTATATATATTGGAGTGGGTCAATTTTTTTCTCGACCATCCGGTTATCTAAATCGTAATCTACGATGATTTCTAAGAAAATCAAAACAAACCTAACCCCCAGGGGATTACTACACAAAAATCAAATTATTTTAAAATTTGTTCCCACCGCTCTAACTGCCCTAAGAGGAGTCAAATGTATGACCGACCCCAAATATTTTTGCAACCTCAACAGTTTCATAGATCATATTTACCCTATATTTTTAACCCTAAAGGTGGTTCTCATACAATTTTTTTGATTTTTATAACATTTTTATGAAATCAGCTCCTGCCGCTCCCATGGTATCTCCTAGAAGTATAAAACGTATGACCGACCCCCACTAGTATTTCCCTCCTAACAAATTTCCTCAACATTCCTACCCCCTATCTTCACCACCTGCTCCTATACAAATTGCACTTAAAACGACTGAAACAAAAAAATTCTCCACAAATGAATAATTACGTTCAAATTTTCTTTATTGAGTATAACTAATTTTGTTTTTTTTTTATATGGGCGCCAAGTATTTAAAAAAAAAATTTAGAAACATTTTGTATATGGTGTGAAGATAGGGGTCGGCATGTTCGGGAAATATGTAAGGAGTGAAATACTAGTGGAGGACATTTTACTCCTCTATGAGGCATTATGGAAGCATAAGGAGCTGATTTCATAAAAAAATGTATGGAGACCACCTTAAGGGGTGAAGATAAGTGTGTAAATATCTTCTGAAATAATGTTGGGATTGCAAAAATATTGGGGGGCGGTCATACATTACACCCCACTAGGAGCGACTCCGAGCAAATAGAGCTTTGGGAGTAAATAGAAATTTCTATATGGGTGCCCCTTTAGGAGGTGACGATTATCGGTCAGTGAAACTTTTGAAAGGGACCGGCCGTGGCATAGTGGTTAGAACAAATTTTTCTTTCATTGCCGGTCCTCGATATTGTCAACAGCAACTTCGCAGTATAAGTGTCGTGTCAATCGGCATGTTTAGTAAAAGCTTCTCAAACAATGACGTTCGCATTCGTCGATGAAAGAAGTAGGTGCCGTTTGTTGTGAATCTCAAATAGAAAGCGTGTCAATTCACAACAACGCGAGAAGCATCCCATACTTCATACATGGGGTGAAAGGGAAATTAAATTTAAAAGTTTATACATTTGAACCCTCTAGGGGCGATTCCGAAGCATTTGCAGGCCTTTTTTTCCCCCAATACGAAAAGTTTATCGTTTATAACCGGGAGCTAGATTTTCATTTTAGACCCATGGTTTCTTTTACTCCATACAAATTGACCCACTCTAATATTTATATTTGCTAGAAACTGCTTTCACAGTTTATGGCCCGTCCCCACAACAAAAATAAAAAACATATTTTTCCTCTGCAAACTATGAATGAGATGTGTGAAAGCTTTCACATTTAAGTGAGTAAACACATTTCTAGTTACACAGTTTAACGACGTTTACGAATTTCAGTTTCAGTTTAAAGATTTTTTTAAGACCTGACTTGACTACTCGGTAAAATCTGTCTACATATAAATTGCTGTTACTGGGCTTGAACCAAGCCACTGGCATTATACTCGCTTCTTGTAATCAGCATGTCACGATCGGACCCTCCAACTTCTATACCCGGGCTATTTTTATCAATAAATGAAGCTCCATGGGTTTAAGTGATTAGGAAATGGGTGCAGAAGTTTTATTTCAACTACAGTTCGGGTAAACCTTAAAGATCCTCAAAGAATTCCTTTATCGCTCTTGTCATTTTCAAATTTGCAGGTGTTGAGTCGATACATATTTGTGAGAACCAATATTTCATAAACAGTTGCAAATCGTAGAAAATCGTGCTACTTATTTCTTTATATATGGTATCCTAACAGATTTTTATTACACTGACCTACTTACATACATGCAAATCTCATTCCTTCAACATTAGACACATTTGACATAAAATGGATGACTGAAAATGTATTTATTTATATCATTGTCATTAATACGTGGCTAAATGTAATTTATTACCGAATAGTCAGTCAAGCTCTATTAGGCATGTCAAATGAAGTGTATCACTACTACCGTTTGTTAGGAGTTTCAAAAGATTTTCTAACAGACAGAGGACAGTATCAGCCGTATGAGCTGTCTACTACGCTAGCCAAACTTACACACACAAACAGCTCTCCCTATAATACCCACATAATGGTTTAATCCCTCAGATATGACCACAAATTTTCAGCATTTTAAAGAAAATAATCTCTACATTTAGTTACCTTACAAAATTATATGATCGGTGCGAATTTTCAATTAGTCAACAAGCCGTAGATATGTTTCGCATTTGTGTACGAAAGTAACAACAGTAACATAATTGCCAGCATTATATATTTTATAAAAAATATATTTTTAACAATTTTGTCACCGTATTGTGGGAAATCTTACACGGTGCAGGGGAGGACTTCGTATTTGTTTGTATTGATTGTGTGACCCCTTCCATCGCATCACACTCTCTTTGTGCCTTAGTCTCGATGGCTGGCTGTTTCAGTGGTTCATTCATTCATTCATCGCTTCTTCTTCTTTTTTTTCTACTTCATAGATTTACCATTTGCTTTCGCTGTTGTTGTTGTTATAATTATGGGTAAGTCTGTCCGGCCGAGCTCTCACGCGCAAATAATCACGTAGTCATCTAAGTTCAGTCAGTCGTCTTTCGTCTCTGGTCGAAAGGGGGTGTGTGAGGGGTGTGTGCGGCGGGTCGAGCGGGTTGGAGGTTTGGGGGCAGTTTCGAAACAATTATTTCGTTTTATTCCCCAAAAATATCGTTCGGAACAACTCAAACATTGACAATAGAATTGTGAAAAGGGAAGGTCAATAACCGAGTTCAAAAACGAAACACCAACACCGGCCAACAATAAACAATGCAGCTTGTAGGAAAGCGATAAAAGTTTAACCTTGACTAGCTTAGAATATCTACTAGTAAAAATAGAAAGTACAGTGGCTCGTGAAAATCGTTTCAATAATTAATTGTGCTGTTGTGATGTTAATGGAAGAGCAAACTAGGAAAACACCAAGGTGAAGTTAATGTCTAAAAAGCCAACAGTGAAAATATGTTTGCCCAAAAAAGGTGTTGGGTTAAACTTTAGGTTTAATAGAGACACTAATTACTGACAGAACAATTTCTACAACCGGTTGTAGTTATGATGCCCGCAATTGGATTGTGTTGGGTCATCAGATGAAATGTTATGTTCTTTATATACATACATCTGTATGTATTGTAGCCTGTGACACTGGATGTTAAAAGATTCGACTGAATTTTCTATTGCTGATTTATAAGTACAGCTTTAGAAATACCTTTTGTGTGTTCAACAATTAACAAATGCTGGCCACAAATGTTATGGTTATTTGACAATTTGTTGTTATTATTTTGCACAATTATAACACTCTCAAAATTTGACCTTGCTATGTTTACGTTTTAACATTGCCTTGTATAATAATCCCTCTTATTATGAATGTCGTAGTCACGTCGAATCTTAGCCGTTTTTTAAATATGCCATCACTGATGTCGTGTCTGAGACAGAAATACGACTTGTCCGTGCTACTTTCATGATCTTTTTCCTCAGATCATGAACATTTCTCAACACTAAACATTTTTGTTAATTATTACTCATTGTATTCAATTAAAAAAAACCATCGAATAGTGTCGAAAGTCGACTAGGACATGCGTAATAAGGGGGAATGATAGCAACAGCTGCTCAGAATTTGAATCCACTTCAAATTTGGCAAGCAATAGCTTATTTTTTAGGTCGCCTGTATTAAATTTCGTCACTGTATCGCTCTTGAATGCAATTTGTTTAACTTTACACAGAATACAAAAAAAGAAAAAAAAATTAAATTGTCATTTGAGAGTTTCATTTTTACAGATCTAACTTACTTAACTTACTTAATTTCCCTTTGCACCCCATGAATGAGGTATGGGATAGCTTCTCGCGTTGTTGTGAATTAACACGCTTTCTATTTTTAGATTCACAACTAACGGCACCTACTTATTTATCGACGAATGCGAACGTCACTGTTTTTTTGAGAAGCTCTTACTAGACACGACGATTGAATCGACGCTTAATACTGCGAAGTTGCTGTCAAACAACATTCGAGGGGAGCCGACAATGAAAGAAAATTTTATTTATATTTTTCTTTTTTTTAAGATGACTGGAGCCAGGTTTGAACCTGCGATCTCCCGCATGGTAGTCGCGTGTTCTAACCACTATGCCACGGCCGGTCCCACAGATCTAAACAGTTCGGCTAAAATATTACAAAAATCGAAAACATGATTGACAAGCAATTGCGATTTTTGCAGGTTTACGGTTTGTCAGCTCGGGACCACATAGACAATTGAACATAACTTGATATATCAGTAGGCAAATTACGCTGTGGAACACTTTTAGGGTCATTGTTTAGAGGGTAAAAGTTCCAAATCAGGGAAGATATTAGGTCAGTATAGTAAAACCCCCAAAGGGTTTGGGGTTATCAGGCTAAACTTAGACAAATTTCATAGAACCAAATCTTCCAAATATTCTCATTATCAGGGCAACCGGAAATATGAAAATCCATGTTTTATTCAGAGTGAGATAATAACAAAGGGGTAAGGTATGTATATTAGGTTGATTTTTATTTGGCAAAAAAAAAATGTTTTTGGAATTTTTCATGGGCCAAGTTAAAATTTTATTAAGACGTATAAAAAAACTCTATGTGAATTTTTTTAATTTTTTTCTTAAAGGTTTAGGGGTCGCTACCGGGGTTCGAAATTCAAAATTTTACCGTCATCCTGAGGGATAAGCTGAATAAATCGAGTAAACTTAAAGTGATCCTTATGAAAATTTTTCAGTATGAATAATTTCCATAACGAAGTAATGGAATTGTAAATGGGCAGAATTGCCCCACCCCTTCTGGTACCTCCTATACAAAATGACCTTTTTTTTGATAATTAATATTTCTCCCATAACTTTCAAACGGGCAGATGGATGACATTTAAACTTGGTCAGTTTAATTACCTTTTAATAACAGATAAACCCCCAGAAAATCAAAACCTTTGTCACACCCCTTCTGGTACCTCCCATACAAATGACCGAATTAACCCCCATATTTTTACCTACATATCTTTTTAGTAAAAATACTGAATTCAATAAAATTTTGTGTGAGATGAACACATGCAAAAGTTTGACTCGTGAGTGAAGATGGACTATATAGGCCAACCCCTTTTGGTACCTCCTATACAAAATTACTTATTTTCAGACAAATAATTTTTTACCAATAATTCCCAAACAGACAGCTGGATGGCATTTAAACTTGGCCAGTTTAATTACCTTGTAATAACAGATAAACCCCCAGAAAATCAAAACCTTTGTCACACCAGTTCTGGTACCTCCCATACAAATGACCGAATTAACCCCCATATTTTTACCTACATATCTTTTTAGTAAAAATACTGAATTCAATAAAATTTTGTGTGAGATGAACACATGCAAAAGTTTGACTCGTGAGTGAAGATGGACTATATCGACCAACCCCTTCTGGTACCTCCCATACAAAATTACATATTTTTAGACAAATTATTTTTTACCAATAATTTCCAAATGGACAGCTGGATGGCATTTAAATTTGCTCAGTTTAATAACCTTGTAATAACAGATAAACCCCCAGAAAATCAAAACCTTTGTCACACTCCTTCTGGTACCTTCCATACAAATGGTCGAATAAACCCCCATATTTTTACATACATTTTTTTGTAAGTATGCTGAATTCATTTATATTTTGCTAAAGATATACGCTTATTGTAATTTTACTAATGCTTACCTTAAATATAAATCTAGTTTAATGAATGTTATTAGATATTCAACATAGATAATGCAACGCTGTTGTCTTGCCCCTCTCCACAAATTTGCAGTCCAACTTAGGAATTTTTACAGTACAGTTAATAAGAAATGATTTATTTCAAATTTGTTCATCAGTTTTTGTTGTATTATTATTTAAAAACGTACATTTCGAAAATAAAATTTAATTTAACCGTTAAAAAATAATATTAAAATAAAAATTTAATATATTAATATTAAACATGAATTCATTGCATGAAAAACTAAACATTAAAAAATATAATTATAAACAACTGTATTACTGCTTACAATTTTCTTTAAATTTTAAAATATTGTAAAATATTATTTTCACATGGTAGATTTTTTTTGGATCTGAATATTTTTTCTAAATTCTTTCACAAATAATTAATTTCATGAGAAACTTTGTCATCAAAAATACAAATCCAACTAGCTCTTCCTAAAAATACCAGAGATGACCTAGAATTTTTTTTAAGGCTATTGTCGCTGTCTCTTTATTAATTGTTGCATAAGACTTCAAGTCTTTTAATAACTGGAGGTCATTTCTTGAAGCAGAAGGTCCAGAAGTGGATTCAAACCAATATTTAAGGCAAATATTAATTATAAAAATGCAAAAATCCTGTATTCCACACAATTCGCTTTCGTTTAACTTGAACTGCTCTCTGAATAAATATATTTTTAAGGAATATATTGCCTTAGCCTTCCATCTAGCACGGTGAAGACCTGCTGGTGCTCTGAAGAATATTTGTGTTTTTGGAACATCCCGCAGAATATTATTGTCAGCTTAAGTAGCTCTTTGTAGTCCTCTCGTGGCTGAAACTCTTTAAGCTGATTTTCGGCAAAACAAATAGCATTCGCAGAATTCTTTACTTGTCTTAATATGAGAAATTGGAATGATCAATTTTTGTCCAGGCATTTTTAAACCTCTTAAAAAGTAATATTTCAGGACCGGTTGATATTCCCGAAATACAATGCATAAGTCATATTATATGACTTCTACGTTTAAAAATGCGCATTCTTTTGTACGTCTTAACAAAATTTTAAGTTAACCTATGAAAAAAAATCAAAATTTTCTGTCAAATAATTAGCATAAATATGTAAAACTATGAGGGTGAATTCGGTCATTTGTATGGGAGGTACCAGAAGGGGTGTGACAAAGGTTTTAATTTTCTGGGGGTTTATCTGTTATTACAAGGTTATTAAACTGACAAAGTTTAAATGCCATGCATCTGTCCGTGTGGAAATTATTGGTAAAAAATTATTTGTCTAAAAATAGGTAATTTTGTATGGGAGGTACCAGAAGGGGTTGGCCGATATAGTCCATATTCACTCACGAGTCAAATTTTTGCATGTGTTCATCTCACACAAAATTTTATTGAATTCAGTATTTTTACTAAAAGGATATGTAGGTAAAAATGTGGGGGTTAATTCGGTCATTTGTATGGGAGGTACCAGAAGGGGTGTGAGAAAGGTTTTGATTTTCCGAGGGTTTATCTGTTATTACAAGGTAATTAAACTGACAAAGTTTAAATGCCATGCATCTGTCCGTGTGGAAATTATTGGTAAAAAATTATTTGTCTAAAAATAGGTAATTTTGTATGGGAGGTACCAGAAGGGGTTGGCGATATAGTCCATATTCACTCACGAGTCAAATTTTTGCATGTGTTCATCTCACACAAAATTTTATTGAATTCAGTATTTTTACTAAAAGGATATGTAGGTAAAAATGTGGGGGTTAATTCGGTCATTTGTATGGGAGGTACCAGAAGGGGTGTGACAAAGGTTTTGATTTTCCGAGGGTTTATCTGTTATTACAAGGTTATTAAACTGACCAAGTTTTAATGCCATCCAGCTGCCCGTTTAAAAGTTATGGGAAAAATAATAATTATCAAAAAATAGGTAATTTTGTATGGGAGGTACCAGAAGGGGTGGGGTTATTCTGCCCATTTACAATTCCATAACTTCGTTATGGAAAATATTAATACTGAAAAATTTTCATAAGGATCAGTTAAGGTTTACTCGAGTTATTCTGCTTCTCCCTCATGTTGACGGTAAAATTTTGAATATCGAACCCCGGTAGCGACCCCTAAATCTTTAAGAAGAAAATTCACATAGAGTTTTTTTGTACGTCTTAATAAAATTTTAACTTGGCCAATGACAAATTCCTAAAACATTTTTTAAGACTCACCCTAATGTATATGTTTCATGCTCTTAGAAATGTTTTGACAAGTGATAGAGCATATTTTTGCATAATTTACCCAAAAAGTAATTTTATAGCATATTTTGGTTTTAAAAGCATATATTTAAAAAATATCCTTTTTTAAAACATATTTCATATTTTTTCAAGCATATTTTTTAAAAAAAATATTCCTTTTAAAGCATATTTCATATTTTTCACATTAATTTTTCGTTCCCAAAAAAAAAACGTCCAAAAACTTGTTCTTCACGCGCGTTCTTGTTTAATAAAAAAAACATAAAGAAGAAGAGTTTTTGAACAACCACCGATTTCAATCTTAGACATAATGCATTAAACGATGAGGAAGAAACAAATTTTTGTGTGACTTTAATTTTTTAGAGCATATTTTTGTTGATTTTAAAAATTTATGATTTTAAGAGCATATTTTGCTATTATCGGGGCATATTTTAAGCGCATAAAACAAGATTTTTAGTGCATATTTCCGATCATTATTGTTAAACCACCAGCTGACCCGTCACACCCCTGCCTGCAAAATTATTGATAAAGATGTTGAGTACTGTTTTATTTTACTAAAGTTTGGTCCATTACATTGGTCACACTTTTCACTAGACAAATATTTAGTTTAAATATATTTAATTTTTTCGACAACTACTCGTTTGATCAGAATGCTAGCTAGTCTGATTTAGTACCTCGCATATTTCATCCGATCCTAACTTATATATTAAATAATGCCTTATTAGCTAAAGTCTACTTAATTAGAAAAAAAACAGTTTTATCCTCTTTTAGGACTTTTTAAGCCCTAAAAGTACTAAATTTAAAAATCCCTTTGTATAGCACAACTACCCATTTACCCCTAGCCTAAAGAACTCAGGGATAACGTAGCTATCCACCGGTGAAAGAATTTTTAAAATCGCTTCAACCTTCTGCAAGGTTCTTAGTATCTGGTCTTTCTAAAGGAGTTTTGAAGCCTTTTTGTGCCGTCCAATATTTAACGGATTATATCTTCTCAAAAATTGCCAGAACCTATTCGTCAGTATTTAGGATTCTGCGCCATACATAAAGACAGTCTGGTATACTTGGGATTTTGTTTGTCGAGAAAGGGCTTTATCATTAAATGTCTTGCTTAGTTTGAAGTAACATCTATTAGCAAACAGCATTTTCCTCTTAATTTCCCCTTAATTTGAAGGCGTAGCTGAGGTAGAGAAAACTATCTACTACTACGAAGTTGTAGTTGTCAATGTTCACGCAGCGTCTCAAACAAGCAGATTCTTTGTTCCTTTGAACTAACCTCTTTGACTAATTCCTTCTGAACATCTGAGGTGGCTGCAGTCACATCTATAGGGTTTCCTACCAATGATATCCATATAAGCAGCCTGCGCAAGTATGTAGTATGTTAAAGACTAATCCCGCGGTGTTGCTATACAGACTTGGATAACACTTTTTTTTAAACACAGCCAATCAAATATTTATTGATTTCTTTGGCATCCCTGAACAGAAGTTACGCATTGTTTGCACCAGTATCGCATTCGCACTGTTTTGCATAAGCCGAAATTTATGTTTAACAGCTAATAAGGCACATTCACAAGTAAAACACTACAAAAGAGTAAGAGAAAGAGAAAAATGCGAATGAGGGGGAGAACAAAATATTAAACATTCGCACAAAAAGAGACAACGTAACCAAGCAATGAACGACCTTGACGGGGGTATAGGAACAGAAAGAAGCCGGCGATGTGATGCGATGACGCGATTCATACGCACGCGTAGGTACAATGACACTTTATCACCATGATGAAGAATAATGATGATGATGGGTGGGGGGAAAACAAAGGGACACAATATGTTCCTGCTGTGGAATATTCCATAAATGCTAGGGAAAGTCGGTAAATAACTGTTTATTTTAGTGTTTATTATACATAAGTAGCTGATGCAGATAACTGGTACCAGTTTAGATCAGGCAAAAAAAACACAAGTTTAAGAACAAACATTGGTGCAAATTTTGAAAAGCAAGAAATAGCAAGTTAAAATAAAGATTAAAATGTTATGCACTTTAAACTAACGAGACATTTGGTGCCCTAGGCAGACGTATATAAATCTAATTCAATGTTTGTTTTTAAGTTAAACTGTTTGCTTTTTGACGTTTGACTAAATGTGCGGTTGATATAATAAGCAAGTCAGTGCAAACAACAATGTTGGTCGTAGGTTATGCAGAATAATTATGAAAATGTCAAATCAATAATCTATACGTTTTAATGCATATTTTGTAACTTGGATAAGAAGATGTTGGAATCTAGTTAATTTTTATTTAAACTGACTTAGTATATTTTGCCTCATGTACTACATATTCGGTGGGAATTATATTGACAGGCAAATAATTGTGCCGATATGAGTAAGCCGACAAATAAAATCAAAAAATTATTAATACATGTAGTATTGACAAAGTATTGTTAGAACTCCTAAGAGATATTCTCATAAATTACGATAACAATTTAAAACGTCAATGATAGTTACTCATGCAAAGTATTTCGTATCGTAGCAATTTTATTTAGCGTACATAAGTTCTTAATAGGAAAGGGTATTTCCCCTAATCAGAGTCAATAGAGTGAACAATATTATCTCAAGGCTACCATTAAACAAACAGTTAAACTTGTATGTTCAACACTTCCGATTTGTTTGTCAAAAACGAGATTCGTTCAATATTTCACGTACGCATTTTGCTTTCCCACAGTGTAGGAAACACAACGTCTACAGCGCAATGTAATGTTTAATGTTTGTAACATAAACAATACAATGATGATGTGCGCACGCATGTAAGCACTTATGTGTTCATATGTACGTATGCAGTCATTTCCAACAGTTTATGTGGAAACGTAAGAACAATCAATCAATCACACGTAACTTTTTACACACATCCATATGTAGGTAAGTATGTATGTGGTGTACATCATGAAAGTGCGACCAGATGTACGAATGTCAAGAGTCACGTTTCCAACTGAACGTACTTCTCGTCATATATATTTCCATAGATTAGATTAGAGTGAGAAATAATAGTAACTGAACTTCAAGGACGAAAAATGTGCGGAGTAAACGATTAAATTAAATGTAAAACATACATAAATCATAGACTGAGGTCAAACGAATAACCGATCGTTTGACACAAAATAATGGCTGGCCAAAAAAAATCCTTACCTTATAACAGGGTTCGATTGATGAATAAAAAAAGTTGTATCCATTCCAGCCCAGCAAAATAGTTTGTTGCAAACAAACAATTACAGTATAGATTTTACTGATAAGTAACAAGTTCCACAATATATAATTTTTGATTGAAATTGCCCAAAAACCAACATGATATTCGGAACATGTTATGAAATGAATTGCTTCATAACTGAACTACATATCGGCAAGGCCACGAAAAATGAAACCAAATAGATTTTTTTTTCTGTCACAAGGTCCAAAATTTTTTTTATATTTCAAATTTCTAATATGTATAGAATATGGCAGCAATGTATGCCAGTGCAAAATTTGTGTCTGCTTTGACATTTTACATCCTTTTCATAAGTGGCACATGCAAGGTGTATTTGGAAAATATACCAATGTCGGCGAAAAAGGTAAATTTTGTTCTTATTTTTTTATACTTTAGACAGATGATTACTTTTTTTGGAAAGAATAGAAATCAAACTCTTGATTAGCAAGCAAATTTGTGTACAAAGCTTGGGTTTTGGACCAATTAAGGCTTAAAGTAATCAGCCGCAAATAAATGGTGACGTTACTGACAAATTTGTATAAAATGTTTTTATATGCATTAACTTATTATAAAAGAGGTTGGATGAGCTGATTTTTTTGAGTATTTTTGAAGTACTTTCATAATCGATGCTTAAATGAAGCATTATTACCACATATCAGGGTATTTTTGCAAAAAAAAAAATGTGTGACGTTACTGACATTTTTGCATAACGTTACTGACGCTGCTTTTATGGCATTTACGTGATTAAAATATAAAATTTAAGCCCACCTTTTGGATAAATATCATCTTTCATCCTTCCTTTTTTAAATACTGGGCAATTATAACATAAACTCTTTTCAATTCGCTAATTTTTACACAAACGTTCAGTAACCTCAAAACACACTTCCAAAACCCGGTGACGTTA
Source organism: Muscina levida (assembly GCA_964034835.1). Classification (NCBI taxonomy): domain Eukaryota; kingdom Metazoa; phylum Arthropoda; class Insecta; order Diptera; family Muscidae; genus Muscina; species Muscina levida. Next base: position 65,715,632 of record OZ035880.1, on the reverse strand, counting down.
CTGACGGCTTAAAATGGTCATAACTTCACAACAAAACGAGATACAGCAAAATTGTCTGCGTATAAAACAACAGTTATGACGAGTTATTTCATATGCCGCTCTCAAGTTGGGAGAAATAATAGTATTAAGTAAAGATATTCACCAAAATATGTATACGAACGTGACGTTACTGACGGTGGCCTTGCCCATATGGTGTTTTTTAAATTTATTTGGTTTTCTATTGTGTACTAACTCGAAATATATTTTAACTCCGATTTTTGAGTTATTCTTAATAAATACCCTCTAAATAATACTTATCCATCGGTTTAACAAGCTTTTTTATTGATCCGATGGATGTAAAGTTTTATTAACGGACAAATAGAATCTTGTTTTGTTTTTGTGATCTATACACAAATAATAATGGTCAGCTTTAGTCACAGCAAAAAAAATTATTTTTATTAATTTTCTGTTCTACGGAATCTGTAGCGCAATATGTTGTACATAAGCGGTTATCTGGAACCAGAAAGAGAATAGAAGGTCGATTAAAAAAGAAAGTATTCTAGTATCAATACCATTCGCAAAGAGTTTTGAAAAATTTTCCTGGGTGATATTAAAATTTAAAAATGGTGACTAGAACAAGAACGCAATTTTGCAGTCCTTAAATTCAACGAGGAAACTAACACATGCTTTGGACACCAATTACGCCAATTACAGCCGTCCGTTATCGAACCCGATTTTGTGCAGTTGTTCTCAGTTTGTTCCATGATACGTCGAGGTTACTTATTTCACTTTCGTTGGAGCGTCGCCTAGATATACGTGGTATTCCAGGCCGTCGACCTGATTAAAGATATTCCTTTGAAGAGCTTGCTAAGCCACGTTGTCCTTATTTCGGTGTAGATTATGTCCAATCCACTGCCCACTTACGCTAACGAATTTTTGTTATGTTATGGAACTGCGACAGCAGTTCCGCATTTGAGATGGTCCGTGAAATATTCTTCCAAGAAAGCGGTTGACAATAGTTTGAAACTGATTGGTGATGCTACTGGTAACATTCTGTATAGAAGTTCAGACTTTACACATATTTCGAAAATATGAGTTTTGATTTTCTTGATTCCTCATATTTCGTCCAGATAATTAACGTATTTGTTGTTGATTTACCATTGTATTCCTTTGCTTCTGTTCACTATGAAACTTAGAACATCTTCCATAACCACTACGAATAAGAGAGGTGATATTATGCATCCCTGACGTACTCCATCGTTGGCCATGGAATTGGACTGAAAGCTTTTCTTTATGGAGAATAACCATAACTTTCCCTAATCAGTGATATGTAACATATTGGTTTTTCCGGTATGCCCCTTTTTCATAAGGCTAAACATATGTGTTACCGGTTAATGCTGTCGAACGCTTCGTCGGAGTCCATGAAGAAAAGATGAAGAATTCCAAACATTGTTTCACAATAATTATACACAAGAATACCCACTGGGAAGGCCTGCTAGACAGGAGTTGACACTATGTTCCAGTTGTTTTTAATGCGATTTAGGAGTATATTTGCTATTAACTTTGTAATCATTGAAATAACACAAATACCCCACCAGTTGTTGCAATTCTTAAAGTCTCATTTCTTATATTCCATGCATTCTACTACCTTCCATTACTTAGGGAAGGACTCAATTTTCCATGTTTCCGTGTTAAATGGGTGGTTATTTAGCAGTGAGTGTTAGATCGCACTTATATATTATATTTCAGCTGAGATACCATGTGTACCGGCAGCTTTACTATTCGGAAGTTGTTTTATCGCAGCTATAGTTTCTGCTCAACTTGGTGATGAGGTTCCAATCCCACAGTTCATTGTATTGTCTCGCTCGCGAGCTGCTCTTTCCCTAAAAATTGGCTCTTGGCTCGCGAGCTACGTTACCTTATAACAATTAAATTTTAAAAAATCGATTTAGTTTTTATGTCATTCATATGTATAAGTATATTGTTGCAAAACAATTTATAGGATATATGGACGAAGTCTGTCACATAAACCATTTCACACAACTCTTGTAAAATAATAAATAAGTTTCCATATAATCTTCATCCGAAATATAAAACCATAGTCATATTTCACGCAAATCAACAACAACCAATCAAGAGCAAAACAATACCTTCGGTGTTGATAATAAAATAATATGGAATGACACTTCCGAAAATGATCTTACAAAATGTGGAAAGAATTAATTTTTTGTTGTTTAGAACAATAAAATTCCTTATCCGCCTTCCCTAAAAGATTTAAAAAAACGAATGAGTAGTCTAGCTTTCAACAATATGCTTCTATGTAAACATTGTAGTAGCTCTCTTAACTTACTTACAAAGAAATTCAAAGCTAGGATATATCCCACTCCGTAAAATTCTAACTGACTCACGGAAACTTGAAACCAGTATAAATTTTACTCCGATTTTATTAGATTTGCGTACGAATTGATAACGAAATCTCTTCAGTTCTTGACTTACTCTGTAAAGAACTGTGACGTTCTTAGTCTGACTATGATATGCCCTTGTTACAGTTCAGTGAAAAATGCATATAACATCGAGAAAACCATCAATGATTTCATTCTATTTTTACCGCTGAGAAATGAGATTTCCCTACCCCCCTGTTTTCTTCACATTCACCTCTCTTATTTTAAAGTTACCAATAGCATATATGTATTTGAGATTCTACTTATGCTGTTCTATATAGCATGATTTTAAAATTACCACATATGCAAATATCTGTATACTACTCCAATTTTCAAATATAAATGATTCACCAATGTCTATTGAATGAAATAATTGCAAACGCTGTTCAATAAAATTATTTTAGATTAAAAACAAACTGAGTTTCCCCCGCAAGTTGCAATAAACAATAACAAACGCACAAGAAAGTAAACAACAAATGAAACGATATAATTTCTTGGAATGCACTTTTACTGTACAGGGCAATTAAGTGTGTGTGTGTGTGTGTCATAACTTAAATCGATTTGGCCAATTGCGCACTAATTTCTTTTTGTTTATAACACTGTTTATAAATAAATTCTTGAAACAAAAATGTACTTGATTGTACAATGAACTAACACCAATAAATGCAAAGGGGTATTAAATCATTTCTCAAGCAATGAAATTAATACTCGACACCACGGCGAGGTATGTCATTTCCAAGTGCAATTATAAATTTCAAAAGGGAAGCACAATCTTACTTGTTGAATTTTTGCGTAAATGTAGCAATTTCGCATTTTGGGGAAAATTGCGCCAGAACTAAGAAAACGTAGATCGAAAGACCTATCTTTTTAAAAACACTTTCTCTCTGTTTTTTTGAGAAGTTACATATCTAGACTTATTATAATATGGAAAAGTTTCACTTTTTTTAAGCATCAGTTTAGATGAAACTCTTAATAAATAGCTCGGAACTAGTTCGAAAAGTATAAAAGTTACCGTATGGTTCCATAATAGTACAAGAGGTACATCTTCCCCAAAGGTTGTTCGTTTGGAAGGTGAATTATTTGACACCAATATAATATAGCTCAATAGATCATATGGTTAGCTTAGGGTTCTAAGAACTTTGTGCGCTGTATTTTCAACTTAAATGTATTTCTATGTTTGCATACACATCAATATGAAAAACATAACTCGGAAAAGTCATGGTACCATAAAGAAGTCGCACAGCTTCTGAGGAAAATTATTCTGTATACAATGCCACAGCCTGATGTGATCGGCAGTTAGGCAACGGCGCAAGGAAAAAAGTCACACAGTCGTACCGACTATTTATGCAACAAAAAAATAAAATCAACGACAGGAACGGGAAAACGACTTGTACAAAAATAGAGGCGAAGCCCGTTTATTCATTTACTAATAATCAAAAGAATTTCTTATAACGGCTAAAGAAAAACAAAGCAACCGGAGCCGAATTTATCATTGGCGATAAGCTGATAACGAGCAGGCTTTCCAGCTTTCACTAATGAATTAACTGAGAGCCAAACTTTTTTTAAAAAGAACAAAAAATTGATGTAAAATCATAATTGCTTTTTAATACATAATACTTATTAAATGTTTAACAAAAGTTATAGTTAAAAACATATCTTTTTTCTTAAACGAAAAGAAAGTTGTGGTGAAAAACAAAGGAATGTCAGTGAAGGGTAGCTGAACAGCATTGGTCCTTCCTAATGCGACTCAGAAGGATGAATAAAAGTCTGGGTTGATATGAAGGCAAGAGTTGGAAAAAAAGCTTGTCAATAAGCAACAGAATTGTGGGACTGGAGCTGCCACAGTTCATGCCGATGAACTACTCGTATTCATCCTAGCACCGGTGTGTTTAAGCTTCTCGATGGTTTCTTGAAGCTTTTAACCCTTAAGGTTGTGATGATGTGTGGAGAAATCAAAGTAAAGGGTGCTGATGATGACAGTTTCGCAACTATCGAAATAGCTACCCGCTCTGCCAACTGTCGCATAATCCATTTCACACAACTCTTGTAAAACAAACTCTATTTGCAATAATAGAGATCTTAAACCGTACGATGAAAACAAATTAAACATTTTGTTTAAATAAAAGAATAACACAATGTTCGAATGACAAACGTATGTATCTATCATCATTTTTTTTTATGTGATAGGTTGACTAATAACAAATTAATACATATTTGCAAGCACATTCTTTCACAATAACTCTCACTTGTTGTTTCTAGGAATATGGGAAAATCGCTGGCCTGGCATAGGCGAACACACAACTTCCGAGGGACTTACTTTATTATATTCTGGAAAACATGAAAATCTACCGAAATCCAGTGGTGTAGGATTTCTTTTAACAAAGCGAGGAAAGACCGCTCTTATGAACTGGAAACCCTTTTCGGACAGAGTTATATTTGCAAGATTTCACACACGTTCCCGTCATCTCACCTGCATACAATTCCGAACGCACCATTTAGGATGACTGCTACAATACCCTTGTTAACCCAATAAGCGAGAGTAATTATGGTGATATACTGGTTATGGCGGGGAACATTAACGAGCAAATAGGTTCCGACAATGCATACCTTGAACCAATAATAGGAATAATAGGCCTCGGCCGTAAAACGAAGAATGGCGAACTTATTCGCGAAAAGTGCCCATCAGACAATTTGGAGATAGGCCGCTCTGTCTTTCCGCATAAGACTATACATAAGTTAACGTAGGATTCCCCCGCTTAAAGAACTGAGAACCAAATTGACCACATCACAGTATCCAGAAAGTGGCGAGACACCCTTTTGAATGTACGAAACCGTCGAGGCGTAGAGATGGATAAGCGATCACCATCTACCAGTAGCGAAAGTGCGTATAAAAATTGTTGCTCTCCGAGACAACAAGAGCAACACCTTTAGGCCTATCACCATCAGCTTTAAAAAGGCCCCTGAATGAGGAGAATGGAACGCCTACAAACACGTGAGGAAGATAAAACCAGTATTTACGAATCGGCCATTGAAAGTGGATATAAACAAAGCAAACTGAAGGAATGGATCTCCGACTAAACATTGCACAAGATCGAACAGTGGAGACAAGCAAAAGTAGATCTCAATGGAGCAAAAACTCGCAGCAGTACACTTAGGCTGATGACAGAGTGAGCGCTATAAGCGTTGCTATGATATGTCGCTACAACTTGCTACAAAACTCTGCTTGTGTTTACTTATGTGCTCGCTCAAATGTTGTCAGAGTGAGAGCAGAGCTACAAAATAGTTTCAGTGCTTGGCCGCTATAAAGCGTGTAGTGAAATGATTTATAGCAGCGACATATTGGAGTAAGAGAGAGTTAAAATAAAAAATTTGGCATGGACAATGTATGGGCGCAGGCGTGCGTTGTTTTTAAACGGTTTTTCGCATTGTTTATTTCTATTGCAATCGCACGCGTCTATTTTTCAATTTGTTTGTGAAATCAAATTAAAAAAAATTGTGCAAAAAATGGATTTTGATACAGAAACATTTATTACGGAAGTGTTTACCCCTCCTTTGTCTGGGACCAAAAAAATAAACATTATCACAACATAATAATTGTTGAAAAAATTTACAAAATAAGACACACATAACATAAACAAATGAAAAACAAATACACTAAAGAGAGTGTAAAAAAGTTTGCGCTCCCATTCTCTCTCAAAAAACACACAATCTAGCGCTTACTCTGACATGTCAAAGATTGATATAGCAATAAAGGTTGTAGCTTCAAGCATAGCAACGCCTGTAGCGCTCACTCTGTCATCAGCCTTAGACTGCAAGCACGTCAGACATCTACATAAAATAGTAAAACGCTGCGCCCAATATAAACGCAGATGGATAGTAGAAATTGGTAAAGAATCACAGATAGCCGAAACTCATTGTACAAGCGAAATACATAGATCCCTGAGAAAACTGACAAATGGTTACACGACTTCGGAATGGCCATTGAGAAGATCAAATAGCGGCCTAGCAACATCCACGCAGTATCAACCAGGTGTCTGGGCAGACTTCACATCACCCGGACAAAATTACTACTTTAGCTACTACGAGGGCTGCTATATATATTTCTGGCCTAATAATGAAAATGCGAATATTTATCATCAAAAATTGTTTTATTGTTTTTCAAAGTATTCTCCAGCCTGATTTATACACTTTTGCATGCGCTCAAACCAATTGTCGAAGCACTTTTTCCACTCCGATTGAGACACCTCCAAAACATGGTTTTTGAACGCTTCAACAGCATCTTCTGGGCACGAAAATCGTTGACCACGCATTTTTTTCTTGATGTGCGGGAATAAAAAGAAGTCATTGGGTGCCAAGTCAGGGCTGTACGGCGGATGACCCATCAATTCGGCGTTTTGGCCGGTCAAAAAGGCGCTGGTTTGAGCCGATGTGTGAGAGCTCGCGTTGTCATGGTGAAGAATGATTCGTCTTCTCTTGTTTGTTTTTCGAATTTCTCCGAAGACTTCAGGCAAACAAATTGTGGTGTACCACTCAGAATTGACCGTCCTTCGTTGCTCAAGCGGAACAGTCGCCACATGACCAGTTTTGCCGAAGAAACAGGCTTCGAAGTGCTTCTTCCACGAACAACTTTCGTTGGATTTGGCTCGTCTTCGAAGACCCACACGGTCGATTGTTGTTTTGTTTCGGGCTCATACGCATAGATCCAAGATTCGTCACCTGTGACGATCTTATGAACATCTTTTGAAGCACCGCGATCGTATTTTTTCAACATTTTAACATCGACATCGACACGACCCTTTTTGAGCGATTGTCAAATTGTGCGGGATCCAACGACAACAAACCTTTTTTACGGTCAGGTGTTTATGTAATATCGAATGTATGCTGGTGGGAGAAATGCCCAAGGATGCCTCTATCTCCCGGTATGTCACATGACGATCTTGCATTATTAGTTCACGCACGGCATCAATGTTCTCTGGCACAACGGACGTTTTTGGACGACCTTCACGGAATTCGTCGTTGAGCGAACTGCGACCACGATTAAATTCGTTATACCAGTTTTACACGGTGCTATATGATGGTGCTTGATCACCATACAAAGACTTAAGTTCATCGATGCACTCTTGTCTGGATAATCCACGTCGAAAGTTGTGAAAAATGATCGCACGAAAATGCTCACGTGTCAATTCCATTTTTTTAACGGAATTGAATTGTTCAAAGCTCTGTAAGTTTAACAATTCACGATTAAATGACAACACGTTCTGAGTGATGTTATGCTAAAAAATGTCAACCTTTCCTATGGAAATATCAGATTGCACCTGGCAACACTTATTGTTGCCTAGGCCAGAAATATATATAGCAGCCCTCGTACTACTCAAGACGAAATTGTTAATTCCATCAACAACTTCAAATCTTAATATCAAATTAAAATCTTAAAATCTTAACATCAGGTGTAGATGGCATCGCTGCTAAAAAACTTAAAACTGCTGCACTCACAAATCCAAATAATTGGCGCGGCATCACCTTACTGTGTATGATCAACAAGTTCATAGCACATATAATTGGTAAATGGATATCTGACGAAATTACACCAAATCTGAGACCGGAACAAGCTGGATTCTGACCTCACAAGTCGACTATAGACCATATAAACAGCCTGCGTGTCATCGTCGAGCAATTCGTGGAATGGTGGTCGTCCTTACATCGGTTCTTTATTGATTTTAAAAATAACATGAAACTTATCTCTCTAATCAAAGCACTCTACCAAAACGTCGGTTGCCGCATCAGCACTGTACTGTTTTTCGACATCAAAAACTGCGTACTGCTTTTCTCCCTCAAATTACTGTTTTTCGATACATATTAGAAATATAAACGGTGAACAGCGAATTCATGCAATAATATCGTTAACTTCAAAACTAAGCATTTGTACACAATAATTTGAATTTTTTTTTTGAAATTAGTTAAATGTTAATGTTTTATGCATGGAAATTATAAAGTTTAACAGTGTGAACATTTTCTTTAAAGACATTTTTTTCCAGGTCCTATGGTTTTCATGGTATAAGCAGTTAAAGTGGGTCTTTCACATTACAAATTTTGGAAGTCACTTTTGAGATATGCAGATACTTTCTAAAAGTTCTGCTCTTATAGACAACGGGTTGTCCCCGTACTTTTGGAGATAAAAGTTGAATAATGAAGAAAGGTAATTGCATTTCAACGGTTTAAATGTGTTGCTTAGAAACCTCAGTAGAACTAAAAATATCAAGTCTTTCACATTACATTGAAAGTCTTTCACATTACATCGTACCAATTTTTGCATTTAAAAACGATTTTTAGAGCTTATAAATGTTTCTTAAAGAAATTTTTTTACAACCAAAGACCAATATTAGGTCCTGGGCTAAGGGATCGTAATAAATATCATGGTTTGGGAGGTGGGACAAAACCATGTATTTATCAACTTTTTATGGCAAAAAAAAGAAAGGTGTCAAAAAATTCGAAAAAAGCATGACAATATTAAAGGGCGGCCCACACCTGACCGTGTTCGCGAAAATTTTATTTACAAGAGACTCACGATCCTTTCTTGGCATTTCACTTTCCTTCAGTTTACGGTTTTTTCTCAATTTACGCATTTTTGAGTTTTTCGTATTTACCATTCTTTTTAAGCTTTTCGATGTAATTTTTGTTTTTTACTGCACTTATGGGTGGATCCTACCGAAAAAAAAATTAAGTAATTTTTTTTCTGTCAAGTGGTCTTTCACATTACACACATTTGATGGCAATTTAAACTGAGAAACCAGCATTAATCTTCGAAAACACCACCCATTCCAGAAATTAGGAACTCTTGCTCAGAAAATAAGTCGCTCTAGTATATATGTACATTAGGGTGGGTCGATAAAAAAGTTGTGCCGGTCACCCCCTAGAATGAAAGATAATTTAAAAAGGAATTCAAAAAAAATTTTAATTTTTTTTTGCCACGCCCCTTGACCCCGCGCATTAGGTTTTTTGTTTCCTGTGTCTCCATTTATAGTCCGATCGTAATGTGTGACATATCAATGTTTTTTGACTGACAACAGCTACATTTTCTTCTCTGATCACTTTTGACTCCGACGTCAAATTCTAGAATTTTCGACCGGAATCTCGGTTTTTACCCCCCTAAGTCAAATTTTTTTTGCAACGATAAAAAAGTTTTTTAAATTCCATGATATTTTTTCTTTTACCATATATATTTTTATTCATAAACAAAAAAGTTACAGATGTTTAAAAAAAATCAATTTGACGTCGCTAAAGGCCAAAGCTCATTGTTCACAAATGTTGGCGTGGTCATATTTTGTTTTTTAAACCTCTGTAACTTTTTTGTTTATGAATAAAAATATATACGGCAAAAGAGAAAATATCATGGAATTTAAAAACTATTTTATCGTTGCAAAAAAAAATTTTACTTAGAGGGGTAAAAAAAGAGATTCCGGTAGAAACTGCTAGAACTTGACGTCGGAGTCAAAAGTGATCAGAGAAGAAAATGTAGCTGTTGTCAGTCCAAAAACATTGATATGTCACACATTACGATCGGACTATAAATGGAGACACAGGAAACAAAAAACCCAATGCGCGGGATCAAGGGGCGTGGCAAAAAAAAATTAAATTTTTTTTTGAATTCCTTTTTAAATTATATTTCATACTAGGGGGTGACCGGCAAAACTTTTTTTATTTGTATGAAGTTCGACCCACCTTAATGTACATTAAGCCGGGTCGAAAAAAAAAGTTGTCAATGTTACCGCCTTATATGAAAAATTAAAAAAAAACAATTTCGGGGGAGCGATACATTTTTTTCTGTTGTCGCGGCAAAAACGCCGGATTAGGGGTTTTTACCATAACATGGTTATTTGTATACCGATTGTCAAGATCTATGCATCGTTGAAAAGGTATTAGCCACAGCTCTGTTAGTGTGTTAAAGACTTTTAACTGCGACGCCATCTTCCAGCGGTTCTCATCATTGTATTCTTAAAAACCACCCTAAGCATATAATTTTTTGATGTAGATTTGAAGGCCTTGAAAAACTATTAACGATTTTAGAAAAAACCGTTAACTTTTATTCATAAACAAAAAAGTTATATTGATTTAAAAAGTCAGTACATGTGATAGTGCGAAATATTCATTTGTTTATATTTATTACATTCGTTTGTTATAAAACGTGTACAATTGAAAAATAAATAAAGTTCAAACAAATAAAAATCAATATTCTAAGATACCAAATAATCGGAATACTATCTAACTAAAGAACTTCCAAAGATTTTTTTAGCGATCAATGTAAATTAAGTGTCATGACGCTTAATGCCATATCGGAACATGAGGAAATCTTTGGTTGAGCAAATAAAACTTTTTATACAAATCTACTTCGAACTATCATATGTACTAAAATGTTAAATCAATATAATTTTTTTGTTTATGAAGAAAATGTAACGTTTATTTCGCAATTATTTTATAGTTTCTACAGGGCTTCAAATCTGCATCAGAAAATTTTATGATTAGGGGGGTTTTTAAGGATACAATGTTGAGAACCACTGGAATATGACGTCATAGTTTTAAGTAACTATATTAATAACAAACCTCTTGTTAATCCATCTTCAACGATATGTAAAACTTAAGAATCGTACAGCGAATAACAAAGTTATGGACAAAACGTCAAAACCGGCGTTTTTGCCACGCCCACAAAAATAAAAATTTTGCACCTGCGAATTTGTTTTTATAAGACTGTTCATATAAGGCGGTAACATTCATATATTTTTTTTTCTCCATATAGATCGACCCGGCTTAATGTACATGTTGGCTTATTGATACCATTTTTGCTACTGCATAGTGAAATTTTAATTACGATGCACCCACCTTAAATGTATGAATATAAGAACGTTATTTAACATCTAAATGAAACTTAATTTTATTACAGGCTAATTACCGTTGCTTTTGTATTTCAATATTAAAACATTAACAAACCCGAGATTAAATTCTTATATCGAAATTGCGTTTTATCTTAGTATAAGCAACTGCCAGTGAAACCTGCAGATCTCCCTAGTCCGGTAAAAACTATACTCTCTTATTGTCACTTCAATTTGGTGATAATCGTTTAAGTAAATCTAAACGAAACGAAGAACAACAACAAGCTGTAATCTAATCTTAAATCAAATATTTGTTTAGAATGTGTTCTATACTCAACTTATAAATTAATAGATGTATTTTTATTTGTTATAACTTATTACAGAGTGTTAAACATTCTTGCGTTCGCCCCCCGTACCCAGTAGGAACGGAACGACAGCAATTTAAAGTAAGAAACGCCGGGGCTCACGTATTTGTTATCAGTTAAGTCAAAATAAATAGCAGACTAAAAAAACACATTTTTTTAGCTTACTACAGACAGGCGATAAGTAACCAGCAGAATGATGACTAAATATTCAATGAGATTCGCAAGAGGAAAGATGAAAATATTTTAAAAATTAAAAAAAAGCAAAATACTTATTTCGAGATTCTTTACATTATTCAAAATGACAACCATTTGTCAGTAATTTATTATTACGGTTTAATTTGACAGCGAAAACTTAGTCCGTGTGAAGCATTTCTTATCGCACCAAATTCAGCACCCCTTTTACACAGAGTACCTCGTGTGTTCCTACAACACAATACCTACATGCGAAATTTACGAGTTGGATCCATTAAATGACATATGTTTAGCACCTATTCTTATAACGTTTTAGTACTGCGAACCTGCGGTATTTATTAGTAATAAACAAATATTCGACGTGATAACATTAACAAAATGGAAAAAAAAAGTGGTTATACTGAAATGTGTTTCTAGTAATTACAACAAAATCGTTGAAAAATTGACATAGTTTGCTACATAGGCGTTTCGACGTATGTATAACAAAAATAATGTAAAAAAACTGTAACACAGTTTACTGTAGTAACACATTTGTAAATCAGCAATAAAGATCACAAAAGCTGACGGTGTTTGTAAATAAAAGTAATCATTAAAATTGTTAAAAGAACTACAAATGAATGCCCTTAAAGGAGATTAAACAAATTTGATGCCATCGTTAATCATGGCAACTGTTTCTAAAAAAAAGAGAACACCTTTATAAAACAATTTTAAGGAGGTTCACGTTATAATTAAATCTTAAATTTTGAACTATTTTTTAAGACAAGTAATTTTTTTAAAAATCTGATAAAAAAAAATTGCTGTTAAATAAATATATTAAAAATTTAGGCTGGGTGTTTTTATATACATAGGACATTTTAAAGGTAAAACTATAACGCCAACGCTGTACACTTTAGGACTTTCGATTAGTCAAGCAATAACATTTGAAGTCTATCTCTTTTGTATTTGCTCCATTATTTTTGATTTCTAATGATGTACGAATTTTTAGAAATAATAAGAGTGAATTTTGCTTCTCCTATATTATTAATCGATGGTCATCCGGATAAGCATCATTTGTTCTTGTTCTTGTTTTAAAAAAAAGTTTTTTTCCTAAAAAAAAAAAAATTATTAAAATAAAAGATCGGTCTGATTGTGATTATAGATGGTTATTTTAAAATAAAGCTTTAAGAAAGCTCGTTTGTTAATCTTTTTAGGGCCCTCTTGGTACAAAATTTAGATCCTAAAAATGCAGTTTAGACCCAACAAATTGTTATATTTGAATCAATTTAGTATATAATTTGTAAACTTATATTAACCATAAAATAACATTTAAAATCAACTTTTACTCGTAGCTGTAACATTGTCAATCTACTAAGCTGAAATTTTGCTCTAATACATTTAAGACTATGGGCCATCGATTGATAGTACAGGAAAAACCAAATTACAAAAAAAAATGTACTCCACCCTATTATAAACTTCGTTTAGTTTGAATCATATAAGCTCTGATGTGATCTTATTAGATCTTATGTGATTCAAAATCGGCCCCAGACACTGCTTTGCCCTGTAATACGAAGTGGGTCTAATTAGAAATATTTAGATACTGTTAGACCTCCAACAGAAACAATTTCATCTGGCACTTATATTTGTATGAAATTGGTTCTGCTGAGATCTTGTTTATTGACTAAAAAATATTATGATAAATTACGGATCAAAATTAAATAGAATTAAAGCAATTCTGAACTGACATGATCCATTCAGATGTAAACATTTATTCAATTAGATCTACATTTTTTTAGTAGACAATAACAGATAATAGAATAAAAGAGTAGAATATTTTTATCGAATTCCTCGACAGTTAGCCCACGGTATTGTTGCACATCTAAACAAATCTCAGTCTGACAAGTGATGACTGCATTACTCTAAAAGCAGCAAATTGGAAGCAGCTATCACAACAGAAAACACAAAATACTTTAGTGATGTCGAAAAAGCCTTCACATTTAGAATGTGCGTTGTAGCTAATTCCTTGCTATTGACGCATAACTATAAAAGTGAATTAAGTTACTTGATTACAAAAAAAACATGTTATTTTACTACATATTCTTGAGAAGACACTACTTTCTCTATATTCATTGATACCGAAAAGTAACTGCTTCTTGGCCGCATGATATTATTAGTTTTGAACTTGCAGTATTGCTCTATTTATATGGTCTCCCAAACAGAACTACAGCCATACATCGTGTCCATTAATTGGAATTTTACTTTTGTTTTGTCATTAAATTCCACCTATATACATTATACCGACTCACCAAAAAAAGTATCTTCAGTCGACACCCCAAAATGTACCTTGGCTTGTTTTATAATGAATCTCTAAATATTTGGTGCCTAGGATTAATATCCAGTGAACTGGACCGTTTTTAAAAATGGTCTTTTTTAAGTTTTTCAAAGATTTTTGATATTTAACTTAAGTTTATATGCGCAATACGATTATCATTCATTCATTTATTTCTTTATTTAGTATTTAAAATACTTTAAATACAACAAATACCAAAGTGTTGGCACTATAAATTGAACAGATAATAGATATTTTAAAAATTGATATTACAAATGAAAGAATATTTTTTACAAAAAGTACACAGTTTCTTTTAAAAATAATATTATTTGTTTCATTTTTTATGGAATTGGGAAGCGTGTTGAAAAATTTAAGCCCTTTGTAGTAAAGTGTTGCCTGCATTGCTGATGTCGTCACTCGGTGTAGTCTGAAGTTTTCACAATTTCTAAGCTCGTATGGTTGTAGTTCGCCTACGTAGTTTATTTGTTCGCAGAGATATTCTGGTGCCTTGCCCTGCTTTATTTTTCGTATAAATAGGGTATTTAGTTTTAGTCTTTGTGCAATATTAAGCCATTTTAAACATTCAAGCATTGTCCTTATTGGTGTATATCGATTGCACTTTAAAATACTACGCATTGGTTTATTCTGGAGTTTTTGCATTCTTTCCAATTAAGTTTCACGGCAGCATGTGTACAAAATCGTAGATCCAAATTCAAAGTGTGGTTTTATCATCGTATTATAAATGTTTATTGCAGTTATGTTGGAAATATTATTTCTAATCCTTTTAAGGAAACCAATTTTTTTGCAAATTTTTTTGCAAATATATTCAATACGCTCTTTGAACTGAAGCTTCGCGTCTATTATAAAACCAAGGTATTTTATTTTATTAACTTTTTCAATAACTTCTCCATTTATTTAAAAATGTTCGCCACTAATCATATTAATTTCCATTATTTTCGTCTTTTTTTATTTAATTTTAGTTATCTGTATCTCCCTCTGTGAAAATTAGTGTGTCGTCCGCATAAAGTACAATTTCACTTTTCTGTAGAACGTCTGGCATATCATTTATATATATAATAAATAATAAAGCACCCAGTATCGAACCCTGTGGTACACCGTATTTATTGTAAATTTTTTCGGACATGGCCCCATTAACTCTAGTAATTTTATTTTTTTCTATATTCTTCCATCTGCTTATAAGATAGTTAACCGTAGTCTCACACGAATATTTTTTTCGGAAGCCCGGTTGGTATTTTGATAGAATATTGCACTTTTCGGTATATTTTTCTAATTGATCTTGCACGACTTTTTCTAATATTTTTTCACATGTTTTTAATGTATTTATGGGCCGATACTCTTCACAATATTTATTTTTTGCCACTTTTTCAATAGGTGTCATCATAGTTTCTTTCCAGTTTTGTGGGAATTTTCCAGTTGTCAATGAATTATTAATAATATTTAAAAGAACATTTCCCGTGTTATACCAGTTATCGAGAATCATTTTCGTTGCCACCCTGTTGTAATCCGGTTTGTTTTTTCATAGGAAAGAGTTTTTAAAGACGCATCCAATTGTATGAAAAACTTGCCCGCAAATGTCCTGACAAGTCCTTTTTTCAGGAATATTCTGCAAAATTACGGATTTTTAATTTTTTAGTACCGACATTTTTCTGAATTATATGTCATATTAACATATATGTAACCTTAGTCGATTTAAGTAAACACGTGTTTAAGCTTTTTTCCCTTACACTTTTTTTGTGTATACTGCACATCTTAAGTATCTTATCGTCAAATAAACAATTCTTCAAGTAAATGCAGTTTAGTTTTCTTGTGACACGGTGTAATTAATAAGAAAAAATATGCCTTGTCTAACTTTGAATTTCATTTCTCGCGAATCAAATAACATTTAATTCTGAAAAATATCGCTACAAGAAACTTAGATATACGTATTTATTTGCAGAATAACGCTGAAAAAGGACATTTGTGGGCATGTTTTTCATACCGTTGGATGCGTCTTTAAAAACTCTTTGCTATGATACTAACATTGCACATATTGTTTTTAGATAAATATCATAGCTATTTATCGAAAAAATACTTTAGATTCCAACGAGTACCCTTATTTTGTTTATTTTGTGCAAAACTTTTAATAAAAATGTAATGTCATTTTTAAAATTTTGTTTTATTATAGATCTTCTATTCTCAATATTTTAGTCTAACATACTGTATTATGTATTAAATAATATATGATATTTTACAATTGTAGCATACAACGATATCTTCAAATGAAAGATGAAAGATCAGGTGCAAAAGACAAGAATTTGCATTTATCTCTTGCAAAAATATACGTGCTAGAGGGATCCTCTCTCCTAGAGCCTAAAAATGATGGAATTTTCTTTTTAGCTCAGTTTAGGATGGTTCTAAGCTGACTGCCCCATTATGTCAACTGCTAGTTGTTGCGCATATGTTCAACATAGTTTAATGCCGAAAAATTTGTCGTCTTGACCAACTATCTTCTACCAAACCCTAACCCAGCATTATCTTACTATTTTAAGAATCTTACTCAAGCATTCATCTGAATGACATTACAGCTCTCGTCCAAAGTTTAATTACACAAGGACAAATTATACTTACTTCGCACTTTCCATTTCATTCTCATCGGTCATCGCAGCAGCACTAATTTGATAGCTTGAACTCTTCTCGTGCTGATTTATCAAATGATTACTGAGTTGCGGCACAGGCTGTTGCATCTGACCATACGATATATTATAGCTCTGTTGTTGTAGTGCATTCAGCTGTTGTTGTGTATCCATGGAGCCGTTATTATATGGCGACTGCTGTAGCGCCTGCGGTTGAGATGAGGTCATACTTTGGTAGTATCCTAAATTATCCACAAATTGATTATTGTCTACATTGGAGGAGAAGGCATTCGCATTGTTTTGCATTGCATGCATTTGGCTGCATGTCGTTGAATTGGCGACAAAATTACCCATGTACATGCTTGAATTTGAATTCTGAGTCACAGACTCGGCTTTACTGTTCAAGATTTCATTTTCATTGGTACCCAATGTAAATGAGCCCGACGTACTTGGCATGAAGTGATGGCTATTAATCATGGAGCCTTGGTTCAAATTCCAGTTGCCGGAACTCGATGAATGAGAGCAGGCGTGGGAATTAGAGTTTATGTTGATGGCACTGCAGCCGTTGGTCAGCTGTTGCAGACTTTTATCACGACCGTTGATTTGTCTCTGTTTGGCCAACTGCCGGCATTCCTGCTTGTGCGTGGGCCAATCCAAGTGCTGATGATCGGTGGAGCAATAGTAAATAGTCTTGCACTTGGCACACCTCAACAGCTTTTGGGTGGTGCCACAGATCGCACACCGTGGCGGCTTTTGAAAGGTCGCAGGAGGTTGTGGCATGTTAGTGTTAGAATTTGCCATCGATGGCAGTGGCGCCACTGGCACTTGAGGCACCACAAACACTTGTTGCGAATCCATATCAGTACAACAAAGCGGGCACGGGGTTGGACGACAAGACGTTCAACGTTTGACTTTGATTGTGTCTTCTCTTTCAGAGCGTCTTTATTGCAGCTGCGGTTGTCCTTGTGCTGCCCTTTCGCATAATTATCTTCTGTTCACACTATTTGCGCTCACTATGATTACCAAGAGAACAGCAGTGGTGAGGGGATGCAAATGGGTGGCGTACGAGTGTCGGAGGGACAGAGCACACCGGGCTAAGTTTGACTTTTCGTTCACTCGTCCGCGTTTGTGTTTGTGCCTCTAGTGGCTGTGAGTGTATTTGAGTGTCACAAATGTTCTACCGCCCGCTTGCTGCTGTTGTTGTACACCTATCACAAGTGCTTGGCCGCATTAACCTTGACAGGGGACTCGCAGTCAATTAGGGGACACGTTGAAAGTTTAGCTATTACAATGTTTCTATTTCAAAAGTCTTCACTAAAGAAACAGCTGATTTGTGATAATGTGCTGATGGAGGATTCTTTGTTCTACAAACACCAAGTGGCAAATGTGCGCAATCTTTAAAGAACCGGCTTAAGATTGGCATTAATAACAAAATTTACATTTCCACATATTCTTTGTATTCACAAAAATAACACAGATAATTTCTTAACTAAACTTATCAATCGATGCAATTTTCTACCCTTATTTCTGTAGTTTGTATTCGATTCTTTAGCTTTTTGTGCACTTTGTTTTGCTGTTGCCTTTTGTTTTTGCCGTTTTATCGTGTTTTCTTTGCTTTTGTCGTGTTTCTCCGTCTGGTCGTACTGAGTGCTGACTTTGTTGTTGTTGATTATTCTATTTATATTGTGTTGTTTTTGTTGCCAATTATATTTTCTTTTCGTCTTTTTCCATTCATGGAACTCACTAGATTCTGTGACTTTTTTTTCAACTGGAGCGCAATAAGAGCTCTCTTTTCCGTTTAAATTCACATTAGCACACTTTTATCCGTTTGTTTGCTCTGAATTCATCTATTTTTTTGTACAATGTAATAGTTTTGTTTAATAGTTTTAATTATATTCTATAAACGAAAATAACTTTCACGAACTTTTTTCTTCGACCAAGCACAACTGAGACGTCATGTTTTGGCAGTTTGACGTTTCGCACGGAAAACGAGACTCGTTTCGACGGTGTTAACAACTCTACGTTGCAGAAGAAGATGCTATACTAGTAAAGATGGGTGAATTTAGCGTTTTTTTAACGGTAGCAGTTTTTTGAAAAATGTAATAAAAACAAACTACACTGAATTGATTTGGAATAGTCATTAACAAAATTCGTTAAAAGTAGAACGATAACTTTTAGATAGCCGATAACAAAATCGATACATAAAGGCGTATGCGAAGTAGCATAATTCGTTATGTACCGTAACTAGAATTCCCCTTTAATTATCGTATTGACAAATTATAACAACAACAACAATCAATGTTATATTGTTTCCACTATAAAAGTGATTATTGTGAAACCACCTTAAGATGATTACGAAACTAAAGTATAGTTTACACGTAATCTGTCCATACCTCCTCAAACACAAAAGCGAGATAGTCTAATTAGAAAACATATAGGAGTAAGCTAAAGTAAGATTTACACGCTATCTACCCGTATCTACCCATATCCCCTCAAACACAAAAGCGAGATACCCTAATTAGAAAACATGTAGGAGTAAGCATAGGAAAACACTTCAAAATTATAGCAAAATAGATATTGAATTATAGGAAGGTGGATAGGAAATCAAAATGTACTGATTTGACAGTAGATAGGGGATATGGGTGGATAGCGTGTAAATCAGCCTTAAAGATACACACTACAAATTTATAGCAAAATAGATGTTGAATTATAGGAAGGTGTATACGAAATAAAAATGTATTGATTTGAGAGTAGATAGGGGATATGGGTGGATAGCGTGTAAGCCAGCCTTAATCGTAGCAAAGTGAACTTAAATGTCGAAATTTGTAATATCCCCAGTAAATAAAGTAAATAAAGTTATGAAAATTGATTTTACAATTGTTTATAATTGGTGGCCAAAAAGTGAATTTAACAACAAATTAATGAGTGAAGGCTGATTTACACGCTATCCACCCATATCCCCTATCTCCTGTCATATCAGTACATTTTGATTTCCTATCCACCTTCCTATAATTCAATATTACTTTGCTATAATTTTGTAGTGTTTGTCTTTGCTTACTCCTACATGTTTTCTTATTAGCCTATCTCGCTCTTGTTGTTGAGGGGATATGAGTAGATATGGGTAGATAGCGTCTAAACCATACTTGAGGCGAATAATTTGCAGATGATTAGTTGAATAAATATTCAGAGAGGATTAAGTTTTTTGTTTTATTTCATATTAACATTTTTAAACTTATAACTGATAAATTGTTAAAATACGAACTTTTATTTGTCAAAATTTCATGTTTTTACTTTAAACAGGCAATAAGATATATACATTTTCTGTTCCTAGATCAAAAATATTCACCGAACTTTTTCCAATAAATGTAAACAAACAACGAAAATTGTGGTTGCCAGATTAACATTGGCCAATATTACATGAGATTTTTTTCTGTGTATACAGAATTTGGTATTTTCATTCTAATAAACAATACAATCGCTATTTCCCAGGCCAAAGTCGCTACAATAACACAATGTTTACGGATGATGGGTAGAGGACGCTGAGAGCACGAATTTTAGTCTACAACAGCTGTTCGATTAAAGCCGACAAACGGCAGTCCAGTGTAGGACGCTTTTGCAAAACATCTTATCAGTTTATAACATTTCCTCATAAATTTTAAATTAAACTCAGAAATCTTCACGCAACAGACATGTGCGAGATTACGGCAAAAGTAATTTTAACCGACATTGAGGGCACCACCACCTCCATCAGCTTTGTCAAGGTATCTATAAGTGGAAAACTGGCCCAGAGTCATATTTTTTATTCGTTTATATTTTTTTAGGATGTCCTATTCCCATATGCCAAGCAACACACCAAAGAGTATCTCCAACAGACGTGGCAGTCTCAGGATACTGTGGATATAGTCCGAGATCTCGTTGATTTGCCACAATTTGAAGACTTCAAGAAAGAGGTTGCGGTCAGTTACAGAGATGATTCATACGACATAGCCACTGTGGATGCGTTTGTCCGATACTTGATAGATAATGACTTTAAAGTGGGTCCACTGAAAAAGCTGCAGGGCCTAGTGTGGGAAAAGGGTTATCAAAATGGTTTACTTAAAGGCCAGTAAGTATAGTTCAAGTGTAATTAATATTGTAATTTAAAAGACTACATACATATTTCTTACAATTACCTCGATTAGTGTTTATGCCGATGTACCTGAAGCTTTTAAACGTTGGCAGGAAGCAGGCATTCGTTTGGCAATTTATTCCAGTGGCAGCATAAAAGCTCAACAGCTTTTATTTGGCCAAACTGAAATGGGTAATCTTTTGCCCTACATATCAGGACACTTTGATACCACCAGTGGTCATAAACAGGAAATCCAGTCATACATCAACATATCACAATCGTTAGATACAGAACCAAAGGATATACTATTCCTAACTGATGTTATTAAAGGTAAGTGTTATTGTTACAACTGTTACCCCATAAATGTTCTACTTAACCCCGTCTTCATCATTTGCAGAGGCTGAAGCAGCTCATGCGGCCAATTTTCAAACTGTTATCCTGTCAAGGCCTGGCAATGCTCCTCTGACTGACGATGATAAATCTCAATTTACATTTGTATATGATTTCGAATCTCTGACAATTAAAAATAAATAATAAATAATATATATAAATAATTTTCACTCATAGGATGAGATATCTCCTTTACGTTGTGTAAGGACTTTCATATGTTTTGAAAGGGTTCAAATTTGCTTTGTCGCACAAACTTGTAAACGAATTGCAAAACCAAAAAAAGTTGTATTTGTTGTGGGGAAAATGTAATCGATGTTTTCTTATTTATTGCCTTGCCAAACCTCCACTAAATATATTGTTTATTACAATTCCATTTACTACAATTCCATTAGTAAGAAAGAGTGCTAGTTTCATATAAGACTCTATGTTAGCGGTTGATAGTCGAATGTATTCGGCTTAATTGTTTTAAGATGTCAACTTGATAACCTTTATATTAATTATTGAGCAACTCTTTGTGTGTAGACATTAGATACTTAGCGGAACAACTGAGAAATAACCCTCGTTGTGTACTCGCCAAGCCACAAAAATCCTGACATTACACGCATCGAAATTAAGTCAATATATAAACAAATTAATGGTTGCCCATGGTAACAGCTTAGGGTCATACTATTGATAAACATTAAAGAAGCAATTTTACATAGCAGAAATATGTATATAATTTATCAACGCAAATAAGAGTTTGCAATATGGCTTCACATACGGGAAGATCTTTTTTAAATTCGTGTCTTAAAGTACCCATTGATCCGTGCAACAACTGTCCGGCTCCCATATACAACAGACCAAAAATGTATTTGGGTCGTCTGTCAATGACACCCACAACAGCCTTGGCTACCACTTCGGTGATGACAACGAAAACTTGCGACACAGAAATGGACACAAAATGGTCATGTAGTGGCATAAGATCTTTGGCCAAGTTTTACGATAGCATACCAGGTATACCGGAAACTTTCATGTATCTCTCATATTTTGTTTTGTATGTTTTCTCACCAAAGATTACCAAGAGTTAAATCATTTGACTGAAGAAGAGTTCTATTCAACATTGGATACACTAAGGAGCACTTGTCGAGATTTAAAAATTAAAACGACCAACTCTTGTGCTGTCACAGAGGACCGCTGTAGCAATACGAGTTCTTCTCTATCTTCCGCCAACTGTTTTACCATAAGAGGGTCGCAGCACAAAAAGACAAAGAAAAGCAAAAAGAAGAAAAAGTCCAGTAGTAAACAAAGTCATCCTCCAAAAGTTGCAGAGTCTCCAGAATTAGATTTTACAATAGCTAACAACACAAAAGTGCTGGAATCTAAACATGCTGCGGCAGAAAGCAAGTCCTTTGAAGGTTTCGGCTCAAAAAGGTAGTACGGCTGTATCGTATCGATTGATTAAATTAAATCATTTTGTTGTTACAGTTTAAGAAAAGATTTGGAGCATGAAGTGGAGAGTTTTAAAAAGTCACTAAAAGATTTTGAAGCGGAATTTAAACGGCCGGCTACGTCTTCGGTTTTATGTAGGGACACATCTAGTCCATGTGTACGTCGCCAGTCAACGATGCCAAAGGACACAACAAGAGATGTTCATGAAACTGAAAAAGAAAGGTAAGTTAGAAAAGTTAATGAAATTTTTGACTACAAACCATTGTGGAATCATTGAATTGTATCTAAATTTGTATTCGTATTCTATACCAACTCATAATTTAAGCAATTTCAATTTTTCACTTTCAGAGTACCTGCAAGACCCACCTACACATCAGCACTGCGCGAGCGCTTACGAAAATCACTTTCATTCAATGACCTTCATACCATACCCGATGCAGAGGAGCTGTTGGAGTTGCGCAAGAAAACAAAAACGTTGGAGAGGCTGGCTTTCAAAGGTGATAGTAACATATACCAGGATCCAAGCAAATTAAGCAATTACTTTCACGTAAGGTCAAAATCGAATGCCGAGGGGTAAGACAGCAACAGTGCTGAAATATATTTGATGCTATATATATGTGTCTTAACCATTTATCCTTAAGGACCATTCCAAAGATTGTAGTCGACAGCCCAAGTAACGATTCATCAACAAAGCGTTCGGGTAGCGCCGATAGGAGGCATAAGGGCAAAATCAAAGATGACTATAAAATTCCTTTTAAAATTTTCGATTTGGATTCGGATAAAAGGGAGGAAGGCTCAACAAAGGTTGGTTTGCATTTTATGCCATAAAAATTCATACAAACAGCTTTCAAGATTGATCTGCTTTGCGTAGCATTCAACACCTTCACCGGTTCATCCTGTGGCACGACCCAATCTTGCTGCCACATTAAGAGAAGAGTGCTCCAAGAAAAAAGTCAAAGAATTGAAGAATAATTGCACTTACAACGATACAACTCCCCAATTTGACTGGGAAGTTAGGAAAACTCCGGCATGGAAGACGTTATCCTTGAAGTGAGTATATAAATGATATACAGAAGCATACCTAGAGAAGCGGAAATTGAATATTCAAGAAAAATTTGTAATGTTGTTGGCCTTGAGAAAATTATCCTTGACTCAAACCTTAATAACTGATGAAAATAATAGAGTTGCCAAAACATAGTTTTGACGCAGTAGCGCAAAGTTAACATTGACATGTAGATGGCGTGCATTTTCGAAGTTATTTAAGCCGGACTATTTAGTTTATTTTCGACTAAAAATTGTAAAATTATGTCATTAGCGCCCTCTTACACTACAAAACTACTTTCAATTATAATAATAAAAAAGCCCATAGATGGAGCAGACTAAAGTTAGGAATTATGATAAGGTGGCCAAATGATTTATGAGAAATTTTAGTCGCATCGCCCCCTCGGATTACCGTACGTCAATTAAAAATAAATTTTGAGAAATTAAATTTGAAATTAAATGTTAAATTTTGTGGAATATCATGGCTCGAAGCACTGTTTGCAAAATATTCCTAAAAAAAAGTCTAAAATTGTCTTTAACTATGTACAGATAGATGGTTTTCAAATCTTACAATTTTGTTAGAAAAATTTTCAGAAAATGTCTAACAGAACAGAACTTTGTCAAAACATTGTGAGATAATAATATAATATTGTCAAACATCTGACAATAGTTGAGAATGTTATATTACTTACTTTACTTAGCTGGCACTTCTTTGCAATCCCATTGGATTATATATCGCACGTAGAAACATATTATCAGCGCCTCGATCATCTGCGCCGTCCATCAGGTTCATTATCTACCACCTCGAGATTATAGTTGTCAACGTTCCCTCAGTTTCCCAAACGTGTAGAGTCTTTGTTCGTTGAAATTAATAACTTCGTTTCCCGTTAACTTGTTCACCGTTAGACCCATTTTCGCTGTTTCCTTCTGTATACCTGAGAAGGCTGCAGTCACATTCGACCGATGATGTCTACGTCATCAGCGCACGCGAGTACCATGTGGTTTTTGTTGAATATCATGGCACTCGTGTTTACTGCACCTTTCCTCATTATCTTCCCCATCACTATGCTGAAGAGGTCACACGATAGGCCGTCGCCTTGTTTTAGGCCTCGTCTGGTATATAATGGCTCTGTAAGGTTTTTGCCAATCTTCACTAAAGACTTCGTGTCAGTCAGCCATGGCTTCGAGTAATTTCTGCCGAATCGGGCTGTCGAAGGCAGCTCTATAGTCGACGAAAAGATGGTACGTGTCGATCTGCTTCTCTTGGGTCCTATCCAGCCGACCCAATTCAGCCGATTCACACCGAAGTGCGAATATTTGGTCAGTTGTTGAGTTACTAGGTCTAAAGCCACACTGATAAGGTCCGACCAGGTTGGATAACACTGGCTTTAGTTTTTTACAAAGCACACTCGACAGGACCTTATATGCGATGGGTAAAAGGCTGATCCCGTGGTAGTTGGAGCACACACTTGGATCAACACCTCCTCACCACTGGACTTGAAGAGCTCTGCCGGAAGTTGTCTCCTTGTGCCGTTCCCTAACAGCACGGGTTACATTATGCTGTAGCGTTGCCCTATAAGCAGCATTCTGTTCTTCAGACGCTATGCTACATTCTTCATCGTACCAGGATTCGTCTGAGAGCCGTTTTTCATATCCTAGCACGATTGTTGCCACGAAATGCGCAATACGCTGCCACAGTGTATCGGGAACGTAAGAAGTAGAGGCGTTGTGTCATAGTAGTTGGGAGAGCTGGTTGGAGTAGGTAGTACCTATCACTGGGGTTTGCTCTCTTCGTGTTTCGTTTCGTGCGTTTTTCGCTCTGCTCATTCTTCAACTTTTCAATTTAAGATTAGCGTCATCCTAAACCTATAATTTTGCATGCATATTTAGATGGTAGTTTAGTTCCTGTACCATTTAAATTTTAAGGACGTTAATGTAAATCTTTGTGAAGAATGCGATTGATTCATCGAACTTCTGCATCCATTTTCTAGTCAATTAAATCGAATGAACTTAATTTCTGTACTGTATATTGTAATAATCGCAGAATCGATGGTCTAAGCTATGGTCTAAGCATCGATGTTTCGATAGCACCCGATAATAGAGATGTTCACTCGTCACGTGATTGGCGTGAATCACTCATGATTCACACGTGAATGTGAGTAAGTTGGAAACTTGCTCACGTGAGCGTGCGTGAACGTGAGCATCAAAAAAATCTTCGTGCATGAGCGTGCGTGAGTGCATACTTTGCGTGAATCACGCTACTCACGCTAATCACGCAAAGCAAAAAAATGCGCTTAACACAGAATTTGTTATTTGCATTACATTGATAAAGATTAAAATTTTTGTGTGAATGTTGTAGGAAATCGTGACTTTATTCTTGGTAATGTTTTATTATAATATAAAATAATATATACCACAAACTCAACGGCCCCACACGGATCTCACGATTTTAATTGCTACTGGAAGGATCTGCGCAAAGACCCATGATACTTTTCTAAGATAAACTTTGGTGGTTGATCGTTAATGGTTTGAAGTGGATGCTCTGAAAAATAAATTTTTGAGCAGGCCTTTTCAAGCTGTCGCATTACCCCGAAGAGTATAAACTTCGACGAGACATGCTGCAAATTAATTTATTACCCTTCAGGGATCAGCGTGTTTCCTTGACATGAACCCCATTGAAAATGTGTGGGGCATACTTGTTCATGAAATGTACTCCAACAACAGGCAAGCAATACAATAGCGTTGCAGAGCTAAAATCGGCAGTAATAGCGGCTTGGGACTCCTTAGAAAGTTCAACCCCGAAAACACTGATAAATAGTATGACCGAAAGGCATTTTTGAATTTATTTAAAATATTTATTTTAAATAATTTTGTATTTAAAAATTATTACATAGTATTTTTTATTTTAAATTTGCTTTTTCTTTTAATAAAAAAGTTTTACTTCGTAAAATGCAAAAAACATAAACTTAACTAAATACAATTTTGTTGTTGATGGACGTAAAGTTTATTTTTTGATTTTCGTTCATTCCTCATATTCGGTTTTTGCATTATGACCCCGTAAAGTACAACTGCATCGAAATACAGTGGAGCGTATAATTTCCTGGTCTCCAGTGTATAATAACACTATGCGACAGTCATTTGGAACTTGGAGAGTGACATAGTGCATGTTGACAATATCTTGACTTACGGGGAAAAACCCGGTTTTTCCGATCTTTTCTCACTTATAGAAGCTTGCAAAAACGATCAGAACTTAACAGCAAACTCGGTAAATTTTTAAAACAACATGTTAAAACCCGATGGAATTCTATTTATTATACGTTAGAGGGAATACTATGAAATCTGAAATTCAAAAATTACACTGTTCGACATGGATTTTTTTTTCTTGGGTTGAATTATGTGTTTCTAAGAGTTTTTGACATGGGAAATTCAAATACGAAATCAGAATTTTGCTATCAGGCATAGCTTTTTTGGTTATTTGAAAATAAGTTTTGATTTCTATTAATAATTTGTATGGAGGCGATTGCAGAAAAATTTTGTAGAAACAGGTGACAACATCAACAACATGCTTGTTCGGCTGCAATAATCGCCCTATTCTATATTATGATCACCTTATTCTCTTTTTAATGTTCTACGTTAACTTGGGATGCATCATGTCCTTGAAAGTGAATTTTTTGCACTCTCATTTAAATGCTGCTGTGACATTGCCGGTAAATATGGTGAAAGGTCCCACAAAGGCATTTAAACTTTAGAAAAGCGTTACGAAGTAATATATATGCCTACTATGCTCGCTGACTGCTGCTGGTATATTTTAGATGACTGCATACATATTTGTTGTTCTTATTTTACATATTTTAAGCTCTTCTAGTATCGGTTATTTAGAAAAGATTCTGTTGGATCTAATAAAGTTTTCATTACATTTATGCAAAATGAATTTTAATGCAACATAAGGAAAGGATAAAAAACTTAAACTCTTAAAAAAACTGTGCCTGATTAAAAAAAAATCTGAAACTTATTGGAAATCATGATATTAACAACTATAGGAATCACAAATCAGATACCCAGAACAATTGAAAATATTTTTTTAATCTATTGAGATAGCTTTAATAGATTTTGATCTATTAAACAATCTTTTAACTTTTTTAAATCCTTTTAAAGATTGCTCAGAAGCCCTAAGTTCGCAAAAAAGGCCAACAATAAGCAAATACGTTTTATGGTACGAAAAACTTGCACAGAAGATATGTGTGCACCAAAAGTCATAACTAAATTTTAGGGTCCATATAAAAAGTTGGCCATCAATCTCGCCAAACTGAGTATATGGTTTTATTCAGTGCACGAAAATAAACAAAACATTTCGCAAACGTTTACAGAATGTCAAAAACTTTTAAATTTTTTTTTAGAGTTTTGTGCAAAAGCAAAATACAAAACAAAAACTTTTCAAGAGAGAATGAGCGAAAACGAAACAATTAGAGTTTCACTCATCTTCATGCTTTTATTTACCGTTTGAATCTTACATTTGGGTACAAAACAAATGCAGAAACGTATTTTTATTGCTTTAGTAGCACAACTGTGCACAGAAAATGAAAATTTGGTTAACTCTGCTCTAGTACATTCTCTATAATGAGTGAAACGTTTGTCAAACTTTTATTCTCATGCATTCCCTTTCCAACTGCGTACGTTTATAATAGTGTACAGTTTACTCTCACAAGCAAAAACAATACAAAACTAAGTGGGCACAATCGTTCCCATTGTTTATGTTTTGTTTTTGTTTTACTCACTGCAAAGAACAAAACAAAAAGAAATCAAAAGTTTCGTTTTGTTTATTTTCGTACTCTGGTTTTATTACCCTTCGGTAGTCGAATCGAACCTATACTGTCAAGTTATTGTATTATTTTGCAAAAAGACTTCATTCGTTGCATAGTGTAATTATAGAAACAAAACAATACAATTTTTTTACTTTTATTTGGCGTGATTGTCGTGATTCACGCTCACGTGAACGTGCGTGAGTACAAAATTTACTAACGTGAGCGTGCGTGAACGTGAGTAGCGAAAAAATCTTCGAGCGTGAGCGTGCGTGAGTGACAATTTCAATCACGTGAGCGTGCATGAACGTGAGTCAAATCTGCTCACGTGCCCATCTCTACCCGATAACAAACCCCAGAAAAAGTCAAAATTATTTAATTTCGCCTGTAATTAGAGTAGACCTCAAATTAACACAACAAATTTCTTACAATTGCTAACTTTTTCAGCGAAACCCACAAGGAAATCCTGTCACTTCGCTTGGCAACACGTAAAGCCGAGCAGGCCTTGCAGAAACGAGAATATGAACTCAATATGGAATTGATGAGACAACGTGTAAAATCCGCGCCACTTTTACTAGAAGGACCCACTTACTGGGGGCCACATGTTGGAAAACTGACACATGAATGCCAGAGGGAAGGACGTCGACACATGTGCCAATCGAACCAACATCGTTTAAAACGTAAGAAAAATAATTCACGGAGCCACAGCTGCCGTCGTGGACTATTTCAGCATTCAAGTCCTGAGTTGTTCTTTGCTAACCATCAAGAGGCAGCAGCTCCATCAAATACGATGCCTCATGAAACATCACGTACATGCCAAAAATTGAACACGTTGCGTAAAATTTACGGCGGTACAAAGTCACAATCACGCTGTTCCAATCATAGTTCAAATACTCAGCGATCAACGAAATCATTTGCGGTAAAAAAGAAAACACAAGATAACAAAGAAAGAACACCTGAGGCAAATCTGCTGGTGGACAACGATAGTGCTGACGAATTATCTAGTTTGGATAGAGCATTTCTATAGTTTATAGATAAAATTTTACTAATTTAGAATTCTTAATAAAAATTATAAATTTAGCGTTAAAACAAGTAAATTGTTTTTTTTTTTAGTTAGGTAGAATTTATGCATGGTTAGTATGAATGATGTTTGAAAAATACAATATCTACCAATTTAACTATATTTATGTATAAGCGATTGCAGCTAAACATATTTAAGTCAAAAATGAAATCAATGCATTTTGATGTTCAGACACGATAACTGTTAAATAAAATATAAAAAATTTACATTGAGAATTTTGTATTGAAAATTGAGGTGCGCTAGTGTTTTCCCTCAGATTACGCTATAGATGAATATTTTACATTGAAAAAATAATAAAGTTACGCAGCGGCAGTGTAACAGAATACTTAAAACCTTCGCATTTGATTTAAATTGTAGTAAAATTGGAAAACTCTACAGCACCTCGTCTTCATAATCAAATCTGAAGAATCGGCTGCGTAAAAGGGAAATACACTTGAGGGATACGATATTCGAGAAGATCGCAAAAGAGAGTCCAGTGCTTATGGATAGGAACGACTTGTGTGCAGAGTAGGAGGCCGACATAGACCTGAGAGCGTTCGTATAACTTTTACATCGTAGAAATTTCTTAGTTGCGTATTTAAAGAAATAAGTAGTTGTTTTTAAACAAATGTTATCAACTACGCTTAGTAATCGCAATAAATACATTTTGGCGTGAAGACTAGTCGATCATATCACATTTTGAGTACATTTTCTTAATTCTAATAAGAGATGTCTATATTGAAGAGAGCATTTCATGACACTGTTCGCCATGAAAAAGAAATTGATATTTAAAATAGATCTGTGTTATTGTACCAAAACCAGAATACGTATTGGCTTGCTCTTTTCGGCTCTCGACTCGCGAGCCAGGAGCCTCAAAACTGCAAAACAGCTCTTAGCTCACGAGCCAAGAGCCCAAATAAAGAGCAGAGTCGCGAGCCGAGAACCAAAAAAAATTTATATGAGCCACAAATTTTCAAATGAGCTAGCCAAGAGCCAGCTCTAGAGTCAAGAGCCAGCTCCGGAGCAAAAAGTACTTTTAATGTAATTTTCGGCACAAAAAAGTTTTTTTGTACCAAAGTAAATTTGTATGCCAAAATTTACTTTTATTTGTCCAAAAGCACTTTTCTGTGGCACAAAGTACTTTTTTATGCTCCCGAGCCGAGAGATCATTTGAAATTTTGTGAGAGCTTATTTGAAATTTTGCAGCTCTTGGCTAGGGACCAGCTCTTTATTTGGGCTGCCGACTCGCGAGCCGAGAGCTCATTTGGAATTTTGTGGCTCTTGGCTCGCGAGCCGAGTCTGAACCTTGGCTAAACCTTAAACTTTCTTTCTTTGTTAATTTTTTTAAATATATTATTGAATATTTACTTATTCGTAATTTACTACGTAATACAAAAGCCTTATTATTATAATATATAATAATATAATATATTACATACTCAATATCCTGAGTTTTAAATGCTTATATATACAATACAATTTAAATAAAATCAAATTTTTCAAAAACTAAAATCAAATTTTTTTAGATAGCCTCCCCAGCCATAATATAAAGTTTTTGATAGAAAGTTCAAAAATTAAGTACAACTTAAAAAAGTAGTCCTGAAAAAATAAGTAACAATTTCAATCATTTATATCTTTATAATAAAAACAGAAAAAAACTACATACGTACAAAGCAAGGCAAGTATGGGTAGAAATTTGTTTTTATAAAAAGTTTGTTCCAATAACTTTAAACGAATAACATTATTTGAATGAGAAACTATACGCAATTCTCCTGGTAATTGAATCTGAATCAAAAAATTAGCTGGACCCCATATTTTGCTATGCTTTGTAGGTTATTTCATATAACTAAATCCACGTTGTGCGATTTATTCAGAAATCTAGTAATTTAGTAAATATGAACTAAAAAGCGAACACATTTAGAAATCGCTGTATCTAGCATTCGTATTATTTATTTTTGTATCTTCTGTTATTCAAAACGTTTCGATTTCTATCAAAAGTCTACTAAATTTACATATTGCCAATGATCGTTGGATAGGTTTACCGACTTGAAACCTTTTGTCAACATATGTATACGTAATCTAATCTCTGAACGTAATCTAGTACACATTAACACAGTATTACCTTTTGAACCCATTTGGGAATCCCTGGTTTCCTTCGGCAACTACTTCTAAATCTTACTATCAAATACAACTCTTTTGTTTGTTCCTATCAAATACGACTTTGTGTTTTGGATTATTTTGCAATTTCCGTCAGTTGTTTTGTGTTTGCCAGCTGGTTCGTATGTTGTCGCGCATAAAATACGGTAAAGTCGGTCTGTACCGAAAGTAATAACGGATATTGACATCTACAAAATCGAAACAAAAAAGAAGTTAATTAGTGACAAAGCAAAGTTTTTAGTAACAACAAGAAAATCGTTTAGGAAAACATTAACATACTAGTGGCGAATATTTTGCAACTATTACAAGGAAGTAAAGCCACAACTTTAGTAACGAAGTGATTAATTAACACCAAGAGCCGCTTCAGCATTACCACAATGCGATTGCACTGGACTGGAGCAACTGTTGCGCTCCTCTTTGTCACATTGGCCGTTGTAGCCAATGGGCAAGACACAGCTGAGGTGAGTCAATTTGTTTTATTTCCTGTTTTATTTTACTCTGGCTGCTGACATCTCCAGTGTCGATTGGAATGCAAATCATGTAGTGACAATAGACGAATATGTTAATTACTTATGCGGCTAATCTCTATAAAAATACTAACTTGAAAACGCTTTATGCTAACAAAAAAGACCAACAGCTTGACAAGGTAATGATGAAAGCTACTATTGGAATATGGAATGAACCTTACCACAGAAATACACGACTTGGATGATGGATGGTTAACGCACACTCACACACAAATACATATATTCATATACATTATTTACTAAAACGAAAACTAAGATTATTGGAACATAGCAGATGCGTTGAAATTACTTATCTCATTGGGAATCTATAATCAAGTACGAATTTGCAGTTAATCGTCACTCATACCGGTCACAAGATCTCGGTTGTGCTGTGCCCTGACCATGTTCGAGGTGATAATGCAAAATTATTAAGCAGCCAGTGGGCAATCAATTAAATCAATTGCAAATTGCGTCGGTTGGAATTTGTTTTCTTTGTTTTTCTGTTGTTGCTTTTTTTTGTTATTGAAGACGTTGTGAGGTTATGTCGGTTGTTTGTTTTTGTTATGTTTTTTTTTGTTTACTCATTTTCGCCATTTGTAAACAGTGGCCTTATTCTTATCGGAAGATAACTGTTTGGGATAGTTGAAGACCATAGATTAGCAGTGCAAAATAAATAAACAAACAAATAACGACTCTTTGTTGGTCTGTTTGAGACAGTTCTGTTAAAAAAGGAAAACATATAAAAGTAACTGTGATATCTACTGGAATTGCTATGGAAACGAATGTAGTCATAAATATAACATTGAGTTAAATTTATGGAGTCAAAACTGCCATCCCATTGTTCATTTTAAATAGCTTTATTTCAGATCAAAAATGTGGGCAATCACTATGGTGAAGGTGGTTTGTGGCACTTAAACACAAGAAAAGTCAGCGCTGTCGAATTGTACATGGTGAAAATGTTGTGATATCCTAACTCACATGCTCTCCCAACAAACTTTGATCATTGTTTCTGTTTTTGTGTTGAATGTGAAACAAACGGTTGTGGTGATGCTTTCATAACACTCAAGCCGAGACTAAATGTTTTGAATGAAACAAAACTTTCGAGTATGTGTGAATTGCCGATCTTGTCTGTGTTACATAAAAATACCTTGTTGTACACCTCGTGAATCTATGGAATGCCTTTCACTGTTATAGACGAAAGCGAATGTCAACTGTTTGAGAAGCAACATCGGGGGGTTCGCCGATGAAAGATATGTAGATGTCTGAGACAAGTATCGAACCCTGGTCTCCGGCATCGAGAGACTCCAGATCGTCCATATAACATTTTTCTTAGTATCTAAGCCTCCTACGGTCTAGATCGGGACAGTTACAAAGAAGATGTTTCATCGATTCGGACTTCTTCTCATCCTCACACACAAGGCAGTATCCCGGTCTGTATTTATCCAATTTACCCGACGTTACAATGGCCAGTGAGACTTCCACAGGCCAGTCTTAGATCACTCCTGCACAGGCCATCCATACATGCCGATCATCGATCTGCTGTATTCCAGCCACAGCGATCTAGCAGTTATACAGTCGGTTCTAGAGATCCAACGTCTGCTGGCTGATTTCCACATGCTATCCTCCACTAGGCCAAAAAAAGTAACGGATGTGCGGGTGGAACTCTATTTATGATCAGGCATAGTACGACCTCCTTTGGGCAGTAGGTCTGCTGAATCATTATCAATAATCCCGCAATGGCCTGGGACCCAGCAAGATTGTCATCCAGAGGGTTTTTTTCCATCTAACTTCTCCTTACAGTTCTTCTTAAAAAAGCTATCTAAACATTATAGATACCAGAGACCTAAACGCAGCTACTAACATACCGCATACGAATATAGTTTTTTTCATACACAAGTATTAGAAATGCCAATAAAAAACTGATGCAGTGGGGTAAAATTCTTTCTTGTGCAATCTTTTTCTGCGATGGTGGGAACATAATGGTAGAATAAGTTCATTAGTTCTTGTTTTTGTTTTACCGGGTCCGTAAAAGAGTTAAAAAATGAATCAGTTAATCGGGAATTGATTGATCCGTTCTGATCCGTTTCGGGCCCGTTTCGAGTCCATAAAAGAGTTAAAAAACGAGAGAGTTGTTTAATCGCGATTTAACTGATTCGTTTTGAACGCGTTACATGTCCATAAAGGATGCACAATGAGTCGGAGGTGCTAAGCTCAAAAAGTAAGACTAAAAATATTGAAACTAATTATATTTGGCTAAGAATTCTGGCATATAATTTTTTATTAGCATTAGCAAATTATAGGAGCATTTAAAGAATAGCTGGTAAAATGTTTCGGTTTTCTGAGCTTTTGCATGCTATTGCAAGACAAAATAATTGACCAAATGTAAATATAGTAACAAATATATAAATTAAATATAGAAAACATTTGATACAATTGTATCGACACATAATCAATAAATATCAGAAACCAAAATAATATCAGTTGTTGACGAACGCTTGCAAGAGAAAGCCGCGGAAATTGTTTTTTTTTAATTTCATAAATGTAAAGAAAATGTTTTGTGTTATTGTAATGTTTTAAATGCTCTAAAGTAAACATTTTGTTTTAGAACCCCTAAGGATGATTGACGACGTCTGTCGAAATATTGGGAAAAATACATGTATTAAGATAAACGGCGTATTACGCTTCACTAAGGAAAGTATCGATAACAAATTACTGAATAACTGCCCAAAATACACGCTCAATCAAAATCTAATAAATATATAGTACTTAAGTTTAAATTATTACACAGTAGCACATTTTCCAACTTCAAACTCGAACCAATTGAAACCCACAAAATCTGAAAGCTTATGATAGTAGAAGAAAAAATGGGTTTTGAATTATAAGCTAAGGTTTTCTTTTAATTCATTTTTGAAGTTTTTAGTAGTCTATATCTCATGAACTATTCCAAATATGGCTTTTCTCTCTTCAGCAAATTTTTAGCACTTAATCAGATCTAAAAATTGTACCTTGAGCTGAAATCAAGAAAACAAACAACATCTTTCTCAAATCAGCGAAACTGTCAAAAATTCGTAGATTTTCGTTATATAGAAAATAGAAATAAATGAGTTGTTTTGAGTGGGATGTTGTTGTTTTTTTGATTTTATCTGAAGGTTAAATTTTTAAATCTGATTAAGAGCTAAAAATGTGCCGAAGAAAAATATCAAAATTTCGAATAGTTCAGGAAATATAGCCTTAAGAATGATTTTCAAAAATTTCAAAAATGAATTTAAAAAAACCTTAGCTAATAATTCAAAACCAAGCTAGGGGTTTTCTTCTACCATCATAAGCTTTCAGATTTTGGCGGTCTCAATTGGTTCAAGTTTTTACTGCTGCACTGTGTTATCGCTTTTGTTGCTCCAAACTGCAATAACAACAACAAAATTATAAAAGTCGTTGACCTCCAGTCGGCATTAAACGCAAACAGTTTCACACAATGAATGAAGGTACATGCAATATAACAATCAATCTAGATACAATATATTTGTAAAAGCCAATGTTAGATGAGGCAGATAAGATATATTAACTCCTCGATAAGAGGTTTGATAGACACTGCAATAGACTAGGTTGCAGAAAAACAAATAAAACTTGGTGTGACAAAATATAAAGAAACACAAAAGGCCGAAGCGATCTGACAAAGTGCAGTGTGTAATAGATAATAATATCTGTAAGGTTAGCAAACAGAAGGGCCATGCAATAAGAACAAAATAAATGACTGAAAATATCAGTAGCCAAGCTGCTTACATTGTGACTGTTAGAAATGAAAACAATAAAATAAGCTCTGTAACACCACTTTTTATATATAGACATTGAGTGCAATACTAATAATTCTCCATATAAGCTATCATTATTTGTTTTCGATTAACTTTTTACATCCGTTCCTAACAAATGCTTATGTAGAAATGTAGGAGCTTACTATTTTAATATTAATTGATATTAATTTCTTACAAAATATAAAGAAAGCATCAGACGCACAAACGAAAATGTATCAACAGATTTAATTCGCCTCACAAGTTCTTTGTGAACATTTAGTCATTGCCTTTTTCTACTAGCTATCACATTACCAGCTGCTCTGTTTTTTGTGCGCCAATTTAGTTTCTGTGCCACTTATTTTACGTCTTTGCATCCATTGCATCTCCATCGTCTCGCTTCCATCACCAATCCTGCCGGCAACTGTAACCGGCCGCGTCGCTAGGCAATCATTGTTTTGCATTTGCTGCAAATTCATTTTGTTCGGTATCTTCTTTCATTCTCTGATTTTACTCTTCAATTGTTGTGGTTGCAATAGACGAAACTACAGCTAAGTGCCACTTATCGTTTTTAATTTAAGCTTCATTTAATTCGTATTTAGTTTTCTATTGTACATCTCAATTGGCGGTTACAAACGTAACGAGGGACGGGATTTTTCACTTGAAATACTTTATTTAATTGGTAAATAGGTCGACAGAAGGATGCTTTTGCAAATACATATTTAATTATTTTATTTCATTTTGTTGAAGTTATTTCACAAGCATAGGACAGAAATAAGAAATTTTCTTACATGACATGTGCACTATGTATATTCGTGTATTGAAGTTTTAAGAGAAATGCGTACGTCGGCAGACACAGCAATAAGTTATTGAAAAATAATCATCGAAATATCATCTGCTTCACTTTTCATAATTACGGAAAGTTGATGTGCTTTACATTTCACAGGATTCGTTTTTATTTTCGTTAAGGAGAAAAGAAAACAAATCTACCCGATTGATGTACCCAAATGAAACGGTCACATCTGCCGGTGAAGATGCCTATTTATCTTCATCTAAACGCATTCATCCATCATATCTCGAAAGCTATTACACTGGGAATAGCAAACAAATTTATTGTTTTTCTCCCTCACGCTGCTCCCCCTGACGGCGAATTATGTGTGGGACTATTTGCGAAACGTGTGATGAAGCCAAGCGATTGCAGAGCGCGAGCAAAAGTTATGTGAATAGGAAGCAGCGCTTCCAAGTAATTTGTATGACTACTCCTCCTGTAACCGGCAAATCATAATCATTTAATCATATAATTACCTAATCCTTTATTGTGCCAATTTTTGAAGGTATGTGAGATAACTGCAATGGATGACTAAGAGTTCGAACTATAGTGTTCAAGTACTTGAATTTTTCAGAAAACCGGTTTCGGTCTTATTTAAAAACCCAGTAGGAAGTGTCTGCAAGACATCCTCAAGGATGGGTGCATGACCATAGTAAATCGTTGGTGACACGTAGGGGACCGTCCATACAAATCGTCGACGAAATTTTCATACAAGTGTCCGCTTTGTCATGCACGACCTGATGAGCGACAATGTCAGTCAAATTGTCGTTGATGCCTAAATAAGCGACATGTCGCCCACACAATCATGCACGACATAATGACCGACAATGTCGATTAAATTGTCGTTACCATTGCTTATTAATTTAATATAACAAATAAGTTACATGAACCATCACGCACTGCTGTTTCCAACAAACTAAACATTTTTTACTTCTATTTTCTTTTTTTGTTTTATGCACGACAACATTAGTATTTTGTCGGTCAGCTTGTCGTCAAACGAGTGTTTTGACGACAAGTACATACATTTTTCACATGTTGTCTTGACGACAAAGTCGTTTATGACGTTACTTCCTACTGGGAAATAAATGTTTCCTACAGTTCGGTTTTCAAACCTGATTCTGTGAAAACCGGGTTAACGGTTTTTTTTTGCGATCGGACACTTAGTTTACGAGATAGTTGCACTTAAAGTTTTAATATGAATATCGTCGGCTTCCCACCCATTTCAAGATGAAAGAAAACAGTCATCTAGCAGCATTTTTCGAACAAATATTCGAATTACTTAAGGAAATGTGAAAAAAAGGCAAAGACAATCGTATAAGCATAAACAACCGTATATATGGCGATTTGCACAGAAATTTCCTGACAATATTCTGTGGAAATACTCTTATTTAACATATAAAAATATTAACTTTTTGCAAAACTTGAATTTTTGAAAAAACCGACATACGGTCTCTGTGAAAAAACCGGTTAGGCGGTTTCGATTTTGAACACTCGTTCGAAACCACCATATATCATGTAAAAAAGTGACTATGATTTAGATATTGTTGTTTCTGAGCTATCCAATAAAATTTACCATTCTTCTTGAATGGAATGTAATTCATTCTTGATTTTTTTCTGTTTTTCTCGCGTATACTATCCTATTTTCTTATGTCCACTTTTTTTTTAAAGGAACTATCACAATCAAGTGCTAGCATATGCTGGAGCAAGTCCTTAACCTAACAATCTAGCTTGGACGCACATATCTTAAGGTTATTTCTCATAATCGTTCGCAGAAAAATCATATAATGAAATTTGCTCAAAAATTTGACAGTAAACTGTTAAAAGTTTCTTTTAGTCAAACTTTAATGTCACGGGTGTGCTCTAAATCCCAGGTCATTATATACGTATGTTTGTACTACAACAACAAGTATTATATAAATTGATTTTTAATATATCAATCTTTTAAATGTCATTAAGTTTTTTTGTTTTTTAAAAATATGTTTCTTCTATTGTCTGTAGTTTGACCATTTCTTAATTATTTAGAGTAAATTATTGACCCCTAAATATAATAAGAGATTAAATTTTGGAGATCGTACTGCTAGAAGACAAATTATGATGTTTAAAACAAACAACTTAATCATCTATAAATGACTTTAGTTTCTTTAAGGTCTGCTTCATCGATTTGTTTCAACTCTATAATAATTATAAAATTATGGGTTTTAGCATTTTGCATAATACCTTCGTCCCATCCAAAACTAATTGTAAACATTTGCAAACACAAACAATTTGGCAAACATGTGCTGATAATATTTTAGCAGCTCCATAAGCAACACAAGCCACGCTTAACAATGTCCATAGAAATATCAAAAATCATTTATATAGTAGTCCCCGTAGCAGATTTAACCAAAAATCTCTGACGCAGCAGCAAAAATATTTCACAAATAAAAAAAAAAATCCTCACCGACACATTTGTTGTGACCACAGAATTTATCACTCAACCGGTTGCGAAAATTTTACGTCTGCGATCAACATTTTTTAACTTCTGTGCGCATATAATAAAATCTTAATTTCGCAACAACAAAAGTATTTATCATCAAAATGTTTGCAAATTGCATCTGTTTTTATTCAAATTACGAAAAAACGTTTTGACATTTGTTTTATAATTAAATAATTAAACAAGTTTTATTTAATGAAAATCGGATGCGAATTTGAAATAAAATATATTTAGACGGCTTAGAAGTACGAGTCATTTGATAACATGTGAGAGAATCTTCTAATTTTAAGAATTTTATTTATAGAAATGTTATGCATAATAACTAAAATGTCATCAAAAGACAACATTTAGGAATAAATATATATATGAATAATTTACTACCAATTTAGACTAAATTGGGGAAAAAAGTAACTACGTAGAACACGCGACTATTATGCCGGTGAACAGGGTTCAAGCTCTGTCACGGCCATTTAAATTCCTTTCACCGGCGGCCGCCCCTATATTGACGACAGCAGCTTCTAAGTATTCGAGTCAATCGGCATGTCTAGTAAAAGCTAACGCAATAACTGTTTGAGAATTCGTCATGAATTTCGAAAATTGGCATTTGACGTTAAACTGTAGGTCCAATTTTACATTTATTGGATGCAAAGGGTATTTAAGTATTTATTAGTATTAGTATTTATTATTCGGCACTTAATTGTAGCAAGACTTACGGTATATGTACAAGGTCAAAAATTTTCATCCTCCATGACAGCGCATAGGCACTCATGTTTATAGTCGCCATATCAAAAATTCATAAAAATTTGGGCAACAAATTGCTACCCCCACCAGCATATAGTCTAGAATTACGGCTGTTCCTAGTCTGGCATCCATAAAATAATGAAGTGTACGCCTCAAGCTACTGTAATGCCCAAAAGCGATCACTTTATTAAGAAATACCAAAGTTTTTACTTTGTGGGGATCAATCACGTTCACTCACACTTTTGGCAATAATTGCAGGGGAAGATGAAATTCAACCGTTCTTGTTTATAGGAAACCAAATAGACTGGGAGCCGTTTAAGAGCTAGCTAGCAGTCGGGTGGGGGGTTCGGGTCTACTTTAGTTACCTGTTACTGCAAAACTTGGACATAAACAAAAAATTATATTACAGACTCCCGATATACTACACTAATATTGAATACATATTATATTGGAGGGACCAGTTCTGACCATAAACTATTTACAACACAAAATGCCCCCATATGGTCAGAGATGTATATGAAAATAAAAAAACAAAGCAAATATCCATCGTCGTTTACATTTTAAGGGAATTCTAGATGATTTTCGAATTCCTCGCCTCTCAACCCATGACCCAACCGTGGTCTTAGTGGCGTTTATTAACTAAGACCCCAAAAGTATGCTTTACTCTGTCCTAATTATCCACAGTAAGAATCTAACACATTAGCAAATCATGTTAAGTTCATTAATTAACATTTATTAACCCTCTAGTGCCCAAATTTTCTTTTGCAAGAAAAAAATTATTTTTAACTTCAGTATGTATCAAAAGTAAATGTTTGTTTTAGAAAAATTTTACTTTTGCACGGATCGAGTTTTATAGGACTATATCCTTGGACCGCCTAGAGGCGGCTTTGGGAAGTTATGGCAACAAAAAATTAGGTAATCAATTCTTTTGTTTACACGTTTTATTATAAATGATATAAAGAAAGGCTCCAAAAACAAATAAAATAACAATTAAAACTAAAGTTACTTAAATTCACAAAGCTTCAAATATTTGTGTACAAAAAGTTTGATTACTTATTTGTGATGAAAATCATAGAAACAGTCTTTTTTCTGCGAAAAGCACAGGTTTATATTACATTTACGGCAGACAATTTGAGTTTCGGAAGTACAACCAGGAAGCTTACAGGTTTTTTTTGTCAGCGCGTGATAAAAACATTGGAAAATGCTCGACGGTATCATAACGTACATCATTAATCGGAAGGAAAGTTTTCTTCCCTGTGCATTTATTTTCCTTTCCATCAACATGTCGCGGGCGCCCGCAAAAGCAGATATGCGACCTCTGATCGGAAGTTTGGCAATTGGTATTTTGTGTTATTAGCGTCGGGCTGGTTTATTCGGTGGAACAAAATGTAAGCGTTTACCATGGCTAAATCAAGCATATGTGTAAATAGTCGGTTTGCATACTTGATGCTCTTTACGGGAATTTATATCGACCAATAAGTCCGTCCATTAAGTCGACACCACCCATGTGGCTGTTGTATTCGTGGATAACATTTGGGCAATTTATGTCAACGTACTTTTTATCGGAACGCACAAAACGTGAAACCTGACCTTTTGAATTCCTATCATTCAGGAAAGGCTTTGTGCCCGCGTAAGTCGAAGCAAGTCGTACTGCCTTATTGTCCTTCCAAATCGTTAAAGACAATTCGACTCCTGATACAGATCCACAAAATTCTGTAGAATATCCACGCACTTGTTTCTTGAGGTCGCTGTCAGATGGCAACTTACAATTTGGAATGCGATTCGAGCGAATAGATCCCAAAGAAAATATTCCCCGGGACTTGAGATATACAAGAAGCGGCAAGGAAGTATATTAAATGTCAAAGTAGATAATCTGATTTTTGAAATCCGGAACATTGCGTGACAATCGAACAACTACATTTGATGAGCCAGTTTGAACAACGTTGTCACCTGCTCCACAATATATCTCGAAATTATAGCAAAAGTCAGAAGAGTTACACAAATTGAAGAATTTCACTCCCCATTTGTGTGGTTTGTCTGGTAAATATTGTCTTCATCTTCGTTGCACACATTTGTTCATCCACAGATAAGCGTTGGCGCATCGGAACTGACTGAAACTTCTCATTGAAGTGATTCACGAGCGGCCGTATTTTGAATAAATGATCGTGGTCGGCAGAATCCTTGGAGGGCAACTTACTATTATCATTAAAATGCAAATTACCTCGTATTTTTTCAAAGCGATTTCTTGACATTGTGTTCTGAATTGTTCCAAATGCGTACTCTCTCCAATATGAACGAACATTTGGGTAGCGAAAAACTGACATCAAAAATAAAATGCCAATAAATTGTCGAATTTCTAAATTGGTTGTAGAAAACGAAGTATTGACATCCTTTTGGGCAGCATACAAATTTGTTTGCTGGGTGATATGCTCAATGATAGTATCATTCAAAAAGAATTGAAAACACTTGAATGGCGTATCCAGATTTTTAAGTACTCCGAGGTCAGGCTCAGTAAAGGATATTGCAGATTTATCCGTTTGCCGCCACAAAATCTTTTTGAAAAGCGGTGATTTTGGGTCGTTAGCCCAAACAGATCCTACACATTCAGCTATTGTGCTTTCTTTAACATGAGCAATATTATGCTCACAAGGCGCTTTGCGTTTGCGTTTCTGTGCTTGAGGTGAATTGGATGCAATCGAACTTGAGGGTGACAACAATTTTGCAAATGGAGTAGGACTTCTGCTTGAAGTTACACAAATCTCTCTAGCCAACATAGAATCCGACATATGTAGCACTTTTTCAATCGCTTCTTCATCTTCCTCATTGACAGGAAGCGCTGCCTCGCAAACATCATCAGTCAAATCGTCCTCCAATTCTTCTTCTCCGTCCGTATCAATGTCAAAATCAATTGAATTTAAAAATTCATTTCTTCAATCTCCACGTCGGAAAGAGCTGATAGCTTATTCACTTGTCGTCGTTCCATGTCTACTGAAGCAATTATTTGTACTTAAATATGTCATAGGTTGTTCCACTTTCATTATAATTTTTTTTCCCAAATTGTCCCAAAACCGCCTCTAGACGGGATACCTTATAAAAGCAATAGAAAGCTAACGAAAACTTATTTTTAGTGTGGGTTTCGTATTTTGAGTCCTTGAGACTATCAGCAACACGGTAAATTTTTTTTTCCAGCAGCAAACTTTTTATAATATTTTAAAAAATATTTATATTTTGCACTTTTTACAAAATAATTATTTCGTCCGAGTTGCGCAAATTTTCTGCTCCAAAAAACTACATCAGCTTGCGCAATGCTAGTATGTATTCCAAACGCAACGAACTTAATTTTTGGACTTCTCCGAATTAGAAAAAATGCAAAACTGAGTCAAAAGGAATGAAAAGAATAAAATAAAGGGTTTTTAACCTTACCCGTCTAGAGGCGGTCTTGGGCACTAGAGGGTTAATAATGTAACACAAAAGATATAATTCATGTAGAAAATCCTTACTTCTAACTTCATTTAATCATGTTTATCTACAGAAATTCGTAACTAACAGAATTATAAATCGTCTTATTGTAAGTTAACATTCAAATGTTACTTAACATATTTCAAATATCTCTGTTAAAGTACGTACAGTGCTTTGAAAATTTGATAACCGCATAGTAGGCAGTATATTGCTTATTATTGAAGATATTATAATTTAAAGATATTAAATTAAGAAATTTTGGAGGTAAATTTGGAAATGGGTACATAAGCATGCACGGTAATGAAACAAAATAAAAAGAAAATATATAAACTCTAGTATTTTGAGTAACAGACGTAGTGCGTATACAACTATACGGTCAAGTTATTTTCTATACATTAAACGATTACATTATTTCTTTTAAAATCAATGTATCATAACCACAATTATTTCAAAAAATATGTAAAAATTCAGAATTCACTAATTGACATATGCAAAATAACCAAAATATAGCTTTTGTAACACTCACCCAATTTGTCGGCGGTCGATATAACACAGCTAGCAGAATCATTGAGGCCTCGATGAACTTGATGT
This sequence comes from Muscina levida, assembly GCA_964034835.1. NCBI lineage: Eukaryota > Metazoa > Arthropoda > Insecta > Diptera > Muscidae > Muscina > Muscina levida. The sequence goes on along the minus strand of OZ035880.1, from coordinate 65,671,486 downwards.
GCTGGTAAAGAAGGTTAGATTTGATGATATGGAGTTTGCATTGGTCAATTATTGAAAAGTTTACTTATATGTATATATATACTTAAAATTTAGCTTATGATCATAATGGGTACGATAACTAGTATTAAATTAGCTGGATCATTTCTTCCACGAATCACTTCTGGTGATCCGACCAAGTTGTTAATGACGTAACTGGTGATAGCAAGCGTTTGTCGTCTTCCATAAAAATGTTGCGTAATGAAGTAGTAGCTTATTTAGCCCCAGAAATGGAGGCGGATTGAATACAAAGGTGTAGAAAGTGTTTGTTTAACTTGACGCATTAAAATTAGATTGGATAGCACTTAAAAGCCCTCATTCTTCCGTTGCATAGCTTTCTTCATGGAGCACAGAATTTGGCCAACAATTTTAACACTCTGTTAGATGTAGTTGCAGGTCACTGGTGAATGGAGGCTAGTTTTCCAGTTTTCTTATATATATTGGGATTTGGAGCTGGCTTCTTCAACATTTAAATTTGCCACATTTAAAATTGCCTCATTAATTTGTCTCATTTATAGTTGCCTCATTTTAAATTATCCTCATTTAAATTTGGCTCATTTCCGCAGATTTTGTGGGGGCCTCTACGGAAATGAGAATATACGGACGTCTATGTGGTCCAAAAGTTAATTTTGTAAGCAGCCCATTAAATTAAAGGGAACGTGGCCTCGCAGTGAGGGATTTTAACGAAGCGTAGGTACCTACCCAAAGGATATTACGATTTACTTAATTTACTTGGAATTTTATTATTTTTTACAAAAATTTCCTTACCATTCAATAAATGATGAATTGTTTAATTAATTTAGCTTTAACAGCTCTTGGAACTTAAAGGATTCCGCTTATACTTCAGGATTTGATTATCCTTTCCACTGCTACTTTTTTATTAAACCATCACTTTATTTATGGAAAAATTACACTCACTTTCAAGACAACTTGTACTGTTCACTTTAATGTTTGTTACCCAAAAGAATTATTGTCGCGTTTGACTATAAGCATGAAGTCTCGCTTTATCATCAACTTTTATTCACCACTAACTAAATCATGCCTAAAGCAAAAAGGAATTGAAACAACGTTTCTTCTCCTCTTACTCGCTTACAACACCTTTCATATACCGACATACATACTTATGTTAAAAAAACTTCCATAAATTGTTACGGTACTGTTCCAACATATCCAATATATTACCAAAAAAAAAGTTACAAGTAAACAAAGAGGATAGAAAATAAAGAAAAATAATTAATAAAAAAAAGAATTTATAGGGCTCGAACCCGGGTTCTTACGTTTTCTAAGCGGACGCGCATACCTTGTGCTATTTCATGCTTGGTCTGAGCCACAGCAGATTCGCATCATGACACAGTGTGTGGATCTAAGCTTAGCTTAAAATCTAAAAATAGCTTTGCCCTTTCGCCTATGCTTTTGCGAGCAAGTACTGACCTGACCTGTATATGTATCTACATATGTTGCATTTCAGAGATGGGCAGGGTGTACATGATCGTACAGACATAGACTACACTATTAGTTAAGTATGGCAAACGATTTATTACACTACCTTAGATATTATGCTCAATATGCCACATCTCGACCGGCCGTGGCATGATGGTTAGAACACGCGACTTTCATGCGGGAGGTCCCAAGTTCAACTCCTAGCTCCAGTCATCTAAAAAAATAAAAACAAAAATAAATTTTTCTCTCATTGCCGGTACACTAGATGTTGTCGACAGCAACTTCGCAGTACAAGTGTCGAGATAATCGGTATGTCTAGTAAAAGCTTCTCAAACAGTGACGTTCGTATTCGTCGATAAATAAGTAGATGCCGTTAGTTGTGAATCTAAAAATAGACAGCGTGTCAACTCACAACAACTCTAGAAGCTTTCCCATACCTCATTCATGGGGTGTAAAGGAAAATTAAATTTTTTAAGTTACCACACCTCGACATCTTTAACGCGGGCTGTGGGACAAGCATCTGATACATGCGGTCATCTTTAGATCAGACTAATATTTTCATGGAAATTGGAGAAAAGGGACTCGATGCAATTTCTTGATAATGGCAGCCAAATCCATACAGAAGATTCCACCTTGCACATACACTCTAACATTTATATTGATAAACAAGCTGACCCGACAGGATTCGTACTGCCTGCAAAAATTATTGATAAAAATGTTGAGTACTGTCATAGTCTAGTAACGATTGGTCGTTTGCCTTGGTTCATTATTTGCTAGATATATATTTAATTTTACTTTTTTTTCTAAACCTGTTGTTTGATGTGATTGTTTATTGGTCACATTAAATGCCACGCCTATTTTTTCACTCCCAAATCAGATACTCAAAAATCCCTTATTAGCTAAAGTTTCGTAAAAATCCCAAACTTTTGTTTTTTCTCCAGGAGAGCAAAATATACTTCAAATTTCATGAACAAGGCAAACGCATTTGGTCACAACGGCTATTGCTTTTATTAAGTGTCACGCCTACTTTTCTAAGAGAAACATCCACACCGAATTCCATGATACTAAGATGACGCTTTAGTGCAAAACGGCAATTTCTCTCATTTATTGCCATGCCCATTTGTATCGATCATAACTGAAATTTCAAAAAAAAAAAAAATTAATTCACTATTTGTACTTTTCTTAAAGGAATATTCACACAAATGTCATGTTTTTTGGGATAACGTGTTTGTTTAATATCGTAATTTCTCTGATTAAGTGACACGCCAATTTTTGTGATTCTAATTTTATCCGCGATAGTATCAGTTTTATCCCTTTTTCGGCCTCAATAATTCTCCGGGGAACATGCCCATATAAAGCATCGCCATTAACGATAGTACCAGTTTATACCTTTTTCGGCCTTTGTACTTCTAAAAGTACGAATAACGAAATATCTCTCCGTATCGCACTACTGCTCTGCAAAATAATTGTTCGCCCCAAATTTTACCTTTAGCCTCATGGTCTGGCTGATGATACCGGTGATATCTCTTTTCGCAGTTAGTCGTAACATCAAAACTAACACTTTTTTATATATAGATATACAGCTTCACAAAAATCTACATCTACTGATCATCCCCAACTTATCGTGAAATTTCGTAAGCAATTGGTCGAACCGTTTTCACTGTTAGTGCACAGCAAACAAAATGTTCAGACATCGGTCAGAATTCGGTACGACAGTCGGGAAAATCTTCCGATATCGGATCCGAAATCGGACCGAAGTCGTTACTAAAAACGTATGGAGTGGTTGACACGAAGTCTGACCAAAGCATCCGAGGGAAATCTAATGTATGTACGACATGTCGTACCGACGTCTGAACGATTTCTGAAGATAAAATGAGGGAATTTTTGAAGGGAATTTGAAGCGTCGTTAAGACTTCGGACCGATATCTTACCAAATATCTGAAGTAAATCGGATGTGTTTAGCGACGCGTCGTACCGATTTCTTGTCTTTAGGAAAATATATTCCGATGTCGGATCCGAAATCTGACGAAATCGTTACTAAAATCGTATGAATTGGTTGAGACGATGTCTGACCTACTCAGCTGAGGGAAATCTGATGTACGACATGTCGTACCGATGTCTGAAAGATTTCTGCATGTAAATCGTAGGAAGATTCGTTGTCTCTTCAATAACATTTTGTTGTTTCCTCCGACACAGAGTTCCGAAATAGCCGAGAACTAGATCAGATATGTCGGAGCAAAATAAAAAAAATTTCTCTTCAACGACTCGTACAGAATTCTGTACGATTTCGGTAAAAAGAGCGGACAATGTGCAGATATTTCGGATATCCGCCAATGTCGGAGCTTTTGGTTTTCTCAGCGGTTACATCAAAATGCAAACTTCTTTTTATATATATAGAGATGCGACTTCATATACGAAAAGTCAGAAGGCGCTGTGTTTCTGGGCATAGTTATGCTTTTGTAAATTGTTGACAATCCCTTTAGAGGCATAAAATCTCTGGATAACTATATGACTGTCACGCACTTGCGTGTTGTTGGAATCAGCTGTGTGGTTAACCAGGAGTTAAAGGAAATACTTTGTTCGTGGATAAGTCTGGGCTACAATGCGTATAGTCAATATCGTTTCTTTTTGGTGCCATTTTTTACCCAAAAATTTCGGGATTTGTACTCAGTTCCCATCTTGCTACGTACCAATCTGTATTCACTATAACAACATGTCCTCTTTGATTAGATTTAATTTAATTGAATCGATGGAATTAATTTTTACGCAGTATGTTGTGAAAAGGGTTAAATTTGTGTTGCTCTATAGTCGGACAAATGTTGTTTCGTAACACCTCTCCCCCAACTAGCCGTGACTGCTCGACACAGTTACGGATTGAAATGTAAACGGACTTTTGGACCACGCTGAAGTCCTAAACCCTATCTGACCTAAGTCCCTGCGACTGTTTACTGTTTCCAAACCTAAAGAAATAGTTTATCGTAAATAGCTTTTGGTTGAATTAACGGACAAGCGTCTATTTTTGAAAGGAATAATTTTATCATAAAAATTTTTAAGTGATCATTTCCACATTTCGCCCACAATTTCAATCAAACTAATCTTTAAAGTAATGCCAGCAAACTTCAATTGTAATTATTCTTTACAATTGAGCAGGCACACGTACCAACGTACATTGAAGATAGATATTGGTGTATTGAATTCAAGTCAAACATACAAAATTCATAAACTATAGCAGTTTTTTGTTATAAAACTTTTACTGTCAAAACCACACGTTTATAGCATTTTGTCTTTTTTTTGCCATTTTGGCATGTGCCATTGTACGAGTGCATCGCCAGTCTCCTTTCTCCCTACCACCCAACTCGGCACACACACACACAAACACCTCCCATGCATATCCACTGTGTAGCCCGCAAGGATTTATAACGATTCCAAGCGATTTCTGTGATTGGCTTTCATTTTTCATTAAATCGGCATAAAAAGAATCGAGTTACAAATTTCTATTCCACCGTCACCGACAACAATTGAAATGAAATTACTCACATGGGGTGATGTGATGGGGCGGAGACTAACGATTTTAATTCTGGCGATTCGTAGAAAAAACTTTTGAGTCATAGAATGCTTTTTGAGGAAAAAAAAACCAATTCATTTGATTCGGCTTTCAACGACAATATAATAATAAAGACCAGACAAAGGAACAGCGTGCATAATATTCACAACAATTAGTATTCAAATTGAATTTTGTTGTTATAAACCAGTTGTAAATTCACACAAATTTGCGATTTGGCTAATAGACAAACGAGCATGCTGTCAATATGGGGCTAAATAAGTGCTCAGTAGGTAGATTGTAGGCACTACGACGACATCACTCTATTGAGGCAGGTCGAATAGAGAAACACCGTCCGTCGCACGGTGATGGCGGGGTTGGAAGTCAACGATCCGGTTATTTGCGGCTCTTCGTTTAACCAATAAAACTTCAAGATTATTTTTAAATTGTTAATATTATTTGATTGTCATTGCAATGAGATCTGTTGACAAACTTGTATTTTGTATAGAATCTTTTGCTCAAATTGCCATGTGTTGTTGTACGGTAGCTTTTTGACATTTCTAACCAGTTTTTTTGGCGGTGCCATGTGACATGTTCATTTGCAAGCATAATTATTCATACAGCTCACATTTGTTTCTTTAATCATAATTGTTTCGATTTAATTTTATGTGCTACATCTACATTAAAAATGGTCGTTAATTTTGGATGCGCGCTTTTATTTGGTACGAGGTGTCTCCCCATGACACCTTGAAATTAATGGACAGATACGAAGTCTACGGGTGTCAGAGTATCATTCATACGCGCATCACACAGCGAGCAGCAAGATGTTCCTCACAATTGGGGAGGCGGTTAGTAGACTGTGTATTGTTTTTTCGGTTTGCCATTTAGTTTTTATATCTTTAATGGTGTTGACAAACCCCTAACATTATTTTGACAGTTAAAATGTTGAGTTTTTATGGTCGCTATAACAAAATACCCCATCGGGCTGATAGTTCAATGGCCCAACAAAACATATTCACTGGGGGAGGATCAGGGAAAACCATTTTTTATTGTTCATTTAAATTTTATTAAAACAATTGTCATATCGTTAGGTTTGGCCACAAAGCAAAGCTACACACAAATATGACACACCATAAAAATTTGACGAAATTTGTGTCATATTTGTTACATGTCCAATTTAAATTCCTTAAGTGTTTTAAGACATATATAAACGATTTGTTTTCCAAGGATATAGGAAGTGACTGTTATTGCATTAGCAGATACAATTTTATAAATACGAGGTGGGCCAAAAGAATTCATCCGGTGTTGTTTGGCTCACATTTTTGTTTTCTGAATGAAAAACTTCGATCCTGTTTTTTGATTATTTTTATTTGAATTATTACAAATTTATTGGTTAAGTCGAGAAGATGATATCAGCCGAATGGGCGCCGTCACAATTAATTGCCATAAAACGCATTTTTCATCACTTCGGCGAGAACTTCGGGCGACAGATTCTCGCACTGGTGTCGAATGAGCATCTTCCAAAAAGATGGCTTCTTTTGGCTCATCTTGTATGATTCACTTTAAAAGTGCAAATATTTTTGAATTAAAAATGTAAATACAGACTAAAGATTAAAAGTCTTTATTATTCAAACAATGATAAAAGTACAAGATATATGATTAAACTGTTTATTTATTATGAAAGCGCACAAATAAGGATTATAGTTTTTAAAAATTTCATCATCCTTAGTCATTTTAAATATTGGGTTGTTGTTGAACATCTTTCTTTTAAGATATCCCCAAAGTCAGTTATTGATAATTCTGTATTACGCGGTGGCCAGGTAATAAAAACTCTTTTGTACGGCTTTTTGCTCAAAAATTTCACGAACTGCACCCAATGAGTGGTAGTTGCCCCATCTTGCTGAAACCACTACCGTTGATTCATACCATTAACCCTTTATCGGGCAAGATACAATTTTTATACGAAACGTTTATTTTTAATAGCTAACGTTAAAATAAGAATACAACTTTTTTTAAAATTATTTTTTTGAGGTTTTTTTTAGGTCCTTTGTTACATAAATTTTACATTGCCGGAAAAAGCAAAAAAAAAAAACTTAATGCATGGGATTTTGGTGCATCAATTTAAAATTTGTGCCACACCAATAGCTGCAATTTTGTTAGAATACGTGCCCATAAAGGTTTGAGAACGCACAACCATCATAAAGGAGACCAGAGATCGATCCCTGTCTCAGTCATCTACATTTCTTTAATCGGCTGCCACCTCGATGTTGTCGACAGCTACTTTGCAGAAGTCTAGTGTAGTAAAAGCTTTTCAAAACAGTCGACGTTCGGATGGGATGTAAAGTTATAAAAAGTTTCGATTGTTAAACCTAGGTTAGGTTAATTTTGTAGCCGCCTTCGGCATAGCTCACTTGTAGCCTTGTGTAGGTCCCCTTGGGATACCATTTAAAATCCTTTCATCGGTTATTCCTATTCTATTTGGTCAACGTCTCCCTCAAGTCATTTCGTTGCTCTGATCAGGACATAGATGTTCTGCAGATCGCCTACTGATAGACAGGTATTGTCCACAAGTGTTTGAACCTCTGTGGTCTCCTCTTCTTTCTCTTCGTTGCAGCTTCTACAAAATTGGTGCAAGGAAGTTTCAACCTCTTAGTGTGTTATCCAGCCGGCCAGTGACAAATTTAAGCCGTGATCCAAAGAGGTCAAAGGTCAAATCTATATATATATGCAAATGAGTTTGGCTTTGTTTGATTGAATTGTTCGTAGCTTATAGACTTGAAAACAGCGTGACCGATCTTTTTGAAATTTTTACAGAATGTAATTTTTGATATATCAAGTAGGCCTGTCCCCGCCCATTGGATCCTATTTTTGAAACCGCAATATCTATAAAATTTTGTATGGATGCATATTTCAGAAAAGTTTATATTCCAACAAAAAAAAATGGACGGGATCGCATCAGTGGGCGTGGTATAAAACTTTAAAAGGCTGTATATCATGAACTATAAGAGTTATAAAGCTGATATTCGGTATGTGTTGTTAGTACAGTAAGAATTACAGCCAGGGTGGGAAGGGACTGTGCCACGCTCCATTTGAAAGAAACCATTATAACTGCAATAATAATAGTTTAATCGTCTTTAAAATTTCATAGTAGAGGTATAATCAGACTATTTGGATTATTTACTATTAAATATCTGCGAGAAACAAATACAATTCCTTAATCGAACATAAGTAAAAATCAAAGGACTTACAAAGATTAAAAAAAAAAGCCTGACCTATGACCTCTATGGGGCACGGGAAATAGTTGTACATCAAGTGACACAATATTCCGGTAGGGCATTTTTAAATTTCTGCAAAAAAAATTGTCCATACCTTTCGTTGCTACCCTTATATCCATGGTAGGCCAAATCTGTTTGGTCGCTGTGCAAGTGCGTTCTCTCACCTACCTTTCCTTAGAAATGACGTTAAGTTTCCCCTCAATAAGCTGTATCCCGCTTTATGAGAGTAACACAATGTGACCCAAATTCACGATGGTGGCCATTGGTAAGTCTCTTTTGTTGCCATATATGTCCCCATGTCGAACCTTTCTCGAAGTGGTGTAATCTTTCTCCAGTGATATGTTACCCGCTTTACTATCGGTAAATATAAGAATATTGCCGCCCAAATAACCCTCCATACGAAATTTTACCTACGGCTGTTCTAATAACCGCTATTTCGCCTTGAACTATGCTATAGTGATTCGCTAGCCTAATCGACAGCTGCAAATTTACCTCCTTCGAAAAGATTTCCGTTCTTTCTCTTAATTTCGGCCTTTCCATGAAGATTATGATGACATCTTCCCAAATGGTAGTGAATCATTTTAATCATAGTAGGAATTGTCCGGGGTGTTTCTCATAAAAACCGGATCGAATACAGCTTCTGGTACAGTGTTATCCGTGTGACACCTCACATTGATTAAGTTAGGTTTTTTGTTATGACCATAGTCCCTGTGCCTTCGTGCCCTTGTTTTCTTCTATCTTATTCACCTTGATGTCTGGAGGTTACAAGCATAGGATCGTAAACAGTACCTTACTTGGATTAGTTCTAAGTGCCCCTGATATCATAATTGTCATAAGTCTCATAATGCACTCCAACTTCAGTCCTTGGCTTGCCTTCTCCAGCGCCGACTACTAAACTGCCAATCCGGAAAATAAGGTTGGTTAAATAACAAAGTCATGTCGAGGCCGATCCTCCGTTTTGCTGCAGTTCAGATTCGTTGCCGCTTTGATAGTTCTGACCTAGGTGTTCAAATTACAATTTTGTTTACTGTCCAATATGAGGCTCCATTTAATCTGTGTTTTGGAAATTGAGAGATTTTGTTTCTCCGAGTGAATAGCACCATTTCCCTTTTACTCTGGTTTACACCTAGTGCACAGTTCTGACACCATTTTAGCAAAAGTTTCAGCGCATATTGCATTAGCTCAAAGAGTAAATTAGGGCCCTCGTCATCCGCTTATGCGGCAGTTGTGCAGCGAGTTTTGTCTTTCGTCTTCAAAAGAGTATTGATGTTAAGATTCCATAGTAGTAGTGCAGAAAGTACACCTCCTTATGGAGTACCACGATCCACCACCAACGAAACATTTGATACGCACAGACAAGATCCAATGCGCCTACAATTTAATTAGCTTATCAAGTTAGTTAAACCTATATCCACGAAATTCTGCACAGATTTTCTAATCAATTCAATCGATGTAGCTACATTTCTATCTACGTTGCGCTATAGTCGAAGAATCGTTGATTCGAAAGTACTCGTGTGCGCAGTACACACGTTGTGATCCGCTGAATGATGTCATGGCCCCTCCACCCCAACCAGCCGTGACTGTTCGACACAGTGGTTAGAACACTCGACTACCATGCGGGAGATCCCGGATTTAATTCCCAACTTCAGTCATCTACATTTTTCTCGAATAGTGTCGAATAAATCAGCATGTCTAGTAAAAGCATCTCAAACAGTGACGTTCGCATTCATCGATAAACAAGTAGGTGCCGTTAGTTGTGAATCTAAAAATAGAAAGCCTGCTAATTCACAACAACGCTAGAAACAATCCCATACCTCATTCATGGGGTGTAAAGGGAAAATATGTTTTTTTAAGTTTAGGGTGCCTTGCCTTTCATACTTGCGGTTGGCGTCAGCATTAGAATTCCATTTTGTTTATTTTTCGGGCAACTTTTAACTGATTATGTAACAAGTTTTATTACCTCCTCTCATTACTCTTTAACGTTAATGTATTATGTAATTGTAGCGATTTTATACGATTCGCTGCATTCAATTGTTGTCAAAGTTTTAAGTTAGATTTCGACGTTTCAATTTCAACTCTACCCCACTCATATGGCCTTTGTGATAATTTGGGGTGTAACTGATTTTATTTAATCTGAAATTACCCAACATCTAACTATGACCCAGTTGCACAAGGCCTCACTAACATATGTGAGTACATCCCTTCCGTTCCACACATCCATTATTGTTTAACCAAAAAGAACTGCCTGCAGTAGGTGGCACAACTTTTCTATCGCTTACAGAAGTTTTGTGTCGATTTATGTCAATTGGTTCTTTGAGATATACAAACAGAACAAAGAGCCTTAGCGTGCAGTGAAGAACTTTTTCGCGTTGGAACGGGCGGAAGAAAGCAATGTCGCTCAGTTGAGGTGAGTGTGGCACTATGGCTTTGGCTTATAACGTATTCCATATGTTCCTTGTGCATAGTACGTGTGAGTATTTGGGCCAAAACCATGAGTGGTGTAGTGTGGCTTTTTTGGTGGCTGTTGTTAACTTCCTAACAGGCATCACTCAGTTATGCATTCATCCAGCGCGTTTTCAGGCTTTTGAACAATTTTGCACTGTTTGCTGTTAGTTGAAATGTTGGTGCAATTTTTGAATGCTGCTGCTTGGAAACGTTGAAAATTGAGATCAACATATTAAGTAAAACACAGCTAAATATTTACATCGATTTCAGTTTAATTCGCTCCCTCTGTTGTGATTTTATGGCGAATGTAATCTGAAACAAATTGCAAAATAATTTCGATATTTAAGCGTATTTTGCAACATCGGCATATTGTATTTGATATTGAATTCATTTCTAATGAGCCAGAAATAAAGAGAATTGGATTTGAGAAACCATTTACTTGATTTTATTGTCCTGTATGTTGTATCTCCTTCCCGGCAGTGTGTGTGCAAATGTTTGCAATTTATATTGGTTTGTGTGGTCTCTGACTCTGACGCTGCCACTAACACTGTTGTGTATATTTTTTCTATTTTATGCGACACAAAGCTTTTAGATTTGTTTGCCTTTCAATGTTTTTCCTATAAAATAGTGCTTAGATACATCAATGAGTACACGCAAATTATGTGAGTGAGGAAAATGCTACATTTACAGTTAATGAACAAAATAATAGCACCATTTTCTGGGACAAAGAAATAAGCGAGGTGGAAAACCAGACAAAAAAATACGGTTGATTTCGATGGTAGGAAATGCCGCTTATATGAAATTACAGCATATATGAAAAATTCAACTGTTTTCTGACTAAAACGTGACAAATTCCCCTATACGATACTAACTAACTTCAAATCGATATTAAATTATTATGGCATGTAACTTGACAAAACGAATGATGCAGAGCTTCTTCTTTATGGGGCTGCTTTCACGTGCAGTTCTCAGAACTGAGTCCCAAATCAATGAGCTGAAAAATGTTGTACTGTGTTAATAACCTTATACAAGAATGAAAAAACTCCAGAAAACCGAAATATATGTCACTCCCCTTCTGGTTCCTCCGATACAAATAACCAAATTCATGTAATTTTTACATGCATACCGGTTTGGAAAGTGTACCGCATTCAATCAATTTTCCCAAAGAGGAAACACTTTTGGAAATCTGACTTAGGAAAAAGTACGGGATGGTCTACCCCATTTGGTACCTACCATACAAAATGACATATTTTTGGAAAATTACTACATGATTTTTAAATTTGGTCAGTTTGATTTTTTTTAAAAACTAGGCAAAACCTATCGAACCCAAAATATTGCTGTACTCCCATGGTGTATGACCGACCCCCATTAATTTTTCCCTCTTAACATTTTTTTTCCAACTATACCTACCTCTCATCTTCACGCCCTAAGGGGGCTTCCATACTAAAACTATTTTTTATAATTTGCTCCCACCGCTCCCGACTGCCCCAAAGATGCCCCTAGATGTGTTAAATGTATGACCACCCCTAATATTTTTGCAACCCTAACAGTACAGAACATATGTATCTACAAACCTTCAGGTGGTTCCCATACAGTATTGATTATTTTTTATAATCGGGCCGGCCGTGGCATGATGGTTAGAACACGCGACTATCATGCGGGAGATCCATGGTTCGATACCTGTCTCCAGTCGTCTACTTTTGCACTCATCGTCATTCCCCTAGATGTTGTCGACAGCAACTTCGAAGTACAGTCTTGAGTCTATCGACTTGTCTGGTGCTTATTTTTCAACGGGTCTTGCCAACTTTCAATTTTTAATTGAACAATAGCGAATCATTGCTAACATTCAACTTTTTTTCCAGTAATGCTACAAATTTCCCCACACCTGCATGGATGTACTGTATCGATATTATATCCTTAAATTATATGTATCGATTCTATTGTTGTGTTGTGTGTGTCTCTTTATTTCTTCTCTCGCAATGTGATAAGACTTTACAATAAAATTACAGCGGCACCAAAACAAAACTGTGAAAAACTGATACCCAGTGATGGCCTATCACTATTTTTGTGTAAGGGCCAATTAAGTAATCTTTTTTATGTTTAGACCATGGGACGCTAAAGTCTGTTATATAAAGAACAAAGTAAAATGCTTAAGTTATTTAGGAATTATTCTGATTTGTATAATATCTTTTTTTGTGCTCCTCTCTCTCTTTCCCTTTGACTGTTGATAGCAACTGCTTGCAAAATCTGCAGCAAATACAAATTAGTATTGTATTCCTGCAGTGTGAACTACTGAAGACCTTTTGGATGTGACTACATACACATGTTTGCAATATTTCAATTGTTTCTCCAACAAATTGTGTTGGCATCTCCCGCCAGTGAATCCATTTCAAATTAAATATTTAAATAAAACATTCAATTTGTTAAATTTAGTATCAACACACAAACAACAAAACACGTCATGGCAGAGGGCGGGGTGGTCTGAATCAATATAGGCCACAGCAGACGACAGTGAAATAGATGGGGCGGGGCGGTCGGTGGTGGTAACATCAGTTGTTCCATGCCAATAATATGCAAATGAAAGCGCCAAGGCACAAGAAGGCGTGCGCGTGTGAATTTTCCATAGACTTTATGATGACTCGTGTATCTACCAATATACGTTCCCCTAGCTCGTCCCCTCAATGGGTCTCTAATCAGCAGCAAAAGTGAGTTTATTTGGACTCATGTGAATTTGTGGTTTCCTACGGATGTGTTTGTTAGTAGGCACCCACTCGGTCTCCTGCCAAACACTGTGGGTGTTTGCCAACAAGCATCTGTTTGAGGTGGGGTGGGGTTTACAAGAGGAGGGGGAGTTATGATAACAACGGATATTTGACTATACATCGAACATTATTCATAAATTGATTTGTTGTTACAGTTGTTGTATCTTATTAAGGTTGTTTGGAGGCATTTTGTAGTGTTTCATTATGGTACAGTGGTTTATGTGCGAGGGGTGAAACGAACGAGGTCCTCATAATTTGTAAAGTTTTCAAGATGACTATGCCTTAATATTTAAGGTTCGGGGGGTCAAGTTTATATGATCTACTTTTTGGTATAAATTGATCTATGTAAAAAAGTTTCCCGATAACAAATTGATACATTTCTTAATGACATTTAATTACAATTGTAGTTAAACATTTCAGTTAAGGAAAATCAATTAATTCAATTTGGAAATCTGTCCTAATTTTAATATTGCTCTGATTCCTATTAAACATGCTCACCTGTGGTTACAGGGCGGTCTATGCGATTCTGAACACAACAATGCGGAGAACTTATTTACTTAAGTGGTCCATTACAACTTACGGACGTTATTCATAAATTTAATCGGCAGGTCGGTGTAACTTACTTACATAAGTGGCCCATTACAACTTACGAACGTGGTTCAGATGGTGGCACGTCAGCAACCACTCGGTTCTTCCAATAGAGTTTGGGTCTCCCTGCTCTGCGCAGTCCTTCAGGTTCACCTTTAAACACCGTTCTCCCTGGAGCATTTACATCCATCCTAGCAACATGTCCCAGCCATCGTAGTCGTTGCATATTGACGCTATAGCTACGTCAATGTCGTGGTAAACTCATACAGCTCATGCTTCATCCGATGGTGAAACTCGCCGTCGACACAGATAGGTCCATAAATTTTTCGGAGTAATTTTCTCTCGAATACTCCCAGGTTTTGTACGTCCGTTGTCGTAAGCACCTATGATTCGGCAGCATACAACAGAACGGGTAAATTAGCACCTGGTGTAGCTGTTTCTTAGTATTCCGAGGTAAAGTTGTTTTACTAAAGTGCTGCCGAAGTTCGTAAAAACATCAAGCACTTTTCTCCGCTTGATTTCTTGACTGACATTAGTTTTCTTATTAACGGAAAATCCGAGGTAGGTAAATTCATCTGCTACCTTAAAACAATAATTGTCAACGTTCACGGTGCGTCGCCATCGAGAGGACTCTTTGTTCTTCGAAATCATTATTTTTGTTTTGTCCTCGTTGACCGCTAAACCCATTTCCCTGACTCCTTTTCTAGTGTTGAGAAAACTGCAGTAATATCCCGCAGATTTCGGTCAATGATGTCTATTTCATCGGCATAGGCTAGTGGTATGTGGCTCTTGTAGAATATGGAGCCAGACATGTTGACACCAGCCTTTCTCATCACCTTATCCATAACTATATTAAATATTATATAGGATAAACTATCGCCCTGCCTGAAACCTCGTGTTGAATAACTCAGACTGATCTTTACCAATCTTAACCGAGAATTTGGTGTTTTCCAAGGTACATCTGCAAAGTCCAATCAGCTTTGCAGGAATACCAAACTCAGACATGGCCTCATATAGCCTATATCTTATCGGAGAGTCGAAGACAGCTTTGTTGTCGACAAAGAGGTGGTAGGTGTCGATCTGCTTTTCATGAGTTTTTTTTACAGGATTTGTCGTAAGATGAATATTTGATTCGTCGTGGATTTACCAGGGGTAAAGCCGCACTGATAAGGTAAAATTAGTTTTTCTACAATTGGCTTCAGACGTTCGCACAATACGCTCGAAAGGACCTTGTACGCAATTGGTAATAGGCTTATTCCACGGTAGTTCTTACATCTCCTTTCTTGTATATGGGACATAACAGACTGAGACTCCAATCCCCGGGCATGCTCTCCTCTAGCCAGATGTTCTCCATAAGCTGATGCATGCTTCTAATCAGCTTCTCTCCGCCAGCCTTAAACTATTCAGCAGGGAGACCATCGGCTCCAGCTGCTTTGTTGTTTTTAAGGCGGAAGATTGCCACACGTATCTCGTTCTGGCTCGGAGGTGGACAGTTAATACCATCGTCATGGATTTGAGCGGGGTCTTCTGGAGTGGTGTCCAAATCCAGAACATTTTTGAAATGATCTCTCAATATCTTCAAAACGATATCCGGGTCCGCCACTAGCTGGCCATCGCTATCCTTACAGGAGGGCAACCCTGTTCCACGTATTGTCGCCTTAACTCTCTTGTTGAATTTTCGGGCTTCCCCTCTACTTCGGAACAACTTTGTTCACTCATCCTGCCTCTTCTTTAGCTCCTTCTTTTTCCGTCTAAAAAGACGAGTTTCCTCTCGTCTCTGTGCCGTTCACAAACAGCTCGCATTGCCATTGGCTGCAGTTTCTCCCTGTATGCAGCATCCGTCTCTCTCGTGGCATTGCAACATTCATCATCGTACCAGGCATTTTCTTGGGACGACTTTGAATACCCAAGTACGCTTCTCGCAGTCCGTTCTATGGAGTCGGCTATATATTGCCACTGCGAGGTTATATTATCAGGGGTTGGATCATTCCGCAGCAGTTGAGTTATGTGGTTGGAGTAAGCGTCCGCTACCTCTGTGGTCCGCATTTTACCGATGTCCACCTTTCGTTGTGTCCCTTCGCATGCCCTTAAGTCACAGCAAAATGTCTAGCTCGTCAATCTTTACAAAACGTAACAACTAACGAAACTTATATTCTACTGATTTGAACATAATTCAAGAACATCATGTCATTCTCAATAATTACGTCAACAGATCTGAAATCGTATTACTTCCAAGTTGTAATAACTTTGTTTTGTAGGCTGCTCAGGAAATGGTAATTTATTTAGAACTTTTAATTTAATTTAAAATAAAACACTATAGTTGCATTCTTTCTTATAACTTAAATACACAACATTTGTTACTTACTTCTGAAATAAAATTATACTCAAATGCGCGACTACGCTAAGGACACTGTTTTGAAGATTCAATTTTGTTCAAATCAAAATTATTATTTGGGAATATCCTTTGCCTCTCAAATCACTATGCTTTATATCGTTTGCTTTTTTTGTTGGTATGTTGGTTTCTTGCCTCCTTATTGCTTTGTTTGCAATTTATTTTTGCTTTTTTTTCGCTGATTTGTTTTTTTTTCTTTGCATAATTTTCCCATAGCCTCGATTTTAATGTTGAAATGCTTTAATTTATTGAATTCGCGCCGTAACAATACTAACATACCACGAATCGTCAACTTGATATTTTGCGCGATTCTTCAGCTATTGATTCTACCCTCATCGCATAGATTACAATTGATTATTGTTTTCCCAGACCCAATAGCGACAAAAAATAACAATAAAATAAAACAGATACAAAGTATTTACATTTCATTATTGTTTTGTTGTTGTTATTGTTTCTATATTATTTAAATTAATTTGGTTTTTGGATATATCGTAAATGATATTGCATAAAATACAAATAATCAATGAAACACACACACACATAAACACGTACTAACACATTTGCTGTGACATCGCATATATCAAAAACGTTGCCGTCTGCACTTCAACCTGCTTGAACCCACCCAAATAAATAAATATAAAATAAAACACCGCAAATCTCTCACCTTACCACAGTTTGGTATTATAACTTCCCATATCCCTCGACCCACAATTGGCCATAGAGTGTTTATCTACCTCCTCATCCTCATACTTTGGCGGATTTATCAACGAAGCTATCATTATCATGAAATTGGCGGCGTTTCAATACATCAACTGTTTAGCACATTTCATCAATAAGCCCGAAATCCACCGCATCCTCGCCAACTACCACCAACACTTTCCACCGCATTTAATTTATTGCCTGCCGTATTGGTGGTGGCACTGGTCGTTGTTGGTCCACACACATTAGATTAGTCCCAACCAAAGAACGCAGCGACTTTGGCAGACAACCATATGTTACACCTGAATGCCCCTCAATCCGGGTGAATCGTTCATAAATTCGCTCCATAATATTTAATAGTAGCAGCTCACCGTGGAACAACATGCAGGGCAAAGCCAAACAGAATTGTTCAACGGCGCCGGAGTTTTTGGTTTTCCTCATAATTAA
The DNA here is from genome assembly GCA_964034835.1 of Muscina levida. Taxonomy (NCBI): domain Eukaryota; kingdom Metazoa; phylum Arthropoda; class Insecta; order Diptera; family Muscidae; genus Muscina; species Muscina levida. The sequence continues at coordinate 65,653,861 of OZ035880.1, read as the reverse complement.
AAACTTATTTATTTAGGGCAACTTTTTGGGGAAACACTTATTTTTCTATTACAATTTCTTTAGGGGAGGAGCTTTCGGAGACAAAACGGTATGTGGGGGTAATCGATTGATTTGAATCGAAGTCAGTTTGATAATTATCTTAATTGATTATTTAAAGCCAAAGAGATTATTCCAAAGGCAAGAGAAAAACATTCTCACATCCTGACTAAAGTGTGAATATGACGTTATAAAACAATAACGAATGTGTCAGCTAGTGGTAAAAAAACATTACAATACATTTGAAAACTTTTTTGCCTCTTGGACCATAGTTTATTAAAAGAAACCTTCTTTAGAATTTGTCTCCATTTTTTCATGTATGCCAACTATCCTGGTATTTTTTTTAGTTTTACTTCCTATTCATACTTTCATTCTACACTATTTCTAAAAATTTTATTTGATTTTCAAACATTCCATTTGAAATTAAAAACTCGTCAATTGATATTCAAAAATTTTCATTTGAAATTCAGAAATTATCAATTCAAATTAAAATTTTCCACTTGAAATTAAAAAATATGAATTGAGAATTAAAATTTAAAACACATCAATTGATATTCAAAACTCATAAATTGAACTTCAAAACTTGGAATTTGAAATTGAAAATTCGTCAATTGAAATTCAAAAATCTTCAATACACTTTCGACTGATGGGTTTTGTATTTCAATTGACAAGTTTAATTTTGGATTTCAAATGACGAGTTTTAAAATTCAATTGATGAATTTTGAATATCAATTGATGTGTTTTGAATTTCAATTGACAGGTTTTCAATTTCAATTGATATTTTTCGAATATCAAATGGACAATTTGAATTGATATTTTTTGAATTTCAAATGGATTTTTTGAATATTAATTGACAAGATTTGAATTTCAAATAGAACTTTTGAATTTAAATTGAGTTTCTTTGAATACCTTTATAATACTCACAATATTGAAATGTTGATTTTTTCAGTTTTTGGGCAATACAAATTCTTATTTCAAATCCTAGATCTTCAATGAAACATTGCAGGCTACAAATAAAAGTTAGATCTGAGGGGGATCTGTCCTCGCGGAATTTTAATATACTCATCTAAGCATTTCATTCTTGTAAAGGCATAATTCACTTTTCAAATTCATTACTCGTCTCTTGATTTCCAGGCTGCTATTATCGTTTACGGCGGATTCAATGTAGACAAAATCATTTACCACTTCAAAGGCATATTTGTCGACGTTCACGCTGCGTTCCAAACGAGTAAAATCTGTTGTTCTCACTTTTGCCGACTGCTTCTCAATGCTCGAAAAGCCCGCAGCAACAACCCGCAGTCCACGGCCAATGTTACTGTGTTATCGGATTACTCGAGCAGCATGTGACTTTTATTAAAGTTTTTACCAGTTGTGTTTTCTGCAGCCTTCTGCATCATCTTCATCATGATGTTAAAGAGATCGCATGACAAACGTCGCTTAGTAGAAAATGGCTCTGTCAGATGTTTGGGTATTTTCGCTGAAGACTTCGTGTCAGTCAGTGCCATCTTGCGAATTCGTATCAGCTTCGCGTGGATACCAAACTCAGACATAACATCTAATAGTTTGGCTGCATTTTATATTTGTATGCAGCATCCTTTTCCCAGCGATGAACAGAAGGACCTAGAAGGTCTTACGGGACGCCTTCAAAAGCAGTAATTAGACTTGCTCTCTGCATTCCCTTTTACTTTCCAAATAACATAGGGTGTCATTGGGAGGCAAAGCTTTCCATCGTCGCTTCTTATTAGATGGCCTGATAAAAGGCCTGCATACACATGAAAAAGGAAGGAAAAAAAATTGCATTTGGTCACCCTCAAATTGTTTAATTTATTTTTAGATATTTCTCACCTATATATTTTTCTTTATATTTACACTTTTTTTTCAACGACAGTAAACCTTCCTAGAGCTTGAACTCACTACATCTATGAAGATGCATTCGAATTGTTTGATTGAAACTAACCATAAACTGTTTAAAAAAAAAACACGAACACCTTCCTCGTTGACTTTTCTTTTCATGCCTTCTATGATAATGGAGACGGAATGTGTATACACACGGAATGGTGAAATAACAAATCAACTTCTTAAAGAAGGCCTGCAGCAGTAGTCTCGGTGGTAGCATGCCATTTAGGTTACTCAACATAGCGCCTTTTCACATTTGCTACCACTGAACATCCGTTCAGTGTCCGGGGAACACGTAATTTCTCGGACGTTGTGGGTTGATTTGGGACTTTTAAAGTGAAATTCTGGTGAATAACGATCAGAAAACTCTAATTAGAAAACGCCCTATTCCTCAGAGTATAATCCTAATTTAATTTGCAGCCTAACTTATTAGAATAAGAATAATACTTTGAAAAAGGAAAAAATTATTCAATAAATCGCTATCTCTGTTCACTATTAAGTCCATTACGTCAGCGGCGCTGCGTTATTTTTAACGTATTGGCTTAGGTTTCTTTCCTCTTTTTCTCCACAAAAAAGTGAAGTAGATTTAACCGCATTTCACAAGCAAGATGAACCGCCAATTTGAGTTAAATTCCCACCACTCGACATGTGTAATGAATCAGCGAGCGTTCCGGTTAGCGGTTTCACCACTTCGTTGACTTTATGTCCATTGACGATTATGTAGACCTACGTTGGTCTTCAAAACTAGGAATTTCATATTAAATATTAAGTGGGCTATTTTGAAATTGCTTAATATATTTTTTTTAATTATTTGATCTTTTACATGTAATTACGGCCAATTATTATTAATTACAGAGAGTTGAGTATAAACAATAAAGGGAAACAAGACTGTATTTAATGTCCTGATAAATTTCACTTTTGTTTCCTCTTTCAAGTGATGTCGGCCGGTTTAAGAAAACTTAGTTGTATAAGTATGTTGTCAAAGAGATTCACTTGTATTTTTATCGACTTTTATATCGTAATGGCTTCAAAAAGGTTTAGATGATTTCTATAATGTATGAGGTAAAAATTTTTGGTATTGCTACGTAGGAATTTAACTAAACAAAACATGAAATTTGCTATAGACTATATGAATGAAATTTCATTAATTATTTTAACATCTGTTGAAATTAAACAGCGGCATATGCCTACACATGTTTGGACAACTTTTAATTGAAATCAATATTGCATGCAAATATTCACATTCATATATTTTGTTATACAAATCAATGTAAACTGTTTGCCCAGATGAGTTATGTACAGCTTTTATCTGTTTCTGATGAATTGTTGCCAAATTTTGGTTTTCGGCTCGGTTACTGGTATCAAAATATTAAAAATAACATATTCCTACAAGAATTTTAACAGCATTGTGTGCAACTTATTTTTAATTTCGAAGTTAATAATATGTGGCAACCAATGTTTGAAAGTTTCATAAAAATTTGTGATTCTGCAAAAAAGTTTATTTTTGAAAATTTATACAGCAAATGTCACGTCATGGGGCGGTTCGTGGCATGTGGTTAGAACACGCGACTATCATGCAGGAGATCTAGGGTTCAATTCTGCCTTAGTCATTTACATTCACTTTCATCTACGGCCTCCTCGATGTTGTTGACAGTAACTTCGCAGTATAGTGTCGAGTCAATCGGCATGTCCCGTAAAAGCTTCTCAAACAGCTGACGTTCGCATGTGAGTTTTCAATTAAAAAAAAAGCAAGAATCTATCCCATACCTCATTCGTCGGATGCAAAGGGAAATAAAGTTTTTATATCTAAAGATACACATGTATATATAAGAAATGCATATCTAGTGATGTCTGGAAATTCATTATCCTTGATTTTTGTCTGTCAATGATAATGTATTGATGAATAATTTTTTTTTCACTCAACATGTTTCAAAAAGCTCTGGCGGACTTTCAGTTGTTAGTGACTAACAAATAATTTGCTTGTAGCAAATTTCATGGTATATCTTCTAAAATTCAATTTGCCCAGCAAATTAAGATTATTTTACTGTGTCAGATTGTTTTTTATGATGACATAACAAGTCTATGCAAATAAATCCACAGCTGTTGACACCTCGAGTTATTTGGGAAACAAACAAAAATTTAATTGTTTGCTAAAGTTAAACAATCGACTGCGATTTATTGAAGCAAACCACATGTGGGAAATTTTTCTTGACATTTAACGCCACCAAATCGATTTCAAATGTGAATGAAATTAAACAAGACATGAGTTTTAAATTAAAAGGTAGTTTGATGCTTAATTTAGGATAAGTGTCACTCCAATCACTGCAATTTTGTCTGCAAACCATTTAAGTTGAAGTGTGACTCGTCTCAGAAAAAACTCTGAAACTTTCTGGCATTTTGTTAGCCAACTGAAGCCTGTAAGCATGATCTTGAGGCTTTAAGTATGAGAATGTATGACTAGTGTTGTTTGGGTGGTGGGAGCAAATTTTATAACATTTTGGAGTCGAAATATTCGTTAAATTTCATTCAAGAGATCTGATATCTAAAATGCACTAAAACAATAACAAACATAGTTTTTTAGGACCTATTTGAACTGAAAACTTCTCCGGGCCATAAACCTGGACCTGGAACCTGGTATAGATGTTTTAGATCACACAGTACAACATCTTTCAGCTCATTGATTTGGGACTCAATTCTGAGAACTGCACATAAAAGTAGCCCCAAAAAGAAGAAGTCCTGCATCATTCGTTTTGTCAAATTACATGCATATATATTGATTTTGTCACGTCTTAGGCTCTTTTGTTTGACATAACTCGAGAACCACTAGTCCGATTTAGAAAAACAAATTAGGCAAGGGCTTGTGTGTGTATTATGCTGGCATGTTGTGCGCTTCGAGGATGCTTTCTTCGCACCGTTGGGAAAAGTTCTCATTAACTTTGAGATGCTTTCTTCCCTTAAGGTTTGTGATGATAGAGGAGAAGGCACAGCAAAGGGCGCTGACGAGGCATTGTGGTAAATGCCGAAATAACGTTATACGCCTAACCTGCTGTCAACATAATACATTTCACACTCTTGAGTAAAAAACTATTGTCAATAATAAATAATTGCCAATAGAAATGATCTCAAACCGAACTATGACAATATCATAAAACAAATTAAGAAATACAATTCCTTTAATTTGTTTATATAACGTTTCCCTACATAAGCAAAGGTTTCACTTTTCCATTTATCAAATGATTTTGAACTGGGTTTAGTTTGTAGCGGTTACACAAAAACTGTTGTATTACTTATGAATATGATAATCATACTCCACCGTATAGTATTTATGCTATGTCAAACAAAAGAGCCTAAATGTGACAAATTCTCCCATACGATACTTACAAACTTCAAATCGATACTAAATTATTATGGCATGTAAATTGAGTCCCAAAATCATGTGTTGCACTGTGTTACAAAAAAAACTAGTAATACACGCCGTTATGGTCTTCTTCTTTTTTTCGAGATGTTTCACACAGTGGCGTCCAAAATTGTGACTTTTTGAATTATTTAAATGTACACACGTTCCGTGCTTAATAATTAGTATACACAAAAACTCAGCTATATTTCTATGTAAAACATCTCCACTTGATCTCGGTCTCTCTTATTCTGCACAATTAGAAACATGACAACCTATAGACTTTAGTCTTTTTTATACCCAATATTCGGGCAACATTTAAATCCTTTTACATTCGATTTGATTGTGCTCCAGTTAATGCACTTCATTACATAGATTTCGAAATAAATTGTAATTTTTGTTACAAATAGACAGCGCTGATTTTCTAATTTAATTGCTCACACAAATCCTGACAAGGTACCAGCCGCTACAAGGAATTGCCATTTTGTGCTGCCTTAATATCCTTCCAACTCTTACTTCCGTTGGCATTCACAACTTTTATTATCGATGCGACTGCTAACCGTCGTATACGTGTACGGGAGGAGGATGCAATCAATGACAACCCTAAGTAATTAGAAAATCTTACGTTTATAATTCTGGGATTACAAATTAAAGAGGGGAAATCAATAAAGAAGTTGAAATCCCCAAAGTGGTTAATGGGAGAGAGGGGGTGTCCGTTGAGTGCCTTCTTGCAAAAAGTTATTAAATTAAGAAAGACAATGAAAATGACATTTTCGTGTAATTAAACAAAAAAGTTTTGTCCTGTAGACTTTTAACAATATTTGGTTAAAGGGAAATGCTGAAGACAAATGTACCCTTCCGTGGTGGTATTTTGCTTGTGCTTTGGTATCTCATGGCTTATCATAATATGAGTGGCACGCACTTACATAAAACCTACTAACATTGCTTTGGAAATGGGGCCCACCATTACACTCCCCACCTTCGCTACCACTCACTCGTAATCATATGCAAAATCATACGCTTGAATTGACTAATGACCAATTAGATATAAATGTGCCTTTTTGTATTTGTCTAAAGATGACAACAAATCCTTTGTTTTATTTCATTGTATTCCCCAACCACATCCACATTTGCCCTCACCTACCCCCTTTTAGAATGAAGATGATGTTCCGGTGTCAGAGGATCCCATCAAGCTGGTCCACGTACTGAATCCAGGCGAACGAGAGTATCTTTCACCCAATCTTATTGGTTTGCAAAATATCGCTATGACTTATCTGCCGCTCTCCATGAACTTTATCAATGTGGTGGACGCGTTTAGAGAGATTGTGGACGGAGTCAAGTATGACATTGTCGTGAATGCTGTGGACACCAAGGATAAAGATGCGGACATCGTGTGTCACCTGATCATCCTGGAGAAGCCCTGGCTCCGCACGGAATGGGGCGATAAAGTGCGCGAATTGGAATATACCAACTGTACCACAGACGCCTCGGAGAGTGGCGATGGCATTGGAGGAAATCCCTTTGCCAGAGCAAATTCTGTTAATGATAAGTATGTACGCAGTACCCTGTTCAATGGAGGCTCACGAAACGAACTCTCCACTGACGAAATGAAACGTATTGAAGAGCAGATTTTCCCCTCAGCCATAAGTTCTAAACGTATGCCTTCCCCCAATAATCTTAGAATTAATACCTTCGAAGATGAAACAGAGAAGAAGCAAGAGGATAGCAGTGTCAATATAAAACCTAACGAAGAAGACATCGCAACTCCTCCAACTACACAAGCGCCCGAAACAAATACCTTCGTAGAAACTGAAACCAAAGCCAATGAAGTAACTGTGGCCAAGGATGAGGGGGAGGAGGCAAAACAACAGGAAACTACTCCACAACCCATAGTAGTGTTAGGTGACACCGATGAGGCCACTACAGAGAGCTCAGGCACTGATGAGGGCAATGACGGTGCCACCACAACAGCTGTGCCCGAATTGAGTGAAGATGAGAAAAAGTGGTTGGATGACATCTTCTCCATTGGGGCTCTAAATTTCGAAAACAATTTAAGTGCGGCCCGACCAGTTGTTGCCGAAGGAACCAACCGTGATGATGATACCCAGCAACGGGAACAGGTAACATTTTAACCTAATTGTTGGTGTGTTGTTATTAACCAGGGAGGGTGTGGGGTACGGGAGGAGAGGACGCTTAACGTCTTTGCCTAACATGTTGACATCACAATTGCAAATGTTATTTATTCATATTCGTGTGCCCTCACTCCAGATTGTCATAAAGTGCTCCCGTGTTGCTCGTTACTTGTTTTTGTTTTCTGTTTTTGACATAATGAATACTACACCCAACACAGCGATAGTTGTCGTATGCAGCAGGTGATGGTACGGATGAATGTCCTCATAGTCTCATAGTCAGATTATAGGAGGACCGACCCCCTTACTCTTGGCTCCGAGTGATTGCAATGTTAATTTACGAAATTACTTGAAAGAACAGCCGGTTGTTTATTGTTGTAAAGGAATGTATCGCGAAGGAGCGTCAACGTCTCTCCCTGGAACCACCAGATAGTTGTTACTGTCTTTTGCCATTTTTATGCCACTTTCTTACGCTGCGATAACAATTAGAATGTTCTCTTTGTTTATTTCCAAGCAGAAGGTCTAGAGGGAAATGCCATTCATTGCTGTTGATAAGTGCTTATGTAAACATTCAGTGCATCACGAGGCATGTACATAGTATGAAATTGTTGAATCTCAAGGAAGTGTCCATTCAGAAGGATTGGTTGGTGGTGGAATTACAGCGTCAAGGTTAGGGGTGTTTAATGAATGTCGGATTGCAACAATATCTAACTTTGTCGAGTCAACAAATGTATGATTGCAATAACAATTAAATTAGGTAAATCTGCGTCCCAATGTCTCGAAATCAAATAATGATGGTAGAAAATCTGCGTCACTTAAGTCATGTTGAAATAGTTCGATAGCTCCGAAAAAACGGATGGACAGACTTAAATCTTTAAATTGACTCAGAAATCGAATTCGAAAGCACTCGATGCGGTCGTACATGAAGCTACTTACTTACTTACTTAAGTGGCCAATTACAATTTACGAAACGTAGTTCATAAATTTGAGGCCTGAAGTAATAAAGAATTCCACACGCTTCGGTCTTCTGCGTGTGTTCTCCAGTTAGTCCTACCAGATGATGGCACATCGCCTACCACTTGGTCCTTCCAACGGAGTTTGGGTCTCCCTGCTCTGCGCCGTCCTTCAGGTTCGCCTTCAAACACCTTTCTCGCTGGAGCATTTACATCCATCCTGGCAACATGTCCCAGCCATCGAAGTCGTTGGATTCTGACTCTTTTAGCTACGTCGATGTCGTGGTAAAGCTCATACAGCTCATGGTTCATCCGATGGCGAAACTGGCCTTCGACACAGATAGGTCCATATATTTTTCGGAGTACTTTTCTCTCGAATACTCCCAGGTTTTGTATGTCCGTTGTAGTAAGCACCCATGATTCGGCACCATACAACAGAACAGGTAAGATAAGCACCTGGTATAGCTGTTTCTTAGTATTCCGAGAGAAGGTGGTGTTACTAAAGTGCTGCCGAAGTCCGTAGAAACATCTATTGGCTAGCACTATTCTCCGTTTAATTTCTTGGCTGACATTATTCATCTTGTTGACGGAAGATCCGAGGTAGGTAAATTCGTCGACTACCTCAAAACAATAATTGTCAACGTTCACGGTGCGTCCCCATCGAGAGGACTCTTTGTTCGTCGAAATCATTATTTTTGTTTTGTCCTCGTTGACCGCTAAACCCATTTTTGCTGACTCCTTTTCTAGCGATGAGAAAACTGCAGTAACATCCCGCAGATTTCGGCCAATGATATCTATATCATCGGCGTAGGCTAGTGGCATGTGGCTTTTGTGGAATATGGTGCCAGACATGTTGATACCAGCCTTTCTCATCACCTTCTCCATAACTATATTAAACATGAAGCTACAGCACTGTCGAATTGTACACATAACAATCTTAGAACATTGTTTCTCTGTGTGTATCTGTATCTGTGTCTGTTATTGTGTTTAATGTGAAACAAGTGTGTGTGGTGTTGCTTTCATAATACTCAAGCAGAGACTGGATGCATTAAAGCAAACAAAACTTTCGAGTACTAGTGAGTTGCCTATCGTGTCTGTGTAAAAAAACGGCTACTGCCGGCCACGAGATGTTATGGGATGCCTATCGCTCCTTTAGTCATCATTACGGTACGTAATGTAATACAAAAAGATGTAAGTTATTTGAGAGCAAGTGTTATTATGCTAAGATCGTATTTACCGACACATTTGGCAATGCAATATAGTTCAATCTAAAATTGTCCCTATAGACGTACTCCCAAGGAAATACTCATAGAGCCAAAAATTTAGAGTCCATGATTGTATCCAAAATCTATCTTAACGATAACAAAATTCGGTTTCCATTGGACCTTATTTCTGAATGACAGCCTCTATTTCATCCCAGAACATTGCTAGATTTTTGGTAATGAATCAGCAGACCTATTGGTCAGAGGAGGCTTTACTATGCCTAATCATGACTCTCTGGTAGATGTTCAACCGCCCATTTGTTACCTTTTGGGATTAGGAGGATTGGATGTGGAAAATAGCCAGGAGACGTGGGATCCCCAGAATCGAATGTAAACTGTGACCCAAATACAGCTGATCCCGATCGGCGTACTTAGTTGACCCGTGCAGGAGTGGTCTGAGATTGGCCGTGGAATTCGAACCGGGCCATTGCAATATTGGGCCGGCCGTGGCATGATGGTTTGAACACTACCCACTACACTTGAACGACTACCATGTGGGAGATCCCAAATTTGACTCCTGTCTCCAGCCAACTAATTTTTTTTTGATTGTCTGCCCCCTCGATGTTGTCGATAGCAACGTCGCAGTATAAGTGTCGAATCAATCGGAATGTCTAGTAAAAAATTCTAAACAGTGACTTTCGCATTCGTTGATAAAAAGGAAGGTGCCGTTATTTGTGAATCTAGAAATAGAAAGCGTGTTAATTCACAACAATTCGAGAAGCTATCCCAAGCCTCATTCTTGGGGGTAAATGGAAATTAAGTTGTTAAGTGTTGCATTATCGGGCACCTGACAGGCAAATGGAACAGATCCATACCGGACTACTGCCGTGTTTGTGAGAACAAGAAGGAGTCCGAGACGATGAAACACCTTCTTTGTAGCCATGATCAACTAGCCCAAGATGAAGATTGGTGTTCCCACGATTTTCTCTTTCTTTTCTCTATCCCTTCCCTCTCTCCTTCTTTCTCTTCTCCTATTCTTAACCGACAATCACAATAGATCGGCAGATTTATAATCTAGATATAAACTTAAAGCAAAGGATGTCCTGTGAATTTCACTTAAACGTAAAATAATGGAATATTTTAACCTGGTAAGTCTCTAGCCAAAGTCAAGAAACGAAAATATCCTTTTTAGGTTTGACGACTTCAATTTCTTTGATTGATGGATATCGGAGCTAGCTGAGAGATAAGGTTGATCGGTTATCTTTGAAGTTTTTCTGGGTTGAACCGCGTTAGGGCATGATGAATTCTCAGAATGAACATTTGGTATAGCAGCGTTAAATGGATTCCTACCAGCTATAATTACTGAGGGACTATACTCGGCACTCACATTATCGAAAAATGTATTAAACGGTTTTTTACTTGGGCCTTTTTTTGTTTTGTCTTTAAAACTTGGAATAGCGAAAAAATAATATCTCTACCGCATCTGTCGAGATGGTGACTTCGACCTTTCTTGGTGAGGATATTCAGAGCGTGCTTTGTTTGGACTCATTTCCTTTCGAGAATGGAATAAGTGGGACTGGCTTGTTGAGGGAGTAGAGATTGGTATGAGAAGGTTTCACCGTAAGGCGACACGAACGTGTCTTGCTAAGATGACACACACGTTGGGATGAGAACGAAAACGGACGTGCTACTTATCGGTTTTTGTCTAGTGTTAGGTATGTTGGGGAGAACCCTGTCTTTGGTTTCAACCTTTGCCTTGGTTTTCTACTAAAGGGACATGGGTCGCTCAATGCCTTATTGCATAAGAAAACCCTGTCCGAACGCGCTTCTTGCACCTGCGGAGAACCCTCTGAAGACTGGTTGCACGTATAAAGGGATCTCCAGCGATTACCAGAGTATGCATCAGGTGGAATGTGAATGAGATGCCCTCTACTTCAGGGGCTTTGGCTAGAACAATGGAGTTTGCTTCCAGACTGTTTGCGCGACGTAGAGCTATTTCGAGATAGTTGTTGAAGCGGGTCTGCTGACCTTGATTATGCTGGTCTTTCCGGGGTGTCTGAGGTCGCAAGGCCGTTTGATCGAACCGATCCCACAGACTTGTTGTGCCTAATGACGGCTGCCACTGTGTGTTGTAGGGGCACCAGTCGGGCACTGCAAAGAGTTGAAACTGGTAGTAGTTTCTACGAGATCCTACCAGAGGCCTATTTCTGGTACCGTGGTTGACATGGGATTCACACGTGCAAGGTCTCTAGTAGGGGGGTTCAGACGTCCTTAGACTTATGAATACATGGTGGTTTAAACCGAAATCGCCGAAAGAGTCCTCAGGCTCGAGCTGCATAGAGTAGCAGAGGTGGTAAGATAGGCCTCACCTTGACTAGAAGGGGGTATGGCCCATACTGTCATAACCTGTTTGGTACCCACTGGCTGGAAGAAAGAGACGACAATTGCGGTGGCTTGCTTCCAAAATTGTCGACTCCTATTCCTAGATAGCTCAAGCTTGCATGTGTTATCCCGGGGGCGCTGGCAATCGCATTGTAATATGTCCAGTCGGATCAGCACACCATGGGTAAGGCCTTCACGGCGAGACTTATGTAAAACTCTCGTGGACTCTGGCAGAGCCTACATATTTACTTCCTTTTTCACACATTTTCTGTGCTTGGGCGATGAAGAACTCATTTCGTCCTCAACAAGTTTGTGCGAAACATTAAACTTGCTATAAAGCTTTTCATTACGAGTGACTAGAACAAATTTGTAGAGTTCGACATTGACCTTCGTAAAATGTATACAGCACAAGCGAAGAATCTACAAATTGACCAGTAGTGCAAACGAGAAGATTTACTCTTCACGTGATAAATATAGCATTCGAGTTCCTTTTTATGGAGCACTTAGGGGCAGAACAAGAAATTGTTAAAGCAATCAGTATAAATTATAAAATGAAAAACAAAGCACAAATCTTTTAAGATAGTGTTATTGGCAGAAATATAATGATAACAGATATTTGTACTTTTATTTGCCACATCTTATGAGGCTGAGAATATCTAATATTTTATTTTTTTTATTTTAGAATTAAGACGCATTTATCATCGATACCGAATCTTTTGGCTGAAAGAGAAATGACTTCTGTAGTTTCTATCCCATAATATAATTAAAAATTGAATTAAAAAGTAATTTGTTAGATATAATATATATAAAAACAATTTTTTGTTGTTGATAATTAACTTTTATTATAATTCTATATTAAGTCCAGTAAATTACCGTAAAAAAGTATGAAAATTTATAATAAAAATAACAAAATATGAGATTTGAACTTAAGCAGAATTTATTAAAATTTGCAAAGAATATACTATTATTTATAAAATTTCTAATTCCTTATAAAAAATAAACTGTTTTGTTTCAGACGAATATTGGATTTGAAAATTATATTTTTTTTTAAATTGTAATACTCTCAATAAATTAATACCGATGTAACGTTTTCCACTAGACATTCTTTACTATATTGGTTACATACATGTAAATATATAAATAAAATCGAATAAATCATTAATTAAATGCCCTTTCAATGGAATTTCCCCCCTGGCTACTCTGCCCATCGTAGGTTTTCCATTATTTGTTATATCAGAACTAGGTTTTGACCCCATAACCATATCCTTGCAAAGTAATTTCCATGTTATTTGCTCTAATTGAATTATAATAAATTGATTATTTGTATATAACAATACAAAAGGACTAAAATTAAAAAAACAAACTAAAGCAAAGCAAACAAAATCCACCAATATTCCAATTTGTCTGCTTCCATTTCCGCTCAGTTGGGCAATCGCCGTATTTTGTTCATTCACATTCGTCAATTATTACGTCCCGCCTGTGGTTGGCAGCTAATTTTTCTTAGTCATTTGTTAATTTACAGGCAAACGTAAAGCAACGATAACAAATCATCTCATAGCCTTTTAGCATCCTGCTGCCATTTCTCTCATGCTGATATGATGATAGGGGTGGAGGCAGCAGATATGAATGACTACTGAGCCATGGTAATGATGAGAAAGCTTTTAGCCATAATTCACAAAATGTTTTGGCATTTGAAAATGAGAATTCTGTGGTAATTATTTTCAAAACTACCAATTTAGGTGGCGTTAACCGCAATGGATGGATCACTTAGAAAAAGCCATGCAATTTTGATTTACTAATCAGAGCAACATTGGTGCTCGATAAAGTTTTTGGTAAAGGGATTTTGTGATGTTAAATGAAACGGAGATCAAAACACAAAGCAAGATTTTTAGTATTGGTTTGAAATAGAATTACTTCAGGCGGATGGTTTTAAAAAACCGTCAATAGTTATGAATCAAAAGACATGTGAAATGATAGCATTTGCATCAGAAAAAGTGTTCCAAATAATGGGTAGGACGAAAGTCTTTGTACTTATCGAATGAAGATAATAAAATTTGGCAAAAAGAGATAAAATGTTATGATGATAAAGGTGAAGTCACAGCAAAGGGTGCTAATGAGATAGTTTGGCAACTATCGAGATACCTATCCGCCTTACCAGTTGTCGCATAATCCATTTCATACTACTCTTGTAAAATAAACTTTCTATTATTAATAATAGAAATGATCTTAAATCGAACAATAAAAACTAATGTTAAATCTAATAATTGATTACCAAAGTAAGCAAATATCGATTTTATTTATTAAATCATCCGTATGTGAATCTTAATTATTTTGACACTGCTTTAATCTAGAACGGAAATTTTCATGAAGGCTTGACAGGTATGTTCTGCAATTCGTAGCGAATACGTTTTTTTTTCACGAGAGACTGGGTTTCAGTTGAAAACTTTATGTTAAGGTATTCTTAGAGAAAAATTTGTATTGGGGATAAGTCTGGGCTACGAGGTGGCCAGTTAATGTCACCTCTTTTGGACTTTTGTCTTCAAGAGTGCCTCGTCTAAGAAAAAAAATATTTGTAAAGCTTGTGAACTTCTCTAGTCATTGTAACTCAAAAAACTTATGATGATGTTCGATTCTCAGTACCTGTATTAAGATGAAACCGTCAAGTCTTGTTTCAAAATGTTTTGCCAAAAACTATTACAGTGTAATATAATGAAATTTTGTGGCCATCTATTTTACTTTTTAAGAATTTTGATAAGAAAAAATTTGGTTACACTCGTCACATCAAAGCTAGAAGCGACTACTAATGAAGAAACTTAAAGGAAATATGAAAGAGAGAAAGGAATAAAAAAGAAGATGAAAAAAGGATACAAATCAAACTTTAAATGTTCTAAATCGTAACATCCATTAAAAGTGGGATTTCTCTTTATTCATTAAAAATAATTGCTGTTACTAAGCATCTCTTAAAAGACGTCCCTCTCAATATGTGTATTTGCATCTATAACTTAAAAAAAATTTAAAAAATGTTTAAATTTATATTGATTTTATAATTAAAGTCAACAAAAAGTAAATTTTTTTAATTTTTTTTCGAGTTTTCATACTAGGTCACAACCGACACATAAAGAGGTCACATACGTCACATTTTCGAAATAGATTTCCGAATACAACCTGAAAGTCATATTTCTTTAAATCTCAAATTTGTAAGGTCACACTCGTCACATTATTCTCATAGTAATTTGGAGCAGAAAGCATGTTCTTTTTGTTTTTGGAAGTTATTAAACGTTTTTAAGATTAACATCCTTGGGAATCGCAGACTTTTTGTAATAACATATTTTATATATTTGAATTAATAATCTGAGTTTCGAGGTCACACCCGTCACAATGGAATAACATATATATACATATAAAGATATGTAATATTTTTCTAAACTCCTGTGCCAGAATTACAAGGGTACCATTTACAGAATTACAAGCGTTTTATTTACAAAACCTTAACATCACGCAAAAAATAAAACTTTTATTGTCAGTTTAAAAAATTCATTTCAAATGAAAAAACCCAGAAGGCTCTCAGTACATTCGTGTTACACACAAGCCCATTTCCTTAACAATCGATTTCCACCGCATAACATGCATTAAACATGCGACATTCTCGTACCCTTCGATTCCAAATTGATCCCCACTCAATGGTAATACCAGTATCCTTACGTTAATTGAAGACCATTTACTGCATCTTCGCTGCTTTGTCATACTTCTTTTACATTTGTTGATAATGTAACGATTTAATTACTTTAATCCACATTTCTTAAATTCAATCATGTGCAATGTAATCTCATAAGATTATTCACACCTTGTTTTTTTTTTTTGTTTGTTTGTTTTCCCCCTTTCACTACTCCAGCATTGTCTTCCGCGACTCGATGTAAGTAGAAAACATTAAAAATATCGTAAAGATGATGACTACGTGAGAATGGAATTTGCACAGAGAGTGGTGGAGGAGAACACAGGGAAAAATAACAAACGATATGATTTTTAATTTATTCGCCATGATGCTCCCGTAACAAGTTAAATAGATGTAACTACCTGGGAACTACTCCTTCTCCGCCCAATTCAATTCAATCCAATCCAACGAAATGTAACGTAACGTTTGCACTTAACTTATCTGCAAAGATTTTTGCGCTTTTCCCGGCACGCTTTCACTTCTCCTCACAAGTTTTGCTGTTAAATGGCAACAACAACAGCAAAAGCAATTTGTAGGAGTCATTTAATGACTTCGTGCCACAGCATCAGCAGCAGCAGCAGCTCCATCAGCCATAGAATCAACCACTATTGAATTATTCATTTGAAAAGAAAACTTGTCATTTAAGAACTTGGAAAAATAGTTGGCAAGTTTTCCAACAACTCGACAGCGTCAGACTTCGGCGACGACGACGACGACGACACTTATGGCAACTAAAGCCAATGAACGGAGCAATATGTTGGCGCGTCAGTTTGGGATGGGAAGCTATGCCACCCACCAGCCAACCGTGGCATCTTCTTCGTATTCATTTGTAACCTATAAACTTTTATTATTTGGATTTAGTGATTTAGTGTCGTCCTTTGCTGGTGTTGGGATGTTACAACAACAAATAGCAAATGTTTGACTAAAGTTCACGCTTTCGCACTCGTTTGGCACTTCCTCTACATAGGTGGTGGATTACGTTGTGAATGTTGTGCATGTGTGACGAGTATTAGTTGTATTGCTATTGTTTTATTATCCATATCATTGCTCATATAAAATTGAATACGGATTGAATTTAACTGAATATGGGATATGTTACGATTAATGGTCGAAGGACATACGATTGAATAGGAAATGATTATTTTTGTCGGATCATTGGTGGTGTTGTATTTGTATTAGTTTTCGATGTGAATGGAAAAGGAATTGCGGTTGCGAGTTAACGATATGTCAGCTTTATGCGCAAAGGCGCTAAGTCCACATTTTTGTGAGGAAGACTTTTTGATGTAAAAATATAAAATAAGCTCAAAAAACAAAGTTAAAAGAATTATTTTTTGCTTTTTACTCTATTGTCCGAAGCAATGAAAAGCTAAGACCCACATTTAAAATTTTTTTTCAAAAAATGTTGCAACTGGTTGTTGTTGTTTGAGTGAATTAAAAGTCTGATATGTTTTTGTTAAAATGAAAACAATATATTCAAAACTAAAGTCGTTATCAAGCTCTCTGTCTCCATCTAAAGTTTATAAAATTGGACTTGGACACCTTTGCGAATGAAGCTATCGATGTTATTTTAACCTATTATGTAAGGTTTTATTTTCGAATAACTTAAACAGTGGTCGCACATGTCAATAAACAGAAAAAAAAATGAAAAACCATATGCAGACTAGCTTTGTTACGATGAGGAATGTAGCGCAATGTCTACGGAAAAGGATGCTGCATACAAAGAGAAGGAAGATGAAACGCCTTCTCATTTGGAAAAAGCGTCTATGGAAGCAAAGAAAGAGCCAGGATGTCGAATACAATAGAATACCGTAAGTTCTATCAAAAAGTAAAAAGGAAAGGTTTTGGACAAGAGATCCCCACCTTTCCCCAGAAATGGAAATTTGGTCACCGACACGCAGAGTGAGCTGCATGTATGGAGGAGACACTTTCGTACTTATTCATTCCCTAAGGCAGCATAAGTGATGAAATCAAGGCAATCATCCACTACGGATTAAATTGGTTACGACCGAGCCAAAACAAGATCAGTACGACGATTGGACAGCAGGCAGAGCTTTTTAAGGCCGGCGGCGATGAGCTGACAACCAGCCCAAAAACCCGATTTTGCAAAAGGAATCCATGTCCGATTATTGGAATCTGAGTGTTCAGCACGCCGATCGAAGGCTTAAAAATAATAAAGATGCGGGAGCCGATGGACAGAGCTTTTAAAGCTGGCAATATGCATGCACCAGCTCATAAACACGATTTGGCTCAAGGAATGCATGCCCAATGATTGGAATATGGGTGTTATATGTCCTGTGTTTAAGAAAAGCGATCCAAGTGTATGTACCAACTAGACTAAAGCCCATTCTGGCGAACCTGATTGGACCTTATCAGTGTGGCTTTAGAGCTTGTAAATCCACGACCGACCAGATATTCACACTAGAACAAATCCTGGAGAAGACTCAAGAAATGCAGATCGACACCTACCACCTGTTCATCGACTACAAAGCTGCATTCAACAGTCCGATACGACAGAAATCGTAAGATGCTATGGCTGAGTTTGGTATCCCCGAGAAGCTAATACGACTTTGCGGGATGACACTGACCGTCTTAAGTGAAGATTGGCAAAAATCAGACAGAGCCATTTGCTACCAAGCGAGGCTTTAGACAAGGAGTAGACATCACCTTGTCTAAAGCCTACGATGACTTAAACATCGTAATGGAGATGATCATGCTGCAGTAAATAGAAATGATACTATCTTCAACATGCTGCTCGCGTATGCCGTTGCTATAGATATCATTGACCGAGGACTGCGGGATGTTATTGTGGCCTTTTCAAGCATGGGAATAAGTCGGCTGAATTGGGTCTGTTGATAAATGAGGACAAAATCAAGTTATTTCTTTCAACTAGCAAATAGCAAATAGTCAACTATAACTTTGTGGTAGATGAATTCTTCTACCTTGGCTCCCCCGTAAACAAAAATAATGTCAGCATGAAAATCAAGAGACGAGTATTGATCGCAAACTTCAGATACTATGCACTAGGCAAACGATTTAATGACAATGCCCTCTCTCGACAAACAACGATCCAACTGTACTAGACGCTGAACCTACCTGTTTTGCTATACTGCGCAGAATCTTTGATAATGACACAAGCGAATCAATCTATACTGAAAGTCTTCGAGAGAAAATTATTTTACAAAATATTTGGATGAATTTCTGTTGCTGCTGCCAAATCATAATGATAATATTTGCGACATTCATCATCGTACCAGAAGTTGTCTGACCGCTTTTTTTCAAATCCAAATGCGGTTGCACGGTAGGGGCCGGCCGTGGCATCATGGTTATATTTATTGATCAATTCTATTCTCAGTCATCTTTTACCGAAAATCCTCGAAAGTATTAATCGAAGATTTCCGAGCTAAACACTGGGTTACACATACAACACACAGCGGGATGCTGAAATAACGGGAGGGCCTCAGTCTCATAGACTTATATAAGTTAACGTTGGAGTCAATAATGTTTTTAGTAATTAAGTACTTGGCATCATTACTTCAGCGATTTTACCACTAAGTAAAGCAACACTACCGGTAAATATTTTTACAAGTTCTTTCATTACTCTATTTTTTACACGTTTAGGCCAATTATCGGAAGAAGCTCTTGAGCACAGGAACAAAGATTTTAAGAATTTTCGCACGATCTATGCGAGGTAGATGTCTAGAAAACAAAATTTGGAGCGATTCCTCATCACATCCGATCCATATATTTGTAGTTTGAGAGCGACAGGCAGGTAATCTACGAATCAATATCAGGGCATGCCAATAATATAAATTAATTTTTATGAAATTTCCTGTAACATTTTCTGATTGCTCAAATTGACCTTTTTGAATTTGACGGCTTTTTAAAGATCAGCAATTTTCTCAAAAATTTAAAAGCGCCTTCGCTAGATAAATGCGAACCATTTTTATACTATGAAATTTTGGCATGAAAAAATTCTCCGAACCTTTAATATGAATAGACATTTTTGCCGTGGAATTGGCCATATACATTATTAGATAATGTCTCCGTATTGACGTCCAATCTTGGTCAATGATCCTTCAAGATTTTTCCACGGGTTTTGAAAAGTCAAAATGCCGTCAAAGCTATTTGGGGGCCACCAATACCCAATGCGCGCTTTTTCGACCCAAATCGACCACTGTGAATAGTTCACAATAGAGCAAGAAGCTATTAGGGGATACATCATGTGTTCTAATTAAAATATAAGTTTTTATGTTAATTTAAAGAACTTATTTTATTTTTAATACAGCATTTTCCATAAATATATCGATTAGTCGCGTGCGTTCATTGAATCACATTTTGTTTACTAACTATGTTTACATTATTGCTCCAATATGTATGACGTCCACGATATTTACTCATAAGCAAATTACGCATATGTGAAGTGGATATCAGCAAAGCATTACCAAACATCTATATATGATTTCACCAATATATGTGTGTCAGCAACAAAAATGGAATATTTGTATAATTTTTTATTTCGAAAAATTATCATTTTGCGACATGATTAATGACATCCATCATTGCAAACAGTCGGTTTCCATGTTATTTTTGAGCAATTTTCATTACAAGCTCTTAGTATTGAGGCATATAGATTTAGGCCATGTAATGTGTCGTGTTGCGAAAAAAAAGGTTGTGGGGAATATAGTGGATAGATGTGTATGCACTAATGTAAATCCGCATTATATTTTCGTGAAACTTTAGGGTCTTCGGAACTGCTTCGTTCTCCAAGTTAAATCTGCTTAGAAATATATCTGCACCATTATTGCACAACGCTATACTTTAAAGTAAATTAAGTGCGTGGTCGCCCTTATATTACGCCGAAAGCAAATTTGACATGCAAATGTAAAATTTTGTCTTATGTTGTCTTTCCATTCCTGTCGAAAACAAAGTAAAATTCTAACATGATGACAATCACTTAAAATGTGACCCCCTTTATCAGGTTTGAAATGATAACTCTGCACTTTGTGATACCACCTAAAGGTAGCCGAAATTACCGTCAAAGTTTATATTTTTAAATGTTTCCCTTATTATTTGAGATTCTGAATCAGGGCATGGATGACATTATACATATAATGTAAGAATATTGCATTCTTTTGTTGTCATGTAATATTATATTTTTTTCTCATTAACCTTTGTACTCAAAATTGCGAACATTGTATGTTACATTGTTGCTGCTCAACTTCCGTAAATTTCAGCAGCCATCATGCCAAAATATTTGTATGACTTTAAGATTTTTGCTGATTTTTGCAAAGAATGGGAAACATTGTTAAATAATCAAAAATTTACATGTATGTAACACCTTATAAATGTACATGTGTATGTAACAACTGAGTGAACTCATGCTTCATCATTATACTTTGTGAACTTTAATAGCTAAAGCAACGCAGTATTAAACTGTCACGTTTTCCAATGGAAATTAAATGTTAAAAGTTAATCGCACTCTTACCTCTGTCACAAGCGTGTTATGAGTTATGTTAACTAACTGCGTCGCTGATGTTAATTGGTGACAGCAAAAGTTAATATACATTTCTAAATGATAATAAATTGTGTAGACTTGAAATAGTTTGTACATACACACTTTTAGAAATTTGACCTAAACATTTAAAGCTCAAACTGTGAAAAGCTTTAAGTAATCTCGATTAATAATACTGTGCTACACTCACTCGGAACTTGGAAAGTGACCTTATACATGTCGTAGGTCTGGTCGAATATGAATCTGTATATCGAAGTTTCCTAACATCCTTAAAATCTTGACTTACGGTTTAAAACCCGGGTTTTCGTTACTTTCCTCACTTGGCGGTTTATAACTGAGTCAATTTTTAAACGAGTTTTGATTTCTTAACGGTTTTGGAAAGAAGAACCTTGGACCATTTTTCGATCGACATATATATTTATTTTGATAACTTGTCATATTTGTCAGTTTTTGCCTCAAAACCGCAAACTTTTTAATTTTTTTTACTATTTGGGCATCTTTGTAGGCCATTTGTCGACATTTGATTACTTTTTTAAATAATATTTCGCTTTTGTGAAATTTTTTTTATCTTATGACTTTTTTTCTTTAATGTTGTTTGAGTTTTTTTTACCATTTTTTGGCGATTTTTTTCGGTTTTGAATATTTTAGGTAGCCCCTTTTTAGAATTTTCTTACAGACTATACTTATTTCTACTACCCATAGACAATATATTCCTTATAGTTCCATTTAATGAGGTCGTTCTGTGACCACATACATACATATAAATGTATCCATTAAAGAGAATTGCACGTTCAAAAATAAAAATAAAAAAACATTAACACAATGTTAGTGAAACATACCTATAACAACTAACAACATACAATATCAATGTGTGACTGTAACAATTTCTCGTCCTTTTTGTTTTGTGCTTTTGATCATTTGATTGTTCCGTATTTAATGGCACTACACTACCCCTGTATCCCCTTGCGGATCCAACGTCATCAATAGGTTTGGCTCTGATATGAACAAAAGCAGTCTCAGCAGATGCTGCTGTATCATTCACATCATTGTAGCCATCATCATCATCATCATTACCATCATCATCATCATTACCATCGTCATCATTATCAGCCTGGAGTTTGTCATCCAGTGCGAATGTGTTTGTTAGGTAACACATTTCTCATTTAAAAATGTTTACATTTGATCCAAACCATTCATTCATTCATTAATTTCAAACAATCCTACACTTGTATACAAATGTATGTGTTTGTGTGTACTCGTAATGTGATAACACTCAATGTCAGCAAAAGCTGTACAACTCCTGTTTAAAAACAGTAATAATCGTAATCTATCAGAATCGAATCCAATGAGATCATAAAGCACTATTACTTTTATGGTTGTTATATTGTGCTTGGATTCGAAAAATAAAGTCTACAGCTACAAATTCTTCTTTTACGGAGGTATATTTCGACAAAAATTGTACGAATTAATATGTTATATATTGAAAATATAAACATTTAATATTTTTATTAGATAGTATAGTTTGTCTTTTTTTGCGGAGATGCCCAATGGACATTTACATGTATGGGAAATGCCCATATATATTTTAGGTGCTGCCGCCGTTACAATGACGTTCGATTTAGGTCGAAATTTCTCACGGTTTATTTTTTATAGCTGTCTAAAATTGAACATAATTAGGAAAATCTAGAGATACTTTCCCAATTTAATCGATATTTGCTTTTGTTTTTACTCCAAAAGAAGAGTTTGTTACCTAACACAAGACACCTTGATCTTTACAATCGGATGTCGCATTCAAAATCCGTGCCCTTAAGAGTTTTGATTTAAAATGGGCGTCATTTTAACGGCCGCCACTGGGGAAAAAAGTGTGTGCTGAATTTTATAAAAATCAAAAGCCATTAAAATCCAGACCGGATCAAAACACTTTTTAACCGTCCTTTAACTAAAAACAACATGATTTTTACATCTAGTTATACTAAATGTTTCAACATTAAACCATTTTGTCTACTTCATATCATTCTAGGGTAAATTGAAATTATTGATTTGGAATTTATTTCAAGCTCAAGACTAGGGTTTTTGATAGAAGTTTATTGGCAGAATGATATTCTCATAATGCCAGGCATTCAGTACAGCTGTTTTGGATTCAGCCACGAAATCCTCATCAGCAGTCTTATGCAACAGAATCTTAAACAAAATGCGAATTATTTCTTGAAATTTTTAAACAATTTGCCCAAGATTTGTAGGAAACAAAATTTATGTTGAATTATCGAGTGTATAAGATAATTTAATGCGATTTGATTTTTCTGCAAAACAGACTGTTTTTCTGCCTTACCAAACAAAACGCTTTTTAACATTATCCTAGGTTAAGTTAGTTTGCAGCCGTCTTCAACATAGCTTACGCTTGTCCTAGTATAGTCCCCCATTTTAAATCCTCTCACCAATTATAACTTTTCTATTCGGTTAACGACGCCCTCAAGCTATTTTGTTGCTTTACTGAAGGCAGATCGCCTACTGAATGACATGTATTGACCAGATGTGTCCGATGACCAAACTTTTCATATCTCAAGGCAGCGACATAGAAGATGCTTCATGGTCTACTTTATTCCTCAACGTTGCAGCTTTTCATTGTAGAGAAATTTTAACCTCTTAGCGTATTTGCCTACCGGAAAATGACCGGTTATAAAAGCTATGATATGTTATGATCCTAAGATGGACTCTAAATCGTGTCCTCTGTATGTCCATTAGAAGGAGTCGATTTGTATGGCTAGAAAATAATCTACAAAGCGTATAGCAAAAACGAATTCTAAAAAAAATTTCAATAAGAAACCATTGGTTTAAAATAAATTCCTAGCCCGCGAAAATCGACTTTAGATTCTTTGCACTATTTTTAATGCAATGGGGAAAGATAGTTTCCCCTTATGAGAGGAACATGTATGTATGTCCCCATGTGAGGGTAACCGTCAAATGTATCGCTATCTCCTGCAGAGACGACCGGAATTATCGAACATTTATCGGAGGAATCTGATAGCAGCTTTGATATCAGGAAGTAAATGAATATTGCCGCCCAATATCCTACGATACTGAATTTTTTCCACGGCTATTATGGCCGCTGGCTCGGCCTGAACTACAGAGCTGCGGTCGACTTATCGACAGTTGCTAATTCAACTCCGCCGAAAAGATTCCACAGTCCGCTATTTCTCTTAATTTTGATCTATCCGTCAATATTAGGATAATACCCTTTCCAACGCGCATTATTATTATTATCATAATAGAATCTGTCCGGGATGTGCTTCATAAAACCCGTATCGAAAACAAATTCTAGCACAGTGTAATCCGTGTGACACCTCACATTGATTTAGTCCAGAATTTTGGCATGACCACAGTCCCTGTGCCTCCATGCCCTCCTGTCGTCTAAAAGTATTGCTGCTATCTTCTTCGCTCAATGTCTTGGGGTTACAAGTTAAGCATCTTAAACAGTGCTATTATCCTAAACCAGGCATGAACAGAATTTCGATAAGTAACGTATACCAAATTTCCCTACAGCACACATCTGCGAGCTTTTGTGCATGCCTATGCTTAAAGGGCACTTTACCCTGACGGACTTGTCTGGGAGACAAAAGTTCGTGTAAACATTTGTCTTCCCCATTACATTACAGACGTATCTGAACTTTAATTTTTCACCAGCAGTCAATATGAACGGTGCACAGTGGCATTTCGGCGGAAAAAATAGGGGTTTTCAACTTTCCAATATTAAAATTTTAATGATATGGTTTTGTGTAGAAGTATTTGGATAAGAAAAACTCAACAAGGTTTTTTATGAAAAGTGAAATTTTGTAGTTAAAAAAACTAACAGAAATCAACGGAAATTTATTCAATGAAATTAGATTAAAATTATTGTCCAAATAAGGAACTTTTTGTGTGTATAAGTTTATAGCTATGGCTTTTGTTTTATTTTTTAGTGAAAATATAGCACTTACTCTTTTATAAAAAAAAAATATTGAAATTGAAAAAGTAAACTAATTATTATAATTTATCAAAAATTATACTGAAAAATATAAAATTAGCCCTCTTACTATATAAAAATGAAAGGTCCGAGTCTGTACTTTCAATTAAGAAAAAAAAAATAACCGCCAAATACCGTCCCTTTTAGTAACATCGATTTTAATGCATGCATTTGTGCGATATTTTCGGTGTATTTGAAGGCTAATATCTTTCGCGGAGGGTCATTGGGGATATTCTCTTCTTTTGTATGGAGACAACACATGTTTAACTTCTAGACATGGAAGAAAAACACATAAAATCTACAACTTTCAATGGGCGTAAAATCTAAAGTAGGCGTGGCATCCCCAATATT
Source organism: Muscina levida (assembly GCA_964034835.1). Classification (NCBI taxonomy): domain Eukaryota; kingdom Metazoa; phylum Arthropoda; class Insecta; order Diptera; family Muscidae; genus Muscina; species Muscina levida. Next base: position 65,628,294 of record OZ035880.1, on the reverse strand, counting down.
TTTTTTGACACGAAAAAAAGTCTGTCGAACCTGTCCCAACATTATCAGACATGTCTGCCCAGATATATGAATTAAAATCGTTTTAATATTTTACAGACAAGTCTGCGCAGACCAAATGCATCGTCCAAAACGGGGGGATAAGTCTGGGCAGACATTACATCTCACAGACTTGTCTGCCAGTCTAAAGTGTTTTCATTTGGAAGTGTACATTTTCTTTTGACACTAACTGTATGTTTGCGTGTGCACACTTTGTTCACACATTAAGTTTGGTATATTAATACGTTTGTACTTTTTGTTTTTGCTGCGAGTGCTTTTTGTGTTTTCTTTTTATGTTTTTTGTTTTTTTTTTTTCGTTTGATGTGTCATGTGTATGTTGCATGTCCGTCCGCAAGTACATATTTATGTATTGTACATGTTGGTACATATTTGCGTACATGTGTACGTGGTGCTTATTCAACTACTACCTATGGGCAAATGTTGTGTGGGATGGGTACGGGTTTCTTTCTACTGCAATTGCAACATCATTTTATGTTCATGCCCGGCTGTCCGTCCGTCCGTCCATCCGTCTACATATTTGTGCAAAAATTCAATGCTACAACAATAGCTTTGGGTGTCGACGTCGCACAAAAACGGCATCAGCAACAACAAATACAAAACATGGATCAGGATCAAACGAAGATGCCGTAGGGCAGAGGGTAAACTTTTACATGATAACCTGATTATTTTAATTAAACCTTAAGCTCGGCAATGATTTTTCATTACGTGCAACCAACTACCCCTCCCCTGCATGACCAAGAGGCCATCCATCCTGGTAATTGTGGAGGAGGTGTCTGTCTGGGTGCCTGAATACATCGGACAGACAGGTGGATAGATGTAAACTACCACCATGTATGTATTGTCATGGATTCACGGCTAAATAATTCACTGATTATATTTTATTTAGCGTCTCTTATTGTTGTTGTTGTCACCTTTAACAACAACGGCGTTTCACTGTTCACGAGTCGTTTTTACAAGCCGACAATTAAGAGAATCATTAAACTGAAAATATGTTTGTGATAAAAGCGTAAAATTGTTAGGCAAAAGGAAATGACAGAGAACGAACCCTTTTTATATAGATTTATATGATGACACTCTCATCCCATTTGCCCTCTTTGGCATTAATGTAACTACCTTGAAAGAGTTTAAAGCTCTCAATGAAGTGAATTCGCATTAGAGGTAAGAATAACTTGCAATGGGACTGTGTGATCCTTGTGCATTGGCATACAAATGTGACCTTTCTATGGAGAGATGGAGGAGGTGTAAAGAGTCCTATCACTATTTTGATCAGTCTCATAATTCTTAATTGAGAACAATCCAATACCAAATACCTATCACACGCAACACAATGTGTAACTTGTTCATTGTACTTACTTACACTTATTTACCATATTTGAAAATTAAATTAAACGAGTAATCATGTGGTTTTCATCTCGAATGCTAACTAATGCTCTCATGTTAAATTAAAAGACTTTCGACAGAGCAGTCTCCCTCCTATTTTCCTTATAGACTTGAGATGTTGTGAGAAATCCATGTTCGAAGTGTCTTCCACAGAATTTATTATCAAAATTTCAGCATGTCTACACTTAAGGAAGCTCAACTGAGACAGCACTTCACTCTATAGTCAGTACAATCGAGAATTCCTCCGAGAATAAGATCTACAATCTGTGAACTTTCCTATACATCGAAAGAGCCTTCAAAAATATTTTACCTACAGCAATCTCAAAATCATTACTTGATCTAGGGGTTGACAATTCAGTGACTTCTGGGAAGAAAGAACCGTCAAAGCTGAATGGGGAGAGGTCACAATTGCTATGAACGTTAACAGAGGAACACATCAGAGAGGAGTTATGTCATAATTTCTATGGTTAACCTCAGCCAATGAACTGTTTAAGACACCAATAGTTATCTTGCAGCAGTCTTCAGTTAACAGTTTCAAGATCCTGGTCAGGAAGGCTAAAGGGTTGTCATGGGGTACATTGAAAGAAAGCTCTCCGGAAACTAGTCGGCTACGTAAAATTGTATGCTCGAATCCAACAATACCATCGTACGTACAAAGACCAGATGGTACAAGGATCACCAACAGCTGATGGAAGCACATATCCCAGGTTGTCGTAAAAGTGATTACCAGGTTATGGAAACTGGAAACTTGCTGTCGACAACATTCGAGGGGAGCCGACAATGAAAGAAAAATTTATTTCTTTTTTTTTCTTTTTTTTTAAATGACTGGACCCAGGAGTTGAACCTGTGATCCCCCGCATGGTAGTCGCGTGTTCTAACCACTATGCCACGGCCGGTCCCATCAGCCATATGACCAAACCCATCTTATTCTACGGATCGGCAGTCTGCTGACCGGCGCTAGAAAACGAGTCCCAAAGGCTGAAATTCGAACGCATTATGAGACTGGTGGCAATCATGATAACAGGGGTACTTAGAACTACTCCAACTAACACACTGTTTACGATCCTTAACTGGTTGTCCCCGGACATTGAGGCGAGGAAAATAGCAGCGAACGTATTACGTTTAGACGCCACAAAAGCATGAATGAAGTGGAACTATGGCCATGCCTAAATTCTAGACCTAATCAATGTGACCTGTCACACAGATTACACCATACCAGACCCTATCTTCGATCCGGGTTTTATAAGGAACAACCGGAATAGGTCCTACTATGATGATAATGCCCTAAACTTTAAGGGGAAAATCATCTAAATTTTCACGGACGGTTCAAAATTAAAGGAATGAGCAGGCTGTGGAATATTTTCGGTGAAGTTAAATCATCAACTATCAATCAGACTACCGAATCACTGTAGCATAGTTCAGGCCATTAGAATAGTCATATTCCAGTGGTTCTCAACATTGTATCCTCAAAAAACCCCCCTAATCATAAAATGTTCTGATGCAGATTTGAAGCCCTGTAGAAACTATAAAATAATTGCGAAATAAACGTTACATTTTCTTCATAAACAAAAAAGTTATATTCATTTAACATTTTAGTACATATGATAGTTCGAAGTAGATTTGTATAAAAAGTTTTATTTGCTCAACCAAAGATTTCCTCATGTTCCGATATGGCATTAAGCGTCATGACACTTAATTTACATTGATCGCTAAAAAAATCTTTGGAAGTTCTTTAGTTAGATAGTATTCCGATTATTTGGTATCTTAGAATATTGATTTTTATTTGTTTGAACTTTATTTATTTTTCAATTGTACACGTTTTATAACAAACGAATGTAATAAATATAAACAAATGTATATTTCGCATTATCACATGTACTGACTTTTTAAATCAATATAACTTTTTTGTTTATGAATAAAAGTTAACGGTTTTTTTCTAAAATCGTTAATAGTTTTTCAAGGCCTTCAAATCTACATCAAAAAATTTTATGCTTAGGGGGGTTTTTAAGAATACAATGATGAGAACCTCTGGAAGATGGCGTCGTAGTTAAAAGTCTTTAACACACTAACAGAGCTGTGGCTAATAACTTTTCAGCGATGCATAGATCTTGACAATCGGTATACAAATAACCATGTTATGGTAAAAATCACGAATCCGGCGTTTTTGCCGCGACAACAGAAAAAAAATTTTCGCTCCCCCGAAATTGTTTTTATTTAATTTTTCATATAAGGCGGTAACATTGACAACTTTTTTTTCGACCCGGCTTAGTGTACACCACTTCGAGAAATGTTCGAGAGTTACCCTTATCCAAATAGCCGATACATTGGCAAGTGCCACCACATCCATAAACTCGGGCGAAGTTTACGGTCTCATTGGGGTCCCTCTCATAAGACGAAAACAGCTAATTGTGGGGAAAATGAACCTCATTGCTAAAGAGAGATGGATGAGAGAACCCACTTGCATGGCGACCACCGGAGGAACATTATAGCTGTAATAACCGGTCACTGGCCGGTTGGTAAACACGCTGAGAGGTTGAAACTACCATACAACGATTAATGTAGAAGCTGCAATGATGAGGAAGAAGAGGAGACCACGGATCATGTTTTATGTCACTGCCCTGCTTTTGGTGGAAACTTATGGACAATACCTATCTATCAGTAGGCGATTTGCGGAACATCCATGCCTACATCAGAGCAACACAATGGCTTAATAGCGACGTTGACCGAACAGAATAGGTATATTTGGTGCTGAAACTTGAAAGTGTTATTACAACGGGACTCATACTAGGACCCAAGTGAGCTGTATTGAACGTGGCTACCGAATTAACCTAATCTAACCTAGTTAGACCAATTATTTTCTATAGTGTCGTAGTTTGATAAAGGTTTAAAATTGCTTAAAAAAAAATCAAAGATCAGCATTTATTTGTGCTAGTGGGGCAATGAACACAACGTCAGGTATAGCACACTTAGTGCCATTCTTAACATCTAAATTGCTGATATCATGGATGGATAGGCTGCTGCTACATCTCTGGTTAGAATCAGAGAATGTGGAGTTAAGTATCGGAGCAATCTGGACAAGCTGAACTACTACACCGAATTAACTCAATTTTCGTAAAAACTAACTACTGTATTCCGTACATATTAGCAGTTACTAATTTAAGGACATTTATTTCGGATAGTAAAACTTAACTAAGAAAAGTCGCTGTGGGGGATACAAGTAGTAGCGTATCAATTATACATAGAAACACTAACCGAGATTGTCTTGTTAGGAAACACGCCTTTAGATTAGGCCATAGAAACTCCAAAGGATATACATACATAGATGCTGCATGGAGGAGGATAAAGAAACAAAGAAACATCTCCTCTTAGGGTTTCCAGCATTAGCTGGGCTAAGAACTAGAAAATTTGGAAACCACTTAATAAGAACCGCAGCCCTACAGGAAATAACTGTAGGACTGATCAGCAATTTCGTAGAAAAGAAGAATTGGCTATATAGCTATGTCGGTATATGCTATAGGGAAAATTGCAGGTATCACAATGGGCTTCATAAGCTTAAGAGTGCTGTCTTTCAGCGTTTTTAACATAACATAAGACTAAGAAATTGAATATAAATTATAATATTTATAAAATAATTTTTCATCTTTTTCTAATTGCAGATTGAGGAAGAGCCCTTTGTACGTGTCAGACGTAGTGCTCCAGGATCGGTTTCTAAATACGATAACGACAAGGCAGAGAAACTTCTCACAAAATCCCTCAACAAATTGGCCTCTGGAGATGGACCCACATGGAAGTAAGTAATTGCTATCTTCTGCAAATACAAATTATACACATATTTTACATCTTATGCCTCTTCTCTCCTCCCCTCAGAGTTTCCAAAATTCATGCAGCAACCCGACAAACTGTATCGGGTTATTTAACCAAAATCGACTGTGATTTAATCGATTCCGAGGGTAAAACGGAAAGATGTGAAGTTCAACTATGGTCAAAGGCTTGGGAAGCGAATGGCGAGGAGGTGACTGTCAATTGTCCAAATAAGCCTTTGGTAAAGCAACGCCACAGCCGCTCTGTTGAGTATGCCGAAAAGAAGTCTCACAAAAAGCAAAATCATCACAATCTAAGCAAAGTAGAACATTTGTTTTCGAAATTCCAAGTCAAATACAAGCGCCGCTATCACACCACCATGGAAAGACAAATGCGTCTGCGTATCTTTAAGCAAAATTTGAAAATGATACAGGAACTAAATGAAAATGAACGTGGTACGTAGATTGAACAAATGTCCCTTTGATGGTATGTTTTAAAGAGTTTTTCTTTTTACAGGTAGTGCCAAATACGGTATTACTGAGTTTGCGGATTTGACAAGCACTGAATATAAACAACGCACTGGTTTGTGGCAGAGAGATCCTCTGAAAGCTGCATCCACTCCCAAGGCTGTTATACCCGATATAGAGTTGCCAAAGGAATTCGACTGGAGGAGCAAGGGTGTCGTTTCACCGGTAAGTTTGGCTTGTCGTTCTTTAGAATACCCGTATTTATTTCTCTTCAATAATTTAGGTGAAAAATCAAGGCAATTGTGGTTCTTGTTGGGCTTTCAGTGTCACCGGTAATGTTGAAGGTTTACATGCTGTCCGAACTGGCGTCCTAGAACAATATTCAGAACAAGAATTGTTGGATTGTGATACAACTGATTCCGCTTGTAATGGTGGTTTGCCCGACAATGCTTATGAGTAAGTACTGATTTTATTGTTTACCTAACGAATGTAAGATATTTGTAAACGAAAAATAACTGACTTGTTGAAAAGTTTTGTTTGTACATACAAGTAAAAAAAAAAAAATAAAATAAATTTCAATAATAGTTAAACATAGTTAAAGGTGTTCTTACTAAATTTTAATATATATCTTGATTACTTTTGTACCTCAACGTTTGTAAGTACCTTTCATTATTTTGTTATTATTCGCTCCAAATAAATGAGCTCATTGTCACTAATAAGGACTTATATTTATAACGCTAATTTGTTTTGCTTTTTAGTTTAAATCACTTATTTTTAGTAATTACGGCTGGGGAGCCAATGTTAGGGTTATACAATTTGAACTTTGAAATTGTTATTGGAATTGTATTTATTTTTTTCTTCTTCTTATTCATAGAAATATTTTTGTATAAGAATGATTAGTTCTAAGATCTTTAAATACTCAGTATTGTATTAATTTACATTGTTTACTCATTGAAATACTTATTGTATAAGTATGATTATAGCTCTTAGATATTTTGAATACTCAGGAATGTATTGCTGTGTAATATATTTTTTTGGCCTTATAGGCTTAGTATTACTGAAATAAATGAATAAATAAATAAATAAATAAATAATACACAAAAATCTAATCAATTAGATATAAAATCGGTATTGTTCATTACATACATTGTACATATAAGAACCCTTAAATATAACTAGTTACCTTTTTTTTCTATCAAAACAAAGTATTTATTTCTTTATTTATTTTATTCATGATTCAGTAGTTTTGTTCGTTGATTTGTTTAATTTCCCGTTCAAACGTAATATGTAAGCAACGAAACCTATTCATAAACAGAAACTGAATCAAAATTGTTTGTAGTTATGTTGCGTTTTTTTTTAAAGTTTCGATTGTTCAATCATCTATGACTCTAAAGCAAGGTTCGTATTGGCTCGCCCGCTAGCCGCTCTTTTCCTGAAAATTGGCTCTTAGCTCGCGAGCCAAGAGCAAAAATAAAGAGATGGCTCGCGAGTCGAGAGCTATAAAATTTCAAATGAGCTCTCAGTTTGCGTACAATAAAAGTACTTTTTGGTACAGAAAAGAACTTTTGTACCAAAAAAAGTACTTCGTACCAAAAAGTGCAATAAAAGTACTTTCTGGTATAAAAAAGTACTCTGGTACTTTGTGAAACAGAAAAGTGATTTGGGCAAATAAAAGTACTTTTTGGTACAAAAAAGTACTCTGGTACTAAAAAAGTGCTTTGTGCAACAGAAAAGTGTTTTTGGGCCAATAAAAGTACTTTTTGGCATAAAAAATTATTTGGTACAAAAGAATGTACTTTATAAAGTACTATGAACCAAAAAGTACAATAAAAGTACTTTTTGGTTCAAAAAAGTACTCTGGTACGACAAAAAAGTACTTTGTGCAACAAAAAAGTGCTTTTGGACCAATTAAAGTACTTTTTGGCATAAAAAAGTACTTTTGGTACATAATTTTGGTACTTAGCTCGCGAGCCAAGAGCCACAAACTATTAAATGGGCAAACTTTCGCGAGCTAGCTCTTTATTGAGCTCTTGGCCCGCGATCCGAGAACTCATTTGAAATTTTGTGGCTCCTAGCTCGCGAGCTGATGGTTCATTTGACATTTTGTAGCTCTTGGCTCGCAAGCCAGCTCTTTATTCGGGCTCATGGCTCGCGAGCCAAGACCTCATTTAAAATTGTGTGGCTCTTGGCTCGCGAGACGAGAGCTGAAAAGAGCGAGAGCCAAAAAGTGCAAACCAATACGTACTCTGCTCTAAAGTACGTAGCTAATATATCGAGCAACTGCACTATGAAAGTCTTTAACTAGACAAGTCCAAAAAGGATGATTTTATCCTAGTTCGGGTATGAGGAATATTTTGTATTTTTGATTGTTTCTTTACAGATAATTGGTTGATTGATTGTAACTTTAAACTTTCTTCAACAAAGTTGTTTCAAACATTTTGAAACAACCTTTCCTCATAAACCAGGTTTGATTCAGATCATCAGTAAAGAGTAGTTTTTAGTAATTGGAATCTTATACCCAAGTTTATAACACAGTGCAACACCATTTTTGACCCATGAACAAAACTTTTTACATATAAAGGATACTAATGACCAACTTAAGAAAAACTGCATAGTCACTTTTTTATATCCAAGTTTCGTTTTCTTTTTAAAGGGCTTTAATTTTTAAATACGTGCAAAAAATGTCTGTTCAATTTTGTATCAGCTTTTGCATATTACCTTAATGGACTTCGTAAAAACTAATTGCATAGAACTTTTTATAAACAATACTTATTAATAATGTGTTTTTCAACTTTTTTTTCCTTTCAGTGCCATAGAGAAAATTGGAGGTTTGGAACTAGAAACTGATTATCCTTATCATGCCCGCAAAGAACAGTGTCGTTTTAACAAAGCAAAGGTTCATGTCAGAGTGAATGGCCACATTGATTTGCCCAAAAACGAAACTGCCATGGCTCAGTGGTTAATTGCAAATGGTCCCATATCAATTGGTAAGTTACGACGCACTACAGTGTATTTAAATCTGACAATCCGATTGATTTTAAAAATAATCCTCCTCTCAGGTATTAACGCGAATGCTATGCAATTCTATCGTGGCGGTGTATCCCATCCCTGGCGTCCTTTGTGCAGTCACAGCAACTTGGATCATGGTGTCTTAATTGTGGGCTATGGTGTATCGGAATATCCCTCGTTTAAGAAAATATTGCCCTATTGGATTATTAAGAATTCCTGGGGCAGTAAATGGGGTGAACAGGGTTACTATCGCGTCTATCGCGGCGATAATACCTGTGGTGTAACTGAGATGGCCAGCAGTGCTGTATTGGCTGATTAGGTTATATGGATAGTAGCATTTTTCTATACAAATCTATACATATATATACAATACTTACAAATATTTACTCATCGTGGAATGAATGAATGAGACCAATACCAAGCAGGACACCTTTCGAACAACCATAACACCAGGAATTAGTTGGACGTTTGTTGTTTAATATATTCAAAATTATAGTGATTTAAATTATAGCAAAAATAGAAAATAATTAAAAAAGCAAAAAACAGATAATACAATAAGCCCAACAAAATGTCATAAATCGTAAAAATCTCATTATTGTTATTATTCATAATCCTCTTATACAAACAGACTTTTACTTACATCATCACATACATAAATATATACATACTATTAAACAAGTAAACCTCTATTGATCCCTTTATTAAATTCCCATAGCAATTAATTGTGTCCACTAATACCACTATAACTATATACCAAAACTCAATAAATATTCATTCAACTTTTTACTTTAAAATCCTTTCATATTATAATTATTTTTATTGTTTCACATATAAATTTAATACAAAAACAATTAATATGTACGGCAATTGTTTGTGTTTTTCTCTGTTATTAATTTGTTAATGCGACCATAAGTGAAAAGAAAAAAACAAAAACAATGTAGTGTAACGTAAACCATAATAAACAATTTGAATATTAATAAAAAAAAATCGAAATATTAAGCATTAATCATTTTCATATTCACTCAATTTAAGTAGCAGCAAACGTAATTTACGTGCTTCCAATCCAATGGACAAAGGTTCGGCCGGTACTTCCTCCGATGCAGTATAAATGTTAGCAGGTGTAAAAATACCATTAACTAAAATGGGAATGATATAAAGAGGAAATTAGATATAGATATGGATGAATTTGAACGGATGATAATAACAAAAATTCTTTGCCAAATAAGGCATATTTTTAATGATCTCTGTAGTATACACAGTAAAGGGAATAAACGTTTTGAAGTACATAAATTCAGTTTTAAATCCAAAATTTACAGGTATTAAATGCTATTAACGTACGTAGAACATAATTTGATGCTCTAAGTTTCCCTCTATGCTACTTGTTTTTTTCGAAAGACTTTCCCCAACCTTTGCCACTGGCAGTGGATGGCCTCTTGAAGGTTGTAGTTATGTGGGTTTCTCAGTTTTCTGAATTTATGATTTACTCTGATTTTGAATTTCCCATTAGAAGAGTGTGACGGGTGTGACCTTACAAATTTGAGTTTTAAAGAATATGACTCATGTTGTAATTTGTAAAAATTTCTATGAAACGCGCACAATAATTTTGATGATCTGTTTTGGAAAGTTTTAAGAACCATACAGCTTGCAAAAAAACAATTTTTTTTCTAAAATAAATCGTTTTAGAAAATGTGACGGGAGTGACTTCTATATAAGATATTGATTTATTCGCAAGAAAATAAAAGGATTTACTTTACTTCTTTACTGGCACTTCTTTGCAATCAAATTAAATTATAAAACGGAAGGAAAAAATATTATAAGCGCTTCGATCTTCTGCCCTTCTTCTACAGTTAGGTCACACCTCTTCTGGACGGCGCCATCGAGTTCATTGTCGAAGACTTTTCGAGCTGGAAGAGCATTTTCGTCCATTCGTACAACATGACCTAGCCAACGCAACCGTTGCACCTTAATGCGTCTGACCACGTCAATGTCAGTGTACAGCTCGTACAGCTCATGATTCATACGACGCCGATACTCTCCGTTAACGATGATGGGCCCATATATTTTACGGACTATTTTTCTCTCAAATAGTGCCAGAACCGATTCATCCACTTGTGTCATAAGCCAGGATTCTGAACAATACATCTAGACAGGTAGAACCACTATCTGGTATAGCTGGATTTTTGTCCGTCGAGCGAGAGCTCTGTCATTAAATCGCTGGATAAGTCCGTAGTAGCGTTTATTAGCAAGCAGGATTCTTCTCCGGATTTCGAGGATGACATTATTTGTTTTGTTTATGGCGGAGCGTAGGTAGATAAAATTATCTACCACCTCGAAATTATAGTTGTCAACATTATTCCTTCTGCATACTTGAGAAGGCAGCAGTCACATTCCGCATTTTTCGATCGTTGATGTCTACGTTATCTGCGTACGGGAGTAGTATGTGGCTTTTGTTGAATATTGTGCCACTCGTGTTTACTACAGCTTTCCTTATTATCGTCTTCATCACTATATCGAAGGATCACACTATAGACTGTCGCCTTATTTTAGGCCCTGTCTGGTATAGAATGGCTACGTAAGGTCCTTGCAGAAGACTTCGTGTCAGTCAGCGTCATTCCGCAAAGGCGTATCAGCTTCGCTGGAATAACAAACCCAGCCATGGCTTCGAGTAATTTCTGCTGTATCGAGCAGTCGAAGCCAGATTTTTAGCCGACGAAAAGATGGTACGTGTCGATTTATTTCTCTTGGGTCTTTTCCAGGACTTGCCGGAGTGTGAATATCAGGTGAATTGTTGATTTGCCAGGTCTAAACCAACATAGCACACTCGACAGGACCTTATATGCGATGGGTAAAAGGCAGATCCCGCGGTATTTGGAGCACACACTTGGATCACCTTTTTTAAGCACAGGACATAATAAGCTTAGATTTCAATCATGGGATATGTACTCTTTAAGCCAAACCGTGCGTAGGAGTTAGTGCATGCTCGTTATCAGCTCATCGCCACCGGACTTGAAGAGCTCTGCCGGAAGTCCGTCGGCGCCGGCTGCTTTATTATTTTCAGCCTCGATATTGCTCTTCTTACCTCGACTTGACGTGGTGGTGGGCAATCTAAGCCGTCGTCGACAATTGGTGTGATAATTTCACGTGCGCCGCCTTTTGGAACCAGCAGTTAGTTGCTGGAAGTGTTATCTTCATATATGCAAGATTTCCACCCTTGTCCTTATAGGAGTGGAGCCTATTGCCGTAGCCTTTTGCTTTTACTTTCTAGTAAAATTTTCAGGCTTCACCTCTATCCCTGTATCGCTCTATATCCTTGTTCTCCCGTTCCTTCATTGACGTTTTTTTCGCTTAAATAGCCTGTTTAACTGTCTTGATGTGCCGTTCCCTAACAGGCCGGGTTACAATTGGCTGCAGCGTTGCAATATAAGCGGCATCCTGCTCCTCAGACGCTATGCGACATTCTTCATCGTACCAGGATTCGTCTGAGCGCCGTTTTTCATATCCTAGGACGGTTGTTGCGGCGGTTACCATGGAATGCGCAAAATGCTGCCACTGTTTATCGGGAACTTCAGAAGTAGAGGCGTTGTGGCGTGGAAGGTGAAAAGCCGTCCCCTGTAATCAATGATTTTTCCTAAGCTAATTTTCTTACCCCCGAATGATGCAACCGAGACATTTGTCAATGTCCTAAATGTTTTGCCGGGGTTAAAAGCCTTGCCTTTTTGTCTTTAATTTAGAACCTTCAAACAGTTTTCTTTTTCAAATCCCATTACAAGGGCAACTAACTTACCTAGCATCAATTAAAGTTCAAATGTTGATATGTTATTATTTGTTTCGTTTTTTTGTTGCCACTTACCTTCACATGATTTAAGAAAACTCAAAACTTCTTGAACCGATGGGTAAGCCAATATTATATTCTGCTTAGCCATACCCGTTAAAAGACCCAAAATACAGCGTTTCACATGCAGCCAAGTGTCAGCATAAAGACGAGCTCCTGAACCATTCTCCAAAGCGTGGGCAATACGCGACAAACCGAATTCATAATTCGATTTGGCACAATACAAAGTGCCTACAACCAAATTGACAATGCACAAATGATGATACTGTTTGCCCATATTGCCCTTAAGTTCCTCGGCCTTTTCCACTTTACGCATGAGTTCCTCGGCTTCTTCGTTTTGAAGGGTCATGATGTAGGACACACACAAATTGGCCAAAACGGCAGCGGATACGGTCATGATCTAATAATGACATATTACCAATAATAAGTTGCAAACTATGATATTACTGTCTTACATCATCTCCATGCTGCCTCACGATGGGTTCATAAAAGGCAGCCGATTCTTTGTACTTATCGCCCTGCATAAAGAGCACATGACCAGCATTTAAGCGCCAAATAGGATTCTCCGAGCAAAATTCAGCGCTGGAACGAAATTCCCTTTCGGCACCTACAAAGTCATCATCACGCCAAGATATCCATGCCCGAGCCATGACAACAGGTAAATATCTAACAGTACAGTGATGATATTAAGCAAGCACTGACGAAGAGAAATATTACTTACAACTCCAATGCGTTTTCATAATCCTTCAATGCATTTCTAAGAGCATTTTGATCAGTGGTCGAACGCACCTCTTGAACTTTTGCAGCCAGACTGCGCAACTTGCCCGCCAAGCTTGACGCCAATGTTCCCAACTTCTTTTCGGCTAATTCAGCTGAAGCCTGAGCGGTTATTAAGGCATCCAAAAGCTCGTAGAGATACTAAAAGAAAGTCATTAATGTGGCTCGAAATTTATGCGGCAAAATTTAAAGTTATGACTTGGATCCAAAATGTGTAAATGGAAGAGTGGAAGAAAAGGCAGTGGAAGAGTGAAATCCAGATCCAGATATCTGAACACATATTGGAGACCAATGTGTGTTGCTATATTCATTATTGCTATATTCCTTACCTGTGATAGATATTTATATGTTAGATCCGTGTGCTCAGCCAATATATCTGCCGCCGTTTCATATAGTTCATGTTTACAGCAGATTAGCAAGATGTTGGCAAAAGTTTCTCGGGGGCATGACGGAGGCCCCAGGTCCAGAAGAAATGCTAACTTTCGCAAACCCGCAACTGGTCCTTGAGGATCTGTCAAGGCCATATTATGCAGAGTCACCGGATCCAATTCACTTTCGGCTCTTGGTGGCAGATCTAAGAGAGAATCGCGGGCAGCATCCACTAAATTGGGAAAAAAAATTGAAGCAAAGTTACAATTTCACAAAATGTACATAGCCGTAATCGAACGATATTCATTAGCATGACTAAAGCCAGTTATAAACATACCATTTCCATCATTATACTCGATCGCAGCTTTAAGGTTTAATGCTTGTGTTATGCCGGACAGAGCCATTGTTATAGGGTTACCAACACTGCGTGCACTACCATCGGTGTCGATTTGAGCTCCTATACCCAATTCTGGGTGATTCCTGATGCCTCTCTCGACAATTTCAGCTGGGTAAGATTAAGTAATAATTTTAGTTAGAATAAAAATACGTTTCTGTATTGCAAATCTGTCAAAATGACTTTAATAACCCCTCTGGTGTTGACTTTTTTTTATAATTTCTGACTTTTACGTCGAAACTTCTTAAAATAATAGAAGTCAAGTGTTCGTATGTTTTTTTTTTTCGGACGTTCCCACGCCTCACACTTACCCGCCCCTACCGCCGAGAGGGCACTGTCCCTTAACGTGGGACAACGTACACACCAAGGTCCGGACTATGGCGGATTAATTTAGAGTAGTTGGCAACCCCGAAAAAAGAAAATTTATTATCAGCTACAGAAAATCATCAGCTGAATTAAAATGGATAAGATATAATAAAAATAACGATAAGACGACAACTAGGGTATTCAGTTCAGATGTCTCATAATACAAAGTTTCAACATTCCGATATCACTATTATAATTTACTACATCACGAAGTTGGTTGTAATCATTACAAATTCTACGGAAGGGGTAAGAATTTGCATAATTTGTCCTATAGAAGTTTAAAGATATTGGGTAAAAGTGTCTAGAGAATCTACAAGGGACATTGAAATTGACATTCGAAAGCAGAAATGGCGAATCAGCATCACCATCCAAGAGTCTGCACACAAACGAAACCCCAAGCATAGTCCTTCTACTCTCAAGAGTAGGTAGTCTAATGAGTTTTAATCTACTCTCATACGACGGCAAATTATTGTCACATCTCCAACCGAAACCACGAAGACAGAATAACAAAAATTGCTTTTGCACTGATTCAATGGAATGCATATGTATACGGTAATATGGATTCCATATTACCATGGATGGAGATATGTACGGATCAGAGAATTCCGTAGCCCATCTTTTAATAAATCCAAGTGTAGATCTAGATCTATTGACAACCATGCTTATATGAGATATAAAGTCCAATTTCCTATCCATAAGAACGCCAAGATCAATAAATGTGGTAACAGAATCCAAAACAAGACCATCAATACAAAATGTAGATAAAATTCTATTACAGCGAAAAAATGACATATGTTTACACTTTTTTAAGTTGAGATCCATTAAATTGGCCTTGCACCAATTAACAAAGCGGTCAATATCATTCTGAAGTCTGACCGTATCGCCACAGCTGCTAAATAACTTCACATCATCAGCGTACATAAGTATTGAACTATGCAAGATAATAGAAGGAAGATCATTTAAGAATAACAAAAATAGCAAAGGGCCTAAATGACTACCCTGAGGAACACCGGATGTTACATTAACCACCCTGGACACTGTATTATAAAACATTACACGTTGCGTCCTTTCAGAAAGGTAAGATTTGATCAAATGAAGGAGATTCTCAGGAAATCCCATACGATCTAGTTTCATCAACAAAATACGATGATCAACCCTATCGAATGCTTTACTAAAATCGGTGTAAATTACATCAGTTTGCATTTTCTTAACAAATCCCAAGAAAACATGTGTTGTAAACTCAAGGAGATTAGTAACCGTAGAACGAGCCTTGAGAAAGCCGTGTTGTTTCGGTGAGATAATTGACTTGACCTGAAATGTAAGGTTCTCGGTAACTAGTTTTTCCATTAACTTAGGGATGTCACTGAGTTTGGCAATACCCCTATAGTTAGAAATGTTTGATTTTGTACCAGACTTAAATAATGGTAATATATACGACTCTTTCCACATGGATGGAAAATGACCTAATCTCAAAAGCTTGTTAAAAATATCAGTTAAGGGATAACAAAGACTCGATGCACAACCACGCAAAATGCAGGCAGGAATACTATCAGGACCTGGTTTGCAGGAAAACTTAAGAGAAGACAAAGACTTAAAAACAGAATTTATGTCAAAGCTGAAAATATTTGAGATAGATGTACTCTCAATAGCATATGGATAGTTCAAAGAAAATTGAATATTCGAGTCAGCATTCCTATACGTGGATTGAAAAAAAAATCTGCGAACATATTAGCGATTTCGATGTAATCCGACGATGAATCGTCATTGAAATGCATTGTAGGCGGAAAGGACGCCGATTTGCGTTTAGAGCGCACAAAGTCGTAGAAAGACTTAGGGTCGTTAGCAAAGTTAGATTTCATATTATCCAAATACCGCGCATAGCAATGTTTATTTAATATGTTGTACTCAGCACGAACGGCCGAATAATTAGCAAAATCAAAAGTCGAACCGGATTTTGTAAATCACTTAAATAGGCGAGATTTTCTGTTTTTAAGCCTTGACAACTCCCTTGTACTCCAAGGTTAACCACTGTGCATCAAGTTACGGCGAGTCAGAGGTATGCATTTAGAAAAACATGTTTCAATAATCTTATAAAATTTTTGCAAAATTACATCCATGGATCTGGAATTGAAAGGGTCCATTGTTAATAGCGATAGTGGAGGCGCAATTTTTACGAAAACACGAAAAAAATACTTAATTAAAGGCAGCGAAAACTTGAAAAATCATTAAAATTTTTACAAAAATCCAACTTTGAAGTGCCATAACTTCGTTATTAATGATTGGATTTTAATCAACTATCGTGTTTTTAAGAAATAATTTTATTATCTTTTATTTTTGTCACAGTTCAGTAAAATCGGTGAATTAAAGCGAGAGAAAATGGCAATTTAATAGAACTACCTTTTTTCAAAACACTTAAAATGGAAATTTGACCATATCTCAAAATCTGTTCTACTTTCCACATATCTGAGAGCAGATTTGAATTCAGCGTGAAATTTTACATTAAAATGTATTATTAAATGTATATTATAACTTTTGAAATTTTGTGACATAGTGTAATTTGTTAAATTCTTCACTATTAAGAAAATAAACAGATTTTGAAAATCAAGTGCTTAATTTTTATTGTTAAATAAACGTAACTTTTTTTCCCCTTACATTCCATGAATGAGTTATGGGTAGAGTGCTTAAAACCAAAAACCGTCTTAACGGTTGTCTTTCTCCGAAGCCGTATGCGGTGTTTAAAAAAATGATATTTTCGAATACCCGCTTTAACTGTGTTTTTGGTGTCGATTAACCGGTTTTTTATGACGGGGGTAAAATCATAATTTTTATAGATTGAGTTACTTAGAAGGTATTTGCACAGTATGATAGTTCTTAGCAAATCGACTTATAGACAGATGTTTAAGCTTATACAATACTCTTTAGGTATTAAAGGTATCTTTTATTGAAATTTTCTTAAGCAAAATTTGTTTCAAAAATGCAGCTAAATTAATGTTACCTCTCTTCTTAAAATGGGTTGGAAGACGTCGGTATTCATATGAAAAACATTTATTGTCATTATCTTCTGAACAAAGTATGCAATTGCAAAAAAGAGCTAACCTTTTGATCATCATACATTAATTGTGAAATCACTAAGATATAGATGGGACCTCACCTTGAAATGTTTGGAAGCCGTCGTTATTCCTATGAAAAATATTATGAGTGTCCTATCGAAAAAACGTTGGGATCAGGATTGTACTTTCAATTAAAAGAAGAAATTTGAGAAAATATTCAGTAGTTTTTTTTATAGCATTTTCAAAAAAAAAAGTTATTTGGCGGACTCTTTATTAGCAATTCATATCACCTAAACTAAGCATCCAATTGTAAAAAGTAGGTTATTTTGTAATCAAATCGGTACCCTCATTTTAAACTTTGCTAAGAGTAAAATGTAAATATAACAGGAAATACGTTCAGTTTGTTAGGAATATAGAATCCACTTATGTTATATGTAAAATTTCCTTATAACTTTATGTTTGATTAGACTGATCAGCATGAGAGTTAAATAGGATATACATTTAAGCAATCTGGATTGAAAAAATTGAAAACATGCTGATTAATCGTTTAGGATAAAGTTATCGATATTCATATGTATTCATATTTAATTTCATATTTACACCCATGTTCTGGAAAACAATTCGGTTTGAAAACAGAACAAAATCGGAAATAATGTATTAAAAAGTATTACCATTTTACCGATTTTGCTCTGTTTTCAGACCGAATTGTTTTCCAGAACATGGTTGTTGTTTTATTTTACAATTTCCGTAAAAACGGTCAAAATCCAGTTTTTTACTAAATCAAGTATTCGAAAATCAAATCCCAGCAGGAAGTATCGTCATACACGACTTTGTCGTCAACGCTGTCCTCAAGACAAAATGCGAAAAATGTATGTACTTGTCGTCAAAACACTCGGTTGACGACAAGCTGACCGACAAAACACTAAAGTTGTCGTGCATAAAAAAAAAAAAATTCAATGTAACGGGACAATAACGACATAAAATTGAAGAGACAGTAGTGCATGACGGTTCATGTATCGCACGTTTTCAATAAAACTGCTTTAATTTTTTATTTTAAATTATAAAGCACTAGTAACGACAATTTGATCGACATTGTCGGCCATTAGGTCGTGCTTGACAAAGCGGACACTTGTATGAAAATTTCGTTGACGATTTGTATGGACGGTCTCCCACATGTCATCAACGATTCACTATGGTCATGCGGATGTCTTGCAGACACTTCCTACAGGGATTGTTTGAAAATACTATTTTCCAAATGAAACGGAAATCTTTTTTCTGAAAAATTTAAGTATTTGAACACTAGGTATTGTAGTGTAAAAAGTAAATATGTAGTGGGACACTACAGTATGGGTGAGCTTCTTACTTTTGAGTGATTAAACCCACAACACAACCTACAATTTACCGACGAACCCAAACATCAGCTGATTTTTTACAACTTGAAACTCAAACTGTGTTTTAATAGAGACAAATGTGAGTTTTAACGAACTCTGTTACACCTTCGCCGGAGTTGCTGTCGACAACATTGATGGGGCCGCCGATCAAATAAATACCGATGACTGAAACAGAGGTTGGTCCACTGCATGATAGTCGCGTGTTTTTACCATTAAAATACGCTCGACCAATATAATTGCCCGACATTAAATATAGATATGATGAATCTCATATCAAAACCTATAAAAAAAGGGATATTTTGAACCCGACCCCCTCAGATTTTAATGAAATTTTGCATACAGCTACATTTTACCTACTGAAATACAACCTCATTTTTTGAAATTACATTTTTGAAAATATGTGGGCGTGGCAAGGTACCGAAATATTTAAAAAATGAGGGTAATTGGTACTTTTAAGTTACGATTACTATGGAATGACTCAACCGATTTAAAAGATCTTGGTGCCATTAGAAAGGTATATAAGACTTTCGAAAGGTATATAAGGCTTTCGAAAACATACACAGCTTTCACCCTCAGTAAAAAATACACTTTTCTATTATATTGATATTATGACTCGATTTCTAAGTGGGTGGAGTAGTACATTTGTATGGGAGGTACCTGAAGGGGTGTGTCTAGACTTCCAATTTTTTTCTCCAAAACTGTATCCTGCTATAGCTTTACTAAATACAGAATTTGGGCACGATCGCGTTGGGTGTATTGATATTATTACTCGATTTCTAAAATGGGCTGAATGATGTATTTGTATGGGTGGTACCAGAAGGGGCGGGGACATGTAGCCCATTTGCAATACCGTAAGTAGTTTTGGGAAAATATTAACTCGTGCAAAATTTCAAAACATTTGGTTGCGTCTTTCGAAAGTTATCGTGCGCACCAGCCGGGCAACCAGACAGACGGACATGGCTCAAACGATTTAAAAAGTCATGAATCGAATTTTGTTAAAAGAAACCTAGGGTCTAAAGTGACTCCTTCAAACGGCGAAAGACCTTTATAATTGGGTTTCACAAACTTGTAAGACCTCCATAAAAGTTGCTTAAGTTACGCTGACGACCACAACAAAACAAAAGAAGAGCTATTTTCAAGGTATAAAAATGTTTATACTAATACAGGAACTCAAAGCTTCCATTCTTTTATACCTTTAGATGATACTTCACTAAATGTTAGCAAATATTCCGAAAGTCAACAGTATTTCTTGCGAAAAATTTTTCATAATTTTGGGGGGTCTGAAAAATGTATAATACGATTCTTGTTCTTATCTATTAGAATTACCAAAAAAATCTGTAAAACTTCCAAAGTTTAGCTACATTATTCATTTTTGTCACACAAAGATATCAAAATATAAGGAACTTAACAAGAGATGCATTTACTTAAAAATTTAAAAAAAAAATAACAAAAACCCCATTTTAGTTGTTGGATATATTGTATATATTAAAAAGACCTATCTAAAAATATTTTTTCAGTGTAATATAAAATTTGTACAGTGTATGTTTTCGAAAGCTGACTTGTATACCTTTCTAATGGCACCAAGACTTTGCAATTCGGTTGAGTCATTCCATAGTAATCTCAGCTTAAAAGTACCTATTACCGTCATTTTTCAAATATTTCGATACCTTGCCACGCCCAAATATTTTCAAAAATGCAATTTCTAAGAATGAGGTTTTTATAGGTAAAATCTAGCTATATGCAAAATTTCATTAAAATCTGAGAAGTTCGGGTCTAATGAATATCGGTTTTGATATGAAATTCATCATATATATTAAAAAAACAGTACAGAATGTTCAGTCTGACTGTTTAAGACCTCCACTGACTGTTAAAAAACTTTATCCTATGTATGGTATTGTTTAAGTCTTGAGTTATGACTGCTGGTTGGAAATACACCTTTCGGTCATCTCGTACAGAGATGTAGTAAAACAGTTAAAAAGGCTAAAGAAGGGTCATATTCATTCCTGAGCCACATTTTTATGGGTGTACACTGTACATCGTACGCCAAATATGTCTGAATTCAGTGTACTTACAAAAAAGTACCTATGTAAAATTATAAGAGTGAATTCGGTCATTTGTGTGGGAGGTACCATAAGGGGAGTGGCAAATGTTTCGGTTTTCTGAGGGTTTGTGTGTTATTACAAATTTATTAAACCAACAAAAATTAATTGTCCTCCAGTTGTTTGTTATTTTGTTACTTTAGCGAAATGTACTCAACCTTTGCTCACGCTTTGCAACGTTGTATGCCAATTAATTACTTTTTCTCATGCCTCTACTCACCCGTATAATCGATAGCCTGTGTCTTTTCCTTTTTGCGAAAATGCGACAAGGCCAAGTTGTAGGCAATCAATGGATTAAAACCACCAACTTGGAGGGCCGTATTGAAACGCTGGACAGCACTCTCAAACTGATCGGCCTGGTAGAGAAGGCAGCCCTCGTCGTTCAGGGTTTCAGCAGTGCCACCAGTGCGTTGATTCAAAATACTTTGAGCTCCTGCAAAATCCTCACTGGAATACAAAATAGCACTTTGCAACTGCAAACATTGCTCCTTGAGCTCGTCATTTTCACCGATTTGCTTCAAGATTTTTAAAGCATCAACAAAAATGCCCGCCTGATACAAAGACTGAGCGTAATAGAATCTAAGGACGAGCAGTGAAATACCAATTGGAGTTTAAAATATGTATGAAGGAGTGTTAAAGTTGATGGTTTCACTCACTTGTATTTAGCCACCTTGGGCATTAAATTACACAATTGTTCGTAGCAAGTGGCCGCTTCCTCGTACTTCTGGGCATAATAGTAGCAATAGCCCAAGGTGGATAAGCCGGCGCGGGCATTGGCGGCATCGCCCAAATTTATAATGCACTCGATTACATCGTCATAGCGTTTGTCTTTGATCTAGAAGAATCATATAATTAAATCTTAAAAGTTTAAGATTTAAACTTTTTACTTACCAAATTGTAAATAGTACGTGTTATGTGTCCTTCTCTAAGGATAATCCCCTGATGCAACATATCTCCTCGTCACAATATGTTTTTCACACTCACTTATCCTTCCAACTATCCTGAGCAATGTGTACATTCATTTTGATGTTTCGTGTTATACAAAATTTTCCAAGTTACCCGTTGTCATGGCAACACAATGAGTTGAGGTGTTTAACCAGTACAATTAGACATAAGGGGTGGTGTGCAAACCACCTTTACTCCATTTTTGGAGTACTCTGTCGTTCGGTATGAATTAGTAGCTGTTGGCAGCGACATCCTTGATGCAAATAACTTGAAGGAATTTACCTAACTTACGAAGATTTAGAGGAGCAGAGAACACTTAATTGTTTGCAGTGTCGTATTGGGGATTTAAGAATACGGTTCGCTTTAAAATTGTTGGTATTGAATATATTTAGACTTAAAACAAATGTTCCTGAAAACTTCACCTAACCGAATTATTGGCCAAATGAGTCTTAGGTGGATGTTTTGAACAATATACATAATGAGTTAATTAACATAATTAATTAAGTTTTAATAAAATAAATTTTTTAGTATTTTAACTTATACAAATTTAACGGGTGGACAGCGAATTAAGGTTTAGTTTGAATTTTCCAAAACTTGCGTGACATATATAACATTTAAACATACTTTAGAAACGCTTCCTAAGCTCGACAACACTACGTTGGGCTTGCTAACTTTCCACACACACCCTCCGCTCACTTATCGAAATTAAAACCAGTAAGAAAGTTTCAGTCGGGCAACCCGACTGACATATACCCTCACCCTCAGTAAAACATAAAATTATCTTATTCGATATCTAAAGTGGGCGGAGTGGTACATTTGTATGGGAGGTACCAGAAGGGGCGCGGCTAGACTTCCAGTTTTTTTTTTTAAATTTGGGTACGATCGCGTTGGATTTATTGATATTTTATCCTTTTGTAGCTTTACTAAATACAGAATTTGGGTACGATCCCGTTGGGTGTATTGATATAATTACTCGATTTCTAAAGTTGGCGGAATGATGTATTTGTTTGGGAGGGCGGTATGCCATTAGGCCCCACGAAAATACACCCCAAATCAAAAATGAAATTAGGCCCCAAAAAAATATATGGAAAACAACAAAAATCGAAATTTTATGATTTTTTGGGGCCTAATTTCATATTTGTATTGGGGTATATTTGCATAATGCAATTAGACCCCAAATGTCTTCGTGACAAAAAAATTATAAAATTTGGGGGCCTATTGTGTGGCATAAATATTAATAGGAAAATAAAGAAAACGTACAATTATCCCACAAAAACTAAAAACACGCATTTCTTTAATAAACCAAAGAAAACCAAAAATCGCTAGATTTTTGGAAAATAAAAAAGTCTGCGGCTCTTCTTAAAAAAACTAAAAACATGAAAAATTAAAATTTTCTTTTTTCTAAAAATCGCGCGATTTTTTAAATAATTGTCACCTGCGGCGCTTTCCACGGAACATACAATTTACCATATGCAATAAAAAAAAACCCGTGATATTTATAAAATAATTTTTCGTTTTAAACTGTATTATTTGTTAGTTTTAGTCGATCGTATTGTATATACAGTCGAAACTCTCTATAACGAATTCCAAGGGACTGGATATTTACTTCGCTATAAAGAAAATTCGCTATATAGAAAAGAAAAACAATTTTGTTCCTTTCAACATTTTTTATTTGTAGTAGTCAGTTATTTTGGTTTGAAGTAAATTTTTCCACTTTTCTTCTTCAATATAATTTTCTAATACATTTAGAGAAGTTTACACAGTGTTGGGCGTTATTCAATAAATTTTTATTCAAATAACAAATAACAAATGAATTTTCAATCGTTATTTGTTATTTGGAATATATAGATTTCAAATTTCAACCGTTATCTTTTTATTTGTGCCACAAATAATTATTCGACATTTGTTAGTTGTTATTTGTCAAACAAATATCATACAAATAAAATATTTTTTGATGTGAAAGGAAAAACGAATATTTCAACAAGTGAGCCAGAGAAAAAAACGAAAAAAAAGAAAATTTCTCATACATATGTACGTACGTACATTATTTGACATTTTATTTGAAATTTCCGAATAACAAATAAAAAGGTGACAAATAAATCTAAGTTATTTATTTTCCCAAATAAACAAATACAAATTTGTAGTTGTTATTCCAAATAAAAACTAAATCAAATTTATTTGTATCTTTTTATTTGTTATTTAGAATAAATTTTGCCCAACACTGAGTTTACACAGTACATATCGCGATATGCAAAGGCAAACTGATAGTGACTGCAAGAAATGTAAGCGATGGTAATAATTCCAGTTGTCACTTGCATAGTTCGGTGGTTCCCCAAAATACACTTTAAATTTTATGGTAATTAAACGATTCAAAGCATCAGTCTCTGCTTGTGCTTTGTGAAAGCAACAAAAACAACACCACCAACAACACATAAAAAGCAACTTCGATTTCTTATTTGCGTGCGTGCGTTCGGTTTTGCCTAAATTCGTTATATGGAGATTGAAAACGCTTCAATTTTTAAGTTACGGTCGCAAAAATGCTTCGTTATAAGGAAATATTCGCTATAGGGAAATTCGTTATATGGAGATTATAATACACTCAAGTAGACTCAAAACACAGTGTTCTTATAATTGCTTCACAATAAAGAAAATTTCGTTATATAGGAGTTCGTTATAGAGAGTTTCGACTGTATATCAATTTACGTTAGTGTATCAAATTATACATCAAATTCGGCTAACGATCAGAAAAGTCTTTTTTATTGTTTGATATTTTTGGTCAAATTCAGTGTGTCACGCACTATGATGACGCTTTTCGAACTCCAAGACGAGTTCATCTTCAGACCCCTTTGTGACGAACTGATGCACAATGGTACATCATCAGCTGGATATATATCTACAATTATGTCAAACATGTACATACGAAGTAGATATCAGCCGAAAAAGTCCAGAACCAATTGTAGTTTGAATTTGACTGTTAATATTTAAACATGAGAATGAAGGAAATTCTTTCCCCACGATTAAGTTTTGTTCTAATCGGATAATAATTATGAGCAAGACACCGAGTTAGAGTGTGAAAATAGTGCCTCCATATAATTGGTTGCAGTTAATCCAAAAAAAATTTTTAGTTTTATTTTATCACTGACTTTAATTCGTAACATATGTTCACATTAACTGAGGTCAGTTCGAAATTTTTAGGACACGTAATCCAAGAAACATTTGACATTAAAGTCAAAAATTATTTTTTTATCGACTTTGACAAATTTTTAAAAAATAACGGTAAGGAATTTAGAATAAAAAAAACGTACATTCTGTGCACAATTTTGTTTCCAATAATACAAAAAAATTTTGAAAATCGGTCGAGAATTGCGGCCTTAAATTTCAAATGTCCAAAAAACCACTGTGTACCGTAAGTAGTTTTGGGGAAATATTAACTCGTGCAAAATTTCAAAACATTTGGTTGCGTCTTTAGAAAGTTATCGTGCGCACCAGCCGGACTGACAGACAGACAGACGGACGGACGGACATGGCTCAAACCTAGATTCTAAAGTGATTCCTTCTATGTGTTACACTTTTGGGTCGTATCAAATGATATATACCCTTCTACATGTAGGGTGAGGGTAAACAAATCTGTCTGCAATTGCATATCTATATCATATCTAAATTAATTTATAACTCCGAAACTGTTTGTTATGTTAAGAAATTATATATAAAAAGATTAAAGAAATTTTAATTCTTAATTTTTCTAACTCCCCCTGTTTATATCAACGGAGGGAGTTCTGTCTCCCCTGAAAAAAACTAAAACCTTTGCATCGCTCCTTCTGGTTGCCCCCATACAAATTTCCAAAATGACTTTCATAGTTTTATGTACATATATTTTTTGTAATTACATTGAATACAGTCACGTTTTGCATACGATGTGTGCTTCAGACAATTTGGCTCAAGAATAAATATGAACCTTATCGGTCCTTCTGGTACCTTCCATACAAAATCACCTAAAATTAATAACATTTTTAGAAAAAAAATTGAGTTTAGAGAATTTAAAACTAAATTTTTTAAAAGTTGTGGCAAAAATATTAATTAATTGTTTTTGACCTTTTAACAACAATATAAATTAAATAAAAACAAATCACAAATATGTTATGGTTATTAATATCATGATGTCAAATATGTTTTCAGATTTTTTTATCAGGCACAATTTTTTAGTTATTTTGATTTGGATTTTTTCAGCTTTCTTTATGTTGCGTTAAAATACATTTAGCATAAATGTAATGAAAACTTTATTTGATCCAACAGAATCTTATCTAAATAAAATATCCGATACTAGTAGAGCTTAAAACATGAAAAATTAGAAGAACAAATATGCATTTTCTATTAGTGAACAAATTTTTTTTTTTTACTTTATGCTGAATATTCTTGCAGTCTCCTAAAATGTTCCAGGAGCAGTCAGCGAATATAGTAGGCATATATTTTCCTTCGTAACGCTTTTCTAAAGTTAGAATGTCTTTGTGGAATCTTTCACCATATTCATCGCAGCAGCATTTATAAAAGAAATCCAAATAAAAGGACAAAAATGCACTTTCAAGGACATGATCCATCACAATTTTACGTAGAATATTAAAAAGAGAAAAAGGTGATTATAAAATCGAATAAGCGATAATTGCAGCCGAAAAGTCTTGTTGCTGATGTTGCCACCTGTTTCTACTAAATTTTTTAAAAAAGCACCTCCATACAAATTTTTAATGGAAAACAAAACTTATTTTCAAATAACTAAAAAACTATGCCTGGTAGCAAAATTCTGATTACGTATTTGAATTTCATATTTTAAAAACTCTTAGAAACACGCAATGAAACACAAGAAAAAAAACCCTTGTCGAACAGTGTAATTCAAGTTAATATATTTAACAAAAATATTATTTCTTCCTAGTTTTGATCATTCTGAAATAGAAAATACAAACTCTTTCTTAAAAAAATGAATTTTTTGAAATAATTTTTTATGAAGCAATAAAATTTAGTCCCTTAAAATTTATTTGAGTTGTGTTGTTACCTATCTGTGTGACGACGACTGTGTATGTTTATCAATCTCCTACGATGGGCCATGGCCTGTGGTCTGGGGGTGAACCCTCAGAAAATAGAATTGAGAAACAGAGGCGATGCACCTAGCTGTTGTTCTCGATCAAAACCTAAATTGGTCAAGGAATATCGGGGAAAGCTTAAAGAGGGGTGCCAAAGCCAAAAGAGGATGTACTATGCCCGATAATGGCTCTCTGGAAGATGTTAACCCGCCTATTTCTTACCTTTCTGGCTTAGTGGAGGAGTGAACGTGTAAAACAGCCAGCAAACGTTAGATCTCCAGAACCGACGGTAAAACCGCTAGATAGCTCTGGCCAGAATAAAGCTGATCCCGTACATGGTTGGCCTGTGCAGGCATGATTTGAGACTGGCCGGTGGTATTCTAACTGGCCACTGCAATATCAGGCAACTGACAGGCTAATGGGATAGATGCATACTGGACTACTGCCATGTGTGTGACGACGTGGGGACCAAAAAGTGTTTTGTATCAGATACATATGGGTATTTCCATAGAAAAGTCCACCGCGATTGAAAAAGTTTGAAAATAAAAAATTTTCTGCCTTGTATTAGTAAAGACAAATTCTTAAATTTTATTAAATTAAATCGTTCGAAACTTATCTTATTTTTATTTATGATGCAAAATTTCTTTAATGATCTGATCACCTCTTTTTCAGTTTTATCATAAAATATTAG
Source organism: Muscina levida (assembly GCA_964034835.1). NCBI lineage: Eukaryota > Metazoa > Arthropoda > Insecta > Diptera > Muscidae > Muscina > Muscina levida. Next base: position 65,600,594 of record OZ035880.1, on the reverse strand, counting down.
TTACATCAGTAAATAACTTCAGTAATAGTAAAAAATTATTAGTTAGCTGCAAAAAAATTGAAAAAAGTTTTTAAAGTTTAGCAAATTTATAATATTCCAAATCATATTAAAAATGGCTTTATAAAAAAAGTCCGACTCAATTCGCTCTGGTTTGTGTTTTTGTGAAAGAAGAATGCAAATGACTCTATTTTGTCACGTAACGTAACCCTTTTTATTTGCTAATATTTTAGACTCCGTCTCCCTTACTAAATATAGATCTTCTTAAGTGTTACACAAAAAGATAAATAAGTAATAAAAAAAATCAAGTTTTCATTGTTTCTCATCTCATTAAAAATTACGACCTGTCACGTATGTGACGGAAAATATACATTTGAATAAATTACTCAGGTTGAACTCATTGTTTTATATTTTTACAATACCGTTACTGTGAAATATTATAAACCGATGGCTTAATGTAGAAAGGACGTATCTTGTTTTTTTTACGAAATCGCATTTTTTGCATTTAATTGTAGGGGACCATCAAACACATGTTTTGTACAAAACAAAATTTAGTTATGTGAATAAATAACTAATTCATAGACATTAAAAAGTAGCCCAACTGTCAAATAACGTACAAAACAAAACAGCAAAACACATTTTTTCGTGGAAACTGATTTTAAATATGGGCAATTTCATTGTGACGGGTGTGACGATATTATTCAAATTTTTTTGCTATAATTCATAAAAAAATACCATATAAGGAACACCCTAATATAAATTTTTGATAAATATATGAAAAATTTAATATTTTTTTTTCAATTGGTTTCGGCCCCCTCCGAAATTAAATCCTGGCTACGGCCCTGCGTAGAAAGATTGTGATGTAGGTAAATGGTCAAAGTATTTTTGATTGTGTTAAACATCTACTGTTTGCAAAAAACCACTTTTCTAAGTAAAACACTTTAGAAAATTGAGACGGGTGTGACACCATTTTGCGACGGGTGTGACGTTGTAAAAAACCTCTACAAGTTTGAAGACATTAAAGTTTTTATTGAGTTTAATTATATTACAAACATAAAGGTAAACATATAAGCAGATAAAAAGACATGTTTTAATTTTATCTTTTAAATTTAGGTAAATTTGTACATTAACCTCACGCAGAGACTGCATCAGTTTTTCTTAAGATATGCATTTTTCGGATATGGTTTAATGCCTTGCATAATAGATACAAATACACATAGTGAGGGGACATCTTTTAAGAAGTGCGTAATAATCTCGTTAAATAGTTAGATTGTTCCAGCTGCTCTTACCCATTATTATTTTCTTAGTATTTATTTTTTTCCCTCTCATATTTTTCTTTATTTTATTTAAGTTTCTTTCTTTGGTGTCGCATTATATTTTTGACATCCATTGAAAATATTGTGCTCCAGCTTTGGTGAGACGAGTGTGACCAAATATTTTCTTATCAAATCACTCGAATAAAAAAATGTATGGCAACAAATTTTCATTATTTTATTAATTGCCCTAACATTGTTAATGTTGGGAAGTATAATAGGTTTATTATATGAAGTAACAATTTTATTAAACTTTTAGCATTTTTGCTGTGCCGGGTGTGACCGAAAATTTTAATAATTCTATTAACTCACAACCATACAAAGTCGAAAACCAAACAAGAGTTAAGTATTTCCAAAGATAACGATTGTAATAAATATAGAGAATAGGAAATATAAGAAAACATCAGAGTCCAATATTATACCAAAACAATCAATTACCTATATGTATATACCAGAACAATTTCATTTTGGTAATTAATATTTTGGCATTGATCTGTTTTGGTTGTATTGTAGATCCAATATCAAATTATAAATTCATGATCATTATTTGAGTTAGCTAGTAAATACAGTGCAAAATACATTTTGACTCATTTATCAGAAATTTACTATTTTGGTTTTCGAACGTTTTCTACCAGTTCATTAAATAGAGCCCACACTGTACATATACAGTATACCATTATAAATAAAGCTGTAATTCATAATTGCGAGAACGAGAACAAATATTTGTTTTCATTGTTGTGCGAGTACCATAAACTCAAATATACTCGTATTTGAGCAGAGATTTAGTTATAATCTCCTCACTAAAAACACTATCATGTCATTGGCTTGTATGTTATATTTATATTTGTTATTGTTATTAAGGTATTTTAAGTTTAAATAGCAAAAAAAACTTGTTGCCTTGTTATTTTATTTAAGCGTGTAACGTTAATAATGGTAGATTATAAATGTTATGCACTTATATGCATGAAAAGAAAAATCGATTTGTAAAAACAAATCGATTTGTAGAACTTATAGTTATAATAACACAGTACAACATTGTTCAGGGCATTGGTTTGGGACTCAATTTTGAGAATTGCACGTGAAAGTAGCCTTAAAAATATAAACTTTTGCATCATTCGTTTTGTCAATTTGGCTGCATTTATAACACTGTTCGACAAGGGTTTTTTTTCTTGTATTTCATTATGTGTTTCTAACAGTTTTTGACATGGGAAATTCAAATAAGTAATCAGAATTTTGCTATCAGGCATAGTTTTTTGGCTATTTGCTAATAAGTTTTGTTTTCCATTAAAAAATTGTATGGAGGCGATTGTTTAAAAAATTTAGTAGAAACAGGTCGCAACATCAGCAACAAGACTTTTTGGCTGCAATTATCACCCTATTCTATTTTATAAGCATGTTATTCTCTTTTTAATATTCTACGTAAAATTGGGATGGAACATGTCCTTGGAAGTGCATTTTTGCCCTCTTATTTGGATTTATTTTTTAAATGATGCACCGATGTGCCCGATGAATATGGTGAAAGGTTCCACAAAGACATTCTAACTTTAGAAAAGCGTTACGAAGAAAGATATCTGAATACTATATTAGCTGACTGCTCTGGAACATTTTAGGACACTGCAAGCATATTCAGCATAAAAGAAATAAAAATCTTTCTTAACTAATAAAATATACATATTTGTTTTTCTCATTTTTCATATTTTAAGCTCTACTTACTTACTTAAGTGGCCCATTTCAACTTACGAACGTGGTTCATAAGTTTGAGGCCTGAAGTACTAAAGAATTCCACACGCTTCGGTCTTGTGCGTGTGTTCTCCAGTTAGTCCTACCAGATGGTGGCACGTCGCCTACCACTTGGTCCTTCCAACGGAGTTTGGGTCTCCCTGCTCTGCGCCGTCCTTCAGGTTCGCCTTCAAACACCTTTCTCGCTGGAGCATTACATCCATCCTGGCAACATGACCCAGCCATCGTAGTCGTTGCATTCTGACCATTTTAGCTACGTCGATGTCGTGGTAAAGCTCATACAGCACATGGTTCATCCGATGGCGAAACTCGCCGTCGACACAGATAGGTCCATAAATTTTTCGGAGTACTTTTCTCTCGAATACTCCCAGGTTTTGTATGTCCGTTGTCGTAAGCACCCATGATTCGGCAGCATACAAATGAAAGGATAAGATTAGCACCTGGTAAAGCTGTTTCTTAGTATTCCGAGATAAGGTGGTATTACTAAAGTGCTGCCAATGTCCGTAAAAACATCTATTGGCTAGCACTATTCTCCGCTTAATTTCTTTGCTGACATTATTTTTCTTATTGACGGAAGATCCGATGTAGGTAAACTCATCTACTACCTCAAAACAATAATTTTCAACGTTGAAGCTGCGTCCTCATCGAGAGGACTCTTTGTTCGTCGAAATCATTATTTTTGTTTTGACCTCGTTGACCGCTAAACCCATTTTTGCCGACTCCTTTTCTAGTGATGAGAAGACTGCAGTAACGTCCCGCAGATTTCGGCCAATGATATCTATATCATCGGCGTAGGCTAGTGGCATGTGGCTTGTGTGGAATATGGTGCCAGACATGTTGACACCAGCCCCTTTCATCACCTTCTCCATTACTATATTAAATAGTGTACAGGACAGGCTACCACCATCCGGAGGTGGACAGTTAATACCATCGTCATGGATTAGAGCGGGGTCTTCTGGAGTGGTGTCAGTATCCAGTAAATTTCTAAAGTGATCTCTCCATATCTTCAGAACGTTATCCGGGTCCGTCACTAGCTGACCATCGCTGTCCTTGCAGGAGGGAAACCCTGTTCCACGCATTCTCGCTTTAACTCTCTTGTAGAATTTTCGGGCTTCCCCTCTACTTCGGAGTAACTCAGTGCACTCATCCTGCCTCTTCTTCAGTTCCTTCTTTTTTCTTCTAAAAAGACGAGTTGCCTCTCGTCTCTTCTCCCTGTGCCGTTCACGAGCAGCTCGCGTTGCCATTTGCTGCAGTTTTGCCCTGTATGCAGCATCCGTCTTTCTCGTGGCATTGGGACATTCATCATCGTACCAGGCATCTTCTTGAGACGGCTTTGAGTACCCAATTACGCTTCTCGCAGTCCGTTCTATCGAGTCGGCTATATATTGCCACTGCGAGGTTATATTATCAGGGGTTGGAGCATTCCGCAGCAGTTGAGTTAGGTGGTTGGAGTAGGCATCCGCTACCTCTGTGGTCCGCAGTTTACCGATTTCCAGCTTTCGTTGTGCCTGGTTACGTACGTTTTTCGCCATGCTTAGCCTAGTGCGTACCTTAACTGCGGTAAGGAAGTGATCAGAGTCAATGTTCGCACCCCTGATCACTCGTACGTCCAGAACACTCAATGCGTGCCTTCCATCGACTACCACGTGATCTATCTGATTCCTCGTCAACTGATCTGGAGATAACCATGTTGCCTTATGAATATATTTATTGTAAAATCTAGTGCTGCTAACTACCATATTTCTTGCCGCAGATAAATCAATCAGTCTGATGCCATTGTTCGACGTTTCGGTGTGCAGACTGAATTTTCCGATTGTAGGCTCAAATGCGGTCTCCCTACCTATTTTAGCATTAAAATCGCCTAGTACAATTGTGATGTCATGGCTGGGGCTATGGTCATATACATTTTCTAGGCTCTCGTAGAACTCGTCTTTCTCCTCATCGCTGTTCTCTCTGGGCACATATAAGTGTTATGTGGAAAAACTTTGTTTTGACTCTTATGGTGGCTATACGTTCACACACCGGCTCTACTAGTATCGGTTATTGTATTTAGAAAAGATTCTGTTGGATCAAATAAAGTTTTCATTACATTTATGCAAAATGTATTATAATGCAACATGAAGAAAGCTGAAAAAATCTAAACCCAAATAACTAAAAAACTGTGCCTGATGAAAAAAATCTGAAAACATATTTGAAATCATGATAAATATAAATAACCATAGGAATCACAATTCAGACACCCAGAAAAATTAAAAATATTTTTTTTGTATAACAGTGTAATTTAATGGCCATACGATAATTTAATTGCTTAAGATGAATTTTAATAGCTTTTTCTACATTTTAACACGGTAATTTCTCGGTATACCGTACGGAATATAAGTAGGTAAGTAAGTAAGTAAGACTTCCTTATAACTTCAGTTTGATCAAATAACCAATACTGCCAAGAAGACATCACCCCGTTACCACCGTGTACAGTGAAGAATATAGACCGAAAACTTGACCAAAATACAAACCTTAACCCGTTAGATGAATTTTCGTCATTTTGTAGTTTATTGTTTATCCAGACATTTTAAAAACATTTTATATACATTCAATGAATCCATGACAAATTCCTGTTGCGCTTGTAGAGAACACCTCATCATCTCCTTTTTCACCTGTTCGTGGTTATCACTCATCTCTAGGGCAATAGATGAGGCGTTTAAATAAATTCCCAGGAATTTGAAAGAATTTATCGTCGCCTAAAACCGTATAATTTATTCTCATAAATATTGCTATAGAAATTTACATATGGCACATGTTCGACAAAAGAGTAATAATTTAAAAATTGAAAAACTAAAAGTGTAACTCTTTGGTTGAGTCTAAGAAATTATTCTGAGAGGATACCATTTGTACTTTAAGTATAGATGACCACTTTATGTGTTTATTTCTTCTTCTTTTTATTGCGGAAAATTAAAATTTAGAAATATTGAGTTGTAACCTTTTTGTTGAACAAGTGCGGTTTATGTATAGCTTACAAACTTACAGTTTTAGAATAGCATTCCAAATAACCCGAGGGATCTTCGATAAGGCTACAGGATTTAAGCGTGTGACAAATTTCATCGGTTGTCTTTGCAAGATTTTCCTTCTCAGCTTCAACATCTATATCTGTCCAAAGTTGCCGCTGCCGCTTATAGACTCTTCCACTTAAACATTTTAAGTTAGAGATTTCATATTTGTCGAACACACTTCCGGCTTGGTCCATATAATCAGTAAAGCACTTGGTACTAAAGACGATGCCTTCGACCAACAAAGAAGATCCTAACAAAACTTCTATGAGTAATGTTGCAATTCTTAATCTTCCCACCCAGTTCATTGTGTGTCAATGTCGCAACTACTGTCATTGCTGTTGTATTAACCCAAAAATATTCCGCTCTGCAAAATTGTTTCTTGTAAAAGCGATAGGCGCGTTTCATAGAAACGTATATCTTATCACTGTACTACCGATTTCAGTGGCACTCGCACTACTAATGACAATGTAAATTTTGGAATCAGAGAACGAAGGCATTCCTTCTTAAGAATTTAGTCATTTTGTTATTGTTTTGAATGGACAGGTTGTTGTTGCCTTAGTGATAAGCATATGACAACAACCTTACCGAAGACTTGTATCTGCAACAGTACTCGGTCTGTAACTACTCTCAAGTTAAGATGATGCTTTATATGAATATTATAAGAGTGTAGTATAACAATAGGCCGACCGTGGCATGATGGTAAGAAAACTCTAATAAACATGTGGATGATCTGGGTTGGAGCCACGTCACAAACATCCTCGATGTTGACGACAGCAACTTTTGAGTAGTCGAGTCAATCGGCATGTCTAGTAAAAGATTCTCTGTCGTTACCCACCCAGCAAAGCCAAAAACTACGACATTGTCTGATATCCGACACGTCTGCACATTGTCTGAACTCAGAATTCTGTAATTCTGTTTTTTTTTTATTTTGCTCCGACATATCTGATCGAGTTCGCAGCGATTTCAGAACTCTGCATCAGAGGAAACAACAAATTGTTATTGAAGAAACAACAAATTTCCCTTCAGATTTTCCTACGATTTACGTTCAGAAATCTTCAGTCATCGGTACGAAATATCTTACAACATATAATCATCATACATTTTTAGTAACGACTTCAGCCCGATTTCGGATGTTTATTTAAGGACTTCTGGCAAAAATCGGTACGACGCGTCGGTAAGAACATCCGAATTACTTGGAATATTTGGTAAGATATCGGTCCGAATTTGTAACGACGAGTCGAATTTCCCTCTATTTAAATTCGGAAATCGTTCATACATCCGCACCCCTCCATACGTTCTTAGGACCGACTTCGGGCCAATTTCAGATATTGGAAGATTTTGTCGATTGTCGTACCGATATCTGAGCATTTTGTTTGCTGGGTATCCATGTAATTATATTGGACAATAGGAGAATGAAAGTGCTGATGTTGTATTTAACATAAATATTTAGATCTAATGAAGCAAATCGCGCGATGGTTGCTGCAGTAGCTAACAATCACCCATTACCTCAATAGTGTCACCTCTTCAGATAAGTGCTTGATGATGCTTGACAATTGATCCACCAGCACAAAACAACAGAGCCTAAGGAACCATCAAAGCAGTAGCTAGTTAAACATGAACCATATAAGAAAAAACGGGACCTCCTTCAAAAGTAGACGACCCCCGCAAACTTTATAAGGACCATGATTTAAGGATATGCACCTGGAATGTCTGAACTCTATACAGAGATGATGCCTCTATCCATCTGGCGGATGTCCACAATATATACAAACCTGATATCACCGCCATACAGGAAATACGATGTGCGGGACAGGAATGCACACGCCCCCATGGAAGACAAAAAACGAGGATATTAAAGATACATTCTATGAGCGCCTGGAGGAAATATTGTTTTGTCAGATGTTAATGCTGAAATAGGAAGGAAAGATGCTCTTGGTTCAGCAGTGGTTAGCTCCGCTTCGGAAGTGAGATTCCCAAGTAAAAATATCCACAAGGCAATCTGGATATGCCCTGATCAAAAGACAAGAAACCATATTGATCACGTGGTAAACGTTAGAAGGCGTGTCTCGAGCGTTATGGACGTGCGTGTGATATACGGCAAAAGTAATCGCGTGCAGAAAAAGCGTCTATGGAAGAAAAGAGAGTGCCAGGATATCTGAAATTACAAGGATAGAGGTGAAGCCAAAAGTTCTTCCAAAAGGTAAAAAATCATCGACGATGGAGTAGATTTTCCACCACCGAGCTTAAACCGCACTGCAATTGCACGGCTTAAGAACAATAAACGGAGTTTTTTAAAGATCGGCTGCGTTGAGATGGCAATGCAAGTTCGTCGTAAACTTGCTTCGGCTATAGGAATGCATACCCGATGATTGGAATCCGGGGTTTCTATGCTCTATGTGCTTAAGAAAGGCGATCCAAGTGTATGTACCAACTATCTAGGGATCAGCCTTTTACCCATCGCATACAATGTCCTGTCTAGTGTGTTATGTGAAAGACTAAATCCCATCCTAGCGAACCTAATTGGATCTGATAAATTCACAACCGACCAGATATTCAAACTATGAAAAATCTTGGAGAAGACCCACGAAATGCAGATTGACACCTACCATGTGTTTATTGATTACAAAGCTGCATTCGAAAGACCGAGACCGAAGTCTCAATAAAAATAAGCAAAAATATGACAAAACCATAGTGTGTCTGCATGATAGTCTGTCATACGATTTCTTTAATATTATAAAGGAGATGGATAATGCGGAAGACTACAAACACGACTGGTTTCATCTTTATAAAGAGTCACATGCTGATCACGTATGCTGAAGATGTTGAGTTCATTGACCGTGGATTGCGAGATGTTACTGCGGCGGCCTTTTCGAACATTGTGGGTCTGGTGATAAATTAAGACAAAACCAAGTTATTTGTTTCACGATGACAGAGTCTACTCGTTTGTCACTTTGTGTGAACGTTGTCAAACGTAACTTTAAAGTGGTAGACAAATATAAAGTGCTCCGCCTTATGTAAAACTAATAAAGTCAACCGGGAAATCAAGAGACGAGTTTTGACCACAAACCGCTGCTACAATGCGTCAACTAAGCGATTTAGAACCAGTATCTGGTATAACTGAACTTTTTTTCGTCGAGAGAGGGCTCTGCCATTAAATCGCTTGCTTAGTTCATAGTAGCATGTAGTAGCAAGCAGGATTCTTCTCCGAATTTCGAGGCTGACATTATTTGTTGAAACTAATAACTCGTTCACCATTAGACCCATTTTCGCTGATTCCTTCACTATATCTGAGAAGGCAGCAGTCACATCCCGATGTTTTCGCGAGTAGCATGTAGCTGTTTTTGAATATCGTGTCACTCGTGTTTACTGCAGCTTTACTCATTATCCTCTCCATCATTATGTTAAAGTGGTCACACGATAGGCCGTCGCCTTGTTTTAGGTCTCGTCTGGTAGAGAATGGATCCGTAAGGTCCTTGTCAATCTTCACTGAAGACTTCGTGTCTGTCTCCGTCATATACAAAACTCAGCCACGGCTTCGAGTAATTTCTGCCGTATGGGGGTGTCGAAGGTACCTTTATAGTCGACGAAAAGATGGAACGTGTTGATTTGTGTGAATAAAATGCAGCTTCGCGATGTCTAACTTTCTTTGTATTTGGTTACGGGCGTTTTTCGCTCTGCTCAATCTCAATCACTCGCGCACCTTGGCTGCAACCAGGTAATGATCCGAGCCAATATTAGCACCATGGATCACGCCTACGTCCATGACACTAGATGCATGCCTTAAATCTATTACCACATGATTAATTTGATTTTTGATCTAATTGTCTTATCTTTCGTCGGGGCATGAGCACAAATCCGCGTGATGTAGAAATATTTCGCCTTGTTGCGGATTGTGGCTATTCAATCGCTAAAAGGATTGACCGCAAGAAAAGATGTCTGAGTCTCTCGCCAACTGCAATTCCACCTCCAAATTCGTGCTTTTCGGCATGGCAGCTGTAATAGATGTCGCGATCATCCTTGTCCTGGCCATCTAATCTCCTGGATAGCGGTCATGTCAGCCTTATATTTCTCTAGGACATCTGCCAGTCGGATAGTGACACTTCCTCTACAGAGAGTCCGGACGAGTTAATCATGGTCCTTATTAGTCTTGCGTGGGTCGTCAACGTTTGTACTATTTCTTTTTCGTATTTTCTAACCCAGTAAAGGTCCTGAAGTCGGGTGGCTAGCCTAAACATCAGGGTTCGTCGCTCACTATCTGCCGCTATTGATGATAAAAAAAATATCACAAACAACGTGGGTCATGAAGGAGGTTGTGAGTCGGCTTGAGAAGCAAGATTCACTTTACATGCCAAACGGCAATGATCTAGCTTGGCAATAAAACCAATTTTTGGCGCAAGAAAGGTCGACCAAAACTTCGTTGCAACGGATGGACCAGGTGCAAGAGTTGTTATATACGAGTATGCTGGGTGTTACGAACTATTTTAGGAGCGCAAATGACCACAGCACTTGGAATTCCTTTCTATGTGCGGCTAATGATTAGTAAATTTCTGTTGCTGCTGCTAAATAAAAAGAAGAAAATGCAAGTTTGAACAATTTATTTGTATACTTCTTCTAGTCTTACAATAGTTATATGGATATTGAAAGAAGACAATACCAGGTTTTTTAACATTCGAAGGTATTACGCCGCTATTATTTCTCAAACTATTTTTTATTATCTATACCAAATTTTTTAAGTTACTGGATACTTCAACCGATTAACTCAAATAATACCCATACAAATATTTGTGATTTAAGATTCGGAGACGAGTTTTTTTCATCACGTTGACATACATCTGCGACTGACTTTATATACACATAGCACATAGCATCCGCTTAACATTTTCACGCCTGTACTGCAATAAATTAATCCGTATCCTTGAAACTTTGCAGTAATTAAACTCCCAACAGCAATTTCATGTCATATATCCACAAATTATACACAGTCAAAAATCCATATAATCTTTGTATGTAAATGTTTTTTTTTTATTATTAAATTAATTTGGTATTAAGCTGTGATATATGCAATAACACGGATATTTAGTAAATATATGTATACTCGTACACGAGTAGAACTGTGAAACTCAGCTATGATTTTAAATTAAGGATATACAAATGAATAACATACATAACTATACTGGTACATATTGTATGTACATATGTATGCTGTTTGTATGCACTGGACACGTTTTGTTGCAGGTAGCAGGTATTTTAGTAGGTTACACATAACAATGAAAAAAATAATGCAATAAAATAAATTAAATTTAAATGAAATATAAAACTATTCGTCAAGATAATAATGATCACCACAGGCCAGATGATTTGCCGCCAGGAGGATTGTGTACTTTGATTGATGCACGAGGGCCAGATGTATCCAATTCATCTGTAAAGATAAAATGAAAAAAATATGATTTAAATTATATTCATCATAATGTAGGGGAAGTTTTAATTGTATTGTACAGCCAAGGTGTAGCACAAAATTTAAAAAAAAAAACTTAAACAAGACTTTTACACTACATGAATAAGTTGTGTTATCCTTCACTCAATTCATCATTGGAACGAGTATGTTCATAAAAAAAAGTATGTAACAACAAAATAATTTTTTTTGTTAGGATTTCTGTCAGTGTTTGTGTTTTTTTTTCTTTTTTGGGCCTCATGAGAGTTATTTAGTTATATGATTGCATTCTGATAGTAGTCTCAAAATACATCTCTTCTTTAAAAGTTTATAAATTTCATATGAATGAATATATGAGTCCGGACTTAAGCTTTTTTCATGTTTAAGATTTAATAGTTTTATTAAACTCTTTTGTGTAATATTTTGGGTTAATTGTATTGTTTCTGTCGTAACAAGAAACACTACATGTGGCCATCTATATTCAAATTTTAAGAAATATAGAATCTTTCTTGGTATGCCGATCTCTACCTGCCGTCTGCAAGTCGGGCAATGGGCCGATAATATAATCAATCAATCTCTGGTGACAATAGATATGGGCTTCGGTAGTCAAAATGTGGTAGACAGTGCGCTGTCTTGCAACCTATTTACTAATGTTTTTTGGGGTTGCAGAGTGTTATTACGCGATACAAATAGAAATTTTGTTTGTTTAATTTAATTTTCAGTATCGTATAGACTGAAAAACGTCTGGATCAATCGTTTTGAAACATTCACAGAATATAAGTACCCAGTAGGAAGTGTCGTCATACACGACTTTGTCGTCAACGCTGTCCTCAAGACAAAATGTGAAAAATGTCTGTACTTGTCGTCAGAACACTCGGTTGACGACAAGCTGACCGACAAAATACTAATGTTGTCGTGCATCAAACAAAAAAGTTCAATGTCACGGAACAATAACAACATAGAATTGAAGAGAGGAAAGTAGAAGTAAAAAATTTTTAGTTTGTTGGAAACAGCAGTGCGTGAAGGTTCATGTATCGCACGTTTTCAATAAAACTACTTCAATTTGATATTTTGAATTACTAAGCACTGGTAACGACAATTTGAACGACATTGTCGGTCATTATGTCGTACATGATTGTGTGGGCGACATGTCGCTTATTTAGGCATCAACGACAATTTGACCGACGTTGTCGCTCATCAGAACGTGCATGACAAAGCGGACACTTGTATAAAAATTTCGTCGACGATTTGTATGGACGGTCCCCTACGTGTCATCAAAGATTTACTATGTTCGTGCACCTATCCTTGAGGATGTCTTGCAGACACTTCCTACTGGGTAGCTGCGTGGTGGTTAGAGTTTTCAAAACCGAAACCGAAAACCGTGTAACCGGTTTTTTTCTCCGAAACCGTATGCCGGCTTCTTAAAAAATACCAATTACGAGCACCCGGTTTAACCGGTTTTTTGAAGTCGGTTAACCGGTTTTTAAAAAAGCAATATTTTACAGAAGATTTCTACGTGAATTATAGGTAAATCGGCAAAGAAGGTTGTTTTTGTTTCTTTAACCAAATCTTAAAGGATGCTTTTATTAAAATTTCTTTATGCGATACGAAAATTTGTTTGGAAATTGCTCGATGACTGTTTTCTCTCATCTTTAAATGGGTTGGATGTATTCCGAATTCATATAAAAAACTTTCAATTGTCTTTATCTCCTAAACTAAGCTTCCAATCGCGAAAAAGGACTATGTCACTTAGATATAGTTGGGAACTCATCTTTTATGGCTAGGAAGCCGTCCATATTTATATGAACAAGTTTAATGTTGTTATCTCCTAAACTAAGTGTCCGATCACATATAGGAACTTAAGTTATGATTACCATACAATAGTTGGGAAATCACCCAGTTACAGTTGGGATCAAAATTTTAAATAGATTGGGATCTCACCTCCAAATGAGTGCGAAGCCGTCGACTTTCATATGAAAAACTTTGTGCCTTTATTTCTAATTCTAAGCACACAATGGTAGAAAGAGCGTTAATTTGTGGTCAAATTGATACCTGAATTCTAAACCATACTAATTGTAATATGTAAGGAAACGTATTCAAAGTTTGTGAGTAATATAAATTCCACAGTATTTCTTTTTACCGATTTTGCTCTGTTTTAAAACCGAATTGTTTTCAAAAACAAGGCTGATATACTAAGTTAAAATTTCCTAATAACTTCTGTTTGGATGAACAGGATATAAATATATATCTTTTCATATTTAATTGCATATTTGGTCCTATTTTACAGTTTCCGAAAAACCGAACGAAACCGGTTAACCCGGTTTTTAAGTAAATCATGTATTCGAAAACCGATTAATTGGAAAAAGGCATTTTACAAATAAACCGGAAACCGGTTTGCTGAAAAATTCAAGTATTTGAACACTGTAGTGGTGGTTAAAATAAGGTTCTTAAATTTTTGATATATAATAGGGTGCTTTCATTTATGAGCAACGATGGACAGGCATATTGGACCTTATTATTAAAAACACAATATCTGGAGGCCTGTTTAACCAATAGTCTTGAAAAATTTTGTGGATGTATCTGACAGCATACTTCGTGATCTCAAAAAAAAAGGACGTATCGGATCAGTGGGTGTGGCATACAACTTTAAACGACAGACAGTATGGATCTGGGCGGTGCAACGCCCCTTCTTCAAAATCACTCTGACGATTTTTCTACTTGAATGATTGTTATGAAAATTTCACGATAAGGCACTGATGGTCCTTGGCTATACTTAGTTGTGATTGAATTAGAGGCGTGGTACCGCCCACACAACTTGAACTCTAAAATGGCTGTATCTCATGAACTATCAGAGGTATGAAGATGAGATTTGTTATATATGTTGTTGGTACAGTGCGAATTACAGCCAGGGTAGAAGTGGCCGGTGCCACGTCACTTTTACATAATAATATAATAGTTTAATCGTTCTGACAATTTCACAGCTGGCCTAGAGATATGAACAGGATATTTGAAACCAAGTTGGTAAATACACTGTATCAGACAATTTTCCGTACGCAAGGCAGTTGAGAACATATTTTAAGGTATCTTTAAAAATATATGGCCGATTCAATTAAAATGTTTTTTTTGTAAAGTTCAATGCTTTAATTTTTTTTCGAATAAAATCAGCCAAATATTACACAGTAAGACAAATTTAAACTTTTTACCTCACCCATGATCAAACTGACCAGATTCTGAAAATATAGCTAAAATAAAAATATACGTATCTCTCAGTTTTTCTAGATCAGCTCATTTAAGTTTTTTACGAGCAATTAAATTTTTGGAGCAAAGCTCCCATACAACGACTCGAAACTGACTTCCTTCTGTTCGCAGAACTCAGAGAGTTGTCTACAGATTTTGACGATTTTTTTTAAATGTATTTCAAATGGCCAGGATATGGTTCTGACCAATCCCAAATTTAAAATTTGTCACAAATTAAATTTGTCACAAGCAAATTGTCGACAGATTTTGATGATTTTTTTTTTAAATATGTTTCAAATGGCCAGTAGCGGGTTCTGACAAAGTTCAAATTTATAATTTGTCAAAAATTAAAATTGTCACAAACTGTCAAAAATTAAAATTGTCACAAATTTTTTTTAAACGTTTTTCAAATGGCTAAGAGCTGGTTCTGACTAGCAAAATGTGTTGACAAATTAAATTTGTAACAAAATTTATGACAAATTTTAAAATCTGTTAACAACTCGCAGAGTTCTGCGAACAAACAGAAGTTGTATGGGAGCTTCGCTCCAAAAATTGAATTGCTCATAAAAAACTTAAATGAGCTGATCTAGAAAAACTGAGAGATACGTGTATTTTTATTTTAGCTATTTTTTCAGAATCTGGTCAGTTTGATCATGGGTGAAAAATCGTGTCGTACAGTGTTATTTGAGATATGTAAATTGAATTATGTTCTCTATGTTTTGGTGTAAGGACGATTGTTTGATACTGTGTATGAATGTTATGTTCAGTACATCTTCTGATATGATGCAAATAACTTTTTGGGTAATTACGGCTAATAAAAAAAAGACTATGCATCAAAGAAAGTGATATCATTTATATCAATTTTGAGATTCAGTTTTTCAGGCTAAATTTATTAAACAATTATTTCCATTGAGGCACTTTCTCTCGGAGGTATCAACTCCAGAAAATATATGTCAAATTCTAGCATTGTTTGCTGTAATATTGTTATCGTACTTTCCAGCAAATTCCAAACAACTTTGGAATAAGTTCAAGCTTCATATGAGTGAGGATAGACATTAGGGCGTTTCACTAAAAAAAATTTGCAACTCTTGAAGCGGAATATTACAGCTTGTGATCTAAAAGAATTTCGAAAATTTTTTGGGATTTTTTGAAGATGGGTGTGGGGTCGCTGAAATTGATTTTATCAAAAAAATGAGGTTATGGAGAAAAAAATTTTATATTATTTTTTTCTGGTGCTTTTTGTTCATACAACTAAACAATTCTCTTAGCAAGGATCCGATCCCACGACAAAAAAATTATAGGTGTGAAAAATTATTATATTATGGACCACTTTGATAGTCTTAAAAGTGTAAAATTATTTTTCCTAGATTTTAAACCTCGATAACTTGAAAAGTTTTCAAAATTTTTTCAAGATGTAAAATGCGTTGGAAAGGTCTTTAAATTACCTTTCATTTAAATTACTAGGAAAAATAATTTTTCACTTTTAAGACTATCAAAGTGGTCCATAATATAATAATTTTTCACACCTATAATTGTTTTGTCGTGGGATCGGATCCATAAAAAGAGAATTGTTTAGTTGTATGAACAAAAAGCACCAGAAAAAAATAATATAAAATTTTTTTCTCCATAACCTCATTTTTTTGATAAAATCTATTTCAGCGACCCCATACCCATCTTCAAAAAATCCAAAAATTTTTTCGAAATTCTTTTAGATCACAAGACTTAATATTCCGTTTCAAGAGCTGCAAAAATCGCAAAAAACGCATTTGGTGAAACGCTATAATGGACATATTATATCAGCAAAGACAAATGCTTGCAAATAAAAATCCTGCGAAACCAAACAACGATGCTTATAAGCAAGATCTTCAGCCCGTGAGGGATTACAAAATCAAATGTAATCAAATTTGCCCAATCTGCAACCGCAGCAAATGGAAGGCTATTGTGGAGGATTTTATTTCATAGACGCACCCGGCGAAATTGGATGATATTGGCGAAAATTCGATCACAAGACAACATTGCACTCAACACCCTGCAGGGGGGTCTCCTACCGGAGGGCCTTTGGGGAGTATTGCCCCCACGGACCCGACAAAACCCCCAGTGAAACTCTTTCTGGCCCTGCAAGGCAAAAAGAAGGTAGTAAAGAGGTACCTCTTTACGAGCTCTGACCAAGGAGTCTAAAGATGGTGCTACGGGAGGTCAGGTGTATCCAGGGCGGTTTGACCTAGGTATTGTTTGGGTTAGGAACAGCTTCGGCTGTGCAACATAGTGGCTGTGGTTAGACCAAAATTCAGACTAGTAAGCCAGAGTTTAATGCTCAAAAGAAATGGAGTTGGGTATATCTTTATACCATACGAGACTCGCATCCTTCATTGTGCACCGATATATCCTATTTGGTTAAATGTGGCGTTGCATTCTCAGCGTCTTTTTGATAGATACCAAGGGTGTAACAGAGATGGCAGGAACACTGTAACGTTGTTAGGGGCTTTTTTCTTCATAAAGCGAAAGTTTATAATTGTAACAGTAACCTTTCAGTTTATGTTTGTGTATTGTCCAAAGCATGATAACCAGTGGATATATTGATGATGCTAGCCGGATGGGGTACCAAGGTACCTAGCAGAAAGTGGTAATTGCGGTCAGCCGGATGAAGAGCATTGTTCCTAGCTGAAGGTGAAGAAGTGTAAATCGGAGAATACTTTGGTATTCTGATAGTGGAAGTGGGTCGGCCGGATGGGGAACTTCGGTTCTCAGCTGATGGCGGTGTGGTTTGTAATTAAAATTAGCAAGAGTGTTGAGGAAGGAATGGTTAAGTCAATATGACCAAAAATAGAATATTGAAAACATCAAGTAGCAAATAATAACAGTGGGGGTCAAATCGGACGGAGTGCAAGTCTCGAGCTTGTGCTTGTCACTCAATATGGTATCCCCACATAAGTATCAAGCACTATTTGTATATTTCGTGGAGTGTTGTAGAATTAGATACAGGCCTTAACAGCCGCATAGTAGTATGTTCCAGTATAAAACACAAAGACTCATGTCACTCAATATTAAATTTTCTGAAACGCACTCTTGCAATATCCGAAAAATTCTTCAATGGGAAAAAATCCTACAAATATGCAAGATAATCGTATGGGATGAATGCACTATGGCACATAAAAACTCCATAAAAGGCCTGGATCGCACCTTAAAAGATTTTAGAGGCAACAACAGACTATTTGGAGGAGCACTCATTCTATTAGTCTGGAGATTTCCGCTAAACACTCCCAGTGGGTTCCCTGTTCAACTCCTACAGATGATTTGGCGCTACTGTTTCGCATTACGTCTAACAATTAATATGCTTGTGCAACTTAATTTTCCAATGCTTGCATGGGAATATAAAAATTCCCATTGTAAGGGGTCAATGGGAACACTATTTCTGACGCAATCTATTGAAGAACTTCATAATTATTTGCGTATTTCCAAGTATGAAGGAAAATTTAAAAAAACAACATTCATTTCGAGGACTTGTTTTACTTGCTGAATATTCTGAATAGAATAAATGGACATGCCGTTACTTATAAATCTTAGACGCCCCATCGATAATGCTACACGAGACAAAGAATTCTTCAATTTCCTCCTCTTTCATAGATTTTCATCACAAATTTCGCAACTGAAGGTGGGTGCACCCATCACCTCACCTTTGTAAAGGCAGCTTTGTAGAGGATACTATAATAACTGGAAATTATCCCACGCATTCGATTTCAAAAGAATGCAGTTTCCGATTTGGTTGGCACTGCGAGAAATATTAATAAAGTGCAAGGGCAGTCGCTGCAATTTGTGGCTACGTACACGTAAGAATAAAGATTTTTATATATTTGACCATGTAATTTCGATTGGCCCATATTTTGTCACGCCATGTTATTAAAGTATACAGAGAGTCATTATCCAAAGTTAAATGTTTAACACCCACATTATGCGACAATTGACTGTCCCATTAGATTAAAAACCCATGTTACAACAAAAATCTTAAAAGTTTTTTTAAATTTATTTTTTAAAAGTGTAGAAAATAAATTTAAATTTATACGATAGTTTGAATAAAATCAGTTGCCGCCATATGTCGTAAAGTAGGATTTTTAATTCTGGCCCAAGATAAAATATTGTATTAGAGGTACCTTAACTTGTGTTAAATACCGTTAGATACCAACATTTTCTTGTGCACTATAGCTCCTTCTATTTTTTTATCGCATCATTGTAAGAGGACTACGAACTGTGGGAGGGATTCATCCCATAGACTTAATATGACCCAAAAATTCCAAGACCACCAGAAAAACACCCCAGCTATAAGAATGTGATGAAATCGCCATTATTTCCTTACAAGTAACATAATTATTAGCAAAAACCACTGTTAGGTATGTTAATAAGTTATGTTAGTATGTCAACCAAAGGTAAGTTTTCCTTATAACTATCTTACTTAAACTTAATATCCCTTTGCATCCCATGAATGAGGTATGTGATAGCTTCTCGCGTTGTTGTGAATTAACACGCTTTCTATTTTTAGTTTCACAACTAACGGCACTGTTTGAGAAGCTCTTACTAGACACGCCGATTGACTCGACACTTAATACTGCGAAGTTGCTGTCAACAACATTCGAGGGGTGCCGACAATGAAAGAAACAATTTTTTTTCTTAAGATAACTGGAGCCAGGGTTGAACCTGCGATCTCCCGCATGGTAGTCGCGTGTTCTAACCACTATGCCACGGCCGGTTTCTTATATCTCTCTCTCCTA
Source organism: Muscina levida (assembly GCA_964034835.1). Lineage (NCBI taxonomy): Eukaryota > Metazoa > Arthropoda > Insecta > Diptera > Muscidae > Muscina > Muscina levida. The sequence goes on along the minus strand of OZ035880.1, from coordinate 65,581,066 downwards.
AATGTGGTTCGACAACATCTCCAGGATTTGTGTAACTGAGTGCTGTCTAGGGCACATATTGCAGTGTCAAGTTTTACAACGCTTGTAACAATATATCAATGTTATTGTTAGTATTTGTAGTGTATTTATATGTGTCGTTATAATTTTATTCTTAAAGTAATTATATATTATTTTTGTTATATGGATAACATGCGATTTTATTTCGATTTATTAGAAAAAATTATAACACAGATTCATGATTTTGTCTCGTCTGGAAAATTGGTTAGACCTTGACTCTTCGCAAATCGAGCTGCTGGCAACTTTAATTTCACTGGAATTACTTACGGCTTACTGAAAATGTGGACTCTTGGAGATTCCTTGAACCTTCTACATGCGCCTTTCCTGAATGCATTGCGGGCCCGGCTTGATTGCCTGGCACATTAGCATCCAAAAGTGTGTGCGATATTGGTTTCTGATATGAAATCTCGCTATCCATGACAGCCAAATTCAACTTTTTGGCATTGCCATTCAGTTCAGTTGGTTTTTGACCATTACTTTCCTCTGTTGCTGGTACTTTACCTTCCATGACATCGTACACATAGGGTGGGCGCACGGGTGTGTTCAAAAAGCGACCAAAGCCTTCAGCAACACGCACATTACCGTCTTCAACGCAGACACGGCCGCGCACCAATACGACTTCGGGTACGCCGTGACAGACCATGCCCTCGAATATATTGAAATCACAATTGTGGTGATGGGTGTCTTTAGAAATAGTGCGGGTGGCATTAGGATTCCAAATGACAACATCGGCGTCGGAACCCACGGCAATGATACCCTTTTGCGGATAAAGATTAAAGATCTTGGCAGCGTTGGTACTGGTGACGGCAACAAAGCGACTGGGATCCATGATACCGGCATGGACACCCTTCTCCCACACCACGGACATACGATCCTCGACGCCGTTAACACCATTGGGGATCTTGGCGAAATTGCCTTTGCCAATTTCTTTGTGTTCCTTGTTGAAAGTACAATTGTCACTGCCGGTGGTTTGCAGGTCATCACTGTGGGCAATGAAAAAATAACATAGAGTTAGTAATACATTTAATACCTTAAGTTGTAAGATAATTTGCAATTGTGATGTGAATTTTATACGATGGACGAAAAACATATATTTCCTTGGTGAATAAAAATATAAAAATAATTTACTTTAAGTTTCTCCTAAATTGGAACATTTTCTTATAAATTTTTTCATCTCCTTAACTTTCTATTAATAAAAAAAACTTACTTTCCCTTTATATCCTATGAATGCGATATGGGAGTGCCTCTCGCGCTATTGTGAATTAATAAGCTTCTATTTTTAACCTCACACAGCGGGACCAATATCTTTGAACATTTGATGAATCTAGATCTAGCCCTAAGTCCAAATTAAAAGTTTTTCTTTGAGAAAAAGTATTTATAAAATTGATCGTTATAAATTTCTGCCTTACACAAACTAACCTAGATATAATTTCCTGGCACATCTTTAAACGGACAAAATTTCAAAAGATTCCTGACTAAATCTGATTCTATGATCTTCCTTCTTGAATGCTCTTTAGTTCTGTTAAATTTTGTCTTCTCCATATAGTATAACAATTCACTTCCTTTTTGTCATGTACATTTTAAACTTACTTTCCCAATAACTTCATCATGAATTCGGGTGTTGTAGGATCAGATCTTAGAGGAGGACTAAGGATATGCGAAGCGGCATGGTGGAAACAGTGATGGTGGCAGTGGGTACCATCAGTACCCAAAGCGGCGGCCAAAGTTTCACCGTAGAAACCGCGATTCTTGTAACGTTGGCGAGCTCTGGCAAATTCGATACCAGCCGATTTGCCCATAATGTGAACAACGTACAAGGGACAATCCACCTTAAAAAAAGGAAAGTTCATTGAAAATTCTTTATATTCCATTGAACACGCAATCATACCTGATGAGCCAAAATACAAGCGCGGTGAACAGCTTCGGCTTCTACCTCCTCCAGACGGGACATTTCATGGCCTTCAGGTCCCGTAATACCAGCAGCCAAAAGTTTGGTTACATTTTTGGCAATGATATCTCCATTCTCGGCATGGACCTGTGTATATAAAATAAAAATTAAAATTGGTAAAAATGTAATAATTGTAATTCACATAAAGATAACGTACCTGCGCCACACCACCTAATTCACGAATACGTTCAAAGGCATCCAACAGATCAGAGTCGTTCAATTGATATAACCCCTTGTAGGCCATAAACATTTTGAATGAGTTAACGCCCAACTGCTCGCACAGTATTTTCATTTCATCGGATACTGATTTGGACCACCAAGTAATGCCGACATGGAAAGCAAAGTCACAACATACTTTTGAATCGGCCCACGACCGCCATCTGTCATAAGCTTCCAACAGGGATTCACCCTTGTCGGGCAAAACGAAATCGACTGAAATTGTTTGAAGAAATTAGATACAACTTTCTTTTCGTTATTTCTCATCGTTACTTACTGCAGGTGGTAGTGCCTCCAGCTATGGCAGCCCTTGTTCCATGATAGAAATCATCCACTGAAACGGCACCGCCAAATTTCAGTTGAAAATGTGTATGGGGATCAATACCACCGGGCAAGATCATACGGCCAGCGGCATCGATAACTTTAACACCTCCAGGTATATTGATTTCTGAAGCTGGGCCAACAAATCTAGAAATAAAAGTGGTACATAAATCAATTCGGTTACTAAAATAATCCCAAAGGGGTGATATTAGAAAGCTTGAGGAATATCTCCGTAAGCTAAGAGCTACATATGGCGATTCAACAGCTGAAAATAAGATTATTGGATCAAATGTGCCGGTAATCAGAAACATAGGTAATGGTAACGGGTTTGCTAAAAAACCTATTTAGGGATATTTTTACTACTTTTTTAAATCTTCACAAATTGGCCGACCGTGGAAGAAGCGATTTTCTTTCGACTCATCCATACCCAATAGAGTGTGGAATTAAAAATTGTTGAGGCAACTGATTCCATACTCGATTACCGAATCGTTTCTATTAACAAGACATAAGACTAAATTAATTAGTTCTTTAGATTTGTAGATTATTTTCCGTGAAAAAGAATCGATCGAGTAAACGTAAAAATTTGTGTTCGTTATTTATAATGTGTTTTGTAATGCATACACAGAAATTGACAACCAGAAAAGTAAGTATGTGGGAAGGTGCTTCCAACCTTATGTAATTTTATTGCTGGGTATCTTCTCATTCAAGGAATGTAAAGGGAAAACAAGTAAAATTTAACACCATAAATGAGGTGAAAACCTTATTTTTGAAATCGAATCCGCAGTATAATTTAGGGGAAAAAAATGGCGGACTTTAATTTCAAATCTGGAGTCAAATTTTGAAACAAGAAAATGAAGGACTTTTTTTTCAAAGGATGGTAAAACACAACCAATATTGTGCCTGTGGGGGTTTTTGGACCGCTGTTTTCGAATCTGGAGTCAAATATTAAAAATAACAAAATGGAGGATACAAAACGGCGGACATTTTTTTAGAAATGCTGGAATTCAACCGACATTGTGCCTAAGGAGGTTTTTGGGGTCACTGATTTCGAATCCGGAAATACAATTTTGAATCAACAAAATAGCGGAAATTAAAAAAAATTCTTGCTTTTAACTGATATTGTGCCTAAAGGTATTTTTGGCGCGCTAATTTCGAAACCGGAGTCATATTTTGAAAAAACAAAATGGCGGTTACAAAATTGCGCAAATTTTGCTTAGGTGATTTCCAGCATTTAGTCTTTTTCAAGTCTGACTCCGGATTCGAAATCAGCGACCCCAAAAGCCCCTTAGTGCTATGTTTCATGCATTCCAGAAGCCTCCTTAATTTTAGGACTAAATTTTTCAAAATGTTTTTTAGGAAGGTTAAATTTAAAGTAAAAAATAAAACCAGGAAAAAGGCAAAAAAAAGGCAGTTTATCCTGGGTCATTCCGATAGTGGTCTTCCTTGATTCCATTTTCGTACCGGCGTGTTTGGGCTTCTCGATGGTTTCTTGAAATTTTTAAAACTAAAGGTTGTGATTATGTTTTGAGAAGCAAAGGATGCTGATGAGATAGTTTGGCAACTATCAAAAAAGCTATCCGTCCTGCCGGCTGTCAACATAATCCAATTCACACAACTCTTGTAAAACAAACTCTATTAGCAATAATAGATAGATCTTGAACCGAACAATAAAAACAAATTCATTATGGAAACATGAAATTTTAACGTATTGATAAGGATTAACTGATCTAAGGTTATTTAACATAAGTTAAAGTCCAAAAACATAAAAATTTTTCAAATTATGTGAATTTTTAAGCCATTTAAAAATTCCCTTTTTTTATTAAAACAAAAACAATAAACTATCCATTGAATTATACACAATTAAAGTACAATATTTGACCATTTCAATTCACAAAAAAATATATATTTTATTGTTTAAACTAAAATCTACCGTAAGTTATAACTCACCATATTTTGCCTTAATATTTTATGTGACGAATACCCAAAACATAAGTCAACTTTGAATAGCTACAGCATAAAAATAGCTACACATGTACAAAATGTTTTCTTTTTCTTCTTATTTGGAGTGTTTACTTAATATATAAACAAGAAAAAGTACGAATTGGACAATTTCATTTTTTTGAATTTCGGCCAGAAAATTTCGATTTCCGACCAATGTACTATGGGTGTATAAAATAACATATCCTTAGCCAACTATTCGGAAAAAAAACTATCGCCTTCATGTATTGCCACCTTGAGCCCGCTCAATGATCAAAATAAATATTTCTATTTCATTTTCATATCTGCCAAATCGGATCTCTTTAACCCTATTTTTTTGCCACGCCCCCAACCTTCCGCTGATGAAAAATTAATATCTGTGGCGCTGCTTACTATTTGGGTACCAAATTTAAATTTTCTGGGGATAAACAAAAACATTTTTGTCGTCTGAGAATATGAATCAGTTGTGCCGAGTAACCCATATATACCAAAATGTATATCTTCAGGGCTAATATAAAGTTTGAGTGTTTGTAGTGTAGTATACTATCAATATATTAAATTATATCTCTCTAGAGCTTAAATACAGCATGTCCACGGCCTTTCCGCGCACTAATTGAAAATTAAACCTAAAGTGCCGAGTACTATCTGTGAACTCAATTTTATTTCTCTAGGCTTTAAATTTATTTTCTCTAGGGCAATGCTTTCACCGCCCACTTATCCATAAAAATGAAATTTCGTCTGCATATTCGTGTTGCCGAGTTATACATGGGTGCCAAATTTTATATCTGATATTGATTTATCACAACTCCGCCACTGAACGAAAATAATATTCATATTTGTGTTGCCGAGAACAATCTGTGTGTCAAATTTAATATCTCTAGCTCTATAAAAGATTTGTCAAACCCACTCCGACCAACGGTTCAAAATTTACAAATGATAAAGCCTATGATATTTTTGGCTCTATGAAAAATTCTTATAAACAATTTCGTATGAAAATTTTTTTTTGGTAATTTTTCCTTTTTTTGGTGATTTTTTCGTTTATTACAGGTAATGGAATGCCGGAATGAAAAATACTCAATATGTTTCCTCCAAATCCACCAATTAAAAAATGGTGAAGGGGCCCATGGGCCAATCCTTTGCCACGCTACCCCAAACCCGATTTAAAATTCATATTTTTGGATGAATGTTTCTTTGCGGTATTTTTCATAAATTACACTACTTTACAAATAATTATTTTTTCTCTGGTCTTTGGATACCACTATTTTTTTATGATAGAGGACAAAATTCTGATTAAGAAAAAAAATTTTAAAAAAAATATTATGGAGCGGTTTTTTTTTTTAAATTTTTTTTGTAAAAATATTTTGTATCCGAAGGTACTTTCGGATTTTGGCCTATATTTCAAGTTATAGAAGGGCAATCAGGCCAGATGTGATACCAAATTAATTGGAATTAAATGGCAAACAAGAATTATGTCACTAGTGTTATTTGGGGGGAATTTTTTTTGCCTGAGTTTTGGGTAATTTTTTATATTTTTGCATTTTTTATAGTACCGATAATTTTCATACACAAATTATCTACCAAATTTCACTGATATCAGTTCAGCCGTTTAGGTTGATGCACAAACAAAGAAACATACTAATAGATAAATATTCACATTTAGAAAATTAATAGGTATTTGTATGTTTCGTGTATCCCATATATACCCTATCTATTTTTTGAATTATTTTCGCAATTCTTTCTACAGCCAGACAACATCATCTTATTGGATAGTACAAAATAATTTGCCCTAACCCGTGTCACAGTTCACCACCTTTTACATCTTACTGAAAACAATGTGTCTTCTTATTTGCTTATAAAAGAAAAATATATATTCTTCTGGTATATATTTCTCTGACGGATGACTGCCGTTTAGATTGTTCGTTCTCTATTCAACAGCGGAAAATTTCTTATTCATACATAAAAAAACAACACCACCTTTTCCGCTTGACATTTCCATGTCAAAACCTCCATTTGTCACATTTCACATTTATATTAACGCTTTCGTATACACTCTCACTAAACATCGCACATACCAACTAACTGCTCTAAGTTCTAGTACTCACTTAATGATGCCATCCTCTATATAGACATCGGCCTTAAATGTCTTGTCATGATTTACCACTTGTCCATTCTTGATGTAGACACGATTTTGGGCACTCTGCGAAAGAAACGATATGAATGGAATTTAAATTATTTTCGTTTGTTTTTTTTTAGCTTTTCTTCACAATAAAATCGTTAAAGAACACCGGTGGCACCGGCTTTACCTGCAAATGGATGGGCACCTTTTTCACCGGTTTCGGAAAGTCGGACATTTTTATGTGTTGTTCTTAGCTGTAAATAGATAAGGTAAACAAAATGTTATTGACATTGTTAGGTTGGAACTAGAAAACCAAAACGAATAGAATTAGTAATTAATCGCAAATGTGCTGCTTAGGCAATAGAGAACATACAGAGAATACACCTGCTTGGGATGCGATTCAGTTTAAGACTGATCGCTTTGACAGTCAAGAACTGATTATTATAATTTTCTGTTATTTGGTTCGATTTTGTGTTTGCTCTCATACGATATTTTATTGGTCTACATACATATGTATGCACATACGACATATAGAATACATATAAATTTATGTTTGTAGGTTAATCTACATAAATACTCGTATGTATGTACATTTGTATAAATGTTTTAGCGTGTCATGTTTTCTAGCTGAGTTCTGGAACACTTGGGATTTTGGGGGGAGGGGGACTCAGCGTGAAGACGTGTGTCAAAATTGCTAAATAATCATCATTTAACAAACTATTAATCTAATATGATAATTCAGAGAATCCCTATAATCGAAATAATGAGGGTCGTATAATAAAAGCCTAAACCTGTGAGAGTAGTAGTTAGGTAATGGAAACAACAATAAAATGTTACTGTTTCTTTAAAAATTATCTTAAAATACGATAATAATTTTGTTTCCCTTCTGAACATTTGGACATTTGAACATGGACTAACACTGAAACTCTTCCTGCACTGTAGCCGTAACGTATATAGATAAAAAAAAAATTTTAGGTATTTTTAATATATAAAACATTTGTATGTATACAAAAAATATTTTTCGTTTTTTGTAAAACGTATTCATATAGTTTTTCTTAAACTTTAATTATTGTAGAAAATTAGCTACATATTAGTTAACAAGTCTCCTAAATTGATAAAACTAAAAACTTAAGTTTGGCCGAGTTTTTCTGGGATGAGTATTCAAATACAAATAAACAAGTACAGAGATATTAATCAGATGAACAGACTGATAAATACCCCCACCGTATGTGTAATATTACTTAAATCTCGATTTATTAAAATTAACAGAGAACTGGCCATAATTTTATTTGGGTCATTTTATGGTACCAGCTAAGGTCATTTTAATGAGAAGGGATGTGTCAAATGTTTCGGTTTTTAATTAAACTGACAACATTCAAATATTCTGCAGCTTTCCCTTTGAAAGTTATGGAAATTTTTTTTCCAAAAAATTTTCATATTTGTATAGTAGGTACCGGAACGGGTCGACCTATATAGTCCATAAGCATACATCTCACGTAAAATATGACTGAATTCAGTGTACTTTTCAAAAAATATATGTATGTAAAACCATGAGGATAAATTCGGTCTTATATATGGGAGGTACCAGAAGGTTATAACAAATGTTTCCGTTTTCTGTGGGTTTGTCTACTGTTACAAGAAAATTAAACTTACCGTATTTAAATACAACAGTGGTCCGGTTATAAGTTATGGAAGAAATATAAATTTTTTAAATGTGGGTCGACCAATATAGATTATATTAATTTTTGAGCCAAACTTTTAAAAGCGTAGATCTCACAAAATAATTGATTTCGGATTGGGTCATATGAATGGGAGGTACCAGAAGGGTATAGCTAAGTTTTCGGATTTCTGACGGTTTGCCTACTTTTTTAAGTGGCCCATTACAACTTACGAACGTATTAAGTATTAAAAAATTCCACACGCTTCGGTCTTCTGCGTGCGTTCTCCAGTTAGTCCTACCAGATGGTGGCACGTCGCCAACCACTTGATCCTTCCAACGAAGATTTGTCCCCCTGCTCTACGCCGTCCTTCAGTTTCGTTCTCAAACACCTTTCTCGCTGAAGCATTTACATCCATCCTGGCAACATGTCCCAGCCATCGTAGTCGTTGGATTCTGACTCTTTTAGCTACGTCGATGTCTTGGTAAAGCTCATACAGCTCATGGTTCATCCGTTGGCGAAATTCGCCGCCGACACAAATAGGTCCAAATATTTTTCGGAGTACTTTTCTCTCGAACATTGACGGGTTTTATATGTCCGCTGTCGTAAGCACCAACGATTCGGCAGCATAGAACAGAACGGGTAAAACTAACACCTGGTACATATATTTCTTAGTATCTCGAGATAAGGTGGAGTTACTAAAGTGCTGCCAAAGTCCGTAAAGACATCTATTAGCTAGCACTATTCTCCGCTTAATTTCTTTGCTAACATTATTTTTCTTATTGACGGAAGATCCGAGGTTGGTAAACTCATCTATTACCTCAAAACAATAATTTTCAACGTTTACGTTAACCGCTAAGCCCATTATTGCTGACTCCTTTTCTAGCGATGAAAAAACTGCAGATTTCGGCCAAAGATGTCTATATCATCGGCATAGGCTAGTGGCATGTAGCTCTTGTGGAATATGCTGCCAACCATTTTTACACCAGCCTTTCTCATCACCTTCTCCATAACTATATTTAGACCTGAGACCTCTTTCTGTGTTGAATGGTTCAGAGTGATCCTTAACAATTTGGCTTTGGTAATAGGCTTATTCCACGGTAGTTCTTACATTCACTACGATCTCCTTTCTTGTATATGGGACATAACAGACTGATACTCCAATCCCCGGGCATGCTCTCCTCTAGCCAGATGTTCTCCATTAACTGATGCATGCTCCTAATCACCTCCTCCCCATCTGCCTTAAACAATTCAGCAGGGAGACCATCGGCTCCAGCCGCTTTTTTGTTTTTAAAGCGGTATATGTTATAGCCACACGTATATCGCTCTGGTGGTTGGAGTAGGCGTCCGCTACCTCTGTGGTCCGCAGTTTACCGATGTCCAGCTTTCGTTGTGCCTGGTAACGTAAGTTTTTTTGCTATGCTTAGCCTTGTGCGTACATAAACAGCGGTAAGGTAGTTATCGGAGTCAATGTTCGCACACCTGATCACTCGTACATTCAGAACACTCGATGCGTGCCTTTCATCGACTGCCACGTTACCTATCTGATTCCTCGTCAATTGATCTGGAAATAACCATGTTACCTTATGAATATTTTTATGGTCAAATCTAGTGCTGCTAACTACCATATTTCTTGCCGCAGAAAAATCAAGCATGATGTCATTGTTCGACGTTTCGGTGGGCAGACTGAATTTTCCGATGATAGGCTCAAATGCGGTCTCTCTGCCTATTATCGCATTAAAATCGCCTAGTACAATTTTGATATCATAGCTGGGGCTACAATCATATACATTTTATAGGCTCTCGTAGAACTCGTCTTTGTCCTCATGGCTCAATCGTCCAGAAATGAATTTGGCGTTATGATACTTGGAACCTAACACGTCTCCTTTAATGCGTTACACTTTATTTCGTCTCAAATGATATAAACCCTCATCCATAAGGGTGAGGATATAAAATAAATATTATTATAAGACGATATTAAGACATCACGATTATTGTTTTTCTTTTTTGTACATCTTTCAAGTGAAGCAACATTTGTATACGCCCGAATATAACTTAATATATTAAATATTAAAAATCAACCATTAAAATAAATACTTTCTATACAATACAAGTCTTTTGTCTATAACCATTTTTATTTTGGTTGAGTAAAGAATATTGAGAGTGATTAGCTTTGACCTCCGCGTGATACCAAAATTTTTATTACATTGGCTATTTTAGACTCGGCACAACTTTATTATGTATTTAATACCAATCAGTCAACTAAGAATAAAAATTTGACAATTTCCATTTTATATGAGTTAAATTTAAACTATCTCGGTGTGGGGTTGGGCCGCTATCATTATTCACCGCACTCCCATTAATTGAGTCAAGGTGGTGCAGGTAAGGTAGGCCATTATCATAAACTGGACCATTCGGTTGTCTACAGCACTGATTAGAACCGAGCAAAAGAGAACTCCCCTCTCAACGTCGGTGGCTGATAAGTAAGATCGTAAAATTAATTGATTTTTTTAATTGTATTAAATTTTGTTTGCTTTTGAAATGATACTTCATGATAGCAGTGTGCTTAGGTGTGTGTTCTTTGTACGAGTTTTAATGCATATACATACATTTTTTACAAGTCATGTTCTTTTCTTGCACATTTAGTATTTGTTTTTGAAATTTATTTACTGCTAATACTTGTGCGAAAATTGCTTAATAATCGTATTCAAACAAATTCATCATAATATATTATTGCGCAGAGGTTCCCAATCCGTTCTTTTAAGGTGTCCGCATATAATATTCGCGAACACCACCTGGGTGTGAATAATAGTATACAAATATCCTGCCGATTTTAGTTTAAATCGAAATTCCAAGTCCTCAAAAATTATATAGTTTGTCATTTAGTTTAGAAATATTACAAATAACGTAAAACAAAAGACATTTTTTATACGCCGCACAAACATTTGACTTAGCTTTACTATACAGAACTTTTTTTAAATTATTTTAATTTTTTGAGTTTTTATCAACTTTCTGTGACGCATCTGCCTTAAAACTTCCAAACAGTAGCTTACTGAAAACTTTAAATAGATTTTTTCAGAATCGATTTTTTTGAGTTATGCCGGTCTAAACGCAATAGCGCGATGTACTAAAATTCAAAAAACATAATTTAATATTCTAGAAAAATTAAATCTAATCACTTAAAATTCGAAACTCATCACATGTGCAAGAATAATGGTACCACTTAAACGGTACGAGTTTATATTCAAATTGTTAAGTTATTCTTATCTGGACATCGCATGGTGTTAATGGGGCGAGGAAATCATTTATATGGAAAATCACCAAACACAGATTATAGGTTATGGAAACTTTTTTCCAATAACAAATAATTACGGCTGACCATATAAATAACTATATGTGTTTTTTATTATTAATAACGCCACTCTCTCTGTTTGAAAGAAGATGGTTAACATACAGACTGAATTGATTATATTTATTTTTATACCCTCACCCTCATCTCTTAATGATATTCTAATACCGAAATTGTTTCAGCAAGTTGTTTGTGCAAGTTGTTATGAAAATTTGACTGAGTAATAAAAATGGACTGTATCGGCTAACTTTTTCATTAGACCCATACAAAATGACCAAATACTCAGAAATATTGAATTGAATTTTTTACATTTGTTGGAGAATAATTAAAAAAATTTTACATGTCTGTAAAGATATCCTCTGTTTACGCTTCACAAGTAGGCAAATAATATCACATGAGTAATTTCATTTAAAAATCGGCAAATTTTAAAAAATCGAGATATTAACAATACCATACATAGGGTGAGTGTATTTATCAGTCAGTTTATCTGACTGAAATTTCTGTACTGGTTCTGTATTCAATTTATTTTTACAGTTATTCCCTTGAATCACAGAAGTTGACTACAATTTACACAAGTTTTTTCAATGAAAAATCAGTATACAGGACGTATCTGTTGAATTTTTTTAAAAGTTCTGACATTTATAGAATTTTCTAATTTATTTGGTGACAAAAATCTGTATGGTTATCTTTATTGGTTGTCGGGAGAGTGATGCAAGGTAAAGCTTCGGATTAACTTGGTGATCCATCTCAGTTTTGCTTCAAGTCTACCCAGGATACCAAAAGCTCCGACATTGGCTGATATCTCATACGTCTGCACATTAAGGTGGGTCACACTTCATACAAAAAAAAAAATTTTGCCTGTCACCTCCTAGAATGAAAGATAATTTAAAAAAGAATTCAAAAAATTTTTTTTTTTTTTTGCCACGCCCCTTGACCCCGCGCATTGGGTTTTTTGTTTCCTGTGTCACCATTTATAGTCCGATCGTAATGTGTGACATATCAATGTTTTTGCACTGACAACAGGTACATTTTCTCTCTGAACACTTTTGACTCCGCCGTCAAGTTCTAGAAGTTTCTACCGGAATCTCGGTTTTTACCCCCATAAGTCAAATTTTTTTTGCAACGATAAAAAAGTTTTTTAAATTCCATGATATTTTCTCTTTTACCGTATATATTTTTATTCATAAGCCAAAAAATTACAGAGGTTTAAAAACAAAATACGACCACACCAACATTTGTAAACAATGAGCTTTGGCCTTTAATTTTTTTAAAATATCATGGAATTTAAAAAACTTTTTTATCGTTACGAAAAAAATTTGACTTAGGGGGGTAAAAACCGAGATTCCTGGAGAAACTTCTAGAATTTGACGTCGGAGACAAAAGTGATCAGAGAAGAAAATGTAGCTGTTGTCAGTCCAAGAACATTGATATGTCACACATTACGATCGGACTATCGACCCACCCTACTGCACATTGTCTAAACACTTCTTACCGATATCGTACAGAATTTGGTACAACTAGTTAAAGGGAAGTTTTATTTATTTTGCTTCGAGTTTGAAGCGATTTCGGAACCCTGTGTCGGAGGAAACAACAAAATGTGATTGAAGAAACAACGTTTTCCCTTTTCATTTAGAAATCACATGTCGTATATCAGATTTTCCTCAGCTGAGTACATCGTGTCAATCGCTTCATACGTTTTTAGTAACGATTTCGGATTCAATATTCGAAGATATTTTCTTAAAGACTTCGGACAGAAATCGGTACGACGCTTTGGCAGATATTTGGTAAGATATCGATGCGATTTCGTTATGACGCGTCAAATTTCTTTTCAGAATTTCCCTCGATTCACATTTAGAAATCGTTCAGACGTCGGTACGACATGTTGTACAGCTGCGTCGGTCAGACTTCGTTTAACTACTCCATACGTTTTTAGTAACGACTTCGGCCCGATTTTGGATCCGATTTTTAAAGATTTTGTCGTACCGATTTCTGATCGATGTCTGAACATTTGTTTGCTGGGTAGTCGCAAACCTCCGTATTCGCGATGCTACTGCGCACGGGACGGGGGTGCGTGAGTGTTCTAGAGTGATCAGGGTTGCGAACATTGACTCTGATCAGTTCCATACTGTAAGTGCAAGGAAAAGAATGGCGAAAAACCTACACAACCAGGCACAAAGAATGCGGGACATCGGTAAACTGCAGACCACAGAGGTAGAGGACGCCTACTTTAACCTAACTATGCTTCAGGTTGCTCCAACACCTAAAAATACTACCTCATAGAGGCAAAATATATCCGACTCCTTAGAACGGACTGGGAGAAGTGTACTTGCGAGCTCAAAGCCGTCCCAACTCAAATATGAATGTCACAATGGCACTAGAGAGACGGATGCTGCATACATGACGAAACTGCAGCCAATAGCAATGCAAGAAGTTCGTGAGCGGCACAGGAAGAAGAGGCGAGAAGCAACTCGTCTATAAGGCGGAAAAAAGGAGCTGAAGAAGGGACAAGAAAAATGCAAAGAGAAGAATGGTTCGAAGTAGAAGGGAAGCCCGAAAATTCTACCAGAGAGTTAAAACGAGAATACGTGAAACAGGAATACCCTTCTGTAAGGACAGCGATGGTCAGCTAGTGACGGACCCCGCTCCAATCTATGACGGTGGTATTAGCTATCCACCTCCGAAGCCTAGCGAGATACGTGTGACAATATTCTGCCTTAAAAATAATCAAATACGACGCAAATATTCACTTTACGACAAATCCTGAAGAAAGCTCATGAAAAGCAGATCGACACCTACCACCACTTTGTCGATTACAAAGCTGCCTTTGACTCTCCGATAAGGAATAGGCTATATGAGGCCATATCTGAATTTGGTATTCCCGCAAACCAAATTCGACTTTGCAGATGTGCTTTGGGATACACCAAATCCTCCGTTAAGATTGGTATAAATCATTCTGAACCATTCATCGCAGAAAGAGGTCTGAGGCAGGACTATAATGTGTCCTGTACACCACTTAATATAGTTATGGTGAAGGTGATGGGTAGGCTTCGAAATGTCTGGCACCATATTCCACAAAAGCCACATGCCACAACCCTACGCCTGTGATAAAGACGTCAATGGCCGAAATCTGCGGGATGTTACTGAAGTTTTGTTATCGTTGGAAAAGGAGTCAGCAAAAATGGGTTTAGCAAGAAACAAGGACAAGACAAACATAATGATTTCGACGAGCAAAGAATCCTCTCGATGGGGACAAACCGTGAACGTTGAATATTATAGTTTTGGTGTAGCAGCTGAGTTGGCCTACCTCGCATATTCCGTCAACAAGAATGATAGTGTCAGCCCAGAAATCAATCGGAAATTTTTTACGGACTTCGGCAGCACTTTAGTAACACCACCTTATCTTGGAATGCTAAAAAAACAGCTACACCAGTTGTTAATTTTACCTATTCTGTTGTAAACTGGGTGCTTACGACAACGGATATACAAAATTTGAGAGGAAGGTACTCTGGGAAATATATGGACCTATCTGCGTCAACGGCGAGTTTCGCCCTCGAATGAACCTTGAAAAAAAGTTCCGAATTCAACAACATGTTGCCAGGATGGATGTAAGTGCTTCAGCGAGAAAGGTGTTTGAAGTCGAATCTGAAGGACGGCACCGGGCAGGGAGGCCCAGAATTCGTTGAAAGGACCAAATGGTTGGCGATATGCCCCCATCTGGTAGGACTAAAGAAAGAAAGAACGCAGAAGTCCAACGCGTGTGGAATTCTTTAATACTTCTGGCCTCTAATGAAAAATATATAGAACGGAATTAAAACAGATATCCTTTTATAAGCGACAGAAACGGCTCTAAAATAATTTAACAGTAAATGGCCAAAATATACGTTAATATTCAAAAAGTTATGTGATATTACACGGCTTGCTAAATCATTTGAGAAACTTTCTAAAATTATACAAATGTAATACATATTAGAAAGCTTGATAGCTGAGTTCATTTAGACGACGTCACTGGTGAGTAGGTTGGTCGAAAGTTATATGATGGGAAAAATTTCAGAAATTTGATAAGTCTTTGCAGATTTTAGGATAGCTAAAGTGACAGCACGATTAGATTATGTTAACTCGTGCCGTTTCAAGTTTTTACAGCCACGTTTTGGGGGCATGTTAAAAGAAAAAAAACTAAATTTGTGAAAATCGGCCCAAGGACACAGTGGAGTGCGATGAAATAGAGTCGTGCATAACAAAAATTTACATAACATGAAAAATTAAAAAAAAAAAAATATATTTTTGTGTAACTTTTACTTATCTTTATTTAATTTGAATGCTAATCAAACAAAATCGAATATCAGTGTGGTAGTTCAAAACTTAAAATGGAACAAACGAATAAAAATAGTATTAATTTCCAGGTTTTGGCTGTGAACAAAAATAGAGTCAAAAAATTAATCGACCTGGAAGTAAATAAGTAACTTAAATTAAAAAAATTTTACTTTACCTCAGTTCTTAGTAGAATATCCGTTACTTTTTATTACTGCTGTGGAACGAGTTGGTATTTACTCCACTAACTTTTGACACGGCCGTATTGGAATATTCTTCCATGCAGCTTCAACCACTGTCCATAGTTCATCATTATTATATGGATTCTTTCCTTTAAATGTCATTTTTACCTCCACAAATTCATTATATGCCACAAATTCTCAATAGGATTTAGGTCTGGCGATTGTGTTGGCCATCTTTAAACTTAAATTATTCTGGTTTCGAAATTTAGTTTAGCCCATTCCATGTGTGTATCGGGTTGTTGTCTTGCAGAAACACCCATCGAAATGGAATTTGTTATTCAGCCTAAGGCATAATGAAGCCATTCAAAATATATGTGTAAAATGTAGCGTCTATTTTACCCCCAAACCGAAATACAGGCCCAGTACCATAGTACGAAACGGAAAAACTTGTATTTTCCAAAACTGTTGTTGGTATTGATCCAATTTTGCCTCACTTTGCCTCTGGTATATTACTGACAACTGTGTTGAATTATATCAAATTAACTCGAAGGACACGCCCACCTCCCATATATCCTAAATGGAAACAACTTATAAATTTGCCAAAATGAGATACATTCACTTAATTGTGAATAAAAGCGAGACGCGTTCTTCGATTTTCACGATCTATGTCTTGTTATGTTCATAGGTTATGTGTCATTACGTTTTCCTGTTTCGGATTTTTTTTATAATTTTCTAAATATAAAAAAGTTTAATTTTTTAGGCAAACCTTTTTTTTATAATTTTATTCATAACTACGCAACAGTTAAATATGTAGAGAAACTAGATATGAACTGATTAAAAGCATTTTAATTCTTTAATTTCGGATTATTAATTTAATCAAAATAGGCCTAGTCGTTCTTGAGTTATGCCCCCAAACGTAGCTGCAGGAGCTTAAAAACTTAAAGCACAAAGCCGCACGGGTTAACATGCTGAAACTTTGTCTATCCTAAAATCTGCAATAACTTGTCATTTTTGGGGGTGGCACCGACAAAAATCCAACAACGATTTTTGCGACCATCCTACCGGTGAGTCTTCTAACCAAACATGAAACGCGTTTGACGGAGGTTCAAATCCCAGCTCGGTCTTGCAATTTCAATTTTTGTTGTTTTTTTTTTTTCAAAAATATTAATACCATACAATCTATCTGCTTTAGTCAGCTCAAGAAAGGAGGCTAAGTAACATTAAGGATTACAGTCTCCCTATAAAAAATCATCCTTTTCAAGCTTTTATTCCACTCAAGAAAAATTTAATACCATGAGTATCCACTTAACATTTAATTTTCCAGTATAAATATTTTCTAATATACCAAAGAATCACATTTTCACAACAATATAAAAAAGCTTGAAAAAATCTAAATAAATTTGGCTAAATATTAAACACTAGAACCCTGACCTTTTCCGTTAAATAGTACTCGCCAAATAATTATTTCCATACCGTCTCTGGAATATCCTAATAAGGGTTTCTACGCTACAGTTTTGGAACTACCGCGATAAACGAGTTTAATGTAGTTTAAATATAAATATATATACTTATATATGACATAAGCTAATAATACAATTTGTTGACACTAAAATAAACAAATCTATGACAAATTCCAACAACCGCATTTTAATTTCAAACATAGCACAGCGCAAGTCGTTTGATAAGTATTGGTCGCTGTACAATTTACTAGCTACGCTCTACAAGCAGTTCAACAATCTGGGGAGACTGGGGCAGGTTAATGACATTTATATTCACTTTAGAGATCAGTTTTAGTTTTTTTGTCGTTGTATTTGCAACAACAGATGTCGGTTAGAACTTGTAACTACATAATTGGCCAATGTCCAACTGAGGTCAATTACCAGCCACCGCCGTTTGTTTACGAACCAAATGTCAAAGTTTCAACTAAATTTCACCAATAGGTTAAACTATTGGATGAGGGCCATTAGTTCGAGTTCGCCTTGGGATAGAAAACTAAATGATCCACAAGTATTAACTCTAGAGCTTTTAGTTTCCGCATGTGACGCAGTGTGAGAAGTAGGTTATGGGTGCATTGAAATTAGAAAATTAAATTTAATGACTTTAGCGAGCGAGGCCTTAGGCGGCCACTTTGGCAAGTGTTCTTTTAAATATGCGAGTATATGTATGTGTAAATGTGTGTTTGTTTTTATATATCTTTTCATGAGTAAAACAAATGTCTTTGTATCTTATCGTACAAAATCACATTGTACATTAATAATTGGGTCATTTAGAAAACGTACGAGAGTAGGAGGATAACTAGCTCGATCATTGAAGAACTTGAAAATAAGTTTTATTAATTAAAAATACTGCAAGTTTACTGTTTCTGCACTAAAAAACTTATAAACAGCGCACATTTGATTGATTGTCAGACTTGTTTGTTAAATCGAAAAATTCCTTCAATCAAGTGATGATTTTGTTCTTTTTTAAATTATTTTAAAAACAATGTATGTATGTATGTATTATAGTTTCAGGTCTTAAATTTCCCTTTACACCCCATAAATGAGGTGTGGGATGCTTCTCGCGTTGTTGTGAATTAATACGCTTTCTATTTAGATTCACAACAAAAGGCACCTCGACACTTATACTGCGAAGTTGCTTAAAAGTCACGAAAAGTATTTATCATATGAGTATAAAAAGTAATATTATATTAAATTATTTTAAAATCCTCTTATTAAAGTTCGTTCTTGTGGTTTATTTAAACTGTTCCGGATTGCATCCTGCAAGAAGTTCACTTCGTCAATGTTGAGGAGAGATTTTTGTTTTTTCTTCGTCGTTTTCATGACTACAACTTTTTTTATCATTTCAACCTAAGTTTGGGACTTGTTTGGTAAATTGGGTTTAAAATTATTCGTTATGCACTGTACTTAGTGTAGAAAAATAAATCGAGTGTTCACAATGTACGCAAGTACTACACCTGCAAAATCATTCTCTAAAATTTTTCGGACATTTTATTTTTTTTGGAATCGATTGAAAATAAAATGAACGAAAGTAATTATTTTTTAAACAATATTCACGATATGTAACTCGATAACGATCCTCGTTTTTGATTTGTTTTACAATTTTGCCACAAGCGACCGAATGTTTTACATATCTAAAATCATCCTAGTGCGTGACACACTGAATTTGACCAAAAATATCAAACAATAAATAATATAACACTTTTCTGATCTTGAGCCGAATTTGTTGTATCACTTCGATACACTTAACGTAAATTAATATAATGTAATGTAAGATCGACTAACAAAAACACAAATACACATCTAAAAAAAATTTAGACAAGTGCGTGAAATCTCTCTTACAAAACGTAATACTGCATAAAAATAATTTAAAAAGAAAAATTTATTGAAATTAAACTCCAGGTGCGGTTAGTTATTCTAGTCATCTATTATGCAAACTACCGCTGGTTTTTCATTTTGTTGTATTCTCACCTTTAACTATGTGTATAAGGTTTAACAGGTAACACTCGTGGGCGCGACTTCTATATACTTGTGCAATTTTGGTTTTTTCATTTGCCCATAACCGTATTAAATGACAAGTGTTTTGTTAGAAATTGCTCATTTTCATAACACGGTATAATTCATGATTTTGGGACTCAATTTTGAGAATCGCACGCGAAAGTAGTCCCAAAAATAAGAACTTCGGCATCATTCGTTTTGTCAAGTTGGCTGCATTAATAACACTGTAAGTAGGTAAAAAAGACACACCAAAACGCCGAGACATGTCAACCTTATTTTGGATCGTAGAAACCAGTGGTGTACCCCGTTTTGAAGTTAGCTCAAAATCACGAAATATTTCGATTTTAAATTTGTAGTAGATTTAAGGCGATTTTTTGAAAAAAATTTAAAAACTTGTTTAAAATTAAATAGATGCCCAAATAGATGTCTACTGTATCAACGGTTACATTTTGTCGAAAAAAAAATATATAAATTGATTTAACAAGAGCTTTTGCAGGTTTTTCCCTCAAATAAAATCAAAAATCACCTTAAATCTACGGCAAATTTAAAATCGAAATATCTTGTTATTTTGAGCTAATTTTTTAAAACGGGTTATACCACTGGATTCTATGACCCAAAAATTAGTTGGGGTGTCTCGGTGTTTGCGTGTCATTTCTAAAGATCAATCTTTACTTACAGTATAATTTAATGGCCACACGATTTTTTTTGTCAAGGTTTATTTTTAACACCGTATGGAATATCTCTCTTATGTCTGAAGCAAAGTCGTAGATATTGAATAGGTACCATAAATTTCACTTTTTGGTACTATAATTTTTACTTTATGGTACAATAAATTGTACTTTTTGGTTCAATTAACTACTTTTTGGTACCATGTTGCATGCATGTTACACTTTTAAGTACAATAAATTGAACTAAAATATTGAATAGATACCATAAATTTCACTTTTTGGTACAATATTGTACTTTTCGGTATCATACTTTTTGTTACCATACAGTTTACCTTTTGGTACAATAAATTGCACTTTTTGGTACCATAAATTGCACTTATTGGTACAATAAATTGTACTCTTTGGTACCATAAATGACACTTTTTGTTATAATAAATTGTTCTTTTTGGTACCATAAGTTATAGTTTTTGGTACCATAAATTATAGTTTTTGGTACAATTAATTGAACAAATTGGTGCAATAAAAGTACTTTTTGTTACAATAAATTAACATTTTTTATTTGTAATTCAGTTATTGAGCAAAAAAGATGAACAAATGGTAAGAAATATGTAGTCATTTTTGATATTTTTAAGGCTCAGGATGTACTTTTTTCGGGTAGATTTGTTCCATTTGTTTCTTCTATTCAATAACTACACATAAAAAAAAATTCTGACTTGCATTATAGCAATTCTACAGCCCTATAACTTCATATTACAAGAAAACGACAATTATGGACAAATGGAAAAAATTATATTTTTTTAATTTCTATCAATTTGGCAACAGTTTGAAATGAGCATACAACGAACACCCTCATTTCCATTTTTATACGCTAGGACTTAACATACATTAACATTTTCTAATATTCAACTCATCTTGATAAGTAAAAATTGTTATTTACGGAAAGACAAAACTTCTGTTTGCTTTCTCATAAGGTTTTCGGCTTTGTATTTTTATAATAAAAGTTTTATGAGTTAATAGAAATATACGAATTTTGAGTCACACCCGTCCCCGTAAATATGTCGAAAGTTTAATAACATTGTTACTTTACATGATAGAACATTAATACTTTCCAACAATAATAATGTAAGTGCAATTTATAATATAGTGCAATTTTGTAAACATTTATTTAAATGTTTGCGTATTTAGTTACATAAAACATTTGGTCACACCCGTCCGGGGTAAAAAATTAAGACTGCCATAATCTATAACAAACACAGTATTGAGGTTTTCTTAATTATGATTGACATTAATGACCAATGACAAAAAAAATTTTGTAACATATTATTCTATCATGTAATATTCTGAAACCGGAGCAATTTTTACGGAAACACGGAAAAAAACTTAATTAAGACAGCGAAAACTTGAAAAATCATTAAAATTTATACAAAAATCTAACTTTGAAGTGCCATAACTTCGTCGTTTATGATTGGATTTTAAACAGCTATCGTTTTTTTAAGAAGTAATTTTGTTATGTTTTATATTCGTCACAGTTCGGTGACATCGGTGAACTAAAACCAGAGAAAATGGCATTATAGTAGAACTACCTTTTTTCAAAACACTAAAAATGGAAATTTGACCATATCTCAAAAACTGTTCTACTTTCCACATATCTGAGAGCAGATTTGAATTCAGCATGAAATTTTACATAAGGATCAACTATTTAGAAGCCGGGATCAAAAATTTGTTGCATTGTGTAAGTCTCTTCTTTCCAAATCCGCTGAAAAACTTAATATAAGTGCGTAAAAGATCGAAAACCCGTTTTTTACCCGTAATTCAAGATGTTTGGGGTTTTGGGAAATTTGAAAAACACACTCTTGTAGTGCTTAGAAGCACCTACCAGAAAAATAGTATAATTTCAAAGGTATTGATTTTTTTTTGTCGCTCTGTGTTATCCATAGTGTGTCCGCAACGTGTGTCGGCAACGCACATTTAGATTGAAGTAGCATAAAACGTAAAAGTATTTTAAATGAGAAGTAAGTTGTTTATACAACCACAATGTGTCGTCTTTATTTCACAAAAAAATATACTAGCCACATAAGAAATTTCGCTAAATTTCACAAATTTTCGTAGACACTTCAAGTTGCTGTGGAAAATTGTGTGTGTCCGTAACGCACATTGTATTAGTCATAACTTAAAATACAACATTTTAAGTAAAGTTTCATTAAAAGAACATTATAGTTCTGTCCAAAATCAACATTTTTTAATATGAACATAATCTTCAAAATATGTCAACTTTTCGAGAAAACTACAAAATAAGAAAAAAAACGTGCGTCCGCAACGCCAGGAAATACTCATATCTCAATAATTGTAGACTTTCTATGAAAAATTTTACAGAAATTAACCTGAAAGTCATAATTTTGCAAAATCTCAAATACATAAGGTCACACCTGTCGTTGTCCTCTAATGGACATTCTCAGCAGATATCAAGATTTTTCAGTGTCTACCTGTTACTTAAAGTTTTAAAACTTAACATTCTTCGTAATTGCAGCTTTTTTTAATAATAAATTTTGTATTAATAAATTAAAACCAAAAATTTGAGGAACATTTGACTAACACCCATCCTAATGGAATTGCCCATTAGTAAAGACAAATACTTAAATTTTATTAAATTAAAATGCCCAAAGCTTTTCTTAGTTTCCGTGTTGATTTAGCGGACTGCAAAATTGCATTCTTTTGCTGGTCACCAGTTTTAAATTTTCATATTATATTTACTGATGATGCAAGTCCACTCTTATCATAAAATTGAAGTTACAACAACAAATAGCTTCAATAATAGTAAAAATGATGAGTTAGAAACAAAATTTTGATTTAATTTTATTGACGTTCTAATGTAATATTCGTGCTCAACAATTAGTAGCATATGAACTTTATAATATTCCCTAATTTCGCAAAAAAAAACAATGACTTAAACAAACATTTTTTCAAACATTTCACAGCTATGGAAATATTTGTCACATAACGTCAGTAACATAACGTGATTGCAAACTAGAGGAACAAATTTGCCCAACAAAAACATATTATTTAAGCGTTTTTGGTCTATTTTATGATATCATTAAGTGCATATACTAAACTTAAACAAAACACAGACTTGCGAAACTTTAACAACTAATATAAAATCCACTTCTATTTCGTGTAACAAAACGTAGGCATGTGTTTTGTTAAAATCTTGGATTGTAGTTTTTTAAATATGACGTCTTTTTTACATAATGTAAAGCTAGTAGGGAGCTATTCAAATTATAATATAAAATACAAAAAAATTAAAACTTTTAATTGTTTTTTTTTTTCAATTGAATCGCACGATCGTTACATTCGTAGGGCTGGAATTACCCATATATCAAAAATAACCCGATTTTTTGTCTCTTTTTATACCATTATCCTTAGGGATGATGGATGGCTGGTGGGCAGGATAATTAAAGTAACCTTAACTGATCTCATGACAATCTACTAGTACTATTATTTCTCAAAAAATGACCAGAATAGCCCCACCTCTTCTGGTATGTTCTATACAAAATGAACTATTTTTGGAAAAATAATATTTCTCCAAACGAACAGCTGGTGGACTTTCAAATATGGTCAGTTCAGTTACCTATTAATAACAGACAAGCCCTCAGAAAACCATAACATTTGCCACAACCCCGTCTGGTACCGCCCATACAAATTATCGAATTTCCTCTCATAGTTTTGATACGTTTTTTTGTAGGTACATACTTTGTACAAGATATAAGCTTATTGACATTTGACTCAGGAATTAATATGTACTATATCGGCCGACCCCTTGTGGTACCTCCTATACAAAATGACCTAACAAACTAAAATTTTGTGGAAATAAGCGAATTCACTTAATTGTAAATAAATTCGAAAGGAATCAATCGATTTTTATGATCGTTATCTTATTTTGTTGCTATTACATGTGGCATTGCGATAAAGCAATAAATCTGAACAATTTTTGCCGTAATCAATTTTTCATGATTTTTTTAAAACAAAAAAATTTGCTATTTTTACGTAAAAAGTAAGATTTTTGCTTCAATTTTTTATTAGAACTCCGAATCTACTGAGCCGATTAAAACGCAATATAAAAACGGATTAAAGCTTGTGTAAATATAAATGTTTCCAAGTTTATATTAATAATATCGGACTAACCTTTTTGATTTTTCTTAAAAAATTATAATTTTATTTTAAAAAAAAAACCCCTCTCCATTGAATTTTAAATTTGTACCATATTTGTACTACTGGAATCACAATACATAAAAATTGTATAGTAATTTCTTAAGCCTTTAAAATTTTATCGATTGGGTTGTCTTATGTTATCGATTCACTTTTGCCCTGCACTGTTATAGTACATATAAACAAATTTGTAATGGGTTAATCAAACTAATCTCTCTGGGCACTTAATGAGCTCATAGATCAATGGTAACATACTTTGATATGTTTATTAAAAAGAAAGCCGACTAGGGCAATTCATATATATGTGCATATATTTGTAAATAATTAACCCAAATAATCTCTAATTCAAGATATTCGGATTATGTTCATTTACTTACGAGTTGTTCAACAGTTCCAACTATATAATCACCGATTAATATTCAGAATACTCAATAGTTCTATATTAAGTATGATGTATTGAGTTATTATAATTTTGTAACACACACAAAAAAATAATTTTTCACCTTTGCCTTCACTATTAAATATGCACTATTTGTTGTTTCTTTTATGACACTAGATTTAAATTATTAATATTAAATTTGTTTTTTTTCTTATTTTAAAATTCTCTATTCTTCCAGAACAAACTGAAGATTAGTTGTACACGAATTAATATTATTTGTTATAAAACAATTAGAATCCGCCGCAAACCGTCCGCAACCGAACTGAACCGAACACGTCGAATATCGAAACGAGAAAGCCAGAAATAAATACTAAAATGTTGAAATAAACCGATAAAAACTAATAACGTAAAGACTAGATACGTACGATACAACAGTCTGACAATACAACAATAACAACAAGTAGCCGAAAATACAACAAAATATCATCTAACTCAATCACTCACTAACACCAACCAAACGGATGCCCAATTCTCACGCGTTGGTGAGAAATGAACTGAAATAACAAACATTAGAATAAAACGGTCAACGGAAAGAAAAACACGACGATTATTTTCTCATTCCGGGCAAGGGGTTGCCAGATTAGCTGGCAATATAGAGATTGCATATCTAAGTAGAATAACTTAAGTAAAATTTGATTGAAAAATTTCAAAATTTATTTGAAAAATTTCTAAATTGAATGGAAACATTAAACAGGCTAACATTTTAACTGTGTGGTCTTTTAAGTGTGAAACTTGCAATAAGTAAAAATTGGCAAGGTTGGACACGCCTACGACCACTCACATAGCAGAAACATATCGCCCAAAAAAATATTGTAATAAAATTTTTTTATAGTTGATGTGTTTTTTAAACTATAAAGTGAAAGTCTCTAGAATAATAGAAATACAGATGTGTATTAACAGTCAGTTATATGTAATAGTTATAAAAACACTCAACAAAGAGAGGGTTTAATCTAAGTAGTAAAAGAAGTCACTGATCCAAATTTGGGATTTGGGTGAATTACCAAAGATTTTAACATTGTGCTCGTCATAGGAAGGAAATGTATTATTATTTTATACTTTTCATTTAAATGTTAAGTACTGATAAATGTGCTACAAATTCGAAACTTAGCTATTTTTCTTGTTTTGTTTTTGGTACAATAAAACTATATTTTCGTATAACAGTGTTTTTTTTTTTTGTACAATAAAATAACTTCTTGGTACAATAACTTTTATCAACATCACTTTTTAATACACTATAAGTACTTTTTGGAGCAATAAAACATTTTTTGATACGCTAAAAATACTTTGTGGTACAATAAAAGGAATATTTGGTACAAAAAAGTACTTTTTGGTATAATAAAAGTATTTTGCGTTACAGCAAATGTACAAAAAACTTACTTGTTGGTATGAAAAATTTTATTTTAGGTGTACCAAAAGTACTCTTAGGTAAAATTAAACAAATTTGGTACAATAAAATTAATATTCAGTACAATATTACAACAATAATTCACTTCGGAAACCAATTTCAAAATTTTTAATAATTTTTTTTTAAAATAACTCAACTTCTACATCAAATATCTTGACATCTATAAGAGATATGCTAAAAGCAAACACATACTTTTATAGGTATTCAGCTATTAAATGACTTATTACTAGTTAGCCTAATGGTCTTTTTAAACAATTAAAGGGATGAAAGTGTTCCGATCATATTGGTTGTTTACAGATTTTGTTCAGATGTGCACGAAGTACGTTTTTGGTAAAGATTGCAAATAAAAACATTGAATGTTAGCCCTAAACTCCCAAAAAAAACTGATTTTTTTAAGTAAAAAGTGGGGTTTGAGAGCTATTTAATATGTTTAGATTTTATGGGTTTGTTCAGAGAAGTTATTCGTTGCTACCTAAACTATAATATCACTTCTTCTTATACTCTTACTAAAAAAAGTGAAAAATTTAGAATTTTTTCGGAGTTTTTGAAATAAAACGAAGGAAATCTATTTATTTTTTTTAAAAATACTATAATTGATATTTCTTTAGCGGACTTAGGATAGAACCCGATATAATCAAAACTATAGGAACTGTTGCCGAAAATTGACGTCACTTTTTTGAGGGACCCAAGGGTTTTCAAAATGTTAAGAAGCCGAAAAAGTAAAATTGGTAGCCAATAAAGCCGAACTGAGCGGGGGTTTTACTCAGCTCCGGTAGTACCTATATAGTCACGTTCGGGTGTTTTTTTTTAAGTTTGATTTTGTGTCATAGTGTAATGACTTTTCCTTTTGTGTTCTTGGATAATCAAAAGATGTAATACATATCCTCCCCTTAATAAAACAGTAGTGTATAATTTTTTTGGTGTTTTGAGAAAATCGAGTTTAAAGGTTTCGTCAAATCGGATGTCTATGAAATTTTCGAAAAAGAAATTATACACTATTTTTTCCAATGACATTTGGACGCACTTTGTGGAAGTAGATTTTGACGAAATTTTGACCAGGCGTAGAATAAATGGTGGAGATTCTAAATATGCAATATAATGGTGTATGATCACATACACCATTGTTTTATTAAGGGGACGATATAATAAAAATCAGTAACACCGTTCATAACCATAAAATCTATATCCGATTTCAATAGCGTTGTATATTTGTGTGACAGCTTTCTTTTTGTCGATCACAAAAATTTTTTTTTTTAATTTTTTATTGTAATTTTTTTTTTTTGCCGAATTTACCTATGGATTTTGACCTATATTTCAAGTTCTAGGCGGGCAATAAGCCATAAGAGGTATAGTATTCATCTCGAAAATTTCTTTCATTTGACTACCCGCACATAGGCAGTCATCATAGAATTCAAGAAGCCCCTTTTTTTACCCCCAAGGGCTCCGGCTCCAAAATTTCTTGAGCGGATTTTTTTTTAATTTTTTTTCTTAATCTGAAACCCGTCCTCTATCATAAAAAAATTATGGTATTCAAAGACCAGAATAAAAATAATTATTTGTCTTGTTTCCCATGAGCTGAACAAATTTTGTGATTAAAACAATACCTATTGGTATCCTTTAATATAGCTCATGCAACATGTTTCTATAGATCGAAGTTCCTCAATATGCGCCATTGCCAAACTTATAGGATAGTGTGTCCTATTTCACTATCGACAATGATACATAAGTCCGTTTTAGAGATTTTCGAAATCACTACAATCGTATCTAGATGCAGCAATCTGGCAACATCAATTACATTAACATGTAATACGCTAGACTCATATTTCGCTAAAACCACAAAATTTATTGGACACTGTCAAGTCTAAAGAATTATATCTCACGAAAAAAAGTTACGAGTGTACAAAATAAAACGTTCACTGGTAATTTCTTTTTTTGTTTTAGTTACGTATGATTTAGTTTTTTACGTCAACAAAATTTTTTAGACTTTTAGTTAAAGAACATTGTAGTTTACTTAAAATATATTTAAATTAACAGTCATAATTATTGAAATGCTAATTGATTAAAATTGTTGTGTTCATTTTGTATTTAAAAATAATTAGCAAATGAGTTATAAAATATATATAGTGACAATTTACACTAAACAAAAGGTATTTAATTTGTATTGATTCCTACAGTCAAATGAGCACCTGGCGTTAAATACAAAACGACTTTCATTATGGGATTAACTGATATTATTTTACCCGTAAAAAAGGGTGCACATATCGTCCCCTAAAAATAACAATAGTGTATGTGCTCATACACCAATATTTTTTATTGCATATTTAGAATCTCCACCATTGATTCTATGCCTGGTCAAAATATCGTCAAAATCTACTTCCACAAAGTGCGTCAAAAGGTCATTGGAAAACATAGTGTATAATTTCTTCTTCAAAAATTTCATATGCATCCGATTTGACGAAAACTTTAAACTCGATTTTCTCAAAACACCAAAAAAATTATACACTATTGTTTTATTAAGGGGACGATATGTAGGTTCGGTATAGAAAAGTATTCAGAATGCCACTTTTTATAAAAAAAAATAAGTTTTATATATAAAAAGCCGGTTCGATGTGTTTAAATGCAAATATATTACTTGTTATTCGCTCCTTAAATAAAACCTATGTTTTATTAATATACCTAAAATCTGTGGTCTCCACAAGCAATCTATTATATAACAAATACCATTTTTCTGCAAACAATTCATTACCCAGAGTAACTCCTTAGCCTGGTAAATTTAACAATGTACTGAACGATATTAAAAAGTTTACCTGCATATTCATTAATAAAGTTCCAATGACTACTTGTTTATCAAAAATCAATTTATACACTGATAGAAATTAAAAAATATTCAGACGTAATATATTTTTGTGAACTTTTGGCTTCAAAAACAAAACTTGATAAAATAAAATTGCATAATGAATTTGTTTTCATCGTTCGGCTCAAGATCTTTTTTTATTATTGCTAATAGAGTTTGTTTTACAAGAGTTGCGTGAAATGGATTATGTTGACAACTGGCAGGGCGGATAGCTATTTCGATAGTTGCCAAACTATCTCATCAGCACCCTTTGCTCTGTCTTCTCCACACATTATCACAGCCTTAAGTGTTAAAATCTTCAAGAAACCATCGAGAAGTCCAAACACACCAGTGCGTAAATGGCATCAACGAAGACCACACGTCAACATATTCCACACAAGCTCGTGTCTTGTCTGATAGAATAAAAGTACTTTTTGATTCAGTAAAAATATTGTTTGGCACAATAAATGTACTTTTTGGTACAACAAAAATACTTTATTTGTGTACATTGAAAGTACATTTTAGTGCAATAAACGTACTGTGTGGTAGAATAAATTTTGTGTACAATAACAACACATAAAAGAACATTTTGGTACACCAAGTTGTACTTTTTGATATGTATAATAAATGTACTTTTTGGAACCATTAAAATACTTTTTAATACCATAAATGTACTTTGTGGTGCAATAAATCTTCTTTTGGTACAATTAATGTACTTTATTGCACATT
Organism: Muscina levida; assembly: GCA_964034835.1. Lineage (NCBI taxonomy): Eukaryota > Metazoa > Arthropoda > Insecta > Diptera > Muscidae > Muscina > Muscina levida. The sequence continues at coordinate 65,551,163 of OZ035880.1, read as the reverse complement.
AATAGTACTTTTTGTTATTTTATTGCACTTTTTGGTGCAATAATTTGTATTTTTTTTGGTACAATAATAGTACTTTTTATTACAATACATGTATATGTTGTTAAATAAATTGTACTTTTTGGTACAGTACGTTCTATTTTTTGGTACACTTTATGTAGCAACAAAAGTACTTTGTAATTGAAATTTTGTCTAAAAATTCATGTATGTAGTCCGAGTATTTTTTTTTTGTGTACCAAATTTCATCTTTTAGGGGATAAAAAACATTTTCTCTACGCCCCATCTACCTACTAACTAAAATAAAAATTTCGTTTGAAAATTTAATCCTGTAGGGCCGAATTGTATATATCTAGAGCTAAAATACGAATTATACACGTCCAGCGATCGGAAATTTCAAATTGTAGTACTCAGTACTATATATATTAAGGTAGACCTTTTTTCGATTTTTCCTAAAAAAAAAACCGGTTAATTTTGTGTGAGGTTAGGTTAAGAAAAAAATTACAAAAATATGAGCTTGATCGGTTTAAAATTTACCGTTAAACAAAGGGGAAAGTTTGTGAAAACTAGATACATTTGTTTTCCATTTTCAAATTTAAAAAAAAAATTATTATTTGTAATTTAAAAATTTAAAAAAAAAAATATATTTTAAAACTTTTAAAATCGAAAAAAAATGTACCCTTCTTTTCACAATCTTTAAACCGATCGAGCTCATATTTTTGTAATTTTTTTTAAATCTAACCTCACACAAAACTAACCGTTTTTTATAACAGATTCTGTACCCATACATTGAGGGTTCACCTTAATCTAAATATTTAAATTGTACCTCTCAAGGGCTGAACTGCAGTTTTGCCAAGCACCTGCACCCACTCAGTGAAAATAAAAATGTTGTCTTCCAATTTGATCCTGAAGTGCCGAGTACTGCCCAATTGGTATCTCTCTAGTGCTAAAAAAACAATTTTGCCACACCCCCTCCACTAAAATTAAATTCCTCGTGTTGTTGAGTACTATCTGTATATTAAATTGTATCTTACTAGCTTTAAAAAAATGTTTTGCCACGCCTTTATATTCGTATTGCCGAGTACTATATGTGTACCAAATTATGTCTCCCTAGCTCCAAGAAAAAGTTTTGCCATGCCCACTCCGACCATAGGGTTCAACATTTGAAACAATAACGGTCTTCCAAATTTTATCCTTTGCTAAGGATTGTTAATTACTTATATTGTGTGAATATTTATGAACAATTTATTGATGAAATTATTGAAAATTTACGGAAATCAAAACACCTTAATACACGACAGTTTCTTCCGTTTCAATTCTTTTTGTATTAATTAGTATCAATTTATATAGACAGTTTTTAAATATCAACTAACTTTCCCATTATGCAGAAACAAATTAATGTCTCTTAACAATATTCATTCAAATCAAATACAGTGTCAGACTCAAACAAAAATTATACATTACCCTTTTCCTTTTTATGTTAAGGGGTCATTAACCATAGTTTCTTATCTTGATAATAAATCCTATTCAATCTATTTAAAGGGTTACAATTAAGTGTTTTTTTTTTTGTTTATTATTAACCTGCTTATCTTTATAAAGATAAAGAGACCATCGGTAATATTGATTAAAATAAAATGTAGTTTTTATTAATAACTGATGGGTTCTCGGACACTTCAATAATGCTTATCTGGTATTCTATCGTGGAAATTGCCACTGTTATTCAAGTATCATTGATATATTGCGATTACCGGGGCTCGTATGAACAAGAGGAAAGCATTTTGTTTTATTATGAGTGTTATAAACTGGGTGCTAATAGACTGAAAATAAATTTAGCAAAAATAAATGTGTAAAAATTCAGGAAAGTTTTATAAAGAAGTTTTCTTTTTCAATAAACTTTGGCGATCACATACTATTATTTTGTAAGGTCTTATTTAAATTTTCGATATTACGGACATTTTGTTCAGGTAAATTACAGCTTTTTTTGAAAATAATGTTCGCCATTATGTGTCCACCATTTCGTTTTTTTTCTAAAAAATTTGACTCCGGATTCAAAATTAGCGACCCAAAAAACCCTTTAGCGCTATGTTTCATGCATATCAGAAGTCTCGGAAAATATATTTACTTAAAAATTAAAAGATTTTTTAATACAGTTGGGTTCTCAATGTAAAAGTTAATTCTGCAAATAACTTTCGCCTCAATCACTTGAATAAAAACAAAAACTCACTTTTTTTGCATTTGTATTTCAATTCAGATTTATTTAATATTAAATACATACATATTTAATCGATAATACGTACGAGTATAGCTAAATTCATATATATGTATGCGTGTATGTATATGGGGCTATATGTAAAAATATAATGAAAATAGCATTGAATATATTTGGTTTAGAAATGAGTTTATTATTTGAAATTTGTTATAGATAAGGTCTTCATTATTGTTCGAGATGATGTTCGAGTGATCGTCGATCTTTGTTATCGTTCACACTGAAACATGCAAAATACAACTCTGCGACAGTAGTTGTGACGACAACAGACCGTTTTAATTATACTTACATCTCTGTGTTTGATCTTGGGTTTCATTTTGTTTTAATTAAATATTTTTGTTAATGAAACAATGATTTAACATTTAAAGCACTTGAAATGAAATGAATTGTTAACATTTTGCTCTATGTTGATGTTCTGATCGAAAATATAGAAAACAGAACAAGAAAATTTAAAAAATGGTAAATACTTTCGTAAGGCAATGGTTAAAGTATAATTTAAGCTAATGTTTTATTTATTTGAGATACAAAAAACAAAAACATATTGCAATCTTAGCTGTGAAACAATGAACAAATAAATATATTTATTTATATAAATGTTAATAATAGCGATATTAATTAATCCATTTACTCAGTTATAAATAAAAGAGCTTTAACAAATAATTATTTTTATTGGGTTTTTGTATATAATTAAACAATTTGATTTTGGTAATTAGCGTTAGTAATGCAAGTGTAGTTATTTATTTATAAAAAACAAATACAAAAAAAAACAAAAAACAATAAAATAAGTTTAATAAATATTTTAAATTACTGACTGCAATAATAATGACTTTTGGTCAATTAAGTGTCGCCTTTAATATACTCGTAAATGTATGTATGAGAGAGTGATTTGTATGTGTTCAAGTTCTTTTCAAATGATTTATCCTCCTTTGTCATCTTTGTGATAATTTTTTAGATTTATTGTGCGAACTGCAGAAATATTTCACTACAATAGTCCTCCATAAAGCATTTACCAAAAGCCGGAAGATTTTCCACCTGGAGGATTTCGTACTCTAACGCACGAACGATTGCCCGTTGTATCCATTTCCTCTGCAAATAAAAAAGTAAGTGATTAGTTCAAATCATCAAATGGCGTTTGGTATTCTTTGTTGTGGCCAATTTGGTGAAGATTTTTATAACGTTTATATTAGAAATATTCAATATACTTATAAATTTTTATAAAGAAAATACAAAATTCGGAAAAAGTTCTTTGAATCTATATTTATTAATGGATTTTTTTAAAAGATACACATAATTAGCTTTCTTCGCTTAGATGCAAGTTATAAGAAGAAAAACTTAAATAAGTAGTGCTAATTTTTTTTAGTTTTTTGGAAATTCTTAATTAAAATTTCATGTCCGAATATCGCACAGTGATGTTCAGCAAAGTATTTAAGCTCAACGAAAGCTACGACAACTACAAAATCAGTTTTGGATGATGATTATAATTAAGTTTGGTTAGATAACAGAGTCACACATAAAAAGGTCTCCCTTTCCTTCGGTTTTTTTTCATGCGCTGAATACGAATATGAAGTCCATTTTGTTCTACCACGTCAGCATAAATTCCTAACTCTTAAAAACTCTAAAATTCGACCCCAAAGATAGGGTTTCTGAGGTTATGTAAAAAACCTCGAGATCTGACCATGACTGCTTATGTTTTTGGGGTCACTGAAACCAAGTATGGTTATCCCAAACACATCACGTTTTTGACTCAACCTCAAAATACCTTATCTTTGGTGGTAAAATTTTGGTATTTTTGAGGTTAGGAAATAATTCTGACTTGCTGTAACAAAATGGACTTATAATTCGTATTCAGAGATGCGTCTTAGGAAGTAGGTAACAGAAGTTACTGAAGTTCAACACAGAAGCTCTCTTAGTGGCTATGGATATGCGCCTGAAATTTTCGAACACTATACAGAGATGGTGCCTCTATCAAACTGTCGGATTTCCTCGACAAATACAAGGCTGACATCACCGCCATACAGGAAATGAGGACAGGGATGCACACAACGAAAGGACTGTGATAACTTTTACAGCTGCCATGCAGAAAGCCACAAATTTGGATGTAGTTTCATAGTCGGCAAGAGACTTCGACACCTGGTCGCGCGGTTTAACCCTGTATGTGACCGAATAGCCACTATTCGTATCCAGGAGAAATATTTTTACATAACTCTAATTTGTGTGCACGCCTCGACGGACGTCAACTACGACGACATTAAAGATGCATTCAACGCCTGGAGGACATATATGGCCGCTGTCCTGCACATCACATTAAAATTGTTGTAGGAGATTTTAATGCTAAAATAGGAAGGGAAGATTCTCTTGGTTCAGCAGTCGGAAAATTCAGACTACACAACAACACCTCCGATAACGGAATCAGGCTAGGTAGTTTAGCGTCGGCAAGAAACATGGTTGTGAGTCGAACCAGATTCCCGCATAAAGATATCACAATGCAACCTCTGATCAAAAAACAAGAAACCAGATTGATCAGGTGGAGGCATGTGCCAAGCATTACGGAGGTGCGTGGTATGCGCGATGCAAATGTTGACTCGGATCTCCACCTAGTTGCAGCCAAGGTAACGCGGTTAAGTAGTGCTAAAAACGCTCGTAATCAAAGCAAAGAATGCTAGACATCACAAAGCTGCATATAACCGAGATAGCCAATGCCTACTCCAACCAACTCTATCAATTACTTCAAACAAAAACCACGCTCAGAAAAACCCTGGTACGACGATGAATTTCGCGAAATATTTGAGGAAATGGATGCTGCATACAAGGCAAAACTGCAGCCAATGGCGACGCGTGCGGTGACAGAGCGTTATAATGAAAAGGGGAGGGAGATTAAACCCCTGTTCAAGAATAAGCGTCAGTGGAAAAAATGAAAGAAACAGAGACGGAAATCTGGTTACGAACACTCAGAGTGTGCTGCAAATATGGAGGGAACCCTTTCGATCTCTACTCGTTCCCGAAGGCAGCATAAGTGACGAAATCACGCCAATCATAGACGACGGAGTAGATTGTCCACCAATGAGCCAAAACGAGATCATCACGGCGATCGCAAGGCTATGGACTGCCGGCAGAGCTTTTTAAAGCCAGCAGCGTTGAGCTGGAAACATGCATGCACCAGCTTATTAACACGATTTGGTTGAAGGGAAACATACCCGACGACTGGAATCTGAGTGTTCTATGTCCTATGCTTAAGAAAGGCGCATACAGGGTCCTGTCTAGTGTGTTATGTAAAAGACTAAAATCCATTTTTCGAACCTGATTGGACCTTATCAGTGTGGCTTAGACCTGGTAAATCCACCACCGATCAGATATTCACACTACGACAAATCCTGAATCCTGAAGACCCAAGAAATGCAGATCGACACCTACCACCTGTTCATCGACTACTGCATTCGACAGTCCGATACGATAGAAATTGTTAGATGCTATAGCTGAGTTTGGTATCCACTCGATGCTAATACGACTTTGCGGGATGACACTGCAACGAAGTTTTCAGAGAAAATTGGCAAAAATCTGACTGAGCAATTTTCTACCAAGCGAGGCTTTAGACAAGACGATAGTCTGTCTTGCGATCTCTTAAACCACGTAATGGAGATGATAATGCGGAAGGCTGCAGTAAACAGAAATGGTACCTTCTTTGGCAAACTTAATGGCAAATCGCTCTCTCGAAGAACAAAGATCCAACTCTACCAGACTCTGATCAAACCTGTCTCGCTCTACAGCGCAGAATCCTGGGTAATGACACAACTTGATTAATCTATTCTGGGAGTCTTCGAAAGAAAAATACTTCGCAACATTTTTGGATCCATCATCGTTAACGGCAAGTATCGTCGTGGAATGAACCACGAGCTGTATAAGCTTTACAACGACATCGACGTATCAAGCGTATTGAAATAGACCGAATGAGCTGGCTTGGACACGTTGTACGAATGGATGAAAATGTTCCAGCTCGAAAGGTCTTCGTCAATAAACTCGATGGGAGCCACAGGAGGGAGCGACCAAAACTTCGTTGGATGGACCAGGTGAAAGAGCTATCTACGGCTACTGATAGATGAATTTCTGTTGTTGCTGCCAATTAAGAAGAAGAAGAAGACAGTGTTATCCAAGGCTGCAAGTCACAATTTAAAAACATTCGTGTCGTTGTTCTCTTTAAGAAAGCCAATATTTTTAAAGTTGGTTCATGTCTCCAATTGATTCTAGTCCGAAGAAGGCCCTTACAGAAAACCCACACTAAATATTCAATTTCTAATTATTAATCGTACTCACCACTAATGGAAAACGTAGATTCTTGCATATTTCTAGATCCTTGGACATGACCACGACCCGATGGAGTACTGGCATGCGAACCGCCAGCGCCAGCAAGTAATCCTGGAGTCACCGTTTCCTGATACGGTATCTCAATTTCTAAGGCTTGCATATTCATTTTTTTCATACTGCCATGCAAGTGCTCCTCATGCGGCTCGCCCTCGCCATTAAGATCCTTATTAATACTTGTTTTTCCCTCCAGCACATCGTAAACGTAGGGGGAATGAACGGGCGTATTTAGGAAACGACCAAAACCTTCGGCCACTCGGACGACTCCATTTTCAACGCAGATGCGACCGCGTACCAATACCATCTCGGGTACACCATGACACACCATACCCTCAAATATATTGAAATCTGCTTTATGATGATGAGTTTCCTTGGAAATGGTACGGTTCATGTGGGGATTCCAGATGACCACATCAGCATCAGAACCAACAGCAATGCGACCTTTCTGGGGGTACAAGTTGAAAATTTTGGCAGCGTTTGTACTCGTGACGGCTACAAAGCGACATGGATCTAGGAGCCCAGCATGTACGCCCTTCTCCCATACCACGGACATGCGATCCTCTACACCGTTGACGCCGTAGGGAATTTTGGAGAAGTCATTGCTGGCCTTTTCTTTGTCCTCTTTGGTAAAGGTGGAATTATCGCTGCCGGTCACTTGGAGATCATCGCTATTGAAAAAATACAAAAATTCAAAGTATTCGTTTTTGTTAAAAGAATAAAACAAGACAGTAAGTCAAGGGAAACTTTAGTACCAAAGAGTATCCACTTGATTTAAAATCTGATAACAACTGCAGATTTAAGTTTTTAATATTTGTTTTATGCATTTGGCAAGATATCAAGTTATCAAAGCATTAAACCGATAAATGATTGATAACAACGACGTCGGTTTATTAAATTAACATTTTATCAATTGTAGAGGGTATGTATTTGGTTATCAAGTTAAAGAGGCTTTTGCAAACAATAATAATGTTTATTTCCATTTCAACAACCATTTTGATAAGTTGCCCCACACATTGTCCAAATATGATAACGTTAATATTACCGATATCATATTGATTGTCATTAAGATGAGCCAAATATTACCTCGGTTTAAAATGTTTGCCAATTTGCATAACCTCTCTGTTGTAGGAGAGCACATCAATGTAAGATTACGAGGGCAGGTCAAAAAGTGGCTAACATTTATTTTTTAATAGATTTAATATTGTTAGTAATCTGCTCCTTGGAAATTGCATGTCATAAGTTATAAGTTATTAATATTAAAGAAAACTCTCTTGGGAACGGTATATTTAGTGTTCTCACACTAAATATACCGCTATGATAAAATCGACATTATGCTCCCTTTTCACCAAAACAATACCGTGATATCAAGTGCCAATTAAATGCCACCACCTGGCCGAATACTTACTAAGCCAATGATTTCATCAACTGACGAGGTGTTTCAGGTGAATCCCTTATTGGAGGACTAGTGATGTAATATAAAAGCTCCTGCTTTGGAACTCCATGCATAGAGCGGCCAATTGAGCTGGCCAATGTTTCACCAAAGACACAATAACCACTACGCCGGGCACGACCCAAAACTTCAGCGGCCGATACAGATGTTACGCGAGTCACATATAGAGGGGCCTTCATCTAGAGGAATACATAATACCAGACAAGGCATTAAAATTGTGTTAGACTTGTTTGGACATATGTTAATAGACGTGCCAACAATTTGTTAATGTAATTAGTAGTTCTCGTCATGCTTACATCAAAAACCCTTCCTAAGTCATTATTAAACTTACTTTACTTAACTCAATACTCGGGTGATACTGGATCTGGTATTAGCGAAAATCTCATAACTTAAGAACATGCGGTAGCAAGTGTCATCGGTAGCCGTACCAGCTACCAATTCATCATAAATAAGATCACAATTTCTGTAACGAAGATAGGGGCACTAGGAACGGACCTCAATAGCGGCAAAGTTACTTATACCATGTACCACCTTAGCGAGGCGGTATAATCTTCTGTGTTCGATTTACTATTAGGGGGGACAGTCAGTACAATACAGAATGTGTGGTGGGTTTTGGTGTGGTGTATTTACAGTGGGTAGATTGGGTGTAGTTGTGGTAACATAAAAATAAATTAAAAATAGCCAATAAATAATAAAAACATATCTATATTTATTTAATAGTACATTAAAAACTTAAAATAAATCAATAAATAGTGTCATTTAATGTCAGGTGTTAATCGTGTTAAGGGCCAAATCCATTACATTGTCACACACAATTGCGCTAGTTTTTATTTGGACAACAAATATTTGTTTTTAATTTCTTTGACTTAAGTTATAGAAGATAGTGTTAACAAACATGGAACCATTATATAATCGCCAACTAATTGTTAGTTTAGTTGAGTCAATGGTAATGGACGTACACGTTTTATAACAACTACCAATTGCAATTAAATTAAACCAATTGTTCAATAGATTGTTCATGATTCGTCATATCAAATATAACCATTTTCTAAAAAAAATTATACAACTAGGAAACTGCTGTTAATGGCTGTGACAGAGTTCCAACCCAGGTCACCTGTATGATAGATCTTAAAAGAAGGTGAACCAAAAGTCCGATATAATTTCAATCGGTAGCTGTGGATAATAGAGGGCGGATGCGGCGGAAAGGTTACGAAATGCAAGAGTAGCCAATGGGAATTCAATACCATGGCGTCATTCAGCGATGCACAACATGCGTTCTGCGTGCGCGTGTATAAGCTTATGTTTCTGGAAAACAAACTGATTCATTGGTAAGTATAATTTAATGATCATTATAATTTAATGATCATTAGCGCTACGGAACTCGGGACAGGTTACGGATAATAGAACGCCCTGCAGTTTTCTTCTTCTGAGTAATTGCCTTCTTTGGCGATCGCGGACAGCTCAGTGGTGACATGAGTCGTTTGTGTTTTACACCTAGTATCGTCGAGTAGACCTGACCAGATGGTGGGCTCCACCCCACTAGAACATACTACTAGGCCGCTGTTAAGGCCTGAATCTAATTTCAATACTCCACAAAATATTCAAACTGTTCAATTTAGAGTACGTATTGGCTCGCTCTTTTCGGCTCTCGGCTCGCGAGCCAGGAGCCTCAAAACTTGGCTCGCGAGCTAGGAGCTACAAATTTCAAACGAGCTCTCGGCTCGCGAGACACGAGCCCAAATAAAGAGCTGGCTCGCGAGCCAAGAGCCACAAAATTTTAAATGAGCTCTCGGCTCGCGAGCTAGGAGCCACAAAATTTCAAATGAGTTCTTGTCTCGCCTTTGTGTCAAAAAGTACGTTGAAAGTACTTTTGGTACAAAAAAGTAGTCTGGTACAAATAAAAGTACTTTGTGCCGAAAACTACATTAAAAGTACTTTTGGTACAAAAAAGTACTCTGGTACAAAAAAAAGGACTTTGTGCTAAAAAGTACATTAAAAGCACTTTTTGGTACACAAAAAAGTACTTTGTGCCGAAAAGTACATTAAAAGTACTTTTGGTACAGAAAAGTACTCTGGTACAACAAAAGTACTTTGTGCTGAAAAGTACATTAAAAGCACTTTTTGGTACAAAAAAGTCCGTGGTACAAATAAAAGTACTTTGTGCCGAAAAGTACATTAAAAGTACTTTTGGTACAAAAAAGTACTCTGGTACAAAAAAAGTACATTGTGCTGAAAAGTACATTATAAGCACTTTTTGGTACACAAAAAAAGTACTTTGTGCCGAAAAGTACATTAAAAGTACTTTTGGTACAAAAAGTACTCTGGTACAAAAAAAGTACTTTGTGCTGAAAAGTACATTAAAAGCACTTTTTGGTACACAAAAAAAGTACTTTGTGCCGAAAAGTACATTAAGTACTTTTGGTACATAAAAGTACTCTGGTACAAAAACAGTACTTTGTGCCAAAAAGTACATTAAAATTTATATTGGTGCAAAAAAGTACTATGGTATAAAAAAAGTACTTTGTGCAACAGAAAATTTTTCTTTATTTGGGCTCTTGGCTCGCTAGCCGAGAGCTCATTTGAAATGTTGTGGCTCCTGGCTCGTGAGCTGAGAGCTCATTTAAAATTTTGTAGCTCTTGGCTCGCGAGCCAGCTCTTTATTTGGGCTCTTGGCTTGCGAGCCGAGTTGGAAGTCAGTGTGCCCGTTTCGGTGACGAATTCCTCAGGGATACAAAGAGAAGAAACTGGGCAGTCTAGGTTCAGATCCCACTCTTCAAGTGGCGGCCATAGATAGGTGTGATCGGTAATAGGATCACTTCATAGGATCACTTCAGATCTTTAGTTGCTGATTGAAGACAGGCTTATGGACGCAATTGTAGACTATGGTAGAGTGTAGTAAGAATGGAATAATCTTTCGTGGAGATGTCTGTTTCAAGGCGTCAAAATTGTCGATTGCGCAAATAAGGAAACCTTTGCATTCCTTCACTACTACTTCGATATGTAGTTTCGGTGTGGATTCCTCCTTACTCACAAGAGGTGGAACAAACACTGCAATTATTGAACAAGCTGCACAACCACCTCCACACTGGGCTATGGCAAATAATTTTCACATACTCATGCCAGGAGAAGAAGAACTTCGATATATGGGCAGTAGCGGACTGTAATTCATTGGCTTACTTTAAAATTTGGAGAGATGGAGTCAAGTTTGGTCTGGGGAATATATATATCCGAGGTCCAGGCATCAAAGAGAGGAACGACGCATAGAAAGCTAAGTACCACCACTAGTTATAGAAAGCTAAGTACCACCCTTAGTTTTTTATGCGGCAATTAATTTGCTAATGGTCTTCATGGGTAAAGTTATGTAAAGCCATAGAGGGCGTAACTGCAAGTGTCCATTGCTATGACTTCTAGTGATAAACGGCATTCTAAAGACTTTTGAGAGAAATTGAAGAAAAATTGTGGTCTATGCAGACGACGTTACTGGGACCTTATACAGGATGGCATTCGAGCATTATAGAGCTGTGGCACAATTTGTGGTTTAAATGTCAATCCACATAAAACGTAGCTACATAGTACTATTCACACGATAATAGCTCATTGAGGATTTCAGATAAAAGGCCTGCAGCGTTCCATTTATTCTACATGTACAAACAGATAAAACATGTAAGAACCTGATATTACACCCCGCGACAATTTTCAATTTTTGTTATCACACTTAATGAAGACCATATATACGTGAAACTAGAGACCTTACGTAGTAAAACTGTATTCTCAGTTTAGCGCCAGAACGTCAGGATTTTTTTTAAAGGATTTCAAATTTTCAATGGATTCACCACTTTCAAAAAATTAAATGAAACATTTCCACGAACCATATAATAACGATATGGGTATCAAATGAAAGGTAAAAATCTCAGCAATGCAAACAAATAACAGAGTTTAATGGATCTGGACCCAAAATTTCAAAAAAGATTAATTTTCTAGACAGCCATCTTGCCTTTTTCCCGACAATTTGGGAAATTTCAGTGATGAGTATGGCGGACGCTTTCACCAAGAAATCGCGAAGATTGAAAATCGATTTGGAGGAAAAAGTGCATGCTATATGATGGAAGAATATTGTTGGACAATATGTCTTGCACAGACGACCAGCATAAGCGGCAAAGTCAACGTTTACATTTTATTAAATTTTATTTAGTTTTTTTTTATATACATACAATATTTTGAAACAGGATTAACATTTTTGTTCTTTTTTACTAAACTAGTAAAGCTAGATTAATAAAATGTACATATAACTTCTTCCACATATATTTTTTCAGAAAAAAATTAAGCTTTTAACCCTTTCAGCCCCAATGTTGCCTGAGAGCAACTTCACGTGTTTGTCATTAAACCACAAAGACCACGATTGCATTATCTTTTAAATTTTTGCAGGCATCACTGGGTTAATGTGTAAAGAAGAGAGTGTAAAACAAATAATACAAATTTACCGTTACCATTTGATTTGATTCTATTTTTTGTGCAGAGCGATCAGCATAATTTAGTTATTCGGAATTGAAGTGTTAAAAAGAAGTGCTTTGTTCTAAATCATAATTAAATAAATTCCAATAGTGATTACTAGTTTTTTTTATTATAAAAACATAAAATAATAAAAATATCAAACTTTTCATACATCAAATATCTTAGTTGTCCATTTTTTGTATACCAAAATGGGCCAAAGTTGCCTACAAGCAACTTTCTCTAGCTCCAAAACGGGGGGTCGAAATGTCTCCAAATTTTGTATTAACACTTCTGAGACAGATATATGAAGATAAAAACCAAAAATAAAATTTTCGATACACAGACAAAAATGTGGGGTTCAAAGGGTTAAACTTTAAAAGGACATATTTGACATTTTTGGTCCAGATGCATTTAAATCTGTTATTTTTGTGCATTGCTGATATTCTTACCTTTCATTTAATACCCATATCGTTATCATATGGTTCGTGGAAATATTTGATTTAATTTTATGAAAGTGGTGAATCCTTTGAAACTTTGAAGTCCTTTTAAAAAAAATCCTGACGTTCTGGCGATAAACTGAGAACGCAGTTTTACTACATAAGGTCTCTAGTTTCACGTAAATATGGTCTTTATCTAGTGTGAAAACCACTGTTACACGGTGTTATCGGTATAAATACAACAAAGAGTAGGACAAAACATGTGCGCATGCGTTTTGAATTGAGTAGATCGCGTATCATATCTTTCTCTGGATCTCATTGTAGTGGAATCTTTTTTTCTCTTTATCTGTTATACTAAGTGAAGTAACTGTTGTTCCTCTTTTTTAAATGAATAAATCCATGTAATATAGATATTCCAGATCGTACGCTTTGCGTTGATAATGTTTTCTTACTATTTTTTATTCTTTTTACAAAAAGTAATGGTGTAAGTTTCATCTGTGGCAAATTGTAACAAAAAATAAAATAAAATTTCGCTCTTTATTCTTTATGCTTGCAGCGTCACGCTCTCCACATATTCCAAGCACAGATAACAAGAATACCGATATATCTGTTTGTTGTGTATGTCAATCATACAAGTATTTTTGATACTTGGTACTTTCTCTCTCATACCTATTCTATCGTGATCTAAAAGAGAAATATTTCATACGCACTCAATCCAAAGAAAGCGAAACAGATACAAGCAGATATAAAAAAAATTGAACTACATACAACAAGTGTGTTTGGATGGTTCTTCGCAGACCTATATTTCAGATTGCCGGTAAATGACGGTGCCGAACTAAAGCCTTCATATAATGCAAAATATTTTACATCATGCACTTTTCATAGCGGCTTAAAGTACGATAAGATTTCGAAAAGCTGGCCTGTGGCGGCAATCGGAACCGGATAACGATCGAAACTGCTATGGTTCAGCAGACATGAATGCGAGGGAGGACTACACAGCGGAATAGACTAATTGACATCGGAACAGGGTCAGGTAACTTCAGCAAGGATCTCAACAGTAGTCAACACTTCCGATTGATTGACCATTACATGTACAGAGACAATGAATGAATTTGGAGAAACCCTGACAATCTATGTGGATAGTCAAGTGGTTTTAAAGGCTTTGGCATCTAAGGTTATAAAGTCAAGACTGGTGCGCAGATGCAGAATGTTGATCTCAACACTGCCAGGTAATATTGGTTGACTCTGCTGGGACCCTGGACACAGTGACATACAAGGGAACGATATGGCGGATGAATTGGCACGGAAGGGCTTATCCCAACAATCGGATGAATAAGTGCGACCACCAACGTGTTTTATATACGGCATTTTTAACCATCACATCGTACGGTTGGCAAATTTATCCTGGGAACCCCTACTGACTGCGTAGTTTCATGGGATATTTGATCAAAACTGGATGGAAGCAAAACCGGAACACTTTTGGACCTGGATAGGAATGTTGTCAGGCGGCGAATAAGCATAATTACGGAACACTTTTATTTACGGCATTTTCTTCAAACTGGGAGACAACTCAGGAGGACTATTATAGACTGTGTAACGATGAGGAGGAAATTGAAACCATTGAGCATTTGCCCTGCCATTTCCCAGTTCTTCATAGAAAAAGGATGCAATTCCTAGGAAAGTTGTATTTTAATAGTCTCAATAAACTAACGTCATGCAACATCGAAAATCTAATTGAATTCACCATAATGGTCTGTGAGCGACATAGTCTTATGACCGAGTGATTACTTGTTTTCAACATAACCTAAACTTCTATGATGTCGCCGACTAGCACGATCTGATAAAGTCTGCAAACGGCCGCAACTTTTTTTAGTTCATAACTAATACTTCGTGAATGATTTATTTGTTTTGAATTTTAGGTAACAATATAGACTCTATGGAACTGGTCCTATATTTAGACTGTGTTCTATATACGTATGTATATAAATATAGTACAAAACAGTTAATTTCAAACCATTCCCCATTAAAAAAAAACACCACCTTAATTATGACCGCCGTAAGGTAATTATACTTCTAACAATTACCTGATGTGCCAATATGCACGCCCGATTGACAGCCTCTGCTTCCACTTCCTCTTGACGGGACATCTCATGGCCTTCGGGTCCCGTAACTCCAAAAGCAAGAAGTTTACTAACATTTTTAGCTATAATATCACCATTTTCTGCATGAACCAGGCCCAAGGCGCCTAAAGCTCTTATGCGCTCCAAAGCCTCCAACATTTCAGAGTCCTTCAATTGATATAAACCTTTGAAGGCCATAAACATCTTGAACGAATTAATTCCTAATTCTTCGCACATAATTTTCATTTCATCCGATACGGATTTAGACCACCACGTAAGGCCAACGTGCAAGGCATAATCACAGCATACTTTGGGATCGGCCCATGAACGCCATTTATCATAGGCTTCCACCAAAGATTCACCTTTTTCGGGCAAAACGAAATCAACTGTAAGGGATAATTAGAAAATTTATTAAAATATTAATTGCAACAATCAAAATATTAATTATACTTACTAATCGTCGTAGTGCCACCGGCAACTGCTGCCTTAGTGCCATAATAGAAATCATCTACTGTCACTGCGCCATGAGCTTTCATTTGGAAATGTGTATGAGGATCAACACCACCGGGTATAATTAATTTACCAGCGGCATCGATGACTCGTACCCCACCGGGTACAGTGATTTCCGATGGGGGACCTACAAATCTGCCGATGAAAAGACGAGTAAATCAATTTTTCTTAACAAGGCCACGGTAAAAAGACTTACTTAATAACGCCATCTTCAATATAAACATCGGCTTGGAATGTTTTATCGTGATTAACAATTTGGCCATTTTTAATATAGACTCGATTTTGAGCACTCTGCAATGAAAGACATGTTTAGCTATTGTGAGAAAAATAAAATCTTCAAAGTTTACCTGTAAATGGATGGGAACTTTTTTCACTGGCTTTGGGCTGGTAGACATATTTAGAGATTGGCTGAAAGTAAGGTAAAAACAGTTATGATATTGAGTATAAGATCAAATTAAAGTTAAGGAAAATTTTCAATCAAAACTATATAAATGGCTATTATGCTTGTTGGCTTTTACCACAGTGGTCTAATTTATTGAAGCTACGGTTTTCCGAATGAATTATGTTTCGAAATTACTTCATAATAAAAACCTTTTATTAAATGAGCAATTAAATTCGTGTTAGGTTTCTAAATATTTTACATTCAAAGACTTAAAATGTTTTTTTTTTGTCTTTACTTCTCGGTCACTATTCAAATATTTTGTTTTGTGAGGAACACTCAATTTTCAACATCCAACGTATAACAAAAAAAAACAACACTTAACTGACGCGTTGATATTTCATTAATTTCAAATTCACAAATTTATGGCCAGTTGCGCAAATATATTACCACTCTGTAGATATTATATTAAAGATAACACCCCTAGTGCCACAAATTATTTGTGGTTTTTTTTTTTTATTGTGAGCACCCCTTTGCCAAATATCGCACGTACTTGAATGTGAGAAACAACCCTTGTTACGGAGTTCACATGCACTTGTGTTACTGATTGACTCATTCCTCCAAGTCTGTCTCCCACCTTCCCTCCCTCTCTCTCGCTCCCTATCGCATGCATTAGAAATTGGGGAGCGAGTCCTTATGCGGTATAATGAGTCATCATCTCATTTATAATGTAGTACTTTTCGTGTCGTCTGGCGAAAATTGTGTCTTTGTAGAACTCGAACAATAAAAAAAAGAACAAAACACGTGACTATGTGCAGGGGGTTCGATAAAATCGATATTAGCCCATCCCAGAAAGTGTCGCATTGGTTATGAAAGATGGTCGAACGCATAAGTAGGCGAGGATTGGACGGATAAGCATGGATAATTAAAAACTGTCCTTGTGGCAATTAATAGGATAATACGATTATTTAAATTATTCCATAATAGGTTCGTTTGTTTCTTTGCGCACTAAGGAGATGGAAGCAAAAAAGCATCGTTGATTGACATCAATGTGGTTTGCAACAACAAGAAAATATTACATATAAAAGATCATATTGGTCTGAACGGAAATCTTTATTTTAAATGTTTGTTGCTGTTCCGTAATTAAACAGTTGTTCAATCAGAATGAGTGATAAAGATTGAAATCTGGTGAAGGACATACTGAGAGTACTGCAATTATGGAGTTTGCACTTTAATGCTCTGCTCTTTCCCGAAGGCAGCTTAATAGCAATTGCACGGCTTAAAAACAATAATGCTGCGGGAGCCGATACACCGTCGGCAGTGATTTTTAAGGCCGATGGCGATGTGTTGGCAACGTGCATGCACCTGTTCATAAACACGATTTGGCTAAAGCAATGCAACCCCGATGGATGGAATCTAAATGTTTTATGTCCTATGCTTGAGAAAGTCGCTCCAAGTGTGTGTATCAACTATCGTGGTATCAGCCTTTTAACCATCGCATACAAGGTACTGTCTAGTGTGTTATGTGAAATGCTAAAGTCCATTCTAGCAAACCTGATTGGACCTTATCAGTGTGGCTTTAGACCTAGTAAATCGACGACCGACCAGATATTCACACCTCGACCAATACTGAAGAAGACCCAAGACATGCGGATGAACACCTACCAACCGTTTTTACAAAGCTGCATTCAAGAGTCCGATACAACATAAACTATTAGATGGTATGGCTGAGTTTGGTATCCCCGCGAAGCTAATACGCTTTGCGGGATGACACTGACTGACACGAAGTCTTCAGTGAAAAACACTGACAGAGCCATTTTCTACCAAGCGAGTCTTTAGGCAAGACGATAGTCTGTCATGTGGTCTCTTTAACATCATAATGGATATCATCATGCGGAAGGCTGCAGTAACACGACTGGCAATATCTTATATAAACGTCACATGCTGGTCGCGTATGACGATGGTATGACATAGATACAATTGACCGAAGACTGCGGGATTTTACTGCATTGAAAAGCAGTAGGCTGATGTGGAACTGGTGATAAATGAGGACAAAACCCAATTATTTGTTTCAACAAACAAGGAGTACACGTTTGGGAAGCTGCGTAAACGTTGACGTTTAACTTCAAAGTGGTAGATGATCTTGTCTACCTTTGCTACGCCGCACTGTGGTCGATTTCCTTCAAAAAGGCCCGCATGAGGGTAGTTCCAGAAACCATTTTCTAACTATGTCTACCTTTCCTTGATAGTCTAAGGTAGTCCAAAACCAAATTTTTTCACCCCCATAACCCATAATCAGCGGTCGAATTTTTTAGGGAACCCTTTTTCCGGCGTAAATTCGGTGAACCACACTAACCCGAAAAGGGTGAAATGCAATACGTCACCGGTCTCTTTCGATCTTCTAGATTGTTTTTCTACTTCTTTAAACATTCCTCAAAGATAATTTCACTGTTTGGAAGTCGATTTTTTTTTGCAACCCGAAAATCCCCGAAAATATTCGTCGAAGACTGAAAAATCCCGATTGACAATTTTCAAACATGTGTCAATATTTTGGAACATCTCGGAACACTCTGAAACCAATTTCACCTTAACGGCCCTATTCTAATAATTTGGTTAGAAAAATTTGTCACTATAAATTTGTTACAATTTTGTAACCAATGCTTGTTACGGGAATATCCCTTCTGGTATATTCTGGTACCTCCCATACATTGAAAAATTAATATTTCGTTCATAACTTCCAAACGGACGACCGGATGATAGTTGAATTTGGTCAGTTTATTTATCTTGCAAAAGTAGACAAGCCCTAAAAAAACCGCAACCTTTGCCACACACCTCCCATACAAATGACCAGATTGATACTCATAGCTTCACATACATATCTTTTTTGTAGGTATACTGAATTCACTCAAACTTTGCGGACGATGTTCGCTTATGAAAACTAGACTTAGAAATGAATTTGGAGTATATCGGTGCACGCCTTCTGGTACCTCCCAATCAAAATGTCCTATTTTTGGAAAAGTTACTATTTTTCCCATAACTTGCAAACCGGCACCTGGGGGATAATTAAATTTGGTCACTTAATTTATCTTATAATTGGCGGCAAAATCTCAGAAAACCTAACTATTTGACACACCACACATCATACCCCCCATATTAATAACCGATATTGCCCCTTTTACATACATAGACATTTTTGCAGTGGAATTGGCCATATACATTAGTACATAATGTCTCCGTATTGATGTTCAACCTTGGTGAAGGATCCTTCAAGGTTTTTCCACGGGTTTTGATAAGAAAAGATGCCGCCAAAGCTTTTTGGGGGCCACCAATACCCCATGCGCGTCTTTTCGACCCAAATCGACCACTGTGCACCGTACACAAAAGTAATAATGTCAGCCTGAAAATTAAGAGACGAGTATTGATCGCAAGCGAACAAAGATCCAACTCTACCTGATCCTACCTCTCTTGCTCAACAGTGCAGAACTGGATAATGACACAAACGGATCAATCTATTCTGGGAGTCTTTGAGAGAATAATACTTTGAAAATATTTGGACCCAAAATCATTGACGACAAGTACCGTCGTCGAATGAAATATGAGCTGTATAACGACATCGATGTTCAAATTGCCCGAATGCGCAGGCTTGGAAACGTTGAAAATGCTCAATCTCAAAATAGCTATTAACGGTACCTCAGGAGCGAAACTTTATTCTTTTGACCAAATATATATGGATATTGCTTTGCATGCATCCACATAATTATGTGAAAGAAAAAAATACTTAGTTTATGAACATATTAAACAATTGTAATATGTAATAAAGAGCAGAAACTTGAGTCCGAGGGACACGTGCATAGACATTATTATACACATATATATAATCGCTTCGATCCTATAAGGACCATAGTGTCTCAACAAATGGCATGTACATAATCCTATCCTGTGTCGACGTCTTCACTTCGCCCTAGGATTTGCCAAATAATGTAATTTCCGATTCAATTTGCCTCTTGTAAGTATGAGCTGGACGTTTTCTACTTCGGTTGCATACTGCATTCCACTCTATAGCAGTGGTCTTCTGAGAGTGTGTCAATCCAACATTTTTGTCTATTAGTTGCTGCTTTGAATTTCTTACATTCAAAATTAGCTTTGGCCAGAATATTAGCAGAATTCTTCGAAACCATTGGTTTAAAACAACTTGACTTTTCACTTCTGTTAAGTTTAATACGCCGCGAGAAGTTATCATCAACTTTCATACATGTTTTAGTCGGCCAAATGTTTGACGTGCTATTTGGATAATGATATCAATGTCTTCATCCGATTCACCAGTTTTACTTGTACTCGCTGACTTATTGTGTGCATCGAAGATGTCGTCTTCGCACCATTGGGCTGTGTTTCTCAATTGCTATATGTGCTTTTCTTTGCTCGCAGTTTGTGATTATGGTAGAGAATTCGCAACAACTGGCATGACGAGGAAATTGTAGTATAAACCAAAATGACGTCATTTGCCTTACTATAAAACATAACTTAATTTCACTTTAAGCCCCATGAATGAGATATGGGAAAGCTTCTTGCGTTGTTGTGAATTAACATGCTTTTATTTTTGGACGCACACAACGGGATCTAAATTCGAACGTCAGATGTTTGAGAAGTATTTACAGGCTACTGCGAAGTTGCTGTCTACATCAAGAGGGCCGTCGATAAAAGAAAAATTTAGATGACTGAGACAGGAATCGAACCCTGGATCGTCGACATGATAGTCGCGTGTTCTAACCATCATGTAACGATTAGCACATAGCATAGCCACTATCAGAACATTTTTTAAGATACACATTACATAATCCCTAATGGCTTTTACTTTTTTACCTTAAATATAAAATTTCACGTCAAGCCCTCATTGAAAATTCCCGCTTTAGGTTGCAGCAGTATAAAACTAATCAGGAATCTCATATGAATAATGTTATAATACATATTTGTTTACTTTCATAATTTCATTCGATTAAGAAGAGATTTGAGAAGTATTGTCACATCAAGTCCAAAAATTATTATAATAAAATATAAAAGTACCGATTTAGACGGTTAGGTCATCATCAGGGCCAACACAAAAATGCACTAAAAAAATGCACGAAAAGAGCTCATTGAAATTCATGACGACGTAATGGATTCTTAGTATAAACACAAAAATAATATTTATATTAGTAAGTACCATAAACATATACTTTAAAAAATACCGCCTTTGTAGAAGATATTATTTCATTAATATAAATTCTTTAACAAAAGATTGGTGTCGCCAGTTCCGAAAAATTATAGAGATTATATTTCCATCTTTAAAATTTTAACAGTTGTTGTCTATACTCCGAAAAATATATATGAAAAGTAAAAAAAAATAATAAAAAAAAATACCATAAAACTTCAAAATATGCTTTTATATGCATTAACCCCGGTAAGACTGTTATATGCATTTGCAAGTATGCATACTTTTATATGCATACTTTTATAACCCTGGTCATCATTAACCGTATATCTGAGGTGAAATTCGCTGTAATTGAAAAATTGTCACATGATTGTTTATAAAAATCCGCATTTGCTCTTGTACACAACATAATATATGTATACAACAAATTAGTTGTTTGTATCCATTATCCTCCATGGAGTATATACATGTTGTCAAGGGCGACGCTCCCTTTTCAACTATATTTTTTCACATGTTCGGGGGAGTATGAATCGTTCCTATTGCAGTCAAAAGCACCCCTTTCCAAAATATGTTAGTAGACTAAATATACATATTAACCTTAAACTTCTACAGTTCTCCATGACTTTTAAACATAACTGAGACAGAGATGAAAGAATGGACGCACCATCAACATTTGCATGTTAAAATAAATCCCAACCTATTACAAAACTGAATCATTACAATTGAGCACTGGACACTAGTAGAGGGGGATAATTTTGGTGCCAGACGATTGTGGTGGCTGACGAGGTAAACGAGTTAAATTTAATTCAATTCAATTAAATGTGTTAAAATTGCACACACAAAAAAAACAACAACAACAAACATAGAAACGGAAGTCGTGACCGCCTTAGGATGGTATTTAGAACTCAGTCAGACAGACAGACGCTAAGAAAAACAAATATCAGTTTGACATGCGATATATGTAATTCCTTCAGCAGTTGTTTAACATAACCGAGACCAAATTATGTTGTTTTATAAAACTAACGATAAAATATCTACAGGAGTGTGTTAAAAAAGGACTTCGCCAAATTGCTTAAGAGAACATATGTATATTATTCTTAGGGGAGAGATTACAATGCAACGCAGACCTGTGCGTGTTAGCACCTAGTAACGAGAGCTAACACACGTTACCAGGCTGTTCATTTACCTGCAAGGAATGGTGGCAATAAAAAGACGTGAAAATAAACACAAGATTTAAGGATTTGTGCCTTGAAATTTAGGCTCTGGTATTTTATTTATTTTTAAAGTATTCCTCGTGTGTAGTCTGGATGTAGTTCGACGTTACAGAAAATATATATTACGTATGCGGAATGAAATCAACACAAATTTAAACTGCACATTTTATAAGTCAAAATTAAAGTATTTAGTTATATAATCGTTTTAATATCAAAATACATGTGTTTGATTTAATATAAAAAAAGTTGGGTCCCATACGAGCGGCTTTACGATAATTAAGTGGAACTTTACTCAAAGCTGTTGAAAATACAGATGTTGCCATTTGGCGGAGCACAGTTTTTGTTTTGGTGATCAAACGGGCACGTAAACCGCAGAAAACAATAATATTTTCGGGAGGAGGATTGTGTTCTCTCCAAAAAAGCCAATTCTGCTTGTTTACATAGACAAAAATCTGGTTCAACTTCCATTTGTTGACTAGCCCTTTCACCGAACACAAGCAGCCCGATTCTAAATACTCCCCGGAAGATAATTCTCGGGAATAAAATCCCTCCTATTCTAAACAAATGGGGAGAACAATAATAATGGAGAGAGAATTTCTATCATTCGAAGTCAACTGTTTGGCTAAGAGACGGGGATAGGGAAAGATTGGAAAACCACAGCTTAAATGTTATGTTTGTAAGTGATTTAATTGAAGCTTCATCCTTGTAATTAAAAAAACATCTATTTACATGTATGTTATCATGAGCTAAAGATACTATACTATACCATCGTTGTGCGGGGCAAGATTCATTTAATTAAAATTCCAGCGAATAGCAAGCTTACCTTTTATCATTAAAATCTTAAATAATTTCATTTTTTGGTACAATTCCCTTGAAATTTGTGGGAGGAATTTTTTGCAAAATTTGTCATCAATTTCTCCCTTTAATACACATTCGTAATACCTACTTTATTCCCGGGTAATATTTTCTCACTTTCTAAGTTCGTTTAAAATAAGGTAGAAGGGAAAAAAACTCCTGGGGAAATTTTATTTAGAATAGGGGAACAGGGAATAGGGAAAAAATTCCCGCTATTCCTTGGTGGTACTAAATTTTCACATCGGGACATTCTCGGCCAAAAATCAAAATCGAGCTCCTGGTTATTACCGAGAAATTTATTTGAGTTGGGGAAAAATCCTCAACAAGACACAACTGCCCCGGAATCGCCCCTAGAGGGTTTAAATGTATGACCGACCCCCATTCATTTTTTCCTCCTAACATTTTTCCCAAACATACCTACAACCAATCTTCAACCCCTAGGGGGCTTCCATACAGTTTTTTTTTTATAAAATTTGCTCCCACCGCTCTTACTGCCCCTGAGTCGCCCCTAGAGAAGTCAAATGTATGACCAGCCCCTAAGATTTTTTCAACCCCAACAGTTTCTCAGAGCATATCTACCCTTAAGGTGATCCCCATAGAATTTTTTTTTATTTTTTATAAAATCAGCTCCTGCTGCTCCCATGGTGCCTCCAGAGTAGTAAAATGTACGGGTCGGCCATTTGATGGAACGCTGTTCAAACGCCGCATAGTGGGAAAAAAAGTTTTTTTGGACATTTGAAATTTGAGGCCCCAATTCTTGACCGATTTTCAAAATTCTTTTTTTTGTATTATTGGAAACAAAATTGTGCACAGAATGTACGTTTCTTTTTTATTCTAAATTCCTTACCGTTTTTATTTTAAAATTTGTCAAAGTCGATAAAAAAATAATTTTTGACTTTAATGTCAAATATTTTTTGGATTACGTGTCCAAAAAATTTCGAACTGACCTTAATTAATGTGAACATTTGTTGCGAATTAAACTCAGTGAAAAATATAGACAAAACATTTTTTCTGGCTCAACTGCAAAAAAATTGCATTGCGACCTTCACCAATTTGGCTAATTTTTCACAGACGACTTTCTCAAAACTTTTCCAGGTTGTAAACTAAGTTTTGTTCTAATCGGATAATAATTATGAGCAAGAGACAGTGTTAAAGTGTGAAAATAGTGCCTCCATATATTTACTTGCAGTTGAGCCAAAAAAAAAATTTTCTCTTATTTTTTCACTGAGTTTAATTCGTAACATATGTTTACATTAATTGAGGTCAGTTCCAAAATTAGTAGTATACGTAAAACAAAAAATATTTGACATTAAAGTCAAAAATTATTTTTTTATTGACTTTGACAAATTTTAACGGTAAAAAAATAACGGTAAAGAATTCAGGATTTAAAAAACGTTCATTTTGTGCACAATTTTGTTTCCAAAAATACAAAAAATGAATTTTGAAAATCGGTTAAGAATTGCGGCCCAAAATTTCAAATGTCCAAAAAAACATTTTTTTCCCAACGAAGAAATTTCAATTATTTTAATACATTTGTGTAACATTTTTCAGTTTTCCCAGAATTCATCGTAGGTTAAGATTATGGATGCATTTTTTACTCCATACCAATGTAAAAACTATAAGAGGAGCTGACATATAAAGTATAGTGATCACCAGTTAATAAATAATAAGGCTGCTAACAAGGGTAAAACATCAGTCTGGAAAAAATGCTCCAGCAACTCTCAGTCGCTCAGGAGTTCACACGATTTGAAAAAATATAACTATAGGTGCAGGCAATCGCCAAACCACACTATGGATATCGATATTCTGCAACACTAAGCGTGTTTTTTGTTCGCCTTATATAGTAGTTTCTTAAAAGTAAAACATCTTTGTAATCCGGCTAAAAGTGTAGAAGTACTAAGCTTTGAAAGTTTCAGTCGCACCAAAGTGGTCAACTTTAACACCCTGTACCGCCAACTGTATTGACACAGGGTGCCTCTGAATGAAAAAATTAATATTTTGAAAGCCTGACTCCACCTTTACAAATGTCTAGGATATTTGAAAATGATCAAAGCAATACTTTAAAAGTTGTAAACTTATTACCGTGTTTTTTCCAATGGCCCCACTGTGTAACGCTAATGTCAAAATTTTGTACGATGGTAAAAAATTTGGAGCATTTGAAAGGCTTGCAGACTTATAATACAAATGACGTAAGATAAATACCAAAATGACGTAAGATTAAAAAAGGTTCAAAATTTCATCACGAATTGCTCAACCACCCTTTAGTTTGTGTACTCACACCCAACGCTTTACTTGCACTACTTTTTTTAATTTTATTTGAATTCTAACTAGAATTGTCTGTGCTACAAAAACAATTTTCCCACTGCCTATGAAAGCCGGTCGTAAACAAACTAAATGATGCGATGTATGAAAACAATAACAACAAATGATGTCATTAGCAACAACGTCTATACCACTATTTACCCCGGTTATGACTGTTGTGGGTGGGTGGGTGTAAATCGGTCGTCGGCTGCCGGGTTGGCCGGTAGGCCATAACACTTATCAAAAACAAAAGACATTTGGAACAATACAAATCTTATAAGATTCAAGTCATGCTGTATCAAGAAACTATTTAGTCACACAATGCTACAGGGGAACGGAAAACAATGCGCCAAAGCCATTTAAGAAAATGACGAAAGTAGACATCCGTACATATGTAGGGTTTGTGGCAATGTAAGTATGTATGAGTGTGCACAACCAAATGCATAACTATCACAATCAGCCATCACCAGCAGCTTGCATCATAATTATCAAATTTTATTCGTCTGCACGAAAATGTTGTACATACAAGCAAATTTGAACGATGGGGTTCGATTAATTTGTCAGGGATGGTGTTAAAATTTATCCCATTACATTTGTACTTTTCAGTTTACTACTTTCCCTTAACTTAGCCAAGCGATACAGTTTAATGGATCCAAAAAGTTTACCCACTTGATATACATAAATATCTCCAGACAATGGAATGTTTTATGATAGTTTGATTTTAAAGGCTGCACTTATTAGGACATTAAGGGTGATGCTTCCATTAGAAAGTGTGACATTAATTTAGTATAAACATACATAGAATGTTTTCAGTGTGTTAAAAATATATTCATCGTGGTCAAAAAATTATATTAACCTGTAAAAATTGTTGTGAGATGATTTTTTATAAATTTCCGCGTAGATTATCGAGGCAAGAGTGTCTCAATCAACTCGTTTCGATATTTGGTGATGAAGCACCATCAAAAACCACTGGCATCTCACGGACTGGGACAAATAAACGAGAATGGAGAACTTTTTACCGAAACCTGTGCAAATAACGACCTTACTATCGGTGGCACTATCTTCTGATCACCATTTGTTGTAGGGGAGTTTGGATATTAGATCATACCTGGCAACTTATTGAAGACAGAAGTCGCTTGAAAACCGCCATAAACGCTGCCCGAACTAGAGTCTCAAAATCGTGTCTACAAGCTCAATACACCACCATAGACTGCGGCGAGACAAGCGCGTTTGGACGGAAAACATGGCCCCTGAAGCCCATGCTGCTGCCGATACACACAGGAGTAGTGATCTGCACAGGATTGCAAAACAAATTTCAGGGAATGCGCGTAAAACCACATACCCTTCATAGTCAGACCCATTATCGAACTTTTTGTTATCCCATTCTCTTTCAAAAGAACTAAGTGAGGGTGTCATAATTAAGCTGTCAAAAAAAGGAGAACTCACAGAATGTAAAAACTGGGAGGCATAAAAATCTCAACTATGGTCAACAAGGTGTTAGCCACAATAATCCATGCGAGGCTGTCATCTTGCAGCATCTCGCATTGAACACGCCGGTTTTAGACCACACCGATCTTGCACTGATAATGTAAACAGTCTACAAATCATAGTGGAACAATCTGTGAAATGGCGATCCTCACTATATCTAATTCTCATAAACTTCGCGAAAGCATTTGATACTCTTCATCATCAGATGACCTGGCATCTCCAATGTAAAGGAGTTCAACCTGAATTATTTGACTACTTCAAAGCTCTGTTTCTGAATTCAACAAGCCGAGTGCTGCATGAACGTTTGTTGAGCAACCCAATTGGTGTAACCACTGGAGTACGGCAAGGAAGCAACACACATTAGAAAGGGGCATCACATGGCGTATGAATGGTCGACTGGAAGATCCGGACTATGCCGATGATATATGTCTGCTCGCCCACAACTACTCTGTTGTGGTCCAATGTTGGACTGCACATTAACAACAGTAAGACAAAGGTTCTACACATCAACACGTATAATCCCTCCAAGTTTACTGTCAACAATGTGGAATTTAAAGATGTTCAGTCTTTTTGCTACCATTGGTGAGTTACGAGAGGATATTGCAAATTGCATAAAAATGGCAAATCAGTCCTTTGGATCCCTGAAGAAAAGTATGGAAATCTCCCCAAATTCACCTTAAAACTAAACTACGCCTTTTCTCTTCGAATGTGGAATTTTCACTCCTATACGGCTGTGGGTCATGGAATTGCACAGCGGTGCTTTTTGTAATCATTGCCTGCAAAAGATATTGAAAATGTTTTGGCCAAATGTAATTTCTAATCGATACCTCTGGCAAAGAACTGGCGAGACACCAATCCGCAAAGGAATTACGAAGAGAAAATGAAGCTGGATTGGCCATGTTATGAGACGACCCCAAAACGATATTTCTAAGGTGGCAATCGATTAGAACCCTTAAGGCAGCAGAATACGAGGCCGAATAGAATCCGAAATCAAAGAAACTGGAAAGCCATGGTCCGAAATAGAACTGATGGCGCAAGATCCCAGCCTCCTCCGACCTGGAGCCGTAGGAATCAAATATATACATATAGCTACAATTCCTAAAAATTGAGGCGTGCCATCTTTTTCCGAATTGGAGCACAAAAAGGTTATATCGCAAATTTCATTTTGAGGGGTAATAGGAGAAAGTTATGACCAACGTACAGTCAAAAAAAATGGTACCTTTATTTATTATCCTTTCAATTTTGTATCACGGAAACTTTAGCTCATACCTTTTTGATGTGGCAATAAAATATTTAAAATTATTATTTATTTTATATTTCACATAAAGTAAGCTTATCAATTCGTTAACTGACAAAATCGTACTTAAACTCAGTTATTCGAACTATTGAGAGAAAATCTGTTTCACTTGATTCATATATTTATGGTATACTTTTAGGATTTTCTGACACCATAGAAATCTAAAAAAATTAACTGTGCAGATACTTGAATAATGCAACTAAAATAAAAAAAATACTTTCAGTGATACCAAAAATTGTATCCCATTGCCATCTCTGATTTGCAACTGCAAATACAACAAAAAAAAAACACTGTAAAAATGCTGCTCGTCAACAACGTCGTCTATTGAGCATAATATATGACGTCAATGTGCATTGTATGTACAATGTACATATGTACTCAGATATTATCTGGGAAATTGTGCTAAATTTCTATACATTACATATGTAATTTATAGTCTGGTCCATGGGAAACATTATAAGCATACTGCAGCATTATTTGCTGACATTATAACCGAGCAGTTCAATGAACTTCCCACCGCAGTTTTCACAATGTTGAAAGTGCATAGAAATTGGAGGTAGTTGGGGTTGTAATGCGATACCAATTAACCCCCTGGTTCCCAAACCCAAAGCAGACAAACAGGCGCCTCAAGTAATTTGTTCGCCCCACACACAAAACGTTAAGAAGTTCAAGTGTTGATGCCGCCATCCAGCTCCGACGTCTATGTTTTGTGGTGCAAACATGGCGCTACTTATGTACATACATACGTTCATGCAACATTGGCAGACAAAAACACAACCCAACAACATCGAGGAAGTTGTTAGTTTTAGCTTGAATTGCATAACCGTTGTGCAACTCCGTACTTGAAGGGCTTTACGATGGCTGCGTGCGCTCGTAGGCACATATTGAAGGAGTGAAGTAATACGACTTTGTTATTGCAAAAAAAATGATGATGTTATGAGTTTCTTGAAAATATCAACTTTAAACTTAAGACCATAACAAGGACGCCAATGTCAAAATGCCAATTGTGGTGCACTATACTAGAGAGGCCTATCGATTTTTGGAGTCACGAATCATTTCAACCAACCAACACTGCCATCATTTTGGTAAACTTTAATTTGATAGCGTTCCAAAAGACGACACACAGTTAGTTAGACATATAAAGTCTACACTGTAACCAAAGTAATTTATTGCATAGGAGATAATTAATTCAGCAATAAAAAACAAGAGAGAGAAAGGGAGAGAATAAAGTAGCAGATGTACAACTCCTATAGTATATATCGTATAAGGCAAAGTACTGTGGCAGGTCATTTCATTTGGCAAAGGACTGAAAATAATGTTAAAGGCTTAGTATTTTTATTGGCCAACTGAAGCAAGGAGACAAAATAACGAATGCTATAATGTGGTAATATTATCTGATATCTTTTTCACCAATATACGTCAGGTATTTTACAATTTTGATGTTTTTTTGAAATTAGGATTAAATAGACTCCAGGACCTGAATTCCAGGTTCGGTTTCAGTGAGAGATAATAATTATAATTGTAATGACATAATCAGCAACAACTGTACTTTAGTTAGGTGTAACTCACCTAAGACGTAGTTAGCAGTATAGCTTTTATCAACCGTAGTAGTATAGAGATTGAGGGAAAAATGTTTAGTTCATAACTAATCGATAAGTCAAGGCTCATGAGCAGGGCAACCGGAAATATGCTACAACATGTTTTTTTACAACGAGATATTAACAAATGGGTAATGTATTTACACGTTTTATGGTCCTACAATTGTTTTGAGACCTATTTGTTAGAGCATATTTTGGCATATTTTACCCATTAAGTCATATTTAGGGAAATTTTAGTTTTAGGAGCATAATTTTAAAGAAAACCTCCTTTTTTAAAGCATAATTTATATTTTTTAGGCCATATTTTTTCAAAAATATCCCATTTTAAGCATATATTGTTTTTTTGTCATTATTTTATTTTTCGTGTAAACAAGCGTCTTTGCAACTTTGGTTTTTTAAAATGTAATCATGTTTTACACAACTGTGATATGTTAGACGTTTATTAATCTTTTAACGCGCTTTCTTATTCAATAAGTAAACAAAGCATAAAAAAGAGGTGCTTTTAAACCACCACCAATTTCGACCCTGGACATAAAGCCTAAAGCTAATCCCACAAAAGCAGCAAAACTAAAGGGTGTAGTAGAAAAGTTTCCTGACTTACGAGCCGATCGTGGATTCCTCTATTCTAAAATCTGCAGCAATGTTATTGCAGCAGATCGCAGATTTCAAGTGAAGCAACATGTGGAAAGCTGCAAACATATTCAACTAAGTCATAGAAGTGAAAATGAGCAGATCAAACAATTATTTTTGCCAGAATGTTCCGGTAGACTCTCAAAAGAACATGATTTTCAAGAAAAACTGAGCCGAGCTTTGGTGTCTGCTGACATTCCACTTTACAAAATGAGAAATCATTTGAGGAATGCACGGACTACAAAGTGCCATCCGAAACAGTTCTTCGAACTACAACGAAAAAAAAAACGCGACTACCATGCGGGAGATCACAGGTTCAACTCCTGGCTCCAGTCATCTTAAAAGAAAAATTTTCTTTCATTGTCGGCTCCCCTCGAATGTTGTTGACAGCAACTTCGCAATATAAGTGTCGGCATGTCAAGTAAGAGCTTCTCAAACAGTGACGTTCGCATTCGTCGATAAACAAGTAGGTGCCGTTAGTTGTGAATCTAAATATAGAAAGCGTGTTAATTCACAACAACGCGAGAAGCTATCACATACCTCATTAATGGGGTGTAAAGGCGGTAGAGACGGTATTTTTAAAAGCTCCAGAACTTCCATTACCTCCAGAAGCTATAACAACACGATGAGGAACAATTCTTGAAGCAGTTAACTACTATGCCAACAATTATGAAGAAATTTTAGAGATAATCCATTAAAACTGCAAAGTATGTCTTGACAGACCCCCAAACTTCATTACGGTTTTATTGCAAAACATATTAAAAATTTGCAAACATCAGGTGTTACGCTTATTGAACAAGTTCAGGTGAATGAAGACACTTTAAAATTGATGGGTATTTTATCGGATTCCGAAATAAATTTAATAGTAATAGTAAATTTAATTGAATCAAATTATATCAAAAAACGTTGGTTTGGAAACAGTGAAAAGTATTTGCAAAGAATTTTGTGGATCTGCGCCAACATTAACATCGCAATACGAAGTAAAGGAAATACTGTTCCTTAATTTGCTCCAATTACATCTGTGGATGTCGAATGATCATTTTCAATGTACAAAAACATTTTACGTTGTAATAGACAACATTTTTTGTTCGATAATTTATCTCAATATTTTGTAGTTTATTGCAACAACAATCTCAAATAAGATGCTCAACATACAAAAACACAGTGATACTTTGGAAACATGGTTTAAGATTTTTGGTACTTTAATGTTAAATAAATTCATGTGATATTTTTTTAATTATTCCTTAAATATAAATACTTAAATATTTGTTTCTATTTTATTTTACATACTCAACATTTGTGTATGTAAATTTACCATTTAAATAAAAATATTGCTAATTCATATAAAAAAAATTGTGTGACATTGAAACAGAGGAAAAATGGTATAGATCGAAAATTTTAGAAAGGTACATGGAACAGGTCTTTCCTTCTGAAAACACAAATATGGTCATATCATTACTTACTCTGAGAACGTACTGAGGATAAAGATCTTTAATGTAGCTTGCTAATATCCGAAAACTCGATTACAGAAAACTCTGCAAAAATCCGAATCTGCATCGACTGTCCTCTTCCAAGCCAAGCTGAGATAAAATCTGTCATAGTGGGTCTAAAGAACAAAAAAGCCGGGACAAGGCAGAGTTAATGGTATCATCGAACAAAGTGTCCACCCGTAAACGTAAACGTTGAGAACTATTGCTTGGAGGTAATAAATTAATTCATCTACCTCGGATCCGTCATAAACAAAAATAACAGTGTCAGAAATAACACCTTATCTCGAACCACCAAAGTTCAACTGTACCAGGTGCTAATACTACCGGTCCAGCCGGTCCGAATCTTGGCTGCTTACACAGTCGGAAACAGCTCATCTGGCGATGTTTGAGAGAACAAATACCCCGTTTAGTATATGGACCCATTTGCGTTAACATGAGCTGCACGAGTTATGTCGTGATATAATGATCAAGCAAATCAAAATACAACGATTACGCTGGCTAGGTCATGTCGTGAGGATGGATGAGGAAATATATTCAATAAAGACCTTGAAAAACGGCGCAAAAGTTGGAGGGATCAGGTGTAGGAGTCACTAACTCTGCTTGATAGGACCGTTTGTATTGTATTGTATTCTTAAAACAAGACAAAAATTACCTTAAGAGTTTTACGGTATATACAGACTTAATGTACTCCTTCTTTTATACTAAAGAAATTCAATAATACAAACTCTTTAAAATAAACATACATAGTTATTTTCAATTGCATTGGAAAATAAAAAAACATATTTTTCAGAAGAATTAAAACATAATGCAATAGCAACGATATGTGAAGTTATGAATTCGATTTTCTTACAAAATCATTCGCATATAGTATTTTTTTGAGATCACAATTTCATTTTTCCCTTGCCATAACGTGTTGTTAAACTATCAGCTTTGATTGATTTTATGACGCGTGTGAATGGAAATATTTACACTCAAACCTATAAACATTATAATTGTCGTTAGAATTACGTCGACTTGCATATAAATTAATATGTTAATATTGATAGAATTAAACGTTCATAATTTAAATGAATATCATTATAGTCTAGTAATTTGAAATATGAAATGACAACTTAAATTTAAAATTTATATTGTGGAAATAACCATAATATTGATAGTTTCTACTAGATAGAGTGAAAACCCGTGTAAAGTGAATATCCAACCTTAAAAAAATTTGATTTAATGAGATCAGAAAAATGGAATTGGAATAGATTATATCAGATCTGCCCTAATTGTTCCTCATTAGATATAATCGGATCCTAAAATTGTACTTTATTTTATCCGATATAATTTTAACTTTATATATCAGGGCTTATCTAATCGTAACACATTTATGCAAAAGATTATTACATAAGACGATCTGATGATCAATCTCTCATCGGATCCAATTTGATTAAATAATATATGACCGCTATTATTGGATTTATATAGATCCAATGAAATCCCAAAGTATCAAAATGTACACATATATTCAGATCTAATTAGAACTATAAGCGGGACAATATGCGAAATAAATTAAATCTAATTATATTTTTGGAGTTTTGATCGCTATTCACTTGGGAATAACCAGAATATCTCTTTGGAGTTCCACAAGCAGCTCAAAATGTCCAAATCCAGTGTTCCCTGGGTCAAGTCACTGAAAATCCGTTCAGTGGTAGCAAATGTGAGAATGCGCAATGTTGAGCGACCTATGTGGCATGTTACTTCTTAGGGAGTAGGTAACAGAAATTACTAAAGCTCAACACAAAGGCTATTCTAGTGGCTTTGACAGCCCCAAGATGGCCTAATAAGCCACTCTCCTTAAATAAAAAACTATAATAAAATGTTAACGACCCCCGTGGGTTCATAGTCAGAAAGAAACTTCCACATCTGGTCTCGCGGTTTAATCCTGTAAGTGACCGATCAAGGCAAAATATTTTCACATCACACCCCGACGGAAGACAAAGACGCCGACATTGAAGATTCATTTTACGAGCGCGTGAAGGAAATATATGACCTCTGCCCAGCATATGACATTCAAATTTCTGCTAAAATGCAAAGGGAAGATGCTCTTGGTTTTTAGACTACACAACATCGCATCGGCAAGAAACGTGGTAGTGAGTGGAAGCATATTCCCACATAAAGATCACCAAGGCAATCTGGATATCCCCTGATCAATAGACAAGAAACCAAATTGATCACGTAGTTATTGTGGAAGGCATGTCTCAAGCATTATGGATGTGCGTGTGATGCGCGGTGCAAATATTGTCTCGGATCACGAAATAGTTGCAGCTAAAGACGAACGCGATTAAGTAGTGCTACTACTGCTAAAGCTACTGGGTTATAAAAAACACACTCACCGGTCTATTCTGACGGTTACAATAGTAACCACGGTTACAATAGACTACTTTGGTTACATAATCAAAAAGACCGGTATTCCGAATCCTTGTTACTGTGGCAATTGTTACCAGCCAAAAAGGAGGTAAAAAGCTAGATACAGCTGTTTTGAACAATATTTTGAGTTGTAACAAGCAAAATTTTAATTATTGAAGTCGTGGCTAAAACACTTTTAGCGCTTTGTGCTATGGAAATGTAGTAGGCAATGGTGTGGAAAAAGAACGACCGCCAAGGAACCTGCGGGACAGCAGGTTACGAAATTGCCAGAATAGCCGTAACAAGAATTGGTTACCAAATTGTAACAAATTTATGGCGACAAATGAGGAATGTTGCGTTATGTTTGAGGAAAAGGATGCTGCATACAGGTAAAAACTGCAGCCAATGGTAACGCGTGCGGTGAAGAAACAATATAATGTTAAAAGGAAGCAGATGAAACGACTCTTTATGCGGAAAAAGCGCTATGGAAGAAGGGTGCTGCAAGAATGGAGGAAACACTCTCGTATTCTGTTCATTTCCGATGACAGTATAAGTGATGAAATTACACCAAACATCAACGACGGAGTAGATTGTCGACCACCGAGCCAAAACGATATCAGCACGGCAATTGCACGGCTGCGGGAGCCAATGGACTGCCTGCAGAACTTTTTTAGACCGGGGCGATAAGCTGTCAACGTGCATGCACCAGCTCATAAACACGATTTGGCTTAAAGAACGCACGCCCCATGATTGGAATCTGAGAAGAACACTCCTGTGCATATGAAAGGCAGTCCAAGTGTGTGAACCAACTATCGCGGGATCAGCTTTTTACCAATCGCGTACAAGGTCTTGTCTAGTGTGTTATGTGAAAGAACCATTACCAAAGTGGCTTTAGAACAGGGCTGCGCAAAATTGATTTGTAGTTGAATTAGTGAGCGAGAGAGAGAACTGAACTGGAAAAACCAATTGCGCAAATTAGGAAATAAAGTTCACATATTTATTCCATACAACAATTGTGATTTGAGTACTTCACTAATATTTTGATGCTTTTTCATTTCACTGAGACAGTGACGTATGTAAAATAAATGTTAAATGTATATTTTGCATAATGAACACAAGCTCCTGTCTACGCATCTGTCCATCGGAGTGTAAAAAATTAAGTATTATTTGCAAGTTAAATTCATATTATTATCATTATTAACATATTATAAAAAAATCATAGTCTTTTAGTGACATATTTCCTACATTCCATAAATGTTTTATAACATAAAAGTTATAAGATGTCTTAATCATAAGGTATTATTCGAGCATCTTATTTAATTTTGTTCAGTGCACATGCAAAAAATATTAAAACACCCGCTGGCATGTGCACTCGTCGCTGTCTCAGTGACGATTAAATGAAAGAGCATAAGAATGTGTGTGAAGCAGTCGTAGCACAAATGTGCTATGAAATGCGCAGCCCTGCTTTAGAACCGATAAATTCACGACCGACCAGATAATAACACTCCGACAAATCCTGAAGAAGATCCAAGAAATGCAGACCGACACCTACCATCTGTTTATAGACTGCAAAGCTGCACTTGACAGTCCGATACGACAGAAACTATTAGATGATATGGCTGAGTTTGGTATCCTCCCGAAGCTGATACGACTTTGCGGCATGACACTTATTGAAACGAAGTCTTCAGTGGAAATAGGCATAAATCTAACAGAGCCATTTTCTTCCAAGCGAGGCTTCAGACAAGACAGGGGCTTCTAGTTTTTCTCAATTGAAAAACGAACAAAATATTCAAATAGGCACAAATGTAACAGGGCCATTTTCTACGAAGCGAGGCTTCAGACATGACAGGGGCTTATAGTTATTCTCAATTGAAAAACGAACAAAATAGAAAATCCCCCATCGACACCCATCATATGTTTACCGATAACAAATAGAGTTTCTCTTTTTCCCAGACTTTTCATTTCCCGGGAACCGTTAAAAATTTTTGCCTTTCCCGGGATTCCCGGGAATTCCCGGGAAATTTTGCGCAGTAGAAAAACAAGACAAACTATATTAATTTTTTCAATTTTGCAGTATGTACATATCGCTCATTTGGTGCAAGACCGTCATAACTCAAAAAAATCGATTTCGAGATAAACGCGTTCAAAGTTTTCATTTTACACCCAACTTGTACGAAATGGAGGAATATAAAAAGCTCTCATGCGGTGTGTATGAAAGATATTAATATGAGTATGATTAAATGAACAATTCAACTGATGTTGGGCTTACTGTCCGAAGAGCATTCAATTAAATGGTGACATTTTCCGTTGCTTTTCCACTTACTTCGTAAAATTGCAAATCCTTTTTTATCGAGTTAGTAAGTAGTCTATTACTTGATGCAACAAATGGTCTTTCGGTACTAATGTCACAAAAAGGAATTTCGTCCGAATCCAGAACTTTGTCGATAACGTCGAGTTTAAATAAGCAGTATAAGAAGCAGTTTGAAATAAGTTATTAGCATTCTTATCAAATACTGTTGGATCTTTAAGATACTTCACTAAAGAATAAAG
The DNA here is from genome assembly GCA_964034835.1 of Muscina levida. Taxonomy (NCBI): domain Eukaryota; kingdom Metazoa; phylum Arthropoda; class Insecta; order Diptera; family Muscidae; genus Muscina; species Muscina levida. The sequence continues at coordinate 65,514,158 of OZ035880.1, read as the reverse complement.
TCGCTTGTCCCTTCTTTCTTCAATTCGCTTCTAAAATTTGCTCTGCCAAAGGTGTTTCAATTTCCCGGGAATCCCGGACGAATTTCCCGGGAAACAGGGAATTAAAAATGACCGGGAATCCCGGGAACTCCCGCCCGGGAAATCCCGGGACAGAAACTCTAATAACAAAGCAGCATTCGACATTCCGATACAACAGAAACTGATACGACTTTTCGGGATGACACTGACTGACACGAAGTCTTCAGTGAAAATAGCCAAAACTCTGACAGAGCCATTTCCTACCAAACGAGGCATTAGACAAGGCGAAAGTCTGTCATGTGATCTCTTTAACAGCCGGATGTTACGGTGGCCTTTTCAAGCATTAAGAAGCACTCGCTAAAAGTGAGTCTGGTGAGAAATGAGGACAAAACCAAGTTTCTTTCAAGTGGTAGATGATTTTAGGTGCCGTGACATAACCCCCATATTCTGCACCGTAAAGTAAGACAGTTGTTCTTCGCATAGTTGCATCGATTTGCGATCAACACTTGTGATTTTTAAGCTGGCATTATATTTTTGGTGTACGGCGGAGCCAAGGTAAATCCCCAAAATGATTTTAAGCTCCAACAAATATAACGGACATAAACCCAAACTAATTTTGTGACTAAATGTAATGAAAAAGCTTGATGAAGGGCGTGCTTCCCGCCGTAGTTAGTCTCGTTGCGTACTTAATCTGTCTCTCTGCAGTGGATGAGTCTGTATTGGAAGACTTCGAGGGAAATATACTCCGAAAAATATTTGGAGCCAAAAATCAAGAGCTGTGGAATGACAAATAAAACCAATGATCTGGCTGGCATAAGTTGCGCAGATGGATCAAAATGGTACAATTGGTATATTACAGTGCCCAGAGTTGATTCAAATGTTGGTTGGTTACTTTGTAATCCGATATGTCTACTGCAAAGTCTACTTTATAAATGTTCTCTACATACTGCTTTTGAATTATATCTCTACCGAACTTGATTTTATAAACTAGTCTGGTTTTGACTTCTTTTGCCACTGTGGACACTATAGGTAAGCGACTATGTGGCCTATTTATTAAACGCTCGATGGTTCTTTTAGGAAATTCTATTGTTCTTATTTTATATTTAAAAGATAATCGTGAGAGGGAGGTCCCCCTTTTTATTTTTAATTGTAAATATGAATTTGATTATCTTAAAATTCTACATTCTCGAAGTGTGGCATTAAAAATCACCCTAACAACTGGGCTAAATTCTTTCCATTCGCTGTTACATAATCGCGGAGATAATATATGCGTAAACATACTGTGACATAACAAAAACCTACTAATTACATGTATGTATAAGCCCATTTACAGTCAGAGTTTTACATAAATGTACAAATCGTGTATCCATTTACCAAAGCGGCTGCCACATATTCAATAGATAGTATGTTTTTAGTATTTATACCATTTGTATGTACAATATGTTAGTATATAATAGACATCATGTGTCGATCATGTTCAGTTATAGTCTTCACTCGAAAGTAGCTTTTATGCAAAGTTCTTAAACAGTGGTACTAAAGTATTCAGAAGACGTTATTATAGCGTATAATCTATTGCCCAACTGTATTACCTTGGGCTCTGTTCACTTATTGTTAACTCTGATTGTCCATGTAAAATATTTGCGATTATGTTGATAAATAGAATTATATGCATAGTATGGCTCTCATTACTTTCATTATATGTAGTATATAACATATGTACTCTGTTGCTACTTTGTCATTTAGTTAACTAGGTAGTTCTTTTTTTTTGACAGACATGTTCCAGTTACACAAATACAATAGATTCCATCAGCAGCATGTGTATGTTACAAGGCAATCACAATTGTCTGTCTACGTACATTAGCTACGACGAACGCATTTGTTTTACGGAGCATGAGCCCATCCAAAGAGAAAATACTAACGTAGTACAAGAGCTGAGCTTTGGTGTCAACCAATAGAATGTGGAACCAATGTACGTACTGAAGATACGACAAGAGTAGTGCTTATGTTGACCCAAACTAATTAACACTATGTTTGCGCACTGACTGAGTGAGCCCACCATCAGAAGTGACTGGGGATTGATCGCAATAACATGTGTTATATGTATATAAATATGTAGTAGTAGTGATGTACTACTTTTTCAATTTCACTTTTAATGCTGGTGTTTAAATATGTACCCCCTCAGTTTTAACGACTGTATGATTTATAGATGTGTCATGTAATAGGGTTAGGCATGGTTGTTGCTGATAAAGACGGTGTGTCTTTATTAAAAATACACTTGTATGTATATATAGTTTTCGTTCGATGTATAATAATATGCAAAGAAAAGCGACTTAAAAGCGAGTTAACTTTTCATTATTATTTTTCTTAATTTTACGGAAGTTTGTGACAATTCCTCTCTATAGAATTCCGGGTAGTTCAGAAAAACGTAATTTCTTTAAATATTTATATGAAAATGTTAGTACTTGTTTGCTTCTTTTGTTTTCGCATGTTGAACGCAAAGACTGTTATTAAAACTTTTGAGCAGCGGTTCCCATAATGTTTTGAGATTTTGGTGTATAACACAGTATAACACTTGATTTTGGGACTCATTTCTGAGAACTGCACGTGAAAGTAACCCCAAAAAGAAGAAGTTCTGCATCATTCGTTTTGTCAAGTTACATACCATAATCATTTAATATCGATTAAAAGTTAGTAAGTATCGTATAGGGGAATTTGTCACGTTTTAGGCACTTTTGTTATATTGTTATATGATTGCGTATGATTATCATATGTAATATTCCATGTAAATCATACGCCACGGAGTACAACAGTTTTATAGTAAATGCTACAAAATAAACCAAGTTCAAAATCGTTTGATGAATGGCAAAGTGAAACTATTGCTTATGAAGGGAAACGTTATATAAACAGCTTAAAGGAATTGTAATTCTAATTTTTTTAAATTTGTTTAAGCTAAATATAAATAGTGGTTCTCGAGTTATGTCAAACAAAAGAGCCTAAAACGTGACAAATTCCCCTATACGAAACTTACTAACTTCAAGCCGACATTAAATTATTATCACATGTAACTTGACAAAACGAATGATGCAAAACTTCTTCTTTTTGGGGCTACCTTTACGTGGAGTTCTCAGAATTAAGTCCCAAATCAATGAGCTGAAAAATGTTGTACTGTGTAAGACAAGATAAATTTCACAATCTTTGTACCAAGTCTGCTGATGAGGATTCCTGGCTGAATTCGAAATATCTATACTAACTAACTGCCTGCGATTATGAGAATATCGTTATCTGCTTTAAATTCTTTGGAAAAAGTTCTTTGCTCTTGAACTTGAATAAAACTTAAAATCGATCTTCATTTTATAATCATTTGCATAGCATTCCTCGCGAATATGTTTCTTCATATCCTTAGGATATATCGTGGGTTGTTGTTGAAAACAACACATTTAAGGTATCCACAGAGAAAAATTTCCATTAGTGTTGTTCACGAACAGGCGCACGGTCTTTGTTTTTGGAAACTCTTGAAGATCTAGGGATGTTGGTTGAACTTGCTTTTCGTAAACTATCTGACCCATCCTGCCACGGCTGATCGACGCAGCTATTAATTCAAATGTAAACGGAAATTTGGTCCACTTTTATTATTCCTTCAAGGTAACATTATTATGTACAAAATAAAAATATTCTTTAACCACTGTGCAAAGTTAAATTTATCAGTATGTTTAAATAAAACAGATCCTTCATTCAATTTGTTTGTCAATTCGATGAATAATTTTTTTTTGCCAATATTTTTCCATTCAATTTGAATGTTACTTCTGTTTAGTATAGATTTTATTTATTCTACCGAATAGAGTTTCCACCAAAGTAATATTTGTGTTAACCCTTGCCAATAATATTGTTTTCTATTAAAAAAAAAAGAAACTTCAAAACAAAATCCCCACCATAAAACATAAATCAAAAACGTTCCGCCTCATGTAACCCAAGATCTATAAACATTGCCGGTTAAGCGGCCCCATTATGAAAATACTAAAACTCATCATTAGGGAAAAGAAATATACATAAAAACATTTAACTTTTAGGTTATAACTTTACCCCATTGTAAGTAACTTATAAACATTTGTTAGTCTTTTAATCAGGCAGACTTCTTAGGGTTTTTATGACTGAATTGCTCTCTTTAGGAGTTTTGACTTTTACTACAACCGTTACTGTTCCAAATTTATATTTGTTTATATACATTTTTTAATTAATTCTACATTAATGTTGTTGTTTTGCTGTCATTCTATTGTTAAATTGTGTTAGTAGGAAATGTTGAGATAGTCGATGGTGGTGGTAGCCAAGTATTAAATTACATGCAAACCGGTCATTCATTCACATTAAACATTTGTTGCCCATCAATGTGCAGAAACTATCAGCAACTAAATGTAAGCAGAACTAGGGTAACAAAGTGTTACAGTACTCTTCACAAGATCGGGGTGAGCATATTAGAAATAGGGTATGGGCAAATTTCGGTCAACTGGCATGCGTATCAGGAACCTAATTATATATGTATGTCTAATAGAAAGGTATTTTTTTAGAGATTTTAATGACCAAATTTACCATTTTTGCATATAATTTTGAATAAACATATACATATTCTTTAATCGATAAAATTTTTTTTTAATATCTCTCGGCCTTATTCATAAAGGCTAATAAGAGGTTTATAAACCATTTTTAAGCAATTTTCGAGAAAACAATATTCATAAACGATTCACATATTCAATAAGTTAAAGTAGGGTTGTCTCTACTTTAAGTATGCTATAACTTGACGTTTGTACAATTTATTGCATATTTATGAATTTGAGATCTTTATTTTGAGTTTTTCGGCATTTTTCCTATTGAAAAGAGTTGTTGCATGCATTCATTGTGTTGCAAATTTTCTTCTTAATCATTGCGCACATAGAAAAGTATCTAAATAGACACTTTTCATTCATGAAAACCATTTTGAAAAATATTTCTCCAAAATTCTTCAAAAATAATTTGTAAATAATGAAATAATATTCGTGATGTATAAACAATCAAAACAAGGAAACAATGTAATCGGTATCCGATTATTATTTCAACATGAGGAAAAGAAAATCACATTTTTTAATATAATTTTTACTTTAACGTCTTTCTTATTATCATGAGAATCGTAGTCAATAAAAATTGAGCTATAATAATGTTCATAGTTATTATAAGTGCAAATACATATTTGGTATCCGATTATAAAGCTTTTGTATCCGATTATAAAGCTTTTTTTATACATCATTAACGACCAATAACAGTCGACGTTGCCACCTGAACACATAAAGCTAAAGTGCTGATAAAAAAACGTTTATGAATACAATTTCTTATAAAAGGTTTTTTAGAGCTAAAGAATACTTTAGCTAGAGAACGCTTCATACCTACTATAGAAAATTTTTATGAATATGGCCGGTATTCTTTATCAATTTATTATTGGCCAGTGTATAAAATTGCGACACGCAACGCCGTATATGCTGTAGCAAACTTTAAACTGAATTAAATTATGTAGATAACAAAAAAAGACTAAAAGTTCGACTAAAGTTTCTACAATATCGTGCGTATTAGCGCATCCCTAACACTTTTAAGACAATCCTATCTATCACAAACTAAATGTATCTTTATCTTTATAAACTATAAATAACTGATTGCCCCTCTCCATAGATTATGACTTAATACTAGTGCAAATAATTAAAACAAATAAAATGTTTTGTTCTTTTATTTAAACAACATAGCCAATTTTTTATTCTTGTACCTAAAATGACATGTACGTACAAATACTTTTTGCCTTACAGCTAACTTTTAATGATTTCACTATGAGAACTAATATGTAGTGACACGTACAAACCAAGCACAATCATTTAACTTAAGATGAAATGCATACCCTTTTGGTGGATAATAACAACTGCCGTTTACCATGTTATAGTAATGCCAGCATTTTCCTGGGCTTTCAATTCGGTGACAACAAATTCACGGAATTGTTCATAGGCCTCATCAATATCAATATTGTGTATAATCTTGTGGAAATTTCCTGGTGTCAAGCCATATTCTATTTCGGTTACGGCTGCGTCCAAGCGTTTCTTTAAGGTCTCCTCTGTCTCCGTATTGCGCTTGCGTAAACGTTGCTCCAACGCCTCCAAAGAAGGAGGGTTATTATAGATCAAAACTGGATTCAGTTCGGTCTTCTTAACCTGTTCCACACCCTGAGGTTCGATGTCCAAAATACAAACTTTACCGGCACTTTGTACTTTGCGCACAGCGTCCTTACTGGTACCATACATATTGCCGCTGAATGTTGCCGATTCTATGAACTCTCCATTGGCTATGGCCTTCTCCATTACATCACGCTCGACGAAATTATAATGGATACCATCTTCTTCACCCGGGCGAGGCTTTCGTGTCGTATGAGATACGCTGAAACCAAAAGTATTGGGAAACTCTTTGAATAGCCTATTCAACAGAGTACTCTTGCCGGAACCCGAGGGTCCGCATACAACTATCGGTCGAGGTCCCTGTTTGACCATGGTACTAAGAAGCCTATTGGCAATAAAAAGAACGCTAATCATTATTGTTATGCAGTCTTTAGTCTTAGGTGGAAATAAGAATTATTAACAAATTGCGAGGTCTTTGATTATTTGTTTGTTGAATTAGTGGGCGGTGTAAACACTTGGAAGTGGTTGGTTAATGGTGCAACAATGGACTAGAATGAAAGAGAACAAAAAAAGACAAATATCCCCAAGTTATAGTGCAGAATTTCGACTGTTCAAGTTGAGAGCAGAAAAAGTCGAAAATAATACATAAGCAAGGCACAAAAACAGAAATAATGGTTAATAAATGTTAAATGATGAAAAAGGGAATCTTAATTTTTTTAGAATGCAATGCAATTATATATTATTTTGTATCTACAAGTAAATAACTTTGATTTATAAATTGATTATATCTAATATCTTTTAATTTCAATTATTGTTTTTTGATGAAAAACTATAAAGTCAAACGCAGCCCTCAAGTTGTGAGATATAACTGATGTCGCATCAGGCACGCGACCCTCGGGGTCTGTTGTCTTATGTCTGTCTATCGATGATTTGTTGATTGGATATTTTATAATATTAAGTCGATAACGTTATAACTATATATACATATACATAATTTTTTGAGGAAGCAATGGAAATTAATTTAACTTCGCCTATCGCAAGCAAGAAAAACTAAGATATTTATTGTCCACCCAACTATTAAAAAAAAACGAATTTGGCAAAAATAATCTAACGGCTCAAGGTACAATCGCGAAAATAGGGGTAAATATTTATCTTATGGGTTAGTTATGCTATATGAATTGATTTTTCGAAACTTTTTACTTTTAGGTATACAAATTTAAGTTAATATTTATCTTCTATTATAGTTGTGCGATACGAAGTAAATTTTCGAAATTCGTATTTTTTGGGATAGAAACGGATGAAACTGGCACAAGTCCATAACCCAACATAACGTTAAACTTGAACACATTTTTTTCCTATTTATTTGAGGTAGAAATAACAAGGAAACAAAGTAATCGGTACCCGATTATTATTTCAACATGAGGAAATGAAAATACAATTTTATAATGTAATTTTTAATTTAACGTATTTCTTATCGTCATGAGAATCGTAGTCAATGAAAAATTGTGCTACAATAATATTCATAGTTATTATAAGTGCAAATACATGTTTGGTATCCGATTATAAAGCTTTTGTATCCGATTGTAAAGATTTTTTTATACATCATTAACGACCGGCGTTGCCACCGGAACACATTAGGCTAAAGGTCTGATAACAAACGTTTATGAATAAAATTTCTTATTAAAGGTTATTTAGAGCCAAAGAATACTTTTACTAGAGAACGATTCAAATCCACTTTATGAATAAGGCCGTTACATTTTGCCCAAATCGTACTTTAAGATTTAAGTACGATTTGTTCTCAATTGTTCTTAAAAAAACTTAATAAACAGAATTTGTTCAAAAACTTAAGCGTAGAAACCGGTGGGTTTAGTCTTTCCGATTGTTTCTTGAAGCTTTTAACGCTAGAGGTTTGTGATGATAGTGGAGAAGACACAGCAAACGGTGCTGATGAGATAGTTTGACAACTATATCTATCAGCCCTGCCAGCTGTTGCATAGTCCATTTTACGCAACTCTTGTAAAACAAACTCTATTAGCAATAAGAGACAAGATTAATTGATAGATTTCGTAATAACTTTGATCGCATTGCCCTCATAAAGTAGTATAGATTTTTCTTGCAATATGATTTTTTCGCTTAAAAATCAAGACCCACCAGGCTTAAATAGATCTACAATTTAGAAGGAGGTTCCGTTCTTGGATCAATTTTTACTGGATTTAAGAAATACCTTACATGCCGTACATTTGACACCGCTACGGATTGATTCAAATACGGAATACCCGATTTTAATTTTGAGTGTACATTCACTAAGACTTTATAAGAGTTATCCTGACAAGTTTTTGGAATGATACTGTAAATATCGCTCAGTTTTAATAGATATTCGCAAATTATACGACAACCCTCTGTTCTCGAAGATTCGTTCTGAAATACCACTCTGTCGAATTTTATTACAAATCATGGTACCTTGTATGCCGTTTTTGAGTTAAACAGCAAAGTATTAGCGGCCTCTAATGACTCAGTGTCGGGATTATTACAACTTGAACAATCTATTACAATAATACTTACGTCGAATGTTTTATGAAAAGTAAATTCGAAGGCAAGTACGACAGTTGTCGAAAGTCGACCGCGACATACGTAGTAAGGAGGATTGCAAAGTGACTATGATCTGCTTTCGAGCCCTGTTACAGCTATCTCTACAATAATTACATTGGCAGTCTCTTTGATGATGTAGACACTAACTTTCGAGTTGTCGAAAGTTACTTAAAATCGATAATTAAATGAAATGTAGTTATTCGTCACACCTACACACCTTTTTAATCGTATATCAATATAGCAGTTGCTTATTACTATTAATGAAAAGTTAAAATTACTACCTTACATACATAAACCATAACTTGTACGTAATTAATATATTTATGATCATTACGATCGACAAACTCTCTTGAACAACACTGTATGAAAATACACTGGCATGGCCAGGCTAAAAAAAAACTATGCTTTACTAAGCTTAGTTTACCAACAAATCTCCTTGAAAAAAGCGAGCTTTGAGGTAAAAAAGGGAATTGTGGGGAAAAATATTCTCCATTCTCATGTTGAATATTAACGATCAAATTCAAATTCAAATTGATGTTGGACATTTTCGGAAGATATCTACTTCGCATGTACATGTTTGACATAATTGTAGATATATATACAGCTGATGATGTACCACATTGCATCAATTCGTCACAAAGGAGTCTGAAGATGAACTCGTCATGGAGTTCGAAACGCGTCATCCTAGTGTGTGACAATGAATTGACCATTAATATCAACAATAAAAAATCTTTTCTGATCATTTAGCCAAAGTATCGAATGATATACTAACACAAATTAAAAAAGTTATAGCTAGATAATTTTACTTAAATCACACATGTTCGGGAAATATAATATAAATATAATTTAAATAATTAAAGGCACATTTACAAATAGTACCACTGTCACGCATATCATATAATTCTTGAAATATTTTACTTTTTTAGAATTAGGAGTATTTTTTTGTTTATTCCTTCAGTTACATATTATACATATAAATATTAAATGCTTCAATAAAATTAATACAAGTATTGTCTTAATTTAACAACTTGATACACATTGCATAAAATTCTGCATCTTCACCGCTAATAATTTCAATATACCTTCACCCTTTACCCAATCTGCTTTAAAGTACCATCCTAAGTTACTTTGTTGTTGCAAAGTTGATTGCCAATTTGTTGCAACAGTTGAATAACCACAGATCAAGGTGTGTACCGCAGTGGTGCTATAACATTGGACATTACAAGTTCAATGCAAACAAACACATAAATCTAAAAATAATTATCATAATGTGGTAACGTAACCGGCTAATGCCGTCAAAACAAATTATGGCCAAAAGAGTGCGAGACAACAGCACTAAGTACCAACACACCTGCTACAGACATAACTGTAAAGCCCAACATCAGTTGCGTTCGCAATTATGCGTGTACAGCGTAATGGCGAGACAAAAACTTTCTTTTCATAGACAATTTGGAAAATACGCTGAAATTCCTTACAAGTTTTGTGATATTGAAACTCATTAAAAGACATAAAATATGGCATAAATTAGCAAAGAAAGACACAACGCCTTGAGACATTTTAAAGTCTAAGGAGCAACGTGTGAAGTCGGAAAACTCTTGCAATATGTCCGTCTCTCATGAGTTTGTAAGAAAATCGATACTTAATGGAAAAACTCAGTAGAAGCAGAAACCACCACTTTGTCGCATACGATAGAGAGAAGAAAGCAAGGGGTGCACAAAACAACACAATGAAAAATTGTTGCCATATAGACCGCAAGCGAAAAGCGAAACAAACGGCCACCGACCGCACTACATCCATTGAAAATGGAAGATGTTATTTGAGCTTACTCTCCTCGTAGGAGCTCGCTGTGGTCGTGTGATGAAAGACAAGAGGAAAATATAGCCACAAATATGTTTAGTACTCCGATAATGATTTAATTACCAGCCATAAAAGGTATTTTGAAAACATGGCTTACATATTTATGTATGCATGTAGACTGTTGAACCAAAGTGGCCACCGTGTGGATGGATAAATGGTTGGTTGGTCGGGCTCAGCGAAAATAACGGTTATGCTCCAATCCAAATCGGGTATACATACATACTTATGGTCGTACTATAGTTCGCACGTACTTATATATTGCATTTTCCACAGCAATGGTGACGGCGAGTATGTTTGACCATGTTAGGCGTGGTGTCGGTAAAGCACTTAAGGGGCCGTCGTTGGGAGCCGTTTTTATTATTTTTTAAACAACCGGAAAAATCCATAATTTCCAATAGCCATAAATATAATTCGCATTTTAACCTTAAACTTAACACATCTAGGCAAATTTTTTTTAATGCACATACCTTTAGAAGTCTCCGGTTTGAGGTTTAGATATAAAGAGTATGATTTCAGTTAAGAATCAATTGATGTTTCCGAATATTCGTTTCAACTATATTCTTTAATCAAGAGCAAATATTTTTTCCTCGTTCTTTAACTTTCTTCCACTTGATTTTCCTTTTGCACCCTGCTTTTTCACTTTTTTCTCTGAGGGTCTTAACACTGATTTTGGAACAGATAAAACCTAGATTTTACTCCCAATTTCACACAGTATAATGATATTTTTCCTTTGGTACAACTTTTGTTTTATGTAATTGCTTGTCACCCTTCGCGCTCACGTATGAACTATACTCGCTCGCTTCCGCCACTAGACTAGACTGTTTGTATACTTTTGTGGAAGTGCTGCTCATTCACTCGGAAGGTGGAAAATACGAAGCTCGCCAACCACACACACAACAAATCTTTCGGATGCGCTTCAAATAAGTACAACAAACATGAAATGTATCTATATGCATACATTGTTTATTGCAGATACAGTACAGATACATAAGAGAGAAAGCTAAGCTCTTTGACGCTCGCATACTTGCTCTTTAGTGCTACTCTTTTTATTTCGTGGTATTGCCAGGTTAAAATATTGGCTTAAGCTGTAAGTACAAGGTGACCATGAATAAATAAAATTACTTGTAAATAGTGGGACTGCGTAAAGTTCTCTAACGGTTATATATATGGTTACCAAACATTATGCTGTATTATGATGTTGTGGTCAAAGATAAATTAACACAAAAACTACATAAGACTAAAAATTTAACGTCTTTTAGCGAAACATTTTCTTTAATGTTTTTTTCTTACTGTTTAATAAAGGTCGAAAAGTATCATAAAAAATTTAGATTTAATAAATGCAAGAATCACATAAATGTATTGTTTGATTAATGAATATTCCGATCATAAGTGCACTCACATTAAAGGACGAAAAGTAAAATTTTAAATAGAGACACCCCAACAATTCCTTTAATTTTTATTGGGTGGTACTAATTAATCCACTAATACTAATTTAATATTTTTAGAATTAAATAAGGAATATCTCTTGATTTTGACCTAATCTTTTAAAATGGAGTATACCACTGTGTTCTAAGTTGGGGTGTCTCGGTGTTTTTCTGTGTCATTTTGACGTGCTTACAGTGTAATTTGTGTTCCTTTATAAATCTAGTGACAAGGAAAAATTTTAAATTAGTAATCATCTTTTCTATCCGTTTTTGATAGTTATATTTTTTACACATTAGAACTAGTTTGTTGACACTTTAAGGTAATTAACACCCCGTAAGTATGCTCATTACTTCCAAGCGACTGCACCTAATTGGATAATTATTTTTTTTGTTGTGTTGGTTTTTGATTTTTTATCTACTGGACAATATATTTTAGTTTTTGACCCAATGGGCGGAGTAGGCGTGGCAAAGCATTTTATTGAGCTAGGGAGATAAAATTTTATACACAGGTAGTGCTCGGTAGTATAAATCTGAATATGCAGACGGAATTTTAATTTGGGATCAGTGGGCTGTGGGGGTGGGGCAAAACTGTATTTTAGTCCTAGAGAATATATAGATAGTACTCGGCTACATGAATATGAATATGCAGACAATATTTTAATTTTGGATCAGTAGGCGGAGTGGGAGTGGCCAAACTGTATTTTAGCCTCAGACAAATATAATTTGGTACACAAATAGTACTCGACAATATGAATATGAATATGCAGTCGAAATTAAAATTTTTAAATCATTGGGGGAAGGCCGTAACAAAACTGTATTTTAGTCCTAGAGAGATAAAATTTGATACAAGGATAGTATTCGACAACACAAATATAAATATGAAAACGAAATTTAAGTTTTGGATCAGTGGGCCTGGAAAAACTGCCCAAGAGAGATAAAATTTGACACCCGGGTAGCACACGGCAATACTAATATTAATGTGCAGACGACATTTTAATTTAGGATCATTTGGGGAAGTGGGCGTGGCAACACTTTATTTTAGTCTTAAAGAGATAAAATTTGATACACCGATAGTATTCGTAAGCAGAAATATTAATATGAAAACGAAATTTTATTTAGAATTTTATTTATTTTTATTTTTTATTTTATTGTATAGTTTCAATAACCGAGCCTATAGGGCCTTATATGTTTACAAATATCTACTCACAAATTTGTTCATTAAAATAATGTTAGAAGTGCAAAAAAAATATATTTAATAATTCGATTTTTAAATTTTTTTAATATAAAACAATGAATCTAATGATAACAGTTTGGTATCCTCAGTCTGTAATCAAAATTAAAACAAGTTTGTAATAAAATATTTCCAAAATGCATGCAAATAGGAGTGTTATGGAGTGGTATCAATGAGTACTTTATTGGTACCAAAAAATAGAATTTATTGTATGGAAAACTACTTTTATTGCACACAAAAAGAATAAATAAATTCACCACATAGTACCTTTATTGTACCAAAACGTACTTTATATGTACTACTAAGAACTTTTATTGTACAAGAAAGTTCTTTAATTGTGCCAAAAATAATTTTACTGTATCAAAAAATACTTTAATTTTTATCAAAAGTACTGGTGTTGAAGCTAAATCAAGGACTAGAAGAGTTTTTTTCTTAAATTCATATTAATTTTTAATTTTATTTGCAGACACTTTTGACAAGATGTTTTTCAGAGTTGTGTCAGTAAAGTTAAAAGACTATTTACATTGCGTCAGCTTTTTTATCATAAATTTTGGCAATAAGTCGTCAGATAAACGTATGTCGGTAAATTCTGACGAAACAACCTCATTTACACGATGCTGACACATTTTAAAGTGAAATACTGGCAATGATGTCAGTAGTGTAAATGAGGCTTTATAGTACTTGGCATTGCAGACTTGAACATACCGACAACATATTTCCGATCGGTCGGCAGAAGGGAAAGAGGGTAAAATGTTTAGGACTATATAAGGTAATATTTGTATACAGATAGTACTGGGCGATATAAATATGAATTTGCAGGATGTTTTAATATCGCTTAGCGAGAAGTGGTTAGTTTGATCAGGTTAAGGGATAACATGGGGTTACGAATAGTTTACAGAGCGTTTATGAACGTCGCTTAAGCTTAGCCCTTTAAGTAGGTGTGTCAAACATATTATAAGCATTCGTCAAATAAGGAATAGCGATGCATTGCCGGGTCCTGTAGTATAACTCTATGTTGAACCAACTTTTAATCAAAGGTCATAGCACATTATTGTAGATTTTAAAAATATAATAAAACAATAAAAAAAAATATTTTGGTTTTTTGTCGTTGCAAAGTGGTGAGTAAACGTTTTCCAAAATTAATTTTGTAACTTGTGAACATCTCAAAAATAACAGAAAATGCAATTTTCTCAGAATATAATGTATTTATTTGACATACATAAATATAAATATGTTTTCATCGTTCGGTTTAAGATAATTTCTATTACTGCTTATAGAGATTGTTTTGACAGCTGGCAGGACGGATAGGTACCCATTGTTGTGCCGTCTTCACCAATTATCACAAACCTTAAGTGTTAAAAGCTTCAAAACACACCGGTGCGAAAATTGTATCAAAGAATACCACAAGACAACATAATCCATTTTATATAATTATATTAAATAAAATATTCATAAAATAGTTTTAAACATAAAACAAATATTCGCTTATGTTCAAAGTTCAAAGCCTAAGCCGTGCAGAATTATGCACGGAATTCTGTTGAAATCTTCACGATATGGAGGTCCAATTATTATTCTATTATTTTTTAGATTTTCGTTTAGGCTTATCCTGAATTAGTTAATAATAATTGAAAAAAGCAAGTCCCTTCTGTAACCAGTGGAAATCTTAGCGCCTTCTAAGCAGCTTTGTAATAAAATTTATTACTTTCTATCCCGATATGCGATTGTATCCAAAGTAAATGGATTAGTTCATTCGACGATAATTTTAACATTTAATTTTATGAGCTACCCCTTAATAACAAAAACTTGTTTCATTGGGGTCCATTTGTGAACCCCACATTAGAATTTTCTTGAAGTCCGTCCGACATTAAAACTGTAATTAGGAAAGTTAAAAGAAATTATTGTAATTGAATATTGCTCTTCGGATATACGAAATATCATTACTTTGAATGTGACTGAATGACAGAAACTGTCCTATGACACTGTAGGGGCTTGTCAAACTAGTTCAATAACTATGGAAGTTTTAGAAATAACCTATATGGGCATTTTCAATATGGCGAACTTGACATTCGTACGCCTTTAAAGTGAAAAATTAATAACGAAATCTTTAAATTTGTTAAGATTCTTTACATTTTCCGATAGCATTTTAGTGGCACTTCGCTTAGTGCAAAATTCAGTTTTTGTAAATTTGTTGTTTCCAAAATATTAGAAAAAAACATGCGATGGCAAACGCGACAAAAAATAGAAGTTGTTTTTAAATGCATGTAGAAAAATGCAAAATTTATTTTTAACTAAAATTTTTTAAACTGTAATAGAGGGTTGTGGCTTTCTATTGATGGCTGTCTGGTTGTAATAAGGACACCGGTTTTTTTCTAGTTTTTTTCATGATCTAGCACGGTACATTTATCACGCTTATGATGAATATCTAAAAATTTCGTGCCTAGGATCAAGATCCAGTGAGCTGGACCGTTTTTAAAAATAGTCTTTTTAGAGTTTTTCAAAGATTTTTGATATTTAACTAAAGACTATATGCGCAGTATTAGTAGCATAGGAAAGAGTTTTTAAAATCGCATCCAATGATATGAAAAACATGCCCGCAAATGTCCTGACAAGTCTTTTTTTCAGGAATTTTCTGCAAAAATACGTATTTTTAAATTTTTAGTAGCGACATTTTTCTGAATGAAATGTCAGATTAACATATATTTATCCTTAGTATATTTAAGTAAACACGTGTTTCAGCTTTTTTTCCCTAAAATATTTTTTTATTGTTTTCTGCACATATTCTATCTCGAAGGCAAGACCTAAATTGTCAATTAAATAATTCTTCAAGTAAATACAATTTAGTTTTCTTGACACGGTGTAGTTAAGAAAAACTAAGCCTTGTCTAAATATGAATTTCGTTTTTTGCAGATTATCGCTGAAAAAAGGACTTGTCAGAACATTTGTGGGCATGTTTTTTATACCGTTGGATGCGTCTTTAAAAACTCTTTCCTATGATGCTAATATGGCACCTATTATCTTTAGACAAATATCAAAAATCTTCGAAAAACTAAAAAAAAAATACTTTTTTTAAAAACGGCCCAGCTCACTGGATCTTAATCCTAGGCAAGAAATTTTTTGGGATACATCATAAAACAAGCCAAGGTACATTTTGGCGGGGTGGACCGAAGATACTTTTTTTGGCCCCATACAAAATGAGTCGCTCTAATATACATATATAGTAGGGTGATCAGTTCGGTTTTCAAAAACCGGCTACTCGGTTTTTTTCACTCATAAAAACTGTCGGTTTTTTTTAAATCCCTATTTTTCGAATATCGAATAATCCGGTTATTTTTTGTCGAATCTCGGTTTTTTGGCGTTCGATATTTTTATTTAAATTTATTCATAATTGTGTTAAATGTGTTCTCGTACTTGTTTTTTTCCAGTGTTTCGGAAGAACAACCTAATTGTTAGTTTTATAAATCTTCAATGTTTAATAAGTCGGCTGAAAAGCGAAAGAAATTACATATGCTTGTAAAAGACCAATTTAATAAGGAGCTTCAACTTATCCATGATGTTAAGCACCACTGAAATACTATAACCAATATGGTTTCTCAATTTTTAAAATTGCACAAATGTGCGAATCATACTTTATTGGAGTTAGGACTGACACCATTTAGTGAAAATAATATCGCAACTTTGTCTGTGCTTAGTGACACCCTTAAACCTTTGGAAATGTCTAT
This sequence comes from Muscina levida, assembly GCA_964034835.1. Classification (NCBI taxonomy): domain Eukaryota; kingdom Metazoa; phylum Arthropoda; class Insecta; order Diptera; family Muscidae; genus Muscina; species Muscina levida. Next base: position 65,497,141 of record OZ035880.1, on the reverse strand, counting down.
GCAAAAACTTTCTGCAAACTTTCCGACTTTAGCTGATGCTGAAGGTATTTTTTAAATTTTTACTTTAACACTTTTCATCAATTCAAAACCAATTATCAATAAATTTATATGCAATTTTCAAAAGACGTATATCAGAACGACGTGTTCAAACCCCGAATATTCTCATTTTGTATCTAAGTACGAGTAAACTCCCAATTAGTGACGCATTTCTAAAATATTCAATATTAAAAGCCTTGTACACTATAAGTCCAAATAGTACACTGAGTGAAAGGGCATTGTTAATATCAAGTTTTATAAAAACCAAAGAAAAAAATAGGTATACACCCAAGCACTTAAATTGTATCTTATTTCTTAAATGTTACTTTAGGTAAAACTAAAGATTAAATTAAATATATTTATATATAATCAATTATTTACAAATTAATTGTTTTGTTTCGTTTGTCTTTGTTAAAATAACAAACTGAGCTCACTAATGTTTTGCATTGTAATTATAATTAAACTAAAAGTTTACTTTTTATAGGTATAATTGATTTGTTTTCTGTTATTATTTAATACAATTTTTAGTCACAAATTGTGTTTTAATTTGTTATTTGGCATAATTTTGAAAACCGGATTATCCGGTTTTTTGTGAATTTCAAAAAAAGCAACCGGTTTTTTTTAAATGTCATTTTTCGAATAATTCGAAAACCGGTTTTCGCAAAAACCCGAATAATTGATCACCCTAATATATAGGCAATTCCGATATTTTTTTTTGCGAAATTAGGGAATATTATAAAGGTTAAATACAAAAAATTGTTCATCACGAATGTTACATTAGAACGTCAATATAATAAAATCAAAATGTTGCAGTAAAATTATCATTTTTGACTATTATTGAAGTTATTTACTGTTGTAACAAATATTTTATGATAAGAGTGCACTTACATCATCAGCAAATATGTTATTGAAAATTCAAAGAGGTGACGAGATCGTTAATGCAAATTTGAAGTCCGTTTAATCATAAATAAAAATAAGATAAGCTTTGGACATTTTAGCCAGAAAAAAAATTTCCAACTTTTTGTTGGTCGCGATGGACCTTTCTGTGGAAATACCCATATGCAATTAAATTGTTAACTACATTCAAAAGTTCTAAATTATGGAATTTTAAAACTAGCATCACAAGTTGAGGAGTAAAAAATATTTAAAAACAATTTCATATTTTATAAGTGTTTTCAAACTCCTTCGACATTACATTTCTTATGAATAACATAACATAGTTATGATTTATCTCCGCGGAGTTACTTCAGTGACACATTTGAAATACAGGTTGGCTACCGCCCAACTATTATTTCTGAAGTGGTTATATATTAGTACAAAAGAGACAATTGCCCCAAAGCTTTGATATCCTATTTGTTTTTAAGTTCACTGGTCTGTGAAGAGCTAATATGCAATATTTCAAAATGGACACTTATTTGTGGGATGTAATTATATTTAGCGAACAATTTCAATAGTTATATGTGCGGTATAATCAATGTTCGAAATAATCTCATGCATATTTGTTTGACAACTGATTTTTAGAAAGAAAACTAAGCTAAACTTAATTTATTTAAATGACTCATGCTTTCTTCAAAACTTGCAAGATTCTTTCAAATATGCATATGGCTGCTTATCCAGTACGCATAACATACCCCAACCAATGAAGGAAGAATCATTTTGTGATATAACAGTGAAAAACAGTAACAGTTGAATTATAACTGTGAAACTAGTTTTTCGTTTACATTTAAGTACTAAATATTTGAGTCTCAAGTCATCCGTTGGCTCGCTCTTAAATAGTAACTATAAGTCCTCTATGGTCCAAACCCGAGTGTGACTGTTCAATAGGGAAAATATTTACTTCATTAATACTAATAAACATAAATAAATAAACTTGTTAAAGTTATTGCATTCCAATAAAACTTGATTCCCTAAGCAAATGAAAAAGCAAAGAATATAACATAAAAAATTAAACACAAAATATAAACAATATACACACACTGGAAATAGCAAATTTTTGTTACCTTATTTAGTTTAAATATGATGGTTGTTGTAAACGTGTAGGGGGGTACCTCTGATTGGCTACCAAATGTGGGAACGTTTTTAACTTGTTGTTTATTGTGACTTGGTTAATCGTTGACTGAAAGGTATATTGGTACCTGCTGAAACTTCTTAAGCATCAAATTGCGATGGGTCCTTAAATTGCCCTTCAGCTCTGAACTACTCCGGCTTATTTGGTGGATGATTGCCCGAATATTGCTAAAAGTGTATGGAGTAGGACTATTCTAATTTACTCAATCCAATTAGAGTTGTGTTTACTTTTTGCCTGGTTTTGACATTCGCGCAATGTGTTTCTGCTGTTCTTTGAGCGCCAGAGATGACAACGCCATCGATAACTCGGAAATTTTGCTGTTAAATCGGACATCGGTTTTGAGTGATTTTAAAAAAACCGAATAACTAATGGCCTGTTTTTTAACTTAATTTTTTACTCTTTACTTTAAAAAAATTGTTATTAAAAATTATTATTTCTACAAAAAATGTTCTTTCTTGCAGCTTAGAACATTTTAAACGCTTATATACATTGAAATTTGGATTGGTGGATTTAAAAAAGCGACAACTGGTTAGTTTGGGGTGAAATCGTTGGACGAGTTTTATGCTACTGTTTCGCATTGTTATTCTAATCATTTTAGATGTTTATTACAACCAAGGTGTATTCAATAAATTGGTCGCACTAGAACAAAAACTAAAGACTTTGCAACAAAAACATGTACATGGTTTTTGCAAAGAGTCCCGAACTGTCAAATTGAGTTGACAGAAGTCGAACAAAAAGAAAACATATCGAACCAAGCGAATGAAAATTGGACAGTCAAGGTCCAATTCGAATGAAAAAAGTTCAAATCAGCTGACTAGTGCGGCCACCTTATTAAAAACACCTTGATTACAACTATTAATTAATGCGACTTTACATCTTTGAATTGTTAATTGTTTTGTTTGTGAGTCCACAGTCAGCTGTATTCACTAAAGACAGGGTTGCCCCCATCTTGCAAACACTTGGTATTTTCCAATAGCAAAAGCTTTTGAAATTAACAAAATAACACATTGAAAACAATGTACTTTAATAGAAGGATAATGAGTGAAATGAGCCTTTACTTCCAGGCGAAAAGAGATAAAAACACCAATAACAACTCGATCGTCCGGGTAGTAATCGCACCACTACCAACACGAAAAAGTTTGCTAAACAGGTTATCACTCTATTCGCCTTGGTCACAAAACATGCTAGGCCAGAGTTGGGGACGTTCTTTTTTGACGATGCAGCTTTTGAATGAAAGCAAAAAAATATGCCTTATTGAAAATGTAAGGCAGCACGCTTGGGTGCTGTTCTTTGGTTGCATATTGATTGTGGTATTCTATTTTTAATACTCATTCGTGGTAATAATTCAACAATGTTTTAAATAAATAGTTTCTTGTTGTCATAGTTTTTCACAAAAACAATAGATCTCACTTTAATTTACACAACAATTAAAGTATAACCAAATCAAAATATGTGAATATCACAAAAAGCAAACACGAAAATAACAAACGTCACGAGTTGCTGAAATATAGACATGATAACTTGTATGTAGACATTATCTAAAAACCCAAATCGCTTTTTTTTTTGTTTCGTTTACGGTTTTGTCATGTTTTCCAGAACATGTGTGTTATGTCTTCAAAACCAACTGTAATGTAACCATTTCTCTTTAAGTTTGATATCAGTTATCGATAACTTCGCCTAAAACTGACATCTCCAAATGTCATCAGACTTTTCTCTCATTCCGTAATTCCCATACTCTTTGTGAGATAGAAATAGGAAGGAAGAACAAGAGTTGAAAATAAATTGTGTAGTTTGTGTGAAATGCAGCAGCAACACCCGTTTCAAATTTATTAGAATTTATAGAATTACGGCAGATATTTAAAGATAAAACCACCTACAAACGCAGAAAAAGCCACAAATCAATTTCGTATCGTAAACGGTGAAAGATAATCGAAATACTCATGTCAATAACCGTAAGTTTTGCTCCGACAAAAATGTAAAAAATTTCCTTCCTTCCAAGAAGCAAAAAAAAAGAACAACCCACGGAAAGAAATTGACAAAGTGCGTGAGATAATGAAAAAATAAAACGGATAAAAGAAAAGTCGTCAACCGAACGGGGAAGAGGTGACGACGACACAAAGTGTCTTTTTGTATTTTGTGTGTGGAATTGAATTATTTCATGTAAATTGGCCATTAATTGCACTTGTAAATTCTAATACGGAATAAAAAAGATGATGACCGCACAGGTAGGCCGAGAGTCAAGTTTCTAACCACATTAAGTAGCGAGTCACCTTTCAGCCAGTTTTAATAGGCGACGCTCAAGAGCAATTATCAAGAGATTAACTAATGCTTCCCAAACAGACAACAAGGTCACAATTTCCGTTTTTGGCATTATGAGTTATGAACTAACAAACTTCAGTCTCATTGGATTTCCTGCAGTCGTATGATTACAGTTTGCTATGGTTGTTGTCTACGTGTGACTATGGCCTGCCTGCAGCCAGCCCTATGTATCACTTTCCATTTTTAATTGTTGTTGCTTCTTTCTAGGTCTGACAAAAGAAGACGATTTCTGGTTTCTTGCTGTGTTGTGACAATTTGTCTTCTTTGTCATAGTTTTTTGATTTTTGAGCGGAACTACTGTTACAACTTCTTTCGTCTCATAATTGTAGAAGAAAGCACTTTAAAGATACTATTAAGAGTTCCGTCTTTAACATTGAAAGATGTTATCATGTCATCAAGTAAAGGACGTGACACACTGAATTCGACAAAAAATATCATACAATAAAAACACTTTTCTGATCGTTAGCCGAATTTGATGTATCATTTGATACACTAACGTAAATTGTGATATATAATCAAAACGATCGACTAAAAAACTAACAAAGTAAAGTATCTTGTATAATCGAGTGTGTGCTTAAATGTGTCCTGAGAAAGGGATTTTGATTGCTAACGTATTGCATTCATAGAAAATGTTTTTATGATGAATGGCGAAATCTGGCAGGGATATGTATGACTAAGAATTTTAGACCTTAAAGGTAGAACCACATCCCTTAGTGACACTTCAGATTTTCAGAAGTCTATACAGAACTTAAACGGCATTTGCCATATTAAATATTTTAGACAAAAGGTATAACTCTAACGTTATGTTAGCTCCGGGAGAAGGACGTTATTTCTATTTAAAGTTTTATTACTTCAATTTCTCTCTTGCATATATTAAAATGATACTGTTTTTTTTAACTTTTGTTGAGATCTTACTTTTAAGTCTTATTTACATTTCCACATGACACTTGTTTCTAAATTTCTGTTATTTTTTATATAAAGGCTCAATAAAAATAACTTGAATTTACAAGACCAACCATTGTTCAATTCATCAACGCCCACTAAATAAAAAGTTTTCTCTTTTATCGGCTAGCTTTGTCCGATAATGTTTGATAACATTATCTGTGATAGAATCTGTGAAACGGACATCCTTTTTAAGATATTACCCTGCGAAAATTGAATGACAAAAGAGCATGTTTTATATATTCTGCTACGAATATGTATAATTTTTATTTTTTTTTGCTATTAATTAGGGTGGTTTGATTTATCAATCGATATTGTGCCATCGAGCTATCAATAGCTTTCGGCATGAGAAAAAAAATTCCACTACATATAAAATTTTTTTTATTTTTCTCAACTTTTATTTTTAAAGTTTTTTAGTAGACAATAAGAAAATCGGTTGATTGTTTCTAAGTATGTCCGTTCCATTTCATCGCGGAATGCAAAAGCTTACTACATCACAAAAAAAAAAACACAAAGTGTACGAGTAGTTTACCATCTTAAGTCTATGGAAAAGTGTATTTAAGATACAAATATTTATATCTTATGATAAAATACCGAACGTTCACGTTATAGCTTCATGATGATATGTTATGATTAATTTTAATTCCTTAATTTTAGTTGTAATGTGCAAGCCCATCATCATATTTTTGGCGGTCTGCTTCTCTTCTCCTAAAAAGGTTTTCCGATCCCTTAATTGCGGAAAACAACCACATGTATGAGAGAGTGTAGCGTCTAAGGTCAATGCAATGTAATGAAAATGGTTTGGTCTTAGATTTATCTAGCCAAAAACTTGAAACAGAGAAAAATATATGACTTGGATTTTTGTTATGTAACAAAATCTAAAGATTTCAAAAGACAATTTGATGTTTTTCCTAAAAACATCAACAAATTGCTTGAGATACAATACAAACTGAATAATGGAATATCTCTATGTCTCGGCGTTTTTCTGTGTGATTTCGGAAGTTACAATTTTACTTACAGTGTAATCAAATGAGACAGGCCCTGGCATAGTAGTTAGAACACGCGACTACCATGCGGGAGATCCCGGCTCCAGTCATCTACATTTTTCTTTAATTGCTTAACAAATGCAAAGATTTCGTTATTATTTTTTCACTTGAAAGGCTAACGAATGTCACGTTCGCCATCCATATTTCAACTGTATTACATACTATGGCTGTTTAGTTACTAGATATTTTATATCGTTCGTTCTATGTCTTGCTGAATTTTGGCAGCTAGTGTATCATTCCTGAGAATATAAAATTAAACGGGAAATCTTACTTCTGTGTTCTAAATAAAGTTTTCACATTCGTTTAGAATTTCTTAACTGACCGCTGTAAATTACAATGTACGTGCGTCTAAGAAGCCGAATGGTTAGAAGGTTAATTTGGTAGTCTAATTCCGTTTTAATTTTCGCACCAATTATTCCTACTACACTTGGTCTAAGTGGCTTTAAGCCCTTTAGTTGCTTTTATATAGGCGTGGACATTATGCAAATTGTCTACTGATAGACAGGTGTTATCTATAAAATTCTGATATCTTAGACCATCGTTTCTTAACCTGGAGTCCGCGAGTATGTGCATTGTCCTATCTAAAGACATTTGAATTATTAAATAAATACCAGCAACTCTCGTAATTATTATTATTAATTATTATTATTAATTATTATTATTAATAATTTTAGTTTAATTATTAAAAACACCAATAAACATACGAATGAACTACAAGAGCGACACAGAATCATAAGCCAGGAACTATAGGCTGTTATTGGAAAGAGAAAAACGATAATTTTTGTGAAGTCAGTTCTGTACAAAACTCGAAACAGTGACGCGAGTCTACATAAAGAAAGCTAATTGACATTTGTTTTGTGTACTTATTTGTATTTCGTGGGTGTTAATATACAATACATATACATATAATAATACGTCATCTTTTCAAACTTTTTTTATGTATTTTGTAGAATTTCCGAAGATGATCCTCGGCAAAGGTCCAAATATTGAAAATAAATAAACAAAAACAGAAAATTATTTAACAATTAAAATTAAAAAAAAAATAATTAATTATTTTTATTAAGGGGGTCCTTGAAATTGTTCTTTATTTTCTAGGGTCCGCGAACTGAAAAAAGGTTAAGAAACGATGTCTTAGATCACCAAAAGCAGGGCAGTGGTATAAAAGATGCCCCGTAGTTTCCTCTCTTTGTTCATCGTTCTACAAAAATCGATGTAGGGAAGTTTACCGTCTTAGCGTTTTTGCCTGACGGCAAGTGACAGGGTAACATCGCTTAGATTTTTCTATGATGGAATCTTTGCAGGTTTAACGCAATTGGCGTCCATGGCAGCCCAAATATGTGTTGGTGGCTGTGAGAGTGGTAGTTTTTTCGCTATTAGTTGGCTAGTAAAAAGACAAAACGAAAAAAGACGCTATTCATGGTTATTCAAGGTCTACATTTATTACTTTAATTTTTGAATCTGACATCTATTTTAGTTTTTGATTATAATGACTTTTAGGTATTTGGCTTTCTTACCTTGAAAAATCATATTAAAAGCTTAATAAATTTGATACCTATTAAGCTGAACCAGAGTTCGACAAGTCATTTAAAGATTAATGTCCCCTTCTTCATTTGGTGCAAAAATAGGTTAATAAAATAGTTTGTATATGCACTGAGCTTTCTAACGATTGATATGTTGTCTTGATCCGTCGACAATTAACGGAGGTGTATATATATGTTCCAACCCTTCCGCAAATTTTTTTTTTGCAAATTCGAAATTACCTTTTGTGTTCCTTATATCTAGAAACTGTAACAACATACATTACTCATAATGCCCCTATTTATATTTCAGTTATTAAGGGGTGGTAAGCAAAAAACAAAATCTTGTGTAGGAATGACCGTGATGTCCAAGGACTCAATAGCGCAAATATGTGAGAATGCCAAATTGGCCAGGGATATGGCTTTGACCGGTGACTATGACTCGGCTTCAATATACTATGAGGGTCTCCAGGGTTTATTGACACGCATGATAAGTTCCACCAATGATCCACTAAGAAAAGGCAAATGGACTATGGTAAGTAAGAAATTTATTACTTTTAAATTTATTTAGCTATAAAAGTCTTATCCTTTTGATGCAATTACAGATCAAGCAACAAATCACCAAGGAATATACACAAATTAAAGATATACAACGCACTTTATCCGAGATGACCTTAGATTTGCAGAATCCGCAATTTGCTTCAAAGTTGAGAACTCAAACCAGTGAGACTGAGACCAAAGATCCTTCATCATGGTTCAGACCAGATCCAGACATCTGGACAGCGCCACCAAAGGATCCTGATGTATGGGGACCACCACGACCAGAAAAGTATGTAAAGAATGTTACAAAAATTGTCCCATATAGAATCGGTATTCAACAGCGATTTGATAGTCATGATATATTATTTTGTTTTTAATTGGGATACAAAGTAACTCAAAGTTGTGTATATATTATATTATGCCAACACATACGATTTTGTTCATACTTAGTTCAACTCTTATTATTCGTTCTATTCACCCTTAACAAAATGAAATTGTATACTTTAGCCTTAAATACGACTTGTGTTGCAGTCCACTATGCATCTTCTGTGAAACCACATAGTCGCGGCAATAAATGCGATGCTATAATTGATTCCCCCCGTCCAACACGGCCGATTAAATAACAAGCATATACTAAAATGTATTACTTACATTGTCAAAACCTGTGAAGCAAATCAAAAAGTTATTTGTTGAATTAAATAGGTAGCACTTGGCTCAACTGCTTGATGTTATTAAGCTCTTTGTGAGTAATGAATTGCATGAAAAATGCAGCAGTAAAGTGTAAAGTGCACTCGGAAAGAAAAATAACACTTACCTTTTTTTTCAAAAAATTAATTCAAAATTCTTGATATGAAATGAGTTTTCTTTAGTTAAAAACATTAACTTATTAGGCTATTTTGTTCGCTAACCAAACTACTGAAAAAGTATAATATGTTAACTTGCAAATTGAATGATTTCTAAACATCTACACATATCTGGCAATCACGAAATCACACATGCCGTCCACAGCTGGACATTTAAATGCGCTCCATTAGTTCAGCAATCTGTAAAGAGTATAAAAGCTGGAATTTTTGTTTATTAAATCGAAACAATGCCGTAAATTTTATATTACCACCTTAATTAAATTATAATATGATGTATTTGTTCCCTTCATGTTTACAGACCTGCAGTCCCAAATCGTAATCGCAATATCCCAGGCAAAAAACCCATTCCAGGAAAAAGCACTATACCTACACGTCACAGTGCTTCAAGTAATGGTTTAAACAACAAGAAATCGTCCACAGCAACATCATCGGCAAGATCAAACAATAATGCGCATGGCGGTGGCTCCCGTACATCTACTTCGAATCGTAAGTCGGCAACGAGTGTTTCCAACCAAACAGGCTCCAACAAAGACGACAATGGCTCAAATAAAGACAACGACGAAGTTAGAGATGACGAGTCTCCCGATCAAGAGGACAAGGAAGAAAAGAAATTTCAACCGAACAATCATATTGAAGCCGAACTGGTTGATATTTTGGGTATGAATAGGCCTAATGAAGTTTGCAACAACATATTGACATCTATGTTTAATGTTTTTCTTTCAGAACGCGATATTTTGCAACGTAACCCTAAGATACGATGGAATGATATCGCTGATTTGCACGATGCTAAACGTTTGCTCGAAGAAGCTGTTGTGTTGCCAATGTTAATGCCTGATTACTTCAAAGTAAGTATTTTTTACCAGCCATTATCTGATAAACAACTAGGAAACGATGGTCAGTGCATTGTTCACTTCTGACGTCATCGAACTTACCATTAACTAGAAATATATTGCGCACAATAATCCATTCGAAAGTAAACACGTTTGAAGTGTCATGATTTCTTGCCGCTTACTAAATATGTCACACTACGTTATTCAATTGAATTGAATCAGTGAAGCCCATACTTTTTCTTCATGCAATAGTTTATTTCGCACAGTGCATAACCCACATTTGTAGTCGCATAAAATTTGTTTAGGTAATTGCTCCCTTTTTATTACACTGCATTTCCTGTCTTTATAGGTTCTTATCTTGTTTGATTTGCCCCTATCATTTAAATGTCATTGTATAAATGTTATTGTTTCTTAACAATGAGATATTTTGTGTTTGCCAACACTACTATTAGCTAACCATGACTCAATTTGTTTAATATGCGATAATGCAAATGTGTTTTTATATCATACTGATGTTTTAATATTAAGTAGCTATATACTTTAATTTGTATCAGAAACATCATTGTTGTTGTAACAGTTGTTAGACATGTAAAATGATTTAGTAGCTATCGTTCGCATAAGATGATTTTTGCACTGCTGTATACCTTTCAAAAGTCGTCACCGTTTTTGGGATTACCACTGCATTGCCTGTCCATGCATTCTCTTCTCCAGACCATTCTGTACAGATATATATGTGGCAATATTTGGTCTTATCCCAATAATTCCGACAACCGATATATGATAGTACTTGCCGATATATCCTATCTGTAAACTCTTATGAAGTATAGTAGCATATGAAGATCTCCTAGGGAAACACCTGTCTGATCTTTTTATTTATTAGCATTCTTACGCGCAATTTTGTTTTTATATGTTTGCATTATTAACTTTTTTCCCTTAGGGCATACGACGACCCTGGAAAGGAGTACTAATGGTCGGTCCACCGGGTACTGGTAAAACAATGTTGGCCAAGGCTGTCGCTACCGAATGTTGCACCACATTCTTCAATGTCTCCTCGTCGACACTTACGTCAAAGTATCGCGGTGAATCCGAGAAAATGGTGCGGCTGTTATTTGAAATGGCAAGATTTTATGCACCAAGTACCATATTTATTGATGAAATCGATTCGCTCTGCTCCCGACGTGGTTCTGAATCGGAACATGAAGCTTCACGTCGTGTTAAATCTGAGCTACTAGTACAAATGGATGGTGTGGGTAGCGAAGAGGCTAACAAAGTGGTTATGGTATTGGCGGCCACTAATTTCCCTTGGGATATTGATGAGGCTTTACGACGGCGTCTGGAGAAACGCATCTATATACCTTTGCCCTCAGGTGAGGGACGAGAGGCATTGTTAAAAATTAACTTGAGGGAAGTTAAGGTGGATGAGAGTGTCAATTTGTCAGATATTGCCAAAAAGTTGGATGGGTATTCGGGTGCGGATATAACAAATGTTTGCAGGTATGAACTCACTTTCACTTTGTCACTTGGATTGTGAAAACTAACAGATGGGGTTTCCTACTATTTCAGAGATGCTAGTATGATGTCCATGCGTCGCAGAATCGCTGGCCTTACACCCGAAGAAATTCGACAGTTGGCTAAGGAAGAAGTCGATTTGCCCGTATCGAAACAAGATTTTAGTGAAGCCATTGGTCGTTGCAACAAGTCGGTATCCCAGGCCGATTTAGACAAATATGAAAAATGGATGGCAGAGTTTGGTTCATCATGATGGCCGCAAACAACGTACAACAACACTAAGCGTCGTATGCTGTTGTAAATGGTTTTGCCAAAAAAAAACATTTGCAAAACATAAAGATCCAATTTGATTTTGTTTGTGAAAATCTTAGCCAAGCTAAGCATGTACAACCCGCGCGCGTTTCGAAAACGCTATTTCACAAAGTGATCAGGAACATCAACATACAGAGACCGATCCACATAGTAGATGTAGACGCTGACGGGCACCAGATACCACATTCATACGTGCACGTAACAGCAACAACAACACTCGTAAACAAATTGCAATTAAACTGAAAAAAGACTAACAAATCTTATATTTAGGAGCGAATATGCAAAATCTAATTAAGTACATATACATTTATACAAAAAAAATTATACACCACAGCAACAAAAAACAATAACTACTCATACTAATATGATAATGTCTCTTCTATTCTCATGATTTTCTTCTCTAAACTACATTTAACTGTCCTTTTGCATATTAGGCGTTTGTGACATTACATCAATCCGTTTTCCAACGATAAGGAAAACTGAAGACCAATTTACAAGAACAAGGAATGCATTGAATAATAAATAGATTTAATGTATCATAACTTTGCTGTCGATGGAATACGGAATTAGTATGTCACATACACCTGCGCTTGTAGACTCATAAATAGCATACAACATACTCTAATACTTAGAATGATCTTCGGATCAAAAAGCAGTTCGAATTTTCTATTTTTTGCTCGTTTTTATAATGGAATGTTTGTTAGTTCGTTTCTCATTAACATTTGTATCTTTACATTTACATTTATTTTTCTTTCCTAATTCAATAAAAAAATATGTTTTCTTTTTTTCATGTTTTTTAATTTTCCATACTTTCATTAGTTCTAAGATTATGGTAAACAATATTTAATAACTATTTCTAAATAAAACAGTATAATAAACATAAATTAAAGAAATTACGTATCTCTTATATGAATGCATTGAACTCCAAAGATGTTTTTGACCTCTTGTCTGCGATACAACACTGGAGCTAATACCGTGTATCATTGTAATTTAAAAAAATCGACCCCTTCGGTTTCGATTAAATTTTACACCCAAATTTTTCCTAATTGCTGCCGTTACGACGCCGTTGGTTTTAAGTTCAAAGGCCTGACTGTTCATGTTTTATAGCTATCTAAAGTTGGTCATCTGCAGCATTTTTGTGAAAAGATAGCAGAGTCCATGTTGGAATAACTTTTGAACGCTACATAGGATTAACATGATTATGGTATCGTCTGATAGTCTTTCACCTCCCCTTTAGGAATGAAGAATAAAAATGAAAGGTCATTGCGTGACAAAGACATCAAAATTTGGAAAATTAGAATATCCCTGAAAAACGTATTTGGATTATCTGGTTAGAGACTGTGGAATGTCATCTTTGGCTATGATAGCGCCATCTGGCGGAGAGTAGTGACATCGCGATCAGGTGTTTGTAAGTGGGTAAATCAGTAAACAAAGTGGAAATTGTGTTAAGCGCTGGGGAACAGTGGAAAATAGGGATAAGAAAAATGAGGGGTAAAATGGTTCCTGGAGGAACGAAGACTTTCTTTCTAAATCCAGAGCGAGACCAAACCAGCACCCAATAAAAATCGACCCGTTTTTTTTTTAATTTTTTTTTTAAATACCAAGTCGGTAACGTATAATAACATGGCGATATACACACAATACAAAAACAACAAAACAACGGCAGCAAAACACGGCGACAACCACAAGAGAGGCCGAAAGGAGAGATCCAGCGTTGGAGGCGTAGATCAGCACCACCAGATACAGGAACACACCAAGGTACTTGGTGTCAAATTTGAAAGTCTCCTCAGATTTAATGCGCACGCCACAGCTCTCTGCAACAAGATGAGAAGTAGGAACAAGGTCCTCAAGTCGCTTGCCGGCAGCTCTTGGGGAATTGACAAATAAACCTTGTTGACCTCTTACAAAGCGATAGGTCGGTCTGTGGTGAACTATGCAGCTCCAGTGTGGTCACCGTACGTGAGCGAGACGCAGTGGAAGAACCTGCAGACATGCCAAAATGCCGCCCTGAGAACTGCGACAGGGTGCCTCCTCATGTCATCTGTGGATCACTTAATGAGGAGACGAAGGTCATACCCGTGCGACGATACAATTTAATTTCTGCTTGGATGTTACCGGACCAGCCATCCCAACCTAGAGCGTGAGATCCAGCGCTACAAGAGAGAGCCTCTAGATCAAAGCGCATATCAGGCAGGATTAGCAGACATTCACTCAGACGCAGTCTTGGGAGCAGTGAACAACTACAGAGTGAATGTCGTGCTCGGAGATCACCCTCCATCAGTGGCTTCGGAGGAAGAGGTTTTACCGCGGCAGACGAGAGTTGTTTTGGCCCAACTAAGATCTCGATGGTGTAGCCGCCTCAATTCATATTGGGCAAGAATTGACGGCAATACGTCGAACGTCTGTCCCGCTTGCAACCAGGGACCACACGAAACGCTACACCTCTTCAACTGCCCTGCCAATCCAACTCTATTTGTTCCCAGCTCTCTTTGGACCCACCCAGTAGAAGTTGCTACCTTCCTTGGCCTGGAAACAAGTGCAGCAGATAACCACATACAAGGCGTACCAAATAACATCAGATAAACAAACAGGCACATATACTGCTACAACAACAACAACCAGATACAGGGGTGCTTTGGTAACTCCGGGCCCTGACCCAGAAAAAGATAAATACGAAACCTGAAAATACAAAAACAAACAGAAAAAAATTAATGTTAATGAATTTTATTAGTGAATCGTTGTTTAATAATAATCCTCTTCGGGCCATTGGTGAAGGTGCGCGAGCAGGGGTTAGGGTGAGCTCAGCCTATGTTCCTAGATGTATTTTTTATAGTTGATCCTCTAGAATGAGAAAGGGGCAATAAAGAAAGAAGTGATTTTTAATTGCTCTTTCCTGCGAGAATCGACTCGGCGCCATATTGAAATTGTAACCAGAAGACCGAATCAAATGGCAGCATAAATTAATTCTGAAAATAAGGAGTAACATGAATCATTATTAAAAATTTGTGGAATTGTTCATATGAAAAAATTTCTAAATTACCTTATATTTATAATTGTGGTCCGAAAACTAGGCCGAATGGTTTCTTGAAACGAGGAAATACAATTTATAACGTTTTTGAATGAAAGTTAAATTTAATAATCTGATTTGTGTTACAATTATGGTTAGGCTATCTTTTAAAGGTAGTTGGGAAGGGAAAAATGTAAGTAGAGGGACAAAAAGGCTATTGCATAATATAGGACACGTAGAAATTAGAATAACGTGTCATGGCGGAATTATCAAATTCTAGCGGGAGGGCATGATTGGCGGTCCATCAGCCAATGAATGTTTGTGAGTACCATGTCAATAGTGAGTGTTTTCTATAGTTTGTTTTAGTTTCCGCGACTTGCTTCGGGTCCCTTTATTATTTTCTCTTTTTTTTAACATTTGTGCGGGTTTCAAAGTTGTCTTCCAATCTTTTTTTTCTGTATCTATCTCCAGAGTCGAGAGTTGGTGAAAATAACCACCCCATCCGACGAGCGAAAGCCAGCGCCCTCGCCACTCTGGATAAACAGCTCCTTTTGGAGAGACAAACGAACAGTCATAATTTCCAGAGAAACTTCAGAATTTTGAAATTTTGCGATTTTGTACTAGACACCAATTTTTTTGAAAATTGTGAAAACACACCAATTTAAGCCACTTCCAATTACCCCCTAAAAGAGAAATTCCAAAGTCAATTCACTATTTAGGTATTTTTTCAATTAAGATGGTTTTCGTTTCGATGTGAAACAAATATTGAAAATTTATACTTGGAAGAAAAAACAATTTAGACAAAAGTGTGTATTTTTTTTTAATTTGAGAGGGTTACAGGGCTTAATACAAATAAAAATAAATACTTTTTCAAGTTCATAAAAACTGGCGTCGGCGACAGTGGGGCAAAATAATTGTTTTTGAACAAATCAAGTTTTTTTCTTAGTCGATTTGCAAGTTATTTTTTCAATAAAGGTTACTTAACTCTAAACAGATACAATGAGTGATTAAAAAAAATATTTTTAATTTTTCAACAATTTATTTTTTAAAAAATGTGAAATTTTCTTAAATGACCTTTTCATTTTTAATTTCTTACTAGGTTAAAAGGTTAAAAAACTGCTTATAAAAAGAAAATTTGGCTTAAGTCTAGTATATGGACACCCGATTGGCTTAAAATTTTAAGTATATATAAACATTGCTATCCTGAGTCTAATAGTGTTATTTTTTATTGGGGGAAAATTATAGTTTAGGAGATATCGCCCCTTAAAGTTGGAATCTATATATATAAATATCTCCAACATCTGGTGACGGATCGAGACTATATATATATCATTGTAAAGCCCTCTGAAAAAGCTTTCCAACTGTATATACACAAATTGTTTTATTAACCCATTATGTGCTAAAAATCAAATTAACCCATTTTGGACAAGGACTTTTTTTAACCAAATATTTTTATTTCCAAAAAATGCGGAGCGAGGCTTAATAACTAAAGTTAGTTATTAAGCCTCGCTCCGTCACCAGATGTCGGAGATATTTATATATATAGTATCCAACTTTAAGGGACGATATCTCCTAAACTATGTCCGTCCCCAACAAAATTTTTAGCTCAAATCCCTACAACCTCAAAAAAAAATTTAAAATCTACGTTGTGTGTCCATATACTAGACTTGTTCCGAAAATTTAAATTTATAAACAAATTAAAAAAACCATAGTCCAAAATATTTGTAAATTGGACAAGGAGTTAAAAAGAGTTTTTTTTATACAGTTTGGTCGTTTATGAAAAAATGTTAAGGTTGTCTTACTTCTGGTAGCAGAAACATTTTTAAACAATCATCATGCTAACGACTGGCACCATTTTTGTTAAAATTAGAAATATTTTGTACCAAAAATGGGATCTCATGGCCCATTTGTGAAATAATATGTACCGACTGGAGCTGTGTATTAATTATCGCGGTTCTTAACGTTTTTAATAGTAAAAATTATGGATCTACAAGAGCCCATTTTACGTAAAATCGCTAATAATTTCGAACGAAATAAAAGCAGCAGCAAAAATAATGGGCCAAAAAATATACGTTTTTTTTTCGAAAAATTCCATGACATTATTTTAAGGAAGTATGCTCCATTTGCCCCACTTTGGACCAACATCACGGGCGTATTTGTTTACAATTTACAAACAAGAATATCAAATAGTCCCGTGGAGGGTTATTTCCACACCCTCAAGAATGTTACACGTAGCGGGGAATCTAATATTAGGCCAACGGTTTTTGTTGAAAAAAAATAAAATATATATAGATGCTAAAGTGGAGGAAATTGAAGAACTTTTTTTTGATGGGGCAAATGTTAACGAAGTTTACCCCGAAAAATCAAACTTTGTAAAACAAACAAACACCAAAGAAATATTTTGAATCAAAAATTTCAACCAATATGATATACAAACAAAATTTGAATCGTTTAGAGAAGGCAGTATTTTCGAAAAATAAATAAATTTTTCAAGAATTTTTGAGCCTAAAAAAAAAACAAGAATTGTACGACAACGTTGTGGGCACAATTTGCTCAGAGGGTGGAAATCTGTTCCTTCTGAAAAATGATATTGAAATTCCGCTGGATTATGACCATATTTTCATTCCAAGTTTGGAGCCTGGCCATTTCACCCATGTATATATGAACACAAAAATCTTCTCGTACCTAAATCCATCCGGCGAAACAATTAAACAGGTTGACAATAAGTTCAAGGTCATACAAGAAAAATTAAATCTTCATTCTTGGAGAACTATTAAATTATAACATTCGCTGCAAAGGGACCGATTTAGTTGCGGAGTTTTTGTATGCCAATTTGCAGAGGCTATCTTTAATGAAAAGGATCTCACACTTCTCGAATACCCTAATAAGTTCCGAGAACAAATGAAAATGGAGTTGGTGGCAAATTCTGACAATATGTCTGAAACTTGTCTGCATTGTAGCCTGTAAATTCCACTAGCTACACATATATGCGTTAGCTGCGTACGGCCTTCGTGTGACGGCTGTCTTATTCAATATAATCGTAATCAAAATAAAAATTTTAAAATTTAAATAAAAATTTTGCATAAAGATTTATAATACAACCAACAATTAAATATCCACGATTCGCCTTGCGAATCGCCAGTAAAGGAAAAACATACATATTGTAAAATATTAACAAAATATATGAACTGTTAAAATTTTTGGCCTAAAATTCCAATGATTATCTCATTTTTAATTAGTAGTCTAACAGAAAATGTTTACTTTCCCTTTTTAATAGAAAATTCTTAACTAAGTTTTTATATGAACACTAGACTGCCCATAGCGTTATATAGAAAAAATAAAAAATGTTAAATCCAAAAGTTTTCGCACTGAAAAATATGATTAATGATTATTGGGGATAACAATAATTATGCATATTTTAATTTTTTTTTGTAGTTCCAAGTACCTCCGCGTTGAGCCCAAACTTTTATTACATTACCCATTTATCACTATTTTTGTTCCTGTTTATATTTAAATAACAAAATCTGACTTTATGTTCCCAACTAAATTTCTTCGATACCTATAATTATTACCTTTCCAACGAGCCGCAATAGTCTGCTGATAAACTACGGATAATCTTGCCCGGAATACCCTCAAACCAAACTAGACTATTTTGTCTTTTTTCTACACAAATGTGAAAAATTTGCAGTTTTAAAGTAAAAGTGATAAGAGAAACAAGTGGGCAGTGAATAATAAGTAAAGACAAATTAAATAAAATAAAACAATAAACAGTTATAATGGCAAGCTCATCTAAGAAACTACGATCCGATAATGATATATTTTTGGTGGGAAAATGCGAAAGTGAACTGAAAGGCGCAAAGTTGCCTGATATGAAGCAAGTTCTTCAATTATTTTTTTATAAAACCCGAGTGCAAAAACTCCCTGTGAAGACGCATAAAAAATACAATGCATTCAACTCTGGAATTTTGGCAAAAAGCTAATATTTCCACAATGACCGAAATCAACTGCATAAAAAAATTTAACTTACTTTATGCCGAATGGAAAAATTTGTCCAAGAACAGATTTGGCAAATATTAAAAATATAGAAACGATGAGAACGAATTCTGTGAAAAGATAGAAAATTATATATTTGATATCGCAGCTGCGGATGCACTTGGAACAATGACTATTGAAGAGGACAAAGATTTCCTTCTGTTGCAAAGAGAAAAGGGTCGACCAGGTTGTATGTCAGGCCAGGATTGAAGCTGTCACGAAAACAAGAACGCAAAACGAAGCTACTGGAAGAACCTCAAGGTATTGGTCAATATTATGTCTTTTTTTATTGTTATTTTTAATTATTGTTTGTTGTTCAAAGATGAGGTTGCGTTTGATACAGATTCCTCAGAAATTAATATATACGAAGGCGTAGAAATGGACAATTCAGCTCCGGAAGTTGATTTTCCATTTCGTTGATGATAGAATGTTAGCAAGCATGGATAAATGCCGCATCAGTGATCGTGATGCAATGCATTTAACATCTGCTACATTTAACATCTTGCAGGAAATGAAACATGACTTAAACGACATAAAAGTGGAAGATTTCGTATTTAACCGAACATCGTTTCAAACAATGCAAAAGGAATATTGGCGCAGACAAGCGAAACAGATCATAGATGAATTCAAGGTACGTATTTAATAATTAAAGATTATCCGTAGTTTATCTGCAGACTATTGCGGCTCGTTGGAAAGGTAATAATTAAAGGTATCGAAGACACTCAGTTGGGAACATGAAGTCAGATTTTGTTGTTATTCAAATATAAACACGAACAAAAATAGTGATAAATGGGTAATGTAATAAAAGTTTGGGCTCAACCCGGAGTTTCATATTTGACGTCGTGGTCAAAAGTGTGTAAAGGTCATTTGATGAAACACGAACAATGATAAGCATTTCGTTCCGATGGGACTCCAAATGACAGCACAGTACAACAAATTAATTATTTGTAGTTTTAACCTCCATAACTTTTGTGTTTGTGAATTTAAGTAAATGCTTTTAAAGCAAAAGTTTCATGGTTTGGAGAGGCCTATATGGACGTTGCAAGAAATGGTCATCATATGGATATAGAAAATGAAATACAGGAAGTCAAAGTCAAAATTGACTTCGAAGTCAAAAGTGGCAAAAGGAAAAAACGGAGCCTTCTAGAAACGAAGAACAACGGTATGAGTTTTGTTTCGATAAGACATCAAAAAACAAGGTAGCTCAATAAAAACGTATTTGGGCCGAGTGTAAGGTGCACGGATTAAAAACAAAATTTCGTAGGGGGTGTCCACATCAATTTTTTTTTCGACCCACACTAATGGCCTCTCTAATGAACACTCAACTAAAATGTCAAAATTTAAAAATGAATCTGGAAAATAAATTTTTTTTTACAATATTAATATGAAAATATGTAGTCATTAAATGTTTACTTAACTAAAGACTTATAGTTCCTGATTTTGTAAATAGTATTGCCAATAACATAAAAAACAATTCAAACTGAATTTATAAAAAATTGTTTTTATTGAAATATAAGGTACGCCAGGGCAAACTCTGAATGTGGGTATGGACTATCAAACCAATGTGTTTGGTTTTCAGAGAATCCTTAATTTGACTACAGTGGGCCATATATGAAAAATGGTACAAAATTGTAAATTTCAGAATTCTGAAGGTCATCTGATAAATGTGGATAGTATATTCCAAAAGTACTCCCGAAGGACTATCGAATGGTATATATTTCATTGACAGAGAATCCTTAATCTGACTACAGTGGGCCATACATGAAAAATGGGTGTCTAGTACAAAATCGCAAATTTCAGAATTCTGAAGATCATCTGAAAAATGTGGATAGTATATTCCAAAAGTACTCCCGAAGAATTATCCTTTTAAAAAAGTCGCAAATATGGTTATTCTGAAGGTCCTCTGAAAATTATGGGTAGTATATTCCGAAAGTGCTCCTAAAGGATTGTCGAATGGTATAAATATCATTGGCAGAGAACGCTTTGTTTAAAAATAATAGCTAATAGTGTTCGTGAAATGAGTGAATTTTTTAAACTGCAATATTTCAATATCTGGAATGCAATCTGTATTATGAAAAGTATATGTTACACGTGATGGGGTGTATTTTCCAGATCGGTCCATTTTGCTTAATAATAGTATTGGAATTATCTTAAAATCTAATTTATTCACTTGCGCTCCCTATTTTTTACATTAACAGTGCTCTGGTAAGTTGTTAACAGCGAACTGTTAATTCAACTGCTTCGAAAGAAAGCTAGGAAAAATTATGCGAGGAGGAAGAGAACCCCGCGCTGTCATTCTCTCTCTCAAAAAACACACAATGTAGCACACAATCTAGCGCTTACTCCGACATGTCAAAGATTGATATAGCAATAAAGGTTCAAGCATAGCAACGCCTGTAGTGCTCACTCTGTCATCAGCATAAGCCGTTGTTTGACAGTCGACACTACAAAATATTGTTTAATCCACTTGGCTAAAAAAACTAAATTTAAATTCCTACTAGTAAAGCAGCATTGAAAAAATATGGTATTTTGGTTAATTAAGTCAAAAAGGGCTGTAAAATGCAACCCTGTGGTTGGGAAATATTTGGAATCTTAATTTTTATAAAAACCATTTTATATTAAAACGGCCGTCCCTCTACCCCTCAAATGTTAACAAATTAACACTTTCTAGAATGTTTTTTTTGATTTGGTGTTTTAACAATCAAAAATACGGTTTGCTTCATTTGTTATACACAATTTTTTTTGACAAAGTGGGATACCTATTTTTAAAATTAAATAAAATTAACATCTGTCAATCGATTTTCATGACGTTTTTTTATTAATTTCTGTTGTTTTTAAAAATATTTTGTCTGTAACTAATGTATTTTATTTAGTACTGAAAATGTTCTGAGTTGCATTGAAATCTGATTGTTGGTCTTTGCGCCCTTTGTAGGCGTTTTAAAATTTGTGACATATTTGGATTTAGCATGTCGATATGTATCAATTCTAGGTATACTTTTTTTATGCCAACCAGTGTATTATTTATTTTTGTAATATTTAGTGGGACCGACCGTGGCATAGTGGTTAGAACACGCGACTACCATGCGGGAGATCACAGGTTCAACTCCTGGCTCCAGTCATCTTAAAAAGAAATTTTTTCTTTCACTGTCGGCTCCTCTCGAATGTTGTCGACAGCAACTTCGCAGTATTAGTGTCGAGTCAATCGGCATGTCTAGTAAGAGCTTCTCAAACAGTGACGTTCGCATTCGTCGATAAACAAGTAGGTGCTGTTAGTTGTGAATCTAAAAAAAGAAAGCGTGCTTATTCACAACAACGCGAGAAGCTATCCCATACCTCATTCATGGGGTGTAAAGGGAAATTAAGTAAGTAGTAATATTTATTAATTTCGAGGAGGGGGCAAAACTAGGCTTATTATGTTATCTTTTAATAAATATCCTACTGTAGTAGCTGATATTGCTTTTATAAAAAAACTCGTATAGCCATTAATTTATAAATGGAGCCAACTTGACAAAACGAATGATGCAGCAGTGCTCATATTTGGGGCTGCTTTCACGAGCATTTATCAAAATTGAGTCCTGAATCAATGCGTTGAAAAATGGTGTTCTATGTAAGCTACATAAATTTATGCATTAATATTTCGTATCAGTACCTATTTCTTCAGACCATTTTAAAATAAAATGTTTAATGAATATGTTGGAAGACATTCTTTGTTTTGTATGAACCCATTTAAGAAAGCTGAGTGCCTTATGTAGTAAAAGGTACTTATTCATTAAACTACATCTTATTTTAAGCGACACTATGATAGAATGCAATCGGATTTGCATTTTGTTTCTGGCAATGATAAAAACCAATTCATAAAGAACCTAAAATAATATTTCAGACTAAAAAATCGTTTTGTTCAAAGTAGATACGCTAAACATTCTATCAATTGAACTACTGATAGTCAAATTAAGTAGAATGTTTTATTTTGATTTCCGCACCTTGTTAAAGGACATTTTGTTTTATTTATTCCTGTTCTTAGAATTTTAATTGTTCAATATTTTTAATACTAAATGCGTCGGGCCACAGAATGTAGTCATTTCGTGATATCGACCCATATATATATATTAAGTACGGAAATAAAGTGTTTTACTTCCCGTTTTCCCCGTATAAAAAGGTAAACTAAATTCGCCATTTAATTTTGAAATTAAACCCCCTACTAATTCCGTTTCACCGCATTTTCCCCGCTCTTATAATTCATGTGTGAGTCTTTGCTAGATCGGCTCACCTCCTCAACAATTATTTCCAATTTAATTTTTATTGCGTCATTGTCGTTATATTTGGTGTTGTGATTTTGTGTTATATGTCAAAATAACCTATAAATTTCAAGGACAAAATGTTGTACTTGGGCATAAACTTGCGCGAAGTAAAAAATGTGGTAGTGTTCGTCGATGGGTGTAATTTATGTATAAATATATATATATCCCGCCAGCGTTTTTCAGCAAACTCGAAAAATTTCCATTTTTTAGGAGCATTAATTTATGCCAAAATTTGTGATTCTTTGCTATCAATATGGCGGAAAGCTTTAGTTGTAACATAGTTGCCACTTCTAGCATTTGATCAAAATCTGAATTAAACAAAAATAAAGAAATAAATAATACGGCATCTAAGGTTGATATAACCGATATCTGCGGAACATGCTAAGGCAGCTGAAATAAAATCTGAACCGATTCTCTCGAAATTAAATATATTCCATCTATGACCAGCAAAAATAAATTTTGTTAAATTCCAATGCAATCGAACCATATTTGAAACCTTTGCTTGAAGGTTTTAGTGGGAGTGGTCCGATCGGGACGAAAAAAATCCAATATTTGTTTGTATTATGACCACTAAGTGTGCAATTATAACATTTATTTTTAGAGTTTATGCCCAAAAGTCGATTTGCAACAAGTGTGAAATGGGTGAAAAAGAACGGATTGAAAATTCCAAATACTTGTCCGTATATTTTGACAAAAGTCTTGACATATCGGATACTAGCCAAATGATTATTTGCATAGGAATGGTTGAACATTTCTTTAACTAATTTAAGGAGATATAAAAAGTCGAGTGCTTTTATGGAAATGTCACTGGTGAAACACTTTACAATTTTAATAATTTTTTAAAATGTTTTTAAATGTATACAAAAAATATATTTTCAAATCGACTCGAAAAATAGTCGATTTAAAGGTCTGATTTATCAATTAGAATATTTGGGGTGAAATGTTATAACCGTTAAGTCCTACTCTGGAGGCTACTGTTCAAGAAATTCCATGATCCACGCAAAAGGTTTCTAAAAAAAAAACAGAAAACGTGCCACGCCGTCCGTATAGTGGCCTTTTTATACCATCACCCTTAGGGATGTGGGTTTATATCGTTTGATATCTTAAGACCAAATTCGTTTTAGAACTTTTTAAGACGATTAAGCTATGTCCGTCTATCTGGACGGACCGGTATTAAAATTTACTAGTATTATTATTGTTCGAAACGAACTTATGGGAATGCAAATTAATATTTCTTCCATGGCTGCCAAACAGATTACCGGAAGATATTTAAATTTGGTCAGATTATTTATCTTGTAATAGTAGACAAACCCTAAGAAAGCCGAAACCTTTGCCACCCCCCTTCTGGTACCTCCCATACAAATAACCGAATTGACTCTCATAGTTTTACATACATATATTTTTTGTAAGTAAACTGAATTCACTCAAATTTTGCGTGTGATGTTCGCTTATAAAAATTGGACTCAGGTATGAATATGGACTATATCGGTTCACGCTTTCTGGTACCTTCCATACAAAATGACCTATTTTTGGAAAATTAATATTTCTCCCATAACTTCCAAACGGACGCTTGGGGAGTAATGAAAATTGGTCGGTTAATTTACATTGTGATATGAGGCGAAACCTAAGAAAACCAAACTATTCGACACACCCCTTCTGGTACCTTCCATACAAATGACCGAACTCACCCCATAGTCTTTTTTGAAAGTACACTGAATTCAGTCAAATTTTGCGTAAGTTGTACGGTTATGAAAATTTGAATCAGGAATGAATATGGATTATATCGGATCACCCCTTTTTATACATCCCATGCAAATTGCCTATTTTGGATAAATGTATATTTCTCCCATACAAATAAGCAAATTTTAATTTTATTGAAAATAAAAATCGATTTATTTCAATAATTCAAGACTTAATCAATTTTTTATATTGGGTGATGGTATTTATCAGTCAGTTTAACTGAATGAAATTTCTGTACTGGTTTTTTTTTTATTTTTTTTAAGTGTGAGCTACGAAACTATATAAAAAGGTACTTTATAATCGTCCTGAGGCTTTCTTATAACACTGCCTTTGGATCGAAAAATATGGCATTTCTGCCCAATTTAAGCATACGTTTATTTTGTTTTTGTAATATTGCTAATTGCTTTTTAATAAATAAATAAAAGTCAGATTTTTCCGTTTTGGATGTACTCATGACAGTTTTCTTCCGCAGACATTTAAAAAAAATCAATATAAGGATCAGGATCTCTATCAAGACAATGCGTCTTTTCGGCTTTAAGCTTGCGGGCAGCTTCTTCTAATACAAGCACTTTATATTTTCTTATTAATTTAATTGCATTTTCCTTTTCTTAAAAGTTAAAGTAAAAAAAATATTATTTAATATTTTGTATCGATGTCAAATTAAAAGATTATTTTTAACATTTATGCATCCGACGTTTCGCTGGGATTCTTTCCAGCATCTTCAGGGATGATTTTTTTATTAGATTATAAGGCAACCATAATTTAAAAAACAGAAATGGACAACAAGTTACAATCAACTTTATAATTAAACGTTCTTTACATATTTGTCAAGTTTTTGTAATTATATGACACCACTACCGCACAACATAAAACACAAAACTTCAAATAATTGCAAAAATAATTAAAAAATAATCACAGTAAAAATCTCAACGCTAAATATCACAGTTGTAATATAACTAACTTAAACAGAAACGAATTTCTGTTTATTGCACTCTTCGCTTTTTGTTGTATGTATAAACTTTCTAACGTATATTCTCTCTCTTTTCTCTGTGTGTTATTCGCACATTATTCAGATCAGCTGTGTGGCCTGTTTCAAAACAGTGCTGTGCAAGTTAAAAACTTTAATAATTACCCATTTTTCTTTTGAGTTACAATTTATATTCTTCTTCTAAATATAAAAAAAATAGATAACTCATTCACAACCAATATGGGTTTCATTCAATTTAAGACAAATATTAAATAAAGCATGTTTATTATTTTTTTTTCGATAGCTCAATACAGACAATGGGACAGCGCCAAAAAGGAGGAGTGCTCATCTTAGAACTTAATTAGTGAAAAGAAGATTGCAGACGAAATTTCAATAGCTCTTAAACTACGGCTGTAACCGCGGAGTCAGACAAAAAAGAAAACAAAAAAAAAATAATTTACGGAAGCGTTCTCTGCCGGCACTCAAAATTTAATTTAAAAAATGGATTCCGGGACCCAAAGAGACCCCATATACACATTTGGCTTAAAGAACAACAACAATTTCCTTTTGCCTTTTTATTCCAACATCTAACAAGGTTCTTGAATATTAGGCAAAATACCTATTTTGAAAATCTTGGGGCTTGAAATTTTATTTTGTACCTATAATTTTTTCGCTTATTTATTCTTAAAAAAATATAAATAGACAAATTTAATGTCTTAAAAAAAAGAAAAAAAATGTATTAAGAACAAAGTTATTTATTCGACCACTTGTATTGAATGTTCCAAGTTTTGTGACTGCGGTAGGTCCTTGGCTGTCTTGGTAATGGGAGAGGTGATGATTTTCTTGAAATGTTTTGTTGCCATTATAATGGTTGATGAAATTTTCAAATTTCAAAAGGACATACTTGTGTTCTGCTTTCGCCGACTGACGAAGTCTGCTAGTGCCATCATCTGAAAAACTTCGTTTAACTTAACTTAACTTTAACTTTTGTTAGGCATTCTTTGCCAAGTCTCTTCATCTTGTAGTACTATTTTATTTTCATGTTCTAAATCTGAACTAATACTAAAACAAAATAGTCTTCAATTTTGACGAATTTTTCTGTGATGTATACCAGTAATTGACAAAAATACGTTGTTAGTCTAACAAACCTCTCATCGTTTAGAGTACGACTACACGGGACTATTTGATACCCTATCTTGTTAATCTACAAAACATCATATCAAATTTGTCCACAGTGGAGTGTAAGACAGTACTTCTTTAATAAAATATTAGCAAAATTCTAACTAAAATATTTATTTTTGACCCCATTTATATTCTCGTATATTAAATGCGCATCATTATAAAATGGAGATTCGGCGATTCTCGGAGCCAGCATCTAACGGATCTTTGTTTATATTGGTGACAGCATCAATGACTTCTATTCCATTGGCAGTTTTAAGATTTGTTATTATGTTTAGTTTAAGGTTTTTTGGTTTAGTTTAAGTTAATTGCACCAAATCGAAATTTGGGTAACTTTATTTGTATTCGAAATTACCTTGTGTTTTGTCGTACGATTGTCGGCGAAGCCAAGTGATTTGTTAATAATAACAATAATAAGAAAATGTAATGGAGCAAAGTGGAATCTACTTTACAAGGATGCAGAGAAATGCATGACTTAGAGTCTAACGATGAAAGTAGCCACAAATAGGGTTGCCAACGATAATAGGAACATTAGTGCAAAACCATCAAACTATTTCCAGTTTAAACATGCCGGCCACCTTGCAACATATTATGTTGTCAATTATGTTGTCATAAGAATTATACTAGCTATAAGTAACTTAAATCTTTAAAAAAAATGTGCACAATTCAGATAGTGAGCAATTCAATTTCATTTATTCATTCATTAGTTATTGTCATATTTTACCACTTCACTCCGATATTTGAGCAAAGAACACTCCGCCGAACAAGAATGAAGCGGTGAGAACATAATTATAGTTTTATGCGAAGAATGGGCATAGAACACCCCGTAGAAGCTATAAAATTTATTGTGCGCAGATTTGGGGCAATAACACCACGTAGAACAGCACGACTTTGATGTTTGTAGGTGGTGTGAAGCCGGTCGTGGGAAAATTGGGCAATGAACACCCCGTAGAACTCCACAACGCAGATGGCACTGGTCATGGGAAGTGAACACCCCGTAGAACAACATGACCGGGCGACTATGTGGCTTAGGATGCGACCAGGACCTGAAACGACCCAGCCAAACATCATATATTGGGCAAGCGGATACTCCAAACTCAAAAGGACATCCTCTCTTAAATTAAGCGTATAAACCTCTGGTCCAAGGACCATACATACGCCAGCAGCACTGGCGAAATTTGGGTCCGCTAAGCGATAAGGCCGGAAGTGGCGAGCCACTTCATAAGGGACAAAAGTAGTGGGAGCCTTGATCCTGGCAAGATCTGCTACCCTAGCCGTAACTGACAGCTCCTCCGTTTGGTCCGTGCAAGACCGCAATTGCAATTATCCCCTCGATTTTTAAAATTTGTAAGTCCCAGTAGGCGAACTAGCGAATTGCGGATGCACGTCTGCAAATCAGCTCCCATGTCATAAGGATACATAAACGCTCTTACAGGAATTTCCCTGACCTTGACGCATAACTTTGCCACTATAGTTAGCATCAAAACAACTTCCGGTCGAGACGATAGGCTGGTACCAGCACATGCTATAGGCCAAGTGGCCTCCCGCGCTAGAGCCCTTTTTGCTGCTAAGCTATTAGGGGGGGTCCTGATGAACGCGAAGCGTCGAATCTGCTGGGTCTCCTTAGGAGACTCTCCTAGTGCCGTTTGGCAGACTCTCTCTTTTGGACCTTCTTCTTTCGTTGCCGGCCACCCTGGTATCCCCTGGAGAGTGCAGCTTGGTGTGATGATTACCATCGCATTGCCGACACTTCTTTGTGCTGAAGCAATCAGAAGCCTGATGGTATGGCATAAGGCAGTTTGCACAGCAACGGTTCATCATCGCCATGCGCAACCTCCGTTCCAGACGCATCTTCTTAAAGACGGTGGCAAAGTGGTAAAGCGGGTGGGTTTTTGCACATAGGCAACATGAAAGTCGCCTACCTATCTCAATGTTGGTGGTCCCTGTCGAGTCATCCCCTTTTGACCTTGTCGCAGATGGAGTCACCTCCATAGCAGTTGATGGAGTCGCCGTCGGAGCAGGTGGAATCACCTCCATCGGTTCCACCAAAGAGATTGGAACATCCTTAGTTGTCGGAACAGGCTCCGACTGAATGCACAATTCTTGCTTGTGCTGAACAATAATCGTAGCCGCAGCGCTTCTCTCTCTCCTGATCCGACAACTCCACATCATCATACTCCGGCAACGGGTCAGCAAAGAACGAAACGGCCGACATATCCATGATCTTCTAAAATTAAGGTGCTGTTCGATTTTTTGTCTTATCTTATTGGTCAGAATGATCAATTTCGTGATTGGTCGCTTTACAACACCATTATCGGTACGAACATCCGCGACCCTCACATGACCGTCATCTCCTGAGTAAAATAGGACAACACGCCCTAACTTTCAAGCCGTAGGTGGTAGCTGGTCATGGCGAACAACGACTAAATCGTCTACCGACACTTCACGCTGAGAGAATTTCCATCTATAACGCTTGTGAAGAGTATGCAAATATTCATCTTTCCATTTTATGCAAAATTGTCGAACGAGTGCCAGTAGCTTACGGTAACGATTTACCAGATCGAGAGGGTGCTCATCAATAATGGGTTCAGGAAGCGCTAAAAGGGACGAGCCAATTAAAAATTGACCTGGGGTCAACGCAGCTATTTCCCCAGGGTTCTCTGACATAGGGCTCAGAAGTCTCGAACTAAGACAGGCTTCGATACGAGCTAAAACGGTTCTAAGTTCCTCGAAAGTGAACTTGGTTCCCTCAAATTGTCTATAGAAGTGATGTTCAAAGCTCTTCACTGCAGCTTCCCAGTGTCCTTCCATATGGCTTTGCTTCCAGAATAGTGGTAGGTAGACCATTGACGACCACCGCAAGCAATGGCACACAACAATTGTCATTTAAGAAAGTTTCTTGAAGTAACTTCGGAATTACGAAGGTAGGTTTTTAACTTTTCGAAGCTAATTTCATAGCACAATGATAAGTATCTGTTTATTTCCATGGCTCCTTTCTTGGTATTTAATGCCATTACCACGGCGTTAATGAAACCCCATTTCCAATCCGTGCATACTCTGGAGAAGTGACTGGTAAATCGACTTTCGGCATTTAAAAACGCTTATTTCGCTTATTTTAAACACGATTTAATCGAAATTTAGAATAATATTAATTTTATTACTAAATTTAAGTTTCCAAAAAAATATTTATAAAAATTTTTACAATAATAAAACAGTGCAACAGTGAAAAAAATACAACAACTAGACAGTATAGGTTCGATCCTACTATCGAAGGGTAATAAAACCCTATACTCAGTTTGGCGAGATTGGTGACCATTTTTTTTTTAATTGACCCCAAAAGATGACAAGTTGTCAATAGAACTATATATACCATTGGAAAGGCCGTAGTCTCTTCTTTATAAAACACTAGAAACTTCAAATCGGCTGATACTTAATTAAAATTAAATTTTTTTTGAAAAAGTCCTGTGATAACCAACCTTTTTGACATAAATTGTTAATAAAGTTAGAGCGCAAAAACCCAGCTACAATATTTCCGAATATGGTTTAGCGCTATCGCGGAGTGCGAGTTAGCCGTTGGACAAAAAATGATGACACCTTTTTTCGAGGGGCTCACTAATTTTGAGAATCTTTTGGGATCAATAAAAAAAATGGTCACCAATCTCGTAAAGGGTTTTATTACCCTTCGATAGTAGAATCGAAGCTATACTGTCTAGTTGTTGTATTTTACAAAAAGTCTTCATTTGTTGCATAGTGTAATACAAAAAAAAGGGAATTGTGGGGAAAAATATCCTCCATTCTCATGTTGAATATTAACGGTCAAATTCAAACTATAATTGGTGCTGGACATTTTCGGTTGATATCTACTTCGCATGTACATGTTTGACATAAATGTAGATATAGATTGTCGGCGAAGCCAAGTGATTTGTTAATAATAACAATAATAAGAAAATGTAATGGAGCAAAGTGGAATCTACTTTACAAGGATGCAGAGAAATGCATGACTTAGAGTCTAACGATGAAAGTAGCCACAAATAGGGTTGCCAACGATAATAGGAACATTAGTGCAAAACCATCAAACTATTTCCAGTTTAAACATGCCGGCCACCTTGCAACATATTATGTTGTCAATTATGTTGTCATAAGAATTATACTAGCAATAAGTAACTTAAATCTTTAAAAAAAATGTGCACAATTCAGATAGTGAGCAATTCAATTTCATTTATTCATTCATTAGTTATTGTCATATTTTACCACTTCACTCCGATATTTGAGCAAAGAACACTCCGCCGAACAAGAATGAAGCGGTGAGAACATAATTATAGTTTTATGCGAAGAATGGGCATAGAACACCCCGTAGAAGTTATAAAATTTATTGTGCGCAGATTTGGGGCAATAACACCACGTAGAACAGCACGACTTTGATGTTTGTAGGTGGTGTGAAGCCGGTCGTGGGAAAATTGGGCAATGAACACCCCGTAGAACTCCACAACGCAGATGGCACTGGTCATGGGAAGTGAACACCCCGTAGAACAACATGACCGGGCGACTATGTGGCTTAGGATGCGACCAGGACCTGAAACGACCCAGCCAAACATCATATATTGGGCAAGCGGATACTCCAAACTCAAAAGGACATCCTCTCTTAAATTAAGCGTATAAACCTCTGGTCCAAGGACCATACATACGCCAGCAGCACTGGCGAAATTTGGGTCCGCTAAGCGATAAGGCCGGAAGTGGCGAGCCACTTCATAAGGGACAAAAGTAGTGGGAGCCTTGATCCTGGCAAGATCTGCTACCCTAGCCGTAACTGACAGCTCCTCCGTTTGGTCCGTGCAAGACCGCAATTGCAATTATCCCCTCGATTTTTAAAATTTGTAAGTCCCAGTAGGCGAACTAGCGAATTGCGGATGCACGTCTGCAAATCAGCTCCCATGTCATAAGGATACATAAACGCTCTTACAGGAATTTCCCTGACCTTGACGCATAACTTTGCCACTATAGTTAGCATCAAAACAACTTCCGGTCGAGACGATAGGCTGGTACCAGCACATGCTATAGGCCAAGTGGCCTCCCGCGCTAGAGCCCTTTTTGCTGCTAAGCTATTAGGGGGGTCCTGATGAACGCGAAGCGTCGAATCTGCTGGGTCTCCTTAGGAGACTCTCCTAGTGCCGTTTGGCAGACTCTCTCTTTTGGACCTTCTTCTTTCGTTGCCGGCCACCCTGGTATCCCCTGGAGAGTGCAGCTTGGTGTGATGATTACCATCGCATTGCCGACACTTCTTTGTGCTGAAGCAATCAGAAGCCTGATGGTATGGCATAAGGCAGTTTGCACAGCAACGGTTCATCATCGCCATGCGCAACCTCCGTTCCAGACGCATCTTCTTAAAGACGGTGGCAAAGTGGTAAAGCGGGTGGGTTTTTGCACATAGGCAACATGAAAGTCGCCTACCTATCTCAATGTTGGTGGTCCCTGTCGAGTCATCCCCTTTTGACCTTGTCGCAGATGGAGTCACCTCCATAGCAGTTGATGGAGTCGCCGTCGGAGCAGGTGGAATCACCTCCATCGGTTCCACCAAAGAGATTGGAACATCCTTAGTTGTCGGAACAGGCTCCGACTGAATGCACAATTCTTGCTTGTGCTGAACAATAATCGTAGCCGCAGCGCTTCTCTCTCTCCTGATCCGACAACTCCACATCATCATACTCCGGCAACGGGTCAGCAAAGAACGAAACGGCCGACATATCCATGATCTTCTAAAATTAAGGTGCTGTTCGATTTTTTGTCTTATCTTATTGGTCAGAATGATCAATTTCGTGATTGGTCGCTTTACAACACCATTATCGGTACGAACATCCGCGACCCTCACATGACCGTCATCTCCTGAGTAAAATAGGACAACACGCCCTAACTTTCAAGCCGTAGGTGGTAGCTGGTCATGGCGAACAACGACTAAATCGTCTACCGACACTTCACGCTGAGAGAATTTCCATCTATAACGCTTGTGAAGAGTATGCAAATATTCATCTTTCCATTTTATGCAAAATTGTCGAACGAGTGCCAGTAGCTTACGGTAACGATTTACCAGATCGAGAGGGTGCTCATCAATAATGGGTTCAGGAAGCGCTAAAAGGGACGAGCCAATTAAAAATTGACCTGGGGTCAACGCAGCTATTTCCCCAGGGTTCTCTGACATAGGGCTCAGAAGTCTCGAACTAAGACAGGCTTCGATACGAGCTAAAACGGTTCTAAGTTCCTCGAAAGTGAACTTGGTTCCCTCAAATTGTCTATAGAAGTGATGTTCAAAGCTCTTCACTGCAGCTTCCCAGTGTCCTTCCATATGGCTTTGCTTCCAGAATAGTGGTAGGTAGACCATTGACGACCACCGCAAGCAATGGCACACAACAATTGTCATTTAAGAAAGTTTCTTGAAGTAACTTCGGAATTACGAAGGTAGGTTTTTAACTTTTCGAAGCTAATTTCATAGCACAATGATAAGTATCTGTTTATTTCCATGGCTCCTTTCTTGGTATTTAATGCCATTACCACGGCGTTAATGAAACCCCATTTCCAATCCGTGCATACTCTGGAGAAGTGACTGGTAAATCGACTTTCGGCATTTAAAAACGCTTATTTCGCTTATTTTAAACACGATTTAATCGA
The DNA here is from genome assembly GCA_964034835.1 of Muscina levida. Lineage (NCBI taxonomy): Eukaryota > Metazoa > Arthropoda > Insecta > Diptera > Muscidae > Muscina > Muscina levida. The sequence goes on along the minus strand of OZ035880.1, from coordinate 65,463,276 downwards.
AATTTAGAATAATATTAATTTTATTACTAAATTTAAGTTTCCAAAAAAATATTTATAAAAATTTTTACAATAATAAAACAGTGCAACAGTGAAAAAAATACAACAACTAGACAGTATAGGTTCGATCCTACTATCGAAGGGTAATAAAACCCTATACTCAGTTTGGCGAGATTGGTGACCATTTTTTTTTTAATTGACCCCAAAAGATGACAAGTTGTCAATAGAACTATATATACCATTGGAAAGGCCGTAGTCTCTTCTTTATAAAACACTAGAAACTTCAAATCGGCTGATACTTAATTAAAATTAAATTTTTTTTGAAAAAGTCCTGTGATAACCAACCTTTTTGACATAAATTGTTAATAAAGTTAGAGCGCAAAAACCCAGCTACAATATTTCCGAATATGGTTTAGCGCTATCGCGGAGTGCGAGTTAGCCGTTGGACAAAAAATGATGACACCTTTTTTCGAGGGGCTCACTAATTTTGAGAATCTTTTGGGATCAATAAAAAAAATGGTCACCAATCTCGTAAAGGGTTTTATTACCCTTCGATAGTAGAATCGAAGCTATACTGTCTAGTTGTTGTATTTTACAAAAAGTCTTCATTTGTTGCATAGTGTAATACAAAAAAAAAGGGAATTGTGGGGAAAAATATCCTCCATTCTCATGTTGAATATTAACGGTCAAATTCAAACTATAATTGGTGCTGGACATTTTCGGTTGATATCTACTTCGCATGTACATGTTTGACATAAATGTAGATATATATATAGCTGATGATGTACCATTGTGCCTCAGTTCGTCACAAAGTGGTCTGAAGGTGAACTCGTCATGGAGTTCGAAACGCGTCATCCTAGTGCGTGACACACTGAATTTGACCAAAATATCAAACAATAAAAAACTTTTCTGATCGTTAGCCGAATTTGATGCATCGCTTGATACACTAACGTAAATTGTGATATAAATTCACTGTAATATTAATAAGTATGATACTGTTTTCCTAAATTATGTTCTTGAGATAATACTTTATAGTCTTAAGTACACTTCCACCTCACACTTGTTTCTAAATTTCTGTTACTATTTTATATGTATGTATGTATGTAAAATTGTGAGCAGTGGAGACTTCCGTAATATGGTGGAACTTCAGGCTTTGACAATAGCCGATGGACAGTTTTACAGATGGTTCGCTTATTATGTGTGATTGGGTGCCATCTTATGACTCTCATTCTCAGTGCCAACCCGTCACTTATTTTCAGGCTGCATACAATTAGCGCCTATTAGTATTTCGACTGTACAGCAAACAAACAATGATTGATACTTCTCCGCTTAAAGGAAATTTGGGAAATCCCGGGAGAGAAACTGTAATTTTAAGAGGAGTATTTTAAAAATTTAATGTAAAATTTGTATTTGCAACATTCATATTTTAAATAATTGCAATTAGCATATACATACAACTAACACATTTTTGTTGTTCTATCTAAAACTGCAGTAATTAACGGGACACACATTGTTAAGTATTTTAAACTTTTCCGAAACAAAATTTTGAACGTGCGGTATCAGTCCAGTATCATCTTGGTTCAGCAATAATGATTTTATGTAAAATTGCTCCTTAAACATCAATATCATGAATGTACCAAGTATATGTATATTTCATGTTATTTTTAATGCAATTACTGCCTATATTTGATACAATTATTCCTTTTTTGTTTGGAAACTTACAAACATTTCGTTCGATTTTTGAAAATAGGACCATATTCCTCCAACGCAAATATCATCGTTGATTGTCCGATAAAAAGAATTATTTTCACCAGACCCATTTTTTGTAGAGCACAAGTCAATATTTTCATCAAAAATAGCACTTGTAGTGATATTTTCAACATTGGTAGAACATGTATTGTTGTTAGTTCCTTCAGCATTGAACTTATCGCTATTCTGCTTAGGTTGACACACATTGCAGATGTTTATGTGGCATCAACCGGAATTATGTCTCCACAGATTAAACTCCACATGTTATCCAAATTTTCGATTTGGGAGGTAATTTCATCTATAGTTTCATCAGCCTTGACCTTCTCCCCTTTTCCCTTTGATACACATCAAATTTTATTTTATTTATGTAAATATCGTTTCAAGAAAAAAACCGAAAAGAAAAAAAGGTGTTTTGCAGAACTAGCTACAACATTTATAGGTCTGAAGCCAAGCTCCTGGGGCTTGCTGATTTGGAGAGCTAACAACTTATATAAAGTAACGTCATTTAAGAATACTTTTTATCGAAAAAATATTTGTTTTTGTATTGTAAATTGTTATACTTGCCCGCAACAAAATATTGAAACGCCATTACTATCGAGGGTGTAAAGCACCCACGCAGTTTTATGAAGAGGTTTTATGTAAATATTCTCTTGGATTACAATAGTAAATAACGCTTCTTAGTATCAATAAACATTCAAATGAGGTTTAGATCGCGCCCATTGGCCAAATATAAAAAAAATTAAAGTCAAAATTTTGGTTAGAATTGTGTCAGCCCTATCTCACAATAGATCCAGCTCTTTAAATTAACTGTTGTTTTTGCGTTCAAGAAGAGCTGCAAAAGTAAGAGCATAAAATTAATTTGGTTTTGCCACGTAAGTAACTTGCAAGTGAAGGTCCCAAATAAAACATAAGAACATTTTTAAAAAAGATCGCTTGAACAACGGAAGTGTTAAACAGTGTAAAGAAATGTGTTAGCTATTATTTCTGATAAGTTTAAAGTTTTCAGCATATTGTGTTTAATTTATTAAATTAATGTAATGTATGTGTAAACTTGAATTTCCCCTAGAGTTTTTGTTGCGAAGTTAATCGAAGTTAACAATCAAATATATTTTGAAATATTTGTCAATATTTATAGATAATATGATGTAAATTTCAGCTGCTAATAATTGCAAGGCGCTGCGTTATCATTAAAAGAACAAATCTGTCTCACCGTTTTGGGTGTTTTTTTTTTGTTTGTTTGTGTAACTGTCTTTTTTGTGTTGTGATTATCGTCTTCGATATATACTTGATAAGTGATGTTCGGAGATCGGTGCAAATCCAGAGAAGATGATATTGATTGATATTTTGAAATTAAAAATTGAGAGAGAAGGCTATATGGTAGGATATAAATATTTGGAAGAATTAAAAGAACGCTTTGGATTAAAAAAAAAACATTCTGATTGGCTTACGACAAACGAATCTTTTTAATTCAATTGTGATGTACAAACACAAACAAAATAATATTGAACGTGGTCGTCCCAAAAGAAATTTCACTGAATGTTCAAGACAAACAAAGAGAAGACGAATAGATGAGATAGTCAAAATGGATATGTCTGTTACTGATAGTTTGCGTTTTGCTACTGAACAAGCAAATACCGCAAATATATCGCCTGTCAGCACTAATGAGGTTATTTCGCTTATCATGAAACGAATTCAAAGGAGCATCAAGATTTTGTAAACAGTAAAGACTCTGCTTCACTTTTTTTATTTTAAAAGCAAAAATATAAGTTGTCCGGAAAATATAACTGTTAGCGAATCTCACGCTGATGTAGAGCTTCAAAGTTTATTGGACCATTCTACAAGGCGTATTAAAGAATTTAAGGATGATGGAATAAAATATGGATCCTGTAGTCAATCTCAAACTTTTGGAAAATAGGGTTAAGACGGAAGTTCTGGGTACCGTGAATACAAACAGAAAGTGGAGAACAAAGATTTGAAAGACAACCACATGTTTGTCACATCATACGTTTCACTAGCTTTAGCGAAAACTGAAGATAGTTCGAACAGTTAAAAAATTATTTGGAAAAATCCACGATGTTGTCGTCCTATTCGATTTCAATTTAAAAAGGAATCAACTGAATTGGGAAGAAAAGTATTTTAAAAATAAAATAGAGAGGCTTGTTGATAATAAAAACGTTATTATATTTTGCAACGTTATTGTATTTTTTTTATAACATTTATCATACAAACTTGATGTACAAGTCTGGCAAGTTAGATTCCCCAAAGGAAGTGGTGCGAGTGGAACATCGAATGATGGAAATACTGCCAGAGAATTTTTCAATAACAATGCCTTCTCATCTCAAATAATTGGCCTAGATTAATACATTTTTGAAAAATGTGCTACAAACGTAACGTTGCAAACGTTACGTTCAGTATATAATATCAATGATCGGAAATTTAAAAAAATTAGCGCTCAATACCGCCAGAGAACTTACAACCATTTCGGAGGGGGCCAAAAACAATTGAAACAAAAAATTATTAAATTTTTCCTATATTTATCTGATATGTATGTTAGGGTGTTCCTTATATGGTATTTTTGGAAATTTCGTTAAAAAGCGGAGTTGGACATTAAGCACCAAGTCACGTTTGTAATTTACAAAATTTCGAATATATTGTGTGAAATTTCGCACCGATTGTTTTGCATTAGAGTGTGCCGCCAAGAGGTCAAAGTTCGATTTTGTTTTCAAATCAGTTTACCGCCGTTGAATATTTTTATGAACCAGGAATACGCCTTTTAATAGGTGAAGTAAAGACCTATTAAAGTATATATTTGGACTGCATATTTTCAATGTCTCTATCCGTTCCCGAGATATCAGTCTTAAAACACCGTTTATAGGCAATAAATATAGCAAAGACTAATAAATCTAGATTTTGATCTCTGGTTTCATCCGAATACACACTGTCTACTTTTAAATGACACCATTACCATCCAATCCTCCATTGCATCAAATATCTCGATATCTATAAGAGATATGGTAAGTCCAATCATATACTTTGATACGTCTTTTTAGTGGCATAAGACTTTTTAATTTGTCTGCAATATAAAAATATTCAGCGACGATAAACTAAATTTTATTACAAAAATATTCGACAATATCGAGGGGACTAGAGGCGGGAAACGAACCCGGGATCTCCCGCATGGTAGACGCGTGTTCTAACCACTATGCCACGGCCGGTCCCAACATTATACTATTCTGAATAAAATAGTTCGATTTTGTATTTTTTTAAATTAAAAATAAAAAATTAAAACTATTTTAAAGAAAAAATCCAATTCTAATTTTTAATTAGGAAGAAAAATGTTTTTTTATGTGATTGCTTTCCATGGAATTGCTCAATTATATCGATTTTAAATACATATCGCGACCTTAAGTCGTAAAGGTTGTAAGTCCACTTTTTGTCTAAATGTATTTTTGAATGTAGAAGGCAAGATTGAAAACGCATCTGGCTTGAAAGAAAAAACCACCAAAAAAATATGCGTTGTCACCTTTCATACACATAATTGCATTAGAAATTTTGAAAAAGTAAGTCGTTAAAGGAAAAAGTAAAGTTTTTTTTCGCCCTCCTGTAAGATTTTTAATTTTGGACTTACTTTGCGACTTTAGGTCGCGATATATATTTATATAGTTTTATCTTACAATTTTCTGGCTTCCATGGGCACCCCCTGGCTACGGCCTTGCTTACAGGGACATATTCCTGGTATTACCTTCATCTGCTCATAACATCAGATCAATTTATAAAGGGACAACGAAAATTACCACCTAAGCATAGATAAGTTTTAAATAAATCTACTGCAATAAAATATCATACATCTTTCTTTAACAATGTAATGGCGTTGAGTTTTGGACCTCTTCATTCATGGTCTCCTCGTCCTCAAAATCCGACAACAACTCGTTGGCAGCAAACGACACATTTTTCAACTCTAAACAATAAAACAAAGCAAAAAAGTGAAAAATAAACGAATGAAATGTAATTTTTTGGTCAGAATGTCCAGTTTGGTTATGGGGCGGCTATAAAGTTGGTGGATGACGGTCATCTTATAAGCTCATAAGTGAGGAATTTTGAACCGTAACTCCAGATTTTGAGGTTGCAAGAAAACTTTGGTTTACAGATTCATGTTGTACTCGACCAAACCTACCTAGGTCATTCCCTTAGTTCCAAATGATTGAAGCACAGTGTAATTAGACCTGGTTTATCCTTTAAATTACATTACACAATCAATCACAACACCGCCAAAACAAAAAAAATCACAAAATAAAACAACTATTCTAGATGACGCGTTTCGAACTCCATGACGAGTTCATCTTCAGACCTCTTTGTGACGAATTGATGCAATGTGTTACATCACCAGCTGTATATATATCTACAATTATGTCAAACATGTACATGCGAAGTAGATATCAGCCGAAAATTTCCAACAACAACTATTATTCAAATCAAATATTTGGAGCCAACACACAAACGTATTCGAATGCGGACGTTTTATTTTCTCGAATATGAAAGCTGACATTATAGGTGTTTTTTTTTACAAATTCTTAGAACAAACAATTGGTAACATTTTTACTTTTTTTCCATCGAATATTAGACATACTCTAAATTTGGAATATTTTTGCAAACACAATTTTAACAAAACTTTCTTAAACTAAAATACCATAAGTTGATGGTTCTATCATAAAACCTTTGCTTAAAAACAGAAAAAAAGAACATGTGCGTGAAGATATAAACGTTTATAACTAGCGAAGATACCAACCATTGTGTCTCCACTACTCTCTATTGTGAATTGTTATATAAATAATTTTCTCCACCTATTAAGAAAATAACAATTATCTTTGCAAATAATGGACCAATATACACAAAAGTTACCCCAGAAGTAGTCAAGGATATAGGCTACAGGTCTATTCTAAAATTTCATCAAATTCTTTCCCCAGAAATTACATATACGATGGTAAAAAGCTACATGGGGATATGACCATATCCTGGAAACCTGAGAGTGCATCAATGTCCACCATAACACAGAGGCTCCAGGGGGTGTGCAATTCAAAAATATGTCCAGTTTTTCCAGGACCGATTTCAGAGCTGGGAAATCCTTTACCAAAAAAGTAAATTTTCATACGATGAAATCTTGCCAGGATGAGTGGTCACATTTGGAAAACTGGAGGGAGTGCATCAATCCCCATTATTTCACAGAGGCTCCAGGGTGTGCGTTTTTAAAAGCTCAAACGCCATTACAGTAGTTATCGGATATAAGAACATCTTTTATAAGAAAAACCCGCATATAAGAATGTTTATTAAAGTACAGGACATTAATTTTCTTCGGACAATAATTGCTTATAAGAAAAAATCGCATATAAGAAACAAATTTCTTGTATTTTTTGAGTTTCTTATATCCGTTATCTACTGTAAAAAACTCAACGTCGAATACGTTTCTGGAGTGCCACACTGGCATTTTGTTAGCGCGCGTTTTGTAATACCAACAACGTCACTAATAAAACAAACACACACACACAAGATGAGAGAATGAGAGCTTTTGAAATGGCGAGCGTTCTATTTGTTAATACCAACGTCACTAACGAAACAAACACACACAGGATGAGATAGTGAGAGCTTTTGAAAACGCGCGCGTTCTACAAACTCAACGCCGGGTTTTTCTACGACTCGCGTTTCTGTTCAAAACGCGCGATAAAAAATCGCTAATGTATCCTGCCCCATTTGATTGTGTAAACTTCTACGACAGCTCTTGAAATCGCGCGTCAACAAAACGCCAGTGTGGCCCCAGCCTAAACTATAATTAATAATTTAGCATTACTAAGTAATGAAGTAACTATAAAAAATGTACTAATTAATAAAAAATAATACAAATAAATAATTAATTATTAAAGAAATAAATAAAAAAAGGTCTCTTCGCGGATTTGAACTAGTAATAAAATAATCATACCTTGTGATAATTTTGACTACATAAAAGGTGATATAGACAATCATATAAATCGTTTTTGCTTCCTGGGTTATAACTTCAAAAAGTCTTGTGAAGACAATAATGTATCTAGAGATGAGAAATTTTAAATTAAAAAAACTTGATTGTGTTTACTCAAAGTCTTGTGCCCGAATTGAGGTGAAAACTCGAGTTATTAAAATTAATAAAATTATCATTATTTAGAATAAGTAATATTTTTAAAGAAACCCAATATGAAATAGTTACTTTTAAATCCAAAATTAAATATGGAATTAAAATAGAAAAAATCTTGCTTCAATAATTACAAACTTCCTTCAAGTGTTTATAGCAAAATAAATTCAAGTGAATGCTATAAAAAATCTAATTATTTTATTTAAACTGTTTTGTGGCCGAATGACTGCGATGAAGAGAGTGAAGTCCTTGTATTTTGAAACATTTTTTTTAAAGTCCAAATGTACAAAATTCATATGTTTTATACATATTATTTTTATTGTTCTTATTAAAATAAAATTATGTACATAGTATATGAATATAACCAAGTGATCTCACAATAAAGACTACGTATGACCTAATAGTTTTAAATGTAAACATATAATTTTGAGTTAAAAAATTAATTTAAAAGCGCAGTGGTTTTTTACTTGTTTTGAGGTAGTTTTTTTACCCGAATTAACGCTTTTTTGATTGGTTCATAGTGCTTTTAAATGTCCAAGACTTGGCAACTCTGTATGGAATATTTCTCTTTTAGATAACGATGGAATAGGTATGAGAGAGTGAAAGTACCCGCTAGGAAATGGAACTAGTTCAAAACCTGTAGCATAGTTAGTTCCTAAGTAAACATGACTAGTTCCGACTAATTTACCTTCAATAGCTTTTAACTTGCGAATTTAACATGGGCTTGTCATTGGAGGTAATATACTCACTTCCCTCTGCATTACCCTATACTAGCTACTGCTATAGTTCTGACACTACCAACTACGTAACTGGTACATTGGTTCCAACTATTTCTCTAGTTCTTTATTACTGACTACGAACCTATTTCTTTGGGACAGTTGATTAATTAATACTTATTAAATACTTATCAAAGTAATATTCAGATTATCACTTCTTTAATTAAAGTTTCTTTTAACAAGCACTTTACTTCCACAATTATCAAATTGCAACTAAAGAACGCTTGCAAGAATTAAAACTCCACCACCAAATATTCAAGTTTGTTTTTTTTTCACTTAACTAACGGGACATTTTTTGCTTTGCTTCACTTTCGTTGGAAGTTGATCGTAAAAATTGCAAATATGACGAAATAAAAAAAACGAATCATTTTAGCAAACACACATTCAAATTGACCCGTCCTCGTTTACTTGGATCAAGCTCAGTAGTTAGTTCGCTGTATTCTACCACATAGCTAGTATCATGTGGAAATTAACCTCCTGTAATCGACTATGTAACTAGTATTTAGTGGCAATTGATTTCTTTAAAAACTGGCGGGTACCAAGTATCAAAAGAACTTGTATAATTACATACACAACAAACAGATATATCGGTATTCTTGTTATCTGTGATTGGAATATGTAGAGAGCGTGACGCTGCAAGCATAAAGAATAAAGAAATAGCAATAAAAAAAATTTGCCACAGATGAAACTTACACCATTACTTTTTGTAAAAAGAATAAACAAAGTAAGAGAACAGCATCAATGCTATGCGTACGATCTGGAATATCCATATTTAATGGATATTTCCATTTAAAAACGAAGAACATCAGTTTCTTCACTGAGTGGAAGAGATAAAGAGAAAAAAAAGCTTCCACTACAATGAGAGCCAGAGAAAGAGATGAGCACATGTTTTGTTAACCTCTTTGTTGTATTTGTTCCGATAATATCAGGTTCTTACTTATTTTATCTGTTTGTACAAGTAGAATGAATGGAACGCTGCAGGCCTTTAATTTGAACCCAATACCTTGGACATTACACAACTCTTAGGTAGGAGTTGGGCTACGCACTAGGTGTCTGCATGACGTACCTTGGACAAATTTGTTTACAATTTCATACCAGATTTTATAGAACATGTTGATACACATGAACTTGGACTGTTTACTGTTATAATATCGCCAAATATTATGTGTGTTTTGTCAAAGAGCGTAAAAAGAGGAGTGCAAATATCGCTCATAATACGGCTTTATTGGTACGTGTGAATAATTCACATGCATCAAATCAATATTAGTTCCAGTGCACATTTAAACTCTAGTTCATTACGTATCAATAATATGATTGTTGTAGAGGAGCTCTTTCCAATTCGAAACAGGACTTTAATACTCCTACTCTTTCTTAGTCTCTTATGATCCATGCGATCATAAAAATCGTAGTTTTATTAGAGTTCCCTACTTTTATGTACAGATCAGTTATATACGGCGGCAGGAGTTTTCGCCACTACTGGTGTACACGCTGTTTATGCGGCTGCGGTAACAAACTGCTTGGATATTTTTGTGCCATTCGTTTTATTGTTATCTTTTACCGGGATAGTTTGCCACCGCATCAAAAAAACATGAATAAAAAAATTACTCTTGTTGTGTGAGCTTTTTCTATGGTGGTGGTTCAGCACGACAACGAAGAAACACAAACAAAAATATTACGAAGAAGAATAAGGCGTCGGTGCGATCGCCACCAACATACTAACCGCCTCGCTGTCGATTTGTAACGTTTTTTTTGCTTATGTTTTGGCGACAAATGTTAAAACAAGTTCATTAGGCCGACAGATTTCCAACAGAAACAAAAGATTTTTAAAATGTTAGATCATACATTTGTTTTAGACAAAATTTTTCGCTGTCACCTCGACGAAAAGGAAAGGGTTTTGTTTTGTGTGAAATATTTTGTCAGAAATATAAAAGGAAGATGGGTGAACTGTCGAAGATTTGGCCTATGGCCGTTTATGCAGAAAAGTTTTAAAATGCGTCGGAAATCAAACATCCAACTTAAATCGCCATAAATGTTGTCAAACATTAAAGTCTGTAAAGACTTATCATTTTTGGGAGGTGGCACCGACAAAATTCTAATTCTTTTCCCATATAACATCCGACCACACCAGGTTCCATTGATTAAAAAAAATTTTGCTTGTTCTCTAAAATATTCAAAGTTTCGTTAGGGCAGTTTACATTTCAGCTGACGATATGCCGAAAAACAGCTGACTTCTGGATAGAGTAGACGTATATTTTGAGCGCAAAAATATTTTAATTTTGAGTTAATTTTCCTTTTGTTTCCACGGGCAACTTATTTGCATTACATTGCAATAGTGTTGTACGTGGAGTTGAATACTCCTGACCCTCTCCTGCTATGGATCTCGACATAGTAGAGGAAGAACGGACGACTGATCACACACCCGATTGTCAACAAGCGTCTATACCTTTTAAGGATGCAAGTTCTACGATAAAAAGGAAGCGTCTGGAGACACCCATAAATGTGGACGTTTGCAGTATTAATACTGTTAATGGAACTCCAAACGATCAAAATCGTTTTAGAATTCTTGGTCTTCTAGACATTGAAACCAATGAATATAGCGGCAACAACAACAGTGGACAGAGTAACAAAAAGCCAGATACTCCGGGAAGGCCGGTGAGGAAGGCCTTTTGCCCTCCAATATTCTTATATAATGTCAACATCACACACTTAGCGCGGCAACTGGAGGCAAAATCTCCAAAAATTGATTTTAAGATTAAAAATGTCAATAATTTCAAAAGTAAGTTGTATCTTTCTGATGCCGCAGTACATACCGAAATGATGCAAATATTGAGAAATAAGGAGATAAAATCGTATTCTTTTACTCCGAAAGAACATAAACAAGTTTCACTGGTCCTGCGAGGCCTGTATCATGGATCGGTTATAGAGGAAGTTAAGGAGGCATTAGATGTTATTGTTCCGGACACTGTATCTAAGGTGTCAAAATTTACTACGGCACATTCAATAAAATTAAAGCATGACACCGGTCTCTTCCTGGTTAGTTTATTACCGGGTAAGTCCCTCACTGACGTAAGCATGATAAAGTATTTGTCGGGCCAAGCTGTAATTTGGGAAAAACCTATAAAAAAGGAGCAAGCGATTCAATGCCATAGGTGCCAGAGATGGGGACATATCTCTAGGAACTGTAACGCCGTATATAATTGCGTCAAATGTGACAAAAAGCACTTACCCGGTGAGTGTTTGCATGTCCGTTCGGAGGAGTCATATCCTCACTGCGTCAATTGTGGAACTGATGGTCACCCTGCAAATTGGAGAGGTTGTCCCTCATATAAAGACTACGTTGCAAAGCGAAAACAGAGAATAAATAATGCCATCGCGGATAGAACAACAGCAACAAAAAATTTCAATAGAGCTGTAAGTGCTTCTCTTCTTTCTCCTGGTAAATCGTTTGCCAGTTTATTTAAACCGCAACAACAACAACAACATAACACCACAACATCGAAATCTACCATTATTGACGAATTTATGAAACTGGCATGTTTTTTCATGCAGCCAGAAGAGCTAACACTGGAACAAGAAATCAACAAATTTATGTTTGAATACAAAAAAATGCCAACGTTAGATGCAAAGTCTGAGTTCTTGCGTCTTTTTCATAAAGTTAAAAATAATTATGGGCCATAGGTCTGTAAACATATTAACATTCAATGTTCGGTCCCTTGTGGACAGGAGTCGTCAAATAAACCTTTTAAGAACACTCTCTTATAACAAAGTAGACATTGGATTTATCCAAGAATGCCACCTGCGAAGAAGAAGAAGAATTGAGCTTCATGGATATAATTTTTTATATGACAACTCACCAATTGGCACTGCTATTGCAATCAAAAAATCCATTGAATATAAACACATCCAAATAAACGACATAGGCCTTAATGGAATATTTATTCAAATTGACATGAAGATAAATAATACACTGAAGAAAATGTTGGTGGGTTCAATATATGTTCCAACCAATTACTCTCTTGGCATGTCAGAGGACTTGGAGAAAATTTTAAATGTTGCAAATGGTTTCGACGGATATATCCTAGGGGGAGATCTGAATGCGAAGAACCCATCTTGGGGCGACCAGGTGGAAAATATTAATGGGAAAATACTATCAAAGTGGCTTGATGATAACGCCTTAGATACTTGCCGCTTGTGCGACATCAATCCCTCATACCCAAACGGATCGTCCTACCTTGATCACTTTTTATTGAGTCCGCATTTGATCAATAGGGCTAATCCAAACTTCAAAGTATCCAGCTTGCCTTCGTTTTCTGATCACTATCCTATAAAATTGGAATTGAAATTGGAATTTGTTGAATTTGTAATTAGAAGCCCACGTTTATTTACCTCATATAAAAACACAAATTGGAGTATCTTTCGCAGCGATTTGGATGAAGCAACACACCTGATAATGCCATCAATAACTGGAAACCTAGAAAATGAGGAAATAGACAATCTAATGAATGATTTTAATGAAATATTTACAGCAATACATACACTTCACTCAGAGAAAATCGAGTTCAAAATACATAATATCCCTCCGCCAGAAAAAATTAAAAAATTATTTAAGATCCAAGATTCTTGGCAGAAACAATTAAAGAAGTTGTATCACCGTACCGGCAATAGAATTGGTCAACAGTACAAAATCATATCTAAGCAACTGCAACTACTCAGAATTATTTTGAAGGAACTTGTTCAGCTGGAGGATGGGAAGCAATTTGGTAATAGACTTGAAAATATAAAACCAGGCCCTGCTGCATTTAAGAAGATTGATCAGTTGCTGGGAAAAAAGAAATCGCCATTCTGCAATCAAATTACACAGAATAACATCTCTGTGACCAACAGCGAGGAGATCTGCGAGCAATTTAAAATATTTTACTCTAGTGTATACGCCGAGAATATACCGGAGAGACCCGTTGTTGACCTTGAGGAAAGAGTGAGGCGATGTATTACTGTCATTCCACGCCACGTATACACCTTTGATGACAATTTCTGTGCTCTTGGCAACACTGACACGTATCACTTCACAGATGTACAAAATGTTAAAATGATTATTGCCAATATGAACAATAAGAAATCGAGTGGCATTGATGGCATCTCAAACTTTATAATACGAAAATTTTCAGACACCGCAATAAAATTTCTAACAATAATATACAACAACTGCCTAAACAATGGTTACTTTCCAACTGCCTGGAAAACGGCTAAAATCATCCCAATAAAGAAAAAGGAAAACAGCAGTAGAGTTGAGGAGTTCCGTCCAATATCCCTGCTCTCAAATATTGGCAAAGTTTTTGAAAAGGTCCTGCAGATGAAACTTGACAATGAATTCTCAGAGAACCCAACATCAAACTTTCAGTTTGGGTTCAAAAAATTCCACTCGACACAACATGCTCTGCTAAAATTTCATAGTGATGTCACAACCAAACTTAGGGAAAAAATTTGTACCGTGGCAGTGTCTTTGGATATCGAGAAAGCCTTCGACTCAGCATGCCACAAAGGAATCATGTTTAAATTAATTGAACTTCAAGTCGACCCATACTTGGTTAAATTATTTTACAGTTACCTGTCTGATCGCTCATTTTGTGTCCAAATAAACAATGCTACATCTGACTATGGCCAAGTAAACTGCGGGGTTCCTCAGGGTAGTGTACTTGCCCCGACGCTTTTCAATCTCTTTCTACACGACTTTCCACATCAATCACGATCAGCTAAGGCCATATTATATGCAGATGACTGCATGATATATTCTCATGATGTGTCTCCTCATCAAGCCTTAAATAATGCAGCTTTTCATCTGGGTTTAGTCAGTGCCTATTATAAAACTTGGGGCATCAAAATAAATGCATCAAAATCAGAGGCAATTTGCATCAGGAATGCATCTGGAAAATGTGCGAGGTACGTAGTTCCCCAAAGCAAAACTTTGAGCCTTTCCCTTGATGGCGTCGAAATCCCATTTAAAAACACAATAAAATACTTGGGAATCACATTTGATAAATTACTTAAATTCAACAAACACGCCCGAGCATATTTGTCAAAAGCTAAGCGTGTGTGTGGGATATTTTCCCACTTGATGAATAGCAACTACCTTGCCTCACGGACCAAATTACTTTTATATAAAGTTGCCATTAGATCGGTGTTGATATACGGATTCCCAATTTGGTTCACCATATCTCCAACTGTAGCTGCTGAGCTTGAAGTTCTAGAGAGGAAAATTTTAAGAAAGTGTGTGAACAAACACTTTGAGACCCCGACGAAGCGCTATTCAAATACTTTTATATACGACACTTCAGAGGTTAAGCCACTTTGCAGTTATGCCCTATCGCTGCAAAGGAATTTCGTCGAAAGACTGGCCTCACACGACAACTCCCTGATGAATGAAATCTACGAACAGGAAGAGGATTTAAATTGGCGCAATACAACTTATCTATCCCCAGTTGGAATATTAAACGAAGCGTTGGAATTGAACGCTGATGCATACATTGTACCTGATTTTTATAAGAAGGTCACTCTAGGCTCTCACAGGGGCTGAAAACGATATACATAAATGCAATATTATTATTATTTTCGTTAATTCATTCCAACTTACTACGAGTACTAATGTAATCAGCTGTGATATACATACATTTGTATTTAATATTTATAACTTTCCACGTTTAAACGTGTAATCTTTTTGTATACTTGTTTTTACTATTTACATTTGTTTACGTTTTGAAACAGTTCTGTGATAATGAATGTTCGTTATATAGTACGCTGTCTAGACTCTGTTATTAGCAGCATCAATAACTTATTTTGTATTGTTTAAGTGTTATTTAGTTCTAAGATTTAACAGACTATCGCTCTGTGAGAAATCGTAAAGGCCGCAAGCAAGCCTTGATACATTCATATCAGCTGGGTTATAAAATACATACAAACATACCCTATCATTTTTGCATTGGCTTATCACTTTTTTTACCGTGAATTAGAGCAAACTAGATATAGTTCTAAGAACCATCATATTGCTATCGTTATAAGTACACTATGTATAATCGAAAAAGAAGAAGACTTGAATAAAAAAAACTTACTTACTTACTTACTGACGATATGCCATCATCCCTAAGGGTATATAAAACTAATGAACTTTTTCATTGCATTTTCCTGACCTATAAAGAATATGTCCAGATAATAAGCAAAAAAGAAAAGTTGTCATGTTGTCATGTCATGTTCTTCTTTGTCTTAATTTTGTTTGTGTTTTTTCGTTGCCGTTCCAAACCACCACTGTAAAACAAGCACACACAACAAAGCGTCATATTTTGTTTTTTTTTTTTGATACGATGCTAAACTACTGCAACAAAAAAAGTAAACACAAGAAAGAGCTTTACTCCACCGCATCAGTTTTCGTACGACATTTCAAACACTTGCGTATGAAAAATACTAAGTTCGGATGCGGTGTACCTGCGGTTCCGGTCTAATGGTGCTTATCTCTGGAATAGATACTTAGCAAAATATATATCTTGTTGAGATGTCTACTGTCTTATCAAAAAAAAAAAAACTTTAAAAAAGTCGATCAGGATTGGAACCACGTACCTCCATCATGGACGCCGTACTGCTTAACACCTGCACCAAACTCATATTGTCATAGGGTATGGTAGAAGTGCGTATTATCGTAGATTACAATTACAAGAGATGAAAGTTTAATGGTTTGGGGGTGGTTTGTAAACATAATTATTAGGAAGTACTCTGGTTAGTCCATGCTGAAAAAGTGATTTCTCCCAACAATACGTAGGTACCAAAACTTAATAGGTGTCAAACATATAAGACCTATAAGAAGTTGATTGGACAAAATGTTGAGAAAAAAATTTTTACTTTATACCTGCGAATGCATTGTTTTTTTAGGCGTTGCTAAGTATCTCATAAAATAGTTCATTAAACACACGTGAACCTTATATTTCTTGTTTATGATTCACTTTAAAAAAATCACACCAAATAACAATAATTCTTCAAGCTCCGAAGACCCACACAAGGTTCGAACCACGTACCCTCATTATGTACGTAACGATACACTTGCACCAACTTCGTGCGGTCGTTGAGTATAGTAGAAGTTAGTTAAATTGTACAAAATAAATCATATATTTGAAAGAGGGAAATCCTACAATAAGTTTGATCATGTATTCCTTTAACTTCATATTTCTCAGAATAGGTGATCATAGTTTCAAACAAGGGAACTTATGAAATTGAAATATTTTTGAGTTTTGACACTGTTCAATAGTTCTTGGCTTTTTACTTCCATTTTACATGTTGGTGCGACTAGACAAACATATCGTAGAGATTTAAAAGTAATTGATGAGAAAGAAATAATACAGAAAATGGACTTAATCAAATTTTTAATTTTTTTTTTGCAAAATTTTTTTATTTAAGTTTAAAAGAAGTTGACCGTTTAAAGTTATCTATCGTTGGTACAACAACGATAATGAAGTGTTTAAACTTTTCTTCAATTGCGTCGATAAGTTAAGTTTAGCTTTTCATACGAAAACACTAGCGCAGCGAACCAGGAACAAAAGAAACGATTTTACTTTTTTTCAAAGAGTGGTAAGTACAATAACAATCTTTAAAAAAATTAGTTTACAAAAAAATAATTATGTATTGGCCTTAAATCAATTGCATCGGAAGGCGATCTTAGCTAACGGGCGCATCTCGTAAGAAATTATATTGGCATATAATTTCTAAAAGTGCATACATTTCATTATCCAGACGTGATTTCTGCATCTTGTAGATTACTTCAGAATATTTTATAAAATATTATCGACAATTATGTTTAACTAAAATAAATGTTTGCTGACCGTCCTTCGGATTGGCATTACAGGTCACACTCGGCTAAAGCAAAAGTGTGGAGAAAATGTAAAAGTTAAGTTATTTGTCTTGTTGAAAAGCAATTGATTTATTTGTCTAGGAATACTAAAAAAAATTACCGGCTTGTTATAATAATATTACTTAGCACTTTTTAAATGTTTATTACAAAGTGAAAATTTAAAGTCTACTATTATTAGAAATACATACAACATTTTGTTTTAAAATTTCTATTAAAGTGTAATGCAGAGTAAAAAAAGTTTTTATTACGGATCTAACTCTAACTATTTACTCTTAAATACTAGAATCTATATAATATGATTACAAGGCCTACGATGAATTGACAACAAACCTGATGTCGGCAGCTTATTTAATATTTTTTTACTCGTAATAATAAAATTTTGCATAGCATTTTGCCTAAAAAAAAATTGTGGCCTCCAAAAATAAATTAATGCATTAAACCGAAATATAGTATTGTTTCTAGGACAAACAGCAATTAAATATTAAAATTATAATGCAAGACTTTAGAACGTGGTGTTCTACAAAACTGTGTGAAGAAAGATTTCAAGCTGCATTTCTGATAATAAAAAACGAGGTTGGATAATCTGGTGAATTGTCCAAAGCTGATGTCATTTCTAACAAACAAAAATAAAGGATGTGGAAACAGCAGATGATCTGTGCAAAACCGATTCCATCCAATATATTATCAATTCTACGGCTAACAGTAATGTAGGAAATAACTTAACATCTTTCGACAGCGACTCTTCTGAAACTTTCAACCTCAGGTTAAAAAAATAGTTAAGAAGGATGTGGGCGAAAGATGTATAACTCAATCCATTCATCACAATATTAATTCTACGGAGGAAGAAAGTGGTCATAACATAAGTATATCAGACATTGACATAACAAATACTACTAACGAGAAAGTGAATGAATATTACGTAGTAAGTAAAAAGGTAATGTGTGATAAAATTAACAAATCGTTTTTTACAAATGGTAGGGTAACTTACGAAACTAATGTAAACAAATTTATCACCTCGTTTATTTATGAACATTCAAATTCGCAAGACATAATTAAATACATATATGGCATATTAAGGAAATTGGTTGAACCTATTATTAAATGTTCCATAATTTATACGACGCTTGCGTGGGATAAGCAAAAAAATAAATTAAGAATATATTTGAAATGTTCTTATTTTAAAAATGGTTGCAAAAAAAAATTATATATTTTATAAATAAAAACATAAATGTTAATATTTCATGGACCAGAATAGCACCAAACAGCCGAAAAAAAAATTAAAAATTCCTCAAATTAGAGACGTGCAAAGGGATGTTGCGAAATATAAATTAAAAATTGAATTTCCATCTTTTTGGGGGGACAAATCACTTTGTAATACCAAGGCAAAAGTTCCATCTAAAGATGTAACACGTAAGATAAAGAGTGAAATTGCAACATCAAAATATAGGTCCATAGATCACTGAAGACTTTAAAAGGATGAGGAATGAAAAAGATTGGAAGCATTTCATTCAAGGGATAGGACAGCCGCAACTGGCGTTTCTCTTTTGTAAGTAACAGTTACTTATAGGAGGAAAAGTAATGAAACTAAGTCGTCATACATTGTTCCTGGATGCTACTGGAAGTATCATGAAACAATGGAATATCGAAACAAAAAGGGTATTTCTTTATTCACTAATTGCGCATTTCACTGAAAGTATTGAAAGGTTTTTAAGTTACATAAGATTGTATAAATTAAAATGGCCTTTTGCGAAGAGACACACCGTCTAGATTTTAGTTGGGCTCTTATAAATGCTGTTTTGGAGTCTTTTAATAGAGATGTAGGAGTTCGAAATATTGATGACTACCTTTCAAAATAGCTACAAATAATAATCCAAAATGGGATTTTACAATAATCCAAATATGCAGTTCACATATGTGCAAAATAATAAAGAAAGATGTAGAGTGTCATTTTGCAGACAAGGACGCAGCAAATTTTATAAACCGCCAAATGTTTTTCGCCTTGAATATATCACATGTTGATATATATTGGGTGTGGTTGGAAAACATGCTAACCATTTTAGTCGGTGAATTTTCTTTAAAAAGATTCGTAATTGAAATTGACACTGGTGAGCAACCTGTAAGCGGCAACAATAAAGAAAATAGGTATGTGGATGTTCACATTTTGGAAAAAGTCCTTTTTACAAAAGTGGTGTTTATATTTTTGACAAATTGCGATAACTATATTCAAATAAATACATAAAAAATGAAGGTTCAAATTTATTTTACAACAAAAAGTTTGCGTCTATACTGTTAAAAAAATATACCGCATATTGTTCCTTGTCGACAAATATATTTGGAAAATTTGTGGACAATGAATTCACGAGAGTGTCCAACAGTTCAGTGGAATGTTTTTTTAACATAGTAAAAAATGTTAATATTGATCGTAAGCAATATATTCGAGCAACAAATTATGTACGAACTTCGTATACATATATACAAGCAAAACTTAACGAAGTCAAAACTTGAACTGGAAAGTCCATTCCTAGCCTAGGGAAGACAAATGGAAAAGAACTCCAAAAAACTAAGGCAACAATTAATCAAAAAACTTTACGTTATGAAAAACTTTTTTAAACTCTTCCTGCGCAATCTATTAATAAATGTTATCATTTGTTCCGATACATTAACACAATTATCAAGAATTTTGAAGTATATGTATATTGTTTTGACATTTTATTAAATTATTATAAAATATTTATCCACCTCAAATGCTTTTTAATAATTTTGTCGATATTTATATCAACGTTTAAATCTCCGAAAAGAAATTAAATGCCTTTGCACTAGCAAGTGTTAAGTTATTTTCATACAAATAATAATAAAATTAACTTGCCGCTACAATATTTCGAAATAATTATTATTCCTATACACCACGGAGCACATTTTACAATAGCTTTTGTAAATACTGCGAATTTACGTATGTCGAGCCGATGCAGGAAACAATTAAAGACATAAATAAATATTTGAAAATATTTGAAAACAAAAGCAACTGTATGGATTGGTCGGTAAAATGTTTGCAACATGACAAGCAAGTATACACTTACAATTGTGTAGTCCCCATATGTCAGTTTGCAGACTGTTTTCTAAATAATTAGGACATGTGTTACGAGCTCCCCCAATGGCGCTAAGGTGGGTCTTCCGGCAGCTCGCGGTTATCTCAGAACGTTCCAACCCTTCCACCACAGCCCAGAGGAGCAAACAAAAAGAAAGAAGAAGAAAACAAAACAAACATAAAACACAACACAACATATACTTTGATCAGAGAGAGTTTGGTGTCTCTTCTCTCGCACTATCGCCCGCCCTTCCATGGTTCATTATGCGCCTTTCATTAATTCTTTATGAACCCCACACTCCACCTTGACTCACCTCATTTAGCCCGTACACTCTCCTATTCCCTCCTCACAAACAAATTTAGCACATCATGGTTTTTAGACAAATCGACATAAAACAAATTTATTAAACATTGTCTTACACAAACTAACCTTAAACATTAAGACAAATCTTATTTCTTCCTACTAAGCTACTAACTCCAGTAACATCTAATCTCGAGTCATTATCTCGGATTTAATTCCTTCCCTCAGAAGCGTTTTCAGCCCTTGTTTGGCCTTCGATTTAACTTTACTACCTAGTTAAAAGAGCTCTCCGAACTGGTTTTAATGGACCTCAGCATTTAGATCCTTTTACAAAAATATTTCCACAAATTGCTCGCTGAACGAATTTATCAAATCCTACACTCTTTCCCTTTTTAAAAACTGGCGTTAATAACCCTTACAATTTTTTTCTCTACTCACTACATAAAACATTTAAATTTTCCACAACATAGACGTCACAAACATACACTTCTTAACATAATTATTATAAGTTTTTTTTCGTATTTTAATTAAAGTTATTAATCATTGTTGTTTCTAATATTTTTCTTTTCTTTTAGGCTCACGCACGAATATCAACAGGCCATCGCCGATTAGGCGATTTACTGGCCTTTCGCGGGATCTCTCTTGATTTACTGGCGGATTTATATGCTGGACGGTAAGTTTACGTATTACCTTAAATCCAGACTAATTTGGTTATTTTAAACTTTCAGATGTTTTTGCCTTATTTCCGGTAGGGTTGAAGTTGTCCGGTCTCAAGCCAATGAAGCAGCTATAAAACAGCGTCGCTGATAATACTTCGCGTCACGGACTAAGATGACGCCAATAAGCGGTGGCCCAAAGCTCCTGGTTTGACCAAAAAATGCACCGGCCCCTGTATTTGGTTGCTGCGTTTGGGGGCCAGCGATTCACCTTCTGCCGAGATCCTTGGTATTCTAGAGGACGGCACAACACAAACCAAATAAACGTTAATTTTACAAATTTTACGAACACACACAAACCACACACTTACTTTTTACGTGACACACCACTGTTTTGCCACAAAACAAATAAATTTGTTGTTTAAATGAGGAATGAATTGTTTATTGTTTATTTATTTAAACCTGCACTAAGTTGTCACTTTATGTAAATGGTTAAAAAAAAAAAAACAGCCTCCGCTGTCGATTTCCGTCGCCTTTCAAAAATTAGAAAACAATCTGTTTGCTTTCCGCGTCCGGATTTTATACTGCCCGTCAATGCCCGCCTCAAGCTAATTTTCCCACAAATTTTCATATTTTTCTGGGTGTGGTGGGTGGGTGTTTGAAACATTATTACAAAAATAACAAAGTAAAATATTGCATGTTTTGTAGCACAAACTAATAAAACTAAATATATATTTTATTTTATTTATTTTATTCATTACATAACCGAGCCATACGGCCATATATGGTTAATACTAAAACACAATGTGAGAAGATTCAAATTTAGGAAAAAAAAAAATTATGAGATTGTTCTTAAATAATTACTATTTAGCTTTTATTGTTTATTCGACCTTTGAATATATTATAATATCCCAAGTTTTAAATAATTAGGTTCGAGGTCAGTGTTTTGTTTTTATCTTTTATTTTCAATATTTCGTCGAAAGACATCATCAGGATTCTGTAGCAGATTACAATAATAATAACATATCATATGTATGGAACGATACACACGTATATAAAACATAAATATCACGCAACCTCACTTACGAAAAGAGTTTGAGTAACACAATATCAAAGACAAGTAGTTCAGCGACCACTCTCCTCTGCTATCGATAGGGTACTGTTTTTTCTACGTTCTTTTTGTTTATCTTTTCTTATCAGAAAGATGTAGCTCTTTGCTAAATTCTCAGTGTCCGCTTTATAGTTGATGCGTTGTGTTGTTTGTGTGTTGAGGATATGTAGCATCTCTAGCGTTAGGCGTTTGCTGTAGTTACTCTCACACTGGAGAACTCTCACACTCTCTAAGTCTGCGTCGTGGTTTTGTGTCGCACAGTGTGTTGATAACGACGTTTTTGGGGTCAAATTAATATTCCTTTATAAGGTAATTAGAAATACGATTGTGAGGGTTTTTATTGAAGGAGAGAAGAGACAGTAATTCTAGTTGTTACTTAATCTCTCTCTGGTTGAGCTGACCAAATCAGAAATAAGTAACACAAACTGTTTATTATTCGTAATTAGAAAAATTGAAAAACAGGTGGCCGAGCTGGGATTCGCGAACCGGCACCCATCGCCGTACGCGTTTCATCTTTGGGTTAGAGACTCATCAGCGGCGTCGCCTTAACGAACTCAGCTATTCCGGCTGCTTGCATTCAACCATCCAATTACCAGTTTTGTGTTATTGTTGTGTTCACACATTATGGGAGGTATTTTCCTCCTCATTGTGCTCTTTCGTTTCTCCGTGTGCATTGCACAGAGAATTTGAAAGTTATTTTTAGATCACAACAATAACTATCATGTGATAATGTTAGTTATTGAGGATCTTATTGCAGCAGGCTCTCTGCTGTTGTTTATAAGGTTATTAGAAATACGATTGTGAGGGTTTTTATTGAAGGAGAGAAGAGACAGTAA
The DNA here is from genome assembly GCA_964034835.1 of Muscina levida. NCBI lineage: Eukaryota > Metazoa > Arthropoda > Insecta > Diptera > Muscidae > Muscina > Muscina levida. The sequence goes on along the minus strand of OZ035880.1, from coordinate 65,439,721 downwards.
TTCTAGTTGTTACTTAATCTCTCTCTGGTTGAGCTGACCAAATCAGAAATAAGTAACACAAACTGATTTGTGTTTTCTCGACCACTGCATTTAATTTGGTATATTATGTTTGATTTGTCCAACTTGTTTATCCTTGTTTTTAAGTTTGTAAATATGTTGCGAAGAGTATGATTTTGTGAATCGTCTGTCTAATAGATTTGATTTTTCGAATCTTTCGGACAGTATCGGTATGTACGTGACAGATTTGTATATAATTGGGTTCTTGTCACGTGTTTTTGGAGATTTATTTCTATTTATTAACCTTTATATTGTTCTTTTTGTGAAGCTGTTTTGTTTTAAAATCTGTCTTATTTTGTTTTTGTTCTCGTGGTGGAATTCAACATCACTTACGGTAAGTACTCGGTTAATGCAATTGGTGGCAGTGTTAATGATGATACGTTTTGGATGTTTGGAGTGGAAATTTACCAATCTCCCTGAGGCTGTAGGTTTTTGTTACCAATCAAACATTATTCTATTGCCTCTTCTTATTAACAATGTACCCAGATAGGGGAGTTTTCCATCTATTTCATTTTCTATTGTAAATTTTATGTGTTGATTGAAGCTATTAAATGTTGTCAGTATGTTGTTTATTGCACATGTTTTAGTAATCCCAAAAAGGTCGTCAACGTATTTCGTTAATATCTTAGGCCTAATATCACAGTTGTTGATGCATTTATTCAATAGCTCCTCCATAACTAGATCGGCCACTACTGGAGAAGCCGATGACCCCATCGGTAGACCCTTCCTTTGTTGATATATTTTATTATTATAATTAAAATATCTATTTTCCTTTATGCAAAATTTAATAATTCGCATAAATAAGGATTTCGTCATGTCGGCATGTTTCTCAATATCAGTCCATTTATCTTCTATAATTTGAATAGCAAAGTCTACTGGAATGCTGGGGAATAATGACACTACATCCAAAGAAAACATAGTTTCATCTTCTGCAATTTCAGTTACTCTCACCACCTCCTTAAATTGTGTCGAATTTTTCACGTTGTATAATGAGTTATCAAGATGTTTGTAATGTACTTACATAAATTGCTGGACGGGGCATTAATTGAAGAGCATATGGGTCTTAAGGTGAACCCTTCCTTGTGAACCTTGGGGAGACCGTAGATTCTGGGTGCAATAGCCGTTTCTGTCTTTAATTTCCTTTTTCCAATGCTGTTATTATGTTTTGTGTAAACATTTCGTTCACCAATTCATTATTCTTTTTCTGTAGGCTGCTCGTAGGGTCCTTGTTTACACGTTTGTAAGTCATAATGTCATTTACTATGTGGTTCATCCTGTCTTCATAGTCTGTTCTATTCATAGCTACCGTGACGTTCATAAAAATTTTAAAGGAACATGAACATGATAGCGGGAAATAAATTCACTTCAATTGTTGAAAGCCACATAAACAAAAATCGATAGAACAACAGAGAAAAACATACGCTACGCAGAAACGCATCTTACTTTATTCTACTGTTTTTTATATATACATATATATCTATCTGATTTTATTGTAATTTATAACTTTTTATATATGTGTTAAAGAATGCAATATGTTTCGGCAATTGAAATTTAATTAAGAAATAAATAAATAATATAACCATAACCATGCCATACCTTTAATGGGAATTTTTTAATTTTTGCGACACTCATTTTAATTATGTCAACTCAATGTATTTATGAAACCTTTTTAATTGTGTTAAGTTTAATTTTTATTACACTTTACATTGAACATTTGTGAGTAGTTTCTGGTATAATAGTTTTATCATGTAAAAATTATGTGTTAAGCTATTTCTGATGTATAATGTAATTATTTATTTAATTGGCCATCAGGCTTCTAATTACAAACCGTAAATAGAATAATAATAATAATAATATATCAACAAAGGAAGGGTCTACCGATGGGGTCAACGGCTTCTCCAGTAGTGGCCGATCTAGTTATGGAGGAGCTATTGAATAAATGCATCAACAACTGTGATATTAGGCCTAAGATATTAACGAAATACGTTGACGACCTTTTTTGGATTACTAAAACATGTGCAATAAATAACATACTGACAACATTTAATAGCTTCAATCAACACATAAAATTTACAATAGAAAAGGAAATAGATGGAAAACTCCCCTATCTGGATACATTATTAATAAGAAGAGGCAATAGAATAATGTTTGATTGGTACCAAAAACCTACAGCCTCGGGGAGATTGGTAAATTTCCACTCCAAACATCCAAAACGAATCATCATTAAGACTGCCACCAATTTTATTAACCGAGTACTTACCGTGAGTCAAGTTGAATTCCACCACGAGAACAAAAACAAAATAAGACAGATTTTAAAACAAAACAGCTTCCCAAAAAGAACAATAGAAAGGTTAATAAATAGAAATAAATCTCCAAAAACACGTGACAAGAACCCAATTATATACAAATCTGTCACGTACATACCGATACTGTCCGAATGATTCGAAAAATCAAATCTATTAGACAGACGATTCACAAAATCGCACACAAAAAAAATCATACTCTTCGCAACATATTTACAAACTTAAAAACAAGGATAAACAAGTTGGACAAATCAAACTTAATATACCAAATTAAATGCAGTGGTCGAGAAAACACAAATCAGTTTGTGTTACTTATTTCTGATTTGGTCAGCTCAACCAGAGAGATTAAGTAACAACTAGAATTACTGTCTCTTCTCTCCTTCAATAAAAACCCTCACAATCGTATTTCTAATAACCTTATAAAGGAATATTAATTTGACCCAAAAAACGGCGTTATAAACACACTGTGCGACACAAAACCACGACGCAGAGTGTGAGAGTTCTCCAGTGTGAGAGTAACTACAGCAAACGCCTAACGCTAGAGATGCTACATATCCTCAACACACAAACAACACAACGCATCAACTATAAAGCGGACACTGAGAATTTAGCAAAGAGCTACATCTTTCTGATAAGAAAAGATAAACAAAAAGAACGTAGAAAAAACAGTACCCTATTGATAGCAGAGGAGAGTGGTCGCTGAACTACTTGTCTTTGATATTGTGTTACTCAAACTCTTTTCGTAAGTGAGGTTGCGTGATGTTTATGTTTTATAAACGTGTGTATCGTTCCATACATATGATATGTTATTATTATTGTAATCTGTTACAGAATCCTGATGATGTCTTTCGACGAAAGACGAAATATTGAAAATAAAAGATAAAAACAAAACACTGACCTCGAGCCTAAATAATTACTAATATAATATTTAACATAAATATAAATATGGCTGCGTCGTGAAAACTTTATAAAAATGTTGCAAGTTTCGGATATTTATAAAATCAGCAAATGTACATCCTAGGAATTTTAAAACATGTCGAACATTAACATTGAATATAAAACGAAGACAATATAAACAAATTGGCATAATTAAAGCATGTACTATATTAATTTTGGTTTGTTAAGGAAGACACAAATCCAAATTATATAGCTTTCTCAACGTGAAATTAACCTTTGAAATTACATAATTGACATGACAAGCAAAACTTAGTTTATTGTCTAATAATAAACCAAGACAAGTCATAGACTCAACAAATTCAATATTTTCGTTATTTATAGTTATAGACATGTTGCAATTAAGATTGCCAAAATTCATTGCTTTAGTTTTGGAAATATTAATTGTCAACCCATTTAAACTCATCCAATTTAATAAAAACTAAATAGTGAATTCAATCACACTTTGTAACACATCATTGAATTCGAACCTACATTTAAACAAAAGCTGTAAATCATCAGCAAAAGCATAAGGTAGACAATTTCCACTTTCAACCAAATCATACAGATCATTCATGTACATAATAAACAATAAGGGACCTAACACAGAACTCTGGGGTACACCACTGGAAACATTACGTAAACCAGAGTTGTTGCCATTACTACTGTCAAATTGATGTCTATCCGTAAGGTACGATTTCATCAACAAGCAAGCTGCCTTTGAAAATCCATATGTAGTATGCAACTTATTAACAAGGTTAGCATGATCTAACCTATCAAAAGCCTATTAAAAATCTAGAGATAAGAGAACACAATGCCCATGTTCACTTACAGTTTCCCTTATTTTGTCAGTTAGGCCAATTAACAATGACATGGTACTACTTTTCTAAAACCAGACTGACAATCATGGAGTAATGTTGACCTGTTAATGTGTTTCAATATTTGGGACTTCATAAGATGCTCTACCGTTTTAGATAGGATAGTCATATCTCCATCATGCCTAAAACACCTGAAAAATTTTTCTTGCGAAACGGAATTATCAATTTCCTTTTTTTTTTTCGAATGTTCCCACGCCTCACACTTACCCGCCCCTACCGCCGAGAGGGCACTGTCCCTTAACGTGGGACAACGTACACACCAAGGTCCGGACTATGGCGGATTAATTTAGAGTAGTTGGCAACCCCGAAAAAATAAAATTTAGTATCAGCTACAGAAAATCATCAGCTGAATTAAAATGGATAAGATATAATAAAAATAACGATAAGACGACAACTAGGGTATTCAGTTCAGATGTCTCATAATACAAAGTTTCAACATTCCGATATCACTATTATAATTTACTACATCACGAAGTTGGTTGTAATCATTACAAATTCTACGGAAGGGGTAAGAATTCGCATAATTTGTCCTATAGAAGTTTAAAGATATTGGGTAAAAGTGTCTAGAGAATCTACAAGGGACATTGAAATTGACATTCGAAAGCAGAAATGGCGAATCAGCATCACCATCCAAGAGTCTGCACACAAACGAAACCCCAAGCATAGTCCTTCTACTCTCAAGAGTAGGTAGTCTAATGAGTTTTAATCTACTCTCATACGACGGCAAATTATTGTCACATCTCCAACCGAAACCACGAAGACAAAATAACAAAAATTGCTTTTGCACTGATTCCATGGAATGCATATGTATACGGTAATATGGATTCCAAACAACACAGGCATATTCCAGCAAAGGTCTAACTGGAGATATGTATAAATGTTTAGTGATGTACGGATCAGAGAATTCCTTAGCCCATCTCTTAATAAATCCAAGTGTAGATCTAGATCTATTGACAACCATGCTTATATGAGATATAAAGTCCAAGTTTCCTGTCCATAAGAACGCCAAGATCAATAAATGTGGTAACAGAATCCAAAACAAGACCATCAATACAAAATGTAGATAAAATTCTATTACAGCGAAAAAATTACATATGTTTACACTTTTTAAGGTTGAGATCCATTAAATTGGCCTTGCACCAATTAACAAAGCGGTCAATATCATTCTGAAGTCTAATTAAACTGACCGTATCGCCACAGCTGCTAAATAACTTCACATCATCAGCGTACATAAGTATTGAACTATGCAAGATAATAGAAGGAAGATCATTTAAGAATAACAAAAATAGCAAAGGGCCTAAATGACTACCCTGAGGAACACCGGATGTTACATTAACCACCCTGGACACTGTATTATAAAACATTACACGTTGCGTCCTTCCAGAAAGGTAAGATTTGATCAAATGAAGGAGATTCTCAGGAAATCCCATACGATCAAGTTTCATCAACAAAATACGATGATCAACCCTATCGAATACTTTACTAAAATCGGTGTAAATTACATCAGTTTGCATTTTCTTAACAAATCCCAAGAAAACATGTGTTGTAAACTCAAGGAGATTAGTAACCGTAGAACGAGCCTTGAGAAAGCCGTGTTGTTTCGGTGAGATAATTGACTTGACCTGAAATGTAAGGTTCTCGGTAACTAGTTTTTCCATTAACTTAGGGATGTCACTGAGTTTGGCAATACCCCTATAGTTAGAAATGTTTGATTTTGTACCAGACTTAAATAATGGTAATATATACGACTCTTTCCACATGGATGGAAAATTACCTAATCTCAAAAGCTTGTTTAAAATATCAGTTAAGGGATAACAAAGACTCGATGCACAACCACGCAAAATGCATCAGGACCTGGTTTGCAGGAAAACTTAAGAGAAGACAAAGACTTAAAAACCGAATTTATGTCAAAGCTGAAAATATTTGAGATAGATGTACTCTCAATAGCATATGGGTAGTTCAAAGAAAATTGAATATTCGAGTCAGCATTTATATACGTGGATTGGAAAAAATCTGCGAACATATAAGCGATTTCGATGTACTCCGACGATGAATCGTCATTGAAATGCATTGTAGGCGGAAAGGACGCCGATTTGCGTTTAGAGCGCACAAAGTCGTAGAAAGACTTAGGGTCGTAAGCAAAGTTAGATTTTAGATTATCCAAATACCGCGCATAGCAATGTTTATTTAATATGTTGTACTCAGCACGAACGTCCGAATAATTAGCAAAATCAAAAGTCGAACCGGATTTTTAAAATCTCTTAAATAGGCGAGATTTTCTGTTTTTAAGCCTTGACAACTCCCTTGTACTCCAAGGTGAACCACTGTGCATCAAGTTACGGCGAGTCAGAGGTATGCATTTAGAAAAACATGTTTCAATAATCTTATAAAATTTTTCCAAAATTAAATCCATGGATCTGGAATTAAGAGGGTCCATTGTTAATAGCAATGGCCAGTCAATTTCACTAAAGCAAGAATTAAGTTTCACGTAGTTGGCTCGCTTGAAATAGAAAGACTTAACAGTAGAAGGAATAATATCATTTCGGTTATAAGCGGAATCTGCCTCGATAGTGATCGCAATAGTAAGGTGATAACGATCTTCGGGTAATGAAATAGGATCAATACGATCCAAGGAAAACCCTCCAATGTTATCAGCAAAAACAAGATCCAACAAACGGCCCATTGAGTTCAATACCCCATTCATTTGGTACAACCCAAGATCAGAGATATTCTCCAAAAGAGTTTCCAGACTAGTTGACAGTGTAGAGGGTAAATAAGAAAACAAATCCTCAGAGTAATGCCAGGAGACATTGGGTAAGTTAAAATCACCAAGTATTACAATGGAGTCATCGTTTCCCAGACAGTGAACCACAGAGGCAAACGCTGCGATAAGAGCGTTATAAGTCTCAATATCAGAGCAAGGCGGTACATATGAACAAAAAACATATATAGTTATCGATAAAACTTTCACCTTTACACAAATAAGCTCCAGGTTCTCCACATTAGGCGTATCTACCAAATTCGCAGTGTACCTATTACTAACTGCAATTAAACACCACCTCCACTTTTTCCAATTCTGTCACGACGAAAAATTTTAAAGTCACTACACATAATTTCGGCATCACATATGTTATCATGCAACCATGTCTCAGTAAAAGCGATAACATCACAGTCAAAACCGAAGCTATTGCTATACAGTTTCGGAAGCTTAGTGTTGAGACCACGTACATTCTGATACACAATAACAAAGCAATTGGACGGTAATAGGGATGAACTTAGTTTTTTGGTGCACAACTAGGGTAAAAGGAGAATTTGGTGGCTTTAATGAATTCTCGGAAGCCGCACTGCTCAAATCCGACGCATAGCTAATATTAGTTGCAGGTCTGTCTACACCTGCAGCGACAGAAACTCCAGAAGGGATATTCTGCGAAGATATATTAGCGAGTTGGATATTTTTAGGGGAAGCAACAACATTATCATTGATCACATGCCCTTCACCATCAGGTAACTGATCACGAATCGGAGCCAGATTTGAAGGGGGATTAGGCATTTTCTCCGGAATTGAAATAACCTTTTCTACAGCGGTCGCGGTGACATTCGAAGAATGCTTCTTCCTTTTCGGTAAAGAAACAAGATTCTCTGGCCATTTAAATTGGGTAAACATTTCTTCAAAATCTTTCAATTTCAACATAATTGTTGCAAATTCTTTCCGTATGTCAGCAAAACCTTTTTTTGTCCCCTTAAAGAGCTTATAAAAATCAACATCTAAGACTCTACAGCTCCAACAAGCCCAACGAAGGCCACTTGAACGTACCATATACTGATCAAAATGCCTACCAATAAGCCCAGCACACTTAACATGTGCATACCCATCACAGAGCCAGCACTGTATAAATCGCTCGCTGGCATTTGTGATTTATCAAAGACACAATCCATGTTCTAAAAGATCTATTAACAATAGGCAACAGAGAAACGCCTTACGGTTGCAAACAAAATTGAATTTATTACACCGTCTCAGAAAAAGGGAACAAAGCGCAATCAAATGTAAACAAATGATCACCAACAGAAGTGATAGAGAAGCAAAAAGATGTAACAACAACTAACCTTGCAGACAGTGTTGCCACAAGAAATTTTTTTTTCCGACCAAATTTGTTTCTAAATCCTACCAAATTGGGTCAAAACCGGCCAAAATTGTAACGAAAAAAAACAACATTTAATTTATAGAAAACTTTTATTAATTAAACAAAAAATAATATAAATTCAGTCTTTTATTTTAATTCTTTAAATAAAATAAATATATACAAAACTATATAAACAAAAAAAAATCTCTTATATATACAGAGATTTTGGAGATCATATTTGTCAGTAAATCCGAGGTAATTTTTAACATATTTTCAGTTCACTACAGTTTATTCGGGGTTTTTAAGTCTTTTTTAGCTGACCATACAGTATGCGGACCTTTGTTCGTGATTAATTCTTTACAAAGCATGATACTGTTAATGGTATTAATTTCAAGTTTGTTTCTTAATTTAGATTTTATAAGAGATAGAGACGAAAACTTTCGTTCGGCAGCGGCTGAACTATGTGGTAGTGAAAGTAAATTAAAGACAAATTTAACTAAATTTTCAAAACAATGTTCATTCAAACCATTTTTTATAGCAGATACATTTTTCCAAAACATGTCTATACTTAAATCAGGAGAAAGAGATGTCTCTCTCTAAAATAAGAGGCAATATATCTAAGTTTTCCGAAGAAATTACTCTTGGGGGCGTTATTATATTTAAAAGTTTAATGTCTTCGCGCTTAAAATCAAATCGATGTTTTAAATTCAACATAGAAATTTAAAACGTTAGACTTAAGTTCATATATTTCAGAATCAGTTAGTTCGCTTTTAAAAAAATTTCCGCTTCTGAACCAATAAAAATTTTTGAAATATCAATTAAATTTGCTTTATTTTTATAATCAATTTCAACATTATTGTTTATATATTCTCTTTTTACAAAATTGCTTAGTATTAAAAGAAAATTTGTTTTAATACTCGCATATAAATACGGCAAACGGGAACTTTCAGATTGATTTTGAGATTTTGTAAACTGTGAATATTTATAAATAAACTTATGTGCAACACATGGTAAATTATAATAAAAATATATATTTAAAATTTTTATTCAAAAATCTACCATAATCAGTTTGGGCCTACCATCCGACCAAAATTAAAAAATTTAAATTCGTCCGACCAAATTTGGTAGAATTTTACCAAAACGGCAACACTGCTTGCAGACAGTGTCACAGCAAAAATTTAATAAAAACACAGGAAACACACAATGTTAGCACAAACTACGAACACTCAGTAGAAGAGAATTATTCGTAGTGTAAAATTCACCAAATTAAAGCACACAATCAATCAATGTAAATCCAAAAATTAAATTAATCAGAATGCAATTCACGAGCTTTGCCAAAATATGACTTTACGAACCAAGGGTTGCCAATGTATATTTTCCACAATTCTAAAACCATTAAAATAGTATTTATCAGATGCAAAATATGATTATCCACATAGGATAGTACAATTTTTAAAAATTGAAGGGTTATTCCATCGGCTCCTACGTCTTCCGATTTTATTAAGGCAAATGCTTCATACATTTCATTTAGTGTGACTCCATGAAAGGAAAAACTGCCAACCAAATTATAATTCTTTGGAAACTCATTATTATTAAGAACCTGGTATGAGACAAATGTATTATTTATATCGTCAGAATCTATATTAACAACCTCGTGATACTTACCAATGCCATATCTGTTTAAGATCTGCCACATTTCCTTATTTGTTTTATCTTTAAATAGGTTATTGTGAGCTGACAATTTAAAATTTCTGATAACTCGGTCTTATTACGACATCTATAAAAACTGTTCCACTTTTCACAGCATGGCTCGGTGATATTGATGATATCCTATTTATGGTGCCTGTTACCAATCATCATTGTTAAAAAAAAGGTGCACCTACTACGCCGCCTTACAGGAACAATAGAGTGGGTAGTTCGCAAATTACATACCATACAATATATCCAATTGGGAATCAACGCAAAAGTTTATGTACATGTTAGAAAAATTACAATTTGACAACATATCTTGTAGCCGATTGCATTATAATCAAAATACTCATAAAATTTTTCAACATTGGGATTTGAATATTTTAAAGATATAAAAATAAATGAGTTGTGAGAAATGCCTGGGCATTGAAACTGACCAGAGTGTTGAATGTACTCAGGAGACGGTAACAGGAAAAAGTCCAATAATGATGTTGAGTTGTGAGCAATATCAAAGTGCGTAGGAATATAATTATGGGAAATAGTTAGATGCATATTCTGACAAATCCTCCGCGCAAAAGCATACAACATTTAAGTATTTAACTACTAAATCAGAAATTTTATTTTCTAAACTTCCAAATCGCCGTGTGGAAGGTATACAGTGCCTATCAAAATCTTATTTCCACAAATGATCAATTGTACAAATATACATACCACTCCACTATGTAAGTTTCCTGAAAATACTTTTTTATGCTTAATATTTTTAGAAACATAGATAGCCACTCCACCACCTCTAGCATTAGGGCGATCATTTCTATTACAAACATAGCCAGGAACATCATATTTTCTTAAATTCGTTTAGTTTGTTCCTCCAAACAGTATTGAAATTCGTTGCAGAAATACTTTACATTATTTTTTGCACCTTCATAATATGAGTAAATTTAATTTTATGTTTATGACTTTTGACCAAAATATGTTAAACTCCTGTATGTTATTATTCTTATTTGTTCCTTTTTTAATCACAATGTAAATATTAACATAAAATAAGAATACGCAAGCGTTTAAAATAAGATATATTTATATTTCTATGTACAAATATTTCTGTATATAATAATTATTTTAAACTACTGTTTGCAGAAAAAAAATTAACATAAATATGTTGAAATCTTATTTATTGTTTTAATTATTTATTGCCTTTTTTCAGCATGGACTAACCAGAGTATAGGTTGACCTCGCTTAACACGTGCTTGTTCTAACACGGTTTACTTTTTGGGACAATTTTAAGCAAAATGATTTTTGCTTTAAAAAATTTAAGTTTTAACTGACATGTGTTTGTTCTAAATCGAAATTTGAACTTTAACGACATCTACTGCTTAATGGTATTAAACTGATTCCAACCAGTATAGCTAAAAACTTGGCAGTCATTTTTATTAACCACCGATCCATCTGCTGAAAAACAATTAAAGGTTATAAGGGAACCCAAAAAGTGTATGTTAGCATACAAGAATATTTACAAAAAACTGTCAGATGAACGGTTAAAAATAACTGATTACCTTAAAACAAAGAACCACACGGATGCACTTTTAAAACGCGCACGTTTGACAATAAGCTGTGATGAAGAGTAAATTTTACTAGTCCGCGTTGGAGGTACGTGGTTCAAATTTTTTAATAAAAAACAATAGACATCTCAACAAGAAATATATTTTGCTAAGTATCTGTACATAAGAATATGGAATTATAATAAAACTTCGAATTTTTTTGAACGCATTGATCATAAGAGGCTAAGAAGAGTAGGAGTATTACTGTCCTGTTTCGAATTGGAAAGAGCTTTTCTACAACAACCTTATTATTGATACGTAATGAACTAGAGTTTAAATGTGCACTGGAACTAATATTGACTTGATGCATGTGAATTATTCACTCGTAACAATAAAGCCGTATTATGAGCGATATTAGTTGTGAATCTAAAAATAGAACGCGTGTTAATTCACAACAACGCGAGCAGTTATCCCATACCTCATTCATGGGGTGCAAAGGGAAATTAAGTAAGTTTTTTTATGAGCGATATTTCATTTTACGCTCTTTGTCAAAACACACATAATATTTGGCGATATTATAACAGTAAACTGTCCAAGTTCATGTGTATCACATGTTCTAAAAAATCTGGTATGAAATTGTAAATAAATCTGTTCAAGGTACATCATGCAATGCAGACACCTAGTGCGTAGCCCAACTCCTAGCGAAGAGATGCGTAATGCCCAAGGTATTATTTATTTGGTTAGTAATTAATTATTTATTTGTGTTATTTATTATTAATTAGTACATTATTTGTAGTTACTTCATTACTTAGTAATTCTAAATTATTAATTATACTTTAATTACTATTCTAGCCCTCAATTTTAGTTACAAAAATTTAAAGTTGATTTATATATATATATATATCAAGAAGGGATTCAAAAGCCCTGAAATCGGTTCTGAAAAAACTGGATATATTTTTGAATTGCACACACCCTGGAGGTAAAATGGGGATTGATTATAAATCGCACGATCTAGGCGGCCAATTGACCGGTCCCGAACGTGAAATTAAATGTTCACCGAACTCGCCTCTCAAAAAGTCCATTGTTAAGCGTGCTGTATGCCATGTAGCACCGTCTTGTTTAAACCACATGTCATGCAAGTCAGGCTCTTGCATTTTGGGCAAAAAAAGTTGGATATCATCTCACGGTAGCGCTCACCATTCACAGTTACGATACGATTCGCATCATCTATGAAGAAGTACGGTCCAATGATGCCACCAGCCCATAAACCGCACCAAACTGTGACTTTTTCTGAATGCATTGGTAGCTATTGCAATGCTTCTTGCTGATCTTCACTCCAAAATCGACAATTCTGCTTATTACTGAGCCAAAAATGAGCTTCGTCGCTAAACACAATTTTTCGAAAAAAAAAAGTGGATCTTTGGCCAACTTTCTAAGAGCCCATTCACCAAAAAATCTACGTTGTGGTAGGTCGTTCGGCTTTAATTCTTGCACCAGCTGTATTTTGAAAGGCTTCACACTTAAATCCTTCCGCAAAATGTTCTACGTTGTTGAGTAACAGAGGCCCAATTGCTGCGAACGGCGACGAATCGATAACACAAGGGAACAAGGTATTTGTTGTTTAAGAACTGAATATTGTTTTAAAGGTAATTTGGGACGCTGAATCCAAATCTGCACTTTGTATCAGCTCGTCTTTTCGCGATATACCGTTATGTCCAAAACTAAGGCACTTCCACTACAAATATTTAAATAACTTGAAAACGGTTCACCATATTCAATTAAAAAAAAAAAACTTAAACTCGTCAACAAAATTATCTTTAATACGTGCCTACATTGTTTTTAATTTGGCCTAGTAGTTTCAGAGATATCGTTGTAGTTAAAAAAACAAAAATTCTACAAAAAAAAAAATTTTTGTTTTTTAAAAATTCATAAAAAAAATTAATGCAACAAAAATCACAGTGTTGGTCTTAAAACATTTAGTTTAATATAGTTTGAATCAAATGAGCTATATTTCATTGAAATCTGTGCACAACTTTTGATTTTGTCAACAATTTACTAAGATAACTAAATTCACAAAAATCGCGATTTCCGTACAGAAATAACATTTATTAATATGTTTGTGAAAGTGTAACTCGAGCAAACCTTAACGGATCGTTATGAAAATTTATCAGTATTAATATTTTTCGAAACGAACTTATGGGATTGTAAATGGGCGGAATAGCCCCACCCCTTCTGGTACCTCCCATACAAAATTACCTATTTTTGGATAATTAATATATCTTCGATAGCTGCCAAACAGACTACCGGAGGATATTTGAATTTGGTCAGTTTATTTATCTTGCAAAAGTAGACAAACCCTAAAAAAACCGAAACCGTTGCCATACCCCTTCTGGTACCTCCCATACAAATGACCGAACTCACCCCAATAGTCTTACATACATACATTTTTTGTAAGTACACTGAATTCAGTCAAACTATGCGTAAGTTTTACGGTTATCAAAATATGAATCAGGAATGAATTTGCACTATATCGGATCACCCCTTCTGGTACCTCCCATACAAAATTACCTATTTTTGGAAAATTAATATTTCTCCCTTAACTTCCAAATTGAAACCTGCCGATTAATTAAATTTGGTCAGTTAATTGATATTGTAATAGGAGGCAAAACTATAAATTAAACTATAAATAAATTTGCAAATTTGTCATGATTTTTAAAAATACAAAATTTTAATTTTTTTTGGGTAGAAACAAAAAAATTCGAAAAATCTGTTATCACCGATCTTAGCATTACTCATTCAATTTTCAATCGATTATTATGTACATACATGTTTTAGAAAGCTACTTTAATATGATATTCAATAAAGCTAATAAAAAGAACAATTTGCCCCCAACCGATTAACTTTCAGCGTGAAGAAAATTAAAATTTCCATTTTTTTTTGTAATTTTTTTTTTTGTTTTGAATAAAAGAGCCTTTACTCAGTAATTTTTTTTTGTGATATTAAAAAATTTTATTTTTTTCAAAGGTAACAACGATATCTTAAAAAAAACAAAATTTTAAAATCCGGCTTATGAAAAAAAAATTATGTTTTTTTTAACTATAATTTTTTGCAAAATAGGCGAAAATACGATTAGTACCTGTAACTTAAAAATTCGAGCTGATGGAGAAAAATGGAGATTAGATTTAAAATCAGCGACCTCAAATTAGTAAAAAACAGCTATAGAATTCCAAACAACACTCAAAAAATGGTCATCATTAAGCTGCGATATTTTCTTCACTTCGCACTCTACGTAAGCGTGTTGGTGGTTTAACGTCTAACGAATAGCGGCTTCATTAAACTGATTAAACTGACCATAAAATGGAAAAAGCGCGCGATGAACTTTCTTAACAGAGCACGCATTTTGATAAGAAAATTCAATAATTTGCAAGCGTTGTTCTTTTGTAAGAGGATTCATGGTTAAATTATAGACCAAACTTAAGATGTTTGACAGTGAAACAAAACACGAAACGTGCGTCAGCTGTTTAAACCAGTGTTGCCAAAAAGATAATAGCAAAAAAATCACACTTTACATGAAAAAATATTTAAAGGAAAATACTTCGACAAAGATACGATATTTTAAACTTGCCAGATAACAAGAACGTACATGTGGTAAGCCATATTTGAGGTTAACTGTTGGCTGGCCTTCCAACTTTTTTTTATTTTTTTTAGATTCGAGAACTTAAAAAAAAACTTAATTTCCCTTTGCACCCCATGAATGAGGTGAATTAACACGTTGTTGTAAATTAACACGCTTTCTATTTTTAGATTCACAACTACCGGCACCTACTTGGTTATCGACGAATGCGAACGTCACTGTTTGAGAATCTCTTACTAGACACGCCGATTGACTCGACACTTAATACTGCGAAGTTGCTGTCAACATTCGAGGGGAGCCGATAATGAAAGAACAATTTTTTTTAAGATCACTGGAGCCAGGTTTGAACCTGCGACCTCCCGCATGGTAGTCGAGTGTTCTAACCACTATGCCACGGCCGGTCCCAGATTCGAGAACTACTTAAGCCTTAATAAGACTGCATTTAATTACGTTCTGAAAGAAATAGTTCATATAATGAAAATTGAACTCTGGACAACATTTGTTACATGCATAAATTAGTTGTCAGCAGCATTGAGTTGCTTAGGACAGGGGTCTTACTAGCTAAGCGCAGGCAATGCATTTTAAATTGGACTGTCGCTGTCGGTAGTTCCAAGATTCTCTTCGAAAGGTCATTTGTCCACAATGGATTCATCGTTACTACAACAGCAAAGCAGTTTTTTATATCTCTGAAAGGCGGTCCAAAGGAATCATTTTTGATCTTAATTTTCTTACATTGCCCCTTAAAGTTGGACGGAAATCCTTTTACTCGAAATTTTATTCTTGACGTCTTTAAAAAAAAATCTTTTTAAAATTACAAAAACTAAAATTATTCCTTTAAATAGTTTAAAGTCGTTACCAAAAACTGTGACGATAGATTCACGGCCCTATTCTAATAATTTGGTTACAAAAATTTGTCACTGTAAATTTGTTACAATTTTGTAACCTAATCTTGTTACAGGTATTCTGGCAATTTAGTAACAAAGAAAAGTTCACCTTGAGGTGAAATGTAAATTATTGACAATTTATAGCTAATTTTTGAATTTTAAAAAACAAAAAATAAAAACACAATACAGAGAAAAGTAAACATATTTTTACTTTTTAGGTATTTATACACAATTGAATGAGCTTAAGGAGACAACACACACCCCAGTTAAGTGGACAGTCCAAAATGTTGGACAAATACTATGCCATGGAGAATTGGTCACAGCCGTCCCACAGATTTCTTGGTGGTTGTTCCCTTTCCACACATTTTGCCAATCATTTCCTTAGCAAAAATGGCTAAAAGTGTTTTACCCACGACTTCAATAATTTAAAATTTTTTTTACATCTCAAAGTAGTATTCCAAAGAGCTGAAACTACCTTGTTACCTCCTTTTCGGCAGGTAACAATTTTTGTAACAATTGTCACGGTAACAAGTATTCGGAATACCGATTTTTTGATTTTGTAACCAAAGTAGTCTATTGTAACCGTGGTGACTATTGTAACCACGTCAGAATAGACCCGTCAGAGTCGTTTCGATTCAACGTCCTCATCACATTTCTTGACAAATACCAAATTTGTATCTATTTGTATTATAAAAAACGACTACTTTAATACCTATTTTACACCGTCGTCACAAGACGACGTCGTTTTTCCGAATAGGGACGATTATTTTACTTGACTGGTAGGACTTTCGTTTCATGTATGTTCTGTTCAGAGGTTATCTGCATGCAGCCCGTAACAGTCCTTAGGGCGGCATTTTGGCAGCTTTGGTTATTTTTCCACTGGGTATCACACAGCGAAGGATATCACAATGGAGTAGTATAGGTTACCACCGACCGACCGATTGTTTTGTAGGAAGACAACAAGGATACTTGTTTCTACCTCACAGTTTGTGCATAATTGCAGTGGCGTGGACTGAGGAGAGGAGGTAAACAAGCTATCAAAGGTGACCCTCAACCGATTAATCGATTTAAATTATTTTGAAATAAATTATTCTTTCTTTATATAAATGTAATATAAATGTAACAGATGATGTATTGTGTTAGAGGAAGATGAGGAAATAATTGATATCAATGAAAATAATCTTTCACTGGAATCGAACGATACTATAAAAAGTATTCAAAATTTAAAAAAATCGAATGTGGACTGTAATATTATTGATGATTTAATGTAAAACAAAAAAAGATCAGAAAAACTAGAAAAACTTTTCAATGCAATTCTTTCAGTTGTACCAACATCTACTTAAAGTAAGGGTGTTTCAAAGTCAAGCTTCATTAAAAAAATCGACTAAAAGCCAAACATCTTAATTGCATATTATTTTTACGGGGCTTTAAGGACTCTGCTGATTCAAGCCCTGTGAGATCTTAGTGGTAATGGCGCTTAATGCAGTGGTGGTACTATGCATTTTGTGGAGTCAATGCTGGTGGTGAGCTGCTTATAACGTTTGATCATTGGTGATCATACGTCAAATCATACGCCAACAAGCCGACGACGTTGCTAGAACTCACTTGAATGCGAAATAGCGTTTGATCGAGTCAGCGAAAATTTGTCCAACGAATCGACCGCTGCCGACGTGCCCGTGGTGGCCAAATGAACAAAGTCGAGTTTCCCTCACAAATGGTTTGATTGTATTTCAAGTCGATCATAAGGTTTAGGAAACATCTTAATATCTATGCGTTTTATTTAAAAAAAAATTGTCATGCCCTTATTGGAAAACCCGTTAGGTGGCTAGACAGCTGGGAAGGAGTAGTTCCTCTAGAGTCTTGGAGACTGGTGACAGAAGGAAAATCTGCCTGCAGCATTGTCCCTCTGTCGCGTACTTCCCTGGTTTCAGTATAGGGATGACTCTACCCTTTTTCCAGGCATCGGGTATTATTACGCTACAGGATGAAAACCATTGTCGACTCTCCGCTCGGCAAGGTGTTTTCGCTTTGGCATGGATATGCCGTCGGGTCTAATCGACTTGGTAGTTTGGCTGCATTGATGGCCTCTGAGATTTCAAAAGGTTGTGGTATTTTCGAGACAACACTTTGTTTAACATTGTCTCTCTGGGTGCTCAAAAACAGCCGACAAAATGCACGCGAGCACCTAACAGGGTCCCAAGGGGTGTGTTTATTCTAAAAACAACACTTGTACAAGGTCCCCTTCTGGGATTTTGTCGCAAGCCCTTGGCAACCCTTTTTGGGGTCAGTTAAATTTGACGTTTTAAAGTAACGAGTTGGCCGCCTTTCTCCATCTCCTTTTTGAGTTCGCACAACATAAATTGTTATAGTTTATCTTGTTTCGCTATCTGGATCACGTCCACTTTATACATATCCTTAAGGTAAAATATTGGAAAAATAAAACTATTTCTTTAAATTGAATTTTTATTGAAATCTTTTCGTGTTTTATTTCTTCTATTTTTTACCGCACATTTGCTACGCAAACAGGGTGGTATCGGCGAACTTCTTCGTCGGGATGGAGAGAGGCCGAACTGTGGACCAAAAGACAATACGTGGGTCAACCATTACATACTGTAGTTTGCTTTATATCGAAACATTATTTAAACCGCATCCCTGCAATCTGACGTTTAGACGTTTGGGAACTCAACATTACTTACGTGAACTTCTTTCGTAAAGGACAAAATTGGCATTCAATTGAAAATCAAAACAAATTTTTTTTTTAAATTTTTATTATTTTTTTTTTAAATATAAAGTTAAAACTACAATTATTATTTTTGTTGTTTTTTTTTTCTTTCTGTTGTGTGTGTGTGTGTTTTTTTATACAATATTAATAAATGTATATAGAGGATAAGATGGATTTGGGGGGTCGGCTAGGTTTAGGCCTTGTGTCCATTTCTTAAAGGGGCAAGGGTGGAGGGTAGGAGTTTGGAAAAAGGAAGTTTTCATCATGTATGTAGTGTGTCGTTTTACTTGTATTTTATGACGATTTTATATTATATCTAAGAATATTTCTTTTTTGTATTATATATTAATCATTTTACTTTCTTTATATTTAAAACTAAGCAATTGTTTAAATGTGTCATCTCCATCGGATCTTATTTTATTACTAAATCGTTTAAGTTGTTAAGAGTTTTGCTTTTTTTCTGAAATTCTGGTATATGTGTTTTATATATAATTCGCGAATGAGTGTCCTTATTTTTTTTCCATGTACGACAAAGAAATAGAGTTTTGCTTATATAATAATAAACGTCGTTATAAGCTAAAATTGTTTTATATATATTTTTACTTTGTTTTTATGATTCATTCGTCTGTTAATGTTTAGTTTTTTTAAACACATGATTTGTTTTTGTAGATTTTCCGTAGCTTGAGAAAAATCGTGATTTATGGGAAAGGAGGAGAGGGAGTATGAAGTGAATGAAATTGTGTTGTTGTTATGGGGTCGTCATTTGTTTTTTGTAATGCTCTTAATAATCTTTATTGTTTTATATCTTCAGTTTATGTTTATATAGACAGCTAAGTTTTAATAAAAAGTGAAACAATCGCTTTAAAAAAAAAAAAATTATAAACCTTCTTAGAAATTATAAAAAAATCATTATTACATATTTTATATAGTTTAACATACATTTACGATATTTCTGTTTAATATTTATATATTTAGATATATTTTCCATTTCCTTCATGATCCTTCGTCCTTTTATAAAGTCTTAATAGTTAATGATTTCTCTTGTATCATGGTTGTGTTTGAGTGTTAATTTGTTTTGTTTTTCTTTTAAGAATTAGACGAGAGAAATTAAGAAATTATGTAGAATAAATACTGCCGTTAATTTAATAAAAAATAATAATAATAATAATAAAAAAAACAAACAAAGGTATAATTAATTAAATAAAAAATGGAGCATATTATTTCCTATATATGTTTTTCTTTATATATTTTTTAAAACTAATTGGTTTATACACGTGCAGACACATTTAATAATAGTAATAGTAATTATAGTAATAGTAATATTAATATTATTTATATATATATAAATTTGTTATTAATAGTAATATTTAATAATAGAGTAATAATAATAATAATAATGACCATAAACTACAAATTCTTTATTTTTTTACTTTTTCTTGATTTTCGAAGTTTTTTTTTATTCTTTGTTTGAGTTTTTGTTTTTTACTTTCTTAATACAGTTTTAATTATGCATATTGTTATTATTAATATTACAGATTCTAACAGAAAAAGCATTATATTTATTTTTTTTATTTTGTGTTTAATTTGTTAGGAATATCTTGCAGTTGCGCGTATGTTTTTTCTTTCTTTCTTTTTTTTTATTTTGTTTAATATTTTATCGTATTAAATAATTATGTATATAATTTGTTGTTTTTGTTTTCTTTATAAATTATAACCTTTACATGTATAATATTTTAATTGGATTTTGGGGGGAAGGGGAGGCATCTCTATACAATGTTTTCTTTTCCAATATTGTTTACTTTTTATTATGTGCAATTAAGTATTTAACCTTTAGTTTCTCGTTTTGTTGTTGTTGCTGTTAAATTGTAATAGTAGTTGTTTTCTTGTTGTTGTTCTTTTTTCATAGCAAATTTTATTAAAGTAATATTTATATATATATAATTTCATCAAGATTTTTTTTAAGAAAAAAAATCTATTTGTAATTGGTATACTTTCTTTATTTTGTGTGTGTATGTGTGTGTGTTCGTCAAATTAGCAACATTCTCTTCGGAAATAAATTCGTTGCGTTAACATGTATACACATAAATATATTATATATATATATATATTTTCATAGAAGTTTATCTGCATAATTTCTGTTTTTCACTTTGTTTTATTATAGTTTGTTCATCATATGGTTGTTGTTGTTGTTTTGTATGTACATAAATTAAGTGAACAAAAGATCAGGTTTATTTTTTCTTCAAGACAAATTTTCTATAAGAAAAAAGGTTAAAATAGTCAATAAATAATAAATATAAATAGCTTGCTTTGCTACGTCCACAGGATAACATAATGTCAGAAGGACCTAAGAACCTAAAAGTATAATTCCACTGTCGTATGCTAAAACTATATGTCTATTAGCCTCTTCACAGTGGAATTATTTAACATAACAGGGACATTGATGAAATTGTGTAACAAGTGAACAGTTTCGTTAAGAAATCACGAGCTGCTAATTAAAGCAACGAAAGTTTCTCTTCAAAGGATGTGACACTAACGCCCAGAAACCTTTATTACATAACAGTGTATTAAATGTATGACACAAACATATACGACGTTAATTTACGCAAACAGTGCGTGAACATGGAATTCAGTTACAAATCAACTCCCTATTTATCACTTACAGTGTGAGATACATACGAACGCTTTAAAATTGTGGGAGGCATTGCCTTCCTCATCACATCACTTTCGCATCAATGTGCCACTTCGTGATATTTTGTTTTTAAAATATGCTTTCTAAATTACCGCTCCTCTATGGCAAACTCGCTCATAGTCCGACCTCTTCGTACGTTCTCCAATGTTGATAAACTAAAATATCAATTTATTTTTTTTACAGGATTCTTCTAACAAACAAGAAGGAGCACGGGAATAAGCCGTTACGTTGAAATATTCAAACTATAAAAGTAACAAATTTTGAAAAAGAAAATAATTTAATTGATTTAGAAATTAACCTGATCTCTTGAGTCATGTTGTTGTGGTGGTTGTTGGGTCTGGGGAAGATGGGGTTGATGGTGATGCTGCTGATGGTGATGCAGTTGATGGTGGTTGCTGTTTGTCGCCGTGGCCGTTACTTGCTGCTGGAGATGGGCTAGCGCCGACGTGAGCGGTGGCTGTGTCTGTGAATGACTTTCATATTGATGTAAAGAGGAGGGTATTGCTGCTGTCGCCGGCAGACGCTGCGACTGTTGTGGATGGTGGTGGTGATGATGCAGATGGTGTTGTTGTTGTTGGGGCAGCGATGAAAGAGAACCCGGAGTATGATGTTGTGAAGTTGGAACATTGTATTGCTGCGGTGGTGGCGGTAACGGCTGTTGAAATGTTGGCGTTGGTGACTCTTCTTCTGGCACTGTTGTATTCATCAAATGCATTTCCATTAAATTTGTGGAGATTGTAGCAGCAGGAGCAGGTGGTGGCGGAGGTGGTGGGGCCAAGGTTGGCGGTGGAACCGTCAGCGGCGGCATAGTTTGTGGCCACAGATGACTATGGGCACCAGCGGAGGTGGGGGCATGATGTTGGTGATGGTAAGCAAACATTGTGGATGCAACTGTTGCACTTTCAGCTGCCTGCAACATTGTGTACTACGCAACCGCTGCTGTTGTTGAGGTATTCGCAGTGGGTGCTTGCGATGGAGGTGCAGTTGTTGCGGGGGGAGGTGGTGGTGGTGCTGCGAGTTGTTGTGGCTGTAGTGGCGTGCTACTCGCGCTGGTCGCATTGTTCATTTGCAGGCTGTTACTGCTGCCCATGCTACTGCTACTGCTTGATGTAGTACCGAGATTACTGTTAGCTGCCGCCGCCGCAGCAGCAGCAGCGTTCAACATGTTGTTCTTTAACTGTTCGCTTGTTGTCATGCTCGTACTGTTACCGCCGCCACCGTTATTCGCATGCAGGTGGTGCAGGGCTGTTGCGGTGCCGGAGCTGTTGTTGCTGCAACTACCCATTGAACTGTTTGTGCTATTCTGGCTAAGGCTGCTGGCCGCCGTGCCACAACTGTTGCTATTTGTACTACTATTGCTGACGTCGTTGAAAGCAGCTGTGGGCGTGATTTGGGAACTACTATTACTATTTTCACTATCCGCTGAAACTATCATGGAGGAGGATGGGTGGTGCTTGCTGGTAGGCGGTGTATGTTCTATACTGTTGTTGCTGGTTGTACTTTCGCCGCCGCTAAGACAATGGTTTGTTGCTGTTGCAACTCCACTTTCCATGGCCATCAGTTCATTTGGTTCGCCTTTCACAGTCTCGGGTTTCAAATCAGCACACTGCTCCTTGATAAATAAACCGGCCTTGGCATCGGCCTGATTCTTCTTCTCCTGCTGTTCGATCTTTTGCTGCAACTGTTTTTGTTGCAGACGATATTCGAGAGAATTGACTGCTGCGCCTGGACCGCGGGAAACTTGGAATAACACTCGTGATATTATTAAAGCCACCTGCTGGTCAAGGATGTGGGACATCACCAGTCCTAACAGCCTCTGTTCTTGTTGCATGAAAAGAGATCGGTTGTCGGGGTGCTTGGCCAAGTGCAACAAAGTTCCGGCAGCTCGTCTCAACATATCGAGGCTGGTACCCATGGAATCGGGATTTTCACGCAAGTAGTTGATGCCGTGCTGATTCGCTACACCCAGTGCAGTCTGTTCGGCTTGTTCGATAAATGCCACCAGGTAGGATATGCATGGCGACTGCAGAGCCACCGTCCTGGCCATGGCGCTGTCGGCCGCAGCCAAGTAGTGCAGCAGATTAACGGAGAATTCCCGCAGGACCTGATCTTCGTTTCGACACAAGTGTCGGGTGAGAACGGCACACAGTTTTTCTAGCCTCGAATGAGGTGGTGTCGCTATGACTAAGTCTACATTGTTGTCGGTGACACACAGTTTGCACAAAGCCTCCAGGGCTAGTCTTTGAGGTGATAGTGAGGACGCAGGTCCGCACGATGGGAAGGGATCTTGTCCGTGTGCACTTGGGCAGACGGCCCAGTGTAACAAGCCATCGATTAAAGGTCGCGCTATTAGCTCCTCATAGCGGGATAGATCTAAGTGACCGGCAATATTTGCCATTATGACTAACATGTTCTCTCTGATGCTGATTAGATAATCCCACCACCACTCGCGCTCGCCTTGCAGCGAACTGCAAGAGTCCGAGAAGTCGGTATCCTCCTCGGTACCTCGGTCATAGTTTCGATTCTTGGGTGTCCTTGGCAAATGTTCATGATTCAGAAGCAGCAGTCGACCGAGAACAGCTAGAAATCGTGGCGATTTGGCTAGTATGGACTCATTGCCGGGTACAAAACTCATGTTGCGGAATATATTTGAAATGCATATGCAACGACGAGCCATGGAATCCTGACTTTCGTTGACCAAATAGAGGCTTGATTCATCGCGGGTGTAACACTCGTCTTCGAGCGACGAAGAGGAACGACGACGCTCTAAAACTAAAGCCGGATCTCTCGCCGTGGATTTGGGATCGAAATCCTTTGTAGCGGAGGACGAGTGTTCTTCTTTGGTGGTTATGGTTTCCAATTCCATGTCCACCTCTCGACAGTCACTGTCCGTATTCGTTGTTGGAAGTTCGCTGCTGTCTTCCTTTTTAATTTCGGGAGGTAAAACAAATGCAGATTTTTCATGTTGCGGAGGAGAATCTTCATCGTTTTGCAATTTGGACTTCTTAGCTTCCGTCGGCTCCATTTGGATCGTCAGTAAATTGTTGTTTGACGACGCAGCGGTGTTGAATAGCCTACGTTTCTTGTTGAATGTGTTCTGCTGCAGTCTCGCTTCAGCCTCGTCTTCTATTTCCTTGTCGCTTGTTTCTTTGCCTTCCAGTTTGGGTTTCAGCAGGCCATCAGATGATTCTTCCTGCTCATTCATACAGATTCTGTCCTCAAATTTATGGGTTGTGTCTTTAGTCTTTATGCTCTTGATGAAACGGGCAAATGGAATGTCTACAAATTCAGACTTGAACACATCGATAATGCCCTTGTTTATATCCCGATCGGTGAACCCGTATGTCCAGGCATTGCTACCCACGGGAGCCGTCTCTTCATAGTTGCCCCCGAATTCGGTATCCCACGTTTTTAGGCCATCAGTTATGAATATGTCGTGTTCGGCAGGCTGTAAACGTACAGGCAATCCCTTTCGGGACATCATTGTGTAGTTTGGTGTATGCGCCAGCAGAACTACACGTTCCTCTGGATTGGGTGGCTGCCTTACTTGACCCAGGTCAATGCCTTCGTCTTCGTCGGAGTCTTCTCTGAAGACGACGTCTTCCATCACATCTGTACTGTCGACGGCAGTATCATCCTCTCCATCCGATGTATTGTCCTGCAAGCAGCATTGGCTGCTAAGAGGCGTGGTTCGACCATCCTCCTGCTTTGTGGCGTGGTCGGAAAGCTTCTTGCGGTTGGATGCGGCATGAGTAATACTTCTTTTGCTGGCAGCCTTTTTGCCCTGTTTCCCATTCAGGCAAGAAGATTTGCCACTGTCCCCATCCTCAATAAACATCTCGGCGAGATTCTTTTGAAAGTGCTCCAACAGCAGTGTAAGCAGGCCGGGCAAGTGCGTCAAGCCAAAATATTGAACTGTGGAATCGTCGAACAACAGCACATTCAAAACGTCCAAGGCCCACGTACATTCCGTCAAGAGTCCTGACCTCATGGCCATAAAGAGCCGCCAAGGGTCGACAGGACAAACATCGGTCTTATTTAATCGTTTTCGACGGTATAGCACCGGAGTAGTAGCTTCCACGCTATCGGGTGGAAACACTATTTCTTTTTTGATTAACTGAGCAGCAGGTCCAACTGGCGTCGTGAAGGCTTGCTGCTGTTGTGGTGGTTGCGGCGCCTGCTGCTGTGGCTGCGATGTCTGTGGCGGTTGTTGTTGCTGCGTCTGTTGAGGTGGGATGGGACAAGCAGGCCCAACTGGAACTACTACACCCATCGGCTTTTGTTGGCCGGTTGCCATTGCACCAGTCATCATGGCAGCTGGACCTTGAGTAGTTGCACCTTGTACACTTGCACCGGCCGCCTGTGGAGGTGGTGGCATCGAAAATGGGGGCTTGCCCATACTATTCGATGGCATGGCACCACTTGTGTTATTACTATTTGGTGTAGCACCACCTGGCTGTCCAGATTGCGGACCAACACTGGGAACGGGGGCGCCGCTATTAACATTGCCTAGGCCAGCCGGACCGGTAGCTGGTATTCGTTGCTGACCAGCGCTGGGTGGCCTTAAAGGGGAACCTGGTGTGCCACTTGGTGGAGCTCCAGGTGCACCAGTGCCTGCGCCACTCATTTGTGCCCATTGAGGTGGCGGCGGTTGTTGTTGTCCCTGTTGTTGGTAGGGCGGTTGCTGTTGTTGCTGCTGTGGTGGCGGTGGTTGCTGTTGCGGTGGATACCGATGTTGATCCCATTGTGCTGCACCGGCGGTAGGTGGCTGCTGCTGTCCCGGTGGACCCAGTGGGCCGCCCGGCGGTGCTTGGGTTCGAGGCGGTGCCCCACCCCAGGCTTGGGGAGACGGCGTAGTCGGGTATTGATTGCGGTATTGGTTTGAACCGCCTTGCCAACCTCCTGAAATGTTTTAAACAATGCATTTAAATAAGTTTTCAACAAAACATTAGGCATTTAAAATTTACCATATATTTGTGGCCTTGCGTTATAACCTGGGTAAGGCTGAGAGTCTTTTACAAAGTCTGGATGACGTCTTGGACCCTAAAAAACGGAACAAACCAAAATTAGCATTTAGATGTCATCTAAACTAGCGTAGGGTGAATCGCATTACCTGATCAGGTGGCCTATAGTAATCTTGTTGACCAGGAGCACCAGGTGGAGGATATGGTGAACTACCGGGTGCGGGAGGACCACTTTGTGGAGGGCCACCCGACGCCGAAGGAGCACCAGGGGGTGTTGGTGTCTGAGAACTGCCGGGAGGGGGTTGACTATATGGGCGATTGCCATACGGACCATATTGATTCGAGCCGGAGGGAGGTCTAAAGGGTAAAACAAATATATTAGTTGGTACGGATATAAAATCTTCGCACATCAATAGTGTTGATCCGAATGTGTCGTAAAAGGAAAACAATACAGTTGGGACTAGCCAAAAGTGAAACTAATTGTGTATGCGATTTAGTTTTAGTGTGGTAGGAAGTTAAAGTTCACTCACGCTTCTCCCTCGGGTCCATAGGGAGGGTACATGTTACGATTTTGTGGCGGAAATTGTCCCTGTTGCTGGCCAAATTGTCCGGGTGGTCCTGTGGCATTATATTGATCACCAGAGCCATATTGGCCATAAGCACCTGGTTGTCCCGGGTAAGGTGAACCTGCAAAGGGATGATAAGTACGGTCACAAAAGTATGTCAAGCAGCGGCCTTGGTGCCAGTTAAGAAACATTTACAACGAAAGATGAAAATGAAAAGTTAAATATAAATTTCACGGAATACAGTACGAGAAGTGTGGAGCCAAAACATAAAGATCAACTGTTTGAGAAAGCTAGACAACAGAGAAGATTGAGACTAATGGTAATATACCTGGTGCACGAGACACCGGTGGTGGTGGTGGTGGCGCATACGGTCCTCCAGGAGGATAAGGCGGTCTCGCGGTAGGTGGAGGCTGTGGTGGGCCCGTATTTGGCGTTGGTCCCGAGCCACCGCTTACGCTATTAACTAGGCCAGCTGAACTAGCAGCATTAGGCACGGCGCCGCCCCCTGCGCCGCCTACGGGCTCGTCGAAGGGATTATTAACGCTTATGTTATCACCACCAGGAGTCGCTGATGTTTGATTATTAGAGCCTGTACTCATTAAATCATTTTCATTCATCATGGGACATCATCAAATGCGTAATAAATGCAACAACAAACAATTGATTTGGTGGCGTTGGTGATAGTGATGATGGTTGAGTAAGTGGAATAAATGGTGGAGGTGGAGGTTATGAAGTATGTGTGTGTATTTGTGATTCGTTTACATAAATAAAAATTAAATAATGTTGTAAAGTTAAAAACAAAACAAAAAATTATAAAGAAAAATCAAAATGTGTCGATTAACAATAGAACAAAAACCCAAGGAAACAAAAGGTGAGTTCTCTTCTTACCTGGATGTGGGCTTTGTGCATTACTTTGAGATGGTGGCCGAGGCATTTGTCCGGCAGCTCCATAATCAGGCTGGGGACCAGCACCGGGATAATTACCAGGATACGCAGGGTAGCCATCCATTGAAGTGTTGGCAGCACCACCAGGCGCTGGGAATGAATCTTGAGAATTTGACGAACCAGCTAAAAATGCAAATGCGTAGATATTTATAAATGAAATTAAATTTATTGCATGTGCACACTAACAATTCTTACCTGGCGAAGGTACTGATGCCGCCTTTGCGGCTTTCTTCTTAGTACCCGCCTCCACTTGTTGTATTATCGGTAACGGATCTATGTCGCCACGATCAAAATGACACTCATAAGCCAATAGATTCTTCGTATAATGTTTACGCAGCGTATAAGCCGCGCTGCTGCTTGCACCGATTCCCAGCAGGCCAGCAATATCTTTCCAGGTCTTACTTTTCGTTACCTTTAGTCGGAAGAAAGCATTAGAATGTTAGCGAAAACGACTACAACGCATGAACAAAATGTAAAAAGTAGCAGTAACATATCTTCCGTAAAAGAAGTCGAAAAAAAGAAACATTCTGAATAGAGATGCAAGCAAACGAATAAATTTATGAGAAAACATATTTGGAATCTGAGCAAGCAATGAGGAGATGCTTTTACATCTTCGTGATGAGATAGTAAAACACATTTGAAAAAAAAAACAAAAATGTTGTTGTCAACTGTGATAAAAACTGATGGTATGTTGTTAAGTTGTGGTATATGTAACACATAATTAAAGTCAAATTTATGTTGTGTTTGAAATCCTAACACTTTTTTCGAGTTTTCTCTTCAGTAAGTTTCATAAATCATCTGATTCATTTCTTCTTGTATTCCCTACATTGGATGTTTTTTTATGTCACATGAATGTAATAAACTCTATAATTATTTGTTTTCTACTTACGTTCTAAATGTTAAAAATAAAAGAGGTAAAAGGAAAGGAAAAAGGAATGTTGAGATGCAACACAAAAATTCTACGGGAACTTACAAGAGTGGGGAAAGGAACCAACATTCAATTTAAAATAGACACACAAAAAATCGGAAGGTTTTACAAGCACATACTACCGATTAGGAAACAAACCATTAAAAAAAGAAAAATATAAACCAGCTAACGTCGAAATGAACTACTATTGCAGCCACACAGGATTTTATAAAATATGAATGAGTTAACCAAGAAGAATCACATGCAATATAATTCAAAGCAAAATTGAAAAGGGTAAAAATGAAACTAATTAAAATGTATATAAAATGGTGATACTTAATCATGGATGAATTGAAATTTGTTTAAGGGATATCTTGTTTGTTTCTACGTTATATAGTTTTCTTTTTTCTTGTGGTTTGTTCTTTTTTAGTTTTTGTTGGATAGTGGTGGTGAGATACATATTGGTTTTCTTTTGGTATACTTGTTTTTTTTTTTTTTGGGAATTGCTAGTAAATCTAAAAAGAAGTTAGTAAAAGGAAATTTGCTACGGCACCTTGCATACCTCGACGAATCCGCCACGATCTTTTACATATAAGTACAATCTATACAGATCGAGCGGCTGTTTCGAGATCGTTGGACAGGCGGTGATCGGTGTACGCCTTTCGTCCATGAATGCTCTCAACTTATCCAGCCAGATGCGCCTCTCAGGATTATCATCCATTTCATAGAGTTTACAAAGACTATCTGATTTCTTGGCCGATGTAGTGGGGACTGGGGTAACACCAGCTGTTGCTGTTGTACGGAAAGTTTCTGGCGGAGGAACATGACTGTTGAAACCCTGCATTAATATACAAATAAGACAATTAGAGATTGAGGGTTCTGTGTTCCATATATTTATATATATGTGTATCGTCCAAACTTACCGGACTGGCAGGTGTTCTAGCCCAGTTTGGTGGTGAGTTCATTTCATAATCTTCACCTGGATGACCTGGATGAGGTCCGGCAGCTCCTACACCACCTGGAGATGTGCTGGGTGGTGCCAAGTGGCTTTGACCATATGGATCATTTTTACGAGATTTTGGCGTGGTACATTGCGGATCTTCACCGGATGCTGAAATGGAAAGTTCATAAGTTAATAGGTGAAATAAAATATATGTACATATGTATACATGTAGAATCTTTCGTAGGTAGAACATGGCAATAGAAACATATATTATACATATCGCTCATTTGTGGCAAGACCTGCATATCGTCATATGAAATCAAAAAAAGGCGTAAGTTACCAAAAATTCAAAAACGACTTTTCGATCGAATACTATGCACCGCATCAAAATACATGTACCTGCTAAGTTTTACAGTCATACGACTAAAAACGACAAATTTTATTAACAAAATCTACGGTTTTTTGTTTGCAAGCGCAAACAATTTTAGAAAGTTTTTTGTTTCTCCTGTAAAATTTTTGAAATGTAAGTTAGGCTTTTTTTGATTTCATATGACGATATGTAAAATAACGATACCCAGATGAATGCATTTAATGTTTTAAATTTACCACCACCTTGCAATGAATAGGGGAAATCAAAAAGCTCTCAAGCAGGGTGTATAAAAAAAAATTAATATGAATGCCGGTTTTGCACCAAATAAGCGATTCGAACTTTAGGTATGCAGGAAGAATTTCCACAGAGATTGCGATATCGTCAGTAAAAACTGATACAATTTTGGGTTACAAGGTTGGGTTACTTCATAGTTGCATATGTTCTACATAATGGGGATTAAGAATTATATGTATTTTTAAAAATCTCAATAATTACCTGCCGAAACATTTGATATTGTGCTTTGTTGACTGGCATCATCCAAAGGCGCCCCATCTGGCCCTGTTGTGACTACCGATGTGACTGGATGTGGTGGTCCCGATACCGACCCTGATGACCCCGAACTCAATCCATTATCCTGTGATATATGATCTTGTGGTGGCGGTGGGCCACCAGTTTCTCCGCCAACAACGCCCATCATCGATTGCGGTGGAGTTGTTGGCGGCGGACCCATTGTTGTAGGCCCGTGTGGTGGTCCCATGTGATGTGGCGGACCCATTGGCATGCCTGGATGCATTCCAGGACCATTACCATAACCTTGAGGAGGTGGTCCACCACCGGGATATCCACCTTTATGCTGAAGATGTTGTTTCAGATAGTTAAGAGGTCGCGGAGAACCACTACCTTGGGGTGGAGGTGGGGTAGCTTTGCCCTGAATGTGATTTCCCAAAGCTGAGGCACCAGGACCGCCAGGGCCTCCTGGGCCCGGTACACCTTGTTGGGGGGAAGGTGGTGCCCAATTTTGATAGGGCGGATATTGACCGCTGTGATTTGGCATTGGCCTCCCGCCCTGATATTGCTGCGGTCCACTGCCAGGTGGCATGCTGTTGGCAGATGAAGCCTGACTTGAGGGAGGCGGCGTAGGTGCGTAACCGCCTGGCGGATACTGAGGTCGAGGCGGGTAGCTACCTTGAGAGTATTGTTGAGCTTGCTGTGGCGGCGGTGGTGGATAACCGGAGAGCATGCCCTGCGGTCCAGGACTTTGACCACCCATTTTGTAGCTGCCGTGCATATGAGGTGGTAGGGGGTAACCCTGTGCACCGCCAGGCACCTGGGGCGGTGGTTGTGACCCTAAGCTGTTGACATTTTGGTTAGGAGGTGGCGCTTGCTGTTGTGCGCCCGGTGGCCCACTACCAGGCGCCGATGTGGGAGGGCCCTGTTGAGGCGAATTGCTAGCTGACGACGAAGAGTTTGGAACTCCGGGTCCTTGTTGAGATTGCTGTTGTTGTTGCGCCGCTTGTTGAGATGGAGGCGGGGGGCCACCGCCACCGGGTTGCTGCATAGGGCCACTACTAGACTGATTGCTAGAGGGACGTGATATAGGATGATTTTGCGCTGATAGGAAAATGAGAAAAAGAAACAAAAATTAAGTTACAACCAAACCAACTTACAAATTCCCTTTAACTTGACTTACCCACTGCCGGTGACATGGAGCGTGAACCAGACGAACCAGTGGGCGATGGTGTGGGACGCATTACTTGCTGGGGATTGGGTGTACCCGGTGGCCCTGAACCTAAACCACTATGGCCGCCGCCACTAGAACTATCATTACTATTTTGGCCTATGAGTTCCTGCAACATAAAAAGAAAAGAATAATACCACATTAGTGTCTGATAAAGCTTACATACAGATCAAACTTTAGTACTTTGTATAAGTTTTCAAAATGCTCCCAGGGTAAAACTTTATTCATGTTTTGTTTATGTTTGTTTGTTTCGATTTCTTTTTCTAACCGTTCATCAAATTGTTTTTTAAAGCGCATTAGTTTTTGTTTCTTGCTTTTTTTCGTTTTTGTTTGTTAAATTTCTATACGTTGCTCCTCTACAATCTCAATAAAAATTTAACTGAATTCTATGACAATTTTCAAATAGTTTTGAAGTATTTAAAACCTGTCAATGTGTGAATTTTAAAATTACAACAAGTGGAATATTACTGTAGAAGTGCATATTACCAGAGTGAAATATAAAGTAATATTGTTGGTTTGTCTGCTACCACATATGTAGGATTGCTTCGGAAGCGGGCAACAAGGTATGGATGGGGTGTTTTTTCTTGTACAAATTACATAAAAAGCAACCAACCCACCCTTAGTAAAACCACCACCGAGAAAAACTTAATTTCAATGACAGGGAAAACAATATATTTATGGGAAATGGAAAGACGAATGGGAATGGAAAACCCGTTTGTAAGTAATTAAACAATTTTTTAGTTTTTTTACTGTAGCGGCAATTGAATACATGTTGGGATCTTCTATGTACAGACATACATATATTGGGATTTAAGTTATAATGTTTTTAATCATTTCTTGAACGTTACAAATTAGCCAAATATCAGCTGTTTTAACTTATCAGTCACAGCTGATGTTTGCGACAGTCATTCACACCCAAGCAATAATAAATCAATCCGACAAAACACACAGTGGAATAAAATTGCAATGAGCTATCAAAAATAACTGCAACGACGCGAAAGCAGCAATGAAAACCAGTGAAAGGGAAAAGATAACACGAAACCCAGATCAACCCTAACCAATACAAAATAACAACACATCATGAAGTGCATTTAGATTATCTAAACAACCTT
The DNA here is from genome assembly GCA_964034835.1 of Muscina levida. Taxonomy (NCBI): domain Eukaryota; kingdom Metazoa; phylum Arthropoda; class Insecta; order Diptera; family Muscidae; genus Muscina; species Muscina levida. Next base: position 65,406,731 of record OZ035880.1, on the reverse strand, counting down.
GGCAGGGAATCCCACCAACTACCCCCACCCAAATCCACCTCAACAACACATCATCGGATCGCATGTACTACTAGTTAGTAGGCACAATTCGAATTAAAAACATTTGAGAAATATAAAATGATAGCAAAAGTGAAAAAAAAACGCAATACTAAAAAGAAGAAAAAAACAACAACAACAACCACACAAAATATTGCGGTGGTAAACAATAACATTGAATAAGAAAAAGCTGGAGGAGGGGGAGAGACAATAAATAATGCCGGCCGGCATTTTTTTTTTCATATTATTTCAGAGCTGTGTCGTTTTTTCTGTTTTGTGTATTACTATTCCAAGACTTTTACTAGAATGATATTACAAAAGGCAATGAAACATGATTGCCCATAAGAAAGAAAGCAACCAAACAAGAATTTGAAAAGCAAATTACCTAGAGGAACGTACATGTGTATGTATGTAAGAACGTACAATATATGTGAGTTTATTATAATTTTATGAATATTTAAGAATTTGTATTGTTGTACTATGTTTTATACTTTTAGCTTTCTGTCCTTTGTGAATGAATTGGAGTATAAGTACATATTTACATACGTACATCTAAGGAACCAAAGATAGGTATCAATAAAAAATGTCGTTCGATGTATTCAAATGGGTCTCTCAACTCTGTTAGATTTGGTACTATATAGTTGTCAAATAGAGTGCATAGGATGACAACACATTATCACCTAAATTTAACATTTAGCAACCAACATCTCTCTTAAAAAAAAGCAAGGGTATATTATAAAATAAAGCATTTGCTAACATCGGAACTGTCATTGCGACCAAATTATGTACTATAACATTTTAGCCTGCAGACAACAATCTACACAGAACTTTTAGGACGAATCATTGTTAAGCTTTATTTAGAAGTAAATCAGATCAAACAAACAAATGTGCAGTAAAACACTCTATAAAAAATTACAAATTTGAGCCACATTTAAAAAAAAATATAACCCAGAGACCCCATTGTTAAAAAGGTTATCTTATTTAATTGACTTAAAAAGTCATAAGACATATTTGGTCCAAACACAATAAGTATTTTAAACACTTCTCTCTGGACGTTACATTTGGTGCCGGATACAATGAAACACGACAATTCATCCCCTTGTTAAAGGGTAGAAAAACGTGATTTATTTCCACAAAATACAAAAGACCACGACCAGTAACATCACGTGCGAACAAGAAATTAATAAACAATTAACAACGAATCAACCTGCCAGATATAGAATAAATTTACAAATGTATGTATGTACTTATGAAAGAATAACATACATACATGTGCACATACAAATTTACATTGCATAGATAGGTACATTAGGTTGATTCTTATTTGGCAAAAAAAAAATGTTTTTGGAATTTTTCATGGGCCAAGTTAAAATTTTATTAAGACTTATAAAAAAACTCTATGTGAATTTTTTTAATTTTTTTCTTAAAGGTTTAGGGGTCGCTACCGGGGTTCGAAATTAAAAATTTTAACGTCATCCTGAGGGATAAGCTGAATAACTCGAGTAAACCTTAACTGATCCTTATGAAAATTTTTCAGTATTAATAATTTCCATAACTAAGTAATAGAATTGTAAATGGGCAGAATTACCCCACCCCTTCTGGTACCTCCCATACAAAATTACCTATTTTTTGATAATTAATATTTCTCCCATAACTTTCAAACGGGCAGATGGATGGCATTTAAACTTGGTCAGTTTAATTACCTTTTAATAACAGATAAACTCCCAGAAAATCAAAACCTTTGTCACACCCCTTCTGGTACCTCCCATACAAATGACCGAATTAACCCCCATATTTTTACCTACAAATCTTTTTAGTAAAAATACTGAATTCAATAAAATTTTGTGTGAGATGAACACATGCCAAAATTTGACTCGTGAGTGACTATGGACTATATAGGCCAACCCCTTTTGGTACCTCCCATACAAAATTACCTATTTTTAGACAAATTATTTTTTACCAATAATTTCCACTCGGACAGCTGGACGGCATTTAAACTTTGTCAGTTTAATTACCTTGTTATAGCAGATAAACCCCCAGAAAATCAAAACCTTTGTCACACCCCTTCTGGTACCTCCCATACAAATGACCGAATATACCCCCATATTTTTACCTACATATCTTTTTAGTAAAAATACTGAATTCAATAAAATTTTGTGTGAGATGAACAGATGCAAAAATTTGACTCGTGAGTGAATATGGACTCGTGAGTGAATATGGACTATATCGGCCAACCCCTTCTGGTACCTCCCATACAAAATTACCTATTTTTAGACAAATAATTTTTTACCAATAATTTCCACACGGACAGCTGGATGGCATTGGACTGGATGGATATTGTAAAATATTATTTACACATGGTAGATTTTTTTTGGATCTAAATATTTTTTTTCTAAATTCTTTCACCTGTAATAATAGGAACTGCTTCTGTTATCCATAATGTGTATGCAATTTATTGTATTCCTGCATCAAGGCCACTCCGTGTTCAGCAATATCATTAACAACCTTTAACCTAGACCGAACTAATTCTTTACTTAATTTAAAGTCTGGATCTTGCTCCCAATCTTCAACATTTTTTTTAGGAAACCCGATTTAATACCCGTTATGCTGAAAAATCTAAATCTAGTATTGTTGGATACAAAATGCTCAAGACTTTTGGAATGTAGTAGGTTTCCATCCACTGTAACTCGTTTTTCTGGATGATCTACTCCTTCTATGTTTAAAGCATTTACCATATTCTTCTTAATTTCATGAGAAACTTTGTCATCAAAAATGCAAATCCAACTAGCTCTTCCTAAAAATACCAGAGATGACCTAGAATTTTTTTAAGGCTATTGCCGCTGTCTCTTTATTAATTGTTGCATAAGACTTCAAGTCTTTTAATAACTGGAGGTCATTTCTTGAAGCAGAAGGTCCAGAAGTGGATTCAAACCAATATTTAAGGTAAATATTAATTATAAAAATGCAAACATCCTGTATTCCACATAATTCGCTTTCGTTTAACTTGAACTGCTCTCTGAATAAATATATTTTTAAGGAATATATTGCCTTAGCCTTCCATCTAGCACGGTGAAGACCTGCTGGTGCTCTGAAGAATATTTGTGTTTTTGGAACATCCCGCAGAATATTATTGTCAGCTTTAGTAGCTCTTTGTAGTCCTCTCGTGGCTGAAACTCTTTAAGCAGATTTTCGGCAAAACAAATAGCATTCGCAGAATTCTTTACTTGTCTTAATATGAGATCATCCGATATGCCAGGTTTAAAATTGAAATGATCAATTTTTGTCCAGGCATTTTTAAACCTCTTAAAAAGTAATATTTCAGGACCGGTTGATATTCCCGAAATACTATGTATAAGTCATATTATATGACTTCTACATTTAAAACTGCGCATTCTTTTGTACGTCTTAACAAAATTTTAAGTTAATCTATGAAAAAAATCAAAATTCTCTGTCAAATAAGTAGCATAAATATGTAAAACTATGAGGGTGAATTCGGTCATTTGTATGGGAGGTACCAGAAGGGGTGTGACAAAGGTTTCGATTTTCTGGGGGTTTATCTGCTATAACAAGGTAGTTAAACTGGCCAAGTTTAAATGCCATCCAGCTGTCCGTTTGGAAATTATTGGTAAAAAATAATTTGTCTAAAAATAGGTAATTTTGTATGGGAGGTACCAGAAGGGGTTGCCCAATATAGTCCATATTCACTCACGAGTCAAATTTTTGCACGTGTTCATCTCACACAAAATTTTATTGAATTCAGTATTTTTACTAAAAAGATTTGTAGGTAAAAATATGGGGGTTAATTCGGTCATTTGTATGGGAGGTACCAGAAGGGGTGTGGCAAAGGTTTTGATTTTCTGGGGGTTTATCTGCTATAACAAGGTAGTTAAACTGGCCAAGTTTAAATGCCATCCAGCTGTCCGTTTGGAAATTATTGGTAAAAAATAATTTGTCTAAAAATAGGTAATTTTGTATGGGAGGTACCAGAAGAAGTTGGCCTATATAGTCCATAGTCACTCACGAGTAAAATTTTGGCATGTGTTTATCTCACACAAAATTTTATTGAATTCAGTATTTTTACTAAAAAGATTTGTAGGTAAAAATATGGGGGTTAATTCGGTCATTTGTATGGGAGGTACCAGAAGGGGTGTGGCAAAGGTTTTGATTTTCTGGGGGTTTATCTGCTATAACAAGGTAGTTAAACTGGCCAGGTTTAAATGCCATCCAGCTGTCCGTTTGGAAATTATTGGTAAAAAATAATTTGTCTAAAAATAGGTAATTTTGTATGGGAGGTATCAGAAGAAGTTGGCCTATATAGTCCATAGTCACTCACGAGTCAAATTTTGGCATGTGTTTATCTCACACAAAATTTTATTGAATTCAGTATTTTTACTAAAAAGATATGTAGGTAAAAATATGGGGGTTAATTCGGTCATTTGTATGGGAGGTACCAGAAGGGGTGTGACAAAGGTTTTGATTTTCCGAAGGTTTATCTGTTATTACAGGGTTATTAAACTGACCTAGTTTAAATGCCATACAGCTGCCCGTTTGAAAGTTATGGGAGAAATAATAATTATCAAAAGATGGGTAATTTTGTATGAGAGGTACCAGAAGGGGTGGGGCAATTCTGCCCATTTGCAATTCCATAACTTCGTTATGGAAAATATTAATACTGAAAAATTTTCATAAGGATCAGTTGAGGTTTACTCGAGTTATTCTGCTTATCCCTCAGGATGACGGTAAAATTTTGAATTTCGAACCCCGGTAGCGACCCCTAAACCTTTACGAAAAAAATTGAAAAAATTCAGATAGAGTTTTTTTGTACGTCTTAATAAAATTTTAACTTGGCCCATGAAAAATTCCAAAAACATTTTTTAAGACTCACCCTAAGGTACATAGCTATACTAACAAATAGATTGACCAACAGACACACATCCAAGTTCAATGTCCACGAAACAAAACGGAAAATGTTTTACTAAAATGCAAAACAAAAACAACAGCAACGCCACGGAATAAATGATATTAAGATGCAATTGAGACAACAAAACATTACTCAATAATGTTTTCGACAACAACAATACCACCACCACCAACCAAAGTAAATAACAACAAGAACGTCGTCTAAGTCAACAGCAACAACTGCTGCTACTGTTGACAACAGCGGCCGGCCGACAGCTCTGACGATCATAATGAATGACGAAATCTGACTGACTGACTAAATAGGAATTTTCTTCTTCCTCTGTGCATTTTTTGTTTGTTCTTTTTGTTTACAAAAAACAATACCCCGCGAAAGAGGAAGAAAAGAAAAAAACAACAACAATTCATTGGTTGAATTAAGCGATGATGATGAGGATAAATGATAAACCCCACAAATACCGCTGTTATTGCAAAATCAGAATTATTGCGAAAAACAGGCGGAACATGAAAATAAAAACAATTGCGAAAAATTCTGCAAAAAGACACAAAATTTGTTAACAATACAATAATGTACAGAGAATGGCAAAAGTAAAGACAAAGTTAAATGTCATTGTTGGATTCAAATTTAAACTTTGTTCTGCATTTAAGAAGATTTAAGAATATGTTCCGAATAGACGGACAAATATATCGCCGTCATCGCCAATATAGCCGATAAGGGTAAGGGACAATGATACACACAATGGAAAAACTGTAACAACAATAACAAAGCTGTAAGAGGACGTTATAAAGAGTAGAGTAGAGTCGACATTTCTACGGTTGTTGGTAATACCCCATTGAGAAAATTAGGCATCCTTGGCGGAACAAAAGCTTACAACAGGACTTATATCGATACCAGAGATCAGCACCGATATACCGCAACCGCCGGTGCACCGCGTCCGTACTTAGTATTTTTCATACGCAAGTGTTCGAAAAAAAAAACGTAACAAATCGACAGCGAGGCGGTTAGTATGTTGGTGGCGATCGCACCGACGTCGTATTCTTCTTCGTAATATTTTTGTTTGTGTTTCTTCGTCGTCGTGCTTAACCACCACCATAGAAAAAGCTCACACAACAAAGAATAATTTTTTGGTTCATGGTTTTTTGATGCGGTGGCAAACTATCCCGGTAAAAGAAAACAATATAACAAAAGGCACAAAAATATCCAAGCAGTTTGTTACCGCAGCCGCATAAACAGCGAGTACACCAGTAGTGGCGAAAACTCCTATCGCCGCAGATCACTGATCGATACTTTAAATCAATATTATGTTAATTATATACTGTAAGTTGTACAGAAATCGCCTTCAAATTTTGTTTGCTTATAACTTCTGTTTGGATTGACCGATTAACCTGAAGTTTAAGTAGGATACAAATTGAAGCAAATATAAAATATGATTCATCAACTTAGCATACTTTAGAAATAAGACTTCGGTATTATATTAGGTTAGTATAGTAAAGCACACAATGGGTTTGTCCTTTATGGATACAGTCAAATTTTATGGCCGTGTAAAGTTTAAATTTTTTTCCAACACTGGATTGAAAAAACAATTATTACAATTCTTTTGAAGTTATTTTAATTGATTCTAATTTTTTTCATACAACATTTAAAGACTTTTTTCAATAAATGCCAAAAAAGAAGTATCGTAAAAAGAGCGCTTAGTGGGTTAAAGTGTTCTATAAAAATGTTCTGTAGCGAATTTATGATTTTAAAATATCTAACTGTGACTGTGAGTAAAACATTTTTCATCTCATTGATTTAGTACTCAATTCTGAGAACTGCACGTGAAAGTATCCCCAAAAAGTAGAAGTTCTGTATCATTCGTTTTGTCAAGTTACATGCCATAATAATTTAATATCGATTTGAAGTTAGTAAGTATAGGGGAATTTGTCACGTTTTAGGATCTTTTGTTTGACATAACTCGAGAACCACTAGTCCGATTCAGCTCCTTTTAATCTGTTCATTTAACCTTTTTCTACATAAGCAACAGTTTCACTTTTCCATTCATCAAATGATTTTGAACTGGGTTTATTTTGTAGCAGTTACAATAAAACTGCTATACTCCGTGGCATATGATTTACGTGGAATATTACTTATGATAATCATACGCTACCATATAGTATTTATGTTATGTCAAACAAAAGATACTTACTTACTTCAAATCAATATTAAATTATTATAGCATGTAACTTGACACTTCTTTTTGGGGTTACTTTCACGTTCAGTTCTTAGAACTGAGTCCTAAAATCATGTACTGTAATTTAAATAATTTTTTTGAAGTATTTTTCTTAAACAGGAAATTACAGAAATATTCAATGAGGCAATTTCTCTTAAATTTCAAAATTTACATAGGAGATGTGTTACATTCTCACATCTTATTCTACACAGTGTTGGCGAGAAAAATGAAATCTTCAAACGGCCATAAACTTTTACTATACCCATACAGTACCAACTCTTTTAGTAAATTTACTATACTAACCTAATACATTCGTCTGGCATAGAAACTATTCATCCTTTAAAAGAGTGTTTTTGTATAGCAACAAACTTTAAAACACATTAAAGGTTTCACTCCAGGCCTTCTTAAAGTGCAAAGCGGGCGGGTGAATATAATGTTAGGACAGTGTATGCTTAGACAATCACGCAGAATACCGCCCATGTCATATTTTGAGAATTCAAGTCTTTAAAACGACAAAGATACGATGGCGGATGGGTTTAATCGATAACTAATCAGATGTTACCTTGACATTGAAATCAGAAGTTAAAATCGAACATTTAGACATCCTCTTGCTCTATTCGAACAAAGTATCATCAGACAAACATTCCATTGAATTGAAGTCGCGTGGTTGCGCTTCCTTGTGCAGATAGGTTTTTCGTGTAATTGGTGAGGTTCAAGAAATTAAAACAGCAATAACTTATTTTTTTGAACCCTTCACTGACATACATAGCTATGGACTAATTTTCAGAAACCATCGAAACATGTATGAAACTAGTATTGGACCTTGACAGATTTCGTCAGATTTAATTTTTGCAGTTTTTTGAGCTATTGTTCGCTAATGGACAACTTTAAAATTCTATTAAAAAAGTCTCATAGTCTGGCACATACTATTCCACAGAGTTGAGTTTAGTAAAAATTTCAAACAAATAACCTTTACCTCACAAACAACCTAACTTTTATTTTTTTTTTGTAAGTACTCGTACTTATTTCCCCTGCATATGTAGTATGTTTTACTCGTTTTAACAACATTTGCAATGCACATGTTTTTAATAAGATTATGAATGCGATGTGATGCGATGTGAGAAAAGTGATAATACAATTTACATGAGGGCAGCGATAGCACAAAGAGAGCAAACAAAAGAGCGAATGTAATAAGAACAGTAGGGGATTTCTTAACTACAAAAAATAAATACAGATACGACAGGCAGATACAAAAAGAGAAACATCTAAAGAGACGGAGAGAAAGAAGAGCGAGAGCGTGTGTGTGATTAGCACATACAAGAAAGAAATAAACGACACGTAGTGTGGTGGGGGGGTAAATAGTGGATAGGACTGATATTTTTCAAAAACTGATCATTGAAATTTTAATTCATAGCACTGCATTTGTCACCGATAATAATGGCGCGTAAATTGATCAGAAACACACAATTTGGCAGGAGGAGACACAACAACAATTTCACTAGTTATCACACACTTGTTGTAATCTTTCGTAATTTCTGCCACTGACTATCGAACCGAACACACGTACGAGGTGGAGAAGAAGGCAATGTGGACACCGTGTTATGTATGGCACGTTTTCTTTTCTATTTGCCTTTTTAATTATTTATTTCGCTGCTGATGTTATAGATGCACTTGCAGAAGGAAAACACAATACCGATCGATTGAAACATTTCTAAGCGATTTTTTTACGTTTAACTGAATACAAATTTGTATTGAAATACGGGAATTATTTTACGTGCTTCTAAAAAACCGAGCTAAACTTCAACTAAAGCTCCCTCTCCTCTATGAATAACATTTCACTTGCACCGCACACCGTACAAACACATATACAAGCATTACGATGACGAGCGATGGGGCGAATAGATGTACATATGTGGCTTTGGGCTCGAAAAGAATACGAGGGAGAGTGAGAGTAAGTAATGGTGTGTTTGTGAGAGTTCTTTCTTCAACAATAAATTAATAATAATATCCATATACACACACTCTTAAACAAATTAATAATATACATATTTCGTTTAAAACAAATTAAATGAGTAGCACCACTTGCGCTTCCTCCCATCCCACTATGACAACTGCTCTCTTTATTTCACTTACTCTCTCTCTCGCTCTTTTTGATTATCAGTCTTTTGAAATACATTTTTAGTTGGTAATAATAACAAATAAATAAAACAATAACAAATTTAACAAAAATTTCCAAGGCAAACACACCGAGTTTGAGTGTCATTCCCCTTGTCCCCCCCTTATCGTTCCATCCAATCGCTTGTCTTTTCGTCTATTTTGTTACAGTTGACGCATATGAAGAAAATTATCGACAAAAAACAACAGAAATAAGAGAATACTATAGACGAAGAGAGAGAGAGAGCGACCGAGAAAATTTTAGTATTTAACAAATAATGTTGCGGTGGTAATTTAACAAATTGTTGCCACAGTTGTATCCAATAGTAAAATATCCATAAAGAAAATATTAAACGTAAAAAAGTGAATTGTATGCTGGATTTTAAATGGAAATTAGAGTTATAGATACATATTTGCGAAAGTAGTTATAGGCAATGGTTTATATGTAACACATATCTGTGCGCATTTGACAAAACAACATATTTCCAAAATACAAATTTTCAGGAAGGCGAAAAAAACACATTAAATACCTAGTACATAAAACCTTTTGCATGCAAATTTAAAGAAATGTTAATGTTAAAGACCAATATTTGCCTTTTTTAAGCCTGGTTTCTGAACTCGAGCCCTAATCGTTTTCTAATAAATAAAAAATAAAGTTCTTTCGACAATTTTCTTTTAAGCGAGAAAATCGTTATTATTGCATCCTATGTCGAATTGTTTTTTTTTTTAACTGAATTTTAAGGATCAGAGGTAACTTATTTCAAATTAAGATACATATTGTGTCAAAAGCCCTTTAAAAAAACTAAATGCATAAAATGAAATAAGTTGTTTTGTCAAAACGACTGCATTCGTTTTTTGATTATTTTGAAAAACGGCCAACTTATTTGAGTTTGTTCTATTGTCATACCCGGAGACATGTTGATTTTGGCGTTATCGATAACTTTTGAGCCCGATATCCTAGAAAGATTCAGAAATATCCGTTTGTAAAAGTTATATTTATAACAAAAATACAGGAAATTTTCTCATTTTGAGATAAGTTGTTTTGTCAAATGTTAACAGATATATATGTAGGGTTGCCAGACGGGCTGGATTCGGCTGGATTGTCCAGCTTTTTTTATACTTGTCCAGTGTCCAGCTAAGATAAAATTTGTCCAGCCAAATAGTAATGTTAGAAAAAAAATAAAGCAAAGATGTTTGTGTTATAAATATTCTTATTAGTACATTTAACACAATAACTTTTTTTGTTGACCTTTTTATATTAAGTTTGTTGTTTTTTTTTTCTTTTTGTGTTTATTGTTTAATTTTAATTCTCAGAGGTTTGAGTGAAAGTGCAAGTTTTATTCATTTTTTTAGGGGTATTATTTAAAATCTCAAACATTGGAAAGACTGAATTAAAAATATTTAAGGTCAATTGTATTACTTTATATTACACAATTTTAAAAAATGATTTTAAAATAAAAAATTTTTATAAAAACTAAACTTGGAATATTTTTCGTAAAGACATTTTTTCAAAATGTCCAGCTATTTTTGCAATATCCAGTCTTTTTAATCCGCATGCCCAGTTTTTTGTGAATCTGGATGTGGCAACCCTATATTTATGGGTAATCATATTAAGTTTAAAAACCTTTCGATATCATATCGCATTAAATTCTTTTTACTTTTCAGGGTAAATGAATTCACCTCTAAATTCTATATTTCCACATAGTAAAAACATTTTTTTTAAAATACATAAATACATATAATTATTTGTAAAGACGTAGGTTTCGAATGTAGCAGATAGAAAATCCGTTAGCTTTCCTTTGGGAAATCAGGTATTGGGTACTACCAAGGAATAATATTAGTCCATCTTAGCTCATTCCATGTACAGGGTTCGATTTACCACTTTCGGTTCGAATCAAAATCTTTATTACAAAAGTGCCATTAGATTTGAATCGAAATCTGGTATACGAACGTGTTCTTACGGCCATGTAAATATGGCCGTAAATTTAATTCTTAAATTTCGGATTTTTATTTCAGAAAATGTGGACTAGTAGTTGAGTTATACCTCCCAATTGTGGCTATAGGAGCTCAGAAACTTCAAGACCAAAGCGGCTGATGAAGCAAGACCAACTGTGACATTCCGTGAGATTGAGGCATTCTTGTACATTTGTATGACAACCATTAATACAATATTGTATGTCCATTTGGCCGTAATAAAGATTAGTTCTTGTTGGAACCAAATTGCATGATGGTATTTCGCGTATTTTTTAAATTTGAAATTAATTTTTTCAGCGTTATATGTAAAATATGTAACATAAATATACCATAAGGTACAACATACTCTATTATACATTGTATACATATGCATATATAAAAACAGACAATAAAAAATATTTGAAAAAAAAACAATATTACCCATAGCGTGGTGCGATGAAAAAATTTTGTTAAAATGTTGTCATAACCCTACTGTACAGCCCTTATTTGGCACCCAATGATTTCCTCAAGAAAAACGCCCGAAGCAGATGTCGAATGGTTTAAAAACCGGTGTCCCAACCGCAGTGGAAAAAGTGCTAGCAAATTGGTTTGAGCGCATGCAAAAGTGCATTGATCTTTATGGAAAAAAAATTTAAAAAACTATAAAATCATTTCCAATGATGAATGATTGTTCTTCATTGCTGGGTCCGAATTATAAATAGCAACCCTCATACCTATTTGAATAATACAAATTTAAATTTTCTTGTTTTTTGTTTACTTAATCAAATATTACTTTAAAATATGTCTTATATTGTGTTAAAAATTTAACGCAGATATTTCAATATTTAAGGCGAAATATCTACTTGGAAGCTATAGAAGCAGTTAATTAGCCAGACAAAGTACAAATTGCGAAGTTTAAATGAATTCCGTTACAAGTTGTTAACGTTATGACCAATACAATATCTAAGGGTTTGGTGTCATATCTGCACCGGTGTACATTTCGGAGTACCGGTGGGACATAACTTTATACATATGTAAATAAGCTTTCCGTTAAGTTGCCAGTGGCTGCATCTATTAATGTGGTTGTTCTTACTATTGCACTGCAAGATCCTTCTGATGCAGGGCCCCGCACTATGCTATTGGGATTGGCCTTTTTCGAAGAAACAACAACATACATTTGCGTAAATTTTGTTCCACTAACAAACAAAAACAACTTTACCTATATCCCCACATCGACACCTTATCCCTCCAGAGCTTTCATCGAAACTTATCCCCCTTTGCCTTCCTTAAGTTCTACAGAAATTGGCAAAACCAAGGACTGCACTAAAAACGCAAACACTCGAATCGAAAGACATGAAAATGGCGAGTAAAATTGTGGGCAATAACAAATTTCAAGTGACCCATAAAAATGCCGCACCAAAACAAAAAAAAAAAAAAAAGATGTGCGGCAGAGTAAAGCAAAATAAAAACATTAAAGTCATCGCAAACAGCAGCAACAGAAACAAGAAGCATCTACCACCAAACCGACACACAAATGTTGGGACTACTAGACGGCTCACTCATTTTTACCGAACATGTCAGCGGGCAAACAAACTGCTAAATTGAATGCGCCACAATCTAAATGCAATCACCAAAAGAAATCAAGAAAAATGGCCGCAATTGTTGAAAGAGGCAAAACAAAACAATAACAACAAAAAACACAAAATAAGCGAAATCGACATGAAAGAAAAATGCAAACATCAAATAAATTGAATGAAAATTCAAGAAAAATCAACTTCGATTTAAAATCCTCAAATCCAATCAAGGGTGAAAAACAGCAACAGCAACAACAACATTACAATATCTACCAAGATATGAAACAAAAAGTAACCGGAGCGGCGGCAACAACTACAATAACTTGGAACGACAATAATAATAGAAGCAATAGCAACAACAACCAAAACACTCAAACGATTAACAAGAAATTTATTTAGTATTTTTAAGGAAACCTCAATGTTGTATACGAACGAACATAGAGAATCGCATCGAATACACACGGATACTAACTAACACAGCACGACAGAAAGCCGGAGCAAAGTCACACTATGTATATATGAAATGAATGCACAACAACAACAACGGCAAAGTCATAAAATGAGAAAGAACAGCCGTGGCGTGGGGAGAAGATACCCAACGAAATGAAATGTTATTAAGAAACGACAGTGGCGCAGCACCAAATGCTACATAGGCGGAGGGGGAACAAACGAACGAACGGACGTCTTGTCGTAACGTCGTTCAGCCAGGCAGCAATACTCATTACACACACTCTCACTTACTCGCCGGCTTAAGTCCATGGACAAGTCGTTCGTTCATTCGGTCGGTCACACAGTACGGCTGACAGACGAAGTGTCACGTTAAATAAAGTAGATTGAGTATAAAAAAAACAGGCAAACACAAATCTACCGACACACGTACATAATTTCAGCAATAAATTGTATAGGGTTGCCAAAAGCCGTGGAATTATCAAGTCATGTGGATACAGTAGACATATGAATCGTATAAAACATTTCCCCATATTACGTATGTAGTATATCGTAGTTGATAAAATTCGATTGTTTTTTAATTTGAATAAAATTAGTAATAGTTAACAGAATTGTAAAGTGTTGAGAATTTCTCATTATTCGATGAAGAAGAACATAGTAGGACCAAGCACTGTCATATTTCAGTCTTACAAACGACATCAGCGATGCCAAATTTGGAAAACGACAAAGATTCGACGTGACTACGACAAACATAAAAGGGATTGTGCTTCAGGGAACAAGAAAAATTAGATCAATTGTAATTGGTTTCTAAACTAATAGTACTACATTTATTTTGGAAAAAATTACGAAAATGTACACCAAAATGTTATAAATTTTGTTTTAAACCTAGTCATATTGTAAATTACACAGTGATACAAATGTGAAGGAAAAAAATATACATATAAAGTAGCAAATTTTAGCATAACTCATTCTTTTTTCAACCGATTCTTATATTACCTATTTTTGAAAGCTACTTTAATATAGCATAATACAAAATAAAAAATATACATTGCGCAGCTTCATGATCTACTGAGAGCGTTGGGAAAATGAGAATTCGCAATTTTTTTTCGGGGTTGTTTTGCTTAAACTACCGCCGTTTCACTATTTTTTAACCGATTTTCAAAATTCTTTTTTTTAATAAAAGGTGAAAGTCATAGCTTTAAAACAAATGTAAGCTTTTAAAAAGAAGACGGTTTACAAAAAGAAGACTTATGAATTTTGGAACTTGTAATTTTGGGAATATCGCCATTTCACTTAATTTGCTATAAAAACATTACTTAACGAAGTGACCGAGAAAAACTAAAAGTACCACTTTACTCTATGGACTCTAATCTAACAGAAATGCTACATGAGAACCCCTGTATATTTTGTATGTAGCACAGTGTTATTATCTAGTAGAAAGTTCTTGACTATGTAAGACTGCTTCCATTTATTCTACATTCCTGCTTTTTCAAGTTGTATTTTTTTAAATAGTATACATTCGTATATTTTTTCAGCTGATCAGCTACAAGTGCCCTCAAATTCTCAATGAAGTTTATGTCCGTTGGCTTTACCAGCACGTGTAGATAATAACATGTACACCAAGTCGTATACAACGAAGGACAAAAAGTGATATCCAAAAGTGGTTATATTAATAGCCCACCTCGTATCCTAGACTTACCCCCAATGGACTTCATTAACAGGCAAATTGAAAAGTACCCGGCAAAATTCGTTTTTTTTTATTCAACATAATTCCCTTCTAGGGTGATACACTGATTAAAGCGACCCTCCAACTATTCGATACCATTTTTGTAATACGATTTGTCCTTTACTTCAAAATAGGCCTCAGTTTCGGCTATCACCTCTTCATTCGACGAAAATTTCTTTCTAGCGAGCATTCATTTGAGATCTGAGAACAGGAAATTGTCGCTGGGGACCAGATCTGATGAACGGTGGATGCAAAGCCGTTTTCACTGACTTATGGCACGGTGCATTGTCTTGGTGAAGCAGCACTTGCTTTTTCTTCAAATGCGGTCGTTTTTCGGCAATTTCGTCCTTAAAACAGTCTAGTAACACTATGCCACTCTATGT
Organism: Muscina levida; assembly: GCA_964034835.1. Lineage (NCBI taxonomy): Eukaryota > Metazoa > Arthropoda > Insecta > Diptera > Muscidae > Muscina > Muscina levida. Next base: position 65,391,331 of record OZ035880.1, on the reverse strand, counting down.
AACGCTAGTCAATGAAAAATGCAGACGTCATAACCAGCTAACCGACTGTTGCGTTTTTCCACGCTTTGAAGCGGGTTCATCGTGTGCAGTCCACTCGGATGACTGTCGATTGGACTTCGGAGTGAAATGATGGGGCCATGTTCCGTCCATTGTCACATATCGAGGCAAAAAATCGGGTTTATTACGCTTGATCACCTCCATACACTGCTCCGAATCATCAACTCGTCTTTGTTTTTGGTCAAAAGTAAACTCGCGCGGCACCCACTTTCATGTGATGTCACGTACAGTTGATATCTTTTACGGTCATTCAAAATAATTTTGTGTAATTTTTAATGTTTTCGTCGGTAACAACCTCTTTTGTGCGTACATCAATATTTGATGGTTGATTTTCCCGGGGTAGTGTCCGAATCTCGTCATCAAGCCAAGTTTTTGCTTCAACAGTATATTTTCGCTTCAAAAAGCAATATTTTATCAACGCGCTAAATTCCTTTCTATCCATTTTTTTTCACAATATCAAAAATTGCTTTACTCAAAATGCTATAATTCACAAACTAATGAGCCGACAACTGTCATATGTATACTCGCGTCTTTTGAAGGTAAGGGCTAACTAAAAACTAATTCTAGTACCGCCATCTATGTGTCACGCCAGGGACTTTTCAATTGACCTGTTATTAAACGTAGTTTTCAAGCGATTGGAATTCTTTTCTACGTGCGGCTACTGAGGTATCATTTTCTGTTGTTGCTGCCATATAAGATAAAGAAAGTTTTCAACAGTCGTCCCGTGTCTCTCGAGCAGTAAAAGGAACATATTCGCGAGGAAATGCGTAACATTTCTCGCAATAACTGTAAAGTCGTCATTAAAAATCTCCGATGCTGCAAGAATTACTAATAGATCCTATTTAAGAATTGCCATCTCATTTATATAGTTTAAAAAGAAAATATAATTTTGATCCCCCTGTATTGGAACACCAAGTACCTATATTCATATACCTAGATACAAACTATTCAATTGGCAACACTGGTCTGATAATATTTCTACGCTAGCAAAACATCCATTCCGTTCTCCAAAGTTTCTCAACATAAAAAATAATACAACAATACAGCAAGAAAATAAATTGACTCGATTCGTAAACGCCGCATGGAACGACAGCAGCAGCATTGTAGTCTTTTCTTGAATCAAAGCCATAGCGATGATATCGCTAGGCGAGTGAGTGCTCGTCTTGCGCCTTGCCATAGATACACAAGAACACAGGCAAGAAATGCCAAGAAAACGAAGAAATAATGCACACTTTTATTCTTGTCGACTACAGAATATCGAAAATACAACGACGTCGACGACGAAACGGCAAAATGACGATGACGACTTCGTCGTCGACTTGAATACAAAGGAATTAACACACAGAAACTCTCACACACCCAAGGTAGCTTTTGTATGAACAGCACAACACAGCACAGCGCAGAGAAAAATGAAATGAAAATGATTGTTTGTAGCGTAGAACCCTCCACCTCAACAGCAACAACAACTTACGTCTTTTAATAGATAAGAATTACCCAAACCCTAGAGGATCTAAAGCCCAAGAACAAACACAACAAGCAAGCAAGCAAAGCATAGCAGCAACATCATTCCTCCATTCAGATACCAAGAAGAAATAACATTAGTTTCTATTGTTGAAGTTGGCACCGACCAAGAGGACGTCAGGGAAGAGAAGACGGCAACTTACTCCCAAACCCATACCCCAACTTACCGGCCGGCTGTCTTACACTCTGGCAATCTCAATTGAATTCAATCCATAATAAATATAAAATGACTTGAGAGTTATTCATTCCGACAGAGGGGTCGGTCGGTCGGCCGATTGGTTGGAGTATCAGTCAGTCGTCGGTTGGGTAGGTTGGATAATAAGAAATGTTTGTGTACAGCACAACACGATAATGACGACGATGGGTGTGTGAGTTGCGTCCAGCGGTCCTCTGTTGGGTTAGGGTCACAAATGTAATAAAACCACACTGTCAGTCAATCCAATAAAATACGAAAAGATATGGGCGACGGATGGTATGCTTGATTTGCAATGAAGAAGAGTTGAGTGCAGTGTACTGCCAGCATAACATGCATGTCTGAGTTGGAGTTGGAAAGGGGAACAGAGCGTTCGCCTTTTGGTTTGGGTGTCGCTGTCTAATGTGCACTGAATGGCCTTTTAAGTCTTTCATTTGCAAATATATATACTTACAAGTAAAATGTGCGACAATTCAAAGTCTACTTTTGAGAAAAGCTAAAAAAATAGAGCTGACGAGGAAAAATGTGTATTAAAAAGGGATGGAATAAATATGTAACCAAAATGGCATACATATAAATGAACAGTGTGTAGGAATTGAATAATGGTTATCCTCTGAATGCTTCATGTAATATGGAGGTCACACATTGTCGGATAAAACTGTTAGACTACATTTCCAACAGCGTCTTTAGAGATTTCTTCACTAATTTGTTATTGAAATTAAGAAAAAAAAGTTAACTGATATCTAATAAAGCGTATTTGAAGTAGGGAAAGAAGCAATCGATAATGGTACCTTTCTCATAACCGGAGGAAAATCCCAGGCAATGTCAAACTGCGAAGAAAATTTTGCTAGATTATGTCTTTCAGCGGATGTTTTTTGGATCCTTAAAAGGCCTTTATTAAGGGCATTAAACAGCTTTATAAGCAATAGCTATGACCATCGGCTCCCTCTCGCACGACAAGTTTGTTTATACGCTTCTATCATTAGGTTTTGAAAGAAATTTGAGAATAAGAGGTGATGTTCTCAGAACCGGACCTTCAGAGTTCGGGTTAGAGTAAGACTTCTAGAGTGCAAGAAATGTTACAGTGGAAGCATCTCAGGGCTTCCTTATGGCGTAGTCGACATTCGACAACATTCGATTGTTTTTTTTTATTTGAATAAAATTAGTAATATTTAACTGATGAAGAAGAATATGATAAGAGCACGAACAAGTTGTATTTCAGTCTAACTAACGACATCGGAGATGTCATATTTGAAAAACAACAAAGATTCGACGTGACTACGACATACATAATAAGGGGGAATATCTTCGTTGGTGAAATTTCTCTGCCTCCTAGTGGGGACTTGATGCTCCTGTATGCATTATTGTCGCAGCTTTAGATGCGTAGGCAAGTGCGGTAAACTCTTTGTTGAAGTTCTAGCTGGAAGTATCATCAGGATACTTCTCTCGTTGGAAGCCCTATCTACGTATTCCTAAGTGCAAAGTCCTGAAAACAAAGGACATATCAAAAAATTATTCAAACTTTAAGAGTGTACATTTTACCCAGTACAACATTTTTCAGCTCATTGACTTGGGACTTAATTCTGAGAACTGCACGTGAAAGTAACTCCAAAAAGAAGAAGTTCTGCATCATTCGTTTTGTCAAGTTACATGCCATAATAATATCGATTTGAAGTTAGTAAGTATCGTATAAGGAAACTTGTCACGTTTTAGGAGAACCAATAGTCCGATTTACCTGAAGCAACAGCTTCACTTTTCCATTCATCAAATGATTTTGAGTAGTATTTATGTTAAGTCAAACAAAAGAGCCTAAAATGTGACAAATTAACCTATACGATACTTACTTACTTCAAATCTATATTAAATTATTATGGCATGTAACAACGAATGATGCAGAACTTCTTCTTTTTGGGGCTACTTCCACTTGCAGTTCTCAGAATTGAGTCCCAAAATCATGTGTTGTAATGTGTTAGTCATTAGAGACCGAATCAAATACATTGAAGTTATCTTCCAGGCACATTGAATTTTATCGGCAACATATATCGGAGTTATGATTTTTGACCGAGTACGACTGCTAATTTACAAATAAATTATGCATTTCCGGTCTGTTTCAACCAATTGGAGGAATGGGACCTACTAGACGCCAGGAAAGGATATTTGGCATAGTTTTTTTACTATGACATAGACTTAATATCACTAAGACGGCCCACCACCTAGACTGTCTATAAACAAGCGCTACGTCAAAGTAGGCTTGTCCGTGCTTGGAATTATCGCTATGGATATGATACGACTTTGATGCTAGCATCAGTAAGCAAATAGTATCAACAGTCTGAGACATGTTACTGCAGCCTACTCAAGCTTTGGAAACGAATCACTGATTCATCTGTAGATAGGGACAAACATTTAATATATGAGTTAACGAAAAAAACTCTTTCTCTCTACATGATTTACCACATCAACAGATAAAATGTTGCGGTGCAGCCTTTTCGAACCATTGTCCCACTGTAGTAAACATGCATTAATAATATCAAAGAGAAGAAACAAGCAACACATAGTACTGGGAAATATAAGAGATTTAAAAGAAGTAGAAAAACTGACAGCAAATTCGTACAATGTAACCCAAACAACCAGGCGACAGAGCAACCTAGCGTGTGACTGAACAACTGCCGCCACGTCAGGCAACCAAACGAATAAACGACAAAGTTATTTCTTTTGTAAGTGTGTACATTAAGTTTGCTTCGTCGTTCGTTCCGTACGCTCTCGAGTGGTTTGGGTTAAAACTGAAATTTCAAAAGAAACATTGTAAATAGAGGAGAGAAATACTTGCAACTTAAATATATCGTAAAGAAACACAGACACAAGCCGCCGATGACGCCGACGACGATGTTCGAAAGGATGACACAAACCAAACCAATACAAATGAGTGGTGCTCTGTCAAAAGGGAGGGAGCGAAAGGACGTGTTGGTTTGTTGTTCACTCAAGCGAATGGATTATGGGTTTGAATACCAAGACTGAACCATCAGAAATTTTATGTAGAGTCATGTCTTTGATGTTGTCGTATATATATTTTTCGCTTTTGCCGTTGTTGCTGCTTTAGTCTTTGTTGTAATAATGAATTTCGAGAACGACGACAACAGCGACGATAAAAAGAAAAATTAATGCGACAGACACACACAACTAAAGTCTCTTATGTTTGTTCGTTTGACAGTTCGTCGCACGTTCAGTTTGACCGAACGTGGCATTCGCACAGACAAAATATAATGCAAAAGTTGGAGGGGCGAGAACCGGTATAACAGAATGTCAAAGTGAGACTCGCATACCGGCGTTGGATGACGGAATGATATTATGGAGAATACTACAAACAAATTTAAACTTTAGATTACTATCCGGTGCGAAGCCAGCTTTGTAGTCGACGGCGATGTTTATATTGAGAAGTAGAGACAAGAGACATTACGGCTTACAAATGGAGTTTGAAAACTGCACATTCGATATATCTCAATTACTCAATAAAAATTAAATGTAAATTAAATAAGGCATAATTATAGTAATGGATATTCATAATATGTAAAATATACTTTATTGTGGAAAAGCAAAAGAATACAAGTTACTAAAGATGGAACGTGACGAAATTTAGACTCTGACATTCATGGGAACATGGATATCCCTAGATTTAAGGAAGAGAAACCAGAAATTGACCACTTGACAATCGATGGAAACCACGTCTCCAGCGTTATGAACGTGGCTGCGCCAGAAGAAAAGAAACATAGACATCGCAGGGCTGCATACCCCCGAGATAGACAATGCCTATTTCAATCAGCTCTCTCAATTACAGCAAACAAACGTCATATTGCGCATTCATTGATCACTGCCGCAACAACCGTACTTTGGTATGAAAAATAACTTTCAGTCAAATCCTGGTACGATGAAGAATCTCAATAATCGTCTAGCGAAAGAAATGCTGCATACGAAACAACACTGCAGCCATTATTAACGTATGTTGGGGACCGAGAAGATAAGAAAAGGATAACCAAAAAGAAAACTATTAAAATAGATCAGGAAAATTGTTTCAAAAGTTAGCCACAACTGTAAGGACAGAGATGGTAATCTGGACACGAACTCGCAGTGTGCTGCAAATATGGATGTAGCTTTTTGGATATCTGTTTGTTCCTGAGAAACATAGGAGATCACGCCAACCATGGATAAAGAAGTATAGTGTATACGACCGAGCAAAAACGAGATTAGCACGGAAAGTCCTCCATGACCGACACAGATATTCAGACTATGACAAAACGCTGTAGTAAACCCAAGAAAAGCAGGTCAAACTTTACCATTTTTCTGTATTCGACCGTCCGAGAGATGACATGGCTGAGTTTAGTAACCCAGCGAATCTAATAGTTTTTGAGGAATCAAGCGGAAAGCTGCAGTAAACATTACTGGTCCCATATACAATTAAAGTTACATGACGTTCGCGTGTGCCGATGATATACATATCATTGACCGATGATTGCGGGATGTTACTGCTGCCTAAACAAGCATTGAGATGTGCCCAGGAGAAGGTCAGGTGATAAACGAGGACAAAATAAAGTTAATTATTTCAACGAAACAAAGGTTGCGGAGCTGCGAGAATTGTCAACTTGGAAACTTAAAAGATTTTATCAAACTTGTCAGCCTGAAAATCAAGAAAAGTGTTACTATGAGCTTAACAAGCATGTTAATGAGAGAGGGCTTTCTCTACAAATATAAATCCAAATGTACCAGACACTGGATACTCGTATTAGCTATCTACAGACGCAATAACCTGGGTAATGACAAAAATGGATTAATCTTTGCTGGAAGTCGTTGGCTGAAGTTAATTTTTATTTTTAAAGTAACGAACTATATGCGGGGCCGTCCGTGGCATGATAGTTAGAACATGCGACTATCACGCGAAAGATTCTGTGTCCGGTTACCACCTCCAGCCTTCTACATTTTTCTTCCATTGCCGACCCTCTGTAATGCAACAATCGGCATGTCAATTAAAAGCTTCTCAAACAGTGACGTTCGCATTCGTCGATAAACAAGTAGGTGCCGTTGTGTGAGTCTAAAAATAGAAAGCTCATTAATTCACAACAACGCGAGAAGCTATCCCATACCTTATTTATGGGATATTAAGTTTTTATTTTTTAAGAAATATCTGCGGATGGCAAGACTGAAGCGCTTGGGATTTAATTTATAAGAAGAAGAAGGGTATTCCAGTGAACGGCTCTAAACATTTATCAAGAAAATCGTCTTTCAGATTGATTACTTCAATTACTTCAGCTGCTAGAGAATTTTTTTTAAATCGATTAAGTTTTTTTTGAGCTGACTAAAACTAACGCTCAATTCATGAGATTTTGGTTAACTCCCCCACAAACTACAATCTGGGGAATTAAGAATAAATAATTAGTTAAAAGAAAAGACCCATATTCAAATACCAATAAATAAATAAGATGTAAATAAAAACATGTACTCGTATATCCCTTAAGACTTACTCGCAACAACAACATTACGTCCGTCCACAGCGTATAAAAACGATGGTCAACGGCAACGAAAAGGAGGACTACTTAGTCACCCATAACATGAATTGGGGCTAAATGTTGCTGCCGACGCTGCCACCGCCCATCAACAACAATGTTGCCTTGCTTAACTTAACTAGAACAACAAAAGCAAGAGCAACACAGAGACATTTAGAAAATGTAGGTAAACTAACAGGGCACACAATCAAATGTCATATGACCCACCGGCCGGTAATGGGTAAAAATAACACAGTGTGGGACACCGAAAAGACGCTTATAAATTGCTGGGTGGGTGGTGGTAGAGTGACAGCAGACCAGTTATGTAGGTGGTAGAGCCGTAGTAACATAAAATCATTGCTGCAGGGCGTTGGTGTCTCCAGTATGTGTGAACGTATTACGTGTCGCCCGATATACATTGTAAGGCTGGCTCCTACCCTCCATAACACACCCTCCAAATACTACAATACAATCACGTGCATTGTAATGGCATTAGAAGAGAAACCATCCACAACAATTCGACTACCACGACCGCACGACAAACATCTAACCAAGTCGCAAAGTGAACGTTATTTGGAAGCTAAAGGAGTTTATTGTCGTCCAAGGACTTAGTTGCGTATTTTAGCATGCAACGACGGCGGAAGGGAGAACAACGACTACCAAACCCTAAAATGATTCAAATGGCACGTACATAACAAATACCAAAAACGACAAGAGAAGGGGAAAACAGCCAACAAGTGTTGATAAAGGATTAAGGACACACAATTTGTTTTTGCTGCTGCTACCTACGTAAAAAAGCTAAGCAAAAAAACCGAGAGCCAAGCAACCATCATGTCCGCAAAAATTTACGCTGCTGTTAAATAACAACAACAAGTGGATAAAAGGTGGCACATGTTGTCATTGTTGACGTGAAACAATAATGGAACGTAATACCTATATAAACGATGATGTCGTAGAGAGCAGGGCAGGCGGGGGAGGGATACGCACCTTGATTTCTAAAGCAATGGTTAAGAAACCACGGCACCATTACAGTTTTGGCATCGCATAAAGAACATTCAACAAATGAATGGAGGACAGACAGACAGCATTGCAAATATATAACTCAAAACTCGTACAATAACCTCTGCTTGTTTTTTTTATTAGCAAGGGCCCCATCTCGTATATGTCTCAACAACTAAAATACTCTGTATTTACGTATTTTATAGTAAGCTAAGGTATAGCAGCTCCCTTAGACATCTTGGCATCATGAAACTCTTTTGTTTTTCGCTTTCTTATAAATTTGATAGCTTTTGGGGGCAACTCAAACATGTTTAGATGGAGGCTGGATTTTAAGAATTCATACAATATACGATTATGGTAATTTATACTTTGTCGCTCTCTTGTCGAGGGAAAATTAACCCACATTTTTTCTTGAATAAAAAAACTGCAATTGTAAAGATGGCATAAGTTAAAGTAGCGCGAGGTGGGAACTTACAGGGTTCAGTCATGCTGGAACTGTAGTAAGCGGTATTAAAAGCTGATTTTCAATGATATAAACAACACATTGATGAGCAAGATGAGCTGCGTAACGTAAACTTTAAAATATTTGGAAATATGAGTCAGTAATGTAAGGAGCAAATTGTCTGCAACTGTTTCCTCTTACTTTAGGTACGCCGAACCAAAAAAAAGAGAAAAGTATACTTGAATCAAACCAAAGCGGTGTCAAAAGTATGGTAAGTACGGTTTTTCTTAAATCAAGTACAAAATACTTGATTCAAGTACGAAATTTTAAGCGCCATTTTGTTAATTAATCTGTACTTGATTTATGCAAAAACTGTACTCAATTAAATCCAGATGTGTACTTGATTGGCAAACTTGTATTTGAATTAAGTCCGTTTTGGGCTTGACTTAAGCCAGATGTGTACTTATTTTAAGTCATATTTTTTCTTAATGTAAGACTGATCCGTACTTATTAAAGCGTGATTTGTAATTGATTTGACCCCTTTTTACACTTGAATTAAGCCTGACCTTTACATGATATAAGGCATATTTACGCTATATATAACTTGATCATTACTTGATTTTAGCCATATTTAAGCTTGATTGAAGCTTGGTCTGTACTTGTTTTTAAAATATGAGTTTGGAAATATGAGTCAGAAACTAAAGGATCAAATTGTCCGCAACTGTTTCCTGTTTTTTTTTAGATTTGTTACTATGGAATAGTGTGGACCAAGGTAAAGCCTGACTTACCATCTTCGCTATTCTATGAGTCTGTAGCACGTGTTTGCAATGCAACTTCAAATTCGAGCCTGAAGAACCTACCAGAGATTTCGATATAAGCCATAACCCGCGTGATGATTAGGACTGTACATTTAGGGATTCTACACCAACCGATCAGGCGGGAAACTGAGTCCAGGGGTTCCAGATCCTCACGCTACAAACACGAAATTGTAAAGAATACTCTACCATCGAGGCAATAGCGCAAAACCCCCAAGGTGTATAACCAACTATGTCGATGACTTATTTGCAATTGCCAAGAGGAGTGAAACGGACGAAACGCTGAAGACTCTCAACACCTACAATAAGAATTTGTAATAAAATACAAAAAAGACAACAATACAACTTACCTAGACCTTAATCCGTTAGAAAAGGAAATATCCCAGCGGTAAAAATACCCATTACATAATGATGTCAGCTATATTTAATAGCAATCAGTGATGATTCTCTCGCTTATATTTTCCCTTAAATTAAGCATAGTAGTGGCATAGACCGTTAAATCGGTCTACGTTATAAGCGTTATAAGCGTACGTTATAAACTTGATAACACGCTTGATTACGAAATAAATGATGATGGTAGTAGGCGTCATTGCAATCAGAGTTATAGTGAGAGGACGATATTATTACATTACACACGCATTACATTCTAAGTACTTAAATCCTCGCTTACAATGTCATACTGATGTCATGGACTACTGAATAGGTACTTCGTTTCATTTACCGCTGGAATGTTGTTGCTAAATTGATACAGAAAAGCATCAGCTTCTTAGAATGTCAGTAGTGTGTAATGTAAAAAAATATCGTTCACTCATATAAGTCCGACTGAAATAGCACCTACCTACACACTTACTTCGTAATCAAGCAGGTTATCGAGCTCGCAAAAACTCCGCTTAAAACACAACTGCACCTGAAATAGCACTTACTGACATCCTCGTTACTTTGTAAGGAAGTGCGGTTAAACGGCCTACGACACTCCTTTAAATGTAAGGCGGAACATAAGCGAGAGAATCATCACTGATTGCTTCTAAATATAGCTGACATTATCGATTACGTAATGGGGTTTTTTTAGCGCTGGAAATATACCTTAGCTGGACTTAAAGCCATTAGAGAAGGGATTATGTTGTTGCTAAATTGACACCAAGAAGCATCAGCTTCCCAGCGGTAAATAAAACGAAGTACCTATTTAGTGATCCATGACATGGTAAGCGATCGATCTAAATACTAAGAATGCCAGGAGTGTGTAATGTATAAAGTATCGTTCACTCATATAACTCCGATTGGAATAGTACCTACTGACATCGTCACTTACTTTGTAATCAATCGTGTTATCAAGCTCCCATAAAACACCGCTTTTAACACAACTGCATCTAAAATGGCACTTACTAACATCGTCGCTTACTTTGTAAGCGGGGACGCACCGATTAAACGGCCTATAACACTTATATGCCAAAATTTAATGGAGAATATAAGCGAGAGAATCACCACTGATTCTACTTAATATAGTTGACATCAGCGATTAAGTAATGGGTGTTTTTACCGCTAGGTTCTTGACGACTTATACATTTTCACTCAGTACATCCCCTCAAATCTATAATTAACACTGCCACAAATTTGATAAAATGTGTAGGTCTATAACTTAAAAAAAACCGAAAGATGTTATGTATTAAAAACTTCCAGTCGAATACAATTAGAATCTTACTTAGGAAAGAAACACGAATAAGTAAATTAACGGCCAAAGAAGTCTCTAAACTTGAAAAAAAATCTTAATTCCACTTAACATTCCATTAATGAGATGAAATCAACAAAAACATATACAATTCAAAAATTATAACACCTATGACAAGGAAAAGTATGCATTCAGCACCAAACCAAAAATATCTAACAAACGAAATCATTTGTTGTGCATGACATCAAATGTTACGGGATGAGGCCAATGTATGCCATGGGTACCACTAATATAAAGCTAAAAACTAGATTAGGCAACATTTTTAAACTTATTTTTCGCAGTAACATCAGATTTTGTTCCTGGAATAAATTGTATTTGAATTGCATTTGTCAGTTGAATGAAACTCTGCTAAATCTGAAGCTATTATTCTTCCTATTTTATGAACGTATTGTATCCAACATTGTATTGGGTTTTACATTTCCAATGAAATGCTGGAAAAACCCATGCAAATTATTTCGCTCCAAAATAAAAGTTAAAAAATGTTGATGTTACACAGAATTTTGATATGGTTTTTAGCAACATTTACATACATTTTCAAATGGTATAAAGAAAATGTCAATTACTTTCAACGAAAATGCTAACGCACGAAGCTAAAATGTTGATTATTTTAACGAAGAAGCTTAAAAACTTTGTAATCAATAGAACACACTTCTAGTAAGAGCCTATTGAACTCCCGTTAATAAAATCTCTAAATCAAAGCGTCATAATCAATACAAAAATCGACTTTGATTATTCTGTTATCAGGCCAGCCTGTCAACCCCGATTAAGAAAAACCAAAATATGTTTTAATTTTTAGCAGATAAGCGGCTTCCTAACTGAAGAAAACTGACCTCCAAAGAAGAATGAAGGTCGATCCGTAATAAATAACGAAATATTTAAAAATTAAATTAAACAACGTTTCATCAGTTCCAAAATCCCATTAGGCCAACGGGAAAGGAAAGCTGCCAGCCAATTTGTTTTGAAATTGGTAATATACATATGTAAAGATTTATCAAAAAGACAAATAACCGTATCAAAAGCAAGACGTCTGTTTCTTTCTCCGTTACAGAATCTGTCCAATACATTAAGAAAACTGCGAAAACAAACAAGAAATGAGCCGCCAGGTCATAACATTACCAAAATAAAGCAAATGAGTTTTCGCGCCAAAAAATAAAAACAACAGTACGTCATACCAATGTGGTTGTTATTGTTGTGCCCCATTGTTGAACTCCAGATATAGAGTGGTGGAATGAGCATCCATCAGCAGCCCCCCCCCCCCCCTCTCCCTCCTTCAAAAGTTTGGAATTGAATCAAAAAGCACTCTCGCTTAGTTGCCGCCATCGTAAAGTTAAAGTAAACACTTAACAACAATGACTCGACACTCGTCGTCAAGTTGCTGCAATGAGCGAATATGAATGTAAGATGGAAAAAAAAAGAATTCAATAGTCCGATGCCAGTTAAGGATTGAACATCATCACGACCACTTGTAGTTTGCAATCACACAGATGTAGTTGAAGTAGCTCCTCTGCCCACCCCAATCAACAACATTTTATCCGCAATACTTAAGAGGTTTTATTTTGCTCTTTTTGCAGAATTTGAGCATCTTTATGTTGCTTGGCCCGCATGAATGTTGGCAAATGATGATGACGATAATGTTTTAAACAAACGATGTTGATAATGATGATGACGTCGTTGTTGCAGTTCTTGTTGGTGATATCAACAATAACGCCGTCGCTATAGTTTGTCTGTCTGTCCTATATTGAAAGTGACGAATGTATGGCGTGTAGGATGACGGCGAGCTTAACATACATACATTTGTTGTTTTTAGAATGACACTGACATTTTATAACTAAGTTAAGGACTGTGTGTAACCGCCACTAACATTCTCCGTCATAAACAACAGTTTCAAAGAATAAACGATATAATCCTAAACACGTGTACTCGTCGTCGTTCATTCAACCTGCAGCAGAGTAGTAATGTAGGAACTGTTATCATGTTTTTGCTTTCACCTCTAGTATGGAGTCGATGACTTTGCCGAAGGCAAATGTGGCTCCATACACATAGTCAAGGAGAACTTCACAAGCTCGTCAAAATAGTTAAAATTTTACTGCTTAAAGTTTAGTAAGAAGGCTCAATGTTGAGCAGACTAAACGACAAATACCCACCTATGCCTAAAAAGACACACACACACATAGTCAAGGAGAATTTCACAAGCTCGTCAAAATAGTTAAAATTTTACTGCTTAAAGTTTAGTAAGAAGGCTCAATGTTGAGCAGACTAAATAACAAATACCCACCTATGCCTAATAAGACACACTCCTGAAACAAAAACAAGTAATATAAAAACACGAAGAAAATAATAAAGAAGAACCCCCACAAATGTTGACAGCCCCCGCAAATGTTATAAGGACCATGAAGGATATGCACCTCCGAACTCTCTACAGATGTGGTTCCTCTATCAGAATGGCGGATGTCCTCGACAAATACGAGGCTAACATCACCGCCATACAGCAAATGCGATGGACGGGACAAGAATGCACACGAAAAAAGGACTTTGACATGTTTTACAGCTGCTCTGCAGAAAGGCACAAATTTGGATGTGAATTCATAGCCGTTTAACACTGTAAGTGACCGAATAGCCACTATCCTCTGATTTATTTACACGCCCCGACAGAAGACAAAGACGAGGACATTTAAGATGTATTCTAGGAACGTCTGAGGGAAATATATGACCGCTACTTGGCCATGACATTAAATTGTTCTGGGTGATTATAAAGCTAACATAGAAAGAGAAGATGCTCTTAGTTCGGCAGTCGGAAAATTTAGTCTACACAGCAGACTGGTTAGCTTCGTGTCGGCAAGAAACATGGTAATGAGTGGAACCAGATTTCCGCAACCTGGAAGGCAATCCAAGTGTGTTTACCAACTATCGCGGAATCAGCCTTTTACCCATCGCATACAAGGTCCTGTCTAGTGTGCAATGTGAAAGACTAAAGGCCATCCTAGCGAAACTGATTGGACTGTAATCAGATCTCTTTCCCACATCATAAATGAGATGACCATGCCTGCAGTAAACACGACTGGTGCCATCTTTAATAAAAGTCACATACTACTCGCGTAAGCTGATGATATATATATATATCATTGACCGAGGACTGCGGGATGTTACTGTGGCCTTTTCAAGCATTGAGAAGCAGACGGCAGAAGTGGGTATGGTAATAAATGAGGATCAAACCAAGTTATTTGTTTCAACGAACAAAGTGTCGTTGGACCCATCATCGTTAACGAAGGGTACCGGCGTCGAATAACGAAATTGACGTAGTCAAGCGCCGAATATAGGCACGCTGGCTTGGACACTCGAAAGGTCTTCGGCAATAAAATAGATGGGCGACGCAGGATTTGGCGACCAAAACTTCGTTGGATGGATCAGTTGAAAGAGATGGTATATAGCTATGTTGCTGCTGCCAAATAATAAAAAAAAAGAAGAAGCGGAGAGTAAGGCTGAAGACTCAGAGCAATGTAACAACATTACTTCCCCATAATGGAAATTTGGTCGCCTGAAATTGCTATAATTGGTACAACATATACATATGGATTGCTGTATTTCGAGTCATTGTAAAGATTCTGACATCCAATACCTAATGTCACTGCAATAATGTCTGTCTGCTTGCCTGCTAACCTTATACCATTAGACATAACTATTTTATGAACTTAAGATCCGAAGATCAAATCTACATCGGATATGTATGTTTGTGTAAAAGTTAAAAAGATATAAAGTTGTTACCTCTATTTGGGATCCCTCAACACTTATTTTATTTAAATTTTGAATTTTGGGTAGACATACCTGGAAGAATAGAGAGAAAAAAAAATTAAAATCAAATAATTAAGACGACATATAATTTGTTATAAAATGTACAAGGTTTGAATTAAATTCAAACTAAAACTAAAAGCATTTTTTACATACATCCATACATTGCGCAAGAATGTTAGGACAAAAAAATTTCAACGATTGCTAATTCTCGGGCTTAAGCGATACCTTGTAACCAATTCAAACATGTGGTTGCCGATGCTCGATTTCAGTCCACTGGAGTTTTTGTAGTTTGAATCAATAGCATTCTGCGAGTGAACGAGCACCGAAGAAGTTGCCCCTATCAGGCTACAAGATCAAAGCGACAGTTTATATCAAATTTTTTTTCAACATCTGTTTGCTATCTCAAATCCGATGCAATTTCCGAAATTCACCTATTGAATGAGACGGAAACGCCAACACACGATTTCTGTTGAATTTTATATTTTAATTTCACTTCTTAAGAAGTTTTCAAGTTCCCACTACCATGTACTTGATATTCTGCCACAACTTTAACACACCACACACCGCTGTGCCATATCATCCATTCCCTTTTTTTAGCACATAAATCTTAATGTTTTGACAAGTTTTCCACAAAGACATTTCCCTCTACTAGACTTTTCAAAATTTCCCAAGCATAAAAACGTTTCAGCTCTTTATTCACACCGCACATTGTGTTTTTCTGATCCATCATCTCTTTCCAATTTACAAAAGCAAAGGGGCGGCAGTGCAAAAGGCAAAGAAAAGGAAATAAAAATGCAAACTTTGCGGCATTTTTATGGGCAGACAATAATAAACTCGAGTTTTTTTTCAACTCATTTCTCGCAAAATTTCTTTTGAAAGTCAGGGGCAAAGCATCGCGCGCGCTAGCAAAGAAACTGAACTAACAAAGGGAAAAAAAGGGGGGAAACAAAACAAAACAAAAATGGTAACATAACAATGTTGGCTAAAAGTATCACATTTTTATGCAAGTGGCGAATGTTGAGTTGTGTGAGCGGCGAATACGTGAAAAATTACAAAATTATAATGTTGCCCCCTACTTCTTCTTTCTGGCCCTCTCTCTAGTTTGTGTGTTGTTTTTTTTATTTCTTGCAAGTCAAGTCATGTCCCTGAATTAATGCGTATTCTCTTCTCCTTTCATCAGCTAGCTGCAACAATGAAAAATGCTGCGGTAATTTCTGTAAAGTTGTGTGGAAATTTTTTGTGGTTTGGAAAATGGGCATCATAATGGGTTCCGCTAGAGTGGAAGTTGAACTTGGTGTACAAAGTTTAAAATGTGTGTTAACATTTGGAAGTTGTTGTAGTAAGTTTACAGGTTTCCCTGCTACAAAGCGGCACAACTCAAACGCAGTAAGATGATTAGAGGGATAAATGAAATAAGTCCAAATTATTTTGTGTATATAGTTGCGAAGTAATGCATGTGATGTTTTATTTTGCTGAATAAATCGAATTTTAAATAGATTACCCATGGAAATCTTTTCAAATGGACGAGATTCGATTGTTGGGCGTGTATATAACACAAAAGTTTCAAATTTCAGCAAAAATCTTAAATCTTTCTCAGCAAACCAGTACAGGAGGACTTCCAAAATCCTGTCAGAGAATCCCTACTAAAGAGCATTTTCGGAGCGATTCGACAAATGATCAAAATAAATAAAAAAAAAAATAAAAAAAACAAACAGAAAAACAAAGGGTATAAGTTCCTTTGTTTTTTTAACCCATTTGTGTCTGAAAGGGTATTTATGACTTTTTTCGGAGCTTTTAAGACAAACCATTTTCAACAAAACGACCATCTTCTCGGTTAAATTTTTTGTTTTTACCTATTAAAGAGAAAGCTCCGAAAAAGGAGTCAAAAAAGACTCTTTTCAGACACATATAGGGTACTGGGTTTAATGAGTTCCTTTGCCACTATTGTGCCTAATTTGTCAAAAAACGGACGTGATCAGATTGGTGGGTGTGGCACTTTCCATAAAAAATAAATATTTTCAAACTATACCTTTATTTAGCATATGTTATAAATTAGAATAGTCGAGTCAAAAAAGGGGGTCGTAACAATAGTGGGCTTGGCACATCACATAAAAATATACATTTGTAATCGAATATCTGGAGAATTAATAATTTAAAAACATTGGAAAAAGACTTCTATTATTGGCCAAACAAGAAAAAACAGTCGTGGCACACTCCATAAATTGTAAATAACTCAAACTTTAAATTTATTACGATTGCCTTTCCCAATAATGTGCCTTATACCTATAACGAAATATGTCTAGAAATGTGATAAAAGTCCTTGTTATAAATTATTGAATTCTATCCAAAGTATACAAGTCGCTGTAGAAGCGAAAATGAATGTTTGGTAACAGATATCTGAATAATATAGACACCGAAGGAAACTTGGCGTTAGAGTGGCACCGCCGGTGCCTAACTTTATACAAGAGCATTTGTTGCTAACGTCAGACCCTAAATGGGCGGGTTCGTAAATATGGGTGTGACACGTTCTGTTGCTTATCCTTAATGTAATAAGCACTTTAGAAACATTTTTCGGAAAAAAGTCGACATATTTCTTATTTTATTAAATAAACTTAAATAATATTTTGTAACTTTTTGTAAAAAATCGAAGCGGATTGGTTGTACTGTGATATATTACATCTACTAATTGTTTTACTCTAGAGCGTTACAGTTGTAAGAGATATCGTCGTTCCGAAGTTATCTTGACGTATATCACAAAATCAAAAAAATTGAGATAAGCTCATTTCCTTGGATAAATTTGTTAGATCTATCGATCTGTTTAATCCCCAGGTCCTTACCTCTTATAGTTTCTGAGATATTGAGCAACCGTTTTCTTGTATCTCCACTTTTGGGAAAATATTTTTGCGTTATGATGCCGTATGAACCATTGTTGTGGATATACAATAAAAAATATATGAAAATTTTGAATTATAAAAAAAATAAGTTATCTTCACGTATGTGCCAGAAAAATGTGACATATTTTGAAAAATAAATTACACCGTGCTACAGTCAATGAGAACTTAGAACGTAAACTAGTGCATGTTGTATGTCATATCGAGTACAACAATAACCTGTATACCAAAGTTCCCTAAACTAAAAAAATCCTGACTTACGGGTAAAAATACCGACTCTTTATTACTTTCCTCAATTGAAGGCTTATAACTCAGTCAATTCCTAACCAAAGTTAGATTTCTTAATGGTTTTGGAAAGAAAAGACTCAGCCTTTGCAACAATACATATATTTATATAGATAACTTGTCATATATGTCTGTTTTTGCCCTGATACCGCAAACTTGTTGGATTTTTCACTATTTTTTAAGTTAGAAGAAGTTTTTATCCTATATTTTATTAGCATTCTCTAATGTTTATTATTTTATTAAGAAATTGCATTCATTTACGAGTACAACGCATATTTGCCCATAAAATTGTTTACACAGTGGTTAAATTATTGAAGTTTTTCGAAGAACGTCACTTTAAAATCCTACAAGTTTGCGGTTTCAAGGCAAACACAGACATATCTCACAAGTTATTTATTTAAAGATATACATCGTTTAAAAGACAGTAGTCTCTTCTTCTTTTCAGACCATAAAAGCAACTAAACACGGTTAAAAATTGGCTGAGTTATAAGCCCTGAAGTGGAGACCGGGTTTTTACCCGTAATTCAGGTTTTTGAGGGTGTAATCGAAATATGGGTTACAGATACATGTTGTTCTTAATCACACTTACAACATGTCACTCCTCCAATTTCCTTAATTTTGTTCCATACTGTAGCAGTGTGTTATCAATAAAAATTTTCGAAACAAACAATTCGACATACCATCAATGGAAATGCAAAAACCGTAAATTCAAAAAAATAAAAATTCTTTTTTGGATTGAATATGGCATACTAGGCGATTCTACACGTCCCGTCAAAGGTCCAAAAATAACGGTTTTATTGCATAAACAATCAAAAAAGACTAACACACACAACTTCAGAAATTCTAAAAAAAAAAAATTTCCAAAAATATTTTAATATATTGTTGATCTTAAGCGAATCTGTGAGTAATTCGTGTCCAAAAATGTAATACTTTTCATGTTATAAAGTTTTTTGCTTCTCCTCTAAATTTATGAAAATGAGGGTTTCGCTTTTTTTACATTCTAGGTGACGATACATATATATTTCTATTCTAATGACTTTATAACCCATTTCGGTAAAATTTAGTACCACGTTGTACAGAATGCGCAAATGTTTCACGTTGTTATTGATCAATTGCCTATTTGCAACTTACTGAATGTATAGTGGATATACGTGAAGATAATTTCGGAGTAAAAACATATGAACGCGGGTTTTCATGTTATTTTCACGTATGTGCCATAAAAAAATTAATATTTCCCAAAAAGTGGCGTATACAACAAAATGTGACAAAATAATTTGATGTAAAAATAGCTATAACTCGGAAAATAGTTTCCATGGCTTTGGTTTTTTTTACACTAATATATGTAGAATTTCAAGCACTACTTCTGACAAAAATATTGGAATACTTTTTTCACACAACTTTTTTTGTATTAAGTTTTGAAACTTTAAAACCAATTTCCCACAAAAAAATTTTCTGGAGATACGTGAAGATAACTTCGGGACGACGATATGACGAAAAGGTCTTACGCAGTATAATATTTTTCAGCTCATTGATTTGGGTCTCAATTCTGAGAACTGCACGTGAAAGTAGCCATAAAAAGAAGTTCTGCATCCGTAATAAGATAATATCGGTTTGAAGTTAGTAAGTATCGTATAGGGGAATTTGTCAACGTTTAAGGTTCTTTTGTTTGACATAACTCGGGAACCATTAGTTCGATTAAGCTGAAACAAATTTAAAATAAAAAATTAAGAATCACAATTCCAAATAATTTGAACTGGGTTTATTTTATAGCAGTTACGATAAAACTGTTTTACTCCGTGGCGTATGATTTACGTGGAATATTATTTATGATAATCATACGCCACCACAATATAACAAAAGAGCCTAAAACATGACAAATTCCCCTTTACGATACTTACTAACTTTAAATTGATATTAAATTATTATGGCATGTAACTTGACAAAACGAATGATGCAGAACTTCTTCTTCTCAAAATCATGTGTTGTACGGTGTTAAACTCAAAAAATACCAAATATTTCTTTCATACATACTGTATACCTATACTGCCCTCCTATGAAAGAAAGTCATAAGCGCCAAAATTCGAAAATTGAGATAAGGGCAAATTCGGAAGCGTGAATGAGTTTCTGATTTTTGCATTAAACTTAAATTACCTATTATCAGCTGTAAATGACTGAAAAAAACGTTAAGCAAAATGTATCTGCCGTTTACTATGATAAAAAGTCGGCTTTTAAGACTTTTTTCCTTAGTATCTTTGATTTTTTTTAAAATAGTATGACTTTCTTTATCACACTGAAGTTCTTGCAAACATGACAGAACCTAATTTTATTATATAAGTTAAAAATAGCAACTAATATAGGTAAAGACACTCTTATTATTGCGAAAAAATGCAAGAAAATTTTGAACTTATTTGTACAGTTTGGCTTTTGTAAGAGTTTTTTGGATGTCTATACTAGGCAAACAAGTCATAAGTCAATCTTCTTTACTTTATCGTCAAAATATGCCCTATTAGTTACGATAGTAAAATTGAAAAAAAAATAATGAATTTTGAAAACTTTTTTGAAATTATTCAAAAACATTTAATTTTAAGACGCGAAAGATAAAAAACATGAAAGCTTAATATCTCAAAACTATTAAAATGGAGATATGACTTTCTTTCATAGGAGGGCAGTATAATGCTGATATTGTTAAATTTAGTATTCATTAAAGGATGGAGAATATTTTATTGCCATTCAGATACACACGAAAAGTGACAAGTTTAATTCGAACGTATCAGAAGTCAAAGTAATGGGTAATGAATCAATCCTGTTTAAATATATTGCAGGCAAGACGAAGTCTGCCGGGTCACTAGTGATCTATAAGTTAAAACATTTAGCTATAAGTAAATTTGGCAGCTAAATTCATCGATCGTTGTCTTGCTTAACAATAATTAGTCCGGGGTCCCTTTAAAAATCTACGTCCCAAATACGAATACATATTATTTACTGCCTTAATATTGACGTGTTTTCAAAGCAAAGTTCCTTACACCTGCACCTGCTCTTGTAACAGAAAACATCACGTGTACTACAAAACTCCAAAATCTGATATGTGGTATATTAGTGAATGAGCTTATTCCATTTCCTTAACCGTCAGGCACAACATTAGCAATACAAAATTTCTATTTTCCCCTCAAAAAGGGTGGACAATTACTTGCAGCACTGTATGCCAGTGCCCTATGTTGTTTGTGGTGAGGGGAGGGGGGACATGCACCACACGCTAATCACGTTGTTGAATGACAGAGCGCAAGAGTCTTTGGGTTTCGAAAATTTCGTGACGAAATTGAGTAAAGAAGGAAAGAAATTGGCGCGCAAAAGTTTTGCTGTTGATGAAGGTCTTAAAATGAGAGTAGAGTTTTTTTGTTTGTGGCTTTTTTGTTGTTGTTGTGTTTTGATGTGGGCTATTAACAAAAGTGTTTGTAAGCATGGCAGCATGATTGGGTAATATGAATAAATTGAAGACCACGAGGAGGAGCAGCAATCTCATTCTAGTGCCATTCTTTAGCTGGGTCTAATGGTATTTTATTTTCCTTAGAATGCTGCCAGAATGACCCTTCCCCCCACAGTCACCACCGCCATCGCCTTCACATCACATTTCGCCAAAGTGGTTAAGGTATGGCCTTTTTTGTATGGAAACGTTTAGGTCTCCGCTTTTTTACTTTTTTGTTTTTCTTTGTTGATTATACGATATTACTCCTCTTCTGTTGTAGTTGTTTCAGTTGTTGGCTTTTTGTATAAATTCTTATGAAACTCGAAAGCTGTTCAACGCTGCCGTTTGTCGGTCGGTGTCGGAGAGGTTTAAATGGCACAAGGGAATGCCAAAAGCTCAGATATAACGAAAAAATAACACAAGAGATATTGTACCCAGTACATGGCAGAATGAAAATAAAAAAAAAACACCAACTCACACAGTCCGCATGAACATGAAAAACAACATCAGTTTAAACGACAACGCCAAAAACAACAACGTTGTATCCACTACGCCAGTCATACGACCAAGTAGTCAAGCCACCGAGCGAGCCAAAGCACCACAATCAGGAGCGAGCGGCGGCGGCAACAGCAGTGCCGGTCCGACCGTCAGAGCTCACAAGAGCCGGAGACTCGTTTCATTTCATTAAGGTATGGCAAATGTGATATGAAACGAATGAACGAACAAACGAACGTATTTCACAAATACACCAACTAGTCAGCCAGCCAGCCAGCAACCAACAAAATTGTTCACAACTGAACGACTGACTGTGTCTCATTGCCTCGATGGGTCTCTGACTTTGGCTCCGGCTCTCTAGTAGCTTTGGCTCTGGCCTGCCCGATGACTGTTTGGCGGCGGGCTGTTAGGTTTGTTGGCTGGCTGGCTGGTTCGTTGGTTGGTTGGAATGGATGGATGGATAGATGGATGGTTGTTTGTTTGTTGGTTCGTTGGCTTGGCTGTTTGCTTCACTGACTGACGACTGATTCGTTTCATTGGTGTACGGGAGGCAAGCGATTTCAGCGACCGAACCGAAAATGTCTGTGTAAAAACACGACAAAACACCAGTTCAGCCACGGCACACAGAAAAACAACACAAAGCAGACTCTGGTGTACAAGTCTCGACTCGACTGTATCCCCACATACACACACACTCGCAGAGTCTGAAACTGAACTCTGGGTTGAGAGTCTCTCAGAACGATAGGATGGACTGGCGGACGGACGGACAGACAGACTGACAGTGGAGTCGAAGTCCGCCACACAAACTACTACATGCGATTTACAAAGCGAAAATGTGAGAGTGAGAGGTCGGCCAGGCCTGTTCGTAAAGCTGAAAATTTATCATTCCATGGATATTTTTTAAGTAACTTGTGTTATTGCTGCTATTATGTTAAGAGATCTGGGCAATAAGTGAGGTTAAAATGAAAGCAGCAGTGCACATGTATACTTAGTACACTTACAGCTGTTTGCTAACAATATTGCACATGTAATAGGATGAAGTGAGACAAATAAATTCCGGCTAGATGATGATGCGAGGATAATCGCAAGATCTGAGAGATTTTTAAACAAGTTGTAGGGAAACTGATTTAACAAAAGCATACTATGTAAGAAGGCTTTCATCACTCTTGTCTAGATTAACAATTACGCCTCAGATCATATTGTGTTCTATTAATACAGAGTGGACAAAAATTGGTTATTTTAAAAAATTCACGAGGGAATTTGTTTGTGCACGCTAATCTCCGAACCCTCCCAAACGATTTTAATGAAATTTTGTGGATGTGTATGAATGGTTCCATCTTGAAAAATAGCTTACTTTTGAAACCGATAGGCGGCGCTGTTGTCGATATTTAAAATGTTTCTTTTTTGAGCGATAGGTAATTTTTAGGCTCAACAACGTATGTGGGGCGTTAGCCAGTTTATTTTTCAAAAATTACACCATCCATCATCCATCTGACCATCAAACGCTGCGATAAAACAAGACTGTCATATATTTCCGCTACTTTTATCTATGGTTAAAGACAAAGTCATGCAGAGTATGTGCAAAAACAGACGAGGCATACTAAGGGATTTGAACAAGCGCTTGGAAGACTTGGATTTCGCATACGACATCTGCATTATATCGCAAATATTTCAAGAGATGCAGAGAAAACTAAATAACCAAGATGCACTTGGAAACGCCCGTATATAGCAACATTGACATTGACTTTGAAATAAACCACAGGACAAGTAAACATGTTAAAAGCCTCAGCTGCTGAGAATGTTTAATGCCAGTGGCAAACGGCGTAGAATCGGTAATCAATTCTTGTATTAAGTCCACACTTCTGTATGCGATGAATACATGGTTAGTGACGAACAGCAAAAACTAGAAATTCTTTCGAATAATATGCAACATTTTTTGCTGAAACAAAGTACCAATCGAGCAGCTTTACAGATTAACGAAGGCAGAATCCAGGGCTCGTACCCTACGTAAATCAAGCAACAGCTCTAAAATGTCAAGGGCTCTAGATAACAGCCGATCAGGTAGACCGAAAATGGTTTGCGAAAAACTATAATGACAATAAAGGAAGTTGAGAAATCTGTTGTCATGTAAGAATATGTAATAACATTTTTGTAGAAGTCCTATGTTCCCTAAATTAAAATAAAACAATAAAGTATCCTTGTGATCCTTGATTATTATGACAATTTTGAATGACTTTTTGACAGATGTATTATGAAATATTCAGCATTTTCTTACAGCCAATCTAGAGGGCGAGTAATTCCAAGTCAGGTTGGCGGTACTAGGTCAATATAGAGTAAAACCCCGAAAAGATTTGGCGTTCTCAGGCAAGACTTTTTTATATTTTGCCTTTTCTCGTACTATGTTCTATTCATATATCCATGTAAAAAATCACATTGGATTTTCATTTATCACCTTTTTTCATACATTTTCCCCAATAACTCCTAACTTCTAAACATACATAGGCCGTCTTATCTGTGATAAGTAGAAAACTGGTAATTTTTGATGGTATTGACAAACGACCCTGATCCAAGTACATACTGAACTCAATATATGTATGTAGCGAGTATGCATATGGTACTCGTTTCATATGTATGTTTACAACGTATGAGTTATATTTATTTAATACGGATTTCATATTAATCATACGCAACATCATTTTGATGTTGTGGATTTATGGTTTATTAACACAGTGCAAAAGCCAAGTCAGGGTGAAGATGATATGTTAGTATATTAAAACCTACAACGGACTTGGGATCAAATAGGAAAATTAATGCAGATCTGATAGATATCTTCTAATACAATTAGTTATCAAGAATCGGATCTAATCAGATGCAATTGTTATCGAATAAAAACAATTGTTATCGAATATATACTAAAGAGGTTATTCAGATCTGGCCAAGAGGAGAATTACATATGCTCCCACCCACTACGTTTGAATTTATACTTGATGTAACATATTTTTTAAATTCTGTAAGACATTTTCATCTTAGAGATAGAAATGATTTACCTACTCTTCAGAGAATTTTTGATGGCCCCCCTCGTTTGCAATTTTTCCTGTCGTCATACTTTATAATCTTATTTCCCTCATTTTTTGCCGCCAAATCGAAATGCATGAGTTTTATACATCCACCTTCAACAACAGCGGCAGTAATGTTTCCAAAGTAAAAACCCCCATGATGAGGGTGAAGCGATACCAGGGGAAATCCCACAAAAAATATGACTAGAGCAAAGAGGCCAAACCTTACAACCCCGTTCGTCGCTAACAAGACAACAGTGAGAACACCGCACATTATAGACAACACAATTCGCGTTCCACTAATGGAAGAGGAAAATGTTGCCAATGTGGAAAAAAGAAACTACCTTCTAACCAACCATCTACCCATATACCGGCAATCAGTCAGCCATTAAATGTGACTGATCGTCAGATGGATGGAACGTGGAACTAACATTCCGGCCAATCGTGTTACCATTATACCTATGTAGTTCACTATAATTGTCAGCTACCTGATTTACGGAAAATAGTCAAAACCCCCCTACTATTGCCCCCAAAATAGTTCATAGGGATTCTGCAGGCGTACGCATTAGTGTAGTTGCCATCGTAGATTTTCATTAAAAACTCGTATAAAATTAAAACCGAAATCATAAAAATAAATTTTGCCAACAAAAAAAAGAGAAAAATTATAACGTGTAAGCAAATCAAGAAAATTTTATAAAATACAAACTCGAATCAGGCAAACTTATTTCGATAAAGTTGCTGTTGCTGCTGCTGACTGCCGTTAGGGGGGAAACAGAACAGAACAGAAAATTCTAAAACTCTGCAGTCATTATTATCATCATCAACAACATCGACGGCTGGGGCCACAGCAATAGCAACAATACCGGCAGCTGCAGACATTAAAAAAGCAATTTAACTATGAACTGAACTGTTTGAACGTGGAACGGAAAAAGCTATAGAGAGGAGTTGAGTAGAGCAGCAGCAGCAGCAGTAGACCCGCAACGAGTTGAAATAAATGCTGATGTTGTGCTTGATGATGATGATGATGACTACAACGACAACAGTGACTACGATTTGCGCGTTTGTGACTTCCACTACCAGTGTTGGTTATTGTGTTGTGCGATTGCTCTCCATGTTGCTGGCTGGCATGACAGCAGTGTGCGACAGACAGCCAGCCAGCCACTGAGCGGATCGTCGACACACATAATAAAATAAAATACGAGTACTCTAGAGTGCCACAGACAGACGTAATCATCATCATCATCGCATCACATCGCATTGTATCGTATCGTGTGTCTATCATGCCGCAACAACAATAATGGCAACTGCAACAGCAACAACAACAATGCAATTCGCAACAGCAACAGTAAAGTTGTGTATTAAAATCAACCAAATGAGGCAATCATTTTAAGATCTAAGGCAAATGTTGTCATCGTCGTCGTTGTCATCCAACAACAACAACCGGCTCAAACTCTCAATAAAGATTGAGGTATTAAAAGCAATTGAAATTTGGTTAAGTTGTAGATTCTCCCCATTTGTGTATTTCTGATGGAAAACAAAAGGATGTCAAGAGAGACCTTAGTTGTAGGTACGTGTGGGTCTTATTGGTATTCCACTTTTGCATGAAATTGCCCTGTGGGGGTGTAGATACCGAAAGATGTTATTAAATAAAATTAGCTTTTCCCAGAATGTTAAGTAGTTGGCCGTAATGTCCTAAATTAATACTTGTAGCTACTTGAATGTTTAATAAAATCACTCTCTATGTTATTGTTTTATCAAAGTAAAAGTAAACAAAACTTTTTATGAAACCCACAGGATGGAGATGTATTGTATGAAATTAGGAGTGGTCGTACATCCACTGTATTTTGCGAAAAAAAAGTAATAATCGTCCGACGAAGACAGCGAGAAAGACGATTTAGACGATATCGAGAAATGAGAAGAAGATGATTTGGAGTATAGCGGCTGCGGAGGCAGCCAAAATCGGGCTCGTCCACTTGACGTTGTTGCCTTCGAACTTGAATTGTGGGAAGAGCGCGAAGACTACCAGCAAGCCAAAAAAATATTGCGTAAATTGCATGTTGTCAACGACGCTGTCGAAAGTGGTGAGAAATTAATAGAGGACTACTGCAGCGAGTTGTGCCTTAACGATGACGAAAAGATAGTATTATTTCAAATTATAAAAACAATTAAAAATATTATTTTGTGAAAATTATTTTTTGTTTTAATCGTTTAAGTGTATTTTGTATTGGACGATCCTTATAGGTTAGAGACAGAGGTTAAGGATGTTTGGAAAAAATGTTGGGAGATAGAAACAAAAGGTCGCTCCAACAATTCACCCCTTTAGGAGAAACGACAGGAGCCGATTTCATAAAAAAATTATTAAAAATATAAAGAATTAATGGAGACCACCTTCAGGGTTACAGATAGAGGATAGATATGTTCTGAGAAACTGCTAGGGTTGCAGAACTTCTGGTACATTTAACTACTCTAGGGGCAAATAAAGCGGTGGGTGCAAATTTTATATAAAAAAAATGATTTTTGTATGGGAGCTACCTTAGGGGGTGAAAATAGGGGGTAGGTATGTTTGGGAAAAATTTTAGGAGGGATAAAATAGTGGGGTTCGGTCATACATTTGACCCCTCTAGGTAGCACAACGGAAGCGACAGGAAAAAAACCAACTATATAAAAAACTAGTGGGCCCAGCAATGCTTCGCTATTGCGTATTATTTTAAAAAAATGGGCGTAAAAGTGGGCGTGGTCGAAAAAAGTACCCTATAAGTCATGCCAGAGACCCAGTTAAATGCTGTGAAAATTTCAGAAAGATCAGTTTAGAGGTTTGGTCTCCTATAAGGTACAAACAAACAAACAAATAAACAAACACACATTCCATTTTATATATATAGATAAACAGAAGGTATGACAACCACTTTAAGGGTTAAAGATAGAGTGGAGGCCTGTCATACATTTAACTCTTCTAGGGGCACCTTTGAGGCAGTTAGAACGGCGGGATCCCCCTATGGGATCGCTCATACATTTAACTCCTCTAGGGGCACCTATGAGAGAGTAAGAGCGGTAGAAGAAATTTTTATAAACAAAAATTGGTTTTTGTATGGAAGCCACCTTTGATATGATATGATATGTTTCAGAAAAATGTTAGAAGGGAAAAAGTTAATTACATTTGATGCCTCTAGGGCAACTTCGGGGCATTTGCGGACTTAAATTTTCCCTCATTTCCCATCACCGTTGATCACAATGCGCAGCCATTTACCCACACCCCACACAGTACAACACATGATTTGGAATTCAATTCTTAGAACTGCACGTGAAAGTAACCCCAAAAAAGAAGAAGTTCTGCATCATTCGCTTTGTCAAGTAACATGCCATAATAACTTAAAATTGATCTGAAGTAAGTAAGTATCGTATAGGGGAATTTGTCACGTTTTGGGCTCTTTTGTTTGACTTAACATAAATACTATATGGTGGCGTATGATTATTATAAGTAATATTACACGTAAATCATACGCCACGGAGAACCACAGTTTTATTGTAACTGCTAAACCCAGTTCAATATGATTTGATGAATGGAAAAGTGCAACTGTTGCTTATGTAGGGAAACGTTATATGAACATGTTAAAGAAATTGTAATTCTTAATTTTTTTAAATCTAGTGGTTCTCGAGTTATGTCAAACAAAAGAGCCTCAAATTGATATTAAATTATTATTGCATGTAACTTGACAAAACGAATGATGCAGAACTTCTTCTTTTTGGGGCTACTTTCACGTGCAGTTCTCAGAATAAAGTCCCAAATCAATGACCTGACAAATGTTGTACTGTGTTACATTCAAAGAATAGTTCTTTAGTTCGTACTCTTACGCAGAACTCAAGTAGTCCTCCTCTGAATGGCACCATGTCACTCAATTCCCACAGGCTGCTCCTGCATTTCGTAATACTTTTTTTAATATACGTACATATAATGATTGGTTTCGAAAAATCTTAGATTTTAAAATCCGTTTCAATTAGTATATAAAATAGGTTAAATATATATAGCTAAACTCACTAAATGCGAGTGGCTTCCATATCTTGGTATGATATGATAATTTGATTATCGACTGTTAACGATATTGACTTACAAACTTCAGGCACTTGGATCCCTTCAAAGATTTATCTAATCTACGCCAGAATTGTAAGTGAGGAAAACAATTGACCGACCAAAATGTACCAAAAAAAAAAAAATTGTGATCAATAACACTTTCGGAAGATAAATCCGCTCGGGCTCTGACACTTTTTACTGGTTGCGTATACAGATTCGCTGCTCTTGTTGCCTCTTCTAATTTGCATCTGTAGCAACTGCTGTTATTGGATCCAAGGATTATGTTATCATTACCATTAGCACAATAACGAGGCCACCATACACGTTGTAGGATCTGTTCCTCTCTCCTGATGCAATGTTAATTTTTCTCGACTGCCCTGGCATGCTTCGAACTGCTGTCACATAATCTGAAGTACTTTTAGAGCAATTTTCTTTTATGCACAGTCTGAAGAACAAGAAGAAGAAAAAATAACAATCCTACTAGTTCAGGCTATTATTACTGTTTTGTTGTTGTTTTTTGTTTTGTCTTTAATCAAGTCTGTTTGCATATATATATGTATTTTTTTTCCTACTTTGCTACTATGTGTACTACTCATCACCACCGTCATCATCATCATTGCCATAGCCATTCGTCGCCATCTAGTTGTCGCGTTGTTAGTCTCACGACTCCAAGTGGTTTGTGTTTTATCATTTCTCTCTGTAGTCGTTGTAGTTGTAGCTGTTTTAGTTGTTGTTGAGTTCTCAGAATAAAAATTGCTTCCATTGCTGAGCAGGGTAGATTGTAAAAAAAACACAAAAAACAACAACGAATAACACACGTTGAATTCGTTCAGTCATCCATTATTTTGCGTTATTCCCCATAGAGGAGCCACAGAGTCAGAGTCATCCAACAGCCAGCCGTACGTACGTACTAGCAGCTCTCGGTCTGTCGGTCGGTTGTAGAGTGGAGCGCTATTTCATGGCGCACAAAAACAATATCAACAAGAAAAAAGTTCTACAACACCAGAGACGAGAACGAAATGAATGTCGAGAAAAACGCGTTGTATAAAATGAAAGGAATGATACAGAGATGGAAAATGTTGATTATTCTTAAAAGGTTATAATTTGGCATTAGAAACAATAAATGTAACATGAGGACTATAATGGCAGGGATGTTGTTCTACAGTCGATAAACAAACTAGATGTAGCATGGATTTAAAATAGAGCTTTTTTTAATCGGTGTTCAAAGTGTGTCACATAAAAAAACCTTTTTGCGATAATATACTAAGAAACTGTCAAATTACTTACAATATTAACTGAAACGATAATATAAAAAAAATTAAACCTAACACAGTACAACACATGATTTTGGAACTCAATTCTCAATTCTAACCACAAAAAGAAGAAGTACTGCATCATTCGTTTTGTCAAGTTACATGCCATAATAATTTAATATCGATTTGAAGTCAGTAAGTATCGTATTGGGGAATTTGTCACGTTTTCGGCTCTTTTGTTATATTGTTATAGGTATGGTGGCGTAGGATTATCATAACTAATATTCCACGTAAATCATACGCCACGGAGTACAACAGTTTTATTGTAACTGCTACAAAATGAAAATCAAAATTTTTTGATGAATGAAAAGTGAAACTGTTCCCTATGTAGGGAAACCTTATATAAACATCGGACTAGAGGTTCTCGAGTTACGTCAAACAAAAGAGCCTAAAACATGACAAATTCCCCTATACGCAGCTTACTAACTTCAAGCGATATTAAATCATTGTGGCATGTAACTTGACAAAACGAATGATGCAAAACTTCTTCTTTTTGGGGCTACTTTCACGTGCAGTTCCCAGAATTGAGTTCCAAATTCAATAAGCTGAAAAATGTTGTACTGTCATCAGATAAATTGTTTTAGCTTTTAAAAAGGCCCAGAACATCTTGAAACTTCATTCTTCACAAAGATTTATATTTACATCCTTTCTTTTTTCGGCCACAGAATCCTATCTAATCGTGCTATACTCTTAAGCAATCCTCATGTGGCAGTCTCATAAGATCACAATTTGCTTTTGAATTCGCATAAAAACTCCCCATCTCTGTCCTAGCGCATACCGTGGCACAAAATGAATATTTTATTAAGAGCCAGCGAACACAAAACATCTGAACTGAACTCAGTTGAACAGAACCGAAAAACATTCAAACTAAAATTGAGCACAAGCAGCACAAAATTTGTTGAGTAAACAAACGACAGAACGGCAGAACCACTAAAAGAAGAAAAAAAGTAGAGGCAAATGGAATGAATCGCTGCAGGTACGTTGGACTGGTTGGCAGTGTTGTGGGGAGGAATGGGTGGTGCACAGAAGTCACATAAAGAAATAATGCGAATACAGCCAACACACACACACATACACCACCCTTCCAACCACTTCCCCTTGGCAAACGAACGTAATAAATACATTTTTGCATTATGCCAAGAGAAAAAAAAGAAAGGAAAAAGAGAACAACAGAACATAAAACAGCCGAAGCGAGTGAACGAACATAACAAAGGTTGGCCTTTCTGGCTTTGACAAATGAACGAACGAACAAATTAACTGACGCTCGGCGAGTTGTCGTGTCGGTCAGACTACGGCAATCGGCAAATTGTGTTTTTGTTATGGGTGTGTGTGTGTGTGTGTGTGTGTGTGTGTGTGTGTGTGTGTGTGTGTGTGTGTGTGTGTGTGTGTGTGTGTGTGTGTGTGTGTGTGTGTGTGTGTGTGTGTGTGTGTGTGTGTGTGTGTGTGTGTGTGTGTGTGTGTGTGTGTGTGTGTGTGTGTGTGTGTGTGTGTGTGTGTTTGTACTCATGCGGTGCTTTTTGCATTAAAAATACTAAAATATAATTTCTGTCAAAATAATCTGCCATGTTAAAGTTTGTGTGAGTGTGGGTATATTTTTGTTCGCATGATACGGCAACGTTAAAATGTACGTTACAAGTACAGTGGTTCCAACAAGGTGGGAGATGGAATAAAATGATTCTCATGTACCTATGTTTGGGAGACAAAATAAACGGAACAGTAAAAACAGTACATATAGGTACCAACTAAGGCATATTTTCGAATTGCTAAATCTTAAAACTCTATCATATAGAGCGTTAAATTATACAGTGAAACATCAAATTTGGGGGTGCGAATACATACTAGGTTAGTATAGTAAGACCCCCAAAGAGTTTGGGAGTTCTCAGGCCTATATGGCCAGAAACTTTTATAGAAAAATGCGATAAATGACAACATGATTTTTTATATAGATATATAACTTATTTATTTAAGACTTAGCTACTATTCTGCTAAAGAATGATATGAGAAACCATCAATAGTTCTTGGGTTTTAGCTAAAAAAACTAAACGAAAACATCAATATAAACAAATTATAAAAGGTCATAAAAAATGTTTATCCTAGGAACGCCAAACCCATTGGGAGTTTTACTGCACTGTCTATTTTTGAAAATGCATGACAATACTTTTGAGGCGGCATTTCTTGGGTGTTTTAAATCACAGCATTTCAGTAGAAAATAATTCAATTAAAGTTTGTTTCAAAGGATACAATCAAATACCGTCCGACCGGAATTTCTGAACTGGTTTTATTCAGTTGTTTGTATGAAAGGTGAACTTGTTCACAGTTAAAGCTTTTCATATGAATATCGAAGGCTTCCCATCTATTTAAAGATTTAAAAAAAAATTTTATTGCTTAAGTCAATTTCAATGAAAGCCTTCTTTGAAATTTGTCAAAAGAATAACATTTTAACAAAGTACGCCGATTTGCCCAGAACTATCTTAGAATGCTTTGTGGAAATACTTTCCAAGTAGACCAACCTATAAAAGTAGAGATTTTACCTCCTTTTTGAAAAACCGGCGGTTTTCGGTTTTGAACAATCAAGGTTTAACTCAAAAAGTATTAGGGAAAAGATTCCATCAGAATGCTTTGTGGAAATACTTTCCAAGTAGACCAACTTATAAAAGTAGAGATTTTACCCCCTTTTTTTAAAAACCGACGGTTTCGATTTTTAACACTCTAGGTTTAACTCAAAAATGATTAGGGAATAGATTCCATCACACCCTATGACGCGTTTGTTTATGTCGATTTATTTTGTTTAACTAGGCCCGACAGAAATATCAAATAACTGTTTATATTTTACGGATTACAGCAACGAAAAGTGTTTAAACGTAACGCAATCCTTTTTTAATATTTTAAGTCAAACATTGCCTCGAATTTGAAACAAATTAGTAAGAAAGTTTCAGTCGGGAAACACGACTTACATATACCCTCACCCTCAATAAAACATAAATTTTATATTATTACTCGATTTCTAAGGTGGGCGGAGTGTTACATTTGTATGGGAGGGACCAGAAGGTGCGTGGCTAGCCTTCCAATTTTTCTCCAAAGCTATATCCTATTAAAGCTTTACTAAATATAGAATTTGGGTACAATCGCGTTGGATGCATTGATGTTATTACTCCATCTCTGAAGTGGGCGGAAAGGTACATTTGTATGGGAGGTACCAGAAGGGGCGTGGCTAGACTGCCAAATCTTTACCCTATTATAGCTTTACTAAATACAGATTTTGGGTACGATCCCGTTGGGTGTATTGATATTATTACTCGTTTTCTAAAGTGAGCGGAATGATGTATTTATATGAGAGGTACCAGAAGGGGCGGGGTCATGTAGCCCATTTGCAATACCGTAAGTAGTTTTGGGGAAATATTATCTCGTGCAAAATTTCAAAACATTTGGTTGCGTCTATCGAAAGCTATCGTGCGTACCAGCCGGACAGACAGATAGACGAACATGGTTCAAACTACTTAAAAAAGTCATGAATCGAATTTAGTTCAAAGAAACCTAGGGTCTAAGGTGACTCCTTCTATGTGTTACACTTTTTGGTCGTATCATACCCTCCTACCCGTAGGGTGAGGGTATAAAAATTGCATAAAACAGTGAGTTATTCGCGATATTAATTTGGTTGTTTTTTTTCAGTTCCTCTTTGTTCCCTACCTCTACCTCTCAGGCCTAGTGTCAATAAAAAACGGGTTTAATGGAATCCCACTGGTTAAATTGACTCAAAAACTAAGAAACTCAGAAGAAATTGACGTCGGGCGTCAAAAATGTCCAATAGCCTAACAAATAACGATCTTCTCGTTTCGAAAGGACATCGAATGAAATGATAAAGCATAAAAAACATTTTTTCGGGGGGTCGCAGGGTACACGATTAAAAAGAAGTTTTGACGTCCTCAAATTGATTGTCTATGGACAAACTACAAAACTGGGCAGTGAACGCATTTTTTCCGTTCCTATTAATGTGCATCTGACAATAAAATACTTTGTCCATAATAACAACAATATAAATTTACAAAGATTGCTCTTTAAAGTGATGAAAATTGTTGGATATTCTACATATCCAAAATCTAAAATCCTCAATTCTAAGAATTGCACGTGAAAGTAAGAACTTCTCTATCATTCGTTGTATCAAGTTGACTGCATAAATAACTTAATGGTGTGTTATCTTTAACGAATTGCTGTGGCATTCTAGTTGTCGCCAATCGTTCACACACAAAATATTCTCGCACCGCCTGAGAAGTTGCTGAAAAATTTTGTATGTACTATGTAATCAACAGGGCCAACAAAAGTATGCAATGCATACTTGCATATGCAAATGCATATTACAGTCTTACCGGCATGTTTTGGGGGTTTATGCATATAAAAGCATATTTTGGGGTTTTTTGGGGTTTTCAGGTTTTTTTTATTATTATTTACTCGTTGAACTAGTTGGCAGAACTATCAAAGTACGTAAGGAAAGTTGTGAATAAGTGTAACAGTGAGGAGGCTGATGCAATGCGTTCTTCAAATATGACAAATTATATAACTAGGACTTTCTAAATTCCTGAGGAGCCATATAAATTTAAAAAAATGCTTGTTTTTCACATATAGAACACTAAGCAAGTTTTATCCTTTCTTTCACAAAACAGTTTATAAAAATCACATATATTGATTAAGATTTCAATAGCGTAAATCAAGAATATGTGAGACAAATTATGGTGAAGGCGTATACATAATATTTATTATACCTTAACATATTAAGTACTCCATTGAAGTCACTCATGTAATTTTGTTTGCAGCCGAGTAATTAATCAATAGTCTGAATCTTATAAATGTAATGTAAAATATAACTTAATTCAATTTTCAACTATTTGTGATGAATTTTTATTACAAATTAAACGTATTCAGTGAATAAAATTAATTCCGAATCGAAATCTATTGTGCATTTTTTATCAGTTTTAAAGACATTTTTTAGTTTTTTTCGTGCTTATCTAATGCGCATATTTTAAGTTTTTCAGGACATATTTGTGTTGGCCCTGGTAATTAAATACAAATGTGACTACAACCTTACGTATGACGTATGTACAACGCATACGTTACGTATTCGCTACAGCGCACATTTTTAGCAATAACATTGCTAATCGTCATGTTTCTGTGCCAAATCGTGAATTTGTCATTAATTCTCTAGTTAAACCAGTAATAAATACAGTTTTTAAACAGTTATATTCTATTCAAAATAGTAGTTATTTTTGTAAATGAGGGGATCAATGCAAAAGTGGTGTAACACCAAACTATTTGATTAGGAGAGAATTTCCATTACTATACAACAGAGGGTTTCAGCTCCACCAAAAGTTGGCTTACTTCACTTTTGTGTTGATAGTTGGTAACCAAAAAAGGAAATTTGCGCTGATGGTTTCATATTAATTTCTAACAATCTCAAAGAAATCTCACTTGTGTTGTGATATGTTCATATACAAACAACTTTCTTATGGTGACTTTTAGCATTGTATTGTCCACTGTTCTAATGCGCTGCACCCATCGATGTCTTCGAGTATGCCGCCTCAACCCCCACTTTCCGCTCCTCAGATGTTTTTATCCCATTTGCTGCGTCTTGAATGCGGACAAGAAATAGGGACCCCAACTCTGCAAAACTTTGAACAAAAGTTAACACGACGACGAGAAGTAAAAAACGCATTAAGCATTAGAACGGAGCAGCTTAACACACACACACAAAAAGGTATAACGTAAAATAAAATTAAGTGAATGACTGCAGGAATAAAATATGTTGATGATGATGGTGATGGTGATCATTTCGCAAGAAAAAAATATTGAATGGAAATAAACAAAAAGAGAAAACTTCGCATAAGGTTTAGGATGGTGGAACCTCTTAGATAGTACCATGTCCGGGTTGGGGCAGAGAAAGCAAAACAGATTTATGAATTGTTGATGAATTCCTAAAGAAGTGCACTCATTCAAGCGTTTATGAAATCGTCCTCAATTGTACTGGGAGAGCACTTTGTATAGAAGTGGATATGCCGTGTCTTTGTGTGCACTTTTACTATATAATCCATGGTACTATGCATGTTGTTTAGAAATTTTTTTCTGCATACGCATGTTTTTTTCTTTTTATATCTTTGGCAGGAACTTCAAAGTTAATGCAGCTCAGTTGTTACAGAGCGGAAATAAGATATTGAGGAGTTTTTTTTTCGTTCCATGTTGCAAAGAAATGTGACAAACGTGTACATAGCTGGGGAAGGGATTCCATAATAATAAAAATACTGTTAGCGAAGGAACAAATGTCGTCACACTAGGCTGTATTTTAATTAAGTCTTGCTACTTTATAACTTGTGTGTCGAAATTGTTACGCAAGAAAGGCAACCGAAATTATAGAATATAAAATCAAAAACTATGCGATGTTACTGCAGTCTTTTTTATGTATAAGTTGGACAAGCTAAAAGTTAACAGTTAAAAAAACAACATCAACATTTTTATTAAGTGTCATTCTACTTTATGTTAGGACCCTTTTCTTATACAATTTATCAATATTTAATGGTGTAAAGAAATGTTGTGGTAATTTCTGTGAGATTACATTAAACTAAATATTCGTTGGCTGTATTGTTGTTTGATTTCGTTATCGTACATAAACATTAGGACGTGTTAAAGATTTAAGACACCTACATACACATATCGTTGGTTTACTGCCTAAACTGACCAACTTCGTGTTTAATCATTTAGAGATAAATTTAAGTTATTATTAAATCGATCTAATAAGAATATGTATTTTTCTTAACTTTTGTTTTGAATTTACTACACCATTTCCAATTGAAATTCAAAGGAAATCAATTAAAATTCTATTGATATTACAAATTTCATTCAAAAACTATCAATTCAAATTTAAATTTTCCATTTGAAATTCAAAAAACATAAATTTAAAATCAAAACTCCTCAATTGAAATTCAAAACACATCAACTGATATTCAAAACTCATCAATTGAAATTCAAAACTCGTCATTTGAAATTCAATAGATGATTCTGTAATATCAATTGATAAATTTGAAAATCAACTGATGTGTTTTGAATTTGAATTGAAGAGTTTTGAATTTGAATTAATAGTTTTCGAACTTCAAATGAAAAATTTGAATTTGAATTGATATTTTTTGAATTTCTAATGGATTTTCTTAAAATCAATTGACGAGATTTGAATTTCAAATGGAATATTTGAATTTCAATTGATTTTCTTTGAATTTCGATTGGACATGGTGTGATACAAGTTTAAACCATGATTGTGTAAAAATACACTGACCCACAAGAACTGGAGTTGGTCAGTCTACGCAGTATACCCACGATATATCTATAAATCGATATTTTAAATACACATTTATCTTTACCTCATTTCTGTTATGAATCCAAAACACATTTTATGTAAAAATTATAGACACTTACCTAAAAAGAGACACTTACTTATGTAGCATTTGTTATTTCAATGTGTATCGAACTTAAAGACACAAAGTATTTCCCCATCGACGCAATGGCAAAGATATTCAGCACGTTCGCTCATATATCAAGATTAAATATTTGCGGTGTTTTTTGTTATGTTTTCTTTTCTTTGTAAAAACACTATGACGTACAATGTGATTAATGTAATTCTCCGATTCCCTTTCGGTTTACTTCTGTTCTTCTTCTTGTTCGATATCCATATTCCCGCCTGCTGCTGGTGACTTGTTTAGAGGCCGACATTGTAAGTCTTATTCTTTTTTTTGTGGTGTTGCTCAGAAATAACATTTATCTTTGTACAAATATTACAGTATGTATAGTTAAGCATACGCTGCTAAGACAGACGTTATCAATGCACGTTTTAGTTGTTCTGGCTTAAGGGGACAAACCCGTCGCCTTATTTACTTCGAATACTATTGGCGCCATAATGTAACGTTTCCGGTTCCTCTGCCTTCGTGGATCCTTAAGTCTACTCTAGTATGACTTTTTGTAAAGCCCCAGGGAATCTATACAACTTTTCCTTTGGTAAATCTGTGACATTGGAATATAATGGGGGCAGGGGAGGTGTGGGATACGGAGGCTAGGTATAAGAGAGGCCTAAGTCAAAACCTCAAAATAATGGTCCATTAGTTAGGGCTTTTGGCAATTTCACTCTACCAATTTCCCTTTATTTCCGTGTGCTCTCGTTAGGGTCTGAAAATACGAACCAAGATTTATTTACTAGACGACACAGAGAGCAGGAGAACGAGCATTGAGTAAACTTTACCCTTGAACCGGAAGTTATAGCAGAGCGGCAACGTGGCATAAGTGACAGTCACTAGCATTGACGGCGGCAACAACTATTCCTCAAGTTATCCTTTTTTGCTTTCTTTTCTCATTTCTATATTTTGTGTTTTTTTTTTTTCGTGTGGCACCGACAACCCACAAGTATCTGGGAAAATGTTTGCAACTATTCTGCTGCTTTGTCATAAGTTGGAAAAACATTTTTTTTCGTTATCGATAGATGTAGTGTTGTGGGTGTTGTTGCTTACCACCTTCACAATGACTGCCTCTGTACCAGATATTCATTGTGTAAAAGTTTTCCACACCATTTTTCATACTTTAATATGTAAATGACTGACATTTTACACTTAACAGGATCACAAGTTGGGAGTCACTCGAAAAACTATTTTTAAAAATATCCTTCTTGGAAAACAGTCTCGTAAAAGATGTCAACAAGAATAAACGCATATTCATTATGGCATGACATGAAGTAAGATTCTTTGAAAGTGTTTACTGTAGATAACGCGCAACGAAGGATTGGGAAAAATGTTATCTAGCAGCCGTAGGTATATCAATTACGCAGTGCAAATTGACGGTCAACAGTCACGGCCATGGATTA
The DNA here is from genome assembly GCA_964034835.1 of Muscina levida. Lineage (NCBI taxonomy): Eukaryota > Metazoa > Arthropoda > Insecta > Diptera > Muscidae > Muscina > Muscina levida. The sequence continues at coordinate 65,351,802 of OZ035880.1, read as the reverse complement.
CAATTTGACTAGTGTAGAGATTAAGTCCTTGTACAAAAGCTTTATAATAACAGTGAGAATTAGTGTCTTATTTTTTTTGTATCAATATATGGCCGGCCATGTTTGGTACAATTGATGTTGCCTACTTTAAGGATGTTATAACTTAAAATATCGCTGCATAATTTCTAAATTCTTAAAATATACATTTAGATCAAATATTTACTTTACAAAAAAGAATTTTACATAAGTTATACTTTTTTTCCATTAGATTCAATTGGTCACGACATAAAACCTAATAATCAACAAATGCGTTACTTTACATACTTTACTTATTCGCCACCCTATATATTTATTTTTCCATCGTTTTTGTTACCTAAACCCAAAATATAATATAATAGCACACATGTAATACAAGTATACATTATATTGAAAAGTTTTGTGTTTCCATTTGTATTGCATACTTGTAGGAGGTTGTTTTGATAACAAATTATTGCATAATTCAAGTAGTTTCTTTATTGTTCAACACTTTAACTGGTGATTAGAAAGTAAAAAAAAAAAACATTTTACATTTTTCTTTAACTGGCAGCTGTGTTGATCTCTTAACTCAATCGAAACAAATTAAAAAACTATAACAGAAAAGAAAAGAATAAAATTAACAACAAGTGATAAAAATGATAGAAAATAAATTCTTATGATGGCATTTTCAATATGAATGACAATAATATGTGTTAGTTTGGAAAAATTTTAGCGAATTCATAGTTAAAAAACTTATATGCGGCCTTTCAAAAACACAGGAGGAACTAATGCCGCCTTGTGCATTCTCAAACTCTTGACATAACTCATTGCTGTACAGTCAAAAAGTAATTCACTTTACATCATGTCTAATTATTCAACTAAAAAAACAAACAAAAACAGAAAACGAAATCTACAATAATCACAATATAAGGAAAAGGAGGAAGAGACAAAAAACATTAAAATCCATAACCTACGACAATAATTAAAAACAAAAAGTTATCTTTGAGAAAACAAAGAATTACTTAGTAAGCGAAAAGAGAAGGGATACCCAAAAACCGCCAAAACAAAAACACTTGATAGCTCAGCACCCACCCCTACCCTATCGCTCTTTGCCCTACAATGAAAAAAAAAACCATGCCAAGAATGTACACACAACGGGACTATGTATTTCATAACCCTGAATATCATCACCCCATTCCCATCCCTATATACAAAAACTTTGTATTCATTTTGTGTAGGCTTTTTTTTCCTTCATGCTCCTTGAATGACAGGCGGAACAACACTACCATTGCGGCAAATGTGATATAAAAAAAATCAACGTGATTTCATTCATTCATTGCCATTTCTACGAGTTGGCGAGTTGGGCACAACAACACAACATTCTGTTTAAAGGAAGCCCTTTTTTAACGTCGTCGTCGTTGGTGTTGTTGTTGGTGTTGTTATTATTATTTGGATAATGATGCCGGTTATTGCCATTTCGACGTCATGCTCCATATGGCGGCACCATTAAATCTCATACAAAATCACAACAAGTTTATTTGTACCTACACACACACACACACACACACACACATTATGTACTCTTAATGTATATGCAGAGAGGTTATGTGTTTGTTTTTTTCCTGTTATATAACCCAATTTACGAAGAAAAGGTAACATTTTATTGAGGTTATTATTATGGCGTTTTCATTGCTACACGTGAGGAATTTTAAGAATATGGATATGACATGAATTCGTAAATAATAACAAATTGTGGTGGAACAATCCGAAGACATGTAAAAATGTAGTGTGGCATAGTTTTTGGCAGACAATATAATTAGAAATTAATTAATAAGTTGCAATTCATATTTCAAGAATAGGGAAGAAGTTACTGCAAGTAACCTTAACGAAATTTATAGTCTGGTGGCATATGTCGATAGACTAATGTGGGTTAAGTGTGAAAGTGTGGGTTAAATGTGAAAGTGGGTTAGAATTCAAACGACTAGAAAATCATGCGATATAGTGGTGAACCAAAAGATCAACAGTGTTAGATGATGATTTTGGTGTCCTGTGCAGGACGATGTAGCTGTGTTCATATTTTTCAAAACAACTATTTTTATAGAAGTTCAAACCGTTAAAATTTAACATCCAGTGTAGAAAATATATACAAAGATACAGCGTACAGAACGCCAAACTTTTCCTACCGCAGTCATTTACTTACTTCTCTTCCACGTTTTCACGAATCATTGCATGTAGAGTTCGTTTTTGGAATGTAAAATAAATGACAGAGAATAAACAACGAACTTAGATGGAATGTGATTTCACCTGTCGCGGAGTTATACACAGAAATACAACTGTAATAGAATGTAAGAGAAAAGTTCTTATAAAACAGTTCCTCTTTAATGTTTTGTCCACTTGATGACTGTTTCTAAAAAATACCACTCTTGCTTTCACTCTTTTATCGTACGCTGTGAACTCTGAAAATTTATATTTTGGATAAAGCGAAGTAGAAGAGAATTTTAATCTATTCGGGTGGAAGATCCCGAGTTCGATTCCCTCCTACAGTCGTCAACATTTTTCTTTCTTTTCTTCGCAATATAAGTGTCGAGTCTAAAATGACAACAGTTGGGTGCTCCACTGCATACATTACTGGGCTATTTCTTTTACATACGTAAGCATACATCTAGGATGAACATTTCAAGATATTGTCCGTCACCTTTAGTACATTACAGATTTTTACAACGATTTAACGCACAACAACCCAGCGTCGGAATTTGAGAGGACTTCTTCATATAATGCATGCAATAGTCCTTATTTGGGAATAATTTTTTGAAATAATGAATGCAGAATGCGTAATTTTTCAACAGATTCAACCAATACATGGACAGACCTGCCAAAGGCATTTAAAAAAAATGCAGAGGGATTTCATATACATCGCCTCTCGCTTCTAAATAACAGGGGTATTGCATGTCTTCCAAATAGAAAAAAGTGTTAATATCCGTGGAAGGTGTTCATGTGTTTTTCTTAAAACAGTGTATCATTAGTTTCAACCGCCCAATTCGAATGCATCTTCAAAGACTAGACAGTAGCATGGCTGACCAACAACCACGAGGTAGTGGTTCAAACTCCAGCAAGGTTCACCGTCGTTGGGGAAAAAAATAAGTGTAAGTATAGAGATAAATAGGACCGGCCGTGGCATAGTGGTTAGAACACGCGGCTACCATGCGGAAGATCGCAGGTTCAAACCTGGCTCCAGTCATCTTAAAAGAAAAAAATTGTTCTTTAATGGTCGGCTCCCCTCGAATGTTGTTGACAGCAACTTCGCAGTATAAGTGTCGAGTCAATCAAACAGTGACGTTCGCATTCGTCGATAAACAAGTAGGTGCCGTTAGTTGTGAATCTAAAATTAGAAAGCGTGTTAATTCACAATAACGCGAGAAGCTATCCCATACCTCATTCATGGGGTGCAAAGGGAAATTAAGTAAATTAAGTAAAGAGATAAATATACTAAATAATTTGGGGGTGCAGTGTATAGTTTTTTGTTTTATTTGTCAGACCTTCCATTTTCATGTGTATACAAGCCTTCCATAAGTCCTAAGCCATAAGCTTCCATAAGGCCTTTTCATGGAAAGCGGCGACGGAAGGCCTATTTTTCCATTCTCACGCAATGTGAAAAAAGAAAGGAAGAAAGATGGTCAAGGAATGCATGCCGGACCCAAAAGAAACCCTTCAAACTCATAAAGGAGGCCTTCTCTCATAATTTCCTTCGCTGGCCTTCTCTCATAAGGAAACAACAGTAAGCAACATTCAATTGTATTACATAGTTATCAAAACACAGCCGTATCTGTTCGCAGACCAAGATATAGCGACTTATATACATAAGCATAGATAACAGCCATTAACCATTACATATACATACATATTTCAACCATACATATACCAACAGTCGGCGATTACTCGTAGCCTAAAACATTCTTAACTGTTTGGAGGACAAAATAAAAGTGTCTGGTCAAGCCATACCAACAACAAAACTTTGGATACTTCATACGTCGTCCTTGACTTCGTTTCCATCATCATTTGTGTCATCGGCTAAACGGTCGTAATAGTTAATGTCAAAGCCATCGTGGAAAGTGCTTTTGCTGCTGTCTGTCTGAAATATTGCATACTTTTAGGTGCCAACAACACAGAACACAACAAAATGTGCGTGATGTTAAATGTTTAGAGGGTTGTGCTGCAGATGAGAGTTATTTTTCACGTTGGACACACATAAGGAAGGTATACGACGACGCGCAGCGATTGATTTGAATTAAACTTTCGAAGTGTGTTATTTTCTGTTACAAACTAACGGCAATGACCTTCAGAATTGTAAAAGGTTTTGCAGTCGGGAGGGTATCTGTATGTGGGTAATCTATATTGAATTCGGTATCATCCAGGATACCTTTACAAAAACAACATTATCGGAATACTAAAGGATCAAAGACAAATAACTTGATTTCAAACATAGAAATAAACTACAAATAGCTACTTCGATATAGAAATCGTTAAATGGTCACGTTAGATGCCTTTCAGATACTTTTACAGCATCTGTGTATAATTAAATGATTCAATTTGAATGTAGTCGTTGAAACGCATAGAGGAGTCGATTTTAATTTTATTTATTTTTTATTAAATCTCTATACTCTTACGTTTTGCAACAGTAGCCATAGCTCCTCTTGATAACTTTAAGTGATCAATTTAAAGTTGTTCCCACAATAAAATCTGATATAATAATAATAATCGCTGATAATGTCTGGATTGATATTTCGGTGCATTTAGCCTTATATACCGGCCGATAAGCGTCTTCATCTTTTTATTGTTGTAAGACAGTTTTCGTCGTCCGTGGAAAACAATGATAGGAACTGTATTTCCTCTGGCAGTTCACAGTATTACATTCAAAATTGCATATAAATACAGCTGAAAGCTGTCAGTTGTCATAAATATATGAAGTGACATCAGACTGCAAGCGCCTTTGGCAAAAGTTATTGATTGGCAACTAGGCTTTAACTTTACTGGCTCAATACCGCAAACACAAGCGTTATTACCATTCGTCAGAACGTTAACCTCGCCTGTGTGTGTATGGGTCAATGAAAGTGAATGAAGAAATGTTGAAAAGACGACACCAAAAACGACAAATTGGGACAATAGCTGCAAGTGCACAGCATGAGGAGAGTACCAGGTATTTAAAGTGTAGCTGCGGCAATGGAAATCCTATATGATACCTTGATCCTGGCACTAGTGTATATATTTTTGTTGGATATACGATGGCGTGTGAGGAACGTACGTTACATACATACATGTCGGTATTTGTTAAAATATATATGCACATACATATGTATGTACCTATAGATATGTATATCTTTTGGTTGCTGCTATTGTCGATGATGGTGCTGGTGCTCTGGTTGTTAATATTGCTGCTGCTGATGTTGTTGTTGTTGCTGCTTGTGTCGCTGACTGTTTTGCCTCTTTTGTCGACGTCACTTTGTCTGGGGGTTTGTCCTTCATTGTGTCTACGTTATGTCTACCAAACCAACCTACAACAGCAACAACAACAACAACAAAATAAGAATAATAATAATAATAAAAAAAGAACCAATGTCTGCATCTGTGGCAGAAAATTCGCTGCTAGAATTGGTAGTGATACCAAGAGTGTGTTGCGTTTTTTTCCCCTCTTTCTTCTTGTTGCTGTTGTTTGTGGATGGTGCTTACGTGTCGTCGTCGCTTTATTTTTATTTCCACTATACAACAATATGAACATAAAAAAACAGCAACAACAACACAAAAATACAAGGAAGAAGAGTGTAGAGTATGTACTTTAAGCATTGTGTATAAATTTCTTCGCTTTCATATACAAACTTACATGCACATGTATGTATGTAGGTCTGTTTATAAGAATGTATGCTTGTTTGTTTGTATGTAGGTTTCATTGGCGGCGGCGGCATTCTCAAGGTTGTGTTCTACATTTTTCACAGCAACTACAAAATAAATAAGGAAGAACAAAAAAAAACAACAACACTCACTGCGCCCCATCATCATTATCAATGGCAACAACAATAACATCAACAACAAGTGCTCATCGCCACAACCTCTTTATTGGGCCACATTTCATATTTACACTCTTTCATCCTTATCCGGTTCTTCTTGGACGGTGCGCTAGATGTTGTTGTTAGAGCGCCAAAGTATTCGAGATGTTTTTGTACAAATATTTGCGTATTTTGATTTTGTAAAATTTTATTAATTTTAATTATTAGTAGTAAAGAACTATTAATTTTAACAATTTACAAAAAAATACAGGTACATAATTTGTGCGACGAACTGCTCTGATGGTTGAGATTGTCAACCGGCAAAACAATGACGTACTGCAAATGTAAATACAAGATAGATGAATAAACCAGATGTACATTGTACACCACAAAACTTTAGTCTCTCTGCAAAGAAGGTACCGATAAAAAAAATACGGAAGTGAATACATAGTTATCGGTGGAATTAAACATTTCGTCACGCAGTTTGTTCTAATAAGTAGCTGACAATCGCCTTCGCCTATAAACAAGTATGTTGGTGAGTCTAAAAATACTTAAACTTAAAACTTAATTTCCCTTTGCACCCCATGAATGAGGTATGGGATAGCTTCTCGCGTTGTTGTGAATTAACACGCTTTCTTTTTTTAGATTCACAACTAACGGCACCTACTTATTTATCGACGAATGCGAACGTCACTGTTTTGAGAAGCTCTTACTAGACACGACGATTGAATCGACGCTTAATACTGCGAAGTTGCTGTCAAACAACATTCGAGGGGAGCCGACAATGAAAGAACATTTTATTTATTTTTTCTTTTAAGATGACTGGAGCCAGGTTTGAACCTGCGATCTCCCGCATGGTAGTCGCGTGTTCTAACCACTATGCCACGGCCGGTCCCAGTCTAAAAATACAAAGCGTGTTAATTCACGATAACGAGAGAAACTATCCCTAACTTAATTCATGGGGTGTAAAAGTAAAATAAGTTTTAAGTACTGTCAGCAGCGGAAAGGTAGATAAATTTGGGTTTTTTCTTAACAACACAACCCTTAAAGGATAAATTTAGAATATATTTCTATAATCAAATTCAAAACGGAAGCAGACGCTAAAGAAATGGTGGCTAGAGGCATGATATAGGAATACGCAAAGATAGAATTAAAGTACCAAGAAATAATCACAAGGAAGTCCTCCACTGAGAATGTTGACAATGTCCTATCCCAGTGTGCCATCCGGATCAGTTTCGGATCCGATACTGATCCGATTTTACGGACAATTTATCCGATCCGATTTCGTTTGAAACTCCTTTTAAAAAAAGGGACCGTTTTTTGTCCGCATTTGAATCCGGATAGGATCCGAAACTGATTTCCGAACCGGATCCGAAACGGAATCCGTGATATTTTAAAAGCACAGGCCTGTCATACGAATGTTTATAAACTCTTGGTACTGATTCCGATCGATAATAATGAAAAAGTGTGTCTTTTAGTAAAAATGTCAATGTAGAAATGTAGATGAGCCGCATTTAGGTTGCCCCGATCAAAAATATATTTGATGTTCTGCAAACTATAATGTAATACATAGGGGTAAATCCTGCGTTACGCACGTTACATTCGTATGCATTTATGTTTTGTTATATAAATCCCATTTGCGTTATGAGTGAGATATTTACATATAAACTTTAGCAACAACAGTTATTTGAAAGTGCTTTGAAATTACATTTAATTGATTGCTTAACTACTATTGATGAAAACAATATTTAATGCCAATAGTTTCGTTGCGGCCGTTACTAAAAATGGAAGTAGTTTTAGATGTCAGCGTGCATTTGCATCTATTTAAGCAAATATTGCATAGTAACCAGAAAAATCGAAATACATAAGGGAAAGAGGAATATTTAAGGATTTTAAAAAGACTTTAATGGGAGTAGTAAATTTGTTGGTTCATCCAAAAACTTGAAAATTGTCTGTTGCGGACGTTACGTTGCTGGCGTGGCACTTTTTTCTTCTATATTTTTTATGATAAAAAATTGAATCAACATCAGACAGGCTGTTAAGGAGTTGTTAACAAACACAGGTATAAATATAAACATTATTACATTATATGAATACGCCCGGTAGGTGGCGCCGGAGAGGGACTTATTTTGAAAAATTGAATGGATGGACCAATTTAACTGAAATTTAGAATGATTATTTGTTTGATCAAGAGAAAACATTTTATGTACGAATGGAATTGACTTGTGTCGCTGTAATTCAGAATGTATATTTGTTTGATCTTAAGCAAAAATTTTAATGACATTTGCATTGATACAATAAAGATCAATATCATGAGAAGGAAGGCATTCTTTCATGAGTTTCAAGGACTACTGTTGGATCCGGTATGCCTTCCTTGACCTCCTTCCTTCCTTTCTTTATTTACATGGTGTGACATTGGAAAATAAGTCCTTCCGTCGCCGGTTTCCATAAGAAGGCCTTATGGAAGCTTTCTATAAGAAGGACTCTAGGAACTTTCTATAAAAGGGCCTTATGGAAGCTTTCCATAAGAAGGCATTATGGAAGGCCTGCATACACATGAAAAAAGAAGGACTTGCAAATAAAACAAGATCTATACAGTGCACCCTCAAATTATTTAGTTTTTTTGAGAGCGCCCGGTTATTTTAAGATATTTCTCACTTCTATATATTTCTCTCTATAATTACACTTTCCAACGACCGTAAACCTTTCTAAAGTTTGAACCCACTACCTCGTGAGTGTTAGTCAGCCATGCTATTGTCTGGCCTATGAAGATGAATTCGAATTGTGTAATTGAAACGCATGATACACCGCTTAAAAAAACACGTAAACACAATCCACGGAAATTCTTTCCATTTGGAAGACATGCAGTACCCCTGTTATTTGGAAGCGAGAGGGTATGTGTATGAAATCCCTCTGAATTTTTTGTAAAGACCTCTGTCAGGCCTTCATAAAAGTTGAAAGAAAACGTATTAACATATCTTTCCATTTAGAAGGTATGCAATGCCCCTGTTATTTGGAAGCGAGTGGGGATGTGTATGAAATCCCTCTGCATTCTTTTTAAATGCATTTAGCAGGTCTGTCCATATAATGTCTAAATCAAATGAAAAATCATGCGTTCTGCATTTCTTATTGGGAAAATTATTCCCAAATAAGGACTACTGCATGCAATATATAAAGAAGGCCTCTTAAATACCTCCGCTTAAATACCGACGCTGGGATGGCACTGGCACCACAACAACTGAATAACCTCAGTACATGCGCGAAAGTTTATTGATATTAATGACATCCTCATAATATCAGACCCGCGACCAAAGACCTCATTGCCTCATTTCACCAACACTTCATATGAGTTCACAATTGCTGCGTTCAATAAATATAATTTTGAAATACTTCATTCCGTTGCGGACGTTACACACTTTGTCTTTCATATGTGGTTTAAAAATACATATTTATATACATGTATTTTAATCGCACTATTGGCTCTCTTTACGAACGTACTTCGATAGATGAAAAACCAAAAAAAAGCAGTTAAATTTAAAAAACCTTGATTCCGTTTTAACATTATTTATATGTTATATGTTTTTTTGCATTTAATTGTAGACAATTGATTAGATACTAAGTTTATTATAAAATACAAAAAAAATATGGAGCTTTTTACCATTTTTATGAGTATCTAAAAAAAACATATATTTTAGAAAAACAAATAAAAACATAAAGACCTGTCATTCATAAATGGATCACCGAAAAAGCTTATGCTTTATAGATTTCAAAGCTTCAATATTTAGCCCATTATTCTATTAACAAATATATATGGTTTTAACAACTCTAAAATTATGTCTTTGAGAAACATTATTTTTTTGTGATTTACCCACATACGTCGTTTGCAAAATACAATAATTTTATATAAAAAACGTATTAAAATTCGTCTTGAAAGTCAATATTTTCTGAACCCATCTTGAAATTTGCACAGCCCGTAAAGAAAAGTATAAGCGATTTTTGAATTTAAAATTAAGAAAATCAAAAGATAACTTTAACATGATATTCAAGGACATATGACATTTTCCAAATTTTGAAGTCTTTCACTTGGTCACAAGGTCCAATCATTTTTAGCCCTCATTCCTAAAGAGATTTTGAAAACCTATCAGGCCGTTATCCGTTATCGTTTTAATCCGATGTTACGTCCAAAAGTTATTCCAACATGAACGTAGGTATCTATCCACAAAAATTCAGCAGATTACTAAACCGTGATTAGTTTAAACATAAAACATACGCGATTTGATTTAGTGGCCAATGGCCGATTTCATTTAGAATTACCGTTTCGATTTTATTATAAGACAAAACCAGTTACCACTTTCAACACCATATTAAGTAGTTAGTATAATATCCTATTGATTAATTATTGCATAATTTTCAGCACTCTGTATATGTATGTAAAGATTAATCAAATCAAATCTCACCACCAGCTACCACATATAAGATAGGCACTAAATCTATGATGCATACCTACACATATGTATTCAAGTGATGGTAGTCGCTGCGGTCATTAACCTTCAATAACAAAGAAGTGATGTGATGGTGTAGAGATTTGCCGGTTAGCGACGGCGTTTGATACTATGCTTCAGATTTTCCCAACCATTTCAATTGATTGCATTCACTACACATACATATAAACATACACATCCACAAATTAATGATTGAAGAAAAATTGTTGAGTGCTTATTTTTTTCTAATTGCACATGATGATGTTGTTGCTTTCATAGCTTTTGTAGTTTTTAATTTGATATAATTTATAGCGACTATTACACACTACGAGTACAACAACATTGTTGTAGATGTTTTTGGCTTTTCCCCTTCTTTGTTTTGATTATTGTATTCATAATTCCGGTTTATTTGTTTATGTTTACATTCTTGGCTATTTAAGTTTATGACTAAGTCTGCCTGTGTGCCGTTGGTGGGCTTTTCGAGTTCGATTTATATTCAAGTTGCCGGTATTTTTTGTTGCCGGACTACATCCCCAATCGCATTTTCACTTTCGAACTAAACTACTACTACCAACACCCGCATTTGCGTTTGCCACCTCTACTTTGAATAGTTTGTGTTTGTAGTTTGGTTTCTATTTTTCCTTTTTTTTTTTAATTTTACGTTATCTTGTACTTTGTATCTTAATGAGCAACTTTGTTTATATGTATGTATGTATTTTATTGGGCCCACTATAGTCTAACAACAATAAAAACAAACACGACTACGGCTACGACAAATCATTTCATATTCCTCCTGTGACTGGGGTATGTTGTTGTTTGAATTTTTATTTGTTTTCGCTTTGCCGGCGCCTAAAGCGATTTTAAGCGATTTTAGCCAGAAAGCGATTTTAGCCAGAAACGGATTTACAAATAACAAAGAGAATTGCTAGGAGGCGAAAAGGGCACTGAAGTAAATGTTTGATGGCAATGATGGCGGGCGACTACGCACAAACATCAAAGGGTTGTTAAGTCGTTCTCAAAGTTCTTCAAACTTTACACCAAATCGAAATCTAGATCTGAACACAAAAATAAGATTTCGTATCCTAATAGATTTTTTAAATAGAAAATAGTGGTTGAAGTAAATGAAATCAACAAACAAAGCATCTCTGGCCAAGTATACTGCACAACGCTATGTATATGTAGTTACAATTTCTATCTCAGTTGCCGTTATTAGCCAATCTGAACAGTGTTTGTACCGGGTTTTCAATATATTCCTAAGAAATTCACATTTAATATGTCATTGCTGTTTTTGTCCCCCCTTTGATAGGGGGTTTCCTCTTGTTACACAACAAGTGTGCTATAAACTTTAAATTTATTTTGCAATTACGCAGCCGAGTGTCCTCCCCTCCAATAATGTCTGCAACTATTTACGAATATAAATACATTTTTTAGTTTCTTGCCACTAAATAAAAAAACTTAAAAAAGAGGAAAAGAATATGACAAAAAAAAGCGACAACAACAAAGTATTCACAAAGTAACATTAAAAATACCAACAAAGGAAAGCAGCAACTACAACAACAGCAATGTCAGAAGCGTCATTGTCTCAATGAAAAGTACAACAACAAGACGAGTACAGCAGAAAAAAAAAACAATAACAACATCATTGGCCTTGACATTGACCCAGTTGATGATGACGGAGGCGACGGATTGTTGTTGATGGTGTTGGTGATGATGACGATGGTTGGCAGTCGTAGTGGTGGTACGAATGACGATGAAAACGCTTAAATCACCACTTTTGCTGATACTACTCACATTAGTTTGATTTATTCCTGTATGTGAGACACAATGTATAAATTCATTTTTTTTTTTTTGCTTATTTTAATTTGGTGGAAAATCAAACGGTTCGCTCTCTCTCTCTAAGGCAGAGCAGAGGTTTCCGATTAAATATACCAATTTGTAAACAGCTAAAAAAAACTAGAATGCATAAGCGAAATACTTTTATACGACAGCATCTTTGCCATATTATTGTTGTAGTTATTCGGAAATATGTTAATGCTATTCTAAGAACTGTAATAGTCTCAGTGACTTTGCACTGTGCATGTTGTTTGAAAGCTCTAAGCCGGATTAACGACTGGGTTTATACAGCCACAAACTGTGAAGGAGTTACAGACAGACATTTGATAAAAAAGAATAAAATATAAGTGACTGAATTAAAAAATTATTTACGATGTTGAAATGGAAATTTTTGTACGAAAGTTGTGTATGTACTTAGGAAATGTAGGCTCAGTTTCGCTTTAACAATGCATTTTAAGTAAATATTAGTCGAAAAATTTTTACAAACCAACATTATCCCACAAACTCAAAAAGGTCAATCCTCGAATCCAACAATACCATCGTATATACAGCGAACAGATGGTTCATGGGTCACCAACAGTCGCGAAACCCTCTATCTTGGCTTTCAGGAAAGTGATTACCAGTTATTGTAAAACTACGACAGTAATTCTTTACCTATACCTATTACTAAACATCGAGTTTAATGGACTATCAAAAGTTTCCACTCTTTTAAATCTCCGGAACAAGATGGTGTTATTCCCGCAAATCTACAGAACAACATCGACGTACAGGCTTTTAATAATCTCCAGAGCCTGTCCGCAGCTGTCGCACTTTCCAACGATACGAGACAATCTGCAAATTAGTATTTATCCCAAAATGGGGTAAGACATAATATACTAAGACCATGGATTTTAGACCGATTAGCCTATCTTCCTTCCTACTTAAAACTCTCAAAAATTCCATTTTTTCAGGAGAGCAAAAATACGAAATGAATCGTAAAACTTGAATATCTTAACCATTTTTTAACCGAATTGTATAACAAAAATAAGTGTATTTTAATAAAATATTGGATAAAAACTTCTTTAATTATAAAAAATATAGTGATAAAAATACAAAAAGTTTGCGGTTTCGAGACTTAAACAAACAGTAATGTTAAATTATCTATATAAATATATATATCGTTGGAGAGATTCTTCTTTCCAAAATCGTTAAGAAATCAAAATTCGTTAAAGGTTTGACTGAGTGATAAACCTCCGAGTGAGAAAAGTAACGAAAAACCAGTTTATGAGGGTGTAAGTGAACTTTGGTATACAGATTCATTTTGTACTCGACCAGACCTACAACATGCACTAGGCCTCTACCCAAGTTCCATAGAATTGTTCCATTCTATTTAAGTAGTTGTGATATCATTTTTATAAAACGTTGAAGTTATATTGTTTTAAGCTGTACTATGCGCTGAGCAAGCGTTTAATGATAAAGCCCTCTTCTCTCGACGAACGAAGATTCAACTCTACCAGACACTGCTCATGCCTGTCTAGGTAATGATGCTGGCGGATCAATCTATTCTGAGAGTTTTCGAGAGAAAAATACAACACATAATAGTTGAACCCATCATCGTTAACGGCGAGTACCTTCGTCGAATGAATCATGAGCTGTATGAGCTGTACAACGACATCGACGTAGTCAAGCTCATTCAAATAGACAGAATGCGATGCGATTAAATAATGGCTATTTTTACCGCTGGGCGGTTATTGCTGTGTTCGCATCCAGAGCATGGAGGCACAGGTACTATCGTTGGTCATACCATAATTCAGGATTTTAATAATGTAAGGTGTCGCAAGGATAACACTGTAACCAGAACCTGTTTTCGATCCGGGTTTTGTGAGAAATTTATCGGACAGAACCTACTATGATAATAATATTAATACCGCACATGTTGGGGAAAATGTCATCCTAATTTTCACGGACGGATAGAAATTCAGAGAAAAATCAGGCTGTGGAATATTTTTCGAGGAGTTGTATTTGCAACTGTCGATTAAGCTACCGGATCACTGTAGCATAGTTCAGGTCGAAATAGCGACTATTAGAATAGCCGTAGTATAGTGTTCAAATACTTGAATTTTTCAGAAACCCGGTTTCGGTATATTCGAAAAACATTTTTTTCCAACAATTCTGTTTTCGAATACATGATTTAGTAAAAAACCGGATAAACCGGTTTTGTTCGGTTTTTCGGAAATTGTAAAATATTACCATATATACAAGTAAATATGAAAAAATATGAATATCGATACCTTAATTCTTTCAATTACTTAGAGCTTTTGAATGCAGTTTGCTTTAATTTGTATCCAATTCATCCAAGCAGAAGTTATTATGTAATTTTAACTTAATTTATAGTGGACTCTATATTACTTCTGGCGTTGTTGAGAATTACCACGCTTCATACTTTTGAATTCCACGGACGGCATGATTAACCTCCTTTTTATCATTTGGCCCTTAGTATAGGAAATAAAGCCACATAGTTTTTGATATGAATATCGAAGGCTTCCCTCTCATTTCGAGGTGAAATTCCAATCTCTATTTCAAGATGAGATCTCAAATGTATCTTGGTGATTCCGCAAATATTATATGGTAATCATAAAATAAGCTCCATTTCGATCGGACACATAATTTAGGATATAACTGCAATTAAAATCGTTCATATGAATATCGATGGCTTCCTCTCATTTCGAGGTCAGATCCCATATATATCTTAGTGATTGCACAAATATTGTATTGGATTCGATAATTAAGCCCTTTTTCGCGATTGGATGCTTAGTTAAGGAGATAGATATATAGAAAGTTCCAACCATTTCAAGAAGAGGGGAAATCTGGCAGCACTTTCCAAACAAATTTTCGTATATCATAAGGCAATTCCATAAAGCATCCTTTGAGATTTGTTCAAAGAATATCGGAAAAGCATAATCAAACTTTTATGCCGATGTTAACCGACACAAAAAAACCGGTTAAACCGGGTATTCGAAATTGGCATTTTTTAAGAAACCGGCAAACGGTTTCGGAGAAAAAAAACCGGTTAGACGGTTTTCGGTTTCGGTTTTGAACACCCTAAGCCGTGGAGTAAATTCAGTATCATATGATATTGGGCGGTAATATGAATATGCTTACCGAAAGTAAAGCGGCTATCAGATCTCTGAAGAACGTGCACACCACTTCAAGAAACGTTCGAGAATGGTCACCACCATTGTGAATTCGGGCGAAGTTTACGATCCCATTGGTGTTTCTCTCACAAGGAGGCTAATTGCGGGGAAACCTCGTTAAGGAAAGAAGGGTGAGCGACCAAACAGAATTGGCCTACCATGGATATACAGAGGACACGATCTTGTCTAGACAAGACTCTACAGTCCATCTAAGGAACATCAATAGTTATCAATCACGATTACGCGAATACTAAACATCAACCGTGGTCCCAATACGAAATCGTTTTGTGTCGGCGACGACAACCGGAATTAGGCCTATTATTAAGTAAAACTTTTGTAACGATCAAGCTACATTGATATATTAATATAAAACAAATGATTACTTTCCTTATATACACGGAAGATCGGGTGCTTTTGTTAGTGTTCATTTTTATGTACGGTAAAAAAAAGCTTAAAAAATTTCAATATGAACGGGTTTAACTCAGCGTCTTAGTAATTAAATACAACACTTCTGAATATCTTCTGAATGCAGGATTAAATTCTTGCTTCAAAGCATGGAAAATTTTTTGAAGTGCAGTAAGTTACAACTAACCGTTCCGTCGAAAAGTAAAACTACATGCAATTAAAATTGATGTCAAATCTAACTAAACAAGCCGGATTTGAGACTGTATTCAACAACATAGTCTGACACAAACTACCGGCAAAATTGATGTGTGTTAGATAAAAGCCAGAGAAAATAGAATCGCACAAAGTAAACAAAACAAACTAACAAAAAAAGAGAAACTACTACAAAGCCATAAATAACTGTATTGTCATTTGAATAAACAATCGAGTTGTGTGAATGATTATACCACATATAATGAGTAAGTTCATACGTACATATATGTGTATCTATCTATCTATGTATATGCCTATATGAGAGTCCGTCATACAGTGAGATTGATGACTACCACAATACACCTCAAACAACATCAGCGCAGAATTAGTGACAACGTTAGACACGATTACGTTGTCTCGCATGGAGGTCGGCGGCGGTTGGCCCCATTTTCGCAACAATTGTCGCCCGCCGTCGATATTGCAAACAAGCGAGCGAGCAAACGGGCTAGCGAGTGAGTCATCGCCATCATCATTGCGCGTTCGTCGCACATTGCGTCGTTTATTCATTCATGCCAAAACAATCTAATGACACAATGTCTGTCCGCCTAAATGTACGTTTGTATGTAGATTTGCATACAAATCGGTATATTTGTATAACTCACGATGTTTATCGCACATAAAAACCCCGTTGCAGTCGTCATCGCGTCCTCACCGTCGCGCCCTTGTCGTTGTCATCGTCATGCACAAAACAAATCTTTTGGCTACCATATGAAATTTCATATGCAAAACATACGCGAAATAAACGCGATTATATATTTTTCAAGCTTTTGTTTGAACAGTGAATTCATAATGAGCGAGACTCACATACAAAAAGTCACCCAGGGAGGGGCACATAGGGCGGCAGGCTGGGCAGTATGGGACGGCAGAGGGTGACTGAGGTGGATATTATAGTATGAACTGAACTCACTCGATGCTAGACATTATAAATCCAGTCCATGCATAGCAAATAAAACGCAACGTTTGTTGTCGTTGATTCTATTTTTCTTTTTTTCATAACATCAAATGTAATTGGAACTCTGGCGGTGGTATTGTGTGTGTGTGTGTGCCGTCACCTCCTGCTTCAGCCCGGAGTCATTAGTTCAAACTACAGTTAGTGGCGCTGTGAAAACCAGAAATGGGCGCCAAAATTAAACTAAAAGATTTGCGGCCGTTAAACTGCAACAACCAACAAGAGGAAGTGGTTGGTTACAAGCTTTGTTTGGTTTCTGTCTAGAGCTCATTTGAGTGTGAACTCGAGACGCATAATGGCTGGCAATCGATCATATTCCTAATACTTTTCTCCTTATAACATTTACGGTGAGTTTCTATGCAATGATTATTTCTGATATGACAACACTGAGAGATATTTTTTAAGCTGATGAACAAATAAGGGGAATAATCCAGTCGATCGAATCTTCGAGCAGTCTGTAGTTTGCACGAAGTTTTAGGCAGTTGACGAAACTCGCCTTTTATAATCAAATATAATGCCATTAGAAAAACATGAATTGTCTTATGCTGGCTCTAGTTTCACCGGTCTTCTTTTTCTTATTATTTGGCAGCAGCAACAGAAAAAGCCGCACGTAGAAAAGTCTTAGGTAACAACTCTTTCACCTGGTTCATGCCGGTCATAGTTCATTCGACGACGGGGTATTCGCCGTAAACGACGATTGGTCAAAATATTTTATGAAGAATAGAATAGATTGATCCGCTTGTATCATTGCCCAGGATTCTGCGATGTATAGCAAGACTGGTCGGATCAGTGTCTGGTAAAGTCTGATCTTTGTTCGAGAGAGGTTTTTGGTCATTAATTCTCTTGCTTAGCGCATAGTAGCAGCGGTTTGCGATCCTTATTTCCAGGTAGATTAGACAAAATCATCTACCACTTCCAAGTTATAGTTGTCAACGTTCACGCAGCGTCCCAAACGAATAGACTCTTTATTCGTTGAAATAAAAACTAGGTTTTGCAATCATTTATCACCAGACTCACTTCTGCCGACTGCTCCCCAATGCTGGAGAAGGCCGCAGTAACACCCCGCAGTCCACGGCCAATGATATATGTATCATCGGCATACGCGAATAGCATGTGACATTTATGAATGACCAGTCCAGTGTACTGCAGCCTTCCGCATGATCATCTCAATTATGATGTGGAGAAAGAGGTCTTAAGACAGACTAACTCCTTATCTGAAGCCTCTCTTGGTAGGAAATGGTACAGTCAGATGTTTGCCTATTTTCACTGGAGACCGTGTCTGTCTGTCGTAGGTGTCGATTTGCATTTTTTGATCTTCTCCAGGATTTGTCGTAGTGTGAATATCTGGTCGGTCTAAAACCACACTGACAAAGTCCCATCAGGTTGGCTAGAATGGGCTTTAGTCTTTCACATAACACACTAGTTAGGACCTGATAAGACTGATCCCGCGATAGTTGGTAAACACATTGTCTGATTTTCACCGGTCTAAGACTATAAAAAGAAATTTTTGACAAACAGTTCAGCCTCTAAAAGCTGCCCACAATAAACTTTATCTTTCAATCGAACTTAAAAATATTCACCCTTATTACGTATGTCGTAGTCGAAATTCGACAATATTCGATAGTTTTATTTATTTAAATAAAATTAGTAATAATTAACAGAAATGTTTATTGCTGAGCAATTTTCATCATCTGATAAAGAAGAACATGATAGGAGCAAGGACAAATCGTATTTTAGTCGACATCAGCTATAGCATACTTAAAAACGACTAAGATTCGACGTGACTACGACATACATAATAAGGGGTTGTCTATCTTGCGAAAATTGTATAAAAACAGGATTGGTTTCCTGTCGAAATTTATGGTATTTTTCTTTTAAATTCAAATTAAATTGCACATTTTCGAACTTGCTTTAACTTTATTTTCACATTTCGATAAAGTACCAATCTATGCATATTTTAAACTATGTAATTAGTAATAAAAATTAGTTTATAAACAGCTTTTTGTTACGCCCAAAAATATGCAACCTTTCGGCAAATTAAATGTATTACTCCAAATAGTTGTAAAGTTACGAATAGTTCGCATTCCATTTGTAATCTCCTAACCAACTGCTCTGAAATAAATGTTGGCAAATACACATAAAATATGTAATAAAAAAATACTGTTTGATCCCTTCTGGTCCGGAACCAATTTCATTTTTTTTCACACCCAAACACCATTTCGTTTTTTTTTTCTTTCTTTTACGTTAATCAAACAACTGTGACCCAAACAACAGCACTCGAGAAGGTGGCGAGTGTTTGAACAGCACTTACCTGGTGAGGTGATGGTGAGGCTTGCGAAGGTTGAGGCGATGGACTTGGCGCATGACTCGGACTACTGCTTGGCGGTGGACCACCGTGCTGTGCATGATGAGGTGATGCTGGCGGCAGGGGATGGCCACCAGGGCCAGGACTAGGTGCAGGTGATGAACCACCAGGCCAAGGCCGATTTGGTTCGGGATACTGTAAAGAGAAAACAAATAGAATAAAAAAACGGGCATGCCAAAATAAATATTCCAAATCAATTATTAATTCACATGTAGTTTTCTCTGCAAACACAGCACACAAAAAAATGCCCCGGAACAAAATGGAAAAGTGAGAGGAAAAAGCCAACAAATATTTATACAATTAAATGTGAAAAACGCACATTTGCGATTGTGAAAAACTGTAGATTTTTTTCACAACGGCACCAACTATCGCATTTGTAATAACATTTCGCTCATTTAGGTTTTGTTGCTGCCAAACAGTGTGCATGAAACGTAGAAGCACAAAAAGGAAAGACAACGACAAAAAAAGGATTCATTTGTGTACTTTTTTTGTTTCAATGCAATGCTCGTCCCAACTGGGCGGCGATAATGAAATGAAAAACATTTAACTCTTCCATGTGTGTGACTGAGTGTTTTCTGTTTTTTATGGTTCACGAAAAAAATTAATCCTTTATTAAATTTCTGTGTGTCCATTTTTTTGGTCTGTTATCTTCCTACGCTTTTGTACTTTTCCTTTTGTTCATTTGTTTGTTTGAAATTAAAATAGCTTTGTGTGCGAAATGACTCCTGCGTTGCTGTGGCCAATTTTATAGTACCTGAAAGTAGTGAAGCATTTTGTGAGCATTGTCATGAACACACGTGTACTCTTCATTTATGCTCGTTGGCCACTAGAAGCACAGGATTGCATAATGCGAAAAGCTTAAACATAACTAAACTTAATTTTCCTTTGCAGTTCATAGATGGGATAGCTTCTTGCGTTATTGTGATTTAACACGCTTTCTATTTATAGATTCAGAACAAACGAAAACTACTTGTTTACTATATGTTAACGTCAGCTGTTTGAGAAGTTTTTAATAGACATGCCAATTGATTTGACATTTTACTGCGAAGTTGCTGCCACCAATAACAAGAGAGCCGGTTACTGCGAACTTCTGGAGCTATTTTATAATCAATTAAATCGAGGGGGCTACATTTCTATGCTATATGTTTTAATGGCCGCAAAAATGCCGTTGCGCTGTAGTTGAAGTAAGTTGTTTCGATAGAACACCACTAATTACTGATCATAACACCCTGTAATAAGTAATAAGTGGGACCGTAGATCAAAATCAAACAAAAAACCAAGCTTTTGATACTTTAAGTGCAAATAAAAAACTATTCTGGATATAAGACTACACTGGGTTCCTCGGCATAGTGATGTAAAAGGTAACGTTAGCTTGAACTTGCACGAAAAGGCGCACCTTGGAGATCGTTTATAGATAAATGTTACAAGACTACAGGACACAGTGGCGTTACGCCTTTATTATCGAATTGGGAGACACCATAGGAAGACTGTTTTAGATAATGTGGTAATGAAGAAGAAAATTAAACTATTTAGCACTTACACTCTGTCAATGTTCATCTCTCCTCTTCATATAAGAAGGATATAATTTCTAAGGAATTGGTATTTTGATAGTCTGGATATTTTATTATCATCTAATATAGATAAACTCATGAAATTCATGACGGTTTAGGCTGTATGGCAGGCAGAAGACCATAGTCTTCATCGTGTACAAAATCATGGTCTACATGGTCTTCTACCTACTCCCACTATGTACTAGTATTTGATATGAAGTTGCATGGAAATCCCGCTCTTGAATATCCCTCTACCCTTATCTTAACTATTTTCATATTTAATGTTTTTTTCTCTGATTTAAAAATATCCCTAAGAATATTCAAGTTGTAGCAAAATATTCTTTATGTATGATCCGCTACGAGACAATCATTACACAGTACAACACATATTTTTGTGACTCAATTTTGAGTGCACGTGAAAGCAGCCCCAAAGAGAAGAATCATTCGTATTGTCAAGTTACATGCCATAATAATTTAATATCGAATTGAAGTTAGTAAGTATCGTATAGGAGAATTTGTCTTGTTTTACCCTTTTTTGTTATACTGTTATATGGTGGCGTATGATTATAATAATATTCCACGTAAATATGATTATCATATGTAATATTCCACGTAAATCATACGCCACGGAACACAGCAGTTTTATTGTAACTGAAACAAAATAAAGCCAGCTCAAAATTATTTGATGAATGGAAAAGTAAAACTGTTGCTTATGTAGGGAAACGATATATGAACAGATTAAAGGAATTGTAACTGTTAATTTTTTTTAAAATTTGTGTCAGCTAAATCGGTCTAGTGGTTCTCGAGTTATGTCAAACAAAAGAGCCTAAAACGTGACAAACTACCTATACGATAGTTAGTAACTTCAGATCGGTATTAAATTATTATGGCATGTAACTTGAAAAAACGTATGATACAGAACTTCTTCTTTTTGGGGCTACTTCCACGTGCATTTCTCAGAATTTAGCCCCAAATCAATGAGCTGAAAAATGTTGTGCTGTCTTATGGTACGAGTAAAGTAATGTCTCATACTAAGGGATGTGTGACAACTTGTGTTCAACCCCATTAACCGGAGCTTATTCACATTTTTTAAAATAAAAAACAAACTGGCCGAATGTTGGATTTAGTCAGAAAACTGCGACCTATTCGATCCTTTTCATTAAACCTATACGTACATTTAAAACAGTGGTAGGCTTAACCGAACGCACAACCTTGTGTGCGGTCCAACAACAAGCGTCAGCGCTGTCGAATTTTACATGGTGAAAATGTTGTGGACTTCCAACAATCGTTGAAAATTATTTCTCTGTCTGTACTTGTGTCTTGTATTGTGTTGAATACTAAATAAGCGTGTGTGGTGTTGCTTTCATAACACCCAAGCGGAGACTGACTGTTTTGAATCAAACAAAACTTTCGAGTACGTGTGAATTGCCAATCGTGTCGATCGATTAAAGCTAAATGATCTGCCGTTAAACCGTAGTGTCTTGTGCATCCGGGCTTGCGAGGCTATAGAATGCCTATCTCTGAATTAAAAAAATGTCCCACTCATAATCCAAATTAAGAGCTTTCATTTTATTTGAGTAAAATCAAAACAAATTTGTATATTCCATTTTTAAAGGATAAATTGTAAAATAAAAATCCGACAGAAAAGAAACTTTACATGGGGCGTTCTCATATACAGCATCGAAATCTGACGTAACCCAATATAAAAGACGACGATTAACTTTTATTAAAATATAGTAGTCTGGACATATTCATACGACTAATGTTCTCTTTACTTTGTATTATGTTATATCTCAAAAATGTTAAAATTTTAATAAATTTTATTGAAAAGTGGCAATAATCTAATTATAATTTTAAATTTTTCTAATTTTGATTCAACTTTTTACTTTTCATTCGATTTTTGCGCCCAATCAAGTCTCAGTTTTTTCCAAAGTTTCTCTACTAATTACAATATATTACAGCAAGTCCTTTATAACCATTCAATTCGATCTGACGCTTTCACGACAAATCCATATCGCACAATAAAGTTCAAAAACAATGAGATTTAACAACTCAGGGCGCAAAGCAACACAAAAAAAATGTTTAATCAATACAATTACGCAGAAATCAACGAACACAGAAAACGAATTAAAAATGTACACCCACACAGGAATAATGCGAAATTGAAATAAATGTATGTATGTATGTATGTACGCGTGGGTGAAGGACACAAAGGATGTGGAAATTAGATGAAGCATGTATAGAGAAAAATCGAAAATCACATGGATAATATTATACACACACACACACACACACACACTCAAACTCGCGCAAATCTTTATTGAATATAATGGAGATGAGTGATGTGCATTTTAAAGTAACGTAGGACAATAGGATAGCATAAACATGTGTATTACATGTGTGTGTGCGCTGCATTAGGGGATCGGTATTCTGATCAGGTAAGTGCTATTGGTTATACGAGTGGGTGTGTGTGTATGTATGTATGTACAGATATTCATCTGATAACGATGTATTTACATATCTAATGTTGACAAAATACTGATGCACAGGTTGAGACACAAGAGAGAATTAAATTACTCATCATTGCCCACAATTGAAGGACAGTCAGGCGGACATCACAGGATAATGCAATTGTGTGCATGTGTGTGTGTGTGTGTGTTGAACTCTGTGTATACGAATGAACGAGTATTTATGTATATGAGATGTATCGTTCGATATTTTACACAAATAATTGGCATTTGTGTATGTGTGTGTGATGCACATATACACACACTGCTCATATCGAAATTTAATCACACAATTCTCCTCACCCAAATGAAAATTCGAACACAAAACATAGCCACAGCCAAAGTAGCATGTAACCAAATATGATAGAAATCTTTGTATATATGTATATATGTATGTATATGCCACTCTCTTCTCTCTCCACCATCATCTATAGTTACAGCTACACGCAAATGATCTGAACTATTTCGAATGGAAATTAATAATTTATTATGCGATGACAAGTGCTTACATTCACTTGTCAATTTGTTCAATTTTTAATAAGAATTTTAGTGACGCATTTGCAGGGACAATATGACGAAGGACGTCCACACAATTGTCTCAATAGACATAAAGGAATTGTGACAGCTGGCTAAATGAATTGACAAATGATGGTTAATATTCTTCCTAATTATTAATGTAATTATTGTAAAAGCAAACATTAATGTGTGTGTGTGAGTGTGTGTCCGGGGCTGGACTTGTGGTTGCCGCGAGTTGCAGAGTTATATATTTTTTAATGCCTAAAATTAAAATGTTCTTCTTAACATACCTGATGCGTCGTATAGGCAGTTCGATGATTTGGCCCAGTCGCTGGGCCAGGAGGTGTGGGATACCTTTGTGGATACGGAGAATATTGAGATGGTGTTGTGCCTTGATTTGAAGATTGTGGCGGCGGCGGTGGACCACCTCCACTACCGCCACCACTACCACTGCTGCTCTGTTGCTGAGGCGGTGGCGGCTGTTGCTGCTGCTGTTGTTGTTGTCCCGGCTGTGGCTGCTGTTGCTGGGGCGAACTTGGATAGGAACCTGAGTTTTGACCTTGTGATGGCGGATATGGGGATTGACCTCTGGAAGTATTTGTCTGCTAAAATAAAATAAAAAAAAACACACAAAACAAACAATTAGCATAAATGAAGTCATACATTTTACACAATACACTACAGCAAGGATAGAGAAATTTTTGATAATGAAAACATGCAGAATCTGTTAACAAAATCAAAATAGTGGACTAATTGAATTATAGTTGTAGAAATTTAATCTTTGTTTTATTATCATATAATAAAAAAGCCTCAATCTTATACACAGCAACTTTCGAATAGCTTTTAAAAAGCTGAAGAAACTGTCGTTAAACTGTAGTGTCGTGTATATCTAAAAATAGAAGCACTCTTTATCCTAGAAGCTTTACCATATCTCATTTCATTTCTTCGTAAAAAGCCTAAAACGAGACAAATTCCCCTTGTCTGTAATTCCCTATGGCTGTAACTTGACAAAACAAATTATGCAGAACATCTTCTTTTTGGGGTTACTTTCACGTGCCGTTCCCAGAATTGAGTCCCATGACCTATGGTGGGTTCAAACTCATAGTCATCAATTTCAATCCTCTTGAGAAGTAAAATATTCCTCCTTACTATTAAATAACCTGTTTCTGTTTCCTTCTCATCCCCACAGATGCGAAATATGTAAGTCCACTGCAAAGCGATACCAGCTCCGCCTATGATCCCTTTTTTACTATCATTACAAACCTTAAGTGTTATAATCTCCACGAAATTAATGAGAAATCAAAACACACTGGTGCAAAAATGGCATCAACGAAGATCACACGTCACTTGATTCATACAAGCTCTTAAAATTTTCATACTTAATTGGAGAATTTATACGCTTAAATTTAAGTACGATTCTTGCAAAAAAAAGAAGGATTTTTAAACTAAAATTTATAAAGCGATTTAATTGTAGGGAGAAAACATTAAGCTAAGAGAGTAAATATTATTACTTTCCCAAACATTTTTTCTCAGAGATTTATGTAAGATTTTTTTATTCTTACTTTAAATCAGATAAAATTTTATATTTATTCTAAGATTTTACTTAATTCAAGGATTTCATTCTTATTTTAATCATTTCTACGCTTACAGTTTTGAACATATCCCATTATTTGCTTGTTTTAAGATTAATAAGTACTATTCGTACTTAAATCTTTAAGGACTTTTTCTGCATAAAATAACAATTTTAAACATAAATTTAGAATGCAATTTTTTTCTGTGTCAAAATTAATGTTAATGAATGTTTTATATTTTATTGACATCCCAGCCATCTTAGTCCATATCATACAAACTGATTCAATTTTCCGCACTTTTCTAAGTAGCATTAGTCGATTACCTCCATTTAGTACCCCCACCAGACTATGCAACCATTGGCGATTACTTCCAACTTTTGTCCATTTTGTTCAAAGAAGTATAGCCCGACAATACACAGTGAAGGAACTGCAGACCACACTGTGCGTGAATTAGATGCAATGCGGTCTCATGCAATATTTCTGGGTTGGAACCACCTCATATGTGACAAAATTGATTTTTTTTAAGTAGCCGTTGCAAACAAAAAGCCGTAGAATTTTGTTAGTCGTATGACTGTAAAACTTAGCAGGTACATGTTTTTTGATGCGGTGCATAGTATTCAATCAAAAAGTCGATTTTGAATTTTTGGAAACTTACGCCTTTTTTGATTTCATATGACGATATGTACATTGTTTTTAAAATATTGAAAAAGTACTAAAGAAATTTTAAATGTTTTCTTAAATCTTGATAATTGGGACCGGCCGTGGCATAGTGGTTAGAACACGCGACTACCATGCGGGAGATCGCAGGTTCAAACCTGGCTCCAGTCATCTTAAAAGAAAAAAAAATAAATACAATTTTCTTTCATTGTCGGCTCCCCTCGAATGTTGGTGACAGCAACTTCGCAGTATTAAGCGTCGATTCAATCGTCGTGTCTAGTAAGAGCTTCTCAAACAGTGACGTTCGCATTCGTCGATAAACAAGTAGGTGCCGTTAGTTGTGAATCTAAAAATAGAAAGCGTGTTAATTCACAACAACGCGAGAAGCTATCCCATACCTCATTCATGGGGTGCAAAGGGAAATTAAGTAAGTAAGTAATGGGAAAAATGCTTTAAATACAAACTAATGTATTCCTAATTAAGTTTGCTGGCTTATAAGCGTCCACAGAAAGAAAACTACTTTATAAATATCGATCAAATTTGAAGACACTACTACTTAATAAGTACATAAAACAAAAGAGGACTTATCAATTAAAATCGTATCTGTAATTTGCTTAAATCGCCGGCTTAAATAGGCAGAATAATGAGCCACTCAATGTCTCAATGTTATTGCATCCATACAATATATTAAAATGTATTCTTTTTCATTTGCTGTCTCCTTTTTTAAATCACATTACATACATTATTGACATTTCGTTCGATTAAACATGATATAAAATGTCAGTGAATGACCACGACACTACTATAGAATATCCTCTTTAAACATATTATGACAAAGGACATTTAATGTAATTTGCATAATAATAAGAAATGATATTGACAATATTTTACCAACCATATATAGCACAAATCATAATGTGTAGCAAAGGCAAGATATACGTATGTATATATATTGAGAGAGAGAGAGAGAGAGACAGAGATAATTTCTTCAAATATTGACATTGCAGCGAATATACTTATTTGGCAGTGTGTCCTTCTGTCAATTGTAATATGCCAAGTAAATGACATGACTACATTAGTGATGCTGCCATCAATGAAGATGCAAAGATACTTGTTGTTTTCATAAATATTATTGTATCCTTGCATCCTGTTTGAAATGCTTACTACTTCCCTTGTTTATTAAACTTGCAGCAAGCAATGTGATCCACATAAAACGCTTCTTTACAAAGATGCTGAAAAAAATTACCAAGAGGGAGTCAGTGTAGAAATTGAGTCGGAATATGTAATAATGCCTGGCAGGATATGCATTCATATCATATGAATAACGAATAAGGATAATGATAAATACAAATATAATGACGATATTATTGCCATCTAGAGATATACATAGTTGCATGTATGTACATATCTCGGTGCACATGATACTGCATGTATTCCATCATAAGGTATATACTACATATTTATCTGATATACATATATGTACAACAACATTTATCGAATGTTACGGAATACGATGACTACGATGATGATGTAGACTATGTGTGAATGAAGGAATTTCCACTCGTGTGCAGCAATAGATACATATGTATGCATTAAATGACTCCCAATTTCTTCTCGTATCTCTTGCCTTGGTGCAGCAGTACATTGTATATAAACTTTAATCGATTTTTCCAAAACCAATTCCCCCCAAAATCATTCCACAACGTGCAATGTGTAATAGTAATCAACCCCATAACAGGAGGAGGCAGATGGATGCGGTGAAATAGCGCAATGTAAAACTCAGAGACGAAAATGTAACATGGATGGAGCAAGCATAAATGTGCAATTTAACAGAATTTACAGTCACAGCAACAAAGTTACATTGAAGGATATAATCTGCCACAGCTACAAGTATAAATAGCTAGTATATCTGATCTTTGGGTGACGAGATAAGAAAAAAACATGACGATGGCTCACTTGGAAAAATAATTGTACATGTATACAGAATAAGTTTACCCAATTTTTGCGAATGTAATTACCAACTCGCATAATTACAATTTAAACTGGGGCGAATGACCATACAAGGATCAAAACAGATAAAACTAAGCAGTTGAATTGCCTGGTTGAGTTGCTTCTACGTTTAGATGTATACAACGGGACCTAGAGATTAACGACGATTCCGAATGTTAGCTTTTCTTATAAGCTTTAACATAGCATGTTAATTGGGCTTGACTACGACAAAGTTGCTATCGGCAACATCGAAGAGAACGCGGATGGCTGTGACAGGTCTCAAACCCCGATCACTCTCATAATAGTCCCCTGTTCTAACTATCATGTTCGGCTGTTTACAAATTATTTAGTAAAATTTGGGGAAATATTAGATACATTTGAGAACTTACAACTTGTTTATGTTGAAAACTTGTACTAACCCCAAAAAATACGTTTAAAGATTTGTTAAACACAATTAATTCAAACATATTTGATTTGACGCGAACTATCAAAAAAAAACTTGCAAAAATTGATTTAAGTACGAATAGTAAAAATTATACTTAAAACAAGTAAAAAACGGGATATGTTTAAAAATGTAATCGTAGAAATGATTTCAATAAAAATGAAATTTTCGAATACAGTATGTACGAACTTAATTGAAGAATTTTAAGTACGAACTTGTTTATTGTCAAGTAAAAAATTCTTAGAATAAATATCCAAAGTTATCTGACAAAGTTAGAATAAAAAGACTTTCAAAAATCTCTCAGAAAAAATGTTTGGAAGATAAATTACATTTACTCTCTTAGCTTAAAGTTTTCTCCCCACAATTTATTCGCACTCTAAATTTAAGTTTAAAGTTGTTATTTCTTGCAAAAATCGCACTTGAATTTAAGCGTATAAATTATCTAATTAAGTATGAAAATCTTAAGAGCTTGTGCGAATCAAGTGACGTGTGATCTTCGTTGATGCCATTTTCTCACTAGTGTGTTTTGATTTCTCGATAATTTTGTGGAGATAATAACACTTAAGGTTTGTAATGATAGTAAAAAAGCTAAGCAAACGGGTACTGATTAGATATTTTGACAACTATCTAATGAGCTATCCGCATATTATTTAATAAAAATCAAGCCTCACTAGGCTTAAAGTCATCTATAATTAAGAATTCTTTACTTAAAAGTCAAGCGCCACCAGGCTTAATGACATCTAAAGTTTAGAACTCTACACTTTAAAATCAAGCCCAAGTAGGTTTAAGGTAATCGACAATTAAGTATTCTATACTTAAAAATCAAGCCACATCAGGCTTAATGTCATCTATAATTAAGAGACTTAAATATCAAGCACCACCAGACTTAATGACATTTACATTTATGAATTCTACACTTAAAACTTAAGCCATACTAGGCTTAATGAGTTCTACAAATCAGAATTTCAGGCTCGGATTTTCCGTACATGGATCAAGTATTTTGTACTTGATTTAAGAAAATCCGTACTTACCGTACTTTTGACACCACTACGGAATGATTTAAGTACGGAATACTAGATTTTTTCGAGTGTATATCCACTGACGAATAAACCCCAAAATAAAAATCAATTTTCTGTCAATGTTGAAAAGTAAAGTGTTAAAACAGACTTCAGAGAAGATGAAGAAGCAGCCGGCAGCGATGGCAAAAACCAACAGCAGCAACCGCAAGGATTGTGGCATTATGCTCATTGTATCAAAGCAAGAGCGAGAAGTTCAAAAACAGCTGTATTTCCATACACACACACAATTCCATCTTGACTAGAGAAGACATATCATTCAATATAAAGTTGGTTGTGGCTCCTGCAAAATTTGTTCACCCCACCTCCATCTCCCGTACTTTGTCACTTGCCATTTCTTTTTATATCCTATTATAAATTGTATCTTCTCTGCGTCTTCTTTACACCTATTACTCTTACAAACTACTGATTTGTATTTCAAAAGTTTCCAGATGTAACCAGAGAAAACGACACTGAAGCACATGCGAGGACAAAAGACAAAACGAAGGGAAAACGTGCGACTGTGTCTTAAAATGTAATTAAGCAAAAGGATTATGTCAAAACATCAGGTTCACGGCACAAAGTTAACTCCACAACCTTGCCAAGGCATAAATGAATGAACCAATGACAAAAGGGACAACGGGTGTGGTTGCAGTGACTTTATACACATACGAGGAGAACATTGATATTTGTCATAAAAGGAGATACATTTCTAATAACTTGCATAGTAATGTACATGTGTAGATGTATCTATAAACACACACACGCACACAAATAGGCGCTCACAATCTATCCTACTTAATTGCAGTAATTATTTATAGACGAATTTTCCAGTGATGACAATAGACAGCAGGCAGTATCGATTAATTTGCAACAAGGATGTCGCTGCCATTTTGGGATAAAAGAAATGTTGTGACTGCACAGGCACTGGCTTGAAGTGGGACCGACCTCCTTCTCTGCCAAAGTTTGTTAATTAATATAATTTTTACTTCAAGTTTATTACACTACGGTACTGACGCGCTACTTTCTCCTCTACCAGTTTAAATTATTTAGTCAGCCAACATTCGATTGAACTTGTATGTAAGCATTGTACGTACTCAGACGAGATGACATGAGAATTTCAAATGCTCAGAGTAGGTAGTCAATTAGTTTCGTTACGGTTTCCATTACTTGACGTGAATATCAGGAGACTGTCGCGGTCCTTATTCAGGAAAATAACGGACAACAATTCTTATTAAAGGATATGATGAAATGACTTGCATAGTTTATGTTTATATAAGATCGAATGATTGATGTGTAACAAATTATTTGTTTAATCACACAATCAGATTAATTGCGAACTAAGAAAGAATGTTGGTAATTATTTACCAAATTTACAATGTTAATCAATTTTAAATTCACTTTCAAATTAAGAAAGGGATAACGATAAAGTGTTAGTTAATATAAATAGAAATCATTTTTTAAATCCGTTGACCCTCTTTTGATTTTGATGGTAATTACTGTAGAGTCCGACCAAGTTAATGTTTCAAATCAAATATTCGGTCGGTATTGAACAAGAATAATTAAGCATTGGAGAGGCAAACCCCAATCAAATGCTCACTGAACGCGCACGAAACAGTTTAGTTATACGACAAGAAATGAGATATTTTATAAAAATTGCACTTAAACAACAACCAAAAAGGATATGACGAAAAATCAGACCTCAAGATTAGAAGTTATAACATTTATTTACAAATAAAAAAAAACAATAGCCGACAAACCATGTGGCGATGGGTGATTCGCTAACGATTCATTGGCAATTCGCTAAAGCGATTCGTAAAAAGCGATTTTGGAACGAACTTCAAAATGATAACATTATAGAGTCACTAGTGAACATTAGAGCAAACGAAAAAGCAATTGCTTTACTTATCGTAAAGCCGATAAAAATGCGACAGAATTCTAAAAAAAAACATTTGAAAATGATAACATTATCGAATCGCTGGTGAACGTTCGTTAACGTATCGGAAAAGCGATTCTTTTACCAATCGTTTAAGCTGTACAAATTCCATAATTAAACTTTAATAAGTAATTGGATTATCGTCGATTATCGTTCTCGAATAAAATGCGAATGATAATTATTTCAAGAATGATATCATTCTAGTATCGGATGGTTTGTCGAATAACAACATTTTTATAATTTCAGCAAAAGAAACAGAATAAAGAAATTTTCACCATAAAATTGATTTTGGCCAACAACGAACCAAATTTTGATAAGCATGATTTTAAGCATTTTAGTCAAACTATTTAAAATAACATTATATCTGATTCGGGGTCAAGAAATTTCAAGCGAAATACAAATGCCTTCTGAATATATAAAGACCGTACAAAAAGGTTTCACACTATAAATAAAATTGGACTAAATTATAGTCAATATAGAAACATTTGAAACACATGTCAAACATCATTTATTGTATGGCTACAAAACACAAAATGAGAGCAACAAACAAATTGTATGAATGTCATATTTACAAAAAGAAAAAAAGAACAATCTGTTGGCTTGTACAAAAAAAGGACGAGCAAGTTAAAACAAGTGCTGGGCGCAATTTCAAATATATCCCTGGCCAACCAACTTCATCTAGAAAGCTTCACACTAGTCTGGTATAACATTCATAAATGTGAAACAAAAACAAAAGACATGAAAAATAAATCGATGACGCTTAGTGTTCATAACATAAACCTGAACAGAAGAGAGTACAAGTAGTATGAATTTCTACTATCTATAGAGTTCAGTCATACAGCATACACTACACATAGTTTGTGTCTACAATCAGCAAAGCAGCCACCCAGCCACATTTAATAAAAGGATTTTCAGTTTTGAATGTCTCCACCACTAACCGCTCTACACCCCATTCTGTAAGTTCGTTTTCTGACCGAGTATTCCTAGCTGCTGCTGCAGCAGTCTTTTGTCTTGAAAATCCACAAGGATACGACGATAGGTCTGTGGCAAAATACAATATGATTTGTTGGAATGCTCCAAGTTTTTGCTCTGCCAGATAAAACTCGGTCGTTCGAAAGGTTCTTACGTTCATTCCTTTACGCTGTCACAAGGATTTAAATGAAAGCTAGTGAATGTTGCAGCCAAAGCAACAACTCTTCTTCTATGCTTAGACATAAGAGAAATATAAAGTTTTTCCCGACTACGTTCGAAAGCAGAACGAACATACATAGTTTATTGTTCATTACGACAACACAAGAAGTTGTTACAACAGCAACAACAACAGCAGTATCCTAAGTGGAAGCAGGCAGCAGCTGCAATTCAGTTGAGTAGTTTTATAACTGGAAACCTCCAAAGGATGACAATAATAAGAATCAGGAGGAAGATGATGATGATGATGATGATAACGACGACGCCGGCAATGATGAGGACGATGACGATGGTGTTACCAAACTATATAAACAACTTGAAACTTTACCATCAACCATAAACTTTTTGTGTTTTGCCTTCTTCCCCGTCTTCTGCCTCGACATAATCTTGTGTTCTTAACATTAAAATGTGAATTCAAGTAAAAATGTTGGCCATAAATCTCTCTCATGAATAAAGAGGAGTCAACAACATGCGCCGAACGATGGATGAACTACAAAAGCATTATCAACTTTATGTTACAAAATATACAGAGCATAAGGCAAAACAATACTACAACACCACAATATACTGAACTCGACTGAAGATGTAGTTGGCAACACTGCAGAGATTGCAATGGTACGGTGGATTATTGAAGGAAATATATTCAATTTCAATTTCAACTAGAACAAGACAATAACTTAAAAACATCAAAATACTTAGTCTGGCTAATTTTACCTTATAAAAATAAACTTTTATAAAAAAATGTATACAATCCCGACAAACCATCCGATTCGAGAATGATATCATTGTCGAATCATATATCACTCGCATTTTTTTTTCGAGAACGATACTTGCCAACGATTCAGGCGTGAAATCGCGAGCGGGAGAAAATCCACCTTCGTTCTCGAATCGCAAAAGCGATTATTTTACGAATCGAAAAAGCGATTCTTTTACGAATAAAAAGATGATTCTATTAAGAATCCTAATAACGAGTTTCTTTTAAGTTGCAAAATCTATAAATCATCCTAATTTTTAAGTTATTCCTTCATTTCTCATTCTCTTCTGAGGTTTTGAAGATTTTTCTTCAAAGTTTTTTGATATACCGATTCTTTTACGGATCGTAATAACGACTGGACCGGCCGTGGCATAGTGGTTAGAACACGCGACTACCATGCGGGAGATCGCAGGTTCAAACCTGGCTCCAGTCATCTTAAAAGAAAAAAATAAATAAAATTTTCTTTCATTGTCGGCTCCCCTCGAATGTTGTTTGACAGCAACTTCGCAGTATTAAGCGTCGATTCAATCGTCGTGTCTAGTAAGAGCTTCTCAAAACAGTGACGTTCGCATTCGTCGATAAATAAGTAGGTGCCGTTAGTTGTGAATCTAAAAATAGAAAGCGTGTTAATTCACAACAACGCGAGAAGCTATCCCATACCTCATTCATGGGGTGCAAAGGGAAATTAAGTAAGTAAGTAATAACGAGTTCCTTTCAAGTTGCAAAATCTATAAATCATCCTAATTTTTAAGTTATTCCTTCATTTCTCATTCTCTTCTGAGGTTTTGAAGATTTTTCTTCAAAGTTTTTTGATATAGCGTTTAACTATTTCTTTTTATTTAAGTTTTGTATATCCGTGAACGACAAAATTTGCTTTTCAAAATTAAAAACATTTATGTAAATTATTTATGTATGATATCATTTTCAGAGACTCTTTAATTGAAACCAATTATATTCTAAACAGATAGATTAAACTTTTTGTTTTGCCTTGCATGCCAAAAATTAACCCAAAGATTGTTATGAATTTACCAATTACTTACTTAAATGAAAAAGTAAAATAATCGATTTTTTTCGCTTAAATGATTGGTAAAAGTATCGCTTTTACAATACGTTAACGAATGTTCATCAGCGATTCGATAATGTTATCATTTTCAAATGTTTTTTAAGAATTCTATCGCATTTTTATAGGTTTTACGATTAGTAAACGAATTGCTTTTACTATTCGTTTGCGATTGTTCACCAGTGAGTCTATAATGTTATCATTTTCGAGTTCGTTTTAGAATCGCTTTTTACGAATCACTTTAACGAATTGCCAACGAATCGTTAGCGGATCATCCCTCGCCACACGGTTTGTCGGAATTGGTTATATGTGACAATTTTGCCAAAGGATAGAAAGCGCTATATTCAAAACTGTAGGAACTGTTGGCCAAAAACTGACGTCACCTTTTTTCGAGTGACCCAAGGGTTTTCAAAATGTGTAGCGGGCCAAAAAATAAAATTTCTAGCCAATCTAGCCAAACTGAGCTAGGGTTTTACTCAGCTCCGGTAGTACTATCGAACCTATATAGTCACGTACGGGTGTTTTTTTTCACTGTTGCACTGGGTTAATCGAAATTGCGATGCAGGACTTGGAGCTTAACCTAAAATTTGAAGTAACGAGTAACATCAAGGTCATAAATATACAACAATCCGTTGAGTAGAATAGTTATCAATTCTTAGGATGTGAACCATATTAAGCAAGTACAAAGGTCTCATGGAAAGTTGATGAAAAAAATGTCCACTTTACATTGGCAACACTGTTTGCAAGTTAACAAAACGAAAAGCAAAGAATGCATTAAAACCTTGATGACCAAATTAATGCAAGCAAGTGTGGCATTCGCTCGCTCGTTCGCTTCGTCGTTCGTTCGATCCTCTGCACTTTGGACGTCAGCAAACAAATGCAGACCTTGCACACTCTGGGACTGCAGTCAGCGTAATATTTATTCACATTCAACTTCATTATGATCTTTTAACGACAAAGGATATGAACATACTCGCCGCCGCTGCCTTTATCCATCCACATGAAACAGAAGACACATTTTGTTGCCGGTATTTTTTTGCAAACTAAGGGTGTGTGAAGATAACAAACGGGGTTAGGGTGGGGGTCGTCAGACTACAAGGCACTTGGTCGAGAATGCAAAAACCTACATACACGCTTTGTCGTTTGACGTTCTGACGTGGTGCTGCCCTGGCTTTTGTGTCAGGAGTATGGACGGACGACCGAACAACATGTGTTTTTCGCATCATCATCATCATCGTTATCCAACCAGCAGTAACCAACAAACAGAAGGCAAATCCTCAATCAGGAAAGTATTTCGTAGTCGTGCTATCGCTGCTTGTATGTTGCATGTGTCGCGCTGCTTTGCGTTTTAATCCTCAATGTAAACTTATGAGAACATAAAAACTTGTAAAGAGTATATTTTATACTTATTTTCTATATTTGCACTGGACAAAACAGTGGTCACAAATACATTTAAAATCTTATCGCAGATAAAATATACTTAATATTTATGAAAATGCTCTTAATATGTAATACACTAATGACATGTTTCATGTAAGATCAGACAATGAATAAATTTTTACTGTTGCATAGCAGACTTTGCATTAGAATATTGTAAACATCACAGAATTACTAAGTAATAACTCAATCAGTCTTGACTTAACTTAACAAATCTTAACAGAAGTGCAATCAGCTGATTGCATATACTACATACATTTTGTATGAAAGTAGTTATTAATCACATAACATAATTTTGGAACCTGCAGAAAACAGATTTTTCTTAAGTTTCTTACGTTTGGCGCGCAAGCAGCTGATTTATTTTGATATTGTTGTTTTTTATTTAAAAAGTTTGGTGAGAATTTGCAGCCATTTGGAAGAATTGGAAAATTGGACGATGAATGTATCTTTTTATAAATAAAAAAAATTATTGGGATAGCTTCTCGCTTTGTTGCGAATTAATACGCTTTCTATTTAAGACTCACAACAAACGACACCTACTTGTTTATCGACGAATGCAAACGTCACTGTTTTGAAAAGCTTTTAATAGACATGCCGATTGACTCGACACTATACTGCGAAGCTGCTGGCTACATTTTCGAGGGGGCCGGCAGTGAAAGAAAAATGTAGGTGACTGGAGGCGAGAATCGAACCTGTGATTACCCGCATGGTAGTCGAGTGTTGTAACAACTATGCCTCGACGCCTGAAATTTACAATAGGCCAGGTTTAAATATAATCACATCCATCCATGATTAAATCCCTTTTTGTGCAATTTCATAATAAATAATTTTTGTATCGTTTTTTGAAAAGTAAAAAAGCCTTTTGGTCCACTCTGTAAAAGTCAAAACTAGCTTTTAGTTGTATTGCATAACTCAAACATTCAAAGTCTTTCCTTTTTCCCCTTATCGAACTTTCACAATATAATATATTCTAGAAGCCTTCAAAATTACTCCCCTGATAAATCCGCCACATTCGCTTCCCCTCTCTCTGTTCTGCTTCGGCATAGCCTTTTTATCGAAAACATCAAATCTTTTTCCACATCAAATTCAATTATCAATGTGACAAACCAAAAAAAAAAGTTTTGTGTTTCCATTTTTTGTGTAAAAATGTCACACTGTATGGAACTCACATCAAATGGGATGGATGGATGGTAGTAGTAAATTGTGCTTGTGCCGCCACCACCATCGTTATCACACTGCTACGAGCGAGCAGTTCCACTGCCACTTTAGTACCCAACAAACAAAATACACCAAAAGCCGGCAACAACAACGATACTATCGAAACGTAGATCGTAACTGTCGCTGCTTGGCTGGCTGACTGCCGTCCCGTCCCGTCCCGCGAGAATGCCAGTCAAACTAACAGTTACAAAACCAAACAGCCAGAAGCTCGTAACTCCGCATGAAAATAAAATGAAAAGAGCCATTTTACCATTTAAATGAAGGGCGCAGAGAAGCAGAGGGAAATACAACATAAAAACAGCCAGCAAACACATGGAATACTTGAAACTTGTACCGAAATCCATCCATATGATGTAGATGAACAAAACACCATCATCGTCTTCGTCCTCGTCATTGCCATCGTCATCATCGTTATTCGGTTAGGAAAGAACAAAATATACAAACTCTGACAGCAAATGAGGGTGACACACACAGAAAATAAAACACTGGCGCAGCACAACGCATCGAATTGAGCCCTCCGAGGGTATGGAAGGATGGAGGATGAATAGATAGATAGAACGATGAATGGCTGTGGATGTGGATGTCGGGCACGGATGGTATGGATTTTTATTAAAATCATACTCAGCACAGCGCAAAGACGTGGCTTATACCAGAGAGAAAACCCAGCACCATTGCTTCGATAGAACAGCAGAGACACACATTAAACATTCGAGAGTTCTTTGGTAGTGTGGCAAGCAGGCTGGCAGGCAGGAAGGCTGCCATGGCATGGCAAATAATAAGTAGCAAGACTCCGCACACCAGGCATCAGCAGCAGCAGTTCAGTTTCATTCTACTTATTATCGTAACGTACGTGGACGTGGATGATGATGGCAAAGGCAACGGCAAGCAACGACGACAGTTAAGCACAAATGTACGCAGTTTGTGCGCTTGTTTTGGTGGTTGACTGTTGTTTGGGCTCTGATGGGTTGGATAAAAGGCGGGCTGGGCTGGGTTGGTTGACTTGCGAACAGGCACCCCGACTAACTGCCAGTACTTTATATTTGTTATTTGAGTGGTAAATACATAAGCTTAGTTGAATGTGTGTTTTAGGTGGTGGCATGATAGAATTTTATATATTTTGGGATTAAATAAAAATGTAATCTGGGGGCAGAAGAAAACAATGAACAGTGGTTTGCAATAAGAAGACTATTAAAAGGGTTTTGAAGCAAATTTTCATTAGAAATACACGATGCACATTATTATAATTCTTACCACGGCAATTCAAAGCAATTTCGATAACGCCAAATACAATGTTCAAAGTTATTATTGACAACAATTTATTTGAGCCGGCGTACGTTGTCACGGTCGTTTTTATACCTCTGTGCTTGTGTCAGTTTTTGTGCTGAAATAAAACAAGCGTGTGTGGTGCTGTTTTCAAAACATTCAAGCAGAAACCGCCTGCTTTAAATCAGACAAAATATTCGAGTACGTGCCGATCGTGTTTGTTTAAAATAATTGCCAGTCACGCGAGGATATGGGATGCCTTTCATTTATTTAATAATTGAATAAAAAGTATTTGTTTCATGTTCGACGCTTTTTTGACTTTTTCCAAAAACCCTCAAGTTATTTATTTGAAAAACCTGTACAACAATTATTGATACTTGTTATTTAAACATTTAAGCTGAATAGTCGGCGCAGATAAATTATATTGCATATAGAACTAAGATCTTTTCTAAGCATCAATATTCCTTCAAACAAAATATAAAATCGAAGAAATTTTACTCAAATAACAATAAAAACTATTTCAAAATTTCAATGTAGCATAATGTAAGAGAAAACACACTTTGAGGTTCTCTTACATTAAAAATATAACTCCATTACAGCTCACTTAACATAGAAATTAAAAACGAAATAAAAAAATTTCATGCAAAGTGTATGAAAAGTAACATATTTACAATTGTAAATAGTGCCAGAATTCGAAGAATAAAATAAGTGCCAAAGTAAGGGTTAAAGGCTGGTACACAATTCAATCTTTCGTACGAAATGTTGTTAAACCCCCTATAAACTCTTCGTTTTGAACTAATTGGTTGGGAACATTTTAAAATTTTGTGCGATCAACTTAGATTACTGCTTCGTCAACAACTTTCTACATTTTTTTCAAATAAATCGAATTTGTATGAGATTTGGCAACATTTCATACGTAACGTTTAACTTCCTTTAGCCTAACCATGATATTCTAAAAAAAACGATTACTTTTTGAGTTTAACCTTTACATACTTTTTTCCCATACAAGCAACTTATAGATAATAATAAAAAAAAAGCTTTTAACGTGTTTCAGGTTCCCTAATAACAATTCCAAAGCATTATTTCCAAACAATTGCATCATCTAAACTACTGTGCACAGCAGCACAACGCGTACAAGGCGCATTGCGACTAAGCGTCGAAACGACTATCGTTGTGTCAGTCGGTTACTCCACTGTTTGACTGTTTCGCCCGCCCTTTAGTCTGAGAAAAGCACAGAATTTTGAAGAGCAGCAATTTCATACAACTGACAAGGCCAAAGGATGGATGTGACGGTTGGTCGTTAAGCAGCCCAGAAGAAGAGGAATGGGTTTGCCTGTGTGCGACTGGCTCTAGTCATACGGTATGCAAGACAAGAAACCAAGGAGCGTTCTATCAGTTTGTATCTCCGTATGTTGGCTACAATCATTTTATGTGTGTTATGCATGAAAACAAAAGGAAAAGTACGACGGGACGGCACGGCACAACTTTGTATGGAGTTTGTTGGAACTGAACTCAAGAGTAGAGTCAATAATAATGAACCGAGCGCACACAGCAGAAGAAACCAGAACGGAGCGTCAGAAAATGCTGAAAAGGAAAAACGTGTTCACTGATATAAAATTATAGATGAAGGTTTTATTTGCTCCTCACAAAGGCACACAAATACACACACACAAGGGGGAGACGTGTATGAAACTTTGCACAGAGCAGCACCATATCCTTATAAATGACACTGACTGGCTATGGGTCGATTGGTGTTCAGAGCACAGACCGCTAGCTCACCCTCTTCCTCCTGCCTTTGCACTTTGATCATCATCATTCAAGTCGTTCTCGTCGTCCTCGTCGTCGTCACAGTCATTCATTGTAATTGTTTGTACTTTGGTATATATTTTTCTACTTTGTCTTCGTAGTTGCTGTTGCTGTTGTTGTTGTTGTTATGGTTTCTAGCAACAAAAACGTTGCCGCCAGAATTTCTTTTTTCTGGTTCCTCCACACATTTTCCATTTTTCTCGGTTTACAACATTATTTTCCACCAGGAGGACGACAATGTTTTCTGTAGTGATAAATGGTGAGTTGTATGACTGGATATACAGTGAAAGGAAAGACGTAGCGCGGTTTGGGCTTCTCTAGAGATGATACATAGTATAAAGTTTAATGGAAGAAATAAACTAAATTTTGAATTGAACCGTAGGTAAATGTTAATTATTGTGGAAATGGGAATTTATCTATAAGAAAGTGAGATTGATATCTACAAGTAATTTAGACACAAAGGAAAGATACTGCTAAGTTGAAAATTATAACTGCTAAGTAGGAAAATAGGGACCGGCCGTGGCATAGCGGTTAGAACACGCGACTACCATGCGGGAGATCACAGGTTCAACTCCTGGCTCCAGTCATTTTAAAAGAAAAAAAATAAAGAAAATTTTTCTTTCATTGTCGGCTCCCCTCGAATGTTGTCGACAGCAACTTCGCAGTATTAGTGTCGAGTCAATCGGCGTGTCTAGTAAGAGCTTCTCAAACAGTGACGTTTGCATTCGTCGATAAACAAGTAGATGTCGTTAGTTGTGAATCTAAAAATAGAAAGCGTGTTAATTCACAACAAAGCGAGAAGCTATCCCATACCTCATTCATGGGGTGTAAAGGGAAATTGAGTTTTGTTTTTTTTTTTCAGTAGGAAAAGCTATAGTTAAGTATAAATTATAACTTTTGTATGTCTTTACAGAAACTAACACAACTTAGCCAACGGTTTTGTATACACAATATATTTATCTCCTTAAGCTAATTTCAATAGCAATTAAAATTTAATTCTTTTTGCATATCCTATTATAATTTTTGATACGGATTGTGGCATAATAATTAGAACGTGTACTTGATCCGACAGGTCCATGTTTTTTTTTCTTCAAAAAGTACAATTAATTGTACCTAAATAGTACACAATTTTATCAAACTTATAAGCATCTCGCACCTACATTCAGTTGGTCTTTCTTATTCCTATGTGGAACTTTCCATTTAATATTACAATTGTAAATGGTTTCTGTGTAGTTATTTTTTTGTTTTTGCTCGTTGTATTACACAGCATAGGTTCACTTTACGTAAAGGAAATGGCAAAAAAAAGTTGGTCTGCATAAGCTGTACAACGAGGAAAAACGGAAGAGAGGAATAACTTGTTACA
Organism: Muscina levida; assembly: GCA_964034835.1. Taxonomy (NCBI): domain Eukaryota; kingdom Metazoa; phylum Arthropoda; class Insecta; order Diptera; family Muscidae; genus Muscina; species Muscina levida. The sequence continues at coordinate 65,310,000 of OZ035880.1, read as the reverse complement.
ATGACTTCCTGGTATATGAATTTCCTCTTTTTGTTCGCCGAAACTATATCGAAAGATAGACAAGCTCATCATAAACGAAGTCATTATTAAACTACATAGTTGTAGGGAAACTACAATGTAGTTTAAGTCAATCATCACCGCAAAAGATGAAAAAGGACATGGCCTCCTCCCTTATCCTTATCTGTGCAATAATCAATCTGACAACACAAAAAGTTTTTAATGGCTTTTACTTCCAGTGCTTCTAACATTTCTTTTATGATTTTCAGATATGATTTTCTTTATCTGTTGCCGTTCCACCGCTCTGATTTGTTTATTCATCCTTTTTGTGCTGTTTCCTACGTAATGAAAAACAGAGTGGTGAGCTTCTGTGCTTTACGAAAGTGAACCTTTTTAATTGCGTCTAATTAATCAAACTGCGCTCAAAGACAACCAAAATCAGTCGGAGTCGCCCCTTTGACGTTGACCTATCCCGAGGATTAAATGCTGTGGCACATCAGTCACAATCACAGCCACGAGTTATCGGACACCAGTAGACAGACAGTCAGAGAGACAGGCTGGCTGGCTGGCAATGTTGTTTGTTGTCTTTTGTTCTTTGATGGCTACTGACAAAGGTGGAACTAACTGTTACAAATGGTGGATGTTTAAAAAATGAACACTTCGGGGATGAACAACTTCATCCTTCTGTTCGCGATGTCACAATTAAAAACAAATGTATTTATGACTCAGAGGATAAATAGTTGTGGGACAATCACCTTACAAATATTCAACTCAAATGAATTACAATTATCACAACTTTCTGTGATATCCAAGAGATTTGATTTACTTTAAATAAAATATATTATAGCCATTACATTAGTATACGTATTTCTTGAAGAATTTAATGTAATTCTGTGGTTGATAACAAATTTTATACGACTGCTTTGCCTTTAAAGGTATTATTTTTGATAGCAACATTTTAAAAAGTGGAGAAATCATTTACTAATTAAGAAATGAGGACACAATAATACATGAAATCTGTTAAAGAATGTAAATTATACAGGATTTTCATATGATTAGTGATCAGCCGTTTTATTGCGGCACCACAAAGTAAAGATGGACACATTTAAAATTTAATAAACAACAATGGAAATTAAAATTACTATTTGAAACTGAAATTTTGCTGTTGAAATTAAAATCCTTTAGCAGCTTCTATTGACATTTTGGAACATAAATATAAATTATATATTACATTTTCTATCTAAAATACAAAACTTATCGATTAAAATTCGATACCCGCCAATTGTTCTTCAAAAATCACTAAATCAAATGTTAAACAATTCAGTTAGATAGAATTCAAACTCATCTTTTGAAGGTTTCAAGACTTCAATTTAAACCCCATGAACGTTTTAAATTTTAAAACAAATTGAAAAATTTTGTATTTCATATAATAATTATAAATGGTTTAATTCGTCAAACAAAGAGTTTGCATACCAGAGTGTTATGCTAGTCAGCAGCATTCGAAGTAAACGTCGATTAAAAAAGATAAGACAAACGGGACATGAATCATCATAAGCATCCCTTTACCATCATGTCACGTACGTCAACATCAAATTGCCTCTCTACCGCAAAAGTATCAATAAAGTTTTTTTTATAAAGTTTTCCCTATTTGTTCAAAAGGGAAAGTGTCTCTCATTTTCATGAATATCTCATGTTCACAGAATCCAACTGCAGTAGTTACATTTCATCTGTATTGTGAATTTGTTGTAATTTGTTTTTAAATGTGTAAGCGTAAGCGTGTTGAAAACTTAATTGTTGCAAGATTCTTTTATTTTGATCTTTCATTATTATCAATTGCAATAGCTACGAAATTTTCTACACGACATATGAAACTATAAACTAGCCAAAACAAGTGGCTTCAAATCTTTAATTTCAATTTTAATGTACTGACACAAAGAAACCCCTTTGTAGCAATTTATGCCAACCACCACGTTAAAGAACTGCTAGCCATGAGCACTCAGGCTAAAGAAAAGCAACCCCCTTAAATATCAACGACGTCAGCTGTCCCTTGGTGTACAATGACGACAACAAAGTCAACATTTAGCTGTCAGCATTGATAAATTTTCGTCGTCTACAGTTGAGTACCTAAAATCGGGAATTAGGTGCACACCATAAACATGTAGGCATGTCCCAAACATGCATCATCTTCACTATACCTACTATGAGCAATACGACGATTCATTGCAACGTAATTCTCTGCCAACATTACTATATGTCGAGAGCCAGCCGTAAATGTACTACAACGTTTTATTTTAGTTATTGCAGCAGTTGTAGTGGCGGCCCGGCAGCACCAGCTGAGATTTCAAAAAGCGGAAAACTAAAGGAGGAACACTTGTTGTTGTCGTCGTCGTCGTCACCGTCGTTATTTCAGTCATTCGGTCGCTGTGCTACGGGTGCATCCATGTAAAGCAATACAGTGGGTAAGTATATTTGTAGTATCACGACGACGTGCAGCATAAAACTGTATATAGATAGAGGATTTATAGTTGATTCCTATGTAGGCAAGTGTGTATGTATATGTTGGCAGGCAGGCAGTAGTACTTTATGTATTTCGAAAACTAGAGTAAGTAGTATATGAATTGTAGTAGTAGGTCTACTGGTCTCAATCCATATGGCGGTGCGTCGGTCTGTCGTATATCGTTTGGCCTGTGTGTGTGTGTGCTGTATTTTTGCCACAACCTCCCATATATTTAGTTTAGTAACCAATGCAACCAACCATCATCATGGCCTTTAAAAATTCATTCAGGAATTTTTTCAACAGAAATCACAATGTTCTCTCTACACGTACAATTGTAGTATGTACGTACATATATGTACTTACTTATATTAATATATACGTCAGATATTCACAAGTTTGCAACTCCATATGGTAACTTATATATTTACCTAAACATCGTTAGATGCTTTTTTGATGCAATAAATGGTAACATTATTTCTATACAATTGGTTTTTTTTCGTTGCATTTGTACATACAAACATTATTTGTGACATACATATAAAGGTAATAGTAACTTATTGTGATGCTACTATCCAAGCACTAAAAAAAACTAACGATGCATTTCGATGCCTCGTGTCCTAGTTAGGGTAAAACCGTCAAGTCCGGCCTTCGAAAATTTTTGTCACAAACTATCACAGTGTTATTAAGAGTTCATGGATACAGAGCAAGTATAAACTAAAAAAAAACAAACATTCGTTAAACTATATATATTTTTTTTCTTATCATGAAATTTCACTAATAAACGTATGTCTTTATTTTGCAAACATTTATCCTTACTGCAACATTACAATGTGTCCTTGCAGATTTTGAATTTCAAAATAGCATTGATATACATAATTTCATTCATAACTATTGTTCCTGTTATTGCAAACTATATATGTATGTATGCGTAGGCTGTTGTGCTACTGGTCTCTTACGCCAGCAGTGGGGTCATAGCTATTCCCCCATTCATTTTGTGAAAGCAACAGTAGCAACATCCATTCAATTTTATTTATAACCCACAAACACGTCGAGTTCCTTGTTTTGTTTTTGCTGCCTATTTTGAACACGAGAGATGCTTTTGCTGAAAAGGCTTCATTCATTGGTAGTAGGGTATTTTTCACACAGGCCACACTTGCATGATTGCCATTTTATAAGCACGTGACTATATCCGTCCCACCGCTCGTTTGCCTGTTTGTATTCCTGTGTGGGTCCATAATGGGGTTTCGTTTCTCTTGCTTTGTTGTTGGTACCATTTTAAAGTTGAATTTGTCTTATTTCACATTTTATTTTGCCAATGCAAACTGTTTGCATAGCATAGACATCGTAAGTTGGAGCCGTTTGTGTTGATGGTGGCATGAGATGCTAATGACATTGCTCTTTTTGTCAGCAGATTTTGTATTCCGCTTTGGCATTCATCTTCTTGAGATTTTAATCAAATGTCAGAAGAGGAAAGCTTTCCATCGTGTTTGCATATTTAGTGTTGTTGGTTTTATTCAGTCAGTTTTTGTTTCCGCCACTGCATGTGTTGTATTACTATGCGTGCGTATATCGCCCTACCATCACCACAATCCAATTGACTTACTCTTTAGTACAGATTTCGCTCCTTGCTCTGCTGTATGTTGTCTTTAGTTAAGTTTTTGACCTTCAAAAAATGTATGCCACTCGTTTGCCATCCATTCGCCCCCCATGACACTCACTACCTCCTCAGTGTTGTTTATTTATAAAACACTGAGTGCATTGCACTCTTTATATCTTCCGCTTTGTACGGCTTACGTGGGGGGAAGCCAGTGGAATCGTCGGTTATCTTTCGTGACTACCTCATGTCAAGCCATAACAAGAGTGAATATGCGTCCTGCGACCTTTTGATTAAACGCAGTAGCTGTGTAAAATGCTCAGCAGGGTTTTGGAAAGTTTCCCGCATTTTTCTTATTTTTGGGCCACAAACATACAAACTCTTTGTTCAGCGTTCTTTGCATTCTAGATATTGTTTCGTTTAGTTACTGTTATACAATGTTTGCAATTATATGACCTGCCAACGTTATATTTGTTGTTGTTGTTATTGGACTATACTTCCCCTGCCTTCACCCCATCGTAATACAAAGTTTACTTTAAGTTGTCTGTGAACTACAAAAAAAATTTTGCAAACTTTTCAGATTGTATAAAGAGCACTAGTACAGAATAGCGAACATTTACATAAATACATTCATACATACATAGAATGGCGAATGACATATAAACAACTGTGATGTGATGTAGAACATTGAAGCGTAATATTGCTGCTGATATTACTTTAATATTTGAACTTTGCACTCGATACTCGGCAATCACAATAAACTGTATGACGTTTTACTCGCAGTAGCAGCGAGTAACGAGGCCGAACAAAGTCACCAGACAAAATCTTAAATAAAGGGAAATTGTTTTTATATTTTTTTTTCTATTCAATATTTCTGTAGTCAAAAAGTTGAATGACATTTAAGATATTGTCACTTTTCGAATCAAAGTAGATGACAACATCTGGATATTCATTAACTACATGTTTCGAATCGAAATGAATGCATAAAATATTGATTGAAAAGGTGATGCACATAGTTGAAAGCTGCATACTTAATTATCAAAAGCAAAACTTAGATGCAAAAATTGGACTATGAAAGTGAACACTTCTGTTAAGGTCTGTAGCAGCTTCAAAAGCTGCTTAATGAGGGTAGTACCAAGCCATTCATGCATGCAGATATCACATAATCTAAGATCAATTATAATTGTAAAAAATGTAACGCAAATTTTAGCCATGAAACCACAATTGATAGGAATTTCTATTGTGACATTTAAGGTAACAAACTCGTATCGTACAAACCCAACAATAACCACCAGCTCCAAGTGATGGCGCCTTAATAAAAACTAATAAGATGATTATTTTTAGCTATGCCGTAGCTTAGATACCCTTTACAATTTGTAAAGCGGTATTCACGATCAATATACTAGAAGTAAATAGTAGAAGTAAATTTTAAACATTTATTCCTAGGATATTCAATACAAAGTTCGCTTGTTCTGTAAGCTGTTCCCCAATACATGCGATACGATTGCAAGTAATTCGTGTCACCAAAAATGTTATACCGATTGCCTCATAACATCCATATGAAATTCAATGAAAATAACATTTAAAGTAGTTCTCACAATCCTTGACCTAAAGGGAAAGCATGACAACCTAAGAGTCGATCATAAGCCTATAAGTTTATAGTAGTAAATGCAAAATATCATTTTATGGTCATGATAATATTCAGATTTCTGTAAAATTAGTTAGTCCAATTTACCTACCTACCTAACAGGCAACTAGTGTATTTTAAGAAGAATATACCACAGTTGGGTAGGTCCGACAATCCATCTCCCATAAAATTATAATGAAGTTAGAATATAGAAACAGCTTGTAACTCATAGAGAGACATCTTCAAAGGTGGCATGTAGTTAAATTAACCCAAAATATTTGTATTGTATTTATACATTAATTCAGGCTAAGGATATACCATAGTCACTGAGTCATACGTTACTCTGTGCATGCGGTAGAATATTAAATGCACATAATGCCATAGTTTTAGGGGGTATGCAAATGAAATTGTAAATGTAGATGTAGCTGTGACGCAGCACTTGTGTGCTGTTGTTGTACGTTATGTTTTGTTGTGCTTTTTCTAAACATATTCACTTTTTATGGCATTTCACTTTTTGCTGTTGTTGTTGCTACGTTGTTGATGTTGCCAATGGAGGGGTATTTCCTTAAATTTTTTTTTTGTCTCGTTTTCCATTCGTTTCCTATAGATTTTATTTATTTTGCCGTCATTGTTATTGTTGTTGCTGTATTTTATTCATTTCATGTATTCAACCTTGACACACTGACGATGGGGAACCAAAACGAGGTACATGATGATGACGACAGTGGTGGTGGCGAGGAGGAAGATGATGACGACGATGACGACTACCATAAGTTTAAAGGAGGTGGGGGATGATAACGACGGCAGCGGCTGCGGTAGTGTAGTGTTCCCATTGATGACAACAACAATAATAATGAAGAAGGCAATTTTTTCGTTTCGGTGATTCTCAAAAGGAATTTTGTATTTCAATGACCAATTATTGTATGTTATCTTTGTGAATCGTTTACTTTCCTCTCGACTTTATTATTGCAATAATTACATGACGTGGAATCTTATCACGGAAGTTACGTCTTACAAGATTCGTACCCATCCATAAATACGTAATCAAACTACAAGGTCTCGTGATCTTTGCTTTCATTAAAATTTGCCGGTGTTTTTGAATGTTTACAGTTCAGTATTTTCGAATTCCTTTCATCATGTCACAGTGATCAATACGAATGCACTACGTCCCCGCAATTAAGTTCAACTGTGTGTTAAGGAATGTGGCGCTACGGCACGTAAGGCCACAAATTAACTAATTGCAAACGTTTATACAATGTAATGTCTGGGTAATGACACAACACCATCATTACGATCCGTTTAGATAAACATCTCTGTTCTCTTCTCCTACTACATACATATGTATGTAATTGTTTCTCTCCGTGTGCATCGAATGTATGCGACCACATTCTCCTGTGCTATTTTTAATTTAAAAAAAATTATTACAGTTTTATTTTTAAAATGCGAATGATCAAACTGTTCTGTGCCAAGACACAGCTGTTTTCGTTGTATATTTAGTACACAACATGCAGCTCTATTGGCAAATTTTTTGGTATTCAAAATAATTGTGGCATTATAAATAAGATAATTATACTACATGTAAAGTATGATAGATACATTACAATAACAGCACATGAAAATAATTGGTTAACAGCTAAAATAAGTATTCTAAAGCACAATAAAATTGCATTCTATTTGTACTCAATTTAAATATTCTCTGGTATTAAGTTATAATTTGTATTAGTGAGATTATTAATTAACTATTACAAATGAAATTTTTTTTTTTATATATTAAATATTAAACAAACTGTGATAGTTAGACTACATATTATGTAATTTTTCATATGTTTAAGATGTTTGTATCCGTTTCCGAAACATTGACTAAAATTTGTAAACATATGAATATCAAAATAGCTTAAATACCATCGAACTAAGTCATCGAAGAATTGCTTTAGAGAAGAACTTCCCCTCAGTACTTTTCAATCAGTGTTCAACAATTTTAAGAATTAATACATATGTTAGAAAATTTTAAATATATGTAAATAATAGTAAAACCTAATCTACCTAGAATAATCGAAATGTTAAAAAAAATTAAATCGTTATCAGAACTGAATAATTTTTACTGAAGCTGCGTCACAATATACTTAGGTCTTTTTGAGCGGTATACATAGGTATTCCTCAGAAGTCCGCAAAAAAGATAAAAATAAAAATAACTTTACTTTATAAATATACATAAAAGCCCTATTCCTTCCGAGTGCCGTTGAAGAGATTATCCAGCATTCTAACAACCTTCAAATCGTCACTTTTACAAGGCACGCTTAAACAACAGAGTTAAACTAAATATGTTTAGACTAAAAGATTCGTATACTTATTGTCGAATTCAAAAGTATAAAAATAAAAAGGCTAAAAAAATGTTGTGTATTTTAAACACATTGTCACAATATCTGCAATGATATGTTAAAATTTTCTCTACAAGAACTCTTATCCTTTCTTGGACTAAATCATTAGCCATACCTACTTAACAACGATTTCTATTGGGGTAATTCCAAAATAAATCGACCCAAAAAAACATACTTTTGGAAAGTTAGGTCAAAACACCTCACGGTTTATTTTTTATAGTTGTCTAAAGTTGGTCATCTGCAGCATTTTGAAATGTTGAAATAACTTTTAAACGCGACATCGGATTAAGATGATCATGGTATCGCCTGAAAGGTTCCCACTTTAGGAGTGAAAGATAAATATGAATTGTGGGTTAAAGACATCAAAAATTTAAAAATGTTTTTCGTCCTTGAATATCCTGGAAAATTATTTTTTGATTTTCTTCATTTAAATTTTGAAAGTTGGGCATAGTTTTCTTTACATGATGTGCAAATTTCATGATGGGTTCTCTATGGGTTCACAAAATTTGGAACTATTCAACGTCGGAATTTTAAGATGCTTTTAATAGACAAATACCAATTGATTCGACTTGTCAAAAAGTTTTTGTAGTACAATTACTTTATGCCGCTTACATTTTGAAATCCCGGCAGCTCGTTAGATGACTTGAAGAAGGAGCACATACAAGGAATTCAATAATCAGCGGATGCTAACGGTTGTTTAACTTAAATATAAATAAATCGCTTTCAAATGTAATTACTAAACTTTTACTGGGTGAATACTATCATTAGCTATTGATCTCACAAAATATTATTTCAAAAATAATTAAACATATGTACATATAATAAAGAAGATCAAAACAAACGTTTGCAAGTAGTGGTCGTTTATTATTGTGTTCTTTCTAATAAACTTCAGGCCAAGAGACTTATAAACCGGCACACAAAAACAACAAGAATGAATGAAGAATGAATCATCCAAAAAAAAGAACGTGTATTTATGAATGAATGAGTAATGAATAATATAGTCTGGCGGGTACAAATATATAAACATAAATATTTCGCAGTCTGTTTCCATCATTGCTTTTATTTCCCATTAAATTGAAAACAAAAGTTCATCACAAAACAAAATAATAAAAACAATAAATAATAAATAAAAATCAGGCACGCGACGAAGAAAGTCGCATAAAATATACATTTTTTTAGAAGTACAGAAAACAACTGTCAGTTGCACAATCAAAACAATATCAACAATAATCTTCTTTAAGATAATGTTGCGACATACATACATACTTATATTTGTATTTTTATAAATACTTTCAAATATAAACTACATAAATTCGTATATTTCTCATTTTATGCTTTTGGGTTCAATTCTTTTTTGTATGTCTGTGTTCTCCACGGGAATTAAACAAAACAGAAAGGTAGTGCTGCATCAAAAATGTTGTAGCCGCAACTCTTTTCCTTTATACCAAAATTGGCGCAAATACAAGGAAGGAATATGCAACAACATGAAAAATACATAACTAAAGAAGAGCAAAGTATATATTATACAACAAAAGAAAAGACAAAGAGGAAGACAATCTCGTCAAACGTAAACACCAGCGTGGCACGATGCTACCTATATAAGCATCCAAGAATTGTCCCCACTTAATGTTCTATAAACGGGAGATTTGATATGACACCGCAAGACAATACACTCGTATAGAGTATGTACAGACAGACATATGTATGTAGTGTGGTGCCACAAAAACTGCGAATGAAAATAAAAACGCCGGTAGAATGAACCTACTAAACATACAGGAATTATTTATACTTAAACGTAGCTACATACCTACATACGTCTAAACATAGAAAATCCATACAAATACGACCATATGTAGGTTGCTGCTTGTTTCGTTGGTATGTAATGCCATGTGTACTATATTGCCACTTGCTGATGTTGATGGCGATGGTAATGTTGTGTGCCCCGTCTGTGGACCGTCTGTCTGACGACAGCCAGCCAGCCAGCAAGCAATTTGCCCTGTGACTGCCGCCTTTACCATTGAGGTCTGTGTTTACAAAGTATCAGCTGTTTTCTTTTCATCCGATTTTTTGTGAATGACTCGAAGAGTGCAAGTATGAGTGAGTGAGTGTAGTATGCGATTAACCAATTTACAATTTTTATATTTAAATCGGAGGTAAGTCATTTTGTGTTTGCTGCTGCCGCCGCCGTCGTCCGTAGACGACAGAAAATAATATATGTATGTAGATATATACACACGTATATTTGTACATCTGTATATGGAGAGGTAAGTTTGGGTGTTTGTTTATAACACAAACCATACGGCAGCAGACCCACAACAACAACAACAGTCTCTTTCGTTGTTGTTGTCGTTTTCTTTTTGTTTTGAAATCATTCAATAAAACGGTGTTGTTGCTTTTCGTGTTTTTTTTTTTTGCTGTTTTTATTTAGGTTTATTAACCTTTCTTAATGGTTTAACGGTACATGTTTGTGACGTCATCATAAATAAATATTGTGATAGGGTATGTACACAACCAACAACAAAAACAAAACACAGAGCCCCCTGTACCCAACAAATGCCACACATTTATTGTGTGCGGACTTGCAAATTTGCGGGGCATAACAGACGCGTTGATGAGATGTTGATATTTGTGTCAGGTTTTCGTTTTTGTTTGGTCATCATATTCAAATTTGTATTGTTCCTTCCGAGCTTAGATGTTAGTACACAGCTCAAGCAAAATCTTCTATACCCATAAATAATACTGCATAATTATGATACTTCCGAATTTATCAGTACATATAGCCAAATGCCGATTATTTCAAAAGTATCACAGTAAAAATAATGAGGTTGATTAGAAGATGAGCCATTAGGTGAAATGTGATTATGATTTTATTGACGATCAAATCAATTTATTTATTTTTCATTCCCATGAAAATGACACCTTAACAATTAATTCTCATATCAATTTCGAGGATTTGAATAGCAGTAATTTATCACGACAGTTACATTTCATCAAACTTACTTTCTAGGATTTATTATTACAATCATGGTCGAGGTATTGGTTTAATATACATTATATTGGAAATGTTAACGGAAATTCGTTTGAATGTACTTATTTGTAACTTTTTTCCTCCAGTCCGTTACCACTGCACGTTCTATACCTTTCACGTTTTAATCGAAAGGAAATATGTCCCATAGCTATTATTGTTTATTGCATTAAATGTGTATAAAATGTTTACTTTTAATATCTCTAAATTTTAGGACCCCTTATTAATGTTCTGTATTCATTAGTGGCAAATTTTTAATTGTAACTTACCGGTGGCGGTGTTCTGTACTGCTGCGAAGGTCCCAATTGTGGACTATAAGGTCTTGGCGGTGGAGCCCAACCCGTTTGCTGCGCACCATATGGTGACTGATGTGGCTGGTGCGGTGGCGGCGGAGGTCCACCATGTTGTGGTGGTGGCGGTCCCCCAGGCACGCCTGGTCCGCCTGGAGTTTGAGGTCCACCAGAACTGCCTTGTGGCGGCGGTTGTGTTTGCTGAGGTGGTGGCTGTTGAGGCGGCTGCTGAGGGTCGTAACTATTCGTATACCTATGCTGGGGTGGTGGTGGCGGATGTGATGATTGCAACAATGAGTTTAGCGTTGGCGTTGGACCTTGAGGCGGCTGTCCCGGTATATATCTTTGTGGGGGTGGTCGATTTGGCGATCCGATGCCGGGACCTCCACTGGGTGCCGCTTGCTGTGGTTTACCGCCTGGTGGTGGTTGCTGCATTGGAGAATGACCGTATCTATATGGGTCCATGCTCGGGTCACCATGGTGATAGCGACCATACATTGGATGATGACCACCGGGCATGGGTGGTGGTGGGCCACCATGAGGACTTTGTCCATATTCTGCTGCCCCTTCTTTGTTCGGATGTTCACCAGGATTTTGCGACGATGGCGGCGGAGGTCCTCCGGGACCACCAACCTGCTGATGTGGTGGCATATGTTGCGGGTGTGGAGGCTGCGGATGCATATGATAATGTGACATCACAGGATCTCCACTGCCTGGTGGCCCGTAAGGATGCGGTGGCATCTGGGCCTGTGTATCACTGCCATTATTTGGCGTTGGCGGCCCACTACCGGCTGTGCCCGATGTTGCTGTCGCAGGACCAGGTCCCGGCGTACTGCTATTGCCACCTCCACTATTGGCAGATGCAGCCGACTGCGGACCACCACTGCCGACAACTGGACCAGCACCTGATCCAGCACCACCCTGCCCCGAGGGTGATTTTATTTTCTCATTCATTACTTGTTCAACTCAATTCTTATTGATTTCGGCTTTCTTTAGTGGCAGCTTAAATCAAAAAATGAATTCTTGAGAAAACCCTCCGCTCTCCACTGCAACCTCAGGCAAAATTCATCTGGAAAAGGAAAAAACACATTTTATAAATTTGAATATCTCGTGTGACTAAAGTTTAAAGTGCAACATAGCTATGGGTATTTTTATGTTTATGGTATACATATAATAAATAAAGGCAGCAAGAACAAAGCGATAAAGCTTCACAGTGAACTTCAATTGTCGAAAATTTTTCTACAACTTTAAAGCATTGAACTGGTTAAATTTGTTTTACCGAATGCAAAACGAGAATAGTTGAAAAAGGGTTAGAAAATGTAGGAGGTGGTTTTATTTCCATTAATGGTAGTTAAATTCGGAATATTTCAAAATATATTTGGATGGCTCGAAAGTCAAATCGATCAACTCCATTATTGTCTTCTTTTAGCTTTAACTCCAAATCTCTGATAAATTCCATATTTTTATATATTAAAAAAAATATAAAAAAAAATAGATAGGTACCTATAATGGGTTAGATAGGTACCTATAATTTTTTTTAATTTAAAATTTTAAAAGAAGGCTTTAAAACAAGAAAGAATTAATCAATTGGTTGGAGCTGTTAGAAAAAATAAATATTAAATGATACCGATACAGTATTGAATAATCAATAGAATCAAAAGCATTACTAATATCTAGTGAAGCCAGGACACCTAGATAATATTTGTCGTACCTATTTTATCTGTTTTTTGTGATTTGTTTATTAAATTTTTTTTTTGTATTTGAAATCAATATTAAATACAAACTCAGTTTTGTCCTGACTCGTGTTAGGCTGTTATGGTTTGTGGTCGCAGATTTTATCTTTATTTAGCAAATTTAAAGCCGGTTGTGTCTTTCTGCCTCACAGAATTCACAATTGCAAATTTCAATTCAGAGGAAAAGTTACTAGTAGTTATTATTTGTTTAAATAAATACAAAATATGATGAAGAACAAAAAAAAATTAGCTTATCAAATTAAGTATTATAGTAATAAGTAATAAGTATTACTTAAGTCCAGTTCAAAGGAACAAGTGTGCTGAACATTTATTTAATATGATTGTATAAACATGAAATTCTGATTTTTAAATTAACGATTAAAGTACCTTATCTGAAGTATAAATGTACCATCAAAACCTTGAGAAGTTGTACGAAAAGTACACTTCAACTTCTATTGTGATTTGTTGCCCTAGACAAATATTTACAATATTATAAGATCTTGTTAAAAGCCATTGATTGTAAAAACAGTGAACTAAAATGTACCTATGCTTCCACAAAAAATTGTAAACTGAATTAAAACTAATTCTTCTCCAAACCCTTTTATTTATTCCCTGGTCAAATAATTTCTCAAATATCTTGGGTTATTAATCGGACTAAAGCCCTTTTCTTAGCTCACACAGGTTCTATCCTTCACATCAGCTTCAGCCGCGAAATATAGTCGACTAATTTACCACTCCTATTGGGTCTATCATTGGTTCCAAGGCAAACTGATTAAGGCAATAAAAACCACTCACAATTTGTCTCACCAGCAGTCTATCAAATCCCAAACACAATTTTTATTCAATGAGATTAAAAAATCAAATTTGGTTAAGAATGGATCTAAGACAAATTTCCGACTTAATTAGATATATGGACGCTTTACTTGCCAATTCGATTTACTCCACATTTGATATTTTAAAACTTAATTTTTTTAATAAAAAAAAATTAAAAATTCTCCGATACTAAAAACTAACACTACCAAACATTTCTAAGGTCATACAAATGTTTACATAATTTAGCTCTATCTTTGAAATTCATAATTTAAAGTTCTGATTTAAACTAATGCATTCAAATGTAACAAATTTTCAAAACTGGAGATATCCAACAAGGTTTACGTTAGTTGTGGGTATATCTTTTTAAATATCGCGACCTAAAGTCCAAAATTAAAAATTTTACAGGTGGGACAAAAAACTTTATTTTTTCCTTTAACGATAAAGGGTGACACCGCATATATTTTTGGTGTTTGTTTTTTTTCCAAGCCATATGCGTTTTCAATTTATCTTGCGTTCTATACAAAAAAAACATTTAATCAAAAATTTTAACTTACAACCTTCTTAAAAAAAAACTTAATTTCACTTTGCACCCCATGAAAGAGGTATGGGATAGCTTCTCGCGTTGTTGTGAATTCACACGCTTTCTATTTTTAGATTCACAACTTACGGCACCTTCTTGTTTATCGACGAATGCGAACGTCACTGTTTAAGAAGCTTTTACTAGACACGACGATTGAATCGACGCTTAATACTGCGAAGTTGCTGTCAACAACATTCGAGGGGAGCCGACAATGAAAGAAAATTTTAATTATTTTTTTTCTTTTAAGATGTCTGGAGCCAGGTTTGAACCTGCGATCTCCCGCATGGTAGTCGCGTGTTCTAACCACAATGCCACGGCCGGTCCCAACCTTACAGCCTTCATCAAATGCTATTTTTCGAACTTAACACACTTTTCGCTACGGCGTCAAATATGATACTTGACTTTTTCTTATTACACAAAGATGAAACAGCATTTAAAGAAATTGAACAAGGGTAAAAAGTAGCGTTTGGTGTAACACGAACTATGATGTGCATTTCGTCCCGATAGGACTCCGAATGACAGCACTGCACAACAAATACATTTTTTTTGGTTTAGGGTGTCCAACATTTCTTTTAACCTCCACAACTTATGTGTTTGTAAATAGTATAAGTAAATACTTAATAACAATTCATTACTTTACAAGAAATGGGCATCATATGTATATAGAAATCGAAATACAGGAAGTCAAAGTCAAAATTGACTTTGAAGTCAAAAGTGACTAAAGGAAAAAACGAAGCCATTAATATACCAAGAACAACGGTATGGGTTTTGTTTCGATATGATATCAAATAACAACACAACCGTACGTAGGGTGCACGGATCAAAAACAAATTTGATGTTCTGAAGTTGTCTTTGGGCATTCTTTAATCGTAGAGGGTGTCTGCCTTGTCTTAATTTTTTTGAATGGGGACCAACACACACTAATACCTTTATGTATGTAGTCAAAAAAAAATGAGAAAGAAAATATTTTCTTGTTTACATTTTTTAATACAAATAGAAATTGTATAGCTTGCATAAATCGATACACTAGCAGTAAAAGATTTCAAAAACAAATTACTTAATTATTTTTCTAGAACAGAACAATAACTTTGCAATAAAGCATTAAAAATATATTCGCTAGTAATCTTATCTTTACTAAATGTGCTGCCAAAATTTGTCAAATCATTGTCTGAAAAAGTGTGTTTTAGCGTTTAATCCTTAGATTGAAGTAAATTTCAATTATTTGAATTGTACTTCTACCAATAAGCAGCCCTTCACTGAGCAATACTTGATTAATAAAATTTTTCAATATGAATATGAAATCCTTAAAAAGTAAAAATTTCCGACCAATTTTTAAATACAAATTAAAAAAATTCAATTATGCAAATCTATACATTTCAACACAGGCGGGAAATTGAATGCAATTAAATGTAGGAAAGATGCAGCACAAAACAAAGAACCAGAGTTGTTAAAATTTATTTCGAAACTCAGTATTGCATTTTTCGATGCAATGATCATATCGAAATTCACATAGCGATCATACAATTTACCGATTGGGGTTGAGAGTTTTCGGCAACCAGGGTCTGTGATGAAAACATTGCTCGAATACAAGCAAATATTGAGGAAAACCTTTAAACTTTCAATAGGCAATGTTCTCAGCAGTTCTCACTAGGCGGTCTTTATAAAAATTTTACATAAGCTACACATTCCTCTATATAAGACAAGTTACTTAAACCTACCTACGCCACTCTACACAACTGGAACTGTTTCGATCCCATATGACTCAGACACAACCGTATATCGAATATGACAAGGATTTATTAGATCCAATTAAATGCAATCTTAAAAATTAAAACGGAGCTGCCTCCAATAATATTGAAAAACTGATTCTCTTATTAACTCACAGCAATTAAATAATAGGTTACTACCTACTATTCTTGTAACCCAAATATTATACCTAGACAAATAATTAATTATTTAGTCTTCTTAATTCTGATTATTTTTTTAGATAATTGCAATTATAACTAACGGCATACATATTACATTTACATATGTGTACATAAAACATTCATTAAATTTGTATAAATGTCGTCCCTCTCGTGATATTGCGGCGATATTCATCGACGTTTTGCCCAATTATCGGATATATTCGTATTATTAAAAACTGAATGATAAGGTAATTGTAGATACATTTTAATTGCCAACACCCGGGTTCGGAAAAAAGTGGATACTATATTCCTTTATGCGACAGTAGAGAATATTTTATTTACAAGAACCAATGACAGAGCAAACGACGACAAGAACAACAGCGGTAGCAGAAGCAGCAGCAGCAGATATAGAAAATCGTAACGATAATAATGTAGCGACAACGAAATGACAAAACACACACACAAACAAATAGCAAACAAGAACCACAAAGGCATTAACGCAGAGAAAGAGCAAAATCACCAGCCAACCGACCGACCGACCAGCAACAACAACCAGCAAGCAGCAGCATTAAAAATCAGCAATTGACAACGAAAAACTAACGATGAACCGAGGCGAACAGAACGGCAACAAAAACAAAGCGTAATATCATGTGAGAGAAGGAGCAGAAGATAATAGAGAAGGAGAAAAGAAAAACAACAACAACAACATAGGCAACAGCAGAGCCCATGGAATAAATAGTGAAATGGGACAGAAATTACAAATAAAATGAAAGAATATATATGAAAGCTGCCCAATGCGACCCCCTTCTAGACCCCCTCCAACATCAAAATAACACCAATTAAACTACTCTATTGGAGCGACTTCAGGCGAAAAAACCAAAACAACAAAAACATCACTTACACTAGGTTCATTTAACTTCATCACTTGTGTGAAATGGGCAAATGTGAATTTTGAATGCACACAAAATGTCGTATATGTATGTTTACACCATTCCACTCGTTTTACACATACACGCGCACTCTCTCTCGCTCTGTAAACTTCCCGACCGACCCGTAAAAGTAATCCACAGACAAGACATCGGCCACGACGAACAAGCGGACCAAAGCGGCAACAACGATAACGACGAATGAACTCAAAACGTAGTATCGGAAACAGAGAATAACAACAAGAAGCAGACGAGAAATATTCGAAACAAAATTGTACACACAACAAACACAGTGTGATGCGGACTAACAAAACGACCGACCGACACAACGAAGTGCACACACGAAACAAACGATTAAGCACACACTCACACACAAATAAGGCAAAACATCTACTGGCAGCATTCACTGGCTGACTCTGTCACACGTTCACTCTATCCAAACAATCAATGTACACAACCGACCGACCGACAATGACACGACGAGAGTGTATAGTATGGTTGTGACATTCTCACTTGTATGTTTCACTCTAAAGTAAATTCGTACGTACATATGAAAAAAAAACTGATTCTGGCATTTAATTTTTCTGTTCTATTTCCTTTTTTTTCTGTTTGTGCAATACGAAAAATAGTGAAAAAATAAATTTATATTTTACAATTCAACTTGAACGAATAAATTCAGGTTTCTGTTATTTTATTAAATTGTAGAGAAATTTCTGTTATCGGTTAAATCCCACATCGTTGGAAGGATTTACATTATTATTAACAAGAAAACACAGCACACGCATATGAACTACGTTACGATTCCCGGACTTTTTACTTTGGATCTCTCAAATGAATCTTTTCTGCTGCAGCAGTAGCAGAAACCAACCGTCAGCATTCTGTCATTATTCTCCTTTGGCTATAATTTTTTTTCGTGTCCATTTCGCTTTTGTTATTCGTTGTTAACAAGACAGTGTTGTATTTTAAAGGTAGTAGGACTGACGACCATCTACGATGTTACAAGACGTGACACAAGAAAGTAATACGATTTTTAAAATATTAAAGCAGCAACATTATAATTTTCTTATTAATATCTACAAGAAGATATGAATATTATAATACTGTATAGGAAGTGGCAGGTCTCGAATGAAGATCTAAATATTAAATGATAAACATGATTAAACGTGACAAAAGAAAGTAATACGATTTTTAAAATATTAAAGCAGCAACATTATAATTTTCTTATTCATATCTACAAGAAGATATGAATATTTTAATACTGTATAGGAAGTGGCAGGTCTCGAATGAAGATCTAAATATTAAATGATAAAGATAAGTATGAAATTAAAAAAAAGTTTTTTTTTTTACAAAAAAAAATGTTGTGTGTGCATTTTTTTAACAATGCTATAATATCGATATGCGAGGTAAAAGTAACGATTTCGAAGCAAAAACTGACATATATGGCAAGTAATGTATACAACCTACATCGTTGGGGAGGACGCAGTATCTCCTTCCCGAAGCCGTTGATATATTTAAAATTGGTTTATATTCAACCACGCCACTTACTTATAAGTGCGCAAAGGTACGAAAAACTGGGTTTTTACCCTAACTCAAGATCTTGAAGGTGCTTGGGAAATTTCAATA
Organism: Muscina levida; assembly: GCA_964034835.1. Taxonomy (NCBI): domain Eukaryota; kingdom Metazoa; phylum Arthropoda; class Insecta; order Diptera; family Muscidae; genus Muscina; species Muscina levida. The sequence goes on along the minus strand of OZ035880.1, from coordinate 65,291,010 downwards.
ACAGATTCATGTTGTATTCAGCAGCACCTACGAGAAAAATAGTATCATTTCTCAGGTAATATTTTTTGTCGCCCTGTGATATTGATAGTAAGATAATTATGTGGGAAGACGCAGGTTTTGCATGCTCTGTTTTTCCAAATAATGTTATATACCACTTTTTTATTTCCTAATTTGATTCATAATACTACATACTAGTTTTGGAAATTTAGAAAAAAAAAATGATTTTTCGGCTGAACACTTAGAAAAAAAATATATGAATTAAAAAGTTTTCTTTGATGAGAAATTAAAAAATTTTCAATTAACATTACAACAAGCCCAAGATCATTCAAATCGGTTCAAGCAGTAAGAAGTTACTACGGTTCTTGTATAAGAAAAAGGCTTCTGGGTAAAATTTAATGAACTTTAAAAAAAAAAATTTAATCACGCAATATGCCAATAAGACATATTTAAATTTTCCTTCAATAGCAGAAGGAAAGTACATAATTCTTGGATACTGTTACAATTATGTAAAAAAAAACAGTCCTAATTTGAATACCATCCAAAATCTTGATAGCTTTGAATGCAAAATGATCTATGTAACATTTATAACTGTACATATTGTATTTAGCAGACAAGACTAGAGGCATTAAAATTTATCATATTTTAACTTTTATAAATTACAATTAATTCATAAATTTGGGAAATTCGTTTCAGCCCCCAAATGTGGCTCCTGCAGTTTTGAATCTAGAAGCCCCCAGCGGCACTGGTTAACATACTATTCTGAAATTATTTAAAGAATTATAATTTTTGAGGGGTGGCACCGACATAATTCTAAAAAAGAAATTCCCATATAACTTACGACCACTCTAAAGTACATTCGGTAATGTAAACAAAAAAAATGGAGTAGTTGCATAACATGAGTGCAAGACTAAAAAAGTGTATTCAATTAATAAATATTTTTTTCTGTTTATCAAAGATTGTATTTGTAATTGTTACTACACCATTTTTTATAAATGGTTTAAAATTAAAAAAAAAATTGAGTTGTATTGCAATTGACTTAATTCAGCAATTCTTAAATATTTATTATTTCATGAAATTTCAAACAATTATACTTCATATATTACACAGTGCAACACATAAATTGGTGCCACCTTCTTACCCAGCTATTTTTTAAGTATATACCGAAACTAAAAAAATCCCCAAAGGATTTGACCCCATTACATCGAAACATTTTTTTATGAATAATCCAATATTTTCTCTCCAACACAATTTTTTACCATTTTTACGGAGTCCATATTTCATAAACTGTTCGGAATTTTTTCTTTTCGTCCTCGGAAAAGTTGTAGATCTAAACCAGAGCAAAAAAAGTCTCAAATAGACCAACCCGAAAAAATTGCATGAAAATTGTAAAAATATGGGAAAAAAGGCTATTTTTTCATGATATTTTCACCATAAAATTATGATTATAATAATTAATATTCCACATAAATCATACGCCACGGAGTGCAACGAAATAAATTTTATGGTGAAAACATCATGAAATAATATCCTCTTTTCCCATATTTTTGCAATTTTCATGCACTGGATGCAATTTTTTTGGGTCGGTCTATTTGACACTTTTTTTGCTCTGGTTTAGATCTACAACTTTGCCGAAGACAAAAAGAAAAATTTTTGAACGGTTAATGAAATATGGACTCTGTAAAAATGGTAAAAAAAAATCGTGTTGGGGTGAAAATATTGGAGTATCCGTAAAAAAAATGTTTCGATGTAATGGGGCCAAATGCTTTGGGGATTTTTTAGTTTCGGGATATACTTCAAAAATAGCTGAGTACGAAGGTGGCACCAGACGATGACCTTAGAAATGTTGCACTGTGTTATTATACTTTTTATACAAATTATAGAGTAGCTGTATAAGTGAAATAAAAATAGAATTTAATTACCAAAAGTAAGGTTTTTTATCAGGAATATTTTTAAAATAAGTTGTATTATTGTAATTTAAGTTATATGGGCCATAAGGCTTAAAATTACAATTATGAATATAAATAAATATATAAAAAGAATAAATTGCGTAGGTATGTTAAGTTCAAGTATTTACATGTTTAAAGAAACTTCTGCTCCATAACTATGACCTTCAGAATGTGCGAACTTTTAAATCAAGTTAGATAATTCGAAAGTATATTTATGTTATCTAGAACTGCACTATAATGCCGCCTTTTCCCATCCGAGTGCAACAAAACTGAGAATATTTGTCATTTCTAAGTAAAATCCCAAATAAATTTCAAATAATGCGTACAATTCTTTCGGCGACAGTTTGCAAGTTGTACTTAAAAACAATTTGCTTTGTATAACATTATTGGGACAGATAAAAGCTTTCAATATCCAATGAGAGTGATCATTTATCATAATGATGTAATCGAAATAACATATATTAATCAGAACTCTGACAAATAAAAGCAGGATAGAAAGAAAACAACGGATTTTAAAAATGGCCATTTTCGTTGACCAAATAATGAAAGTAAACGATGGTGTACTCTTAGTTTAGATACAGAAGTAAGGAAAACCCGATCTAAATGTGACTGGATTATTGGAATATAGGTCTACTGCATAAAATCGATAGTCCGGAACCCTGTAATTCGGAAAACTCGATAATATGTACTGAGTTTCCCTACATATTGCGAATTCTATAATACGGATGATAAGGGCATCTCCCAGTGGCTCGGACGCAACGTTCGTACGCTTTTAACTACGCCAAAAACAAGAAACAAAAAAGTTAATTTTCACTTTTAGTTTTCAAAACCGCTGTAAGAGTACTCTATTTTAGAAATATACTTGCAGGATTAAGTTCAAACTAGTACAAAATGATAAGCAATTATACAGTGAAACGAACGAAATAAAAACAGAAGATCTGTAAAGGTAGAGCGATTTTTGGGAACTTTGTTTTTATACATATCGTTAACTTAATATACAAAGCCCTAACCCATGAAAAAAAAAAGTTTAATAAACTTAATAATCCAAGAAACACACCAGATTCAAAAACATTTGAAATGCAGTTTTTACTATAAACATCAGACAAATTCAAAATTGTGATCGTTTTTTTTAAATATTTATATTCTTAATGAATTTGTGTGACTTAGGGCTTTATGGGTTAAAATTATTGAAAGAAAAATGAGTTGGGGCTTTTTCCTGCATGTTTGGTCCACAAACATCCGAATGGTAGGTCAAAGTTGGCGTTCAGACCCATGGAGCCCGGGGTCAAAAAAGGGGCCCCTTCGGTTCTATGATGACCCCCATGTGCGGGTACTCAAATGAAAGATATTTTCGAGACGAATTCAATGGTGTTAATAGTTCCTGCGTGTTTCCTGGACCATTTAAATTTCCGGGATACACCAATTTTTTTTTAAACATCGCGCGTTTCCTCTCGTATTTCCTCTAATGCGTTCCACCACATTTGAATTTTCTGCAGAATTTTCTGGACAAGATCCATATTTTTTTTCTATGTATGTATTATTTTTGCACTATCTATTTAACTGAAGTATCTATAGATACGTATACGTTGATTCGACAACAAAATGAAACAATAACTGCTCACAGACATACAAAACACAAAAACAATAAAAACAAAATCAGAAAATCTATGCCTACAATGTGTTTTTGCAGTAATAAATGAGTTAGGTCTTTTTTTTGAAAATTGTTTATGGAAGGCATATCTGATTTCAAAAAATTATGAGTTAGGGCCTTGCTATATTAAGGTAACGATATACGTGTATATGAAGGTCACAGGATAACTTTTGTTCGTATACTTATAAAATATGAAAATTAAAATTAATTTTTTTTTTAATTTTGTACAGCACTAATACAATTGCAAATTACGGACGAAACTAAATTCCCAAAATACAGTATTTCGGTAAACACTGACAGCAACTTGAATTAAAAACATTGTATATTTTGGTCAAAAATTGTACGAATTTAAAATGCTCTTATTATTTCATAGTAAAGAGTTTTTCTGAGCAGTTTGATTTTTTTTTGGTAGACCTTTTTTGGGAGATGTTTATATGGATTATATGTACGTAAAGCAATACATGTTTTTTTTTATTTTTTTCATATCTCGCGAAACAAAATTAGAATATGAATATGAAATCAAGATATTGCTTTCAAAAAATCGTGGCTAATTTGCGGCAAACAACGGCATTTGATTACTTCATCAAAATAAATTAGTGTTTTTACATGTCTAAAATTTATGTTTTTATTTTTTATTTAATGGAGTAGTTTTTAATAATTTATGCATATTGTAATTTATATAATATTGGCCAAGAGGCTTTGATTACAAGATTGTAAAAATAAATAAAATAAATTTTAATAATAACATTATTTATTATAATGACTATTGTTTCATACTTCGGTTGAAGATCATCGTAGAACCCAAGGGGCCCTTTTTGACGCCAACATTTGTCGGCGGCGCCCTTGGGTCCGTGGGGATCCTTGGATTCTATTATGACCCCCCAAATGAAAGATATTTTCGAGACCAATCCATGTGGAGTTTTTGGGGCCCTAAGCAGCCCAAAAAAGGGAGCCCTTGAGTGCAATGGTGATCCTTATGTGCGGATACTTAAACAAAAGATATTTTTGGTACGAGTACATTGGTGCAAATTGTAAGACACTACGGGTCACTTGCGTTAAAATTTTCGATAGTGACCCAACAAATCGGTCGGGGGGACTCATAGGAGATTGAAATCTACACCTTTGGATACGTCTCGGAAATATCATTCATTTCAGTACCCGCACATGGGCGGTCATCATAGGACCCAAAGGCCCATTTTTTGACATACATTTTTTATTTGGGCACCCGTTCCATGTTCTGCACTTAATCCCAATTTTGTTCCGCCCCATATTCTGCACTTTTGCCTAGGAAACAAGCAGCCAAACTGTATTAATTGTACAACCAGTTCTATAAAAATCTGGCAGATTTATTTGATCCGTCTAAAATTAGTTTTTTCTAGACTTTACTTTCTTCATTACTTTTTAACACATCAATTTCTAAGTTCTAGACATTCTTCAGCAGCAGATATTTTTATTCAGCGGTTGATTTCAGACTGTCCTGACTTTAAAATTGCTTAAATGTTATGTTACTCAAATACTATAAGTCTTTAAAACGGATGCAATTATGGATTTGACATCAATAATAATAATTACTTACACATTCAAATCATTACTGCAAAATGTGACCACCAAAGAGAATGACGATGAATGCAACAAACGAATACATAAATTCGCTCTAAACAGATTCAAAGAGGTTTTTGTAGATTATGCTCAGGAGACTGGGAGTAATTAGTAGATGAACCCTTGGACTATACGTCACTGAGTTGTACAATTATGCAGCAATTCTATAGATTTTTTATTTTGCTGTTTTTCTATTTATTTTCAATAAATTTTCACTCTTGTTCGCTTGCTGCTGCTAGAGGGTTTCTTCTCTATTTCACTTTTCTATTCGTTGTTATTCTTTTCTTTCAATGTATTTTTTGTTTTGTTTTCTTTTATTTTCAACCTTTTTGCTTTCTTGCTTCGTCGTATTTCTTGTTTTCTTTTATTTTTGCACACTACCCACGTTAGTGTTTGCTATATATAGCGATCTTTGTCTGTTCGCAGACGTTTGACTGATGTGTTGGAAAGAGATAAGTAGGTTGTGGTGGATGGATGGATTAAATAAGAAGAAGAATGGTTTAATGGGAGAGTAGTAGGGTATGGACGATATAGAAATGAAATGTGTTTTTGTTTTTGCCTGTATCATTAATCTATTACAAATTTTAATGCCGATTTCACGTTATTGTTGTATTTGCTGCTGCTGCTGTTATTGTTGTTGTTGTTGTTAGAAATGCCTAACAAGAAAAGAAAAACGACAACAAAAACTCGTTTCGCGGCCGCTTTATATGATAATTTTATTTATTATGCACACTTGAAATACGAATATTAACTGATTCGTAACAGCAACTGGCGATATTACAAAAATATCTTATTATTTATATTGTTTTTTTCATGTTACAAACTTTTCCAATTCAATCACAGTATCGGTTATTGCACGACCTGTCGTTTTGATGTGGCTTCTTTTCCATGATGATGATGAACCACCAGAAGAACTCGAAATTTGTAACGAGATTTCTCAATACACTACAGAAAATTCTAACGACGACAACGACGAGAATTGTGTGGCACCAATACTGTCGTTGTCGGTTGGAAAAGGTGGCGGCGGCGGCGATGCGACGATGATGACGTTCAAAAGGAGGCAGGCAAGGAATGACGACGAGGCGAGTGCTTCATACAGACAATTAATATACACAAATTTATGGATACATGCAATTACTCAATACATTTTCGATACTTTTCGTCATTCGAGCAAGAAAATATCAGCACAAGTTGACATTTTGGCCACTACTTTTAGATATAACATCGTCACTTTCGAATATTCCAAGAAGTTCACATACTCTTAAAAATATTTTTCCATCCAACGATCTTGAGCATCCAAATAAACGGATTGCCGTCGCTGCAGTTACACAATTGCTGCAGGTTCCTTTTACAAAATAACAATTGCTTTCACTTAGACAATACAATTTTCCACAGAAAACACAACGAACAAACGAACCGTTTTATGGATTTTTTTCTTTCAGTTGAGCTTTAGCACCAACACAACTCTTCATGTACTCTACTGCCACAACTGGCTACGCTTCGCTTTCGGGACACGAATATCAATTTTTTTCTCGTTAGTCTGCGATTGACGAGAAATTTTTTTTCTCTTCGTTTTTAGTCAGAAATTACACAAGTTTGATTTGGAAATTTGATTACACATGTAGCTGTGGGTTTATTATTGATATATAACACTTTTTTAACACTTTATTTATTGTATTTTATTGAAAAATATTAATTAATTTTGCACAACGCACAACGACTCCACTTTTGTCGTTTGTCGAAGCTTAAGTCCGGCCATTTTTTGTGATTTTTAGAATACCAACTGCAGCCAACTTCACTTCAGTAAAAAGGTCCATATACGCTCGAATATGTTTGGCAAACATCACTAAGCCATAAAGTGCCATGTTTGTCAAACATAAATATTAAGGAGAAGTATATAACTCTCCAAACTACCCTGAATGTACAGTTGATAAATATTAAATTATAGCCTTTTTACACCGGAACGCATTTAACATATTTCCGCGTTAATCCGCATCTTTGATGGATGCGGCCAAAATGCTAAAATTTTTACATGTATTTTGTTGTTGGAAAGACGTTAACATATTTTCGCATCCATGAAAGATGCGGAAAAATACACTGAGTTGTACTCTGAAAATTGGAATTTAAGCGATTTTTCTCAGTAATGTTGATCCGGCAACCACCATTTTCGTCGTTTGTTTACATTTATCGGAAAAAATGCCAAACAACATGGACGGACAAAAAAATTACATTTTTGCCAAAATATTAATAAATGGTTATTCCAATTAGTTAAAACTATTCGCGCTTTGTGGAATACAGCCTCCGTAACAATGTTAACAGGTTTGTGGCAGGAAAAAATTGCAGTTTTACAAGGCAAATGGAAAAATGTGTGAGCTAGACAACAGCTGACAATATGCGAAACTGCGGTGTAAAACCACTTTTTAGCATTCCGCATCTTCAGCTCAAGATGCGGAATGCTTTTTTGGTGTAAAAAGGCTATAAGCTTCTTCCATAAAGTATTGTCTTTGATACAGAGCGAGAAATTTGATTAATAATTGCTTTGTGAGATTGTAGGAAGTTGAATAAATATTGAATTTCTAAATAAAAGAACAATGCTTGTGTTTCTGTGTAAACAATGGTTGCGTTTTGTTGGTAACTTACAAGCGCTTAGCCATACAAATGTTATCCTATATACGCTAACGGGGATAAAATTACGTGCTAAGCTAAACGGGATAAGTTGTTCAAAATAGTAGTAAAAATTAAAATGTGACCAAATTTTTTATTGCAGGCGTTAACAAAAAATAAAAAAGAAAAGGGAACGTCAAATAAAATAATTTGCTGTTGAATTATATTTTTTCAATGAAATGTGTTATTTTACAGCAAATTTGTTATGAAACACCTAAAAAAAGTTCCAATTTGTGGCTTAAGGTCCATGCGGAAGAAGGGTCATGTGAATCAGGTTAATTTGAATATTACAACATTATTCAAAAATATCAAAAAAACTTTCAAAACTGCAATTCATGGCAAAAGTGCATAATATGGGGCGGGAGCCCAAAAAAAAGTCACTCCCAGCCAAATACCCCGTAAAAAAAATTAAAAAAAATGGGAAAAAATCATGGAAAATTAGAATAATTTAAAGAAATGAATTGAAAAATTCCATAGAAAAATGAAATGTCATCAAAAATGTGTGAAAATTTTAAATTTTTTTGAATTTTGGAAATGGAAAATTCCAGGAAATATTGAAAAAAAAAAAATTGAAGAAGACGTCCAAAAAGAAATATTTGGAAAAAGAAAATTGATAAAAAAAAGGATAAAAGTGGAAAAGTTGAAGAAAAATTTTATAGAATATTAAAAAAAGCTATGTTGGAAAATTAGAAAAATTTAAGGAAATGAATTGAAAAATTCTATAGAAAAATGAAATGTCATCAAAAATGTGTAAGCATTTTAAATTTTTAAGGTTTTTTTTTAATAAAAAAAGAAAATTGAGAAAAAATTTAAAAAAATGAAGGAAACAAATGGACAATTTCAAGAAATATTGAAAAAATAAATTGAAGAAAAAATCCAAAAAGAAATATTTGGAAAAAGAAAATTGATAAAAAAAAGGATAAAAGTGGAAATTTAAATGGCTCTAACTCGGTCTAGGAAAGCTTAAAAAGGAGCTTAAAAATAACATCGTTGGACACGTCTCGAAAATATCTTTCAGTACCCGCACATGGGGTCATCATAGAACCGAAAGGGGCCCTTTTTTGACCCCCGGGCGCCAACTTTGACCTACCATTCCGATGTTTGGAGACCAAGACGAAGACAATGGCATAATTTTTTTTTAATCGGCCTTCGCCTCTACACTTCAGCCCAATTAATAAAATATTTACGAATGGATGAAAAGAAAACAACTAATAATTTGACATAAATTACTGTGCTACCAAGTTATTTTTTTTGTTAGTTGCGAAGGGTTTCCTTGGTATCCTATACCGGTCTCCTATAACATGGGGTCTACACCTGAAATATAACATAATATTTTTATATCAGCGAACGTCAAATTCAATCGCAGAGAGTATTATGTTACGTGTGGACTCTCCAATAGTGTTAGCGTTTGTATTTTAAAAAATGTCAAGACACATAATATGGGCTGTCAAAAACAGCACACACAATCATAACAATAAACAGACGCCATCATTGAAAATGTAATTCTTTTGAAAAGTGTACAATTGTGAAATAAAAATACAGCCAAAAAATCAATTTAATTATTATTCTGCATTTTTTTTACAAAAAATTATAAAAAAAAACAAAAAGACAAGCCACGCACACAATAAAAACATCCATGAACAACACATGTTTACAGTACGAGAGCGAGTCAAAAACGAAATGTTATAAGAATAACATAGCTACGTTTTCCCCTTGTTTAACATTTAGATGAAATTGAAGAAATGTCTTCTCTCATTCTGTCGACGTTTTCTCAGATATTATGCCAAACATTATTTCAGGTGGAGACCCCGTGTAAAGGATACCAAAAAAACACGACCAATAATATATAGTGAAAGCACTTTGAGATGATTACGAAGCTAAGCATGGTAATAAACAATACGTCCCCACAATCTGGCAACTTTTCTTGTTTTTTTTTCAAAACAATTACTCATTGTTTTCTTTTTATCTCGCATTCTCCTTCTCTCGAGCTATCACAAAAGAACAAAAATAACATTAGTTGGAAAACATTCATCGTAGTTCTTACAGTCTTTTGTCATAGGTTTTCATTCAGGAAGATGTATCAGGAGTATCTTAATCAACTGATAACATCAATAAGTCCTTTGTCGACGGATCAGCTAAAGGATTTGCTCAACGATGACGATAAACTTGACGAAAAGATTGACACTGTCTTGGAAATTTTGAAGGTACAGAAAAACAGTTTGTTTGAGGAGAATCGCTCCAAGGCCGAGAGTAACATTGAAAAGGAGCCACAGATAATAGAGTTAAAGGGAAAGCTGTCCGAACTCAACGAAGAGGGCAAGCAATGCTGCGAAGCTGTCCAGGAAAAGCTGGCACTTATTCAGGAGAAGTCTGGTGGTGTTAGCCAGGAGACTGCTCTGGCTCTTTTGCAAACTGCCGCAGCGGAAAGTGAGGAAGCATCTGAAGAAATCGTCAAGAAATTCACAGACAATGAAATCACTATCGAAGGATTTTTAGAAGATTTCTTGAGCGCTCGCAAAACCATGCATTTACGCAAACTAAAGGCGGAAAAAATGCAAGAACTCATGAGACGACAAGCTCAAGGCGGTGGACCCAATCCGGCGCCTCGCAATATGCATGGTGGTGGCCCGGCCTACAGTAACATACCTTCCAGTGCCTTTTACCCCGCTCCTCGCCCACAATATGGTGGTGGAGTTCCCTATCCAATGGGTCCCATGATGCCAATGCCCCCTCCGCGACCTTATTAGCAGGTGCAGTAGGTAGTTTGAATCCGATTACCTCACAGTGGCGTACAATTATAAAAAACTTTGTTTTGCAACATCTGGTTTGATGTGATATGAAATTAAAAATCTCTTCTAAATAAACCAAGAATAGTTAAGTAGGCAACTTCATATGTAAACGTACATTGTGACTTTATTTGTCTCCGTTTTTTGTTCTTCAAATACTTTATTATTTTTACATAAATAGCTACTGTACGATTATGACTTCAAAAAATAAATACGTTTGTATATTACAGTTAATCGTTCGTTATAAACAAAATACATATTTTATAAAAATAAAATAAAAATTTTTTCTGACTTGAATCTACAGTTCTAAATTTCATATTTACATCTTGGAAATGGTAAGTACAAAATGGATAATTGTAATAATTGAGGAGTGACATTTTAAAACTTGACAATTCTACTTTTGACCGAACCGAGTCCTATATCTTTTTGTTGGGTAACATTAAATTGAAAACTCAGCGAAAATAAAATTGTGCGAAATCTCTATAATTACACCAGAAAAAAAAATAAAAGGCATAGTTATTTAACATCAAAATGACATTACCCATTTCAAATATACATTTTTAGAGCAAATTATGAAAAATTGAGAAGTTAATTAATTATTTTTCCCTAAATTGCAACATAACATGTTTTGTTTTTCCTCTAGAAAATCAGCCGCGTCTAAAATATATCATTCCATTTCAAATATTGGATTTATTCAAAATATATTAATATATTATTATTATATCTTGACGTCCTAAAGTGCACCACATATTAGTCAAACATTAGCATTGACTTTCGTTTACATACATTCAATAACAAATTGAAGGCATTTTTGACAGTAAGAACTAGCGTAACTAGCTTTTTTCTGGATCTTAACCAACCATTTGAACCAGCGCAATGAAAACAAATAACTTCAAACTAGCGAAGATTAATAGCTAACTAAGACTAATAGGCTTCAAACTCTCAAATACAGTAGTTTTTATCATGTTTTTACAAAAGGCTTATGCGGTTGTTTCTATAAAGCTTTCTTTATTCGAATATATTATTATTATATCTTGACGTCCTAAAGTGCACCACATATTAGTCAAACATTAGCACTGACTTTCGTTTACATACATTCAATAACAAATTAAAGGCATTTTTGACAGTAAGAACTAGCGTAACTAGCTTTTTTCTGGATCTTAACCAACCATTTGAACCAGCGCAATGAAAACAAATAACTTCAAACTAGCGAAGATTAATAGCTAACTAAGACTAATAGGCTTCAAACTCTTTCAAATACAGTAGTTTTTATCATGTTTTTACAAAAGGCTTATGCGGTTGTTTCTATAAAGCTTTCTTCATTCAAATATATTATTATTATATCTTGACGTCCTAAAGTGCACCACATATTAGTCAAACATTAGCATTGACTTTCGTTTACATACATTCAATAACAAATTAAAGGCATTTTTGACAGTAAGAACTAGCGTAACTAGCTTTTTTCTGGATCTTAACCAACCATTTGAACCAGCGCAATGAAAACAAATAACTTCAAACTAGCGAAGATTAATAGCTAACTAAGACTTATAGGCTGCAAACTCTTTCGGTTACAGTAGTTTTTATCATGTTTTTACAAAAGGCTTATGCGGTTGTTTCTATATAGCTTTCTTTATTCGAATACAAAATGCAAAAAAAAATTTATTAAGAGAGTGTTGCTTTTTCTATTTACTTACACTCTGCATAAATTCGACAAAATATAACATAAAAATGTAATGATGTTTCAAACAAATATTTATTTATTTAAAGGTTTACATTTCATAAACACTTACTGACGTGAAATAGCTATGCATTACAAATTAAATACTGATGTTTTTACTGATTTACAAAAATTAATTTCTAAAATAAAAACATTTAAGCAAAAATATGGAAAGTTATAAATATATTATTTTGTTCGCGTTAAGAATTATTGCTTGGACATGAACAGATTCTGATTAAGCATATTCGACATTTGTAATAAGTATAAGTATATTACTCCACAACTATTTTGCATCTTTTAACTTTTTATGCGAAAAGTACATCATTACTGGAGCCTTTGAGGACGATTAAGTTTTTATTTATTTTTCTTACCGCCACCTTTACGATGATGAATAGCCTCGGGAGCAACGGCAGTTTTGTGATAACAATCATTCGATACGCGGTCCACAAAATATAACGCGAGTATCGAAAACAAAATGCTGCAAGTCAATATAGACAGGGTATTGAATCAGCAAATGAGTATTTTATTTAATATTTTGGATTTTGAACTTACCAGGTGGTGGCACAAACACGGTGTACCACTCCGGCTGCTATTACCGATACTAGCAAGCATACAAGAATCTCTGGAATAAATTTGGAAGCAAAATCATCGCCAAACAAAAGCATTTCAACATTTGACAAAGATGTCAAACTGAACAGAAATAACCAGGAGCTGACGAAACCACCAAATATTGTGGTCAATTGACTGGAAATGAACCATTCGGCATAAAATCGAAGTGTGGCGTAAATTACTAAACTGAGGATGCAAGATATAATCGCACTGCCAAGGTGGGCTTTTGGTGGGACCGGCTCTGAAATCACACACATACAAATATTAAAGAAAGTCACTCCCCCTCGTCAATTAAATCTCAAATTGCTCACTTTCTATCATAGTCATTAGTGTTGATTTAGTTAATTGCGAAATTTAAGACCCGTTTCTGTTCTCCTTGTCACTTCCTGTGGATTTTTGTTTTCCTTGAGCCTTTTCGCAACAACCAAATGCACTAATGCAAAAACTAACAACAACAATAATAATTATAAAATTGTCCAGTGTAGAGTAGAAATTGTTGTAGAAATTTGTTATGGGAAATGTAAAGGCTGTGTACCATTTTCGTACAACTGGAGATGGAACTAATCATATTTCCATTATACACTGAAACAAAATTGATGGTAATATAGTCGATTTTGTTTGGTCGAACGTAATTTTGTCGGTTATTGCATTTTCGAACACATTATAAACATCTAGGTAAAAAATGCAATAAACGACTAAAGTACTGTTGACCGGCACCTAGTTCTTGTTGTTGTAGCAGTATATGTGCCTGTTTCTTTACCAGGTGTTATTAGGTACGCCTTGTGTGTGGTTTTCTGCTGCACTTGTCTCCAGGCCAAGGAAGGTAGCTACTTCCACTGGGTGGGTCCAAAGAGACCTGGGAGCAAGTAGAGTTGGATTGGCAGGGCAGTTAAAAATGTGTAGTGTGTCGTGTGGTACCTGGTTGCAGGCTGGACAGACGTTCGACGTACTGCCATCAATTCTTGCCCAATATGAATTGAGGCGGCTACACCATCCAGATCTTAGTTGGGCCAAACAACTCTCGTCTGCTGCGGTAAAACCTCTTCCTCCGAAGCCACGAAATGACGTTCTTTACTTTTGCTGAAATGTTTAGAGCATACATTTTGCAATTTCCGTATTGAATTATATTTTCTAATTTAAAAGGTGTTACGAGTCGCTTTACTCCTGAGACTGACCGCCAGCTAGCTTCGGCTATTCGGGGTAAAGGTCCCAACCCTTTGCTCAGGACAGGGACAAGCACAATCAATACAAAAAGAAAACTTACACACATCATTACAAACACACGGCAACACACCAAAGGAGGGAGAACTAGATTTTTAATTTCTCCACATGGCCTTCTTCTTCTTCTTTCCCTTATAAATATTTCCAAGGCCCCATACACACTCACACGACCGCCACTTACCACGTCACATCAGCCTTACCTCCTGAAAATTAGACACTTACAAACACATATTTATGACGTATACATTACAAGATATTTATTTATAAAATTCCCTAATCCTAACAAAACCAAACTTATTCTAATAATTAATATCTTTATTTTCTTATTTATTATTTAGATTTGTCTTTAAAAAAATGGATTCTAACCTAGAAGACACAACATTTCTTGGACGCAAACAATAAAACCGTTACTAGGACCTACAAAGTTACAACTACAAATGGCACATTTTTGCGCCCGCAAACAACTAAGAAAAACTCATAAATATAAAAAAATATATATAAAAAAACGTTACATATTAAAAACACAAAAAAAACTAAAACTTACTAAGAAACCATTAAGAAATAAAAAAAACACTAAATTTAAATAAATACTTAAACCTAACTTAAAACTATCGTTTTTTATATTTTCCGGTTTATATTTTTTTCTTTTCAGTTGCCTGGATTTTTATTTTCCTGGCTAGAGTTCTCGACCCTTAGTCCAGGCAAAATTTTACACACTGGCCTTAGTTGTTGTGGCCGTTATATTTATTTATATTTTTTTTTTCAAATGGATTTATCAAACCAAATATAGGTAATAACCTTTTTGTCACTGGCAACGCTCCTTACACGGACGGTTTAATTAATTTCCGGGCTCTTTTTTTCTTTTGAAGAGGGTAAACATAAATACCTGGTGTATCCGGTTTTGTCCTTTTTACTTTGTGGTGAGAAAAGGTCGCTTATCGGATTTGCATCCACGGTGCTTCTTTCGTGGCGCCGTCAATTCAAAATCTCCGAGCCGGAATAACTGCGACCCTAGATAAGATTGTGCATTAAATTTTTAACTTGATTTTTTCATCTTAATTTGTACGGGCGAACTTACTTTTCTCAAAAAAACATATTATTAAGTAGTTTAATTCCAATAGGACAAAAGAAAACGCTTTAGATTCTCTGGGTATATCCACTCCCAGCATAGATTTAACGTATCTAAAACAAAAAAACACAAACTAATATTCTTTCTACCATAACTTTTACTTGCTTTCTTATCATACTTTTTTTTAACACTAGACACAAGTTAATATTTAGAAACCCGGTTACTTCGCGTTTAAATTTTATTTTATGGTACAATGTTGGCTCCAACCGTGGTCACCAGCGACTGTGCTGTTCGATTTGATTCTTTCTCCTATCTGCTTATAATTTTCTTCTTCCCTTTTTTCCCTCCAAAGATGGCTGTCGATCTTTTATTTTCTGACATTTTTGAATAATTTTGTTATTTTTTCTCCTGTCCTATATTCTGTCTAGCCCTATTTCACCACGATAACTCTTAACTATAATGTCATACATTTAAACCGCGCATAATGTAACAATTTTTTGTTACCGCATTCATTAATGAATTTTTAATTTTTTTATTGATTGCCGCCTGCGTACCTTCCTTCATTGTACGTACGATAGAAGTACAACTCTGGTGATTGTCGTTGGCAACGCGGGCGTACTCATGCTCGCCGTCTACTCATCACCAGAGAAGCAAGCCGAACGGCGCAATCGGCGGCGTAGCTGCCGCGCCGATTTTCTTCACCCAGCCACGTCGCCGCCGATTTACTCGGCTGAGCCGGTTATTATTGAAAGGAGAAAATTATGGTTAAATCAAAAAAAATCTCTTGCGGTCAACTGACCATTCATTTAATTTCCTTTCTAAAATGTAAATTTTATTTGTAAATTTCGCCAGAAAATGTGAAAATTTTCGCCTTTACCAATTTCGTTCATAACATTTCTTTACATTACATTTACATTTCTTTACATTACAAAAAAAAAAACTACGTCAAATGTCCATTTAGTCAAATGTCCATGAAGTTGCTGTGTTCTTCAGTCCCAGAAAACCGGAAACCAAGGTTAAAGTTAGCGCCGTTTGCGCTGCTACGTTTTAGGGTAATTTCCGAACAGCTACTTTATCATTTTGCTTTAACAAAAAATTGGGAGTGAAATATTCGAGATGGTTATATTCGTTACATATATATGTATATATATTCAATAGAAGTTTTATATCTCTTACATGGGGTCTACACCAGAGACAAGATATAATATTTTTATATCAGCGAACGTCAAATTCAATCGCAGAGTGTATTATGTTACGTGTGGACACTCAAATAGTGTTAGCGTTTGTATTTTAATAAATGTCAAGATACAGTTGTCACGACAATTGTCGTAACAACTATGTTATAATATGGGCTGTCAAAAACAGCACACACAATCATAACAATAAACAGACGCCATTATTGAAAATGTAATTCTTGTGAAAAGTGTACAATTGTGAAATAAAAATACAGCCAAAAAATCAATTTAATTATTATTCTGCATTTTTTTACAAAAAATTATAAAAAAAACAAAAAGACAAGCCACGCACACAATAAAAACATCCATGAACAACACATGTTTACTGTACGAGAGCGAGTCAAAAATGAAATGTTATAAGAATAACATAGCTACGTTTTCCCCTTGTTTAACATTTAGATGAAATTGAAGAAATGTCTTCTCTCATTCTGTCGACGTTTTCTCAGATATTATGCCAAACATTATTTCAGGTGGAGACCCCGTGTAAAGGAAAATACTTATTTCAACACTTAAAAACGGCTCAGCCGAAAATTATCTTCAACTGATAAAAAATCGGCGCAAAGCCGATAAGCCGCCGCCGCCGCAAATTTTGACTTATCCGCCGCCGCCGATAATTTCTGACCGGCTTGCTTCTCTGCTCATCACTTCTCACTCACACTTTTCCTCACATGGCTGGCGTTCCACACGCAGCCAACATTCGCATAGACAACACGCATATTCACCCCAGAAAAAAACAAAGAAAAACCAATAAAAAAAAACACAAGCACAACCAAATAAGGATCTATAAAACTAACAAAAAAGGACGAATCGTAAACAAAAATACATAAATGAATAAATGTCTGCGGTACGCCGCCCTGGACAATTGGATGTTTTCGTGTCCAGGGACCGCCACAAGATTCCCTGCGCCACACGCCGGGGAAAACAAACATGCAAACATGCGGCTATATATAAATTTCCCCCGCAACAAAGGTTAGACTAAAGGCTGATTTATAGCCTTTTTACACCGGAACGCATTTAACATATTTCCGCGTTAATCCGCATCTTTGATGGATGCAGCCAAAATGCTAAAATTTTTACATGTATTTTGTTGTTGGAAAGATGTTAACATATTTTCGCATCCATGAAAAATGCGGAAAAATACACTGAGTTGTACTCTGAAAATTGGAATTTAAGCGATTTCTCTCAGTAATGTTGATCCGGCAACCACCATTTTCGTCGTTTGTTTACATTTATCGGGAAAAATGGCAAACAACATGGACGGACAAAAAATTTAAATTTTTGCCAAAATATTAATAAATGGTTATTCCAATTAGTTAAAACTATTCGCGCTTTGTGGAATACAGCCTCCGTAACAATGTTAATAGGTTTGTGGCAGGAAAATATTGCAGTTTTACAAGGCAAATGGAAAAATGTGTGAGCTAGACAACAGCTGACAATATGTGAAACTGCGGTGTAAAACCACTTTTTAGCATTCCGCATCTTCAGCTCAAGATGCGGAATGCTTTTTTGGTGTAAAGAGGCTATAACATGGTGTCTTAAAGTCATAAGTCGTAATCAGTAGCCATTAGGGATGCTAAACGGGATTGATTTTGATAAATCCCGGGATTCGGGATTTTATAAATCCCGATCCCAAAATCCCGGGATTTTTCGGGATCCCGGAATTTTTTGGGATCCCGGGATTTCGGGGTTTTTTGGGATTTCTGAATTCTTTTTAAATTTTTTTTTTAGTAACTGATTTATAAAACATGAATTATTACTGTTATTTATTGTTTTAAGTAGTTTCTTAAAAAGATTAAAGCATCTAATACAGTACAACATATGATTTTGGGACTTAATTCTGAGAACTGCACGAGAAAGTAGCCCCCGAAGAGAAGTTCTGCATCAATCGTTGTAATTTTTTTAAATTTGTTTCAGCTAAATCGGACTAGTAGTTCTTGAGTTATGCCAAACAAAAGAGCCTAAAACGTGACCAATTTCCCTATACGATGCTTAAGGGCACTTTACACTGACAGACTTGTCTGGCAGACAATAATTTCGTGTAAATATCTGTCTTCCTCATTACATTACAGACTTATCTGACGAACTTTAATTTTTCAACAGCAGTCAACATGAACGGTGTAGCGGACCATGTCTAATATTTGTATTTTATTTTTTTTTTCCAAAAATTTAGCACAACACAACAAAAGTCAATTTCTTAAAAGATTTTTTATTTGAATTTATTTCGTATATTTTCATCACAATAATAATTTTTTTTATTTTTATTTTGAAATTTTTCTTTGACACGAAAAAAATGTCTGTCGAACAGACTCAATATCTCACAGATTTGTCTGCCAGTGTAAAGTGGGCTTTACTAACTTCAAATCGATATTAAATTATTATGGCATGTAACTTGACAAAACGAATGATGCAGAACTTCTTCTTTTTAGGGCAACTTTCCCGTGCAATTCTCAGAATTAAGTCCCAAAACAATTAGCTGAAAAATGTACTGTGTAATGTTTCATCCGATAATCTTGAAGAATTGTATTCCCAACATAAGTAGCATATAAAAGCATAAGATATTGTGATTAAAATTGTATCACCGAAAAATCCCGGGATTTATTTCTCAAAACCCCGGGATTCGGGATTCATCAATCCCGAAAAATCCGGGGATTTCGGGTTTCGGGATTTCCCGTTTGGCATCCCTAGTAGCCATTGGTCACTAATAATTTAATAATTTGAATGATGTTTCATTCCTACACATGAACAAAGCTCTACATCGAGATTTTTCATTAAAAATTTAACAAGCGTAATTTCTTCGGCCACAGACTACTTCCTGGTGGAATCAGAACAATAAAAAATCCAAAAATAGTAGCCAATCAACAGGTGACACATAGTACACATAAAGAATAGACAACCTCAGGTTAAATTGTCATAAAGTGGTGTACACACTAGCGATCATGCTCGGCAGTTATGCTCAAACCTGTCTAGATTGAGTGTGTGACCGCTCGGTTTAGGCAGTCAACCAGAAACAAATTCGGTTGATATTACCACGTTCTAAGTTACCGTTGGACTTCTCCCAAAATCTGCGTAGCTGTAACATTCAATGCCTGATTATTTTTCACATTTGTAAACAATACCATAATTAAGAGTGCAAGAGATATATCGTAAAACTCTTTTAACACGTGTAACATCTTCCATTGAAGAATTCTCTAACGATCTTGATAAAAATCCAATGCTATATGCTAGGTCAAGTCTACGACGGAGCATTAAATACATAATGCCACCAACTGCTTGTCGGTAGGAAAATTTGGATTTTTCAGTATTCTCAATTTCTTCCCCTGATTGGAACGCTTTTGTACGCTATCACCAGTTAGTACAACTTCCCCATTTACCACTAGTGAACATTCAGTTGAAGTCGATTTAAACCCGCAGTTTTTCCTTCTGTCGTGGGCTGCTAGCACTGCTAGGAACATACCAAACATCTAAAAGATCAACTCAACTCTGATACTGAGATCACTGCAATTGTTCCTCTACCAACGGCTTCTAAAATTTCCTTTCCGGCCGATCTTATATGACACGGAGTATCGAATTTTTCAAAACTCTTGAAAAAACTTCTGTTCTTGCATACATGACGTATTGTCCCATTATTAATCCACCAATCTTATGAATCATCTTGAACATTATTAAATAAATTACAGAGTGCATGCAAAGTCTCATGGACCATTGACTTCGCCTCTCCAGTTCCTCCAGACTTTTTCGACTTACCATATCTTATCCATTGACGGCAATTACGAAGATTTTGCATAATTCCGCTATTCTGTACAATTCCGCTATCGGTTTGAATTCAATTTTTTGCTCAGACGATGCATCTGCCTCTAGCGGTTTTGGCTTCAATAACTTACTGTGTATCTATGGCACCTTCGTGGTAGCCAAGGATATCCCTTATCTTTATTTTCCACATTGGCCAATCCGTATCCTTTTGCAATGGCTTAAGATGTTTGTTAAAATCTATTGTAGAACGAGAAACTTCTTGTTCTTTTAATTTTTTTTACTTATTTCCCAAAGCTACTGCCTTGACCCATAACCTATTACGGTTAATGATTTTATTGAAGTAAAGAAAAATTATTTGAATATGTGAAATACATATAACGTACAAGTTTAAATATGTCTACTATTGTATATAATATACGCTTGTACTGTAGATAATATAACTTAACACATCATAATTATCTTCAACAAAATGTGCCTCATCACTGAAGACGATTTTCTTCGAAAATTGATCTTCCACTGTGTAAAGAACCCTTTTTGACGGACTTGGCGGAAATGGCACGATGATGTTTGCTGCGGTTCAACTCGCCGTATGGGGGGATTCTTTTCCGCTAAGGTTTCACATTTAAAACATTCGTGCCGTTTGTTGGTTTATTTTCAGGACAAGTAAACAAGAAGTATTGGGAAAAACGGAAAGGATAAGATAAGGATAGAGGATAAGACACTAAAAGAAAAAGTGGACATTGGTATATACAAATGTTCAGGTCATGATGCCTTCAGGCCACAAATTCACAGTTGAGGACAGATGTAGTTGTCCCCAAATGGCTTTCCTCCCCTTAGGGCTTTAATGGCCATCCTTGGTATTGCCAATTGCCAAACATTTTGCGATACCCCTGTTTATCTTCCATTAAACCTTTTTAAATATTAAATCAAAACAAGTTAGTGTACATAGAACAGTTAAAACTATTATTTATTTTTTTATAAATACTAACAAATTTATAGATTTTTATTACAACTTAAACATTACAAACATTTAGGCTGTGGGCGAAATGCAAACTTTTCTCATTGTAGAAAAATTTGTTTTGTGTGGTGAAAAAAGTTTTTTTATTTTGCTGTGCCAAATGAAAACAACAAATTTTGACAAGTAGTATCAAAAAAGATTGAAATGGATATCAATTGCACCAATTATTGTAAAGAAATTAACGGTTTCACATATTTCTAACACATTTATACACAATTGTGGAATGATAACAACAACATGTGGAATGATAATTTACAAAATTTAATATGATTTTCAGTTTTTTCTAAATGTCATAATTTATACTAGCCCTTAGGGCTTATGAAACAAAATTTTCAGGCATTTCGCCCACAGCCTTATTTACAAATAATCAAAAAAAAAAACAAAAAAAAAAAACAAATGGAACTTCAATTGTAAAAATTAATGTATATAAAAATATAATTTCTTAACTTCCTAATACATCTTCTTATGCGAACAATGTTTTTCGAAAATCAACTTATGAAAAAAATGTTTTATATATATATATAATTTAATATAATTTATATTTGTATATATTTTTAATAACCTTACATGCTACAGAATAATACTATTATAGTTTACACCTAACTTATATCTATCAATACTTATTTTTATTTTTTTTTTAACTTAGTTTTTCTCTTTTATTCTAAATTCCCTCTTTTCTTTTTGTTTTTGTACTTTTTATAAAGTTTTTAAATTACAATTATTTTTTTAATCTTATTTTACTTTGGAATTATCTACGGACTAACACATGGACTTTGAAGCACAAATCAAGAAACACATTATCTATTTCGGTTATATAATCTCTTTTTTTAATTTTGCAATTGAATTTTTACCTCGTTACTTTTACCTTGTAATACTGCGCTACCACACGGTACTTGGTTACCGTCAGGTCGGTCATTTAACCTACAAAAAATAGGGGGTTATTGCCAAGTGTAGGTAGTGAGGATTTCAAATCGGACAGTGTGCCCGCAGCCTGCAATTCACTTTCCTTCAGCGTATTCTTGCAATTTTATCGGACCTCTATGTAATACACGGTATATGGTCTAAGGAATGTGGGGTCGCTTGGGCTCTGAATGGACAATTACCTAATGCCAAAGGGCTGCTCTTCTGAATGGACCCATAGAATTGAAAGATATATGAAACATATCATTCAATTTCCTCTTTATATTCGTTCTCCCAGAATGAGTTCCCTTATTAACAATAATTAAAATAATTATTTTCCTGTTTCATTTTATTGGTAATTTCCAAATACTTTTCTTATGTGCGATGGTTTCAAAATCCGATTTAAATACTATTAATAAGTTGATTAAAATATATATTAGGACACCAACTTAGAATTTTATTTTTTTTTATATATATATATAATTTTTTGATATTTAAATTTTACTTTATTATTATTTTTTTCTTTACAACTCGTTGAATATCGACCGATCTCACATTTGTAATATTTAAAAATGACCACGTCATTTCATTTCCCGAGCTCATTCTTCGTCAGTGCCCCTAAAAGAACCCTGGCTTCAAGTTTCTAGTTTGGCAACATTGCATCTCAGCTGTTCATGAAACCCAGTATTTTGTCGAGACTCATATTAAAAAGAGGTAGAGACATTTTGGCAATTACGTTGTGGACAGACATAAGCAAATTTGAAATTTAAAAATTTTTGCCGGTTTGTTAAAAATATTGGAGAGATTTACGACACGGTCTTCACAATTGTTGCCATTTCTTGACACAATTCTGACTATTGCAGTGAACCAAGCCAATCCATAATTATCAGCGGCGGCGGCGTGTTCAAGTTGTGGTCGGTGGCGGCGCCTTTAGTGTAAAAAAATCGGCGGCGCACATTCACGATCTGGGCGTTTGTACGTGTTTACAAATGTCCCTTAGTCTAAGAATACCTCTTCGCAATAAATTGTGTTGGTTGATCTGTATGATTTTGGGTAATTTTACATAATTTTTCCTACATGTATGGTACCATTTATCTGTACTTTAGGTCACAACATATATATATTACTTGCTGCAGTGCAGAATATGGGGCGGGAGCCCAAATAATAAAAAAATATGCCACCCTCTTCGTCTTGGACCCAAAACATTGGAATGGTAGGTCAAAGTTGGCACTGAGGTTCGTGGGGGGGTCAAATCGGGACTTTTGGACTGTATGATAACACTCCATGTGCGGGTACTCAAATAAAAGATATTTTCGAGACGAATCCCCTACGGATCCCCTTGACCGAGTTAGACCTATTTTTGTTGGGTCACTATCGAAAATTTTATGGCAAGTAATATTGAAAAATTAAAGTATGGTTTACACGCTATCTACCCATATCTACTCATATCCCCTCAACAACATGAGCGAGATAGCCTAATTAGAAAACATGTAGGAGTAAGCAAAGACAAAAAGTACAAAATTATAGCAAAGTAATATTGAATTATAGGAAGGTGGGTAGGAACTCAAAATGTATTGATTTGACAGTAGATAGGGGATATGGGTGGATAGCGTGTAAATCAGCCTTAACTTATATGTGTGGAAATTCAAACTATTTGATGTTAAATATCATTCTGAACACATAGGGATCGCCATAAGACCCAAGGGAACACTTTTTAGGTCTCATGGGACCCAAAAATCCTGCATGTTCTTAAAAATAAAGCATTGGATTCGTCTCGAAAATATCTTTCATTTAAGTACTCACACATAGGGGGTCATCAAACTTTGGCTATATAGTTTTACTGAAGTCAAATTTGCATATATTGGCTACGATTTTTTTCTATGTGCAGAAGCAGTATACGAAAAACGTGATTGATAGCAACAATCGCAACAATTCTAGTACTATATGGAGACTCGGCGTAGAATTTAAATTTTTTTTCTTAAGTAGTAGGGATTTCACCTAAAACACGAATAAAACAAAACGGGGACGGACATAGATTAGGAGATATCGCCCCTTAAAGTTAGAACCTATAAATATATATATCTCCGATATTGAAATAAAAATAATTTATAAAAAAAAGTCATGGTCCAAAATGCCCCCCCACCCCTCTTTAAAGGCAACATGGCTTTATTACCTATGACATCATTGTACGGCACTTAAACATAAAAATAAAAAATAACCACTTTTAAAGCTTAACACCTCATTAAAAAGATTGAAAACCTATCTTTCATTTGGTGTAAAAATTATAACCCCTATAAAAGAATTTTTTGAAAATAAAGATAATTTATTAAAAAAAAGTCTCCGTCCAAAATAGGTTAATTTTATTTTTTAGCACATAATGGGTTTATAAAATAATTTTTATATGCACTGTTGGAAAGCCTTTTCAAAGAGCTTTCCAATGATATATATAAAGGACCGGCCGTGGCATAGTGGTTAGAACACGTGACTACCATGCGGGAGACCCTGGGTTCAATTCCCGGCTCTAGTCGTCTACATTTTTCTTTCATTGCCGGTCCCCTCGATGTTGTCGACAGCAACTTCGCAGTATAAGTGTCGAGATAATCGGCATGTCTAGTAAAAGCTTCTCAAACAGTGACGTTCGCATTCGTCGATAAACAAGTAGGTGCGGTTTGTTGTGAATCTAAAATAGAAAGCGTGTTCACAACAACACGAGAAACTGTCCCATACCTCGTTCATGGGGTGTAAAGGGAAATTCAGTAAGTAAGTAAGTATATAAAGCCTTGATCCGTTATCAGACATCGGAAATATAAATATATATATTTATATATATATATATATATATACTATAATTTTCCCCCAATAAAAAATAGCACTATTATATTCAGGATAGCAATGTTAATACATATATACCAAAAATTTTAATTCAATCGGACTTGTGTCCTAGACTAGACTAAGCCCAACAATCGATTAAACATTTTAATGTTATAATCGCGCGTCTCCTAAACTACTTCCGTAGAAGATTTAAGTCGCTTTTCATCGTTTTAAAAGTATAGTATACATTTTCAGCTGTTCCTTGTGTGCACCCTATTGTTTATCACGGACGTCAAAACATTTCCCTGTATTTATCACACATAAATCTACTGATATGGCAAGGGCGTTGCTGTCAAAAGTACAGAGCTGTTATTCTTAAGTGACATTGTTATTGACATCTATTTATATTATTATCGTCGTCCTTTATTTGCGTGCATTGACCACCTTTTTGGATAATTCTTTTGTTTATTACCTTGATTGTTTTCCCAATATAAATAAAATAGCCGGATATAAGCGTATTGTTAGTTTAGTTTCATCTATAAACACAGTGATATCACAATGGTTCCTTTGACACAAGCTTCCCTAGAGGAGGCTATAAAGAATGATATATCGTTGAAACTTTGTGCCGAGGAAATTGCAAAAGGTAATAAAATACTTTCGAATAGTTATGGAAACATTCGTCAATAATATTATCACTATTTTTAGGTATTGAAAGCCAATCATACGACGTAGCAAATGTATGCGAACAATTAAGTTTTGCTTTAACCTCAAGCAGTGTGGAGCAACGTGTCCAGGGGACACTGTTGTACTCTCGCGTCTTAGCAGAGCTGCCTAAAGATTTGCTAAAAGCCGAACAATTGGAGGTTTTGGGGCATTTTTATGCAGCGCGTCTGAAAGATCACCACAATGTAATTCCTGCCGTCTTGGAGGGTATTGATGCACTGGTGCACATGCGGCATTTTCCAGGAAAGTGTGTGGTTAAGATTCTACAGTGTTTCTTTTTGCATACAACATGTCAGTCGCAATTACGCAGTGACCGGTTCAAATTATTCAACATGTTTAGATATTTATCTGAAACATATACCGAAGGTAAGGAAGAATGTATTGCTAGAGATTATTGTAACATCTCATCTTTTTTTCATAGATTTAAAAGCCATGTCTGGAGATTTTATTTTTGGTGTAATAAGCTCCATTGATGGAGAACGTGATCCAAGGAATTTAGACTTAATATTTACATTTATGCCGGATTTTATAGCCACGTACCCGCTACTGCATTTAAGCGAAGAAATGTTTGAAATATTCGCTTGTTATTTTCCTATCGACTTTAATCCCACCAAAAATGATCCCGATACAATAACACGAGAAATTTTGTCCCAAAAGTTGGCACAGTGCTTGGTTGCATCTGTCGATTTCATTGAGTGGGTTGTGCAGTTGGCATTGGAAAAACTTGAAAGTGAATTGATAGTGGCAAAATGTGATTCTTTGGATCTGTTGGTAAGTTCTTATAATGCTTACGCTAGTAATGAGAGGCAGAATGCAGACATTATAAGTGTTTTGGATACCTGAATCTGCTTGAATTAAACATTATTGCTAATTCAAATGAATTAATTCTACAGTCAGTAGAGTAGCAAGTATTAAATCTCTGTTTGGTCAAAGGGTGTTTATAATACGTGAAAGATATAATGCCTCCTTATTTGAAGTAAATGACATTTTATTTTATAAGAGTTACGTTTTGTGCTCAAACTTACTCATTTTTGCTGTTGAGTGGTACTCTGTACGTGTTTGTCAGTTTGGACATCTTATAGAGCTCAAACTTATTTCTTATCATTGTCAGCGCCTTTGTAGCATGCACTTGGTCTTTGCCCTTTTCTGTTTAGATTAAAGAACAAGCAAGACGTTTACGAGATATCACAAAAACGATTCGAATATATGCCGTAAGATTATTTAAATTATGGTATCAAAGAATTATGAAGAAAAAAAAACAATCTATATTAAAGTACACCGTTATTTTATACATTTGTCAATGTAAAATACTGAAAAACAACATAATTTCCCTTTGCATCCCATAAATTAGGTATGGTATAGCTTCTCGCGTTGTTGGAAATTAACACGCTTCCTATTTTTAGATTCACAACTAACGGCACCTACTTGTTTATTGACGAATGCGAACGTCACTGTTTAAGAAGCTTTTACTAGACACGCCGATTGACTCGACAATATACTGCGAAGTTGCTGTCGACCTCATTGAGGGGGCCGGCAATGAAAGAAAAATGTAGATGACTGAATACAGGTATCGAACCATGTGTGATATAATGAAGTCAAGTATTCCGACAATGAATCTTTATCATTCTTGACATTTTGTCTTTGGAAATATTAGAAGTGTTGGAGAACATAAGGCGACTATCTTTAATGGTATCCTTTAGTTTTAGCAACAAACCTTCACGTATATTGCGCTACAAATATTTTACAACAAATTGTAAATCAATTAATAAAAAGTGCAAGTCAAGCTGTCTAGAATTTACATATAACGAATACATTTGGATTAAAAACACTGTTCTACAAAAAATATAAAATATTTTTAATTTTTCTGGGTATCTGAATTGTGATTCCTATGGTTATAAATATCATGATTTCAAATAAATTTTTAGATTTTCTTCATCAGGCACAGTGTTTTGGTTATTTGGATTTAATTTTTTTCAGCTTTCTTTATGTTGCATTGAAATACATTTTGCATAAATGTATTGAAAACCTTATGTGATTCAACAGATTTTATTCTAAATACAATAACCGATACTAGTAGAGTTTAAAACATGTATAATTAGAAGAACAAATATGTATTTTATATAAGTAACAAAGTTATTTATTAATTTTATGCTAAATATCCTTGCAGTCTCCTAAAATATTCCAGCAGCAGTCAGCGAGTATAGTAGGCATATATTTTCTTCGTAACACTTTTCTAAAGTTAAAATGTCTTTGTTAAAAATGTCAAAATATCTTAGAAAAACGTAATAAAACACAAGAAAAAAACCCTTGTCGAACAGTGTAGTCAGCACAAAACTAAGGAGAGTTCTAAAATAAATGGTTCATTTACAATAACACTTTTTTTTTATTTATTATTAATAACTCATTTATCTATTTTATCTATTCACAGTATCAAGCCGCCCTTAAATTCCCATGTGATCGCTTGGAGCCACATTTTGAACAAATATGGAACGCTTTAAAAACAGAAATCTTTCCTGGCTCAGATAATAAAGAAGTAATAACACAAGGTTTGCGATCCTTGCGTTGCATTTTGGAGCAGACGACAGCATCATCTAAAAGCGCGACAAGTCATAATTATCAAACTCAAATTTTGGGCAACATTTTGCCACATTTGAGCGATGTCAATCACCGTCTGTTCAATCCCGCTTCAATGATAGCTTTGGTTTGTGTCGCAGGCGATCCTATTTTTGCAAGTGAAAAGATTCTTAATGCATTTCTAATTAAATTGACTGAAAGTCCTGCCTCCCTGGATGATGAGCACTGTATACGTATTTATAATATTATAGCACAAATTTTCAACATTGTATCGGTAAAAGGAGAAACAGTCTATAAAGCGCTAAACTCCGAGGTGTGCCATGAATTGCATTCCCATATTATAAACAATTTGAGGAAAATTGATACAGAGGGTAGCAATAGCAGTGGCCAAGACCTATGTGATGCCGCTCTTAAGGTCCTCATTGAGTCTGCGCCGATAATCGCTGAAGATAACCGCGCACTGGTCTATAAAGTATTGATGCAATTGCTGACCCATGAGTCGATTGATTTGGATCATACGCAAACATTGTTAGAGCGCTTGGCCGCACTACAGCCCATTGAATTACAATCGAATTGTATTGACGGCTGTATTCGCAATTTTGGTATATTCTCTAACTTTGTAAAGCAAAAAATTCTATCCAACCTATTGCCGTTGGTGAGACAAATAGCCTTCAGCGAACGTGTTATGGACTTGATATACAAACAAGCTTTTTCAAATGATATTTCCAATGATGTCCGGCTTTTGGCGTTGGAAGCCTTGAATCGATTGTTAAAAATGGAAGACGATCGTTTTATTGCAGACTTGCAACACAACACCGAACTTATTGACAAACTTGTACATTTAGCCCAAACTAACAAAAATCTGAATGCTGAAGTTTTAGCGCAAGTAGCCAAAGCCTTGAGTGCAATTGTCCAAACATTGCCCATATCTGAACAGTATATGGCAGCTACACAATATTTGAGTAATCTGAATTTGCAAACACTATCGGATTTGTATATTGCCAAAGGATTTTTAGGATTCATGCACCAAGACATTAGCTTGGATGATCATTTCGAGCGTTTATTGGAAGATTTAACGCAACTCTCATTGCAATCGGAGGACGAAAACATGCGTGAAGTTGCCCACCACATGCTGTGTAGTTTGGTTAATAAGATTGATTATAATGACAAGAATAGAGGAGTTGTAAAGCGTATAATTGCCAAACTGAAAGAAGCCATACAAAAACAAAATACAAAGGCTGTCGAAGCTCTGTCGTGGATTGCTAAAGGCTTAGTAATGCGTGGCAGCGAAGAATCTGCAGAAATTGTTGAATCCGTAAGTTTCTATATGTTTTTCATTTTCCAATGACAGTATTCTTATTACTATATGCTTTTAGTTATCCAATCTTCTCGACCACCCGTCCCTATCATCGGCAGCGTCATTGGCATTTGACATAATATCCGCCGAATGTCCACAACTGCATTTGCCGGTTATCAAATACTTGTTTAAACAAAAGTTCTTCCATATGATTTTATCCAAATTTGGCCATAAACTGGAGAAGTATTGTGAACATCATTTAGTGGCTTTTGTATATGTTTTGAAGACAACGCCTCATGCGGTGCTGAAAATGAATATAGAAAAGGTGAGCTCAATATATTTGTTAACAATTAAAATGTAGCAATAATTTTCTATGTACTTATATGATTTGAATTTATTTGTTTTTTCTATAGATTGGTCCAATCCTTTTTAGATGCCTTGAATCTAACAATATACACACACTAAGTATATCATTGCGTATATGTGAAAACTTTATAAAGCATCAAGATGAATATTTCCAAGTGCATTTAAGTCATCTGGTTCCGGCTTGTACAAAACTGTCGTCAAGTGCTAATGCAATGGTAAGAATAGGACTGTGATACGATGCAACAATTGATTGATTGATGTTATGTCTTTTACAGAAAATAAGAATATCCGCTTTGAATTTATTGTACGATGTAACGAAATTTCCTACATTTGTATTACTGCCGTATAAAATGGATGTTGTTTTGGATCTAGCTTTGGCTTTGGATGACTCCAAACGCTTGGTCCGTAATGCGGCTGTCCAAGCACGTAATGCTTGGTATATGGTAGGAGCGCCAACGGCAGAATAATTTAGGTACTGTTGTATTTAAATCGCATACAGCAAAACACAAAGTAAATGTATAATCAACTTTTTATAACAAATGTGTGTGCAAATAACAGCTTTAAAAATGTTATAAATAAAAAAAAACAAAATTGCACAGTAACTAGGATTTTGGAGAAAAAAATTTATATTGCTAATTATTTCACAGTAGTGTGTATAAAAGCCAAGTTATTGTAGCCATTTTTTTTAAATGGTCGAATCATGTGTTATCCTTATATCATGCCTCAAATGGAGTGGAAGTGACTTATATAAGCAATTGAATAGTGCCGGGTTATGGCTACGCCGCGGTTCAAAATTTTACATTACTGTAAGAACATTTTAATTTCTCCAGTCCATAGGAAAACCATACTCGATATTTTAACTAAAAATCAAACAGATTGCGTAAGGATCGAGGTAAGAGGTCATTGTCATCGCAAAAGTAGTGAGTGTGAGTAGTCTTATTATTGATGCATTTTGTAATTTGCTTATATCGGTCGTAAATCTTTATATCACAGAAAAATAAATAAATTTAATAGTGTAAAAAAAGATCATCTCTTAAAAAAATCCAAACACGGAACAGAGTTGCCAAAAATTATCGTTATATAATGGGATAATGCCGTTAAAAATTACCGAATAGATACGGAAAATTGTTACAATGAGAAAGAATAATAATTGTCTTAGCGTAGGGGGAATAGGAAATTACCTTCTGTTTATTCGCTGGTAATAATATATGTTTGGATAACTATTAATGCCTTTGAAGGGCGGCTCGTTACCGGTTTGTTTCGATGTATGTATCAAAAGAAAAGTTAAAAATAATGTAACCATTTCTTTAGGACAAAATTGGCTTCTTCAATAGAGTAAACAGAACTCACTTCAGCCCAACTTGCTTTTTTCAGAAATTTAAGACCCATGAAATAAAAATCCAAGTAAAATTTAGTGTTTTGTTAATAGCGTGTATTTGTATATACCTTCATATAAGAATTTGTGTGAATCAATGTTTGTTTGTTAAAAGAACCCTTGTAGATAATTTAGGTAGGAGCCTTAGATGTTCTTGTAATATAAGTAGGTTTTAGGATAGAGCGATGCTCTTGGTTGTTAAGTTTGTAAAACTTTTCTATTTCAGGACCAAAATCAAAAGGTAATAACAGATTGTATTGAGCGATTGTACAATTGCTGTAAATGGCATTGTGGGCAAGGAAAAGGACGTTTAGACTTAAACTATTACAACATTAACTGATATAGTGATTTTATATTCAATATGGGCAATTCCACAGAAAGGTCTACCGCGAAAAAGTTGATAAAATATTTTTTACGATTAAAATGTGTCCAAAACTTATCTTAGTTCCTTTTACGATTAAATGGACTGCAAAATTGAATTAATGATCTGGTCACCTATTTGAATTGTTACACACTTTTGACTCCAACGTCAATTATGATCTTGACTTTTCATCAACTTTTCTTTGCTCTACAAATATGACACCTTTTTAAAGAATATGAAAACACATAGATACTTTGTATTCAAGTCCTTAATTGTACCTCATTTAAGAGTTCTACATGTAACAGCAATGTATCAAAAATTCTTGTCGGCAGTATTTACTGTATTCAACAATGCTTCTTATCTTATGTTGAGAAATAACAATGAGTCTCTATATAAGTATTTTTATAAATGCTTGTGCAGTCGTTAATCGATAAATTTATTAATTATAAATGAAATCTTTATGTGTTTTTAATTTCATTAAGTACATTTTCATTTTTGTGGAGTAAAAAATGAGTATGAAAAGCTAGGAGTCAAAAATTGACGTCGGTGTCAAAAGTGAGCAAAGAGCGAAGTACAGCGATTGATAAAATATGAACAGTCATGTTCTGATAGGGAACTAAATAAGAGTACAACACAAAAATAGTTATTGTTAATGTAGCGTGACCAAAATTTTTTTTTTAACCTCTATAAGTTTATGTTTGTGAATTAAAGTAAATACTTCTAAATCAAAAGTTTCATGGTTTGGAGAGGTCTTCATGGAAATGGGCATCATATGGATATATGAAACGAAATACGGGAAGTGAATAGTTTAAATTGACTTCGAAGTAAAAAGTGATTTAAGGAAAAATCGGAGCCTTTGACAAAACATGAACAACGGTATAAGGTTTGTTTCGATAGTACAACAAAAAAAAAGTGAACAGATCAAAAAAAATTGATGCCCTGAAATTGTCTTTGGACAATTTATAATCGTAGGTGTTTTCCGCCTCGACTTAATTGTTTTTGGTATGGGGACCGACCCCTACTACATCTTATATAATCTAATATCAATCCTTTCTTCAATTCGTTTGATAAGAATTGTGTACATTTGTTTACCAAGCGGAGTATAAATTAAATAAATTTCGTTGCACAACGTATTTACCACAACGCCTGATATTAAAAGATTTATACCACGTCCTCTTAAACGACAGATTTTGGTATTTCCATTCTTAGGTGTATTAGATATTTTCTTATAAACGCATTTCACGTTATTGCTTTAATTGTTAATCTATCGACAATGGCAAATATAAAAACTAATTTTTTTCCTGAAATAATATAATTTTTGTAACAAATAATGATCTATTTTCTCTAGTGTAATATCGTGTGGGCCTGTGTTTTGGTCTGTCCAGCTGAAACTTTTAGGACACAATGTTCAAAATGCGGTATCAGGAACCCTTTTCTTAAATTATGTCCACGTCTTGGAATTTTTCTCTATCTGTTTAAGCGTATTAATAATTATATTTGAAAGTCAAACTAAACATCGAGAGACGGAAAACAATAGTGATGGTCAAGAATATAGTTACCAATTTGTAATAATATAGTCAAACTTTGGAACACTAAGTAATTTATAATACTAGTAGATTATGACTTATCAAAAATTTCGATTATGGCTCTTTTAATAATCTTAGTAAAATCCCGGTCGTATTTCCGGGATTCCGGGACAAAAACCGCCGGGATATACATACATTGATATTCCAATTTATATCTCTGTATACTTTACTTTTATTACGCTTTCTAAGCTCTATGAGCTTACCGACTTAAATATGTTAAAAATCCAAGTGTCATTTTTTTTGCGATCTGTTAAAAATTTGTTACATTAAATTTGAATAGTAATCCCTTAACCTGGTTAAACCGACGTAGACTTGGTGTATCAAATTTTTTAACTTTTTTCACCTTTCTTTTATAAGTGTATTAAATTTGATCTCTCTGGGGCTAAAGAACAACTCCAACTCGAACATGGTAAAACTATACGCGAAGAAAATCCCAGTCTTGAAAATTATTTATCGAGTTTAGGGGGACCATCTGTAACGTGACGCCAGTCGTCCGTACATACATTCACTTAAATGCACAACTCTTTCTCTAAACAACCTTGACTTTCAACGTCGCCAACAAACCCAACCTGCATACATAGTTTCAATTACTTCAAGCGCAACATAGGCCGAATGGCAACACATTCGGCAATCGCCACGAACGGCGATTGAGCGCGACGACTAACAACCAACCATACACATTAAGGAAACGACATTACATGGGAAAGTGTTATTCAATGATGTGTAATGTGATGTAATTCTCATTACATCGAGAGCTCCACTTACTTAAATGATCGAACATTTTGCTTGGTAGGTCGTCGGTTGCTACCGCAGCGAAGTTTATTGCTAAGTTGCTTTGTACCCGATCTCCCCTGCCCTTCTCAGGGCAATAATTTGTTGAAAGAAATATTCTTTTGTTTAATCGGCTAACGGTCTGTTGAACCACAGTCTGTTGGTTTAACCCAAATTCCATTGGTTGAATTAGACTTCGGTCTGTTAAATCGGACTTGGGTGTGTTAAATCAGACTACGGTCTGTTAACTCGGACTTCGGTCTGTTAAATCTGACTTCGGTCTGTTAAATCGGACTTCGGTCTGTTGAATCGAACTTCGGTGAGTTATATTGGACTTAGGTCTGTTAAATCGGACTCCGGTCTGTTACAATGGGGATTCGGTCTGTTGAATCGGACTTCGGTCTGTTGATTCCAACTTCGGTTCGTTATACCGACTCGTCGGTTGTACAGATTTCGGTCTGGTACCCGAGATACTCTTCGTTTCTGTAGCATTGTATTAGAAATCAGCACCGTATCATTTTGATACTAACACTCCGTCGGGTACGATTTAAGTTTCGTCGCGGTCCAAACTGATTTACGACGAAAGCCGAATCATCGACACACCCACAAGTTGCAAAGGTCGATTTGCTAAAGAGCACGAATCATCAACACGATCTTGAGTTTCGGATATCAAACTCCCGAATTGGTGAAGTTAATCTGAATACCCGACAAAACCCAAATCAGCAAAACGGTCACGTATTGCTAATATAAACCTAAACAACCTACAAACACAAATCATCAAGATGCCCCAGTACTGCTGATATGAACCTGAATCATCAACAAAACCCGAATCACCAATACCCTTCTGAATTGTTGACAATAACCCGAACCACCGACGAACCTGAGTCATCAATCATCAATTGCTGATATTAACCTGAAACTCCTTAAACCCTAAACTCGAATCACAAAGCTCACCACGTACTGCTGATATTAATCGTAACCACTGACAGTACGCTGCCGAGGTGATGCTAGGAACCTGAATCATCAAAAGTACCCGAATTACCACGTTCCTAAATCGAGTCTCAAAACCTGCCATTGCAGTCAGAGGCCACATCAATATTTGTCAAGCGTATACTAAAAGTTATCGATCATCTAAAATCGGCCTGGGTACAAATTACCGGACAAGACAACAACGCTATCACTGAACCCGAAACTAAATTGTTTTCGTATCAAAATACTTTATCCAGTAGATTATTTGAATTACAACATCAATAAACAATATTGTTATTTTGCCCTAGTCAGGGTAAATCTACAGAGTTCTTATTCCGTATGGTTTTGTGGGTCCTTATGGCGACGACTGGACTCGACGAGAAATCTACGTTACACATCGTACGTGGAAAGAAGATGGTCTCAGCTTTTGGACAAAATTAATATAAATGGTTGTAATCTGAGGTTTTAGCAAAATTACCGTGGAGAAGAAGCGTTACACTATGTCACAAAATTTCAAAAGTTTCTGTATCCGGGACATTAAATAATTGGTTTTAATGTAAAATTTTACGCTGAATTCAAATCTGCTCTCAGATATGTGAAAAGTAGAACGGTTTACTAAAATAAAATTTTCTTAAATTTTAGTTCACCGATGTTTGCAAACTTTGACGAAAATAAAAAATAATAAAATTATTTCTTAAAAAAACGATAGGTGTTTAAAATCCAATCATAAATAATGATGTTATGGCACTTCAAAATTAGATTTTTGTAAAAATTTAGATGGTTTTTCAAGTTTTCGCTGCCTATCATTAAGTATCTTTACGTGATTCCGTAAAAATTACTCCCGTTTCAGACAACTGAATGATAGAATAATATCTTACATCTTCGTCACTGTTTGCAAACATCATGAAATTTTACATAAGGATCAACTATTTAGAAGCCGAGATCAAAATTTTGTTGCATTGTGTTATTGGCGATTCACTCCAATTCGAGATGTGGAAGACGTCATGGTGCTTTTTTTAAAAAAAAAAATCGACAAATGCTTAATTATATCTATTCGCATTTTGTTTTTATTGTTTTCGAGCTTAAAAATATAGTAATACATATGAAAAATGGAGGTGGCATTGAGTTTACATTTTGGCTGTAAACTAGTGTAATTGCTTATATTCACTACGTCTTATTGGATTCGTTAAGATTCGCCAAACAAAAAAAAGAATTCTCCATTTTATTTAAATTTATTAGATCAATAAGGATGATCACATTGTGACCTAGCCATCAGAGCACATTTTTGGGCTTTCTGTACTACTTCGGGACAGCGACGTTTACGCATCAAACGGCAATCTTGGAAATATCCTTCATTTCGTGGGAAGCCATGTGAAAAATCCTTAAATGTCACCAAGCCGTGACCCCATATTTTGCCACCTCGAAATTCTCCTTCAAATTTCATACCATCGGCTCGCCAAAATATGCCGTAACCATGAAACCAGCCATTCATGAATTCTCCCTCATATCTGTAACAAACAAACAAACAGATGACAATAATTAACGAGTTACATACAGCTCTATAAAGCAAAGACATTCTTACTTGGCTCCGTCTGCAAACCACATACATCCCAGCCCGTGACTCAGACCCTCGAAAAATTGGCCATCGTAACGGGTGCCATCGGCAAACACCAAGTGTCCTGTGCCATGCTTCAAGCCACGCTGATTCCATTCACCGATGTAGCGCGACGAATCTTCATAACGCCAACCACCCACCTTGACAGCTCCTTGAGTTGGGCCGGGTTCCATGCGGCCCATAGTGGGCATGCTGCTACCTGTAATCCATAGTTATGAAATAGTTTGAGTAACTTAAACACTATCCACACGATTGGCGATAAATCCATCGCTCACCCTGTGGCTGTTCATCGTAATCGTCCATTTGTGTGTTATTGATAAGTACAAAAAATAGAACTACTAATTTGTTTGCTAATAAATTCCAAATGTTTTTCGTCCAATGGCCAATTGTTTACTATTCCTTCGTGTGCTTTGTTTGGCTTCATGTTTCACATTGGCCACTTTCTACTTTCCAAATCTAATTAACATGATTTTCTACTAACTTGGAATGCAGAAACTATTTACATGTCATGTGCTTTTTTGTTTAGAAACAGACACTTGTTGCCTACGCTCTGTGGCAGAATGTGACAGAATGACCAATTGGCTGCTATTTGCTTTCCTTCCAGTGTGTTGTAATAGCTACACTATTGGGGAAATGGAAATGATAAGTGTACAGTATGAGGCCATGACGAATGATGGCAACATTTTGAAATGTGAATATTATGTTAGTTTTGTGAAACAAGATATTAATATTAGATGGTTTGGTGTCGTCTTTTTTTGCATCATATTAATCGCAATACAATACAATAACACAATTTGAAGGTTATTGTTTCGGGGGTGAACAAAACCAATATCAAACGATAGCATTTTGCCTAAGTAACAAAACTCTAAACTCCATTTTGCTATAGTTGGGGTTTCAAATAAGCCGTCTACAACAAAGTTTTTTTTAAATAAGTCAATTTTACCCGAAAACTTAGCTATAGCTAATCTATGTAACGCTTTTAAACAAACAAAAAAAATTGTATAAAGGGCTCATGATAACTCAAAAACTAATGATGCCGTTCAATTCTTCGTGTCCGAATTAGGTTAAAACCGTCGCTGTGCTGGGAATGAATCGTTCCTAATTCAATAGCAGCGCACTGTATGTTGACCTCTTTGTGGTTGAACTCACTTGTCCTCAAATCAGGTGTTGGAAATTTGTATAAAACAACGCCACCGAACTTAAGAATTTGTTTCCAAGAAAATTGAATCTATGCTTTGAAATGACCCCATTATTTGGCAAACGATTTCCAACGCAGAAACAGCGGCATCAACCAGCAGTTAGTCAAGCTAGAAATATTTGTAATTATAGACGACATTGAACATAATCGAGACCTCGATATCTGGATTTGCAATACATACGTGGTGTATTTTCGTTTGGAATATGTCTGATGTCATTTTCAAATGTGCTCAGGTGTAACCAGTCACCATAGGTGGTTATCAAAATTGGTAGCGCCTTTTTGTGATCCACAGTAGCTGAGTGTCATTCATTTCATATGAAAACAGTATAACGCATTAAGGAAGACGTGTTGGGCATTAGGTATCATAAGGTGTAATTAATTAAACCATGGGTGTGTGTGTAGTGCATGCTGGTCGGCTGGTGGAAACTATCCTCCTTATTATGCATGTCGTAGTCACGTCGAATGTTTGTCGTTTTTTAAATAAATACAACTCTGTCAAATTTTATTACAAATTGTGGTATTTTGTATGTCGTTTTTGAGCGCGAAATTCGGCAAAAACAGTCGTAGTGTATTTTGCCGGTGACAACGTCGAATTAAACAAAGAATTTTTTACAACTAAACAGAAAATGGATGTAAAAACGAAAGAGCATTACTATTTATTCAATTTTTAATAAAAAAATCTCTTTTTACTAATTAAAGGATGAAAAAACAACACCAAAGCTATTTAAAAGTCTGGTTGTCTACATGCTTAAAAATCCAAACTTTGCAAAAGGAGACCATAAAAAAAGAAAGTTGATAAAAAAGGCAATGGAATGCCATAAAAGGAACGCGACTCCGAAGGATGGATGAAAGTCTAGGCTGGAAAACAAAGTATTCATCTACGCACAGTACTTATTTTACGTTGCGCAAGGCACAGATTAAAGTCATTTTCAGATCCTCTTTGATATCCTTCAGCGAGGATTCGCTTAGTTGCTGCAAGTTTATATGTCTTAGTAACTCGTGTTGACCGACATTCATATTGAAGCTTATGTAACATTGCTCTTAGAACGTATCTAAAAGCGTGCCTTTAAATCTTTGGAAGAACTATTTTTAGTACAAATTTTAGATGGATCCATAGAAAAACGAACATGAAACTTTGAAGGGCGAATGTGTTAGACCTGTGTCTTAGTTGTCTACGTTAACTTATAAGTTCCTTGCACCTATAATAAAAAACTCTTTACATTAAACAGATAATTATTAACTTATTTCTTATTTTATTTAAATAAAAAAGGCAAACAACCAAATGACCGAAAAAGAAAATGTATCACTCAGCTGTGTTTTGCGACAGGATGACCAAAGTTGTCGAATGTTGACTACGACATACGTAATAAGAGGGTATACCTCTTGTGCCATCATCCATGTGTCCCATCACTGATCGGGTTTATCGGCAACAAACAAACATTTATGCAATTTTTTTGCTGCTCGGTAAGGGTTTTAGAAATTTTTTTTTATTAAGGTTCATTATTAGGGTGTTCAAAACCGAAACCGAAAAACCGTAAACCGGTTGGTCACGATCGCGTTGAATCTATTAATAATATTAATCGATTTCTAAAGTGGGTGGTACCTAGAGTTGTTGGGGAAATTGCGGGATAAAGTCTTTTAAAAAGCTCGTTAGCAAATTCCATCGTTTCCGCTTTTTAAGACTACTTTACACAGGATTAGCTTGTAGGATATTTTCCGGTCCTAATACATATAATTAGGGTATTCAATGTTTGTACACGAGAATGTTTTTAGAAGCTTTTTAAAGTTTTAAAATTCAATTTAAAATTAATTTAGAAAAAACTTTTTACATTTTATAAACAAGAATGTTTTTAGAAGCTTTGTAAAATTTTAAAATTCAATTTCAAATTAATTTAGAAAAAACTTTTGTTTATTTGTTACAGATATTGTTCCTGCAAACGAAAATTCACTTTTGTTGTCATCTTTTTAAATAGTTATGTTCATAGTATTTTTTTTTTTTTATTAATTGTTTTAGACCTCCATACTTTTCCCTCTCGTTATAAATCATTTCGTTGTTAATAAATTTCTTTTCGGTCTTATTTTCATTCTTGACCTCGTTTATAAATCAAAATTGTGTAATTTATTTTGTTCTCAGTTACAAGTTTGAACTTTGCGTTTCAATTTCGGCGCGCGCGTTCTTTTCTTTTCATTTTTTTCTTTTTAAACATCTTTTATGAATTTTTGTAGATATGTTTTTTTTTCTCGACCACCACCGTCACCATTAAAAGCTCACTCACAACTGTCCTGTCTGATTTTATCTTTGGTAGCAACAAGTGTTTGCCCAAAAAAGAAACAGAAACAATCATGGCGTCTGCAGATCTAACGGGATCCTTTGTGAGCTGAATTACAAGGTCAAAAGAACATAGACATGGGAAAATTATAGAAGAGGGAATTGAAAGACTAGTCGAAATTGAACAGGGTTGCCGTCTAGCCAGAAAAAGTAAAACATCTGGGAATCACTTAATTAATGACGAAAATTGTTCAATGTGTGGGTGAACATTGCTTGGCAAAAAAAAAATCTCTAACAAATTCATCATAGATTTCCGTTTCTGGGGACGCTTTTAACACCCGCACCTAGGAGATCATCATAGAATCCAAGAGGCCCTTATTTTGACCCCATGGGCTCCGGCTCCAATTTTGACCTTCCATTTCGATGTTTGGAGACCAAGACGAAGAGAATAGTATATTTCTGATGCTGTTTGGGATCCCGCCCTACATATTGGACTTCCGCCAAAGGCAAAAATTCCAGAATTTAAAAAACTTAATTTCTGTTTGCCAACTTTCCGCAGAAGGTTTCAAAAAAATATATCTGAATATTTAAAAACAAAAAAAAACTCAACCTGAAATCTTAATGCTTCCCAGCGCGAGCTAGGAATTGATTTTAGACACAAAGATTACACAGTGAAACAAATGTGAAGGAAAAAAATATACAGGGGTTCTCATGTAGCATTTCTGTTAGACTGGAGTCCATAGAGTACTTTTAGTTTTTCTCGGTCACTTCGTTAAGTAATGTTTTTATAGCAAATTAAGTGATATGGCGATATTCCTAAAATTACAAGTTCCAAAATTCATAAGTCTACTCTTTGTAAACTGATTTTCAAAGGCTTACATCTGTTGTTAAGCTACGACTTTCATCTTTTATTAAAAAAAAGAATTTTGAAAATCGGTTAAAAAATAGTGAAACGGTGGCTGTTTAAGCAAAACAACCCCCAAAAAAATTGCGAATTCTTATTTTCCCAACGCTCTCAGTTGATCATGAAGCAGCGCAATGTATATTTTTTATTTTTGTATTATGCTATATTAAAGCTTTCTAAAATAGGTAAGTTTATAAGAATCGTCGGAAAAATGAATGAGTTATGCTAATTTTTGTAATATATTTTTCGACATTCTTTGAAATATGTAGAACGAATTACTTGTTTGTGATACGTATACGTCCTATGTATTTGTACAAAGTGACACACACACTCTAAGGAAAAACCACAAAAAGACGCGAACATGTTATTACAAAATTTAGCATAACTCATTAATTTTTCAACCGTTTCTTATAAACTTACCCATTTTCGAAAGCAACGAAAGCTAAAAAATATACATTGCGCTGCTTCATGATCAACTGAGAGCGTTGGGAAAATGAGTATTCGCAATTTTTTTTCGGGGTTGTTTTGCTTTGACAGCCGCCGTTTCACTATTTTTTAACCGATTTTCAAAATTCTTTTTTCTAATAAAAGATGAAAGTCGTAGCTTTACAACAGATGTAAGCCTTTGAAAATCAGTTTACAAAGAGAAGACTTATGAATTTCGGAACTTGTAATTTAAGGAATATCGCCATTTCACTTAATTTGCTATAAAAACATTACTTAACGAAGTGACCGAGAAAAACTAAAAGTATCACTTTACTCTATGGACTCCAGTCTAACAGAAATGCTACATGAGAACCCCTGTATATTTTGTGTGTAGCACAGTGTTATTGGTGAAATTTTCTAACAATTCATCATGAATCCGATTTTGGTATACGATTTTTGCGAAAAAAAAATTGACACGCACTACTGTTCATATCTCTAAGCGAACTGCAACATAATATGGAATTTAGAGGACGATCAAAC
Organism: Muscina levida; assembly: GCA_964034835.1. Lineage (NCBI taxonomy): Eukaryota > Metazoa > Arthropoda > Insecta > Diptera > Muscidae > Muscina > Muscina levida. The sequence goes on along the minus strand of OZ035880.1, from coordinate 65,249,060 downwards.
TACTACTATGGCAGTTTTAACTGGGGTGTGACACAGCCCACTTTCACCCTTGCAGTAATTCATACTGTAACAAATCTCATCTATATACCTATGATAGTTCATGAGATACTGCCATTTTATCCAATCACAACCAAATACAGCCAGGGACTACCTACTACCTAGAAAAGCCGTTAGAGCGATTTTAGAAAAGAGGGCGTGACACCGCCCACTTCCACCCTAGCTGTAATTAATACTGATCCAACAAAATATTTGTATATCAAATCTCATCTTCATACCTCTGATAGTTCATGAGATATAGCCCTTTCGATTTTTAAGTTGTATGGGCGGTGCCATGCTCCTTTATCCAATCACAACCAAATGTAGCCAGGAACTATCTACAAGTCAGCAGTACCACTTGTTAAAATTTTCGTATCAATCGGTCTATTAGAAAAGCTGTCAGAGCGATTTTTGAAAAGGGGGCGTGGCACCGCCTACTTCCACGCTGCCTGTAATTAGTAATGCTCCAACAACATATATTCCAAATCTTATCTTCATACCTATGATAGTTCATGAGATATAGCCCTTTCGATTTTCAGGTTGTATGGGCGGTGCCACACCCCTTTATACAATTGGACCGAATTGTAAATCTAAACCACCCGGGGCGCCAACCAAACTCATACAAAAAACTTTATGCAAATCGGTCCAGCCGTTTAGGAGGAGTTCAGTCACAATACACGTACAGTAGAATTTTATATATATAGACAAGAGGGCCCGGCAATGCTTCGCCATTGCATATTAACTTGTAATATATTTTACATTTAGGTCTACAAAGTACTTTAAAACGGTACTTAAGCTCGACAATAATATGTTGAGTTTATTACCTTATGTAACTAATTTCAAGTTACTCCTTAACATGGAATTAAACTAATTAAGTTTTATTGTTTTAAATTCTAAATATGACAATAGTAAAAAGTTCATCATCAAAGTCATATCTATAGTTTCGACATGTAGATTAAGTTTTGTCTGTATGTGGGGAGAAAAAACACTTATTTCACAAATCGGAAACAGAAATTCCTCTAAAGATCAAAATTAAATTTTTATATTTATCTGTAGTAGCGGAAACCGTCTGTATACTAACTATGTCTTTGGGCGTAAAAATCACTTTTGTTATGCCTTCTCCTCCTATTGACCGCAAATGAAAATTTCGTTTGAAGCTTCATGCCTTTAGCCATAAAAACCTTCTTTGCCATGTCTTATTCTCATACGGACCAAGAATATACCCGAATACTCTCTATATATTGAACTCGTATTACCATTTTTTGAAATAATTAGGTTACCAACGTTTGGCTTAACAAAGTGATGATCTCACGCCCTGCATGGCATTTTACGCCGTCGTGTTAGAACCATTTCTCCTTCAAATAATGTGCAATGACATGATAAATAAAAAAATAAATTGATTGTCCACTTGCTCTAGTTCTTCTACCAGTTGAATTTTATATGAATGTAAACCAAGATCTTTCCTCAGCATTTGCAGTTGCTGAGAACGGCGTCGGTTCGAAAAATTCGAATCCCCTGTCACACTTACGTCTACAGCGTCGATGGCTTCTATTAGCTGCTCAGATGGATGATTATATGTACCCTAAACTTCACAAAGGGCTCCATAAGTTTGGCGAACAGAACGCGCATTTTATCTATAGAATTTATAACTGATTCGCTCTCCTGAAAAGTAATTAAAAAAATACATATCTGTAAAGTAAATTACAAACAAATCACTGTTTTAGCCTGCGCAGCTACCATGTGTCCTAAATTGCCTGGTGTGCGGACCATTACTTGATACAGTTAAAAAGTTAAATATTGAAGTGCGTGGTCAGAGCCTCGGCACTTTTTACTTATTAAGTTCAAAATAGCCTCTTCATTAAGGCAGATCAATTTTTTCGCGTCGAAAAAACCTTGTAATCGTATACCTATATCGGAATCTACGATGAATTCTTAGAAAATTTCACTAAGAAGCAATATGTATAAAATCAATTCCTAGTATGCGCTGAGAAGCATGAAGATTTCAGGTAGACATATTTTTTTAACAATGAGCAACTATTGAAACCTTCAGACCTATAGGCCCCGGCTCCAATTTTTACCTACTATTCCGATGCTTGGAGACCAAGACGAAGAGAATGGTATATTTTTGACATTGTTTTCTGTATGCCAATATTTGGTTGTGATTGGATAAAGGGGCGAGGCACCGCCTTCTTCCTACCTCGCAGTAATTAATACTGCTCCAACAACAGTTATATCAAATCTCATCTTCATACCTCTGATAGTTTATGAGATATAGCCCATTTTATTTTCAAGTTGTATGGGCGGTGCCACGCTCCTTTGTCCAATTGGAACGAATTGTAAATCTAAACCATCCGGGGCGCCACCCAAACGCATACAAAAAAATTTATGCAAATCGGTCCAGCCGTTTACGAGGAGTTCATTCACAACACACGTACGGTAGAATTTTATATATAAAGATAAGCAAAATCTTGTTGCCTAGCTAATGCAAAGTAACACTCGAGTGTTAGGTTATACAGAAGTAAACGAAAACACACATGAGTGTTAATCTTTATATATAAAATTCTACCGTACGTGTGTTGTGACTGAACTCCTCCTAAACGGCTGGACCGATTTGCATAAATTTTTTTGTATGCGTTTGGGTGGCGCCCCCGATGGTTAAGATTTACAATTCGGTCCAATTGGACAAAGGGGCGTGGCACCGCCCATACAACTTGAAAATCAAAAGGGTTATATCTCATGAACTATCAGAGGTATGAAGATGAGATTTGGTATATATGTTGTTGAAGCAGTATTAATTTCAGCCAAGGTGGAAGTGGGCGGTGCCACGCCCACTTTTCAAAAATCGCTTTGCAGGCCTTTCCAATAGACAGATTGATACCAAAATTTTACCAAGTGGTACTGTTGACCTGAAGATAGTCACTGGCTATAATAGGTTGTGATTGGTTAAAGGGGCGTGGCACCGCCCATACAACTTGAAAATAAAAAGGGCTATATCTCATGAACTATCAGGGGTATGAAGATGAGATTTGGTATATATGTTGTTGGAGCAGTATTAATTACTGCCAGGTATGAAGAAGGCGGTGCCTCGCCCCTTTTTCAAAAATCGATCTAACGGCTTTTCTAATAGACCGATTGATACGAGCGTTTTTACCAAGTGGTACTGTTGACCTGTAGATAGTCCCTGGCTATAATTGGTTGTGATTGGATAAAGGATCGTGGCACCGCCCATACAACTTGAAAGTAAAAAAGGCTATATTCTCATGAACTATCAGAGGTATGAAGATGTAATTTGTTACGTATGTTATTGTTGCAGTATCAATTACAGTAAGGGTAGAAGTGGGCTGTGCTACACCCTTTTAAAATAAGTAGTTATAACTGTCAAAACTCCACAGTATATTGCAGTTCGCCTAGAGATATGAATAGTAAGGTGGGCCAATTTTTTGCAGCAAGAATTACAGTTAGGGTGGAAGTAGGCTGTGCTACACCCATGTTAAAAAAGTAGTTATTACTGTCAAAATTCCACAGTATATTGCAGTTCGCCCAGAGATATGAATAGTAAGGTGGGCCAATTATTTTATTCGCAAAAATCGTAACCAAAATCGGAAATAGATGAATTATTAGAAAATTTCACCAATAAAATTTGTGTCTAAAATCAATTCCTAGCTTGCGCTAATAAGCAGAACGATTTCAGATAGAATTTTTTTTTCTTTTTAAATGAGTACAAACCGAAAACTCCTGCGTAAGACTGACTTCCAAACAAACTAAATGAAGTATTACAGAAGTAAATCTATGTATTGGTTAAAAAGTTATGGCCTCTGAGTATTGGCATACAGAAAACAATGTCAAAAATATACCATTCTCTTCGTCTTGGTCTCCAAGCATCGGAATAGTAGGTAAAAATTACAGCCGGGGCCCATAGGTCTGAACGTTTCAATAGTTGCTCACTGTTAAAAAATATGTCTACCTGAAATCTTCATGCTTCTCAGCGCGAACTAGGTATTGATGATCGTGGATTCCGATCGAAAATATTGATCCGCCCTAATGAACAGGCTATATGGAAGGTTTAGGAGGTGTTATGGCTAAAGGCATGAAGCTTCAAACGAAATTTTAATTTGCGGTCAATAGGAGGAGAAGGCATAACAAAAGTGATTTTTACGCCCAAAGACATAGTATACAGACGGTTCCCGCTACTACAGATAAATATAAAAATTAAATTTTGATCTTTAAAGGAATTTCTGTTTTCGATGTGTGAAAGAACTGTTTTTTCTCCCTACATACAGACAAAACTTAATCTACATGACGAAACTGTAGATACGACTTTGATGATGAACTTTTGACTATCGTCATAGAGCCTATCATATTTATAACAATTTATAACAATAAAAGTTAATTAATTAACTTCCATGTTAAGGAGTTACTTGAAATTAGTTACATAAGTTAATAAACTCAACATATTATTGTCGAGCTTAAATACCGTTTTAAAGTACTTTGTAGACCTTAAATGTGAAATATATTACAAGTTAATATGCAATTGCGAAGCATTGCCGGGCCCACTTGTCTAACTATAAACGGTTTCCAGAAATAGCAATTTTGTTAGATCTGCTAATGTACCAGGAAATGTACTAACATGGACAGTGATACCCATATAATTATTTCTCTGCAAATGGTGAATTTAGCAGATTTGCAATTATCTTACAATAATTTGATAGTGGCATCATTTTGCGGTTCACACGATTATCGGATGTCTGGCAATATTGTTATTTTACAATGTAATGGCAATGCTTTTTCTGCAAACGTTGCCGTACAAAATATTTAAGTGCACACGGTTGTTGGACTATTTCAGAACATTTTTTGGGCAATATTGCAAGATCTGGCAACCGTCTGTACTCCAGGGGCGTACCTAGGGCAGTTGTGGGTCTTTTTGTAGATTTTTACCTGTTTACGCCCAACTTATGCTCTATGTTATTAAAAATTCAAAGATGTGGCCAGATCATTAATGTAGTAATTAGTTGAAAATAAGATAAGCTTTGGACAATTTAATTTAATCAAATTTAAGTACTTGTCCTTACTAATACAAGCAAGAAAAAAAATTTGTCAGCTTTTTTCCATCGCGGTGGACCTTTCTGTGGAAATGCCCATATGCTAAACATTTAACACTTTTGAGTTACAAAACATATATTTTGATAGATATTCGACTCGCATCCCACTAAGCGACCAAAAAGCTCTTTCAAGAAAAAAAAAAGTTGCAAATTTGAAGCAAAACCAAAAAGATGTTGATTTTGGAAAGAATAGTCAATAATTCTGAGTTGAGTTGTAAACCGTAATAGGGGCATTTAACTTCTGTAGCATTTGCATTTTGTAAGGATGTCAATTTGAATATTGATGAAGAATGCGGTGTAAAGATGTACTCGGCACATCTAAAATACTAGACCGTTGTTAAGTAGAGAATTTATGTTTTTAACGAACTGACGCTCTTACACGTTCTACATTTTCGGGATACCTAGAAAATATATATATGCCGGATTGGTGTTGATTCATTGTTGAACCTGTCTTCTCGAACTACGTGAACCACATTCTTATTTCGTACGGAGAACGCACGTTGTGCTCTGTTGAATGGCGACATGGCTTCTTTTGAATTTTGTAAACCCACCGGCGCACCAAGCCATGGTCCACCCGGTATATAACAAAATAATGGATAATGAATAGAGTGTTCAAATACCTCCTTTTTTTAGAAACCCGGTTTCCGAGTTATTCGAAAAATTGATTTTTTAGAAAAATCGGATTTCGAATACAGCATTTTAAAGAAAACCGGTTTAACCGGTTTTTTTCGGTTTTTTCCTAAAGAGATCCTACATTTAGTAAAACTATAGCAGGACAAAGTTTAGGAGAAAAAACTGGAAGTCTAGCTACGCCCCATGTGGTACCACCCACTTTAGAAATCGATTAATATTATTAATAGATCCAACGCGATCGTGACCAAATTCTGTTTTTAGTATTGCTCATACAGAATAAAAATTTGGAGGACCAATTTGGAAGCTGGAACCTCCCATACAAATGCACCATTCCGCCCACTTCAGAGATGGAGTAGTAATATCAATACGCCCAACGTGATCGTTCCCAAATTCTGTATTTATTAAAGCTAAATCAGGATAAAGTTTTGAAGAAAAAAACTTTAAGGCTATCCACGCCCCTTCTGATACCTTCCATACAAATGTACCACTTCGCCCACTTTAGATATCGAGTAATGATATCAATATACTAGAAAATTATATATTTTACTGAGGGTAAGGGTATATGTAAGTCGACTTACCCGACTGAAACTTTCTTACTGGTTAAAATAGCATTTAAGAAATAATATGCAATTTAAATGTTCAATTTTGAGCCAATTCTTCTGATTCGTTTTTAAAAAACTTGATACAGAAAACACGCGCTCACTTATTGTGGAAGTAGGATTTATTGGCAAAAGAGCGTTTAGAAGGTTGTTTAGCTTTTCTGTCCTTATATTAAATCTATCGAAATAGTTGAAATCATCATATAGGCGTGTGTCATTGCAATTTGTTTTCACTGGTGGATTTTGGATGTTATTTATTGTCGTGTTTAAGTCGTTGCAAAGACTACCATTAGGAGATTCCCCCTTTTTACAGTCTGGACTGTTTATAGACTCTGCCGTTGTTGGGGAAATTGCGGGATAAAGTCTTTTAAAAAGCTCGTTAGCAAATTCCATCGTTTCCGCTTTTTTAGACTACTTTACACAGGATTAGCTTGTAGGATATTTTCCGGTCCTAATACATATAATTAGGGTATTCAATGTTTGTACACGAGAATGTTTTTAGAAGCTTTTTAAAGTTTTAAAATTCAATTTAAAATTAATTTAGAAAAAACTTTTTACATTTTATAAACAAGAATGTTTTTAGAAGCTTTGTAAAATTTTAAAATTCAATTTCAAATTAATTTAGAAAAAACTTTTAACGTTTTATAAACAAGAACGCTTTTAGAAGCTTTGTAAAATTTTAAAAATTCAATTTCAAACTAATTTAAAAAAAACCGAGTACCCGAAGAAAAAAACTCGGTTAAACCGGTTATTAGAAAATGGCATTTTTGCAAAAACCGGCATACGGTTTTAAACAAAAAAAACCGGTTTACGGTTTTGAACACCCTAGTGGTACCACATGGGGCGTAGCTAGACTTCCAGTTTTTTCTCCTAAACTTTGTCCTGCTATATATTTACTAAATGTAGGATCTCTTTAGGAAAAAACCGAAAAAAACCGGTTAAACCGGTTTTCTTTAAAATGCTGTATTCGAAATCCGATTTTTCTAAAAAATCAATTTTTCGAATAACTCGGAAACCGGGTTTCTAAAAAAAGGAGGTATTTGAACACTCTATTCATTATCCATTATTTTGTTATATACCGGGTGGACCATGGCTTGGTGCGCCGGTGGGTTTACAAAATTCAAAAGAAGCCATGTCGCCATTCAACAGAGCACAACGTGCGTTCTCCGTACGAAATAAGAATGTGGTTCACGTAGTTCGAGAAGACAGGTTCAACAATGAATCAACACCAATCCGGCATATATATATTTTCTAGGTATCCCGAAAATGTAGAACGTGTAAGAGCGTCAGTTCGTTAAAAACATAAATTCTCTACTTAACAACGGTCTAGTATTTTAGATGTGCCGAGTACATCTTTACACCGCATTCTTCATCAATATTCAAATTGACATCCTTACAAAATGCAAATGCTACAGAAGTTAAATGCCCCTATTACGGTTTACAACTCAACTCAGAATTATTGACTATTCTTTCCAAAATCAACATCTTTTTGGTTTTGCTTCAAATTTGCAACTTTTTTTTTTCTTGAAAGAGCTTTTTGGTCGCTTAGTGGGATGCGAGTCGAATATCTATCAAAATATATGTTTTGTAACTCAAAAGTGTTAAATGTTTAGCATATGGGCATTTCCACAGAAAGGTCCACCGCGATGGAAAAAAGCTGACAAATTTTTTTTCTTGCTTGTATTAGTAAGGACAAGTACTTAAATTTGATTAAATTAAATTGTCCAAAGCTTATCTTATTTTCAACTAATTACTACATTAATGATCTGGCCACATCTTTGAATTTTTAATAACATAGAGCATAAGTTGGGCGTAAACAGGTAAAAATCTACAAAAAGACCCACAACTGCCCTAGGTACGCCCCTGGAGTACAGACGGTTGCCAGATCTTGCAATATTGCCCAAAAAATGTTCTGAAATAGTCCAACAACCGTGTGCACTTAAATATTTTGTACGGCAACGTTTGCAGAAAAAGCATTGCCATTACATTGTAAAATAACAATATTGCCAGACATCCGATAATCGTGTGAACCGCAAAATGATGCCACTATCAAATTATTGTAAGATAATTGCAAATCTGCTAAATTCACCATTTGCAGAGAAATAATTATATGGGTATCACTGTCCATGTTAGTACATTTCCTGGTACATTAGCAGATCTAACAAAATTGCTATTTCTGGAAACCGTTTATAGTTAGACAAGTGGGCCCGGCAATGCTTCGCAATTGCATATTAACTTGTAATATATTTCACATTTAAGGTCTACAAAGTACTTTAAAACGGTATTTAAGCTCGACAATAATATGTTGAGTTTATTAACTTATGTAACTAATTTCAAGTAACTCCTTAACATGGAAGTTAATTAATTAACTTTTATTGTTATAAATTGTTATAAATATGATAGGCTCTATGACGATAGTCAAAAGTTCATCATCAAAGTCGTATCTACAGTTTCGTCATGTAGATTAAGTTTTGTCTGTATGTAGGGAGAAAAAACAGTTCTTTCACACATCGAAAACAGAAATTCCTCTAAAGATCAAAATTTAATTTTTATATTTATCTGTAGTAGCGGGAACCGTCTGTATACTATGTCTTTGGGCGTAAAAATCACTTTTGTTATGCCTTCTCCTCCTATTGACCGCAAATTAAAATTTCGTTTGAAGCTTCATGCCTTTAGCCATAACACCTCCTAAACCTTCCATATAGCCTGTTCATTAGGGCGGATCAATATTTTCGATCGGAATCCACGATCATCAATACCTAGTTCGCGCTGAGAAGCATGAAGATTTCAGGTAGACATATTTTTTAACAGTGAGCAACTATTGAAACGTTCAGACCTATGGGCCCCGGCTGTAATTTTTACCTACTATTCCGATGCTTGGAGACCAAGACGAAGAGAATGGTATATTTTTGACATTGTTTTCTGTATGCCAATACTCAGAGGCCATAACTTTTTAACCAATACATAGATTTACTTCTGTAATACTTCATTTAGTTTGTTTGGAAGTCAGTCTTACGCAGGAGTTTTCGGTTTGTACTCATTTAAAAAGAAAAAAAAATTCTATCTGAAATCGTTCTGCTTATTAGCGCAAGCTAGGAATTGATTTTAGACACAAATTTTATTGGTGAAATTTTCTAATAATTCATCTATTTCCGATTTTGGTTACGATTTTTGCGAATAAAATAATTGGCCCACCTTACTATTCATATCTCTGGGCGAACTGCAATATACTGTGGAATTTTGACAGTAATAACTACTTTTTTAACATGGGTGTAGCACAGCCTACTTCCACCCTAACTGTAATTCTTGCTGCAAAAAATTGGCCCACCTTACTATTCATATCTCTAGGCGAACTGCAATATACTGTGGAGTTTTGACAGTTATAACTACTTATTTTAAAAGGGTGTAGCACAGCCCACTTCTACCCTTACTGTAATTGATACTGCAACAATAACATACGTAACAAATTACATCTTCATACCTCTGATAGTTCATGAGAATATAGCCTTTTTTACTTTCAAGTTGTATGGGCGGTGCCACGATCCTTTATCCAATCACAACCAATTATAGCCAGGGACTATCTACAGGTCAACAGTACCACTTGGTAAAAACGCTCGTATCAATCGGTCTATTAGAAAAGCCGTTAGATCGATTTTTGAAAAAGGGGCGAGGCACCGCCTTCTTCATACCTGGCAGTAATTAATACTGCTCCAACAACATATATACCAAATCTCATCTTCATACCCCTGATAGTTCATGAGATATAGCCCTTTTTATTTTCAAGTTGTATGGGCGGTGCCACGCCCCTTTAACCAATCACAACCTATTATAGCCAGTGACTATCTTCAGGTCAACAGTACCACTTGGTAAAATTTTGGTATCAATCTGTCTATTGGAAAGGCCTGCAAAGCGATTTTTGAAAAGTGGGCGTGGCACCGCCCACTTCCACCTTGGCTGAAATTAATACTGCTTCAACAACATATATACCAAATCTCATCTTCATACCTCTGATAGTTCATGAGATATAACCCTTTTGATTTTCAAGTTGTATGGGCGGTGCCACGCCCCTTTGTCCAATTGGACCGAATTGTAAATCTTAACCATCGGGGGCGCCACCCAAACGCATACAAAAAAATTTATGCAAATCGGTCCAGCCGTTTAGGAGGAGTTCAGTCACAACACACGTACGGTAGAATTTTATATATAAAGATTAACACTCATGTGTGTTTTCGTTTACTTCTGTATAACCTAACACTCGAGTGTTACTTTGCATTAGCTAGGCAACAAGATTTTGCTTATCTTTATATATAAAATTCTACCGTACGTGTGTTGTGAATGAACTCCTCGTAAACGGCTGGACCGATTTGCATAAATTTTTTTGTATGCGTTTGGGTGGCGCCCCGGATGGTTTAGATTTACAATTCGTTCCAATTGGACAAAGGAGCGTGGCACCGCCCATACAACTTGAAAATAAAATGGGCTATATCTCATAAACTATCAGAGGTATGAAGATGAGATTTGATATAACTGTTGTTGGAGCAGTATTAATTACTGCGAGGTAGGAAGAAGGCGGTGCCTCGCCCCTTTATCCAATCACAACCAAATATTGGCATACAGAAAACAATGTCAAAAATATACCATTCTCTTCGTCTTGGTCTCCAAGCATCGGAATAGTAGGTAAAAATTGGAGCCGGGGCCTATAGGTCTGAAGGTTTCAATAGTTGCTCATTGTTAAAAAAATATGTCTACCTGAAATCTTCATGCTTCTCAGCGCATACTAGGAATTGATTTTATACATATTGCTTCTTAGTGAAATTTTCTAAGAATTCATCGTAGATTCCGATATAGGTATACGATTACAAGGTTTTTTCGACGCGAAAAAATTGATCTGCCTTAATGAAGAGGCTATTTTGAACTTAATAAGTAAAAAGTGCCGAGGCTCTGACCACGCACTTCAATATTTAACTTTTTAACTGTATCAAGTAATGGTCCGCACACCAGGCAATTTAGGACACATGGTAGCTGCGCAGGCTAAAACAGTGATTTGTTTGTAATTTACTTTACAGATATGTATTTTTTTAATTACTTTTCAGGAGAGCGAATCAGTTATAAATTCTATAGATAAAATGCGCGTTCTGTTCGCCAAACTTATGGAGCCCTTTGTGAAGTTTAGGGTACATATAATCATCCATCTGAGCAGCTAATAGAAGCCATCGACGCTGTAGACGTAAGTGTGACAGGGGATTCGAATTTTTCGAACCGACGCCGTTCTCAGCAACTGCAAATGCTGAGGAAAGATCTTGGTTTACATTCATATAAAATTCAACTGGTAGAAGAACTAGAGCAAGTGGACAATCAATTTATTTTTTTATTTATCATGTCATTGCACATTATTTGAAGGAGAAATGGTTCTAACACGACGGCGTAAAATGCCATGCAGGGCGTGAGATCATCACTTTGTTAAGCCAAACGTTGGTAACCTAATTATTTCAAAAAATGGTAATACGAGTTCAATATATAGAGAGTATTCGGGTATATTCTTGGTCCGTATGAGAATAAGACATGGCAAAGAAGGTTTTTATGGCTAAAGGCATGAAGCTTCAAACGAAATTTTCATTTGCGGTCAATAGGAGGAGAAGGCATAACAAAAGTGATTTTTACGCCCAAAGACATAGTTAGTATACAGACGGTTTCCGCTACTACAGATAAATATAAAAATTTAATTTTGATCTTTAGAGGAATTTCTGTTTCCGATTTGTGAAATAAGTGTTTTTTCTCCCCACATACAGACAAAACTTAATCTACATGTCGAAACTATAGATATGACTTTGATGATGAACTTTTTACTATTGTCATATTTAGAATTTAAAACAATAAAACTTAATTAGTTTAATTCCATGTTAAGGAGTAACTTGAAATTAGTTACATAAGGTAATAAACTCAACATATTATTGTCGAGCTTAAGTACCGTTTTAAAGTACTTTGTAGACCTAAATGTAAAATATATTACAAGTTAATATGCAATGGCGAAGCATTGCCGGGCCCTCTTGTCTATATATATAAAATTCTACTGTACGTGTATTGTGACTGAACTCCTCCTAAACGGCTGGACCGATTTGCATAAAGTTTTTTGTATGAGTTTGGTTGGCGCCCCGGGTGGTTTAGATTTACAATTCGGTCCAATTGTATAAAGGGGTGTGGCACCGCCCATACAACCTGAAAATCGAAAGGGCTATATCTCATGAACTATCATAGGTATGAAGATAAGATTTGGAATATATGTTGTTGGAGCATTACTAATTACAGGCAGCGTGGAAGTAGGCGGTGCCACGCCCCCTTTTCAAAAATCGCTCTGACAGCTTTTCTAATAGACCGATTGATACGAAAATTTTAACAAGTGGTACTGCTGACTTGTAGATAGTTCCTGGCTACATTTGGTTGTGATTGGATAAAGGAGCATGGCACCGCCCATACAACTTAAAAATCGAAAGGGCTATATCTCATGAACTATCAGAGGTATGAAGATGAGATTTGATATACAAATATTTTGTTGGATCAGTATTAATTACAGCTAGGGTGGAAGTGGGCGGTGTCACGCCCTCTTTTCTAAAATCGCTCTAACGGCTTTTCTAATAGATCGATTGATACGAAAATTTTAGCAAGTGGTACTGTTGACCTGTAGGTAGTCCCTGGCTGTATTTGGTTGTGATTGGATAAAATGGCAGTATCTCATGAACTATCATAGGTATATAGATGAGATTTGTTACAGTATGAATTACTGCAAGGGTGAAAGTGGGCTGTGTCACACCCCAGTTAAAACTGCCATAGTAGTAGTTTGATCGTCCTCTAAATTCCATATTATGTTGCAGTTCGCTTAGAGATATGAACAGTAGTGCGTGTCAATTTTTTTTTCGCAAAAATCGTATACCAAAATCGGATTCATGATGAATTGTTAGAAAATTTCACCAATAACACTGTGCTACACACAAAATATACAGGGGTTCTCATGTAGCATTTCTGTTAGACTGGAGTCCATAGAGTAAAGTGATACTTTTAGTTTTTCTCGGTCACTTCGTTAAGTAATGTTTTTATAGCAAATTAAGTGAAATGGCGATATTCCTTAAATTACAAGTTCCGAAATTCATAAGTCTTCTCTTTGTAAACTGATTTTCAAAGGCTTACATCTGTTGTAAAGCTACGACTTTCATCTTTTATTAGAAAAAAGAATTTTGAAAATCGGTTAAAAAATAGTGAAACGGCGGCGGTCAAAGCAAAACAACCCCGAAAAAAAATTGCGAATACTCATTTTCCCAACGCTCTCAGTTGATCATGAAGCAGCGCAATGTATATTTTTTAGCTTTCGTTGCTTTCGAAAATGGGTAAGTTTATAAGAAACGGTTGAAAAATTAATGAGTTATGCTAAATTTTGTAATAACATGTTCGCGTCTTTTTGTGGTTTTTCCTTAGAGTGTGTGTGTCACTTTGTACAAATACATAGGACGTATACGTATCACAAACAAGTAATTCGTTCTACATATTTCAAAGAATGTCGAAAAATATATTACAAAAATTAGCATAACTCATTCATTTTTCCGACGATTCTTATAAACTTACCTATTTTAGAAAGCTTTAATATAGCATAATACAAAAATAAAAAATATACATTGCGCTGCATCATGATCAACTGAGAGCGTTGGGAAAATAAGAATTCGCAATTTTTTTGGGGGTTGTTTTGCTTAAACAGCCACCGTTTCACTATTTTTTAACCGATTTTCAAAATTCTTTTTTTTAATAAAAGATGAAAGTCGTAGCTTAACAACAGATGTAAGCCTTTGAAAATCAGTTTACAAAGAGTAGACTTATGAATTTTGGAACTTGTAATTTTAGGAATATCGCCATATCACTTAATTTGCTATAAAAACATTACTTAACGAAGTGACCGAGAAAAACTAAAAGTACTCTATGGACTCCAGTCTAACAGAAATGCTACATGAGAACCCCTGTATATTTTTTTCCTTCACATTTGTTTCACTGTGTAATCTTTGTGTCTAAAATCAATTCCTAGCTCGCGCTGGGAAGCATTAAGATTTCAGGTTGAGTTTTTTTTTGTTTTTAAATATTCAGATATATTTTTTTGAAACCTTCTGCGGAAAGTTGGCAAACAGAAATTAAGTTTTTTAAATTCTGGAATTTTTGCCTTTGGCGGAAGTCCAATATGTAGGGCGGGATCCCAAACAGCATCAGAAATATACTATTCTCTTCGTCTTGGTCTCCAAACATCGAAATGGAAGGTCAAAATTGGAGCCGGAGCCCATGGGGTCAAAATAAGGGCCTCTTGGATTCTATGATGATCTCCTAGGTGCGGGTGTTAAAAGCGTCCCCAGAAACGGAAATCTATGATGAATTTGTTAGAGATTTTTTTTTTGCCAAGCAATGTTCACCCACACATTGAACAATTTTCGTCATTAATTAAGTGATTCCCAGATGTTTTACTTTTTCTGGCTAGACGGCAACCCTGTTCAATTTCGACTAGTCTTTCAATTCCCTCTTCTATAATTTTCCCATGTCTATGTTCTTTTGACCTTGTAATTCAGCTCACAAAGGATCCCGTTAGATCTGCAGACGCCATGATTGTTTCTGTTTCTTTTTTGGGCAAACACTTGTTGCTACCAAAGATAAAATCAGACAGGACAGTTGTGAGTGAGCTTTTAATGGTGACGGTGGTGGTCGAGAAAAAAAAACATATCTACAAAAATTCATAAAAGATGTTTAAAAAGAAAAAAATGAAAAGAAAAGAACGCGCGCGCCGAAATTGAAACGCAAAGTTCAAACTTGTAACTGAGAACAAAATAAATTACACAATTTTGATTTATAAACGAGGTCAAGAATGAAAATAAGACCGAAAAGAAATTTATTAACAACGAAATGATTTATAACGAGAGGGAAAAGTATGGAGGTCTAAAACAATTAATAAAAAAAAAAAATACTATGAACATAACTATTTAAAAAGATGACAACAAAAGTGAATTTTCGTTTGCAGGAACAATATCTGTAACAAATAAACAAACTAAAAACAACAAACACACAACATGTTATACTATTAGAAACAAAAATTCATCGAACACAAAACAACAATTATACCATCAGAGACGACCACAGCAGAATCAACACCATCATCGTCATCACCAAACACCATCAAATTGTATTTAGTATTAAGTTTAGTTGTAAGTATAGTGTTTAAGATAGTTATAAGACTTCATTTATTAAAAAAAAAATTTAATAATATGAATTAAAAAAAAAAATAATTAATATGAATTATAAAAAAAAATAATGTGTGTATAAGGCTATTCCTTTTGTGGCATAAGGTAAGGGTGGTTCATGGGTAGGCATTGGTAGGGTTTCATTTTTATTTTTTTTTAAAACCAAAAATTAGTGGCCATGTAACGGCATTTTTTTTTTTAAATATGTTAACGAGTTGGAAATTTACGGGTCAAGATAACCACGCCACTAGGGTAGAGCTAGCCCAGAACATTTTTAAATGCCAACGACTTTTAAATTTTTCCAGTATAATTTTTTTTATTTAACTCATTTTAAATGTGTTTTAAACCCGCTCGTAACAAATTCTATGGAAATTTCACCGAGAAAAGTTCTTTGTAGACCTACAAATGTATTAATTAGCGTTTATATAGCATTTAGGATAGCAAGAAATGTGAAATATATTACAAGTTGATATGTAATAGCGAAGCATTGCCGGGCCCACTAGTATCTATATATATAAAATTCTACTGTACGTGTTGTGACTGAACTCCTCCTAAACGGCTGGATCGATTTGCATAAAGTTTTTTGTATGCGTTTGGGTGGCGCCCCGGGTAGTTTAGATTTACAATTCGGTCCAATTGGACAAAGGGACGTGGTACCGCCCCTACAACTTGAAAATCTAAAGGGCTATATCTCATGAACTATCAGAGGTATAAAGATGAGATTTAATATATATGTTTTTGGAGCAGTATTAATTACAGCCAGGGTGGAAGTGGGCGGTGCCACGCCCCCTTTTCAAAAATCGTTCTAACTGCTTTTCTAAAAGACCGAATGATACGAAAATTGTACCAAGTAGTACTGTTGACATGTTGATAGTCCCTGGCTATGATAGGTTGTGATTGGATAAAGGGGCGTGGCACCGCCCCTGCAACTTGAAAATCAAAAATTCTATATCTCATGAACTATCAGAGGTATGAAGATCAGATTTGATATACATATATGTGTTGGAGCAGTATTAATTACAGCCAGGGTGGAAGTGGGCGTGCCACTCCACCGCTCTGCAGGCTTTTCCAATTGAAAGATTGAAAACTGACTTCCCAACAAACTAAATGAAGTACTGCAGAAGCAAATCTATGCATTGGTTAAAAAGTTATGGCCTCTAAGAGTTGGTATACAGAAATTAAGTTTTTAAAAGTTATTTCAGAATATTGGGCGGGATCCCAAACAATGTCAAAAATATACCATTCTCTTCGTCTTAATCTCCAAACATCGGAATGGTTGGTAAAAATTAGAGCCGAGCCCATAGGTCTTAAGTTTCCGATAATTGGTCATTCACTAAAAAAATATCGCCACCTGAAATCTTCATGCATCTCAGCGCGAACTAGGAATTGATTTTAGATATAAAGTTTCTAAGTGAATTTTTTTAGAATTCATCTTAGATTCCGATACTGGTATACGATTACCACGTTTTTTTTCGACGTGAATAATTGATAAAAAGTGCCGAGGCGCTGCCCTCGCACTTCATTATTTGAGTTTTATTTGAGGATCGTACACCAGGCAGTTGAGGACACATAGTAGCTACGCAGACTAATACAGTGATGTGTTTTTAATTTACTTTAGGTATTTTTCAATTACTTTTCAGGAGAGCGAATCGGTAATAAATACTATAGATAGAAAAATTAAGCAATATTTTTTGTAGTTATACTGGAAAACAGATTTGTAAATAACCTATGTATGTGGTATTTTTTGAGGTATATAACTTCTGATAGGTATATGTGCAAATCTAGCTGTCATACTAATGAAGTGTGATAGACTTTCATTCAGCATACTTTGGCAAATCACCATGCAATGGTGATTGGTTCAATTTGTACACAGCGTTTACAAATCTTACAAATTTATTTTCAAAATGCGCTTTCTGTTCGCCAAACTTATGGAGCCCTTTGTGAAGTTTACGGTGCATATACTCATCCGTCTGAGCAGCTAATATAAGCCATCGACGCTGTAGACGTAGAAGTGTGACAAGGGTAGACGTGTGACAGGGGACTCGAATTTATCGAACCGACGCCGTTCTCTGCAATTCGGTCTCTGCAAATGCTGAGAATAGATCTTGGCCTACGTTCATATAAAAAAAACTGGTAGAAGAACTAGAGCCAGTGGACGATCAATTGACGATCATACAGCGCGTGAGACCATCGCTTTGTTAAACCAAACATTGGTGACCGAATTATCCCAAAAAATGGTAATACGAGTTCAATACAAAGATAGTATTCGTGAATATTCTTGATCCGTGTGAGAATATAATATTCCCACTAGTTATATCTATATATAAGGGATGTAACGAACGTTCCTTTTGTACATTCGCTTTCGCATTCGCATTCGTATAAATATGTGTTTCATTATTCGCATTCCCTTTCGCAAAAAAAAATATTCCAATATTCGCTTTCGCATTCATACAAGTAATAGTGGGACTGATGTCGACATGCAAGAGATCACGTTTTCAGTCTCTCATGCTAAAAAAAATTGTAAGCGGAATACAATAAAGAAAAAAAATCCATATTTCAGATGATCCTATATTGTGGTGGTAACGAAACAGCTCGAAATACCAAAAGTTAGTACTTTTGGCACGCCAGTTCTTATCTACGCCTCCGGGAAGTGTTCCCAACGAACAGTTGTTTAGTGGAGCCGGACTTATCTATGATCCACTAAGAACTAGATTGCATAGCGAAAAAGCAGCGAAGCTTCTTTTTGTTAAATACAACTTGGCTCTACTAAACTTTGAATACGTCAAAGTTTTCGAAAGTAAATAAAATTATTGTTTAGTTACCTTAAAAACTGAATTTCTGAGAAATTTAGTTTTACTTTGAAATCAATATTTTATGCTTAATTACTTAACTGGAATACATATTTTGTTTTGAAAAGGCAGACAGTAGGAATGATACTAAATTATTCGTTTACGTAAACCATTTTTTGCCATTCGCTAAACAATTTTGATATATTCGCTTTCGCATTCGCATTCGCTAAAACCAAAAATAAGTATTCGCCTTCGCAAATTATTTGCATTATTAGTGATACTAAAATAACTGCCGCTGTTAGTAACTGGTTATGTAACTATTTACAAACAGGCAATTGATATTTGCCGAATAAGCGGATGATCATCAGTAGTTTAGTTTACTTCTAACTGAATCTACGATGCGCCCAACAACATCTAACACTCGCAATTGTACCTTATAAGTTCATGGGTATTTAGATATTGATATTAAGCTTTAAAACTTTATAAAAACATTTTTGAAATTTTTGGTCCAGATCCATTAAACTCTGTTTTTTGTTTGCATTGCTGAGATTCTTACCTTTCATTTTATACCCATATCGTTATCATATGGTTAGTGGAAATATTTGATTTAATTTTTTGAAAGTGGCGTATCCTTTGAAGTCCTTTTACTACATAAGGTCTCTAGTTTCACGTATATAATATGGTCTTCATCAATTGTGAAAAAAATTGATAATTGTAGCAAGGTGTAATCGTATACAATTATTTATTAGTAGTTGTGCTATCTACAAATCATTGTGTTATATACCTTTTGTTATGGTTTCCTATCCCTGGCTTTACAGCCTTGATAGAAAATGATAAGAATTCACACATATATTAGTTAATAAAGTTTTATTATTCAATAATTCTATTACACAATTAATGATGTACCAATACGAAGCTAAAATTATTCTGTTATTTATCTTAAACACATCTGATAGTTATACATGTATATATGTATATATCTAACTGATAATTGTTTTTAGTTGTTGCAAATAAACATAGCTGTTTTGAAAGAAAAATAAAAGGAAAAAAGGGGAAAAGTCAAAAATATTAAGCATTCTATTGTAAAATGAAAAGAAAGTCCTGCTAGAGCGGCGTTGTGAATTTCCAAACATTGTATCCCTACTAAAATCTTCGTTGTAGAAGACGACGTTTCAAATAAATATCATGTAGTATAAATATAAATAGGATAGTGTGTAACGTACGTTGTATAAAGAAAGAAAAAAATAGCAATATAAATGGTGTGAAATTACATATATAAACTTGTTGTTGCTGTTCTGTTGGTTGTGATTCAAATTCAAATTAAAACTTTTTTACGAACTACAATTAAGACTATAAGTAAATTGATGTAGACGACGTAATTCGTTTTTCGCCTCTCCCCATCATCTCAAACGCTGTTTTGTGTAGGACTACCACCCGAACGTTCAGCATAATATTACTGTGGCAATTGACGAAAATGCTGCTTGTGGTTGTTGTTGAAACCAAATTCGCCGGCAAACACACACACAATTATAAAGAACTGCAAAATGGGGATAACAATTGAAATTATGCCATTGCTGTCACGCGATTAAAAACTCTACTTACATTTTATACAGTTAAAGTTGCGTTTGATGGATTCTATTTATCTGAGTGTGTCTTATGATGTCAGCTCAGCGTTCTCCTACAGCTTTTTAAGGTAGGCAGCGCATTTTACGGCGCTGCTTACCTGTCCCGTACTAACTAAACTTAGCTTCTTGTGTTTAGCACGGAATTTCTTGACGTACGCGTCAATTAAATTCTTGATCTTATGAGGATCGATCTCTCCCGATCTGCTGTGACAAATCTAAACATTGTAAGAACAAATGTGATTAACCGTTAGTTAGTAAGTTTTCGTCGTATAGCCTAATTCAAATATGAATGTTTTTACCTTAGGCACAGCTCGTCGCATGATTTCTTTGTAATCCTCCTTGGTGATCTGTTTCTTGTTGAAGCGTGGTTTCAATACCAATTTCACTTCCTCTACGACTCTTTCCTGGCGATTCAGCTTACGTATAAACTAAAGATTGACGTAATACAAATATAATTTCAAAATAATTTCCCTAATACATTTGAATACAATATTACGAATATTGGTACTTACTCTCTCTTTTATATCAAGTGTCGTATTATTGGGTAAATCATCAAATAGTTTAGGATGTTCCGATCTTCCTGCTGTAAAAATAAACAAAAAAAGTAATGTATAAATCGGTTAATAACTGAGTTGGCTTAATCAATGTTTAAATTTTTGAAAATGGAGTAATTTTAGTTATTTATTTATATCCAAATGGTTTAAATATTCAATAAAATGTAAAAATTATCAGTATTGTTGCAGGTGTAAACAATTATCATAGGAAACAATTTATCATAAACATCTAAAAAAATATATATAATATTAAACCAGCTGGCAACTGTATTGGACATGATCGCAATTTCTGCAGTAAAGGGCTACTAAACCATCATCACAAAAAAGTCGATTAATAACGCAGTGCGACACAAAAATATACCTGGGAAATGATACTATTTTTCTGGCAGAAGCGGCTGAGTACAACAAGAATCTGTTTTGGAAATTTCCCTAACACCCCCAAAATCTTAAGTTACGGGGAAAAACCGGGTTTTCGTACCTTTATGCACTAATAAGCCAGTAATGTGTTCGAATTTTTTTTCTGCCACTCCTGCTAATTTCAAATTAAAATTGCTTAATTATTTCGCTAGAGCAGAGCAATAACTTTGCAATAACGCTTTACAATTATATTCGCTGATAATCTTATATTTACTAAATGTGTTACCAAAAATTTGTCAAATCATTGTCTGAAAAAGTGTGTGTTAGGGTTTAATTCTTAGATTTAAGTATATTGAAATTATTTGAATTGTACATCTATCAATAAGTCGTCCTTCACTGGGCAATATTTGATTAATAAAATTTTTGAAATATGAAATATGAAATTGAAATAACTTTAGAATTTAAGTATCTCAAGGGATTTCGAAAGAAGAGACTGCGGCCTTTTCAACTATATAAATATAGTTATATAGGTAACTTTTGACATCTGTCAGCTTTTGCCCCAAAATCTCAAACCTTTTTTAAATATAAATGTGTTAAGTCGTAAACTGCCGAGTAAGGCTCTCTTGATTTTTCTCTCCAACGTGTTTTTGATCAAAGACCAGTTTTTTACGAATAAACAGTTATTTGCGAATCACTGTTTGCGTTAAATTAATTTTCTCTACCACTAAATTTAAATAATATAAAATTAATTTAATTTTAATTTCGGCCAAATTAAACATTAATTAGCTGAGCTGAAAAAAGATTACTCGATCGCGGAAGTAAAAAAGTAATGAACAAAGTTGATAATGAATTCGTGGCATAACATTCGCCGACATTCACCCACCTGAATATTTATACCTTGGATGGAGAACTGTCACGGTCAATGATACAAAATCCATTAAGATGTCATACATGTCAGCAGCTACTGCGAACTAAAAATCTTTGAAAACGTGTTCCTTTATGCATCGTCGAATGTGAAAATATTCTACCACATGAAGTTTGTTTCTGAAAACTTTGTATAAATTGTAATGTTGAGAATCACACCTAGTTGTCCTAGTTTTTTAAAAAACATAAGTCAGTTCATCAACTTAAATCAAGCAACGCTGCACAATTATTATTATTAGCCTTTAAAACAACTTGACAACATATATATTTATATCTTAGTGTCTAAGTCAGAGGCCGAAATGATTAGAGATTTCCATTCGCTTCGATCTTGTGCGCACCGTCTCCAGTCAGTCCTACCAAGCAGCGTCAGTGATTCCTCCACCTAATAACACCAGCTCCAAATGCTCTTAGTGACAACACTGGAAATATGGCTCCAAAAACATCTGCACCGACAAACCCAAAAAACCAACGGCTATACCATCAAACCTGCTTTCCATCAAAAAAGGCAATATCTTTAAAAGGAAATATCCTTAAACAGCAAGAGGTCTTGGCGGGTGCCTCTGAAATCGTTTTATATAACCAACCATCACAACAGGGTACTTCAACTTAAAACACTTCCACAAACAATTTACTATCAATTCAACATCATAAAATCAATAATTTGGACAACATATATACACAAGACAACATTTCTTTCAAGCATAAACCAAATATAATCGCTCTTCAGGAGACCCATATAACGGAAATTAATATGCATCTACAACATTTGCCAGGCTACAGAGTATATTTCACCATTACCATAACTTCTCATATGCTAAATCGGTAATAGCGATATTTGTGAGTAATAAACTTAATGTTACTGGACACAGAACCTCTTCTAAAGCATTACTATACCAATGTCTTACTATAGACTTTGTTCTATCTTTGTCCAATATCAACATATACAAGGTATACGATCTGAGGCTGAGCACCGATATTGATGTTTCAGGCAGGGGAAATTACATCGTCGTTGACGATCTCAATGCCCTGAACACCATCTGCGAAACGGCGTGTGTATCTCGAGAAGGTGGCCTCTGGGTAAGTATTGCCGACGAACACAATTTGGTCATTCTGAATGATGACTCCCCGACACTTCTTAATACGTATGGCACACTCACGGCCTTTGATGTCTGTATGTGTGATTCTGACCTGAGCCCAATGTTAACGTTGTATGCTCTTGATATGCCAGATTGTTCTCATCATTTTCCGATCATAATTTCCAATAATGAAAGTAATACTCAAAAATTATTTATACCACGTTTCCGGGTTGATAAGGCTAATTCAGGCAAAGTCCACTGCCTTTAATGATATTTTTAGCGTTTCTTCTAATATTAATCGTGAAGCTGCACAGATTAAACGTTTACTTCGAAAAGCACTCAACGAATCTATTCCTCTGACCCACAAATCACCACATAGACATAAGACTAAGACACGGAGCTCTGACAACGCTTTCGGAACGGTTATTTCTTCCAACCGACTATTAAATCTTAACGAACGCAACACAACGGTCAATAATTTTCCTGAACTTTTAGGGACTATTTCTGTTGTGGAACTTGAGGATACACTTGGAACTTTACACCTGCGGCAGATACGTTAACTTATGCTATGCCTTTCAAGTTGTATAAAGGATATTATCCGAAATCTACGAATCAATTCTATCCTTCGGTATTTTCCCACATAATTGGAAAGTGGAAATTTTATCGCCGATCCCCAAACCCGGTAAAAATCCCAATCAGTTGGGTGAATACCGACATATATCATTCCTATCGGACCTTTCTAAAGATTTGAAAAAAAAAAATTCGGCAGGACGTTTTTCGTACTGTCTAGACATAAATCTCTTGCATCCAACATGATTTTCTCCCAAGACACGGCGTGCATAGTTTATTCCATGTCTTGCGAGCGAATATTGCCAGAAATTGGAAAAAGCTTTCGACCGCATAGTTTCCGGACAGATCATAATTAAATTGAATAGTTTTTGGGTGTCATTTAGTTTACTAAAACTTATTCTGTCGCTCCATACGAATCGTCGAATATTGGTAAAGGCCAATGGTCACCTGTCACCATCCCTTCCATTGGATAACAGAATACCACAGGGTTCCCCTTTTCGGTTATTCTGTATAACATATATGCTAACTCTTTGGCGCAGGCCATAGAGAATTTACCTGGTATTGATTTTGTAGCTATTTACGCTGTCTCTTCGGGAAGTCATAATCATGTTGAACAAAGTTTAAATGAACTTAAGGATAGAATACAGAGTTGGGCCTTGGGTTCAGAGGCTGTAATAACTGTCGATAAATCTGAAGCGCTTCATGTGTGTAGGAAGAGAAATTGTCAAATGCGTTATATGAATCATGGAAGTGAATCAATTACAATGAGGATTTTAGGACTCATATTTTCGAAAAACCTTCGATGGAACGAGCACGTCAAACAACTTTACTTCAAACTTGCCAAAATAAATAACCTTCTAAAGCTTATCTGCTCCAGGGCTGAAGGTCCCCGTGTAGACATAGCTGTTGGTATCTGTAGGTCATTGGCCATAGTCACGCTTTCCCCTGAGATCGTAATCGGCTGGACCTCGAAATCGAATATGGCTAGAGTTAATGTTGCCACGAATAAGTTTTTTAGAACTGCAACAGGTTTTCTAATCTCCACTCCAATTAAATCCTTGCGAATAGAAGGCTAATGATTTCCGATTTCTAGTGGAAAATTTTTCTTTTAATCTGTCAGGGCTATTACTTTACTTTCGGAACGATTACATGCCATGTTTTTGGAACACATAGCTAGGGATCGTGGTGCCCCACCAACGGAATTTAATAACATTATACGTCTTTTTAATAATGTTTCAAATATCAATCCCACATAGACCTGTTAGCATTCCCAATCCTGCTTCTACGAGATAGTTTTTAGGATAAACTGCAAACTTCACCGAGCAATAAAAAAAAGTTCGACCTAGGACGGATTTATCCTCCCGAAATTAAAATATATAAACCTAAGGCTTTCATTCTGTAAAGGAATTATTTGTTGCACTCTGTAAACAAACTAATCAACGAAGAATGTTACATATTGGATAAATAGAAGATAGCTTCTCGCGTTGTTGTGAATTAACACGCTTTCCATTATATATTCACAATAAACGGCACCTACTTTTTTTTATCGACGAATGCGAATGTCTCTGTTTGAGAAGCTTGACATGCCGATTAACTTGACACTTATACTGCGAATTTGTTTTCGACAACATTCGAGGGGGCCGGCAATAAAAGAAAAATGTAGATGACTGGAGGGAGGAATCGAAACCGGGATCTCCGGCATGCTAGTCGCTTGTTCTAACCATCATGCCACGGCCGGTTCGTTAGAAGAACACTAAGATCCGAAAGAATATATTTCTCTCCGAAAGTGTATAACGTGTGCTTATAAGGATAATGAAGGACTAAAATTTCAAGGATCATTTATCAACATTGTAGATCCACTTCCTTAAAACAAAAATTAAAATAGCCCAAAGTGTACCCTTTCATTTGGTATCCATGTTGTCTCACTACGACTGGCAGACAAATTACAACACATTTTTAATTAATTACATACTGAAAAAATATAAGAGCGTTTAAAATGCAAACTTGACTAAGTACAGTTTGTTTTGTTTAATGTCAGCATTAAATTTTTTTAATTCTGTTGCACTGTTTACAGTTTAAGGCTCGGTCGGATTATCGAGTTATGACATTTTTAAAATAATCTACGTGAATTAAGACATGATTTAAAACAAATTTAAAAAGAAGATTCGTCTGTATTGTAAACTTTCTCTGCACTTAAATATTAAATAAATATGTGGATTTGTGGTTGGCAATAGACTACGACACTTAGTCTCAAGGTTCAACCCGGTGTGTGAACGTATAGCCACCAAAAAAGTCAAAACAAAGTTTTTCCACATAACACTTATTTGTGTCCATGCTCCGACAGAAGAGAAAAGCGATGAGGACAGAGACGAGTTCTACGAGAGCCTAGAAAATGTACATGACCGTAGCCCGAGCCATGACATTAAAATTGTACTAGGCGATTTTAATGCTAAAATAGGCAGGGAGACCGCATTTGAGCCTACCATCGGAAAATTCAGTCTACACATCGAAACGTCGAACAATGATTGATTGATTTCTCTGCGGCAAGAAATATGGTAGTTAGCTGCACTAGATTTGACCATAAAAATATTCATAAGGCAACATGGTTATCTCCAAATCAATAGACGAGGAATCAGATAGATCACGTGGTAGTCGATGGAAGGCACGCATCGAGTGTTCTGGACGTACGAGTGATCAGGGCGAAAATTACTCCGATCAATTCCTTACCGCAGTTAAGGTACGCACAAGGCCAAGCATGGCGAAAACGTATGTAACAAGGCACTACGAAAGCTGGACATCGGTAAACTGCGGACTACAGAGATAGCGGACGCCTGCTCCAACCACCTAACTCAACTGCTATGGGATGCTCCAACCCCTGATAATATAACCTCGCAGTGGCAAAATTTAGCCGACTCCTTAGAACGGGTTGCCAGAAGCGTACTGGGGTACTCAAAGCCGTCTCAAGAATGGGCGAAACTGCAGCCAATGGGAACGCCATCTGTTCGTGAACGACACAGGGAGAAGAGACGAGAGGCAACTCGTCTTTTTAGACAGAAAAAGAAGGAGCTGAAGAAGAGGCAGGAAGAGTGCACAGAGTTGCTCCAAAGTAGAGGGGAAGAAAATTCTACAAGAGAGTTAAGGCGAGAATACGTGGAACAGGGTTGTCCTCCTGCAAGGATAGCGATGGTCGGCTAGTGACGGACCCGGATAACGTTCTGAAGATATGGAGAGGTAATTTCAGAAATTTACTGGATGCGGACACCACTCCAGAAGATGCCGCTCCAATCCATAGCGATGGTATTAATTGTCCACCTCCTAGCCAGAGCGAGGTACGTGTGGTAATCTCCCGCCTTAAAAACAACAAAGCTGCTGCATCAGCCCATGGAGAACATTTGGCTAGAGGAGAGCATGCCCGGAGATGGGAGTCTCAGTCTGTTATGTCCCATATACAAAAAAGGAGATCGTAGCAAATGTAAGAACTACCGAGGAATAAGCCTATTACTAATTGCGTACAAGGTCCTTTCAAGCATATTATTATGTCAACGTCTAGAAAATTGTAGAAAAACTAATTTAAACATATCAGTACGACTTTAGACCTGGAAAATCTACGATGGATCAAATATTCACCATACGACAACTCCTGGAAAAAAAACTCATGAAAGCAGATCGACACCTACCACCTCTTTGTCGACTACAAAGCTGCCTTCAACTCTCCGATAAGGAATAAGCTATATGAGGCCATGTCTGAGTTTGGTATTCCTGCAAAGCTGATTCGACTTTGCAGATGTACCTTGGAAAACACCAAATCCTCGGTTAAGATTGGTAAAGATCAGTCTGAACCATTCAACACGGAAAGAGGTATCAGGCAGGGCGATAGCTTGTCCTGTACAATATTTAATATAGTTATGGAGAAGTTGATGAGAAAGGCTGGTGTCAACATGTCTGGCACCATATTCCACAAGAGCCACATGCCACTAGCCTATGCCGGGATGTAACTTCAGTTTTCTCATCGCTAGAAAAGGAGTCCGCAAAAATGGGATTAGCGGTCAACGAGGACGAAACAAAAATAATGATTTCGACGAACAAAGAGTCCTCTCGATGAGGACGCAGCGTCAGCGTTGAAAATTATTGTTTTGAGGTAGTAGATGAGTTTACCTACCTCAGATCTTCCGTCAACAAGAAAAATAATGTAAGCCAAGAATTGTGCTCGGCAATAGATGTTTCTACGGACTTCGGCAGCACTTTAGTAACACCACCTTCATCATCTGGTAGGACTAACTGGAGAGCACACGCAGAAGACCGAAGCGTGAGGAATTCTTTATTACTTCAGGTCTCAAATTTATGAACCACGTTCGTAAGTTGTAATTGGTAACTTAAGTAAGTAAATCCATCTTAGCAACAATGTCAGCAAACATTTTTTGCCGCTTTCATCCCTGAAAACTTTTTCACCACAGTTTTGTGTTATAGTCCATATCACAGTTAATTACGATATATAGTCTATTATACTTAAATTTTTATGATGCCAACTTGGTACATCTATCCAATTGGCGGATGTACTCGATACATACAAGGTTGTCATCACCGCCATACAGGAAATGCAATGGATGAGACAGGCACACAACGAAAGAACTGTGATATCTTTTACAGGTGTCCTGCAGAAAGGCCAAATATGTGTGTGTTGGATTCATAGTTAGTAAGAGACTTCGACATCTGGCCTTGCGGTTTAACCCTGCGACCGAATAGCGCCTATCCGCATCTAGGCGAAATATTTTTACATCACTGATTTGTGTACATGTCCCAATGAAAGACAAAGACGAGGACATAAAAGGTGCATTTTATGAGTACCTGGCAGCAAAGTGTTGAAAACGCTCGTAACCAAACGCAAAGAAAGCTATACATCACAAAACTGCATACCACCGAGATAGCCAATACCTACTTAAACGAACTCGCTCAATTACTTCAAACAAACCCCCTAATTCTTATGTTCCCGACAAACAGTGGCAGCATATTGTGAATTCTTCGACCACTGCCGCCGCATCGACCGTACTTAAAAAAACAAAAAAAATTAATTTCCCTTTACACCCCATGAATGAGATATGGGTTAGCTTCTCGCGTTGTTGTGAATTAACACGCTTTCTATTTTTAGATTCACAACTAACGGCACCTACTTGTTTATCGACGAATGCAAACGTCACTGTTTGAGAAGCACTTGCTAGACACGCCGATTGTCTCGACACTAATTCTGCGAAGTTGCTGTCGACAACATTCGAGGGGAGCCGACAATGAAAACAAAATTTTTTTTTTTCCTTTTTTTTAAGATGACTGGAGACAGGAGTTGAACCTGTGACCTCCAGCATGGTAGTCGCGTGTTTTAACCACTATGCCACGGCCGGTCCCCATCGACATCGACCGTACTGGGTTATGAAAAACCACGCTCAGGTAAGATATGGTACGATGAGGTATTTCGCAAAATTGCACGGGTAAAAAAACAACAAAGCTGCGGAAGCCGATGGATTGTCGGCAAAGCGAAGCTGATACGACTTTGCGGGATAGCACTGACTGACACGAAGTCTTCCGTGCTGAAAGATTCATGCAAATACACTGGAGAGCGAAAAATTGTACGCTCCACTGTATTTCGGTGCAGAAGTACCTAAGGGGTAATAATAGAAAAAAACGAATATGAGAAATAAAAGATATTTCAAAACTACACTTTTACATCCAACAACAACAAAATTGTATTTAACTAAGTTCATCTTTTGGGCGTTTCTTTACATTATGGTTCGATCATTAAATTAATCGCAGTGTTTTATTTCGCAATTAAGAACCACTACCATAATGTAAATAAATGCACAACAGATAAACTTAACTAAATACAATTTTGTTGTTGTTGGATGTAAAAGTGAAGTTTTGGATTATCTTTCATTTCTCATAATTGTTTTTTTCTATTATTACCCCTCTTGTACATCTGCACCGACATAAAGTGGAGCGTATAATTTGTCGCTCTCCAGTGTATATTTCCACAATCAAAAATTATAAGCATCTCAATTCATTGTAAAACAGTCGCCAGCAACCTCAAAAAATATATGGCTGACATCACCGCCATCCAGGAGATGAGATGGACAGGACAAGGAAGCTACCGACGAAAAAATTTCGACATCTATTACAGCTGCTATTCGAAAAAGCACGAATTTGGAGAGAGACTTAGACATCTTGTCTCGCGGCTCAATCCTGTACGAGAGCCTAGAGAAAACATACCACCGCTGCCCTGGCCACGACATTAAAATCGTTGAGAGATTTTAGTGCAAATATAGAAAGGGCAGATATTTTTGGTCCATCGATCGGTAAATTCAGTCTGCACACCAACAAGTTAAGACAACGTGTTTAGGTTAGGCTACTGTAATGGGCTCCCTCCCTGTAAGGACAAGGATAAAAATCTGGTTAAAGATACGAAGAGTGTGCTGAATATATGGAGAGAACACTTTCAGCAACTGCTGGTTCCAGATGCAGCGAACGTGAAGGTATCAAGCCAATTGTGGACGACGACTTAGATTACCCACCCCCAAGTCAAGCCAAGGTAAGAAGAGTAATATCGCGGCTGAAAAATAATAAAGCCGGTGCCGACGGACTACCGGCAGACCTCTTCAAGTCCGGTGGCGCGGAGCTGATAACAAGCATGCACCAGCTCCTACACACGGTTTGGATTAACGAGTACATGATCCATGATTAGAATCTAAGCGAATTATGTAATGTGCTGAAAAAAGGTGATCGAAGTGTGTGCTCCAACTACCGCGGGATCAGCCTTTTACCCATCGCATATAAGGTCCTGTCGAGTGTGCTATGTGAAAGGCTAAAGCCAATGTTATCCAACCTGATCGGGCTTTATCAGTGTAGCTTTAGACCTGGTAAATCAACAACTGACCAGATTTTCACACTTCGCCAAATTCTGGAACAGACCAAAGAGAAACAGATCGACACGTACCATCTTTTGAATATAAAACAGCCTTCGATAGCCCGATACGGCAGAAATTACTCGAAGTCATGACTGAGTTTGGTATTCCAGCGAAGCTGATACGCCTGTACGGAATGACGCTGACTGAAACGAAGTCTTCAGTGAAGATTGGCAAGGACCTTACAGAGCCATTCTATACCAGACGAGGCCTAAAACAAGGCGATTGCCTATCGTGTGACCTCGTCAACATATTGATGGAGATGATAAAAAGAAAAGATGCAGTTAACACGAGTGGCACAAAATTCAATATTATACTGCAGCATTCTCAGGTATATAGAAGGAATCAGCGAAAATGGGTCTAATGGTGAGCGAGGGCAAAACGAAGTTGTTAGTTTCAACGATCGAAGAATCTACTCGTTTGGGAAACTGTGGTAGATAACTTTAGCTACCTAGGCTCCGCCATCAACAAAACAAATATTGTCAGTTTCGAAATCCAGAAGAGAATCCTGCTGGCTAATAAACGCTACTACGGTCTTTTTCTTTAATGGCAGCAACAACAGAAATTTATCCATCAGTAGTCGCAAGTAGAGCGCTTCGGTCTTTTGTGCTCCGTAGATAGGACTAATAGGATAGGATAGGACTACGGACTAATCAAGCGAATAAATGACAGAGCCCTCTCTCAACGAACAAAAATCCAGCTATACAAGATTCTGGCTCTACCTGTCTTAATGTATGGTTCAGAATCCTGGGTTAACACACAAGCGGATGTTGGCAATATTGGAGAGATAAATACTCCGTAAAATATATGGGCCCATCATCGTTAACGGAGAGTGGCGACGTCTGGGGGCGTGCCCGCACCGCATTCTTCTCTCGCCGCTATGTTTTCCTAGTACACCACTATGTTAATCGACTTATGAACAGAAACAGAGATAGAGAGATAGGTGAAATAATGGCTTTAATTCACAGCTTCTGTGGTAATAAAGCCATATGGTCTTATTTCCCATTCGATTGGGCGGTTGCGTGGGGTATGTCGTGTTGTACACATGAACGAAAATGCTCCAGCTCGAAAAGTCTTCGACAATGAACTCAATGGACGGCGCAGAAGAGGGCGACCAAAACTCCATTGGAAAGACCAACTTGCAGAGAAACTTGCAGAACTTGGTGTGACTAACTGGAGAAGAAGCGAAGTAGATCAAAGCGCTTATAATATTTTTCTGCGAGCGGTATATAATCCCATAGGATTGAAAAGAAGTGCCAGCTAAGTAAGTAAATTTGACCTTCGATTAAAAGTTGATTCAATCCATAATGAAATCAGCAACATGGGCCAAAATGTTACACCTCAGAACTAATCATTGACTGGAGTTCGCAAAAGTGATGTCCCAAAGAGTTGACATTAACTATTCACCTCATAGCCCCAGACTCATCCACAATAAACTTTTGTCTTTGGGGATACCTTAAAAGTATCTCCAAATGCCTATTTAGGAATTTAAAGGAAGTTTTAGCGAGGAAATGCTGAACATTTTACAAAATGCACAATTTCCGTAGTTTCATGATAAATTAACAGTTTTTAACTCATTTCTCCAGCCAGTGTTATCCAACCTGATCGGGCCTTATCAGTGTGGCTTTAGACCTGAAAAATCAACAACTGACCAGATTTTAACACTTCGGCAAATCTTGGAAAAGACCCAAGAGAAACAGATCGACACGTACCATCTTTTTGTCGACTATAAAGCTGCCTTCGACAGCCCGATACGGCAGAAATTACTTGAAGCTATGGCTGAGTTTGGTATTCCAGCCAAGCTGATACGTCTTTGCGGAATGACGCTGACTGACACGAAGTCTTCAGTGAAGATTGGCTAGGACCTTACGGAGCCATTCTATACCAGACGAGGCCTAAAACAAGGCGACGGCCTATCGTGCGATCTCTTCAACATTGTGATGGAGATGAAAATGAGAAAAGCAAATAATGCTACTACGGACTAAGCAAGCGATTCAATGACAGAGCCCTCTCTCGACGAACAAAACTCCAGCTATACCAGTACTGGTTCTACCTGTCTTAATGTATGGCTCAGAATCCTGGGTTATGATACAAGCGGATGAATCGGTTCTGGCGGTATTCGAGAGAAAAATACTCCGTAAAATATATGGGCCAATCATCGTTAACGGAGAGTATCGGCGTCGTATGAATCATGAGCTGTACGAGCTGTACACTGACATTGACGTGGTCAAACGCATTAAGGTGCAACGGCTGCGCTGGCTAGGTCATGTTGTACGCATGGATGAAAATGCTCCAGCTCGAAAAGTCTTCGACAATGAACTCGATGGACGGCGCGGAAGAGGGCGACCAAAACTCCGTTGGAAAGGCCAGATTACTGAGAACCTTACAGAACTCGGTGTGACTAACTGGAGAAGAAGCGCAGAAGATCGAGGCGCTTATAATATTTTTCTACGTGCGGTATATAATCCACTGGGATTGCATAGAAGTACCAGCTAAGTAAGTAAGTAAGTAACTCATTTCTCTATTTATTATTAATATTTTGTCCAAACTTTGTTTTTCGTTGTCTAGTAAGAAAAGTATAGTGTCGAAATTGACGGCAGGCTCAAAAGTGTGCGAAGAGTAAGAAATAGCGTTAAAAAAAACATACAATAAGGTGCATTTGGTTCCGATATGGCGCCAATCATATGGGTTATATGGATTTCATATGCTCATCATATGGATTTAGGAAAATAAATACAAGAATGGCCAAAAATGAAGCAATTGACAAATCAAAAAAGGAAACAAGTGCTAACGTTGTACGGTAAGATTTTTCGAAATTCGTACCTTAAAAGGTAAAAAGAAACGATTCTGGTCCCACCGTCCAGAATAAACAGCTACAGATAGAATTACGAAAATTGTAATGTTGATTCTTGCTACAGAGTAGGCGCGTAGTGAGACAGGAATTTTTGAATAACATAATTTTCTGACAAAAGTTGTATATGCGCTACAAGCTAGTTAGGTGTATAAATCTTACATATGTAAGTAAACTATATCTTCAGGTTCATAATATTGTCTGATTAATTGATTAATTGATATTATGTATGTATGCAATGTTGATGATAACCATTTTCCTTTATTTCTCGGTCGTTACGCAATCTGTCTGTTAATTTTTGATGAGTGCCCCGTCAGGAATCAAACCCGGCAGCTTTGGATTTCAAATATTTACTACCGTATTAAAGATCGCCAAGACCTGTTAAAATTGGCGGCGAATTAAATGTGATTCTTGTAGTTTATTATACGCGAACAACTTTTGAGCGATTTAGTTTAGTTCTCTTGTCAGGGGAGTGGGAAAAGTTACCATAAAATAAATATTCACTGTAATTTTTGTGATATACCTTTAGCCGCTTGGGCTGAGCGACGATCTTTACCTTTTTAACCCTAAAAATACGAATTTCGAACAAATACCTTTATGCCGCACAGCTACAATTTAAGATAAATATTTATCTCAGTTTTTTTTGTTTTACTACGTGCTGTTTGATCTGAGCGATGGTGCCACTATTTTTTCCCTACGAATTGCGGAAAGTCCCTTGGTGTCGCAAAACTATTCTATAAGATAGATTATTTAAGTATTTTTTTGGTTTTACCTTTAGCTGTTTGGTCTGGGCAGTGGTACTATTTATTTCAATTTTATCCCTAAAAGATTTTCGTATGGCACAACTGCGCTTTAAAACCCACTTTACACTGGCAGACAAGTTTGTATGTTCGACAGACACTTTTTCACTTAACAATACAAATAAAAGTCAAATAAAGAAAGACTTTTTAGGAATTAACATTCAGAAATTTTTTTCAGAGATAAGATATAAGTATTAGGCGTGATCCGATACACCATTCATGTGGACTGTTGGTGAAAAAATAAAAAAACAAATATATAAATATCCACAGACGGATATTTACGCGTATTTTTTGATTCCCCAGACACGTCTACCCGTGTAAAGTGGCCTTATGAAGATTCTCATTTTTTTTCTAAATAAACAAATTTTTAGAAATATAATTACACAATGTTATTGTTTACATTTGTATCTAGTGAATTCAAAACAAAAGCTAAGAAAAACACATACAAGAGCATATAGCCAGAGCATTGATTGATCCATGCTCTCAGGCAAAGTTTTTATCAGAGAAATTGAGCAATTAGCCGATCCAAGAGTGAACAAATTGACATTCTGATAGGTGGCGATATATGTATATCCACAAATATTGTAAGATGGCATACAGACAGAGAAATGTTTTGGGTTCTCTTTTAGTGAATGAAACCGTTTTTGGATGGGTGCTAACAGGCCCTCTTTCTGAAGTGAATTCAGCTACCTTTTCAAATTGTGTTTCGTTATGCACAACAATTAAATTAGATAAACAATTAGAGCGATTTTAGAAAATAGAATAGCCAACCACAGTTTCAATACTTACTGCGGAGGATGGATACTGCGAAGAATTATTTAATAAAACTACAAAAAGGTTGCCTAATGGAAGGTATGTTGTTTCTTTACCATTTATACCTCAGTTTGTTAACGGAAAATGGTTAGGATCGTCCAAACCAAGGGCTTCTCGACAATTTCTTCGCAATGAATCATGTTTGTGCAAAAAGCCAGAACGTAAGTCAATTTATGACGATGTACTTAGAGAATATGAAACACTAGGTCATATGGTTCGAATTGATCTGTCTCAAAACTTATCAGCGGATTTTTATTTGCCACACCATACCGTATTTAAGCAAGAGAGTTCCTCGACCAAGGTCAGAGGTAATGTATCGCCTAAACGTGTTGTGAGTGAGAGGTTTCAGACCATCTGGCAACGCCAAAGTCGAGCTGACTCCTAATTTTTGCAACTCTGATCTTTACCAATGATCCATTGCACAATAATTTACCACCTGTTACGTGTGAGTGTGTATTTGTTAAAAATTTTGCGGTGTCAACCACGCTGTGGTAGGTGAAGCGTCCCATTGTTAAAAAGTTTGCCAAAGTCAGTGGTCCAATTGGAGATAAGTCAGCCAGATAACCGGAACAAAAAGTGAACAGGAGAAACATTACTGTGGCAGACAGAGGACACTGGACTACAGTTAGTCCAGCAATACAGTTGTTACCACCGCCTAATCTGCAGCCTGTTCTTCAAATACATAGCGTTCATCGGCAAAAGTGGGTATTCCATCTCCTGACAGAGGAACACGAGATTACAAAAACCATATCTTTTTCAACAGCAAAAGTGGTAGTTCGCCTCATTATCAAGTGACCAGTCTGGAGAAGTGTCCACAGATATTTATTTGGCGTTGTATGCTCCGGACTTATCGTGCAAAGGGTGTTGGTGCGCGGATAAGAGGAAGCGGCCGTGGCAACGCTTCTCTCTCCCACCTTCGGGTACTG
This sequence comes from Muscina levida, assembly GCA_964034835.1. Taxonomy (NCBI): domain Eukaryota; kingdom Metazoa; phylum Arthropoda; class Insecta; order Diptera; family Muscidae; genus Muscina; species Muscina levida. Next base: position 65,213,201 of record OZ035880.1, on the reverse strand, counting down.
TCCCGCCAACACAACGAGTACAGTTATGCCGGAGTAACGGCACTAGTTGGGGATAACCAAATTATATAATTTTATAACGTTTTGATGTTTACTGAAAATAGCCACCCTGGCACATGTGGATTCTTTCTGAACAGTATTATTTGGACAGAACTTAACTTAAAATTAACAATTATATAAAACTTTAATAACTTTTCTAAAATTTCTTTAGTAATTTCAATTTAAAATATTCTTATATAATAATTTCAACATTTTAACATCTATATAAAAATTTCATAACTTTTCTAAAATTTCTTTAGTAATTTCCTAATTCTAAAAATTCTAACCTTGTACTTATGTAACCATTTTGTAATTATTCTAAAACTTTTCAAATCTTTAAAAATTTCTTGTACACTAATCAAAATTCTTGTCATATTTTAAAATCATGTTTTTATTATTTTCATTTTAAGAGCTTAAGACATTTTCATCATTCATTGCATCAATCATCCAAGCATCGATTTTGAGCGCTCAACATCGCCGCCGCATGGAATAAATTAATGAAATAAAACAAAAGGAAAGAAAATGTAAGTGTTCAGATCTAGTGTTAAGTCTTAACAGTGAAAATAGTGAACGATATTAACCCCATTGGTGAGAAATTTGATTCGTAATATATATGTTTTTTTGATACATTTAAATAACGTAAAATGAATAATGTGAATTTAAAATTTGAATACAACTGAAATGAATAATTAAAACATTTGTTTTAATTGGGGTATGAAGAGCAACAACATAAATGTAGTCCGTCAATAAATTTTATTGTAATTTACTTTTGGGGCAGTTGCACAAAACATGGTCGCGCAACAGCCATGGACAGATGAAAATCTGTGTGGGGAGGGCTGACCACGTGAATATTCCACCATCATTCACTAAAAGAGTCTTGGGATTCTGTAACCCGTCGTTGTGAAATCTAGTGCTGCCGTGATAAAAATTATTTTTGTTTATGACCTGTGTGCCAAGAACCTATCCCTAGCCGGAGAAAATATTAATGGATTTGTGCCATCTAAATCAATGCACTTATCAATGGCCTTTGGCCATTGATCGACAACAGGCTCGTAACAGTGGCGCCCAACGCGGTAAAACATGTGGTTTGCTGCAAAGCAAACCCACGTGCATAGCACTTAGTAACTTATATAACTATTATGACAATGTTTAAGATTTTTATATTGTACTACCAGTACGTCTTCCACATGAAGATCTTGTCTTATGGGTAAATGTGTATTAATAGTATACATATATTAAATTTTTGATTGGTTAACATCATGACAATTACAGAATATATTTTTAAACAACAACATAATTTCGACAGCTCAATAGATCATTTAGTGTTGGTCATGATTGTGTCAAAGTTTTGCTGTGAGGCTAAGCGAGAGTTAGTAATCCAATCATTGGGTTGATTAACGATGAAAATGTTGTTACTAATTATCGCTAGTACAAATTTTATGGACTCTTATGACTACATTTATCTACATGTTGCATCTGAATACCCCAAAATATAAAACAGTTTAATCTAAATTATTTTTGATACGAAAATAACCTAACTTTTGAAATTTTTGTATGTGAACCTAACTCAGACTGGTTTCAAATTATAATTTTTAATTTCCATGAGTGATCGTAGGCCACTAACTCGATCAATAACGAGGACTCATATATCGGATAGATCAAGCACACCATTGCCTTCTGACGATTCTGAGAGCAATACGACAGTCCTGATAGGATTTCAAAATTTAAATTCATCGGTGATAACTAATAACAAAAGTGATCAAAGTCGTACGTATAACAATAAAGAAGTTTTTCAAAACATCGACATGTCTAACTCTGAGGAAATCGTTGCTTCGGGTGGAGACCCACCAAGCGAATTAAATGCTATTGTTTCACAAGAAGTTCGAAAGGAACTAGTTGCTTTAGAGGAACGTTTGCTATCAAACTTAACTGCTACAATATCTAGCACTGTAGCTTCCCAAAATACGACACAAAGACGGCCCAGAGGTGGTAGGATTAGAAATCGTCGGTCTAGTGGTATTGTACATAACCTTCCTTCGGCAGAGCAGAACAATGCGGGTTCCAACCCACATAATGATGTTCATGCTAGGGCTAATACTACAGCTGATACGTCTGCTGTACAATTTGAAAGAGCACAAAGTAATCTCGAAGATTTATTGAGGCGCGCAAATCTAAATGACAGTCAAAGATCTAATGGGAAAAGGCTAGAAATGTTTCGGTGGAACGTATATTTTTCTGGAGATGGCACTGGACTTTCAGTTGACGAATTCATTACAAGAGTCGAACACATTGCTTTGGCACAGAACTATACGTTCGAAGAAGTAAAACAGAATATTTATTTGCTTTTAAAAGGTTTAGCGGCTTCTTGGTATTTTCGATGGTTACCTCGAAATCCAAATTCTTCGTGGTGCTTCCTTAAATCCCAACTGGAGGACCACTTCCGAACTGCGGAGACTGATTGTGACATAGAACATCAAATGATGAACCGTACACAAAAATCAAATGAAACTTTCGATCAATTCTACCATGTCATAACTGCTCTTAATTCGAGAATGGAGAATATGAGATCGGATGCTGATTTAATTCAAATTTTAAAACGTAACGTTAACCCTAAGATGACACTTTTTATTCATAATTCAACAACTCGAATTTTATCGACTTTTCTAAAAGAATGCAGACGTGCGGAGAGAGAAGTGATTAAACTTGAAGGTAGCTTAACCAAATCAGGAAGAAAAGTGAATGAAGTTTGTTTTGTGGACGAAATTATTTCATCGGGCATAGAGGAAAACCATATTGATGAACTTGCTTCTCATCAAAATAGACGTGCTCCGTCTGATCACTCTAAATTGACATGTTTTGATTGTAAAAAGTTAGGACATATAGCTATAAATTGCACTGAGAAGTCCAATAGAATCTTTTGTTATAAATGTGGAAAAGATGACTATGTGGTATCCAACTGTCCGGATTGTAAGATAAAAAACGGAAAAAAGAGTGGGGTAACCGGGATCCTCACTGTTTAAATGTTTCTCCCGGGACTATAGATTATACATATGAACATAACGGTGACTGCAACCAAAATGCCAAAATTATAAGTGGAAACAAGTGTCAGGAGAATCAAATAGATTGCAGCGATGTTCTGCCGGAATTTCAAGAATCATTTGTTTCTAAATGGAAGCGATATCATCTAGCTAGGGATCGAATTTTTAATACTCATTCATCTGTTAACGAATTAAAACATATTTCTTCACGAATTTTAAAGACAAGGCAACGACATAAAGATCTAAGAAAAATTCATAAACAAGTTTCTAGTACTGTACTTACAATTGACAAAACCGATATAAGACCGTATGCCAAGGTAAAGCTGTGGCAAGATGAAATCACTGGATTGTTGGACAGTGGTGCCAGTATAAGTGTCCTAGGATCAGGTGCCGTGGATCTACTCCACCGGAATAATGTTAAAATTAAATCCTTGAATTCATCATTAAAAGTTGCCAGCGGTTCTTCTTTACCAGTAATAGGCGCAGTAGAAACACAAATTACGTATAAAGGTGAATCGAAAATGATAACGTTATATGTGTCGCCCGAATTATGCCAAGAGTTATACTTGGGTTATGATTTTTTTGTTTTATTTGGATTAGATAAAGGTTTGGTTTCAGAGATCAATTCTGAATCCCCTGGATCTAATTCAAATGAACATCAATTGACGCCAGATCAAACAACCTTATTGGAAAATGTAAAACAAATGTTTTCATCTTTTTCTAAATTAGGGTTAGGTAGAACCCATCTTATTGAACATCATATAGATACGGGAGAGGCAAAACCAATCAAGAGAAGGCATTATCCAATTTCGCCTGCAAAAGAAGCTCTTCTATACGCGGAACTGGATAGAATGCTTCGTTTAGGGGTAATAGAGGAAAGTAAAAGCCCTTGGTCCTCTCCAGTTGCCACTGTGATTAAATCAAACAAGACCAGAGTTTGTTTAGATAGTCGTGACCTAAACTCTGTGACCATCAAGGATGCTTATCCAATTCCGCTTGTAGAAGGCCTTCTTATGCGTTTAGCCGACACGCATTATATTTCCGCACTAGACTTAAAGGATGCATTTTGGCAGGTGCCTTTGTCATCCTCAAGCAAAGAAAAGACAGCATTCACGGTAGCTGGTAGACCCCTCTATCAGTATACCGTGATGCCATTCGGTCTATGCAACGCCCCTCAGACTATGATGAGACTAATGGATTTGGTAATTCCTCATAGTTTGAGGGAGCGCGTTTTCGTCTACTTAGACGACTTGCTTGTCTTTTCTCGTAGCTTTGATGAACATCTCGCGATTTTGCAAAAGGTAGCCCAAGTTATAAAAGATAGTGGGTTGACTATCAATTTAGAAAAATCTCATTTTTGCATGAAACAAGTGAACTATCTAGGATTTTTGATAGGGAATGGTGGGATTAGGACCACAGATGAAAAGGTACAGGCGATTATGGATTTTAAAATACCACGTAGAGTAAAAGAAGTTCGTATGTTTCTTGGCTTAGCTGGATATTACCGCAAGTTTGTAAAAGATTTTGCGTCTATTAGCGCTTCGCTCTCGGATCTATTAAAGAAAGGTACCAAATTTGAAATAACAGATGAAGTCTTGAGGTCATTTAACGACTTGAAAGCTAAGCTTTGTTCGTCTCCGGTTCTTGTACACCCTGATTATTCGAAACCCTTTATAATTCTTTGTGATGCCTCTAAGGTAGGCATTGGTGCGGTGTTATGCCAAGTCGATGATGAGGGAGTGGAAAGACCAATCTATTATTATTCTAAAAAACTAAATAAGGCCCAAAAGAATTACACAGTGACCGAGCTAGAGTGCCTGGCTGCGGTAAGTGCGGTAAAGAAGTTTCGCCCATATATTGAGATGCTCCGTTTCAAAATCGTCACCGACCATGCAAGTTTGCGATGGTTGATGAATCAGAGAGATCTCTCGGGTCGGTTAGCTCGTTGGAGCTTGTCGCTGGCTGCATACGATTTTGAAATTGAGCATCGTAAAGGTAGTGAGCACACAGTACCCGACGCTCTATCTCGATCATTCACAGAAGATGTGGCGGCAATAGAATATTGTTTAATTGATCTTGATCTGGAAGCTCCTGAATTTGAAGACGAAGACTATGTAAATTTAAGAGAAAACATCACGGCCAATCTTGAATCATTACCGGACTTGAAGGTCTTTGGAAAATTCGTTTACAAGAAAACCGAAATGTCGACGGGCACTGATGAAGGTGACACCCTGTCATGGAAGCTGTGGGTGCCAAGTAGACTCACTGAGAAATTAATTGTATCCGCCCATAACCCTCCACAGGCTTCGCACGGGGGGATTTCAAAAACCTTGTGCAGACTTCGATCAAAATATTATTGGCCGAATATGGCTACTCAGGTCCGCTCTTTTGTTTCTCAATGTGAGGTGTGTAAGACTACCAAAGCCCCAAATTTTATAACACGTCCACCAATGGGAGTGCAAAGCAAAATCGAAAAACCTTTTCAAAAACTCTACGTGGACATGTTAGGTCCGTACCCTCGTTCCAAACTCGGAAACAATTGCATTCTAGTTTGTTTAGACCACTTTTCAAAATTTGTTTTTATTCAACCATTACGAAAGGCTGATGCTACTTCTATTATAACTTTTTTAGAAAATACCATATTTAATGTTTTCGGTGTACCTCAGTTCATTCATACTGATAACGGTCGACAATTTATAGGAAAAGAATTTAAGGAAATGACAGGAAAATATGCTATAAATCATATCTTTACTGGTGTTCACGCTCCTCAGAGCAATGCTTCGGAGAGAGTTAATCGCTCAATCCTAGCTGCTATAAGAGCTTACATTGACCGGGATCATACGAAGTGGGATGAACATGTAGGGTCGATAGGTTTAGCATTGCGTAGTTCGGTCCACTCGGCTATTGGCATGTCGCCTTATTATGCTTTGTTTGGTAGACAGATGGTGACGCATGGCTCCGCCTATCCAATTTTGCATAAACTAGATGCTGTAAACGATTCAGAAGTTCAAGTGATAAGTAAACCAGATCAGATAAAATTGATTGACAGTTCTATTCTCAAAAATCTTGCTAAAGCTTATCAGAAGGCTGCTAGAACATACAATCTAAAAAGTCGAAACACCAAATACATCGTTGGACAGGAAATATTTCGTCGCAACTTTCAGCTAAGCGACTTTAGCAAATCGTTCAATGCAAAACTCGCCCCCAAATATGTAAAAGCAAGAGTACACTCAGTAATTGGCAACAACTTATACAAGCTAGAAGATATGCGAGGCAAAATAATTGGCGTCTTTCACGCAAAGGACCTTAGGCAATAGGCATAGCCCGGCTAGAATGAATAGTAGGTGAGGTTTTGTAGTGGGTCGAGCCACACGGGGTAAAACATGTACAATCCATCCAGAGCCCAAAATCTTTCAGTCACAGGCTTGGAAAGCTTTTGGTGGTGTTGTGAGTGAGAGGTTTCAGACCATCTGGCAACGCCAAAGTCGAGCTGACTCCTAATTTTTGCAACTCTGATCTTTACCAATGATCCATTGCACAATAATTTACCACCTGTTACGTGTGAGTGTGTATTTGTTAAAAATTTTGCGGTGTCAACCACGCTGTGGTAGGTGAAGCGTCCCATTGTTAAAAAGTTTGCCAAAGTCAGTGGTCCAATTGGAGATAAGTCAGCCAGATAACCGGAACAAAAAGTGAACAGGAGAAACATTACTGTGGCAGACAGAGGACACTGGACTACAGTTAGTCCAGCAATACAGTTGTTACCACCGCCTAATCTGCAGCCTGTTCTTCAAATACATAGCGTTCATCGGCAAAAGTGGGTATTCCATCTCCTGACAGAGGAACACGAGATTACAAAAACCATATCTTTTTCAACAGCAAAAGTGGTAGTTCGCCTCATTATCAAGTGACCAGTCTGGAGAAGTGTCCACAGATATTTATTTGGCGTTGTATGCTCCGGACTTATCGTGCAAAGGGTGTTGGTGCGCGGATAAGAGGAAGCGGCCGTGGCAACGCTTCTCTCTCCCACCTTCGGGTACTGTCCCGCCAACACAACGAGTACAGTTATGCCGGAGTAACGGCACTAGTTGGGGATAACCAAATTATATAATTTTATAACGTTTTGATGTTTACTGAAAATAGCCACCCTGGCACATGTGGATTCTTTCTGAACAGTATTATTTGGACAGAACTTAACTTAAAATTAACAATTATATAAAACTTTAATAACTTTTCTAAAATTTCTTTAGTAATTTCAATTTAAAATATTCTTATATAATAATTTCAACATTTTAACATCTATATAAAAATTTCATAACTTTTCTAAAATTTCTTTAGTAATTTCCTAATTCTAAAAATTCTAACCTTGTACTTATGTAACCATTTTGTAATTATTCTAAAACTTTTCAAATCTTTAAAAATTTCTTGTACACTAATCAAAATTCTTGTCATATTTTAAAATCATGTTTTTATTATTTTCATTTTAAGAGCTTAAGACATTTTCATCATTCATTGCATCAATCATCCAAGCATCGATTTTGAGCGCTCAACATCGCCGCCGCATGGAATAAATTAATGAAATAAAACAAAAGGAAAGAAAATGTAAGTGTTCAGATCTAGTGTTAAGTCTTAACAGTGAAAATAGTGAACGATATTAACCCCATTGGTGAGAAATTTGATTCGTAATATATATGTTTTTTTGATACATTTAAATAACGTAAAATGAATAATGTGAATTTAAAATTTGAATACAACTGAAATGAATAATTAAAACATTTGTTTTAATTGGGGTATGAAGAGCAACAACATAAATGTAGTCCGTCAATAAATTTTATTGTAATTTACTTTTGGGGCAGTTGCACAAAACATGGTCGCGCAACAGCCATGGACAGATGAAAATCTGTGTGGGGAGGGCTGACCACGTGAATATTCCACCATCATTCACTAAAAGAGTCTTGGGATTCTGTAACCCGTCGTTGTGAAATCTAGTGCTGCCGTGATAAAAATTATTTTTGTTTATGACCTGTGTGCCAAGAACCTATCCCTAGCCGGAGAAAATATTAATGGATTTGTGCCATCTAAATCAATGCACTTATCAATGGCCTTTGGCCATTGATCGACAACAGGCTCGTAACAAACGATACATTATATCCTGGGCCAGTTTTGCAAAATAATTTAATGCTCCTTATAAATGACGTTTTTATCGTTACGTATTTAATGGGAACAACGAGAAAATGTACCGCCAAATTCTCCTTGAAAAAGAACATTCCTGTTTTTAAATGGTAGTTTTCCGAAAAGACCCCAAGGAGGACATAAATTGAAAACTGTGACCTTTAAAGTGAATTATGCCCCTTTCTTAGCTATTAGGACCCTATTGCAATTAGCATCGGATGTTGAAGAAAAATTGCCTTTGGCGTCTAAAATTTTGCGTCGCATGATGTATGTAGATGACGCTCTAGCTGGAGCCCATGAACTTCGATTGGCAATCAAGGCACGGGATCAACTAATACAGGCGCCTTCGCTAGCTCAGTGGAAGCAAGGTAAACTAGCAATCCGAAGATGTCGGGTTCGATCCCCGGCCGGGGCACTGGCCAAATCAACATCGATGAAAAGTTACTTTTCAAATACTTTCGAGTTCTCCAGCCAACAAAACTCATCCTAGACGCTTCCACTACAAAAATCCAGATTACACAAGGACCAAGGAAAAAGGAAAATGATTTATCAACATCTCATATAAATTAACAAGCCAGCTGGCGCCATCTTTGGTGGAATTTGGCGGATAAAACTCACAACAACAACACCTAACAATCCTTGATACAAACCTTTTTATCTACAAGGAACGAAACAGAGTTGACAACAATGATCGTATGATAATCGGATAATATGCCCGATCGAGTGCCGATAAATTGAAAATCGGTATAAAGAATTATTACCCCAGCTACCACCAGCTGTTACAACTACAACAACAGGAGCTATCATTTGCTGGGTTTTCTATGAGAAAATGGACCTCAAACGATGAGCGGATGCGGATTTTATGCGATTTGCCACCTAATCATCTACTTCATGAGAATTTTTTGGAAATTGAGGGTGATAGCAACGCCAAAACATTAGGTATTCGATGGCCAAGAGAGTTTTTTTTTATTTCGTGCGATGAAGCTTAACTTTACGAAAAGAGAAGTTTTATCCATAATTACAAGTCTTTTTGATCCAGCTGGTTGGCTGGATTGCGATGAAGCTTAACTTTACGAAAAGAGAAGTTTTATCCATAATTACAAGTTATTTTGATCCAGCTGGTTGGCTAGGTCCAGTACTTATTGTGGCAAAAATACTTATGCAACAGATTTGGAGTGACGGAACAGATTGGGACCACTATTTGACGGAACAGTTTGTCTGTGACTATGGATCGTTGAACAAAATGAAGATTACTAGGTGGATTGGATTTCAGCCTAGGTCCCATGTAGAAGTTCACGGCTTCTCGGATGCTTCTGAAAAAGCCTATGGGGCTTAAGTTTATATACGCATACAGGCTAATAATTGCACTGTACGTACACATCTATTACTGACAAAATCTAGGGTAGCCCCCCTGAAGATCGTTTCACTTTTAAGATTAGAACTTTGTGGGGCTCTTTTGTTGTCAGATCTAATAGGTTCAGTCAGAACTGATTTGTGTTTGGAAGAAAAACGCACCAAATTTTATTGTTGGAGTGATTCAACCACCGTGTTCATGGAACACCTTTGTTGCCAACAGAGTGTCGACAATTATTGACAGAGTTGGAAAGGATCAATTTTATGTTAAATTTAATTTATCTCTAAATAATTAAGAAGGAGTTGGTCAGTTTACGCAGTATACCAACGAAATATTAACATCAAATTTTGTGGTTGTATCTTTTTTCTATTTTATCCCATAAAGTACAAATTCCGAAAATTCCTTTAGCCGTTTGGTTTAACGGTAACGTTACCAGTTTTATCCTTCTTTTGTCTTTATCCACCAAAAAGTACAAAATTCAAAAAATCCGTTCATATCGCACAGCTACTCCGTAAAATAAAAATACTCCGCAATTTTCCCGATTCTCAGTTACCCTAAAAAGTACGAACTTCCAAAAATCTCTTCGTGCAACTCTCTTATTCTATAGGGCACACGCCCATTTACATTTTGGCGATTATAGCTTTAGACGTTAGGCCTAGGTGATGGTACCAGTATTTTTTCTCATTTTAGCACTAAAAGTACGAATTTCGAAATATCCCATAGTGCAGTTCTCTAATTCTAGAATGAGCATGTCCATATAGATTCTGGCCTTTATTAATCTTAAGAGTATGAATTCAAAAAACCACTTCGTGTAGCTCTCCAATTCTATAGGAAGTATGCTCATGTTAATTTTCACAATGATAACTTCGTTTGTTGTTTGTTCTGTTGTTAACTCCTACTAGATTATAGCTTTACCGTTGCTTTCTAATACTATAGGGTAATGATAGCTTTAGCCGTTTGGTCTATGGTGTGGTGGCGACACATTGTTTTGTTAATACTTTAGTTTTAGAAGATAATCGGAAAATTAGTCCAGAGTTAGTTAGTTAGTCTCCTTATTGCTCATTTCAATTGTCTTTTCGTTACTGATTGTCGCATTTTGTTTAACCCATTAGCGCCCGCTGCACTATATAGTAGTAATAGTACACCAATTCAATTGGATATAAAAAATTATCTTATAAAGTTTTTCACTGTTGCAACGGTTAAATGCCAATAAAAGTACATATAATAATTATGTATGTATAATTAATCATAGTTATAAGTTAAGAATGAGGCTAATCCCCGTTTTGTGGTGGCGATTTACTTCGTGCCGGCAAAATTGTGTTTATTTAAATATTTGTACATGATTTAACTTGGAAAGGCGTTAAAGAATCTAAAAAAAATACCAAGCAAACTTAGATGTGGTATGTACTCAAATCAAGTTAAAGCATCAATCGATACGGACCTGAAGTGTTTTGCAAAATACCACTCCTGAGCGCCCATTGTACTAAACTAAGTACACCTGTAAAACACAACTTTCAGTAATATTTTTCTATTTTTTCTTTAACATTTAAAAAAAAAAAACATTTTACTTCTGATGTTAATTATTGAATTATTAAAATTGTTTATGGTTTTCATTTGGGCGTTAGTGGGTTAATTATGAAAAGTTTTTTGTTTGTTGGTAAATTTCAAAATTTTGAATCTAATGCACTATGGTCTTTCAGGCCTTGAATGTTTGCAATTATGAACACATTTAATTATTTTTAAATCGAAACAGTAAGAAAATAAAATAATATTATATTAAAGCAAATTACGAAAAGGGAAATTAAAAAGTAAAGTGAAAAAGTCTTTACAACTTAATATTAGCGATATTGGTGAATGTTGTTTCTATTTTCACTTAACTTATAAGTTTCGCGAAAACAAAAAGTTTTACAGGGACATATATTTGCTCAAAGATCAAATGTAATAATGTACTCCAAAGTGAATACTTTATGTGGAAATATAGACAGATATAGATCGGTTTTCTCATGTGGTTTTGTAAAATCTCTGGTCTATACGAAAATAATTCTTGAGTTCCAAGTCAAAATGTCGTACAAAATTTAATGAAAAGAGCAATGATCTTAATGATCATATCCTGGTCAATACTACATCGTGTGAAAACGTTTATTATAAGATTCTTTATATGTGATATAATAACAACAAAATAAAAAATATTCTGTAAAAGATAATTTTTTATAAAAAATTCAAAAAATAAATGCAGAAACTAATTGTTCCAAATGAGTTTACCGACACTCGCATGAGTCTCGAATTTTTAAATGATATTCACTATTTTTTTTTTTCGTATCACAACACATTTTTACAGCACAGCTAAATTTTCTCAAAATCACAATTTCATATTTGCATATTATACATACATACATACATATCACATCTTATTCAGTAAATTAAATATTTTTTTTTATGTATTTTTGACTTACCAGTCCAGGTCTCTGTTGGGTACAATACTGATGATTATCAACAATATACAAACAAATTAAAACAATTTTTCAATCGTTGTTTTTTGTTTGTAAATTGAGATGGGGTTTAAAATAAATTAGTAACAGAAAATACTTCCCAATGATAGAAATAGACAAGATTATGCTATAAAACCGTTTTACCCGACAGTTAAACTGCTTGTTAAACACCTTTTAGATTGAAGTAGTAATGCAAAAACCCACCTTTTGTTTTAGATGCGCGCGTCGTTGCCCCAGCTGCAGCTGTTTTTTTAGATGGCGTATATGACGGCAGTCGTAGCACAGGTGAAGTACTTCCAAAGAGATTATCATATATTTCCGTTTTGCCGGCATTTTGCGCCCCGCGCTTTGAATAGCGTTTGGAGCCCGTTGCATCGGGAGGCGGTTCAAATAGATCTTCATAATCGCCAGAACCCGGAGAATAGGGGCTGTCGGCGTCATTTATGGTGTATGCATCATCGGCGTTGTTAGATGTGCCACCGTTTCGCATATTGACCCCGCTGCTGCTACTACCGCCTACGCTGCCCGTCACTTTAGGCAGAGGCAATACTTTTTTGGAGTGGGTGGGTGGAGTTGGACTTGATATGCCATTGCCAGTATTTAGTAATACGTTTGAGATAACGGTGACAGCTTTCTCGTCGTTCTTATTGCGGAATGAATCTTCATGGGCTCCCAAGTTATGTGTATATTGCTGGGAATCATTGGAGGACTTATTTGCCGATTCTTGGTGATTGCTTGACATAGATTTGGATGTCATAAGAGCCATCACCAAGTCAATGGGATTTATCGATGCGCCCTGCGCTAGATTTCCCACAATACCCGACATTTGATCCCTTCGCTCAGAGTCGTGATGCTTTTGCGTGCTACCGACATCTGCGGAGCTTTCGCATATTGTATTCTGTGAAACATCCAGTTGAGACGGAGGTGGGGTTGGTGAGCGTGGCGATATTGATGGTGATTTCGTGGGCTCAAATGGATCGTAGGCGTCTGGGGAACATGGTCCTGACTCTGGTGGGGTATTGGGGCCTATTTTCTGATTACCTTGTCCATGCATTCCATCCAAATCAGAGTGATGCGACTCCTGAGCCTGCTGTTGTTCGGAATTTGAGGGCATATCGTAGTCATCGTCGTCGTGCAAAGGATTGCGTACCTTATTCGCTTTCTTTGACTGCAGGTTGAATTTAACACCTGGAGGCTCGGGGGGCGTTTTCGGTCCAGTTTGTGGTAAATCATATGATTCTTCGTGAATGGTATCCAATCGTTCGGGAGATTTGTCTCGCTGACTACTGTCAGCTTCCTGCCTTTGCCCGCGGTGATTATCCATTTCATCGTTTCTCGAACGGGACTCACTTCTACGACGCTCACGCCTATGTTCGCTTTGATCACGTTCTCGTGTTTCTTCGCTATCTGTAAGGACAATGACATCGGTTTGCTCCTGTTCCACTTGGAACGGCGATCGCTCCAAATCAATGATAGCCACAGGCTTCGATTCTACCTTCTTGCGTTTCTCCTTTTGTTTCTTGGATGAAGTGTTCCTCTTGTTGGTGTGATCTATCGATACACGTCTGTTCGGTAGCAAATCTTCGCGATTTGGAGGTAAAGTGACAATAGTTTGTTGCCCGTGCGGTTGATTTGTTGTATTTTCTTTGTTGAAACTTACGCTTACCAGAATGTTATTGCCGGACGCAAATACTTCCTTCGATGGAATAGGTTCGGGTGTCTCCGTTCGACGCCTGCGTTTTTTCTCCTTGCGAATCACACGACGTTTAGTACTCTTCTTGTTTTTCTTTTTCCGTTTTGTTTTATCCTTACGAGAAGGTGTTACACTGCGTCTGGCAAGCGCCGCATAATCCGATAATGCCGGCGAATGCATAGGTGGTGTCCAAGACACATTCTTATCCTGCTGATAATCAACGTTACTTGCAATGACTGGTGGGGCCGGGCTGGGAGACGGCGACCACCCGTGATCCTCGATGGGCGACTTAGCCTTGGCCAAGTGGCGACGCTTCTTCTTAGCTGGTTTCTCAATGCCGCTAAATGGATCCGCCTGTCTAGCTATTCTTCTGTTAGGCGATGGACTTAAACTAGGCAATCGTCTTTTCGACTTTTTCTTTCGCACTTCCTTTGCCTTCTTCTTTTTAGCTTTTAGCAGCGGACTCTTGGAACGAAGCCGACTTACTTGTGGCGTATAACGCGGCGATATTGAAAGGGATCTTGACTTTGAACGTATTCTATCTCTACTAGGAATCCTAGGATGAGATACGTTTCTAAAGTGATGTTGTTGTACCTTGTGTCCATTTAAGCGTTGTTCTGCCCCAATTGATATAGACCTGGATCTCAAAACTCGCAAAGGCGTGCGAGATCGACGACGAGGAAGCGATCTCCTACCTCGTGGAGAGATGGAACGCCTGCGTACAGGGCTGAAACGGCGAGGAGGTGGTGAAAATGAACGCCTTCGGTTGAATTGTGGCGAAGGTGACAAGCTAATACTAGGGCGTCGATTACGTGGCCTCGATGGGGTGCGTGATCTGGATAAAGATTTAGAACGAGATTTTGTTAGCGAACGGGACCTTGACCGAGATCTGGAGATTGATCGCGAACGTGAAAGGGAACGCCTTCTGGACCTTGAACGTATACGAGGAGAACGGGAACGTGAAAATGGCGTCCTTGAAATAGGGCTGCGACGACGACTTATTGATCTACTCCTGCTTCTTCGTGATCTAGAAGTATCTCGTCCATAACGGTCTCTGACCGGTTTATTTCCAACCACATTGCGTACATCATATCTTGGTAATTCCCGCCGTTTGGGCTTTGCTCTGGGTATACGTCCGCCATCCCAACTTCTACCTCTTACGCGGCCTCCGTAACGACCTTTGTCTCTGAAACTAGAACGGCTGTTTGACCTACCACGTCTTCGTTGACGTGGTGAACGAGATCTCGAGCGGAACGAGTTGTATGAGCGTGACCGTGAACGAGAAATCGAACGCATACGTGATCGCGATCTAGACCGGCGACGAGATCGCGAGCGTGAACGTGAAGATGGTGTTCGTCGTATGAAACGATTGCGCATATGCATCTGTGGTGGCTTTTCTCCCCGATAATTACGCTTCTTTCGTTTTTTAACCTTTTTAAACTTTGCATTCTTACCATCATCGAGGGGATCCAAAAGATTGCCCCCTCTTTTCTTACGGCTATTATCAAGCTCTTCTTCCGATATTATTAACTCAATATCTGTTTCTACTGCAGCTTCTTTGGATTTTTCTTGTTGCTGCTGTTTATCAGACGTAGAATTATTGGCATTTTTGTCTGGAGTCAATGAAACGGCCTCGACAACTATCGGTGATTCCGGTCTAGTTTCAATTATTTCTGGATCGTTATTCTCGTCCAAACAAGGCGTATAAGAACGGTCTGGTTCGGGTTCGTCCGAAGCACAAACATCTTTACTTGCGGCCCTACCCCTCCGCTTTGAAGATGTGCCTTTATCAGTGTTTAATTCGTCCCAATCACTATCATCGTAAAGTTCAATTACGTTACCACTGCCTTTAGCCGAAGTGGCAGCTGCTGCTTCACCTCTAACAACACATACGTCGGAATTATCTTGGCTTGGAGAGCGCACTGTGTCTCTGGTTGAACGTCTTCCATTATATGGTACCGTGGGTGTATGCCCTCTTGATGTATCATCCCGACTACTAGACAATGATGCAGCGTCTCCGTTTTTACCACGAGCAGGGTCTTTCTCAGCAGATTGTCCTTTTTTTGGTCGTTTACCTGTAACGTCTTCATTGTCATCACTGTCTTCATCATCATCAAAGTCATCGCCGTCATCTTTTGTGGCTGTATGGGGAGATTTGTCACTGTTGTTATTGTCGGCTTCGTCGTCACTGACATCGCCGCCTGCTGTTTCCGCTTCCGTTGATTTCTTTCCAGTAATCTTTTTATTTTCTACACTTTGTTCAAGTTTAGCTTCCTCGTCATTGTCGGTTTCTCCTTCCTTCTCATGAAGTTCTTTATCTTTGTCACCCTCTTCAATCGCATCATCATCATCATGTTGCACCACTTTATTATTATCATTCACATTACCATGCACTTTGTCATTTTGCTTTTCCCCATTGTCACCTTCGTTGTCCACGCATTCTTCTTCGTTGGTTTCGACTTCATTTGCTGCGCTGTCATCATCATCCATTTCTTCTGTAGGATTTTCTGGTTCATATAAATCAGATGGATCAATTTGTGGTGGCGGCCCTTCTTCGTCATCATCTAACTGTACTAAATCTTCATTTTCATCGTCTTCCTGAGAAGTGATAATTTGTGTGTAGGAAAAAGAAAATGATATTCTTGGTTAGTATACCATTTTGTGGGGAATTTAGTGTGAGTGTTTCTACAATTATAGGAAATTAAAGAAAACAAAACATATACGTTGCGCAAAGCCGCCAAAACTATTAGCTTTGACTCTGCGATTAGGAAGAATAATACGTAGCTGTAGCTTGTTACAAAACCATAGAAGTAACGAAGCTTAAATTAGTTAGAAACACCTAGATAGAGATTACACATCAATATTTACTGTCTATACCTACACTAAATACAAAAATACGTCATATTTTATTATTTCAATTTTAAAATAGTCTGAAATAAACTCAGAATCAGTTCCCGTCCGCCATTTTTCTTGTGGCAATACTTATTCGCAAATCAGGTGAATATGGTAAACAAACCTATCGAAACACACATTTTTTCTATCAAATTATACACTTTTTTAAAGTAACAAACACCACTTTGGTAAAAGTAAACTACTTTCACTACAATCCAATATTTTTAATTTGTTGCTCAGTTTTGGGATAGGTTCAAGATACATTACATAGTATAGGTCGGCATCTATCTACACATTATATACTACATAGAATTATTTCCCTACCGTTATGGTAAAAGGTGATACGTACATTTATTCTGAAAAATGTTTTTTAAGACTTTAAGAACAAGTTGGCAAAAGATTATACATATGTCTGAGAAAAATGGATGTTATATAAAAATCTGATATGTATATATGTCGTAATGAAATTTAAAACTTTGAACCAGCTCCTTGTATAATTTTGAAAATTAGACATACCAACTTTTGCCATAACGGTATAGATTTATAATTTACTGGCAACTGTTTTAAGATTTACCTATTTATATAAATCCACATTTCATTTATATATATATCGCTTAAATAACATGTTTTAAAATAACTCGTGATAAAAATTATGTGGTTGGTGTACCAAACTACAAAATAATATAAATAAATATATCAAATTCCTTGTACCTAATCCAATGAGAAAAGCCATATTATAAAATTACATAATTTAATACATATCAACAAATTGCAGTAGATGGCCGCAGTTTTGTTAAAGAGCACTCGTTAAATTTGTGACTTATTAGTTAACAAAAGAAGCTAAAAACTTTGAAAACTATTTTTAATATTGTTCTTGACTTTACAAATATGTAAATTCGAATATATTCTTTCCACGAAAATAAACTGTTAACGCCATCTTGTGAGAGATATTATATCATTAAATCCATCGCGAAAAGCTATCCCATACCTCATTCATGGGGTGTAAAGAGAAATTAAGTTTTTTAAGTTTAAACCCATCGCACACGTAATCCCAAATCAAATGACGTCTATGTATTCAACAGAAAATATGCTTCTACGTGTGTTTATGTAAAGAAAATACACAATATGTCGCGCACTGAATGGTGATTGCGCTCTAACCACTCTAACAAACCTATTGAAAAAAACATTAATTGTATGTTACTTAAGAAAACACATGTAGACTATGTAGACTATAATACAAGGATCTTCTTGTTAACATTTCAACCCAAAATGCTTGATTCTTCGATTGATTCTAGGCGTGACTTTTTATAAAAAATATTCCAAATAATGAATATGTTTTCATCGTTCGATTCAAGATCTATACTATTATTGCTAATAGAATTTGTTTTACAACAGTTGTGTGAAATGGATTATGTGACAGATAATGTTGCAAATAAAAAAAATGCTTGCTATTGACACCTCAAAGTCAAATAAAAATATTCAAAACAACTACTTAGTATGGCAGGGATATAGGCGTATTAAACACAAACAATAATTTGCTATCAGACAGGAAAACGTGAAATGCTGAACAATTCAGAACAATTTGTATAAATTTTGTACATGAATTTTGAATGATAAAACGCATTATTCTTAAAAAAGTTTGGAGAACAAAAGTCATGGTAAATATGTTCACTATATTAGAAAAAACGTCCTGTTCGATAAAAAAAATATAAGCACTCACAATAATTGTTTAGCAAAATATGGAAAACAATTAGGGTGATATATTGTTAGAAATAGCTAAAGGTAGAAATTAGACCTTTAATCATTGATTATATTTTGTCAAGTAATGGCAAGTTGGAATTAATTGGTACAGAAAAGGATATAAAGTACAACCCTCTTAATTTTAAAAAGTTTTCTCACCAGAAACTATTAAAGTATTATTTAATAACTGATCTGTGCGTAAAAAAATCTTCACAATTTTTTTTAAAAAAAAATTTGATTTAAATAAAATTTCATGCAGATTACATTTCTGTACAAGAAAAAAAAATTCAATTTTGCAGAAAATGTGTTTGACGGTTTGAATTAACTCTAAGCTTTAGGAAAAAAAACTTTTAATGTTGAAAAATCAAGTATATAAGATAACTCTATGAACTTTGAACCAGGTTAAAGAATAGTATAACGTATAATTCATTGCGATTAATCTAGAATTTTTCAATAACCCAGTAGGGAATCGTCAAACTAGTTCAAAAACGTACTAGTTCAAAAGCATGGAATTGTGAACTAATCCCTAAATAAACTAGTTCTAAGCTATCAAATTTTGAACCTGTTAAACATTATTAGCTGATGAATAAGAAAAAGAGAATTTTGAAATAATTGATTCTAAATTGCTTGTAGATGAAAAAATATATATTTTAATTATTATAATATTTAATTATTTAATTAAAATGTCGTATTTTTCACCTACATTAAAATGTATTTTGGACGTCATATAAGTTTTTTTTTTCGTATTTACGTATTTAAATTACGAGTACAGGTACTAGCTCAAATTTTCTAGAAAAAAACTAGTTCTTATTTTTTTAAAGTAGTTCCAAGTAGTTTAAGGGAGACAATTAACTACCACCCGACTAGAATTTCTGAACTAGTTCTATTCTAATACAAAAGGTACAATTTCCCCCAAGCCTAGGACAACTACGTGTTAAATGAGACAGTAGCTTGTATGGAAGGTGAACTATTTCACTGTCCTATGGAGAACTAGTATTTAACTAGTTCCGAACTAGTATTTTTCCCTACTGGGTATTTAATCGAGTATTAAAAAATTTCGTTAATCCAAAATAATGATATTTGGTTATCTAAATTTTGATTCATCAAGTTTAATCATAATTTAAACAATTTGATTCTGTTGTTATAGTCATTTTGTTAATTACAAAACTACACCACTCCATTTAATTAAAGAAAATAAGTTGTTGATTTCCACTTTTGAATCATCAATGTTTCTATATATCTACTAATCTATTACTCCTTATTATCAATAACACTGATCGACAAGGGTTCTCAATCTTATGTTACATTATGTTTTTCTAACGGATTTTGACACGCATTTTCAAATTCGAATCAGAATTTAAATTTGCTATTTGAAAATTAGTTTTGTTTTCCATTAAACATTTGTATGGAGGCGGTTGCTGAATAATTTAGTAAAACCAGGTGGCAACATCAGCAATATGCCCGCTGCCTGCTGTTGGAATATTTTAGGTGGCTGCAAGGACATTCAGCATAAAATAAAGAAATAGCATTATTAACTAATAAAAAATACATATTTCTTCTTATTATTTTTCATGTTTTAGGCTCTACTGTATCGGTTATTGTATTTAAATAAGCTTCTGCTGGATCAAATAAAGTTTTCATTACATTTATGCAAAATGTATATTAATACAACATAAGGAAAGGTGAAAAAAAATTAAATACAATTACTAAAAAACTGTGCCTGTTGAGGAAATCTAAAAATGATTGATCAGAATGATTGGCTTATATATTAATTGATTAAATGGTTTTTTCATTAAACAATTAATTGCACCGATTATTCAATGAAACTCTAGTATCTGCAATGTTTTGTTCCGCAATCTTCTTTGTCGACTTTACCATCGATCGTAGTTATGTACAATCTTTAACACATCCGTTATTTGTAATTCATATTTATTTTCCAACAAAAAATTAAATTTTTTAATAAAAATCAGCAATATATAACGACAATGTGAAAAATATGCAGCTTTCAAATTGAAATGCGAAAGCTCAAGATATCTGTTATAATAGAATATCTGGTAAGGATTACTTCTTTTGTAACTTGTTGCGTTTTGTTTTTGCTGTTCCTTTCACCCATTTTAGCAGTCTTATTTTCACTAGACTAAAATGTCATTCCAACAATTTGCAAGCATTTTATAGTAAGCCAAGAGTTCAACTTACTACACAAATGAATGAGAAACCTGAGTAATTTAAACGCAAATAACCGATATAATTATAATTAGAACCTATTTTTTTATGACAAGAAATCAAATCACATGATAGTGAAACCCTTTTAATGACTTAACAATCTCGACGTATAAAAGTAATGCGTCAGATGGTAGCCTCGATTGAGCCATGAGTCAAAGTTTATATTGCATCCGAGCCTTTTTTCATATTTTGTTTGTTTGGTGGCCTTATTTTGGAACATATTAGATATCGTATAAGGTATAGTTAAAATAAAAAATGTAAGAATTATGCGGCCCTAATATTTAAACCAACATTTTAATATTATGTTGTTACGAAAATAGATTTACAAAATGGTCGTAGTTTCTACTGGTCTTCGGGGAAACATTTATTAAATCTAAAATATAGTTTAATGTCCAACAATTCTTACATTCTACATCAGCTGGAAAAAGTATATACAAAACAACTTGCCATTATTTAACGCACTGAGTATTTATGAGGATAACGTTAATCGATTGTAGAAGAACGCATTGTTTAAATTTATAACCTGACTCTGAGATTCATTGGTTATATTTGTATTATATTGTCACTTATCATTAGCGGTTTTCACCCTTTGGGTTAACTTTACAACTCTGTTTAATTTACTATCATTTTACACTACAAAGCATGAGCGTCTTTTTCGTGTGTATTGTAAACTTTTGGATCAGCTGATTTTTATTTTGGTTTTTGCCAGTTTAAATGCTTAAATACGTAAAAAATTAAGGTTTTTATCCATTTTCTACTAATCTTTTTTAATAATTATCACAAAATGTAAAATTAAAAAGCAAACCAAATATTTTTGCCGGCAAATATTTTTGGCGATCAGCTGTTTTATTCTAGTAAATTTATCACACATGTTTACTATAGCTTTTTGCGGGATTTTTTTACCACGGCATAGTAAATTGTAGTCTAATACATTTTGTTGTTGCAGTGTTGTAAATGTTAGTACATTAACTACATTAACAAGATTAACAAGGTCTACAAGAGTACTTTACTACCAAGGGTGAAAACCGCTATTGATTATTGTTAAAAATGCAAACATGAAGGACCTATGGCCATCACATATACATGCAACACAATGTTTTGTTTAAGTAACCTACATATATTTATTTTATATGAAATTCCCAATATTTTTCATAAAAAATTTAGAACTAGTGTGGCCAGTCTTAATCCAAATCCATACAATATAGAAGAAGAATATAGGAACTGAAGAAATAAATTCCCTGGCCATATTCTATCTAGTCAAGACTCGATTTAGGAAATATATACCAGATTATTCACGAAATTCACATAGTGGGTGTTACTGATTTCCCCTGCCGGGAATTCTTACATTACAATTGACCCTTTCTACTCACAATAAACCTTTGCTAACGAGTCGTTCTAGAACGAGTTTTTTCCGAACCAATTTTGCGAAAAAGTGTATAAAATAATTATTCATATCTTTACTTGCTGTAACAATAAAAAGTGCACTTTTAAATATATGTTATCTAGCAAACATATGGCAAGGCATGTGAATAAGCAGATCTATTATTATTAGCTGTGTTCGTTAACTTTCCCAGTAATAATTTGCAAGATTGTAGTTTGGGAGAGTAAGAACAATTTTACTCTCTTCAAGCAAAATTTGCAAAAAAAAAAAAAAATGTACCCGAAAACGTCCAGTAAAAATTGGCAAGAAAACAGCTGATGTGTTGTGATTTGGTTTTAATTTTTATGTTTTTGCACAGGAGCCGGGGCCTTTATTGAATTTGATGAAATAATCTGCTTCCCTAATGCCCCGATGAAACAATGGAGCCCATTTTGGAGTTGGACAATATAAAATTCAATTTTCTAACAGTTTTTCCATCTTACAAATTTCGGTTGGCTAAAATATATCCTACCAAAATTTGCAAACTCTTTAGCATTGAACAGTCAAAATTTTACGCTTTCTCGCTATCATTTACTGGTCTTTTTGAGCAAACAAACGCAATCCAGTAAAAATTTGCACAAATTTGTGAAAATGTCTACGTAAATTCCGGCGAATTAAATTACCGATTTTTGGTAAGTTAATTCTTTGCCTAGAGTTAGAATAAATAAAAAAATTAACATTTAATTAAACAATGAAAAATAATTTTGCCTTTAAAACAAGCTTAAGGATCTGTGTCAGCATGTACACATATTAATTTATAGTGCTAACGCTTCAACCAGTGATAGATTGGATCGATTGCGACAGTCCCTTTTAGATGAATGTAGTGGAAAAGAAAGTGAAAAATAAGTTTGTTTAAAAAACACCAATTTCTCCTTCTATTCTATTTCAATCTAGTATAATGCACTCTCATTTAAACTGTTACTCTATGCCCTAATCAATAAATTCCGGAAAATTTATAGTTGTCGTTGGCAAACAAAACATTTCTCCTGCTCAATATTTGATAACTTTAAAAAATTTGATACATATAATACATTTACTTTTAAAAAATATTAAATTTTTACATTTTCTAAAAAGAAACTTAGAGCATTTTCATCGTAAATGCCTGCAAGCTGGGGCTATTTCTTCAGCTCACCCTTTCTATTTTGCACCATATGTAATTTAACATTCTTTTAAATATATACTTTACGCAGATTCCTTCTGGACTCAGTCCAGGTGTTACAACAATCACTGTGTTAATTCGTCCCACCACTTGCACAATATAGGGCAGTTCAATAAATGTACCGCGGTAAATTGGGTGTGAGGTGGAACGAATAGAACACTGGACAAGACTTGTACAACAATTACATTCGACCACGTTTAATGGACCTAAAATATAATGTGTATAACCTCATTGAAAGCAAGAAAGTCCATCCATATCTATTTTATGGGGATATACATGTATTTCTCAAATGTTTTCAATTCGTAGTTTAAACAATCTATCGACCTACCACCGTTGTATTTGTATAGTTACAACAGTTGTTCATAAAGATGTGCGAATTTTTGTAAACCGCATAAATCATTAAATTCATCACATTTACTGCATGTATGTTTTAGTAGAGAAACGTACATGTCGAAGCAAAATTAGTTAGACACAAGAAGAATTCAACCTAGAACATTACCCCATTTTCAAAAATAAATTATTGGAAAAATTAAACACATCATACCTTAGCCTCATTGGCGTGACTTGAAGATGCATTTCTTTCTGGATAAGCCTCTGATGATTTAGCAACCTCTTGGGACTCTTGCGAATAGATAGCGAAGTTAGGACAATTTGAATCGTCGTCACGACCATAATCCGAGCTCATATTGAAGATAGCAGCAGCTGGAGGCACCATCATAGCAGGCGGTGTTGGAGGTGGAGGAACACTAAGGAGAACGGGAGCATTGACATGCCTTGTGACCGGCGGTGGCAAACCACCGAATAGATCGTCGGAAGACCCTTGATTTTGACGAGTTGACCCTTGTGGGGGAGGGAAACATTGCTGTGGGGCTATTCCACTAAAGGGATTTTGTGGTTGTTGTTGTTGTGGTGGTGGTCGCGAATTATCATTTTGCTGGTTGTTGGATGTGAATGGCAACGAATTGCGGTGATTGCTATTCTGGTTATTTTGTTCATTTTGTTGATTACGTTGGTTGTTGTAGTTCCACTGGCGGAATGGTGTAAATGTATTGCCGGAGGGCTGGTCCTGATTGTTATAGTTTGAAGAATTACCAAAGTTGTAATTTGAACGACCAGACATATTGAAATTCATTCCCCCTCCGCTACCGCCACCAGCACTGCCCGTAGATGCACGGTATTGATTTCCGCCACCTCCGCGATAATTGCCTTGGTTATTACCATAACGATTGTTATAACCGCCACCACCCCCACTGTTATTGAAATTTGAATTTCCACCACCACGAGAATACATTGGTGCCTGCGTGATCTCGTTTTGGTTGGGTCCATTCGACACCGACTGCGACGAGGTCGGGTTAATTTCTTGCGTAGCTTCTTTGTCGGTGGAATTTCTAGGTTGGAGGTTGGAGTCCACTGGTGCTGTAGGGGTATGTGCTTGACTGTTATTACGTTCTCTCGAACCTGGCAAGTTTAAAGTGCCATCGGTATTAATATGCACACTTTCCAAATTACGACTTGCGCTATGCCAACGGTCTTGCATGTCCATGATACTGGACAATATATCTGTATTTGCATTGTCACGATTCGCCACAGGTTGGGGTACGTGGTTTGGTTTAATACGGCCGAGCAGTAAACCTTTACGTGATCTTTGTGAACCATAATTGGATATGCGAACGGATGTCTGAACAGCTGTTCCTGAGCCAGTTTCAATGTGAATTTCACTTTCAATGTTTCCACCTGCATCACTGTCGGAAAAGTACTCTAGATCATTCGCACCCCCAGTCAGTGAAAGCCCTGCACTTGATCCGGATAAGTGAGACGTGAACCTTGGATCGGGCTTGACGCCCAACTGTTCTGCCAAACGTTTGCTAGCTGTCATTCTCACTCCATTTTCGGAGTATTTTTTAGCTTTTTTAGCTGAACGCACTTTGCGGCGGCGTCTTCGTATGACCTTTTTCGTTGCCTTTATGGCAAATTTCTCATCGAAGTTATTCACGTCATATTCGACCACGTAGGTGCGTTGGCGGGCACGTCGACGCCTTCTTCGCTTGCGTGTGGGTTTTCTCGCAGTTCCGCTAGCACTTTTTCTACTTGTTGTACGACGGGTAGTTGTCGTTGTCGTCGTCGTTGTCGTAGTTCTAGGTCTACCTCGTTGTGCCGAACTGGTGGTTGTTGTAGTGGTTCTCGCTTGCAACCTTGCCATATTTGCTGCAGTGTGTCTCAATATGGCTGCTCGTATACGTTCGTTCTGTCTGGTTCTTAAGATTCTTGGTTGTTGTATTTCTCTTACTCGTAACCTAGTTTCGGGTATGCCCATATCTCTGATATCTTCGTACAGCATATTCAGATCTTCTTGGTCGTCTTCATCCTCCTCATCATCCTCTGAACCAACACAATTGTCACAAAACCAGGATCCTTCAGGAATTTCCGACAATGGTGGTTGCAAACAGTCCATGTGGTAACCTTGATTGCATTCATCACACAGCAGCATAACATCCTCCCGATCTGGACTGTTGCACACTTCACAGTTAGTAACATCCTCCCCCGGCTCGTCGTCGTCATCCAATATTAACTCCTTAGCCGCGTTCGGATCTACATTTATCTCGCGTACGATTTTCCGATTTTCATACGATTCGCGCACGATAATACGTTGAAACTCGAGACGATCAATCGGACATGTTTGAACGTTCTTTGACCACGCTTCGATGCAATTTGCACAAAATATGTGTTGGCACGATGATGGTGAACCGATTTCTTGTTGACGAAACGATAACAAACAGATTGGACACTTTTCCAAGAGTTCGTTGCTGCTGCTGTCAGATGTGAAACCCCGATCCTCTGCTTGTTTCTGTGCTGCATTATTGTGGGGAGATTTCGGTTCGCGTTCGTCTTCCGAAACGATATACTTTTTCATAACTTTACCGCGCGATTTTTTACGATCCGTTATCTGCAAAGAAAGAAGAATATATAGAAGAGGTGGTTAGAGATTTATTTTCGATACATTTAATAATGTTACAAATATAAAAAGAATTTCTTCTATGCGTGGCGAAAATTTTTAAGTATAAATATAAATACAATGAAGTCTCTCCCTAATCCGAAGCTGTCTGTTTCATCTCATTTAAATAATAACGCGTGGAGGTCGGTCCTATCGATCTTATTACAAAACTTTTTTTAAAACGAGATCATGCAACAAATATTTTCGAAAACGTAGACAGCGCTATTATACCAACGGTATGTCGAGTTAAAACCAGTGATGCTATACAGAGTTTTAATACCTACATCAAATGGGCCGGAGAGAGTGAGTTTAGTGTGAAGAGTATTTTATTTTTAAAGTATTTAAAAATATCGGCAATACAAAAATCGTTGACGAATATTTTTGTGTTTATCGATGTATTTTTACTTAATGTACATAACTGCATTAAAATCTCAATTTCTAAAAAAAAAAGTGGTCTTAGAGACTTTGCATGTTAGGCCTGCGATATGTATGTATATATCTTCGTTGGTTTATTCGGATTAGCGAGACTTCACTTTATTAGCATTATACAAATGTATGTATGTACTTTTTTAATAACACTTGTCTTCTTTACATGGATAAATGATCAGTTTTAATACAATAGAAATAATTTACTCATTCAGGTTTAATAAAATATTATAAATAATCGTATTTTTAAAGTTTATATTAATTAAGTTCTTCGTTTATTTATATGAAAATGTTTATACTTTTATTATGTTTACTTTATTTATATCTATAATGTTCACCCTGCAATCTTAACACGTAGTTTTACATGTAAACCATAATCTATTACATACCAAATTTATCAGAACAATACTTTTATAGTTTTGATATTATTACAGAGTATTATTAATCAACCCAATGTCACTGAAAGACAAGGCTTGTTGCGTTGTTGTGAATTAACACGCTTTCTATTTTTAGATTCTCAACTAACGGCACCTACATGTTTTTCGACGAATGCGAACGTCTCTGTTTCAGAAGCTTTAACTAGACATGCTGATTGACTCGGCACTTATACTGACACTTCTTTCACTAAGCAAATATCTTATAGCTGTAGAGCCTAGTATTTCTATAGTGTTAATAACAATTTTGGACACATTTTCATATCTGATGTGCACAAAAACAGATCCGTCAAGGACACGTTTCAAGTCCGTAAAAGTTAAAAAAAAATTGAGGTTTCCACCCTTAGAGTTAACTTTACAACTCTGTTTTATTTACTCAAAGAGTATTTAATAACCTAGAGTAAACGTAACTCTCTTTGTTCTAAAAATGCGAAAAACTAAATCTTGGTGCGCTGTTAACATTGAGAGAGTTGAGTGAAAATAAAATTAGAGTTTTTGTTATATGGATATTTCCTGGCGTTGCGGACGCACGTTTTTTTTTTATTCTGTAGTTTCTCGAAAAGTTGAAATATTTTGAAGATTATGCTCATATTAAAAAATTTAGATTTTGGACAGTACTATAATATTCTTTTAATGAAATTTTACTTAAAATGTATTCAAAATTATCGCTAACACAAAGTGCGTTACGGATAGGCTTGCCAGATGGTCGGGATTAGGCGGGATTTACCCGAATTATCGCGAAAAGCCGGACTTTCAAGAAATTTAAATTTTTGGACAAATTGCAGCATTTAATTTAAAAGACTCACTATTGATTTGGGAGAAATTCCCAAAGTTCTACAAATATCACATTCAGTTGTACAGCGACTACTGCAGTCTTCGAGCTGTTTATGGAGAATTGCCTAAAGATATACCAAATGACAAAATATGGTCACATTTTTTTACCAAATGTGGCAAAGAAAATCACTTGAATTTGTTTAAATTGATCTAATTTATATTTTCTTTACCGATAAGTAACGCTCATTGTGAAAATTTTTTTAAAAAATGTATACACGAAAAATGGAAACCGAATGTCTTTTAATCTTATAAAGGATAAACTAATTATAAGATTGAATATTGAAGCTGTCAGAAATTCCAGTCATTTTAAACATCTGACGAGGGAGTAAAACTAGTCAGTTCTATGAAAAATAGCACAATGTATATGTGGCAAAAATAATATTAGCCTATGTATACGTATAAGTTATATCTGCATATTGTTATGTTTGAGTTTTTTTTTAATCCATTATAATAATGGTTGTTATCAGCATGAAACTGCAATGGGTTTTTAAATAATATTTCTTAATAAAAAATGTCAAAACTAATATAATATGATCTTTTCATTTGTCCCGACAAATCCCGCTTTTTAGTTTCGGTTTTCCCGACTTTTCGAACTCGGTGCCCGGCAACCCTAGTTACGGACACACACAAATTTCCACAGCAACTTGAAGTGTCTATGAAAATTTGTGAAATTTAGCGAAATTTCTTATGTGATCAGTATATTCCTTTTTGTAAAATTAAGAAGACATTTTGGGGTTTCATAAACAACTTACTTCACATTTAAAATACGTTTACCCTTTATGCTACCTTAATCTAAATGTGTGTTCCGGACACACGTTGCGGAAACACGCATTATTCTATGGATAACACAGAGCGACAAAAAATACAATACCTGTGAAATTATACTTTTTTTCTGGTTGGTGCTACTGAGCATTACAAGAATCTGTTTTTTTTTAAATTTCGCAAAACC
Organism: Muscina levida; assembly: GCA_964034835.1. Classification (NCBI taxonomy): domain Eukaryota; kingdom Metazoa; phylum Arthropoda; class Insecta; order Diptera; family Muscidae; genus Muscina; species Muscina levida. The sequence goes on along the minus strand of OZ035880.1, from coordinate 65,184,350 downwards.
CCCAAAATCTTAAATTACTTAAATAAAAAAAAAAACGGTTTTTCGTACTATTACGCACTTATAAGCCAGGAACGCGGGTAAATATGAAATGATTTTGAGTTTTTTAACGGATTCGGAAAGAACAGACTTTCCAACGATATTTATAGTTTGTTTTGTTAAAGTTCAACAAATTCATTATATGATTACAACAGCGCATTCAAAGTTCTCTACTTCTTCTACTTTCACAAAAACAACAAACTGGTGCGAATTGAGTGACTTTTTTGATAAAACAATTTTTAATATGATTTGGAATATTATAAATTTGCTGAACTTTATAATTTGTTTTTTTTTTATTTTCTTTGTTCAACCTCTTTTGTGAAACGTGACGTGATTGGTGTGTGATGTGACAGAAATTTCCTTTTTGATAATTTATGACAAAATTATTTAAAAAAAAAAAAACATTTATTTGCGAAATTAGGGAATATTATATAATTTATAATCACGAATGCAACATTAGAACGTCAATAAAGTAAAATCCAAATTTTGCAGCTACTGATCATTTTTTAAAATTAATGAAGTTACAACACAGTAATGATGTTCATTCATGTGAATTACTCTATGCTGACGACTCACTTCTTTATTCTCACAACGAATCCCCTTTAAAAGCACTTGAGAATGTTAAAAACCATTTAATAAAAGTGAAATCTTTCTATGATGACTGGGGTGTTAAAATAAACCTTTCTAAATGCGAAGCAATTTGTATAAGGAATGCATCGGGTAAATGTAAGTGGTCCGTGGTTCCACACGGTAAAACACTCAAGCTTTTTATTGATAATGTAGAAATACCATTCAAAAATTCTTTAAAATATCTGGGAATTAATTTGGCAAACTTTTTAAATTCAATTGTCACGCAAGATTACAGATTAGTAAATCTTATAGAATAATAAATCGTTTTTCGAGACTGTTGTCTAATCCAAATTTTGCTTGTAAAACTAAAATGTTGTTATACAAAAGTGCCATCCGACCAGTTTTTCTTTACGGATTTCCAATTTGGTTTAGTATATCTCCAATTATAATGAGAGAATTGGAGATTTTGGAAAAGAAAGTTTTCCGACATTGTGTTAGAAAATACTTCGAGTCAAACAATAAGCGTTATTCAAATCGGGTAATTTATAATGATGCAAAAGTAACTCCTATTGGTTTATATGTATGCGATGTTTTAGAACGATTTATAGCTAGATTACCTATTCACTCAAATTCAATCATGGTTGATATTTACAATGAGCAAATTAATTTTAGTTGGACAAACACTAACTATTTGTCACCGATTGGTTATTGTAATGAACCAACTCTAAATTCTAACTTCACTAATAACTGTCATAATTTCTATTTAAAATCTGTATTTGGTACTCACAGAGGTTAGCCCCTCTGTTTGTTCTTATCTTTAGTAATTTATTTTATATTATTTTTAATTTTTTTATTTGTTTTATACATTTTATTTAGATATATTTATAATTAAATTTTGTGTATATTATTTAGCTTTACGTCTAATAACTGAGATTTTAAGCTCTCAAATTAAAGGAGACCCGGGAGCAAGGACGTTTTCATATATTATGTTTTATTTTTGTATTATCAGTTTATATTCAAGTTTGGCACTGTTTTCATCCTTATGTAGTTAAGGCAATACTTTATAGCCTTTAGTCTGTGTCTGTTTTTCCAAATTTATTTCTAAATTCACTTATTGTACATAAAAAGGCTCAATAAATGTAACTTGAAACTTGAAACAACACAGTAAGTAACAAATATTGTGTGTTAAAGGTGCACTTGTATCATCATTAAATATGTTATTTAAAATTCAATGAGGTGACCAACTCATTAATGGAATTTTGCAGTCCGTTAAATCATAAATAAAAATAAGATAAGCTTTGCACATTTAAATTTAATATGATTTAAGTATTTTTAAAAATTTATATACATTTTTTTTTTTGTTTTCCATCACGGTGGACCTTTCTTGGAAATACCCATACTGAAGGCATTTATTGGAATAACTTAAATCTAATAAATGTAAAGAAAATGTAATGTTTAAGATGTGCAACAGCTGTGTCAACCAAGGAAGAAATTATTCTTGTTAACTTGGAATAACTTTGTTAACGGATGAAATTGTAAAAATATCGTATATGGCGTTTTTTTTAGACATATAGAACTTCCGATATGGATAACTTTAAAACTATCGTTCATACCAATGTAGTGTGAACACTATATTTTTAACACTTTAAAAAGTATATTAAAAATGTTTATCATACACTTTGTCTGGAATATGATTGCAATTTACTTATGCTCGCTGTTGTTTCACTTTTAATTATTTGTGAAAATTCTTCAGTCTTTTTGTACAACAACATTTTCCCATTTTCCAAAAATAGGCAAGAATTTAAAACAATATTAATTTTTAATTTTTTTTAAGCTTACAAAACCAGACATCCGATTTTAATACCAAAATACGGTATTTTTGAATTTTTTCCTCATAAAAAAATGAATTTACTAGTTCAAACTCAAATGTTTAATTCAATTGTTCTATTTCATTTCAACAAATGTTCAAAATTATATCGAACTCGTGTGTTCAATAAAAAATTTTCAACCGATGAAAAACCTAATAACGAGCAATTGTTCGAATTAAAGTTATTTATAATGAGTTTGGTTTCATCGTTCGGTAAAAGATCTATTCTATTATTGCTAATAGAATTTGTTTTACAAGAGTTGTGTGAAATGGATTGGATGAAAAGAAAAGTTCTGAATGAATATAAAGTAAGATATTCAAGAAATTTTTCTCAAAAGATATTATTGAAAAAAGAAAACCGCCTTAACTCACTCGGTAGTTTATCCTAACTATGTGCAATACGTACTAAAATGATGTTTCAAATATGGTGATATAGATTCTCGGTATCACTACTTAAGGTCTTCTAGTTGAGTGAGAAAAAGGGAAGATATTACATAAAGATGTTTAACAAAATAATCAAATTAACAACCCACAAAGATACACATATTCGGAAATATGATCTCTTTTTTGAACATTAAAAGCAATTCGGACAATGGCATTTACAGCTCTCCTTAGTCTTAAGGAATTTTCAAGACTTGTCCCGAAAAAAATATCTAGACAATATAAAATTTGATTAATAATAAGAGCGTAAGTTAACTGTCAATTAATTGTCAAACTTCCAGTCCCATACACCTAGGATGTTGTAAAAAGTCAACTCTGAAATTATCTAAAACTATATTAAGATTAGACTGTCTATTATTAACTGTATAATAGCCTTGGTTTTAGACGGATTTATTTTAAGAGAATTTCTGGATGTCCACATCGAAATACGACTTAAACAGTTATTGATTTCACTTTCAAAGGAATCAAAATTAGGTGGGCTAGAAGAAAACAAAATCATAATATCATCCGCAAATATGCCAATACAGATCTACACGCAGGTTTTGAAAATTTAATTTTGTATTACAGTTTCTGCAACATAGTAGTATAACCAATACTATTAAAAGCTTTTGTCAAGTCCAATGAAATTAAAATATTAACATTACCATGGTTAGCATTTTGCTTTACTGAATCAGTAAGACTTAGAAGTAAAGATGTTGTGTCATAATCCTTACGGAAAGTATATTGAGAATCAATAATATGATTATCAACATGGCAAAAGCATTTTATCTTTCATTAACACTGGCAGAAGCGAAATTGGTCGTAAAATCTAATACATTAGACTTCGGAATTGGCACAATCCTGGCAGTTTTCCATGCTAATGGAAACTCTGGACTCATCAATATTTCATATGAGGATAGATCAGTTTAAAATACTGGGGAGAAACACCATCAATGCCAGTAGATTTAGATTAAATTTTCCCTAAGGCATATAAAACACCACCTTCGATAGCTCAGTGGAAGCGACGTAGACTAGCAATCTGAAGGTGCTGGGTTCGATATCCGGCGGGGGCACTGGCTAAATCAACATCGATGAAAAAATTACTTTTCAAATACTTTTAAGTTCTCCAGCCAACAAAATTCATCCTAGATGCTTCCACTACAAAAAAATCCAGATTGCGCAAGGTTCAAGGAAAAAGGATTTATCAACATCGCATATATATCAACAAGCCAGCTGGCGCCATCTTTGGTGGAATTATATTTTCTAATAACAGACTTTGCTTTGTTACGATATTTGCGATAAACTTTTAGTCCGCCCTTCGTCAGAACGATTTAGTTGGCAATATTTATACGCAAGATCTCTTAGAGATATAGCTAAAACAATTTCTGGCGATCTCATCCAGTTATTATCAGTAGAACGTAGTCTCCTACAATCGGAACAAACGAAAATAAATTTTCAAATAAATTTCAGGAATAGACTTTATTGATATTTCTTTAAACAGAAGTCTAACGTCTGAGAATAGGTCGAAGGACAAGTTGAACTAATAGCGCCGATGAACAAGGATTATTTCCTGGCTCTGATGATGATGGTAGTTCTAGATAGAATTAGCGAAACAGTAAGTTATACCACGTATGAAAGTACGAGCCTCAAATCCTAAATGTATTGTGAGTAAATACTATTCTTATTTTTTCTTCTATAGTAAACATCAACTTTTAATTTTTGTCCAGCCCCAGGTACCATGACATAAACAAACTCTCGGGGAAATATCCGACTTTCTATCAACCTATCATCTAATTACAGTCCACTACGTGCCATATATAATCTTACGTCAAAAACTCTTTTTCGGTGTGGTCCATGCAATATAGCTAATTGTCTACAACATGGAAACTAGTCAAAATTCTACATTTGCGATGACTGCCATATAAGCAGGTATTTTTATAATATATAAAACTGAACTAAAAATTAAAAAAGCAAATAAACATAAAATAATGATTTTTTACTATTAATTGTATATACTTAATTTTAAAAGTATATCGATTTAGTTTCACTCTTAATTACTGTAACACATATGAACAATTCCCACATGAATTAAGACGATTACACTACATATTGTAGGTAAGATTTTCTAAATTATTCAGGCGTGTATTATTATGTAATATATTATTTTGACCGTATAGGCTTTATATTTCATTATAAATTACAAATAAATAAATAAATTTTGAATATTTTCTCATATCTTAATGATTTTGGATAATGTTAACCTGGAAAATTCCCGATAATTTAGAAATTAATAATGACAAAGACAGACGTTATGTGTGAATTTTGGGAGGAGAAGTTTACAAGATAATAATAGGAGGCGCTGTGGTGCTGGACAGGCCATGGCATAGTAGTTAGAACATGCGACTACCATGCGGGAGATCCGTGGTACGATTCCCGGCTCCAGTCATCTACATTTTTCTTTCATTGCCGGTACCCTCGATGTTGTCGACTGCAACTTTGCAGTATTAGTGTCGAGTAAATCGGCATGTCTACAGCTTTTTGTAGGATTTTTTAACCATGGCGTAGTAAATTGTCGTCTAATACATTTTGTTGTTGCAGTGTTGTAAATGTTAGAAACATTGTAAACATTAGAAAGATTAACAAGATCCAAGGGTGAAAACCGTTTGCGAAATTTTTTTTTAAAGAATTGTCTTTTAAATCGGTTTTGTAAAAAATACTTTAGTTGTTTTTTAGGGAGAGTTACTTGCTTGAAAGTGTAAACGTCATGCAATAATTAGTGAGAATGACCGTGTAAATCAAACGCAAGAGGAACTTGCAGTAGAAATGAATAGATATATAGGTTCGCACCACCTCAAATTTGATGAAATGTAACTAGAAGGAGACGTGCTGCTTTGCTATAGGTTCATTGTGTGTCGTATGCCAGCATTAAAGTTTCAATCGGAAACATCACTCTTATGATGCGCCGGTGGCAAGGTAAAAATGCCCGTTTTGACTAATCCGCCAGAGAAATTGCATTCGTTTGATGATGATGGCATTTGGAGCCGAAGTTGTTGATCAACCCGGCTACAATCAGGGTTATATGGTAATGGCGTCTCTTTACTATCAAAATTAACAATTTTTCTAAATATTAATTACTTCTAAACATTAAGATTCATTCAAGGGCAAATATCGAGCGGATGGTATACTACCACCACCAAATGAAGATCGTAAGTTTCTCTTCAAAAATATTTCGTGTGAAATTCGACAATTGAACAAGATTAGAGTTTTGCAATTTTTACTGCGACTAAACTATAAATGATCGAAAAATTGCAAATTACTGCATGAGTGTAATGATTTGGTCAGATAGTTCAAAGACGCATTGAATACAATGCATTCTGACGAATATAAAATCAATATCAGAGCCTACAAAAGAGGCGCTGAAGGCACACAAATCCGTTGACAGTGTGACCGACGAGGATGAAGCGACCTGATCATCCATTCCAATTCCAGCGTATTCAGCTCCCGTTAGATAGGCTTATAAGATCTCGATTTCCTTCCAATTAATTGAAATTTGAACTATCTGTGTTTTATTATCATTCTAGTTTATCTGAAGACGTTAAGTTGGGGCGAGACAAAGTTCGCCGAGTTCGCTAGTTGCTTATAAATTTGTAATTATTTGTAATAAATCCTGCATATATTAGTACATTTTATATTTACAGGATTTTTATAAAAATACAAATCAACTTTTCTGTTTCTTTCTTGTTTTAGGCGTCCGAGCCACTGGGAAATGCCCATAAGTGTATGTGGGTTAAGGGTAAATGCGTTTTTTACAATTTAAATATTATTTGAATGTTGAAAAATTTATTGCGGTCAATCCTTTGTGGGATTGAAAATTTTTTGTTGTTCCGGAATAGTATAAAAATGTTTGTTATTAAGCTATTGAATAAAAATCGGTATCAAAATCAAATCAACTAATTGGAAATTTTTAAAAGGTACACTGAGTAAAATTTTCTTTTTAACTTTTCCGAAGAAAGCGTTATTTCGCAATATGCCTATTTTGAAGTTTTGAAATATATGATGGGTTCTATTCTTTCCGTATATGTATAAGTTTCGCCATACAAATGTAAACGCATAAATGTTAACAACGTAAATTATACAGAAAGCTTACTTTTTTACGGGTTACAATATAATTTATTGTAGGATAGCTTATATACAGCTTAATATAAACAGAGGCAGCAATTTGTATTGAACAAATTAAGCGCAAAGTAAGTAAACACGACTCAAAATACGAAAATGAACGATATCTTCGAACATTTTAAAATGTTGTAAGCTAGTCGATACGATCATTAAGGCCAAATTATAGAAATTATTTATAAATAGAATGAGCATGTCATTTAAAATACTATATGTAAGAAAAAAGAATCTTTCTGTTCAATAACATTATCGACTTAAGTAGAGTATTTAAAGCCAGATAGTTAAAGTTTCGGTAATATAAAAAGAACATTTTTCTAGGCATTCCATGAATGAGGTCAAATTAACATATACATTATGGTTATATTACCCACTAAAATAAAACATTTAACTATGTTAACTTAATTTATGTTTAGTATACAACATAGTATGAATTATTGGAATTTCTTGACACAAAGGGATATAAAGAAAAGTGGACACGAAATATATCGATTTTCAAATCGAAAAATTTGATATTAATAATACGAGATAGCATCACTAACTCAAAACTGTCGAAATGGCGTATGGAGCACATGAATCCCCGGACGGCGATATTATACTAAAGAAAATTGGGAAATAAATTTACCTACATGACAGTTGAAGGTAGCAAATCATTGGACAAAATAGAAACAAAAAAGACCAATATATTGACTGAGAATGTGGCATACAAATATAACTATTGGTGGCATGTAACTGGTCGATTTCCCAGAAATATCAAAAGACCAATTTTAATATAGTTCGGACTCGTGCAACCGCCGATAAATTCAGTTCCCCGATTAACGCAAACGAAATTTTCTTACATTTCAATTTTCCCAAGTGCAACTTTTTTTACAATTACAACTCAACCAAAAAATTATTGCCCCATTACGGTTTATAACTCAACTCAGTTGGGTTGTAAATTAAGTTTTAATTTTACAATGTAGTATTATCGATTAAAACTTAACCTGTGTAGTTCACCTAAAAATTACAACTGAACCAAACAACTCAACCAAAAAATTACAACTAATCAATATCAGTTGTTTCCAATTACAACTCAATTGAGTTGAGTTATAAACCGAAATAGGGGCAAATGTCACAACCGAATAATCAGTAGTTTCTCTAAAACGTTGAAATCGACGATCCCCAGTTACTACGTTATAGAGAATTTCGATCTCGGCTGAAGTGGGACGGGAGCGCAAAAAAATATAAGGTCCATGGGGGGTAAAAAAAATGTGCTCTTTGGTTCTTTATGATGACCACCCATTTTTTTTTAAGTTTATTTTGGAACAATTCCTTATGCTTCAACTAAAAATAAACAAATAGTTGATACCATACCATAAATTATACACAGTCCCATAATCGGGCTTTCAAGTATTGGTACTATACATACATGCATTATTTTAAATTGAATATTATTATTATGTAGTAATATATATGTACAATAATTACACAGTGCGACATTTCTAAGGTCATCGTCTGGTGCCGCCTTCGTACCCAGATATTTTTGAAGTATATACCGAGACTAAAAAAATCCCCAAAGGATTTGGCCCCATTACATCGAAACATTTTTTTATGGATATTCCAATATTTTCACCCCAACACAATTTTTTATAATTTTTACAGCGTCCATATTTCATAAACTGTTCGGAATTCTTTCCTTTCGCCTTCGGCAAAGTTGTAGATCTAAACCAGAGCAAAAAAAGTCTCGAACAGACCAACCCAAAAAAATTGCATCCAGTGCATGAAAATTGCAAAAATATGGGAAAAAAGGAAATTTTTTTATGATATTTTCCACACAAAATATACTTCGTTGTACTCCGTGGCGTATGAATTATGTGGAATATTACTTGTTATAATCATAATTTTATGGGGAAAATATCATGAAAAAATAACCTTTTTTCTCATATTTTTACAATTTTCATGCACTAGATGCAATTTTTTTGGGTCGGTCTATTTGAGACTTTTTTTGCTCTGGTTTAGATCTACAACTTTGCCGAAGACGAAAAGAAAAAATTCCGAACAGTTTATGAAATATGGACTCCCTAAAAATGGTCACAAAATCGTATGGCGGTGAAAATATTGGAGTATCCATAAAAAAATGTTTCGATGTAATGGGGCCAAATCCTTTGGGGATTTTTTTTAGTCTCGGTATATACTTCAAAAATAGCTGGGTACGAAGGCGGCACCAATTTATGTGTTGCACTGTGTTATAGATTAACGTAAAGAAAATAAAAAAAAAAAACTACTCTTTTATTTTGTACAAAGATAAAATGTAAGCTATGTTTAGGGGGTTAAAAAGAAAAGTTATTGGTTGAGCCACCAAAAATTTTAAGTATTCTTGTTAGGAATGATTGTATTTTCTGATGTTAATCGATTACAGTGAATTGTTTTGATATTGGCTCGTCTATAAATGTGGTAAAATATAGGAATGCCGTTGTGGTCTTGCATAAATCCTTCTTTATCTAGGTATACAAATGCTTCAGGTGGTACATAACCTGTTATTAACGTGCTCATTATATATATGTCGCAGGTATAGTACGGTGCAAAAATTAGATTGTTCTGTTTACAATCGAAGCTCTTCATAATGTGGCTTGTGGCCTTCGATAGCTCAGTGGAAGCGACGTAGACTAGCAATCCGAAGGTGCCGGGTTCGATTCCCGGCCGGGGCACTGGCCAAATTAACATCGATGAAAAATTAATTACTTTTCAAATACTTTCGAGTTCTCCAGCCAACAGATCTATAATGATGTTCATGCTCTCAAACATTTTCTTCCGAAGACTCGCAGTTTCTCCATACAAGATATCGAAATATTATACCATATTGGCATCCGTAAGTTAAGATAGGCCGTATTAGAGCCTGATACAATAAAATTTTCACCATGGGTTTTAAATGTTTCGAGAAACTCGAGACTTAAAAATCTGTATATCGATGTGTTAATTAAAGTATAAAAATTTGTCGAGGTTAATGGATAGGTATTTAACAATTTGTTTGTTTTCAATTGTTTTATTTTTTTTTTTAGATTTTATACCAAAATTTTTCCAATTTTTTTATGTCACTGTTACATTTTCCAACAGGGGGACGGATGATGACCACCCATGTGCGTGTACTTAAGATATAAAAGATATTATTAAAAAAAATATTTTTTCCCTGTGCCTACTTGCTTCAAACACGATTTCTTGCCTATTTTATTTTTGGGTTAGAAATAGGTGTCGGTGGGTTGAGTTGGCATCACCATAATACCCAAGTACACCCATACACAGCATTAGATCTTTCATTTGAGTTTCCGCACAAAGGAATTTATCATAGAAACCGCTTTTTTGACCCCCAGGACTCCAGGGACCCCGGTGCCAACTTCGACCTTGATTTTCGCGTTTTATGGCGTATTTAGGAGCGTATTTATTTTATTTTTTGCTAAATAAATTAGTTGTTATTTCATATTATTTTGTGACGACATTGCAACTATGCAATTCTGTATATATTGGGCTCAACAATCTCATTTAATCCAAGAGGCTTAATTTTCTACCTAGCACAATAAGGCGGGAAATTTTGTAATTTATAACTACGCTAAATTAATAAAATTTTCAAACGAATAATGCAAATTTTATGCAAATCGCTATTCCATACATGGCCCGAATAATTGACATACGATGGTAGCCGAATTCCCATTTGTTGGATACAACTATAAATTTTGGTCTAATTTTAATAATTTTTCGTTGCAAAGAATTCCAGATATCTGGTGCATATTGCTGTTATCAAATAAGACAAGTCTGTATAATATTTACAAATATTAACAAATAATCTTGGTTGAACATAATCATACTGCATATGAGCTAAACAATAGCACACCACACACAATTCTATGTGTAATTTCATACATATGTACCTTACAATACATATATTGCTATTATTGATATGTATACAATTTTTTTTAAATATTGTTTTTAATTCTACAAATTTGATTATTAAATTACACATTTTTTGTATCAATAGATTTATTACCTCACTGCCACTCGTGGAACCATCTGATATGCCCACATCCAAAGGGTTTACGCGGCGGCCGCCTCGTCTCTGACGACGTAAAGCAGCATTACGTTGAAATTCATCAGAATCTTCCTCGTCTTGGACAACCGAGAAGTCATTAGATTTGTTATTACGCTGACTTTGTCGGCTTCGAAGACCTACCGAAGAAGAAGGTCCTCCTCCTTCGCCTTGAAGACGTGTTGATCTTTTGCTTTTTCTGACGTTCTTGACATCATCATCGGTGTTATTTTCCGAAACCGAAGAAGAGGAGGATGACTCGTCGGAATCGCCAAATTCTATACGCATGAGAATGCGACCGTGTTTTCTTTTCTGATCACTAACATTACGAGTCTGATAGCGATTGCGACTACTCGAGGGTCGGGTGTCCAACTCGCTAGAATCACTGGAGTCATCCGACATGTTTGCAATTAATTTCACAATAAAGCCTCAGTGTACTTCAACTGGAGCATGTGTAGAGAGACTTTGAATGTTGACTCTTTTAATTTATTCAGGCTGTGAATCTATTATTACTATTCTATCAATGTATTTCCAATATTTATAAGTAAATAATACTATATAAATTAGACTTGATTTGTTTCATTTCTTTCTTTTTTTTTTGTTTTTGCTGTTTAATATATTCGTTTGGTCTTGTTAATATGTATGTAGAAGACAAGAAGGGACGAGTGAGTGAGAGAGCGCGAATGTTTGATAACTACGGCAAACAGCAAATGGGTATCGGCCGCAGTTGTAGTAGTAGCAAAGCAAACACCGCTTTTTCCACAAACTGATGCGGTGTAATCGCAATTTTCTACTCTTCTCTTCTCACCCCTCAGCGAACGGCTTATTTGAATGTTTGTGTTAGGGTGTCTCTGACAATACAAAAAAAAAAATCACCGATTTTTTATTCAGATTTTGTAAACAATTTCTTTATCTATAGAATTATTGTCTTTTAATTGTAAAAAATTTGATCAGGCAAATAAATTTACATTATTCGCATCTGAAAACTGTTCATCTGAATATTTTCTTTGTCCCTTCTTTTCATCGGCATGGACGACGGCGCTCGATGTTCGGGTTTCTTCGCTAGCTTTGTGGCACTATTTCAATCGCTTTTCTTTCTGTTAAAATTCACGCAATCCATACACTTTGTATCACTTATTAATTATTGATTGTTGTTTTACTAATCTTTAGCATCTTCGGTGAATTTTAATACGTTTTTACACATTTTTAAACTTTTTAACAAAATTCGGTATGCTCGCTTCGTATTTTTTGCTTGTGTGCTTTATATTTTACATTTATGGTATTGAAATGTTGTCAGCACTGTAAGAAGGGTATGCATACGCGACAAGAGAGAATTCTTTTCATAAAAGTGTTGCCAGCTTGATATAAACTAGAAGGGGACATTGTATTTTTTTATTTTATGAACTTGTAAATGTAAATTAAAAAATATTTTTTATTTATAGGTACTGGTTGCTGATTCTTATAAAATAATAAGGCCTTCTCTAATAAATCAAATTCTTTGAGAGATTCTCATTTAATTTTGGCACAAGACCGACAAATTACAAACGCAGCAAAATCGGTGAAAAGGTAATTGTGATGCAATTTTTTTTGCTCTGTTTTCAAACCGAATTGTTTTCCAGAACTTAGCTGATAATATTTTGCAGCAATAAATTCGCAGTGTTATGGATTTAAATATTGAATTTCTATAGATTACTTTAGTTTGCGGTCAAATTACTGAGGATTTTTCAAGCATAAGCGTATTCATCAGATGGTGAGAAGAAAAACTACAATAAGTAGGGTTGATACTTCCAATTTATTTATTAATACATTGTGATCTTGTTTGAAATCCAATTCAGCAAGGTTACAACAGTATTGGAGTTGGGATATTAAATGGAATTGTTTTTACTACCTTTAATAGCCTTCAATATTAATTCTTGGTAAGGAAGAGAATAAAACTGACAATAAAAATTTGTTTTAAAATTAAATGGTAAATTATGTTTCAGATTTTTATAGCCTTTTTACACCGGAACACATTTAACATATTTTCGCATTATTCTGCATCTTTGAAAGTTGCGGCCAAAATGCTAAAATTTTTACATGTATTTAGTTGTTGGAAAGAAGTTAACATATTTTCGCATCCATGAAAGATGTGAAACAAATGCACAGAGTTGAACTCTAAAAAGCTGAATTTAATAGCTTTTTTACACCGGAACGCATTTAACATATTTCCGCGTTAATCCGCATCTTTGATGGATGCGGCCAAAATGCTAAAATTTTTACATGTATTTTGTTGTTGGAAAGATGTTAACATATTTTCGGAAAAATACACTGAGTTGTACTCTGGAAATTGGAATTTAAGCGATTTTTCTCAGTAATGTTGATCCGGCAACCACCATTTTCGTCGTTTGTTTACATTTATCGGAAAAAATGCCAAACAACATGGACGGACAAAAAATTTACATTTTTGCCAAAATATTAATAAATGGTTATTCCAATTAGTTAAAACTATTCGCGCTTCGTGGAATACAGCCTCCGTAACAAAGTTAATAGGTTTGTGGCAGAAAAATATTGCAGTTTTCCAAGGCAAATGGAAAAATGTGTGAGCTGGACAACAGCTGACAATATGCAAAACTGCAGTGTCGAATTAATATTATGTCAAATTGATATTATGTCACAACAATACACCATATCATGTTTTTACAGGTCTTTTTACACGATTTTAAAATAACAGTCGATATAAATAAACTAATCGAACTTATCCTGTTTTAACAGGTTTTGTTTTTCAAATAACACGACAATATTAATTTGCATTTCCTTAAAATTATAAAATGATTATAATAGGCTTTATGAGGTTGTTGAACCAATCTAATATTTTTCCACTACAGTGTATCTTTTTTATACGATTTTTTTACACGGTATTTTCTGGAACGTATGTACCATGCATAAAGAGGATTAGGTGTATATTAAGTGGGATACACACTAGCAATCGTATTTGCTATGGTTAATAACTGTGATAAAGAATTTAACAAAAAATAGTTTTTACCGATGAAAGATGCTGAAGTTTTTTCAACATTAGTACTAGAGTCGCCAACACTTATAACCGATAAATCTGTAATCTGATTTTTCATACTTTAGTTTTTTTCATATGATCTTGAGCCACTCTAATGTTGAGCTACTAGGAAAATTCAATAAATATTTCTGATTATTTTTCCTCAATAGTTCCAGCTTACCATATTTCTCATATTTACAAACTACAACAATAACACTTGTGATTTAGTGTACACAAAAACTCGTAAAGTGGAACAAATTTCAGATAGTTACTATACTCAGAGAGGTAATGACAGTAGTGGAGTTGGGGTATAAGTTTATTAAAGTGTTTGACTAGTGGCTCAATCAGTCATGAGTTAACTTTACAGAAGAGATTCTAAATCAACGTTATAAATAATAATATTTTTATTATTAATATAAATAAAGCGTATGCTTTACATATCAAAATATATATTTACACTAAAGCCCCGACTTGCGTTGTTAATGGGGACCAGAGAAACGCGACGCAAATCGAATCACCTTTTTCTGTATAAATGCACTGAAATTTAATTTATTGGGGAAAATATTCAAAGCAGAGTAAAAAATTTTGTATTTTTGATTAAAAAAAAATATGAATACATTTTTATTTATTTCATTTACTTCCACAAATGTTTATAATTATTATAAAGAAATAACAAAACAATAAATTAAGAAAAATACATAACAAAAATTAAATTTATTTATATATGTATATTTTTAAGAAGTAGATGCAGTAAAAAATTTAACCGTTTTTAGCGACTCAAATCAAAATTAAAACGACGCAAATCGAACCGGTGCAAATCTGGGTCAAAACGGCACAACACGTACCGACGCAACTTGAAATTGCAAAGACGCAAATCGAATTTTTCCAGTTTTTAAAAAGCGACGCAAGTCGGGGCTCTAGTGTATAATAGCTTGTGCTGCATTTTGGACATCTTTACTTAGTCCCTTTTTTAGTTTCATTTCGAATTTGATTTCAAATATAGAAAGAAGGAGCGGCATGATAAAAAATATATGAAGACAACGTGTTCGTACTTACTCTGCGCATTTCATGCAGACATATGTTTGTCCCATTACTTTCAAAAATTTTTACAAAAATCAACATTTTATTTGTTGATTCAAAACTTGGCACTGTTTTTTTCCTTTTAACTAAAAAAATCGTTCTTACGACTAAAAAAAGTTGAATGAAAGTGTTTTGAAATTAATTATTGGCTGGTTAAACCATAGTTAAATTACAATTTGATACATATAGAAAACATAGACAAAGTAAGAAATCTAAATAATGTTACCAATATAATTCATAATGCTTTTACAAAAAACGCAACAAAATCTTTTCCTGTTAGAAAAATGTTTTTTTTCACGTCTATTGTTTTCATAATATTAATTTAAATAATAATTTACTTAACTAGACCAATTTATAATAAGTGCTGAAAATTAGAATCAAAATTAACAAATCTTTTAATTAATCACGAAAGGAGAAACAATCTATTAAAAAAATCTTGACGAACAAATTTATCGCACCGAATAAAAAGTAGTAAAAATGTGAAACTATTACATGTTGTACATCTTGTAAAAAAAATAGTTCACAGTTGAATATTTCATTTACTTTATTTCTCTACAATTCAAGAAGCCTAAAAGGCCAATTAAACTATATTACATAGTATTTAATATTGTTTTTTCTCGTGCAGTGAAAACAGTATATTACGTTTTAATAATTTCGTTTGTTTTTCTCCCGTTACGTTTCTAGCACTAATGTAACATCTCTGTATTTGCATGCGCTGTCAGTTTGATATGTTGTCAGCACTGCTTTTCGCCATGGTGTTTCAAAATTTACATCCGTTTCGCTCTTTTTGGTGTGAAATAAAAATCTGTAAAGATGGGTCGTATGCACGCTCCTGGGTAAAAATTGAATTTTCATGGATTTTTTAGTGAATTATGCATAATAACTGAGCAATCAGATAAGCGGCGACGTGTGATAAATATAAATAACTAGAAGTTATGGTGGAAAATGTGTTAATTAAGCGAAAAACTTGATATATCGTCCGTCCCGTCATCCATGTGGTGGTGCCTGTCGGACTGGTTGTGTTGTTTCGGTGCGTCGGCCGCTCATCTGTTTTGACATCGTTGTCAGCTCTATGCACCACATGCATGTTGCCGATTCTGACTTACATTTTTTTTTTGTACTTTCCTTTTGCTTACAGTAAGGGTATTTCCCAATCAGCTTTGCCCTACAGAAGGACTGTTCCCTCCTGGTTGAAGCTTAACGCTGAGGATGTTAAAGAACAAATTAAGAAGTTGGGAAAGAAGGGTTTGACTCCCTCCAAAATCGGTATGTACAAATGTTCGAGGTTATGATAGTGTTCCGTGATTAATTTGTTTACTTTTTATTTGTTGTTGTTTAGGTATCATTCTCCGTGATTCCCATGGTGTTGCTCAAGTCCGTTTTGTCAATGGCAACAAGATTTTGCGCATCATGAAATCTGTCGGTCTTAAACCCGATATCCCCGAAGATTTGTACCACATGATCAAGAAGGCTGTTGCCATCCGCAAGCATTTGGAACGTAACCGCAAGGATAAGGATGGTAAATTCCGTCTTATCTTGGTTGAATCCCGTATCCACAGATTGGCCCGCTACTACAAGACCAAGAGTGTCCTCCCACCCAACTGGAAATACGAATCCAGCACAGCTTCAGCTTTGGTTGCCTAAATGTGTTGTGGATTTGCCACGGGGAAAAACAGTGTTTTTAGTTTTTTTATATTTTACAAATATAAATCGTGAATAATAAAAAGAAAATGTAAAGTTTTAAATCAAACTTGGTAAAACTAAAAATGCTTTTGATGTTTATGAAATCCAGTGGTTTTAAAGACTTGAATACATGTGATTACCAACGTGTTTTGGAATTGTTGATAAACAGACAGAGCAAGCACATTGTTTGTTGAAGCGGCGGAAGAGAAGGACAACCAAGTCGCGAAAGAGATTTCTATGGAATCTATTCTATGGATAAATCGCACATTCAAATGATAAGTTTCCTGTTTCAAAAAGACAGTAGGAAGTATTTGTGGATGGTCAATTAGGTGTTATGAGAAAATATGTTAGGTACCACATCACATGTCTATAAGTTAGATTTCTTTAATTAAGACTAGTGCAAGTGTTTTGAGATATTTGTTAAAAAAAAACTATTAATTTAGTATACACTGTGGTGCAAAAATGAGCCAATGTTTTAAA
Source organism: Muscina levida (assembly GCA_964034835.1). Lineage (NCBI taxonomy): Eukaryota > Metazoa > Arthropoda > Insecta > Diptera > Muscidae > Muscina > Muscina levida. The sequence goes on along the minus strand of OZ035880.1, from coordinate 65,166,959 downwards.
CAAGGTTTGTTATTAAATATTTTTTATACTTTTTATTGTATTATTTTCAAACCTTTTGCTAAATTTAAAATATGCATCTGTAAAATATGTAAAGCAATAAAAAAAATAAAACTTACATTACTGTAAGTATATAAAAACAAAACATTTTCAAAATCAGACCATTGGCACACTTTTGCTCCAATGTTTTTCTTATCTAAATTTAATAATTAGTCCTGCATATTTTTACTTTCTTAAAATGATCCACCCTATTAGGCGTATATTGACAAAGTTGAGCAACATAATTTACAGGAATTTTGTTTCATTCAGCCAGAACCCACTCCCTCAGCTCATTTATACTTTTCGGGGCTCTTTCGTTTCTGTCAGCCCGCGTTTTAGGTAAGCTCACAGATTTTCGATCGGGTTCAGATCTAGACTCTGCAGTAGTTGCTCCCTGACCTCAAACACCTGGGAACTAAGCCATTCCTTGACAATTTTTACAGATTGTTTTGGGACGTTGTCATATTGGCAGACGACATTCTCTGGTTTGCCTGGAATTTGGCCAGGGCTATGGGGCAAATTGTCTTGCAAAATGCGAAGATAGTCTTCCTTTCGCATTATTCCTTCGATCCGTATAAGTAGTCCCACACCATCTGGGGTTACACATCCCCAAATCATAACAGAACCGCCTCCGTGCTTAATGGTTTGTGATACATGAGCTGGATTTGGTGTGTTTGATCAATTGGCCCAATAAAAAACCTTCCCAACCGATTGGTATCTATTGATTTTGGTCTCATCTGACCATACGACCAACAAGTTAATCATATATTAATTTGTATTAGTTAAAACAAATACTCGCCAGGTGCCAATCTCAAACCATATAGCACGGAGGCGGTTCTATTATGATATGGAGATGTGCAACCCCAGATGGTGTGGGACCACTTATACTAATCGAAGGAATAATGCGAAGGGAAGACTTTCTTAGCATTTTGAAAAACAATTTACTCCATTGCCCTGGCCAAATTCCAGATAGTCCAGAGAATGTCGTCTGCCAATATGACAACGACCCAAACCATTCTGTAAAAATTGTCAAAGAATGGCTTAGTTCTCAGGTGTTTGGGGTCTGGGAGTCGCCACTGGAGTGTCCAGATCTGAACCCGATCGAAAACCTGTGGGCTTACCTTAAACGCGGGCAGGCTGAAACGAAAGAGCGCCGAAAAGTATTAATGAGCTGTGGGGGTGGGTTCTGGCTGAATGAAACAAAAATTCCTGTATATTATGTTGCTCAACTTTGTCAATATACGCCAAATAGGATGGATCATTTGAAGAAAGTAAAAATATGCAGGACTAATTATCAAATTTAGATAAGAAAAACCTTGGAGCAAAAGTGTGCCAATGATCTGATTTTAAAAATGTTTAGTTTTTATATACTTACAGCAATGTAAGTTATATTTTTATTATTGCTTTACATATTTTACAGATGCATATTTTAAATTTAGCAAAAGGTTTGAAAATAATATAATGAAAAGTATAAAAAATATTTAATAATGTACTTTTTTTAAAACATTGGCTCATTTTTGCACCACAGTGTATGTATAAAAGTAATGTTCGAATACCTACGTTGAAAAATTCTACTTTCACTGGCGGTTTAAAAAAAATTAAAACACCGAATAATGTTAAGGCATGTTTTACGCACACCTTAGTGATGGTTTGTGCTTCTTTAATATAAAATGTGTAAAATCTTTTATTTTCATATTCATATTCAAAAATTGTATTTATCAAATTTGCCCATTGAATAGTTGTACAATTCAAATAACACTTCTTTACAATTAATTATTTTTTCTCTGGTCTTAGGATACCACTTTTTGTGATAGAGAACGGTTTTCCGATTAAGAAAAAAATTTTGTAGAGTGTATTATTTTAAAAAAATATTTTAGAATAATATCCCAAGTTTTGAATAATCAGGCTCGATGTCAATGTGATTTTGTTTTACATTTTGATTATTTTTCAATATTTCGTCTTTCTTCGAAAGACATCATCAGGAATGAAAAATACGAGTAACAACACAAAACCAAATGCAAGCAATGCAGCGACCAATCTTGTTTGTAATCTGTTAGGTACAAAGGTAGATTACGAAGAAGAGTGATCTCTGCACTGCTTGCATTTGGTTTTGTGTTGTTACTTGTATTTTTCATTCCTGATGATGTCTTTCGAAGAAAGACGAAATATTGAAAAATAATCAAAATGTAAAACAAAATCACATTGACCTCGAGCCTGATTAGTCAAAACTTTGGATATTATTCTAAAATTATAAATTTTGGTAAATATTTTTTGCCGAATGTAACTTTGGGTTTTGACTCATATTCCAAGTTCTAGACGGGTAATCAGGCCAGATGGGGTGCCAGATTAATTGGAATTCAATGGCCAACAAGAATTATGTCACTTAAACTCAACAAGTTGACTAATTTTGCCGTACTGGCTGAATGCATTTGAAAAATTTTGGTTTTTCATAAAACAAAACAACTCGAGAAAAAATTTGTTGAAACCTTCTGCGGTTAGCGATACCTTGTCAAACAAATGAAGTATTGGAGTATCGGGAGCCCACACAAAAACAATTCGTCTTGGTCCCTAAACACCGAAATGGGAGCCGGTTCCCATGGCGCCCTTGGGGGGGTCAATAAAGGGACTCCTTGGATTCTATGATGACCGCCTATGTGCCGGTACTAAAATGAGAGATATAGGTACTCTGGCTGGTTAGATTTAATGATACAGACGAATAAATAAAGGCATCTCAGTTTAATGTATTGTTCGAACGAGCAACCAAGAAAATACTTTTCATATAATGTATTATTTTCTCTGCAGTGATAACCATGAACATAGTTTAATACTCTGTGAAAGTATGAAGATAGGCAATTTATCTGAACTATTTCCAATCCAAGTGTATATGGGATTAAGCTAGCATGTACTAAAATATATTTTATACAAACAGGTAAAATTACATTTAAAATAATACAATTTACTTAGGGTAAGACTTATTGTTGAACAAACGCGCGATATGTGGCGGGAGCAAAACCCCCCCCCCCCCCCCCCAAATACGCCTTTAAACACGAAAATCAGGGTCAACGTTGGCGCTAAGGCCCAAGGGGCCCTGGGCCAAAAAATGGGCCCCTTGGTTTCTATGATAACCCCACATGTGTGGGTACTCAAATGAAAGATACTTTCGAGACGAATCCAACGGGTCTGCTGGGCCGAGTTAAGGCCATATAAATTTACTTATTTATTTATTTATTTTATTCATTCTAATAATACAGGAAGCCTATAAGGCCAATAATATGTATTACAAATAAACTACAACAATTTATTTTAAGAATTGTAATGTTTAAACCTATAACTATAACATGAGTATAAAAACGTAAATCTAATACTTTGATTAAATAATAATATATATGAAACACGGCTCCCCAGCCAATGAAAAAGAAAAAAATAATTTGAAAGTAAATAAAAAAAAGTGTGAAGGCCTAGTTAGCAATGACAAAATAAAAATATATATATCAAGACTCATTAGTTGAAATGTAGGAAAGACATTTTTGGCGAAAAACATTATTCGAATAAGCAAAATTCCTTAAGTGCATTGGTAGTTGGTTCCAAGATCTAGTAAGCCGGACCCTAAAGGAGCGTTCGAGTATTGAGGAGGAAATAAGGGGCAAAATTAATTGTGGATTTCTGGTCGATCTAGAAAATACAAATTTACTAAGAAGAGTTCGTGGAAAACCAGTCTTCACTAACTTATAAAAGAACTGAAGTAGACGCAGATTAACATAGGATCGAAAATTAAGACCCAAAAACTGTTTAGCATAGTTAGATATATGATCATATCGACGTAGGCCATACACATATCTAACTATCATATTAAATAACTTTTCAAGCTTATGGAAATTTTGAATAGACGTGCCCGAAACTACTTCAATACAATATAGAATTGTAGGCATTAATAGAGTGAACGCTAACTGTTTCTTGATATGAGTGGGCAAAAACATATTAACACTGTATAATCTTCTCAATGTTAGTATTAATTTAGGATATAAAGAGTCAATGTGATGTGTAAAATCAAGTTTATTGTCCAAAATTATACCAAGACATTTCATGCGATCTACAAAAACTACTCTCTCACCATCCAACCATATTCTCAAATTGTTAGGGGATAAGCCGGAGCCACCAAAATACAAAGCTTTTGTCTTGGAGCTGTTGACAACAAGACCATTACAATTCAACCAATCTTTCAACGAATTAAGATTTAAATTAATCGGCCTTATTCCCGTAGACGTCGTCGACGCAAAACGACGTCGTCTTGTGACGACGCTGTAAAATCGGTATTCTCGTAGTCGTTTTCGATAACTATCGGTTACTATTGACACAAATTTGGTATTCTGTAAGGAAATGTGACGACGACGTTGAATCGAAACGACTCTGAATCTGTCGTCACAGTTGTTAGTAACGACTTGAAACAATTTGAAAGAATAACTTTAGTTTTTGTAAATTTAAAAAAAGGTTTTGTTTAATGACGTCAAGAATAACAATGTCGAGTAACAAATAGGGGCTTGGAAACAAAATCCCTCATAGGTACAAGGATTTTGTCTAATTTTAAGGGGTAATGTGAGAAAATTGGTGAAAAACAATTTAATTCCTTTGGAGCGCCTTTAAGAATCCTTTGCGGTTGTAGTTACGAATCTGGTCTTCTTTATTTGTAGCAAAAATTTTGATATGGGTTCCATCGACATATCCAATTACTCCAGTAAATCCTGTTTTGTTAAAAAAAATTTAGTTTATGCTTCCGATTTGTCATCTTCAGTTACTTCCAATTGTATCCAAGGTGGACAAATCACCTCTCTAATGCATTCAGACAGGAATCTTGCAACTACTGGCTGCACTTACACTTAGGTTGTAAGGCCCCTGTCCAAAGGACCTCAATGTTGCTGACAACTTAATTGTGACTGAAACATATGTCCTGAGTTCACTTTTCATGATAGGAACTATTTCTATAGGAACGATTACGTAATTAAATGCTGCCTTATTAAGACTTAAGTAGTTCTAGAATCTAAAAAAAGTTGGAAGGCCGGCCAACAGATAACCTCAAATTACGATTTTAACACCGATGAACATACTCGTTATTTGGCAAGTTTAAGATCATCGGATCATATTCGAAGTATTATCCTTTCCAGTATAAGATTATTTTTACTTTCCTCATCGCTTGAATCTGAATCGGACACAAAAAACATTTCTTCACAACAGAAAATAAAAGTCAAAATGAATCAGCTGATGTACAAATGTTACATCAGCTGTTGTTATTTCTTTCATATTATCGATTACTAGTCGACGTCGTCTCATAGTAGTACAGAATACCGAAATAGCATTGATGTGACAACGATGTTGACTCGAAGTGATGTTGACATAAAAACGACGACGATGTCGACGACGTCTACGGGAATAGGGGTGAATATTTGCTTCCAACAAATCATTGGAACTACTTCGGAAAAATATATGAATATCATCTGCATACAGAAAAGGTGTACATAGATTAAGATCAATGCAGTTGATTATATCATTAATATATATTCGGCCTTATTCCCGTAGACGTCGTCGACGCAAAACGACGTCGTCTTGTGACGACGCTGTAAAATCGGTATTCTCGTAGTCGTTTTCGATAACTATCGGTTACTATTGACACAAATTTGGTATTCTGTAAGGAAATGTGACGACGACGTTGAATCGAAACGACTCTGAATCTGTCGTCACAGTTGTTAGTAACGACTTGAAACAATTTGAAAGAATAACTTTAGTTTTTGTAAATTTAAAAAAAAGTTTTGTTTAATGACGTCAAGAATAACAATGTCGAGTAACAAATAGGGGCTTGGAAACAAAATCCCTCATAGGTACAAGGATTTTGTCTAATTTTAAGGGGTAATGTGAGAAAATTGGTGAAAAACAATTTAATTCCTTTGGAGCGCCTTTAAGAATCCTTTGCGGTTGTAGTTACGAATCTGGTCTTCTTTATTTGTAGCAAAAATTTTGATATGGATTCCATCGACATATCCATTTACTCCAGTAAATCCTGTTTTGTTAAAAAAAAAAAATTTGTTTTTTTTGAAATATTCGGAAAAATAAAAATATACATATTTTATATATTTTATTATCAAAAATTTGGGAATGGATACTCCCCCTTTATCTCAGAACATTCCTCCGGACAAAACATTAGAAGAAACAAGAAATATTCTTGAAAATGATTGGGCGAATGAAATTGAATTCGGAGAATTCCACAACAACAGCAAGAAAACGGACAAAAGAATACAGATCTCGGGCAAAAAACAAATCCACGTATTTGAAACTCAAATGAGAAAGCAATATCAAGCTGCCACCAGTTCTTCCAAGGCGACTGCTTCTCAAGAAAATACAATGGACACGGAAACACCCTCAAATTTTGATGATGGCTTCTTATCGGAACGGAGTAAACGGAAAAGATCTAACACCAATCAACATTCTGCAATTCAACAATTGCAAACTCAACCTGAAGTAAGATCAGAAAATTTTTTCTCAATTCTCGGTGAACTTAACATTGAAGCAGACCATCAATCTTCGACGCAAAGAGAGTTATATATATATGTGTTCCTCTAACTCCCATTGGAGCATAGGGCGTCAATTACAGCCGTCCGCCATCGGACACGGTTTTGTGCAATCGATCTTAATTGGTTCCAGGATACGCCGAGGTTACTCATTTCGCTTTCGGTGGAGCGTCGCCATGTTATACGTGGTCTTCCACGCCGACGACCTGCCTGATGGAAGGGATTCCATTTAAGTGCCTGCTTAGCCACGTTGTCATCATTTCGGCGAAGAGTATGTCCAATCCACTGCCACTTACGCTTACGAATTTCCGTTGCCAGTGGTATTTGCCGTGATCGCGACAACAACGGCCAGAAAATACGAAGTATTCGTCTAAGGCAGCGATTGACAAAAGTTTGAAGCCGATTGGTAATACTACTGGTAACTTTCCAAGTTGTACATCCATACAGCAGTACAGACTTCACACATGCTTCGAAAATTCGCAGTTTTGTATGGAGGCTAATTTTGTTATTTTGCCATATTGGAGCTAGTATACTGCCCTCTACATCTAAATCGGAACCTCCTTCAGCATCAATCTCACACCCCAGGTAGCAAAAGTTAGGAGCATATTTGTAGGTTTCATCACCTACCCTTAATGGAGCTGTTGTTTCGGTTCCTATGCTAAGAGTCTTTGTTTTGCTGGTGTTTATTTTAAGACCCGTATGTTGCAGCTTTTCCTGGAGATCTAATGTTGTCCGTTTTAGATCACACAGCCTATGAGAAAGCAAGCAAATATCGTCTGCGTAAGCCAGGTAATTTAGGTATTTGCCGTTGATTTGCCATTGTATTCCTTGGCTTCGGTTCTCGATGGAACTAAGAACATCTTCCATAACTACTAGGAATAATAGAGGTGACAATATGCATCCCTGACGCACTCCACTTTGAACATGGAATGGGTCTGAGAGCTTTCCTTTATGGAGAACGAAGCATCTGGCCTGGTTATAACTTTCCTTGATCAGAGATATTAATTTTTCAGGTATATATCTTCTTCGCAAGGCTAACCAAATGTATTCACGGTTGATGCTGTCAAACGCTTTCTCAAAGTCCACAAAGAGAAGATGAAGATTGGAATTGAATTCCAAACATTGTTCTACAATAATGCGCAGCGTATTGATGTGGTCTGCACAGGAATATCCACTGCGAAAACCTGCTTGACAGGAGCTAATACTATGTTCTAGGTGTTCTTTAATTCGGTTTAGAATTATTTTTGCCATTAGCTTTGCTATCGTTGGGAGAACACAAATTCTACGCCAGTTGTTACAATTTTTCAAGTCTCCTTTTTTTGCAATTTTGACAATTATCCCATTTTTCCATTCTTCAGGGAAGGACTCAGTTTCCCATGACTCAGTAATGAGTGGGTGTAATAACTCTGCAGTGAGTGTTGGATCACACTTATATAATTCAGCAGGGATACCATCTGTGCCGGCGGCTTTACCGTTCGGAAGTTGTTTTATCGCTGCTATAATTTCGGATAAACTAGGTGGTGAGGTTCCAATCCTGTAGTTTGTGGTATTTATTGAACTTGCAGGTATAGGTAGTTCAGCTGCAGGGTCTATTATGTTATTTAAGACTATGGAAAAGTGTTCTTTCCACCTTTGCAGTTGTTCCTGGTCGGTGCTGAGAAGATTTCCAGTCAGATCTCGGATAGGATGTTCAATGTGCAATTTGCGTTCCGCTAGTTTTTTGGTGACATGGAAAACTGTGCGAGTGTCGCCAGAATTTGCGGCATTTTCAGCCTGCTCAGCGAGACAATCTATACTTCTTCGTTTGTCCCTACGCACTGCACGCTGTACCGTTTTATGGCTTTCGTTATACTTATTTTCTAGTAAATTCTTCTCTTCGGGGTTCTTGGAAGCATTGAATTTATCTTTCAGCTCTTTGCGTTCTGCAATTAAACTCCAAGTAGCCTCAGACATCCAATCTTCTCTTCCTTTGGGGGTTGGTCCGATTGACTTATCTGCACATGACCGTATTATGTTTTTAAGATGGTACCATTTCGAATCAATGGAAGCAGGGAGTACATTTCCGGTGGTATTCATCGCCTGTCGGAGTTGGGAGGTAAAGTTGTTTCGGACGTTCGTATTCCTTAATCTACCAACATCGTATTTCCTGGGTCTGAGGTTCTGTCTGTTGTTTTGTATGGCTGTGGTACATAAACGTATTTTGGCAACTACTAGGTAGTGGTCTCGAGATTGGCCAATATCCGCACCTCGTTTACTACGTACATCAAGCAGGCATTTTTTAAAACGGTGGCTGATGGCGCAGTGGTCAATTTGGTTCGCGGTGTTATGCCTGTCGGGAGACAGCCACGTTACCTTGTGACAATCTTTATGGGTAAAGAGAGTGCCACCGATAACTAACTTTCTAGCATTGCAAAAGTCAATAAACCGTTCCCCGTTGTCATTCCGTGTACCAAGCCCATGCTTGCCCATTACATGCTTCAGCGATTCATTGTCAGAACCGACCTTGGCGTTCAGGTCTCCCATGACTATGACGATATCACCTCGTGGAATATCGTCATACGTTGCATTCAGCTGACTGTAGAACGCGTTTTTTCAAATCGTCTGTAGCAGCTTCGGTTGGGGCATAGCACTGTATTAGAGAGATATTTCTAACCTTAGATCCAAAACGGGCAAGAATAAGTCGGTCCGATACAGGCTTCCAATTTATGAGGCTCTTACGCGCATTTGTTGACAACATTATTCCAACGCCTGATTGGTGATTGCTTCCTGTTTCCTTTCCAGAATATAGCATGACCGACTGTGAGCTTGGAGACGAATACTCACCAGAGCCGGTCCATCGAATTTCACTTAAACCGAGGATAGCAAGGCCGTACCGTAACATTTCACGTTCTGCTTGCAAATACCTGGCGTTCAAACCGGTGGCGATGTTATCGCCGTCTCTGAGCGTTCTTACATTCCAGTATCGAATCATAGTCCTAGTTCGATATGCAAAGGTCGTCAACGAGTGTTTCGGTTTTTTATTTAGAGGCTGATTTTTTAACGATTCGTTAGCAATTTAGATTTCGGAAGATGTGGGTTGCTAACCCTCGTCTCCTAGATTGGTAATAGGGCTGCTATCTAAGCGGTTGCTTTGAAGTCATTGCCCGGGGAATACTTGGTCTAAGACCGGAAGTAGTTAGCTGCTTGGACAGTGCCGCAAAGGAATCGATTCTGGTCACTCCCAAGTGAGTAACAATCAGTAACTTTCCACCTCTGGGCAAAGTCCCATTCCCCAAAAAGAAAGAGAGTTACATAGTAGTAATTTAGATAATGTTCAAAGAAAAGATAATTTCTGTCCTCCAATTTTTATTTTCGATGTTAACATATCAAGTTTAGTTCAGCAACTTAAAGCTAAAAATATCTCTTACAAAATTGTAAATAAGAACAAACGGAAGAGCAAACTCTATCTGAAAGATTCTTCAGTTCATTCTGAAATGATGAATATTCTTAGAGAAAAAAAAATTGAATCATATACTTTTACACCAAAAGACTTAAAACGGGTATCTGTTGTCTTAAGAGGATTATATCACAAGTCTGAACTAAATGATATAAAAACGGAATTAGATTTTTTAGTTCCAGGAGTAGTTGAAAATGTTTCCAAATTTTCTACAGATTTTTCTAGACGTAATAATACAGAGACCGGGCTATTTTTAGTTACATTACTCCCAGGTAAACCTTTAAAAGAATTATATTTTTTGCGTTTTCTTCTTGGCCAAAAAATTTCTTGGGAATTACCCAAAATACCCCAATGCTGGCGCTGTCAACAATGGGGTCATTTCTCCAAGAATTGTAACCGACCGTATGTTTGTATCAAATGCAATGACAATCATCCACCTGGGGGTTGTACTTTTATCTCTAGTATTGACAACTTACCTTACTGTGCTAACTGCAAAGAAAAGGGACATCCTTCAAATTACAGAGGATGCCCTTCTTTCAAAAAGTATTTGCAGTTGAAAGAAAAATCGAAAAGGGAACTTTTGGAAAGAAATAAAAAAGCTTCGGAAAATGTTTCAAGAGCTGTACATTCGTCAAGTAATGTACAAGCAGGGAAGTCATATGCACATCTATTTCAAAACGGAACTGATAATAATTTAAAAAAATCAACAAAACCACCGATTGTCGTCGAATTTCTGAAGATTGCAAACACGATTTTTAATTCAAACACTTTATCTTTAGAAGGAAGAATAGAAATGTTTCTAGAATCTTACAAATCTCTTTCTGTGGAGGAGGCAAAACGGCAATGCCTTCTACTTTTGGAAGAAGTTCGAAAGAATTATGAACCGTAATTCTCTTAATTTTTTAACTTTTAATGTCAGATCACTGAGAGAAGTGAGTCGAAGATTAGATTTGCATTACGTTTTAAAATATAATAATATAGACATTGCTTTTATCCAAGAGACACATTTAAGACAAAACCATCGAGTCTATCTGGAGAATTATAACTTTATAAAGGATAGCAGTTCGCAAGGCGTTGGAATAGCTATAAATAAAATATTTAATTATAACTACGTTGAAATTCCTAACGTTAACTTTCCAAACCTGTTTATTCAGATAAATGTAATGCAAAATAGAACTGAGAAAAAAATTTTAATTGGGTCAATTTATTTCCCATGCAATTCATTCCAAGACGATGTGTTTGAGGGTCTGTCTTCAATTTACCATTCTTCTTTAGATTACAATGGTGTAGTTTTGGGTGGAGATCTTAATTCCTAAGGCTCATAGACAAATCTATAACATTTTAGGCTATAAAAAAAGATGTTGTCTCCAGAATGTTTCGGTAAATGGATCTCTTATTACAAATAAAGTAATTTGCCTTTCAAAATTAAAGGATTACTTTTCCAATTTGTATATCGGCTCTGTTCCTAACAGAGATTTAACACACATTAATCACACAGTCGATAACGTAGTTTCTTCTGTGCCCAGTAACAGCTTTTACTTTGACTCTGAGTTTTCTGCACTTAATATTCAAAATTGTCCTGATCTGGTCTCATTAGATGAGGTTAAATCTATTAATCTATTTTTAATAAAAAATCTTGTGGCTTAGATAACATATCTAATTATATTATTAAAAAATTTCCCATGAAAATTCTTCAATATCTTACAATTATATTCAATAACTGCTTAAGTAATTCTTATTTTCCAAAAGATTGGAAAATGTCTAAAGTGATTCCTATTCAGAAGAAACCTAAAAACGTGGATATTGAAAATTTAAGGCCAATTTCATTACTTTCCAACTTAGGAAAGATTTTTGAAAGGGTAATTAGAGTTAAATTGATCTTGGTTTGAACAATCAGTATATACCCGATTTACAATTCGGTCTCAAAAAAGGTCACTCTACTTTAGATGCACTTTTGAAATTTCATAGTGATATTGTACGAAATTTACGCAATCGTATCTGCACTGTGGCGGTTTCGTTAGATGTTGAGAAAGCTTTTGATCACGCATATCATGAAGGTATTCTTTTCAAAATGATTCAAATCGGTTTTAATCCGAGATTTATTAAATTATTTCATAGTTTTTTTTCTAATAGAGTATTTTGTGTACAATTTGACAATCTTTGTTCGGAGTTTGGAAACGTTAATTGTGGTGTTCCTCAGGGTTCAATTTTGGCTCCTCATTTATATAATATATTCATGTTTGATTTTCCACATATTGATGTTCATTCATGTGGATTACTCTATGCTGACGACTCACTTCTTTATTCTCACAACGAATCCCCTTTAAAAGCACTTGAGAATGTTAAAAACCATTTAATAAAAGTGAAGTCTTTTTATGATGACTGGGGTGTTAAAATAAACCTTTCTAAATGCGAAGCAATTTGTATAAGGAATGCATCGGGTAAATGTAAGTGGTTCGTGGTTCCACAGAGTAAAACTCTCAAGCTTTTTATTGATAACACTATGACACAAAATCAAACTTTTTGAAAAACACCCGAACGTGACTATATAGGTTCGATAGTACAACCGGAGCTGAGTAAAACCCTAGCTCAGTTTGGCTAGATTGGCTACCAAATTTTTTTTTTGGCCCCCTAAACTTTTTGAAATCCCTTGGACCCCTTGGAAAAAGGTGACATCAATTGTTGGCCAACAGTTTCTACAGTTTTTAATCTAGCTCTTTCTCTTCTTCAACAAAGTTTTAGCTAATAGTCCGCTTAAGAAACTGACATAATAAAATTTCCCAAAAAAAATTAGACTTCCCTCGTTTATTTTCAAAAAACTTCGATAAAAATTCTAATTTTTTCACTATTTTTTATATAAGTCGTAGGGAATCAAGATTTTTTGCATACTCTATTCAGCGAAATTGTAGTTTAGGTAACACCGAATAACTTCTCTGAACAAACCTATGCAATCTGAACAAGTCTAGGGATATTAAATAGCTCTCAAAACACACTATTTTCTTTAAACAAATCAGTTTTTTAGGAGTTTTGGGTCATTGTGCAATGTTTTTACTTGCTATCTTTACCAAAAACGTACTTATTGTATAACTGAATAACTTCTGTAAACAACCAATATGATCGGAATACTCCACCCCCTTAATTGTTCACAAAGAGCATTAGGGTGTTCCTTATATGGAATTTTTTCGAATTTCGTTAAAAATATGTATTAATCGCGATGTTGGTCATCTATATTCACCTTACGTTTCTTTTTGCCAATATTAGGAATATATTGTGAGAAATTTTGTATCGATAGTTGGACATTAGGGTGTGCCGCAATGAGGTTAAAGTATGAATTTGTTTTCAAATCAGTTTATTGCCGCTGAGTATTTTTCTTTCGTATATAGACTAAGTAGTAACAAGCGGTTTAATAGCTGAAATAAAGACCTAAAATAATATGTGTTTGCTTTTACCATATCTCTTTTTGACGCCGAGATATTTGATATAGAAGTTGGGGTATTTTTAAAAAAATGATTAAAAATGTTGAAATTGAATTTCGATGTAGATTACTATGGGCAATTATATATTTCAACTTTTAAAGGTTAATGACGTTAAAATCTATATGTTTAAAAAGTATTATCACTATCTCTATCAATTCTCGAGATATCAGGCGTTAAAAAACGGAATTTTTGACTGTATGCATAGCAATGTCTAATGAACCATTGTTCCATCTGAATACCCATTGAATACTTACCAATAACGATTTTTATATGATAAAAATAAAAAATCCCCTCAAAAGACCATTGGATATTAATGGTTTTGGTGACATTTGTAAGCATACACAATGGATATACAGATGAAACAAAAGTTAAGTAGTCATTGCTATGTTTTTAAGCCCCTGATATCTCGAGAATTGATAGAGATAGTGATAATATACACATATACTTTTTAAACATATAGATTTTAACTTGAATAACCTTTAAAAGTTGAAATATATAATTGCCCATAGTAATCTACATCGAAATTCAATTTCAACATTTTTAATCATTTTTTTAAAAATACCCCAACTTCTATATCAAATATCTCGGCGTCAAAAAGAGATATGGTAAAAGCAAACACATATTATTTTAGGTCTTTATTTCAGCTATTAAACCGCTTGTTACTACTTAGTCTATATACGAAAGAAAAATACTCAGCGGCAATAAACTGATTTGAAAACAAATTCATACTTTAACCTCATTGCGGCACACCCTAATGTCCAACTATCGATACAAAATTTCTCACAATATATTCCTAATATTGGCAAAAAGAAACGTAAGGTGAATATAGATGACCAACATCGCGATTAATACATATTTTTAACGAAATTCGAAAAAATTCCATATAAGGAACACCCTAATGCTCTTTGTGAACAATTAAGGGGGTGGAGTATTCCGATCATATTGGTTGTTTACAGAAGTTATTCAGTTATACAATAAGTACGTTTTTGGTAAAGATAGCAAGTAAAAACATTGCACAATGACCCAAAACTCCTAAAAAACTGATTTGTTTAAAGAAAATAGTGTGTTTTGAGAGCTATTTAATATCCCTAGACTTGTTCAGATTGCATAGGTTTGTTCAGAGAAGTTATTCGGTGTTACCTAAACTACAATTTCGCTGAATAGAGTATGCAAAAAATCTTGATTCCCTACGACTTATATAAAAAATAGTGAAAAAATTAGAATTTTTATCGAAGTTTTTTGAAAATAAACGAGGGAAGTCTAATTTTTTTTGGGAAATTTTATTATGTCAGTTTCTTAAGCGGACTATTAGCTAAAACTTTGTTGAAGAAGAGAAAGAGCTAGATTAAAAACTGTAGAAACTGTTGGCCAACAATTGATGTCACCTTTTTCCAAGGGGTCCAAGGGATTTCAAAAAGTTTAGGGGGCCAAAAAAAAATTTGGTAGCCAATCTAGCCAAACTGAGCTAGGGTTTTACTCAGCTCCGGTTGTACTATCGAACCTATATAGTCTCGTTCGGGTGTTTTTTTCACTGTTGCACTGTGTAATGTAGAAATACCATTCAAAAATTCTTTAAAATATCTGGGAATTAATTTTGACAAACTTTTTAAATTCAATTATCACGCTAGGTTACAGATAAGTAAATCTTATAGAATAATAAATTGTTTTTCAAGACTGTTGTCTAATCCAAATTTTCCTTGTAAAACTAAATTGTTGTTATACAAAAGTGCCATCAGACCAGTTTTTCTTTACGGATTTCCAATTTGGTTTAGTATACCTCCAATTATAATGAGAGAATTGGAGATTTTGGAAAGGAAAGTTCTCCGACATTGTGTTAGGGAATACTTCGAGTCAAACAATAAGCGTTATTCAAATCGGGTAATTTATAATGATGCAAAAGTAACTCCTATTGGTTTATATGTATGCGATGTTTTAGAACGATTTATAGCTAGATTACCTATTCATTCAAATTTAATCATGGTTGATATTTACAATGAGCAAATTAATTTTAGTTGGACGAACACTAACTATTTGTCACCGATTGGTTATTGTAATGAACCGACCCTAAATTCTAACTTCACTAATAACTGCCACAATTTCTTTTTAAAATCTGTATTTGGTACTCACAGAGGTTAACTCCTCTGTTTGTTCTTATCTTTAATAATTTATTTTTTATTTTTTTGGTTTGTTTTTTATATTTTATTTAGATATATTTATAATTAAATTTTGTGTATATTATTTAGCTTTACGTCTAATAACTGAGACTTTAAGCTCTCAAATTAATGGAGTCCCGGGAGCAAGGACGTTTTCATATATTATGTTTTATTTCTGTATTATCAGTTTATATTCAAGTTTGGCACTGTTTTCATCCTTATGTAGTTAAGGCAATACTTTATAGCCTTTAGTCTATCTGCTTTTCCAAATTTATTTCTAAATTCACTTATTGTACATAAAAAGGCTCAATAAATGTAACTTGAAACTTGAAACTTAAAAAAAATTTAGTTTATGCTTCCGATTTGTCATCTTCAGTTACTTCCAATTGTATCCAAGGTGGACAAATCGCCTCTCTAATGCATTCAGACAGGAATCTTGCCACTACTGGCTGCACTTACACTTAGGTTGTAAGACCCCTGTCCAAAGGACCTCAATGTTGCTGACAACTTAATTATGACTGAAACATATGTCCTGAGTTCACTTTTCATGATAGGAACTATTTCTATAGGAGCGATTACGTAATTAAATGCTGCCTTATTAAGACTTAAGTAGTTCTAAAATCTAAAAAAAGTTGGAAGGCCGGCCAACAGATAACCTCAAATTACGATTTTAACACCGATGAACATACTCGTTATTTGGCAAGTTTAAGATCATCGGATCATAGTCGAAGTATTATCCTTTCCAGTATAAGATTATTTTTACTTTCCTCATCGCTTGAATCTGAATCGGACACAAAAAAACATTTCTTCACAACAGAAAATAAAAGTCAAAATGAATCAGCTGATGTACAAATGTTACATCAGCTGTTGTTATTTCTTTCATGTTATCGATTACTAGTCGACGTCGTCTCATAGTAGTTACAGAATACCGAAATAGCATTGATGTGACAACGATGTTGACTCGAAGTGATGTTGACATAAAAACGACGACGATGTCGACGACGTGTACGGGAATAGGGGTGATTATGAATAACAAGGGTCCCAAAACAGAACCTTGTGGTACTCCGCTATTAATTGTTCGTGTATCAGAAGAGATACCATTAAATGAGACGAACTGTGAGCGATCGGAAAGATACGATGATATTTCCGGGATATACAAAAAAAAAAAAAAAAAAAACAAATCATGGAAAAAATAAGGAAATAAATTTAAAAATTAAAAAAAAAAACCAAAACCAGCGCGATTTTAAAAAAAAAAAATTTTTTTTCTGAAACACCGTGAAAAATTAAAAAAAAAATGGGAAAAAATTATGCAAAATTAAAAAAATTTTAGGAAATGAATTGAAAAATTCCATAGAAAAATAAAATGTCATCTAAAATGTGTGAAGATTTTAAATTTTTTTGAATTTTTTAAGATTTTTTTAAATTTAAAAAAATTAAGGAAACAAATGGGGAATTTCAAGAAATATTTAAAAAAATTCAAGAAAAAATGTATAAAGAAATATTTAAAAAAAGAAAATTGATAAAAAAAGGATAAAAAATTAGAGGTGTAAGGGTTGTGCTGGTTGCAGAAGCGCCGCAGGCAAAAATTTATTTTTAAAAAATCGCGCGATTTTTTTAAGATTTTAAGATGACTGGGGCCAGGAGTTTAACCTGTGTTGGCTTCATTAATAACACTTTTCTAATATCATAATTTCAAATATGTTTTCAGATTTATTTCATCAGGCACAGTTTTTTAGTAATTTGGATTTAAATTTTTCACCTTTTTTTATGTTGCATTAAAATATATTTTGCTTAAATGTAATTAAAACTATTTGGTCTAACAGAATCTTTTCTAAATACAATAACCGATACAAGTACAGCATAAAACATCAAAATTCGAAAAACAAATATGTATTTTCTAGTGGCATAGTGGTTAGAACACGCGACTACCATGCAGGAGTTAACTCCTGGCCCCAGTCATCTTAAACAAAATAACAATTTTATTTCATTGTCGGCTCCCCTCGAATGTTGTTGACAGCAACTTCGCAGTATTATAGCCTTTTTACACCAAAAAAGCATTCCGCATTTGGGCTGAAGATGCGGAATGCTAAAAATTGGTTTTACACTGCAGTCTCGCATATTGTCAGCTGTTGTCTACCTCACACATTTTTCCATTTGCCTTGTAAAACTGCAAACTGTTATCAAAAAAATGGAATCTGACGTAAAAAATTTTTAGTTTATTAAACGGACGAGTAAACATCAGCAATTTTATAGTTTGAAATCTCGAATAAAGGTGAATGCCGTATATAAGTTTATATCCTTCACTTCTCTCTTGGTCAGTAGTTTTCCAAAAGTATTGACAATTCGTCATACCAATAAAAAGTTAAAAATCCATCTTTTAAATTGGCACCAATGTATACACAAAGTCATACTAATATAGCTTGAATGACAATTCAAGACATAGTAGAGATTGGCTCTCGTCACGTGATTCACGCGTGAATGTGAGTAAGTTGGAAATTTGCTCACGTGAGCGTGCGTGAACATTTATTCAGGCGTTTACAAGGTGCAATTGACTCAAGAACTTAAGCCTCTTGCCATTCCAAACGTCGTCAATGGTCAGAAAGGTGGCAAGAAATGGCAACAGTGGACGATCAATTTTCGAAGATGATGATTCGTCAATAAGCAAAATTGCCGCATTTAGACGAATGATAACACGGTTATACAAAAAAAAATATTTCTCATTTTGCTGGGTGTCTGAATTGTGATTCCTATGGTTATTAATGTCATGATTTTTAATAAGTTTTCAGATTTTTTCATCAGGCACAGTTTTTTAGTTATTTGGATTTTAATTTTTTCAGCTTTCTTTATGTTGCATTAAAATACATTTTGCATAAATGTAATCAAAACTTTATTTGATCCAACCGAATTTTTTTTTAAATACAATAACCGATACTAGTACAGCTCAAAACATGAAAAATGAGAAGAACAAATATGTATTTCCTATTAAATAAGAAAGTTTTTTCTTTATTTTATGCTGAATATCCTTGCAGTGCCCTAAAATGTTCCAGGAGGAGTCAGTGAATATTTTTCTGGCTATCTGAATTGTGATTCCTATGGTTATTAATATCATGATTTCAAATATGTTTTTAAATTTTTTTCATCAGGCATAGTTTTTTAGTTATTTTGAATAAATTTTTTTCAGCTTTCTTTATGTTGCATTAAAACACATTTTGCATAAATGTAATGAAAACTTTTTTTGATCCAACAGAAACTTTTCTAAATACAATAATCGATACTAGTAGAGCTTAAAACATGAAAATTAACATGAACAAATATGTATTTTCTATAGGATAACAAATCCAAATAAGAGGGCAAAAATTCACTTTCGGACATGTTGCATTCCAATTCTACGTAGAATATTAAAAAGAGAAAAAGGTGATTATAAAATAGAATAGGGCGAAGATAATCGCAGCCGAAAAGGCATGTTGCTGATGTTGCCACCTGTTTCTACTAAATTTTTAAATAGTCGCGCCCATACAAATTTTTAACGAAAAACAAAACTTATTTGCAAATAGTCAAAAAACTATGCCTGATAGCAAACTTCTGATTACGTATTTGAATTAACCTTTTCAATCGCTATCGTGAGATGATAACGAGCTTTTTATGGCCCGAATTGGAAGACGGTGCCACTTGCCACACAGCTAACGAAACAGTGGCTCTTTTGCGCGACAAATTAAATAACAGTGTTATATCACGTGGTGGCGATGTCAATTGGCCGCCAAGATCATGAGATTTGACGCTGTTGCAGTTCTTTCTTTGGGGTTATTTGAAAGAAAAGGTGTACGTCTGGTCGAGTACAACATGATTTTGTATACCAAAGTTTCCTAACACCCTCAAAATCTTGACTTATGGATAAAACTCCGGCTTTTCGGATTTTTCCTCACTTATAGAAGCTTGCTAGTCGGATACTTTAAACGCTCAGAACTTAATAGCAAACTCAGTAAATCGTTAAAACAACATGTTAAAACCTGATGGAATTCAGTGTATTATATTTTGGAGTCAATACTATGAAATCTGAAATTCAAAAATAACACTGTCCGACAAGGATTTTTTTCTTGTGTTGTATTATCTGTTGGACCGGCCGTGGCATAGTGGTTAGAACACGCGACTACCATGCGGGAGATCGCAGGTTCAAACCTGGCTCCAGTCATCTTAAAAGAAAAAAAATAAATAACATTTTCTTTCATTGTCGGCTCCCCTCGAATGTTGTAGACAGCAACTTCGCAGTATTAAGCGTCGATTCAATCGTCGTGTCTAGTAAGCTATCCCATACCTCATTCATGGGGTGCAAAGGGAAATTAAGTTTAAGTAAGTATTATGTGTTTCTAAGAGTTTTTGACATGGGAAATTCAAATACGAAATCAGAATTTTGCTAACAGGCATAGCTTTTAGTTATTAGTTATTTGAAAATAAGTTTTGATTTCTATTATTAATTTGTATGAAGGCGATTGCAGAAAAATTTAGTAGAAACAGTTGACAACATCAGCAACACGCATGCCTCCTAGGCTGCAATTATCGCCCTATTCTATCTGATTTTAATTTTTTCCATGAATGCTGCAGCAAAATGGCCGGTAAATATGGTGAAAGGTCCCACAAAATCATTCTAACTTCAGAAAAGCGTTACGAAGTAAAATAGATGCCTACTATGCTCGCTTACTGCTGCTGGTATATTTTAAAGTACTGCAAGGATATTCAGCATAAAATAAAGAAATAACATTATTAACTAATAGAAAATACATATTTCTTCTTCTTATTTACATGTATTAAGCTCTTCTAGTGTCGGTTATTGTGTTTAGAAAAGATTCTGTTGGATCAAATAAAGTTTTCATTGTATTTTAATTTTATTTTTATATATTAATGCAACATAAGGAAAGGATACAAATTCATATTACTAAAAAACTATGCCTGATGAGTTGAAGGCAGCTTATATTTTGTGTATCCCATGCAGTTCAACTGCAAGTGAAAGGGTGTTTTCTACGTCAGGAAGAATATAAGTAGAAATAAGAAGTCGTTTAAGTGGAGAAAATTTTGATAAAATTTTATTGTTACACAAAAATTATTAGAATAATTTTTATTGTAAAATAAACTCTATATAATTATTATATTTAATCTTGATGTTATGTATTCCTGAATTCTTTAAATTAATTATTTCCATATTAGTCTACTATATTTTGAAAACATTAAATGTAATATATAACAGAAGGCAGTGAAAAAAATACAAGGACTAGACAGTATAAAACCCTATACTCAGTTTGGCGAGATTGGTGACAATTTTTTTTATGGACCCCAACAGATTCTCAATGAATAACTTAAACATTTGGTAACCGATTGTGACGAACAGGTTTACATGCACATATCCTTGAGGATGTCTTGCAGATACTTCCTACTGTGATGTATTCGAAAACCGAATTTTTGGAAAAAGATATTTTTCAAAAAACTCGGAAAACGGTTTTCTGCAAAATTACAGTATTTGAACATTATAGTTACAATGAACATTTGCCTCTTAATTAATTCGGATTTTCGAAGTTTTTTTATTCACATCAAATTAAGTTTTTTTATTCACAACAAATATAATTCAAACTTCCTTCCTCCACGTGGAGTTTTTCGAAGATAGAAAATCTAAGGTTCCTTAAGTGTTTTAAACAAATAAAGATTGAAAATAAATACATAAAAAAGTATTTGCTGGATGTGTAAGATCAATTTCAAGACCGAGCAAATTTAATACCCAAATGTTTGATTAAATGTACAACTTACAAAATTTTATTTTTATAATTTTTTTTATTTATTTAAAATAAAATTTTTCGGGTTAACTTTTCAGGAGAGCTAAAAATAAAGTTATGTATTACTAATATGTCAAAAGGGACAATATTTAGGCTTTGGATAACAAAATCTTTGCCAGATTCGTACTAGGCATTCGAAATGCAATAAAATAAGAGCTTGATTTATAATAAATTAATATTAGTTTTTTTTACCAAAAAAAGTTACTTAGAGATAGCAGAATAAAAAAATGAGTACAAAATGGGAGCAAATTATTGTTTTGCATCGATATTTATATAAAGATGGGTATTGTATAGGGGAGCTATTTGCCATCAAAAATTTGAGTTAGCATATTTTAAATATAGGCTCTCGTGATAGAATCTTAGACCTTTCCAACCTTAAAGATAACCTACCATATCTGTCAGCCTGTTTTTTTATTACTAACTAAAAAATCTTAAAAATGAAGGTTGAGAAATTTTTTTGATTTTTTTTTGATATGTCGTAATGGAACTTTTTTCCCCCATTGTCCATACAAATCGATCCCCGCTCTATTACACTGTGATAAAGCAATGAAATCTGTTACAACTAATTTTTTGATAAAATTAAGAAATTTTTAAAATTTCATAAAAATCGATTGAGAACCACCCCCTGCCATATATAGTAAAATGTTTTTTTGTAATTTCTGTCAAAAATTAAATTAAAAATATGTTTTGTTTGAACTAAAATGAACAGTATCATTTACAACGATCTGTTAAAAGAAGCTCTTCTCTCATATATAAACGGAAAAATTAATGAAGATTGCATATTTCAAAAAGACGGTGAAATTAATGTTTTGAAACAATCTTAATCGTGGCTCGACCGTCATAATATTCCTCTGTTGACGCAGAACTAGTGGGGATGCATGGCCCGTAAAGTTTAAGCAAATAATGCCCAAAAACAAGGCATAGTGACAGTGAAAGTGTTGATTTTAAACAAGCTTGGAATGAAATTAATAGAAATTTTCTAAATAAATTAGTTGAATCAACGCCAGAACGTATTTCTGAAGACATTCAATATAATGAATTTTCATTACTCATCTATCTATTTAAATCAGGGACCGAAAATAACTGTTATTGATCGATTTTACAACTAAAAAAATCAATGTGAAGGAAATGTGCTAAAATTATTTTAAATACACCATTACATTGGTTTTTACTCCCTCTGTAGAATTTCGCAATAAACTTTTATTTTGTGATTTTTTTTATAAAAGTCCCAAATAACACTTATTTTTGATTTTTATTATATCGCTCATCAAATAAGAGTTATTTTTGATTTATATTCTATCCCTCAATAAATAAGAGTTATTGTTGATTTTAATTTTTTGAGTCTTTGAATAAGAGTTATTGAAAACTTTTTGAAATAAAAATTACGAAGTGAGTTTTATTTTGCCAAACGAAAAATAAAAATCAATCAAAGACTTATATTTTTCAAAACAAAATTTAAAACTCACCTAATGATGTTTATTTCTTCAGGCCTGAAATAAAAGTCTTTTGCTGATATCGTCATTATTGTTTTTTGTAATAAAAGAAATGTATATATGATTTTGATCAGCTCAACGAGACGAGCAAGTTTAGCTAAAAATAATTGGACTATGTGTTCACTTATAGTTCGCGAACTGTGAGTTAAACATTGCAAAAAAGGGTGCAAAATTGTTTAACCTCGAAAAAAATTATCTAATTGGCAGGTGTGTACCATCTCACGCAACACCGTTTTACAAGTTCGCAAATGCAACCAAATGCATGCTTTATCAATCCTAAGTATTTGCCGGTATTTCAGCTTGAAGACGTTATTCGCGTTAATCCCAAAGGATCGTTTCACAAGAGCATCATAGTTTCATTGGAATGCTCAGAGGTACTGTAGAAATCTTTATAGAACTCTTGTCCTTTGAAGCTGATACTTTATTCAACCAAGAATCATTTGTATTGCATAATATTCACCCCTATTCCCGTAGTCGTCGTCGACGCAAAACGATGTCGTCTTGTGACGACGCTGTAAAATCGGTATTCTCGTAGTCGTTTGTGATAACTATCGGTTACTATTGACACAAATTTGGTATTCTGTAAGCAAATGTGACGTCGATGTTGAATTGAAACGACTCTGTACCTGTCGTCGCAGTATTTGGTAACGACTTGAAAGAATTTGAAGGAATAATTTTTTGGAAATTTTAAAAAGGTTTTATAATGACGTCAAGAATGAAAATTTCGAGTGCCAAGCAGTTCGAAACTCTTGTGGCTGAGTTGGAAAAAAATCCCTCATTGGCAAAAGGATTTCGGAGGGGAACAGTTCCGTCCAATTTTAAGGGGCAATGGGAGGAAATTGATAACAAACTAAATTCCTTTGGACCGCCGTTAAGAGACAGTTGGCAAAAGGTAAATACAGTAACAAACTAACTCGTTACGTTTTAATAATACAAAATGTATTTTTAGGTTTGGAGAGATTTAAAATTAAAAGTAAAAAAAAGAATTCTTGCAAATAAAGTAGAGTGTAATGCAACAGGCGGCGGGCGATATAAGCAGCAAATACTAAGCCCTTTAGACGAAACTGTGGCCAACATGCTCCAATTTGAAAAACAATTAAATCAACAAGGCGCTGTACAGGGAGTTAGTAGTGTCTCCAAGAAGAGGAATGTGCGTTGCTTGTGGAAATAGAGGAACACAATGCAGAGGAAATAGAAGATTTGAATTTGGACGTAGTCATGGAGGAAGAACTATCAACAAGTATGAGTGCTCAAAAGAAGAGAACTTCTAGCAAGAAGAAAAATGTAAGAAGCGAGCGTCAAAGTCTGCTAGAAAAGCATTCTGCTCCCGGTACCAAAGAAAGCTTGTGGAAGTAGAAGAAAAAAAAATTAAAATTGATGGAAAGAAGAGACAAAAGAGAGGAAAGTTTGTTTTAATAAGAATTGCAAATCAAACGTTTGAAACTACTAATAAAAGAAAAGGAGCTTGAGAACCTAGAAAAATGATTATTATTAGAATTAATGAAGTGAATTTTTTTGCGGTTATAGTAAAGATTCTGGTCTTCTTTATTTGGAGCTAAAATTTTGATGTGGGTTCCATCCATTATCCACATTGTGGACAAATGACCCTTTCT
The DNA here is from genome assembly GCA_964034835.1 of Muscina levida. NCBI lineage: Eukaryota > Metazoa > Arthropoda > Insecta > Diptera > Muscidae > Muscina > Muscina levida. Next base: position 65,142,376 of record OZ035880.1, on the reverse strand, counting down.
AATGCATTCAGGGTTTCGGCCAAAATCTTGCAAACTGATGGCTGCAACAGTCCAATTTGAAAGTCATTGCCTACACTTAGCTGGTAAGATCCCTGTCCTAAGAACCACAATGTTGCTGCTAACTTAATTTTGACTGAAACAGATGTTGACCTGAGATCACTTTTCATTATTGGAACAATTTCTTCCAGCACATAATTCAATGCAGCCTTATTAAGGCGAAAGTAGTTCTCGAATCTAAAAAAATAAAAAAGTTGGATGACGCCCAGCAGTAAACACAAATTTTGATTTTAACACTTACTTGTTATCTGGCAATTTAAAGATATCGGATCTTTGCCGAAGTATTTTCCTTTCCAATATAAGATTATTTTTACTTTCCTCATCACTTGAATCTGAATCGGACACAAAAAACATTTCTTCACAACAGAAAATAAAAGTCAAAATGGATCAGCTGATGTACAAATGTTACATCAGCTGTTGTTATTTCCTTCATGTTATCGATTACTAGTCGACGTCGTCTCATAGTAGTTACAGAATACCGAAATAGCATTGATGTGACAACGATGTTGACTCGAAGTGATGTTGACATAAAAACGACGACGATGTCGACGACGTCTACGGGAATAGGGGTGATTGTCTTTTGTTCCAATACAACGTTTTAATACAAACATACTTAGTACATTACGTTATAAGAAGCTATATCCATGCACATACAGTTTCCATCCGTTTGTCCGTCCGATTGTGTTTGTTAATTTATAGAAGGGATTTTATATATAAAACAAATCGGTGGTGAAGTTGCAGTCAAGTGAAGAAATTGCTAGTGAGCTAAATATACTTTCAAAAAGTCTTCATGTATAGAAATTAACTATTTCTGGGCATTGGGTCAATTTTAATGGGATTCTTGTTAATTTAAACAAAAATCTTAAATGATATCACAGGTATCTTACTGTTTTTGGGGTCAAGGAATCCATTTGTGACATTTATTTTTAACGCCAGAGGGATCTTTTTTACATTTTTTTGGGTTAGATCACATTTATTCTCTGACCAAATGTAATTATCCCCCAGATTCCTTGAAAATCATGTATAACTTAACGATTTGTTAACCGATATTTATTAACAAGTATGCGTTTTAATCATGACAGTGTGCACTTCCTGAACAATATAATAAACATTAGGATAATGCAAAAAAGTTTTGGCTAAAAACTTCTTCAAAATTAAAAAAAACCAAAAGTTTATGACAAGTTACATACATATATATAGATTTGGAAAGGCCATAGTCTCTCCTTTCCAAATACACAGAAAAATTCAAAATAGGTTTATATTAAACCATTATTCAACTACCTTGTCCAAAATTTGACACAATTCACTCTAATAACAGAAAAAATATGCCTGTAGAACTAAGGAACAAATTTGGTCATTCATATGGGAGGTACAAGAAGGAGTGTGTCAAATGATTCGGTCATCTATGGGTTTGTCTACTTAACTAAAAAATGCTGGCACATTTTCATAATGATCAGTTAAAGTTTACTCGAGTTATCCTGCCTGACTTAATGGTCTTAAGAAGTCCTGAAACATTTTGATCTTAAGATACTTGGGGTCTAACACGTTTCCTTTAATGCGTTAAACTTTTATTTGTAACAAATGATATACATATACCTTCATTCCTAAGGGTGATGGTAAAAACCATCGTTTTTTCGTTGCATTGTGTAGCTATGAGTTAAATATGGTCCGAACGTCTCACAATTGTAATTATTTTGGCCAGAATATAAATATTGTTTGCATATCGATTGAACCAAAAGACTTTTATTTGAACAAATAAAAATTAAAAGTCTTCAAGTGAGTTTTATATTTCATCAGAAAAAATATAAGTCTCAGGCTGATTTTTATTTTCGATTTTGATTTGAAAAACTCATTGAATGATTTTTATTTTTGATTTCTATTTCAAAAAGTCTTCAATAATTATTATTGTGGGACTTTTAAAATAGAAATCAAAAATAACTCTTATTTCTGAGCGATAAAATATAAATCAGAAATAATTGTTATTTTGGGACTTTTAAAATATAAATCAAAAATAAGTCTTATGTTCGGAGAGATAAAATAAAAATCAGAAAATAACTCTTACAGAGGGACTTTTATAAATAAAACTTATAACAGTTACGGTCTCTGATTTAAATAAAAGTGAACATTTGTTTCTACCTATGACCGCTATAGACTTTAAAAACCATCCAATCGATGTGCAGCAAACCGGCTTCAATAGAAGGGCAATCTTCCGAGGATAGTTATAGGCTACCTAAACATTACATTTGGTTCATTTATTGCGTCGATTTTCGATTTTTCCTATACAAAAATTATCCAAAATTTTTAAATTGTGATAATTTAAATATGTCAATGTTTATAATTGTAAATATTTAAATTTTCAAATGGTACCGATAAATGGTACATTCATGTATATAAAATTTAAAGTGAGTTTGTTTGATGCTTAGCGGATGCTGCAGCTTTCAACCGATGTTCTTGAGGTGTGGCCAAACCATTCCACCACATTAACAAAAATGAAATATCTGGCGTACTATTACACTTAGTGACTTTAAATTAGGTGTGAATGAAATATGATCAAGTCAAAAACTGTCAGGATAAGATTATTAGGCGTGGCCTTACCCTCAGAAGGTAATTTGTTAAAGTGCGGTATCTGAAGTACTAAATTAGTAGGAATGGCCCTGCCCATAGGACCTAATTTGCAAAAGTGATTAGGCATGACCCCGTCTATTGGACTCAATTTTGCGAATTGTCATAAAATTTGTTGTGGATTCAATTAAGATCAATATACGTATTCTAAAGAAAAGACGTGGGATTTGAAATAGGTTGTGAAATTAACACCAATATGCGTGATCAAGCCAAAATTGAGGGCCACCCAATTCTGTTTTCCAATATCAATAGCTGGAGGACTGTAGCACCATTCATCTTTATATTTGGTATGAAATTATTTAAAACCAGTGGTGTATGTGTCTGAGATCTACGACAGAAAAATAATCGAATACTCACGAATTGAAACATTTCTCAAATCTGCATATTACAATTAGAGCGAAGAACATTATAAAACAGTGTAATATTAGCAGTTACGAATGAGTGTGGAGGTTTTTATTTTCTTGATGGACCCATTGGTTTTGACATTGTTGATTTTGGAAAATGTTTGATCGCAAAACGTATCGCATTGGCTACAACGCACCCCAATGATTTATTCCACCCAAAAATGTTACATTTAAGTGAATACTTCTTTAGGCAGAACGAAGTCTGCCCAGTCAGCTAGTCTTATCATAATATTGTAAAAAGTCAACACATTTTTCTTGCTTACAAGAAAGAGTCTGGGACGAGCCCTTTTATTTAACAAAATTAACTTTTAAAATAAAAAAGGACTAAATAAGATTATTTTGGTTTCTCAAAAGGGAACTGTGACATATTTTGAAGGTTTTACATTTTTCTGGTCTTTCTAGCATATTTTTTTCTGCTTTTGTGCTTTTTATTGTGCTTTTAGCACATATTTTTTTTGGCGCCTGTTGGCAACGCCTATGCCGGTATGTTTTAAACGTATTATTACCGACAGCACTTCCGGCAGATAAATCTATCGCTAGATTCGCGAGTCTAAACGGTCACACACCGGACATGATTTCTCCGGTTGGAACCTGCTAAATGCCTCACAAATTGAATGTATTCGTTCATTTAGTACGTTATGTGTGAATTTTTTGGTACATTGTGAAATGTTCCAAAGACCATCACTGGCTAGAACACTCAACACACACACACACAGAGAGAAAAAAAAACCGTTTTGTACTCGTACTGTTGTGTATTTTCAACAATTCTTTGCGAATACTACAGAGGCTACAGAGAATTTACTTTTCAATAAATCAGTTCTTTTTTGCCCTTCGTGCGGTTCGTGTCTGGCTGTGGCTGAATAATTCTTCTTTTGAGAATTGTGTGATACTCTTCGGCCAGTGGCGTGCGAGTTGTTTTTTGTGTGCGCGGTTTCGTTTTCCTTCATATTATTTTATTTGTTGCTCTCATTTATGTGAATAATTTCATTAACAAATAAAAACTGATCAAAAATAGTGCAAAACAACGAAGTAATGATATAAAAGAAAAGATTTTTTGTAATAAAATTTGAACCGGAAAAAAGGTTTGTGCATAAAAAAATCTATGAATGTTTTACAAAATTGTGTTAATAAAAAATATTGATGAGCAGAAAAGTGACTGAGTGAGTGAGTGCAGAAAGCCTTTGCCGAATTTCATTTACCAATATCGTGTTGTTTGTTTTTTTATTTTGGTTGTTGAGAATTTTGATAGTTTTCTTTTTGCTTGGCTTGGCCAGAGGTGACGTTTAATTAACGGAAACGCTACAGGCAGACGCTTGTTTGCTTACCTCTCATTGTTGCCTGAAATAGTTCCTAATGTCTCTCGTAATAAGACGATACGATGATGATGATGATGATGGTGGTGATGACGCTATTGGTGCTGGTGCTTGGTGTAGCATAGCAATGAAATAATATCAATTAAAAACTTGTTTGTAATTCACCACAAAATATGTTATTACTGTAAATCCTCGAGGGCCCCCTCCCTCCCCCCCCTGTTTGTGTTAAAACACGTGTGTTAGATAATGAAACAAGTGACTACACAACAAGTTCACCATAAAATACACATCAAACAAATACAAAGGATGACTAAGTTATAATGTTGCGAAATTGCTTTGTCGGCACATGTTTCGTTACGAACGCAATTGCGTTTGCGTTAGTATGATTTTGTTGCATTTACTTACCGTTAGATTCACGGCCGCCTTTACTCTCCCCAGCAGAGTTGCCAAATGCTATATTTTTTTTTGATAATAATAAAAGAGCTGACGGTAATTACAAATGGTGGACCTAATAAAGTTAGCAAATTAACGATTTTGTTTGAGAGATGTAATGAATTACAGGCAAGAAAAAAAGTATAAAAAAGTAGCACCGCTTAAATGGTAAAATTGTGAAAAATGCTTAAATTCTAGTCAGGAAAACTGATTGGAAAACACCCTCACCCTATGTTCTTGGTTGGCTTGCATCTCAACTAAATATAGCTTTGTCCATAACTTAAACAGCCATTGTTGTTCAGACAATTAAGCAGATATGGCAAATGATGAAGGCATTAAGGCTGTTGGAATGTGTAGAAGGAAAGCTACTGTATGTAAATAACGGATATAAGACACTCAAAAAATACTAGAAATTTTTTAGAACAATTAAAAAACAAGTATCGACATGGTTTTCGAATCGGCACTCGCCGGTAAACACGTTTCGTTACTTGTTTGATAGTTATTATTATATTTATTAGCTATTATGGGCAGCTTCTTCACTCCTATTTTTTTGTTATTAAATTGTGATAAAGAATTATATAAATTGAAATAAATTGAAAATTACAATAAATATTAAAATTACTATAAATTCACAAAAATACAAATTACAGTTGTTTGTGTACAAAAAGGGCCCACAGCAGACTTCTTGCCGTCCCTGTGGCATTAGAAATATGTTGTTTACTTTTATATGCCTACGTACATATGTACACAAACAGTTTAACGCTGATCCCTTTTAACTCCTTCGTTCGCTCTATGATCAGCCACTCTCACTCTCTGCCCCCATAGCTGAATTGCAATTCGCTATAAACAAAATGCAACGAGCGAAGGTTCTGAGCATAAGGGCAGAGTATAATTGGGTCAGTCGTATAGTGTCAGTCGAGTAGAACAGTGTCAATAAACAAAATATCAAAGGCCGTTGAAGCGCCAAAAACATAAATAGTTTTTTTTAACATTGGTTTGAGTGTGAGTGCGTGTGAGCGCTCATCTATATTTGAAGTGGTCGCTTGGTACAGCGAAACCACCGCAAGTGACGTCACGACCGTTTGCGAACAAGAAGTCATCAGCTACCATCACAACAACTGTCCCCGCGACCGTCCGTCCATCGCTGTTTGTATGCAGTTTTGCTATAGTCGCTGAGAGTAGCGAAGAAGAAGTCTGCTGATCGCAAACAACTGTCTCCGACACCGACTGCAGCCAGCAACAACAACAACAGGTTTGCCTATCCCTTTTATTGTTAACCCTTGCGTTTGGTGTTTGAGGCCAAACAAAAACAATAAGAGGAACGACTATTAGATTAGGGTGCCACTTAATTTTGAAAGTTGGTTTGTTAGTCCAACAATAGAAGGTTGGTTCGGTAACCCAACATTTGGTCCTTCGACACCGTCATTAACCACATAATTAAAATATAGATCTGTCCCGAGGACAAATTAGAAAGTCTGTCGGTCCCTAGAAGAAAAAAAAATAATATATAAAGGAAAAATTTAATTTCTTGTAAAACAAGAACATAAAAGGCCGTTGAAGCGCCAGTATATAAAAAAAAAAAAACAAATACAAAAATAACGTTGTTCAACAAATAGATCCAAATTTAAAAAAAAAAAAAAAAAAAAAAAAAAAAAGGAGCAGTTGCGAAAAGAAAAAGAAATACATTGTGCAACAAATATTTCTCAGTTTTTTAACTTGAGTTCTTGTGGGAAAGAAAACAAAATAATGCCGTTACTCGTTATTTCTGCATGAGAAGTGTTGTTGCAGTTTTAACAAAATATATAAAAAACCCCAAAAATCAAGATTTTGTTCGAAGCCAGAAACGGGTGTTTGTGCATAAGCGGTAAAATTTGTTTTTGTTTTTTGATTTTTGTTTTTTGTGGATAACGGAACGCTGCTTGTAACTGCTGACCCTTGGTTAAGAAATTTTGCAAATATTTCTGCACAGTGGGTCAGTTTTGATAATTTCAAAAAGCAATATAAATTTATTTTGAAAAATTTTAAACCTTTGGCTTAAATTAAACTTTGATAACGGATAACTGCTCGATCATTTGTGCCAATACAAAGCATAATTTACATTTTTTGCATATTCTGACACAATTATCAACATTTGGGTTTTCTACAAAATCATAATAGCGTTTATTGGAAACGCATATTCGACATTGAGCCTGAACATATTGAAACAAAATTTTTTCCTGATTTTTTATAACTAACCCCACTAACCCATGAATGGAAAATTTATATTGCACACTGATCTAGAATAACAAATAATCGCAAATCATTATATTTAAAAACTGGGAAAAGTTTAATTTTACAATTCGGCGGACAAATCCTGTCCCTAACTAACCATAGTAGCATCAAATAATTTTTTCTGAAAAATTGGGCTAGAATATTCGATGATTTTTGAAAATTTTGTTCGTTCTGAAATTAAAAACGTCATCTTACCCTTCACTTTTGCGGACATTGGTCATTTTGTAGCCGCATAGCAAATAGTTTTGTCTCATTAAGTCCTGGAAAAGAGTTTCAGTGATATTTGTCTGCACAGTGGGACAGAATACAAATAATATTTTTATTATTTTCTTAATTTCGGATAATTTTCTTGAGCAGTTACAATCGTTTCACCAATTAAAATCCTACACTCGGTCTCTTTTGCTTACCTTCCTAAAACTTTTTCAACAAAAGCCTAAGTTGTAACGATGGGATTATTAGAGGAATATTTAGTTCAGTGCTATGAAATCATCTGGTGTGCGAAACAACTGAAAGAAACAGATGCAAGCACTTACAATGAACTAGCCCTAGAAACCGAAAAGCAGGAGTTAGACAGTTTATGGGCAGAATGGAAGGAAGTTTATAAAAAATGTATTGCTGACACGGATTGTAGCAAAAAAGATAAGGAGACAATCCGTAATAAGAAAAAAGAGACACACGATTGCTACATTAATTGTATGAAAATTATTGGGGAGTACAAAGAAAAGTTAAAACTACCCCAAAATAATACGTCTTCTTCTCAAAAAACGAGCTCCTCTATTGCGGTCCCACCGTGCGATACGGAAGTTTTTCATGGGGATTACGAATCCTGGCCCAGTTTCAGAGATTTGTTTACCGCGATATATATAAATAATAAAAAACTGGGCCCTGCGGAAAAATTATACCACCTGTTTCAAAAGACAAGTGGTGAGGCTAGGGAGATAAACCGAAATATTCAATTAACGAACGAAGGGTTCGATATAGCGTGGGCAAACTTGAAAAATCAATACGAAAACAAGCGGATTCTCATTAATAGGCAGTTAAAAACTTTATTTAATCTGGCCCCATGTACTCAAGAATCTGCCAGCGGTCTCAGAAAACTACAAAGAGATTTAACAAATTGTATTTCGGTATTGGAGTTATATAAAATTGATATAGGATCATGGGGTCCAATTTTTGTGTTCCAATGCTCGTCAAAACTCCCTAGGCTCACACTGTCCCTTTGGGAACAATCTATTTCGAACAAAACAGAAATACCGAAGTGGGAAGACTTAAACACATTTCTGACCGAAAGGTTCCATGCATTGGAAAGCGTTTCTGATGTGTTTAATACAAACAACACTAACACATCTCAATCCAATCGCCCTAAATACAACAATTGCGACAAATCAAAGCAATTTAAGGTTCATCACACTAAAGTAAATAACCAAAAGTGCCCTTTATGTAAAGGAAACCACAACATACGTTCTTGCCCAAAGTTTTTGAGTATGGATTTCAAAAATAGGCTTTCTGTAGTAAAAAGGAATGGTATTTGCCTCAATTGTCTGACCCATGGTCATATGGTGGTTGATTGTCCCAGCAAAAATACATGTTCAAAATGTTGTTCAAAGCATCATACGCTTTTACACAAAAATAAAGCACCACAGCAGGGTGAAGTTAGAACAGAAGAGTGTCAGAGCATCGCTCACAATCAAAATACGCATTCCACTGACTCTCCTTCCACATCTGACAATATTAGAGCATTTCATACTTCTGTCTCAAACAAGACAATGCTAGCTACGGCATGGGTCAAGATTATGGGAAATGGTGTGTCTCACAAAGTTCGAGCACTAATTGACCCATGTTCTGATGAAACATTTATTTCATCAAGAATTCAAAAGTTGTTAAGACTGCCAACAAAGTCTATTTCAGCAGATATCACTGGTCTTGGTGGTGAATATCTGACTAAATGTACGAAGATCGCAATATTTACTATCTGTTCGATGATAGAATCAGATTTCTCACTGGACACAGATGCACTGGTAGTTCCAGACGTTACGGGAAACGTCCCAACACACTCGTTCAAAAATATAGACTTGAGTCAGCTTCCAAAATTAGATTTTGCTGACCCTTGCTTCGTCAGAAGCGGTCCAGTGGATATTCTCCTAGGGGGAAATTTGTATCCACTAATTCTACTCAACGGAGTAGAACATGGCATTTTAGGCTCGCTTGTGGCCCAGAAGACAGTCTTTGGATGGATTGTTACTGGCCCAACGACCAAAACTAATTCCAAATATTTGGTACAAGTCTCTCATTGCACACGAGTATCAATCGACGAACAAATGGCTAAGTTCTGGGAAATAGAAGAAGTTCCCGTAAAAAAGAAAATTTCCGAGGAAGATAAGATTTGTGAAAAAATCTATAAATCAACCACTGTTCGAACTTCAGAGGGAAGATATGTCGTTGACCTTCCTTTTAAGCCAGATCTTCCAATAGATTCTACAACGGTCCCAAACAGATACATAGCACTTAGTCAGTTTCTCAGAAATGAAAAATCTATGGCAAAAAAGCCAGAACTGAAAGCTATGTATGACGAGGTCATACGCGAGTATCTGACTCTTGGACATATGGAGCAAGTAGATACTCCGACTGTCTTTAAACCTGAAAGCACCACGACAAAGTTGAGGGTGGTTTTTAACGCCTCTTGTCCATCATCAACTGGCAAAAGTCTGAACGACTGTCTTTTCGTGGGTCCGGTCTTGCAAAAGGATATAGTTTCCCTAATTTTGAATTGGCGTCTGTACAAATTCGTTTTTAATGCGGATATTACGAAGATGTACAGGCAGATACTTATTAACCCAAAACATGCTCCCTTTCAAAGAATATTATTCAGACCTGACCCAAATGAGGAAATAATGGATTTCCAATTGAAAACGGTCACATTTGGAGTCAATTGTGCTCCGTATTTAGCGTTGCGTACCTTATTGCAACTTGCCGATGATGAGGAACACCGTTATCCAATAGGTGCACAAATTTTGAGAGAAAACATGTATGTAGATGATGTTCTAATGGGAGCACACTCTGTCCCTGAAAGTATTGAGGCAAGAGATCAATTAATCTCGATTTTATTGTCTGCTGGATTTGATCTGAGGAAATGGACCTCTAACAGCAGAGATATTATTAACGATCTCCCTAAAGATCAGCTGTTGGATAGCGATTTTTTGGTCTTTGATGATAAAAGTACGGCCAAAACACTAGGGATACGTTGGAACGCGGCCACTGACTCGTTCTACTTTGTAGCCGAGAAATTAGAAGACAAAAAATCATTCACGAAACGAGAAGTTTTGTCGGCGATAGCAAGATTATTTGACCCTTTAGGCTGGCTTGCCCCAGTAGTGATAACTGCGAAAGTCCTCATGCAACAATTGTGGCTTGACGATATTGGCTGGGACGACGCTTTAAAACCTCTAACCCTTGTTAAATGGAAATCTTTTGTCCAAAATTACACAGACATTAGTAGAATCCATATCCCACGTTGGGTAAAATACTCTCCGCAATGTAAAATCGAGATTCACGGGTTCTGCGACTCGTCAGAGTTGGCTTATGCAGCAGTATTGTATGCTAGGGTCGAAATAGAGAGCGTAATTTACACAAATTTGCTTGTCTCCAAATCCAAGGTCGCTCCCATTAAGAAGATCTCGCTCCCAAGGCTAGAATTATGCGGGGCACTTCTTCTATCCAATTTGGTTAACGTGTTTCTGCCCCAATTGAAAATCGAATATATTTCGCTATCTCTCTGGTCTGACTCGACAATAGTTTTAGCGTGGCTTAAAAAACCATCTCATAATTGGGCTACATTTGTGGCAAATAGGGTAGCGAAAATTCACGACAAAGTCGGCCAGTGCTGGAAGCATGTGCCAACACACGAAAATCCCGCTGATCTAGCAACCCGGGGGCTGACTCCTTCGGAATTGATGGGCAAAGAGCTCTGGTGGTCCGGCCCACCCTGGTTAAAAGACAAAATCGAATTCTGGCCTAAAACTTCTGAGATAGCAGACACAAATTTAGAAGCGAAACCAGTAAGGGCACATATAGCTAGATCAGCGGACTTCGAAGATATATTGGAGCGCTTTTCCTGTCTCTCTAGAGCTATACATGTAGTAGCGTATATTATGCGTTTTTTCAAAACCACTCACCCATCGACAAAGAAAAGTGAAAGTTTTATCGGTCTTAAATTATCAGCTAAGGAGCTAACGTCAGCACGAAACCGTTTAATGCTTCTTTCCCAAAAAATGCACTTTCCCAAAGAGTACTATTGTCTTTCCCAGAAGAAGCCGTTGGAATCGAAAAGCTCTATTATTACCCTAACACCGTTTTTAGACAAAGATCATCTTATTCGAGCGAATGGCCGCTTGGGTTCTACGATGTCTTTGTCGTATAGTGAGCGACATCCCGTGATTCTAGCTTATCACAGTCGATTTGCTAAGCTCTATGTTGATTTTATCCATAAACTAACCCTTCACGGGGGAATTAGATTAATGTTAGCCACTGTCCGTTTAGAATGCTGGATTATCAAGGCAAAAATCCTTATAAAAACTCATATTCATAATTGCAAAGAATGTGTTGTGGCCCGCAAAAATCTTCAGGGTCAATTAATGGCTTCTCTCCCTTCTGCGAGAACAACTCTTAGCCGCCCCTTTACCAATACAGGGGTCGATTTTGCTGGCCCGTTTGAAATAAAAAACTTCTCTGGCCGAGGCTGCCGTATCACAAAGGGTTATATTTGCCTATTTGTTTGCTTTGCTACCAGAGCGATTCATTTGGAAGCCGTTAGTGAGCTGTCAAGCCAAGCATTCCTCGCCTCTCTAACCCGTTTTATTTCTCGCCGTGGCTGTCCCAACAAGATATTCTCTGACAACGGTCGAAATTTTGTCGGAGCAGCAAGAGAGATTAAATCAAATTTGATTAAGGCTATAGCTGAACTGAAAGATGAGGCTCTGTCCCGAAACAGTTTTCACAAATTAGAGTGGCATTTTATTCCTGCCTCTGCTCCTCATATGGGAGGATTGTGGGAGGCTGGAGTCAAGAGCTGCAAGACACATTTAAAGAAGATCTCCGGTCAAATTCGGCACACTTTCGAGGAGTTTAGCACTATTCTCGCATCAATTGAGTCTTGCCTTAATTCGCGCCCTCTTACTCCACTCTCGGATGATGTAGAAGACCTTAGCGTTCTGACCCCAGGCCATTTTCTGATAGGGACCTCATTACTGACCCCAGCAGAGCCAGATATTGTACCATCACGCACTTCTCTTTTGAATCGATGGCTGCGCCTTAAAGTCATTCAACATGATTTCTGTTTGCGTTGGAAATCTGACTATTTGAAGGAGCTCCACAAAAGAAATAAGTGGAGACAACCACAAGAAGACTTGCGCGAAAACGACCTAGTAATCTTGCGCCACGAAACAGGAGGCCCTAACGACTGGCGTTTAGGAAGGGTCATAAAACTTTACTTCGGTAAAGATAATCACGTGAGAGTTGTAGATTTAAAGACGCAGCTAGGAATAATTACGCGCCCAGTTCATAAGCTGGTCCTTCTTCCTCGTTCTGCCTGACCCTCTTTAATCTTATTGTTCGGTCCCTCACAACAAACTGTCATACTAACCCAATTTCATAATTTCATTTAACATATCACTCATACCAATCATTTCTAATCTCAGACATGAAGTACCTTGAGGACTATCGCTGCCCCATTTGTGACACGAGACATCCGTTTCGGTCGTGTCGCCGTTTTTTGGTGTTGTCCCCGGCAGAGCGATCCCGAGTTGTTGATCGATACAAAGCTTGCCGCAACTGTCTGGGACTATCGCATACGGAGGGGCAGTGTCGAAGCAGATTTCGCTGCCACGAATGTAAATCACGTCACCATACTTTGCTGCACCCTCCGGATATGGCAAACTCCGAATGGCTGCAGATGACGGCATGGGTACGCGTCCAACGGCCGGGCATTGACTCGGAGAAAAGGCTGGTTCGAGCTTTGCTTGACCCCAATGTGGAAGTGAGCCAGGCAATTGCCTCATCTCTCCTCTTCCCCTACAAAGTGCAGGACGGTGTCGGATATATCGAGCTCCAACTTACCGACCGATACTCAGATGTCCGCACCCTGACGACCACCATGGAGGTGATTTACGGCCCTTCTCCCTTTACGCCACATCGCCACTGCGTCCCGGACAAGGTACGAGAGAAGTTTGATGCTGACGAGCTGGCAGACCATGCCTACCATCTCCCGTATGGATGTGCCTTAGTGTTGGGGAGCGATGTGACTCGACGACTGTATATGGGATTGCCGCAACCAGATGGGGGCCTACCATATGCCCAAAAAACTATTTTCGGATGGTCGTTTTTCGGCGCTGCCGAGGTGGACAAGACGGCGCCATACCATTGAGGCAGTAAACTGACCCGCAATCATGTCTAATTTTGATTTGAATTGTTTTGTTTTTGTTAACCTTATGAATTGTTTTTATTCTCATATGAATTAATGAATTACTCACTTAAATAATTGGTTAAACTATTATGTATATAATTTTTAGTTAAGCTATTATGTATGTATATAAGTATTAATTTGTTTGCCCATACTGTGCAAAGGGGGCCAGTATGTTTGTGTACAAAAAGGGCCCACAGCAGACTTCTTGCCGTCCCTGTGGCATTAGAAATATGTTGTTTACTTTTATATGCCTACGTACATATGTACACAAACAGTTTAACGCTGATCCCTTTTAACTCCTTCGTTCGCTCTATGATCAGCCACTCTCACTCTCTGCCCCCATAGCTGAATTGCAATTCGCTATAAACAAAATGCAACGAGCGAAGGTTCTGAGCATAAGGGCAGAGTATAATTGGGTCAGTCGTATAGTGTCAGTCGAGTAGAACAGTGTCAATAAACAAAATATCAAAGGCCGTTGAAGCGCCAAAAACATAAATAGTTTTTTTTAACATTGGTTTGAGTGTGAGTGCGTGTGAGCGCTCATCTATATTTGAAGTGGTCGCTTGGTACAGCGAAACCACCGCAAGTGACGTCACGACCGTTTGCGAACAAGAAGTCATCAGCTACCATCACAACAACTGTCCCCGCGACCGTCCGTCCATCGCTGTTTGTATGCAGTTTTGCTATAGTCGCTGAGAGTAGCGAAGAAGAAGTCTGCTGATCGCAAACAACTGTCTCCGACACCGACTGCAGCCAGCAACAACAACAACAGGTTTGCCTATCCCTTTTATTGTTAACCCTTGCGTTTGGTGTTTGAGGCCAAACAAAAACAATAAGAGGAACGACTATTAGATTAGGGTGCCACTTAATTTTGAAAGTTGGTTTGTTAGTCCAACAATAGAAGGTTGGTTCGGTAACCCAACAACAGTTACAAAAAAAAAAAAAAAAAATTACAAAATGTCTCTACTTTAAGCGTGCTATAACTTGACTTTTGTACAATTTATTGTATATTTATGAATTTGAAATCTTTATTTTGAGTTTTTCGTAATTTTTCCTATTGGAAAGAGTTGTTGCATGTATTCATTGTGTAGGAAATTTTCTTCTTAATCATTACGCACATAGAAAAGTATCAAAGTAGACACTTTTCATTCATGAATTCAATTTTGAAAAATATTTCTCCGAAATTCTTAAAAAATAATTTGTAAAAATAAAATAATATTCGTGATGTATTAACAATCAAAACAAGGTAACGATGTAATCGGTATCCGATTATTATATCAAAATGAGGAAAAGAAAACAAAATTTTTTTATATAATTTTTACTTTAACGTCTTTCTTATCGTCGTGAGAATCGTGGTCAATGAAAAATTGAGCTACAATAATGTTCATAGTTATTATAATTACAAACACATGTTTGGTATCTGATTCTAAAGCTTTTTTTTATACATCATTAACGACCAATATCAGTCGGCGTTGCCACCGGAACACAGTATGCTAAAGGACTGATAACAAACGTTTATGAATACAATTTCTTATTAAAGATTTTTTAGAGCTAAGAATACTTTAGCTAGAGAATGCTGCGTATCCACTTTAGAAATTTTTATGAATAAGGCCGTATATTTTAATTCATAAACAAAAAAGTTACAGCGGTCAATTGATCACCCTACACACCGCCTAAAACTTAAAAACTAAAATTGAGGTCGGGTCAAAAATGTCCAATATGCTAAATGTAGATCTTAATTAACTATCAATAACGATATGGGCCTCGTTTCGAGTGGTTATCAATATCGATAAAACATAATAAATACTATTTCGGGGGGTCTTAGGGTGGACGGATTCGAAAAAATGTATGTCCTCAAATTGTCTTCTGACAAACTAATGGGAGGGGATAAAACATAAATTTTTTCCATCATATAGAGCGAGCCTATCTAATGACCATTTTTTTCTTGGAAGAATGTTTGTAATTTCAGATTCCCAAAAAGAGTATATATTGCACCACTGAGTGACTGAGTGAGTGAGTGCAGAAAGCCTTTGCCGAATTTCATTTACCAATATCATGTTGTTTTTTTTTTTTTTTTGGTTGTTGAGAATTTTGATAGTTTTTTTTTTGCTTGGCTTGGCGAGAGGTGACGTTTAATTAACGGAAACGCTACAGGCAGACGCTTGTTTGCTTACCTCTCATTGTTGCCTGAAATAGTTCCTAATGTCTCTCGTAATAAGACGATACGATGATGATGATGATGATGGTGGTGATGACGCTATTGGTGCTGGTGCTTATCGAGTGGTTATCAATATCGATAAAACATAATAAATACTATTTCGGGGGGTCTTAGGGTGGACGGATTCGAAAAAATGTATGTCCTCAAATTGTCTTCTGACAAACTAATGGGAGGGGATAAAACATAAATTTTTTCCATCATATAGAGCGAGCCTATCTAATGACCATTTTTTTCTTGGAAGAATGTTTGTAATTTCAGATTCCCAAAAAGAGTATATATTGCACCAATTTTTCTAATTGTAATTTTGGTACTTAAGCGAAACCAATCTTACCAAGAATTCAAAATTGGAATAGCTTTACTTTTCCGACATTGTGACCGAAAATCAGAAAAATGTTTTTAAATGTGCGTTTTTGAGTATTATTACAATAAATTAGGTCTATTGAACAGCTATGTTAAAAATTAGAAAAATATTCTTTTAATTGTCTTACCGCCTGGGCACATAAGTTTAATAAAACGCAACATTTTGAAAAAAAAAATAAATTTTATTTTATTTCAAAAAAAATTTAAATTTATTCTTTTGGTAAAATCACAAAGTATTTAAGGAGAAATATAATTTAAGTGCCCTGTTTGTAAAAATATACATTTTTTTGTCATTGTTAAAAAAAAACGAATTGTAATGATTTTTAATTGTGTTTAACTAAAAATGTGAAACATGCTTTCTCACATTAAATTTTCCTTGTATTGGCAACACCTCCTCTGCCATATAAATTTCACTCTCATAATCCATTTCTCTCTGCACTCGGCTATAAGTGACGACTTTGTTTTGTTTGTTGTAATATAAATATGTACACTCAAATTGTAGACAATGACAACAACTAAAGTAAGCAAGCCGTAACAATAACAATGAATAAATTGCATTTAATTTGAAGTTTTTTTTTTGTTTGCCGGTTTCCAAGTCACACGACAGAGAGTTGAATCTATCAGTGATATTACAATGAATAAGTAATGGTGAGCTGAGCCCTACCATGTTACTACAAATTATTTAATCATCTTTCTCACGGAAACAAAAACGTTTTGTTAAATTTTATTGTTTTGTCATTTTACATTTTGAGAATGTGTACTTCAACCTCTCTTGATATAATCGATTCTATTAAGTTTTTATTAACAAAAAATGTAAACGGAATACGGTGTTTTGTGCCTAGCTAGGCGTTTTTAATTGGATTAAAATAAAAAAGCAGGTCACATATTAACCAAGAATGTACATTAGTATCTGCTATCTGTCTCATTGATATCCAATGTGTCTATGCGACGGGTTGAGCGGTAAAAAAATAATTTTAAGCTGCTTATGACCTTTCTTGTTGTTCCTAAATCAACGACAGTGTCTGATGAGTTAAATCCAAGGAATGTCAAGTCAAAGTTCGATTCAGGACTGTTTAGGGCAATTAACCAAGACAACGTAACAGCGTTAATATTTCGCAAGTTATGACCTTTAATTAAAATTGTGCGTAATGGTCACGCCTTTTCTGGTAGTTCTAATTCAAAATGACATACTTACTTAAGTGTCCCATTACTACTTACGAACGTGGTTTAAAAATTTGAGTCCTGAAGTATTATAGAACTCCACACGTTTCGGTCTTCTACGTGCGTTCTCCAGTTAGTCCTACCAGATAGTGGCACGTCGCCAACCACTTGGTCCTTCCAACGAACTTTGGGTCTCCCTGCTCTGCGCCGTTCTTTAGGTTCGCCTTTAAACACATTTCTCGCACATTTTCCATCATGGCAACATGTCCCAGCCATCATAGTCGTTAGATTCTGACGCTTTTAAATACATCGATGTCGTGGTAAAGCTTATACAGCTCATGTTTCATACGATGGCGTAAATCGCCGTCGACACAGATCCATATATTTTTCGGAGTAATTTTCTCTCGAATACTCCCAGGTTTTGTATGTCCGTTGTCGTAAGCACCCACGATTCGGCAGCATACAACAGAGCGGGTAAAATTAGCACCTGGCATAGCTGTTTCTTAGTATCCCGAGATAAGGTGGTGTTACTAAAATGCTGCCGAAGTCCGTAGAAACATCTATTGACGAGCACTATTCTTCGCTAGATTTCTTGGCTGACACATTTTTTCTTATTGACGGAAGGTCCGAGTTAGATTCATCTTCTACCTCAAAACAATATCTGTCAACGTTTACGGTGCGTCCCCATCGTCCAAATTGTTCGTCCACATCATTATTTTTATTTTGACCTCGTTAACCGCTAAAGCCATTTTTCTGACCCCTTTTCTAGTGATGAGAAAATTGCAGTAGCATCCCGCAGATTTCGGCCAATGATGTCTATAGCATCGGCATAGGCCAGTGGCATGTGGCTCTTGTGGAATATGGTGCCAGACAGCTTTTCTCATCACCTTCTCCATAACTATATTAAATAGTGTAAAGGGCAAGCTATTACCGCCTGCCTGAGACCTCTTCCGTGTTGAATGGCCCAGAGTGATTCTTACCAATCTTAACCGACGATTTGGTGTTTTCCAAGGTACATCTGCAAAGTCGAATTAGTTTTGCAGGAATATCAAACTCAGACATGGCCTCATGGAGCCTATTCCTTATCGAAGCTTTGTAGTCGACAAATAGGTGGTAGGTGTCGATCTGCTTTTCATGAGTTTTTTTTTTCCAGGATTTGTTGTAGTGTGAATATTTGACCCATCGTAGATTTATCAGGTCTGAAGCCGCACTAGTAAGGTCCAATTAGTTTTTCTACAATTGGCTTTCGACGTTCACACAATATGCTAGAAAGGACCTTGTACGCAAATGGTAATAGGCTTATTCCACGGTAGTTCTTACACGCACTACGATCTATTTTCTTGTATATGGGACATAACAGACTGAGACTCCAATCCCCAAACTTTCCTCTAGCCGGATGTTCTCCATGAGCTGATGCATGCTCCTAATCAGCTCTTCCCCGCCTGCCTTAAATTATTCAGTAGGGAGACCATCGGCTCCATCCGCTTTGTTATATTTAAGGCGGGATATTGCCATACGTATCTTACTCTGGCTCGTAGGTAGACAGTAAATAACATCGTCATGGATTGGAGCAGGATCTTCTGGAGTGGTGTCCGTATCCAGCAGATTTCTGAAATACTCTCTTCATATCTTCAGAGCGTTATCCGGGTCCGCCGCTAGCTGGCCATTGCTGTCCTTGTAGGAGGGCATCCCTGTTCCACGCATTCTCGCTTTAACTATCTGGTAGAATTTTCGGGAGCACCTCGGAGCAACTCTTTTCCCTCATCCTGTCTTTTCTTCAGCTCCTTTTTTCCGTCTGAAGATACGAGTTGCCTCTTGTCTCTTCTCCCTGTGCCGTTTACATACAGCTCGCGTTGCCATTAGCTGCAGTTTCGCCCTGTATGCAGCATCCGTCTCTCTTGTGGCATTGCGATATTCATCATCGTTCCAGGCATCTTCTTGATACGGCTTTGAGTACCCAATTACACTTCTGGCTGTCCGTTCTATAGAGTTGGCTATATATTGCCACTGCGATGTAATATTATCAGGGGTAGGAGCATTCCGTAGCAGTTGAGTTAGGTGGTTGCAGTAGGCGTTCGCTACCTTTGTGGTCCGCATTTTACCGATGTCCAGCTTTCGTTGTGCCTGTTTACGTACGTGCGTACCTTAACTGCGGTAAGGAAGTGATCGGAGTCAATGTTCGCACCCCTGATCAGTCGTACGTCCAGAACACTCGATGCGTGCCTTCCATCGACTACCACGTGATCCTTCTGATTCCTCGTCAATTGATCTGGAGATATTTTTATGGTCAAATCTAGTGCTGCTAACTTCCATATTTCTTGCCGCAGAGCAATCAATCAGGCTGATGCTATTGTTCAACGTTTCGGTGAGCAGATTGAATTTTCCGATGGTAGGGTCAAATTCGGTATACATGCTTAATTTAGCATTAAACTCGCTCTAGTGCAATTTTAATGTCATGGCTTGGGCTACGGTCATATAAATTTTCTAGGCTCTCGTAGAACTCGCTTTTCTTTTCTGTCGGAGCATGGGCACCTATACATTAGTGTTATGTAGAAAAACGTTGTCTTGACTCTTATGGTGGCTATTCGTTCACACACCGGGTTGAACAGTGAGACTAGGTGTCGCAATCTCTTGCCAACCTCAAATCCACATCCAAACTCGTGCTTGTCCGCATGACCACTATAGTAGATGTAGCGCGTCTTCAAGCGCGAGCACCCGTGTCCCGTCTACCGAATTTCCTGTAAAACGATTATGTCAGCCTTGTATTCTTCGACGACTTTCGTCAATTGGATGAAGGCACCTGGACTATACAGTGTTCTAACATTCCAGGTGCATATCCTCAAATCATGGTCTTTAATTCTTTTGTGGGTATCGTCAACATTTTGGAGGGTCTGTTTTATACTTCTTTTCATTGCAATAGTTCAAACGTCAGTGGCGGGTTGCAAGCCCAGCGCACCACATTGCAGTTTTCTCCTTCTGCCAGGATTTTATTGCAGCCGCCCAATCTGGGTCAGACGCTGACCAGGGTACCGCTGTGCCTGGGTTTTAGATTTCGCCTGTCACAGTTAGCCGTGCTCTGAAGTGTGTCAAAAGCATGTTTCTCCGTCCGCAGTAGTACACGAATACGGAGCTCTGTGAGTAGACTTAAAGTGCAATTGTCAAGGATCACTCTGCGTTTGCCAAGTTAAACCGATCAAAAGCTTTACCTTGCATCATACTCTCGAGCGCCCTTACTAATACAAGTCAGACAAAATATTGTTTAAACTTTGGAAATGCCCATATATAGATATATAGATTCAGCCGACAGGCTTAACATTGTTAGCTACCATATTATTTCATGACAGTGCACAGTCGAGAAATATTAACTAATCTTCTAATCTACTATCTGATATTTGTTGAAAAATTGCGTGATTTGAGCCTAAATTGTAAAATGCAAAAGTGATTGCAAAAGTTATCAAATGTAATGTGCATACTATTTGGTTTAAAAATTGTATTTTAAACAGAATCTAAAACTCTTACAACAAATGAAGATGTGAATTTTAGCTCCTCATAGTTTTTGTTCCTACCATTCAATATTTTCGATTAATATTGGAAATTAAAGTAACACATACAGAACTACAGAACTTTGGGACGTTTCACTATTTCTTTTTCAAATGTTTTGTTTGTCCTATAAAAACGAACGAGATTATGACGTGTAATAGTTCCGTTTCTCGAAGCAACATTTTCTAGATGCCAAAAATTAGTTATATATGTGTGTGTATTTTCTTTAAAGTCGTCTGATGTTGTTTAAGTTTACCAATTGCACATAATATTCAATGGCAACAGTCTAGAAATAGCATATGGAAAATCTGCGATAAAACACTACATACATATGTTCATACATACATATATACTACATATGCATGTACTTAGTAACAATTTGTAGTAAATGTATGCGGGCATACGAGAGATACGGTATAAACCGCAATTGTTTTATGTACATTCATACATATGTACAATTCATGTCCCTTAAACAATTAAACCGTATTGTAAACATTAAAAAATTTAATTAAAATTTGTTAGAATTTTTTAATTGGAGAATCGTTAAAATTACTCATGAACAATTAACAAAATTCAAATACAATTTCTAACTTGATGTAACGACAATTTCATTGCAATGACAGATAATTGGAAATTGTATGAGAATACAATTTACAAAATATTCCAGGAAATAAATGTTTTACGTATGGGATTTTACCAGCAAACACTGTTTTATATTGTAGTTGATAGAAAACGAAGACATATGAACATATTGCAAGTAAAGACATACATATTTACATATTTCAAGCCCAAATTTAAACTCAAACGGAATTAATTTAAGAATATGTTTAAGAATATGTTGAGTGGATCTGTAAGCGAATGTTTTGTTCCATTGTATCGTTACTACCTTTTGCGGTTTATTTGTTTTGTACAAACAAAAATCTTGTATTTTTTTTACAAAAATTTATAGAATTTATATTGAAGCCTAAAACGGAATTAGGTATCCCACATACATAGAAAGCATGCAGATTTTGCAAGTGCTAAACAATTGACATTGATTTGAAATGGGGGACTATTATGCGAGTGATCCCTGTCTCTGACTGTATCTTCATTTTATTGATCGGAGGACGCCTCGATGTTTTACATAGTGCGACAAATAGTATAGGTCGGTGGTAGGCGCGGGTTCTGCTTACCGGCAAATATTAAGACTTAGCTTGCACTTTTTTGCAATCGTTTGTTGGGATTATATGCCGCACGTAGAAAAGTTTATGTGCGCTTCGAACTTTTGCGCTTCTTTTCCAGTTCGTTACACTAAGTTCTACAAGGTTTTCAGTAAACTGGTCATTCCAACGAACATTCGGTCGCCCTCTTCTACCGACCGTGGCATAGTGGTTAGTACACGCGACTATAATGCAGGAGATCCGTGGGACAATTGCCGACTCCAGTCATCTAGATTTTTTATTCATTACTGGCCCCCTCGTTGTTGTCGACAGCAACTTCGCAGTATAGTATCGAGTTAATCGGCATGTATAGTAAAAAGTTTCTCAAACAGTGACCTTCGCATTCGTCGATAAACAAGTAGGTGCCGTTAGTTGTGAATCTAAAAATAGAAAGTGTGTTAATTCACGGGAAGCTATTCCCTACCTTATTCATGGGGTGTAAAGGGAAATTAAGTAAGTTAAGTTCTTCTTCTTCGTCCAACGAGTTCATTGACGCAGAAAATTTTCGAGCGGCAACATTTTCACCGATGCGTGCAACACGACCTAGCGAACGCAACCGCTTTGACTAAATGCGTCTGACGTAGATGTGTCCATATCTTTTGAGAAGCATTTCCTCTCGAATACTACCAGAACCGTTTCATCCGCTTGTGTCATAACCCAGGATTCTGAACCATATATCATGTCAGCTAGATCTAGTATAGCCAAGTAGGATTCTTTTCCGGATTTCAAGGCTGACGCTATTTGTTTTATTGATGGCGGAGCCTAGGTGTATAAAGACATCTACCACTTCGAAATTATAGTTGTCAAAGTGCACGCAGTTGGGGCACTGCGAGTATATTCTTTGTTCGTTAAAACTAATAACTTCGTTAAGTAGTAGGCCTCGTCTGGTACAGAAGGTTCTGGAAGGTCCTTGTCAACCTTTACTAAGAATCAGCGTCATTCTGCAAAGGCGTATCAGCTTCCCTGGAATACTAAAGTCAGCCATGGCTTCGAGAAATTTGAGCCGTATTTGTCTGCCGAAGGCAATTTATGGTCGATGGAAAAATGCTACATGTCATTTTGTTTCATGGGTCTTTACCAGAATATGCCAAAGTGTGTTGATTTTGTTGATTTTTCAGATCTAATGCCATACTGGTAAGGCCCGATACGGTGGGATAACACTGGCTTTAGTCTTTCACACACACTTGGATCACCTTTTTTCATCACAGTACACAATACGCTTAAATTCCAATCATCGGACACGCACTTATGATGCCAAACCGTGCGTATGAACTGGTGCGTGCTCGTTATCACCTCTTCAAGGGACTAGAAGAGTTCTGCCGGAAGTCCGTCGGCACCGGCTGCTTTATTATTTTTCAGCCGCGATATTGATCTTCTCTTGTACCTTCACGTGCACTGCCTTCTCGAACCAGCAGTTGCTGGAAGTGTTCACTCAATGTATGCAGCACACTCTGCGTATCTGTAACCAGATTTCCATCCTTGTCCTTACAGGAGCCCATTGCCAAAAATTTTACCAGAAAGTAAAAAGACCTCACCTCTATCCCTGTATCGTTCTATATTCTTGTTCTCCCGTTCCTTCATCAAACTTTTTTTTCGCCTGTTTTACTGCCTCCTTGTGCAGTTGCCTTACGACCCGGGTTACAATTGACAGGAAAGTTGCCCTATAAGCAGCATCCTATTCCTCAGACAATATGCGACATTGTACATCGTACCAGAATTCGTCTGCTTTCCTACCACGGTCGTTGAGGCGGTTGCCATGGAATGCGCAATATGCTGCCACATGTGTATAGGATCGTCAGAAGTAGAAGCGTTGTGTCGTAGCAATTGGGAGAGCTGGTTGGAGTAGGCAGTGGCTATCTATGGGGTTTGCTGAATTTACTGATCGATGGGCCAAGAACATCTTCCTTCCTATTTTTGCATTAAAGTCTCCCAGAACAATTTAAACGTCGTAGCCAGGGCAACGGTCGTATGTTTCCTCTAGGCGCTCGTAAAATGCATCTTTAATCTCATCGTCTTTATATTCCGTCGAGGCTAGTACACAAATCAGCGTAACGTAAAAATATTTCGCCCGGATGCGAATGGTGGCTATTCGGTCATTAACAGGGTTAAACCGCGAGACCAGGTGTCGAAGTCTCTTGCCGACTATGAAACCACATCCAAATTCGTGTCTTTCTGCATGGCAGCTGTAAAAGATGTCACAGTTCTTTCGTCGTGTACATCCCTGTCCCGTCCATCTCATTTCCTGTATGGCGGTGATGTCAGCCTTGTATTTGTCGAGGACATCCGTTAGTTGGATAGAGGCACCATCTCTGTATAGAGTTCGGACATTCCAGGTGCATATCCTTAAATCATGGTCCTTATATCGTTTGCGGCGGTCGTCAACATTTGGGGGGATCTTGTTTTTTCTATTCTTCGTGTTTTCATAATACATTTTGTTTAAGGAGAGTGGCTTATTAATATATCAATAGGAATTTTGGGGCTACCAAAGCCACTAAGAGAGCCTGTGTTGAGCTTCAGTTACTTCTGTTACCTACTTCCTAAGACGCATCGGTGGTAGCATGCCGATTAGGTTATTCAACATTTCGCCTTCTAACTCTAGCTAACTTCTAAGCGGTGCCACAAAGGAATCGCTTCTGGTCACTCCCAAGTGAGTGACAATCAGTAAGTTTCCACCTCTGGGCAAAGTCCCATTCCCCCAAACGTGAGGTATAGATGCCCCAAAAAAAACAATAACATATTTTAAGAGCGGCATTTTAACAACTAAGATGAAACCAACACTTGGTATCGCGTAACATAACAAAGCCATGTTTGCTAATATCTTGGATTGTAATTTCTTAAATAAGACCACTTATTCATATAATGTAAATCTAATAGAGAGAACTAATTATAAAAGCAAACAAAAAATTATTCTGAAGTGTTTTATGTTTAATTTAATCGTTCTATCCTACCAATTACTATGTTGGAAATACCCATATCCATTTTGTTATCGCGCATGACAACCCCTTATGTCTGTAGATAAGCGTATCATTTAATATTAAACATAATTCCTATTGATATATTAATTACTGTTATTTCAAGTTCACACAGTGTCTCGTTTATTTTTCAATTAACACGTTCTTGCATTTACATATGTATGACATCCACGCATATACATATTTACATATGACGATATATGTAATTCCAATTACTACAGTGGGACGTATTAACTCGTAGTACTATGCCATTTACGGATATTTATCTTACACACACGAAGAAATATATTTCGCCATTTATCATTTTTTCGATATGAACCATCGTTATGGTTAGTGACAGTCATCCATCATTATATCCACTTTGGCTTCGATGCTTTTGCCAATGTGCGAATGAAACAAATGAAGAGTGTACCAGAGACCATTTAAAAGTAGTTGTCCGTAATATGTTTTTTCATTTTAATATTCAGTTTTAGTAGTTGTTGTTATTCGTAGTATTCCGTAGTTGTTGTTGTAAATGTATCACTCGCGGCCAGTGCCACGGACTCCCTTTCCGGCATACGACGCCAGCCGCAGTAGTGAAATCTCCCGTCCTTCGCCACTCTACCCCCCCACTCTGAGAAAAATCCATTTTTATTATTCGCGCCCATCATTTTGTGTTTGTATTGCTTGTATTGTGGCTGATATAAAGAATTCTTTGCATTAATGGATGGTTATTTGTTGCAAACAAAAGATATTTATTACTCGTGTTTAGTACTTTTGAGTGTTGAAATAAGAAATCCTTGATATGCCGCTGGAGCTTACAATATCATGTATGATCCCCCCATCCCTCAATTTGTATATAAATAAATATGGAACATTTATAAATACTACATATAACAAATGTGATTCATCATCACCGTTGTTATGGGAAACATTTAAAGATGGTATTGAAACTAAATAGTAATTGTATGTTGTCAATGAAAATAACAATTACACATGGTATTCTTTTAGTACTTACCAAGTACGTTACTGTCTTGATTTATGTATTTCCTATACAAAAATTAGTAACAATTTACGAAGGCAGTGTTAACAAAATTTTAAACCATTAACATGCAACCAGGAATTGTTTATTCTTATTAAACGGAATGCGATTTAAGGTTTTTCTTTAGTGCTAATTTAATAATTCCTATGAAAATTTAATTAATCAATAGAAAAGAATTTTATACAAAGACAATATTTCCTTATTAATGAGGGAGGGCAATAATCTCTAAACTAAACTAAATATTTCTATATTTTCGTTAACCCTTAAAATAAAGGTAAGAAAAGTGTCGATACGAACTTCATCATTAGTTTTACAATGGTGGTTTCATTCTAATTATTTTTTTTTTGATTTTTCGGTTTTGACTCTCTTTTGAAATCCACAAATTTCTATGAAAGATAGAGCCGACATTTGCGCTAGTTGGCTACCAAAATGTTCGACTAATATTCCTTTTCTTCCTCGTCCTAGTCTACTTGGCAATTATGCTTGTTATTATTATAATTACACTGTGCTACACACAAAATATACAGGGGTTCTCATGTAGCATTTCTGTTAGACTGGAGTCCATAGAGTAAAGTGATACTTTTAGTTTTTATCGGTCACTTCGTTAAGTAGTGTTTTTATAGCAAATTAAGTGAAATGGCGATATTCCTAAAATTACAAGTTCCAAAATTCATAAGTCTTCTCTTTGTACAAAAATAAAAAATATACATTGCGCTGCTTCATGATCAACTGAGAGCGTTGAGAAAATGAGAATTCGCAATTTTTTTTCGAGGTTGTTTTTCTTAAACAGCCGCCGTTTCACTATTTTTTAACCGATTTTCAAAATTCTTTTTTTAATAAAAGGTGAAAGTCATAGCTTTACAACAGATGTAAGGTTTACAAAGAGAAGACTTATGAATTTCGGAACTTGTAATTTTAGGAATATCGCCATTTCACTTAATTTGCTATAAAAACATTACTTAACGAAGTGACCGAGAAAAACTAAAAATATCACTTTACTCTATGGACTCCAGTCTAACAGAAATGCTACATGAGAACCCCTGTATATTTTTTTCCTTCACATTTGTATCACTGTGTTATTATTTAATACTTTGGTTTCTAAAAGGACCATAGGGCCTCAATAAAAGTTTTCCAATCGTTTCTGTTTGATGCTAGATTTTGGAATTTATTCCAGCTCGCGATGCTTCTATGACTAACTACCTTCGCCAAGTGTGCAAACGTCCCCTCCATCTGCTACCTTGCGGATATTAGTCAATGGCATTGCGGGTTACATCTCCGGGTTGTCTTTGTAATGCTTGGCCAATACATCGCCATTTCCTTCTCAATACTTCGGACTGTATTTGGCTTTGACAAGTGCGTGTCCAAAGGACGGTGTTACCTCTTCTGTTGTGCTAGAAAATTCTTAATATTCTTAAGGTTGGTGAAAACTTGCAGCATGTTTACGTCTTTTGCAGCATATAGAGCAACCATAGAGTAGAACTGACTTCACGCACGAGTTGAATATTGCTACGTTATTGCGGGTGGAGATTAATGGTGTTTTCCACACTCTGTTGAGTTGCCCCAAAGCTTGCCGAGCTCTCGTTGTGCTATTTAAGATATTGTTAGAAGAGCTTCCAGTCGATGTTAAAATACTGCCTAAGTAGTAAAAGTGGTGCACGTCCTGAAGTTGGATGTTTGGACAGAAAATGGCCGGTGGGATGTTGCGTTTATTCGCATTACCTTCGTATTTTAATATTTATTCTGAGGCCTGCCTTTGCAGCTTCTATCTCCACCATTTTTAAGCTTTCCTCCATGTCAGAATGACTGTGTGTTAATAGGCATATGTCATCCGCGAAATCCTGATTGACAAGACGGCCACCTAGTCCCCATGTTATGCCTCTGTTGCTGGTCATTGCATTTCTCATAAAAACATCCAACACAATGTTGAAGAGTAATTGCGATAAGATGCATCCTTTTTGTATACCAGCTTTAACGGAGGCCTTATCGTTTATAGAATTCTGGTGAAATATGCGACAGTTTGCATTTCTATATAACTCTTGTATAATCGCTATTATTTTCCTCGGTACACCTTTACAGGTGAGTGCTTTCCAGATGGCGCTATGGACAAGTGTGTCGAAAGCTTTTTCGAAGTCGATAAGGACTATATATTGTAAGATCACCTCTTTAAGTTCGTCGGAAAGTTTATTATTGTCTCAAAGCCTTTGTACAATTTCCGTTATGATAGTGTTTGTAGTAAACTACTGCAAATGTTGAACTATAAAACATAGCGACATGTGTCACATTATGCAATTGTCATGACATGCTGTGGTGCTAATGTATATTTGACTACGACATATATAGACACTGTTATCGTGTCATGTCAATACATGCGACACGTGCGACATATGCAGCTTACATTAATGTGTGACACAGGCAGCTTTGCTCTTAATAATGCAATTTAATAAAAAAAAACCTACAATTAAAATAGGATAACAAATAGAGTATGATTGCTATTAATTTCGAAAAATTTTATTCAAAGATTCATAAAATTAAAAAAGTGATATTAAAGTTATTATAAGGAAATTTGTTTTTAAAAGTTATAAAAGAGAAATCTTACACTAATTTTATATAAAACAATAAATAACCGCTGAAAATAATGTACCTCAAATGTACATTTAATGTATGTACATAAAACAGATAAGTACATGGTTGATTTATTTTGTAAGATGTCATCGCCTGTCGCGAATTCCCTTTTGAACTTACGCTGATTAAAAAATATAAAGTTTTTTTCGTTTCAAAATAAACGCTTTTCAACTTTAAAACCTTTTAATCAATAATTTATTTCATTCTTTTGTAATCTTTATTAAAAAAAGAATAATCTTTATCTTTTTACTAGACATGATCAAACAGTATTAAAAACATACTGCAGAAAAACAATAAAAGCATGATATTGAACACAACAGCGAACAACAGCATAGTTAAGTTGCAATAACATGCTAAGACAGTATGTTTGAGCTAGCACAACATGCAACAACGCCTTGTGTGTTTGACATGACAAAGCAATACATGAAATTTTCGGGAATCACATTTTTTGTGAAAATGTTGAATTATGCAGCTATTTAGTTTGTAGGTATATCATCTTTTTCGATGTGTCGAGACCTCCATTGTGGTTTCGTAACAGTTTTAGCAGATACAACTTATTTAGCAAGCTTTTTCGTTAGTCTATGTAAGTCGTGAAATCTGCCTAAGTCGGTTGCCGTTTGTGCTTCTGTTGCCTGGTCTTCTGTCCATTTCCGCTTGTATCTACGAGCGATACGCTTTACTTGTTTGTTAAGAGAACCGTGGCAACCCCGTAGTCTGGATTTTTCCATACGGGTTCTGGCATTGTTCAGTTGTGCCTTTATATTTTTTCTCATTACACAGTGAGACAAAAAAAGTGAAATCGATATACCTGTGAAATGATACCATTTTTCTGGTAGGGGCATCTGAGTACAACAAGAATTTGTTTTTTAAATTTATATAATCCCCCTAAAATCTTGAGTTACGGGTAAAAAACCAGTTTTTCGTACCTTTACGCACTTATAAGCCAATAACGTGTTTGAATATCGACCGAATTTAAGTTCCCGCGCGGGTTTGGAAAGAAGAGACTTCGGCCTTTCCAAAGATGTATATATATATTTATATAGTTTACTTTTGACATCTGTCTTCTTTTGCCTCGAAATCGCAAACTTTTTGGATTTTTTTCACTATTTTTCAAGTTTAAAGAAGTTTGTAGCAACTCTTTTAAAAGGATAATATATTATTCAGAAAGTGCGCGGTATCACGAATGAATCGCAAATTTCTTTGCAAAAATCGGTTAACAATTGGTTAAGTTATTCATGTTTTACAAGAACGCGATTTTGATATCCTATGTCAGGGAAATTTCAAAAACAGATTCTACTTGTTGTACTCAGCTGCCCCTGTCAGAAAAATAGTATCATTTCCCAGGTATATTTTTTTGCCGTACTGTTATTATACGATATCACGTATCATCGGATATCCACTGTTTTCTTACGGGTGTCTTGTATCCAATATGACATTCTGACATTCTCCAATTCAACTAGGACATTTTCGTTGGCTTCTGGTGAATTTTTTTTTGGTACGGAGGTCATTTAGCTTCTGGACATCAAATTTTCTGTGGGTATGAATACCAATACCATTCACCGCCATAACTCTTAGTCTGATAGTTTCCAGAAGCAAGTGATGGTCGCTACAGCAATCAGCGCCACGTTTGTTACGTACATCCAATAGGCAGCCGCCCCATAAACTGCTTATGGCGATGTGGTTCTGGTTCTCAGTACGATGTACAGGTGATACCCATGTGTCTTTGTGTTGGCTTCTGCAAAATTTTTTAAAGCCGGTTTGTTCTCGTTTCTGTTACGGAGATCATTTAGCTTCTGGACATCAAATTTTCTGTGGGTATGAATACCAATACCATTCACCGCCATAACTCTTAGTCTGATAGTTTCCAGAAGCAAGTGATGGTCGCTACAGCAATCAGCGCCACGTTTGTTACGTACATCCAATAGGCAGCCGCCCCATATACTGCTTATGGCGATGTGGTTCTGGTTCTCAGTACGATGTATAGGTGATACCCATGTGTCTTTGTGGACTGTTTTGTGTAGATAGATTGTGACACCTATTACTAGTCTGTTACTTAAGCACATTTCGATGAACAGCTCGCCCATAGCTCATTAACGGTTTGTGCTTTTATTGCCCGATTGTGCGTTGAAATCACCCATCACCAATAGTATATCACCCCTGTTCACGTTTGATATTAAGCTGGATAGTTGGCTATAAAATTCTTCCTTCATCTGGATGTCTGAGGTTTCACTTGGTGCATAGCATTGCACGCAGGTAATGTTAAGTGCGCGAGTACATAGTCGAGCCACAATGATTCTGCCAGAGTATGGATGCCAGTCTATCAGCGCATTTCGCGTTTCGCTGTTTAGTAGTATCTCTACACCACTAGAGCGCGGTTAATCAGTGGGCTTGCCAGAGTCTATCTTCGTAAATCCATCAGATGTTGAGATCTCCCCTGAATCCGGCCATCGAGTTTCACAAAGATCTAAGAAGCCGAGGTTGTAGTTGGTTGCTACCCGGCAGACCTGTGCAAGTTTTAAAGATTCTAAAAGAGTTCTTACGTTCCAAGTTCCAAATCGTGTCCGATGTTTAAAGCTGTAAGTCGTCATCAAAGGGGTATATTGTGTATTATTTTCATTTGAGTTTTCGGTAATCAGTTGGTTTAAGATGATTAGCTTATTGGGCTTCCGCATCTGATCCTGGAACTGGGGCTGCCAGCCTGGCGTCCACGCGGGCTGGCTTAGGAGCCTTATGTCCGATACCCGATACCCGTTTCCAGCCACCTCTAACATATGGAACAGACGCTAGTTGTTGATGGCTATTGGTTATTTGAAGGCGCGGGTATCGTAGGCACTCGGAACTTGTTAGTAGTCCGGTGCCACCCGGAAACCCTCTGAGACTCTCCTCTGGGTACCGCTGATTCTCCACGACTGCCTTAGCAGTTGCACCGTATATCTACTGAACGCGACCGATACGAGGGCTGCTATATATATTTCTGGCCTAATAATGAAAATGCGAATATTTATAATCAAAAATTGTTTTATTGTTTTTCAAAGTATTCTCCAGCCTAATTTATACACTTTTGCATGCGCTCAAACCAATTGTCGAAGCACTTTTTCCACTCCGATTGAGACACCTCCAAAACATGGTTTTTGAACGCTTCAACAGCATCTTCTGGGCACAAAAATCGTTGACCACGCATTTTTTCTTGATGTGCGGGAATAAAAAGAAGTCATTGGGTGCCAAGTCAGGGCTGTACGGCGGATGACCCATCAATTCGACGTTTTGGCCGGTCAAAAAGGCGCTGGTTTGAGCCGATGTGTGAGAGCTCGCGTTGTCATGGTGAAGAATGATTCGTCTTCTCTTGTTTGTTTTTCGAATTTCTCCGAAGACTTCAGGCAAACAAATTGTGGTGTACCACTCAGAATTGACCGTCCTTCGTTGCTCAAGCGGAACAGTCGCCACATGACCAGTTTTGCCGAAGAAACAGGCGACCATTTGCTTCGAAGTGCTTCTTCCACGAACAACTTTCGTTGGATTTGGCTCGTCTTCGAAGACCCACACGGTCGATTGTTGTTTTGTTTCGGGCTCATACGCATAGATCCAAGATTCGTCACCTGTGACGATCTTATGAACATCTTTTGAAGCACCGCGATCGTATTTTTTCAACATTTCTTTGCACCAATCGACACGAGCCTTTTTTTGAGCGATTGTCAAATTGTGCGGGATCCAACGACAACAAACCTTTTTTACGGTCAGGTGTTTATGTAATATCGAATGTATGCTGGTGGGAGAAATGCCCAAGGATGCCTCTATCTCCTGGTATGTCACATGACGATCTTGCATTATTAGTTCACGCACGGCATCAATGTTCTCTGGCACAACGGAGGTTTTTGGACGACCTTCACGGAATTCGTCGTTGAGCGAACTGCGACCACGATTAAATTCGTTATACCAGTTTTTCACGGTGCTATATGATGGTGCTTGATCACCATACAAAGACTTAAGTTCATCGATGCACTCTTGTCTGGATAATCCACGTCGAAAGTTGTGAAAAATGATCGCACGAAAATGCTCACGTGTCAATTCCATTTTTTAACGGAATTGAATTGTTCAAAGCTCTGTAAGTTTAACAATTCACGATTAAATGACAACACGTTCTAAATGATGTTATGCTAAAAAATGTCAACCTTTCCAATGGAAATATCAGATTGCACCTGGCAACACTTATTGTTGCCTAGGCCAGAAATATATATAGCAGCCCTCGTAGCATTCAGCTGTGCTTTCAAAAGTCGTGAAATGAGCAACCCACCTAACCAAGACCATACATCTTATTTACGTGCATTGATCATTCTGCAGTATTAACCTGTATTTGTTCAGGTGATCGAATGTTTGTGACATTCATTTAAAATATTCAAATCCAAAAATTTTATAAAGAATACATATTGTTTATATGTCAATAAATAGTACTTGTTTCTCTTTGAAACTGACTTTTGATAGTTTACCCTATATTAATTTTTTTACTGTTAAAGATGAATTAACAGTTTAGGAAAGAAATACAATTTATTGTAAACAGTCTCAAGGAGATAGCTTTATAAAGTTTTTTTTATTTATTTCCAATTGTAGTAGAAATCAATTAAGACTACCTTTGTTGAAATTTATTAATTATGATTTCGATCAATCTAGTATTCCTATTAAATTGGGTTGATAATTTTGACGTTGTACGTCTTAACATTGTAGAAATAGATCAATGTTATTTTCTATATTTATTTCCCTTTCGAGAGAATCTTATGAGCCAGTTAATGATATTTGATCATGGCCATCTACTCATATGTAAGTATATGTGGGGGTTCCCTGCAGTATAGAGTATAATTATTTGAATCAAATAAAAAAACACAAAACATTATTTTGTCTACATGGGGTCTCATCAATTAAAAATTTATTGTTTTGAAATTCAAGATTATTTGTAAAACGGGTTATAGCAAATGAAGCCGATTAAGCTAGAAATATACACACATATATATGTACGGTCATGTACAAATTCTTACCCTATACAGATCTGTTTAAACTTAAAATTCTAATTAATCGCACAAACTGCCGCATCGAGTAAAAGTATACAAAAAAAATTATTGCCTTTTTGCTGGAGTATTGCCTCTAATATGATTTTGTGTATAAATATTCCACTCTTGCCAAAAATTCTGAGTAGTTTCAAGAATACATACTATGTTTACTCACTTATTGTTTATATTGAAAATTTATTTATTTTTTTCCTTATGTCATGTAAACTGAAAAATGGAGTATATAAATATTTGTGTATAAATATTTACGAAGTGGTTCCCTCATTTTAAACGTTCGTAATATTTAGCTTGGCCTGATTGGTGTGTGTGACCAATGGGCCTACTCCAATTTCATTTTTGGTCCCCAGCAGTTGAGAGCCTCACAACCATAAGTATCTTTAATACATTTTGGCAGTCAACCCTAAAGCTACGCACAGACGGTTGCCAGATCTTACAATATTGGCCGAAAAATTTGCAGAAAATGTCCAACAACCGTGTGCACTTTAAATTTTGTATGGCAACGTTTGCAGAAAAATCATTGTAAAACAACAATATTGCCAGACATCCGATAATCGTCTGAACCGCAAAATCTTGCCACCTTCAAATTTTTGTAAGATAATTGCAAACACTTTTAATTTGCAGATGTGCGAAGTTTATGCATCTGCAAATTTCACCATTTGCAGAGATTAATTATATGGCAACACTGTCCATGTCAGTACATTGCCGGTACATTAGCAGATTTGACAAAATTGCTATTTCTGGCAACCGTCTGTGCTTAGCTTAAGTTTCTCGTGGCATTTGCGCGAAATACGTAAAAGTATGAATGAAACGAAATTATTTTCAAACGTCCCTAATTAAAGCAAAGAACATTACAAAATAAAAAACAAAAATTAAAAAAAAATTAAATTGATCGATCAATCAAATCCATTTCCAAAAACATGAAACAAAATGTACACGAGGAAATGCTTTTCTTATTCTGATTTTGATCACGCGGGCGTATGGGTATGTATGGTGTTTAAGGGCGGCGAAATTTTGATCATGTAACTTAAGTAGAACATTTTTTCAATGTATGGATTGCGCAATTTTGGTCTGTCATTAAAATTGTAAGTTTTTGTAACGACGACACAAATTAGATGAGTTGTTCATATCGACTCTCCAAAATACATATAGCACAAAGAAAGTCGTAAAAAAATCACAGAAAAACAGAATGTAAAAAAGAAAATACAATAAAAAAAATTAAATATTGCAAAAAAAAAAAAACGGCGCCGCGACAAAACACCCCACGGACATGGTTCTTATAAACATTCCATAGGCCGACATAAAGCCCAAATTATTTTTTAATTGTCATGACAGCAACCAAACCGGCTTCATTGCCCAATAAGAATACATCATTGAGCTGAAATTTGTTTGGGCTACGCTGAATTAAATGAACTTAAATTAATAAAACAACCAAAACAAGTAATTCTATTAATAATGAGTAGTTGGCTATACATAATTGATGTTAACTATTCTGTCTAATCATATAAATAAACGTTGTCGTCTACGCATAGTGTAACGGCCTCATTTATACAAAATTTCTAAATTAGATATGAAGCGTTCTTTAGCTATAGTATTCTTTAGTTCTAAATTACCTTTAATAAGAGATTGTATTCATAAACGTTTGTTATCAGCCCTTTGCTTTATGTGTTCCGGTGGCAACGCCAACTATTTTGGTCATTAATGATGTATAATAGCCTTTTTACACCAAAAAAGCATTCCGCATCTTGAGCTGAAGATGCGGAATGCTTAAAAGTGGTTTTACACCGCAGTTTCGCATATTGTCAGCTGTTGTCTAGCTCACACATTTTTCCATTTGCCTTGTAAAACTGCAATATTTTCCTGCCACAAACCTATTAACATTGTTCCGGAGGCAGTATTCCACGAAGCGCGAATAGTTTTAACTAATTGGAATAACGATTTATTAATATTTTGGCAAAATTGTAAATTTTTGTCCGTCCATGTTGTTTGGCATTTTTGTAAACAAACACCGAAAATGGTGGTTGCCGGATCAACATTACTGAGAAAAATCGCTTAAATTCCAATTTTCAGAGTACAACTCAGTGTATTTTTCCGCATCTTTCATGGATGCGAAAATATGTTAACATCTTTCCAACAACAAAATACATGTAAAAATTTTAGCATTTTGGCCGCATCCATCAAAGATGCGGATTAACGCGGAAATATGTTAAATGCGTTCCGGTGTAAAAAGGCTATAAAAAGAAGCTTTATTATTTTCTCATATTGAAATAGTAATCGGACACCGATTACATTATTTCCTTGTTTTGATTGTTTATACATCACGAATATTATTACATTATTTTTGAAAATTTTTGGAGAAATATTTTTTGAAATGCGATTAATGAAAAAAAGTGTATATTTATAAATTTTTCTTTGTTCGCAATGATAAAGAAGACACGATGAATACAAGCAACGGCTCGTTTCCATATAAAAATTGCCTAAAAACTCAATACAAAGATCAAATTTGTAAATTTAGACAAATTTGTATTTTTTTTAATTATTCAAAAAAAAATTGTATATTCTGCTGGCTTACTTAAAATTTATGAGAAAACAAACTGGGGTTTTTATGAAAAACAATTGTTTGTAGTAAATATTTGTTTAAGTGTGATCACAGGGCAAATGTGTTTTCCCTAATGTTTATTTTTTACTATTTGACACCTGTTTGAACAAGAGGCAAATAAATGTGCACAGTGTGCTGACAAAATCAAGGCTCTATGAAATAACTCCCAAAGAAAAAATGAAATAAGCCCCAAAAAATTTCCATACATTATGGGATTTATTTCAATAATAAATACTTCAAAATGTTTGGGATTTATTTGATTTTTTTGGTAGTTATTTCATTTATTCTTTGGTATTTTTTCATTAAAAAATGAGAAATGGATTAAGTCAGAAACAAATTTTTTTGGGACATATCATTCGGTATTTGTAACTTTTGGAAGTTACTTCATTTTTGAAAAAAATTAAGTTTTAAAATGAACTTAATTTGAGGATTTATAAAAAAATAACAAAATAATAACACCAAGTTCTGTAATGTTCTTAGTAACCAGGTCTTTCCAACGGAGTTTTGGTAGCCCTCATCTGCGCCGTCTATCGAGTTCATTGTCGAAGACTTTTCGAGCTGGAGCATTTTCGTCCATGCGTACAACATGACCTAGCCAACGCAACCGCTGCACCTTAACGCACCATTGGACCCATTTTCGCTTCTGTATACTTAAGGAAGCTGCAGTCATATCCCGCAGTTTTCGACCGATGATGTCTACGTCATCGGCTTTTGTTGAATATCGTGCCACTCGTATTTAATGCAGCTTTCCTCATTATCGTCTACAGCACTATGTTGAAGGGTCACACCATAGGCCGTCGCCTTGTTGTAGGCCCCGTCTGGTGTAGAATAGTTCCGCAAGGTCCTTGCCAATCTTCATTTCGCAAAGACGTATCAGCATCGCTGAAATTCCAAACTCAGCCATGGCTTCGAGTAATTTCTGCCGTATCGGGCTTTCGAAGGCATCTTTATGTTCGACGAAAAGATGGTACGTGTCGATCTGTTTCCCTTGGGTCTTTTCCAGGACTTACCAAAGTTTGAATATCTGGTCAGTTGTTGATGTACCAGGTCTCAAGCCACACTTTTAAGGCTCGATCAGGTTGGATAACAGTGGCTTTAGTCTCTCTTTTCTGGTAAAATTTTCGGGACTCACGTCTATTCCTGTATCGCTCTATATCACCGTTCCTTCATCCGACATTTTTTTTCGCTTAAATAGTGTCTCGCCCGTTTTACAGCCGATCCCTAACAGCCCGGGTTACAATTGGCTGTAGCGTTGCCCTATAAGCAGCATCCTGTTTGTCAGACGCTATGCCACATTTTTCATCGTACCAGGATTCGTCTGAGCGCCGTTTTTCATATCCTAGCACGGTTGTTGCCATGGAATGCGAAATATGCTGCCACTGTGTATATGGACAGTTCCGCAATGTCCAGCTTTCTCTGTTTTAGGTTGCATGCGTTTATCGCTCTGCTCAATCTTGGCTGCAATCAGGTAATGATCCGAACCAATATTATTGTTATTATTACTAGATGCATGCCTGCCATCAATTTTCCACATGATCAATTTGATTTTTGGTGTTTTGTTTGGAGGATAGCCAAGTTGCCTTGTGAATATATTTGTGCTGGAATCTGGTTCCACTTACTACCATGTTCCTCCCCGCTGCGAAGCTAACCAGCCTAAACCCGTTGTCTGACGTGTCGGTATGCAGGCTGAATTTACCGATCGATGGACCAAGAACATCTTCCCTTCCTATTTTTGCATTAAAGTCACCCAGAACAATTTTAATGTCGTGGCCAGGGCAGCGGTCGTATGTCACCTCTAGGCACTCGTAAAATGCATCATTAATATCATAGTCTTTATCTTCCGTCAGGCATGAGCACAAATCAGCGAGATGTAGAAATATTTCGCCTTGATGCGGATTGTGGCTATTCGATCACTTACAGGATTGAATCGCGAGACAAGGTGTCGGAGTCTCTGTCCAACTACAAATCTATATCGTGCTTTTCGGCGTGGTAGCTGTAATAGATGTCGCAATTTTTATGTCGCGTCCATCCTGTCCATCTCATCTTTTGAAAAACGGTGTTGTCAACCTTATATTGTTTGAGGACATCCGCCAGTCACTTTCTCTATAGAGTTTCCGGACGTTCCAGGTGCATATCCTTAAATCATGGTCCTTATTACGTTTGCGGGTGTCGCAACATTTGGGGGGTTCCGTTTTTTACTTTTTCTTTCTCGTGTCTTCATAGCCAGTAAAAGATCTGAAGGCGGGTGACTAGCCCAACCATCAGGATTCGTCGCTCACTGTGGTAGTCGCGTGTTCTAACCATCGTGCCACGGCCGGTCCACATATTTGTATATATTATAATAAAAGTTATCGATGCTTTTTTAATTTTTTAAAATTTCCTGTATTTGAAAAAGTGTAATGATATTTGAATTAGTAAATATAATATACAAAAAGAATTCAGGAAAAAATCACATGAATTTTCTTTAAGTTTTTCTACTTTCATACTTTGTTGCGTGTAAAAATAATTTCAAATTTTATTTTGTAGATATAAAAAAAAATTCAACGCATAAGAAATTGTTAATTATTGTGTAAATGTCATCCAATTATTCAAATCTGAGAAAATCAAACGAAATTTATTATAATTATATATTATACAAATCAAATATGTTACAAAGATATACTTTATTATATGTACAATATATTTAACTAAGTAATATATATTAATAAATTTGGGATTTATTTCATATTTTTGGTGTTGAATTTATTTCATTATAATATAAATTTCAAATTTTGGACTTATTTAATTTTCTATTTGGAAATTATTTCATTTTCTTTGGGAATTATTTCTTTGTAGTTATTTCATATCGCCCAAAATCAACTCTGTATTGCTTTGACAATATTTTGAGCAAATACGATATAATATTCTTTGGACAAATATTTGCCTAATCTGGCCGTAACTTTTGGTTAAAAAAATCTCAGTAAAAATCTGGATTTAATCAGGGATATTTTTAGTTCAACATCTGTAAGTAAATCTTAGTAAACGTATTCTTTTCTTCTGAGGCTGTTATGGTTTATGACCACAAATATATTTCTTAAACTAGAATTAACTAGAGTAGACGACAATAAGAGTCATCCAATTCAAAGTTTATATTTTTTAAGTACAATGAAATGAATTCGATTAATAATGATTAAAATGTGGATAGACATAACAATTAACAGGTGTCATATTTTCACAATTCGTTTTATCTGTCACGTTTGGTTTTATACATGCGTTTAGAATTGTTTGTTATATAGTATTGATATTGGAATGTGTCATGCATGCATTTGTTGGTAGTCGCTTTGACACCCCCAATAGATAGGAATTCCAGCAATGAAAAAATTGTGCGCTTCAACTGATTTTCTTGGCATGGCAATGACAGTGCTATTTTTTTTTTAATGAGCACATGTTTTGT
The DNA here is from genome assembly GCA_964034835.1 of Muscina levida. Lineage (NCBI taxonomy): Eukaryota > Metazoa > Arthropoda > Insecta > Diptera > Muscidae > Muscina > Muscina levida. The sequence continues at coordinate 65,102,641 of OZ035880.1, read as the reverse complement.
CTATTTTTTTTTGAAGTGGATATTAATTGTGACAAGCTGTTGATTATGGCATCGCAGTTATTGAATAATATCTTATGTATGTATATGATTAGTTCAATTGAGATTCTTAGTTTTTGTAGAGTTAGTAAATAACGGGTTTATAAAACTTATCTGCCCATCATCAATGATTTGAATTTCTTCAAAGAAGAAAGTGCTGATAAATAAATGAATAAATAATGAAGCATTTGTAAAGCAAAATCCAAAAATATAAAACTTTACTTAGACTGTGGTTTTTCAGTCGTCCACTTTGCCGTCTTTTAATTTAATGAATTCAATGTTGTTTGGCCTTATATTACCAGACATGTCTGCGCCGATATAAAATATTAGAATATTTTATTTCTTATAATTGCTTTAAATTTAAATATTCATTATGATATTTTGATGGCATACAGAGAAGTCTGGCAAGAGCGAAAACATCTCTTTACTTATGTGTATGGGTAGACATTATATCTCACCTACTTATTTGCCGGTGTAAAGTGGGCTTTAGTCAGAATTTCTTTGTAAAAAGTTATTGACAATTATCGAATACTTGAATTCACAATTGTTTACAACATAATCAATATAAACATTTTGAAATCAAAATAATAATATATTGGCGTTCTTTATGGCTCTGTTTTCGAGAACTCTGAAAAAACCATTCCTTCGATAGAAAAGTGCTGATTATATACACAAAGAAATGTGAAATTTTATTTTGTTTAATTGTGCAGATCGATTTGTTTGTATAGACAAAGATGATTCATACGTCATATTTGTGGTGTAATTTCCAAAAAAAAACCACTAGAACGAAATGGTAATTGACTTTAATTATGTTCGATAATAATCGTATTTAAATTAATTGCCACTTTTTTGTGCAATTAGAATCGAAAGCAAACACGCTGGCAAGAGATTTTATTACAAAAACTAAATATATGTTTTATAGGAAATAAGTATTTTATTGTTGTTTCGATTTGAAAACTAATTATTTTGCATCTTTTTTCACTGTATGGACAATGCGATGATCTAGCTTTTGTTTAAATTTATTTTCATTTTACATGGGAATGATTTTAGGGCGGGCAATGTCAGCAATTTGTAGCACATGACATTAGCGACATGTGAAATAGATGGTGTGGCTACATTGGTCGTATGATAACTACCTGTTGTGCTGATATGTTTAACATTTTATTAATGCAATCATAGCTGTTAAATTTTGATTACGATTAGTAATTAATTACATTTTAAAAGAATTGTAATGATTACATCATTCTTTATTAAACATTTTGTAATTACTAATTGATTACGGTTACAAATAATCTAAAAGAAATCAGAATTACTAGAGATTATGAAAAAATAGTCGAAAATAATGAAAAAATATTCCGACTTGTTTTGAAATTTTTTGATTATTTTCGAAAATTAGTTTTTAAATCAGATGATTTTTCTTCTTAATTGGCAGCAGCAAAATAAATTCATCTATCAGTAGAAGCACGTAGAAAAGAATTCCAAGCGCTTCTATCTTTTACGCTCTTTTAGTAGCAGCAGTTTTCAATCAATACTTTTGATTTCCAGGCTGACATTATTATTTTTAATTATGGCGCAGCCAAGGTACACAAAATCATCTACCACTTCAAGGTTATAGTTGTCAACGTTTACGCAGCGTCCAATAGTGGTTTGTTTTTTTGTTGAAACAAAGAACTTGGTTTAGTCCTCATTTATCTCCAGACCCACTTCCCACTGCTTTTCAATGATCGCAAACTATATCATCGGCATACGCGAGCAGCATGTGACTTTTGTTGAAGATCGTGCCATTTCTTTTTACTGCAGCCTTCCGCATGATCATCTCCATTACAATGTTAAAGAGATCGCAGGACAGATCGCCTTATCTAAAGCCTCGCTTGGTAGAAAATGGATCAATCAGATTTTTGCCAATTTTCACTAAAGTCTTCGTGTCATTCCGCAAAGTCGTATTAGCTTCGCGGGGATACCAAACTTTGTCATAGCATCTAACAATTTCTGTCGTATCGTACTGCAGCTTTGTATTCGTGGATTTACCAGGTCTAAAGTCACACTGGTAAGGTCCAATCAGGTTCGCCAGAATAGGCTTTAGTCATTCACATAACACACTAGACATGACCTTGTATGCGACGGGTAAAAGGCTAATCCCTCGATAGTTGGTACACACACTTGCATCGCCTTTCTTAAGACCAGGAGATAGAACACTCAGATTCCAATCATCGAGCATGCATTCCTTGTGCCAAATCGTGTTTAAGAGCTGATGCATGCATGTTGCCAAGCCAAGGCTTTAAAAAGCTCTGCCGATAGTCCATCGGCTCCCGGAGATTTAAAATTGTTAAGCCTTGCTATTGCCGTGCTGATCTTGTTTTGGCTCGGTGGCGGACAATCTACTCTGTCGTCTATGATTGGTGTGATTTCGTCACTTATGCGTCACACTCTGAGTGTCCATGACCAGATTTCCCCCTCTGTCCTTATAGGTCCCTGTCCCTGTTCCAAAACCTCTTTTCTTCCACATGCTCTTTTTCCGCCTGAACAGGCGTTACGTCTCCCTCCTTTCAGTGGCATTGCCCGGGGAATACGTGATTATTTGCAATCGTAACAATTAGTTAACATATAAAACTGAAGTTAATCGTGATTTAATCATTTCTTCGAAATTAAAATCTTACGTTTGCGTTAAGTGTGACCAAAACCATGCTCCAGGAGAATGTAAATTCGTTTCAAATAGTGAAAACTTGCCTTTCTGTAACAATTGCAAAGAGAGAGGCCACCCTTCGAACTTTAAAGGCTGTCCCGCTTACAAAAATTATGTTAAAAATAGAGAAGTTATTAAAAAGCAAGCTTTAGAAAAAAAACGTCAGATTGCAAGTAATGTTTTAGGAGCGGTTAATTATTCTAGCTACACTCAACCAGAACAGACTTTTGCTAGTTTGTTTCAAACAGCACCAAACACAAATTTTTTGAAAATGAGAAAAACCCCAATTATAGAAGAGTTCTTAAAAATTGCAAATGTTATTTGTAACCCGCCTTCTATAGAAGATAGGATAGAACAATTTATTAGGTCATATAGAAACCTTCGTAAAGAGGATGCCATTCAACAGTGTCTAGGGCTTTTAGAAGAAGTTAGACAACAATATGAACCGTAGGGATCTTAATTTTCTAACATTTAATGTTAGATCACTAAGAGAAGTGAGTAGAAGGATAGATTTATTAAGCATTATGAAGTTTAATAAAATAGATTTTGCTTTTATACAAGAAACGCATTTAAGGGAAGTTCATAGGATATATTTCGATGACTATTTTTTCATTAGAAATGACGAATCGCAGGGTGTTGGAGTTGCTCTCCACAAAAATTTTAAATTTCAAGTCGTGAATATTGCAAATGTTAAAGTTCCGAGTTTATTTTTACAAATACAAATAAAAGTTAATGGAGTTTTTAACAATCTACTTATTGGATGCATATATTTCCCTTGTAATTTCGGACAAAATGAACTTAGGGAAAGTCTATCGTCTATATACCAACATTCTTTAAATTACAATGGTGTAATCTTAGGTGGTGATCTAAACTCTAGACATCTTTCGTGGGGTGATACTATGAATAATTTAAATGGATGTACACTCTTTTCTTGGCTTCAACAATTTTCATTAGAATTTTTCCGAATCTCTGATTCTACACCCTCCTTTCCTTATAGCTCCTCATTTCTTGATCATTTTATTGTGAGCTCAAATTTAATTGACGTGAATTTTTCAAATTTTGAGGTATCAAGCCTTCCAACATTTTCAGATCACTTTCCATTAAAGTTGCGAATTCATCTTCCAACTTTTGATGTAGTACTAAATTCATTACCAGCTTTTACCTTGTTTAAAAACACTGATTGGTATAATTATAAAGAGGATGTCATTTCATCAATATTAAATAACTTTCCGGAACATAATACTAATTATTGCAATTTTGATATAGATATGTTCATACATAATTTTACGCAAATAATTCAAAACGCAACTGAAATACATTCTGAAAAAATTGAAATGTGCAAAAGAAAATATGTAGTATCCCAAAATACAAAAAATCTATTTAAAATAAAATATAGATGGCAAAGAGAACTTAAAAATATATATCACAGATGTCTAAATCGAACTAATCAACAGTATTTATTGTTATCTAAACAAATACAACTGCTAAACAACATTATTAAACAACAAATTCAAAAAGAGCAGTCTGCGTTATTTAATAAAAAAATATGCAATATTAAACCTGGCCCCTCAGCCCATAAGGCCATTTACAATATTCTCGGTATTAGGAAAAAATATAAAATTAAAAAACTGTCAGTAAACGGTACGATGATTTCGGATACAAATATTTGTCTTGATAAACTTTGTGATTATTTTTCGGGTTTATATAGAGGCACCTTAACCGAAAATTCAAGTACAATTGACCAAGCTATTACAGAATTCACTCTCCGTGTTCCAAATTATACGTTTCTTTTTGACTCACAGCATACTTCCCTCAATTTACAGAACTCGCCAGATCTCGTTACCTTATATGAAGTGGAGAATATCACAAAAAGCATTAACAACAAGAAATCTTGTGGTTTGGATGGTATATCAAATTACATCATTAGAAAACTTCCTTTAAAAGCTTTGGAATTTCTTACGATAATTTTTAACAATTGTTTAAGCAATGCATATTTTCCGAAAGCTTGGAAAATGTCAAAAATAGTTCCAATACGAAAGAAACCACATAATGATGATATTGGCAATCTAAGACCTATATCTCAATTATCAAACCTGGGGAAACTTTTTGAAAGAATAATTAGATTGAAAATGGACATAAATGTTAATTGTCCATATTTATCTGATTTGCAGTTTGGCTTCAGAAAAGGACATTCAACTTCTGATGCCTTACTGAAATTTCATAGCGATATTATACGCAACTTGCGTATTGGACAATGCACTGTTGCAGTTTCATTGGACATTGAAAAAGCTTTTGATCATGCTTCGCATACTGGCATTCTTTTAAAAATGATCCAATTGGGGTTTAATGGAAGAATGGTTAAATTATTTCGTAGCTTTTTCTCTGGTCGGTCTTTTTGTGTACAGTTCGACAACATTCTCTCAAATTTTGGTGACGTCTGTTCAGGTGTTCCTCAAGGTTCTATTCTTGCGCCGCATTTATACAATATATTTATGCATGATTTTCCTCATTTCGATGAACATTCGTGTGGAATTTTATATGCTGATGACTCCCTTTTATATGCACATAATGAATCTCCTTTGGTTGCTTTAAACCACGTAAAACATCATTTGGAAAAGGTAAAAAATTTTTATGAAGAATGGGGTATTCAAATTAATACTTCTAAAAGTGAAGCCATTTGCATCAGAAATGCATCTGGCAAATGCAAATATTTTGTTGTTCCAGAAAGCAAAAGGCTTACACTTAGTCTAAATAATACCAACATTCCATTTAAAAACAGTATAAAATACTTGGGAATCGAATTCGATAAGCTTTTAAAATTTAATAAACATGCTAGATCTACAGTTAATAAAGCATACAGAATATTGAACTCTTTTTCAAGGATTTTAACTAATAAAAATTTACCTAAAAAAACAAAACTAATGCTTTATAAATCCAGCATAAGGTCTGCACTTTTATACGGATTCCCTATTTGGTTCAGCATTTCACCAATTGTAATGAAGGAAATAGAGATACTGGAAAGAAAAGTTCTTCGACACTGTGTTGGTAAATACTATGAGTCAAATTCGAAACGTTACGCTAATCGTGTAATTTATTCAAATTCAAAGATTACTCCAATCAATTTATACGTTACCGATATTTTAAAAAGATTCACTTACAGGATATCTGCTCATTCAAACCAATTTATTAAAGATATTTATAATGAACAAATTAATTTCAGTTGGTCTAATACAAATTATTTGTCGCCCATCGGGTTTTTAAAAGAAATTACTTTAAGTAACGAAATTTCCGCGAATACTTGTTTCGAGTTCTACTCAAAGTCAACGTCGGGTACTCATAGAGGATAATTTAGTATGGTTTGCTTTTTGTTTATTTTTGTTATAATTAGTTTATTTATTATTATTTATTTATTTATTAAATATTAGATTATGTTAACTCTAATGTTATGTTAGCCCCGGGAGCAAGGGCGTTATTTCTATTTAATGTTTTATAACATAAATTCACTGTAATATTAATAAGTACGATACTGTTTTCCCAAATTATGTTCTTGAGATAATACTTTATAGTCTTAAGTACACTTCCATCTCACACTTGTTTCTAAATGTCTGTTACTATTTTATATGAAGGCTCAATAAATTAATTTGAATTTGAATTCGAAATTAAAATATTTTTTAAAATTATTAATTATTACAATTACTAATCATTACTTAACAGATATGGATTTGACTTATAGATTTTGTGGTACTTTTACTATAATTTTTAAGAAAATCATAAACTTATTTAAGTCGATAATATTCAAAGTTTTTTAAAAGATAAAACGGTTAAAGACCACCTATAAAATATTCAATTATTTGAAACATACTTTAGTATCAAAAGGCCTATATGGATTACCAAATTTCAATAACTTATCCTAAAATTAAAGTAGCACTTATTGATAAAATAGCACTTATTGATAAAATAGCACTTATTGATATCAGATGCCTTTAATGAAATTTAACGATAATTTTTGTTGCGAAACATGTAAACTCTCTATCTGGACTCCTTCGTTCTTATTTTAAGAAAAGTGTCGTAAAATGGGACTTTAGAACAATAAAATTTTCTACAAAGATGTTGCTTAGAAAATTTTTTGGGCCTGTTCTTAGGCAAAAAATCGATATCTTCAACTTTTCATGATTTCGGAAAACCGGTAAAACCGACCTCAAAAAACCGGTTAAACCGGTTATTCGAAAATCGATATTTTGTTAAAACTGGCTGACGGTTTTCAACAAAAAAACCGGTTTGTCGGTTTCCGGTTTTGTATACTCTAGTTATTACATAACAAATTTGTAAACAAATAAATTTTTTTGTGATTTATACTATTAATTATTTACATCATCGCAACATTTATTTTTTAATTTCAGTTGGCGTAGGACCGAAGAACTACTCCACTCAAAATGCAGTCCTTGAAGCCTGATGATTTGCCATTAAATCCCTATGAAAGCACAAATATATTTTCTCGATTATGTTTTTGGTAAGAGGACAAGACAATTTCATTTTAAGTTAAAACACATTGACATTGATAGTCGGTAGTCGAAAAAAGTTTTCTTGTTGCTGTGTCTTTAAATTTCCTTGTACGTATAAGCCATTGCAATCTGAGTCCTGACATCTACAATGTGCAAACTATTGACAGTAATGTGTTAAAAAACTATATAGTATTTTAATCAATCTAAATGTATGCCTTCTTCTTTCTTCTTCCTTCGTTTAGGTTCACATTACCCACGTTTTTCAAAGGCCGACAAAAAACGTTAGATACAAAGGATCTCTATCGAGCACTTAAAGAACACAAATCAGGTAAGCAGTTCAGTTGCCCATAGCTATGAATAAAATTTATCTAAAAAAAATTAGGAATGCAATTATAAGAAAACTTATATTGACATGTCGTTGTTGTAGCCACGTAAATGTGTAAATCCCGTAATTCTGTAAATCTTACAATAAGTGTTGAGTTCTGCACGCTGCGTTTCCGTCAGTTTTCAGATCTCTCCTACAGATCCTTATGTGCGGGGTAGGGTATCCAACTCTATGAGTTGGTGATTAGGAGGTTCCTCCTGTGGCAACCCAGCAGGTACTGCCTGCACAATATATCATTGTGTACCCAATCGGAGAGAATCTTGGCCTCGTTGATGTTCCCGCATTATGGTAGGGCTGGACCTTTCCCTACTGCGTGTCGCTTACATAAGCTGACCTGGCGCTGCGTAATTCAACACAGACTGGCATATAGCTTTATACGTGCATTAGGTTTCCTTGTCCGTGCCCCAAGTTCTGCCGGCCAGCGACTTGAGAACTTTGTTTTTGCTTTGCAGCTTGTTCCAAATAGCTGTGGTGTGCGCCGGCGACTTAAACAAACTGTCGAAGGTATCGCCCAAAACCTTTGGCTAGATTTCGGGTGGAACTGCTGTGCCATCGACCAACACATGTAATTAAAGCGGGATTTGACCGTTGTACATAACTCGCTGACTTCGATGCTGAGTTTGCACTGCTTTAGACAATCTCTTAATTTGTTCTGCTTGTATTCGTCGACTAGTCTGAAGATTTCCCCATCCAGTTCCCTGATTCGGGGTCATCTGCGAGTCATGCTGCCTCTGAGGGTATTTCACAAGCAGGAATAAAGCGAGCAGACGGTGCGTTGATTATGTCCCGGAAATTTCTCTCAGGTTTTCTTGCGTCGAGAGGAATAAGCGAATGGTGTACCCTTTGAACCCTTCCCAGCCTGATACTGATTAAGGAAGGTACAACGTTCAGAGGTGATGAAATCGGTCCGACGATCATTGGAGTGGATTTTGGGAAGGTGGTCTGAGGCCAATGTTACGACGGGGCGCCAGGAGACGTCTTTAACAAGACCAGGTGACACAACGGTTATATCTGGCGAACTTTGGCAGTCACAATAATGGGTGCGGGGTTGTCCTAATTCAATGTGTAGAATGTGGAGTCGTTTATTTGTCCTACCAACAGGAAGCCTTTCTGGTCATTACCTAGGTGTAAATGTCCTAAATCGTGGTGTGCATTGAAATCACCTAGGACCAATCGGATTTCTCTTAGCTTACAGCTGATATCTGAAAGATAACACTAGAGTATAGCTAAAACGAGATAAGACCATATTGCACAGAGTGATGAAGTATAAACGCCAGTCCCCCACACCCGTTTCTATCGCGGTCCTTACGAAGATCGTTGTAACCACTACAACTTTGAAAAGCCCTCGGGTGTTGGTTAGCTTTGTTTCCTGGACCAATGCGACCGTGATCTCATGCCGATTTATGAAGTATGTTATTTCGCTGATCTTGCCATGGAGACCATTGCAATTATTGTTTCCGATTTCCCGGCATTTTTCACATTTGTAATCTCCTTATAGACTTGAAGTGGTGCACCAAGGAATTTTTTGAAATTCGTACTTATAGGGGGAAAAATGGTCTAACAAATGAGAAAACTGGTTCCATTATCCAGGCCAAATGGCAAAAGCTATTATCGTGGAAATGTATATGAGCAAGCTTCTTAAAGAACAATAGGGTTGCTAGTAGGGATTTTTCGAAATTCGTATTTTTTTTGGGGTAAAAAGGCCAAAAAGGGATAAAACCGGTACCATTGAGTAATATCCTTATAGAATTAGAGAGCTGCACGAAGTGATTTTTCGAAATTCGCCCTTTTAGGGGTAAAAAAGGACCCAATCCAAGCGACTAAAGCTATAATCGCACAAATCCATATACAAAGGCATTTTCCAAAATTCGTTCTTAAGTGCTAAAATGCCCAAAAGGGGTAAAACTTATACCATCGCCCAGACCAGTAGCATCGCAAAAATCTATATGGGAATGCTTCCTATAGAATTAGAGATCTGCATGAGGAAATTTTTCAAAATTGTTACCCCTTAAAGAAAAACAACCAAACGAAGACCAAACGGCTTAATGTAGAATATCAAATATGGGGCGGAGTATTAATTTTAGTGAGTAGTTGTGCGCTGTGAATTCATATCAAATTGGTACCACCACCCTAATGTTATAAATGCGTATATTTGGGCGAATATTTATTTTTTGAAACAACTAGCAGACCCGGCAGACTTCGTTCTGCCTGCAAAAATATTGATAAAGATTGTATTGCTGATCCATTTTAGCAATTTTGAAAGATAAACAACACATCGAGACGATAGTGATGGTCAAGAAAATAGTCACTAATTGGTAATTTTATAGTAAAAATTTGGAACATTAAATAATTTATGATTTTAGTGGATTTTAACTTGTTAAACATTTTGATTTTGACAGATTAAATAATCATAATGAAATCCCGGTCGTATTCCCGGGATTCCGGGACAAAAAATTGGCCGGGCCAAAAACACTAATTGCAATTAAAGTGCAAAAGTGATGCCTTTTCTGGAACTGCTATTGCAATTTGTGGCGTTAAGTGTTGGGGTTGCTACAAGGAGAAAAATAACAGTTGGAGAAATTGCGGTGCTGTCCCGTATATCGATGACTGGCTATGACAGTTCTTGCTCTCCTATGGGCAAGACTAGAGCTGTTCTAAAGTGCACCTACTCCAGGCATTTATTGCAACTCTCGTTCAGGCTGAACTGAACAGAGCCATTGTCCGGGGTTTACATCAATCCCGGCACGGGCCGAAAAGAATAGATGAATACAGGATAAAACCATGTGCTGTGGGGTTGGTAGTCCTTGGTCGAAGATTGGGTTCTCCAAGTCAATCTGGTGCATAGAACCGACTTCCATGGGATTGTTTATGTAGTTATCGGCGATTTAGATGTCATTTCCCATCTAGCTATCTAATAAATTCGGTGTCACGTTTTTTCCTCTATTAGTCGCTATGTTCTGGATGTAACTTTTCTTATATTACGCTCATATAAATATATTTGTGCTGCTAAAAGTGTAAGAAACTTGATTATGTCTTGCGAACTTTTTGATAGACCTACATGTTATTGTATTAAAATTGTTTAAACTACATATTTTCTGCGTTGTGCATAATTTTATCATCTTGCGTAAGAAATACGCGCAGTTGATGTTTACGGAATTCTTCCCCGTCGGCATAATATTTCCATTGTTGTCGATATTGTATGCAATAATCATGAATGGAATATTTACGGTGCAATTACAAAGTCTTATCATCAAATGGTTGGTGCACTATTAACGATTTGATTTTTTCTAATACATATTTGCGAGAGACTGACTGGTGGCAAAGCGAATTGATTATGTTTAATTGAAATCAATTAAATATTTCAATGTTATTGCATCAGTATTTCAATCGTTTGAAAGCACTGTGAATCGTTTTCATATAAAAATTGAAAAAGAATGACATACAACTGCAACTATGTAGTGGTTTTTGTCCAGGAATTTTATTAAGCTTTTTCAATGTTATTATTTATTTATTAATTTGCTTTCATAAGATCTTATTCGACATTTAAATAACATACGCAATAAACCACAAAAGGCAATAGAAGATAAACTACTTGTAAAATCGATATGTTTTCAAAAAATATGAAAGATTTGTGTTTCATGGAAGGATTTATAATTCAAGCAATAGCGAGAAGTACGTTTTTAGGGTAGACTTTAGTACAACGTAGGTGGGGACTACTAAATTCAGTCGTATTACGTTGAGGCAATATAAACTATTCAAATCAGGCATTATATATACTCTGTATTATGTGTACTCTTGGTAAAATGATGAATAATATTCCCACAAATATCTAAAAAATACGTGTTTTTTTCGGGGATTATAAAACTGTACACATTAAATTAAATCTATACCATTATCGCATCTTTTTTCGAAAAATATTTTCTTTTTTTTACAAGGGTCTTATTTTTGATTATTGATGCCTTTTGTGTTGGTTAAATTTGGAAAACTTCAAAAAAAGATGTGATGTTTCGCTTTAGTTATCCTGTGCATTTAATTAAAATTAAGTTATGTAATTGGAATAGATTCTGAAAATGTTTCTCATATTTTTAATGGACAATTTTTAAATAATAGAAGTACAAAACAATTTTCAAAGATAATATAACAAAATTGAGAAGTTTTCAAGAAGTAAAGTTATGCCTTTTTGCTTCTGACCAACCCTATGACGGCTGACAGAAGTAGGACGTTAACAGTGAGTAAGTAAAAATCCTTGGGGTATAATTAAAACCAGTAAGAAAGTTTCAGTCAGGCAACCCGACTTACATATATCCTCACCCTCAGTAAAACATACATTTTTCTATTATATTAATATTATAACTCGATTTCTAAAGTGTGCGGAGTGGTACATTTGGTACAAGGTACAAGAAGGGAAGGCTAGACTTCCGATTTTTTTTCTAAAACTTTATCCTGTTGTAACTTTACTAAATACAGAATTTGGGTACGAACGCGTTAGGTGTATTCATAATATTAATTGATTTCTAAAGTGAGCAGTACCAGATGGGTATGGGAGGTACCAGATGGGGCGTGGCTAGACTTCCAGTTTTTTTCTCCAAAACTTTCTCCTATTATAGCTTCATAAAATACAGAATTTGGGCACGATCATGTCGAGTGTATTGATATTATTACTCCATCTCCAAAGTGGGTGGAGTGGTACATTTTCTATGGCAGCTACCAGAAATGGCGTGGCTAGACTTCTAATTTGTTTCCAAAACTATATCCTGTTATAGCTTAACAGAATTTGGGTACGATCTTGTTGGGTGTATTGATATTATTATTACATCTCCAAAGTGGGCGGAGTGTTACATTTGTATGGGAGGTATCAGAAGGGGCGTGACTAGACTTCCAATGTTTTTTCCAAAACTTTATCCTGTTGTAGCTTTACTAAATACAGAATTTGGGTACGATACCGTTGGGTGTAATGATATTATTACCAATACACCCAGAAGGGGGCGGGGCTATGTAGCCCATTTGAAATACTTTAAGTAGTTTTGGGATGATATTAACTCGTGCAACATTTTAAAACATTTGGTGGCGTCTTTCGAAAGTTATCGTGGGCACCATCCGGGCAGACGGACAGACAGACGGACATGGCTCAAACGACTTAAAAAGTCATGAATCTAAAGTGACTTCTTATATGTGTTACACTTTTGGGTGGTACCAAATGACATACACCCTCCTACGCGTAGGGTGAGGGCGTAAATAGTAATTGTTTTGTAGTAATCAGAAAAAGCGCTATGGGCAATTTATCAAATTCTTGTGGTATATCTCACCCCTTTAAATGTTGTCATATCAACTGTCATAGTCTGAGAGTCCAACCAATTGACATATTTCGCCACAATCCGATCAGCTGATAAAGTTATTGTCTGCATTGTGCAGTGAGAGTTTGATTGTTTTTTTGTCTCTTCTGTAAAATTGTAAAATCTGGACTTAGAGCCTTTGCATGTTAAGACAACAATATTTCTTTCTTTGTGTCTAAATCAGAGGCTGAAATGATAAGAGATATCCATTCGCTTCGATCTTGTGCACGCCGTCGCCAGCAAGTCCTACTAAGCAGCGTGAGTGATTCCTCCAGCTGCCCTTCCAAGTCGGCGCACACTGGGGTATGGGACCCCCAAAACGGAGATTAATTAAAAAATGAAAATTGAGATTTCCAATTAAAATTTTGTACTCAATAATTGTGCACAGAATACTGATTCAATAGATACTAGAATCAATTACATATGTTGTTTATTTAAAGTTTTATGCTCTCTCAAACTTCGGAAATTTTTTCGACTTTTCTACGTGTTAGCGAAAAGTGAAATATCGATATTTTGGAGTGAAAGTTTTTGCCCTTTAGTCATTTAAAAATCGAATTATTGTTATGGAGCTTTCAACGTCAGCTATTGAAGAACAGGAATAACAATTAGTTGTATACAATAAATATGTATAATAATTTTTAATTATTTTTGAAAAAATAGTCTAAATTTAAGGTATTTTTGAAATATATATAGATTTTTAAAATGGTTCCGGGCAAAACCGTGTTGAAAAATTAACATAATTGTAAAATATAACATCTATACTTACAGAATCAAGAAAAACATTTTGCGCGTTTTTGCGCCAAAGTGTTTTATTAAATAAATTGTAATGTTAGACACTCCTGCGAAAACGGTGGAAAATTTGTTTGGTTTGATTCGGCCTCATTTTCTTTGTTTTTGCTGTATTGCAATTTGTTGCCGAGCATTAATTTTTAATTATACCCTACATAAGGCAATATATGCTTATTTGCCTTCATAATAATCAAATTGAAAATATGGTTAAATGACATTATTTCACAACAACTCAAGATTTTATAGCCGTCACAGAAAATTTTTTCAAAACGTTAAAATATCAACATATTTGGAAAATCTAATTCAGAGATGACTAAGAGCAAGCACTAAAAATAGTTGTTCATGCAAAATTCAGAGAAATACCTTCTAACTAGTACAAGTTTCTTGTATAAAATATGATTCATTTAGAGGTTTGTTTTTTAAATGGTTTTATTTACAAAACACGAGTGACTGATTGCAAACTGATATTTGAATGGTGTTTAATATTGTTTGACATTTTGTCATGAAGTAACTGAAATGGAAGCAGAGACTCCAAAAATTATTTTATTGTAAAATATGTTTTTCGAGCCCTTCACTTAACAAGTGGTGTGCATAATAGACTATCTGAGAGCGCTATTGTCAATATCATTCTCAAATTTTGGCCTCAGTGTACGTTACTGTATAATACGCAACCAAAAATAACACTTCCATCAGACATAGAGGAGAAGGTTGCGCCTGTAGCGGGGACCGTTACTAAAGATACCGACCAGTCGATTAGACACCGTGAGCATTCTGTGCACGTTTTGCATTAGATATGCAACAACTTGGAATGACGCTGTAATGATAAATATCCTATTGGCGGTTATTTCCTTTCCCAACGCCTCCGCCCCACTCCGCCGAGATCGCTCTATGCAGATAATTATTCAAATGTATACAGCTTTTTGGACCACCCTGTATATAAATGCATAAGTGTGTAATCATATGTATATAAGCATTTATATATATTTTAAACAGTTAAAACATAAGTCAATATCAATTTTCAAAGTGATCGGATACAAACCGCAGCTTTTATAAAGGTTTGATTTTACTACAGTATATATTCATATAAGTATATATATGGGGACTATATGTATATATGGACCGATTTCTTAAAAACTTCAAACCAATCGAGCTTATAGCAAAAGGAACATCTGTGCCAAATTCGGCAAAGATCGGACGCTTCCTTGAATTAATCTCCGTTTTGGGTGTTCAATACCCCACTGTGCGGCGCACAGAGGGTTGAAATGTACCAAATGTGAGGATTAATTCAAAAACTGAAGTTTATCTTGCACTGACATGTTTGGTATTGGATAAAAGTGAATAAAATTCTACATCACTAATTACTAAAATTACTGCTTTATTAGCAGTGAGCGGTCAAAGTTAACAATTTTTTACAAATTTTGCGGGAAAACAGAAAATTGAGATGTTTCGATTACATATAACTTTTGTTAGATCTTCTAAAAGTAAAAATATTTTAATGGAACCATCAACTTCTGGTATTTGGGTATATAACTGATCAAATATAGTTTGTTTATATAAATGTTTTGCAAATATTTTTAATGTTTTTCTTAAAAGTGCCCCATAAATGTATTTTTGATATAAACATTGAGTTTTAACTAGTTTCTGGGTGAGATCAAGCAAATTTTATTAAGTGCTCTTATAATATGAGATATTAGCTTATATATCCAAAAGAAAAATCTTGCGGATTTATTGCGTTTTTTTACTAATTTAAATTATTGTGAAAGAACCCCAGTTGCTAAAAACAGATGATGATGATGATGATAAAGAAGATGATGATAATGATGATAATTATGATGATGTTGATGATAATGATAATGACGGTGATGATAACTTTTATCACAATAATATCTATAATAGGTTTAAATCCATATACATATATGTACGTATTATTTTCTCTTACTTTTTATATGAAAAATTTTTTTTATATAAAGTTTTTTCAAAAACCATTTTTTTTTACTAAATGATGTATATTCATTCCAAAAAAATTTAAATATCAATAATAATGGGCTTCCCTGAATTAATCCCCAGTTTACCTATGTTTCAACCCACTGTGAGGCGTCTTCCTCTTATGCGCCGTCTTTCGAGGTCTTGGTAAAATACTCTTCGCTATGCAGTTTCCTCATCTTTACCTCAAAGGACACGCCCAACATCCATTAAAATTTAATTTTGAAATATGGGAGATGGGTGTAGCCTTTGAAAAAATTGTATATAATTTAACACGAATTGGGTTTTGGTTCAATTGCAACTACAATTTTGGAAAATATAGATTTTTTTCTATTGCAGTATAAATGGGAGGTGGTCGTGTCCTTGGCCCTTTCCTACTTATAAAAGCAATGTCTACCAATTTTCATTCTATGATAACTGCTTCTATTTTTGGCCCCTATTTACAAATCACGACACTGTGAGACATGGCCTAGCCAACGTATTCGTTAAATTTTTCGTGGTATAACTCATACAGCTTATGGTTCATCCGAATCCTGAATTCGCCGTTAACGCAAATGGGTCCACATAATTTGCGGTGTATTTTACTCTTAAACCCCGCCGGATGAGCTGCGTCCACCTGTATAAGCATCCAAGATTCGGAGGCATATAGCAGTATCGCTCAGCGTTTTATTCCAAGCTGAAACTGTTGTTTTTGTCTATGGCGGATCCGAGATACAAGAATTCATCCACTACCTCAATGCAATAGTTCTCGACATACACGCTGAGTTCCCAACGCGAGCACACTTTCCTCATTTACTGCTAAACCCATTTTCGTCGACTCCTTTCCACTTATTAAGTATTGTGCCATCCTTGTTCATCGCTGATTTCCTCAGTACCTTCTCCATCACTATGTTGGAAAATATGCATGACAGGTTTTCTCCAGAATCTACTGTTGTGTTAATATCTGATCCTTCGTGGGTGTGCCTGGTCTAAAGCCACCTTGATATGGTCCAATCAGGTTTTCCACAATTAGCTTTAGATGTTCAAACAATGCGTTAGAGACGACCTTATACACAATCGGTAGGAGGCTAATTCAACGATAGTTTTAAAACTCACTACGGTCACCTTTTTGTAGACATCAAATATAGTATGACCTTTTTAAGGCAGCCTGTGTGTGTTGTTGATCTGGTAGAGAAGAACACGAAAAACCCGCATTAAAATTAATTACTAAGTGTTATTTTATGAAAGAAAAAAAGTTACTAACCATCTAGTAACGCGGGATTTAAATGACTCAGTCGAGTTCATATTTTCACAGAAGAAACATATTTTGACAATTTCAGATATTGACTATCATCGACATCTATGTTCTAGCGCCAGAGCATATTGATTAGTAAGCAAAAACACATTTTGAATTAGTTTTATTAGTTTGTTGGTAGGGTTGTGCGATCGTACTCTATGATCTACAAAAGAGTTTGCGGTGTTGTAATTTCGCCAGACGCTGTTGTTATCATTATTCAGCATTGATTATTTTGTATCATCAATCAACGAACATTGACCTCATGAGTAGCCTACGAGTACATACCTACAGAAATGTGGGTTTTGTTTCACCAATATCTTTTGTTGCTGTATGGCATCGTTATATATATGTTATATATATAATATATATAATATTCCGCTTCAAGAGTTGCAAAAATCGCAAAAAACGCGTTTGGTGAAACGCCCTAATGTATATGTTTAAATTGATTTTGATCAATATGCTCCATATTCATTTATATTAAAAATCTAAAGAAGAGAATGTGTGAAAATGCTATACAATATGTGGAGAAGTGCAATGTTATAGATGGCAAGCTCAGTAAGATATTGATTATGAGGTAGAGTTAGTCGAAATATCGAAAATAAATTAAATGGAATAAAAGTACAACAAAAAAATTGTCTTTAAATTCAGACCCTATAGCCGAACTAAAGCCCAATATTATAATATGGAGGTCAACAATCAAAAACATAAAATTGAGAAATTTTAAAACGTGGAGTTATGCCTTTTATATTCTGACCCATGCATATAAAGGTGGGGAGAGAAGTAGGACGTGAACATTGAGTAATAACAGATTCTTGGGGTAACCCTCAATTAATGTTTTTGGTGATGAAAGAATATCTTTCATATTAACGATTTTTTTTTTAAATAGGCAAACCAATAACTTTCGTTTAACAACATCTTCGTTTGAGTAGTATTAACTTATGGATATTGCAATTAACTTACTATTGGCCCTGAAGCTTTAAGTTAGAAGATTGTTGAATAAATGAAATGAAATCAATGGAACAATATTCGATGATTGGATAATGAATTGGCCGCTATTGTCCACTAGCGCTAACCCTATCGGAGATCCACTTACATTGCTCCAAAACGCTTAGAATTTTTTGTATGCTCAGTTGAGCCACATCGTTTAGATCCATAAGTATGTTGACCCACTCTTGGAATTCTCCAACTTAAAGGTGCTGAACATAAACAAGCGATGTAAGGTGGATTGTACATCATTGTCATTATATGCGGTGACCTTTAGCCTTGCTGCATGCCTTTCTACCAGGCAATGTCCTGTTAAGACTGACAAAAATATTTTATGTGAGGACTCTTACACTGCTGGTCAGATTTGTCTCATTTGGTACTGCTTGACCACCTCCATTGCATATATGCTCCGCTTATCACGTCATTGCAACTGATATAGCACTTACTGACATCGTCGCTTACTTTGTAAGCACTATGACACTCCTATGCTAGGAAATTCACCTCATATTGGTGCCAGGGCACAAGATCCCAGCGGTAAAAATACCCATTACTTAATCGCTGATGTCAGCTATATTTGGTATAGGAGTTTTGTAGGGCATTTAATCGATGCGTTCTCGTTTACAAAGAAAGCTATGATGTAAGTGTCATTTCAGTTGCAATTACGTTATAAGCGGAGTTTTAAGCGAGTTTGATAACATGCTTGATTACGAAGTAAGTGACGATGTCAGTAGGTGCCATTTCAATCGGAGTTAATATGTGTGACTATATATATTTATATTTTTATGCGGAGTCATCTCATTGAGAGATCTGATGCAGTTTCGGTGAGATGTTGGAGTCAGAAATAATGATTCCCTTCAAAGGACTTCGAGGTTAAGCAAACAAGCTCCCGTGGCTTCGCGAGTCTAAACTCCCATGATCCTTCGATTCCTTGCCTGGCGATGAAAGGATTATTTGCGTACCTCAATATGATATGATGGTGACAAATTGCAATGTCGTTTGTCATTGGTCATACCAGATATTTTATCACCTTTACATTTTGTTAAACGAAATGCATCGACTGACAGACAAACGGACATGGATAAATCGACGTAAAGGTAATTTAGAACACATTGATGTTCACATTGTATGAACAATATTTTTTTTGCCGTTGTACTATGTAATACCTCATATGACAGTGACTTGACGATAAATGATGATTTCCAATAAAACATTTACTTCAAACGATGTATAAACAACAACAATTAAATTACCCTTCAGTCCAACCAACCTCTGGAGATTAAATTACATAAGTATGTTACACGTTTTTCACCAAACCAATTGTGAAATATTTACTTGAGCTCAATTTCACATTAATCAAATTTATCAGTAGTTCATTTGTTAATGATGGCAGTTACCACACACACACACTAAGGTTTCGAAAACAATGCGGAATATTTCGTATAGAATTTTTGTATATAAACATTCCAACACGTATTGAGACGCGTTACTCCTTCAACCTATCCAAATTCAAATGCACATGGTATCTGTATATACTTATGTCATATGCAATTGAGAGAGATTAGTTTCAGATGTACATATATCTAGATTAAATTTATGGAATGCTCTCATATATAATATTAAATGTCACACAATACAGACATTTGAGCAATTCACAGAATCCAGGTTATTCAACGATGACAACAAAGTGATATGAATATTATTTTTCAATTGTCATCTAGAGATTACATTTTAATGTCATTGAACTTTTTATATTTGGGCGAAGACAAAATAAAGATTAACTGTTGAAAGTGCATTTATTGTAGAAATGTTTCCTTAGTTAATAAAATGGGCAGACTTTAATTGCATGTAATATAACGGCAATCATACACGATGTGACGCTTGTACAGTGTCTGAGAGGGTCTTGCGTTTGTAGCTTTATTGAGCAACTGAATGTAGACAGTGTGTCAAAATATAACATATATTTTGACAAAAATAAAAAATATAACATATATTTTGACACACTGTCTACATTCAAGGTGTTAAAGGTAAAAATAGAAAAATAAGTTTTATTTTGGAGAAAATATGTCATCTTAAACATAAATTTTGTACGTTTTCTAGTTTTAATTTGCACAAACTCTTCACTACTGGGGTATTTTATTGTCAGATTCAGACAATGTTTTCTGAAATGTAAAATTGATTCGCTATCATGAGATCTCACCTGTAGGTTAGATTAGCCCAGCGGTAACAATTCAAATTACTTAATCGCTGATGTCAGCTATATTAAGTAGCAATCAGTGATGATTCTCTCATTTATATTCCCCCGTAAATTAGCATAGGAGTGTCTTAGGCCGTTTAATCGGTCCGCTTTCGCTTACAAAGTAAGCGACAGGGTCAGTAAGTGCCATTTCAGTTGCAATTACATTATACGCGGAGTTTTAAGTTAGCTTGATAACACGCTTGGTTACGAAGTGACAATGTCAGTAGGTGCCTTTTCAATCGCAGTTATAATGAGTGGACTATAATTTTATATTACACACGCTTGACTTTCTAAGTACTTAGATAAATGGCTTACAATGTCATACTTATGTCATGGGTTACTAAATAGATACTTCGTTTTTTTTTACCGCTGGGAGATTGTGAAAACGTGTAATTTGGTAAAAACCAGATCACACGACACACCGAGATCTGTTGATCCTTTGTGATTGTCCGTTAGAAAAAAGGGAAGGGTAAAATTCTCATTACTTAAATTTAGCATAGGAGTGTCTTAGGCCGTTTAATCGGCGCGCTTTCGCTTACAAAGAAAGCGACGATGTCAGTAAGTGTCTTTTCTGTTGCAATTACGTTATAAGCGGAGTTTTAAGCGACCTTGATAACACGCTTGATTACGAAGTAATTGACGATATCAGTAGGTGCCATTTTAATAGCATTGTAATCTGAGTTATAATGAGTGGACGATACTTTTTACATTATACACGCATTCTAAGTACTTAAATCCTCGCTTACAATGTCATTCTTATGTCATGGATTACTAAATAGGTACTTGGTTTCATTTATTGCTGGGAACACCAATCGTCATCTTGAAACATATTAAATTGCCTACTCAGACTAAATTTTCTATATAACTTTTCCCTAAGTATCTTAGCCTTCTACGGACTAGAGCGAGGCGGATTCATCCTCGTCTCCATCCAGTAGTCCGGTATGGATATTTTGATTTTGACTGTCAGGTGCATGATATTGCAATGGCCTGTTAGAATTCCGCAGGCCATTCAGTCGGTCCTGGAGATTCAGCGTCTGCTGGCTGCTTTCCACATCCAATCCTCCACTAATCCAAAAAGGTAATAAATTGGCGTATTAACATCTTCCACATAGTGATATGATCAGATATAGTACAGCCGGCACTGGCCAATACTGCCCTCCTAAGAAAAAAATACAGTCGGTTCTGGAGATCCAGCGTCTGCTGGCTGCTTTCCACATCCAATTCTCTATTAAGCCAAAAAGGTAACAAATGGGCGGGTGAACATCTTCCACAAAGTGATATGATCAGATATAGTACAGCCGCCACTGGCCAATACTGCCCTTCTAAGAAAGAAAGTCACATTTCCATTTTAGTAGTTTTAAAATATGTAACTTCTACGGTCTATAACTTTCGAGTCTTAAATTAAATATTTTTGAGAGATTTCAAATATGATTCTAGCATATTTTTGAATCGGTTTTAAAATTTTTCAAAAATATTCAATTTTAGGAGCCAGAATAGGTCTACAGATTCATTAGCAGGAATCTTGCAATGTCCTGGGACCCAACAGATGCTGACATCCAGCTATTCTTTACAGTTCTTCACCCACGTTGAGTTACATCTGCTATTCACGCAGATGGTTATCCGTCTGATAGTATATAGCCTCCCCGGCTTTCAGAATAGCCAGCACCTCAGCCTGAAAAGTACTGCGCATATATTATGTAGCCTAAAATATAGGTTACTTGACCTCCGTTGTGAGCTTCAGTTACACTCCATTCAGTTTCGGTGACCTGAAGTCCTTTATCTTATATCTACGTGTAAAGAGAAATAAATCCGTTTTCTGAGGGTACACCCCCAGACCACAGGTCCAGGTCCATCGTACCAGAGAAGAACAATTAAAAATCTGAAATTTTACTTGAAATTTAGAAATGACCTGAATTTCAATTCAATTTTTAACATTCAATTGTTCTTATCTAAATAACAAGGAGCATTTCCGAATTTCAATCGGTTAGTAATCTGCATTTCAATTGGAATTCCTGATTTTCGAATGGTCCTTTCTAAAATTCAAACATAAACTCTAATTTTTAATTTAAAGAAATGAATATCAGTTTTTCTTTTTTGAATTCCAAGTAGAATTTCTGATTTTCTATTGGTATTTTCGGAATTTTAAATCGAATTTCGGATTTTTGTTTGTGCATTTTCTGAATATCAAGTAGAAATTCTGAGTTTAAGTTGTCTGTTTCTGTATTCAAATAGTATTTTTGATTTTCAATTTAAAATTCTAAATTTTAATTGTTTTTTTTCTGAAATGCAATTGTAACAGGAGAGTTATTTTGACTAATACTATTTTTGGCATATTTCGCAATCTAAAGCTCCGAAATATCATTAATTTTTTGGATATCACACTAGCACAAATTAACTTTAAGATATATTTAATACTAGGATATCATCTTGTTTACGAATCTTTACCAAATTAGCTTGGATCAGAATGAATAAGAAACAGATTTAAAAATTATTTGTTGTAAAGTATTCTGATATAATCTCATAAGTTTGGTGGTATTTTGAAGTCTATTGAAAAAAAAAATTGGAAAATGATAGAGGAAAAGTTAATTGCTGTGGTGTTAAGTTATTCATTTCTATAGAATAATTTCCTTATGTCTATTATGTTTTCACTGATGTATATGTTTGCATTATTTTATGTTATGTTTTACTATGGTATGTCGTGACTAATGCCGCCATAAGATACCAAACTTGTTAACCCTAGCAATGTTTTGCTATTTACACCCCTTTGTTTATCTTGAACACTCCAGATAATTGAGATAATTAAGAGATTCAAAATTGTTTCTTAAGCATGACTGCACACGTCAGTCTGTCATAAAGTTGCAAACCATTGGCGGTGTTATTCACGACATAACTAAATAGAAGAGAAAAGCTGATTGAATCTATTACATATATTTTGTATGAAAGTAGTTATAAATCACATAACATAACGTAATTTACAAAACTGAAGAAATCAGATTTTTCTTATGTTAGGCGGAATCAGCTGATTTATTTGAAAATTGTTGTTTTGTAATTTGGAAAGTTTTGGTAGAAATTTAAATGAAAAATGAACGAGGAAAAGTTAACTTCTGTGGCGCTAAGTTATTCATGTCCTTATTATTTCCCGAGTAATTTTCTTGTGTCTCTTATGTTTTACTAATGGCTACTATTACACTATGTTATGTTATGCCTAACATTTTGTTGACCATTTTTTAAAGTTAACACCGGGAGACATCAGACGCTTTAGGTTAGTGTTTTTGTTTTGTTTGGCCATCAGTTCGCACAAAAAATTTGACTTGGTAATCAGCAGGGCAACCGTAAATATGCCCTAAAAATCATGTTTTATGCGCATAAAATATGACCTGAAAAATGGCAAAATATGACCTTAAAATCAACAAAAACATGCTCTAAAAAATAAGTCACACAATTTTTTCCATATGAATTTTTATTTAAAGTAAAAAAAAAACAGCTTTAAAATTAAAAAAAACAATATAATTTTAAATTCAGACTTTGTAAGTATTTTTGGTAAATTTACATACACAAATGTTGAGTAAGTAAAATAAAATTGAATTAAAAATTTAAGTATTATTATTTAAGGAACAATTAACAAAATATCACATGATTTTATTTAACATTAAAGTAACAAAAGTCTTAAACCATGTTTCCTAAGTATCACGGCGTTTTTGTATGTTGAGCATCTTATTTGAGATTGTTGTTGAAATAAACTACAAAATATTGAGATAAATTATCGAACAAAAAATGTTGTCTATTACAACGTAAAATGTTTTTGTACAATGGGAATGATCTTTCGACACCCACAGATGTAATTGAAGCGAATTTAAAGGACAGTATTTCCTTTACTTCGTACTTTGTTGTTAATGTTGGCGCAGATCCACACAATTATTTACAAACACTTTTCACTTCTTCCAAGCTAACGTTTTTTCATATAATTTGATAAAAATTTTGTTACTATTAAATTTATTTCGGAATCCGATAAATTATTTATCAATTTAATAGTGCCTTCATTCACCTGAACTTGTTGAATAAGCGTACGACCTGATGTTTGCAAATTTTTAATATGTTTTGCAATAAAACCGTAATTTGAAGCAATATAAATCAAGTCAGATCTAGTTTGGGGGTCTGTCAAGACATCCTTTGCAGTTTTAATGGATTGTGCATCTTCATCGATTTTAAATCTAATCTCCATTTTTCTCCATCAGCTCGAATTTTTAAGTTACTGGTACTAATCGTA
Source organism: Muscina levida (assembly GCA_964034835.1). NCBI lineage: Eukaryota > Metazoa > Arthropoda > Insecta > Diptera > Muscidae > Muscina > Muscina levida. Next base: position 65,078,167 of record OZ035880.1, on the reverse strand, counting down.
TTTTCGCCTTTTTTCCAAAAAATTATAGTTCAAAAAATCATAACTTTTTTTTCAAAAGCCAGATTTTAAAATTTTTTTTAAAGATATCGGTGGTACCTTTGAAAAAAAAATCAAATTTTTTAATATCACAAAAAAAAATGACTGAGTAAAGGCTCTTTTATTAAAAAAAAAAATAAAAAATTACAAAAAAAATTACACATTTTAATTTTCTTCACGCTGAAAGTTAATCGGTTGGGGGCAAATTGTTTTTTTTTATTAGCTTTATTGAATATCATATTAAAGTAGCTTTCTAAAACATGTATGCACATAATAATCGATTGAAAATTGAATGAGTTATGCTAAGTTCGGTGATAACAGAGTTTTCGAATTTTTTGTTTCTACCCAAAAAAAAATTAAAATTTTGTATTTTTAAAAATCATGACAAATTTGCAAATTTATTTATAGTTTAATTTATAGTTTTGCCTCCTATTACAATATTAATTAACTGACCAAATTTAATTAATCGGCAGGCTTCAATTTAGAAGTTAAGGGAGAAATATTAATTTTCCAAAAATAGGTCATTTTGTATGGGAGGTACCAGAAGGGGTGATCCGATATAGTGCAAATTCATTCCTGATTCATATTTTCATAACCGTAAAACTTACGCATAGTTTGACTGACTAAGGTTTGCTGGAGTTACACTTTCACAAACATATTAATAAATGTTATTTCTGTATGGAAATCGCGATTTTTATACCATCACCCTTAGGGATGAGGGTATATATCATTTGATACGACCCAAAAGTGTAACACATAGGTTTCTTTGAACCAAATTCGATTCATGACTTTTTAAGTCGTTTGAGCCATGTCCGTCCGTCTGTCTGTCTGTCTGGTGGCTGTCCGGCTGGTTCGCACGATAACTTTCGAAAGACGCAACCAAATGTTTTGAAATTTTGCACGAGTTATTATTTTCTCAAGACTACTTACGGAATTGCAAATGGGCTACATGGCCCCGCCCCTTCTGGTACCTCCCATACAAATACATCATTCCGCCCACTTTAGAAATCGAGTAATAATATCAATACACCCTACGAGATCGTTCCCAAATTCTGTATTTAGTAAAGCTATAACAGGATAAAGTTTTGGAAAAAATTTTGAAAGCCTAGCCACGCCCCTTCTGGTACCTCCCATACAAATCTACCTTTCCGCCCACTATAGAGATGGTGAAATAATATCAATAGATTAAACGTGATCGGAACCAAATTCTCTTTTTAGTAAAGCTATAACAGGATAAAGTTTTGGAGAAAAAATTGGAAGTCTATCCACGCCCCATCTGGTACCTCCCATACACATCTGGTACCGCCCACTTTAGAAATCGATTAATATTATTAAAAGACCTAACGCGATCGTGCCCAAATTCTGTATTTGGTAAAGTTTAAGCAGGATAAAGTTTTGGAGAAAAAATCTGGAAGTCTAGACACGCCCCTTCTGGTACCTCCCATACAAATGTACCGCTCCGCCCACTTTAGAAATAAGGTAATAATATCAATACACTCGATACGATCGTGCCAAAATTCTGTATTTTGTTATGTTATAACAGGACAAAGTTTCGGAGAAAAAATTGGAAGTCTAGCGACGCCCCTTATGATACCTCCCATACAAATGTACCTTTCCGCCCACTTTAGGGATGTAGTAATAATATCAGTACACCCAACGCAATCGTGCTCAAATTCTGTAATTTGTAAAGCTATAACAGGATAAAGTTATGGAGAATAAATCTGGAAGCCAACCACACCCCTTCTCGTACCTCCCATACAAATGTACCACTCCGCCCACTTTCGAAATCGAGTAATAATATCAATATAATAGAAAATTATTTATTTTACTGAGGGTAAGGGTAAATGTAAGTCGGGTTGCCCGACTGAAACTTTCTAACTGGTTTTAATTACAAATCGGTTAATTTCAACAACACAAGACTTAAACAATATCTTATATTGGGTGATGGTATTTATCAGTCAGTTTAACTGACTGAAATTTCTGTACTGGTTTTAAATTTAGTTATCTCAGTAAATTGTTGACAAAATCAAAAGTTGTGCACAAATTTCAATGAAATAAAGCTCATTTGATTCAAACTATATTAAACTAAATGTTTTAAGGCCAATACTGTGATTTTTGTTGCATTATTTTTTTCTATGAATTTTTAAAAAACAATTTTTTTTTAAAAGTACAACGATATCTCTGAAACTACTAGGCCAAATAAAAAACAATGTAGGCACGGATTAAAGATAATTTTGTTGATAAATTTAAGTTTTTTTTTTTAATTGAATATGGTGAACCGTTTTCAAGTTATTTAAATATTTGTAGTGGAAGTGCCTTAGTTTTGAACATAACGGTATATCGCGAAAAGTCGAGCTGACCCAAATTACCTTTAAAACAATATTCAGTTCTTAAACAACAAATACCTTGTTCCCTTGTGTAATGCACTAAGGACTTCTAAAATGTCTTCATAATTGTTGGCATAGTAGTTAACTTCTTCAAGCCATGTTCCCCATGGTGTTGTTATAGCTTCTAGAAATAATGGAAGGTCTGGAAACATTTTTTTAAAAAGTTCCTCTCTACATGGAGCTTTTAAAAATGCCTTCTTCACATTAGCAACATTTTTATTTAAATTCCTAATACATTCACACAATCGATGGACACCATGAGCAATACATGTCACATGCGTCACTTTCGGTTTAAATGCCACTATAGCTTTTGTATGTATGGAGCTACATCCGACAATATTCTTATTGAAGTTGACGTCCAGATTTTTGATGGCGTCGTCCCACAGTCGAGCAATTGTTGAGTTATTAGGCCTTTCCAAGGCTACTGTAAAAATTCCTCACTTGCAATTTCCTTAATACACCTGCTAAAATTTTTGCCACATTTCTGCCTTTTGCATCTATAGTTTTATCGATTGAATCCAGATAAATTGATTTTTTAGTTTTGTTCGTATATTGTCCATGCGTTGTATACATATTTTAAATGTTTAGTTCGAAAAACTGTTTCGGATGGCACTTGGTAGTCCTCGTATTCCTCAAATAGTGTTCTTATATTTTGATTTTCATTTAGTAAAGTGGAATTTTAGCAGACACAAAAGCTCGCCACAGTTTTTCTTGAAAATTATGTTTTTTGAGAGTCTACCGGAACATTCTGTCAAAAATAATTGTTTGGTCTGCTTATTTTCACTTCTATGACTTAGTTGAATATGTTGCCGCTTTCCACATATTGCTACACTTGAAATCTGCGATCTGCTGCAATAACTTTGCTGCAGATTTTAGAATAGAGGAATCCAACATCAGTTCGTAAGTCAGGAAACTTTTCTACAACCGCCTTTAGTTTTGCTGCTTTTGTCGGATTAGCTTTAGTCCAGGTGGAAGTCGGTGGTGGTTTAAAAGCATCTCTTTTTTATGTTTTGTTAACTTATTGAATAAGAAAGCGCGAAAAACAGGATTAATAAACGTTTAACATTTTACAATTGTGTAAAACATGTACTAAAACTGTTACTTTTTTAATAACCAAAGTTGCAAAGACACTTGTTTTTACGAACAAAAAAATAATGTGAAAACATAAAATATGCTTAAAAAGGGATATTTTTGAAAAAATATGGCCTAAAAAATATAAATTATACTTAAAAAAGGTGGTTTTTTTTAAAATTATTCTCCTAAAACCAAAATTTGCCGAAATATGACTTTATAGGTAAAATATGCCAAAATATGCTCTAACAAATAGGTCTCAAAACACTTGTAGCACCATGAAACATGTGAATACATAACCCATTTTTTAATATCTCGTTGTAAAAAAAAACATGCTGTAGCATATTTCCGGTTGCCCTGGTAATCAGTCACTGCTAATGTGGGTATCATTCCTTGTTATTTTTATTTGCTCTGCTATTAATCCGACCGAATCCGAGAGCTTTGAATCTCTCACAATTTGCAACAAATTCCCTTTTTATTGCAGCAAGATAAAGAGAAGAATAAACATTTCAGGTTTTTTACTTTTCTTAGAAAAAATCTACGTAAATGTGCGTCTTTATAAATAAATATCATGCGCTATGTGTGGATACCTTTGTCGGAGATTGAGTAACACTAAAGTCAAAGTTATGTTACCTAAACATCCATTTAAGATATTCAGGTAACCAAATGTCTGATTAGAAATTTATGTCTTGTGTGTTTCGAAAAGGCAACACCCTACGTAGGCGGCTTAATGAGAGAGTGAGTTAAACTCAATGTTTTAAGAGTTTATTATGTTTGAAAAATTTCTATAGATGTTTGGAAATAGATAAATGTATTCTGATCTTTGAGATTTTGAGCAATGAAATAGTGAAAATTGAAAAATAATTTCGAGGTTAAATTTTAAGTTGTATGCAGCAATGGAAATTCATAGATTCAAAATTTAATTTGATAGAACAGCCGATATTTGTATAAATAAAACATTAAAAGTCCTACAACAATTTTTGTTTTAAGACAAAAAGGATCTAATACTATAATACTAAAAGCGCAAACAAATAATTTAACTTTTGTAGATTATCTTCGTTAACATATTTGTCAATTGTATATTTATTTTAACCTCCTTTTGTTTAGATTTAAAGACTCTTCTTATAATACGCATTTGTAAGCGATAATGTAGTTAACAGTGTATATATGTGTTCCTCTAACTCCCATTGGAGCATAGGGCGTCAATTACAGCCGTCCGCCATCGGACACGGTTTTGTGCAATCGATCTTAATTGGTTCCAGGATACGCCGAGGTTACTCATTTCGCTTTCGGTGGAGCGTCGCCATGTTATACGTGGTCTTCCACGCCGACGACCTGCCTGATGGAAGGGATTCCATTTAAGTGCCTGCTTAGCCACGTTGTCATCATTTCGGCGAAGAGTATGTCCAATCCACTGCCACTTACGCTTACGAATTTCCGTTGCCAGTGGTATTTGCCGTGATCGCGACAACAATTCTGCATTTGAAATGGTACGCGGCCAGAAAATACGAAGTATTCGTCTAAGGCAGCGATTGACAAAAGTTTGAAGCCGATTGGTAATACTACTGGTAACTTTCCAAGTTGTACATCCATACAGCAGTACAGACTTCACACATGCTTCGAAAATTCGCAGTTTTGTATGGAGGCTAATTTTGTTATTTTGCCATATTGGAGCTAGTATACCGAACGACGATCTTGCCTTGTTTATTCTGCCCTCTACATCTAAATCGGAACCTCCTTCAGCATCAATCTCACACCCCAGGTAGCAAAAGTTTGGAGCATATTTGTAGGTTTCATCACCTACCCTTAATGGAGCTGTTGTTTCGGTTCCTATGCTAAGAGTCTTTGTTTTGCTGGTGTTTATTTTAAGACCCGTATGTTGCAGCTTTTCCTGGAGATCTAATGTTGCCCGTTTTAGATCACACAGCCTATGAGAAAGCAAGCAAATATCGTCTGCGTAAGCCAGGTAATTTAGGTATTTGCCGTTGATTTGCCATTGTATTCCTTGGCTTCGGTTCTCGATGGAACTAAGAACATCTTCCATAACTACTAGGAATAGTAGAGGTGACAATATGCATCCCTGACGCACTCCACTTTGAACATGGAATGGGTCTGAGAGCTTTCCTTTATGGAGAACGAAGCATCTGGCCTGGTTATAACTTTCCTTGATCAGAGATATTAATTTTTCAGGTATATATCTTCTTCGCAAGGCTAACCAAATGTATTCACGGTTGATGCTGTCAAACGCTTTCTCAAAGTCCACAAAGAGAAGATGAAGATTGGAATTGAATTCCAAACATTGTTCTACAATAATGCGCAGCGTATTGATGTGGTCTGCACAGGAATATCCACTGCGAAAACCTGCTTGACAGGAGCTAATACTATGTTCTAGGTGTTCTTTAATTCGGTTTAGAATTATTTTTGCCATTAGCTTTGCTATCGTTGGGAGAACACAAATTCCACGCCAGTTGTTACAATTTTTCAAGTCTCCTTTTTTTGCAATTTTGACAATTATCCCATTTTTCCATTCTTCAGGGAAGGACTCAGTTTCCCATGACTCAGTAATGAGTGGGTGTAATAGCTCTGCAGTGAGTGTTGGATCACACTTATATAATTCAGCAGGGATACCATCTGTGCCGGCGGCTTTACCGTTCGGAAGTTGTTTTATCGCTGCTATAATTTCGGATAAACTAGGTGGTGAGGTTCCAATCCTGTAGTTTGTGGTATTTATTGAACTTGCAGGTATAGGTAGTTCAGCTGCAGGGTCTATTATGTTATTTAAGACTATGGAAAAGTGTTCTTTCCACCTTTGCAGTTGTTCCTGGTCGGTGCTGAGAAGATTTCCAGTCAGATCTCGGATAGGATGTTCAATGTGCAATTTGCGTTCCGCTAGTTTTTTGGTGACATGGAAAACTGTGCGAGTGTCGCCAGAATTTGCGGCATTTTCAGCCTGCTCAGCGAGACAATCTATACTTCTTCGTTTGTCCCTACGCACTGCACGCTGTACCGTTTTATGGCTTTCGTTATACTTATTTTCTAGTAAATTCTTCTCTTCGGGGTTCTTGGAAGCATTGAATTTATCTTTCAGCTCTTTGCGTTCTGCAATTAAACTCCAAGTAGCCTCAGACATCCAATCTTCTCTTCCTTTGGGGGTTGGTCCGATTGACTTATCTGCACATGACCGTATTATGTTTTTAAGATGGTACCATTTCGAATCAATGGAAGCAGGGAGTACATTTCCGGTGGTATTCATCGCCTGTCGGAGTTGGGAGGTAAAGTTGTTTCGGACGTTCATATTCCTTAATCTACCAACATCGTATTTCCTGGGTCGGAGGTTCTGTCTGTTGTTTTGTATGGCTGTGGTACATAAACGTATTTTGGCTACTACTAGGTAGTGGTCTCGAGATTGGCCAATATCCGCACCTCGTTTACTACGTACATCAAGCAGGCATTTTTTAAAACGGTGGCTGATGGCGCAGTGGTCAATTTGGTTCGCGGTGTTATGCCTGTCGGGAGACAGCCACGTTACCTTGTGACAATCTTTATGGGTAAAGAGAGTGCCACCGATAACTAACTTTCTAGCATTGCAAAAGTCAATAAACCGTTCCCCGTTGTCATTCCGTGTACCAAGCCCATGCTTGCCCATTACATGCTTCAGCGATTCATTGTCAGAACCAACCTTGGCGTTCAGGTCTCCCATGACTATGACGATATCACCTCGTGGAATATCGTCATACGTTGCATTCAGCTGACTGTAGAACGCGTTTTTCAAATCGTCTGTGGCAGCTTCGGTTGGGGCACAGCACTGTATTAGAGAGATATTTCTAACCTTAGATCCAAAACGGGCAAGAATAAGTCGGTCCGATACAGGCTTCCAATTTATGAGGCTCTTACGCGCATTTGTTGACAACATTATTCCAACGCCTGATTGGTGATTGCTTCCTGTTTCCTTTCCAGAATATAGCATGACCGACTGTGAGCTTGGAGACGAATACTCACCAGAGCCAGTCCATCGAATTTCACTTAAACCGAGGATAGCAAGGCCGTACCGTAACATTTCACGTTCTGCTTGCAAATACCTGGCGTTCAAACCGGTGGCGATGTTATCGCCGTCTCTGAGCGTTCTTACATTCCAGTATCCAATCATAGTCCTAGTTCGATATGCAAAGGTCGTCAACGAGTGTTTCGGTTTTTTATTTAGAGGCTGATTTTTTAACGATTCGTTAGCAATTTAGATTTCGGAAGATGTGGGTTGCTAACCCTCGTCTCCTAGATTGGTAATAGGACTGCTATCTGGGCGTCCAATCCCACGATGCAACCATGCTTCAGCGGTTTAAGCCTACTTTCCTGAGACGTCTCTTTGACCATTCAGGATACATGGTTGTAATGCCTTCTAACTTTAGCTAACTTCTAAGCGGTTGCTTTGAAGTCATTGCCCGGGGAATACTTGGTCTAAGACCGGAAGTAGTTAGCTGCTTGGACAGTGCCGCAAAGGAATCGATTCTGGTCACTCCCAAGTGAGTAACAATCAGTAACTTTCCACCTCTGGGCAAAGTCCCATTCCCCAAAGTTAACAGTGTACCTGGTTTATAACACATTTTTAGATTAGATGTCTTTCGTGTTTTTCGAATATTAATGTTTATTTCAACAACTATTCAATTTTATTCCTAAACATTTTTGTGCTGCGTGATATATTAACATACATTTTTCAATGTGATCTATCTGATAATGAGTGCGTGTATCGATCAGTTTCCGTTTAACTTTCGGCAATGAAGCTAGTTACGTAAAAACCCAAGTGAAATTCATAGTGATAACACAATGTTGTTCTGTCTGGATGGGTAGACAATAAAATGAGGTTTGCGCTCGAAGCATAAATTCAGCTGTGTATGAATTTTATCAAATGTTTCTAGACATAACAGACAGTAATTGCAATATCACCTTGGGTTGAGTCATCTAATTGTCGTGAATACTGCGAAGGGATCTATAATATTTTGATGGTGCTTCTTAAAAATGTTGACACACTGCATTCAAGAATCTTCCGAGCAATCTCAACTAAAAAGAAAACCGAAAGTTACTACATAGAATAAGAAATTGCGTTCTTAATTTAAGCTTAACATTATTTTTTTTAATTAAAATTAGAACAAATTCCCCAAATAAGTATGAAAAATCTAAAGAGCTTGTGTAAATTATGCTGATGTGTGGTCTTCGTTGATGCTATTTTCTCACTGGTGTGTTTTAGCTTCTCGATTGTTTCTTGAAGCTTTCAACACTTAGGTTCGTGGTGTTTGGTGGAGAAGACATAGCAAAAGAATGCTAATAATAAGATAAGATAAGATAGTGCTAATAGAGTAGTCACACAACTCTTGTAAAACAGACTTTATTAGCAATAAAAGAAAAAATAATCTTAAACCAAAGGATAAAAAACGTTTTCATATTCTGCACAGATCGACAATAATTATTATTATTCTTATCCCTAAAAACTACTTGACAACATATATATTTATATCTTAGTGTCTGAGTCAGAGACCGAAATGATTGAGATTTCCATTCGCTTTAATCTTTTGCGCTCTGTCTCCAGCCAGTCCTACCACCTGGTCCTTCCAACGTAGTCGTGGTCTCCCTCTTCGAGGTCTTGATAGAATACCTTTCGCGCTGGAGTTTCCTCATCCATCCTCACGACATGGCCTAGCCAGCGTAATCGTTGCTCTTTGATTCGCTTGACCACATAAATTTCGTGGTATAACTCGTACAGCTCCTGGTTCATCCGAATCCTGAACTATTCGTTTACATAAATTGGTCCATATATTTTGCGGACTTTTTTTCTCTCAAACACCGCCAGCTGAGCTGCATCCGTATGAGTAAGCACCTTAACACCTTCTCCATCACTATGTTGAACAATATGCATGATAAACCATCACCCTGTCTAAGACCTCACGTCGTTTCGAATGGCGCAGATAGATCCTTGCCAATCCGAACAAAGGGTTTGGTATTCGTAAGGGTACACCGGCAGAGACGAATTATATTCGCAGGGATACCGAACTCAGACATGACTTCGTATAGCCAATCACTGATGGGACTATCGAAGGCAGCTTTGTAATCGACAAAGAGTTTGTAAGTGTCGATATGCTTCTTATGGGTTTTTTTTTCCAGAATCTGCCGTAGTGTAAATATCTGATCCGTCGTGGATTTGCCTGGTCTAGGGCCGCACTGATAAGGTCCAATCAGTTTTTCCACAACTGGCTATAGATGTTCACACAGTATGCTAGAGAGGACCTTATATGCAATCGGTAAGATGCTAATTCCACGGTAGTTTTTACACTCACTATGGTCACTTTTTTTTGTAAATAGGACATAACACACTGAGATTCCAATCCTCTGGCATACTCTCCTGAAGTCAAATATTCTATATGAGCTGTTGCATGCTTAAAACAAGCTCATCTCCCCCCACCATAAACAGCTCAGCTTGAAGACCATCAGTCCTAGCAGCTTTGTGGTTCTTTAGGCGGGATATGACAGTTTTTATCTCAGCTTGGCTATATGTTATCGTCTCGGATTGGTACACAGTCTTCAGCAGCCGATTTTTCAGACATCAATAAGCTGCAGAATTGTTCTTTGCATATTCTCAGTAACGAGATGACCATTCTTGTCTTTACAGGAGGGAAGAACTGTTCCATTATAAAAAGTAGGGTATATTTATCTTCTATTAGAATTTTCGGTCTTCTCCTCCGTTTTTGTATTTTCAATACCCCAGTACGGACCGCGCAGTCCTTTCCATCGGGTGGGCAATATATTTCCATTGCGCGCTAGTATTTTTCGGAGTATGAGCATCACGAAGTAGTCGAGTGAGTTGGTCGGAATATGCATTGGCTATCTCCGTGGTCTGCAGTTTAGCGATGTCCAGCTTTCTATGTGCCAGATTACGCAGGGTTTTCGACCTGCTTGGCCTAGAACGCACCTTCACTGCAGTGATGTGGTGATCCAAATTGACGCGTGCCTTCCATCGATTACCACGTGATTTTTTGTCTTGTAAATGCTTTTATGGTCAAATCGTGTGCTGCTAATTACCATGTTCCTTGCTGCAGAGAAATCAATCAGTCTTTTTGGCGATGTGGCATTATACAGACTTAACACTGTTGGGCTAAAGACATACTCCCGGCCTATTTTGGCATAAAAATATCCTAGCACAATTTTAACATCATGGCGCGGGCTACGGTCATATGTTTCTTCAAGTTGGGCGTAGAATTCGTCTTTGAGCTCGTCACTTCTCTTCCGTCGGAGCATGAGCACATATCAGCGTGATGTAGAATAATGTTTCAAATCCACAACCAAATTCATGTTTATCCTCGAGTCAGCTGTAGTACACCTTACACATCCTCATCCGCGAGCATCCATATCCAGTCCACCGGATTTCCTGTATAGCAGTAATGTCGGCCTTATACTCTTTGAGGACATCCACCAGTTGACTAGAGGCACCTGGTCGGTATATACTTCTAACATTCCACGTGCATATTCTCAAATCATGGTCCTTAAAACGTTTGCGGTGGTCGTCTACATTTTGGGGTTTCTTTTATTTTTTTCTCATTTTATTCAATGCCAGTATTCTGGTGGCGGGTGGTAAGCCCAGCCCACTATGCTCCGCATTTTATTCCTACTGCCAGGATTTATTTCAGCCGCTCTTTCGGAGACAGACAGACAGTTTGACTAGATGAACGACGGAGACATCACCCTCATATTTGTACCTCCCTAGAGGATACCCCATGTGGTAAAGTGCTTATTTAATGGCGGCCCTGATTCGTCATGTAATCTTCGTCGTGTAATCTTTTATAGAACGCCCTTGGTCTCTACCGCTCTGGTCGGGGACTACTTATTAATCGTAGTTAACCTACATATCTGTAGGCCGTTCAGCTATCCGCCACCTGCCGAAACACCCCTAGTAGCACCAGCTAGCCTTAATACATATACATAAACTTTATATTATTCCCTAATTTTGCAAATAAACAATTTTTTTTTTTGGAAAATAATTTTAACAAAAAGGAAATGTATGTCACAACTCGTAACGTCACGTTTCACAGCATAGGTTGTAAAAAATAATTAAAAAAAAGTTTTTGTAATTCTACAAATTGTAAAACAAAATAAAAATATTGCAATTCATATAAAAAGGGGTTTTGTCAAAAAAGTTAGACTTAATACGTATTGCTTTCCGTTTTTGTCAAAATATTAATAACATACTTCTATTTTTGTCCCGTAACGTCACCCTCTTCATTTGCTTATATGTATTTTAGAATTTATTGTCTCTTACTAAATACCTATAGAGCTGCTTTCGTTTTACGCAAAAAGTTAAAGAAGTAATAAAAATATTAAGTTTTTCATTGATTTTCATATGTGACAGTCGTACCTAAAACGTACGTACAATACAAACTTAAAAATGGAATATCTCTTGATTTTTACCTAATTTTTTAAAACGGTTAAGTTGGGGTGTCTCCGCGTTTTTCTGTGTCATTTTAAAAGTTACAATTTTACTTACAGTATTATCATAAATGCAAGTTTATATAAAATCTCTAAGTAGTTGAGTGATGTTTTGTAAGACTACGAATTTCGATATATGCTATTTTAATTCGTTATCACATATTTAGTGTCCATACAGAGTAGTTTTCCTTCAGAAGAAACAACGGCGTCTGTTTCATCTTAACTACTTCCTGTGAAATCATTATCGGCATAAACTACAAACTTCAATTAAATTTTAAATGATTTTTGCCTTTGTTTTGGCTAGATAACATTAACACAACTACTATGTGATATCATAAACAAAGTAGTCAATGTTATTAATAATTTTCTACCACATATTTTATCTTGTTTTTTCTCATATCTCTTCTAGAAACTCTCGGTAATGATTTATGTCAAGCATGGCAGAAGGAGTTGAATAAAAAATCCAATTCCAAAAAGCAGCCAAGTCTGCTGCGGGCTACAACCCGTGTTTTTGGATGGCGATTTCTTTTCTTGGGCATCATGCTCTTCTTTTTAGAATTAGGATTAAGGTAAGTTATCACACCATTTTATGATTAAAAATGTAACCGAAGCTATTTTTTTTCAGAACATTACAACCTCTGTTCCTATTGGGACTTATCGCATATTATTCCAATGGCGAGAACAACATAGAAACCGCTTATCTGTATGCGGCCGGAGTTATAGTGTGTAGCGCTCTCAATGTAATGGTTATTCACCCCTATATGCTGGGCACCATGCATGTGGGCATGAAAATGCGGGTGGCGATGTGCAGTATGATTTACCGCAAGGCTCTGCGTTTGAGTATAACGGCGTTAGGCAACACCACTGCAGGTCAGGTGGTAAATTTGATATCGAATGATGTAGGACGTTTGGACTTGGCAACGATATTTGTGCACTACCTCTGGGTGGGTCCGCTAGAGACATGTTTGATAACATATTTAATGTACAGAGAGGTATGTGAATGAAGTACTGTGTCACAGTCACAGGTCTAACATCTTACATTTTATTTTTAGATTGGAATTTCCGCTGTATTTGGTGTGGCCTTTATGCTTATGTTTATCCCACTCCAGGGTTGGTTGGGCAAAAAGACTTCGGTGTTGCGTTTGCGCACCGCCATGCGCACGGATGAGCGTGTGCGCATGATGAACGAAATCGTGTCGGGCATTCAGGTGATCAAGATGTATGCTTGGGAGATACCGTTCGGTAAAATGGTTGCCTACGCACGCAAAAAGGAAATCAACGCCATACGACAGGTGTCATACATACGAGGTATTCTACTCTCCTTCATAATGTTCCTGACGCGTGTCTCCATTTTCCTCAGTCTGGTCGGTTATGTGGTGCTTAGCAATTTCCTAACGCCCGAAAAGGCCTTTGTTATAACGGCCTATTACAACATACTAAGAACCACAATGACAGTATTCTTTCCCCAAGGTATGGCTGCCGTTTTACGCTAATGATCGGCATTGTAACTATTTTTGTATTGTATTCAAAAGGTATTTCGCAGTTGGCTGAGACTTTGGTCTCTATTAAACGTATCCAAAACTATATGCAATATGAAGAGACAGATGTGTTTGATAAATCCGCTGACTATATCAACTATGACGGCAGCAATCAATCTACGGTCAAAGGAGACGACAAGATACTGGAAGAGGATGAGCTGGAGAAACAGCCATTGGTTTCAAATGGCAATGCTGTTTTATCCGAGGCCGGTATTATTATCAGCAATGTTAAAGCAAAATGGGATCCCGACTCTACAGAATACACATTGGATGATGTCAATTTAAGGGTGCAACCGGGTACTTTAGTGGCTATTATTGGTCCTGTTGGCGCTGGTAAATCAAGGTAAGAATAGTACTTTGTAAATATTTTGCTATAGAAAAGTGGTTAAGGTAGGAAGTGCATTCTTGATAGAGGACACATGGCGGCAAAAGATAGGTTACTGTGTGGATAACAAAATTAAAATTTTTATCGTATATCTAATCGACAGGTGAGATTTTAGGTTAGAATGGCAATTAATACTACCTATGTTTTCCGATCACTCATATGGGAAATGAGACGAAAATAAAAGTCAAAATTTTAGGTTAATTGGAAATACGGCCCTTTGCTTCAACGTGGAGCCATGTAGGAATCAAATATATAATGGAAATACATATCGCGTTTGTTTTTGGGTAAATATAGTTTAAAAAAGAAAATTTTTTTACTTATTAAGATTTGGAACATTTCTCATATGTATATTATACACTTTACTGCTGTAAATAACATTAAACCAATCAAGATATCGCGAAAGGAATTTCAGGTTCGATGGACGACCAAGAGTTTTAAAACAATCAATAAAAAAAATCTGAAATTACACATAACTGATATTTTAAGAAAAATATTAAAAAAATGTTTTGTTTTAATATGAATTAAACAAAAATTAAAAATGAGAATTTGTTTGAAAAGCTTTTTAAATTTAAATTAATTGTTAAATTTTAGTTACAAAAATAGATTTTTTATAAATATCACTGCGATAGTTTTTGACAAAAATTTTCAAAGACAAAGCTGGACTCAGCGGTATTACCCTTATTCGGACACGTGGAATCGAACTGCATCAATATTTATTTTGTGTTACAATGACGGTTCCATACAAAATTTTTCTTAAAGTTCTTTTTATAGTGATAAGAGATTCCGAGTACGCGGTTATACTTCCTTGCAATATTAGTTCTATGTAGGTGCGATTGTCAACACTTTCGTGTTTTAGATAGTATTTATTGTAAAACGGTCGTTTGAGATGAAGCCGACACTTATATTAGGGATGGTTTGCCTCCATGCTCCAGTCTTACTTACTTACTTAGATAGCACTTCTTTGCAATCCTATTGGATTATATACCGCACGTAAAAAATATTAAAAGCGCTTCGATCTTTTGCGCTTCTTTTCCTGTTAGTCACACCAAGTTCTGTAAGGTTTTCAGTAACCTGGTCTTTCCAACGCAGTTTTGGTCGCTGTCTTTTGCGTCGTCCATCGAGTTCATTGTCGAAGACGTTCGAGCTGGAACATTTTCGTCCATGCGTACAACATGACCTAGCCAATGCAACCGCTGCACCTTAATGCGTCTGATAACCTCAGTGTATAGCTCATGATTCATACGACGCCGATACACTCCGTTAACGATGATAGCCCCATATATTTTACGGAATATTTTTCTCTCGAATACCGCCAGAACCGATTCATCCGCTTGTGTCATTACCCAGAATAACTATTTATCAAGACAGGTAGCACCAGCATAGCTGGATTTTTGTTCGTCGAGAGGGGGCTTTGTCATTAAATCGCTTGCTTAGTCCGTAGTAGCATTTATTAGCAAGCAGAATTCTTCCGAGGCTGACATTATTTGTTTTGGTGATGGCGGAGCCTAGGTAGATACAATTATCTACCACCTCGAAGTTATAGTTGTCAACGTTCACGCAGTTTCACAAACGAGTTGATTTTTTATTCGTTGAAACTAATAACTTCGTTTTGTTCCCGTTCACTGTTAGACCCATTTTTACTGATTCCTTCTGTATACTTGAGAAGGCTGCAGTCACATACCGAAGTTTCCGACCGATGATGTCTACGTCATTAGCGTACGCGAGTAGCGTGTGACTTTTGTTGAATAAGTTGATATGGTCACAAGATAGGCTTTCGCCTTGTTTTAGGCCTCGTCTGGTATAGAATGACTCCGTAAGGTCTTTGCCAGTCTTCACTGGAAACTTTGTGTCAGTCAGCGTCATTCCGCAAAGGTGTATCAGCTTCGCTGGAATAACAAACTCAGCCATGGCAGGAGGCGAGCCCATCACCGTAGCCTTTTGCTTTTACTTTCTGGTAAAATTTTCGGGCTTGACGTCTATCCCTGTATTGCTCTATATGCTCGTTCTCCCGTTTCTTTATCTGACGTTTTTTGAGTTGAAATTTTTTTTGTTATTTTTTAAAAAAAAAATCATAATTTTCATCATTTTCTCGATTCCTTTCCTTTTAGCCTTATTCAAAGCATCTTGGGTGAACTAAAACCAGAATCCGGTTGTATAAAAGTCAATGGCAGCTTTTCATTTGCCTCTCAAGAGCCATGGCTTTTCACTGGTACAGTAAGACAAAATATTCTTTTTGGCCAGCCGATGGACAGACGACGCTATCACGCAGTTGTCAAGAAATGCGCCTTGGAAAGAGATTTCGAACTGTTGCCCTACAGTGATAAGACAGTAGTTGGTGAACGTGGCGCTTCCCTGTCTGGCGGTCAGAAGGCACGCATTAGTCTGGCTAGAGCCGTTTACCGAAAGTCATCCATCTATTTACTGGACGATCCTCTAAGTGCTGTCGATACACATGTTGGTCGTCATCTCTTCGATCAGTGCATGCGTGGCTTTCTGCGTGATAATATTGTCGTGCTAGTTACTCATCAGCTGCAGTTCCTGCAGGCTGCCGATCAAATTGTCATCATGGACAAGGGCCGCGTCAGTGCAGTGGGATCTTATGATTCATTGCGTGAAAGCGGCTTAGACTTTGCCCAAATGTTAGCAGACCCCGAAAAAGACGACTCTATGGAGACAAAATCTCGTTCTAGATCTGGAAGTCGTATAATCGATCGCCAAAACAGCGAAGCATCCATAAACTCAGCACCAGATTCCACATTAGATGATACGCCATTGCAGACACAAGAGACCCAGGAGCAGGGCAAAATAGGCCTAGAGTTGTATAAGAAATATTTCAATGCTGGTGGTGGATTTTTCATGTTTTTCGTCATGTTAATATTTTGCGTAATGTCACAAGCATTGTCTTCCGGTGGTGACTATTTCCTCTCGTACTGGTAAGTATCGCTGAAAACTATTTGGTATTCATATTTACTTACGCATTATTTTCTTGTACTCAGGGTCAATAAGAAAGGCATAATTGCAGAGGAACGTGCCGAATACGCAGCGGGAATACTCAACAGCACCGCCAATGGCACCGATTCGAATTCACTTGGTATGCCGCCATCATCACATGAATTGGAATCGAAATTTTCCGTGTTTCTGGCACAATACAATATTCACGTAGACCCAGAAATGTTGGATATTTACATATTTACCATCATCACGGTGGCCACCATTGTAATCACCCTCACCCGAAGTTTTCTCTTTTTCAATGTGGCCATGAAGGCATCTCAGAATCTGCACAATTCTATGTTTAGAGGCATCACTAGAGCAGCCATGTACTTCTTCAATACAAATCCCTCCGGACGTATACTTAATCGATTTTCCAAAGATATGGGTCAAATAGATGAGATCTTGCCCTCCGTAATGATAGATGTTATTCAAATCTTCCTTTCTCTCTTCGGCATTGTGGTGGTGATATCTGTGGTCAATCCTCTATATCTAGTGCCCACTCTCCTGCTGGCCATTATATTTTATAATCTAAGAACATTCTACCTGAAAACATCAAGAAATGTCAAGCGGTTAGAAGCAATAAGTATGTTTTGGGTTTAGTTGTTATAGAAATCTAATAATTAATATAATTTCATCTGCTTGTTTCAGCCCGTTCACCCATCTACTCTCATTTGGCTGCCTCCTTGACTGGACTCTCTACCATTCGGGCTTTTGGAGCACAGCGCGTGTTGATCAATGAATTCGACAATCATCAAGATTTGCATAGTTCTGCTTTCTTCATGTTCATTTGCACTTCTCGTGCCTTTGGCTATTGGTTAGATTGCTTCTGTGTCCTTTTCATTGCCATTGTTACTTTGGGATTCTTTGTCTTTGCTCCCGAAAATGGCGGTGATGTTGGCTTGGCCATCACCCAGGCCATGGGTATGACCGGCATGGTTCAATGGGGAATGCGACAATCAGCAGAACTGGAGAATACCATGACAGCCGTAGAACGTGTGGTAGAGTACGACGACATCGAACCGGAAGGGGATTTAGAATCGCCAGAGGACAAGAAACCACCCAAGTCATGGCCCGAAGAGGGTAAAATCATATTTGACGAATTAAGTTTACGCTACTCCCCTGATCCCAAGTCAGAATATGTCTTAAAGTCTCTGAATATCGTGATAAAAGCCACAGAGAAAGTGGGCATTGTAGGTCGGACTGGCGCGGGTAAATCGTCATTGATCAATGCCCTGTTCCGATTGTCTTATACCGATGGTTCAATTATAATTGACTCACGTGATACCAAAGTTATGGGTCTACATGACCTGCGTAGTAAGATCTCAATTATACCCCAAGAGCCGGTGTTGTTTTCGGGTACAATGCGTTACAACTTGGATCCATTCGATGAGTATTCAGATGCCAAATTGTGGGAAGCCTTGGACGAGGTAATAACTTGACATTATTTTGATTTTGGATAAATTTTTATCTCTTTGATTATTTGCCAGGTTAAACTGAAAGAAGTTGTCTCTGAATTACCCAATGGCTTACAAACTAAAATCTCTGAAGGTGGTGCCAATTTCAGTGTCGGCCAACGGCAGCTAGTGTGTCTGGCACGAGCAATATTACGTGAAAACCGTATACTTGTTATGGATGAAGCCACTGCCAATGTGGATCCACAAACCGATGCCTTGATCCAAACTACCATTCGTCACAAATTCAAGCATTGTACTGTCCTTACCATAGCCCACCGTTTACACACTGTGATGGATTCCGACAAAGTTCTTGTCATGGATGCCGGCCAAGTGGTCGAGTTTGGTTCACCCTTTGAACTGATGACGGAAAGTGATAGAAATGTATTCCAAGGAATGGTTAAACAAACGGGAAAGACCACCTACGATAATCTTTTAAAAGTCGCACAAAAGGTGAGTAGGGGAACATGAGTATTCTTTTAAGAATTGAATTACATGTAGTGGAGTAAGTAGTATTTGGTATGACAGAACAAACTCTGTGCTATGGTATAAATTCAACTAGCTGCAACAGCTAGATTGACGCCGAAGGATACAAATTTAAACTTTGACCCTTTAAAGCATGTTCAGCTATCGATCATTCTAAAAGAAATAAATTCTAGTTCAATGATCTACATAGCAACTAATAAACATATTTAACGAAATTTAAAAAATATCATGTGGAATGCTCTGCTGCCGCTAAAGAATAATTCACAATATCGATAAACAGAAATTGGCCCGTTATTGTTTAACGTTTCTTACTTTTTTCACCCAAATTTACTACTCATATTCAGTAGATATTCCCCCTTACTTTGTATGTCGTAGTCACGTCGATTCTTTGTCTTTTTTAAATATGATCACTGATGTCGTTTGTGAGACTGAAATGCGACTGTCCTTGCTCATATCATGTTCTTCTTCATCAAATGATGAAAAATTCTCAACACTTAACATTTCAGTTGAGTATTACTTATTTTATTCAAATTCAAAAACATTCGAATGTTGTCGAAAGTCGACTACGACATACGTAATAAAGGGGAATAAAACAACAACTAGACCTTTCCTACAACAACAAGTTATTTTATCTTTAAAACCTAAATATATTTTCAATACTTATAACATAATTCAATTTTGATTTATTTTCTTTTACAGGCCCACGAAGAATCACTGAAACAAAAGATGGAATGAACTCAGGAGTGAACAAACTCTGCCTCACATAAAACTGGAGTACAATTTACTATAACTACTTCACAACTTCTTGCGATTGATTTACTTAAATCATGCCAACTCGAAAGACTAAAACAACAAAACAAATAGGCCTTTCCTTTTTTTTATTAAACAATATTAATATTAATGTGAGCTGTTAATTTTAAGTTCTAATAAGTGTTTTTTAAGTTTATTTTTTTTTTGTAACTGTGTACAAAAGTGCGTTCCTCTTATTTTTTTGTAATCCAGTCAAACTATATGTCATGAATATCATGTTGTCGTTTTCCCTCCCCCCTATTAAAACATTTATGTTTTAAGCCATTACAAACGAATACAAAAATTGTATATGAACAAATACTATATAATGTGCCTTTAGAAAAACAAAACTGTTATAACTTAATGTACAATATAAAACCAAAAACAAAATACGTAAACACTAAACAAACAAATTTAATAAACGTCCAATACTGTAATTTATTAAACAAAACTGCAAAAGCTAACTATTTATTCGCGCGTTATTTAAAATAAGAGTTTAAGCCTGAAAAAATGTATTAAGCCGATAACTGAAGTCCAAATCTTTGATAGTTAGTTAACGATCAGGAATGTAATGCGTACAAATACATTTGACAACTTTATAATTGTTTTGTAAATACATATTTAGATTTTTGTCTAGGATATTAGTAGTGTGGTGTGTTCTTGTTGCCATGGCATAAGAATTCATTTCTGATTGGTTTTGCACATGAAGGTCTGAATTTCCGTGGAACCATCTGGCATGAATTACATTTGGTTGGAGAAGTTGTTCTACATTTCCGCAAAGTTGAAAGTAATAAACAATTAGGTTTACACATTTAAGAGAGTTTTGCAATGTTATATAGAAAAATTTACATCTTATAAGTTCATTGATGATATTAAGTCCATAGCCATAGACAATAAAAAGTACATATTGTTATATATCTTAGCTGGCGAACCAAGAGCCACAAAATTTCAAATGGCTCGCGAGCTTAGTACAAAAGCTATGTACCAAAGTACTTTTTTTATGCCAAAAAGTACTTTCATTAGCCCAAAAGCCCTTTTTCTGTTGTTACCAGAGTACTTTTTTGTACCAAAAAGTAGTTTTATTGGCCCAAAAACACTTTGAAATTTTGGAAACAGATAATTTTAAAATTTTCTAAATCAGTCTTTAAATGTTTTCTATAAAGATACAACTGAATTAGTACTATCTGGTTCCAGAGTGATCTGTCACATTCTTATCCTTAAGGTGATTATTACATAATGACATAGAAATAGTATTTAAATTCTTCCATACTACACTGATGTAAGTGATCTTCAGTGCTTTCTTAATTAAGGTATAACAATGTCTGACTATAGAATTAGTGCAGTCAGCAAAGTTACAGCAACGCGTATGACGTTTAATTAATATTCTCAATGTTGTTCTCTAGTAGATCGCTCAGGATCCAAATCGTCAATTTCGTTTTAACAAAACATGTATTCTCCGTACAACTCTTCAAGTCTAACCTATTTAGATTTAAAATAATTTTCAAATCCTCATTAAGATATAACGGTCCACAGAGTTATACCTTATACAGACTGAACATACCCCACACCGCTGCAATGGCTGGCAATGCTATGCCAGTGCCATCGATGCCAGATATGAGTTATAAGATTTGGAAATGGTACAGTGGTGTACTAAAATGAATAAATTGTATATAGATATGAGGAATAACAGGAAATTAAAGACAAGAGAAAAGCATTTTCACATTATCAAAGAACGTAAATTATACAAGAAGTACATTAACTGTTTGTTTTGATCATTAAATAACACTACGGTAGGTTGGTAAACGAAGAGCGTAGATTGGAAGAAGAAGAGCGTAGGTTGGTAGATGTGAATATGCAAAAATTAAAAAAACAAATTATGAAATTTTAATGCAGATTAAACGTTACATTTATCTTTTTGCCTGTCGAGTCAAAAAATAGTGCATATTCTTTTTATTTCCATCGTTTTTTATACCGTGCTATCAGTTCAGGACCCATCTACGAGTGTGTTACTTAAGGGCGTAAGTACACTACATTTTGCCACAGTCTTATTTGACTTCTTGTAAAATTTACGATTTTTGATATTATGCAAAAAGTGTAAATACGACCTTATAAAAGAAAAAAAGTAAGTTACAGTTTATGGGAGAGAAATCGCCCTTACTCCCGTTGTCGTCGTCACAAGAAGACGGTGTAATAGCTCAGTCAGTCTTGAGTTAACTTAACAAAACAGAACGTAACAAAATGCAAAAGTAATTATTAATGATAACTTAAGAGACTTAAGCTACAAAAACACATATTTAAACTATGCCGATACGATAAGACTATCGTGCAAAAAAAGTATAATTTTGCACCAAAGAAATTAACTTTTCATCGTTCATTTCCCAATTCATCTAAACAGCTGCAAATTACAACCAAAAAAATTTGGTATGAAGGACTCATATTCACCCTTATCGTGAAAAAGTTGGGGAATTTCTGTTTCCATGAAATTTTCATTTCCCTCGAAGTGGAATTTGCTATCGTGATATTCCCGTGAAGTTTTTGTTCCCTTCTTTAAACAACTGTTCAAATTAAAGTCAGCTATCAATGCCTAGTGAATGTAATTTAGAAGAAGATCTTTATTTTTCAATTGAAATTTTTAATTGTGTACGGACCAAAAGAAAATGTTTAGAATCGGCGCCCTTATTTTGATGCAGGATGAAGAAAGCAATCAGCTTAGAATAAGTCGCAGATGTTTGCGAGATGCGTCTAACCCCTTCCTCACAGATGATGGCTGTTGTTTCCGCTTCACTCACTCCCAATTTTGCAGTTCCTTCATTGGCAGGCTCCGGCAAACCAAATTTTAAGGAGTTTTGCAAACCTTTTACTGGCTCCTTCATACCTACAAGGTCATACACACACTGCTCGTCTGGTGAGAGGTATTTAGTTTGATTCGGTCCTCCTCCCGTCGCTCGTTGGCTTTTTAAATTGGCGGGTGCTTTTGATCTTACTTTTGATCTATCCAAAACCGGTTGGGCAAATTGTGTATACAGAAATAAATGTCAATACGAACCGGTTATTGGACAAATTATGAAAATAGTTTTTACCTTTATCCACTCAGAAACATTTTTGATTGGAGGGCCAGCACTAGTTGCGTTTTTTTACACGTCGAGACGTAGAATAATTTGATTAAATTTTAATATTCTCATTAAAACAAATAAATACTTACATGATGATATATGTATTTCGCCAGCAAAACTGAAGTGAACAAATTCAAGAAAAAGCTATTCACGATTAGGGGAATTTTGTTTAACTGCCAACGTTTTTTTTTTGGTTATCATTTTACAGTGAACGAATAGAAAAAGGGAAAACATTTCATGGGAAAAATTATTCACGATTGCAATTTAGGGAAAAGGGATAAATTACGAGGGAAATAAAGTTCAAGATAAGGGTGATTATTACTTAAAAAACCTGTGTTTTACATTTCAACTTAACTGTCCATGTGGGAAAGTGACCACGACAGTTAAGTGACCATACTTGTTATCTGGCTAGTTCAAGATGTCAAATCATTGGCGAAGTATTTTTCTTTCCAATATAAGTTTATTTTCGGTTTCCTCATCGCTTGAGCCTGAATATATATATATGTGTTCGTCTAACTCCCATTGAAGCATAGGACGTCGAATGGAGCACCAAAAATATTTTTTTTAATAAAAATCAAAATCAGCTGTGGTACAAATGCTGGATATGTGTCGTTGTTTCTTTCAAGTTATCGATTAGCAGTCGACGTCGTCTCATTGTAATTACCGAATATCAAAATATGTTGAATCAAAATGATGTTTTAAAAACAAACGACGACGACAACGGGAATATGGGAGAATGTGTAGGGGAACGCAGTCCAAATTTCCAAATTATCCGTATTCGCGGGGTTCGGAGTTTTGCCATCAAACAAAACAACCATGTGTATTTTTTTTTAAAAAAATAAAAAAGGTCCCAAAATAATTGTTACTGATCGAGTTTCAATTATAAAATTCAACGTAAAATTACTCATTCTATATAGTTTAACAAAGAACTTTAACTTTCAGATGATTATGATAAAAGTCAAAAATAGAAGTATTCATGTGATTTTTATATTTCATCAGAAATAATAAAAGTATTAAGTTAATATTATTTTTTAATCTGAAAAATGCATCGACTGATTTTGATTTCAAAAAGTCCTCAAAAATTATTGTTGGGCTAATATAAATTATAAATGGTATATCTAAAAAATATTATAAAAATCTATAAGACTTGTTATTTGAGACTTGTAAAATAAAAATAACAAATAACACTATGTGACAGTCATTTGGAACTTGAGGTATGGCCTAGGTCTGGTCGAGTAGAACATGAAACTGTAAACAAAAGTTTCCTTACACCCTCAAAATCTTGAATTACGGTTCAAAAACTGGTATGTTACGGTTCAAAAACTGGTATATACCAGTTTTTGAACCGTAACCTTGCAGGCCTGCCAAAGAGCATTTAAAGAAGAACTGCAATAAATAAAAAATATGTGAATTTTATTTCCACATTAAATGACTTCATACTTTTTATTAATCTTTAATACAATATTTTTGTAACAATTTGTAATACATAGCTTTTTTTTTAAACTCCAGCAGAAGGAATCGAACTCGCGACGTCAGCACTCATATTTGGGCAAGCTATATATACCTCAGTACTCTTAGTATCTGCCTTAGCTTCCCTAAAAAGGCCTGTCTACAGGTCTAATCGGAGAAGTGACGAGTGCACGAGTGCACGGATATGAGTGTTAATTCTGCCTTTTACTGATAGGTCAGTCAACATCCCTGTTTAATGCAAGAAAGTTTGTATACTCTTTGTGCACATCTATAAAATGTTTGTGATTGTCACAGGAGGGCTGCTCACAGGCCAGTTTTAAGAAGGGAAAGAAGCACGTCTGCCGGATCTTTTCTCACCCTAGTAAGAGGCCTCATTGCAGGTCTCATTTAAGAAGCGAAATGTGTATATGTTTGGAATTTTTTGTAAGTCTTAGTGAAGGACTAACTATGACCTGTATACATGCCTTGTAAAGAAAGGCGAACTTAAATGTCAACAAACTATCTTTGAGGACATGTTGGCAGACCTATTTTACAATGCCTCGGTTGCTGGGTGATTGAAACATATAGAACTCTCACCAACTGTCCTTTAATTGAAATATTTCATTAGAGTGCTAATGATATGACAAGTGAGTAAGATAGAGAGTTTATTATAATAAATAGTGATCAAGTGTAAATAGGAATATTTTCAAATAGGAATATTTTTCCGTTTTAACTAAATTATACTTGTAGTTAACAGTATTAATACTTTTATACGATATTCGAGTTCTGAAAGCACATTATTATATTATTATTCTAATAAAGTGTATACTTTTGTTGTTAAAAAAATATTAGCAAAAAACTGCAATTTATAAACTCTAAAAAAATAATATTTTTACGGTCTTAATTATAAAAAGTTAAAAATTGGTTACATCGCTGTTCAACAGAACAATTAGGTTTGAAAACAGAACAAAATCGGTCAATGGCTGTTCTGCACACCAAAAACGGAAACAATACGTAACAGTAATATAATATTAAGGATATTCTGCAGAACAATTAAGCAATTTTCTGAATTTTTCTTCTTTTCTTTTTAAATTTTTCTTTTAATAGAGCTAAAGAAAGTTTTAGCTAAAGTACGCTTCATATCCAATTTAGTATTTCCTGTACACGTATCTCGATTTGTTTACTTTTTGTTTGACCCCTGACTTCTTTGACGTCCTATCGAGAGATGGCAACGCAATACGACGCATTGACCATCTCTCATAAAAG
This sequence comes from Muscina levida, assembly GCA_964034835.1. Taxonomy (NCBI): domain Eukaryota; kingdom Metazoa; phylum Arthropoda; class Insecta; order Diptera; family Muscidae; genus Muscina; species Muscina levida. Next base: position 65,052,739 of record OZ035880.1, on the reverse strand, counting down.
ACACAAAATGTACCAAACTCATCCAAAGAGGTTCAGTTGTGACTAATATTGTACAATACCTTTTAAATGCCCATCACTCATCTGTGGTTTTGTTTTGATTCCTATGCTTCTCTTTAGTTTAGATTCAAGTACACAAATTTTTCATTTAACACTTTTTATTTCGAGCACCTGAAAATTCTAGTTTTTGCACCATTTCCAAAGCGATAAAATTCAAAATTCCTACAGAAATCGGAAGTACGATTGGTCCACACTGTAGTCTGCTAAAAATTCACTAAAATAATCAAAAGAAAATGTCATAAATCGAAAAAAATCTGCAAGTAAAATTAAAATTGCTCTAGGGGGTGCCACTACACATGTAAAGGAAAATGCATGGAAATCTTTAGTTCGCGTCGTGTGTTAGTTGGTGTGCTCGCTCGTATTCGTGGCTCCGTGTGTGTGCGTAAAAACATACGAATGGATGTGTGAGCGTTGGAATGTGTTAGTGTTGTGCGTGTTGGAATTTTTTGTTTATGGCCTGAATTTTCAAAAAAAAGAAGAGACAAATAAATTTAGAAAGGTAATATTTTGCTTAGCAATTTCCTCGAGAGAAAATGAATAAACAACGTATTGTGTACTGCGTGTGGGGGTGGGCGAGAGAACTTCGTCCTTTATCCAATTAGAGCGTAAATTTCCATTTGTCAGTCGTGTATAAATGCATTATGTCAATTCTTCGTGTGTTTGTGTGTGTGTGTGTTTGTTGTTATTGTAGTATTGCCATTTTATTTTTGTTTGCCATTCGCAAATGACGAAAACGGAAACAGTTGACTTAGCGGAAAATTGGCGAGCGGAAACGATTGGTAGATTTAACGTTTGCGTGCACAGTGAAACGATGGGATTAAAAATTGTGAGAAATATTATTGACATAAAGTGAAAAAAATGTGAAAACAACGAGTTAAAGTAATAATAATGGCGTAAAACAAGATAAAACGGATTAATGAACTTAAAAAAAATTTAACTTAAAAAAAATTGACAATAAAATTATTTCTATTCGTTTAGCTAAATTTAACAAATTTATTTTAAAAAACTTTGTATGGTCTTGGCCCTACCGACCGTAGCTAAATTAAGTATAAGAAGAATAAGTATAAGAATAAGAAGAATAAGTTCTGTCCGGACTATCGAGTTTATACTCTTTTTTTTAATAATAATTTGCTTTATTTTATATATAAATTCCTGTAGTGCCTATGAGGAACATGGGGACTCAACGAAAATTGTCCATTCTTCCTTATTTGCTGCTACGATCTTTAGTTCGTTCCATGTTTTGTTGATTATTGATGCTTCGGTGTCTAGTTGTCGACGCCAGCTGTGTCTGGGCCGAACACTCCTGCGGCTACCTTGTGGATTCCACTCAATTGCGTTTCTTGAAATGTCGCCTTGTGGTCTTCGTCAGACATGTCCGATCCAGCGCCATTTCCCTTTTCTGATTTCAGAATTACCAGGTATATTTCGTTTGTGATGGTGTTTGGCCAGAAAATTCTTAGTATGCAACGGAGGCATTTATATCTCATTGGTTTGAGTTCCAGGACTCATACCCATAAAGGTCTACTGATTTCACACAGCTGTTGAAAATGTTAATTTTGGTGCGCCAAACATATTTGAGTTGGCCGTAAGCTTGGCTTTCCCTATTTATGAGGTTTGCAACATCTTCTCTTGATCGCCAACTTATTGTCGTAATGCTACCCAGGTAGCAGATAGATTGGACATTTTCGATCTGTTGACGTTGCAAAGTGAATTGTCGCGTAATTGAGGTGTTGATTCTCATAGCCTTCGTTTTTGGAATGTCTATTCTGAGACCACAGATTGCAGTTAAGTCTTCGATATTATTTAGTTTTGTCTGCAGGTCGTTAAAACTATGCGATATCAAGCAAATGTCTAAATGTCTGCGTAGTCTAAATCTTCTAGTCGGCCGTTTAAGCGCCATGTGATTCCTCTAGGGATAGATGTCGCTTTCGCCCTAATGTTGTCGAAGACTACGTTGAATAGCAGCGGAGGTATTGAACATCCCTGTCGCGCACCAACTTTGACATTTATGGGGCAGCTGATTGCGTCTTCGTGTAAAATGCGGCACTTAGCATTTTCGTACAACGACATTATAAGTTCTATGAACTTCTCCGCAACGAAGTGCTTTCAAAATTGCAGTATGGACTAGGGTATCGAATGCCTTCCCAATGTCGATGAAAATTAAATACAGCGGCGATCGCCATTCCACTGATTGCTCTCTTATTATCCTCATGCTATGATTGTGATCGATGCCTGATTTGCCAGGTCGGAAGCCGGCTTGCTCGTTACGAACATTTTTAGACAATGCGTTCAATAATCTGTTTCCCGTGCTAAGAAGCGTTAATCCCCTTCAGTTCTTGCATTCTGTGAAGTCGCCTTTTTTGGGATTTTGATTATCATACCCTATTTTAAGTCGTCATCCCAGAAATTGTCTATGTATATATATATGTTGTGCACTTTTACCTGTGTCCGCCTTTAGTAGCTCAGGGCATATATTGTCGATTCATGGTGCTTTATTATTTTCGACTTCAACCACGCTGGGTTTGTTAGTGGGTACGTCGTCTTTTTCGGTGTGTTCAAGACAAAGGCATGTAAATTCAATAGGGTCTTGGATGGTGTTCAGCATTTTTCCGTAATGGTCTACCCAAATGTCCATTTGGCCTGTTTTTGATGTTATGACCTCTCCACGGCTGTTCTTTAATGGTTTACTACAGGTGACTTCTTTTAGACTCAGAAGCTTTTTGGGCTTCTTAAGCGAGATCATCAACCTAGCGGTGTTTGCACCGGCGGGCACTTTTCTTGACCTTTTTGTCGGCGGCAGTGTGGGCCTCCTGTAGTCTTTTTTCGTTCCGAGTTTCGCTTTACAGGTTCTTCTTTTTGTTTTTAAGTCCCAGGTTTCATCTGATATCCATTCCTTTCGTTCCGAGCTTCTACATTCGATGTTTTCTTTGGCGGCGATTGTAAAACATATAGTTGGCCATTCAACAGTTGTTTGGTTTTCTAATAGCTCCAGGGAAGACCGAATATTATTGACATATGATCTATGATGTATAGGATTGTCTAGTTTTCTGATATCAAATCTTCTTCCTCGCATATTTTGCTTCTTTACTGCAGCGACTTTCAACTTTATTGCTCCGATTAGTAAATGGTGGACAAAAGCGCAGTCCGCTCCTCTCATATTTCGGACGTCTAGTAGACAGGTGCGCCAAGTTTTACTGATAGCGATGTGGTCAATCTGATTTTGTGTTCTTTGGTTAGGGGATACCCATGTGACTTTGTACACATTTCTATGCGGAAATAATGTTCTCCCAGTAACAAGGTTGTTGGACACATTTCTGCAAAAAGTTGACCATTTTCAGACATTCTTCCAGCGCGTGTCGACCCATGATGCTCTAAATGTTTGCGGTATCTGGTCCAAGCTGCGCATTAAAATCGCCCATTACAATTGTTATGTCTCCTCGATATATCGACGATATTACTCTTGAAAGGTTGCTGTAGAAGTCCTCTTTCAGTGTGAGGTCTGATGCTTCTGTAGGTGCATAACATTGCACACATGTTATGTTTCGAGCCCTAGTTCTTGGCTATAAATTTGGCTGTTACAATTCTGTCTGAATGCGGTTTCCACTCAATGAAGGTGTTTCGGAAGTCGTTCGAAAGCAGAAATCCAACACCGTTGGATCGGGGTCGGTTTGATGGTTTTTCGGAATATATGAGGCTGAAACTGTCTGTTGTTGTAAACTCTGCACAGATTCGGGCCATCTGGTTTCACTTAGTTTGGCCGGATTGAAAAGCGGTCGTACGTTCCATTATCCAAATCGTGGCCATTGTTTGAAGCTTAAGTGTTAATCAATCGGTAATCATTCATTTCGGTTTCAGTAATCAGGAGCTGATTGGGATTCTGCATCCGATCCTGGGGCTGCCATCACGCCTTCAAGCGAGCAGTTTAGAATAACATTTCCGTTACCCCTTGTTGTTGAGGGTTACACCGCCCATGGTTGGTCGTCAATGCCTCGCCGGCTGACGGCTTTATTTTATAATTTATTCACATTTTATTCCAAATGGATCAAGAGTCCTAATCCAAAGATAAAAGTTATTGATACCTTCGGGTCATTGCTCATTTTTGAATCACTGGCCAAAATTTACTTCGGAGTCCACATTGACGAAAGAGAAAAATTAAGCCATTGCAAAACATGAACAAAAATGTGTTTATTGTTTCGATGGGACAAATATGTTTTATAATTAAACCTAGATGGGTCGTATGTATGGTGCATGTGTCAAAATTAGAGATTCTCTTCCGGGAATTCCCGGCCAATTTTAATTACCGGTTTCCCGGGAAATTCTTTATTTACCATATATTTTATTTATCATTAAAACCTATTAGTTGATTCGCCACACAAAACACTACTTTCACTAAACCAAAAACTTAACTGAAACTTGATTATTTTAAAGATTGTAGCGTCATCTTCATTTGATAACTGACATTCACCCTTGAGCGAGTTGGAGGAATTCTGTACCTCTCTTTTAATGTGCTTTGTCAAATCAAATTTTAGAAGCTTTAAAGAAGCGAATTGAAGAAAGAAGGGACAAGCGAATTTATACTTTAGTGAAGTATCTAAAAGATCCAACAGTATTTGATAAGAATGCCAATAATTTATTTCAATCTGGTTCAAAACATAATGTGAACGCGTACTCTCCACAAATTTATATTAAAATAAAAGTTTTAAGCATTGGAGAAGCCTTTATTTACATTATAAGAAATGAGCATCATATGGATATAGGAAACGAAATATATGAAGTAAATCAAAATCGACTACGATATATTACTTCTCGATTTCTAAATTGGGCGGAATGGTACATGTGAATGGAAGGTAGGTTAACAAATACAGAATTTAGGCACGACCGCTTTGGGTGTATTGATATTATTACTTAATTTCTAAAATGGGCAGAGTGGTACATTTGTATGGGAGGTAGCAGAAGGGAGTGGCTAGACTTACAGTTTTTTTTTCCAAAACTATACAGTTTTACTAAATACAGAATTTGGGTACGATCCCGTTGGCTGTATTGATATTATTAATCGATTTCTAAAGTGGGCGGAATGGTGTATTTTTATGGGTGGTACCAGAAGGGGCGGGACCTTGTAGCCCATTTCCAATACCGTAAGTAGTTTTAGGAAAACATTAACTCGTGCAAAATTTCAAAATATTTGGTTGCGCATTTCGAAAGTTATCGTGCGTACTAGCCAGACAGACGGACATGACTCAAACGACATAAAAAGTCATAAATCGAATTTGGTTCAAAGAAATCTAGGGTCTAAAGTGACTCCTTCTATGTATAACACTTTTGGGTCGTATCAAATGATATATACCCTTCTTCCCCTTAGGGTGAGGGTATGAAAAGGAGTACAAAATGCATGAGGCTCGGAGTTTTGTGGAGTTATTCATTACTCGCAAAAGAGCGATCCAAAATAAATCTTTTGATGATCTAATTTTTTACTGAATAACTTAAGCACCAATTCTTGCAAGCAAATATGCGTTTTATATATAACAAAATTTCCAAGCCAGCGCATTCGGTCTATTTGAACGCGCCTGACTACGTCGATGTCGTTGTACAGCTCATACAGCTCATGATTCATTCGACGACGGTACTCGCCGTTAACGATGATGGGTCCAAATATTTTGCGTAGTATTTTTCACGATTCTGCGCTGTAAAACAAGACAGGTAGGATCAGAGTCTGGTAGAGCTGGATCGTTGTTCTTCGAGAGACAACGCTTGCTTAGCGCTAAGAAACTTCTTCACACTTAAAAAATTGTGAAAAAAAAACATTTTCGCGGACTAGTAATTAATTTAAGACCAATGGTTTCTAAGCAAAAATTTCGTAGAATTATGCGTAGATTTCGTTTTTGCTATAAGCTTTGTTGATTATTTTCTACCCATACAAATCGACCCCCTTAATATTCACGATAATTGGGTAAATTTCCCACTGGGATCTTTTGTACCGAAAACTGATAAAAGCTAAACCACACCATCCAATATGGGAGAGTGTGAATTGAGCTGTAATTAAAAATGTATCGAATACTCATGCGATACTCACCAAAAAGCGCAAATTCTCAGATCCGACAACATTTACAAATGTTGTGTTGTTGTTAATGTTGTTTTGTTTATGATCGTTTGTTTTTATGTCGGTGTTGTTGTTGGTGGTACTGTTTGGCATCATAATTACCAAGCACGATAAGAGAATCTGGGAGACCCCACTAAAATACTACAACACACACAGGCACACATGCTTGCAGTAAAACCAAAGAAGAGATATCAATTTTTTTTGTTAGCGTAGACGATAGGGAACTACACACAGATACTAAAGGAAAGAGTGTTGTACCAGATATGGGATCATTGTGCCAAATAGTACAAAATGTTGTGATACTACAGAAATATATTTCAATCAAAGCTTGTGCGGAACTGTTATCTGTTGGTGGTGTTTTTAACCCCATTTAGTTACGAAATAAATGACTCGAAATAAGCTCCAACCTAATAAATAATAAAAAAAAAGTAAAATATATATAAAAAAAAAATATATAAGTAAATATTGTATATAAAATTTGTACAATTTGTTTTTTTTTTCAAAAACTTTAGATTTAATTTTTCTTTAACAAGTAATTTTGAAAAGTTATAAATCGACGAACAAAATCTTGATTTAATTTAAATTGAACATAAATGTTTTGTAGTTTATTGTATTTATATATAAGAAGAAAATTAGTAACAAATAAACGTATGTATGCATTACGCGAAGATTTTGCAGAATTTGATTGATTTAAATTTCTGCATTTTTTGTATTTTATAATATCGTTATTTACTCTTACGATTCAATATACAAATGCGAAATATAATCATTAACGCCAATAATAACACTAATCAATGGACCCCGCTTTTTCAAATATTTTTGATTTTAATTGTTATTTTACAATTGAATGTTAATATTTTTTTAATTCTTTCATTAAAATTACCGCCTTGATATTGTAGGTCTGTGCCATGCACCAAATCAAAGTAAAAGATAAAAAATATTTTTTATCAAATATTTTGTATGTTTTGAAGTTTCTTTTAAGAAATAAGTAGAAAAATATTAATATTTGCGAAACGACTAATTTGTATAGGAGGTACCAAGGGCTAAACTTGCACAAAATTTTACTACATTCAGTGTACTTATGTAATGTAAAACTATGGGGTACTTTCGGTCATTTGTATGGGAGGTACCAAATGGTTCAGTTTCTGAAGAGCAATTCAACTGATAAAATAAATAAATTGTCCGTTTGAAAGCTATGAGGGAACCATTAATTTTCAAAAAATCGGTCAATTTATCTGGGAAGTACTAGAAGGGTCGATATAGTCCTTTCTTCATTTCTGAGTCAACTTTTTATAAACGAACAACTCATGCAAGATATGACTGCATTCAGTGTACTTATAACAATGTTGACATTTTAAAACTATGGGTGCCAAAATGGTTCGATTTTCCGAGGTTCTGCCTACCATAAATATGCAATTTTGTATGGGAGGTACCTGAAGTGTTGGCCGATATAGTCCACATTCATTCCTGAGTTACCAAGCTATCGATACGAAATTTTAAACAATATATTCGTAATTTTCACAAAAACAAACCTAAGGTGAAGCTAGATGACAAACGTCGCTAATATTGCGTATTTTTAACGAAATTCGAAAAAAATACCATATTAGTAACACCCTAATGCTCTTTGTGAACAATTATAGGGGTGAAGTGTTCCGATCATATTGGTTGTTTACAAAAGTTTTTCAGGTATGCAATAAGTAGGTTTTTGGTAAAAAACATTGAATACTGGCCCAAATCTCCTAAAAAACTGCATTTTTTATAGTAAATAATGGGTTTTGAGAGCTATTTAATATACATAGACATGTTCAGATTGCATGGATTTGTTAAGAGGAGTTATTCGTTGTAACCTAAACTATAATTTCTATGAATAGAATATGGGCAATTCCACAGAAGTGTCAACCGTGATCGAAAAATTAAAAGTTGGCAAAAATTTTTTTCAGACTTGTATTAGTAAAGACGAATACTTAAATTTTACTAAATTAAAATGTCCAAAGTTTTTCTTATTTTCCGTGTTGATTTAACGGACTGCAAAATTGCATTCTTTTGCTGGTCACTATTTTTAAATTTTAATATATTTATTATATATTTATTTATATATATATATATTTATTTTATTGGCGTTCTAATATAACATTCGTGGTCAACAATTAGTGGCATATAAACTTTATAATTTTCCCTAATTTCGCAAATAAAACAATGGCTTAAGCAAACATTTTTTTAAGCATTTCACTGCTATGGAATATTTTGTCACATAACGTCAGTAACATAACGTAGGTCTTTATTACCTCGTGGATCAAAACCAGAGGAACACATTTGCCCAACAAAAATATAGTTTTAAAGCGCTATTGGTCTATTTTATGAAATAATTAATTGCATATACTAAATCTTAAACAACACTTAAAACTTAATTTCCCTTTGCACCCCATGAATGAGGTATGGGATAGCATCTCGCGTTGTTGTGAATTAACACGCTTTCTATTTTTAGATTCACAACTAACGACACCTACTTGTTTATCGACGAATGCGAACGTCACTGTATGAGAAGCTCTTACTTGACACGCCGGTTGACTCGACACTAATACTGCGAAGTTGCTGTCGACAACATTCGAGGGGAGCCGACAATGAATACATTTTTTTTTTAAGATGACTGGAGCCAGTAGTTGAACCAGTGACCTCCCGCATGGTAGTCGCGTGTTTTAACCACTGTGCCACGGCCGGTCCGTAGGCATTTGGATATCTTGGATTGTAGTTTTTAAAATATGACGCCTTTTTTACATAATGTAGAGCTAGTAGGGAGCTATTCAAAATATAATATAAAATACAAAAATTTTCAACTTCTATGTGCTTTTTGTCTAATTGAATCGTACGATCGTAACATTCTTAAGGCTGGAATTACCCATATGCCAAAAATATGGATTACCTACGACTTTTACTAAAAAACTGAAAAAAATAGAATTATTTTCCAAGTTTTTGTTTAAATAAAACGAGGGAATTCTATAAATAAATGTGTAAACACTATAATAGCAATTTCATAAGCGCACTATGAGCTACAACTTTGCCTAAGGATAGAAAGCGCTATATTCAAAATTGTAGGAACTGTTGGCCAAAAACTGACGTCAATTATTGTCGAGGGATCCTAGGGTTTTCAATATGTTTAGGGGGCCCAAAAATAAAATTGTAGCCAATATAGCCGAACTGAGTTAGGGTTTTACTTAGCTTCGATAGTACTATCGAACTGTTGCACTATGTAATTATTACACTTACAATTTTCATAAAAATCGGTCGAGCCGTTTCGAGAGAGACATTCACTATATTAAAACATCTAAAACATGAAAATCGTCTACAAATAATGGTGCACAATTAGTACTCTCTCATCACTGATCCGTTGGCGGTTAATGTCTCTATAAAAACCAAAACACAAAACAAAAATAACTTTGCTCTGCCAGCAACAAGTTTGGCATAGGGAGAATTTTTGATTAAGCTTTATGGAAATCAAGCAACCGGAGTAAGATTGGCAGAACGACAGCGTCCGCTGGTAGCAGTTCGAACAGTGGTGAGGCCGACGACCACATTCAGTCGATTCGTGCAGCGTCAAACGAACGCATGTAACAACAGTGTCAATTTGTTGAATACTCGTACGGTGCAATCGAATCCGTGAGATTCGTCGAGTGCTTTTAGTGTAAGTTGAGGAAAAAAAATTTAAATCCCAAAAAAATAAAAAAACCAAATAAAAATATGCTTGATCCAAAGACCAAAAATCAACATTTGAACGCCAGCAGGAGTTATGTTTACAAGTGGCCTGCAGCCAGTTGCTGTTGCTGTTGCTGTTTATTGTTTGCCTTTCTGGCTGATATGGGTGGATAATCAAATAACAACCAACGGTTCATATGGATATTATTTCAATTGTTATGGCTTTAATGGCCCGAATAATTATCGCTTAACTTACGCGTCTTGAATAACATTCTCCTTAATTGCTGCTGGCTGACAAAAATGTTCTTTGGAATTTGTGTAAAATTGAGAAGAAGTAAATGAATAGTACCTAATAAAAAGCAAACACATACAACAACAACAAAAATGACAACAATGATAATTTATACAAGAAGCGATACCGAATTTTACCGCAAAACATGACAAAGCAAAAATTGCTTAGAAAAAAAATAGCTAACAAATATAAGAAGTCATGTGCATCGGCGTGTGCTCAGAGAACGCGCGACACTGATCGGGAGTGCGACTAAGCTTTAGTAAAGTGCAAACCAACTAAGCCGCTCGATCTAGCGTAAGGAAGCGTAATATCACACAAAACAATAAAATAATTTTCGTATAAATCAATTAGCAAATATGAGTTAATAAATTCAAAATATATACATATATGTATATATGTACAAATGGTGTAACCAAATTTTGTCATCGCCACCAACGCCACACATAGTATTGTCAATATTCTTATCTTTTAAATGAGGGAAAGTCATTTGTCACATACTAAAGATAAAAATAAAATAGTTTGGACTTAGAACTGTGATTTATATACATAGTATAAAAGTGTGTTTACGGAACTTAGTCAAATTTAGCATGACAATGTGTATCATTATGTGTTAATCCTTTTGTTTTTTCAAATACTCGTACTAGTTGTAATGTTGTGCTAAACCCAACCTATGCGCGTTTATTTCAGTTTTACACTTGTTGCGTATTAATGTGGAATTTGTGTTAAAACCCCGCTTAAATAATTATTCGGAATATCGGCTGTTTAGCGATCCAGGAGCATCACACACCCGGCCAACATGCAGTCGTTTAAAGCTGATGAATTGCCGGAAAATCCCCGGGAAACGGCTAATCCACTATCATCACTGATGTTTTGGTAAGTATATTGTTAGTATAAGATGGAAATTTATAGTAAGTAATATTTAATTCTAAAAAATTATAATCGCTTGAATTGGCCTTGACAGTGCCGATAATAATAGTATATGCATTAGGGCGGGTCGATTTGTATGAGACCAAAAAAAAAAGGTATAAGCGTACCCCACCACATGAAAGCTGAGATGATTTTTTAACATTTTTGGTGAAGAAATAATATGTCAAAAGTCAATTTCGAGCCCCCGACTTTTTAAAAGTGTGTCCGTTCTTCCGTCTTTTTTGCTGAAACTTGTTTTGTTCTCAGTGTAACATTTTCTTAATATTTTATAAGTATATTTAACAGAAAATTCAAAATCTTTGCAGTAAAGCCTATTAATTTCAAGTAAAATCTTTTTGTATTTTTTAAAAAAAAAATATCATTTAACTAGTAAGAAAGACCCGACATACATATCGTCATATAAAATCAAAAAAGGCGTAACATACATTTCAAAAATTTTACAGGAGAAACAAACAACTTCCTAAAATTGTTTGGGCTGGCATACAAAAACCAGTAGAATTTTGTTAATAAAATTGTTGTTTTTAGTCGTATGACTGTAAAACTTAACAGGTACATGTATTATGATGCGGTGCATAGTATTCAATCAAAAAGTCGATTTTGAATTTTTGGTAACTTACGCCTTTTTTGATTTCATATGACGATATACGCTCACCCTCAGTAAAACACAAAATTTTCTATTATATTAATATTACTCGATTTCTAAATGGGCGGAGTGGTACATTTTTTTGGGGGTAACAGAAGGGGCGCTGTTAAACTTCCAGTTTTTTTTCTCCGAAGCTTTGTCCTGTTATAGCTTAATAAAATACAGAATTTGGGCACGATCGTGTCGAGTGTATTAATATCATTACTCCATCTCTAAAGTAGGCGGAGTGGTACATTTGTATGAGAGGTACCAGAAGGGGCGTATCTAGACTTCCACATTTTTTTAAAATACATTTACTAAATACAGAATTTGGGCACGATCGCGTTAGGTCCATTAATAATATTAATTTCTAAAGTGGACGGTACCAGATTGGTATGGGATGTACCAGATGGGGCGTGGGTAGACTTCCAGTTTTTTTCTCCAAAACTGTATCCTGCTATAGCTTACTAAATAAAAAATTTGGGTAGGATCGCGTTGGATTTATTGATATTATCACTCCATCTATAAAGTGGGCGGAAAGGTACATTTGTATGGGAGGTACCAGAAGGGGCGTGGCAAGACTTCCAAAACTTTATCCTGTTAAATTCTGTACTAAATACAGATATAAATGATATTAATCGATTTCTAAAGTGGACGGAATGATGTATTTGTATGAGAGGTACCAGAAGGGGCGGGACCATGTAGCCCATTTGCAATACCGTAAGTAGTTTTGGGGAAATATTAACTCGTGCAAAATTTCAAAACATTTGAAAGTTATTGTGCGTACCAGCCGGACAGACAGACGGACATGGCTCAAACGACTTAAAAAGTCATGAATGGAATTTGGTTCAAAGAAACCCAGGGTCTAAAGTGACTTCTTCTATATGTTACACTTTTGGGTCGTATCGAATGATATATACCCTCCTATCCGAAGGTTATGGGTATAAAAACTGCGCCATGCTGATCGAGCAGTTTTCATACACAGAAATTTACGAAAATACACTTGTTAGTAAGGGTTAGAATTCCAGAAACCAATAATACAAGCAAAATAATTAAAATTTTGTGTGTGTCCGACCCTTCTGGCCCAGAGGGGTTTGGACAAAATGTTCCAATGCATGTGGTACAACAATTAAAAAAAATAATTTCAATATATAATTAAAACATGGTTATAAATCAGAATCGATGTGGCCGATCAAAAACCCCAATTTTTGACCTCTTCAGAGATATTAAACCAAGCGTTGACTAAAATATGGTTTCAGCCTTTCTTTCACACAGTGGGATTTTAGCGTCAAAATCTGATATTTATGTTTTCATGCAATTCAGTGTAAAATGTTCTTAGTAATACCACTTGACTATTTATATTTAAAACATATATCATTTCTTCATAAATGAAAAAAACTGTCAAGATCCCATAAACCGTTGAGAAGTCATGTCAAAATATAAAAGCCCCTAAAAATGTAATTATTTTTGATCTTCAGTGTAGCCCCACTTTTCCTAAGCTTTTATTTCTATAAAATAATAGGTATGAATGTTTTCGTTCTATTAAAAGTAGTTAATAATTATTCGATGTTTCCGAAACAGAAAGAAAATCTTTAATCGAATGCGCAGGCGTGGCCAATTTAAATGAAAGTTGTCACGCATCTGTTGTTTATTCTAGAAAGTGTAAGTAATCAATTTGAACAATTTTGCATGGACACGAACAATTTTATGCGATTAAATAGATAGGCCGAATTTTGTAAAATTTATTTTCTTTCTTAATTTAGTCAATATAATGTTCGGTGCGGACTTTTAATGATCTAGGACAACTCCTAATAGTTTTTGCACAAAAATGTATGAGGCCATCCCACTGTGTCACGCAGTTTTTAATATATTTTATTTTAAAAACCAACAAATAGATTTTATTTTTAATTTATAGGTTTAATTACAAATTATTTCAGCTTTTTTTAAAAATACTTGGAAAAAAATATTAAGAAAGTCTTTCACTGAGAAAAAAATAAATTTCAGGAAATAGAACGGAAGGACGGACTTACTTTTACAAAGTTGGGGGCTCGAAATCGTCTTTTGACATATCGTTCTTTCACCAAAATTGTTTAGAATCATCTTAACTTTTGTTTGTTGTGGTACTCTTTGTCGACAAAAAAAAGTCGACCCGCCCTAATATACATATGTTAGTATTAATCGTAAACTATTCAAACCAGAAAATAGCATTAATTTTTTTTAGTATATGAATCCGAATTATACTCGTATTTGTTTCTGATTCCAAAATCTAAAGCAAAATAATAGCAAACTTTATTTGTTTCATAAATTAAAAACAAATACATACCTACACTAGCAATTTAGATTCTAATGCAGTTTATAAAACATTTTCTTTGCTATCAAACTAATGTTTGTAAATTCAGAAAACGTACAAAATATTTATATTGCTTTGTATGTTATAATTTGCTTGCTTGTGGAGCAAAAACGATTGGAGGCAGGACTTTCGGTAGTACTGGCAGACGTTTTTACAGTATAAAAAGTGTTAATGAATTTGCCAACAAATGTAGAAATTTTAATTCTACATCTCTGAACATATGGTCATTTTTATGGGGGTTACGAAAGCGTCTTTTACGGTACCAACTGAGAACTAAGGTAAAAGTCTGAAACTAATTCGCACAAAAATTTCAAATGAATACATAATTTTTTTTAGAACGTATTGGAAAAATGTTAATTTTTGAGAATATTATTTGTATAGGAGATACCAGTAGGGGCAACACAAAGTGCCCGATATTTATTCGTAAGTCAACGATCAATGAACGTTTATCTTGTGCAAAATTTCTTAAAAAAAGATACATAAGCACATTAGCTCGATGTCCAACTTCGCTATTAATACCATTTTTCAACGAAATTTCCAAAAATCCTATATAAGGAACAACCTAAAGTACATCTCTCAAAAAAGTTCTACCATTAGTGAAAAATTTAAACTGCTCAGAAAACTGTTTTACTATGTAACAATATAACTTAAATGCCTACATATTACAAATATAAGAGCATTTTAAACTCTTACAACTTTCGGCCGATATATACCACCGTAAAAGAAAAAAAAATTTTCTGGGGCTTTAGACCAATTATACACAAATTTTTTTCAGGGTTTTCAGCTTATTTAAAGTTATATTACATTGTTGCTGTAATATATACATTTTCTACCAATAACAATCTTATGTATTAGCAGAGAGAGGGTGGAGTTCGAATTACCGAAATTTTGTTTGTTGGTATATGAGAACCCCCGTATATTTTGTATGTAGGACAGTGTAATTAAATTGGTCAAATTTGGAATAAATATTAATTTCCCAAAAATAGTTAATTTTGTGTGGGAGATACCAGAAGAAGTGGCCCGATACAGTCCTTATCCATTCCTGACAATAAGCCTATATCTTGCGCAAAATATGACGGAAAACATTATGAGGGTTTGTATGGGGGTTACCAGAAGTGGCCCGGATAAAACAATGGAAATTCAGAATTTTTAATTGAAAAATGGAATGTGGATGGTTGTTGTCCACTTTTTGTGTGCTACTATTTATTAAAACATATGATATATGCAATAGGGGGCGGGATAGTGTTATATGGAGATCCTTAGTAACAGGATTTGGATACGGCTAACCGCCTAATTTTGTAAGGATGGGCATCGGTATCAAAGTTAGCGATGAAGGAGAAAAATTTACAAAAAGCCCCGCAACTGGCCCTATTTCCCTTCAAAATTTTTTTTTATAAACAAACCGATCCCTTTCTTCACCAATCCCTATCTTCCTACACAAATATCAAATTTTTATAAAATGTTTTTCCACTGCTCTTACTGCCCCAAAGGTCCTCCTTGAGGAGTCAAATGTATGACCGAGTCCCAATATTGTTGCAACCCCAACAATACCCTCTATCTTCAACCGTTGAGTTGATTTTTTTTTACTTTTCTAGGGGAGTCAAATTTATTACTCAATAATGAGTATTAATGGAGAATGGAAATTAAAAAGAAATTGTAAAAACTTTTTCGAGATGTTATGTGTTAGTTTCGAACTCCATGACGAGTTTATCTCAGACCCCTTTGTGACCAACTGATACACAATGGTACATCATCAGCTGTATATATATCTACAATTATGTCAAGCATGTACATGTGAAGTAGATATCAGCCGAAAATGTCCAGTACCAGTGCTGTATTTTCAGCCGAAAACGTCCAGCACCAGTGGTGTATTTTTTGAATTTGACCGTTAATATTCAAACATGAAAAATGGAGGAAATTCTTACCCCACGATTCCCCTTTTTACCTTAAAGCTTAAGCTTCTTTACAAGGTTTTGTTGGTAAACTAAGATTACTTTAAATTTTTCTATGTCAAAGTAAGGCATTTAGTTTTCAGGCCGTGCCCTGCCAGAGTATTTTAAACTATTTGATTGTTAATTTAGTCGATCGTGTTTTTATATATTAAATTTACGTTAAGTGTATCAAATGATACATCAAATTCGGCTTACGATCTGAAAAAGTGTTTTTTTCTTTTTCTATTTTATATATCTTATTTATTTATATATCTTATGATTAAGTAATAAATAGAAGAAACAACAAACAAATTAAACTGGAGAAAACAACAACAAAACAATTGCAAACTTCATGAGCAAATGCTTCGTAATATTTACTTTCTTTTATTATGCACTTTTACGGTTAAATTAAAAATTTAAATACCTGGTAAATGTTTATGCCAACACTCTTAATATGGTACAATTCAGCACAAGTCTGTAAAAACTAACATTGCTATAAAGCAATATGAACATTCAAGATATTTATTATTCAATGCCTCTATTAGGAACGCATAATGCACTCACTATCTTGTGATTTTTAACACAAAATACTCTACATTCTTGTGTTTTAAAAGTTATTGTATTTCAAGCTCCATGTAAATAAAATCATAACAAGATTACCATATATACCAAATGTAACAACACCAAATACAATAGATCGTGAAAACCCCTATTATTCCTTATCATTAAACATTGATGTTCTCCTTCTTCCAGTATTTTATACTCGTATGTAATGTAAACATTTTTGTATCTCGTATCTTAAAAACCGGTAAATTCTTATTTATTGTGGATCTCTCAAAACATTAAAGGATTAATAAATAACTCATTTAAGCCACCACTGACACACACACACACAGCCCAAGCTTAAAGTTACGCGCGTATTGTTTAACTCCCGCGGACTCTTCCGCTGTCAGTTGTAGTTGATTTGCTTAAAACGCATCGCATGGTATCATAGGAGGCGTAGTTACAAGTTTTAGCTTCATCCATATCTCACTTTTTTTTTTGCTGTTGGTTGCTGAATTGTCATAAACTTATTGTAGCGGTGAAAGTGATGAAGAATTACGCTTTTAGTAGAAAAAAATGTATATCATCGTTATGATTATTCTTGCATTGATGAAACCTCAATGTTGTTGGTGGCATTTAATGGAATGTTTTGAGTGAATCGATATCAGAAATCCATATAAAATAAAAAGGTGTAATAAAAAGTTGGTATTTGAATATAAAGTTGGAGCTGGCATTAATGGTTGACATTCGGGTGAAAATTAATATGGTTTGAGGTTTATACATAAAACGATTGTCATTAATATGTAACCAACATACAATGTAAATAATTGAAATGTGCCAAAGAAAGCGTTGTTATCTTAAATTTGTATGTGTGCCTCAGTTTTAATGTAGCACTCTGACAAATCTTCTTTAATGGAACAGGACTTACAGTTAAATGACAACTTTAGAAATAAAATCGACGTTAAATATTCGATAGCGTTTCAGTCAGCCGAACGCGACTATCATATATGGGTGACCTGGGTTCGAGACAACCATCTACAACTATTTGATGGTTCGCTCCCTAAATGTAGTCGAATCAATCGGTATTTGTTTAGTAAACGTTTCTCAAAATGCTGGCGTACGGTTGAAAGCTATAGGTCCTGTTGTGTAAGTCTAAAAATAGAGCATTTTTAATTTAGCTTTGATTACCCATCGAGATGAAAGCCTGTCCCTAAAAGATAGATGCACACCACGGTGACAGTCAAATGTAACACCGTGCCACACTTGTTTTTGGTCCTGGAAATGTCTATATAATTATGTTTCATTTTCTGGTCGAGATTGAGTTTAAAAGTACTTTACATTTTTTAAATATATAATTATTCCAACATTTGTTGTAATTTTTTTGCCAGTTGAAGTAAAACGATATACTAAGTGTGGAATAGTGTTGTATGGAGAGTCTCCATTGGGGACCCTTAGCAACAAGAGTTGGATCGGCTAACACCCTAATTTAGTGATTTTGGAAAAAAAATCATGAGCTTAAAAATGGAGGAGGTTTGGTTGGGGCGATTGGCTGCGCATCGTAATCAAAGGTGATGCGGAAAGGGAAAAGTCCACAATAAGCCCCACAACCGCCCCAGGAGGGGTTAATTGCATGACCGACCCCTACTAATTTTCCCTCCTAAGATTTTTGCTAAACATATCCCCCAAACAAAAATAAATTTTTTATAAAATTTGCTACCACCGCTCCCACCCAAAGGTTCCCCTAGAGAAGTCAAATGTATGACCGACCCCCAATATTTTTGCAACCCTAGCAGTTTCTTAAATATTGTCAATCCTCTGTCTTCAACCCTTAATTTTTCTTTTATTTTATATAATTTTTTATTAAAGCCACTCCTGTCGCTCCCTCGGTGCCTTCTAGAGGAGTATAATGTATGACCGACCACCACTAATTTTCCACTCCTTAAATCTTTCCCAAACACACCTATCCCTTTCTTTACAATCTTAGGGGCCCACATACAAAAATCGAAATGTTATAAAATTTTCTATCACCGCTCTACTGCCGATCCCCAAATATTTTTGAAACCCCAACAGTTTCTCAGAATATACTCACCCTCTACCTTCAACTCTTAAGGTGGGCCCCATACAGGTGAATTAAGAACTCAAGCACAATGATTTGAGTCACAATATTGCGAAAATTACGCTAAAAGAGGCGTGACATTAATAGAGGTCTTCTGCAACGTTTAAAAAATAAAAACAAAAATTAATTATCTTCAATAAAAATGAGAATTATAATGAAAATATTATTTTGTGGAGACATTTTTTTATGGTTTTGTTCGTTTTAAGTACATTTTGTATTGGATTCTGCTAATAGATTAGAGATAGAGGGTCAGCATGTTCGGAAAAATGTAGGGAAGTACAATACAATTATTTGTATGGGTGCCCTCTTAGGGGGTAAATACTGGGGGTAGATATATTTGGGAAAATGTTAAGATGCAAATAAATATAACTGGGGTCGCCAGCTTTGACCGTGATGCGCAGCCATTTAGCCCTACCACCCCTCCCCCATTTTTTGGCTCAAAAATGTGCGAAATCGGAAACTAGTGCACTATTCCCATCTTAATGTATACCAAATGGAAGGGCACACTTTGGGCTATATAATAATTTGTTATACCATGTACCACGCACATGAACAGTGTGAAGGGTATATTAACTTTGTTCTTCTATTTGTAACGCCCATAAGGAGTCGTGATAGGTATGACAATATATTTATATAATGGATCAGCATCGAAATCTGAGTCTATTTAAAGGTGACCGTCTGTCCGTTTCAGCGATCACAGCCGCAGTTTAAGACATATCGAGCTAAAATTTGAATGCAAACTTCTATCCTCAAAGCTGAGGTTAAGTATAAAAATGAGCCCTATCGGTCAAAAACTACTCCCACATCCCATACAAACTTCCCCTTTTTGGGGTCTGTCCCCGCGTTTACAGCCATAGTTTAAGGGCAATCAAGCTGAAATATCGTATGCAAGCTTCCCTGCACTAAGAAGAGATTGATTAGTAAGGTGACACCGATCGGCCAAAAATTACTCCCACCTCCCATACAAAATCCATCTTTTTGGGGTCTGTCCCTGCGCTTGCAGCCGTATTATAGGAGATATATAGCTGACATTTTGTACGCATGATCCTCTGAAGGGAACATTTCAGAAAAAAAAAAATATTGACAAAAAATGGATGTGTGAAGCTAAAAGAAACGTCCACCTCTCACCAACTCCCCTGTTTTATGGTACAAAGTTCAATAAAATATAGTTGTAGTACATATAACCAGTTTTATAACCATTTTTACAAATGGTGAAGAGTATCTGAGCTTCGGCATAGCCGAAGATAATCACCATACTAGTTTTATTATTAGAAAGTGGAACAATGAGGTCAAAAAAATTAATGCTTTAGTATCGGTAGAAAATCTGGGAAAAAATATATTGTGCGGATCTTTCTGTTCTGTAAATATACATTGATAGTTATTTTGCAGATACAAAAAAAAACCTTATAAATCAATTATGGATCGCAAATTTTTTTGTGAAACTAGAGATGCACAAAACAATACTTTATGCACGTTAACATATACATTCTCTAGTCTCCTTTTCGTTTAAAAGAACTTCAGATTTTTTAAGAAAACATTTAGCCGGCCGGATGTTAAGATTACATATGGCTATCATGCAGGATTTGGTTGATCTAGCGTAACGAAATAAATTACTCAACAAAACAAAACAACAAAAAATATTAAAAATATTAAAGCCAAAATCTGTGGGGGTTCTGACTACCGAAAAAATAATATCGGTTAAAAAAGTTATACGTTAATCAGTTAATGGAGGCCCGGATAATCGAGTTTTAACTGTATCTATTGCCGCTCCTCTGGTTGGACGATCGCTAGCCACACCATACTGGGATGTTTTACGGATTATAAAAGGTGGTTAAATTGTAAGGGCAAATGTGCGTACAATCGGAAAAATCGTGCAAAAATTTGATCAAACCGGGTTTGTAGGAGATGTGAAACCACCAGTGAATGCGCGTACAGCTCGTACTGCAAAAAAAAATTTCTGCGTTCGCGATAGTGTGGCTGAAGAGCCGTCCACCTGAACTCGCCGTGCCCAACAATTGCACCTCACGCTCGTCGTTGATGAACATTATGCATAAAGACTTGCATTTACACGCTTACAAGGTGCAATTGACTCAAGAACTAAAGCCTCTTCAGCATCCCAAATGTCGTCAATGGTCAGAATAGTGGCAAGAAATGGCAACAGTGGATGATCAATTTTAGAAGAAAATCATTTTCACCTCAGTGGATTCAAGAGTGATTGTCGAAAAACCAATGCACCCACAAAAAGTGACTGTTTGGTGCGGTTTATGGGCTGGCGGCATCATCGGGCCGTATTTTTTCCAAAATGAGGCCAGTTAGGCAGTTACTTTATATGGTGTTCGCTATCGTGAGATGATAACGAACTTTTTATGGCCCGTATTAGAAGATATGGATGTGGAATATATGTGGTTTCAACAGGACTGTGCCATTTGCCACACAGCTAACGAAACAATGGCTCTTTTGCGCTACAAATTCACAGCCGTGTTATCTCAAGTGGTGGCGATGACATTTGGCCGCCAAGATAATGTGATTTGACACCGTTGGACTTCTTTCTTTGGGGTTATTTGAAAGAAAAGGTGTACTTCAATAAGCCAGCAACAATTCAAGAGCTAAAGGATGAGATAATTCAGCTCATTATCGGCATAGAAACTCAATTATGCCTCAGCGTCATCGAAAATTTGGACCATCGGATGGAGGTATGCCGCTGATGTCGCGGCGGCCATTTGGCCGATATTTTGTTCCATACATAATTGAACCATACCAATTTTATTATAATAAAAAGAAATGACAATTGCAGCGCGCACTGTATTTCTAATTGTAACCAAACGTATACACGAATATTAGATGATCATAAATACTGAACTCTTACTTATTTTATGATTTACTTTCATAACATCATAATTAGGTTCATTAACATCATAAATATCATTAGATGTTATCCTCCAGTATCAGTGTGCACACTTCTACCGATATTCGGTAGATTCTACCGATTATTTTGGTAACTTTTACAATCTACCTATTCTACCGCACAGGGCCTGAAATCTACCGATTTTTTTTCTGTGGCAACTTTTATTTGCAGTGAGTATTCTTTGTAGCAACACTTTCTTAATACTTGCATTTTCGTTCGAACCTAATACTAGTCGTACCGTAGGAAGCCTAAAGGCTACTCGGACACTGGTCTCTTAACAGAGCTAAATATTACAAATCACACAAATAAAATAATAGGAAATACCATTTCCTACACAATAATTTCCTAAATAATTTGTGTTTTATTTAGAATCAACATCGGCCCTTAAAATGTAACCACCCTTTATTAAAACTTTTCTAACTCTGCAACGTTTGTAAAGTATTCTAAACAATAATACAAATTTACGGATTTGTAAAGTGTGAAATATAATTTGCATTGTGTAAATATGTATGTACGACTATGCAGTATAACTTAACTTACTTAACTTAATTTCCCTTTGCACCCCATGAATGAGGTATGGGATAGCTTCTCGCGTTGTTGTAAATTAACACGCTTTCTATTTTTAGATTCACAACTAACGGCACCTACTTGTTTATCGACGAATGCGAACGTCACTGTTTTGAGAAGCTCTTACTAGACACGACGATTAAATCGACGCTTAATACTGGGAAGTTGCTGTCAACAACATTCGAGGGGAGCCGACAATGAAAGAAAATTTTATTTTTTTTTAAGATGACTGGAGCCAGGTTTGAACCTGCGATCTCCCGCATGGTAGTCGCGTGTTCTAACCACTATGCCACGGCCGGTCCCCTATGCAGTATAAACACAAGTTTAAACTCAAATTATTCAAGTGCAATAAATCTGTTACTATTTATTTACTATTAGCAAAAAAGGGAGATTAATTATAAAAAATTTTATTTCAGACAAATTCTATTAGGTGAAGTTCGGACTTTTTATGGACAATTATTCTAAAATTAAAAAGGTCGAATAAAACTTATTTATAAAAAACAAAATAATTAATGACAAATATTTAGTTAATACCAATTTCGCCCGATTGATCTCATAATGAGAAATATTCCGGAAGTACAGTTTAACTTGATTGAGCGATATATATGATTCTGACTTAAATGAGGTGGCCATAAACATGGTGACTTAATATTAACATGGTGACCCAACTAGTCGTTTGTCACGGATCATGATAAACAATGAAATTTATATTTACAGAAAACTGATATTTTTTTTCTCCGATACATGAAATGTAAAAAATAAACGAAGTGAAGTGGTCTTACAGCATTGCCAGTATTACCTTAAACCCTCACCTTTTCAAAGACATTAGAATCTGATTAAAACTGAATTCTATAAATAATCGTTATCATGTCGAAATATCAAAATTTTAAGAGATACGAATTCAATAAACTCATTTTTATTTATGTATTTAATTATATTTTAATATATAACTAATATATTTTAATATACTACCATATTGAAAAATTCGACATAATAATATTTTGATTTTGTCGAACTTTGGCCTTGTCCACTTCACATCATTTAGTTAGGAATTATAGCGGAATAAAATGATATCAAACCGTTAAGTATTATCTATAAAACCAACCTATCAAAATACGTAGCACACAATAGATACGTATAGTTTTTGTATCAATTTTTTATTGACGTGAATTCCGAATAAATTCAGATTTATAATCTATAGTACGCAGGAGTACTAGTCAATTTGACGTATTTTTTTTCTCTTGTGTCATTGTCACTTTTAAAGATTAGATTATATTTGAATTGCTATTGTTTGGAAAAGTTAAGTTGTTCCAACACTTGATTGTGTTAGGAAAGTGATTGTGGAATACTTTGATTTCTGCATACACACTCTAACTGTAGAGTTCTTGAAGCTTAAGTTCCAGACAGGATTTCTGTAAGATCCGATATTGTCGGTTATGTAGGTGTATTTCAATGAGGGCGTGTATTTATTTACAATGCGATGTTTATACCGCCAAGAGCATAATAAATATGAGTATTTAAAATGATTTAAGACAAAATGCAGAAATTTCAGTTAGGCGAAGTGAGATACATATGACCTTCCATCCTTTTATATATTGCAGTAATTGCAAAACTTTGAGGGTCAAATTTTTGCGTTTTTAAAGTTAGGAAAAAATCCTGATGTGCTGGAACAAAATGGTTTCAGATTCGTATTACTTAACCCCAATACTTTTTTTGTGTGTCTGTGTAACTTACGAAAAATATAACGAAAAACTGATTTTTAGGGTTCCCCTCAAGGAAAATTCATTTAAAAATTTCGTTCTTTTTGTTGACTATGTTGATATTTGTGATATTCGGACATTTAGATGGCAAAAAATACAGTTTCCCTTAACTTTAAATCGATATATCTCGACTTCTAGACATGACCCAGCGAAACGCCGGGGAACTATTTTATGATCAATATAACTTATTCCGAATATGTTTTTCATTGTTCGGTTTGAGATCAGTTTTCTATTATCGCTAATAGAATTTGTTTTACAAGAGTTGTGTGAAATGTATTATGTTGACAGCTGGCAGGGCAGATTATTCCGGTAAGCAGAACCCCCGCTGATTACCGCTGTTGTCGCACTGTGTAATAAGCTACATTTTGGCTGTGCAAACTCATATGTGTTATCTTTACAGCCCATTTATTATAATATTGTAGCATATTATGATATTTATTTATATCGATTAAGTATTATGTATGTACTTATCTCCATTTAGCTTATTTGAGGCTCCTTTGGTACCATCGAATTCTATTCTACGTAGACCAGAGAATAATACGTCAATAATTGAAACACTTTCACAACTTTTTATTAGAAAGGTCTTAATGATCTTATTGTTTAGATCAATCACTAAATTTCACATGGCACAACAATTAATCACTTTATGTATGAAATTATACACATGACATTGATCTAAAACACAAAGTATGAGAACAAATCTCAGATCCATTCTATAGCCATTATCATCAGTCTATATTAAGTAAATAAACATTTTATTGTTATGCCAGTATATTTATTTGAATGGAAACAATGAAATAATCGCTACATTGCAAACACAAACTACGTTGCGAAAGTCCATTCTGACGTCTTGAGACATACTCACATCTGTTGTTCCAGATGTGTCAATATTCGAATGTCAGCGACCAAACAAAGTACAGTGGAGCAAATGAGAAATAAATAAAAAAAAATTAAATACGCAAATGTGGAGGAGTTGGAGCACTTTTGAGCTGTGAGATAATTCTCTGGCAATTTCGAGTTTCGACACTATATGTATTTTTGTTTGCCCCAGTGGCTAGTACAAATAAAGACCTTTGAATAAAACTAACATTGTTACTTAATTTTATTAAGTTTTATGAATTGCCATTTCAAAAACTGCAATTGTGTCTAAACTAAAGTCAAATCGATCAAAATATATTAAAAGGTTTAAACCCGTTTAAAATAATAAGTGCTATGAAAACCTAAAGTTGTGTTCATTTTGAATTACTTTTATGGAATTATTCGATACAACTTATCAAAATTTGTTAAATTTATTTGAAATCGCAAAAATCTTTAAATCTCGAATTTAAAACCTTGTACTACTATATATATATATTTAAAACTCAATAAGTTTTGCCAAAATTTAAACTTTTTTTTTTGAATTTTAAAAAATTATCAAATACATTTTGTTGCTTGCGTAACATTTTGTTTGACATAACAATTTAATGTTTTTGAGAGTTATTTGAATTGCACATTCTGAAGTGTTTTTAGTTTTAATAACTTTTGAAGTGCTCTTGTTAGCAAAACAAAAAAACCTAAGTACTTATACTTTAGTACTTTGTACTATTTTAATACTATGATATCACAATTAAATATATCTGGTTATATCTGACACAAACCTGTTAATATTATTGTTTATATTATATTTAATTTTTTAGAACTGATGGTAAGCGGTAGGGTGTTCCTAGTATGGTATTTTTTTGGGAATTTCGTTCAAAAAAGGTATTAGTAGCGATGTAGGAAATCGAGCTCCACCTTACATTTGTTATTTACAAAATTATAAATATATATTGTGGAAAATTTCGCATTAATAGTTAGACATTAGAGTGTGCCGCAAAGAGGCCAAAGATCGATTTTGTGTGATTTTTTAAATCAGTTTATTGCCGCTGAATATTTTTCTATTGTAGACAGATGAACTAGAATTGTTCACGTTGAATAGGTGAAGTGAAGACCCATAATAGTATATGTTTGGACTTACCACATCTCTTATAGATATCGAGATATATAATGTAAAAGAGGGGATATTTTTGAAAAAAAAAAAAACAAATAATAAATTTTTAAATTGCATTACGAAGTAGGTTATTGTAGACTACCATATATTTCAACAATTGCGCATAATTAATTAAGTAAAAATTTACTTAAAGGTATATCTGTATATTTTCAATATCTCTATCCGTTTCCGAGATATTAGGCATTACAAAGCTATTTTTTGACATTAAATATAGCAAAGATATGACCGTAGATTTTGATATCTGGTACCATCCGAATACATATTGTGTCTTATCTCTAATGAGACCAAAACCATTACCAACCAATACTTCATTGAGGAGATGTCTACGTCATCAGAGTACGCATGTAGTATGTGGCTATTGTTGAATATAGTGCCACTCGTGTTTACTGCAGATTTCCTCATAATCATCTCCATTTGTGAAGAGATTAGGCCGTCGCCTTGTTTTAGGCCTTTAGGCTCCATAAAATCATTGTCAATCTTCACTGAAGACTTCGTGTCAGTCAGCGTCATTCCGCAAAGGCGTACCAGCTAAGCTGAAATACTAAACTCAGCTATGGCTTCGTACTTGTCGATCGTTTTCTCTTGGGTCTTTTCCAGGTCTTTTCGTAATGTGAATATCTGGTCAGTTGTTGATTTAGCAGGCCCAAAGAAACACTGATAAGGCCCGATCAGGTGGCATAACACTGGCTATGGTCTTTAGCGGCAGTTGAAGCACACAATTGGATCACATTTTTTTAGAACATGCGTAATACGTTAAGATTCCAATTCCGTGCATAGGATCTGGTGAATGCTCGAAATCATCGCCACCTGATTTGGTGAGCTCTGCCGGAAGTCTGTCGGCACCGGCTGCTTTATAATTTTTCAGCGCGATATTGCTTTTTTTTCGATAAAATTTGGTGGTGGGTGATCTAAGACTTCGTCGACAATTGGCGTGATACCAGCAACTGCGCTACCTTCCGGAACCAGCAGTTGCTAGAAGTCTTCTCTCCATATATGCAGAACACTCTGCGTATCTGTAACCAGATTTCCATTCTTGTTTTTAAAGGAGGGAAGCTGTGTATCGTAACATTTTGCTTTTACTTTCTAGTAAAATTTTCGGGCTTCACCTCAATTCCTGTACCTCTATATATCTATATCCTCGTTCTCCCGTTCCTTGATCTGACGTTTTTTCGCTTAAAAAGCTGGGACCGGCCGTGGCATAGTGGTTGGAACACGCGACTGCTATGCGGGAGATCCGTGGGTCGATTCCCGGCTCCAGACATCTACATTTTTCTTTCATTACCGGCCCCCTCGATGTTGTCACCAGCAACTTCGCATTATAAGTATCGAGTTAATCGACATGTCTAGTAAAAGCTTCTTAAACAGTGACGTTCACATACGTCGATAAACAAGTAGGTGCCGTTTGTAGTGTATATAAAATAGTAAGCATGTTAATTCACAACGCGAGAAGCATCTTATACCTCATTCATGGGGTGTAAATGGAAATTTAGTTTATGTTTTGAGCTGCCTCGTCTGTTTTACTGCCTCCTTGTGCCGTTCCCTAAAAGACCGTTCCACAGACGCTATGCGACTTTCTTCCTCGTACCAGGATTCGTCTGAGCACCATTTTTTATATCCAAGCAGGTTTCCATGGAATGCGCAATATGCTGCCACTGTGTTCCGAAAACGTCAGAAGTAAAGGCGTGAGCTGGTTGGAGTAGGGTGTTGCTATCTCTTGGGTTTGCAACTTCGCGATATCCAGCCCTCTTTGTGATTTGCACAATGGTTAACGCGTACGGCCATGACACTAGATGCATGTCATTCCATCGATTACCACATAAACAATTTGATTTTTAGATTGGGGTATAGCCAAGTTGCCTTGTGAACATCTTTATGCTGATATTTGGTTCCGTTGGTTTCATTCCATGGTATACCATGTTTCTTGCCGCTTCGAAGCTAACCAGCCTAAACCCATTGTCGGACGTGTTGGTGTGCTTGCTTAATTTACCTATCGACGGACCAAGGACATCTTCCCTTCCTATTTTTGGATTAAAATCTCCAAGGATAATTTTAATGTCATGGCCAGGGAAGCCGTGTTATGTTTCTTCTTGGCGCCCGTAGAATTCATCTTTAATCTCATCGCCCAAATCAGTATTATGTAGAAATATTTCGCATTGATGCGGATTGTGGAAATTTGATCACTAACTATATTAAACCGCGAGACAAGATGTCTGAGTCTGTGGCTAATTACTTAACCAAATTATTATAAATATTATTCTCTTTTATAAGATTTCCTTTAATGAATGAGTTTAGGTAGATCTCGTTGTAAACTCTAGCAGTAGACTTCTATCAAATGTGAATCGAATCTTCCCCGATAACGCCTTTTCACCTGCTTTCACCCTTTTCCTTACTAAAATCACCCAAAATTTTGTGAAAATCGGTCTAAATGTGAGAGCAGTAAGTGCATTTTTGTTCTCACGTTGCAACCTAGTTCTTGCAAGTTCGGTAGCTTGTACTCAGCTAGTTCGACATGGTGGTCAGAACTATTTTTGCCTATGAAATTACTCATAACCATCACAAATGAATTTCAAGGTTTGGATTCGGTTTCAGCTATTGATTTGACAAAATTAGGATCTTTCACATGTTGCCTAATCTGTGGCCCATTTAAAATACCAGCTTTCAATTTTGCTGTACTTGTAGGAAATAAACAATTTTTTTCCATTTTGTTGTCCGGTGTTATAATTGTAAGATATGATAGAAAGAATGTGTAAGATCACGCTATTTTCAAATTTAAATTACAATTAAATAAATGCTTTCAACTATTCAAAGTGATCAGAGGCACGCAGAAATTAAAAAAAATCATATAAGGAACACCCTTATATACTTCTACTAAAAGACAATTATAAAGATAGCTCTGTTAAAAATTTAAAAGATGCCACATTGACTAAATCAATAATAATATTAATGAGGCAACTTTGTACCCCATATAATCTTTTATACGAACATGCATATCTTCAAATATGACGTGACGTGTCACTGCCCGTTGCCTTATTACAACCAGAATTACTATATTATAAAACAGAGCACTTTGTTTGTTCTCTTCAAATTTTATTATCTCAGACTTGTGAAGATAAACACCGATTATACTATGTATATTTCCCATACTTATTACTTGTTTCATAACTTTTACAATATTGACTCATATAATTATCATTGTCCCTTAGAAAGGTATAATAACTTGAGTGTGAGAATGGGAAATCGTATAAATCGTAAAAACAGTAGCAAGTAACAAAGCTAATTTATACAAGTAAAATAATTACAATAGAATAACACTGTAATACACGATTTTAATGCCTTAGCAACGTAAGTTAAAAACCAATACAAACTATGAACAGTATTTATTGTTACTACGGCCATAGTGTAATTAAATATTTTAGTTTTATAAATTGTTCTACAATTTGTAGTACATGCGCTAAATTGACATCATATAATAAAAGTATTCTTAAAAAATGTTTAGAGAAAATGTTACAAATTCGTTTTTTGTTTAAAAAAAAACATCAAAGTAATATCGTTGTTCGAATACAAGCAATGATATGAATAAAATAAAAATATTTCATTTAATTTTAAACAGGAAATTCCAAATAAAATTTTTTAAGGTTACCAATCTATATATCGATGCCTTAATATGAAAAGTTCGTATCTTGTTTTTTGACATATGCACGTTTCGTACAAAAAATATTTTATTATGTTAACAAATAAAGATTTTATAGACATTTTTAATATCTAAATAACAAATAACGTACAAAATCGCTCTAATTTTATTTATTTTTTTCCTCCTCCTGTAAAGTTACAAAAATTGAGATACAGCTTTTTAATTTTTAGCCATCGATATCTAGTACAAAACCTTCATTATGACAGCTATAGAAACCCTTTATTATAAACACTAGGTTAGCAGCGAAAATTAAACTTTGGATTTTCGGTAATGCCTGAGAGGAATATTGTGTCAGTTGTTATAAAAGGGCTATGGTCAAAATTTGAGCAAAATCGTACAACTTTAAGCCGTGCCCCATATAGGCAATATATATATATATATATGAAAATGGATTAGTGTTTGCTTAGTCGCATTTTTTAGTAACTTATAGACTTGAAAACGGCTTGACCGTTTTTACTGAATGTAGTTGTGTTGTGAAAATAAGGTAATTGCATTTTTGATTTATCATTAGACTCTATTTTTGAAACGCAATATCTGAAGGGCTGTTTCTCCAATCGCCTTGAAAATTTACGTGGATGCATTTGGCAGCAAAGTTCTTGATCCAAAAAAAAATGTGTGGGATCGGATCAGTGGTCGTGGTATAAAACTTGAAACTTTAAAAGGCTGCATGTCATGGACTATAAGAGGTATACAGATGATATTTGGTATGTGTTGTTGGCACAGTTTGAATTACACCCACGGTGGAAGTGGGCTGTGTCACGCCTTATTTAAAAGAATCTGTTAAAACAGACATAATAATAGTTTGATAGTTCTAAAATTTTTACGGTATAGTAGACATATAACCAGGCTATTTCGAACCAAGTTGGCAGAAAGGGCCAAAGCGCCGCCCACTCGTGTCAATATTTGAATATTACATATTTGCGAGAAAAAAAATACAATTTCTTAATCGAACATAGGATTTACTAAGAACCTGACATTTAACCTCTTAGGAGAAGTAGTAATCAGATCTTATTAAAATTTCCGTCGAGCACGTTTAAATTTCCGCAAAGGAAAACCTTTATACATTTCGCTGCCACCTTAACAAACATAAACGTGAAATTCTTTGATCAGGCACAGTGGGCATAACCGTAAATATTGTCCATTATAAATAATTAAAAAAAAATCAAGTTCTGAAATCTAAGGACTACATTTTTTGAATTTCCTTAACAGTAAGATGTTCTGGTATAAATTTGGTTTAGGTAAAATTCGTTGCTTAGGCACAGTGGGCATAACTGTTAATATTGTACATTGTTTATAATGAAAAAACAAACAAGTTCTGAAATCATTCTGATTAGAGTTTTCTTATACTGCAAAATTAAAAAAAATTAGTTTGCCTTGTTTTTCTACTGCGCGAAAATTCACGGGAATTCCCGGGATCCCGGGAAAGGCAAAAATTTTTCCCGGTTTCCCGGGAAATGAAAAGTCCGGGAAAAAGAGAAACTCTAGTTCTGATATATAAGGACTATAATTTTAGAATGTCCTTAACAGTAAGATGTCCTGGTATACATTTGGTTTAGGTAAAATTCTTCGTTTGGGCACAGTGGGCATAACTGATTAATTTTTTCGTTGTTTATAAATGAAAAAAATCAAGTTGTGAAACCGTTCTGAAAAATAAGGACGATATTTTTCGAATGTCCTTAATGGTGCATGTCCTGGTATAACTTTGATTTAAGTAAAAATTTGTTCTTTAGGCACAGTGGGCATAACTGTTAATATTGTCCATCTATATATATAAAAGGCTTGGGTGACTGACTGATCACTCCCTAGCCCAAACGGCTAAAGCTAGAACCGTAAAATTTAGAATGTAGGTTTCATTTATGACGTACTCGCGCACTAAGAAGGGAGTTTTGGAAATTCGGACTAAAAGGGGGTGAAATTGGTGTGGCAGCACCCCATACAACTGGAATTTTAAAATGACTGTATTTTTTTAACCATTATAGGTATGAAGTCGAGATTTCGTACCTATATCGATCGTATAAGAAAAAATACTTTGTTTGTGGAAAGTGGGCGGTGCCACACCCCTTTTTTAAATTATTAATATTGGGTAAATAAATGGACCGATTGCATTCGAATTTTCAATGTGAGATACTGTCCATAGGGCCTCTATTATAGGCTTCATGAAAACATAATTACACAAAGGGGCGAAACACCGCCCCCACAAACCAAAATTTCAATCGGTCTTATCTCAAGTTACTAATATAAAGAGGATTACGTCTCGCTGGAAAATGAGAGAAATAAGTGAACCGATTGCAATGAAATTTTCACTGTGTAGTACTATCCGTAGGGTCTCTATCATAGGCTACAAAAAAACATACTTAGACAGAGGGGCGTGGCACGGCACGGGTAATTGCCAATAAAGGGATAAAACTGATGTAATCACCCATATAAAATACCTAAAGGCAGAGTTACGAAAATGTATATGGAATTGCTCCCTATAGAATTAGAGAACTGTCAAATGGGGTTCGACTTATGTTCGACTTATGAAGCGTTGGCATTTTACCTGTATTGCTTAAAGTCAAAAGAAGGTTCATTGTAAGTACGGATGAAGCAACATGAGCCGGGAAAGCTAGTTGTCTATATTTGAAAAATTGCAAGTTCTGAAATAGTTCTGAATTATAAGGACTACATTCGAATATCGAATATCGTTAACAGTAACATGTCCTGGTATAAATTGGGTTTAGGTAAATTCGTTGTTTGGGCACAGTGGGCATAACTATTAATATTGTCCATTGTATATAATTGAAAAAAAAAAAGTTTTAAAATATAAGGACGATATTTTCCGTATGTACTTAATGGTGGCATGTCCTGGTAATACTTTAATTTAACTATTTATATTGTCCTTTATATATAATTGAAAAAAATTCAAGTTCTGAAATCGCTCTAAAATATAAGGACTATATTTTTGAAATTTCCTTAACAGAAAGATGTCCTGGTATAAATTTGGTTTAGGCAAAATGCTTTGTTTAGGAATAGTGGCTAAAAATGTATTATGTGCATACTTTGTAGATAAGTGAAAAAACGCATGTTTTGCAATTTATTTGAAATATAGAGACCATATTTTTCAAACGTCCTTTATAGTAGCTTGTCCTGCTATAAATTTGTTGAAGGTAAAATTCTTCGTTTGGGAACTGTGGCTAAACTTTGTATATAAGTGAAAAAGTTGAAGTACTGGAAGTAAAGACTACATTTTTAGGAATCCCTCTGTAATAGCATGTTCAGGAGTATATGTTTATTGCTCATTTCTTAAAAACATTTCGATTTTCCTTAACTTTCCCATTTTTTTGTATTAACATGGCTATGTTAACTCCTTAACTGTCCTCTGTTAAAATTCTATGATTCTTGCCTTTGCCAGTTAAATTCGAATTTATCTTCACACACATAAGCATTTAGTTCGAATTTAGTTCGAAACATAATTTTTACAGTTGCCCTACTGAACATAAAATTTTCTTTATTTGCAACTATAAAAATATAAAAGTACTGTCGTCAACACGATTGCGCATGTTAATACATATTTGCAAATGATATAATTTGCTGATATGTGTACTGCACAAAATACAGCAGCTGTTTACAAAAATTTATTACGAAAATCAAAAAGAGCACAAACGGATGTAATTTTTCCGAAACAAATATCTGGGTGGAAAATTGCATAAAAAAATCCGCCGCGTAACTTAACTCCATATTTATCTCACTCACCATTGTGTTCTACTTTAATGTATTGTAGTTACTATTTACATTTACATACAATATTTACTATTATAAGCACTTCCAATTGTTTCCATATTGTAAACAATGGAAATTAAAACCACACAACAACATTAACTAATACAAATTGTTTCCGTTTATGTTTCTCCTCCTCTCTCTCTCTCTCCCGCATCAAATAGTTTTGTAATGCCAACATTTTTTAAGGGACGGAAAAAGATATTGGATGAAAATGATCTCTACAAAGCTTTAAAGGAACACAAATCGGGTAAGTTTAAATAATAATATAAATATAAAAATAATGTAATATGTAATAGTATATAAAAATAATATAATATTTAAATCAAGTTGAGAGCGTTAATAAAACTAAGGGATACAATTAGTAAGTCATAAACATATACATATATAAAGGGGGATTTATGAGAGTTTAATGATAATTGTCTATGGTCTAATTGAACTTTATATCTAAATATTACGCTGCAAACCATATACTCGTACACTTAAAAAAACATATTCAAAAACGAATGCCTATGTAAAAAAAAACACTTTAACTCTGTAGTCTCTTCGGTGATTGTAAATCATCAAACTAACAATATCAGTAATACGTAATCTAATCGTTGATAGAATGTATATAAGGTATATTAATGTTCGACGGACGCTGAGATAATTCACTTTACACTAATATATTTAGATTAATTTATCTATTATTGGCCGTCTGACACGTAGAAAATCATGCATCCAGATCGTGGGAATGTTGATTAAGTTCTTGGCATTAGCAAAATGTAATTGTGTTATTTAATAATTATATTTATATTTCTTATTTTCATTTATATAATGAATGACATCAAACTGTTGGAATTAGAGTGTGAAGAACAAATTCTAAGCGAAATTATTTATGTTACGATTATTGCAATAGCGTGAAGAAGCAATTGTAAACATCAAAGTGTTCAAGATTGTAATCTGGTATATTATCCGTTTATAATGGTAAATTAAATTTTTTAATAAGAATTTACCTATTTGAGTAGTTCTCGGGTATTCTTTTATTTTGATTAGAGTAGTTGCATCCAACGACGTCATTCCTGGAGACGGGAATTCACTTTGTTGTTTCTGTAGTAATACATCAAAAGATCGGAATTGTTAGTTCTTAATAGTTTTCTTGTTAAGTTCATATCTCCAGTTTCGAGCAGGATATCTTCACAGCAAAATAAAAAGTTTCCGTGTTTTTGAATCTTAAGAATATGCTTTTTTTGAACTGTTCTCCATAAGTTCAATCAGTAGATTCCTGTTTATCACTATTCAGAATCTTAAAAAAGTATGGTAGATCCAAGAATAACCAAAGATTGGAATAATCTGCTTCCGTACTTAAACTTAATTTCCCTTTGCAACCCATGAATGAGGTATGGGATAGCTTCTCGCGTTGTTGTGAATTAACACGCATTCTATTTTTAGATTCACAACTAACGGCACCTACTTATTTATTGACGAATGCGAACGTCACTGTTTTGAGAAACTCCACTATGCCACACATCGAAATTATAGTTGTTAGCGCTTGCGAGGCGTCCAATTTGTTTGGCGTTTGATCTTTTTACTGCTTTGTCCCCGTTTACCGTAAGTCAAACTTTGGTTGATTTCTTTCGAATGCCTGAGAAGGCTGCAGTCACATCTGGCAGTTTTCGACCAAAGATGCTTATATTATCAGCGTAAGCAAGTAGCATGTGCCCATTAAACCATGGTTTCTGTTGAATATTGCCCCAGTCGTGTTTACAGCAGCTTTTCTTGTTGAAGAGATCACTTTTGCATTGTCTAATTTATCATGGCTTCTAGTAGTTTGATATGGCGGATGTCCAGGTTGCCTTGTGTGAAAATCTGGTTTCAATCTTTCTATGCGATGCTGTTTGTTTCATCTAGTATAATAAAGGGTGGTTAAATTGTAAGGCCGATGTTGATTTTGAATAAAACGCAAATTATTTAGGAAATTATTGTCATTTCTTTTAAATTTGATAATATTGGTATGGTTCAATTATGTATGGAATAAAATATCGGCCAAATTGTCGCCGCGACCTCGGCGGCACCTCGATGGTCGAAATTTTCGATGACGCTGAGGCATGATTGAGGTTCTAAGCCGTTAATGTGCCGAATTATCTCATTCTTCAGCTCTTGAATTGTTGGTGGCTTTCAAATAACCCCAAAGAAAGAAGTCCAATGGTGTCAAATCACATGTAATGCGAACAGCATTCACAGTAACTTCCTGACCGGCCTCATTTTGGAAAAAATACGGCCCGATGATGCCGCCAGCCCATAAACCGCACCAAACCGTCACTCTTTGTGGGTGCTTTTGTTTTTCGACAATTACTCTTGAATTACCATTCGCCCAAATGCGGAAATTCTGCTTATTGACGAATCCACTGAGGTAAAAACGTGCCTCATCACTGAAGATGATTTTCTTCGAAAATTGATCGTCCACTGTTGCTTTTTTACCACCATTCTGATCATTGACGACGTTTGGATTGTTGAGCAGTGTTTTGTTGATATCATCTTCTAGATGGCGGTAATGTCAGCCTTGTCGAGGACATTTGCCAATCATATCTGTGAATTGTAGATATAATGGAGGTCACGTAGTGTCTAGAGCAGTGATAGGCATCCCATAGTCTCGCGAAGCCGCCAATAACACTATGTAACAAGACTTTTGTCCCTGTGTTGTAATTGTTATTTCCTAGTCAGTTAGGTCCCAAAAGTATAGAAAACAGCTATTGTCGCAAGATAACGTGCTTTTGTGACCATGGCAGCGCTTATCTGCGTGCACACTACAGTGCACACTGGAATGGTCACGTGAATGGCCACAACGAACTGAATTCACAGTGGGGAGGAACAACGTCAAGTGGGAGCCCTTGGTAGACCCCCAGAAGGTACTGATGCCACCACTCCACATCAAACTGGGTCTTATAAAGCAATTCGTCAAAGCTCTCGACAAAAATTCTTCAGCGATCAAGTACCTACAAGACTTGTTCCCTAAGCTCTCTGAGGCGAAAGTTACAGTCACAAAAGCAAAGTTTCCGAGGAATATTAGGTGGTTTCCATACTTTTAAGACATAACAGACTAGGAAATAACAATTACATCCCAAGGACAGAGAATTTTTTTATTTTTGTTACATAGTGTAATCGCTTATTTCACACAGGCACTATCGGCAATTCACATGTAGCATTGCTGAATATATTTGCTGAATACAGCCCAAAACCTGGAAAAATATTACTCAAGGTTTTGTTTGCCAGATTCAGTAACTGTCAATTGTGTCTTATTCTCCCATAGGTAACTGATCAATTGCACCTCTTATCGTATTTTCTTCTTAACGTATTAAAACCTAGTTTTATACTCACAACGAAGGTGCTAAAATGTAAAACTGAATAATCGCCTATCTTACACGGAATGTTAATTGGAATTTATTAGGTCTCGTATACATTTTAAGCTTTTGTATGACATTTTATAATTTTGAAGTTGATCACGTCCAATATACGTATGAATAATACGAAGGGGGATTCAAAGAATTTTAACTGAAAAAAAAAACATTCTTATAACAATAACAATATTACCAAAAATGAGGCATTGATTACTTTTTAATTCTTAGTATCTCCCCCCACCCCCACAGTTACATGCAAATACTGTGTGTGTGGACGACATGTAAAACCCCCTCCCAGGCAATTGAGTGTGAAAATATGGTCTGGCGTTGAGTATTAATTTCAATTTAAAATTCTAGACATGTCGCATTGTTTCCAATTAACAAAGCCCATGTCATAAAGTAATGAACGAAGAATATTTGTTTTCATATTTGTTAAACAATCACACAATCAGCAAATCAATTGAGTTTAAGTTGTTCATACTTTGAGGGGAGTGAGAGGGGTTTGTGGATTGTAATCGATGTATCGATCTACGACAGTCATTCTACAGATGGTTTCTTCTGTTAGACATTTAGATATCTGTGGCAAATCAAATTATGGTATTGAAACGGTTTATTGGTGACACTACAACGTCTTGCTGCCGTAAATTCATAAATGACTTGTAGTGGGATATTTTATGAGAGTCTATTAAGACCTTATCGCAATGACGTAATAATTTAAAGTTTTTTTGTTGTTTGTTTTGTTACTTCCAAAGAGATTTTTTGCGTTAACAGTTTCCTGGTTATGAATAGCACTGGACAACATATATTTTAAGGCCTGCATGATTAGTGTGGCTATCCTTCATAAAGAAAATGTTATGTACAGTGAATGTCGAGTAAAATTCTTATATTTTACTAATAAAACAGATCAACAAAATGGAAAAAGTTGTTTGTTTCCTGTGATTTTTCTTGTTGTTTCATATATGGCTTCGCCAAGAAGATGTCGTGTGCTCAATCTAGATTGTTTTTGCTACATTTGTTGTGAAAATATATTTGAAAATTAAAAAAAAACTGTAAAACTGCCTATAAACAATACTTTAATAAAAAAAAATAGTGCAATCAAGACAATCCATGGGTTCCTCATACTGTATCCCAGAAATGTGTGGTGTGTCTACAGTTTTGGTCCAAAAAAGCTGTCTTACTCCGGAAACCAAAAGCACATTTTATCATACGACCATATCGTGCTTTTTGAGTACATGCTATCGATCTTGCAAGAGCTAGAGCATAAAAATCCACTTCTTGCACTCGCATTTAGATCGATTTTCACAAAATCTGGGTGATTTTAGTGAGGAGCAAAAAGAAAGATTTCATCAGGACCTTTGGACAATGAAAGAGCGTTATCATCGAAAGTGGAACTCACATATGATGGCAGACTTCTGATGGAGTTTCAGCGAGATTTACCTTAAGTCATTCTGTGACGTAATTTCCTGTGACATAAATTAGTATTGAATGATTACTACAGTCACCAAAATATACGTCAAACACATACATAATTAGTAATCTTGATCTTTTCATAAGTAAAAACAATCAAATACTTAAGTTGCCCCCAGTGCATTGCACAAAAACCAAAAGTGGTTGGGGAATTTGTAAAATAAAATGCCATAACAATCGAAATGGATGGTTTTTCAAATGTTAGGTACGATCATCTTAAGATTATAGAGATAAAACAAAAAGTAATAAGATTATATGTGACAACGTTATCAAATTTAAGGCAATAGATAAAAAAATCAATAAGTGTCCGGCTGTGTTATAGGTTGTCTATTATATTTCCATTGATAAAATTAAAATTGTTTTTAAACATCGTGATTTGACACACGTTTCTAAATGGGTTTATTATCTAACAAGTGGTTTTTATTTATAAAATGTGTGTGAAACGAACCTTAAACCTCGCACTTTTATTTATTTCGTCATGTTCACAGTAACTTTTGAATCAGCTGGATCGTATGCTGAACTCACCATACAATAATAAATGTACATCATAAACTGTTGTTCTGAAAGCTCTCTAATAGGACCAGTATACTATACGTGTTCGCATTCGTACATTATACAAACTAGGCAGGGATACTGTGGTCATCTCTATACCTCTCTAATATACTTTTGTAAAGAAATGGCCGCTTGCGAAGGTGCAAACAATACAGGATCAAAGTAAATGGAAATGGAAACTTGAGTTTTCTCTATAATGTTTGTCATTTCGTGCCTTGTGAATTAACATAATTTAACTGTCACCTAAGTTCGTTTGTTCTAAATTGTATTAAAACGTATTTAGATTCTATACGTATTTCTAAATCGTCATAACCGCAATACTTACACTGACATCATAAAAATGAAAATAAACTGTATGCTCTACAAATTGTAATTCATTTTTAATTTTAGATAAAAAAAAACTTTTCCACACAATCATACTAATTTATAATTATATACAACTACTCGTGTATATATACTTAGATTCTTTATATTTGTTTGATGTTTAGTATTGAAAGCTGCTACACAAAATTACATTACTCATAAACTATTAAACGATTAATTCTCCGTGACTTTAGAAATGTATGGCTATAATTTGTATTCTAATCTTCATATCAATGTTCATAGCGTTTAAGTTATTAATTATTGTTCCTATTATCAAATACGTCTGAGAAGCATTTGCAAATTACACAGGTTAACAGAATATAGAAAATTCTAACTGAGTTTTTTATTCCAATGACGCGCAACTAGAAGTCGATAACTTAAATTTAATTTAAAGATTTAGATTTTTGATACCCTATCGATACCCCAGCGAATTAGAACTGACGAATTAGTGACAAAGTACAAAACACTGAAACTCTTACAGCGACGGCAGACTAATTATTCTTGAAAATGAGTACAAATGACAAATTATTTTTAAACCAGATTCCATATTTCCAAAATTATTTGTTAGTATAGAAGATATTATATTACACTTATTACATTTGCTTTACAGTTCAATGACAAACCCAAAAGGTCTTTGAACGAAAACGATAGTCATGATATTGGACTCATGTTTGAAAAATGTGTGGCGCCCTATAGAATCAAAAAATATACGTCGCCATGTGCTTAACTTCCATAAAAGTTATGTTTGTCATTTTTCTCCACAAAAATTGAATAATTACTTTTTATGACTTTTAGCGATTTAATTTTCACTGCACAGTTTATGGTGATTGTTCCAAATTATAGATAAATATCATTTCCTGATTACAACAGTACAATTAATTTGCCGATGTTATCAAATTTAAATTCGTGTAAGTTGTTTACAAAAATTATATAGGTAAGATCTGCCATAAATTATTCCTGGTATAAACTTGAGTTTAATTTCAACTTATGCTGATTATCAAAAATAGTATAGTATAGGATTGGTTTATATTCTATACCAATCCAATTAATTTGAAGTAGCTATCTTAAAGATTCGCAAATGCTGAAAATCATATACAGTTAAAAGAAAAAACAATTACACAACACTTTGTCCACAAAATAATAAACTTTAGTGAAACGTGAATAAATTGATATCGTCATAAAATTGCAATTACAATAGAATGTATAATGTTGTTGGGCTATATATTTTATCAAAACATTTTTGCATAAACACCAATACAACAGTCGAATTCAACATCCCAGCTCGCGCTGCTCTGCCACCACTTACAATGAATCTTGTTGAGATTAAAAGCAATACTGCTAAAATGTAAATATTGTAAATTTGTTTTTGTAAACGTAAACAATTTCAACGTTACAGTCGAACTTCTCTATAGCGAATTTCTCTCTATAACGATTTTTTTTCAAAAACCCAACATTTTCCTAATGTTTTTCACACATTTTTACCTCTCTATAACGAATTTCTCTTAAAGTAGTTTTCTCTATAACGAAGTTTATTAACAACACAGCTAGTGTTTTTTACTACCAAAATCTCTATAGCGAATTTTGTTCAGGAGTCGCAAATTTCCAACACACAAAGAACATTAATAGAATCAAGAAATAATGTTCCGGATGAAATTAGTTCTTTCCTCAGTAGATGTAAAGATTTTGTTGATGAAATAAGTTTTAATGTTTATATAAATTTGTATACAGTAAACTACGGATAAGTGCACATCGCATAAATGCAAAAACCGCATAAGTGCACTGAAACTTGAAGCCAGTAGCCTTTTTTATACGTTTACTTACAAAAATACACAGATAAGTGCAACACGTTTAAATGCAAAAACCGTATAAATGCACAACTTTTGCTAACCTGAAAGTGCTTTTTTAGTACAACGTTGCATGCATAAATGCAAATCTCTCATACTACATAAATGTAGATTATGATTTAGAGAAACTGGAGAAAAAAATATATAAGGTTGGAACAGAAAACACGGTTCAAAAAAAGATTTCAGACTTTTTCAGCACACGTGGTTTAGGTGCATCGAACTGAGTGCAATTTAATATGTATTTTGCAAAAAAAATTTGCAAAATATGATTGCAATGATTCATTAACAGCTCTTATTTTAGTACAGAACTGAATATTTTTAAATTTTTTTTGTATGAAATATGAAAAACACTAAACTAATAAAATATAAATTTGTGATTTTTTTATCTTAAACTGAACTGATTTTATAAGTTTTTATTAAAACCTGTTATGTAATGCAAACCAAATATAAATGAAAACATTAAACAGCTTTATATTTTAATTATTTTCTTAAAGTTCGTCCAAACTGATCTGGTGTTACAGATTAATACAAATAATCTAATGTTTGTATAAATGCAATAATCGTGTACTTATGCAATGTTTGTATATATGCAATAGTTGTGCACTTATCCGAGTGTTGTATAAATGCAAAAACCGCATAAGTGCACAAAAAGTCGCGCGAAAACCGATGTGCACTTATCCGTAGTCTACTGTATATGGAAATGGGATCTAAATGAAATAAAAAGCTAGTGTTTACATATGTAACCAAATAATCAGTTGAATTTTTTGTTTCGTTAGCTGTGTGGCAAGCAGGACTGTCCGGTTGAAACCACATATCGCCCACATCCATACCTTCCAATTCGGGCCAAAAAAAGTTCGTTATCATCTCACGATAGCGAACACCATTCACAGTAACTGCCTGGCCGTCCTCATTTTGGAAAAAAAAAACCCAAAAACCGCACCAAACAGTCACTCTTTGCGGGTGCATTGGTTTTTCGACAATCACTCTTGGATTGTCATCACTGAAAATGATTTTCTTCGAAAATTGATCATCCACTGTTGGCAATTCTTGTCACCATTCTGACCATTGACTACGTTTAGTTCTTGAGTCAATTTCACCTTGTAAGCGTATTAATGCAAGTCTTTATGCATAATGTTTACTAGACAGGGTCGCGAAAAAAAATTTCCAAAGTCGAGGGCAAATATTAAAGATCACCTCGAGACAACTTAAAAAAAAAAATTTTCCTGCCCCACCCCCCTGAAAAACAGCCAAATCGTTTTTTTATCACTGTTTTTTTGTTTGTGGCTCAATCGTTAAATAAAAGACATCGGTGTATAGGTTTCGACGAGTACTACATTTGTCCTATAGATGTCGCTGACATACGACATCATCTTGTAATGATGGCCTCATTTAGAGCAATTTCTACCCCTAAAATTTAAAAATATTTTTTCCTAGGATTAAAGCCCTTTAAAAACCAAGAACATTTTGCTTTGGAAATATTTGAACAATTTTTCGATTGAACGCACATTTTGACGATTAAATTGACCCAAAAAATCACGAAGTGCACGATATGCATTTTGATTTGAACACCCATTTTCATAATAAGCCTGAATAACTTTAACGCGTTGTTCGATTGTGAATCTTTCCATGGTTCAAATTGAGTAAGTCTGAAATTGAGAAATGTGAAATAAAATGCAGAAAAAAACTTGACGTTTAGGTGTTTTACATTCAACATCGGCCCATACAATTTAACCACCCTTTACATTTTTCTTTCATTGCCGGCCCCCTCGATGTTGTCGACAGCAACTTCGTAGTGTAGTGTCGAGTCAATCGGCATGTTTAGTAAAAAGCTTCTCAAAAGCTTCTCGTATTCGTCGATAAACGATTAAAATAGAAAGCGTGTTAATTCACAACATCGCGAGAACCTATCTCATACCTCATCCATGGGGTGTAAAAGGAAATTGAGTTTTTTATGTCAAATTTTGTTCATAGGTTATGTGACATTACGTGAAAGTAGTAATACTTGACACTTTTTTCCGTTGTGATTTTTTTTATTATTTTTTAAATAGAAAAAATTTAATTTTTCAAAATGACATACCTTCACTTGATTGTGATTAACAGCGAGACGCGTTCATCGATTTTCATGATCTATGTCTCATTCTTATATTCTCAAGGATTGGCAGTGGCATGATGATTAGAACACGCAAGTACCATGCGGGAGATCCGTGAATCTATTCCCATCTCAAGTCATATAATTTTTCGTTCATTGCCGACCCGCTCGATGTTGTCAACAGCAACTTCTCAGTATAGTTTCCAGTCAATCGGCATGTCTAGTAAAAAACGTCTCAAACAGTGACGTTCGCATTCGTCGATAAACAAGTGGGTGCCGTTAGTTGTCAATCTAAAAATAGTAAGCGAGAACAATGCGAGAAGCTATCCCATACCTCATTCATGGGGTGTAAAGGGAAATTGAGTTTTTTATGTATAATTTTGTTCATAGGTTATGTGACCTTACGTGAATGTGGTAAGACTTGACACTTTTTTCCGTTGATTTTTTTATTATTTTTTATATAGAAATTAAATTTTTTAGATACTTTTTTTTCATAAATTTATTTAATATTAATATTATTAAATTTATTTTTAAGTTTCCGATTTTTATTTCTGCAAAATAGGTCTGGTCGTTCTTGACATTGCCTCCCATAGTAGCTCTTATAGGAACTTAGAAACTTTAAGTCTAAAGCGGCACGTGTTTACATACGTGCTCAAACTTGGCTATCCGAAAATCTGCAAAGACTTGTTAAAATTTTTGGGGGTCTCACCGACAATATTCTGAATTTTTTTTTATAACTTGCGACAACTCTACTCGACGCTATACTGCGAATATCCTGCCGACAACATCGAGGGGGCCGACGATGAAAGAAAATGTAGATGACTGGGGACAGGAATCGAACTATGGATCTCCGGCATGATAGTCTCGTGTTCTACACATCACGCCACGGCTGGCCATATTACTATAAGTCTTAAAATGTATCTTCTTATAAAAACAATTACATTTATAGTTGGAAAATATTCATTATCAATAATATTTGGTAACAGCTAATGGTTTCTGATAAATAATGCAGAGCATAGAAGGTGTACTTTTACCCTTTCTGTACTCCTATAACCTTTGAAATATAAGCAAATTTATCTAAAAACTAGGTACGTATTACAATTTCGGAGCACAACCTTAGTATTTTATTTAGGGAACCCAACATATTCCTTTCCGGTACTTTACACAAAAGTACCATTACGGCAAAATATACTTTTTTACCTATAAATTTTGTGAACTGCACTAGTTTATCTTATATGTTGTCGCTTAATACAAACTGTGATACTGTGACAATTTTACTCTAACCCCTCAAGTAATTTGTTTAACAAAAACTGCACAAGACATCAATCTTCAGAATTCTGTAGGAAGGATAAAACTGGTAGTAAAGCCCTCAAAAGAT
This sequence comes from Muscina levida, assembly GCA_964034835.1. Taxonomy (NCBI): domain Eukaryota; kingdom Metazoa; phylum Arthropoda; class Insecta; order Diptera; family Muscidae; genus Muscina; species Muscina levida. Next base: position 65,008,336 of record OZ035880.1, on the reverse strand, counting down.
TTGTCCAAAATATTTGGCCATTATCACTTTCCACAGCGACGTTAAAAAGCGCATCAATATACCATGACGTTGCCAATTCAATTAAAATGCTTCAACACCATCAGTCTTCACATGGTATCACAATATCATGAAACTAAAATAATTTTTTTTTAAATATCATGGCCGATTTAACAAAATTGCAATTGACACTTCCGTAAGAACTGACAAACAATGTGCTTTTGTTTCACAGTGTAATCAATCATTCAATGAATGATGTTAAACCTATTAGACATACTTTTGTTGTATATTCATTCAGCCCACAATGCTTTTAATAGCTTCATAGTTTGTCGTAGGCAAGATAAATCGGATGCAAAAAAACACGTACCTTGTAAACTTGCCACAAATGCAACCGAAATTGTTACATAAATTACGGTTCAGTAACTTTAAATTATTGTTGTCACTGAAGCAATACCACAAGCAAATAGCATAGTACAATTATAAAAGTACTGGTTATTTTGGTACCGAATACATGAACTAGCTTTTTCAATTACCTAGAGTACGGTTTAAAGAAGCTTAAAAAAATAACACGATTGTTTCGTATTAGTAATTATTGTTAAAATGAAAGTAATTTTTAATATGCATTTATGCAAATAAAAAAAGTGTATTTCGATACACTTAACGTAGATTAATATAATGTACTGTAAGATCGACTAACAAAAAACAAATACACATACACTGGCACGGCACGGCCTAACAAACTATATATGCTTAGTAGTAGTAGTGAGCAAAAACTATATATGCTTAGTAACAATAGTAAGCTTAGTTTAACAACAAACCTTGTAAAAAAAAGCTTGAGTTTTGTGGTGAAAAGCCATGGTAAAGCTTGAGCTTTGTGAGGTAAAAAGGGAATCGTGGGGATAAAATATCCTCCATTCTCATGTTTGATTGTGAATGGTCAAATTCATAACTATGCTGGACATTTTCGGCTGATATCTACTTCACATGCATATGTTTGGCATAATTGGTAGATATATATACAGCTGATGATGTACCATTGTGCATCAGTTCGTCACAAAGGGGTCTGAAGATGAACTCGTCATGGGGTTCGAAACGCGTCATCCTAGTGCGTGACACACTGAATTTGACCAAAAATATCAAACAATAAATAAAGAACATTTTTCTGATCTTGAGCCGAATTTGTTGTATCATTTCGATACACTTAACGTAAATTAATATAATGTACTGTAAGATCGACTAACAAAAAACAAATACACGTAAAAGTTACATTTTATTGAGAAAGGTAAAGTTCTATTTGATATTATATAATTAATATTACTATACTACTGTAATAAAAGCATACACTGTGGTAGTCGAAAAAATTATACGACCGGCCTAGACGGTTTTACCCTAATTCATACAGGACGTATCAAATTGCATCATCAGTTTTTTGAGTTATCATGAGCCCCCTATATAAAAAGGGGACCTGCCGTGGCATGATGGTTAGAACACGCGACTACCATGCGGGAGGTTCAACTCCTGGCTCCAGTACAAAATGAAAAATAAATGTTTCTTTCATTGCCGGCCCCCTCGATGTTATCGTCAGCAACTTCGCAGTATAAGTGTAGAGTCAATCGGCATGTCAAGTAAAAGCTTCTTAAACAGTGACGTTCGCATTCGCCGTTAGTTATGAATATAAAAATAGAAAGTGTTTTAATTCACAACAATGCGAAAAGCTATCCCATACCTCATTCATGGGGTGTAAAGGGAAATTAAGTTTTTAAGTTTATTATTTATTATAATTATATCCAAAATTATTGAGTACTTATTAAAAATTATATTTAGTAATATGACAGTTTTTAATTACTTCTATGTATAACTTATAGTACAATTTAATGTTTTGTGGATTTTCATTTATTAATTCACTACCGAATTTACTGTTGCTGTAGGCGGAACAGTATAATCACCATGATTTGCTTAATTTCACGCAAATAATTGTCAACTTGTGTTTTGTTTGTATACGAACTGCTGTTATATCTAATCATCAAAACTGACAAGAAATTAAGCTAAGGTGATAATTTCAGAACAAACAGAGGGAGCCATTTAGTTGTGAAATGACAATTTGTCGATCAGCACACAATAGAGTGGTACGACCCGAAAACCCGATTAAACCGGTTTTTGGAAAAAAAAATTTCTATTGATTATTTAGTTATTTGGATAATTTTAAATCAATTTCGTTTTAAACAAAAAATATGAAAAGCCTAATTTGCACCTTAAAGGATATGAACCAATATGACCTAAATATCAATGTTTCACTTGCCTTATCGATTAACTCCATAAAACATAAAGCTGAATTTGGTTTTTAGAACTCTTGTCAAATTACATATAAAGTCAAATATATAATGACAAAATTTAGCGTTGTAAAAAATGTTCAGTAGTGATTATTTTTATTATTAAAGAATTGTTGTTTTTAAAAGAAACTAGTTAGGTAATATTGCGCTACAACTATATCTTGCTAAATTTTGTACCTTACAACAGAAGAGTTTTTATGAGAGGTGGACATTAATTGTAGCCAATTACATCTATTTCTTGTCAGTAATTTTTTATTACTACTGAAATGTTAGATACTGAGCTTAAATTGTTCATATGGGCTAAAAATATTCTTATGCATTTTTTAACCCCCAAAAGGTGGAGTTTGTTTGGAAGGTGGGAATAGTTTTTGCCCAAACATTCTCATCTTAACCTCCGCTTAGAGGACAGAAGTTTACATACCAAAATTTAGTTTGAAAACTCTTTAATTTCTGCTATTTTATTGAATTTAGTACAGTATTTATATGTATTCGCGACCTTTATGTGTAATTATTACCATAATATTATATTATATATAATATACCCAGCAAAATATCTTGTTGCAAATAACCAATTGCAGAAGAACTTTTACTGATAAAGAACAAGTTCCGCTTTCAGTTCCACAATATATTATTTTTGTTTGAAATTGTCCCACAACCAACAGGTTCTTTAATGTCGAATTAGAACATATGCCTGTTGCTTGGAACCTGTTGTGAAATGTATTACTTCATAAGTGATTTTTATATGGTGCATTTTAAAATGTAATTGGTTCTCAAATGGGCAAATGAACACATAATTAATCTATGAAAATAGTTCAACATTATATTGCATAATGCGAAACTGCAACCAGTTCTTATTGCATTTAATCTTCCGATAACCTATGGTAGAACTTATTCCAAAAACCTATTATAACATTGATTCTTCAAAACAAATTTTTTAAAATTTTATTGATTTTATTGAGAAAATTAAACATTAAGTGAGAAAATTAAACATTGCAATTCATTTCCATTTAAAAATATTAAGAAACAATTAACTAGAAATCAGACAGACATTATTTCAATCAAAATTTTGCATTTCTTCGCCTAATTTTTCGGATTTTTCACCAACAACCTTTTTTGGTTTCTTTGATACGCATTTAGCTTTAAAATATTTGTTTTTGGCGGCTTTAATAGCAATTCTTAAATCATTTTTAAATGCGTCTCTATTATAGTCATTATTTTTGGATGCAGCACCTATGAAAACAAATATAATAAGCAACAGAAAAACACAAATTAAAATGTTTACTTACAATGCAAAATGTTAATGAATTTCACATAATCCCACAATCGTTTCTTATTATGGACTCCATCGACATTAAAATTAAGAAGAATATCAACTGAAAGAATAGAATCTAACTTTCGCTTCAGTCCACTAACGGAAATAATAGATTTGAGAGAAGATATCTATAAAAAAAGGTTTATTAAGAATGATTAATATTTTATTTTCCACATTATCAACATACCATTTCCCCTTTATTTTGTTCGGCAATTTTATTTTCAAAATCGTTTAAAGCCTTTTCATCTTGTAGGGGAAACTTGTTTGCAAATTTTGGTAGCGAGAATTGAGGTGATAATATATTTCGGAGTAAAACTGATTGTTCGCCAATAATGTTTGACACTGTTGTACTTTGTGCTTCATTGTTTGCTGAACACCATTTAGAAAACATAATACATAGAAAAAATACTTTGAATATTAAGAACTCCATACTTACCATTTAAATTTGCTACATCTTCAGAAGCTTTCTTTAATTTTTCAGAAATAAGTGTATGTAATTGAAAATTTTGCCTTGCAATAGTATCTGAAGGAGAAAGTATTACGCAGTAATTAATATAAATTGATAAAACAAAAACTAAAAACTTACTTTTCATTTCAGCAACTTCCGTTGTCAATGTAGCTAGTTGATTTGTAATTTCCAGCAAAATTTCAGACTCTACAAGTAGTTTTGGCATTTTAGTTTTGGGTGGCATTTTGAAATTATAATTATTCTAGAAGTGGAAGAATAATGAATCCATTTGTAAGTGGCAATAAGAAACATTTTTGTCTTATGCCCTGTATATAAAACATTTTTTGGCTACCATATTGTACTTCATGGTCAAAAAAAATATGCCCAAATGAGATGAAAGAGTTGGGTACGTAAAATATTCAGTTTTATTAACCAATTCTCTTTCAAAAAATGAATTGTCCGAGAGTAATTCATCTATTTCGACATGGGCTCCAAGTCTATTGCATATCAGGTTGTTGGGATATTTTGTTGAAAAATAAAAACTGCTTTTAAAAAAAGATTTAATTTTACCTCTACTATCGTTTTTGATACAGTCGAGTTTCTCAGGTTTAATGATTAAAGATGTTAAGAACTGATTATAAATCTGTTGTTCCAAGTGTTTTGGCATTCGTATTTTCTTTTTTATACTTTTCATAAAATTCTCAAATTTATATGCTGAAAACTCGCTTAAACAACCATGGTTTCTAACACAATCTACCAAATGTAATAAGTTGTGTACATTATACGAAACTGAAGATTCTCCATATATTTTAGGAAACTCTTGTACAAAATATGAAATTAATTCATCCGCTTTTCCTAAGTTGTTTTGGGACATAAAAGCATACGATATGAACAACTAAGGAGAAGAAAATGGTCAAATATTTGCTTGCTAAAATAACTTTAACCACCACAATACCCCAATATAGAACAAAATGCTTGAATTCAATAGCTTTCCACCTTAAGAGCTCACTAACAGATCGAGTTTTTCGACAGAAATCATTTGGTATGTGTGGCAACAAAGATGTTAAAGCGGACGAGAATTCAGCGACCTTTGATTTCGGCTTAAGTTGTTGTATTTAAAACACCAACATCTTTTTTACAACTCCCAGATCCACGAGATGCATTGGATCTAAAGGAAATTGCGTAATCATTTTAATTCCAATGTCTTCTAGAGCCAAGGTTTGATCGATATACATTTTCTTGTGGTAAAGAATGTCTGTTCTTAGTAAAAACTCATTATCACTTCTAAGAGAGCCGAATTTAGTACTATAAACTGTTCTATGATTTATGCTTCGTCCATTTTGATGACACTTGGAACAACCATTAAAGCCATTATGTCCTATGGTGCCACAAATAAAAGCCCTTGCCGGTGCATCTGCAATAAAAGCTCTAAAGTTTACAGTTATAATTTTCCAATAATTAACAACCCATTTTTTATAAGCTCTTTACTCTCGTAAATGAAATCATGGAGGTATTGGTTTATACAAGTAGGTTTGCTTGGACCTACATAGGTACCAATTAAAAAAACGTCTACTTGAGGGAGATCAGCAATATCTCCAAGAATAGGCCATAGGCCCGTAGAAGAACTCATAAAAAGTGGAAGTCCGTCGATCCCTACATCAATTTCCAAACTGCTTTTGATAATCCAATGTGAATATATGAACCAGGTGATACTGTACGTTTAATACATTTTTCTTTGCGTTGAAGCAATCCTGGAACACTGAAAGGAACGTTTATTTTCTCTGATTTGAGGATCTTAAGCAAATTTGTGCACGTCTTAACCGGAACGTTATGGTTCGCGTACCATTTTTTTAATTTAAAACGAAGCCGTTCAGACGCACTCATGTTTACTCACGATCGCCTTCTTGAAGACACAGGACCCACATTCGAAATTTCAAGTCCAAGTTCAATAATACTTTCAACGGGGCCACCTTCTACACACTGAATACTCTGCCTGCTGGCTTCAATAAGATGACGATTTCTCTTCCTTTCCTTCCCAATTTCATACTTTATTTTTCTTCTTGATATCATTTTCTATTTTACTTACCTTTTTGCAAAAGATTTCTTCAAAATGTGTCTAATATTTACAATATTTTATAAATTAATTATTCTGTTATCAAGAAAGAAATTTCACAATAATGACAATTTTCAATTTATTATTTGAATAAATAATCTGACATTTATTTGTTTTTCTTATTAGAGTTGTAAAATATCAGCACCTCGCATGGGTGCAAGATATTCACATTATCGTGGTATAACATGTGTCCCTAAAATAGGAGTGACTACTCCATTCGTCTCCCTTCTAAATATTACAAATTTTCAGTTTTGAAACAAATTTTGCATAGTTTGGTTGCTTAATCCATTCAATAATTTTTTAATAATGCATATAACAACTTCAATTGCTTCCAACTAGAAAATTAAACACAAATATTCATTTTCTGTTCTACGGAATATGTGATGTAACATGTTATACATAATCGGTTATATGGAACCACATAAAGAATTGAAGGAAGATAAAAAAGAAACGGTTCTAGAATTAATACCATTCGCAACAAGTTCTGAAAAATTTTCCTGGGAAATAACATATAACAAATTTTATAAGGACTGAAACCTCATTTTAGGTAAACCACAAACCAGCAGACACAGTTTTTCCTGAAAATCATGTTATTTTGAGAATCACAAAGAGCAAACATTATGTTTTACTTGAAATCTGCGATATGCTGCAATAACTTTGCTGCAGATTTTACAATCAGTTTGCAAGTCGGGAAACTCTTCTATAAGCGCCTATATTTTTGTGCTTTTGCCGTTTTAGCTTCAGGCATTATATCTGTTACATTTGAAAAAACCAAAGTTGAAAAGACTTACTTGTTTTTACAAACGAAAAATTATTGCGAAAAACTTAATGCTTAAAAGGAATGTTTTTTTTTTAAATATGCCCTAAAAAATGTAAAATATGCTTACAAAAATTAAGTTTTTTTTTTAAATATGCTTTTAAAACCAAAATATGCCGAAATATGACTTTATGGGTAAAATATACTCTAACAAATAGGTCTCAAAACACTTGTAGGACCATGAAACATGTAAATACCTTACCCATTTGTAAATATCTCGTTCTAAAAAAACATGCATTTGCATATTTTCGGTTGCCCTGATAATTATAATTACCACCATCGGCCAGATGGTAATTATAATTACACTGAGGTCGTCATCTTCCCGAAGGCCGTGCAGGGACCAAGCTATATCTTTATTTTACAAATTTATGTCAAAAATTCTGTAGCTACTTCGGGACCAATGTGCAGCTGTATGTATTATGTATTATTCGTACATGTAGCATATATTTCATTTATTTTTTTCGTTTCTTTACACACCCCACCTTAATATTCAAATGCAAATTTTGTGTTCTACGTAATTTCCACATCAATAAGTCACATTGCTTGTTGAAATTATTACTAAGTGAGAAATTTACAAAAAATGACACATGAATAACAACAAACGCGATGAAAAGGCCCCAGAAATTAAAGATACAAATAGATTTTTGGAGTGTGGAGAGCACACAAAAATAAACATTAAACACAGTAAGAAAGGATTTTTGGAAATTTTTACTTTTGGGGATAAAAATATAAAAGACCAAATGACTGAAGAACGAAAAAAATTCGTACTTATGAAGGTAGAGACAGAAAAACCACACGACTAATTATAAAAATTTTTACATTTTATGATTTTTCGATAAAGAAGGAGAAAGGGGTGGGAAATAAAGCAAGGATGAGTAGTACATATGTAAATAGACTGATAAACAAAAACATATCGTCGTTTTTTTATTCGGTCTGTTTATTAGATCCTGGACCCGTCGTGGCATACTATCATGCGGAAGATCCGTGATTCGAATCCCTGCACCAGTCATCTACATTTTTCTTTCATTGCTGGCCCCCCGTTGTTGTCGACAGCAACTTCGCAGTATAGTGTTGAGTCAATTGGCATGTCTAGAAAAAGCTTCTCAAACAGTGACGTTCACATTCATTGTTAAACAAGTAGGTGCCGTTTACTGTGAATCTAAAATAGAAAGCTTGTTAATTCACAACAACGCCAGAAGCTATCCCATACCACATTCATGGGGTGTAAAGTACAATTAAGTTTTTTTTTTAGATTATTAGAACGTTGATTTGGAATTTATCTCAAGCTCAAGACCAGGGTTGTGAAGTTTTTCAAGTCTATCTACTCAAGAAAGTATTTCCAGTTTGTTGTGGGATTCTGGTGCATAAGACTTGATGAACAATTTGCAATTATATACCAGAATCTGTTGATGAAAATTGGTGGCTGAATCCGAAACAGCTGTACTAACTGCCCGCCACTATGAGAATATCATTCCGCTAATAAACTTCTTCCAAAAACTCTGGTCTTTAGCTTGAGAAAAATTTCAAATCAAAAAACATATATATAACTAGAATTATAGACGTAATTAAGTCTAGTTATACATGGAGAAAGAAGGCATCGCGTGAACTCTACTATACTCATTACTACTTCTTCTTAGAGAAAGTTCCTAGGTCGTCTATACAACTTTTCCCTAAGTCTCTTAGACTCATAAAACTAAAGCAGGACAACTATAAAGATGTTCAAATGGGCGGGTGAACATCTCTTAGAGAGTGATGATCTGGCAAAGAAAGGCCTCCTCTAGCCAACAAGTCTCCCAGAAACCTTGCAAAGGGACCCAACAGAGGCTGACTGCTTGCATCAATTCCACATCATATAATAGCCTCCGCGGCTTTCTGAATGGTCAGTGGCTCAGCCTGAAAACTCCTGTATTAATTATGTAGCCTGAAAGAGAGGCTTAGCTGCAGGTCTTCGCTGTATACACCAGATCCACTTTCGAACCGTCAGTAAAGACATAAATAGAGTCACCATAAGGAATCCGGATTTCCGAAATTTTAACTTTTACTTTACCAAAATCTAACATTTCTTAAAAAAATCTGTATGAGGTGGCAGATAAAAAGAAACACCATTACTCAAAAGCCATTACCAATCGCCAGCTTCTCCCAGTCTGACAGCCCCTCGGGCCGCAAAAGGCTGTCGTTCAAGTCCTTCTAACTCCAATAGCCCCCTTTGCAGCCATCCTTTTCATCTTGCTTAGCATTTTCACCAGACTTCCATATAGAATTGTTGGATGGACTACCAACCACATTGTCACCTTCGGGCTGAGTCTTCAGCTTTTACCTCCATTTTTCCGGCACGCATAAGAGCATTGACACCTCCCTTCGATGTTTCTTGACCAATTAAGTTTCTGATCAAGGACAACACCTAGGTTCTTGGTTGGAGCTTAATTTTCACACCATTCAGTTTCGGTGACCTGCAGTACTTAACCTTATATCTACGGGTAAAGAGAATCAATTTCGTTTTCTGGGAGTTCACCCCCAGACCACAGTTCATGGCCCATCGAAGCAGCTTTCCATATGCAGTTTGCATAAGATCGTTTGTAAAAATGCCCACCCATCATGATGACCACATTGCATATGTCACACTTTTCGTACCATCCTCAATAAACGATGTTAGTACTTCGTTTAGCACAATGACCCAAAAAAAGGAGGGGTGTTCCTCTGCTGTAGTGTTCCTCTAGTAGCTATCTTTTTCGCGTAACTTCTACCAAGTTCTGAGTTGACGACAATGTTTTCCAGCATACAATCGACCCAATTCACTAGCGGTCGTGATACATTCATGTTCTACAGAGTGTTCCTTATTGCGTACGGCGTCACATTATTGAAAGACCCTTCTATATCCAGGAAAGCAGCTAAAATAAAGTCACCTGAATTTAGGTTGCGGTCAGTAAAGCCAACCACGTCATGTAGAGCGCTCTCAACTGATCTTCCAGCGATGTATGTAAGTTTGAGAATGCTCCAAGGGACTAAAGATTTCCATATATACAAAGATTTTAAAGATTTCCATATATACAATCAATCTGAAAACTTTCAGAGAAGGGAATGAGAGGCTAATTGGTCTGTAGTCCTTTGGGGAGCCATGAACGGGCTTACCCGCCTTGGGTATAAAAACAACCTTAACATCCATCCATTTCTCTGAAACACAACAGCGATCATGTTTTAATGCATACATCCAAATATGCATAGTAGACCTTATATTGATTAATTATATTGATCTCTCATGAATACAGAGACGCAACAATGTGGGTTCCCATTATGAAAACAAAATGTATTAATTGTCTTATTATTTTAATTATTTTTATTAGATTAATCAAGAAAAATGTTTAGTATTATTTAAATATTAATTCAATTAAATTGTTTTTCTTTTCAGATGTCCTTGGCCATAAACTTAGCGAGGCGTGGGAAGAAGAATGTAACAAGAAACAAATGAAGCACAAAGAACCCAGTCTTTTAAGGGCCTGCATGAAAGTATTCGGCTTACGTTTTGCCACCTTAGGTTTTATATTATTTATTTTAGAAATAGGTTTACGGTAAATATTATTCCTGAACAAATGTCTATATATTTTGAAATGGTATCTCCGTCGATGAAAGCCTGATAACATTTCACAAAGTATTACAAATGCATTGAGCGAGGAGTGGACTCGTTTGGTTTTGATTTTTTTGTTTTTTTTTTTTAAATTTTCAGTGTCACCCAGCCATTATTTTTGGGCGGTCTAGTGTCATACTATGCAAATCCAGAAAGTAATACGAGTGGCGATCAAAACGTTGCGTACCTGTACGCAATGGGTGTGATCCTGTGCAGTGCTTTCAATGTCCTGCTCATGCATCCTTACATGTTAGGCATACTTCACGTGGGCATGAAGATGCGCGTGGCCATGTGTAGCATGATATATCGTAAGGCTCTGCGCCTGAGCAAGACTGCACTGGGCAATACGACATCGGGGCAAGTGGTGAATCTGATATCGAACGATGTCGGTCGTTTGGATACATCGATGATACATTTAAATTATTTGTGGCTGGGACCAGTTGAAATTGCCATTATAACATATCTTATGTACAGAGAGGTAAGTTGTAAATGCAGTCACCAAACTAAAATCAATTAGAGAATCACATATCGGCGCTCGTATAACCAACTAACGGAACGGATATTTTTCCCGAAACTGAGTTAAGACCACGAAGTCCCCTACTTTAATAATGCTACATTTTGTGTGTAAATGTTGATGTTGTAACTATATATTACCGTTATCTTAAAAAAAAAACTTTTTTTTCACAAAGTATCGTATCTTCTTTGGAGTAAAAAAAGCATTTTAATCTCGTATAAAGATAACTCAATATCAAATCGAAGACGCCAGAACACATATTAAGCGAAGCAGACTTAAAATATCATGTAAATAGTTTCACGGGGCGAAGAAATACAAAAATGTCAACAATATTAAAAGTGCTCTCCTGTAAAATTTCGAAAATGTCTGTTAGTTTGTCATACGAGCGGCGATATATCTTCGTTGAAAGGGACCAGAGGTATATAAAAAAAATGCAAAAAGTTATTACCCTAATGTACATATCTCACAATTGCTGTAAAACAAATCATAATTTAAAAGTACAATATTGTTGGCAATAGATTTTTCATATTATAAGGAACAATGAATTTGTTTGAAATTGTAAAACACTGTAGAATATGGAGTCATCCACATGCCATTTACTTTAACAGCAATTTTGCAAACTATAATCTTTTACATTCTCATACTAACAGATTGGCGTCTCTTCGTTCTTCGGTGTCGCTATCATGATACTATTCCTGCCACTACAAGCCTATTTGGGCAAAAAGACCTCCGTTCTACGTTTACGCACTGCCTTGCGCACCGACGAACGTGTCCGCATGATGAATGAAATCATATCGGGTATTCAGGTTATTAAAATGTACGCCTGGGAGAAGCCCTTTGGAAAAATGGTCCAGTATGCGAGACGCAAAGAAATGAACGCTATACGCTATGTCAACTATATCCGCGGCATTTTGCAATCCTTCATTATGTTTTTAACCCGCATCTCTGTATTCGCCAGTCTGGTGGGCTTTGTACTCTTGGGCAGATTGCTGACAGCCGAGAAGGCTTTCGTTATTACAGCTTACTATAATATTCTAAGGACTACCATGACCGTATACTTTCCCATGGGCATTTCGCAATTTGCCGAAACTTTGGTTTCCATTAAACGCATCCAAAAGTATATGATGCACGAGGAGACCAAGGTGCGCGACAAGTCTCACGATGTCGATAGTGAAAATAATAAGCTTCAACCTACGGCTATCATCGAGGAGAATGGCAAGGCGATTGGCATGAATGGAGTGATCAAACCTATGACCATCATTGGTAATCATCAACTGCATCCCTTTGAGGCCAGTGTGTCCATAAACAAGCTGAAAGCTAAATGGGACACACAATCGTTGGAATACACGTTGGATGGCGTTGATTTAAAAATTAAGCCGCGCACATTGGTGGCTGTAATTGGGCCAGTGGGATCGGGAAAGTCGAGGTAAGTTTATATAGACTTTATACAGTGTGTCGTCTTGTTTGGGGTTATTTATACAGTTTCGCACGTTTTGTTATTTAACCTATCACCAACACAATACAAAATTTTCATTCAGCTCATTGATTTGGGATTCAATTCTAAGAACTGTACATGAAAGTAGCCCCAATAAGAAGAAGTTCTGCATCATTCGTCTTGTCAAGTTAAATGCCATAATAATTTGATATCGATTTGAAGTTAGTAAGTATCGTATAGGGGAATTTGTCACGTTTAAGGCTCTTTTGTTTGACATAACTTGAGAACCACAAGTCCGATTTAGCTGAAACAAATTTAAAAAAAAAATAGAAATACAATTCATTTAATCTGTTCATATAACGTTTCCCTACATAAGCAACAGTTTCACTTTTTCCATTCATCAATTGATTTTGAACTGGGTTACAATAAAACTGTAGTACTCCGTGGCGTATGATTTACGTAGAATATTTCTTATGCAAATCATACGCCACCATATAGTATTTATGTTATGTCAAACAAAAGAGCACAAAACGTGACAAATTCCCCTATACGATACTTACTAACTACAAATCGATATCAAATTATTATGGCATTTAACTTGACAAAACGAATGATACAGAACTTCTTCTTTTTGGAGCTACTTTCACGTGCAGTTCTCAGAATTGAGTCCCAAAATCTGTATAATACTTTATTCACAGGCCTTTATTTTTTATAACTCTTTGAAATCTTGAATCCTTTCATTGGGCCGATGCTTAAATACTCCTTCCTAAATATTTTGTAACAATTTCATTATACCCGAAGCCTGCGATCATATTTTTTTATATGTAGTTATTTCTTATTATCTCTCCCACTCTCTCTCTCTCTCTTGTTTCTCTTCCCACCTTTAGTTTGATTCAAGCCATACTTGGTGAACTTCCAGCCGAATCGGGTTCCGTTCATGTTAACGGCACCCTGTCGTATGCATCACAAGAGCCCTGGCTATTTACGGGTACGGTGCGTCAAAATATTTTATTCGGATTGCCCATGGATAGGCAGCGCTATCGCACAGTTGTCAAGAAGTGCGCGCTTGAGCGGGATTTCGAATTATTGCCCTATGGCGATAAGACAATTGTTGGCGAGCGCGGCGCTTCTCTGTCTGGTGGTCAAAAGGCTCGTATCAATTTAGCCAGGGCTGTTTATCGCAAAACCGACGTTTACCTACTCGACGATCCCCTGAGTGCGGTCGATACACACGTGGGACGTCACTTATTCGATCAATGTATGCGCGGCTTCTTGCGGGACGACATTGTCCTCTTGGTTACTCATCAGCTGCAGTTTATGGAACAGGCAGATCTCATTGTCATCATGGACAAGGGTCGCATTAGCGCCACTGGAACTTTTGAATCAATGCGTAAGAGTGGTTTGGACTTTGCCAAACTACTGATGCAAGCCGACAATAAAGAGGAAACGAATAGTGTGAAAGGCACCAATGGCGACGTGACAGAAAGGCAGGCGTTGTCACGGCAAAACAGCAAAATGCGTTCACGTCAAAACAGCGTGTCGTCTATGAGTTCAGTGGCAGATTCAGCGCCGGGCGACTCACCAATGCAGGTGCAAGAAAATCGGGAAGAGGGCAAAATTGGTCTGAGTTTATATAAAAAATATTTTGGAGCCAGTGGTGGTTATTTCCTCTTCTCTGTGATGGGATTCTTTTGCATCGCTGCTCAAGTGTTATCGTCCGGTGGAGATTGGTTTTTATCTTATTGGTAAGTAGCAACTATTAAGGTTGTTTGTGAGTGGAACTCTCAAACAATCGTCAAATGTAATCGTCTCTCCAACAGGGTCAACAAAAACGGGCAGGCTCAAAACACCGTCACAGATGCGTACCGACGTCCCGCTAGGAACATTGACAGTAACACAGATCCCGTGGACCTGTACATTTTTACAGCCATCAACGTGTCCATTATATTCTTTGCCCTAACGCGCTCTCTTCTCTTCTTTAATCTGGCCAAGAAGTCATCGACCAATCTTCATAATACCATGTTCCAAGGTGTTACCAGAGCTGCAATGTATTTCTTTAATACCAATCCAGCTGGTCGTATACTTAACCGTTTCTCCAAGGACCTGGGTCAAGTAGACGAAATATTGCCGGCGGTATTAATGGACACCATTCAGATCTTTTTGGCCCTTTTCGGTATAATTGTCGTGCTATGCATCGTGAATCCTTGGTACATTATAGCCACGGCCTTATTGGGTATAATTTTTTATTTTTTGAGATCGTTTTATTTGAATACCTCACGAGATGTTAAACGCTTGGAAGCCATAAGTAAGTTCGACACAGCCAACATTGCCTTTATAGTCTATACTCCATTTGAACCACCTTTCAGCCCGATCTCCCATCTACTCGCACCTGGGTGCTTCGCTCAATGGCCTCTCCACAATAAGAGCTTTCGGAGCCCAGCAAATCTTGATAGCAGAATTTGACAATTATCAAGATTTGCATAGCTCCGGTTACTTTATGTTCTTAGCTACTAGCCGTGCTTTTGGCTATTGGTTGGACTGCTTTTGTGTTCTGTATATAGCCATTATCACGTTGAGCTTCTTCATTTTCTCCCCCAAAAATGGTGGTGATGTCGGTCTAGCCATTACACAGGCCATGGGTATGACAGGTATGGTCCAGTGGGGTATGCGTCAATCGGCAGAGTTGGAAAATACCATGACCGCTGTCGAGCGTGTCATAGAATATGAGGGCTTAGAACCAGAGGGCGAAATGGAATCACCTCCGAATAAGAAACCGCCACAGGCTTGGCCAGAGGATGGCCAGATCACTTTCGATAATTTAAGTTTACGCTACTTCCCCGATCCAAAGTCGGAGACGGTATTGAAACGCCTAAATATTTCCATCAAAGCCCAAGAGAAAGTAGGCATTGTTGGACGCACCGGCGCGGGTAAATCATCGTTGATAAATGCTCTATTTCGTCTTTCGTACAATGATGGTTCCGTGGTTATTGACAAACGCGACACTAACGATATGGGACTGCATGATTTGCGCAGCAAAATATCGATTATACCCCAAGAGCCAGTATTATTTTCGGGTACCATGCGTTATAACTTGGATCCTTTCGATGAGTACTCGGATGCTAAGTTGTGGGAATCTTTGGACGAGGTAAGTTTATTATTTGACGTTATAATTATGTAATTGCATGTCGTTTGTTAAGAAAAAAATGTGATTTGGTTTTGGGAGACTGAGATTGCTGGAAGCAATAAAACCTTGAATGGTCAGTCTGTGTGCAACAGTATATTACAATGCAGACAGTTTCGACAGTTTGCTTACAGAGTTCGTATTGGGCTCATTTCCCAATTGATTTTCTCAGAACTTAATTAGTTTTGGAATCGTCACAAAGTTAATTGAAACCTTCATTAAAAAATACGTTCCAAATATGTGAAATCATTATTTAAGTCATCGCTTATTTTTATGTAAAATACAATGCAAGTTCTGTAGAATATATAAGTAAGCTAACCCTCTTCAGTGTGGATTTAGATCTTATAAATAATCAACTGACCTGGTGTGAAGTTAGGTTATGTTAAGGACATATAAAGGGGTTTCCAATAAGAGGTGTTATTTTGGTATTCAAAGAAAAATGCATTTTTTTGAGATAAATGATCGAATGTTTATTTCATAATAAAGAGGAAGGTATGCCGTTAATAATGAAAAACAACATCAGCCAAATGGCCACCACGAGCACGCTCACAGGACCATCTCCTTTTCATGAAATTTTCCATAACCAAATCGCAAAGTGGCTGCCCTATGTCCTCGATAGCCTCACGTAATTTATCTTTGATGTCTTGATTCGACGCTGGGCTGTTGGCGTAGACCATATCTTTCACGTGGCCCCAAAAGAAGAAGTCACAAGGTGTTAAATCACAAGATAACGGTGGCCAATTATGATCGCCTTTCCGAGAGATAACACGGTCCGGAAACTTTTCACATAAAAGATCAATGGTTTCGTTGCTTGTGTGGCACTTAGCGCCGTCTTGTTGAAAGTAAACGTTGTCCAGTTCAATACCATCCAACTCCGACCATAAAAAATCATTAATCATATCTCGATAGCGCAATCCATTCACCATAACTGTTGATCCAACCTCATTTTCGAAAAGTAATGTCCAATGACCGCGCCGGACCATAAATCGCACCAAACAGTCACACGTTGAGGACAACCACACTAACTCTTTGGGTTTTCCGAGCCCCAGATGCGACAATTTAGCTTCTTGACGTTGCCACCGAGGTGGAAATGTGCCTCATCAGTCAATATGATATTTCGATGGAATTCCGGATCATTTTCATGCATTTCAAGGACCCAATCAGCAAAGACACGACGTTGTTGATGATCGGCCGGATTTATGCAAAATACCGTGTAATGACGTTTCCGGAATGTCAAATTCCATAGAACGACGAGGAATAGACAAACCTGGGTTTTCTTCAACACTTTGGGCTACAGCAGCAATATTCTCAGTTTTTCTTGAGCGACGTGCACGGGTTTCATTCTTCACATCACTAACTTGTCCCAACAGCTCGAATTTTTCCACCAATTTCTGTATTGCGGTTCGACAAGGTGCTTCACGACGACCAAAAAATTTCAAAGAATAAAGGCTTAAAAAGTGACAGCTACCGAAATAGCGGGCCATTCACAATAACACCTCTCATTGAAAAACCCTTTACCAGTCTGATTAATGTTCCAACTTCCACTTCACTCAGTGATCCATGAGATCCATTTCGATATTCATAAGTGAAATAAGAATATATTTGAGCAAAGTCATAAAAAGGGAAGAACACGAGGAGTACATAGCTTCTAGAATTTCTAATTGGTCAAACTATCAAATCCATACTATTTGTAGACGACTAAAAACTTGTAAGTGTAGCATAGTGTTTCAATTTCCTCATGCCTACAAGCACTGTGTCAGTGTTCTGTGAAAATGCAATGACGGTAAAGCTTGATGTTGACAAGCGATTTGGACGTAAATCGATGGCATTACCGTTGTCAGGGTACCCAAGGACTCGACAGACTTGAAGCCACCTAAGCCTACTCATTTTAGCAATCCAACAGCCATATGTGCCTCCCTATTTTCCACGTTGATTGTTACCGACTCTATATCCCCTGGTGTGATCCTTGGGATGGTAGCCGCCCTCGGCCTGCAAGACACTGCTATCGCCATTAAGTTTAAATAACAAGCTTAGATGTAGTTAGTTTTCATTTTAAATTTCAGCATCAATGTCTACTTATAGTTTTGGCAGATCATTCATGCCTCAAAAGGACCTCCGTTGATCGAACTCCCAGTGTCGGGATTCTGGTATCAGGTTGTCACGATCTCCTATCTGCAAAACAATGTCATATCTATGAATGTCTTCAACATCCTGTCTTTCCTAGTATCAACGGTCTAAAAAGTTAGAATAACGACTAGGGTAACTTAAGTCCTGTTCTCCGAAATATATAATGAAGCTATTCTTTGTAACTTTCTGAGCAAATTAATTCGGCTGCCCTCCTTTAGAGTCAGCCACGATAAAGAACATCTGGCAACAAAATCTTCGTCTTCGAAATTTTGAATTAAAAATTCTTGAATTTTCTGTCCCGATCTCACTCAGAGTTAGGATATGTTCGCCATTTTCGATTTTTCTTTGTCTGAAATTGAGGTACCAAAGAACACGAGAGCTACCAATTCTACATTGAAATACCAGAAATGGTTTGAGAATTTCTCCAGAGCTTTGTCAGAAATATCCTTGCATATCCAAGCATATTTTGGACCGGCTGTGGCATAGTGGTTAGAACACGCGATCACCATGCGGGAGATCACAGGTTCAACTCCTGGCTCCAGTCATCTTAAAAAAAAGAAAAAAGATTTCTTTCATTGTCGGCTCCCCTCGAATGTTGTCGACAGCAACTTCGCAGTATTAGTGTCGAGTCAATCGGCATGTCTAGTAAGAGCTTCTCAAACAGTGACGTTCGCATTCGTCGATAAACAAGTAGGTGCCGTTAGTTGTGAATCTAAAAATAGAAAGCGTGTTAATTAACAACACCGCGAGAAGCTATCCCATACCTCATTCATGGGATGTAATGGGAAATTAAGTTATCCAAGCATATTGCCTGGCGGACCTCAATGGGAAGAGTAAGCCTTACTCTCTTAAAAATGTTTGCCAATACTTTATATAGATTCTTGCTACTATGGCCGATCAACAATTTATTAGAAAAACTCAGTCCATTCGTAGGAAGATAATTTTCATATATGCAATAAACACTAGCTACTTGAGCATACGCAGTAACCATTTTGCCAAATGTTTGTGCGCATCAAAGCGCATCTACAAGCAAACTTTAATCCTCACAATCAATTAACTAAATAATTGGTCTCCTCTGGTATAAAAACTAAAATAAAACCTTGAAATTTCTATGATAAAATATTAGATGGTTTAAAATTTTATATAATATGCATAATACATACATTTTTCATAGGTAAAATTAAAAGATGTTGTCTCTGAACTGCCCAGCGGTTTGCAAACGAAAATATCTGAAGGTGGTACTAATTTCTCGGTGGGCCAAAGACAGCTGGTTTGTCTGGCTCGTGCTATTCTAAGAGAAAATCGTATATTGGTAATGGATGAAGCCACCGCTAATGTAGATCCACAAACTGATGCCTTAATACAAACCACCATACGCAACAAATTCAAACATTGCACCGTATTGACGATAGCTCACCGTCTGCATACCGTCATGGACTCGGATAAGGTACTGGTTATGGATGCCGGGCGTGCTGTGGAGTTTGGTTCTCCCTTTGAGTTGCTGACACAGAGTAAGACGAACATCTTTTATGGCATGGTGAAGCAAACTGGAAATTCCACATTTGATAGTCTATTGAAAGTGGCACAAAAGGTAAGAGTGCAACATTTTTCTTTTGTTTCGTGCAAAATTAAAAAAAATTCTACATTATTTTTTCTTTATAGGCCCATGAGGATAATCTTAAGGCGAAAAAAGATTCTTGACATTTCGTTACAGTACCTAAACAATTTAAGGATTATATATTGAAAATCTTAGAACCTATAACAAATCATCCGGCAAATGCGAAAATACAAAAGACACTATTTTTTGATAACACAACAAAACCAAAATTTTTAGGCTAACACACGATTTATTTATAGTAACAACAAAGTCAGAGACAAAATCTATCATATACTACTACTACCATATATATATGTATATTATATACAATATATGTATATAAAAAGAGTGTTATTTATATTTACATTACATGCCTACCTACCTATCTACCTACCTATGAACCTTGAAAATATTCAGTTAAGCATACTCGTAATACATACCCACATTCAAAATCGTATCGAAATGATAAATGTTATATCAAAACTTGAAACTTCATGTGCAACATAACTAAATTACTTACTTATAGTAGCAACAGACACGTAGACAATTTGAATTCTACAGGACAAAAAAAAACAAAACAGACAAGTGAAAACCTTAATACTAAGATGAGATTTAAGAATTTAAAACAAAAGTTTCATATTTTTTAAAGTCAACGAAAAATTGGCAAAACCTACATATGCTTCATTGAAACAAACCTTTTTTAAGACAATAACTAACTAATTACATATTAATGAAATTATAAAAAAAAGAAAAACGAAAAATTAATAACTATTTGGTGAATATAATGTGCAAAAAATCAACTAAATATACTTATATATAATGTATGTATTCATGTAACTAGGAAAAACAAAACAAAAAAAGACTAGAATTCGTGTTCTTTTGATACTGTGCAATATACCTAATGTATATATACATACATACTTAAATACGAGTTAAACTAAATAGCATCTACATACATATATCTATGGCAAACGATCCTTAAAGGATCAATCTATTTTATATATACAAAAACAAAACAAAAGCGGCAATTAGTTTTAAATATCGCCAGATCTGTTATAGCTAAAAAAAAATAGGATGATGTGATTATAATGTACTTAGTAACAAAAACACAGACATGTTATGATGGTGTGTGAAAAAAAATTATAATAATTTATTAAAAAAAA
Source organism: Muscina levida (assembly GCA_964034835.1). Lineage (NCBI taxonomy): Eukaryota > Metazoa > Arthropoda > Insecta > Diptera > Muscidae > Muscina > Muscina levida. The sequence goes on along the minus strand of OZ035880.1, from coordinate 64,987,680 downwards.
GTGTGTAATAATGTGTTCCAGTGAAACGACAATATTTTTAACATTTGTTGGTATTTTGAGTTATTTGTTTTAAGTGTATATTATTATATTTTCGATTAAGAAAAATAAATTATATTGTTTCTTTTTTATTTGCATGCGCTTTGTCATTTCTTTTATTTCTGTTTTTTTTTTTAGTTAAACAAAACTGTGGGTAATTTGGAAGCTGAAATGATCATGATTCATATTGGGTTAAAGCGTTAAAAAAAAACGTCGATTTTGTTAAGCAAAACTTACAAAAATCTTTAACAAACATTTATACAAAAGAAACTACCGTTAAAGTAACCAATGATGAGGAGTACTTAGTAAAAAAAAGTATTGACTAATATCCCGTATTTAAAAGTATTGAAAGTAACGTGCGGAAGATTTTACATGTATGAGTTTCATATAAACTTACATAAATAATGCCAATTAGACGCTGCGGAAAAAAGTTGACAATTTTTAAAGCGACAGTTAGGTTAGGTTAAGGACAAGTAATGGCACAGCACAGTACCATGCCATTACAACACTCGGAGACCCTTATGGTCCATTGTGATTGTCCTAATTTAAACGGAAGAAATATAAGGGGAAGAATGTTTTACAATAAAAATAATAATAATGTACAATAAATAGTAATAGTGAAAAGAGATAAAAAGTGCTAAAAAAAAAAAGTTAATTCCGATGAGTTATCTCCTTCAACTATATACATATATATATATATATATATACAAGTAGTGAGATTGCGTGCGAACACTATTGTCCTCTGCCCTTAAGCCAGATCAAGCCATCAGTGAACTTTGCCAGATTCTCCATGTTACAAGACGACAGTTCAGTGAGACTATCGAAGAACCATTTTCCGAGAAATTGTTTCCTTCTTTTATGAAGAGCAGGCCAATGGCATAACAAATGCTCAACGGACTCAATTTGTCGGTGCGTTGTTCCCAGGACGTATTTGCCAGCCGTTCAATGTGACGGGTCACAATTCCGTATATGTGACACATTGGTGGTCGCACTGATCCATCCGATAGGTTGGGTCCCAGTGCTGAACCTTTCCGCGCCAGTTCAACCGCTTCCGCGTTTCCTGATATGTCACTGTGTCCGGGGACCCAGCAGAACCGAATACTTTTTACCGGCAGTTTTGAGAGTGCTGTCCTACACCTATACACTAATCTCGACTTTATAGCCTTCGATGCCAAGGCTTTTAAGGCCGCTTGACTATCCACATAAATTGTGACGATTTCCTCCAAATTTCTTGCCAGTATTTGCTCCACAGATTTCGTAATAGCGAAGATCTCCGCCTTGAACACGCTACAGTCGTCATCCAGTCGGAAATGTTGCCTGAAATTGAGATCCTCGCTAAAGATACCCGATCCTGTTCCAATTTCCATTTTTGAACCATCAGTGAAAATGGACAGCCCCCTGAAAGGTAAGGAATCTTTCCAATCTTCTCTATCAGGGATCACTATTTCCGGGCATGATGTAAAATCCAGCAACGGAACCATGTAGTCCGTTCCTTTGTTGAGTCCTTCGTTGCATCCATGTCTGCTGAACTATAACAGTATTGATGCGTGACCCGACTCCGTTTGCCGCCAGAGGCCTGCTTCTCGTAACCTTATTGCACATTTAGCCGCTACAGAGAGTGCATGGTACCGCAGGTTCTTTAAGTTTAATATAACGTCCAGTGCCGCTTGTGGTGTGCTTCGTCTAGCACCTGTTATACACAGTGATGCCATTCGCTGTACACTACTTACCAGCATCAACTTATTTTCCGTTTCAAGAGCCCCCCACCAAACAAGGCATCCGTAAGTTACTATGGGACGCACTACAACTGTGTATATCCAATATACCATTGCAGGTTGTAGTCCCCAGCTTTTCCCCGGCAGGCGTACAAGGCATTTAGTCCTTTCTTCGTCCTTTCCTCCGTATTGCGTCTCCAGTTTAGTTTCCTATCCAAAATGACGCCTAGATATTTCGCCTTAGATGAGAGTTTCAATTCTACACCATCAATTACCGGCAGCCTAAAGTTCTCAATGAGGTATTTGCGTGTGAATAGTACTAGCTCCGTTTTCTGTGGATTGACATTCAGACCACAGCTAGTGGCCCATTCTGATAAAGATCGTAAGTCATCCTGTATGAGGTCGCTCAAAGTTGGAGCAAACCTACCTGTGACTAAGATAACGACGTCGTCCGCATAGGCCACAATCTTCCTTCCATTCCTCTCAAATGTCTTAAGAACGCCATTTACCACTAGTAGCGGGGATAAAACTCCACCTTGTGGTATACCCCTTGTCGCCAGCTTCCTCGCAGTATAATTTATTGATTTTAATTTATATTACTTAATTTGGACATAACACAAATTATTTCTAAAAAACTATTAACATTTTCCGTTATAAATAAGGAAACAACTTAACTTTTTTTTCCAGATAAATTACCTTAGAATTTATTTTAAGTTTTTGCATTAAAAATATGTTATTTTTCGACTACTGTTGTTACGAAAATCCTATCCGAAATTGCACGTTACCGATTAAAATGCATCAACGACATCTGCATAAGAGCCGACAGTCGCATGATGGTTGTAGAACCTTTTAACGTGCAGTTCAAAATTTAATACTATATGGTGTCATTGATCTAATTTGACTGATATGTGGTTGCTCAATAAGCGTCCATGCAGCACTCGGCTTGTTGAATTCTGATACAGAGCTCTGATGTGGTCTATTAATTCAAGTGGAATTCCTTTACGTTGGAGTGCGTGCCAGATCGCCTGATGATAAAGAGTATCAAATACTCTCGTGAAGTCTATGAAAATAAGATATAGTGGGGATCGCCATTCCACAGATTATTTCACTATGATTCGTAGACTGTTAACATGATCAAAGCAATATCGGTGTGGTCTAAAACCGGCTTGTTCAATGCGAAGATACGCTACAGCCTCGCGTGGATTATTGTGGCTAACACCTTGTTGACCATAGTTAAGAGTGTTATGTCTTTCCAGTTTTTACGTTCTGTGAGATCTCCTTTATTTGGTAGCTTAATTATGACTCCCTCACTTAGTTCTTCTGTAAACACTAGTTTACAGTCATTTGTAGGAGGGTATATATTATTTGATACGACCCAAAAGTGTAACACATAGAAGGAGTCATTTTAGACCCTATGTTTCTTTGAACCAAATTCGATTCATAACTTTTTAAGTCTTTTGATCCATGTCCGTCTGTCTGTCTGTCCGGCTGGTGCGCACGATAACTTTCGAAAGACGAAACCAAATGTTTGCACGAATTAATATTTTCCCAAAACTACTTAAGGTATTGAAATTGGGCAGCATGCCCGCCGCTTTTGGTACCTCCCATATAAACGCACCATTCCGCCCACTTCCGAAATCGAGTAATAATATCAATGCACCCAATGCAATCGTGTCCAAATTCGACATTTAGTAAATCTAGAGCATGACAAAGTTTTGGAGAAAAAACTGGAAGCTTAACCACGCCCCAAAGAGATAAAAAAATGTTAATTTATTATAAAAGTACACAAACAGGGATTCATGTATGATCATTGTCTATTTTCACATTGCTTCAACTTGGAGGCTTAAAGTGAATTTTAAGTCTACATTTTTGGAATCCTGTGCAGATCCTTAATCCCGTGTTTATCGGCAGCAGCCTAATCTTCTGAGGCCATGTTTTTCGTCCAAACGCACTTGTCTCGCCGAGCACATGTTTTGATTATGCGATCTAAGATAATATACCATCTTGTAGCTTGTATACACAATCGTAAGACTCTAGTTCGTTCAGCGTTTATTAAAAAAATTAATGTTTTCTTTTAAATTTACCCCTGACATCAAAGACTTTGTAATGATATGACCGTAATTATTATGTCTAAATGATTCCACCTACTTCAGAAAAAACTCAAAATTGCCGTAGAGACCTTACACACGAAGGGGATTTTAATAGGTTCCAAAGGGCCTCAAGGGTGCCAGTACCAACTTTAAACTTGTTTTCGTTTTTTTATGGGTTTGATCTTTCAAAAAAACCTCGCCGACCATTTTTTGAAATTGAAAAAAGTAAAAAATATCAAAACTCGCCAATTGATATTCAAAAATTCTATTTGAAATTCAGAAATAGCAATTCAAATTTTCTATTTGGAATTCGAAAAATAACAATTGAAATTTAAAACTCGTCAATTGAAATTCAAAACTCATCAATTGATTAGAAATTTGTCAATTAAAATTGTTGTAGTGGCTTGACTAATTTATTGTACTGCATCAGCGCGAGTACACAATTTTTTGAACAGCCTGAATACAAAATTTCTGATACACAAAAGTTGCCTCAGTTTATATTCAGATGTCGGAATTAGAATAAACATATATTTGAATACAATTTTCAATTGGGTTATCGGTGATGGTCCGTGAAGGCAACCACAGCCACAGCTACTTTCACCAGCTGTTACAACAACAACAACACCTAACAATCCTTTACACAAACCTTGTTATCTACAAAGGACCGAAATAGAGTTGCCAACAATGATCGTATGATAAACAGATTATATGCCCGATCGAGTGGCGATAAATTGAAAATCGGTATAAAGGATTATCACCCCAGCTACCACCGGCTGTTACAACAACAACAGCGATCTTCTAAATGCATTATTCGATCATATTCGATAAGAATCGTATGGCCCTACGCTTTACCTAATTCAATTTCAATTGAGCTAACAAAATATTATGAAAACTCCAGCCAAATGAAACCACATCTTATTTTTTTTTTAATTATTTAATTCGTAAGTTTTTAAATTTATTTTTTTTTTGGTTTAAATTAAAAATTTTTAACTTTGAGTTTTTATTATCATTTAAGGAAAATGGAAATAGGTAAAAGTGCGTAATTATTTAAATACCTCAGCGCTCTCTACATAATTTCCTTGGTTAAGCCCTTGGCATTGTGCTTTTATTAATGGGAATACATAGAAATTTCTACATTGCTTATTCACGTATTAAAACTGAAAAGAACTAATGATACAATGTTAAAACAATTTCAATACAATGAAAATTTAAACAAAAATAATAAAAAAAAAACTTTTTACAAAACTTAAAATTACTATAACAACAAAATAAGTTAATATAGTTTATACATACAAATTACAGTAACAACAACACATGACGTGCTGTTGAATGATCATCTATGTTTAGATTATTTGCATAGGTTCAACATATTAAAGTCATGACGACTACGATTCCTTTTGTTTAATTGTAAAAACAATTCGTATATGTGTTTACTAAACATTAAATAGACAATAAATAAATAAACGGATAAACGAAAATATTTAAAATATTAACGATAACCAGGCTGCAATCAAACAAAAGCCTCCACAAGTGGCTACTTGGATAAATGTCTTGTCACCGGTCAGAGCACGATAATACATGGGGCCACTGAATAATATAGTACCAGCTGCCATTAATGAACCAGTCTAAAATGGAAAAAGACAAAAAAAAAACAAAAATATTACATGCTGATTAATATTATTTTCTATTTTTGAAAATTGTTCACAAAGGATGTGAATTGATAAGAACTTAGAGCTTTTACCGTAAATATACTTAATTATTACTAAATACAAAAATTCTAAATTGAAAAAGCTTGACTAAACATAAAAAACCTCCTATCCTCTAACCTACTCCTTTTTCTTTTTTATTTGTAGTTTAAGAGAAAGAGAAGGAATCACAACAACAAAAAATGCATTTAATGTTGTAACAAAATTCTAAAATCCCCAAAGAAACAAGAGATAAATATTTAAGTAATTTATCCTTATATATAGAATTATAAATATTTACGATGTGAAATCGAATTATAAAAGTAACAAATGGATAAAGGAGACTCCATCTAGTGGTTGTTATTAGCAAAAAAAATATAAAATAAATAACATACATATTTACTAATGTCGTCTAATTGTAGGTCTAAGCAAATGTTGGTATGTTTCGCATTATTTTATGCTTTATACAAGAGAAAATTCTTAAAAATACGTCAATTATAACTGTTAAAGAATTATAATATTAAAAATGTAAAATAAAAAGATCTAATAGTAAACAAAACTAAGATATTCATTTAGACATAAGTAGTCACATTTAGGGAGTAGCGCATTATAGCTCAAAATGAAAAATTCTGAAAAATACTTTATTTTAAATGAAAATATATAGCAAATATAAGTAAAATGAGAAAACTACGAATGAACAATTTTTGTACAACTATTTTAAAATTAAAAAAAAAACAACCATATCGAAATAACACATACACATATATAAGCGTTTTGATTTATGTTCTAATGCTCCCTTTCCCTTACTTAAAATAAATGAATATTAAAAGAAAATAAAAAACAAATACTGCTTTTCAAAACCAAATTATTGGGGTAACAAAATAACAATATAGGAAGAAAAAACGCTAAGAGATACAAATACATGTGGTGCCAAACCGCAACAGCCTAACCCCACTTGACATTTATTCCGCTTGCTTGCGGAGGTCCGCGCTGGCGGGTTAAAATTGGATGTTTTATTCTCATTCTCTTTGGTTTTTTTTTTTTTTTGTTTTTTTTTTATGTGTATACTCGAACTGAAATAAAAATGTAAACAAATTGAAAACGAAAGAGAATACGAATTTAATTTCTCATAGGAACATTTGAATATGAAACACGAAAAACCTCCGACTAGCTTCCGAAAGTGGATCCGAAAATGGAAGATTGGCGGATCCAAAAACGGACAATTTTGCTGCCACAAACAAGGCGACGATGTGTCTTTTTTGGTATCCCTTTCGGATCCTAAAACGGACATTTCATCCGCCAACAGTCCGTTTTTTATTCCCTTTGGGCACGTTTCCGGACTTCAATGTCAAGTGGGACGTGTTAGTACAAAATTGGGTTGGTAGGAAATTTTATGATACATTTCAAGGTACATTGGGCAACAACTTTCTTCAAAGTCCTATGGTTGCTAGCAACCCTTTTCCGCTTACTGTAAGATTTTGTTGCTGTGGAGCAAACACAATCTAACAAGTAATGTACCTTGTTTGGTACATATATATTCATTCGGAATTAGATCCATTTGCTGATCGTGCCAATCTAAAAGGTTTCTATGGAAATTTCTATTAATTTCGTTTGCCTTCCCCCAAACAATGTACAAGTGGTTTGTTTAAGGTAAGGTAAGGTAAAGAAATACGTTGCATAAGAATCTGCAAGAAAGGTTAGACAATAAAAACAGCACTGATAAAATTCTGATCTTAAGTGAGGAAATAGGTATTTATGACTTGTGACCACAGATGTTAATTTTTTTACCAATTCTTTGGCTTTACGGACATTAAGCTCGACCTAAGGCGTTTTTTTTTTGGCCGAAGCCGAAGTTGAACAACGGCTTTATATGTAAACAAAAAAATTATTCATTTACAAACAAAAGCCTTCAACACGGATAAATTGTTATAAAAGTTATAACTTAATGATCAAATTTTAAACATTTTATATTAATTAAAGTGGCAGAATAAAATTTTTCATTCTTTTTCATGTAAACTAGCCTCTCTTTCTGAATAAAGCCGGCCAGCGGCACTAAACAGCTGTTCACTGGCAACACAACTAGATGGAGCACTTAAAAACTTGCTGTTTTCAAATATGAAAAAGGTGACCACTTCTAAGTTGCAGTTATTGGTTGGTACAATTGTCTTTGCTGTCATCATCATCTGTAGTTAAACAATTCTTCAATTCAGCAATACATATTTGAATCATATTTAATAAATGTACCACGCTATAGAAACTGCCGACGAACAAAGATCAAATATAATTTTGATACATGGCTGAAAAGAAAAATATTCGGCTTCGGTTAATGGGCCTATTTTTGTCATAGGCCGAATGCAGGTCAATTTTCAACTTTTGGCCGAAGGCCGAAACCGATTAATCGGTCGAGCTTAACAGACGCACACAATTTTCCATAGGCATATGAAGGGTATATGAAATTTGGAAATTTTTGCGAAATTTCTTATATTATCAGTACATTCATTTTGGAAAATAAAGAAGATATCTTGTGGTTCTTTTAAAAAAAAATTACTTCACGCTTAAAATACTTTGACATTTTATGATACGGATATGGATATCATATGGATATCATAGTGCGACAAAGAAAAACAATACCTGGGAAATTGTACTATTTTTCTGGTAGGTGCATTACAAGAATCTGATTTTCAAAATTTCCATAACACCCAATATCTTGAGTTACGGGTAAAATGCCGATTTTTCGTACCTTTACGCACTTTTAAGTCAGTAACGCGGGTAAATGTGAACCTATTTAAACTTTCACAGAGGATTTAGAAAGAAGAGACTTTCAGCGATATAAATAGTTTTTTTTTTTTTAAAGTTCAACAAATTCACAATATGATTACAAAAAAAATTAAAAAAAATATGGCAATTTATACATAAGGAATTACGACAAAACTGTGATGGCAGATTCAGTCGTTTCTATTCAACGTCGTCTTCACATTTCCTTACAGAATACCAAATTTGTGGCAATAGTCGTCGATAGTTATCGAAAACGACTACGAGAATACCGATTTTACACCGTCGTCACAAGACGAAGTCGTTTTGCGTCGACGTCGACAACGGGATTAGGGGCGATTGGGAAAAGTAATTTAATGAAATATTATATAAGAAACACCATAATCCACAGCTATATAGGTGAATTTACATGACACGAGCGACCTTCACCGGTGAACATGTACCACGTATTATGTGTGACTTCTCATATAACAAGATAAGTTTTAATACTAGTTTAGTGTGAATTTGGTCCTCTGCTTGATCTATTAAAAACACCTTTCTTTTGCAACTGGGGTTGGCTGACTTGGTCGACCCACATTAACGGATCGACTCCATTCAGAATAAGGCAAAGGCGCAGATGTTGTAAAGATCGCAATCAAAAAATGCTAACCTTTTAAAGACTGACTTTTCACTACATATACATTTTTGTACGTGTTTGAGGTATCTGCATAGTACCTATTTAATTCTATTTTTATTACAATCTGTCACAATATTTTGTAATTTATAACTAAACCTCTTTAATATCATTCAAGGCAACTTACCAAAACTGGACGGCGAGCAAGCGGCATGGCTAACAAAGCAAACGAATGCAAGAAATGGAAACGATTGGCCGTTTCGAAAACAGCTTTCGACTCCATTTGTTCTTTGGCATCGATTATTTTTATTAGTGCATGTTTGCCATAGGCTCCCATGATGACGGCAGTTGCACCACTTAAGCCGGCTAAACGAACAAAATGATAATTGCTTCCAGCAATCTCCCAAAGGTTCAATGGTCTTGGAGGCGGCAGGGGCACGACATCTTTTATTTGCTGCTTCGGTTTCAAACCCTATTTAAAAAAAATGAGTCCTTAGCACAAAAATGACCAAGATTCTGAGTAATTTTCATCACTTACAGCTCCATTTAAAACAGCAGAGGCTGATGTAATGACCGCTTGGCTAATGGGATTGCCCACAGCTACATAACTAAAAACTTCACCCCAAGACATTTTGTGAGGTTCGTTGGTGCACTTTTCTGTTTGTAAATGAAATAACTAGATTCCTTTCACAGAAGCCTCACAAAAACGGTAAATACAGAACGGGTTAACAAATGAGCAAAACAATTTGGTGCACTGACAATAGTTTCGAATGTGTTATCATTTCCAATGTTATGTTAACGAGAGCGTAAATAGAAGAAGAATATTTATTACACGTAGAAGAAAACTTGCGTCAAATTAAAAATCCAATATTGAGAAAAAGTCTAGTATGTAGGCTGATTTACACGCTATCCACCCATAACCCCTATCTCCTGTCAAATCAGTAAATTTTGATTTCCTATCCACCTTCCTATAAATTAATATTACTTTGCTATAATTTTGTAGTGTTTGTCTTTGCTTACTCCTACATGTTTTCTAATTGGGCTATCTAGCTTTTGTAGCTGAGGGGATATGAGTAGATATGGGTAGATAGCGTGTAAACCATACTTATGGACACGGCGTAGAATTTTAATTTTTTTCTTAAGTTGTAGGGATTTGACCTAAAACACGAATAAAATTGTATTGGGGACAGTCATAGTTTAGGAGATATCGTCCCTTAAAGTTGGAAACTATTAATATATAATAATAATATATACCCTAATATATACCCTATACCTAATGACGTATCGAGTCTATATATATATCATTTCAAAGCTTTCAAATAGTACATATACAAATTATTTTATTAACCCATTATGTACTGAAAATTAAAATTAACCTATTTTGGACCATGACTTTTTTTATTAAAAAGTATTTTTGCTCATGTTTGTTATTATCGATCTGTTAGAAATATGTTTTTCTGTTCTGTTCTGTTTTCTATTATTGCTAATAGAAAGCATAGACAAGAGCTTGTGTGTATTATGTTGACGTGTGGTCTTCGTTGATACCATTTTCGCATCGGTGTGTGTGAGCTTCACATTGATTGCTTGAAGCTTTTAACACTTAAGGTTGTGATAATGAGTGGAGAAGTCACAGCAAACGGCACTGAAGATGATGGTTTGGCAACCATCAAAATAGCTATCTGCCCTGCCAGCTGTCAACATAATACATTTCACACAACTCTTGTAAAACAAATTCTATTAGAGATAATAGAAAACAGATCTCAAACCGAACAATGAAAAACATATTCATAAATTATTTTTATTTTAAAAAATTCTTTTATATAATTTTTTTTTTCACCTAAGGAAAGAGGGTCATCAATCTATCCAATGTAAAAACAAAATTTCTATGAAATTCGTATGGTCGGCCATGGATTTACAAGGTCTAAAGCCACACTGATAAGGTCCAATGAGCTTTGCTAAGATGGGGTTAAGTCTTTCAAATAAAACACTCGACAGTCAGTACCTTGTATGCGATCCATCCGTTGTAGTTGGCGAACATTTTGAATTGCCTTTATTATGCACAGGACATGCATAGAACACTGAGATTCCAGTCATTAAGCATGCATTCCTTTAGTCAAGTCGAATTTAAAGCTCGTTGGTAGTCCTTTAAACCGTGCAGATCTCGTTTTGGCTCGGTGGTCGACATTTTTACAGCACAATCTGATTGTCCGTGACCAGATTTCCATCTATGTACTTACAGGTGAGGATCCCAGTTCCAAAACCTTTGCCCTTAATATTTTTGTAGAACCTTTTTGTACCCTGGCTCTGTATTTTCTGCCATTGTCACTTTTTCCACCTGATGAGGCGTTTCGTCTCTCTTCTTTTCTCAATATATCCTTCCGTAATAGCACGCGTTACCGATGGCTGAATTTTTGTCCTTGTGTGAAGCAGACAATACAATACAATCTTCAGACAATACGCGACATTCTTCATTCGTTGAAAAACTCCTTGAAAGTTCTGTTAACCCATTAAGGTATTAAGCTTTAAATATGATTTTTCATGGTTCTAACAGACGAGTAGTAAAAAACCAGATGTAAAGTAATAAAATGAGGCCCTTTGCTCCTTAAAGGATCGACGGGAATATACATATAAATATAATGTAATAAAATAAAATAATATGAAAAAACACCTCTGTTGAAAAAATATTTGATTTGATTTATTAAAAACAGTCATAGTCTAAAATGTTTATATGTTGGAAATCTTTTTTAATCAGCCTTCCAATGATATATATATTGTCTAGATCTTATGGGAGATTTATATGTTCCAACTTGTAGGGGTGATATATCCTAAACTATGTCCTTCCGCAAAAAAAACTTATTCTTGTTTTAGCTCAAATCCATACAACCTAAAAAATTAAAAATCTACGTCAAGTGTCCATATGCTAGACTTGTTCTATTTTCTTATTCATATCTTTTTTTTTCGAATTTATGCACGTTAATAAAACTGGTGGATTTGTTCTTTTTTTGGTCTATATTTTCTCGATATATCGAGTCTTATTACTTCACATCCTACACTCAAAAACTTGTTCCGTAATTTTAATTTGTGCCACATTGCAACTCATTCACTATAAGATTAAGCTCATCCAATTCCGATATGACAGTCCGGTCAAAACAGAAAATTGCGATCACTTTACGAAATGCTTTCTTATTTTGTGTCCGGACACTGTAAATGTTTTCTATTTATAATCATCTGTTACCTGTCCAACTGATGCAAGGGAACTGGTGAACATAGCCATAATAAAAATCAGCTGTTTAACAAAATCAACCATATGGTTTTTGTTTTGTTTTACTATTTATCACACAATTCTGGAAGACTGAAAATTGCATCGTTATGAACGGAACCACAGTCAGACGAGCCTTTAGCAGCTGCCCCAAACTATGGGCAAAGCAAGTACCGAACAATTTAAAAGGTAAAAGCAAGAGTTCACAGGAATGGTTGACGAGACAACTGACTGATCCATATGTGGAGAAGTCAAAAATGATGAACTATCGCTGCCGCAGTGCATTCAAGCTCTTGGAAATCGACGACAAATATCATATAATCAAACCAGGAGATTGTGTCATCGATTGTGGCGCAGCGCCAGGCAGCTGGACACAGGTAGCGGTAGAGAGAAGTAATGCCAATGGCCAACATGGAAATAAACCAAAAGGGGCAGTGTTTAGTATGGATTTATTACATTTACACGAAGTTCCAGTAAGGATGAAGAGACGACATACCACGTGATATGTATTCCCTAATGATATTTATGATTTTTACAGGGTGCTAAGATTTTTGGTGGCATGGATTTTACCAAACCCGAAAGCAAAAAACTATTAACTGACGCTCTTGCAGGCAGACAAATTAACTGTGTTTTGTCTGATATGGCGCCCAATGCAACCGGTGTCAGAATGCTGGATCAGGAGGTGATAGTAAATTTGTGCTACGACGTTTTACGATTTGCATTGGCCATGTCCGCACCTCATGCTAATCTTGTGGTTAAAGTTTGGGACAATGGTGACGTGCCTAGGTTGGAAAAAGATTTCCAACGTTTTTATGAAAAGGTTAAAAGAGTAAAACCACGATCCAGTAGAGGCGACTCAGCGGAACATTTCTTTGTGGCCCGGGGATTTAAGGGATTAGAAGAAATTATGAAGCAGAAAGAGATAACAACAAAATAGAGAATAAAAAAACAGAAAGTGGTTGTTTACCCAGTTTATCTGCAGAGCTTTTTTTATGAATTGTAAACGATTTAATATATCAATGGCTAAAAATTAAAAACGCGTATTTTAATTTTTTTATTTAACAGAAGGAGGAAAAAACTGAATGAAATCGAATCGATTTTCGTTATTTGACAGTTAGGGCTGTTATTTAATGTCTATACATTTTTTATTTATTAACATAAATTATTTAACTTTGTACGGAACATCTGTTAGGAGATCCCTACAATAATATGCAAAAAACGCGATTTCGTAAAAGCAATCGTTAGACTGTTAATTTTTGATATCGCCAAGGTACGTTTCATATTATAAATAAAATAAATCTGCGCTACGCGTCAAATTCATATCTACCATATTTGAATAACAATCCCAATTTTCTATAGCTATTAAAATTGTGCATTATTTAATTATTATAGAATTGAATAACCCATATCTCATTCAATGGGTTTTTATTTATTTTTTAATACATTTTATCCCTAATAAAAACCATTAACCACAATTGTTACTTTTACATTTTAATATAAACTAAGTCGCTTTTAGCAGTATCCCCACAACCGTTTTATACGACTTTCGTGTAACGTGTTAGTTGATTTATAAGATCGTACATCCACTTAGGTTGGTCAGCCGGCACCATATGTCCAGCATTGCGTACCAAAATCTCTGTCAGATGACCAGCTTGTTTAGTGTAACCAGCTACTTCATCATCGACGCGCCAGATATGCCGTGGTGCTACCTTGTAAAAATCCGCTTCATTGAACTTTAAATGACTCAAAAAGTTGCGGGTCAAAGGATAGCCGACGATGATGTCCAACTGTCCATTGTAAAAACAAATGTGGTATTTCTTCAGCAGTTCTCCGATCCAAGGCGCCACACTATCCATAAAATCATTCTTTAGGAACTTCTCCACCTTATTTTCACCGTCAGAATCATGAAACGTTAAATTGCCTACATGAATGGAACGCCGTGTTTCTGACGACTGTATAAAATTACCCATATCACCATAATGGTTGCCCTTGCTGTACAAATAGTTGTAGAAATAATCAAAACCAGTCAGATTGCTAAAGAGAGACATGTTTCCCAGAATAAGATGTTCGAAAGTATCATAAGCACAGCCCATATCGTGATGAGCAATGCAGTCGACAACTTTTGCTTCGGCAACATGAAATTGTTGAAGACCATGGTCATCAATCAAACCCAACTGGTAAAGGTAATCGCCGTAGTTTATCTGATGAATAGGATCCGAAAATCCATTGCCAATAGCCATTCCCTTTAAGGGAATATTGACTCGTGCATTTTTTGATTTGTCTATTTGATACGCCAGGGCAGGAATATACTTGCCAGCATATGATTCACCTGTGATCCAAAAGCCACCAAATGGAGCCCACTTAAATAATTCATACAACTGCTGCATAGCCTCATGCAAGTTCTTGCCAACATCTTCTTCATTTTTAGCGTAGCCCTCATCGTGATCACTGAAGGAGAATCCCGTGCCTACCGGGTTGTCAATGAATATCAAGTTGTGATTTCGACTCCAAGTATATTCACGCTTCTGCACCCTGCCATGGTTGTCCAAATAAAATGGTCCATTTTCTGCGAATAGCCCAAACATCGAAGAAGCTCCCGGACCACCCTGCAGCCACAAGACGACAGGTGCGTAAGCTGGATCCTGTTCGGCTGGGAAGTACCAGAAAAACATATTCGAATTGTATTTCGGATCAACTGTCAAAAGACCGCTATAACTCTCAACGTTATGGTATTGGGAACCAACAACCTTTGCATGTTGCAGTATCTCCTCTCGTGGTACACTCTTGTTGTGTATAAGAGGTGTCAGAAAGAGTGGTTCGCCCGGGTTCCCGCCATCATTGAATAATCGATACCTGGGATATGGGTTCATAGACCCATTACGGAAGTTATGGCTTTCTCCAGCGTCCACTCTGATTATCCCCAAGAAGCCAATGAATCCAATAATCGTCACACAAGACCTTACAAAATGCTTCATGATGAGCATTACTCCCGCACAGTGCTAAAATCGATTTTACGAAAATAGTGATGCGACAAAATTATAATAAATCATCTGCAAAATGTAAAAAGTACCGGATTTTAGGGCAGCGTTGTATGTTCAAGCCACAATACCACAGAGAGTGGCTTAACAGAGTTGTACAAAAACTGTGTATATCAGTACCGAGTACTCGATTCCATATGTACACAGAAAAACATACTTTTACCCAAGATGTATCAATTACAAGGTGGTGTCATCAGCTACAACATTTTCACAGCAACAAGAACAACAGGGAAATTGTTTTTGTATTTTATGACTATGGCTGTCAAATTTAGCAGATTTGATTGTGGTGTTTGTTGCCCGCGAAGAGTCAATAGGTTAAAAAATAAAAATAAATTAAATTTCCTGAAGCAGTATTGATTGAAAATATTCGATAGATAATTATCTTTTCACACAGTTATTAAAAACAATACATTTCACAATCTTTCATTAAGAATTTGTTAACGAACATGCAAACGAATGTAAACAAAACAACCATTTGACAGTCCTCGTCATAAATACAAATAAAAAAAGTTTTCTAACAGCTGACATGTCAACACCACCTTGTAATTCATACATCTTGCTTTTACCAAATTGCCTAAAATGATGGTCTAGTACATAAAATTGAAAGAAATATAGTGTGTATTGAAACATAATGGGAATGAGTGGAAGAGAAGTACAATAAGTACGAAATGATCAAGAATAATTGTGCCACTGTTGGACGTTTATGGTCTAGTGTCAGCAAATATTTGCATCCAGAATATTCAAATATTACTATACCAATTTAGGCAATTTTACGTTGAGTATAATATAGTTTTCGGCTGAATTGCACTGTGTGAGGTCTGATCAGAAAAGTTAAAATGCCATTCTCTTCAGCTCAGAGCTAGGAAACCGAAATTCAAGGTTGGTACAGGCGCCAAGGTCCAAAATAGGGGCCTTTTAAACATTATAACCCCCTATGTGATTGTACTTAAACTAATAGCTTTTTATTTATTTCACATCATTTCTTTGATCACATCAAGATGCGGCCAAAATGCTTATTTTCGCATCCATGAAAGATGCGGAAAAATGCATAGAGTTGTACTCTGAAAAGCTCAATTTAAGCGATTTTTCATAGTAATGTTGATTCGGCAACCACCATTTTCGTTGTTTGTTTACATTCATCGGAAAAAATGCCAAACAACATGAACGGAAAAAAAATTTACATTTTTGCCAAAATAGTAATAAATGATTATTCCAATTAGTTAAAACCATTCGCGAAAACCTCCTCGAAAAACTCCGAAACAATGTTAATAGGTTTGTGGCAGGAAAATATTGCAGGTTTACAAGGCAAATGGAAAAATGTGTGAGCAAGACAACAGCTGACAATATGCGAAACTGCAGTGTAAAACCACTTTTTAGCATTCCGCATTTTCAGCTCAAAATGTGAAATGCTTTTTTAGTGTAAAAAGGCTATAAAAGTGTTGTAACCACTATTTCAACCATGTTTTTTTATGCCTCTATGGCAACTCCGAACTAAGATAGACTTTTTTAACCTCCATAATCTTGCTTTTAGATATGTTATGATACCCTTTTTTTTAAAAAAAATATTTATAAAATACCAATTTCTCAAAAACTGGATCCAATCTGACACTTCCAAATGTACTTAAGCACTCAAGGGACTCCCGCTAATAGTTCGAAAAGGATTCATCGAAGTTCATTTTTTCGACTATCACAGTGTTATTATGGCATGCAACTTGCCAAAATGATGCAGGGCAAAATTTACGTACAGCTCTCAGAATTGAGTACCAAATCAATGAGCTGAAAAATGTTATACTGTGTAATTATATAGTCGAGTATGGCCAGAGCAAACTCCCATGGACGAACGATGTTTGCTATAACAGTAATGATTTACGGTCATATTTATAAATAAAGCAAAAAGAAAGCTAAAATTATATGAAGAAATGAAGCAAGACCGTTAGTACTAGAAAAAGTGTTCGTTATAAATAGAAGTTCGTTAAAAACGGTTGTCTTTGAGACGAATTTGACCGTATTTTATATTGTATTCACATTGAATACCCGATAAAATAAGTATTCGGTTCCGAAATACTGAATACTTTTACATCTCTAAAGCTAATGCATTTCTCTTCGTTTGCATTATTTTGGTTCGATTAACCGGGCGGCTGACCGCTGATAACAAAGTTTTGCAGTAAGTAAAGAAAGACGGGCGTTCTTCTCCTTATCTAATAGGCACAAAAAAGAACAGCCCACTCAGCATTTAACCAATCATTTCCATATTTTAATATTGAAAGTTTGTCTTTTGATCGCAACAAGTGAAAATAGTTGTGGCGTGAACCTTAATACACAATGAAAATTGCAAATCATTCCTTGGCTAGATCTGCCATTTGCCTTGTGCTGCTCTTGATGGTGTGTGCAGGCATTGAGGGGAAACGAGCTGGCCATCGCAATGGTTTTATGAATCCATATCCCAGATTTAGGGAATATAATGATGGTGGAGATCCTGGCGAGCCTCTGTTTCTTACGCCGCTAATAGAAAACGAAACTATTCCACGGGCTCAGATTCGTGCAAAAGCAAAAGTTGAGGGCACCCAGTACCATGGTGTGGAGAGTTATGCTGGCTTTCTAACCGTAAACAAAAATTACAACTCGAACATGTTTTTCTGGTACTTCCCTGCTGAAAACGATGCCGACACTGCCCCTGTTGTTTTGTGGTTACAAGGCGGCCCCGGAGCTTCTTCGTTGTTTGGACTTTTCACAGAAAATGGCCCGCTCTCAATAGATGAAAAGGGGAAGCTACTGAAACGCAATTACACCTGGAGCGCAACACACAATTTGATTTATATCGACAATCCTGTGGGTACAGGATTCTCTTTTACGGAAAGCGATGATGGCTACGCCAAGAATGAGAAGGACGTTGGCCACAATTTGCATGAGGCAATGCAGCAGTTGTATGAACTATTCGATTGGAAGAATTCGCCCGGCTTTTGGATAACCGGAGAATCGTATGCTGGTAAATATGTCCCTGCTTTGGCTTACCACATACACAAAGTCCAAAACTCAATTGACACCCGGGTGCACATACCTCTGAAAGGTATGGCCATAGGTAATGGACTGTCGGATCCCATCCACCAGCTGAAATATGGCGATTACCTATATCAATTGGGATTGATTGATGATCATGGACTTCAACAGTTTCATGATGCCGAGGAAAAGGGTGTTGAATGCATTAAAGCGCACGACATGGACTGTGCATTTGATGTGTTCGACAATCTTCTAAATGGCGACATGGTAAATGGATCGCTGTTTAGCAATATTACTGGGTTTAGCTACTACTACAATTACCTTCACAGTAAAGGAGACAATTATGGTCAAATGGGCGATTTCTTACAGTCATCCACTACCAGACGTTCGATACATGTAGGCAACCTAACGTTCCACGACTTGGAAGGAGAGAACAAAGTGGAAAAGTTTTTGAAACGAGATGTTATGGATACGGTCGCACCTTGGATTGCTGAACTTTTAAAAACTTATATTGTATGCATTTACAACGGCCAGCTAGACATAATTGTGGCCTATCCATTGACCCGCAATTATCTGAAACAACTAAAGTTCGATGCCGCTGACAAGTATAAAGTGGCACCGCGTCAAATCTGGCGTGTCGATGATGAAATTGCTGGATATGCGAAACATGCTGGACATTTAATTGAGATTATGGTGCGCAATGCTGGTCATATGGCGCCAACTGACCAGCCAAAATGGATGTTCAATTTGATAGATCATTTAACCCATTACAAAAAGGTTGTTTAAATCGGAACATTTGCTGAAAGCTGTTCATATTGAAAATTCCATATTTAAATTGTTTTAAATTGAAATGTATATACAAATTTTTTTCTTTATCATTTGGTTATGTACGCATAAGCTTTATTATATCTTTAATAAATATTTTTGAAGTTATAAACTATAAATCATTTTTGAATTAAGTATTTAACGTTCTGAAATCATTGAGAACTATTTTTTGATTCGGACAATGGGCCTACAGTTGATAGAAGAATTACAAGCTTTTAAGTAGACAAATTTCAATCATAACTTAGAAGCGAAAATTATCTTGAGCGGTGTTAACTGGTAGCTACTGAACATTCGTTTACGAATATAAATGCGACTCTTTTATGAATCGTAAATCGTTCAATTAAAGTAGCCGTTGCATGATAGTTAGAACACGCGAATATCTGGAGATCCAGGAATCGATTCCCGTCCAGTCATCTACATTTCTTTCATTGGTGATCCCCTCGATTTGTCGACAGCAACTTCGCAGTGTCGATTTAATGGATCGATTCCCGTCCAGTCATCCACATTTCATTCATTGGTGGTCCCCTTGATTTTGTCGATTCAATGGGCATGTCTAGTAAAATCTTCTCAGAAGGTGTGAGTCTAAATAAGAAAAGAGTGTTAGTTCACAGTTAAATTAATAAACGGCAACGGCCTTTTTCTTCAGATAAACCAGAATGATTTTAATTAAATTTGGGAATGCAAAAATATAAAATACAAATCCTCTCCAACGTTAATATTAAAACCTTTAGCTATTTATTTATTTATTATTATTTAATAAAACATCTTAATGTATGCGTTATTTTGCAAATAAATAAAAAGTACCTATACAAATGTACATTTTGGGAATGTAAATAAAACTAAAATAATACTGATATGGTATTACATATTAGAAATAAGTAAATCATAGTTAAACCAAAGGTAAGATCCTTTATTTTATTATAATTAAGCATTTGAAATTAAAATCGATGGTCTCGTATAATAATATGGTATAATATTATAAGTTGACATATAATTTGTAAATTTTAGAATGTAAAAACCTTTAAATTCTAACTGTAATTCCTTGCCAAGCACTGCAACTAAAAGTTAGAGCAAAACAAATGAAACTGAAACCCTTAAATCTTATTGAGTCATCAGCGTCATCTAGAAAACTTCCCTGAAATTAAAAATTTCCTTGCTGCTGTTTATTCAATCGATATTGTACTAAATCATCAGTGGAAACACTCCAATACAACTCTATACGCACAAGCATGTGCTTGACGTTATCAAGAATGCAGATGTGTCAATTCCCCCCAGTTTTTTTTTTCACCAGTTCTATTTTGACAATTAAACCCTGTTAACGCGATTTTTTCTACGAATGTGTGAATAAAGATGAGTAAAAGCAACTATTGTAAATCTAATTTCTGATAAATGTTAATAAGTGCGAAGAAAAAATGATGCACCAATTGCCCTAACTAAATGCATACATATAATGATTGTGAAAAGACAACAATAGAAGAATTTAATAACAAAGGGCTGATGAAAAAAAATTCGCAACCTCAAATACAAAATAAAACATGAAATTTAAGAACAGCCGGGGTTCGCGTTCGGGCGGTAATATGAAGAAATCTTTGTGTAAATCTTCGCTTCGTTGTTGGCTGTGGATTTTTGTTATTGCATCAGCTATAGTAGCGGCTGAGGCAGAAACAACAAAACAACAACAAACATCAACTTTATCATCAACAACAACAACGACAATTGCTGAAGAGGTTTCTGGTAGTAGTAGTGATAGTGACGGTGGTGGGGTGAGCAACACAGTGAAGGTATGAATGAGAATGGTCGACACATAAATATTCTAAAAGTCGTCATTTTATTTAAAAACAAATCAAAACAGTCGATTTTCACTATAATATAACGTGTCTCATGCGTGTCTGCATATGTTTTAGGCATGCACCGATTTGGCCCGCGACGAGGAAACCCTAATGGTATTTTCAACATTAGGGGGCGGTTTAACGGCGATCGATCCGATAACAAGTGAAATACGCTGGACCATAGCGGATGGTAATTATGATAGCATTTATTTTCTACCCACACATAATTACATACATAAACATATGTATATGTATAGCTGATGGAACATCTGTTGGTATTGATGTACTTTGTGATCATGCGACAATGTAAATAAACACTCGTGAATGGTCATTGACTAATTTATTAGTTAGTGGGGACACCACTCAGCTTATGCTCTATTTCGTAGTTAGCGTATCTATAAGTTACCAACCTTTAGAGCATATTGTATTTTGGAAAGACGTTGGCAATACCATAGTATACAAGTCGTATTTCTATTATAAATTTGTTATTGCAAAGTAAAAGAACATCCTAGTCTTGGGTTTTAAGATGATTTAAATATTGCAAAATATTTTATTGTATTAAGTTTTGGGTTGATGTATGTATAACATTTTCCCAACTCTTTTGTGTAATGCAATAAGAAAATGTGGTTCCCTTAATGGTAACTGCTAAAATACTTATTTTTCCTAGTTGGAAAAATCCAGCACACAATCGATAGACTTATAGATCCTTCAATGATATTTCTAGCTCTTTGTAACAGTAAAGTTTATGACAATAGCGTTAACAGTAGCAACAGAAATTAACCAAATTAACGCACATACCTGTTAATTGGAAAGTTGAATGAGCTGATTTAGTCTTGTATGGAATAACATGTTGACTTTATTGGCTTTAAGTTTATGTATATAGCGGTTTTTTAATGCTTTAATTTACTTGATTTGTATACGGTATAGATTTATAGATTTGACTGAGAATGTTAACATTGAATTATTGCAGGCTTATCGGTATTATCCTTAAAATAACTAGAGTCCGCTGAAGATTTGAAGTTTTGAAATTTTCAAAATACCTCTGCTGAATAGGTATATAATTTTATAGCAAGCAATATTATTTTTTATCATTCCCCTAAATAGATACTTTCTTCGCTGTCTCGTATTTTATTATTCGTAAGTTTTTGTATTTACCAAAATTTCGAAGCTACCGTAGTACAAGTTCTTACATATACTTTGTACTGAAGCTGTACTTAGAAAATTTTTAAAAAGATACTGATTCCTGTATTTTAACATTAGCCATAGTAATATGCTTCGTAACCGACCATCTGTGCGTGTGGTTTTAGTGTCCATTCTAACACTTATTATCTTTTGTGACGCCCACTTGTTACGCTCGACTTTTCTTTCCCTTTCTGTATTTTAAATAACATATATAGAGAATATACTTTTGAAAACAGTGCTATTTTCCCGACCGCAATTGTACAAACACACTTATGTTTTGTTGCTTTCACGGAATGACGAATCTATTATTTTATATACATACATATGTATATGTATATATATTGCGCACACTATGTAGTATAGTTTGTTTTTATGTGCGTCCAACAATGTTTTGATTTTATTAAAAAAATACGGGCCATATAAACGATATTCAATACATGGATATATGCTAAATTTATATCTGTGCATACTATATGCCGATGTCAGAAGCAATTAAAACTTGAAAAGACATTTTTAAAAATGCATGTTGTAAGTTGGAATAAGAATTTTTTCAGTAAAATGAATTTACTATGTTGTGGTTTTGGTTTGAATGCATTGTAGTCGACATACATATGTATAGCCATAATTTGTTAATGTAGAGATTTCCTATTGGCAGCAACTTATGCAAAAATTTATTCCATACTAAATATTAACATGCCGTAAACAAGTTTAATGTTCACTTCGTTTAATTTTGTAATTCCGTCCGTAGGTTGCAAGAGTTTTTTCCTAACCTTTGACAAGTTACAGGCCGTTCCATCAATGTGATAGTATTTCGCATTTATATATAAATTAACTAAATTAAATGTGCCATGTTTTGCTCTATGCTGCCCAGTGTTTTTTTTTTTTGGGCAATTCATATTTGAAATTGTGTAATTCTGGCACAAAAGTTTATTCCTGTGCATTGTTATTATACTGCCAGGTCTTTTATGTATTTATATTACTTGATCGAATAATAGTATACTGTCAAATGAATCATTTTCTTTGGTTAACGTAAAATTATATTTAATTATTTTGCCTATGCCTGGATGAAACAGATATTTTTAGTATTTTTGTAATAAATACAAAGCAAGATGTAATACCGAGATGTGATAGTAATATATAACTAATATATGTATAATTAAAATGACATCAATAAATTTTTGCCGGTGATTTTCAGTTATTATTAAAACTACATTTCGCAGTACTAAGAAGCGCTTGCCCGTCGATGTCGTTATTCTGCTTATAAAATACTCCAACTTCCAAGAAGAGCTTGTGCCATTCCTTATGATTTATATTTTATAGGCAGAATGAGGCGTACAATGTTACATACATGTTGAATATATTTTATAAAACTTTACCCTATAAACTCATTTGATGTATTTAATGTAAAAAAGAACATGTCATTTACTATGTATTTTAATGGGCTTGCTATTTGCTACAGTTTTTTTTAATAATGATTGTATTGAAAGTAAGAGTTGTACAGATCACTCGATGTATTGAACGTGCCGACGTCATTCTGTACACAATTTTACATTCATATGCGATAAAAGTTAATACGCCATTGGGGTTACATGTGAAGCAATTATTATTTTCTTCGTAGTAATGATTTGGTATTAAAACCAGTAGATTAATTTTTGATGGTAATTTTTTGTATAAATATTCAAAATCTTTAATACAATTTTTCAAGCATCGTTGGCGATCAATTGCAAATTCTAAAAATTAAGTACCTATGTTTATTTTAAATAACAATGTTACTATTTTATTTGTATAGTCTACTTATCGGTAAGTTCAGTGCACTTAGTCATACGTCTGTGCGAATATAAACGTTGTGCACTTGTTAAAAGTTCAAAGTTCATTTGAATAAATACGTGCGATGTTTAGATATATCAATAGTAAATAAGGGGTTTGCAGTAAGCAATTATTTGCAAATTTGAAGTACTGAAAGTAAAATGATCAAATTGAAATTCTATTTAATATGGTCAAAGTTCATTTATTACTTGTGAAAGAATAAGAGGTTACTGTTTACTTTATTAGTAGATGTAATTTGGGATTAAGTTTGAATATTTTTTTATATTTGTGTTGTGTACAGCAAATGAACAAAATATTCAAATAGGAATAATGTGCCTCATACTTGTCGTACTTGATCAACAGTTATTATTTCAAAAACAAATCGAGGCAACCTGCAAAAAATAATTTAGATCTTTATGACCTGTCTTCAAGAGACGAAAAGTATGCTTCACCTGTATGGTATAAACCAGCAAAATTTCACCTTACAAAAATGCAAATCATACAAAAGATATGTTTAAAAATGATAAATTTCAGACCCTGGAGATATTCCACACTAGCGCTATATAATGAAACTGGTTACGAAATATTCACAGATTTCATACTTTGACAAGTATTATGCTATAATAAGTGTACCACGAAATTTCTCAAAACTGAAAGTTATTGTTCTATAGCTGACTATTTTAAAAAAAATAATATAACTTTTCATACTATAAAATAGCTATATTTTTGACTTTTTTTTGTAATCATTTAGTGAGATGATTGAGAAAATTTAAAACGGTTCATATTTACCCGTGTTACTGGCTTATAAGTGCGTAAAGGTACGAAAAACCGAACTTTTACCCGTAACTCAAATTTTTTGGGAAATTTGAGACACAGATTCGTGTTATGCTCAGCAGCACCTACAAGTAAAATAGTATAATTTCCCAGGTATTGTTTTTTTTGGGGCTCTGTTTCATAGAACAATGCATGTGTCCCTAACGCACATTTAGATTGAAGTAGCATAAAAGGTTAAAGTATTTTAAATATGAATTAAGTTTATTAGAAAACACCAACATATCCTCTTTATTTTAAGAATATACTGATCACATAAGAAATTTTGCTAAATATTATAAATTTTTATAGACACTTCAAGTGGCTTCTTGTTCGAATAGCACGATATTCCTATTTTTTTCTTTCCTTTTTTTTTGTTTTTTTTTATTTTAACTTTTATATTGGAGCCTTATGGGTCATAACTGTTGTTTTTTTAACTGTATTTTTTTTTTAAATAAATTTATTTAAATTTAAATAATTTATTCAATACTATTATTATTCATATATTGTACATTGCTTTTTAACCTTTATAAGTTTTTTTATTGTAAGTATGTATATTGGTTTTTACTTAACTTGGCCCCTAAGCTTTTAATTGCAAAATATAAATAAATAAATAAAATAAATGGTACAACATTTTGACTTCCACTGTAGCTTAGTTTTATTATATAAGTTTCCTGTGTTTCAAAAGGTTTAGGGGCTTATCAATTTTGCAATGGTGCATTTATTAGACGTTATCACTATGCACATTTCACTGAGCCAAAGTAATCTTCTAGTAGTATGTGTCTTCTTCAATGTATTGCTAGAGAAATTTATGAATTTATTTCATATAATATATCAATTGTATTTTTTATGTGTCTGTACACCTTTGTTTCGACTGCTTGGTACTCAGGCACAGTTATATACTGGGGAAAGAGGCGGCGGATGCAACGAATGAATCGGTTCGACCACCAATGTGTCATATATACCGCATTTATATACCGTAACATTGAACGGTTGGCAAACGTATCCTGGGAACAACGCACCGACTATACTACGTAGTAAAGATATTTGTCTAAGACGAGATGGAAGACGAACCAGAGTGATCTGGAGCTGGATAGAAAAGCTTTCAGACGACTAATGGGCATTATTACAGTACAATGTGAGGTTAGAGCCTTTACGAACTGGAAAACGACACTAGAGGACTACTGAAGATTGTGTGACGATGAGGGGCAAATTCAGACCATTGAGCATTTGCTTATGATTTGACCTGGCTCAAAGACAGAGGACCTTAGTGCCCCATGTATTCTTACTACTGTATTTAATACATAAAGTTGAAGGAGAGAACACGCCGGAATTCTATCTCCCTTACCCCTTTTGAATTATCTTCTTTTTAAAAGACACTAAAATGTAATCATTAACATTGTTTTCAATCTTTGCAAATATTGACTGACATTTTTTTAATTAGCTGCGAATGTTTGCTTACAATACTTTAAATTATGTTAAATTTCATTAAAATCTCTATATTAAGTATTGGCTGAAAGTTGGCGATTCTGTAAAAGTCAATTTTTTTTATGATAGATAACAGTAAAAACTTGATTTTGTTATTTTCTAGCTTATTGTTAAGGCAAAAATTATATTTATTACATTTACAGTATTAGAGTTTTTGTAGTTAGTATTTGATTAAACAAAGCAAATAACAATGTGTAATATTAATAATATTATATAAATACGAATATTAATTGATTAACAGAACGCCAATGCCATTGTTGTGAGTAAAACTTAAAATCAGTATACAAAGTGTATTTAAGTCGCAGATTTAAGTTAATGTAAACAACAATTTTTAAATTAAATACCAAATGTAACATGAAAATCCTGGTATACAGAGAGAAAATGTTGGGTTTGTTAAGTTTATAAGATTCCTTCTATACAATTTTTCAAAAAATCCAAATGTTAAAGAGGCAAGCAAATTCAAAACGGAGAGCAGCTTGAATATTTTTATTTCCGGAAAAATTATAATTTTAATCTTGACTACTTGTATTAAAAGTTGAAAAATATTGTAAAGAAAGGAAAAGTAATGTAGGCAAAAAAACAACACAAAAAAACAACGGACACCAGGTTTACACAACCTTTAAAATAAAAGCAACCTTTAAAGCACGTTCAAGTGCAAGTTCGAAAAACTCAATATATTCACATATTTTCAGAAATGTGTTTATGTGACCAATCAGGTCCGTACCAACTGAACTTGCAGCTTGCACGTGTTAAAAAATATGTTTAGGGTCCCATCTCAGACTATTATCAGAATACGATATAATTTAAAAATATGGTGCATAAGACAAAAACCTTTGTAATTTTTTTCTATGTCAGATTAAAATCGATACGATTGAGTATATTAACATTTGCTTATTCAGCTGCCATATAGAACACATTTCTGTTGTTAAGCTTTTCATTGCATAATATGTGTGTGAAGTTGACGAAGCGGGTATAACCGCAAGCAAACATTTAGCTTATTGTCGCTAAAATTAGTACATAAAATGTTGGCTAGAATGAATGACTCATTAATTTTTAACCGCTCATTGACTCGAAGTCTTAACTGCATGAAATCGTTTCAACTAATAATGGAATATTTTATTTATGCCCGTAAGTGGTAATATTTGTTGCAAATGTACAGTTTCTCAAAGCTACTGTATCGATAAAGTGCTATATTTATTCATCGAAATTTCTTTACAAACCTTACCCTATGTTTCGTCACTTATGTAGAGAACGAAAGTGTCTCTGTTCTTACCGGTACGGATACCTGTTGCAAAACCTTTGCTTTTTACATTTTGGTAGAATTTTCGGGCTTTACCTCTATTCCTGTAATTTTTGATATCCTGGCTCTCTCGTTTCTTCCATAGACACTTTTTCCGCCTAAAGGGGCGTTTCATTTCCCTCCTCTTTTTATTTTATCGTTCCGACATTGCACGTGTTGTCATGTGCTGCAGTTTTGCCTTGTATGCAGCATCCATATCCACAGACATTACGCAAAATTCCTCATGGTACCAGGACTTGTCTGAGTGTGGTTTTTTAAAACCCAGCACGGTCGTGGCGGCAGTGGTCATAGAATTCGCAAAATGCTGCCATTGTGTGTCGGGAACATCAAAATTAGGTTGGCTTGTTTGAAGAAATTGAGACAGTTGGTTAATGCAGGCATTGGCTATCTCGGCTGTATGTAGCTTTGTAATGTCTTGCATTCGTTGCGTTTGGTTGCGAGGGTTATAAGCAAGTATCTTGGCTGCAACTAGGTGGTGTCAATATTTGCACCGCGGATCATAACCCTACCGATAACTTGTGCTTCTCTCCGTTATCCATTGTGCTGTTTACAGATTCCGTTCTCAGAGTGTTACAGCGATTACAAACACGAAACCTCTTGTATTCATGTGGGGATCTAATCTGTACGCACTAATAAACATTTGCTTCTTGAAAGGCAATTCGTATTTGGTACTTAAGATACATTACAATAATGTGATTTGTTTGCAATGAGAACCTAATAAAAAATATCAATGATATCGACACAATGTTTGTTTACACCAGATCATTATTTGTAATTCCTTTTGCATATACATATCTATTGAAGAGATTAGGGGATAATTTCTTTCAATAGGTAGCTCTTACATAATTCCGGATTTTTGAGAACTGCAAATTCCATACTAAAAATTATAGATATGGACAATTCCATAGTCACATACTTGTTTATCTTTTACTTATTTATCTTTTTGTGTAACAATTAAGCAGCTCTGTATTTAGTAAGAGAAGCGAAATCATCTAAACTGATGGTCCTAAAATTATAGAAAATAAATGTCAGTTTTTTCTTTTTTTTTCACAAAAACACAATCAAAGACTTTCTTCTTACATTTTATAAAACGTGACGTGACGTTGCGTGATGTGACATAAATTTCATTTTTGCTAATTTAAGACAAAAATCCCGGGAATCCCGGCCAGTTTTTTGTCCCGGAATGTGACCGGGATTTCATTACGCTTATTGAATGCGTCAATATCAAAATGTTTGATGGGTTAAAATGCACTTGGACCATAAATTGTTTAGTGTTAAAAATTTTTACCATAAAATTACCAATTGATGACTATTTTCTTGAACATAACTATCGTCTTCCGTCTCTCGATGTTTTGTTTATTATTCAAATATGCTTTCATATAGAAAAATTTGACTTTAAATTCGAAAATGGATTTGCAATACCATGTCAATGAGTGATGAGTTGGTGTATTCGGTGATTGTACATTTGGGTGTTTGGTCTGAATGATAATAACACTTTTCACCGCTTTATCCGAAGGAGTACGAATCTCAAAAAATCCCTTCATATTTCAAATTACCCATAAAATAAGCGTTAAATCTAATTGTCGCGATTCCACCTTTAGCCATTTGGTCTGGGTGATGGTAACAGTTTCATCCCATTTTCGGGTTTGTCCTCCTAAAAGTTCGAAATTCTTTCAAATCGCGCAATTGCTCCATAAAATAAATATTCGCCCCCAATATCCGCATTTCTAACTTCAGGTATTTGGTCTGGGTGATGGCACCAATTTGATATGAATTCACAGCGCACAACTACTCACTAAAAAAAATACTACGCCCCATTTTTGGTATTCTACCTTAAGCCGTTTGGTTAAGTTTTTTTTTAAGGGGTAACAATTTTGAAAAATCTCCTCATGCAGATTTTTTCGATCACTGTGGACTTTTCTGTGGAGATGCCCATCTAATTCTATAAGAAGCATTCCCATAGAGATTTTTGCGATACTCTCTTTAGCCATTGGTCTGGTGATGATATAAGTTTTAGTCCTTTTGCGGCATTTTTAGCACTTAAGAACGTCCCTAAAAAGACGAAGTTTAAAAAATCACTTCGTGCAGCTCTCTAATTCTATAAGGATATTGCTAATGGTACCGGTTTTATCCCTTTTTGGACTTTTTACCCCAAAAAGTACGAATTTCGAAAAATCTCTCCTAGCAGCCCTATTGTTCTTTAAGAAGCTTGTTCATATAAATTTCCACGCTGATAGCTTTTGCCGTTTTGCCTGGATAATGTTACCAATTTTCTCACTTGTTAGACCTTTTTCCCCTATAAGTACGAATTTCAAAAATCCCTTCGTTCACCACTCCAAGTCTATAAGGAGATTGCTCATGTACTGGTTTCACGTTGATAGCGTGTCTGAGTATTAACAAATTTTCGGATAAACATTATTTGTATGTTTCATTTTATATTTGTTTGTTTGTATTGAAATAAAAACTATTTTTTTAATAGATAAAGGCACTTTTTATTTAATTCTTGTTTTGGACCGGGATTTCCCGGGATCCCGGGAAAATGATATAAAAATCCCGATTTCCCGGGAAATGAAAAACTCCGGAAAATCAAAAACACTAATCATAAGTAGATATGTGCGCTTATGAAAAATGAAAATAAGATAAGCTTTGGACATTTTAATTTAATACAATTTGGTCTTTACTAATACCCCAGTAGGGAATCATCAAACTAGTCCAAAAACGTACTAGTTTAAAAGTATGGAATTGTGAACTAATCCCAAAATGAACTAGTTCTAAAGTATCGAATTTCGAACCAGTTTAACGTTATTTTGAAAAGACAAATGATTCTAAATGACTTTTAGAAGAAAAAAATATATACTTCAATTAGTGTATGTATTTAATTAAAATGCCGTAGTTTTTACCTACTTTAAATTTTTTCCGTATTTTCGTATTTAAAATACTAGAACAGTACTAGCTCAAATTTTCTAAAATAATACCAGTTCTTATTAACCTTTTTTGAAGTAGTTTCAAACTAGGTCAAAGGAGACAATCAACTACCCCCCGACTATAATTTCTGAACTAGTTCTTTTCTAGTACAAAAGGGACAATTCACCCAAAGCCTAGGACAACTACGTGGTAAAATGAGACAGTTGCTTGTATGGAAGGTGAACTAGTTCACTGTCCTATGGAGAACTAGTATTTTTCTAGTTCCGAACTAGGATTTTCCCTACTGGAACAAGTCAGAAAAACATTTTTCGATTTTTTTTCGATCACTGTGGACTTTTCTGTGGAGATGCCCATCTAATAATTATTATTTACTACTATATTAATTGACGTTAGTGTATCGAAATGATACAACAAATTCGGCTCAAGATCAGAAAAGTGTTTTTTATTTATTGTTTGATATTTTTGGTCAAATTCAGTGTGTCACGCACTAGGATGACGCGTTTTGAACTCCATGACAAGTTCATCTTCAGACCCCTTTGTGACGAACTGATGCACAATGGTATTTACTACTATACTCAAGATGTAAAAAAACATTTTTCTACATTCACCTGACAGCTGTTTTTATTGCTTAATACTTTTCGTCAATTTATTGACAAAGTAGTGCTTATTGTTTTGTAATTTGTGTGGTGTTGAAAATGTATAAATTTTTTTGATATCTTAGTTATATATGACTTGTTGGAAGACTACACATAACACTTGAAAAGTAGCGTCTAAAAGCAACAGTACATGCAATAGATTATTTTTAATGATTAAAAGATTACAAATTCTATTTTCACTTCAAATTGCATCAACATGCGATCCAAACTACAGTGGGTACCACATAAAGTTATGTTTTCTAAACTCTAAATCTTCTTAAAAAGAAGTGATTGGGTGCCAAATTAGGGCGGTTTTCTGAACAATTTGAATTTATAAAACTTTACTCGCGGCTGTGTTTCAGTTGTGCCAAAACAGTGACTGACACATGTTAATAATCCAATTCAATGGTCTTTTAAATGACAAATTCCGGATACTTTTTTCCGAATGTCACGTTTATGATAACAAAGTTTGGTATTAAACAATTTAAAACTAGTAATATTTAAAAATGATAACATGACGTTTTACTTTAGAGTATTCTTTAATGTTTCTAAGCGAATATTGAGTGTTGCTGTAATATAATATTTATATATATTTTATTATATTTAGTGTTGGTATGTATATAATGGATTTTTAATCGATGAATGTATGACAAATTGTTTGTATCAAATCGTGCAATATTATTGTGTTGGGATTTCCCGGATGATTATATATGAACCAAACTGTTTTTAAAGCGCGAAAAATAATATACTATTTTTTGATGTCATCTAGAATATGAATTAGTTTGTGTTTATTGTTTAGGAATGGAAGCTTTAACGACACTAAGAAAAATTTCTTAGAATTTGTCTACCATAATTTTAATAATTTAGAAACACAAATTAGAAACCGATTTTTTAATATGACTGCAGTTTTCGAGATATTAAGTTTTAAGTTTATTTTTTTACAATTTTAGAATGTTTTTAAGGTGAGACCAAATATCTCTATTATTTAAGTTTAAGGCTCACGTAGTTCTACAGCAATCTCGAAACTAAAACTGCATATTGAGAAAACAAATTAACATGAGATTTTTAAAGGGGTTTTCTTAATGAAAATTGAATTTCTGAACATGGATATTTCCACAGAAAGGTCCACCGTAATTGAAAAAAAAGTTGTGGAAATTAATTTAGTAGGCCCGGTAATGCTTCGCTATTGCATATTAACTTGTAATATATTTCACATTTCTTACTATAATAAATGCTATATAAACGCTAATTTATATATTTGTAGGTCTATAAAGTACTTTGAAGACGGTACTTAAGCTCGACAACAATATGTTGAGTTTATTACCTTATGTAACTAATTTCTAGTAACTCCTTAACATGGAAGTTAACCAATTAAGTTTTATTGTTTTATAATCTAAATATCATAGCCTCTATAACGATAGTCATATCTATAGTGCCGACATGTAGATTAACTTTTTTCTGTATGTGGGGCAAAACCCCACTTCTTTTACAAATAGGAAACAGACATTCCGCTAAAAATCAAAATTAAATAGTAGTAGCGGGAACCGTCTGTATACCAACTATCGCTTAAGGCCTAAAAACACTTTTGCCATGGCTTCTCCGCCTATTGACCGCAAGTAAAAATTTCGTTTGAAGATTCATGCCTTTAGACATAAAACCATCTTTTGCCATACATAGGTTATTTACAAATGTTTGCTAATGTTACCTCTGACGTACTATAAAAATTCAAATTATGCCCCAATCAAACAAAAGGTATTTTCCAGTCCAACTCCAATGAATATTGTTTAATTTTTCTATCTATAGGATTTTTTACCGATTCGCTCTCTTGAAAAGTAATTAAAAAATTGAAAAATGGTAATAGTATACCAGAATCGAAATCTACGATGAATTCTAAGAAAATGTCACTAAGAAAGTATATGTCTAAAACCAATTCGTAGTTCGCGCTGAGAAGCATGAAGATTTCAGGAGGAGATATTTTTTTTTAGTGTATGAGCAATTATCGAAAACTTCAGACCGATGGGCCCCGGCTCTAATTTTGACCTACCATTCCGATGCTTGGAGACCAAGACGAGACATTGACATTTTAGACATTGTTTGGAATCCCGTCCAATATTCTGCGCCATAAATTTTTAACCAAAACATAGGTTTGCTTCTGTAATACCTCATTTAGTTTGTTGGGAAGTCAGAATTACGCAGAAGGTCTCAAAAAATAAATATCTGAAGTTTTCGGTTTGTGCTCATGTAAAACCAAAAAAAAATGTCAATCTGAAACCTTCATGCTTTCCACCGCAAGTTAGGAAGTGATTTTAGACACAAAAATTATTGGTGAAAATTTTTAGCAAATCATCGTAGATTCCGACATTGGTATACGATTTTTGAGGACGATCAAACTACTACTATGGCGGTTACAACTGATTATTTTTAAAGAGGTGTGGCACAGCCCACTTCCACGCTTACTGTAATTCATACTGTAACAACAACATATGTAACAAATCACATCTTCATACCTCTGATAGTTCATGAGATATAGCCATTTTCACTTTCAAGTTGTATGGGCGGTGCCACGCTCCTTTATCCAATCACAACCAAGTACAGCCAGAGACTATCAACAGGTCATCAGTATCACTTTCTAAAATTATCGTATATATCGGTCTATTAGAAAAGCCGTTAGAACGATTTAAGAAAAGAGGGCGTGGCACCGCCCACTTCCACCCTGGCTGTAATTCGCACTGTACCAACAACATATATAACAAATCTCATCTTCATACCTCTGATAGTTCATGAGATATAGCCCTTTTGATTTTCAAGTTTTGATTTTCAAGAAATTAAAAAAAGTTTTTCTGGTTCAGCAAATTGTAAAACAAATTTATCAAATTCGGCTAAAGATCAGAAAAATGTTTTTTTTTATTTATTGTTATTGTTTATGCTGGACATTTTCGGCTGATATCTACTTCACATGCACATGTTTGGCATAATTGTAGATATATATACAGCTGATGATGTACCATTGTGCATCAGTTCGTCACAAAGGGGTCTGAGGATGAACTCGTCATGGAGTTCGAAACGCGTCATCGTAGTGCGTGACACACTGAATTTGTCCAAATTATATTAAAAAAGGTTTTATTAAAAAAGTCCGACTAAATTCGAACTAGTTTGTGTTTTTGTGAAAGAAAAAAAAAACTGACTTCTATTTTTGTCACGTTACGTCACTCTCTTTATTTGCTTATATTTTAGAACCATCAGTTCAGTGGATTTAGTCTTTCTTACTAAATATAGACCTTCTTAAGTATTACACAAAATGATAAAGAAGTTATAAAAAAAGAAAGTTTTTCATTGTTTTTCATCTCATTGAAACGTACGACCTGTCACGATTGTGACTATGGAATTTCCTATATTCTGTTAGAGGATTTAGTTTTTATTAAACCTTTTCATTTATTTTTACAATCTTGTAATTAAATCCTCTTGGCCGATATTATATAAATTACAATATGCATAAATTATTAAAAACTACTCCATACCTCCATACGCCATCTTAGGAATTTATAAAACCAATCCCGCATTACCGACATATGTAAAACTGACGCAAAAGAAATACCCTAATCGTACATGTGTTTTGATGACCTACTCAATACATTCGCACAAAACGTTCTAATTTAAATATTTGCCAACGCTTATGAAGAAAAAAGAACTTTATAAGATATGAGAACAACTGCAATTGTTTATATTTAGAGTTTTTTTTTCATTTATTTTGCACAGTGGCGAAAAGAAAAAAAAAAACAATAATCGCAACATCGCGTTTACGATTTTGTTTGAATTCTTTTTTGAATAGTTCGGTTTCTTTTTTGTAGACTTGTGGAAATTGCCTTCCCACCTCAGCTCCCATATATTGTACAGTTGTACCGATAAGAAGCAAGTGGCAGACTTTAAAATTAATTTGACGTAGTGATAAGACAACAACTACTACAATACCTTAAACAATGTGTCAATTTCAGAACCATCCTATGCGGACTGGGTTTCTTTTTCTTATCGTAAAAATTAGATGCCTTATTATGTACAGGTTGTTTTTTTTGGCTTGTTTTGCAAAAAACTCAGTGTGAGCTATTCGTTAGTACCAGGAAATTCCTAATGATCATTTGTTACTAAATAGAGAGGAAAAATTTCAAATAGATAAGTGTGGGAATAAATTTCTTAATTTTCGAAGAGGCAATAAATAAATCGACAATGAGGCACGACTTAACAATTTAATTTAATTTAATTTAAATATCACAGTGCGACAAAAAAAAACTGAAGTCGAAATACCTGGTAGGTGCTGCTGAGTACAACAAGAATTTCCCAAACACCTCTAAAAGTTTGATTTAAGTATAAGATCCCAGTAGGGAAAAATACTAGTTCGGAACTAGTATAATACTAGTTCCCCATAGGGCAGTAAACTAGTTCACCTTCCATACAAGCAACTGTCTCATTTAACACGCAGTTGTCCTAGGATTGGGGGAATTGACCCTTTTGTACTAGAATAGAACTAGTCCAGAAATTCTAGTCGGGCGGTAGTTGATTGTCTCCTTTGAACTAGTATGGAACTACTTCAAGAAAGGTTAATAAGAACTAGTATTATTCTAGAAAAAATTGAGCTAGTACTGTAATAGTGTTTTGAATACGAAAAAACCATAAACGACGTTCAAAATTCATTTTAATGTGGGTGAAAAATGCTATATTGTTATTAAATGCATACAACAATTGAATTTTTTTTCCATCTAAAAAATTATCAAAAAATTCCCTTTTTCTTATTCATCAACTTATACCGGTTAACTAGTTCAAAATTCGATAGTTTAGGACTAGTTCATTTTGGGAGTAGTTCACAATTCCATACTTTTGAACTAGTAAGTTTTTGAACTAGTTTGACGATTCCCTACTGGGATATGAAAATTGCGTTCCTCGAAAAACAGGAAAATCTTAACCATTTGTGAAACAATTTTGACAAAAAATGTACGTCTACCTGTACTTTTTGCATAAAATCATAAACATTAAGGTGGCTACAAACAGCTTCAAACTTAAAACTTAACTTTTTTCCGATCTCGGTGGACTTCTCTGGAAGTTCCAATATCTAAATATTTTAATACAGAATCTTAAATTATGTGCCCATCAATAATGCAAGTTTTTTTATTTTTATAAAGTTCTTATGAAGTACTTGTTCGGAAGTGCTTTATCATCGTCTCATACTTATCTGCATGTACTTTAAAAGTCATTCTTTGAGATTGGCTTCTCTTTTGTTTTTATTGATGGGTAGTAAAACAAAGTAAAAATATTCCAGATCACATTAAAAAAGGTTTTATCAAAAAAGTCCGACCCAATTCGCCCTGTTTTTCGTTTTTATTTTTGAATTTCGGCCATAAAATCTATATGCAACCAATGTGCGTTGTATCGTGTTATATAACTCCGGCCACACTACTCGACTTTTCACTTACATGCTAGTCAAAATAATATCTATGATTTCTTATGTAACAGAATTATGAAACGTTAAGAATAAAGTACAACGTAAGTGGACGTCGGATTCGTTTATATAAATATCCACTTTACATAGAATCCGAAATGTTGATACAGATGCGTTAAAAACAATATACAACTGAGCTTATTTTTAAATGTACATTATTTAACGTTTGTTTTTTATTTCTTAACTAATACCGGCAGTATTGCTTAGGGACGCAATATTTTTATGTGTGTAGTCTGCATCACATTGGGAGTAGCCTCTAGCGGTCTCCTACAAAGCTTTTGTTTCCCATCGCACTTTGGCGTATTAAGCTATTGATGATTTACATAAAATTATTGCATATTTGGAGAAAGTTAGTAATGATATCATCATTTGATCATTTGTTTCAAAGAAAGTTTTTTTTACAAAAATTCAATGATAAACCATCTGTTATCAATCGTTTACCCAATATGTATGCAGGAAGAAATTATATATCTACGTTTAATTTCTTTATGCCAGTAGTACGTGTCATAACTGGCACAGGTTTACACACGACGTGAGAATAGCACGGATACCAGTGACCAATACACTACTCAAATTATTGCATCAGCAAATAACTATACAAACAAGTAACTTTTTATGCATTTTAGTAATTTAACAACTAAAAGCTCGTGTCCGTCTAATTTTGCAAAAATGCACATTTCCGAAATGAGTGCACAATTAAATAATCCCACATGTGTTTTTTTCTACAGATTACAAAAATGTAATGCTGTTGCAAGATTTTGACATGAATAAATACTATTTGAACATTTTTATCTATGTATTTTTCGAAGCTCTTTTAAAGTCATTGACTTTTGTTATTTATGCTGCCTCTTTGATTAAACTACAACACTTTTTTAACAACTCAATAATATGAAAAATGCTTAATTTTGATCCAATCAATTTTTAAAATAACATCCCTGTAGGATATGTCGAAAGTTAAACGATACTGCTATTGACTTTGTTATCAGTATGTACTACTAACTAATTATACCCCAGACATTGTTTGCTTGTTATTGAGAATGAACTTGTACTCTTAGAACTTTTGACTATGTTGTTATTTTTAATATCATATGGAGGCATTGAAACTAGATATTGAATAGCACGTTTTAATAGTTTACTAGTTTACCCTTTGAAACTCTTTGTAAGATATCCCCTCTAGTACTATTGTACTTTTTTTTAGTTTAAAACTTTAACTCGACGTTTGAGCAGTTAGGTTTCTTCAGTGATAAGATTATAGAAACTTCAATAAAAATTTTATTTAGACCCCTTAATATTGTTTTAACTTTTCGGCTTTACTTAAAAATTTGTAACCAGAAACGTTTTCTATAGAAAAAATTTAACATTTTCCTTTCTATTTATCTCTTCCCTTTTAGATCCTCCTGTACGTGCTGAACAGCAACAGAGTGTTCATGTTCCCCAGTACTTACCCGATCCGAGGGATGGCAGTATTTATCAACTTGGAGACATGGGTAGTTTGAAAAAACTTCCCTACACCATACCGCAGTTGGTAGCCAATGCACCGTGCCGTTCCTCGGATGGCATTTTATACTCTGGGAAAAAAAGTGATACTTGGTTCATTGTTGATCCTAAATCGGGTCGTAGAGAAAAAGTCGGCTTCGATGGTTCCGTAGAAGGTGGAGGAGGAAATGCGGGCAGTGAAGAGCGCATCGGATGGGCAACATCACGAGCCATATATTTGGGTAGGACCCAATATACGGTTATGATGTTTGACAGTTTAAACAAGAATAAAAATACCAAGCCATTTAACATAACATTTTTTGATTATAGTTCCATGGCTACAACACCGGATATATCGAAGGATTATGGTTAGGCGGATACCTTGTATAATATAATACTACTTCTAGATTTTATGCAATTTTTTTAATCCTAGAATATTTACACCTAACATCGACATCCAATGGTAATATATTAACTTTGGATCGTAAAAACGGCAAATTTTTATGGAAAAATGATTTGGCCAGCCCTGTTGTGGCTGCATTCCTGTTGGGCCCCGAAGGTTTACTGAGTGTACCATTCACCACCGTTTCGGACGAAGCTTTTCAAGCCATTCTGGACGAGTCGAAGGGGGGCAATGTAAATACTGTGAAACTATTGTGAGTATAAAAATGTTTACTTTAAATCGATAAAATTTCTAAAATTAAATTTGGTTTTTTTTTGTATAGTCAATCCTTGTATGTGGGAGAACACCGTCATGGCTTATATGCCTTACCCTCATTGGTGGATAAGAACACTCCTAGGATTTCTACTGCACCTGCTATACAATTGATTGATGGCCCCGATACTAATGTTGACCCAAATACAATTTATTTAAACGATGTTCTTAATAAGAATGCTGGCATTCTTTTGGGTTACTACAATAGGCCAAACGATGGTCACCTACAGATTTCACCCACTCCTGCGGTCACAAAAGACGATGCCAGCAACCAGCTGGCCACTATTAATTCGGCCTTAAATGGTCCTGGGTTTAGCATACTCTCATCGGGCAATGAAAAACACTCATCTGATATTGGAGTACAAACGGAGCCCGTTATTGAGCTGGAAATAGATTCAGAGATACCCAATAAGACATTTGGTCGTTTTGCGTTGAATAAAACCAAAGAAATCATACTTGACAACAGTAAACAAGTGCGTTCCTTCATATATGAATGGTTCATCGATCATCCCAGCAATCAAGTTCATGTTATATTATGCATCATCATTGTACTGATGTTTATGATGTTCTGGTACATGTACAGTTCAATGCGTGAGTTGAGGAATCAAAGCGAGAATGGTTCCAAGACGTATAACAGCAACCGTGGTAGCGGTAGCAGCAATATCAGTGCTCAAGACCTTATTGATCTTGGCGATGGTCACATTCGGGTTGGCAAGATTTCATTCAATTCAAATGAAGTCCTGGGCAAAGGCTGCGAGGGTACATTTGTATTCAAGGGTACGTTTGAAGAACGGTTTGTAGCCGTCAAACGTCTTTTGCCCGAATGCTTTACATTTGCCGATCGTGAAGTGGCATTACTGCGTGAAAGCGATGCTCATGAGAATGTTGTGCGTTATTTTTGCACGGAACAAGATCGTCAGTTCCGTTATATTGCGGTGGAATTGTGTGCGGCCACATTACAAGATTATACCGAGGGCCAGGTTAGTTCTGAGTTACGGGCACAAATTGCGGTGTGGGATGTTTTGAAGCAGGCAGCCGCTGGTTTAAGTCATTTACATTCGCTTAATATAGGTAAGCAAAATAATGTTCTCTGTTGTTCTATGTTATAAGAGTACATTTATTGACTATTTTAGTTCATCGTGATATTAAGCCACAAAATGTGTTGCTTTCATTGCCCGACATCAATGGCGCTGTGCGTGTAATGATTTCCGATTTTGGTCTATGTAAGAAACTCAATTATGGCAAAACAAGTTTCTCAAGACGCTCTGGTGTAACGGGTACAGATGGCTGGATAGCGCCCGAAATGATGAGAGGTCAACGAACCGTAAGTTTTCACCCACTCCGCTACATTTACAATATAACATTGTGACTTTTTATTTCTAGACCACTTCTGTTGATATTTTCTCCTTGGGTTGTGTCTACTATTACGTTTTAAGCAGAGGCCATCACATATTTGGCGATGCCATTAAGCGCCAGGCAAATATTCTCACCAATGAATACAGCTTGCAGCAGTTGAATCCCGATGTGAAAGAAGAATACAGTAAATACGTAAGTTTAACATAAAATTGCATATTTGTACTATTATTAAAATGTTTAAGGGATTTTGTTTTAGATTTTGGCTGAACAGTTAATATGTGACATGATCCACAGAGATCCTCAATGTCGACCGCCAGCTAAATGTATTGGTAATCATCCAATATTTTGGAATGACAAAAAGATATTGGGATTCTTGCAAGACGTTAGTGATCGTGTGGAAAAATTACAATTTAATGTGGAACCATTAAAGTCTTTGGAGAAAAATGGCAGTATTGTAGTGCTGGACGACTGGAATCTTCATTTGGATCCAGTGATAACCGAAGATTTGCGTAAATTCCGCGGTTATATGGGTGCAAGTGTTAGAGATCTATTGAGAGCACTAAGAAACAAGGTAAGTGGTAGTGTGGGCTTTAAGAGATTGTAGTTAGCTAATAGATATATAACTTTAAATTAATTATTTTTGCAACTATTTTGCTTGAACCTACAGTTTGGTTTAATAACTATGTATAACGTAGACTGCAGAGATTGCCTCATTCATATTGGTCAAATTATTGCACCCCTTTTTCGGGCATTGCTTACAATAATTTTACAATAAGTTAAAAATTTACGGCCTTATTTATAAAAACTTATAAGAGGTCTATAAACCATTTTTAAGCAAATTTCGAGAAAACAATATTCATAAACGATTCACATCTTCAATAAGTTAAAGTAGGGTTGTCTCCACTTTAAGCATGCTATAACTTGACGTTTGCACAATTTATTCTATATTTATGAATTTGAGATCTTTATTTTGAGTTGTTCAGCATTTTTCCTATTGGAAAGAGTTGTTGCGTGTATCCGTTGTGTAAGAAATGTTTTTCTTAATCATTGCGCACATAGAAAAGTATCTAAATAGAAACTTTTCATTCATGAATTCCATTTTGAAAAATATTTCTCAAAAATTCTTCAAAAATAATTTGTAAATAATAAAATAATATTCGTGATGTATTAACAATCAAAACAAGGAAACAATGTAATCGGTATCCGAATATTATATCAACATGAGGAAAAGAAAATAAAATTTTTTAATATAATTTTTACTTTAACGTCTTTCTTATCGTCGTGAGAATCGTGGTCAATGAAAAATTGAGCTACAATAATGTTCAGAGTTATTATAAGTGCAAATACATGTTTGGTATTCGATTTTAAAGCCTTTTTTATACATCATTAATGACCAATAACAGTCGGCGTTGCCACCAGAACACATTAGGCTAAAGGACTGGTAACAAACGTTTATCAATACAATTTCTTATTAAAGGCTTTTAGAGCAAAAGAATGCTTTAGCTAGAGTACGCTTCATATCCACTTTAGAAATTTTTTATGAATAAGGCCGTTAAACTTCAGCTGCATACCTACATTAATAAGACCTCATTCATTTTAGTCACCTCCCTTATTTTACCGGGTTAAAAACAACTTTATCATTTACTTTACATTTATTTCTATTCTTCCTTCTGTTGTTGTAACAGCTTGGACTATTCAAAATATACAAGAATTTAATCCGGGTGCAAATGTCCAGCCCTAAAAATTGGGCTACTTCCACTAGTTTGGCCCATAAATCTAATGGGCTAAGTGGTGCAGGGTGGGCTGGGCTGGGCAAGTGAAAATGTGGTAGGTATCGTAGGGACCCTGACCACACGCTAAGCATACATTGAGGACGGCACGGTCTATGCGGGACCAGTAGGCTTTGAGCCTGTTGCTTCATCCCGATCTATGTTGTGCCAGGGCCACTCTTGTTTTCCTGTTCCATCTCTGTTACGGCCACAGGCGGCGGGCGACCTCCAAGAACAACATTCATGCGGTAACTTGAAACCGCGGAGTTGGTGGCGTCTCTATAAATGGCATTCAAAGCTGCTGCATACGAGGTGCGATCCAAGGGATCCTGCACATTGTTGCGTATGTAATCCTCCTATACTCGAGGAGGAACTTTTTGGTCAACATGACATTATGTTCCTTGACTGGGAGTACCTTCGTTGCCTCATTTAGATGGTGTTCTGAGGTTATCTGCATGCAGCCCGTTACGGTCCTCAGGGCGGCATTTTGCCAGCTTTGAAGATTTCTCCACTGGGTATCACTCAGCGAAGGAGACCACACTGGAGCGGCATAGTTAACCACTGACCGGCCAATAGTTTTGTAGGTAGCCAACAAGGTTTCTTTGTCCGTACCCAAAGTGCTGCCGGCTAGCGCTTTGAGGACCTTGTTCCTACTTTGCAGTTCGTGCGTAATTGCAGCGGCATGAATTGATGATGTAAACAGGTTGTCAAAGGTGACCCCCAAAATTTTAGTGTGGTTCACAGTCGGTATTTGGACGCCTTCGACCTAAATTTATGTTAACCTCTTTTGTCCAGGTGGCTGTTGTTGTTGTTGTAACAGCTGGTGGTAGCTGAGGAGATAATTCTTTATACCAATTTTCAATTTATCGGCACTCGATCGGGTATATAACCCGATTATCATACGATCATTATTGGCAACTCTGTTTTTTTTTGTAGATAACAAGGTTGTGTCAATGATTGTTAGGTGTTGTTGTGAGTTTTAAGCGCCAAATTCCACCAAAGATGGCGTCAGCTGGCTTGTTGATTTATATGCGTTGTCGATAAATCATTTTCCCTTTTCCTTGATCCTTGCGCAATCTGGATTTTTGTAGAGGAATCATCTGGGATGAGTTTTGTTGGCTGGAGAACTCGAAAGTAGTTGAAAAGTAATTTTTCATCGATGTTGATTTGGGCAGTGCTCCGGCCGGGAATCGAACCCGGCACCTTCGGATTGCTAGTCTACGTCGCTTCCACTGAGCTGACGACTTTGCAGGCGAAAGCTTCAAGAAATTATGCAATACTTCGAGATATTCATTCACCCGATCGCAATTCTCATCAATGTTTTGAGCGGTCACCATAATAGTACAGTCGTCCGCGTATCATATATGTTATACACCTTGTAATGGTGTGGGGAGTTTAGAGAGGTAGAAATTAAATTAAAGGAGGGATAGAATGCCGCCCTGTGGTACTCCTTGTTTAACTCCACGAGGCTTTGAGCATTAGTCTCTAAACTCCACGAACGACTGACGACCAATTGGATAAATCGCACTCCATTTCTTCAATTTAGTGGGCAAGGTGGACTGCAGGATATCCTGGAAGAGTGTAGTGTGGCTGACTGTGTCGAAGGCCTTCTACAGGTCCAGTGGCGCTAGGAGTGTCCTTTCACAGGTCCTCTTCCTTCTGTAATTTAGACTTAAATCTTATTCCAGCAGGTTACAAATAACTTATCGGTTACTTTATATATTTTTATATCGTATCTTTCGGATCCCTGCTAACTTCTACATTTCGTTTATTTCATTTCAGAAACATCATTATCACGAGCTAACCGAGGAAATGCAAAGTATACTTGGCACCATTCCACATGAATTTACAAGCTATTGGATAAGCAAATTCCCCTATCTTATATCGCATGCCTATCATGCATTTAGTATTTGCTCAAGTGAGCCCATTTTTAAATCCTACTACAATTCCTCATACCATTTTACGCGGCCGGATTACTTTGATGCCGACGATGACCTCTATCCGGCGTTGCTGCAAAGAGATCCCAAACCGTTAGCAAAGCCAGCGACTGCAGCAAATTTCAACGGCAGTCCCAAGAAGCCACAAACGCCGCAACAGCCCAGGCAACGCAAGGGTAAC
This sequence comes from Muscina levida, assembly GCA_964034835.1. Taxonomy (NCBI): domain Eukaryota; kingdom Metazoa; phylum Arthropoda; class Insecta; order Diptera; family Muscidae; genus Muscina; species Muscina levida. The sequence continues at coordinate 64,943,753 of OZ035880.1, read as the reverse complement.
TATAATTTCCGTAAACCTCAAACGGAAGAAGATTCACCCCTACTATACGGCGGTGGAATGCAGCGTAATTTTGAAAATAATCAAACAAATGATGAGGATAGGCGTGATGTCTTTGCGAACTTTAAGTTTAGACGTAACAATAAACCATCAAATCGTAATTACAATGCAAACAAGAAAGATAAAAATGTCACATGGACATTAAATGCAGCTCCAATGGTCAACACTGTTGCTGCTACCGTAATACCAAAAGATGAATAGTAATTTTATGTGCAATGTTTTATTTTCGACTTTTAACAAATTTAAGTATAATAGAAGATGAATTAGTACCTCATCTTTGCTTGACGTCCTAATTAGTGAATTCTACAAACAAAACAAACAAAAAAACGTGCAAAAAAATTCCCCACAAATGTTGTTTAGTCTAATATCCGTTCAATGTAGCACATTCGGTGTTTTCACATTTTCTAAATGTAGTCCAATACGAGGAATATTATCAAGAAAATCGTAGTTAAGTTACAAATATAAGTTAAGTGTCTTTGGCCTGAAAGATAATGTTATCAGCTTTTCTGTTGGCCAAATACTAAATGTCTGTGATAAATATTAATGAGTATGATTTCGTATGTTCTTTTTCTTGCTTTCACTACTTTCAAAAAAATAAACACACAAATATTATACGAATACCTTAGATATGTAAACTATTAAAAACTTACAATTATCATTTGTAAATTACAGGAATATTATTCTTGTGCATACTACACACACTACACAATTACTTACCACGTAAACAACCAAACCATTTTTATGCGTTTTATAAAACCATTTATATATTTAAGTTTTAAGTAAATATTTTTATTAAATAAATTTAATAACAAAAAAACAAAAGTTAACAAATGTTAATTTTCTTTCTTTCTTCACATTTTATACAAACTTATAGAAATTGTAATTAGAAAAGAGCAAAAAAAATAAAAATTTAACAACACTGTTGTGAGTAATAATACAATAAATAGAATTAAATCTATCCAACTGATAAAGGGTATTTTGATTAAAATTGAGCTCATTGCTAAATGTGTCCGTGTCCGTTTAATTTACCAAAGTTTTAGAGAGGTTTTGTTTAGTAAACCCGTGGAAGAATGCTGAAATTTGAGATTTTCTTATTAGTAAAATAAAAGGAGATAAAAGCTGCATGTATTGGAACCTTTTAATGTCATTTGCCATTCATTTTTCAACATATACATACAACAAAATCATTAAGGGGTTTGAGGGGCTGGGATGGAAATCCCTATGTAAGTAGGCACGCGCAACGGTCGAATTAGCATAGAGATTTCTTAGTCATGGTTAAATTGGCTCTATTCATCTTGTCTAGAACCAGTGCAGAAATATTAGCTATGCGGCACGCAGCTACCTTCATTGCCTTTATAAATATTTTACTTATAAACTGACGAATAGGTTTAACAAGTGTTTGGCAGTGTTTCTTACAGTTCCGCAATTTTTGTAAAATATCATTCATTAGATGGTAGCATTGGTAATAAATTGGCAAAGCTTTTTTTAATTTTTTTTGTCTTTATATTATGTGTATACTATTTGAAATAAAAAGTTTTCCAAAAAGTTTTTTGTTTGAATATTTGTAATCACCCCTATTCCCGTAGACGTCGTCGACATCGTCGTCGTTTTTATGTCAACATCACTTCGAGTCAACATCGTTGTCACATCAATGCTATTTCGGTATTCTGTAACTACTATGAGACGACGTCGACTAGTAATCGATAACATGAAAGAAATAACAACAGCTGATGTAACATTTGTACATCAGCTGATTCATTTTGACTTTTATTTTCTGTTGTGAAGAAATGTTTTTTGTGTCCGATTCAGATTCAAGCGATGAGGAAAGTAAAAATAATCTTATACTGGAAAGGATAATACTTCGACTATGATCCGATGATCTTAAACTTGCCAAATAACGAGTTTGTTCATCGGTGTTAAAATCGTAATTTGAGGTTATCTGTTGGCCGGCCTTCCAACTTTTTTTAGATTCTAGAACTACTTAAGTCTTAATAAGGCAGCATTTAATTACGTAATCGTTCCTATAGAAATAGTTCCTATCATGAAAAAAGAACTCAGGACATATGTTTCAGTCATAATTAAGTTGTCAGCAACATTGAGGTCCTTTGGACAGGGGCCTTACAACCTAAGTGTAAGTGCAGCCAGTAGTTGCAAGATTCCTGTCTGAATGCATTAGAGAGGTGATTTGTCCACCTTGGATACAATTGGAAGTAACTAAAGATGACAAATCGGAAGCATAAACTAAATTTTTTTTAACAAAACAGGATTTACTGGAGTAACAAATAAAGAAGACCAGATTCGTAACTACAACCGCAAAGGATTCTTAAAGGCGCTCCAAAGGAATTAAATTGTTTTTCACCAATTTTCTCACATTACCCCTTAAAATTAGACAAAATCCTTGTACCTATGAGGGATTTTGTTTCCAAGCCCCTATTTGTTACTCGACATTGTTATTCTTGACGTCATTAAACAAAACCTTTTTTTAAATTTACAAAAACTAAAGTTATTCTTTCAAATTGTTTCAAGTCGTTACTAAAAACTGTGACGACAGATTCAGAGTCATTTCGATTCAACGTCGTCGTCGCATTTTCTTACAGAATACCAAATTTGTGTCAATAGTAACCGATAGTTATCACAAACGACTACGAGAATACCGATTTTACAGCGTCGTCACAAGACGACGTCGTTTTGCGTCGACGACGACTACGGGAATAGGGGTGAATATTTGTAGGAAAACTGTCTGAAATCTCTTGACTGCCGCACAATTGGCTTGCATAAGTTATGGCCTACAATAAAATGCCTATTTGGACAAAATCCTATAGAAACATTTGTGTTAAAGCTTTAAACAACATGCAACACGTAAAACATGCAACAATTTTTTAAACTTAACTAACATTTGGATCAGAGCTCTGTATCCATGTCGTTAATCAGTGTAATACTTTAATGTTAAAAACTCGTCAGCAATAAAGTTTTGAAAGTGGCAAGTGTTATTCAAGTTCTGAAAGCTGATAAACTAGCAAGTGTTAGATTCACATTGCCCTATCTTCCTCTTGTCACTAAACTCTGTTTTTGTTGGTTAAACAACAAAATCGTCGACGTTGTTTTGTAAGACTAGGTCGTGCAAAACTACTACAAGTCATGTTGCCCTTGATCAGAATAAAGCATTTTACAGACCCAATTTGAAATAGAATTAACTTCTTTCAAAAACACTGTTCTAGAGTTTAAAATAAATTCCAAATCAATAGAATTTAAACAATATCAATGAGATATACTCACGATGACAGGGTACTTGATAAATTCTGCAAGTCTTTATTGTTACCATTAAAGACCTAGTAAGTACCAGGACGGGAGTGTTCTTAAACTTTCGCCACAACAAAGGGATGTATGATCAATGTCGGTATAACGTTAGCGTATATAATCATTGTCTCATTGATGCCTTTTGTAAATAATTTGGAAGTTAATACCAGAGTTTCATCAATGAATCAGATGCTTCTAGCAATTTCTAAACGTCCCTAAGAATGATCAAATCACTGAATCGGTGATTGGTGTGATATCGTAATTCTTAATTTGGTGCAAGATGAATTCAATCACCCAATTAACAATTGAACACATTTTGCAATATATGGTTGGCTCAAAAACCGAATTAGTCTTCCATCATTAGGAGCAAGTATCATAAGCTTTAAATAACTACATGATGCTTAACATTTCTGAATAACTCATTCATTGACTTAAAAAACAAAAATAACTTATATACAACGAAATTAATAAATACTAATACATTAGTTCATAATTTTATATAATAACCTAAATATTTATATATAAACAAGATAACAAGATTTTATACAATTTAAGTAGAGAATTATAATAGTAATCCAGAAATACTTAAGAAGATTGCAACACAAAGTCATTTGTTCGAATTCGTTTCGTTCGGTTGCATTAATAATTGTGATTTTGTTTCAAATTTGGCTAGATAAAGTTTAAAAATTTGGTTCGTAAAGCTTCTTTAGGTAGCGTAAATAGGTCTTTGGATCCGGCAGAGTTCTCTCCCACTCTCTCTATTTGTTTTGCTTCATTTCTTGTTTGACGCAAGATTTAAATGCTTCCCATCCTTCAGATTTGCTAACAGACTGAAATGAAATCAATTATAATTTGCATACGCTAAAAATTAGTTTCACGCTTAATAAAATATGTAACTAAAGTGGAATGTTATTATGATTCGGATTCGTTTTTAATGACTTCACAACCATGAAGTAAACATGGTCTGATCTCGAGCTCAGAACATCAATTTTTATTTTGTGCTTGTGTTACTGTATTTATTTTTTACTGTGTTTGAAAAATATTTAGTGTATATTAGGGTGTTTGTTATAGTATTGTATTTTTTAATAGATTTTTAATAAAATAAAAGCTTTACTACACTCTCGAAAGGAGCATGCATGCGATAGTTGGCGTCCGGTAAAATACGCGAAATAATAAACAGACATGCAATAATTGAACAAAATCGCCACGGATTCCAAAAGGCTCTGCCGGCAGGTCATTGGCACCGCAGCTTTGTTTATCTTAAGCCTTAATATTATTGCCTATCGTTTTAACTCGTTTTTTATGTAGCAACCCATCTTCCGTTGCCATCCATTGGGTTGTCAAGAAATCTATTTTGGTTTTTTTTTTATATTGGAAATGTTTTAACTCAGTTGATTAAATTGCACGAAATGAGTATTTTCGCCATACTTTGTCTTTTTGGCAGATTTGAATAAAAAAGTTCCTCAAAAAAAAAAAAGAAACCTCGTTAAGCTTCATTCAAGACATCTGATATCGAAAATTCACTAAAACAATAAGGAACATTGTTTTTAGGTGCTATTTCTAACTCTATTTTTGATTAAACTGATAACTTCGCCAGGCCATAAAAAAAAGTTCGACTCAACTAAGGTTTTGATTCCATAAAAGAATATATAAGAAGTCAAGGCGATATACTTTCTGTTTCTGTAGTTAGTTAAATAAACAAGCCTATTTTCCAGCCTACAATAGGATACAATACAATCTTCGAGTGTTCTCTACAGGATACCCCCCAGACACACCCCCAAGGGTGTCTGGTTCAGACTGTGACATGATAACTGATATGAAATCGGCTGACCGGACTTCTTTAACCCAGAATAAGGGGCAGAAGGACCAAAACTCCTATCCAACGTCATTTAACATTCTTTCGAGATTTGAGGGTGGAAAAACGGTCCTGCTGTGTGAAAAGGAGAAACACCTCATAAGGAAATACAGGAACATGTCACCAAGTTCCACAAGAAACATCCAGCCGCTACTTTGCTTAGTGATTCAGCTTTGGAGCTCCTCTCCCGCCGCGGTAAAGTTAAATCTATGGCTTTACAATTATCAACAAAGGCTGAGACTACTGCGGTTACAGCGTTTAAATCAGAAGTGAGGCGATAGGTAAGAAGTCAGAATGGTAAAACTCCCAAAGGGTTTGGCGTTCCCAGGCAAGTCTTTTGATGACATTTTATTTAGATTTACAACAAGCCCCGGAATCGTCTTTAGAGGGTTATAATGTATGACCAACCCCAGTCAGTTTTACTCCTCCCCTAGAGGGGTAAAATGTGTGACCGACCCCCAGTGATTTTTCCCACCTAACATTTTTTTCAAACATACCAAACAAAATCAAATTTTTATAAAATTTGCTCCTAACTGCCAAAGAGGGAGTCAAATGTATGACCGATACCCAATATTTTTGCAACCTCACCAGTTTCTTAAAACATATCAACCCTTAAGGGTGTCCGCATACAATATTTTTTTTAATTCTGCTCTTGCCAGTCCCATTGTGCCTCCTAGACGTGTAAAATGTTTAACCGACCCCGCTAGTATTTCCCTCCTTACATTTTTCTCGAACATACCTATCCCCTATATTCACACCCTAAGGGGGCTCCCATACAAAATGCACTTAAAACGACAAAACAAAAACGTCACAAGATAATATTTCCGGTAAAATTTGTCAAGAATTTTTGAAATATTAGAAGATTTTCGTAAAGGAGCTCTGTTAGGGTGTGAAGATAGGGGGTAGGTATGTTCGAGAAAAATGTTAGATGGGAGATACTAGGTCATATATTTTACCCCTCTAGGAGGCATCGATTTTTAATTGAAAAAGTTTAGGTGCCTTTATCTCATAAACTAAACATCCAAATATAAAAAGGAGGCTAATTTGAGACCATATCGATACCTTAATCTAAACGTGGTAAGTTGCTTTTTTGCACTGCAGGCTGTGGCGGCACTGGGTCGAAGAGAGTGGAGAGTGTGCGTGGCTTATAGTGTCTGACGGGAGATTTGTATTCGTCTGCCATCATGCATTGGACACGTCCCCCACCCAGATGTATTTCTGGACGGAAATCAATTGTAAATTGGTCAACTTCATTCGGACCGCGTCACTGTGTGGTGCGCCATATCACGGGAAGGCATCATTGGCCCTTACTTTTTTCAGGGTAACCGCCTTGCCGTCAGATGAAGGAACGGGAGAACGAGGTTATAGAGCGATACAGGGATAGAGGTAAGGCCCGAAAATTTTACCAGAAAGAAATAGCAAAAGGCTACGGTAATGGGCTTCCCTCCCGTAAGGATAAGGATGGAAATCTGGTTACAGATACGCAGAGTGTTCTGCATATATGGAGAGAACACTTCCAGCCACTGCTGGTTCAAGAAGGCAGCGCACGTGAAGGTATCACGCCAATTGTCGACGACGACTTAGAGTGTCCATCACCAAGTCAAGTCGAGGTAAGAAGAGCAATATCGCGGCTGAAAAATAATAAAGCAGCCGGTACAGACGGACTTTCGGAAGAGCTCTTTAAGTTCGGTGGCGAGAAGCTGATAACGAGCAGCTCCAGCTCCAACGGACGTTTGAAATATAAGCTTATTATGTCCTGTGCTGAAAAAAGGTGATCCAAGTGTGTGCTCCAACTACCGCGGGATCAGCCTTTTAGCCATCGCATATAAGGTCCTGTCGAGTATGCTATGTGAAAGACTAAACCTGATCGGGCCTTATCAGTGTGGCTTTAGACCTGGTAAATAAACAACAGACCGATACGGCAGAAATTACTCGATGCCATGACTGAGTTTGGTATTCCAGCGAAGCGAATACGCCATCGCGGAATGACGCTGACTGACACGAAGTCTTCCGTGAAGATTGGCAAGGGCCTTACGGAGCCATTCTATACTAGACTATACTAGACGAGGCCTAAAACAAGGCGCCGGCCTATCGTGCGACATCTTTAACATAGTGATGGAGATGATAATGAGGAAAGCTGCAGAAAACACGAGTGGCACGATATTCAACAAAAGCCACATGCTACTCGCGTACGCTGATGACGTAGCCATCATCGGTCGAAAACTGCGGGCCGCAGCCTACTCAGGTGTACAGAAGGAATCAGCGAAAATGCGTCTAACGGTGAACGAGGGCAAAACGAAGTTATTAGTTTCAACGAACAAAGAATCTAATCGTTTGGGAAACTGCGTGAACATTGACAACTGTAACTTCGAGGTGGCCCTCGCGAATGGGTAGTCATCTTGGCGCGATGAGAGGGCTTAAGTACGCAGATGTTCTGGAGTCACACTGGCATCTAGAGAAGCGGAAGTGACGTCAGTTAATACCGTAATCTCTGATGCCCGTGGGGCCTGAATGGAGTACGAACTAAGAACTACCCCTTCCCTGTCTCTTAGCGTCTGTTTTCACCAGTGGGGCGGCTAAGGGACCTTAAGGGTCATTCCTAACGCCGTCGGTCCGTATTTCTACTAAATCCAATCAGCGTATGTTCTCACAGTGAGCGGCTAATGGTCTGCGTCTGTCTCCAGTGGAGCGGCAGTTTGTTCGCATCTAAGATGCAATCTTAATTCTCGTACAAAGTTCTAGAGCCTCACTAGCATGAAGAGGAGCGGGGTAGTGACTATAGTTATTACCTACAAAGTCTCGATTGCCAGAGGGGCCTACACTGAGTACGTATAAAGAATTAATTCTTCCCCTGTCTCCTAGCGTCTGTTTCTCCCCAGTTGGGCCGGCTAGGAGACATACGTCAATTGATCCGTAAGGATCTTTTATTCGTTCTTATAAAGTACGTTACCTTAAATCCATAAACGTCTGTCCTCATATTAAGCGGTAAATGGTCTGCGTCTGTCTCCTGAGGAGCGGCAGGTTTTTCACGCCTGGCAGTTAGGCATAAAATGCAACCCCCAATTTTCGTCCAAATGTCCGAAAAAAAATCATGCCCAGCGTATCCGGTTAAGGGCTTCATAATCTCCGGAGACCCGACTACTACAGCGTCGGTTTCAGGCTGTAGTACGTCGTCTGCTACTGCTCGTCTACTAGTGGAGTGGTGGCGCCAGGCTCCGCTAGTCGATTAGCTACTAGTGCGCTAAAAACTAAAAACGACGCAGCCAAAAGGCAGTCACAATTCGAGCTTGGTACACAGTGGTTCTTCGAAACCAGGTACCTCCAAGGCTCCCAAGGTCCTGATGGGATGTAATCCTGTCAAAACCCCTGCTTCAGGTGCTGATAAAGCAACAGGTCTACAGACAGTCGCTAAGTCAGCTTCCTCAGTGCCAACAGCTATGCAAGGAGAGGAGGCGAATAATTCGATTCTCTCCGAAGCACCTCCCTCGGCCTCAACGGCCTCCACTTCCAATACTAACCCCTCTAGGCATAAAACACCTTCCAGAAGGGCCTTTATTACCAGGCGTTCCGACTACAGAATAATCAGTCGGTTCGGTGATAAACCGGCCGACGAGCTCACGGAGCAGGAAAAGAGATCTTTCAATCCTACATTGAGGATCTAAAAGGTAGCGTACCTCCTGCGAAGGATGACAATACTACACGGAAGTCATCTGACGTAGCGCCCAAACGGCAGCGGTCTGAGGACACTACCCTTCCGGGATCGACCACCTTATATGGGCGATTGTAGACCGCAACAACAGCGACGGCACTATTTCCTCTAGAAATTGGAAATCAGTTGTTGTCTCCCTCACTGTGGCGTTCTTAAAATTTGTCCGGGAGCGACCCGGACCACCGCCGCAATGTCATGATGTAGGCTGGTATCAAGGACACATCAAACTTGTGGCTTGTGCAGATGAGCGCTCAGCGCAACTGTACAAAGCTGCTATTGAGTCGCTCGGAGAGGTTTTTCCTGGTGCGAGACTCGAAGCAATACATCTGGCTGATGTTCCACAGAGGCCACGATCTATTGCCAAGATCCCCGCTGAACCCTCCGACCCTATGGAAATCCTGTCAATCCTGCAATACAGTAATCCTCAACTACCCACACAGGACTGGAAAGTAGTTAAGGTTACTGAAGCGGTAGAAGATTGCAGGAAGGCCACTATTATACTTAACAGTGACACGCTCCTGCCGCTTAGGAAGACACAAGGGAGGGTGTTCTATGGTTTTGACTCCATCTTCCTGCGTGTCTATAAGAGCGACGACAGGAAAAAGTCCCTAGCTCAAGAGAGTTCCAACAACGCAGACGACAATACGGCGTGTTCATCTGCCAATGAAGAAACCAACTCGGTGTCCAGCCTCGCGAGCGAATTCCTTGGCAAGATGAACGTGGCGTTAGATGAAGACGACCTCCTGGAATCTGACGACGATCCAGAGGACGCCAACATAACTGTCGTCCACAGCGACCAATTTTAATGAGGGTTACGCAAATTAACCTTCATCACTCAAAAGCGGCGTCAGCCGCTCTTCTCCTCCGATAAACACCACCTACGGAGGAGATAATTTGCATCCAAGAGCCATGGATTAATCAAGACCGTATCTGCGGACTCAACAAAGAAGCCTACTGTACTCTGTACGCTGCCGGATCAGGTCAGACCAGAGCTTGTATTATGGTCAAGAAAACCCTTAAAGCTTTTATTCTAAGTGATTTCAGCGATAAGGACAACTGTACGGCTGCAGTCGAGAACAATGGTCAGGTAACTTGGATTATGAGCTGCTACATGGCACACGACCATGCAGATGATCCACCTGGCTCCACCGTAAGAAAGGTAACGTCCCACTTGAACAACGGAAACGTTCCTCTGATCATATGTACGGATGCCAATGCGCACCATACTATCTGGGGTAGCTCAGATATCAACCTAAGGGGTGAGTCGCTTTTCAACTTTATTATCGAAAACAAACTAACAGTAGTTAACAGGGGTAACGAACCCACTTTTATTGTTACTAACAGAAAAGAAGTTCTAGATGTTACACTAATTAACGATAAATACTCAAATATGGTCAGTAACTGGAGGGTATCAACAGATTGCTCGTTTTCTGACCATCTATATATCGACTTTGATCTGTCGCTCGAAGTGGATACAGAAGACAGCTATATTAATAGAAGGAAAACAAACTGGCTCATCTTTAATGGAGTTATAGAGGGCAAGTTACCCTCGTGTCCGGCCTCTATCGAAGTCTACACTGGACTCCACGGTTGAAATACTAACAAACGTCTTAGCTGAGGCAAGGGAAAAATCCTGCAGCAGAACTGACAGGAAAGGCAAGGCTAAGCCACACTGGTGAAATGCAGATATTGCGGCAAAACGCAGGGAATGCAGGAAACTATTCAACAAGGCTAAAAGAGATGGCAATTGGAGCGCATATAAGTCTTCAGTTAACATTTTCAAGAACCTGATAAGGAAGGCCAAAAGGCAGTCTTGGAGAAAATTCTGCAGCAATGTAGAAAGCTCCTCGGAAACTAGTCGGCTACGCAAGATCTTATCCTCGAATCCAACAATACCATCGTACATACAGAGACCAGATGGTACATGGACCACTAGCAGCCTCGAAACTTGGAAGTGCTGATGGAAGCACACTTCCCAGGTTGTCGTGAAAGTGACTACCAGTTTATAGCAAACTCGGTCGACCATAACTATGATATCTCAGGCATACCGATTACTGAACATCGAATTCAATGGGCTATCAAAAGTTTCCACTCTTTTAAGTCACCGGGACCCGATGGAATTATTCCCGCGGATCTACAAAAGAATATCGAAGTATTGACGCCCTGGCTTCTAGCTATCTTTAAAGCATGTCTGAAACTGTCGTATATTCCAACGAGATGGACAACCTACAAAATTGTATTTATCCCTTAAGGGGGTAAGGCATCTCACACTAAAGCCAAGGATTTTAGTCCGATCAGCCTATCTTCCTTCTTACTTAAGACTATGGAGAGAATAATTGATGTATATATCAGATCATCTCTTAAACCGGAGTTCCTGTCCAGGGCTCAGCATGCCTACACGAAGGGCAAATCCACGGAAACTGCTTTACATTCGATAACTAGCCTCATTGAAAGATCCCTGAACTACAAGGAATACGCTCTCGCTGCCTTCCTGGACATTAAGGGAGCTTTTAATAATGTCAAACCTGAATCTGTAATTGACTCAATGAAACAACTGGAGATTAACCCAGTGGTCTTCGCCTTAGTTGATAAACTACTAAAATTTAGGCGCACTGGATCCAGTCTGGGCGTGTCAAATATTTCCAAGGTGGTGGTTCGCGGTACTCCACAAGGAGGAGTACTCTCTCCACTACTATGGAATCATAACATCAACACTCTCCTGAGAAAGCTGGAAAAAACATGCTGCACAACCGTCGCATATGCGGACGATGTGGCACTAATAGTTACAGGTAAGAATCCAAAACTACTCTCTGAGTTACTGGAATCTGCACTGAAACTTCTTCTGAAATGGTGTCATGAATGTGGACTGGGTGTAAATCCGAGTAAAACGGAACTGGTGCTATTCACACGGAGATACAAAATCCCTCAATTTGCCAAACCAAGATTAAATGGAGTCGCACTTACACTCTCTGACAGTGCCAAATACCTCGGGCTAACACTGGACAGTAAACTGAATTGGAATCTGAACACTCAGACCAGGATTAGCAAAGCGGCAACGGTTCTATACTGCTGCAAAAGGGCAATCGGCCTAAATTGGGGAATTAGCCCCAAGAACCTAAACTGGAATCAGTTATCAAACCAATCTTATTCTACGGATCTGCAGTCTGGTGGCCGGCGCTAGATAAAGCGTCCCAAAGGCTGAAATTCGAACGCATTATGAGACTGATGGCAATCATGATAACAGGGGCACTTAGAACTACTCCAACTAAGGCATTGTTCACGATCCTTAACTGGTTACCCCCGGACATTGAGGCGAGGAAAATAGCGGCGAATACCGCAATGCGTTTAGACGCCACAAAAGCATGGATGCACAGAAACTATGGACATTCCAAAATTCTGAACCTAATCAATGTGATCTACCACACGGATTACACCATACCTGAACCTCTATGCGATCCAGGTTTTATAAGGAACATCCCGGATAGGTCCTACTATAATGATAATGCCCTGAACTTTGGAGAGGATGTCATCCTAATTTTCACGGACGGTTCAAAATCAAAGGAAAGAGCGGGCTGTGGAATCTTTTCGGAAGAGTTGAATCTGAGTTTATCAATCAGGCTACCAGACCATTGTAGCATAGTTCAGGCCGAAATAGCGGCCATTAGAATAGCCGTAGAGAAAATTCAGTATCTTGGGATATTGGACGGCAATATTCATATTCTTACTGATAGTAAAGCGGCTATCAGATCCCTAGAGAACGTGTACACCACTTCGAGAAATGTTCGTGAATGCCGGTCGTCTCTTGAGGAGATAGCGAGACATTCGACGGTTACCCTAACATGGGTTCCAGGACATGGGGACATATATGGAAACCAAATGGCCGATACGTTGGCAAAGGCCGCCATAACCGTGAACTCGGGCGAAGTTTACGGTCTCATTGGGATCCCTCTCACAAGGGGGAAACAGCTCATTGCGGGGAAACTGAACATCATTGCTGAAGAGAGATGGGCAAGAGAACCCACCTGCACGACGACCAAACAAATTTGGCCTACAAAGGATGCACAGAGGACACGATTTGTGCTGAACTTGTCCAGAGTCCACCTAAGGAACATCATAGCTGTAATAACTGGTCACTGGCCGGTTGGCAAACACGCTAAGAGGCTGAAACTACCCTACAACGATTTTTGTAGAAGCTGCAATGATGAGGAAGAAGAGAAGACCACGGAACATCTTCTATGTCACTGCCCTGCTTTTGGTGACCTGAGATACGAAAAGCTTGGTCATCGGACACTTCTAGACAAAACCTGTCTGTCTGTAGGCGACTTGCGGAATATCCATGCCTTCATCAGAGCAACGAAATGGCTTGACAGCGACGTTGACCGATTAGAATAGGAACATTTGGTGCTGAAATCATAAAATGGTATCACAACGGGACTCATACTAGGACCCAAGTGAGCTGTGTTCAACGTGGCTGCCGAATTAACCTAACCTAACCTAACTTCGAGGTGGTAAATAATTGTATCTTCCTAGGCTCCGCCATCAACAAAACAAATAATGGCAGAAGAAAAAGCGAGAAGATCGAAGCGCTTATAATATTTTTCTAAGTACGGTATATAATCCAAAAGTATTGCAAAGAAGTGCCAGCTAAGTAAGTAAGTATATAGGGCATAATTCGATCATTAAGAAAAAAAACGGCTCTATGAAAAATGACAAAAAAATTAGAAAACAAATGCCCCAAAAAATTTCACAAAATTCATACATATGAAAAATTTCCCATAATTTTTGGTGAATTTTTCGTTTATTTCAGATAAAAATTAATTTTTTGAGTTTGGGTAATTTTTCATATGCAAAATGAGAATTTGCATAGGTGACAAATACCCCAAATATGACTTATACTTTTTTGAGCATTTTTCATAGAGCCGTCATTGGACGTGCCAATAGGATTTTATTTGGATTTGTGTGCTGAAAAGTGCTCTCTATTTCCTTTATGCCAGCGGAAATTCTGTAGGAAACAGCTGCGGCATTTTTGTGATGAAAAGTGCTACCAATGTCCTTTTTGTTTGCGAAAATTCTGTATTAAACAGTTGGGGAATCAGAACGAAGATTACAATGTAGCTGAATAATACGATAATCTGATAACAAAATAATCCCATGTGGATGTCTGGTTTGTTGCGAGGTCTTTAATTAGTTAATAAGCTTTAGATGTGTTCCTGTGCTTTACGCAAATTGAATTATACGTCAAGACTACTGGCTTTCCAAAGGCTACCAGATGGATCTATTGGCATCAACCCGCACATGGTCATGCAAATATTCTTCAGCATTTGGGTTAAGATGACTTGTCGTCTGCAACTTTTTACTGATTTCGGAATTGATTGTGGTAACCAAGCTGCGATAAAAACTATCAATTCGACATGGTGTAAATCAAAGATGAGAGAAGTTGGAGAAGTTGGACAGACTAAAGCCTCTCAACTTCAACCTCTATTGAGTAACGTTATTCCTGTCGCTTGAACATTGCAGATATCGATCTAAATATATTGTTGGTCTGTGTGGCGGCGATACTATACCAGACTAATGTTTGTTGCGTGTGTGAGGACAAGAAGGAATCCTACAGAGTTATTTTTATACTTTTTTGAGCAACGTATCAACTCATAGTTTTCAACATACTTATATTAGTTGTGAATTAATTACGTTTTTAGAAAAAGTGTAACATAGAATTGACAGATAATGAAAACAAAAACGTATTAGTTAATTGTGCAACAACATTAAAAGCTGTGTAGCAAAATATAAACAGAAATGAAAGTTAACATAACGTAACCAACAGTAAGGAGAATTTACGAGATTTGGAGAAAATGTAAGTCAAAATGTACCAAACATATAGATAACGAAATAGAACTAGTGACAATTAATACAAACAAATGAGTATAAGTTGAAAAATTCTGCGCAGAGAAATGAAAAGACTATTAACTATTATGAATAAATATGACTAACAAAAATAAAATTGATTGACAAAATATGAATATAACTAACAAAAGACATGTTATGATATGATGAGTTGAACGTAAATTATTTATGTTAATAATGATTATTGACCAAACCTTTGTAATGTTTTGGACAAATTTAAATGATTGACAACTTTCAACTGTAAAAATCAACACCGTTTTCTTTTGAACAGTGAAGTATATGCCAAGTGATAAAAATTGTTAAAAAATAATTGCAAAAAATAATAATAACGAAGGATTAAAAATAATAAAAATATATTGTTACATAAAACAGCCAATTAAAACAAAAGATTTTGTATTTTTTTACTTTTAAATTAATTTATTGAAAAAATAAATAAAAAGAAGCTCTTAAACAAAACAAAACTTAAAATTATGGCCCAGTATTAATGGAGATTAATAATAAGAAGCATTTAACTTAAAAAGTAATGACAACGTCGACATTATTTTGTAAGTAATGTATAACGAAAAATCATTACAGTCATGGTGTTATAAAAAATGAGATTGAGACATGTTTCTGTCTTTAAGAAACTTTACATTAAAAGCTAATTTTAAGAAAGAGAGGGAATGTAAGAGGCAATAATAGACAAGTACAATTAAGGAAAATTATGAAAAACTCAGACAACGGATAACATTACAAGACATAATTTTCATAGAAATGATCTAAGTTTCGGCAGACACGTCTGCGCCACACGGCAAACATTGGATATTCCGGTTCATTATACTCATCTAACTCTTCATTGTATTCAAGTACATGGCCACTTACTTTAAAACCACGATGCAATCGATCTTTCATAATTGCAATGAATTCCTTGTACGACAGTAAACCATCACCATCCTGATCAAATATGGCAAAGACTGTATCGATTAAATGCCTTGAAAGAGTATAACCCGTACAGATTTTAACAGCTCTTGAAAATTCATCTGTAAGCAATATAACACAGAATTATTACACACATGCACACGTGATCAGAGATATTGTCACATACCTTTAGATATAGCACGATCGGCCAAAGTATACATACGCATAGCTATAGAGAAATCATCAAGGTTATTTAAGAAACGACAGAAATCACGGAACTCGTCAAATGTTATGCCCTGCTCATCTTTCACGCGGTCTAGCAATCGTTCCAAGAAACTGTCATACTCCTCCGTATCTAAGTAAGTGTAGCGCAATAGTATTTTGGCAAAATCCACCTCGGTTATGGCTTTATTGCCCTTTGAGAATTCCGTAAACTCCAATTCCAAGACCTCTGTTTGCAAGTTGTCCATGAATTTGTAGAATCCTTCGTAGTACAAATCCTGATTGCCCTTTTTGCCAAACAAATGTGTTTGCAGCGTAGTGTCCACCTTATGCCTACGCTGCAGACCCTCTTCGTCGTCAATGTAGTCATCCTGGAGGTGAAAAGAGAATATCAATCAGTAGGTGATAACATTTGTAAAATTATATGGGCAATTTGTAATAGTAGCTATATTTGCAAGTACATATTTACATAATGACAATGAGAACAACAATACATATTTGGAAAACCAAATGTAGGAATACAAAAATTATAAAAAATAATAAAAGCCACACATTTTTACAAAATTTTAAGTGTTATTCGACAATATTTTTTGCATTTTTAGGCGATATCAGTTAAACTATCTATAGCCGCAGACATTCAATGCCAGCTAAGAGTGGTAAGGTGTAAGCCCACTTTTTGTGATAAGAAGTTTTGATGACGTTTGCAAGGATATGTGGAATAGGGAAAGCGTTATCTTGCAAATAATCGTGCCAAGACCTATAAAATTTTAGGTACATTTTTCAAAAATATTAAAAGTAAGTTACATTGGTAATTTTTATTATATGGCCCCGACTGTCGATTATACCTTGGTGTGTTGTGATGATTCACTTGTGGTCGTGACATGTCCACTCATCGGACGTCCATTACCACTTCTTGTGCTACGCAATCATTTCTTGTATGACTCGCTTCAATTTAGCTGTCCAATAATTTACGGTTGATATAGACAATGTGTATTACGCATTAACATCATGCAATTTAAATTTGATGTCATCATTCGTTTTATATTTTATTAATTGTAAGGTCCCTTAGGATGGTACTATATTAAATTTTATTATTTTTTAGGAGAATTCAAGAGTTATTAGTATTTACAGCTTACAAAATAAAACTGGATGTTTTGGGGTCTTGGAACTCTGACAGCAATCAGCTGCTTATAACATATTCAGATTAGATACTAATATTGTGTTTTCTTACTTAAAAAAAATTGTTTTCCTATTATATTAGTATGTTGTATTTCTTAGATGAGAAAACAACGCCAATTGACAGAATATTTTTGAAATTATATTTTTGTTTTTGCTTTAATATCTTTATTTTCCCGCGACGACTGATTGTGTTGACCGTAGTCCTCTATATAGGCCCTAAAATGCCCGGTATGCATACTAAGCCCATTAACTTTTTCTTTCCAAATTACTCAGGCTGACATCGAGGCCCAAGGGTCTTCCGTAGCAAGTCTTATATATAGCAGGCCAACAGGTTTGAAAATTAAAAACGAACTATGTAGTTCCTCCAATTATTTCAGTTTTATTGGGTGTACTATTATTTTTACATATTTCTCTTCCTCTATATAACTGCACTTATTTTTTTTATAACGTTAGAAAATCTTACTGCCGTTTGAGCCTTAAGCCTAACGAATGTTAGTCAGCAAAGCCAGTATCTAGCATATGATTTTGTATTCGAATTGTGTGGTTAAACAAACACTCACGAACCCTATACACAAACGTTGGCTTCTTTTGTGGGTGCCTTCTGTATCGGGGTTCGATCCCCACTATAGCCACCTTGCATTAGCGGCAGTGGAAGGTCTGTTGTTCTTGGAATCCCAAAAAGGCTTTCTTTAAGTCTGTTTTCGGCTAAGCCACTGCAACTTTCAGACTGGTAGTCGGCGGGTGCTGTTAGGAATGCAACGTGAAAATTGCATCTCAAGTTGACTCAGAACCTCCGTGATTTAGCACCTGGGCAACGTTGTTTCGTGATATTTTCTATCACGAGATAGATGGGTATATAGTGAGCGACGAACTTGGATGGTTGGGCTGGCCACACGCCTTTAGATCCTACACTGGCTATTAAAACACAGAGAACAAATAGTAACAAACGAAATCCTTAAAACGTCGACGATCCCCTCAAATGTTATACGGACCATGATTTAAGAAAACGCTCCTGGAACGACCGGAATCTCTATAGAGAAGGTTTCGCTATCCGACTGTGGATGTCCTCAAAAATACTATTACGCTGCTACGCGAAAAAGTACAAATTTGGATGTGAATTTGTAACTATTTAGAAACACAGAAATCTTGTCTCGCGATTCAATACCGTTAGTGATCGAATAGCCTCATTCCACATCAAGGCGAAATATTTCTACATCATTCTAAAAGCGCCAAACAACATACGACACATGTTGACCGTGACTCGGATCATTAACTGGTTGAAGCTAAGATACGCACAAGATTAGGCAGTGTGAAAAACGCAAAACTGCAAACCTCCGAAATAGCCATCGCCTACTTCATATTGCGCATTCCATGGCAACCGCCGAAACAACCGTGCTTGGAAATGAAAACGGTTCCCAGATGAATCCCGGTACGATGGAGTATATCTCATAGCGTATGAGGAATAGGATGCTGCGTATAGGGCAACTATATAGCCAATTGTAAGGCGGGCTGTTAGGGATCAGCAAAAGAAGATTAAAACAGGCAAGGCAGCTATTTAAGCGAAAAAAAACTTCAGGTTAAAAAAAAAGTTACGATACTGGGCCCGGCCGTGGCATAGTGGTTAGAACACGCGACTACCATGCGGGAGATCGCAGGTTCAAACCTGGCTCCAGTCATCTTAAAAACGAAAAAAATAAATAAAATTTTCTTTCATTGTCGGCTCCCCTCGAATGTTGTTTGACAGAAACTTCGCAGTATTAAGCGTCGATTCAATCGTCGTGTCTAGTAAGAGCTTCTCAAGACAGTGACGTTCGCATTCGTCGATAAATAAGTAGGTGCCGTTAGATGTGAATCTAAAAATAGAAAGCGTGTTAATTCACAACAACGCGAGAAGCTATCCCATACCTCATTCATGGGGTGCAAAGGGAAATTAAGTTTTTTAAGTAAGTTTTACGATACTGGGCCCACCTCTCTAAGGGCAAGGATGGAAATCTGGTTACAGATAATTGATTCCCGCTATCGGGATCAATTAAATCATATATATTGACTCGTTGGTATATCTGATTTAATGATCCTTTGAGGATAGTAGCTGAGCGCTACAGGACGCGTCCACAGGTTTCGGAAAGTGGAACGCCCCGCAGTTTCTCACTTTGGGGTTATTGCCTTTTGGAGATCGCGGACAGCTCAGCGGCAAAAAGAAGAGGGTCTTGAGGGGACGTCTCTGTGCAAGGACTATCCCACAAAACTCAATTGCCAATGAGGCTTTTTATGTCATTGCCGATTGCTGGCGCTAGTAAATAACTAGTATGCACGTCATCGTCCAGTTTAACTTGGTGGTGAAGAAAATATGCGTGCCGGGGGCCTACCAACACTCCCTTCCCCCGGCGAGACAATGTTGACCAGTAAGTCCTAGTAACCTAGGGCTACTTATATTGGTTATAATGTGGATCAACTCAGTATAGAATGTTTGTCTGATGGCAAGGTTCTTCTGGAATCCTTGGAGACGGGACTCGATTTGGCTCCACTTCTGACACCTCCTTCTACCTCTTCGATACCCATTGGCAGTACCGACCAGGAATCGGATAGAGCCAATTCGAGGGTCCCTCCTCTCTGTAGACAGGATGTTATGGAAATCTTTCTAACGGAAGAGCGAATCCGGTCTTCTCCTACAGGATCTTCATGTAGGACCCCCTCGGTGGCCTGCGTAGAGGCGGTATCCAAATAAGGGGGAACCGGTGGTTTCTCCACTTGGTAGGGTTGAGACAGAGGAGGGGGGCCAAAAGAGGGGGCAGAAGGCCAATGTTGGCTATAGACTATCCTGCAGTCTCCTTAGGAGATTTGTAGAAATGGATATCGCTCTGCTGTCCGGTAGGGAAAAGGGACTGGTCAAAAAGCATTTGGAGTATGTGGATAGATTAGAGAAATCGTATCCCCACGTAACCAAAAAGAGCGAGGCCTTCGTCTCTCTTTCCTTCCCGGAACCCCTCACCTCTCAGACAACAACGGAGACCCTCTGCCAATGAGGCTTTTGTATGTACTCCAGGACCCTCTAAACCACCGGAACCCTCTGCCAAGTTGACGTTCACTAGTGGGAAGCCAACGAAGCGTGCCGGTTCTGGTGAGGAATCCCTCAAAAAAGCCAAGAGGAAGAAGCAGGGCAGTTTTGGTACTGATTGAACTTTTCAAAGGGCCGGTTATTGATAGGGCCGGGATAGTAGGATCACTCCGGGTGATTGGCTGCTAATTGACAAAGGATGCAATGCTGGACAAGGAGTGGAGCAACAACGAGTTTGACTTCAGCGGAGCCGACTGGTCTAAAGGCTTGGCTTTTCTTACTTGCGTAGTCGATAATATAGGCGAAGTATAGTCAGGGACGAAGTTGAGCATCATGCCACAATCTTCACTTACGGTTGCGTTGGATAGGTCATGCACGCATGGATGAAAAATCTCAAGCTCGAAAAGTCTTCAACAATGACATCGATGGACGGCTCACTGCATTTAATCACAATATACAATTGCAAGGAAGTATGTAAGTAAGTAAGGCGTTGAATTGGGACTATCTCCGAGGCGAAACATCTATCTAGGTGTAATTGCTGGCAGCACACTTAACTGGAATAGAAACACTAGGACTGAACAGTCTCAAGGCATTAACACAAGCTAGGCTGTACAAAGCGATAGTAAGCCTTAGTCCGATGGAATTCTCTGAAAAAAAATTTCCAACTAATTCTACTTAATAATATCCAGAGAACTACATCACTTTGTATAACAGGGACTAGGAAGAGCTCGCCTCGAGCTGCTCTTGATGTCATAAATTATCTGCCACCGCATTGAGCTTCCTGTGGTGAAGAAAAACGGCATGTTGGAAGCGGTCATCGATGAAGAGGTTCTTCATGGAAAATCTGAACACTTAACATTGCAACTGTATTTCTATTCGATTGTTGAGATTATTGATCGATAAATTTCCATGGATACAATGAAGATGTGGCCATTCGCATAGAAAATGGATATCACAACTGGTGCATGGATATACAGCAAATACATTCAGTACATCCAGTTTAGTTTTTAAAATCGCTTTTACGATTCGTTTACGAATGTTTACCAGTAATTCTGGTTTAGAATCGCTTTCGCAAATTGTCACCAAATTGTTAGCGATTCGCCAAATCGTTAGCGAATCGCCACATGGTTTGTCGGGTTATAATGGAATACATACATATGTAGAACTCTAGAGCTTCTTATTCTATTTATATGTATTTATTATACGTTACCTCTTCAGTAGTTTGTTGTTGTTCTTCTTCGCCATCCTTTTTATCTTGTTCGGCGGCGGCTTCTTCATCTGTCTTATTTTTGCCACGTTTGTCTTTCCATGCTCCGCTAAATATGCGTTCCATCTAAACACACAGTTGCAATATATACATATACACATTGATACGATTTCGGTGAAGGAATTGGATATTGTTGGGGATTTCGGTTAAAATTTCACAGAATTCGAAGGAGAGAGAAGGTACAAGTTAAGAATTAGAAGGTACAAATGTTATTTATTGAAATTATTAGAAGACATTTGGGATTGAAAATAAGCATACATATAATAAAACATAAAAAACCATAAGTTACATAAAAATAAACAAACCATATCACAACTATGGGAATAATATAAATGGTTTATTAAGACCCCATTATAGATGGGGTTTGGTTAACCATTACAATTATACTAAAAGCTGGACGGCACATAGTTTTGATGTGGCTTCAGAAACAGAAACGATTCACACGTCGTTCATCATAACTCAAGCACACAGGGGAAATAAAAACTCAACAGATTTATAAAAAACTTAAGATTGGGAATTTTAGGTGACCTTATCATAATCAAACATAATCTTGTTTTTTATTACTTACAATAACACAAAGTACGTAGGTATTTGAATCGGTGTGTCATGTCCTTAAAAAACATAAAAAGAAACGAAAACAAATTTTGCGATAGCAAATAACAAAACAAAAGCATTTCTTAAATGGTAACGAATAAACAGGCAGCTAATATTTAAAGAAAACGCGTCAAATTGGGAAAGGATAGGAAGAAGCAACTTTTTTTTGAAAAGTACAAGAAAAGGGATTGATTTAAACATAATGACATTTGATCAAGCTGATGTTGAATGCAATCAAAAGCAAGTTAAAGATTTTTTCCGCCGAAGCCCTCAACTGCCATGGTTACCCATGTAAGCTCTTTTATTTGCAACTTTGATTTAATTTTATAAATAAAGTAACTAAAAGAAAAAGTTTCTTTGTCAGTATTACAATGAAACAAAGACTTAGAAAACAAAAAGAAGGAACTTATAATAAAGGTAAAAGGTTAAAACAATATTTTTTTTCTTGGAATGATTTAAATATTCCATTAGAAAGATAAAACACTTTGATCTTAATTTCATCTTCGTTTTGTATATTACAAATAATATACATGCATTGTAACACTGCCAAATAAAACTTTCAATAAAAATACAAAAAAACTTAAAAAATAACTCAACGTATAAAACTCAAAGCGAAGACTTTTGTAAAGCGAACTAACCATAACTGAAAGCCACTTTCATAACTTACAAATTCATTAGTTTTTTCTTCTTTTTTCTTTTTCTTGTAATACAATTCTCGGGCCTGATCTTCGGTAGAAACTAAACGTTTAAGCTAAATAATAAATTTGGAATAAAAATCGAGAAAAAAATCTATATAAAATTTTAAATAATATAAAAATAAACAAGTACAATTAACCTATTTTAATCCTTAATGGTAAGCTGGACATAATATTTTTTTAAGAAAAAATAAACAATAGGTTGATGTTGTTAAATGTATAAATATAGTATGAAAAAATAAACGTTTAGATTTGAAAATGTCGATATCTCAAGTCCTTTAGGTGAGATTAACAAATAATTGTTAAAATTGTATTAGTTTGTGTTAAAAGATTAGATATTATAGCACTGGGAAATGAAGTTCTTTGTTAGACGATTTCAACTGTCTTGTTTTGGACTGAAGCAACCAAATATCATTCCTAGGGTTATTTGGTGGGTTTTATCCGTCATATCAGGTTTTCAAGATACAAAATGTTTTTAGTCGTTTTTTACATAACAAATCATTAGTTTAATGTAATGAACTTGAATGCTGTGTTTAACCAACAAGCAAGGAACTTAAGTAAAAGTTAAAACTAAGTATTTTAATTTGTTTAGTAAGAGTTGTCAACAAATTAGTCACAGAAGTCATAGAATACAACATATTTACAAACAGTTGTAAATCGACTAGGTTTTGTGGCAGGTAAGAGTTGGTGATATTTACATATGTTCAGGGAGGACCTTAATAAAAGTAATCTTCTGAAAAATCTCGCAAATCTCCATGTTCGTTGCTATGGCGATCACTGAGGCTAGATGGGGCACACCGCAAGTGGCTTTATATTTGTTCGTAAGCATTCCACCCTTGGACTTATACTTCAAGGGTATTTAAGCCAAAAGGGCTATCAGACTGAGGGAAGCTGACGATTAGCATCAGGCTGCGCATGATCATGCGAATATTCCCCCGCCTCTTGTAGATTTTTTGGCGAAACTCGTGGATTAAGGAAAGCGACCAATTTTACATGGTGGCAATCAAAGTTAGAATTGTAAGGAGATGTAAGACACACAAAAGCCTCTGAATATCGGCCTTAGATGTGTTCTTTACATTGCGATATTCCTGGGAACAAAACGGAATTACTGGCTAGAGGCTGACCGATGCCTAATCATGATTGCGCCCATCTATTAGCTTTTTGGCTGGCTTAGGGGAGGACTGGATGTGGAAACCAATTGGCATAAATAGGACCTTCAGAACCGACTTTATAACTGCTTGATCACTGTGGCTCGATTATAGCAGATCCCGATGGGAATACATGGTTGATCGATTTGAGAATGGTCTGTAAAATTCTAACTGGCAACTGCAACATAAGAAACCTTACAGGCAAATAGGATAGATCCATACCGGACTACTATCGCGGAGTCTGAGGAAGATTCCGAGAAGATTGAACATTTTCTTTGTAGTTGTCCCGCATAGGTCCTTATGAGCCAGAGTTGATTGGTTAAATGGGCCAAGATGAAGGGGATTTGCACGATTCTTTCTTCATTTCTCTTATTTCCCAATACATTATTCTACATATACAGGATGGCGCACGAATCTAGCTTCTGCGAACAGTAACTGAATGGAGCAACTGCACACATAGCTCGGCCTGTTAAGGCGGAGCTCTAACGGAAATACGAAAAGAAATTAATATCCTCAAACTCCACTTTCCTCTGATGTCAAGCAAGAGGTTTACAATTGGTGAGCCACCCTGTATTTTTATTAAATTTGTATACCTATGTTGATTTATATAAATAATCTTCTTAAACTTTCCTTTCGTTCACTTTCTTCTTGTCATCGGACATCCACAATGGTTGTCCCAAACTAAACCCAGTGTTATTGGGTCTTATACTTTTCATCCACCTCAAAAACTCTGTTCTCTAGTGTATTAAGCAGAACTTGCGACATCTCATTTTCAAATCAAATATCTCAATTAAAAACACAAACAAATTTAAATGAAAATGCTTACAATACGTCTTGTTTCGTCATCCAAGTCAAGTGAACGAAAAGAGCCACCCAAAATTTTCAAAATCTAAATAAAAAAATTTAAGAAAAAAATATAAAAGAAAAACTCAATGAAAACGAGAAAAGGATAATATCGGGTTATGTAAGAGGACATTTTAGTAATGGATGCTCTATGAAATTGTAAATATTAATACAAAATTGAAGCAGTTTGTTTTTAATTTGCAGCAAACAAACAGGAATTCAGTTGAAATGCACATAATCAAAGTTATTCCAATGACTCCACTTCTGTGGTATAGATTTTTTTGAGACACTATTATTAAAATGTCCTCACAATGTATAACAAATAAGTATTTAACATACCACCAAGAACTCATTTTTATCAACACGTTGATTGCCGTCTGTATCGAACATATTGAAAGCTATTTGAAAGCCAGATTTAGGTTCTAAATAAAAAAATAACAAATATATAAATAATTTTTGTGGTCAACATCACAATCGGCATAAAAACAAACTTACTGGTTAATATTGATAAAAGAAACAAGTATTCAGTATATGAGATTATTCCTATAAAGAAGAACACACAAATTAAGTTAACTAAATCTGGTAATATTGTATATATTGCATTACCTTTGTCTCGTAATGTTCTAAATAGTTGGTTGGAACCCTTTTTTAGAGGCGGTGTTTGGTCTTTAATTTTAGTTACTTCTTGATCTGTCAAAATGCGACGCTTTAGGCGAGCTTCAATTTTAATGATGGATACAATTTTTTTAGTGTATTTAATTTGGATAAACATCAAGTTTTTTTTACTTACGCCTGGGTTCTTGCTCCACAACGGAATCAAGGAAATCTTGAGGTGTCATATATAATTGGCCATCGTATTCCACGGATGAAAATTTGATGAAACGCCTTTCACGTGCCGTCAGTTTGACTAGACTTTCTTCTTCACGCTGCAAAACGAAATGTTTAAAATAGTGTTAGTGGAATTATTGGGTATATTATTAAAAAAAAT
This sequence comes from Muscina levida, assembly GCA_964034835.1. NCBI lineage: Eukaryota > Metazoa > Arthropoda > Insecta > Diptera > Muscidae > Muscina > Muscina levida. The sequence goes on along the minus strand of OZ035880.1, from coordinate 64,918,046 downwards.
ATTTCAAAGGAATGTAAAACTTAGAACAATATAAAAATAGTGGAGATCTTCTCAATTGAGTAAATTATGAAGTTATATTTTTAGACTCACACAAAAGGGACCACATGTTTAACGACGATTCCGAAAATCAGCTATATGAGAAGGTTTTACTAGATATGATTTACTACATGGGTATTTCCTAGCGTTGCGGACGCAAAGTTGAAATATTTTGAAGATTATGTTCATATTAAAAAATTTCGATTGTGGACAGTACTAAAAATGTTGTATTAAAAATTATGACTAAAACAAAGTGCGTTACGGATACACACAATTTTTGCTACTTCACTTCTGCGTTGCGGACACACGCATTTTTTTTATGGACAACACAGAGTGACAAAGAAAACAGTACCTAGGAAATCAAACAATTTTTCTGGTAGATGCTGCTGGGCACAACAAGAATCAATTTTTTTAAATTTCACAAACCCCCAAAATCCTGAGTTACGGGTAAAAACTCGGTTTTTCGTACCTTTACGCACTTTTATCCCAGTAACGCGGGTAAATAAGAACCGATTTTAAGTTTCTCAGATGATTTGGACAAAAGATACATTCCCACGATATATATATTTTGTTTTGTTAAAGTTCAACGAAATAATTATAAGATTTCGTAGAACAAAAAGTTAAAAATATAGCAATTTTATGCTATGAAACCGTCCGTCCTTCCGCTGGAAATACCCATATTGCAATTTAATCGTAATTACATTTTTAATTTACTAAATTAACATGAGGAGATGCACAAATCTGCGCTACCACAGAGACTGGGATTCTAGCTTTCTAGCTAGTTGTTGCCTTAATAATCCTCCAGCCACTTCTGGCATCACAGAAACAATCGTGCAAACAGCTCCCGCAGACACTGTAACGCAAGTTTCTCGACAATCCCTTCAGCTACAACACATAATATCGGCATATAGACCTCAAATGCCCAACATAACACCTCAGATTATACCAAGGCAGGTGTACAGCGGCTCATGCTCTCTCTCCCAACATTCTGGAGATTACTTAGTTTAAGCATGACCACAACATCCTCATAGACGCAATCCAGAAAGCAAAGCTTATCAGGAATTGCACACTCTCAACATCGGGTCAGTATAACATCATTCGAAGGAACAGAGAAAGAGACTATGGTGGATCAGCGTTCATAATTGAACGAAACGTAGGCTTCTGGCTGAAAGTCAGTCCCACCTCACGAAAAGCAGTTGAACGCGATCACCTACTTACATGCAACCCAGCTGATGATCGACCATTGTAACCTCGATATGAAAGAGCTCTGGTCTACTATTAAAGGTCTTTCTGGTTCCAAACACTCTCAAAATTTCGCTGCTATCGAATTCACCAGCATTCATTACTCAGATGCAAAAAAAAGCGCAACTCAGTTCTGTAGGCAATTTGTCGAACATCCTACCTCGCAGAACCGGGACAAAAGAGCCGTAATCCGGACATCCAAGAAACTCAAGAGAGATTCGGAGCCTCAATCCTTCACCTTCGATGAAGTGAAAAATATTATTTTCAAGACAAAACCATCTAAAGATCTAGGTCCCGATGGTATATCTATGCTAATGCTGAAGAATCTTATAGCACGGCAACGCACTGTTGTGACCGCTCTGCACCTATCCAAAGATTTTGACACGGTTGACCATCCCACACTGATCAATGACATCTCGAACTAAGCCCTTCCAAATGACATCAAACACAGGGTCACAAACTATCTCAGTTTTAGACAAGCATTTGTGAGTTTAGAGGCCAAAAATCAAAATACCGCAAATAAAGATGGGCGTGCCACAAGGGAGTGCTCTGCCACCCATTCTCTTTAACCTAAGCTTCCCCCTCCTCCCGAAGGTATCACGATGGTATCGTACGCAGACGACAGCACCATCTCTTCGTCTGGAGTAAATGTTGACGATATTTGTGCCAAAAATTACACAGTACCTGGCCACCATCACGAACTTTTCCAAGGAACACAAGCTCCAGCTATCAACTCCTAAGTCAACAATTTCTCTTTTCACTTCTTGGGCAAAAAAAATAAGGATGGAATTAAACATCTCAGTCGAAGTAGACGCATTCTACTCAAAGATTCTAGGGGAAATCTTCAACAGCCCGATTTATTTCTCTTTGCACGCCTCTTACATCAACCAGTAGGTGAAAACCAGAAATAATGTCCTGAAAGCTCTCTCAGGCACCACCGGGAGTCTTTGGTAGAGACGTATAAGGATGTGTCATAATGACGACTGTGGACCATTTACTCGAGTAGACTATGTTATTGTCGGTCAGACAACATAATGGGTTGCTGAATAGACAATATCTTATGGCATCCCATCACCAAGACACCTTAACTATCAGTCACTGATGCAGTTTTCTCAACTTCTACCGCGAGCGCATAGTCCCTGGAACGGTAAACCGTTTGCCCGAATGCCTACAAAGCCCCCATGACACTGTGCATCCTTTAAATTGCCTAAACAAGCCCACTGACTTCGCCCAGTGGACCTATGGCTAAGGCCTACGGTTACAACAGTAACAAATACATAATTGAACCAAAAACTACATAAATTTTAACAAAAAGTACATCAATTGTGCGTCTTTTTTTTATTGTTTTACATATTTTACTCTCATTGGAGAATACATTTTAAAAGCTCTCAAAATTAAAATTCCACTGCCATTTTTTAAGTAATAATGATTCGAGGAATTCAGAAAATGATTTTTTTTGAGATATGAAAGATAAAAAAAAATAGAATTTAGTGTCTTTAGTGTGGAAAACTTTATTTTATTACATTCCATCATATATTAGCTAAATTCAGCAGAAAAATTGTTATAGTATTAATATTTGAAGAGTGTATTGAATGTACCGATGTGCCAAGTTTTCAATGCACAATTTATCAATTTTAATCAAATTAATTTAGTTTATATTTATAATGACGCAAAACTAACTTAACAAAAATACATATATTATTTTATTTAATAAGCCGTTTTTATTCGTTCTGTTTATTACCAAACTAAATAAAACAAAACATTGCCGTACATACTAAAGATCATGAATCCATATTAAACCGTTATATCAAATATCCTTTCTCACGGATATCGTTTCAGAAAGTATACTCCATCTCCCCCCCCCCCCAAACTTATTACCACTTTAAACATAATAATATCCAAGTACATGAAAAGGAAAAGTAAAACAAAACGCCTTACATACGATAATAACAGCGATAAATTAAGTTATATTGTTTACCAATCTTACTACCTGACCAAACAACAAATTGTCCTATAAATTATACAACAACGGCAACAACAAACACAATGCCATGGTTTGAAATTTGATCTTATTATCGATTTAATGGCGCCAATTGTTGTCCGTCGTCAATAGAGACAAATAAAACTCAACACCGATTTAAATCGATATGACACGATTCGACTGGAATTGACTAGCAGAACCCCACTCAGTCAGTCAGTCAGTTAGCTACTGACTGCGAATCAACACAAATTAATTCAATCCCAACCAAAGACACCCACCTGTGATAGATGTTAAACGCTCTCCAGACAAGTCATTTGCGTTGCCCTGGACAACTCTGCGCAGTCGTAATGTGACATTATCTATAAATCACCACTGGAATCTCAATCAAGGAAGGAGGCAAACAGCTAAGCTGCTGCAATTGTTATATTATGAATATCAGACATTCAATGATGATGGTTGGTAGTCGCAATCGTGATAATACTCTTTTCACTTGCGAAGGCGGAGTTTGGCGGAGATGGAGCTGACACAAAGGAATTTGAAAGAGTTGTAACAAACGCGCCAATTTTCAATGGCAGCTGGTACAACAACAAAAAAAGAGATTGTCCCATTTTGTGTTGTACATTGTGCTGCCACCCAGTAGGAATGGTTAACTTTGTTGTATTTGTCATGCCATAAATTGCCTTCGAACGCTGCGACAGTTCATGACACAATTCCATGATGAATGACTTGATCTGCAGTCTGTCACACTATTGTAGGTGGCAATCAGTCACTCCGTGTTGAATCGCTTGTTGGTTGGAAGCTGCGAAAAGGATGATGTCAATTCCATTTTAAAATGGATTTATCCGTCTGAATATCTTTAGGTTATCTTTTACATCTCACATCGCTCACACAAAGATACCGAAAGTGATATCATGCATCCATCACCGAAGTGATGTGACGGCATACGCATAGTGGGCGCTGTAGATGTAAGTACTTAATGCATGTTATAAATATGTATCTAAACGATAATCATTTAATTTCTTTATCTGAATATTGGAATCTTTTTTATAAGCTTAACAAATGGGAAGGTATCCCACTGGCAGATGTATAAAAGTCTAACGGCCTTAATAAGCTTTAATTAGTTAAAGTAGAATTGTCTTCACACTAGGCCTACTATAAGTTGACGTTTGTACAATTTATTATATATTTAAGTATTTAAGATTTTCGGCATTTTTCATATGAGAAAGGGTCGTTGCTAGTAGTTATCGTGTAGGAAATTGTCTTCGTAATCAATGCGAATGTGGAAAAGTATATAAATAGACACTTTTCATTCATTAATTGTATTTTATAAAAGATATATCAAAAACTATTGTTAATATATGTTAATAATTAAATAATATTCGTAATGTATAAATAACCAAAACAAGGAAATAACGTAATAGGTATCCGATTATTACACAGTGCAACAAAAAAAAACTGAAGTCGAAATACCTAAAAAACGATACTATTTTTCTGGTAGGTGCTGCCTAGTACAAGAAGAACCTTTTTTTTATTTACACCAAAATCTTGAGTCACGGGTAAATAACCGGCTTTTCATATGGGTATTTCCAGCGGAAGGACGGAAAATTGCTATATTTTTAACTTTTTGTTTTTGTAATCATATAATGAATTTTTTGAACTTTAACATAACAAACTAATTACATCGATGGGTCAAATTGGAAGTTTTGTGAACGTTTTTCAGTAGAAACGTGTTCGGTTGTTTAAACTACGGGTTCATGCGTGGTAGACCCATTGGTCTGAACATAACCTCAAAATTGAGGAATCGCTTAGAAAAGCTAATAAACTATCAAGGGCAATTTAAAAAGAGCTTGATATTTAATGATATCTCGAGAATTGATAGAGATATTGATAATACATATACACATATAATTTTTAAACATATAGATTTTAACTTGTTTAACCTTAAAAAGTCAAAATATATAATTGCCCATAAAATTCTACCTCGGAATCCAATTTCAACATTTTTATTAATTTTTAAAAAATACCCCAACTTCTACATTAAATAACTCGGCGTCTTTTAGAGATATGGTAAAAGCAAACACATACTATTTTAGGATTTACTTCAGATATTGAACGGCTTATTACTACTTATGAAAGGAAAATACTCAGCGGCAATAAACTGATTTGAGAACAAATTCATACTTTAACCTCATTCCGGCACACCCTTATGTCTAACTATCGATTCAAAATTTCTCACAATATATTCGTAATATTTGAAAAAAGAAACGTAAGTTGAAGCTAGATGACCAACATCGTAATTAATACATATTTTTAACGAAATTCGAAAAAATGCCATATAATGAACACCCTAATGCTCCTTGTGAAACAATTAAAGTATTCCGATCATATTGGTTGTTATACAATAAGTACGTTTTTGGTAAAGATAGCAAGTAAAAACATTGCACAATGGCCCAAAAATCCTAAAAAACTGATTTGTTTAAAGTAGATAGTGTGTTTCGAGAGCTATTTAATATCCCTAGACTTGTTCAGATTGCATAGGTTTGTTCAGAGAAGTTATTCGGTGTTACCTAAACTACAATTTCACTGAATAGAGTATGCAAAAAATCTGGATTCCCTACGACTTATATTAAAAATAGTGAAAAAATTAAAATTTGTATTGGTTTTTTGAAAAAAAAAACAAAAAAACTAGGGAAGTCTAATTATTTTGGGAAATTTTATTATATCAATTTCTTAAGCGGACTATTAGCTAAAACTTTTCTGAAGAAGAGAAAGAGCTAGATTAAAAACTGTAACAACTGTTGGCCAACAATTGATGTCACCGTTTTTCAAGGTATCCAAGGGATTTCAGAAGGTTCAGGGGACCAAAAAAAAATTTGGTAGCCAAACTGAGCTAGGGTATTACTCAGCTCCGGTTGTACTATCGAACCTATATAGTCTCGTTCGGGTGTTTTTTTACTGTTGCACTGTGTTATTGTGTCAAAAATGGGCGTAATCTATCCAGTTGATAAGTGGCTATAGGTCTGTTGTACCCATTATGGGTATGTCCAGGTTAACTAGAAAGTTAACTCTGAAGTTATAAACACATGGTGGATAAAAGTTTAATTCAAAGGTCAGACTATTCCATCTGAGGTTACTTTTTACTCTTTTGCCACGGTTAAGGTAGAACATAATATACCTTTGTCCAGTGCAACAATTGCTTCAGATACAATCATGTATCGCAACATTGCAAACAGAAGAATAAATGTTGTAGCAGATGATTCCAACCCATGAACAAGTAAAAGAAATCGGGAAGAGCACTTGAGAGCCCTACAGCAGGAAGAAGTATATACATTGCTAAATGGAACAGCCTTGACATCGATGGAAAAATTTAAATTGACTGAGCCGGAAAAAATCATCAACTCTATGACTTTACACTTATCAACTTCGATTACAAACTCCAAAAGATTAGATCCAGAGGATAGAACCTTTATCACTAATCTAAGACAAGAAATTAACAATAAAATGATTCACATGGATGCTTCAGATATACTTAATCCTGTTATCAATACTCATACAAAAGCTCAACATGAAAATTAATCAGTACAACATACAGAGCATTAGAAATCAAAATAATAAATGTATATTAGAATTGTTTTTAGAAAATAACAAAATAGATATTGCCCTTTTATACTAAACATGGCTTTCAGACAACAAATCTACAAGCCTTTGTAACTACAATTTTATTCCGTAAATAACGGCGGAAAGAAATACATTAAATTCTCAATTTTGCAATTACCACAAACCAGTGAGTGTGTAGGCATTACCACTCTTAACTTAAAACGTAATTTCAATATAATAAACTGTTGTATACCGCTCAACACAAATATTCAATCTTTTTCAAATATAATACAGTCAATTGTGACTTCAATCTCTAACTCACACCTACCTACGATAATTGTGGGAGACTTAAACGCCTAATCTGAGCATTGGGGTAATGCTTTCTCTGATGCACAAGGCAAGAAGCTTTTTGAAACCATGGATCAATCTAATTTTATTTGCTTCAACGGAAAAGAGCCTACGTTCACAATTAATGAAAATTACGCGTCCTCTCTTGATGTATCTTTTGTTAATAGCACGATATTAAATGCGAAATGATCAGTCCGAAAGGATAAACTTACGAACAGAAATCATTTACCCATCATTATTGAAATTTTTAATCAAACCAACAATCCTAACCAGGTTAAGAAGATTTGTCACAACCGGGTGCAGCAGGAGTTAGCAACATTGGTAGTAGGAGCCTCTGTTAAGGATTTCAATACTGCCGTGAAAAACATCTATGATAAACCCACAACTTAAATATCTCCTATGAATAAATATGTTCCTAAAGAATGGTGGGATGAACAGGGCACGATTCTTTTCAACAGAAGACAGGCTGCTAGAACGAAGTTCAGGGAAAACAGAACAATTGCAAACATAGAACTTTTTGTATCGGCGCAATCTGAACTAGAGAAATATTTTAAGGAAAAGAGATTTTCAAATTTTGATGAGATGTCTGCAGATCTTTCTGATAACCCTTTATCTAAAAACACTTGGGCCACTCTAGATAACTTAAAAAAATATAAAATTGACAAGGATATAAGGAATTCCTGGAATAAAGATCAAAATAAAAAGTACCTTGATTTTATAACAAATATCAACAATAATGCACAACAATCTTCTTCTTCATATGCTACAGGGATCGTTAATCAAAATGCTATCACCTCATCTACCGCTAGCCTTGAAGTCCTGACTTCGCAACAAGCTTTATACCAATCTTTGTCAACATCATTAATTTCATCTCCTGCTAACCCTGCAATTCTTACCTCACAAAAAATTTTAAATCAACCCATTTTATTATCATCAAACATGCCTGATCAAAATATTTCTTAAGTGAATTCTCCCTCGGAGTCTTCTGCTGTGTCGGTCTCTTCGGTTTGGGTGTTCCGTTCGTGCCAACTTTAATCTCTCCCTCCACAACACAACATGTTTCAAACCAACGTTTTACAACACCATCAAGTATGGTTATTCAAAATTTTTATCAAGAAAATCTCTCGTCGGTGTCTTCTGCAAATCCTGTTTTGTCGATAGGTGTTTCAAATCTCCAATCTCAACCATCCAGTGCAAATACAGATCAACCAGATGTACCTGTCAGGCAATCTCTAACCTCTGCTACAACCCAGCTGTCTTCTTACCCTCCTGATATTGATATTGCTGCAATTTGAAAATTTTGCTGCTTTCCTTGGCTCAAGAAGTTCTACTTCGACGGCAGGACCTGATACTATTTCGTAGAAGACAATCAATTCTTTATCAGTTAATGCAAAATTAAGCTTGTTTAATTTGATTCTAGAAGTGTGGAAAAAAGAGGAAATACCTGAGGAATGGAGAAGGATCAGAATTAAACCCATTCCAAAAAAGGGAAAAGATGTGTCAAACATAGAAAATTACAGACCGATAGAACTATTATGTGCGCCTCTCAAGATTCTTGAGGGAATGATCAAAACCTCGATACTAAATAACACCGAATTGGAAGGGAAATTACCACATAGATCTTACGCCTATAGACCTCGTCGATCTTCTAAAATCTGTATAAATGATCTAATGCTTTATGTGAATACTCTCAAAACAGCGGGTAATCATGTAATGGGCATTACAAATTGGAAAAATTTAATTGATAAACTCGATGACCTTAACATGAACCCTCATACGATTAATTGGATTAGCAATTTTCTGTCGAAAAGAATTCTTCGGCTGGGAAGACAGGAAACCATGGTCGCAGATGGGTTGCCTCAAGGTAGTGTTCTCAGTCCTACATTGTTTAATGTATACACTATAGACTAACATGATGTAAACTCAGAGTATAGTGTCCTCTTTCAATTTGCGGATGATTTTTTCCTACTTGTCGATGATAGGAGTCGTGAGGAGGCTAAAATCAAGCAAATCAACAAGATTAAGGAATTTCGGAACAAGTGTCACAAAATCAAACTCAGCTTTAATATGGAAAAGACTATCCTAATTCATTTCAATCGCACGAAGCATGACTTAAACATTTCTATCGATGGCACTCAATTAAAGAGAGATGAAGTATCTTGGATTTGTAATATCGTCCTCCTTCTCCATGGTGGAGCAGGTTAAATCTTCCACTATTAATGTAATACAATCATGCAACTTCCTAAGGATTACTAGTGGCTGCAACTTTGGCATATACCCAACTAAAGCGTTGCTTTTTTACAAGGTGTTTGCGAGATGTAAGCTGCAATATGGAGCGGCTAGTCTAGCGTATAAGGCAAAAGTGGCGGCAAAGTTTGCGCTAACTCCTTTTTGATGAAGGCTGTTGGAGTTATGAGGTTCACACCTATTCCTGTTTGGTACAATTTGGCAGCTGAACTACCTTTTAAATTTCGTGCTGAAATTGCCACTGGAAGAGAATTGACAAAGATTATGGCCTTCAATTTGCAAGCGCGAGATCCTCTGGGTGATCAGATTTTCCCCAGGAACAGTTACTCAACTGTCTTTAACAAACATCGAGATATCCTATGCAATATGGGCAGCGTATGGATCACTTCAGTCCAGCAACATAACATTATGTTACATGAATCCTTTTTTGAAAATGTTGTATCTAAAAAGGCAGATGCAAGCCGTGAGATGGTAGAAACTTTTTATCACCGTAAAATTGACACACTTAAAAAAGCTAATTTTGAAATTTTCCATTCGAATGGTTCAGTTAAGGAAGATGTCACTGGAGCCGCTTTTGTACAAGGGGACTCTGGTCTGGTGTTTGTCTATTATACAGATGTCAAACTATCATCGTTATCTGCGGAACTTTTGGCTATTCTAAAGGCTCTGGAATATGCAAGAGGAGAGAACATGCTTAAAGTCGCAATACTCACTGACAGTCTAAATAGTATTTTTGCAATTCGAAACAACAAATACAAAAACTATCTGGTGGATCAAAGAACCTTATAGTATTGTCCAAAATCTACATTTTTTAATATAGACATAATCTTTAAATTTTTTCAACTTTTCGAGAAAACTACAAAATAAGAGAAAAAACACGCTAGGAAATACCCATATAACAAAATGAATCGGAAATTTTTAAGTAAGTTTAGTTTTGCTAGTCAAATGACCCACTGCGTGTTGATAGAACTATCTGACTCAAAAATTATTTTGGACTTGTGTTCTCGTTGCATTCTGTAGGACATTTTATAAAAGCATTTGTCCATGTACTTGCTGTCAAATTCTTTGAAGTTACTATTTTAACTATTTGAAATTTTCTATGAAAATTGCTTAAAGGTGTGTTATTAAAAAAAATATTCAGTATTTGTGATAAGTTCAGCCTGCGAAGCGGTGTTAGATTAAAGGCTTAACAATTTAAATACCTGACAAAAAATTGCAAAACTATAAATGCAAAAATATAGTTTTGACTTGTAGACGTTGCAATTTGACACTTTCATTATCACATCTCATTCCTTGACGAGATTGCACTTTTAACCTTTTCAAGTTCACACAGTGTTTGATGAAATCACAAATGCAATTAACTTTGATAAATGTTCCATTTGAACTGTGTAATAAATCATACACATTTGGAAACAATGCAGCTTTTATCAAACATACCCAAAGGCCAATTATTAGATTCCGGGAAGGTGAGGCACAATGATATAAACGATTTCATTCAACAATAAATATGACTTATGAATGTGACATTTATCCCAGTGGAAGTGACCACAATGCGCCACTGCGCCAATAAATGTAACAAAAGACGATCCCAAAACAGCTTTAACGAGGAGCTGTCTTAAACATTTATAAGCGTCAAAATCACAACTGTGCAACAACGGCAACAACAAATATCAAAATGACAAAATCTCATCCGCATGTGGCGGGTGTGGATATATTTGAGTGAATGCCAATTAGTTTAATTTATAGCTCTTAATATGATAAGTTTGCGGGTATTAAATAACAATTGATTCAAATGTTTTTAGTGTTTTAAGTTCAGAGAAGTGCATTCACTAAAGAAAATATTCACACTTACTTTAAGAGCACATTCGCAGAAAAACCCTTAACAGATTTGGTAAAGAAATGTAAAATGAAGATAAAATTGAAAAATGTATAATCTTAACCAACAATGTAAAAAACATATCGTAGATTTATCCATAATTATTAGAATTGTAATGCCAAGATACAAAAAAATGACAAATGCTACGAAATAATTTTCAATAATTATAGAAATACTTTATTAACCGACATTATTAGTGGATCAATCTGTAAGAATGCCATTTGTGCATAATTGGATTTATAAACGATTACATTGTGCTTTAGGTTTCTTAACCTTTTGCATAACATACCTTTTTTCCAAACTTCACACGTCGGTCTTGTGTGCTCTTTAAACAATGTGTCGCCTAAGTAACTCCTAAACCGAATGATTTTTTTTGTTACATGTACAATATTTTTTATTCTTAATTGCCTAAGAAGTAATGCAAATCAGTTTAGGCTTTACAATTTAAGTATTTTTCCATAGGAAATTGTAAAGTGACAGTATGATAGGTAAACATGATTCAAACCCACTGAAATTGTTTTAGTTCAATGTCAATAAAACTGTGTTTAAAATCATTAATTCTTCTTTATTCCCATTAAAAGAATTAAACACATTTCAACTTATAATTTATTTACTATAATTGGAATGTATGACGTCATTACTGATAAGTTTTAGTTGTAAGATGGGACCGGCCGTGGCATAGTGGTTAGAACACGCGACTACCATGCGGAAGATCGCAGGTTCAAACCTGGCTCCAGTCATCTTAAAAAAAGAAAAAAATAAATAAAATTTTCTTTCATTGTCGGCTCCCCTCGAATGTTGTTTGACAGCAACTTCGCAGTATTAAGCGTCGATTCAATCGTCGTGTCTAGTAAGAGCTTCTCAAAACAGTGACGTTCGCATTCGTCGATAAATAAGTAGGTGCCGTTAGTTGTGAATCTAAAAATAGAAGCGTGTTAATTCACAACAACGCGAGAAGCTATCCCATACCTCATTCATGGGGTGCAAAGGGAAATTAAGTTTTTTTTTTTTTTTTTTTTAGTTGTAAGATCTTATGATTCATCGTCATAATATCTATTAATATGAACTTGAGAATTAATTAACAACCTATGTGAGCGTTTGTTATTGCGTTTTGTAAACAATGTTTAAACACACACAAAAACGTATAGCATCAAAGGTTAACGAACTTGACTCAAAGTGTGGAGATTAATTTGTGTATTAAATTTGGGAGGTAAACATGGTGTATTACCATTTATTTCAAAGTAAATTCATTCATATTCATATAAATAAGTATACTTACTTAGCTGGTACTTCTATGCAATCCCAGTGGATTATATACCGCACGTAGAAAAATATTATAAGCGCCTCGATCTTCTGCGCTTCTTCTCCAGTTAGTCACACCGAGTTCTGTAAGGTTCTCAGTAACCTGGTCTTTCCAACGGAGTTTTGGTCGCCCTCTTCTGCGCCGTCCATCGAGTTCATTGTCGAAGACTTTTCGAGCTGGAGCATTTTCATCCATGCGTACAACATGACCTAGCCAGCGCAGCCGTTGCACCTTAATGCGTTTGACCACGTCAATGTCAGTGTACAGCTCGTACAGCTCATGATTCATACGACGCCGATACTCTCCGTTAACGATGATGGGCCCATATATTTTACGGAGTATTTTTCTCTCGAATACCGCCAGAACCGATTCATCCGCTTGTGTCATAACCCAGGATTCTGAGCCATACATTAAGACAGGTAGAACCAGTATCTGGTATAGCTGGAGTTTTGTTCGTCGAGAGAGGGCTTTGTCATTGAATCGCTTGCTTAGTCCGTAGTAGCATTTATTTGCAAGCAGGATTCTTCTCCGGATTTCTAGGCTGACATTATTTGCTTTATTGATGGCGGATCCTAGGTAGACAAAGTTATCTACCACCTCGAAATTATAGTTGTCAACGTTCACGCAGTTTCCCAAACGAGTAGATTCTTTGTTCGTTGAAACTAATAACTTCGTTTTGTCCTCGTTCACCGTTAGGCCCATTTTCGCTGATTCCTTCTGTATACCTGAGAAGGCTGCAGTCACATCCCGCAGTTTTCGACCGATGATGTCTACGTCATCAGCGTACGCGAGTAGCATGTGGCTTTTGTTGAATATAGTGCCACTCGTGTTTACTGCAGCTTTTCTCATTATCATCTCCATCACAATGTTGAAGAGATCGCACGATAGGCCGTCGCCTTGTTTTAGGCCTCGTCTGGTATATAATGGCTCCGTAAGGTCCTTGCCAATCTTCACTGAAGACTTCGTGTCAGTCAGCGTCATTCCGCAAAGACGTATCAGCTTCGCTGGAATACCAAACTCAGCCATGGCTTCGAGTAATTTCTGCCGTATCGGGCTGTCGAAGGCAGCTTTATAGTCGACAAAAAGATGGTACGTGTCGATCTGTTTCTCTTGGGTCTTTTCCAGGATTTGCCGAAGTGTGAAAATCTGGTCAGTTGTTGATTTTCCGGGTCTAAAGCCACACTGATAAGGCCCGATCAGGTTGGATAACACTGGCTTTAGTCTTTCACATAGCACACTCGACAGGACCTTATATGCGATGGGTAGAAGGCTGATCCCGCGGTAGTTGGAGCACACACTTGGATCACCTTTTTTCAGCACAGGACATAACACGCTTACATTCCAATCGTCGGGCATGCACTCTTTAAGCCAAACCGTGCGAAGGAGCTGGTGCATGCTCGTTATCAGCTCCTCGCCACCGGACTTGAAGAGCTCTGCGGGCAGACCGTCGGCACCGGCTGCTTTGTTGTTTTTCAGCCGCGATATTGCTCTTCTTACCTCGGCTTGACTTGGTGGTGGGCAATCTAAGCCGTCGTCGACAATTGGCGTGATAACTTCACGTGCGCTGCCTTCTGGAACCAGCAGTTGCTGGAAGTGTTCTCTCCATATGTGCAGCACACTCTGCGTATCCGTGACCAGATTTCCATCACTGTCCTTACAGGTGGGGAGGCCATTACCGTATCCATTTGTTCTTATTTTCTGGTAAAATTTTCGGGCCTCACCTCTATCCCTGTATCGCTCTATATCCTCGTTCTCCCGTTCCTTCATCTGACGTTTTTTTCGCCTAAATAGCTGTCTCGCCCGTTTAGCTTTCTCCTTATGCCGTTCCCTAACAGCACGGGTCGCAATTGGCTGTAGCGTTGCCCTATAAGCAGCATCCAGTTCCTCAGACGCTATGCGACATTCTTCATCGTACCAGGATTCGTCTGAGCTCCGCTTTTCATATCCTAGCACGGTTGTTGCGGCGGTTGCCATGAAATGCGCAATATGCTGCAACTGTGTATCGGGAACGTCAGAAGTAGAGGCGTTGTGTCGTAAAAGTTGGGAGAGCTGGTTGGAGTAGGCAGTAGCTATCTCTGGGGTTTGCAGCTTCGCGATGTCCAGCTTTCTTTGTGTTTGGTTACGTGCGTTTTTCGCTCTGCTCAATCTTGTGCGCACCTTGGCTGCAACCAGGTAATGATCCGAGCCAATATTAGCACCACGAATCACACGCACGTCCATGACACTAGATGCATGTCTGCCATCGATTACCACATGATCAATTTGATTTTTGGTGTTTTGATCGGGGGATAGCCAAGTTGCCTTGTGGATATCTTTGTGCTGGAATCTGGTTCCACTCACTACCATGTTCCTTCCCGCTGCGAAGCTAACCAGCCTAAACCCGTTGTCTGACGTGTCGGTATGCAGGCTGAATTTGCCGAACGATGGACCAAGAACATCTTCCCTTCCTATTTTTGCATTAAAGTCTCCTAGAACAATTTTAATGTCGTGGCCAGGGCAGCGGTCGTATGTTTCCTCTAGGCGCTCGTAAAATGCATCTTTAATCTCATCGTCTTTATCTTCCGTCGGGGCGTGTACACAAATCAGCGTGATGTAAAAATATTTCGCCCGGATGCGAATGGTGGCTATTCGGTCACTTACAGGGTTAAACCGCGAGATCAGGTGTCGAAGTCTCTTGCCGACTATGAAACCACATCCAAATTCGTGTCTTTCTGCATGGCAGCTGTAGAAGATGTCACAGTTCTTTCGTCGTGTGCATCCCTGTCCCGTCCATCTCATTTCCTGTATGGCGGTGATGTCAGCCTTGTATTTGTCGAGGACATCCGCCAGTTGGATAGAGGCACCATCTCTGTATAGAGTTCGGACATTCCAGGTGCATATCCTTAAATCATGGTCCTTATATCGTTTGCGGGGGTCGTCAACATTTGGGGGGGTTCTTGTTTTTTCTTTTCTTCGTGTTTTCATAATAAATTTTGTTTAAGGAGAGTGGCTTATTAGGCCACCGCTCCCGATCCTAGTTTCTTGGGGCTGCCAAGGCCACTAGGAGAGCCTGTGTTGAGCTTCAGTAACTTTTGTTACCTACTTCCTAAGACGCATCGGTGGTAGCATGCCGATTAGGTTACTCAACGTTTCGCCTTCTAACTCTAGCTAACTTCTAAGCGGTTGCTTTGAAGTCATTGCCCAGGGAATACTTGGTCTAGGACCGGAAGTAGTTAGCTGCTTGGACAGTGCCACAAAGGAATCGCTTCTGGTCACTCCCAAGTGAGTGACAATCAGTAGTTTTCAGCCTCTGGGCAAAGTCCCATAAGTATAAGATTCATTAAAATGCCAAACCACATAAAGTTTCTTTATAAACTTTATTTCTTATTTCATTTGCTTATATGCTGGAATTGGAAAATATTTGTTTACTTTTCACAGTCGTTGGCCTTATAGTAAACAATGAAATAAATAAAAACATTTATAAATATTTGCTGTCCTATTGTCAATGGTTATGCCAATGATTCAATCGGTAAGGTTTTACGCATCTTCTACTAATGCAGAATGTATTGAATATTGTATCGACAGAATTGATTTCAACTTACTTAATTCTGTAGATTACTGGAATTCGGTATGTGCCTGTAAACACTAATTAGATTTGAATAATGTTATGACACTCTCTATTATATATCGCTGAAATGCAAACGGCCCAAACTAACATTTTGAATATTTTAGAGGAGAAGCAAAAAAATGTAATACACTTGTATTAGGAGACTACTGAATCTCGTTAATAAAATCTCTATATTTCATCACAGCATTTACAAATTGTGTGTGGACATGAAGATTGTTCCAATCTATCGTAATCAATCAAAACATCGATTTTTATTATTCTGTGAGTTGGGTTCCTTTGAACCTTTGAAAAACAGATTTTGTGACTGTAGATGCCTTATCTCTCTATACTGAAGAATTTCAAGAACAAAACATTTGGCTATGAAAATATGATTTAGCTAGATAAAAATTTAGTTCAGAATCTAAAAGGATTATTTTAGTTAATATTAAGGAAAAAAGTAAAACAAATTTAGCCCACCTAGGATCAGGTTAAGTGCTATCATGTGTTTTATATTTTTTTTCAACTTTTTCTTTACAAATTATCTCATTAGTTCGTACACGTTGTCCCTAATTTGAGTTTTCTGGTTATTTTATCTTTGAAAATACAGTCAACTCTAAGAAACGTGAACTAATTGTTGTTGTGAGTGTTCACGTTTACGATTTTGTAAATGTTTTGGACTGCTGAAATTAACACTCTCGTCCCAATTCTGAATGACAATTCCCCGGGAATTTTTTCCCTATTCCCCCATTCTAAATGAAATCTCCCCGGGAAATTTTTCCCTTCTCCCTATTCCCCAATTCTAAACGAACTTCGAAAGTGAGGAAAAATTCCCCGGGAATAAAGTAGGCATTACGAATGTAAATAAAAGGGAGAAATTGATGACAAATTTTGCGGAAAATTCCGCCAAAAAATTTCAAGGGAATTGTACTAAAAAATGAAAGTATTTAATTTTTAAATGATAAAAGTACAAAACATTTGTCAGCCTTTGGGAAGGGATAGATTTTTTCGTCAAGGTAAGCTCGCAATTTGCTGGAATTTCAAGTAAATGAGTATTGCCACGCATCAGGATGATAGGTGTCATCGTCCCGTATCTTTAGCTTATGATCACACACCTGTAAATAGTTTTTTTTTAATTATATAGATGAAGCTTCAATAAAATCACCTACTAAACTAAATTTTTAAGCTGTGGTTTCCCAAGCTCTCCCTACACCCGTCTGGTAGCCACCTTCGGCAAGGAAGTGAGGAATTGCCCTCAATTTCACAAGCGGGGAAATTGCAAAGAGCTTTCTGCTTTAGATATCATCACAAACGCAGCACTGAACATTTTTATATTGTTTTTTTTGTAGGTATTTGTTGTTTATATTCACTTTATTTGAATAATTTGCAAACTGTTAGCTGACTTCGAAAAAACCGAAATTCTCTCTCCCTTTTATTGTTCTCCCCGTTTGTTTTGAATAGGAGGATTTTATTCCCGGGAAAAATAAATTCCCCGGGAGTATTCAGAATCGGGCTGTCTAACATTTCCGTAGAAACTCCACAATATCTGCTTTATATTTAAGACTTTAAACTGTAAGTTGACTGTATCATCAACGACATATCAACCTTTGCCATAACAGTGCAAAATTTAAAAAAGTATCTCTTAATCGAAGTAAAGAAACCGAAACTAACTTCACGACAAAGTCACCATTGCGATGTTATGACTGCAGCTACTGAAAATTTTTATCTTGTTTCAACTTATGTATATATCTTGATTTATTCGTTACTCGCCTCGAAAATCGGTTTCTCCAATACCATGGAATTTTATCGAATTTTGTGAGTCTTTTCCTTTCCTAAATGTCCTCCCTATGCGAAGAAGCCTTTAAATAATTACACAATGCAACAAATTTTTGATCCCGGCTTCTAAATAGTTGATCCTTATGTAAAATTTCACGCCGAATTCAAATCTGCTCTCAGATATGTGGAAAGTAGAACAGATTTTGAGATATGGTCCAATTTCCATTTTTAGTGTTTTGAAAAAAGGGCAAAAAATTTTTGTAACATATTATTCTATCATGTAATAGTCTGAAACCGGAGCAATTTTTACGGAAACACGGAAAAAAACTTTATTAAAGGCAGCGAAAACTTGAAAAATCATTAAAATTTTTACAAAAATCCAACTTTGATGTGCCATAACTTCGTCATTAATGTTTGGATTTTAATAAACTATCGTTTTTTTAAGGAATAAGTTTATTAACTTTTATTTTTGTTACAGTTCAGTAAAATCGGTGAATTATAGCCAGAGAAAATGGCATTTTAGTAGACCTACCTTTTTTCAAAACACTAAAAATGGAAATTGGACCATATCTCAAAATCTGTTCTACTTTCCACATATCTGAGAGCAGATTTGAATTCAGCGTGAAATTTTACATTAAAATGCATTATTAAATGTCCCGGATACAGAAACTTTTGAAATTTTGTGACATAGTGTTATTTGAAAAATATTCTTAAATAAGCATGATGATTCTATTGAAGTATGGATTAATGATGCAAAACTTTGGCGAAGGTGGAATTTGGATAAAAATACCAACAATTCTCTCGAAGCTTATGAAATCAAATGTTCATAAAATCATCCCTCGAAAAAAGTTTCTGCGTTATGGGGAGAGGTGGCACATATAACATTTACCATCTGGCTGCAACTCGTCATATTGGAGTATCGTCAGTTTCTGACGGGATTCGGGATTCTCAATCAAATTTTCACTTCCAGAATCCTCAAAACCGATATTAAATCCTTATGGGTAAATTTTTTTTGACATGAAGTCTTTTTTTAAATTGAGCTTTATACAATTTCATTTCCAGGATCACGAATGCGACATTTGTTTGTGTTTACGCCAGAATGTGGCTTTGTTAATCATTTAAATTCATGTTATAAAAAATCGGTTGATAATCATTTTGGAGCGTTATCCTTGTTCAAATATTCATATATTTGGAACTAATGTTAATTGCCGCTCAGAAAGCTCTACGGCAAATTTAATGTGAAAAAAATCTTTAATTTATCCCGTGCTTATATTTATCTTTTTTTCCCATCCAATATCTTTTGCCTGCGCAAACAGTATTCTTTAAAGTTAAAAAATAATAATGAAATCATAGTTTTTTTTTAAAACTTCTTTACATTTATCAACTTTGGTGAATTTGTTGTTTGCAAAATATTAACAAAATTCATGCAATTACGAACACGACAAAAAATAGAAGTTATTCTTCACTGCAACTAGAAAAATGACAATTTCAACGAACATTATTTTTAAACGCAATTTTGTATACTCTTAAATAGAAGGATGTGGTTTTATTTTGGTACTTATCATGTTATCATGTAGTATGTATATTGGGGTATTATTGTATAATTTTTTTGTATGATTTAGAATGCGACACATTTTTCCGGCAAGTTTTTAATAAGGATTAGTTTAAGTAATCTCAGTCCGTGTTGCATTTATCAATAATAATTGTTTTTTTTTTATTTTTATTTATAATACATACATTAATTTCCATCTTGGTAAAAGAATACTCCAAAAGAGTAGAATTATTAAATAAGTATAACTTGTTAATGAATACGCGTTTTGGGCTGCTTTTATCTTTAAAAGTTCGTCAAGTGAAATTTGATTTTGCATATTTCTCGTCTTTTTAGCTTCTTTATCGCAATATTTTATACACTATAGAAGATATTTATTAATTTCCGATTTTTTTGCTTATATCGATAACATATATTTTCCCGGGTGATCGTCTTTTCAGCTTCTTTATCGAACTATTTTTTACACTTTAAAGGATATTTTTCAAATTTCCTAATTACGGCATTGTTACTTTCCTTCTTATTTAGTTCCATTTACCCATCTATCTATGTACATTAGAACGGGTCAATTTGTTCGTAGTAATCTCGGAATCGGAATATACGATTAATTCTAAGAAAATCTAAACTATGTATGTGTCTAAAGTCAATGTAAAATTTACTGTTTTGAACATTACTATTAAATACATATGTAAACCTGAATTACAAAAAAAATTAAGTCTCTAAGTAAAAAAAAAAGATATTCAAATACAAATGCATTATTTTAAACCAGGGACATAAGAGTTATAACCAATATTTGAAAAAATCCTGAAATAATAATTAATCAAGAATTTTTAAAACCTGCTCTCTGAATAATAGTTACAAATAACCAATTTTTTTTTGGTCTTTGATAACCATTATATTTTTTTTTTTGTTTTGGGCTTCCATAACCATAACAAAAGATTTTTATTTTTTTTTGGTCTTCCGTAACCATTACAAAAGATTTTTATTTTTTTTGGTCTTCTATAACCATTACAAAAGATTTTTATTTTTTTTGGTCTTCTATAACCATTACAAAAGATTTTCTTTTTTTTTGGTCTTCCATGTCCATTGTGCAAATATAGATAAGTTAGTGTGCAAAATTTTATAAAAATATCTAAAGATTTGCGAACTGAAACGTAGTTATAGAAGACAGAAAAAATAATAATCTTTCATATTGGTTATCAAAGACCAAAAAAAAAAAATCTTTTATAATGGTTACAGAAGACCAATAAGAATAAAAATCTTTCATAATGGTTACCAAAGACCAAAAAAAAATAAATATCTTTTGTAATGGTTACGGAAGACCAAAAAAACCAATAATCTTTCATAATCGTTATCAAAGACCAAAAAAAAATAAAAATCTTTCATAATGATTATGGCAGCACTACAATTTTCTGGGTAATTTATAATTATTATTACAGGCCCAATTTTTTTTCAGCTATTTTTTCCATAACCTTTTGCATATTTAAAAAATAATAAGAGTTAAATCGGGTCCCTGTTTTAAACTGTTTGATTGTTAATTTAATTTTGTCAAAGTAAGGCATTTAGTTTTAGGCCGTGCCGTGCCAGTGTATTTTAAACTGTTTGATTGTTAATTTTAGTCGATCGTGTTTTTATATATTAAATTTACGTTAAGTGTATCAAATGATACATCAAATTCGGCTTATTATAAATTATAAATTTTTTAATGTAAAATATTATATTCTTATTAATATTTAAATTTTTGGCCCGGGTTTACCTTTCTGTGGAAATGCCAATACGCAACCGCGTCACAAATGTAGCAAATACGGATACCTAAAAATTGGTGGAACGTATTGTCCCATACGTACAGAATAGGTAAATTCATGAAGACTTATCATTTATTACATCAACCTTCTCTTTAAAAAATACATATACAGTTATCTACTGATGTAACATAACTATTACGTTAGTCTACCTTTCTAATACAACTTCAACCACTTGGCATCCCTACCTCAACAAATATAAACAAAACACAGCTGATGTTTACAAATCAGTTGTTGAAAAGGTGACACTTAAAATAGAGAAAGAAAGAGAGACGAAAACAATCGCGAAAAACGCAAAGAAACAAAACACTCGCGCGCACACACAGACAACTGGATACATGGTAAGCAAGTGCAAATGTATCCCCAGCTATAAATAGAGACACAAATATTCCCATATTGGGCCAATATTGATTTGCACATGAAAATATTGAATTTTCAACGACACAACGAAGGTCATTTTACAAGTTTCTGCATAAGTAACTGAGATTTTTTGTCACAGATTGAATCACTTTCACTGCAATGGTCTTGTTTTGCCTACAAGTTTACATATAAGCCAGTGGCTTTGCATCAAAATTCACCTTCATTCGTTTGAGATTCAGTGCTTGGACTCTATTCGTTTTGGTTTTCATCAGATTTGCACACATAAATGCGGTCACACCGCCACCAATGATCCAAAGATACTTCACATAATTCCGTCGCGTTTCGGGCGTAGTAAAACGCCAACTACTTAGATTTCTTTGCACGGGACGTTGTAGATTTTTAGTTAAATTCACTGCACATTTTGTCAATAAAAGTCTATGGCTGATGTTATTCATCTTTAGTTCGTATCGCTCGAGAAACTGTGCAAACGGGGAGCAGCACAATCCACACAAAATTCCAAAGAATGATGGAAGACATCCATATGTTTTGCGAAGGGGGGGTTTTCGTTACTGCGTACAGTGATGCCACATGTTGGTTTTGTAATGCTACAGGGTTGCATGTGATGGTAGTATATTAGGACCGTTATTTTGTTAGAAACTAGATAAATTTGAAATAACAATTGGATTTAATAGTTGCAAAACTTCAAAGCAGAATTTGAATTTGGTTATTTAAAAATTACAAACAAATGATGTTTATATGCAAAATCAAAAGACTAATAAATGTATAGTGAAGTTTGGCTATAAAAAAACAATCTTTTACTTCTTGAAAGCATTCCGTAGCAACGTAGTTCTTTTAAAAACTTTAAATTAACTACCCTAAGAACACATAACTTTAATATCAGTAGAAAGGTATCATGCTTGTGATTTTTTTCTTGTCATGTTGTAAAAATACTTTAAAAACATTTCAAAATAAAAATGTGATCAATCGAATAAAATCCTATCATGAATAATATTTTGCTCGTAATTGACTACTTTTCCTTAAAGAGTTTTGTTTTTTTGTTTTTAATTTCCATGTTCGAATAAATTTCCCTTATTATAAATTACTTTTCAGCCGGATTTAGATTTCCATTTCACGTCGATTGTTCTACATTATTTTTGCTAGCGAACAGAATACACGCAAATTGTAAATTGTGTTAATTTTCTTCAAAACTTATGAAAAAAATTGGTAAATTTGATATAAGTAAATATTTCAAAAAGAAAATATTTCCTTATCTGAAAAAATCAATCTATTTAAATCTATTTAAATTCAAATATTTATTTCTGTCTATCTTAGCTTATGCTTTGTTTCCCCAAAATCAATTTGATTTTCTACTTGACCGCAAAAACGAAAGCAACAGTAGAACGGCCAAATGTAAACCATAAATTACCTGATCGATCAATTTTGTCCATCGATCATTGTAAATACTGATATATGTATGTCTTATGCAAATTGTGCCAATCGACTTCTCAATTTGCTGTTATGAGTTTGTATTTTTTTTTTCAATACAAAATTTCAATTAAACGACAGTACTCAAAAATTGTGACCATTGATTTCTCCAGAGATTCCAATAATTGTCTTTGACGTGTCTGTCATTTCTTCAGTTAACCGTGGAAGAACTATTGCAATAATGAAAATGTTGGAATCGAAGTGATATTCATATACAAATAAACTAACTGATGATATGTAAAGTGTCAGCTACCAATTTTTTGCTTGTGTTAGGACATGGTGCGCCATGATGCATGTCATATACTTTTTGCATTTTGTGATGTAATTTAGACACGAAATAATGTATTGTACAGATATGACTGCGGACAACATAGGAACAATCTTAAAAACTCTAGGATATATTTGTTTCTGCTTACTACTGCTCGTAACATGGGCCAAAGAAATGAAAATAAATTTTGTAATAAATAAACATTATCAGGCCTGTTCTGTAAATCACGTGATTTCATATCACATGCCGTTTTGAAATCACACGTGTGATTTTTTTCCTGTTCTGTAAATCACACGATTTTGTCTTTTTCGGTGTGATTTGAATTTTTCGAAATCACAACAAAACAGCTGATTTTTTGACTTATTTTGTTGTGATTTAATAAGGATTATTCAAGTGAGTAGAAATTTGACGTTTTTAAGTTGAAAAAGAAAAAAAAGTTTAAAGTGAAACGCCGGGTGCTATATTTTTTGCTCTGGAAAATTTGCGAAGAACACAATTAAACAACAACGCATAAAAAAGCATTGATTAAATCTTCGAAAACTAAATCAGCTGATGACATCAAGCAAAATCAAATCACAAGCACTTCATTAACAAATCACAAACAAATTCACAAAACAGATACACAAAAAGTAGTGTCTCAAAAAATTGTTAATTTTAGAGCATTTATTGCGCTAAATGTGTAATTTTACTACATAAATTAAGAAATAACACATGTTGTTAATAAATTAAGCAATTTATTTTTATATTCCCATAAAAGTACTCGTAAAAATAAGCATGTGATTTGAAATCGATAGGTGCTTAGGTGACCGGTTTGAAATCACAAAATTTCAAAAAGTTTGGTGTGCAGAACACCATTTTTGTGATTTCAAATCACTTTTGTGATTTGTGATTTTCAGAACAGGCCTGTATGAACATGTAATACACTGTGGCCCACCTAAGTATGGAAATGGTAGATAACTCAAATGTTTTTAAACTAAAATTTTGAATTTTTTTACAATACATTTAAAAAAAAAATTTACATTACCTTCTCTATGTATTCCTTCTATTTTTAATTTGAGCAATAGTTTCGGAGTTATAAAAAACATTGTGCCTTAAAATATATATTTTGGTACAGGCACATCCTCCTATGAAGATTGAAATTTAATTGAAATTCAAAACATCAATTAATATTCAAAACTCATAAATTGAAAACATGAATTGCATCTCATCAAAATTCATTTAATTGATGAGTATTGAATTTCAATTGACGATTTTTGAATTTCAATTGAAGAATTTTGAATTTCAATTGATGTGTTTTGAATTTTAATTGATTTGTTTTGAATTTCAATTGATATTTTTCGAATTTCAAATAGAAAATTTGAACTTTAATTGATGTATTTCGGATTTCAAATGGAAATTTTGAATATCAATTGAAGAGTTTTAAATTTCAAATGGAATGTTTGAAAATCAAATAAAATTTTGGAATGTCAATTGATTTTGTTGTTGGTGTCCGAATGTAGGTCAAATTGTTAGTTCTTTCATGAAACCGGGATATATAATTAGGTTTCCGTATTACAGTGATAATAATCGTTTATGAATCCATCTATAAAGAGTTTCTAGAATCTAGATCTATGTTATCATGTGCTTTAGCTAAAGCTCCCGTACCCGAATGTACCCGCATTTAAAACTTAATTATGAGTACTAGTTTTTTCCCATATGTACAACATTATCTACATTTATGGAAATCAGTAAAGTTCTCACTTGCCAAAAAGTCAATGAGATCGATTCACATTTCTTACAGAAACACTTTATTTAAATGTTCCTATGAAGTGAAATCGAAAGATGACAACGATTTGGAATTGGCGAATTGAACATAAATCAATTCAAATTTTTACCGAAACATTTCAGGTGAGAGTGATGTTAGAGTGGCGTTAAATCGGTAATATGGCTCGTTATGAGTTACAGAAACAGGCTACAGGTCTGAGTTTCGTATTCCAGCAAAACTAATACGACTTAGCATGATGACCTTAATCTCCATTTAAAATACGAAAGAACCGACGAATAGGAAGTGAACCGGAGGCCGACTCTCGTGTTATCTGTTTAGCATTCAGCTCGAAAATATCATACGAGACGCGAAGGTAAATAAAATTGACACACTATACACACACACACACCAAACAACACATGATTCTCTTTTATGCTGACAATATTGACACCATGGGTCGGACATTGCGAGGGGTAACAGCAACTTTTAAAAAGTACGACAAGGAATTTGTAAAAGTGGGTCTGGCAGTAAACGCAGAAAAAACTAAATTGATGGTATTAACGCAGAAGACGTTCATTGTCAAAGACTTTTCGAACCGGAGCATTTTCGTCCATTCGCACAACGTGTCTAAGTCAGCGCAATCGGTGTATTCGAACGCGTTTGACTACGCCGATTCATTCGATGACGCACTGTGTCGTGAGGGCGGCCAAAAATAAAAAATATCACCGTACTAGTTTTTAAAAATTGTTGATGTAGATCTATAAACTACACTTCAAAAACAAAAAGAATTTTTAAAAAATGTTTTATTTTCAGAATGTTATGATTCGGTAAGTTAAACCAAAACTATCGGTCAAACAGAATATCATGGTTTTAATAAACTTATTGGAATGTAATGATATGTCAATTGTCTTTTTTTGCCACATTTTCCAAAATTGTCGCTGGAATTGAACCAAATTTGGCTCAATTTGTCTCTGATATATTATAGATATCTGTGTTGAAATTATGATTATGTGAAATTATCTCAAAGGACACGGTCACCTCGCTTATATCATGAAAAGAAAAAAAACTTATATTTTCAAAAATTTTGTTGGTATTGAATCAAATTTGGCTCAACTTGTCTCTGATATAACACTAATCACTGTGTTGAATTATATGAAATTACATCAAAGAACCGGCCGTGGCATAGTGGTTAGAACACGCGACTATCATGCGGGAGATCACAGGTTCAAAGACAGGTTCCAGTCATCTTAAAACAAAAAAAAATTTCTTTCATTGTCGGCTCCCCTCGAATGTTGTTGACAGCAACTTCGCAGTATAAGTGTCGAGTCAATCGACATGTCTAGTAAGAGCTTCTCAAACAGTGGCGTTCGCATTCGTCGATAAACAAGTAGGTGCCGTTAGTTCTGAATCTAAAAATAGAAAGCGTGTTAATTCACAACAACGCGAGAAGCTATCCCATACCTCATTCATGGGGTGTAATAGGAAATTAAGTTTACATCAAAGAACATGCTAACCTCCAATAAAAAATTAATTTTGAAATTTTTCCATTTTAGGATATATTTACCCATTTTCATTGTTGTATGATAATTCCCAGAATAGATTGATCCGCCTACGTTATAACCTAGGATTCAGCGCTGTGGAGTAAAACAGGTATGATCAGTTTTTGGTGCAGACTTAATTTGACGAGAGAGGGCTTTGTCATAAAATTGGTTGCTTAGCTCATAGTAGCAGCGGTTTGCGAACAATATTCGTCTCCTGCTTTCCAAGCTGAATTATTATTTTTGTTTACGGCGGAGCCAAAGTAGACAAAATCATATACCACCTCAAAGTTATAGTGGTCAAAGTTCACGCATCGCAATTTGGTTTAGTCCTCATTTATCTTCAGACCTACTTCTGCCTACTGCTTCTCAATGCTTAAAAAGGCCGCAGTAACATCCCGCTGTCCTCGGCCAATGAGAACTATGTCATCTACATATGCGAGCATCATGTGACCTGTTAAAGACGGTGCCAGTCGTGTTTACTGCAGCATGATCATCTCCATTATGATGTTAAAGAGATCGCATGACAAACTGTCTCCTTGTCGCTTTGTAGAAGGAGCCAGGAGCCTCAAAATTCCATGTGAGAGCTCTCGGCTAGCGAGCCGGCTTCCAAATTAAGAGAAGGGCTCGCGAGCCCAGAGCCCATTACAAATTTTGTTGCTCTTGTCTCGCTTGCTAAGAGCCAATTTTGGCTCGCGAGCCAAGTCAATAAATAAAATTCAAATGCCAGAAAATACCAAAAACAAAAAAACAACAAAAGTAATTTTTGTATTTTATTTTATTGTACTTATTGGTACAAAGTACTTTCTTTTGTACCAAAGTACTTTTCCGATCCACAAAGTACTTTCATTTGTACCAAAAAGTACCTATAATACCCCAAAAATACAGAAAAAGTACCTTTTGGTACAAAAAAGTACTTTGGTACATAAGAAAGTATTTTGTGGATCAGGAAAATTACTTTTGGGACAATAAAATTACTTTTTGGTACAAAAAAGAACGTTGGTACAAAAAAGGTACTTTGTACCAAAAAGTACATAAAAGTACTTTTAATAAAAAAAATTTACTCTGCTACAAAAAATACTTTGTGGTACAGAAAAGTGCTTTTGGCCTAATTAAAGTACTTTTTGGTATGAAAAAGTGCTTCGGTACAAAATAAAGTACTTTGTGCAACAAAAAGTGGTCTTGGGTCAATGAAAGTACTTTTTGGTACAAAGTACTTTTTTGGTATTTTCTGACATTTGGATTTTATTTATTGACTTTGCTCGCGAGCCGAGAGCTTATTTGAGAGCCAAAAAGAACTCTGCTTACAGTTATGAATCCCTGTTCCAAAACCTTTGATTTTTACCTTTTGGTAGAACTTTCGAGCTTCAACTCTGCATATCTCTGTAATTCCGATAGGTGTTAGGGACTGGCCATGGTATGATGGTTAGAACACGCGACTACCATACGGGAGATCCCAGGTTCAACACCTGGCTTCTATCTAAAATAGAAAGCGTGTTAATTTACAACAACGTGAGAAGCTATCCCATACCTCATTCATGGGGTGTAAAGGCAAATAAAGTTTTTTTTTTAAGGTTTCCCACTGAATAGGCGTTTCATCGCCCTCCTCTTCTAATTATAACGCTCCCTCACTACACGCGTTGCTATTGGCTGCAGTTTCGCCCTGTATGCAGCATGCTTTTCGAAGTAATTGTGCTCGAATACTGACACATATGTGCTAGTTTTTTCATTGGCATCATAGTATGTCCTACTTGAAAGTACTTTCCCCATATAAAAGTGAGCTTTTATCTTTTATGAGCAGTGAGATTCCTTCTATGCGAATGTAAGCTCTGAACATGTTTTATGCATAATAGTCATAAATTGTTAGACAAAACTATCAATAGTTACAAGTTAACTTTAGTGGTGACATTGCGTTACTCCTACAGTATTTTGCTTACCATAAAAGCTTGTAATCCCGATATGATGGAATCGAACCATGGATCTCCCGTGTGGCAGTCGCGTGTTCTAACCATAATGCCACGCCGCTCCCAATATGAAATGATAATAAATAAATCTTAGCATATCTTACTAAAATGTAGGAAAACATGATGACCCTTTTATTCCGAGCGCTAATACAAAAACAATTTTTACAATTCCACATGTAATTTGTTACTAGAACTCATAGACGTTTGTTTTTATCTTTTTAACTGAAACCTCCAATCAAACCTACTAAAAAAATTTAAACAATCTAGCATTAACTAATGAAATGTTAATAGCATCTTAAATAATTCTTAAAATTTCATTCATTCCATTGACAATTTTTTTTTTACTTCCCCCCTCCCAAAGAAAACACATCGAGACGACACAAGACAATTTCCTTGTAATTATTAAATCATTCAATGATTTATCAGCCATTAATCATAGGTGGCCCACTGCATAGCTATAATGGCTAGAAACAATGAATACTTATGACCAAGTCAGCAATAGACAACAACTTCTCAAGTTACCACACCACCAGAGAACATTGTTGGACCACCGCCATGATGAGAGTCGTCATCGTCGTTATGGAAAGGACAGCATAACACAACATTTCAATAATTAATAAGAATCGTAATAAAAATGTCAAAATATTACAAACAAACTCAATAGAATTGTCTGATTTGGTGGTAGCATCATTTTGATTTCGATTCGAATTCAAACTAGCATTCCGATTCACTTTTATGTGAAACGATGATCAACTGAAAAAAGACACAAACATGGGTTTCACTTGTTCACAGCACCATTAGCACCATGACCCCGGTCATAGAGACAAAAGAGTTCAGAATTAGATGAAACAACAACAAGAGCAATGAAAATGCCGGCCCACAGAGTGGTCACGCACTCGAAATATTTTACAAATCATTTTGGCCTAAAGACCGAGACCGACACCGACTCAGTCGCGAGTAAAAGAAGTGAAGAAGTACCCGCAGCCCATTCGAGAGACCATTAAATAGACTAAAATACTACGTGTGAATATGATCGCCTACAGATTTTGGCTACAACAGGGGGTTCCAGTATCCAACATCGTCCACTCTGCCACTCAAATACACGTATGACGTCGTTGGCCAGCCATCATCGCGGTTGCAGTAGTAGTTGTAGTTGTGTTTCTTTGTAATTCAATTCAAAATTTCATCGAAATTATTGATCCAAATGTAATAAAATAGATTAAATCTACAAAAGAAAAAAAAAACAGAAAATAATTATTTGTTAAAATATTCTGGTAAAGTTCAAGACTGGTATTTCGATATCCCACAGCGCGCAGATTCATGTAATATGCATGTTTGTTTTTGCCTTTTGTCTTAGATGACTTTCTGACTGGGTTATGATCAATACATTATTTTGTTAATATCTATTGAATGGTCTAGGTAGTACACATATAATTGTTTGGATTTATATTTAAATGTGGTGGTATTTTTACCAATTGATGTTAGAAATATTACCATAATATAGATAGAACTTGCTACACATTTGAAATCAAAAATTCAGAAGTTTCACGGTTCAATTGCGGTTAATAATGGATTTTAATTAGTTCACTGTACAGTAGGCGATTAACATTAGATTTACGTTAACCAAATTTTCGGTTGCATAACTTATTTTCCCTTATAAATAAGTAATGCGACATTCTTTGTAAGTAGAGGTGATATTAAGCGACATCTAACAGATGGTTATTTCGCCTATTCACAATCTTAATCTTAAATTATTCTAAAAAGATTTACGATTTAAGATATCTATCTAGGGCCGCACTCGCCACAATCATAACGTTGCATTCTTTTCTGTAAAAAATTGATAATTTTTTACAGCAAGATTGTAGTATTTAGAAACTAAATATTACCCGACAAACCATCCGATTCGTGAATGATATCATTCTGGAATCTTATATAACTCGAGCGTAATATCGCGTGTAGGAGAAAATCCACCTCCATTCTCGAATCATAAAAGCGATTCTTTTACGGATCGTAATAACGATTTCCTTTCAAGTTGCAAAATATATAAATCATTCTTATTTTTAAGTTATTCCTTCTTTTCTTATTATTTTCTGAGGTTTTGAAGATTTTTCTTCAAATTTTTTTAATATAGCATGGACAGCTAACATGCAAATTCACACATCGGGTGAACAGGTTGAATTGTTGTGACACCATTGTGTCAACAACATGTAATGAGTGGCGATCGATTAAAGCTGGCAACACTGCATCTACTTGTCGTATTCTAGCAGATCAAGTGTCAAAAAAGACATAACATTCAAGAAGACGAACATAACCGGCATTTTCGACCCTTTTTAAAATTGGTCATCTTAAAAGAAGGTTGCAATCCATGCAAAAATTATATGCAGAAGAATTAAAATACCAAAACACATCGAGACCTATTTACAATGGAATTGCAGAGACAATCGTGAATAATCTCTGCATTGTAATAGTTTGCTAGAATTTCCTATCCAACAGGTTAAGCCTAGCACCCGCGTAGGGATCATCGTCTCAAGATCCATGGTTCGATAGGGACCTTAAAGGCCACCCAATTTCGACAAATTACTGAAAATTTGATATTATAAATGTGACTTTACGAGCAGTTGTGCAAATCAGCGAAAAGTAATTAAAATACCAAAAATTTAAAGTGACCTTATAAAAAGGATATATAAAAAAAGAAAAAGGCAATTAAAATCCAAAAAACTTAAAGTGGCCATTGTAAAGAAAAGAAGGATCATAAAAATTTAAAGTGATGGTAAAGGGAAATATTCCATCTCATCGCCATTGATTTACCTCAATTGATCTCATCATTTCGTCCGTCCACATGAAAATACGCACCATTTATATCAGCGCTATTGGATAACCTCAACATTTCTCATCATTGTCGTCCGTACATCAACAAACATAAACATTCCGTCCATCCATGGGACTAAACCTTTTGCCAATAAGTAGATGTAAATTGGAGGAATTGGTATGTAATTTTAAGTTTTTGCATTATTTCTTGAGCCTGATTTTGGGAACCCGAGCGTAGTCGCAGGTAAGTTTGGTTCCCCGGGAAAAAAACTTGTAAAGGAAAAAATAAAGGTAAAGATATAAAGGTAGGATTTAGTTAATTAAGAGATATGTGCCCAAGGGTCATTATCACTTATGTTCGAGAACATGTGGGACCATAATCTCAAATGAGAATAAGCCACAAACAAATAGCCTAGTACTTTGGTAAGAGGCCTATTGTCTTGGTTTGGCGGAAAATAGGGCAATGGGCCAAATAATTGAATATTATAACATATACATATCTATATATATATATAAACATTTCCTATATTGTATATATTTACTTTTCTACCCCCCAATCTAGATTCCAACAGTTTCACTTATATATATTGTTTTTTTTTTGTTTAAATTAAGATCGTCTTTAAGATATTTCCGGGAAAATTTGCAGGCCAGAGTGAATTTTGGAAATATAAATAGACAGGTTAGTTTTTGATAGGTTAGAGCGCTCGAATCCATCATTAGCTAGGTAATGTGCCTGAGTTAAAGTGTAGGCTTTATGCCTTTGCACCATCTGCGGATATTTGCCTAGGAAATAGTAGACATGCTTATTACCTATTGGTAGTTCAGTCAAATGATAGCAATATCATTTGAAGATTAGTCCATTGCAAGTTGGCATCAAAGCGCACTTGGACTCACGGACACGTGCCCGTGGAACACCGGTTTGATCATTACTTCACTGACATTTTGTGATTTGAAATTGAATTCAAAGATCTGTAAATATAGACTGTTGAAATCAGGACTAACGAATTAGCTAGTCTATAAGATAATTGTAATAAAGATAACCGCCATCGGGCCAAATGTATATAAATATATGTATATGATGACAAGAACGAATTTTAAATTCGCGTTTCGAACTTAAGATTCAAAACAAAACCTTTTTTATTGTTCTAACCTTCGTTCAATAATGTGTGTGACTAATTAATTAAAACACATTTTTTTTTTGCCAAAATTCGTTTTTATTCATCAACATAGTCCCCTTTTAGGGGAATCTTTCGATACCGCCTTTGTAAAACGATTTTTCTTTGCCTTTAAATAGGCGTTAGCTTCGGCAATTACTTCATCATTTGAGCGAAATCTCTTACCGCGGAGCATCTTTTTGAGGTCTGCGAAGAGCCAGTAGTCGCTGGGGGCCAAATCTGGAGAATACGGTAGATGGGGAAGCAATTCGAAGCCCAATTCGTTCAATTTTGCCATCGTTTTCATTAATGTGTGACACCGTGCATTGTCTTGGTGGAACAACACTTTTTTCTTCGCCATATGAGGCCGTTTCTTTGCGATTTCCTCTTTCAAACGCTCCAATAACGCTATATAATAGTCGCTGTTGATGGTCTGCCCCTTCTGGAGATAGTCGATGAATATTATTCCATGCGCATCCTAAAATACAGATGCCATAACCTTGCCAGCCAACTGCTGCGTCTTTGGTCGCTTTGGGTGGCTTTCACCGGCTGCATGCCACTCAGCAGACTGCCGATTTGACTCTGGAGTGTAATGGTGGATCCATGTTTCATCCATTGTGATGTACCGACGCAAATACTTATTGCGCGTAAACATGTTCAAACAGCTATTTGATTCATCGATTCGTTGTTATTTTTGCTCCGGTGTGAGCAAACGCGGCACCCATTTGGAAAACACCTTTTTCATACACAAATGTTCGTGTATTATGGTGTGTACACTGCCTGCTGATATCTTTAGAATGTCAGCAATCTCCCTCACTTTCACTTTACGGTCGGACATACTGATTTTCAGTGTTTTTTCAACGTTTTACGGAATAACAGCGTCATTTGGCCTTCCAGTAGATGGAATGTCATCGGTGTCTGTACGACCACGTTTGAATTCGGCATACCAATAACAAATGCTTCTTTTTGATGGAGCAGAGTCCGAATAATGTTTTTCAAGCCATTCCTGGCATTGAACAGTATTTTGTTTCATTAAAAAACAATGATAAATCAGCACACGGAATTGCTTTGAATTCATTTTTTATTAAAACTCAAAAGTACCGTCACTTAAAGCACTGTAACTTGTAAACAAATGGTCGGATTAACATATGATTTTGACAGTAAGCCTGAAAAGGTTACCACTTTCGGAAAAAAATAAATAATAATAATTAATAAAATTAAAAACATTGAAGTGCCAATGTCCTGTCCTAGGGACAGGTTAAGGGTGGGCACCGTTTCCGGTAGAACACCAGCCGGAGAGGAAATGGCATTCGGGGGAAAACAACAACAAAGTGAGTACAAATGGTGAGTAAAAAAAGTATAGGTTGATCAATTCGGGCCCGTTAAAACAATAATTCTGTTTTGTCATCAAAAACTATGACAACGTAACAGCTGGTATGGTTTTTTTTGTATATCGGGTCGAGCATTTGACTTGTTGGCAAGAACTGCGCCCCATACGGCTAGTTATAGCCCGGCTTCAACGCAAGCATACCAGCGCGGCCAGGGACACTTTCGACCTATTTTCCGCCCGATTACAGATGCATTTACGGTGCTGATCTCGTCGTCGATTATTGGCATGATTTCGTCACTTATCCTGTCTTTGGAACCGACCAGAGTACGAAAATGTTGCCTCCATATTTTCAGCAGATTTCCATCTCTGACCTTACACTATGGGAAAAACAAGCTAAATTTAAGAAAAACGGGTTAAAACAATCTGAAAATTTCATA
Organism: Muscina levida; assembly: GCA_964034835.1. Classification (NCBI taxonomy): domain Eukaryota; kingdom Metazoa; phylum Arthropoda; class Insecta; order Diptera; family Muscidae; genus Muscina; species Muscina levida. The sequence goes on along the minus strand of OZ035880.1, from coordinate 64,883,621 downwards.
AGTCTTTTATGCTCAAAAATTTTAAAATCAAGGCGTTAATCTTTATTTTAGAACGAAAATTCTTCAACTTTATACTACTTAGTACTATGCAGTACTTAAACACGACACACAGCAGCTTTTAACTTAGTGTACAGGTGGATATTCCTGTTCCATAAACCTTTGCTAAGTGTAAATTGATATGATTTAGAAAATATTAGCTGAGTTCGTACACTTCATGATTGTAGCGAGCATAGAAAATTACTAGAAATACAATTTCTTGCTAAAAAAAAACAGGTCTTAATCGAAATATTTGACATAAGAAGAGGGCATTTTAGCCTCAACTCCTTATTTGATGATGAGCTTTACATGTTAATATTAGAAATATACCTCAATATCGATGAAGGATTGCACTTTATACGAGTATCGACGATTATAACCCAGGGTGGAGAAATAAAAGCTTACTTACATACTTACTTAGCTGGTACTTTTATGCAATCCCAGTGGATTATATACCGCACGTAGAAAAATATTATACGCGCCTCGATCTTCTGCGCTTCTTCTCCAGTTAGTCACACCGAGTTCTGTAAGGTTCTCAGTAACCTGGTCTTTCCAACGGAGTTTAGGTCGCCCTCTTCTGCGCCGTCCATCGAGTTCATTGTCGAAGACTTTTCGAGCTGGAGCATTTTCGTCCATGCGTACAACATGACCTATCCAACGCAACCGTTGCACCTTAATGTTTGACAACGTCAATGTCAGTGTACAGCTCATACAGCTCATGATTCATACGACGCCGATACTCTCCGTTAACGATGATGGGCCCATATATTTTACGGAGTATTTTTCTCTCGAATACCGCCAGAACCGATTCATCCGCTTGTGTCATAACCCAGGATTCTGAGCCATACATTAAGACAGGTAGAATTAGTATCTGGTATAGCTTGAGTTTTGTTCGTCGAGAGAGGGCTCTGTCATTGAATCGCTTGCTTAGTCCGTAGTAGCATTTATGTGCAAGCAGGATTCTTCTCCGGATTTCTAGGCTGACATTATTTGCTTTGTTGATGGCGGAGCCTAGGTAGACAAAATTATCTACCACCTCGGAGTTATAGTTGTCAACGTTCACGCAGTTTCCCAAACGAGTAGATTCTTTGTTCGTTGAAACTAATAACTTCGATTTGTCCTCGTTCACCGATAGGCCCATTTTCGCTGATTCCTTCTGAATACCTGAGAAGGCTGCAGTCACATCCCGCAGTTTTCGACCGATGATGTCTACGTCATCAGCGTACGCGAGTAGCATGGGGCTTTTGTTGAATATAGTGCCACTCGTGTTTACTGCAGCTTTTCTCATTATCATCTCCATCACAATGTTGAAGAGATCGCACGATAGGCCGTCGCCTTGTTTTAGGCCTCGTCTGTTATAGAATGGCTCCGTAAGGTCCTTGCCAATCTTCACTGAAGACTTCGTGTCAGTCAGCGTCATTCCGCAAAGACGTATCAGCTTCGCTGGAATACCAAACTCAGCCATGGCTTCAAGTAATTTCTGCCGTATCGGGCTGTCGAAGGCAGCTTTATAGTCGACAAAAAGATGGTACGTGTCGATCTGTTTCTCTTGGGTCTTTTCCAGGATTTGCCGAAGTGTGAAAATCTGGTCAGTTGTTGATTTTCCAGGTCTAAAGCCACACTGATAAGGCCCGATCAGGTTGGATAACACTGACTTTAGTCTTTCACATAGCACACTCGACAGGACCTTATATGCGATGGGTAAAAGGCTGATCCCGCGGTAGTTGGACATAATACGCTTACATTCCAATCGTCGGGCATGCACTCTTTAAGCCAAACCGTTATCAACTCCTCGCCACCGGACTTGAAGAGCTCTGCGGGCAGACCGTCACCGGCTGCTTTGTTGTTTTTCAGCCGCGATATTGCTCTTCTTACCTCGGCTTGACTTGGTGGTGGGCAATCTAAGCAGTCGTCGACAATTGGCGTGATAACTTCACGTGCGCTGCCTTCTGGAACCAGTAGTTGCTGGAAGTGTTCTCTCCATATGTGCAGCACACTCTGCGTATCCGTGACCAGATTTCCATCACTGTCCTTACAGGTGGGGAGGCCATTACCGTATCCATTTGCTCTTACTTTCTGGTAAAATTTTCGGGCCTCACCTCTATCCCTGTATCGCTCTATATCCTCGCTCTCCCGTTCCTTCATCTGACGTTTTTTTTCGCCTAAATAGCTGTTTCGCCCGTGTTACTTTCTCCTTATGCCGTTCCCTAACAGCACGGGTTACAATTGGCTGTAGCGTTGCCATATAAGCAGCATCCTGTTCCTCAGACGCTATGCGACATTCTTCATCGTACCAGGATTCGTCTGAGCGCCGCTTTTCATATCCTAGCACGGTTGTTGCGGCGGTTGCCATGGAATGCGCAATATGCTGCCACTGTGTATCGGGAACGTCAGAAGGCGTTGTGTCGTAAAAGTTGGGAGAGTTGGTCGGAGTAGGCAGTAGCTATCTCTGGGGTTTGCAGCTTCGCGATGTCCAGCTTTCTTTGTGTTTGGTTACGTGCGTTTTTCGCTCTGCTCAATCTTGTGCGAACCTTGGCTGCAACCAGGTAATGATCCGAGCCAATATTAGCACCACGGATCACACGCACGTCCATGACACTAGATGCATGCCTGCCATCAATTACCACATGATCAATTTGATTTTTGGTGTTTTGATCGGGGGATAGCCAAGTTGCCTTGTGGATATCTTTGTGCTAGAATCTGGTTCCACTAACTACCATGTTCCTTCCCGCTGCGAAGCTAACCAGCCTAAACCAGTTGTCTGAAATAAAAGCTTAGGTTCTGTTAAACTATGTATGGAACGCTAATGCACCAACATTGCGCCTGTAAACATATGTATATATGAAAATTTTTAAGAAATATTGATTATTGACCGGCAGTGGTATAGTGGTTAGAACACGCGACTACCATGCGGGAGATCCCAGGTTCGATTCCCGCTTCCAGTCATCTACATTTTTCTTTCATTGCCGGCCCCCTCGATGTTGTCGACAGCAATGTCGCAGTATAAGTGTCGATTCACTCGGCATGTCTAGTAAAAGCTTCTCAAACAGTGACGTTCGCATTCGTCGATAAAAAGTAGGTGCCGTAGTTGTGAATCTAAACCGTAAACGTGTTAATTAACAACAACGCGAGAAGCTATCCCATACCTCATTCATAGGGTGTAAAGGGAAATTAAGTTTTTAAGTATTGATTAATATTTAACATTTCGACCAACGCCAAACATCTTAACCGATTTTAGGCTCTGTAGTTGATAATTTTGGAGATAACCCCTGAATCTGTCCCGTTCCCAAAATATATTAAAAAATACATCGTGCTTTTGTTGTTGTTCTGTGTTCTACATCATGTATTAGTTATTATTAAGACATAAAGTTATCGATAATATACATTTGGTGGTCCCAGCAACATAAAGTCACATTGTTAACGCCCATTTCCAGTTCATGCTGCCATATCGATCTCTTCGGCTCCGCTTCCAACTCTACCAAATACCCAATTCCAACAAAGACCCCCTAGGCTATTTGCAAATACGTTTGTTGGCCGTTGTCTTTTCTTCTTGTGTTGGATAATTAATTTCATTTCTTGTTCAGTATCCAGGTGGTTGGTCGGAGGTCGGTCTCGTATTTGTCTGTACTGTGGCATTATTGGCGAATCGCTTGAAACCAGAAAAAAAAGACCAAAATATTTGGCATAAAACACACGCGGAGTAATTAAGATGTTTCAATTAAGTGAATTCGTGTATTTTCATTGTTTCATCGGGTTTCTCCTCTGTTCGACCTTTGCAGTGAAACGGATCCAAAGCAAACAAAAAAAAAAGAAGACAAACGGAAGTCAAATGGTCAGCTGGATTTTAGTTCATTCCCTTTTTGTTGCTTGTTGCAAAATAACAAATGGTCAAAACAATTTTATCGTTATGGTTTTTATACTCGACCAAAGTGAAGGGTTAAGGCGGCGAGGGGATTGCTTTTTACTGATTAGCTATAAAATTTGCGTTTTTTGTCATACTGAGGAAATGCGATGTGCAGAGTCAGTCATGTAAGTCAATGAGTACGCGTTCATTTCTTGGCCAATCTAATTGATTTCGCTTTTCAATTAAAAAGTAAATAGAATTGTCATATTGCCAATTTTAGATGTCGCCACTTTACTGTGAACGATTTCCCAATGTCAGGGTTCGTGATAGAACGTTTTTAATCTTAATGCCGTGCGAGGCAGAAACGCAATGCCAATAGATAGATATTAACTTAATTGAATGGAATACAAAGTTTATGAGTATTTTATTAACATAAAATATATGTAATTTAAGGTATTCTAGATAACCAATTACATATATTAATTATTTTAATTATTGTGTATTTGTAAATATAATACAAGAGTCATAAATTCAATGATTATAGTAATAGTCTGATAAAGTGATCTATGGCTTAGTGTAACGTCATGCTAAAACTGCGGTAGAAGCACGATTGTCTGAGTAACAAGATAACTGTCGTACATTTTTGTTAATCTTATTAAAACTTATCATGGCGTAAACCATAACAGAGAAAGTGAGCTTTAAAAAACTGGGAACAATTATAAACAATTGTCTGTTATTTTCGTTTGTTTGGGGAATGGGGAATTTTCTAATTTGAGTCCTTCTGATTGTTATTTATTTGGGAATACATCACGTATTCTCCGGGGAATGCCACTGAAAATCCCTTCAGTGGTAGCAAATGTGAGAAGGCGAAATGTTAATGTAATGTACAACCGATGCGTCTTAGGAAGTAGGTAACAGAAGTAACTGAAGCTCAACACAGGCTCTCTTAGTGGCTTTGGCAGCCCCAAGAAACTATGATCGGGAGCGGTGGCCTAATAAGCCACTCTCCTTAAACAAAATTTATTATGAAAACACGAAGAAAAGAAAAAACAAGAACCCCCCCAAATGTTGACGACCCCCGCAAACGATATAAGGACCATGATTTAAGGATATGCACCTGGAATGTCCGAACTCTATATAGAGATGGTGCCTCTATCCAACTGGCGGATGTCATCGACAAATACAAGGCTGACATCACCACCATACAGAAAATGAGATGGACGGGTCAGGGATGCACACGACGAAAAAACTGTGACATCTTTTAGAGCTGCCATGCAGAAAGGCACAATTTGGATGTGGTTTCATAGTAGGCAAGAGACTTCGACACCTGCTCTCGCGGTTTAACCCTGTAAGTGACCGAATAGCCATCCGGGCAAAATATTTTTATATAACGCTGATTTGTGTACACGCCCCGAAAGAAGACAAAGCCGAAGACATTAAAGATGCATTCTATGAGCGCCTGGAGAAGATATATGACCCCTGCCCTGCACATGACATTCAAATTGTTCTGGGAGATTTAAATACTGAAATAGGAAGGGAAGATGCTCTTGTCTCAGCAGTCGAAAAATTCAGTCTACACAACAACACCTCCGATAATGGATTTAGACTGGTAAGTTTCGCGTCGGCAATAAACATGGTTGTGAGTGGAACCAGATTCCCGCATAAGGATATCCACAAGGCAACGGATATCTCTCGATCAAAATAAAAGAAATCAGATTGATCATGTGGTAAGGCATGTCTTATTATGGATTTATGACTTCTTAAGTCGTTTTATTCGTGTCCGTCCTTCTGTCTATCTGTCCGGCTGGTAGGCAAGACGACTTTCGAAAGACGCAACCAATTGATTTGAAACATGGACGTGCGTGTGGTGCGCGGTGCAAATATTAACTCGGATCAGCACCTAATTGCAGCCAAGGTACGCACACGATTAAGTAGTAATAAAAACACTCGGAACCAAATGCAAAGGAAGCTAGACATCACAAAGCTGCATACCACCGAGATAGCCAATGCCTTCCCCAACCAACTCTCTCAATTACTCCAAACAAACCACCCTAGTTCTGATGTTCCAGACACACAGTGGCAGCATATTGCGAATTCTATAACCACTGCCGAAACGACCGTACTGGATTATGAAAAGCCATACTCAGACAAGCTCTGGTACGATGATGAATGTCGCGAAATGTCTTAGCAAATGGATGCTGCATACAAGGCAAAACCGCAGTCAATGGCGACGCGTGTGGTGACGGAGCGTTATAATGAGAAGAGGAGGGAGATGAAACGCCTGTTCAGGCTGAAAAATCGTCTGTGGAGGGAAAGAAAGAGTTAGGATTTCGAAAATTACATGGATAGAGGTGAGGCCCAAAAGTTTTACCAAAGGGTTGAAAGCAAAGTTTTTGGAACAGGGATCTCCACCTGTAAGGTAAGAGACGGAAATCTGGTCACGGACACTCAGAGTGTGCTGCAAATATCTCTACTCGTTCCCGAAGGCAGCATAAGTGAGGAAATCACACCAACCATAGACGACGGAGTAGATTGTATACCACCGAGCCAAATCGAGATCATCACGGCGCGTGTTATGTGAAAGACCTTAGTCCATTCTGGCAACCAGGTGTTCACACTACGACAAATACTGGAGAAGACCCAAGAAATGCAGAACGACACCTACCATCAGTCCGATACGATAAAAAATTGTTAAATGCTATGCCTGTGTTTTGTATCCCCGCGAAGCTAATACGACTTTGTGGCACGAAGTCTTCAGTGAAAATTGGCAAAAATCTGACAGAGCCATTTTCTACCAAGCGAGGCTTTAGACAAGGCGATAGTCTGTTTCCTCTTTAATATCGTAGACGATTTTGTATAGCTTGGCTCCTCCATAAACAAAAATTATTATGTCAGCCTGGAAATCAAAAGAGGAGTATTGATCACAAACCGCTGCTACTATTCGCTAAGAAAGCGATTTAATGACAAAGCGCTCTCTCGAAGAACAAAGATCCAATTCTGCCAGACTCTGATACCATGGGTCAAAAATCAAAATCGAGTATTGGGAAAAAATCCACAACAATGCCCACTACTGCCTCGGAATCGCCCCTAGAGGGTTCAAATGTATGACCGACACCTTGTAATTTTTTCCTTCAAACATTTTTCCCGAATATACCTACTTCCCATCTTCACCCCCAAAGGGGCACCCATAGAGAAATTTTTTTATATTAAATTTACTACCACCTTTCTGACTGCCCCAAAGTCGCCTCTAAAGGAGTCAAATGTATGACCAGGCTCCATTATATATTCAACCCCAACAGTTTCTCAGATCATGGATACCCTCTATCTTTAACCCGTAAGGTGGACCCCACAGATTTTTATTTTATTTTTATAATTTATTTATGAAATTAGCTCCTGCTGCTCCGATGGTGCCTCCAGAAGGGTAAAATGTATGTATTTCCCTTCTAACATCATTCCCGAACATACCTTCCCCTTCAAACCACCAAAACGCAAAAATTTTCCAGAAAATAATATTTCCGTTTTTATTGAGGGCAATTAATAGTGCTTCTCATTTCCCGGGAAACGGTAATATCGGTTTTCCCAGACCTATCCTGGGAAACCGGTATTGATACATCGGGACTCTCGCGATTTTTTCTTCAGTTTGTTAAGCAAAGATGCACAGAATAGCGTGAAATTTTGCAGAGATCATAAACAGATACTTCGTTCTATTGTCTCAAAAAAAAAAATTATGCCATTTGATGGAACGCTGTTCAAATGCTGGTCTGGGAACGTGTCCGCAGTTTTTAAACGTTTTGTCAAATCTCCTTACTATGACAATATAATAAAGACAATATAATTTGTTGCTCTTAATTTTGGTGTAAGTTTAGAAATCAACTCCTACAATGTACTTCCTAATAATATCCAACTTTTATCAGTTCGATTCAATTGCTATGACCAGTGGCAGGGTATATGAAACGGGGCTGATGTTTGGCAACATCACAAAAGCGGCTTCTTTAAACGCACTCGCTCCCTGCATTGTTGTCTTGCCATGTTCGCAATCAGCTCAAAACAGTACAATGAAATCGGTATGAAAGTGTCAAAGCAATTTGCCACTAATTGATATCTGTCTATCAGTTGACAATCTTCATCGTGGCATCAGCAGCAGCATCAAAAGTTTAATAACATTTTTTTGTAGCAACAACGACAGCTACAATCGCCGCACATGAACTTGAAATGTAAACAAAGAAACATAACAAGCCGAGAAATATTTCAAAGAAAATCGAAAACACCACAAAACTAAGACGCACTGCATCATATTCCATTGCAGCGGCAACTACAGCAGCCGCCACTGCAGCTGAAAGGCCTTCAAAGAGAAGTGCCAACACTAAATCATCATTAGATCCCATGAGTAATGTGGCACTTGACACCTTTAGTTATCGATTTAACCAAATGCATATCAAAAGCAATCACTTCATTAGGAAAACCCAAAGGAATGGCCCATGATAACGAATCGTTACGGACATGGTTGGCAAAGAGCGTGACTACCAGTGGAAATCATCGGCCAACTCCTTCCTGTGTCCCGCTTCTAAGGCATTCAATCGATGGAGGCATTTGAGAAAAATATAAACAAAATTCTAATAATAAACAAGTCTACAACTTGTTAACCAGGTTCCGTCCTCGGATGACTAGAGGGAGAGGAATGCCGACCATGGCAAAAATTGTTAGTAAACAATAAAATCTTCAATTGCCAACCTTTAATGCCCTTTTATTAACGATGTTGGTTGTAATCTTGTCTTGTCTTCTGTCTGTCTGTCTGTCGGGCCCAATAGTAGACGACGCTCATTCCTGCATCCACCTCGGTCATATCTGTGGCTGCCTCCCGGTTACATAAATATTTGCAGGAAGACGATGCGTCGGGCGGGTTTTACTGCCTTTGGTGTGAAGTAACATTTATTGTGCAAATATTACGATTTCCACTTAGTTTATTCGAAGATATTTTACAATTTTCAATTGATCCTATTTGATTTTACGCTACAGCTTAACAATCGATAGTTTCGATCAGTTGATTGGTAAAATAATTGGAATATGTTGATAAGCAGATGAGGCTATCGTGGGCTCAATTATTGATATGATCACTTTGCGCTGCCAAATTCAGTAGTAATGCTTAAACAAATTGATCCTTATACCATATAGTCATTGAATGTTTAAAGCTTTCTCTTATCGAAGCCATTCACTTAAATTGATTTCTACTTGAGGAAGGGTATACCACAATTCGACATGTGATCCTTCGCAGTGCATTCGAATGCCAATTTTCCTGATTTAAATATGTAAATGTTTGGTCTGCTAGGAAGTCTTCATTGTTTTGTTGTAATTCCGCATGGGGGAAATTTATCGTTTTCAATTCGATAAAGTTCACGCTCAAGATGAGATGTGAAATTCACTTCCATTTGCCGCTCTCTTCCTTTGCATGTGAAACATAAATTTTCCAAGAATTATTGTAACGAAGTTGGAAATGGAAGAACCGTTGGCGTTCAATAAAATAGTTTAACAAATTGTTCTTATTCCCGATGAAATGTGAAAATGTGGTTTCAACACTTCATTCCTCATGAATACTCAGCGAATGCTTCACTTATGACCAAAGTAACACAAAATTTGAACGATAGGAATAAAGAGAACACATATAATGATTGGATGATAAATGAAATGTAAATGGGGCAACCGCCCGCATCCTATGAACAAAGGGCATAGGATATGTAGCAGACGCACTTTCCACTTAATACGATATTATACATTCCCTAAACAACATACTGCGTTTAAGTTTATGTTTAGGTTTGTGACATTATCAACTAGGATACAAAATTTTTTTTTGTGCAAATAGCGATTTTATACAAAACAACATCTTGGTCGCTGTTGATTCAGATGGAACCTAGTAGACATCTGTTGTTTATTCTAAAAAGTGTAAGCACCAATTTTAAACACTTGTTGCAGATTATGATGAAATTCCATTTTTTTTCTTAATTTAGTCAATATAATGACAATTTGACGATCTAGAACGACTCCTTATAGTTTTTGCACAAAGATTCTTTACACCTAGACCGGTCTATTCTTAACAACATTTAGTCTCTAATACCTGTGGAGCCGGAACTGAGTACGAACGTACTACTCCTCCCCAGTTTTTCCTCATTTGGGGCAGCTTGTAAATCCTTAGGGGTATTTTATCGGCCCTTCGAAAGGTCGTCGGTCCGGAATTTAAAATCCATCAAGGTCTGCCCTCAAAGTGAGCGGTTAATGGTCTGCGGTAGATTTTGAACGCCTGCAAACCCCTAAATTTCGTCCAAATGTCCGAAAAGAAATCATGTCCTGCGTTTTCGGTCAAAGGCTTCATAACCTCCGAAGACCCGACTACTAAAAAGTAGTGGCGCCAGGATCCGCTAGTTGATCTGGAACTAGTATGCCGACACAGTCGAAAGGCAGTCATAATCAAAGCTCGGTACTAAGTGGTTCTTCGACACCAGGTTCTGATGGGATGTAATCCTATCGAAACTACTGCTTCATGTGCTAATGGCGCGACACGGCTTCTTCGCTAATTCTGCTTCCCCAGTGCCTACACCCAGCTAGTAAACCTAGGAGGGTATATATCATTTGATACGACCCAAAAGTGTAACTGGTGCGCACTATAACTTTCAAAAGACGTAACCAAAATGTTTTGAAATTGGCAAGAGTTTATATTTCCCCAAAACTACTTACGGGATTGAAAATGGGCTACATGACCTCGCCCCTTCTGGTACCTTCCATACAAATGCACCATTCCGCCGACTCTAGATATGAAGTAGTAATATAAAAACATCTAACTCGATCGTTCCTAAATTCTGTGTTTAGTAGAGCTAAATCAGGATAAAATTTTGGGGAAAAAATGTGTTTAGCTACGCCCCTTCTGGTACCTCCCATACAAATATACCACTCCGCCCACTTTATAAATCGAGTAATAATATTAATATACTAGAAAATTTTATGTTTTACTGAGGGTGAGGGAATATTTAAGTTCCCGACTGAAACTTTCTTACTGGTTTAGGTTAGCTCTTGTTAGAGAAATAAATACGATTGAAAATTTTGGTTAAAACTTTATAAAAAAACACAATTATTTGGTGAAATGCCTATTTCTATGGCCAATACTTTTCCCCCCAGGCACAAAACACATTTCAGGCGGGCCTTCATTACAAGACGTTCCACCTATAGAATAATTTGCCGGCTGGGTGACAAACCGGTCGATGAACTCACGAAGCAGGGAAATAGTTCTCTCTGTAGAGCTCAATCCCACATCGTGAGTCAAAAGGTAGCGAACCCTCAGCAGAGGATGACAAAACTAAACGGAAGTCATCTGAAGTAGCGCCTAAATGGCAGAGGTCTGAGGACACTACCCTTGCGTGATTTAAAAATATCCAAATTTAATCCTGCATGGACACTAAGAAGATCGTATAAGGACATCGCTAAAGACCCCCTTATCTAGACGATCATAGACCATTATAACAGCGACGGCACTATTTCCTTAAGAAATTGGAAATCAGTTGTCGTATCCATAACTGTGGCGTTCCTAAAATCAGTTTGCTAGCGATCCGGACCACCGCCGCAATGTCATGATGTGGGCTGGTATTAGGAACACATCAAACTCGTTGCTTGTGCAGATGAATGCTCAGCGTAAATTAACAAGGCACCTATAAAATCGTTAGGGGAGGTTTGGCGTGGTGCCAGCCTCGAAGCAATACATCTTGCCAAGATTCCCGCCGAAACCTCCGACCCTATGGATATCTTGGCAATTCTTCAATTTAGTAATTCTCAACTACCCACACACGACTAGAAAGTAGATATGGTTCCTGAAGTGGTGAAACATTCCAGAAAGGCAACTATAATACTTAATATTGACTCACTTCTGCCACTTAGAGAGACCCAAGGGAGGGTGTTCTATTTATATGACTTCATCTTCCTATGTGTATACAAAATCGAAGATAAAAAGAAGCCTTTTGGTCAAGGGAGCTCCGACATCGAAGGCGATAAAACGGAGTATCTATCTGTCAACGAAGACACTAACTCGGTATCTAGCCTTCATCTTTCTATGTGTATATAAAAGCGAAGATAAACAGAAGCCTTTTGGTCAAGGGAGCTCCGACATCGAAGGCGATAAAACGGCATGTCCATCCGTCAACGAAGACACTTATTCGGTATCCAGTCTGGCGAGTAATTTCCTTGACAAGATGAAGGTAGCAGTAGATGAGGACGACCTCTTGGAATCTGACTACGACCCAGAGAACGCCAACATTGCTGCGGTCCACTGCGATCAATTGTAGTGAAGGTAATACAAATCAACCTTTACCATTCAAAAGCGGCGTCAGTCACTTTACTCCTTCGATTAACATCAGCTACGAAGGATATTATATGCGTCCAAGTGCCATTGATAAAGACCGTGTTTGCAGACTCAACAAAAAAGTCTGTACGCAGCAGGATCAGGTAAGACCATAGCATGTATTATGGTTAATAACGACCTTAAAGCTTTTATTCTAATTGATTTCAGCGAATCTGACGACGAACCACAGAACGCCAACATAACTGTCGTCCACAGTAATCATTTGTAATGAAGGTAATACAAATCAACCACGGCGATCAATTGTAGTGAAGTTAATACAAATCAACCTTCAGCATTTAAAAGCGGCGTCAGCCACTTTACTCCTTTGATAAAAATCAGCTACGGAGGATATTATATGCGTCCAAGTGCCATGGATAAAGCCCGTTTGGCGGACTCAACAAAAAAGGCTACTGTACTATGTACGCAGACGGATCGGGTAAGACCAGAGCATATATCAAGAATAAGTGATTTCAGCCAATCTGACGACGACTCAGAGATCGTCAACATTACTGTCGTCCACAGCGATCAATTGTAGGATGATACAAATCAATCTTCACTATTCAAAAGCGGCGTCAGCCAATTTATCCTCCGAATAACATCAGCTACGGAGCATATTTATGTGTCCAAAAGCCATGAACAAAGACCGTGTTTGTGGACCCAACAAAGAAGGCTACTTTACTCTGGATCTGGCCGGTTCTGGTAAAACCAGAGCATGTATTATGGTCAAGGACAATCTTAAAGCTTTTATTCTATGTCATTTCAGCGATAAGGACAATTGTGCAGTTGCAACTTAGAGTAATGCCAGGTAAATTGGAGTATGAACTGTTTACAATTTGTGCACATTCAAATTTACAACTTTTGTTAAACTAACTCTCATAAGTAAATTCTTGCAAATTTTTTCTGCTACAATAAACGAATAAAGCCATAATTAACTTTAATGTTACTAGAAATGATTTTAAAATTTCATAGACAAAGCGTGAAGCGAAATGTTGAACTCTGTAAAAGCCGTAGTATGAATTTTTTTTATTTAGAAAAAGTTTAAAATCATTTTTAAAAGTTTCCATTCCCAAATAAATTGCACTGTGATTTAACACTCATTTATTAACGTTAAGTTTAGTTTAATATTTAACATATTCAAAGGCCTAATAGGTTGAAATCCATCAAATTTTTATAATATGCAATTGCCCTGACCATTTCCTTCACCCCATCCATTGGTTTCAAATTGCGCATCATGGTAGGTCTTTGGTATAGTAATTGTATTAAGAGGCGCTTGGACACACAGCAAACACTAAAGCCACCAACGATACCATCACTCAGCGTTTAACATCAGCAGCAGCAGCAGCCACAGAGATTCAAACCAAAAGATTGTGCATCAAGTTAATCATGCGATATCAGGTTTGTTTTGACTTTTATTGGATTTGACATTATGAGGGCTAAGACGTGCGTCTTGTTCGATCTACTGTGCATGTGTCCGTCCTGCGACTGTGGACATTATTTGTGTGCAATGAAGACGGACTTTCCATGCGTAACTTATCATTAGAATATCAATCGCCTTAGCATTAATTGATTTCAAAAAGGCAGTTCTAAGAGGCTGACATACATACAAAAAAACCATCCGTTTTTGTATTTCTTATAAATTGTTATTGTCGTTTCAATTCGATAAATTTCCATAATTCGTGAAGAGAACCAAGAGATAAGTTATCTTTTTATTGGTGGCCTGTTGTAGTATTCTTAATTGTCATTTGATATGATCCTCTCCAGCTTCCCAACTCCGCTGGTTAGTGGCAAGCAAAGGTCATTTACACAAAATTTCTCAGTTACTCAAATTTAAATTCTTCATATCTTAGAAATTTATCACATGACATCTCTTTGGGGGCTCATTGGACATTTGGGTGCCATCACATCGAGGAAATTAATCACAGATTTTCCAAGTGTTTGTGGTGGTGCTGAGATCTTATTGGTGATCTAAAGCTCATTAGACTGTATCTTTAGCTATGGCAGAGGCTGTTAGATACAATTTCAGCAGAGACTTTTTTTAAAATTGAACTAGTTGTGATTTATGTGGGATTTCGGGGAATTATTTCAGTGCGTCTAAAACGAAATCATTAATTTCATATTAGCATATCAGCACGACGCGCTTGCATAATGTATGAGGTGTGCCACTGTGATAATGAAAATTCTCACATTATCGTGAAAGTTCAAAGGATTCTCAACTAAATTGTCTATGATTAAACTTATCAGGCCATCAACCATAACATTTACTTGATGTTCTCAGTCGGTGGTTGGTCATATACGATTAGAATTGTTGTTGATTGGTGGATTATTTTAAATTGGTGTCAAGATTGCGTTTATCAAATATGTTAGTGATAGGACCTTAACATTTTAAAAACGATATATGGTTTGTAGCACACTTAAGTGAGAGTTTCTGATACGTACCACCATAATATAACTGTTGTTCTTTCTACTTCTATGTCTAAAAAAACCAATTACGACAGCGGTCGCAGAATCAGAAATTCCATGTGAAGCTGTTGGGATGCCTATCACTGCTTTGTGATATATTTGTACGCTCACTCTTAGGGATGATGGTGTATGTAACGGAAACAAGTGTAACGCCTTAAGGGAGGCAAGTTAGTCCCCAAGTATCATAAGACGAAAATTGTTGCAGGCAGATGTTGCAGAAAAAGTACTTAAATATTTAAGTACGAATAGTGCTAATCATTCTTAAATCAAATAATTCTCAATTTTAAAGTAAAAAAATCTTAGAATTAATATTAAGTTCTTTCTGACATAAAGTAAGAATAAAAGTCTTACATTAATCTCTGTAGAAATTAGTAAAATAAGAATGAAATTCTCTAATTATGAAAAAAAATGTTTGGGAGAGAAATAACATTTACTCTCTTAGCTTAATGTTTTCTCCCCACAATTAATTCGCATTCTAAATTTAAGTTAAAATTTTTATTTTGTGCAAAAATCGTACTTGAATTTAAGCGTATACATTTTCAAATAAAGTATGAAAATGTTCAGAGCTTGTACGTTGATGCAATTTTCAGACCAGTGTGTTTTGACTTCTCGATAATTTCGTGGAGATTATAACACTTAAGTTTTGTAATGATAGTAAAAAACCAAAACAAAAGGATACTGATTAATTTCATCTAAAATTAAGAATTCTACACTTAAAAATAATGCCGCATTAGGCTTAAGATCATCTATATTAAAGAATTCTATACTTAAATGCAAGCTCAAGCAGGCTTAATGCCATTTATTATAACCCATCTCGTCTACAAAGGGGGTCGAAATATTGAAAAATAAATAAATTATAACAAAAAATACTTGACCTCGATCTTGATATAAAAATAAGGAAAATAAAGATAACTAGGAAAGGTCGAATTTTAATAACAAAACTAAAACTAAGTTGTCTATTATCTTTATACTTAAAAATCAAGCGCCACAAGGCTTAATAACATCTACAAATAAGAATTCCAGGCTATTTCTTATATATTATATTAATTGTTAATTTGGTAACTCGCATACGATTTCAATGAAACTTTGCAAACTATACACAATATTGTAGTTCTAAGTCAAAACTGTAAGTTGGAGAACTCATTCTACCCCTTCGGATACATCCCATGCTTAATGAGCTACTATTTGCCAAAAAAAAATTATTTTACACGTTCAATAACGAATTACATTGCACCTGTGCAAATTCTTTGAAACTTCGTACTTTATCTTAGTTATATTTTTTCATTTAATTCCCCCATCGACAATCCCACCATTTCTGATACCCCTCATGCAATATCCCTGACCCCTTACATGTTTTATCGAACTTGTTGTATTCTTGCATAATGTAATTTTTTTCTTAGTTCCAACACATTGTGGCCGATCCTCTGACTCGATCGGCCACAATGTGTTGGAACTAAGAAAAAAATTACATCTACATTTCACTGAAATTTGGCCCCATATTGTTATATGCAGCAACTGCCAAGTAGTCGAATTAATCAGCATTAGCCTGTAAAAACTTCTCAAAAGCTGACGTTCGGCTTTGTCGTTAAACTATAGGCCCTTTAGGGTCCTAGTATGTGTCTCGTTGTGATACCATTTTCAATTTTTTGCGCCATATGTGCCTTTTCTGTTCGTCACTATCAAGACATTGCGTTGCTCTGATGAAGGCATCGATGTTCCGCAAATCGCCTACTGACAGGCAGGTATTGTCCAGAAGTGTCAGACGACCAAGCTTTTCATATCTCAGGTCACACAAAGAAGATGCTCCGTGGTCTCCTCTTCTTCCCCATTATTGCGGCTTCTACAAAAATTGTTGTAGAGTAGTTTCAACCTCTTAGCGTGTTTACCAACCGATCAGTGACCGTTCATACAACTATGTTGTTCCTCGGGTGGACTCTGGACAGGTTCAGCAAAAATCGTGTTCTCTGTATATCCCTTGTAGGCCAAATTTGTTTCATAGCCGTGCTAGTAGGTTCTCTCACCCATCTCTCCTTAGCAGCGATGTTTAGTTTCCCCGCAATTGGCTGTATCCCCCTCGTGAAATGGACCCTAATGAAACCGTAAACTTCGCCCGAGTTCACGGTTGTGGCGACCCTTGCCAATATATTAGCTCTTTGGCTACAATATATGTCCCCATATCCTGGAACCCATGTAAGGGTAGCCATCGAATGTCTCGCTATCTCCTCAAGAGACAACCGGCATTCTCGAACATTTCTGTGGTGTACACGTTCTCCAGTGAACTGATAGCCGCTTTACTATCAGTAAGAATATGAATATTACCGCCCAATATCCCACAATACTGAATTTTCTCTACGACTATTTAATCCTGAACTATGCTACAGTGATCCGGTAGTCTGATTGGTAGTCGCAAATTTAACACCTCCGAAGAGATTCTGCATGTCGGAGGTATAAACCCACCCCTTTCGGTAGCTACCTTACAAAATGACTAATGCTGTAAAAATTTCACACTATGACAAAATTGAATGGTTTAAAGGAATGGGAATGGTTTGGGGAGTGACATGTTGTAGATCTGGTCGAGTACAAGATAGCCGTGTATACCAAAGTTTCCTATCACCCTCAAAATCTTAACTTACGGCTCAAATCCCGGTTTTTCGGATCATTCCTCACTACTACGACATTACTAATAATGGAACGATCCACGATCCAAAATTCACTACAAAAATGGTGAAAATCTTGCAGTCACATTTCGCAAAACTAAAGCATTTTTGGGTCGTCGTGAAGCACCTTGTCGGACCGCAATACTGAAATTGGTGGGAAAATTCGAGCTGTTGGGACAAGTTAGTGATGTAAATCGCTCAAGAACAACTGAGAATGTTGCTGCTGTAGCCGTAGTGTTGAATAAAACGCAGGTTTGTCCATTCCTCGTCGTTCTATGAAATTGGGCATTCCACAAACGTCATTACACCGTATTTTGCATAAAGACTTGGGTCTTAAGGCTTATAAAGTTCAGTTAACACAAGAACTCAAGCCGGTCGATCATCAACAACTTCGCGTCTTGGCTGATTGGGTCCTTGAAGTTCCTTTATGAAGTTACCAAAATAACATCTCTTAATGGAAAACCCTTTAGATAAATTGTCACATTTGTCTGTTTTTGCTTCGAAATCTTAAACTTTTGCGGTTCTTTTTACTATTATTTTTATTTTATTCTGAAAATTCCAGAACGGTTAAGAATTTACTGAGTTATAAGCTCATAAGTTAGGAAAGATCCGAAAAACCGATTTTTGAACCGTATGTCAAGATTTTGAGGGATTTAGGAAACTTTAGTATACAGGGTCATGTTGTACTCGACTAGACCTACAACATGCACTAGGTCTCTCCCCAAGTTCCAAATGACTGTCACATAGTGTTATTTTAGTTACTTATTCAACGTGGTTACCCTAATACAAACTGAGATATTCGAACATATCCCAAGTATTGGAAGAGTTGGAATCGCCATGAAACCGAATCAGCCAACAACTACCCTATCTTAGATCCCTTGCATTAATTTCATATCCATATGAACATCTTTTGCGAATGTAATAGTATACGGTTTTCAATTGCCAATAATTAGAACATTAATTGCAGACATGGCCATCTAGTACTAGAAATCGTTGATAATTACATAATTGTAATAATAATGCCTATGATTTACTCTTACTAATTTCCGATTTAATTTTATCCTTGTTATCCTTGTCTTTTGAATCATTTCTAGTTAATATCGCGCGGATTACCAAACCAGTTAGTATCGGAAATCTACCTCAAAGCCAATTTGATATTGGGCACAAAAGCAGATCTTGATCGTTGTTATGTGCTGAGACTTTATATCCCCCCCCCCCCCCATTCAAAGCAAAGTTAATCCTTTCGGTTCTTGTGTGTGTGTGAGCCAATAACAATTGTGGCGCGTTAAAGATTTTGTTTCACAGATAAGATCGATCATTACAATAATTTTGGTTGTCCCCTTAACACTTTATGTCCATTGTGGCGCATACCACAATGATTGCATTTCGTTCGTCGCTTGAGTGTTTAAGCCATAAAAGTGTTTTTTTTTTGTTGGTTTGGTTTTGTTGATGATTCTAAACAAATGATTTGAATCTGGCTGGTCTGGTACTTCGCTACGGTGCACCATGGCATGCCGCGTGTGTGGCAGTGCGTGCGATATTGTGAAAGAACCCACATCTCGAACTTTGTGTATCTTTGTTTCATTTTATGGCGTCTCTCTTTTTTTTAGTTCCTTTAAGCCTTTTGCCCATTTTATATGAATAAAGCAATTGTCATTTGTTTTTGGTGTGAATCTCATTCGATATTGTTGAAAAATGAAATCATTCCAATGTAATTTCTCAAAATAAGCCATTCATTGATTTCATTCCATAACAACTCCCATTCTGAGTATTTCTCCCTATGGGCAGGGATTGTTTTATTGTGTAATTTGACACTTTGATACATTTATTCTTTTAATTGATTCATTGAAATCAAATGTTAACATAATACGGGGCCAATGAATTAAAGTCTATGTAACAGGAGCTATAAAAGTTTCAATACTATGGGATGTGAGGCGGCAAACACTAGACCTTGGACACCAATTGATATTATTTACTTACATATGTGTCACGAGTTTGTCATGGACACAAGGAGTAATAAAAGTCATTGCGACCTTTGTCACAAATCGTAATAGTGACAGATGTGACAGACGAGTGAACTTGAGATTTTCTGAAATTACCCTTTCAAGTTTAATGATATTGCGGCACCTACATAAAAAAATAATATAAAAAATGGTCAGAGTACTAGAATTAGAATCAAAAGGAGGGGTATTTTGACGTATATTCGCGAATCATCAGCGATTTATAATCAGCAAACAATAGGTGATTCGCGAAAAGGTATCGGCTTCCTGAGACTATTAAAAGGTTTTTAACTGCTATCTTTCTAGTGACCATTTTCAATCACATATCTTCATTTTTGATAATATTGATCAATTTTAATAAGGAACAATTTAGAATAACTCGAGTTACCGTATCCACCAGCCTTCCAAACAGACAGTCAGACATGCCTATATGTGTCATCTTAAAAATTATAATGATTTCGTGTGATATAAAATTCCTTATCCCTTTGCATGAGGATTAGAGTTCCTTATATGGGATTTTTGGGAATTTCTTTTAAAAAAAAAGATATAAGTAGAGATGTTGGACATCGAGCTCCATCTTATGTTTGTTTTTTTTTACAAAATTAGGAATAAACTTACTTACTTAAGTGGCCCATTACTTACAAACGTGGTTCATAAATAAGAGGCTTGAATTACTAAAGAATTCCACACACTTCAGTCTTCTGCGTGCGTTCTCCAGTTAGTCCTACTAGGTGGGGCACGTCGCCTACCACTTGGGTCTTCCAACGAAGTTTGGGTCTCCCTGCTCTGCGTTGTTCTTCAGATTCGCCTTCAAACACCTTTCTCGCTGGAGCATTTACATCCATCCTGGCAACATGTCGCAGCCATCAAAGTCATTGGATTCTGACTCTTTTAGCTACGTCGATTTCATGGTAAAGCTCATACAGCTCATGGTTTATCCAATGGCAAAACTCGCCGTCGACACAGATAGGTCCATATATTTTTCGGAGTACTTCTCTCTCATATACTCCCAGGTGTTGTATATCAGTTGTCTTAAGCACCCACGATTCGGCGGCATACAACAGAACGAGTAAAATTAACACCTGGTACAGCTGTTTTTTAGTATCCCGAGATCCGTGAAAACATCGCTGCCGAAGTCCGTAAAAACATATATTGGCGACCACTATCCTCCGCTTAAATTCTTGGCTGACATTATTTTTCTTGTTGACGGAAGATTCGAGGTAGGTAAACTCATCTACTACCTCAAAACCATATTTTCTACGTTAACGGTGCGTCCTATGTGACTCTTGTGGAATACGGTGCCAGACATGTTGAGACCAGCCTTTCTCATCACCTTCTCCATAACTATATTAAATAGTGTACAGGACAAGCTATCACCCTGCGTGAGACCTCTTTCCGTGTTGAATAGTTTAGAGTGATCCTTACCAATCATAAAAGAGGATTTGGTGTTTTCTAAGGTACATCTGCAAAGTTGAATTTGTTTTGCAGGAATACCAAACTCAGACATGGCCTCATATCACCTATCGGAGAGTCAAAGGCAGTTTTGTAGTCGACAGAGAGATGGTAGGTGTCGATCTACTTTTGATGGGTTTTTTTTCCAGGTTTTGTCGTAAAGAAAATATTTGATACGTCGTAGATTTGCCAAATTTAAAGCTGCACTGATAATGTCCAATTAGTTTTTCTACAAATGGCTTTAGACGTTCACACAATATCCTCGAAACGACCTTGTACACAGAACTTACACTCACTACGATCTCCTTTCTCGTATATATGGAACATAACAGACTGAGACTCCAATTCCCGGGCATGCTCTCCTCCACCCAGATGTTCTCCATTAGCTAATGCATGCTCCTAATCAAATCCTCCCCATCTGCTTAAACAATTCAGCCTTGAGACGATCGGCTCCAGCCGCTTTGTTGTTTTTAAGGCGGGATATAGCCACACATATCTCGCTCTGGCTCAGAGGTGGACAGTTAATACCATCGTCATGGATTGGATCGGGGTCTTCTGGAGTGGTGTCCGTACCCAGCAGATTTCTAAAATGTTCTCTCCATATCTTCAGAACGTTACTCGGGTCCGTGACTAGCTGGCTATCGCCGTCCTTGCAGGAGGGCAACCATATTCCACGCATTCTCGTCTTAACTCTCTGGTAGAATTTTCGGGCTCCCCTCTACTTCGAAGCAACTCTGTGCACTCATGATGTCTCCTCATCAGCTCCGTCTAAAAAGATGAGTTGCCTCTCGTCCTTTCTCCCTGTGTCGTTCACGAACAGCTCGCGTTGTCATTGACTGTAGTTTCGCCCTGTATACAGCATCTGTCTCTCTCGTGGCATCTTCTTGAGACGGCTTTGTGTACCCAAGTACGCTTCTCGCTGTACGTTCTTTGGTGTCGGCTATATATTGCCACTGCGACGTAATATTATCAAGGGTTGGAGCATTTCGTAGCAGTTGAGTTAGGTGGTTGGTGTGGGCGTCCGGTACCTCTGTGGTCCGCAGTTTACCAATGTTTTGCTTTCGGTGTGCCTGGTTACGTACGTTTTTCGCCATGCTTAGCCTTGTGCGTACCTTAACTGCGGTAAGGTAGTTGTCGGAGTCAATGTTCGCACCCCTGATCACTCGTACATCCAGAACACTCGATGCGTGCCTTCCATAGACTACCACATGATCTATCTGATTCCTTGTCAACTGATCTGGAGATAACCACATGATCTATCTGATTCCTCGTCAACTGATCTGAAGATAACCATGTTGGCTTATTGTGCGAAATTTTACGCGACTACCATGCGGGAGATCACAGGTTCAAACCATGGCTCCAGCCATATTAAAAAAAAAAAATATTTTATTGTCGGCTCCCCTCGAATGTTGCCGACAGCAACTTCGCAGTATTAGTGTCGAGTCAATCGGCATGTCTAGTAGGAGCTACTCAAACAGTGACGTTCGCATTCGTTGATAAACAAGTAGGTGCCGTTAGTTGTGAATCTGAAAATAGAAAGCGGGTAAATTCACAACAACGCGAGAAGCTATCCCATACGTCATTCATGGGGTGTAAAGGGAAATTAAGTTTTTTTCGAGTTAGACGTAAGAGAGTGCCGCAAAGAGGTCAAAGTTCGATTTTGTGTTCAAATCAGTTTATCGCCGGTGAATATTTATCTGTTATAGATTAGATGAACTTGTAATATGCAGATGAATAGGTGAAGTGACGACCTATAAAAGCATATGTTTGCACTTACCATATGTCTTATAGATATCGAGATGTTTGAAGCAAAAGTGTGGGTATTTTTGAAAAAAATTAACAAACAATTTTAAAATTGTTTTACGAATTATGTTATTGCAGACTGTCATATAGTTCTACAATTTAGCATATATCAAGTCAAAGTCAACAAAAAAGTAGATGTGCATAATTTCAATATAATTATCCGTTTTCCGGAATATCAGGCGTTTAAAAGCGATTTTTTGACATCAAAAATAGCAAAGACCAAAGCTCCTTTCAGGAGATATTCTACATTTTACACATCAATGCAGTTTTCCATCATGAACTCAAAATCGAGAAAAAGTGACGTAAGCGGTTATCAGTGAAAACCACAGAATTATCAAGCTATATTTGAATCTGAACCGATATTTTTAGTATGGTATCCAAATTTTCATAGTTCAAAAGGTTATGGATATGCCAAATTTTGTATGAAAGGATATGGTAATTTCTATAAGAGGGGATACAAACTGAACCGTTGCACAGTGGAAAATTTTAGACCTAATCGGATCAAAAATCTGTAACTTTTTTGTTCTTAGATATAGAGTTCTGAAATTTTGCACGCATAATCTTAATTATATTTGGTATAATTCTATAAAATATGATCCAAATTAAACCAGAACTTATTTCAGAAAAAAGATTTATTTTTAGCATATAGAGATGACTTGTACATGTATTTGGTACAATTTTTGATACGAAAAAAAGTGTAACGCATTAACATTAGACCCCAAGTATCTTAAGACTAAATTCGTTTCAGGACTTTTTAAGACGGTTGAGCTATGTCCGTCTGTTTGGCAGGCTGGCTGGATGGCTGGTGAGCAGGATAACTCGAGTAAACCTTAACTGATCGGTATACAAATTTTAATGGGATTGTAAATGGGCAGAATAACCCTGCACTTTCTGACTTTCGTCAGTTTATTTATCTTGCAAAAGTAGACAAACCCTAAGAAAACCGAAACTTTTGCCACGCCCCTTCTGGTACTCCCATACAAATGACCAAATTGACCCTCATAGATTTACATACATATCTTTTTTGAAAGTACACTAAATTAAGTAATATGTTGGGTAAGGTTTCGCATATTAAATTGGACTCAAGAATGAATATGGACTATATCGGTTTACGCCTTCTGGTACCTCCCATACAAAATGACCTATTTTTGGAAAATTACTATTTCTCCCATAATTTCCAAACTTACACTTGGAGGGTTATGAAAATTTGTCGGTTAATTTATCCTGTAATAGGAGGCAAAGCCTCAAAAAACCTAACTGTTTGACACACCCCTTTTGGGACCTCCCATACAAATGACCGAAGTCACCCTTATAGTCTTATATACATATCTTTTTTGTAAGAACACTGAATTCAGTCAAATTTTTCGTTATTTGTACGGTTATGAAAATTTAAATCTAGAATGCATATGGACTATATCAGTAATCTTCTTTTGGTACCACCCAAACAAAATGATCAATTTTTGGAAAATTAATATTTCCCCCATAACTTCCAAACGGGCACCTGGGGGATAATGAAATTTGGTCTGTTAATTTGTATTGCAATGAGGCAAAACCCAGATAACCGAACTATTTGTCACACTCATTCTGCTATATCCTAAGACTTAAACAAATTCGTATATTGGGTGATTGTATTTATCGGTCAGTTTACCATGTACCTTGTATTGGTTTGTCGGCACAAGTGGTAGGTTTATCAATTTTTGATCATCACTAGTCTAAAGCAAAGATTATATAGTCAAAAACTTTGTTTTTCTACAAGTTTTTTTATCTAAATAACTGAGTTTTTTAACATTATTGAATGTAACTTCTGTTTATGCACGAATATGCAGCTAAAATTTTTATAGCATTTTATTAATATGTTAAGCTTTAAAATTTTTACATATGAGCGCATAGCTAATCACAGCTCCTAATTAAAAGTCTTACCAAAGTTTTTGCATGCAGCCAAAACAACATAAGATCATTCAGGAGCTAAAATTTCAAATGTTTTCAATAAAACCTGATCCGCTATTTATAAAATCAGAATCTACATCAAATTACCTTTTCTTACCTTAATTGTAATGTGAATATTATTAGAAATATGCTCTGAAATATGTTTTATTTTTATAGTAATAAATCGTTGTCGTAAAAAGGTGTGAATACGGTCCATCAGTCCGAGCATTAGTGTTGACCAAACATCAAATATTTTCCTCAAATTATTAAGTTCGACATCTTAGCTTTTCGATAAAAAAAATGTGGTGTAATTCGAACCTTTTTAAAATGAATTATGGGCTGGTCTTACTCTACGATTTTCCACTGTGCGTTGTAAATTTAGTGCTACAAAGGCATAAGAAAAATCAAAAATAAGGTTCATAGAATTCATAGCATGTAGTTATTAGTAAAAATCACTATTACTGATACATTTCTATGTATTAGAATCGACGAAAAATTGCTCAAGTAGCCGTATTTACCATCCAGTCTAATTGTATAAAAAAAAAACCCTTAAAACGACATTACTTTTAAAATATTCAGGGTCTAACATGCATCCTTGATGGCTTTCAACAATATGATTACATGTTATTCCAGTAATTGTTTGAAGTCATTTTTGTTTATGTAATACTCTTAATGCTGATGTTAACAAATCATCAATATACCTAGAATTTTTTATTATTGGCGAATAACATACACCAAGTAAGATAAGAATTGAACTCATAGACCTTAAAAATATATTATTACCCTTATGTAAATTTGTACATTGACAGAATAACATTTACATTACATCACTATGATACATATTCATATTTGATGATTTTTGACTCGCTCAAATGGATGGAAGTCACAAACTTAAGCGTCTTCGTCAAAAGTTTACCTTTTAAGTTACCTTAAGACATTTAAACCACTAAACTGATTAAATTGTCTTGACATTTGACACAAGCGATGTTGGCATCCAGGAAATACAATTTTGACCACAGCCGAAAACAGTTACTTTATCATATACATATGTATTACATAAAGAGAGTCAAAAGCTTTTTGAAGCGGCGTTAAAAAATAAATATGTCTTCAGTAACCCAAGGTAGAACCTTAGAGAGAATGTCCACCACAATAATATGCATTGAAAACAACAACAAATATTAACTGATATTGATAAATTGATATTAAAAAATAATTTGAGTTTTATTTGAGTTTACATTATCGGAGAATGTCATCAGAGATGGTAACTTAATGCTAACAAAATGTTTACATGGAATCCATCCACCAACAACCTTCCACAGCAACAGCAACAACGACAACCAAAGTAAATGACAATATTACAACAAAATATAAATGACATAAACAAGAGGTTCGTTCACTCACCAAAAAGGTTCCAGGCCAAAAGAGAAGACGAGACGAAAAAGTTCAATGTCAAAGTCACCAAGTAAAACTTGGGTAGGGAGGGGTACAAAGTTACTACTTACTATGAGTGAGATGAAGCGATCGGCCAATCGATCGATTGCTGGTGGTGGATAGATGGATCGATTGGATGAATCTTTCGAGGTTGGGTGAAATTCAAAGAAGATCAACACAACAACATAGTCGACAACAACAGCAACAATTCGATTTGTTATCTTTTGTGAAATAATAAAGGGGCAATCGAAAGAATATTATGTCAAGTGTCTGAAACCCAAGATCGTCAACGATGATGACGATGACGATGATGATGAGCCGATCTTGGTTACATTCCTTCACGTATTACATGTGAATCGCTTAAACTGACATCGACAATATCAATATTTGTGTTTAATTTGTTTCAATTTTTCTCTCGTGAACACTTGGGAGGTCCAACACCATTACCACCTGTTGGTTTTTTTTTAGTGATATGTGTTTTAGTAATCACCGCCAGGGAAGGGAGTGGTGGTGGACTCACCCAAGATTGTCATATCCATCAAAAGATGAGCCCTTTGCAAGATGTAGTCATCTCAATGAAAACGGTAATTTTCATAAAATGATGATTTACCGTTAGAAGAGAATGTCAGTAAGTACACGATGGAAAAGCAATTGTTAAAATCAATTTGCTCTCAATTCCTCTGAGATCATTAAGAAAATTCCAGCGAAATAATTTGTAATCATTTAAAAGTTCTATTAATTTTCATGTAGAATTTTTGTGATTCTAGAAAATGCTGTCATGCAGCAACAACCCTATGTTTGGATGGTTCTATACTGAATTTGTGCTTTAAGTGTGATGATGTATTATGTTACGGTGGAACAAATTGTTGTAAGAGGGGAATAGGAAATGTAATTTCAGGATATATGGGAGGTAGGCGTGTCCTTTAACATAATTTATATATACCAACATGATTTGCCAAATTTGGATAAATTCCAACAAAAATTTTGGAAAGTACAGTTTTTTTTGATACGAATTATGTTTCAAAATAAATTTCAAACAGTTTTCGGTAATATGTCAGGAACAAATCGGGCTATATTAAACTCAATACTAACAGCAATGGGTGCCGTTGGGGATGTAAGTGAACCTGCATCTCAAGTCGACTCACAACCTCCTTCGTGGTGGCACCTTTGAGATATTTTTTTTTATCATGAATAGAGGCAGATAGCGAGCGACGAACCCTGATGGTTGGGCTAGCCACCCGCCTTCAGGTCCTTTACTGGCTATGAAAACACGAGAAAGAAAAACCAAGAAACGGAACCCCCAAATGTTGCATGCCCCGCAAACGTAATAAGGACCATGCAAGGATATGCACCTGGAACTTCCGGACTCTCTACAGAGAAGATGCCACTATCCGACTGACGAATGTTTTCAAAAAATATAAGGCTGACATCACCGCCACATCTATTAAAACTGCCATGCCGAAAAGCACGAATTTGGATGTGGATTTGTAGTTGGCGAAAGACTCAGACATCTTGCCTCGTTATTTAATCCTGTTAGTGATCGAATAGCCGCAATCCGCTTCAAGGCGAAATATTTCTGCATCACGCTGATTTGTGCTCATGCACCGGCGGAAGATAAAGACGATGAAATTAAAGATGCATTTTATGAGCGCCTAGATGAAACATACGATCGCTGCCCTGGCCACGACATTAAAATTGTTCTGGGAGACTTTAATGCAAAAATAGGAAGGGAAGATGTTCTTGGCCCATCGATCGATAAATTCAGCCTGCATACGGACACGTCAGGCAACGGGTTTAGGCTGGTTAGCTTCGCAGCGGGAAGGAACATGGTAGTGAGTTAAACCAGATTCCAGCACAAAGATGTCCACAAGGCCACTTGGCTATCCCTCGAACAAAATCCAAAAAATCAAATTGATCATGTGGTAATTGATGGCAGGCATGCATCTTGTGTCATGGACGTGCGTGTGATCCGTGGTGATAATATTGGCTCGGATTATTACCTGGTTGCAGCCAAGGTCCGCACAAGATTGAGCAGAACGAAAAACGCAAACAAAAAGAAAGCTAGTCATCGCGAAGCTGCAAACCCCAGCCACGGCCTACTCTTAACCAGCTCTCCCAACTACTACGACACAACGCCTCTACTTCTGACGTTCCCGATTCAGAGTGGCGGCATATTGCGCATTCCATGGCAACCGCTGCAATAACCGTGCTAGGATATGAAAAACGGCGTTTGGACGAATCCTGGCGTCTGAGCATAGCGTCTGAGGAACAGGTTGCTGCTTATAGGGCAACTCTACAGCCATTTGTAACCCGTGCTGTTAGGGAACGGGACAAGGAGACAGTAAAAAAGGTTATACCGCTATTTAAGCGAAAAACACTTCATATGACGGAACGGGAGAACGAGGATATAGAGCGATACAGGGATAGTAAAAGCAAAAGGCTACGGTAATGGGCTCCCCACCTGTAAGGACAAGGATGGAAATCTGGTCACAGATACGCAGAGTGTGCTGCACATATATGCTGCTGGTTCCAGAAAGCAGCGCACGTGAAAGTATTGACGATGGCTTAGATTGCCCACCACCAAGTCTCGCGGCTGAAAAATTATAAAGCAGCCGGTGCTGACGGACTTCCGGCAGAGCTCTTCAAGCTCTGGTAAGAGGTGATAACGAGCAAGCACCAGTTCCTACGCACGGTTTGGCTTTAAGAGTGCATGCCCGACGATTGGTATCTAAGCGTATTATGTCCTGTGTTGAAAAAAAGGTGATCCAAGTGTGTGCTCCAACTATAGCAGGATCAGCCTTTTACCCATCGTATATAAGTGAAAGACTAAAGCCAGTGTTATCCAAACTGATTGGGCCTTATCAGTGTGGCTTTAGACCTGGTAAATCAACAACTGACCAGATATTCACACTTCGGCAAATCCTGGAAAAGACCCAAGAGAAACAGATCGACATGTACCATCTTTTCGTCAACTATATAGATGCATTCGACAGCCCGATACGACAGAAATTACTCGAAGCCATGGCTGAGTTTGGTATTCCAGCGAACGAAGTCTTCAGTGAAGATTGGCAAGGACATTTCGGAGCCATTCTATACAAGACGAGGCTTAAACAAGGCGACGGCTTATCGTGTGACCTCTTCAACATAGTGATGGAGATGTTCATGAGGGAAGCTGCGGTAAACACGAGTGGCACGATATTCAATAAAAGCCACATGCTACTCGCGTAGGCTGATGACATAGACATCATCGGTCGAAAACTGCGAAATGTGACTGCAGCCTTTTCAGGTATACAGAAGGAATCAGCGAAAATGGGTCTAAAGGTAAACGAGGACAAAACGAAGTTATTAGTTTCAACGAACAAAGAATCTACTCGTTTGGGAAACTGCGTGAACGTTGACAATTATAATTTCAATATGGTAGATAATTGTATCTACCTAGGCTCCGCCATCAACGAAACAAATAATGTCAGCCTCAAAATCCGGAGAAGAATGCTTGCTTATAAATGCTACTACGGACTAAGCAAGCGATTCAATGACAGAGCCCTCTCTCGACGAAAAAATATTCAGCTATACTAGATACTGGTTCTACCTGTATTGATGTACGTTTAAGAATCATGAGTTATGACACAAGCGGATGAATCGGTTTTGGCAGTATTTGAGAGAAAAATACTCCGTAAAGTATATGGGCGTAAAAGATGGCAGATTCACTGTATCGGCTTTAATTTCTTTATTACTTTTGAACTAATATAGACAATTATTAACAGATTTAAATTTGGCCGGTTAAAAACGGCTTAGCCCACTTTCGAACTATGAACATGCACAGTTGCATATAACCAAACTTTCCAATTGAATTATTTGAATTTTTTAATTTTTGTTATAGTATTTACATAATTCCAATCAAGTTTAAATCGTATACTTGATGCCTGTCAAGCCCAAAATTTCAAGTGGTTCCGTCGCTCACATTAGCCAATGTTAGCAGAATACATATATCAATCAGTGGTGTTTCCAGTTTAAAAATGCATCCCCATGACTTTTATAATTTATGAATATTTAGATATACTTTTTAGATTTTATCTCTGGATTTAAAAATCTTTGCTCAAATTTGAATTACAATTTTGGTTGAGTTCAATTTTTTCCAAACATTTGAAATTTACCGTCGGTTATTTTATCTCACTATTTGGTTCAAATAAATCACATTACCACCAGCATAAGTCAAAATTATAATTTGTCATATTTCAGATGAAGATTTCTATCATTTGTACTTTCATGCGTTGCTCACTGTGCGCCGTCGCACCCTTACGCCACGACTCATCACAGCGACGGAGTGACTGTGGGCACCACAGTTAACCACATCAGACGTGCGTTTTCGGACTTTGAAATCAATTCATTGCGACCTCATGTAGTGTAAAAATGTCACACGAGCTCATAAATCTTTTTCCGCATTTTCCTCCTGAAACACACGGACGGAGAGATGGCAACCAGTTGAACTCGTTCCCCCCCAACTCACAGTTGACCACTTTGCATACCTGAGATTCTCCATTACTAGCTGGTCGTCTCACAACGGCTGCCTTCATTCAGCCTCAAGGTGTTGCTGCGTCCATGTTCTGTGTAACGTTAACACCACCAACACCACAAACGGACAGACGGACGGACGTGCGGATGGACTCTATATGCCGTGAAGGGTTCTTTTCTTTCTATCTTCCTTGTTGGTTTAGTTCATTGCCGCCACCAAAAGACCCGCTATTGGGTTACATAATAATTCCATCTACGCATCTATTATGCGATCTCTAGGGATATTTTGCAATGGGACATGGCTAAGAAGGTGTGTACGTGTGTGTGTGCGTGTGCGTGTGCGTCTGGAATGATGTCGTAATACAAACTTGAATTCATGGCCCAAGTGTGCGGATTCGTTTTCATGTGGTTGACATTTTGTTGTTAAGTGTGAATAAGTGGCCTGAAATTGGGTTTTAGCAATTTGTACAATGTGGCTTAGAGTTTATTCTATATATCGTAGTGGCGAAGATGATGATGATGGCGTTCCTCCAATAGGAGAATTGTAACAATGGACACAAGGGATTGTTAAGGTCGCTGCGCATAAATTATGTTACAGTAGTTGTATTTTTGCGATTAACATTTTTGCAAATCAGTGCGGTTTGAAAAGGTCAAAGGGTTTAAATTGTTTTTAGTTTGGACGAGGATTGTATGAAAAACATATCGCCTTGAAGAGAAAGAGAAAAAAATAATGTGATTTAGAAAACCAGTAAAAAGTAATTGTCGTAATTGGAATTTTATATACAATACCAAGTATATAAGCGTCGGAAGGGAGTGTGATGCAAGGTAAAGCTACAGATCGATTTAACTTGGCAAACCCAGAGTGATCCTTGCCAATTGCACTTCAAGTCTACTCACAGATCTCCGTATTCGTGGTACTACTGCGGACGGAGTACCTACACGTGGTGACGCCTGGAAACGTGGCTTTGACAGCCGTCAGAGCTCGGCTAACAGTGAGTGGCGAAACCTAAAACCCAGGCACATCGGCTTAAAGTGAGCGGTACCCAGGTCAGCGTCTGACCCACAATGGGCAGATGTAATAAAATCCTGGCAGGAGGAAAAACTGCGACGTGGTGCGCCGGGCTTGCAACCCGCCACCGACGTTTGAA
Source organism: Muscina levida (assembly GCA_964034835.1). NCBI lineage: Eukaryota > Metazoa > Arthropoda > Insecta > Diptera > Muscidae > Muscina > Muscina levida. The sequence goes on along the minus strand of OZ035880.1, from coordinate 64,851,975 downwards.
CTATTGCAATGAAAAGAGGTAAGAAAATAGTAAAATGCACCACCCGTTGTCGACCACCGCAAACGAATTAAGGACCATGATTTGAGGATATGCACCTGGAATGTTAGAACACTGGTGCCTCCATCCAACTGGCGGAAGTCCTCAAAGAATACAATGCTGACATAACCGGTTTACAGGAATCCGGTTTAGTGGCCATGCGGACAAGCACGAGTTTAGATGTGGATTTGTGGTTGGCAACAGACTGCGACACCTAGTCTCAAGGTTTAACCCAGTGTGTGAACGTATAGCCAGCCACCATAAGAGTCAAAACAAAGTTTTTTCACGTAAACGACAGACGAGAAAAGCGATGAGGACAAAAACGAGTTCTTCGAGAGCCTAGAAAATGTATATGACCGTAGCCCGAGCCATGACATTAAAATTGTAATAGGCGATTTTAATGCTAAAATAGGCAGCGAAAACGCATTTGAGCCTACCATCGGAAAATTCAGTCTGCACACCGAAACGTCGAACAATGGCATCAGACTGATTGATTTCTCTGCGGCAAGAAATTTGGTACTTAGCAGCACTTAATTTGACCATAAAAATATTCATAAGGCAACATGGTTATCTCCTGATCAATTGACGAGGAATCAGATAGATCACGTGGTAGTCGAGAGGTAGCGGACGCCTACTCCAACCACCTAACTCAACTGCTGCGGAATGCTCCAACCCCTGATAATATAACCTCGCAGTGGCAAAATATAGCCGAAGTAGAAGGGAAGCTTGAAAACTCTACCAGAGAGTTAAGGCGAGAATGGGTGGAACAGGGTTGCCCTCCTGCAAGGTCAGCGATGTAAAGGACTTGGATAACGTTCTGAAGATATGGAGAGATTATTTCAGGAATTTAGTGGAAACGTATACAATTTCAGAAGACCCCGCTCCATCCATGCGAGATACGTGTGGCAATATCTCGCCTTAAAAACAACAAAGCGGCTGGAGCCGATGGTCTCCCTGCTGAATTGTTAAAGGCAGATGGGGAGGAACTGATTAGAAGCATGCATCAGCTCACGGAGAACATCTGGCTAGAGGAGAACATGCCCGGGGATTGGAGTCTAAGTATACAAGAAAGAAGACCGTAGTGAATGTAAGAAATACCGTGACAAAAGCCTATTACCAATTGCGTACAAGGTCCTTTCAAGCATATTGTGTGAACGTCTAAAGCCAATTGTACAAAAACTAATTGGACTATATCAGTGCGGCTTAAAACCTGGTAAATCTACGACGGATCAAATTATCACTCTACGACAAATCCTGGAAAAAACTCATGAAAAGCAAAGTTCTTTGTCGACTACAAATCTGTCTTCGATATTCCGATAAGGAATAGAATATATGAGGTATTCCGGCAAAGCTGATTCGACTTTGCAGATGTACCTTGGAAAACATCAAATCCTCGGTTAAGATTGGTAAAGATCAGTTTGAACCATTCGACACGGAAAGAGGTCCCAGGCAGGGTGATACCTTGTCCTGTACACTATTTAATGTAGTTATGGATAAGGTGATGGGAAACATGTCTGGCACCATATTCCTCAAGAGCCACATGCCACTAGCCTATGCCGGTGATATAGACATCATTGGCCGAAATCTGAGGGATGTTATTGCAGTTTTCTCATCACTAGAAAAGGAGTCAGCAAAAAACGGTTTAGCGGTCAACGAAGACACATCAAAAATAATGATTTCGACAAACAAAGAGTCTTCTCGATGGGAATGCACCGAGAACGTTGACAATTATTGTTTTGAGTAGGGATGTAACGCATGTGCTTTAGCGAATGCGAAAGCGAATATTGGAATATTTTTTTTTGCGAAAGCGAATGCGAATAGTTATTTTTGGTTTTTGCGAATGCGAAAGCGAATATTCCAAAATTGTTTAGCGAATTTCAAAAAATGGTTTACGTAAACGAATAATTTAGTATCATTCCTACTGTCTGCATTTTCCAGTCTGCTGTATTCCAGTTAAGTAATTAAACATAAAATATTTAATTCAAAGTAAAACAAAAACAAAATATATATAAATCTCAGAAATTCAGTCTTTAAGGTAACTAAACATTAATTTTATTTACTTTCAAAAACTTTGACGTATTCTGTTTTCAAAGTTTAGTAGAGCCAAGTTGCATTTATCTATCAATCTAGTTCTTAGTGGATCATAGATAAGTCCGGCTCCACTAAACAACTGTTCGCTGGGGACACTTCCCGAAGGCGTAGCTAAGAACTGCCGTGCCAAAGATAATAACTTTTGGTATTTTGAGCTGTTTCGTTTCCACCACAATAAAGGATCTTCTGAAATATGTTTTTTTTTCTCTTTATTTTATTCAGGTAAAAATTTTTTTGCATGAGAGTCTGAAAACGTGACCTCTTGTATGTCGTCATCAGTCTCACTATTAGTTGTATTGAAGATTTTTTTTTTGCGAATGCGAATATTGAAATATATATTTATACGAATGCGAAAGCGAATGTACAAAACGATGCGCATATGCGAATGCGAACGTTCGTTACATCCCTAGTTTTGAGGTAGTAGATGAATTTACATACCTCGGAGCTTCCGTCAATAAAAGAAAATTTAGCCAAGAAACCAAGCGGAGAATAGTATCCGCCAATAGATGTTTTGACGGACTTCGACAGCACTTTAATAACACCACCTTGTTTCGGGATACTAAGAAACAGCTGTACCGGGTGATAATCTTACCCGTTCTGTTGTATGCTGCCGAATGATGGGTGCTTACGACAACGGACATTCAAAACCTGGGAGTATTCGAGAGAAAAGTACATACTCCGAAAAATATATGGACCTATTTGTGTCGACGGCGAGTTTCGCTATCGGATTAACCATGAGCTGTATGAGCTTTACCACAACATCGACGTAGCTAAAAGAGTCAGAATTCAACGACTTCGATGGCTGGGACATGTTGCCAGGATGGATGTAAATGCTCTAGCGAGAAAGGTGTTTAAAGGCGAATCAAAAGGACGGCGCAGAGCAGGGTGACCCAAACTCCGTTGGAAAGACCAATTGGTAGTCGACGTGCCACCATCTGGTAGGACTAACTGGAGAACACACGCAGAAGACCGAAGCGTGTGGAATTCTTTAATACTTCAGGCCCCAAATTTAAATATTGACGATGCATAGTAAATCTGTATACTCACTTTTCGTTCGTTTCTTTTTAAAAGACTTTGATTTTTTAAAGGTTTTTAAATTAATTTCAGTATTTCTCGAGGAAATAAACCACGGAAAATTTTAATATAGGTTTCCGAATAAATGAAAAATCAAAAATATATTTTTACACATGATTGACTCGTTCTTTGATTCAACTTTTGACCAAAAATATTAAATTTCAAAGATACCATATGCTATCGTTTGATATTTTTTTGTTATATGCAACTGAATCATTTTAGAGTCAAACATTTTCGTAAGTAGTGAAAAAGTAATACCCTAAAAGTACTTTAAATTTTTTCCCTAAAACACAAATGTCGTAAGATAGCACATAATGATAACATTTATCATCCTTATCTTATGTACTCTCTATGGTACGGAAAACTTACATAGATCGTTAGTCATTGTTAAAATAAATACTTTTAGCTGGGATTTCAAGTCAAGTGTGACTAATTAATAAGTTAAGAACCAATGCCATGAGTCGTCTTATCTGAAATCATTGACAAAAATCTCTGACATTTGAAATATTTTACTCAGTTTGTAAAAATCTAAAATATTTTGCAAACAACTGGCGGAAGAAAACAGCAGGAAGTTATCTGAAGCGACAATTGTCGTAAACAACAGGGCGACACATTGGTTAAGTTAAAATATTGGCCATTGTTGATTATAAATACGCTATTTTTGTAATCTATACAACGATTTTACAACATAGACTAAAGATGGTTGTCTATCCATCTAAGATCATTCTATGATGCATGACTAATCAGTAATTGCGGTACAAGCATTTCAATGTCAATGCTACAGTAATAGTCAATGTGATGAGAAGGTAAACCATATTCTTTTACCATAATACAAGAAAAGGACACCAACATCAACAGAATGAAAACAACAATTAAATTTTACCCACATTTCTTATGAGTGTACCGATATCATATCTAAACAATTTGTTATTCGACAGTCAAAGTAATGACCTTTTTTTCATACAAATGATCGCACTGGCAAAATTTCTTTAGAACTGCTCTTACTTCCCATATCATAGACCACATTTAATTTGTGAAAATTGGGAACCAAACTTATCTCCACATATGTATGTATATACATATACGCACACAGCCGATGAATATTCAATTGCTTAGATATACAAATCCTCATGTCCTACATTGGCCAGCCATACCACTTCAACTGCCTTTGTGTAATTTGTTCTGCAAGCATTTCAAACAGAAGATGCGAAATGAAATCTCATTTGATCTACAATGGAACTCCCTCTCCATTGAGAATAATATAAATGATTTTTCAAATGTCATTAAACAATTTATTTATTTAAAATTCGTTATTGTGCCCCAGCCAACACCTGTGGGTCAAATTTACGCGAGAAATAGATTTGACTTATTATCGCTTTCGTTGTAGGTGTTCCATGGCGAAGAAAAGAAAAATCCGAATCGAAAACACTTTTGAAAGTTATTTGCAACAACTGCCACATTTACAACAGCGGACACGCGCAACTCCCCGCCTCCCCCGCCATGGAGTTGTCCAACTAGCTGAACGTGGCCAAATTGTTTGATTAATGTTGTTGTGAGGTGAGATTTGTTGACTTCGCTTGTTGGTCAGTCGGTTGGTTGGTGGAATGTTGGAAATGTATGTGATAACTAAGCTCCATGTCCGCAATCAGACGGACTCTATCACCCAGTGCTAGAGCTTGGCACCTTAACTGTGAAATGTTATGGAGCTTGTACCGCCATCGGGCATTAAATGTTTCTGCAGAGTTCTCTTGTTGGGGCTGGCGGAGGCAGGATGCCGATCATGTTGGAGTGTTGGAGACATGGAACATGCAATAGAGTATATGTATCCATACATAAATAGCATAAACTTAGCACAGTTTAAAAGAGTCCATCGTGAATGAAAGAGGATAGACGATAAGTTCGAAATACGTATTCTGATGGGATATCAAATATTCACGCATAAAGTATCTCATAGATGTGTTTAAGGAATGTTATCGGTGTTTGTTTTTGTCGCCTTTTTCACTTACGCCAGAAATGATGTAACAATGATTGTGGTAACGCATCATACAGTTAATTACCATATTTTCGTAGGAAGTTATACATTCTATGCAGTCAATTACTCCACTGAGGTGCAGAATTGCTAATGTGGAACAATTTTGAAGGACCACAATTTTGGCCAAAAATCATCTTTAGCAATGGGGTCAATTTTTGGATGGAAGGCCTATGTAAAAACGACACGATGAAAATTCTGCATGAATAATTTATGAGTATAGCTATGTTTGGCTGTGGATTACTGAATCATCAGTTATCAAGCTAGTGCAATGCGATCGATGCTTTTTAAACCAACATAACTTAAACGTAAATCGCTCAAATTCAGGCGGATCTATGCGGCAGAATCACTGAAAATTGAACAAATCGGAACAGTGCTACCGTGAAAACACACAGCATTCATTTTAACCACACACAATGGCAGAATTTAATTGTCAAATGTGCAAAGTTTTGGCAACACAGTACATAAATCAATGAAACCAAAAAAAAAGATTTGGCAACTTTTGGAATACAACAATCTGACAACCATGTGAACTAAAAATTTTTGTTGGCAGAATAATTCATTGTCTGACAGTTATCGGGCAATGCAATTGATAGGTTTTCTTGTCTGAACTGAGAATTTTGCAAGCAATTTTTCTTTGTCAGTGCTATGCCAATACATTAGCATTGTAAGATAAGGCAACCGTCTGTACATAGCTTTAGTAGAAACAAGTATTTATATATTGTATATATATGTGTTCCTCAAACTCCCATTGGAGCATACAGCGTCAGTTATAGTCATCCGCCATCGGACCCGATTTTGTGCAATCTTAGTTCCAGGATACGCCTAGGTTATTCATTTAACTTTCGGTGGAGTGACGCCATGTTATACGTGGTCGGCCATTTATGAGCTGCGTGCTGACGCTGCATCGTAAAAAATTTCTAATACACTGCCACTGACGAGTTTCTGTTGCCAGTGGTAGCGAAAACAGTTCGTCATTTGATAAGGTACGAGACCAGAATATATGAAGTATTCTACAAATTGAAAAATGTTCATAGGTCCAGTGGATAAAAATACCACCGCTTAGCTGCGTAAGCGAGAAGAGAGGGAAACCATCGAGAAAAACACTGCTGATAAGAGACCACTTCAATATGTGCTAGCCAGTTCTAGTGGTGCAGTGGCGTGCTAGTTACGATGAAACATGTGACAGTTATGTAAAAGATGCTGGCTTAAGTCTACCCTCTTTATCTGCTAAAAGATCCAGGGTGAAACTGCCTTTGACTTCTTCTTCCGGGAAGAGTCACAAAAATAGGAGACGGAGCTGAAGCATCTGTCGCATAATCCCTTCTCTAGGATCTTTCACGCCCAGAGGTTTCCTCTGACGAAACAATGCCAACCACATTGAGAGATTCTTTTAGAATTGACAAGACCAGAGTAATACCTGAGGATACAACTTTTGAAGATTTATTTTTTGACAGCCGCGACGACTGCGCACTTACGATTAAAACTATGAGTGATAGTCGGTATCACTAAAGAATTGTTAAAGAAAATCATTTATCCCTCGTTTAACAACCCTTCTTCTTCTTCTTAATTAGCAGCAGCAACAGAAATTCATCTATTAGTAGTCGCACGTAGAAAAGAATTCCAAGCCCTTCGGTCTTTTGCGCTCCGTAGATATTTAGTCACACCAAGTGTAGATAGGGACCGGCCGTGTCATGATGGTTAGAACACGTGACTACCATGCGAGAGATCAGGGGTTCAACTCCTGGCTCCAGTCATCTTAAAAAAAAATTCTGTCATTGTCGGCTCTCCTCGAATGTTGTCGACAGCAACTTCGCAGTATCATGTCTAGTAAGAGCTTCTCAAACAGTGACGTTCGCATTCGTCGAAAAACAAGTAGGTGCCGTTAGTTGTGAATCTAAAAATAGAAAGCGTGTTAATTCACAACAACGCGAGAATCTATCTGATACCTCATTCATGGGGTGTAAAGGGAAATTAAGTTAAGTGTAGATAACAGCTTTTTCACCTGGTCCATCCAACGAAGTTTTGGTCGCAACCTTTCGAGCTGGAACATTTTCATCCATTCGTACAACGTGTCCAAGCCAGTGCATTCTGTCTATTTCAACGCGCTTGACTACGTCGATACCGTTCACACAGCTCGTAGTTCATTTGACAACGATACAAGCCTTTAACGATGATGGGTCCAAATAGTGTGCGAAGTATTTTTCTCTCGAAGATTCTCAGAAAAGATTGATCCGTTTGTGTCATTACCCAGGATTCTGCGCTTTAGAACAGGACAGGTAGGATCAGAGTCTGGTAGAGTTGGATCTTTGTTCTTCGAGAGAGCTCTTTGCCATTCAATCGCTTGCTTAGCGCATAATAGCTGCGGTTTCTGATCAATACTCGTCTTTTGATTTCCAGGCTGACATTATTATTTTTGCATCTAACAGTTTCTGTCGTATCGGAATGTCGAATGCAGCTTTGTAGTCGATAAACAGATGGTGTCGATCAGCATTTCTTGGGTCTTCTCCAGGATTTGTCGTAGTGTGAATATCTGGTCGGTAGTGGATTTACCAGATCTAAAGCCACATCGATAAAGTCCAATGAGGTTCGCCAAAATAGGCAGGACCTAGACAGGCTAATCCCGCAATAGTTGCTACACACATTTGGATCGCCTTTCTTAAACGCGGGATATAGGACACTCAGATTCCAATCATCTGGTATAAATTCCTAAAGCTGAATCGTGTTTATGAGCTGGTGCATGCATGTTACCAGCTCATCGCCGCCGGCTTTAAAAAGCTATGCCGGTAGTCCATAGCTTTATTATTTTTAAGCCTTGCGATCGTCGTGCTGATCTCGTTTTGGTTCTGTGGTGGACAATCTACTCCGTTGTCTATGATTGGTGGGATTTTGTCACTTATACCGCCTTCGGGAACAAGTAGAGATCGAAAGTGTTCCCTCCATATTTGCAGCACTTTCAAAGTGTCCGTGACCAACTTACCTGTGGGGATCCCTGTTCCAAATCCTTTGCTTTTAACCTTTTGGTAGAACTTTCGGGCCTCACCACTATGCCTGTAGTTTTCGATATCCTGGCTCTCTGTTTTCCACCACAGGAGAATGGCTTATTAGGCCACCGCGCCCGATCCTATTTTCTTGGGGCTGCCAAAGTCACTAAGAGAGCCATTGTGTTGAGCTTCAGTAACTTCTGTTACCTACTTCCTAAGGCGCATCGGTTGTAGCATGCCGATTAGGTTACTCAACATTGCGCCTTCTCACATTTGCTACCACTGAACGGATGTTCAATGGCATTGCCCGGGGAATACGTGATCACTCGGATGTTGTGAGCTGCTTGGATAACTCCAAAGTAAGATTCTGGTTATTCCCAGATGAATAACAATTAAAATACTCAAATTAGAAATTCCCCCTTTACACAAAACTTATTAGCAAATAATATAATATTTAAGTAACCAATTCAAGAGTCGTAATGTAAGAACGTAACTACTGCAGGCTGACAACACTGGCATCATTTTGTCCATTCATTCCTTCATTGCGGAAAGAAACTAGATGTCTCCGGAATAGTACAGAGGAGGAACGTCTGAATACCCAGAATAATTGAAAGCTGGTTCCTGCATTTCGTTTTTTGTGTTACTGGAATATCAACTTCATGTCAGCTTCATTAGAAACTGGTGACAAATGAATGTTTAACTGGTACTCGTATGAAATTCAATTTCGACCGTTGTCCTTTTTGGATGTTGTTGTTGTGGTTGTTGTTCTAGTTGGGCACCTGCTAAATTAAAACACACGTCAAGTCAAGAAGTTAGTAAGTGAGTGTGGAATTAATAGAAGATGTTTTGTTTTTCAATTGCCCATTTCATTCTTGTTTCTTGTTGATTTTGCCGGACCTTCTTCTCAGCGAGAGCATTGTTTCCACGCACAAGGAAAACAAAGATTCTTAGAAAGAACCAGTCACAGTTGCTGTCGCAAATGATGTTGATGATGACCTTTAACATTTGCCGACGGCCAGCAGTGAACAGAATATACGATGACCATGGAGCACAGTGATTTTGTAGATGCTTTTCGTTTATTATTATTGGTAACACTGATCGACAAAGGTTTTTTTCTTGTGTTTGATTATGGGGTTTTGACATGGGAAATTCAAATACGAAATCAGAATTAGTTAAATATGTAGTTTTTTAGTTATTTGAAAATACGAGTCGGGCAATGGACGACAAAAGATGATTTTAAATTCATTCAGTACTATCATCCATATTCATTGCATGAAATGATCAACATTCTTGTCCAATTGAGATTCGTTAATCGATTTTCATGATCTATGTCTCGCTTTGTTCAAGGGTTATGTGACATTACGTAGAAGTAGTAAGACTTGACACTCTTTTCCGTTTTGATTTTTTTTTGTTATTTTTTATACTTATCATTGTTAGGGGTTGTTACCGACAAAATTCTGCAATTTTTTCCCCATATAACTTTCGATCACCGTAATGAACACACAATGCTATGTTACTTGTTACGTTTTATTTGTACTCCAACATTTGCCACCAGTCCACTGTGCAACATAAATACACTAGAAATGCGAGGGTGCTATTGGTGGTGCCCTTAACTGTGACGTGACTACCGGCTTTTGTTGTGCGCTTTACTTTTCTCTCGACTGTCCAAAGATACCCAGCGTGACAGTTTTGCGGTCTTCAACAATACATTGCCTTTATTGTCCTTTTTGTTACGAAATTCCGTTGTAGCAAAAAAGGACTGGCTACGAAGGAAAATGGATTAGGGACAAGGCAAAGAGAAGTCGGTTGGGTTAATGTATGCATGATTAATGCTCCTACCACCATAATGACTTAATTAGCCTGGTTTCTTGGCAGTTTACCTTTCTGTCCACGATTAAAACCGAAAAAGACACACTGACCCTTTTTTTTCGCCTACGTCGAACGAACAGAGTGTGGGGCCTGTATGCAATTCCATTTCTTCGAAGGAAACCTGTTGTGCTCTCGAAATTCTGTATCCTGAACAGCAAATGTTTGGTATCCTTTGAACTCATTAATTCATTAAATTCTATCGATTTCATATCGCGTCTTCACATAATTAGTTAAATGTTCCTGTGGAATTCTGGAGAAATTAATGAAATCATTGGAAGACGACCATAGCCAAGGGGCAACTTACGTTTGTATCCTTCTTGTTCAAAAAGATTAAAAGCCTGAAGGTGTCTCAAAAACATTTAAGGAAATGTCTCAATAGCCACCTGGATATCATCGCAAGTTATCTGGGGTATTAACTGCATTGGGGTCTCTATTACTGACATTATACATATTATTAATTACTTTGTCCCTATTGTTTGCACCGTGTTCATTTTTTTCATAGGGCATTAAATCATCTTTATTGTTTGGTTACACTGTTGGTAAGAGGATTTCTGTTTGTATTGACCAGTTTACACCTTGGGCCAGTGCACGGTTGCAGGGATCGATGAACGCTAAGAATATCTGCGTGTTATAATGCATTTCAGGTCATAGGTCATGCTTGTATCACACGCATACATATCTCCCGTGTTTTCATGTCAGATGGCGCCTTTTGTATTCGTTGCAGACGTCTTGTGGTTTAAACGCTGTCTGAGAGTTTTGTTTGTTGGTTGCCAGCACACCAGTATTTATTGATATTTCATTAAAATTCAAGGTTGTTGGGTGATGTCGGTTCCACCACCATCACCACCACCACTGCTGCCGCTGCTGTTGCTAGAGCTATCAATTGTGGTAATGATGGTCATACTAATGTGGTTGTTGTTGTCACTTAAACGCCAAAGTGTAAATGATCATTTAATCCGGCAATTTGTAGTTTTGTAATTTATTTGAATGAAAAATGATATCGATGATTTGGATTTCGCTCATTATTGTAAGACTCATACGATATATGTATGTTCTGCCGATGTTGTTAACTTGATTAATGTATAACTTTTACAATTTACATATGAGCGTTTAGTTAGTGCCCTAAAGTTGTTGTACACAATAATAGTAAGATAATATTTGATTTCATTACAAAATGTACATGCGATCATATGTGAACTTAGTGATCACTCTACTGGCGAGTTGCGTGTAGTTACACTTAACGTTTACAATAAATTTGGGAAATTTTTAAATATATTACCTACTGTCACAGTCACCTACATTTCAATGATTTTATCGATATCAACCTCTGAGTAGTCGAGCATGTCTATTAACAGCTGCTCAGCTGCGGTTCGGAATCGTCGTAAAGTGTAGGTTCCTTTGCGTATGTCTAAAACTAGAAGAGTGTTAATACTTAAATCAGAGTACGTATTGGCTAGCCTTAAAACTACAAAAGAGCTCATGCCTCGCGATCCCATTTGAAATTTTGTGACTCTTGGCTCGCTAGCCAATTTTTAGAAAAAAGAGCAGTTCGCGAGCCAAATGCAAAGAAAATGCCAAAAAGTGCTTTTATTGCACTTTGTGGTGCAATGTACTTTCTATTGTACTAAGGTACTTTTGTTTTATGTACCAAAAGTACCCCCGCAGGGTGTCTTTTCGAAGACTTTTGGTGAGTATCGACACCACGGACCCGAGAGAACCCACAGTGGACCTCTTTCTGGCTCTGCGGTGGCGAAAAGAGGTAGTAGGGAGGTATTATCTTAACGATCTCCGACCAAGGAGTCTAAAGATGGTACCACGGGCGGCTGGGGCCCTAAGTAGCGTAACAACTACTAACCCACCGAATGGGTATGGAACAGTGTTCTGTGCTTCGTGCTAGTTGTTGGTTAAAACTCAAAGTTACGCGAGTAGACTAAGAGTTTGATGTTCGAGAGAAATGGAGCTGGGTGTCCCTTGACAGCATACGAGTCTTGCATCTCTCATTGCGCATCAAACACTATCTTGGTCTAAAACAAAACTAAGAATTTTGGATAGATTTCGAACAAGTGTGTGCATATTACCGCAGTAAAGTATGCACTTTGCGACGGCGACTTTCGAATATCCAAGGGGAGGATATAATTGTTTGTATCTTCTTTGAGCTACAAATAGATATCAAATCATGTCTAATCTCAGTTTATATTGAACAGTATTGTGGAAGCTGGCCTAAGAAGACGGCGGTGGAAAGAATGCTGGTATCGTTGGAGGCTATTCTGATTGGGTTTTACCGACTGACAGTAGCTGAAGGGGATATGTATATACCACCCACTGGCGGCGTGGGTGCACTTGTGGCGTGGAAGATGAGTAAGGACATGATTTGATTGAAATAACAAGTGCATGTACTTGTACATGTAACTTAAAGCAGCAAATAATTAGGAGTGGGGGGCCAAATCGGACGGAGTGCAATACTTGAGTACTTGTCAGTCAATGTGGTGCCCTCATAAAAGAAATACAAACGGTTTGAACATCCTTTTTGTATAGAAGAATTAGATCCGAGTCTTAACAGCGGCCTAGTAGTATGTTCCAGTGGGGTTGAGCCCACCGTGGAGTTAAGCCCTCACGGGCAGGTATTCACGTAAAGCCAAAGGACATCTGTACCAAAAGTACGTTATTGCCCCAAAAGTACTTTTTTGTACCAAAAAGTAATTTTGATACAAAAAAGTATTTTGGTACAAAAGAAAGTACTTTGTACCGAAAAGTAATTTTTGGGTCAACCTTCAATTATTTTGTTGTATAATTTTGTCTTCCGTTAAGAATTTGTTGGTGCTACATACAGGGTGGCGCACGAATCGTGCTACATGTAACACATGTAATGTACAAATGGACCCTGTAGGTGGTGCTAAGGTGGATTTATATCGTAAATTTGAATGAATGGACAAAATTAACTGAAATGTAAAATATATATGTCTTTGTTCATGACAAACAATTTTAGGTAGAAATGGACCCGGTAGTTGGCGCTGGGGTGGATTCATACAGAAAGTAAGAACAAATGGGCTAATTTAACTGAAATTCAGAATGTGTGTTTGTTTGATCTTGAGAATAAATGTGTCGTCGCAGTGGACTAATTTCGAAAATTTATGTTGATGGTTCGATTTTACTGAAACCCAGCATGTTAAACATCTTTGTGTTGAACGTATGTACCAATTTACCTGATATTTAAAACCTATATTTGTTTGATCATGAGACAAAATTGTATGTACAAACGGACCCGGTAGGTGGCACTGGGTGGATTTATATCGAAAAATTTAAGTGAGATTTTGAATGTAGGATTTTTTGATCATGAGAACAATTTTTTTATAAATATAACCTGTTTGTGGCGCCGAAATTGACTTATTTTCAGAATAGAAGAAAGAACTTCTCAAAAAGGGTGCGGGGGCATGCAAAAATTTTTTTTTAGCCTCAGAGAAATAAAATTCGATGCACATAAAAGATTTGGCACTAAAGGAATAAATATGCAGACCAAAGTTTTATGTTTGATTATTGGGCGGAATTGGCGTGACAAATATGTATTTTATCCACAAAGCATAAATATTCAATGCACATATGGTACTTAGCACTACAAATAGTGCAGATCAAAATTATATTTTCAATAAGTGGGCGTGGTAAACAGTACTTGGCACTACAGATATGAATATACAGATAGATACAGATTATTTTCGATCAGTAGAAGAAGACATGGTGCACAATTGGTTTGCCACACTGTATAATAAATTACGAACGATGTGGACGACGCAATCTTTTACTCCTATAAATATAGGATATGGCTTGCTAAAGCTTATCTTATGCCATCTCTGCTTTATGGATGCGAAGTTTTCTCTTATTGTGACTCTGTTGCAGACGAAGACTTAACAGAATTACATTAAATAATCTTTTAAAATTAACCCTTTCGGTCCCGCACATAGGCTAACTGGCACAAATTTTTTTAACTCATTTCCTAGCTTAATAGGCCCAAAGAAACTGTATTTTAGAAGGTTTTAGCGTTCTATGTTAATCCGATTACTAGATACAGAGCCGTTAAGTATTTGTGGAGTAAAGAAATACACAAACAAATTGTTATAATCATGGTATATCCTCTTTATTTACTATTCAGAAATACTTTTTATTATCTTACGAGTGATTCGATAAAAAACAATTATTATCTGTGAATACCAAATTTTACGTATTTGATAGTCTTCCAAAGGCCGCTTCAACCTTTCTTTCGCAAAGCTGGAGGTGCATGTGATATTTGACGGCGTTTGTATCTAGATACCACGGAGGAAGATGGTAAGACTGGAGTTTAATCTATTTCCACATATTCGTCCACAAAGGTCGTTCTCCTTTCCTTAGAACAGAATTTGCGGTCGAAAACGTAGAATGTAGAGTTGCTTTGCTATATTTATCTGGACTTATATGAGAGGTATATGCTTCACATTTGGTTCAACTATTTTGAGATGCCTACTATACAGAAGCCAGGAATTTAAAACCGCTTTTCCCAAGGCCCAGTAAAACATCTTCATGTACCATTTATTACAGCGATGACTATCTTGTATATTTCCAATAGCATATCAGAAAGGTCAACTCCTCTTATGTGTTGATTATACTCTGATACAATTGCTGGTCGCGGTAACTTTTTCCTTTCCGTTCCACCGATAAGATCTCCTACAAATGTGAACACTAACTAAACCGTTTTATTACATAGCACACTTCCTTTAAGAATCTTAGTTTTCTTACACAAAGTTATACTATATATTAAAAAAACATAGTTATCTTTTCCGTCGTCTTAACTTTGAATGATAAAATAGGCGTGGTAAGCTAATCCAATTGAATGATATAGTATTTTGGAATATACTATATCATTCAAATCAGACAACCAGCAACGCTAGACAATTTAAGGCACTCCCTATAAATCACTTTTCAAGATATGTTTAAAGTAAAAGGTACATTTACATTTTTTTTGCTTTTGTTTTTAATTTTTGCAACTTATCCACTTGTTAACTTATCTGTTTGTTTAAATATGTATGTTATGTATTGGTTTTGTGCACGATCCGTAAATTAAATTATTTTAAAGTTATTATTTGTTTTTTCATCGTTATCATTAATATTTTATTCTGTTTTGTGATAATTTAATTTTTCTTTTTCTCATTTCTATATTTCAATCTAAAATCTTTCAACATTAATTCCTACACTGTAATTATAAGATTTATATACTATTATGTAGGATAAACAAATAAATAAATAAATAAAAAACAAAAAATTTTGGCGGTTATGGAAAATTGAGCACCAACTAATAATTTATTACTGACAATGTTGCAAATATTTTTACCAAATAAATTTGCAAACTATATCACTTGGCCTTAAAATAGATGTTGGTTAAAGCCAAAAAATGTTCACAAAATTGTCAGACATTAAAGGGCCCTTAGACTGACTGTGGCGTGATAGCGGTTGAACTAAACTCTAATTCACTGCAAGTGCCTTCAAAGTGCCTACTGACTAGTCTACTCGAAATTGATGTCTACAATTAATATTAGTACACAAATATTTCACTAAAGTGAAAAGTATTTAATTTCAATAATAAATTAAATTTTGCTTAAGTGTATAGACTTTATGGTAATGTTACACACAGTGTATCTCTAACATAGTGCTTCAAAAATTCATGTAACTAATAAACATGTTGACGTCAACATTTTCATCTGCAGGTAATCCAATCCCTACCATTACCGCAAGAAATCGATATTGATTTTATTATGTTGATTGGGCACAATCATATGGAGCCATTTCAATTCTAATAAAACATCGAGTTCATCATGAGACGGAAACCATCACATTTCCATCTTGATGTATGGCTGTTGGAAAATTAGGTTAGGTTAATTTGGCAGCCACGTTCAACACAGTTCACATGAATCCTAGTATGAGTCCCGTTGTGATACCACTATCAAATTCCCAAACCAAATATTCCTATTCTGTAGGATCAACGTCGCTATCAAGTCTAGAAGTGTCCGATGACCAAGCTTTTCATATCTCAGGTCACTAAAAGTAGGGCAGTGATATAGAAGATGCTTCGTGGTCTCCTCTTCTTTCTCATCATTGCAGCTTCTACAAAAATCGTTGCAGGATAATTTCAACCTCTTAGATATGATGTCGGTTGGGTGGACTCTGGACAGGTTAAGCACAAATCGTATACTGTGCATATCCATTGTAGGCCTAATCTCTTCTTAGCAATGAGGTTCAGTTTCCCCGCATTTAGCTGTTTCCCCCTTGTGAGAGGAACCCCAATGAGACCGTAAACTTCGCCCGAGTTCACGGGCGATGTATCGGCTCTTTGGTTACCATACCCCATGTACTAGAACTCATGTAAGGTTAACCGTCGAATGTCTCGCTATCTCCTCAAGAGACGACGGGCATTTTTGAGCATTTCTCGAAGTGGTGTACACGTTCTCCAGGGACCTGATAGCCGCTTTACTATCAGTAAGAATATGATTATTGCCGCCCAATATCCCACGATACCGAATTTTCTTTACAGCTATTATAATGGCTGCTTTTTCGGCCTGAACTATGCTACAGTGATTTGATAGTCTGATTGATAGTTGTAGATTTAACTCCTCCGAATAGATATCACTGCCTGCTCTTTCCTTTAATTTCGAACCGTCCGTGAAAATTCTGAAGACATTCTCCCCAAAGTTTAGGGCATTATCATTATCATCATAGTAGGACCTATCCGGAATGTTCCTTATAAAATCCTGATCGAAGACAGGTTCTGGTATGGTGTAATCCGTGTGATAGCTCATATTGATTAGGTCCACAATTTTGACATGGTCATAGTTCCTGTGAATCCATGCTGGCGTCTAAACGCATTGCGTTGTTCGCCGCTATTTTCCTCGCCTCAATGTCCGGGGTAACCAGTTTGGGGTCGTTAGTTGCAGTAGTTCTAAGTCACCTGTTATCATGATTGCCACCAGTCTAATAATGCATTCGGACGTTGGGACGCGCGGCCACCATACTGCCGATCCGTAGAATAAGATGGGTTTAACAACTGAGTCGTATAACTTTTTTGGGGCTTATTCCCCATTTGAGGCTGATTGCCCTTTTGCAGCAGTATAGGACTGTTGCCGCATTGCTAATCCTGATATGAGTATTCAGATTCCAATTCAGTTTACTGTCCAATATTAGCCCAAGGTATTTGGCGCTATCAGAGAGTGCAAGTGCGACTCCATTTAATCTGGGTTTGGCAAATTAAGGGATTTTGTATCTCCGTGTAAATAGCAACAGTTCCGTTTTACTCGGGTTTACACCCAATCCACAGTCATGGCACCATTTTAACAGAAGTTTTAGCCCAGATTCCAGAAGTTCAGAGTAGTTCAGGATCCTTGCTTGCGACGGTTGTGCAGCACGGCTCAGGAGAGTGTTGATGTTGAGATTCCATAGTAGTAGAGAGAGTACTCCTCCTTGTGGAGTACCGCGAACCGCTACGAGACTGGATCCATTGCGCCTACATTTTAGTAGTTTATCAACTAAGGAGACGACCACTGGGTTAATCACCAGTTGTTCTATTGAGTCAATTAAAGATTCAGGTTTGACAGTATTAATAACTCCATCAATATCTAGGAAGGCGGTGAGAGCGTGTTCCTTGTAGTTCAGAGATCTTGCAATGAGACTGGTTATCGAAAGCAGTTTCTGCATTCTCTACACAGAAAAAAAACACAATTTTTGTTAAGTAATTAAATAAAATTGTTAGCATTCAATTTTGATTTATAACAACTTTTCCATTTGAGAGTGGTTGTAAATTGTCATATTTACAAATTTTCTACCACTTTTCAAATTCAACAAAAATATAAAAATTGTAAATATGACAAAACTGTTTATTGTTTTTACAATTTCGGTTGTTGGCGCCTTTTTAATTAAATTTTTAATTGTATTGACGAAATGGTATTTAATATGACAATTCATTTGTCGTAATTTTTTTCTGTGTAGGTACCTCCTTTTGTGAGGTATTAACCCAAAATCCGAGAAAGCAGTTTCTGTAGATTTTGCCTTCGTGTAGGCATGCTGAGCCTTGGATAGGACTTCCGGTTCAAGAGATGGTCTGATATATGAAGGGTGATAGACTAACTGGTCGAAAATCCTTGGCATTAGTGTGGGATGCCTTACCCCCTCGTTGGAATGTGCGACAGCTTCAGAGAGGCTTCGTAGATTGTCAGAAGCCAGGGCGCTAAGTCTTTTGTAGATCCGCGAGAATTATTCCAACTGGTCCCGGTAATTTAAAGAGTGTAAACTTTTGACAGCCGATTGAACTCGACGTTGACTAATCGGTTTGTCGGAAATATCAACGTTATAGCTGACCGAGTTTTCCATAAACTGGTAATCATTTAACCGACAACCTGGGAAGTGTGCTTCCATCAGCACCTCCAGAGTTTTGTACAATCTGGTATTTGTATGTACGATGTTATTGTTGGATTCGAGGACTAAATCTTACGTAGACGACTAGTTTTCGAAGAGATTTCTACATTACTGCATAATTGTCTCTATGACTGCCTTTTGGCCTTCCTTAATCCTTAGCGTTCTCTTCTTTGTCTTACTTCAGTGTGTGTCACAAATCAGAGTGATGTGAAAATATCTCGCCTTGATGCGGATAATGGAAATTCGATCACTTACAGTGTTAGGCCAGTATACCAGTAGTCTAAGTTTCTTTCCAATTTTGAACTCACATTCATATTCTTGTGTTTCTTATGGCAGCTGTAAAATATGACATATGATTTCGCCGTACGCATACCTATCCCTTCCATAATATTTTCTGTTATGAAGTTACGTTAGCCTATATAATTTTGTTATTGCTTTTATTTCCTACGGTTTCAAGCAACTTGACATGACTCATGTCACATGAGTTAGACTCAAACAACAGGATCTACAATTTAACGACGATTTCGAACGTCAGATTATTTTAAGAAGCCCACTAGACATGCCGAATGACTCGACAACTCTTTCACAACTCGACAATGCTTTCACTATAGACGTGACCGCCAATCAAAGAAATGCAGATGGCTGTACTGTCGTACACGATTCCTACTCATACGCTCCCAATTATGGGTCAGTTATTGAAAATTAGGTATTGCAATTTGCACTGACAGAAAAATGTTACCGCGTCAGCGTTCGTGTAGTATACTTGACGAACATTTTAACACTTAACGAATCTTTAAAATATTGTGTAGAGTGAGTATATACTACTTTAACTATATTTAGTTTGAATGTTCTCTGTATCCAACATTCGTTTTTTTTTAATTTCATTTCGCATTAAATGCGACGTTTACTAGCCAACGACAACATTTTATGTCACGCTGCACGAAAATACGACCGACAAGTATGTTAAAATTGTTCATAAATGTTAACTATTCGCATTGAATGGTTTTATATAACAGAAGTATCTGTCATGTCGGCTGTCAACAACTTTAAATGAAGGCAGACTAAAGTACAATTTGCGTTTATGTCTCCATAAATAAATGACAAAGTGCCATGAAACTCAAAACGTTTGCGCGTCAATGCAGAGGTATCCCACCGAGCATCCCATGAGACGATGAGTTCACAACCCGCGAAATATATCAATTACTATCACAAAATTGGTAATTGCAACTCATAGAGAGAGATGGTAGATTAGTTGCGTCTCCCAAGGTGCCGATTGGCTTATTATAATCATTCGTGATGCTCAATTCCGTGGCCAACTGATGGCAGCTGCAAGACAGAAAGAACATTTCTTTTGGCGACACAGCAATAAAGCGTCGCGTCGCTTTCGTCGTCGTAATCTATTCGATATCAATTCAATTGACTCGGTATTGGAAATGGAAATTGTTATTACCACCAGCGCATTATAATATTTCATAAATTCTATATGCAAATTCTATACAAAATGCAATAAATAAAAAATAAAATGCATAAATATTTTAATCGACTGTTCGAGTGAGTGCGATGGAGATCCCGTCGAGTGATTTATAACTGGGTTCGCATTAAAGATCACTTCGTGTAATGAATGCAAAGCAACTTCTTGTGATTCTGTCACAACATTTCACGATAATTGTAGGTGATACAATCGGAATAGTAGCACAATACCTATACATATTGGCATATCAATTGTAATAGGACCTGTTAATGCGGGATTAACAATGCTAATATATGTATTATGGATATCGGGGTTTCGACCTAAATTAGAGCGCCATGTGATGGATTAGTTGTGGAATTTCTAATAAAATCGAACAGAAGATTGGTAGCGCACTGAGATCACGCAACTAGTTTATATATTTTATATGTCGTATAGTTAGCGCTGTGATTTGACACACGCCAGTGCCTTCTGTCATCGAAAATGACACTTGTTTAGTTGTAGTTTCGTTAAGTCAACCAGTAGTGTATTTAGCTTATGTGCAATAATTATAGAAAATGATGGCGTCAGCGATAAGTGTAGAAATGGGCTACTGTAATTTAACATGCCTACAGTAATCAATTGTGGTTAAAAGGCAAAGACGTTACATTAATATTCTACAATTTTCTGATTATGTTCTTCCGCCTCTCTCACCAGTTTATCTATCATTCGTTTGTTATGCTCTACTATATATAAATCCCTTCTATTTGGCCTCACAAATCCAATTTCATTTGACTCTGACACTTCTTTGATTGCATTATTAGTAGGGTTGGTATAGATGTCTTAAGTGTATGACCTACCCCAGTTAATTTTGATCGAATTCTAGAATAGAATTGAAAGGACTTCGCGTGAAAGCTTAGTTTGGCACCACCAGAGCAACCGAAGCACAAAATAATGATTTGAATTTTTTGAAAGCAGTTGCTGGTTAACGGGACCAGACGTGGCAAATGGTGAGAACACGCGACTACCATGCGGGAGATCGCAGGTTCAAACTTGGCTCCAGTTATCTTAAAAAAAAAAAATTGTTCTTGTATTGTCGGCTCCACTCGAATGTTGTTGACAGCAACTTCGCAGTATAAGCGTCGAGTCAATCGGCGTGTCTAGTACGAGTTTCTCAAAACAGTGTCGTTTGCATTCGTCGATAAACAAGTAGGTGCCGTTAGTTGTGAATCTAAAAATAGAAAGCGTGTTCATTCACAACAACGCGAGAAGCTATCCCATACCTCATTCATGGAGTGCAAAGGGAAATTAAGTAATTAAGTAAGTTGCTGGTTATCATTCAATTGATAACATTGTGTTCCAACGATTGGAGAAAAGATTCTGTGAACATCTCTGGCATCTAAGTGGTGAAGCCGTTGCTCTTGCATTATTTGATCTAAATGTCCCCTGCGACATTAAGCGGAATATGGGGAATTGAAATCATGTATTTCAAGAAGAGAAAGAGGAATACGAGGCAGAATTATGTGACGATGAGATGGATGAATTGTCTGACGAAGACAGTAAAAAAGAAGACGACATGGATGATGTCGAGGAAGAAGATTGTTGCAACCAAGATCGGACTCGTCCAGTACATGTTGTTGGCTTCGAAGGTGTGACAAAAATTACATACCTTGACATCGAAACAAGTGAATCAAGAACTCAGACAAAAATTTTAGCCATTATGTCACAACCAAGACAGCAATTTATCGCTCGCTTCGTATTGTCAACAGATTTCATTGTTACCGATCCTGAAACCAGCAATCCCTAGAATTACTACGTACATGTTGTCAACGTTGCTGTCGAAAGAGGAGTGAAATTAATAGAGGACTTCTGCAACGTGTTGTGTCGTAATAAGGAACTGATATTTTTGCTACAGGTCGTTGCTAGAAATAGGAAGAATTGTAAAACGCATTAACAAAAATTAATTAATTTGACATTTACGAATTATAAAGACATGTCTCTTTACGTTTAATAAAAACTAAAATTAATTGAAAAATTTTATCGGATATATTATTTTGTGGAGATTTTTTTTTGTGTTAGTCGTTTTAAGTGCATTTTGTATTGGAGCACCCAATAGGGTGAAGATAGGGGCTAGGTATGTTCGGGAAAAATGTTAGAAGAGTAACATTATTATATGTCGGTAATATGTTTGACTACGATGCATAAAAGGAATGCCTGCACGCGAGGGCTTAACTCCACGGTGGGTTCAACTCCACTAGAACATACTACCAGTGAGTATTGGTACAGTATTTGCAAATTATAACTACCCAGCAGCGCAAAATGGGTTTTGCATGCCTTCTTGCAGGCCTGCAAAGCAGTCAGAAGCCCTACCCTTCAAATGCAGTCTTCATTTCAAATTAACATAGGGCGCCATAGGCAGGCAAGGCCTGCACATTCCCTTTCTTATTGAAAGCGTTTCAGTAGGCATGCCTAGTAAGTCCTGCTGGGCGTCCTAAAAACAAGGGACTTCTATGAGGCATTGCTACTGCAGACCAGTATTTTTCTCTTGAAGACTCCCAGAATAGATTGATCCGCTTGTGTCATTAACTATGATTCTGCGCTATAACTAACTCCACGGTGCACAGTGGTCCATTTGCCTGATTTAGCGTAACGAAATTAATAACT
Organism: Muscina levida; assembly: GCA_964034835.1. Lineage (NCBI taxonomy): Eukaryota > Metazoa > Arthropoda > Insecta > Diptera > Muscidae > Muscina > Muscina levida. Next base: position 64,829,354 of record OZ035880.1, on the reverse strand, counting down.
TAAAAAATAATAAAATTGTTGTCAAAATTTATTTTTTTAGAATAATGTAACAAGAAGGAAACAAATGACAAAAAAAATTTCACCAAAATAATTTTTTATTTAGAAAATTTTTTCTTAACATTTTTTTTTATTTTTTTTTAATGTGTAGAAGTATTAAATTATATTATTCAATTATTTGGAGTCAATACTCCACTCTGACCCGGACTGTCTTCTAAGAAAAAGGTGCGTTTGCAGATCGACATGGTGCCTAAAAATTACAATATACTGACCAAAGGAACTGAAAGCAGCAGATGTTGGTCATTTCACAAAGTAAACAAAACATATCGAGCCCTTACCGCCAAAATAGTGTAAGCGACACGTTTATCGATTTTCGTTTTTTGATGAAAATCGATTACACAGTGCAACAATGAAAAAAACACCCGAACGTGACTATATAGGTTCGATAGTACAACCGGAGCTGAGTAAAACCCTAGCTCAGTTTGGCTCGATTGGCTACCAAAATTTTTTTTTGGCCCTCGTAACTTTTTGAAATCCCTTGGATCCCTTGAAAACAGCTGACATTAGTTTTTGGCCAACAGTTTGTACAGTGTTTAATCTAGCTCTTTCTCTTCTTAGGCAAAGTTGTAGCTAATAGCCCGCATAATAAATTGATATAATAAAATTTCCCAAAAAAATTAGACATCCCTCGTTTGTTTTCAAAAAACTTCGAAACAAATTCAAATTTTTTCACTATTTTGAATATAAGTCGTAGGGAATCCAGATTATTTGCATACTCTATTCAGTGAAATTGTAGTTTAGGTAACACCGAAAATCTTCTCTGAACAAACCCATGCAATCTGAACAGGTCTAGGGGTATTAAATTGCTCTCAAAACACACTACCTACTTTAAACAAATCAGTGTTTTATGAGTTTTGGGCGATTGTGCAAAGTTTTTGCTTGGTATATTTACCAAAAACTTACTTATTGTGTAACTGAAAATCTTTTGTAAACAACCAATATGATCAGAATACTCCACCCCTTTAATTGTTCACAAAGAGCATTAGGGTGTTCCTTAAATGGCATTTTTTCGAATTTCGTTAAAAATATGTATTAATTGCGATGTTGGTCATCTAGCTTCACCTTACATTTGTTTTTGCTAAAATTACGAATATATTGTGAACAATTTTGTATCGATACTTAGGCATTAGGGTGTGCCGCAATGATGTTAAAGTTCGAATTTGTTCTCAAATCAGTTTATTGCCGCTGAGTATTTTCCTTTTGTGTACAGACTAAGACGTAATAAGCCGTTCAATAGCTGAAGTGAATACCTAAAATAGTATGTCTTTACTTTTGCGCTATCTCTTATAGACGCCAAGATATTTGATGTAGAAGTTGGGGTATTTTTAAAAAAAATTTCAAAAATTTTTAAATTGGATTCCGAAGTAGTTTATTATGGGCAACTATATATTACAACTTTTTAAGGTTAATCAAGTTAAAATCTATATGTTCAAATAGTAGATGTGAATATTATCAATATCTCTATCAATTCTCGAGATATCAGGCATTAAAAAACGCATTTTTAACTGTAGGCATAGCAATGTCCAATGAACTTTTGTTCCATCTGAATACTTATTGTGTCTACTTACCAATAATGATATATATGATAAAAATAAATAAGGACCATTGGATATTAATGGTTTTGGTGACATTTGCAAGCAGACACAATGGATATTCAGGTAAAACAAAAGTTCAGTAGTCATTGCTATGCTTTTTAAACCCCTGATATCTCGAGAATTGACATAGATATTGATAATATTCACATATACTATTTTTACATATAGATTTTAACTTGATTAACCTTAAATAGTTGAAATATATAGTTGCCCATAATAAACTACTTCGGAATCCAATTTCAAAATATTTTAAAAATTTTTTAAAAATACCCCAATTTCTACATCAAATATCTTGGCGTCTATAAGAGATAGGGCAAAAGTAAAGACATACTATTTTAGGTATTCACTTCAGCTATTGAACGGCTTATTACGTCTTAGTCTGTATACAAAAGAAAAATACTCAGCGGCAATAAACTGATTTGAGAACAAATTCGAACTTTAACATCATTGCGGCACACCCTAATGCCTAAGTATCGATACAAAATTGTTCACAATATATTCGTAATTTTAGCAAAAACAAATGTAAGGTGAAGCTACATGACCAACATCGCAATTAATACATATTTTTAACGAAATTCGAAAAAATGCCATGTAAGGAACACTCTAATGCTCTTTGTGAACAATTAAAGGGGTGAATTATTCTGATCATATTGGTTGTTTACAAAAGTTTTTCAGTTACACAATACGTAAGTTTTTGGTAAATATACCAAGCAAAAACTTTGCACAATCGCCCAAAACTCATAAAAAACTGATTTGTTTAAAGTAGGTAGTGTGTTTTAAGAGCCATTTAATACCCCTAGACTTGTTCAGATTTCATGGGTTTGTTCAGAGAAGTTTTTCGGTGTTACCTAAACTACAATTTCACTGAATAGAGTATGCAAAAAATCTGGACTCCCTACGACTTATATTCAAAATAGTGAAAAAATTAGAATTTTTTTCGAAGTTTTTTGAAAACAAACGAGGGATGTCTAATTTTTTTGGAAAATTTTATTATATCAATTTTTTATGCGGACTATTAGCTACAACTTTGCTTAAGAAGAGAAAGAGCTAGATTAAACACTGTACAAACTGTTGGCCAAAAACTGATGCCACCTTTTTTCAAGGGATCCAAGGGATTTCAAAAAGTTACGAGGGCCAAAAAAAAATTTTGGTAGCCAATCTAGCCAAACTGAGCTAGGGTTTTACTCAGCTCCGGTTGTACTATCGAACCTATATAGTCACGTTCGGGTGTTTTTCAAAAAGTTTGATTTTGTGTCATAGTGTTATTTACTATTATTTGAATCATCTCTTAAAATTTTATAACTGTAAAAAGTTCCGTTACAAATTTACAGCAAAAGCAATTTTAAGGTAAGTGAACATTCTTAGTTTGTTTACATTTTGTGTGACTGCGACATTAAATAATTACATTAAAATTTTCTGCAACAAAGTATTACAATATATTCGCGATTTTACTATTTTTTCGTTTTGTCGTTAAATCAACTTGAGGTAAGAGTGTTTTTTTAATTTAAAATAAATTTCTTTTTCAGTTTTCGACAAAAAATCACTTGTTTCATACAGAGATTCTGATTCTGTGGAAATAATAAATTCACAAACATATTTTCTTCGAAGACTGCTGAATTAGAATTTGAAGATATTGAAGAAGAAATGTGTGAAAAAATTTAACTTATTTGTATATGAGGTACAACTAGGGGCAGCACAACGCGTCTTATTTTTTTTTCGTGAATCAACGTTCAATTATTGCTTTCCTAGGCAACATTTGTCTAAATTTAGTGTACGTACAAAATTATATGCATGGAAGGTACCAAAAGGGGTGTATCAAATAGTTAGGTTTTCTGAGGTTATGCCTCCTATTACAAGATAAATTAACTAACAAAATCTGATTGTCCCCCAGGTGCCGGTTTGGAAGTTATGGGAGAAATATTAATTTTCCAAAAATAGGTCATTTTGCATTGAAGGTACCAGAAGGCGTGAACAGATATAGTCTATATTCATTCCTGAGACCAATTTTTATAACCGTACAACTTACCCAAAATTTGACTGTATTCAGTGTACTCACAAATAAGATATGTATGTAAGACTATGGGGGTGAGTTCGGTCATTTGTATGGGAGGTACCAGAAGGTGTGTGTCAAATAGTTAAGTTTTCTATGATTTTTCTTCCTATCACAAAATAAATTTATCGACTAATTATCATTACCCCCAGAGTATCTGTTTGGAAGTTTTTTTTAAAATTATTTTAACGTAACCGACACAACATTAGTCAGAAGCTTGTGAGCATGACAGCGAAAATAATGTAAGCGACAAAAATACCCGTTAAGTTGTGTATATGTAAATAAAACCAATTTTATCATAAATATTAGACAAAATAATGCTTACATTTTAAATTTCACGGTAATACTTAGACCAAAAGCAGAGATAATTAGAAAAAACCTTCTCCTGTAAAATTTTATTTTTGTCGCTTACACTATTTTGGCGGTAAGGGCTCGATATTAACATAAAAGAACAGTCTCTTCACCGGCTAACTGAGTTTTACTTTTTCTTTTCAGCACATCCTGCACACTTGTAAAAACGCGCTAAAATCTTCTTGTAGCAGCTGTTTTGACATTTGTAGTGTTTGAAAGCCGACAGTTTATCAATTATAGCAAATTTGTAAATTTGGAAGTTATCTATTTGCTAATTGAACAGTTAGTTATTGTCGGAAAATCAAATTTTGGTATATTTCGAATTATATTGACATTACTTAATTTCTAAAGTGGGCGGAGTGGTACATTTGTATGGGAGGTACCAGAAGTGGCGTGGCTAGACTTCCATTTTTTTTATCCAAAACTTTATCGTGTAATAGCTTAACAAAAGGCAGAATTTGGGCACGATCGTATCGATTGTATTGATATTATTACTCCATCTCTAAAGTGAGCTGTGTGATACATTTGTAGGGGAGGTACCAAAAGGGGTGTCTCTAGACTTCCAGTTATTTTCTTCAAAACTTTCCTGCTTTATCTTTGCTAAATACAGAATTGGATACGATCGCGTTCTTTTTATTAATATTATTACTCGTTTTCTAAAGTGGGCGAAATGGTGAATTTTTGGTGGAGGTACCATAGGGGGCGTGACTAGACTTCCAATTTTTTTCTCCAAAACTTTATCTTGTTATAGCTTAACAAAATACTGAATATGGGCACGATGGAGTCGAGTGTATTGATATTATTACTCCAAAACTCTATCCTGCTATAGCTTTACTAAATAAAGAATTTGGATACGATCGCTCTGGTTTTATTGATATTATAACTCCATCTTTTAAGAGGGATTAATGGTATATTTGCATGGGATATACCAAAAGGGGCTTGGCTAGATTTCCAGTTTTTTCTCCAAAACTTTATCCTGTTATAGATTTACTAAATATTGTTATAGATTTACTAAATGTTGAATTTGGGAACGATCGCGTTGAATGTTTTGATATTATTACTCGATTTCTAAAGTGGGCGGTATGGTACATTTTTATGGGAGGTACTAGAAGGGGCGTGTCCATGTAGCACATTTTCAAAACCGTTAGTAGTTTTAGGGAAATATTAACTTGTGAAAAGTTTCAAAACATTTGATTTCATCTTTCGAAAGATATCGTGCGTTCCAGCCAGACGGACATGGCAAAAAAGACTTAAAAAGTCATGAATCGAATTTTGTTCAAAGAAACTTAGGGTCTAAAGTGACTCCTTCTATGTGTTACACTTTTGGGTAGCATCAAATGATATATACCCTCTTATCCGTAGGGTAAGTTAATAGGTAAAAGTACATGTACTTGTTGTCTCAGTCACACCATATCTTAAAAAAACTTAATTTCCCTTTACACCCCATGAATGAGGTATGCGGTAGCTTCTCGCGTTGTTGTGAAATAACACGCTTTCTATTTTTAGATTCACAACTAACGGCATCTACTTGTTTATCGACGAATGCAAACGTCACTGTTTGAGAAGCTCTTACTAGACACGCCGATTGACTTGACACTAATACTGCGAAGTTGCTGTCGGCAACATTTGAGGGGAGCCGACAATGAAAGAAAAATTTATTTGTTTTTTTCTTTTAAGATGACTGGAACCAGGAGTTGAACCTGTGATCTCCCGCATGGTAGTCGCGTGTTCTAACCACTATGCCACGGCCGGTCCCAGACACACCATATCTCCACTACTGGTGCCCGGACATAACCCCCACGGACATAATGCCCAAAACGATTTTGGGACCTATGTCCGCCACGCTCTGCGGACATAACCCCCAATTTGCATTTGGGATAGCGGACATAAGCCCCAACAAATATAACGGACATAACACCCAAACTAGTTTTGCGACTTAAAGTAATGAAAAAGCTTGATGAAGTGGGGTGGGCGGACACCCACCCCCAAAAAACAGAGTGACTTTTTAAGTAACTAACAATCTACGACGTTTGCGGCGGGGGGCGCATTCGTCTCGCGATGCAGAGAGACAGATTAAGGCGTGCCCCCCACCGCATTCGTGCCTCGCTACAATAACAATATTTCAAATTGTTCTCTTCATATGTTGAAATACTAAAAACAACAACAAATTCGGTCATAATCCCCATTGGGGCTTATGACCGCAATTTCATTATGTCCGGACAACTTGCCGGACATAATCCCCAAAATCGTTTTGGGGATTATGTCCGTGTGGGGTTATGTCACGGCACCCCTCTCCATATAACACGCCACAGTGACGCCTACGCCGCCATTAGCTAGGAATCGGGGGTCCCCATCCGGCAGGCCTTTATCTGACATCTCTTTATTAAAAATCCAAATATGGACCAAATATCAAAATACACAGACCTGTATCCCTTCAGCTACCATCGGCGAGTGAATTAACACTCCGTCAGGCTAGCTTCCATCGATACCCAGCATTTCCTTTCACTGCCGTCAGCGAGTGAATTGACATACATTTGGCTAGTTTCCAGCTATACCAACTTGCACACTTGCATTTCTTTCGAAATACAAGCATTTTACCATTCGAACAATAACACAAACATTTAATTTGAGATTTGATATGGTATGACATCTGTTTGTAGCTCAAAGAAGATATAAACAATTACATATATCCTCTTTTCGCATATAGGATATATATATACGATTGAAGTATGTGAACCCCTGCCGCTTTGGACTTAAAGCTTTTAAGCTCCTACAGACAAGTTTGGAAGGCATAACTCAAGAACGACAAGTCCAATTTTGATGAAACAAAAATCGGAAATTTTTTTAATTTGTCATATATGATTTCTCTGCATAATCAATAGTTTCGCAGTTATAAATAAATTTATGGAAAAAAAATTTGCCTAAAAAATTCTATTTACAAATTAATAAAAAATCCAAAACGGCTAAAACTTTCAAGTCTTACTACTTTCTCGTAATGCCACATAACCTATGAAGAAAATGATACATATATCATGAAAATTGATTACCGTGTTCGCTTTTATTCACAATTAAGTGAATGTAATATATAAGTTTTTTCCATTCAGGATATATGGGAGGTGGGCGTGTCCTTCGAGATAATTTGATATAATTCAACACAGTTGTCAGTAATATATCAGAGATAAACTGAGGCAAATTTGGTTCAATACCAAAAACAATTTTGAAAAATTTTAGTTTTTTCGGCGGCCTTCAAACGTCTTGTAAGCTTATCCACTCTAAAGTTCTTTGGAATGTCCTTGTAAAGTGAATAACTTACAGCTGAACCCTCTTCTAAAGAGATCTGCAGAGTTTAAATTGACTAACTGTTATCACTTCCTTTATCGCGAAGATGTATTAGTCGAAATACATATTATTAAATTCATGATAAATATCTACTTAAGAAAATTGACCCCCTTATGTTTCACTTGTTTCGGAATGTTTATTAACCCCATGTGACCAAGCAGGAAATAAACAATAAATACATACATAATTTGCGATTACAATATTGCTTAAACACACAAACTACAATTACTATTACATACTTTCTTATTGATACAGAATAATAATAAATAAATTGTTTTCCTTGTTAGGCTGGCGCCAAAAAGGATACATGAAAGGGGAAACACAATATTCATGTCTGAGAACTTTTAATAAGAAAATTTATGAGAGTTCTTAGTTGTGCGTGAACGTGCAAATGTGTGTGTTACCATATTCAAAGAAGTAAAACGAAAACTAATTAGTAAAGTTATTCAATTTATTATATTGGATTAGCTAATTACGTTAACAGTAATCGGGTTTTCTTTATGACATCCTACAGACACGATTGCTTTGAGCTGAAGGGTCCCACAGCAAGAAAGTTGAAGAAACTAAACATGTAACTTACATAAATATCATTCATTTCTTTCAGTACAATTGGCTATAAAATTGTTTTGATACAATTGGCACCCTAGAGCAAGAGAGAAACCGCAGTTTTATTGCTTTAACATATTTTACTTAATTGTAAGCAATACTACTTACTTACTTAATTTCCCTTTACACCCCATGAATAAGGTATGGGATAGCTTCTGGCGTTGTTGTGAATTAACACGCTTCCTATTTCACAACAAACGGCACCTACTGTTTATCGACGAATGCGAACGTCACTGTTTAAGAAGCTTTTCCTAGACATGCCGTTTGACTCGACACTTATACTGCGATGGTGCTGTCGACAACATCGAGTGGGCCGGCAATTAAAGAAACGTGTAGATGGCTGGAGGCGGGAATCGAACCCGGAACTTGGCCGGTCCCATTGTAAGCATTTGTAAGCAGTAGAAAATTAAATAATTTAAAAAATTGTGTTTCATACTTCGTGTTTAAAATGTTGTTGGGTACATTAATGTGAACGAATAAGGGAAATTATAGATCTTAATATATTGTTTGCTGTGCTACTATCTATTGCTTGTTACCCTGTGGGACTTGATAAACTTCTTGAGAAGGCCATGCTACAAGGCCCTTGTAATCACGAGAAAATCGAAGGCCTGGACCTCTAATGAGCTGGGTTAGATACCTATCTCAATTTACATTTTTTTCATTGGCCTCTTAAACTTGTCCACTGCAAATTCGCGGTGGTGTCGAGTTAATTGACTATCAACTACAAAAAGCTTCTCAAACATCTGATGTTCGGATTCGTCGGTGAACTTTAGAAACTCACTTCTATTGTATAAATCCAGTTAACTAATAAAGGTGAAAGTCCCTATTTTTACTTAGAGTCTTCTTGCATATGTCTGGAGTTATAGTCCCTTTTCTAGATTTGTTCGGCATGTTCGATCTGAAAATTGCAGTCCAAAGTAAAAAACCTGCATGTTTAATGTCAGGCCTGGCTAAAGTAATACGATTTATCTTGGGTATTCTGTGTCTACGTGTAAGACTACACTGGTCCTAGTCTTGGCCAGAATTACAACAAGAAAACATTTCATCCGGCCATTAACCTAATATAAGATAGAGTCTCAACAGTATATTGTAGAAAGCAAAGTTTTTTACAGAAGTGAATATAAACCCTTGCTTGCGGTGTGCTTACTGGCAAATTGCGTAGAGGTCGATATGTCAAATTCCGCTTTGATGCATCTCTTGGTGATTATTTCCATTATTACCCCTATATGTACACTAGAGGTGCGAAAGTGTTGTATGGAGATCCCTAGTAACAAAATTTGGATACAGCTCACCCCATAATCTTGTGTGGTTGGGTAAATAAATCATTAACCAAAAAATGGTGGAGGTGTGGTGTGGGCACATGGCTGCGCATCGTGGTCAAAGGGGGTGGGGAAGGGAAAAATACACAACAAGCCCCGTAACAGCTCCAGAGTCGCCGCTAAGGGGTAAAATGTATGACCGACCCCCACCATTTTTTCTTTCCTAATATTTTTCCCAAACATACTTCCAATCATCATCATAAGAGAGCTCCCATACAAACAATAATGTTTGTTTGTAAGTTTTTTCTATAAGGCAACATGGTTATCTCCAGATCAATTGGCGAGGAATCAGGAAGATAGATCACGTGGTAGCCGCAAATATGGTACGCATAAGGCTAAGCGTGGTAAAAAACGTTGGTAACCTAGCATAACGAAAGCAGAACATCGGTAAACTGCGGACCGAAGAGGACGCCTACTCCCACCACCTAACTCAACTTCTATGGAATGCTCCAATCCCTGATAATATTACTTCGCGGTTGTAATATATTGCAGACTCCATAGAACGGGCTGCGAGAAGCGTACTTGGGTACACAAAGCCGTCTCAAAAAAATGATGAATGTCGCAATGCCAGGAGAGAGGCGGATGCTACATACATGGCGAAACTGCAGCCAATGGCAACACGAGTTGTTCGTGAACGTCACAGGGAGAAGAGAGGCAACTCGAAGGAGCTCTGCTTCGAAGTAGAGGGGAAGCCCGAAAAATCAATCAGAAAGTTAAGACGAGCATGCGTGGAACAGGGTTGACCTCCTGCAACGACTGCGATTGCCAGCTAGTAACACAGATAACTTATGGAGGGAACATTTCAGATATCTTCTGGATACGGACACCACTCCAGAAGACCTCGCTCCAATCCATGACGATGGTATTAACCGTCCACCTCCGAGCCAGATCGAGAAATGTGTGACAATATCCCGCCTTAAAAAAAAACAAAGCGGCTGAAGCTGATGGTCTCCCTGCTGATTTGTTTGAGGCAGGCGGGGAAGAGCTGATTAGGAGCATGCATCAGCTCATGGAGAACATCTGGCTAGAAAAGAGCACGCCCGGGGCCTGAAGTATTACGTTGGAATAAGCCTATTACCAATTGCGTACAAGGTCCTTTCGAGTATATTGTGTGAACGTCTAAAGCCAGCAGTAGAAAAACTAATTGGACCTTATCAGTGCAGTGGACCTTGTAAATCTACGACTGATCAAATATTCACCTTACGACAAATCCTGAAAAAGACTCATGAAAAGCAGATCGAAACCTACCATCTCTTTGTCGAGTACAAAGCTGCCTCCGACTCTCCGGTAAGGAATATGCTATATGAGGCCATGTTTGAGTTTGGTGTTCCTGCAAAGCTGATTCGACTTTGCCTTGGAAACACCTTGGAAAACACCAAATCCTCGGTTAAGATTAGTAAAGATCACTCTGAACCATTCAACACAAAAAGAGGTCTCAGGCAGGGTGATAGCTTTACCTGTACACTATTTAATATTGTTATGGAGAAGGTGATAAAAAAGGCTGGTCTCAACATGTCTGGCACCATGTTTCACAAGAGCCACATGCCACTATGTATATACATCATTGGCCGAAATATGCGGGATGTTACTGCAGTTTTCTCATCACTAGAAATGATTTCGACGAACAATGAGTCCTCTCGATGGGGACGTACCGTGAACGTTGACAATTATTGTTTTGAGGTAGTAGATGAATTTACGTACCTCGGATCGTCCGTCAATAAGAAAAATAATTAAGAAATCAAGCGGAGGATAGTGCCTGCCAATAGATGTTTTAACGGACTTCGACAGCACTTTAGTAACACCACCTTATCTCGGGATACCAAGAAACAGCTACACCTGGTGCTAATTTTACCCGTTCTGTTGTATGCTGCCGAATCGTGGGTGCTTGCGACAAAGGACATACAAAACCTGGGTGTATTCGAGAGAAAAGTACTCCGAAAAATATATCGACCTATCTGTGTCTACGGCGAGTTTCGCCATCGGAAGAGTCAGAATTCAACGACTACAATGGCTGGGACATGTTGCCAGGATGGATGTAAATGCTCCAGCGAGAAATATGTTTGAAGGCGAACCTAACAAGATTTAGATACAGCTCACCCCCCGATTTTGTGTGCTTGGGAAAAAAATTCATGAGTAAAAATGCGGGCGGTAGAGTGTGCGCATCGCGGTTTAAGGTGATGGGGAAGGAAAAAAATACACAACAAGCCCCGAAACTGCCCCGAAGTCGCCCCTAGATGGGTAAAATATATGACCGACCCCCAATAATTCTTCCCTCCCCTGGGGCAGTGCCGGGCCTTGTTGCAGTTTTGTTACCACTCGACTCAAGTTCTGCCGATGATACCATATCAGGAACGGGGGACTTAAATGGTTAAGGGCTACTAAAATCCATTTAATACTCGGTTGTGTGACAATTTTTTCTTGACAACTTTTGATCCATAAGAAGTGTAATCACCTACATCGGTTAAATTTGTTGGATACAATTTGATCATTACCAGGGCAACCGGAAATATGCCCTAAAAATAGTGTTTTATGCGTATAAAATATGACCTGAAAAATGGCAAAATATGACCTTAAAATCGACAAACACATGCCCTAAAAAATTAAAGTTACACAATTTTTTTCATATGAATTGGAAATATTTTTATTTAAAGTAAAAAAACAACTTAAAAATTAAAAAAAAAAACAATATTATTTTAAATTCAGACTTTGTAAGTATTTTTGGTAAATTTGCATATACAAATGTTGAGTAAGTAAAATAAAATAGAAATAAACATTTAAGTATTATTATTTAAGGAACAATTAAAAAAATATCACATGAATTTATTTAACATTAAAGCCTAAATATCACGGTGTTTTTGTATGTTAAGCATCTTATTTAAGATTGTTGTTGCAATAAACTACAAAATATTGAGATAAATTATCGATCAAAAAATTTTGTCTATTACAACGTAAAATGTTTTTGTACATTTTGTTTGATATGGCTGTACCTGAGAAAACCAAAATAATTAGTAGTAAAAAAAAAGATTGGTTCACAACAGATATTAAAGTTTTGATAGAAAAGAGGGACACGGCGTATTCGCGTTGGAAACGGTTTAAAACAAATCAATTACTTGAGAACTACCGTGTAGCAAGAAAACTTGTTAATCGAAAGATTAAGGAGGCAAAGCGCATTTTCTTTGCTCGAAAATTTAACAGGGCGTTGGATACTCAACGTACATGGAAAGTAATTCGTGAAATGGGTATTGGCAAGGAACATAGTTCGCCGAACAATATGAATATTGATCCTAATGAGCTAAATGATAAATTTGTTAATATAAGCATGTATAATGCTGACCACACATATTATGCCAATTATTATGATAACGCTCTGCAGGGTATTGATTTTTCATTTCAGTGCGTTACTCAAAATGATGTGTTATTAAGTTCCTTATCAATATCTTCCAATGCAGTTGGAGTTGATAATATTCACCCTAGATTTTTTAAAATTTTACTTCCACAGCTTCTTCCTTACATTACTTTTATTATAAATAAGATTATTACATCTAGCTATTTTCCCCTCAGATGGAAGCAAGCTAAAATTATACCTTTACCCAAGAACCACACTGAATACCGCCCTATCGCTATCCTTCCATATCTTTCCAAAGTTTTCGAACGGATTATTAAAACCCAAATAAATACATTTTTGTCATCTTATAACCTTTTGACAAATAAGCAGTCCGGTTTCAGATCGAAACACAGCTGCAAAACTGCCCTAATTGACGTGATAGATGATATAAGAAAGGAGGTAGATGCGGGTAATGTTACCTTGCTAGTATTATTGGATCACTCCAAAGCTTTTGACACCGTTGACCATACGATACTTATGCAGAAACTGGAGAAAATGATGAAATTCTCTTGCCCATCATTGAATCTTATGCGGTCTTACCTCGAAAATAGATCGCAATATGTTGAAGTCAATTGTAATCGATCAGAATCGCGTTGGGTAAGAAGAGGTGTACCTTAAGCCGGGTCGATCTATATGGAGAAAAAAAAATGTATGAATGTTACCGCCTTATATGAATAGTCTTAAAAAAACAAATTCGGAGGTGCAACATTTTTATTTTTGTGGGCGTGGCAAAAACGCCGGTTTTGACGTTTTGTCCATAACTTTGTTATTCGCTGTCCGATTCTTAAGTTTTATATATCGTTGAAGATGGATTAACAAGAGCTTTGTTATTAATATAGTTACTTAAAACTATGACGTCATATTCCAGTGGTTCTCAACATTGTATCCTTAAAAACCCCCCTAATCATAAAATTTTCTGATGCAGATTTGAAGCCCTGTAGAAACTATAAAATAATTGCGAAATAAACGTTACATTTTCTTCATAAACAAAAAAGTTATATTGATTTAACATTTTAGTACATATGATAGTTCGAAGTAGATTTGTATAAAAAGTTGTATTTGCTCAACCAAAGATTTCCTCATGATCCGATATGGCATTAAGCGTCATCATACTTAATTTACATTGGTCGCTAAAAAAATCTTTGGAAGTTTTTCAGTTAGATAGTATTCCGATTATTTGGTATTTTCGAATATTGATTTTTATTTGTTTGAACTTTATTTATTTTTCAATTGTACACGTTTTATAACAAACGAATGTAATAAAAATAAACAAATGTATATTTCGCATTATCACATGTACTGACTTTTTAAATCAATATAACTTTTTTGTTTATGAATAAAAGTTAACGGTTTTTTCTAAAATCGTTAATAGTTTTTCAAGGCCTTGAAATCTACATCAAAAAATTATATGCTTAGGGGGGTTTTTAAGAATACAATGATGAGAACCGCTGGAAGATGGCGTCGTAGTTAAAAGTCTTTAACACACTAACAAAGCTGTGGCTAATACCTTTTCAACGATGCATAGATCTTAACAATCGGTATGCAAATAACCATGTTATGGTAAAAACCCCGAATCCGGCGTTTTTGCCGCGACCACAGAAAAAAAATTTTCGCTCCCCCGAAATTGTTTTTACTTAATTTTTCATATAAGGCGGTAACATTGACAACTTTTTTTTTCGACCCGGCTTAGTGTACCTCAAGGTTCTATTTTAGGACCGATTCTTTTCTCTATATATTCTAACGACATACCTTCAATATTGCATAGGGCAAAGGTTAGAATGTATGCTGACGACGTCCAGTTGTATTTAAGTGGAGAGCGTGCAAATTTTGAAAGATGTGTTTCCATTTTAAATGAGGATTTAAATTCGATTTCCAGTTGGGCAATGAAAAACGGACTGTGTATAAATCCAAACAAATCTAAATGTTTAATTATAAAAAGAGGCAATGAAGTGGTATTAGGATCTTATCCCGATATCGCTATTAATGGTGATCCAATCGAAGTTGTCGCTAATGCAAAAAATTTAGGCATAATTTTTAACAGTAAATTGACTTGGAATGACCACATTATATCTGCCTGTGGAAGAACTTTTGCAAAGCTAAGAACATTATGGATTACACAGCATTTTACACCTTTTAATATTCGAATGCTACTGGCTAAATCATACCTTATTCCTACTCTAACGTACGGCTGCGAAATTTTTTCGAGTTGTGATTCACAAAGTCGTAGAAAATTAAATTCTACCTTTAATGCTATTACAAGATATGTTTATTGTTTAAGAAAATTTGACCACATAACGCCATTCCGCTCTAAAATACTTAATGTACAATTTGACGATTTCATGAAAATAAGATGTCTTGTATTTCTTCATAATTTAATAACTTATTGTGAACCGTCCTACTTATATGATCGATTACGTTTTGGCATTTCTAGAAGAAGTAGAATTTTAGTGCAATTTCAATACAGATACTCGGAATCTGAACGTCAGTTTTTTATAAACGCAATACGATTGTGGAATGCATTACCAATTAACTTAAGGCAAATACATAACACTACACAGTTTAAGCGTTTGATTATAGAATTTTTTAATCAATGAAATAAAATAAAAACTTTTTTTGTTCTTAGACAATTATGAATCATTCGATAAAAATAAAAATATAATATGTTAAATATGTTATGTAATTTACACGTTACTTGTTAGATGTTAAATGTTTTTTAACCAGACTATATTTTCATTGTTTAATGTTTAATTCAATATGTTATAAAATTTAATCGTTATTTGTTTGATGTTAAATGACTTTTTTTAAACAGATTATGCTTTTATTATTTAATGTTCAATGTCGTTCTGTTAATTTTTATTATATTTGCGGAAAATTAATCATTGTTAATTATTTATATTTATTTATTTATTATTATTATTTAAAATACAAAACTTTAGAAATAAGTTAATATATAAGGAAATATGTTGTAATATTATGATTCAGACATCCCTGCACTATAATTATAAGACTGTAAGTCTTG
The DNA here is from genome assembly GCA_964034835.1 of Muscina levida. Taxonomy (NCBI): domain Eukaryota; kingdom Metazoa; phylum Arthropoda; class Insecta; order Diptera; family Muscidae; genus Muscina; species Muscina levida. Next base: position 64,813,633 of record OZ035880.1, on the reverse strand, counting down.
TTGTGCAGATTGCCCAATAAATAAACTAAACTAAACTAAACATTGAGAATGATCTTTCGGCATCCACAGATGTAATTGGAGCTATTTTAAGGGACAGTATTTCCTTTACTTCGAATTTTGATGTTATTGTTGGCGCAGATCCACACAATAGGAGCAGGGGGGGGGGCAGCTTGGAAAATCTGTCAAAATTCCAGAAAATTTAAATAAAATCGTACAGAAATTTCACTAAGGTGAACTGACTAATATATAATATCAGCCTATGTTCATTCTCCAAAATTCTAGTGGATATTTCAAAGTTGAGTCAATGAAATTATCTAATTTTTAAGTAAAAGCACTTATGTATTGTTATTACCATGCTTGTGCAGTGGTGTTGTCCAGAAGTTTCCAAGCATGTATCAAAGCTGTAGAAATGGTTACAGTTTAGAAAGTGCAAATGAAATATTAAGAGTTCCTCCTTGAATTTGTTGAAAAAATTGTTGAAAAAATTTAGACTTCCTTGTATGAGAAGTACTAATACGCAGAACGAGGCCCTTTATTTATTCGTAAGTTAACGTTCAATAAGCGATAAGATTGTTCAAAATTTAAACTGTATTTAGTGCACTTGCAAGAAAGATACTTAGTACGTATGTAAATGTAGCAAAATCAAATAGCGAGTTCTCCTGCACACCAGCCAGCCGCCCAGATAGACGGACACTTTTTTCAGAATTGAATTTGCATTTCAGATTCTTAAGATCCAACGTGTCTCCCTTAACACGTTACACGCTTGCTCGTGTCAAATGATATAGAAGGTGGACCAAATACAAGTTAATTTTAAAATCATAAAAACTTAATTTTCCTTTACACCCCATGAATGAGGTATGGGATACCTTCTCGCGTTGTTGTGCATTTTATTTTTAGATTTACAACTAACGGCACCTACTTGTTTATCAACGAATGCGAACGTCACTGCTTGAGAAGGTTTTATCAGACATGCCGATTGACTCGACACTAATACTCCGACGTTGCTGTCGACAACATCGAGGGGCCGGTAGTGAAAAAAAAATGTAGATGACTGGAGGCGGGAATCGAACCTGGGCTCGCCTGCATGTTAGTCGCGTGTTCTAACCACAATGCCACGACCGGTCCCGGATTTTAAAATCATAGTTTATTTTAATTCAGAAGCGATTCAAACACTTAAGTCCACTATCATCAAAGCAATCCGTGAGCTACAGCCCGAAGGCTTTAACAAGGTCTTGGAAAATTGGGGTGACAGAATGAGGTACTTCCGGATGCAGCCATTTAAACGAACACAGTAAAAATATTACGTACTCGATTTCCGAATCGATTTTAACAAGACATTATTTAATTAATTAATTAGTTCTTTCGATTTGTAGATTACAGTGAAAAATAACTCTGTGGTAGTCGAAAAAATTAGGAAGACCGAACTCGACCGTGTTAACCAAATTCGGAATCGTATTGCATCATTATGCAAGGCATACACGTTACAACCGTTGGTACAACTCGGTGAGTAGTCAAGTTGTGTGCTTCGGTCACAAACAATACAACATTGTGTACAACCTCTTTGTACAACTTCATTTTGCAAGCAGTTTATTTTGAGTTAAGATGACATCGGAAATAGTTGCGTGCGATATAATTGACGAATTATTTTTAATTTTTTATTTATTTATTTTTATTTTTTATTTATTTATTTTATTTTATATTTTATTTTTTATTTATTTTTTTATCATTTTTAAGTGCGAGTGTTTTTATTTTTATAATTTAAATTTTTGCAATTCCATAGTTCCGGCATACTTTTAGTATATTCAATAAAATCACGCATTTGGGCGGAGTCTTCCATTTTCGTGTTGTTTAAATGATTTTTCCTGTGTTGTCTTTACGAACATAAACACAAAATGAATAATGTATGCGACATGCCCACAAACGTTGCAACCGACAGGAACAACATGCCAAAAATTAAAAAATTTTGATTTTTCGTACAACCGAGACACAACTTCGTACAACCAGCCCACAAACGTTGCAATCTTGAATACAACCTCTCCAAGTTGTACCAACAGTTGTAACGTGTATGCCTTGCATTAGATTTTTGATTTACAATGAAGGTTTCGTACAAAATTTTTGTTAAAGTCTTTTTTTACTTTGAGTAGTGATTTAAGGAGTTGAATAGATTATCGACAACCTATAGTTGGGATGTCGGATAAAAATGCATAAAAATTATTTTAATGGAATTCGATGACCTAAAATTTTTTAAAAAAATTTTAGTCTACCTTTGTTTAATAATGTCAAAACAATGAGCATTGATTTTTTGTTAGGTACGTTTTTTTGTAAACATACTATTAAAATGAAATGTAAAACCGACTGCCCTCCCCCCCTAAATTAGATCCTGGCTACGCCCTTGGTACAACCTTATGCTCGCAAATTTTTAATATGTTTTGCAATAAAATCGTAATTTGAAGCAATAAAAATCAAGTCAGATCTAGTTCGGGGGTCTGTCAAGACATCCATCGCAATTTAAATGCACTTAGGACCTTTAAAATGTCTTCATAATTGTTGGCATAGTAGTTAACTGCTTCAAGCCATGTTCCCCATCGTGTTGTTATAGCTTCTGGAGGTAATAGAAGGTCTGGAAACATTTGTTTATAAATACCTTCTTCACATTAGCAATAGTTTTATTTATGTTTATTTACGTTTTCATATAAATTCCTAATACATTCACACAATCGATGGACACTATGAGCAATACATATCACATGCGTCACTTTCGGATAAAATGCCATCATAGCTTTTGCAGTCTTTACCATGTATGGAGCCGCATCCGTCACAAAAAGCAAAACATGCAATTTCCTTAATACACCTGCTAAAATTTTTGTCACATTTCTCCCTGTTGCATCTATAGTTTCATCGATTGAGATCCATATTAATTGATTTTTTAGTTTTGCTCGTATATTGTTCATGCAGTCGTTGTATACATTTTTTAAATGTTTAGTTCGAAGAACTGTTTCGGATGACACTTTGTAGTCCGTGTATTCCTCAAATAGTGTTCTTATATTTTGATTTCTCATTTTGTAAAGTGGAATGTCAGCAGACACAAAAGCTCGGCACAGTTTTTCTTGAAAATCATGTTCTTTTGACAGTCTACCGGAACATTCTGGCAAAAATAATTGTTTGGTCTGCTTATTTTCACTTCTATGCCTTAGTTGAATATGTTTGTCGCTTTCCACATGTTGCTGCACTTGAAATCTGCTGCAATAACTTTGCTGCAGATTTTACAATAGAGTAATCCACCATCAGCTCGTAAGTCAGGAAACTCATCTACAAGCGCCTTTAGTTTTGCTGCTTTTGTCGGTTTAGCTTTAGGCATTATGTCCAGGGCCGAAATCGGTGGTGGTTGAAAAGCATCTATTTTTTATGTTTTGTTTACATATTGAATAAGAAAGACACTTGTTTTTACGAACAAAAAAATGATATGAAAAACATAAAATATGCTTATAAGGGATATTTTTGAAAAAATATGGCCTAAAAAATAAAAATTATGCTTTAAAAAAGGAGTTTTTTTTTAAATTATGCTCCTAAAACCAAATTTTGCCGAAATATGACTTTATGGGTAAAATATGCCAAAACATGCTCTAACAAATAGGTCTCAAAACACTTGTAGGACCATGAAACATGTAAATACATTACCCATTTGTTAATATCTTGTTGTAAAAAAACATGCTGTAGCATATTTCCGGTTGCCCTGATCATTACATTGTTCTTTTAAATTCACATCATTTTTAAGAACGTTCTTCACACCTATACTGGGATTAAGCTTCATATGCAATAACATAATAATTTTATACCTATAACTATAATGCTGATCTGCATTTTGTGTGTCATGAACATTTCGCAGTACCTTAGTAAAATTTCACCATGTATTGGAACACAAACTGGAGCTATCCCTTTCACTGCTTAGGGCCACATAGAGAAAAGTCATCACCGGTCATCCATGTGTTCAACTTCTTCGCATACCAAAGAGATGCGTGTTAAAATTCCATAAATTTCACTGTCTACTCAGTGGTAACACCAAAATTTAGTATCAATAAAACTGACTGTCTTGGGCTATAAAACCCGTTAAATTTCTAAACGATGAATGGTAGAAAAAATATGGCCAATAATTCAGTGACACCTTAAATACCGGCCGCCAGTTACGAAATAATTCTTAATAAATTTCTCGTTCACTGAGATTTGTAATAATCATAAAGAAAGAGTCAATAGAAAAACGTTTGACCAATAAAATTATATTGGCAACGACCACAAAAGAAATCGCTATTAAGAAAAGCCACAGCTCGTCATTGTCCATAATTTGCGCTGAGGGAAGAAAGACGCCGAGTTTATCATCTGGTAATGCATCAATCAATAAATATGTTAAGCTTCTCTATAATCCACCAGTTTCTGGCCATTTAACATGATGGTTTTTATTGGCAGCAGCAACACTTTTGCTCCAAACAGTTGGTAGTTTGGCTCTCTAGTATGGCCAGTTTGTGCAAATAATTTATGTTTGCTAAGGTTTTTTCTCTTTTTTTGGCGAACGCCTTAAATGAATCAATGCATCGATAAATTTGGTTGGTTGGCAAAACGAGTATGAAATAATACCACCATAGTTTGTAACAAGCACAAGATCAAGGATATCAAATAAAGCCTAAGGCTATCTATCGAATGTTGCACAAACTGTGGCAACAACAGCCGCAGCAGCCATATACACACACACACACAATCGACTGCCGCTGAAGCAGCCAGACATGGAAGCGGAGTGATCACATTTGCGCCCACATTTCAGCAAATTCAAATGATCCGCAGAACATGCAATCATGCGGTTGCATTTGCAACATCAGTGGGGACAAATTGGTTGTCTGATATTGAATATTAATGCAATAAAGTCTTTGATATTTTTAATAATCTTAGGAATAATTGAAACAATTGAACGCGATAATCTGGGTTGAGATTACTTTTCTAATAGGAATTCGTAGCTTATGTACTTATTTTAATGGCGTTTAAATCACATGTAGAGATATGGGAGAAATTTCTTGCATTCAGTGTTAACACTTCCTTTTTTGAATGAAATTAAAAAATGTATAAAATATTTGTATACCTTAAAAGTAATGGGACTTATTCGCTAGAAAATACTAAATTTTTCTGTTAAGCTGTCATGGAAACATTTAAAATAATCTAGATGTCTTACTTTCATAAAAAGTAAACATTTCCAATCTCATGTATGTAGTTCCTTCAATTTTTTTGAAAACACTCCTTACTTTTATGTAGAAACGTCAGGGTAGGAATGGAAAACAAGTGTTGTTACGACAATATGTCTGTGGATTACACAGTACGCCATATGATTTTGGGACTCAATTCTGAGAACTGCACGTGAAAGTAGCCCCAAAAAGAAGAAGTTCTGCATCATTCGTTTTGTCAAGTTACATGCCATAATCATTTAATATCGACTTGAAGTTAGTAAGTATCGTATAGGGGAGTTTGTCACGTTTTAGGCTCTTTTGTTTGACATAACTCGAGAAAACACTTGCAACAATTTTTTATATACATAGATTATAAAGTTCAAGAGAATAATCTATAAGTAGGGACGCAGCTATGTCCGATATAACCAAAAGAATATCTGCAAAAAAAAACACAACAAATTTATTTATTTCCAACTTCTTTGAATAAAAGTTGTTTTGCAAGATGTCCGTGTTTTGCTTCCAAAACAACAATATGTTAGAACAAGCTAACACCCAGTGCACTGTAGCTTCCACCTAGAGCAATTTGCATATCTAGTAGTTTTCAATACTTTGTCAGCAGAATTTCATTTCAATTCGTGCTCTATTACAGAGTCTAACAGTTGTTGTTTGTGTCTTTTTTCAGACATAACTATTTGACTAGTGACCAATTTTGTCTTGGTGTCGCTTTGAGGCATTAAACTATAAGTGTCAGCGCTTGCAACACCTCTCTGCGATTGCTTAATTTATAATCCATTCCTATTTATTTTTTCGCTGTGGCCTTGTCCGTTGACTTTTCTGCAGCCATCATCATTTTTCAGAGGCTTTGGACGGCTTTTGCTGTCATATTATGTCACACAAATTCTATAGTAAAGATGTCAAACAATACGCACATGTCAAATATATTTTGCTATCATACACTAGGAACGAGTAAGAAGAAGACAAAGTAGTTGCGTGTGATATGTTGACGACAAAGTGTGAATGGCGTGGAAGTTGTTCTTTTAGCATTGGTGACCACGAATTTGTGGACGCAACATGTATCGTGACATTGATTTGCTAATTTGTAAGCGGTAAATAAGTAAAACATAATCTGTTATCGATAGGCTAAAAGATTAAGGCATTTCTGTATATAAGTACAAGCAAATAACTTCACAGTATAGTGTCCAATCAATCAGCATGTCTAGTAAAAGCTTCTCAAGCTTTGACCAACTGAGAGGTTGGAACTACCCTACAACGATTTTTGTAGAAGCTTAAATGATGAGGAAGAAGAGAAGACCAACCTTCTATGCTTTTGGTGACCTGAGATATGAAAAGCTTGGTCATTGGACACTTCTAGACAATGCCTGTTTAACAGTAGACGGTTTGCAGAACATCCATGCCTTCATCAGAGCAACGAAATGGCTTGCTAGCGACGTTGACCGAACAGAATAGGAATATTTGGTGCCAAAATTTGAAAATGGTATCACAACAGAATGGAATGGGGAATGGGACTTTGCCCAGAGGTGGAAAGTTACTGATTGTCACTCACTTGGGAGTGACCAGAATCGATTTCTTTGTGGCACTGTCCAAGCAGCTAACTACTTCCGGTGTTAGACCAAGTATTCCCTGGGCAATGACTTTAAAGCAACCGCTTTGAAGTTAGCTAGAGTTAGAAGGCGAAATGTTGAGTAACCTAATCGGCATGCTACCACCGATGCGTCTTAGGAACTAGGTAACAGAAGTTACTGAAGCTCAACACAGGCTCTCTTAGTGGCTTTGGCAGCCCCAAGAAACTAAGATCGGGAGCGGTGGCCCAATAAGCCACTCTCCTTAAACAAAAATTTATTATGAAAACACGAAGAAAACGAAAAACAAGAACCCCCCCAAATGTTGACGACCCCCGCAAACGATATAAGGACCATGATTTAAGGATATGCAACTGGAATGTCCGAACTCTATACAGAGATGGTGCCTCTATCCAACTGGCGGATGTCCTCGACAAATACAAGGCTGACATCACCGCCATACAGGAAATGAGATGGACGGGACAGGGATGCACACGACGGAAGAACTGTGACATCTTTTACAGCTGCCATGCAGAAAGACACGAATTTGGATGTGGTTTCATAGTCAGCAAGAGACTTCGACACCTGGTCTCGCGGTTTAACCCTGTAAATGACCGTATAGCCACCATTCGCAAAATATTTTAACATTACGCTGATTTGTGTACACGCCCCGACGGAAGACAAAGACGATGACATCAAAGATGCATTCTATGAGCGCCTGGAGGATATATATGACCGCTGCCCTGCACATGACATTAAAATTGTTCTAGGAGATTTTAATGCTAAAATAGGAAGGGAAGATGCTCTTGGTTCAGCAGTCGGAAAATTCAGTCTACACAACAACACCTCCGATAACGGATTCAGATTGGTAAGTTTCGCGTCGGCAAGAAACATGGTTGTGAGTGGAACCAGATTCCCGCATAAAGATATCCACAAGGCAACCTGGATATCTCCCGATCAAAATACAAGAAATCAGATTGATCACGTGGTAATTGATGGAAGGCATGTCTCAAGCGTTATGGACGTGCGTGTGATGCGCTGTGCAAATATCGACTCGGATCACCACCTAGTTGCAGCCAAGGTACGCACACGATTAAGTAGAGCTAAAAACACTCTTAATCAAACGCAAAGGAAGCTAGACATCACAAAGCTGCAGACCACTGAGATAGCCAATGCCTACTCCAACCAACTCTCTCAATTACTTCATACAAATCCCCCTAGTTCTGATGTTCCCGACATGCAGTGGCAGCATATTGCGAATTCTATGACCACTGCCGCAACAACCGTACTGGGTTATGAAAAACCACGCTCAGACAAGCCCTGGTACGATGACGAATGTCGCGAAATGTCTGAGGAAATGGATGCTGCATACAAGGCAAAACTGCAGCCAATGGCGACGCGTGCGGTGACGGAGCGTTATAAAGAGAAAAGGAGGGAGATGAAACGCCTGTTCAGACGGAAAAAGCGTCTGTGGAAGAATAGAGAGAGCCAGGATATCGAAAACTACAGGGATAGAGGTGAGGCCCGAAAGTTCTACCAAAAGGTAAAAAGTAAAGGTTTTGGAACAGGGATCCCCACCTGTAAGGACAGAGACGGAAATCTGGTCACGGACACTCAGAGTGTGCTGCAAATATGGAGGGAACACTTTCAATCTCTTCTCGTTCCGGAAGGCAGCATAAGTGACGAAATCACACCAATAATCGACGATGGAGTAGACTGTCCACCACCGAGCCAAAACGAGATCAGCACGGCAATTGCGCGGCTTAAAAATAATAAAGCTGCGGGAGCCGATGGACCTGGTAACATGCATGCACCAGCTCATACACACGATTTGGCTCAGGGATTGCATGCCCGATGATTGGAATCTGAGTGTCCTACGCCCCGTGCTTAAGAAAGGCGATCCTAGTGTGTGTACCAACTATCGCGGGATTAGCCTTTTACCCATCGCATACAAGGTCCTGTCTAGTGTGTTATGTGAAAGACTAAAGCCCCTTCTGGCGAACTTGATTGGACCTTATCAGTGTGGCTTTAGACCTGGTAAATCCACCACCGACCAGATATTCACGCTACGACAAATCCTAGAGAAGACCCAAGAAATGCAGATCGATACCTACCATCTGTTCATCGATTACAAAGCTGCATTTGACAGTCCGATACGACAGAAATAGTTGGATGCTATGGCTGAGTTTGGTGTCCCCGCAAAACTAATTCGACTCTGCGGGATGACACTGACGATGACACTGACAATTCTTCAGTGAAAATTGGCAAAAATCTGTCTGAGCCATTTTCTACCAAGCGAGGCTTTAGACAAGGCGATAGTCTGTCCTGCGATCTCTTTAACATCGTAATGGAATGGCACCATATTTAATAAAAGCCACATGTTGCTCGCGTATGCTGATGATATAGATATTATTGGACGTGGATTGGGAGATGTTACTGCGGCTTTTTCGAGCATTGAAAAGCAGTCGGCTGAAGTGGGTCTGGTGATAAACGAGGACAAAACCAAGTTATTTGTTTCAACGAACAAAGAATCCACTCGTCTGGGACGCTGCGTGAACGTTGACAACTATAACTTTGAAGTGGTAGATGATTTTGTCTACCTTGGCTCCGCCATAAACAAAAATAATAATGTCAGCCTCGAAATCAAAAGACGAGTTTTGATCGCAAACCGCTGCTACTATGCGCTAAGCAAGCGATTAAACGACAAGGCGCTCTCTCGAAGAACAAAGATCCAGCTCTACCAGACTCTGATCCTACCTGTATTGCTCTACAGCGCAGAATCATGGGTAATGACACAAGCGGATCAATCTATTCTGGGAGTCTTCGAGAGAAAAATACTCCGCAAAATATTTGGACCCATCATCGTGAACGGCGAGTACCGTCGTCGAATGAATCATGAGCTGTACAACGACATCGACGTGGTCAAGCGCGTTAAATAGACCGAATGCGCTGGCTTGGACACGTTGTACGAATGGACGAAAATGCTCCGGCTCGAAAAGTCTTCGGCAATAAACTCGATGGGCGGCGCAGGAGGGGGCAACCAAAACTCCGATGGATGGACCAGGTGACGGAACTGTTAAGCAAGCTTGGTATGACGAACTATCTACGGAGCGCAAAAGACCGAAGCGCTTGGAATGGTTTTCTACGTGCGGCTACTGATAGATGAATTCCTGTTGTTGCTGCCAGCAAAGAAGAAGAAGATCACAACGGGAATCATACCAGGACCCATGTGAGATGTGTTAAACTTGGCTGCCGAATTAACTTGACCTAACCTATTCCTACTGGAATCCGATGTATTTATTACCATAGTATGAATTCGTACGAAAGATATTCCCTTCCGTAATCATACCGTGTACGTCTTCCATTACAAGAGTAACATCTAACACATCTGGTCTGGATTTAGTTGAAAAAGTAGGTTCATTAGCCCTGCCCTACACACCATGTTCTTTTTTTTTATTGGTATCGGAGCTACTTCATGGCCTGCATACCACCGATTACTTCAAACAAACCCTTCTAGTTCTGATGTTCCCGGCACAAGGTGGCGGCATATTGCCAATTCTATGACCACCGCAACAGCCATACTGGGTTATAAAACACCACGCTTAGGCAAGCCCTGGTACGATTATAATAATAAGAAACGCCTATTTAGGTGGAAAAAGCGTCTGTCGAAGAAGAGAGACGACCAGAATAACTAAAATTATAGTGATAGAGGTGAAGCCCGAAAGTTCTACCGAAAGGTAAAAAGATAAAGTTTTGGAACATGGATTCCCACCTGTAAAGATATAAACTGAATCTGGTCACGGACACTCAGAGTGTGGTGCAAATATAGAAGGAACACGTTCTCTGCTCGTTTCCGAAGGCAGCATAAGTGACGAAATCACACCAATGTTAGACGACGGCGTAGATTGCCCACCACCGAGCCAAAACGAGATCAGCACGGCTTAAAAATAATAAAGCTGCGGGAGCCAATGGTCTGCCGGCAGAGTCTTTTAAAGTCGACGGCGATGAGCTAGCAACATGCATGCACCAGTTCAAAAATGTCATGACATGCTCATGATGACATAGATATCATTGGTCGTTGGATTGCGGCCTTTTGGCGCATTGAAAAGCTGTCGGCGGAAGTGGGTCTGGTGATAATTAGGACAAAACCAAGTTATTTGTTTAATGACCAAAGAGTCTACTCGTCTGGGACGCTGCATGGATGTTGGGAACAATAACTTTGAAGTGGTAGATAATTTTTATCTATCTTGGCTGCGCCATAAACAAAAATAATCATGGCAGCCTGGGAATCAAGAGACGAGTACGAGACGATTTAATGACAAACCCCTCCCACTCTCTGATCCTACCTGTCCTGCTCTATAGCGCAGAATCTTGGGTAATGACTAGGGCGACCATTTTTCAGCACGAAAAAAACGGTTTTCAGTACTTAAAACAGCATGAAAAACCCTTGAAATAAGCACGATAGATTTTATATTCAGCATTTATAATTTTTTGTATTTATTAAAAAACAAACAAAAAACAATTTCACATCTATTAAAAAAGTAATAAAAACAATAAGTAAATTAACCAAAGTATTCAGTCGTGTATTCATACCAAGATAGTAATTTTAAAACCAAAAAAAAAATTTGCTCAAAGTGAGATTATACCTTGGTCAATGTCACGATTACAATTAAGCACTAAGTGCATTTTTAAATTTTCCAAGGTGAAACTTTTACGTTGGTTTGTAAAAAAATTTCCATAGAAAAAACACGTTCCACGTCACACGGTGAAACGGGAGCGTATTTAAAAAATGTTGATTCAGCAGGCGAATATTTTCCCATAAACGCACTTGTTGTTTTGGAATTTTTAAAAATAATATTGTTGATTTCCACAAAGTCAGGATTTCGAGCAAGAACGGCCGTAATTTTTTTAAAATAATTTTAATCAGATGTTCTTCTATAGCATGTTGAATTGATTTTACTGTTTCCAAGCTTTCATTCAATGGCAATCCGCTTGACTCAATTTTTGTGATGGCATGCCAGATGCACTTAAAGTTAATTTTTATGAAGGAAAAGTCGGATTACAAATTTTCATTAGAAAGAACCTCTTTGCTTTATCGCAATGCTTCAGAATCATTTTCGTTAAACTCTTGAATGACTTCCCTTGTCTTCCAAATAATTAGTATAATACCCCGCTGCTTCCAACCACGTTCCTCATCGTGTCGTTATTGGTTTAGGTTATAGAGGCACATTAGGTTTCATTAGTTTAAATTTTTGTCTTCTATAAGGCGCCTGAAAACTATAGGAATATAACGAATCGAACGATCTAAGCTATCAATAAAAATAGGGCTATTACAAAATCTTGAACACAAGCTGTGTGTAAAATAAGAGGATAGTTTGCAAATTGAATTCTACCTGTCATTTTTAATGAACCGCAAGGGCTTGTGATATGTAAAAATTTTCAATTGATAGAAACATATCTTATCAAAATGTATCAAAAATTTAAATAAGGGCAAAAACAGCATGAAAAAGCACAAACCTTTTAAATAAGCAAGATCGCTTGAAATCGTTAAATTAAGCAGCATCAGCAATATTCAGCACGTGCTGAAAATTGGTCGCCCTAGTAATGACACAAGCGGATCAATCTATTCTGCGAGTCTTCGAGAGAAAAATACTTTGCAAAATATTTGAACCCGTCATCGTTAACAGCGAGTATCGCGAGTACAACGACATCGACGTAGTCAAACGCGTTGAAATAAACGGTATGCGCCGGCTTGGACACGTTGTACAAATGGATGAAAATGTTCCAGCTCGAAAGGTCTTCGTTAATAAACCCGATGGGCGGCGCAGGAAGGGGCGACCAAAACTTCTTAGATGGATCAGGCGAAAGAACTTTGTGTAACTATCTACATACGGAATGCAAAAGGCCGAAGCCCTTGCAATTCTTTTCTACTTGCAGCTACTGATAGATAAATTTCTGTTGTTGGTTCCAATAAGCCGAAAAAGGAGCTACCCCATGGAGGGTAGTATTTATGTGAATCCGCATCCACTTTTAAGTGTTTAAGTGTTCTCCACACAGGGCTTTTGGATTAGGACCACATCCACATCGTCTTATGACAGACGTCGCAATAAAGTGGCAGATGCTACTTTGAAATTATAGAGGTTGATCTGAAGACCCCTGGTATAATTTCCCTTATGAAGCCTGGTCGGGCATTCGTCATAATTAAGAAGATTTTCCTCACCTGGCAGATAATTTGGTTCCGTTTGCAGATTTTACTTTTCATTTAAGTTACCGTTGTTTATATTATCCTTTATCCTGCCATAGCTGTACTAAATAGAGAATTTGGGCACGATCGCGTTCGGTGCATTTACAATATTAATTATTAATATTATTGATAATATTAGCTTTACTAAATACAGAATTTGGGCACGATCGTGGTGGGTGTATTGATATTATTACTCGATTTCTTAAGTGGGCGGAATGATATATTTGTATGGGTGGTACCAGAAGGGGCGTGACCATGTAGCCCATTTGCAATACCGTAAGTAGTTTTATGCAAATATTTACTCGTGCAGTTACAAAACATCTGGTTGCGTCTTTCGAAAGTTATCGAGCGTACAGATAGACAGACAGATGGACATGGCTCAAACTTCTGAAAAAGTCATGAATCAAGTTTGGTTCAAAGAAACCTAGTAAGGGTCTACTGTGACTCCTTCTGTATGTTACACTTTTGTCAATGGCTCCGTTTTTTACTTTGGTTAGTTTTGCCTTCGTACTCAATATTGACTATTGATTTCCTGTATTTCGTTTCCTATATCCTATCGTTTTTGATGCATATCTCCTATAACGACTTTGAAGATCATGAAAATTTTTTATTATAAAAATTTACTTTTATTCACAAACAAAAAATATAATATTATATTTAAGTTTTTGTGATGTTCTGGCATTTGGCTTCCTATCGGAATAAAAGCATATCATTGTTCGTGATTTATCACACGCTACTTTTCGTAAACGTAAATTGTGACACTTGACTTTTCATAGACATTTTCTTACCTTACAAAGATGAAACCGATTTTTAAAAATTTAAAACACATAAACACAATTTTTAAATCTTTTAGTTTTTTTCCCCCAGGACGATTGGTAATAATAACTCTCCTAACATTTCGCAGACCCCACCCAATGGCCTATACATATCATCCCCTTAATAAAACAATAGGGTATAATTTTTTTGGTGTTTTGAGAAAATCGAGTTTAAAGTTATCATCGAATCGAATGTCTATGAAATTTTTAAAGAAGAAATTATACACTATTTTTTCCAATGACCTTTTGACGCACTTTGTGGAAGTAGACTTTGACGAAATTTTGACCAGGCATATCATCATTGATTGATGGATATTCTAAATACGCAATAAAAAATTTATGGTATATGAGCACATACACTATTGTTATATTAAGGGGACGATATAATGTGTGCAGTGATCTCTTATATTTTATTTTAATTTTTTTTTTTTATCACTTACCCTAGCCAATGCCTACGATATGAATTCAAGTAGATGTTTATGAATCTTACAAGAAGTTCGACTCACTGAGAAGTCATTGTAAAATCACTTCTAATATGTAACAATCAAACAAATTAACAAGGGAGACTGCAGCTAATTAAAATCCCATATTGATGTATTATGCACAATCTAGGCTGACAAGTAAATGAATAAAAATGACAATTCGCTTCAATTGTCAAACAATATATCATAATGTTTACACAACTAAAATTAGAGAAAACATGACATATGTATGTCTGTACAATACATATTTCAAATACTAATAGAAATATGGTAAATTCGATTGAACACAATATTTCTAATGTGTTGATTTCAAAACAGACATGAACAGACGAATACATAAATCTAAATTTTACGAGAATTAATAATAAAATATAAATCACCAAAATATTGACATTGACACATTCAATTATCAATTGACAAGATTATGTTTGAGATACAGCTACTTCAGTTTTTATGGCCAGCAATTTAATTAGTTTCGTCACACTTTCCATGATTTATGACAACTGTGCTGAAACGGGTCAACGCAATTTACCATCACAGCCTCCACCACAGTTTGATACACTCACTCTAACCAAATGTTGCAAAACAATTGTAAAAAAAAACAGAAAAAATTAACAATTCACATTTCCAATGTGCTGACCTGCATTACACACACAAAGAGGTTGTTGTAATGCATCCAACCAATTGTCCAAATTTATGTTTTAATCATAATTTACATAAAAGATCACGTCCGGCCTGAACAAAATACACCGAAATGTTATGGATACTATACAAATGCGCCCAGCTAGCGAGCGCATAATAGGCAGTCAATTAAAATTTTCATAACACTTCAAATGAATTTTGAAAATCTATCGGCAATGCGTGATTTAAAGGTCTTCACTTTGATTGGATTCGGTTAACAAGAAATTAACTCAACACCCACCCAAGAAAATGAAGATTGGCTGCTTGTTGTGGTCTACTCCAAGTGTAGAGAAAATATTGTATATTTTTTTAATATTATAATTTGGTGCAATTTGTAAACAAACAGCAAAATTACATACATATATATTATTAAATGTAATTATCATTATTATCGACTTTTAACAATGTAAACGATTTCAATTAAATACGAAATGAACTGAAAATGATTGGTAATGAACGAATACAAATTACATTACAGTTGTGAAATTTTATATAAAAGTAATAATTTATAATTTGTGTCAGAATCACTACGAAATGTAGATACGTTTGCTATTCTCAATTATAGTCTTAATGTCTAGATTCAAATTTAAATGAAGTGGCGCTAGTTAAAAAAATTAAATACGTATTATTTGCCAGAGTGGACCAGCGGCATTGTCAAATAACACGTACAGTCGAACTTCTCTATAACGAAGTTCTCTCTATAAAGATTTTTTTTCAATATCACTACACTTCAAATGTTTTTCAGCAAAATTCCAATGAATTATGTACACACAAAGGACATCTATGGAATCAAGAAATAAAGCCTCGATTGAATTGTGTTCCTTCCCCCTTAGATGTGAGGATTTTGTTGATGAACGGAAATTAAAGAATTTAAAGCAAACGCGAAAAACGTCGTTCTTCAATTTCAAATAAGTTTAAATGCTTATATAAATTTGTGTATCAAAATAGCTTTTAAATTAAATAAAAATAATCTGTAGTTTCTCTATAACGTTGCAATCGGCGATCACCAGTCACTACTTTATAGAGAAGTTCGACTGTATTTTTTTGGTGCCGCAGTAAGCAGGTAAAATGTTTCAGAACCGCTGGAGCGAACAAAGTCGTGAAGAACTATCAACAAACTAAGAGCAGAGGAAAGATACATTTTTATGAAATAAGCAACATCGCAGATATCAATGATACAAATCTTGAATTTACTCAACAAACCTCGATATCGACTGGAAACTTCAATATGAATGTAAAACCCACTGACCTAGTTGAAGTTATGACAACCATTGTATCCCTAAAAGGAAACAAACCTCCTCGATTTTCAGACGATATATGTATAATGCGCGAGTTGTTCGTGAACGGCACAGGAAGAAGAGACGAGAGGCAACTAGTCTTTTTAGACGGAAAAAGTAGGAGCTGAAGAAGAGACAGGATGAGTGCACAGAGTTGCTCTGAAGTAGAGGAGAAGACCGAAAATTCTACCAGAGATTTAAGGCGTGAATAAGTGGAATAGGGTTGTCCTCCTGCAATGACAGCGTTTTAAAGATATGGAGAGAACATTTCAGAAATCTGCTGAATACGGGCACGTCTCCAGTAAACCCCGCTCCAAACCATGACGATGAAATAACAATACCCGCCGTAAAAATAACAAAGCGGATGGAGCCGATGGTCTCCCGGCTGAATTGTTTAAGGCAGGTGGAGAGGAGCTGATTAGGAGCATGGGTGAGCTCATGGAGAAAATCTGGCTGGAGGAGAGCATGCCCGGGGATTGGAGTCTCAGTCTCTAATGCCCAATATACATAAAAGGAGATCGTAGTGGGTGTAAGAACTTCCGTGGAATAAGCCTATTACCAATTGCGCACAAGGTCCTTTTGAGCATAATGTGTGAACGTCGAACGCCAATTGTAGAAAAACTAATTGGACCATATCAGTGCGGCTTTAGACCTGGTAAATCTACGAAGGATAAAATATTTACTTTACAACAAATCCTGGAAAAAAACTCATGAAAAGCAGGTCGATATCTACCACATCTTTGTCGACTACAAAGCTGCCTTCGACTCTGCGATTAGGAATAGGCTATATGAGGCCATGTCTGAGTTTGGTATTCCTGCAAAACTAATTCAACTTTGCAGATGTAACTTGGAAAAGACCAAATTTTCCATTAAGATTGGTCACTCTAAGCCATTTAACACGGAAAGAGGTCTTAGGCAGGGCGATAGCTTGTCCTGTACAATATTTGATATAGTTATGGAGAAGGTGATGAGAAAGCCTGTTGTCAACATGTCTAGCACCATAATCCGCAAGAGTCACATGCCACTTGCATATGCCGATGATATAGACATCATTGGTCGAAATCTGCGGGATGTTACTGTAGTTTTCTCATCGATAGAAAAGGAGTCAGCAAAAATGGGCCAACGAGAACAAAACAAAAATAATGACTTCAATGAACAAAGAGTCCTCTCGTTGAAAATTATTCTTTTAAGGTAGTAGATGAGTTTACCTACCTCGGATCTTCCGTCAACAAGAAAAATAATGTCAGCCAGAAATTAAGCAGAGAATAGTGCTAGCCAATAGATGTTTTTACGGACTTCGGCAGCACTTTAGTAACACCACCTTACCTCGAGATACGAAGAAACAGCTGTACCAGGTGTGAATTTTACCCGTTCTATTGTATGCTGCCGAATCGTGGGTTCTTACAACAACGGACATACAAAACCTTGGAGTATTCGAGAGAAAAGTACTTAGAAAAATATATGGACCTATCTGTGTCGATGGCGAGTTTCGCCATTGGATGAACCATGAGCTGTATGAGCTTTACCACAACATCGAAGTAGCGAAAAGAGTCAGAATGCAACGATTTTGATGGCTGCGACATGTTGCCAGGATGGATGTAAATGCTCCAGCAAGAAAGGTTTTTGAAGGACGGCACAGAGCAGGGAGACCCAAACTTCGTTGGAAGGACCAAGTGGTAGGTGACGTGCCACCATCTGGTAGAACTAACTGGAGAACGCACGCAGAAGGCCGAAGCGTGTGGAATTCTTTAATACTTCAGGCCTCTAATTTATGAACCACGTTCGTAAGTTGTAATGGGGCACTTAAGTAAGTTAGTAAGTATATGTGTATAATGTACCTCAGACACTCCGACTTGAAAAGTAAATTATATGAAAACTAGTACAGATACTCAGGTAAACCAGGTAATTGCTTAAGTTTGGAGTTATTGAAATTAACCGATTTTTAATTGAAATTACTTATATATTACTATTTTCCTGAGTTTACCACACTTAGCCATAATTTCTGTCGTATGGGACTGTCGAATACAGCTTTGTAATCGATAAACAGATGTTACGATTTGTCGTAGTGTGAATATCTGGTCGGTCGTTGATTTATTAGGTCTAAAGCCACACTGATAAGGCCCAATCAGGTTCGATTAAGTTAAGAGCTTAAGTCATTCACATAACACACTAGACAGGACCTTGTAAGCGATGTGTAAAAGGCTGATCCCGCGATAGTTGGTGCACTCTACTAAGCATAGGACATAGAACACTCAGATTCCAATCATTGGGCATGCATTCCTTGAGCCAAATCGTGTTTATGAGCTGGTGCATGCATGTTGCCAGCTCATCGCCGCCGACTTTAAAAGCTCTGCCGGCAGTCCATCGTCTCCAGGAGCTTTAGGGTGGCGGCTGGCTTTTAGCTCGGTGGTGGACAATTTACTCCGTAGACGTGATTTCGTCACTTATGCTGATTTCAGGAACGAGTAGAGAATAAACGTGTTCTCCCCATATTTGCGTGTCCGTGTGTCCGTGATTAGATTTCTTTCTCTGTGGATTGAATTATCGGTGTAGAGTACACCAACAAATTATTCGTCATATATTATTCTGGTGCACTTAATTAGTTTATAAACAGTACCCATCCACCACTGGATTTCCTATCGAGTAATTGCTGAATAGCCCCCCTCCACTCAAATGGCATTCCAAACATTCATGTGTACCGGGAAATTGTTTCAACATTCAGCCAATTTTACAGATGTTTCAACAAATCATGATCATAGATTTCATTTCACAGATTTTGTAGATAAAGAAATTGATAACGCACAACATGTAAATTCTTATTTCCACTCATAAATAAATTGGGCGGAATTGAAGTATAAAAAAAAGTACAAGGTCACATAGGATTTTATTGCCATCGCATTGCTTACAAGTTGCTTGGTATTAACGAAATTTTATTTTCAAGTGCTTTCACATCGAACTCAACTGGATGGGAAATCTTTGTAACAAAGTGCTCCTCTGTCGGTCAGAAATAATATTGATGCATTAATAAAGTGAATTCATGGAATAATTTGCATCATCACACCTGTAATAATAGTTTTGTACTTCGTTAAATGGGGCACGATGAAATACATATTGCATTGATGTAGAATTTCTTAATATAGCGGAGATCCAACTAACTTTGGAGTGCACTATAGTTTTAGTTGTGCCGCTAAGAGATGTTAGATGTTTTTGTTGGAATAGAAATATTGGAAATATAAATTGGCTAAAATGTGTATGACAAAATACCCTCTTCAAGTAAATAATAAATTTCGTAGGGCATTCATTTAATAAATTTGTAAGTTCGTCGAAAAACTGAAAAAGCTAACAATTGATTGGATTGACCTAAACATACATAGTGCAACATGATTCTTTTGCGATAATAACTGGTAGACATAACAAGTACATTTATGCAATTTTTGTCTATATATATTCACTAATCCTCCCATTGTGCGAGTAATGGTATAACATGAACACATTAATGACGTCAATCACATGAATGAAAAATTAGAAAGTTGCAATTTATGTTTATACAAAATACACGTGTATATTTGTAATTTATGCCGAGTATGTATTTTTAGATTTTCTCTCATTTTCTAAGGCATTTAAACCAATGAATTAATTTCAGTCAATTCAAAATAAAAAAAAGATGAAAGATTTGAAGCTCCGTTGTGAACTAAAATGAAGTTAAATTGAACTTCTTATTTGTTTATAAATTGACCTGGTATAATAATTTCAGTAATACGCACAGTGGCATTTCGGCGGAAAAAATAGGGTTTTTCAACTTTCCAATTTCAAAATTTTAATGATGTGGTTTTGTAAAGAAATATTTGAATAAGAAAAATTCAACAAGGTTTTTTATGAAAATTTTAATTTTGTAGTTAAAAAAACTAACAGAAGTCAACAGAAATTTATTAAATGAAATTACATAAAAAATATTGTCCAAATAAAGAACATTTTGTATGTGTACTGTTGTTTTATTTTTTAGTGAAAACATAGCACTTTATAAAAAAAAATTATTAAAATTGAAAAAGTAAACTAATTATTATACTCTATCAAAAATTATACTAAAAAAATATAAATTTTTCACTTTTTGATGGAAAAAAAACTTTATGTGCTTTGCTTTGCTTAGCCCTCTAACTATAAAAAAATTAAAGGTCCGAGCCTGTACTTTCAATTAAGAAAAAAAATAACCGCCAAATACCGTCCCTTTTAGTAACATCGATTTTAATGCATGCATTTGTGCGATATTTTCGGTGTATTTGAAGGCTAATATCTTTCGCGGAGGGTTGTTGGGGGTATTCTCGTCTTTTGTATGGAGACAACACATGCTTAACTTTTGAATAAAAATTAACATTTTTTAACTTATTATACCATCACCCTTAGGGATGAGGGTATATATCATTTGATACGAAAAAAAGTGTAACGCATTAAAGGAGACGAGTTAGAACCCAAGTATCTTAAGACCAAATTCGTTTCAGGACTTTTTAAGACGATTGAGCTATGTCCGTCTGTCTGGCTGGCTGGCTGGATGGCTGGTCAGCAGGATAACTCGAGTAAACCTTAACGGATCGGTATGAAAATTTTTCAAAACGAACTTATGGGATTGTAAATGGGCAAAATAGCCTCACCCCTTCTGGTACCTCCCATACAAAATGACCTATTTTTGGATAATTTATATTTCTTTCATAACTTCCAAACGGTCGATCGTAGGATATTTAAATTTGGTCAGTTTATTTATCTTGCAAAAGTAGACAAACCCTATGAAAACCGAAACCTTCGCCATACCCCTTCTGGTACCTCCCATACGAATGATCTAATTGACCATTATAGTTTTACATACATATCTTTTTTTGTAAGTAAACTTAATGTACTCAAATTTTGAGTATGATGTTCGCTTATGAAAATAGGACTCAGGAATGAATATGGACTATATCGGTTTACGCCTTCTGGTACCTCCCATACAAAATTACATATTTTTGTAAAAGTAATATTTCTCCTATAACTTCCAAACGGACTCTTGGGGGGTAATGAAAATTGGTCGATTAATTGATGTTATTATAGGAGGCTAAACCCCAGAAGACCTAACTATTTGACACATCCCTTCTGGTACCTCCCATACAAATGACCGAACTCACCCCATAGTCTTACAAACATATATTTTTTCTAAGTAAACTGAATTCAGTCAAATTATGAGTAATTTGTACGCTCATGAAAATATGAATCAGAAGTGAATATGGACTATATCGGATCACCCCTTCTGGTACCTGCCATACAAAATGACCTATTTTTGGAAAATTAATAATTCTTCCATAACTTTGAAACGGACATTTGAAGGGTAATGAAAATTAGTCGGTTAATTTATATTGTCATAGGAGGCGAAACCTCAGAAAACCTAACTATTTGACACACCCCTTCTGGTACCTCCCATACAAAGGACCGAACGCACCCCCATATTCTTACATTGTAACGTGACGCTAGGCGTCCGTACATATATTCACCTACATACACAACTCTTCCTCTGAACAACCTTTGTTTGACCTTCAACATCGCCAATAAACTCAACCTGCATACATACGTTTAATTACTTCGAGCACAACAAAGGCCGAATGGCAGCAACTCCAACTACGCGAGCGGCCACCTATAACCTTCATTTACCCTTCAATATTGCTTAAAGGGCAAACATCAATTCTACCAATCGGACGACCGCTGCAAACGACGCGTTCGGCAATGCACACAGCAGCCACCAACGACACATTCGGCAATCGCCACGAACGGCTAATGAGCGCGACAACGAACATCCAACCAAACACATTAAGGAGACGACATCACTAGGGAAAGTGTTGTTCAACGCTGTGTGATGTGCTGTAACATAATTCTCATTACATCGAGAGCTCCACTTACTTAAATGATCGCACATTTAGCTTGGTATTTTGTCGGTTGCTACCGCAGCGAAGTTTATTGCTAAGTTGCTTTGTACCCGATCTCCCTTGCCCTTCTCAGGGCAAACATTTATCGAAAGAAATATTCTTTTGTTTAATCGGACTTCGGTCTGTTGAACCAACTGCTGTTGGTTTAACCCAAACTCCATTGGTTGAATCGGACTTCGGTCTGTTGAATCGGACTTCGGTCTGTTAAATCGGACTTCGGTCTGTTGAATCGGACTTCGGTCTGTTAAATCGGACTTCGGTCTGTTGAATCGGACTTCGGTCTGTTGAATCGGACTTCGGTCTGTTGAATCGGACTTCGGTCTGTTGAATCGGACTTCGGTCTGTTGAATCGGACTTCGGTCTGTTAAATCGGACTTCGGTCTGTTGAATCGGACTTCGGTCTGTTGAATCGGACTTCGGTCTGTTGAATCGGACTTCGGTCTGTTGAATCGGACTTCGGTCTGTTGAATCCAACCCCGGTTGGTTGTACCGACTCGTCGGTTGCTCAGATTTCGGTCTGGTACACGAAGATACTCTTCGTTCCCGTAGCATTGCATTAGAAATAAGCACCGTAGCATTTTGATACTAACACTCCGTCGGGTACGATTACTATTTCGGTTGCGGGTACGGAATCGATATAACTACGAGTTGCAAAAGTCGATCTACTTAGGGACACGAGTTATCATCACGATCCTGAATTGCGGATACCAAGCTGATTTACGACGAAAGCCGAATCATCGAAGAACACGAGGTATCAACACGATCCTGAGTTGCAGATATCAAATTAATTCACGACAAAGGCCGAATCATCGAAGGACACGAATCATCAACACGATCCTGAATTGCGGATACCAAGCTGATTTACGACAAAGACCGAATCATCGAAGAACACGAATCATCAACACGATCACGCACTGCTGATATAAACCTAAACCACAGACAAACCCGAATCATCAAGATGCACCAGTATTGCTGATATGAACCTGATATGAATTGTTGACATTAACCCGAACCACCGACGAACCTGAGTCATCAATCATCACTTCCTGATTATTAACCTGAAACCCCGACAAAACCCGAATCATCAATCATCACTTGCTGATATTAACCTGGAACCCCGACGAAACCCGAGACATCAATTATCACTTGCTGATATTAACCTGAAACCCCGACACAACCCGAATCATCAGTACGCTGCCAAGCTACTAGTACGAGCCTGAACTATCGAAAGTACCCGAATTACCACGTTCCTGAATACCGAAACAACCCTGACCTATCTGACCTCTACAGTTTTGGAATATAAAGTTCTCGATCACCTCAAATCGATCGTTCCATAAAATTCTCGAAACCTGTCATCGTAGTCAGAAGCCACATCGATATTCGTCGAGCGTATACTAAAAGTTATCGATAATCTAAAATCGACCTGGGTACAAATTACCGGACAAGACAACCACGCTATCACTGAATCTGAATTGTTTCGTATCTAAATACTTTATCCAGTAGATTATAATTTTGAATTACACCATCAATAAATAATATTGTTATTTTGCCCTAGTCAGGGAAAATCTACTGAGTTCTTATTCCGTAAGGTTTTGTGGGTCCTTATGGCGACCCTGGCGACGACTGGACTTACCTCAGCCGACGAGAAAACCACGTTACAACATACATATCTTTTTTTGTAAGAGCACTGAATTCAGTCAAATTATTCGTAAGTCAGGAATGAATAAGGACTGTATCGGTTCACCCCTTTTGGTACCCCCTATCAAAATTAATTTTTTTTTTGAAAAATTAATATTTCTTACATTAATTCCAAACCGGCACCTTACCCCCTACACAAATAAGTAAAGTTTTGGACGATTTTGCATCACAAGCAGGGGAAAAATTATACATATGTAATTTTATTTTAATTAAAAATCTATTCATTTCAAAAACTCATGACTTCAACAATATCTTATATTGGGTGATGGTATCTATCAGTCAGTCTACCTGACTGAAATTTCTGTACTGGTATGAAATTTTCATATGATTCTAGACAGGGAAGAAAAACACCTTAAATCTATAATTTTCAATGGGCTTAACATCTAATGTAGGCGTGGCATACCCAATATGTTTAATTTTTTTTCATAATGAGAACTCAAGTAAGAAGTGTCCCGAATTTTGGCAAGTGCAGTTATATGGGAGGTGGGTGTGGCAGTAGGCGATTTTCCAAGATTTTTTCAGAGAAGTGTTTCTGCAAAATTTCATTGCTGTACGACCACTCCTATTTTTTTCCAAGAAATGTATGGGGCGGTGCCACTGTGATACGTGGTGCACTCAATAGGCAGACAGTTTGATCTACCGATGACCATTCCATTAAATTTTAGATTTTATATCAAATTCCAATTTGCATAAATATACATATATACGTACAATTTTTTGCAGCACAGTGATTCTCGCTATTTTCCCGAGTACTCACAATGTTAAATTTCCATAATTTATATGTCGTTGTTCTCAACATTTTAATACTATCACATTGACCAGCTTAATTTTGCCAATTTCGTAGAACTATGTATTTATAAACATTTCTGAATGATTCACGATTAAAGTATGTTTCCGTAGAATGTTTGAACCCCTGCTGATTTGCTGTTGTCATAATTTGATTCTATTTAATATTGTAGTACACCGTGTTTGTTTACAAGTAGAACATGCATCTTCTTAAACATAATGCCACACACGCACACAATCGCCAGAAAGGCGAATTTCTTCCACTTTTGCCGTGGGGCAAGGGTACACAAGTGGCATTCTCCGCCGACAAATTAACCCAAAACAACATAATTTGATATTTCGAGATACATTTTTACTATCGATTGAAGCGAATAAGATTTTGTTTAGCACCCCCATTGAATTTTCAATTAAGATATTTCAATATTGATTCGAATGTTGCCTACTAGCGTCGTTATTGCATTTGGACCTTTGATGTCTCGAATGTCGGCCCACAGACGGACTCTACAAATGTCTGCCTCTACACCGGCATGAGACGACCATTAATGTTTCAGCAGGTTGCCACATGAATGTTGGAGAAGGCGCCTTTTGTGTGCAAAACAAATATCTACATAAATAATGGCTATTATTAAATATTAACTTTTATTAATTTGTGTCTTCACAAATTCGGTTGGCCCAGGGTCACCCTACATGAAGCAATATTTTTGAAAGAAGCCACATTCATATCTTTTTGGACAGTTCAGAGTTTAGTTGAAAAATTTCCTTTTTCAGTCACGTAAAATATTCAAACAAAATATGAAAGAATATGTTTTTGTAAAAGAGGCATTAGAAGGGGCTTAGTTAGATAAAACCGTTACAGTTCTAAGTTCATTTGTTTGGAGTTTTTCCACTATAATATAATTGGTTATTCATATAATAATAATAAGTTTGGCATGGAGAAACATAAAACTTACTTCACAATTTGACTATGGGTGTTAAGTTTTTTAAAATCATAAGCTTAAGGAATCAGATTACATGCACACACCAATACAGGCAAATCAATGTATTTGTGCAAAATCATGTAACGGCGCTCGGCTCTCGATGTCCATCAGCAATGATCGAGAATCAAAGAAGCTTCTCCAACTTCCCTGTAATCAAAATATTTTCTAAAATACAAATTAATTGTGAATTGTGTTACTGATTTTTATTCTTAGTATGTGGTTGGAGATGTAAAGTGAAATTTGAATCTCAAGCCGACTCACAACCTTCACGTGGTGGCACCTGGACAACATTGTTTCGTGATATTTTTATCATGAATAGAGGCAGATAGTTAGAGACGAACACTGATGATTGGAATGACCACGCCTTCTGGTCTTATACTGGCTATGAAAACACGAAAAAGTAACAAACGGAACTCCCCAAATGTTTGACGACCTGCGCACCTGCAACGCCCAGGCACTTTATAAAGAAGATACCACTATCCGAGGGGCAGAGCTGACATCACCGCCTGCCAGGAGATGAGATGGAAAGAACAGAGATGCACGCGACGTAACAATTGCGATATCTATTATAGCTGCCATGGGGAAAAGCTCAACTTTGGAAGTGGATTCAATACTGTTAGTGATCGAATAGTCACAATCCGCATCAAGGCGAAAAAATATTATTTTACGCTAATTTGTGCACATGCCCGACAAAAAATAATGACGATGAGACTAAAAATTCATTCTACGAACGCTTAGAGGAAACATACGACCGCTGCCCTGGCCACGACATTAAAATTGTCCTAGGATATTTTAATGCAGAAATAGGAAGGGAAGATGTTCTTGGTCCATCGATCGACAACGGGTAAAGGCTGGTAAGCTTGGCAAATTCCATGCAAGACATGCATCCAGAGTCATGCATCCGTGGTGCTAACATTGGGCCGGATCATTACCTCTCCTAAGGTCGATTTTAGATAATCAAGAACTTTTTGTATACGATCGGCGAGCATTAAGCATTGAGACCTATGACTGAATTGACAGGATTCGGAACTCGGGTCTATTTAAGATAGTCGGGAACTTTACGAATCGGTCGATTTGAGGTGATCAGGAACTGTATACTATACTCCCAAAACTGTAGACGTCACATCGGTCAGAATCGTTTCGGTATTCAGGGGCGTGGTAATTCGGGTACTTTCGATAATTCAGGCTCGTACCAGCAACTCGGCAGCGTACTGATTATTCGGGTTTGTCGGTGGTTACGATTAATATCAGAAGTATGTGGTCAACTGCGTGAATCGGGTTTCGTCGGGGTTAATATCAGCAAGTGATAATTAATTACTCGAGTTTGTCGGTAGTTCGGATTAATGTCAACAATTCAGAAGGCTATTGGTGATTCGGGTTTTGTTGAAGATTCGGGTTTATATTAGCAATACTGGGTCATTTTGTTGATTCGGGTATGTTGGTGGTTCAGGTTTATAACAGCAATTTGGGAATATATCGGGGTTGCTGGTAATTCAGCTTCGATACCCTGAGTTTTTCAGCAAGTCGCCTTCTGCAGCTCGTGGTAGTATTGATGATTCGGCTTTTGTCGTAAATCAGTTTGGTATCCGCAACTCAGTATCGTGTTGATGACTCGTGTTCTTCAGTAAATCGACTCTAGCAACTCGTGGTTGTATCGATTATTCGGCTTTCGTCGTAAATCAGTTTGGTATTCGCAACTCAGGATTGTGCTGATGATACGTGATCTCCAGTAGATCGACTTCTGCAAGTTGTATCGATTCCGAATTCGCGACCAAATGCTACGGAGCCAATTTCTAATAAATACAATGCTACAGAAACAAAGAGTGTCTTTGAGTAGTTAGTTAGTTAGTTTTTTTATTGTTGTTTGCCATTGAAGTAATTAAAACAGTGTAGATTGGGTTCGTTAGCGATATTCAAGAGTTAATGAAGGGCAAGTATATTATTGATGGTTATAGGTTAAAAGGTAATAATTGTGTAGTTAGCGCTAGAACCGAGTTAAGCCAAACCGAGGTAAGAAGAGCAACCCAGTAGAAAGTGTTTGCAAGACATCCTCAAGGATAGAAGATGCATGACCATAGTAAATCGTTGATGACACTTAGGGGACCGTCCGTACAAATCGTCGACGAAATTTTCATACAAGTGTTCGCTTTGTCATGCACGACCTGATGAGTGACAATATCGGTCAAATTTTCGTTGACGCCTATACAAAAGACCTGACGCCCACACAATCATGCACGACCTGATTGGTGACAATGTCGGTTGAATTGCCGTTGATGACTATATAAGCGACACGTCGTCTTGAATTGTCATTCAAGCCATATTAGTAAAAGATGGATTTTTAGCTGTATTTTTTTGCTTTTTATTAGTATGACTAATTGTTAATAATTTTTGGAAATTACTGACCAAGAGAGAAGTGAAGGATATAAACATTTATACGGCATTCATCTTCATTCGAGATTTCAAACTTTAAAATTGCTGATGTTTACTCGACCGTTTAATAAACTGAAAATTTTTTACGTCAGATTCCATTTATTTTTCCTTTGATTTTGTTGAATGTTTTTAATGCACGACAACATCAGTATTTTGTCGGTGAGCTTGTCGTCAACCGAGTGTTTTGACGACAAGTACATCAATATTTCATATTTTTCTTCCTTAGATTTTGTTTATTGTGTTTGATGCACGACAACATTAGTAGTGTCCGCTTTGTCATGCACGATCTGATGAGCGACAATGTCGGTCAAATTGTCGTTGATGCCTAAATAAGCGACATGTCGCCCACACAATCATGCACGGCATAATGACCGACAATGTCGGTAAAATTGTCGTTACCAGTGCTTAATAATTTAAAATAACAAATTGAAGTAGTTTTATTGAATACGTGCGATACATGAACCGTCACCTACTGCTGTTTCCAACAAACTGAACATTTTTTACTTCTATTTTCCTCTCTTCAATTCTATGTCGTTATTTTTCCTAGAAATTGAACTTTTTTGTTTGATGCACGCAACATTAGTATTTTGTCGGTCAGCTTGTCGTCAACCGAGTGTTCTGACGACAAGTACATACATTTTTCACATTTTGTCTTGAGGACAGCGTTGACGACAAAGTCGTGTATGATGAAACTTCCTACTGCGAAGTCAAGTGGGAGGCGAAGAGGTGATAACGAGCATGTACCAGATCCTTCGTACGGTTTGGCTTAACGAGTGCACGACCGATGGCTCCAATCTCGGTGCATTATGCCTTGTGCTGAAAAAGGGAGAACCAAGTGTGTGCTCCAACTACCTATTGAGAGTGATATGTGAAAGACTAAATCGAGTGTTATCCCACCTGTTCGGGACTTAACAGTGCGGCTTTAGACCTGGTAAACCAACAACTGACCAGATATTCACACTATGGCAAATCCTGGCGAGAACCCAAGAGAAACAGATCGATCGATCGGTGAGTAACACGAAGTCTTCATAAAGATTGGCAAGGACTACACTGGGTCATTTTATACCAGACCTAAAACATGGTGACAGCCTATTGTGTCACCTCTTCAACATAGTGATAAAGAGCAAAGCTGCTGTAAACACGAGTGGCGAGGTATTCAACAAAAGCCACATGCTACTTGTGTAAGCTGATGACGTCGACATCTTCGGCCAAAAATTGTGGGATGTGACTGCAGCCTTTTCAGGTATACAAATGATATAACTAATGGTCGAAGAAGAGTTCTGCTTGCTAATGGATGCTATTACGGACTTAGCAGGCGTTTAAATGACAGAACTCTCTCTCTCTACGAACAAAAATCCAGCAATACCAGACACTGGTTCTACCTGTCTTAATATATGTATGAAAATGCTCGAAAAGTCTTGGACAATGAAATCGATTGTCGGCGCAGAAGAGGATGGCTAATACTCCGTTGGAAAGACCAGGTTACAGATAACCTTGAAAGAACTTGTTGTGACGAACTGGAGAAGAAGCGCATATGATACTTTTCTATATAATCTCAATATACGATTGCAGAGAAGTGCCGGCTAAATAAGTAAGTAATGAAGATTTTTGTTAAAAAACTAAATTTTTTCATACTTAACTCAACTTACCGAAGAGAGTTGACTTTATTGAAATCATATACCTATATATTGGGAGACTCTTTCAAGCCGCTAGCACAAATGTGCTTCAATTTGTTCTGTCGTTTCTACTGTTCATCGAACATCATTTTGGAAAAACTTTCAAAGCGGATAAGCTTAAAAAAGCTGTTAGGGTTTCACGGATGTCGTACACCACCACGCTATATACTGATTCATAAAATCACAATGATATCAATACACACATCAACCACAAGTCGCTGCCTGTTCTCGTTGGCAATCGATTCCACCACGATGACAGAATTATTAATTCTTCCAAAAACGATCAAACAGAATACAAAATGCACCACGAAAGCCACCAGAATATTCCTATGGTCAAATCACATGACTTCTTGTTATTCGCAGATTATTTAGATTTTGTTACGGTCGGTTGCCGTCCGTAGGTGTAGCCCTCCCTCGAACCCAACCCAATTTTTCAAATGGCAAAAAAAGCAGCATAGCCATTGCCACCAGCGAACGTCCCAATAAACTTGACAAAAACCCCAAAAAGAGTCCGCTGAAGAAATCTCCATATGATCGTAAATATTCCGCCAATTTTAATTATGACATTATTTATGATTTTTATGAGTTCATTAGAGAGTGTAAAGTGTCGTGTACTTTACGGCCCCAGAGGACAGACGGTGGTCTACTCTGGTGCGCTGGTGGACGTGATAGATGGGAAGCCTTGAAATTATTTAAAAAAAGAAAAACAAAGTAAGAAATGGGCAATGTGTGATATATTCCCATATATTGCATTATTTTGTGTTTGCCATAAAATCGTTAATTTGTCATATGAAATTATTGAATTGGCTTTTGATGTCTTAATGCGATGGCAAAAAAAAGTAAAAAAAAGTAATCCAAATTGTGTGAGAAATTGCGGATGGTGCCATCAACACTGCAATTTATTTGAAAATGAAAGAAATATTAACATGAAGGTAACTGTTGGTAAAATCCGAAAATGAGATATCATTTAAAATATTTCGTACCATGGAGGAAATTACCTGTCCAGGATATAGATGGGTTTAAAGTATATTATATATTTTAGTTCATCGATAAGCTATGATTTAAAGCACACTTGTTATGCCAAATCGTTGATGTACTCCCTACCCTATAACAAAAGCCATCCCGTTTAGTATTTTACTGGAAAAGTTGCCTAGACTTTTGTCGACTGTTACAATACATTCCAAATACTTCCAATATAAATAGTAGCGCCAAAGACCTTTTCAACATATTCAGACAACTTTTTTATAAGTGGACATTATGGTGTTCCTTATATGGGATTTTTGGGAATTTCGTTAAAAAAAAAGGTATTAGTAGCGAAGTTGGATATAGAGCTCCACCTTCCATTTGTTATTTACAAAATTACGAATATGTTGTGCGAAACTTCGCATCGATAGTTAGACGTTAGAGTGTGCCGCAAAGAAGTCAAAGTTCGATTTTTGTGTAAAAATCAGTTTATCGCTGCTGAATAATTTCCTGTTTTAGATAGACGAGCTAGTAATATGCCGTTGAATAGGTGAAGTGACGACCTATATAAGCATATGTTTGAACTTACCATATCTCTTATAAATATCAAAATATTTGATGCAATAGTGGCGGTATTTTTGAAGAAAAAATTAACAAAAATTTTGTAAACTGCTTTACGAAGAAGGTTATTGCAGACCACCATATATTTCCAGAATTTTGCATACATCAAGTCAATGTCTACAAAAAAGGATATGTGCGTAATTTCTATGTCCAACTTCGCAACTAAAATCTTTTTTTTAACGAAATTTCCAAAAATCCCATATAAGGAACACCCTAGTGGACATATTTTTTAACACATATTTTCTAATTTCGTTTTAATCTTTCAAAAGTAAAAAAGTAAAAAAAAGGACAAATCAATTTTCATAATTGGCTAGTTTTATAAATATAAATATTATTTAGTATTGGGAAATAAACTTACGAATATTTCTGGGTATTTCGCGGTGAATTAAATGCGATCCTCAAAGTGTATTTGACAATATTAAAACACTTTAGCATTTTAGTAAAGTAAAATAAAAGAAGATTTTTCACTAATCATCAAAACAAAACAATGAATTTCAGACCTAGCTAAAAATACTCCTTTTTCATATTTAAAAGCAATTTAAATTATCTCTAGAAATGTTTCTGCGAAAGCGTATTACTATAATGTTTACTCTGTCCAACAATCACAGGCACATTTACATTTTTGCCATAGAAACTGTCAACAATCTCAAGTTACCATTCTCCTTCCATAGTCATATTTTTGGGCTACTTTATCTTGTTTGCAAACAATAGAGATTTACATTAGGGCAGAATTTTCATTTTCTACCTGTTGATTTTATGATTGGCATTAAGTCAGGGGTACGATCCCTCAAGTGGTAGGATTAACATTACAATAATGCTACTTGAGAAAATGGATTACTGAGAGGGTGTGGTGAAGGATTGCTAAACAAACGCCATTACAAATCTTGTTACAACGACAAGGATCACTCCTTTTAATCTAGTAAGGGATTATTGGAATAAGGATGATTTACGATCAGTTTATGATTATGTTTAAGATACACTTTCGTACAAACATCTAGCATGATGGGTAAACTGTAACAGTGTGCCGTTTAGGGTTGCCGAAATCACAGTTTAATTTATGTTTTCAACACATTACATCAATCTGAACAACCAACCAAGATGACAGTGTTTGGTGCGTTTTAGGTGCAACGGTTTGGTAGTGCAATAATTTTAACATTGACAGTGAGCGGTATTTTAAGCAACTTTGCAATGCTATATGCAAATTAGATGACAGCTGATATACAGAATTATTTGGGGTTTTTTCTTTTTAATTTTTTTGTTTGACGATTTTAAATTACACTGTTCTACAAAAAATAAATATTTTTAATTTTTTTGGATAACTGAATTGTGATTCCTATGGTTATTAAAATCATGATTTTAGAGTTTCTTCGTCAGGAGCAGTTTTTTAGTAATTTAAACTTATTTTTTGGCATTTATTTATGTTGCATTAAAATACATTTTGCCTAAATGTAATGAAAACTTTATTTGATCCAACAGATTATTTTTTAAATATAATAACCGATACTAGTAGAGCTAAAAACGTGCTTCTGACACCCGTCAGAGCACGGCTTACTGTGAGGGGCGAAACCTAAAACCCAGGCACGTCAGCTCAGAGTGAGCGGTATCGTGGTCAGCGTCTGACCCAGCCGCCCGGCTGCAATAAAATCCTGGCAGGAGGAGAAAACTGCGACGTAGTGCGCTGGGCTTGCAACCCGCCACTGCCGTTTAAACTATTGCAATGAAAAGAAGTAAAATAAGAATAAAACGGACCCCCCAAAATGTTGACGACCACAGCAAACGAATTAAGGACCATGATTTGAGGATATGCATCTAGAAAGTTAGGTGCCTCCATCCAACTGGCGGAAGTTCTCGAAAAATACAAGGCTGACATAACCGCTTTGCAGGAAATCCGGTGGACGGGACACGGGTGCTCGCGCATGAAGACGTGCGAAATCTACTATAGTGGCCATGCGGACAAGCACGAGTTTGGTTGTGGATTTGTGGTTGGCAAGAGACTGCGACACCTAGTCTCAAGGTTCAACCCGGAGTGTGAACGTATAGCCATCATAAGAGTCAAAACTAAGTTTTTCCACATAACACTTATATGTGCCCATGCTCCCACAGAAGAGAAAAGCGATGAGGACTAGGCTAAGCATGGCGAAAAACGTACGTAACCAGGCACAGCGAAAGCTGGACATCGGTAAACTGCGGACCACAGAGGTAGCGGACGCCTACTCCAACCACCTAACTCAACTGCTGCGGAATGCTCCAACCCCTGATAATATCGCCTCGCAGTGGCAATATATAGCCGACTCCATAGAACGGACTGCGAGAAGCATACTTGGGTACTCAAAGCCGTCTCAAGAAGACGCCTGGAACGATGATAAATGTCGCAATGCCACGAGAGAGACGGATGCTGCATACAGGGCAAAACTGCAGCCAATGGCAACGCGAGCTTTTCGTGAACGGCACAGGGAGAAGAGACGAGAGGCAACTCGTCTTTTTAGAAGAAAAAAGAAGAAGCTGAAGAAGAGGCAGGATGAGTGCACTGAGTTGCTCCGAAGTAGAGGGGAAGCCCGCAAGAGAGTTAAAGCGAGAATGCGTGGAACAGGGTTGCCCTCCTGCAAGGGCAGCTATGGTCAGCTAGTGACGGACCCGGATAACGTTCTGAAGATATGGAGAGATCACTTTAGAAATTTACTGGATACTGACACCACTCCAGAAGACCCCGCTCCAATCCATGACGATGGTATTAACTGTCCACCTCCGAGCCAGAGCGAGATACGTATGGCCATCTCCCGCCTTAAAAACAACAAAGCTGCTGGAGCCGATGGTCTCCCTGCTGAATTATTTAAGGCTGGCGGGGAGGAGCTGATTAGGAGCATGCATCAGCTCATGGAGAACATCTGGCAAGAGGAGAGCATGCCCGGGGATCGGAGTCTCAGTCTGTTATGTCCCATATACAAGAAAGGAGATCGTAGTGAATGTAAGAACTACCGTGGAATAAGCCTATTACCAATTGCGTACAAGGTCCTAATTGGACCATATCAGTGCGGCTTTAGACCTGGCAAATCTACGACGGATCAAATATTCACCTTACGACAAATCCTGGAAAAAACCCATGAAAAGCAGATCGACACCTACCACCTCTTTGTCGACTACAAAGCTGCCTTCGACTCTCCGATAAGGAATAGGCTTTATGAGGTCATGTCAGAGTTTGGTATTCCTGCAAAGCTGATTCGACTTTGCAAATGTACCTTAGACAACACCAAATCCTCGGTTAAGATTGGTAAGGATCAGTCTGAACCATTCAACACGGAAAGAGGTCTCAGGCAGGGCGATAGCCTGTCCTGTACACTATTTAATATAGTTATGGAGAAGGTGATGAGAAAGGCTGGTGTCAACATGTCTGGCACCATATTCCACAAGAGCCACATGCCACTAGCCTATGCCGATGATATAGACATCATTGGCCGAAATCTGCGGGATGTTACTGCAGTTTTCTCATCACTAGAAAAGGATTCAGCAAAAATGGGTTTAGCGGTCAACGAGGACAAAACAAAAATAATGATTTCGACGAACAAAGAGTCCTCTCGATGGGGACGCAGCGTGAACGTTGACAATTATTGTTTTGAGGTAGTCGACGAATTTACCTACCTCGGATCTTCCGTCAACAAGAAAAATAATGTCAGCCAAGAAATTAAACTGAGAATAGTGCTAGCCAATAGATGTTTCTACGGACTTCGGCAGCACTTTAGTAACACCACCTTATCTCGGAATACTAAGAAACAGCTATACCAGGTGCTTATCTTACCTGTTCTGTTGTATGCTGCCGAATCATGGGTGCTTACTACAACGGACATACAAAACCTGGGAGTATTCGAGAGAAAAGTACTCCGAAAAATATATGAACCCATCTGTGTCGACGGCGAGTTCCGCCATCGGATGAACCATGAGCTGTATTAGCTTTACCACGACATCGAGGTAAATAAAAAAGTCAGAATCCAACGACTTCGATGGCTGGGACATGTTGCCAGGATGGATGTAAATGCTCCAGCGAGAAAGGTGTTTGAAGGCGAACCTGAAGGACGGCGCAGAGCAGGGAGACCCAAACTCCGTTGGAAGGACCAAGTGGTAGGCGATGTGCCATCATCTGGTGGGACTAACTGGAGAACACACGCAGAAGACCGAAGCGTGTGGAATTCTTTATTACTTCAGGCCTCAAATTTATGAACTACGTTTCGTAAATTGCAATTGGCCACTTAAGTAAGTAAGTAAGTAAGATGCAGGTTAGAGTCTACGAAACAGCGTATTGAATATATCGGTAGCTTTGAATATAAAAACTTACCAACAAGCTTAAAAAATTCGCAAAGTATATCAGTTTTTAAAAAGAATATGAAAGAATATATACATCAAAATTTACGTGTGCTTCTTATGTAATATTAAATTATTGTAAATTTTTTTTTTATTATCTTTACTTAAATTACTTTTAATTTAAATTTTTTTATTAATTTGATTTATAAGTACATGAGATATTATGTTGCCAGCAAGCCTCTATAATGCCACATGGCGCTGAGGCCAAATTCAATAAGCTATGTATTGTACAGAATAATAAATAAATAAATGAAAGAAAATGGTAAAATCAATCGAAAGTTGTCGAAAGTCGACTACGACATACGTAATAAATGCGTCGTACAAATTTACGCACTGACAGAGCCAAGCAAGATCAACCAAAACTGCATAACTCTCAAAAGCTACACTAACATCCATTAAAAAATCTGGATTTCGTTATTCTAATGGGTGATGTGAACGCCCAAATCGGCTCGGATAACACTTGGGTAGACACGGGTTAGGACAAACGAATTGAGCTGTGCAACAACAACAACCTTGTGATTGGTGAATCAATATTCCTACATAAGGGGTGTCACAAAGTTACTTTGGCGCTCGCCAAATAATATAACTGAAAACCATATCGACCATCTATGTATTAGCAAGAGGTGGAGAAGAAGGCTTCTAGATGTTCGGACTTTTAGGATCGAACCATTTTCTGGACATTGCTCGAGTCCGCATGCGAGTAATAGCAATCCGCAAGCAATCTCTAAACACTAAGGCTCGATTGAATGCTAATGAATTAAAGAACACAAACATCCTTTCAAGATTTGTGTCACACTTTAGAGAGAATATACCCTCTGTGGAATCATAAAAAATAAATTCGCCGAGGCAAGGCGAGATCACTCTGGGTTGGTGAAGCATCAGTAGATCTCATTGAACAGTGATAATTGCCTGAGATAGAGACCGCACTCGTTATGCAAGGACCCAACGTGAGTCGGCATTTAGAGCTCACTACAACGCCGAACAGACAAACGGAATAGGTTCTCATATCGCGCAAACCTGATCGAAGACGTTGCTAGGAATAATAACCTCAGAGACCTTTACGACATCACTTCCAAACTTGCGGTACTCGACCAATGCGGGATAAAATGGAAATTTTCATGCATCTGAGAATGGCAAACTCAACAGGTGGCATGGACCCTTTTTGGACATACCTAATTGCTTCCCACAGGCACCGAGGAGATCATCCAGGCTGTACAACTAAATCTAGCAGTCCCCACCTACCACTGCTCTTCCTTGATGACGTGCTAAACGCAACTCTAGCAGAAAATCAGGTTTGCCATATGACCTGTCCAGTCACGTAGAAGAACTCGCCTATGCTGTTGCTGTTGACATCGCTCTTCTCTCCGTCAAGAAGTCTGACATACATAACAAAATATATCCCCTCAGCCAGAACGCACAATCTGTCGGCAAAACGGAAGTCATCTCTACCAGCGATTCCATTATAAGACTACATATTTACCGTAGAACAATTCAGTTCAATAGCCACTTCAGGATGGTTGGATCCATATCAACTCTTGTCATAGGGTGTTTGACTACATATGAAATTATGTGAATCTAAATAAGTGTGTAGATAATTTTTCCGAATTGCCTCCTAATATGTCTTGATAAAGTCATCATCTTATTTTGGGTAAGTAAATGTAGACTACAGACACCTGCTGACATTATCAGCTAGTATACATATATTCCTTATCTGATTCGACACACATAATTATTCAATGTCATTTCCGAAACAACAACATATTTTGATGAACTAATTCTTAGTTTCGTATGACTTGTGATTAGAATCTTGCAATTCGAGGAGGGCATGGTAACCACATAGATGAAAAGAAACAAAACATTTATATATCATTTTAAAGCAAAGTATCATCTTAATGCAATTTATACTATCAGAGAGAGAGAGATATTATAGTTCCAAAATCAATTCGATATTAAATAAGTAAATAAAAGTAATAAACAAATAATAATAATTTACAGATATTATTTTGTTACCTTTCTGTAAAACTGCATGACTAAACTGACTGTTTTATGATGGTTGTGTGCGAAATATCTTTACAAAAATATTTTATTTTTAGTTTCAAGCTGCTACTTCACTGTACTATTCTATTCCATTATCAAACAATCCTCGTACACATTAGGCAAAAGTGTTCACATGACAAATTTTCAAAATCAAGTTCATAGCCAAAAAATTAGTTATTTACACACATGTGTATATTACTATCAATATTTGCCATATTTTTAACAGCAATCAAAATATGAAATGTTGTCGACTGCATGGTCCAAGAAATATGCGTTGCTAACATGTTCAGAGCTGCCTCAAACAAATTCGCATACTTCGAGACAATTCAGCCGATCGAGGTGTGCGACAACCAGCTGAACAGCTGCTTTCCACTTTATGAAAATGAAATCTAAACGATCTAAAACGACAAATTGGATTTGAATTATTTTAAACTTCATAAAGTGACACTTAAGTAGCGCAATAATAACAAGAGAATCGCGTGCTTATCTTAGATAAAAGAATTTACACCTTTGAATGTACAGTAAGTGACCAAAATATTATGATCCTTACAAAGATTTTAAATTACAATATGAAGTGAGATGATATTGGTAAATGGTTTACAATGTTAATTGGTTAATAAACTAAAACATATAAAAAACTAACGACAATCCATATCATATGTAACGTTCTCTATCTTCTTAGGGAATTTCTTATCCATTACTTCCAAAAATCATTGATTCTTTTATATGTATGTATCCATCATTTCTATCTAGGCGTACTATCGAATATTATTTTTCGCACTTACATACCAATATTTGTGTTAGTGTAACAAATTTAGTCCATACGACAATGTCAGTTATTTGAATTGGGCTTAAAATACGAGTACACAATTAATCGTGTACATTTGTTGGGACTTGTACATATGTATGCAGACAATGTCTGCTAGATATGTATGTATGTAGTACTTTTGTACGCATGAACAGATGTGTGAAATGTTCTATATACGTAGCACTCAATACGATTTTCAGATTATGCTAAAATACTACACAGTAACAACAACTACAACAATAACATCAATTAACTTACGATAGAGTAACTGATACCATTTGAGTAAGCGGAATGGACAATATCCTCTCTAGAAGAGGGCCTTATTACTATGGGATACAACAAATCCCTATATACTTTTGCTTGTTAAAAATATCTTGATTAATCGAAACGAAAAACCAGTACAGAAATTTTAGTCAGGTAAACTGACTGATAAATACCATCACCCAATATAAGGTATTGTTTAAGTCTTGAGTAATTGAAATTTATAGATTTTTAAAATAAAATTACTTATGTATTATTTTTTGTCTGCATGTCTTATTTTTTTTCGTAAGTCAACGTTCAATGATCGCTTACCTTGGCAAAATTTGTCTGAATTTAGTGTACATACATAAATGATACGTATGTTAAGGGGAAATATTACATATATGAATATGTGACGTACCAGAAGGGGTGTGCCAAATAGTTAGGGTTGCTGAGGCTTTGCCTCCTATTACAAGATGAAACTGACCAAATTTGATTATGTCGGTTTAGAAGTTATGGGAGAAATATTAATTTTCCAAACAAAGTCATTTTGTATGGGAGGTACCAGAAGGGTGATCCGATTTATTCCATATTCATTTCTGATTAAAATCTTCATAACCGTACACCTTACGCAAAATTTTACTGAATTCAGTGTACTTACAAAAAAGATATGTATGTGAGACTATGGGGGTGGATTCGGTCATTTGTATGGGAGGTATCAACAAAGGTGTGTCAAATAGTTAGGTTTTCTGAGGTTTTGCCTTCTATCAGAAGATAAATTTACCGATCAATTTTCATTACCCCCCAAGTGTCCGTTTGGAAGTTATGGGAGAAATATTAATTTTCCAAAAATAGGTAATTTTGTATGGGAGGTACCAGAAGGCGTCCATGTTCATTCCTGAGTCTAATTTTCACAAGCGAACATCATACGCAAAATTTGAGTGAGTTCACTTTACTTACAAAAAAGATATGTATGTGAGACTATGGGGGTGGATTCGGTCATTTGTATGGGAGGTACCAGAAGGGGTGAGTCAAATAGTTAGGCTCTCTGAGGTTTCACCTCCTATCACAACATAAATTTATCGACAAATATTCATTACCCCCAAATGTCCGTTGGGAAGTTATGGGAGAAATATTAATTTTTCAAAAATAGGTAATTTTGTATGGGAGGTACCAGAAGGCATGAACCGATATAGTCCATATTTATTCCTAGTTCAACTTTTCATAAGCGAACATCACACGCAAAATTTGAGTGAATTCAGTTTACTAACAAAAAATATATGTATGTGAAAGTATGAGGGTCAATTCGGTCATTTGTATGGGAGGTACCAGAATAGGTGGGGCAAAGGTTTCGGTTTTCTTAGGGTTTGTCTACTTTAGCAAGATAAATAAACTGACCAAATTCAAAAATCCTCCAGTTGTCCGTTTGGAAGTTATGGAAGAAATATTAATTTTCCAAAAATAAGTAATTTTGTATGGGAGGTACCAGAAGGGGTGGGGCTATTCAGCCCATTTACAATCCCATAAGTTCGTTTTGAAAAATATTGATACTGGTAAATTTTCATACCGATCCGTAAAGGATTACTCGAGTAATCCTGCTGACCAGCCATCCAGCCAGACAGACGGACATAGCTCTATCGTCTTAAAAAGTCCCGAAACGAATTTGGTCTTAAGATCCATGGGGTCTAACTCGTCTCCTTTAATGCGTTACACTTTTTTTCGTATCAAATGATATATACCCTCATCCCCAAGGGTGATGGTATAATTAGTATGGAAAATTTGAAAGTTTAACTAACTTTAAAATACCCTCGTTAATCTTTTTCGAGCGTGTTAATTTTCAGTATAAACAATGGTTTTATAACAAATTTTTAAAAAATAAATTTGTCAAAAATTTTCATGGTTTAAGAGAGTTCACGGCGCAAGGTATCCCATGAGACGCTCACACATTGACCGAAAACAAACAAATGCAATTAGTCTCGCTTAAGACGCTAGTTGTTAGCACGACAATAAAATAAATGTATTCTTTCGGTAAAAATGAATTCTAATATGTATGTATGTACGCACGGCAGTAATAAAGGGTGATTAAATTATAAGGGCCGATGTTTTATGGGCTGGCGGCATCATCGGGCTGTATTTTTTTCTAAAATAAGGCCGGTCAGGCAATTACTGTGAATGGTGTTCGCTATCTTGAGATGGTAATGCATTTTTTATGGCCCGAATTGGAAGATATGGATGTGGACGATATGTGGTTTCAACAGGACGGTGCCACTTACCACACAGCTAACTTAACAATAGCTCTTTTTCGCGACAAATTCAATGGCCGTGTTATCTCACGTGGTGGCGATGTCAATTGACCGCCAAGATCATGTGATTTGACACCTTTGGAGGGCGATATTTTAAAACGTAATAATTGTTATCAGTACTGTAAATACCACGTTTTAAAAAATCATCGACCGAAAACTTCTAGATGTGACTGCAGCCTTCTCTAGCATACAGATCGAATTAGCAAAATGGTTGTTATGGTGAACGAGGAAACAACAAAGTTTTTGGTTTCAACGAACAAAGAATCTACTCGTTTGGGACGCTGTGCAACTACAGAAGAATACTTCATGTTAATAGATGTTATTACGGAATTAGCTAGCGATTTAATGACAGATTCCTCTACCGACAAACGAAAATCCAGCCATATTAGGTACTGATTCTAACTGTCTTGATGAATGACGCAGAATCAAGGATCAGAATCATGACACCAGCGCGTTGGTTTCATCACCGCGTTGAGGGGGATGAAACGGTTCTGGCAGTATTCAAGAGGAAAATACTCCGTAAAATATATGGACCCATAACGCAGAGTATCGAAGTCGTATGAATCATGAGCTGCACGAACTGTATACCGACATTGACGTGGTCAAACATCTTGGATTTTAGATTTTTTAGTTTCGATTTCATACTTTAAGTAAAACTGCCCGTGATTTTAATTCATTGGCAGTTTAAATCCATATAAACATTGTGCATTATTGAAATATCTTGTTCGATAGGCACACAAATGGAATATTAACATTTAATTCTAGTATCATATGCTATATATGGTCGCTTCAGTCTTGTTATAACTAATATATAAGAGTTGTTAATTTCTATTTAAATTGACTTTTCAATCCCTTTTCAGGTACTTTCTGAAAGGCCTTCCATGCCGTAAATTCGCTACTGTGTGGTAGCTTAACACACACAGCAACATATGATAGTTTCACGCGCACTCCCGCCCACCCATCGACACATCTAACTAATCTTAAGGAAAACAACACATGACACAAATACAAAATTGAAAGTAACGCAGAAAAAGAAACCACAACAAAACAAATTACTACAAATGGTACTACGGCATGATAATATGTATGATAGAAATGGTTATCGTAGTTGGCTAACTCAGACGCGTTTTTCTAGTACGTACGAGAATACGTATTTATATTGTCTTCGTCTGTTTCTATCTGCAGGTTGATTACACTTTACGATATCGTATAGCCAGGGATGCCAGTTTATTATGTTGTTGAAATTTCAGCAGTCTCAACGGTTTTTTGTGTGTATTGAGAAAATTGGTGTAAAGGGAAATTAAGTTTATAAGTGAAGCACTGAGATTTGAACTGTTTATATGAGCTGAGAGTATTGTTATGCATACGGGGCAAAACTGCAGCCAATGGCAGCGCGAGCTACTCGTGATCGGCACAGGGAGAAGAGACGAGAGGTAACTCGTCTGTTTAGACGGAAATATAAGGAGCTGAAGAAAGGACAGGATGTGTGCATAGAGTTGCTCTGAAGTAAAGGAGTAACCCGAAAATTTTACCAGTGTGTTTGGGCGAGAATGCGTGGAACGGGGTTGCCCTCCTTCAAAAATAGCGATGGTCAGCTAGTGGCAGAACGTTCTGAAGATACGGAGAGAACATTTCAGAAACCTGCAGGCTACGGACACCTCTCCAGAAGACCCCGCTCCAATCCGTGACGATGGTGTTAACTGTCCACCCCTTCTTGTCCCCCAGCTAAATGGTTAAGGCAGATGGAGAGGAGCTGATTAGGAGCATGCATCAGCTCATGAAAAACATCTAGCTGGAGGAGAGCATGCCCGGGGATTGGAGTCTCAGTCTATTATGATCCGTATACAAGAAAGGAGGTCGTATTGAATGTAAGAACTACAGTGAAAGGAGGTCGTATTGAATGTAAGAATTACAGTGGAATAAGCCTATTACCAATTGCGTACAAGGTCCTTTCGAGCATATTGTGCGCATGTCTAAAGTCACTTGTAGAAAAATTAATTGGACCTTATCAGTGCGGCTTTAGACCTATTAAATCTACGGCGGATCAAATATTTACTTTACGACTTACTTACTTACTTAATTTCCCTTTACACCCCATGTATTAGGTATGGGATAGCTTCTCGCGTTGTTGTAAATTAACACGCTTTCTATTTTTAGATTCACAACTAAGGGCACCTACTTTTTTTATCGACGAATGCG
Source organism: Muscina levida (assembly GCA_964034835.1). Lineage (NCBI taxonomy): Eukaryota > Metazoa > Arthropoda > Insecta > Diptera > Muscidae > Muscina > Muscina levida. The sequence goes on along the minus strand of OZ035880.1, from coordinate 64,770,311 downwards.
AACGTCACTGTTTGAGAAGCTCTTACTAGACATGCCGATTGACTCGACACTAATACTGCGAAGTTGCTGTCGACAACATTCGAGAGGACCCGACAAAAAAAGAAAAATTTATTTGTTTTTTTTTTTTATGATGACTGGAACCAGGAGTTGAACCTGTGATCTCCCGCATGGTAGTCGCGTGTTCTAACCACTATGCCACGGCCGGTCCCCCACAGGATCATTTCTGTAGTCAGTCTTCAATTACTTTCATTGCAAAATGAAAAATACTTTACGACAAATCCTGGAAAAATCTCATCAAAAGCAGATCACCACATACCACCTCTTTGTAGACTACAAAGCTGCATTCGACTCTCCGATAAGAAATAGGCTATATGAGGCCATGTCTGAGTTTGGTATTTCTGCAAAACTAATTCATCTGCAAAGTCGTACATTGGAGACCACTAAATCCACAAGAGCCACATGTCACTTGGCCGAAATCAGCGGTATAATATTGCATTTTCTCATCGTCAGCAAAAATGGATTTAGCGGTCAACGATGACAAAACAAAAATAATGATTTCGACGAACAAAGAGATGAGTTTACCTACCTCGGATTTTCCGTCAGCAAGAAAAATAATGTCAGCCAAGAAATCAAGCGGAGAATAGTGCTCGCTAAAGATGTTTTAACGGACTTCGTAAGTATTTTTAACCCACAAAATGGGAAGGTTGATGGGAGGTGGATGCCGTTTTTGTCCGATTTTGCTCATCTTAGTACTTTAACTCCGCTTGATTAACAAAAGCTTGCTTACCAAATTTCATATGGACGCCCCCCAAAAGGGGGAGTGTGTATGTGAGATGGAAGTAGTTTTTGTTCGATCTTGCTCATCGTGAAGGATATAAGCTTGAATATCAATTATTAGCTTGATATTTTTAAACGGCTGTAATCACGGTAACAAAGAGACGGACACCCCAAAGAGAGGGAGTTTGTATAGGAGTTGAGAGTAGTTTTGTTCGATCTTTCTTATCTGAGAACTTTACCTTGGCTTGAGGGATAAAAGCTTGTGCAACAAAATTAAGCTCGATATCTCTTAAAGTATAACTAAAATCCCATAGACAGACAGATGGATACCCACAAAAAGAGCGAATTTGTATGAGAGGTAGAAGTAATTTTTGTCCAATCTTGTTCATCTTGAAACTTAACCTCCCCATAAAGGATACTAGAGTGAAAATCTAATTTCATGTCGATGTTTCATAAACTGCAACTATTATCGCATAGAGAGGCAGATGGATAACCACCAAAATAAGGGAGTTTGTAAGGGAGGTGGGTGTAGTTTTGTCCGATCTTTCCCATCTTAGAATTTAACATCCTCTTAGAGGATATAAGCTTGTATTCCAAATTTCAGCTCGATATATCTTTTAACAACTGTTCTTATCGTGGGACAGACTGACGGACTGACTGAATGATGACTCACATTTTTTTCAATGAAATTCGTTGACTACCATAACTCACCATTTTTAGTCATTATACCAAAAGTGGGCGTGGTCAGACTAAAACCACGTCCATCCACAATATTTCGTTCAAATGAACAAAATTTGAAACGCACTTAAGTAATTATTTGTGAAGCGATCCCTTAAATTGTGGATCATCTTTCCGAATTTGATGAAATTTTGCAATCATGTACCTTAAAGTGCGCCAAAAAAGAATAAGTACTTTAATACGTAAAAATGGAGATTTGGCCGTATGAAAACTTTGGGTTTTTTTTTAAAAAAATCTTCTTACTTTGGTCTGGATTGAGGAAATGCACATTTTTTTGTAATATCTTGCTGAAGGATTCTACTTAAAAAAAATCTTAATTCCCCTTTACATTCCATGAATGTGGTATGAGATAGCTATTCTATTTTAGATTAACAACGAAAGGCACCTACTTGTTTTTCGACGAATCCAAACGTCAGTGTTTGAGGAGCTTTTACTAGACATGCCAATTGACACGACACTTTACTGCGTTGAGTCCCACCCAGTAAGTTTCATGGTGTTGTCTCTTCAACTTCTAGAGAAAAAAAAGTAAAATCGATGACAAAAAATTAAGAAAAAATTAGTTTATGATATTGACCAAGTTATCTGCTTTGTTAACTGGTATTGTTATTTTAGAAGATGAAACTCAGCGTTAGATACTATAGCCTGGAAGCTACATAACCCGCAAAAAGAGAAAAATTTAACGCTTATTTTTTGTACAAATATGTCTAACAGGACTAAATATTATACAGAAATGTATAAATTGTAACTTTCCATGTAGGAATTATATGTAATACTTGCATCTTAAAGTTATAAAACTAGTGAAATTGTATATGACAAAATTTGCACAAAATACAAGATTCGTTACGTGGAAGAATGCTAGTACTACTAAACCACTGTGCGCTCCTGTTTTATCAACCACCTTGTATGATGTATGACGTAGTGCCATCAACGCTACGCACTATCTGCCATTTGATATAAAGTCTATATGATCGCTAGTGAGTAGATACTGATCGTAAATTCAAAAAAGAAAACTAATAACAAAATTTATTGAAAATAAATACAAAATTCTTAAATAAATAAGTGTGAACAAAATAAAAATGTATTACATTGTACAGAGCTTAATTTTCCTTATTTAAGCAATCAAAGTGGTGGTTAGTGGTTTGTTGCAACTTTGTTGCCGGCATTTTTAATCTTCTGTGGTGCAAATATGTCCGTCTGCTTGCGTGCTGGTTGCTCGTGGGCGATACGCATGATATGTGTGACAGATAACTGCCGCCGTTGCAGTTCAGTGTTAGCAAGCGAGTAAACGAGATGGCGTTTTCATATTTGATTGACATAGAAAATATTTGCAATCGCACGAATGTGTATTTAAGCACTATGTATTCACTATAAGTGAATCCCATCATTTTCCTGGCCGATTAAAATACAATGAATTTCATTCAGAATGTTGAGCGGTTATAAAATAAATATGACAAGTCAGTGATAGTGGACAAATTGGAAAATATTTATTTTACGTATGATTTAATTATGAAACGAGTATATTATGACTCGTGCTTTCCCCATAGGCATTAACATATTAATACCGGAATAAAGTGCATATATATAAGATTAGAACAGAGTATTTAATTTAGCTTGTTGGGGAAAGCATTACATAAAATTTTAAAAAGAAATAATATATAAATTTTTATGCAATCTAGTTTTTTTTAGATTCGCTTTACTAGGCCCATAACAACGCGTGGATTTATGTTGAATAAAATAACCCCTGATCCAAAACAGATCTAGTGTCATAAAAATTTAGTGTTATTAAAAATGTGTATTTGGCCAAACTTGCAAGTATGTGGAAGCAATCTTATTCTGAATTTTACGTCTCCATATAATACAGAAACGACAGATTCTGTAATTATTCAAAACTTCAGACGGCTTAGGGGTTTTAAATGTCCAAAGCTGGTAATTTGAACACAGCTATCTCTGATTAAATTATTATTATAAAGATTATAAAGATCAAAGCGGAAAAAGTAACAATCTGACCTTTTAAGCCTTCAAAGACAACATTCGACACGAGTGCGAGAACCTGTCGCCCAAAGTTCTCGCCGAAGTGATGAAAAATGCCATAAATCGAACCCGTATGGCAATCTATTTTGACGGAGCCCATTTGGCAGATATCATCTTCTCTCACCATTAAGGATGAGGGTATATATCATGTGATATGAGCAGTGTGACCAGATCTAAAAAAGTGTTGAAGCTAAATCAGCATTAAAATAATGCTAAAAAATGCTAAAACAAAATATTAAAATTTTTTAAAATTTTGTATTTTAATGTTGCCTTAAAATAAAACAATGTTATGAAATAAGTCAACCATGTATTGTTGAGCCATGGAAAACAACGAAAAAAAACAATATTTGAATAAAAAAGAAAAAGTGGCCATTCAATTCAATATCACATTGGTTTGTACATACATACAACATATATGTATATATAAAAAAAATAAAATAAAAGTTTAAATAGCTATTTAATAGCAATTCAGTACATTTTTAAATATCATTTGTTTACAAATGATACATTTTAATTATAAACTAAATACATTAACAAATGAATATTCTTCCTCAACTTCCGAAGAGTCAGTCGAAATATCATTATCCTACATGTTTTTATCACATTTTTTGATGAGATCGTTGGTAATTTTAAAACTTTCGCAACATTTATTTATCTTTTTCAATCCTCATCTAATGTAAAGAAGTGAATTCATAGTGTTCAATATCATTATATTTCTAATTTTTGTTTTTATAAGGCCACTGAAAACTCTTTCAACTTTTGCCTTACTAAAAACTGGAAACTGCATAACAAAAGAAGACAATTCCTTGAACATTTAAAGCATTTTTATATTCGTATACACTTATCCAGAAATCAATTGTTGAGTTTTTGTTTGCCCATTCATATGTACTTAGCTTTTGCCATTGCTTTTTTAAAATAGTAATTTCGTCCACGGTGAAATCTTCCATTTGTTGTTCAAAATGTTCTTATAATTTAAATTTTTTAGTTTTGAAACTGTTTTCTACAGAAAAATATTTGTATTATTAAGATTTAGAAAATTTGCTGGCACTCGTGGTATAGGCTGATATCTTAACTGAGCTATAAAATTTCGGCAAGTAACTCTTATTTAATTTTCATCTTCAGAATTGATTACATCTTTCTTTGATTTTCAAAATTCTTCAAAGTTGTAATTAAAGTATGGTGTTGGAACAAATAAATCTTCTAAACGCGAATTTAAGGGCTCAAAAGTGTCAGATTAAATAATGCTAAAAATGCTAAATTAAAAATTGCAAAAGCTACGAAAAATGCTAAATGAAAATTTTGCGGCTAAATACAAAAAAGGAATGCTAAATTTAGCTGCAAAAATGCTAAAATGGTCACACTGGATATGAGAAAAATTTTAACGCATTAAAGGAGTCGAGTTAGGCCCCTAGTAAGTACATTGAGTTCAATCGAAGTTTGCCCGAGGAAAAATTTAATAGAAATATAACTTAGGAATCAAAAATTGGTTATATTATTCTACCCCTCCTGGTACCTAACATACAAAATGACATATTATCCAAAATTTCAAATATCTCTCATAACATCCAAATAAACAACTGGAGGATATTAGAATTTGTTCAGTTTAAATATCTTGTAATAGTAGGCAACATTTTAGGAAACTTAAACCCCAGTCTAATAGTAGACAAAACTTCAGAAAAACGAAACCTTTGTCCCTACTGTTACCTTCTCTACAAATGATGGAATTCACATTTATAGTTTTACATTAAGGTGGACCTTCAATGTATGGGATAACTGGAAACTCACCTCTACTTACTTACTTAGCTGGCACTTCTTTGCAATCCCATTGGGTTATATGCCGCACGTAGAAAAATATTATAAGCGCCTCGATCATCTGCACTTCTTATCCAATTAGTCACACCAAGTTCAGTAAGGTTCTCAGTAACCTGGTCTTTCCAACGGAATTTAGGTCGCCCTCGTCTGCATCGTCCATCGAGTTCATTGTCGAAGACTTTTCGAGCTGGAGCATTTTCGTCCATGCGTACAACATGACTTAGCCAACGCAACCGCTACTCCTAAATGCGTCTGACCACGTCAATGTCAGAATATGATTCATAAGACGCCGATACTCTCCGTTTACGATGATGGCCCCATATATTTTACGAGTAGATTCTTTGTTCGTTGAATCTAATAACTTCGTTTTGTCCTCGTTCGCCGTTAGGCCCATTTTCGCTGATTCCTTCTGTATACCTGAGAAGGCTGCAGTCACATCCCGCAGTTTTCGACCGATGATGTTGACATCATCAGCGTACGCGGGTATAATGTGGCTTTTGTTGAATATCGTGGCACTCGTGTTTACTGCAGCTTTCCTCATTATCATCTCCATCACTATGTTGAAGAGGTCACACTATAGGCCGTTATAGCGTCATTCCGCCAAGGCTTATCAGCTTTGCTGGAATACCAAACTCAGACATGGCTTCGAGTAATTTCTGCCGTATCGGGCTGTCGAAGGCAGCTTAATAGTCGACGAAAAGATGGTACGTATCGATCTGTTTCTCTTGCGTCTTTTCCAGGATTTGCCGAAGTGTGAAAATCTGGTCAGTTGTTGATATTCCAGTTCTAAAGCCACACTGATAAGGCCCGATCAGGTTGGATTACACTGGCTTTAGTCACATAGCATACACGACAAGACCTTATATGCGATGGGTAAAAGGCTGATCTCGCGGTAGTTGGAACACACACTTGGATCACCTTTTTTCAGGACAGGACATAATACGCTAAGATTCCAATCATCGGGCATGAACTCATTAAGCCAAATCATGCATAGGAGCTGGTGCATGCTAGTTATTAGCTCCTCACCACCGGACTTGAAGATGCGTTGTGTCGTAGCAATTGGGGGAGCTGTTTGGAGTAGGCCGTGGAAACTCATCTCATCCATAATTAATAATGAAAATGGATCGGACGGTCCATTATGGTAAATTCCATAACTTCGGTTGTCATCATACATTGGACACGTGAGGAGAGGTCAATTTGTGTTGAAGCGTATTTTTCTGATGAGGCACATTTTCACCTCAGTGGCAGTGTTGGGCGTTATTCAATAAATTTTTATTGAAATAACAAATGAATTTTCAACCGTTATTTGTTATTTGGAATATCGGCAAGGCCACGAAAAATGAAACCACATAGTTTTTTTTTCTGTTACAAGGTCCAAATTTTTTTTTACATTTCAAATGTGAAATATGTATAGAATCTGACAGCACTGTATGCCGGTGCAAAATTTTTGTCTGCTTTGACATTTTACATCCTTTTCATAAGTGGCACGTGCAAGGTGTATTTGGAAAATATACCAATATCGGCAAGAAAGGTAACTTTTGTTGTTATTTCTTTATACTTTAGGCAGATGATTACTTTTTTTGGATAGAATATAAATCAAACTATTGATAAGCAAGCAAATTTGTGTACAAAGCTTGGCTTTTGGACCAATTAGGGCTTATAGTAATCAGCCGCGTTACTGACAAATTTTTATAGAATGTTTTTTTTATGCATTAACTAATTAGAAAAGAGGTTGGATGAGCTGATTTTTTTCGAGTACTTTCATAATCAATGCTTAAATAAAGCATTATTTTCATATAGCAGGGTATTTTTGCAAAAAAAAAAGATTGCGTGACGTTACTGACGAATTTTTTTTTAGTTTTTTTTTTACTTTTTATATCATCACCTTAGGGATGAGGGTATATATCATTTAATACGAAAACCAGTGAGAAAGTCTCAGTCGGGCAACTTTCTGTTATATTTATATTATTACCCGATTTCCAAAGTGGGCGGAGTGGTACATTTGTATGGGAGGTACCGTAAGGGGCGCGGCTAGACTTTCAGTTTTTTTCTCCGAAACTTTGTCCTGTTATAAGTTAACCAAATACAGAATTTTCTTACCATCGTGTCGAGTGTATTGATATTATAACTCCATCTCTTAAGTGGGCGGAGTGGTACATTTGTATGGGAGGTACTAGAAGGGGCGTGGCAAGACTTCCAATTTGTTTCCAAAATTTATCCTGTTATAGCTTTACTAAGTATAGGATTTGGGTACGATCCCTTTGGTTGTATTGATATTATTACTCGATTTCTAAAGTGGGCGGAATGATGTATTTATATGGGAGGAACCAGATGGAGCGGGGCTATGTAGCCCATTTGCAATACCGTAAGTAGTTTTAGGGAAATATTAACTCGTGCAAAATTTCAAATCGTGCGCACCAGCCGAACAGCCAGACAGACAGACGGACATGGCTCAAACGACTTAAAAAGTCATGAATATAATTTGGTTCAAAGAAACCTAGATTCTTAAGTAACTTCTTCTATGTGTTACACTTTTGGGTCGTATCAAATGATATATACCCTCATCCCTAAGGGTGGTGGTATAAAAAGGTCGAAGCAATGAAAAAATTGAGGGCTAACAGAAAAGAGGAAGTATAGCAGTATGGAACTGCTTCGCAATGTCGCACGGAAAGAGTGCGTAGACAGAATCGGAGCCACAGTAAAGTGTGTTATACGCAATCAAATAAAAGCTCGTCACTGCATAGTAAACAGTGCACGGGAATTCGTTGAGGCGTTCCAACATACACAATCGCTAATATTAGTTGCGGAAGTTGCTGAAGAAAAGTTTAACAAATTTAACACCATTTTGGATACGGCCACAATTTTCGCAAACGCAAAAAATCATTTAAGAGATAATTAAATTAACTAACACCCTATCATACAAAATTCAGCTCTAAAGGGCAAGCCCGATTGAGTAAAATTTTTTTTTATGAGATTATTTTCGCACGGTTTTGTCTTAATATCTCCCCAGGTTGCATCTTAAAACTGCTCTACGATGATTTTTTGGTCGTTTAGGGTCCCTCTATTAACCCAAAAAATTCTAACGAAATTCGTACGTGTGACGTTACTGACATTTTTGCGTAACGTTACTGACGCTGCTTTTATGGCGTTTACGTTATTAAAACATAAAATTTAAGCACACCTTTTGGATAAAAATCATCTTTCATCCTTTCTTTGTTAAATACTGGGCAATTATAAACATGAGCTCTTTTCAATTCGCTTATTTTTACACAAACGTTCAGTAACCTCAAAACACACTGACGGCTTAAAATGGTCATAACTTCACAACAAAACGAGATACAGCAAAATGAAACAACAGTTATGATGAGAACTTTCATATTCCGCACTCAAGTTGGGACAAATAATTGTATTTAGTAAAGATATTGACCAAAATATATACGCGCGTGACGTTACTGACGGTGGCCTTGCCCATATATTGATTTCAAATTTCAACTGTTATCTATTTATTTGTGCCTTGAATAAGTAGTAGTCATTTGGTATTTGTTATTTGCCATACAAATAAAATATTTTTTGATGTGAAAAGGTAAAAAGAATAATTCAACAAGTGAGCCAGAGGAAAATACGAAACAAAAGAAATTTTCACATACATATGTACGTACGTACATTATTAAAATTTTATTTGAAATTTCCGAATGACAAATAAAAAGATTACAAATAAATTGAAGTTATTTATTTTCACAAATAAACAAATACAATTTTGTAGTTGTTATTCCAAATAACAACTAAATCAAATTTATTTGTTATTTAGAATAAATTTTGCCCAACACTGCTCAGTGGGCTTGTAAACAAACAAAATATGCGGTACTGGTACCGGTACTGCATTCAGACCGCGTTACTGTGTGGTGCGCCATACTCCGAACTCCGAACGTACTTGACTATGATCATACATTTTAACCCACTACAATGCACCAAGAGAGCGGCAGGAGCTGAAGTCATAAAAAATTATAATATTGGGGGTCGATCATACATTTGACTCCTATAGGGGCAATTAGAGCGGGTGGTGCAAATTTTATAAAAATTTGATTTTTGTATGGGGATCGGTCATACATTTTACTCGTCTAGGAACATTTAATGTCATCACCTTTGACAACGTCCCGCAGGTATTTTGACCCACCCCACCTACCCTCAGCCTCCAACCACACATAATTAGGCGTTGAGCCGAATCCAAATCTTGTTATGTACTAAAGATCTCCATACAACACTATCGCACCCTTAGTGATGATACGATATTTTGGTTTAGAAAATTATGCACTTAATAATACGTTATTCTGAATTAAGGTTATAACTTGATTATTTTTGACAGTAGAAGTTTACAATTTTGTTCAAATATGTAACATGATGTAATGATTAGTAATCAATAAAAAACTCAATTTCGATTTTTTTGATGATACGTTGTTTTGCATTTTGGGTGACGCTGTATGATTTTGTACAATGAACACTTATTTTCAAGGTGATCACTGTTGGACCCACTGACAAAATCTTGATGCACTTTAATTCCTTTAAAACACATGATCAACATTTTGGAGGAGATAATTTCAAAATTCTTTAATTTCTATTTGACATTAAGGGCACCACACATTAGTCAAACATAAGCACGATAATGACAGACAAATTGTGTTTTTTGCTTATCAAACACATTTTTAAATTACCACTCGCACTAGGGAGAAGCGACAGCATCGATTAAAATTGGTAATTTGACATTGAATAAATATTATAGTCAAAGGTCTGACTCTTATTTGACAAGTGTTTGGTATTCTCTTATTCAGTACAGCCTTAAACAAATTGTTGACCCACTAAAAAAGATTACAACAAATTTTAGAAACTAAAATTGTCGGTCCTACTGCTTCCACGTTACCGTGGTCGACTACAAGTTACTATTTACTTTATTTCCCTTTACATCCCCCCTGAATGAGGTATGGAATAGCTTCTCGCGTTGTTGTGAATTAACACGCTTTCTATTTTAGATTCACAACAAACGCCACCTACTGTTTACCGACAAATGCGAACGCCACTGTTTGAGAAGCTTTTGCTAGACATGCCGAATGATTCGACACTTATACTGCGATGTTGTCCCCATGCAACTTACATGCGTAAACAACTATTGAATAAATTATCACATAACCAAAATTTATACAATTTTCTTAATTCTACCTAAAAACAACTTACCAATACAACAATTTCTTTTCTAAAGCCATCTCGTCGGCTGTGTGTCGACCATTAATGAATCAATGAGCCTAATACTAAACAAAGACTACAACTACAGATTCAAAAAAACTGTTAACTAACTTTACAATCGCTGTAAAGTAACACAACCGGAAGCGGAAATCATTTAGTAAAAAAATGACAGTGACTCGCCGGTATACATGTTCGCAGCACAACAAACAACCCCTTTTCGCAATGATACCAATCATACTTATATGGTTGTTCGCTTACAACATCGACCCACAACAACAGTGATGCTAACAACAGACACAAACAACTCGAATGCTATATCACATCACTGTACACAGCTAAATGTTAACTTAGCATGATGTATGATGAAAAACAATACTGTCGGGTATTGCTAGCAGCGAACAATTTAACAGTTGTCGAATGTCGCGTGCCAGTTTAGCACTTTTTGGGTTTTAGCTTTTTTTCTTCTTTTAACTTAATCATCAAACTGATTTTATAAAAATAAATTGACAAATTAAGTAACAAACAAATTAATAATACTTAACTCTTTTCGTTGTAACGATATTAATTCCAGCCTTATATACTTTAGGGAATTATTTAATGATATTATTATTTTTATTATGTACTAGCTTTCCGGTTCGCGTTGCTCCGCCGCTACATACACGTGGATGCCTATTGTTTTTAAAAGTAATTTAACGTAGAATTCTACTGGAGAAATCTTCTATATATATAAAAATGGTGGCAAAAATGTATAGTAATTCATCAATTGAGAACGGCTGGCCCGATTTTGCTCAATTTTTTTTCAGTTGTTCGTTATTGCCAGGAGCAGGTTTATGTGAAAGAAAATTTTGGGAAAATCTTCCGGAAAAGTCGGAAAATTGGAAAAATCGAAAATTGGCTTTTTGTATGAAATTTTGTGTGCAATTGTTACAGAATGGCTTTTCGAATAGAAAAATGGAAAATTTTTGTTGAAAAATGTGGAAAATTCTGGAAAAATTCAAAAAGTTTGAATTTGTTTTTTCGACGAATTTTGCATAGTATCGTATGATTTGATAATTTTGGACGATGTAACCGTGAAAAATTTTGGATGATTATTCCAAAATGACTTTCTGAATGGAAACATAAAAAAATTCTCGGTGAAAAATTCCGGAAAAATCTAAAAATTTGGATTTTTTCGGAAACATTTTGCATCGCAAATTGAATTTTTGTATAACATTTCGTGTGTAATTGTTCCGTAGTGGCTTTTCGGTTGAAAAAAATAGAAAATTTTGGTTGGAAAATTATGGAAAAATTTGAATTTTTTTCGACGAATTTTACATTTTATTGTGTTTTGATAATTTTGAATGATGTAAATGTGAAAATTTTAGATAATCATTCCGAAATGACTTTTCGAATGGAAAAATAGAAAAATTCTTGGTGGAAAACTCGGAAAATTCTGAAAAAAACTCGAAAATTTTGGATTTTTTCGACGAAATTTTTCATTGTATCGCTTGATTTGATGATTTTAGACGACATAAAGTTGGAAAATTCGTTGTGATGCTGGGAAAAATTCGGTTTATTATGAAATATATATGTATAAAAACAGTGTGAACAGTGTGTAGTAATTTATCAAGAGAGAACAGCTGGCCCATTTTGCTCAAATTTTATTTAATTGTTCGTAATTGGTATGAGAGTTTTATGCAAGATAATTTTGGAAAAATCCTTCGGAAAAGTCGAAAGTTGGTTTTTTGTACGGAATTTGTTGTACAGTTGTTACGGAATGGCTTTCCGAATGGAAAAATAGAAGATTATTAGGGAAAAACACGGAAAATTTATTTTTTATCGACAAAATGTTGCAATTTTCGCATGATTTGATGGTTTTGAACGATGTTTAGTTGGAAAATTTCGGTTAAATGTGGGTTGGTAACGAGATAAATAATAGTTAGATAAAAAATCCGTCGAACCCGACGAGATGTGCGGCAATCTGCTCTCGACATTGGGAATACCAGCGCCAAATCGTTCGATGCAAGATGCATTCGATCGCGAATTTTAACGGGAGCAAGACTATAATCTAGATGAGCTGACCGGAAGAGTTCAAACAAATGTGCCGCTGTTATATACCGAGTACCAGAACGTGTACGATTCACGATGAAACTGGAGGCATTTACTTTCTCGATGCTCCAAGTGGGACAGCCAAGACATTTTTTTGTTGATTCTGGCAATAATTTGGTCAAGATCTCAAATAACGTTAGCCGCTGCATCCTCTGGCATAGCTGCCACATTGTTGGAAGGCATTCTAACTGCAAATTTCGCTTTAAAACTGTCAATTAATCTCATCACGGTTGAAAAGCCAATGTACACAATGACCAAGAATTTCGCATCGGCGAAGTAGATGCGGGAATACCAAATCAACATTTCGGATGAATGTGCGAAAACGAATAAACGAGCTTTGAAAGTAGTTGACCGAACGATAAAGGATTAACAAGGGGATTTAAAACGATTTGGTGGGGCTATGATTTTGCTTAAAATGTCTAATGCTGCTGATTTACTAAAACCATGCTTGAAAACGTCGTCAATGTCAGAAAGTTTTTAATTGACCAAAAAATTAGGGGCTCATTCCAGAACCTCCCACCTTCTGCTGAATTCCCGAAACAACTGCTAGCGCTTGGCAATGGCCAAATTCGGGCTGATGTTTCGACTGAATTGATATCGTTCCCTGCAAATTTTTCACAGTTCACATCGTTGGAAAAGTAACTCATGACATTGCACAAAATTATAAAAATCTCGATTGGATTAATTTACGGGCAGTATGTTACTAGCAGCGAAGAATAAATACATCAATAGCTAGAATTTCAAATTAGAAAGTTAAATCGCTTGAGAACTGTATTCGTACAAATCTGTTTACAGCGTGAACGTAGAGGATGAAGCGACTAACAATCCGACCGAATTTTCCACTCGATTAATGTGCCGCATAATTTACAGATAAGGGTGGGATCGATCATAATCATATTGCGGAATCTGAATCAACCGAAATTGTGCAACGGTTGTCCGTCAAGAATCTGATAAAAAATTTGATTTCAGACGATTATCAAGAACAAATTCAAAGAAGAGGAAGTCCTTATCTTACGAATCAGATAATTCCAACTGATCATCCATTCCAATTCCCCGACGACAATCAATAAATCGCAAGGCCAACCGTTGGAAGTATGCGAATTTCCCTGTTTTACGTGCGGTCAGCTGAACGTTGCCTTTTGGAGTTTTGGAGAACCGCCTTCGTTGTTTGTTTTTGCGGCGGAAAACTAATCGAGAAACTTTGTCTATCAAACTTTCTCTACTGAGTTTATCTGAAGGCATAAAATTGGGGCGAGACGAAGTTCGCCGGGTCCGCTAGTATTATTGAAAATCGGATGAGAAGTTTAGAAGATTACCCCCTTCATACAAATATCTTATCTTTATAATCTATATATGGCCAAGGCCGCGGAAAAGGGGAACTCAATGAAATTTTTTTTTTGTTATCTAGTTCCTTTCTTTGATTGTAATTTGTTTGTTTACAGTCCAAAGCCTCACAAAACACAAAGAGTACATTTGTAAAGTATTAAAATATCAGTATTTTTGAGCATTAAGTTGTAGTTTACCGTTCGCATTAGAAATGAGTAATAATATCGCATCAGTAAAGAAGGTAATAATAATTGATTAAAGCAAAATTTATTTATAAAATTTTCAATCGTTCTATGAAATAATAATATATTTAACTGATTTAGTTCAATATTTATGTGAAAATATTATTTGGAACTATTTTCGATGGCTTTGATTTGAATCCCAAATTTTCTTGTGACGTTCCAGTTTTTTTTTATGAAAAAGTTTTTTAAGCAAAGTCTAATTCATATAGACGTTGTAAAAATAAAATTTCTTTGATGTGTTTTCTGATAAGAATAAGATAAAATATAAAAATCTAGAAAAATATCGTTAAAATTATTGTAATTATCCACCAAAATATTGTGATGTTCCAGTCTTTTTCATTAGAAAAAAACATGTGTTACTTAAGTATTAAATCTATCTATATTCTAACACGCAAACCTGAGCAAAGCTCAGAAAAAACATAATTACCTAGAAAAATTAAAAGCCACTGGTAAATACGGAGAATACAAAATACGTAAAGCTGGTAAACTGCGAGAACGACGCCAGAGGAAAAAAATACGGGAGGAGAAATTGCCGCTTGAGCAATGTAAACAAATATTGGTTAATCGGCGACGCGCTGGTCGTGAAAGAACACAAAAATATAGAGCAAATAAAAAAAATAAAATTGTTGATCTAAATGGAGCAAAAGAAGCCTTCAAAACGAAGTCTGCTCTTAAAAAGGCAGTAACAAAAGCAAATAAAGCTCTCCCGCGGTCACCATCGAAAAAAACAGCTGTTTTGATAAATTTATTTAATAATATGGAGGATCAAAGCCAATTGCTTAAAAATTTAAAGCCTAGCCAAGTTCCAGTCGTATTAAATAAAAAGCTTAAATTAATTACCGACAGTCGACAATTTTTTGAACGGGACGATGTGTCCGTAGCATCGCCAAAATTCAAAGATGTTAAGAAATATTTGTCTAGATCAGGTGCGCAAATTCTTTTGCCCACTAGAAACATGACATTGACTTTAAAGGAAGCTTATGGATTATTCGATCAGGAAAGAAACAACATTGGAAAAGGTTAGTACAACTATAACTGCAAGCACATGTCAATTGTGTTAAAAATTTTTTACTTTTTCTTTGCACAGACTCATGTGGCTTGACATTTTTTAAAGAAAACCGGCCACCAAATATTAAAATTATTGGCGATCTACCAAAGCATTTATGTTTGTGTATGTACCATGCCAATTTTAAAGAAGCAGTGTCAGCTTTGCATAAATATGTTCCAACCGTGCCTGATTACGATTTTTTCTTTTTTGTGTGTAAAACCCGAGGTTAATTGTTGGTTCGACAAATGCTCTAATTATTCTGGAATTACTGTTCCTGCGCTAAAAAATTTGATTGAAGTTAATTCTTCTGATTTAAATCGTGATGCAAAATGGATGGTATGGAAAAAAATTCCAACACTAACCAAATTGGAAAGCAAGAAGAAAATGGTAATTTGGTAAATCTGATTGCACACTTAACAGCAATTGCACGTCACAGCTATATCAAACGTTCACAGTCAAACACGTTCATAACTTTTGATCGGCCAAGAGCATCAAGTACCGCTTTCCAATCTGAAGCAGTGCTTCAAATCGATTTTGCCGAAAACTTTGTATGCCAAATGCAGGAAGAAGTGCGAAGTGCGCATTGGAATCAGCGGCAGCTTACCCTGTTTACAAGCGCTCTTTACCATAATGAACTTTTCTGATCTAAAGTAATAATATCGGATAACTTAAGCCATACTAAACTAAAAATTGTTAACAGACTTGCCAAAATCTGTGACTATTTTAAAGATTTGGAGTGATGGTCCGTCTTCACAATTTAAGAACAAGTTTATCGCCGCTGTTATTCCAGTTCTACAAGAAAGATTCCAAATTAAAATAATCTGGAATTACTTCGCTACTTCGCATGGTAAAGGGTGCATTGATGGGATTGGTACGACAGTAAAACTATCGTTCGGAAGCACATCAGAGCTCGCGACTGTATCGTAAATAATTCGCACATTATCGCAAATTATAGTCGAGGAAGTGACTGATAATGACTTCGAGACAATAAACAATGATTTAAAAACCGCTGATATTTATACTCGTGCTAAAACTGTGCGTGAGATCTCGAATGCACACCAAATTCAAATCATTGATGAAAACATAATTATGTATGACACTTCTCTTGAAGGATACAATTAATTTATTATTTACCTACTCTTTCCTTTTAATTTTTATTTCGGTTTCTATTTCTATTTTTATTTTCATTTCATTTTTTCTTTACAACTTTAACTATGAGAAATTAAGTCCACTTAATTTTGTTTTTGAAAGAATTTACGAACCTACTGAATAGTACAATCAAACATGAAGTAATGTTTTTTTTTTGATCCAATCAAAAATAAACAATTTATTTTATTTTTTAAGTAAATTTTAGTTTTTTATTTATTCACTTTGGTCGTTTTTGCATGGCTGCTAACTAAGAGAACTTTATGTGTTGTTCCAGTCTTTTTTTGGTGACGTTCCAGTCTCGCATTTTTGCATTCAAAACAACTATAAATGTAATTTTTTATATATTTTTTGTGCTTAGAGTATTCTTTGATCTTTCACCTACGATATGTTAGATGGAAACTGGGTCAGGTTTTTAAAAACATTACGAATTTTTGCAGAATGTTGTACAAGCTCTTACACCACTTATCTTTTAGTGTGACGTTCTAGTTAACTTTAAATTGCAGTAGCTTTTAAGCCGCAAGAAATAGAAGCACATTTTTTTGCGCCAAAGTTACAGGCTGAGAATATATTTTGAGTGAACATAAGTTATCGCTAATTTTTTACTTTTTTCATCAAATACACGTCAAAAATTGCGCAAACTGGTGACGTTCCAGCCCACGGCCTTGACCATATATAATAATGGTGTGAAAAATTTATAGTTATTCATCTATTGAGAACGGATGGGCCGATTTTGCTCAAACATTTTTTCAGTTGTTCGTTACTGCCAGGAGAAGGTTAATTGAAAGAAATCTTCCGGAAAGTCGATAATTGTCTTTTTGTATGGAATTGTGTGCAATTGTTATGGAATGACTTTCGAATAAAAAATAGAAAATTGTTGTTGAAAAATTCGAAAAATTCCAAAATTTGAATTTTTTCGACGAAATTTTGCATTTATCGTATGGTTAAATAAATTTGGACGATGTAATTGTGAAAGTTTTCGTTTAATAATACCAAAATGACTTTTCGAATGGGAAAATAGAAAAATTCTTGGTGAAAAACTCGAAAAATTACGGAAAAACATGGATTTTTACGATAAAATTTTGCATTGTATCGCTTGATTTGATAAAAATCGAAAATTGAATTTTTGTTTAAAATTTTGTATGAAATTGTTCCGTAGTGGCTTTTTGAATGGAAAAATATAAATTTTTTGTTGAAAAATTACGGAAACTTGCCAAAAATTTTAACTTTATTTCGGCGAAATTTGTCATTTTATCGTATGGTTGATAATTTTGGAAGATGTTAATGTGAAAATTTTCAAACCACAATTCGAATGGAAAAATAGAAAAGTTCTTGGTTCTTGGTGAAAAACACCAAAAACTCCGGAAAATTCGAAAAAATTTGATTTTTCGACGAGATTTTGCGTTGTATCTCTTGATTTAATGATTTTAGTCGACGTAATGTCTGGAAAATTTAATGTCTAGAGCATAACGCATTAGTCCTATTGGATACAATGCATTCTAACGACCACAATACCCGCTGATGTTCTGTCATGGAGAGGATGGTTATCATCTTAAAAGATGGTCAATATAACGAAAGGTCGTCATCACTTTTATATCATTTTCCATTTAAGTTCGAATTCGTATTTCAGGAGAAGAAACGAATAATATGGTTAGCTTTATGAATTCTTATGCGAATAGATTGATGATTCGGCAAGATGTTGACAATCATCTGTTAAGATATAGCCGGTTATTTCAATAGTACTGCGTTGACATGTACGTCAAGGTCGAAACGGAGCGCTTCAATTTTATTCGTTTGAATCAGTCGCCACATTTCGAGAAGCTCGTCTATTTGCTAAAAAACGATACGCATTTTGACTCAACGCTCGACGAGGCAACTGTTTTTGCTCCAGCAAATAAAATTCGTACTTTGTTTGCGATCAGCATAGCCACGTGTCATCTGCCGAACCCGAGCGCATTGTGGAGCAAATTCAAGGCTGACGAGATTTTGCACAGAGTTCGCACGACAACTTCGAATTTCGATCTTGAAATTAATTTTTGATCGAAGACAAGTGTGTGCTCATGTGCGGCAGTCTACTTCCGAAACCTGAAAAACCATCGCCAAATCGTTCGATGCACGAAGCATTCAATCGCGAATTGTAACGAGAGCAGGACTTTGATCGAGATGAGCTGACTGGAATAGTCCGAACAAATGTGCCGCCGTTGTTGACGATGGAATGGGAGACATTTACTTTCTCGATACTCCCGGTGGGACAGGCAAGACATTCGTAATTTCTTTGATTTTAGCAACAATTCAACAAGCCAACGTGCAGCTAAATTGGTGCGAGAATGCAAAATCATAATTTGGATGAATGCACGATGGCGCATAAACGAGTTTTGGAGGCAGTTGACCGAACGATGAAGGATTAACGGAGTGATTTGAGACGATTTGGTAAGTATATGATGTTGTTGCCCGGAGATTTTCGTCAAACGCTTCCCGTCATCCCAAAATCTACTGCTGTTAATGAAATTAATGCATGCCTGAAATCGTCGTTTTTGTGCCGTCATGTCAAAAAGTTGAAATTGACTACAAACATGAGAGTCACGTTGCAAAATGACCCATCAACTACTGAATTTTCAAGACAGCTACTGGCGCTTGGTAATGGCCGAATAACTTTCGATGTATTAACTGGATTGATGACGTTCCCGAGTTCCCGAGTCTACATCGTCGAAGAAGGAACTCATCACTAAAGTTTTCCCGGCATTGCACAAAAAATTTAGATTGGATTAGTGAAAGGGCCATACTAGCAACGAAGAATAAGGACGTCGATTGCTTGAATGTTATTATTCAAAGTCAATTCGATGGAAAACTGCATTCATACAAATCCGTTGACCAATGAGAATGAGGCGACCAATTATCCGACAGAATTGTTTGTTTTTATGCCGGAAAACAAATCGAAAATCATTGTTTATCATATCGCTCTTCACTAATTTCGATGAAATTCAAATAAATTACGTTAAAACTTGAACTTTTAGTGTTTTACTATTACCCTGGAGCTTATATGAAGGTGGCAACGGCGAAGTTTGCCGGGTCCGAAGTTGTATGGCAGAACAACGTTTGCCGGGTCAGCTAGTGTTAGTATAGATAAAAGCTTAGAATAAAGGAATATTAATATGTAACTATTCTGAACTGATCCCTCTATAACTTGTATCCATATTACAGCATATAGATTGCCAATTGATTTTTTATCTCCTTCAAATTATATATGTATGTGGGTACTAGCTGACCTGGCAGACTTCGTCCTGCGTCCAAAATTATTGATAAAGGTGTTGAGTACTTGTGGGAATGCAATAACGATTGGTTGATTGTACCATCACCCTTCGGGATGAGGGTATATATCATATGATACGACCCAAAAGTGTAACACATAGAAGGAGTCACTTTAGACTCTAGGTTTCTTTGAACCATATTCGATTCATTACTTTTTAAGTCGTTTGAGCCATGTCCGTCTGTCTGTCTGTCCGGCTGGTGCGCACGATAACTTTCGAAAAACGCGACCAAATGTTTTGAAATTTTGCAAGAGTTAATATTTTCCCAAAACCACTTACGGTATTGCAAATGGGCTACATGGCCCCGCCCCTTCTGGTACCTCCCATACAAATGTACCTTTCCGCCCACTTTAAAGATAGAGTAATAAAATCAATAAATCCAAAGAGATCGTTCTCAAATTCTTTCTTTAGTAAATCTATAGCAGGATACAGTTTTTGAGAAATAAATTGGAAGTCTAGCCACGCCCCATCTGGTACTTCCCATACACATCTGGTACCACCCACTTTAGAAATCGATTGATATTATTAATACACCCAACACGATCGTGCCCAAATTTTGTATTTAGTAAAGTTCAAGCAGGTTAAATTTATGGAGAAAATATCTGAAAGTTTAGACCCTTCTGGTCCCTCCCATACAAATGTACCACTCCTCCCACTTTAGAGATGGAGTAATAATATCAATAAACCAACGCGTACGTACCCAAATTCTTTATTTAGTAAAGCTATAGCAGGATACAGTTTTTGAGAAAATAAACTGAAATTCTAGCCACGACCCATCTGGTACCTCCCATACACATCTGGTACCGCCCACTTTAGAAATCGATTGATATCGTGCCCAAATTTTGTATTTAGTAAAGTTCAAGCAGGATAAAGTTTTGGAGTAAAAAATGCAGAACCCCTTCTGGTACCTCCCATACAAATGTACCACTCCGCCCACTTTAGAAATCGAGTAATAATATCAGTACAATAGAAAATTTTTAGTTTTACTGAGGGTGAGGGTATATGTAAGTCGGTTGCCCGACTGAAACTTTCTTACTGGTTTTAATTACATTTTTGCCACAAAATAACATAAAATGCGATAAATATTTTTTGTAAATAAGAATATACAACTCGAAAATGGTTAAATAAATCGTAGAACTTAAATGTAAGGTGCACTCGTCAACTATCTTAATATATTGACGCGAAGAACTTAACTTCTGCTGCAGTTTTATTGTTAAACATCCATTGCATGAACAAAGCGTATTCTCCAAGCGGCATCGGAAGAATCTGTAAAGCATTCTGAAGGTAGATGTTCTCTAGCCTGGGCATGTGAAAGTCAGTCTTAAGCAAAGAAGTTAACACATTAAATTATAAATTATATTAAGAAATATTATTCAGTCAAAATTTAAAAAAAAAACATACATAGAAAGGACATGAGTGATTATAGTTGGTATTGTCTTGAAACCACGCCCACACTAAGTTGGTTACCGAATTAAGGTGTTTTATAAAACTGCACGTAACCGTAAAATTGTACAAGAATGGTTTGTAGCCATTCGCCTTCTTCAAAAAACGGAACTCTCCCTAAAATGTACAAGGTAATATTGTTATACAATTCAGTGTCCTGTCAACAAAGTATTTATATTCACCGTTGCATACCTTAAAGTGATTAAGTGGCAGATCGAGAAAATGTATATCCGCTTGGGCATATTGCAAATAGCGTGAGACAGCTTTGACACGGCATGATTCGAATATCAATACCGATTTGTCTAAAATGTTGCATTGTATTTTTTGTAATTTTAGACGAAAAGACTTCAAACGAAAAAACAATGAAAGGATATCGGCAGTGGGTATATGTAAGCATAAAGGATTTACCTCAGACTCCTGCATATTTAAATGCGACAATATTCCTACAAATAAATAGTATTGTGCTATTTTATACGGTGACATCTTCAAAACTTTCAACTATATTGCATACTAATATGTTTATTGTTTACTTGACTTGAGCAAAAATATTCATCTGGGAATTTGGACGAATTGCTGTTATCATTACAAATTATAAAAATTAAATACAATAAAAGCTCAGATGTCATTGTGTCACATATACCAATATTATTTAAATACTCTACACCATGCGCACGGTCGTAGTGAAGGGTATATAATTTTGTTTTTCCATTTGTGTATTTTGCCTGTAAGAAGACGTGGTAGGTATGACAATATATATATATATATATATATATATATATATCTAAATAATTAGTATCGAAATCTGAGTCGATTTAAAGGTTTTATTTAAATAAAATATTATTGACAAAAAATGGACATGAGAGGCTTAAATTATCGTCCAACTCTCATACAAAATACACTTTTTTTGCGGCACAAAGTTTAAAAAGTTATAGTTGTAGAGCAAATAACCAGTTTTACAAATGCTGCAGGGTATCTGAGCTTCGACATAGCTAAGATTATTACCTTACTGTTTTTTTTATTGTAGACCATTATTTGATAACAATATCAATATCGTGTGGTTTAAGCTAATGGACGTATTAGAAACAGGTTTTTATAAGGGTGAGCGGTGTAAATATGGAAATACTACGACTGATTTCATCTAAATTACTTTTTTGCAATTATAGTATAAACTCGATAGTCCGGAACAGCTTATCCGAATTGTTGCATTCCGGACTACGTTTTCCACCTCATTGTGTATTCTACACACGAACCT
The DNA here is from genome assembly GCA_964034835.1 of Muscina levida. Classification (NCBI taxonomy): domain Eukaryota; kingdom Metazoa; phylum Arthropoda; class Insecta; order Diptera; family Muscidae; genus Muscina; species Muscina levida. The sequence goes on along the minus strand of OZ035880.1, from coordinate 64,747,865 downwards.
GGTTTGCATGTTAACAGTAATTATTCTTTTTTTTTCAAATCATATGCTTAGCTGAGTTTATTTGCGTATTTTATTACTTTACCAATTAAAATAAGTGTTGATTTATGCTAATTCTTAATGCATTTTTTGTTTGATTGAAATGTACCAACTAAAATTAATGTTTTATATTTAAACTGCTGAATTACTGTTTCCCGAACTTCGAAATTTATGCATCGTAACTGAACAAGAAATATGGAATGCAATGTATGTTACGTGCAACAGCAAGAATTTTTATGAATAAAAGTATTACTTGGAACTACATCGATTTGAAGGCTTTATTAATGAAAACGTTTACACAGCCTGATAGTCGCGAAGAAATGTAGCACAAGCTCCTTGTATAAGCTTCAACGATACCTTACAAATACGAATACCTTCAACGAATAACTAAGGTACTCGTATTTGTGCAGAAGGCGAACTGTGATTGAATTGAATCCGGAGAGGACAATTTGGAAATTTCGATGAGTAAAATTTTTTTCGGAATGCGAGAATATTTCTGTATAAAGGATTGTGGACAGGGCTGCCAATTTTGACGATTTATCGGCATTTTGACGATTTTTCACTCAAAAAAATGAAAAATGCCGATTTGCCGATTTTTGCCTCAGAAATGACGATTTTTTATTAATCGACAAAATTGACACAAATCATTGTGCTTGATCGTTCGCATGGAAGGTTAGAATCTCAGAAATACAAACAAATAACAGAGTTTAATCAATCTAAACCAAAATGGTGAACAAAAAAACAATTTTCTAGACAACCATCTTGACTTTTTACCCGACAATTTGGGAAATTTCAATGATGAGCATGGTGAGCGCTTTCATCAAGAAATCGCGAGATTGAAAATCGATTTAGAGGAAAAAGCTCATGCTACATGATGGCAGAATATTGTTGGACAATATGTCGTGACACAGACGATCAGCATAAGCGGCAAAATCAACGTTTGCATTTTTACTAATTTTTATTCAGTTTTTTTAATATATGTGACCCGGTAAGTTAAAAGGGACCTATGCTCAGAAAATAAGTTTTGGAGAAAAACGACTTTGAAGTTAAAAAGTTGATTGACAGTTGATCAAAAGTGTCTAATTTGAAGCTAATTTCTGCCAAAACTAATGCAGCTAGAAAGCTGTGGTTTGTTGCATTAGAAAGTGCGTGTTGTCTACTATAAGAATCACCAACAAAGTAAAAATCGATTTTTTCGACCCATAGGTCCCTTTTAACTTACCGAGTCACATATAATATTTTGAAACAGGATTAATAATTTTTTCTTTTTTACTAAACTAGTAAAACTAGATTAATAAAATGTACATATAACTTCTTCAACATATATTTTGTTCAGAAAAAATTATTTAAATGATAGTAAGCTTAAAAACTTTTAAAGAACATTTTTGAAATTTTTGGTTCAGATCCATTAAACTCTGTTATTTGTTTGCATTTCTGAGATTCTTACCTTAAATTTGATACCCATGGAAATGTGGCAATACTTGATTTAATTTTTTGAAAGTGGTGTATCCTTTGAAAGTTTGAAGTCCTTTAAAAAAAAATCCTGACGTTCTGGCGATAAACTGAGAACGGAGTTTTACTAGATAAGGTTAGGTTTATATGCAAAAGATATTATTTCCGAAACAAAACTTCCTAAAAATGAATTTAACAAAATAGTTAACACTTGCATTCATTTTGATATAGAACTAAAAAACCAAATATTAAAACCCTTTGATTGAATTAGTTATATTTATTTTTTAATCACAAAATATGTTTTATTTTAATGTTATTTACATTGCCGTTTTTTTTTGCCGATTTTTAAAATGCAAGTGCAGATTATAACGATTTTTTTTTAAAAAAGTGACGTTTTTTCTTGAAATTTTGTTGGCAGCCCTGATTGTGGAGCACTCTGTTAAATTCTACTTGAAGGAAAAGGTAAAAGTCTGTAAAATATAAAACATTGAAATTTGCATCGAGGGGAAAAACTTAACTTAACTTAACTTAACTTAACTTAACTTAACTTAACTTAACTTAACTTAACTTAACTTAACTTAACTTAACTTAACTTAACTTAACTTAACTTAACTTAACTTAACTTAACTTAACTTAACTTAACTTAACTTAACTTAACTTAACTTAACTTAACTTAACTTAACTTAACTTAACTTAACTTAACTTAACTTAACTTAACTTAACTTAACTTAACTTAACTTAACTTAACTTAACTTAACTTAACTTAACTTAACTTAACTTAACTTAACTTAACTTAACTTAACTTAACTTAACTTAACTTAACTTAACTTAACTTAACTTAACTTAACTTAACTTAACTTAACTTAACTTAACTTAACTTAACTTAACTTAACTTAACTTAACTTAACTTAACTTAACTTAACTTAACTTAACTTAACTTAACTTAACTTAACTTAACTTAACTTAACTTAACTTAACTTAACTTAACTTAACTTAACTTAACTTAACTTAACTTAACTTAACTTAACTTAACTTAACTTAACTTAACTTAACTTAACTTAACTTAACTTAACTTAACTTAACTTAACTTAACTTAACTTAACTTAACTTAACTTAACTTAACTTAACTTAACTTAACTTAACTTAACTTAACTTAACTTAACTTAACTTAACTTAACTTAACTTAACTTAACTTAACTTAACTTAACTTAACTTAACTTAACTTAACTTAACTTAACTTAACTTAACTTAACTTAACTTAACTTAACTTAACTTAACTTAACTTAACTTAACTTAACTTAACTTAACTTAACTTAACTTAACTTAACTTAACTTAACTTAACTTAACTTAACTTAACTTAACTTAACTTAACTTAACTTAACTTAACTTAACTTAACTTAACTTAACTTAACTTAACTTAACTTAACTTAACTTAACTTAACTTAACTTAACTTAACTTAACTTAACTTAACTTAACTTAACTTAACTTAACTTAACTTAACTTAACTTAACTTAACTTAACTTAACTTAACTTAACTTAACTTAACTTAACTTAACTTAACTTAACTTAACTTAACTTAACTTAACTTAACTTAACTTAACTTAACTTAACTTAACTTAACTTAACTTAACTTAACTTAACTTATCGAAGGAAACGTTGTTTATTTAAAGCAGCTATTGAATAGATCTACTAAATACTCGAGATGTGACATGACTACTTCCTTTACTACAATGTTTGGGATTCCATCGAGGCCTGCTGCTTTTTTGTCCTGCAATCTGCATACAAACTGCTAGAGTTCAGCTCTGGAAACAGGAGGGAAATTTTCAAATGATTCCTGTGGTATTCTGCTCCATGTTGGAGTATCCTGTGGCGGAAAGATGCGGGAAACAATCGCTCTAAGCGCGTCGGGATCGGTCGGTGTAGCAGTGTTGCATGATTTTAGCCTCTTTATGACAAATTTGTATGCCAAACCAAAAGCTCTTTTTTTCTCGATTTTAAGATTTCATGGAGATTGAGGTTTCAGGGCATTCTCTTGATGTGGTAAAATCTCTGCGGGCTCGAATGCACTCCCTCCTAAGTTGAGTGATATTCTCATTCCACCAGTAAACGGAGTTCTTTCTGTGTCCTGGTCGCCATCTATTCATTGAAATGTCGCACGCTTGGGACACTTTATTGATAAAGTTCTTTGCTGCTTCTTCCAGATGGCCGTCTATCCGCTCGTTTGCAAGGCAGGCTCTGAACATTTCGGGTTCGAAAATGCTACACTTCCATCCATGTAGCTCTTTAGGGGCATTATAAATGGGCTGGGGTGCAGCGTGATAGTCAATAATTATCGCCTTATGGTCACTTTGGGTATAGATATCGCTAATACCACACTTGAAGCGGTTTGCAATATTGCGGCTGGCAAATGCAATATCTATTACTGACCCAGGTCCGTAACGACTATACGTATGTTCATTGCTTTGATGCAACAAAACCATGTCCAGGTTTGCAAGTGCTTCTAGAAGCTGCAAGTGGAGTTCTTTGAATAACCGATCTTCTTTCAAAGGGTGATTGTTCCACTGGGTTGTTCATGCTTGTAGCATGTTGTGCTACCTTGGCCAAGCTTACCGGGGTAACATTGCAGTCATTGGATATAGAAGACTGGTAGCCTGCTCGAGCACCACCTAAAACCGCCGGCACTGGAGTCATTAGCCCCTGCACCGTAACTGAATTTCCTTCAATAGACCTTTCCATTGTTGCTTTTTGTTCCAGGATCCCACCTGTTGCGTTTTAGTCCTAACCGCCAGGAGTTTTGTTTTGACTTGAGGTTCCACGGAGTCGTCACTCTCCTAAATTGCGTCCCTTTTGGAAGCACCCCTTGTGGGGGGATAAATGTTAAATGGCGGTATTCATTCGCCATGTCGTAAAGCAGTTTTCGGGCCCTTGCACCATTTGTAGTACGCCCTCGAACTTCACCACTCTTCGTCGGGGACTGCTTATTTGTCGCTGCTAGCCTCCATATCTGGTGGCCGTTTAGTTATTCGCCACCAACTGACCCCAGTGGTAACCACAGCTAACTACTAACACTCGTCTCCTAGATTGGTGATAGGGATGCTATCTGCGCGTCCAATTCCAGTGAAGTTGTAAGCTGCTTGGACAATGCCACAAAGGAATCGTTTCTGGTCACTCCCAATTGAGTGACAACCAGTCACTTTCCAAGAGTCAAGACTGGTGCACAGATGCTGTATGACTCTTTCAACACTGCACCGGCTACGTAGTATCACAGGATATTTGCCCAAGACTGGATGGAAGTCGAACCCGATGACTAATAGGTATTACTACAGGAAATGGGGAAACAACACGGGAAGACTACTGTAGACTATATGACGATAAAATTTAGACTATTGCTCATTTGTTCATCTCGCCTTACTAACTACACTCTATTCCATTTATTCTTCACTTCAAATAGGGCAATCACAATCGACTATAAGGTCTCCGAATGCTGGTATGACATACATAACCTAATGGCCTTATAATCGTACTGATGACCTTCAGAAATTGTAGACTCAAGTATATTGAATAGTTCAGATAAAGAGTGCATCCTAATCCACTGAAACGTTATGAAAATTTTTACCTTTGTTTACCCCTTATCAATTTAAAATTTTCAGTTCAATTTATTAATTACCGAAAATTATCGACAATCTGCTGGAAATTAAACAGCTTCTAGCTTCCAAACGCCAAGATGAAAAGCAGGTCTTAATTTTTAAAAACCACGCAACCTTTCCAAAAAATTAATTTTAATATACATATTCACAACCAAAAAAAAAAATTAAAGATGTAAAAGCAATATGTTGCACACCCTATCCATACTCCCTATAAAATATTTATGATGTCGTGGCGAAACATTATGCATTAATTTGTTCATATTTTATTAAATAGTATTTTTGGTTTTCGAACACGACTCGAAATTTGTAAATTATGACACTTAACTTTTCATACTCTGTTGACAGTAAAACATAAAATTTCATATATGATTATTGCCTGATTGTAATTTATATTGCAATCATTATATAATATAGATATTTATTTTTAAAAAATTAACTTTAGAAATTTTTCAAATTGCACAGTTACTAAAAAATGTAAATTCTTCCAATCATCAAAATAATCAGCTTTGACAGCATTTTCCATTTCGTTAATGCAATTTAATATCTAACGGTCACTCAAATCTTTACTGCCTCTAAGTACATTGTTTTAAACACTTTAGCTTCTTGTCTTCTTGTCGGCACATGGCAATAATGGTCGCTGTCATACCGTTACTAACATGTTCGAAAGCATAACACGAGTGAATGTGTGAATTCGGCAGACTGACGGTACGATTAGTGTTAATGCTGTTGTTCGTTATGTTGGCGCGCGCGCTCTGTTGTTGTGTTGCGTGCTGGTTGTTATTAACAGCATAGCGTAGAATACTTTATGCCGGCTGGAAAATTGTGTAACAGCCTTCAGTACTATCGGTTGGAAGGTTTGTTCTTGTTCGCTCGCACTGTCCTCTTGTGCTCGGGTGAATGTTGGTGTGTTCGCGCGCCCGTTGTTGTGACTCGGGGTTCGGTTGTAAAGGTTTCTGAATGAATTGAACTGAACGGCCGGCAACAAACTACGACGACGACGACGGCAACCGAAAGAGTGAATGTGCGAGCATTTTCAGTTTGAATTTAGATACGAAACCACTTGGGAGTATCTCAAAGCTACGCGGTCGACAACACAACAACATTTATGTTCACATCAAAAACTAATTCCTCTTGCTGTGTCTGAGAGAATTAGACAATACAGAATTTTTTGTGAATTAAAGAAAGAAAATTCAAAAAATACGTTACATGAAAATTTCTTGCTGAACAAAAATGAAATTAAAAGCAAGAAAAGTTAAAACTCAAATGCTATTATCCGAAATAATTTATAAATAAAAAATAACAACAAATTTGAAATAAATTTATTTAAAGAAAATCGCACATTTAACTGAATGAAAAATATATTTCCAAATACAGAGAATCTTATTAAAGAAAAGCAAAAAAAAAAAAATTAAAAAAGGAAAACGTGGGTGATTATGCTAAGCGAAATTTATGCGTGTGAATGATCTTTCGTGGAAAAAGTTATTTTGCCTCTCTGAAAAATTATGCTGCTCTGAGATAACATATCTGCTCCTCATTTCCAACTACTGCTGCTGGTAGCAATTTTTAGTTTAGAAAACGCACAAAATATATATTAAAAAAAATCCGAACACTCAAAAGAGCAAATCTAGAGTAACGAATTGCGCCAGAGACCCCAATCATGGGCGCTATTGCGGCTAACGTAAAGCTTTCGGGCGTAAATTCGATTTCAGTGAGCGAACGTGTGTCTTATGGTGCGGCTGCAAAACTTCTCGTTACGAAACGCTAATTGCTGGCTGATAAACGGAGAAAATGCCACAGCAAATCCAACACAAAAGATAGATAAAAAAACGACAACAAGAAAAGTGTCTCCTCTAAAGCGATCCAATTTTCATTACATTTTCGCCTTACGTATATAACGAAAAAAATAAATAAAAGTCTGTATTTCTAATCTTACGCTGTGTAACGCCAAATTGTGTCCGCGTCTGCCTGCGGTGCTTTATCAGTTTTTGCGCGAATTACAAAAGCTAAGACGCCGCAGTGATAAAAAACGGTGATCCAACAACGACATTTTTCCGGCTTGCCACGAGATTAATGTGAGAAAAATAAATCGTTAACACATTTCAATTACGACCAACAAACATTTCACTTAGTGTCTAAAGTTTTAGCAAAGATTTGAAATAAAAAAATTCAAAATAAATTAAGTCACTTTTAAATTGAAAACGAAAATAAAAGTAAAACCAATGACAACGACTTGATCGTTAAGGTGCCGGCTTCAATTATACTCTGGCCTGTCCGATTTATCTCTTAGCCATGAATCCCTATTCTAAGGCCATTTTCGAAATTCAACGTAATACTAAAAAAATTGTTACATTTAATCTGAGTATTATGATCAATTGTAAATTCTGTTACGATCACTCGATGTGAAAACCACAAATTACCCAAGTTATCCGGTAACAACGATGACCACCACCGCCACCACAACTCACTGCACAACGACGATTAGTGGCCACCACAACAACTCCTAAGAGAAGTGAAATAAAAAGTGAAATCATTACAAATAATTTTGAGTGGAAATTCAATGGCAAAAATTGAAATTGAGAAAAAAAATAATGCAAATGATAAATATCTGTAGTGCAGCAAAGTGAAGAAATAAATAAAGCAAATAAAAAAAATAAATAAAGGAAAAAAGTGTGCATTAAAGAGCCATAAATTAAATTGCAAAGAAATAAAAATATTTTTCAAATGGTTGACATAAAACCAGAAAGTGAACAAATGTCAAAAACTTTAAATATAACATTATATCTAACTAAAGGTAAGCATACAAAATGAATACAGTGTTTTAAAAAATATTTCATTATTAAGTGAAACATGAATATGGTGGGGTGCTCTTTAGTGTGTAATTATAAGACTATAAAATGATAGATGACCTGCTTTATTAAGAAATTGTGTGAAAAAAAAATTTTGCGCACGTCTAGACTCAAATTGAAGAATATATACATAGTGGTCAACGAATCGTATCTTTCTCTACCAAACGGCATCAAAATCTCATTTTACTTAAAAAGTGTATTAAGCTGGTTTGCACATTAAGCTGACGTGTTTTTTCATATGAAAGAAGTTGAAAATTTAAAAAATTAAAGCACTTTTTGTAGCGAACAAATGAATGTTGACTAACAATTTCCGATCAAACGAACTTATAGAAAATTTTCATTGTCACTTTCCGTTAAAGATGACCCAACTATGTTCAATTACCTCGTTTACAATAACTTTTTTATACCCTTCACCATGCGTATGAACAGAATGAAGGGTATATTAATTTTGTTCTTCCATTTGTAACGCCCATAAGGAGGCGTGGTAGGTATGACAATATATATATATATAAATGATCAGCAACGAAATCTGATTCGATTTAAAGGTAACCGTCTGTCCGTCCGTCTGTCCCCGCGATTACATCCTCAAAGCGGAGGTTAAGTTCTAAGATCGGTCGAAAACTACTCTCACCTCCCATACAAACTCCCCCTTTTTTGGGGTCTGTCCCTACGATTACAGCCGTACTTTAAGGGCAATCAAGCTGAAATTGTGTATGTGAGCTTCCCTACACTAAGCGGAGGTTGAGTAGCAAGATGAGACCGATCGGTAAAAAAACTACTCCAACCTCCCATACAAAATCCCTCTTTTGGGGGTGTCCGTATGTCAGTTCCCGCGATTACAGCAGTAATTTAGGAGCAATTAAGCTGAAATATTGTTCGCATGCTTTGCTGCCCTAAATTGTGGTTGAGTTCTAAGATGAGACCGATCGGTCAAAAACTACTCCTACCTCCCATACAAACTCCTCCTTTTTGGGGAATCCCTACGATTACAGCTGTAGTTTAAGGGCAATCAAGCTGAAATTCTTCTCCTCACCAAGTGGAGGTTGAGTAGTAAGATGAGACCGATCGGTCAAAAACTACTCCCAACTCCCATACAAAATCCCTTTTTTTGGTGGTGTCCCAGCGATTAAAGTAGTAATTTAAGAGCAATCAAGCTGAAATATTGTTTGCTCTAAGCGGAGGTTGAGTATTAAAATGAGACCGATCGGTCAAAAACTACTCTCACCTCCCATACAAACTCTCCATTTTTGAGGTTTGTCCCTGCGATTGCAGCCGTATTTCAAGAGGTATATAGCTGACATTTTGTACGCAAGATTCAATATCTAAGCGGAGGCTTCTTTCTGAGATAAGAATGTCGGTCAAAAACTACTCCCACCTCCCATTCAAACAACATTTCCGCGTAACTGCCCCCGCGATTATAGCCGTAGATTAGGAAATATTGAGCTGAAATTTGATATGCAAGCTTTAATTCTATAATAGGAGCTTACGTTGTAAGATAAGAAATATCGGACGAATACTTCTCCCACCTTTCATACAAACTCCCCCTTTTTGGGGGTGTCCGTCTGTATGTCCCTATAGTTTATGAGCTTTCGGGCTGCTATTAAGTATGTAAGTTTCTGTCTAGAAGCAGAGGTTAAGTTTTAATATAAGCATGGTAGGATTTTAACTACTCCCACATCCCCCACAAATTCCCATTTTTGGGGAGTTACAAAATTCATAAAAATAAGCTCCAACTCACCAACTCATAAACTTATCGGTAACTCGAATAAAATCGATACAAATTTATTGACAAAATGGATGTGTGAAGCCAAAAGTAACGTCCACTTCTCAGCAACTCCCCTGTTTTGTGGTACAAAAACAAATAAAATGTAGTTGTAGTGCAAATAACCAGTTTTATCACCATTTGTAAAAATAAAGGGTATCTGAGCTTCGGCATAGCCGAAGATAACCGCCTTACTAGTTTTAACTAAAATTAAAAAATCGAATCACAAATGGCTAAATAAAAAATAAGTTTTAGTATTATTTTTGAATTGATTTTAAAATCCAATTTCGAATAAATTGTAAAAAAATCTTGGAAACTTATCAAAGCGTACATGCATAAAAACAAATTTAAATTTCTGCTGTATTTAGAATTTTTTTTCACACATTTTAAATATTTTTTTTTTTAGAAATAAATATCATAATTTCTCCCCCCGGAAAATTGCCCTTTATTTCATTTGTTAACAATGAAATCATAGCCGTTTAGCTATAAATTTGCGTAATAAAATAAAAATTTTATTCTTTGTGAGAAAAGTCCAATTCCAATTCAATTTTTAAAGATTTTAATGATTTGTAATAAAATATTTTTTGTCTTAATTTTTCATGTGTAAAATTTTTAATTTTCTTTGTCATTGCGTCTTATCTTTAGATGATCTTACAAAAATAAATAGAATTCTACGTAAGAACTGCTGGACTACTAAGTGAAATTTAAATTATTTTTCACATTTTGCATTCATTTTAAATCATATTTTTTATTGATAAAAACCTTATTTGTCTCAATATTCCTCGCTGAAAAATCAGCGAGGTTCTGAATTATTTTTTTATTTTTTTTCAACATTCTATATCAAATTTTATACATTGATTCGAAATTTATATTTTTTCGTTTTTATATTATGAAATTAATGAAATTCTTCTAAAGAAAAAAATTTTAATCGGTAAATAACAAATATTCCTTATTAAACTATTACTGTAAAACTTTTCTTGTTAATAATGAAATGGCTTATATTTGAAGATTTTCATTTGCATATTTTTTTATGCAGTATACACCGATATGCTTTTCCCGTCTTAAAAATTGCTGATCTCAATAAAAATTTGTTTTTTGCCAACAATCCAATGATACAATATCAATATTAACTTCAGAAATTTAAAAATGTATGCAAAAATGTTTAGGTGGTGTTTTAATATTTAATTTTTAATATTTCTGATGGCAAACACTCTTCTGTTTCCTATTGATTTGCAAAGAAGTTTGTGTTTATCCAACTTTAAGGAATTTTTTTGTTAATATTAAAGCACTAAATTTAATTTTCTAAATGCATTGTAGCCTTAGTTAATGTTTACATTATAATCAAAGTTTGTAAATAAGTTATATTTTTAAATTTCAAAATGTTCGTAAAGGCTGTAATTTAGTAATACATTATATTTTGTTATTATAACTAGTCAACATGTGATTAGTAAAACAGTTCTTAAAAGAACCTGAAATTGTAAAATAGAATTTTGTAGCAGTTTCAGTATTTTAGACGACAGTTAAAACTTATAAAATACTATATTTTTTATAAAGAAATTACTTTCTTTATAAAACCTTTTTATAAAAAAAAAACTTTTTTGTATGTCTTATGTTAAGCTTTTATAAAAACGATAAAAAAATTTTTGAAATATTTTTTAAATTTGTAATTATTGTTGTTTTTATGCGACAATTTTTATGCAATTTTCACAAAAAAAATATAGCGCTTCATAATTATTGTTCTTTTCACTCGATTACTAACAGAAATTACAATGGAATGGTCCTTATATTACATAGAAAAATTACATCATAGTTGAAAAATGTTTTAATAGTTTTTGATTTTAGAACGCCTTCTCCGCAAGTAGAACATGATCGCAACGAAATGACTGACTCCTATTTTAAATATAGTTATGACCAAATAAAAAAATGTTTTATTATTGATTTGTTTCTATTCCGCATGTCCAAATTTTAACACTTTCGAATTATTCACTGCGTCAAAACTCGTATTCTCCTGTTTGCAGTTTCCTTCAAAAACAAAACAAAAAACTTAAAACTACTTAAACGAAAATACTACCCCCATTCCCTATATGCACACATGGGTTGTGACACTTTTTTTTTTGGTTGAAAATTAATTTGCTTTAAACATTTTGTTTTATAACAAATTTTACGATCACATTATTTAATTGTTGGACACTTTGTGAGACATTCAACCAGTTTATGACTTTTTCCTCACATCACCCACCCAACCGTTGAACAATATTTGGGGATATTTTTTAAATATAAATTTAATGAGTTTCGTTTTAAACACTTTTATTTTAAATGTCAAACAAAACACAAGAAAACAAACAAAAATTGTGCTTTTGACCTACAATCCATACAAAAATTATATAGAAAATGACACATTTTGAAATGATGACAAAAACAAATGTGGTTCTATTTATTGAATTTTAATGTTATCAGGATAAGTTTCTCCACATTTTATTAACTTCTACATATAAGCGGGTAATTATGAAAGTGGCCGAAGTCTAAAGTTTTATTTGAGGGACGGTTTTTTTTTATAGCTGAACACTTTATATGTGATAAACTGCTATCGTAGGCTGATATATATACTATTATGGCAAAAGTTGATATGTCCAATTTTCATAATTTTACAGGAAATCGTCGAAATCTTATAATGACATGTGGCCATCTTAGCTTTTTATACAGAAATATTTAACTTATCTGAGACAAGTCATCCTTTGCCAATTTGTTCTATAAATCATAAAAAAAATTGGAAAAAATCGTCATATCAATCGTTATTGATATATTAGCTAAAGTTTGAACAATATGCGTTGATATTAGCAAAGCTTCAATGAAAGGAACCATTTAATAGATGTTGGAAATTGTGTACAATTTATAATTGCATTATTTTATACTGATCTTTGTACCTACTTTGTGCCTACACGTCATACAGTTTAACAATTCAAAACTGTTGACGTGTGACTTAAGCCATTCTCAAAATTAACCGTTCAAATGTTAATATCTTATAATGCAATTTCAGCTGATTATGTTAACTTTTATATAAACCCATAAAAAAGAATACGTATACATATAAGCTATTTTTCTTTCCAAGTTGCCCTGTCACATGACAACAGCTGTCTGTTAGTTATTTTCTGTTTTTATAGGCGCTCTCTAGCTCCCTCTCAAAACAAACTAGTAAAAATTGAAAAGCCACCTAACCACCGCATATACTTATATTTGATGACATTTATATATATCGCTTATCTATGTTTAAGATACCAAATATGTTTTGCGAAATTTTTTCTTATCAGTTCGTTAACCCTTAGTTTGCAAATTAAAAAAAGGGGCAAATAAATGCTACAATTTTTGCACAATTTTTCTTATCACAGTTCAAGTAGTTGGCCTTATGCTATCACTATAAATCTTTTTGTAATCAGTCAAATCGGAAATGCCAGACACAAAAACTGTGTTAATTTGGTAGTGGTCAATTGGTATTAAAAACATAAAGATATGATTGAAATGAAGAATTTATGACCAACTGGTAATAGTTGAAAAAAAAATACTGCGTTTGCCTTTGGAATGGCGGTCTAACGACTAGAGATTAGAATAATTGCTGGTATGTTGACATAGCTTGTTGGAAACCCCTACGTTGTATAACTCTAAGTGTTGCCAAACGTGTTGCCAAGTTGATAAATTTTATTGTTTGCTATTTGTTCTACTTGCAGGAAAATACATTTAGTAAAATTCCTATAGGTTTATGTAGTAAAAGTTTTGCTAAATTTTATTATTGCACAGTGGCCTCCAAAGTCGAAGATCTATTGCTCAATATTTTATTACGAAAACATTTAAAGTAGGCGATTCACTGTAGTGACCTTGACCTTAACATGTTGTTATATAATATAATGAAAAGGAATTTTTTTAATTCACAAATTTTAAGGCAATATTAGTTTTTAGACCGCCTTGCAATATTGCAAACCGACTCGGCCTAGTACTTATCATAAAAATTATGTCTTCTCCTACACACTTTTCTTTGCACAAAAACTGATGCCATATCTATTAATTTTTAAAACCCCCGTTTAAGGGTTAATTAGGTGATCCAGTTTTCTTAATTTGTTATTTTATATAACGAAATTTCAAATTGATACTAAATTTAAACACAAGAAACTCAATGTCTACCATTCATTAAGTTCTTGTATTCCATAAATTCAGTAGGTTTTTGGTTTGTATACACATAAAATATATAACAAAAAAAAACAACAACAACAATACAATAAAATATATAAAATCTCTAAATATCACTCCAAAAAGTTCAACGAAAGAGTCACCGAGATCGTTAAATTTCAATGATAGAAATCTATAAAAAAAAAATTCGAATTATATTAACAATAGACCAAAAACCTATCAATGAATTTTGACTTTGAATTGATTAAAAACATTTGTGATTTTGGCATTGACTCAAGCATGACCACATGATGAGGATGAAAAAAGGCAGCATCATAAATTTCACAAGTTTCTAATAAGAAATATAATCAAACATAACATATCAACACTTTAAGCAAAAACAACAGAAAAAGTATAATTTTTCCATTTTGGAACAATTAACACACTTTTCCAATTTGATTAACTCGCGCAAGTTGTTGAACTCAACTGGAAATATGTATTAAACAAATTATAGCGCAAAAAAAAACTAAAAAAAAAATAGTACAAAAAACTATACAACAACACCCACTAAGTTATAAACAAATAGTAAAAATACAAACAATAGCAACAACAGCGACAACAACAACAAAATTCATACACTTAACAGCTACGCAAATGTTTAAACATTTCGAGATAATAACACTACTGACACCACCACTACCACTACTGCCGCATACTGAAAGAGGAGCTACGAATAGTGTTAGAGATACATGAAGTCTTGGGATGGCTAGTACATATGACCGGAGGTTAGCAGAGACTTGGGAGGGCGAAATTTGAGTTATAGATCGAATGGGATGAATATGCGGAAAGAGACTTAATATATTAAATAAAATATTTGAAAGTCAATTGGTCGACTATTATACAACGACTATTATATTTTCGCAAAATGTAAAAAAGTTGATATCTGATATAATCTGAAAAATAACTTAAATACTTAATTTCCCTTTACACCCCATGAATGAGGTATGGGATAACTTCTCGCGTTGTTGTGAATTAACACGCTATCTATTTAACATTTACAACAACCGGCACCTATTATGCGAACGTCATTCTTTGAAAAGCTCTTACTAGATATGCCGATTATACTGACTTATACCGCGAAGTTGCTGTCGACAACACACATCACATACTCGGTATTTTCATATGAGATCAAAAATTTTGCAATTCAATAAAATTTTAAGAAATTTTTGTAGTCGATGAAAACATTCTAATTCAACTGCATTATTTCGTCGGTATCCTGCAAAAGGACGCAAAAGTGTCCCAAAAGTCACTGTGTCCTGTTAAAAATCCCATTTCTATTAAAATTAGTTTTGTAGTAATTGTATAAAAACATAGGCGGCCATAACCTTAAAATCTTAAGTGACTCAGAAACAGAAAATGATGACTTGAAAAATTTTTGTAAATGGACCCAGAAGACATAGTATACACTAGGGTGGGTCGATAAAAAAAGTTGTGCCGGTCACCCCCTAGAATGAAAGATAATTTAAAAACGAATTCAAAAAAAAATTTTATTTTTTTTTGCCACGCCCCTTGACTCCGCGCATTGGGTTTTTTGTTTCCTGTGTCTCCATTTATAGTCCGATCGTAATGTGTGACATATCAATGTTCTTGGACTGACAACAGCTACATTTTCTTCTCTTATCACTTTTGACTCCGACGTCAAATTCTAGAAGTTTCTACCGGAATCTCGGTTTTTACCCCCCTTTGTAGCGATAAAAAAGTTTTTTAAATTCCATGATATTTTCTCTTTTACAGTATATATTTTTATTCATAAACAAAAAAGTTACAGAGGTTTAAAAAAATCAATTTGACGTCGCTAAAGGCCAAAGCTCATTGTTTACAAATGTTGGCGTGGTCGTATTTTGTTTTTTAAACCTCTGTAACTTTTTTGTTTATGAATAAAAATATATACGGTAAAAGAGAAAATATCATGGAATTCAAAAAACTTTTTTTATCGTTGCAAAAAAAATTTGACTTAGGGGGGTAAAAACCGAGATTCCGGTAGAAACTTCTAGAACTTGACGTCGGAGTCAAAAGTGATCAGAGAAGAAAATGTAGCTGTTGTCAGTCCAAAAACATTGATATGTCACACATTACGATCGGACTATAAATGGAGACACGGGAAACAAAAAACCCAATGCGCGGGGTCAAGGGGTGTGGCAAAAAAAATGAAATTTTGTTTGAATTTGTTTTTAAATTATCTTTCATTTTAGGGGGTGACCGGAAAAACTTTTTTTATTTGTATGAAGTGCGACCCACCTTAGTAAACACCCTGAACAAAAAAATTCGATTTCTATTTGCAGTAGTTTTGTAGTTATTGTATCAAAGCGGCTATAAACATTTAATCATCAATAACTCAATAACATACAAAGTAGACTTGAGGTCTTGCAGGATACTGAATATTTCTGTCCGACTCATTCAAAGTTTTACATTTATTTAAAATAATGAATGTGTTTTCATCGTTCGGTTCAAGATCTATTCTATTATTGCTAATATAACTTATTTTACAAGAGTTGTGTGAAATAGATTATGTTGACAGCTGGCAGGTCGGATAGTTATTTCGATAGTAACCAAACTACCATCATCAGCACCCTTTACTGTGCCTCATCAGATCAACAATACAAAACAAGAGCAGAGAGGTACACTGGGTTGGCATTTGTTGCCAAAAACAATTCTATGCAATTTTGTCCGATTGACAAAGCGTAGACAAGAGCTTGTGTGGATTCTGTTGACTTGCGGTCTTCGTTGATACCATTTTCGCACCGGTGTGTTTCAGCTTCACGATGGTTTCTTGAAGCTTTAGGTTGTGATAATGAGTGGAGAAGGCACAGCGAAGGAATTCTTTTATGAGTTTTCTTAAATTTCATTTACGTAACCGATTTTGTATACAATTGTGGTCTTGATGCAGCAGCCTACAGGTTTCCTGTATGCAATATTTTTAGCGTAATTATATATATCAGACCAAGTTTTCGTAATCGTATTTCATATAAGCGATATCCACTGGACTTGAATTTTAATTTGAATGTTGGATAAATTAAAAAAAATTAAATCGCCCATTCCCTGCGGCGAAATTAGCATGGTCACTACCAGCAGGCATGCAACAAGGTCTTCTGAGACATGCAAATGTGATGTCTTCAAGACCTTGTTTTCACATGCCTGAAAACAGGCCTTCTCTTTCCTTACTGAAATATCCCGAGCACATTTTCCCTCCATTTTTTCAAGACCACTGCTGCAGGCCTTCTTTGAGAAGGGAGTATCAACGTTTTCAATGGTTTGTTCTGCCATCATTTCGTGTGCATACACATTCCATCTACCTTTTGATAGAATGCATGAAAAGAAAAGGCAACGTGGAAGGTGTTCGTGTGTTTTTCTTAAAACAGTTTATGATAAGATTCCGCAAAACAATTCGAATGCATCTTCATAGGCTAGATGGTAGCATGGCTGACTAAAAATCGCGAGGTAGCGGAGTTCAAACACCAGGAAGGTTTACTGCCGTTGAAAAAAAGTGTAATTATAAAGAAAAATTTGTAGGAGTAAGAAATATCTAAAAAAAAACTAACCAATTTGAGGGTGACCAACTGCATATAATTTTTAATTTTTCATGTCCTTCTTTTTTCATGTGTATTCAGGCCTTCCATCTGGCCTTCTTTTAGGAAGCGACGATGGAAGGCCTTGCCTCCCAATGACACCCTATGTTTTTTGGAAAGGAAGAGGAAATGCAGAGCGCAGGCCTACTGACAGCTTTTGAAGGCATTCCATAAGGCCTTCTAGGTCCTTCCTTTCGCCGCTGGGTTTGCCTTAACCAGTGATAGGCATTTGTCGTATGCACGCACTCAACAATATGGTGTGTTTGTGTGCGGTCGCACAGGAAGCATCAGATCTGTCGAATTACACCCTTTCTTTTTCTTTGACTTGTAATGAGTTCGTAATTTATTTGCAAAATTTTTATATAGACATAGTGCGATTTGAAGAACTCTATATGCTCTTACTTTCTATATCATTATTCTATCATTCCTCCCACTACGTTAAAAAAAAAAAATCCGAAGTCAGTACCGAAATTTCCATCACGAGAAATACCCTCACCCTATGTATGGTGTTGTTTAAGTTACACAGTATGGACGCATCAAAAATTGCCGTGAAACTTTGGCGTAGTTCGGGCTGTATTTTAGTTATTTGAAAACTTTTACTTCAATTAGGTTTCGCCACCAAAGAAGATTTAATTTTTTAGGGTGATTCAATAGTATACCAGATTTTCCTTTAGAAATAAAATACATTAAAATGTGTAGAAATGATTTAGTTTTTTCTTCATTTAGCAATAGAAATTTTCCTTAAATTTATGGCATACGTCTTGCTTTATAACATTTCTGTACCATTACGGCAATGATATTAAAATAAAATCAATTTTAAGAAACTCTTAAAAAATGCGCCTAAAAATAAACAAATTTGTGAGGGTTGTCTACTAACACATACTTCCTCAAGTCTGCTATAAATACAAACACTAAATGCAGTTTATCAATGAAACATAATTCGGTTTAAAAATCAGTTGCTTTACAAAAAATTATAACAATTGAAGTCCGCCCCTTCACCACAATTTAAATTTGAAATGAGCTTCAATACAAACTATTAATTCAATTTATGCTTAAACAAATTAAACTGTAGCTTTATAATTGGCCCTCACGCATTCAGTTTTTTTTTTTCGATGATGTTTGTGTTCAACGGAAGATAACATTTTTTTTAAATGCTTTTTTTATTACTTAGTATTATACAATACTACTCAGACGTATGATTTTTCCTTATTATTCGTTGTCGTTGCGCTGTTCATACTCTTCTGTTATCGAGCATAGAAAATCGCTGGCAAATCCACCAAAGCAGCACTAGACGCCACTTTGCACCAGCAGCAAGCGGTGCAGAAACGAAGGAAGAGACGGAAGCAGACGAGGAACAGCCACAGAATTGGATTTCAGTCACTTGGTTACTGTGTAATTCTGTCATGTTATTTTTCCTGTGTGTTTTGACATTTTGCTTTTTGCACTTTTTTTTTGTATTATGAATTGTATTTTTATTTATGTTTTTTTTTTTCATTCGCTTTTTTGCATTATTGTTGCTATTTGAGGTTCTCGTGCACTGGGGAGCACTGAGTGACTACTCAAATTTTTTTTATGATTTTTGTCCGTTATCGAAAACGAAAGTGTAGAACATTTTATTGGTTGGCGCGAGATTTTTTTTTTATTATATGATTGCGTTTTGTATTTGCATTTCAAATGCAAAATGTAGAAGAAAAACTAGTATTGGAATAATCGAGAGAGGAAAGAAAGCAAAAGTGATCTATGATACAAGGGCGATCTGGGGTTAATGCCGCAGTGTAGCCAGATGTTTGAAAATATATAACAAAAACAGGGACGGAATAGTGGTAGTTGATGGACAACAATAAATCTTAAAGCGATGTAGTCTTGTTAAGGATTGTAATAGATATACATATGTATGTATTTAACGTATAAGGCTTCGCATGTGGTAGTAGCAAATTTGCATCTATTCAAATTTAATTTAATTTAATTACACTCCGAACCTTCCCAGACACCTTAGGAAGTATCTGTCAAAGTTTTATAATAATCGCATGGACGATATCAGGACCTATACGTAACACACAGACTTTTCCACTTAGAAGTGCAATTAAATGTTCTGTACACTGCCACACAGTAGCATGTATACTGTGTATAATATGACTTGTCCGTTTTATTTGCCCTGAGTAATATTCATTTTACAATTGAACTTTAATGTAATCTATTTTCATCTCTAAGGCTGCTGTGAAGGGTAACCAGGTCTTCTTTAAGAAATGTTTCAAGCTGTTTAATTAGAAACAATTGCAGAATTTCTGTTTTCATAATATTGTAACACTTTACATCGATTTCGTTTCTCATGTTAAATATAATAGCCTTTGGCGGGGGAAAATAATTGGTAAGAATTATGCATACAATAAGATAGGAGAAAATCCAAACATATTTGTACTTCAATGTAATTTATGCTATTTCTGATTTTGTAAACAATGTAATTGTGCAAACAGATGATCAGCAAAAGGCATAATTTTGTAAAATAAAAGTAAACAAATCTAAAAAAATTAAGTAATTTACTCAAGAATGTATCGTAAATATTTCATTAATCTTTGCAGTTCTTGAGACATTCGGCTATTGTTGTCCATTTAATGAAGAAACCATTTAGGCATGAGATAAATAAAATTTTACTTGTACTAAAAAAAGTAATAAGACCTCTTATAATAAATATATATTTTTGTTTAGATTTTATTGTTTATAAAGTCATTTATCTCCACAAAAGTGTGTAGGGAACTGGTTTTTAAATTCTACTGGCACTAACTGGTACTAGTGCCACTTTCGTTAAATTGTAATATATCAGAAACGAATTAAATGCCTGACCAATCTAAGAGAAGCATCTCTGGATATAAAACTGTCGACTGTAATATATTGGTCAATTGAAAACAATCACACATTTAATTAAAATTGACACAAATAAGACAAAAGAAGTCCTGATTAAATAAGTGTACATTTTTTTGAATTTTTTTGTATATTTTATGACACAGTAATACGAAGTTAAATCCTAAAATTATTGAAGAATTTATAAGTGCTTAAAAAATATTTAAATAAAAAAAAACTGAGATCATATCGCTCATTTGGTGCAATGAGCTTAACTAAAAAAAATCGATTCCGAGATAAATGCATTTAATAGAGGAAATCAAGCGAGTGTATAAAAGGTATTAACTTGAATTGTTTTACACAACATGAGTTGTGTAAAGTTAAGTTATGCCGGTCTTGCACCAATTGAGCGATATGACATATAGAAGAGTGGTACTTCCAGTACAAAAACCTATTTTTCGATAATTAATATTTCCTCCATAACTTCCAAACGGATAACTGGAGGATATTTGAGTTTGGTCAGTTCAATTATCTTGTAATAGTAATTAACCATGATTTCAGAAATATTTTGTATAAGACATATTTGGTGAGAGTTTGATTCAGGAATGTAGCTGATCTCTATCGTCCGACTCCTTCTGGTACCTCCCTTGCAAAATTACCTATTTTTAAAAAATAATATTTTTCCAACAACTTCCAAACGGACAGCTGGAGGACATTTCAATTTTGTCAATTGTATTACCTTGTTACAACCGACAAACCCTTGCATAATCTAAACCTGCGTTACTACCATTCTGGTACAACCCATACAAATGACCGAATTAACAGAATTTTTATTTACATACACTGAATGCAGTCATTTTTAAAGTACGCCTACGAAAATAAGACTTAGAAATGAATATGAATTATGTCACCTGACCCCTTCTGGTAACCTCCAAACAATATGACATATTTTTGGAAAATGAATACGCGACTACCATGCTGGAGAGAAGTGTTCCGATTTTCGGCTCCAGCCATCTGCATTTTTCTTTCATTGCCGGCCCCCTCGATGTTGTCGACAGCAACGTCGCAGTATAAGTGTCGAGTCAATCGGCATGTCTAGTAAAAGCTTCTCAAAAAGTGACGTTCGCATTCGTCGATAAACAGAAGGTGCCGTTAGTTGTGAATCTAAAAATAATTTAATTTCACAACAACGCGGGATAGCCCTAATTTAATTTCACAACAACGCGGGATAGCCCTCACCTCATTCAAAAAATTAAGTTTTTAAGTTTTTTTTTAGTTTACAAAGCCTCTGAAAACCTAACTTTTGCCACACCCTGTTTAGTATCCCCATAGTTTTCTTTACATACATATCTTTTTTGTAAGCACTCTGAATGCAGTCAGTATTTGCGTCCGATGTGCAAAATTATGACTTAGAAATGAGTATGGACTATATCGCCTGACTCCTTCTAGTATCTCCCATAAAAATTTACCCCTTTTTGAAAAATGTATATTTCTTCCATAACTTTCACACGGACAACTGCAGGATAATTACATTTTCAGTTGGTGCTGAATAAGACCATTTCAGTAACACCATACAAAGTGACCAAATGTCCAGAAATGAATTGAACTTTTTACATTATTTGACGAATTTATTTATACTTTTTGCACTCAAACCTTTTTGCACAGATTTACTACAAGTCTGTAAAGCTCTTGTTCTTACGACCGAAAGTCCTATCCGCCACTGTTTACACTCTACAAGCAGGCAAATAATAATTCATATGTAATTTCCATTAAAAATCAGTTCATTTCAACAATTCATGACATAAACAATATCATACATAGGGTGAGGGTATTTATCAGCCGTACCCTCCTACTCTTCTTCTTCTTAATTGGCAGCAGCAACGGAACATCTATCAGTATCAAAGAATTCCAAACACTTTGGTTTTTTGCGCTCCGTAGTCACACCAAGTGTAGATAACAGCTTTTTCACCTGGTCCATTCAACGAAGTTTTGGTCGCCCCTTCCGGCGGCGCACATAGAGTTTAGCGTGTCCAACCCATCGCATTCGGTCTATTTCGACGCGCTTTGCTACGTCGATGTCGTTGTACAGCTCATACAGCTTATGGTGCACTCGGCGACGACCTCGCCGTTAAAGATAATGGGTCCAAATCTTTTGCGAAGTATTTTTATCTCGAAGACTCGCAGAGTAGATTGATCCTTAAAAAACTTAATTTCCCTTTGCACCCCATGAATGAGGTATGGGATAGCTTCTCGCGTTGTTGTGAACTAACACGCTTACTATTTTTAGATTCACAACTAACGGCACCTACTTGTTTATCGACGAATGCGAACGTCACTGTTTGAGAAGCTCTTACTAGACACGACGATTGAATCGACGCTTAATACTGCGAAGTTGCTGTCAACAACATTCGAGGGGAGCCGACAATGAAAGAAAATTTTATTTAATTTTTTTCTTTTTAAGATGACTAGAGCCAGGTTTGAACCTGCGATCTCCCGCATGGTAGTCGCGTGTCTCTGCCGACTGCTTTTCAATACTCGGAATGTCCAATTTTCGATTACTGTTCCCAGCATTACCAACAGTATCTTGCGAATTACTCAAGTAATGTGGCTTTCAAAGTAAAAAGAAACAAAAATAATCTATTTGTTTTTTTGAAATTGTATTAATATTGCTAATATTTTTGGCATACGCAGCTCTAAAATCGACAGAATGGACTAAAATTGTCAATTCAGAGCCATAACAAATCGGGCAAATGTTTAGCTAAAATCAAAGGCCTGCAAGAAAGTTAATAGATAAAGATAAATCATTCCGTGACTGATCGAGCAGTTAAGCAATAAAAATCAAAATCAACAAATCTACGTCACTTAAGTTCAACCCCAACTAACGTCAGCCATTGCGGTGCTGCACAAAACTATTTTACTGACATTTTCCAGTTCCTGTGATCGACCTTCTTCGACAGAAGATAACCCCATTTGTAGTGTTTGTTTAATTTATATCATTTGTTTTGTTTCATATCATTTCATTGTTTATGTTTATATAACTCTACATTTGCTGCCAACATCGGCCAACAGAGATGGCAACTAATATACATTCAGTATTGTCTTCTGATTTAACTTAACTAAAAGATATATCTTAACCCACGCAAGATGTTAGTAAGGCCCCGATTAATGTTTAGGCCTTTTTGTCGAGTGTTGCCACTTATCTAATATTGTTGCTATTCCTTAGATGTTTGCTAAATTCTAAAGCAATTACGTCTATGATTTTTTTGTGTGTCTTTCTTTTACCCCATTTCGTAGCTCTCTTGCCATATCTACTATGCTTTTCTACATAAAGTTCGTTGTGCGTTCAAATTTTTTTTTCGTTCTTTATTGTATGTAGAATGTTTTTTGTTTTTCTTTTGAGAATTTTTTTTTAGTTTCACTGAATCTTATGGTGTTTTTCTTCTCTGTGTCGTCTCGAGCGTTTTCTTTTTGGCAACCTCTTAAAAGTGCTTAAATGTTGGCGACAGTTTTAGAGGGGATTGTGGTGGCGGTTCTCATAGTTTGTGGTGTTATACGAGTATCATTAGATTTTTCGTTAATTCTGTCTGTGGGAAATTTCGAAAAGCTTTCTCAACTAATTCCTATTTATTATTTAACACGTTTTAAGTTCCTTTTTATTGTTATTTTCGTGTATAGTTTCAAATGCTATTCACAGATTTTTGAAAAGATTTTTTTTTTTTTATTTTTCATTAATATAACGTCAGAAATTTTCGTTTCGCTTTCCCCCTCAGTATCCGTTTGTGCCATTTCGTTTCGAAAACATATGTCGCCAATGGGGTTTTTACGAAAATTGTGATGATTTTGTTGTAGCGTCGAAATTATTTGATTGAAATATTTCAAAGGTCAGGAAACCGCGATGAAAATGTAATGAACATGTTTTGTAATGTGATGATTTTCATTCATTGTCATCATGATGCATGACAGAGGATGGCTGCCGCCTGATTTGACTTTCTGCTGAACTTTGTGTCGAAAAATGTGTGACAAATAACATTAAGACAGATTTAGATTTTAATTTGTATTACTTAATCGGCAAAACGCTAAAAAAAACTTAATTTTTCTTTGCATCTCCTTTCTCATTTGTGTGGCGAAACACGCATCTGTTTTACAGCAAACTCTACGGAATCTAAAGTTTAACTACGATTCCGAACGTAAACTATTAGAAAAAGCTCTTAACAAATGCATGATAGATTGCTGCAAAACCTGTAAAATATTTACATAAATTTGCAGATACGAAAACTTCAAGCCCTCACACCTTTAAGGTGTGTCCCTATGAACCGAATTAAAACTGACGAAACGCGTCATCCTTGTTCGCGATTCTGAATTGGCCGTTAACTCAAATTATAAAAAAAACATTCTGATCGTTAGCCAATTTGGTGTATTGTCTTAATACACCTCACAAATTGATACTAATCTCTGTATAAATTGTATTTTGTTTCTGTATGTATGCCACCTGTTTGTAGACCACTGCCAAATTTTGAGAAAGTTCCGCCTTTAATATTTGATATTGATCCTCGTAAATTTTGGTATTATCTTAATCTATCACAGGTATGACAGCGCAAACATTCTGAAAAAAAAAAAAATATTGACCAGGTTATTGCAATAATCGCTTCTTGAACGCCACCTTATCTTCGAACTACCCTAAGCAAGGCTAATATTATACACGTGCGTTCATATCACTATGTAACAGAATATACTTTATATTGATAAAAACAATACCTACTCCTAAATTTAAACTGATAGCGTATGACGTATTTTCAAATAAGCTCACATACAAGTTCTATCAAATTTTTATTTGTTCTCTTCTGCTTAGATTTTTTTCGACCTCATGCGTATTTCAACGTAAATACTTTTCTTTTATTAATTCAACCTATGGTCTGCTATATTTGTGCGTCATGAATTTGCACAGGTGTAATTTTATATAGTGCTCGATCATGCATAACGTAGTAGTAACAGTGAGCATATCTTGCTTGTGTTTGAATGTATACAATGATAAGTTTCGAACTTCTAGGTTTGAGATAAGGGCTTACCAAATAATGATGACGTCGTATTCACACATTGAAAATAACTGATCATTGAAGATACTTAACATAGTAGAAACCAAGGAAAGTATCCGGGAGAAGATAAAAAAACGTCTATATATGAAAAGTTTGGTTAAAATAGTTTTTTTGTACGTCTAATCGATTGTTCTGCGTAAATCAAAAGAAAAATTTTCCATTATTATTAAGTTGTTTTAAACTGCTTTAATAATATACATATGAAGAGATTTATAGCTACAGTTAAATTTTTGAAAGCTTATACTATTATCGCATGGCAACACAAAACATCACATAACAAAGAGGCAAGCAACAAATTTTGGCTACTCTTTTAGTGTTAATCGCAATTGATTTAATAAAAGTTATATAATATTGGATGGATCCTATCTCAAAGACTTCCACAATTACATTTTTTACCCGCACCTATAGGGATGAATTTTTTTTTGTAGTGTAACGCATGAAAGGACACGTGCTAGACTCCCAAGTATCTTAAGACCAAATTTGTTTTAGGGACATTTTAAGACGGGCAAATAATTCGAGTAAACTTAGACAAAAATTTACCAGCTTTACATATTTGAAAATGTAATGTTGTTATGGGATTGTAAATGTCTCTTCAGACACATCTCATACAAAATTACATATTTTTAAAAATAAAGCTTTCTGACACCAAATATTCTAACTGAAAACTGCAGAATATTCAAATTTGGCAAATTTTGTCTTATCTTGTAATAGTAGGCAGTAGTTAGGCAAACCCTAAGAAAACCGAAACATTTGCCTTCGGGTAACTCCATACAATTTACCGAATTTTCCATATCACCGTACATTACTAAAAAAACTTAATTTCCCTGTACACTCCATGAATGCTTCTTGCGTTGTTGTGAATTATCACGCTTCCTATTTTAGATTCACAACAAACGGCACCTAGTTGTTTGTCGACGAATCGAAGTCACTGTCTGAGAAGCCTTTACTAGACATGCCGATTAACTCGACACTTATACTGCGAAGTTGCTGTCTACAATATCGAGGGGGGCCGGCAAAGAAAAATTTTTTTTTAGATAACTGGAGCCAGGTGTTGTGCCTGGGATCTCCCAGGCTGGTAGTCGCGTGTTCTAACCATCATGCCACGGCCGGTACCATATCACATTACATAAATATCTTCTTTTTAAGTACACCGAATTCATTTTAAATCTGCGCAAGGAAAACGCTTATGAAAACATGGCTCAGAAACATGTACCTCCCATACGACGTATAGAAAATCATCTACCACCTCAAAGTAAAGTCAACGTTCACTCAGAGTCACAAACGAGTAGGCTCTCTTTGCTCGTTGAAACAATGTTTGTCTTCAGTTATCACCAGACCCAGCAGTAACATCCTGCAATCCTTGACCAACGATATCTATAGCATTCGTGTAACTTATATTTAAGATGGTACTAGTAACATTATGATGTTAAAAAGATCGCATTATCTAAAGCCTCGCTTGGTTGAAAATTACTCTCCCAGTTTTATACTCATTGTCACTGAGACTTCGTGTCAGTCAGTGTCATACCGCTAAGTCGTATCAGCTGTGCGGCGACACTAAACTCAGCCATAGCATCGGACTGTAGAATGAGCTTTGTAATCTTCTCCAGAATTTGTCGCATTGTGTATATCTGTTCGATGGTGGATTTACCAGGTCCAATACCACAATGATAAGGTATAATTAGATTCGCTAGGATGGACCTTAGTCATTCACCTAACACACTAGGCAGGACCTTGTATGCGATGGGTAAAAGTCTGATCCCGCGATAGTTGATACACACACTTGGATCGCCTTTCTTAAGCACAAGACGTGTTTCTGAGCTGGTACACGCACGTTGGCAGATAATCACCACCGGTCGTAAAAGCTCCGTATCTGTGATCATAGATATCTGGTCTGTCCTTATAGGTGGGGATTCGTTTTCGGGCTTCACTTTTAACTCTGTAATTTCCAATATCCTGGCTCACTCTTTTCTTACATAGACGCTTTTCCACCTGAAGAGACGTTTTATCTCCCTCCTCTTCTAATTATATCTTTCTTTGCCATTGGTTACAGTTTTGTCCTGTTTACAGCATCCTTTTCATTCCTCATCGTACCAGGACTTGTCTGAGCGTGGTTTTTCATAACCCAGTACGGTCGTTGCACCGGTGGTCATTGAATTCCAAATATGCTACCATTGTGTGTCTGGAGCATCTTAATGAATTTGTTTGAAGTAGTTGAGAGAGTTGGTTGCAGTAGGCATTGGCTATCTTGGTGGTATGCAGCATTGTGATATCTAGATGCCTTTGCGTTTGGTAACGATCATTTAATCGCGTGCTTAATTGGATACAAATAGGTGGTGATCCGAGTCAATATTTGCACCGAGCATCACACGCACGTCCATAACGCTTGAGACATGTCTTCCATCGATAACTACTTGATTAATCTGGTTCCTAGACTTTTTATCAGGGGATGTCTAGGTAGGTATCAGGGGATGTCTAGGTAATATACCTTGTAGGTATATTAATGCGGGAATCTGGATCTGATTCTTGCTGACTCGAAGCTAACTAGTCTGAATCCGATATCGGAGGTGTTGTTGTGCAGACTGAATCTCCAGACTGCTGAACCAAGAACATCTTCTTATTTTAGCATTAAACTGCCCCAAAATAATTTAAATGTCATGTGCAGAGCAGCGGACATATATTTCCTACAGGCGCTCATAGAATGCATCTTTAATGTCCTCATCTTTGTCTTCCGTCGGGGCGTGTATATAAATCAGCGAAATGTAAAAATATTTCGTCTTGATTCGGTCACTTACAGGGTTAAACCTCGAGACCAGATGACGAAGTCTCTTGCCGACTATGAAACCACATCCAAATTCGTTTCTTTCTGCATGACATATATAAAAGATGTCACAGTTCGACGTGTGCTTCCCTGACCCGTCCGTCTTATTTTCTGTATGGTGACATCCGACAATTGGATAGAGGCAACGTCTCTGTAGAGAGTTCAGACATTTCAGGTGCATATCCTTAAATCGTGGTTCTTATACGGTTTGCGGGGGTCATTTACTTCTGGAGTGGTTCTTGTTTATCAGTAAGTTCACCTGACTGAAATTTATGTACTGGTTATTTATGTAATACAAAATATCACCTTAAAATTAAAAGAATTATTTGCAGATATAACGGGATTACTAATGAAGAAAGAGCGAATAGGCAGCAATCAATTTGCACTTCATTGGCCACTCTCAGGGAGAAAAGAAACCGCAGTGTATTAAAAGAATACCAACAATTTGAATGGACATTGATCACTTCAATCGTCTATGTAAGGAGTTCCGCTAAAAATCGGCAGCTTTCAAGTATCTTCTAGTTGTCTAAGAATTTATTGACTTACTCCCTCTATTAGGGTGTATTTTTCCATCCCAAATGCAATCTGTCTAAAACTAAAAGTAGGAGTAAGCGATAAACTGTGCATTTAACTGCATTTTCCCCCAAAAAAAATCAAACATTAGGTCCAAAAATTACAATGCTATAGTTTACGATTTAGTTTCCAGGTCAATTCGCATCCTCAATTAAAAAACGAGTGGTCCAGATATGGTTCAACCGCTGAAATTTGCCTCACCTAGGCCATCTCCACCCCACACTCCAGACACACAAATACGATTTTCCGGTTTTCGTAAATCTTTACATGAAAATAACAATAAAACACATTCTAAAAGACTTAATACAAAAATTATTAACTTTTACTCTATGTGAAGTGAAAAAAACAGAAAAAACAAAAACAATAAATTTAAAACAGAATATACATATCTCAATGCCTCTTTCCCTCGAATGTTCAAGTGAGCATCTTTCTTTCTTCATTCATTGTGGTATTGTTTATCTGTTTTTTTTTTTTGTGGGATTCGTGTGTGTGTTTTTCTTCTCTCTATAAGATTTACAATTAAACAATTGCTATTGCTACACGTTTTTTTTGTTTTTGGAGATGTGTTGCAATTAAAATATGTTGTTGTAGATAAGACAAACAACCGCCCAACCGCCCATTTAGAGCGGTGTGGATGCACTAGACAGTGGAAATCTGAGCAGAGCGTGAACAAAACAAAAAATAATGCCTAAATTAAAGTGATTAACACATTACCACCAAGATATCAATGAAGTTATTTGTGTCATTTGCTAAGGTTTTCAATTTTGTTTTCTATAAACGCCAGAAGCCCTGTACGCGCTTCACACTATCCGATCTCCGGCGTTACCATGAGGTTGAGGTTTCTTCTTTTGGTGACTGCTGGTGTTGGTGGAATCTTCTGGTTCGCATTACAACACTAACGCCGATCGATGACGTCTCACCACCGCTGAGAGGGGTAAATTTCAGCTAAATTTAAGCAGTTAACTCTGGTCGCTACGGTGTGTGATCTCTTACTACTGCTTGTTGACGTATTATGTAGAAAAACCGCAGCGTAAATGTGTAACGAGGTTTTCCATCCATTAAAGAAGAAAACCACCGAAACGAAAATTCGATATACGAAGTAAGTGATCGCGTTAAACCAACAAAATCACAAAAGAAACACACACAAAAAAACCCAATCGCACATGAATTAAATTTCACATTGAATTGCCAACACAATTGTCGCGACGATGACAGCGCCGCCGCACATACAACCACAACCATTGAGCGCTTAGGTCTGTCTGGACGATTTACATTTGTTGTTGTTATGTGAACATTTTGTAATATCTTTGAAAACATTTTCACCTTCTAACACCGGAAGTAATTGTTAAATTATTTTAAATATTTAGTTCAATTGCAAAGATAAATGTGGATTTCATACAAATTAAAAAAAGAGAGCGCGAAGTGAAAAAACGTTTAAAATAAATGAATGGAAAATCCCAAAAAAACAAAATTTCTCTATGTCCTTTATAGGATAGATTTTCAATGTAAACAACAGGCAGCAGACAGTGGCTGCACAAGTGTCAACAATTGCTATGTCAACAAACAAAATGACAGTGATAGCATTGACAATAACAACACAACAATCACTAATAGGATATTATGACAATAATCGATTGTAAACACAATGAAATGTCGGGTATCTGCAAAAGGGTATGTGGTAAATCTTCTTACACTTCAAATGAAAAAAGAAGTAAAACTCCGACCAGCAGCCTTTGAAGTAAACAGCACTCCGTTATATATAATTTGAAAAGCGATGAATTCTCTTTTACAGATCGTAGTTTGGGAGCCTTCAGCCTTATAATGAATCAAACTCAAGACAGAACTAAATTTATTACGTACTTTTTTGTGTAATTGAAATGTTTGCAAGCATTTAATATTTACAAATGTTTAGTATAAACTGTTACCTTCTTCTTGTGCTACTTACTCTATATTTAACGGCAAGCCAAATGTAATTAGTTTAATAAAAGTAACATATTATTGGATAGTTCTCTCCTTAATGTAGGGTACAATGATTGTACCTTTAGGTATTTGGTCTGAGCAAAAGGACTACGAATCTCAAAAATTTGGTCTGTGTGATGGTAACACTTTCATCCCATTTTCGGTTTTGTCCTTCTTCGAAATTGCTTCATATAGCGCAATTGCTCAATAAAATAAATATTCGCTCCAATATCCGCAATTCTAACTTTGGCATTTGGTCTGGGTGATGGTACCGATTTGATATGAATTCACAGCACATAGCTACTCACTAAAATAAATACTCCGCACCATATTCGCTATTCTACCTTAAGCCGTTTGGTCTGGGTTTGGTTAGTATTTTCTGTAAAGGGTAACAATTTTGAAAAATCTCCTCATGCAGCTCTCTAATTCTATAAGAAAAATTCCCATAAAGATTTTTGCGATTCTACCTTTAGCAGCTGGTCCGGATGATGGTACAAGTTTGACCCCTTTTGGAGCATTTTAAGCACTAAAGAACGAATTTTGAAAAATGCTTTCGGATATGGATTTGTACGATTATAGTTTAAGTCGTTTGGATTGGTTCCTTTTTTACCCCGTAAAGGACGTATTTCGAAAAATCACTTCGTGCAGCTCTCTAATTATATAAGGAGACTAGCTTTTCCGGCTCGCGTTGCTTCACCCGTACTTACAATGAATCTTCTTAAGAATTTAATCAATACTGATAACAAGCAAACTCTTCATACGATTCCATTGGTCTGAGTGCCAAATGTTCGATTTTCTAAAAACTCCATCTGTCGGCTCTCTAATTCTATAGGCAGCAAGGCTAAATACATTTTGGCAACTCTGCCTTTAGGCATTTGGTCATTTTATTTATTTTTATCCCTTTTCGATGTTTTTATCCCGAAATCCAATCCATATAAATTTTCGCGATTGTTGCTTTAGCCGATTGATCTGGGTGATGGTATAAGTTTTATCTCTTATAGGTAATTTTTACACCTAAAAGTAAGAATTGCCAAAAATGCATTCGTACCTGACATTTAACCAAAAAGGGGCGTGGCACCGCCCTTTTCCCGGCGAGACGAAATCCTCCATGTACCATTTCGTATGTAGCAAATCTCATCTTCATACCTTTAATGGCTCGTGAAATATGACCGATTGAAATTTTGGTTTGTGTGGGCGTGGTCACGCCCCTTTGTCTAATTATGTCTTCATGTAGCCTATGGTAGAGGCGCTACAAATAGTACTACACAGTGAAAATTTCATTGCATCGCTCCATTTATTTCGCCTAGATAACGATTGTTACAAGGGGCGTGGCATCGCCCATTTTCCAGCGAGACGTATTTCTCTTTGTATCAGTAACATATGTAGCAAATCTCATCTTCATACCTCTTATGGCTTTTGAGATTTGACCGATTGAAATTTAGATTTGCGTGGGCGATGCCACGCCCCTTTGTGTAGTTATGTTTTAATGTAGCCTATGATAGAGGCCCTATCGACGGTATCACACAAACAAAACAAAATTGTCGTTCTATTTTTTTGGCCAATATAACTATTTTTTATAAAGGGGTGTGGCACAGCCCATTTTCCACAAAAAAATATTTTTTCTTGTACGACCAACATATGGACCAAATCTCGACTTCGTAACTATAATGATAATTGAGATACAGCCATTTTAAATTTCGAGCTGTATGGGGCGGTGTCCCCCCTTTTCACCCCCTTGCTGTTCAAATTTCCAAAAATCCCTTCTTAGTGCGCGCCTACGTCATAAAAGGAACCTACATTCTAAATTTCAAAATTCTGGCTTTAGCCGTTTGGCGTTAGCCTGGGGTATGATCAGTCAGTCACTTAAGCCTTTTATATAGATTGCTCAATGGTACCGGATTTCCCGGGATCCCGGGGAAATGAAATAAAAATCCCGATTTCCCGAGAAGTGAAAAATGCCGGGAAGTCAAATTCGCTAATTACAGTGCATATCTGTTACACATTCATTGTTTCGTTTGTCAATCCCTTTTCCTCGAATCATTTTCAAAATCAGTTTATTGCCACTTTACAAATCATTTGCACCCAGCGGATAATATTATATATCCCATAGCAATCGAAATAAAGTAAACCTACCGCAATGTTAAATTAAGTACTCATCATAACATTCGCTTCCAAAAACAATACCTGTTTGTTCCACCATACGAGTATAAGCAAACAATACGAAGAAGAATGCAGCCGGCGTAAAGCACCACCACAACCAAAATACAAAAATTAGCCTCTTTCGGCCGTCCCGACCCATCACAATCATAACATTGACTTTGATAACCGTAAATTATCAAATTAACTGATACTTAATGGATAACAGATACTTTGCAGCCCAATAAAAACAGCAACTACAATTACAACAATATTAATTTTAATAAAGGGGTAGTGGGGGGCAGGGGAGCTTTGGGGAGTGAGTAGAAATGGGGTCGGTCAATCATAACGTTTACAAAATTTGTAAGTTAATGATAAGGCCAAAATTTGTTTGCCTGTTTTGTGTTGTTGTTGTTGTTTGTTAGGTACCCTATAATTTTGTGCCGGTGGCAACAAGAAGAGTAGACAAAGAGGTAGAGAGAGAGAGAGAGAGAGAGACTGGGAGAGTGAGAGCGATCTCGTCAGATACCGGTAGATGTAAACAAGATTCAGCCGAATTCAAAATTAGCTTTGCAGGTTTGCGCAACACAGGTGTTTTTTGAAACGACATACTGCCTATATTGCTGCTTTAGAGGTTATTTTGCTTATCATTGTGATTTACTTGACAGTTATTGCCATTTACTATTTTAGATTTAAATTTATAAATACAAAATGAGATAAAATTCCTAATTCAGTTTTATATTATTTAATTATAACCAAATTCTGCCACAACAGGTTGAAAATTATAATGGAATTGGGGCGATTTTATTTTAATGTTGTATGTAATCATTTATTTTTAGATGCGGTGTAACAACTAGTGGTTGTAGAATTCGGGTTTTTAGCATAGGGTTACTTTTAAGAAAACGATTTTTGGTTATGATATTAGAAACTCCTAAAAATGTGTAGTTCATTTTAAAAAGAAAACTATTAAATTTTATAATTATAATGTTTACAAACTGATTTTTAAAAATAAAAATCCATAAACCGGTCTATTTTCGACACTGAACCCGCCTTCAGTGTCAAAAATAACCTGTAAATCAAAACCTTAAAACCGGTCTTTTAATAACCGGGATATTCATAAAACTGGCAGAACGGTTTTGACTACACCGGTTCATCGGGTTTGTTTGTTAAGACTTAATAACTGTCTAAAGTTTGTAAACACCACATGTCGTTAATGTTTCTTTATCTGTTCCAATAGTAAGATTTTGCGTTTTATCAAAAAGTAATTTTCACATATATTTCGCTACGAGTGGCTGTGAGTCTCTCTTTCAGTTTCATTTGATCAAAACTAACGCCGCGTCTGAAATCTAATCCAGTTACTCAGAAATTTGCAAAACTTAACTAAGTTATATAAAATATCGTATGCTAATTTATGTCAGAGATGAAAGTCAGTCACTCTGTTTAATTGGTTAAAAAAAATTTTAGCTGTTGTTTATAACAAAGACAGCGCAAAATGACCAGCTTAAAATATAAAATAGACCAATAAGCGGCTTTTTGATTATTCAAATAAAAAAAACACTTTAATATTATAAATTTCCAACGTTTCTATGCAAAGTTTAACATAGATATCTAGTTTGATGTTATTTTTATCCGCTAATATTATAAAAACTAATATAAATCTCAGCTCAATAGCCAATTAAGGAAAGAAGTTGGCATTTAGAGTATAATATTATTTTGGTCCCAACAAATATTTTTATTTCTGACGTCAAAAAATGGTTTGCCAAAATTCCATAAGCAAAATTTAGATGCGCTATTTCCGTCTCTATATTGGTATTATGAGTAAAACTACCTTTTTTTGCGACAGCTGGATATCATTATAATGAAAAGACAAGCAAGATGTTTTGTCTACTTGTTTGGAGTGTTAAATCTCATTAATACACTGATGAGCGAAAAATAATATGCTCCACTATATTTCGGTGCAGATATACTTAAAGGGGTCATATTCCAAAAACCGAATATGAGGAATGAAACTACACTTTAACATCCAACAAAATAGTAACTTGATTAGTTTATCTTTTGTGCATTTCTTTACTTATTGGAGTGATCATCAAATTAAACGCAGTAGTTTTTAATTTCAAAATAAAACTTTTTTTCAAATAAAAAACACTTGTTAATAATGCTCTTATTTTAAATAAGTACAAAAATGCCTTTCGATCATACTATTTATCAGGGTTTTTGGGGTTGTACTGGTTGTACTTCAAATAAAAAACACTTGTTAATAATGGTCTTATTTTATATAAGTACAAAAATGCCTTTCGATCATACAATTTATCAGGGTTTTTCTGGTTATACTGTCTAAGGAGTCCCAAGCCGTTATTGCTGCCGATTTAAGCTCTGAAACGCTACTGTATTGCCTGTTGTCGGAGTACATTTTATGAACAAGTATGCCCCATACATTTGCAATAGTGTTCATGTCATGGTAACACGCTGGAAAACGCTCTGAGACTTTAACTTTTTCTGAACGAAACCAACTTTTTGTTTCCGTACTGGAGGGAATACAAGCATTCTCTTTCTGAAACATGTTATCTCCTAGTTTCGTCTTAAGAAGGGCAATAAATGCATTTTCAGTATATTCACATACTTCAGAGTTCATGCGACAGCTTGGCAAGGCCCAACCAAATAGCCCAAACCCAACGGCCTCTTAAAGGATCGGACGGTTTTAATTGCTACTAAAGGGATCTGCGGAAAGACTCAGGCTACTTTACTCAGAGAAACTTCGGTAGTGGGTCATTGACGGTTTGGGGTAGAATCTCTGCAATATGAACTTTGGAGCGGGCTTTGCCAAGCTGTCGCATGAACCCCGAAGAGTGTGCGAATATACTGAAAATGCATTTATTGCTCTTTTTAAGACGAAACCAGGAGATAAATTACATGTTTCAGCAAGAGAATGCATTTATTCACTCCAGTAAGGAAACAAAAGGTTGATTTCGTTCAGAAAACGTTGAAGTCTCCTGCGATAATTGATACATCGTTTTTTTTTAACAAAAGACATAGAATACTCAGTTTCCAATAATCTGGCATGCATTCCTTGAACTAAATCGTGTTTATAAGCTGGTGCATGCACGTTGCCAGCTCATTGCCGCCTTCCTTGAAAAGCTCTGCAGTTCACCGGTTCCCGCAGCTTTATTGTTTTTAAGCCGTGCTGATCTGATTAATGCTCCGTTATCGATGATCGGCATTATTTCGTCACTTATGCTGCCTTCGGGAACGATTAGAGAACGTAAATAGAATCATCACTGCTGCTTTAATTTTCAATAAAGAGTGATGGAGTATCGTGGCTTGATTTTATGAAAGTTTCCTGTGAGAGAAGTTAAAAACTGTTGTCTATTTTTTTTTATAAGTCACATATTATTGGAAAGTTCTTGCGCTAAATTTATTTAATACAATATATAAATATATGGCGATTATGAATTAATTTTCAATTTAGAGCAATTTGGGACTAAATTTTGAGAACTGCCAGTGAAAGTAGCCCCTAAAAGAAGAAGTTCCGCATCATTCGTTTTGTCAAGTTACATGCCAAATTTATTTAAAATCGATTTGAACATAATTAGTATCGTATAGGGCAATTTGTCACGTTTTAGGCTCTTTTAGGATCATAGCAGTGGTACGAAATGGGTTGAGATGCCGCAAAATAACGCCCTCAAACAGAGTTTGGGAATTTGTGAAGTTTTAGGCTTTTTTAGGATCACAACAGTGGTACGAAATGTGTTGAGATGCCGCAAAATAACGTCTCAAACAGAGTTTGGGAATTTGTCAAGTTTTAGGCTTTTTTAGGATCACAACAGTGGTACGAAATGTGTTGAGATGCCGCAAAATAACGTCTCAAACAGAGTTTGGAATTTTCGCAATGTTTCATATAAAATTGAAGCTTTACACATCGTAATCACCTGTCAAAACGAAAATAGCTTTCAAATAGTTTAAACGTTATTTTTAAAGGGCGTCAACTACCGGAATTTTTTTCTTTTATTTACGTGTAAACGCATAGACTTGGCTTAATTTAGCGTGTCTTTGTTACCTTGTTTCTAACTGACAGATACCAGCTTTGCTTAAGCAAAGACATAATCGCCTAAAATTGCTGTCTGTCTAACTTAACTAGTGAATACATGTTTTGCGTGTTTTGTGTGTGTGTTTTTTGTCTTATTTTTTGGTATCTAAATCAATCCTTCCTTCGTTGTATTACGGCCACCAAAAAAAATTTGAACAAATGTTTGCTTGTTTGTTTTGGTTTTTCATTTTCGTTTCACAGTTTTAATTCAATTTGATTTCGTTTAAGCGCAGTTTAACCCAAATTCTTTTCACCACCTGATATTATATGTGTGGCACCTGACTGACGAAAGGAACTCAAGAGCGAACGCACCAAACGCAAACAACTCTGGACTGGAACGGAGACACAGAAAAGCGTAAAATAAATCTAAATAAAATGCAAATTAAAGTTATACCAAGACACATCGCTCATACGCTCGCACGCTCAAACACACACACACATTGATGTCTCTAAAAATTTCCAGTTCGATTTTAGCAATTCAAAGAAACAAACAAACAATCGGAGAAAAAGACCCAATATAATCCAAAATAAAAAAAAGCAAATCGAACGAAAACTCAGTGGAATTTTACATAATTAGGTGAAGCGAACAAACAAGCGAGAAATTCCACAGCGCACCAAAATATGCAAAACTGTAAAAGATACAAATGTTGGCAATTATTTGGAACATAAATAGATATGATTTTGTTTTTGTATTACACTTTCAATGTATATTTCTATTTATTTCATTTCCATCTATGATTTTTCTATTTCAAATTTTAATTTGGCGGCCAAAATCTATATTTCAACTTAATTTGGCTGCACAGCTTTAAAAAACAAAAACAAACCACCAGACAAATTCCACTCAATATATCACGTTAATGTGTCCAAAATATTTGTTTTTGTCTTTTTAATGACAAAATCATCGAAACCAACAAACCGAACTAAATAAATTTGCATTGATTATTAACAACGATTCGGTGGTGGTCTCGTCGATTTGTGGGGCGGTTTTGAATTTCTTTCTTCGCTCATTGGCATCGGATATTCAGTTTATTATATTTCTGCGGCAGATTCATCACATTCATTTGGGGTTTTGTTTATTAGATTTTATGGTTAATTTTATGTCAACATTGGTTCAGCTTTTAGACGTCGTCGCGTATGACAATGAAGTGATGTGAGAAAAACGTGATTTGTTTTTTTTTTCTTGTTGCTCCTCTACAGAGTCGATGAGTAAAGTTGTTCGTTCTGTTCAAACAACGAAAAGAAAAAAATATGCATGAATATTAATGTAAGATACTCGTATGGTTACAATTTGTAGTTTAAAACTGAAAATGAAATTTGATACTTTTGTATTAACGGATTATTAAGGCATTGCCAAATGGAAATTTCAGTACAGTGGCAAATGTAAGCTGTTACATTTCTAGCTCATTAAAAATAGTTTATTCAAATCCATACATATAAGCTGTGATTAAAATTAAAATGTTAAGCTAAAACGGATTGAGTTTCTTAAATATTTCCTTAAGTTGCGGTTTCTGGTTTGTGATACAGAAAGTAAGAAATAAAACGCCATTCATTATAGTTGGCAATATAAAGCGTACAAGTTGTGTGGTGTATAACTAAAAGTTAATATTATAGTTAAATTCTGTGTGTTTGCCATGATCTTAGATGAGACTTTACCTATTTTGTTTATAAGTTGCATAGTTTGTTTGTTACCGTGTCGTCAAGGTTTATATGGTGCATTTGGAATTATATTTTACAAATTTAGATAATTTCAGGAATGCCGATAGAAGAACTCTTTTGGTTTAGTTCAATACACTAGAGAGCGAAAAATTATACGCTCTACTTTATTTCGGTACAGATGTACTTAAGGGGTCATAATCTAAAAACAGAATATGAAGAATGAAAGATATATCAAAACTACTCTTTTACATCCAACAACAACAAAAAAAAATTATTAAGTTAAGTTAATCATTTGTGGATTACTTTACATTATGTTGTGACCATAAATTTAATCGCATTGCTTTTTATTTACGAAATTAAACTTATTTATTGAAACAAAAACCACATTTAAAATAAATAACACTTTTTTAATAATGCGTATAACTTCTCTTATTTTGAATAAGTTCAAACATGTCTTTTGGTCATACTATTTATCAGAGTTTTTCGGGGTTGGACTTTGTAAAGAGTCCCAAGCCGTTATAACTGCCGATTTTAGCTCTGCAACGCAATTGTATTGTCAGTTTCTGGAGTACATTTTATGAACAAGTATGCCCCAAACATTTTCAATAGGATTCATGTCATGGAAACATGCTGGCCCCTCTAAGACTTCAATTAGCTTAGATTAGCTTTAAGATGGGCAATAAATTAATTTTCAGTATGTCTTCTCGGAGTTCATACTCATCGGACTACATGCGACAGCTTGGAAAGTCTGTTCATTTTGCAGAGAATGCACCCCAAACCGAACGAGTCCAAACCCAAAGGCCTCAAACGGACCTGACGATTTTAATGGGTACTGGAGGGATCTGCGCAAAGACCCATGCTACTTTTCTAGGATAATCTTTGGTGTTGGGTCGATATTGGTATGGGGTGCATTCTCTGCAAAATTAACACCTGGCGGATAATCGTATCTTGACAAAATGTTTTATATAATTGAGAAGAAATATTTTTCAAGTTATAATTTTAATATGTTTTTCATTGTTCGGTTTGAGATCTATTCTATTATTACTAATAGAATTTGTTTTTACAAGAGTTGTGTGAAATGGATTATGTTGACAGCTGGCAGGGCAGATAGCTATTTCGATGGTTGCCAAACCATCATCATCAGTGCCGTTTGCTTCTCCACTCATTTTTGCCTTCTCCACTCATTATCACAACCTTAAGTGTTAAAAGCTTCACACAATCAATGTGAAGCTCACACACACCGGTGCGAAAATGGTATCAACGAAGACAACGTCAACATAATCCACACAAGCTCTTGTCTATGCTTTGTCCATCGGACAAAATTGCATAGAATTGTTTTTGGCATCAAATGTCAACCCAGTGTACCTCCCGTGTATGTATTCTCTTGTTTGTTTGTTATAATTTTGTTAACAATTTTATATTAATATTTATATGTATTTGGGATTATCAAATTTTGCGAATTTTTTTAAATTTTGTCAGATCTGTTAATGTATTGGCAATGTACTGACTAAGAAAAATTTTCTGCAAAAGGGCAGTTTGTAGTTAAGGACGTTTGTAGAAAACCTTTAAATTTCATTACAAGACAATGAATTTCTCTGCCAACAAAAATTAACAGTTCACACGGTCGTCAGATTGTTGTATGCCAAAAGTTGCCAGATCTGTTGTTTTTGCGCAGATATTTTGTTTTTAGACATTGTTGCCAATAGAATTATTTCTCTTGCAATGGTGTATTTGTCAGCTGCATAAACTTCGTACATCTGACAATTTAAAGTGTTTGGCATTTATCTTTGATGTGGCAACATATTGTGTTCACACGATTGTCAGATATATGGCAATTTTGGTTTAGTGACAAAATTGTCAGATACAAATTTTAAGTTTACACGGTTGTTAAACATCTTCTGACCATTATTTTGACAATATTGTAATATCTGATAAACGTCTGTACGTAGCTTAAGCCATGTCTGTCTGCCGGGCTAACTTAGTGGTGGACACGATAACTCGAGATATTCCGAAACGATTCATATAGAAATTTTCCAATGATATTTTTAGAAAATATTTAAAATAGTTACAATCCTTAAGGCACTTCCCATACAAAATTACCTATTTGCTTGAAAAACACTTTGTAGCCGTTAACTTTATGTTGGCGGGCTTAACGAAACGTAAATTTGATTGCATTTATTAGTTCGTGACGTATAGTATATAAAACCTTTGCATTATATGCCGATTGACTGGAATACTCAAGGAGGCCGTCGGTCAACAAATTGTAATTAGTTTGCTGAATGATTTTATTAAAAAATATCTCTTGGTTCAAACGAAAAAACCAACATATGGAAGCAGTTTTTCAAAGCTATTCAAAAGCTATCTATCTAACTGTAAATTCTCTATAAAATCGATAAATAATTTTATTTTTGACAAACGGCTGACATTCCACGCTTTCTATTTTTAGATTTACAACTAATGGCACCTACTTGTTTTTCGACGAATGCGAACGTCACTGTTTGATAAGCTTTTACTAGGCCTGCCGATTGACTCGACACCTATTCTGCGAAGTTGCTGTCGACAACATCCACACCCACTAGGGTCGCGAATAGTTACAGTTCATTTGGACTACATACTTATTTTACTCGTGCAACATTTCTTCCCAACTGTTTCATTTTCCTAGTATAGCTTTAATTTCAGAAACATTCAGCAAATAAAAAGTTTCGATGAATGCTTACTGTGCAACTCTGTAGTGTGACCAATCATTAGAATAATAAAATAACATATATAAAATAATAATTTTGCGGAAGTAGTTGAGATTCTACAATAGAATCGAATTCAGTTAACATGGTGGTGGCCTTCAGACCCATAACCATTGTCTGCTGATGTAAATGGAATATCATAAATTTCCTAATTTGTTGTATTGTTATGTTACATTATTGTGATTCTGTCTTTACTGATGGTTCGAACATGGAACAGGGCACAGGGCTGGACCGAAGAACACCTAAGCCTATAATTCATGTAACGTAATGAGTTCGGAGTATTTCAGTATTTCAAATTTTGTTTACAGTATAGGAGGCAATGCAATAACAAATTTTTTGCAGACTAGTGTAAGCTTTTTTTAATCGTTGAAGATTTAACACATACACAGCAATACTTATAACAATTGAGCATATTATTGATAAAAAAGAAACAATTCCTATCTATTCTGGAATTCACATGCGCGGTGTGATTCAACTAAAACTTGACTTAACTTAATTTCATACACATTCGTAGCGATCGTATGAATTCCAGCTGTTTTATGTCTGGGCATATTTTTG
Source organism: Muscina levida (assembly GCA_964034835.1). Taxonomy (NCBI): domain Eukaryota; kingdom Metazoa; phylum Arthropoda; class Insecta; order Diptera; family Muscidae; genus Muscina; species Muscina levida. The sequence goes on along the minus strand of OZ035880.1, from coordinate 64,705,880 downwards.
CCTTGACAACAAATTTAATTTATTTGACATTATTCAAATTGAATTGACAAATTTCAATTAACACTCCCTCCCAAATGACTCATAAATTTCCTCAAAGTTTATTTTGTTCAAATTTTTAATTATATATGATAATTTTTATGCTAATAATGAAGAGTTTCTAAACTGAACTGAAATTAAAATTTTCAGGCCGATTGATTTACATTTTGTAATAGCGAACGTCAACGATTGCTATTCAAATTTAATGTTACACTCAAATGATAATCGAGCTCTTAAGTTTAACAAGTAAAAATAGAAACATGTTTTAGTTTTTGATGTTTCTGTTAAAAAACCAAAAATATTTTTAGATTTTAGTACAGCTTTTGTTTCTATTTTTTTTGTCTCTTATTCACAAATATGTACATGTTGATGTTGTTTACTTTAAATAAACACTTTAAACTCGACAGAATTAGTTAAAAGTATACATTTAATATTTTATGTTTGTTTTTTGTTGTTGTTGTTGTGTTTAGTTTAGTGTTTTCTACATAATGTAATGTAATTTGAAATGCTTTGCCCTATGACCAATGTAAGTACTGGACATTGTTGTACTATGGAACTGGGTTACCTCAATCATTAGTAATACATAATTTGTCAAATCGAACGGTAAACGTAAAATGAGTGTGTTAATCGTAGACTAGAATAGAGAATTATTGTTTATATAGCGGTAAATGCTTCATAAAAACTAAAAAAGTTAGCAAATAGTATTACGTCTGAACTTTAGGTTAAACAGCATGCATTAACTATACATAAATCGAATCTTAAGTGAAGGTTGTATTATAAATTAATTACAAGGTGATTCTTTAGGCACCTTTAATTTTAATTGTTAATACAACGTACGAATTGGATTGGATGTCTGAAGTTTTAGTATGACCCGAAAGAGTAAACTCTGACATTTCATGCCACTAAGTGTTGAGTAAAATATCTAAAGGCTTGTAAAGGTATCGAAAGTTCAACATTACATACATTTATAACAATTTGATTTTGTATGGTAGACCCTTTAGTGGGTGAAGTTAGGGAAAAATGTTAGGAGGGAGAAATTACTGGGGATCGGTCACACAATTGACTCCTCAAGGGGCACCTTTGGAACGGTTAAAGCGGTGGGAGCAAATTTTATAAAAATTTAATTTTTTTTATGGAGTATTAAGATATGTTGGTTGGGAAAAATGTTAGGAGGAAAACTCCGAAACAAATGATTTCTCATTAAAGACATTTTCCGTCTTGCTGAAACCAATTGTGGCCATTATCATGGACTTCAGGTTACTAAAAATCCGCTATTATGGTGTTGGCGTTTGTCATTAAAGGTCTTTTCTGATCGACCTCCCACCACCACAAAACCACGCCAAACGGGGCCTTTTCCATAATCTATCCGGACTCGTTTACAGGCAGGAAGCAGCAAATAGTATGAGCAGCTAATGTTTCTCGTCACTGAACAAAATTCGGTGTAAATCAAGGCATTTTCATTGAGCTATTGCAAAGTCTACAGATTAGAATAAAAACGTAATTTCAAGTCTTGCGGCGTCAGTTCTCAAATGAGTTGATTATTGTAAATAACAATCCTAGCGTAAAATTTGCCAAGATGTTACCTATGAGAGACTACGATGCTACGAGCACCGTGGAATCGTTTTGTCGCGGTCTTCAACTGCACTCACCGCTACAGTCACAATATTCTCCTTACTACGGACAAGATGTGGTATTTTCGGTATCTTCCCTCTAAATTTGGGCACTAGTTCGTAGGTGGTGTAATAACTACTTACTAAGGGCTTACTTTACAAACCCTAAGCAATAAATTGAATCATTTCGTTGCTGGTATGAAATGTCCGCAAATATGGTCATTCGCTACCACATCGTTTACCGCGAGCGAGTAAAATTGGTTCCAATAAAATTGTTCTCAATTACATAGGTTCCCGTGCTAGGAGTGGTGAAATGAGAACCGAGAAAAACTGAATTTCCCGAATGACTCGAGGCTGTACTGTAAAAAGCGATGGGAATCGAAACATGGATCTCCCATATGATAGTCGCATTTTCTACCCACCACACCACGGCCGGCTGTACAAAGAAGTCCTTTCGAGCGCATACATTTTACTCGGTGGTTCGGCGTTCGTTAACCACAGGGTCATTCAAATAAGTACCCATGTAGGGAGAAGTGGAGTAGGTTTTCAAGCATGACTAATCGACACCTCCAGAACTACAGTATTGACATCCAATAACGTACAGAGAGACTGAAATTTGCGGATGGTATTGTCAATTTAAAGTCACATGTGTTCTACACCTAGTATTGTCTTGACGATCTGAGCAGAACCGAATTCTACATGTCTCTTCTGCAGAGGTACCAGATTTGGCCCCCACTTTATTATTTGTTAATGTTTTATTTATAAGCGATAAATTCTCGTTTGTCTATTCTATTCCATCCTCGCATCAAATAATGCGCCCACAACCCCATAAGGTAGGAACCGAAGTTTCCCATCCGGTCGGCTCTTTATCCTTCTTTAATATACCTACTGCCGTACGAGAACTTCCTTCACCACTATCTGCTAGGAGCAATGCTCCCCATCCGATTGGCCTCATCGCTACCTTCCACTAGTTGCCGAAACACCCATACGGTTAGCATCACCTTTTTAACCATTCGGTTCACTCGGTGATATAACACAAACATAAATCTGAATGGTAACCATCAACTTAAAAGGAAGCATCAAAGAAATATGCACAATTAGATTTTTCACATATAAAGGAACAAGCCCCTTGACGACTTAACTATGACCGCCCGTAGAACCATCAACAGACTCCTTGGTCGGAGGTCGCAAAGGAATTCACCCTTGTTACCGCTATTTACTGGTGGTTCTCTTGGGTACGTGAGAAAGCTCTCAGGAGAGGACCTCCCTGCAGAGCGTATTGGCAACAGTGGGAGTGGAAGATCGATTCTTCTTATTTGGTGAGATCAACAGATATTCATCTTTTAAACGCAGCACGCACTAAAGACTTCCCAGCGCTTCAATCTTTTACCAATTGCCAAAGACTTTTCGTGCTGGACCACTTGACTATGCCGATACCCAATGGGTATTACCCATATACAGTTCATGACTAATATGACGACGATGGGTCCGAACGATGATGGGTCCAAATATTTTTCGAAAGGTCGATTAAGCACACCGAACCCTGATTTTCGTTACAATAAGTTGGAGACATATTTCCGTAGGTCTTTTTATAACAAGTTGTCGAACTATACTAAATAAATATAAGGTGACACCTTAACGCAAACGTCGCGTGATGTGTATAAAAAACAACTGGGAAAAAGAAACCTCTAAATGAATCACGCTTCATATTGGATTAAAAATATACACAAAAAAGTAAATAAATAATAAACTTAGTGATTGCATTATAATAATTTCTCTCTCTTTTCAATACACTATTGTTTTCAGAGTGTTGTGTCTTCTATTATTTTATTTCTAGTTATAAACTATATTTTATTTAGTTTCCTCAGCTACATGTACTATTTATATGCTGAATATTTCCTTTTGCGATTTTGACAAATCAGCTGTTAACAGCTATCTGATAATTATAAGGGTCACTGGTTTTGACAACAAAACGCTGCTTACAGAATTCACCTAGCTCTCTGCTACACAAACAGTTTCTCTTATCAGTTGTTTTTATTTTTGCTTTAGTGTCAGTTATTTACAGCAATCGAGCGATTATAGTAATAGATTATTTTGTTTACTAATAAATTGTGTGTTGCAATATTTTGGTAAATAAATTTATACAATAATGTAAATAATAAAAAAAAATAAAATTAATAATAAACCAAATCTACATAAAAAATCGTACAAGAGTTTCTTGACCACAATTGCAACAACAATTGTCACTGCTCTGAAATTATGTAATGCCCAAACTCAAACCCATAAAATTTGCCATTCACATCACATGTAGAGAGGAAAAGTGCTCTGTCCATCGTCTTCTTTCCTCTTATTGTACAACATTGTTGCAAGTACTCATACCATTGTTGCAAGTCAACCTAATTCATACGGCTGAATGACAATAAAGAGAAAAATGACAGAATCTTCATTTCGCGGCTAATTGGAAAATAGAATTTCATGTGGCGTTGTGTCCTCTTTTTTTCGTTTTTTGTTCTCAGCCCAACTGGTGCTCAATGTTCGATGATACAAAAGTTCATCTAAAGTTCATAATATCGAATAATTCATGCAGACTATAAGGAAATTGCCGTAAATTAAGTAAGAATTTGTTTATCACAAATCTCTTAAATTTTCCTTTCATGATTCACTTTCGATGAAAATTGAAAACCTTTTGTTGTTTTCATTAAATTCTCCTTCAGACGACGAACGGACGGACGGACGCGACACTTGCCTAGCGATTTAAGGTATGCGCAGCGCGGTTAAGAGAATGCGACGAGAAGCGACATGCCACATTTAGAGACGGCAGCAGAAGCAGCAGTCGCAGTATGTCACAGCCAGCAACGAAAGTGCGTAAATGTCACAATTGACGCACCTGGCATTAAAGTGAGACCAAATAAAAGAAAGAAAGAATAGAAAGAAGCTTTTGCACAATAACAACAAAATCGCACGAATTGAAATAGTCTGAAAAATCAAATAGCGAATCTTTCATCTCATTTCAATATCGCGTGTTGTGCCATCAATTCAACATGTTTCATGTTAAAGCAACACATGAAATGGACACTGAAAAGTGGTCGGTAGATATCTACATATGTATGCAAATAGTTAATTTTACCTGAGCGACAAACAGGTGAATACATTTCAAATTAAGACTGCAGGTATAAAAATAAATACTCACAGTACTACTTACGTACTTATACAGACACGATATACAAAACTTAATATGTACTTATGCAAATATCCAGATTTGTCGTCAATGTACAGCGACTTCAAAAAGTCAAGCTACAGTAGGTTTGAAAAGAACACTACACCATAGGAAGAATGATTGTAGAACATAGCTATAGATAGCCGAATAAGGATTTTTTAGTATAACTTTTACTGCTACCAATTACCATAGTCTAATTTTCAATGCAGTCAGCAGGTCAGAGGGAAGGTATCACTAATGTCAGAGGAATATATATACTACCAGTTCCACTATGTCGAACGTTAATGTTCGCTTGGGGCTTTTGCGTTAACCAGCTGAAATATGTATAGCAAATCAGCTGTTTATAGCTTAAAAGCGAACATCAACGTTTTATCGAAAATCAGTTGGTACATATCTAAGAGAAACAAACACCTTTAAAGTTTTTCGATTACTTAGATTTATTAAAATATTCTATTCTAAAGCATGAAATTAAATTTAGTTATTTATTTTGAAACGAAAATATTTCATGAATTGCCAAAAGTTATGTTTTTGCAGCTTATTAAGTATATCATATATTCGACATATTCTATAAACAACTACGATCCTATAACTATCATACCATTTTATCGCATCCACTGTATATCTCTATACATATATAAACAAATTTTCTTTATGTTGAATCAACCTGTCAACACCTTTTTCATTTAAAATTCTCAAAAATCACGCTCCAACAATTGACAACAGCAGCAATGCCAAGCGTTGTGTTGCTAGTCCTAGGTAGATTTCGCAATTCAGTTGACAAGCCATCATCATGCACGAGCCGCCCATAAAATCGAAACGAAAATGAAAATATGTATTTGTCTTTGAGGGTTTAGAAACATAAAATAGCTTTTTACACAACAGTATATTTTAAATTCCCTACACCGTCCGTCCCCTCACCAAAAAATGGACACTCGTCTCATGCAGTGGCTTCTTTTGCGTCGAGCGTAAGCGTACCCAGTATTATTACGTGCGTTACCATTTCAATTAGTCTCGAACATTTTACGAGCATTTACCGACTCTTCCGCGCACCAACAAGTGCGTTTGATAGGGTATCGCTTTTCATCTCTACGCTATATAGTAGAGAGTACAACAATTGGCAGAGGTCATTGCCATTGTGGGATTTTTAACGAGTTGGATGGTGTGAAAACATCGATAGAGGAAGAATTTTATTTATGGCCCGAGCGGAGGAGAGAGTTGGTTGGCTGATTGGGTGGTGGTGGCGGTTTATTTAGGGGTTTCTATTACCTTGTCATTCAATTGACCTTTCTGGAGGTGCTGAAATGTCAAGAGTGCAGATTTATTTATGATACTTTAGAAAAAATTGGTTTAAAGTGATTTATAGTTTTTTACAATTTAAAGAGTTCGAATGTGTTGACGTAATTTGTTAATTTATTCTTAGTTGCAATTTACTTATTTGTGTTATGCGCGAATAGAAGAAGTTATATAATATGTATAGAAATATATTTAAATTATCCCCATATTACGTTCATCGAGAACATCCCAGTCTTGAATTGTAGCTGACATATCGACAGACTATTAACTTTTTAGTTCCTTTTGGTGAATCGATCCTTTCAGGTCCGTTCAAAATCGCAAAAGGAACGAAAAGAACAGAAGGAACTAAATAAGCTAAAGGATTGAAAAGAACGGAATATGTGGAACTAGGTCCAACCGTTTACTACATAGAATCGTTAATTGGAACTAGTTCGTTCCGGAACTATACAAGTCTTTTGACCACATAACCCCAATGAAAAAATTACACACAGCCTAAAACGTAACAAAATCCCCTATACGATTCTTACTAACTTCAAATCGATATTAAATTATTATGGCATGTAACTTGGCAAAGCGAATGATGCAGAACTCCTTCTTTTGATGCAGAACTCCTTCTTCTTTTTTCACTTGCAGTTTACACAGAATTGAGTCCCAAATCAATGAGCTGAAAAATGTTGTACTTTGTTAATAAGTGTGATATTACTGGGAACCACTTATAGTTTAGGGCCCTTCCAAATTTCACCACGTGAAACATTGCTAACAGATATCTCTGGCTTTTTAGCTGTTGCAGCCTTAGATGTCAAGAGTCTATCCTTTCTTACGAACATCCATTACAATTGTTTTGTGCTTACCTTGAAAATAATCTTACAGGTGACGAAAGTAGGCAAATTTTCTGGCGAGAACTATGAATGTCAACAATAAAACAGATTAGGCTGGGATGGCGTTAAAATTATCTTCGAACGTGATCCTCATAAAGCCACTCAGGACCGGTTTACTGGGATGGTTTCTTTGGAGCTACCCAATATTGGCTGGTGCTACTTAAGGAGGGCCTTTTTAAAAGCATTGAATTAAAGTCAAAAAACTTTTTAATGAACCTAAATGTTCAGCGATACATGTTCTTATCGTCACCAGTCTTCACCGTTTCCTTGGGGTTGGGTGATCGTTAGTGACCTCCTCATCACCCCGGGATGGGCTCAGTTTGGGTCGTTCACTTGTGTCGCACGATAAAGCACTTTCACAAATAAAATAGGGCACCTAAAATGCTGCCGAAGGCGGGGAGGAGTCAAGTTCAAAAAGAGAAGGCCTTTACCATCGTAACTTCATATCCTTCTTAGAAAGGGAAGATTAAGGATCCGTTATTCTAATTTCCTTCATGACCAGAAGCTCATCTGGATCTGGCTGAGGTTGTATCTTTCATTTGAAAGCATTGAATTACAGTCAAAGTACTTTTTAACGAACATAAATGTTTAGCGTTTATTCCTTGGCTCTCTCCTTTTTACCGGTCTTCGTACACTTCAACAACTCCTCTTCGCAGTTTTCACCAAATTCTTGGGGTTAGTGATGATGCTAGAGACATCCTTATCCCCCTTGCTCAGGTTAGAACGGAAAATAAAGGATCCGTTAATCCAATTTCGTCTCTGGCAGAAGCTCAGCTGGAACGCTGATCTGGATGAGGTCGTCTATTTCATTTGAAAGCATTACGTCGCAGACAAAGCACTTCTAAACGAACCTACATTAAAACGTTCTTATCGTTTTGTTCCTTAGGTTTCTCCTTTTATCCCGGTCATCGTGCCCTTCAACAGCTCCCCTTCGCTATTTGAAGATACGTCAGTCTTCACCTTATGCTTGGGGTTACTAATGATGCTAAAGACATTCTCATCCCCCTTGGTTTGGCGTAGGCCCGATCGTTCATAGGTATCAAAGGATACAAGTAGAGCACTTTGACGAATAAAATAGGTTACTTTAAAGTCGTATTGTACGCGGAAAGAAGTCAAGTCCAAGGGGAGGCATCAACCACTGTGACTTCATTCGCCTCGTCAGGAAGAGAAGATAAAGGATCCGTTATACCCATTTGCTCCCTGTCAAAAGCTCAGCTGGAACGCCGATCTGGATGAGATTGTCTTATCCTGATTTAGCTTTCTTTCCTTGGCTAACTGCGACAAATTCTCCCCATATTGGTCCAAAATGGAAACATGCACTCTGCCAAGGCCTTAATTCCTGAATGAGTTGTATCTGTAAGCCTTTTAACTAATATGCTTGGGTAACATTTGCGTTAACGTTGTTGCGTATGAATCGATTGGTCATGGTTTTCAGCCACACTATCTGATACAGCCGCATAATTTTACTTACAACGGACTTGATGTAGTGCTTTCAGTCGTATATTGTTCTATAACGTACACTGAGAATAAAATTTGGGTATAATAACCGCTCTTGGAAGGTCGATTATGCACACCATGATGTGAAATTCTTGAAGTGAAAAATATCAGTTATGGCTCAAAAATAGTGAATGGAATGATAATCATTGTAATATAACATAACTTCAACTAAAACGTGTTTTCACTGGAACTAAGAGGTAAATAAAAATACAAATTTTCCTTGACATATTGAACTTTAGATCTGGTTCTGCTCGGTTGGGGGACAGGAAATTCAAAATCTTCTAGATCGGACTGTAAGATTATTTTTGTTAAAGTTTTGCTACCTATATCGAATCGACGTTCCTTTTATTTCGCCATTTCCCCGCAATTTCCTTTTCGAAAATTTGTAGGTTAAAAAACGTGTACATCATTAAAGTGTAATTGCCTTAAGTCACAATGCGGCCTATAGACATGTGGTTTTCTTTTTTTTTATAGATAATCTAAAGAGCGTATAGATAGATGCGAACATGTACTTTCCTATATATACAAATTATTTAGAAAGAAAACGATAGACATAACAAATAAAAACAAACCAAAAAGTGAAATAAATAGAATACACCAAGACCTCGCTAAACGTGCAAAATAGATAAACTAACTTTGCTGGCTTAATATTACATTGGTGGTACATATCCATTAAGAGCAGTACGATGAGGCTTTGGTGTAGTAGTGGTATATTACTTCAGACATTACAATCGGCACATAAAATCCCCCATTATAAATTGTCGGTAAGGAGTACAAATTTTAATGCTGTGTCTCATGTTATAGCATTAGATGCCGTCCGTTGCTGGCGAGTGACACAGTGGGTGACGAGGAGGTAATGACAGCTTCAATATATTTACAGATACCACAATAAGACAACGGGCGAGCGTTACAGCGTGGATGCATAGAACAGATCATACATAAGAATATGCAACAAGCTGCGGCAATGCTCATTCACTCACTCACTAGTTTGGTTGCCACTCACAAGCGGCACAATCACATTTTACGCCAGTGAGGAAAGTGAAATTATTTCGAGTGGTACTAGTAGACACAATCAACATGACGGCGAAAAAAGTGAAATTTTTCTCTTTTATTTAATGAAACTGTGTCGTGTCCATATGAGTACATAGCATTATGTACAGAGGCATTGCCGCATCAGCGATGATCTCTCAGATGCCGTTTTTAGATGTGGGCATCGATCGTGTTAAGGTGGCCCGCCGGCCCTTATGTTCTGCCTTGCCGGTGTTTTTGTTGCTCATCTCAGGAAATTGTTGTTAACATATTTTAAGCCTTATCTAATTGTAAATATATATTTGCGTAATTCTATTAAAAAAACAACGAATTTTTCTTGGCATCTGCTCAACAAAGCCAAATTACAGAGAAAATGTGTAACAAACGTCAAAAAAAAACACAGCACTAAAATATGTTGCCAACCATCTGCATATTTGCGTTTCGTTGCTAGTAATGTCATGCGAGATATTCATCAATGATAATAATTTTGTTGTATGTGTTTATTTTTTTATTTTTGGGTTGCATCTTCCTTAGCCACTTGACCATGTGATTTGTGGCCGATTTCCTACAAAAGCGAAAATAAAGAAAAATATCAACAACCAAAATGTGTTTGTCTTTTGCCACTTGTTATAAATGACAAATTTTTTTAATTAAATATATTTCGACATATCGTTGCACCCCTCATTGCTCCCTCTGGTGGCTATACAATTTGTTTGCATTGCCAACAGGCGGTTGTTGCGGAATAACGCCGGTGACAACAACAACAACATTGATTTTACAATCAGCAACAAATCTTTGTACAAGCGACAGCATATTTTCCTTGCTAATTACCTGTCGTACATTGAAATGTTACGAAAAAATTGCCATTAGAAGTAAACGATGGCAATGCAATAAGTTAGAAATTGCAAACTTGGCATCCCTAGACTAGCAATTAATCTGAGAGGGATGCCTATAACATTGGCGTTGTTGTTAGAACATATAATCTGAAAAATTTCAAGCGATTTACTAACACCGACATAATATGCTGTGACATCCGGTGGAATTGCTTCTAGAACAGTTTTGTCTAGTTGCGCAGATATACATGGATCTGCATTACACATATGTGGAAAATTAGTATCTAGTATGGTTAATTATTTGTCTTATGAGAAAAGGAAGCAGTGTACTAAAAATATTAGGTTAGTTCGAAGTAATAACTATTTTTAAGTCTAGATATTATACCCAAAATCTGTTTTAATTAGGTGTGATTCGTTTAGAACAATTATTTTTATTCTTAATAAATCACTTGGAATAGAAAGTAATGTCGAAGACCTTATTATTACCCGAATGATCAATCTTTGACATTTAGTTTTTAAATATAATATAATTTAATTTAGATGTTGGCTGCAAGTACTTCAAAGGTGGACTATTAGCAAGGTCCAACTTTCAGTCACTCATTTCATCTATGTTGGCTTCCAAGTCTTATAAAGGAGCTAGGTTATCATTTATCAAGAAATATGGTAACACACAATATACAAAGGTGGCCAGATTTTTGCTCCGAAAAGGGGAAAAATTTAAAATTAATGATACAAAATATTGGCGACCCCAAGGACATAATGTGCGGTAGCGAACTCATCGAAATGATTACCGCCTTGATGAAAAAAAAAATTCAGCACTCGCCATTGAGTTGCCCTACAGCTTAAATCCGGCCACGCCACGTTGTGACATACGAGAGGCTAAGATGATGTGCTCACGATCTGCAACCACTCTCCGCTACAGCCGCAATGTTATTTACTTATACTGTTACATACCTTTACTTATGTACACTGAGGCTCAAATTTGCGGATGGCATTGGCAATAATAGTGGGATAATTTGGATATATTGTTGCGATGAGGGTGTTTCCAATAATAATTGTCAAACAACACTGAATAAATCAAAGAGGACATCTTGTCTCCAGTCATGAGTGATCTTTGAAAAACTTATGAAATTCAAAAAGACCTTTAAATGTAAAAAAGTTGTCTAGTCTTAAATTTTTTATCTTTTTCTTATTTATTGGGTTTGTGCATTTTCTAGGCCTATAAACCTTTCTTCGGTATATTTATTCAGCGTATGATTTTATTTGAAAAGCATTACACAGTACAACATTTTTCAGCTCATTGACTTGGGACTCAATTCTGAGAACTGCACGTAAAAGTAGCCCCAAAAAGAAGAAGTTCTGCATTATTTGTTTTGTTAAGTTACATGCCATAATAATTTAATATCGATTTGAAGTTAGTTTGTATCATATAGTAGAATTTGTCATGTATTAGGCTCTTTTGTTTGACATAACTCGAGAACCACTATTCCGATTTAGCTGGAACATATTTAAAAAAAAAATTAAGAATTACAATTCTTTTAATCTATTCATATAATATTTTCCTATATAAGCAACAGTTTCACTTTTCCATTCATCAAAGGATTTTGTACTGGGTTTATTTTGTAGCAGTTACAATAAAACTGTTGTACTCCGTGGCGTATGATTTACGTGAAATACTACTTATGATAACCATACGCCACCATATAACAATATAACAAAAGAGCCTAAAACGTGACAAATTCCCCTATACGATACTTACTAACTTTAAATCGATATTAAATTATTATGGCATGTAACTTGACAAAACAAATGATACAGAACTTCTTCTTTTTGGGGCTACTTTCACGTGCAGTTCTCAGAATTGAGTCCCGAAATTATTTGTTGTACTGTGTTAGTTATCAGCTACAGTGTAATGTTAAAGCGATCTCAGAATTTCTCTATAATTCTCACTAGGTATTGTATTCAAACTATTGATAGGTTTAAATACAACACATGGTCGCACCTTTAGTCTTTGGATATTTTTAAAACTTTTGTACACCTCCCTCGTAAAGTTTGCTATAATGTCTTTCACGTAATTTTTGGGGCAGTTGCAGTGATGTGTTTTCTGTTTTCTTTTTGTTGCATTCAAATTTTCTTACACCGCCTCGTTGCATAATAAACGCATGTTTTATTTGTTTCGTTTCGTGTTTCAATTATTTTTAGTCAACTTTTGTTTTTTGTGTAATTTCTTGATATTTTTTTTTTGTGCTTTGCATATTTCCTTAATTTAGTTCCCATGACTGTAAATTGGGTGTACGCCGCCGCCGCTGATGATGATGATTTTTTTACACTAATTTAAGCAAAGGGAAAAGCAAAGCAAAAAAAAACCACAGACGGAATTGAAATATTTATATACAATTTTATAAGAATTTATAGCGCGGGATGGCGTATTTGATTTTTGTTTGCAATATTTTCCATTCAATTAATTCAATATTTATGTTTGATTTCTTGCTTTTTGCAATTTGGTGTCGCGACGCCCGTCTTTGCCAGTTAAACTCGCAAGATGAATGAATCTAGCGATATGGCGGCGCGTCAGTTGCTATGAAATTGGTGTGACAACTGTTATAATTGTTTTATTAGCATGTGTTTTCATTAAGGCAATTAAGTTTTCATTAAATAAATTAATAGATAGCTTCTCATTTCAATTTAATTTATTTGATAAATCTATTATGATGGAGTTCGCTTACTGTTTTTGGCACTATGAGCTCATCAATATGATCTAGCTGGGCGTAGGATATTCACACGAGGGAATTCGGTTGATTATCAATTGGTTTCTTATCGTTAAATTTAAGTGTATTAATTAATGTAACGGAAAGAAATTTTGCCAAATAGGAACATCAATTCATTCAATCGCAACTTTTGGGCAGCATCACGTCGCACAGATACAATATTAGTTTGAGTTACAAATATCATTTAATTTGACGCCTCCGTCGCATTGATCCGTCCTCCAGGGCCAATTGTTCATATATCCACTGAGCACAATTAGAAACTGATTGTAGTCTTTATCTAAACGATTAATAACACAGTACGACACATGATTTTGGGATTCAATTCTGAGTACTGCACGTGAAAGTAGGCCCAAAAAGAAGAAGTTCTGCATCATTCGTTTTGTCAAGTTACTTGCCATAATAATTGCATATCGATTTGAAGTTAGTAAGTATCGTATAGGGAAATTTGTCACGTTTTAGGCTCTTTTGTTATATTGTTATGTGGTGGCGTATGATTATCATAAGCAATATTCCACGTAAATCATACGCCACGGAGTTCAACAGTTTATTGTAACTGCTACAAAATAAACCCAGTTCAAAATCATTTGATGAATGGAAAAGTGGAACTGATGCTTACGTAGGGAAACGTTATACAAATGAACAGATAAAAAATTTTAATTCTTTACTTTTTTTTTAATTTGTTTCTTAATCGGACTAGTGGTTCTCGAGTTATGTCAAATAAAAGAGCCTAAAACGTGACAAATTCCCCTATACGATACTTACTAACTTCAAATCGATATTAAATTATTATGGCATGTAACTTGACATAACGAATGACGCAGAACTTCTTCTTTTTAGGACTACCTTCACATGCAGTTATCAGAATTGAGTCCCAAATCAATGAGCTGAAAAATGTCGTACTATATAATGCCAGCTATTTAAGAATGACTACCACTTTCGCTTTCATTTACAATGTAGGAAATTAGTACTTTCTTACAACCGTTAACTTTTGCAGCACTCCTCCTATAATCACTTAGGTTTTATGCTTGATTATCAATTAAAAACATTTTGTTTCATAAGTATAATTTTTATTCGCATTTTTTATTAATGGAAAAAATCGACAACTTAAAGGGCCCGGGGACATCTCAATGCATTGCCATTTACCGACGCCCAGACATTTAAATGACAAGTCATTTATCAATGACTCCATAAATAATACTTAAAGCGTCAAAAATCTTGTTTCATTTCAAGTCGTCAGTACATTACCGCTTAATTTATTATCGCATTTTTGGTTAAAATGCCATGCAATTTCGTAAAATATTTTCATGCTATAATTAAGGTGACATATTATCATGTAAGTTTACCGATATCATGGCGTACTCCTGTGATCTGCGTCGTCTGTCTACATGGGGGAAATATGCTGTGAGTCAGGTTGACTGCGGATTGGATTAATCCTTTTAACAAGAGCACCTCAACGCCGGCCTAAGAAAACGAAACTGAATTTATTTTAAATTACTACATGATTAATTCTGACCGGTTTACTCAAATATTTCCATTCTTCTTCTCTTGTCTCTCTTCCAGCTCATTGCATCGCATTGATCGCACTGACGACCTTCATCGCGGGCAACACAAGAAATGCTTGAAAATTCAAACTTCATGGTTTAATGGATATCTTTTAATCACTTTCTAAACGAGACAAAAGCGGCACAAGAAGTAGCAGAGGCGGTATACCACCACAACAACATCAACAACAACATAAATCGACGACATCGACCGCCACCGGTCTTGTAAATGAATGGGAAAATGAAAACGACAGTTTTGAAATTTGAAAAATGCATTATCAGCGAGGAAGACGAAGATGAAACTCATAAACGATGTTGCTGTCACTTCGTTAAACTCGACAATACGGTAACAGTGATGTACAAAAGATATGCGCACGATATGGTAACCTAGATTTGCGAGTGTCAGTCCTTAGAAAGAGAGTGAAAATTGCCGCGTACAATTTAAACGAAAGAGACGCGGAAATTTATGGCTTTTTTGCGAAAAAAAAGTGTCAAAGAAATATAATTAATGTGAAACTGTGCCAAGTGAATTTCGTGCTCATAATTCAATAAATACAACAATTACGAATGATAATCTTAATTATAATAAAAGTAGAAGTAATCACAACGACGAAACAAGTTTTAAATTGAATTACTTAACAATTTTTGCCAACGCGCAATTTAAACATTTCGCCCAATTAACAAAAGGAGTGGCAACGTGGTCTACAATAAGTGAAATTAACAAGGCTCGCTTGCAACAACAGGTAGTAGTTGTAGTAGCAACAGTAGTAGTGTTACACGGCTACAGTGTTGTAATATTTCGCATTTGTTGTTGTTTTTTTTTATTGTAATACGTACAATCAGCGTTTTGGGGCGTTGCAAGCGCATCAAACTTGCCGCAATCAACCGTAAACGTAGCCACACAACATTTTGCCCCCCCTTCATCACCTCACCCTGGCCGTTAACGGCAAAGCCATCATCAACATTTATCCTTACAAATGCGAAGAAATCTGCGTTTAGACTGGAGGGCCCTGGCCCTGTTGGGAGCCCTCCTCTCGATAATTATCGATTGGCCGGGCTTAGTGTATGCAATGCCCACGATATTGCCCGCGGTGGCAGTGGCCGTGGCAGCACCAAAAACAGACACCTTAAATGTAATTAAAAACGATAACATCTTAAGCTTTTTTCCTTACGAACATGGCCCTGAACATGTTGCGTACAGTGTAAAGGACGAATTTACGGGTCATGCGACGGAAACCTCACAGAGTTTCACGACGACAAATCGACCACTTAGTGATTTACAAACAGAACGAACGACTCAAGAGCAGCTACCAGAGGTTAGAGAAACCATTTCCGTCCAGGCGACGGAAACGGAAGTGCAAGAGCAACGATTAACAACGAATGAGAAGCAGCAGGTTAACGAGAATCTATATAGTATTAGTCATCAAAACATAAACGACACCGACAGCAAGGGAGCGGACGACGAAGCAACTGCCATTCATCAACAATTACATCAAAACTCACGACGAAACGAAACTCAACACTCTGGCACTAAAGCTGAAGACCAGACAGCCGAGGAGGAAGTGCCAACAGCAAATACTCATATCATGGACTTAATCACAACGACAGCAGCAGCAACACAGACGACTACAAGTGCGGCAACTGCAACAGCCACACCCCCATCGAACATTATCTCCAGCAACATCAACACCAATGCCATCACAACCACCGAATCATCATTTAAAATCCAATCCACCCTTATGCCCTCCACCAACACCGACGATGACACTGACGAGGAATCCACCGACGAATTCCGTTCCAGCTTTCAATTCACCTCATCTCACCACCTGGCCATATTGTCCAGGACCGAACGAAGCATACGTTCCTCATCGTCATCATCATCGACAGTGAATACCAAAAATTTGAGTGGAGCACCAAACGGTGCCACGCGTGGTGGTGGTGGCGCAGCCGCAGGTGGAGGAGGCGGTGGTATGGTGCGTCGTTCATCTGATATGAGTGGTGGCGCGAAATCTAAAAGACTGAATAATTCTAGAAATCTACATAATAAAAATAACTTGGATCGCAATGAGCGCTCGACGGTATCTCATCTCTCGGGTCCATCACGTAAAATCCAGTTGTACATAAAAAATCGATTCTTGCAGCTGATGCCAGATGGTACGGTCAATGGAACGCAGGATGATCAAAGTGAATACAGTAAGTAGAGAAATTTTATTATAAAAAATATATAAGCTAAATGTTTGTATAAAGATTTGTACTATTTGAGAGATATTTTTTTAATTTAGTAATTAATTTGTACAGATTTGTAAAAAAATAAATCACTTTGGTGATTTAAAATTTTCAAGAAAATATGATCCCTTGCTGAATCTATATATTCTCAAAATCTTAATATATCTAAAGTTATGAACAGAAAATTTCTGTTAAATAACAGAAACTGGGATACCTAAAGGGCTATACCAGTCTATTTTAATTTCAAATAAAACATTTGAAATTTAATTGGAGTGGCGAACTTTATAATGACTCGAAAGACTAATCTCCGATATTTTTCATTTAAACGCAAATTTATTCAAATTTGGCCATGTATATACCCTAGTTTACATATTCGGAGGGTTTAACTTTTGATTATTCTTTTCGGAATTTATAATGGTATTAAAAATTTAAAAAAAAAACAACTCCCTTTTACACCCCATGAATGAGGTATAGAATAGCTTCTCGCGTTGTTGTGAAATTACACGCTTTCTTTTTTTTAGTCGAATACAAACGTTATGTTTGAGAAGCTTTTACTAGACCGGCCGATTGACTCGACACCATACTGCGAATTTGCTGTGTAGCCATTGTACCGCGCATTGTGTGTGCGGTAACTCGGTCCAACTGAGGCCAAATATCGCCACCATCACGGGTTTCAATTTCACTGTGGAACATTTTTGGGGTCATTGTCTGGGGGGGTAAGAAGTTCCAAGTCAGGGTAAAGGTACTAGGCCAGTATAAAAAAATTCCCAAAGGGTTTGGCGTTCTCATTTCATTCTTCAGTCAAATTTTAGGGAACGCCAAACCCCTTTTGGGGATATTACTATAATGACTTGGAATTTCTCACCCCTAGATTGGCTGTTGCACTGTGTTATTAAACCATAAATTCAGAATCTTGGAATATTGTGCGTATTATTAATATAAAATCCACATACAATAAATATTCCTCATACGTTGGAGTTATTGGGGAAAATTTATAAAGAAAGGCTATAAAGATAATTTTTTGAAAGATTTGATTTGACTTGATTTTTTACATAGTTATATAAATAGAATTTATTTATTTAAGCCTTAGCTAAAATTCTGCAAAAGATTGAAATTAAAAATCATCAATGGCACTTCAGTTATATCTAAATACCAAGCGAAGAAATATTAATATAGGAAAAAAAGTTATAAAAAAGTTTAGCCTTAACCCTTTGGGGGTTTCACTAGTACTTTCTTTTTCACCCCTAGATTGGCTGTTGCACTGTGTTTTACACAACAAATGTTCCGTATCATGGTGTCGAACCATTCGCCATTGACGTTTACATTCTGTCCGAAATGAATTTTGAGATTCAAACCTAGATCATTGCCAAAAATTCTCCAGTTTGTTGCATGCGGAGGCCAAGCTGGTGCGAATCATTGGTCACGAATTTCAATAACCCTCTCCGATACAGGCGCAATACACAGTACAACACATGATTTTGGGACCCAATTCTGAGAACTGCACGTGAAAATAGCCCTAAAAAGAAGAAGTTCTGCATCATACGTTTTGTCAAGTTACATGCCATAATAATTTAATATCGATTTGAAGTTAGTAAGTATCGTATAGGGGAATTTTTCACTTTTTAGGCTATTTTGTTTGACATAACTTTATGGGGCTACTTTAACGTGTAGTTCTCAGAATTGAGTCCAAAGCTGAAAAATGTTGCACTGTGATATTCTCCTCTCTAGTGTCTGGATGTGCCTAGTAGGAAGTATCGTCACACACGACTTTGTCGTCAACGCTGCCCCCAAGACAAAATTGAAAAATTGATGTACTTGTCGTCAAAACACTCGAAAAAATTCAAATATTGTCGTGCATCAAACACAATCAACAAGATCTAAGGAAAAAAAAATGTGTTGCTATGATAATTCTCAAGACGTTAAGGACAATTTGAACGACATTGTTAAACGCCAGGTCGTGCACGATGTGTGGGCTTATAAAGGCATCAACGACATCAGGTCTTCTATGACAAAGGACACTTGTGTGAAAATTTCGTCGACGATTTGTATGGTCCTCTATGTCTAATCAACGATTTACTGTGGTCATTCACATATCTTTAAGAATGTCTTGCGGACACTTCCTACTGGGTACTGTTTTCGATCGCGTATCATCCAATAACGTACTCTTAGATGCAAATTTGAGTATGATATTGACAATTGTGCATACCTTAGCTGTACGAAGTGCACCAAAAATATCTTTCATATAAAGCTGATTTTCGTGATTTTTCGTTGAAAAATTTGGGGACGTTGTTGCTGTATTAAACTTTTCATGCGAATTGATATCTTTCACACGAGACCTGTTACAATAAAAGGAATGAAAAAAAAACGTATACTTGAAACAAACTTTACTATCTTCTTACAAATTTTTCTAAGCTACAAGAGTACATAGATATTTTCTATTCATACAATAAGCTTAGTGCTAAGCGATATAGCTTACTATTCTGTTCTCTGAAATAAAGCACAATAAAGACTTTTAATTACAACTCTTTCAATTTCTCCGTTCCCACAGTAAACTCTTGTCCAATTTAAATAATATTAATAATCAATTAATATTTTATTAATTTATTGCTAATAAAATCACAGCGGTGGAAAAGTTGTGTATTCTGTAAACTCGTCTAATATAATAATTTATGGCTAATTAAAGAAAACTGCTCTGAATCAATAAAAGACAACAAATTTGCCGCAAACAAGAATAAATACGACCGAAGATGCTTCGATGCAAATCGATATGCATCAGGTTTTTTTTCGAGAGATTTAATTAATTCATTAATTAACCTGGATGGCTGTTTTTACACGAGTCTGACACGTTGATGTGATTTTGTGGAATTTCGAAATGTTAACAGCATTTTAACAAAAATCACAGCAATGTCTTGAAGAAACCACCCAGCCGGCATGACAAAAAACACAAAACACTTTCGATATTGGTATGTAATTAAAAAACCATGATAAAAAAGTATTCACAGAGCTGGTTAAAGGTTTATCACGTAGACCATATGCGATGACTGGACCAGGTTATCATGTCGTTGGTCATCTCTTTTCTATTAAATTTTCGTCACAAATTATTTGTGGTTACAGCCATAAAGTCTATGATTTAAATGCAAATGAATATTTCAAAATTGTGCTTTAGCGCTACACTTGGGAAATTTTTCACACTTACACATAAAAGTGAAATGAAAATGTTGGCTTTTTACGTGGGCGATCGGTCACGTTGTGATATAATTAGTAAATGCGAAAAATAGCCTGCGACGCTTTTAAATATCCAATGCTCAAGTCAACAAATCTCCGTCGTACAAATGTTTTTCCATTTGTTGTTGGTGGAAATTGTTTAGCATTTCTAGTCCAACAACAAACATTAACAAATAGTGATCATACTTAATGTCATATTAGAAAATATGCTCATATGTTTCGTTCCGAGCAATTTTGAAACGAGACAAAATTTCCGGAGAGTCGTCTCATTAAGATTTTTCAGACGGTAGGCAGATTTCGGCGACATCCACCAGAGATTCTTGTTGGATGAGCATGAACGATTTGTGTGTTCAACTTGGAGATAAATAAGTATTTTTTTTTTTTTTGAGGAAATTTTTTTAGGAAAACGAAATGAATTCGACCAAAAGAACTATGGTATAACATCATTAGCAAGACGTTTGGCAAATACGACATCAGTATAAATCATTTTAAATAGTTTGCTCTCATCTTTTGAGAATTTTTCTGGGATTTTGTTAAGAAACGCAAACGATAATTATCGTTTCTATCATCGTTTAGGTATCTTCGATGAAAATAACATATTTCATAATCTAATACACTCAATAGCATTTCACAATTGTGATTAGTGAAATAATTGTATGATGGTATTAGGTCGATACAGAACAACATTGTCTAAATAAATCAGCTGATTCTGCTAAACATAACACAGTACAACATTTTTCAGCTCATTGATTTGGGACTTAATTTTGAGAACTGCACGTAAAAGTAGCCCCAAAAAGAAGAAGGTCTGCATCATTCCTTTTTTTAAGTTACATGCCATACAAATTTAATATCGATGTTGATAAGTATCGTATAGGTTCTTTTGTTTGACATAACTCGAAAACCACTAGTCCGATTTAGCTGAAACAAATTTAAAATTAAGAATTACAATTACTTTAATCTGCTTATAAATGATTTTGAACTGGGTTTATTTCGTAGCAGTTTATTTTGTACTACGTGGCGTATGATTTACGTCAAATATTACTTATGGTAATCATACGCCATTATATAATAAAAAGAGCCTAAAACGCGACAAATTCCCCTATACGATACTTAATAACTTCAAATCGATATTAAATTATTGTGGCATGTAACTTGACAAAACGAATGATGCAGAACTTCTTCATATTGGGGCTACTTTCACGTGCAGTTCTCAGAGTTGAGTCCCAAATTCATGGGTTGTACTGTGTAATGAAACATAGTAATATTCGGATTTCAGCATGCTCTTAAATAATGTTATGTTATGTTATAAATAACTACGTTAATACAAAATGTTTGTAGTACATTCAATCTGCTGATCTTTTCCTTGATGTTATGTTAAGTCGTGACGAACACCGTCATAAGGCATTGCCGTCAGTAACTTATGTTTCGTCGAGTCAGTCGTCAAATGAGAGAAGCTCTCAAAGGGAAAGCAACCTTGAGTTTTATTATTGTTTTTTGTTCTTTCTGTAATTACCGGCCGTGGCATAGTGGAAAGAACACGCAACTACCATGCGGGAGATCACAGGTTCAACTCCGGCTCCCCTCGAATGTTGTTGACAGAATCTTCGCAGTATAAGTGTCGAGTCAATCGGCATGTCTAGTAAAGAGCTTCTTAAGAAGCGACGTTCGCATTCGTCGATAAACGTGTTCATTCACAACTACGCGAGAAGCTATCCAACACCTCATTCATGGGGTGTAAAGGGAAATTAAGTAAGTTTTAAGTATTAACCATTTGTGATTCTCTAGATCGAGTTTACAATATCACTTGTAATTTTCATTTATATATAAAGTGATTCAATAAGACCGCAGATATTCTTTTAATTATTAAGCTCAACTAAATTTATAAAAATGGTTTTGTTTTGTTTATTTCATATTTCTTAGTCTATAGCATTTACGTATGATGCACATTATCTGTTTGATACTCACCCCCACTCCTTGGGCAAGACAGCAAACCTGCACGAAGTCGCAAAGGTGTTATCACTCTTTGGGCCAATACAGTTTCTTTGAATTTTTGCACCAATAAGTTGATTTTTCACTCATTAGGACGATTATGTTAGAACGAACCTTGTGAAATGCATTTCTTACGAAGTTTGCCATAACCTGTAGTACAAACTATCTGAAAAAATAAACCACTTAACATATTGCAAATAATTTTTGTCAAAAATCTCCATTACAACTGAATCGCCCTGTAAATTACTTATATACACTCAGAGCAAGGCGATTATGTATAGTTTAGCCCCATAAGGTTTCAAAAATGTTGATTAATACGTTTAATTTATAAGTGTAGTTACTATTCCCGCGGACTACTTCTTTAGACCTTAACATGTCTTTTTAACAAACTATCAAATAAGTTCACAACGACATTGTTTAAATTCAATAAGAACATTTTACATCACTATCCGCGTTAGCAACTTTTGGTATCCTATCAGCTTCTGAAAATGCTACCAAAAATTGCCAAATAAATGCCTTTGCATTAACCGGCAACTTTATCAATATTATTACCAAAGATTATTTACCGTACAATCACTGTAAAAATACTACCGCTTCTTGGCATCACAAGAAAATTAAGCAATTTAGCTTTAAAGTTGCGATAACATCACCTTCCCGCCTTCTTTCAGTTTTGAAAGTCATCAGCACAGCTATGCTGACTTTGGTAGAGTGTCGTGTTATACAAAAATATTTATTTCCCATTTCTTGGTCGGCATTTCAGTTTTCAGTCGGTAGGGCCCATCACCTGTTTGGTGATGTCAATCACTAAAAGTTGAAAGCCCACAAAAGCTTAATGAACGATGACGCTGATGGTGACGGCCGTTCGCAGTGTTTGATAATGATGATAATGACGGCGGCCAGTCAGACAATAGGTGCTCTTTATTATGGCTACAGCAGTTCGGTATTTATGCTCACACGTGAGTAGAGATACTCTCACACGCATTTTTGTAGTAGGAACTTACATATTTCATATTCATTGGAATGTTGGCTATACACACTACACTGTTTGGGTTATTGATCATTTTACCAGCGAAGAAATCAATACCCTTTGCCCGCCCTGGCTAACGGTAACCAAGTTACAGTGTTGCGTACAATTCCTCTGAAGTGTTCTTTCGTTTTCTTGTTTTTTTTTTGGCAACAAAGGCCTTTTGTGGCTGTAATAAATTTTGTATTCATTGCCGTTTTCTTCTCTTGGCTATCTGTTACAGAAGATCTTGTCCGTTTGGGTATTACTTCATGAAACGGCATCGGGTAACATGAGCCACCAATTGACTTCTGTTAATTTGATTGAATTATTACTCAAGATCGTCGAGACCAGATATTAATGACTCTGTTCTTCTTCGGTTGGTCACCAAAAGCCGCAGGTGAATCATTACGTAACATGGATTTGTCAGCAGAGAGTTCTCCAAGCTTAGTTCGTGCTCTAATTATGTTTGCTTGGTTAAAGCTAAAAGAAAGAATGTGTCAATTTCTTAAATGTTGGATAATAACACATTAGGAAGATAAGTTAAAAAGCATCACAGGACCACAAAATTCGGACAAAATGTGACATCAGAAAATTTTGAACAATGTCAGATAAATTTCGACTAGTTTAAGAGGTCGCCATAAAGACCCACAAAACCTCATGTAATAAGAACTCAGTAGATTTTCCCTGACTAGGGCAAAATTAAAGTATTGTTTATTGATGGTGTAATTCAAACTTATAATCTACTGGATAAAGTTTTTAGATAAGAAAATAATTCATATTCGGATTCAATGATACCGTTGTTGTCTTGCCCGGTATAGGTCTCCGAAGACATGAATTCATATTCTTTGAATCGACTTTTGACCAAAATTTCAAACTTCAAATCACAGTAAAAAAAAAATTGTGACGTAGTGGAGCAAAATGGAGTTTAGGGTTTTGTTACTGAGGTCAAATGCTATCGTTTGATATTGGTTTGGTTCACCCCCGAAAAAGTGTGTTGCATTGTGTTATTGATGTGGCCTATGACTGTAATGACAGG
Organism: Muscina levida; assembly: GCA_964034835.1. NCBI lineage: Eukaryota > Metazoa > Arthropoda > Insecta > Diptera > Muscidae > Muscina > Muscina levida. The sequence continues at coordinate 64,681,696 of OZ035880.1, read as the reverse complement.
TTTTGGGTCTCGGGTCGATTTAAGATAGTCGGGAACTTTACGAATCGGTCGATTTCAGGTGATCGGGAACTCTATACTATACTCCTAAAACTGTACAAGTCAGATAGGTCAGGATCGTTTTGGTGCTCAAGAACGTCGTAATTCAGGTACTTTTGATAATTCAGGTTCGTACCAGCAACTCGGCAGCATACCGATGATTCTGGTTCGTCGGTAGTTACGATTAATAACAGCTGTATGTTGGCAGCTTGGTGATTCGGGTTTTGTCGGGGTTTCAGGTTAATATCAGCAAGTGATGATTGATGACTCTGGTTAATCGGTGGTTTAGGTTTATATCAGGAATACGTGGCCGTTGATTCCGAATTGGCGACCGAACTAATAATCTCACCCGAGGAAGTGTTAGTATCAAAATGCTGCGGTGCAAATTTTATATACAAGGCTACAGGAACGAAGAGTATCTTCGTATACCAGACCGAATTCAACAAACCCAAGTCCGATTTAACAGACCGAAGTCCGATTCAACAGACCGAAATCCGAACAGACCTAAGTCTAATTAAAGAAAAAAATATTATATTTAATATTTTGTATCGACCTTTTTAGTTTTATTTAAAGATTTAATTTCAATCGGGCGTTCAAGGTCATTTTGATGTCAAATTAAAAGATTAGTTTCATCATTTATGCATCCGACGTTTTGCTGGGATTCTTTCCAGCATCTTCAGGGATGATATTTTATTAGATCTGGCAACCATAATTTAAAAAAACAGAAATGGACAACAAGTTACAATCAACTTTGTAATTTAACGTTCACAAATAACTTACATAAAATCCTTGTCAATTTTCTTTGCATATTTGTCAAGTTTTTGTAGTTATGTGACATTATTAAAAAATATATCTTTTGAAAAATTATTGCCCTGAAAAGGGCAGGGGAGATCGGGAACAGAGCAACTTAGCAATAACCTTCGCTGCGGTAGCAACCGACCGAAGTCTGATTCAACAGACCGACGTCTGATTCAACAGACCGAAGTCCGATTCAACAGACCGAAGTCCAATTTAACAAGCCGAAGTCCGATTCAACAGACCGAAGTACGATTCAACAGACCGAAGTCCAATTATACAAAAGAATATTTCTTTTGATAAATTATTGTCCTGAGAAGGGCAGGGAAGTTCGGGAACAAGGCAACTTAGCAATAAACTTCGCTGGGGTAGCAACCGACGAAATCTCATTTAACAAACCGAAGTCCAATTCAACAGATTGAAATCCGATTCAACAGACCGAAGTCCGATTCAACAGACCGGAGTCCGATTCAACAGAATGAAGTCAGATTTAACAGTCCGATTAAACAAAAAAAAATATTTCTTTCGGTAAATAATTGCCCTGGAAAGGGCAGGGGAGATCGGGTACAGAGCAACTTAGCAATAAACTTCGCTGCGGTAGCAACCGACAAATTTACTTAGCAAAATGCTCGATCATTTAAGTAAGTGGAGCTCTCAACGTAATGAGAATTATATCGCATTACATTGCACCGATTAACACTTTCCCTTGTGTGTCGTTGGTGGCAGTCGCGTGTATTGCTGAACGCGTCTTTTGCGCCGGTCGTGTGATCGATGGTATTATTGTTTGCCCTTGAAGTAATTGAAAAAGTGTATGCAGATTGGGTTGGTTAGTGATATTCAAGAGTAAATGAAGGGCGAGTATATTATTGGTTGTTAGAGGTTAAAAGGTCACAATTGTTTGGTTGTATATGCAGGAGGCACGTAACAAGTCGCGTCGGGTAGACTTATGTTTGAATACTAGTGTTTGGCAGCTGATGTAAAAACATTAACACCTCATCACCTTCTTCTTCATATTGAACTGATAATAATACTGTCAATATCAGTCTTTATAACTTTTTTTCATATTGCGAATAATGGTCACTTAAACGTGTGGAACCCTTGGCACAAGTCCTACACGTAATTACGTAGTCATTTCTGAAAACGAATGACATTCAGCAATAATATCCCATAAGATTTCCGAAATTATGGTGAAATTACACATCTTGGAGAAGTGTAACACATAGTACCCCTTGTAAAAATCTCAAAAGCTGCAACTAAATTATTCATCTTGCATTTATTCAAAGAAAGTAGACGAATGTAGACTCATTTGTACTGCCGTCGCTCCCAAATCGCTATGCATTTCTGAGTTTTAAGTGTGGTGACATCATTTATTGGCATAGAAGCCATGACATACTATTAAAGAAACGTTGTATGTATGTCAAATTTGTCGACCATTCAAATACAGCTGCCCAAATTATAGACGGCCTCCTAAACTGTTAATGAAACACCCATTATTGTAATAGCATATTATACGCACGTTTAAGCCCACTTTAATAGCATTTTAGAAAGTCTTTAACTTTTGTACAAGCTCCAAGCTTACGCCTCGACCTAATGAGCTATCGAATAAGAAGATTTTTGCTAAATACAGCTGTTAATGTTGTTCATATCAAAGCAAACATGAAACTGAAGTCATATTTGAAGCAAACTCAACTCACTGCCCGAAATTACGTTACGGGCAGACGGAGTAGCTTTAAATGAATTGCCATACAATACAATAGACGTTCGGACCCATTCGTCCAATGATGGCAAAGGGGTGCCTTTAACTTATGGCCACCGCTGCTACGTGTTTGTTAAATTTCATATGTAAAATCAAACAGTTTACAACTCAGTTTTTTTGAAACTTACATAAATTACAACGTAAAATATGAGGTGTTATAAAAACTGTTTCCAACATGATTAATGGCATATTGCGTCTGAGGCATAATTTTTGAAAATATTTCCAAAAATCCCACTATTTCACGCCAAAGACTGTGAGAGCAGTACACGCGCCAAAAACAAAAAGATACAAAAAAATCACAAGGCAAAGGGGCGAAGATCTCATATCTTGTATGAGGGTACCCTTAACATGGATCAATTTTGATCTTGGTGCGTTTGTTGGCTGAGTGTTGCTACGTATGATTCTGTGAAATGTGTGTGAGCACAGCACAATGTAAAACGCAGCGTCGAAACACATTAAGCAGACATTGACACAGTTTGGCCCAAAAGACCCCTCCCCAGCTAAAGTTGACACTGGACATTGTAGATTTACGCGACCACTGGTTCTCTTTCTCCTTCTGATTGTGGAACTATAATTCATAATTCTCTTGTTTTATTTTGTTTTTATTGTTATTTGAATGTTTGCAATAAAAACGATTTATTGAATTTTATAACTTTTTATGAGAGCGACTTAAGCTCAAAGAAAAGCGTCAATAAAATAAGCAAAGAAAAACAACTCCGCGGCCAGGAGAGCGCACAACAATTGGACGATCATATGTTTGCTTAGTTTGAACGCAAAACCAACAACAATGCGAACGTGTTATATCGGGCATTAGGCTACTGGGTCTTAGCAGCTGGATTGAAAGTGTTGTATGTTCGGATGAATGTGCAGCAAAAACAAAATAAAGCAAGTACGACGCATATAAATGCGTAAGCGTTGCAATTTAGCCACTTTGCCTTGCTATGGGCCACAGGGCGTCCCATGTAATAACAGCAACGGAAAGGTGCGTGTTTACACTGACAGACAGACTGACTGCTGCTTAAATTGGATTAGGTCAATACAAGATTTATGGTGTATGGCTCATAAAAATTGTCTCACATTTTGTTGCCACATTATAAAACTTGATTGCCGTAGGGGTGGGGAGGGCGACAAAAAATGCGGAGAAATTCTTTCTTTTTATAATTTTAATGTTTTTGTAATCCACTCAGATTATCAGAATTAGGAAAACTCGATACTTTCATTTAGCGACAATCCCACCCAAATTATAAGCCGTGTTTAGTTCTTTCTTTATTACACTAGGTCACAAATAACAAACTTTTGTCTGTTATTTGTTTCTAGCATACTTTTTCTCATGGATTTGGACCTACTGAACACGAAAATGAATTTTAAAAATTTTTCTGTCGATTGGTTTGCGAGATACAAATTTTTTAATTTTTTTTTTTTAATTTTTGGAGGTACACTTACTATGTTGAGCATATCTTTAGTCTTCTTTGACCTATTTTATCCTACTACTACTCAAATTAAAGACAATTGAGCCGTCTACAACTTATTTTCAGAAAATTTTCAAATCGGGTTAGTAGTTTTGATGTTGGCGGCTTAAAAAGGTTAAAAAACTGGGTTTTTTTAGTAAAAATGTGGCTGAAAAATTCATATAAAAATTCATATAAAATATAAAACGCGATGTTAACAGCGATTTTAATTTTTTTACGTATAGCTGACACTTTTCCAAAGAAAATAAGCCCTTACTTAACAAAATCTGATGATATAAGTGTACATTTTATGCCATGTGGAAAAACTGCTGACTTCTTCTTTGTTTTTTGTATTCGCTGCAATCGGTCTCACGTATTAGGGTCCAAATATAGTCACCCATCATAGCCGTGTCATACATGCCCTGATAGCGTCGTTCCATAGCCTTCAATTCCTGATGAAAGCGCTCGCCGTGTTCGTCGCTCACGTCTCCTAAATTCTCAGGGAAAAAATCCAAATGAGAATGCAGAAAGTGTATTTTAAGTGACATGTGCACTCCCATGGCTTCATAGTTCTTTACCAGATCCTCAACTATGTCCTTATAATTCGGGCTTTTGTTGTTTCCTAAAAAGTTTTCCACAACAAGCCTGAAGGAATTCCATGCTGCGGCTTCGATGGGTGATAACAGCTTTGGGAATTTTTCATCTTTCAAAATTTTTTTTATCTCGGGTCCTGCGAAGACTCCTTCTTTAATTTTTGCCAGCGAAAGGTAAGGGAAAATTGACCGTAAATAGGCAAAAGCTTCACCTTCTTTGTCTAATTTTTTGGCAAAATTTTTAATCAAACCCAATTTTATGTGCAGCGGCGGAAGTATTATATTTTCACGGTTCTCTATTAGTGGTTTGCGCTGAACATTCGCTTCTCCAACTACAGGTTTCGTTCGTACCGACCATTTTTTTTTTTTATAATGCTGATCATCAGCGCGGCTATTCCAAAGGCACAGAAAACAGCAATGTCGCGTATAGCCTCCTTGGAGTCCACACAGAATGGCCACAACTTTAAGGTCGGCGCATATTTTCCAATTGTATTTCCTATACTCTATGCATTTCAGCAAAATGTCCATAGTTTCATAGTTCTCCTTTGAATGAACCGCATGAGCAATAGGAACAGATGGCTTTTCATTCCCATTATGTAAGAGAACTGCCTTCAAGCTCTCTTTGTTGCTGTCAATAAACAACCTCCATTCGTTGGGGTTGTGAATTTGGTGAAGCTCTTGGAACAAGCCTGAAATGTCGCTGCAAAAACATATTTGGTCTTTCTTTGTATAAAATTTTGCATACTCCTTGTGACGGTTTCTGTACGTTGATACTTTCACTTCTGAAGCCGCAAATCCACACTCTATCATCCGAGACGCAAAAAGTTCGGATTTCTCCTTAGTGAGACCAAAATCGCGCACCCAATCGTTTAGTTCGGCCTGTGACAGTAATTTTCGCTTTGCACCCGGCTCAAATTCGCTTGCATTTGACTCGGACTCTTCTTCTGACGATTCTGCTTTTTGAAGAGATGCACCAGGGCACACTGGATATGGCACATCATGCGAATGTGGTACTGGAAGCGCAAACGATCCCACTTGAGCGTAGTTCCATTTAAAAAATCTTCCTACCCCACTGTTTGTGGTGAGGCAAAAATAACAGTCTGTGGAATGGCATAGCGGCTTTTTCCACATCATTGGTGTATCGAATTTCATATGGCGGCTAAAATTAAAATAAATTACTATATTCGCTATGTATAATGTGTTTAAATAAAAATTCTTACCTTCCGCCAGCTGCCCAGTTGGTTAAGATTATATAGCAAAGATCACACAGCGACTTAGGTGTCCATGGTTCTGTGATATTTGGTGAAATACCAAAATAATTCAAATAGTGCAATTGTACTGCTGGAGTAAACTTGTGTGCGTGATTTTTTTTTATAAACTGGCCACAAACATTGCAGAAATTGTCTGGATCGTTCAAACACTCGAACACACGTAGTCTTTTACTCATTGTCTTCCTTGCGTTTTCTAAATATTAACTTCTTTACACTTTCACAGACAGTTTTGAAATGCAATTGATAACCGTGTCTCCTTATGTTTAAATATGTATGAGCATGTAGTGCTGTAAATAAATTAAAAAATAATATACGAAGACTAATTTGTTTATTTTAAATTAAGTTCAAATGTATTTATTCGTTTGCGTTGGGTAGGTAAGCTGTGCAAATAATGAAAATCAAAAAATCGTGAAATAGAGGAATTTCGGTCGTTTACCAAAAAAATAATAAGTCGGCCATTTGTCATCAGATTTTGTTAAGTAAGGGCTTATTTTCTTTGGAAAAGTGTCAGCTATACGTAAAAAAATTAAAATCGCTGTTAACATCGCGTTTTATATTTTATATGAATTTTTATATGAATTTTTCAGCCACATTTTTACTAAAAAAACCCAGTTTTTTAACCTTTTTAAGCCGCCAACATCAAAACTACTAACCCGATTTGAAAATTTTCTGAAAATAAGTTGTAGACGGCTCAATTGTCTTTAATTTGAGTAGTAGTAGGATAAAATAGGTCAAAGAAGACTAAAGATATGCTCAACATAGTAAGTGTACCTCCAAAAATTAAAAAAAAAAATTAAAAAATTTGTATCTCGCAAACCAATCGACAGAAAAATTTTTAAAATTCATTTTCGTGTTCAGTAGGTCCAAATCCATGAGAAAAAGTATGCTAGAACCAAATAACAAAATGGCTGTTGCCTAGTGTTATTTACTGGTAAACGAAAGTGTTTTATGATAATTTCATACATAAACAATAGATATAATTTTATGGATATTTCTTTGAATTAGCTATGGATTGAATTGAGTCATTTATAGCTGTGGTTTTTATGGGGCAAACACTAAAACTTTTACATATCCGAAAGCTGTAAAATTTACAACCCAGGTGGGGACGATGTTTAATTTTAAATTAACTTTAAATAACGACATGCCAAGAATCAATTTCGAGGTGTGATTTGTAAGTTTAGGTTTAAATTAAAAATCTTTAAGAATCTTAGTATTGATACAAATATGTGAATTTATTTATCTTCGATTAGAGATAGCTGTTAAACTATTTTATCGAGCGGTTAAAATGAAAGAGATTGTTGGCTGTAAACGACAAATTTCATCGTGGGCAACAGGTGACATTTGGTTTATCTGCGATGAACAAATTAAAAAACGATTTAATGAAAAATAGATTAATTTTAGTCACTTTGAAAGTCAAATATTCCCAATAATATATTTGGTTAAGCAGATGCCTTTCCATATATGTCATAGAAAGGCCTAAATTGTATAGAATATCAGCTGAAATAGAATGTATGGTGTCTCTACAAGTGTATGTGAAGTTGATGTTTGAAAAAAGTATAGGTATTCTATAAGGCTTTCCATTAAAAGCCTTTAAGAGGACCTGGCAAGGAAGGTCCGCAAATATGTGTATGTCTACGTATGTTCCTTATAGGCGCCTATACCGTCGAACCGGTTTCAATGAAACTTTTAAAAGTGATATCCTGGGTTCCTGGCGGTGGTTTTAGGAGTGGTAAAGTTAATATGTGTCTGTATGTTCTTTATATACTCCTATAACGGCCAACCGATATCGGTGAAACTTTAATTAAATATTATCAAGATTTTTGGTATAGTTTCTAGAGATGTTTAGTTACTGTACGTGTAATGTATTAAAATATAAATATATGTCTGTGTGTTTCTTGTAGTCTCCCACACCATTTAATCAATTCGACAAAACTTTATGTTGAGGGGGTGAGCCGATCTAGCAAAGACTCACACATAAATTATAAGAGGGGGAAAATACCGTGAAACGGAATTAGTAGAGGGTTTAATTTCAGATGCATGGCTTATTTGGGGTTACGTTTTTGATTTGGGAAAAAACGGGAAGTAAAATACTTTATCACAGTATTTAATATATTATATTATAATTTATTATATAATTTTATTATTATAGGGTTGACCGTTGGTTACTATGGTTAGCGAGTTGAAAAAGAGTAACGAGTAACGCGGGTTGGAGGTAGAAAGTAACTAACCAAGAGACCGCTAAGGAACGATCTTGGTACCTTTTAGTACTTATAAATATACATATATGCAATTTAAAGGGAGAAAGAGAGCTTTTATGGATAAATCCAGATACATTAGCGCTTAAACACTTTTCAAAGGTTCTTCCCACGGTTTCTGGCAGTGTTTCTGGATTGATACAATTACTGTACATTAGATCGGGTCGGTCCCCATACAAAATTTTTTTTTCTCCAAAGTCGAGGGCAAATATTAAAGATCACCTCGAGACAACTTCAAAAAAAAATGGAAATTTTTTTTCGCGACCCGGTCTACTGTACATGAAAGGTATACAAATATAAAGTTGTGTCTGTATGTTCCTCATATACTGTCCAACCGATGAAACTTTAAATGGTTCTTCTCTCGGTTTCTGGCAATGTTTCTGGAGCAGTATATGTAAATATATGTATGTATGTTCTATATAAACATCCCTACTTGTCACCCGATATGAATGAAACTTTAAAATGTTATTTCCTCGGTTTCTGTCAGTGTTTCTGGAGTTGTTTAGCTGCTGTACCTGGAGGTTTTGCAAATATAAATATGTGTATGGTATGTTTCTATCAACTATCTAAAATTGTTAAAGCAAATCACCATTAAAAACGAATGTTTTTTGTATATTTATTTTTACATTATAACACTTAACGACAATTCAAGTGAAAATGTTACTGGCATCACGTTGAAATTCCGTATAAGTGACACTGTCCCAAAAAATTATCCTATGAAAAAAATCTTAGACATTTGACATTTCACTTAACCTTTTTCGTGTTAATTTTTTGCTGCTTGAGACAATTTTCACCTATTGGTTACTTTAATTGACCCAAATTTTTGCTAGTTATTGAAACGAAAAAGAAAAATGTAATGAGAAAAGTAAAAGTAGTTGAGAAACTGCCGACTATTCGTGACTTTGGACACATTTTCTTGCCATTAGCAAAAAAAAAAAACAAAACGAAGAGGAAAAAAACAAGAGTGTCTAGAAATAAAACAAATGAGACACATTGATACAATAAATTTAAACATGAAAAAAACGACAACAGCAACAAAAAAATTGTCATGTTTAGCCAATGAAAGCAAACAGCCGCCATCAATCACAAAAACAAATCCGCCGCCGCTACAAAAACATCGAACATTTACTACATGTGTCCAGTGCGCCAACGAAAATCTTCAATGATCATCATCATCACTTGAGAAGGAGCGCCAATTAAATTAAAGCCAAAGTTTACATATGTTAAACGTGACCATAAACTGACAGTTCCCTGACAAAATAGACCATGTCATTTCGAACTATATTGGTTTGGAGTACAACAGCGGCATGGACGCCAACGGTCACCACATAAATTTCACCTTAAAACGGTGCAATTTAATGTTTGGCAACACTTTTTGTGCGAGTGTGATTTAGAAACGTTCGAATGCCATAGAATACACTAAACAGGGTGGCAATGTAGCCAGACATAAGCAAAAAAAAACAAACACCCACTGTGAAATTAACGATTATTTTTATGACTCTACGTTGAATTAATAAAAACTCAGACAAACAACGCAACTTTTTAGCATTTACTAGCAATTAGCCTACATATCCTAGTAGACGGTCTGTATTCCTTAGTGGCAGTATTAAATCGTAGCCTAAAGCGGACCACACACCAGTAAATGATAATTGTGAGCGATACTTGGGCAATTGCTGCTACGCTGTGGATAAGGGAACGTTTCTTTCCATCTGAAATGCGAAATTTCAACTATATCTGCAATTGCATAATTCATATTCTTGTTCATGCGCTGTGTGACCCGCTTAAACAATAGTTTCTGGCTATGATTTAGAAATTTTCTTTTTACTTAGCTGATCTCGTTTTTGTCGTGGTACTTTGTTTTTAATTGGCCAAGCGTTGTTACACCTTAAAATTATTGCGTATTTTTTGCAATGCCTCTTCATCTCTCACTCTCTAGCGCGCGGCTAAAGTCCATCACATTTGTGTCTTAACCGTGATTTAAGACTTTTGGACATTTTAATGTGTTTGCCGGTCGTCAGTCGTTGTTGAATTGCACTGCTTGCCAGAGCTCAAGTTGAAAGTTTTCTTCTTTTTTATCGCCGCCCGGCTGGCTGTAAGTCAAGAATCTGTTTAATTACTGGTTTCCATGGCAAACCAATTAAAAGAAATTACAATATTTTTGGCACAGCATTGCTCCCCAACATTACGATGGGATAGCCAAGTTTAACAGTGTGTCAGGATGTAACTGGATCTTGAACTACTGTGTAGCCTTGTTCTTCCATCGCTTTAGTGAAAGTAATTTAAAAGTGCGTTTATGAAACGTTTAACAACTAAATTGCGGCGCGGCGTTTTGTTACGTGCGTTTTGATTGATCTTGTCAAAAATTGATAACTGACAAATTACTTTATGGCCGCAACGTGCGTGAAACACCACCGCCAACCAAATCGTGCACTGTTAGTAGTCATTTCCATTTCGAAGGGGCGTGGATCATATTAAAACGAAATTTAGCCGCTACCACTGCGTGAATGACCATGGCATGTAAAGCGGGGTGCGAACATGACTTAATTTCGGAGACAGCCACAAAGACGAGCGACCATCACCGGCCACAGTGCAAGTCAAGACAAGTCTGTAAGCCAAGTAGTTTTCATTTTCACACCTTAATGCATAAATGCACGTAGCCGCAATTACCCGCAGCCAGCCAAAGCTTAGGTATTTTAATAAAAATGTTAAGCGCGCTCGCTCACAATGGCAACAGTACCGCAGCGCGTGAAAGATCTCAAAAGTTATGAGACTCCAACATGTCGTAAATTTGTTAGTTACACGAGTGATCAACAAACATACCTCGGTTTCCCTTGTTTCAAAAAAAAAGGTCACATTCTTGGGTCTTGGGCTGTTAAAGCTTAAACCCACATAAACACGCAATTTGCTGCATGTTGTTTCACAGATGTCTCTGTTAGCCCTGTGACCTGATTCTGTTAAACAAACAATGTTTTCCTTTCGTTTTGATTTTACTTTGGCATTTCCAAAATGTTCATTGTTGATTATGTTTCGACTTCAGCCCGTGGCCACTTTGTTGTAAAACGATTCGATTAAATTTATTTTTATGACTGTGTGCTCGTGTGTTTTACAGATGTTTTGTGACATGTTTTGTCAGCTATCCGTGAATGTCTTTGGCTCCTTATTCTGCACTCAATCTCTGCGATCTACATCTTCATTAGTTTTTTATCATAAATTATCGCTCTGCTGTAAAGCCCTCACACCCCTGTGTCCGTTTTGTTGTTAATGCGCCAGTATTATTTACTGTAAATGTTCTTTTTTCTTCACACGAAGTGTTAACAGCATCAGAGACATTTGTGTCTCTTTTGCGTACTACAAGATGCGGACGCGCGTGGGCCAATGTCAGTCCTGTCAACAATTTCATACGTTTTTCGGTCAAACATAAAACTTTGATTTCTTACTAAAGTCCACCTCTAGTGCGACTGGCCGTTAGTTAACCGTTTGTTAGTTGGCCATCATCCGTTCTTGCAGCAAGCGCGCGCTCTTGTGTTCTCATCCCGATGTCCGATGGCAATTGGTGAAATTTTCTACTTCTTGTTGTCATAATTCATATGTGCGGCTTTGAATGTTATTCGGTTACCTCCTTGAACCAAACACAACCAACCGACATAAATAAGATAGGAAATTGTTAACACTTTTCTTAAATTATTACATCGGCATTGATGGTAAGTAGTTGGAGCGGCTTATAAATCGCTATGTTTTTCAACACTCATCTTAGCTGTTTATGCTAATACTGCAATTTATGAGTCTGTAGCGGAAAAAGTAATCGGTTTTGTTTGTGAAAGTTTTCATGAGTTGTGTGATAGAATTGATGGTTTACAATTGGCTATTAAATTTTTATAAAATTTATGTAATTGAAAGATATGTATGTTTGTATACTCTAGTAATTTTTGTGTTTTCTAATGCTGAATTATCTGAAAAACTTACACTTTGCATTTCATGAATGGGACATGCGAGATATTCGCGTTTTAGTTAGTTAACACGCTTCTTTTTAAACACACAGACGAGATTGCAGTTTAAAGAGGACAAAATCGGGGAAGACTATCGAATCACAGAAATGTTGTAGGTGGTTGCGACAGGGATCGTACCCTGGTCATCTGCATGATAGTCGCGTGTTCTAACCTTTCCGATCAATCCCACAGGCCCCATTAAAGAATAATTATCAATATTCATTCATCAAAATTCTGCGCTGTAGAGTAGGACAGGTAGGATTAAAGTCTGGTAGAATAGGATCTTTGTTCTTCTAGAGCGCGCTTTGTCATTAAGTCTTTTACTTAGCGCATAGTAGCAGCGATCAATATGATCATCTCCATTACGATGTTAAAGAGATCGCAAGACAGACTATAGCCTTGTCTAAAGTTTCGCTTGGTAGAAAATGGCTCTGTCAGATTTATGCCAATTTTCATTGAAGACTTCGTGTCATTCAGTATAATCCCGCAAAGTCGTATTAGCTTCGCGCGGATACCGAACTCAGCCATAGCATCTAAAAATTTCTGTCGTATTGTAGTCGACGAACAAATGGTAGGTGTGGATCTGCATTTCTTGGGTCTTCTCCAGGATTTGTCGTAGTGTAAATATCCGGCCGGTGGTGGATTTAACAGGTCTAAAGCCTCACTGATATGGTCCAATCATGTTTGCCAGAATGGGCTTTAGTCTTTCACATAACACACTAGACATGACCTTGAATGCGATGGATAAAAGGCTAACCTCGCGATAGTTGGTTCACACACTTGGATCGCCTTTCTTAAGCACAGGGCATAGAACACTCATATTCCAATCATCGGGCATGCATTCCTTGAGACAAATTATGTTTATGAGCAGGTGCATGCATGTTGCCAGCTCATCGCCGCCGGCTTTAAAAGGCTCTGCCGGTAGTCCATCGGCTCCCGCAGCTTCATTATTTTTAAGCTTTGCAATCGCTGTACTGATCTCGTTTTGGCTCGGTGGTGCACAATCTACTCCGTCGTCTGTGATTGGTGCGATTTCGTCACTTATGCTGCCTTCGGAAACGAGTAGAGATCGAAAGTATTCCCCCATATCCATATTAGATTTCCGTCTCTGTCTTTACAAGTGAGGATCTCTGTTCCAAAACCTTTGCTTTTAACCTTTTGGTAGATCCTTGGGGCTTCACCTATATCCCTTTAGTTTTCGATATCCTGGCTCTCTTTTTTCCTCCACGGACACTTTTTCCGCCTGAACAGGCGTTTCATCTTCCTCCTTTATCCTTATAACGCTCCGTCACCGCAGCCAATGGAGACGGCTGCGGTATGCAGCTTTGTGATGTGCAAATCAAAGTGCAAATCACGACTGGTCAAGAGTCTCGTGGAAGTTTTTGGTTGATAATTAGGGTCTTGATAGTTTGTCCCAATTGATAGCCACATGGCCAGCTTCACTTTAGTCTAGGAGATTTAAACAATAGAACATCTATTATTTGACTGCCCCCCATTTGCACTAAGACGATGGAATTTTCTGGTGACTATTACTTTACAACCTTGATAGTACTCGTTGACCAATAAGACTTTTGGTTTTTGCGAATGGATTGAATGGAACGTAATTTTTATAAATGAATTTTGACTTTGACGGTTAAATCCATTTTTTATTGGCAATTAATTAGGAAACTCGCCTTGTAAAACTAGATCAAACTGAATTTCTGAACTGGTTCTATACTAGTTCATAAGGAACAACTGCCCCCAAGACTAGTATGGAACAAGTTCCTCACTAGTATTTTTTCCTGCTGGATAGTTAGGTAAAAAAGAGTATTGAAATTATAACGGACATTTGATACTTGGAATGTCATGACAATCTTGTAACAATATAAGGAACTGCCTAATAATTTAGGCATCATAATAGTAAGTTAAGGTGACATCGCAGATAAGGTAATTTATTAATTAATTTTTCAAATTTTTTATTATTGGCAAATAGCAATTGCATGTATTCTTACATTGAACTTCAAAACAAACAACAACAAAAATCAGCACACAAAACGTAAGCGACCTCTCAATTCCAAAACGATCACACATTTTGTACCTCGAAATATCTCAATTTCCAGAGGTCGCTAAACAACACAGTGCAGTGCAGTACAGTGTAGCCAACCTTCAGACCATTCAGAGTAAAGCGTGTGCAATTTTCACTTGATAGCCAAAGCAATTGACACTTTTTCGCATGGCGAACTCGTTACAATTCATTTCATCCCATTTCGAGCAAATATTTTTCAAACTGTTGCTTTGGCGTGAAAGGGGTGTGGGGTGCTGCAAGTGATGAGACTTAGGAAAAATGTGTAGCACGTTTATTACTCTAAATGAGGTGCAATGAAAGAAAATACTGTGAACGTCGAGGGAAGAAACACAAAACAATAGGAAACATGTTTAGGCAAAACAGAAGCCACAACAAACGACCGACGTGAATGGTTGCTGGCTAGTTGGAAGGGGATTGCTGCTGCGTATACGGGCATAGATAGGTAGGTAGGGGGCTACTAGTTGGACCCAACACCTCGTACATGGACGTTGGTGTGTCAACGGCCCAGACACTGTCTCGCCACAATGAAGCGTTTTTTTCTCGCTCTTGTCGATTTCATCCATGCACAAGTGTAGACACAACAGCCTTACAAATGAGAATAAACATGGATCCACACACGAGATCATATGGATACACCTAGCATATATACATATATGTGTATGTATGTACAAATGGAAGTGTAGCATTTAAATAAATATGTAAGCAGCTGACGAAATAAAAACTGTGACGTTACAAATTTTGCGATAATGACTAAATTATGAAACTAGAGGCATCTTTTTTGTGCGTTGTTGGCGTTTGTGTGGAATCCCATTCACTTCCACGGTCTCGGCAATGTAGGCTGTGTGTTGTGGTGTTTTGTATCCATGCTGATGATCGTCATCAGCTTAACTACACGGGCACCATCACCGGCACCAGCACTGCCATTAATTTCCACGCATACGCATCTGATTCAGAAATCTGATGATCATGGACATCGTTACAAATGCGTGCGCCCATTCGTTGACTGCCACTGACTGCTCCAAACTACTTGTCATCAAGATTCAATTGGGTTCACTTCCTACTTTGTAGCGCTTAACGAAATGTTTACAAAAATTTCTCATTTTTTATGAAAACAGAAACAGAGATTATGACGGCTATTGAGTGCGTACGTTGGGTGTGTGCGTGTGTGTGTGTGTGAGTCTGTCTGACAGTATGTTAGAGGACGTTGAATAATGTTATTAAATCTTATCAGAGAAATCTACAACGAGGTAGGTCTAGTCAATTAGAAGCTGGGGCCAGCTTGTATCCTTTCAACATTTAAATAATATGAATGGTATTCGACATCTTCTCTTTTGGTGTCATAAAGTTATGGGATATTTGTTAGGTCAACACAGGGGACTATACTGTAAAGTCTCGCTACTCCGAATAATTGATTGCAGATTCCGATTCGGATTATCGGAAAATTCGGATTACAGGCCTAAGAAATCCGTAAGTTTTATTAAGTCAAAAACTATTGATTGACGAATATTTATCAACAATTTTTCTACTTTAAAACATCCAATTCGGATCATTGAGTTGCAATCAAATCGGACTGTAGAATATACATTGCATTTGAAAAATCAGTTTGGATTACTAGATATTCGGATTAAAGGCGCTTCGGATTAGTGAGACTTCACTGTATTTCGAATTCAAGTCATGTAAAATTAATATCCAAAGTCGGAGAATACTTCAGCAATGAAATTACATAAACAAATATCCAATTCTGATCATTGAGTTGCAAGCAATTCGGACTGGACAGTAGATTCTATAATGCATTTGAAAATGCAGTTCGGATTACTGGATATTCGGATTAAAGGTACTCCGGATTAGTGAGACTTCACTGTATTTCAAATTAAGTCATGTAAATGTATAATCCAAAGCCAAACAAACGAGAGTTTCCAATAAATTCCGACGTATGTAGTCATCAATATTGTGTTTAGATATTTATTTCCTGATATTAGGGAAGGTCTATCTTGCGCCTGTCTGAGTGCTATTCTGCGCATATTTCCTTCATGAAAGAACTGTGATAAATAAAATTTACTAAATGCTTATTTAAGGACTTTACAGACGAATTCAAAATCAATTCAGCGTAGGTTCTATAGTCTTCACTCCAGCTACAAAACTTTTGTTCTTATGTATTTTTCTGGATGAGAGAGTAGGTCAAAGCGGATGATTCTGATCCAAATTGTTACCAGTTCAGAAGCATTGAACAGTAACTACAAAAGTATGGATTCTTTCCGATCCAATCCAACTTCCGATGGTTAGAACACGCGACTACCATGCAGGATATCCATGGTTCGATTCCTGTCTCCAGTCATTTACATTTTTCATTCATTGCCGGCCCCTCGATGTTGTCGACAGCAACTTCGCAGTGTAGTGTCGAGTTAATCGGAATGTTCGTCATTCGTCGATAATTTTTAAGCAGTATCTGAAAAATAAACAAAATGGTGGATTGATGCCGCCGAAACAACATGCTGCCAAAATCGGGGTATACCAATTGGATAACCCTTTATTATCGTTAGTTCGAACCAGCCTAATGCAGCTGACGATTCTTCGACTTTAGAATTCTAGTAATAGCTGCTGATACTGACGTTTAGAATCATCTTTAATCAGTAGGTGTCTCGCTAGTTGTGAGAAAAAGGACATTTGTGTTTACGCCAAAGTAGTATGTATAAATATTGATCGACATCCCGTGGTTAGTATACTAAGTCAAGAAGGTCATCTATATATCTGATACGTATAAATCGCATTAAACATTGCTTTCTCAATTCGACAAAGTTTCGAGTTTCTTATTAATAGAATTTATGAAATTAACTTCTTTTAAAATATATATTGTACTTTACCTAAACTATAAAGCAAGAGGAAGGTTCTCCGATAGAAAACCCCAAAACATCACATATCCAGGCATTTATACGCCGTGTAAACAACTTTGAAGTAATTTATGATCAGCGCCCCTTCTCTTCTTCTCAAGTACATTACATTTAAGCCCATCTCTTATGGCCTTTGGCGCATGCCTTCAATTTTCTTTCCCACTTACATAACTAAACATTATGTATGCCCTGTTCCCCCAAACAAACACTATGCCTTTACCCTTTTGCTAACCCCATCATTGCAGCCCTCATAACCTCAGACAAGCAAATGGCGCGCAAATGATGCTGGAGATTGTTTAACCATCACGTTGAACCTTCAGTGCTCCCAATCATCCAATTCAACCACATCAACGGAAGTGATGTGTGTTTCTCGCCTAAACAACTAAAAGTAATCGTTGTTCTGTGTTGTACCAATTTAAGAGACAACTAAAAAAAAAACAAGAAAAACTAAAAATGTTACACTTCTTTCTTATCATTTAATCTACATTGTATCAGAAACTTCTGTCTTGTTTAATGTAAAGCAATTGCCTCCAATTGCGAAGCAACACGCTTTCTTGCTGTCATATCTGAAGGCTCCATTGCGACTTTGACATCAACTAACTGATGGTAGAGTGGGTAAGTTTTAGCGCAGCGCTGCCCATTTAGAGCATGCCAATGACTGACTGAACAGCTTCTGAAGACAACGTCGGACTTCGATGTCGATGTTTGTTCATAAATGTTTAAAATTTTGCCTCTAGGGGGAGGGTGTTTAAAGTAATTTAGCGTAAACCAAAGACCAGCTATTCTTTAGTATTCTTTGCAACGTGTTAGGTAGATTCTTCTCAATCGTTACATGCCATAGCAGGCTGCTGATCGAAGTTGAGATTTAAACGTTGATTATTAAGCGTTTTTTAGAGGGGTACGATGCCACACACAGATGGACAAACGGATCATCAATTTGTAGCCTACGCAAAAAATTGTTTACGGCGCGCGCGACTTACGCCACCGACAACCATTCATACTTTGTAATGTAATCTCGAAATTTGTCGCTGAGATCGAGGCTCATACAGAGGCTACTTAAGTTGCATTTACATGGCTGCCGCGTTATACATATATGCAGTAGCTTAAACTGTGGCCCCGCCACATTAACACTTAGTTTTCGCTTCGTTTCTGGGCAATTTGTTCAAGTTTCCCATGTGATGTGATGCGATTGTTAATGCTTAAAACACCGTGTGGTGTCGCTGTTGTCGCCACTGCGATTTTATGTTGTTTTTTTTTGTGCTCTGTTCGAATAGCGCTATTATTGCTATTATTAGTCGCACTGGTGTTTTTGTGGTCGGTACTCATGTCGTTGTCGCTGTCGTCTCCGTCGTCATAGATTTTGATGAATTTTGAACTAGTTTCCCCTCCGTTTACAACTCATTAATTTGTTGATATTCACTTTGGGCTAAGCAATGTGCATGGATTTGTTGTTGTGGTTGTACTCTATTTTTGTTGTTGTTGTTATTGTTTGTAGCCGGATGCTGGTCGTAAATTGGCCTTTTTGAACAGTCACATTTTTTTCGGTTTAAATTTTCGTAAGATTTTGAAATTTGTTAAATAAAGTGAAAAACTTGATTCACATTGAAGCTTAATGGGGGTTTTACCGCATTTGATGCCTTAGGATAAGAAAGGGGACATTTACATTTGTAAATGTCTTGTTTGTGATTGTTTTTCTGTTTTTTTTTTGTGTGTCTTGTGTAATATGTATTTGACATGAGTGTAAACATAAATGTCAATTAACGCGTTAATGTATCAAACTGTCATTGCTGCCAAAGTTATCGGGTGGCGGTGGAAGAAGATATGGGTGTCTCTTGCAAAAGCTGGGCCTAACCGATTAAGGAATTTAAAATGGCAGTTCAATAAACTTGAGCAAGTTCAAATATGATCATTATTTGATAGTACATATTACTCGATTTCTAAGGTGGGCGGAGTGGTATAAAAACTTTATCCTGATTTAGCTCTCAAGTGGACAGAGTGGTACATTGTACTAGAAGTACCAGAAGGGGCGTGGTTAGACTTCCAGCATTTTCATCAATACTTTATTCTGCTTTAGCTTTACTAAATTTGGGTACGATCGCGTTGGTTGTATCGATATTATTACTTAATATTAAAAGTGGGCGGAATGGTACATTTCTATGGGAGGTACCTGAAGGGGCCTGGGTATTTGGCCCATTTGCAATACCGTAAGTAGTGTTGGGGAAATATTAACTTCTGCAAAGTTTCAAAACAATTGGTTGCGTCTTTCGACAGTTATCGTGCGTACCAGCCGGACAGACAGACAAACAGTCAGACGGACGGATAAGCAGACAGACGGACAAAGCGCAAACGACTTAAATAGTCATTAATCGAATTTGCTTCAAAGAAACCTAGGGTCTAAAATGACTTATTCTATGTGTTACACTTTCCGGTCGTATCAAATGATATATATCCTCCTACGCGTAGGGTGAAGGCTACCTGGCTATCTATGCCGTCTTGGGAAGTTTAGCTTATTTTGCATTTTGTAACTAACGTTTGGGTACTACTTAATGTCGTGGCTCGCACTATGTGGTGTGTGGTGACAAGTTTATCCTGTTAAATGGTTCATTTTGTCCCAACACTTCTGGGTCCAGCCGTATAAATGAACATATTTCCTGAAATATTATGAGCACAGCTTTTGGAAACTTCTAATTTATTTCGGAAGTGTGTACGAACTTCATTTCTGGAATCAGTTTAATCAAGCACTACACATTTATATTTTTATAAAACACTTCCTGAATTGAAGTGTTTTATGCAACTGAGTCACCTACCTCATTGTAATTGAAATATGCTCTCTGGATAGTCTGTTTAATTGTGTCCCTTGTTGTAAGTACGACGGATACATGTTCGGTTCGTCCATTAGGAATCCTCTAGATCAGTTAAAATACCGTAGACAGGACAGTCGACCTTTCAACAATAATTTTGGTCCAATGGAATTTGTCTTAATGCAAATTTCCTTGAAATAGAAAGTAACATTTATAAAATTGTTATCTATTTAGTATGAAATTTTTCATTGATCCATATAAAGATATTTTTTAATTTATTTTATTGTCCCGAATATTTTTTGTTGCGCTTAAAATTCGTTAAAAAAATCTTTTAGGATAGAGAAATAATTTCCATGAGATGGCTTTTCTTGTTCTATTCTCGAAATTCTTCTAAATGCTACGTAGCTCCGATTTAAATTTAGGTTATTCTGATTAAACCATTTTACAAAATATCCACCAAAAGAAAATGAATCTATGCCTTGCGCAACATCTTTGCACAAAAAGACTGAATAAATTTCTATTCATTTAAAAAAAATACATTTTACTAACACAATTTTCTCTGCTATACCAAATATTTTGACCAGCCTTAAGAACATTCAAACTGCAACATTGCAAGCTATAATCCCTTGTTGATACCTGAAAATCCTAAATAAGATTAACCCTTACTACCAAAAATGAAAATAAATATGAATTGAAATTATTTTATGTGCATTACAACACAGCACTGTTAGGGGAAATCTCCCGTTGTCATTGACACACATTCTCAGCGTCTTTTTTGGGACACACTTCTTGATAATAGTGATAGTATGTATTAGGGAAATTTCTCCACATAACCATGAAATATCTCCCCCTCATTAATAGCTGACATTTATGGCCCTCACTTTAATCGAAAGAGATTAAACACATTTCACCACTCACCGCTAGCCGCTCGAACACTCGAACAAACAATCTATCGATATCGACAATACTCAGATGGTAACGATAGCTGCATGCTGCCAAGCGAATGTGATTTGTATGCGTCGCTTTCATTAACATTTTCAAGTTTATTATAACATAAATAACTTTTATTGCATTTTTCTGTTAATTTACAAATTAAAATGTCCAACAATTTTGCCAGATTTGCTCGCTCGTCTCATCAGAAATAACATTTCCATAGAGAGATGCAAGCGCTAAGAGGAGCACCCACACTAGATTTGAGCGTTTCTGTATTTTTATTGCATAGAACTAAATATACATGAATATATACGTATGTATTTATAGAATCTGCATACATACATATATGCAGAAAGATTTTACAGATATCCAACAGCATAGATTGATACAGTTTTTTATAGACTAAAATGTGGCATTCATTTCACATTTATTACATTCAACATGCGTTTCTATTTTGATGTCTTTAACACGATCTCCCCGCAAGTGTCCCCTATTCCGAACATATTTCTATTACTTTGTATCAAACAAAAAATTGACCATGTGAATGATGGTACAGTGATGTTCAGCAAAATAGCTTAACACGTATCAATGAGTATTCACAATTCCTTGGTTACCATCGAGCTAGCATAAATTGGTCAACGCTATTCGAACAATAGATGGTTGGGCAGTGACTCCTAGAAAATCAATTGGAGCCAGCATATATTAAACTATTATTGATGGATTTCTCAACTAAAATAATCATTGTGAAGAGTAGGTGTCAAACATGTTGTAGCAATACCAATTTTTTGATACAACTAACTATTTGGGATTTGTATACCTTTAGCCCTAGCAATGAATATACATACTTTGAAGCAAGTTAGCTAACTTTACATGGCATCACAAATGCAAACATAAAAATGCATAAAATGCTATTTTATTGCTCCAAACTGTACCAGTTTGTATTCACTTTTGTATTACATTATATTATTAATATTATTATAAATAATATGCAAATTTTGTTTTAAACGGTTGCATTTATTTTGACATATTGTTGACATGTGACATGTTTAAATAGCTTGATTGTACATGCATTTCTACATGAGTTTTTGTGTTTCATATTTTTTTGTTTTTTCTTCATGTTTTTGTTTTCTTTGAGTACAAAGACCGCAAATCATACAAGTGGTTTTCGGGTTATTCAGTGTATCTACATAACGCAGCCCAGACAATGTGTATACCGTCGTCCATGAAGCAAATTTGCCGCTGACTGCCAGATGAAAGTCAGTGGTTTAATTGTCTTTAGTTATGCACTAAACATTTCATGTGTCAAAATATGTTTCTTGTTTAGTTGATGTAAATTTTAAATGTCATGGAAAATGTGTGAAACACCCACCCAAACCGTCAACCGCAAGTGAATTAGCTAAGTTGGAAAATATGTGAATTTTCACAAAAAGTCTTCGGTTGCCTTGGCACGGGTGGATGGAATTCGCCAAATTTATTTAAACAATGCTGTAGTTAATTTGGGTTACCACATAAAACATTTTTCTGCCTTTTTTTAATCATTCTTATATAATTTTATGTAAGTGGGTTTTCTGAAAGAAAACCAGATCAATGCCCTTAACAAATGTTCTTTGATCAAACAACCACTACAACAACAACAACAAGAAATACCCATAACAACCATGAAACCAGCTTACTGACCTAGAATTACCAAACACTAATGACAGTGATTGAAAGTTCTTGCTTCAGAGCAAGAGCGTCCGTCATCACTGCAATCAACTCAATCGTCATCCCCATTACTAAGTCATTCAGTCAGTCAGTTAGTCATCTTTATTTCCTTATTGACTTGTTCTTGTTCTTCTCCTTCATCATGTACGGCAGCCACGAGGAGGAGCAAAGGATGCTTGTGCAGTACCCTCAGCACTGCAACGCACACAGTGTTTTGATGTACATCGGCAAGTCGTTGTTGCATTGGTAATTATCTTCAATAAAAAAAAATGCCGTAAGTCATCTTTTTGTTCGTGTTTCTGTACTCCTTCTGCTGTTGGCATTTATGGAATTGACATAATTGAATGTTCTTTAATTTTTTTTAGTTGGATCTTAAGAACTTTCCTTATTTAAAAAGTGAAATCTTTCCTGGTTTAAGGCATAGCAGAGCGAGACTTTTGACATGACAACTGTTGAGATGCAAGTCATTGGATCGTCTTTATTAGCAGTTAATAATTGTTAATTGGTATCGGATTAGCTCTAAAGGGGTTTCGTTGGAATTTAAAAAAATATTTATCGAAGCGATTGCAAGTTAATTGATTTGTACAATGTAAAAAATTCCATAGATATTAGCGAAAAGATTTCCGCTGTACTCTGTTCAGCGGGGGGAACGAATTTTATAACAGTTTAATTTTTGTATGGAAACACCCTTTAGAAGTGAAGATAGGTGGTAGGTATGTTCGGGAAAAATCTTAGGATGAAAAAATTAGTTGGCCACCATGGTCCAGGAGCTGATATCATAAACATAAGATTATAAAAAATAAGCTTAGAAGATAGAATATAGGTATGTTCTGAAAAACTGTTAGGATTGTAAAAATACTTAAGTTCGGTCATACATTGACTCCTATAGGTAGTCGCACCAAGTTCTCAGTAACCTGGTCTTTCCAACGGAGTTTTGGTGGCCCTCTTCTGTGTCGTCCATCGAATTCATTTTCGAAGTCTTTGCGAGCTGAAGCATTTTGGTCCATGCGTAAAACGTGACCTAGACAAAGCAACCGCAGCACCTTAATGCGTCTGACCACGTCAATGTCAGTGTACAGCTCATAGTTCATACGACATCGATACTCTCCGTAAACGATGATGAGCTCATATATAATATATTACAGAGTACTTATATCTCGAATACTGTCAGTATCGATTCATCCACTTGTGTCATAATCCAGGATTCTGAACCGTACATCAAGACAGTTAGAACCAGTATCTGGTATAACTTAATATTTGTTCGTCGAGAGAGGCATTCCTCTGTCATTGAATCGCTTGCTTAGTCCGTAAAAGCATTTATTAGCAAGCAGCATTTTTCACCGGATTTCGAGGCTGACATTATTTGTTTTTTTTACAAAAAATCCAACTTTGAAGTGCCATAACTTCGTCATTTATGATTGGATTTTACAAACATCGACGAACTAAAACCAGAGAAAACGGCATTTTAGTAGACCTACCTTTTTTCAAAACA
Source organism: Muscina levida (assembly GCA_964034835.1). NCBI lineage: Eukaryota > Metazoa > Arthropoda > Insecta > Diptera > Muscidae > Muscina > Muscina levida. The sequence continues at coordinate 64,657,673 of OZ035880.1, read as the reverse complement.
CTAAAAATTAAAATTTGACCATATCTTAAAAACCGATCTACTTTTAACATATCTGAGAGCAGATTTGAATTCAGCATGAAATTTTACATAAGGATCAACTATTTAGAAACCGGGATCAAAAATTTGTTGCATTGTGTTATCTACCGCCTCGAAATTATAGTTGTCAAATTTTACGCAGTTTCCCAAATGACTAGATTCTTTGTTCGTTGTAACTAATATCTTCGTTTTGTCCTCGTTCGCCATTAGACCCATTTTCGATGAATCCTTCTTAAACCTGAGAAGGCTGTAGTCACATCCCGCAGTTTTTGACCGATGATGTCTACGTCATCAGCGTACGCGAGTAGCAATGTGGCTTTTATTGAATATCGTGTCTCTCGTGTTTACTGCAGCTTTCCTCATTATCATCTCCATCACTATGTTGAAGAGGTCACACAATAGGCCGTCGCCTTGTTTTAGGCCTCCTCTGGTATAGAAAGGTTCTTGCCAATCTTCACTGAAGACTTCGTGTCAGTCCGCGGTATTCCGCAAAGGTGTAAAAGCTTCGCTCTTATACCAAACTTAGCCATGTCTTCGCAATTTCTGCCGTATCGAGCTGTCGAAGTAGCTTTATAGTCGATGAAAATATGGTACGTGTCGATCTGGTTCTCTTGGATATTTTCCAGGATTTGCCGTAGTGTGAATATCTGGTCAGTTGTTGATTTACCTGGTCTAAAGCCACACTGTTAAGGCCAGATCAGGTGGAATAACATTAACTTCAGTTTTTCACGTAGCACACTCGACTGGACCTAATATGCTATGGATAAATGGCTGATCCCGAAGTAGTTAAAGCATATACTCGTATCACCCCTTTCAGCACAGAACATAATACGCTACAGGCTTAACCTCTTTCCCTGTATCGATTTATATTCTAGTTCTCCATTTCCTTCATCTGACGTTTTTTGCTTAAATAGCTGTCTTGCCTGTTTTACTGTCTGCTTGTGCCGTTCCCTAACAGAGCGGGTTACAGTTGGCTGTAGCGTTGCCCTATAAGCAGCATCCTGTTCCTCAGACGCTATGCGACAGTCTTTACCGTACCAGCATTCGTCTGAGCGCCGTTTTTTATATCCAAGCACGGTTGTTGCGGCGGTTGCCATGAAAGGCGCAATATGCTGCCACTGTGTATCGGGAATGTCAGAAGTAGTGGCGTTGTTTTGTAGTAGTTGGGAGAGCTGGTTCGAGTAGGCAGTGGCTATCTCTGGGGTTTGCAGCTTTGCGATATCCAGCTTTCTTTGTGTTTGGTAACAAGCGTTTTTCGATTTCCTTGTGTGCTCCTTGGCTGCAACTATTTAATGATCCGAGCCAATATTAGCAAACACGGATCACGCGTACGTCCATTACACTAGATGCATGCCTTCCATCAATTACCACAATTTGATTTTTGGTGTTTTGATCGGGGGATAGCCAAGTTGCCTTGTAGATATCTTTGTGCTGGAATCTGGGTTCACTCAGTACCATGTTCCTTCCCGCTGCGAAGCTAACCAGCCTTAACCCATTGTCTGATGTATCGGCATGCAGGCTGAATTTGCCGAGCGATGGACCAAGAACATTTTCCCTTTTTATTTTTGCATTAAAATCACCCATATTCAGTATTTTCTAAGGTTAATATAAAACCTTTTATAAAAGAGCAGTAATGGTCTATTTCAATTAGTGCATATTAGGAGGTATCGCTCCTATTTCTATGCTATGCAAAAAACGCATTCCACTAATGAAAGATGGCGGCTTAAGCAAGTCTCAACTATTTATAAAAAGCTTTTATTGTATCTAGTTCATGTCAGATCAAGGGAATAGTACGATTTCAATCTTATTATGTATTATGAATAGAATTTCTTTGCCATCAAATTTACCACCAGCTAACATTGGCACTTATAATCTTAGAGATATTCTCTAGTCCCTATAATGTATCTCTACTCCGCTATGTAGTTATACAAACATACACACACACATATTAATGTAATATAATTAAAATTCTATTGATTAATTTCAATATATTCCAACTAATCCATTAGCGACCCACTGAATTTTTTCAATGCCCTCTAGCATTTCGTTAAAAACACGTGCGACTAAAGGCAATATACAATATTTTAAAGAAAATCATCTCAAAATAACCACACAACAGAAAAAGAAGAACAAAAAAATGTAAATTGAAAATTTCAAATATTTAACACCAGAAACTGAAATGCGTTTAGCACTGACACAAACAAACAAAACATCGTCCGGTAATACTGTCTCCCTATCATTGCCCAGTGTCACTAGTACTCGTATACGAAATGTTTTCGTAAATAGTAATTCATCATTAACATTTCAAAGTTTTTTGTTTTTCTGTGCTGTTATATGAATGTTTTCCCTAAAATATTGTGTATGTCGTTGTTTTTTTTTTTGGGAGGCAAACGAAATTCTTATCAGTTTCAAGTGTTGAAATTTAAGGAAAATTAAGTGAAATGAACTTTTATATTTGAAATTGAGTGTTGCAGTTCAGGAAAGTTTCTTTCGTCTTTACACCTAAGTGGTGGTAGACGGACAATTTTCGTCGATATTGATGTGGCGTTGAAAACTCATCAATCTTTTTTCGATTTTTGTTTTTAAAGGTGCCCTAGAGTGACGGCAATTTCTCATGTTAGTTTGATTCAAACGAAAATTACATAAACTGAATGAAAGTGAAATATAATGTGTAGGGAAAAATAGTTTAAAGATGTGTATTTCTTAAGCAGAGCTGTTTAACTAAAAGTGGAGGACTTAAAGTATTTTCTATGAAAATGATCGAAGCGAAATTGCCCATCTGGTTAGAACTTTAAAAATAAGAAAAAATATAAATGCTTTTCAAATCATCGGTTATAACACAAAATTGCAATAAATTCAACATTATTCAAAAGGTTTAAGAATTGTATATAGTTGAAAAAAATGTCGTTTATTTAATTGTAGAGCAGTTGTAGTGCTGTTCAGAGCATATTATTGTGTTGAGCTAGACCACCTCCATTACAAAAAAACTGCATTAATAATACGATAACCTATTAATGTTTACAAAATTGCCCTTATCACCTTATCGATGCCTCAAGTACAGTAGCAACCACAAAATGTCGCACTGTACTAATTAACCTTCATAAATCCAAATGTCATTACAACGCATAGCAGTTACATAATATAAAAGAAATCGCATTCAAATGACAATAGCAAAATAAATAACATTCATCATGATGAACCGTGAAATATTAAAAATAATTTTGCTTGTGACTATTCATTTTTGTTTTTTTTTTTTGAATTTTTCTTCTGAACTATGAAATAATATGCCTGTAACATGTTTTTCTAGAGCAAAAAGCTCTCAGAAATCATTCTGTTTTCCTCGAGTTCATAGCTATCATACATAAGAGTACAATTGCGGCTTGTTGTTAGTCTACATTTTTCGTTTTTCTGTAGCCGCCAAGTCATATCGAACAAAATGTGAACAAGAAATTATATACGTATGCTAATTGAATGGCCACGTTAAGAGTAATGTTTAAGTTAAACAAACAATTGCCACAACAATTCGTATCAACTACAGCATCAGTTTAAAGTTTGTTATTTTTTTTTCACAAAAATAGTATAACATTGGCATAGACGTTTCGTATTATTGTTTTTGCTCGAAAACTATTTGAAAATCAATTTGGAAAAAAAATTTTCGCCGGTTTTTTTTCTCATTTATTTTGGGTTTATGATTGTGTATTTTTTGAGAGGGGGGGAAAAACACATGACATGGAAAATTTGTTTAGGTATGTGGACTTGATAGATTTTTGTATGATATCGATTGGCTTAGTAACATGTATTAACTGTTGGAAAAAAATATGAAACAGCAGACCCAACTGTTAGTTTTGTATGTACACAGCACTTCAAGGCAAAGCGCTCAAACCACTAGAACAGCTGATTTTTGCTTACGCTCTTGGCCATCAGCCGCAAGTACATATAACTTAAAGCTTATAAAGTTGCGTAAAGGTAACGAGAGATCGACTGCAGTCGATCGAATGTAATGAGATTTATTGTGTTCTTGGATTTTAGGATTTGTTAGGCTGGTCTTGATTGCGAACGGGATTTTGTGATTATACAAGTCTAGACATTGGAAGGAGGGCAGCTTAATTTTTTAAAGCTTGTCAGCACAAATGAATGAGATAGATGCTAGGTGGGTGGTGATGGTAGTTGATAATATAAATTATTTTCTTCAATGTTAACTTGCAAAATAGAGTTTCATTTTGAATACTGAAATTTGTGTTAGCTTCATGGCAAACTTTTTTTCATGGTAGAGAAAAAGTTTATCAGCATTTTTATATGCGAATTAACGGAATTGACGCTTTCTAATTAAAATTAAACGAAGAAAATCTACTTACTTATCAAACCTCATTTCCAATCAGTTTTTGCGCCATGACTTGAATACAAGTACTGAACCAAAACAAAAACAAAACTCTTGTTAATTTATTGTCTCGTTGTAGTTTGGTAAAAATTTATGGGTTGTCGACATTTCGTTATCGTAATTACGATGCGAAACTGTGATTAGAATCTGGCGTTTAAGCTGATGAATAAATTAATGACATACATTATTTTCATATAAATCTCATGTATGGCGGAAATCCGTTAGGAAACAAGATATAAATTAATATAAAAATGTATGAGAGCTGCTTATGTGAAATAACCTCGTGATATAAAAATCAATCTGACAATTTCTAAAACATGAGACTTGAGCTCTCTTATGATGACATACCTTGTCAAATGATGTTGCTAAGTCTTTCCAAGAATTGCAGAAGTATCGGTGATATATGGTTTGGCGGTATATGACGACAAACACAGGTAATTTATTTGGTCTCACAATAAGTCAGCTGCTGTATATTATTAACTTTAAGATAGTCGGAGTCAATAATGACCAGTAGGCAAGGTGTAGCCCGCGATTAACCACAAATAACGATTCGATCGGATATCAAATGACGATACAGCATAATAAATCCTATTTCGAGGGGTCGTAGGATGCACGCATTCGAAAAAATGTGAAGTCCTCAAATTGTCTTCAGACAAACTACAAAACTAGTGGGAGAAAACATAAAGTTTTTTCGACCCCCACTGTATTCGTCTTGTGTTGCAGAGAGAGAGAGGGAGAGAGTAGCAAGAATAAGTACGCAACGGGGCACAGTGTCGTGAGGGCGGCCAAAAATGAAAAATATCACTGCACTAGTTTTTAAAAAAGGTTGATGTCGTTGTACAAACAACACTTCATTTATGCTAAATCAAAAAGAATTTTGAAAAAATGTTATATTTCTAAAAAGTTATGAGTATTCAAAGTTAATAGTTGTAGTAAAGAAAATATCGATATATAAAAATGATAAAAATAAGGCAAATTTAAATCGGTAAGTTAAAATAATAAATTGTCGGTAAAACAGTATAATTTACGATTGGATAAACTTGTTAGAATATAATGATATGGAAACTCGGTTTTTTTGGCTCGTTTCGTGGGTCATATGTGGTTTGCCGTTATACCGAATGTAAACAAAAAGCGAAAATCGAAATTGTTAAAAACATTCAAGTTCAGTGGAGTGTAAAAAAAAACATCAAAAAACACTTTTTTAATATTTTAATATAATATTTGGGCAAGTGTGCAGAGTTTAAAAAAGTAAGTTTCTCGTCCCCCTTCTTCCCCCTTTCATTTATTCTTTAAATTTTCAGTGTCGAGACAGGTGAAAATTCGAGATTTTTTTAATATTTGGCTTAGGCATCGTACTCCAAGTGCTGCCCTGGGAGAAGTACTCATGTATTTAGAAGAAGAGTTAAAGTTAAAACTAAATGACAAGATGAATAAAGAAATTCAATTTATATTATAAAAAATAAAAACTAATTGGCAAAGGTGTCACTACATGAGAGAGAGGTTTGAAGAAAAGTTCGGATCGTGGTCGCGAATCAACCAATAAGAATTTAATTGAAAGAATGATTTTGCAGTCTGAACCAAATATTACTATTCATAGAAAAGCAAATAATAAGAAGGCTATGAATTATAATGATATAAAACAATTTCTTATCCAAAGTGAATCCCACACTGAGGAATGTTCTTAAACTATAATAGCAGAAAATTTGTTAACTCAATACGAATCGAGTGATACGGATTATGACAGCTTTAGTGAATAAGCAAAAATATTTAGTTTTATTTATTTAATCATTTCCCTAATATTTTGTTAATGAATAATAATGAATTTGAAAAATATCTGTTTCTTCTCTCTTATTAAATATAATAATAGTAATTATCAAATGAAAAAAAAAATATGTATAATATATATAGAGAATGATTTTCTTATTTGGTATCAAGGATGCAGACGTGTTTTGTAAGATAATTACATGAAATTAAATATACTAATCAAAAATACATCAAGGACAAATCGAGCCGTTTTTTTCAATTGCAAGAACAATTTTCGAATATATAAGTTTTTTTTTATTTCTGGACATATGGGAGATGGGCGTGTCCTTTGAGATAATTTTATATAACTCACCACAGTTATCAGCTATATACTAGAGACAAATCGAGTCAAATTTGGTTCAATTCCAACAACAATTTTGGAAAATATAACATTTTATCATTTCAGGATATATGGGAGGTGGGCGAGTCCTTGGGCTGATTTTCACAAAACTTCGTTTTTTTCCTTTCCTACTTATAATAGTACTGTGTACCAATTTTCATTCCTCTACGATAACTCCTTCTATTTTTGCCCGCCGTTTATATGAAAACACGACACTGTGCGGGGGCTTGAAATAATGCCATAATGGTTTTATTTCACACTTTCTGTGGTAATTAAGACATATGGCCTTATTTCCGTTCAGTTATTTCCATTCGATTGGGAAATAAACCATATGGCTTAATTACCTATGGCTTTATTACACGGCAGCACTTGATTCTGGCCTTATGTCCTGCAAAGATGAGATCGGGTATCTTTTAACAAAGACACAGACCGTGCTTGGGATTTGGAGAGACTACTTTTCTAAGCTTCTAGTAACGGTAGACCTAGCTGGTAAGGATAACATCTACATATATTGAAAATGATGTGATCGATTTCCCGACACCCGATATTATAAAAACCAGAAAAGCAAATATCCCGCCTTAAAAACAACAAAGCACCCGTTCTGATGAACTGCCAACTGGGCTTTTCATGTATGGTGGTGGAGAACTGTCTTTTTTCATCTTTTATCCACGATATGGCAGAATGAAAACTTGCCAAAGCTCGAAAGATCCGTTCCAACTATCGTGGACTCAGCCTCATACGCCTTGCATATAAGATGATCAGGTTGGGGTCAAAACCGGATCACACTACACACCGAGATCTGCTGAAAAGGAGAAAAAAAATGAGAGAGGGGATGGATAAAGAATGAAGAGAAATTCGTGGGAACCCCAATCGTCATCTTGGCCCAGTTAGTCATGGAAGGCACCGCATAAAACGTATAAAATTGTCTACTCGGACTGAGAGGAGAGACTCTAGGTCTTCTATAACAATTTTCCCTTAGTATCTTAGGGACAGGCCGTGAGGCCGTTAAATCCCGGCACCAGTCAGCTATATCTTTCATCCATTGCCGGACCCTCGATGTTGTCGACAGCAACTTCGCAGTATAAATGTCGAGTCAATCGGCATGTATAGTAAAAAGCTTCTCAAACAATGAAGTTTGCATTCGTCGATAAACAAGTAGGTGCCGTTTGTTGTGAATCTAAAATAGAAAGCGTGTTAATTCACAGCAATGCGAGAAGCTACCCTTGTTCTTTATCTTAGCCCGCCACGGACTATATCGGCACAGCTACAAAAAGTTGTTCCATCGTCTTGGACTCCTCCTCGTCCTCAAAAACACGGCAGCAGTCCGGAATGGATATATCCCATTTGCCTGTCAGGTGCCTGATATTGCAATGGCTTTTTAGAATTCCACATCTTCCAGAGAGTTATGATCAGGCATAGTGCAGCCTTCTTTGCGTATATGATACTATCAATTATACTGAATGACTAAAGCCTATTGTTAACGAACTGATGACCTTTAAAATCTACAACCGGCCACACTTCGACAAATATTAGAAAAAACATGTGAAAAGCAGATCGACTCTACTATCTTTTTCTTGATTATAAAGCCGCATTTGATAGTCCGATTTTTTTAGAAATGGGGAATGAAGCGGCAAAAATGGGTTAGGTGATGAATTAGTACAAAGCAAAAAGTTAATAGTTTAAACAAATATAAATATTGAACGTCCTGGACAATTCGTTAAAGCTGACAACTATACCTTTGAAATAGTGAATGAATTTGTTTACCTTGGGTCCGCTGTAAATGAAAACAACAATGCTAGTCACGAAATTAAAAAAAAATAATGACGCTTACTAATAGATGCTACTACGAGTAAAGGAAAGGGACAAGACCCTAACTAAAGACGAAGCAGTTTTAGGAGTTTTTTAAAGGAAGATTTTACACAAAATATATGGACATATTATTAATGACAAGTATCGACACCGTAAGAACATAGAGCTATACCAGCTGTATAAAGACATTGAAGTGGTAAAATTTATGAGTTGACTAGGGCATTGCAACAATGCCTGAAACAGTTCCACTAAAAAGGATTCTCGATACTACAACGGTAGGCCATCGAAAAGAGGGAGACCGAAACTCCGTTGGAAGGACCAAGTGCAGCAGACAATATCGAAATCGCATTAATAATCGTATCTCAATATAATGGCACACATTCGTCCTGTGTTAAATCCTACAGTTGTCCCTTTACATTTCATCTGCATGGCTAGACCATTTTTGAAATAGCGTTTACAAAACCTGGCAGCAACAAATTTGACCTCAGGCTCAAGTAAATGTCAGTCACTTGAATTTTAAGCCTAACTACCTAACATTCATGCTGTAATTGTTGGCACTATTTATCCTTTTATCTAAAAATAGATTCCATTATACTTATAAAACTAAATTTTTTTACAAAATACCACATATGCCATCTTTCCAAAACTAATAATCGAATTACTTTATATTTAGATTTTTTAGAGCGTTTCGCTTAAAGGTCAACAGTTCAAATCTATAAAACCAAAATTGTTTTGTGGCCAGACCCCTTTAAGCATTTTCGGAATCTTCACATTTAAATAATATAATATAATATTTATAGTTACTACAGCAAGAAATCATTTTCCCAAGAAATCGAAAACGAAAACCTTAAGAAACGAAAAATCAGTGAAAGTTAAGAAATTAAATAAAAATAACCACAAAGAAACAATAACAAGTACTTACATGTTTCTGAAGGGGGAATAACATTTCGGTATTTAAATTTTGATTATATGTATTCAGTAGCTATCACACAGCTATACCGTCTCTCTGTCTGTCTGTGTCTTGACAATGATGAGGAGTTTATAATCATCATTATACAGAGGCCATAACATGAGATTAACCCAATAAAAACGTACGCTCAAGATGCTGGAACAGTGAGACACTGCCTATACACATTTGTACATGGGTGTAAAGATGGGGAGCCGGCGCAACATGTGTAACTCGCACGCTTCATAATGAGGTCGACCGGTTGAAAAGTCGACAGACACTACTGTTGCAGCTGCCGGCACATGTTAATAGCATTTAATTGTGTTTAAAGTGTTTAATAATTATTTGGTGCATTTCCCACATTGATGGAAACAGTAGCTAAGGCACAAGATTATTTAAACATTTCAAAAGATTTCTTCAGAGATAACCCTTGATTTTTATTGTATAAGAGTAGTTTATATAACTTGCAGCGTATCGTCGCAAAGACCACCCACTCATTTATGAGTCGATTTTCATTTTATTTCTATGAGTACTAATAGAATTTCTCTTTGGCGCTGCTTCCTACAATTACTCAGTCTTCTAGCTTGATTATTATCTATAGCGTGAAAGTAGATGTATGCAATTATTCTGGGTGCCGCAAGATTTTCCGTCAATATTTACTTGATAAACACTCTACAACATTTACTGTCACTACAATCCTTCAGTAGCACTTACAGAGCATTGAATAATCGAACCATCGCACATTGTAGTAATTCATAAGTACATTTAGAAAAAAAATGGAAATAGTTTAAAGAAATCCTTAACTGGAGCAGGGCTTTAGTTTAGTTTAATGTTCAATAGGAAATGATGTCAAACCCATACTAAGTAGAACGCTGCAATATTAATGCAGCATACACGAAATTTTAAAAATGTTTCCAGCACGCCGATCGGCATCTGCTGTATTCGGACCACAACGATCTAGCAGTTATACAGTCGGGTTTGTTTTTCACATCCAATCATCCACTAAACCAAAAATGTAACAAATAGGTGGGCGAACATCTTCCTGAGAGTCATGATCAAGCATAGTACAGCCTACTCTCGCCCATAGATCTGCTGACTCATTATCTACAATCTCGAAATGTCCTTGCACCCAACAGAAGCTGACATCCAAAAGTTTTAGTACATCCAACTTATCCCTACAGTTGCTCACCAACTTTGATCTTATGGCTATGTAGAATTATTATTATAAGAAAGTTGTATGAGACATCCTATGGCTCTCTTTTACCCTGCGGAGTTTTTAACATCAACGGACATAAATGAGTTTATGAATATCTGATTACGGCATTACTTTGACATATATGCCATATAGCAGTTACTCAATAAAGCAATTTTAGTTCAGCTACGCACTTTAAGTTGTACATTAAACAATACCAAAATTATCCATGGCCAATGCACAGTCAATTTTACTTAAAATCTCCTCAATGATTGCAATTAAAGAGCATCACACATTTGTCAATCATCAACATTGGCCACGATTGCTATTAGCACTCATTGGCGCTGCACTTGCTATTAAATGCAATTGCAACTGGTCTTATCTGCATCAGTATCGTGCTGGCAATTGGTAATTTTATCTTTTAGATATTTATTAAATATATTTGTTTTTTATCTATTAAGTAACTGGTTAAAATTAACTACTGGTTGGTATCCGTAAGTACTGTATATGTTGGCGAGTGTTTTTCTGTGTTTTATAAAGCTTAATAATAAAATTTGTACTTCTGTGAACCATCATATACATTTGGTTCAATGTGCAAGCATAGGATGGATAAGGTTCATAGTTATTACATTTAATAGTGCTATGTCTACTAAATGAACAAATTTAATTTCAACCCCTTAATATTCAGGAGTCCAAAAACGTTTAACAAACTAGTGTTACATATATGATTTTAAGTGCTCTAAGCTTATTTAATTAAATCAACACTTGTTTCCTTACAGTGCACTCTTTATTTACTCTTTAGACTTTCTTCTATCTTTATTAAACAATCCACTTTTAACAGCTAATAAAATACCCTCCCACCCTGGACGAACATCTTCCTTGCCACCTCAGAGTGTCACAGTGGTTATCGTTGTACAACAAGTATTTAGTGTCAATATTTGTTGGGTAATTATTCTGTTAGATACGCATGTCAATTTCGCACTCTATGTCTGAAGATTATGAGGCCGGCCGCCTTCTACTTGCTCGCATTTCTCCGACTTGGGATAGAGATTGTCGTTGTGATAACCAATCTCTCGTCCGCTGCCCCTGGATCATTTAACTTCCTCTGCAATTGTTTTGATGAACAAATATATTAGTGCGCGCAAGGCTTCCTTCATCTCTGTGGCAGTAAATGTAATCGCTTGCCAGAGAAACAGCAACTTGGTTGTTGACGATGATCATGATGATGATGATGTCTTAACTTTAAATACTCCCACTTGCTTTTGAGTTGCAAGTCGCCTGATGCGGACCATTATGATGCTGCATTCAGATTCAGATTCTAGGAGTAGATAAACATGGTTGCATTTGTGAGATGATCTCGCTGATGACGTTGTCGACTGGTATAATGATGGCGATGATGATCTTCCTGCTGGTCTATGGTGGAAATTGTGCATGCACATTATGCACATCTCTTGACAAGATGTTTAGATAGTGTTTCTTCTGCTGTTACTTGACTCCTCAGTTTTTCTCTACCGATGGTGGCGGTGGCAGTGCTTCACTGGTGGATCAACGGACGCCCACACGTAGTGTTGCGGTGTTTGCCAATGTTTATTGTTGTGGTAAAGTTACGGACTTGTGGAGTACATCTTACTCGGCACTCGCGACTACTTAGCAAAATAAATAAACCACACTTTGAGGGCGGTAGGGGGAGGTGATTTGGATTTGGATTTTACGGTTATGACTTTATTAGCAAAGATCATTAATTGGTAATTTAGCATCGTACTGGATGGATGGCAGCGAATGGGATCAACAGGAATCAATGTGGCACATGGTGGGATGCACATGATGTGAGATCACAGAGATTAGTTTTATGACACTTTAAGCCATAATTTCGGAGGTTAACCGAAATGTCGTTGGAAATGTGTCAAAATCGTTACTAAGCCTGAAAAAAAAAAGAGAAAATAAATATTCAAAAATATTTCAGTAGCGGGGAATACCACAAATTTGACTCTTAAAATATTCCGAAAAAAAAGAGCGGTGCGGAAGTTGTAAATTTAATATCGTTATTAAAGACCATTTTCCTTAATGGTGAAAGTTTCTTAGTTCTCAAAATGTGAATACGGGATCAATATAAAGACAGGCCCATCGTAAACTCACATTTTATTAGTACCAATTCACGAGGATATATATGTCATAACATAAACAATTCTTGCATTATTTTGGCATTCTTTAGAGTTATCCCAATAGATGTAATATTCGCGTCCGAAAATAAATTTTGAGGTATTCCCAATTTTTTTCCTGGAATGTTGAATGCATGTCCAGCTTCGTGTCCAAGGGTAGTTATTGGGCTCTTCTCTAACAAAATCATCGTACTAATAGTTTCTCGCATGTCCTGTCAAATGAAAAAGTTTTTTAGCAAAAACTTTACAAAGATCCGAAATTTTTTCAGTTTTTACTTTGAAATTTGAAGAGGGAGAAAGTAATTCTATTTGATACATAACAGCTAACTAATCAGAAAATTCGGTTATTGGTATTGATTTATGAAAACATGACCTGACCTGAGTTTTTTTTTAGTTTTCCAACGGGGATAATACAAAAACGTCTTATAAGCTAAGTAGCAACTGCATGATAACATTTACGGTTAAAGTTTGTTGTATATCTAACAGATATTGTCCTTAGCCTGAGCTGTTCAACTGCTGTGAACTTAATTTCAATAAACCAGTGATAGGCATCACATAGCCTCGCGAGGCCGACAATAATCGCTTTTCCACACAGACACTATAGCCAATTTACACAAAATGGAAATTTTTGTTGGATTTAAAACAATCCGTCTGTAGTGTTATGAAAGCCACACACACACACACTTGTTTCGCACTCAGTACATAAAACACTTAACACATGTACAGACAAGAAAACAATGTTCAAAGATTGTTGGGAGAATAGAAAATATTCACCGCGTACAATTCGACAACGCTGACGATTCTTGTGCGACCGCACACAAGCTCATGATATCGATGCGTGCGTGCGTTCGGTTATGCCTACCACTGCATTAAGCACATAGGAACAATTACAGTTTGTTTATAGAAAACAAAATGCTCAGAAATCTGAACGACAGTCGGCAAAATCTTCCGATGACGGATTCGAAATCAGACCAAAGAAAAACGTATGGAGTGGTTGACACGAATTCCGACCAAAGTAGCTGAGGGAAATCTGATGTCTGACATGTTGTACTTACGTCTGAACGACTTCTGAATGTAAATCGAGGGAAATTCGACGAGCCGTAACTAATTCGGACCTATATTTCGTCGTACCGATTTCTGCCCGAAGTTTTTAGGAAAATACTAAGAACGTATGAAGTGGTAGACACGCTGTCTGACCTACGCGGCTGAAGGAAACTAAACATCAATGTACGACGTGTCGTACCGATGCACAATAGTCCCTCTGAGCAAATACGTGGCCAAAATTATTATTTTTTACTTTGTGTTTTACCATTTTTGTCGTTACACAAAAATTAAAAACACATCAAAGCAACCAGAAATTAATTATATTTTTGTAAAGTGTTGTTTACCGTTAGTCATTGGAGCGACAAAATTAGAAATTTTTAGTATAGTTTTGAAAACAATTGAGTGCAGTACAACATATGTGTTTTGTCATATGGTGTTTTTATAAAAATATAACAAATTTAAAAAAAAGTTGTAATGAATAATCTTACCCATAGTAAGTACTTAAATAATTCCCTATAACAAGTTTGAAAAAAGAAAGATACATAGGAAATAATTCACCTTGTTTACATGCATATTTAATTTTATAATTTTTCACTTTATTCAAATTGATTTAAAGTTTAAAAAAAAAGTCCAAGTTTGTCCAACATAAAATGAACATTCAAAAACAACATGTGATCTGCTCAACTATATCCTTTAATAACATCTTGCGAATACTTGCGATTATTAAATGTATATACATTTTTCTAAACAACCTTTGCTTCAAAAATATGAAGACGAATATTCCAAAATATGAATTATATAAAGACGAATTCAAAGATAGCAATATAATCTAAGAGAGCAAGCTAGACATAACTGACACCTAATGTATAATTTTATTTTCACAGCATAAAAATAAGATTTTAATTGAATTAATATTTGTTTTTATTCGTTAATTATAAGCTACCAAAGCAGAAAGCAGATTTGGATCAATTAGAAGGAAAAAGTTATACAATTGACAACATATAACAATATTAACTTATTTCTGAACAAAAATGAAGATTTTCTTCACTTAAATAATTTTGGCCAGAAAAAATTGATTTGGAACCATTGTGCGATGTCTAAAATATTTCTGATGTAATTCGTAGGATAATCTGAAGGGAATTTCGACAAACTCCGACACAGAATTCCGAATCGATCATATATATCGACAATGCAGTCGTGTCGGATATCAGCTAGTGTCCGAGCTTTTGGTTTGATCGGCATCTGCACTGATATTAGAGTCAACAATTTGGAAGCAAAAATTAATTCTTTTGTAATTGTTGTAATTGTTAATTTTTTTAAATTTGTTTCAGCTAAATCGGACTAGTGGTTCTCGAGTTATGTCAAACAAAAGAGCCTAAAACGTGACAAATTCCCCTATACGATACTTACTAACTTCAAATCGATACTAAATTATTATGGCATGTAACGAATGATGCAGAACTTTTTCTTTTTGGGGCTACTTTCACGTGCTGTTCTCAGAATTAAGTCCCAAATCATGTGTTGTACTGTGTAAGGTTTTTTATGATCAATGTTTTTAATAAATTTGTGTTGTTGATTTTTAACAACGTTTACATATTTCGATGATAAAAGTAGAGTTAGCTGATATTGCAACGATGTGAATCTGATACTGCTAGTGATCATCTTAAAACTTTCTACAACTTTTAACTCTCTAGACAGAAATCTGTGAGATAAAAACATTCAATCTAGCTTGAAAAATATATAAGAGTTTAACGAAAACTGAAACTGCCCACAAATTGTAACCATAACTTTGTTGTAATTGCTTAGGGTTGCCATACTTATTGCTTATTACGCGTATTCCCCTTTTTGTACAGATAACTTTTTTAATTCATTTTGCCGCATAGTTTAACTTAACACTTTGATTGTTTTTTCTGACAACAATCTATTCTTAAGAAAACCAATATTCATTGCCATCTTCAGTTCATATTGGCAAACAAACAAACATGGCTCACAGTGGCAGGCCCGGGACTGTGATCCTTTAATCATTTTGCCTCACCATAGGCAGTAATTGCAGGCAATTAACAATCATCAATTAACACGCATATGTAAGGAGTCCCCCTTGGTGCAGGGACCCTGTTAGGAGAAGCCGTCAGTTAAGGCGGGGAAGATGGTGGTGGTAGAATGTTTACTAATGAGTTCCAGTTGATATAACTTCTCAGCAGAGATTAAAGATGCGAATAATCTGATTTCATACATTGGCAATTGTATATATCCATCCACCTACATGAAATGATCGCTGTCTAAAATCACAGTTTACACTATCTGAATGAGTTTACATGGGCCGCATTATAATTACACTTTTGATTTTCAAAAACAACCATTAATGTATTTGTCGCCATTTGTCGCTGGAGTAGTAAAGATTTCCTTTTTCATACACTACAAATATTCTCATCTCAAAGGCAGCAGGCATTAAAGGGCTTACCCACCACCAGCGGAATCCCTGAAGTTTATGGTAACATCGTAGACAAGTGACATGCGATCCATTTAAATTAGTTGCCAACAATGTGTTAAACGCGGCACGAGGAGGAGCAGCGGAACATGTTGTGGTAGTCTGGCAAAACATTGCATTTAAATATCTGGCAGACATGTTAAAGGCATGTAAGCGCCGCCGCCACCGCCTTTACTTGAGTGTATGACGGCTACTGTCTGTCTTCACAGGGAAAAGGGATGCATGTGGTGGCAACTTTTGTCTTCTTGGGGGGAGAGGAGGACTTGGTAGTAGTAGCTGCTAAGGAAATGTTGTGGTTCGTTTCTTAAGATGTTTATGTGTGCTCTGTTGTTTTTTTTTTGCATTTCTTTGTATAACAACTAATATATATGAGTTTGTTAATCTATTTGAAATAGTTTTCGAGATGTCTTCTTAGATTCTATTAAGCCCCTATAGGTGGTCCCTTTGGTGAATTACCGATCTCTGAACACTCCTTGTTGTACAATGGGAACGAGAAAACAACAAACACAAAATGATGCGTAACGACAACCAAGCATTATATGGTTGGTTAAATCATTAAGCTCTTGAGAGTTTAATATTGGGTTTGCCATTAAATATGCTTTATATGCCTGTTAATCTCAATATTTTTAGCTGACTGCTGGGTTTAGTGGCATTAAACCATTGTGGGAGGGGTTGAGATATGTCTGATGACAAGTATTGCCTTGCCAATTTTTTCATGGTTTTTGTTTTGTACGATCTATTTTATAGAACATTGATTTAAAGTTGTTTTGAAAAAAAGTTATAGCAGGCAATGATATTTTGATTATGCATACTGTATAGCTATTTCAAAATCAGCCACAAATCCTCATCAGCAGACTTAGTACAATGATTGTGAAATGTTTGTCAAATCTTATGCACTAGAACCTCACAACTAAATGGAATCATCTACGGCTTATTAGCTTAAACCATAATTTTCATATAGACACAAATAAAGAAGTCAAATTGCAAAGATTCATCTGCGATTTGCTCCATGACTTTGTCGCTTCTTAAAGGGTTAAACGTGTTAAAATTCTTTACGCTTGTCATGATGCGTAAAGGTATTTTGTTTTTAACACCAACCTAAATGGTTTAAATATCTTGTATGCCTCTTCCCTTGTACCATTTCATCTTCTACTTCGTCGCCCATCTGCATTGACCAGTCCAGTCCGTCCTTGCTACAGATTATCCATGGGCCTTTACTACGTTCTGTCCCTCAACTGTGTGCGTGCTCGCTCTGCTTATTGCAAGTAATTCAATGCGTAAAACAACGAAATCTGCAGTGTTGTATTTCTTGTCCGAATGCACATTTCACAAGACACAGCCATTCGTTAGCACTCACTCGCAGTGCGTCTTCAGCCAATGTTATCGCCACCATATAATGATCACTTAGGCATTAATATTTATTTTTAACATTTACAATAAGCAAAATTGTGAATTGACTCGCATTTACAACTTGCATTCACAATTTACGCCATCGCTTATGAGCTTTTAGTTTCAATATAAATAATTATAAATCAGATTAAATCTTGTAGTGTCCGCATCGAATGTCAGCCGAAATCATCATCTTTGTGTGTTTCATTGAAATAACCGCAGGCCCTTAGGACGTGTGAGAGGGGAGCTTCACAGGCAATAGGGAGAACATCCTGTACCTTGATAATGGTCAGAGATTTGGTTTTTTCTTGTGGAGTTGAGCTCAGACGTGTTGAAATCGTACTCGCTCTAGAATTGTTATTGACAGGCCATACATAATGTAGATGACAAGCGATACAACATTTAATGGTTTCGTATTGATTTCTTGGGAGTTTTGCAACATCAAGTCAAAGGAAATATGCATTGAATTGTTCGAAATCACAAGCTGTTGACCTCATGTGAAAAAGGGTTGCGCAGATCAAAAGGTTGTAAGTGAAAGTTTGCAGTAAATTTACAATGCGAGAATTGGAAATTTCTTTTAATATTCACTTTAATACGATTTTACTCAACTCGATTTTTTTAAGATGTGGAGAATTGAAAATGACATTTGGCCCCTTCTTCGTATTTGGCACCAGCAAAAGAAGTTCATGCATAAGTAGCCGGTCACGCCATGCTTAGATGACAGCTTTTACACCTTGTCCAACCAACAAAGTTTCGCTGGACCATTTTTATTCCTTCGTACAGCGCATTTGGTCTATTTGAATGCGCTTAAGTACGTCGATGTCATTATACAGCTCATACAGCCCATTATTCATTCGACGACATTAACAATGATGAATCCAAATATTTTACAGTTAGGGATCGATTCCTGTGTAAGTCTTTTACATTACTTTCATCGGCGGCCTTTTCGGCCTTCTCTATTCAATGCATCTCTAGTAAAAGTTTCTCAAACAGATGACGTTCGCATTCGTCTACCAACTGTAGGTGCCGTTATGTGAGTCTAAAAATAGAAAGCCTATTCATAATTACGGGAGAAGCTTTCCCTAGCTCACTCAAAGGGTGCAAAGGGAAATTAGGTAATATCACACCTACCACTCCTACTTATGGGCGTTACAAATGGAAGAACAGACTGAATGTACCCTTCGGTCTGCGCGTCCGCGGAGTAATGGGTATAAAGAGCCCGTTTTCACGGTAATGTTTTGTCCCGTACCATTTTTAAGACCTGGTTCTGCCAGGGCTTAAGTCACACCAAGCAGAGCATTTTTTGTGGATGGATGGTAGTTTGTGAAGCTCTTCCGAGATGTACTACGTTGCTGAATATAATTCGTCGCGAAAATAGCGAATTTTTACTGAGCAATTCTAGAGCCCATTGACTAAAATTTATGCCTTAATTCTTGAACGAGTTGCATTAAGATCTTTGCCTAACATGGATACTTACGGCCTTCAGCAAAAAAAACTCTCTACCACAGTCGCAACGCAACGGGTTGCATGCAAATAACCTCTGAGCACCACCTACACGAGGAAAGGAAGGTCCTCCCAGCCAAGGAACATAATGTCGTGCTGACTAAACTGTTCCTCCTGGGATGTCACCAGAGGAGTCATCCGAAGTTTAACATCACACAGTTGGGTGATCGCCCTGGGCATGTCAGGAAGGACCATCGCGTATTCAAAGAGAGCATACGATATTATGTGCAGGATGTCTTAGGTCGTACCTCGTGTACAGCAGCTTTGAACGGCATTTAATACCGCAGTTTCAGTTTAGTGGTCGCCCCTCGCCTATAGCAGAAAAAGATAAAAACCTGCCGCGTTGAACAAGAATTGCTCGGGCACAACTGAGGTTGGGATAAAGCAACAAAATCAACTCCTACTGGTGCCACATAGAAGATGCCGTCCCTAATGTATGCCGTGCATGTGGTAAATAGGGGTGAGATAGAGTTGTCCTTAATAACATGTACCAAAAAATGGTGGAGGTGACGTGTGGGTAAATGTATTTTGCTTCATGTCGTCGCCGAAAATCGGAAGGGTTGAAGATAGCGAAACTGTTGGGGTTGCAAAAATATTGGGGACAGTCATACATTTGCCTCCTCTAGGGGCACCTTTGGGGCAGTTAGAGCTGTGGGAGCAAATTTTATCAGTCACCTTAGGCTGTAAAGTTAGGTATAGGAATGGATGGTAAAAGGTTAGGAGGGAATAATTATAATTGTATATTTCCACTTCCCCACCACCTCTGACCACGATTCGCAGCCATTTGCTACCACCCCACGTCCCCCATTTTTTTGGGTCATGAGTTTCTTTATAACCTTACAAAATTACTGGGTGAGCTTTATGAAATTGAAAACTCGTGAACTTTCTCAACCCTAGTGGTCAAGGTGCCCATGATACCCACCAGATATTTAACTGGCCAGCCCAGTAAAAGTAGCCTAATTTCTAAGCTTGAACCTTAACATTTGCTGTTACAACAATTACGAAACTACCTCAGTCGCAAAATAATCCAAACTACGGACTGCATGTGATCTTTTCAACCAATAATGTTCCAACCAATAGTGGGAACAGAAATTTGGGTTTCGTTATATAGATTGAAGAGCAATGAAATTTTTATTTATATCTAAGATATGTCAAACCTACCTGAATAAAAATAAGACAACAACTTTGCATTGCGTCACTATTGATCCTTAAACAAAACAAATTAAGAAAATAACCTCTAAATGAATCACTTATCTATTTATCGATTATGATCATTTAATAAATTTTGTGTTTTATGGTTAATACTTACGACTACGCTGGCTGTGTATAACTGTTAGTCTATGTCGATCTTTTTTCTATTCAATCCTTCTCCTTGTAACAAGGCGACCTATTCCATATTGTGTTCTTTGATTTCATTGTAGACCTAATGAAATACACCACCACATCATTACATCACTCGTATCACGATAATTGATTTACGATCTTCATTATCGTCCAGCTACAGTTAATCCTCATCTCGCATATGAACCTTATTTTTCACTGCCACTTAATCTTAGTTGAAAAATATTTGAGGTTCTGTTATGTCTATACAACACAAAGGGTTCTCCTCTTATGCGCAAATCCATTACTTGACCAAAAAGATAAGCGGCTTCAGCCACTGTACCACTTTTTGACTATGCACCGCAAAAAAGAAGAAGCAACACAACGAAATACCAATGATAAAGCTGCTGATGACGATAATGATGAACAACAACTGGAAGAGGCAAAAATTGAAGTGATAAATCTTGTTATTAGTTGTTGGTTATAAATTAATGATGTTTCTAGGTTGCCGAGGCACGTCTTACATGAGAAAACGCAAATCTTCTGTACTATAAAGTGTGCACCGCTTACGGGGCGAGCGAGCGGGCGTGCGAATGTTGTACGAACGTACGAGTATCGCAAGTTTATGAAAAATAGTACAAATAAATGGTAACAACATTAAAAATGTTGCTGCTTATGCATTTCTGGCTCACTGCGGATGTTGGCGGCGGTGGCGGCAATGTTTAAAGTCTAATCGTGATGAGAAATCCGGTAACGTGCTAATGGTCTAAAGTTTGAACTGAAGAGCGGAATACACAACCCCAATACTCGTAAGCTTCTATGTGTAAGTGCAACAACAAATAGCGAATACGCAGGGCTTTCAGTTTCTTTTCTACATAGTTATGTTGTTCGTTTTTTTTTTTGTTGTCCAACGTCTGGCTGTAGGATAATCTCAGCACGTTCAATTACAGTGTCTGCATTTAAATGTGGCGTTAATGTTAAATTCAAATTTCATAGATTTGATAAACAGCAGGTGCTCTGTTTTACATTTAATGCCACTTGCTACGATTGCTACACTCAGCCCATGTTCTTCTGCGCAGTTTAACGCTCGCGCGCACTCTTAACTTTTGCTCGGCGTTAAGCTAGAGCTGCTGCTGCTGCGGTAGTTGGGGATCGCTTGATAATTGATTGAGCAAAGTTAATAAAGTTATCAAACTGTCAAAGTCTTTGGTTGCGGTGAAATATCAAAACCCTAAGAGTAAAATTTGCACAAAGGAGCGGATTTCTATTAAGACGTTGTGAGTTGTTGTTGAGTTTATTTTTAGTTTGTAGATATTTGATAAGCACTAATCGAGTTAAGCGAGTACGTACGTACGGACGCAGAGGGGACTTGAAATAATAAATCTTGAGAAATTATCGCGATAACATTTCATTTTCATGCGGTTTATATTCGTTTTCACATGCAAATGAGAGAGTTTAGTTTATGGTTTTACTCGTTGTTAGGAAGTTACGCAGATTTGTGTGCAGTAATACGCGCAGAAGTTTTTAGTGTTCTAGCTGGGAAAACTATTTGGTATTTTTTTGGAATTCAGTCAGAAGGGAAGATGGTAAAGAGAGATTCATTTACAAGTTTGTTTTTTTAATTTGAAATAAATTACTTAAATTAGCAATGGATATAAGAATCATTATTATGACCGAAAGAACAATCTATTACATTTCGTTTTTGAAGATAAGTTCCCTGAACTGTTTGACGCGTCTTCGCCGTAGGTGGTGTATGCGGAAGTTCCTACTCGGAAACTTAGCTGGCTTATAGAGAAGACTTCTGACTTCATGTAATCAGAAATTACAATTTCAAAAGTGTGATATCACACAATCTAAGCTGGCAGTTGACAAATCAAAGCGACAAATTTTGTGTTCACCAAAATTACTTCTCAAAAAGCCTACAGGCAAATATTTTTGATACCTACTAACTTCAAATCGATATTAGATTATTATGGCATCTAACTTGACAAAACGAATGATGCAGAACTTCTTCTTTTTAGGTCTACTTTCACGTGCAGTTCTCAGAATTAAGTCCCAAAATCATGTGTTGTACTGTGTCTTTTCATTTTATTTATTTTTTTATAGATGTAATGGTAGTTGGAAAATGTCTTCTTTTGTTTATTAAGAGCTAGAACTGTGCAACGTCCGTAAATTAAATTCAGCGCGCAAACAAACGATTTGCTTTGAGCCATTTCAGAGCCCATTAATAATAATTTAGAGACTTTGTTGGGGTGTGATTTTTCCATGACCAATTGCCAAACAATTCTGAATAGAAATAAGATGACATCTTGACACCAGCCACGAGTAATGTGTAAACGAAGAACAACTGGCAATAAAGCCTTTAAATGAATCACAGTTAACAATAATAGAATTTCTCCCAAAAACGTATAACTTTGCCATACAAATTATAAAACTTGTTACAAAATCAATAATTAAAGTCACTACGCCATAATTACTTTCTAGTTCCATCACCAACTAATTTTCAAAACATTAACTAAACTAAACGATAGAACTTAAATCTCTCATTATGTTGATAAAAATCATGACCTTAGACAAAATTCCACACAATCTTGCCACGCTAGCGACCACAATGGAGAGTGGCCTATAGTAATCTGTTAAAGTTTTTATCATCAACATAACATAATGTGACATAACAAGAACAGTTATTATTATATTCGACTGTTTACAAAGTGATAAGATTTCAAATGTTGTTCCTTTTTCCGTTAAGTGGGCAAGGGGCAATTCCAATTCAATTCCTCATAAAAAAAAGTAAAAAGGAAATCTCAAAGTATACCGCCGCTACTGTTCAACAGCTTAATAACACTTGAGATGTTAAGAAAGCAAAGCAAAAGTCACAAAACCCAAAAATGTGAAATATAAATCCGCTTACAATCTCAACAATGGTGACAACAGCCGAATGTAGAAACAAACACACACACAAAGCTATCGATGACAAATTAATCACATTCCATTGATGGCTAACGATGACCATCGTCATCATCATCATGCCTTTCGTGATGTTGTACTTTACTTTTTATGGCAGTGGACAAACAAATCGATTAGTATTGATTTTTTGTGCAACACTTGAAGAGGTATGACGTCTTGACAGGGGGAGGGGGTACATTAGAGCTGAGATTGAATGTTTTGTAAACAATACAAATGAGTTGGTAAATAAACAAAAGATTATAACAATGTATTAGAAAATTATATAAATCAATAATAAACAATACCAAAAAGAAAAGAAAACAAACATGTAATGTAAATATGAATAAAGTAGTAAGTAAGATTAATGAATGATGATTTGTAAATCAAGCCCTTCCTAGGTTTGTCAATGCAACTGGAAGGAAAATTATGCAGTTGAATCGAGTACATTTCTCGTTAGTCATGAATCCGTGTTTATTATGAAGGAGTAAATTATTAATTATTGACTTACCTTCAATTTACCAGATCAGGTAACTAAACACCAATATTGGGTATGGATTAGAGTGCAAAGATGTTCGAAATTTAAAGATGACTATGCGATCTATATAGCCCTTTGAAGGTTTACAATTACATTCAGGCGCATTCTGTTTCTTTTTATTACTATCATAATCCCCCTTATTATGTATGTCGTAGTCGACTTTCGACAACATTCGTTTTTTTTTTCAATTAAATAAAATTAGGAAAAATTAATAGAAATTTTTAGTGTTGAGAATTTTTCATCATCTGACAAAGAAAAACATGATAGGAGCAAGGACAAGTCGTATTTCGGTCTCACAAATGATATAAGCGACGCACAGTGGGTTATGGGACCCCCAAAACGGAGATTAATTAAAAAATTAAAATTGCGATTTCTAATTAAAGTTTTGTACTCAATAATTCTACACAGGATACTGATTCAATAAATACTAGAATCAATTACATATGTTGTTTATTTATAGCTCTATGCTCTCTCAAACTTTGGAAATTTTTTCGACTTTTATTTTGGAGTTAAAGTTTTTACCTTTAAGTCATTTAAAAACCTAATTATTGTTATGGATCATTCAAAGTAAGCTATTGAAGAACAGCAATAACAATTAGTTGAATACAATAAATATGTATAATTATTTTTAATTATTTTTGAAAAAATGGTCTAAATTTAAGGTACTTCTGAAATGTATGTAGATTTTTAAGATGGTTCCGGATAAAACCCTGTTGAAAAATTAACATAATTGTAAAATATAACATCTGTCATTACAAAATCAACAAAAACATTTTGCCCGTTTTTGCGCCAATTTGTTTTATTAAATTAATTGTGATGTTAGACACTCCTGCGAAAACGGTGGAAAATTTGTTTGGTGTGATTTGGCCTCATTTTCTTTGTTTTTGCTGTATTGCAATTTATTGCTGAGCATTAATTTTTAATTATACCCTACATAAGGCAATATATGCTGATTTTCCTTGATAATATTCAAATTGAAAATATGGTTAAATGACGTTATTTTACAACTACTTTAGATTTTATAGCCGTCACAGCATATTTTTTCAAAACGTTAAAATATCAACATATTTAGGAAAATTAATTCAGAATTGATTAATTACAAGCACTAAAACTAGTTGTTCATGCAAAATTCAGAGAAATACCTTCTAACTAGTACAAGTTTCTTATATAAAATGTGATTCATTTCGAGGTTTGTTTATAAAATGGTTTTATTTACAAAACACGAGTGCTAGATTGCGAATTGTTATTTGACTGGTATTTAATATTGTTTGACATTTTGTCATGAAGTAACTGAAATTGATACAGCGGCTCCAAATTTTTTTTTTTTAAATATGTTTTTCGTGCCCTTCGCTCAATAAGTAATGTGCATAATAGACTATCTGAGAGCACTATTGTCAATATCATTCTCCAATTTTAGCCTCAGTGTACGTTATTGGATAGTACGCAACCACAAATACCACTTCCATCCTACAGAGAGGAGAATGTTGCGCCTGTAGCAGAGACCGTTACTAAAGATACCGACCAATCGATTAGACACTGTGAGCAATCTGTGCACGTTTTGCATTAGATAAGCAATAGCTTGGAATGACGCTGTAATGATGAATTACCATTGACAGTTATTTCCTTTCCCAACGCCTGAGCCCCACCCCGACGAGATTGCTCTATGCAGATACTTATTCAAATGTATACAGCTTTTTGGTCCACCCTGTATATAAATACATATGTGTGTATACATATGTACATAAGCATTTATATATATTTAAAACATAAATCAATATAAAATTTCAAAGAGATCGGATACAAACAGTAGCTTTTATAAAGGTTTGATTCTACTACAGTATATATACGTATAAGTATATATATGGGGACTATATGTATATATGGACCGATTTCTTAAAAACTTCAAACCAATCGATCTTATAGCAAAAGAATCATCTGTGCCAAATTTGGCTATGATCGGACTGTTCCTTGAATTAATCTCCGTTTTGGGTGTTCAATACCCCACTGTGCGACGTGACTACGACATAAATAATAAGGGGAAATTTTAACATCTTTGTAAAACTTTTTTTTTTAAGTTTTCATATACCCTTTAAAGAATTAGTTGTCAAAAAGGAAATGTTACAACTTTCTGAGACCCAGAAGTTCATTGGGCTTGTCATATAACAATTTTGCATATTTGGAAGTAATTTAAAAAAAACTTATATGCAAACAATTTATGATGTTTGGTTTTCACATCTATTTCTAAAAGAGGCATACTTCATATGTTACTCCTTACAATGTTAATCCCACATAGCCTCAAATTGAAAATGAGATGAGAGCGATGCACATACTGCAAGTCGCCATTGTGTATTAAATAAAGCAAAAATTTGATTGTACACAACTTCAAGGCAATATTAATCCAATGATACACCACTTTTTGGAATTGGGAAAAATAATATTGTTTGCATTATTTTGTGGGATCTCCTCTGCCATACATATAAAAGTTTCCCCACGGCAGTTGTAGCAAAGTTACAATGACCGTATTTGAAGACAACAAAAAAAATTCAGTTGTTTTGGAAAATAAATTGAAATTCAATGCATATGAATACACTGAATATACATTTGTAACATGTTGTACCCATAAGGTGTTTTTTTGTTTAATTAACTGTGCTACAACTCAGCTTTTGGGATAAGCAACACAATCTCTGATTGAAATGTCAAACATAGTGAAATACTGTCAAAACAAACATCTTAGTAAGTTTTACTGAATTTAGATGTTTGCTTAAAAGTGTTAAATCTGTCATCATGTGTATTTTTGAATAAAAAGTCATGTTAATCAAAATTTTGCTCTCGGCTTGGTGTTAGTATTAAAATCTAGTGTTGTACACTGAAAAAATCTATAAAAGAAAATAATAAATTAATACTACTTGTTGTAATCACAGTAAAGGCCAATTGATGTGTGCACTTTCCTGCCTTTAGCTATTCCACTATGAGAAAAGTGTTGAGTGAAGTGGGGAGACTTGTTGCAGGGTAACAATAAATTTAAAATAGTGAAATTCAAAGGCTCTGCATCGACTAAAATTTACATTTTATAAAATTACTAGCATATGCCAACATTTGAAAGCAGTAATAGTTCGGCCCACTACACGTAACTTCTTGGAAGGCACTTTCAACTTTTACAGACCACAATTTTTTAAGAAATAATCCAGTTGTAGGTCTAAAAAATGATTTTTAAGTGACATATTGCAACACAATGCTCGAAGCACGTTACTCAATACTCTATAGTTCTCTCTCTTATATGATTATCCTCAAAATTTACAACCATGTCGTGCAATCTTTGCCAAGCCCATTTTTCTCAACTTTTATTCTTCTTCTCCTTAATTGGCAGCAGCAACAGAAATTCATCTATCAGTAGTCGCACGTAGAAAAGAATTCCAAGCGCTTCGGTCTTTTGCGCTCCTTAGATAGTTAGTAACACCAAGTTTAGATAACAGCTCTTTCACCTGATCCATATAACGAAGTTTTAGTCGCCCACTACTGCGACTGCTTTTCAAAGCTCAAAAAAGCCGCAGTAACATCCAGCAATCCACGGCCAATGATATCTATATCATCGGCAGCATATGCAGATATTTCGAGACATTTATCATCGTACCATAACCCAATACGGTCGTTGCGGCTGTGTATCTGGAACTTCAGAACTTGGGGAGTTTGTTTGAAGTAATTAAGAGAGTTGGTTAGAGTAGACATTGGCTATCTCAGTGGTATGCAGCTTTGTGATGTCTAGCTATCTTTGCGTTTGGTTACGAGCCTTTTAAGCACTACTTAAACGTGTGCGTACCTTGGCTGCAACTAGGTGGCGATCCGAATCAATATTTGCATCGCGCATCACACGCACGTCCATAATGCTTGACACATGCCTTCCATCAATTACCACGTCATCAATCTAGTTTCTTGTCTTTTGATCAAGGGATATCCAGGTTGCCTTGTGGATATCTTAATGCGGGAATCTGGTTCCACTCACAACCATGTTTCTTGCCGACGCGAATCTCACCATTCTGAATCCGTTATCGGAGGTGTTGTGTAGACTGAATCGAGGGGGCGGCAATGAAAGAAAAATGTAGATGACTGGAGCCAGGAGTCGAACCTGGGATCTCCCGTCATGCCAAGGCCGGTCCCGCTCATTTAGGTATCCTAAAATTATCACGAATAATATTCAATAGTCGCCAACTTCCGAGAAGTTACCTAATATCTCCTACCGTTATACACCGTGGTGACAAATGTTGTATAATAATGTATCGCATTATTTCAGTTTCGTCGGCCATTCTATTATACATAGTTCCCAACCTCCCCGCCCTAAAGTCATTGGTATTTTTTTTAATTCAAATGCCATTTCTCTTCTGGACACGAACAAATCGATATTTTTCCTTGTATTGGACCAGCGACCGACCTTTCATCAAGTTCATTGTAATGAAATTGAAATTCACTGTGTCACTTGTCAATTTAAATCAATAATAGCAGCATAACCAAACAATTGACTATTATTGTAGCTGACTTCGCTGCGAGTCCAATGCGCGCAACGGAATACCGGCGGACAGAAAGACCCAGCCACACCACTGGCCGTTACTTGTGCAGCTCAATGGCTCAGCGCGTTTTGATGGACGCCCGAGTCTTGGTCATTATTGGCCATCTGAACTTCAGGCAAATAATGTTCGACATCCAATGGACATTCTTTTGATTTATGTACATGGACTTGGAATTTCTAAAGAGACTTTTCACTCCACACAACATTTCGCACAGTCAAATGCTAATGACTGGGAAATTGATTTGAACGAATTTTTATGTAAAGATCATAGAGTGTGATTAGATATGAAGGTTTGGTGGTATGTGTGTCGGCGGTTGTGGTGGTGGTGGCATGTGGAACTCGTATGTAGTTGCTATACAAACTGCACTGGTGGCATGCGACCGGCATATGATAGACGATCAAGCATTAGACGGTGAGGATTGTGGCAAAGAACGCGAATAGAAATTCTTGGCGTTCTTTTAATATGCACATAGTATGTGTGCAACATGTTGTAAACAACATTCGCTACAAGCCTTTGTGGCGGACAAAAATGATGATGGTGTTGATAACATGGCCGGCGAAGATGATTGGAAGATAGATATTTATTTGCT
Organism: Muscina levida; assembly: GCA_964034835.1. NCBI lineage: Eukaryota > Metazoa > Arthropoda > Insecta > Diptera > Muscidae > Muscina > Muscina levida. The sequence continues at coordinate 64,628,634 of OZ035880.1, read as the reverse complement.
AAAACTTCCTTGTTTGTTTATCGACATCAGTAACACCAGCCCCATCTATCTCGACGTACGCGCCCCAACGCGACCAACATGTTTCCATCATCAACATTTGCCGCCGCCGCCGTAATCCTTCTCGCTCCCCTTGCTACACACTAGAAGTTAGCAGCATAGGCGACTTTGCATTGGGTCTGGGTTGCGTATTTGACGTTTCGCGCACTCAAAAATATTGCGTTGATTCGTTTTGGTGTTCTTTTATTATTTGTTTGTCTTGTCATAATAAATTTCTATCTAAAATGTAAATTAGTTACTTGTTGTCGAACAGACGGCGGCAACTGCAACAGCAACGGCAACGGCAGTAGCTGCCACTAACTGCTTTCAACATTGGCATAGTATTAGAAATGCTATATTGCCAGACTGTTGCAACAATTCATATGTAAATCTAATGACTAAGTCAACAGTGTACGGCCATGGTGGCAATGGCGGCGGCGGCGGCAGCAGCAACGATGGCCAACATAGAAGGTCATTAACGTACAAAACTCTCTCACAAGATGTGGAAGTTTTCTAAGCGGCCGAATGTAGTGAAATCAACATATGTTGTTGTCCAACATCTAACGCTTACAGAAGAAGTCGATTTGCCCCCCCAACACCCTGCTTCCTCCCGCCAATTTCCAACAAATATAACTTAATTGCATGGATCAATGGTCACAAAATTTTCTACTTGAGTGTTTGTTTTGGTCGTATTTCTGGAAATCGTTAAATCACACATTGAATTGAATTGGATTTGAATTCGAATTTGAATGGCCGGTCGGTCGGTCCATCCGTGCATGTCGTTATGCCGAATGCTAACGGAGACGGCAGCCTCTGCATCTTCTTCCAGCGGCCAATTATGATTTATATATGTGGCCACAGCGACTTGAGATGAGTTATAAATTAATATGTGTGCGTTTTTTTCGTTGTTGTTCACTTATTCTATAATCTTAAGATAAATTATGTGATGAGTTGCCACTTCTAAGAAGTTCTGGGGCTGTAAATGTACACTCGAAGGAAAAATGGTATATGATTTGTGGATTTTATGGTGGGTGATAATATTATGATTTGAAGGGGGATTCAGAGTTGGATAAATGTGTGTATTGTATCAACACAAGACACCTAATTAGTTTGTTTAGAAAATTGGCAATCAATTAAAACCACTTTTAAAATAGTTTGGAGTTAAGGGCCATATTGTGATTTGAATGGCATCCATTAGACAGTTCAAAATTTCTCAGATAATTGATTTGGGAATCAATTCGAAGAACTGCATGTGAAAGTAGCTCCAATAAGAAGAAGTTCTAAATCATTCGTTTTGTTAAGTTACATGCCATAATAATTTAATATCGAATTTAAGTTAGTAAGTATTGTATAGGTGAATTTCCTACGTTTTAAGCTCTTTTGTGACGATACTTACTAACTTCAAATCGACATTAAATTATTATGGCATGTAACTTAACAATACGAATGATTCAGAACTTATTCTTTTTGGGGCAACTTTCATGTGCAATCCTCAGAATTGAGTCCCAAAATCATGTGTTGTACTGTGTTATATTTTATCCTCAAATTCAAACTGCATTGCTGTACCTTATACCTTGTAGCCAAATAAGAGATTGTAAACGTTGACTTGATCTATCCATTATAAAACTGTTATCAAGATTGGAGCCAAAACATATTTGTTGAAATAAGTTGATTTGGATGTTATCCGTAAAATGGTACTACAGAGTTTGTCATACTACTTTGTTTGCAAGCAAAAGATTCTAAGATTGCATGATCTCCATCTTAAATCGGAATTTGATTCTGAATTTCATATGGCTTAGAAATTTAATTATTTTTAATGTCATTCACAAAATAGTCCAACAGATAAGATATTATATTGAGATATTGTAATCCTTGGCAAGATCCATATGAAAATTTCTAAAAATCGGTAGAATAGTTATGGCGACATAGTAATTTGAATTGGATGCGGAATTTAAAATGTTTTAGGAATGTAATTCATTCCTTCTTTATTTCCCCACTGGTCGTTTATTTATGGCCAAACGATTAAATCTGAGAGAAAAAAACTTCATTTCCCTTTACATCCCATGAATGAGATATGGAATAGCTTCTCGCGTTGTTGTAAATAAACACGCTTTCTATTTAAGATTTACAACAAACGGCACCTACTTGTTTATCGACGAATGCGAACGTCACTGTTTTGAGAAGCTAGACATGCCAATTGACTCGACACTATAATGCGAAGTTGCTGTCTAAAAAATCGAGGGTGCCGGCAATGGAAGAAAAATTTAGATGACTGGGAATCGAACCACGGATCTCCCGCATGGAGGTCGCGTGTTCTAACTACTATGTAACGGCCGGTCCAGATCGATATGATCATTTTTCTGTATTACTGTATAAGGTTTCAACTACGCGGATCATCACAAACTAATTCCTCTCGTTGTCACTATTAATCGTCATAAATTCCTCGAGTGTACATCGAGTACGCAGCATCTATTTTTCAACAGTTCCTTAATCTCTTCAACTGTCTGCTAGCGTTGCATTATTATTTAATTTATTCTTCGACTCTCGCTCGTTTTCATGTTCTCGATGATGTTTTTCATTAGCTTTAACGCAATAGTTTTTGTTTTTGTTTTAAATTTTTTCTGTTACTTTTTGCCAACAGATTTCTATGAATAATTATTGTTAGATGTAAGAAACTGATAAACATTTTGTTGATTTTAATTTCGTATTTTCGCTGTCATCAATTACAATGATTAATGATCGAATTTTACTGGAAAACGTATCAGAATCGGTTCACAACGAGCTCTGAATGCAGAAATGCTGCAAGAATTCAGTACACACAGCAAATGAAAGTGAATTCATTTTAGATATATGATATATTAATTAATATTAAATTGATTTAATATTTTTTGCTAATACATTACTAACCTTTTGCTGTCTCTTATTTCTTTCTAGGTAAGTTTCCCCGTTGTTTCATTTGCATATGTCGACAAATATTTGATATGAAAAAAAATGTAATCCAACAGAGTAAGTGCTTGTTCAATTATTGTAATCAATGGGGGGGCTGCCATCTAATTGTTTAACCAATTGTTTGCCAGATATGCAAAGTACGCAGGTGAACTGTGTTATTAAATATTTGTTAATGTCTTGTTTTAATTAAAATAATTAATGAAAAATAAGTCTGATTTTGATTTCCTGGTTTAGTGGTATGGAGTTGGAATTTTTGTTTTCACATATTGCGTTATTTAGTTGTAAGCGATTAGGACCAAGATAATGGAAGCAATGGTGTAAATTGATATAATGTTTTACAGTTTTAGTTTAGGTTTAGAGAAATGTTTTAACGAGAATTTATAGAAAACGTTTATGGTGATGCGATTTCTTGTCTGAATTCCGGTGCAATCTTGGGCAGATATTGAATTCACGGATTGAATTTATAGCAGCCTGACTATCAGAATAGACATTCATTGTTTACCATCAAAGCTGGCCTTTTTTTCTTCCAGCCAACTTAAAACTTTTTTTAACGTGAATATTTCCGCAAGATAACCACTACATTAATCAAGCAGTTGTCGGAAGAGAGTTCAACAGAATAAATGCATATATTTTCTGATCATTTACTTTCAAGCCGTGTAGAAATTCATGTAGAGTAAGATCAGATCAAAAATATGGTTTTATCCGATAGGGTCGGATTAGATTGGTATTGGTCCAATTGTATCTAATGAAAACAATTGCATCAAATGATGATACAGAACTTACTTAAATGGCCCATTACAACTTACGAGGCCTGAAGTATTAAAGAATTCATGGATTGGAGCTGGGTCTTCTAGAGTGGTGTCCGTATCCAATAAATTTCTGAAATGATCAATCCATATTTTCAGAACGTTATACGGGTCCGTCACTAGCAAGCAAGATTACTTCGTGCTGTAGCACAGCATTCTGAATTAGTGCATTTTGAGATTTGTAGTAAATATTGTGATTCTTGAACCTGTTGAGCACCAACCATTCTGAATGCACAAGCTTTGTTGCTTCAAAATGATGTTCCAGCTCATTTTAATGCCTCAGCCACAGCCTCACTATCAATGATAAGAGAAGACTGTAAGTCAGCCAATATTTCTCCTGCTTTTTCAAAACTTTTTGTCGCCTATTCAGAAACAATCGTTTTCCCCTTTCGGTTCAAATGATTTCCGCATGAATTATGAGGAAGTATCAAACCTGACAGGTGAAGACTGAGAGGTGCCATACATCGCTGTACTCGATTGTATGCACTGCGCCCATATGCATTTGTCATAACATAAAGTGCGTCCAAATTATGCTCTTTAAATTGCTTGATTCCATTGGAGATGACTTTCGGGTTTTAAGGATTCTCATCAAGACGTCCATCTACAGAGAATATGACGACAGGTTTGGCCAGTTCATTGAATTGAAAATAGTGGGTTTGTGCCATCGACGAAGAATGTTTTCCTGTACGGATCGAAATATATGTTGGTCCACCCTAATAATTCTTCGCGCGCCTATAAAAATTTCGAAATTAGAAAAAAATATTTAAAAAGACTGAAATAACAACAAAATTGATTCGACGACTTAGAAGTTGTCGTCAACAACATCGGGGGATAACCGATTAATGTGACATAGCCTGAACCTTGCCCACCTTCGTGATAGTTGCAAAGTCTTTGATATTCTTATTTGATTTAATTTGTAACCTTTGATTTGTAGAGGTTATTTGTCTTCGGTGACTCTTAGTGAAATTTTCCGTAGAATATTTCTATCGAAGATTCTAACCCTTGACCTTTCTCCAAATTTGTTTTTTAAGCTGTTTTTCAAAAGTGGGCACATTGGCACATGTTTCGAGGAAATATTTCCCGGAAAATTTTAATATAGGTCTCCGAAGACATGAACTATCCCAAATGTATTTTTACACAAGTTTTTTCATATTCTTTGATTCGACTTTTGACCAAAAATATCAAATATCAAACCACTGGGAAAAAAAGTTGTGAAGTAGTGGAGCAAAATTGAGTTTAAGGTTTTGTTACTGAGGTCAAATGCGACCGTTTGATATTAGTTTGGTTCAACCCCGAAAAAGTGTTTTGCACCATGTAATGAAAAACAAATTTGGATATTTGATCCTGATATTTGATTAAATTAAAAATCAGAGTCTACATGTTGGATCAATTCATCATGTCGGTTAGACTTCGTGACAATAATAAAGGTGGCCAAAGTTCGGGTAATGTCACATTGGTCGGCTATTCCCCGATGTTGTCGACGACTACTTCTAAGTCCTCGAATCAATTGGTACATATAATAAAAACTTCTCAAAAAGCGGACGTTTGGAATTGTAGGTCCCTTTGTGGGAGCTTAAAAATAGAAGCGGGACGTTGACCCATAACATATTCGTAGAATTTCAAAATGAAAACTCTTTTGGGAGTTACATACAATTAGACCAGAACTGATCTAATCTGATCTAACATGGTAATATTCGAATATGTACGAAATATTATGTTAATATGTATTTTTCAACAAAAACCTTGTATAATTTTGTTTGTTAATATAATTTGTCAATTAATATGTAATAAATTTATATAAGCAATAAAATCATTGCCCGTAATTATTATACAATTATAAAATGAATACCCAATTTTATATTCCAATTATATTACGCATTTAATGCTACTACTCTAATAACCGCCGCATTTTATGCAGCTAAATTGCCAAAATTTTCCTCCTTCATCCAACATCACAACATTCCATGGTAACACAATGTTTTGCTCGTCAGTGTTAATAGCTAATGTAAATATTGCACTATTTATTTTATAGCTTTATAGCTAAGATTACATTACTCACTCCCAAAACACACACTCGACTGGAACTTCTAGCACACTTAGATTTGCCTTCAAATTAGACAGTCGTGTGTACAAATTAACCGATTTAGTAGAATCATAACACCCAAAACCATTGAATGAAAACAAAACAACAGCAACAAAACGCTCGTGTAAATATAAAAAATGGGAACAATTGCAAATATTTAAACGCTCAAACACACAGATCATTTACTATAATGTTTTCTCATATTGACCATATAATTGTGTATTTTTCTCTCTCGATATTTTATGCATTTTATATGGGATCGATGAATGGACGTCTAACTGGACGGACGAACGCGCGTATTTGCTTACAGGTGCGTGCGTGCGTTTTACATTTGTTTAGGCAGGCTGCAGAAATTGCAACATTGTTGCAATAAAAATGATGCCAATGTGTAGTCGCACGCATTTAGAACGCTACATATGGATGGAGGTGGTGGAGGGCTATTGATGAAGCCTATTTTGTTTTTTCTTTATGTAAATATTTTCATGTAATGTAATATTATTGTTATTATTAACAATACCAATATTTAGCAGAACATTTTGTATTTTATTGTTTGTTTTTATCTGGCACCATTCGACCCGTGCCCAGAGTTGCGTCTAGGCTAGGGCAAGCAGCAGCAGGCATCATTATTCATTTCATATGCACTCGAAAATAATTATGTTGTTGTGATGAAAACATGTTAAACTATGTATTTAATTTGGTCGATCCTCACATTTCATAGTATGTTCATGTTCTTCCGTATGTAAGTACAAGAATTTAGTACAAAAATATGATGAAATCGTTTGCAACAATGATGTGTTCGTAGGTGGCAAATTACATTAAGGTGCTATAAAATTAATTGCAATTGAAATGGGAAATTAGCTTAGAGTATCAAATATTCTAACAGGGTCACTTGAAATTAATTAGAATTGTAGGAGTTCAATATGGCGTAATTAGGCAAATAAAAGCGTTTTTGTTAAAAACTAAATAATTTAAAATGGGAAGCATTAAAGAGGGCGCAGGGTTTTTTTGAGTCAAATGCCACTTCTCCTTGTAGCTCCCTTTTTTCAACACTTTTTTTATGAACCAGCTTTTGTATATTAAAATGTTTATATATTTACTGACAATTGTTAAAGCTTGAATTCTTCATGTATAAAACTATTACTCAAAATTCCACAGTGCGACAAAATATATACCTTGGTAGTGGTGGCTGAGTACAACAAGAATCTGGTTTTGAAATTTCCCAAACACCCCCAAAATCTTAAGTAAGGGTAAAAAAACCGGATATTCGTAACTTTACGCACTTATATGTCATTAACGTGGGTGAATATGACGATATATATAGTTAAATAGTTAACTTTTGACATCTGTCTGTTTTCGCCTCGAAATCGAAAACTTTTGACTTTGTTCCCTATTTTTTAAGTTTGAAGAAGTTTGTAGCTACTATTTTGTTAAGACACCTTAATTTTTAATATATTATTCAGAAGGTGCGCGGTGTTACGAGTAAAACGCACATTTGTTTGCAAAAATCTGTTAACAAATGGTTAAGTAATTCATGTATTTCGAGGAACGCAACTTTTATATCCAATACTAATAGCACTCAGTTGAAGAATACGTTTTGTTTTGGTGTTGTTTGAATTTAGTATAGGATCTATAGGATCTATTTGGAAGGTCAACATTTTTATAACGTTGACCCACTTGTGCCGTCTGCTTTTCAATGCTTGAAAAGACCGCAGTAACATCCCGCAGTTCTTGGTCAATGATATCTATACTGCAGCCTTGCGCATGATCATCTGTATTATGATGTTAAAGAGATCGCATGGCAGACTATCGCCTTGTCTAATGCCTCGCTTGGTAGAATATGGCTCTATTAGGTTTTTGCCTATTTCGACTGAAAACTCGTGTTAGTCAGTGTCATCTCCCAAAATAGTATCAGCTTCGTGGGTATACCAAACTCAGGCATAGTATGTAATAGTTTCTCTCTTATCGAACTGTCGAATGCAGCTTTGTAGTCGATAAACAGATGTTAGGTGTCGATCTGAATTTCTTGGGTCTTCTCCAGGATTTGTCGTAGTGTGAATTTCTGCGCGGTCGTCGGCAAAAAAAAATACCAAACAAAAAAAGCATATAAATGAATCATATTGTCATTAACCTCTCATATTAAGAGCAAGGTAATTCTATATATGCGTCTAGTTAACCGTTGGTTTTGTCTTTGACATTAAAAAACTGAACTTTGTTCAAATATTTTTTTAAGTAACTATGCATAACGTTACGACTACGACGTGATATTGTGAATTAACACGCTTTCTATTTAGAGATTCACAACTAATGGAACCTACTTGTTTATCGAAGAATGCTAACTTCACTGTTTGACAAACTTTTTACTAAACATGCCGATTGACTCAACACTTATTCTGCCAAGTTGCTGTCGATAACTTTGAAAGAAAAATGTCGATGACTGGTGCCGGGAATCGTACCACGGATTTCCCGCATGGTAGTCGCGTGTTCTAACCACTATGCCACTGCCAGTCCCAGACGCAACAATTTGCATTTATTGAGCGTCTGCCTTCGCATTGTGTAAACAGCGCTGCGATTAGTTGAGCAACAGGCCTGTTTGCGGTAAATGCCTCTCAAAACATCCCATGTGAGTCCTGTGAGTCCCAAAACAAAGACTTACCGGACACCGGCGATATATCATTCAAAAAGGAACATTTTTGTTTATAAAATAGTCCCAATATGACATGATTAAATGTAAATGCAAGAGACAACTCGAACTTTAGAATTCATGTTTTAAGCTACGTTACTTTTTTGCCTCTCAGCGACAAATTTTTGCTTTGTTTTTTTATTTTTGGAATTTCTCACCCTTATTGTGAGGCCCCATTGTAATTACTTAGCATGCAAATTTACTTGCGTGTTAGTTTTTTTTTTCACAACGCCAACCATTTTGCTTAAATACCCCCATGTAATTTGCTTAATAATACACTAAATTGTTTAAAAACATCTTGTTGTGCTTGTGGTTATTTTCATAATAATGACTCTCTTGTTGACAGATTTTTTGTTTTGGTGTGTAATTAAGTAAAACATAAATTCTTAATGAAAACCTTGTCACTGAACTTGTAAGTCTGGGTAACCCCCAAAAGAAACCAAGCGAGAAATCTGTGTTTAACTTGTTTTTGTTGTTGTTAATGGCAACCTACTACGGCCGCCGTCAAACAACATCGCGGTCATTCAGTCAGTCATTCGATTCATTCACAGACATTTTTAGCCATGATCTTGCCAAAAAAAAGACCAATACAAAATGCTGCTGAAGTTGATGTTCAACTTAATTAAAGTGACATACATTTCGAGAAAACCCCCAAACTCCACAAAGGTGTTAAGCTTGAAAACACACAGAGTTTTTCAAAATCAAAACAACACCAGTTACACTAAACGACAACGCCCACATGTGAAAACCGCCACAGAGAGAATATACAGCGAGGCACAAAATCCTATGACAGCCAAGCAGTAGACCAGACTTGATCGGACAGACAGACAGACGGGCAAGCTTTTAAAAACAGCCTAACAATTATACTACTGTTGCTGTTGGTGTTTTTTTTTTTTTGAAACAAAAAACAAATTTTACTTTAAGCTAAGGTTAAGCAATAAATTAGCACAATTTTTCAAAGAGAGCTAGCTCAAAAGTCTCATGGTTATTTTTTGAAATTTGTGCTTAAGTGCTTAAGTAGTTTACATTGCCTTACTTTTCATAGAGATTACTCAAATTAACCAAAAACTGAAGTAATATAAAATATCTAGTTTGTCGTCCCCTATCCTTTACCCCACTCACCATTAACTTAACTGTACGCTCATACGAGAATTAAACGCTTACTGGCATAAATCATTCGCTTAATCTGGTTTTTGTATATGGCTATGGAACAAGGTAATAACACGCGTTATTCCTAATGTCTTTAATTCAAATTGCATCTATGGCTTATAAATAAACGAATGCTGCAGTCCTCAATTGTTTCCCCAAAATCTTAATAAGCCAACATACAAATGTCAATTGTTTGTAATCTCTCGACAAAACATATTTCAACATCTGTCATTTTAAGTGGTTTAACGGCAACTTATGTTAGCTATTGTTTACAAAGTTTTAACAGCCGGCATCCTGAAACAATTTAATTTCAGATTACATAATAACAAAAAGCCCAATGGCGCTTGAAGCCATATTTCAGAGCCAATGTGCCAATCAGTAGTTAGTTGCCAGAGAGTAGTGTAAATTGCTACAGAAAGAATATAGGTTAGAGACACATTGCTATGCTTCGTGCTTGTTCTTCGTGCCTGATATAGGTACCTATATGATTTCATACTTACATCTATCTGGTAATGGTTATGCTCAATGTTTGCGTTTAACTTGACTGAGTTTTCTATAACTGCATTAAGTGTCGTCCACGATGGTGGCGCTGGTGGTGGTGGTAGTGCTTCAGTCTAAGTTTTGAGCTCGTTCATATTCATAGCATTATCGTAGCAGACATGACGCGTTTCAGTGGAGTTTTCAGGTAACTTGTGATTTTTTTTCTCCATTATTTTTAACTTGTCTGTTGTTGTTATTTTAACGCCACTTAATAGTCTTGTTAAATGTTGCATGAATAATACCAATTATTGACACCTCCACACACTAAGTCGTTGTTGAGCTTGGTTTGCCAAATAACCCATTGAGGTAGGGCGCTATCAGCAAGAACTTGACATGATGAACAACTTCGGGGAGAGGTTTAGTTATGATAGGTTTAAAGGCAAAGGAAATCATTGGAATCATCAATTTGATTAACGATGGCTTCCGTTTACTTTTGTCATCATCCACAAGATGTACGCTACCTTTTAACTCCTCAATGTGGGATTGTGCCCACTGGAGAGAATTCTTTTCATGCACCGTGAGATCATCGAGCGGTTTGTCACCGAACCGACAAATTATTCTGTAGGCGGAACGCCTAGTAATGAAAACCCTTCTGGAAAGTGTTTTGTGCCTAGAAGGAATAGTATTGGAAGTCGAGGCCGTTGAGGCCGAGGGATGTGCTTGGGAGAGAATCGAATTATAATTCGCATTTTCTTTTTACTTAGCTAAAGGCACTAAGGAAGCTGAATTAGCCAATATCTGGAGTCTAGATGCGTCTTCAGCACCTGAAGCAGGGGTTTTGACAGTATTACATTCCATCGGGACCTTGGGAATCTTTGAGGTACCAGATTTTGAAAAACCACTATGTACCAGACATAAATTATGACTGCCTGTTGGCTGTGTCGGTTTGGTATTTGGCACACTAGTAGCTGATCGACTAGCGGAGCCTGGCGCCACCTCTCTACTAGACGAGGTCTCAGTAGCAGACAACGTACTACAGCCTGAAACCGACGGTAAATTTTTTTTTCTTAATTGAAAGTACAGACTCGGACCTTTCATTTGTTTATAGTTAGAGGGCTAAGCAAGGCAAAGCACATAAAGTTTTTTTCCACCAAAATGTAAAAAGTTGATATTTTTCAGTATAATTTTTGATAAATTATAATAATTAGTTTACTTTTCCAATTTCAATAATTTTTTTTTATAATAAAGTAAGTGCTATATTTTCATTAAAAAATAAAACAAAAGCCATAGCTATAAACTTACACACAAAAAAAGTTCTTTAATTGGACAATAATTGTTATCTAATTTCATTGAATAAATTTCGGTTGACTTCTGTTAGTTTTTTTAAACTATAAAATTTCACTTTTCATAAAAAACGTTGGTGAATTATTCTTATCCAAATATTTCTTTACAAAACCACAACACAATTTTTTCCACAGAAATGCCACTGTGCGACGTAGTGTTTGTGAATAACTCTATTGAAGAAGGGATGTTTATCTGTCGTCGATTGTCTGATGACGGTTGTCGTGTAGTCGTGACAAAGTAAATTGGCTAGAAGATAATAGAACATCTGTGATAGGACTCAACATCTGCGAAAGGTTTATCTCTCGCAATCTTGTACTTTATATGGGTCCAAGGATCTCAGGGGCATTACAGGACTGGGGACTACCTTAATCCTGGAAAGTAATTTGTAATGTGTATACGTAAATATCGTATGCCTAGTGTCATCCATTTGACTAAGAATGACCTTCTAAATTCTAAAGTTCCAATGAGGTGTTCAGATAGTACCATGCGAGTAATAAAGTAGAGATATGTGAAACTTTTGTCACTGGACAGCCTGGCCCAAATGCAAGTTCCTTTTTAAAAATGCAATAATGTATTACGGCTTTATTAGTATGCATTTGTTTTAAGTGGCTGTCCCGGCTCGCTTCGCAGTAGAGCATTCTGTCACTCCAATTTTCCAAGACTTGTTGATGGTTTCGGGCTGTAGATCACAAATTGGGTTCAAATCGCAGCATCCACGCGGCCGAATGACATCGCCAAGAGTTGAAAACACTATTTGGGGATTTGGTGCGCAAATATCGATTGTGGCACAGGCTGTGTGGCATGGCGCGCCATACTACATGAACCAGATGTAGTCCAAATCCATATCTTCAATTTCAGTAAAAAAAAACAGATAAAATAGCTCTGTAACGCATACCTTTGATGGCAAGTTTGTTCCCAGCAGTATTTTTGAAAAAAAAAATGGTCCATTGATGCCACCATTCCACAATTCGCACCAAACGGTCACTCTCTGTGTCACTCACTTCTCGACAATAACGTGCGGGTTCTCCGATCCCCAAAGACTACAGAATTGTTTGCTGCATCTGGGGCCAGAAAAGATAATACGAAGCGGATGGTCGTGCAGATTCTCCTCAGGCTAGTCCGTGAAATGTTGAGCTGTTGAGATCGTCGACGAGTTGACGTTCGTTGTTTGTTTAAGCTACACAGCAATCACTTTGGATTTTGAGCGAGAAACAGCTGTCAGTGTGAAAATAATCTATGATTTAAAAAGCGACTTGCTTTTGGCCCACCTCAATGTGCTTACAAACTAAATGTGTCAAGTAGCAACTTCCACTTTGTTGCAATCTCATAAAAAGCTTTACCGCCCATCGACTATTCCAACTTTCCGGTCCCCCAGAGGGTTAAAATTTCATGTGGTAATCTAATATTTTCCACTACCTAACTGAGCTATCTACAACTTGGTGTAATTTGTCAGTTGGTTCTCCGCGTTTTTTTTTTTAATGTGTTTCTGCTTGAAATGAAAAATTATGTATTATTGACGTGTAATTGTTATTTATGCTAATGGGATGTTACTACCAATTGCAACGTTTAATTTCACACATCTGATAAGTGCGACTGCCGTTTACATTGCTCACTTCACTTCAGTCCAGCCACATTGATGGCCACCATCAGCAGTGTACTCGCGCAGTGGTAGACTGGACATGGAGCGACATTTGGCGTCGCCATGTGGGTGACCAACTACTCTCCATGACTGACATGGAGAACTCAATCGGAATCTTTTGACAATTGTAATTGACGCATTTGGACAAATACGGAATGTTTTGCATGTGTGTGTGTGTGTATGATATAAGCTGTGGCAACATACTACTATGATGTTACCTGACACGCTCTAAATCAAATGTTATATAGCCTCCATATACAATGTGGCTAAAACCGCCACCGCCGCTAAACACCAAAATCGTGTCGCTGGTGGCGTTATGGTGTAATATTTTATTGTGAATTGTGGCAGCTATGCTGATTTGGTCTAAGTAAAATGAATGAATTAATGAAATATAAGATTAAAACTATGCTGATGTTAATCGCATATTTTCAAGGATTACTTTTTGTGATTTGTTTTTCCTGTGAATATTAAAATGAAATCTATGTATTGCAATATAAAAGATTTATGTTCAAAGTTGATTTGATTGTGACAAATCGCCAAAGCGAATGCGCCACATTAGTTTTAATTCTATTGCAACAAACAATACTATATAACGTCAATAATATGAACGAATTAATATTCAAATTTTGTGATTAGTCATTTCATGTATGTAACAACAAGAATTAGTGTACCCTCAATTTAAAGCAACAACATACATTCGTATAACGAAACAGTATGCTAAAATTTAAAATGTTTTAAGTAATTTAAATATTAAAGCTAGAACGCTATCAGTGCTAGAACGCTATCAACAATTTCCACGTTGTCGCTCCATTGGCATTAAATTGGTGATATCAACTTATATATACCATCTCTAGGAAATTCTGGAGCAAATTTCCGTTTACACTATTTATGTATTTGTTAGAATTTCAAATGTTACCATAAACAATATTCCCATGACACAAGAGACAATAAACTTCGCTTTCTATGCAGTAATTGTATAATTCTCATTATTTATAAACAATTGAAGATACCACCAGAACATATGCTCTGCACTATGATTCTCCGTACTTGTCAGACATAAAGTGAAACAGCCGCACAGACTATTTTGCCATAATTTTACGATCTCTATTACTGCAATTGCATATTATTAATGGACATTTTTTGTTCCCACCAGCTGCTATGGTAAATTCTTTCACCATTACCCTGCGAGGCAACGCTTGCTTGCTCGACACTTGTTTCTGCGATCTGCTAAAAAAACGTTTAGGAATATCCACGGAACTTGCTATCGGGTTTTCGTCACAGCCATTCTAGACATCAAGTGAAACATCATTAAATTTTATTACTCGCTACTGTAGATCGCTGCTCTGTCTCTTTGTCCGTAACTCTGATAGTGAGGCGGGATAGATCTTCTATAGTATGTGATATTTGACCAGTTGTGTTTGCCCCGTGTTAGATTCACTTTCTTCACAAACCATTCGTTAGGAAATAAAGTTTAACCATATGTTCCCTTAGTTATTTTTCTTCTGTATTTCTTCTTACAGAATATTTGTAATATCGAGTTTATTTTATCATCGTTGCTTGCTATTGCTTGGCGGCATCATTAGAACATATTTATTGTGAAATTATGACAATTCCTCAACATGAAACCTACACCAACCAACCGTTGTGGCAATTTTATTTTAATAAATACACAAACACACAAAGTATTAAACTGAGTTTAAACATGGCTGCCTTGTGGTTTTATGTCTATTGTGTAATAAAAACAATGTTTACTACTGTTAATGGTTATTAACTCAATATATTTATGGTGATTTGTTAATGAATATTGTTACATTATTATGGTTTAATTGTCGTTAAATGTTTGTCAATAAAATAAAATAATATAATTTAACTGTTTTACAAACTGGAGTGAAATTTTTAAATCGTGTTGTTATTGACTGGGCCGAATGAATGATCAGTGATTATTAAGAGTAAAACAGATTTCAAAGTCATTTAGGAAATTCTACAAATTGTCATTAATAACTGTGTGATAATCGCCGATTTCTGTATAAAGAATGCTATTGATTCCTAGCCAAACACTGTCTATGGTAAAATCCCATTTAAATAAAAGGATATAACATAGTACCAAGTTTGTTCAAACCCCAAACGTTCACAGCTGGATGGATTGAGTATATTTCTTAAGAAAACACTCATTTTTTTCACAACAGATTTGACTTCAAGTCCAAAGTGCTAAACAGAACCGTTTCTAACGCCTTTGAATCTTTACGGATTTTTAAAAAAAAAATGTTGGAACATTTTTATAAAAACCATAATTTTCGGCACGGCGTGTTAGATAACTGAGAATCTTAATAATCAGGGTAAAAAAAACAAAGGACAGACTGAAGTAATAAAATTCAGAAACTATTGGTACGTTTACATATACAATCACACAAATGGTTATCGAGTTCTCTGAAACATTTTCAAAAATGAATATTTTTACTAAAAAATTAGACAAGTAATTTTGCCTATTTTTCTAAACGGAAGACCATAATACATCAGAAAAGTATACTGATGTCGACCATTTTTTCATTATTGAGCATAGTCCCAAGGAAGGATTTCTTTCATAAGTTTAAAGGACTTCTTTTGGATCCGGTATGCCTTTGGAAAAGAAGACATTCCGTGGCCGGTTTTCATAGAGGGCCTTATGGAAACTTTATAAAAGAAGGCCTCATGTAAGCTTTCTATATGAGGGCCCTATGGAAGCTTTCTATAAGAAGGCATTATGGAAGGCCTCTGGCAGGCCTTCATAAAAGTTAAATAAAACGTATTAACAATTCATTCCATTTGGAATACATGCAATATCCCTGTTATTTGTAAGCGAGAGGGGTGTGTATGATATACCTCTGCATTCCACATAATGCCTAAATATGATGAAAAATCATGCGTTCTGCATTCCATATTTGAAAATTATTCCCAAATAAGGACTACTGCATGCATTATATGAGAAAGGCCTCTTAAATCCCGCTGGGGTGTTATAAGTGTACATAAATATTTCGATATAGGACTCATATTTCCCTATGGTCTAAATCGATTTTTTTGCATAAATTCGGTCTGGCCATGTCCACATCCACTTCCAAGGATGTATTGTGTATTATCTGCCGTTGGACATTGTGGCCAATAATTTGCCTCCACATCTGTCAATAGGTTAAGATAACTATCGTAATGGGGACTGGGAAATGTTAATCATGGAACTGTCTTCGTAGGCAATTTGGACATAACGGTAAAGTAAGACATGGTTTGAAAGAATAAAACTTCCATATCTGACAGAGACTTATGGAATAAAGGAGGTCCCGATGTAGATGAATACTTAGGATTGACGGAGTTAGTGCATATTCTAATAGTCAGGCTGCCATTTAATCTCTGGAATTAGTATTCCTATTTCTACTTTTAACAGGTTCCTTAATGCTGCATATCCATTCTCATTCTGGTGGTCCAGCAGAATGATATTCACATGCCAGGGCACAGAGACATGTAGAGCGGTTGATCTTTCAAGTCTAGACCCTACTTTACTAGTTTTACCCGTATTGGAATGAGTTGGAATGCATCTAGCAACTTGTAGGAGCTTTATGCGATAACCCTACTATATACATAATTATACTTCTGCGGAGTTTACCAAAAATCTTTTCCACTCATAATTGCCGTTTTTTACCACTAATTGTGTCAGTCTTGAAAGGACATTACTTAATAGGCAAACATTATACAAGACTGGAGGTCACAGCAAACGATTGATGTATAAGATGTCTTAAGGAGTAAGATAAAGTTTCCTATTTTTTAAGAGACCTACCAAATTTTATTTCCCTAGGGCTAAAATATAATTTTGCCACGCCCACTCCGTCCACTAATCCAAAATTAAAATTTCGTTTGCGTGTTCATATTCGTGTTGCCGATTACTATCTGTATAACAAATTTTATTTCTTTAGGGCTAAAATACATCATTGCCACTCTCCTTCCTCCTACTTATCCAAAATTTAAATTTTGTCAGAATTTTTATATTCGTGTGGTCGAATACTATAGGACATCAAATTTTAACTCTCTAGGACATAAATACAGATTGGTCACGCCCTTTCCGCCCACTGATCGAAAATAAAATTTCGTCTGCAAATTTGAACCTGAAGTGTCGAGTACTATCTGTGTACCAAATTTTATCTCTTTTTAGCTCAAAAAATGTTTTCCCAAAACTTTTTTCTGTCCACTAAATCCAAAATTTAAAAAATATATAACCTATTATATTTCGAATATAGAACATTATAGAGCGTTATCTGTAAAGAAATAAACTTTCTATAGGAATTTTAGATATATTAAAAAAAGTGGGCTTAGAAAAGGGCGTGGCAAAATTTTATTTTTATAAAAACCATTCTCGGGCTCTTACGAACTTTATCAAATCGGTTCATGCGTTATCAAGTGATGGCCTTACCAACGCACAACAATTCATTTATATATATACTAGCTTTCCCGGCTCGTGTTGCTTCACGATTCATAAGAGTGTTCGTTCACCCAATTTATGTGATTGTAGCTTTATCCCATTGGTCTGAGTTATTGTGTCGCTTTAGACCCTTCTTATCCCTAAAAGTACGAATTGAAAAAGATACATTCGTATCGCACAACTAAAATGGATTGGTACCCCCTCTAAATCTATAGGAAGCATGACCATATACGATTATAGCTTAAGCCGTTTGGTCTGGGTGATGGTACCAATTTTATCCCTTTTCGGCCTATTTACCACTATATTTTCGAATTTCTAAAAACCCCATCTGGCGGCTCTCTAATTTTATAGGGAGCAGTTCTATCTGTATACACCTAAACAACGAATTTCGAAAAATTACTTCGCATCGCACAACTAAAATATTCACTTAAATTTTTGCGACTATACCTTTAGTAAGTTTTATTCCTTTTCGGCCTTTTTACTCCTAAAATTTACGAACTTGGAAAACCCTCCTCGCATCTTTTTAATTTTATAGGGAGCAAGCCCATATAACTTATTATGATTATATAATTAGCCATTTGATCTGGCGGTAACATTTTTATTTCTTTTTCGATTTTTTTTTACCAAGAAATATCGTATTTCAAAAAAAACCTTAAATCCAATTTGATAGTGAGCATGCCCATATCCATTGCCCACAGCCATACTGTTAATATTTACCCCTAAAAGTACGAATTCCAAAAATTCATTCGTAGCTGGCATTCACTCGAAAAGGGGAACAACCACTCCAAATTTCATTGTCCTATCTACAGCCATTTCACCCAATCAGTTAGTCAAGCAAATTTAAATATATAGATTATGAAATTGTTATTACAATCGTTCTATTAATATGTCCGACATACAAATTTTTCCAAAAGTGGTACCGCCCATTTCCCAGCAATACGTAATTCCCCATGTACCATTTAGATATGTAGGAAATCTTATCTTCATACCTTACATGTATCGTAAAATATAAACGATTGAAATTTTGGTTTGAGTGGGCGGTGCCACGACTTGTCTAATTATGTTTTCATGTAGCCTATGACAGAGGCCCTTCGGATAGTACTACACAGTGAAAACATTATTGCAATCGGTCCATTCATTTCGCCGAGATAACGATTTAATCAAAAGTGGCGTGTCACCGCCCATTTTCCAGCGAGACGTAATGGTCTTTGCATCAGTGACATATGTAGCAAATCTCACATTCATACCTCTAATGGATCTTGAGATATGATCAATTGAACATTCGGATTGTGTGGGCGGTGCCACGCCCCTTTGTCTAATTATCTTTTATGTAGCCTATGATAGAGGTCGTATGGACAGTATCACACAAAGAAAATATTATTGCAATCGGTCCATTAATTTGGCCAATATAACTATTTTTTAAAAAGGGGCGTGGAACCGCCCCCTTTCCAGGAACAAAGTAGTTTTTCTTATACGTCCGATATACTTACCAAATCTCGACTTTGAACCTATAATGGATTAAAAGATACAGCCATTTCAAAATTCGGGTTGTATGGGGCGGTGCCACGCCTATTTTACCCCCTTGCCGTCCGAATTTCTAAAAATCATGTCTTAGTGCGCGCCTACATGCCTATCATTGATTTTGTCACAACCAAATGCATGAAAATACCAAAACTACCAACGTTGACAACTATTTGTGATATGCATATGAGTAAAGCGCAAATAATGGTGCATTATATTTCCCCTTTTTAAAGATTTCCCCAAGATAGTTGTACTTCCATTAATGTCTGTTATTTAATCGCTATACTTCCAATTAAGCATTCTTTACTTTATGTGAAATTTGGAGAATAAAAATACTATTCTTATCCAAATCAAGTTTACAACATCTTTTGAGAGAAAAAAAAAACATAAAATGCTATCTTTTATCTAATGGGTGTCAAAAAGTCCAACATCTTAATTTGCCAACATAAGATCTATCAACAGAACAGATCTGTTGGAAAGTGTGTGGGTGCGAGCGATGCTAGACAACATCACCCAAATGAACCTCACGCTTTGCACATAACGGTATGAGTTAATGTTACAATTCATTTGAAGAATTCTTTTATTTCGACATCATTAAAAATTTAAATAAACATAACATAGGCCAAACTCCCAACCCCAGACGTTATGCAATTTTGTGGACAAAACAAACGTACAAACAACACAAAAGACTCCACTAAAACATGCGAGTAATGAACAATTATAAGACATACGAAAACTAAACGCTTTAACTAGTTTCATCGCCAACATCTTCGAAATGGTCAACTCACGATTTTGTTGCACTACAGCAGCCCACCGTCCTGACCGTCATAGTTTAAAGCAGTGGCCGGCCGGTTGTTTTTTGGTCTTATACTCAAGTGGAAATGTTAAATGTTTTGTTTTTGTATGTCTGCGTCATTTTATGATTATTCGTTTTTTTTTCATTCAACAGCAATTTTTTGCTGGGAGATTTCATTATGTCAAAATGTCTAAATTAAAACGAATATAATGAAAATTTAAAAAGCATAAAATCTAGTGAACAGGCGGCTGTGAACATAGATTTCAATGCAAGATTTTAAAGTATTAAATTTCATCTACTGTTGAAATGCAGTAGTTCACAAAGCGTTGATAGGCGCGGTGGCTGCACTGCACTGGCCAAATGCCGTCTAATAGCTTAACTTAGTGGTAATATTATCGCTTGTTGGATTGCGTGCGTTTTGCTCATTTTCCATTTGGGCCGACAGACAACAACCTTGTTGCGAATTGCTGTTGCTGTTACTTTCGTTTTGAATTTGCATTCAAATTTGTTGAGTGACTTGCGAGTGGCCGTGCCGCCAACTACTACATAAATATTTGCACATTTATTCGACTTTAACAAATTTGTCAAAACATGACCGTTAAATTGTAGATTTACAGCAAATTCATCATATTGACACATCATGCGATTTCATTTACATATCAAAGTGATATGACGAGATCAAAAAATAAGTTGAATGAAAATCATATCATATCTCTTATGTTGATAGATAGTCTTGCAAGACATTAATTGAGAGGGTGTCATTAAACATTGACAAAGCTATTAATTTAATGTTGTCGACGAGATAGAAGGAGAGATATAAAATAATGCTAAGCTTACAATGTTTTAAGATTTTAAAGGTAGTGGTTACATTCTTTAAAGCCTCCAAATTCAAGGCATACAATTGATTTGCTGTACAGTAAAATTTCTTGACAGTTTTTTTAATTTTTGCTGTCAGCAGCTGTATAACTGCATGAAATGCATATTTCGTAATGGCTTCTATACGAGTTGATTAAGTATCTTTTAAACATTAAAAATAGTTAATGTATATTTTTTTAAATAAAATCTCAAAGATTTTAGTTACATTAATCGGATTCAACTGTCATCGGTGTGGCAGTTAAATTTAAATGATTGCATGTGATGTGAGTTTAGATATGTTGGGGAAAAAAACGTAGCGTTTATAACACAACATATCTTAGTTTTTTGGCCATAGAGTATTATTACTGGGTAATTAAATATTTTCTGAAGTATTTTTCTCTCCAAGATTACCAGAAAAGATTGATCCGATTGTGACATTACCCAGGATTCTGCGCTGTAAGGCAAGACAGGAAGGATCAGTGTTGAATAGTACAGGTAGGATTGGTTGGATCTTTGTTCGTCGAGAGAGGGCTTTGTCATTAAATCGCTTGCTTAGCTCAAAGTAGCAGCGGTTTGCGATCAATACTCGTCTCTTGATTTCCAGCCTGATATTTTTATTTTTGTTACGGCGGAGCAAAGGTAGACAAAATCATCTACGACATTAAAGCTATAGTTGCCAAAGTTCACACAGCATCACAAACGGGTGGACTCTTTGTTCGTTCAAACAAATAACTAAGATTTGTGTTCACTTATCACCAGATCCACTTCAGCCGACTGCTTATCAATGCTTGTAAAGGCCGCAGTGACATCCCGCAGTCCTTGAACAATGATATCTATTTTATGGGCATACGCGGGCAGTATGTTACTTTTTTTTAAAGATGGTACCAGGCGTGATTACTGCAGCCTTTTGCATAATTATATCCATTATGATATTAAAGAGGACGCATGACAGACTATCACTTTGTCTAGAGCCTCAATCAATAGAAAAAGGGTTTATCTAGTTTTTTCCTATTTCACGGAAAATGTCGTAACAGTACATTTTTAGAGGATACTAAACTCAGCTATAGCATCTAATAGTTTTTGTCGTATCGAACTGTCGAATGCAGCTTTGTAATCGATAAACCGAATTTGTTGGGTCTTCCCCAGGATTTGTCGAAGTGTGAATATTTGGTCGGCCTTTATCTAACGCCACAGGTTCGCAAGAATAGGCTTTAGTTTTTCACATAAGACACAAGACAGAACATTGTATGCGATGAGTAAATGGCTGATCCCGTAATAGCTGGTACACACATATAGATCGCGTTTCATATGCGCAGGATATTGGGAACACAGATTCCAATTTTTGGGATTGCATTTCTTTAACAAAATCGTGTGAATTGCGGCTCGCATTGCTTCACCCATACTTTCAATGAATCTTCTTACGAATGCAAACCGTTCAAAAACGAGCGAACACCACAATAATGTGATTGTAGCTTTATCTCATTGGTCAGAGTGATTGTACCGATTAAGTCCCTTTTTATCCCTAAAAGTACGAATTTCAAAAGAACTAAAATGGACTGGTACCCCCTCTAATTCTATAGAAAGCATAGCTTTACCCGTCTGGGCTGGGTGATGGTACCAGTTTTTCCCTTCTCGACCTTCTTTACCCCCTAAAAGGTTAGATTTTCGGAAATTATCCTTTTTTCGTTCTAATTCCATAGGGAGCAAGCATAGGGAGTATGATAACTTCATTAACTGTTTGGTCTGGGCGATAGTATAACTTTTATCTTTTTTCGACTTTTTACCCAGAAATATCGGATTTTAAAAAACCTTCAATCCCGTTTGAAATGAGCATGCCCATATCGATTTTCGCGATTATAGCATTAGCCGATTGGTCTGGGTGGTGGCATAACTTTTATCACTTATTGGTAGATTTTACACCTAATAGTACGAATTTCCAAATATCCATTCTTAGCTGACTTTTACTCGAAAAGGGGAACAACCACTCCAAATTTCATTATCCAATGTACATCCTGTAAGCAATGTTAAATATATTGATTATGAAATTGGTATTACAATCGTTTTATTAATATGAGTGACAACAATTTTTTCCAAAAGGGGCGTGGCACCGTCCATTTCCCAGCGAGACGTAATCACCATGTACCATTTACATATGTTGTTAATCTCATCTTCATACCTTACATGACATGACATGATTGAAATTTTGATTTTTGTGGGCGGTGCCACGCCCCTTTGCCTAATTATGTTTTCATGTAGCCTATCACAGAGGCCCAACGGTTAGTACTACACAGTGAAAATTTTATTGCAATTGGTCTATTTATTTCGCTGAGATAACGATTTAATCAAAAGGGATGTGGCGCTGCCCATTTCCCAGCGATACGTAATCCCCCATGTACCATTTACAAATGTAAATCTTCATACCTCTAATGGCTCCTGAGATATGACCGAGTAAAATTTCGGTTAATGTGGGCGGTTCCATGCCCTTTTGTCTAATTATGATTCCATGTAGCTATTATAGAGGCCCTATATACAGTATCGCACAAAGAAAATATGTAACTATTTTTTAAAAAGGGGTGTGGCACGGCTTTCTTTCCACAAACAAAGTATTTTTTCTTATACGACCGATATATGTACCAAATCTCGACTTTGTACTTATATAAGTTTAAAACATACAGACATTTCAAAATTCTATTCATATGGAGCGGTGCCACGCGTATTTCCCGTATATCCCGTCTTAGTGCGCGGTTAATGTTATTTACTTTTTTTTTTGTAATTTTTCAGTTCTAATAAATCGAAACAAATAACTCACGTGAAACTCCAGAGACATCCATATTTCAATGTTTAAAATTCAATGAACTGCCGCAAAAGTGACATGGGTCGAGCTCATAATCTACATATAAGCACCATATGCATAATAAGAAATGAAAATACATCAATTAAATATTCCAACATCCTATTATATTGCCATCGCATTCGATGTATTACTGATTTATCAGCTGATTACTTTCTCATCGTTTCCTCTTTCCCATTTGTGAACTATTAGGTATTGTTTCCATTTCAGCTAATAATACGTTTCAATTTTATATCAAGGTAACATTGCAAAAGAATTTGTCTGCTCATTTAAATTGAGATACAGCTGTATGCTTATATGTTGTCAATGCAGCTCCTATCCATTACATATAATTGACTTGCTATCCATTTTCGTATCCCTCCAAAGGTCGGTGGTATCATATAACAAATACGTAATGAATGCATAGCAAAGATAACACCAAAATTGCATTATCTGTATACCCGTCAACGAAGGGAGACTATTTAACATATATACTATCTTGCACACAAAACAAAATCTTTACCATTTTGATATCAGTTTCCAAGTTTTTTACTATTCCTCCCAACATGTAATGCCCAACTCATGGCTTCTCTAGAATTACTATTTGCATATAAATCCTTTGTTTTTCCTTTAATCAGGAAGTTGAAATATATTTATGCATAGGCCTTTTGTCAGAAACTAATCCCTCTCTCCCTCCCTCCATGACGACAGAGTGCTCATAATTTCATTGAAATCTATTGGGATAGAGAAAGGGAGTGTAGCGTAAGGTCGGCCCCGACTTGTCGGAATTCATCAGGATTTCAATGTTGTTTTGCTGTAGATTTTTTTTTTGCAATGCCATAGAAAAATTATGAGAGTTTTAGGGAAATTTGTTTTGTGTTTTCTTCGTGCGGTTGGTGTGTTCTATTGGTTTGCCTTAGTGAGTTAAGATCACGTTTATTCACTTTACCAAGTGGGTGGGTCCCCACATCAGAACTTAAGTTATTATATAATGTTCTTTAGGGCATAACGAATTAGATTCTTTCTGCATTCCATACATAATAATTGCGAGTGTACGAGGAATTCATAAAAAAAAATTGGTTATTTGCATTTCTCTGACGTATGAAAGTCACTGCCGCAATTAGTATTGCTCTAAAATGATTTATAACATAAAGTTTGTTATTAGAAGTTTTCGCCGAAAGTGTTTAAACTTCCAAGGGGACGATGATGATGTCTTTTTCGAATTTCCGTTTGTTTGCCAGCGCAAGTCATGTAAGTTTTGTTGGAATTAAGTGATGTTCAAAAATTCCCATTTATTATTTATGTTAAACTGTAATTGGCGCCAATGGTTCTACAGTACAGTCACTGTATTCTTTATTGTATTTAGGCCCATAAAATTTTTGCCTATTTTTGCATGAATATTTAACTCAAATGTTTTGTGTAACTTTTACAACACAGGAAGATTGTTTTTGTTACAAAACCAGCAGTTGTGGAATATATTGAGGTCAAACTTAAAATATTCCCCAATTCTGTTTTTGTTGGTGGGTTCCCTAGAATACTAAAAAGTGTAATATTTTAACCTAAAGGCGCCTTATATAAAAATATTCCTTTTTCCCCTAATTTTTACACGCTGAATTGGTGTAAAATTGCAATTACCCTAAGGTTTGAGTAATACCAAGTTTACCTTAGCATAATTGTAATTACTTACTTACTTACTTACTTAAGTGGCCCATTACAACTTACGAACATGTTTCATAAGTTTGAGGCCTGAAGTACTAAAGAATTCCACACGCTTCGGTCTTGTGCGTGTGTTCTCCAGTTAGTCCTACCAGATGGTGGCACGTCGCCTACCACTTGGTCCTTCCAACGGAGTTTGGGTCTCCCTGCTCTGCGCCGTCCTTCAGGTTCGCCTTCAAACACCTTTCTCGCTGGAGCATTTACATCCATCCTGGCAACATGACCCAGCCATCGTAGTCGTTGCATTCTGACTCTTTTACCTACGTCGATGTCGTGGTAAAGCTCATACAGCTCATGGTTCATCCGATGGCGAAACTCGCCGTCGACACAGATAGGTCCATACATTTTTCGGAGTACTTTTCTCTCGAATACTCCCAGGTTTTGTATGTCCGTTGTCGTAAGCACCCATGATTCGGCAGCATACAAAAGAACGGGTAAGATTAGCACCTGGTAAAGCTGTTTTTTAGTATTCCGAGATAAGGTGGTGTTACTAAAGTGCTGCCGAAGTCCGTAGAAACATCTATTGGCTAGCACTATTCTCCGTTTAATTTCTTGGCTGACATTATTTTTCTTGTTGACGGAAGATCCGAGGTAGGTAAACTCGTCTACTACCTCAAAACAATAATTGTCAACGTTCACGGTGCGTCCCCATCGAGAGGACTCTTTGTTCGTCGAAATCATTATTTTTGTTTTGTCCTCGTTGACCGCTAAACCCATTTTTGCTGACTCCTTTTCTAGTGATGTGAAAACTGCAGTAACATCCCGCAGATTTCGACCAATGATGTCTATATCATCGGCATAGGCTAGTGGCATGTGGCTCTTGTGGAATATGGTGCCAGACATGTTGACACCAGCCTTTCTCATCACCTTCTCCATAACTATATTAAATAGTGTACAGGACAGGCTATCGCCCTGCCTGAGACCTCTTTCCGTGTTAAATGGTTCAGACAGATCCTTACCAATCTTAACAGAGGATTTGGTGTTGTCTAAGGTACATTTGCAAAGTCGGATCAGCTTTGCAGGAATACCAAACTCAGACATGGTCTCATAAAGCCTATTCCTTATCGGAGAGTCGAAGGCAGCTTTGTAGTCGACAAAGAGGTGGTAGGTGTCGATCTGCTTTTCATGGGTTTTTTCCAGGATCTGTCGTAAGGTGAATATTTGATCCGTCGTAGATTTGCCAGGTCTAAAGCCGCACTGATATGGTCCAATTAGTTTTTCTACAATTGGCTTTAGACGTTCACACAATATGCTTGAAAGGACCTTGTACGCAATTGGTAATAGGCTTATTCCACGATAGTTCTTACATTCACTACGATCTCCTTTCTTGTATATGGGACATAACAGACTGAGACTCCAATCCCCGGGCATGCTCTCCTCTTGCCAGATGTTCTCCATGACCTGATGCATGCTCCTAATCAGCTCCTCCCCGCCAGCCTTAAACAATTCAGCAGGGAGACCATCGGCTCCAGCAGCTTTGTTGTTTTTAAGGCGGGAGATGGCCATACGTATCTCGCTCTGGCTCGGAGGTGGACAGTTAATACCATCGTCATGGATTGGAGCAGGGTCTTCTGGATTGGTGTCAGTATCCAGCAAATTTCTAAAGTGGTCTCTCCATATCTTCAGAACGCTATCCGGGTCCGTCACTATTTGACCATCGCTGTCCTTGCAGGAGGGCAACCCTGTTCCACGCATTCTCGCTTTAACTATCTTGTAGAATTTTCGGGCTTCCCCTCTACTTCGGAGCAACTCAGTACACTCATCCTGTCTCTTCTTCAGCTCCTTCTTTTTTCTTCTAAAAAGACGAGTTGCCTGTCGTCTCTTCTCCCTGTGCCGTTCACGAACAGCTCGCGTTGCCATTGGCTGCAGTTTTGCCTTGTATGCAGCATCCGTCTCTCTCGTGGCATTGCGACATTCATCATCGTACCAGGCATCTTCTTGAGACGGCTTTGAGTACCCAAGTACGCTTCTCGCAGTCCGTTCTATGGAGTCGGCTATATATTGCCACTGCGAGGTTATATTATCAGGGGTTGGAGCATTCCGCAACAGTTGAGTTAGGTGGTTGGAGTAGGCATCCGCTACCTCTGTGGTCCGCAGTTTACCGATGTCCAGCTTTCGTTGTGCCTGGTTACGTACGTTTTTCGCCATGCTTAGCCTAGTGCGTACCTTAACTGCGGTAAGGAAGTGATCAGAGTCAATGTTCGCACCCCTGATCACTCGTACGTCCAGAACACTCGATGCGTGCCTTCCATCGACTACCACGTGATCTATCTGATTCCTCGTCAATTGATCTGGAGATAACCATGTTGCCTTATGAATATTTTTATGGTCAAATCTAGTGCTGCTAACTACCATATTTCTTGCCGCAGAGAAATCAATCAGTCTGATGCCATTGTTCGACGTATCGGTGTGCAGACTGAATTTTCCGATGGTAGGCTCAAATGCGGTTTCCCTGCCTATTTTAGCATTAAAATCGCCTAGTACAATTTTAATGTCATGGCTCGGGCTACGGTCATATACATTTTCTAGGCTCTCGTAGAACTCGTCTTTGTCCTCATCGCTTTTCTCTTCTGTCGGAGCATGGGCACATATAAGTGTTATGTGGAAAAACTTTGTTTTGACTCTTATGGTGGCTATACGTTCACACACCGGGTTGAACCTTGAGACTAGGTGTCGCAGTCTTTTGCCAACCACAAATCCACAACCAAACTCGTGCTTGTCCGCATGGCCACTATAGTAGATGTCGCACGTCTTCATGCGCGAGCACCCGTGTCCCGTCCACCGGATTTCCTGTAAAGCGGTTATGTCAGCCTTGTATTTTTCGAGGACTTCCGCCAGTTGGATGGAGGCACCTGGTCTATACAATGTTCTAACATTCCAGGTGCATATCCTCAAATCATGGTCCTTAATTCGTTTGCGGTGGTCGTCAACATTTTGGGGGGTCCGTTTTATTCTTATCTTACTTCTTTTCATTGCAATAGTATAAACGTCAGTGGCGGGTTGCAAGCCCAGCGCACCACGTCGCAGTTTTCTCCTCCTGCCAGGATTTTATTGCAGCCGCCCATTCTGGGTCAGACGCTGACCAGGGTACCGCTCACTCTGAGCTGACGTGCCTGGGTTTTAGGTTTCGCCCCTCACAGTTAGCCGTGCTCTGACGGGTGTCAGAAGCACGTTTCCAGGCGTCACCACGTGGAGGTACTCCGTTCGCAGTAGTACCACGAAAAAACGGAGCTCTGTGAGTAGACTTGAAGTGCAATTGGCAAGGATCACTCTGGGTTTGCCAAGTTAAACCGATCAGAAGCTTTACCTTGCATCACACTCCCGACGCCCAATAATTGTAATTAAGTGCTCTAATTAACAAATTGTTTGTCGTTACACTTTACGGATTTTGTTGCACACAACAAATGGGCTCTTTACACACTTTGGATAGCCGACACAACAATTCATTTGTTACAACTCACGAAATTGTATAGTGTTGAAAGGCCGTCTTTATGCGTTGTTGCAAACCCCTCCCAACCCCCTGTGGAGTGTTGTTTGATAAACTTATGTTTTGGTATTTAAGAGAAAAAAAACTGTTGTTTCCCAAAAAAAAAAGAAAAAAATAAACAAAGAAAACAAATAAATGCTATAGAGTTTAGATGATTCAAATACTAAAACCTCAAAACTAAGGTCAAATAGAATAAATATGAGCCCTTTAAAAGAAACAAGAAACACAGCAAGCTTTTAAACAATAAAAAAAGGGGCCCCCACTGAAACACATACAATTATGATGGTTTTATCAATGGATGCTAAGTATCATGTAGAAAATGCCACTTAAAAAACATATTTCTATAGGTTGATACAAAAACAAAGTATGTTCAATATATTTTGTGAAACAAGCGCGAAGCGGTAAGACTTGTTTGATTTTTTTGAATTTAGTTTCCAAATTTGTTTTTATGTATTATGACAAACAATGAATTATCCAGACAATCTTAATAGCTGTAAAGGTTTATAAGCTAGGGAAGAGAAAAAGCGAGAGAGAGAAAAAACATGTGTTATAATCCAGTTTGTAAATGACTAATATTTATTAAGAAAATTGTATATTTAATTTTTTTTCCGCGTTTTAATAAAATCGTTTGGTATGAAAATCGAAAACATACTTCATCAGTAGTAATATACTTTGAATATGCAGGCATTTATTAAAATTGCATCTCTATGTTGGCTACCATAAAGATGAGAGAAAGTCGTGATCGGTTGAAGTTATTAGAAATAGTTTAAATTTTTACACAGTAGATCTGGTCTTTTTTCACATAACTTTGTTTGGTTTAACTATGAATACAATGGAAGTTTCAAAGTGTTGAGTTTCCTATATTATTAATGATTATGTGACATTTATAACAAATACAAATTATTAAAATATGAATGCATATAAAGATATCAAGCTGTGTATTTTACTGAACTTTTTTTTTATAATGAAATGGCGACAGTAGATTAACCTCCGGAAACTTAGATAAATAAGACACATATTTTTATTTTTCTTAACGAATTATGCAGTAATATATCAAGATAAGTTACAAGTGGTAGAGAAAATTCATCAATTTTGGTACTAAGCTCCCATTTTTGATAAAACCTCTCTCTCTCTCTACTATTTTCGAAATCACTTGGAAATTTGCTAGATGGTTGCAAGATTAATTGAAATCATTAGTAAATTAGTGAGAGTGAGTGACATAAAAATATAAAATTTAATTTTTTATGAATTTTACTTATTTCTTATTTGTCGAAGTGTGAACTTATCTAAGATATGGGTATGGTAGCAGATTTTATTAGATTTTTATCGCTTATTCCGAGAAGTATTTTAATATTTACTATTTGTACAATAAAAAACTTTCTTGAATGTATTAGTCAGCTCAACACACAAGGACTCTCATTGAGCATTTTTTATTTTATATTTTTATGTGTTCTTTGTAAATTCAAGTTCAACATGAGGGTGATGAACATAAATTTTTACGATTTTAAGAATTATGACTCATAAAATTTTCTTATTACTTCAGAAGTGTAAAAACTGCATAATATGTCAGCTGGTTAAAATAAGATTGGGTACTGTTTTAAATGGACAATAAATAGATTGAAATTATAGATCGCATGCTCAAGGTAGCTAATAAAAAAAATTAATGGCATCTAAAATAACCATGAATACGCAACACATATTTCAATAACTATAAGATCATTTGCATTTTAGTCGAACAGTCAACAGAAACAGAAAACTTGATCTGAAATTGATATTAATAAATAACTTATTTTCCATTTGCATTCAATGAATGAGTTATGGGAGAGCTTCTCACATTGATAAGTACATATCGTCCTCTTAATATAACAATAGTGTATGTGCTCATACACCATTATTTTTTTATTGCATATTTAGAATCTCCACCATTGATTCTATGCCTGGTCAAAATTTCGTCAAAATCTACTTTTTAATTTTCATTTTAAAAAAAAGTATATAATTTTTTCTTAAAAAATTTCATAGACATTCGATTTGACGAAAACTTTAATCTCGATTTTCTCAAAACACCAAAAAAATTATATACTATTGTTTTATTAAGGGGACGATATTATGCTAGATATTAATGACTTTTAAACATTTAAACATAAACTAATCCCGAAGTGACATAATTCATATCAAAGTTACTGCTAAGCCCCGCTTGTTCGGGTTTCTAGCGCTGCACTATCCATCTCACTGCCTCTTACTATTTAGGACTGGTTACCATCCAATCTACTTTCCATATTTTAGAATGTTTACATTAACATGAGAATGTCATAGTATGAATACAATCGACTTCCTTCTGTATTACCAGTGTCACGTTATTTCATTAGTGAAAGCCGGCATCCAAAAACAACCAATTATTTTTAACCAACTTAATAGTTGGTGAAGTTGTAAAGGTAATTTTTCTAAATAAAATTTTCTACTTTAATTAACATAGCTATGTATGTGTTTAACACACTGAGGCTATGCTTATTATTTGCAACTGTTCTGTTTATGAGAGATAAATTGCCGTTATTTATGACAGATAACACTCACATATGCTACTTACCGATGTTACCCTAGATACCCATCCTGGCGGCCAACCATCCTACTTCAGTATACTGCAAAATATTGAAGCTACAACAACTTCTTTCATCATTATCTGCAAGGAGCATAGCTTCCCATCCAGATGTCCTCAGTCGGTACCTTCTGCTAGGTGCCGAAGCACCCAATCGAGTTAGCATTATCATTTTAGCCATTCGGCTGAGCGAGAATCGACATAGGGGTGTCATAGGCCGTTTAATCGGTAAGTGCCATTTCAGTTGCAATTACGTCATAACCGAAGTTTAAAGCGAGCTTGCTAACACGATTGATTACGAGGTAAGTGACGATGTCAGTAGGAGCCATTTCAATATCAAGTTATAAGGAGGGCTATATTTTCCACATTACACAGTACAATATTTTTTAGGTCTTTGATTTGGGACTCAATTCTGAGAACCACACGTGGAAGTAGCCCCAAATTAAAGAAGTTCTGCTTCATTCGTTTTGTCAAGTTACTTACCATAATAATTTTATATCGATTTGAAGTTAGTAAGTATCGTATAGGGGAATTTGTCACGTTTTAGGCTTTTTTGTTCAAAAAAAAAAAAATTACTTTAATTTAAAAAATTAAGAATCACAATTCCTTTGATCTGTTCATATAACGTTTCCCTACATAAGCAACAGTTTCACTTTTACATTCACCAAATGATTTTGAACTCGGTTTATTTTGTAGCAGTTACAATAAAACTGTTGAACTCCGTGGCGTATGTTTTACGTGGAATATGACTTATGATAATCATACGCCACCATATTACAATATAACAAAAGAACCTAAAACGTGACAGATTCACTTATACGATACTTAATAACTTCAAACTGATATTAAATTATTATGGCATGTAACTTGACAAACCGAATGATACAGAACTTCTTTTTGGGGTTACTTTCACCTGTAGTCCTCAGAAGTCCCAAAATAATGTGTTACACACGCATGTCATTTTAAGTACTTATATCGCTAGCTTACAATATCATACTGATGTCATGTATTACTAAAGAGGTACTTCGTGTCATTTACCGCTGGGTGATTATGTTAGCACCCTTCTTTTAGCTATATTTGGTAAGAATGCGAAAACATTTGTGAGCTAATATCATTTAATGCGATTTGCGTCTATCCATACCAAAAATTATTAATTTTCCTTTTTTACTATGATTGAAATTTATATTTTGAAACCATCAGATTGATGATTGCTCGGTCGACTACTTGTTGTTTGTCAAAACTCCAAACAATTAGGCTACCGTCACACAATTTCTGGAACAACTTATGTCTGGATATGCAAGGCTCTACTGTATACATAGTTGTATATACGTGGTCTCCAGTCCAGCACTATCTCGTGGACCATTGGCAGACTTCCGACATTTCACATTAGCGCTGTACAACACTTCCTTATCAGCTGTTTTGGAACTGTCGCTCAATCAAGTGTCAGCTTTTTTAACACTGCTGATCCCACACGTTATAGTCAGCTCTCAACAACAATTGGTTTCCTTTGAAGAATCAACTGATCTCCATCATCATCAACACTACAGTACAACAGCAATAACAACAACTAACTAATAAGTGATGTACTCGTATTGCATTCAATTAAATTTCTCGATTGTCCCAATTATTTATGCAATAAACATGTTATATTAGCCGTCAACTTCCTATCAATGGCTACATTTTAGCGTCGTCCGCAATCGTTTTGTGTAAACTTCTAATGATGGCATTTTTCCATGGAATCGCTGGTGTTGGTTGGTTAGTGGTTGGTTGTTGATTCACTCCGTTCATTCATACTACGTACCACCAACAGCTAACGACTTTGGCGACGCTGAACTATGAAACTCAACTAACAAATCCAAGTGCCGACATCACACATCAGTTGGATGGATGGATGAGTGGACGGACGGACTGGTTGTAGACACATCATAATGATATATGAAGCGCGAAAACGTTTTTCTCTCGCTCAAATAGCTATAAACTAACACCATCGCCGCCGCCACAACCAACCACCTCCACCGAAACCAACAACAACAACAATCGTGTGACGAAAAAGCGCAAATGAAAAATGTGTTTATTTTTGTTGTTGGCTTTTGCATGTGCGATCAATGAGCCACTGACCTAAGACAACGCAGTTTGCATTGCGATTGCGGCGGCGAGTGACGGACGAACGATTACGTTGAGAATTCGCGTTGTTGCCATATCGTATCGGATTGGTTTTTTGGGTAGTCGTCGCCGCTGTTTGTGGTTGCTATGTATGCTTAGCAGTGTTTGGTGGTGTTGTTGTTCTTGTTGCTGATATTACGTTTTTGCCGGCTTTACTAATTTAACAATTCGCCAGAGACGGCATAATATTCTTTCGGTTGGATATTAAATGACAAGTTTATTTTTAATTCTTAGCTTTTTTCAACTGTTCAACTGAAATTCATTAAAGCTTTTGTTTCGCTGACTTAATACGTTGACAGTTTCTGCTTCGATTCGTATTGTTTTTCTTTGATTCTTAAAGCTGCGGAGAATTAGAATTGCAGCATACAACATGCAATGTTAAGGGGGCTTAGAAAGTGACTTTTTAGGGATTAACAATGACTATTGGAATTCCATTGAACGAAACAATTTTTATATATGATTCGGTTGGTTTTTATTAAGCGGCAACATCGTTCATCATCGTTCATCATTAATCGTTTCACTAAGGGTTTATACTTCGCAGTAGAAATTTTGAATACTGTGAAATCTGGTTATTAGATAACAGAGTACAAAATTTTACAACTCATTGATTTGGAACTCAATTCTGAGAACCGCACGATAAAGTAGCCCCAAAAAGAAGAAGTCCTGCATCATTCGTTTTGTCAAGTTACATGCCATAATAATTTAATATCGCTTTGAAGTTAGTAAGTATCGTTGTAAATAACTGTTGTACTCCGTGGCGTATGATTTATGTGTAATATTATTTATGATAACCAGGGCAACCGGAAATATGCCCTAAAAATCGTGTTTTATGCGCATAAAATATGACCTGAAAAATGGAAAAAATGTCCTAAAAATCAACAAAAACATGCCCTAAAAAATTAAAGTCATACAATATTTTTCATATGAATTAGAAATATTTTTTTAAAAATAAAAAAAAGCTTAAAAATTAAAAAAAAACAATAAATTCAGACTTTGTTAGTAGTTTTGGTAAATTTACATACACAAATGTTAAGAAAAAAAAAATATAAATAAATATTTTCGAGGAAATATTACCCGTAAAATTTTAATGTAGGTCTCCGAAGTCATGAACTATCCCAAATCTATTTTTACATATGATTTATCATTTTCTTTTATTAGACATTTGACCAAAAAATCTTACTTTAAACCACTGTAAACCAAAATTGTGACTTATTGGAGCAAAATGTAGTTTAGGGTTTTGTTACTGAAGTCAAATGCTATTGTTTGATTTTGGTTTGGTTCACTCCCGAAAAAGTGCGTTGCACTGTTTGCCTGAAAATAGACTTTTTAACGTTTCATTAACATTTCATTTTGATTTTATTTTGGAACCTTTGACTCATAGAGGTTATTTGTCTTCGGTGACTCCTAGTCAAGTTTTCCGGAGAATATTTCTATAGAATATTCTAATCCTTGACCTCCGTCCAAAGTTGACTTTTAAGCAGTTTTTCACAGTTGGGCCAAAAATGTCCTATACGGGTGGGATCCGAAGGGTTAAAATGTTCCGAGAAAATATTCCCCTGATTGTTTTAATATAGGTCTCCGAAGACATGAAATACCCCAAACGTATTTTTACAGATTATTTTTCATATTCTTTGATTCGACTTTTGACCAAAAAAATTAAACTTTAAACCACTGTAAAAAAATTTGCGACGTATTGGAGCAAAATGGAGTTTAGGGTTTTGTTACTGACGTCAAATGCTATCGTTTGATATTGGTTTGGTTCACCCTCGAAAAAGTGAAAATTTAAAAGTGTCTTCATTCACCTGAACTTGTTCAATAAGCTCCTATCTATATGGAGCTTTTAAAAATAACTTCTTCACATTAGCAATAGTTTTATTTACGTTTTCATAAAAATTCCTAATACATTCACACGGATAAAATGCCACTATAGCTTTTGCAGCCTTTACCATGTATGGAACTGCATCCGTCACGAAAAGCTAAACAGTATTCTTATTGAAGTTGACGTCCAGATTTTTGATCGCGTCGTCCCACAGTCTAGCAATTGTTGAGTAATTAGCCCTTTCCAAGGCTGCTGTATTAAGTAAAAATTTCTTACTTGCAATTACCTTAATACACCTGCTAAAATGTTTGCCACATTTCTGCCTGTTGCATCTATAGTTTCATCGATTGACATCCATATCAATTGATTTTTTAGTTTTGCTCGTATATTGTCCATGCAGCCGTTGTATAATATTTTTAAATGTTTAGTTCAAAAAAATGTTTCGGATGGCACTTGGTAGTCCGTGTATTCCTCAGATAGTGTTCTTATATTTTGATTTCTCATTTTGTAAAGTGGAATGTCAGCAGACACAAAAGCTCGGCACAGTTATTCTTGAAAATCGTGTTCTTTTGAGAGTCTACCGGAACATTCTGACAAAAATAATTGTTTGGTCTGGTTATTTTCACTTTCTGCGATGTGCTGCAATAACTTTGCTGCAGATTTTAGAATAGAGGAATCCACCATCAGCTCGTAAGTCTGGAAACTTTTCTACAACCGCCTTTAGATATGCTGCTTTTATCGGATTAGCTTTAGGCATTATGTCCAGGGTCGTAATGGGTGGTGGTTGAAAAGCACCTCTTTTTTATGTATTGTTTACTTATTGAATAAGAAAGCGCGTTAAAAGATTTATAAACGTTTAACATTTCACAGTTGTGTAAAACATGATTTGGCTGTTACATTTTAAAAAACCAAAGTTGCAAAGCCACTTGTTTGTACGAACAAAAAAAATAATGTCAAAAACACAAAATATGCTTAAAAAGGGATATTTTTGAAAAAATATGGCCTAAAAAATTTAAATTATGCTTTTAAAAAGGAGGTTTTCTTAAAATTATGCTCCTTAAACTAAAATTTCCCGAAATATGACGTTATGGGTAAAATATGCCAAAATATGTTCTAACAAATAGGTCTCAAAACACTTGTAGGACCATGAAACGTGTTAATACATTACCCATTTGTTAATATCTCGTTGTAAAAAAAACATGCTGTAGCATATTTCCGGTTGCCCTGATGATAACTATACGCCAGTATTTCGTATTTATGTTATGTCATACAAAAGATCCTAAAACATGACAAATTCCCCTATACGATACTTACTAACTTCAAATCGATATTAAATTATTATGGCATGTATGCTATGTGTGCTGTTGTTCCATAAGATACATCTGTGGCGCAGTTCTGGGTAAAAAATCTTTTAACATCTTAAAATAACGATCCCCATTGATAGTTACTGTTACAACGTTTTCTTCAAAGAAGTATAATGAATAATGCAACTCGCACCACGCTGATTCGTTCAGGGTGCAGTTTCGTCTCTGGTTTAGATTCCCTTCATATATGGCAATTTTGCAAACTAGCTAACAACATCTACCTTCACTAGGCGAAAAAATCCATTAGATGGTTATTATTTGAACGTCACTTTGATGACTTTCGAGATCGAACGACCTTAGGGCTAACTTATATTATGTTAATCTCCTTTTGCTACTGCATGTTTTGTATTTGTGTTGGAACATGCCTGTTAAGGTACAGAGTGCAGACACTCTTAAAAAAGTTATCTGTATATCTCTTGAGTTGAACCAGGAAGACCTTCTCGTTTTCAAAATATTTGAACCCCTGAAACAACCTTTTCTAATTAGCTCTCAAAGTGTAGTCAGCAATTATCGAAGTTCAAAGAAAAGCAGTTTGGCATACCGCATTCAAAACAAACTGAGGTATGAGTTATGTTCAGATACTATAAAGATCCAGACAGTTGTGTGCCGTTTTGAAGGGACCGCATATAATAGATCATCTTAGTTTATCTAACCACTGGCCGTTCGAATTGTAACATATGAATGGAGCTCTAAATATCATTCGTCTTAATTAATAGCACACTTTGCCAACATAGCTTGTCATCATGCCCTCCAGTTTAAGCCTACTGCTTTCGTACTCCTAAGCATTGTAAAGTTTAGGCTTGGGAGGACGGCATCACTTTTCATTAAACCCTCTTTAACGGTAATGCGAAATTCGCACAAAAACATAATTTTTTTTTTGTTCTTACAACTCCCACTACATTAATTTACAGTACCTTCCAGACTTGCTTTCCTCTGACCAACCGTCAGTTAGTCTCCAGCATGTCGTTGCTCGCATGCTAGGAATATCTGCAAATGACACTCACTTGTCTGGTGATAAGTCATAAAGTTATCACTTGTCACTAGACAATGACAACTAAGAGTTCTTCCAGTTGACAATTTGGACAGAAGAGGATATGAACTAAGCAGGAGAAAGGGCTAGAGCAGTTGACAGAAGGTTGTAGGTGTTGTGATGGTGACTCTGTTGTTATACCACGCTAGTCGTTGAAACGAACATGTTGCATTGCCGGGATTAAATAATAAATCCACGTGCCACTGCTTTGAGTAAATAGAGCGTTAAATGTTTACGAAAGCAGATGCAGCAACAAAACTGAAAATGGTTCCCCCTACACAAATACCAATGCTATTAAATGTAATTGCATTAACGACCTTTGGTTGGGGGTTTTCTTTCCCTTGCATTGTTGTGTTAGCAATTAACATAAATTGTATGAGATTTTACATGTTACCTCGTTCCCCCTCAGTGCGTTGCCATCTCCCCTTTCTGGATTCTTTAAATCCCTGTGAGTTTTTTGATAGTTTACCAAATAAATGGCTGATCTTCTGACACCATTTGTAGGAGAGATTCCTTCTCCTCCTACACCAACAATGGCAACGGCATCATCATGTTCTTATTCAACTTTAACCTTAACATTTCCCAGCGTGTGCCATTATAAATAAACGTTCATTTGTGTTTTTCGTTATTTTTTGCTTTTGTTACTTGGAATGTTTAAATATCTTTTACCTTCCGGATTTTGTTGGATCATTAAGCTGCCAAAAATGGAAATTGAGAACAACATGTTACATTTTGAAGGGAAACACAAGACGCTAAAAGCAACGAGGGAGGTTTGACAATGAGGGTTGGTGATAAACAATGATTAAAAGAACAACTTAGCAATTGGAGACTGTGATTGTTGGAATATCAAAGATAACAAAATAAATGTGACCTATTATTTGTATCATCTCATACAGAAGATTGTATTTTCAGCATTAAAACCTTTTTTCAGCATCCAAACATATGGATTGATTACGATAATACAACAGACGAATTTCCATTTTGTATTCCGTGAATGAGATGGCGCTGGCCTTGGCTTGATGGTTAGAACAAGCGACTATCATGGACTAAATGCGTGTTAACGTAGCCATTCATCCAAAAATTTACCTTGCGGCGAAATTTAGGTCACTCTTCATATTGTTTCTAAAGTTGTCATGGTAATTTGACAATACAATCTTTGTAGAAGATATTATTTCATTATTATCTTCCAATCCTAATGAAATAAACAGGTGTTGTCTATACGGCAAAAAAATATATATGAAAAGTAAAAAAATAATAAAAAAAAAAACTCTGAAAACTCTCCAAAATATGCTTTTATATGCATAAACTCCCAAAACATGCCAGAAGGGTTGTAATATGCATTTGCATATGCAAGTATGCTATTTATACTTTTGTTGGCCCTGGTAATGACCCTAAATGGAGGTCAAATGTTACAAATTTTGTACCGTATATAGTTCACAATAAATAAAACTAAACTAGTAACTACCTATGTATACGTTTAGTATACGCCTTAAGATTGCCCATCACAAAAACCTGTTGGTTTGGCTCATTCATATGTCGCTGGTGTATTTTCGATAGTACAATAACGATGTTTCTTAATTAGCATTAAAATGTTTTAATTTATATCGACTTCAACAAAACTGCTTCTTAAGTTTCATTAGAAATCAACTTCTACTAATATGTCATTAATCTTACAAATTGCCATCAACAAGTGATTTATA
This sequence comes from Muscina levida, assembly GCA_964034835.1. Lineage (NCBI taxonomy): Eukaryota > Metazoa > Arthropoda > Insecta > Diptera > Muscidae > Muscina > Muscina levida. The sequence goes on along the minus strand of OZ035880.1, from coordinate 64,589,153 downwards.
ATGAAACTTTTTACACGAGATTAACTCCTTCACATTGTTATGAAACAAATTAGTCTCGGACTTCCTACACCGCCTACGTATTTTCTACAGATGTTTAAGCTACGCGAAGATGACAATCGACAATGTTTTATGTCATAGCAGAGAGAGCCATGGGTACCAAAGTTTCCACCATATACGGCAAACAGAACAAACAAGAAAACCCCCCGAGTCAAACATATTGCCTATGCCTCAGAATCGGATTTCATATATAGAATAGTAATAACTACAACAACAAGCTTGCGGGGCAAGGAAATATTACAGTGTTGACAACTACAGCACATCATAACACATTGACTTTAACATATTGTCAATAAAATGTTTGGGGCGTTCTTGAGGTTTATGTCTTGTGCTCCTCCTCACATGGATGTTGTTACAAAATTTGTTTAAATTCATGTTTTTTTTTTAATGTAAATTTATTTTTAATTTTAGTGTTATTTTTGGTGTGAGTGTCTGTGTGTGTCCCTTCACGCAACATTATACTTGTACAAATGGGTGGCAAAGGTATTCTGAAAATACATTAGGGTGTTCATAGATCGGCGCTCTTGTTTGTAGTTGAAAACCGCAAATGCGTTGTAATAAACTAAACAGACTTAACATCAATTTATGAGGGTCGACACATCCATTGCTGTGCATATTTAAATATTCATAAATTCTTTAGTGGAGCTTAACTGGCTTAGCAAAAGTTACTACAACAAGTAAACTTGTTTAAACAACCTTTAGTTGGCACTTCTTTTAACACTTGAAACAAGCGACAGGCAAATATCAAAACAGACGGATTTTTCCTATGTACTTGCCTGGAGGAAAGCAATCAGCCAGTCAGCCCCCACTGTCAGCTGGTAATGCATCATTTGCAAATGTTTGTTTGCATTGCCAGCGAATAGTAAGTGGTGGCATCTTTAGTACTGTCATAAAAATACAATGTGTCGGATTTTCGCTAGAGAGATAATAACTTTTATACCACAAAGAGGAAATCATTTCATTTGGAGCACCAAATGGAAAATTAGACAACTAAATGTTTTTGTTTGAAAATGTACATAAATTAGCATGAACATTAAATGACGGTTAAAGATATGCCAAATTGGCATTATATGGCGGTAAAACAAACAAACAAAGAGAAAAACTGATTGACATGGAAACAATATCGAAGTTTAACTAAGCACTGACAGGTGCAGATAACTGGAGTAGAAATTGAATGATGTATGTAGTTTTTTAATGCGGACAAATTAAAAACAAGTCGAACAAAGTGTAGGTAATTAAATTTTTAAACAAAGCTGAGATTTTTGGCAACATTTATTTGACTTTTTTCGCAATTTTGCAACAAATATTTAATGAACCCGAAATTATAATTTGTTAAAAAAAATTCTGTTAAATAACTATTTAAATTATTATCGCAAACAATTTGAGTCTTTACATACATACTTATTATTGTTTTGTCAGTTTATCATATGTTGCCTGTAAATAATATCATATTTACTCTGTCATATAATATATCAGCTGTTGCTGACATTCTGGAACATTGTCTACTGTAATTAAATGTCATGATATAACATTGTGCTTTTCATGGGAAATTATTATTCCGAAAATTAATTATATTACTACTTTTATCATTAATGGGTTGTTAATTTGCGATAATAGCACATTTGTTTACGAAGAGATACATTCAACAAAAAACAATGGTACAAAATTTGTAATTTTCTGCTATATATGCTACTTTTACTGTTGTTTTGTTTTGTTGATCTGAATGAATATGATTATTGTTAGATTTCAGATTCCATTAAGTCGTCCAAAGTTCATAAATGAAGCGATAGGCAAAAATTTTCGTCAGCGATATTATTACTACAAATTTACCGGAAAGGCGTAAGGATTACATTTCCATAATTTTGTCCACAGTTGATCAACGAAGAGATAAATGAAAGTGTTTCTTATTAAGAGGCAAACTATTTTATTTGACTCTTTTTAAAAAAAATTCGACGATGTTTTGCATGGACTATCGCCGATGTCTTAGTGACCCTATAGAAAGTATCGTTACATATGAATTAGTCACCAACACTGTCCTTAGGAACAATTAATGTATAACAATATACTAATGTTGACGTGGTGGGCAACGTGTTTGCTTATATAAAAATCTACGTCAAGTTAAGCGACATTATCGCGCATCAGGTCGCTCATGATTTTGTCAACACTAATATAAAAATTTCGTAGACGATTTGTATGAAAGATCACCTACGTGTCTTCAACGATTTGGTATGGTCATGCACTTATCCTTGAGGAGGTCTTAAAAACGCTTTCCATTAGGAAACTTTACAATATTTGCTGCTTCTAAAAGCGGTATTAATTTTTGTTCTACGGTCAATTTTAAAAAAGATCGGTTAAAAACTACTCCCATCTTCCATACAAACTCCCCCTGTTTTAGGTATGTCTCTGCAATCACAGCCGTAGTTAAAATGCTATCGAGCTGAAATCGAATTCGAGCTTGAGTTCTGAGATAAGCAAGATCGGTCAAAAACTACTCAGACCTCCCATACAAATTGCCCATTTTCCCACGACTGTAGCCGAAGTAAGGGAGCTATAGAGCTGAAATTTGGTATGCAAGCTTCTATTCTCTAAGCAGGGATTACTTTCTAAGATGAGCAAGGTCGGGCACAAAATACTTCGACCTTAAATACAAACACCTCTTTCTGGGGGTGTTCGCCTCTCTGCCCCCGCGGTTACAGCAGTAGGGTAGGAAATGAAATTTGGTATGAAAGCTTATATCCTCTATCTGGAGGTTAAGTTCAAAGTTGAGCAAGATCGGATAAAAACTATTTACTCCCCTTATACAAACTCCCCTTTTTGGGGGTGTCCGTCTGTACAGCCGTATGTCAGAACTATCGAGCTGAAATTTGGTTCACAAGCTTCCGTCCCCTAAACGGAGGTTAAGTAATTAGGTGTGCAAGATCAGATAAAAACCACTCCCACCTCTCATACAAACACCCCCTTTTAGGGGTGTCCGTCTGTCTGTCCACACTTTCACAGCCGTAGGTTAAGACCCATCAATCTGAAATTTGGTATGCAAGCTTCTTTTTGGGGGTGTCCGTCTGTCAGGTCATACAAAAAATTCAAGCTTCGTATTCAACATTTCAATAAATAAATTATGGACGTGACAAAGAATGGACGTGATAGGCTTAAAGTAACGTCCAACTCTCATACAAACTACAATTTTTTTGATGCACAAAGTTTAAAAAAATCAAGTTGCCGTGCTAATTACTAATTTTGTCACTATTTTTACGAATGGTGAAGGGTGTCTGAGCTTCGACATAGCCGAAGATAATTACCTTACTAGTTTTCCACAACATTTAAACTTCTTCTACTACGTGTATTTCTTTTTTGTTAGTCGATCTTACAGTACATTATATTAATTTACGTTAAGTGTATCGAAATGATACAACAAATTCGGCTCAAGATCAGAAAAGTGTTATTTATTTATTGTTTGATATTTTTGGTCAAATTCAGTGTGTCACGCACTACTACTTTAATTTTTAATGCAAATCTTGCAATCCACTGAATCCGACCCAAACACTAGCATATTTCGATTGCTAGGCTTATGACGTTAGCACGTCTTATTGCGCTGAGATACAAGCCCGAATTAAAAATCCGTAAATGACATTGCAATCTAGTTAAAACGGATTTAAACAAATATTGTATATTTTCTAACGCTTAACCGTTCATCTGACTTTGACTGGTATACTGCAGCACTCATTGATAGACAAAATCATAAATAAAAACAACCCACGAAACAAAATTTCCCGCAAAATCCAAAAAAAAGTCCAAGAAACCAGTTTTGTTTTGTATATACAAAAAATCGATTTATATCCAGAATTCGCATGGCACTGATATTATTAATAGCTTTAATCATATTTATTAACGTCTGCCACAAATTTTCAATTAAATCATTTACTGATACGACGACAAAGTCCACAACAGAGCCGCTACAGCACGCGGACGCCGCTCCGCCCCACTCTGCGATGTGACAATTGAGTTTGAACACAAAAACATTATTGACAGTTTTTGCTACAAAGTAAATTATTTTATGATTTATAGGAGATGAAAAACAAGAGAGAGAAAAAACAAATCAAACTTCAATATCACAGGAGAAGTGATTTAATGCCTCCGGGGCCGGCCTCTAATAAATTATATATGTTGACCACTATAGCCGCCGGTTTTCACGTTTAGCCAAAATGAAAAAACACCGCAATTTTCACACTAACGTCACTTCTGGTGCGCTGCAAATGCAACCAAAGGTTCGCTACTCTTTTAATTACTGCAACCGAGTGCGTAACACTTTTTTCTGTGCATGTTCACCTGATTACCAACTTAACGTTTTTGTTTCGCTCTCTCTCTCTCTCGCATAGACAATAACGGTGCTATTTGGCTATTTCTAGTGTTATTAGAAAATCGATGCGTATGTATTGGATTTGAAGAAGCTGCGGGTAATTCCGGCCTTCGTTTGTCAAAACTGTCATATGAGTTATGCGCTCATGATGTTAGCATCACACTATTGCATCGTCCAGCCGACGCAGCCGACTGATGGCCAACTAGTCGCTCAGTTATGGGAAAAGCATGCAAATCGCTTTTGCGTTCGCTTTGGGCTTGAAATGAAAAATGATATGGAAAATGTTGTCAGCAAATACGTAACAAATTGAAAATTTTATGTTTACAATATTTATTTATTTATGACCGGCCTGATTGGTGATCAATTTCTCTGCAGACTAAATGAATGGAGAGGTATTCGGCTATTTGGTTTTCTATTAATTACTTAGGATATATCGTATTCGGTTGACTATTGTGGCGGTTTTGGGAGTTATTAATAGGTTTAAAAATCATAGTTGATACATAAATCTGTTAAAAGTTTGTAGCGATTATTGGTATGACTTTGAAGTTGGAAGATATGCTGGAAGAGTTTCACTACCCAGGATGAAGTCGGAGATTACAATATCTAAATGCATTATTTGCTTATTGTATTCTTAAGAGATGGGATACTTTTATTTCGAAATAGTTTATTATCGAATGACATTTGTTCGATGTCATACATGGCCGTACTTTTATTCTATCGTTTGTTAAGTTTGTGTTGGGTTTTTATATCAGCTTTTGAGATTTGTGTAACTCGAGAATATGAGAAGATATAAAAAGTTGTGCTTACGAACTTATCTCTAATTGTCAGAACGTTGTATTATTGTTTTCGCCCTTAGTCCCAATCCACTTTTGTCTTGGAAGTTTTTATCAAAACTTTATTCATAGTGCATTACTTGGCTGTATTTTCCTTTCAGAAAAAGTGTGATTCATTTAGGGGTTTTGTTTTACACATGCTCTATTTACAAGACATGCGTAACTGGTATCAAGTTGCTATGTTACTTGTATTGAGTATTGTTCGACCATTATTTTTGGATAGATTGACACCAAAACAAAGGTTTCAAATTATTCAGCTGCATTACCAATTTTAGTGTTCAGGAATAAGCTTATTCTTGCATTTATTCTTCTGTAATTTCAGTCAATGGGCCCTGCAATATCTTCATTGTTCAGTGACGAGGCACATTCATTCGATACGTTAATAAACAGAATTGTAGCATTTTGGCTAATGGACTGGTGGTGCCGCACCATGATAACAGATTTTTTGTTGCCTTAAATGAAGTCGGTTTTTGCTTTCAGCATGGCAGGTTACGACATACCCAGCGCGCAAGCCAAATTATTCGCAATATACCGTTGACAATGCTGAAAAATGTGGTCGAACGTTATACCTTCCGAATAGACCAACTACGCATAGTCGCGGTTATCACATTTGTAATAGTAATACGAATTTCATATCCAAAACAGTCAGCCTCTGCTTGAGTGTTATGAAAGCAACACCACACACGCTTGTTTAGCATTCAACACAAAAACAGATATAAGAACAGACAGAGAAACAATGTTGAACGATTGTTGAGAGAGCACAACACTTTCACGTGTATAATACGACAGCGCTAACGCTTCTTGTGCGACCGCATACAAACACACCATATTGTTGTATGCGTGCCTACCACTGATTTAGAACATTCTTTATTTTTATAATTAAACGAAACCAATATCTTTGACCAACATTACTTTTCGCTTAAACTTTTTAATGAAACTTATACCACACGGAAACATAATTATAGCCGTAACTTGTGGTCGCAGCGGAGAAAACACTAAAAATATCCCCAAATCCCGCCTAAATTTGATCATGTCCAGCTATTAAATAACCGTCATCTTCCACTTTTGTCCACCGTTAGCCAATAACACATCCCATTGTAAAAATTTACAACTACAGCTTAATAAACTCAATCGTTATTCGTATATCAATATTCGCCTTAATCAATAGCCTTTTGTCACATTCTTTTTAATCAGCATCCAGAATTACTTGCCCCATTCACTTTATCTAAAACGCATCCTCGCGACTGATAATTACTATAATTATATCACATTAATCCTACTCTCCCTATGCACAATTCCCACTCTTGAATCTATCTCTATGGCCATAGTGATTAAATTTCAATTTTCGATTTTGAATGCCATGAACCAAATCGTGACATTATTACCCAATACTCGTTGGACAATTAAGATATAAGAAAACAATTTCCTCATTCACAACTGTATGCCAAGTGGCTGCTGAATCCCACTTGAATTCTTGTGGTCATAATTCATCTACTTAAAATTGCCTTTTAAGTGAATCAACGCCTCCTTGATGATCTCAGTCCGAACGTGCATAATGGCCGTGCATAATATGTAGAAGATAGCACGGTGGACAGACTAGCCCGCGACAGACGAACGGACGGACGCACTGACGGATGCGACACACTAAAAGGAAAACAAGTCTTAGTTTACAGTCGAACATTTCCATTGATCTGTTTGAAAATTAATTGAATATTCATTTGCATATCAGGAAAACTAACCAGGCACCAAGAAGCCGACCAGCCAGCCAACATGCTGCAATAGGAAACTAGTTTCATTTCAGAGTTGAAGCTTTTACTGCTTGTGATGCAAATATGTTTGAATTGTAATTGCCGTAAAACGCCCCTTTGTAAGTTTCTCCCATGTCTCAAACTGCCAACCTGCAGCTATGAAGTTGCTACTAAATCCCCCTAAAGGCAGCAGGTACAATTTTGTGATGGGGCTTCCCTGGTCAGCAGAGGGTGTTAACCACCAGGCGCTTAAACAATTTAGAAGAGAAACAAATATTTGTTGTTCGCGTGTTGGAATTACAACCAAATCATTTAATACTCGTCAGAAATACATAGAAATGGGCGAAATAAAACCTCAACCAATTTGAAAAACATGTTGAGGTGGTTTACATTGATTTTTATAGACCGTTCAAATGTTAATGGCCTTATTAATTTGTTAAAGAATTATTTAAATTAATTGCATCATTAGTGTTAATCTGAACTTTCACTAGTTTCTACTTTCCTAATGAAGTCGGGAGTTATGGTCATCAAGGGCGCTTGATGCTTAAAGATTGCGTGTTATTCTTTCAAAGTGGGGGGGCTTCTGGCCAGTATTTTGTTATCTTATGAATTTGTAAATTTATAAAAAAAAACCGATAACATTATGTTTTTATTAATTGTTTTTTGTTTTTCTTTTCCTTCTAGGTAAGTAAATTCGGAATGTGAACCAGAAAAGGCATTAGCTTGTAACCAAAACTTATAGTTTATTATTGACAAATGAAAAAGACCATGAACGGTAACAGGTATTTAAAATGCGACATCAATGGTTTCCATGTAAATTAAAAAACCTATTGACTCCCTTTTGTATACCGTCACCCCTACAGGTGTATTTCAATATACTAATTAAATTTACATGTATATGAAGACCGTTTATATTAAAATACCCGGAAGAATACAAGTCAACGATCATGTCTTGTATCAATTACACCCTTTTGCATATAGCAGACCAATTATCACGTAAATTACATAGTGTCCAACCAACAAATCAATTGTCAAAATTGTCATGCGCTTCCCATTAGGCAAAATTCTTGGACATTTCAGAAACTGCAATTTACTTGACATTTATGATATTTGCATGAAGCCAACCAGCACTGTCAGTCTCATAACTGCATAATACCCTTCTTACCTCAAATGTCATAAGATCCTTAAGCATATCAATATTCGAGTGGGCGATTAAGAAAAGAAGTCAACCGGCATAAAAATGTTTATAAATTATGGGATTTAAGCTTAAATACCCCTGGAAAATGGTCAAACAACGATTGATTGATTTACGAAGTGTTGATAAGAATTTGAATAAAATCGACGACAAGAATGAAAAAGCTGCTGGGCTCATTCATGAGCTTGTGCTTTTTTTTGGGAGATGGCACCTAAACTAATAAATCACTCTGTAAATTTTTTATTAATCAAAATTTTTTGTGTCTTTGCATTGTTTTTGGTTGTGTTAGAAACTCTTATCATATTCTTGAGTTTTAATTCAATTAGTAATAGGTCACTTTAAAGTTTACGTTTCTTTTTTGGCATTGGTGTGAATTCCCATGATCACTTTTCCATACTAATGTGAGAAACTGCTATTGAAGTATTTGTGATTAATACTCTGTAGGTGAATCATTCGCTAAAGATTATTGGAAGTGAATCTTAATGATTTACCAATATAATGTTTGCCTACAACTCAGTTTCTATTGAAAATCGTAGCATTGTAAATGGGTTTTCTATAAGGTCGGGTCGATATTGCAATGAATTAAAACAAGTTGTGTATGAGATATTGACAAAATTCCATTTGTATTTAAAAGGTTGATGTATGCCAATAAGTGTGAAATGTAATATCGTTGAAATGTCCGCCGCGCTTTCAGTGTCCGTCTGTCTGGCTGGTGACTACAATAACTCTAGTAAACCTTAACTGATCAGTATGAAAATTTCCCAGTGTTAATATTTTTCAAAATGAAGTAATGGAATTGTAAGTGCGCAGAATAGCTCCACCCCTTCTGGTACGTCCCACAAAAATTACCTATTTTTGGAAAATTTATATTTCTTTCATAACTTTCTAACAATCAAGTGAACGATTTTTGAATATGGTAATTCTAATTATCTTGTAATGGTACCCAAACCCTAGGTTATGTTAGGTTAATTCGGCAGCCACGTTTAATACAACTGACTTGGGTCCTAGTATAAGTCCCGTTGTGATACCATTTTTAAATTGTTCGCACTAAATGTTCCTATTCTGTTCGGTACTGATCAGAGCTCGCAAAATATGCTCAACCAAATTTTACTACGCGGTCTGCTCACTTAAAAGACCGAAACAAATGAGACGAAATCGCTCAGTGTCTGAACAGCAACCATTTTTTCGTTTTGTTCGTGTTCTTGCTCTCAGGTTTCGGGTTGAACAAAACACATGAATCGGTCTCTTACTGACCGCTCGATACGAACAGAACCTTCCGTCGCTCACCTACTGAGAATCAGTAAGTGAGCAAAGCAAGCAAACTGTCCGCACAAAAGGTCTTTATTTTTATTGTTGCTTTGCATTGTGTTGTTGCCTTAAAAATTTCGTCATATGCTTTAAAGAGGAGAGAAGAAGAAAAGGGGAAAGGGGGATCATTAGTGTGCAAATGTGTATGCGTACGTTTGCCTATCCACACGCGCAACACACATACACGCTCAAAAGACCGTTTGAAGAGTTTTTACGAAGTAAAGTGTCTCGAGTAAACCCATGAGCCGATCTAGTGAACAGAAATGCTCGTCGGTTGAGCAAAGAGCAAGAAAAAGAAGAACGAAGTTTAAGGGTTTTTCGCGACAGTTTCGCATCGTGTCAGTGGATGAGTGGTTTTTTTCTGACAACAAGAACAAGAGAGACCAATTATTGCGAGCTCTGGTACTGATAGACCGGTATTGTCTAGAAGTGTCCAATGACTTAGCTATTCTTATCTCAGGTCACCAAAAGCAGAGCAGTGACATAGAAGATGCTCTGTAGTCTCCTCTTCTTCTTCATCGTTGCCGCTTCTACAAAAAACGTTGTAGGGTAGTTTCAGCCTCTTAGCGTGTCTACCAACCAGCCAGTGACCGGTTATTACAGCAATGATGTTTCTCGAGGGACTTTGGACAAGTTCAGCACAAATCGTGTCCTCTGTATATCCATTTTGTTTGGTCGCCGTGCAAGTGGGTTCTCTCGCCCATCTCTCTTTAGCAATGAGGTTGAGGTTTCCCGCAATGGGCTGTTTCCCCCTTGTGTGAGGTATCCCAATGAGACCGTTAGTTCCGAGTTCACGGTTATGGCGGCCCTTGCCAACGTATCGGCCCTTTGGTTACCATATATGTCCCCATGTTCTGGAAGCCATGTAAGGGTAACCGTCGAATGTCTCGCCATCTTCTCAAGAGACGACCAGCATTCTCGAACATTTCTCGAAGTGGTGTATAAGTTCTCTACGGAACTGATAGCCGCTTTACTATCAGTAAGAATATGAATATTGCCGCCCAATATCCCAAGATACTGAATTTACTCTACGGCTATTCTAATGGCCGCTATTTTAGCCTGAACTATGCTAAAGTTGTCTGGTAGTATGATTGCTAATTCTACTCTTCCGAAAAGATTCTACAGCCCGCTCTTTCCTTTCATTTCGAATCCATGAAAATTAGGATGACATCCTCCCAAAGTTTACGCATTATCATTATCATCATAGTAGGACCTATCCGGGATGTTCCTTATAAAACCCGGATCGAAGACAGGTTCTGCTTTGGTGTTATCCAAACCCTAAGAAAACGGAAACCATTGCCACACCCCTTGTGGTACCTTCTAACAAATAACCTTATAGTTTTACATACACATCTTTTTTGTAAGTACAATGAATTCAGTCAAAGTAAGTTGTATGCTTATAAAAATTTGACTCAGTTATGACTATGGACTATATCTCTTGACCTCCCCTACAAAGAGACATATTTTGCGAAAATTAATAATTCTTCTATAAATTCCAAACCGGCACCTCGGGGATAATGCAATTTGATCAGTTAATTTACCTTGAAATAGGAGCAAAACCTCAGAAATCGTAAATAACCAAAATTTTTTTTTTCTTTACATGAAGACCTTTTTTGTACACCCACTGAATTTAGTCAAATTTTGTCAAGGTAAGAATTTATTGAAGGTTGATTTACGAAACGAAAAACCGGACACTTTGTGCTGCAAATTAGTTAAATCTTTACGGTTTTGCTACATGTCTCTAGAGTCTAGACCGCAGGTAGTATGACTGAAAGACAATTGAACTTGCTGCTCGATCTTGTTACATGTCATGGCGATTATCAAATTAGTAACTATGTTCGGGTCGACGGTTTGAGAAGTGAAGGTTGGAACCTACCCTGAGCAGAGTTATGAGCTATTTGGCCAGCTTCTCAATACCCAAATTGACGGCTCGTAACAAATAAGGCAATATTGAAGCTCCAACTGAATAACCCTTTTATTCCAGGCATTTAATAATTTCTAACCTACTGACGTCATCGCTTCCACAAACTTTATAATTTAATAAAATAAACGCTCCCTTCTTCCTATAAGATTTCGGGCCACTTGTTCTCATCTGCCATTAAAATTGTTATTTCTTTAGCGTGCATAATGTTCCAAAAAATCTTGGCTGATCGTCACAATCAAATATCATTTGCAATAATTTTTATTAAGTAATTAAAATTTTGTCTTTCGAAATAATCTTAAGAATTTCCCAATGCCACCAACAACACATTGCCCGCGCTCAGTTGTTCACTTTGCTGCAGCCTCGGTAGTATCTCAGTCTCGGCAAATTGCAGACAAATTATCCAAACAATTTGTCTTAGTTTTATTTTTAGTCGCAAACGCATTCATTCTAAGATGCCGGTATGCGCGTGTTTGTGTGTGTGTGTTTTCCTTCTCAACTCTAAGATTCAATGGTTTTCCTTGGATGCCGCTATTTGGTTACTGTAAAGAAATAACTATAAATCAAGTTCCACACCAGAAACAACGGGGGGTCAGCAGCCGCTTTGGGTCCGGATCGGTATTGTGCGCAATCCCGAAAGGAGCGGACGCACGACGTAAAATGCCGTGCAATGAGAGGAGGGTACTTAGCATTTGTTTTATTTTCATTAACAAACAAGTGTCAAATTAGAAAAATAAACTCCAATCTTTTAGAATTTTAACACTAATGAACAAATGTTAAACGGCTGGCTGGCTGGCTGGCTGGGCTTTATTCCTATGCCTTTCTATGAAATTGCACTGTAACGGTTTGTTATAGTTTTGAATGCCCCACGAGGTGCAGCTGATGTATTTATGGAGATTTCTAAATGATTTACATGAAACATGCCAAATTTCGTAATATTCCGAATATATGTATGCAGGCGCTAAACGCTTATGCAAATTAATTGAATTAATTTGTTCTATAACGTGTAGCTTGTTTGCTCAACCCATTTAAGAGAGTTTGTTGATTGGTTTGAATCTCTCATACAAGATTGATGGCTAAGAAATTATGTTGAAGTTGGGTGTTAATGTCATAAATAACTTGTCCCAAGCCAATTAGTAGTCCCTATGTTTTAACTATAAATCATAAAAAAACAAAGAAAGACAATTAAGCGAAAATAAATTCTAAGGAAATATCTAAAAATAGTGAGATTTTAATCAATTTTCCTATCAGTTAGCCATATGCATTTGCCATATTTCATCGTTCAAGGGGTGGAAAGCGTTGACAACATCACGGCCGTGACCAAAGGTCCCCCCACAAATTACGAGTGTTGACACTTCGAACACAGCGTGTAAACACCACGCCACATGATGTTCCTTTGCATTCCTTGTGTATTCATACCCGATGGTTGTGTGCACACCCTCATCATTTTAAGCGCTTGACATTGCGACAATTGCACATATCCTTCCTTTGCAACGCTTTTCCTCAAAGATCTCAAGCGCATTGCACGGATATCCTTTGAATGTGTTTAAAGCGTGGCCCGTGTGGGATTTGTGCCAACAATTTGATTATTCACAGGATATTATCATAATAACGCATGGCAAATCGGCGATAATAACAGTAGGGTTTGTTATAATATTTGGAAAAAAACATTAATTTTTTGATTAGTAACATATCATAATTGTTGTATTCAAGTGTTTTGCGCATTTGCAAAATATTTTTTTTATTGATTTTACTGATTATTGTGGCAAAATGCTATGCACTATTTGACTTTTCATATATTGAATAGATTTCCACCAAAAAAAGAAACTACAATTACATTTCATATAGCAGAACTAATCTGTGAATCGCAATCAGTGAAAATAAATATTTTGTTGAAATATTCTTTTATTTGCAACCGTTAATTAAACAAAAGCATCGATTATGAAAACGTGGAACAAATTTACTGGACATTTCGTGTTTGTACACAAATTTCATATTTGATTGTTTTGGGGGTAAGCCAAATGAAAAAAAAAATGGTAAAATTGATTGTTTTGTTTTTGATAATCTAGGCTACAGCAACGACATCGCTAGTTGCAGAAACTAATATTTAGGAATGATGATTGTCAGTAGTGATTTCATTTAGAAGTGCGAAAGTGTAATATTTGTATACCATCACCCTTAGGGATGATAGCGTATACCATTTGATACGAGAACCAGTACAGAAATTTCAGTCAAGTAAGCTGTCTGATAAATACCACCACCCAAAGTAAGATATTGTTTAAGTCGTAATTATTGAAATTAACCGATTTTTAATAATAATTACTTATGTATTTTTATTTGCCTGCTTGTAAAGCTTAAAAGGTTGTAGATAGGACTTTCAGTCATACTACCTGCGGTCTAGATTCTAGAGACATGTAGCAAAATCGTTAATATTTTACTAATTTGTATAGGAGGTACCAGCACAAAGTGTCCAATTTTTCTTTTTGTAAATCAACGTTCATATAAATTCTTACCTTGGCAAAATTTAGCTAAATTCAGTGGATATACAATAAAGTACATGCAGACCTTTTTCGGTTATTTATATGGGAGGTACCATAAGGGTTGTGTCAAATTGTTTGGATTTCTGAAGTTTTGTCTCCTATTTCAAGGTAAATTAGCTGACCAAATTACATTATTCCCGAGGTGCCGGTTTGAAAGTTACTAATTTTCCCAAAATAGGTCACTCTGTACAAGAGGTACCAGAAGAGGCCAATAGTCAATATTCATTCCCCAGTCAAATTTACAGTAACATTCATTTTACGCAATATTTGACTGATTTCAGTGCACTTACAAAAAACTATAAAGGTCAGTTCGGTCATTTGTATGGGAAGTACCAGTAGGGGTGTGTCAAATAGTTAGGTTTTCTAAGGTTTTACCTCATTTCGCAAGATAAATTCACTGACCGTATTGCATAATCCCAAGAATAGTGATAATTCCAAAAATAGGTTATTTTGTATGGAAGGTACCAGAAGGGGTCAACACATATAGTCAATATTCATTCCCCAGTCAAATTTTCAAGAGCATACATCTTACGCAAAATTTGACAGAAATCAGTGCACTTACAAAAATGATATGTATGTCAAACTATGAGGGTCAATTTGGTCATTTGTATGGATGGTTACAGAAGGTGTGTGTCAAATAGTCAGATTTTCTAAAGTTTACCTTCTCGGTTTCTTAGGGTTTGTCTACCATAACAAGATAATTAAACTGACTTTATTCAAATATCCTCCAGTTGTCCGTCTTGAAGTTATTGAAGAAATATTAATTATCCAAAAATAGGTAATTTTGTATGGGAGGTACCAGAAGGGGTGGAGCTATTCTGCCCATTTACAATCCCATAACTTCGTTTTGGAAAATATTAATACAGATAAATTTTCATACCGACCAGCCAGACAAAGGGGCATAGCCCCTTCGTCTTCAAAAGTCCTACAACAAATTTGGTCTTAAGATACTTGGGTTCTAACTCGTCTCCTTTAATGCGTTACACTTTTTTTCGTATTAACTGATGTATACTCTCATCCCGAAGGGTTATATTATAAAAAGTGTAACGCATTGAAGGAGTCTTGTAAGCCCCAAAGTTCGATCAAATTCGAGTCATGACTTTTTAAGTCCTATAAGCCACGTCCGTCTGTCTGACTGGCTGATATTGTAGTATGGAGATCCTTAGTAACAAGATTTGGATACACTTTCAGGAGCCGACAAATGGTAGGGATATGGTGGGGGGCAAATGGCTGCCCATCGTGATCACAGGTAATGAGGTAGGAGAAAAAAATCCACAACAAGCCCTGAAACTGCACCGGAGTCGCCCATAGATGGGTAAAATTTATAACTGACCTCACTAATTTTCCCCTTCTAACATTTATCCGAAACATTCTTCTTCTTTAATGGTACCAACAACAGAAATTTATCTGTCAGTAACCGCACGTAGAAAAGTATTCTAAGCGATAGTTCGTGGTCGAAAACATACTACCTCTTATCTTCACTCTCTTAGGATGATTCCACACAAAAAAAAATATTTATAAAATTAGGTTCCACTCCTCTAGCTACCCAAAGGTGCTCCAAGAGGACTTAAATGTGTTTTCGAATCCCAATACTCTTGGAACCCCAATGGTTTCTCAAAACATATCTACACATAATGTGGTCCACAAAAATTTTTTTCTGATCTGATCTGTTGCTGTCGTTTTTGCATCTAGAAGTGTACAATTTATGTCCGACCACCACTAATTTTTCCCTTCTAACGTTTTTCCGAACACACCTACCCCTTATTTTCACCACCTTAGGGAGATCCCACACAAAAATTAAATTATTGACTCCTAGAGGAGTATGTATGGCCGACTCCCAGTACTTTTGCAACCACAATAGATTTTTCGAACGTATCTACCCTCTATCTTCAACCCTCTATGTGGTCCCCATTTTTTTTTTTTTTTTTTTAAATAACCTCCTTCGCTCCCATTTTGCACCCTACAAGGGTAAAATGTATGACCAAAAACCACTTATTTTTCCCTCCAAAAATTTTTCCCAAACATATCCACCCCTATCCTTTCCCCAATCTCAAAAAATTGGGGGGTTAGCTTATATGTTCACATATCTAGAATTTTCACTTCAATGCTTACGTATTCGTATTTTTCTCAATATTTTAGAATAAACGCTTCTGAACTCTAGTGCTTCAATACCTATTGTACTTTCAACAGTTTCAAGGACAGACGGCTGATACGGCGGACATGTTAAGTTGACCCCGATAAAGTGTTCAGTAATAAAACATCTGCGCCCTATTTAGATGACATCATGGCCATTCACTATACACTCTCGCCTTAAACATTCGTACTTGTTACATTGTTGCATTGCCCCGCGTGACTTCCGATGAATGTCTAACTTATTTTACAATGTAAATGATGTATGTTTAAAATGCCCAAAGAAGATATGAATTACAAGTGCATTTCTTCAACCCACTACTGCTGGCCAACTTCACTATTATTTTATATATAGAATTGCATTGGCATGAAATCTTAGTACGGTAACGTCTGGGACATTTGACTACGTTTCTAACACTTGTCATCATTTATCACAATTGTAAAAAAATGAAAAACAAATGAAATTTTTCGGGGATTTCTGTTAATAGAAATGTAGGTTGCGCATTGTTAGATGAAACATCATTTTTCATTTTCCGATGTTTCTTCTTCTATATTTGTAGACTGGGGGGACAATGTGAAAAATGAAAGTTTTGGAAAAAACAAATCTTACTTCGAAGTGGTCACACACACTCAGCATTAGGCGAACACTCTGTTCGTCTGTTAGAAGTTTCTATTCATTTAAAAAACAATTTGTTTTATTCAAGTTACACTGCAGCCTTTGCCTCGCCACTGCAGGCGTAATGCAGCGTAACATTGTCATCAGTAGCTGGGTCCACGTTCTGCAGCAGATTTAGAAGTAACATATAGTTGCGATAATCCCTTTCACAGTTTAAATCTAAACAAATCGATTATGTTCAAACATAACAAAACAAGAGGCGACACTCAAACTCATCCCCCATCACTCTCTCCTCTTTACTACAGCGAAACTAGGTTTTGTGAGAACTGTCAATTGTCGTTGAGAACAAATCATGTTTCCTGTCGGGTATCATTATGTCTACAGATGACAAGCGCAGTTATGTTAATTTTAGAAAGTGCATTTTGATTAAATACATTTGAGAGTTTGTTAACTATGTCCCCCCGCTTAAAACAGCTTAAATAATTATGATGGATTATGCTGACTATGTAGACATTTATCATAGGAAGTCTAGTGTCCGATTCTGGAAGAGATCTTATCCCTTTTAGCATAGCTTCCAAAAAAGGGAATACAAGAGAGGCAATTCTTCTATTTTCACCAGTCGCAGTAATTATTCAGAAATGTTGTAAGCAATTTGTTAAATCAGAAAGAAAAAAAACATTACATGTGTACTCAAAATAGGTCAATTCGTTGTAGGTTCTTGGAATGTTTTCCAATCATAACAAATTAACCATAAATTTCTGTAAAGAATTAATGTTCTAAGTAATCGTGCACAGTTTTTATATTAAGTGTACACTCAGTAACACAAGTATTGTGTGTGTTTTAATAATTTATTACAAACCAAACTTGTTTGATTGCCAAAATCCATTTGAACAATTTTTATGTTAGAAAAAATACAGTATTTCGTTTCCCGGGGTTATCACCATCGAAGCGTTATTGATTGATAATTTTTTTTAATTATTCATTTATCAGTTATATATTCATGAATTTTGGTTTGTTAGAAATTTGGGAAAACCATATGGCTTTTGTTAAAAGGAAGAGAATGTTAATTAAAAAAAAAAAATTTGCGGCTGAACTATTACAAAATAGAAAAAATCTAAAAAATGTAATTTGATTTAACAAAAATGACAGATGTCAAGATTTCCTTGGATTGTTCTCATATGCATTAAATTGGTCTGATAATAATATAAAATTAATATTATTAATATTTAGATAAATAAAATATTTTGATAGAGACATGTTATATAACATATTCGTCACTGCGCCGACCAAAACAGTTAAGTGGTTTTAAACTACTTTTCAGGAGAGCCAAAAAATTCGGTTAATTCTGAACATATCTCATATATTCATCAAATTACTCATTTGATAACTTCCAAACCAATTAAGATATCACATAAGGGATTTAAGGATCAACGTAAAAACACAAGAACTTGAAAATTGAAAAAAAAATTCGGAAAATTACACATAACTGATTTGGTCAGCACAGCCACTACTTATATACGATTTGTGTATTTTTCTCAAACATAACAATATTTTCGATTAAAAGACATCTTCAAATCTAAACGATATATTTAATTGCTTGGAACAGAACTGCGTCAGGTCATTTTTTGAATAACCCATTTGTGCCTTTTTCAAATACTGCAAACTGAACTATTTTGCTTAGCTTGAGACATATTTTTACCGTGAGTTAACAATCTGACTATACTCATTTACAAAATAGTAAAAATATTTCCAAACAATTTTTAATAACAAACGAAAAAATTAAAAGCTTTGTGAGTATTTAACCTATGTCAAGCATTGGTTGCACAATGAGTAAATTATTCAAATTTTTCGAGGAAGGCAATTTTCATATCATATGATCGATGACTATATTTATATCCACCACCATTTCGTCAATAATAATGCTTAAAATGTAGCCATGCTATAGCTTCTTTGCCAAATAAATTATCTAATGTTTAACAAATTAATTTGTAGATTACTCAGCTGCCAACATTGTCACCCACAATATAACAGCTTTCCTAAATGAACGTGACGAAATGATTTTCTTCGTGTCATCAGTAATTCTTCATTTAGCGACCAAAGCTTCCAGACCAAGTTGCTGTGATCTCTGCACACAAGCCAAGACACTTCATAAAAATGAGTAGAATAAACAAGCAACACTGTGGTGTTAAAAGATCCCTGTAAATTTCCACAGAAATATTCTAATAGATGGATTAACGAACGTAACACCCCACGCACATCTACTATGTCCATGATGAGCACACTTCATCGTCATTGCGCGAGACAAAAAACTCCAAAACAAAACGATGATCATAAATCTTGGGAAAAGTGCAGTGAGTCAGAGAGTGTCATGCAGCAGGCCTGACCAAGGGAGCTTTATGTTGGTGAACATTTGCCTCGTGATTTTTTTACCACTCAGAAAATGACTTTAATTCTTGGTACAAAGTTTATTTAGCCTAATATTGTGCCTATCATCATTATCATCAGCAGCGCACACGCTATCGTGTGTGTCTTTGTGTTGGCAGCTGAATCAAAGGCGAAAAAAACAAATAAAATATTTGTTGTATATAATCGAGTGGACAGGTGTTGAAAGCTCCAACTCATATTAAGATATCTCTCGGTTGAAGTCACGCTGTTGCCTGAATATATTTAAAAAATTAGAAAGCAGTTACATTATCTACATACAGAACCCCATGGAAAAGTTTGTCATCCAATTAGTAGCGACAATGCTACATTCCAAAGCTAACAACGGTGTGCAAGAATTAGGTGATCAATTTGAATTATTGTTTGTTTGGGGCGAGGAATTGAGGGGGGCATGTTCTTTGTTTTAATGCCCGTGCATTAAATTGATTATGAATATGTATTTGATGTAAAAGTTATGACATTTCAACATTAGCATTACAATGAAACGACAAACTGTGGGCGAGGAGTGTTGTTAGAAATTATTTAGTTGTTGTGTAGACTGAAAATAGAGTTATACTAGCACAATGACAACAACATAAATTAGACTATAGTTTAGGTCAGCATATAGAAATAGGTTTGTCATGGCTTAGAAAAGGAATACAGAGGATAGTTAATGCTTTAGAAGAAAATATTAGTTACCAAAATATAAGAAAAGACATACTATTAGAATTTACAACTTGGGAAAATTGTTTACAAGTTTAATTTAAGGTATCATAGGCAATTTTGGTTTAACGCCCATTTGTCCAGGCGGAAGGCGAACGCTAACGCTTTTGTAAAAAAAAGTAAAAAAATTTAGAGGAAATATTTTTTGTAGAATTTTTTTGTTATTAACATTTTTATACCCTTCACCACGCTCATGAACAGTGTGAAGGGTATATTAATTTTGTTCTTCGTTTGTAAACGCACATAAGGAGGAGTGGTAGGTATGACAATATATATATATAAATGATCAGCATCGAAATCTGAGTCAATTTAAATGTGACCTTCTGTCCGTCTGTCTGTCCGTCCCCGCGATTACAGCCGCAGTTTCAGAGATAGCGAGTTGAAATTTGGAATGCAAGCTTCTATCCCCAAAGCGGAGGTTAAGTTCTAAGATGAGCCCACCTCCTATACAAACTCCCCCTTTTTGGGGTTCTGTCACTGCGATTACAGCCGTAGTTTAAGGGTACTCAAGCCGAAATTTTGTATGCAAGCTTCCCTACATTAAGCGGAGGTTGAGTAGTAAGATGAGATGATCGGTCAAAAACAACTCCCAATTCCCATACAAAATCCCTTTTGGGGGTGTCCGTATGTCAGTCCCCGCGATTACAGCTGTAGTTTAAGAGTAATCAAGCTCAAAATTTTGTATGCAAGCTTTGTTGTCCTAAATGGACTCCCACCTCCCATACAAACTCCCCCTTTTTGGAGTTTGTCCGTACGATTACAGCTGTAGTTTAGGAGCAATCAACTTTTTTATTTTTTATGCAAGCTTCCCTACTCTAAGCGGAGGTTGTGTATTAAAATGAGACCGATCGGTCAAAAACTGCTCTTACCTCCCATACAAACTCTCCTTTTTGGGGTGTGTCTCTGCGATTGCAGCCATATTTTAAGAGGTATATAGCTCACATTTTGTACGCAAGGTTCTGTACTCTAAGCTGAGGCTACTTTTAAAGATGAGCAAAGACTAAATTCTCCCACCTCCCATACAAAATTCCCCTTTTTTGGGGTGTCCGCCTAACTGCCTCCTCGATTACAGCCGTAGGCTAGAAAATATAGAGCTGAAATTTGATATCCAGGCTTTTATCCTATAATAGGAGCTTACGTTGTAAGATGAGCAAGAAACTTCTCCCACCTTACATACAAACTCCCCCTTTTTGGAAGTGTCCGTCTGTATGTCCCTGTATTTTATGAGCTTTCGGGCTGAAATTTGGTATGTAAGCTTCTGTCCAGAAGCAGAGGTTAAGTTCTAAGATATAAAAAAACAAGTGACAAAAAATGGATGCTTGAAGCTAAAAGTAACGTCCAACTCCCCTGTTTTGTGGTACAAAGTTTAATAAAATATAGTTGTAGCGCAAATAAACAGTTTTATCACCATTTGCAAAAAGGGTATCCGAGCTTCGGCACAGCCGAAGACAATCACCTTACTAGTTAGATTTATACTTCACCTTATATTTATACTCTCGCCCTACGGGTAGGATGTTATATATCAGTTGATACGACCCAAAAGTGTAACACATAGAAGGAGCCACTTTCGACCCTGTTTTCTTTGAACCAAATTTGATTCACGACTTTTTACGTCGTTTAAGCCATGTCCGTCTGTCTGTCCGGCTGGTACGCAAGATAACTTCCGGAAGATGCAACCAAATGCTTTGAAATTTTGCATGAGTTAATATTTCCCGAAAACTACTTACGGTATTGCAAATAGGCTACATGGCCCCGCACCTTTTGGAACCTCCCATAGAAATACAACATTCCACCCACTTTAAAAATCGAGTAATAATATCAACACACCCAACGGGATCGTACCTAAATTCTGTATTTAGTGAAGCTAATGCAGGATAAAGTTTTGGAAACAGTTTGGAAATCTAGCCACGCCCCTTCTGGTACCTCCCATACAAATGTACCTTTCCGCCGACTTCAGAGATGGAGTAATAACATCATAACATACATTCAACGCGATCGTACCCAAATTCTGTATTTAATAAAGGTAAAGCAGGATAAAATTTTCAAGAAAAAATCTGTAAGTCTAGCCACGCCCCTTCCCATACAAATGTACCACTTCGTATGGGTACATATGGGTACAATATCAATATACCTTCAAATTTAATATTTTATTGATGGTTTGGGTATATGAAAGTCGGCTTTCCCGACTGAAACTTTCTTACTGTTTTTTTATTTTGATTAATTTTTTTTTATAAATACGACCCCGGCGCCAACCCTAATACACGCAAAAATTAATTTTTATTTTTTTTTACTTAAAAAAAAAAATTGATTTCCCTTTGCACCCCATGAATGAGGTATGGGATAGCTTCTCGCGTTGTTGTGAATTAACACGCTTTCTATTTTTAGATTCACAAGTAACGGCACCTACTTGTTTATCGACGAATGCGAACGTCACTGTTTGAGAAGCTCTCACTAGACACGACGATTGAATCGACGCTTAATACTGCGAAGTTGCTGTCAACAAGATTCGAGGGGAGCCGACAATGAAAGAAAATTTTATTTATTTATTTTTTCTTTTTTAAGATGACTGGAGCCAGGTTTGAACCTGCGATCTCCCGCATGGTAGTCGCGTGTTCTAACCACTACTCCACGGCCGGTCCGGCCGGTTTTACACTAGTGTAAAATAAAGCCTTAGAAATTGCCATGGTATTCTTGAGTAATTGCGAAATATCGATTGATGACAAAATAATGTTTAATTTCCGAGGACTTCGAAGACAATCTGTTATGTATAGCCCAATAATCCCAATATTTAATTGTGATTGGTTGTGACGACACATAATCAATAACAGTTTCAGTTGGTTATATCATTGGAAGATATACATTAAGAACTTAATAGCCGCAATATTAGTAAGTTTTTTACTTGCGTCCTATAATAGATAAAAATATTTGTTGGTATTACCTTATAAGTAAGCTCCGCAGACTAGATATCTTAAGCTGCAGTAACACATAATTTCACGTGAATAATATTACACATATATATTTTAAGAGGTAACAGCACAAATAATGTGACCGATTTTCATACTAGTGATATAATTTTGCCGAATTCTTATCAGCGTCCGTCATAGGGGTTATAGTACATATAACTTTCTTTATTTCCATAATTGATAAGTAAAATTACAAATATTGCTGAATGAATGGAATTAATACCAGCTTTATTTTTAATACTCAGGATCACACAGGTGTCTATATTTTTGCTTTGCCAAAGAAATCATAGATTTAAATGCCACAACTTATTAGCAATGGCAGTTTTTCTATCTAGACTTTATTTCTCACCAATCTTCACGTGATTTATATTAATTTAATTAAAATAAAAACAAAATTCACACTTTTATGAGGAACCCGTGCGAATAAACTAATGATTTTTACGCTAACAAATATAATGGTACTGGACTTCCGATCAACACGCTTCACCGTAGTTGTATTATTATTTATCTAGAGATTTTTTTTTAATTAAAAAACAAGTAAATTGATATTTGTTGTTATTTTCCCACCTATGCGAAGGCGAAGAAACAAAACAAAATGTGCTAATTTCGTTAGTCCATAAAAGTGTCGATAGAGATTCACTAAAATATTTGATTTCACACCTAAAACTATGTTATTATGAGACAACAACAAAATATTAAGTAAACAAATATTTCATCATAAGACGTTAAATTTTAGATACGCATCGTTCGTTGAATTAAAAGACGACCGCTTTAAACGCTTACAACCTGTCGGAATTTCTCTTAAATCGTATGGTGTTTTCACACCTTTCGTGTGAGCATTTCTAAAATGCATCACATATGAGCGTTGATACCAATCGCAATACAATTTCCATCAACAGCTAAGAGACTGCAAATATATCTCAAATCTAAGTGAGATATTTGATAAAAAGACAAATTTGTAGAAAAAATTACATCGGCCTTATAAACAGCACAATTTCCTACAGAGTCGACATAATCGCTGAAATCGTGTTTAGTTTAAAAACTTTGGTTTTTTGTATTTATCAATTTACAGCTTTTTCTAGTGGTTAACTATAATATGTTTTATTTTCACAGTTTTTCTATGGATTTCTTTCCAAAGCTGTATCTAAACGATTTCCTCTGATAGAGCTGCTAAAAGCTTTTTCATATTAACAATTATGAGCTGAAAGCCACCAAATGTACAAAAAAAAAGTTGTAAATTGAAAAACGTGTTGGCTGTGTAATTATGTTGATTACAGTTTTCTTGAGTGTAGACGAATGCATGTCAAATTATACTTTATCTGCACCACATTGGTGTGGTGTGGCATAAAGTTTTTTTTTTCGTGTGTTTAGCTGACGGTTATTTTATGGCAGAGCGATGCACAATTTATGATACTTTGGATCATGTGTTTTGTGGTGTGGTAGATATGCTATTCATGTCCAATTTATCAATTACAGGATTTGGTGAAGCAAAACAAAAACAACAACAAAACAGCGCTAATAGGTTTATAACGATTTAAAAATATCAGCTGCAATTAACGCCATAAGTGTCAACGGCGTCTGCATTTAAATAATAAACAATTATGAGTATTGTGTGTATGTGATTTGTTGGCATGGAGCTGATAGAGTTAGTCATATGTATATATCATAATCTACAGCCATTCTTAAATTGTAAGTGGAAATATCTTTACCTTTAGCAAAACAATTATATGCAAAAATTCAGTCATATTCAAAAGTTATCGGTAGCTCTCATATCATCTTATAGTTAGTTTCCATAGTACTGTTGGAGCTGAGTAATACCCTAGCTGAGCTCGGCTAGATTGGCCAATTTTTTTTTCCATGGCCCCTAAAAATTTTTAAAACCCTTGTGTTCCTCAAAAAAGGGTAACATCAGCTTTTGTCCAACAGTTCCAACAGTTTTGAATAAAGCACTTTCTATCCTTAAACAAAGTTGTAGCTAACAGTCCGCTTAAAACCTACTACAGGGTTTTCCAATAAGAGGTGTTATTTTGGTATTAAAAGAAAAATGTAATTTTTTTAGATAAATGATCGGATGTTAATTTCATAATAAAGAGGAAGGTATGCCGTTAATAATGAAAGACAACATCAGCCAAATGGCCACCACGAGCACGCTTACAGGACCATATCCTTTTCATGAAATTATCCATAACCAAATCGCAAAGTGGCTTCCTATGTCCTCGATAGCCTCACGAATTTTATCTTTGAGGTCTTGAATCGACGCTGGTCTGTTGGCTTAGATCTTATCTTTCACGTGGCCCTAAAGTAGGAAGTAGCAAGGTGTTAAGTCCGAAGATCTCGGTGGCCAATTGTGATCACCTCTTCGAGAGATAACACGGTCCGAAAACTTTTCCCGTAAACGATCAATGGTTTCGTTGCTTGTGTGGCACATAGCGCCGTCTTGTTGAAAGTAAACGTTGTCCACATCAATACCATCCAACTCCGACCATAAAAAATCATTAATCATCTATCGATAGCGCAATCCATTCACCGTAACTGTTGATCCAACCTCATTTTCGAAAAAGTAAGGTCCAATGACCCTGCCGGACCATAAACCGCACCAAACAGTCATACGTTGGGGATGGAGAGGCTTCTCAACAATAACTTTTGGGTTTTCCGAGCACCAGATGCGACGTAGCCACCGAGGTCGAAATGGGCCTCATCAGTCAAGATGATTTTTCAATGGAATTCCGGATCATTTTCACGCATTTCAAGAAACCGATTAGCAGAGACACGGCGTTGTTGATGATCGGCCGGCTTGAGTTCTAGTGTTAACTGAACTTTATAAGCCCAACATAACACCCAAGTCTTTATGCAAAATACGATGTAATGACTTTTGTGGAATGCCCAATTCCGAAGAACGACGAGGAATGGACAAGCCTGGGTTTTCTTCAACACTTTGGGCTACAGCAGCAATATTCTCAGTTGTTCTTGAACGACGTGCACGGGTTTTATTCTTCATATCACTAACTTGTCCCTACAGCTCGAATTTTTCCACCAATTTCTGTATTGCGGTTCGACAAGGTGCTTCACCACGACCAAAAAATGCTATAGTTTTGCGAACTGTGACTTAATTTCAATGCGTTGTTAAAGCGTGTATCGTTCCATTTTAAGTAATGGCGTAGTTTCTACTTGTCAAATGTCAAAATAAAAGCGAAATAGCGGGCCACACATAAGTTTTGGGGTTTTAAATGGTTGGACCTATCTTATTTTTCAATTGGTGTACAAATGTTGAAAAAATTTTCGAACGATATTTATAGGGATGCTTCACAAAAAATTTTGCAACAATTGATTGTAATAAGTATCATTTCATCAGCGTTTTTAAATTAAAAAAGGCTGAGTTCAATTATAGCCCACAAAATTTATGCGTTCAGCATGGTTCAATTGCAAAGAATACTAATACAGGGCACCAGGTTTCGTTTACATGACAGCGTCTATTAGTTTTTGAAAAGTTTCTAATTCTTGTCACACATCTTCGTTGTAGGCAAATATATTACCCTATTTCTAAGAAACTTTTTTCCCCCAAGACTCAATATTCCTATAGGCAATATGGACTTTTGCTGTAAGCAACCTATGAAACCAATGTTTTTTTCCTTGAATCTCAAATATTTGTTTTGTTCTAGCCATGTCAATTCAGTCGAACGTCAACCTTGAACTTTTCCGCTACCATTCACACTGTTTGTTTTAACCACGAACTTTTCACCTTAACTTCAATGGACTTTTGAACATCAGCCTTAGCTTCATCAGGTTCATAATCATAATCAATTTCTAAAGAAAATTAACAAACACATGTAAAGATAGGTAGGTAGATTGCTTCTTATAGCTCATGCCATAGCAAAAGGAAATCAATACAAGCTTTGTTTGATCACCATAGGTCATGAATATGATCTTTATTGATTTTGTGTCATTAAGAAACAACAACGCAGTACTAGAGTTAGGCTCCAACAAGTCAATATTACCACCTAATCATCGACGACGCTTGAGTGTCAAAGGTCATAAATTTCACACGTTTCGGAAATACAACAGAAAATACTAAAATTTCACAAGAACTCACCATCGCTAGCGAGAGCGATAACCTATAGATGTGGTTGGGGTAACTGCTTGCAGGTCTCAATGTAAACAATCCTCCGACATTGCTGTGATTTTAAACAAATATTGAAATAAAACACATTTCTTTCGAATTTTATTTGCCCTTTTCGTATATGGTGAGTACAACATTGAAAGTACCCACACAAATTAACCATAAAACGACCGATTACCTATGGCAAAGACGACAACACCACCATTGTTTGCCTCCACTTTGTAGCATCCGACCCGGGCGCTACATTACAACTAAAATGTACCACGATATTCCCATTCATTCATCAATCGCGTGTGTCATCAATGAATGAAAGTCAGCAATGAGTTTTCGTTATTATGACGCGATGTTTTTTATAACTTGGCGCATACTTGTAAAAAAATATGTAGGTATAAAATTAAACATAAATGTAAAGAGCAATAAATGAATGAAAACAAATAAATATTTTCTTAGGTCACTTTCATTTTCAGCAGAAAAAAAATTTCTTATCTGGAAACTCTGAAGTTAGACAAGGTGTCAGATAAATATTACGCCATCGGCTTCGGTCTTTGTAGCAGCTAATGTGTAATTAATTCTTGTTTTTAAGAAAATGACTTACACTTGTAAATAATTTATACGCAATTGTTGTAAGTGATTTTTAACACATTTCTTTTTATGAGTGTAAACACAAACAGCAATAGGGTGCGCGCGCAAGTGAGAAAGATTAAGAGCGAGAGAGAGAGGGCACATTGTCCCACAGTACACAATTACAAGAGCTTGTGGTTTTTTGTGCTTAGGTGGTTGATTCTGTCGACGCTGCTGGCGTGGGCGCCGTGGCTTAGTTGGTTAAAGCGCCTGTCTAGTAAACAGGAGATCGTGAGTTCGAATCTCGCCGGGGCCTTCTTGAGTAATTGCGATAATATCGATTGCATTTTTACTATGTTATTTTTTTTTCTTTATTAAATGCTGCCAAATATATGAATATTAACTAAAACAAACATAATGTTGTGACAATAATGAGGAACTCTGTATTAATTATGTATAAATTTATTTATATTCCAAAATGCGTCCCCAAAGTTTGAGTTTTTTTTTGATGTTATGTCAAAAACCTGATTTCAGATTCAAGTAGAACGACCTCTGGGTGGCTAATGAAAGCAGCTACAAGACCTTTACTTGAGCATGCTAAAATAATTTTTCTATCCGGAACTACGGTGAAAGAGAATTCCTTTCAACTATGTGTGTTTTCAACAAGATGAAGCACATGCCGCGGCTATAGCTGAATTTCGCAGAAAATTTTCTAAAAGGCTCATTTGAAGAAACTCAACCTCTCGTTGGCCTCCCAAGTCACCTGACCTAACTCTACCGGACTATTTCTTGTGGGGTTGTTTTAAACAGGAAGTGTGCAAATCGCAACCGATAAATGTGGATGAATTGACATAATCAGTTCGAGCCAAAATAGCAGTAAGTCTAGCCTCAACTTTGCGGGCAGTAATGAAACCTGTATTAACGAACAGGGTTAATTCAATTATAACGGGTTTCCCAATAAGGATTTGACAACTTTTTTTAAAATAATATGCATAACATTTGAGATATTTCCAATACTTTACAATCGACTTGAAATACAGTCAAAACATTTATGAATGGAACTCGACTTCGTTCATATGGCCACAGCCGACACATCGGCAGCGATCGATTCGTTGGACCCGATTTTCGACGGCTCTGTCACACATTTCAACCGTAACGGCCGCTATTTCGCGTTCAATGTTGACTCTGAGTTCTTGCAACATCGTCGGCTTGTTGGCATAGATCAATGATTTGACGTAGCCCCAAAGAAAATAGTCTAGAGGCGTTAAATCGCATGAACGAGGCGGTCAATTGACTGGTCCAATTCTTGAGATGACACGCTCACCAAACTTATCAAACTTACTGTTCAATAAGTCGATTGTAACGTGTGCTGTGTTCCTTGTGGCACCGTCCTATTGAAACCACATGTCGTCCAAGTCCTTGTTTTCCAATTCGGGTGAAAAAATAATCGGTAATTATGGCGCGATAACGATCGCCATTCACAGTAACGTAACGATCGTTATTGTCTACGAAAAAATATGGTCCAATGACGCCGCCGGCATGCAAACACTTATTTTTTGTGGATAAAGTGGTGATTTATGAAGCACATGTGGATTTTCACCAAACCAAAAACGCATATGAAGAACCCATTGAGCCACAAATGATCTTCTTCACTGAAGATGATTTTGCGATGAAATTCATCATCTTGGCGCATCTTCTCATCGGCTTCAATTTTTGAGTCAGCTTAATCTTGTATGGGTGTAAACCAAAATCTTTACGCAAAATTTGCCATAAAGTGGTATTGGCGATGCCCATTTCTTGAGAACGCCGCGGAATCGACTGATTTGGATCGTTTGCTACGGACGCCTGAACGTCAGCGTTATTCGACCAATTTGTGTCTCACTGGCACGGCATTATCACATAATGAATATATACATTAAATTTTCTCAGTCTCAGTTTCACCACTACAGACATAGAAAGGCATTATCCCAGCAGCGGAAAAGATATTCCTTCAAAGGCTGTTTTTTTTTGCTTGCAAAATGTTTAGAAAATGTCTAACAACCGTGTGAACTTAAAATTTGGTTCTGGCAACGTTGTTAGAAAAGCATTGCAATTACATTGTAATACAACAATACAACAGACATCCGACAATCATGTGAACACAAAATGTTGCCATTATCAAATTATTGTAAGATAATTGCCAAACACTTTTAATTTGCAGATGTGCAAAGTTTATGCATCTACCAAATACTCCAGTGCCAGACAAATGATTAAATTAGCATCACTGTCCTTGTCAGTACATTGCCGGTACATTAGCAGGTCTGATAACATTGTAAGATCTGACAACCGTCTATACATAGCTTAACACTTTTTAAATCCAACATGACAGTGATGATGCCGAAGTTTCATTCTCATCGCTCATCATACTCAACTTGATGATGAAATTGAGACGTGACATTGATCACTTATTAAATAACTATTAATACTGATTGAAAATCAAAAAGAAAAAAACAACTGAGGCAAAAGAATATTCCCCATTTGGCAAGAGACAGATCTGACATAATTGGGTCATAACGCAATAACGAATAATATCAAAATTATTATTCTCTTTTTTTCGACCAGCCCAAATGTTTCGTTCACAAGTGGAGCTTTTAATTACGGGATATCGTACGACTTAAATTTGTGACTGTAAATCACACTCGCGCATAAATAATGCCGCAACACATAATGCCCAATCGGTTTAAGTCAGAGAACATCTTCATTGTGATCTTCTGCAACGAAGCCAAAATAACGTGACTTGCGATTTGTCTGCTCTGTGTGGCATTAGCCTACTGCCTCAGACCAAGTGTTAATGTTACATTTACACACACACTCACACTTATTCTTTTTAAAGTTTAACGTAGTGATTAACATGTTAATTATATTTAGGCGGCTTTGTCATCTTTGATGTGGCAACACCTCTAAGAAAGGTAGATGCAATTTTTCCGCTTTGCGGTCGCCTTTATGCGGAAGTTCACAAGAGAACGCATAAAAGGGATAACGTCAGCACCTTATTGCATCTAACAATACATTGCAGCTTTTACTGAACGTTTAACAGTTTCTGGTCGTTGTTGGAGTAGAAACGTGTTTTGCACTTGTTAATAAACTATCATAACATATCGCTGAGAGTGTTTGCAAACATATGTTAACGCTACAGATTACGGCCATTCGACCAGATATCAATTTTGCACCAAACCAACCTGTTAGTCTGATAACATAAAATGCACTGAAAAATACCCAACAATGTTTTGATAACTGTTAATAATGTCAGACATGAGTTTCAAATATTTTTATTAATTTTTTTTTGTTTTGTTTTTTTTTTGGTATCGTCGCTCATACGTTACAACAAACCCGTTTCCAGAAGTCACTATCACAAACTCCTTTCAGGCAGAGTAGTCAAGCGGCACAATTGGCCACCATCGAAAAAAATTTAAATTTGAAATTAAACAGCGCGACAGCCACATGGCCGGCCGGGTACTCCAATAACAAACCGGCAGACAAGATATTGCAACTGGCCGAACATATGATTTTTGGGCAGTGAATGGCGGCAATAACCTGGTTTCGGTTTTTGTGTTTTTTGTTTTTTTTTGGCAGTTGTTGATTTTCGTTGTTGTTAATAACAATAATAATGGTCATTCCTATGCGGTCATTATGCCGATCTTTGTTTCTCGCTCAATTACAGTCGCTATGTTGGACAGCAGTTTAGCTCCTTTGCCGCCGTGTTTACCACTTGACCAGACTTTATGGACTGTGGCAGAATTTGTGGAACAAAGTAATAAATATTCTGGTGTTTTTTTTTTCATAAGCATAAATATGCATTAATAATATATTTTTTTGTAATTTTGTTTATGTCGTTAACATTTTATGTTGTCAACCATGATTTAAAACAGAAGTTTAACTATAATGCGATTTGACTAAACTGGTTTGCTGATTAGATTTGTATGAGTAATGCAAGCAATACAAAAACCAAAAATACAAACAAACACAAATTTCATATAAGGATTAAGTGAATTTAACAATATCAAGTTCAAGAATTTTTTTACAATTTATGACAATAAATTGTATTGATATTTTATTACTATTACAAATTTTCCCTACTTGCCCTAATCCGGACACAGGGAATCGACCTGCATCATTAGTTTTTTGAGATATCATGAGACCTTCATATACATTTTTTGTAAAGTTTTTTTTACCCAAAGCGGTATTTTAAGAAGTTATATAGCTTTTCGACTAGCTATAAATGGGTTTTCGAATAAGATTGACTTATTTAAAACAACCTTGCCGCAGACGGCTCATGCGATACTCAACAATATATTGCCGAAATCGATTTAAGATCTTAATACGCTATCCGGAGTAAGTTATCACGAGCACTTCATTTTTTATATGTTTTTACTCAAGTATAGGTTAGTACTTAAGAGCTTAAACTGATTGGGTATAGTTCGGTATTTAAATAAGCCATCTTATCAGAAAACCCAACGATAGCTTGATAATAATCTTTATAACCTCTTATATAATATTAAAAAAAAATATTTTTAATTTGAAGGACTCATGATAATTTATAAAACTAATGATGCAGTTCGGTTTCTCATTCTCTCTTCCTCTTGTATTTCCAAATTCGTCATAATTCAACGCCGTCAGTGACATAAAGGTAAAGGTAAAGGTACGTAATCCCGATTTTTTTACCCGTAACTTAAGTTTTTGGGGTGATGGAAGAATTCAAAATGGCCAGCTGGCCATCGCTGTCCTTGCAGAAAGGCAACCCTGTTCCACGCACTCTCACCTTAATTCTCTGGTAGAATTTTCGGGCCTTTACTTCGGAGCAAATCTGTGCACTTATCCTGCCTCTTCTTTTCCGTCTAAAAAGACGAGTTGCCTCTCGTCTCTTCTCCCTAAGCTGTCCACGAACAGCTCTCGTTACCATTCGCTGTAGTTTCGCCCTGTGTGCAGCATAAGTCTTTCTCGTGGTATTACGACATTCATCATCGTACCATGCATCTTCTTGAGACGGCTTTGAGTATCCAATAACGCTTCTCGCAGTCCGTTCTATGGGGTCGGCTATATATTGCCACTGCTGGGTTATATTAGTAGGGGTTGGAGCATTCCGTAGCAACTGAGTTAGGTGGTTGGGGAAGGCGTCCGCTACCTCTGTGGTCCGCAGTTTACCGAAGTCCAGCTTTCGTTGTGCCTGGTTACGTACGTTTTTCGCCATGCTTAGCCTTGAGTGTACCTTAGTGTACCTTAGCCATCGACTAACACGTGATGTATCTGATTCATTGTCAATTGACCCGGAGGTAACCATATTGAATTTAACATTTTACATTTGTGGACTGTAACCTTAAATAGAGTTTTCCTATACGCCTCGTCAGGCCATACGACCGAAAGTCGTATGCGTGATGGTATTTATCAGTCAGTTCACCTGACTGAAATTTCTGTACTAGTTTTAAGTGCCTTTTATTGCAAATAAATAAGTTTTTTATATAAACATTTTGTTTTCCCCTCTTTTCATTTTAGCAATACTACAACGTTCTACGGTCGATGTGGGGCGTATTAAAATTCAAGGTGTTGCCACCTGTTTGTATTTATGCATGGATCCATGTGGTGCTGTTTATGGCTCGGTAAGTAGACAACCATTTAAATTAACCTCATCAGAGCATCTATTGTCTCCAAGAGTAACCTCTGTGATCTACTTTAAACCATTAGACCGCGTCCCATAGAAATGTCATAAAAACTTGTCACAATCATATGAAGAGTTCCCCCCACAATTAAAAAAAACCATAACGATAATATTGTAAACAAGTTCTGAAGCATTTTCTATGTTTCCATCCATGTCAATCAATTTTACGGTAATACGAGCATAAGCCGTTAAAACGATTTTTCATTTAATTTTTGGAATAATTTTACATTATGTGAAGGCCACAACTTAATTAAAAATCAATTTTCACTATGCGGCGGCTTAAGAAACACAAAAAGAGTCTAAGTTATCATTAACCAATGTAGGTTTTGTTGCAGTTAGTTGAGTTTGGGGGGGAAGAACAAATTGAAACACGCTGATAACAAGGGTCCGGGACAAATCATATGTGGCGCCTATTAAATTGTATGCATCTTTGATTTCCAATACTTCAGGCTCAATAAAATTGTATGTTTAAGCCAGGAACAGGTCTTAATCAGTTTTCAAGTCCACAGTTGAGGGAGAACATGGTCGCTTGTCGGTCGTTAGAAACAAAATGTTTGTGGGTCTCTCAACCACAAAGTGTACAAATATTTTTAACGTGTGTCATATCATAATGGCCAAACACACCAACCCACAACGACAGACGGACGGTGGTCACAAAAAGCGATTGAAACAATTTTGACGCCTGTCTGGGATTTTGAGAGCATAGCAGGAGAGCTGCGTGCGAGCATTTCCGTAAAGTGCTATCGCATTGACAGGATAATGGCGATAATGATGTCGATGCCAAGAGTTGTCAGGCAGAACAAAAATGAATGCCGAGCCACATTAATTATAGATACTTTTAAATGAATGGTAATTGGTAAGATTGTTCAAAATATTTTAGTGTGTGTGGCATTTTGTTTGAAAACAAAAATGAACCAATGAAAAGGGTAAAAAAGACCATGGGCGGTCTGTTGTGAGGCTTTTTGTGGGTTTTCTGATGACGCTCAATATTTATGAATAAGGATTGCAGTGTAAACATCTTTGATAATTAACATAACAAACAAAATATTTGGGTTATGAAGCAAAAAAACAACAAACCCCCGTCTCTTATTTTCTAAAAGTAAATCTGGCCTAAGCTGAACCAAATACATACTGGCGCCAATAATTCGTAAAAGATATGCGGCTAATTTCACACAGAATTTATATAGATCAGCAAAGCATAAGTCAACAAGTGTCCGAAGAGCTACAGCATACTCTAAATCCTCGCAACAGGACCCAGTTTCTGCACAGTTCTTTTCCATTGTTTAGGGAATGTTCTAGAAACAATAACACATTTCAAAAACAAAAAACACAAAACAATGACAGAGGATAGGTCAGCGTTCATGTTCGAAAAACATTAAAGCAAAATGAGAAATGTATATCCTTTGAATGTCCCGCCAAGGACGTCATCGACGACGACATCACTTATCACCGCAATTTCAAGAGTCACCAATGAGAAAAAAAGACAAGGGTTGATAACATCACATCGTATTTAGGCTGTGTTGTAATTTTAAGGATAACTGCTCGATATCCTGTTGTTTGGTTTCAACGATATTAAAGTGTGTAATTATTATTTAACAAATACAGCACCATTTGCAGAGGGTAGGGGGTTTCCTTTTACCACTTCACAAAAAGTATTTCTTTTTGTCTCGAAATTGTCAATTTATTGTTTTATTTTTGACGATACTTTTTGGTCCCTAAAAAAGGTGTTGATTTTCATTCCCTTTGTGTGGTACTTATTTATGATCTGGTTTACCCTAATCGCTGGAAACAAAGACGACAACACTTTTAGATAGATTTGATTTTTTTTTTGGATAAAAGTACATCTAATGTCTATAAATAATATAAATGTTACTAATTTATTGCAATCTGCAAAGAGAAACTAAGTTTAGGCTGTGCGCTCATAATCCAACCCTAGTCAGAGGTATTTCCTACCACATAAATTATATACCTTTTCTATATATAAATTTCAATAGATACTAAAGTTTATGTGATATTGTTTGAACTTAAAATATTTTGCCAACTAAATCTGTATAAAGAAGATTAGAAATGTTGCAATCCATTTTTTGTATCTAAATCCATAAATTTATCAGAAATAAAGGAATAAAGATAATTAAAAATGAAATGTGCAAACTCGTGCATTGCAATGGAAGTGTAGTCGAAATGTTCGTACTATGGTTGAAACATTGTTATCAGTGTTGCCTATAAATAGGGTGATTCATTTAGCTTGCACATTTTCTTTTATAAATGAGACATGCCAAAATTTGTCGAGATTCATTACTTTTTTATCTCATGATGTTTTTTGGTCAATGGCATTTACATGTGAAACACAATATCGGTATAATGTCTACAACATCTTCTCTGGTAACACAGTATTTGCGATGACATCAAAATTACCTATGTCTGGCTGCATATATTTTTGATACATGAATGATTTCGACATCCAACTCTGGCATATTAGCGTAGACCGTAGGTAGCCCCATAGAATGAAGCCCAATAGTGTCAATTCGAGTCGTAATTGTCCTATTGTTTCATACGCACGCCTCAGGGTGGTCCTCTTCGGAGGGTCTTCGGGGAGTATCACCCTTATGTGCCGAAAAAAATCACCTCTTTCTGGCTTAGCAGGGCGAAAAGGTTGTAGTAATGATGTACTTATTTAAGAACTTGGACTGAGGTGTCTAAAAATGGTACTACGAGCGGCAATGTTTTGCCCAAGGTGGTCTTGCCAACTACCTGCCCTGTAGTAACCATTTTTGTGGTGCCATGTAGTGGCTGTTGGTAAACAATCAATTGTAAGTTGAAAGTTTGTTGTCAGAGTTATTGGGCACCCAGCTCCCTTGACAATGTAACATACGAGACTCGCATTTTCTCACTGTACATCAAAATAATCTTTCATTTGCATTCTCAGCGAGAATTTTAGGGAGCTCCAAACCGATAACAAAGGGGCAACTATTCAGCCGTAAAGTAGTTGCTTTGTATTCAATCTTTCAATCTAGCTTGGTCTAGGACGGCAATGATGGTAATGGTGGTATCGTTGAAAGTTAGCCTCACGGGCTATTAATTCTACCGCTGACGGTATCAGAAGAGATACTGGGCCAGCCTGAGAGGGAGCTCGCTTCTTGCGAAGAAAGCGTCGAAAGTATGTGTATTGTTATGGCCAGCTATGGGCACCACTACATTGAAAGCTTTGCATGTGTTTGTTCTTCAATCCCAGTAAAAAATTGGATCATTAAAAGATTAATCGTTGATAGTTCCTTTGCTAGTAATAGATTTCTCCACAAAACTCCAAACTCTATTCATTTTCTACTCCTTTTTTACATTGCATATCCTTACGGGCGAGCCCTCCTTTTGTGCGAGTATAAAGGGAGTAATCTTTGTTATCTGCTTTGGAAGAAGTTTTTTTCTAGCATGTCACAGACCGATCAAAACTCGGTATTATACTGGCCTTCAATGAAATTCGAATTTATCCATCGAGCTTTTTTTGGCAAGGACCATAATCATCCGAACTTGCAAGCTAAATTTTTCTAAGTTGCCATACTTTAAGTACTACGTATAGCAACTCCTTCTGAATCTTGCGTCGAATTATTTGGCTTTTTCAAAATCTGATATTATCCTTAGTGGCTTTAAGTGTATGTATGTTCCATTCGCAAGCTAGTTTGGTTAGACTGAACACAAGTTCCGAAAAGGCCTCTGCTCTCTTGCGACTCATTAAGCAGAAGACTGGCATGTAAGAGCATGAATGTGACCATGAATACTAAAAAGTTTAATCATAATCAAAGGTACACCATGGAACGTTCCGTCCAACACCCAACATTGTGCTTCCTCTAAAAGCTTCAAACTAGACTGCGTATCCAATAAAAAGTTTTATGACTCCGCCGAACTCCTTTTCATCCAATGCAAAAAGTTCTCGGTATTTTGTAATTCGGGCATATGACCCCAACCCGCTATCTTAAAATTACTAAGCTCAGTAGCTAAGGCCATATGCTTCCCACAAGAAAAATTCAGTAGTTTCCTCAAAACCTACGATTATTTTCCATTAGCAGCAATTTAATAATCTTTATCTCTGGATTATAAAAATTATTTCGAAATCCTTTTGTTTAGATTATAAAATTACAAATGTGTCTAATCGTGTGAGATATTCCTCCAGTTGTATAAACATACCGAAGACATATTTCTCTCACAACGAACTTAATCAATCCGTCAACGTACAACTTCAAACAGATGATGATTAACCGAAAATGTTATGGTTTGAAGTTATAGTGGCTCCCTCTGCCGCTGTGTCACGCTGTCAGCAAAAAGTATAAAGACATTAAAATCATGTCGCTTGATATGTTCACATGCCACTCGGTGGAAAACTCTATCGAAACGCTTTCCCAAATGGCACATTAGGGACCCATTGCGAGGAGTTAAGGAAATCATCTGCTGGGGACAAGACAAGACAATTCATGCGCTTCTGCAGAAGGAAGAGGGAACCTAATTTTTTAATTTAATGCTTGGTTGCTACAAAAATTAGTTGCAGTTTAGAGCAAATTATGAATTGAATAAACATGGGAGAGAAAAAGAAATAATTTTTAACAAATTAAAAATAGCTTTGTACGTCTGCTCAAACAAAGTACGAGTGTTATTGTGGGGTAAATAAGATGCCAACCATAATGGCTACATCATAAAGCATAAATGCAAAATGCCCTCATGAGGCAGCGTTGCATTGCAATGGGAGTAACACAACGCTATACTATTATGCTTCTCATGTTGAAGTTGCTGTGCTGCACGTGAAATACTTTGTTGACAGTTTTATCTGTCAAATCAATGTTGACAACTTTATAGTTCATAAAGTAGTCATTGTCGTCGTCGGACCCAGTAAAAGTTACGCAGAAGAGCTTTACTCTTGGAATCATTGGCTTTGGCCGGAGAATCATGATGATGATGATGTTCTCGCTCATTTACAACACTCAATGAAAATGGCCTGAGAGATATCTCCACTAGGTATATTTAGCAAAACTATTTTAATTTCCAAGAATGTAAATTTATGTGCGACTTTGCAAGGCAGCAAGAAGACAACTTCTAGACACACTTATAGCCGCGTCGAGTAGTTTTAAAATAGTTTCCGTTTATCAAGGGAACCATTATGACAAACTGGCGTTATTACACATATTTTGACATGAAACCAAGCGTTGGAAAACGAGTCGTTTTTGAGAAAGAAACTAAATATTCCAAAAACCAAATCACAATGAACGTTGCATATAATTAGGTTTTCTGCTAGTCATCAGCCCCACTCCTGGCACGACAGTATATGCTATGGCAGACAACTCATCAGGACAGCAGCTATGATGACACGTTCTGCGTTTTGTTCTTACTGTGTCTGCCTTGGGAGACGAGACGGTAAAAAATTTTAATTACCTGTCAGCGAAATTGGTTCAATGTTGTTAATTGTATTTGGCTTTTGAAATGCAATGAACTTGAAATTGATGGTTTGTTGAGATGGTGAAATGGTGTGGATTATTTTGATATCAGAAGAAAAAAAAACACAGAATCATCAAGTGAAATATTTGAAAGTCAAGGCAATAGAGAATTTAATTTGATTGTAAAGGCAATTGTGTAAATAACTTATTTCGGGCGCCACACCATACAGGTGACAACATGTGGTGCCACTGTTCACCCATTAACACACATGGTAGAGTAATACATAGTAGTGGTATACCGAAGGTGCCTATAGGTGAATGGCTTTGAATTGAAAACTCTTATGATTCTTTAGTACAATGTGCTATTTTTGTGAGGATTTTTATTTAAACTTGTAAAAACGGTCTTGTTGCTATATTAAATGCATTTACGGTGACAAGATTACTTTGTGTAGTCATTTAGGTTTGTGTGAGTACCTCAGGGTTATATTTTTAGTCTATTAAGATCTAGCGATCAGAAAATTGTGAATTTTTTGAAAATTTGTTCCAATAGGTTTAGGATATGTAATGACACAGCACAATACCATGACATTACAACACTCGGAGACCATTATGGGTCATTGTGATTGTCCTGATTTAAGAAAGGAAAAATACATATAAAGGGAACAATATTTTACAAAATATAAAGAGTTCAGAAGAATAGTACAGTGGAAAAGAGATAGGATTGCTAAAAAATTATTCCGGTGTGTTCTCTCTTTTAACTTCATAAGTATGTTCAAGTAGTGAGATTACGTGGCGACACTAAGGTCCTCTTCTCTTAAGGCAGCTCAAACCATCAATGAACTTCACCAGATTCTGCATGTTACATGACGACAGTTCAGTGAGACTATCAAAAACCATTTCCCGAGGAATTGATACATTTCTTCTTCTATAAAGAGCTGGGCAATGGCATAACAAATGCTCAATTGTCTCAATTTCCTCCTCATCGTCGCAAAGCCTGCAGTAATCTTCCAGTGTCGTCTCCCAGGTGGATGTAAATGCCCTGACGTCGCAGTGTCCCGTGATTACTCCAATTAGTCGTCTAACGGACCTTATATCCAGTTCCAATAGTGATCTGGCTCGTCTGCCATCCAGTTCTGGCCAAAAATCTCGTGATCCACACAGTCGGTGCGATGTTCCCAGGTTGCATTTGCGAACCGTTCGATATGACGGGTCACAATTCCGTATATATGACACATTAGTGGTCGCACTGATCCATCCGATTGGCCGTCATTGTAATCGTCATTCAATCAGGTGGTATTGCCTGAATATGAGATCCTCGCTAAAGATACCCGATCCTGTTTCAATTTCAGTTTTGAGCGGCGTCAGACATCTGTACACTAATCTCGACTTTATAGCCTTTGATACCAAAGCCTTTAAATTCCATGCCAGTATTTCCTCCATAGATTTCATAATAGCGAAGATCTCCGCCTGGAACACACTGCAATCGTCATCCAACCGGAAGTGTTGCCTGAAATTGAGATCCTCGCTAAAGATACCCGATCCTGTTCCAATTTCGATTTTAGAAACATCAGTGAAGATTGACAGCCCCCTGAAAGGCAAGGAATATTTCCAATCTTCTCTAGCAGGGATCACTATTTCCGGGCACAATGTAAAATTCAACAAGGGAACCATATCGTCCGTTCCTTTGTTGAGTCCTTCGTTGCATCCATGTCTGCTAAACCACATCAGTATTGATGCGTTACCCGACTCCGTTTGCCGCCAAAGGCCTGATTCTCGTAACCTTATTGCACTTTTTTCTTATCTTAACAGAAAGATCTCCGATTAACACAGCTACTACTTGTGCTATGTTGAAATCGTTACAATTCTCACTCTCAGTGCTTAGACCCCTGTTGCCTAAATTGTCTACCTGTCAATATGTCACATTAACTTACATAGTTTATTGACTACTCACACCTATTTTGACATAATTTATCCAGTATATTTTGTTTTAGTTTTGGTCATAGCAATCGATGGCGTCTTAGATATGGTAACATCCTGTGATAATGAGAGCGCCTTTATCTGTAGGCATCTGTGTGATGTCAAGCGAAGGCGGTTAAAGAGACCCGAGTAGGATTTAAGCCGCCACTGAGTAATGAGAAAAGGTTCAAAGGTTGTTATTACAGAAAAATCGAACATCAGCAATTGTTCTTATCAATATCGAATGATACAAATAGTTTGCGTTTAAGATTAGCAAGATGATATTTCTGAGCAGTTAAGATTGGGTTTGGGCCGGCCGTGGCATGATGATTAGAACTCGCGACTATTTACGGGCGATTCGTGGTTCAATTCTTGTCTCAGCCTGTTACATTTCATTGTCGCCATCAAATTTGCAGTAAAAGTCAAGTAAAAAGCTTCAGCTGAAGTTCACATTCGTATATAAACAAGTAGGTGCCGTTATGTGAATCTAAAAGTAGAAAGCGTTTCAATTCTCATACCTCATGTATGAAGTGTAAAGGGAAATTGTTTTTTTGTAAGTTTGATTTATATTCTCAGTGTTTATTTACAAAATAAGGCAGTGTGTGATTTTTGCACAAACTAATGATGTTCCAAAATGTAGTAACATAGGGAATTCAATTAAAGCGCTAATTTTGTTTTATAAATAAAGCACACCAAAATATGTATAAATGATAGTTTTTGTATTCCATCTATGGCTACGGCATTAATACATACATTTTTGTTGTGCCTTCTTTAAAGTCTAGTAGAAACTATAGTTCAAAGCTACAGGACATGAATTTTAACATTGTCCTATACCTTACTTGAACTAACGTTTTCCAGATTGGTATTAGCCCTAATACAATGTCAACCATCAAATCTCTCATAGTCATTTCATATGTAAACAATACACTGTAAGAAATTCATATTCGGTTTTCTTTATTATTATTTCCGCTATGCTAATGTTCCCCATATTATTATTTTGTTTCGCGATTCATGTGTACAGTACGAACACATGTCTGCGCAAAGAAATCTATACGAATGAAATCTATGTCAATTGCTAAATGAAATCTGTTTATTTTCGAACAAATCATTATAGAAAGTATCTATTTTCATTGAATGCCTCTGTTTTCTTCTCTTAGTTAGCCATAATCTCGTACGATGGTACCGCGAGGCAAACAAACACACCAATGCACTTTACAATTGGCGCAGTGCCCGCTGCTTGTCTTTCTGTTTTCCTTTGGTTGGGTTTGTTTTCGCTCTACACGAATCCACAATTCTGCCAATGGGTCATAATTCAGACGATAACTATAAAAGTAGTTGATTTTGGCAAGCATTTTTAAGCTGTTTTTGTTATGAGCCTAAATTGCCGTTTTGTACTAAAATGTGAAGATTAATTTTAATGCGATATATGTATCATTTGAAATGTCCAAAGTGGTCAAGTTTATAAACCCACCATTGGACAGCGTAGCAAAGAAATCTATGAAGGAATTGAATTATGAACTTAAGACATGGTTAGATACAAACTTTGGTATAGGTTGAGAACATGTAATGGTTTCATGTTTACGAAAAAAGATCAAGCGATTTGTTGTAAAATATCTGTAAATTGGATTGGACAAGGGAACTCAACCTTTAAACATGAGCAACAAGTACGGCTAACGTTAATTTTTAGAATAATGTTATACTTGAACTGTTTGTTTTTCGAAATTAACAGCTTTACGCTATACCAATGGAAAATATTTAATAGTAAATTCTCGCACCAAATATTCCTACTCTATTTGGTCAACGTTCCTCTTAAGCCATTTTGTTCCACTAATAAAGGTATGGATGTTCAGATCGCTTACTGATAGACAGCTACTGTCTGTGTCAACAAAAGCAAGGCTGGGACGTAGAAGATGTTCCGTAATCTCCTCTTCTCCCTCAATCTTGCAGCTTCTACAAAAATCGTTGTAGGCAGGTTTGAACCTCTTAGACAGCTTTTCTAGTTCTGACCTAAGTGTTCAGATTCCAATTCTGTTAACTGTCCGATGTTACCGAATGTATTTGGCAAATTTTGGGATTTTGTATCTTCGAGCGAATAGCACCAGATTCGTCTTACTCGGGTTTACAACCAGTTCACAGTTATGACACCAGTTTAGTAGAAGTTTCATCACAGATTCCAAAATCTTAGAGAGTAATTTAGGATCCTTGGTCGTAACTATTAGTGCTACGTAATCCGCATATGTGACAGTTGCGCAGCACATCTTGTCCGTTGTCTTTAGAAGAGTATTTATTTTGAGATTCCATAGTAGTGGAGAGAGGACTGCTCTTTGTGGAGTAATGCGAACCACCACCTTGCAAATATTTAATACGCCTAGACAAGATGCTGCATAGCCAATGGCGACGCGTGCGATGACGGAGCATTATAATGAGAAAAGGAGGAAAATAAAACGCCAGTTCAGGTGGAAAAGGCGGCTGTGGAAGAAAAGAGAGAGCCAGGATATCGAAAACTACAGGGATAGAGGTGAGGCCCGAAAGTTCTACCAAAGGGTAAAAGCAAAGGATTTGGAACAGGGATCGCCACCTGTAAGAACAGAGACGGAAATCTGGTCACGGGCACTCAAAATGTGCCGCAAATACGGAGGGAACACTTTCAGTTTCTACTCGTTCCCGAAGGCAGCATAAGTGACGAAATCACACCGAGCCAAAACGAAATCAGCACGGCGCTCACAAGGCTTTAAAATAATAAACCTGTTGGAGCCGATGAACTGCCGCAGAGCTTTTTAAAGCCGGCGGCGATGAGCTGGTAACATGCATGAACCAGCTCATAAACACGATTTAGCGCAAGGAGTGCATGCCCGACGATTGGACTCCGAGTGTCCTATGTCCCGTGCTTAAGAAAGGCGATTCAAGTGTGTATTATGTGAAAGACTAAAGCCCATTCTGGCGAACCTGATTGGACCTTATCAGTGTGGCTTTAGACCTGGTAAATCCCGGACCGACCATGGCTGAGTATGGTATCCCCGCAAAGCTAATACGACTTTGCGGGATGACACTGGCTGACACAAAGTCTTCAGTGGAAATTGGCAAAAAAAATATGACAGAGCCATTTGCTACCAAGCGAGGCTTTAGACAAGGCGATAGTCTGTCCTGCGATCTCTTTAACATCGTAATGGAGATGATCATGCGGAAGGCTGCCATTAACAGGAATGGTACCATCTTCAACATGATATAGATATCATTGGCCGTGGATTGCGGGATGTTACTGCAGCTTTTTCGAGCATTGAAAAGCAATCGGCTGAAGTTGGTCTGGTGATAAATGAGAACAAACACAAGTTATTTGTTTCGTTATTTGTTTATTTGACGAAAGGTTTTCGTCAATAAACTCGATGGGCGGCGCAGGAGGACGCGACCAAAACTTCGTTGGATGGACCAGGAAAAAGAGCTGATGACTTAGCTTGGTGTGACAAACTATCTATGAAGGGCAAAAGACAGAAGTGCCTGGAATTCTTTTCTACGTGCGGCTACTGATAGATGAATTTCTATTGCTGCTGCCAATTAAGAAGAAGAAGAAGACTAGATAAATTATTAGAGTT
The DNA here is from genome assembly GCA_964034835.1 of Muscina levida. NCBI lineage: Eukaryota > Metazoa > Arthropoda > Insecta > Diptera > Muscidae > Muscina > Muscina levida. The sequence goes on along the minus strand of OZ035880.1, from coordinate 64,545,011 downwards.
TGTTAAATAGTGAGATTAGCGCTGGAATAAGCTCCAGTTATTACATTCAGTCAATTACAGATTCAGGTTTGACATTGTTGAAAGCTCAGGAATCTTTCTATAAGACTGATTATCGAATGTAAAGCAGTTTTCGTTGATGTATCCTTCGTGTAGGCATGCTGGGCCTTAGATAAAGCTTTCAAGTTCACAGGTGATATGATATATGCCTTAGCCCCTTTAGGGATATATACAATTTTATAGGTTGTCCTTCTCGTCGGATTGATCCGCTAGAGTAATACCATCAAGTCCCGGTGATTTATCCTTCGTGTATGCTTTAGATATAGCTTCCGGTTTAAGAGATGATCTGATGTATGCCTTAGCCCCTTTAGGGATATATACAAATTTTGTAGGCTGTCCTTCTCGTCGGATTGATCTGAAATAATACTTTCAGGTCCCGGAGATTTAAAAGGGCGGAGACTTTTTATGGCCCATTAAACTCGATGTTTAGTAACAGTTATACCGGAAATACCAAAAGTATTACTGCCTGAGCTTTTCATAGACTGGTTATCACTTCCTGACAGCCTGGGAGGTGTGCCTTCATCAGTAAAGTTAACTGCGTAGCGTTACACTGGCATTCAACATATAAAAGAGACAATTAGAATGCATATATTATTATTAACCGTGTTACTGCAGTGAATTACAATTCTGTCAGTACTATAGTTATCACTAGTTGTAATGAAGTAACTGTAGACTTCGTATTCAAAGTCTTCTATAGACTAACAAAAAATTCACTTCACTTCCTCTATTTTTGCTACCACTGTTTTGCCAAAATTGAGTTATTTGCTCAAATCATACAGCGAAAATATACTTTGCGTCAGATATTTGACGCAATGTCATAACATATTTGTGTTTGTTTAACTTAAATTTTTGTCACACGTTTTGCGTAAATGTGTTTTTTATTTTCGCAGTACTAACGAAAATTCAGTTTTCTTTTCAATAAAAATCGATCGTATTTATTTATTTGTGTTTAGTTTTGTTTTTTGCTCAATTTGTTGGGTGTGAGATTATGCCAAAAAAAAAACAGAAAAAACAAAAAACCCCAACAAAATCAACTTTCTTTGATTTTGTCGCGATATTTCAGTCGTTTTCCTGAGGTTTTTCCTTTGCCACCGATGATGTGACATGCGACGACAGAATTGGTTCATTCAAGACAGAACGGGTCTATATTTACCTCACGTAGAACTTCCCCCTTTGATTGTTGTTTGCTCTGATGCTGGGTTTTTGCTGCAAAAACACACAAGAACAACAAAAACAACAACAACAACAACAAATGTGTTCTCTAATGAGTTACTAAAAATACATTTGGTGTTGAATAATTTTAATTTGATTTAGATTGGAAGGAAGAATTTGCAAACGCGAAACAAAACAAACACAACAGCAACAACAACAAAAAGAATCTCAAGAGAATTGACCTCTCGAGCATCAGGGGCGTTACGGCCTGGGTGGTTAAAAGGGTAAAATAAAAGGCGCCAATGAATCCAATTGCAGACCTACAAGATTCTAGTGACTTTGCAATGACAAAGTCTATAATACACACACGAAGCAAATAGATTGGTGATGTTTACAGCAATGACATTAAAATTAAGATGCTTTATGGGAAATTAAGCAGACTCCAAAATCTGTTATCATCTCTTGGATATATGCAAATTTTTAAAGACTGTCACATTGTAGCCCCTTAATAAGTAATTATCGATATTTGTTGGCGTTAAACTAAAAATAGATACTGCCATATGTCTAGACTTTAGCCGACACAATTTTGTTAACAAATATTCTGAATATGTTGTAGTTTTCGACTTTGCGCCAGAGATCTTTAAACATTTGTGGTTTTTTGTTGCTCTAAGTATTTGTGTAATTTGGTAGAAATTACGTGACTTTCAAACGAGTGGTTCGATGCTGTTTATTGGATATTGTCGACTTTGGATCAATAAATAAAAAAACAAATGTATTAAGGATTTTTGTTGTTGTTAGTTGTTAAAGACGTTTTTAGTTAAGGCGTCGGCTAACTAGTCTGTCAAAGACAGTTGTCTAGACTCTTGTTATAATTAGAATTGTAGTGAATGAATGATGTTAAAGGGTTTTTCAATAAGGACAGGTCAATGTTGCATCGATAAAAAAACAAGCTGTATGAGATATGTTAACGAAATTCTTTCCACATTTGAAAGAAATATGTGTGCCATTATGTGTGAAATAAAATTTCGTTCAAAATGTTCAATGTGGCTTCTCACGGTGGCACTGACTAAAGTCTTCCAATTTTCAATGTCTCTGCCACATACATCTGCATTTAAGCGATGTCCTGGGTTAAAACTGAGCATTGCTACCTGGTGAACATGGATGGATTATATGGCAATTATGCTTGCTAATATGCTTAAGATTTCTCTTCATTGTAATAATAAAGTTTTAGAATCGTGTAACTTGTCGTGCTGATTTGGCATCAGTAAGCGAAGCAATGTTCTTAATTAGCTATAGCGAGAATAGCTGACATTATACGAGTACATATTCCATTATCTAGCATTATCTAACCCCTTTGTTTAGTTCGCAACTTTACATTTTATGCTGTCGCGTTTTATGTTTTGAACACTAAACAAATAAAAAACAAACATTAAAAAATAACCAAATAACTTACTATAGCCTCTCGTTACAGAAAGACTTCACTGACGACTGTGTCTTCAACGAAAACATGGAGCAGCACAACTACAACACCTATTCCTCCACCTATAATTCGAATGCGCGGCGCAAGTACTACTTGGCCCTCAATCGGCACGGGGAGCCGCGCAAGCTGCAAATACCGCCCACCCGATCGCTGGGCAAACTGGCAACGTATACGAATGCCATCACCGAAACGGTGCCGCAAGAACGTGTCGAACAGCTGATTGCAAAGAATTTCGGGGCGAATCGTATAAAACATGGCATACGCCAACTCTGTGATACTGGCAAACCATTGATCGAACTGGTCGATAGTAAAAACTTTAAAGCACGACCCAAGTGCAATCCAAACAGTAGTAGTAATAGCAATAGTAATAGCAATAATAATGGACCCAGCAATAGCCGTAAACATAGTCTAAGTAATAGCAGTAGTAGTAGTAGTAGTAGTCTAGCACATAGCAATAGTGGCCAATTATTGAACAACGTTCCTGCTGCCAATGATAAAAGTAAACTAAGTACTAGCAATAGTTCGAGTAGTAGTAGTAGTAGCAATAGCAATAGCAAACCCGAAACAAATAGCAGTAATAGTAGTAGCAGTAGCAGTAGTCATAATAGCCATAGTAGTATTAGCAATAGACAAAATAATGGCCATATTAGCGATAGTAATAGCAGTAGTACAACAACAACAACGGCAAACACATCGACGACGAACAGTAGTAGCGACAACAGCAGTAGTAGTAGTGGTAGTAGCAATAGTTCGACCATGAAAGCCAGTGGCCATCATCACAACGGCGAACGGGGGAAGAAGAAAATCCGCAAGTGTCGACCCCATGAAAATGAGGAAGAGCACCATTGTCAGCGTAAGCCCCAGCCCTTGCGAAATGGCGGTGGCAACCCAGCCAAGCAGCGCCGATGCAAAGAGCTACTGCAGCAGCAACAGCAGGCGGGTGTTACAGACATTGTGTTGCCCCCCATGTGCCACAAAAAAGGTCCCAAGAAGGGTGGCCCGAATGGCAAAAACAAACGACCGCCTGGCGAGGGTCGTGGTAAAAATGGCCTAGGTACCGATGGCCTGGGACCCAATAATCGTAGGGGCAAAAAACTTAACGTGAACGGTGGGCGGCAGTCAGCAAAACCCAATCAAAATGGTGGCAACACTAATGGCGCCAAGAAAAAGCAAAAGAATCCCAAGCGTGGTGGCGGTGGCAACAACAAGAAAAAACAACCAAAGACCACCAGCACAACGACGTCGACCACAGAGAAGGCGTCCTCGTCCACGCACTCTACAAGTGATAGCACCTCAACCCTTAGGCCCGGCTTCTGGGAGACCACCTCACTAATGCCATCCTCGACGCTATTCGAGAACTACGATCCGCATGCGGAGAACACCAGTGATAGAGGCGATCGGGAGCAACGCAATGTAAGATATTCCATGGAAGAGTCTCTCGAAATGTCCTCCGAAGATACCTCAGCCGCCAATGAGGACAACGGGGAAGACGACGACGACTTGGAGGGCGACAATGCCGAAGACGCTGAAGACGCCAGCTACGAGGACGATTCGTACGTGCCGACTAGCAGTCATATACCCTATGCTGAGGCGGGAGATGCGTCGCATACGCCACTCACTAGCAGCGCCGATGATTTCCTGTATTACGACCAGCTTGATTTGTGAGTTTTGACAATGATACTTATTTTATATATAGAAAATAAACAAAAAAACAAAAACAACAACTACATAATAACATAATTATTTATAATCAACTTCCTCATTTGAATTAGCTCTTTTTTTAATTTTCATTTATCTTTGAATGTAATTTATTTATTGTTTCCTAATAATTTAAAACAAAAAAGGCAGTTAATTTTTTTTGTATGAATTTTTCAGTTGTATTTAAATTTTTTTATTATTTTTTTTTTGTGTGAATTTTGGCTTAAATGTGTATCATTTTATATTATTTAACAAAATCTACTGTTTTAGATCTATTTTCCAAAATAATTAACATTCTATTTTCAAAATTTAATATTATTTTTTGTTTTCCTAAGTTTTTTTTCTAAAGTAGTTAAATTTTTTTCTTTTTATTTTCAAAATCAGTAATGCATTTTGATTAAAATTTATTCAATTATTTCAAATACAACAAACAAAAAAAACTTTAGTTATATTTAAACAAAAAAAAACGAAAACCGAACCATAAACAAAGATTCGTTGTGTATATTTATTAAAATGTTAGTGTTATGTAAAATGGAAATGTTTATAAATTAGAAACAACCGAAATCGAGTGTACAAAACTAAGCTTAATAACATTACAAGTGAAATCAGTTACGTTGTAATCACCTGTGTATATGAATATTAATTGTTTGTAAGGCATTTAATTTAAAACAAAAAAACAACAACAAAAAACTTTTGTAAATTTTGCAAGAACTCATTATAAATGTTGCATTATGTTAACATTACATTACATGTACATTCACATACCACCACCACCATCTATACATAATTACATACAAACATATGTGTACACAATTCCCTCTCACAGTAGTTCACACTTTCACACACGTTATCCTTATCGAACATCCTTCTCATCCCTAAATGACCTCACTTGATATTCCTTAAGTTGAACCTAATCCAAAAGATACAAAAAAAATAACTGATCTTATTGAGGTAATGGAGCGAAATGGGCACCTTGTTTCACGCTGCAAAATCATGCTTCTGCCAGGGGTCCCGGTTTCGTGGAATCATCAGCTTCTATAAAAGATGATAAAAAACGCCCACTCTTTAATATGTTTAGGCAACATAAATTGTAAGATCTAGAATTAAAAAAAAAATAAATTGTAGAGAAAAAAAAACAAAACTCGAAGAAAACTCAAAGCAAGCGGATCTCTTCGTGTAAAAATGGACAAAGGATGCTGAGTTGCTTAGAGGACGAAGCGAAATGGCAGCTACTGAAGGACCTGTTCTCGTCATGGCTGTATGGAGTGGGAGGACCGTCTGGAATCTATTATAAAAATATACGTATACATTTTAAATTTACTCACTAAAGGAGTTCTTACTTTCGAAGAAGGGTTACGGATTTTCTGCAACAAATGCAGCCCACAGTTAATATACATCTTTAAAAACAACAACAAAAGCATCACTTTTTTGCAGTAGGATCTTTGATATAAAGGTTGATGCACTTAGAGCTTTTTATATTTATTTTAAATACAATACATATAAAAGAATTGGGCGACGAAATCTTTACTATAATTTAAAATAACATATTTTGACATTTACATTTAAGGCACATTGTCGGTATCCTGCGAAAAGGTCTCAAGTAAACTTTTTATGTTTCTGAGTTATTGATGAAAATTTGGGAACACAATTTTTTGAAAACACAAATTGGTATTTTTCAGATTTTTGTTTTTCAAATAACTTTCGATCTAACATTTTCGCAAAAGTGCCACAGATTTAAATCTTACGGCCGCTTGTGTTTTGTACACATAATAAATTGTTTTTGATACAAGACATGGGATTTTATTTACAAGACACTGACTATGACTCTTGGGACACTTTTACGCCATTAAGTCCATTTCACAAAAAAGTAGACTAGTAGACCTGTATACCGACGATATTATCGTTCAAATGCTGGCCGCGGTTTATTCGGAAGGTTTAACCTTCGTCTACTTTTTCAGCATTGCCACTGGTACCAATAGCTTCCAAGTCTTAAATCGTGGGGGGTTGTGATATCACATGATCTTTGCGGCCAGCTAAGAGATATGATTTTCCAAAAAACACATTATATGCCATAACAACGTCTTGCTAAAACCAAGCAAGCTTGAATTTCTGCCATCAAAAAGTCGCCATTTGTAGGTTATGCTCTGAGCGATCACATTTGTAATGAAATTGTAAATTTTTGTATATAGAAGTAACAGTATTTCGAGAATCTCTTCGTGTTGCCCATCAAATCATATGCGGCAACTTTGTTTACTGATATATCCATTGAGGCAGAAATGTGCTAAATCGCCACGAAAATAACGGATGAGCTGTTGCAGAGCCCTTTGGTGACATTTTAGTGTAAATTCAAATCTAACGGCTTCTGTTCTTGAACGAATTATAGGTATATAGTTTTATATATGTTTTAGATGTTGCGTAAGCTATGTACAGACAGATCTTACAATATTGTTAGAAAATCGTTCAGAATATGTCAGCCTTGTGAACTTGCAATTTTTGTGTTTCAACAGACATCTGGCAATCGTGCGAACATATTAAGATGACATTGTCAAATGGTGCCAGACAGAAGTGGACAAAAACCTATGCTGAATTTCGTAATACAGCTAAAAAAAATTAAGATGCATTTGCGGTGAATGTTTTTCAATGTTACAAATTGAACATAATTGAAAAGAAAACCTATAAATGAATCCCACTTTACATTCACAAAATACAATTCACAACTTGTATTCCTCGTGCATGTGTTTCTTCACCTTTTTTAATGTGGCGAATTAGGCATAGTAAAAAGTTTAAATCAACGATACGAATTTCATTGCCTCGCCGGCCTCGCAATAATCATCTATTTCACACAGACACCGAAAGCTCCAACATTGGCTGATATCCGACACGTCTGTACTTTGTCTGAACTCTTCTTACCAATATCGTACAGAATTAACGAAGGAATATTTTATTTATTTTGCTCCGACATATCTGATCAAGTTCGCAGCGATTTCGGAACTCTGTGTTGGAGGAAACAACAAAATGGTATCGAAGAAACAACGATTTTACCTTCAGATTTTCTTACGATTTACAATCAGAATTATTTCAGACGTCGCAACAACATGTCGTACATCAGATTCCTCTCAGCTGAGTATCATCCACTTCATACGTTTTCAGTAACGAAATCAGTTCGACTCGTCGGCAAGAACATCCGAATTACTTCAGATATTTGGTAAGATATCGGTCCGATTTCGTAACGACGCGTTGAATTTTCCTTCAGAATTTTCCTCGATTTACATTCGGAAATCGTTCAGACGTCGGTATGACATGTCGTACATACATTAGATTTCTCTCCGCTGCGTCGGTCAGACTTCGTGTCAACCACTCCATACGTTTTTATACCATCACCCTTAGGGATGAGGGTATATATCATTTGATACGACCGAAAAGTGTAACACATAGAAGGAGTGACTTTAGACCCTAGGTTTCTTTGAACCAAATTCGATTCATGACTTTTTAAGTCGTTTGAGCCATGTCCGTCTGTCTGTCCGTCTGGTGGCTGTTCGGCTGGTTCGCACGATAACTTTCGAAAGACGCAACCAAATGTCTTGAAATTTTGCACGAGTTAATATTTCCCCAAAACTACTTACGGTATTGCAAATGGCCTACACGGCTCCGCCCCTACTGGTACCTCCCATACAAATACATCATTCCGCCCACTTTAGAAATCGAGTTATAATATCAATACACCCAACGGGATCGTACCCAAATTCTGTACTTAGTAAAGCTATTACAGGATAAAGATTTAGAAAAAAAAAATTTGGAAGTCTAGCCACGCCCCTTCTGGTACCTCCCATACAAATTCACCTTTCCGCCCACTTTAGATATGGAGTAATAATATCAATAAATCCATCGCGCTCGTACCCTAATTCTTAATTTAGTAAAGCTATAGCAGGATACAGTTTTTGAGAAAAAAACTGAAGTCTACCAACGCCCCATCTGGTACCTCCCACACACATCTGGTACCGCCCACTTTAGAAATCGATTCATATTATTATTAGAACTACCGCGATCGTGACCAAATTCTGTATTTAGTAAAGTTCAAGCAGGATAAAGTTTTGGAGAAAAAATCTGGAAGTCTAGTTACGCTCATTCTGGTACGTCCCATACAAATGTACCTTTCCGCCCACTTTAGAGATGGAATAATAATATCAATACACTTGACACGATAGTGCCCAAATTCTGTATTTAGTAAAGATATAACAGGATAAAGTTTTGGAGAAAAGATCTGGATGTCTAGACACGCCCCTCCTGGTACCTCCCATACAAATGTACCACTCCGCCCACTTTAGAGATGGAGTAATAATATCAATATTCTTGACACGATCGTGCCCCAACTCTGTATTTTATTAAGTTATAACAGGATAAAGTTTTGGAGAAAAAATTGGAAGTCTAGCGGCGCCCCTTATGGGACCTCCTATACAAATGCACCACTCCGCCCACTTCAGAGATGGAGTAATAATATCAATACATCCAACGCTATCGTGCCCAAACTCTGTATTTAGTAAAGCTATAACAGGATAAAGTTTTGGAGGATAAACCTAAAAGTCTAGACACGCCCCTTCTAGTACCTCTCATACAAATTTACCACTCCACCCACTCTAGAAATCGAGTAATAATATCAATATAATAGCAATTTTTTTTTATTTTACTGAGGGTGATGGTATATGTAAGTCGGGTCGCCCGACTGAAACTTTCTTACTGGTTAGTAACGACTTCGGCCCGCTTACGGATCCGATATCGTAAGATTTTGCCGACTGTCGTTCCGATGTCTGGACATTTTGTTTGCTGGGCACGTACTCGAAAGTTTAGTTTGATTCAAAATAGTCAACACACACGCATATTTCATGATGTGCGACCGCACACAGGCACACCATTTTGTAGCGTGAGTGCGTTAGGCAAATGCCTACCACTGGTTTTACAAATTATCCTTGTGTGCTTTATCTAATTGTAACTTTTATTTTTTTTTTAAATAAATTATACTACTTGAATTCCATTATTCTTCCGAGTACAGCTCAAAATTTAAAGCATCGCATCAATTTAACAGATCTAGGTTACCTTTCCTCTGTCACTCTTCTCTTTTCATGCAAAACTTAAGGAATTCCATTAAAATTATTATTATTTTTGTTTGAAATAAAAAATAAAACACCAACTCGAATTTCATTGAAAATAAAATCTCAAAATCTCCAACAAAGTGTTCATTTTTTAATGCTTAACTATAAATTACTATTAATTTAACCTCTTCCCGTCCCAAATATATAAAAAAAACAGAAATTCCCCAAATCCCTTGAAAAAAATTCCAAAAAATACACACAGAATAATAAAACCACACTCAGATAATTCACATTTTATCAAGCATCACCAGAAAACAAAACTTGCAAAGTATTTATTTATAATTAAATAAATAATAGCAGAAACAAAAACTACAATTATTTATAATACACATAAAAAAGAAACGACTCTATGTTAAGACAATACATCTGTATGCCATAAAACAATATCAATTGTAAATATTATGTAAAGTTTTAAACAAAGCTAAGAAAAAAACAAAAAAAAAAACAACATAAAGAAAAACAAACAAATTGAAAACCTCGCTGCCTCTCAATAACTAAATTATAGTAATTTGTAAAAGATATTTAAAAAAAAAATAGCAAAAAAGAAAGATAAGTAAGTGAAAAATATTCAAAAGAAATCAATTAATTACTACAAAAAAATTTCACATCGTTAAAAAACTAAGTATATTAATTTCACACTTTGTAGTCTGTTGTAGCAATTACATTATTTATTTTTTTCCTAATTTTTTTCTGTAATAAATAAATTTTGCGAAAACAAACTCTAATTAACGTTAAATTTTAAAAGTAAACCAACAAAATATATGTAGCTGTACTAACAATGCAATAATGTTTATATATATTATAATATTGTAATGTTTATTTTAAGTATTAATTTTTAATTTATAATTATAAAAAAAAAACAAATAATTACATTTTACACTCACACCACACTACACCACACACACACACTTACACCCAAAACGACCTATATTCTCAAAAGAAAATTTCCTATTTTATATTGTAAATTATTAGAGATATATAGTCAGATCGACTCGCTATACATATATAGTATGTATAGCTATGCTCTATATGTTCCAGTGCATATACAGCGGAATGAGTGAGGATTTTTCTGATATTTTGTCAATTTGAAAATAACAAAAAAAAGTCTTGGACAGAGAAATGAAGTAATAAATGAAAAAAAAAACTATATATATATATATAAATAATAAAGAATTTTTTATTATTATTTATGTTGAGTGTATGCACTGAAAGAAAATCACAAAAGCTGCAAGTTGTTTCTTTTATGATGCTGCCATAAGGTTGGGGAGGGAAAAATAGGATGGGCCGGGGGGGATAGTGTTAATGGATATAAATACATTAACATATATTCTGGCAAAGAAAAAAAATGTTATTATAAAAATAGTTCAGCCTTAAAAAATATTATAAATAACACAGTACATACGTTACCACGACAAATATTTGCTACACTCTTATACATTCACAAAGGAGGGCGACGGAATTTTGGGTTGATGATCTAACTGGGATTAATGGGTTTTTATATTTTTATAATTTTTCTTCAGGGCCATCTTGTATGCGTAAGTTCTTTTTATTAAATACTATTGTAATTGTCAAGAATTATATTTAAGATGTCCAAATGTAAACGTCCGTTTTTAAAATGTTGTAGTTATTAAATATTGTAAAACTTTGTAAATTGTGCTGCAAATAGTTACCCGTTCCATTGGCTTTTAACGCACATATGTCCATTTCTGTGTTATATTTAATATTTATTGGTTTCAATTTTATTATATATCTTTATGACACATATTATTTTTAATGTGCTTTTATAATTTTTTGTTACTACTTCTATGTTTTATGTTACCAGATACTAAACAAAAATGTTTTAACTTTGGCTCCCACTTTTTTTATATGCTTATATGTATTTTCCCTGCTATTTTTAGCATATAACAATGTAACAAAAGATCATAAAACGTGACAAATTCCCCTATACGATACTTACTAACTTCAAATCGATATAAAATTATTATGGCATGTAAATTGACAAAACGAATGATGCAGAACTTCTTCTTTTTGGGGCTACTTTTACGTGCAGTTCTCAGAATTGAGTCCCAAATAAATGAGCTGAGAAATGTTGTACTGTGTTAGTTTACTGCCCTTAACAGTTTTTACTGTTGATTTCGTATCAGTAAGCGTCATATCTTCAGTGATGAATCAGTTTAGCAGTTATACCAAACTCAGACATTGCTTCAAAAAGTTTGCAGCGAATCGGACTATCAACTGCGGCTTTATAATCAACAAAATAATGGTATGTGTCGGTCTGCTTTTCACAGATTTTTTCCATTATTTGCCGAAGTGTTAATATCGGTTGTAGGTTTTCCAGGTCTAAAGTAAAACTGATAGGGACCGATCAGTTCCTTGACAATTGGCTTTAGTCGTTCACACAGTATACTTGATAGTATCTTGTATGCCATGGGTAGAAGGTTGAATCACTGTTTTATACACTAGACACAGTACATCGAGATTCTAAGCTTTTGGCATGTTCTCTTTCTGCCACATCGTGCATAGAAGATAATGCAAAAATTTAACCAGTACTCCACCAACATACTTGAAAAGCTCACCTGGCAGTCCATCTGCAGCTGCAGCTTTGTTGTTTTTAACCCGAAATATTGCTTTTCTGGTTTCCATAAGAAAATGGAGTGTGTAATGTAAAAAATATCATCCACAGATTCCACTCCGATTGGAATGGCGTCTACTGACATTGTAGCTTACTTCGTAATCGAGCGTATTATTAATCTCCCTAAAAACTCCGCTTATAACGTAATTGCAACTGATATGACACTTACTGACATCGTCGCTGATTTTGTAAGCGATAGCGCACCGACTATACGACCTATGCTAAAGTAAGCAGGAATATAAGCGAGAGAATTATCACTGTTTGCTACTAAATATAGGTGACATCCGCGATTACGTAATGGGTATTTTTACCGCTGTGTCAGTTGCAAGATTCTTGCTCCCATCTGTGCAGAACATACGGCCCGTACCAAACCCATGAGCTTTGGGACTTACTTTCTGGTACTTATTTTCATTGGTTAGATTCGGAGCTCCTCAATATCCCCACTCTCTTTTATTGAATGCTCTTGTTTATTCCTTCTTAATATGATCGTCGCTTCTTGTCGATTTTCCTTGTGTCTTTGCACGACAGCTCTTGTTCCAAATGACTTCAAATTCGCCATATATGCAACATCTTTTTCCATCGTTGCATGGCGACATTCCTCATCATGGAGTGGGCTATGTGTTGACACTGTGCGCTAGAATCATCATTGAGTAAGGTCGTTTGAGAAATCTGTGAAAATCTTTTAATTATGCAGCTTTGCGACGTCCAGTTTGGTCCCGTACGTTCTTTCCCTACTTAGCCGCTCAATCTCCGCTACGGCCTCAATATTTTTCGCTAGCCAACATTTGGATATCTCCATTTTTAATATATCCATTCCTCCTCATGGTTTTTTCATTTTTCCTCATTGTTTGATATAAGGTCAAGATACTTGCAGTAGTTTATTGGGAACATTTGTTAATTTGACCCCTAGGTAGACTATGTCATCCATACACGATATCTCAGATGATGGTTCCGCGTGCAATACTATTTCTCTTTTTTCTACACCTCCATTGTCCTGTTAATTGCTTTAAATATTCGCTGTTACTCCCTAAACAGACAATTAATTAAGCCAGAAACCATTTGTCTTTATAGTTTTAGAACGTGTGTATGTATATTATATTTAAAAATTTTGTGTTTATTTTGTAAAAAGTATTTGCATGATGATAACTATTTTTTATACGTTTTCGTTTTAATTGTTGCCCTTTTATATACAATTTATTTTATTTTCCGCCTCAAACTGTACATTTGAGTTGTTATCACGCATGTTGGGACTATGGATTGGCGACTACAAAGTCGATGCGGCTTCTCCATTACCCCCCCGGTTATGGTTTCTTTTCATTTGTAAATATTAATTTTTTTATATAGAAATTAAACAACAAACATCGCCAATCTCTACTGTTTCATACCATAAAAACAAAAAACACATTGACAATAAATCATATTCTATATCCTGTATATTTTTTAGCTTTCCCATGGGCCTTTGGCAATTGACGGCGGTTTTGTGGATTTTCGCTTGGAGCCATCGCACACTCAGCTGATGAAAACACTCTACGTTTTCCTCCCCCTCGCCCCTTGTAAATGCTAAAAAGATCTTTTATATTATCCATAACTGCTACGGGTACCTTTCTTGTATTTCTGAGAAAAAGGAAAAAAACGGAAAATATATTATGAACTTTTAAGCTTTTATTGTGTACACTACTGATGTATTATATTATTTCTTAACTGATATCTTTTGGATTTTTATTTATTTATTTGACATGCCATTTACTAATTACATATAATGATGTTCCTGCTTTTAGAGTTTTCTGGTAGTTAAGTAGATATGCGGTTTTCCTCATCATATAATCATTATAAATTTAACTGACAAAATAACGTAATCTAATATAAATACCAACGAACCGACGTCAACTTTTCTCGAAAATTAGTTATATGATGTAATACCTATAATCTAGATTTGAAAAACATGAGAAAAGTAGCGAAATATTATTATTAATTTATTTATAAATTTATCTTTAGATTTTTTTTTATATTTAAAGACTGAATTTTGAAATAAATTGAAAAAATTTTCCTAAAAACAACAAAACATAATCTATAGTTTTTATTTTAATGTACAAAGCGGCAGATAAAAATTGGTTAGTATAAAAATTAGTATAAAAAATAAACAGGAATAAGCTTTTGTAAAGGCGCCACTTGATTATTGATACAGAACAAGTTGAATAAATCGGTTAGTTTGTACAAAAGACGTCATTAAAATCGAGAAAATATAACGATTTTCGAAAAAGAGGTAAATTTTTGTAGGTTACCAGAACCGACGGTGAGTAGTCCATTTTCATTCTGAAATAAACATAAAAATTAGCTGTGTGCAGTCTAAGGCTTAATTTAATGCACAATTAAAATCAAACAAGCATAAATTGTTCCCATAAGAGATAAGGTAAATCAGCTTTAATAAGGTAAGTCAGCTTTAAAATGTAATGCAATGGATAACTTTCTTATGCCCTAAAAATATCAGGTTACAATTGGTAAAAGTATTAATTTCAGTTACCATTAATTGGATGGCTAAATCATCTGTTTTTTTAAGTTTTGTCTAGTAATGCCAACTTTTTAATGTCCTTAGTTTCAAAAAAAAAATTCAATTTGCATGGGATATACCAGAAGTTGTGGGACACTGCAGACCATTTGCATTTCGAAGTCGGAGTTTTATAGACAGCTAGTGGACCGAGAATGCTTCGCTATTGCATAGTTGACGAATTTTTGGCTTGTTTATTTAAAGAGCTAATTTCAAGCGTTAGTCTTTTACGCTCTGTAAATAATTCGTTATCCTAAGTAACTCCATTTGATCAAACTAACAACGTCTTATTGTGTCAAATGTTATCTCGCTGTGTCTACTTATCGATAATAAAAGTTTACCTGAAATGACGAGTACTACTTGTGTATCAAGTTTAATCTGTAAATGATGAAAAACCAATTCATCCTCTGATCTGAAGTAACAATTACAAATTAAATCCTGTGTTTTATACCAATGTTCGGTTTTTGAATTGTAATTTTTTCTCGCAAATATGAAATAGTCTAATATTGGCACGTGTTGGCGGCGCCTCGGCCTTTTTGACAACTTAGTTCCAAAGAGCCTGGTTATTTATATCTCTACTATACTGTGAAATTTTCAGCACGATCAAATTATTATTATAGCTGTTATAATGGTTTCTTTAAAAGGGGGCGTGATACAGCCCACTTTCACCCTGGCTCTGGTTTATACTGTACCAACAACACATAACAAATATCAGCTTTATACCTCTTATAGTTCATGAGATACAGCCTTTTAAATATTCAAGCCCACGCCCACTGAGACGATGCCGCCCATTTTCTGTTGGATCACAAACTTTACTGCCAAACGCATCTACACTAATTTTCTTCGCGATTGAAGAAACCGTTCTTCAGATATTGCGGTTTCAAAAGTACAGTCCAATGGGCGGGGCCACGGACACTTGATATTTCAAAATATAAATTACCCTTTTTTCACCACCGACATCTCAGCAATATTCTTTGAAAATTTCAAAAAGGTCGTTCGAGCCGTTTTCTGGTCTATACGGTACTAACAAATGCAAACAAACAAAAACAAACTCATTTTCATATATATCGAATTAACCTCTTTGGGGCACGGCTTAAAGTTGTCCACTTTTGCTCAAATTTTTACCTCAGCCATTGCCACAATATTCCGCTCGGGCATTACCGAAAATCCAAAGCCAAATTCGTTTCAGGACTTTTTAAGACTATTGAGCTATGTCCGTCTGTCTGGCTGGCTGGATAATTCGAGTAGATCTTAACGGATCGGTATAAAAATTTACCAGTAATAATATCAATTTTTTTAAATCGAACTTATGGGATTTTAAATGGGCAGAATAGTCCGACCCCCTACCTCCTATACAAAAGTACCTATTTTTGCATAATTAATATTTCTTTATATATCTTGCAAAAGTAGGCAAACCCTATGAAAACCGAAACCTTTGCCACACCCCATGCAAATGACCGAATTGACCCTCATAGTCATACAAGGTGGCGCAAAAGTAATCCTCCTATCAGAAAATGCTATAAATTTTGCGATTGGCCCCTAATGTCAGTTCTGTTTTAACATTTGTGTAGTAAACACATGCGAAATACACGTCAATAAACAATGTTACGCTACACTGCTCCAGAACGCGGAATATTGCTGACTATTTATTTTTTTATAATCGGTCGGTGACTTTGGCACAACGTGAATTTCGTCGCAGATTTCCTGGTACATATATATAAATTTGTTGTAAGTACACTAAATTAAGTCAAATTTTGCTAAAGATTTTTGCTTACGAAACTTGGACTCAGGAATGAATATGGCTTATATCGGTTCATGCCTTCTGGTACCTCCCATACAAAATGACCTAATTTTGGAAAATTAAAATTCCTCCCATAACTTCCAAACAATCATCAGAAAACCTAACTGTTTGACGCAGCCCTTCTGGTACCTCCCATACAAATGACCGAATTCACCCTCATAGTCTTACATGCATATATTTTTTGTAAGTACACTGAATTCAGTCAAATTTTGGGTAAGTTGTAGTACGGTTTTGAAAATATGAATTAGAAATGAATATGGATTATATCGGTTTCGACGCGTTTCGAACTCAAAGACGAGGTTTTCTTATTTATTACACAGTAGCACATTTTCCAACTTCAAACTCTTGAACCAATTGAAACCCACAAAATCTGAAAGCTTATGATAGCAGAAGAAAAACCCTAACTGGGTTTTGAATTATTAGCTAAGGTTTTCTTTTAATTCATTTTTAAAGATTGCAACTGAGAGGAGGATTTTAGTAGTCTATATCTCGTGAACTATTCCAAATAGAGCTTTTCTCTCTTCAGCAAATTTTTAGCTCTTAACCAAATCTAAAAATGTTGCCTTGAGATAAAATCAAGAAATCAGCAAAACTGTAAAGAAATCTCGTTCAATTGTACGTTTATCGAAATTTAAAATGCTATGCTTTTTAAAATGAAACAGATTCAAAATAGAAATAAATCAAAAAACAATAAAAATCTATGAAGAAATTTTACGATTTTTTTTACATTTTTGTTTTTTTTTTGAGTGAGATTTTGTTGTGTTTTTGATTCTAACTGGAGGTAAAATTTTTAGATCTGATTAAGAGCTAAAATTTTACCAAAGAGAGACATCAAAATTTCGAATAGTTCACGAGATAAAGTCTTAAGAATCAGTACATGATTTTCGAAAATTTCAATAATGAATTATAAAAAAACCTTAGCTAATAATACAAAATCCAGCTAGGGGTTTTTTTCTACCATCATAAGCTTTCAGATTTTGGCGGTCTCAATTGGTTCAAGTTTTTTACTATAAACTAACCTATATCACTGAGTGATAATATAGCATTCAACAGGTGAAAGAATTTTTCAAATCGGATTATTAGTTTAGAAGATTACCCCCTAGATACTTGGTATAGATGGAAAGATTAGCTAAAAGAATTACCTTCGTTTCCTGAGAAAAAAAATGAAGTCGGGTTGCTGGCCCAACCATAAGGGTTCGAAGCTCACTACCAAGTGCATTCCTAACGGCACTTGATATTGCCCATGTAAAATACCCGGCTAAGATTAAACCGTGACATAAACATAAAATCTACAGATTTTCAAAATGCTAACAATTAAGTCCTTTATGTCCACTTCAACTTCCGATTGCCCTGAACAGTTATAGAATAAGTAACAATTCTCAAAGTCCCAAGTGACAATTTTCTTTACAGCTATCGCATATTCAATGTAAATATATAACTGCAATAATTCATAAAATTTCCCAGGGAAAATTATCACTTGATCAAAAACGTTCGTGCATTTTAATTTCGCAATGAAAAACGACAGTAGTTTTTTGTTTGTTTGCGCCAACAACCCGTCCATTCGTAAGGTTTGTGGTTTCACCTTATTTCTATGGTCGGGAGCAGTCTTGACATTGATCACGTAGGCGGCACGAAACGAGCAAGTGCATGATGCATAGAAATGCTATCGTATAGATTGTTGTAGTGCGAATATAATAATTTACTATTTTGTTTTCTATTTTGATACTGATAGAACAATAATAATAAAGACAACTGTAGCGAATGCAAACTATATGCACATAATCGGAACTGTAAATAAAAAACAAATTTGTGAAATTTACTTTTTATAAGAAACAGTGGTTTAGGCAGCGTTAAATTGGTGAGACATATTTGAAAAACTCTTGTAAAATACGCTTTAAGGAGAGGTAATTGGTACAAATTATCTCATATGAATTCGCAATATATCAAGAAAAAAAATGATTTGGGGGAATTTGGGTAATTTTAAGAACAGATTTTTGTTGCACTTCTTAGAAAAATAGTATAATTTCACAGGTGTTTTGACTTTAGTTTTTGGCGCACTGTGTAATCTATTATTCATATTTTAGCAAAAATTTTAATTATTCGTCCATATATGTTGTTTGGCATTTTTTCTGATAAATGTAAACAAACAATGAAATTGATTGTTGCCGTGTCAACATTACTGAGAAAAATCGATGAAATTCAGCTACATCAGAATACAACTCATGGTTACTAAAATATGCAATTGCAATTCTTTGCAATAACAAAATACATGCAGACATTTTTGCATATTTGTCACATATTACAAATATGCGGAATTACTCGAAAATATGCTAAATGCGGTGTAAAATGGCTATAAAAGACACCATTATATGCACAAAAAACCCCTTTGGTGCGGTTTATATACAAAAGGCTTATCTTTAAATCCAAAACCAGTGCCAACATAACAGTAAATGGCGAACGCGACAGGCACATGATACGTAATTTTGTTAATTTCTTAAATATTCTAAAATTCCCAACATCATGACAATAATTTTTGCAAAATAATCCAATTAGACGAAGATAGATTGAATATGACTAGATGATGACATTTGTTTATTTAAGCCTAAAAGGCTTACAAAAACATATTGGCGTAGGTATCTAATTTATATAATGGATTAAACTTTCCACTTGGTTTTCTTAATTACCACATCCAACAATGGATTCACCAGTTCGTTCCACTGTGCCCACATTTGTATTGTGTTATAAACTAGTATAACATAGCATCAACAAGATAATTTATTTATATGGCTGACACTTAATGAAATTTAATTCACTTATTGTCTATAAATAAATCAAACGTGAAAATGAACGACGTCATAAATGTGATTGACAGAAGTGGCGTCAAAGTACACCAATACTGTGTAACGTGCTCTGGACTTTACGTACTCATCGTATGTTAAATGCGCTATATAAACTCTCACACTGTAGACGCTCCTCCCTGCACTTAGCTTAGTCATTAATCAGCTTCAAATCAAACAGTTATTAAACGATGACTCAATGAAATTCGATGTCAATATTTTTTTTTTACCTGGTGCCCCTATTTAGCGAAATCATTGAGAGAGCGAGCGAATGTGATCGCATTACGAAATGAACAGTCGCCTGTTCTAATCAGTTTAGTAAATAAACGATAAACGTCAGCAACGGAATCCCGAATGGACTGACACGATATAAAGGTGTTACCAGCCAAACTAAATGTGAGCTTGCACGCGCTGAGAGCTCACATGTTTTTTTCGGCCGGAGTTACCCATTCACGTATTAGTTTCGCGCCGCATAATCAATCGTGAAATTGTTGAACCGCCGATCGTCAGCATTGATTTTACGGCGAAGAGATGAAGAGGAACAAACGATGCTCACTAGCCGTCAGGCATTCGGCTGAACTACACCAATAACCAAAATTTTGCAATGCTTTCAGAATTTCTATGTCTACGTGACTGGGATCACGAATCACCAAAAACATCTGAACTCCCCCTAGCGAATGGGTTTGTCGACATACCACAACCACCCATTGTTCGCCGCTACCGCGTTTCACTCGTCATCATTTGCGAGTATTCCGGACAGCTGAGTTGGGAATTTATTGTACGAGTAAGAGATATATCGGTTTGTGTGTCGACTACATTGTTAAATAGCTTAATTTGCAAAAAGTATTGTAATTTAACAGCCATAAAAAAGATTATAATTCGTTCACACTTGCACGCTCGAAATACACATGTGAGCTTTTAAATAGCACTATTTGTAGTACCTGTAGTAAAGATGTTCGAAGACTAGAAGATGAACAACATTGCATTGTGGTTTCATTCTTAACAAACTACTTAAGAATGTTTTCGTTGCACTTTTCTGATGAAGACGTAAAGACTAGGGTGATCAGTTCGGTTTTCAAAAACCGGCTACTCGGTTTTTTTCACTCATAAAAACCGTCGGTTTTTTTTAAATCCCTGTTTTTCGAATATCGAATAATCCGGTTATTTTTTGTCGAATCTCGGTTTTTTGGCGTTCGATACTTTTAATTTAAATTCATTCATAATTGTGTTAAATGTGTAGTGGTACATTTGTTTTCCAGCTTCTTTCGGCTTCAATATGGGAGAAAATATATGATTTCTATCTATCCAAAAAAGATAAGGTTACGAAAAAATTGATTTTCTTAAAGCAGAAAAACCAGAGCTTCTCTATTGTGGTCGATGAATGGTTGGATATATCTTACATAAAATACATAAATGTTACTGTCCGAAGACTTGATCCAGAAAGCAAAACGTTTAAAACCAATTATCAGTAAATTTATATGAAATTTTAAAAAGACGTATATCAGAAAGAAGTATTCAAACACTGAATACTCTCATTTTGTATTTAAGTACGAGTAAACTCCCAATTATTGACGCATTTTTAAAATATTCAAGTAAAAGTGAAACAAAAGAGTTGGCGTCCATTTTGTATTCACGATTATTTACTGAAGAACATGATTCAATTACAGATTTAAATGACCAAATTATCGTTGATGCCTCTGAAGATACTATAGCAACAGAACTAAATAAAGCTATAAAAAACGTTCAAAATCTTAAAACTACCATTAAAAAATCTACCAAAAATTTTATTATTATTATTATCAGATTATTAAACGCCTTGAACACAATAAGTCCAACTAGTACATTGAGTGAAAGGGCATTTTCAATGGCAAGTTTTATAAGAACCAAAGAATAAAATAGGTATACACCCAAGCACTTAAATTGTATCTTATTTTTATAAATGTTACTTTAGGGAAAACTAAATATTAAATTAAATATATTTATATACAATCATGTATTTACAAATGAATTGTATTGTTTTGTTTGTCTTTGTTAAAATAACAAACTGATCTCTGTAATGTTTTGCATTGTAATTATAATTAAACTAAAAGTTTCCTTTTTTAAGTATTTTTGAATTATTTTCTGCTATTTTTTCAATGCAATTTTTTTGTCAATAATTGTGTTTTAATTTTTTATTTGGCATACATTTGAAAACCGGATTATCCGGTTTTTTGTGAATTTCAAAAAAAGCAACCGGTTTTTTTTAAATGCCATTTTTCGAATAATTCGAAAACCGGTTTTCGCAAAAACCCGAATAATTGATCACCCTAGTAAAGACCCAAGAAACTCCATCGCAGAGTTTGGTATTCGTGCTAAGCTGATACAAAACTGCTACAACATAAATCAATCGATGAATGGAAAAGCGACACTGTTGCTTATGTAGGGAAATGTTATATAAACAGATTAAAGGAATTGTAATTCTTAGTTTTTTATACCATCACCCTTAGGGATGAGGGTATATATCATTTGATACGACCCAAAAGTGTAACACATAGAAGGAGTGACTTTAGACCCTAGGTTTCTTTGAACCAAATTCGATTCATGACTTTTTAAGTCGTTTGAGCCATGTCCGTCTGTCTGTCTGTCTGTCCGATGGCTGTCCGGCTGGTTCGCACGATAACTTTCGAAAGACGCAACCAAATGTTTTGAAATTTTGCACGAAGTATTATTTTCTCAAAACTACTTACGGTATTGCAAATGGGCTACATGGCCCCGCCCCTTCTGGTACCTCCCATACAATACATCATTCCGCCCACTTTAGGAATCGAGTAATAATATCAATACACCCTACGGGATCGTCCCCAAATTCTATATTTAGTAAAGCTATAACAGGATAAAGTTTTGGAAAAAATTTTGAAAGCCTAGCCACGCCCCTTCTGGTACCTCCCTCCCATACAATTCCACTCCGCCCACTTTAGAAATCGAGTAATAATATCAATATAATAGAAAATTATTTGTTTTACTGAGGGTAAGGGTAAATGTAAGTTGGGTTGCCCGACTGAAACTTTCTTTTTTTAATTACCAATCGGTTAATTTCAATAACTCAAGACTTAAACAATATCTTATATTGGGTGATGGTATTTATCAGTCAGTTTAACTGACTGAAATTTCTGTACTGGTTTAAATTTGTTTCTTCTAATACAGACATATGGTGCTCGAGTTATGTCAAACAAAAGAGCCTAAAACGTGAAAAATTCCCCTATACGATACTTCCTAACTTCAAATCGATATAAAATTATTATGGCATGGTACTTGACAAAACGAATGATGCAGAACTTCTTATTTTTGTATGCAGTTCTCAGAATTGAGTCCCAAATGTTATACAGCGGTATCTATAAATTCTCACTGGAGTTAACAAACATTCTACTATTTCGGAAAAGCGGTTTCCGTTTTTTTTTTTTTGATATTTAAATTATTTCAAAAACTCGGGTTTCGAATACTAAAAAAACCGGGTAAACCGGTTTGTTTCGGATTTCCGTATTGCGGGCAATAAAAATAAAAAGTGTTACTGTTATTAGCGCTTTAATTTAGAAATGGTAAAAACCAGTAAGAAATTTTCAGTCGGGCACCCCGACTTATACTCTCTTAACTTAATTTCCCTTTACAACCCATGAATGAGGTATGGGATAGCTTCTCGCGTTGTTGTGTTTTTCTCCAAAACTTTGTCTTGTTATACTTACTTACTTAAGTGGCCCATTACAACTCACGAAGGTGGTTCATAAGTTTGAGGCCTGAAGTACTAAAGAATTCCACACGCTTCGGTCTTGTGCGTGTGTTCTCCAGTTAGTCCTACCAGATGGTGGCACGTCGCCTACCACTTGGTCCTTCTAACGGAGTCTGGGTCTCCCTGCTCTGCGCCGTCCTTCAGGTTCGCCTTCAAACACATTTCTCGCTGGAGCATTTACATCCATCCTGGCAACATGACCCAGCCATCGTAGTCGTTGCATTCTGACTCTTTTAGCTACGTCGATGTCGTGGTAAAGCTCCTACAGCTCATGGTTCATCCGATGGCGAAACTCGCCGTCGACATAGATAGGTCCATACATTTTTCGGAGTACTTTTCTCTCGAATACTCCCAGGTTTTGTATGTCCGTTGTCTTAAGCACCCATAATTCGGCGGCATACAAAAGAACGGGTAAGATTAGCACCTGGTAAAGCTGTTTCTTAGTATTCCGAGATAAGGTGGCATTACTAAAGTGCTGCCGAAGTCCGTAAAAACATCTATTGGCTAGCACTATTCTCCGCTTAATTGCTTGGCTGACATTATTTTTCTTATTGACGGAAGATCCGAGGTGTCTTGTTATAGCTTAACCAAATGCAGAATTGATATTATTACTATTGATATTATTACTAGATCTCTAAGGTGAGCGGAGTGGTACATTTGTATGGGGGTACCAGAAGGGGCGTGCCTAGACTTCCGGATTTTTTCTTTCAAAACTTTATCCAGTTATAGCTTTACTAAATACAGAATTTGGGCACAATCACGTTTGGTCTATTTATAATATTAATCGGTTTCTAAAGTGGGCGGTACCAGATAGGTATGGGAGGTACCAGAAGGGGCGCGGCGAGATTTCCAATTTTTTTTTCAAAAACTTTATCCTGTAATTTGGGGACGATCGTGTCGAGTGTATTAATATTTAGGGCGACCATTTTTCAGCACGAAAAAAACGGTTTTCAGTACTTAAAACAGCATGAAAAAACCTTGAAATAAGCACGATAGATTTTATATTCAGCATTTATAATTTTTTTTATTTATTGAAAAACAAACAAAAAACAATTTTACATCTATTAAAGTAGTAATAAAAAACAATAAGTAAATTAACAAAATTATTCAGTCGTGTATTCATACAAAGGGACCGGCCGTGGCATAGTGGTTAGAACACACGACTACCATGCGAGAGATCGCAGGTTCAAACCTGGCTCCAGTCATCTTAAAAGAAAAAAAATAAATTAAATTTTCTTTCATTGTCGGCTCCCCTCGAATGTTGTTGACAGCAACTTCGCAGTACTAAGCGTCGATTCAATCGTCGTGTCTAGTAAGAGCTTCTCAAACAGTGACGTTCGCATTCGTCGATAAACAAGTAGGTGCCGTTAGTTGTGAATCTAAAAATAGAAAGCGTGTTAATTCACAACAACGCGAGCAGCTATCCCATACCTCATTCATGGGGTGCAAAGGGAAATTACGTACGTACGTACGTATTCATACAAAGAAAGTAATTTTTAAACCAAAAAAAAATTTCTTAAAGTGAGATTCCAAGGTATAATGTCACGATTACAATTAAGCACTAAGTGCATTTTTAAATTTTCCAAGGTGAAACTTTTACGCTGGTTTGTAAAAAAATTCCATATATAGAAAAAACACGTTCCACGTCACACGATGAAACGGGAGCGTAATTAAAAAATGTTGATTCAGCAGGCGAATATTTTCCGATAAACGCACTTGTTGTTTTAGAATTTTTAAAAATAATATAGTTGATTTTCACAAAGCCAGGATTTCGCGCAAGAACGGCAGTAATTTTTTTAAAATAATTTTTTTTCTATAGCATGTTGAATTGATTTATTGTTTCCAAGCTTTCATTCAATGGCTATCCGCTTGACTTAATTTTTGTGATGGCATGCCAGATGCACTTAAAGTTAATTTTTATGAAGGACAAGTCGGATTACAAATTTTCTTGCTTTGTCGCAATGCTTTAGAATCATTTTCATTAAACTCTTGAATGAGTTCTCTTATGTCTTTCAAATAATTAGAATAATACTCCGCTGCTTCCAACCACGTTCCCTATGGTGTTGTTATTGGTTTAGGTTATAGAGGCACATTAGGTTTCATTAGTTTACATTTTTGTTTTCTGCGTGTAAAATAAGAGGATAGTTTGCAAATTTAATACTACCTGTCATATTTTTATAAACCGCAAAGGCTTGTGATATGTAAAAATTTTCAATTGATAGAAACATATTTTATCAAAATGTATCAAAAATGGAAATAAGCGCAAAAACAGCATAAAAAAGCACAAACCTTTTAAATAAGCAAGATCGCTTGAAATCGTTAAATTAAGCAGCATCAGCAATATTCAGCATGTGCTGAAAATTGGTCGCCCTATTAATATTATTACTTTATCTCTAAAGTGGGCGGAGTTGTACTTTTCTATGGGAGGTAGCAAAAGAGACGCTGCTAGACTTCCAGTTTTTTTTCTCAAAAACTTTGTCTTATTATAGCATAACAAAAAACAGAATTTGGGCACGATCGCGTCGAGCGTATTGACAATATCACTCCATCTCTAAACTGGGCGGAGTGATACATTTGCATCGGATGTGCCAGAAGGGGCGTGTCTAGACTCCCAGATTTTTTCTTAAACACAATATTCTGTTATTGCTTTACTAAATAAAGAATTTGGATACGATTGCGTTGGATTTATTGATATTAGTACTTCATCTCTAAAGTGGGCGGAAAGGTACATTTGTATGGGAGGTACCAAAAGGGGTATGATCTCGTTGGTTGTATTGATATATTACTCGACTTCTAAAGTGGGCGGAATAATGTATTTGTATTGGAGGTAACAGAAGGGGCAGGGCCATGTATCCCATTTGCAATATCGGCTCAAACGACTTAAAAATTTGGTTCAAAGAATTTGGTTCAAAGAAACCAAGGGTCTAAAGTGACTCCTTGTTTGTGTTACACTTTTAGGTCGTATCAAATGATATATAACCCCCTTCCCGTACGGTGAGGGTATAATAACCATTCATAAAATTATTTATACATTTCCATCAAATAGTTCCATCATAGTCTTAGTTTAAGGTCCTTTTTTGACATTTATCGAAATGAGGACTATAAAAACATGTAAAGAATCGAGATAGAGAGTTAAAATGATTCACAAAAACGATCCTCTTTATGAATCATTGAAGACATATTTCATCAAAAATGCGCCAAACCATAAGAAACATAGATACTCTGACTATTTTAGGTCGCTATTCACACAATGCTCTGAAAAGCGACAAAATGATTGGTAAAAAATAGATATACCGACTTTATGTCTTAGAGCACCCGAGTAAAATTTTCTGAGTAACTTTTTGTAGAGCATTTGGTGTTGCAAAATATTATTTTAAGGTCATTTTTTGACTTTTATTTAAATAGTTAAGAAAACCAGTACAGAAATTTCAGTCAGGTAAACTGACTGATAAATACCATCACCCAATATATGATATAGTTTATGTGTTGAGTTTTTGAAATTAATTAATTTTAAATTAATATTGCATTTTTGGTAAGGGGGTAGAATGGGTGGATCACACCTCAAGAACTTCGGTTGAATGCTATAGCATCCAATAAGCTTGAAATTTTACATACATACATAAATGTATCATTTGTCGGTGCCATTCAATTTTTTAATATTTTAATATTCACAATTTTGGATAATTTTTGTATAAGAAAAATCGAAAATCGACTCAATAATTGGACCAAATGTGTCTGTGCAATCTTAAAATAGCCTATAACCATCCTCGGTAGTATGCCTTTCTAATGAAACCTGTTTGTTTCACATAGGTTAGATGGTTTTAAAGTCTAAAGCGATCATAGGTAGAAACAAATATTAACTTTTATATATATAGATTACTTATGTATCATTATTTGCCTGCTTGAAGAGCGTAAAAATTGAAATAACAACGGTCTAGTGACATGTAGCGAAACCGTAAAAATTTTACTAATTTGTATAGGAGGTACCAATAGGGACAGCACAATGTGTCCGATTTTTCTTCGTAAATCAACGTTCAATTAAAGATGACCTTGGCAAAATGTTACTAAATGCAGTGTACATTAAGCCGGGTCGAAAAAAAAGTTGTCTATGTTACCGCCTTATATGAAAAATTAAGTAGAAACAATTTCGGGGGAGCGAAAAAATTTTTTCTGTGGTCGCGGCAAAAACGCCGGATTCGGGGTTTTTACCATAACATGGTTATTTGTATACCGATTGTCAAGATCTATGCATCGTTGAAAAGGTATTAGCCACAGCTTTGTTAGTGTGTTAAAGACTTTTAACTACGACGCCATCTTCCAGCGGTTCTCATCATTGTATTCTTAAAAACCCCCCTAAGCATATAATTTTTTGATGTAGATTTGAAGGCCTTGTAAAACTATTAACGATTTTAGAAAAACCCGTTAACTTTTATTTATAAACAAAAAAGTTATATTGATTTAAAAAGTCAGTACATGTGATAATGCGAAATATAAATTTGTTTATTTTTATTACATTCGTTTGTTATAAAACGTGTACAAATGAAAAATAAATAAAGTTCAAACAAATAAAAATCAATATTCGAAAATACCAAATAACACTATGTCACAAAATTTCAAAAGTTTCTGTATCCGGGACATTTATATATTTAATTCAAATCTGCTCTCAGATATGTGGAAAGTAGAACAGTTTTTGAGATATGGTCAAATTTCCATTTTTAGTGTTTTGAAAAATGGTAGGTCTACTAAAATGTAATTTTCTCTGGTTTTTGTTCACCGATGTCACCGAACTGATGACCAAGGGCAACAAATTTGAATTAAGCATGAAATTTTACATAAGGGTCAACTATTTAGAAGCCGGGATCAAAAATTTGTTGCATTGTGTAATCGGCATACTATCTAACTGAAGAATTTCCAAAGATTTTTTTAGCGACCAATGTAAATTAAGTATGATGACGCTTAATGCCATATCGGATCATGAGGAAATCTTTGGATGAGCAAATAAAACTTTTTATACAAATCTACTTCGAACTATCATATGTACTAAAGTGTTAAATCAATATAACTATTTTGTTTATGAAGAAAATGTAACGTTTATTTCGCAATTATTTTATAGTTTCTACAGGGCTTCAAATCTGCATCAGAAAATTTTATGATTATGGGGGTTTTAAAGGATACAATGTCGAGATCCACTGGAATATGACGTCACAGTTTTAAGTAACTATATTAATAACAAAGCTCTTGTTAATCCATCTTCAACGATATATAAAAGTTATGGACAAAACGTCAAAATCTGCGTTTTTGCCACGCCCACAAAAATAAAAATTTTGCACCGAATTTGTTTTTATAAGACTGTTCATATAAGGCGGTAACATTCATATATTTTTTTTTTCTCCATATAGATCGACCCGGCTTAGTGTACATACAAAAAGGGTATGTATATAAAAGGGGCAATATCGGGTATAAATATGGGAGGTACCAGAATGAGTGTGTCAAAAAGTTAGGGTTGCTGAGGTTTTCCCTCCTACTACAAGATAAATTAACCGATCAATTTTGATTGTCCCCCAGGTGCCGGTTTGGAAGTTATGGAAAAAATATTAATTTTCCAAAAAAGGTAATTTTGTATGGAAGGTACCAGAAGGGGTGGACCGATATATGTAGTCGATATTCATTCCTGAGTTTAATTTTCAATTTGGATTTTTGTATGGGAGGTACCAGTAGGGGTGTGGCAAAGGTTTCTAAGGGTTTGTCTACTTTTGCAAGATAAAAAAACTGACCAGATTCAAATACCATCTGGTCAACCGTTTGGAAGTTAAGAAGGAAATATTAGTTATCCAAAAATAGGAAATTTTGTATGGGAGAATAGGTGGAGCTATTCTGCCCATTTACAATCCCATTACTTCGTTTTGGAAAATATTAATTCTGGTACATTTTTATACCGATCCGTTAAGGGTTGTTCAAGTTATCCTGCTACCCATTCATCCAGACAGACGGACATAGCTCAATCGTCTTAAAATGTCCTGAAACGAATTTGGTCTTAAGATAACTCGGTCTAACTCGTCTCCTTTAATGCGTTACACTTTTTTTCATATCAAATGATATACACCTTCATCCCTAAGGGTGATGGTATAATGACATGTAAGGACACGACAGAGATTTTAAAAGTTCAACAAAAAAAATCCTCGTTGAATTTCCATTTTAAGATCTTTTTTGACTTTTTTCGTAATAAGGTCCAGAGAATGTTCCCCAAACACGATCCGCGTATATTTTTATTGAAGACATCTGATATCAAAAATGTACATACATACATATTTTTTAGGACCTATTTCAAACTCTAATTAAGGCTAAACTAAAAACTTCACCATACCATAAAAAAGTTTGTCCAGGGCGAAATTTCTCCTTCTTTATTATTATTTTAAGAAAAACATAAGCTATATGTGACGGATTGGGTCGAAATTATTCTGGATATGTTCTTTCGTCAAATCTACATTTAAAATGTTGGGTTTAGAATTATTGTGACGGATACGAGTATTAAAATTCGTAAATATTTTGAATTGAAGCCTAATTCATATTAAACCGGGTTAAATTGGGAATCAAAAAATACATTTTTGAAAAACCCGGCATACGGTTTCGGACAAATAAAAACCGTTGAGACGATTTTGTGTTTTGAACACTCTAGGTAAGGGTATAACTAGTTGACAGCAGTTGTGTCAACACTGGCAACACTTGCATGTTCTAACATTTCTTCAGCTAAATTTCAAAATTCCCTAACTAACAGAAAAATCAACATAGACGTTTTGATTGGTTATGTTAGATATGAACAAGCTCCATGTCCATAACACAATTTTAAAGTGCTGTGATCAAATGTAGAGATTTGATTAAGGAAATTTAAAAGGCTCTTAGTACAAGTGTTTTCGTTTGATTTTGAGTCTCCTGTAATATATTCAAAATGTTAGTTAGGGTTTTGAATTTCAGCTGATGATGTGCACTCAAAAAAAATCAAGTATTCCCTACTTAAATCTTTCCCAAGCGGTGTCAAAAGTACGGTAATAAAAGATGACATTAAGCCTGATGGGGCTTGATTTTTAAGTATAGAATTCTTAATTATATATGAAATTAAGCTAGATGGGGCTTGATTTTTATTATGCGGATAGCTAATTAGATAGTTGCCAACTTTCTACTCAGTACCATTTTGTTTTGCTTTTTTACTATTATTACAAACCTTAAGTGTTATAATCTCCACGAAATTAATGAGAAGTCAATACACACTGGTGCAAAAAAAGCTTCAACGAAGATCACACCTCACTTGATTCGCACAAGCTCTTAAGATTTTCATACTTAATTGGAGAATTTATACCCTTAAATTCAAGTACGATTTTTGCAAAAAATAAGAATTTTAAACTTAAATTTAGAATGCGAATTAATTGTTTGGATAAAACATTAAGCTAAGAGAGTAAATGTTATTTTTCTCCTTAACATTATTTACTCAGAGATTTATGTAAGATTTTTTATTCTTACTTTTAGTCAGAATATTTTTCTAAGAATTTTATACTTAAAAGTTGAGAAGTTCGTACTTAAAATTCTGTAATTAAGTTTGTACAAACTTAATTGGAGAATTTCATTCTTATTTTAATAATTTCTTCGATTAGATTTTTGAACATATCCCGTTTTATACTTGATTTAAGAATAATTAGCAATATTGGTACTTAAATATTTAAGTACTTTTTTTTGCAAAAAATAAGAATTTTAAACTAAAATTTAGAATGCGTTTTTTTCTGTGTGCGATTTCTGTCCAAATGGAATAAATTAACAATTTAAAAAATACATACAATGTAATTTCTATGTTAAGTATTTTTGCTCAGAGCTGTTAATACAGAGCATGGCAATTTTAGCCCAATCATTCTAACAATCCGATTAGCACGGTTTTGGTTGCTGTCATCATTAACATTTAGAAATAAAAAATGTTTTTTTTTTTTGCATTTTATATCTTCTCGTAGTATTTACTTTCATAAGTCGCCTAATATAAATGTGGGTACGAAAGTACTCTCTCCCATTACGAACAACGCAAAATTTGATAATCGTATGTTGTTGATTGTTATGCAGCTGCTCTTCTATTTGGGCCAATATTCTTTATCGAAACTATTAGTCAGCTGATAAAATTGTGGCGAACTTCTGTATTTTAGTATTTCGCGATTGATAACAAGGTGATAACGCAACAGGTGACTTGCGGATAAGGAAGAGCTGGGAAATATTTAAAAATATTCCATCATCAATTTTAGCGACAATGAAGATTGCGTTATATTTATGATTGGCTAGCCGCACACCTTCGAGTATTATTTAATTAAACATTTAAGACCTTTGGTAGTAAGTTCGTTGAGTCTATCATAATAAGCGTGTGAAAAATATTTATCAAAACCGCATCATATTTTATATCTGGTGGATCGATTTCACATAAGCACAAATTAAAGAATTGCTGAGAGATTTGTCTTTTTCGCAACAGCTGCTAGATTTAGTCAGATTAGACCAGAGTTAAGCAAATGTTACAAGTATTGGACAACAGTCGTGAACTAGTATAAGTAGTTTCAACAGGAATTGTTAGATGCTAACATTAGTTGAAGTTCGGTTAGCCAACTGAAAACAAATCAGAATTGTTCTGGGCTTCTACTAAACTTAGTCGCCAGCCGCTGGGACAAAATTTTATTTAAAATATATCATACTGCCACATAGATGATAATTTCTAATGTCAAAATGGTGGCAAATAGCCTCGGATTATTAATGAGATCGCCAGATGTTGTCTGGTTGATTTCGGTATGCTTAAGAATAAAAAAAACATAAATTTTTTGTCATTTATCACAGCCATTAGGCAAACATTGTACATGATTATATCTATGAGCTTCAGCACTGTTCAACACCGCCTATCACATACTGTACGATGTCCAGTAGGGATCGTATGCGTGCAGTTATGATTTTTTATTGTATTTTAGTATGGTTAAAATACAATTCATTTAAATTTTATTATTTCTATAGTGAAGAAATGAAATATCATATCTAGTGATATATAACAATACAAGATAACGGTATAATATGTATGTATCGTATATAAAACCAAATTAGATTAACTTATTAGTTGAGGACTTGTTTTTAAGAAATATAATTATATAATTATAATAATAATAAATATAATTATTAATATGTTATTGTGTTATATAATAATTATTGATAGAAGTCGCATAGCATTGAATAGCAATGTTATATACTATATCTAATACAGTTGCGTTTATTTTAGATGACATATCGTTAAGATTTATATTACTATTAATCAAATAAGTTTAAAATCGGGA
The DNA here is from genome assembly GCA_964034835.1 of Muscina levida. Taxonomy (NCBI): domain Eukaryota; kingdom Metazoa; phylum Arthropoda; class Insecta; order Diptera; family Muscidae; genus Muscina; species Muscina levida. The sequence goes on along the minus strand of OZ035880.1, from coordinate 64,512,561 downwards.
AAAATAAGTAAAAAATAAACATTTCAATAGTTATTATTGTTATCAGTAACTTTCGAGGCGGACGAAGTTTGTCGGGATAGCTAATATTTGTATAAATTACATATGTCTTGCAAACGTTAACTCGCCATAGATAATTGACGCTACGTTAGCGTCAAGCTGATTTCAGATTTGCAATTAAAACTTCATACCAATGTGTGAGTATTCTATATAGTAACAAAAATATGATAAGCCGCCTATTTTAATTGACTTGAATGAACGAAATCTATGAATGAAAGACATCCTCTCTAAGACTCAGCCATGATGAATACTTCCTCTCAGAAGTTACCGACAATGGAGAGCTAATCTTCTTGGCATTGTAATCGAATTAATGTTTTCAATTTTTTCACAATTGTTATCAATTACAATGACGTGAACTTGTGCAATGTGTTGGTACACATAGGGCAGCGCGATAATTTGGGAAACCACGTCGTTAATATAAAGTGGGCTGGCATCATATTATGACCATATTATGTTTTTTTTTTTAATTTTATGGAATTATTGATTGAGCGTATTAGTTTGTAACTAAAAAACTCGATTTATCTACTTTATTAAGCTTTTGGGAAAATGTGGCATTCTATAAGTTGAATTTGTCTTTCGATCTTAGTTTTCTAAATATTTTTAATTAATAGTCAAAATCTCGAGTATAAGGTAATTCAACAAAAAATCCAAATCTAAATTTTTACCATTGGTCACTTTTTGAATAAATACAGAAATTAACAGCCAAAAAATGATTCGGATTAAAAAGTAACCAAATATGAAAATTGAGCTATTGACGTTTTGTTTCGATAGGACATGATAACAAACAGGACAAAAAGATCTGTATACGGTACCAACTGAGAACAACGGAAAAGACCGTTTATTAATTCGAATAAAAATCGTAAAAAAAATAAAATTTTAATGGATAGAGAAAACATCTCCTTTCCTTAAGTTTCACCTAAGATTTTAAAATCTTAAATGTGAATAAATTTCAACGTTTTGAAAAAATATTAGTTTTCGCGAAATTAATTTATTTGTATAGAAGGTACATATCTGTAGGGGCTGCAAAAAGTGTTAGATTTTTTTGTAAATCAACATTTAATAAACACTTACCTTAACTAAAATTTTCTAAATTTAGCGAACTGTAGAACTATGGGTGCAATTTCGTTCATTTGTATGGTAGGTACCAGAAGGGGTGTGTCAAATTGTTCGGGTTTGCTTACTATTACAAGATAAATTAACTGACCAAATGTAGATAATCTCCAGTTGCCCATTGGGAAGTAATGACCAAAAAATATATTTTTTCCAAAAATAGGTCATTTTTTACGAAGGGTGCCAGAAGGGGTCAGCTAATATAGTCCATATTCATGTCTAACTTAAATGTTCATAAACGTACACCTTACGCAAAATATGACTAAATTTAGTGTATTAGCTAAAAAAAACCGGTTTTGTATGTAAAACAATGAGGGTGAATTTGGTCATATTTATGACAGATACCTGAATGGGAGGTTTCGATTTTTTTACGGTTTCCCTGCTGTTACAAGGTAATTAAACTGACAAATATTAAATATCTTCCAGCAGTCCGTTTGAAAGTTATTGGAGAAATATAATTTTTCCAAAAATAGAAAATTTTTTTATGGCAATTATCAGAAGGGGTCGTGCGATATAGACAACATTCATTCCTGAGTCGAAATCTCACAAGCGTATATCATACGCAAAATATATCTGAAGTCAGTGTACTTACAAAAAATATGTATATGTTTATTAAACTAGGATCCAATTCGGTCATTTGTTTGGAAGGTACCATAAGACGTGTGGCAAAGGGTTCGGTTCTCTGAGGTTTTATCTGCAATAACAAAGATACAAATCTGACCAATTTCAAAAAATATAAAATATCCAAAAATAGGTAATATTGTATGGGAGGAACCATTTACAATCTCATTAATTCATTTTGGAATATATATATACCATCACCCTTTAGGGATGAGGATATATATCATTTGATACGGCCCAAAAGTGTAACACATAGAAGGAGTCACTTAAGACCCAAGTTTTTTGAACCAAATTCGATTCTGGTTGTCCGACTGGTGCGCACGAGTTAATATTTCCCCAAAACTACTACCGGTATTGCAAATGAGCTAAATGATCCCGCCCCTTCTGGTACCTCCCATGCAATTATATCATTCCGCCCACTTTAGAAATCGAGTAATAATACCAATACACCCATCGGGATCGTACCAAAATTCTGTACTTAGTAAAGCTATAACAGAATAAAGTTTTAGCAGAGCGATTTTTGAAAAGGGCGTGGCAGCGCCCACTTCCTCCCTGGCTGTAATTAATACTTCACCAGCAACATATATACCAAATCTCATCTTCATATCTCAGATAGTTCATGAGATATACCCTTTATAATTCTCAATTGTATGTGCGGTACCACGCCCCTTTTTCCAATCACAAACAAGTATTGCTAAGGATTATAAAAAGGTCATCAGTACACTTTGTAAAACTTTCGTATTAATCGGTCTGTTGGAAAAGCTCTCAGAGCGATTTTGGGGCGTGGCACCGCCCACTTCCACCCTTGCTGTATTTCCAACTATACGAACCAATCGTCATCTTCATACATCTTATAGTTCATGAGATACATACGTTAAAAGATTTAAGATGTAAACCGCCTCCACTGATCCGAATCCGATCATCAAATTTCTCCAGATAATGCATTTTCAAAAATTATTTCCAATGGACAGAGCCAAGCCCGCTTAATACATTAAAATTGCAAGTATTTTTACCACCGACCACACAGATAAATTCTGTGAACATTTTATAAAGATTAATCCAGCCTTTCTCGAGTCTATTCGGTACATAAAAAATACAAACAAACAAACAAACACAATTTCTGTTTTACATACATTTCAAAACTTCAAGAATTTATCACTTTTAAATTTATATTAACCGATATGTATAGTATAATATTTCCTTTTCAAATATTATGTACGATCTTAATCAAATAATTAATACACCTCCCTCGTATTTTTGTGCAATCTACATAATAGATTACCACACTCAGGCATAGTTCCATTGAGTTGAATGACTGACGCCGAGCACGTTGTCCATATTTGGTAGAAGTGATTCCAAGTTCAAAGTCACTTGCAAAATTACCTCCACAAAATTCCCCACCACCACCACCACCAACAGACTGACAGCAACAAACACGTAGACCAAAAAAAAAAGACATCTACGTTCGAGTAAACCGCATTTTCGTCATAATTTGTTCCTCCCTCCTCCCCTTTTGGCAAACATACGAACGTATCAATTCATCCACAAGTGCTGAATGAGAAATACCGGTGATATAGTTATGAAATTCATTGTTGTTTATCAAAAGCAAAAACACAACAACAAAAAGGAAAAGAAAGCAAAACAAATATTACCGAATATTTACACTGATAGTGAACTTATTTTTAGGATATCATACGCTGACATTTACTGACGTTGGAGATAAATGGAATTAATAAATAAAAATGTCCTAATTTAAAAATTGCTGAACGTCTTGGAAACCAAGAATAGCTAGGGAAAAAAGGGCATCAGTACAATTTTCTTGAGGCCCGCACTGCACAGAGGTCGCACTTGTCACAGTAAAGATATCAACCTGAAGTAATAAGCTGTAATGCGATAAAAGTATGGTTTTGCACTATTTACCCATATGTAGCTGAAGTTGGTTGCTTATTTGAATTAAAAACCAAACTTCTCTATTTGAAATCAAAATTTATTCTGAAAATGTTCTTGTTCCTAAAAGCGACCCTAATGATTGGAGACCATGTGGAGATTATCGTAGACTTAATTGTATTATAATTCCTGATAGGTACCCATTACCCCATATTCAGGATCTAACAAATGACTTTTATGGTAAATCGATTTTCTCCAAAATCGATCTAGTTAAAGCTTACCACCAGATCCCTATGGCTGAGAATGACAAAACGGCCATCACAACTCCCTTTGGAATGTTTGAGTTTACTCGTATGCCATTTGGACTCCGAAATAGCTCCCAAAATAGCTCCCAAACATTTCATTTTTGTTTTATAAAATACAATTTATAAAACAAAGTAAATATGTAGTGGGACACTGCAGTAGCTTCATTAAAAAAGTAATGGGGTAGCCAATGACCCACACTACCAAATTATGCCAAAGTTAATATCGAATGAAAATCGCCTTCGGGATGATGATTCAATTACACTACGCATACAATAAATAGCCGAAATTTGATATTCTATGGTTGAATTTTAGCTTTCCCTAAATTATACTAAAACTGACTGAAATCAGAGATAACATATAGTTTTCGGCAAATAAGCATACTTAAGTACATACTTATAATTTTTATACTTGTATGAAACCTTATCTATATTATAGTATGTATATGCTAACAAACTCTTATTTGCGTAGAAACATATATGTTTGCACTCTATTTATAAGGAATTTATCTATACGCGCCCATAATTTCTCTCACACAAGTATGATTGTTCTATCGCTCACGGTCAGAAATCTTTCGATACTGGATCCGAAATCGGGCCGAAGTCGTAACTAAAATCATATGGAGTGGTTGAAACGATGTAAATCGAGGGAAATTCTGAAAGGAAATTAGACGCATCTTTACGAATTCGAACCGACATCTTACCAAATGTCTGAAGTAATAGTGTATGATAACAAACTCGCGAGCCTCAAATTTCAATCGAGCTCGCAAGGCTGGTTCGTGAGCCAAGAGCCCAAATAAAGAGCTGGTTGACGAGCCAAGAGCTACAAAATTTCAAATGAGCTCTCAGCTCGCGAGCCATGAACCACAAAATTTCAAATGAGCCTTTGGCTCGCGAGCTAAGAGCCAATTTTTAGGAAAAGACCAACTCGCGGGCCATGTCAGTAAATAAAATCAATATGCTAGAAAATATAAGGCTGACATCACCGCCATCCAGGAGATGAGATAGACAGGACAAGGAAATTGCGACGTAAAAATTGCGACATATTACAGCTGCCATGCGGAAAAGCAGGAATTTGGATGTGGATTTTATAGTTTTCGAGAGACTCGAGATCTTGTCTCGCGGTTCAATCCTGTTGGTGATCGAATAGCTACAATCCGCATCAAGGTGAAATATGTCTTAATCACACTGATTTGTGCTCATGCCCCGACGGAAGATAAAGACGATGAAATTAGAGAAGTATTTCACGAGCGCCTAGAGGAAACATTTGATCGTACTGTGAGACTTTAATGCAAAAATAAGAAGAGAATATGTTCTTGGTCCATAGATCGGTAAATTCAGCCTGCATATGACACGACAGACGACGGGTTTAGGTTGGTAATCTTCACAGCGGGAAGGAACATGGTAGTAAGTGGTACCAGATTCCAGCACAAAGATATCCATAAGGCAACTTGGCTATCCCCCGATCAAAACACCAAAAATCAAATTGATCATGTGGTAATTGATGCATCTACTGTAATGAACAGCTCTATTCAAGCAAATAAAGAACGGGGATATAGAGCGATACACAGAATCAGGTGAAGCCCGAAAATTGTACCAGAAAGTAAAAGCAAAAGGCTACGGTAATGGCCTCCCCTTCTGTAAGGACAACGATGGAAACCTGAATACACATACGATTGTGTTGCATATATCGAGAAAACACTTCCAGCAACAGCTGGTTCCGGAAGGTAGCGCACGTAAAGGGATCACGCCCATTGTCGACGGCCAAGTCAAGTGGTGAGAAGTGGTAAGAAATGCAATATCGCGGCTGAAAAATAGTAAAGCCAAGCGAAGCTTATACGCCTTTGTGGAATGATTCTGACTTGATCGAAGCCTTCAGTGAAGATTGGCAAGGACCTTACGGAGCCATCTATAGCAGACGAGTCCTAAACGAGGCGACGGCCTATCTTGTGACCTCTTTAGCAAAGTCTGATAGTGAGGAAAGCTGCAGTGAACACGAGATGTAGACATCATCGTTCGAAAACCGCGAGATGTGACAGCAGCCTTCTCAGATATACAGAAGGAATCAGCGAAAATGGGTGTAATAGTAAACGACAACAAAACGAAGTTATTAGTTTCAACGAACAAAGAATCTACTCGTTTGGGAAACTGCGTGAACATTTACTACTATAATTTCGAGGTGGAAGATAATTTTATCTACCTAGGCTCCTCCATTAACAAAACAAATAATTTCAAATGTTTGTCCTCTCGACGAACAAAAATCCTGATACTGGTTCTACTTGTTTTGATGTATGGTTCAAAATACTGGGTTATTACACAAGCGGATGTATCTGTTCTGGCGGTATTCGAGAGAAAGATACTATGGACCTATCATCGTAGGAGAGTATCGACGTCATATGAATCATGAGCTGTACACTGACATTGACGTGGTCAGACGCATTAAGGTGCAGCGGATTCGTTGGATAGGTCATGTTATACGCATGGACGAAAATGCTCCGGCTCGAAAAGTCTTCGACAATGAACTCAATGGACGGCGCAGAAGAGGGCTACCAAAACTCCATTGGAAAGACCAGGCTACTGAGAATCTCAAAGAACTTGGTGTGACTAACTGGAGAAGAAGCGCAGAAGATCGGGGCGCTTATAATATTTTTCTACGTGCGTTTTATAATCCCATAGGATAGTAAAGAAGTGTCAGCTAATAAATAAGTAAGATTTCAGATTTTGATTTTGATCACAAAGAAGAACTTGCATATCTGGCGGACATATTCGCTCATTTAAAAGAGCTCAACAGAGAAATGCACTGCATTAATTTTAATATTTTAAGGTCTTCGTACGGAATTTTAAATTTTCGGGCTAAGTTGGTGTTGTGGATCAGTCATGCCGATCCAAAAAAATGTGCAGGCTTTAATAGTTAAACTCTTGGAGCCATTAACAAAACGAAATAACTTTTTTCCGAAGTGTGACCTGCAGCCTTCGGACTGGGTACGAAATCCATTATCGGATAACATTTCTCCTGGAAACTTAACGAAAAACGGAATAAAAGAATTCATGGAGTTAAAAAACTCATCGGCAATTAAAACTAACATTTTCCGAAGTAATGCTAGCACATTTTTGGCTGCATTTAAAAAATGAGTATCTATTGCTTTCAAAGCGTGCTACGGCAATTCTTATACCATTTGCCACTACATACTTATGCGAATTTAGATTTTCGATTGGTAAATCGAAAAAAGAGAACGCCTGTGGAATAGCGATGAAGGGATGAGAACAGCCTTATCAACGATTGCTCCAAATTTTGATTGCCTGTGCTAACTGGGTCCTGTGTTAAATGCGCCCACATTTCTTACAAAACATCTTTTCATATTAGGTTTATTGATATTAATAATAAGTACATTTTAAATAAACATTGCTTTTTTCTTTGGTGTACCCCTAAAATTTCTTGATTTGCACCTTGAACACAAACAATTTGCGAAACACTACCATAAATCACACCAAATGACCAATAAATTTCATTTCATGATTAGATGTGATTGTTACGCAAACAAACAAAAAGCTAAACAATAACATTTATAATATTAATAACGTTAATACCATACCACGCCTACAAAATATAAATTCGTTGATTTTCGACCTACTGTATTATCGCTAAACAACATGATACTAACTAGTAATCATTTATTCTATTTTTTTTTTAATAATACTGTTAAATGTCCTCTGACTTCCGTAGGAAACCAACAGAATCCTCTTCCATTGAAAATTCTATACAACTCTCGTCATTCACCACAATCGCACTTATCCTGCTCTTCCCTAAAGAGGGAATACCTACTCCCGCACAACCAAAACGGCTCAAAAAGCACTTGACATATTTTATAGCTGCCACTCGAGAATTTTTATGATGTTTTTGCCGCGTTTTGCGCGTTCTATTTCATAAATCCATTGTTTGATTTTCTGATTTCGAAACAGGAACAAATTATCTAAATTAAACGCTGCTATTGTTAGTGAGGGGGGCATTGAACTTTCCCGACGATAAAAGTAGATTTTTTTGTTGTTTGTTTCTGCGTAAGCGAAAGATGCTACCGAGTGCGTGTGAATGGCAAACGGGTGGTAGGTTAAGTTTGTGGGGCCTACAGGAGCCGGAGGGGGTGGTTAGGGGTTGGCTTTCGCAGTAGTGAATTTATTTCGAGTGGTTTTCGTAGTGTTTTCACTTGTTTGCTATGCGCGATACTAGTAATTAAAAAAAATATTTATTTTTGGCAATTTAGGTTGTTAGTTTGCCTATTTCATCACTTGATTTTGGTTCAGTTGTACCACCCTCTTTCCGGTGGGGAGAGGGGAAATTGTTATTCTTTATTTGTTCATTTATTTTGCGAATAATTTAGCAAATTTGGTTTTTTTTTTTGTTTATTAAACATGTTTTTACTGCGTCGGAGAAAGTAAACTGAAATAGTATTTGTATGGTCGTTAGGGTGAACTATAAATTTAGTTGAAGGGAAAAAAACGCACAATGCTTTATGAAGACTTTGTTATTTTTCTATGCATGACTACTTACATTAAACTATTCGTTTGGTATTAACGCTGTTAAAAATTTATATGTATTTAGTATGTATTCACAATTGCCGATTAAATAACCTTGATATTTTACACCTCTAACTATCTGTGGAGTTAATTTCAAGTAAAGAAAATATACAAGTTAGATTTGACTTCATATGCTTCAAGGACATTCTTCTTTTGGCTGTTAGCATGTAAACGGGCACTTCATTATTGTTTCCCTCTTGTTTGTAAACCTTGATAAAAAGTACCTATAACAAATTTTCCAAATAGCGATTTCTCGACAAATTCATAAAATTACAAAACAACGTACATGTGTATTTGTAAACATAAAATAATTACCTAGAACTATGCCGACAAACCATTTAATGTTTGCAAACTCTAGTAATATACAAACACTTCCGTATCTCTTATATCTGTTCATATGCTCAACTTCATCTAACTCCCGAAATGCATCGATAATCTGAAATTGACGATAATTTATGAGGCTACTTAGGATGATATAATCAACACCCAGAGTTAGACAGAAGGACAGACTTTCTTCACATCTTACTCAGTAGAACTATACATTCTCGTTCGGCGTGTGCTCATAATATCAGATCCATAAATAATGAACTGATTATAACTTTATTATGTCGATTGGATCGACTACTTGTAGCCGCAACTGCAACTGGACACTGGATCAGCAACAACATCGCTAACGAGAGCAGCGATTGTGGCCGCAACATTACAGACAGCAGCACTAAACTAATGTAAAATTAAACAGTTGAAGCAACAAAAATAAAAACTATGAATTTGAAATTAGCCAACGACTTGCAATTACATATAACGTAAGAAGGCAAATCAATTTCAGAAGGCGAAGATGATTTTCCGTGAACGTCGTGTTGGTCGAGCACGAATGTCGTTACACCATACAGTATTAGATCCTTATTCATAATATGTATACTAGGGTGGCAACGAAAATGCAACTTTGGATTTTCGGTAATGTTCGAGCTGAATACTGTGTCATTTGTTATAAAATAGCTAATTTGTGCAAAATTGGACAACTTTAATCCTTGCCCCAAGAGGTCAAAAATCAAATCTATGAAAATGAGTTTGTTTTTGTTTATTTGAATTTTTTAGTACTGTAAAGACACAAAACGGCTTAAAAGTTTTTGTTAATTCACAGAATTTGATCCTATTTTTATAACTGCGTCCGGAGGACTATTCCTCCAATCGCCTTAAAAACTTGTATGAATGCATTTGGCAGCAACGTTCATTATCTAATAAAAAATGGGCGGGATCGAATAAGTAGGCGTGGTATAGAACTTAAAACTTTAAACGGCTGTATCTCTTGAACTATAAGGGGTATAAAGATAATATTTAGTATGTTTTGTTGGTACAGTATGAGTTACAGTCAAGGTGAAAGTGGGCTGTGCCACGCACCATTAAAAAGAAACCATTATAACAACCATAATGATAGTTTGATCGTCCTGAAAATGTCACAGTAAAGTAGAGATATAACCAGGCTGTTTGGAACCAAATTGGCAAAAAGGGCCACCATGACTGAGAAGACAATGCAAGTAATGACTCTCCACAAGAAAATTGCAAAAACAAAATTCATAAACATACAATAAATTGTATAAACGTCATATTTTAGCATAGGGAAAATTATATTTTAAGTTTTTGAAGTTTAGAATCGTTTATGAATACTGTTTAATCAAAACTTGCTTAAAACCACTTATAATTTTTTATAAATTTTATAGATCAGGGACAGGTATCGCTAGAAACGAAAAGTTCGTTTAATCCTCACAGACACCAGCGGTAATTCACACGCATTAAAAGCAGGGACCGTAATCATTATGAGTTTTTCTACAAAAATTGCAAAATAATAATAACATAAGGCAACAAAATCGAAAAAAAATTTAAACGCTTCAAAAACCACTATACAATTTTGATGCATTGCGGTTCCAGTAGCATAAATATAATCCAAATTTTTTATTCTATAAAAGGATTTTTTTTTTTAAATTGTCCGTTGGGAAGATATAGAAGAAATAATAATTTTACAAAAATAGTTAATTTTGTATGGAAGTTACCAGAAAGGGTTGGCCAATATAGTCCAAATTCATGTCAGAGTGAAATTTTCATAAGCGTACATCTTATGCAAAATATAACTGAATTCAATTAACTTACAAAAAAGATATGTATGTAATAGCCTTTTTACACCGGAACGCATTTAACATATTTCCGCGTTAATCCGTATCTTTAGTGGATGCGGCCAAGATGCTATAATTTTTACATGTATTGTTGTTGGAAAGGTGTTAACATATTTTCGCATCCATGAAAGATGCGGAAAAATACATTGAGTTGTACTCTGAAAATTGGAATTTAAGCGATTTTTCTTAGTAATGTTGATCCGCCAACCACCATTTTCGTTGTTTGTTTACAATTATCGGAAAAAATGCCAAACAACATGGACGGACAAAAAATTTACATTTTTGCCAAAATATTAATAAATGGTTATTCCAATTAGTTAAAACTATTCGCGCTTCGTGGAATACTGCCTCCGTAACAATGTTAATAGGTTTGTGGCAGGAAAATATTTCAGTTTGACAAGGCAAATGGAAAAATGTGTGAGCTATACAACAGCTGACAATATGCGAAAATGCAGTGTAAAACCACTTTTTAGCATTCCGCATCTTCAGTTAAAAATGCGGAATGATTTTTTCGTGTACAAAGGCTATAAAACTATTAAGGTCAATTCGGTCATTTGTATGGGAGCTAGCAGATGGGGTGTGACAAATGTTACAATTTTCTGAGGGTTTGTCTGTTATTATAAGGTAATTGAACTGACCAAATTAAAATGTCTTCCACCTTTGGAAGTTCCGGAAGAAATATTATTCTTACAAAAAGGGTAATTTTGTACGGGAGGTAGCAGAAAGGGTGGGGCTGATCTGCCTGTTTACAATCCCATTACTTCATTTTGAAAAATAATTATACTGATAAATTTTCATAAAGATAAGTTAAGATTTTCTCGAGTTAACCTGCCCACCAGCCATACCGCAGCCGGCGACCCAGCCAGCCAGACATACGGACATGGTTCAATAAATTTGGTCTAAAGGTACTTGAGGTGTAAAAAGTATCTTTTAATGCGTTACACTTTTTCTCGTGTTCTACAGTTACATTATACCATTATCTACAGTGCTTGTTAATATTGGATACCTTCAATTAGTTGTAAATAATAACGTAAAGCATACTTTAATTCAAATAATATGTAGCTATATAAATAAAGAATTTCAATTTGAAATTCGGAAAAGAAAAATTTAAATTATGAAATTCAAATTCGGAAAAGACCAATTGAAAATCAGAAATTCTGCGTGAAATTCAGAAAAAACCAATAGAAAATCAGAAATTCTACTTGAAATTCAGAAAAGAGCAATTCAAAATCAGAAATTCTGCTTGAAATTCATGAAAGACCAATTAAAAATAAGAAATTCTACTTGAATTTCAGAAAAGAACTATTGAAATGCACAATTTTAAATAGAAAATCAGAATTTATATTTGAAATTCTGAAAAGAACAATTGAAATTAAGAAATTCAAATCGAAATTCAGAAAAGAGCAATTCAAAATCAGAAATTCTGCTTGAAATTCATGAAAGACCAATTAAAAAACAGTACAGAAATTTAAGTCAGGTACACTGACTGATAAATATTATCACCCAATATAAGATATTGTTGAAGTCTTGAGTTATTAAAATGAATAGATTTTAATTAAAATAAAATTATTTATGTATAATTTTTCCCCTGCTTGTGGTGCAAAATCGTCCAAAACTTTACTTATTTGAGTAGGAGGTATAGGTGTCTCAAATTTTCATACGTACAACTTACGAAAAATTTGACTGAATTCAGTGTACTTACAAATAAAGATATGTTTGGGGTGAGTTCGGTCCTTTGTATGGGGGTACCAGAAGGGCTGTGTCAAATAGTTAGGTTTTCTGAGGTTTCGCCTCCTATCACAATATAAATTAACCGACTAATTTTCATTACCCCTCAAATGTCCGTTTGGAAGTTATGGGAGAAATATTAATTTTCCAAAAACAGGTCATTTTGTATGGGAGCTACCAGATGGGTGACTCGATATAGTCCATAGTCCAAAAAAGATATGTTTGTAAGACTATGGGGGTGAGTTCGGTCATTTGTATGAGAGGTACCAGAAGGGGTGAGTCAAATAGTTAGGCTTTCTGGGGCTTTGCCTCCTATAATAGCATAAATTAATCGACCAATTTTCATTACCCCCCAAGAGTGTGTTTGGAAGTTATAGGAGAAATATTAATTTTCCAAAAATAGGTAATTTTGTATGGGAGGTACCAGAAGGCGTGGACCGATGTAGTCCATATTCATTCCTGAGTCCCATTTTCATAAGCGAACATCATACTCAAAATTGGAGTAAATTCAGTTTACTTACAAAAAAGATATGTATATTAAACTATAAGGGTCAATTAGGTCATTTGTATGGGAGGTACCAGAAGGGGTCTGGCAAAGTTTTTGATTTTCTTAGGGTTTGTCTACTTTTGCAAGATAAATAATCTGACCAAATTTAAATATCCTGTCCTCATTTACAATCCCATAAGTTCGTTTTGAAAAATATTAATACTGGTAAATTTTTATACCGATCCGTTAAGGTTTACTCGAGTTATCCTGCTGACCAGCCAGACAGACGGACATAGCTCAATCATCTTAAAAAGTCCTGAATCGAATTTGGTCTTAAGATACTTGGGGTCTAACTCGTCTCGTTCAATGCGTTACACTTTTTTCGTGTCAAATGATATATACCCTCATCCCTAAGGGTGATGGTATAATAAGAAATTCTACTTGAATTTAAGAAAAGAACTATTCAAATTCAGAAATTTAGATTGAAAATCAGAATTTATATTTAAAATTCAGAAAAGAACAATATTAAATCAGAATTTCTACTTGAAATTCAGAAAACGTCAAATGAAAATCAGAAATTCTATTTAAAATTCAGAAAATATCAATTGAAAATCAGAAATTTAACTTGAAGTTCAGAAAAGAACAATTGATATTCGGAATTTTAAGTTGAAAACCAGAATTTCTTAATGAATTTCAGAAAAGACAAATTGAAAATTAGAAATTCCAATTAAAAAAAAATCCACTTGAAATTCAGAAAAGAACAATTGAGATTCAGAAATTCAAATTTAATTTCGGAAACGACCATTTGAAAATCAGAATTTTAAATTAAAATTCTACTTGAAATTAAGAAAATAAAAATTTTAATCAGCAACAATTGTCAGTTCCTTTGTTTGGTTGTCAAATATTAAAAACTTTGAGTTAACATTTTGGAGTGCGCTGCAAAATAGAAAATATTTAAGCAGTTTAATTTTCAAAGTTAATCCATTATCATGGAGCTTAAAGATATATGCACTATTTGCACTGTCAAGAGAAAGTCAAGAGAATAATTTCGTACAAGCACTTGTATCACAGCAAATGTGGGGTATTATTACAAGAATGGCATCTACTTGTTTATCGACGAATGCAAACGTCACTGTTTGAGAAGCTCTTACTAGACATGCCGATTGACTCGACACTAATACTGCGAAGTTGCTGTCGACAACATTCGAGGGGAGCCGACAATGAAAGAAATTTTTTTTTTAAGATGACTGGAGCCAGGACTTGAACCTGTGATCTCCTGCATGGTAGTCTCGTGTTCTAACCACTATACCGCGGCCGGTTAAGAACTAAATACTATTTGAAAAAATGAAATAAAAAAAATAATTTGTTTCCGCCCGGGTTCGAACCGGGGACCTTGTGCGTGTGAAGCATACGTGATAACCACTACACTACGAAAACAGCTGGGAGTTGGGCATCTAATATGTTTACAGAAATAGTCTATAATTAAAAGTGTGGAATAATGCTCGTTAAAATTAGATTTAGATTTAAATTTGCATTAACACAAATGCCAATTACAGTTACAAAAAACTGAGGTGGTGGGACTGCTTACCCCAAATCGTCGTAAGTACAATGTACATTTGTGTGGGTCGAAAAATAAAGTTTATGTGGACACCACCTATGATTGAAGATTATGCAAAGACAATTTCAGAGCTGTACATTTTTTTTGATCCGTGCACCCTTTGTACGGCCTAAATATGATTTATTGAGCTGCTTTGTTATTTGTAGGATATCGAAACAAAACTCAATTTTGACTATTGATCTCCTGTATTTCGTTTTCTATATCCATATGATGCCCATTTCTTGTAATGCATATGATTGTATGTGTTTCATCAAAAGCTACTTTTCGACCTTTACACACTTTTGACTCCGACGTCAATTATGAAACTTGGCTTATCATAAACTTTTTCTTACTACACAAAGATAAAAAATGTTTGTAACTTATTTGAAGTATGTGAAAGCACATAAATCTTTTGAACTATACTGTATTTTTTTCAGCCAAATTTCCTAGAGAATGTAAATTTTACTCACCATCTATCTATTCGGATGGGAAAACATTTATTTGTGGGTTTTTTTTATTTTTTTAGAGTATTTTATTATGAAAAAGAGTTAAAGAAAATGTATGCCAAATTTTGTTTTGTATTGGCTTGAGGTCCTTGGGGAAACAAATTCTGTTAATATTGATTTCGACAGTTTTTTATTTATTTTTCAATATTTCGACCAACTTCGCTGGTCATCTTCAGGCAATCTAATATTGTAAATATTCACAAATATTACACAAATTAACTTTACATCAAACAGTAACAATAACATATTAACATTTCTTACTTTTACTTAGTCAAAATATCTGATGCGTCCTGTTTGTGCAAGTTAATATTTACTACTGCACAGTGGTTCCTTTTTGGTTTTTTTTGGAATTAATTCTGTAACTTTTGAACGGATAATGGTATCTCGATAAAATTTAAAATAGGTAATGCTGAGGTGTTTTCGAGATGATTTGGAAATATTCGGCTGCCTACTGAGTGTGGGGGCCACTGTGTGGCCCTCCAAAGTTGGTCACCTCGGGTGTTTCAAAATTTCAAATGTTTGAGGAAAGTGCATTTATGAGCCGATTTTAAAGATTTTTTGCATTTGGATAGTGCTTCGAAAAACCTTCAAAAAACATGCTTAAATGTATATGTTATCTCATTTAGGTCAAGTGATATTTGAGAAAATAAAAAAAATTGTGTCATTTTTAGACGAGGTTGATGTAGTATTTTTATGGTTGTGAGCTCAGTTTTTCTTTGATTGTAAAGATATTTATATCGTTAGTTTGCTTATAAAATTCTGAATGAAAATGCCGAAAGAATGATGCAAATATTTTGTTCCAATCAAAAGTTATAAGCATCGCAAGTAATAATTTCCAAAAAAAAGGCCTATTTTTAATGTTTTTTTGTAAAAAGGCGACAATATTCTTTCGTTTGTAAAAAAAAAAATTCTTCCGGATGGTGGCAATTTCTTTATTATTTCTCATAGAAATCTTCATGCAGATGCATTTAATGCCAAATTTGAAGCAGTTCAGCAAAATGGTTCCCCGGCAAGGGAAGTCAAAAATACCCAATTTTTGAAAAAAAAAATTTTTTGTTTTTGAAAATTCTCAAATCGCAAAGCGCCAACGAGAAAGGTCATTATATATTTTTTTGACCACATATGTGGACTAGTTAACCCTAACGTATTTCAACATCCCTGCCATAAACAAAGACACTGTGGCTAATTTAGTAAAAAATTCGGAATTTTGGAACATATTTTCCCCGTTTTGGGAATTCGGATATTTTGTTGTAAGATATGGCAACATATTGTTATTCGTTGTTTTAAGGACAATCGTATGTACATTTTTCCAAAGTTTCGTTAAGATATTCCAGTCCGTTTGAATTCTACGCTATTTTTCATATAAGATATTATTTCTCCAAAAAATACGTTTTGACAAAATTTTACATTTTACTCAGACTCATGCCCAAAATAAAATGTGCTTTTAATTAATTTTTGTAAGTTATTAAACTTTATGTTATTCCCTTTCCAACGATATACAATACTTTAATGTCAAGAGTTCATGTATGCTTTATAATTATAACCAAACTTCACTACCTCTGTAAAAAAAGTATATAACGTGAAACACACATATATATGGGGGCTATATCTAAATCTGAACCGATATGCTTAGTTTTGTTACCACATTAAAATAGTCTAAAAAAAACTTAGATGTGCAAAGTTTTGTTAACATCAGAGCAAAAATGTGGTTTTTGGCTACAATAATGTATAAAAGGTTATGCTAATTTATATGAGAGGTACCAGAAGGGGCGTGGCAAGCGGACCCATTATTGCAGTATATACTTCATGCTACAAAATAATAATACCAGCAAAATTTTAGCTTCGTAGAGCCATCCAACATGAAGTTAGTGACAGAATAGTTGTTTTGGGGAAATAGGTAATTTTGTATGGGAGGTACTTGAGAAGGCGTGGCTATTCCGCCCATTTTCCAACAAACCTGCGACTAGTGATTCATATGCCTCTGGTAAATTTATATTTAAATTGAATAAGAATTACTCCAGTTATCGTCTTAAACACTCACCCAGCCGGCCAGACGGACATGGCTTTATTGGATTAAAAAGCCCCAAAACTTATTTTTTCTAAAGACGTCTAGGGTCTCAGTTGTATGCTCTGTTGAGCTTAACTTCTTCCCGTATTAAATTATATATTCCCTCTTCCCTGTTACTGAGGTTATACATATTTTATTCAAAATTTGTTAAAAATTGTAATAATTACACACAAAAACAGCAAAATCATATGAATATTGATTTAAAAATTAAATTTATAACTTAAAAAATAATTTTGAGGGATACGTTTATGCAATAAGAGCCATTTTTCGTACACATGTGATTAAAAAATCATTATGGAGTCGTTACTTATAAATAAAACTTACAAGCCCTTAGACTCTTTAACTAAGTTATTTATAATTTATGAATCCCTATACACAGGAATGCGAGACAAATTACGAAAAATGGCTCTTATTGCATAAACGTATCCCTCAAAATTATTTTTTAAGTTATAAATTTAATTTTTAAATCAATATTCATATGATTTTGCTGTTTTTGTGTGTAATTATTACAATTTTTAACAAATTTTGAATAAAATATGTATAACCTCAGTAACAGGGAAGAGGGAATATATAATTTAATACGGGAAGAAGTTAAGCTCAACAGAGCATACAACTGAGACCCTAGACGTCTTTAGAAAAAATAAGTTTTGGGGCTTTTTAATCCAATAAAGCCATGTCCGTCTGGCCGGCTGGGTGAGTGTTTAAGACGATAACTGGAGTAATTCTTATTCAATTTAAATATAAATTTACCAGAGGCATAGGAATCACTAGTCGCGGGGTTTGTTGGAAAATGGGCGGAATAGCCACGCCCCCTCAAGTACCTCCCATACAAAATTACCTATTTCCCCAAAACAACTATTCTGTCACTAACTTCATGTTGGATGGCTCTACGAAGCTAAAATTTTGCTGGTATTATTATTTTGTAGCATGAAGTATATACTGCAATAATGGGTCCGCTTGCCACGCCCCTTCTGGTACCTCTCATATGAATTAGCATAACCTTTTATACATTATTGTAGCCAAAAACCACATTTTTGCTCTGATGTTAACAAAACTTTGCACATCTAAGTTTTTTTTAGACTATTTTAATGTGGTAACAAAACTAAGCATATCGGTTCAGATTTAGATATAGCCCCCATATATATGTGTGTTTCACGTTATATACTTTTTTTACAGAGGTAGTGAAGTTTGGTTATAATTATAAAGCATACATGAACTCTTGACATACAGGTATTGTATATCGTTGGAAAGGGAATAACATAAAGTTTAATAACTTACAAAAATTAATTAAAAGCACATTTTATTTTGGGCATGAGTCTGAGTAAAATGTAAAATTTTGTCAAAACGTATTTTTTGGAGAAATAATATCTTATATGAAAAATAGCGTAGAATTCAAACGGACTGGAATATCTTAACGAAACTTTGGAAAAATGTACATACGATTTTCCTTCAAACAACGAATAACAATATGTTGCCATATCTTACAACAAAATATCCGAATTCCCAAAACGGGGAAAATATGTTCCAAAATTCCGAATTTTTTACTAAATTAGCCACAGTGTCTTTGTTTATGGCAGGGATGTTGAAATACGTTAGGGTTAACTAGTCCACATATGTGGTCAAAAAAATATATAATGACCTTTCTCGTTGGCGCTTTGCGATTTGAGAATTTTCAAAAACAAAAAATTTTTTTTTTTCAAAAATTGGGTATTTTTGACTTCCCTTGCCGGGGAACCATTTTGCTGAACTGCTTCAAATTTGGCATTAAATACATCTGCATGAAGATTTCTGTGAGAAATAATAAAGAAATTGCCACCATCCGGAAGAATTTTTTTTTTACAAACGAAAGAATATTGTCGCCTTTTTACAAAAAAACATTAAAAATAGGCCTTTTTTGGAAATTATTACTTGCGATGCTTATAACTTTTGATTGGAACAAAATATTTGCATCATTCTTTCGGCATTTTCATTCAGAATTTTATAAGCAAACTAACGATATAAATATCTTTACAATCAAAGAAAAACTGAGCTCACAACCATAAAAATACTACATCAACCTCGTCTAAAAATGACACAATTTTTTTTATTTTCTCAAATATTTCTTGACCTAAATGAGATAACATATACATTTAAGCATGTTTTTTGAAGGTTTTTCGAAGCACTATCCAAATGCAAAAAATCTTTAAAATCGGCTCATAAATGCACTTTCCTCAAACATTTGAAATTTTGAAACACCCGAGGTGACCAACTTTGGAGGGCCACACAGTGGCCCCCACACTCAGTAGGCAGCCGAATATTTCCAAATCATCTCGAAAACACCTCAGCATTAACTATTTTAAATTTCATCGAGATACCATTATCCGTTCAAAAGTTACAGAATTAATTCCAAAAAAAACCAAAAAGGAACCACTGTGTACTGTCGCTTATGTCGTCTGTGTCTGTTCACTGTGTTTCTGTACACTTGAGCTTCTCTTTTATATTTTAATTATTTGTCGGCCGTTACGTCGAGGATGTGCAGCATTTCTATTGTAAAGCGCCGTGAGTAGTTCCGCTCCTTAATTATACATCTACATATTTTAAGTTTGGCGTGTGTCCAGTTTTTACACAATAAGAGGCAAATGCTGTTCTTTGCTGTTTTGGCGTGGTTTTGTTGTTCAGGTCCGACTTGTGTCCTGCCAATCTGGTTTTCAGCATTGTTTTAGTGGTGCCAACGAATACCTTCTGGCATACGTTATCCTTGTCCCTTTCACATTTAATACTATACTCAAGATCCTTAGGTTAGATATTTTGGACTTCGTTTTACTAAACGATTTATACATGGTGATTTGTATGCTAATTCATGCTTATCTTTGTCATAAATGTTGGCATTTTTAAAGCGTTCTGAAAAACCTGGAACATACGTCATTGACTTGTAGGTTTTAGGTGACTTCTCTAGGGCAGTTACTTTTTGATCGACTTTCTTATTAAGTTTTCGGTTGTATTCGCTTATATCTAACACCCTTTTTATGAAGTTCTGTGTTGATAGAAATAAATAAGTCGTCCCGACACAATTGACTTTTGATACCAATCAAGCTTTATAATAGTGCATTCTTTGACAACAATTGAATCCAGTTAATGTAACAGTTATAGAGAGAAATTCGCTATAGAGAAGTTCGATATAGAAAAGTTCGACTGTACTTGTGTTTAATTTATATTCGTACACATATTATGACAAAGCAATTAGTGAATTTTCTTTGCCAATGAACTATACAGCAAGTAAGAAAGTAATCTTTACGAGTACATGTAATAATCGACGACAGTAGAAGTTTCATATTCAATAACTTACTAAATGCACCACATCTTTAGGTACTACTCCACCAATTGTCCGAAAAACACATTTGAAAATTTTACAAAAAAAATAAACTGAGTGAACAAAAAGGAATACAAAAAAAAAGAGAACATTTGTAAATGATATGTCTCAAGTTCTTGTTGTTCATTTGCGGCTCCCCTATTGACTTTATTGTCCCTGTTGCAGTTGACGGTCGCCGCTGCAATGCTCCTCTTTTCGCAAAATCGTTTTCACACTTACTGGAACACAACATGTTGGACGTGTACAAACATCTACAGATGTCCAGACACAAAAACAACAAAAATAATGTGAAATAAGTATTCTAATATTAATGGCAACCAAAACAAATAGGAAAAAGATCCACGAAGACCGCGGCAATAGCCACCACATGCACCAGGCCAGTCATCAGAGATCAGCAACATCCACCACTGATGCCATAGTAATCCAAATACTGCTGGAATACTACAAACAAATGTACATTGTACCTACATACAAACGTGCAACGTCAAGCTTACTAATAATATGCCTTGTTGCAATATGTATTTATGGCAGCCATAAAACGCGTAAAAAATCGAAAATGTGTAAAAAAAAATGTTATTAGAAGCTGCCATTGAAACCAACATCGCGAGACTGTCAAGTAGGAGTTGAAGTCTGCTCCATGACTGTGGTAGGAGTCTAATAACGTAATGTAACGGCAAATTTCCATGTAACGAAAGTAATTTCGTTCAATTTGCAGACTCATGAATGCCACAATGTCCCCTAGAAGTGGAAGGAAATACTCCAATGGACGCTTAGGAAATGATGTTAAGTTGTTAGAAAGTATTTAAGATTTGCATACGAATGGGATCATTACACACACACAAACACTCGAGATCTACTCACATACTCGTACGGGGTATTGGCCAATATATTCCGCTAGTGCTAGTGTTATGGATTCTATAGTAGCAAATTGTCGTTTGGACACACAAGGCCATCAATGAGCATGGAGCTGGTTACTATCCAGTACTTGGTTGGTGGCTGTCGGTCGTTTCATGGGCAAGCATGATTGTGCGTTTGACTCCATCTACGCGGCATGTCATTCAAATAAACTATAGCGGTACAGTAGGGCCAGGGTTTGTGAAAATTGTTAAAACTCAAGAGAATTCAATGTGTAATTATAAGTGACTATGACTAAGTGACTTAGTCAAAAAAGACTCCACCGAAAACTTGAAGGTTGCGGTAGTCACCTGCCTTTAGGTCCTGTACTAGCTATGAAAAAGAAAAATATAACAAACGGAACCCCCCAAATGTTGAGGACCCACGTGATAAGGACCATGATTAAAGTATATGCACTTGGAAACTCTGGAATGGCGGATGTCCTCAAAAGATATAAGGCTGACATCACTGTCATTCAAGAGATAAGATGGACAGGACAAGGATGCTCGCGACATCCCCAAATTAATCGGTGTCAGTTTTATTGTTTATGATCATCGTATCCAAATTTGAAACTATGTTATCCCTATTGTCTTTCATATTTATTGCATAAGTGCATAGGTTTTTTATTCTTCTTCTTAATGGACAGCAACAACCGAAATTCATCTATCAGCAGCCGCATGTAAATCGCTTGCTTAGCGCATGTTAGCGATTCCCGATTTTTTTTTTTATTTGAACCTTTTTCAGCAAAACATTTTTGATTTTAAGTAGACTTTGTAGAGGCAATAGTTGACATTTTACAAAAACATAAACAATTTTACATATGCAATTATTTGGAGAAAAATATTACATAATTCAGATTTAAAGATATTGATTTCCTTCGTCTTTTGATTTCCTTCCTGACATTATTATTTTTGTTTATGGCGGAGCCAAGGTAGACAAATTATCTACCACTTCAAAGTTACAGTTGTCCACGTTTCAGCGTCCCAGACGAGTAGACTTTTTGTTCGTTGAAACAAGTAACTTGGTTTTTTCCTCATTTATCACCAGACCCACATCCGCCGACTGCTTTTAAATGCTCGAAAAAGCCGCAGTACCATCCCGCAATCCACGGCCAAGATACCGATGGCATACGCGAGCAACTTGTGCTGAAGATGGTACCATTTCTGTTACTGCAGCCTTCCACATGTTCATCTCCATTACGATGTTAAAAAGATCGCAAGAAAGACTTTCGCCTTGTTTAAAGCCTCGCTCGGTAGGAAACGGCTCTGTCAGACTTTTGCCAATTTTCACTGAAGACTTCGAGTCAGTCAGTGTCATCCCGCAAAGTAATATCAGCTTTGCGGGTATACCAAAATCTACCATTGCATCTAACATCTTCGGTTGTATCGGACTGTCGAATGCAGCTTTGTAGTCGATGAACAGATGGTTGGTGTCGATCTGCATTTCTTGTGTCTTCTCCAGGATTTGTCGTAGTGAGACCATCTGGTCTCGCGATAGTTATACACACACTCTTGGATCGCCTTTCTTAAGCCGGGTGATAGAAGACTCTGATTCCAATCATCGGGCATGTATTCCTTTAGCCAAATCGTACTTATGAGCTGGTGCATGCATATTGCGAGCTCATCGCCGACGGCTTAAAAAAGCTCTGCTGGTAGTCCATCGGCCCCCACAGCATTATTTTTAAGACTTGCTATCGCTATGCTGATACTCTGATACAATAAACTCCGTCGCCTATGATTGATGCGATTTCGTCACTTATGCTGCCTTCGGGAACGAGTATCTACTCGAGAGTGTTCCCTCCATATTTGCAGCGCATTCTGAGTGTCCGTGACCAGATTTCCGACTATGTCCTTACAGGTGGGTATACCTGTTCCAAAACCTTTGCCGTAACTTTTTGGTAGAACTTTGGGGCTTCACCACTATCCCTTTAGTTTTCGATATCCTGGCTATTTCTTTTCTTCCACAGACGTCTTTTCCGCCTGCACAGACGTTTCATCTCCTCCCTCTCCTCATTATAACGCTCCGTCACAGCACGTGTCGCCATTGGCTGCAGTTTTGCCTTGTATGCAGCATCCATTTCCTCAGACACGCGACATTCATCATCGCACCAGGGCTTTTCTGGGAGTGGTTTTTCATAGTCCAGTACGGTCGTTGCGGCAGTGGTCATAGAATTAGGAATATGCTGCCACTGCGTGTCGGGAACATCAGTACTAGGGAGGTTTGTTTGAAGTAATTGAGAGAGAGTTGGTTGAAGTAGGCATTGGCTATATCGGTGGTATGCAGCTTTGTGATGTCTAGCTTCCTTTGCGTTTCGTTACGAGTGTTTTTAGCGCTACTTAATCGTGTGCGTACCTTGGCTGGAACTAGGTGGTGATCCGAGTCGATATTTGCACCGCGCATCACACGCACGTCCATAACGCTTGAGACATGCCTTCCATCAATTACCACGTGATCAATCTGATTTTTTGTATTTTGATCGGGAGATATCCAGGTTGCCATGTGAATATCTTTATGTGGGAATCTGGTTCCACTTACAACCATGTTTCTTGCCGTCGTTGTGTAAACTTAATTTTCCGACAGCTGAACCAAGAGCATCTTCCCTTTCTGTTTCAGCATTAAAATCTCCCAGAATAATTTTAATGTCATGAGCAGGGCAGCAGTCATATATCTTCTCAAGGCGCTCATAGAATGCATCTGTACTGTCATCGTTATTGTGTTCCGTCGGGGCGTGCACACAAATCAGCGTAATGTAAAAATATTTCACCCGGATGCGAATAGTGGCTATTCGGCCACTTACAAGGTTAAACCGCTAGACCAGATGTCGAAGTCACTTGCCGACTATGAAACCACATCCCAATTCGTGTCTTTTTGCATGGCAGCTGTAAAAGATGTCACAATTCTTTCGTCGTATGCATCCCTGCCCCGTCCATTTCATTTCCTGTATGGCGGTGATGTTCAGTGCCATTGCAGGTTTGGAGCATAAAGCTAAGTATAGACGGTTGCCAGAAATAGCAATTTTGTCAAATCTTCTAATGTACCTTACTTTTGAAAATAAGTCAAAATTTCAAATAGTTTACGAAATATGAGCCCAAGAAAACTTGCAAATTTTCCAAAAAAAAATAAGTTTGAGAAAAAACTTCAAGTCAAAATGTGGAAGCTCGATTTGCACCGTAGATGTATGGTCTAGTGGACTTTTTTACTCAGTACAATCCAAATTCAAATCGCCCCTCCTCACTCTACTCCCGCCACATTGAGTGGCTGCACTGAATCAAAACCTAAGTAACTAGAAATAAATTATTGCGCTTTGTTCCCACTGTCGATCGTTGACTTCAGTGTAGTTAGCACCACCTAATCTGAGATTTGGTTAGACTTGAGTTGCCGTACATTGATTTTACAACACTACTGTACACACTAAAGATGTTGAACAGAACAAATCCCTGCATCAGTCTGCATGACGGTAAAAGTACCTGTAACCACAGTTTTTGGGTAGGCGACTAAAACGGTGGTTTTACTTAAACGGTACTCATGCGATTACAGTGACATATCATTTTACTTCCAATACAGATCTTTGACTTTGATGCTACTCGACGTGCCGCAGATGCACTGCAACACATATTGTTGCATGGACCACTGAATGCAGACGCCGCGACGTATTGGTTACTTGGGTAACGCGCATATCACTTTTGTTTGTTGCGGTTTTTTTGTCTCCGAAAATTTTGTCGTCAAACATACAATCAACGCTGCCAGTCTTTAGAATATGAAAGAGTAAACTATTCGCCATCGTTTGACTTGTTGCACGTAAAGTGCAATCTAGAAGGATTGTGCTACAACAAGTTGTTGCACTTTCGTCATTGGATTTTTGTTCACCGTTTAAGTTCGTTGCAGTCTGACAACTTGATACTGTAGTGCATGTGACAAACAATTTGTGGCATGAAATAAGTGGCCACCATTGGTCATTTATTTGTCGTTTTATTATGTTAATAATGTCAAGTGCAAGATCGTGATTTTCTGAAATGTTAAGCTCAACTTTTGCTAAACAAATATGTATTTGTATGTTATTCTAATATCAGAACTTTGGAGTTGGTATTGGTATTGGGCTCTAATGAAAATTTTAAAAATATGGTTGCAGAATCTCTTAGCTTATGTTATCCATATCATTAACATATCAAAAACTTGTCATTAAAAGCTATTAAATAAATGATAAAACAACATGCAGTATATTGCAAATAAATAAATAAAATCTTATTTACCATTATAGTGAGTTACCACGCTTCAATTTTTCGACTTACACAATGTATCCTATAGTTTAAAAATGATTTCAAACGTCCACTGTCTTTACCTCAGTAGTTTCTGTCTACAACATCGAGGTGTCCGCCGATATTAATTAGCCTATCCATTTTAGTTTTAATATTTGATATAAGTTTCGAACAAATCTCAGAATTAAAGCCCGCTGCACCATCAACATTCTCACTCCAAATTTATATTGACTGCGGTTTGTATTGGCATTTTTATTTATTTATTCCTCTCAGTCCAATAATGCACATCATGTAATTATAGTTCTGTCCAAATAAATATTGAAAATGTAGTATTTTCCCTCCCCCATTTAGTTACATCCCTATTTTTATCCATCGTCAAATAAATCTAATTTGTATAAGCCATACGTTTGTTCCCATCGCTAGATTGCCACTTAAAATATACATATGTATAAAATATTAGGTCAATTATTCATAATACCACTTGACTTTGACATTTCATCAAAACCATGATGGTATTTTCGTTGCCATCTAATCACAGTTATGTATTTACAAAAGTGATGCAACTTTCAGTCATCTTTCCGGAAATACATGAAATCTCCTCGTAGCTGTCAATGAAAGTCTAAGCGGCCGACGTACCAGTACAAAATGTCAATCGAACAGTTGGTCTGTCTGCCGATCTGATTGACAGCACACAGGATTCCGTGACAGTTTGCATTGTAGCAGTGAGTGTACGATGTCGCCATGTGACAGCTCATTCAAACTCAATAAAATCGTTAACGAAATGGTGCTCTCTTGACTCACATGTTCGAGTACATTTGCAATACCGGTTACTTTGCTTACATAACACAGAGTGACTTATGTAACACGTTTTATTCAGATGAAATGTTAACACATTTGATCATCACTGACACTGACTGGACTTAGAATTGCGTTTGGTATATGGGCATGGGAATCGCGAGAAGGACGCGATGGCTGTACGTAGTTATATGCCTGGAAGAACTTCTTTTAGTATGAAAAGGTTCCTTCCTCTGAAGTCTAGAGTTGGCAATGATGATTTTGCCAAGCTAATGGTGGTGGTGGGCTTGTCCAATGAAATGGCAACTAATCCAATTACGTATTCATATGGCAAAAATTCATATAAACTGGCTACAAATGTGAAAATACATTATAGGGATTTTGTAGGGAAAGACAGAAATTTCTTATGGCTAAATGGAAACACAATAGGAGGAATTTGTCAACATATCCACTCGTATGAATTGGTCGGGCATTTTTGGTTCTTATAATAGCTTTAACCTACAAATGTTTACCCAACGCAAATAAATATTCGTGCTAAGCTAAATGAATGTTACTTTAGTAGGAAATTATTATTATTATTATTAGCCATAAAAACTACGTGAGAACACATATGTGTCTCTAGTGTGTCTCCAGTCAGTCCTACCAAGCAGCGTCAGTGACTCCTCCACCTGGCCCTTTCAACGTAGTCGCAGTCTCCCTCTTTTGCGCCGTCCTTCGAGGTCTTGATAGAATACCTTTCGCGCTAGAGTTTCCTCATATATATGGTTCATCAATGTCATTGTTCATCCAAATCCTGAATTCGCCGTTACGCAAATGGATCCATATATTTTGCGGAGTTTTTTCTCACAAACACCGCAAGATGAACTTCATCCGCCTATGTAAGTACCCAAGATTTGGAGCTATATAGCAAGACCGGTAAAATTAGTACGTGGTACAGTTTGACTTTGATGGTTCGAGAAATGGTGGTGTTTATGAAAAGTTATCCGTTTTATTTCTAGGCTGACACTAACACCAATAGTTCTCAACGTTTACGCTGCGTCCCCAACGGGAGGACACTTTCCTCACTTTCCGCTGGCTCCCTTTCCACAGACGAGAAGACAACTGATATCTCTCACATCGTTCGACCGATAATGTCAATATCATCGGCATATGCGAGCAGTATGTGGCTCTTATTAATTAAAGTGTCAGACATGGTTACCTCTGCTTTCCTTTACACCTTCTTCATAAAAATGTTGAGCAGTATGGATGACAAACAAGCACCCTGTGTAAGACAAGATAGATTGTTGAAAATCCGAACAGAGGATTCGGTATTCGTAAGGGTACACCGGCAGAGACAAATTATCATCGCAGGGATACCGAACTCAGACATCACTTCGTATAGTCGATGCTTGATGGGACTATCGAAGGCAGTTTGTAGTGTAAATATCTGATCTGATTCGACTGGTCCAAAGTCGCACTGATAAGGTGTAATCAGGTTTTTCACAATTGGCTGTAGACGTTCACAAGGTGTGCTGGAGAGGTCCTTATATGCAATCGGTAAGAGGCTAATTCTACGGTAGTTTTTACGCTCACTACGGTCACTTTTTTTTATAAATTGGACATGGCACACTGAGATTCCAATCCTCTGGCATGCTCTTCTGAAGCCAAATCTTTTCTATGACCTGTTTCATGCTTAAAACAGCTCATCTCCACCCACCCAAAACAACTTAGCTGGAAGACTATCAGCACCAGTGGCTTTGTTGTTCTTTAGGCGGGCTATGGCAGTTTTTATCTTAGCTTGGCTCGAAGGGGAACACTTGATGTTATCGTCTCGGATTGGTACACAGTTTTCAGACATACAAAAGGCTGCAGAAGTGATTGTTCCATATTCTCAGTACGCTCTTGGAGTCAGTAACAAGATGACCATCCTTATCTTTACAGGAGGGAAGAACTGTTCCATGTACCATACCATTTATCTTCTGGTAGAATTTCCTGGTCCTTTCTATGGAATGGGCAATATATTGCTATTGCGCGCTAGTATTTTCGGGAGCAGGAGCATCATAAAGTAGTTGAGCGAGTTTGTTGGAGTAGGCTTTGGCCATCTCCGTGGTCTGTAGTTTGGCGATGTCCAGCTTTCTCTGTGCCTGGTTACGAAGTGTTTTCACCTTCACTGCATTGAAGTGGTGATCAGAGTTGATGTTCGCACCCCTGATCACTCGTACGTCTTGACGCGTGCCTTCCGTTAATTACCACGTGATCTATTTAATTTTTCGGAAAATATCCACTTTGCCCTGTGAAAGTTTTTGTTGTCAAATCGTGTGCTGCTAATTATCATGTTCTTGTCATAGATTCGTCATCAGTTACATGTACCCTTTTATTGTACGCCCTCGGTCTCTATAGCTCTGGTCGGGGACTAATTATTAATCGTAGTTAACCTACACTTCTGTAGGCCGTTCAGCTGTCCGCCACCTGCTGACACCCGTTGTAGCACGAGCTAGCTCTAAATAAAAAAAATAAATTTAATATAAATTTGGTAGTATATCACATCATATGTTAAGTAGGATAAGATAGGTAGCAAGACAACACACTGTCTAGCAGTCTTAGTATAATGAATTTCCCTATAGAAAATACTGACTAGCTATCTAGCCAATCCAAGAGAAGGAGTTATTTTATGACTTACCTCCATGCAGCATCTACAGAGAGTGAAGTTTCGGTGGCCTAATCTAAAGGCCTGTCGGCAAGTTAAGTAGTTATCTTTTTGTTCGCCTCTGGCTAAAAAATCCTAAAACAAAAGAATTTGTGCCATAGTAACCTGTCTAGCTAGCTCATCCATTAAACAATTAAACGGAACGTGATGAATGGCATTCCTTCACCGTCAGGGATGTAGCATTAGAAAGGGTCGCTCTACATGGCTAAAAAAAGTTTATGTTTTCTCTCCTCAGTTTTGTAGTTTGTCTGAAGACAATTTAAGGGTATCTAATTTTTTTCGGATCTGCATTCTACGCCCCCCGAAAAAGTATTTATTATGCTGTATCGTCATTTGTTATCCGATCGCATACCAAATTTCAGCTCGATAGCTCTTAATCTACGGCTGTAATCGTGTGGAAAGACAAAAAATTCGATCTAAACCAAAAAAAATACGAAAGCGCCCTCTAGCGGCGCTTAAAAATAAATGTAAAAAATGGATTCCTCGACCCCTAAAACAGTAAGATACCACAATTTACCGGGATAAATAGCATTATTTTATGACATTTTTAATGAATTTTTTTTGTTAGCCAGCGTTGCACAAACGCCGACTTCAAATTGGTGTAAAAAAATATAGGAGAAGTTTTTGTCCGATCATGCTCATCTTAGAACTTAACTTTTTCTAAAAGGTAAGAAACTAGCATATCAAATTTCAGCTCGATAGCTCTTAATTTACGACTGTGATCGCAGGGACAGACACCAAAAAAGGTACAATTTGTATGGGAGGTGGGGGTAGGTTTTGTCCGATCATGCCCATCTAAGAACCCAATCTCAACTTTGTGGATAGAAGCTCGCATACCAAATTTCAGCTCGATAGCTCTTAATCTACGGCTGTAATCGTGTGGAAAGACAAAAAAATTCGATCTAAACCAAAAAAATTACGAAAGCGCCCTCTAGGGGCGCTTAAAAATAAAAATAAATGTAAAAAATGGATTCCTCGACCCATAAAACAGTAAGATGCCACAACTTTCCGGGATAAATTGCATTATTTTATGAAATTTTTAAATTTTTTTTTTTGTTAGCCAGCGTTGCAAAAACGCCAACTTCAAATTGGTGTAAAAAAATATCTCGCACTAAATTAAAAAAAAACCCTTGTTATGTATGATGTAAAATTTCATTTGCATTTGGTTTCAGCCCATTCCGATTTTGGTTGTTGCACAGTGTTATCAAAGAACATACATATAAAGGCTCTAGAGGGTGTAATGTCGCGCTGTTAAGAAAAAAATACTTTCAAGAAATAAAAACTACTTTCAAAAAAATTTTCAATTTATCGAGTAACATTTGTTTTTTAAATATTTCATTGAAGAAAAAGTCAAAATTTTTCATTCATAAATTTTCTCTTGAGTTCAAAAGACGTGAATATTTATTTTTTCTGTCGGAAGCCTTTTAAGTGATTTTTGAATATCGATTATTTGCATAATAAAAAACAATTTTTAAGCCATAATCTTTAAAGGAGCACAAATTGGTTGGACCAATTATATAATA
Source organism: Muscina levida (assembly GCA_964034835.1). Taxonomy (NCBI): domain Eukaryota; kingdom Metazoa; phylum Arthropoda; class Insecta; order Diptera; family Muscidae; genus Muscina; species Muscina levida. The sequence continues at coordinate 64,481,955 of OZ035880.1, read as the reverse complement.
ATAACTGTTTCGAATTGGGGAGGTAATTATTTAAAAAAAAAGTGTGTTGTTAGTGATTAATTTGTTTTTTATTTGCTAGAATTATGTCAGGAAGATATTCGCTAATTCTCCCCTTTAATATCCAAATATTATCCTGGGGTATAATCTAAAAGAATGTAGAAAATTTGTTTTTTTGTAAATTTTCAACGATGGAAATCTGTTTGTGAGTATTAAGGAATTGAAGCTCATATTTTGCATACGTCCTAATTAACATCATCATCATCTTTCTTGCACGACTATAATGATGTTCGGGGCACTAACCAAGTCTTATTAAAGATGACATTAGAAAGAATCAATATGATGCCGAAATTCAAGATCATCAATATCAAGAATCAAGAATTATAATTTAGTTAAACAGTTTAAAAAAAAAAACATTTTCAAGAAAAATTTTAGATTAATAGTTTAAGTTGTGGATAATATTTGCAAACATCTTTTGGCTAATTTAATATTTGAAATGATACCTTCAACATCAATATAAACAACCAAGACTACGAAAACCAATATCGGACAACAGGCCTGCTGTCTTCTTTGGAGTATAATCGTGGTAAGTTGATATCTAATTAAAATACTTAGTTAAATACAAAAAAAATATAGATTGTTTGCTTTTATTTATCCGCATTAAGAAATGTAAACAATTTTTTTTTTTTGCAAATTTTAAAATATTTTTTTTTCTAATATTTTGCCTACACTATGTTTTTTCCCTTCTCATCGATAATTAATTAATTTAACAAAAGAATTAGCGTTATTTTTTTATATAAATTCACTATAAACTTAGAATGTTGTTATTTTAATAAATTGTTATGTAAGGTAATACCAATGAATATCTTATTTTAATTTATTAATTCCGAGAAAGATTTAGAACCAAGTTAGCGTACTCAAGATGGGCTATCCAATAAAATTTGCAATGGTTAGCGAAGGTAGGGTGGGCGTGGATCAGAGTTTAACAACATCACATTCCTCTGTATACGAGTTCTATATTTCGGTTTGTAAAGTAATTTCTTTGTTTCTTTTTGGATGTCGTCATGAAGGTTTTAAAGCTACCTTATTTTAATTTTATGTTTTGAGCTTTGACCAGCTTTTCAGTTGCCAAGAACACCACCCATTTTCCCTGAGCACGGCCGGTATAAAAAGGAAGCAAACAGGCTTCTGAGGAGTGGGGAACTAATGAGCCGTTACAAGGGCTTTATTTATATTTACATACATCTAGATGTCTTTGACATGCCGCCACTTGTTCCCCAACTTAACGTAACCTATATCAGTTTATTTAAGTTTAACTTCGCTTTAAGAAATTAGTAATAGCAATAACTTTTGTTTGAATACACATAGTTCTGAACACATTGTAAAATATACCACATTATTCACTTGCTTTTAATCCCCCACTGTGTCTTAAAAAACGCAGTGATTATTTTAAATTTATTCATGCTAAAACAATATTACTGCGCCTAAAACTGCCTTCGAAGATGATGAATAAGAACGCATCTGAGCAAAAATAAGAACGGACAAATCAAAACACTCGTCTTGGCAATGTCATGTAATATCATGTGCGTCACAGTATTTGCCGCTATTTTATGCGCAACGCACATGCGCGCCTCGTAGTATGTTTGCCCCTCTTAATATTTAAATCGGTGCTCCAGAGCAAAGGCCCCTGGATCAAGAATACTCACAGACAGAGTGTGTAATCATATGTATCTGTGGCATTTGGTCATTTTATGCTGGAAGAGCACAACAAGTAAAAGGCGCAACGAATGGTTGACATTTCCGACATTTACACTTGATTGAAATGTGGTTAATTGAATTCACCAACCAGGCAACCGAATGGCCGACCGAAGCGACCAACTCACCAAGCAGCCGACATTGAACATCCAACATTCAAACTTGCCCTGGCATTGATTGGACTTTTGAGCGATGGTGGTGGAGGTGGTTGTGGTGACGATGATGCCGGCGGCAACGGTGGGGTTCATCTTTCTCTCATCTGGAGAGGTCTGATCTGATCTCGTCCCATTAATGTGACTGACCACATAAATATGCCGTAATCAACTAATTTTGTGGTTATTTTGCCCTCCTTTATTGTGATCTAATTAATCATTTTCTTGCGATTCGTTACGAATACCCGCTACACTCAACTACGTAACAATATACTTGTGTATAGTGGTGGGGCAAGTCCAGAATGACCTGATTGTTGTTGTTACCGTTACTTCGATATCGCGTTACGTCTACGCGCGCAACACACACATTTGAACTGTTAGGACGCACCGACGTGGGAGTGATGAATTGTGATAAACGAGTTTAAGCCCATCCATACGTTTGTGGTATTCACGCTTAGCAATTAAGCAACGCTAACCGAGAATATCTGACACCTAACTACTTATACGTAGCGACAGACAGCGGCACGTTCTCTCGCAGCAAAGGCGTAAGGACGTTTGATGATGACGATAAGATTGCGGATGTGTCTGCTGAGTTGCGTTATGGCAACACATACATATGTACGCAAAGAATAGCTTGGCGCCGTTTTGACACACTTCTGCACCAGCGCAACAGCCATGTAAATTCGTACATGTGACAGCGATGTCACATCGACGGAATTCCATCTAATGCTAATCCTATCGTGGAAAGCAAAGATATCGATGACTTATAATTGAATTGGACATCTACTTATCTGAATGAATAACGTGAATAATGTAGAAATGACACTTTGATCAAAATAATAACAATTTCTTTTGTTTCTTAGAGTTGACACATGTTTATCTTTCACAAACAAGCGAGGAATTACCTCGCATGATTTAGGTAAGTCAACAACGACTTTGATATAGGCCCTTCACCTGAATCGTGATGTACAAATTCATATTCATGTCTGAAGTGGTATCTCACAATAGTGACGCTGGAAACATGGCTAGCAAATCTGGTGGAATTTCAAACGCTTCGGTCTTTTGCACTCCGTAGATAGTTCGTCACTCCAAGTTGGCTCTTTCACTGGTCCATCCAACGAAGTTTTGGTCGCCCCTCCAGCACCGCTTATCGAGTTTATTGCCGAAGACTTTCCGAGCCGGAGCATTTTCATCTATTCAGTCTATTTCAACGCGCTTGACGACGTCGATGTCGTTGTTTAGCTCATAGTTCATTCGACGACGGGCGAGTACCGAAATATTTTGCAAAGTATTTTTCTCTCGAAGACTCCCAGAACATATTGATCCGCTTATGTTATTACCCAGGATTCTGCGCTGTAGAGCAAGACAGGTAGTATCAGTATCTGGTACAGTTGGATCTTTGTTCTTCGTGAGAGGTCTTTGTCATTGAATCGCTTGCTTAGCTCATAGTAGCAGCGGTTTGCGATCATTACTAGTCTCTTGATTTCCAGGCTGACATTATTATTTTTGTTTACGGCGGAGCCAAGGTATACAAAATCATCTACCACTAGATTATTTGTTCGTTAAATCAAATAACTTGGTTTTGGCCTCATTTATCACCAGACCCAATTCTGCCCTCTGGTTCCCAATGTTCGAAAAGGCCGCAGTAATATCCTGCAGTCCACGGCCAATAATATCTATGTACGTCATCGACATACGTCAGCAGCATGTAACTTTTGTCAAAGATGGTACCAGTCCTGTTAATGCAGCCTTCCGCATGATCATTTCTATAACGATGTTAAAGAGATCGCATGACAGACTATCTTCATGTCAAAAGCCTCGCTTGGTAAAAAATTGTTCGGTCAGATATTTGCCAATTTTCACTGAAGGCTTCGTGCAGTCAATGTCATCCCGCCAAGTCGGGATACCAAACTCAGCCATAGCATCTAGTAATTTCTGATAATAGTGACGCTGGAAACATGGCTAGCTTATCTGATGCTCAAGTTCTTACTTCCGGGTGATATTTTTCTTCTTCTTCTAATACGGCAGCAACAATAAACTTCATCCATTAGTAGCCGCACGTATAAAGAAGTCCAAACGCTTCGACCATTTGCGCTTAGTAGATAGTTCGTCACTCCAAGTTTAGATAAGTTTTGGTCACCCCCTCCAGCACCGCTTATCGATTTTATTGCCAAAGTCTTTTGTAAATATCGGGTCGGTCGTGGATTTACCAGGTCTAAAGCCACACTGATAAGGTCCAATCAGGTCCTCCAGAATGGTTCACATACAACACTACGCAGGACCTTGTAAGCGATGGGTAAAATGCTGATCCCGGGTTATTTTGTACACACACTTGGATCGCCTTTCTAAAGCACAGGACATAGAATCCTCAGATTCTAATCATCGGAACTGCATTTCTTGAGTCAAACCGTATTTATGAGCAAGTGCATGCATGTTGTCAGCTCATTGCCGCCGGCTTTAAAAAGCTCTGCCGGTAGTCCATCGGCTCTCGCAGCTTTAATATTTTGAAGCCATCCAATTTGCGTGCTGATCTCGTTTTGGCTCGGTAGTGGACAATCTACTCTGTCGTCGAGAAGAGAACGAAAGTGTTCCCCCATATTTGCAACGCACTCTGAGTGTCCGTGACCAGATTTCAGTCTCTGCCCTTACAGGTAGGGATTACTGCTCCAAATCTTTTGCTTTTTACCTTTTGGTAGAAATTTCAGGCTTCACATCTATCCCTGTAATTTTCGGTATCCTGGCTTTCTCATTTCTTTCATAGACGCTTTTTCTGCCTGAAGAGGCGTGTCATCTCCCTCCTCTTTTCATTATAACGCTACGTCACTGCACGCGTTGCCATTGGCTTACATTTTGCCCTGTATGACTTTTCTCAGACATTTCGCGACATGCGTCATCTAATTGGGCTTGTCTGAGCGTGGTTTTTCATAACGTTGCGATAGTGGTCATAGAATTCGCAATATGCTGTGTGTCGAGAACATCAGAATTAGGGGGGTTTGTTTGAAGTAGTTGAGACAGTTGTTTGGAGTAGGCATATGCTATATCGGTGGTATGCAGATTTGTGATGTCTAGCTTCCTTTGCGTTTAGTTACGAGCATTTGAAGCACAACTAAATCGCGCGCTTCAACGCACGCCCATAACGCTTGAGAAATGCCTTTTATCGATTATACGTGATCAATCAGGATTATTTTCTTTTCATCAGGGGATATCCAGGTTGCCTTGTGGATATCTTTATGCGGGAATCTGGTTCCACTCACTACCTTGTTTCATGGAGGTTTGTGGTGTAGAATGAAATTTTCAACTGCTGCACCAAGAGCATATTCCCTCCCTATATTAGCATTAAAATATCCTAAAACAATTTAAATGTCATGTGCAGGGCAGCTAGGCTTGCCAGATTTAAAATTGTAAAATTCTTGACATTCGCCAAAAAATATCTTGATTATGAAAAAAAATCTTGACAAATAAAAACACTCATACGTTAGTATGTAAATACATCAATTTAATTTTTTTTAACATATAGTTTTCACATTAAATTTATTCAAAACATTAAACAAATCTATTACAGATATTTCAGTCAGATGAACTGACTGATAAATACCTTTACCTTATGAATGATATTGCTAAGGTCTCGAGCTATTGAAACTTAACCATTTTTAAATGAAATTAGTTAACCTTGATTTGGAATTTATTTCAAACTCAACACCAGGGGTTTTGGAAGAAGTTAAAAGCTGAATGATATTCTCATAATGCCAGGCAGTCTGTACAGCTGTTTCGGATTCAGCCACGAATCCTCATCAGCAGACTTTGGTATGATGATTGCAAAATGTTTATCAAGTCTTATGCACCAGAATTAACAACAAAATGAGAATTCTTTCTTGAGTGCATAGACTCGAAAAACTTCACAACCATTCACTATCAGAAACCATTTGCTTAACTTCTTTCTTGTTTTGATTGTTTATGTTGAAGCTTGTAGAGCGTAAACGGTTAGAGATGAGACTCTCGGTCGTATGGCTAGACTTACTGACACGTAGTTATAACGTTGAAAGAATTGCAGTGTAAAAAGTGTTAATGAATCTGCCGACAAATATAGAAATTGTAATTCTATATCTCTGGACATATTATAATTTTTATAGGGCTACCGAAAAAGTGTTTTTGGCACAAAAATCTCTAAAGAATTCATAATTTCTAATAGGATTGCAAAATATGGAAAATATTAAAAGTACATATAAATTGTATAGGAGGTACCAGCAGGGGCAACACAAAGAGCCAGATTTTTATTCGTAGGTCAACGTTCAATAAAATTTTAACTTGTGCAAAATTTCACTAAATTCAGTGTAATTAACTTAACATGCGTGTAGAACTTTGTGGGGGGTTTTTGGTCTATTTTATGGGATATACTGGAAAGGGTGTTTAGGTTTTGGAAGATTTTATACTATCACAAGATTAGAAAACTGACCAAACTTAAGCATCTTTCAGTTGTTGGTTTAGATATAATGGTAGAAATATGAATTTTCCAAAAATAGGTCATTTTGTATGGGAGGAATCAGTTAGGGTCGGCCGATATAGTTCATATTCATTCCGGAGTAAAATTTCTATTATATGTTTGAATTCAGTGTATTAACAAAATGATATGTATGTAAAATTATGTTTACCATCATAATTCGCTCATTTGAATTGGAGATACCAAAATGGTTGTGGCAAACGTTTAGATTTTTTCAGGGTTGGTCAGCTATTACCTCATATCTATGGGTGAGGATATACAAAATATAGTGGGAATGATTGTTATTTTTATTTTGCGACATAGTGAAATTGGTAAATTAAACACTTCGCAGCACAAAATGAGCAATATTACGAGTTGACATTACTAAGCTGTCCTGACATTATCTCTCGACGGCTTTCTAGATCCATTAAGGATTTTCTTAATAATTTATACTAGCTTCTGCTTCTGCTCCAAATTGGCTTTAATGTTGTTAAAAATATAAGCGTTGATAGATTTTCGAAAAAGTATACTAAAAGGAAACTTTTCACAGTTATTTTTCAATGAACTGTTCATTAGGGTTATAACTTTTTAACAATTTTTCAAAATATCAAAATTGGCATAGCACAGTCCAATAGAGCATTAAAAACTATAAGGGAACGTATATTTATTTTTTCGCTAAGGTCAAAAAAGTTCACGCACGTTGTTTATTAAAAATAAAAAATATCTTAAGTATAAAATTTCTTTAATATTTAGAGATGGTAAGAGATTTTTCCGCAAACCAAAACGTATCTTTAACATTTTTTAACGAAAAAAAAATAAAAATATGTAACGAATAATCTCTCCTAATGCTAATAGTTAATTTGTTTGCTAACACTTGCAACATTTATCGCAGGTGGCAGCCTGTTGATAATTGACCAATGAGTCTAGGAGATCTAAATCCCCATTTAACAAAGTTAATAAAAATAAAAAAAAAAATAAATTTTTAAATAATTTTTTACAACACCTGTTTAGAAAAACCAATTGGTGCGTGAACTTTTTCCAAAAAAATTACAAAACATTATGATTTTCGTGGTTACTAGGACATGGTTGCCCTCATGGTACTATGCCAAACAATTGGTTATACCCCTACTGTTCATTTGACTTTTACAAAACTTTGTACAAGGAAAAGTAATTTTGAAAAACATATTTACGGTATTTTTTGGTTAGTCTGTAAAAATCTTGACAAATCTTATTTTTTCTTGATTCTTGACGAGCATTAAAAATTCTTGTAAATCAAGAAAAATCAAGACCGTCTGGCAACCCTAAGGGCAGCGGTCATACATTTCCTCAAACGTTCATAGAATTGCAATTTATCTTTGTCTTCCCTCGGAGCGTGTACACAAATCAGCGATATGTAAAACTATTTCGCCTTGATGCGAATAGTGGCTATTCGGTCACTTACAGGGTTAAACCGCGAGACCAGGTGTTGAAGTCTCTTGCCTATGAAACCATATCCAACTTCGTGTCTTTCTGCATGGCAGCTGTAAAAGATGTTACAGTACTTTCGTCGTGTGCATCCCTGGGCCGTCCTTCTCATTTCCTGTATGGCAGTGATGTCTGCCTTATATTTGTCGAGGACATCTGTCAGTTGAATATATGCACCATATCTGTAGAGAATCGGACATTATAGATGCATATCCGTAAATCATGGTCCTAATGACGTTTGCGGTAGTCATCCACATTTGTGGGGTTCTTGTTATTTTTCTTTTCGTTGTGCTTTCTGTTATAATTGGTTTTGCTAAAGGAGAGTGACTTATTAGGTTACCGCCCGATCCTAGTTTCCTGAGACTGCCAAAGCCACTCAGAGAGCCGTTGTGTTGAGCTTCAGTAACTTCTGTTGCCTACTTTCCAAGACGCATCTATGGTAGCACGCCAATTACTTTACTCAACATTGCGCCTTCTAACATTTACTTCCATTGAACGGGTGTCCAATGGCATTGCCCGGGGAATACGTGATCTCTCGGACTTCGGGAAGAGAGGTTCTGGTTATTCCCAGGTGAATAACGATCAAAAATACACACATTCCCCTTCTGAACAGAACTAATTTACAAGTAATTGTGTTAAATTAGATCTCATTTGAATGAAAATTTGTACCGGTTATAAATGTAGTTACATCTTATTTTATAAAGGATGTAGTTTTTCTGCTTAGATAGAACTTTTTCTGATCAGTATACTGTGTTAAATCATCATGAATAGAGATGTAATTAAATACAATTGTATTTGTATTAAAATTCAATACAATCAAATTTTATAAATCCATAAATCTGCAACCTACTTCAACACAATTACCATAAAGAAATCAACCGACAGATATTCTGTAGCAAATTATGCTTTCTTGCCTCCGTTTCGATATATTAATCAGCAAAATTGTATCTAAGTTTTACACACACATACTTATTGGTTTCAAAAATACATCGCGTACTTTGCATCGTTGTTGGTTCGTTCAGATGAAAAACACTCCCATAAATTCATACCAACAACTCAAAATCAAGGAAACCTTTAGCACCACTAGCAGATATTGAGAGATTTCGTATATTATCGGCAGCCCCGTCCATATATCCGTTAACACATGGATATAAATATACGCACTTCACGTATAGACCACAATAGTTCGATGATGCCTAAGAGATTTTTCATTGAGTCCGTAAAACGTATTACATAAATGCGGAATCATCACTCGCACTTTCATACAATTCGAAATTTTATGCTGCATATTCGACTTATGAGAACAAAACGAAGACAAATAAACAAACGGCCAAACATTGCGCTATTGCCATATTTATAGAATTTATGAACTTACTAAATTAGTGGCTACAACAACAGCAACAACGACACCAGCGCCACCAGCCGACCACAACAAACAAACAGACAACAATTGGACCGCAAATGATGGTACGCAACACATTTCACCTGATTTCTGGACCAGCAATTATTGACCGATCAGTGGGGGAGTTTCGATCATAAAAACATCAGTTGGTGCCCGTTGGCTGTAACTCACGCAATGGCCAAATCCAATAAATGTTTCAATTGTTCTTGTGTTATTTCACATTTTTCATTTTGGCCAAAACGCACAAAAATACGACCGAGTCGGCTGAATACCCCACTCGCCCATTCATTCGTACGTATTACTCACCACGGAGAACCATTGCGGAATTCCTTAAGCATCGCCGCCACTTACCACACTGGTCGTGTGTGATGGCCATATCTCACGTAAATTCGTTTGGGGGATAAAGCAAAAATAGAAAGAAGTTTGGAAACCTGCACCAACGAAATAATTATGGAATGGTAAATAAATATTTTGTTGTTGCCGCCAGTCTGGGAGCAAAATAAAAACAATAGACTGAGATAATCTATAGGAAGCTTATTTAAGACAACAATAACACTAGGCGACAGTTATTTTGGTGGGTTTGTTTGTTTTCATAGACATAACTATGAAGATCGCTAGGAATGAACAAAATACTTTACAGGTAACATAGAAGGCAATCAGTAATGATTTTCCGTGATTGTCGCAAATCAATTAAGAAGGAACTCAAATCTAAACTTTTAACCGTAAGTCAAGTTTTTTATGGTGTAGCAAAACTTGCCTTCCCGTGTAATAATAAATATCTACAATGGTTATCGCTAAGATGAAATACCGTTTTTTACTCAATTTTTTTTAAAGATTTTTGTTAGCGATTTTCAAAAAAATTAGGTCAAATGGCGCACTGATACAAAGAGTTCGTATGTAGAGTTTTTCTTTGAAATTCCCGTCCCGGCAAATTATGCGATTCCCGCTCAATTTGAATTCCCACATTCCATAACAATTTTCGGGAAATTACCGGCAAATTCATTACCATTCGAACAACCAGTAAAAACTGAGAAAATCTTCACATTTGGCAAATAGGAGATTAAAAAGAAAAAGTTTTGTAATTTTAATGTAATTTATATTCCCGCTAAGGTGGAACAGCTCAAATTAAAATTTCAATGGAGTCACAAACAAATAAAAAAAAACACAATTTTATATACAGAGTGGCGCATAAATCGTGCTACATAAACATAACGTTTGTTCTGAATGCTTGGGATACCGGAAAGGGGATTTGGATAGTGCAGCGGTACCATGTTTTGCAGTCTTTCATTTCAAGGCGGGAGTTTAGCGGCGCTCTCCCGATTCGACGGTCCATTGTGGGTAAACAATCAAATATAAATATTTATATTAGGGCGGGTCGAATTTTTTTCGCATAAAGCGGCCAGCAAAAACGAAAACTACAGAAAATTCTAAGAAAGTTTTGCCAAGAAACCATGGGTCTAAAATTAATTCCCAGTTCGCGCAGAGCGACTTTAGATTCTGAGGTCATACTTATTAAATTGTACTCAAAAACCTATAGTTTTAAAAATAACAGCATGCAATAATAGCAGGCTTTTGTCACTTATTTGTTTTTTCACGTGGCTGAGCAAAAAACAACAAAAACCATTAAGAAAGTTTCAGTCGGGCAACCCGACTTACAAACACCATCACCCTCAGTAAAAGAAAATTCTGTTATATTGATATTATTACTCGATTTCTAAAGTGGGCGGAGTGGTACATTTGTATGGGAGGTACCAGAAGGGGCGTTTCTAGACTTCCAGATTTTTTCTCCAAAACTTTATCCTGTTAAAGCTTTACTAAATGCTGAATTTGGGCACTATCGCGTTGGGTCCATTAATAATAATAACACTGTGACACAAAATTTAACTTTTGGAATCGAAATGGGATGAAACCAAATACAAATGAAAGTTGACATTAAACATAACAAAACCCTCAAGGGATTTCTTAAGTTTAGTGCGAGATTTTATTTTACACGCATTTGAAGTTGGTGATTTTTGAACGCTGCCTAACAAGAAAAATTCAATAAAAAAGTCATAAAATAATGCTATTTATCACGGAAAGTTGTGGTATTTTACTGTTTTTGGGGTCGAGGAATCCATTTTTGACATTTAATTATATTTTTAAGCGCCGCTAGAGGGCGCTTACGTAATTTTTTTTGGTTTAGATCGAATTTTTTGTCTTTCCACACGATTACAGCCGTAGATTAAGAACTATCGAGCTGAAATTTGGTATGCGAGCTTCTAACCTCTTAGAAAAAGTTGAGTTCTAAGATGAGCATGATCGGACAAAAACTTCTCCTACCTCCAATGCAAAATTTACGTAAGCGCCCTCTAGCGGCGCTTAAAAATATAATTAAATGTCAAAAATGGATTCCTCGACCCCAAAAACAGTAAAATACCACAACTTTCCGTGATAAATAGCAGTATTTTATGACTTTTTTATTGAATTTTTCTTGTTAGGCAGCGTTCAAAAATCACCAACTTCAAATGCGTGTAAAACAAAATCTCGCACTAAACTTAAGAAATCCCTTGGGGGTTTTGTTATGTATAATGTCATCTTTCATTTGTATTTGGTTTCATCCCATTCCGATTCCAAAAGTTAAATTTTGTGTCACAGTGTTATTATTATTAATGGACCCAACGCGATAGTGCCCAAATTCAGCATTTAGTAAAGCTTTAACAGGATAAAGTTTTGGAGAAAAAATCTGGAAGTCTAGACACGCCCCTTCTGGTACCTCCCATACAAATGTACCACTCCGCCCACTTTAGAAATCGAGTAATAATATCAATATAACAGAATTTTTTTTCTTTTACTGAGAGTGATGGTATTTGTAAGTCGGGTTGCCCGACTGAAACTTTCTTAATGGTTTTTGTTGTTTTTTGCTCAGCCACGTGAAAAAACAAATAAGTGACAAAAGCCTGCTATTATTGCATGCTGTTATTTTTAAAACTATAGGTTTTTGAGTACAATTTAATAAGTATGACCTCAGAATCTAAAGTCGCTCTGCGCGAACTGGGAATTAATTTTAGACCCATGGTTTCTTGGCAAAACTTTCTTAGAATTTTCTGTAGTTTTCGTTTTTGCTAGCCGCTTTGTTGGTTTTTTTCCACCCATACAAATCGACCCGGCCTAATATATATATATATATCCCTATGATTGGATTTAGCAGACCATTATTACAAAGGTAAATTATGATGAGTTGAATTTGTTTCCGTATAAAGTCCAAATGACAAGCAAGATAAACCCCCCCGATTTGGCTTTTCGCCTGAAATTTTTCCAAAATAATATTTAAAATGGGCAAAGAAGACAACAACTTGATAAATTTCTTGTTTATGTCTGATCAGGCCCAGACTATGATTGAAACGATAAAACAAAAATGTCGTAAATGCAGTGAATCTAATCCAGAAACACTACGTGAGACGGAACTGCACCGGAACGAGTGACTGTGTGGTGCACAGTTTCATCAACGATGAAACACCACTTTCCGCAGGCCCCAAGCTCAGCTGACATGACTGCACCATAAATCCACCTCAATGGATTTAACTGAATTGAAGCAGTTCAATAAAACAATGAATATTTTTCTGATCAGCTGTCGCATTTGCGTGGGTGAGCTGGAAGTCTGCAACGGTCTCTCATCTTCAAAGCCTAGTAGTTATACAAAATAAAACGTTAGTAACATTTTAGAATTAGAGTACTGTACAATAAAAAATAATTGGCATACATTGACTAAAAAGAGTTATTTGAACTTCTTATTGTACCACAATTGATGCTCCACCCTGTGTGTACGTTAGCAATGAGCAAAAAATTATTGAAAATGCCTTTTAAATGTTGAGGAATAATGGGAGTTGACTATTAAGGCCGGTATTGAAGCATTCGCAAAATCCTTAAATTGGGACAATACGGGAGCTCCAAAATAGTTTTTGGGCGAACTGTTACAAAATATTGATTTTCGAATAAACGGTTTCTTATAATACTTCACTAATGTAATTTCAAACACAATATTTTATATCTAGATTTGTCAAAAGAACATAGTCAAAATAGTTTCGGCCTAATCCGGCACATATAGATTTTGTGGTCTTAAAATATTAATTAAGAAAATTTGCTTTAAATAACAATTTTAAAAAAATCTCTTCAAATCGCAACAGCTACTCCAAAATTTCAATATTTACCCCCATTTTCGCGATTTTTCCTTTAGCGGTTTGGTCTGGGTTATGCTACCTGTTTAATCCTTTTTTTCGGCCTTTACTTCTTAAAATGCGAAATTCGAAAAACCCCTTTACATCGCACGACTACTGAATAAAAAATATTCACTCTAATTTCGCTATTCTACCTTTTTAGTCAGTTTTATTCCCTTTTGGCCTTATTCACCCTAAAAACATGAAATTCGCAAAACCCGCTAAACCTGCACAACTACTCGCGATTCTACCTTCAGTCGTTTTGTCTGGGTGAAGGTACCATTTTAATCCCCTTTTCGGCTGTTTCCCCCCTAAAAGTACGAAAATCGAAAAATCAGTTTATATTGCCCAACTACGCCATATAATAAGTATTCACCCTAAATTGCGCGATTTACCTTAGTCAATTGATCTGACTGATAGTATAAGTTTTATCACTTTTTCAAGCTTTTAGCCCTGTTCAGTCGTTTTATCTGTGAGATGGTAGCAGTTCTATTTATTTTTAGGCTTTTAGCTCCTAAATGTTGTGTAGTATATAATGGAATGAATATTAACTTTGTTCAAGACATGCCATGTTTAGGTGTCCAGTTGGATGATAAGCTGCAATGTGATAAACACATTAGTAATGTTGTTTCCAACGTCAACTATGGTTTAAGATCGTTATACACTACTCAGTTATCGCTCCCCTTCTTTGTAAAGAAACAATTAGTTTCTGCACTTGTTATGCATTCTGTACTGTACTGTTTAGAAAAATATTCTGCTGCTAACCAACAATTTATAAAGCTTATACAGTTAGCTGTGAACAGAGCTGTCCGTTACATTTATTCTCTCAGGAGACGGGTTCACATAACTCCTTTTGTTGTTAAATTCTTGAGATGTTCATTTCCTGCATTTGTTAATCAGAGGTTACTGTTGTGCTTTTATAAAATAGTTACTAGCAGATGCCCCCTTTTTATGTTTACGTCTTTTAAGTTTTTGTAGCTCCACCCGTAGGACGCAATTGTTTATTCCTAAGCTTTGCCATACCTCTGCGCGTTCTTTCAAAGTGAGGGTTGCTCGCATTTATAATACTTTACCTAATAATATCAAGCCTTTGAACGTATCGTTTGCCATGTTTCGTAATAGGATTCTTCGTCATTTGCAGTCTACGGGTTTTTAGGTAGTTTCCACTACTTACTTACTTACTTAGCTGGTACTTCTATGCAATCCCAGTGGATTATATACCGCACGTAGGAAAAATATTATAAGCGCCTCGATCTTCTGCGCTTCTTCTCCAGTTAGTCACACCGAGTTCTGTAAGGTTCTCAGTAACCTGGTCTTTCCAACGGAGTTTAGGTCGCCCTCTTCTGCGCCGTCCATCGAGTTCATTGTCGAAGACTTTTCGAGCTGGAGCATTTTCGTCCATGCGTACAACATGACCTAGCCAACGCAACCGTTGCACCTTACTGCGTTTGACCACGTCAATGTCAGTGTACAGCTCATGATTCATACGACGCCGATACTCTCCGTTAACGATGATGGGCCCATATATTTTACGGAGTATTTTTCTCTCGAATACCGCCAGAACTGATTCATCCGCTTGTGTCATAAACCAGGATTCTGAGCCATACATTAAGACAGGTAGAATAAGTATCTGGTATAGCCTGAGTTTTGTTCGTCGAGAGAGGGCTCTGTCATTGAATCGCTTGCTTAGTCCGTAGTAGCATTTATTTGCAAGCAGGATTCTTCTCCGGATTTCTAGGCTGACATTATTTGCTTTGTTGATGGCGGAGCCTAGGTAGACAAAATTATCTACCACCTCGAAATTATAGTTGTCAACGTTCACGCAGTTTCCCAAACGAGTAGATTCTTTGTTCGTTGAAACTAATAACTTCGTTTTGTCCTCGTTCACCGTTAGGCCCATTTTTGCTGATTCCTTCTGAATACCTGAGAAGGCTGCAGTCACATTCCGCAGTTTTCGACCGATGATGTCTACGTCATCAGCGTACGCGAGTAGCATGTGGCTTTTGTTGAATATAGTGCCACTCGTGTTTACTGCAGCTTTTCTCATTATCATCTCCATCACAATGTTGAAGAGATCGCACGATAGGCCGTCGCCTTGTTTTAGGCCTCGTCTGGTATAGAATGGCTCCGTAAGGTCCTTGCCAATCTTCACTGAAGACTTCGTGTCAGTCAGCGTCATTCTGCAAAGACGTATCAGCTTCGCTGGAATACCAAACTCAGCCATGGCTTCAAGTTATTTTTGCCGTATCGGGCTGTCGAAGGCAGCTTTATAGTCGACAAAAAGATGGTACGTGTCGATCTGTTTCTCTTGGGTCTTTTCCAGGATTTGCCGAAGTGTGAAAATCTGGTCAGTTGTTGATTTTCCAGGTCTAAAGCCACACTGATAAGGCTCGATCAGGTTGGATAACACTGGCTTTAGTCTCTCACATAGCACACTCGACAGGACCTTATATGCGATGGGTAAAAGGCTGATCCCGCGGTAGTTGGAGCACACACTTGGATCACCTTTTTTCTGCACAGGACATAATACGCTTACATTCCAATCGTCGGGCATGCACTCTTTAAGCCAAACCGTGCGCAGGAGCTGGTGCATGCTCGTTATCAACTCCTCGCCACCGGACTTGAAGAGCTCTGCGGGCAGACCGTCGGCTCCGGCAGCTTTGTTGTTTTTCAGCCGCGATATTGCTCTTGACTTAGTGGTGGGCAATCTAAGCCGTCGTCGACTATTGGCGTGATAACTTAACGTGCGCTGCCTTCTGGAACCAGCAGTTGCTGGAAGTGTTCTCTCCATATGTGCAGCACACTCTGCGTATCCGTGACCAGATTTCCATCACTGTCCTTACAGGAGGGGAGGCCATTACCGTATCCATTTGCTCTTACTTTCTGGTAAAATTTTCGGGCCTCACCTCTATCCCTGTATCGCTCTATATCCTCGCTCTCCCGTTCCTTCATCTGACGTTTTTTTTCGCCTAAATAGCTGTTTCGCCCGTGTTACTTTCTCCTTATGCCGTTCCCTAACAGCACGGGTTACAATTGGCTGTAGCGTTGCCATATAAGCAGAATCCTGTTCCTCAGACGCTATGCGACATTCTTCATCGTACCAGGATTCGTCTGAGCGCCGCTTTTCATATCCTAACACGGTTGTTGCGGCGGTTGCCATGGAATGCGCAATATTCTGCCACTGTGTATCGGGAACGTCAGAAGTAGAGACGTTGTGTCGTAAAAGTTGGGAGAGTTGGTCGGAGTAGGCAGTAGCTATCTCTGGTGTTTGCAGCTTCGCGATGTCCAGCTTTCTTTGTGTTTGGTTACGTGCGTTTTTCGCTCTGCTCAATCTTGTGCGAACCTTGGCTGCAACCAGGTAATGATCCGAACCAATATTAGCACCACGGATCACACGCACGTCCACGACGCTAGATGCATGCCTGCCATCAATTACCACATGATCAATTTGATTTTTGGTGTTTTGATCGGGGGATAGCCAAGTTGCCTTGTGGATATCTTTGTGCTGGAATCTGGTACCACTAACTACCATGTTTCTTCCACTACTACCTTCCCTAAAATTCTTGTAGTTTTGAATACAGGTGACAAATGTTTGTTGTTGCTGTGCTTTATAACAGCGATATATCATGTGTTTGTATATATTTTTGTAATAGGGCAGAATTTTCTTTGGTATTTATTAAAGTAATTTTAATCATTTTATTAGTATCAGTAAAGATATGGTTAATATTTTTCTGTTTCTTACTTTTTTTTATTATAAAAATTCATAATGCACTTTTTCGTGAGCGGGTTAGGATAATTTTTTATTTTTTTTACTATTTTTTGGTTTTATTGTTAAATATTGTTCAATCTATTTTTAATCAAAATGATTTTGTTAAATTTTAAGTATAACTGAGTATTATTTACTTATGAATATTGTAATTGACCTTATATAGGCCATGGGGCTTTTAATTACAAGATTAAATAAATGAAATGAAATGAAAAAATCGAAAAAAAGTGGTACCAGTTTTATCCTTATTTCCTTTCATACAGCACAACTACTCCACTAATTAAATATTCACCCTGCTTTCGCGAGTCTATCTTAAACCGTTTGGATCATAACTGTTTAATCCCTATTTCGGCCTACTTCCCCCTAAAAGAACGAAAATTAAAAAAATCCCTAAAATCTCACATCTTCACCAAAAATAAATGTATACCCCCGATTCTACCTTTAGCCGTTTGGTCTGGGTGATGATACCTTTTTAGGTATTGATCCCCGTTAAAGTACGACTTAAAAGAAAATACTTCGTGCAGCTCTCTATTTCTATAGGACGCATTCATATCATTATACCATGAGTCGTTTAGTCTGGGTAAAGGTACCAGTTTTATCCCTTCTTGGGCCTTTTTACCACAAAAAATATGAATTTCGAAAAATCAAACCTTACAGTTCTCTATTTCTATATGACGCATGCTTATATAGATTTTTCGCGATTAATGGGAAGCGATCACATAAATTGTAACGGGTCCGCCATCTAACGATTTTTTTTCAACTAGTGCTTATTTCGTGAATGGTAACACTTAGCCCATGTCTGATTTGATAGATAATTAGTTTTATGCTTGAACAACGCTGGGAAATATTGCGACATTACTTGAAAATCATGGTAATGTTGCAGAATGTGTGCGAAAATTGCGTACGGATTTTGGAAGAAGAGAAGCACCGTCAGCTCCGTATGTATGTTATCTTGTGAAAAAGTGAAAGAAACTGGCATCCTCATCGATAAACCAAAGCGTGAAAAGCCACAGTGCGTATACCCGAGAATATTGCTGCTGTGGCAGAAAGTGTGCGTGAAGCGCCATCGACATCAATTCAACGTCGTTCTCAACAATTGAACATTTCGGAAACATCATTGAGACGAATTTAGCATAAAGACCTTGGTATGACTGTTTGGTGCGGATTTTTGTCCAGAGGCATAATTGGGCCATTTTTTTCGAAAATGAGCAAGGAGTGGCCGTGACAGTACATGGCGATCGTTATCGGGCCATGTTGAACGAATTTTTGTTCACAAAAATTGAAGAGGATATTGGCAACATTTGGTTTCAACAAGACGGTGCTACGTGCCACACAGCCGAAGCTACACTGTTTTGCGCCCTGTTTTTGAAGATCGCATTATCAGCCGCACAGCTGATGTCGTTTGGCCACCTCGGAGCTGCGATTTGATACCGTTAGACTATTATTTGTGGGGTGCCCTCAAAGATAAGTGTTACGCCGACAAGCCAGAGACAATTGAAGCTTTAAAGGACAATATTCGTGAAGCCATTGGTGAAATACAGCTGCACACAATCTACAATATGTGACCGATCGTGTATGCTACTGCATGGCCAGCCAAGGCAGCCATTTGAATGAAATTATTTTCCATTATTAACCGGAAGGATTGTACTGTCAAATAAAAAAAGAAATTTGAGAAAATATTCAGTAGTTTTTTTTTATAGCATTTTCTAAAAAAAAGATATTTGGCGGACCCTTTAGTTCTTCTTTCCGAATTTAATGATATTTTACAAATATGTACCCTAAAGTGGGCCAAAATAGAACTACAATTTTTTATAAAAAATTATATTTGGCCGCATGTACATGTTGATAATTTATTTTAAATAATGTAACTTTGGTCTTGATTAGGGTGTTCAAAACCGAAACCGAAAAACCGTAAACCGGGTTTTTTATTTAAAACCGTATGCCGGTTTTTGCAAAAATGCCATTTTCGAATAACCGGTTTAACCGAGTTTTTTTCGTTCGGGTACTCAGTTTTTTTAAATTAGTTTGAAATTGAATTTTAAAGTTTTACAAAGCTTCTAAAAGCATTCTTTTTTATAAAATGTAAAAAGATTTTTCTAAATTAATTTGAAATTTTATTTTAAAATTTTCCAAAGCTTCTAAAAAAAATCTCGTTTATAAAACGTTAAAAGTTTTTTTCTAAATTAAGTTGAAATAGAATTTATAAATTTTACAAAGCTTCTAAAAACACATTGGTTTATAAAATGTAAAAGGATTTTTCTAAATTAATTTGAAATTGAATATTAAAACTTTAAAAAGCTTCACAAAAAACATTCTCGTTTACAAAATTGAATAACCGGAAAATATTCTACGAGCTAATCCTGTGTAAAGGTGTCTAAAAAGGCGGAAACGATGGAATTTGCTAAAGAGCTTTCAAATAACTTTATCCTGCAATTTCCCCAACAACGGCAGAGTCTAGTAACAGTTCAGATTGTGAGATGGGGGAATCTCCTAATGGTAGTCTTTGCAACGATTTAAACAGGACAATAAATAACATCCAAAATCCACCAGTGAAAACAAATTGCAATGACACAAGCCTATATGATGATTTCAACTATTTCGATAGATTTAATAAAAGGACAGAAAAGCTCAACATCCTTCTAAACGCTGTTTTGTCACTAAATCCTACTTCCACAATAAGTGAGCGCGGGTTTTCTGTATCAAATACTATTTTAACCAGTAAGAAAGTTTCAGTCGGGTAAGCCGACTTACATATACCCTTACCCTCAGTAAAACATATAATTTTCTAGTATATTGATATCATTACTCGATTTCTAAAGTGGGCGAAGTGGTACGTTTGTATGGGAGGTACCAGAAGGGGCGTGGATAGACTTAAAGTTTTTTTCTTCAAAACTTTATCCTGATTTAGCTTTAATAAATACAGATTTTGGGCCCGATCACGTTGGGTGTATTGATATTACTACTCCATCTCTAGAGTGGGCGGAATAGTACATTTGTATGGGAGATCTCAGATAGGGCGTGGCTAGACTTAAAAACTTTATCCTGATTTAGCCTTACTAAATACAAAATTTGAACACGATCACGTTGGGCGTATTGATATTACTACTCCATCTCTGAAGTGGGCGGAATGGTGGATTTGTATGAGAGGTACCAGCAGATAAGTGGCTAGGCTTCCAAATTGGTTCTCCAAAGTTGTATCCTGTTTGAGCCCTACTAAAAACAGAATTTGGTCACGCGTTGGATATACTAATAATATTAATCGATTTCTAAAGTGGGTGGTACCTGATGGGTATGGGAGGTACCACATGGGGCGTAGCTAGACTTCCAGTTTTTTCTCCAAAACTTTGTACTGCTATGGTTTTACTAAATGTAGGATTTGGGCACGATCGCATTGGGTGTATTGATATTACATACTAAATAAATGCATTTTATTAAACCAAATTATTTTTTTTTTTATGAATATTTTTAACTTTTGGGGAAAAAACCGAAAAAAAACCGGTTAAACCCGTTTTCTTTCAAATGCTGTATTCGAAATCCGGTTTTTCTAAAAAATCAATTTTTCGAATAACTCGGAAACCGGGTTTCTAAAAAAAGGAGGTATTTGAACACTCTAGTCTTGATTGAGGAAATGTATTTTTTTTTATTGATTGATTGTTAACACAATGTAGTGCTTTTAAATAAAAAACATCGTAATAGAGAGAAATAAGCTATGAAGAAGTTCGATGTAAATGTTATGTCTTAAATCATTTTTTTTAACTGAATATAAAGACAAGTAAACTAGTGGTTGGAATACGCGACTACCATGCGGGAGATCACAGGTTCAACTCCTGGCTTCAGTCATTTTAAAAAAAAGAAAAAATGTTCTTTCATTGTCGGCTCCGTCGAATGTTGTCGACAGCAACTTCGCAGTATTAGTGTCTAGTAAGAGCTCCCCAAATAGTGACGTTCGCATTCGTCGATAAACAAGTAGGTGCCGTTAGTTGTGAATCTAAAAAAATAGAAAGCGTGTTAATTAACAACAACGCGAGAAGCTATCCCATACCTCATTCATGGGGTGTAAAGGAAATTTAAGTAAGTAGTAGTAAACTAAGTACTTATAATAGTAATATTTTAAAAAATATGCATAATTTCTACATTAAAAACAAAATCTATAAAAATTCTTTTCAAAAATACTTTTTGTTTGTTTAGTAAAACATAAATGTTCCACAAAAAATACTAAAATAATCGTTAACCTTTCACTGCGTTAACGACAACTTTAGGTCTGATTCTACACAATGTTCACCTCTTACAGTGTTGAGCTGTCATACAAACGATTTTCCGTCACCGGTTTTCACAAAAATAACATATCACATTAAATATGTGAGCTAACAACAAATCGGTATTTCTAATAACAACGCCTTGTTGTTGCGCATGTTTGTAGAAAACGCCAGTATCGCACGATTTGGAATCACTAGTGTTACCACCCTTATTTGAGTGTGTATAGTTGTTCGACAGCATGTGATATAAAAAGCAAGTGTGGTCAACACGAAAATAAATGTAGATAACATTACACCGGTAATCTACAGGGGATGTAGCTCAGATGGTAGAGCGCTCGCTTAGCATGTGAGAGGTACGGGGATCGATGCCCCGCATCTCCAAGTTTGACTATATACAATGTTACTTTTTGTTAAGATTATAAAACATGTTTAAAGATTTTTTTTAAACTAGAAAAAAAGCTGTTGGCGATAATTAAATTAAATGCTGTAAAAAAAACTATTATTAAATAAGAAACCAGATGGCAATTTGGTATTCTTACTATTTTAGTTTAGAAACTTTCAAGGGGCACTGGCATAAAGTCAAAAAATTAATAATGCATAAGAAAGTAGTGGAAGTGGTTGCACGATTGTTATCACCGATTTCCAAGAAATATTTTGGTTTTTGTTAATTTGAAAAGAGAGAAATTATCATTCCTCCCAACCTATTTTTGATAATGAGTTGAAATTTTTTGTTTTATTAATTGAATAACATTCTTTAAGAAATGCTATGACGTACCGTTTATACCTGGCGTATTATTAAAGATTTTCTAAGGTACTATTGTTGCGCCAAATTTTTAATTCAAAGAAATTCAACTTTTCAGGGTCAAAAAGGGTTATAGAAATTTTACTACCAGTAGAAATCTGAATGTGTCTTCTTTAAACACATATTTACTTTTGTACCTGTTTGGAAATGTCTATAGAACACTTGTTTCCTTTAAATGAATTGACTCTTAAAAAAATGGTTTTTGTTTTTCACGTGTAACCAATCCAATAGAAACGTTATCTATAATATAAAAATAAGTCGCTGAATGTGTTGCTAAGCGTAAAACTGGAGAACGGTTGGACCGATTTGACTCAATTTTTTTTCAGTTATTCGTAATTGCCAGGAGTAGGTTTTTACGAAAGAAAATTTTGGAAAAATCTTTCGGAAAAGCCGGAAAATTGGAAAACCCGAATATTGCTTTTTTGTATGGAATTTTTTGTGCAATTGTTATGAATGATTTTTCGAATGGAAAAATAAAAAAAATTTTGTTGGAAAATTCCGGAAAAATTCGAAAAATGTTAATACTATTTTTCGACGAAATTTTGCTTTTTGTCGTACTATTTGATAGTTTTGAACGATGTAACTTGCGAAAAATTTCGGATAATTATTCCGAAATGACTTTCCGAATAGAAAAATATATAAATTGTCGGTGGAAAACTCGGAAAATTCCGAAAAAGCCGAAAAATGTGATTTTTTCGACAAAATTTTGCATTTCATCGCCTAATTTGAGGTAAATCGAAATTAAATTTTTGTCGGTTTTCGAATGGAAAAATAGAAAATTAAGTTGGAAAATTATGGAAAATGCCAAAAAAAATATTTTTTTCGACAATATTTTGCATCTTATCGTATGTTTTGGTAATTTTGGGCGATGTAAATTTCGAACAATTATGACTTTTCGAATGGAAAAATAGAAAAATTCTTGGTGGAAAACTCGGAAAATTCCAGAAAAAATCGAAAGATTTTAATGCCTTCGACAAAATTAATTCATATAGTAATTCATCAAGTGAGAACGGCTGGATCGATTTTGCTGATATTTTTTCAGTTGTTCGCAATTGCCAGGAGAAGGGAAAATCCTCCGGAAAAGCCGGGAAATTGAAATAACCGAAAATTGTTTTTTTGTATGGAATTTTGTGTGCAATAATTGCGAATGACTTTTCAAATGGAAAAATAGAAAAATTTTGTTTTAAAATTCCGGAAAAATTTTCGATTTTTCGAAAGGACATGGTTGTTTTTACGGAGATTTATTTACTAGACTAAAGCCTCCTATTAGACAATCAAACTTTGGACGGCGTACGCGACGTGCTATAATTAGTCAGAACGTCCGTAATAATCAAACGCAAAAGGAAGGGGCCAAAAAAATTTTGGGAGACGTGCCCATATTGCACAGTTTCGCGCTGCACAATCACCACCTCTAATTCGACAAAATGTTACTAGAAGAAGACCAGTCGTAAATATAGACTAGAATCGAGCTGCTTGAATACGATTCAACAATCGCCTACAAAGATCTTCGCTGCGTTGATATCGGTTCATAGTATGTCGTATGCCAGCATTGCAATGCATTGAAGTTACAATCGGAAAATCCCGTCATTCGGAGCCGAAGTTGTTGATCAACCCGGCAACAATCCGAGTTAAAAGGTAATGGCGTCTCATTACACAGTGGAACAGTAAAAAAAAAACGCACGAACATAGTTATGCAGTTCAGATAGTATTACTGGAGCTGAGTAAACCCCTAGCTCATTAAAAAATATTTATTTCACTTTTTTAAAATAGGTCGCAAAAACATTTTATTTCTTTTCGTTGCTTAAAAAAGAAATGAAGACATAATATTCAATGATATTAAATATTCTAGGAATATCTTAAGCAAAGTGTAAACTGAGGCAAGGTTTTGCCCAACGTTCGAGTGTTTCCGAAAAAGTTTGATTTTGTGTCAGTGTTATTATTAAAAACTATTCCTCCCGTTTTGCTCGAAATTGCTTCCACACATTCAGATTCAAGGGCAAATACATCATCGAGCTGCCGCTTTTTTACCACCACCAAACGAAGATCATAAGTTCATTAAGATCTATTTCGTTGGTGATTCGGCAATAGAACTAGATCAACGTTGTGCAATTTTTACTTCAATAAAACACGAAATAATCGAACAGTTGCAATATTTTCTGCATTGGATACAATTATAGTGTTCAAATACTTTAATTTTTCAGAAAACCGCTTTCCGGTTTATTCGAAAAATACCTATATCCAACAATTCGGTTTTCGAATACATGATTTAGTAGATTTAGGATATTTTAACTTAACATATAATTGCAATCTATATGATGTACTCACAAACTTTAAAGGCGTTTTAAATTTACACATACCTTGGCTTAGAATTAGGGCATCGATTTGATCACATGCATGTTAACCACCTTTTTACCATTCCATATGAATATCGACGGCGTGCTACTCATTTCAAGGTGAGATCCCAATCTATTTTAAGATGAGATCCCAACTGTATTCTTTTTGCGATCGAACATTTTTGTTAGCATTTAAAGTTTTTCATATGAATATCGACGGCTTCACAGGTACTGCAGGGTGAGAATGTGGAATCACACGATATTGTTCTCAAGCGTCGGGGAACTCATCGGTCATATGATGCACTTCAATACCCGTTGATGTTTTGCCGTGGAGAGGGCGAATATCACCACAATCAAGATGGTAAATACAACGACAGGTTTGTTTACAAGTCATCAGGAAAAGAAACGAATAAAAAGGTTAGCTCAAATAATTTTTATGCGTATCGATCGCAAATTGCGATCATCTGCTGCCACTTTGTTGAAAGGCGGTCAAACTGCACACCCCGCTTTGAAGTTGGCGATGAATCTTCTCACAGTTGACAAGCCATTGGGCACAATATCTAGAAGTTCAGCGACAGCGAAATTGTTGCGAGAATGCATTTGGGATGAATGCACGATAGCGCTGCAACGAGCTTTCTAGGCAGTTGACCGAAAGATGAAGGATTTATGAGGTGATTCGAAACGATTTGGTGGAGCTACAATATTTCTGTCGGAAGATTTTCGTCAAACGCTTCTCGCCATCCTCATTTCCCCATTCGATTGGCTTTTGCGATGACAATCAATAAATCGCAAGGCCAATCATTGGAAGTTTGTGGGATCAATCTCGAATTTCTCAGTTTATTTTAGCGCCGAAAAACAAATCGAAAAACATTGTTTATCAGACCGCTCTTCACTGATTTCGATTAAATTCAATTAGGTCACATTAAAATTTTAACTATATGTGTTTTAATATTACTCTGGAGCTTATAAGAAGGCGTTAACTTGAGCGAGACGAAGTTCGCCGAGTCAGAAGTTGTATGGCAGAAGAACGTTTGCCGGGTCAGCTAGTATTATTATAATTATAGTATGTTTGGCATATTTGTATCAACTTGTAGCCGTTTTAAATTTTTTAATAATCTTTTCTTGGAGGTGCTTAACTAAAATATTTACTGATTTTCTTATTTACTAATTGTTTTTTTAAGAATTACTTTTTAAACAAGGAAATACAAAGTTGTCCAAAAGAAGTCATTCGATGTTTTTTGGCTCTCATTTTCTTAAAAACTTCGATTCTGTTTTTTGATTATGTTTATTTGAATTTTATTGGTAAATTCGAGAAGATGATAATTGACAAATCGGCGCCGTCACTATTGATTGCCCTACGAGCTCGTTTTATGGCATTTGTATCACTTCGGCGAGAACTTCGGGCGGCAGAATGTTGGGTGTCGAATGTTGTCCTTGAGGGCTTCCTGCGTCTCGGACTTATTCACGTAAACACGGGACTTCAAAAAACACCACAAAAAAAAGTTCGGAACGGTTAAATCGGGCGATCTTGTGGGCCAGTGCAAATCGGCAAAACGAGAGATGAGGCGACCCGGGAACGTCGCCTTGAGAATGTCGGTGATGGCTCGCGCAGTGTGTGCCGTTGCTCTGTCCTGTTGGAACCACATGTTCTCCAGTCCCAATTCGTCCAATTGCGGCAGAAAAAACTCGGTTAACATGGCCCTATAGCGCGCACCGTCCACTGTTGTCGTTTGACTAGCTTCTCGAAAAAAATGGCCCGACTTTGAGCGGGTGCAATGTCTCCTTGTGCATCACTCGTGGATTTTCGGTGCCCCAGAAGCGATAGTTTTGCTTGTTCACGTACCCGCTGTGGTGGAAATGAGTCTCATCGCTCATTATGATTTTGGTGGAAAAATCGTCCACTTCGTCATCGAGATTGAGATTGCGCAGGTCTTTGACCAAAATTCGCCTTACGACGACCAGCTGATGGCTAATTGCGAGCCACGGCGTCTGGTCGATGTTTCCGGCGACTGCTCGACACCCTCGGCAACAGCGGCGATATCCTCGGCAGAACTGGCGCTCCGGGGCTGACCAATCCTGGCAACGTCTTGTGTGGTCCCAAACTCTTCAAGGTAGGTGGCCAAACGGCGCAGTATTTGCATCGTCGGTGTTGGAATTGAATTGTTACGCAAAAAAATAGACGCGATTATTCCGCGTTGTTGATGGGTGTATCGCTCCATTGCTTGTTCACTTGTATTCTACACCTGTCTAGTCACAAATGTGAAAACAGATTTGACATTGGCGGGAATTTGCAAAAATAAGAGCATCTTCCAATAGGGTGATCTCTTTTGGCGCACCTTGTACATATCTACATTTGTGAAATATATTTTTTCACTTCCTGATTGTATACTAATGTGTCAATAGCGTTTTTTTCTAATGTTTAAAAAATCTCCCCCATACGTGTTAATAATTTTAACAAAAGGTAACATTGTATATAGTCAAACTTGGAGATGCGGGGCATCGATCCCCGTACCTCTCACATGCTAAGCGAGCGCTCTACCATCTGAGCTACATCCCCTGTTGATACGCGTGCTACAAATAACGTTAATGTACTGTTAGCGTTTAGTTTCTAAACTATTTTTGTGGCATTACATTGAGTTATGCGATAAAATACGTAAGCTTTTAAATCATTCATAGTGAGAAGCTTTTAAAGCTTTTTTGTATATGCTCTACCGGTCTCGGAAGTGTGCACACAAGAGATATACATATGCAGCATATTAAAAAAGGCTGTAATAGTGTACAGATGTAAAACAAAGCTTTCGTATATACAGAGTGAATTTGACTTGACCAAATGTATAAAATTGAAGTCGGGTACTAAATAGAGTTTACAACAACATTGCACTGTGACGACAATATGATTTTTAGCGCTTTAGGTTTTTCAACCCCATTTGAGTAATTCCATGGAAATATTGATAAAATTTTCCAAACAAGAAACAGTTACATTTTTTAATTTAAAAACATTGTGTTGTGGGCAAATGGAAATGTTCGAAATTTTATTTATAATTTTGTAACTTTGGTCTGAGACGAGCAATTGCGAATTTTTTTTTTAGTTACTTTTAAATTTAAAAAAAATTTAGTGGTTAGTTTTGTTTTTTAAATTCTACGTTTCTTAGTTAGTGTTAGAATAGAAGACAAAGACTAAAGGGGAGTGCCACATAATCCCCAAATTCAAAATCCCTAGCTCATAAAAAAAAATCTCCAAAACCAAAATCAATTTTTTTGGCGGCAGTGTCACAAAATCGATATTACCGATCATATACGATTAAAGGTTTTTAAAAAAAAATTATTGTATAGAGGTGTGGTAGAGTGGACAGAGATGATTGTGTTGTAGTAGCGGGGGGAGTAGCGGGGAATCCTCTGATCGCTCTATTACCTCTCTCGTTGTTGTTATTAAAGGAAGTTGTGGACTGTATGGAATGCGTTGCGTGCAATTGTTCCGACTTGGATTCTATTTGCAAATTAGAGTCAAGTTAGAACTTAAATCGATATAATTTCTCAGTGTGTGAGAAATTATATGCAATTCAATTGGGCGGGATGAAATAAAGAAAATTGATAAGGTTTGGTTTAGAATTCAGTGGGTTTTATTGGAGTAATGAGATGCTCACCAGTTGAGATACGTCCGATAAGTGAACTCATTTTTGGTGTCGGACTTCCGACCATAATTCATTACAAATACAATTCTTTTTTATCCGTTTTTTACGGTTTTTGTACAATGGTTTAAATTGAGTGAAGTAACCATAAAATAACAATTCATTCACAATAGTGATTTATGTACACTATTTAGTACATGGTAAATATAATAAAAAACATTTAATTTAATTATTTTTTTGTCGTAAAAATATGGAAAAACGAAGTTTAGACATGCCGGCGGGCCGGAGTGGTGGCAGTGTGAGTGGCACAGAGCACTGACGCTAATGATTTTATGGCCTCCGAAAGAAGGTGCTGGTCTGGTACCGTTGTTTGTGATGTTGTTTCCGGTTGTTTTGCCTGATGTTGCTGACCCAGCTTACTTTGTTTCTGAGGTTTGCCTTTATGATGACGTTGTGGTAAGATATTCAACCTCGACCGTGCAGGTGCCTTCACTCGGGGATGCGGCTGATGCAGTAGCGTGTGGTGGTAGTGGCGACATCTTCTGCATGTGTTTTTCGATGTGCAATCACGAAAAGTGTGACTCTTGGCCAGGCAGTTGATGCAGTAGTGATGTTTTCGCACAATGTCATTTCGCTCTATCGCCTCCATCCTCAGAAATCTCTTGCAAACTCGTAGGGAATGAAACTGCTTACACAAGAGACACCGATATACATCCGAGTCCCAAGAACGATTGTCACGAGTTGCTCTGAAAGTTTTAGTAAGAAATTTAAAGATTAGTAGGTGCATTGTTCTTGATTGATATCTTGGCTAGATGGCTAGAAAAAAAGGGGAATATAAAGATGTGTTGAAAGAGTGAAATGAAATATAGAATATACATAAGTTTTAAGTGGTTTCTTCACTATCTTGGTAAGGAAGATAACATAATTTGGCAATTGGGCGCGTAATTGTCCCGGTTGCTATTCGCACATCAGCTACACGAACATTATGGTCAGGACCATAGTAAGTCTTCTCGATTCGCCCGAGACGCCACTCGTTGGGGGGTAGTAAATCATCCATTACTACCACTAAATCGCCAATATTAAGGTTGGGAGTGGAATTTTTCCACTTATATCGCTTGTGAAGAGACTTTAGGTAGTCTTCCCTCCATCGGATGGCAAATTGATGGTGAATGGCTTTCAATTTCAACCATCGATTAATGAGCGATATGTTGTCTGAAGAAGGTTCGGGTAAGGCCATCATGGGAGCCCCTTTTAAAAAGTGGCCTGGAGTTAGTGCTGTTAAATCTTCGGGATCTTCCGACATTGCGGAGATTGGGCGTGAATTTAAGACACCTTCTATTCGAGCTAGAACTGTGGCAAATTGTTCAAAATCGAATTTATGAGAACCTGCAATTCTCTTGAAATGGTATTTAAAGCTTTTAACCGCGGCCTCCCAAAGGCCGCCCATGTGAGGAGCATGGGGTGGTATAAATTTCCACTCGATTCGATGCATGATATACTTCTGCGTTATATCAGAAGCAGTGGTTTTGAGGAAGTTGTTGAATTCTTTAAATAAAGACCTGCTAGCTCCGACGAAATTTCGACCATTGTCTGAAACGACACAATGGGGGAGCCCCCGCCTCCCGACAAAGCGAGCAAACGAGGCTTGAAAACAAGATGAAGACAAATCTGAGCACAACTCCAAATGAATGGCTTTGGTAGAGAAGCATATGAACACACAAACGTAGCCTTTCGTTAATGGGGATTTACGCAGGGATGAACTTTTCAGCTCAAATGGACCGGCAAAATCGATTCCTGTTGTATGGAATGGTGGCGTAAATGTGCACCTTTCTGGTGGTAAGGGTCCCATTATTTGAGAGCACGGTTTGTGTTTAAAAATTAGGCATACTTTGCACTTGTGTATAATGCTTTTTACTCTTCGTTTTAGGCGTGATATGTAAAATTCTGTTTGTACCATCCTACACATGTGATTGCAATCAGCATGTGCGAGAAAATTGTGTAAATGGGAGAGGTACAAATAACAGAGTCTTGAGTTTCCAGGCATTATAATAGGGTGGCGTTCATTGTACGGAAGAGACGACTCCGACAGGCGCCCGTTGACGCGTAATACTTTTTCAGTATCTAGAAATGGATTCAACGTTTTTAATTCGCTTTTTTCTAAAACAGGTTTTGAATCGATAAGCGCATTATAGTCTGTTTCGAAATACCGGACCTGAGCCAATATTATTAATCGATTTTTTGTGAATTGAATTTCATTGTAGGTGAGATGTAATGAATCGTAATAAAAATTGTTTCTGTGGGATGCGTGAGTATTGTAAAAAAACCTAAATATATAAGAAATTACTCTTAAAGCTTTGGTATATGATGAGAACCGTGATAAAATATCTACTTGTTCTGTACTAATAGCGAGCGATTGAATAGGTTTTATTGGTTCTTGACATTGTATTGAAATCATTTTTGGCCATGTTGAGGGCTGATTTGTTAGCCATGGCGGACCATTCCACCATAGCGAATTATTGTTAAGATCTACGGGTTTACAACCCCGAGTTCCCAGATCAGCTGGGTTATCGTGTGTTGGCACGTGTCTCCAGATTGCTTCTGGCACCATCTCGTGAATTTTAGCTGTGCGGTTGGCCACATAAGTTTCCCAGGACTGTGGCGGCTTGGATAACCAGCCAAGAACAATAGACGAATCGGTCCACAGGAATGTTTCGGTTATATTTAAGGTTAGAGTTGACTTAATGAAACATATTAATTTCGCAAGCAAGACCGCTCCATTAAGTTCTAGTCTTGGCAAGGGAACTGGCTGAATGGGTGCAACTTTGCTTTTTGCTACTAATAAATTAGAGAACACTACGTAATTCGAGTTCTGAACTCTTATGTATGCGCACGCGCAAAAGGCTGATTTTGATGAATCTGAAAAACCATGAAGTTGTACGTGATCGGTAGGGATATATTGAAGCCAGCGCGGAATAGACACGCTTTCTAATTGAGCTAAGTCAGCAATAAGCCGTTTGCATTCTTGGAGTGAATCTGAAATGATTTCATCATCCCAGTCGAGGCCCTCGAGCCATAAACGTTGCATAAGCAGTTTGGCTTTTATTATTACTGGAGTAATCCAACCAGCTGGATCAAATAATTGGGCTACAATTGAAAGTACTTTGCGTTTTGTTACCATTGAATCGATTTGTATTGGTCCAAATGTGTAACTGAAATTGTCAGTGAGTGCATTCCATTTTATTCCGAGCGTTTTCGTGGAACTTGTTTCATGGAAGCGTAGGAAATTCAGATCATACAAATCTTCTGGCTTCAAATGATATAGCAATTGAGGGTCGTTTGCAGTTATCTTTTTTAAGGGAAGGCCCGCTGATTGAAGTGTTTGTATTACCTCTTTTTGTAATTTGATAGTTTCATCTATGGTGAAACCCCCAGAAAGTATGTCATCGACATAAGTTTCTCTTCTTAAAACATTTGCGACTTGTGGGAATTCGGATTCTGAATCTGACGCTAATTGCAATAGCGTACGAATCGCGAGAAAAGGCGCGCAAGCTACACCGAATGTAACCGTTTTCAGTTCGTAGTCCTTTACAGGCGAATTTGGTTCGCTCTGAAACAAAATCTTCTGATATGCTCTGTCTGCTGGGTGTACCATGATTTGACGATACATCTTCTGTATGTCTCCACAGAATACATACTTGTACTTTCTCCAGTTAAGTATTATAGATATCAGTTCAGTTTGCAGAGTTGGTCCCGTATAGAGTACATCGTTGAGAGAGAATCCGGACTTAGATTTGCGTGAAGCGTTAAATACTACTCTAACTTTGGTACTCTTGTGTTCTGGTCGCACGACTGCGTGATGTGGAAGGTAGAATGATTTGAAACTGCCATCCGATACAATTTCCCGAGATGAGGATTCTTCCATATGATCTAGAGAAATGTATTCATCTAGTACCGCCTTATATTCTCTCTGCAGTTCTTCATTTTTGGACAAATTTTGTTCCATTCTGGCGTATTGACCCAGTGCTGTGAAACGAGACGAACCGAGAAAAACTGACTTTGGAAAGTCTTGTTTAAATGGCAGTCGTACAACGTACCTGCCATCGGCTTGACGTGTGGTCGTTTTTTGATAGAATTCTTCGCAGAATTTGTGTTCTGGCGAAGTTGGGATTGGGACTGGCATTTCCTCTTGTTCCCAAAACTTTCGTAAAATGTTATGAAGTGCTAAATTTTCTGATTTAATGACATTTGTTGTAAAAGAGTGTACCGGTTGGGTTTTCATTGGACCACTAAGTACCCACCCAAATACTGTGTTGTATGCGGAAGTATCGCCACAAATGTTTTTCTTAATGCCCTCTAGATTAAGAAATCGCTCTGAGTCATTGCCGAGAATTAAATCAATTTGTGAGGATTTGTTAAATCCCGGATCTGCTAGATCTATGCCCTGTAGTTGTGAAGGATCAAGTATCTCGAATGAAGTAGCTGGTAAACGCTTTGTTACCATCGGCAAGATTATGGCATTTATAGTGAACGTAAAGTTGTATTTTGGAGCGAATATCGAGAGTTCACATTCTTTTTCGGATACCTGTCTTTGGCCACCAATTCCAGTTATCTCAAAGTAAGATTTTTGAAAGGGAATTTGCAGGCGCTTCCTTACATTTTCCGATAGAAAAGTCCTTTGGGATCCCGGATCGATTAGTGCTCGAACCGAATATTGTTGACCCTTATGTTGTATTTGGACCAAAGCAGTACGAAGCAATATTGTACCATCACTTGCAGAGAAGTTCGCTTGAATTTGAGAAGAATGGGATTGCGATTGCAATGAAGTGGATGGTTGGTTAGCGGTAGAAGTAGGCTTTCCTTGCCCTTTTGGGTTAAACTCGTTGGCTCTTGCGTCCAATGAATGATCATTTTGGTTGGTACTAGGTTTGGGTTCGAAGTTTGACTTTATGTGTAATAAAGTGTGATGAGGTTTTTTACACGTCAAGCATGTGTTTTTGCTTTTACAAGCCGCTTTGAGGTGATTTGGAGAAAGGCAGTTATTGCACACTTTATTTTTATAAACGAAATCTATTTTTTCTTGTGTTTTAAAGCTTTTAAACTCTGGACACACTCGAAGGTTATGGTCACCTTGACAGAGCACGCATTGTGAGTTTAGCTTTTCTTGAGAAGCATAAGATTGTACTGTCTTCTGAATAGAGTTAGGTAAAGAGTACCTTTGCTTTGTGGACCTTATGCTGGCTAACCGTTCAACTACTTCGAATCTATTGACTAAGAAATCATCCATTTCCGACCACTTTGGTAGCTCTCGATGAGAGTTCAGAGATTGTTCCCACAGAGAAAGAGTCTCATCGGGTAACTTTGTGGAAATGAGATAGATTAAGATTGGGTCCCATCCTTCAACTTTGACATTTAGTGTCTTGAGTGTTGATAAACAGTCATTTACAGTAGATTGAATCTGTTGTATTGATTCTGAGCTTTCTACTGTCGCGACGGGTATATTAAACAGAATTTTGATCTGGTTATCAACAAGAACGCGTTTATTTTCATAGCGCGCTTTGAGAG
This sequence comes from Muscina levida, assembly GCA_964034835.1. Taxonomy (NCBI): domain Eukaryota; kingdom Metazoa; phylum Arthropoda; class Insecta; order Diptera; family Muscidae; genus Muscina; species Muscina levida. Next base: position 64,448,167 of record OZ035880.1, on the reverse strand, counting down.
CTTTCCAAGCTAGCTCAAAGTTTTCATCGCATAATGTGTATCGTTTTACAATGGCGCCTGCACTATCTTTCGTTTTGTTACGAAGATGGTATAATTTTTGTGCTGGGGAGAGTTTTGGGTGGTTTACGTAGACCGCTGTAAACATGTCACGAAAAGACGGCCATTCTTCGTATCCTCCACGGAAAATATCTGTGTCGCACGGCGGGACTTTTATACAGATACTTGAATTGTCAATTGGAACGGATTGAGTAGCAATGGTAGAAACTGGTGGGAGACTTTGTCTAGTGGTGTTAGCATGATACGTAACACCACGAAGCAATCTGACCATGTCAAGAATATTGGCTCTGGCTGAGTAATATGCTTCAGAGCAGACGTTAAAATTAAGCCGAGCATTTTCTTTGAAATCACGAATGTTTGCCGCATCAGGAGAAAGCATCATACATTCGTATGAAGCTTGCAAACTTCGCCATCTACTCTCCAAATCTTCAATTTTTGTTTCCAATATGGAGTCTGTTTGATCAGCTAGATCAGATTTTTCCAGATTGGTACAAAACATGACAAGGTGATCGCAATCAAAAAGAAACTTTTCCTGCGCTTTTACGGTCACTCTCGCACTGTCTGATGCAGTGGATTGCGCGGTAGTACCTTCTGTACTCATTTTCAATATTTGATTAAGATTTTAGAAAGAACTTCCTAAATTTTAATTTACGCCAGATATTAAGTTTGGTTTAAACTTTAAATTTTCAATTATTTTTGTTATGACGAAATTGTCGAAAGTAGACTTGCTAAAGTGGCGGAATAGTTATAAATGTTAATGTTAAAAAGTATGACTTTGTGTCACTAAACTGTAATTAGTAACAGTGATTAGCGAAATTTCTTGAATACGAAAATTTGTAATGTGACGAGTTTTATAGGGTAACTGAGAACCTTTGAATGTATCTTTCCAGTTGAAGAAAGATACTATTGATGAATGCGATACATCAATTGAAGAGAAATCGAGAAAACAAAATATTAAACAATGTTTCACACAAGCACTTAAATTTACTTGTGTGTGGCGATATTATAGATAGCTAAATAAAAGTGAATTTAGCTTTGCAGCAATTGATTTGATTTTGAAAACAGGTCAAAATCAGATGTGATAAATTAGTTTAAATTTGATGTAAAACCAATTAGTATATAGTTGTAATTCCAATAGTTAAGCGTAAAAACTGAGATGTAAAAATATTTTTTTTTCCAATGTGAAATTTTAAAAAAATTTCCTTAAGATTTGTGGTGGCTACGCACTATAGCTTAGAAGGCACAGTATTTTGTAAAATGTTCGATAAAGTTGTGTAAAAGTTATAATATTTTCCAAATATTTGCATAATTTTTTTTTTTTTTTTTCGTGTAACGTTACGGTCTTGTGTACGTCACTGTATTTTTGTGAAATCCCCTGAGGAAAATTTGTTGGCAAGGTTATTCAAAGTTATTGATTGTATGCGACCATTCAATTATAGTTGAAAATAAATTTAAAATTTTCAATGATAGTGTATAAAAATGTATGCAAATTTTCAGCATGTACTGTAGTTTCCAGCGAGAAAATAATTTATTTGTGTGATTGCAATTTAATTGTAAATAAAAGATTTTTTATGTAAAAAATTTTATTTCAAATTTAAAAAATTTGAAAAAATTATTTAGTGTTGTGCCAATGCAATCTTATTAAATGCACTATATTCTTCCAAAACAAAATTTTTTGGAATTAAGAAAAACGAATAAAAAACCCTTTTTTTTTTATCAAGTTTTGTCAAATTAACTTTTTTAATTTTTTGCAAAATTAAAATTTAATTTAATATTAAAAAATTTTAAATTTATTTTATCAAATAGTTGGACGCCAAATTAATTTATTGCAATTTTCGATGAAATTACAAAAAATTGATGCTTTGCAAAGTTGATGCTTTGTAATTGATAATTTGCGTTTAATCACAATCACATTCAATTTGGTGTTGCTCAAAATTTAACAAAATGAAAAATAATTATGCTCACTTTGGTTACTTTCTTATGACATCCACTGTATAAGCCTCTGGTGTTCTTTAGTATTCCTTGCCTTATTCTTCGTTTTTCTTATTTTGCGCTTGTCACAAGACCGAGCGAAGAGACCACGACAATATGGAGACAAAAATAACAAAGTAACTCTCTTTCTTTGTTTCTTATTTTTCACTTCGCTTTGACTATGTATATGTATGTAAATTTGGCAAATCTGCACCTGCACCACTTCTGGGTTTATTTGTATATATATGAGTACATATGTAAGTGCATATGCTTTTTACCGTTATAGGTAAAACAAAAAAAATGTTAAATGAAAGCGGGTTCAGCAAAAATTGTTGTTTTTGCAAGTGAAGGGCTTGTTTTTCGCAAATAAATATAAATTTCACACAATAATGCAAATGTTGCCCTTGCGACTAGCGGTATTTTTATACCAACTTTATCTTCGCACAGCGAACCTTTTGGAAATATGTTGCATGAGAAACTCTTAATTTACCGTTCTGTACTTAGTGGTACTTTTCACAAAATTTTGTCCTCTGTGAGAAATCGCAAATAAAAAAGTTTTTTTTTTTTTACTTTTAACAATAAAAAACACTATTTTTTAATCTGCTTTCCGTGATTTTTTCCGAAAAAAAAACTCCTAAGCCCTTTATTTTAATATTTTTTGATTTCTTTTATGTTTTGACACTGAACATACCTTTTGTATTTTATGTGCTGCCGAAAAATTTGGTGGGATGGTAAAATTCTACCGAAGAATTTTCTTGATGGTAGTGCGAATCAATTTTTACTTTTTATTTTCACGGACGGACGGATTTTTAACAATTTTTTTTTTTTCAGACTAACACTATTTTCTGTGGAATTTTTTAAATTTTTACGATGCAAAGCACACTAACGGGCCGAAATTTCAAAATTTTTATGTTTTTCACTATTTTTAGTTTGATTTTCTCAATGGAAAGCGGACGGACAGATCAAACTTTTAATTATTTTAAATTTTACCACTTTTTTAGTGGGTGTTCTTAAAAACTTTGCTGCCTTTCAATTTTTACTGTTCTTTTTGTCTTTACTTTGTTTTTGCTTCTTCTAATTACTTCAATTATTTTCACCGCTTAAGCTATGTGCTTTCGCTTACCGTACCGTATTCAGACTGGTTAACTTCTTTTGTTGTGTGTTAGGCGTTACCTCATTTTCTCCTTTTCGTTGATCTTTACACTTGCTGCTTCTTCTCTCTTCGAAGGACAATGTATAGAGGTGTGGTAGAGTGGACAGAGATGATTGTGTTGTAGTAGCGGGGGGAGTAGCGGGGAATCCTCTGATCGCTCTATTACCTCTCTCGTTGTTGTTATTAAAGGAAGTTGTGGACTGTATGGAATGCGTTGCGTGCAATTGTTCCGACTTGGATTCTATTTGCAAATTAGAGTTAAGTTAGAACTTAAATCGATATAATTTCTCAGTGTGTGAGAAATTATATGCAATTCAATTGGGCGGGATGAAATAAAGAAAATTGATAAGGTTTGGTTTAGAATTCAGTGGGTTTTATTGGAGTAATGAGATGCTCACCAGTTGAGATACGTCCGATAAGTGAACTCATTTTTGGTGTCGGACTTCCGACCATAATTCATTACAAATACAATTCTTTTTTATCCGTTTTTTACGGTTTTAGTACAATGGTTTAAATTGAGTGAAGTAACCATAAAATAACAATTCATTCACAATAGTGATTTATGTACACTATTTAGTACATGGTAAATATAATAAAAAACATTTAATTTAATTATTTTTTTGTCGTAAAAATATGGAAAAACGAAGTTTAGACAATTATAAAAGCGTAACAACAAAGTCGGGCGCTCCTAAATATGGTTCTAAATTTTGGTGTGTTTCGGATTTCTTTAAGGATAATTATACGAAACTCTATTGGGGTTTGGCACCGTAGGCTTAAAATTATTTAAGGAAAAAAATGTGGCGTTTATGAATAAAATAACTAAAAAAAATTGGCCACCGATTTTTTTCCTTTTCTTTTATTGTTTTACCTTTGTGTTTCAATACATTTCTGCGACTTTTGTCACACACATATTCCTTTTGTTAAGTGAACACCGTCCGGACTTTCGGTATATCTTGATCCTGTTAGGGATCACGTGTGCTTTCGAAGGATTAAATTTTTAGTTATCTAAAAAAATTTATTCAAGTTATCCGCGATGAAGACTTAGCTTACTCAGTCTCAGTAGCTCAACCTTCTACTGCAATCTTGAATGTATTACACATAAAACGTTAACCGCAAGGGCAAGAATAATGAACTTCATCAGCTAACCCAACGACTTAGAAAGGTGGATATATGAACAAAGATAAAATGGTATCCTTGAAGTTAGCGAAGTAATTAAAGAAGGTGACGAACAATATGAGATTTATTTAAATCAGGCGCGATTCATTTTGTCCCTAATGTATACAAATTGTTGAAGCAAATTTAAAATTTTTTTTTTTAAACTGTTGCCAAAATATTTGTATTTCATTTTTTTTAATTGCAAGTGTCGTAACATACGTTATTGTAGACGCTTTAAACTATTTTATAATGTCCATGGACGCTATGACGCCACTCCGCCTTCACGTATTAGCCGGTCTTCCTCTTCTGCGACTACCCTGTGGAAACGGGCTAGGCGTTATATGCATTTAAGCGCATTACTTACTCCAGCATACCAGTTAAATGTGCGTGCTTATTTGGAAGAGATCATCGGCGTTATTCCACGATATTCCTCTGTTATTTTAAGTTTCAAGTACGATATTGATTACCTGAGTTTCACCAAATTTACAAACAGGCAAGAAACATAGTAACCTTAAAAATAAAGATAAAAAAATAAACTGTTATAAAGTAAAGTTTCAAAATGCTTTAAATGCTAAAGACACATGGAAACAACTAAGAGTCATAGGAATAGGAAAGGATACATTGGCAATAGATGAGGAAATGGATATTGATCAAATCAACAAAACATTTGTTGACATACCTATGCAAGAATCTAACCCCAACTACTATCAATATGTTTCCAATCCTACTTCTGATATTTCCACCTTCGAATTTGCAAGTATTAACCAAAATGATGTAATCTTTTCAATAAAATCTATTAAATCTAATGCTGTTGGAACTGATGGTATTGACCCCCGATTTTTAAAAATTATTGTACCAAACATTTTGCCATACATATATATTCAACGCAATACTGCTTAAATCTTATTATCCAAAGGCGTGGAAATATGCGAGGATAATACCCATTCCAAAGGGCGATGAAACTTATAGGCCAATATCGATTTTACCATATTTGTCAAAGGTTTTCGAAAAACTCATCAATGGTCAAATTGTAAATTTTATGAACAACAACTCGTTATTACACTACGCCCAGACCGGTTTTCGTTCAAGTCATAGTTGTACCACAGCACTTGTTAAGGTATCCGAGGACTTAAGATCTGATTTGAACCATAACATGATCTCTTTTCTTGTGTTGCTTGACCACTCTAAAGCATTCGATACAGTGGATCATAATATTCTCTATCTTAAGTTAGAAAAACTGTTTAATTTCTCTGAAAGAGCACTAATATTAATAAAATCTTACTTGTCAATGAGATCGCAATCAGTGTCCTGTAAAAATAGGTTGTCTACACCACTCTACAATTTACGTGGAGTACCACAAGGCTCTATATTGGGGCCTCTGCTGTACTCAATTTACTGCAATGATATTCCTGAGCAAGTACAATATTGCAGAATTCACATGTATGCTGATGATGTTCAGCTTTATTTAAGTACCCATGTCGAAACAATGGCTGAGAGCGTTACACGTTTAAACAATGACTTGACCAATATTAGTGATTGGGCCAAAGCAAATGGGCTAACCCTAAACCCTTCAAAGTCAAAATGCATAGTAATTAGCAATAACGCAGCCTTTGCTCCCACTAATTTAAGTATTATGCTATCGGACGCAAACATTGATATTGTTAAATCAGCTAAGAACCTGGGAGGTATTTTTAATAATAGACTACTATGGAATGATCATGTAGGAACAGCGATCGGTAAAACGTATGGGATATTGAGAAATGTTTATATTTACAAAAATTTTACGCCTCCGAATCTAAGAATGCTACTAGCTAAAACATATCTGATTCCTAAACTTCTGTATTCATGTGAACTGTTCTGTAATTGTGATAGAGAGTCTATGTCCAGACTGCGTGTTGCGTTTAATAGTATTGTACAATATGTATTCGGTTTGGGAAGAAGAGATCATGTTTCTGTTTTTGCTAATCAAATATTTGGTGTTTCTTTCGAATCCTATCTTCAAATAAGGACTTTAATATTTCTACACAAAATTATTTACACCCGGAAACCTAAATACTTGTTTTATATTTTACGTTTCTCACGATCCAATAGAGGCAACCAATTGATACAAATAAGACACATTAGACGTATATCTGACCATCATTTCTTTGTCAATACAGTTCGTCTTTGGAATAATCTCCCTAATAATATACAAATAATAAGTAGCGAAAGGCAATTTAAGACACATTTACACAGGCATTTTCAGCAATCTTAATTAAATTAAATAATTTTATTAATATTTATAGATATATATTTTATTTATATTTTTTATTTTAATTCATTTTTAATGTAAAATTTTTGCTTCTTATCTAAAACATATGTTTAATATCTTATATTTTTTTTCTCTGTGTTTTTTGTTCTTCTCTTTTTATGTTATTAATGTTAGTTTTAAGTTTAATTATATGTTACTATTTTGTTTATTTTGTTTTTGCATTATTCAATGAATAATTATATATTTATCATAACCAACCATCTGTCCAACATAAATGTCCTGTACTTAATATAAGACTATGTGTTTTGTGCAGGAAATAACAATAAATAAATAAAATTAAAAAATTAAAAGCAGTATAAATAGTACACATCATTGACGCACACCTCTCTCCACTGGAATTCGGCCACTTAGCTGTTGGTCGTGCCGTATTCGACAGGTGGCACCGTCGTGCAAGATTGTGCTCATGACTCCTTTGTATTCCAGTAGATTGTGGTTCATAGTGGCTACTACTTTCTCGAAAACCAGCCGGCCCGTTCCTCAGACTAGGTGACGCATGATCTGATAGGCGCTTTTTGATAACACAAGGGAACTAGGCAAATGCAAATCAGCACTTGATTATTCTATCAGCTTAATTTTTCGCGAATTAGAAAAACTTGTAAACGGTTCATCGTATTCAAAAAATTATCTTTTAGACGTGCTAACATCGATTTTAAATTTCCCCAGTAGATTCAGAAATATCGTTGAAATTTTGAAAGAAAAACAAAAATTTAGAAGAATCAAAAAATAGTCGCTATTCATTTGGATCAAGCTTATCTAATAATTTACGCACTGATCGGAAGAGGTCCCGGCTGCGATAAGTATCTGCTAGTGCTTGCGTACTGCTTGCAAATTGTTGCCCCATAGCCTTTAATCCGCCCTTGCGCGTTTGTTCGTCATCTTGTCCAGTCTGTCGTGTCCTTGTTGGTCTAAAGCCATCGCTGTCCTGGCTTTGGCACAGTTTTCGTCATCCATTGTTTCTTTGGCGTTAAATGTCGTGGGTCCATTTATCGCTCGCACTGTTTTGTTTTTCATGGTTAGAATCCCTGATGGCATTGGTAAAACGGCTTCCGATGACTAAATCTTCTAGCCTGTTGGTATTAAATGTTTTGTGGAAGCCCTTTCTATAATTTTTTATATCAGCGACTTTAAGCCGGACGTATATCCTAATAAGAAGCAAAAATTATTTAATAATTACAGTTTCTCTTAAAAAAATTAAGATGTTTCCGCCCGGGTTAGAACCGAGGACCTTGTGCGTGTGAAGCACACGTGATAACCACTACACTACGAAAACCTTAAAGCCACTGAAGGCAAGAAACTCTTTGAAAAATACTTTTGTAAAATTAAGTAGTGCCAATTTTACAAATGAATCGGGTCAAATAATGTGGTCACTTGTAGAAGTAATTAGATTTAAAGTGTTGCATACAAACACTATAAGTAGAAAGCTCCATTAAAAGCTTTGTACATGGTAAATGATACAAAATCTATTGTATTTATTTTAGGAACTACATATTTATTTGCAGAAAGTGCCATTTTAGGTTGAACATTGTAAGTATAGATATTATTTATCTAAATCTTGCATTGTGCATTGCCAAGAAATATTAGAAAACAATTTCATTTCACATTGTCCTGATATTCGAAAATTAATGACCGACGTAAATTTTTTTATATGTTTATTGTAAAAATTGGTTACAAAGTGGTTAAGTTATACAATTTGTACGATGAACGCAATTTCCATTTCGTATTTTTTCTCCCCTTAAAAAAATGAGAATATGTGAAAACCCCACACTTATCAGACGCGAATCTGCTTTAACCCTAGATTGATAACCTACGTCTCAGAGACGTACACATTTTACGTTTTTCGTTATTTCTCCCGCGAGTGTTTTCGCAGCACGTCGATATTTTCATTTAGCTTAGCCGTCTACAACAGCTTCCCGGTAGTGGTTGTTTTGTCTTGTGAAGTTCGTTACTTTTTGAGTTTTGGCTATGGTATACGTCTCAGAGACGTATGGTTAGCGTTTGTGTGATTTTTTTTGTAAATTATAAGATAAAGACAACAATGAGAGCCATTGTTGCATTGATGCGTTAAATGTAATAAGCCTATATGCGGGAAAAATTAAAATGACTTGCGTAAAACTTGTACTTGATTTTGCAATATGTACATTGAAAATATTTTATATTTTTTTTAATTTTATTTTTAAATAAGAAAGAAAAGCAAAATAAATGTGTTAATTTCAGTTTTTAAGAAAAGTACGATATTTTTGTTTATTTAATGTGAAGACTGAATTATTTGATTTTTAATAAAAACATTTTTTTTAAAAAAATATTTTTAAGTAATGGAGAATTATACGAAGAATCTATTTAAATAAAAGAATTTATAAAATAGTTACAAAAACGATGTCACCATAAACGAAAACTATGATACGTCTCACAGACGTATGGTTATCATTTGTGTTACTTTCATTAGGTTAATCAATGCAGGGTTAAATCTACAACTATACTTTTCCTTAACTACTTATTTGCTTTTAAATAGAATTTTTGTTCTGTTATAACTGACACTCACTGTAAATTAAAGTATGTTTTACATAGATAATCACATTCAATATATTATTTCAAGTTACACATAGTTACAACTGCAATGATATTCCAAAAATGTTATTTATTACGTTTAAATTTGTTGTGATATACTCTGTGTAACTAGATGAATAAATCATATGGAATTTTTGGAAAGTGTTGCCAACTTTCTCGATAAAACTTACTGATGATTTAAATTTTATTAAAACAATTTCATCTGAATCATCATAGCAATATCCTACATTTCACATGTTATATTTAAATAGTACAATTGTTTCTGTGGTCACAAGTAATAAAAGCCTAAGTGTGTTTTTAATTTTCTCAGAAGATCTGTTTAAAATTCTAACTCATAATTAGAATTTAATCATGTTTTTTAGTTCAACATCTGTAAAACTAGGAATATTTAAATATGTCAATCGGATGTAAAGCAAATATTTTTCGTATAGTCGATTACGAAAAATAAAAGATAGTTCGGTCGACAATGTCCAAAGGTAAACTAATATTTTACGTAAATTACATTTTTTTACAAAACACCAGCAATTCCTGCGAGAAAAATCCTGCTTTTGAATACCACATAAATTTTGTTTTGTTAACTCAGCAACTATTTACAAAAAACATACACATTAGCCAACTCCGACGTTGGGTGGCAATCAAAATATATTACGCATAAATACTATTGGAATTAAATAAAAACTACAAAGATCTCAAAACATGTGATATAAATCATTAATAATAGTTTAAAACAAATATTGACAAGACGTACAAAACAAAACTTGTTGTTCATCAGGTGGCAAAGGTGGTCTCCGCCACCGCTACTGCCACCGTCGGCGGCCGTTGCCAGTAGCCGCGACTTATAACCGGAAAAAATTCGCATATAGCCAAGATCCATTAAATGGCTGGGGGGCTTATAGATAGGTAATTGGCTTAAAGTGATAGATACGAGTGCACAAACAACTGACACTCGTGTAAAGCACATGGCGCCACATTTGTGAATCAGCCGCGATCAGCGGATTACGATAATGGAAATGTGATATGAAAAGTAAAAAAATATCAATGCGATTTCAAATCAAAACAACGCAACAGTACGTAAATGTAATATTTCACAAATGGAAAACGTAAAAAAGTTTATTATGATTTCACTACTTCAAATTTCAAACCGCTTTTGGGACGTCCAATCTCCTCAATGAGCTGGGTCTTGGCAAACGCAAAGCCGGGAGGATAAACGCCGCCGCTGTGGAGTTACGAACAAGAAGGTGAGTTAATATATGGTAATCTAAAGACCAAAAGTTTTATTGTTGATTATACTCACTTTCCTGGCATTTTCTGGTGTTCCTTTAGAATTACTTTTGCACAGGTCAAAACACCGGCACTGGTGAGACCATAGCATGGATCTTTGCCTGTGACACGAACAATTATTTCTTTATTTGGTGGCGTGGATTCTGAGGTGCCCTTTGTCCAACCTTTGGCTTTTAAAGTCATTTTAAATTCCATAGCTTTTCTATTTACCTCAAGTGGACCCACATGGGTCATTAGACCCATAGTAAAGATGTGTGGATATTTGAATAATATGTTTCGGGTAACAGCAAACTGGGCCATTATAGCCATAAACAGCAAAGCAAATGGCATTATAAGGCCCCATAAAAAGGATCTGTAGGCGAAAAAATAAAACGGTATTTAAATAAAGTGTACGTAGGCAGTAGCTTTAATTATACGTAATATGTCTAGGTAATTTTATGAAATTCTAAATTTTATAGTCAGCACTTAACTTCTATTTAAAAAATAAAATCCGTTTTTAAGTGGGTTTTTTAATAAGTCTTTTATGACTTTGAGAGCTTTTTCACTATGAAGTGTGTAAAAACATTTCGCACTCTAAATGTGTGCGATTGTAAGAAAACCTAACAATAGCCAGACAATAAATGTATCTGCCAACAAAAATTGTCTGTTCACACGTTTGCCATTTAGTTGCATGGCAAAAATTTGCGATATCAGTTGATTTCGCCAGATTTCTTTTTTGATTTCATGTATTTACGAACAGTGTTTCCAATAGTATATTTTTCTAACAATGGTGACGTCGTAAGATTATAAATTTCGAAGATCTGACAATAGGTTAGGTTACTTCGGCAGCCACGTTCAACACAGCTCACTTGGGGTCTGGTATGAGTGATACAATTTTAAAATTTTCGCACCAAATATTCCTATTCAGTTCGGTCAACGTCCCTCTCAAGCCATTTCGTTGCTCTGATGAAGGCATGGATGTTCCGCAAATCACCTACAGATAGACAGGTATTGTCTAGAAGTGTCTGATGACCAAGCTATTCATATCTCTTTCACCAAAAGCAGGGCAGTGACATAGAAGATGCTCCTCTTTTTCCTCATCATTGCAGCTTCTACAAAAATCGTTGTAGGGTAGTTTCAACCTCTTAGCGTGTTTACCAACCGGCCAGTGACCGGTTATTACAGCTATGATGTTCCTCAGGTTGGCTCTGGACAAGTTCAGCACAAATCGTGTCCTCTGTATATCCATTGTAGGCCATATTTGTTTGGTCGCCGTGCAAGTCACTAGCAATGAGGTTCAGTTTCCCCGCAATGAGCTGTTTCCCCTTGTAAGAGGGATCCCAATGAGACCGTAAACTTCGCCCGGGTTCACGGTTGTGGTGGCCCTTTCCAACGTATCGGCCCTTTGGTTACCATATATGTCCCCATGTCCTGGACAGTGGTGTACACGTTCTCCAGGGATCTGATAGCAGCTTTACTTTCAGTAAGAATATGAATATTGCCGCCCAATATCCCACGAAACTGAATTTTCTCTACGGCTATTCTAATGGCCGCTATTTCGCCCTGAACTATGCTACAGTGGTCTGGTAGTCTAACTGATAGTTGCAAATTCAACTCCTCCGAGAAGATTTAACAGCCTGTTCTTTCCTTTAATTTCAAACCGTCCGTGAAAATTAGAATGACATCCTCCCCAAAGTTTAGGGCGTTATCATTAGGACCATAGTAGAACCTTTCCGGGATGTTCCTTATAAAACCCGGATAGAAGACAGGTTCTGGCATGGTGAAATCCGTGTGACAGCTCACACTGATTAGGTCCAGAATATTGGTATGGCCATAGTTCCTGTTCATCCACGCTTTCGTGGCGTCTAAACGCATTGCGGTATTCGCTGCTTTTTTCCTCGCCTCAATGTTCTGGGGTAACCAGTTTAGGGTCGTAAACAACTGAGTCGTATAACCAGTTCACATTTTTGGGGCTAATTCCTCAATTGAGGCCGATTGCCCTTTTGCAGCAGTATAGGACCGTTTCTAGTCCTGTGTGTTCAGATTCCAATGCAGTTAAATGTCCAATTTTAGCCCAAGGTATTTGGCACTATTGGATAGTGTAAGTGCGGCTCCATTTAATCTGGGTTTGCCAATTTGAGGGATTTTTTATCTCCGTGTGAATAGCTCAAGTTCCGTTTCACTCGGGTCTAACATCCACTCCACAGTTATGACACCTTTTCAACATAAGTTTCAGCGCAGATTCTAGAAGCTCAGAGAGTAGTTTAGGATCCTTGCCGATGACTCTTAGTGTCACGTCATCCGCATATGCGACAATTGTGCAGCAAGTTTGACAATAACTAACAATAATCTGACAATGTCAAATTATGTGTTCACATGATTGACCGGCCGTGGCATAGTGGTTAGAACACGCGACTACCATGCGGAATATCACAGGTTCAACTCCTGGCTCCAGTCATCTTAAAAAAGAAAAAAAATTGTTCTTTCATTGTCGGCTCCCCTCGAATGTTGTCGACAGCAACATCGCAGTATTATTGTCGAGTCAATCGGCGTGTCTAGTAAGAGCTTCTCAAACAGTGACGTTTGCATTCGTCGATAAACAAGTAGATGCCGTTAGTTGTGAATCTAAAAATAGAAAGCGTGTTAATTTACAACAACACGAGAAGCTATCCCATACCTCATTGATGGGGTGTAAAGGGAAATTAAGTTTTTAGTTAGTATGATTGTCAGATGTCTGACAATATTAATGTCTTACAATGAAATGACAATGCTTTTTCTGATAACGTTGCAAGACAAAAATTGTAAATTCACAAAGCTGTTAGACATTTTTATGTGTGATTGTGTTCGAAATTAACATAGCTTCCGTAAAACAAGTAGACTTTTAACATGAATTTAATATTCTGGTTTTAGTTCGTCTGGGCTCTTCATACTGACTCTGCAGTATCATTTTTTTAGTCTGCCGCTTGCGTCTTATTCTGCGCCGCCATTTGTTGTCACTAAATTGCCTATATAGATGAAGCTATATCCGCGTTAATATTGTTTATTCTCATGTTATTCGCACACGATCTCTTCCAGCACGAGTATCAATCAAATGGCTGGCTGATGCTCCCGTTGTGAAGAGCTGAGAGTTCTGTATCTGCATCTGATGATCAGAATTATTTTCTTTATTATCGTAAAAGTACCGCAGATATCAATAAATAAGCAAAGTCGCAGTCCAGCGCACAGTGGCCGATTTTCCCGATCTAGCGTGTGGATTATGTTGACTTGTGGTCTTCGTTGATACCATTTTCGCAACGGTGTGTGTGAGCTTCACATTGATTGAAGCTTTTAACACTTAAGGCTGTGATAATGAGTGGAGAAGTCACAGCAAACGGGTACTGATGAAGATGGTTTGGCAACCATCGAAATAGCTATCTGCCCTGCCAGCTGTCAACATAAACTATTTCACACAACTCTTGTAAACCAAAGTCTATTAGCAATAATAGAAAATATATCTCAAACCAAACAATGAAACACATATTCATTTTTCTGCACAGGTCGATAATAACAAGCAAGAGCATACGTAACGAAATTAAAACAGTATTATCGCTGTCATGTCAAATGTTTATATGGTCTAGTAGATACGGCGTTAGTGGCACAGCCGACAAGTTGACCGCAAACAACTTGTATTCCTAAACTCATGATTCATGCAATTTTATTGTGTTTTGGTTGACTCTTATCAATGCTTTAATTCGCGTCTGGTTTTATTTTAGTTCACAAGACTATCTGTGTCTGTATAGCAAACATGTCGGAAACATAGCAGAGCTTGGCGGTATCTTCGAACATTCGAAAGAATAGCACGTAACGGTTATTAGTTTTAGTTTATTTTCTATACCAAATGTCTGATTATGAGTTACGAAATTTGCATTTAGGAATATATTTTGGACGTATTTGAGCCTACAGTAGAGTTTAAAACGAATATTAGTATGGATCGACTAAATTCGTCTAAATATATTTAAACAATTCGTCTAAAGATACTTTGCAAGGTTTTTTTATTTCAATAGTTTTAAGCTTTGCTACTTACTTGAATCCCATATACATCTCAAACTGCACTGGTCTCTTTTTCTCATGGATATAGAACAAACGCTGAGATCTGTTTACAACAGAACGATCTGTTCCGGGAAATGCAATGAAGTAACTATCCAAACCATCTGTTTTGCGTACCAAGGGACTATATAATAAAATGTAAGTTTAATTATTTGTCACTTGTCGTACCACTGTAAAATTCATACTTACTTTATCCATAGTTTAGGTTTAAAGGTTGGCACCTTTTCGCTATTCAATTCTTTTTCTAAACTTATTATTTCGCGCCAATATTGCATAGCATAGACCATACTATCCCAAGTGCCACTATGTAGAATTGTATTCGAAGATTTATCCTGGTAATTTGGTTTAAATTCCGAGTAAAGTTCAATAGAATTAACGGTGCCTAAAAATTACAATTTAAAATGAAATTAGCTAGAAATATATGGATCTACTATAGTGATATGCATATAAGCGGATAGTATGTCAGAAATCTTGAACCGTTATCAACATACCTGGAAAATTCTTTTCCGTGTACAGAGTACCAAGTTCATGGGGCAGACTTTCAAAGGCACATGTGGAAACTACATATGCGCTTTTTTCTTGGGCCAAATCGTTGTATTTTAGCTGCATTTTATTGAAATATTGTGGTTCTCCACTAATGTCTACATGATGAGTGCTGGCTTCGATACAAGCCTTAACAACCACTTCGCCATACAAGCGATAGGGTCCGCAGCAATTGATGACGATCTGAAGATAAATGCCAAAAAATTTCATACAATTTCGAAACATAACATGTGAATGCGGGTGATTAGATTTTTATGCAATATTTGTGATTTTTTAATGGCACCTTTTATTTTGTCAGACAATTCTTAATACAGGATTTGACAAACTAAGTAATTTAGCGACACGCGGTTAAATAACGCGAAAAAGTGACCCTGTATAACTAGTTATCTATGTCCAAAATCAGCCGTTTGGTACAGACATTCGAAGAAACTGGACCGATGCAAAAACTTGACAATACCCAGGTATGGACCAGGTTCGGTCTAATGTAAACACCGTCCTTTTTATGTAAAAACAAGAGTGCTATATACAAAAACTTGAGTAACTTCGCATACAAATGACTGATTTGTAATGTTACAATTCAGTTTCTTTACTCACTCTTGAAATTATTCACAAAAAAAACTTGGGGATAGTATCCGATGGCCGCTGAGAAGGGTATGCTTTTCTTGAAAATTACCCAATTTTTATTTAGTTGTACACAATTAAAAGTTTTTCTACAATTTATCGTGACAAAAAAAAAATTATAAATATAGCAGTAATTGTATTTAAATTTTCTGATAATAGTCTGGCATGCTTGTTCATCGTGGACATTACTACTCAGCGTGCAAAGTCTATATCGACCGAATCGATAAAAGAAATGTTCTAATGTAAAGGCTATCTACAACTATGAAACTAAGTTAGGAGAGTGTATACGAGTACACACTAAGAATTACATTCTTAGTTATACTCATATTGTTCTTTCATTGCTATCTGACATTTGATACACATATATTTTTACTATTAGGAAACGCACACAATTTCAAAGCATTCGAACGATCTGAGTTTGCTATAAATATTAACCTGTGGACAAGTACAAACAGCAATATGCATTTGAATGACCTAACACAGTCTATGGTAGATACGAAATCTTATCTTGTCGCTTTGCATTATTATACCACCCTTTGTAGTTTGGTTCAATCTATGTGCACGCGTATTCACAGGTTTATGCATCAACTCATCATATAAATACAAAGTCTCTAATTACCTTGCACATTCTTGCCATATTTTCAATGGACTTTTGATCGTTCACATCGGCCAGAATAATCGGTATATGACTCAAATCTTTCTTCACTTTTAGTCCCACCGTTCTTAGTACTTCTTTCAGCTTGTCCTGAAAAATTAAAGGTTAGTTTTGGTATTTAATTCATCTTTAATATATAAATCAAAATATCACTAAATAATTACCTCGTTGCGACCCGCAATGCCCCATTTGAAATCTTTTAAGATGTCCAGAGCGTCCTCAACCGCAACTTGACCTGAAAATCCGGTAGCGCCGAATATGACGGCATCTAAACTCTTGTTGTTCATAGCGTTTTGTATTTTTTACAGAAACCCCGAAGCTGCTCGCGTGAGTGTTTAACATTGACTGAACTCAAATTATTGGCGCTTATAACCAAAACTCGCGCCTGTCAATTGTTTTTAGTGTAAATATAGAGATAAAAGTTTGTTTATGTTATTTTCGGAGAGAGCACTAAAAATCTCCCGAAATTTGTTTCTATTCTCTATAAACAGTCTGTAGACTGAGTTTTTGATAATTAACCGAATGACATTGTAGTGCTCGGCAGTTTATCGCTTTTAGTGATTTGCTGCAATTGATTAGATTGCCACTAATGAATGTTAAAAAGAAGTACATAAAACACTTTTTAGCACTTTTTTACAGCAAAGTGCTAGTTTTTAAATAAATGGTAATAGTCTTGGAAATCTTCTTATATATAAAAATGAATCGATGTGCAGTTGTCTCGCTAAAACTCAAAAACGGCTGGACCGATTTTCAAAATTTTTTTTTGTTTTGTTCGCTATAGCTTCCGGATGGTTTAAAAGGTTTTATTTTTTCAAAAAGTGGGCGGCGCCACGCCCCTTTTTTCAAATATCGCTCAGACGGCTTTTCTAATAGACCGATTGATACAAAAATTTTACCATAAAGTACTGTTGACCTGTAGATAGTTCCTGACTACATTTGGTTGTAATTGGATAAAGGGGCGTGGCACCGCCCATACAACTTGAAAATTAAAAAGGCTATATTTCATGAACTATCAGAGGTATGAAGATGAGATTTGGTATATATGTTGTTCGGACAGTTAGAATTACAGCCAGGGTGCAAGTGGGCGGTGCCACGCCCTCTTTTCAAAAATCGCTCTAACGGCTTTTCTAATAGACCGATTGATACGAAAATTTTACCAAGTGGTACTGTTGACCTGTTGATAGTCCCTGGCTATATTTGGTTGTGATTGGATAAGTGGGCGTGGCACCGCCCATACAACTTGAAAATCAAAAGGGCTATATCTCATGAACTATCAGAGGTATGAATATGAGATTTGTTACATATGTTGTTGTTGCAGAATGAATTACAGTAAGGGTGGAAATGGGCTGTTCCACACCCTTTTTAAAACAAACGGTTAAAACTGTCAATATGCCACAGTATATTGCTGTCCGCCTAAAGATATGAACAGTAAGGTGGGCCAATTTTTTTATTCGCAAAAATCGTAACTAAAATCGGAATCTACGATGAATTTAAGAAAATTTCACCTAAAAACTTTGTGTCTAAAATCAATTCCTAGCTTGAGTTGGAAAGGATGAAGATTTCAAATAAAGATTTTTTTTGTTTTTAAATGAGCACAAACCGAAAACTTCAGATATATATTTTCTGAGACCTTCTGTGTAAAACTGACATCCCTACAAACTAAATGAGGCATTACAGAAGCAAATCTATGTATTTGTTAAAAAGTTATGGCCTCTGAGAGTTGGTATACAGAAATTAAGTTTTTAAAAATCATTTTTCAGAATATTGGGCGGGATCCCAATAAAAAAAATCAAAACTATACTATTCTTTTCGTCTTGGTCTCCAAACATCGGAATGGTAGGTAAAAATTAGAGCCGGGCCCATTGGTATGAAATAACTGAATAATTGCTCATTGCTAAAAAAAAAATATCTCTACCTGAAATCTGAAATCAGCGCGAACTAGGAATTGATTTTAGACATATAGTTTCTTAGTGAAATTTTCTAAGAATTCTTCGTACATTCCAATACTGATATACGATTAACACGTTTTTTTTTTTGGCGCGAACTAATTGATTCGCCCTAATGATCAGGATATTTAGAACTAAATAAGTTAAATGTGCCGAGGCGCTGCCCACGCACTTCAATAGTTAATTTTTTAACTGTATCAAATAATGGTCCGTACACCATGCAGTTGAGGATGCGCAGACTAAAATAGTGATTTTTTTAATTTACTTTACAGGTATGTATTTTTCAATTACTTTTCAGGAGAGCGAATCGGTAATAAATCATATAGATAGAAAAATTAAGCAATATTCATTGTAGTTATACTACAATGGTTAAATTTTTGTAGTATATCAGAGGTAACATTAGCAAACAACTGTAAATAACCTATGCATGGGGTATTTTTCTTGACATATAGAACTTCTGATAGGTATAAGTGTAAATCTTGCTTTCATACTAATGAAGTGTGATAGACTTTCTTTTAGTATAGTGTGCAAAATCACCATGTAAAAACTAAACAAGAACAACGTTTACATATCTTGCAAATTTATTTTCAAAATGCACGTTCTGTTCGCTAAACTTATGGAGCCCTTTGTGAAGTTGAGGGTGCATATAACACAGTGCAACAGTGAAAAAAACACCCGAACGAGACTATATAGGTTCGATAGTACAACCGGAGTTGAGTAAAACCCTAGCTCAGTTTGGCTAGATTGGCTACCAAATTTTTTTTTTGCCCCCTAAACTTTTTGAAATCCCTTGGACTCCTTGAAAAAAGGTGACATCAATTGTTGGCTTTCAGTTTCTACAGTTTTTAATCTAGCTCTTTCTCTTCTTCAACAAAGTTTTAGCTAATAGTCCGCTTAAGAAACTGATATAATAAAATTTCCCAAAAAAATAAGCCTTCCCTCGTTTATTTTCAAAAAACTTCGATAAAAATTTTAATTTTTTCACTTTTTTTAATATAAGTCGTAGGGAATCCAGATTTTTTGCATACTCTATTCAGTGAAATTGTAGTTTAGGTAACACCGAATAACTTTTTTGAACAAACCTATGCAATCTGAACAAGTCTAGGGATATTACATAGCTCTCAAAACACACTATCTACTTTAAACAAATCAGTTTTTTAGGAGTTTTGGGCCATTGTGCAATGTTTTTACTTGCTATCTTTACCAAAAACGTACTTATTGTACAACTGAAAAACTTCTGTAAACAACCAATATGATCGGAACACTCCACCCCCTTAATTGTTCACAAAGAGCATTAGGGTGTTCCTTATATGGCATTTTTTCGAATTTCGTTAAAAATATGTATTAATCGCGATGTTGGTCATCTGTCTTCACCTTACGTTTCTTTTTGTCAATATTAGGAATATATTGTGAGAAATTTTGTATCAATAGTTGGACATTAGGGTGTGCCGCAATGAGGTTAAAGTATGAATTTGTTCTCAAATCAGTTTATTGCCGCTGAGTATTTTTCTTTCGTATATAGACTAAGTAGTAACAAGCCGTTCAATAGCTGAAATAAAGACCTAAAATAATATGTGTTTGCTTTGACCATATCTCTTATAGACGCCGAGATATTTGATATAGAAGTGGGTGTATTTTTAAAAAAATTATTAAAAATGTTGAAATTGAATTTCGATGTAGATTATTATGGGCAATTATATATTTCAACTTTTAAAGGTTAATCAAGTTAAAATCTATATGTTTAAAAAGTATATGTGTATACTATCACTATCTCTATCAATTCTCGAGATATCAGGGGCTTAAAAAGCATAGCAATGACTACTTAACTTTTGTTTCACCTGTATATCCAATGTGTATGCTTACAAATGTCACCAAAACCATTAATATCCAATGGTCTTTTGAGGGGATTTTTTATTTTTATCATATAAAAATCGTTATTGGTAAGTATTCAATGGGTATTCAGATGGAACAAAAGTTCATTAGACATTGCTATGCATGCAGTCAAAAATTCCGTTTTTAACGCCTGATATCTAGAGAGTTGATAGAGATAGTGATAGTATACACATATACTTTTTAAACATATAGATTTTAACTTGATTAACCTTTAAAAGTTGAAATATATAATTGCCCATAATAATCTACATCGAAATTCAATTTCAACATTTTTAATAATTTTTTTAAAAATACACCCACTTCTATATCAAATATCTCGGCGTCTATAAGAGATATGGTAAAAGCAAACACATATTATTTTAGGTCTTTATTTCAGCTATTGAACGGCTTGTTACTACTTAGTCTATATACGAAAGAAAAATACTCAGCGGCAATAAACTGATTTGAGAACAAATTCATACTTTAACCTCATTGCGGCACACCCTAATGTCCAACTATTGATACAAAATTTCTCACAATATATTCCTAATATTGACAAAAAGAAACGTAAGGTGAAGACAGATGACCAACATCGCGATTAATACATATTTTTAACGAAATTCGAAAAAATGCCATATAAGGAACACCCTAATGCTCTTTGTGAACAATTAAGGGGGTGGAGTGTTCCGATCATATTGGTTGTTTACAGAAGTTTTTCAGTTGTACAATAAGTACGTTTTTGGTAAAGATAGCAAGTAAAAACATTGCACAATGGCCCAAAACTCCTAAAAAACTGATTTGTTTAAAGTAGATAGTGTGTTTTGAGAGCTATGTAATATCCCTAGACTTGTTCAGAATGCATAGGTTTGTTCAGAAAAGTTATTCGGTGTTACCTAAACTACAATTTCACTGAATAGAGTATGCAAAAAATCTGGATTCCCTACGACTTATATTAAAAAAAGTGAAAAAATTAAAATTTTTATCGAAGTTTTTTGAAAATAAACGAGGGAAGTCTAATTTTTTTGGGAAATTTTATTATATCAGTTTCTTAAGCGGACTATTAGCTAAAACTTTGTTGAAGAAGAGAAAGAGCTAGATTAAAAACTGTAGAAACTGTAAGCCAACAATTGATGTCACCTTTTTTCAAGGGGTCCAAGGGATTTCAAAAAGTTTAGGGGGCAAAAAAAAAAATTTGGTAGCCAATCTAGCCAAACTGATCTAGGGTTTTACTCAGCTCCGGTTGTACTATCGAACCTATATAGTCACGTTCGGGTGTTTTTCAAAAAGTTTGATTTTGTGTCATAGTGTAATGATCCATCTGAGCAGCTAATAGAAGTCATCGGCGCTGTAGTTTTTCTCATCAACTCGGTCTCTGCAAATGCTGAGGAAAGATCTTGGGAAACATTCATATAAAATCCAACAGGTAGATAAATTATCATGTCATTGCACATTATTTGATGAAGAAATGGTTCCAACACGACGGTGTAACATGCCACACAGCGCGTGAGACCATCACTTTGATAAGCCAAACGTTGGTGACCGAATTAACTTCAAAAATGGTTATACGAGTTCAATACAAAAATAGTAGTTTCATTTGCGGTCAATAGGATCAGGCGTAACAAAAATGTTTTTTTATGACCAAAGAGATAGTTAGTATACAGATGGTTTCCGCAAGAGGAATGTTTGTTTTCGATTTGTGGAAGAAGTGTTTTTTCGCCCTACATACAGAAAAAACTTAATCTACATGTCGGCACTATAGATATGATTTTGCTGATGAAATTTTTATTATCATTTCCAACAATAAAACTTAATTGGTTAACTTTAATGTTAAGGAGTTGCTTGAAATTAGTTACATAAGTTAATAAACTCAACATACCATTATCGAGCTTAAGTACCGTTTTCAAATTACTATGTAGACCTAAATGTGAAATATATTACAAGTTAATATGCAATAGCGAAGCATTGCCGGGCCCACTAGTCTATATATATAAAAAATTGTTGCAAGTGTGTTGTGACTTCATAACTCGCGAACGGCTGGACCGATTTGGATAAATTTTTTTGTATGCTTTTGGGTGGCGCCCCGGTTGGTTTATATTTACAATTCGGTCCAATTGGACAAAGGGGCGTGGCACCGCCCATACAACTTGAAAATCAAAAGGGCTGTATCTCATGAACTATCAGAGGTATGAAGATGAGATTTGGTATATATGTTGTTGGAGCAGTATTAATTACAGCCAAGGTGGAAGTGGGCGGTGCCACGCCCCCTTTTCAAAAATCGCTCTAACGGCTTTTCTAATAGACCGATTGATACGAAAATTTTACCAAGTGGTACTGATGACCTGTAGATAGTCCCTGGCTACAATATATTGTGATTGGATAAAGGGGCGTAGCACCGCTGATACAACTTGAAAATCAAAAGGGCTATATCTCATGAACTATCAGAGGTATGAATATGAGATTTGGTATATATGTTGTTGGAGCAGTATTAATTACAGCCAGCGTGGAAGTGGGGGGTGCCACGCCCCCTTTTCAAAACCGCTCTGCAGGCTTTCCCAATAGACAGATTGATACGATAGATTAGATTAGATTACCAAGTGGTACTGATGACCTGTAGATAGTCCCTGGCTATATTTGGTTGTGATTGGATAAAGGGGCGTGGCACCGCCCATACAACATGAAAATAAAAAAGAGCTATATCTCATGAACTATAAGAGGTATGAAGATGAGATTTGTTACATATGTTGTTGTTGCAGTAAAAATTACAATAAGAGTGGAAGTGGGCTGTACCACACCCCTTTTAAAATAAACAGTAATGTGTAATATCAATTTCTAGCTCGCGCTGGGAAAGCTTAATTTAGTGCAGAAAACTTAAATTTTGATAGAAGTGTCTTAAAGCTGAAGTCTGTACGCTTTCAATAATCATGGGGCAACGAACGTCACTTTTAAAAGAAGCGTGAAACGGAGTAAATAAACGAAAAATACTTTTATCTTAAAAAAAGTATCAGCTAGGATTTAAATTCATGTCGATTTTTAATGTACAATTGACCCCCCACACATTTACCGTTTTTGTTGCCTTTTAAGGTCAACCAATTCGTCATTCAGGCGAGGTGTGTGAAGTGTGAGACTTTCTTTGAAAAATCTCCATGTAAAGACTACACAAGAACAACGTTTACAAATCTTGCAAATTTATTTTCAAAATGCGCGTTCTGTTTGCCCTTTGTGAAGTTTATGGTGCATATACTCATCCATCTGAGCAGCTAATAGAAGCCATCGACGCTGTAGACGTAAGTGTGACAGGGGACTCGAATTTATCGAACCGACGCCGTTCTTAGCAACTCGGTCTCTGCAAATGCTGAGGAAAGATCTTGGCCTATATCCATATATCCAACTGGTAGAAGAACTAAAACCAGTGGACGATCTATTGATTATTTATCATGTCATTGCACATTTTTTGAAGGAGAAATGGAACCACGACGGCGCACAGTGGGGTATGAAAGCCCCAAAACGGAGATTAATTAAAAAATTAAAATTGCGATTTCCAATTAAAGTTTTGTACTCAATAATTGTACACAGGATACAGATTCAATAGATACTAGAATCAATTACATATGTTGTTTATTTAAAGTTCTATGTTCTCTCAAACATCGGAAATTTTTTCGATTTTTTTAAGTGTTAGCGAAAAGTGAAATGTCGGTATTTTGGAGTGAAAGTTTTGCCTTGTAGTCATTTAAAACCCTATTTATTGTTATAGATCATTCTACGTCAGCTATTGAAGAACAGGAATAACAGCTAGTTGTATACAATAAATATGTTTAATTATTTTTTATTATTTTTGAAAAAATGGTCTAAATTTAAGGTATTTTTAAAATGTATGTAGATTTTTAAAATGGTTCCGGGTAAAACCCTGTTGAAAAATTAAGATAATTGTAATATATAACATCTGTACTTACAAAATCAAGAAAAAAATTTTGCGCGTTTTTGCGCCAATTTGTTTTATTAAATAAATTTTGATGTTAGACACTCTTGCGAAAACGATGGAAAATTCGTTTGGTTTGATTTGGTCCTATTTGTTTTGTTTTTGGTGTATTGATATTTGTTGCTGAGCATTAATTTTTAATTATACCTTACATAAGGCAATATATGCTGATTTGCCTTGATAATAATCAAAATGAAAATATGGTTAATTGACGTTATTTCACAACAATTCTAGATATTTATAGCCGTCACAGCAAATTTTTTAAAACTTTAAAATATCAACATATTTGGGAAAATTAACTCAGAACTGATTAATTACAAGCACTAAAACTGGTTGTTCATGCTAAATTCAAAGAAATACCTTCTAACTAGTACAGGTTTCTTGTATACATTTAGAGGTTTGTTTTTTAAATGGTTTTATTTGCAAAACACGAGTGACTAATTTCGAATTGTTAGTTCAATGGTATTTAGTATTGAATGACATTTTGCCACAAAGTAACTGAAATGGAAACAGCGTCTCCAAAAAAATTTTTTTTTTAAATATGTTTTTCGAGCCCTTCGCTCAACAAGTAGTGTGCATAATAGACTATCTGAGAGCACTATTGTCAACATCGTTCTCAAATTTTTGCCTCAGTGTACGTTATTGGATAATACGCAACCAAAACTACCACTTCCATTCTACAGAGAGGAGAATGTTGCGCCTGTAGCGGAGACCGTTACTAAAGATACCCACCAGTCGATTAGACACCGTGAGCATTCTGTGCACGTTTTACATTAGATATGCAACAACTTGAAATGACGCTGTAATGATAATTTCCGATTGGCAGTTCTTTCCTTTGCCAATGCCTACGCCCCACCCCGCCGAGATTGCTCTATGCAGATACTTATACAAATGTATACAGCCTTTTGGTCCATCTGTATATAAATACATAAGTGTGTATACATATGAACATAAGCATTTATATATATTTAAAACTTTTAAAACATACATCAATATGATATTTCAAAGAGATCGGACACAAACCGTAGCTTTTATAAAGGTTTGATTCTACTACAGTATATACACATATAAGTATATATATGGAGACTATATGTAAATATGGACCGATTTCTTAAAAAGTTCAAACCAATCGATCTTATAGCAAAAGCATCATCTGTGCCAAATTTGGTTAAGATCGGACTCTTTATTTAATTAATCTCCGTTTTGGGTGTTCAATACCCCACTGTGCGGCGTAAAATGCCATACAGCGCGTGAGATCATCACTTTGTAAAGCCATACGTTGGTGACCGAATTATCTCATAGAATGGTAATACGAGTTCAATACAAAGATAGTATTTGGAAATATTTTTAATCCATGTGAGAAGCAGACATGGCAAAAGAGGTTTTTACGGCTAAAGGCATGAAGCTTCAAACGAAATTTTCATTTTCGGTCAATAGGCGGAGAAGGCATGTCAAAAGTGTTTTTTACACCCAAAGAGATAGTTAGTATACAGACGGTTACTGCTACTACATTGAATTTTGATCTTTAACGGAATGTCTGTTTCCGATTTGTAAAAGATATGACTTTGCTGATGAACTTATTACTATCGTCATAGAGCCTATGACATTTAGAATTTAAAACAACAACACTTAATTTGTTAACTTTCATGTTAAGGAGTTGCTTGAAATTAGTTACATAAGTTAATAAACTCAACATATCATTATCGAGCTTAAGTACCGTTTTCAAAGTACTTTGTAGACCTAAATGTGAAATATATTACAAGTTAAAATGCAATAGCGAAGCATTGCCGGGCCCCCTAGTGGAGTATAAATATCAAGGGTCGGAAAACGATACTTTTTTTGTTTCTAACAAAAATAAATAACTTAGAAGTTGAAAAATATTTCTCAACACATAAGTTCAATATGTTTTCTAACAATGTTTGTTTGAAAACATAACTCTCATGTTCAAAATAAATAATGAACGATAATGGAAAAACTATAAAATTTTTATTTTCAACAAAGATAAATAACATTCAAGTTGAATATTTTTTTCAACTTTAGAGTTGAAAATCTTTTCGAACAATGTTCGTTTCAAATTATAATAAATACACATTTCTATATATACATGAAAAAACTGACGATGGGTTATATAAAGATGCATCAAGTTGTATTCAGCAAAACTCAAAATACCTGGCCTCTGTTATTGGCGAAGGTATAGTATCGATTATATCTTATTCATTAGATGTAAGGAAAAATTCATTGCTCTAAGAGTTTTCTGAGATTTTAGTTTTCCTCCCAAAATATTTGTTGACATTGTTAAGATGCTGTGTTCCATTTGTATAGCTATGACTTATCTTAATAGAAACATATTTCTAGCGTTTAATTTGGTCGTGACAATATTTATGATATTCCAGTTTCGGTACGATATTTAAAAGTTCTTTATTTTTTTGTACATGAACGTTAAATATTTTTTTCAACAATGATAAATAACCTTATTTTGAACAATTGTTCGTTATTTAGTTTTTTCAACGGTTGAAAATTTTTTATTGAACACAAGAGTTCAATATAATTTCGAACATTTGTTGAATTCAAATAGAACAATTGAAAGAAACATTTGATTTTAAACTTGTAAATTCGTTTTTTTATGAGGATAAAATTAAAAAATACCGTATTTTGGTATTAATATCGAATGTCTGATAGGATGCTCGCGACGTAAAAATTGCGGCATCTATTACAGCTGCCATGCTGAAAAGCTCGAATTCAGTTGTGAATATGTAGTTGGCGAGAGACTCAGACATCTTGTCTCGCGATTCAATCCTTTTACTGATCGAATAGCCGCAATCCGCATCAAGGTGAAAGGCTGATGTGTGCTCATGCACCGACGGAAGATAAAGACATTACGACATTAAAATTGTTCTGGCAGACTTTAATGCAAAAATAGAAAGGGAAGATGTCTTGGAAAATTCAGCATGCATACCGACACGTCAGACAACGGGTTATCTTCGCAGCAGGAAGGAACATTAGGGCGTTTCACCAAATGGGCGATTTTTGCAACTCTTGAAGCGGAATATTAAGGCTTGTGATCTAAAAGAATTTCGAAAAAATTGTTGGATTTTTTGAAGATGGGTATGGGGTCGCTGAAATCGATTTTATCAAAAAAATGAGGTTATGGAGAAACAATTTTTATATTATTTTTTTCTGGTGCTTTTTGTTCATACAACTAAACAATTCTCTTAGTAAGCATCCGATCCCACGACAAAAAAATTATTGGTGTGAAAAATTATTATATTATGGACCACTTTGATAGTCTTAAAAGTGAAAAATTATTTTTCCTAGATTTCAAACCTCGATAACTTGAAAAGTTTTCAAAATTCAAGATGTAAAATGCGTTGGAAAGGTCTTTAAATTACCTTTTATTCGGTACATTGATTTATTTTTACTTGTTGGAAAAATATAAGAAAAAAAATTAAAGTTTGAGAAATTTTTTTTTATTTATCAACTTTTATGAAAATTAAAAGAATTTCATTATGTTTCGTTCTTGGTTAAGTAAAAAAAAACCTCTAAAATACATTGCTTTAATAAAAATATCAAAAACTCAATTCATCAATATATTTGTATTCCCATACAAAATCAAAAGATATTAAATAAACAAAATCAACATATTTAATGAACAAATTAAAATTAAAAGGTAAATTTGTATCTAAAATTACAATACATTAACCATTAAATGTGGAACAACTGTGGAAGTATTTTAAAATTGGTTTCTTAAGAGCCTTTTCAATGACATTTTTGTTAACATTAGATATAATTTTTTGATTGTTATCAACTCTAATCAATAAGTTTTGAAAATCATCCTCATTCTTTGTAATTTTTTTGTTATATATTGTAGCCGACGCCACGCCTCTTTCTGATAAATCATTCACAACACATAGTTTTTCTAGCTTTTTCTTTGAAGAAACAAAATCATCATCATTTTCCCATAAAAGTGTATCTTTCGAATAAAAGGAAGTGGGCAACTTTAATTCATCAAAAACCCTTTTACTGTTTGAGGTTACAAAATTATGCATTATGAATTTTGTTACATTTTAAAAAGGGTCTATTTCAAATATTTTAAAATTCAAATAGTGTGAATTTAAAAATAAAAAATAATTTTTTTTGTCTATTTTTTATTTTTTGCAACATTTTTCATAAGTAAGATATAAACTTGTATATACCAAAATAAAGGTATCTAAATTATCTTTCTAACGCATTTTACATCTTGAAAAAATTTTGAAAACTTTTCAAGTTATCGAGGTTTGAAATCTAGGAAAAATAATAATAATAACGCCCTAAGGAACATGGTAGTAAGTGGAACCAGATTCCAGCACAAAGATATAAGGCAACTTGGCTATCCTCCGATCAAAACACCATAAATCAAATTGATCATGTGGTAATTGATGGCAGGCATGCATCTAGTGTCATGGACGTGCGTGCGATCCGTGGTGCTCGGATCATTACCTGGTTGCAGCCAAGGTTTGCACAAGATTGAGCAGAGCGAAAAACGCACGTAACCAAACACAAAGAGAGCGGGATATCGCGAAGCTGCCAATCCCAAAGATAGCTATTGCCTACTCCAACCAGCTCTCCCAACTTCTCCGACACAACGCCTTTACTTCTGACACCGTGGCAGCATATTGCGCATTCCATGGCAACCGCCGCAAAAACCGTGATAGGATATGAAAAACGGGGCTCAGACGAATACGATGAAGAATGTCGCATAGCGTCTGAGGAACAGGATGCTGCTTATAGGGCAACGCTACAGCCAATTGTAACCCGTGCTGTTAGGAAACGGTACAAGGGGACAGTATAACAGGCGAGACAGCTATTTAAGCGACAAAAACGTCAGATGAAGGAACGGGAGAACAAGGATATAGAGCGATACATGGATAGAGGTGAGGCCCGAAAATTTTACCAGAAAGCAAGAGCAAAAGGCTACGGTAATGGACCCCCCTCCTGTAAGGACAAGGATGGAAATCTGCATATATGGAGAGAACACTTCCAGCAACTGCTAGTTCCAGAAGGCAGCGCACGTGAAGGTATCACGCCAATTGTCGACAATTGTGGCTTAGATTGCCCACCACCAAGTCAAGCCGAGGTAAGAAGAGCAATATCGCGGCTGAAGAACAATAAAGCAGCTGGTGCCGACGGACTTCCGGCAGAGCTCTTCAAGTCCGGTGGTGAGGAGCTGATAACGAGCATGCACCAGCTCCAACGCACGGTTTGGCTAAAAGAGTGCATGCCCGACGATTGGAACCTAAGCGTATTATGTCCTGTGCTGAAAAAAGGTAATCCAAGTGTGTGCCCCTGGAAAAGACACAAGAGAAACAGATCGACATATTTTGGTCAACTGCCTTCGACAGCCCGATACGGCAGAAATTACTAGAAGCTATGGCTGAGCTTGGTATTCCAGCGAAGCTGATACGCCTTTGCGGAATGACACTGACTGACACGAAGTCTTCAGTGAATATTGGCAAGAACCTTACGGAGCCATTCTATAACAGACGAGGCCTAAAACAAGGATCTCTTCAACAAAGTGATGGAGATGATAATGAGGAAAGCTGCAATAAACACAAGTGGCACGATATTCAACAAAAGCCACATGCTACTCGCGTACGCTGATGACGTAGATATCATCGGTTGAAAACTGCGGGATGCGACTGCAGCCTTCTCAGGTAGACAGAAGGAATCATTGAAAATGGGTCTAACGGTGAACGAGGACAAAACGAAGTTATTAGTATCAACAAACAAAGAATCTACTCGTTTGGGAAACTGCGTGAACGTTGACAACTATAATTTCGAGGTGGTAGATAATGTTATCTACCTAGGCTCCGCCATCAACAGAACAAATAA
The DNA here is from genome assembly GCA_964034835.1 of Muscina levida. Lineage (NCBI taxonomy): Eukaryota > Metazoa > Arthropoda > Insecta > Diptera > Muscidae > Muscina > Muscina levida. Next base: position 64,418,128 of record OZ035880.1, on the reverse strand, counting down.
TGTCAGCCTCGAAATCCGGAGAAGAATCCTGCTTGCGGACTATGCAAGCGATTTAATGACAGAGCCCTCTCTCGACGAACAAAAATCCAGCTATACCAGATACTGGTTCTACCTGTCTTAATGTATGGTTCAGAATCCTGGGTTGGTACGCAATGAGTCGGTTATGGCAGTATTCGAGAGAAAAATACTCCGTAAAATATATGGGCCTATCATCGGCGTATCGGCGTCGTATGAATCATGAGCTGTACACTGACATTGGCGTGGTCAGACGCATTAAGGTGCTGCGGTTGCGTTGGCTAGGTCATGTTGTACGCATGGACGAAAATGCTCCAGCTCAAATCTTCGACAATGAACTCGATGGACGGTGCAGAAGAGAGCGATCAAAACTCCGCTGAAAAGACCAGGTTACTGAGAACCTTACAGAACTTGATGTGACTAACCGGAGAAGAAGCCCAGAAGATCGTGCGGTATATAATCCAATGGGATTGCAAAGAAGTGCCAGCTAAGTTAGTAAGTAAGTATAATTGAATATTCATTTCCAAACATTTGCATTTAAAAACATTATAGAATTGTTGCCATTTAATTCTGTTTTCCACTTTTTAATAGACTTGTATAGTTCCGGAACGAACTAGTTCCAATGAACGATTCCATGTAGTGAACGGTTGGAACTAGTTCCACATATTCCGCTCTTTTCGTTCCTTTTGCTTTGATAACTTGTAACGTTTTTTGTTGTTATACAGTAAAGCGCCCCATACACGAGTACTGCCGCAGGAACGGCAATATGTGTGTATTGGTGAATGTGACAAAACATGGCAATGTATTTGCCACACAGTCTATGCAGTATGAAAATCAAAACAGTTTTGATTTTGAAAATGAACACCCATCAATCAGATGAACTTTGTTTACTTTTTATCCGTCAAATAAGTTATTAATTTCAAAATTGTGTTAGAAAAATGTAAACAACGAAATTGAAATAGTGTTTTGTGTGCAAAATAAAATAAAAAAAATGGAAAAGCTGTCGGAAAAGAAGTTTATTTTAGAATTTATAGAAGTGTATCAGTCTTTTCCGGCATTGTGGAACGTTTTTTCAAAAGAATATAGTGATAGAAGTGTTAAAATGGAACAATACTCCATACTATGTGAAAAATTCAAGGAGTGGAATCCGCAAGCATCTCTAGAAGATACGAAGAAAAAGATAAATACTTTGAGGACAAACTACAGACGAGAAATGAAACGCTTAGCAAGTTTGAGCAAAAGTGGCGCTGGTGCAGAAGATGACAACAATTCCAATCTATACTATTTTGACGCTATGTATTTTCTTCGCGACTGTGAAACCCCAAGGCAATCAATAAGCAGTGCAGAATTCAACAATACGTCCGAATCAGTAAGTGTTATTGTTTATTTATACAACTTTGTTTTGCCAAGGGACTTTGCCCGCATTATTAAAATAGGAGGAAATATCATCCCTAACTAATTTAGCGTTTGCACTCGCATTCCTGGATTGTGAAGCTTGTAAATTGGTCAATTGGACTTCATTCCTCCACGAGCCGTCTTTCATTATACCATAAGCTGTGTCTTCATTATCCACCAAGCCATGGGAAATATAATTTATTTGACATTTTGTTCGCATAAAGTTGTGCAAATAGCAGCATGCTAATACAACGATTTCCGCCTTTTCAGGAGCCAAATCTGAAGTATATTAATATGGATACGACAATTATTTTGTATTAGTTATTAGTTTTAATTCAATTTATATCTTGAGTGGGTATTCATACCAATTGCTCCTTGAAGAATACCGAAACTGGAAACTAAAATTCCAAAAACATTTTCTACAATCCTTCTTGCCCTGATTAAACGATAGTTGAAAATACGTTCGTGTCGACTAAGAGAAGTATGCGGATAAGGCTTCATGAAGTTTCCCCTTAGTTGGAATGCATCGTCACCAACTAACACAAACGGCAACTGCTTGTTTCCGAACGGTGGCTTCATTGGTGTCGGGAGATTTAGTGTACCTTCTTTAAAGGCTTTTCCAAATGTAGTATTGCTGAAAACTCCACCATCTGACACCCGTCCGTTTGCCAACATCTGCAACAACAAACTCATAATTTACATTGACCACTGCCATAAGCACGATGCTTGGGCAACCTTTATAATTGTAGTAATATGAACCACTTCCTGGCGGTTTTTTTATTCGTATATGTTTGCGGTCAACGGCTCCAATACAGTTGGGAAAATTCCAACGTTCTCCAAAATCTTCAGCAATTTTTTCCCACTGACCTTGGCTTGTAGGTACCTGTTATATGACATGTTTAAGAAATTATTATTCCCAAAACAGAGGGAAGATTTCAGTCTAACTAGATAATTTCTTTTCTTATCTTTTTAGAGTGAAAGTGGAACTCGAACGAAAAGAAAGAAATCAAATGATGACGAGGACGAACTATTAGCTCTGGCAAAAAGCGAGCTAAGTAAGCCTACTGACGATTTTGACCGTCTCGGAGAAACAGTGGCATCGAAAATAAGACAGATGGAAAAAACGCAATAACTCTGGGAGGAAAAATTTATTAATGAAATATTGTTAGAGGGCCAGTTAGGCAATTTACACCGCCACAGCATGCAAATCAATTAAAATATCGAATAAAATAATATTAAATATTTATGTGTTTTATTTCATAAGTTTTGGGAAACGAAAAAATCAAAAAGCCTTTTTTAAAAAACGGTCAGTATCTAAAAACAATTATTTGCCTCCAATCTAATTTGTTGATATGTATTTAAGTTCGGGCTCACTTGGGATTAAACTTAATGTTCGAGTTCGGTTTAAAGGCCATATTAAAAAGTAAATAAATGCTTTTGTTGACCTAACAAACATAATACCTTAATATAATCCTTAAGAATTTTAATTATGGCTTCACAGGTCTCCATAACGATTATGCCTATAGCCTGTGCAGAAATCGCTGTGCTGAATTTCAAATCCTCAAATTTGCTTCCAGTTGCCAAGTAACGCAGTGTTACAGAAAGGCGCTGATATGCTGGGATGGCTTTTCTCATATTTGTATCCTGCTTTTGAATTAATAGTGTCACCAACGACAGCAATTCATCATAGCACGCCGCATCCATACGCATAAAATTTCTAAAGTCATATGGAGACGTTTCCCTCAGCTCCTTCACCAAGTTTTCAACCGTGAATTGGTCCCGTTTTTTAAGCCACTCTTTCATCCACAGTCTTCCTTTTTTTAATTCCATCTTTTTTGCTCTATTTCTCTTTTTTATTATAATCGTCAAAACGACAGAAATTAATTTTTTTGTTTTTGAGCGCATGTCTTGCCTTTTCAAAATTTAAATTAAAATGATGATTGATAGGTGTGTATCGGAACTTTCAATCACACACGTACACAAGGGGTTCATCGGCATGAACTGCGGCAGTACTCGTCTATGGGGCGCTTAATAATATGTTTGTTTTCAAATCGTTCACTTTATAATCCGAAAAAGACTAAAAACAATCAAAACATAGTGAACGAAGTGGTGGAAATGAATAAGTGAACGAAAAGATCAAATGTAACAGAAGGAACGAACTAGTTCCTTTTGGTGAACGGAACTGAAAGGAACGATTCACCAAAAGGATCTAGAAAGTCCAACTCTACTTTTTAATTTTTATCCAAATTAAAAAACTGAGCAGTTGTGTTTTTAATAAAAAAATGTAACATTATAATTATATTTTCAAGACTTAAAAATTGTAGTTCATGATGACATTTAAATTCCAATAGAATTTTTATTTGAAAATATTACTGTTTTATCTGTATCATCTGGAAGTTAAATTTAAATAAAATTATATTTTACTCTCGAGTCAAATTTTAGTGAGGATCGGAGTGGAATTTTTATTAATTTAAAATATCAAGTTTCTGCCTACTCCCAAAAAGGAGTTATTACTTTATTCCCGTTTGATTTACCATTCGGTCAATGTGTATTGGATCGAATATTGAACGGTTGTTGCCTTGAGCAGTTGAAAACAATACAAGACTTCAAAAAAATGTTATGTTACGCCCGTTTTTTTAGAAAAATTTAATTTGTGTAAAATTATGAAATTTGGATTTCTGCCAAAATGGTATATGCATTATTGAAGTACTTATGTCCGAAGCTTAGAAAAATATAAGTAATTTCGAACGAACTACCACGAAAAGTATTTTTTCAAATCAAGTCTTCTAAAACAATAAATTCGTTATGATGGATTAAATTAAAGTAATATCTAATCATTTCGACTGCAGACCAAATTGGCGGTGTAGTTGCTTTAAACAAAATTAAAGAATAAAGTATTTTACGTATATTGAACAACATTATATGTATTAAACCTTTATTCATCAATAGGTCGAAAAAAAATCAATAGGTTAATAAAAAAATCTTCAATTAAGAAACAAGTTATGTGATCTGAGTGTTACTAAAAAACAAGCAGCTCTGATAAATTAACTAATTCTTTTACTGAAATTTAATTTCTTAACAATTATTTGTGAATTCTAGATTCCATCTCGAACATCAACTTTGTTACTTTTAAAACTTAGCATTTTTAATAGATTTTGAACAACTGGCAACTCTGTGGTATTTAAAAATATTTGTTTTTTTTTGCGCTTGTGCTCTCTTTCCCTATTAATAACTACATAGTACTAACTTTTGACGATTCTAACCACTAATCGAAACGATCACAAACTTTCTTCGAATAATTCCAAAAGCCGGTTCGATTGATACTTACATGTCACGATGACTGGCTGTCTACATAGTAGTCTGTAGTAAAACATGACTTGTCTGTCGGTGAGTAATACAGGTGAAAGAGTTTTTTTAGCGTGGGTGCTTCTTACGTTGTTATTAAAACAAGTAAACATACAAATGTATCATCAATAAGGGTTTTATTGATACTTATAAGTATTTTAAGATGATCAATGAAAGATCAACCCAATTTCGTTTGCATTTTGACCAATTACACTAGTTTACAGCCATTTTGGTCTCTGGATAACACTATTTTTTTATGATAGATGAAGGGTTTCTGATTAAGAAAAAAAATCTAAAAAAATTTATTATGGAGCGGATTTTTTTTACAAAATTTTTTTATAAAATTTTTTTCTTTGCCGAAGGTACCTTTGGATTTTGACCTATATATGTTTTTTTCATGAAAAATAGCGTCTCTTTTTTTAGTTTTTAAATCGGGAAAAATCGAAAACTCGAGATAAAATGTTTTTGAAACCTTCTGCGTAGGGCGAACTCCTCAGCAAACATATAAAGTATTGCAGAAGAGAATCTATGGACTGGTTAAAAAGTAATGGCCTCTGAAAGTTGACAAACATAAATGAAGTTTTTATAAATACTTGAATTTTTGCCTTTGTCGGAACTGCAGAATATGGGCCGAGGGGCTAAACAACAACAAAAATATACCATTCACTTCGTCTTGGTCCCATAACATCGAAATGGTAGGTCAAAATGGAAGCCGAGGCCCATGATGCACTCGGGGGGTCAAGAAAGGGGCTCCTTGGATTCTATGATGATCGCCTATGTGCGGGTACTCAAATGAAATATATTTTCGAAACAAATACAACGGTAGGACCCGCAGAGTCTTGAAATTGACACCACTGGATTGGTCTCAAAAATACCTTTCATTTGAGTACGCGCACATAGAGGGTACCAAAGCACTGAAGGAGACCCTTTTTTGTGCCCCTAGGGCCCCAAAGAGTCTTTAAAATTACACCATTGGATTCGTCTCGAAAATATCTTTCATTTGAGTACCCGCATAAGGCGGTCATCATAGAATCCAAGGAGCCCCTTTCTTGACCCCTCCAAGGGCGTGATGGGCCTCGGCTCCTATTTTGACCTATCATTTCGATGTTATGGGACCAAGACGAAGTAAATGATATATTATTGTTGTTGTTTGGGCTCTCAGCCCATAATCTGCAGTTCCCACAGAGGCAAAAATTCAAGTATTTATAAAAACTTCGTTTCTGTATGCCAACTTTCAGAGGCTATTACTTTGTAACCAGTCCATAGATTCTCTTCAGCAATTCTACATTTGTTTGCTGAGGTGTTCGCCCTACGCAAAAGGTTTCAAAAAAATGTTATCTCGAGTTTTCGATTTTTCCCGATTTAAAAACTAAAAAAAGAGACGCTATTTTTCATGAAAAAAACACAATTTTTCAAATGTATTCAGCCAGTACGGCAAAGTTATGCAATTTGTTGAGTTTAAGTGGCTTAATTCTTGTTGGCCATTTGATTCTAATTAATTTTATACCTCTTTTGTCCTGATTGCCCGCCTAGAACTTGATATATAGGTCAAAATGTAAAGGTACCTTAGGCAAAGAAAAAAATTTTAAAAAAAATCCGCTCCATAAAAAATTTTTTAAAATTTTTTTTCTTAATCAGAAACCCATCCTCCATCATAAAAAAATAGTGGTGTTCAAAGACCAGAGAAAAAATAATTATTTGTAAAGTAGTGTTATCGTAGTAGTTTTTTTCATTACCGGACACTAAATCGCTTTTGGTAATAGTATTGGTTAATGAAATGTCTCTGCTTAAAAAGAAGGGGGGCAGGCACAGCAATCAGGGGATCAGGTTGAAACCGAAATGGTGGGTGGGTCTTCGGGCGGTGTTGCATTGCAACCTGATACTATAGACCCATAGAGTAGAGAAATGTCCCATAGTGTCATACCCAATGCAGTATTAACCCCTTTCTGTTTAGCGAAAGGTGGCCCTGTAACGGGCAGAAGCAGCCATCATTTGACAGTACAAGTTTGTGGAATAGGTCCTATCTAACAGTCTTGCACCATCAGTTACCCCTTGAACTTAGAATTGTGTTAAGTAATTTTTATGGAAATTCCCTGTAGCATTTGATATTTGGTTTGTTATATAGTCGTTCTTAATTTTATTCACTTAAGATATTGTGTTAAATGGAAAAACGCTGAAATGAAATTATCCACATTTTTAATTGATCAAAAGGAACATAGACTAAGAAGGATGGAGATTAAGCTATTGACATCAAATATTATGAATTCCTTTTGGAAAAAACAAGCGGGACAACATTGTTTCAATGTTTGTTAACCATCAATTGTTTTATCTTATTTAGGTTCGAATTCTAACTAAACGAATTTCAACTGAACTAGAAACCCAATACCCAAGTAGCAATATTGTGGGGAAATCTGGTTTACTGATTTACTACTATCGAATAATGAAATGGTGGAAATCATATATAATTTAAGTTTTAAGTATTTTAATTTGTATCTATATTATAGTATCCACCTTCCAACTCGTTTGACTTTCCTCTAATACATTAACCTTGTAGATTCAGTGGGATACAATTTTCTCACAAACTGAAATGTAAATTAATTTAATAGACTTACCATTACTCTGATCAGAGCTATACAATTATTTGTTAATTTGTATCTGTTATAAAAAAAAACATTGTTTCCTTTATTGTTAATACAAGTACCATGTCTGACACATATATAAGCTTGTATTACGTGTATCTAACATACTAACTGTTGTGCAAAATAATTAAGGAATTACATGTTATTTTGATTTCACTACTTCGAATTTCAAGCCACATTTGGAACGGCCAATCTCATCTATATGCTGAGTTTTTGCAAAGGCAAAACCAGGAGGACAAACGCCGCCACTGCAAATTCAAGTAAATAGGCGATGGATTGGTTAAAATATCTTTAAGGCTTATGACGAAGTGTTTTGTAGTACTACTTACTTTCCTGGCATTTTCTGGTATTCATTCAGGATAACTTTGGCGCAGGTCACTAGGCCGGCACTGGTGAAACCATAGCATGGATCTTTGCCAGAGACGCGTACAACAACTTCCTTGTTAGGTGCTGAGGATTCGGGTGTGTTCTTGGACCAACCTTTCGCCTTAAGTGTCATTGTAAATTCCACAACTTTTCTATTCACTTCGACTGGACCCTCATGGGTCATTATATCGGAAGTAAAGGTTTGGGGATATTTAAATAATATTTTTCGGGTCGAGCCAAATTGTGCCATTATTGCAATAAGAAATAAAGTGAATGGTAAAAAGAATGCGCGGAAAAAGGATCTGTTGAATGTAAAGGTAAATAATATTCAATTGACAATAAGTGATTATTATTACGTTTTAAAATATTTGCGTTATCAATAATCAAAATTGAGGACTGGTCTTTAAATCATAATAAAGATTCCGACATCGAAGTCTACTTTAAGTATTTTATTTAAAAACTAGTGGGCCCGGCAATGCTTCGCTATTGCATATTAACTTGTAATATATTTCACATTTAGGTCTACAAAGTACTTTGAAAACGGTACTTTAGCTCGACAATAATATGTTGAGTTTATTTACTTATGTAACTTATTTAAAGTAACTCCTTAACATTAAATTTTACCAATTAAGATGTATTGTCGTAAATGCTAATAAAAAGTTCATCAGCAAAGTCATATCTATAGTGCCGACATGTAGATTAAGTTTTTTCTGTATGTAGGGCGAAAAACCACTTCTTCCACAAATCGGAAACAGGCATTCCTCTAAATATCAAAATTATTTATTTTGATCCGTAGTAGCGTGAACCATCTGTATACTAACTATCTCTTTGGTCATAAAAAACATTTTTGTTATGCCTTCTCCTATTGACGGCAAATGAAACTTCCGTTTGAAGCTTCATGCCTTTGGCCATAAGAACTTCTTTTGTCATGTCTTCTTCTCACGCGGATCAATAATATTCCCGAATACTATCTTTGTATTGAACTCGTATTACCATTTTTTGGGATAATTCGGTCACCAATGTTTGGCTTAACAAAGTGATGGTCTCAGGCGCTGTATGGCATTTTACACCGTCGTATTGGAACCATTTCTCCTTCAAATAATGTGCAATGACATGATAAATACAAAAATCTATTGATCGCCCACTGGCTCTAGTTCTTCTATCAGTTGGATTTTATATGAATGTGGGCCAAGATCTTTCCTCAGCATTTGCAGAGACCGAGTTGCTAAGAAAGACGTCGGTTCGATAAATTCGAGTCCCCTGTCACACTAACGTCTACAGCGTCGATGGCTTCTATTAGCTGCTCAGATGGATCATTATATGCACCCTCAACTTCACAAAGGCCTCCATAAGTTTGGCGAACAAAACGCGCATTTTGAAAATAAATTTGCAAGATTTGTAAACGTTGTTCTTGTTTAGATTTTGCATGGTGATTTTGCAAAGTATGCTAAAAGAAAGTCTATCACACTTCATTAGTATGACAGCTAGATTTACACTTATACCTATCAGAAGTTCTATATGTCAAGAAAAATACCCCATGCATAGGTTATTTACAGTTGTTTGCTAATGTTACCTCTGATATACTATACAAATTTAACCTTTGTAGTATAACTACAATTAATATTGCTTAATTTTTCTATCTATATGATTTATTACCGATTCGCTCTCCTGAAAAGTAATTGAAAAATACATACCTGTAAAGTAAATTAAAAAAATCACTATTTTAGTCTGCGCATCCTCAACTGCATGGTGTACAGACCATTATTTGATACAGTTAAAAGTTAATTATTGAAGAGCGTGGGCAGCGCCTCGGCACTTTTAACTTCTTTAGTTCGAAATAGCCTGATCATTACGGCGAATCAATTAGTTCGCGTCAAAAAAAACGTGTTAATCGTATATCAGTATTGGAATGTACGAAGAATTCTTAGAAAATTTCACTCAGAAACTATATGTCTAAAATCAATTCATAGTTCGCCCTGAGAAGCATAAAGATTTCAGGTAGAGATATTTTTTTTAGCAATGAGCAAAATTTCAGTTACTTCAGACCTATGGGCCCCGGCTCTAATTTTTACCTACCATTTCAATGTTTGGAGACCAAGACGAAAAGAATAGTATATTTTTGATTTTTTTATTGGGATCCCGCCCTATATTCTGAAAAATGATTTTTAAAAATTTCATTTCTGTATGCCAACTCTCAGAGGCCATAACTTTTTAACCAATACATAGATTTGCTTCTGTAATACCTCATTTAGTTTGTTGGGAAGTCAGTTTTACGCAGAATGACGCAAAAAATATATATCTGAAGTTTTCGGTTTGTGCTCATTTAAAAACAAAAAAATCTTTATTTAAAATATTCATGCTTTCCAACGCGAGCTAGGAATTGATTTTAGACACAAAGTTTTCTTAAAATTCATCGTAGATTCCGATTTTGGTTACGATTTTTGCGAATAAAAAAATTGGCCCACCTTACTGTTCATATCTCTAGGCGAACAGCAATATACTGTGGAATTTTGACAGTTTTAACGGTTTGTTTTAAAAAGGGTGTAGAACAGCCCATTTCCACACTTACTGTAATTCATACTGCAACAACAACATATGTAACAAATCTCATCTTCATACCTCTGATAGTTCATGAAATATAGCCCTTTTAATTTTCAAGTTGAATGGGCTGTGCCACGCCCCTTTATCCAATCACAACCAAATATAGCCTGGGACTATCAACAGGTCAACAGTACCACTTGGTAAATTTTTTGTATCAATCGATCTATTAGAAAAGCCATTAGAGCGATTTTTGAAAAGAGGGTGTAGCACCGCCCACTTCCTCCCTGGATGTAATCAATACTTCTCCAACAACATATATACCAAATCTCATCTTCATACCTCTGATAGTTCATGAGATATAGCCCTATCGATTTTCAAGTTGTATGGGCGGTGCCACGCCCCTTTATTCAATCACAACCAAATATAGCCTGAGACTATCTACAGGTCAACAGTACCTCATGGTAAAAGTTTTGTATCAATCGATCCATTAGAAAAGGCGTTAGAGCGATTTTTGAAAAGGGGGCGTGGTACCGCCCACTTCCATCCTGGCTGTAATTAATACTGCTCAAACAACATATATACCAAATCTCTACTTCATACCTCTGATAGTTCATGAAATATAGCCTTTTTAATTTTCAAGTTGTATGGGCGGTGCCACGCCCCTTTATCCAATTACAACCAAATGTAGTCAGGAACTATCTACAGGGCAACAGGTTCTCATGGTAAAATTTTTGTATCAATCGGAAGCTATAGCGAACAAAACAAAAAAAAAATTTTGGAAATCGGTCCAGCCGTTTTTGAGTTTTAGCGAGACAACTGCACAGCAATTCATTTTTATATATAAGATAAAGTTTTAAATAAGTCACCCTTAAACGTTGCGATCTCTCAACGACACACAGTGGGGGAAAAAAAAGTTTTTTTGGACATTTGAAATTTTAGGCCGCAATTCTTGACCGATTTTCAAAATTCTTTGAAATTTGATATTTTGATACATATGCAAAAAAATTGCATGGCGACCTTAACCAATTTGGCTTATTTTTACAGACTACTTTCTTAAAACTTTTCCAGGTTGTAAATTAAGTTTTGTTCTAATCGGATAATAACACTGTGCTAGTTTTGAGAACTTTTTTTTGCCGACAAACGGGGCACCCGGCGAGTTAAACTAAATCGACTGTGCTGAATCGAATGGCGTTCGCCGTTTTTTTAGGTTAGCTCTTAAAAAAAAGTTAGGGGGGGTTAAAGTTTCCCCCTTTTGGCCTGTTCTTGCAGAGTACCGGTATATAAAACTATGTTTTGTTTACATCTGAGGTGTAGGGTGTGTTCAGCAACTTTGTAGAAAATATTATGCCAAATATTTTTGTTGAACATATTAACCCTCTAACTGCCCCTCATTACGGCTTTTTTGGCTTTATTCTAACAAATCGTAAAAAACACCCCGAAAAAGGGAAAGGGCGGGGATAAAATGTTCTACAAAAATGTTGGCCATAAAATTTTACTATATACGTCATAACACACCAAAACTTAACACAAACACCAAAAACGAATCAAATTCAAGATTGCCCACACACAAGGTATGCAACCATATATGGTGAAATAAAAAAAAAATCAACTACATATTAATTTTAATTTTTTTTTATTATTTTGATATTCAATCAAAAGAAATTTCAGAAAAATTAAATACATATTTTTAATCCTACAGTTAAAAAACGTTTAAAACGTTAGCTTTAACCACAAAAATACCTTTAATTTTGAATAGCAAATAAATTATAAATTTTATTTTTTGTTAACTGTAGGATTAAAAATATGTATTTAATTTTTCAAACAATTCTGAATTTTCAAAAACAATCTCACCGACTGTAACGACCGTTACCCCAAATGTACAAAAGTTTGATTTTTTCCTAATTTGTTAAAACGATTTAATTTTATAGTAGCGGAAAGTTAGAAGGTAAGTAACATAAAGAATTTTGTATGGCGAAATAAGCATCAAAAGTCTATTTTGATTTTTTAAACATTGTTTTGAAGACGTAACGACCGTGACTTTTTTTCTTGGCATTTTGCATTTAAACTGTTTTCGTCTTACTTAATTTGATTCTATCTGATTTTAGCTGAAAAATCATGGATCAACTTACCAAGATGCAAAAATACTGGAAAAAAAGCATGAGGCTTACTTGGCAAAAGAAAGAGAGCGCTCAAAACGTATTTTCACATATTTTCTGATGGATGTGCCGCCCAGTTTAAAAACAGATTCAACCTTTTTAATTTATGCTTTGCGAAACAAGACTTTGATGTTGACTTAACTTGGTCTTTTTTTGCATCTGGTCATGGTAAGGGTGCTGTAGATGGTATAGGGGCCACCGTCAAAAGATCCTTGTGGTTTGCAATTATGTCCCGGGAAGCAATAATAAACTCTCCAAAAGAAGCCTTTAACTTCTTTAACACTACAAGAAAGTTGGAAGGTATTATAGTGCTTTACTGCGAAAAAAAAGGCATCAAATCCGAAACGGAACTTTTAAAAAAACGTTGGGAAAATATAAAATGCATCTAAAATATTCAACAACAGCATTATTTTCAAAAAGCTTACGTTAATTCTGTGCAATCGGCCTTAACAGGCATATCAACTTTAAAAATCAACACCCTAAAACGCTTAGATTATAATGATGTTTACTGTTCTCATATCGAATAAAAGTATGCAAGAATTATGCAATAGAATATAGCTTTTCGTTTATGTTTTTTTTTACCCACAATAAATGAATTCAAACACAAAAATCGTTTAATTTTTTATATTGTAACGACCGTTACTTTTTAAAAGAATTTTTTTTTGATAAATAATTTTCTTTGATTTAAAAACAAACCTATTACTGAAAGAAAACGTTACAAAGAATTTAATCAGATTTTTTACTTGACACATCCTGTGCAAAATTTTACAATACATGATATTTGTTTCCGAAATATGAAAACAGCACATTTATAAAGTAACGACCGTTACTTTTTTAATGGTCAAAAATAGTATTGAAATTAGATTTTTTAAGAATGCTTTCGGCTGCTACCGAAGCTTGAACTTTCGTAGGTCCAAAATTAATCAATCCTCGTGACATATATTCTTAGGGTGGAATTTTATTTAAAAAATCACAGAATATCGGTAACGACCGATACTTTGGAAACACCCATGTATTCATTGTGTAGGAAATTTTCTACTTAATCATTACGCATATAGAAAAAGTATCTAAATAGACACTTTTCATCCATGAAATCCATTTTGAAAAATATTTCTCCAAAATTTTTTAAAAATAATTTGTAAATAACACAGTGCAACATTTCTAAGGTCATCGTCTGGTGCCACCTTGGTACCTAGCTATTTTTGAAGTATATACCGAAACTAACTAGGGGAATGGGACTTTGCCCAGAGGTAGAAAGTTACTGATTGTCACTCACTTGGGAGTGACCAGAATCGATTCCTTGTGGCACTGTCCAAGCAGCTAACTACTTCCGGTCTTAGACCAAGTATTCCCTGGGCAATGACTTTAAAGCAACCGCTTTGAAGTTAGCTAGAGTTAGAAGGCGAAATGTTGAGTAACCTAATCGGCATGCTACCACCGATGCGTCTTAGGAACTAGGTAACAGAAGTTACTGAAGCTCAACACAGGCTCTCTTAGTGGCTTTGGCAGCCCCAAGAAACTAAGATCGGGAGCGGTGGCCTAATAAGCCACTCTCCTTAAACAAAAATTTATTATGAAACCACGAAGAAAACGAAAAACAAGAACCCCCCCAAATGTTGACGACCCCCGCAAACGATATAAGGACCATGATTTAAGGATATGCACCTGGAATGTCCGAATTCTATACAGAGATAGTGCCTCTATCCAACTGGCGGATGTCCTCGACAAATACAAGGCTGACATCACCGCCATACAGGAAATGAGATGGACGGGACAGGGATGCACACGACGAAAGAACTGTGACATCTTCTACAGCTGCCATGCAGAAAGACACGAATTTGGATGTGGTTCCATAGTCGGCAAGAGACTTCGACACCTGGTCTCGCGGTTTAACCCTGTAAATGACCGTATAGCCACCATTCGCATCCGGGCGAAATATTTTAACATTACGCTGATTTGTGTACACGCCCCGACGGAAGACAAAGACGATGACATCAAGGATGCATTCTATGAGCGCCTGGAGGATATATATGACCGCTGCCCTGCACATGACATTAAAATTGTTCTGGGAGATTTTAATGCTAAAATAGGAAGGGAAGATGCTCTTGGTTCAGCAGTCGGAAAATGCAGTCTACACAACAACACCTCCTATAACGGATTCAGACTGGTAAGTTTCGCGTCGACAAGAAACATGGTTGTGAGTGGAACCAGATTCCCGCATAAAGATATCCACAAGGCAACCTGGATATCTCCCGATCAAAATACAAGAAATCAGATTGATCACGTGGTAATTGATGGAAGGCATGTCTCAAGCGTTATGGACGTGCGTGTGATGCGCGCTGCAAATATCGACTCGGATCACCAGCTAGTTGCAGCCAAGGTACGCACACGATTCAGTAGAGCTAAAAACACTCTTAATCAAACGCAAAGGAAGCTAGACATCACAAAGCTGCAGACCACTGAGATAGCCAATGCCTACTCCAACCAACTCTCTCAATTACTCCATACAAATCCCCCTAGTTCTGATGTTCCCGACATGCAGTGGCAGCATATTGCGAATTCTATGACCACTGCCGCAACAACCATACTGGGTTATGAAAAACCACGCTCAGACAAGCCCTGGTACGATGACGAATGTCGCGAAATGTCTGAGGAAATGGATGCTGCATACAAGGCAAAACTGCAGCCAATGGCGACGCGTGCGGTGACGGAGCGTTATAAAGAGAAAAGGAGGGAGATGAAACGCCTGTTCAGACTGAAAAAGCGTCTGTGGAAGAAAAGAGAGAGCCAGGATATCGAAAACTACAGGGATAGAGGTGAGGCCCGAAAGATCTACCAAAAGGTAAAAAGTAAAGGTTTTGGAACAGGGATCCCCACCTGTAAGGACAGAGACGGAAATCTGGTCACGGACACTCAGAGTGTGCTGCAAATATGGAGGGAACACTTTCAATCTCTTCTCGTTCCCGAAGGCAGCATAAGTGACGGAATCGCACCAATCATCGACGATGGAGTAGATTGTCCACCACCGAGCCAAAATGAGATCAGCACGGCAATTGCCCGGCTTAAAAATAATAAAGCTGCGGGAGCCGATGGACTGCCGGCAGAGCTTTTTAAAGCCGGCGGCGATGACCTGGTAACATGCATGCACCAGCTCATAAACACGATTTGGCTCAGGGAATGCATGCCCGATGATTGGAATCTGAGTGTCCTATGTCCCGTGCTTAAGAAAGGTGATCCTAGTGTGTGCACCAACTATCGCGGGATTAGCCTTTTACCCATCGCATACAAGGTCCTGTCTAGTGTGTTATGTGAAAGACTAAAGCCCCTCCTGGCGAACCTGTTTGGACCTTATCAGTGTGGCTTTAGACCTGGTAAATCCACCACCGACCAGATATTCACGCTACGACAAATCCTGGAGAAGACCCAAGAAATGCAGATCGATACCTACCATCTGTTCATCGATTACAAAGCTGCGTTTGACAGTCCGATACGACAGAAATTGTTGGATGCTATGGCTGAGTTTGGTATCCCCGCAAAACTAATTCGACTCTGCGGGATGACACTGACTGACACGAAGTCTTCAGTGAAAATTGGCAAAAATCTGTCAGAGCCATTTTCTACCAAGCGAGGCTTTAGACAAGGCGATAGTCTGTCCTGCGATCTCTTTAACATCGTAATGGAGATGATCATGCGGAAAGCAGCAGTAAACAGGAATGGCGCCATATTTAACAAAAGCCACATGTTGCTCGCGTATGCTGATGATATCGATATTATTGGACGTGGATTGCGAGATGTTACTGCGGCTTTTTCGAGCATTGAAAAGCAGTCGGCTGAAGTGGGTCTGGTGACAAACGAGGACAAAACCAAGTTATTTGTTTTAACGAACAAAGAGTCCACTCGTCTGGGACGCTGCGTGAACGTTGACAACTATAATTTTGAAGTGGTAGATGATTTTGTCTACCTTGGCTCCGCCATAAACAATAATAATAATGTCAGCCTCGAAATCAAAAGACGAGTATTGATCGCAAACCGCTGCTACTATGCGCTAAGCAAGCGATTTAACGACAAAGCGCTCTCTCGAAAAACAAAGATCCAGCTCTACCAGACTCTGATCCTACCTGTCTTGCTCTACAGCGCAGAATCGTGGGTAATGACACAAGCGGATCAATCTATTCTGGGAGTCTTCGAGAGAAAAATACTCCGCAAAATATTTGGACCCATCATCGTGAACGGCGAGTACCGTCGTCGAATGAATCATGAGCTGTATGAGCTGTACAACGACATCGACGTGGTCAAGCGCGTTCAAATAGACCGAATGCGCTGGCTTGGACACGTTGTACGAATGGACGATAACGCTCCGGCTCGAAAAGTCTTCGGCAATAAACTCGATGGGCGGCGCAGGAGGGGGCGACCAAAACTCCGATGGATAGACCAGGTGACAGAAATGTTAAGTAAGCTTGGTAGGACGAACTATCTACGGAGCGCAAAAGACCGAAGCGCTTGGAATGGTTTTCTACGTGCGGCTACTGATAGATGAATTTCTGTTGTTGCTGCCAGTAAAGAAGAAGATACCGAAACTAAAAAATCCCCAAAGGACTTGGCCCCATTACATTGAAAATTTTTTTTATGGATACTGCAATATTTTCACCCCAACACGATTTTTTGAAAAAATTACGTAGTCCATTGTTCATAAACCGTTCGGAATTTTTTCTTTTTGTCTTCGGCAAAGTTGTAGATCTAAACCAGAGAAAAAAAGCCTTAAATAGACCGACCCAAAAAAATTGCATCCAGTGCATGAAAATTGCAAAAATAAGGGAAAAAAGGTTTTTTTTTCACGATGTTTTCCCCATAAAATTACACAGAACAACAATTTTTTGTAAACAAGATTTCAAAACACTTTTTCCATAGGTTTTGACCTCCTTAACACGAAAGTGATTTTTAAAAAATTTTCTGAGGTGCCGTTTTTTTTATAAAAATTTTTGAAATATTTTTTTTTTTAATTTTTGGAGGTGCGCTTTATATTTTGGTAGTATTTTGGGTATCTCTTACCCGATCTTCATATATAACCACTTAAGTTAAAGACAACAAAATTCTAAACAAGTTCTTCCTTGAAAGTTTTTAAATAAGTAATGTCGTTTCGATGCTAGCGATTAAAATAACTTGAAAAACTGGAATTTTTTTGTAAAATGTGGAATGAAAAATTTATTTATTGACGTACGAAAAATAGAAAACGCAATGCAAAACCTAATTTTGCACTTTTTACATATAGTTGACCCCTTTTTCAAAGAAAACAACACTGCAACCATAAAAATCCATAATAAATTTTAAGAGTTATGAATTTTTTGGGGAAAGACTAAAAATTCTGGTTTTTAACTATGGTTTTTCTTTTAAATTTAACCCCTTACCACTCGATAGTTGAGCTTTTTTCAGTTACAAATCCCTGTCTCTCGATATATATTGACATATATTGACGTATTAACATATATTGATCGACATATATTGGCACATACGTATATAGTTGCAAAAAAAATATTAAAAATAAAAAAATTGTATGGGAACCAACTTAAGGGTTAAAGATAAAGGGTAAATATGTTCTGACAAGCTGTTCGTCTTGCAATATATTGGAGGTCGGTCATATATTTGACTCCTCTAGGGGCACCTTGGGGGAAATTGCAGCATTGGGAGCAAATTTAAAAAATTGTATGGGTGCACCTTTAGGGGGTCAAGATATGGGGTAGGTATGTTTGGGAAAAATGTTAGGAGCAAAAAAAATAGTGGGGTCTGTCATACATTTTATCCCTCTAGGGGCTACTTTGGGGCAGTTGCGGGGCTTTTTGTGAATTTTTCACCTTCCCCACTTACTTAGACCCCTAATGAACCAAAAAATGGTGGAGGTGAGGTGGGGGCAAATAAATGCGCATCGTGGCCTAGCTTGGTGTGATAGGTGAAAAATTCACAACAAGCCCCGCAACTGCCCCAAAGTAGCCACTAGAGGGATACAATTTTCGTGTACTGGGGGTCAAAACCTATGGAAATAGTGTTTTGAAATCTTGTTTACAAAAAATTTTTGTTGTGTGTAATTTTTTGGTGAAAACAACGTGAAAAAATAGCCTTTTTCCCTTATTTTTGCAATTTTCATGCACTGGATGAAATTTTTTGGGGTCGGTCTATTTAAGGCTTTTTTTGTTCTGGTTTAGATCTACAACTTTGCCAAAGACAAAAAGAAAAAATTCCGAACGGTTTATGTTTAAAATAGTCCTATTTTCAAAAAATCGTGTTAGGTTGAAAATATTGGATTATCGATAAAAAAATGTTTCGATGTAATGGGGCCAAGTCCTTTGGGGATTTTTTTAGTTTCGGTATATACTTCAAAAATAGCTGGGTACGAAGGTGGCACCAATTTTTGTGTTGCACTGTGTAATGAAATAATATTCGTGATGTATAAACAATCAAAACAAGGAAACAATGTTATCGGTATCCGATTATTATTTCAACATGAGGAAAAGGAAAAAACATTTTTTAATATATTTTTTACTTTAGCGTCTTACTTATCGTTATGAGATTCGTAGTCAATGAAAAATTGATCTACAATAATGTTCATAGTTATAATAAGTGAAAACACATGTTTGGTATCCGATTATAAAGCTTTTTTACCCGATAATAAAGCTTTTTTAATCATTAACGACCAATAACAGTCGACGTTGCCACCGGAACACATTATGCTAAAGGACTTATAACAAACGTTTATGAATACAATTTCTTATTAAAGGTTTTTTAGAGCTAAAGAATACTTTAGCTAGAGAACGCTTCATATCCACTTTAGAATTTTTTTATGAATTAGGTTGTTGGTGTTCAATAATCAAAATCCATTCAAATTATTTTACTGCTGAATAATTGTAAAACAATTATGAAAATCATTCTAAAATAATATTTATTCTCTGACTGTCGCTGTTTTTAGAAAACTAAGATTTCAAACAACTTACCTTCGAAACATTTTTCTGTGTATAGAACACCCAATTCATGGGGTAAACTTTCGAAAGCGCATGTCGACACTATATAGGCGCCATTTTCTTGGGCCAACGCATTTTATTCTAACTCCATTTTATTGAAATATTGTGGTTCTCCACTGATGTCCACATGATGAGTTCCGGCATTGACACAAGCCATAACAACCACTTCGCCATACAAGCGGTAGGGTCCGCAACAATTAATCACGATCTGGAAATAAATGGGAGAAAGGACATCAGTTTAAGACAGGCCAAAGTACTGCGAACTTTAAATACTATAATTTTTGTTTTGAACATAAATGTTGGTCAGCCACAGAGATTGGCACCAGCATTTTTATACCATCGCCCTAAGGAATGGGGGTATATATCATTTGATACGAGAAAAAGTGTAACGCATAAAAAAAGACGAGTTAGATCCCAAGTATCTTAAGACAAAATTCGTGTCAGGACTTTTTAAGGCGATTTATTGTCTGACTGGCTGGTGGGCACGATAGCTCTAGTAAACCTTCGTGATCTGTATGAAGTAATGGGATTGTAAATGGGCAGAATATCGAACAAAATTACCTATTTTTTGGATAATTTATATTTCTTTTATAACTTCCAAACGGACGACCGGAGGATATATGAATTTGTGTGATATTTGATGTGATATGTGAACCGAAAACTTCGATACGCCCCTTCTGGTACCATACAAATGACCGAAGTAGTCTTACATACATATTTTTGTTTTGTTTTGTAAGTATCCTGAATTTAGCCATATTTTGCGATAGATGTACGCTTATGAAAGTTTGACTCAGGAATGAATATGATCTATATCGACTGACCTGTTCTGGGTACAAAATGACCTTTTTTGTGAAAATAATTATTTTTTCCTTAATTTCCAAAAGGACGACTGGAGTTCATTTCAGTTAATATTGAATAATACATATTAAAAATTTGCCCCACCCCTTCTGGTACCTCCCATAAAAATAACTGCATAAACCCTCACCTCTTGAAATAAGTCATATTTTGAGCAAGATATAAGCTGATTAAAATTTCACTCAGGAATGAATATGGACTACATCGGCCGACCCCTTGTCGTACATTCCATACAAAATAATCTATTTTTGGAAAAATAATATTCTTCCGATAACTTTCGAACTGCGGGTTATTTGAATTATGTCTATTAAATTATCTTGTAACAGTAGACAAAACCGCAGAGAACCGAAACATATGCCACACCCATTCTGGAATCTCTCATAAACCATATACCTTTTCGTATTAAAATTGTACACGTTGTATCCCTACTGGCGTCTCCTATACCAATTTGAGAATATTGTATATTTTCAGGTGAAACCTAAGAAACCGGGTTTACCCCACCCATTACAATTTTGTATCCTATAAAAAATTTTTAAATGCCCAGTAGTGCGATTCACTATGCTTTTTTAACCACAGTTTTTTCGTTTAAAAATGTTAACCCAAAAATTAACCATTTTGGTATTCACAAACATTTTTAACGAAATCTGCTGGCGTTTAAAGCCAGCTGTTTTAGTCAGCTGTTATTTTTAGCAAAACAAACTGTGGTTTATTAACACCAGCATTTTTGGTGTGGTTTATTTCGTTGAGAAAAGTGTTTATTTATACAATCGTTGTTTATAATGGCTTTGGAGTACTTAGCCATCAATTTATTGGAGAATGAGCAAGTTAATAATGCTCCTTCAGTCAACCGGCGTGATCTTCGTGATATGGATAATCCTTTTGAGTTGGAAGCAACAGAATTTAAAAAACTCTACCGTTTAAGTCCGGAATTGGCTGAAGAAATTGTGTTCCAACTTGATGGTCAATTAAAAGGTTCTAGGATTACTGGAATATCGGCTGAAAAACAGGTACTTATATATACACAAAGTCAAATATTATTTTAGAAAAAAAAATATTGTTTTGCAGGTGCTAGCGACTTTACGATTCTATGCAACTGGATGTTACCAACGGCCTGTAGGAGAGCAATGGGGTATATCCATGAGCCAGTCATCAGTAAGCCGTTGCATACATCGAGTAACTGATGCAATTAACAATACCATGTTTTGTGAAAACATTAAGTTCCCAATGACTCAGGAAGAACGTCAAACTGCAAAAGCAAATTTTGCATCAGCTTCTTCGCCTTTTGTTCCGGGTACAATCGGTGCAATCGATTGCACACATGTAGCAATATTAGCTCCAAAAAGCCATGAAGAAGCTTACGTCAATCACCATGGCTACCACTCAATAAATGTGCAAATGGTAAGTACAGC
The DNA here is from genome assembly GCA_964034835.1 of Muscina levida. Lineage (NCBI taxonomy): Eukaryota > Metazoa > Arthropoda > Insecta > Diptera > Muscidae > Muscina > Muscina levida. The sequence goes on along the minus strand of OZ035880.1, from coordinate 64,396,397 downwards.
TTTAAAAAAAAACAACAATAAAATTGGTTTTATTAACATACTTGCAGATATGTGATCCCAATTTGAAAATTTTAAATGTTAACGCTAAATACCCTGGAGCACGGCATGATTCTTACATATGGAGCTCTTCTGCTGTTCGAAGAGTCATGCAGCGAAGTTTCGAAAATGGAAACCACAATATGTTTTTAATTGGTATGTAAATTTAAGATATTTACACAAAAAACTAATAATAATAATTTATTAAAAACACATAAAAATCTACAGGAGATTCTGGATACCCGTTGGAGCCATGGCTGATGACTCCTTTACCAAACCAATTAGAAGGAAGTTCTAAATTTCGTTATAATGAGGCTTTGTGTAAGGCTCGTAATCCAGTTGAACGACTGTTTGGCGTCCTAAAAGGAACCTGGCGATGCTTATCTAAGCAACGAGTCCTTTTATATGATCCAGGCATTGCCGGAAAAGTTGTCAACGCCTGCGCAACGTTACATAATATAAACTTACACGACCAAAGCTATGAAATAGAATTTGCGACTTCAGTGACTCATACAAGTAGCGATTTAGTAAATCTAAACCTACCATCCTCAATAGCGAAACGTGTCCAAGAGCGCTTAATTACAAATTATTTTACATAGGCAATGGTTCAAAAGAAAAATGCTTACTTCTTTTCTAAGAACTATTCTATTACTGCCTGTCTAAAAAATTAACAATTTAATTTTTTTAGTACAAATTTAAAGAGTATTTAACAACTGTTGTAGAAAGCGTTGTCCAACTCTTGCGATAGATTGTAATCCCATTAATATACATACTTACATATGTAGACACAAACGTACATATATTTGCCTATTTTATTAAATAAAATCCCTTTTTTATTACAATTGTGAAGTAAAACGACTTTATTTTTGTTTTATTATTTATTAATGGAAAAAATTGGGAGTGGGTAGTGCAAAGAAATTAAAAATAAATAAAAAGATAACCAAACACCATTCAATGGAATTAAACAAAAATTTGATATAAAAAAAATTTACATAAAAAAGTAGAAAGCAAACAATTCATGGGACAAATAATTAAAATGAAAAAAGCAACTAAAAATTAAATAACAAAAATAAAAAACAAACATACATTAAAGAAGCAATTCTAAAATGTGCTATTGGCAGTGGGTAATGTTAATAAATAAATAATAAGATAACTTAAACAACATTCAAAGAAATAAAAAACATTCCATAAAAACATTTTAAATAATAAAAAACAAAACCAACAATTCATGAAATAACAATTAATATTAGTAAAAAGCGATAAAAAGGAAGCAAAAAACAAAATAAAAATATATACATCAGTATTTTAAAGAAATAATTTATTCTTTAAGTCTGAAACAAAAGATCAATGATTATTATTATACCTCAGATAAATTATTATGAATAAGACCCATAGTATATGCCACTCGATAATGACATTATTACATTAACTTTTTTCTTGTTAATTGTAATTTAAAACTGTTAGCCTTAATCATAATATTTTTTTTAAAGGTGTATAAAAAACTTAATATAAAATATTGAAATGCAGTGTTACTTACATTTTGCTGACTACGTTTCCTAAATTAGTTATGGCGGTGGCAGTTTCCTTAAGGCCTTCCCCCATCATTTTTATGGCATCGGCCATAATTTTATTTATCGCTACGTACGAAGCGGTACATTCGGATAACATCTATAAAAAAAAAACAAATAATAATCTATTGTTAATGATAATTTATATCACTTTAATAAATACCTTTAAAGCATCAGCCTGTTTGTTTGCAATTTCCAAGAATTGCTTTTTTGTTTCGTCGTCTTCCTCAGCTCGCTTCCTTTTCAACCCTCTCCGAGGTGTCCTCTTCGAAGTGCTTGGTGTATCACAATGCACAGTATTTGATGGCGATGGGAATATAATCTCTTCGCCATCTTCGAGTAGAATTTGCAGATTCTAAATGAAAAAATTAATTTGCTGGAGCTTATCATACATATTAACTTCACTGTAACTTACCTCTTCCATTGGAACATTTTCGGCAACGGATCCGTGGCCTTCTATGTAATCGTTTCCGATTACAGCAACTACCCGCCTTTCCATTTCACTTAAGGCCTCTTCTGTTAACGGCTTGTTGCCAGTGAGTGCCTGTTGCCTTTTCCGGTCCCGTACTTTGGCACTCGTCCGACTTTTTAACTCTTTCCAAACCTATGTGAGTATGAACCATTTAACATTTTCTTACATATATTTCACTATGTTTACTTACCGCCTGCCACTGGTTGACCGCTTTAACCGCTCCGCCAAGACAGTTAAGGGTTTCGGACAATTCGCACCACTTCTTGTCACACTCTAACTTTCCGTGGAGCTTCTTGAATTTCCCGCCAGCAAGTCCCGGGTTACTTAACATAAAGTCAACCATTTGACTTAGCTGTTCGGCAGACGCGCGGCTTCTTTTCGCAGAAGTACTAGCCATTCTTTTGTAAAATCTGAAAGTAATTACAAATTAATAAAATAGTAAAAAATTAAATTGTTTTACTTACTTACCACCAAAATATTTTAAATTTTGTTTGTTTTTTTTATTCCTCTTTGTTATTTTCTCCTATTTTGACATTTGGCTTGGCAGAGTTGCCACGGTATATTAATTTAAATACAGAGAAAAATAACAGTGTTCACCATGGTTAAAAATAAGTTAGCGAATCACATGGTGGTTAGTGCAAACATCAAAATGTGTGGTTAAAGTTAACACCTGCTAAAGTGTTAAAAGTTAGTGAATCGCACTACAGAGATGTTGAATATGGGTATTTCCACAAAATGTCCAAAGCTTTTCTTAGTTTCCGCGTTGATTTAAGGGAATGCAAAATTGCATTATATTGCCGGTCATCATTTTTAAATTTTAATATTATATTTACTGACGATGCAAGTCCACTCGTATCATAAAATTGTAGTTAAAACCATAAATAGCTCCTATAATAGTAAAAAAATTAGCAGTTAGCAGCAAAATTTTGATTTTATTTTATTGACGTTGTAATGTAACATTCGTGGTCAACAATTAGTGACATGTAAACTTTATTATATTCCCTAATTTCGCAAATAAAACAATGGCTTAAGCTAACATTTTTTTAAGCTATGGGACAGCTATAACGTCAGTTACATAACGTAGGCCTTTAATATCTCGTGGTTAAAAACCAGATTAACAAATTTGCCCAACAAAAATATATTTTGAAAGCGCTATTGGTCTATTTTATGAAATAATTAAGTGCATATACTAAATCTTAAACAACACGCAGACTTTCGAAATTTCAAGAACTAACATAAAACGCACTTCTATTTCGTGTAGCATAACGTAGGCATGTGTTTTGTTAATATCTTGGATTTTAGATTTTTAAATATGACACCATTTTTACATAATGTAGAGCTAGTAGGGAGCTATTATAAATATATTATTAAATGCAAAAATTTTCAACTTGTATGTGCTTTTTTTCCAATTGAATCGTACGATCGTAACATTCGTTAGGCTGGAATTACCCATATATCATATCAAAGTCGTATGTGTGATGGTATGTTTCAGTCAGTTCACCTGACTGAAATTGCTGTACTGGTTTAGGTTTACGACTATCGAAAAGGTGTAAAGGTCAAAATACTGTCTCTAAAGTATCCAATGTCACAAAATCTTAAATATGAATTGTAGTTACTTTTACTCATTATTTGTGGGCTGTAGAATATTTGTAATGGCCAATGAATAAATACGCAAACACCTTCTTCTTGCCTTATTTTTTCATACCTTCTACAGGCCTGGAAAAGGAAAGAGTGTATGGAATGACATTCACCGTGGACATTGCCAAATAAGAACTTCTGCATGCATTATTTGAGATAGGCCTCTCAAATTCCTCCACTGGGAAGTGCCTAGTATTTTCTGTCCATGGGTCGATAATAAAAATGTCATCTGTACATTAGCATGTGTATTAGGGGTATAACCAATTTTTTGGCATAGTACCATGAGGTCAACCATGTCCTAGTAACCACGAAAATCATAATCTTTTGTAATTTTTCTGAAAAAAGATCACGCACCAATTGGTTTTTCTAAACAGGTGTATAAAAAATTATTTAACAATTTGTTATTTTTTTATTTTTATTTTGAGATCTCCTAGTCTCATTGGTCAATTGTCAAAGGCTGCCACCTGCGATAAATGTTGCAAGTGTTAGTAAACAAATTAACTATTAGCATTAGGAGAGATTATTCGTTACACATTTTTAATTTTTTTTTTTTCGTTAAAAAAGGTTTAGGATACGTTTTGGTTTGCGAAAAAATCTCTTACCATCTCTAAATATGAAATTTTATACTTGAGCTATTTTTTGTTTTTAATAAGCATATTATTAATTTTTCTTAACCAAAAAGAAAATTAGAAATTTTCAAAACTTCATCGCTGTTGGTGCGTGAACTTTTTTGACCTTAGCGAAAAAATAAATATACGTTCCCTTATAGTTTTTTATGCTCTATTGGACTGTGCTATGCCAATTTTGATATTTTAAAAAATTGTTAAAAAGTTATATCCCTAATGTGTATATCACATTGTATCTTTCTAGAGCAAAAATACACTGATCAAGTACCATGTGCTAATCAAAAGTAGTATATATAGGACTAACAGAAACCATTACCAAGCCATTTCCGACCATATTTCCTTAAAATCGATTCACCCGTTTTTCGTGATAGCGTCGCTTACAACCACAATTACATATTTTTTTAAATTTTTTTGAACATTCACTAAATATCAAATAGCACCAACATATTTGACCCGCTTATTTTAACATTCAAACAATTTTTCTTTATAGATTTTATGCACAGTCTAATGTACTCATGTTCATACAATTCCATCATGCATCAATTAAAAGTCTACAAAGATCGTTTGATATGCAATCTATAATCACCTTGCACATTCCCGCCATGTTTTCTATGGACTTTTGATCGCCAACGTCGGCCACTATTATCGGTATATGGCTTAAATCTTTCTTCACCCTTTGTCCCACCGTTTTGAGAACATCTTTTAATTTGGACTGAAAATTGAAACGACAAGTTTTAATGTTTAAACAATTTTTAATCCTGAAATTAAAATAGTGCAGTATAATTACCTCATTGCGACCAGCAATACCCCATTTGAAATCTTTTAAGATGTCAAGAGCGTCCTCTACCACAATTTGACCTGTAAATCCGGTAGCACCAAATATGATCGCATCTAAATTTCGGTTATTCATTGCGATAATAGAAGATTAAACAAAATACGAAGCTATACACGCAAGTGTTTGGCACAAACTAAACTCAAGCTATAGTCGTTTATGGACCAAAACATAGAGCAGCTATCAATTGTCTCTATTCAACTGGCATTTTGCTACTATGATATTAGCATTTAAGAGAACGCGCAACAGCGCTTTTACAATTCGTTTAAGTTTTCAGTATGCAGTTGTTACACTTTGTGTTTCTTATAATTATACTAATTATAAAGTAACGTACATTTGTATCGGTTTGGGTATATTGTTGCTATTGATTTAAGTATTAACAATATAGGGTTTAAGCATTTGAGCACTTTTTCGCAAATAAAAATTCTGAAAATAATTGAAATTTTTAATAAAAAATGTATGATCAAGATTAAGAATTATAACATTGTAATAGATTTTACTTATAAATTTACTTGTGAGATATTATTATTGTAATTCATGATCTTGTGTAAAAGCCAGTTAACACTAAATTATAGTAATAATACTATGGCACAAAATCAAACTTTTTGAAAAACCCCCGAACGTGACTATATAGGTTCGATAGTACTACCGATGCTGATTAAACCCTAGCCCAGTTCACTAGATTGGCTACCAATTTTATTTTTTGGCCCCTAAACATTTTGAAAACCCTTGAGTCTCTCGGTAAAAGGTGACGTCAGTTTTTGACCAGCAGTTCCTACAGTTTTGAATATAGCGCTCTCTATCCTTAGGCAAAGTTGTAGCCAATAGTCTGCTTAAGAAATTACTATTATAGTTTTTCCCATAAAAATTAGACATCCCTCGTTTTATTTCAAAAAATAGAAGAAATAATCAAATTTTTCACTTTTAGTATAAGTCTTAGAGAATCCAGATTATTTGCATACTCTATTCCGTGAAATTATAGTTTAGGTAAGAACGAATAACTTCTCTGAACAAATCCATGTCTGTCTAGGGATATTAAGTAGCACTTAAATCCCACTACTTACTTTAAAAAATCGGTTATTGGAGTTTTGGACCAGTATTCAATTTTTTTACTTGCAACACTACCGAAAACATACTTATTGCACATCCCTTGTAATTGTTTACAAAGAGCATTAGGGGTGTTCCTTATATACATTTATTCGAATTTCTTCAAAAATAGGTATTATTAGCGATGTTGGTCATTAAGCTTCAACTTAGATTTGTTTTTGTCAACATTACGAATATATTGTTTGGAATTTCGTATCGATAGTTAGACACTAAGGTGTACCGAAATGAGGTTAAAGTTCAAGTTTGTTCTCAAATCAGTTTTTTTTACCACTGAGTACTTTTCTTTTATAGACCGACATAGACTTATATAGACAGTCTTTCAATACCTGAAGTGAGGACCTATAAAAGCATGTAATTGTCTTTACCTTATCTCTTATAGATTTCAGATATTTGATGAAGAAGAGGTTTTTTTTGCAAAACAATATTAATAATTTTGAAATTGGATTATGAAGTGGATTATTGTTAGTGTTTTTGATTTCCCGGCATTTTTCATTTCCCGGGAAAGCGGGATTTTTATTTCATTTTCCCGGGATCCCGGGAAATCCCTGTCTCATGTTATGGTTTATCCGAAAAATTGTTAATATTATGACAAGCTATCATCGTGAAACCTTTATATGAGAAGTCTCCTTATAGACTTAGAGAGGCCAAACGGCAAAAGCTTTCATCGTGGAAAAGCATATGAGCTAGCTTCTTAAAGAACAAGAGGGCTGTTAGGAAGGATTTTTCGAAATTCGTACTTTGTGGGGTAAAAAGGCTAAATGGTGATAAAACCGATAAGCAATCTCTGTATAGAATTAGAAATTCGTACTTTTAGAGGTAAAAAAGGACCCAATCCAAACGACTAAAGCTATAATTGCACAAATCCATTTTGCTCCAAAAGGGGTAATACTTGTACCATCACCCAGACCAACGGCTAAAGGTAGAGTCGCAAAAATCTATATGGGAATGCATCTTATAGATTAAGAGAGCAGCAACAGGAGATTTTTAAAAATTGTTACCCATTAAAGAAAAACCTAACCAAACCCGACCAAAACCGGAAATGGGAGGAAACTGTTAACATCACCTAGACCAAACGGCGTAAGGGGGAATAGCGACAATTAGATTTAACACTTATTTTATAGGGTAATTGCGCAATCTGAAGATATTTTTTGAGATTCGTACTCCTTGGGATAAAGAGGGGACATTATTATCATTATTATCATCGCTCAGGCCAAACACTTAAAGGTACAATAAACTCAGTACACCAACAAAGAAAGTTATATGCCAGTCAATCGGCTTAAAAATATTATTTTAGAATAAATGCTTACCAATAAGTATTCATCAATTCATAGACATGGTATTGCTGACCCATTTTAGCAATTCAATACGTTCGTATTTTTCTCTTTTTATGAAAGTACATTTGAAAGATAAACAAAACATCGAGAAACCGAATATGATAGTGATGGTCACGAAAATAGTCACCAATTGGTAATTTTATGGTAAAAATTTGGAACACTGAATAATTTATGGTTCTAGTGGATTTTAACTTATCAAATATTTTGATATTGACTTATTAAATAAGCGTAATGAAATCCCGGGAAATCCCGGTCGCATTCCCGGGACATAAAACTGTTCCCGGGATTTTTGTCCCGGGAATTCTCGGGACAAAAACACTAATTATTGTAGACCATTATTAGATAATGCCGCCAGCCCATAAACCGCACCAAACAATCACTTCTTGTAGGTGCATTGGTTTTTCGACAATCACTCTTGAATTACACAGTGCAACACACTTTTTCAGGGGTGAACCAAACCAATATCAAACAATAGCATTTGACCTCAGTAACGAAACCCTATACTCAATTTTTCTCCACTACGTCACAAATTATTTTTAAAGTGGTTTAAGTTTAATTTTTTTGGTCAAAAGTCGATTTAAAGAATATGAAAAATAATCTACTAAAATACTTTTAAGGTATTTCTTGTCTTCAGAGACCTAAATTAAAACAATTAGGGGAGTATTTTCTCGGAACATTTTAACCCTCTAGCTCACACCCGTATTGGACATTTTTGGCCCAATTTTTAAAAACTGTTTAAAAAGCAACTTTGAACTGAGGTCAAGGCTTAGAACCTTCGATAGAAATATTCTCCGGAAAATTCCACTAAGATTCACCTAAGACAAATAGCCTCTATGAATCAAAGGTTCCAAAATAAAATCAAAATTGAATGTTAATGGAACGTTAAAAATCTATTTTTGAGCAAACAGTGCAACAAATTATTTTATGGAGTAAACTAAACCAATATACAAACCAATAGCATTTAATCTCAGTAACAAAACCCTAAACCCCATTTTGCTCCACTACGTCACAATTTTTGATTACAGTGGTTTAAAGTTAAATTTTTTTGGTCCAAAGGTTAATAAAAGAAAATGAAAAATCATGTGTAAAAATTGATTTGGGTTAGTTCATGTCTTCTGAGACCTACATTAAAATTTTCCGGGGAATATTTCCTCGGAACATTTTAACCTTTTGTCTGCCACCCATGCTGAACATATAAAGAAATTTGACTTTTAAGATGTCCCATACGGGTGGGAGCTAGAGGGTTCAAATGTTCTGATGAAATATTCCCCTCAAAATTTTAATGTATGTCTCCGAACACATAAACTATCCAAAATGCATTTTTACACATGATTATTCAAATTCTTTGATTCGTCTTTTTACCAAAAAAATCTAACTTCAAACCACTGTAAAAAATGATTTTGACATAATGGAGCAAAATCGAATTAAATATTTTGTTACTCAGGTCAAATGCTACCGTTTCATATTAGTTTAGTTCACTGCCGAAAAAGGTTGTTGCACTCTTTGCTGAAAAGTTGCCTTCTTAACATTTAATTTTGATTTTATTTTATAACCTTTGACTCGTAGACGTTATTTGTTTTCGGTGACTCTTAGTGAAATTTTTCAAAGAATATTTCTATCGAAGATTCTAAGCCTTGACCTCCGTTCAAAGTTGACATATAAACAGTTTTTCAAAATTGGTCCCAAAATGTCCCACATGGGTGGCAACTAGAGGGTTAAAACGTTCCGAGGAAATATTCCCCTGAATGTTTTGGTATGGGTCTCCGAAGACATGAAATACCCCAAATGTACTTTTTTAGATGATTTTTCATATTCTTTAAATCGGGTTTTGACCAAAAAATTCAAACTTCAAACCACTGTAAAAAAATTTGTGACGAAGAGGAGCAAAATGGAGTTTAGGGTTTTTTTTCTGAGGTCAAATGCTATCGTTTGACTTTGGTTTGGTTCACCCCCGAAAAAGTGTGTTGCACTGTGTTATCATTCGCCCTAATGCGGCAATTCTGCTTATTGACGAATCCACTGAGGTCAGAATGTGCCTCATAACTGAAGATGATTTTCTTCGAAAATTGATCATGCACTGTTGCCATTTCTTGCCACAACTCTGACCATTGAGGGCATTTGGAAGGGTCAAGAGGCTTTAGTTCTTGAGTAAATTGCACCTTGCACAGCAGCAGTATTTTCTGAAAACACCAGCTCGTAGTTTTCACATCTCCTACAGAGCCGAAAAAGTCACGAAGTGCACGATATGCATTTTGATGGGAACGCCCATTTTCATAATAAGCTCGATTGTGTATCTTTCAATGGTTCAAATTGATTTCGTCTAAAATTGAGAAATGTCAAATGAAATGCAGAAAGAACTTGACGTTTAGGTGTGGTTCACATTCAGCATCGGCCCTTACAATTTAACTACCCTTTATATTTCAAATTTTTAATGTTAATCAAGTTAAAATATATATGTTAATATTATAAATAAAAAAAAAAAATTAAAATTAAATTACAATTACAATGTAATTTAAATTACATTTTTGAATATAAATAAATAAAAAAAACATAAAATATCTATATCAGTTCTCGAGATATTACGCGTTTCAAAACGAATTTTTGACCCCAAATGCGACAATTTTGTTTGTTACTGTAATCGCCGAAGTAAAATAGAGCTTCATTAGACCATACAATTTTTCAGTAGCAATTCTATTTTGCATCCATGCTATCTTCAGCTAATTCAGCGAAGCCAAAACTCATCAGATAGTCACGAGTCTTCAGTCTAATTGGTCATTTTCAGCTCCAGCGGCAAGTTTCTTAACCCTTTAATGACGAGAGCGAAATAATGGGAATTTTTTAATGATTTTGTCAGTACTACATATAAATTAGTTAAAAAACGAATTTTACATAAAAAAGTAAGACGAAAATTTTCAGAAAAATACTTATTTTTACTGGTGTTATGTCGACTGTGACCATATGGTAACAGCTTTAAAACTGGTAAATAAAAAGAACCAAGTACAAAAGAATTCATACAATACGTTTTTATTATATTTGATATTCTTCTCAAATAACAAAAACGAAAAGTCTTTAATATATCAGTCATTAAAGAACAAAAAAATATTCTTAATATAGAGTGACTTTTTATATCCCTCCATATTGCTGTTTTGCGCACATGTGAAAAACACCTAGTATATTGTATCGGTTAGAGGCAAGCCTACTGAATTTGTCGGTACCCCTGAAATGTCTGTACCACGTCGTGTGGCCGTTTTTAGGGTGCGCGAAAAAAATGTTTTTCTTGTTTCCCAGAATCGTTGTTTCCTAATCTTCAAATTTAGGGACTGACAAGTGCAACTTTTTTTTCGACCCTATCTAATGTACAAGTTGTTTAATATTGTATAGATAACGATATTCTAACGATATTCTAAGAGGTTGGTTTATTAACAATAACCATAGGACCATCCACTTTCGTACTTATTTCAATGAGACTGCCTTAATATCGGAAAACTTATGACACATTCTATTCTATTTTGCATGGAAATGTTGTTCTTGTCCCCATGAATTAAGTATGTGACGACTAATCGACGCATTTTACATACTATGATGCTGTTGACAGCAACTTCGCAGTATTAAGTGTCGAGTGAATCTGCGTGTCTAGTAAGAGCTTCTCAAACAGTGACGTTCGCATTCGTCGATAAACAAGTAGGTGCCGTTAGTTGTGAATCTAAAAATAGAAAGGGTGTTAATTCACAACAACGCGAGAAGCTAACCCATACCTCATTCATAGGGTGCAAAGGGAAATTAAGTAAGTAACTCTATGGTCGGAGTGGGCTTGTCCAAATCTTTTTTGAGAGATAAAACGACAACACAGCACAAACATAAGTAAACACACGAAATTTGTATTTTCGGTCAGTGGACAAAACTGCGTAAAAGCCCTAAATTGATAGAATTCACTACATCTAATTTACTAAAATAAACTATAGAGATACAATTTAAATAAATATTACGTCTGATTAATATTTATTTTCGATCAGTGGATGAATTTATTTTTCACCATAGTTGTATTCAGTTCTTCAGGTATGAATTTGTAGATGAGCTTTTTCTTATTGTACGGTAATCATAGATAGATACATTTGACACAATAAATCTTTGTTCGTTGGACCAGGATAAGGAGTTACTTGGGGTGACGAATTGTTTACGGAGAACATAAGATAGACGCTTGAAATTAACCACATAAATACGTAAGCCCTACATATTTGTATCAAGCTTAGATAGTGTCATAAAAGTACTTTTAAAAGCGGCACATATATGCTACACTTATTACTGTGAGACAATTCCGTGAGATATGGAATACATATTTAGTAATATTTAATATTGCTAGGCCCACCAGTGTATTTATCTAAAAAACATTGTTTTCAAGCATTATTATACCCTTCACCATGTGCACGGACGGAGTAAAGGGTACCTATATTTATTTTATTTTTCCATTCACAACGCCCAAAAGGGCTACATCTATACCGGACTACCGCCGTGTGTGCGAGAATGAGGAGGAGTCTGAGACGATACAAACATAAAATTTCAATATCTTTTAATTTTTACCTAATCTTTTAAAACGGAGTTACCACCGTGTTTTACGGGCCAAAATTAAGTAGGGGTGTCTCGACATTTTTCTGTGTCATTTCGAAAGTTTAAATTAAATTACAATTACAGTGTTAGAAGTATACATAGACAATATTATTGTCTACTCTTGTATCTAGTAAATTCAAAACCAAAGTAAAGAAAAATATTTATAGTTATAAGATCAATTTTTTGTTAAATTAAATTTATCTCTACATGATCAAATGTGTTGCGAAATTATTTTTATATTTAGGTTTGTAGTTATAATTATTATAATTTTGCCGCAAACAAATATTCAATTTGGATTTGTAATATGCCTTCTTTATCACATATAAGTTCTTTTTAAACAAATACGTAAAAACTTGTACAAGAATGGGCCTAACTCGGCTCATAATTGACATAGAAACTTTTAATTTAAGCAACCGTCAAAATAAAATGCCTCTTTTTTGGCTGCCTATGGCAACCGGCGTCAACTTTAACTTTGGTTTTAGTATATAAGGAAATATTTAGGATGGAAAAGAATTTGCAGCATTAAAATACATATTCAGATACATAAAAAAACACTTTAAAATACACATATTAAACTTCCGCACCCGTTTTGAATGTATGTTTGATAGATAGGTTGTATCGTACATTGTGGTACCAAATCTATATATATAAAAACGGTGGCAAATATGTATAGTAATTCATCAATTGAGAACGGCTGAGCCGATTTTGCTCAGACTTTTTTTAAGTTGTTCGTTATTGGCAGGAGCAGGTTTATGTGAAAGAAAATTTTGGGAAAATCTTCCGGAAAATTGAAAAATCGAAAAATGCCTTTTTGTATGGAATTTTGTGTGCAATTGTTACAGAATGGCTTTTCGAGTAGAAAAATGGAAAATTTTTGTTGAAAAATGCGGAAAATTCCGGAAAAATTCAAAAAGTTTGAATTTGTTGTTCGACGAAATTTTGCATATTATCGTATGATTTGATAATTTTGGACGATGTAACAGTGAACAATTTTGGATAATTATTCCGAAATGACTTTCCGAATGGAAACATAGAAATATTCTCGGTGGAAAACTCGGAAAATTCCGGAAAAACTCGAGTAATGTGGATTTTTTCAGAAACATTTTGCATCGCAAATTGAGTTTTTGTATAACTTTTTGTGTGTAATTGTTCCGTAGTGGCTTTTCGGTTGAAAAAACATACAATTTTGGTTGGAAAATTATGGAAAAAAAATTTTAAATCTTTTTCGACGAAATTTTACATTTTATTGTGTTTTGATAATTTTGAATGATGTAAATGTGAAAATTTCGGATAATTATTCCAAAATGACTTTTCGAATGGAAAAATAGAAAAATTCTTGGTGGAAAACTCGGAAAATTCTTGAAATAACTCGAAAATTTTGAATTTTTTCATCGAAATTTTTCATTGTATCACTTGATTTGATGATTTTAGACGACGTAAAGGTGGAAAATTCGTTGTGCTGCTTGGAAAAATTCGGTTTATTGTAAAACTTATATGTACAAAAACGGTGTAAACAGTGTATAGTAATTCATCAAGGGAGAACGGCTGGCCCATTTTGTTTTCAATTTTTATTCAATTGTTCGTAATTGGTATGAGGGTTTTATGCAAGATAATTTTGGGAAAATCCTTTGAAAAAGTCGGGAAGTTGTAAAAATCGAAAATTGGTTTTTTGTATGGAATTTTGTGTGCAGTTGTTACAGAATGGCTTTTCGAATGGAAAAATAGAAAATTCTTAGGGAAAAACTTGGAAAATTCCGGAAAAGTCCAAAAAAATTTTTTTTTTATTGACAAAATTTTGCGATTTTCGCATGATTTGATGGTTTTTAACGATGTCTAGGTGGAAAATTTTCTGTTAAACGTTGGTTGGTAACGAGAAAAATAATATTTAAATAAAAAATCCGTCGAACCCGACATTGGGAGTGCCAGCGTCAAATCGTTCGATGCAAAATGCATTCGATCGCGAATTTTAACGGGAGCAAGACTGTAATCTAGATGAGCTGATCGGAAGAGTTCGAACAAATGTGCCGCTGTTAAACACCGAGTACAATAACGTGTACGATTCACGATGAAACTGGAGGCATTTACTTTCTCGATGCTCCGAGTGGGACACCTAAGACATTTTTTGTTGATTCCGGCAACAATTTGGTCAAGATCTCAAATAACGTTAGCCGCTGCATCTACTGGCATACCTGTCACATTGTTGGAAGGCATTCGAACTGCAAATTCCACTTTAAAACTGTCGATGAATCTTCTTACGGTTGAAAAGCCAAAGTATACAATGACCAAGAATTTCGCAACGGCGAAGTAGATGCGGGAATGCCAACATTTCGGATGAATGCTCGATAACGACTAAATGAGCTTTGGAAGTAGTTGACCGAACGATATAGGATTTACGAGGAAATTTAAAACGATTTGGTGGGGCTATGATTTTGATCAAAATGTCTAATGCTGCTGATTTACTAAAACCATGCTTGAAAACGTCAAGAAGTTGTAATTGACCAAAAAATTAGGGGCTCATTCCAGAACCTCCCATCTTCTGCTGAATTCCCGAAACAACTGCCAGCGCTTGGCAATGACCAAATTCGGGTTGATGTTTCGACTGAATAGATATCGTTCCCAGAAAATTTTTGCCAGTTCACATCGTTGGAAAAGTAACTCATGACATTGCACAAAATTATAAAAATCTCGATTGGATTAATTTACGGGCAGTATGTTACTAGCAGAGAAGAATAAATACATTACTAGCTACAATTTCAAATTAGAAAGTTAAATCGCTTGAGAACTGCATTCGTACAAATCTGTTTACACCGTGACCGTAATGGATAAAGCGACCAACAATCCGACAGAATTTTCCACTCGGTTAATATGCCGCATAATTTACAGATAATGGTGGGATCGATCATAATCATATTGCGGAATCTGAATCAACCGAAATTGTGCAACGGTACGCGGTTGTCCGTCAAGAATCTGATAAAAATGTGATTTCAGACGATCATAAAGAACAAATTCAAAGAAGAGGAAGTCCTTATCTTACGAATTAGATAATTCCAACTGATCATCCATTCCAATTCCCAGACGACAATCAATAAATCGCAAGGCCAATCGTTGGAAGTATATGAGATTAATCTCGAATTTCCCTGTTTTATGTCCGGTCAGTTGAACGTTGCCTTTTCGAGTTTTGTAGACCCGCCTTCGTTATTTGTTTTTGCGGCTGAAAACTAATCAAACATTCTCTACTGAGTTTATCTAAAGGCATAAAATTGTGGCGAGACGAAGTTTGCCGGGTCCGCTAGTTCACTTTAAATTTTAGATAATTAAAAGAATGTTATGCATATGTACAACATACTTTTGGGGGTAATTTTTGTCTTTAACATCATTTGTGGATATTTAACATTAAACAAAAATAACAAAAAATAATTTGTTTCCGCCCGGGTTCGAACCGGGGACCTTGTGCGTGTGAAGCACACGTGATAACCACTACACTACGAAAACCACTGAAACAATGGCAGCTAAAATTGAGTTTTGTCACGATGACAATGAAAAAGCTGTCGAAAAGCTTTGTGTTGTTTCTAGGTATATTAATTGAAAATAGTATCAAGTAAAGCTATAAGCTTCTTTATTATAAACAACAAAAGAAATTGACGGCGCTTGATACGGATTAGAAAGTTCAAATTGTGTTAACATTTTAGTAATTGAATCATGATATGTACATTAAGCCGGGTCAAAAGAAGTTGTCAATGTTACCGCTTTATATGAGAAGCAGGCAGACCAACTTGTAATTTTTAATTTGATTGATATTTTTCAGGATTTGTCCGAGTATAAAAATCAATTTTGTGTGCCTTTTTTTTGTCAAAATTCAAGCAAATGTTATTTGGAATAAAATTTTAAATAATTTTTTAATTGCTTATTTTATGTGTTTTAGTGCATATTTTAGAATTTTAAGTTCATGTTATACGCGCATATTTTCTGTTTATTAGTGCATAAAATGCCTTGCCCTAGTTATAAAGAGTTCAAACCCCTACGGTCATTTTGGGTGAACAGTAAAAAAAAATAAAAAAATTGGCCTTAAAATTCAAATTAAATTTTTTAAATTTTGAATTTTTAGACAAATCTATATATATAAAAATGGTGTACAAAATTTATAGTAATTCATCAATTGAGAGCGGCTGGACCGATTTTGCTGAAATTTTTTTTCAGTTGTTCGTACTTGTCAGTAGAAGGTTTATGTGAAAGAAAATTTTAGGAAAATCCTCCGGAAAAGTCGGGAAATTCGAAAAATCGAAAATTGTGTTTTTGTATGTAATTCTGTGTGCAATTGTTACGAATGGCTTTTAGAATGGAAAAAAAGAAAAAATTTGTCGGCAAAATTCGAAAAATTTTACATATTTTTTGAACGAAATTTTGCAGATTATCGTATGAATTGATCATTTTGGACGATGTAACAGTGCAAAATTACGAATAATTGTTCCGAAATGACTTTCCGAATGGAAAAATAGATAAATTCTCGGTGGAAAACTCGAAATATTCCGGAAAAACTCGAAAATTTAAATTTTTCGGAAACATTTTGCATCGCAAATTAAATTTTTGTATAACATTTTGTGTGCAATTGTTCCATAGTGGCTTTTCGATTAGAAAAAAATAAAATTTTGGTTGGAAAATTAAGGAAAAATTCCAAAAATGTTAATTTTTTTAAGACGAAATTTTACATTTTATTGTATGTTTTGATAATTTTGAATGATGTAAATGCGAAAAATTTCGGATAATCGTTCCGAAATAAAAAATTCTTGGTAGAAAACTCGGAAAATTTATCAATTTGACGATTTTAGACGACGTAAAGGAGGAAAATTCGTTGTAATGCTTGAAAAAATTCGGTTTATTGTGAAATCTTTAAGTATAAAAAGAGTGTGAAAAGTGTGAAGTAATTCATCAAGAGAGAACGGCTGGCCCAATTTGCTCAATTTTTTTTCAATTGTTAGTAATTAGTATGAGGTTTTCATGCACGAAAATATTGGGAATTTTGTACGGAATTTTGTGTGCAATTTTAACGGAATGGCTATTCGAATGCAAAAATAGAAAATTCTTGGGGAAAAACTGGGAAAATTCCGGAAAACGCAAAAAAAATTGATTTTTTATCGACAAAATTTTGCAATTTTCGCATGATTTGATGGTTTTGAAAGGTGTTTAGGTGGAAAATTTCGGTTAACTGTTGGTTGGTAACGAGATAAATAATATTTAGATAAAAAATTTTTTGATATCCTATGCAATATTTATCAATTTTATCATATTTTGAGAAAATGAGTTTACGTGTGAAAAATAATTTATCCAATTGGATTGCGGGCATTTGTTCCGAAACGACTTTGGAATTTTTTTAAGGAAAATTATTTGCTTGGCCTCCCATTAGAAGATCAATCCCTTAATGACGTAAACGTAATGCAATAATTAGTCAGACTATACACAGTTCATCCACGCCAAAGTGTATGCTTATATCTTAACTATCCCTTCAATTCGCTGCGAACTGTGGATGGTGTTCTGTGTGTCGCATTTTGGGAGGCTTGCCCAAATTTAAATTTCCTCGAAAACGGCATCAATACTCTCCGATGCGACCTTTTCTGCGTCAGCGATTCAAATTCGTACATTGTTTGCGTCACATCCGTCGAACTCGACGGGATGGCATGTGCGTGCTCATGTGCGGCAATCTGCTATCGACATTGGGAATGCCAGCGCCAAAACGTTCGATGCAAGATGCATTCGATCGCAAATTTTAACGGGAGCAAGACTATAATCTAAATAAGCTGACCGGAAGAGTTCGAACAAATGTGCCGCTGATAAATGCCGAGTAGAAGAACGCGTACAATTCACCATGAAATAGAAGGCATTTACTTTCTCGATGCTCCGGGTGGGACAGCCAAGGTATTTTTTTGTTGATTCCCGCAACAATTCGGTCAAGATCTCAAATAACATTAACCGCTGTTGAATGAATTTTCTCACGGTTGAAAAGCCAAATTACACAAGAATTTCGCAACAGCGAAGTAGATGCGGGAATGCCAAATCAACATTTCGGGTGAATGCGAGATAACGAAAAAACGAGCTTTGGAAGTAGTTGACCGAACAATAAAGAATTTACGAAGGGATTTAAAACGATTTGGTGGGGATATGACTCACAATGTCTAATGCTGCTGATTTTCTTAAACCATGCTTGAAAACGTCGTCAATGTCAAGAAGTTGGAATTGACCAAAATATTAGGTCAATTCTCGAAACAACTGCAGGCGCTTGGCAATGGCCAAATTCGTGTTGAAAAAAATTGGAAAGCGGAGAGTTAATTGATCAACTGAATTGATGCATGTTTAGGTTATTTTAATGTGTAAGAAAATGATCTTATCCATTTAATACGCCTTAAAATTGTATCATAAACATCTCACGGTCTACCTCATTTCCTTGGCAATAATTTTTATAGGTTCCTTCACAATTTAACAACATTTTTTTTTATGGAATTGACAACGGAACGACAATAAACATCAATTAAATAAACATTATTATTGGAATTTCTGAAAAATAATAAAATTGAAAATTCCATATTGTAATAAAACTAGTCATTCCAATACATGTTTTGTGGTTGCAAACAAAAGGGTGTCTGGTATCACCTCACGATGCTTTAGAATGCGACACCTGTTTTGGGCGTCTGAATACAAAAGGAAACCTTTATGTGTCTGAGGAATGTGATATCAGCGGAAGGTGATGTAACCCATGTAGTTGTTAACTCTGTGAAATTTAATAAAAACAAAAATCAATTCAAAATAAAACAAAAACTAAAATTTTTATGATCGCCTTTATGATGCAATGTAACGGGTGTTTCTTATTGTTAAATAATTATAAACATTATGGGAAACCTCAACCCATTGACGGTGTCCAGCGCATCTGTGTCAAGTGTATTGAGGCGCACTGCCGGCAATGTTTTGTAAACATTCCCTCATAGGAATCAGAATCATTAAAGTCCCATAAATATCAATAAATGTTTGCCTACAGACACGACAGACAGATGGATGCATTGTGGAGGAGGAGGAGAAAGAGGAGGAGGAGAGTCCAACAGACACTCCTTTTTACATGACACAGACACAGCAGTAACAACAACAAGCAACAAATGTATAAATAATTTGATTCGACTGTGAACTTGATCTTGAATTATAATTTACGATCACTTAAAGTCATCAATGCGTAGAGGTAATGAGGGAGTAATAGAATAAAACACACACAGAGAAGAAAACCGGTGCTATTGTTTCTTGAGTGTTGTTTCTTTAACAAACCGCTTTGATCACACAACATCGCTTGTTGTTGCAGCAGCGGTTCCCGGAATCACTTCAGGAAATCATTGAATGACGATTTCAACAGTAATAGATTCATTGTTAAATTATTTCTTAATGGAAAACAAGCAGAGGGAAATTTTATTAACAAAAATGTAATATAAAAAAAAAAATAAAAAAAGATTTGTTTCCGCCCGGGTTCGAACCGGGGACCTTGTGCGTGTGAAGCACACGTGATAACCACTACACTACGAAAACGTCTGAATGACGGCTGACAGAGATAGCAAAAGAACTGGGGGTTGATTGTACTGCTTGTGTGTCTCGCTGACAACCACAGCGATTGGTGTAACCACACTGGGTACAAAATTCATTGTGGTGCTATAAATAGATGTTTGTGTGTTTCGCAGGCTTCCTTTATGTCGTTGTTTAACACTAGCATAGTGCGATTATGTGTTTATTAGTAAATTTATCAATTGTTTGTTTAGTAGTTTAGTGCGTACTCCTCGCAGTGATATAGCTTATCAAATGTTAATGTTACGTAGTATATAGTTCGCCATTAAGCCTTCTATATTTAAATATTATTTATAGGTACATATTAAAAGCTGGGCTTGAGCTATAAGTACTGTCTTAGGCAGAGTTGGCACAATTGTGGTGGCACACATTTTCATAGATTACGAATACCTATGACCCTAAGAAACAGGTAAAACGGACAAAAGATATGGACAATTCCACAGAAATGGTCTACCGTGATCGAAAAATAAAAAGTTGTTAATTTTTTTTACTTGTATTTGTAGACAAATAATTACACCATGCAACAAATTGTTGATTTCGGCTTCTACATAGATGATTGTTATGTAAAATTTCACGCTGAATTCAAATATTTGGAAAGTAGAACGGTTTTTGAGATATCGCCAAATTTTCTTTTTTAATGTTTTGAAACAAGGTAGGTCTACTAAAATGTCATTTTCTTTGGTTTTAGTTCACCGATGTTTGCACGAAAGATAGAGATAATAAAATTATTTCTTAAAAAGAACGATAGCTGTTTAAAACTCAATCATAAATGACGTAGTTATGACACTTTAAAGTTGGATTTTTGTAAAAATTTTGATGATTTTTTAAGTTTTCGCTATCTTTTATTAAGTTTTTTTTCCGTCTTTCCGTAAAAATTTCTCCGGTTTCAGACAATTTAGCGATGGAATAATATCTTACAAACATTTTTTGCCCTGTGTCATTAAAATCCTCTTTGAATGTTTAATAAAATTTTTAGTGATGATGCAAGTGCACTCTTATCATAAAATATTTGTTACAATCAGTGATGGTATATTTGACGATTTATTGTCATTTTGACGATTTTTGGTCCAAAAAAACAAAAATGACGATTTGACGATTTTTACCCCTCAAATGACGATTTTTACAAATTACAACTTTGCTTTCCAAGTTTGCGCTTGGTAACCCTAACTTAATCAGCACACAATGAAAGTGATGCCAAAAAAATGGTAAATTCATTACAAAACATGGCAACAATACTTTTTGGCACATTTTGTGATCAACTTCTGAAACGATTTGAATTTGAAAATAAATTCAAATCATTAAACTTAATTAATCCTTATGTACAGTCTTCCTCTATTATTGTAAAAGAGTATCATCATTTTATTGAATACGATGAACTGCAAAGTTAAACTCCGAATTCCGCGAAGTATCCCAGTTAGATTTTAGAAATGTATTTAATAGTAACAACGATGAGTTATTGAAATTTTCGAAAACAGTCTGTGAGCTAAGACGTGTGGACTCTAAACTACTTTTTCCAGTTTGACCAAAATTTATTAAAATAATTCTAATTAAAAATTAAATTAAAATATTATTTTTTTTATTCTTTTTATGTTTTTTTTCAGTTTTGTTTTTTTTTTAGTTTTGTTTTTTAAGTTATTTCATTCAATGAATTATTTTATTTAGATTAATTTTTAATGTATTTTATATAAAACGTTTAAAAAATGTATTTTATTGTTTTTTTTTTTTTGCATTAGTTTGTTACATACCGGATAAAATGAGTAAATTTTTGTGTAGATTTTTTGACGATTTTAAAATCAGGTTTTGACGATTTCGATTTTTTTCTATAGATTTCGGCCTCCTAAACACGAAAATGAAAAGTATCGATATATTTCAAAAATGTAGGCTTAAACTGCACTTTAAGTTTCCAGGTTGCAGCAATGTCAAAATAATCAATGATCATGCATGAATCCCTTTTTATGTACTTTTATAATAAACTAGCTTTCCCGGCTCGCGTTGCTTCACCCATATATACAGTGAATCTTCTTATAAATTTAAGCAATACAGGTAAAATGCAAACGCTTCATAAGACGAACGAACACCCCATTTACGTGATTGTAGCTCTATCTCATTGGTCTGATTGATTGTACCGCTTTAGTCCCTTTTTATCCCTAAAAGTACAAATTTCAAAAGATACATTCGTTTTGCACAGTTCAAATGGACTGGTACCCCCTCTAATTCTATAGGAAACATGCCCATATTCGATTATAGCTATAGCCGTTTGGTCTGGGAGATAGTACCAGTTTTATCCCTATTCCGGTATTTTTGACCTTTAGCTGTTTAGTACCAGTTTAAACCATTTTCGGCCGTTTTTACCCTCCTTGATTTGTTTCAATTTCATGGGGGAGCAAGCCCACATAAATTATCATAATTTTTTTTTCCAGAAATATCGAATTTCGGGAAAACCTTCAATCCAATTTGATTTTGAGCATTCTTATATAATTTTTCCCATATCAATTATAGCTTTGGCAGATTGGCCTGGGCGATTGCACAAGTTTTTTACCATGTAGCTCATTTTTACCCCTAAAACAACGAATTTCCATAAATCCATTCTAAGGTGACGTTTACTCGAAAAGGGGAACAACCACCCCAAATTTCAATATCCTATCTATAGCCAGTACGCAATTTTAAATATATAGATTATAAAAATGTTATTACAAATGTTCTATTAATATAACAGTCATACCAATATTACCAAAAGGAGTGTGGCACCGCCCATTTCCCAGTGAGACGTAATCTCCCATATATCATTTACATATGTAGGAAATCTTATCTTCATACCTTACATGGCTTGTAAAATATGATCGATTGAAAATTTTGGTTTCTGTGGGCGGTATCACGCCCCTGAGTCTAATTATGTTTTCATGTAGCCTATGATAGATGCCCTACAGATAGTACTACACAGTGGAAATTTTATTGCAGTCGGTCCATTTATTTCGCCGATAACATTTTTCCAAAAGGGGCGTGGTACCACCCATTTCCCAGCGAGACGTAATCCTCTTGGCATCAGTAAGCTATGAAGCGAATCTTATGTTCTTACCTCTAATGGCTCTTCAGATATGACCAATTGAAATTTCGGTTTGAATTTTGAAATACGAATTATTCTCGGGAGTGCCACATAATCACCAAAATCAAAATCCCCAAACACAAAATTTCCAGCCAAAAAAAAATCCCCAAAATCAAAATCCCCAAGCACAAAATCCCCAAGCACTAAATCCCCAAACACAAAATCCCCACACTTTTTTGGCGACAGTGTCACAAAATCCCCAAACACAAAATCCCCAAATACAAAATCCCCACCCTACATTTTGGTGTGTTTCGGTTTCTTTTATCGACAATTTTCCGAGCACTCAAAACTCAATGGAAGCTTATAGATTTAAAACTATTGTAGGAAAAAATGGCGTCGTTTATGAAATTATTAAAGAGTTAGGGAAAGAATTTATAGAAATAAAAACAAACATAGCCAAAATATACTCAGGCATAGGTATAAGAAAAAATAAAAAAAAATGTGGACCGTCCCAAGAAAATTAAAAAAGTTGTTGAATCTCGAGCTGATTTGGAAAACTTAACTTATTTCGCATCCATATTGCATAATATTTCACTTCGCAATTAATATCTTTATGTATGAAATGTTGTAAATGTATTTTATGTAAACCATTAATATTGTTATTTTTCATTTATTATTAATGAAAGTGTCCTCAATGAATTTTGTATATATGTCAGTTTTTGTAAATATTTAATTTTCATTTTCATTATAATACAAAAATTTCTGTTTTTTAATTATGGTTGTCAGATCTAACAAAAAATCATCCCTGAAGATACTGGAAAGAATCCCAGCGAAACGCCGGATGCATAAATGTTAAAAATAATCTTTTAATTTGACATCAAAATGACCTTGAAAGACCGATAACAATTAATTTTTTAAAAAGACATTTCATTTTAATACCTACATTTGTGAATTTATAATTTAAATTTTTTTTAATTTTTATTTCAGAAATTATTTCAAACACAAAATCCCCAAATTCTGTGTGATAACCATTCAAATTATGTTAAAAATCGCCGCGATTTTAACCATAATTTGAATGGTTATCACACAGAATTTGGGGATTTTGTGTTTGGGGATTTTGTATTTGGGGATTTTGTGTTTGGGGATTTCGACTTGGGGATTTTGATTTGGGGATTTTGTGTTTGGGGATTTTGGTTTTGGGGATTTTGATTTTGGGGATAACGTGATACACCCATTATTCTCCAATAAGCTGATGCATCTCATAAAAAATTTGCAAAATAATTCAAAAATTCATATCTTGAAAACTAATCAGAGGAATTTTTTAAATCTCATATTCGTGCTTAAGAGGCCGAAATCTATAGAAAAAAAATATTTAGAACTATGCAGCTGACAAAAAATAAAGATTTGTAAGCTGGTGTATATTATATATTGATTATATTTTATTGACGTTCTAGTGCAACATTCGTGGCATACATTGTGGCATATAAGCTTTATAAAATTCCCTAATTTCGCAAATAAAAAAATTACGGAAATGCCCATATATGTATATAGATATAGCCATAGAAAAAATGTCACGCGTGCCAAATCATTAAAAAAATTCTAGAAAAAACCCGATGTACATATTACAACAAGAAAACTGCCAATAGAAAGTCACAACCCGCTATGCTAAACTTAGCATTTTTCTACATGCATTTAAAAAAAAACTTTTTTTTTTTTTTGTCGCATTCTCCATCTCATGTTTTTTTTCCTAATATTTTGAAAACAACAAATTCACAAAAGCTGAATTTTCCAGTGAATTTTGCATTAAAATGATATCGGAATTCAAAGACCTCATTATTAATTTTTCACTGTAAATATGACGCGTTCGCCACCCTTGAAATGTCCATATGCCATTTTTTATTATAAGTAAAAACCTGCACCAATTGGTTATCAAAATTGTAATTTACGATAAATTCTAAAAAATTTTTCCCAAGAAACCATGTGTCTAAAATGAAAATCGAGCCTCGGGTGTTAGGGAGAAGATTATAACAACTTTAGAATGAAATAGGGTTGGTATAATGCATGAGTTTTCGATTTCGATGCGGTTCACCCCTATTATTTTGTGTGTGTGTTGGCAAATGGCTGCGCAGTTGAAAAAATCCACAACAAGTCTCGGAATCAGCCCTAGAGGGTTTAATGTAAATCATCCCATATGGAGGTTCCCATACATAAATAATTTTTTTGTTTATAAAAATTATTTCCCCAATACGAAAAGATTTTCGTTAAAAACCGGGGGCTCGATTTTGACCCATGGTTTCTTCGGAAAATTTTCTTAGAATTCATCGTAGATTACGGTTTTAACCGATAACCGATTAGTCGAGAAAAAAATTAACCAACTCTAATGCACATTATTTTCTTGCCTTGAAGTTTTAATTACAGTCGAAGCTCTGTATAACGAACACCCAGTTTAATGAAAATCCAACAGAACGTACGACCAAATTTGTTATTTTGACCACTCTTAATAACAATTGATTCGAAAAATGTAATTTGGAAAGACGGCTTGATCTGTACGTAATTAAGAAAACAACAGTCCAATAAAGCAGGAAAACAAGGTTGATAGCAAAATCTGGGTTTTGTTCCAAAGCCCTCTAAACGTGGCTACTGGAGCTTTAAAACTTAAGGCCCCAAGGGCAAGGCTTAACATACTCCAATCGGGCTTAAACTATGTCTATTATAAAACCTTCAAAGACTTATAATTTTTGGGGATGGCAACGACAAAATTCTGAAATTTTTTGTTTCCCATATTACTTGTGATCGCCCTAGTCTACAACATACTCTTATTTCCCAATGGGGTTTACTCCGTCCTCCACCTTGTACATAATCACCATAACAAGGCTATCTTTCAACCACTCTAAAACCCCTGTGACCCGTTTCATGTTACTTTTTCTTTAAAGGATCGAGATCTTGAATTTTTCCTGTTAATATGCTATAAAGATGAAGACTTCCGAACCACTGGAGAAAGAGTCGCATTTGGATTTCTGTTCACCTATATTTTTTTTAGCGATGCACATTAACTTTTTTTACTACTGCCCACTGTGAATAACTGTATATTAGCATAAAGGTTTAAGGAAATATCAATCAGCTGTTTTCGTAGTGTAGCGGTTATCACGTGTGCTTCACACGCACAAGGTCCCCGGTTCGAACCCGGGCGGAAACAAACTTTTTTTGGGTTTATTAATGTAGAGAGTAAAAAGTTTGTTATTTTTTTTGGGTTTATTAATATGGGAAATAAAAGGTTTGTTTCCGCCCGGGTTCGAACCGGGGACCTTGTGCGTGTGAAGCACACGTGATAACCGCTACACTACGAAAACAGCTGATTGATGTGTGATGCAATTTGATTCAATGGTAACGGTCATTTTTAAATTAACAAAAAATTAAATTGTAACAAGTTTTAAAATAATTTGTTTACAGTTTGTAATTTTTATTATTATTTATTTTTATTACATTTAAGCAATAAGAAAACTTTGAAGATATTGAGAATTATTAACTGATTTTATGTCCAGACTGCTACTGTGAGACTATCGCCATCAATTGCGAGTGATACAAAACTATGATAATCAGTGTCTTTTGGCCTTAACAACACGATATGGTCATTGACGATAGGTGGTTGCAGCAGGAGCGGTATGAGGGTAGAGGAGTCGTAAATTGTGGTGTTATTCAAAGTCCCAGATCTAATCCCATAAGTCGTAATGAACAATAACAAATTCAGACGAATCTATGCTGCAGTCATTCAAAATTGGGCCATTCGGAAGCATGCCACTGTAATAATTTATACAAAAAAATTTGTTTCCGCCCGGGTTCGAACCGGGGACCTTGTGCGTGTGAAGCACACGTGATAACCACTACACTACGAAAACACATAAGAGATGGGGTGTTAACATGTTTTCACAATTAACATAAACCAAATGAGAAAGAAAGATAGTTACGAAATATACATGAACTTTTTTTAAATAACCGTTAGACTTTAACTTACATTAACCAGCTTGCAATTGATTTAACAAAAGCAAAATGTAATCAATCGCAAAAATAATTGTCGTATAAAAATAATTTGTTTCCGCCCGGGTTCGAACCGGGGACCTTGTGCGTGTGAAGCACACGTGATAACCACTACACTACGAAAACATCTGAAGGACGCCGCGCTAAAATGTTTCCAAAAATATTCACAGTGGTACTTTAAATTGATACATATTTTCATTTATATAATTTTTAAGTGCATGTTGTTCTATGTTTAAGCATGACGTAGTTAATGTATAATTTGAACTAAATAATATACATTATTGCGTTAAATTTTGGCTAAAGTTTTTAATGCAAAAAAATAAATAATAAGAGTATTGCTTTTTGCAATATTAAGACAATGTCAACATACTCTCCATAGATACAAAAATTGGTAGAAATATAATCATCATCAATCCATTGATTTGATTGATTGAATTGTAAAGCCTCAAACAACTTTGATCGTGGAGGGGTGGTTTGACTGTATCAACAAACAACCACTGATCAAAAACTCCACTACTCTTCCGCCGCCGCTTTCGATTTATTTACTTTTTGGTTTTTTCTTGACTTTATTTTTTTTGAATTTTATGAAATAAGAAAAATTAGATTGTTTCCGCCCGGGTTCGAACCGGGGACTTTGTGCGTGTGAAGCACACGTGATAACCACTACACTACGAAAACCTTAACGCTCCCTGGTCACAATATTGCTGATAAATACAAATGCATACATACGAGGGTTACTTTAATACTGTCATTAGTTTACGTGCAAACCTGCTAAGTCCACTTTTTATGAAATTTGAGATTGACATGCATAAATGTAAAAAAATTAAATGCACTAGTTACAAAAGAACAAAAATTCAATTATTTTGTTCCTACGAAGTTGTATGCAAATATGTTAAGTCCAAAAGCAGCAATATAAAATGTAGACGATATGATAAGTCCAGTTGAAAACGGTAATCTGTTCCCATGCTTAATTTTTTTTTGTTAAATATATATTGGTCTGTAAATGGGAGTAACGCCTTACTTTTTTTGCTACATCCTAGGGTTCCTATACGGGAAAAAATTCACGGGAAATTTTCATCGGGAATTTTCGAGAGTTTTTATTTTAAACTTTATGGTAAAAACACAATTGGGACGAACGACGAATTTCGCACAGCACGACGAATTTGTCGGTACAAAATCGTTGCATAAATTCGTCGTATAAAACACAATAACGACGAACAAAAAAAAGCGTCATTTGAAGTTATTTGCAATTTGTATACAAAAATAAATAATCGCAAAATAGGTGTGGAGCAGCGGTAATGATTCATCATCTTGTGAAGATTTTCCGGTTAAATTTCAAGACCAACTGGAAGAGGCTGTTTGTAAAAAAAGAAAGCCAGGTAATGTTTTAAAAAAAGAGCTTAATGTATATTAGACCGGGTCGCGAAAAAAAATTTCCAATGTCGAGGGCAAATATTAAAGATCACCTCGAGACAACTTAAAAAAAAAATTTTTTTTCCTCCCCCACCCCCGGAAAAATAGCCGAAATTGTTTTTTTAGCACTGCTTTTTTGTTTGTGGCTCAATCGTTAAATCAAAGGCATCGGTGTATAGGTCTTGACGAGTACTACATTTGTCCTATAGAATCAAGAACATTTTGCTTTGGAAGTATATAGTTTTATTCAAAAACAAAAAAGTTACGTATGAATAGATGTATTTACAGCATCAAGACTAATATTTTTTCCTGTTGTTTGCATTATTTCAGAAAACTATTGCATACTTATTAGCGTTTGGAAAAAAAATTAAATACAAGTTATTGCATACTTTTTAGCGCAAACAGTGTTTTCAAACATGCGGATGAAGTTATTCAGCGTCATGGGGACCGACCCGGTCTAATGTATATGAAGCTTATGGTAACAGAACAACCAACTTGGAAAATGTAATAACCATTAGGCCCACATCAACTGAAAGCGAACGTGTGTTTTCTGTTGCGGGGAATATAGCAACAAAAATAAGAAATATAATGTCTGATGAACTGTTAAATGCTCTTATAATATTGAAATATTTTTTTTTTACAAAAAAAATAATTGAAAGCTTTGTTTTTATACATTAAGCAATGTACAAATTGCAATGTAAGATCTCATAATTTAAACTTTTGAATTTTTATTTGTTTTGTTTATACTAATGATTTTTGAAATTTGGAATGCAAACTTTTATCCTCAAAGCGGAGGTTAAGTTCTAAGATGAGCCCGATCGGTCAAAAACTACTCCCACCTCCCATACAAATTCCCCTTTTTTGGGGTCTGTCCCTGCGATTACAGCCGTAGTTTAAGGGCAATCAAGCTGAAATTTTGTATGTGAGCTTCCCTACACTAAGCGGAGGTTAAGTGGTAAGATGAGACCGATCGGTCAAAAACTACTCTCACCTCCCATACAAAATCACTCTTTTTGGGGGTGTATGTATGTCAGTCCCCGCGATTACAGCAACAATTTAAAAGCAATCAAGCTGAAATATTGTACACAAGTTTTGCTGCCCTAAATGGAGGTTGAGTTCTAAGATGAGCCCGATCGGTCAAAAAGTACTCCCACCTCCCATACAAACTCCCCCTTTTTGGGGTCTATCCCTACGATTACAGCTGTAGTTTAAGAGCAATCAAGCTAAAATTTTGTATGCAAGCTTTCCTACTCTAAGCGAAGGTTGAGTAGTAAGATGAAACCGATAGGTCAAAAATTACTCCCACCTCCCATACACAATCCCTCTTTTTGGGGGTGCCGGTATGTCAGTCCCGCGATTAGAGTAGTAATTTAAGAGCAATCAAGCTGAAATAATGTATGCAATCTTCCCTACTCTAAGCGGAGGTTAAGTATTAAAATGAGACTGATCGGGCAAAAACTACTCTCACCTCCCATACAAAATCCCTCTTTTTGGGGGTGTCCGTATGTCAATCCCCGCGATTACAGTAGTAAATTAAGAGCAATCAAGCTAAAATATTGTATGAAAGCTTTTCTGCTCTAAGCGGAGGTTGAGTATTAAAATGAGAACGATCGGTCAAAAACTACTCTCACCTCCCATACAAACTCTTGAGCTGAAATTGTATATGTGAGCTTTTATCCTATAATAGGAGCTTACGTTGTAAGATGACCAATATCGGACTAATACTTCTCCCACCTTCCATACAAATTCCCCCTTTTTGGGGGTGTCCGTCTGTATATCCCTATAGTTTATGAGCTTTCAATTTGAAATTTGGTATGTAAGCTTGTGTCCAGAAGCAGAGGTTAAGTTCTAAGATAGGCATGATCGGATTTAAACTACTCCCACATCCCACACAACTTCCCATTTTTGGGGAGTTACAAAATTCATAAAATCGAATAAAATCTATACAAAATTACTGACAAAATGGATGTGTGAAGCTAAAAGTAACGTCCACTTCTCACCAACTTCCCTGTTTTGTTGTACAAAGTTTAATAAAATATAGTTGTAGTGCAAATAACCAGTTTTACCACCATTTTTGCAAATGGTGAAGGGTATCTGAGCTTCGGCATAGCCGAAGATAACCGCCTTACTAGTTTTTTTTACTTTCAAAACT
This sequence comes from Muscina levida, assembly GCA_964034835.1. Taxonomy (NCBI): domain Eukaryota; kingdom Metazoa; phylum Arthropoda; class Insecta; order Diptera; family Muscidae; genus Muscina; species Muscina levida. Next base: position 64,365,946 of record OZ035880.1, on the reverse strand, counting down.
TAAAAAGGTAATTTTGTAACTTTTTAAAAATACCCGGGAATTTGAAAAAAAATTCTCCCGGGAATTTTAAAAGTTCCGAAGAAGTTCCGCGAGAACTATCAAAATAACTATTCTTCTACTATAGCGCAACCATACGGTAAATAAAGAAATGAAGTTCGATCGATATAAAGGATTATTAAATGGGACCAAAACCTTATTATTTACATATTATATTTCTCACTACTCCTTGGTTCTCGTGTCAAGTAAAAACTATTTGTTTCCGCCCGGGTTCGAACCGGGGACCTTGTGCGTGTGAAGCACACGTGATAACCACTACACTACGAAAACAGTTATCACTTATTATACCGAAAATGCCGATGAATGCATAATGCATATGCACATATTAAGATTAAATAGTAATCAGTAAGACAATAATTAAATGTAATTTTTGTGTGTCAAAGCATTAAATCATCATTGCAATCTTCGTAGCCGACACAATCAACATCGTCTTGTGACAATAATCATGATAGGTTTTAAGTTTCTCACCAACATGGCAGTGGATATTTGTTGTTATAAAACATTTGCTTCATCGCTCAAGTCCAATATTCACTGGAACAACAATCAAGCAATAATTTTCCCAGTAGTAATGTATCAAAAGAATAATCATAAGTTTACTCATAAAGTTAAGTAACCATTTTTTAATCATGATGCGATTGCTGTACATTCGTATTTGAGAATTTTTATTAACTTGGTAAAATAACTAATATCGAATGCAGCTAAATTTTTTAAATTTATCCAAATCATTGGATCTATAACTGTTTTTTAGTATTGAAAAAACTTCCAAAAATGTCTAAATAATATTAAATTTTTTTTGGTAAATTGGAGCCTCCAATTTGAGATATCTTATTCTTATTTGGCAGCAGCAACAGATAGATAGTTCGTCACACCAAGCTCTGTTAACAGCTCTTTCACCTGGTCCATCCAACGAAGTTTTGCGTCGCCCATCGATTTTAATGTTGAGGACCTTTCGAGAGGAACATTTTTATTCTGCCAAGCCAGCGCATTCGGTATATTTGAACGCGCTTGACTATGTTGATGTCGTCATACAGCTTATGGTTCCTTCGACGACGTCGTTAACGATGATGTGTCAAAATATTTTGAAAGTATTTTTTTTTTCGAATACTTCCAGTATGGATTGATCCTTTGTGTTTTTTACCCAGGATTCCGGGCTGTAGACTAAAACAGGTAGGATCAGTGTCTGGTAGAATAGGATTTTTTTTCGTCGAGAGAGAGCTTTGTCATCAGCAGCGGTTTACGACCAATGACAGTATTATTTTTGTTTGCCGCGAAGCCAAGGTAGACAAAATCATCTACCACCTTAATGTTATAGTTGTCAAAGTTCAAGCAGCGCCCTACACGGGTGGACTCTTTGTTCGTTTAAACAAATATTCTGGTTATGCACTTCTTTATCACCAGACCCACTTCTGCCGACTGCTTCTCAATGCTTGGAAAGGCCGCAGTAACAACCCGCAGCTCTCGGCCAATAATATCTATATGCGAGTAGCATGTGACTTTTATTAAAGATGGTATCAGTCGTGTTTACTGCAGACATCTGCATGACTATCTCCGTTATGATGTTATAGAAATTGCATGAGACTGAAGACTTTGTGACACTCATTGTTATGCCGCAAAGTCGTATTAGCTTCGCGGGGATACCAACCTCATACATATAATCGTATTATTTCGTCGTATCGGACTGTCGAATACAGCTTCGTAAATGATAAATAGACGGTAGGTGTCGATTTGAATTTCTTGAGTTTACTCCAAGATTTGTCTTAGTGTGAATTTTTTGGTCGGTCGTGTATTAACCAGGTCTAAAGCCACACTGATAAGGTCCAATCAGGATCGCTAGGATGGACTTTAGTCTTTCACATAATATAGTAGACAAGATTTATATGCGATGGGTGAAAGGTTGATTCCGTGATAGTTAGTACTCACACATAGATGGCCTTTCTTAAGCACACGATATGGAACATTCAGATTCATTTAGTCAAAACGTGTTTATGAGCTGGTGCTTGCACTTTGCCAACTCATCGCCACCGGCCTTATAAAACTCAGCGGGAAACCATCGGCTCGCGCATATTTGTTGTTTTAAAGGCGTGCAATTGCCGAGCAGATCTCCTTTTTACTCTGTGATGGACTATCAACTCCGTTGTCGATGATTGGCGTTATTTCGTCACTAATGCTGCCTTCGGTAACGAGCAGAGATCGACTGTGTTCCCTCTATATTTGCAGCACAATTTGAGTGTCCGTGGCAAGATTTCCATCTCCGTCCTTATAGGTGGGGATCCAAGTTAAAAAAACTCTGTTTTGTACATTTTGGTAGAACTTCACTTTCTTCTCTATCCCTTTCCATATACGATTTTTTTCGCCTGAAGAGGCGTTTCATTTCCCTTCTCTACTCATTATTTCGTTCCGTCACAGCACGCTTAACCATTGCCTGCATTTTGTCCTTGTATGCAGCATCCATTTCCTTAGACATTTCCGACATTCAACATAGTACCAGGGCTTGTTTGAGCGTGGTTTTTCATAACCCAGTACGGTCGTCGCGGCAGTTGTCATACCATTCGCAATATGCTACCACTGTGTGTCGGGAACATCAGAACAAGGGGTGTTTGTGTAAAGTAATTGAGAGAGTTTGTTGGAGAAGGCATTGGCTATTCCGGTGGAAAGCAGCTTTCTTATGTCCAGCTACGTTTTGCGTTTAGTTATGGGCGTTTTTGGAACTAGGACGTCCTTAACGCTTGACACAAGCTTTCCATCACATAACACGTGATCAATTTGTTTTCTTGTCTTTTGATCAGGGGATATCCATATTGCCTTGTGGATATCTTGGTGCGGTAATCAGTCCAAATCCGTCATCAAAGTGATCTTGAGTAGACTGAATTTTCCGAAAATCTCCCAAAAAAATTTTAATGTCCTGGGCTAGGCAGCAGTTGTATATTTTATCCAGACGATCATAGAATCCTTTTTTGATATCATCGTCTTTTGTCAGGTCGTGCGGATAATGGCTACTCGGTCACTTATAGGGTTAAACAGCGAGACCAGATTTCGAAGTCTCTTGCGGACAATGAACCCACATCAAAATTCGTGTCTTTCTGCTTGGCAGATGTAAAAGAAGTCACAGTTCTTTCGTCGTCTGCATCCCTGTCCCGTCCATCGCTTTTCCTGTATGGCGGTGATGTCAGCCTTGTGTTTGTCGAGGATATCCGCCAATTGGATATATGCGCTCGGACATTCCAGGTGCATATCCTTAAATCATGGTCCTTATGACGTTGTCGGGGGTTCTTGTTTTTCCTTTTCTTCCTTTTTTCATACTTATTGTTTTTGTTTAAGGAGAGTGGCTTATTAGGCCTCCGCGCCGTTTCTAGTTTTTTGAGGCTGCAAAAGCCGCGAAGACAGGCTTTGTGTTGAGCTTCAAAAACTTCTGTTACCTACTTCTACCTAAGCCTTATCGGCGGAAGCATACCAGTTAGGTTTCTCTGCGACGGGTAATCACTCACTAATGTATGTGTAAATGAATTAAAATATGAAATTTATATGATAAAGTTTACAAAGTGATTACATTTGATTTTTAAAGCAGATGTTGCAATCATCAATGGCAATTATAACAAAGCCAATTTAATTCGGAAGATGGCAGGTGGAAGTATTGCAGCAAAACGTCATTTCTCAATCGCTGTTTCATGCAAACTAGTTGGTAATTAGTGCGATTGCTATCCGCTACTATTTTCGATCTAAAATGTTATTTAGTGATTAACAAAACGACCATCTCCTTACCTACTAAGATTATGTACAAGAGCACCCATATTAGCGATCTAAGGATCAATGTGAACGCGCAATAAATCAGATAAACACTTATGCTTACTGCCCACACTCAACGGGCAAGCTGATCTCGTGTCGAACAAAGTGTGACAAAATCAGTGGAAATTCTTGTGGTGGCCGATGCTTCAAACTGTCATGCGCTTATCTCTGAAAATCCATAAAAATCAAATAAATTCAAATGCATCTGGTTGTTTAGAGGTAGGTATGTTGGTGGTTGGTGGTGGTGCGGCCAGTAATTTGCATTTAATTCAATTAATAACGTCGCGATACGGACCCACAGTGAATGCCATAATCTTGACGCAATGGAAAGTGCGCTTTGGCGTAGACCAATTTGCCTCCAGTTGTTAATAAAAGTTATGTACATTAATTACCGCTAATGGGATAATCAATCTCTATTGATTTGCTTTCGATGAGGAAAGCAAAACAAAATGCAGTAGACATCGTAAGGGGCAGAAAAATTAAATAATAGCAATAATAAAATTATAAGAAGATACATAAAATTAAGATAAGAATGAAATTTATAACAACTTCGCTGCTACGGATAGAAAATATGTAGAAAATGACAAATTACTGAGCTGTGATGACGTCTAGTACATAGGACAAGCGTTTGGTCCACGTTGTGATAGCCATTGGTGTTGCTGTTCAATAATGTCGCCAGGAAAACGACACTTTGTGGCACAGTGTGGTGGGATGGAAAAAGTGCTGACAATTATTCGCGAAAAACACTACATGTTAATATCACATTCGTTGGTTTAGAAACTTTTTTAGCCAAATAAAAAAAAAAACGTAATGTAAACTATAAATTATATGTTGATAGATGTCGAATATTATGTTACTTTTAGAACACGTATTCCCAGGGAAAGACCACTTTACATGCTTTCAGCGGTAGGATGCGTTTAAGGAAGTATGTAGCAGAAGTTACTAACGCTCAACCTAACTGCTCTCTAGGTGTCGTTGGCCGCTCCAAAAAAACTATAATAAAAGATGGTGGCCTATGAAGCCCCTCCCCTTAAATAAACAAATTACTATGAAATCATATTGACGAGTGCCCTAATGCTGACGAACCCAGCAAACAAAAAAAGGGACTTTGATTTAAGGATATGAACCTGGAATGTTTGAACTTACTACAAATATGGGGCCTCAATCCAATTGGCGTAAGTCCTTGTCAAATGTAAGCCTAACATTACCGCCGTACAGAAATATCAATGAATAGGATAATGTTGCACACGACAAAAGGGAGAATAAAATATCTGGCGTTGTGGTTTACCAATGAGACGGAATAGCCACTAACCGCATCACCGCGAAATATTTTTACATTACGCCGATTTGTGTACACGTCCCGGGGAGGAAACTAATGATGGTCTGGCAGATTTTAATGCAGAAATAGTAAGGGAAGATGCTCTAGGTTCAGCAATCGGAAAATTCAGTCTACACAACAACACCTCCGATAACGGATTCAAACTGGTAAGATTCTTGTCCTTTGAGAGAACGACTTAAAATAAGAGGAAGAAAACGAAACGCCTCTTTAGGCAAAAAAAAACCTTTATGGAGGAGAAGAGAGCGAAAATATCGAAAAATATTACGATGGAGGGAAAGACCGAAAAAGTTGCGAGGTAAAAGTTATGGAACCGGCGTCTTGATTTATAAAGGCAGACGAAGCGTGCTGCAAATATAGAGAGCAAATTGCTGTAAACTGCTAGTTACCGTAGACAGCGCAGGTGAAGAAAACACGTCATGTATCGATTATGGAGTAGATTGTCTACCATCGAGCTTATATAAGATCTGTACGATAATATCACCGTTTTATAATTCACGAGAGTTTTACATGAGTCTTGCGGAGAAGGCCTAACCCACGGTGTGAGCATATTACAATGCCCCCCCTGGGGTAGCCTAAGCCAGCTTGAGCTCTCTAGGAATAGGAGTCGACAGTTTTGAGAGCAAGGTACCGCAATTTTTGGCTCTTTCTTCCAGCCAGAAAGTACCAAAATTTGGTGTGACAGTATGGGTCACCAATTCTGCTATTCTATGGGTCTGTGGCAGCCGGCGGCAAAGCAACTCCACTTTCGAGCCCGATGACTCTACCAGCGATTTCGGTATCAACCACAGCCCGCGTGATGATTTCAAAAGGGAGCCTACAACCACCGATCAGGCGGGAACAAGTCCCAGGCTTCCTGATCCCCAAACTACCGGCCACACTTACCGGCGGAAGTTTCGCATTTCGCAAAAAGAGTTAAGACTGAAACTTTTACATTGCTGTTACAATACTTTCATTCAATACCCCAAGCAGGTAAATCGATCGATACTAGATTGCAACGATGTAGTAACCTCACCGGTGGGAGCCGCATAGAGTTCCAGACCTCTTCCGCTCGACGACGGTGAACGGCAACCATATGTTTGTTAGGTTGGGCCCCGTCTGAACCCCTGTGAGATTAATAAGACACAGATGATAAGGGACACTGTAGACTTTGCACGTGTATATTCCATGCCACGCATGGTACTCGATGCGCCGTTTGACAACCCTAAACATCCCGTTCCTGGGGTTGCAATATCTGCCTAATCATGGTCTGCAGACCCGTTTCAACAACTATCTCCAAATAGCTCTACGTCATGCAAACAGTCTAGAAGCAAACTACCGTGCTCTAGCCAACGCTCCTGGAGTAGAGAGCATCTCACTCATACTCCACTCATTGCCTATTTTAGTTATCGCTAATCCCTAGAGATACCTTGGTTGGTTGGTTGGTGTGCAGGCATCTATTTCTCCGAGGAGATCACTAAGGTCCATATATTCCCATTGTGACACCCGTTGGGCATTTACGCCACCCCTTCAACCTACGCTATCAGCGCGTGTGCTGCCTGATTGCGTTGCCAGTTGTCGATTAGGAATCTCTCAAGACTTAACAGGTATGATGTATGCTTCGCGTTGTATTTTGGCAAAGTCTTTTTGGCCTTTATACAGGTTTCTACATTCTTCCATCAGTCATTTGCAATTCTAAACGTTAGATTTCCAATGGTACTTTTACAGGTGGATATAGGGCAAAGTGCTACGTGTTCAACGTCACTTTCCTGCAGGGCAGAGTCCTGTCGGTCCTCTTCGTCCGCTCTGCAGTTGCCCTCAATTCCGCTGTGTCCAGGTATCCACGTAACCAGAACTCTGTTATTTCTGGATATATCATTAAGAGATTTCCGGCAGGCACTGACCACTTTCGATTTGATGTCGCAGGGCTTTAACGAGTTTATCGCCGCTAGACTATCCGTGAACAGGAGAATATCCTCCTGTCATATTTTCCTCACGTTGTTCACGTCCGCGGCTAGACAGACATGTGCACGAAGCGCGATCGGACAGAGTTTTCCAATGCAGAAAGGCATTGAGGGACCAAGATCCAAGTGGGTGCCCAATTATTGTGGGATCAGCCTTTTTACTCATCGCAAACAAGGTCCTGTTGAGTGTGGCATGTTGAAGACTAGATCCCATCTTAACGAACCTGATTGGACCTTATGAGGGTAGCTTTAGATCTGGTATATACATAATCGACTTTATATTCACATTGGGAAATACTTTTGAAAATCAGATCAACACATTTCATGATTTTGTCGGCTATAAAGCTGTCTTCGAAATCCTGATACAGCAGTAATTATTTGAGTTTCAGGGTTTGAATTTAGTGAAGATATTTAATAAAAGTCACATGCGTACTTTGATGATATAGATGTCCTTTGCCAAGTACTGCGGTTTGCAAGCATACGACTGAACTTTGGCGTGAACTTTGACAACTATATCGAAATTTTGCAAATCGCTGGTACTATGGGCTAAGAAGCTTTTTAATGACAAAGCACTCTGTCCAAAAACAAGCATTCAATAAAACGTCATTGAATGGACCAGATTAAGGAGTTGTTATGTAAACTTGGTGTGACGAACTATCTACGGAGTGCAAAAGACCGAATTTGTATTTTATACACAGTCCTTGATTAATAGAATATACAAAAAATGTAAAAATTGGTATACTTATTAAGGGTTTTGCATTTAATTTGATTATTTATTTATGCTCCGAAATAAGACTAAAAGTCAGTACTCGGTCTCCAAATCGCATTAGCCACTAAAGTCAACATAGGTCAATTAGAGTCTTAAAATGCAGTTGGTATTCATGAGCCTTTTAAGTAAAAGACGAGATGGTTTAAGTTTTAGTCAACTTTATTCTTCGTTTTCCAATTGAAGACTGATACAATAGGTACACAAGTTTGAGCTTAGGTGCGACCAAGTAAAATCTTTTAAGTAGTCTAGTATGGAATTTAAAGAAACATAAAACATTTAAAATATCACATTTAAGTAAGACTGACAAACTATCAGTTACTCGATTAAGCTTTACATTACTTGTTTCAAAATTAGAAAATACATAAAATAATAATGGTTATATTAAGCATAAACAACAGGCGCTACAAAAACATTAAATTTTTACCCACTGTGCATTCAGTAATTTATAACTGACAACTGCCGTGAACCAGCCGCAATTAAAACGTTCATAAATTTTGAAAATTACAGTATTTATTGCGATTTTTACAAATTGTTTATTTACTCTTAGTTCTTAAATGCCATTCGTTACGACCATGCTAAATAAAACGTCCACAGTTCATGTGACAAGTCCGCATTATATTAATGGTGAATAAGTCCGTATGTCTGTCTCTCTGTCTACCTTGGCTGGGACACTTAAGTGGTTAAACATTTATGATAATATCGTGAGATTTGCCGCAGATTGAATTCAGCCTGGTACCACAACTCTTTGTCTTCTCAGTGGTCGGGAATTCTCACTCCCACACCGGAATATCCAAAGAAGTGACAAATGCTGTCATAATTCTTTAGAAGAAACATGTAGCCACCGCAAATCGAATATTCCAGCGAAGATTGGAAATCATTGGCGGCGCATTAAGAAACGCTGAATGCATTTTAATTCAATCATAAATTCTGGCACTAACTCCCAGCGACAGTTGAACAAAAAAAATACGTTAATATCAATTGGGTTATGAAGTGACATAAGTTAAATGGCAATTTGAATATTGTCCATATGAATATTTCAGTGCTTCAGGTAGTTTGGAATTCAAAGAAGCCTTCGTTCGGTGACGCCAATTAAAAATAATAAAATTTCTTAATTTTGCTGACAGCCTAACTGTTATTACATAATAATTCATTATGAATTCTCCGCCCAAGCAATAATATGTTTATTAAATTCCCATAAATATCAATCAATTATCTTATTGAAATGTTGTAAATTCTTTAAAACTGAATTGGTTTAGATTTATGCGATAAAAATAAATTTTGTACATGTCGCGCAGAGGAGAAGTCAATTGCATTTATAAATATGTATTACATATTATTCGAAAAGAATATTGAGTATGAGAAACAGAAATAAACGAGCAAAAAAAATTCAGAAAATAGGCTCACATTGAAAAAATATATTAAAATAAACTAAACTGTTACATGTTTCACAAAGAAAATTTTAATTAAAAATCGAAAAAATTTTAATTATTGACCCAATGGGCGGAGTGGGCGTGTCAAAACTGTTTTTTAGAGGTAGAGAGATAAAATTTGATACCCTGATAGTACTCGACAACACGAATATGAATATGCAGACGAAATTTTAATTTTTGACCCATGGGCGGAGTGAGCGGAGTCGGCAGTTCAAACCTTTTTTTTAGAGCTAGGGAGATACAATTTGATACCCTGATAGTACTCGACAATACGAATTTGAATATGCAGACGAAATTTTAATTTTTTATCAGTGGGCGGAGAAGGCGTGGCAAAACTTTTTTTAGAGCTTGAAAGATACAATTTGATACCCAGATATTGCTCGACAACACGAATATGAATATTCAGACGAAAATTTTAATTGTTGACCCAATTGGCGGAGTGGGCGTGGCAAAACTTTTTTTTAGATCTAAAGAGAAAAATTTGATACCCAGATAGTGCTTTACAACAAAAATATGAATATGCAGAGGAAATTTTAATTTTTGACCCAATTGGCGTATTGGGCGTGGATAAACTTTTTTTTAGATCTAGAGAGATGCAAGTTGATACCCTGATAGTATTCGACAACAAAAATATTAATTTTTTGACCCAATGGGCGGAGTGGGCGTGCCAAAACTTTTTTTTCGAGCTAGGGAGATAAAATTTGATACATAGATAGTACTCGACAACACGAATATGAATATGCAGATTTAATTTTAATTTTTGACCCAATGGGCGAAGTGGGCGTGTCAAAACTGTGTTTTAGAGGTAGAGAGTTAAAATTTGATACCCTGATAGTATTCGACAACACGAATATGAATATGCAGACGAAATTTTAATTTTTGACCCAACGGGCGGAGTGGGCGTGGCAAAACTTTTTTTTAGAGATAGAGAGATACAATTTGATACCCAAATAGTACTCGACATCGCGAATATGAATATGCAGACGAAATTTTAATTTTTTATCAGTGGGCGGAGAAGGCGTGGCAAAACTTTTTTTAGAGCTAGAGCAATACAATTTGATACCCAAATAGTACTCGACAATGCGAATATGAATATGCAGACGAAATTTTAATTTTTGACCTAATGGGCGGAGTGGGCGTGGCAAAACTTTTTTTCGAGCTAGGGAGATACAATTTGATACCATGATAGTACTCGACAATACGAATATGAATATGCACACGAAATTTCAATTTTGACCCAATGGGCGGAGTGGGCGGTTCAAACCTTTTTTTAGAGCTAGAGAGATACAATTTGATACCCTGTTAGTACTCGACAATACGAATATGAATATGCAGACGCAATTTTATTTTTTGACCCAATGGGCGGAGTGGGCGTGGCAAAACTTTTTTTAGAGCTAGATAAACAATTTGATACCCAGATAGTACTAGACAACATGAATATTAATATGCAGTCGAAATTTTAATTGTTGGCCCAATGGGCGGAGTGGCCGTGGCAAAACTTTTAGAGCTAAAGGGATAAATTTTGTTACCCAGATAGTACTCGACCACACAAATATGAATATGCTGACAAATTTTAGTTTTGGACCCTATAGGCACATTGGTTATGGCAAAACTGTATGACATAAACAATATGATACATACATACAATTTGATATGATACGACAACACAAATATGAATATGCAAACAAAATTCTAATTTTAGATCAATGGGCGGATTCAACGTAACCAATTTGTCTTATAACGCTAGAGGGACATTTTCTGACCAAATTTTTATTTTTAATCAGGGGGTGGAGGACGTGGCAAAACTGTATTTTATCTCTAAAAATATAATATTTCATACACATATAGTATTTGGTACTACAATGACAAATTTGCGGAGGAAATTTTACTTGTATTTTAGCCCTCGAGAGATGCAATACAATAAATAGATAATACTATGCGCAACAATCACAAAAGTTCAATCAGTGGGCGGATGGTCATAGTGAGATACAACATTCGACACAGTAAAACGTTGTTGATTGAACTGGTTTGGGAGTTACTTGGGGTAACGAATTGTTTACCGAGGGCATAAGATCAACGCTTACAATTATCCTATTAAGAAATCAAGCCAAACATATTATTATCGAGTTAAGGAAACGTTGCCAAAGTATGTTTTTAAGTGGCATATGCAGAGCTTTTCTAACTATGAGCCAATTTTAATTTATATTTGTGTATTAAGTTAATTTTGTAATATTAGTTCATTATGCAATAGCGAAGCATTGCCGGCTCCACTAGTTTACCATAAAATTGAAAGTGTATTTTGGGGAACCACCGAACTATGCAAGTGACAACTGGAATCATTACCACCCCTCAGTTTGCCTTTGCATATCGCGGTATGTACCGTGTTTACTTCTCTAAATGTATTAGAAAATTTTATTGAAGAAGAAAAGTGGAAAAATGTACTTCAACCCAAAATATCTAAATACTACAAAAAAAAAATTTTAAAAGGAACAAGATTGTTATTTTTCTATATAGCGAATTTTCTTTATAGCGAAGTAAATATTCAGTCCCGTGGAATTCGTTATATAGAGTTTCGACTGTATATCTTTTTTGTAAGTCCATTGAATTCCGTTATATTTTGTGTAAGATGTGTGTCACTCTGAAATCAATTTGGACTATATCGGCCGACCAATTCTGGTATCTCCCATACAAAATGATTTATTTTTTCAAAATTATAATTTCTTCTATATACAGTCGAAACTCTCTATAACGAATTCCAAGGGACTTGATATTTACTTCGCTATAAAGAAAATTCGCTATATAGAAAAGAACAAAAATTAAACACAGGAAAATTCCAAATTGCTTAGAAATTTCTTTTTTGAAGTTTTTCCTTTTCAACGTCTTTTATGGTCAATAACTTTTGCGCGGAGTCATTTTACAACTTACTACCGCGATATGCAAAGGCAAACTGATAGCGACTGCAAGAAATGAGAGAGATGGTAATGATTCCAGTTGTCACTTGCACAGTTCGGTGGTTCCACAAAATACACTTTCAATTTTATAGTAAACTAGTGGGCCCGGCAATGCTTCGCTATTGCATATCCCGTTATATTGGATGTCCCGTTATATTGGAATACAGAGAGTTATTTAAAGAATTTTTTTAAAGGTTTTCCCATGGACGTACGCAGGTATCTTAAAAGAGTACACAAAGTTGTTTATCATCGATTGATAATATATTATTTTTAACTTCTTGTAAGCGCGGAATACCTTGTGTTATCGAATATTGCCATTTTCACCCCCTAAATGTAGAAAAATCAATGTGTAGCCTATGTTACTCGCGGGGTTATTCGGAAGATTCCCTGAAAATTTCATCAAAATCGGTCCAGCTGTTTTCGAGTCCATACGTTACATATATACACACATCCTGTTTTATATACACTGTGGTGCAAAAATGAGCCAATGTTTTAAACAAGGTATGTTATTAAATATTTTTTATACTTTTTATTGTATTATTTTCAAACCTTTTGCTAAATTTAAAATATGCATCTGTAAAATATGTAAAGCAATAACAAAAATAAAACTTACATTACTGTAAGTATATAAAAACAAAACATTTTCAAAATCAGACCATTGGCACACTTTTGCTCCAAGGTTTTTCTTATCTAAATTTAATAATTAGGCCTGCATATTTTTACTTTCTTCAAATGATCTACCCTAATTGGCGTATATTGACAAAGTTGAGCAACATAATATACAGGAATTTTGGTTTCATTCAGCCAGAACCCACTCCCACAGCTAATTAACGCTTTTCGACGCTCTTTCGTTTTAGCCTGCCCGTGTATTAGGTAAGCCCATAGATTTTCGATCGGGTTCAGATCTAGACTTTCCAGTGGCCACTCCCAGACCCCAAACACCTGAGAACTAAACCGTTCCTTGACAATTTTTACAGAATGTTTTGGGTCGTTGTCATATTGGCAGACGACATTCTCTGGTCTATCTGGAATTTGGCTAGGGCTATGGGGCAAATTGTTTTGCAAAATGCTAAGAAATTCTTCCTTTCGCATTATTCCATCGATTAGTATAAGTGGTCCCACACCATCTGGGGTTGCACATCCCCATATCATAATAGAACCGCCTCCGTGCTATATGGTTTGAGATTGGCACCTGGTGAGTATTTGTTTTAACTAATACAAATTAAATATATGATTAACTTGTTGGTCGTGTGGTCAGATGAGACCAAAATTAATAGATACCAATCGGTTGTGGAGGTTGTTTATTGGACCAATTGATCAAACACACCAAATCCAGCTCTTGTATCACAAACCATTAAGCACGGAGGCGGTTCTGTTATGATTTGGGGATGTGTAACCCCAGATGGTGTGGGACTACTTATACGGATCGAAGGAACAATGCGAAAGGAAGACTATCTTCGCATTTTGCAAGATAATTTGCCCCATAGCCCTGGCCAAATTTCAGGTAGACAAAAAAATGTCGTCTGCCAATATGACAACGTTCCAAAATATTCTGTAAAAATTTCCAAGGAATGACTTAGTTCTCAGGTGTTTGGGGTCAGGGGTAACCACGGCAGAGTCCAGATCTGAACCCGATCGAAAATCTGTGAGCTTACCTAAAACGTGGCCTGACAGAAACGAAAGAGCCCCGAAAAGTATAAATGAGCTGTGGGAGTGGGTTCCGGCTGAATGAAACAAAATTCCTGTATATTATGTTGCTCAACTTTGTCAATATACGCCAAATAGGGTGGATCATTTGAAGAAAGTAAAAATATGCAGGACTAATTATTAAAATTTGATAAGAAAAACCTTGGAGCAAAATGTGCCAATGGTCTGATTTTGAAAATGTTTTGTTTTTACATACTTACAGTAATGTAAGTTTTATTTTTGTTATTGCTTTACATATTTTGCAGATGCATATTTTAAATTTAGCAAAAGGTTTGAAAAAAATACAATAAAAAGTATAAAAAATATTTAATAACATGCCTTGTTTAAAACATTGGCTCATTTTTGCACCACAGTGTATATAGATAGATAGATAAACGATTCAAAGCATCAGTCTCTGCTTGTGCGTTGTAAAAGCAACAAAGTACACACCGAGCTTAACTTAACAATTACTTAACTACAAATTATTTCAATAAATTCGTTATATGGAAATTGATAACGCTTTAATCTTGAAGTTACGGTCGCAAAAATGCTCCGTTATAAGGAAATATTCGCTATAGGGAAATTCGTTATATGGAGATTTTAATACACTCAAAATAGACCCAAAACACAGTGTTCTTATAATTGCTTCGCAATAAAGAAAACTTCGTTATATAGGAGTTCGTTATAGAGAGTTTCGACTGTATTCCAAACGAAAAACTCGAGGATATTTGAATTTGGTTCGTTTAACTATCTTCTAATATTAGACAAATACTGAGAAAACCGAAGCATTTGCCACACTCGTTTTGTAACCGCCTATACAAATGACCGAATTCACTCTTATAGTTTTACTTAATTTTTTCTATGTAGGTGTACTGAATTCAGTCATATTTTGTGCAAAATATAAGCTTATTGAAATTTGACTCAGGAATGAATCTGGACTATATCGGCCGACCCCTTCTGGTACCTCCTATACAAAATAACCTATTTTTAGAAAATTTAAAATTACCCCACCATTTTTTGCTTCTATTTTTTTATTATAACTCCGAAACTACTACGCCGATTGCAACGCAATATATAAACGGATTAAAGGTTATATAAATTTAAATTTTTTAAGTTTATTTTAATAATATCGAACTAACCCTCTTTGAGTTACCATTAATTAGTTGGAGAAAAAATTTAAAAATATTCATAATTTTACTTAAATTTTTTTTTTTTAAAACTTCTTCATATAATTTAAAATTTCGACCATATACTGGAACCACAATACATCAACATTATATAGTGGTTTTTGAAGAGTATGAAGTTATGGCAGGAAAAAGTCCAAATCCAAGCGCGAAATAAAAAATTAATAGAGACCAGTTTACTTCTAGAATAATTTATTACACAACTGGTTTTTGAATTGTTATTAAGAAAATACGAAATAATTCAGAAATTTTACTCAGAGTACGATTTTGTAAAGATATTCTTAGATAAGGAAACGCTTCGATTGCATCGCCTAGTTTTTTTTATAAAATTCTTTACTAAACCAAGTTTAATATGTAATAGCGACAAAATCGATTCTCTCGAACCCCTGCAGACCAGACATATTAGAAACAATCTTTAAGTCTGTAGTCACCTTTCGACTAGTGAATCGCATATGAGTATAATTTGGATCCAGCTCACGCACGCTCATCTAGGAAAGAACGGTGGTTTTTGCACGCTGATGCACGAACATATTTTTCCTATTTACCTGAACCTGAAAAAAAAATAATGAATTAAAATTAAATATATATTTGGCAACAAATGCGGCCAAAGTAATGGACCAATTGTCATTATAATATGTGCCAGTTGCAATGACAATGATCTAAGGCAAGAAATAAAAAAAATATAACTGAGATAATCGAATTTTGTGATTTTCTTTGACTAGTTCTTTAATTTTCAGGAGTCGGAGTTTCTAATTTTTAGAAAATGTACCGTTACATTCTTCGTTTTATGCACAACCGAATTGTCTTCACTATTCTTAAGCTACGCACAGACGATTGCCAGATCTTACAATATTGCCCGAAAAATGTTCAGAAAATGTCCAACAACCGTGTGCACTTTAAATTTTTGTATCGCAACGTTTGCAGAAAAAGCATTGCCATTACATTGTAAAACAACAATATTGTCCGGCATCCGATAATACTGTGAACCGCAAAATGTTGCCACTATAATTGAAAACACATTTAATTTGCAGATGTGCGAAGTTTATGCATCTGCCAAATTTATCATTTGCTGAGAAATATTTATATTGGCAACACTGTCCAAGTCAGTACATTGCAGGTACATAAGCATATTTGACAAAATTGGAAGATCTGGCAACCGTTTATACTGGTTTTTAACCACGAAGTAATAAAGACATACGTTATGTTACTGACGTTATGTGACAAATATTCCCATAGCTGTGAAATGTTTAAAAAAATGTTTGATCGAGCCATTATTTTATTTGCGAAATTAGGGAATATTATAAAGTTTATATGCCACTAATTGTTGACCACTAATGTTAAATTAGAACGCCAATAAAATAAAATCAAAATTTTGCTGATAACTGATAATTTTTTACTATTATCGCAGCAAATTGTTGTTGTAACTCAAATTTGTAAATATAATATTAAAATTTAAAAATGGCGAATAGCACAAGAATGCAATTTTTCAGTCCCTTAAATCAACACGGATACTAAGAAAAGCTTTAGACATTTTAATTTAATAAAGTATTAAGTATTCGTTTTTACTAATACAAGGCAGAAACTATTTTTGTCAACTTTTAATTTTTCGATCACGGTTGACACTTCTGTAGAAATACCCATATACGTAATTCGTCCACGACCAAGTCTTGGACACATCGCCAAAGAATGGACGGCCGACACTAATATCTAGTATCTATGTTAATTCCCTGCATTCTAGTACAGTAGTATATTAATATCTTAGCAAAAGTATAATGATATGACTGATAACAAGTTTGCAATTTTGAGGCAAAAGCAGACATATGTGGCAAGTTAACTATATAAATATCTATATATTTGGTTGACTGACTGCTCACTCCCCAGCCCAAGCGGTTAAATCTAGAACCGTGAAATTTAGAATGTAGGTTTCTTTTATGACGTATGCGCTCAATATGAAGGGATTTTTGGAAATTCGAACTGCAAGGGGGTAAAATGGGTGGGCGCCGCCCCATACTGCTCGAATTTTGAAAAAGCTGTAGCTGTTAAACCATTATAGGTGCGGCATCGAGATTTGGTAACGTTGCACAGTGGGGTATTGGACCCCCAAAACGGCGATTAATTCAGGGAAGCATCCGATCTTAACCAAATTTGGTACAGACGATCTGTCTGTATGAAGTTTTGAAGAAATCGGTTCACATATACATATAGTCCCCATATATATGTCGAAGGTAGAAGTGTCTAACATGATGGAACATAAATTTTTTCGTATTTTTTTTTTAATTTTGGTATATATATATATATATATATATATATATATCATATTTATATGCCTTTCTTGTAATTTTCTGTATATTATGTTTTTACTATATGCTATGTGCGAAATTTTTTTTTTGGTTTATATGCTTATATGCGGTTTTTTTTACCAATTTTAGGATTGAATAGAAAGTAATACAATATTTTCGCAATTGAGCTATTTTTAATTCCATAGAATTGTAACTACAAATTATAAGCCGTATTAAATTTAAGTAAATTTATACAACATTTTCATCGATGATCGTAGTCATCGATGATCGTAGTCATCGCTTTCATCGTCTCTTAAATCTTCCTCACTATGATCAACATCTTCTTCAGACTGGTTTGTCGAAAGATTTGGTACAATTAGTAATTCTAAAGCGGATTTCGGAAGATTAACTTTTACCTTCGCATGTACTTTAATTATGCTGCTTATAATACATAGGATCAGAACTCAGTATTAATCTGTTGAAAATGACCCTGTTTGATTTTTCTCGGGTTGCTTTCTTTTTAAATTTTCTCTAAAGTTCTTGAAGTCCTTATTACGAGCTTCTGGAGCCTCCTCCGATAACTGGCCAATCATGGATATCTAATTTTGTGGATGGTTGGGGACATTTTATACCATGGGAACAGGTTAACCAAATGACGGGCTGTATCGTGCGCATACTCTTGAAATTTATCTATACGGACTTTATGACCACTGGACACAACTTTTAGCAATACATGCATTTTTTTGATTGGTTCTACATCTATTTTAGTAATTTTCGCTGAAGTTTCTGCGCATTGAAAAAAACGTCTAGCGGTGTTTCCATCGTTAGAATTTCCAAAGCCATTCTTTGGTTGAACTTTTATTAATCCTGTTTTTGATCCGCATTCTTCTATAATTCGAGTTCTGTTGTCGGCAACAAATGTTAAAATATTTATTTCTAAAATATAAAAATTTCATATATTGACTATTTGTAAAAAATCTATAAAAACTTGAGTTGGGGCAAAAATTGGCAGCCACTTTTAATTGAATATTTTAGGTTATGACTTGTACTATAACCGTGCCAGAAATCTCGGCCGGGATTTGCCCGGAACATTAGTTGTAGTCCAATGAAGGCCAAAAATATACTGATTTTAAGCATTTCTTTAAAATGTAATATAAAACATTTGTGCAACATTAATTAATGATAATTATATATATATATAATCTATATTACCTGAACTTGATGGCTCTATTTTAAAAAAAGAGGTTTTTTATTGAAATCACCGGTTAACAAACAACTGAATCACGGCAAATTTCACTTTTATCAATATTCAAACAAAAACTTTAAAAAGTTTGATGTTGTAGAAGCTGTAGGTGGAAAAATAAACCATGTGCAACATTGGTTATTTCATCTTGTTTCGTAGAATTTTGTCTATTTTAATCGAGTATAAAAAACTTATCTGAAAACATAATTTTAAAAATGCAATTAATCGCCGTTTTGGGCGTCCAATACCCCACCGTGCGTTGTTTGTGGAAAGTGGGCGATACCTCGACCCTTTTTAGAAAATCGTTACAAGGGTCAAATATTGAAATTATATTATCTTTGTATGATACTGTCCATAGGGCCTCTATCATAAATTTTTATGTCGGTCATATTAATTTAGCCGGGAGACCATCGGCTCTAGATGCTTTGTTATTTTTAAGGGGGGATATTGCCACACGTATCTCACTCTAGCTCCAAAATGTTCTCACCATATCTTCCGATATTCCGTTATTCGGGTCCGTCACTAGTTGGCCATCGCTGTCCTTGCAGGAGGGCAACCCTCTTCCATGCATTCTCGCCTTAACTCTCTGGTAGAATTTTCGGGCTTCTCTTCTACTTCGGCTCCTCCTTTTTCCGTCTAAAAAGACGAGTTGCCTCTCGTATTTTCTCCATGTGCCGTTCACGAACAGCCCGCGGTGCCATTGGCTGCAGTTTCGCCATGTATGCAGCATCCGTCTCTTTTGTGGCATTGCGACATTCATGATCGTGCCGGGCATCTTTTTAAGACGGCTTTGAGTACCCAAGTCTCGCAGTCCGTTTAAGGAACATTCCGTAGCATTTGACATCGACTACCAATTGATCTATCTGATTCCTCGTCAATTAAATCTGGTGCTGCTTACTACTATATTTCTTGCCGCAGAGAAATCAATCAGTCTGATGCCATTATTCGACGTTTCGGTGTGAAGACTGAATATTCCGATGGTAGGCTCAAATGCGGCCTCCCTGCCTATTTTAGCATATAAAATCGCCAAGTACAATTTTGATGTCATGGCTCGGGCTAAATACATTTTCATATACATATACATTTTATAGGCTCTCGTTCACACACCTCGGTGAGCTGTGAGACTAGGTGTCGCAATCTCTTGCCAACCACAAATCCAAGGCCACTATAGTAGATGTCGCACGTCTTTATGAGCGATCACCCGTGTCCCGTCCACCGTATTTCCTGCAGAGCGGTTATATCAGCCTTGTATTTTTCGAAGACTTTCGCCAGTTGGATGGAGGCGCCTGGTCATTACAGTGTTTTAACATTCCAGGAGCATATCCTCAAACCATGGTCCTTAATTCGTTTGCGGTGGTCGTCAAAATTTTGTTCTTCTTTCTCCTTTTTATTGCAATTGTTCAAACATCGCAGTTTTCTTCTTCTACCAGAATTTTATTTGCTTAAACCGATCAGAAACTTTACCTTGCATCACATTCCCCTTGAGTCATTTTATCTGGGTGCTAATTGTTTTTTTTTTAAAGCAACGCCCCCGAAAGCATTTTAATTTACACTTTCTCCCACAGTGCGCGGTACAATCGTTGCGCTAACATTCTTTTGCTGACGAACTTCGTTTCATATAAAAATTCCAAATGAAATCCTATCTCATACATCATTTGAACGTTATTGATTCCGTTTCAATTCTCGCTTTGGTATGAATTGAAAAAAAGTTGATCGTAATCAACGAATGATCAATGTGAATGAATTCAATAAAAGTAAATCAATGCATCATCAATTGAGATCGGCCGGCGTTGTCTTCCTTATCGCGCTATCAACATTTTGGATCTCGAATAAAAAGAAAACAATCCAATTCCATTGTGTAAATGAGTCCAACAACAACTAAAATGACACCTTGTTATTGGCGGCGTCGGAGCATAAACGCTTAGGGCTTAGCTGGTGCTGTTAGTGGTCAGCCAACCCAGTTACGAGAAATGTCCCACGTTAGAGTGACATGTTTTCGATTTTATACTTTTTATAACGCTTCGACTACTCATTCTTTATTGGCCTCCTACCTTTTGTTTTATTCATTGAATTCTTTATTGTCTCGAAAGATGATTTGAGTGTAATCCTCATTGTGGATTTGGGGGAATTTTTCTAATAAATCCTGCATATTATTATCTTGATTTGGTTGGGATAAGATTTATGGCCAATTTGAATTATTTGTATACTTGGGGGAGGAGAACGTTAATTATAATTGTCCACCGACTGAGTATTTCATCTTATTACTTTGTGTTGTGACTGTTCGTGGAAACGGTGAATCGCTCTGGCCACTTCGGTCTTTATTGATCAGTGTGAAGTTCACTGACCTACACCAAAGTAAATTGAAATGTCACAAATGAAATACATACAAGGAAATGGAATATGTCATTCATTGCATGCTGTGGCAATTGTAAAGGGCCTTGGGAAATGATTGTGGATAGGTGAAGAAAATTCTAAAATTCTATCGAGTATATTACAAATGGGTGTCAGTCATTCATTCCAATATGGACTTGCTTTTTTTGCGAGATTTTGCATGTCCAATTTTTTTTTGTTTAGGTTGTTAATGTTTACTCTGGGTCCCAAAAATCCCGCTTCAATGCTTTAAAAGGCCGCAGTAACATTCCAGCATGCATTTCATTAGCTAAATCATGTATTTTTAAAAATTGGCGCATATGACAGAGCGCACAACATTGATCAGAGCGGAATACGCAAGTAACAAGTAATGTTGGACTTTGCAAAGCTGCAAACCTCGGAGATAGCAACTGCCTTCTCCAACAAGCTCTCCCAACTACTACGCAGAGCTGAGACAAATTCTGGTACAATAAGGAATGTCGGTTAGCGTCTGAGGAACGGGATAATACCAACAGGGCAACGCTACAGCCATTAGTTAGAGAACAGCACAAGAATACAGAAAAAAAAGCGAACCAGCTGGTTAAGCGAAAGAAAGTCAGATAAAGAAACGGAAAAGCGAGGATATAAAATGGTACAGAAATAAAGGTGAATCCTACCAGAAGGCAAATGTAGAAGTTACTCGGCTCCCCTACTGTCCTGGAAATCTGTTTACTGATACGCAGAGTGTGATGCATATATGGAGAGATCAATTCCACCAATTGCTGGTTCCGGAAAGCAGCTCAAGCGAATATTTCACACCAAATGTCGACAATGACTTAGATTGCCTGCCACATAGTCTGCGTTCCTATCCAGCTCCAAGAGTGATCCGGTTCGCCTTCAATCCAGTCTTGGCCAAATAACCTGTGATACAACGTAGTAGGTGCGGTGTTCTCAGGATACTTTTGCTACATTGGTGGTATCACTGATTCATCCGATTGGCCGGGTCCCCGTGCTAAATTATCCGCCATCTCGTTCCCTAGTATGTTACTGTGTCCGAGGACCCAGCAAAGTCGAGCACTAATTTTGGGCATTGTTGATACACAGAAAAAAAACACAACTGTTGTTAAGTAATTAAATTTTATTGTTGGCATTCAATTTTGATTAATAACAACTTTTCCATTTGAACATGTTTGTAAATTGTCATATTGACAAATTTTCAACCACTTTTCAAATTTAACTAAAATACACAAATTGTAACTATAGCAAAACTGTTTGTTATATTTACAATTTTGGTTGTTGGCGCCTTTTTAATTAAATATTTAATTGTATTGACGAAATGGTATTCAATATGACAACTAGTTTGTCGTAATTTTTTTCTGTGTAGCTCTATTCTGCATCTGTGCAACAGTCTTAAATTTTTAACCTTTGATGCCAAAGACTTTTAAGCCACTTGAATATCCAAATAAATTGTGATAGTTTCCCCCCAAATTTATTCGCAATATTGCCTCCGCAGATTTTATAATGGCGAACATCTTTGCCTGAACAACACTGCAATCGTCATCCAATCGGAAAAGTTATCTGCAATTGAGATCCTCGCTGAAGACACCTGATCCTGTTGCGATGTCCCCGAACGGTAGGGAAGCTTTCCAGTCCTCTCTATCGGGGACCACTGTCTCTGAGCATGACTAAAAATCCACAGTCGGATCCATATAGTTTGTTCCGCTGTGCAGTCTTCCGTCGCATCCATATCTGCTGAACCATAATAGTGTTGTACTCCTCCGATTGCAGCCAGATGACAGCTTCTCGTAATATTAATGCAGGTTGTAGTTCCCAGCTTTTTCCCACAAAATTCCGGCTGGCTAACAGGCCATTTAAACACTTCTTTGTCCTTTCCTCAGTCTTGCGTATCCCAGATTAGTTTTCTATACAAAATTACACATAAATATTTTGCCTCAGAGAGCTTCAGTATAACACCATCAATTATAATTGATAATGGTCGATAACACAGTGCAACAGTGAAAAAATACAAAAACGTGACAGTATATGTTCGATTCTACTATCCAAGGGCAATAAAACCCTATACTCAGTTTGACGAGATTGGTGACCAATTTTTTTTATGGACCCCTAAAGATTCTCAAAATCAGTGAGCCCCATGAAAAAAGGTGTCATCAGTTTTTGTCCAACAGCTACCTCACACTTCGTGATAGCGCTAAACTGTATTCGGCAATAATGTAGCTGGGAGTTTGGCACACTAACTTTTTTTATCATTCCTGCCCTTTTTCAAAAAAATTGAAGAAGAATTTATTATTTTTTCACTTTTTTGAGCATTACTTTGAGGGAGTCCAAATTTTTCTCTAACACTGTTCGCCAATATTGTAGCCCTGGTAAAGATAAACAACTTTCGTGAACATATCAATCCAATCTGAACGTGTCTAGGCAACCTAAATAGCTCATAAAGTCCACGTTGATACCGGTTTTTCGAAACTTTACGCACTTATAAGCCAGTAACGTGGTTGCATATCGAGTTTAACGCATATTTGTTTGTAAAAATCGGTTAACAACTAGTTTTACAAAAAGTCGTCATTTGTTGCATAGTGTTATTATCGACCATTTTCCACATATCCCACCACTTCGTGCAGATCGCTGTCCACAGAACTCCCTTTATGGAATGTCTCAGGTGTAAATCAATTAGCCGCTCTAAAGTCTTCAATAAAAACGATAATTTGCTGATAGGAATATAGTCCTTTGGAAGTGAGTGTGTCTTCTCTCATAAAATGGGATTATATGATAGTCGTAGACACCCTCTTAGCAGTTCCGTTCGGGCAATGATGTAAGATATCTGGTGCAATATAGTTGGATACATTTTTTTCCATTCATAGATACTAATAGGGTTGGAAGGTATCGAAAGCCTAATTTTCGTTTTCCTTGCTTAACACGTCGTTCACTAGGGTTCCATGAAATGAATCCGCCGTCTTAGGAAGTCTCCACTGCATCTGCAACGATATTCTTGCACTCCGGAAAGTGCATATTATTTTCGTTTATAATTTAGCTCTTCATTCCACCACACTGGCTGAGATTTTCCTTCTGGGTAAGTAATAGGACGTGACTCTGTAAAATCTTCCCACAGTACCCTCGTCATTTCCTCGACCTCATTTTCATAATCGTCTTGGAACTGTGGAAAATCCGCAACAGTTACGGTGTTACAATACATTGACATTCCGCCCAGTATGTTGTACGGGGATCTCCTAAACGGTGAATAAATGTTGAAAAATATTTTATAATGGTCCGAAAAAGCACATATTTGACACTTTCCATCCCTATGTCCTTGAAATGTCCATATTCGGCAGAGTTATGTCTGCTGTTATCTGTTACAGATTTTAAGGTTGGATAGTAATAAATACTCCAACAATCTCTTACATCTCTTGTTCGTCCTTTCACTTCCCCATTGCGTGAGATGTAAGTTCGCATTGCACCCTATCACTAGATTCGGCGTATACCACCAATTGCCTGTAATTGCATCTAGCAATCAATCCAGACCAGGATTAAAAACATTAAAACAACTTTCCTTGGGTGTCAGACAATAACAAATGATTTTATTTTCAAATCTTAAATATATATATGGGCAAGGCCACGAAAAATGAAACCACATAGATTTTTTTTTTCTGTCACAAGGTCCAACATTTTTTTTACATTTCAAATGTCAAATATGTACAGAATCTGGCAGCACTGTGTGCCAGTGCAAAATATGTGTCTGCTTTGACAGTTTACATCCTTTTCATAAGTGGCGCGTGCAAGGTGTATTTGGAAAATATACCAATATCGGCAAAAAAGGTAATTTTTTTTGTTATTTTTTGTACTTTAGGCAGATGATTACTTTTTTTTGGATAGAATATAAATCGAACTATTGATTAGCAAGCAAATTTGTGTACAAAGCTTGGCTTTAGTTCTAATTAGGGCTTATAGTAATCTGCCGCAAATAAATGGTAACGTTACTGACAAATTTTTATAAAATGTTTTTTTTTATGCATTAACTAATTAGCAGGGCAACCGGAAATATGCTACAGCATGTTTTTTTTACAACGAGATATTAACAAATGGGTAATGCATTTACTTGTTTCATGATCCTACAAGTGTTTTAAGACCTATTTGTTAGGGCATATTTTGGCATATTTTACCCATAAAGTCATATTTCGGCAAATTTTGGTTTTAGGAGCATAATTTAAAAAAAACCTTCTTTTTTTAAGCATAATTTATATTTTTTAGACCATATTTTATCAAAAATATCCCTTTTAAAGCATATTTTATGTTTTTCACATTATTCTTTTGTTCATAAAACTTTGCTGTTTAAAATGTAACAGCCAAATCTACTACATGTTTTACGCGCTTTCTTATTCAATAAGTAAACAAAACATAAAAAGAGGTACTTTTCAACCACCACCGATTTCGACCCTCGACATAATGCCTAGCTCCGATTAAAGCAGCAAAACTAAAGGCGGTTGTAGAAAAGTTTCCTGACTGACTCCTCTATTTTAAAATCTGCAGCAAAGTTATTGTAGCAGATCGCAGATTTCAAGTGAAGCAACATGTGAAAAGCTGCAAACATATTCAACTAAGTCATAGAAGTAAAATTACTCTACAATTGCTCGACTTTGGGACGACGCCATCAAAAATCTGGACGTCAACTTCAATAAGAATAGTGTTTTACTTTTTGTGACGGATGCAGCTAGGCTTGCCAGATGGTCGGGATTAGGCGGGATTTTCCCGACTTCTCGCGAAAATCCCGAGTCCCGAGTATTGAAGTAATTCAGGGGAAAATCCCGACTTTTTAATATTTTCTATCTATACTTAGAATAATCAAAGAAACAACATATTAAAGAAGGTACAAAAAATTTTTTTTCTCTTATGAACTAGTTGTGTGCAGAGAGCTCTATCTATACTTTCTACAAATTACTTTGCGAGAATTTTAAACGACCATATTAGCTCTAGAATCTGACTCGTGTACTATTGTCGAAGTACATGGCATAATCAATAAATTACTGAATAGCCTAGAAGTAGAATGGATGATAAGTTTTATGGTAGCAAAGCAAATTCTATAATACAAATGACTAAATATGGTCACATTTTTTTTGCCAAATGTGGCAAAGAAAATCACTTGAATTTGTTTAAATTGATCTCATTTATATTTTCTTTACCGATAAGTAACGCTCATTGTAAAAAAGTATTTACTATTTTAAACAATTTATACACGCAAGATATAAACCGAATGTCTATTGATCTTATAAAGGCTGAACAAATCATAAGATTGAATATTGATAAAAGCTGTCAGGAATTCCAGTCATTTTTGACAACTGACGAGTAAAACTAGTCAATTCGGTGAAAATTTTCACAAAGTATATGTGGCAAAAATAGTATTAGCTTATAGTGTATGTATAAGTCATATCTGAATATTGATATGTTTGAGTTTTTTTTAATCCATTATAATAATTGTTATCAGCATGCAATGAGTTTTCAAATAATATTTCTTAATAAAAAATGCCAAAACCAATATAATATGATCTTTTCATTTGTCCCGACAAATCCCGCTTTTTAGTCTCGGTTTTCCCGACTTTTCGAATTCGGTGCCTGGCAACCCTAGATGCAGCTCCATACATGGTAAAGGCTGCAGAAGCTATAGTGGCATTTTATCCGAAAGTGACGCATGTGACATGTTTTGCTTATTGTGGGGAACAATTCTTGAAACAGTTAACTACTATGCCAACAGTTATGAAAACAAATATGTCCCTTAAATTCGCTCCAATTGCATCTGTGGATGTTGAAAGATCATACTCCATGTACAAAAACATTTTACGTTGTAATAGACAACATTTTTTTGATCAACAGTTTATCTCATTATTTTGTAGTTTATTGCAACAACAATCTCAAATATGATGCTCAACATACAAAAACACCGTGATACTTAGGAAACATGATTTAAGATTTTTTTTACTTTATTGTTAAATAAATTCATGTGATATATTTTTAATTGTTCCTTAAATAATAATACCTAAATATTAATTTATTTTTTAATTTACTTACTCAACATTTGTGAATGTAAATATACCAAAAATACTTGCAAAGTCTTAATTTAAAATAATATTTTTTTATTTTAATTTTTAAGCTGTTTTTTACTTTAAATAAAAATATTTATAATTCATAGGAGAAAAATTGTGTGACTTTTATTTTTTAGAGCATGTTTTTGTTGATTTTAAAGTCATATTTTGCCATTTTTCAGGTCATATTTTATGCGCATAAAACACGATTTTTAGGGCATATTTCCGGTTGCCCTGCTAATTAGTAAAGAGGTTGGATGAGCTAATTTTTTTAGTACTTTTGAAGTACTTTCATAATCAATGCTTAAATGAAGCATTATTTGCATATAGCAAGGTGTTTTTGCAAAAAAAGATTGCGTGACGTTACTGACGAATTTTTTTAAAGTTTTTGTTTTTATTTTTTATACCATCAGCTTAGGGATGAGGGTATATATCATTTGATACGAAAACCAGTAAGAAAGTTTCAGTCGGGCAACCAGACTTACATATACCCTCACCATCAGTAAAACATAAAATTTTCTGTTATATTGATATTATTACTCGATTTCCAAAGTGGGCGTACATTTGTATTGGAGGTACCATAAGGGGCGCGGTGTATTGATATTATAACTCCATCTCTATAGTGGGCGGAGTGGTACATTTGTATGGGAGGTACTAGAAGGGGCGTGGCTAGACTTTCAGTTTTTTTTTCCGAAACTTTGTCCTGTTATAGCTTAACCAAATACAGAATTTGGTTACCATCGAGTAAAGTGTATTGATATTATTACTCGATTTCTAAAGTGGGCGGAATTATGTATTTGTATGGTAGGTACCAGATGGAGCAGGGCCATGTAGCCCATTTGTAATACCGTAAGTAGTTTTAGGGAAATATTAACTCGTGAAAAATTTCAAATGGTGCGCACCAGCCGAACAGCCAGACAGACAGGCGGACATGGCTCAAACGCCTTAAAAAGCCATGAATAGAATTTGGTTCAAAAAAACCTAGGGTCTAAAGTGACTTCTTCTATGTGTTACACTTTAGGATTGTATCAAATGATATATGCCCTCATCCCTAAGGGGGATGGTATAAAAAGGTCGAAGCAATAAAAAAATTGAGGGCTAACAGAAAAGAGGAAGAAATACTAAACTCATCACAGTGTAAAAACAAACAGCAAATACCAGTATGGAACTGCTTCGCAACATCGCACGGAAAAGAGTGTGTAGACAGAATCGGAGCCACAGTAAAGTGTGTTATACGCAATCAAATAAAATTTCGTCACTGCATAGTAAATAGTGCACGGGAATTCGTTGAGCCGTTCCAACATACACAATCGCAAATATTAGTTGCGGAAGTTGCTGAAGAAAAATTTAACAAAATTAACACCATTTTGGATACGGCCACAATTTTCGCAAACGCAAAAATCATTAAAGAGATAATTAAATTAACTAACACTCTATCATAAAAAATCAGCTCTAAAGGGCAAGCCCGATTTACTACAATTGTTTTTATGATATTATTTTCGCGCGGTTTTGTCTTAATATCTCCCCAGGTTGCATCTTAAAACTCCTCTACGATGATTTTTTGGTCGTTTAGGGTCCCTTTATTAACCCAAGAGAAAAAAAGACCCGAAAATCCTAACGAAATTCGTACGTGTGACGTTACTGACATTTTTGCGTAAAGTTACTGACGCTGCTTTTATGGCGTTTACGTGTTTAAAACATAAAGTTTAAGCCCACCTCATCTTTCATCCTTCCCTTTTTAAATACTGGGCAATTATAAACAAGAACTCTTTTCAATTCACAAATTTTTACACAATCGTTCAGTAACCTCAAAACACACTTCCTAAATTCGGTGACGTTACTGACGGCTTAAAATGGTCATAACTTCACAACAAAACGAGATACAGCAAAATTGTCTGCGTATGAAACAACAGTTATGACGAGAACTTTCATATGCCGCTCTCAAGTTGGAAGAAATAATTGTATTTAGTAAAAATATTGACCAAAATATGTATACGAGCGTGACGTTACTGACGGTATTCCGATAACCGATATTCATTGAACCCGACCCTCTCAGATTTTAATGAAATTTTACATTCAGCTAAATTTTACCTATAGAAACACAACCTCATTTTTAGAAATAGCATTTTGGAAAATATACAACCTGGTAGTGTAGGCAGCACTGATGCTGTAGAAAAAAAGGTCCCGTGTTATAAAACTGAGAGCATGGCCATAACATTGGTGCCATTTTTTTCTTAGTGAAGTAGGAGTATTCAGTTTTTTTGGTTCTGCATGTGATAATATGAATAAAACGAACAAACAAATACCCCAAGATTAAATGTCAATTAGAGATATACAATGTTTTTTTCACTGTCTAGCGTGACCATATGATATAATAATCTATTTTATACGTGCTCAGCCTAACTAATTGCAAAAAAGCGTTTAGGAATAAATCAGTCATAATTTCCCAATATGAAAAGCTGTTTCAAAATGAGTCCATTAGTTTAAACCACAATAATCATACCGATTGATACCAAATAATTGGTATACAAACACATTTATTTAATTGTTATAATTGACATTAATAAAATTCCCTGATGAATATTTTCGCCCAAATCAAGCAAATTGTATATTAGTTTTCAATATAGTTAAAAGCTGTGAAGATGTCGAATAAAATAGCACAATGCTATTTATGTATAGGAATAATGTCGCAACTAAATATGCAGGAGTCTGAGGTAAATCCTGTGTACTTATACCCACTGACGATAAGCTATGATTGTTTTTCTGTTCAGTCTTTTCGTCTTAAATTACAAAAAATTCAATGCAACATCTTGGATAAATCGGTATTGACATTCGAATCATGCCGTGTCAAAGCTGTTTCACGCAATTTGCAATTTGCCCAATTGGATGTTCATTTTTCGGAACTGCCACTTCGTCAATTTAAGGTATGCAACGGAGAGTATAAACAACCAGCTGACAGGACACTGCAATACAATTACAATATTACCTTGTATATTCTAGGGAGATTTCCGTTTCCTGAAGAAAGCGAATGGCTACAAACCCTTCTTGTACAATTTCACGGCTACGTGCAGTTTTATTAAACACCTTAACTCGATAACCAACATAATGTGGACGTGGTTTAAAGACAATACCAACATGAATCACACATGTCCAATAGATGTATGTTATATTAGATTTCGACTGAATAATATTTAATTAGTAACGTATACGTTTATTTCCCTACTTAAGACTGACTTTCACATGCCCCGGCTAGAGAACATCTACCTTCAGAATGCTTTACAGATGCTTCCGGTCCCGCTTGGAGAATACGCTTTGTTCACTCACTGGATGTTGAATAATAAAACCGCAGCAGATGTTAATTTTTTCGCGTTATTGTATTAAGAAAGTTGACGAGTGCACCTTACATTCAATTTAAATGATTTCAACCATTTTCGAGTATGTGTATTCCTATTTACAAAATATTATTTATCGCATTTTATATTATTTTGTGTTAGAAATATAATTAAAATCAGTACAAAAATTTCAGTCTGAAAAAGATAATTAAACTGAACAAATTCAAATATCCTCCAGTTGTCCGTTTGGAAGTTATTGAAGAATTATTAATTATCCAAAATAGGAAATTTTGTATGGGAGGTATCGGACACAGCTTAATCGTCTTTAAAAGTCTTGAAACGAATTTGGTCTTAAGATACTTGGGCTCTAATTCATCTCCTTTAATGCGTTACACTTTTTCTTGTGTCGAGTGATATAAACTCTCATCCCTAAGGGTCATCGTTTAAAAAACTGTTTATTTTTTATAAAAGTACACAAATTGGAATTTTATTTTTTTCATATTACATCCATATGTGATCATTGATTATTTTGACACAGATGCAACCTGGCGCAAACATTTTCAATGACAGCTTGACAAGTTAATTCCTAAATATTGGTAGCCAGGGTGATCTTTGTAACTCCCTCAGAAATTTTTACCATATAAATTTTTAATTTTTTTACAGTAGAGTAATTATTCAATTGTCTGCATCTTTGAAATGTTGTGTAAAAAATAATATCATTTAATTTTCAACTATTTTTGTTGAATTTTTAATAAAAACTAATTATATTTAGTGAATAAAATTTACTGCAAATCAAAATTTGTTGTGCATTTTTTATCAGTTTTAAAAGCATTTTTTAATGTTTTCGTGCATATCTAATGCGCATATTTTTAGTTTTTTTTCGTGCATACTTCAACATACAGTAGTTGGAAAATCGCCAAGATGCAGTTGGGATCTCGTTTTGAAATAAATTGTGATCTCACCTTGACATAGGTGTAAAGCCATAAATATTCATATGAATAACTTTAAGTGCCTTTATTTCCTATAATAAGTGTGCAATTGTTAAATGGTGCTCAGTTTGCGATTGAATTGATACCTTAATACCTCATTATCATCTCCATCACTATGTTGAAGAGATCGCACGATAGGCCGTCGTCTTGTTCGTCTGGTGTAGAATGGCTCCGTAAGGTCCTCTTCACTGAAGACTTTATGTCAGTCTTTGTGGCAAAGAGAAATCTCTCTCAGAAAATTCTCAGAAATCATCCTCAACAATATCCATCTTTTCCTCATTCCCATCTCCAACCTCATGTGTAGCATGATTGACTAAACTAAACTGTAGCTCATCAGGTAGATCTTGGTTCGTAGATTTCCTGTTGGTCGCTCTCAAGCTACAAATGTATGGATCGATGAGGAATCGCTGCCATATATCTTCCAAATTTTGTTTTCTAGACATCTGCCTCGCGAAGTTCGTCCGAAAATTCCTAAAATCTTTGTTCCTGTGTTCAAGAGCTTCTGCAACCAGAAAAGGACCTACCTTTAAGGTGAAATTGGTTTCAGAGTGTTCCGAGATGTTCCAAAAAAGTGGCACATGTTTGAAAATTGTCAAATGGATTTTTTGGTCTTCGACGAATACTTTCGGGAATTTTTGGGTTGCAAAATAAAAATCGTCCCTCCAAACAGTGGAATTATCTTTGAGGAATGTTTAAAGAAGTAGAAAAACAATCTAGTAGATCGAAAGTGACCAGTGACTTATTGAATTTCAACCTTTTTGGGTTAGTGTGGTTCACCGAATTTACGTCGGAAAAAAGCTTCCCTAAAACATTCGACCACGGATTATGGGATAATATTAAGCATTGGGGTGGAAAAATTTGGTTTTGGACTACCTTAGACTACAAAAGAAAGGTAGATATAGTTAGAAAAGGTTTCTGAAACTTTCAAAAATGACCCTCATGGGCGCCTTTTTAAAGGAAATCGACCACAGTGCGTCGTTGGAGGTGTGGTATGTTGCCCCATCTAATAATGTCGGCCGGATGTGGTCAATTCATTGTTGTCAGTGAACTTCTGCATCCGTTTTCTGATCAATTGAATTAATGTAGCTTCATTTCTACGCTTTTTTTTGGAATGAGCGCAAAACTTTCGAGGCGGTAAATGATAATATGGCACTGAACTCCCATTGGTTGTTTTGGATTTCTAAACCTGCCCGCATTACTTCGATGTGGCTGCCTAACGTAACTACCGATTGAAATGTAAAAGGACTTTTGGCCCATCCTGTGCAATTTTGCCAACAGTGGATATAAGTAAGGATCCGAGTTTTTTTGACCAAGTGAAACTACTTACTTACTTACTTAATTTCCCTTGATACCCCATGAATGAGGTATGGGATAGCTTCTCGCGTTGTTGTGAATTAACACGCTTTCTATTTGTAGATTCACGACTAACGGCACCTACTAGTTCATCGACGAATGCGAACTTCACAGTTTGAGAAGCTCTTACTAGACACGCCGATTGACTTGACAGTTATACTGCGAAGTTGCTGTCAACAACATAGGAGAGGAGCCGACAATTAAAAAATTTTTTTGTTTTTGTTTTATTTTTAGGATGACCTGAGCCAGGATTGAACCTGTGATCTCCCGTATGATAGTCGCGTGTTCTAAACACTATGCCACGGCTGGTCCCTAGTGAAATTGTACTAATATCAAAATTGTGAGTGGGCAAGTTGCAGTGCCATGGCTTGCTAAAAACTTCTTCAACCTGACAAATATATCTTTATTTTATGCTGAATATTCTTGCTGTCTCCTAAAATATTCTAGCAGCAGTCAGCGAGCATAGTAGGCAACTATTTCACTATATTCATCGGACACGACGCTGCAGCATTCATTGGAGAAATCCAAATAAGAGCACAAAAAATTCACTTTCAAGAACATGTTGCGTCCCAAGTTTACGTAGAATATTAATAAGGAATGAGGCGATAATAAAATATAATACCGCGATAATTGTAGCCGAACAGGCATGTTGCTGATGTTGCCACCTGTTTCTATTAAATTTTTCAGCATGCGCTTGCATACAAACTATTAATGGAAAACAAAAATTATTTCAAAATAACCAACAAACTGTGCCTGGTAGCAAAAATCTCATTTCGAATTTGAATTTCCCATGTCAAAAACTCTTCGAAACACATAATGTAACACAAGAAAAAAAACACTTGTCGAACAGTGCTATTTGCAGCTTGGAAACAAACAGGAAAATGTGTTTTAAATGACTTATAATATTTAAGTACTAATTTTATCGTTGCGATCGAACAAGGTAGAACAAATTAAATCGTTTAATATTTTAGACGACAATTCATTAAAAAAACATCAAACGCATGAATTCAAGTTAGACAAATAAAATAAGATATCATTTTACGAGAGCAGGACAAAAAGTTGCAAAAAATGTACATATAGCACTAATGGGCTCATCAACGCTTTACTATACAGGTAACATCGAGTGTCTACCTCCGAGCCAAGCTGAGATACTTACTTAGCTGGTACTTCTATGCAATCCCAGTGGATTATATACCGCACGTAGAAAAATATTATAAGCGCCTCGATCTTCTGCGCTTCTTCCCCAGTTAGTCACACTGAGTTCTGTAAGGTTCTCAGTAACCTGGTCTTTCCAACGGAGTTTAGGTCGCCCTCTTCTGCGCCGTCCATCGAGTTCATTGTCGAAGACTTTTCGAGCTGGAGCATTTTCGTCCATGCGTACAACATGACCTAGCCAACGCAACCGTTGCACCTTAATGCGTTTGACCACGTCAATGTCAGTGTACGGCTCGTACAGCTCATGATTCATACGACGCCGATACTCTCCGTTAACGATGATGGGCCCATATATTTTACAGAGTATTTTTCTCTCGAATACCGCCAGAACCGATTCATCCGCTTGTGTCATAACCCAGGATTCTGAGCCATACATTAAGACAGGTAGAATTAGTATCTGGTATAGCTTGAGTTTTGTTCGTTGAGAGGGGGCTCTGTCATTGAATCGCTTGCTTAGTCCGTAGTAGCATTTATTTGCAAGCAGGATTCTTCTCCGGATTTCTAGGCTGACATTATTTGCTTTGTTGATGGCGGAGCCTAGGTAGACAAAATTATCTACCACCTCGAAATTATAGTTGTCAACGTTCACGCAGTTTCCCAAACGAGTAGATTCTTTGTTCGTTGAAACTAATATCTTCGTTTTGTCCTCGTTCACCGTTAGGCCCATTTTCGCTGATTCCTTCAGAATACCTGAGAAGGCTGCAGTCACATCCCGCAGTTTTCGACCGATAATATCTACGTTATCAGCGTACGCGAGTAGCATGTGGCTTTTGTTGAATATAGTGCCACTCGTGTTTACTGCAGCTTTTCTCATTATCATCTCCATCACAATGTTGAAGAGATCGCACGATAGGCCGTCGCCTTGTTTTAGGCCTCGTCTAGTAAAGAATGGCTCCGTAAGGTCCTTGCCAATCTTCACTGAAGACTTCGTATCAGTCAGCGTCATTCCGCAAAGACGTATCAGCTTCGCTGGAATACCAAACTCAGCCATGGCTTCAAGTAATTTCTGCCGTATCGGGCTGTCGAAGGCAGCCCTTAAAGAGATCTGCGGGCAGACCTTCGGCACCAGCTGCTTTGTTGTTTTTCAGCCGCGATATTTCTCTTCTTACCTCGGCTTGACTTGGTGGTGGGCAATCTAAGCCGTCGTCGACAATTGGCGTGATAACTTCACGTGCGCTGCCTTCTGGAACCAGCAGTTGCTGCAAGTGTTCTCTCCATATGTGCAGCACACTCTGCGTATCCGTGACCAGATTTCCATCACTGTCCTTACAGGTGAGGAGGCCATTACCGTATCCATTTGCTCTTACTTTCTGGTAAAATTTTCGGGCCTCACCTCTATCCCTGTATCGCTCTATATCCTCGCTCTCCCGTTCCTTTATCTGACGTTTTTTTCGCCTAAATAGCTGTCTCACCCGTTTTATTTTCTCCTTATGCCGTTCCCTTACAGCACGGGTTACAATTGGCTGTAGCGTTGCCATATAAGCAGCATCCTGTTCCTCAGACGCTATGCGACATTCTTCATCGTGACAGGATTCGTCTGAGCGCCGCTTTTCATATCCTAGCACGGTTGTTGCGGCGGTTGCCATGGAATGCGCAATATGCTGCCACTGTGTATCGGGAACGTCAGAAGTAGAGGCGTTGTGTCGTAAAAGTTGGGAGAGTTGGTCGGAGTAGGCAGTAGCTATCTCTGGGGTTTGCAGCTTCGCGATGTCCAGCTTTCTTTGTGTTTGGTTACGTGCGTTTTTCGCTCTGCTCAATCTTGTGCGAACCTTGGCTGCAACCAGGTAATGATCCGAGCTAATATTAGCTCCATGGATCACACGCACGTCCATGACACTAGATGCATGCCTGTCATCAATTACCACATGATCAATTTGATTTTTGGTGTTTTGATCGGGGGATAGCCAAGTTGCCTTGTGGATATCTTTGTGCTGGAATCTGGTTCCACTAACTACCATGTTCCTTCCCGCTGCGAAGCTAACCAGCCTAAACTGCATCTGACGTGTCGGTATGCAGGCTGAATTTACCGATCGATGGACCAAGAACATCTTCCCTTCCTATTTTTGCATTAAAGTCTCCCAGAACAATTTTAATGTCGTGGCCAGGGCAGCGGTCATATGTTTCCTCTAGGCGCTCGTAAAATGTCTCTTTAATCTCATCGTCTTTATCTTCCGACGGGGCGTGTACACAAATCAGCGTGATGTAAAAATATTTCGCCCGGATGCGAATGGTGGCTATTCGGTCACTTACAGGGTTAAACCGCGAGACCAGGTGTCTAAGTCTCTTGCCGACTATGAAACCACATCCAAATTCGTGTCTTTCTGCATGGCAGCTGTAAAAGATGTCACAGTTCTTTCGTCGTGTGCATCCCTGTCCCGTCCATCTCATTTCCTGTATGGCGGTGATGTCAGCCTTGTATTTGTCGAGGACATCCGCCAGTTGGATAGAGGCACCATCTCTGTAAAGGGTTCGGACATTCAAGGTGCATATCCTTAAATCATGGTCCTTATATCGTTTGCGGGGGTCGTCAACATTTAGGGGGTTCTTGTTGTATTTATTCTCCGTGTTTTCATAATAAATTTGTTTAAGGAGAGTGGCTTATTAGACCACCGCTCCCGATCCTAGTTTCTTGGGGCTGCCAAAGCCACTAGGAGAGCCTGTGTTGAGCTTCAGTAACTTCTGTTACCTACATCCTAAGACGCATCGGTGGTAGCATGCCGATTAGCTTACTCAACGTTTCGCCTTCTAACTCTAGCTAACTTCTAAGCGGTTGCTTTAAAGTCATTGCCCAGGGAATACTTGGTCTAAGACCGGAAGTAGTTAGCTGCTTGGACAGTGCCGCAAAGGAATCGATTCTGGTCACCCCCAAGTGAGTGACAATCAGTAACTTTCAGCCTCTGGGCAAATTCCCATTCCCCAAGCCAAGCTGAGATAACAACTGGCATATCCCGCCTAAAGAACAGCAAGGCCGCTGGGGCTGATGGTCTTCCAGCTGAGTTGTTTAAGGTGGGCTTTTTTTAAGCATGCAATAGCTCATAGAAAATATTTGGCTTCAGGAGAGCATGCCAAAGGATTGGAATCTAAGTGTTCTATGCCTTATCTACAAAAAGGATTGGAATCTAAGTGTTCTATGCCTTATCTACAAAAAAGGTGACCGTAGTGAGTGTAAAAACTACCGAGGAATTAGCTTTTACCGATTGCGTAAAAGGTCCTGTCTGGCATTCTGTGTGAACGTCTAAAGCAATTGGGGAAAATCTGATTGGACCTTATCAGTGCGGCTTTAGACCAGGCGAATCCGCGACGGATCAGATATTTACACTACGGCAGATTCTGGAGAAAATTCATGAGAAGCAAATCGACACTTACCACCTCTTTGTCGATTACAAAGCTACCTTAGATAGTTCCATCAGGCATCGACTATACGAAGCCATGTCTGAGTTCGGTATTCCTGCTAAAATAATTCGTCTCTGCCGGTGTACCCTTACGAATACCAAATCCTCTCTTCGGATTGGCAAGGATCTTTCTGCGCCATTAGATACGACGAGAGGTCTTACACAGAGTGATGGTTTGTCATGCATACTGTTCAACATAGTGATGGAGAAGGTGTTAAGGAAACCAGCGGTTAACATATGCTGCTCGCATATGCCGATGATATCGGCATTATCGGTCGGACGATGCGAGAGGTAACAGCTGTCTTCTCATCTGTTAAAAGGGAGTCAGAGAAAATGGGTTTGGCAGTGAATAAGGACAAGACGAAGTTAATGGTATCATCGAACAAAGTGTTCTCCTGTTGGGGACGCAGCGTGAACGTTAAAAACTATTGCTTCTAGGTAGTTGATAAATTTATCCGCCATGAACAAAAACAATTGTGTCAGCCGTGAAATAAAACGGAGAATAGTGCTCGCCAACAGGTGTTTCTTTGGGCTACGCGAGCACTTCATAAACACCACCCCATCTCGAACCAACAAAGTCCAACTGTACCAGGTACTAATTTTACCGGTCCTGTTATATGCCTCCGAATCTTTGGTGCTTACACAGGCGGGTGCAGCTCATCTGGCGGTGTTCGAGAGAAAAATAAAATAATAAATAAACCTTGAGCTGTACGAGTTATACCACGACATTTATGTGGTCAAGCGAATCAAAGTGCAACGATTACGCTGGCTAGGCCATGTCGTGAGGGTGGATGAGGAAACTCCAGCGCGAAAGGTATTCTATCAAGACCTCGAAGGACGGCGCAAAAGAGGCAGAACGCGACTACGTTGGAAGGACCAGGTGGAGGAATCACTGACGCTGTTTGGTAGGACTGACTTGAGACGGTGCGCACAAGATCGAAGCGAATGGAAATCTCTAATCATTTCGGCCTCTGACTTAGACACTAAGATATAAATATATATGTTGTCAAGTTGTTTTAAAGGCTAATAATAATAATAATCGTAGAAGATCCCTCTCTACAGCTTTAAGATTGCAAATTGCGGTCGGAAAATGTTCATAGTGACCTGAAAGTCACAAATTGAACATAAAATTTGTAAGTTATAGAATATTTTATAAAAAATACATACAAACTTTCAATAAAATCTTTAAAAATACGCCTTTATTTGGGGTTATTTTGCAATTTTTATTACATAATTTTATGAGTGTTTCATCAGTTTTTCTTGCCATGTTGTTTTTCCTAAAAACTTTGATTTAATAAACAAAAACTTAATTTTTAGAGATAATTTTAGGATTGTCCATCTCACTAACGGCCTACGGAAAACAAATATTCATAAAAGTCAAGAGATTCAAGAACTTTGAGTTGGGGTCGCCTTAATATAGATGATTCTAAATTAGCGTACAACATAAATTATAATATAGTGCAGTGGTAGGAATAACCGAACGCACGGTAGGAATAACCGAACACACGCTTCTCTTCATTTCTACTCATATTCCCTCTGCAACATGAACGAAAAGCTTAATACGAAAACATACTCTCTCATAGGTCTCGTTGTCATTTTTCTTTGCATTGCCTAACCTACCTTCGTAGATATGCAATATGTATGTTGATATAAATGATAACTAATTACTTTTAATAACATGAATTAGTAAACCAGTATAATCGTGTGTATAAATAAGTATATAGTAATTGCCTCACTAAATTCATGGTAAGATGTCACTCAACGGAGTAATACAATGTTTGGTATATTTAGGATTTTTTTTGAATCTGCATATTCCGAGTTCTGAGGTAAAATCATTAAACGTATTTTCAAGTAAGTATACTACATATTGTCTTAATATTTTTATTCATCACCAGTCTGTCCGGTTAAAAATGTCAAAACTTGAATGCAACGTGCTCGACAAATCGATAATAAAATTGGAATCCTGTCGTGTCAGAGCCGTGTCACGTAACGTGCAGTATGCTAGTTTAGATATCCATTTTCTCGAATTACCAATTACCCAATTCAAGGTAATGAAGTAACTTGATAAAATACTGTACATTGCTGCTTCATAACAATATATTGCCGTCTTTAGGGAGATTTTCGCTTTATGAAGAGGGCGAATGGCTATAAGCCTTTCCTGTACAATTTTACATTCCAGTGTAATTTCTTAAAATTTCTGAATCCTGTAACCAGCATTGTGTGGTCGTGGTTTAAAGACAATACCAATATAAATCACTCCTGTCCCTTAACCGTAAGTATCATATTAGTTGAATTAAAGTGAACAGATTTAAATGAATTAAAAAACTATTACATTTACTTTCTTTTCTATTCATTAAGACTGATTTCCATATGCCACGGCTGGAGAACGTCTATTTGCAGGATGCTTTACAGGCCTTACCGATTCCGTCAGGAGAATATGCTCTGTTGACTGCCTGGGTTTTCAATAACAAAACCGCCGCACAGATAAATTTCTATGGGATAATAAGTTAAGGTGTGGAAAAAAACAATTCGTGGGACGGCGTCAAATTTTAGCAATCGATATATACATACATACAGTCGATTAACTGGCGAGCGTATCTGTTCTGGGTTGGAAAATTACTTTTTTGTATAGAATATTCGTTATGAAAACAAATTATAACAGATTAATAAAAATTTCATGAAATGATGTATGTATATCTATCTCGAAATATATAAAAACTTTATATTTTTTCAGATTTGTATAACCTTTCGCCTCTGATGGAGAATATCATAAATTTTATATGAAAAGCAAAGGTATCAAATATATTTTTAAGAAATATGTATGTTTTACTCATTAATTTCGACTAATGTGTTCCTAATAAGGCAAATGTATGTTTGCGGCTGTGGCTTAATGGCAGATTTGGGTTACCCTTTGTGTCATTCACAATCATGATGACAACGATGAATTTTTTTGCATTATCTAAATTCGTCCACACTGTCATATAGTTGTTATGCTGTCTATCCCCATTATTTTAGAATGGGTTTGTAAAAATCGTTTGCGTTATATTTTTATAATATCTAGCAAGATTTTTTGTGAGATTAGGATATAATTAACCTTCATATATAATACGTATTTTTGTTGGGATTTTATGTATTTGGTGATATTTTTAAAACAATTCATATCGTGATGCAAATCAAATCCATTAAAATAAATCCATTAGTTATTTTCGAAAACACAATAACCATACAATTAAATTCAGTTTTTTAAGAGTAGATATGTAAATAAATAATTTACTATTTCAGCGGATAAATTGTTTGAATGGCTTTTAATTATAGCATCACCCCTTTGGGATGATAGTTTATTTGATTTGGCAAAAAAAAAAAAAGCTGACGAAAAAAAAGAACCCTCCCAAGTGTTGACGGCCCCCGCAAACGATATAGGGACCATGATTTTAGGATATGCAAAAACACTCGTAACGAAACGCAAGGAAGCTAGACATCACAAGGCCGCAAACCACCGATATAGCCAATGCCTACTCCAACCAACTCTTTTCATTACTTCAAACAAATCCCCCTAGTTCTGATGTTCCCGACAAACAGTGGCAGCACCGTACTGAGTTATGAAAAATCTCGCTCAGACAAGCCCTGGTACGATGATGAATGTCGCGAAATGTCTAAGGAAATGGATGCTGCATACAAGGCAAAACTGCAGCCAATGGAGACG
This sequence comes from Muscina levida, assembly GCA_964034835.1. NCBI lineage: Eukaryota > Metazoa > Arthropoda > Insecta > Diptera > Muscidae > Muscina > Muscina levida. The sequence goes on along the minus strand of OZ035880.1, from coordinate 64,324,863 downwards.
CGTGCGTTGACGGAGCTTTGTAATGAGAAGAGTAGGGAGACGAAACGCCTGTTCAGGCGGAAAAAGCGTTTGTAGAAGAAAAGAGAGGGTCAGGATATCGAAAACAACAGCGACAGAGGTGAAGCCTGAAATTTCTTTCAAAAGGTTAAAAGCAAAGGATCCCCAACTGTATGGACGGACAGGTCCCGGACACTCAGAGTGTTGTGCAAATATGGAGGGAACACATTCACACCAATCATGGACGAAGGAGTAGATTATCCACCACCGAGCCAAAACGGGCACGGCAAGTGGACGGCTTAAAAATAATAAAGCTGCGGGAGCCGATGGACTACCGGCAGAGCTTTTTAAAGCCTGCGGCGATGAGCTGGCAACTTGCATACACCGGCTCATAAACACGATTTGGCTTAAGGAATGCATGCCCGATGATTGGAATCTGAGTGTTCTTTGTCCTGTGCTTAAGAAAGGCAAGTGTGTGTACCAACTATTGCGGGTTTAGCCTTTTAACCATCTCATACAAGGTCTTGTGTAGAGTGTTATGTGAAAGACTAAATTCCATTCTTTGAACCACATTGAACCATAACAGTGTGGCTTTGGACCTTGTAAATCCACGATCCTCCAGATATTCACACTACGATAAATCCTGGAATAGACCCAAGAAATGCAGATCTACACCTACCATCTGTTCATCATCGATAGACGAGTATTGATCGCAAATCTCCGGTATTGTACCGGCACGCGATGTAATGACAAAACGCTCTCTCGAAGAACAAAACACAACTCTACCAGACTCTGACCCTACCTGTCTTGCTCTACAGCGCAGAATCCTGGGTAATGACACAAGCGGATCAATCTATTCTTCGAGAGAAAGATACTTTGCAAAATATATGAGCTGTACAACGATATCGATGTAGTTAATCGTGTTGAAATTGACCGAATGCGCTGGCTTGGGCACGTTGTATGAATGGATGGAAATGTTTCAGCCTTAAGGTTTTCGTCAATAAAGTCGATGGGCAGTGCATAAATATTATATTAATAAATCCGTAGACTAAGAGTTTATGTTTTTAGCGAGATTAAAAGATCAAACCCAATATTTGTATTATTTTTGATATCAAGTAACTCCTGGAATGTAACCAAGGAAGTTTTATTGATTTAAATGCTTAACATCTTAGGCTATATGACGATAGTAACAAGTTCATCAGCAAAGTCATATCTATAGTGCCAACATGTATATTAAATTTTTTCTGTTTGTAGGGCGAAAAACCACTTCTTTCACTAATCGGTAAGACAATCCGCTAAAAATCAAAATTAAATTTTTTTTTTCCGTAGTAGTAGAAACCGTCTGTATACTAACTACCCCTGAGGGCGTGCAAAACACTTTTGGCATGCCTTCTCCGCCTATTGATCGTAGATGAAAATTTCATTTGAAAATAAATCCCCTTGCCGAGCAGTGACGGATTTAGGACTGCTGCCGCCCTAGGCACTATTTGATGTACCGCCCTTTTTGGTTATTTAGATAGATTATAAAAAAAAAATATATACTTAAATTATTATGTATTAATTTTTATTAATTTAGATACATACATGAATGTATATATAAATACAGTGTAACACTAATATCTTCGTCCACCTCCCATTTTCAACTTTTTTGATGAAGAACCGAAAGCGCAGAAAGAATATCGAACAAAAAATAATCCAATAAACAAAACAAAATATAACCCCTTCCAAGCTGTTGGAAATTAATTTATTGCCCTTCTTGAAGCGAAACCAGAAATAAATTACTCTTCTCAGCAAAAGATTACGTCTACCCTCTCCAATAAGGAAACAAAATGTTGGGTTAGGTCAAAAAACGTTGAAGTCTTAGAGGGGCCAGCGTGTTTCCATGACATGAACCCTGTTGAAAATGTGGGGGGCATACTTGATCATAAAATGTACTCAAACATAAGGCAATACAATAGCGTTGCAGAGCAAAAATCGGCAGTAATAGCGGATTGGGACTCCTTAGAAACCCTGATAAATAGTATGACCGAAGGGCATTTTTGAATTTATTATTTATTTTAAATTTGCTTTTTGTTTTAGTAAAAAAGTTTTATTTCGTAATTAAAAACCACTGAGTTTAATTCCATGATCACCCCAAAATGTTGTTGGGTGTTAAAGTGTAGTTTTTGATTCTCTTTCATTCCTCATATTCGGTTTTTGGATTATGACCCTTTAAGTACATCTGCATCGAAATATAGTGGATCGTATAATTTCCTGCTCTCCAGTGTATAACAAATTTTATAATTTTCTTTCAAAATTAAAATAAAATAAATGAAAATAATATACATATGTATGCAAATATAAAAGAATAAAAAAAGTTTTTGTTACTTTGTTAAAGTTACTTTATACATAACTTTTGAAAAACTACTATTTTACAAAAATAAATAACTAAAATTCTTTAATCAGTACTTCTTTTAATAATCTAGTCTTTCGGGACTTTGCTCGGGCAAATACGTCAATTAAATTTTTATAGTTTATTTCATGCACTAATTGCCCTTCAATAGATAATAACGCAAGACCATTAATTCTATCTTGAGCCATACTTGCCCGTAGATAGTTGTTTACCTTTTAGAGGGTGGAAAAGGATTTTTCTGCAGAACAGTTTGTTGCAGGAATACTTAAAATAATTCGTAAAGCTATGTGGACATTTGTAAATAAATTTTGGCGCCCTTAAAATCGTGCCGCCCGTAAAGCTATGTGGACATTTGTAAATAAATGTTGGCGCCCTTAAAATCGTGCCGCCCTAACCTGTGCCTTACGGGCCTATGGGTAAATTCGCCACTGTTGCCGAGTATTACATATATACCAAATTTTATGTCTTTCGCCATTAAAAACACTTTTGCCATGTCTTGTTCTCAAACTGACCAACAATATTGCTGAGTACTATCTTTGTATAGAACTCTTATTACAATTTCTTGAGATAATTTGGTCACCAAGCGTTTGGCTTAACAAAGTGAAGATCTCACGCGCTGTATGGCTTGTTACGATGGCGTATTCAAACCATTTCTCCTCCGAATGATTTGCAATGACATGAGAAATAAAAAAAATTCAATTGATCGTACACTGTCTCTAATTCTTCCACCAGTTGGATCTGATAAGGATGAAGGCCATGTGGACATCTTTTCTCAACATTTGCAGAGACCGAGTTGTTGAGAACGGCGTCGGTTCGATAAATTCGAGTGCCCTGGCACACTTATGTCTACAGCGGCGATGACTTCTTCTGTGCGCGCTTGATTTGGATGAATAGTAAATGTGGTCGATCCATTCGTAGTAATGAGTTTTGGCTACGCAAATGGATGATTGTGTGCACCATAAACTTAACAAGCTGATTCATAAGTCTGGTGAACAGAGCGCGCATTTTAAAAATAAATTTCCACGATTTGTAAACGTTGCTCTAGTGTAAGTCTTTGCATGGTGATTTGTTAAAGTGTACTGAAAGAATATACTTCATTAGTATGACAGCTATATTTACACTTATAACTATCAGAAGTTATAGGTTATAGGTAAGGCTCGCATCTGTACTGTTTTTCGCAGTACTGTACTGTTTTTCGACATCAAAAACTGCGTACTGCTTTTCTCCCTCAAAGTACTGTTTTTCGATACATAATAGAAATAAAAGCGGCAAACAGCGAATTCATGCAATGATATTGTTTACTTCAAAAATAAGCTCTAAGAAACACTAAAAATGCGTCATGAGGATAATTTTTTATCACCGCTGTAGTAGCAGAAAAGCAAAAACTTATTGACAATGGATACAATTCGATTGAGATGGCTGCTTAACGCACTGATTTTTTTTCGGTAATTTTGCCTGCTTTGAATTGAATGCATTTATACTAATGGAATGAATTCGAAGCCGTTATGAACAAGTTAAGCGATTACAATTTGTACAATGCCAATGAAAATGCAGTATATTTGCACACCCAATTGAGAAATATCAGAAAAGAGCGACAACATTATGCAATGGAGAGAAGGCAATGTTTTGAATGAGGATCGGTGGGTGAATTCATCTCAATAACGCTGATTGCGAATTCAAAGAAATGGCCACGATCGTTGAATATATTTTATGTTTGCCAGGAACTTCAGCATCAGTGAAGCGAATCTTCTCTGCAGTAAACAAAACTTGGACGTCAGACAAAATCCGATTAGATATGTAAACATTGAAGGCGATTCTAACCGTCAAATGTAATATGAATTTCTACAATTACCTCAAAACGAAGCCGGCATTGCTTATTCAAATTGCTTCAAACGACAAATACAAAACAACCACAAAAGTTGATTCTGGAAATGATTGTTAATTTTTTTTACATATTGAATAAAATATATATGCTATGTTAATATGTACTGCGAAAAGTACTGTTTTTACAAATCGGTGTACTGCTTTTTTAAAAAATTTCAGTGAAATGTACTGTTTTTGTCCAAAAAAAATATACGAGCGTTAGTTATAGGTCTAAAAAAAATTAAAAAATAGAAATCTCATTTTAATACCTCTGGTAGTTCATGAGATATATCCATTTGAAATTTTAAATTGTATGGACGGTATCACGCCTCTTTTTCCAATCACATCCAGGTATATCCACGGACTATCTTCAGGTCATCAGTAACACTTTGTAAAATTTTCGCACCAATCGGTCTAGTAACCCTGAAGAAAGTTTCAGTCGGGCAAAACCAACTACTCACTTTCTAAAGTGCGCGGAATGGTACATTTGTATGGAAGGTAACAGAAGGGGTAGTATAGAAAGACGTTAGAATGATTTTTGAGTAGCATTTCTCGCACTTACAGCTAAAATTAAAATCCGCAATACTTAATACACGTTTTAAATGTTTGTTTAAAACAGTTTTTATAAATAAATATCTAAAAGAATCGTATAAGAGAACTGTATTCGGTCAGTGGTGATAGGGAAAAAGTTCTTAAGTCGACTTAAGCTTAAAATTGAGTTAAAGCACTACGTTGATATTTGTATTGAAAAAAAATAAAATTTAAGTATTGTTGCTTATCTCACTTAAATTGGGCTAAGGAAAAAGAACTAAAAATACATACCTTGTTTTAACAAATCAGAATAAGTTGTATTCATGCTCAGCAATAGGAAACGTCAAAAACTCGTATGTCGACATAAGAAGTTTTTCCAAGCCACATATGAATAAACTTCATGGAAATTTAGATTGAAAAACCACTTATTTTGATCTTATGCACTTGTTTGGAAAAAGTGCTTAGGCTTTATTTTTGACCATAGCTTCTTAAATTAAATAATTTCTGAAGTGGAATGTAAAACAATTTATTCCTTAATTAGCAATGTTTCGATGGATGACTTATACTTATACTAGACTTACCATACGTTTTTACAAATAAGATTTAAACTTAAATTATATTTTTAAACTAAGAATGAGACTTAAGCAGTTTTTCCTTTTCACCACAGAAGTATTGTTTAATTTGCACAAAGCCACAGTTTCCGGAGTACATTGCTGAAAAAATGTTTGCATCGGTTCCATTTTGAAAACTGATGAAAACAGATTACAGTTGGGAAAATGACAAAAATTTAAAGTCATACTTACGGTTAATTTACAGTTACTTCCAACAAAAATATTATGTTATACATTAATATATTTTTACTACAAAATATAAAAGCATTAAATTAAAAGTTGCTCACTTTTATGGTTAACTTTTATCCAGGGCTTACAATACAATAAATAATTATGTTTCCGCAAAGTATATATAAACTAATATGTATTTCCGGGCTAACAAAATTTGTCGTCACTTCCTTAATGCATAACGTATAAATTATATTACTGGATTTCTTGTTATGGCATTTTCCCACATCGTACCCAATCTTATCTGATAATCGATATTTTAACAAATAATATCGCTTTGTGACATTTCCAAGCAAACGAGTAACAACGCCCTTCCGTGGCAACCTAAAGCGAGTTTTGTGCGGACATACAAATGACGGGAGATTCGTATTTTAAACAACACCAAGAAACTGAAAATAAACTCATAATATACCCTAATCATGGGACATCCATCAATGGAGTAGAAATGAATGCATTTGAAGAAAAATTAGATATTTGGGATTAATTTTGACAAGACTGTTGTAATTGTCATTAATTTACGTGCCATTAACACTGAGTGGGATGGCAAATGAATTGGTGGGATTAACTAAATTTGGCGAGTGTGACAAATGAACAACATTTATCTGTATTTTGATATTGTTGCATGTTCGCTACTTTATGGTAATGGGTTAAATAAGCTAAAGACAAAGGTATAGTATTTGTATAATTTCAAAGAGCAAATGTATCAGAGGAAAATATTTTTTTAACCGAATTTATAAAACGTTGCTCTAACTTTTTCCTCAAACATTTCAGTATATACGTATCACACAAAAGCTTATGGGGGAGTTTAATCATATATTTTACAGGATTCAATTATACATCGTTGGTATATAAAAGACTTGTTGTCGTTGTTATATTGCCTTCTTAAAATCAGAAATTTCCGATTTAAAAAAAAAATGATTTCTTTTTAAAGCACTTAATCGGCTGCAGAATACTGTCTATAACATTTGTTGTTTATTTAGTCGTCAAGTATATCGTTTGCATTACGCGAAATGCGAAGACTTTAAGAATAGATGGATCTGTTTGTGTTATTACTAGGGCGACCATTTTTCAGCACGAAAAAAACGGTTTTCAGTACTTAAAACAGCATGAAAAACCCTTGAAATAAGCACGATTAATTTTATTTTTAGCATTTATTATTTTTTTTATTTATTGAAAAACAAACAAAAAACAATTTCACATCTATTAAAGAAGTAATAAAAAACAATAAGTAAATTAACAAAATTATTCAGTCGTGTATTCATACAAAGAAAGTAATTTTCAAACCAAAAAAAAAATTTCTTAAATTTCTTAAGGTGAAACGCTGGTTTGTAAAAAAAATTTCCATATATAGAAAAAACACATTCCACGTCTCACGATGGCGTATTTAAAGTGTTGATTCAGCTGGCAAATATTTTCCGATAAACGCACTTGTTGTTTTGGAATTTTTAAAAATAATATTGTTGATTTAAGTGATTTCCACAAAGCCAAGATTTCGCTCAAGTACGGCAGTTATTTTTTTAAAATAATTCTTATCAGATGTTTTTCTACAGCATGTTGAATTGATTGTATTGTTTCCAAGATTTCATTCAATGACAATCCGCTTGACTCAATTTTTGTGATGGCATGCCGGATGCACTAAAAGTTTGTTTTTATGAAGGAAAAGTCGGATTAAAAATTTTCATTAGAAATAACCTCTTTGCTTTATCGCAATGCTTCAGAATCATTTTCGTTAAACTCTTGAATTACTTCCCCTATGTCTTCCAAATAATTAGTATAATACTCCGCTGCTTCCAACCACGTTCCCCATCGTGTCGTTATTGGTTTAGGTTATAGAGGCACCTTAGGATTCATTAGTTTAAATTTTTGTTTGCGATAAGGCGCCTGAAAACTATAGGAATATAACGAATCGAACGATCTAAGCTATCGATAAAAACGGGGCTATTACAAAATCTTGAACACAGGCTGTGTGTAAAAGAGGAGGATAGTTTGCAAATTTAATACTACCTGTCATATTATTATGAACCGCAAGGGCTTGTGATATGTAAAAATTTTCAATTGAGAGAAATATATATTTTATCAATATGTATCAAAAATTTAAATAAGGGCAAAAACAGCATAAAAATGCACAAACCTTTTAAATAAGCAAGATTGCTTGAAATCGTTAAATTAAGCAGCATCAGCAATATTCAGCATATGCTGCAAATTGGTCGCCCTAGTTATTACCCAGGATTCTGCGCTCTAGAGCAAGAAAAGTAGGATCAGTGTCTGATAGAGTTCGATCTTTCTTCGTCAAGAGAGAGCTTTATCATTACATCGTTAGCTTAGCCCGTGGTTGCAGCAGTTAGCGACCAATACTAGTCTCTTGATTTATAGGCTGACATTATTATTTATGTTTGCACCGGACTTAAAAGTTATAGTTGTCAACATATGTATAACTATATATCACCATACCCATTTCTGCGGACTGCTTCTCAATGCTCTAAAAGGTTGAAGTAACATCTCACAGTCCATGGTCAATGATATCTATGTCATCAGCATACGCGAGCATGTTACTTGTTAAAAATAGTACAAGTCGTATTTACTCCATGTTTTCCGCATGATCATCTCCATTACGATGTTAAATAGATCGCATTGCAGACTATAGCCTTGTTCTGTCAGATTTTTATCTATATCTCTGAAGTCTTCGGAAACATCAGAATTACACTGAGAGAATTTTCTGCATTCATATGGTGAATTTCTTCATTAATCAAATGAAATGTTGCATTATTTTTTCCCCAAAGAAACTTGTCATTAGATAAATGAAACAGAATCATTATATTAATGAAGCAGGTTTGTATGCTAAACTTCATTATATTAATGAAATGTTACATTAAAATGTATCATTAAATAAATGAAATCTATTCATAGAAAGAATGAAATCAATTCATAGATTGGATGCGACATGTTCATAGGTTCTATGATACTGTTTCATTAATATAGTGAAATATATTCATAGATGCAATGAATTATTTTCGTAAATCTAATGAAATATATTCATATATTTAATGAAAAGTAATCACAAATGTAATGAAACATTTTCATAAATCTATTGAAACATATTCATAAGATTTATGAAAAATATTCATAGATTTGATGAAATAGTTCCACCGGTAATGAAATATATTCATAACTTCAATGAAATTTTGTCATAGGTTTAATGAAACATTTTCATAGTTTTTATGAAATATAAATCTAATGAACAAGTTCATAAGTTTAATGAAACATATTCATATGTTAAATGAACTAAAAATAAATAAAACAGATGGCATTAACAATTTTTTCATAAAAAGATCAATTTTATTGGAAATAAAATTGTATGTAACAAACTAAATTCAACAGGTATTATTTGTATTGATGTATGTTTTAATGATTATAAACTAAAAGGAATATGATACACTTTCTGTGCTTCTTATAATGGTATATTTTTGATAAAATTAACATGTATAGTAATTCATTTAATGATTATTTATCATTTTTGATTATTTAAAATTCATATTTTGTAAAAATTTTGTCTTTGAAATATTTTTGGACATACAACATTTGTCACATTTTTTAGGCGTATTTCATTTGGAAACAATATGTAATTATACAGATAAATTAACAATATTTGGATTCTAAAGCAAAAAACACATAATTTTTTATATATTTACTATTCTGAATTTTGTATACATACGTGTATTTGGAATGAACATATTCGTGTATTTATTCTTGTTGGTTCTTTAAATCGTCCAAAAGAATGCTTACCTTGGAATTTTTCTTTGAACTTGAACTTATTTCGTAAAAGTAAAGCTCCAAGAAGATCCAAAATGATTCCGAGGCCGTAGGATACTGTAAACTGAATAAGTGAAATGTTTTGAAACAGATATCCAAAGAACGAATAAAGTTGGGAAATCGCATGAGGTCGCCATCAAAATAAACAAAAAATTCTGCTATTTCATTTAAGTTTCCAATACCCAATATGAATGGCTGAATATGCTCCTTCTTTTTTAACAAAAAATCTATATGGTCGTGTAGTTCTTGCATACTGCTTCCGAGAAAGAGAAATGATTTCTGAGAATCCTTCATTGTATAGCGAGACACTTCCTTTTTTCCGTAAATATTTTGCCTAATGTGCCGACCTGTTGGGAAAAGGAGAAGATGTAAAACCCAAAGAGTTTTTGCTACAAAGTGGTCCCGATCTGCAAAATAAAAATAATTATGCTGAGTTCTTAACAAAAAAATTTTTTTTTTACCATTTTCCAAATCTTCGACGCTTAGTGTATCTAGGATCTTTCCCTCCACTTGAGATTTTACGTGTTTTGACTTTTTCAGAAATTTGAACAGCTTCAGAAATTTTGGGTCCCAGTTTAAGATTTTGTTATGCGATTTATACATTATGGAGAAGTCTATATCGATCTAAAGGGTTAAAAAAAGTTGTATACACAAATTATCAGAGTTGAAATTTTAATCGTACATACCAACTTATAATGCGATTTATATTCAGGCCACTTTTTAATGATCTTATTAACGTCATCACATTCATTTAGAACTTGGTTAAGCCTATATTGACTACAAGCAATCCATGTGGACTCAAATTCCTCGGCTGAAAGTTTATCGTATTTCAAAATTTGTGCTAAGTCCTCTCCATTTTCTTCAGGTACTAAAAAAAAATATTAGTAAATGTAATATTCATATTTAATCAGTTTTAATCAACTTACCTAATTGGATTTTAACTTTTTTTGATGTAGTGGGTGAGTCGCTATCCGAAACGAAAATCCGTTTATTATTTTTTTTTAGATTTTGGTACTTTACATACAGCTTTCCTCTCCTTTCTGTTCGATAGAATTCCAGCTTTTCAGATGGAAATAGGGATAGTAATTGATTTTCAAGTTTATAACTTATTTGGAGGGTCATAGGTGTGTTTTCTCTGGCAAAATGTTGAGCGGCAATATTAATGATAAAACTTCTAAGCTCCTCTGTAAGATGTTTATTTTTGTCATAAAACTGCAGCACTCGTTCTCCATTTTTATCTTGTTTTAAAATATCCAGCAGACTGACATTAGAGACTTCCGTATCGGATGAGTTACATGATTCACTCTTTTGGGAACATGACGGAGGACTTGTATATTCTGTCAAAAAGGGATATTTGAGATCATTCCTCCAGTTTATAAAATGGTGAATAAACTGCGCTTTGTCTCCAATTTTCCAATTTTGAGTCAGCTCCTTCAGTTGTTCCTCTTTTAGTATTTTTAAAATTTCAATATTAATATTTTCATCTGTGAAATATTTGATTAAATAAAAAAAAAATACTCCATTAAAATGTATCATATATAATAAATAACTAATTTGAAAAAAAATTTAAAATATTCTACGTGTTAATTGTGAACGGATAAATGCAAATTCACACTGTAAATGAAACCTTACATAAAAGAATTTCCAATTTTTCTTCCATTCCCCATGATGTCAGCAACTCCTTTAATAATTCTCCGGCAGTAGTGTTTGAGTCAGACATTACAAAAGCTAAAAAAAATTATTTAAAAAATCTGTACTAATTTTGAAAAAAAGCGGCAAGTTCGTTCAATTTATTTTTAAAAAACTGTTTAAATTGTCTCCTTAAATCGAAGCATAAATTTACCTCTTGCTGTTTTAATGAGCTCGGCAGGAGGACCAATTATTTCCTTCAAATTTAGAACTGAATAATCTCCTTTAATGTTGGGATTAATTTCAAAAGCTGTGTAATGCTTCATATACGTAACATCCAGAATCTGTTGACAAAGCAAAAAAACTGTTTGTTCTGAAACAACAATGTTTATAATTTCGTAGATATAATAATCTACATTTCTGATGGATACAAAATACATGGTCTTATAAGTGATATTTTTGTAAATAACTTTATTAAATATTTGTAAAGATATTTTGGATTTTTGTAATTTGTGGCTTATAATGTTTAATAAATAATCCTCACATTCACACTCATTGGTGTAAATTATATCTGTTTGTTTCGATTCACATATTAAGAAATTTGCAAAAACAAATTGGTACTTTTTTGCCATAGAAACCGCAATATTTTTCCTGGAAGTGATTGCATGGGCGTACAATTTGAACTTTCTATGTTTTGCTTCGTAAGGAAAAGACCAAAATTTACGGACCGGTCCGCAAGTTTTTAAAACTTCAGGATAATGTGTCAGTATATGAAATTTTGCTTTAAGTGTATCATTAAACAATTTGAGATACAGTTCGTTGTGGGTTTTAATATTTTTTTCTAGAGAATTTACTATGAAGTCATCCACATAGAATAATAAAGTAGTATCTATAATTTCAATTAATACTAGCACAAGTTTCCAAACCTCATCATCACCTGGTACGAAATCACCTACCATAATCGGAAAATACATGATAAAAGTTAGCATTTCCCGAGCAGACATTTTTAAATGTTTCTTTTCCAAATGAACTTTATTAATGTCTGGTGAAATATTTCCAATTTCTAGTTCACCATATTCAAATGTACTTTTTCGTTTATTTAATTCCGCAAGAGAAAAGTATTTCTTGGTATTAACAAAGTACAAGATCGCATTAGACATGTCATAATGGCATATCCCCTCCATCAAATCATGCATTGCATCTACACTTATATTATCAATTACATGAAAACTTGGAATTTTATTGAATTCGCATATGTTAACTATACCAGTTTTTGTAGGGTTAGCGGTTTCTAATGACATATTATATTTGGTGTAGTCACGTCTAAGGTTAATATTGGAAGAAGGTGCCTTCTGACTTGATTTAAAATCAATCTCACAAAAGCGACAAAAATGCCCCTTAAAATATTTTATATATCCAAGAATACTGTTTAACCCCAGATTGTCACCCAAAATTAATAGAGGTATAAAATGGACATGAAATTTTCTACCATCTGACATTTGTATGGTTAAACCTTCTGTTTCCAATAAGTGCATTTGTTCAACTATGGGTTCAAGACACTTTTGATAGCCAAAATTTTGCATGTCTTTATTTTTAATGCTTCCAAGAAAAAATATATTTTCTAATTTCGTGTCCTCTGGAAGGCATGGAAAAGAAAAATACAGATTGCAGATAGAATGAAAAGTGGAATGGGAACCTAAAGGGTTGTTAATCTCTATATCATCAGAGTAAAAGTTGTAAGGAATTATTAATTTGTTTGGGTAAAGACTACACTTTCTTTGCCACAACTCTCCTTGAATTATATTTGTGAATAACTTAGAATTCGCAAGTTCACTTATACAAGACTGCATGTGTAAAAAGTTATCATTTTTTTCCAAAATTTTTTGGAACATAAATGCCATAGGCATTGTAACAATTTTTGTCGTCAAGTATGAATGTATCAACTTACCTCTTTTATGCGACAGCTTTCCACTTTTATCAATTACAGCTTCCTTCAGATTTTGCACAATATTCTTGTTTTTTAAATTTGCATACAGCAAATACTCAGTTTTTAGTTTTCCTAATATTTCGGAATATTTTGTTAATAAATTGGTGAGTTTCGAGGACAAGACTATATCTAAATCTTTTGCAAAGGCATGTAGTATTTCAAAAAATGGTTCAAATACTCCATCGATGAGATTACCAATAACAAAAGTTACATCTTTTCGTGAAAAGTTATAGTTTGAATGCATTTGAGATAAAAATTTTAAAATATTTTCGTAAAGCTTGTCAAATTTATGTTCATCGTTTTCACTTTGTATATTGTTGCTCAGGTTACTGACACCTGCTTCTGTAGTATCGAAAATTTTAGAATCTTCAACCATTATTTGCCGTTCCATAATTTCTGGCACACAATGCTGTGAAGTTTTGTTAATTGTTTTTCCTTCAGTACAAGTAATGTCGTCATGCCTTTTCTGCACATGCCTTTGAAAAGATTTAGAATTATTATAAAATTGCCCACAACACTGATAACAATCATTAGACTTAAGAAAATGATCCACACGAAAGTGACGAAAGAAAAGCTTTTTATTACAAAACTTTCTTTTGCACAAAAAACAAATCATTTTTCTTTGTGTTCTACCACTTTAAATTATTTATTACTTTTCACTAAACGAGTTAACTTTCGCACGATCTTCACCACTCTGAATCACAAACTGTACTGAATACAGAATTTTTTCAAAGGCACGCTGAACAAAGCAAGACGCTAAAAAACACGGAAAGTACCGTTAACAACGATCGTCTTCTTCTTTCCTTAAAGAGTTTTTGTTGTTGTCATGAGTTAAACGCATGTTTGTTTATGTTATACATACACATCAAGAGCTATGTTAGGGGTGGTTGTGCAAATTTATGAAGAAATTGCGTTACTTGTATGAAACATTTCATTAAAACAATGATGTTTCCACATATAATTTGTCCTTGTTATTTACTAATGAAACTGTTTCATTAGGTTAAAGAACATTTGCATTAAGTTTAAAATATAAGTTAGAAATAGACGAACAAATTTCATTCGGTTTATGAATTATTTCATAAAACCAATGAAATTTTCAAAAAATTTTTTAAACAATTTTTAAAGAAATGCAATGAAATTTTTTCATTGTATCAATGAAGGTTTTCATTAAAGTTCATAGCTAAGTTGCATTATATTTATGAAGCATTCATTACACCAATGACATTTTACATTATGAAACTATTGTAGCATTTTTAATGAAACTATTTTGTATATTCATAGAAATTCAATGACTTTTGTTCATTGCGTAAATGAAAAATTGCATTAAAACAATGATTTTTTTCCGAAACTTTTATGAACATTTTTAATGAAGAATTTCGTAAAATTTCATGAAATTATTTCATTGAATCAATGAAGTTTATGAAACTTTGCATTAATTTAATGAAATATTGCTTACGCAACTTTTATGAAATTTTTTAATGAAGCCGTTCATAGAGTTTCATTAAAAATAATGAAATTTTTGCATTGAATTAATGAAGTTTAGTAATATTAACGAAATTTTGCATTGGATCAATGAAATTTTTTTAATGAAATCGTTTCATTAATATTATGAAGCAAACTTCTCTCAGTGTAGAGGAGTTTGTTTAAAGTAATAAACAGAATTGAATGGAGTAGGTATTGGCAATCTCGGCGGTGTGTAGCTTTGTAATGTCTAGCTTTATTTGTGTTTTGTAAACACTACTTTATCGCGTGGGACCTTTGGCAGTAACTAGGTGCTGATCAGAGTCAATATTTGCACGGCGCACCACACGAACGTCCTTAACGCTTGAGACATGCCTTTTATCGATCACCACATGATCATTTTGGTTTCTTGTCTTTTGACAAGGAATATCCAGGTTGCCTTGTGAATATCTTTATGCGTTAATCTGCTTCTACTCACTAGAATTTTTCATGAGGACGCGAAACTAACTGATCTGAATCCGTACTCGGAGGCCTTGTTGTGTAGACTGAATTTTCATTGGCTGGACAGCAGTCATACATTCCCTCCAGGCGCTCAAAGAATGCATCTTTAATGTCCTCGTCTTTGACTTCCATCGGGGCGAGTGCACAAATTAAAGTGATGTAAAAAATATTTCGCCTTGATGCGGATAATGCCCATTTAGTCACTTACAGGGTTTAACCGCAAGACCAGATGTCGAAGTCTCTTACCGTCCATTAATCCCAATCACAATTAAGGAAAATATAAATATTGACAATTTACATTAGGATCTGTAGGGGTTTATTCGCGCTATAGTTTCCAACATCAAACCAAGCCAGCCATAAGTCCTGCGCTGTTGTTTTTATCCCTTCCCTTTGGGTGAGGATTGTGTACACCAGCTAAAAATTTTAAATCATAGATACAGTCCAACAAAGTAAGAAAGTAAACTTTTATAATATTATTTAACTTTCAAATGTCAAATTCCGTTTTGATCATCACCATCATTACTGTATTAGGATCTAATACAGTTTGAGTATTGCTAGAGCTTTTTAACGAGCTTGATTAGCGCATAGTAGCAACGGTTTGTAACAGGTACTTTCAGACGTTTGACAAACCATTTGCCATAGGCAATTTAAAAATATAAAACTGTTTATGTTTTTACATCGAGCAACACACATTCAAACCTAAAACTAAATATTCGCAAATTCACTAAAGTTGTACCACAAAGTACTTACCGCAATTTCGAATAAGTATTGTCTTATGTACTTTTTCGGACCCAGTAAAAATATTTAACCTCATTTGTCCCAGTAGCATAACCGATGGTCGTTGCAGTCCATCATCTGGCTATAATCTTCACGCTTGTATCGTACAACTACAATTGTGAAATAAATACAATTAGGACATAGCCAAGGAGATAGGACTATGATAGATTCTTATAAGTAGGTGTACAACAAACACAAAACAATTTTCGGGCACACGTACAACTAGAAACGGAGACACACTTACATTACTTTGACAGTTTGTAATCTTTTGTATGCCCCTTCCGAGTGGGTCTAATATTATTCGTACAACATGTTAATGCAACAAACAACTCGTATGCATTCTAAGTAAAGTGGATGCAACTCTTCCACTAGACATCCAAAATGCGTGCAACAGCAATACGCACGACGACAGAGATGCAGACGAGGACAGTGATGATGATGAATTTAATAATGATCATGACGACGATTCGTCGTTGCATTATGGTGGTGACTGATTGACGACAAGATATTTGACAGCCGCTCTAATCATAGATGTCACATCTGCTGTTCAAGATGAGTACATGTATCCGTTTGTCCATGGAGTTAATACCGTACGCCTCACATACAAGATGATGCGTGCAGACTTTCATGAACTGCCACATACAATTTCTAACTGTATCCAGTACACTGTGGCTATTTTTACTGTATGTACTAGATCCCATTGACGATCTCGTTGTCATTCTGTTAATGACACGAGATGCCTGTTTTCATCAGTTTAGTTTAATTTTCCCATTTCCATGTGGATGCATCTAATGCACTACACAGAAAAGACTTTGGTTGAGTGGGGGCTGTGGCACTTCTTAGAAACCTCTTGCACGGCTGCGAAACTCCCTTTCTCAATCATTCTGAGTTTCATGCACTTCAATTGTTTCTCAATTTTCGTCATGTTTATCTATATAAACAATTAAAACGATTTGTTACACTAAATTTCTTTGGAATAAGCTGAAGTCATTGCGTCGCATATCAACTAAAATGTTTGGACGCTGGAATTGTACCCCACTGCTGTACTGAAATGGACGGAGGCAAATTAAAGCTGTGAATTGATATTGAGGTCAAAAGCTATTTACTGAAATCAGTAATTTTGTGTGCTCTACTTGTGTATCATTCGTAATCGATTAAGAGTTATTTGTTGATGGAGCCGCAATCGTAGATTAATGCTAAACGTCCATACTCTGTGTAGATGAACACAACAAGAATTGGAAATATAAATTAAAAAACAAAATGTATGAATATTTCATATCTTTGGTCCTTAACTAAGCGTCAATCGAAAAGAAGGAGCTTAATAACCATATACTAATTGGAAAAGATCTGTATGTTAGGATCTCATATTGAAATGGATTGTAAGTCGTCGATATTAATACAAATATCTTCAGAATCCAAATATGTTAATATCGATGTTGAACATATTTCAAAATCGATATGATGTAACAATATATGAGAACACTTTTATTGGATTTATCTCCTAAACTAAGCACCTAATCGCAATTAACGAGTTTCTAATTTCAATTGATGAGTTTTGAATTTTAATTGCAGTGTTATCAATTTCATTTGGCGAGTTTTGAATTTCATTTGACGACTTTTAAACTTCAATTGACGAATTTTGAATTTCAGTTGACGAGTTTTGAATTTCAATTGACGAATTTTAAAATGCAATTGATATTTTTTTAATTTAATTGACGAATTTTAAAATATAACTACTATTTTTAGAATTTCAAATGGAAATTTTGACCTTCAATTTACGATTTTCAAATGGAAATTTTGACTTTCAGTCGAATATATAATATAATTTAAATTGATATTATTTGAATTTCGTTTGAAAAGGTGTAGCCAGCAAGAAAATTTGTTTTAAGCTTAAATTACAGTTTAATGCAGGGATTGAAAAGACTGCAAAACACTCTGCTCAACACATTTTAAACGTCGGTAATGAGCGCAGACGAACTCAAAACACAAGAGTTTAATGATCGAAGATGCTCCGCACACAGAGTCAACACATAACAAAACTCTTTTGTACAATTTTTTCCTGAGCACTCAAAGATGGTGTGCACACATAAACGAGCGACACTAAAAGATTGGTAGAGAAGAAGAAGAAATATAGCTGTATATGTGTAAATATATGTATGTATGTGTTTTTTTCTCTATATGAATATTCATGTGTTACTCCGTGTTTGGGTATTTTCGTTTCTCAGTGCACATTGAGTTGTGTCATCTTTATCGCACACACGACGGGAGTCAGAAAAAAGAGCAACATCGTTTTCCGACCAGTGCTGCCAGTTTGGCATTTTTTATGCTTTTTTAGCATATTTTTTTTGCCTGCTGCACTTTTTTTTTGAAACCAAATGCTAAATGCTTTTTAGCATATTTTTTTTGACATTCATCGATTTTTTGTTATTTTTAATGTTGAATTTAGCATTTGTTTTGTCAGAAATAGCATTTTTCACTGTACATGGATGAACATAATAAAAAGGCAATTCTAAAACTGGATGTCTGCAGAAATTAAAATATTTTCAATTTGAATTAAACTTTTTTTTATGGAATATGTATAAATATATGGGTAATTCCATTGTGACAAATGTGACAGTCGTACGTGTACGTTTAAATGAGATGAGAAACAATGAAAAACTTAATTTTTTTATTACTTCTTTATCTTTTTATATAATACTTAAGCCACACCTCGCCTGAATGACGAATGGGTTGACCTAAAATGGCAACAAAAACGGTAAATGGGGTTTTGTAAGGGGTTAATTGTACATCAAAAATCCACTTGAATCGAAATCCTAGGTGATCCTTTATTTTATGATAAAATGATTTTTCGTTTTTTTAGTCCGTTTTGCGCTTTTTTTTTAGAAGTGACGTACTTTGCTCCATGATTCCACCATCAAATCATAGAGATAATATATCGTGTTATATCTCATTGGAAGTGTACGGACTTCAGGTTTAAGACACTTCTGTCCAAATTTAAGTTTTCTGCACTAAATTAAGCTTTGCGGAAAAAAACATTGAAAGTTTTTATTTTTTATTTTTCCCAAAAATTTTATATTTTCCCCACATCTCGCCGGAATGATAAATAGGTTGGCCTAAAATAGCAACAAAAACGATTAATGGGGTTTTGTTTGGAGTAAATTGTACATTAATAATCCACTTGAACCAAAATACTAGCTTATCCTTTTTGTAAAATAAAAGTATTTTTTGATTTGTATCTCCGTTTTTTGCTTTTTTAGAAGTGACGTTCTTTGCCCCATGTTATATCTCATTGGAGTTATTTATTGTTGTAACAAATATTTTATGATAAGAGTGTACTTACATCATCAGTATATATGTAAAGTATATATTAAAAACTCAAAGATGTGACCAGATCATTGAAGCAATTTTGCAGTCCGTTCAATAATAAATGAAAATAAGAAAGGCTTTGCGCATTTTAATTTAATAAAATTTAAGTAATTGTCTTTACTTGCCTTTTTATTTTAGTCACAGGTCCAACTTTCTGCGGTAATGCCCAAAGTTTATAAAGTTTAGTTAAAAGCTTAAAAATGGTTTATAAACCTCTTATAACTTTTTATGAATACGGTCGTAAATGTTTAATAAACATAAAATTTGAAAACACGTATGTTTTAACAAAAAAAAATTTAGCACTGGTTTTTTATGAATTACACTTTTTTTGGGACTTTTTAGCATATTTTTTTCCAAATTGCACTTTTTTTTGAGTTTTAGCATATTTTTTTTGCCGTCTTCTGGCAACACTGTTTCCGACACTTAGCGAGATGTGTTTGCATGTTAACATGCTCAACGGTACAGAGTTTGTGTCACATTTACCTCTCAAACACTCTCATGAAAAGAGTTTTGCATACATTTTGTGCACATTTGTGAGCAGTGTGACCATTTTAGCATTTTTGCAGCTAGATTTAGCATTTTATTTTTGTATTTAGCCGCAAAATTTTCATTTAGCATTTAGCTTTTTTCTTAGCTAATTTAGTTAATTTTTTAATTTAGCATTTTTTAGCATTATTCTATCTGACACATTTGCTCTCCTAAATTCTCGTTTAGAAGATTTTTTTGTTCCAACACCACACATTAATTACAACTTTGAAGAATTTTTAAAATCAAAGAAAGATGGAATCAATTCTGAAGAAGATAATGAAATAAGAGTTACTTGCCAAAAGTTTACAGCTCAGTTAATATATCAGCTTAGACAACGATTGCCAGCAAATTTTCTAAATCCTAAAAATACAATTATTTTTTTGTAGAAAACCGTTTAAAAACTAAAAGATTTAAATTATATGAACATTTTGAACATCGAATGGAAGATTTCACAGTGGATGAAATTACTATTTTAGAAAAGCAATGGCAAAAGCTAAGTACATATGAATGCGTAAACAAAAACTCAACTATTGATTTCTGGATAAGTGTATACGAATATAAAAATGATTTAAATGAAAACCCGTTCAATGAAATGTCTTCTTCTTTTATTAAGTTTCTAGTTTTACCATTTAGTAACGCAGAAGTTGAAAGAGTTTTCAGTGAAATGAACCTTATAAAAACAAAAATTAGAAATAGAATGATATTGAACACTATGAATTCACTTCTTTACATTAGATGCGGATTGAAAAGGTTAAATAAATTTTGCGAAAGTTTTAAAATTACCAATGACCTCATAAAAAAATGTGGTAAAAACTAATGATATTTCGACCGACTCTTCGGGAGTTGAGGAAGAATATTCATTTGATAACGAATATAAATATATATTTATATAATAATTAAATTTCATCATTTGTAAACAAATGATATTTAAAAATGTACTGAAATGCTATTACAAAGTGATTTAAATTGTTATGTTATTTTTATACCCTTCCCCATGCACATGAACAGAGTGAAGGGTATATTAATTTTGTTCTTCCATTTGTAACGCCCATAAGGAGGCGTGGTAGGTATGACAATATATTTATATATAAATGATCATAATCGATATCTGAGTCGATTTAAAGGTGACCGTCTGCCTGTCTGTTCCCGCGATTACAGCTGCATTTTAAGAGATATCGAGCTGAAATTTGGAATGCAAGCTTTTATAATCAAAGCGGAGGTTAAATTCTAAGATGAGCCCGATCAGTCAAAAACTACTACCACCTCCCATTCAAACTACCCCTTTTTGGGGTATCCCTACGATTACAGCTGTAGTTTAAGGGCAATCAAGCTGAAATTTTGTATGTGAGCTTCCCTACACCAAGTGGAGGTTGAAATTTGGTATGCAAGCTTTTGTCCAGAAGCAGAGGATAAGTTCTAAGATAAGAATTATCGGATTTAAACTATTTCCACATCCCACACCACTTCCCATTTTTTGGGGCGTTACAAAATTCATAAAAATAAGCTTCAACTCACCAACTCATAAACTTATCGGTAAATCGAATAAAATCGATACAAAATTATTGACAAAATGGATGTGTGAAGCTTAAGTAACGTCCACTTCGCATCAACTCCCCTGTTTTGTGGTACAAAGTTTAGTAAAATAGTTGTAGTGCAAATAACCAGTTTGATCACCATTTTTACAAATGGTGAAGAGTATATGCGCTTCGGCATAGCCGAAGATAACCGCCTTACTAGTTTTTATACAAACCAATGGGATATTGAATTGAATGGACACTTTTTCTTTTATGTATGTAAGACTTTATGTTTCTTTTTTATTCAATAAATAGTTTTTTCTTTCTTGATTGCCATGGCTCAACAAAACATGGTTGAATTATTACATGGCATTGTTTGATTCTAATGTAATATATTTCTAAGGCAACATTGAATACAAAATTTTAAAAATTTAATGATTGTTAGTGATCATTTTATTTAAAAAAACGTTTTTAAATTTTAGCATTTTTTAGCATTATTTTAATGTTGATTTAGCTGCAACACTTTTTTAGATCTGGTCACACTGTTTGTGAGTTTTTTTCAAACGCTGGTTTAATGTTGCTTTTTATGCCCTCCTCCTACTTTAGCTGTAACGAATCGTTTGTGTGAGTCTTGAAATAGGAGCGCGGTAACTCACTTAAATGCGAGAAAAGCTCTCCTATATCTCGTTTATGTGATGCAAAGAAAAATAATGTTTTAATTTTTATATATCCGTTTATTTATTAGCTTCAGTAATACAAACATACTAAATATCTAATTTGAATTACACAAGAAAATCTGAAAACTGAAGTCACAATCCTTAATATAGAAGTGCAAAAAAATTTGCTTCAAAGGCTGTATTATTGTTGAGCACCCAGTGAGTGAACAATGCATATTCTCCCAACGGAATTGGAAGGGGCTGTAAGGCACGCTCGAGGTAGGTGTTCTCTAGCCTTGGCAAGCTAAAGTCAGACTAAATGAACAATATGTATGGCGGTATATTAGACTTGAGCAAATAATATAATATAAAGAACAAATAGACTTCGCTTCACGTGAATAACACTTACCGTTAGGGGACACGTTAAATTCAAGTTGGTATTGTCTCGAAACCACTGCCGAACTATAGTGGTTACCGGATTCAGATGTTTAAGAATACTGCACGTAAATGTAAAATTGTACAGGAAAGGCTTGTAGCCGCTGGCCTTTCTCATAAAGCGGAAGTCCCCCTAACATAAGATACAAAAAGTTTTAGTATTCGTGTGAAATTTACCGTCTTACTAGGGTTTACCTTAAAATTTTGTATTGGCAGTACAGGAAAGTGTACTTCCAAGGTGGCATATTGTAAGTTACGCGATACGGCTTTGAGGCGACATGTTTTGACTATCATAACGGATTTATCAAAGTGTGGGCACTCAATTTTTGTTAATTTCAAGCGAAAAGTCTGCAAAATTCTATTGTTAGTAATACGTTTATCTGGATGATTAAATTGCTTTACCTCTGACCTCATTATATAAAAATGGAAAAATATCCATATTAATATATAGCACTGGACTACTTTAATCGGCGACATATTATGATCAACTAGTTGTGTGATGGATATAAAATACATAAATGTTATGTCTTAATTGGTATTTATCAGATATTTCAACTAATTGAGGTTATTTAAATTTAACTAGATTGATTTGCATTCATGCCTACTGTTAGCACACTATTAGCTTAGGTTGAGTTCTGTGAATAAAACATATACATACCGAAATGATTTTAATAGGTACGAAAATATATGTAACACTATGACGGAGGTTCTTAGTATCTTTGGATGGCTATTGCAGTTGAGGTTGAGCTATGTCTGGGTGGCAGATACCATAACTCTCGTAAGTGTTTATGGATTTTCAGGAAACATTCATCGCATTCTTTAAAAACATTGCATGACGCGTTCGCCGTTTTAAAAATATCATTGGTCGAGGATTATGGGATTTTATTGCATTCTTTTTTAAGCATTCAGAAGCAATCGACAGAAGTTGGTCAGGTGATAAATAAGGACAAAACTTAGTTATTTGAATAAACGTACAAAGAGAAACTTGGGACGGTGCGTGACCTTTGGCAACTATAACTTTATAGTAGTTTGTCAACATAGTAATGCGGTTTGTCAGCCTGTCATCAAAAGACGAGTAAGCAAGCGTTTTAATGACAAAGCCCTCTCTCGACGAACAAAAATCTGTACACTGATCCTACCTGTCTTGCTCTACAGCGCAAAATCCTGGGTAATGACTAGGGCGACCAATTTTCAGCACATGCTGAATATTGCTGATTCTGCTTAATTTAACGATTTCAAGCGATCTTGCTTATTTAAAAGGTTTGTGCTTTTTCATGCTGTTTTTACCCATATTTAAATTTTTGATACATTTTGATAAGATATATTTCTATCAATTGAAAATTTTTACATAACACAAGCCCTTGCGGTTCATAAAAATATGACAGGTAGAATTCAATTTGCAAATTATCCTCTTATTTTACACACAGCCTGTGTTCAAGATTTTGTAATAGCCCTATTTTTATCGATAGCTTAGATCGTTCGATTCGTTATATTCCTATAGTTTTTAGGCGCCTTATCGAAAACAAAAATTTAAACTAATGAAACCTAATGTGCCTCTATAACCTAAACCAATAACGACACGATGAGGAACGTGGTTGGAAGCAGCGGAGTATTATACTAATTATTTGGAAGACATAAGGGAAGTCATTTAAGAGTTTAACGAAAATGATTCTGAAGCATTACGAAAAAGCAAAGAGGTTCTTTCTAATGAAAATTTGTAATCCGACTTTTCCTTTATAAAAACAAACTTAAATGCATCCGGCATGCCATCACAAAAATTGAGTCAAGCGGATTACCATTGAATGAAAGCTTGGAAACAGTAAAATCAATTCAACATGCTATAGAAAAACATCTGATAAAAATTATTTAAAAAAAATGACTGCCGTTCTTGCGCGAAATCCTGGCTTTGTGGAAATCAACATATTATTTTTAAAAATTACAAAACAACAAGTGCGTTTATGGGAAAATATTCGCCTGCTGAATCAACATTTTTTAAATACGCTCCCGTTTCATCGTGTGACGTGGAACGCTTTTTTCTATATATGGAAATTTTTTTACAAACCAGCGTAAAAGTTTCACCTTGGAAAATTCAAAAATGCACTTAGTGCTTAATTGTAATCGTGACATTGACCAAGGTATAATCTCAATTTACGAATTTTTTTTTGGTTTAAAAATTATTTTCTTTGTATGAATACAAGATTGAATAATTTGGTTAATTTATTTATTGTTTTTTATTACTTCTTTAATAGAAGTGAAATTGTTTTTTGTTTGTTTTTCAATAAATAAAAAAATTATAAATGCTGAATATAAAATCTATCGTGCTTATTTCAACGGTTTTTCATGCTGTTTTAAGTACTAAAAACCGTTTTTTTCGTGCTGAAAAATGGACGCCCTAGTAATGACACAAGCGTATCAATCTGTTCTAAAAATCTTCGAGAGAAAAAGATTTCGACCCATAACCAATGCACAGAATGGACTCAAATTTTGCAGAGATCATAAACCGGCACTTCGTTACATTATCACAAAAAATATGGCATTTGATCGAACGCTGTTCAAACGACGGTCCGGGAACAAAGAAATTTTTTTTCCGGGATAGACCAAAAACAGTAACTTTTTCATATATGTATATATACATGGGGCTTCGGTTTGTTAAGCAAAGATGCACAGAATATCTTGAAAGTTTGCAGATATCATAAACAGAGTCTTCGTTATTTTTTGCCAAAAAAAACTATGCAATTCGATGAAACGCTGTTCAAATGCCTTTCCGGGAACGAAGAAATTTTTATTATTTTCATACATTTGTATGAAATTTTTTAGTTTTCCAGTCTATCCCGGACCGGCGTTTCTAAAATACTTACTCAAATGGGTCGCGAGTTGGCAATATTGAAGAACATCATTCGAAGAACTTTTCCACGAATTTTTATGATATTTTATTAAAAAGTGCGAAAACGCCGCACAGTGGAAAATCGTAGAGTAAGATCAGCCCATAATTCATTTTAAAAAAGGTTCGAATTACACCATAATTTTTTTTTATCGAAAAGCTAAGATATCGAAATTAATAATTTGAGCAAAATATTTGATGTTTGGTCAATAGTAATACTCGGAAATAAGGACCATATTCACATATTTTTACGACAACGATTTATTACTATAAAAATAAAACATATTTCAGAGCATATTTTTAATATTATTCACATTACAATTAAGGAGTTATGTACATTATTGGAAAGGTAATTTAAAGTAGATTCCGATTATATAAATAGCCGATCAGGTTTAAGTAAAAACATTTGAAATTTTAGCTCCTGAATGATGTAATGTTGTTTTGGCTGCATGCAAAAATTTTGGTAAGGCTTTTAATTAGGAGCTGCGTTTAGCTCTAAAAATATTAAAGCTTAATATATTAATAAAAAGTTACACTCAATAATGTTAAAAAACTCAGTTATTTAGATACAAAAAAAAAACAACTCGTAAAAAACAAAGTTTTTGACTACAAATTCTTTATCTAGACTAGTGATGGTCAAAAATTGAAAAACCTACCACTTGTGCCGGCAAACCAATACAAGGTACAAGGTAAACTGACTGATAAATACCATCACCCAATATACGATTTGTTTAAGTCTTGATATAGTCCATATTCATTCTCGATTTAAACTTTCATAACCGTACAACTAACGCAAAATTTGACTTAATTCAGTGTTCTTACAAAAAAGATATGCATATAAGAAGAAGAAGATAATTTGGTCATTTGTATGGGAGGTTTTCCTTCCTATTACAAGATAGATTAACCGACCAATTTTCATTACCCTCCAAGTGTCCGTTTGGAAGTTATGGGAGAAATAGTAAATTTCCCAAAATAGGTAATTTTGTATGGGAGGTACCA
Organism: Muscina levida; assembly: GCA_964034835.1. NCBI lineage: Eukaryota > Metazoa > Arthropoda > Insecta > Diptera > Muscidae > Muscina > Muscina levida. The sequence continues at coordinate 64,298,697 of OZ035880.1, read as the reverse complement.
GAAGTCGTGAACCGATATAGTCCATATTCATTTCTGAGTCTTATTGTATAAGCGAAACATCTTACCCAACATATTACTGAATTTAGTGTACTTACAAAAAAAATATGTATGTAAAACTATGAGGGTCAAATTGGTCATTTGTGTGGGAGGTACCAGAATGGGCGTGGCAAAAGTTTCGGTTTTCTTAGGGTTTGTTTACTTTTGCAAGATTAATAAACTGATGAAATTCAAATATTCTCCCGTCATCCGTTTGGAAATTATGAAAGAAATATTAATTATCCAAAAATAAGTAATATTGTATGGGAGGTATCAGAAAGGGTGGGGCTATCCTGCCCATTTACAATTCCATTAGTCCGTTTTGTAAAACATTAATACTGGTAAATTTTTATATCAACCCGTTAAGGTTTACTCGAGTTATTCTGCTCACCAGCCAGCCTGCCAGTCAGACGGACATAGCATAAATGTCTTAAAAAGTCCTGAAACGAATTTGGTCTTAAGATATTAAGATATCGTCTCCTTTAATGCGTTAACCTTTTTTTTGATCAAAAATTTTACCAAAAAAATGTACAAGTCATCTCTATATGTTAAAAATAAACTTCTTACCTTTATTCTGAAATAATTTCTGGTTTAAATTGGGTCATATTTTACAAGTAATACCAAATACATTAAAGATTATACTTGCAAAATTTCAGAACTCTATCTCTAAGAACAAAAAAGTAACAGATTTTTGATCCGCTAAGGACTAAATTTTTCCACTGTGCGCCGGTCCGGGATTGACGGGAAAACGACTCATTTGAGAAAGTTTTTAGAAAAGCCGGTTCGGGAGCTGAAAAATTTCAATCAAATGCCAAAAAGTATTATTATTGGCCCAAAAACACTTTGCTGTTGCACTAGGACTTTTTATTTGTACCAGAGTACGTTTTTGTATCAAAAAGTACTTTTTTGTCCATAGTACTTTTATTGTATTTTGTGGTACAAAGTACTTTCTTTTGTACCAAAGTACTTTTTTATGCCAAAAAGTGAGCAATACGCACCCTGTTTAAAACTCATGAAGTGGATCTACGCCCTTCAGTACTTCATAAGTGGTAGCGTCTGATACGATACAAATAAAAAATGAATTTGCATCGTATATTCTTACAGAATTAAAATGAATAAAGATTTTGGCGATATTTTTTATGGTTGGATATTTCTAGTTTTCGATTTGCAATATTTTTGATATTCCTCCTAAATGCTTAATTTAAACTTACTTAAATTACCTTTCCACCCCATGATTAAGGTATGGGATAACTTTTCGTGTTGTTGTGAATGAACACGCTCTATTTTACATTCACAACAAACGACGAAGGCGAACATCACTGTTTGAGAAGCGATTTTTAGACATGCCGCTTGACTCGTCACTATACTGCGAAGTTGCTATCGACAACATCGAGGGGACAATTAAAGAAAAATTTACATGACTTGAGACAGTACTCGAATAATGGATTTCCCGCATTGTAGTCGCGTGTTCTTACCATCATGCCACAGCGAGCCTAATTATTTTCCCAAAATAATGTTCAGTTACGAAATTTGCTATGCTAAACAACAACATAACTTCAACGTTTTATTATAATATTTCATTACTCTGCTACATAATGGAAAAATTTAAATGAACTTAGGGACTGACCTAGTGCTTGTTGTAGGTTTGGTCGAGTACAACATGACTTTGTATACCAATGTTCCTAAACACCCTCAAAATCTTGACTTCCGGTTAAAAAATGTTTTCCGTTACTTTACTCACTTGAAGGATTATGACTCAGTTAATTCTCAACAGAGTTTTGATTTCTTAAAGTTTTTGGAAAGAAGAATCCTAGACCTTTCTTTTTGTTTTTGCCTTGAAGCCTCAACATTTTTAGATATTTCTTCACTATTTGTTAAGTTTGAAAAAGTTTGTATCCATTATTTTATCAGGATATCCATTTATTTATCTTATGTGATTTTATGTTAGTGTATCAAATGATACATCAAATTTGGTTAAACGATCAGAAAAGTGTTATATTGTTTGATATTCATTGGTCAAATTGAGTGTCATGCACTAGGATGACGCATTTCGAACTCCATGACGAGTTCATCTTTAGACCCCTTTGTGACGAACTCTTATTTAGAAAATGCATACTTTCAATAGTTAAACGCATATTTGTTTGTAACAATTGGTTACACAGTGTTTTAGTTATTCAAGTTTTAAGATGAACGCAATTTTCATTTCGTATATTTTGCTCTCCTAAAAAAAATTTGGGTTTTGGGTGATAAGTGATTGCTTGTGAAAACCACAGAAATATTATTGCAATTTGCAAATTACATGAGTATCAGACTCTTTTAGAATATTTTTTTTTTGGTTTATTATGAATGAATATAGATCAAAGAGCTTAATAAAACAAATCGTTTTTTTTGACATTTTCGGAAGCACTTACAGCGTTCTTCCACTGACTAACACTTTCTAAGTGCATTTTGAGAGCGCTAAAGTGCATAAATTTGGATGATCTGGTGTTTGAACGATGCGTGAGGATCGTGTAAACCGTAATGAGCAAAAAAAAAAGATTTTGAAAAAAAAATGGCTTCTGAAACGTTATTCGCGGCTGTGCTTCAAATATTTGGTTTATATATCTAAGTAATTTCAACACGTGTATTGCGTCAAGTATAAACAAATTGTTGTATGATCAAACTAACGATTGATAGTAATAATGTTTTGTTCACCATCAATAATAAATTGATTTAGTGATTAAAATTTTGTAAATTTCAATCATGCAAATAATTGACGATGATTATGTTAATGTATATTTGAAACTGATGAAAACATGGATTGGTTGAAAAGAGAGACAATTTTTACCTTTCGAAAGGGTTTGCAATTATCAATACTACATACGAAGCCAAAAAAATATCGAGGTAAAATTTAATATATGTATGCGGTAAACAAAGCATGTATTTTAATTAGAAAATAATTTTCTTATAACAATAATATTCATTACAAATGTTTGTTAAAAGTGCAGCAGAGATCGAAGTCAATGACATTTGTTACAAATTCTTAGATCTTTTCTAGATTTTTGGCACAGTATATTTAAAGAATTAATTTTATTTTGGATATCAAAAGGCACGGTTTGTTTGTAAATGTGTAAATATTTGTCCATTACAATATATTATTATTTAATTATTTGTATTCCCAGATTGGCTGACGCTGTTGCATCATCATTAACATAGAAAGCATCTGCCGACGTCATAGGTCCTACCATTTCTGAGGTGGCAATATTTCTACAATTTGCAACAACTGATAAAACGATTCCAGTTTTTCGAACAATTTTGTGAGTTGATGAATCTTTAATAAATGTTTTATTAAACAGACCGAACACAACAAACAAACGATAAACAAAAACGTGTTGTTTGTAAGCCTGCAGCTTTTTAACATAAACAAACCGGAAAAAGTTTATCGATTGTTATCTTAAAGTTAATGCTTGTGGCTCCAGTCATCTTAAAAGAAAAAAATAAATAAAATTTTCTTTCATTGTCGGCTCCCCTCGAATGTTGTTTGACAGCAACTTCGCAGTATTAAGCGTCGATTCAATCGTCGTGTCTAGTAAGAGCTTCTCAAACAGTGACGTTCGCATTCGTCGATAAATAAGTAGGTGCCGTTAGTTGTGAATCTAAAAATAGAAAGCGTGTTAATTCACAACAACGCGAGAAGCTATCCCATACCTCATTCATGGGGTGCAAAGGGAAATTAAGTAAGTAAGTAGTATGACATTTTAATTAAGATTGTTGTTGCAATAAACTACAAGAGCTGCAAAAACGTTGCTGCAAGAAAGTAAGAACATTTTTTTGCAAGCTCCTCTAATTTTGCTGTTTTTGCGTGGAGAACAACATTTTAACGTTGGACAGAGTTACAAAAATAAAGGGTGGCCGATGTTGATTTTGAATAAAACACAAATTATTTAGGCAATTGTTGTCATTTCTTTTTATTATGCTAATATTATAAACTGATTTGAGAACAAATTCGAACTTTAACCTCATTGCGGCACATCCTAATGCCTAACTATCGATACGAAGCTTTTCACAATATATTCGTAACTTTGGCAAAAACAAACGTAAGGTGAAGCTAGATGGCCAACATTGCGATTAATACATATTTTTAACGAAATTCGAAAAAATTCCATATAGGGAACAACCTAATGCTCTTTGTGAACAATTAAGGGGTGGAGTATTCCGATCATATTGGTTGTTTTCAGAAGTTGTTTAGTTATACAATAAGTACGGTTTTGGAAAATATAGTAAGTAAATACTAGGGATGTAACGAATGTGTTTTAGCGAATGCGAATATTAGAATATTTTTTTTGCGAAAGCGAATGCGAATGCGAATACTTACTTTTGGTTTTTGCGAATGCGAATGCGAAAGCGAATTTTCCAAAATTGTTTAGCGAATGTCAAAAAATGGTTTACATAAACGAATAATTTAGTTTCATTCATACTGTCTGCCTTTTCAAATAAAAATATGTCTTCCAGTTAAGTAATTGAACATAAATTATTTATTCCTAAGTAAAACAAAAACAAAAATATATATATTTCTCAGAAAATCATTCTTTAAGGTAACTAAACAATAATTTTATTTACTTTCGAAAACTTTGACGTATTCAGTATTCAATGTTTAGTAGAGCCAAGTTGTATTTAACAAAAAGAAGCTATGCTGCTTTTTCGCTATGCAATCTAGTTCTTAGTGGATCATAGAAAAGTCCGGCTCTACTAAACAACTGTTCGCTGGGGACACTTCCCGGAGGCGTAGCTTAGAACTGGCGTACCAAAGGTACTAACTTTTGGTATTTCGAGCTGTTTCGTTTCCACCACAGTACAGGATCTTCTGAAATATGAATTTTTATTCTTTATTGTATTCAGCTAACAATTTTTTTTTCATGAGTGACTGAAAACTTAGCCACTTGCATGTCGGCCTCAGTCTCATTATTACTTGTATTAAAGAAATTTTTTTGCGAATGCGAAAGCGAATATTGAAATATATATTTATACGAATGCGAATGCGAAAGCGAATGTACAAAATGATGCGAATAATTCGCATTCGCATATGCGAATCTAAGGGATTTTCAAAAGTTTTGGCGGCCAAAAAAAAAAAAATTGGTTGCCAATCTAGCCAAACTGAGCTAGGGTTTTACTCAACTGCGGCTGTACTATCGAACCTATATAGTCACGTGTTTTTCAAAAAGTTTGATTTTGTGTCATAATGTTATCATATTTGTTTACACTAAAACTTCAAAATGTTTACAGCAACATTTTCTCTGCAGCCACAAGTGCAAATTAATATGTATTGTGTGCAAGTTATAAATATGTATTGTGCTAGGAATGTTCAAAAAATTACAAAAATCAGTTCAAGTATCATGAGTAGCCACACGTGCTAGTACAAGTTCACTTATAATATGTCGATTAATGTCAAATTTGTAATATCCTAGGGTCGCCAAATTATCGCAATTGCCTTAGTGTTTGAAAACGAGAATATGCAGCCATTCTTTCATGTTTTGTAAACTGAGGTACTTGCTATTCAGAAAGGCGCAGAGGCTATTATTGGATGTGAAATCGATACTAGCTGGTGGATGTGAAAAACAGCCTCTGAATCGACTGTATAACTGCTTGATCTCTGGGGTCCAAATATAGCAGATCCATATTCCATGGTTGGCCTATGTAGCAGTGAATTGATACTGGTCTGTGGAATTTTAACTGGTCACTGCAATATCAGGCATCTTACAGGCAAATGGGATAAATCCATACTGGACATGTGTTTGAAGACTAGGAAGAGTCCAAAACGATGGAACACCGGCGTCACAAAATAACCCCCAAACCAAAAAATTAAATAATACCAAAAAAAATAAGATAAAACTGATTGGAAATAATTTCACATTTTTCAGTTAAAATTTGGGGATTATTTTTTAGTAAAAAAACCACAAATGAAACCCCAAAAAAAATGTTTGGGGATAGAGTCTTTGCGGTTTTAGTCTGGTGGTTTAATTTACCGTTTTTTGTGTTTTGTTTACTTTGGGGAACATTTTATTATGCAATGACTCTCTTATCTTTTGGGGTTCTTTCATTTTAGTAAACGACATTTAAACAGCTTTAAAACTTTCGGTGGAATTTGATAGAATCATATAGGTATGGCTTATTTTACATTTATGCTTGATAACTTCAGCTTGTTGCTGTTCTTTAGCTGCAAAGGTCATAAATCCATCACTCAGTGTCAGATCAGGTGGTGTTGGTGGGTGAAATAGACCACACTTCCTTTAAAATTGTCCGATAAGATTTCGTTGTTTCAATTAAGAATGTGTAATAGCGAGAAGCAATTAGTCGCATTTGCATAAATATCCAAGTAAAATATTCGCATTTAAATGGCGCCCAACTAATGAATTGCAGCTCTAAAGCGATAATTATTCATTGATTAAGCGATTAATCTCCACAATTAACATAGTGGTACGAATCTACGTTACACACACACACACACACAAATATGTATATATATATTTGAGAGCATGTAGTGCAGAAATGCATCAGGATGTATATGATCACATGTCTGTATGTAAATAGAAGGTGGAAATGGCAATAAACGCTGACAACTTGTAGACAGTTTGCCATAAATTAGCAGCTACACCTAGTGCTGGCAGCACTCACTGCGATCGCAGCTCTGCAGCGATTAATCATACAATCGTCATCTGTTGCAAAACAAACGCAGAGAAACTCAGCCATTAGATTGCGCTACAAATAGCTTGGGTTGGGCTGGGACACTTAAGCGTAATTCGATTAACTAATGAAAACAAATATCGTACATTCTTAGCTAGAATTACGTACGAATTGAAAGCTAATTATAATCAAAACTAATTAATTAACAACTTATCATAACTTAATATTATTGCGACAAATAGAAGGATAGACAAGAGACATACGGCCAAGGCACTAGACAACACGCAACCTAAAGTTTCAACTCGTTTAACCTCTGAACATGGCGCCGGACAATACACGTTGTTGACTCAATAAACTCTTTAATATGTCGACGGGTAAAATGTAAAGTATTTTGAAACTCATGTACATTGACTATGTATGTTGAACGGAAATCTCGATGACTTTTATACTTTGTTGCACTGCAAGGTCATTGCTGTAGAAGTTATTCAAAAGGCATTGTTTTGGTCTGTCTGGTCATTTTAAATTTTTTGTATTTAAGAAAAAATCTGTTGGGAATCTTTTTTTGCGAAAATTATTGTTTTCATTCTGTATGAAAATATTTCAAAATACTGCAAATATTTAATTAAAAATCATATTAAACACCAAAACAATCTTGTGTTTGATCAACAATTCTGCAATCGTATGGATAAACAAGGTAACTGCATTTTTTGCGCATAATTGAGAAAAACTAAGAGAGAAAGAGGGTCTCAACTAGAGTATACAAACATTCGACTTTTTTGAAAAACCGGTTTCGGTTATATTCGAAATTTACATAATTTCAAAAACTCGGTTTTCGAATACTTAATTAAGAAAAAACCGGGTAACCGGTTATTTTTCGAGTTTTTTATTTGTGCACAAAAACAAGAAAAAGTGTTACTATTATGAGCAATTTAATTTAGAAATGTTAAAAATGGCGTATGGAAGGCAGCGTTTAACAGAAAAACATGTCTAAATCTAATTCTAATATTAATTAGATAAAAATCATGTAATATAAGCCAATTATTGGGCATTTGAAGCCAGCAAATTTTTAAGGGCGGAATAATTCCTTTACGGGATGAAAGCCTTAGATGAGTATATCACTGATGAAGTTTTCAGTTTAACCCATAATAGACATTGAAATAGGCATTAAGACTTCGTTTCTTACCCGTATTGCTTTAGTGCATTTTCGATATCAGATGTCTGCAATAAAATTTAACGATAATTTTTTTATGGCACTTTCTATTTTGAATTGTTACGTGCCCGTTTCGTACCTGTTTCAAGAAATGTCAGAAAAATATCTTCAAATAGGACTTTACAACATTCAAATGCTCTACAAAAATGCTTCTCCGAAAATTTCACATGGGGTGTTGTAAGACCAATCATAAGAATGAGGGTATATATCATTTGATACGACCAAAAAGTGTAACACATAGAAAGAGCCACTTTAGACCCTAGGTTTCTTTGAACCAAATTCGATTCAGGGCTTTTTAAGTCGTTTGAGCCATGTCCGTCTGTCTGTCTGGCTGTCCGGCTGGTACGCACGATAACTTTCGAAAGACGCAACCAAATGTTTTGAAATTTTGCACGAGTTAATATTTCCCCAAAACTATTTACGGTATTGCAAATGGTCTACGTGGCCCCGCCCCTTCTGGTACCTCTTATACAAATACATCATTCCGCCCACTTTAGAAAACGAGTAATAATATCAATTCTGTATTTAGTAAAGCTACAACAGGATAAAGTTTAGGAGAAATAATCTGGAAGTCTAGACACGCCCCTTCTGGTACCTCCCATACAAATGTACCAACTACCCTACTTTAGAAATCGAGTAATAATATCAGTATAATAAAAAAATTTTTGTCGTACAGAGGGTGATGGTATATGTAAGTCGGGTTGCCCGACTGAAACTTTCTTACTGGTTTTGTTTCTTTTCATTCAGAGTCTGAAGTTTGTCATTGTTTTAGCACTTATTGATATCAGATGCCTTCAATGAAATTTAACGATTACACTATGTCACAAAATTTCAAAAATTGAAAAATCATTAAAATTTTTACAAAAATCTAACTTTAAAGTGCCATAACTTCGTCATTTATGATAGGATTTTAATCAGCTATCGTTTTTTTAATAAATAATTTTATTATCTTTTATTTTCGTCACAGCTCGGTGACATCGGTGAACAAAAACCAGAGAAAATTACATTTTAGTAGACCTACCTTTTTTCAAAACACTAAAAATGGAAATTTGACCATATCTCAAAAACTGTTCTACTTTCCAAATATCTGAGAGATTTGAATTCAGCATGAAATTTTACATAAGGATCATTGTGTTATTTTTGTTGTCAAACATTTAAACTCTCTATCTGGACTCCTTACGTGCCCTTTTCGTTCTTATTTCAAGAAAAGTGTCGTAAAATGGGACTTTGGAACAATAAAATTTGCTACTAAAGATGTTGCTTAGAAAAATTTTTGGGGCTGTTCTAAGGCAAAAAATCGATATCTTCAACTTTTCATGATTTCAGAAAACCGGTAAAACCGACATCAAAAAAACCGGTTAAACCGGTTATTCGAAAATCGATATTTTGTAAAAACCGGCTGACGGTTTTCAACAAAAAAACCGGTTTGTCGGTTTCCGGTTTCGGTTTTGTATACTCTAGTCTCAACCTCTTTGGGTCATAATTTTGAACTTAAAAATTGCAACTCCCGGGAATTTAAAGATAGCATATCTATATATATCAAAATGGTGGCAAAAATGTATAGTAATTCATCAATTGAGAACGGCTGGACCGATTTTGCTGAAATTTTTTTTCAGTTGTTCGTAATTGCCAGGAGAAGGTTTATGTAGAAGAAAATTTTGGGAAAATGCTCCGGAAAAGCCGGAAAATTGCTTTTTTGTATGGAATTTTGTGTGCAATTGTTACGAATGTTTTTTCGGATGGAAAAATAAAATTTTTTTTTGGAAAATTCGGAAAATTCCGGAAAAATTCGAAAAACTTTAATACTATTTTTCGACGAAATTTTGGTTTTTGTCGTACGATTTGATAGTTTTGAACGATGTTACTTGCGAAAACTTTCGGGTAATTATTCCGAAATGACTTTCCGAATGGAAAAAGAGATAAAATCTGGGTGGAAAACTCGGAAAATTCCGAAGAAATCAAAAAATTTGAATTTTTTCGGCAAAATTTTGCATTTCATCGCCTGATTTGAGGTAAATCGAAAATTAATCGTTTTTGAATGAAACCAGTACAGAAATTTCAGTCAGATAAACTGACTGATAAATACCATCACCCACTATAAGATATTGTGTAAGTCTTGAGTTGTTGTAGCAAAACCGTTAAAGTTTGACTTATTTGTTTACGAGGTACAGTTAGGGGCAGCTCAAAGTGTCAGAAGATTTTTGTAAATTAACGTTCAATTTCCAAAAATAGGTCAATTTGTATGGAAGGTACCAGAAGGGGTCAACCGATAAAGTCCCTATTTATTAAAGAGTCAAATTTTCATGAGCGTACAACGTACGCAAATTCTGACTGAATTCAGTGTAGTTGTAAAAAAGATATGTATGTAATCCTATGAGGGTAAATTCGGTCATTTGTATGGTTGGTACCAAAAGGGGTGTGTCAAAAAGTTAGGTTTTCTGAGGTTATGCCTCCTATTACAAGATAAATTAACTGACTAAATCTGATTGTCCCCCAGGTGCCGGTTTGGAAGTTATGGGGAAATATTAATGTTCCAAAAATAGGCAATTTTGTATGGGAGGTACCGCAAGGTGTGAATCGATATAGTCCATGTTCATTCCTGAGTCTAATTTTCATAAGCGCACTTCATACGCAAAATTTGAGTGATCTCAGTTTACTTACAAAAAGGATATGTATGTAAAACTATAAGGGTCAAATCGGTCATTTGTATGGGATGTACCAGAAGGGGTGTGTCAAATAGTTAGGCTCTCTGAGGCTTCGCCTCCTATCACAACATTAATTTATCGACCAATTTTCATAACCCCCCAAATGTCCGTTTGGAAGTTATGGGAGAAATATTAATTTTCCAAAAATAGGTCATTTTGTATGGGAGGTACCAGAAGGCGTTAACCGATATAGTCCATATTCATACCTGAGTTTAATTTTCATAAGCGAACATCATACGCAAAATTTGAGTGCTCTCAGTTTACTTACAAAAAAGATATGTATGTAAAACTATAAGGGTCAATTCGGTCATTTGTATGGGAGGTACCAGAAGGGGTGTGGCTAGGGTGTTCAAAACCGAAACCGAAAAACCGTAAACCGGTTTTTTTTATTTAAAACCGTATGTCGGTTTTTGCAAAAATTCGATTTTCAAATAACCGGTTTAACAGAGTTTTTTCCTTCGGGTACTCGGTTTTTTTAAAATTAGTTTGTAATTGAATTTTAAAATTTTACAAAGCTTCTAAAAACATTCTTGTTTATAAAATGTAAAAAGTATTTTCTAAATTAATTTGAAATTGAATTTTAAAACTATAAAAAGCTTCTAAAAACATTCTCGTTTACAAACATTGAATACCTTAATTATATGTATTAGGACCGGAAAATATCCTACAAGCTTAACCTGTGTAAAGTAGTCTAAAAAGGCGGAAACGATGGAATTTGCTAACGAGCTTTTTAAAATACTTTTTCCTGCAATTTCCCCACCAACAGCAGAGTCTATTAACAGTTCAGATTGTGAGATGGGGGTATCTCCTAATGATAGTCTTTGCAACGATTTAAACATGACAATAAAAATCATCAAAATCCACCAGTGAAAACAAATTGCAATGACACAAGACTATATGATGATTTAAACTATTTCGACAGATTTAATAAAAGGACAGAAAAGCTCAACATCCTTCTAAACGCTCTTTTGCCAATAAATCCTACTTCCACAATAAGTGAGCGCGTGTTTTCTGTATCAAGCTTTATAAAAACGAAACAGAAGAATTTACTCAAAACACTTAAATTGCATATTATTTCTTAAATACTATTTTAACCAGTAAGAAAGTTTCAGTCGGGTAAGCCGACTTACATATATCCTTACCTTCAGTAAAACATATAATTTTGTAGTATATTGATATCATTACTCGATTTCTAAAGTGGGCGAAGTGGTACATTTGTATGGGAGGTACCAGAAGGGACGTGGATAGATTTAAGTTTTTTTTTCGTAAAGACTTTATCCTGATTTAGTTTAAATAATTACAGAATTTGGGCACGATCACGTTGGGTGTATTGATTTTACTACTCCATCTCTAGAGTGGGCGGAATAGTACATTTGTATGGGAGGTCTCAGATGGGGCGTGGCTAGACTTAAAAACTTTATCCTGATTTAGCTTTACTAAATACAGAATTTGGACACAATTACGTTGGGTGTATTGATATTACTACTTCATCTCTGAAGTGGGCGGAATGTTGCATTTGTATGGGAGGTTCCAGCAGGTACGTGGCTAGGCTTCCAAATTGGTTCTCCAAATTTTTATTCTGTTTGAGTAATACTAAAAACAGAATTTGGTCACGAACGCGTTGGATCTTAAATAATATTAATCGATTTCTAAAGTGAGTGGTACCTGATGGGTATGGGAGGTACCCACATGGGACGTAGCTAGACTTCCAGTTTTTTCTCCAAAACTTTTTCCTGCTATAGTTTTACTAAATGTAGGATTTTGGCACGATCACCCAATCCGATTGATGTAACATACTAAATAAATCCATTTTTTTAAACCAAATTATATATTTTATAAGTATTTTTAACTTTTTAGGAAAAAACCGAAAAAACCGGTTAAACCGGTTTTCTTTAAAATGCTGTATTCGAAATCCGATTTTTATAAAAAATCTATTTTTCGAATAACTCGGAAACCGGGTTTCTAAAAAAATGAGGTATTTGAGCACTCTAGGTGTGGCAAAGGTTTCGGCTTTCTTAGGGTTTGTCTACTATTGCAAGATAAATAATCTGACCAAATTTAGATATCCTCCGATGGTCTGTTTGACAGTTATGGAAGAAATATTAATAATCAAAAAATAGGTAATTTGGTATGGGAGGTACCAGAAGGGGTGGGTCTATTCTGCCCATTTACAATCCCATAAGTTCGTTTCGAAAAATATTAATACTGGTAAATTTTCATACCGATCCGTTAAGGTTTACTCGAGTTATCCTGCTGACCAGCCATCCAGCCAGCCAGCCAACCTGCTCGAGTTTACTCGAGTTATCCTGCTGACCAGCCATCCAGCCAGCCAGCCAGACAGACGGACATAGCTCAATCGTCATAAAAAGTCCTGAAACGAATTTGGTCTTAAGATACTTGGGGTCTAACTCGTCTTCTTTAATGCGTTACACTTTTTTCCGTATCAAATGATATATACCCTCATCCCTAAGGGTGATGGTATAAAAATAGAAAATTTTGGTTGGAAAATTATGGAAAATGCAAAAAAAAAATGTTTTCCACAAATTTTGGGCGTTATAAATGTGAACAATTTCGAACAACTATGACTTTTCGAATGGGAAAAATATAAAAATTCTTGGTGGAAAACTCGGAAAATTCCAGGAAAAAATCGAAAGATTTGGATGGCAGGATATTTTATGCCAGAATATGTTGGAAAAATCCCTAGGAAAAGCCCGGAAATTAGAATGCAATTGTTACGAAATGGCTTTTTGAATGCAAAAATAGAAAATTATTAGCGAAAAACTCCGAAAATTTCGAAAGAGCGCAAAAAATTTGATTTTTTTTTCGACGAAACTTTGCAGTTTTCACATGATTTTGATGTTGGTTGGAAAATTTAACGAGATAAATAATATCTATATATATAAAAATGGTGTAATAGTAATTCTTATAGTAATTCATCTATTGAGAACGGCTGGACTGATTTTGCTGATATTTTTTTTGTTGTTCACAATTGCCAGAAGAAGTTTTAGGTGAGAGAAAATTTTGGGAACATCCTCCGGAAAAGCCGGGAAATTGGAATAACCGAAAATTTATTTTTTGTATGGTATTTTGTGTGCAATAATAGCGAATGATTTTTATACCATCACCCGTAGGGATGAAGGTATATATCATTTGATACGACCCAAAAGTGTAACACATAGATGGAGTCACTTTAGACCCTAGGTTTCTTTGAACCAAATTCGATTCATGGCTTTTTAAGTCGTTTGAGCCATGTCCGTCTGTCTGTCTGTCTGTCTGTCTGTCGGGTGGCTGTCCGGCTGGTTCGCACGATAACTTTCGAAAGACGCAACCAAATGTTTTGAAATTTTGCACGAGTTATTATTTTCTCAAAACTACTTACGGTATTGCAAATGGGCTACATGGCCCCGCCCCTTCTGGTACCTCCCATACAAATACATCATTCCGCCCACTTTAGAAATCGAGTAATAATATCAATACACCCTAAGGGATCGTCCTCAAATTCTGTATTTAGTAAAGCTATAACAGGATAAAGTTTTGGAGAATAAATCTGGAGCCTAAACACACCCCTTAACGTACCTCCCATATAAATGTACCACTCCGCCCAATTTCGAAATCGAGTAATAATATCAATAAAATAGAAAATTATTTGTTTTACTGAGGGTAAGGGTAAATGTAAGTCGGGTTGCCCGACTGAAACTTTCTAACTGGTTTTAATTACAAATCGATTATTTTCAATAACTCAAGACTTAAACAATATATTATATTGGGTGATGGTATTTATCAGTCAGTTTAACTGACTGAAATTCCAGGGTGTGTTTAGGCTTCCAGATTTTTTCTCCAAAACTTTATCCTGCTTAAACTTTACCAAATACAGAATTTGGGCACGATCGCGTTAGGTCTTTTAATAATATTAATCGATTTCTATAGTGGGCGGTACCAGATGTGTATGGGAGGTACCAGATGGGGCGTGAATAGACTTCCAATTTTTTTCTCTAAAACTTTATCTTGTTATAGCTTTACTCAAAATAGAATTTGAGTACGATCACGTTTAATTTATAGATATTATTTCTCCATCTCTATAGTGGGCGGAAAGGTAGATTTGTATGGGAGGTACCAGAAGGGGCGTGGCTAGGCTTTCAAAAATTTTTCCAAAACTTTATCCTGTTATAGCTTTACTAAGTACAGAATTTGGGGACGATCCCTTAGGGTGTATTGATATTATTACTCGATTTCTAAAGTGGGCGGAATGATGTATTTGTATGGGAGGTACCAGAAGGGGCGGGGCCATGTAGCCCATTTGCAATACCGTAAGTAGTTTTGAGAAAATAATAACTCGTGCAAAATTTCAAAACATTTGGTTGCGTCTTTCGAAAGTTATCGTGCGAACCAGCCGGACAGCCACCCGACAGACAGACAGACAGACAGACGGACATGGCTCAAACGACTTAAAAAGTCATGAATCGAATTTGGTTCAAAGAAACCTAGGGTCTAAAGTGACTCCTTCTATGTGTTACACTTTTGGGTCAAATTTGGGCAAAATTAAAAAAATTCAGGAAAAATTCGAAAGTTTTTTAATTTTTTTTCGACGAAATTTAACATTTTGTCGTATGATTTGATAGTTTTGGACGATGTAACTGCGAAAAAATTTAACGAGATAAATAATATCTATATATATAAAAATGGTGTAATAGTAATTCTTATAGTAATTCATCTATTGAGAACGGCTGGACTGATTTTGCTGATATTTTTTTTGTTGTTCACAATTGCCAGAAGAAGTTTTAGGTGAGAGAAAATTTTGGGAACATCCTCCGGAAAAGCCGGGAAATTGGAATAACCGAAAATTTATTTTTTGTATGGTATTTTGTGTGCAATAATAGCGAATGATTTTTTGAATGGCAAAATTAAAAAAATTCAGGAAAAATTCGAAAGTTTTTTAATTTTTTTTCGACGAAATTTAACATTTTGTCGTATGATTTGATAGTTTTGGACGATGTAACTGCGAAAAAGTTTAGATAATAATTCCGACATGTCATTCAGTATCTATATATATAAAAATGGTGTAATAGTAATTCTTATAGTAATTCATCTATTGAGAACGGCTGGACTGATTTTGCTGATATTTTTTTTTGTTGTTCACAATTGCCAGAAGAAGTTTTAGGTGAGAGAAAATTTTGGGAACATCCTCCGGAAAAGCCGGGAAATTGGAATAACCTAAAATTTATTTTTTGTATGGTATTTTGTGTGCAATAATAGCGAATGATTTTTCGAATGGCAAAATTAAAAAAATTCAGGAAAAATTCGAAAGTTTTTTAATTTTTTTTCGACGAAATTTAGCATTTGTCGTATGATTTGATAGTTTTGGACGATGTAACTGCGAAAAAGTTTAGATAATAATTCCGACATGTCATTCAGAATGGAAAAATAGACAAATTCCTGATGGAAAACTCGGATAAATTTTAAAAATTTGGATTTTTCGAATAGGACATGGTTGTTTTTAGGGAGAGTTATATACTAGACTTATGCCTCCTTTTGGACAATCAAACTTTGGACGACGTACGCGTCGAGCTATAATAAGTCAGAACGTCCGTAATAATCAAACTCAAAAGGAACGTGCCAAAAAAATGAAAGGAGACGTACCCATATTGCACAGTTTCGCGCTGCACAATCACCACCTCAAATTCGACAAAATGTTAATAGAAGCTGCTTTAGAATACGATTTCACAATCTCCTACAAAAATCTTCGCTGCGTTGATATCGGTTCGCTGTAGGTCGTATGCCAGCCAGTGTTACCGTTGTGCGACTAAAGTGGCAATTTGACCCTTTTTTGAAGCCATGCCACTTTTGCTGCCCCTTTTTCACAAATCCCCTTTTTTGCCACTTTTTTCATTTTTGCGACTTTTCACAACCCATAATATTTCTATGCTTTTTAAAAGATTTAATACTTTTTTGTGCTTTAGAGTTGCTCTGGAGAAAAAGTACTCAATATTTTGTAACGTCTACCGTCGAATAAAAGCGACGCGGCGATTGATATAAATAATAAAAGACTGATTGCTGTAAGATATAGACAATAATTATTCTGACATAGTGTCTGAATATAGGCATATTACAAAAAATCTGAGACATTCATATATGAATTAAAGTTATTATAGTGTAAACCAATAGATAAATCTTATGAATACCTCTTAAATATAACTGACATTAATTGACATTGACATTGATAACTGACATTTTTTGGTACACAGTAGGATATTTAAAAAATAGTTTGAATGACCTGAAATGACACAAATACCACAAGCAGTGCTTGCGCAGAGCGTATATTTTTAAAGTTGGCACTGATGAAGACTAAGTTAACTAATAAGTTAAAAGTAAAAACATGTGAAGCAATGCTTCTTTCAGCTTTGAGGTTGTTGGACTCGAAGCTGGAAGCTGAAATGAGATACTTGAAAAAAGTATCAAAATTAAGTTTCTAAAATATAGCAACCATATTTATAAACATTTATAAAGGTTTATAAATTATTATGAATAAGACCTTGAATCTGGTTCAACAAAAATTAAATTTTGACCTCCAAACATATACACATATTCCTTGTGCCTTGTAATCTATTGTTTTTTTTAGTATATTTTACATTTTATGATGTATATTTTACATCTTAATGTAATGGACTGAGTTGTTTTTTGTTATTTATTGTAATTTTTTTTAATAAATTTTATTGTTTTGATTAAATAAAATGAATTTGCGACTTTTTTAAAAAAAATCCCCTTTTTGTGCGACTTTATTTTAAAAAATCCCCTTTTTGTGCCACTTTTTGAAATTTGTCAACGGTAACCCTGATGCCAGCATTGCAGTGAATTGAAGTTACAATCGGAAACTCCCGGCTATTGTTGCGCTGGTGGCATGGTGAAATTGCCGTTTTGACTCATCCGCCAGTACAGTTGTGACATATTCCTTTCTCTATGGAAATACAATCTAATCAAAACATTTCCGGCAAATACACAAAAATATGCTTTCAAATGCCGTCATTCGGAGCCGAAGTTGTTGATCAACCGGCAACAATCCGTGTTAAAAGGTAATGGCGTATCATTACACAGTGGAACAGTGAAAAAAAAACGCACAAACGTAGTTAAGCAGTTCAGATAGTATTACTGGAGCTGAGTAAAACCCTAGGTTAGTGAAAAAAATGTTTTCGCTTTTTTAAAATAGGTCGCAAAAACATTTTATTTCTTTTCGTTGCTTAAATAAAAGAAACGAAGACATAATATTTAATGAAATTAATATTCTAGGAATATCTTAAGCAAAGTGTAAACTGAGGTAAGGTTTTGCCCAACGTTCGTGTGTTTCCGAAAAAGTTTTATTTTGTGTCAGTGTTATTATTAAAAACTATTCCTCCCATTTTGCTCGAAATTTCTTCCACACATTCAGATTCAAGGGCAAATAATTCATCGAGCTGGCGCTATGTTACCACTACCAAACGAAGATCATAAGCTCCTTCAGATCTATTTCGTTGAATACTCGGCAATAGAACTAGATCAACGTTGTGCAATTTTTACTTCGATAAATTGCAAAATTTTCTGCATTGGATACAATTATAGTGTTCATATACTTGAAATTTTCAGAAAACCGGTTTCCGGTTTATTCGAAAAATACCTTTTTCCAACAATTCGGTTTTTGAATACATGATTTAGAAGATTTAGGATATTTTAACTTAACATATAAGTGCAATCTATATGATGTAACATACTCACAAACTTTAAAGGCGTTTTCTGTAAAATTTTTATTTTACACATACCTAGGTTTAGAATTAAGGTATCGATTTTATCACATGCATATTAACCACCTTTTTACTAATCCATTTGAATATCGACTGCGTGCTACTTATTTCGAGGTGAGATCCCAATCTATTTTAAAATGAGATCCCAACTGTATCCTTTTTGCGATCAAACATTTTTGTTGTTCATATGAAAATCGACGGCTTCACAGCTATAGCAGGGTGAAAATGTGGAATCACACGATATTGTTCTCAAGCGTCGGGAGACTCATCGGTCATATGATGCACTTCAATACCCGTTGATGTTCTGCCGTGGAGAGGGTGATGGTCAATACAACGACAGGTTTGTTTACAAGTCATCAGGAAAAGAAACGAATAAAAAGGTTAGCTCAAATAATTTGTATGCGTATCGATCGTTAATTGCGTTGTGCAGTTCGACTGCCTTTCAACAACGTGGCAGCAGATGGTGCAGATGGTGCAATCTGCTGCCACGTTGTTGAAAGGCAGTCGAACTGCACACTCAGCTTTGAAGTTGCCGATGAATCTTCTCACAGTTGACAAGCCATTGGGCACAATATCCAGAAGTTCAGCAACACCGAAATTGTTGCGAGAATACAAAATCATCATTTACGATGAATGCACGATAGCGCATCAACGAACTCTGGAGGCAGTTGACCGAAAGATCGAAACGATTTGGTGGGGCTATAATATTTCTGTCGAAAGATTTTCGTCAAACGCTTCCCGCCATTTCAAAATCTACTGCTGATGATAAAATTAATGTCTTTGTGGCGGAATAACAAGGAGTTGAAATGAGAGTCACGTTGCAAAACGACATATCGGCTACTGCATTTTCAAAATATCTACTGGCGCTTTGTAATGGCCAAATTGCTGTTGATGTTTCGATTGGATTGATGACGTCCCCGTCAAATTTTTCAAAGGAGAAGAAGTCCTTCTCCCTCGAATTTCTATTATTCCAACCGATTTTCCCTTTCAATTCTAGCGAATTCAATTCCCCATTCGATTGGCTTTTGCGATGACAGTCAATAAATCGCAAGGCCAATCATTGGAACATTGTTTAACAGACCGCTCTTGACTGATTTCGATTAAATTCAAATAAGACACATTAAAATTTTAACTACAGGTGTTTTAATATTACTCTGGAGCTTATATGAAGGCGTTAACTTGGAGCGATACGAAGTTTGCCGAATCAAAAGTTGTATGGCAGAACAACGTTTGCCGGGTCAGCTAGTAACATATAATTTATGCATTCTTTAGATGCATATTATAGCTTTTCAGAAGTTTTTAATTCATGGAATACGATTGGAAATACCCGAATTCTTTCCGAGTAATAGTTTCTAAGTTCTTAATTATCAAAATTTTTAGGAACCTACACCCATATCTCGAAAACTAAGCAAGGTAACAAAACGAACCAAACCTTTTGGTTAAGAAAAAAATTCTAAATTTAGGAATTCAATTTGTGTTTTTTTTTTATTTTGCAAAAGGGAGTTTTTTCTAATAAAGTTTCTAATTTTTATTAAATATGAGATTTTTTTGTGATAAACTGTCTATGTTATCAGTTGTTTATCGCATAAAAAGCGAGCGAACGATGACGTTCGACATTAAAGCGATGCAGCTACAACAATTATGTTCCATCGCCTCGGACTCCTCCTCGTCCTCACACGCACTGCAATATACCAGTATGGATCTATCCCATTTGCCTGCCAGGCGCTTGATTAGCAATGCTGTCACAATTTCACAGCCCAGTGTCAGGTCACTCCTGCACGAAGCAACCATGGGTTGGTGCACGTACCGATGGGATATGCTGTATTCCGGCCACAGCGATTTAGCAGTTAAACAGTCGGTTCTGTAGATCCAACGTCTGCTGGCTGTTTTCCACATTCAATCCTCCACTAAGCCAAAAAAAGCAACTAATGAGCGGGTGGTCATCTTCCACGAAGTCATGATCAGACATAGTACAACCTCCTCTGCCCAATAAGTATACAGATTCAAAACATCGCAATGTCCTGGGACCCAGCAAAGTCTGACATCTAGAGGCTTAAGTCAATCCAAATTCTACTTGCAATTTCTCACCAACTTTGATTTACACAATGTAGAATTGATGATATATATTAATAAATAAATTTCAGCCTGGCTATTCACACAGATGGTTATCCGCCTGCTAGTATCAATTCCACATTTCATGATAGCCTCCGATTGGCCATTACCTCCGCCTGAAAAACACTGCATTCATTATGTAGCCTGAATGCAGGTTTTCGCTGTAAACAACAGCTCATGTGCTGTGTTCTATTTCCTAACCGTCATGACGGTTCACTGACCCATCAGTGAAGACAGAAATGGAGTCACCATAACAAGTCCAGCCGTCATTACATTCTGGTCTTTCCGGAATTCAAACGTTTAATTTACGTCATTACATTCCAATCTTTCTGAAATTTAAAAGTTTACTTTACGGAAATCCACACATTTCTTTTATTTTAACAAATTTCTCTTATCTAGGCCCTACCACCAAACCATACATTCATAGGTGATGATTGGCCGTACTACAGACTTTATGATATTCGGGCTGAGTCACCAAGTTTTACATATAGAGTTCCGGCACGGATGAAGGGCATTGGCACCCCTCTTTAACCTTTCCTCGATATTCTTTGACCTATTTAGCTTCTGATCAAGAACAATACCCAGTTATTTTGCCTCTGTTGAGAGCTTCAGTTCCACCCACATTCAGTCTCGGTGGCCTGAAGTGGTTTATATCTACAAGTAAAGATAACCAATTACTTTCTTTTTAGGGTTCACCCCCAGGCCACATGGTTAGTAGAAATTTTCCACCTAGCAAGATGACCACATCGTTCGCATATGCCACAATTTTCGTACCATTCTCATTAAACGATTTAAGTACTCCGGAGGACTCCCCCTGTGGTTTTCCTCTAGTAGCTATCTTCTTCACGTAGCTTTCACCCATTTCTGAGTAGACGATACTGTTTCCCAGCATACAGTTTACCCAATTCACTAGCAGATGTGATGTATTAATGTTCTCCAATGAGTTTCTTATTGCGCATGACTAAAATTACCAAATTATTGAAAGCCCCTTCTATATCCACATCATGGAGGGCAATCTCAACTGATCTCCCTGTGATGTACATATGTTGAGAGGTCCTCAGAGTGTGAGGGCTTAAAGGTGATCTTATAAACATATCAATTAATCTCTCCAAAATTTTCAGCATAATGGTTGAGATGCTAATTGGTCTGTTGTCCATTGGGGAGGCATGAATGGGCTTTTCCGCCTTTGGTATAAAAACACCTTAACTCTCTCCATGTCTCTTAATCACTACATAACCGATACAAGCTCTGAACATGTCCACCAAAATCGGAGTTATATCACACACAGCGGTCTGCAGCATGATAGGTATTATACCATTCGGACCAGGCGATTTGTAGGGCTCAAAAGTATTTATATCCCACTTCACCTTATCTTCATCCACCATATTATTCACAAAACCCTAGTCCATATAGTCGATCGACATGCATTATCGCATTATCCGCATCTATGTTAAACATCCTGGAAAGTTTGTATCCATAAGGAGCTGCGGTGTTTCAGTGCTGGACTTCGGGTCCATAGACAGAATCCTTCTGAATCGGGCTGCATCATTGACACCGAGAATGCATTCTTAGTACTAAATCCACGTGGCTCTCTTTGACCTTTTAATGTCTCTTTTGTAATTGTTTAAACTTGTTCAATAAGTGTTCCAGTTCTCCTTAAATCCCATTCTCTTCGCTTTGTTGAAAAGCCTTCTGGTAAGTACAGTAAGTACACTGCTCAGTGGATCCGCTTATATGAGGGCGCGGCCAAAAATACTTCTAGTGGTAGATGAGAGCTGTAATGTTCACTAGGGCTCTTAAAAACTATTTAAGCCAGTGCAGAAATTTCAATCAGGTGAAATAACTGATATATACCCTTATCATATGTATGACATTGTTTTATTCTTGAGTAATTAAAACACATTTGAAAAAGAAATTAATTATGTGTGCATAAACGATTTGGAATAAGACTCTCGGTCGTATGGCCAGAATTTACAGACATGTAGCAAAATTAACAACAGTTCAATTCAATTTCTTACCAAAAAGATATGCATGTAAAACGTCTGGGTGAATGCGATCAGTTGTATGGGAGGTGCCAGAAGGGGTGAAGCAAATATTTCAGTTTTCTCAGGTTTGTGTATGATTGCAAGATAATCAAACTTGCCAAATTTAAGTATCCCCCAGTTTTGTGTTTGGATGCTATGGGAGAAATATAAATTTTTCCAAAAATAGGTAGGTATTTTGTATTAGAGGAATATAGTTCGTATTCATCCCTAAGTATGATTAAAATAAGCGTATTCTGGGCAAAATTTGTCTCAATTCAGTGTACTTACAAAAAAGATATGCGTGTGGGAATAATACGTTGAATTAGGTCATTTGTATAGGAGGTGCCATAAGGGATGTGGCAAAAGTTTCGAGTTTTGGAGTTTTACCTGCTTTTAAAAGGTTATTAATCTGTCTAAACCAAAGTTGAAAGATCATGTAGTGTTCCGTTTGAAAGTTATGGAAGAAATATTAATTATCCATAAGTAGGTAGGTTTGCATGAGATGTACCAGAAGGGGTGGGGCTATTCTGCCCATTTACAATAACGTTACTTCATTTTGGAATACATTAATACTGGTAAATTTTTTTAAAGGTTTAAGATTAACTCGAATTATCCTGCCCACCTGCTGTCCATCCAGCCAGTAGGGTTCTAACACGTCCTTTAACGCGTTACACTTATACCCTCTTCCCTAAGGTGGAGGATATAGTAAGACGACGATGAGATGCAGAATTCCCCTTACAATGGAAGTGCCCATATTTGTCAGGGTTATGTAAATGCCAGCATCCCTGTTTCTATTTCCAAAGGTTGTGGTTTTCCTGCATTACAAATTTTAAGTCCATACTGAATTATAAAATCCAAGACTGACTTACTTCTCTTGTTTATGTCCTTGCTGCCCCACGCTTCGAACATTGTGAGATTGTGTAGATCCTCAGCTGGCGGGTCCAGCTGTTCTTCCTTTAGTTCATACCACGCTTATCCTCCAAACATACCGTCGTCATATCACCCGTACTGTAATCTGGAGAAAGAATTATATTAAGTCCCTTCCAAGCCAAAATAAAAGTTCTTACCCCACACTGTAGCGATCTGCCAAAGTGAAAGCACAGATCTAGGAACAACTTCCAGTTTGGCGCCTGGCCAGAATTTACCACAACTATGACGGGGAGACAGTGGCGTTTTGGTGGGTAAGGAAGTTTTTTCCGACGTATTAGTGTCAGTTTTCGTGTCACAGTCTGGTTGAGACTCCCTTGGAACTTGGCTCGTGACCAATAGGGAGCACTCGATGATTGTATCATCAATGTCCTTTTCCAGGGGCGGACAGGGGAGAAACGGTATTGGTTCCACTCACCAAAACTTCCGAGTAGATGACACTCTCATTATACCCCCACCCTACGGGTAGGGTAATTTTGTACATCATTATTTTGGACTTCTGCCGAGTTCTTTGGGGCAAGCTGAAGCATGAGTAAACCATGCTGTTCCTGGATAGAAGCTTGCAGTGCAGCCAGATTGATCGCAGTTGGATGTGCTACAAGAATCTCAAGCTGCAGCATAAGTTCAAAATTATTTTGCAAAAATTTTAGTAGTTTTCTTTCCTTAATCTACTCCACATTGCGCAACTTTCGACTCCAATTTTGAGAATAAGTTCGAAACTACTTTGTTAGTTAATGATAAGAGTAAGAAAAAAATCTTTTTTTCTACTATGTTTTTTTGGTTACCAATATTTGATAGCAGCTAGCTCTTTTTACAATTAAAATTTGATAATTTTACGTTTTTAAATAAGCAAATGTCATTCTTTTTATAAAAATAAATATCTTTATTATATACCACTAAATGACTTTTATTGTAATTTCATGTTTTTATTCAAGTTAATACGTTTTTAATGTAAACTATTTTTATATTTGTTTATTCTCGAAATCTGGATTGATTAAATTTTAATTGTGACCAATTTAAAACATGAGATCTTGCCCAATATCTCCTTTGTTGAATGACACGTATTAAACTGCAAAACGTTTTGAATATATATTAATTTCAATCTTAACAAATTTCAGTGTAATAATATAAACAATTATATTTTTACGCAAATAGCACTTTTTATATTGACAAAAAACGTATGGCAGATGACACAAACAAAAATTGTATAAATAATTTGTCACCCTAAAATAAATTTAATAACATCGCCATTAAAAACCCATTTTTGACAAAAGTGCAAATAGCACGTGCAATGTGACCTTCTTTCCTAAAATATAAGTCCAAAAAAATTAGCATCAATGGCTGTTTTATTGTTCAGCTCCCAGTGGGTGAACAAAGCATATTCTCCCAACGGTACAGGAAGGTCCTGTAGAGATTGCTCTAGGTAAATGTTCTCCAGCCTTGGCATATGAACGTCAGCCTGAATAAAGTAAAAACATTTATATTAATTTACGTTAAGTGTATCGAAATGATACAACAAATTCGGCTCAAGATCAGAAAAGTGTTCTTTATTTATTGTTTGATATATTTGGTCAAATTCAGTGTGTCACGCACTAGGATGACGCGTTTCTAACTCCATGACGAGTTCATCTTCAGACCCCTTTGTGACGAACTGATGCACAATGGTACATCATCAGCTGTATATATATCTACAATTATGCCAAACATATGCATGTGAAGTAGATATCAGCCGAAAATGCCCAGCATAGTTATGAATTTGACCATTCACAACCAAACATGAGAATGGAGGATATTTTATCCCCACGATTCCCTTTTTTACCTCACAAAGCTTAAGCTTTACCATGGCTTTTCACCACAAAACTCAAGCTTTTTTACAAGGTTCGTTGTTAAACTAAGCTTACTATTGTTACTGAGCATATAAAAACATGTAATGTAAAAACATTAAGCATTAGCGTTAGTACTCGTGTTTTCAAACGAATAAAATTTAGTTTACTAGAAGAAATGGCACTTACCGTTAGCGGACATGCCCAATTTAAGTTGGTGTTTTCTTTAAACCACTTTCACATTATACTTGTTACTGGGTTCAAATATTTTAAAATACTGCAAGTAAATGTAAAATTGTATAGGAAGGGCTTATAGCCATTGGCCTTCTTCTTAAAGCGAAAATCTCCCTAGCAAAATAGAATCTTATAAAATAAGGCACATAAAAAATTGTCTTCCCCCTTTCGTACCTTCAATTGCCTAATTGGTAGCACAGGAAAGTGAAGATCGACGTTGAAATATTGCAGATAACGCGATACTGCTTTAAGGCGACAATTTTCAATTATTACAACGGATTTATCAAAGAGTTGCACTCAACTTTTGTAAATTTTAACCGAAAAGACTGCAAAAAGAATTAATTTATACTTTTATGTTGGTGATAAAATGTCACACAATTTTACCTCGGACATTTTTATATTGCAAAATATCCATATGAATATGTAGAAGCGCAGTATTTTAATCGTCCACATTTTACGATCAACTAGATTTGACGGATACTGAATTCAAACTAACCAACAAATGGTTAAGTAATTCATGTTTCACGAGGAACGGAATTTTATTATCGCATACAAAATCAAACAGTTATAGAAAATATTTTGTTTTCCGTTTTGTGGTTAATTTTCCTCAACTGCTTGATTTTAGTATGGAATATGAAAATTGCTTTCCTTGGAAAACATGAATAACTTAGCCACATTTTCACAGATTTTTAAAAACAAATAAGCATATTACACACTACAGAATTCATTTTCTGAATAATATAATAAATGGTGCCGTACAATAAAGCCATAGGTAATAAAGCCATATGACCGTATTTCCCATTCGATATGGCTTTATTTAAATTTAGTACCACGTTGTAAAGAATTCGCAAATGTTTCAGGTTGTTATTGATTAATTTACTACTTGTAACTTACAGCATGTATAGTGGAAATACGTGAAGATAATTTCGGAGTAAAAACATATGTGACAAATAAATTTGAAGTAAAAATGGTGCCCGGACATAACCCCCACGGACATAATCCCCAACACGATTTTGGGGCTTATGTCCGCCATGCTCTGCGGACATAACCCCCAATTTGCATTTGGGATTATGTCCGCGGGGCACAACGGACATAAGCCCCAACAAATATAACGGACATAACACCCAAACTAATTTTGCGGCTAAAAGTAATGAAAAAGGTTGATGAAGTTGATGAAATGGGGGTGGGCGGACGCCCACCCCCCAAAAAGGAAGAGTGACTTTTTAAGTAACTAACAACTACGGGGCGTGCCCCCACCGCATTCGTCTCTTGCTGCAGAGAGACAGATTAAGTACGCAACTAGACTAATTACGGCGGATGCGGCGGGGGGCGTGCCCCCCACCGCATTCGTCTCGCGATGCAGTGAGACAGATTAAGTATGCAACGAGACTAACTACGGCGGATGCGGCGGGGGGCGTGCCCCCCACCGCATTCGTCCCTCGCTACAATAGCAATATTTAAAATCGTTCTCTTCATATGTTGAAATACTAAAAACAACAACAAATTCGGTCATAATCCCCATTGGGGCTTATGTCCGCAGATTAGTGTCGGACATTATCCCCAATGAAATTGGGGGTTATGTCCGACATGTTGCCCGGACATAAGCCCCAAAATCGTTTTGGGGATTATGTCCGTGTGGGGTTATGTCACGGCACCGTAAAAATAGCTATAACTCGAAAAATAGTTTCCATGACTACGGGTTTTTTTATATTATTCGATGTAAAATTTCAAGCACTACTTCTGACAAAAATGTTGGAATACTTTTTTCAAGCCACTATTTTTGTAAAAAGTCTTGAAACATTCGATTCAATTATCCACAGAAAAAATTTCTGTAGAGCAAATATTGCCTTATTTTTTAATTTCAAGGGAAATACTCAGAACTATCCAAAGAGATGGTGTATCTATCTTGATCTTAAAATGTATATTAACACAAAAGAGCAGCTTGATGATGTTGTAGAATCGTTTATGAACCTTATCCATGAAGCCGGGATTGTCCCTGGAAATTAGAGAAATGATGCGAAACAAACGAAGAGTAAAGAAGGTATGGCAAACAACCAGAAGTCCGCAGGATAAGCGTGTCCTAAACAGGGCTGTTAGAAAACTAAAACGTCGACTTTCATAACATAAAAATGATATGCTGGGGAATTTTCTCCTCAGTCTAAACAACACACAGCCAGGGGAGCATTGTTTATTTAAAGCTACAAAATACTTAAAACGTCCAACGAAAAGAAATGTAGCTGTAAAAGATGAAAACGGTTCGTGGTGTAGAACAGATGAGAGTAAAAATGAAGCATTTGCGAGACATTTGCAAAATACATTTAGACCGCATAATCTATGTAATTCCACACATTTCAATGAAATTAACCGTTTCCTAGATAGCCCATGTCAAACGGATATGCCCATTAGCCACATTTCTCCGAAGGAAGTTGAAACGCAAATAAAGATGCTGAATTGCAAAAAGTCTCCAGGCATTGACGCAATTGATGGCAATGTTGTTAAACGCTTACCCACAAAGGAGATATTGTTTTTAACCCTAATATATAACGCAGCATTGAGGTTGCACTATTTTCCTTCTCAATGGAAGTGTGCACAAATTATAATGGTTTCAAAACCAAATAAACCAGAGAACATTGTTTCATCCTATCGACCTAAAGGTCTCCAGAGCACATTCTCCAAGCTATATGAGAAACTGCTACTGAAAAGATTTCTCCCAATATTAGAGGAAAATAACATTATACCAGAAAATCAATTTGGTTTCAGGCATAAGCATGGTACACCTGAGCAATGCCATCGAATCGTTGCTTATATTATAGAAGAAAAAGTATTGTTCCGGCGTATTTTTGGATATAGAAAAAGCCGTTCTATTAAATCCTAAAGTCATTTTTAACTGAAAGCAGTTATTTCGTAAATGTCAATGATTGTTCTTCCCTTATATACCAAATTAAAGCTGGAGTACCTCAAGGTAGTGTTTTGGGACCAGTACTATACACTTTGTTTACTTCGGACATGCCGATTATTGAAAACGTGGTCGTCGCAACGTACGCTGATGACACTGTTGTCTTATAGTCTAGCTTGTGTCCAGTAACTGTATCCAATTATGTCCAGGAACAATTACATGAAATTGAAAAGTGGTTAAACAAATGGGACATTAAAGTTATTATTGCTAAATCGGCTCATGTAGTTTTTACCCTTGGAAGGCAAGATTCTCCGGATATTTTTCTGAATAATACCACCATACCGAAACAACATACAGTCAAGAACTTAGGATTACACATGGACAAGAGAATGACATGGAAAAGTCACATCAAAGCAAAAGAGAACATTTAAAAATCAAAACAAAAAAACTATTTTGGCTATTAGGGCCGAAATCCCAACTAAGTCTTAAGAAAAAACTATTGATTTATAAATCCATTCTCAAACCTGTGTGGACATATGGTGTACAGTTATGGGGGACAGCTGCCAACTCGAATATTGAAATATTGCAGTAATACCAATCAATGACTCTAAGATCCATCTTAAATGATCCTTGGTTTGTATCCAATAAAACAATACTCGACGATCTAAAAATACCACTTGTAAAGGATGAAATAAGAACCAGTACGGAAATTTCAGTCAGGTTAACTGACTGATAAATACCATCACCCAATATAAGATATTGTTTAAGTTATTGAAATTAATAGATTTTAAAAATAAAATTACTTATGTACTATTATTTGTCTGCATGTAGAGCAAAAGCGTACAAAATTTGACCTATTTGTACAGAAGCTACAATTAGGGGCAGCATAACGTGTCTGATTTTTCTTCGTAAATCAACGTTCAATAATCGCTTACCTTGGCAAATAGTTAGGGTTGCTGAGGCTTTGACTCCTAATACAAGATAAATTAACTGACCAAATTTGATTATCCCCCCAGGTGCCGGTTTAGAAGTTATGGGAGAAATATTAATTTCCCAAACAAAGTCATTTTGTATGGGAGGTACCAGAAAGGTTGATCCGATATAGTCCATAATCATTCCTGAGTAAAATCTTCATAACCGTACACCTTACGCAAAATTTTACTGCATTTAGTGTACTTACTAGAGACTATGGGGGTGGGTTCGGTCATTTGTATGGGAGGTACCAACAGAGGTGTGTCAAATAGTTAGGTTTTCTGAGGTTTTGCCTCCTATCAGAAGATAAATTTACCGATCAATTTTCATTACCCCCCAAGTGTCCGTTTGGAAGATATGGGAGAAATATTAATTTTCCAAAAATAGGTTATTTTGTATGGGAGGTACCGGAAGGCGTGAACCGTTATAGTCGATATTCATTTCTGAGTTAAATTTTTATAAGCAAACATCATACGCAAAATTTGAGTGAATTCAGTTTACTTACAAAAAAAATATGTATGTAAAATTATGGGGGCCAACTCGGTCATTTGTATGGGAGGTACCAGAAGGGGTGTGGAAAAGGTTTCGGCTTTCTTAGGGTTTGTCTATTATTGCAAGATAAATAATCTGACCAAATTCAAACATCCTTCAGTTGTCCGTGTGGAAGAAATGGAACAAATATTAATTTTCCAAAAATACGTAATTTTGTATGTGAGGTACCAGAAGGGGTACGGCTATTCAGCTCCATTAACAATACCATAAGTTTGTTTTGAAAAATATTAATACTGGAAAATTTTCATACCGATCCGTTAAGGATTACTCGAGTTATCCTGCTGACCAGCCAGCCAGCCAGACAGACGGACATAGCTCAATCGTCTTTAAAAGTCCTGAAACGAATTTGGTCTTAAGATACTTGGGGTCGAACTCGTCTCCTTTAATGCGTTACACTGTTTTTTCGTATCAAATGATATATACCCTCATCCCTAAGGGTGGTGGTATAAAAATTAGTGCTAACTATTTGGAGATACTAAGCAACCACGTTAACCCTCTGGCTATATCGCTATTTGATGACACAGAAGAAATTGGAAGATAAAAACGCTACCATATATTAGATTTGCCGTTTCGAAAATGATTATTTTGCTTGTAATCATCGTATTAATTCTCTTTAAAAGAATCTAATATTATAAATTTTGTTTTGTATATATTTGTATAATGGTTATAACTTTAACTGCTATTCTCAATGGAGATTAGCCACTTGTTAATTTTTAAGTTTTCATAAAATTTGCCTAATGAATAGATAGCATAATAACATAAATAGAATTCAAAAAAAAAATATATCCAATTGGCGGATGTCCTCTATAAATTGAAGGCTGACATTACCGCCATACAGGAAATGTGATGGACGGAACAGAGATGTTCACGACGAAAGAACTGTGAAATCTTTTACAGTGTTTTATGCTATTAAAATATGCCCTAAAAATGTTAAATTTACATACACAAATATCACAGTGTAAAAAAACACCAGAACGTGACTATATAGGTTCGATAGTACTACCGGAGCTGAGTAAAACCCTAGCTCAGTTTGGCTAGATTGGCTACCAACATTTTTTTTGGCCCCTTAGGCATTTTGAAAACCCTTGGGCCCATTGAGAACGTTTTATGCCAACAGTTCCTACAGTTTTGAATATAGCGCTTTCTATCCTTTGGCAAAGTTGTAGCTAATGGTCCGCTTAATATTTAATATTTTCCAAAAAATGTTTACTTCCCTCGTTTCTTTTCAAAAAACTTCGTTACGTATCCCATAAGTTATTGCATTGCTGTTTACGTATATCTTTCATTGCAATATAAAAGTTGTGTACAAGACATCCGTTTTGCATCGATATTGAACGCATGTGAAATGATGACAGGCTGATAGGGCTACAGGTTTTGCCTGAGTGGTTTCTTCCCACTTTGAAAATGATACCACTCTATTAGTCCTTCATCGGAAGCTTACACACGTGATGTACATATGTATATCTCAGGCAGCCATGGAATTTGAATGTCAGTCACAGCCTGAAGTTTTGTTGGTGTTACCATATCAAGGCCAGGAGACTTAAATTGTTTGAATCTACTAATAGCACACTTAATCCTTGGTTGTGCGATATCTTTTGATTTATTAGAAGTGTGATTACGTAGGTTGGTTTCCTCAATCAGGAAATTGCCAGCAAAGACTTTGCAAATTAGTAGAAAATCCACACTTATTATCCTACAGTGCAAGAGGTGCTCTTTCTATATCCTATGGTGTCGTCACTGGAAGCCAATATTCAGTTTATACTCAGTCCCAAATCTGTCTTGTACATATGGGGGTTTCTTTTTTTCTCTTAGTTTAAGATCATTCCCGCTTGTTCAGGTAAGCATTACGTATGTAATGATACCATCGATTACCAGGAATCACACAGTACTTCCTCGTCAATATACTCGCCATTGGTTTGATTGACGAATTTAACATGGGGATGCCATAGGAGGTATACTATCGCCACCCTCTCCCTTACCATCCATTGACGAAAACACTAATGGTAATTCGTAATAACTTTCCTCGATACCAATTATATGACGAAATAGATAATGAGGTGGGATGAACTAGTTCGTTAATAATATAATACACCCATACCTCGATATACGGCCTAGGTACGTTCCCAAAATGTTGGCCGTAAAGGGAAACGCCGTAAAGCGAGGTAATAAATTTCATACGTGGCCATTTTTACCTAATATTGTTTCAATAAGCAAACACTTATACCCGTGTACACAATGTCAACAACGATTTAATACATACCTACTTATTATTACTCAAGAACGGAAAATGTGTCTACTCACGATCAGCACAAACAAGAGACTGCTGCATCAACACTCGCTGCGCTTGTGAGTGAATGCTTTTGTTAGTCTCTCACTCTTCGTAGAAAAACGGTGAATCCCCTATTTGCCTTTAGCCGTATATTGAGGGTGTTTCAGAATTGACAAAGGCCGTTTTAGCGAAATGCCGTAAAAAGAGGGGCCGTATAAAGAGGTATGAGTGGAACTTGGAACTTAAGGAACTTGGAAAGTGACCTAGTGTATGGTGTAGGTCTAACCGAGTACAATATAAATATGTATACCAAATTTCCCTAACACCCCCAAAATCTTGACTTACCGTAAAAAACCGGGTTTTCAGGTCTTTTTGTTTGGTTTGTTGACGGTTTTGGAAAGAAGAATCTTAGACATTTCCAACAAAATATATTTATATATAGATATCTTCCTATAACTGTCTTGTTTAGTCTCAATAATTCATAGTTTTCGGATTTTTTCATTTTTTTTAAGTTTGAAGAAGTTTTTAGCGATAATTTTATTATAATACCCTAATGTTGGTTTTGTTATTTAAATTTGTTAGTAATAATCGGTTAACAAAGTGGTTAAGTTATTCAACGCTACTTTCATATCCCATATTATATAAACGCCGGGAGAACTTTGTATTCAAGCACGATAAACTACTAACACAGTTGTTGACTTTACTTACCCGCTTGTTCGGCAAAACTACAATAGACACCTTTTCCGTAATGATTTCGTCGATTATTACACTCAGTACTTACTAATTTATACTTTTTTTAGTATACATCATTAACGATTTCGTTTAACTGCTTATATACTTATTTCATTAATCCAAAGTAAGCGAGCGTTGCGTCAATTGACTCCCATGCGCATTACTAGGGGATAGTAAAATAAACAGACATATTCATTTTCATATTTTTTTACTCTTCTCTTTTTTAAGTGCCGTTATTCTCTGATGTGTTTGTAGCAAAAAAAAAAAAAATTTAATGATCGGTATGTTAAACGGTGGTTGAAAAATTCCATTCAGTGTTTGATCTGGAAATGTAAAGTCAACAACTGTGTTAGAAGTTTTTCGTGTTTGAATGCAAAGTTCTCCCGGAGTTTTTTTAGTATGGGATATGAAAGTAGCTTTCCTCAAAATGCATGAATAACTTAACCACTTGTTAACCGATTTTTACAAACAAATATGCGCTTTAGTCGTAAAAGCAAACTCTTTCTAAATAACAAAACCAACATTAGGGTATTCTAATTAAATTGTGGCTAAAAACATCTTCAAACTTAAAAAATAGTGAAAAAATCCGAAAAGTATGAATTATTGACGCTTAATAAGACAGTTATAGGAAGATATCTATATATAAATATATTTCGTTGGAAATTTCTAAGATTTTTCTTCCTAAAACCGTCAACAAATCAAACAAAAAAACCTGAAACCCCGGTTTTTTAACCGTGAGTTAAGATTTAGGAGGTGTTAGGGAAATTTTGTATACATATTCATATTTTACTCGACCAGACCTACACCATACACTATGTCACTTTCCAAGTTCCTTCAAATTTGTCTATTCTGTAGTAGTATATTATTAACGAACTAGTTCACTCCACTTCATTATCTATTTCATCATATAATTGGTATCGACGAAATTTATTACGAATTACCATTAGTGTTTTCGTCAATGGATGGTAAGCGAGAGGGTGGCGATTGTATACCTCCTATGGCATCCCCATGTTAAATTCGTCAATAAAACGTATGCCGTGTATATTGACGAGGAAGTACTGTGTCATTCCTGGTCATCGATGATATCATTACATACGTAATGCTTACCAGAACAAGCGGGTACTTGTTGACTTTACTGTTGTAGTTTTGCCGAACAAGCGGGTTCCATTCGTTTATTAAGAGTATGTGTTACGCTTGCATATTGTGTAGCGTAATAAAATCGTAGGTTACAGTATTTACCGCTTATATGCACTTCGTAATTTGCTCGACTTTTAGTGCTTATAAGCGGGAAATGCATTTACCAAAACTCGGTTACTCGGATACAAAAGAAAGATTGTTCAAGTTCGGCTGCATATAAACGATAAATGCTTATAACCGGCGTGCATATAAGCGGTAAATACTGTATTTGTTTTTTTCATGTGGATGTAGTGGAGAACAATTTTTAAATGTTTAAGTGATTGTTTCGTCAGTAAAAATACAAGTTTATTTAATTTATGAAATGACACTATAACTTTTGTCAAAATAAGACGAATATTTTCTATAAAAATTCTCCTTATTAATTGAAGCTCTACCACTGATTGCTTCATGGAATGGGTATTTCTTTAAGTATATATTTACAGAATTTACCCATGAACAGTGGGAAATGTGTCATTTTGCCTAGTATAAAAGCCCGAAAAAATTAGCATCAAAGGCTGTTTTATTGTTCAGCTCCCAGTGAGTGAAGAAACCATATTCTCCCAACGGTACTGGAAGCAGCTGTAGAGATCGTTCTATGTAGATGTTCTCCAGCCTTGGCATATGAAAATCAACCTTAATTAAGAATATTACCAACATCAGCACTAGTACTCATGTAACATAGTCAATATATAACATAGTCAATGTGACACTTACCGTTAGTGGACATGTACCATTTACGTTGGTGTTGTCTTGAAACCACTTCCACACTATGCTGGTTACAGGGTTCAAATACTTTAGAAAACTGCAAGTACACGTAAAATTGTATAGGAAGGGCTTATAACCGTTGGCCTTCTTCATGAAGCGAAAGTCTCCCTAACAAAACACAAACGTATAAAATTTAGCTTTTACAAAAAGTTGTTTTTCCCCCATCCATACCTTAACTTGTCTAATTGGTGGTACAGGAAAGTGTAGATCGACGTTGATATATTGCAAATAACGCGATACTGCTTTAAGGCGACAATTTTCAATTATTATTACGGATTTGTCAAAAAGTTTGCACTCAACTTTTGTGAATTTTAAACGAAAAGACTGCAAAGAGTTATTTTATTCGTTTATATTGATGATAAAATGTATTATTATTTTACCTCTGACATTTTTATATTGCAAAATATCCATACAAATATGTAGCATCGGAGTATTTTAATCACCGACATCCTACGATCAGCTAGATTTAATAGATACTGAATTCATGTAACTACTAATAAAAATGTATCGAATAATTTAAATTAATTGACTTAATTTATATTTAATTATTGTTTGTGAAGTCATGCCTAGTTTTTGAGAAAACAATTACGGAGATCGGTCAGCATAGATTGGGTTATGTTAATATTACATAGTATGAGTAAAAAAAATTTAATTTTTAAAAATTTATAAAGAGTTAGTTCCGCATTTGGTCGTGATGTCTGCTATGAATAAAAAATATATGGAAAATTTTGATGTTATTATTCGCACTTAGCCACCAATGTGATGATGGACAATGTTGTTGATGTATCTATCACTATCAGCGGTAGATAGTGAGCGAAGAACGCTTATGGTTGGGCTAGCCACCTGCCTTTAGGTCCTATACTGGGTATAAAAAACACGAAGAAGAAAGAGTAACAAACGGAACGCCCCAGTTGTCTTGCGGAAAATCAAGAATTTGGATGTGAATTTGTAATTGGCCTGAGGCCCAGACATCTTGTCTCACATTTCAATCCTGTTAGTGATCAAATAGCCACACAATCCGTATCAACTATTTCTACATTACTTACTTACTTAATTTTCCTTTACACCCCACGAATGAGGTATGGGATAGCTTCTCGCGTTGTTGTGAATTAACACGCTTTCTATTTTAGATTGACAACTAACGGCATCTACTTGTTTATCGACGAATGCGAACGTGACTGTTTGAGAAGCTCTTACTAGACATGCCGATTGACTCGACACTAATACTGCGAAGTTGCTGTCGACAACATTCGAGGGGAGCCGACAATGAAAGAAAATTGTTTTTTTTTTTAAGAAGACTGGAGCCAGGAGTTGAACCTTTGATCTCCCGCATGGTAGTCGCGTGTTCTAACCACTATGCCACGGCCGGTCCCTACATTACATTTCTACATTACGATGAGATTAAAGATGCATTCTACGAGTCCACAATGTTAAAATCGTCCGGGGAGATTTTAATGCAAAAATAGGATGTTCTTGGTATATCGATCTGGCTGATTAGCTTTGCAGCGGCAACGTACGTGGTAGTGAGTGGAACCAGATTAAAGACAAAAGATTAGACATTGCAAAAATCAAATTGGTCATGTCGTAATCGGTAGATCGATTAAGTAAGAAAACTGGGAATCGCAAACCTGCCAACCATCAGGGATATCCACTGCCCTCCAACTACTCAACTACTACTACACAACACCTCTACTTCTGACATTTCAGATACACAGTGGCAGTATATAAAAGGTGCTAAAAAGAATCCTTGTACGGTAAAGATTGTTGGGAAGGAACAGGATGCTGCTTACAGGGCAACGCTACAGCCAGCTGTAACCCAGGCTGTAAGAAACCAGTAAGAAAGATTCAGTCGGGCAACATGACTTACATATACCCTCACCCTCAGTAAAACTTAAAATTTTCTCTTATATTAATATTATTACTCGATTTCTAAAGTGGGCGGAATGGTACATTTCTATGGGAGGTACCGAAAGGGGCGCGACTAGACTTCCAATTTGTTTCAAAAAACTTTATCCTGCTTGAGCTTTACTAAATACAGAATTTGGTCACGATCGCATTGGATCTGTTAATATTATTAACCCATTTCTAAAGTGAACGGAATTGTACATTTGTATGGAAGGTACCAAAAGGGGCGTGGTCATGTAGTCAATTTTAATTACCGTTAGTAGTTTTGGGGAAATAGTTTCAAAACAATTGGTTGCGCCTTTCGAAAGTTATCGTGCGTACCAGCCGGGCAGACAGATAGACTGATGGTTATGGGAGATACCAGAAGAGGTGTGGCTAGACTTGCAAATTTTTCTCCAAAACTTTATTCTGCTACACTTTTACTAAATACTGAATTTGGGCACGATCTCGTTGGGTGTATTGATATTACTACTCGATTTCTAAAGTAGGAGGAATAGTACTTTTGAATGGAAGGTACCAAAAGGGGCGTGGCTAGACTTCCAGTTTTATCTCCAAAACTTTATCCTGTTATAGTTTTACTAAATATAGAATTTGGGAACGATCGAGTTGGATGTAATGATATTATTACTCGATTTCTAAAGTGGGCGGAATTGTACATTTGTATCGGAGGTACCAGAAGGGGTGTGGCCATGTAGCCCATTTTCAATACCGTAAATAGTTTTGGAGAAATATTAGCCCATGTAAAGTTTGAATACAATTGTTTGCGTATTTCGAAAGTTATCGTGTGTACCAGCCGGACATGGCTCAAACGACTTAAAAAGTCAGGGTCTAAAGTGACTCCTTCTATGTGTTTCTCTTTTGGGTCGTATCAAAATTCGAAATTAATTGGGGTCTAAACGTATTACGTCCAGTGCTAAAAAAAAGGTTTGTGATCCAACTACCGCGGGTTTAGCCTTTACCCATCGCATACAAGGTCATGTCGCGTGTGCTAAGTGAAGTACTAAAACCTGATATTCAAAGTACCGCAAATCCTGGAAAAGACTATAAATCTGCATTCGACAGTCCGACACGACAGAAATTACTCGAAACTATGGCTAAGTTTGGTATTCCTGCGAAGCTGATACTCCTTGGTGGCATGACGAAGTCTTCTATGATGATTGGCAAGTATCTTTTATACCAGACGAGACCTTAGACAAGACGACAGCATATCGTGCGACCCCTTAAACATACCAAAAACATTAAAGCAATCATAAGAAAAATGTTTTTACTTTGAAACTCAGAAAAATGCCCTGCAATATATATTTTAAGCAAATTAGCGTTTTTCGCATATATATTTATCTAACTGCAATTCAAATAAGAAAACAGAACACAAACATACATTTACATTATACTATACAGAATTTTCCCATGAAAAGTGGGAAATGTGTCCTTCAGCCTAAAATATAAGTCCAAAAAAATTAGCATCAAACGCTGTTTTATTGTTGAGCTCCCAGTGAGTGAACAAAGCATATTCTCCCAACGGTACTGGAAGGGCCTGTAGAGATCGTTCTATGTAGATGTTCTCCAGCCTAGGCATATGAAAGTCCACCTTAGCAAAGTATATTTCCAACATCAGCATTAGTACTCATGTTTTTAAAAATACA
This sequence comes from Muscina levida, assembly GCA_964034835.1. Lineage (NCBI taxonomy): Eukaryota > Metazoa > Arthropoda > Insecta > Diptera > Muscidae > Muscina > Muscina levida. Next base: position 64,260,287 of record OZ035880.1, on the reverse strand, counting down.
TAAATTGTCAATGACACTTACCGTTAGCGGACATGTACCATTTATGTTGGTGCTGTCTTGAAACCACTTCCACATTATTTTGGTTATCGGGTTCAAATATTTTAAAGCATTGCAAGTCAATGTGTAATTGTACAGAAAAGGCTTAAAACCGTTGGCCTTCTTCATGAAGCGAAAGACCCCCTAACAAACGTATAAAATAAAGAACGCACAGTTCACCAATTGTTTAATGTGCTCTCTGCAACCATCCGTACCTTAACTCGTCTAATGGGAGGTACAGGAAAGTGTGGATCCACGTTGATGTATTGCAAATAACGCGCTACTGCTTTAAGACGACAAGTTTCAATTATTATTACAGATGTATCAAAGTGTTTGCACTCAATTTTTGTAAATTTCAATCGAAAAGACTGCAAAATAAGTTAGTTTATTTGTTTATGTTGATGATAGACTGTATTATAACTTTACCTCTGACATTTTTATATTGCAAAATATCCATACAAATATGTAGCATCGATATATTTTCATAGCCGACATCCTACGATCAGCTAGATTTAATAGATACTGAATCCATGTAATTTGATTTCTAAAATAAATTTAACAAATAATTTAAATTTATTGAATTAATTTATATTTAATTAGTGTCTTTGTAGTCATGGCTAGCTTTTTGGTAAACAAATCGTTGTTTTGACCTTTTGTACAATATACTCCTGGACTTTACACAAGTGGTGACCAAATATTTTTGACCAGGAAAGAGTTGAAATTATTAAATTTAAATTATAATTAATATACGCTTTGAAACAAAATAAAATTTAAAAAACAAAAAGAGTTCGCTTCATATCTGCTGTGAGTAAATTAAATAACCAATATCGTCTTCCGGGGATTCATGTCCTCTATGTGTCAAGAACACATTCTGAGTAAATCGAAGTTAAAGTGTGAAAGGCCTATAGAGCAATGGGATATGGAGCAAAAAGGACACGAAATATTTAGAAATGATAGCTAAAAATGTCTTGCTCAATTGAAAAATTTGGTATCCATAACACGATATAGCATCATTAACTTAAAATTATCACAATGGCGTATGGAACACATTAATCCCCGGACAACGATTTATGTTTAATCAAGTTACAAAAAACAGTGATTTTATTTCTATTACTCTGAAATGTATCAATGTTAAAGTTAATTCTATCAGTTAGGGGTTAGTTACTGAACTACTGAATTGATCGATGCCCTTCCAATATCTGTATCACGTCAAATTTTACAAAAAATTGATTTTTACTAACTCTCATCTTTTTTTTACCAAAAAATGGAAAATATTTCTAAACTTCAAGCAGTATACTGATAAGGGTATCAAATAAATTTAGAAAAATATTTGAATACAATAACTAAATTATTCTTATATTATTTCCTAATATAAATAATCTTTATATTGTTAATATATAATTGAAGAGGAAAGGCTTAAAACCGTCGGCCTTCTTCATAAAGCGAAAGTCCTCCTGACAAATTACAAACTTATAAAAAAGGCACATACAAAAAGTCCACCAATCGTTTAAAGTTTTCTTTTTCCCCTTCCGTAACATAACTTGTCTAACTAGTAGTACAGGAAAGTGTAGATCCCCGTTGATATATTGTAAACAATGCGATACTGCTTTCAGACAACAAATTGCAGTTATTATTACGGATTTACCAAAGGATTTGCACTCAAATTTTGTAAATTTTAACCCGAAAAGTTTGTCATAAGAGTTGTTCTAATCATTTATTTCGATGATCTAATACATTTTACCTTTGACAAGTTTATATTACAAAATATCCATATAAATATGTAGAAGCGAAAAATGTTAATCGGCGACATCTTGTGATCTGCTAGTTTTAATGGATACAAAATCGACGTAGTTTAATTATTATTACAATTTCATCGAATAATTTTTGTTAATGGACATAATTAATATTAGATTAGTGTTTTTATGGTGATGCCTAACTTTGGCGTAGACAACTACGGATATAGGTGAACATAGGTTAGGTTATATTAGTATTATATGGTGTTTTGATCTATTCTTAGTAATCAGCCGTAAATGCGCCATAAGCTATGCACCGACGTTTGTTGTCAGATCTGCCATAGTACTGGCAATAAACTGACAAAGATAAATTGTTTACAGAAGGTAAATATGAGTTCAGACTCGGAGTCAACTTTTTCTGTGGATATAATTCTGCTAAAAGTGGTACAGTTTTCGAAGCATATTCTCCATATTTTGTAGAATAAACGTTTTCCTTGCAGTTTAAAACATTAAAGATCGTTCCCATTCTCTGAGCGATTTCATTGTTACAGCCTTATCATTTTCAAAAAGTCTTCTCGAAGTGTTTCCATCGATTGAGTTTCCGTATCCGTACTTGGGACAGTCTACTTTTAGTCCAATGTGTTCCGAAAACGCATCCTGTATTTGATTCTTTCTGATCCATTCCTTATCTTTATTTAAGGTATTTTCATCAAAGTGTGGAAGCGTATACGCTAATTTTAAAAATAACTCCATGTACCTTATTCTTGCGTGCAATGGTAAGATTCCATATTCATAAAGCTTTTTGTTTGTATAATCTTTTAAATTGTCAAAGTTCGTTTGCGTCTTTTTGCAAATTGGGCATGACAATGTATTTGTCAATTCGTTAACGACTTTTCCATCAGCCATTGTCAGGTGGAACTCGAAACTACTTACTAGAGTATCCAATTAATCGGGTTTAGGTTTTGTTCGATTAAAAAATTAATCGATTTTGGGATTTTTAAATTAATCGATTAAGGTTTTTAAATTGCTCGAATAATTCGATTAATCGAATAAGTCGAATAACTCGAATTATTTCTGTATATCTGAAAAATAAACAAATTTAATGTAGGCGTTAATTTTATTAATAAAATTCAGTGCGTGACACACTGAATTTGACCAAAAAAATTATATTAAAACATAAAAACAAACGTGAAATAATAATTGAGGGGTTTGCAGCAACAACGACTTAACTCCAATTTTTATAATTGTGTGGAATATAAAAAAATAGAGAATGCATTTAAATCGTCTGAGACTTTGCCTTATTATTTGTCACGTACCACTACATGCTCTGGCCAAATTCCATTTAGATATTCGTAAGATTCGCAATTTTAGTCAATTTCATTCTGGAGTTAACTCCTTTTTGGCCCAAAAAAGTGAAAATTGCTTTCTTTTTAAAGTAAGGAAGCATTAAATATGGGCAATCTTATAGAAAATAGGTTTATTTAGTGTTGCCATACAAGCAAGGCCTTCAATTCATGTGAATTCAAAAACGTTTAATAAAAATAATAATTGATTAGGTACATACAAAATGAGATCTTTTTTATTTTAAAAGTTTTTAGTCACATCTTCTAAAATAATCTTTTACAAATAATATGCAATTAAGATTTTGGCTTTTAGTCGATTTTTTTTAACGGAGCTTGACTTTGAAAACATCCTTACTTAAAGAAGATGTTGGTAAAACTGAAAGAATTGCATTGAAAATTGTTTCTAGTTTTTCTGATCTTTTTTGGTTTTACATAAAATCATCAATAATATTACAGTTCACAATCGATTTTTTTAAATGTTGAATACTTTTAATAGTATCGTTCGATTCCAGTAAAAGATTATTTTCATTGATATCAATTATTTCCTCTTCTTCTTCTAACACAATATCATCATCTGTTACATTTATATAAAGAAAGAAGAATTTATTTTAAAATAATTTTAATCGATTAATCGGTTTAAATTGATCGATTATTCGTTAATCGAAATTTACTATTTTTTCTTAATCGAAAAATTATTCCAAAAAAAATTCGTCGATTATTCGAACAACGATTAATCGATTGGATACTCTACTACTTACTTAACTTAATTTCCCTTTACGCCCCATGAATGAGGTCTGGGATAGCTTCTCGCGTTGTTGCGAATTAACACGCATTCTATTTTAGATTCACAACAAACGGCACCTACTTGTTTATCGACGAATGCGAACGTCACTGTTTGAGAAGCTTCATCTAGAGCCGATTGACTCGATACTTATATGTATTGCGAAGCTGCTGTCGACAACATCGAGGGGGCCGGCTGGAGGCTGGAATCGAACCCGGGTTCTCCCGCATGGTAGTCGCGTGTTCTAACCACTATGCCACGGCCGGTCCCAACTCGTATCTACATTTAATGTATTTTCCTTCATTAATTCGAATTTTGTGGGTTAAATCTTGTTTATTTGTGCTTGAATGTCCTTCAATATGGTTTTTACGAGTTCCGGCGATTCCCTTGCAAACTGAAACATTATTGGACGACAATAATGTACTGATGACGGTCTTCTATTTTTCAAGGAAATTTCAGAATTTATACCACATTTTCAGGAAGATCTCCAACTGCCGTTTTGCTGTATTGTCCATAAGATCCTGCATATTGGCATTCGCAGAGACTTAAGTAAATTTCGTATGCAGTGGTCGAGAATCTATTTTGGCTTTCGAAACATGCTTGTATCCTGGTAAAATCTGAACTCCAGGTCGCTTTAAAGATGCCCGTAGCATCTCATATTTCTCTTTAGAAAGATCTAAGTCCATAAATAGAGCTAAATCTTCTTCGGAACCATAATTATTAAGGTTTTCGTTCGGGGGCGTCGGAATGCTTTCCTTAACCATTTTTAACCTAAGTGGGCTTACATTAGCAACAGTTTTTGTAATCTTTGACCTTACTCTTTCATCATCATTTGTATATCTAATAGACAGAGCTTCCGATAAATGTTTCGTGGTCAAATTAATGGTAGAATTAGCCAGTTTCCTCTTTCTTGTATAATTTGAACACTGCTCCATGTTTTTTTGCCTTCCTCTTGCACGTCTGGTGGATGTGCTGGGTTCATCTTCCAGGATGGTGTCATTATTAAGCCAGTCCTGGTGTTTGTAGTTGAATCTCTCAGTCATTCAGTTTGTTTTTATCCTTTTGGGTCTATCCCGGAATACATCATTAAAAGTTTATTTTTTATCTTAACGCTTCTCTCTGTATTGCCGTATGAACTAGTAAGTTCCTCGAAGACAGCTTCCACGAAATTTTTTGGCGTCGTTGTCTTCTTAAACATGTCTAAAGCCATGTTTAAAGTTTTTTTTTTAAATTACTTGTCTTGCCTGGGATTAAGATTGTTTTCAAATATATAGCCTGGGTTTTCAAATGTCTTGCCTGGGATTAAGATTGTTTTCAAATATATAGTCTAATCTACCTGTAGTCTTTATATCATGCACGTGTCCGAATAAGATTTGTGCCTACCTGTATTGCAATTTCTGTATTATTATTTTCTTAACAAATAGATCTATTAATATAATCAAAAAGAATGACGATTCGTTACCTATTTTTCGAGATCCTGTGTCTGAAAGCGGACCAAATTACCTATAAATGGTCTGTTTTTTTTGAAAACTGAAAATCAGTCAACTTTGAAGGGCTATATTGAACTGAACCAAAAATCTGATTGTAATAAGAGTAGCATATTTGAAATCGTTAGACAATTTCCTGTAAAATAGGTTAATTCAATATTTTTTAGGGGCACATGATATTTTTGATTTTTGCCACCTCACTTGTTCTACAGGCACCACTGTGCGTCGCCAGATGCATAAACTTCACGCATGTGAAAATTATCTTACACTAATTTGACAACGTCAACGTAATGTGTTTACACGATTGTCAGTTGTCTGATAATACAATGATCTTACAATATACTGACAATATTTCTGACCAAGTTGCAAGGCAACAATTTTTAGTTCTCGCGGATGTTATACATTTTTAAACAAATTTCTGACAATACATATTGTAAGATCTGTCAATCGTCTGTACATATCATTATACTTTTGAACTTTACCCAAATAGTAATCGAATGCTTTTCGCTAGGAAAGAATTCATGTATTAAAATTTAATTATTTTAGTTATCCAATACATGGCGAATTAGTAAGTGAAATATTTCTTAAGTTTTAATACAAATATATAATTGGTAACAATTTTGTAGTTCTGACTTATAAACGAAATATATGCTAATATGCTGTCCCCTAGTTTAAGTGATTTTTCTCAAGGCGCCTGCTAGTCATTTATGTTTAACTACATGTGTCATTTAATAACATTTAGGCAAATTGCACTATTTAAATAATTGTAATCTGAAAACAAGCGCAGTTTATTCTCTTTGTATTTCGACATCATGTGGCTATTGTTTTATTGTTCAAATTGACACTAATCCTCACTGTTTCTAATAACTATAGTGTCCCACCTACGGTGAGTCGCCGATAGGATAAACTGGCACCTTGACAGAGATATTGACTCTGCTGCGTTTTACATGAAAAGTTACATACTCGCACTTAACGATAACAAGAGTAGTGGCCGTAGGAGCGACGACATTGACATCGACACCGACGCCAAGCAAAAAAAAATACATGACATTTTGACATTTGTAATTGCACAGCAGTTTATAAGGCCGTCAACGCGTGCGGCAACTGAACTAGGATTTGATGTAAATCTAGCTGCACCGGATGGCAATGTGATTATTAAAATCTATTCACAGCTAAGTAATGCAAATCTTTGCATTGGAAACTCGCCCTCGAAACATGTTTGTCACTTAAAGTTAGTATCAACAATTTAAAGCGTGTTGTATTAATTTGTCGTTGGCGCCAGTTGAAATATTTGTCGATCGCACTATTCGGTACCCTAATGGACTCACCACTTGGCGCCCGGTCTCAATTCTAGCTTTTTACAAGCTATATCATCGAAGGCTTGCTGAGGTGTCGCTGTGGTCGCGAATTTCTAGAAATGTGTCTAGTCTACGTCTGATTTAAGTAATTACCGTCATATAGTATATGTAATTTTACAAGTGTAGAAAGCCCGAAATTAATTTTCTCTTTGTCATATTTCAACAAATGTCTAATGGGGACAAGTAATTAGCTTTAGAATTAATGCGGTATTTTTACAGATTTGTGTTATCAAAGAGATGTATGACAATTAGATTAATTAGCGAATAAAACATTAAATGACATATGGAAATGCTGGTAATTATTATAATAATGCAAATTACACATGTGAACAAAACTGTGTAGGCTGTTGCACTCGACAAGTATTAATTGTGACACTTGATAGGAGTGATAATCGGAAATCCCAACAACGAAGTTGGGTTTATTTAGTGTTGGTGGCAGCCGGTAATCGACTCACTTACACTATTTAGTCCACTGTGATACTACTTACTTTTCTTATTTGGCAGCAGCAACAGAAATGCATCCATCAATAGCAGCACGTAAAAAAGAATTCCAAGCGCTTCGGTCTTTTGCGCTTCGTAGATATTCGTCCCACTAAGTTTAGATAACAGCTCTTTCACCTGATCCATTCAACGAAGTATTGGTTGCCCGCTCCTGCGTTACCGCTAGCTTGAGCATTTTCATCCATACACGTTTGACTACGACGATGTCTTTATGATGCCCATGGTTCATTCGACGACGGTTCGCGCCGTTTCTCTCGAAGATTTCCAGAATAGTTTGAGCCGCTTGTGTCATTACCAAAGATTCTGCGCTGTAGACCATGATAGGTAGGATCAGTGTCTAATAGAGTTCGATCACATCTACCGAAATCATCTACCACTTCAAAGTAATAGTTGTCAACGTTCACCAAATGTCCCAAACGAGAAGACTCTTAGTTCGTTGAAAAATTAGCTTGATTTTGTTCTCATTTACCAACAAACTCACATCTGCCGACTGCTTTTCAATGCTCGAAAAAGCTGCGATAACATCCCTCAGTCCTCGGCCTAGATATCATTGGCCGAGGACTGTCGCGGGAATACCAAACTTAGCCATAGCATCTAATAATTTCTGCCGTGTCGGACTTTCAAATGCAGCTTTGTAATCGATAAACAGATGGTAGGTATCGATCTGCATCTCTTGGGTCTTCTCCATGTGAATATCTGGTCGGTCGTGGATTTGCCAATTCAAATTCAATCAGTTTCGCTAGAATGGGCTTTTGTCTTTCACATTTTCAAAACACTAGTCATGACCTTTCATGCGATGGGAAAAAGGCTGATCCCACGAGAGTTGCTACATACACAGTTGGATCGTCTTTCTTAAGCACAGGTTATAAAACACTCAGATTGCAGTCATCGGAAATTCATTATTCTTATGCTCTTCCATTCAGTCGTCGCTGAGAAAGCGAAGTAAAAACAAGTAAGCGGATGTATGCATCTTGGAACCTGTTATGAAATAAATTGCTACATTACTAATTTACATATGCTGTTTTTTTGAAATTTAATTGGTTTTCAATTTGGTGCTAGTTCGAAATATATTTAAAAAATACTTATTTCGAATACGAATATTAATTTTCTGTTCTACGGAATGTGTGGTGCAACATGTTGTACATAATCGGTTATATGGAACCAGAAACAGAATAGAAAGTCGATTAAAAAAGAAACGATTCTAGTATCAATACCATTCGCAACATGTTTTGAAAAATTTTCCTGGGTAATAACATAGAAATCAATGGAAATACTACTTTATTTGTTTGAAAAATATTTTTAGTTTATTCAAATTTGTGCTATGAAATCCATAATTTTTTTTATTTCCTAATGCACAACCATTTCACTGTGCACAACCAAAATCATAAAAAATATCAGCGAAAAATTCATATAGCTGTGCTCATGTGCACACGTCTCCCTCTAGTCGACGACTGAGGCAACATCGATTTTCTCACCAATACAACATCATATAAATTTTTGGACACGACTGCTTTCGGTTTTCTTCCAAAGACACTTCCGTCTGAAGAAAATCCCTTCTCTTGTCGTTATGTCGCTCCGTCACTGCATGCGTTGCCATTAGCTGCAGTTTAGCCCTGTATGCAGCATCCTTCTTCTCAGACATTGGGCGACACTCCTCATCGTACCAGGGCTTGCGGTGCGGTAAGGACCGGCGTGTCATGATGGTTAGAACACGCGGCTGCCATGCGTGAGATCCATGGTTCGATTCCCGGCTTCAGTCATCTACATTTTTCTTTCATTACCGGCCCCCTTAATGTTGTCAACAGCAACTTCGCAGCATAGTCTAGTAAAAGCTTCTCAAACAGTGACGTTCGCATTCGTGATAAACAAGTATATACCGTTAGTTGTGAATCTAGCGTAAACATTGGCTATCTCGGTGGTATGCGGCTTTGCGTTAGGTTACGATATTTTTTTGCACAACTTAATCGCAAAAATGAGACTATGCTCAGAGTAGCTGATTCACCGCTATACAGAAAATGAGACGGACGGGCAGGGACGCACCCGACGAAAGAACTGTGACATCTTTTACAGCTGCCATGCAAAAAGACACGAATTTGGATGTGGTTTCATAGTCGGGAAGAGACTTCGACAACTGGTCTTGCTGTTTAATCCTGTAAGTGACCGAATAGCCACCATTCGCATCCGGGCGAATTATTTGTACATTAGGCTGATTTGTGTACACGCCCCGACGGAAAACAAAGACGATGACATTAAAGATGCATTCTATGAGCGCCTGCAGGAGATATATGACCGCTGCCCAGCACATGACATTTAAATTGCTCTGGAAGATTTTAATATTAAAATAGGAAGGGAAGATGCTCTTGGTTCAGCAGTCGGAAAATTCAGTCTACACATTAACACCTCCGATAACGGATTCAGACTGGTAAGTTCCGCGTCGGCAAGAAACATGGTTATGAGTGGAACCAGATTCCCGCATAAAGATATCCACAAGGCAACCTGGATATCTCCCGATCTAAATACAAAAAATCAGATTGATCACTTGGTAATTGAAGGAAAGCATGTCTTAAGCGTTATGGACGTGCGTGTGATTCGCGGTGCAAATATTGACTTCCAAAATATTGGGCCAGGGTACAGAGCTGCCATGAGTTGCCTAGTTTGATCAAGACGTTTTTCCTGTCAGAATGATGAAATATTCCCTGGAAAATTTTAATGTAGGTCTAAGAAGACATGAACTATTCCAAATCTTTTATTTTACATTTGACCAAAAAAATCTAACTTTGAACCACTGTAAACAAAAATTGTGACGTTGTGGAGCAAAATGGAGTTTAGGGTTTTGTTACTATCGTTTGATAATGGTTTGGTTCACTCCCGAAAAAGTGCGTTGCACTGTTTGCTCAAAAATAGACTTTTTAACATTTCATTCACATTTCATTTTGATTTTATTTTGGAACATTTGAACATTTAGTGAAATTTTCCGGAGAATATTTCTATCGAAGATTCTAATCCTTGACCACCGTCCAAAGTTGACTTTTAAACAGTTTTTCAAAAGTGGGCCAAAAATGTCCCATACGGGTGCCAGCTAGAGGGTTAAAATGTTCCGAGAAAATAATCCCCTGATAGTTTTAATATAGGTCTCCGAAGACATGAAATACCCCAAACGTATTTTTAAAGATGATTTTTCATATTCTGTGATTCGACTTTTCACCAAAAGTATCAATCTTTGAACCACTGTAAAAAAAATTTGTGACGTAGTGGGGCAAAATGGAGTTTAGGGTTTTGTTACTGAGGTCAAATGCTATCGTTTGATATTGGTTTGGTTCACCCCCGAATAAGTGTGTTGCACTGTGTAATTTATAGCCCTGCAGCAAAAAATGGGGCTTTGCATGCCTTCTTACAGGCCTGCAAAGGCAGTCAGAAGCCCTACCCTTCAAATGCAGTCTTCATATTAAATTAACATAGAGCGCCATAGGCAGGCAACGCCTGCACATTCCCTTTCTCATTGAAGGCGTTTCAGTAGGCATGCCTAGTATGTCCTGCTTGGAGTCCTAACAATAAGGGCCTTCTATGAGGCATTGCTACTGCAGACCAGCCTACAGGTCTGCAAAAGAGCATTTATAGAAGGACTTAAAAAAAAAAAACATATGCGAATTATTTCCATATTAAATGATTTCCTAACTTTTTATAAATTTTTAATACAATATTTATTATAATTTGTAATAACTATTTTTTTTAAACTCCAGCAATGGGAATCGAACTCGCGACCTTTGTACTCATAGTTGGGCATGCTACCTACTCGGCTATCACGTAATGTAGTTGTACGACAAATAACATACATGTGGTTTTCATAAACAACAGCATCTGTCTTAGCTTCCCTTAAGAGAACTGTCAACAGGCCTAATCGAAGAAGTGACAAGTGCATGGCTATGAACGTCAATTCTGCCTTCTACTAATAGGACTGTCACCAGGCTTGTTTAAGGCAAGAAAGTTTGCATGCCCTTTGTGCACATCTATGGTATTTTTGTGGGGTACACAGTGGGGCTGCTCACATGTCAGTTTTAAGAAGGTAAAGAGGCATGTCTGCGGGATCTATTCTCATCCTAGTAAGAGGCCTCATTGCAGGTCTCATTTGAGAAGCTAAATGTGCATGGGTATGGAATTTTTTATTAGGCTTAATGAATGACTCATTATAGACTGTATACATGCCTGGAAAAGGAAGGCGTATTTGAATGTCAACAAACTGCCTTTGAAGGCATGTTTGCAGGCATATTTTTACAATGCCTCGTCTTTTCCGGTGCTGGGAGATTTCAACTGTATTTAAATTACAATATTAGTTGTCGTCAAATGTATTTATTACTTTACAGTTATCCGCTCTGGTGTATAGGACTCCATGCCACAATTCTCGAACTATAAATCAAATTTTTTTTAAATTTATCATGACTTTGTAATGTTCATTTATGATTACTTGTAAGTTTTTTTTGGAGCAATACTCAGGAAACAATGTAAGTGCCTTGTTTTAATGAACTTACCATAATTTGGATCTTATTGTCATAAAAAATTTCAAATATATCGAAAATATTAGTGGTTATTTTAATAAATTTAGCTATATCTTATTTTTCTTATCTTTGTCAACATTCTCCTTTTCCTCACCTTAATATATCTCACATATGAATAATGGCGAAGAATTAAATTAGCATATCAGTACTGATTACAAATTCAATTCACAAAATTTAATTACATTTTAAAACATTTTTCAACATGGCTCAAATTTCATGCCACACTTAAGAGTCTCATCTAAACTGACATTGAGCACAATTGAGATTGACATGTCGGCAAGACCCAGCTCAACTAACTAATCACAATTGAGTGTTTCCATTAATAATGGGTTAGAAATGCATTGGACGCCAAGTTAATGGAAAGTGAAATTAGTACTGAGAACATATCTAAATCCAATCGCAAATACTCAAGATGCAAGAAATTGTCAGGCCACCAAAGGCGGCAACATATTGATTGCAATGATACGAGGAAAACAGTGGCAAACACTAGTGAGTGTACGCAGTGTGTGCAACAACTCATGCCGAAATTCCCTTCAATGATTACATCGAGATCACATAAGTGGATCAGGAATCATGTTACATAAACATGTATGTTTGTATGTTCGTACATATGCTTGTCAGTTTATGCATCAGTCGCAAACGTCTGCGCTGCTGACGGTCATAAGAGGATTGTGATTATTGATCACCCCAGATTGAGGCGAAGTTCAAGTTCACCCTCAGCCGCAGTTGACATCGAAGATTTTGAAAGCAATTTGGTGTTATGTGGGGCTCTGCGTAAGTGGCGTATCATGTGGCAACAAATTAATGCTACAAATCATAAGAGTCTCAATCAAGGAATGAGAACTTATGAGCGGGTGACGTTGCGATGATGGAGGACGTAAAGGGTTCAAGGCTATTTGTAATAATGAATATTGGTAGAGCCACCATAGAATTTGAATTTAGTTAAGCCTTTAAATATTCATATCGCTTATTTGTTTTCAAATTTTGTATGTAGTCCGCGGATTTCTACTATTAGCTTAAATGATCACTGTAATCCAGTCCATAAATAGTGTTTAAGTAAGAGTGTGCTTTTTAAATTTAAACAATGAAAAGCCCCGACAATTTGTTTAATGGGCAATGGGGCAAAGTAATATCAATTCTAATTTTTCGACAATGAAAAGTAGGAAATCCTTATACAATCTATGAGAAACAAATTCTTTTCCAGGAATTGACGTAGTGCGCATATTTAGACGGTTGTTGATTACCAGGTCTAAAGCCACACAGATAAGGTCCGATCAGGTTGAATAAAAACAGGACATAATACGCTTAGATTTAAATCATCGGGTGTGCCAAACAGTTTGTAGGAGCTGGTGCTTCCTCGTTATCAGTTCATCGGCACTGAACTTGAAGAGCTCTGCCATTAGTTCGACAGCACCGGCGGCTTAATAGCCGCAATATTGCACTTCTAACCTCTGTTTGTCTTGGTGGCGGGCAATCTAAGGCGTCTTCAAATTCAAATCGTTTCATCAAAAACACCCCTCCGTAATTTAAGTTATGACTACATAAAACGATTGTTTCTACTCATGCTAATGCATATCTCCACTCATCTGCGGGTACACAAATCGTAGCACGGTTCAAATAAGCTGCACTCCTTTTCTTGACATTGTAACCAATGATCCATGTTCATTAGGTTGATTCTTATTTGGCAAAAAAAAAATGTTTTTGGAATTTTTCATGGGCCAAGTTAAAATTTTATTAAGACGTACAAAAAAACTCTATGTGAATTTTTTTAATTTTTTTCTTAAAGGTTTAGGGGTCGCTACCGGGGTTCGAAATTCAAAATTTTACCGTCATCCTGAGGGATAAGCCGAATAACTCGAGTAAACCTTAACTGATCCTTATGAAAATTTTTCAGTATTCATATTTTCCATAACGAAGTAATGGAATTGTAAATGGGCAGAATTGCCCCACCCCTTCTGGTACCTCCCATACAAAATTACCTATTTTTTGATAATTAATATTTCTCCCATAACTTTCAAACGGACAGCTGGATGGCATTTAAACTTGGTCAGTTTAATGACCTTGTAAAAACAGATAAACCACCAGAAAATCAAAACCTTTGTCACACCCCTTCTGGTACCTCCCATACAAATGACCGAATTAACCCCCATATTTTTACCTACATATCTTTTTAGTAAAAATACTGAATTCGATAAAATTTTGTGTGAGATGAACACATGCAAAAATTTGACTCGTGAGTGAATATGGACTATATCGGCCAACCCCTTCTGGTACCTCCCATACAAAATAACCTATTTTTAGACAAATTATTTTTTTCCAATAATTTCCAAACAGACAGCTGGATGGCATTTAAACTTGGTCAATTTAATGACCTTGTAATAACAGATAAACTCCCAGAAAATCAAAGGCTTTGTCACACCCCTTCTGGTACCTCCCATACAAATGACCGAATTAACCCCCATATTTTTACCTACATATCTTTTAAGTAAAAATACTGAATTCAATAAAATTTTGTGTGAGATGAACACATGCACAAAAGTCACTCGTGAGTGAATGTGGACTATACCGGCCAACCCCTTCTGGTACCTCCCATACAAAATTACCTATTTTTAGACAAATTATTTTTTACCAATAATTTCCAAACGGACAGCTGGATGGCATTTAAACTTGGTCAGTTTAATTACCTTGTAATAACAGATAAACCCCCAGAAAATCAAAACCTTTGTCACACCCCTTCTGGTACCTCCCATACAAATGACCGAATTCACCCTGATAGTTTTACATAGATATGCTACTTATTTTTGATTTTTTTCATAGGTAAACTTAAAATGTTATTAAGAAGTACAAAAGAACTCGCTTCAGTGCCCTGAAATCCATGCGCAGTTTTAAACGTAGAAGTCATATAATATGACTTATGCATGGTATTTCGGGACTTCCCCGAAATATCAAAGAGCAACCATACCATTACAAAAAAAACATAAAGAATTCTGCGGATGCTATTTGTTTTGCCGAAAATCAGCTTAAAGAGTTTCAGCCACGAGATGACTACAAAGAGCTACTTAAGCTGACAATAATATTCTGCGGAGGTGTTCCAAAAACACCAATATTCTTCAGAGCACCAGCAAGTCTTCACCGTGCTAGATGGATGGCTAAGGCAATATATTCCATAAAAATATATTTATTCAGAGAGCAGTTCAAGCTAAAGGAAAGCGAATTATGTGAAATACAGGATGTTTGCATTTTTATAATTAATATTTACCTTAAATATTGGTTTGAATCCACTTCTGGACCTCCTGCTTCAAGAAATGACCTCCAGTTATTAAAAGACTTGAAGTCTCATGCAACAATTAATAAAGAGATAGCGGCAATAGCCTTAAAAAAAATTCTAGGTCATCTCTGGTATTTGTCGGAAGAGCTAGATGGATTTGCTTTTTTTATGACAAAGTTTCTCATGAAATTAAGAAGAAGATGGTAAATGCTTTAAACATAGAAGGAGTAGATAATCCAGAAAAACGAGTTACAGTAGATGAAAACCTACCACATTCTAAAAGTCTTGAGCATGTTGTATCCAACAATACTCTTAAATTTTTCAGCAGAACGGGTATTATATCGGGTTTCCTAAAAAAAAATGTTAAAGATTGTTGCAGACCTTAATTTAAGTAAAGAATTAGTTCGGTCTATGAGGGTTTTTAACGATATTGCTGAACGCGAAGTGGCCTTGATGCAGGAATACAATAAATTGCATACACATAATGAAGAACAGAAGCAGTTTCTATCATTATTGGTGAAAGAATTTAGAAAAAAATATTCAGATCCAAAAAAATCTACCATGTGCAAATAATAATATATTTT
This sequence comes from Muscina levida, assembly GCA_964034835.1. Classification (NCBI taxonomy): domain Eukaryota; kingdom Metazoa; phylum Arthropoda; class Insecta; order Diptera; family Muscidae; genus Muscina; species Muscina levida. Next base: position 64,244,643 of record OZ035880.1, on the reverse strand, counting down.
ACAATATTTTAAAATTTAAAGAAAATTGTAAGCAGTAAATGCAGTTGTTTATAATTATATTTTTTAATGTTAAGTTTTTCATGCAATGAATTGATGTTTAATATTAATATATTAAATTTTTATTTTAATATTTTTTTTAACTGTTTAATTTAATTTTTATTTTTGAAATGTATCTTTTTAAATAATAACACAACAAAAACTGATGAACAAATTTGAAATAAATCATTTCTTATTAACTGTACTGTAAAAATTCCTAAGTTGGACTGCAAATTAGTGGAATGGGGCAAGACAATAGCGTTCCATTATCTACGTTGAATATCATATAACATTCATTAAACTAGATTTATATTTAAGATAAGCATTAGTAAAATTACAATAAGGGTATATCTTTACCAAAATATAAATGAATTCAGCATACTTACAAAAAAATGTATGTAAAAATATGGGGGTAAATTCGGTCATTTGTATGGGAGGTACCAGAAGGGGTATCACAAAGGCTTTGATTTTCTGGGGGTTTATCTATTATTACAAGGTAATTAAACTGACCAATTTTAAATGCCATCCAGCTGTCCGTTTGGAAATTATTGGTAAAAAATAATTTGTCTAAAAATAGGTAATTTTGTATGGGAGGTACCAGGAGGGGTTGGCCGATATAGTCCATATTCACTCACGAGTCAAATTTTTGCATGTGTTCATCTCATACAAAATTTTATTGAATTCAGTATTTTTACTAAAAAGATATGTAGGTAAAAATATGGGGGTTAATTCGGTCATTTGTATGGGAGGTACCAGAAGGGGTGTGACAAAGCTTTTGATTTTCTGGGAGTTTATCTGTTACTACAAGGTCATTAAATTGACCAAGTTTAAATGCCATCCAGCTGTCTGTTTGGAAATTATTGGTAAAATATTATTTGTCTAAAAATAGGTAATTTTGTATGGGAGGTACCAGAAGGGGTTGGCCGATATAGTACATATTTACTCACGAGTCAAATTTTTGCATGTGTTCATCTCATACAAAATTTTATTGAATTCAGTATTTTTACTAAAAAGATATGTAGGTAAAAATATGGGGGTTAATTCGGTCATTTGTATGGGAGGTACCAGAAGGGGTGTGACAAAGCCTTTGATTTTCTGGGAGTTTATCTGTTGTTACAAGGTCATTAAACTGACCAACTTTAAATGCCATCCAGCTGTCGGTTTGAATGTTATGGGAGAAATATTAATTATCAAAAAATAGGTAATTTTGTATGGGAGGTACCAGAAGGGGTGGGGCAATTCTGCCCATTTACAATTCCATTACTTCGTTATGGAAAATATTAATACTGAAAAATTTTCATAAGAATCAGTTAAGGTTTACTCCAGTTATTCGGCTTATCCCTCAGGATGACGGTAAAATTTTGAATTTCGAACCCCGGTAGCGACCCCTAAACCTTTAAGAAAAAAATTAAAAAAATTCACATAGAGTTTTTTTGTACGTCTTAATAAAATTTTAAGTTGGCCCATGAAAAATTCCAAAAACATTTTTTAAGACTCACCCTAATGTTCATACATTGTAAAGTTAATATTTCATTTATCATCAACATAGAACATGGGATAATGGATCCGCTCTAACCTCACGTGATGTGAATATTGTGTGTGAGTAGGATCAACGCCATCCCATTGCCATCGCTATCGCCATCATCATAATCATCATCACTATTCTTGGTACAAGGCCTCATATTTTCCTTAAAGTGTTGTTTAAATTGTATGAACTGAATCTACTTCCTTTGAAAAGCAACAACGAATTATGTTGTTATTGTTCTTAGCTCATAATAAACGCTGTTCCAGTCTGTATATTTATCAATAAATACCGCTTAACTAGGCAACAGACGGATGTTAGGTGTCAAAACAAATCGAGTTTGCGCGCATGCGGCTTTTGCCACATCTGAGGCATGAAACATTTCATGCCCTGTCGATTACTTAGAATTTTACAATGAAATTTATGTGAACACATCCTAAAATGCTCGATTGGCATCCATTACAATGGCTGAGAACATTTTTACATCCACGGGACGTGTACATCTCTATCTTCGACGTTCAGATGTAGACCTCGAGTCGAAAGGTGTTCGTTCACATTTTGTTGTGCTATCGATTGGGTGTAAAGCGATGCCTCTCCTGATGAGCCAATTCATGTCGTCATCGTTCATCATTACAATTGCTCAATTACAGACACTAGATATTGGATGCGTAACTTGCATATGGAGAGGCGTGCGCGCCTGCGTACGTGATTTAGATGTTGGTTACCGTGAAAGGGTGTCACCAGTTGTTGTAAACATTGCGTGTTATTAGCATTATATCTCGTAATATTCCACCAAGTGACAAGTGACAAACATGTTTCCCAAACACACCTATTCTTAGAAATCACAACTGGATTGCTTTACATTTTACATGCGCATAGATTTCCAAATGCTGTTGCATTTTGTGGCGTTCTGCTTAGCATTGAAATACCATGTTATATGTTATATGATTCTTTATTACCGGGGGATGAAAGGCTCCATACATATTCCCTAATATTTGAGGTGTTACATATGTACAATTTGTTCGTTTTGTGTAATGAACCTTTGTGGCACATTAAGCCTTTTGAGTGCCGATGACATAACAAATGTGTGAGAGGGAGACTTAGAAATAATTAGGGAATGATGGAATAGATGTGATGGTATTTCTATTTATGTGTTTCAAAACCTATTTGTCTTTAACTTTTATTAGAAAACTAGCTGACCCGGCAAACGTTGTTCTGCCATACAACTTCTGACTCGGCGAACTTCGTCTCGCTCCAAGTTAACGCCTTCTTATAAGCTCCAGAGTAATATTAAAACACATATAGTTAACATTTTAATGTGACTTAATTGAATTTAATCGAAATCAGTGAAGAGCGGTCTGATAAACAACGTTTTTCGATTTGTTTTTCGGCGCTAAAATAAACTGAGAAATTCGAGGTTGATCCCACAAACTTCCAATGATTGGCCTTGCGATTTATTGATTGTCATCGCAAAAGCCAATCGAATGGGGAAATGAGGATGGCGAGAAGCGTTTGACGAAAATCTTCCGACAGAAATATTGTAGCCCCCACCAAATCGTTTCGAATCACCTCATAAATCCTTCATATTTCGGTCAACTGCCTAGAAAGCTCGTTGAAGCGCTATCGTGCATTCATCCCAAATGATGATTTTGCATTTTCGCAACAATTTCGCTGTCGCTGAACTTCTGGATATTGTGCCCAATGGCTTGTCAACTGTGAGAAGATTCATCGCCGACTTCAAAGCGGGGTGTGCAGTTTGACCGCCTTTCAACAAAGTGGCAGCAGATGATGCAACAGCTAACGCAATTTGGATCGATACGCATAAAAATTATTTGAGCTAACCTTTTTATTCGTTTCTTTTCCTGATGACTTGTAAACAAACCTGTCGTTGTATTTACCATCTTTATTTAAGTAAAGGAAGGTCGAAGGGGTTAGCGCTTACCATAGCGCTGTATTCATTAATGATTTTGTAAAGAAATGTCCCACTTAAATGCGCATGATTTATATATCCAAAACTGCGCTTTGATAATAGCAACTTGAATGGTGTGAAATAATTACAACTGAAATGTAATGAAATCATGTTGTTATAAAGAAAGCTTACATGATATTAGGTTAGTAAAACATGGAAGCAATCTTAAGTATCTAGCAATTCAGCAATTAACTTAAAAAAATTAATAAACAGTTAATACATTAATAAACAGTTAATTAATTAACAGTTATTTCTTAATATAACAAACTTGCGTGGATACACCCGCTCACTATTATGGCTAAGAACAAACTGATTGGGTTTTTTGTATTACGCAACTCTTCGTCGTAAATAATACTTTCTAGTCGTGTAATATCGGTAAAGATCGTTGAAAAAAACAATAACAATGCTAATATACATCATTGCAACTTAGTAAGCGAGATGGATTGCAGTAGAACAAAGCTCGCTTACGTGATTGCACCAAAATCAGCACTAATTACTGCATTCAAATATCGTTTCTGTTTCATTGTTGATAGAAAGCTTTTCATAACTGCCTTAAATATCTGCGTACATTTCAGCTATCAGGTAAGTGAGTATTCATTTATCTCCCTTACTTAGTTAAGGAAAAAATGCGCAATGTTCTGCGTTAAAAGGCAGCGCATAAAAGTAGTGTATCCGGTATGGAAGCAATATATCTACTGCTTCCAAATTGCAGAAAATTTTTTCCTGGGACATCAACGGGTATTGAAGTGCATCTTATGACCGATGAGTTTCCCAACGCTTGAGAACAATATCGTGTGATTCCACATTCTCACCCTGCAGTACCTGTGAAGCCGTCGATATTCATATGAACAACTTTAAATGCAGTTATCTCCTAACAAAAATGTTCGATCGCAAAAAGAATACAGTTGGGATCTCATCTTAAAATAGATTGGGATCTCACCTTGAAATGAGTAGCACGCCGTCGATATTCATATGGAATGGTAAAAAGGTGGTTAACATGCATGTGATCAAATCGATACCTTAATTCTAAGCCAAGGTATGTATAAATTTAAAATTTTACAGAAAACGCCTTTAAAGTTTGTGAGTACATCATATAGATTGCACTTATATGTTAAGTTAAAATATCCTAAATATACTAAATCATGTATTCGAAAACCGAATTGTTGGATAAAGGTATTTTTCGAATAAACCGGAAACCGGTTTTCTGAAAAATTCAAGTATTTGAACACTATAATTGTATCCAATGCAGAAAATATTGCAACTGTTCGATTATTTCGTGTTTTATTGAAGTAAAAATTGCACAACGTTGATCTAGTTCTATTGCCGAATCACGAACGAAATAGATCTTAATGAACTTATGATCTTCGTTTGGTGGTGGTAACAAAGCGGCAGCTCGATGATGTATTTGCCCTTGAATCTGAATGTGTGGAAGCAATTTCGAGCAAAACGGGAGGAATAGTTTTTAATAATAACAACGACACAAAATCAAACTTTTTCGGAAACACTCGAACGTTGGGCAAAACCTTGCCTCAGTTTACACTTTGCTTAAGATATTCCTATAATATTTAATATCATTGAATATTATGTCTTCGTTTCTTTTTTTAAGCAACGAAAAGAAATAAAATGTTTTTGCGAGCTATTTTAAAAAAGTGAAAAAAATATTTTTCACTAAGCTAGGGGTTTACTCAGCTCCAGTAATACTATCTGAACTGCATAACTATGTTCGTGCGTTTTTTTTCACTGTTCCACTGTGTAATGAGACGCCATTACCTTTTAACTCGGATTGTTGCCGGGTTGATCAACAACTTCGGCTCCGAATGACGGGATTTTCCGATTGTAACTTCAATGCATTGCAATGCTGGCATACGACAGACTATGAACCGATATCAACGCAGCGAAGATCTTTGTAGGCGTTGTGGAATCGTATTCAAAAGCAGCTCGATTCTAGTCTATACTTACGACTGGTCTTCTTCTAGTAACATTTTGTCGAATTTTCCTTTCTCCTGGCAATTGCGAACAACTGAAAAAATATCAGCAAAATCGGTCCAGCCGTTCTCAATTGATGAATTACTATATGAATTAATTTTGTCGAAGGCATTAAAATCTTTCGATTTTTTCTGGAATTTTCCGAGTTTTCCACTAAGAATTTTGCTATTTTTCCATTTGAAAAGTCATAATTGCTCGAAATTGTTCACATTTACATCGCCCAAAATTACCAAAACATACGATAAGATGCAAAATTTTGTCGAAAAAAATTATTTTTTTTGGCATTTTCCATAATTTTCCAACTTAAATTTTCTATTTTTCCATTCGAAAACCGACAAAAATTTAATTTCAATTTACCTCAAATCAGGCGATGAAATGCAAAATTTTGCCAAAAAAATTCACATTTTTCGGTTTTTTTTTGAATTTTCCGAGTTTTCCACCGACATTTTTATATATTTTTCTATTCGGAAAGTCATTTTGGAATAATTATCCGAAATTTTTCGCAAGTTACATCGTTCAAAACTATCAAATAGTACGACAAAAAGCAAAATTTCGTCGAAAAATAGTATTAAAATTTTTCGAATTTTTCCGGAATTTTCCGAATTTTCCAACAAAATTTTTTTTATTTTTCCATTCGAAAAATCATTCATAACAATTGCACAAAAAATTCCATACAAAAAAGCAATATTCGGGTTTTCCAATTTTCCGGCTTTTCCGAAAGATATTTCCATTCGTAAAAACCTACTCCTGGCAATTACGAATAACTGAAAAAAAAATTGAGCCAAATCGGTCCAACCGTTCTCGAGTTTTGCGCTTAGCAACACATTCAGCGACTTATTTTTATATTATAGATTATTAAAGTAGATACGGTATCGGAGTTCTACAACTATACAATTTCTGTATACAATGACTCCTACCTATGTAACAAACTTATCATACATCCTCCCTTTGCTCACAAACACGCATCATTTCAAGATAAAAGAAATGAAAAGTGTTGCATGATCACAAAAACGTGATACATATTTACTTACCACAAGAGCAACAACAAAATGTGGACATAAATCTAAGCACAGATTGAACACAACATCATCCATCGGATGGGCCACAAAATTGTAACAACTTTATAATGCGCCATCAAAAACAAAGGTCTGCAGTATTCCGGACATATTTCCTTGCTTGCAGTGCCAGTGAGACAATCGGGGGAGAGACTTTAATAGTATGAACCAGTAAAAAATTAAAATGTTCTTATAAACAAGTGAATTAATCGACCAAGAAAATCGCATCATTCACTGCTTTCGTTGCCATGAAATATGGTTATAATTTATGGGGCCCCAAACGATAGACTGGATGTAGATGCGGCGGCAATGTCAGATAATTGTTAGGAAGGCGGCTTGCGAAAAAGGCGCTAAGTTGTTGGTGTATCGAAAATTTACATGGAAATTTTCTCAAGGTATGGTAATAGAATCGGCAACGTTCAACAAACAAGGCCAAAAGGTAAATATTACAATTCTGTGAAAATAATCACATTAACAAGGTGTTGCACTCGCATCACTTTAACCGATATGCGGGAGTTTATATTGAACCATACGCGGCTTGTTAGTTATTTTGCGTGATGATGGTAATAATATAAAAATAATCATTCGCTGCTGTCTGTTTGGTATCCCAGCACACGGTGTGAATATTTAAATACAGTTTTGAATTTAAGTTATTTGATTTTCCTTTTTGAGGTCTAAGTTTTTTAACATTCAGAGTTTGATGAGAGCCTGTGAATTGTGATCATAAGGGAGAAGGTACTTCAACTAGGATTGTACTAGTTTTTAAAATATCCAGTTCTCATTATAAGGCATAAAATGTAAATGACTGCATTTGTATTATGTTTACCTTAGTATATAAAGTTTAAAAAAAGTACGCATATGCATTTAAGCGACTCCTAAAATGTGTGCCACATCTCATTAGCAGAATGGAAAGGAAATTTGTGGTTATCTTATAAACATTACGATATTGTTAGAGGAATTTCTAGCTTTGAAAATGTTGTTCACTAAAGGTACCCTCCTATGGCATTTTTGAATTAATGTTTTCCTTTTACATTCATCTCCCTTATGTTATGCTGGGTGAAGAGTACATACTTGCACATGAGCATTAAACTGTTCTTCACACTTATCCATTAGATGCCCTGATAGATGTTGTGCCAAAATTGTTTATGATGGCCAAGAAAAAGCTGGTATCAGAGCCAGACGCACAATATTGAACTCATGTATCATCATCATGCATCATTGATTTGGACGCATTGACGGGGCTACGTGCACAACAGAAAGGCTCTCGTATCATCATCCATCGATCGAGTGCAATGTGTGAAAGTGTGTTGTTGTTTTTTTTTTCAGTAGAATCGATGAGATAGAGGATGATGCCTTACAGCAGTGATTGCCAAAATGATGGTTGTCTCTACCGAAAAAAAAAACAAACAAATTTTATTCAAATTATAAACACAAACAAAAAACAATCGCTCGCAAATTCTTTAAATTGCTGCTGCACTACTAACGACTACATACTCCAAATGTTGCATGTTAATTTCCTGAAACATTTGGTTCAACAGGTTAAAACCACCTGGCAACCTATAAGTTTTACACCGGTTTCGTTAGATTCAGTTTACTCTGGGAATGTTGCAGCGAATACTTAATTCTGCTTTGTAGTTTTCAGGTTTTTATTTATATGTATTTTCCTTTTTTTGTTTTGATTGTTGCAAGTTTGTCTCTTCTTTTGGCTGCGATGATGCAAAAGGTGAAGCACTTTCATTAGGAATTCATATGCGTTTGTATGTCCAAAAGATGTTATAGTATTTACTTATATAGCACTTCCTGTTCTATTACCATGACTATCGCTCCGTGGTGCCATTTCGTTGCATCCACCACCAGACACCGGAGTAGACGCGGTTTGTTTATTTGCCATGGAAGTCAAATAGCAATGACGCCCGGCCATGGGGACAGGCGCAGGGATGGACGGACGGACACTGTTGGTATCAGAGACAGCGACCAGGTAAACGCATGCAAAAAAATGAAATATAAATTAGTTTTCCATGTTTGTATTGTCACTTATCACCGCAAAATGCTTGTTCTCTATCAAAGAATTCCTCATGTTCTGTAACTGTATTCGCTGTTAGAGGGAAGTATACCAGCTAAAAAGAATTTCGGGTGGTTACCAAAAGAATAAAGAAATCGCTAGTAAAGTTATATAAAATCATAATTTTATCATTGTATAATTGTTCCGAACGGACCGCGCCCACTAAAATCTAATAAGTCGGCTGTTCGTGTAGAGTACAGGCGCAAAGCACGGGTCTTAAATATGGTAAAAAAAAGATTTGTTGGCCATAGATGAAATATATTTTATTTCGAAAGAAATGGGTTCAGATTTAATATCAGCTGCCTCATCATCTACATCCATCCGACAGATATTTGCGACTTTTGTGTGTAATTATGTTCTCAGCGACAGGGAAGAGGGATACGAGGAATTTAAGCCCATCAAAGCATACAGCTGAGATCTTAAACATCTTAAGAAAAAATAAGTCTTGGAGCTTTTAAATACAATTGAACATTGCCAATTTTTCTCTAAAGTTGCATTTGTCTCAATGAAGTGGAAGAAAAGTGTTTTTATTTACAGATATGTTTTCAATAAAAAATATTTTGTTTGTGCTCTCTTCTTAGGTGTTAAAGAAAAAAACCAGTAAGAAAGTTTTAGTCGGTCAACCCAAATTACATATACCCTCACCCTCAGTAAAACATCAAATTTTCTATTATATTGATATTATTACTCGATTTCTAAAGAGGGCGGAGTGGTACATTTGTATGGAAGGTACCAGAAGGGGCGTGTATAGAATTCCAGTTTTTTTCTCCAACACTTTATCCTGTTATAGCTTTCCTAAATACAGAATATGGGCACGATCGTGTCGAGTTTATTGATATTATTACTTTATCTATAAAGTGGTACATTTGTATGGGAGGTACCAGAAGGTGCGAGGCCATGTAGCCCATTTGCAGTACCGTAAGTAGTTATGGGGAAATATTAACTCTTGCTAAATTTCAAAACATTTGGTTGCGTCTTTCGAAAGTTATCGTGAGCACCAGCCGGACAGCCAGACAGACGGACAGACGGACGTTCATGGCTCAAACGACTTAAAAAGTCATGAATCGAAGTTAGTTCAAAGAAACCTATGGTCTAAAGTGAATCCTTCTATGTGTTACACTTTTGGGTCGTATCAAATTATATATACCCTGCTACCCGTAAGGTGATGGTATGAATATGGATAACGATGACTACACCTATAACCGCTTGAAAAAAGCCAAAATAAGACTTCCGTGGACCTTGCACCGTGGACTTTCTGATATTCGTAGGTATTTGCGTTACAATATTTTTTCCTAAATAACTTTGTTGTCTTGTGATTGAAAAATTTCCAAAATCATCTGTAACTTTACATGATATTGCATTTTTTAAAAACAATGTCCGTGCCTAGTAGGGGAACAGTAGTGCTGTATGGAGATCCTTAGTGAACAGATTTTGTTGGTGGTGGTAAGAAAAAAATCAACAACAAGCTCCACAACCGCCGTCAAGTCGCAACTAGAGGAGTAAAATGTATGACCGACCCCCAGTCATATTTTACTCCTGAATTTTTTTTCTAAAACATACCTACACCCATTTTCATCCCCTCAGGAGGCTCGCAACGAAAATCAAATTTTTATAAAATGTTCTTACTGCCCTAAAAGTGGCCCTTGAGGAGTCAAATATAAAACCGACCTCCAATATTTTTGCCACCCACCCTTACAGTTTCTCAGAACATATCCACCTTCTTGTTTTTACTTTTTTTAGGAAATTAGCTTTGGCCGCGCCCAGTGTGCCGCCTAGAGGGGTAAAATGTATAACCGACCCCCAGTAATTTGTCCATTCTAAAATTGTTGCCAAACGTACCTACCCACATTTTCAGCCTATAAGGTGGCTCCCATAAAAAAATCAAATATTTATTAACATTGCTCCCACCCCAAAGGTGCCCCTAGACTAGTCAAATGTATGACCAACGCCCAATATCTTTGCAATCCCAACAGTTTCTCAGAACATATCTACCCTCTATCTTCAACCCTTTAGGTGGTCCTCATATATAAAATCTAAAAATGCATTTTTTAAAAACAATGTCCGTGCCTAGTAGGGGAACAGTAGTGCTGTATGGAGATCCTTAGTGAACAGATTTTGTTGGTGGTGGTAAGAAAAAAATCAACAACAAGCTCCACAACCGCCGTCAAGTCGCAACTAGAGGAGTAAAATGTATGACCGACCCCCAGTCATATTTTACTCCTGAATTTTTTTTCTAAAACATACCTACACCCATTTTCATCCCCTCAGGAGGCTCGCAACGAAAATCAAATTTTTATAAAATGTTCTTACTGCCCCAAAAGTGGCCCTTGAGGAGTCAAATAAAAAACAATATTTTTGCCACCCTTACAGTTTCTCAGAGCATATCCACCTTCTTGTTTTTACTTTTTTTAGGAAATTAGCTTTGGCCGCGCCCAGTGTGCCGCCTAGAGGGGTAAAATGTATAACCGACCCCCAGTAATTTGTCCATTCTAAAATTTTTGCCAAACGTACCTACCCACATTTTCAGCCTATAAGGTGGCTCCCATAAAAAAATCAAATATTTATTAACATTGCTCCCACCCCAAAGGTGCCCCTTGACTAGTCAAATGTATGACCAAAGCCCAATATCTTTGCAATCCCAACAGTTTCTCAGAACATATCTACCCTCTATCTTCAACCCTTTAGGTGGTCCTCATATATAAAACTAAAAACATAAAATAAAATCCAATAGAAAAAATGTCGGAAGAAGCATTTGAAGCCCGGAACAAATATTACCGCAATATCCGTGAGCATCAGCATACACTTGATGCATGCGCTTTTACGTTCATCAGATCCATTGATTCCGAATTTACGCAAACCATAAGGCAACTCAAAAAAGAAGGATGCCGATAATGATACTTTACAACTATTGTCAGAACATTCTATAACCTGCACCATAGATTCATTTAGTAGTTCCGAATCGGAATAAAAAACTGTTATTACCAGGGCAACCGGAAATATGACCTAAACTTCGTGTTTTATGCGCATAAAACATGACCTAAAAATGGCGAAATATGCCCTAAAAATCATAAAATATGACCTTAAAATCAACAAAAACATGCTCTAAAAAATTAATTCAAACAATTTCGTTTCATATGAATTTTAAATATTCTTATTTAAAGTAAAAAAAAAAACATCGATTGAGAAATATAAAAACTCATTTTTTTTCGTTTTGCTCGTTTATTGTCTATGCAGTTTTTTATACATTTTTTTAAATGTTTAGTTCGAAGAACTTTTTCGGATGGCACTTGGTAGTGTTTTTCGCATAAATAGTGTTCTTATATTTTGATTTCCCATTTTGTAAAGTAGAATGTCAGCAGACACAAAAGGCACAGTTTTTTTTCCTGAAAATCATGTTCTTTTAAGAGTCTATCGGAACATTCTGGCAAAAATAATTGTTTGATCTACCTATTTTCACTTCTATGAGTTAGTTGAATATGTTTGCCGCTATCCACATGTTGCTTCACTGGAAATCTGCGATCTGCTGCAATCACTTTGCTGCAGATTTTACAATAGAGGAATCCACTATCAGCTCGTTAGTCAGGAAACTCTTCTACAAGGGCCTTTAGTTTTGCTGATTTTGTTGGGTTAGCTTTAGGCATTATGTCCAGGATCGAAATCGGTGGTGGTTGAAAATCACTTATTTTTTATGTTTTGTTTAATTACACAAGGGAACAAGGTATTTGTTGTTTAAAAACTGAATATTGTTTTAAAGGTAATTTGGGACGCTGAATCCAAATCTGCACTTGGTTTTTTTGTATCAGCTCGACTTTTCGCGATATACTGTTATGTCCAAAACTAAGGCACTTCCACTACAAATATTTAAATAACTTGAAAACGGTTGACCATATTCAATTAAAAAAAAAAACTTAAACTCGTCAACAAAATTATCTTTAATCCGTGCCTACATTGTTTTTAATTTGGCCTAGTAGTTTCAGAGATATCGTTGTAGTTTAAAAAAAAAAAACAAAAATTATACAAAAAAAAAAAAATTTTGTTTTTTAAAAATTCATAAAAAAACATAATGCAACAAAAATCACAGTGTTGGTCTTAAAACATTTAGTTTAATATAGTTTGAATCAAATGAGCTATATTTCATTGAAATCTGTACACAACTTTTGATTTTGTCAACAATTTACTAACATAACTAAATTTAAAAAAGTCGCGATTTCCATACAGAAATAACATTTATTAATATGTTTGTGAAAGTGTAACTCGAGCAAACCTTAATGGATCGTTATGAAAATTTATCAGTATTAATATTTTTCGAAACGAACTTATGAGATTGTAAATGGGCGGAATAGCCCACCCCTTCTGCGACCTCCCATACAAAAATACCTATTTTTGAATAATTAATATATCTTCGATAGCTGCCAAACAGACTACCGGAGGATATTTAAATTTGGTCTGTTTATTTATCTTGCAAAAACCGAAACCGTTGCCATACCCCTTCTGGTACCTCCCATACAAATGACCGAACTCACCCCAACAGTTTTACATACATATCTTTTTTGTAAGTACACTGAATTCAGTCAAACTATGCGTAAGTTTTACGGTTATGAAAATATGAATCAGGAATGAATTTGCACTATATCGGATCACCCCTTCTGGTACCTCCCATACAAAATGACCTATTTTTGGAAAATAAATATTTATCCCTTAACTTCCAAATTGAAACCTGCCGATTAATTAAATTTGGTCAGTCAATTAATATTGTAATAGGAGGCAAAACTTTAAATTAAACTATAAATAAATTTTCAAATTGTCATGATTTTTAAAAATACAAAATTTTAATATTTTTCGGGTAGAAACAAAAAAATTCGAAAAATCTGTTATCACCGAACTTAGCATAACTCATTCAATTTTCAATCGATTATTATGTACATACATGTTTTAGAAAGCTACTTTAATATGATATTCAATAAAGCTAATAAAAAGAACAATTTGCCCCCAACCGATTAACTTTCAGCGTGAAGAAAATTAAAATTTCCATTTTTTTTGTAATTTTTTTTTTTGAATAAAAGAGCCTTTACTCAGTAATTTTTTTTTGTCATATTAAAAAATTTGATTTTTTTCAAAGGTAACAACGATATCTTTAAAAAAAAAAACAAAATTTTAAAATCCGGCTTATGAAAAAAAAATTATGATTTTTTGAACTATAATTTTTTGGAAAATAGGCGAAAATACGATTAGTACCTGTAACTTAAAAATTCGAGCTAATGGAGAAAAATGGAGATTAGATTTAAAATCAGCGACCTCAAGTTAGTAAAAAACAGCTATAGAATTCCAAACAACAACATCAAAAAGTTCAGTTTTGTTCCCTTGTGTTATTGAATAAGAAAGCGCGAAAAACAGGATAAATAAACGTTTAACATTTTACAAATGTGTAAAACATGTAGTAGATTTAGCTGTTACATTTTAAAAAACCAAAGTTGCAAAGGCACTTGTTTTTACGAACAAAAAAATAATGTGAATAACATACAATATGCTTTAAAAGGGATATTTTTGATAAAACATAACCTAAAAAAATATAAAAAAATGCTTAAAAAATAAGGTTTTTTAAAATATGCTCCTAAAACCAAAATATGCCGAAATATGACTTTATGGGTAAAATATGCCAAAATATGCTCTATCAAATAGGTCTCAAAACGCTTGTAGGACCATGAATCATATAAATACATTACCCATTTGTTAATATCTCATTGTAAAAAAAACATGCTGTAGCATATTTCCGGTTGCCCTGGTTATTAGTTTTGTTAATTTTTAATGAAAAAAAAAAAAAAAAATAATAATAATTAAATGTATAATATTAAATTTAAATATATTGTTCAGCCCAAACGAATGTAAAATATTAAATATATAATCTTTATCATGTTCCGCTGAATGAAATAAACAATGTCTAAAATGTGAAAACAAGTTGCAACTTTCACAATAAAAAAAAAATATAAATATATTAAAAAAAAATTTTTTGTTCAGAATTGTTGATTATTCTGTTTTCAACTAAAAAAAAAATATTACGCACACCTCGCAACGAAAACGGTAAATGGGGTTCTGTAACGGGTCAATTGTACATTAAAAATCCACTTGAATCAAAATCCCAGCTGATCCTTTTTTTAAGACAATAGGATTTTTCGTTTTTTTTACTCCGTTTTGCGCTTTTTTTTTTGGAAGTGACGTTCTTTGCCTCATGATTCCGACATCAAATCATAAAGATAATGTATCGTGTTATATCTCATTGGAAGCGTACGGACTTCAGCTTTAATACACTTCTGTCCAAATTTAAGTTTTCTGTACTAAATTAAGCTTAAGCTTAAAAAAAACTGAAAGTCTTTAATTTTTATTCTTCCCAAAATTTTTATATTTTCCTCACACCTCGCCAGAATGATAAATAGGTTGACCTAAAATAGCAACCAAAACGATTAATGGGATTTTGTTGGGGTCAATTGTACATTAAAAATCCACTCGAATCAAAATCCTAACTTATCGTTTTTGTAAGATAAAAGGATTTTTTGTTTTGTATCTCCGTTTTTTGCTTTTTTAAAGCCCAGTATTCACCTAAAGTTTTATTCCAGTTTGCTATTGCTGGCAAAATCTGTTGCTATTTTGGGTCAACCTATTTATCATTCAGGCGAGGTGTAAGGAAAATATAAAATTTTTGGGAAAAATAAAAATTTAAGACTTTTAGTTTTTTTTTCGCAAAGCTTAATTTAGTGCAGAAACCTTAAATTTGGACAGAAGTGTATAAAAGCTGAAGTCCGTACGATGAGATATAACACGACATATTATCTTTATGATTTGATGGCGAAATCATGGGGCAAAGAACGTCACTTCTAAAAAAAGCGCAAAACGGAGTAAAAAATCGAAAAATCCTATTGTCTTAAAGAAAGGATCTGCTAGGATTTTGATTCAAGTGGATTTTTAATGTACAATTGACCCCAACACAACCCCATTTACCTTTTTCGTTGCGATTTTAGGTCAACCCATTCGTCATTCAGGCTTGGTGTGTACGGAAATCGCTATTATTGTTTTTTGTCATTACTTAAAAAGAATTTAAAATTTGAAAGTTTTCATCGCTTAACCAGACCAGAATATGTTTCTTTTCAATTTAATTTCCACTTATTTTTTTATAATTTTGATTTTATAACAAAAAAATTTTGAATATGATTAATTCAAACCGTTAAGTTGTCAAATGACTAAATCACCTCTAATCTGTGCAGTAAATCTGCAGCTAAATTGCTATCCAAATTGTCTTTATGTTCATTTAGAAGTAATAACAATTTTTTTTTAAACAATAGTCTACTTATCATAATTTAGTATTATTTTAATATACTTTTGTATTTATATACCATAGTATCGCAATTTAATAAAAAAAGTATAATTAAATAGTATTTTGTTCTTCAAAAAGCACCTGTGACAGTTTTTCTTAGCGTTTCTCTTACAAAGAAATAAAGGTCATTACTGCGCAAATATAAGTAAATACATAATTAATTTATTAAATAAGCATTTGTTTTTTATACCTAAATATTTTTTTTAACTTTGAGCTTTTTTTGGGATTTTGTTATATTTTTTTTAAAGCTTTTGGTAACTCTGATACCAGGCCTTCAATATATTGAGAAATATCCCATTGATAATACCAAAGTACACGTGAAACAATTTCATCTAATTAGATGACAATTTAAAATGGAATGGAATAAGTTGCTTATCTGTACTTTACTACGAAATTGCCACAGTCGGCTTATAATTTCAATTACTAGCACATGTAGAACACCATGTAATACAAATGAGGTGAAATATGAATGATATGACCGATCTAGGTTAATTTCATTAAAATTATTTTAAGCATGTACTTATCTATTTATAATATACAAAACATCTAGCGCACAGTGGCCAACTCGCCTCCGTGGCGCAATTGGTTAGCGCGTTCGGCTGTTAACCGAAAGGTTGGTGGTTCGAGTCCACCCGGGGGCGAAAAATTTTTTTAAAAACCATTTTTTTTACTGGGAATAGAACGAGAAATAGTTTATACAAATTATATTATTATTATATATATGTATATATTATATCGCCGCTGCTTGCACCAAATCAGTTATGTGTAATTTTTCGAATTTTTTTTTAATTGAATTTTTTTGGTCGTCCATCGATCCATAAATCATTTTCGCGATTTCTTGATGAGTTTGGAAGTTATTAATATTAGCTATATGAAAAATATACAAGAAATGTTCCAAAATTTATTGGCTCCCTGAAAAGTAATTGAAAAACACATGACTGTTTTCTTTGGCGCAACGACTATATGTACTTGAACTTACTTACAGACATGGTAGCAGATACAGGTATTTTTTAAACCGAAAACAAAACCATAAAAAATTATGTATTACATTTTCGCAAATTGTTGATATTATTGTAATTATTGTTGCACTAGCTGCCATGTTTGTTACGCCTAGCTTTTAACGAAAAAAAAGAAGAAGCTGTTATCGCGGTTTTTAAAAATATATTTAAAGTGATTACTATTTGAGTAATATTTTTATATTCCATCAATTTATGATGCATTTTCAGTTTCTTATTTATTTCATCTAACTTCAAGTACGATTTAAAACGCACAGTGGTCACAAGGCCTCCGTGGCGCAATTGGTTAGCGCGTTCGGCTGTTAACCGAAAGGTTGGTGGTTCGAGTCCACCCGGGGGCGCATGTAATTTTTTATTTTTAATATATGGGCAATTCCATAGTCACATATGTATGTGACATGTGATACGTTGAAATGAGATGAGAAACAATGAAAAACTTGATTTTTTAAATTACTTCATTATCTTTTTATGAAATAGTCAAGAAGCTCTATATTTAGTAATAGAGACGAAATCCTCAGAACTGGTGGTCGTAAAATATTAGCAAATATAGAGGGTGGGTGACTCAAACCAGTGTGAATTGACTCTGACTTTTTTTTGGTAAAACCTTCGTAATGGAGTTCAAAACGCTTCATCCTAGTGCGTGACACACTGAATTTGACCAAAAATATCAAACAATAAAAAACACTTTTCTGATCGTTAGCCGAATTTGATTTATCATTTTATACACTAACGTTTATTATGATATATAATCAATTCGATCGACTAAAACTAACAAGCAATACAGTTTAACATTTAAGTATTTATATTAAATTTACGTTGTGTATCAAATGATACATCAAATTCGGCTTACGATCAGAAAAGTGTTTTTTTCCTTTTCTATTTTATTGTTTAAATATTTTGGTCAAATTCAGTGTGTCACGCACTAGAATGACGCGTTTCGAACTCCATGACGAGTTCATCTTCAGACCCCTTTGTGACCAACTGATACACAATGGTACATCATCAGCTGTATATATATCTACAATTATGTCAAGCATGTACATGTGAAGTAGATATCAGCCAAAAATGTTTAAAGTAAAAATGTTTAAGTATTTATTTACATAAAACATTTGGTCACACCCGTCCCTGTGTTAAAAATGAAGACTGCGTCATTTTACATTCATATGTCATTATCAGCGATGATTAAAGCCATAACAAACACAATGTTTGCTACTGGCCAGTACATAAATTTGTGCATTTTGTATGAGGGACTCCTTAGGGTGTTAAGATGTTGGGTAGGTATGTCCGAGAAAAATGTTAGGAGGGAGATACCCCTTTTGGAGGCACCATGAGGGCGGATGGAGCTAATTTAAACAAATCAGTAAGAAAGTTTCAGTCGGGCAACCCCTCACCCTTAGTAAAATATAAAATTTTCTATAATGGGGCGGAGTGGTACATTTGTATGGGAGGTACCAGAAGGGGCGTGTCTAGACTTCCAGATTTTTTCTCCAAAACTTTATCCTGTTATAGCTTTACGATCGCGTTGGTTGTATTGATACTATTACTCCATCTCTAAAGTGGGAGGAATTGCACATTTGTATGGGAGGTACCATAAGGGGCGTCGCTGAACTTCCAATTTTGTCTTCTAAACTTTATCCTATTATAGTTTACTAAAGACAGAATCTGGTCACGATAGTGTCGAGTATATTGATATAAATACTCCATTTCTAAAAAGGAATGAGTGGTAGATTTGTATGGGAAGTAGCAGAAGGGGCGTGTCTAAAGTTCCAGATTTTTTCTCAAAAACTTGATCCTACTTGAGCTATACTAATTAAAGAATTTAGGTACGATCGTGTCGGGTCTACTAAAAATATTAATCGATTTCTAAAGTGGGCGGTACCAGATGTGTATGGGAGGTACCATATGGGCCGTGGCTAGACTTCCAGTTTTTTTTTCTCAAAAACTGTATCCTGCTATAGTTTTACTAAATAAAGAACTTGGACGCGATCGCGTTGTAGTAATAGATATTATTACTCCCTTTCAAAAGTGGGCGCAAAGGTACATTTGAATGGGATGTACCAGAAGGGGCGTGGCTAGACTTCCAATTTTTTTCCAAAACTTTATCCTGATATAGTTTTTTCTAAGTTCAGAATTTGGGTACGATCCCGTTGGGTGTATTGATATTATTACTCGATTTCTAAGGTGGGCGGAATGGTGTATTTGTATGGGAGGTACCAGAAGGGGCGGGCCATGTAGCCCATTTGCAATACCGTAAGTAGTTTTGGGGAAATATTAACTCGTGCAAAATTTCAAAACATTTAGTTGCGTCTTTCGAAAGTTATCGTGCGTACCAGACGAACAGACAGACAGACGGACATGGCTCAAACGACTTAAAAAGTCATGAATCGAATTTGGTTCAAAGAAATCTGTGGTCTAAAGTGACTCCTTCTATGTGTTACACTTTTGGGTCGTATCAAATGATATATACCCTCATCCCTAAGGGTGATGGTATAAAAAAATATAATAACTTTGGTTTCTGGGATAGAATCTTGCATACTAAATTTAAGCTCAATTCTCTTAAACTACGTCTGTAGTAGCGCGGATTGGCAGACGGACAGCCCCAGTACAGGGTGTTTGTATGGGGATTGGAGTAGTTTCTTATTTTTAAAACTTAACCTCCGCTTAGAGAATATAAGCTTGCATGCCGAATTTCAGCTTGATAGCTCTTAAACAATGGCTGTAATTGGGGGGATATACAAACGGAAATCCCAAAAAGAGGGAATTTTTATGGGAGGTTGGAGTAGTTTTTGACTGATCTGGATCATCTTAGTATAATATGAAAAATCATCAAACAAAATATATAATTTCAATTATTTAAAATCGTCCAAAAACAGCCTACAAATTGTAAAATTGTTACAGAAATTTATTTTGGGGAAGATATTTGAAACTGATAAGCTCAACTTTAGCCTAACAAAAAGCACAAGAGAAGATGTTAGTTTCTGCATTATCAAAACGCACTCGTTGCCAAATTTCAAATCCTTGCATATTAGCAAAAGTATACTGGTCGTAATGTCTTCGCTGACAATACATATTTTGGATCTCACGTAAAATTAGTCAAAAAATTCTTTTAAACAAGTAAAAATTTTTTAGAGTTTTTAATTTTTGAAAAGGACAGTTTTACGTGTTTCATATTTTTGCTGTTTTGTATGGGTTTTAAATTGTTAGTTATATATAACGTAGTATTTATTGAAAAAATGCGCGAATTTAAAAAAAATTCGGATTCTTAAAAGCAATTTTTACGTTAACTATATTGTTCTTTTTATTCCTCTATTTATTTATATAATAATAAACTGGAAATCATAAATTGTCTGTTCCGTGAAAAGCGCCACAGGCGAAAAATTAATTGAAAAAAAATTGAATTTTTCATAATTTTAGTTTTTCAAAGAAAAGCGCGATATTTTTAAATAATATTTCATGTTTTTAGTTTTCTAAAGAAAATTTAAGTTTTTCATGTTTTTAGGTTTTTAAGAAAAGAGGGAGGAAAAGAGGAAAAGATTTCAAAATATCACACGATTTTTGGATTTCTTTGGCTTGTTAGAAAAGCACTACGCGTTGAAAAGCACTGCGCATTAAGCCGGGTCGAAAAAAAAAGTTGTCAATGTTACCGCCTTATATGAAAAATTAAGTAAAAACAATTTCGGGGGAGCGAAAAAAATTTTTCTGTGGTCGCGGCAAAAACGCCGGATTCGGGGTTTTTACCAAAACATGGATATTTATATACCGATTGTCAAGATCTATGCATCGTTGAAAAGGTATTAGCCACAGCTTTGTTAGTGTGTTAAAGACTTTTAACTACGACGCCATCTTCCAGCGGTTCTCATCATTGTATTCTTAAAAACCCCCCTAAGCATATAATTTTTTGATGTAGATTTGAAGGCCTTGAAAAACTATTAACGATTTGGGAAAAACCGTTAACTTTTATTCATTATCAAAAAAGTTATATTGATTTGAAAAGTCAGTACATGTGATAATGCGAAATATACATTTGTTTTTTTTTTATTCCATTCTTTTGTTATAAAACGTGTACAATTGAAAAATAAATAAAGTTCAAACAAATAAAAATCAATATTTGAAAATACCAAATAATCGGAATACTATCTAACTGAAGAACTTCCAAAGATTTTTTAGCGACCAATGTAAATTAAGTTTGATGACGCTTAATGCCATATCGGATCATGAGGAAATCTTTGGTTGAGCAAATAAAACTGTTTATACAAATCTACTTCGAACTATCATATGTACTAAAATGTTAAATCAATATAACTTTTTTGTTTATGAAGAAAATGTAACGTTTATTTCACAATTATTTTATAGTTTCTACAGGGCTTCAAATCTGCATCAGAAAATTTTATGATTAGGGGGGTTTTAAGGATACAATGTTGAGAACCACTGGAATATGACGTCATAGTTTTTAGTAACTATATTAATAATAAAGCTCTTGTTAATCCATCTTCAACGATATATAAAACTTAAGAATCGGACAGCGAATAACAAAGTTATGGACAAAACGTCAAAACCGGCGTTTTTGCCACGCCCACAAGAATAAAAATTTTGCACCTCCGAATTTGTTTTTAAAAGACTGTTCATATAAGGCGGTAACATTCATATATTTTTTTTCTCCATATAGATCGACCCGGCTTACTGCGCATTGAGAGAAAACTTTACGTTTTCTTATTTTTATTCCCCTATTAATATGTATTCCAAAACAGCTGAGACGAAGCAGCAAGGAGTCTGTAATCGTTGAAGCGTCGTTGTTGTTATAAGAGGCTAAGTTAACGGTTGAAAAAATTGTTGAGAGAAATATCCACGATTCAAATCTGGTATGTTGTGGTTTTTTCTGTGGTTTTATATTATATCCAATATAAAAAAAACCAAGGCTTTTTAATTTTGTCGAAGGAAATTAGAACCCAAAAATATTAAGCCTGCGCCTAAAATAAAATTGGCCCCAAAAAAGCGAAAATAGGCCCCATAAATTTTATGAAATTATGTCTCAACATTTTTTTGATGTCTATTGTCACACAAACACTTGGGAGCTGATTGTATTATGCGAATATACCGCAATAAAAATATTAAATTAGGCCCCAAAAACCCTTAAAATTAGTGTTGTTGTTTTCCATATATTTTTGTGGGGCCTATTTTCATTTTTGATTTGGGGTATATTTTCGTAAGGCCTAATGGCAAACCGCCTGTTGTTCAATTCTAAATTTATTTTTAAAAAATCTTTTGGTAGAAATTTATATTTTTAAATATCAAGCACCTATATTCAATAAATGCTAACATAAAAAAGCTAACGTTTCAGGAGAGCTAAAAATATATTTATTTCGCTTATTATTGCAAAAATAAGCAATACCTTCCAAAATATATAACATATATATATGAAAAATCATATTTTGCACCTATTAAAAATTACGATCTTTCGAAACAAAGCCTTGGATACTAAAACCTTTGCCAGATTCGAATTCAGCATTCCGAATGAAATATGATAACTATGATGTGGATTTTCTTTTTTGTATAATTTTAGGACTATACTATGGGAGATAGCATTTATTGTAATGAAAAAAAAAATGTGGATAAAACGAAAGCAAGTTATTTACTGCGTTGAACTTTATATCACTGATGCATCAGAAACTCTTATTGACCAAATTTGAGATAGCAAATTTTGAATATAGGCTTTGTTGGATATGTTGTATCACAGATGTTAGTACAACTCAAAAGCGATTTTTACGATTCTATTAGTAAACGTACCAAAAGTTTCTAAAAATCTTAAAATGTAGTCGAAATTCGAAATTTTTTTTAAATTATAAAAAGTCGGTAACGGTTGAAACTGATCGTGGTCAGATCTGTTGTAAATAAATGAGTCCTTTTCTAAATTTAATAACAGATGTCATCTATGAAAATTAACAACGATTTTTTTTTTGTAGAGTATTTTACTTCTCGAATCCTTTCTTGTACTTTACGTCCTTATTGCTTGAAAAGTGAGACCTTAAAATGGACTTTG
The DNA here is from genome assembly GCA_964034835.1 of Muscina levida. Lineage (NCBI taxonomy): Eukaryota > Metazoa > Arthropoda > Insecta > Diptera > Muscidae > Muscina > Muscina levida. Next base: position 64,221,594 of record OZ035880.1, on the reverse strand, counting down.
GCCATTCAAATGTTCTAGAAAAATTTAATTCATACAATTTTACTTTGAATGTTGCGAGACAAAAAACTGCAGAACTGTGTTTCTGAAAATGTCAAGTGTTTGATATAAAAATAACTTACGATACTAACTAGGAAACCTATTGCTAAGTTAGTATTTTTTTCTAATTTTATTTTCATGACATAGTTAATTATTTAAGAAAATATTTAAACACTAAAACTGACTATTCTAGGTCGTTATTCACACAGTGCTTTGAAAAGAAACAAAATGACTAGTAACAATTGGAGATACCCGGTATTCGTATTAGAACACGCCTAGTTAAATTTTCTGAACAAAATTTTTGTAGAACATTTAAATAATATAAAATCCCATTTGAAGATACTTTTTGTTTTAAAATGTTCCGCGGAAAAAATTCTCGTTGAATTTCATTAAAAACATCGGATATCATAAATGGGTTAAAACAATAAGAAACTTAGTTTTTATACCATCACCCTTAGGGATGAGCGTATATATCATTTGATACGACCCAAAAGTGTAACACATAGAAGGAGGCACTTTAGATCACAGGTTTCTTTGAACCAAATTCGATTCATGACTTTTTAAGTCGTCTGAGCCATGTCCGTCTGTCTGTCTGGCTGGTGCGCACGATAACTTTCGAAAGACGCAACCAAATCTTTTGAAATTTTGCACGAGCTAATATTTCCCCAAAACTACTTACAGTATTGCAAATGGGCTACATGGCCCCTCCCCTTCTAGTACCTCCCATACAAATACATCATTCCGCCCACCTTAGATATCGAGTAATAATATCAATACACCAAACGGGATCGTACCCAAATTCTGTAATTAGTAAAGCTATAACAGGATAAAGTTTTGGAAAAAAAAATTTGAAGTCTAACCACACCCCTTCTGGTACCTCCCATACAAATGTACCTTTCCGCCCACTTTAGAGATGGTGTAATAATATCTGTATTTAATAATAATAATTCTGTATATAGTAAAATTCAAGCAGGAAAAAGTTTGAGGGAAGAAACATGGAAATTTATACACGCCCCTTCTGGTACCTCCCATACAAATGTACCACTCCCGCCGACTTAAGAAATCGAGTAATAATATCAACATACTAGAAAATTTTATGTTTTACTGAGGGTGAGGGTATATGTAAGTCAGGTTTTCTGACTGAAACTTTCTTTGAGGTTTTAGAACCATGATAAACTATATTTTAGTTCAAACTGACGCTTCACCCGACCATAACAAAGACTTTAGGCCTATGGGAGGGATCTGTCCTCCCGCAATGTGATTATATCCACATAATGTTTTCACTATGTAAAGGAATCATTCACCCCCAAAAAGTTGTAGCACTGTGTTTCTGTTTCTTAAATAACGTTTAAAGTCAGATGATTTTCAGAGAAATTTTGAGCTATTTTAAAGGGCTTGATAAACTTCTGGAGTGAAACCCCATAATTACATGTGTGAATTTTGATAGTTTAGAACAGCGTTTGAAAAAAACTCACAAATGTGCACAAAATGTATGCAAAACTCTTTTCATGAGAGTGTTTGAGAGGTAAATGTGACACAAACTCTGTACCGTGAGCATGTTAACATGCAAACACATCTCGCTAAGTGTCGGAAAACGATGTTGCTCTTTTTTCTGACTCCCGTCGTGTGTGCGATAAAGATGACACAACTCATATGTGCACTGAGAAACGAAAATACCCAAACACGGAGTAACACATGAATATTCATATAGAGAAAAAACACATACATACATATATTTACACATATACAGCTATATTTCTTCTTCTTCTCTACTAATCTTTTAGTGTCGCTCGTTTATGTGTGCACACCATCTTTCAGTGCTCAGGAAAAAATTGTACAAAAGAGTTTTGTTATGTGTTGACTCTGTGTGCGGAGCATCTTCGATCATTAAACTCTTGTGTTTTGAGTTCGCCTGCGCTCATTACCGACGTTTAAAATGGGTTGAGCAGAGTGTTTTGGAGTCTTTTCAATCCCTGGTTTAGAAACAAGTTTATTACTTTATTGTAACATGGCGTAATAAATTCTGAAATCTTTCAGCAAACTTCCAAAACGGTGTCTATATTATTCGAGTTTATGCCGAGTTTTTTTGAGTTTTGGATCAGTCTGTATTGGCTATACTTCCCTCATGTCTGAAATACCTAATATTGCAAGTATGTATTTTTACAATGACATTTATTTACAGTGAAAAAATAATGAACGGCATAATTGTAATAGTACAACACACATACAAACATTGACGTATGTATGTATTCACATGTACATTATTTCGTATTTATCCAAAATAGACTCCTCTTCTTGGTGTTGTCAGCGGTGGGAAAAGGGGTAAGCGCCGTTAAAGGCGGATCTTCTCTAGGCCGTCTTTCACGTTATTTATCACTTTATTTTGGTTCACGTGCGTGCTTCCCGTAATTTGCAATCAATTTGGCAAAAGTAATTGCCACAGCTGCAATGATCTATTTGCGTCTTCGCGAGCCCATACCAGACATGCCACGAGATAAAGGTAAGCCAACAAACGAGGGTGGCATTGCTGATTTTAAAGTTATTAGCAACACAATTGGAATTTGCCTTACAAACTGCATTAGTTACCCTCGTAGAATTTCTGTCGCATCGTGTCTCTTAACAAATTTAATTTACTTAATAGAGTTTTTCTATCAGATCTAAAACACGAAAAGGGAAATTTATTTACTCCTTGCCATACTTTCTATTGCGGTATTAATTACACCAGTTGGTCTGTGGCTGTTTGTAAACATTTTTACGCTCTGTGTGACCACTATCAGTAATATTTAAATCAGCCACATTGGCGGCACAATCAGCACGTCAATCGCAATGAATTGTCCTCTAACAAAAGGCGACGATTCATCATATCATACGAATCCCATGGTTGGTGAATGAAACAAATCTCTATTAATCGTCTTAGGCTTTGCGCAGCATCTTGGATGATGGTTGATGCCAGACGATGATGCCTCCGATAGTCGGTGGCCTTTGGTGGTGGTGAGAATTTACCACTCTGAAAGGAAGTTAAGTTGAGTTTGTGAGTTTTAGTTAGTATTGCATATGTTTAATTTGCTTTGTTTCGTTACAATTATTTTTAGCATTCAGTCCCTTTCAATGTCGTAGTCCTCATCACTTGTTTGGCCACTTGATGTTATTTAGATGGCGCTTTCTGATATGTCACAGATCCATCACAGATAAAAGGATATTTGCTTTGGGTTATTATGCAAGTTATTATTAGTTTCTTGGGAGTGCAAAGAGGATACATTGTCTCCGTTTGAGTTCAATGGCAGTTATGGTCACACATGTTGTACATATATATATCAGAGTTGGGCAGACGGTTCGAAGTGTGTGCCACACACTGGGCTAAGCAACATTTTAAGAAAATTTTAATGTTCTAAGGTCCCTTTTTAAGGCATTTCTCTGACTTTTACCGAAATAAGGATGCAAAGGAGTCCTACCTATCCTTTTCACGAGATAGCAATTTTAAATGTTCCGCATAAAAAAAATCCTCTTTAAATTTCTTTGAAGACACCTGGTATCGAAGTTGCACTAATGCTGTGGTCTTAAATCACCCGAGTAAAATTTACTAAGCAACATTTTTGTAGAACATTTGAATATTGCAAAGTTCCACTTACAGGTCCTCTATTGAACTTAGCGTGTTCGAAATATAAATTTTTAGGCAATTCAAAATTGTTAACGCGGCGGCGTCTATTACATAATTAAATCCTCCTCTAGTAAATATTTTTATTTGAGTAAAATAAATTTAAACACAAAAATTTTGAAATATCTAACGTGATTTCATTACCTTTATTATACAACTAGCTGACCCGGCAAACGTTCTTCTGCCATACAACTTCTGACTCGGCGAACTTCGTCTCGCTCAATTTAACGCCTTCTTATAAGCTCCAGAGTAATATTAAAACACATATAGTTAAAATTTTAATGTGACCTAATTGAATTTAATCGAAATCAGTGAAGAGCGGTCTGATAAACAATGTTTTTCGATTTGTTTTTCGGCGCTAAAATAAACTGAGAAATTCGAGATTGATCCCACAAACTTCCAATGATTGGCCTTGCGATTTATTGATTGTCATCGCAAAAGCCAATCGAATGGGGAAATGAGGATGGCGAGAAGCGTTTGACGAAAATCTTCCGACAGAAATATTGTAGCTCCACCAAATCGTTTCGAATCACCTCATAAATCCTTCATCTTTCGGTCAACTGCCTAGAAAGCTCGTTGCAGCGCTATCGTGCATTCATCCCAAATGATGATTTTGCATTCTCGCAACAATTTCGCTGTCGCTGAACTTCTAGATATTGTGCCCAATGGCTTGTCAACTGTGAGAAGATTCATCGCCAACTTCAAAGCGGGGTGTGCAGTTTGACCGCCTTTCAACAAAGTGGCAGCAGATGATCGCAATTTGCGATCGATACGCATAAAAATTATTTGAGCTAACCTTTTTATTCGTTTCTTTTCCTGATGACTTGTAAACAAACCTGTCGTTGTATTTACCATCTTTATTGTGGTGATATTCGCCCTCTCCACGGCAGAACATCAACGGGTATTGAAGTGCATCATATGACCGATGAGTTCCCGGACGCTTGAGAACAATATCGTGTGATTCCACATTCTCACCCTGCAGTACCTGTGAAGCCGTCGATATTCATATGAAAAACTTTAAATGCTAACAAAACTGTTCGATCGCAAAAAGAATACAGTTGGGATCTCATCTTAAAATAGATTGGGATCTCACCTTGAAATGAGTAGCACGCCGTCGATATTCATATGGAATGGTAAAAAGGTGGTTAACATGCATGTGATCAAATCGATGCCCTAATTCTAAGCCAAGGTATGTGTAAATTTAAAACGCCTTTAAAGTTTGTGAGTACATCATATAGATTGCAATTATATGTTAAGTTAAAATATCCTAAATCTACTAAATCATGTATTCGAAAACCGAATTGTTGGATATAGGTATTTTTCGAATAAACCGGAAAGCGGTTTTCTGAAAAATTAAAGTATTTGAACACTATAATTGTACCCAATGCAGAAAATATTGCAACTGTTCGATTATTTCGTGTTTTATTGAAGTAAAAATTGCACGACGTTGATCTAGTTCTATTGCCGAATCACGATCTTAATGAACTTATGATCTTCGTTTGGTGGTGGTAACAAAGCGGCAGCTCGATGATGTATTTGCTCTTGAATCTGAATGTGTGGAAGCAATTTCGAGCAAAACGGGAGGAATAGTTTTTAATAATAACACTGACACAAAATCAAACTTTTTCGGAAACACTCGAACGTTGGGCAAAACCTTGCCTCAGTTTACACTTTGCTTAAGATATTCCTAGAATATTTAATATCATTGAATATTATGTCTTCGTTTCTTTTTTAAGCAACGAAAAGAAATAAAATGTTTTTGCGACCTATTTTAAAAAAGTGAAATAAATATTTTTTACTGAGCTAGGGGTTTACTCAGCTCCAGTAATACTATATGAACTGCATAACTATGTTCGTGCGTTTTTTTTTACTGTTCCACTGTGTAATGAGACGCCATTACCTTTTAACTCGGATTGTTGCCGGGTTGATCAACAACTTCGGCTCCGAATGACGGGATTTTCCGATTGTAACTTCAATGCATTGCAATGCTGGCATACGACATACTATGAACCGATATCAACGCAGCGAAGATCTTTGTAGGCGATTGTTGAATCGTATTCAAGCAGCTCGATTCTAGTCTATATTTACGACTGGTCTTCTTCTAGTAACATTTTGTCGAATTAGAGGTGGTGATTGTGCAGCGCGAAACTGTGCAATATGGGCACGTCTCCCAAAATTTTATTGGCCCCTTCCTTTTGCGTTTGATTATTACGGACGTTCTGACTAATTATAGCACGTCGCGTACGCCGTCCAAAGTTTGATTGTCTAATAGGAGGCTTTAGTCTAGTAAATAAATCTCCGTAAAAACAACCATGTCCTTTCGAAAAATCGAAAATTTTTCCGGAATTTTAAAACAAAATTTTTCTATTTTTCCATTTGAAAAGTCATTCGCAATTATTGCACACAAAATTCCATACAAAAAAACAATTTTCGGTTATTTAAATTTCCCGGCTTTTCCGGAGGATTTTCCCTTCTCCTGGCAATTGCGAACAACTGAAAAAATATCAGCAAAATCGATCCAGCCGTTCTCACTTGATGAATTACTATATGAATTAATTTTGTCGAAGGCATTAAAATCTTTCGATTTTTTCTGGAATTTTCCGAGTTTTCCACCAAGAATTTTTCTATTTTTCCATTCGAAAAGTCATAATTGTTCGAAATTGTTCACATTTACATCGCCCAAAATTACCAAAACATACGATAAGATGCAAAATTTTGTCGAAAAAAATATTTTTTTTGGCATTTTCCATAATTTTCCAACTTAATTTTCTATTTTTCCATTCGAAAACCCACAAAAATTTAATTTCGATTTACCTCAAATTAGGCGATGAAATGCAAAATTTTGTCGAAAAAATCAAATTTTTCGGCTTTTTCGGAATTTTCCGAGTTTTCCACCGACAATTTATATATTTTTCTGTTCGGAAAGTCATTTCGGAATAATTATCCGAAATTTTTCGCAAGTTACATCGTTCAAAACTATCAAATCAAAAAGCAAAATTTCGTCGAAAAATAGTATTAACATTTTTCGAATTTTTCCGGAATTTTCCAAAAATTTTTTTTTTATTTTTCCATTCGAAAAATCATTCATAACAATTGCACAAAAAATTCCATACAAAAAAGCAATATTCGGGTTTTCCAATTTTCCGGCTTTTCCGAAAGATTTTTCCAAAAGTTTCTTTCGTAAAAACCTACTCCTGGCAATTACGAATAACTGAAAAAAAATTGAGTCAAATCGGTCCAACCGTTCTCCAGTTTTACGCTTAGCAACACATTCAGCGACTTATTTTTATATTATAGATAGAAGAATATACAATTATTTAAATGGTTAATAAAAACATATTTTATTATATTTTTATTTGCCTTACAAATCATTTCTATATATGTATTTTAATAAATACTTAAAATATAATAAACATGTCCTTGTTAATATAGTATCTACATATATTTTTTAAACTTACTATCTAGTCTATTGAATATGACGGTTGTAGGAGGGTTTCGGCGCTACCCAATGTTTTCCCAGAGCCAAATCTCGGGCTTTGTCCCTCACAACTTTGCCACTGCCCGTTTTGGGTAGATCATCCACGAAAAACACTCCACAATGCAGCAATTTCTGAGAAAGCACTAACCGCTTGGCCACATACTCCACAATTTCCTGTTCACTTAGTTTACTGCCTGGCACTTTGACCACGGCTGCAGCTGCCGCGTCTCCATCTACCTCATTCCACAGACCAAAAACACTCACCTCGATGACATCGGGCAATTCCGCAACACATTGTTCGATTTCGCGTGGCCAATATTTCATACCATGGAACCGCAGGCATTCGCTTTTACGATCCGTCACATAAAGATAGTTGTCCTTGTCGAAATAACCCATGTCGCCGGTGTGAAACCATCCTTGATAATCCTGCATGCGCTTCGATTCATGGGGGTTGCCGTAGTACCCATTCCACTGTTTGCCAGTATGCACCAAGATCTCTCCCACTTCACCATGACTGAGGCAGCGATCACTCTCATCGAGTATTTTAATTTTAGTACCGGGTACTATTTTGCCCACACTGTTGGGATGACTCATGCCCATGTTGGCGGCTACACCTCCACACTCGGTCAAGGCATATCCGTATGAGATAAACCCATTCGTTAGGTAATCCTGTAGATGCAACAGAGTTGTTACGGGCACATTTCCCCCTGTGATGCTGATGAAACGTACACTGGCCAATTTCTCTTTCGTCAGTTCCTTGCACTTGGACAATGTGATTATGCAGCGCGGTGTTAGGGTGAGTAAAGTGGCCTTATATTTGTACACTAACTCCAGAAGATACTCGGGCGTTTGCGCTTTGTCGGTAATTATTCGAGTCGAACCGTGGCCACAACTGAAAAGCATATTAAACATTCCCGAAGACACATCGACTGTGGTGAAGGATAGCAAGACATCTTGGCCAGTAACAAAACTTAAAGAACAGTGTTAAATTAACTGAAGAGTTGATATTTCCATCAGAATTCTTACCCGAAATCGAAAAGACACGATGAGTTTGAAATACAGACATTTTTGGGAGTGCCCGTGGTGCCGGAAGTACATAGAATGGCCACAGTTTGATCACCGCCTAATTTAAGAGTTTCTGGTCTGAAAGAGAATGGGAAATGTGTAAGTATGTACTTATGGTCTGTGCCTTAGTAAACTATAGCTGAGTGCAAAAGAACTTATAATATATTTATATATAATATATATTATTAAAGCGGGTCAATTTTGTTCGCAAAAATCTTACACCTGAATCGAAATATTAAAAAATTATCAAAAAAAAATTATTATTTCTAGCTCCCGCTGATAGGCATGAAGATTTCAGGTTGAGGTATTTTTTTAGTTTTGAAATCAGGAAAAATCGAAAACTTGAGACACTATTTTTAAAATCTCCTGCGCATAATGGCGATTTTCAAAATTTATTTTTTGTATTATTGGAAACAAAATTGTGCACAGAATGTACGTTTACCGTTATTTTTTTTAAATTAGTCAAAGTCGATGAAAAAATAATTTTTGACTTTAATGTCAAATATTTTTTGGATTACGTGTCCTAAAAATTTCTAACTGACCTTAATTAATGTGAACATATGTTACAAACTCTTTACAGAGATGGTGCCTCTATCCAACTGGCGGATGTCCTCGACAAATACAAGGCTGACATCACCGCCATACAGGAAATGAGATGGAAGGGACAGGGATGCCCCCGACGAAAGAACTGTGACATCTTTTACAGCTGCCATGCAGTAAGACACGAATTTGGATGTGGTTTCATAGTCGGCAAGAGACTTCGACACCTGGTCTCGCGGTTTAACCCTGTAAGTGACCGAATAGCCACCATTCGCATCCGGGCGAAATATTTCTACATCACGCTGATTTGTGCTCATGCCCCGACGGAAGATAAAGACGATGAGATTAAAGATGCATTTTACGAGCGCCTAGAGGATACATACGACCGCTGCCCTGGCCACGACATTAAAATTGTTCTGGGAGACTTTAATGAAAAAATAGGAAGGGAAGATGTTCTTGGTCCATCGATCGGTAAATTCAGCCTGCATACCGACACGTCAGACAACGGGTTTAGGCTGGTTAGCTTCGCAGCGAGAAGGAACATGATAATGAGTGGAACCAGATTCCAGCACAAAGATATCCACAAGGCAACTTGGCTATCCCCCGATCAAAACACCAAAAATCAAATTGATCATGTGGTAATTGATGGCAGGCATGCATCTAGTGTCATGGACGTGCGTGTGATCCGTGGTGCTAATATTGGATCGGATCATTACCTGGTTGCAGCCAAGGTGCGCACAAGATTGAGCAGAGCGAAAAACGCACGTAACCAAACACAAAGAAAGCTGGACATCGCGAAGCTGCAAACCCCAGAGATAGCTACTGCCTACTCCAACCAGCTCTACCAACTTTTACGACACAGCGCCTCTACTTCTGACGTTCCCGATACACAGTGGCAGCATATTGCGCATTCCATGGCAACCGCCGCAACAACCGTGCTAGGATATGAAAAGCGGCGCTCAGACGAATCCTGGTTCTACCTGTCCTAAAATACTCCGTAAAATATATGGGCCCATCATCGTTAACGGAGAGTATCGGCGTTGTATGAATCATGAGCTGTACGAGCTGTACACTGACATTGACGTGGTCAAACGCATTAAGGTGCAACGGTTGCGTTGGCTAGGTCATGTTGTACGCATGGACGAAAATGCTCCAGCTCGAAAAACTCCGTTCGAAAGACCAGGTTACTGAGAACCTTACAGAACTCGGTGTGACTAACTGGAGAAGAAGCGCAGAAGATCGAGGCGCTTATAATATTTTTCTACGTGCGGTATTTAATCCACTGGAATTGCATAGAAGTACCAGCTAAGTAAGTAAGTAAGTATGTTACAAATTAAACTGTGTGAAAAAATAAGACAAAATTTTTTTTTTTGGCTCAACTGCTAGTAAATTTGTGGATGCACGATTTTCACACTTTAACTCCGATTAGAACAAAACTTAATTTAAAACCTGAAAAGGTTTTAAGAAAGTCGTCTGTAAAAAATAAGCCAAATCGGTGAAGGTTGCCATGCAATTTTTTGCATATGTACCAAAATAATGCATAACTGCCCCATTTTCTACATTTAGTTTAGGCGAGGAAATAGCATTGAAACTATGGCTAGGCCAAAATTCTGAACTTAATCAATGTGAGGTGTCACAAGTATTACACCATATCAGAACCTGTTTTCGATCCGGGATTTATGAGGAACAACTCGGAAAGGTCCTATGATTATGATAATGCCCTACACCACGTCTACCCAATTATCGGGCGTCCAAGTCATTTCGTGCTGCCTGCTGAAGGTTTTGAACAATGCGTAAAATATTTTATTATAATACATACATACAAAACATAAATTTTCCTTTGACGACTTACTTTGTCAAAATTTTTAATGCAATTATGCGTTTTCAGTTTATCTTGCGTTCTACATCAAAAAATACATTTAGGCAAAAAGTGGACTTACAACCTTTACGACTTTAGGTCGAAAATTCTGCCAAATATCAGTTACATCCATGAGGAGATAGATATATGGATACCAAAAAGACGACACACTGTCTAAGGCTGCCACCGTCATTAATGTAAGCGAAGTTTACTGTGACATTGGTGCTCCTTTTACAAGGCACATTTGAAGGATATGTAAAAGATTTGGCCTTAATATAAAGGAGACTTCCAATGAGCATAAAAGATGCTCCTTAGATGTTTTGGGGTCACTGGTTTCGAATCCAGAGTAAAATTTGGAAAAAAAACAAAATGGCGGCCTTTAAAAAAAAATGCTTGCATTTAACGGATATTGTGCCTAAAAGGGGTTTTGAGGTAGCTGATTTCGAATCTGGAGTCAAATTTCGAAAAACCAAAATGGCATGCATTTTTTTTAAACAAAGCTGGAGTTTAACAATATCGTGAGTATGGGTTTTTTTTGGGTTCGCAGTACTAAAATTTCGCTTGGGGACTAAATTTTTCAAAATTTTTATCGAAAGAAGTGTAAATTCAAAGGGCAAAATAAGTAAAAAAGGCAAAAATATGCAGTTTATCCTAAGTCCCTTCGAAAGAGGAAACATTTTAATGTTAATGTAGTAATAAGGGTTTGCTGATGATAGGTGATTTAACTTCAGAAATTTTTTAATTATGTGAAATTTTGAGCCTCTTTAAAATTCCCTATTTTATTGAAACAAAAACAAAAAACTCTATTGAATTCTACACAATTAAAGTACAATATTTGACCATTTCAATTCTCAAAAAAAATTATATTTTAATTGAATGAACTAAAATCTGCCGTTAGTTATAACTCGCCTTAATATTTTCTATGACGAATACCCAAAACATAAGTCAACTGTGAATGGCTGCAGCATAATAAAAAATTAACGCATGGACATATCTTTAATTTTTTCTTCTTATCTGGAGTGTTAACTTTATACATATATAAACAAAAAAAGTACGAATTGGATAATTTTACTTTTTGAATATCGGTCAGAAAATTCCGATTTCCTACCAATGTGCAAGGGGAAACAACTAATTGGGGAGAAACTCAATCCTATTGCTAAGGAAATATGTAGGAATGAACCCACTTGCACAGCGACCAAAAAACCATGTCCTTTTATCCTAGAAGCATCTTAGCTGTACAACCGCTAACTGGCGGGTTGACAACATGCTAAGAGGTTTAAACTTCTCTACAACAATTTTGTAAAGGCTGCAACGATAAGGAAGAAGTGAAGACGTCAGAACATTTTCTATGCCACTTTCCTTTTTTTGGTGACCTAAGATATGACTGGAGACTTAAAGATAACACCTGTCTATCAGTAGGCTATCTGCGCAAAATCCACGTCTTTATCAGAGCATCGCAACGGCTTAAGAGCGACGGTGATTAAATGGGATTGGAATAATTGGTGCAAAAATTTAAATGAGCTCACAAGGGACCTATATATGGAATCAAGTAAGCTATGCTTTGGTGCCACCCTATGTTTGAATGCAAACTTTGAAGATGTTTTTAAAAAACGATTTTCAAATATTAAATGTTTCTATGCGCATGTTCTATTTAAAGGTATAAATCGGAAAACTTTGTGACAAATTTCCCAATGCTTAGAGGGCTGCTTATTATTACCATTTCGAAAAATGTATGAACTGTCTTTGTAACATGTCTTAAAAGCAGTTACACGCTAAGTTTTGCATCTGTTTCAAAGTGATGCCAAAATGGTTAAGTTTACCAGGTTTTCTGAACACCGCGAACATGCATTTTTGTTGTAAATACAGTTGAACATCGACTATCCGGGCCTCCAATAACCTGGTACATCATTTAACTGGACCTCTGACTTTATTCCCCTATTAACCGTGATTTACGTCTATTGTCCGTGCTATTATAGTGATTTACTCCGAAAGTCATTCGTTATCGGTTATGTATGTATCCATTTTACACATATCGATATACGATATCTGTATTCTTATGCATGTAATAGATGACAATGCATGTATTCTGGTAAAAAAAAATCTTATATATAAAAATGGTGGCAAAAATGTATAGTAATTCATCAATTGAGAACGGCTGTGCCGATTTTGCTCAAATTTTTTTTAGTTGTTCGTTATTGCCAGGAGAAGGTTTATGTGAAAGAAAATTTTGGGAAAATCTTCCAGAAAAGTTGGAAAATTGGAAAAATCTAAAATTGCCTTTTTGTATGGAATTTTGTGTGCAATTGTTACAGAATGGCTTTTCGAATAGAAAAATGGAAAATTTTTGTTGAAAAATGCGGAAAATTCCGGAAAAATTTCAAAAGTTTGAATTTGTTTTTTCGACGAAATTCTGCATTTTATAGTATGATTTAATAAATTTGGACGATGGAACTGTGAAAAATTTCGGATAATTATTCCAAAATGACTTTTCGAATGAAAAAAAAAAATTTTTGGTGGAAAACTTGGAAAATTCTGGAAAAACTTGGATTTTTCTACAAAATTTTGCATTGTATCGCTTGATTTTATAAAAATCGATAATTGAATTTTTGTTTAAAATTTTGTGTGCAATTGTTCCATAGTGGCTTTACGAATGGAAGAATAGAAATTTTTTGTCGAAAATTACGAAACAATGCTAACAAATTTAATTTTTTTAGACGAAATTTTGAATTCTATCGTATGGTTGATATTTTTGGACGATGTTAATCTGCAATATTTCGGATAATAGAAAAATTCTTGGTGGAAAACTCGAAATATTCCGTAAAAACTCGAAAAATTCAGATTTTTCAACTAAAATTTTGCACAGTATCGCTTGATTTAATGATTTTTATCGACGTAAAGGTGGAAAATTCGTTGTGATGCTTGGAAAATTTAGGATTATTATGTTAAAAGATTAAACACGAAATGATGATGAATTTCAAAATCTTATGCATGAGAATAACGCATTGGTCCGATTGTTTAAAACCGCATTGAATACAATGCATTCCGACGACCACAAAATCATTATCAGAGCAGACAAAAGACCCTCTGATTGCCATGCAGGGCAATTCAATGCTCCAACTATAAATGAAGTCGCAGTGGTGATTGTTGGGAAGAATGTGGAATAACGCGATATTGTTCTCAAGCGTCGGGATGGTAGACAACTGAGGCATGACTCATCGGTCATATGATGCACTTCAATAACCCAATTTAAAAATGGTCAATAGAACAAAAAGTTTATTTACAAGTCATCACATCTTTTTAATTTTCCATTTAAGTTCGAATTTCGATCTTGAAATTAACTTCAGATCGAAGATATGTGCGTGCTCATGTGCGGCAGTCTACTGTCGAAATTGGAATACCGGCGTCAAATCGTTCGACGCATTCAATCACGAATTGCAACGAGATCAAGCATTGATCGAGATGAGCTGACTGAAAGAGTCCGAACGTGTACGATTCCCTAATGGAGGTTGTTGACGATGGAACGGGAGGAATTTCCTTTCGCGATGCTCCCCCAGGCAAGACATTCGTCATTTCTTTGATTCTGGCAACATATGGTCAAGATCGCAAATTCCGTTAGCTGTTGCATCCGCTGGTATTTCTGCCACATTGTTGAAACGCGGTCGACCTGTCAGGAACTCCGTGACATAATTTACAGCTGACGGTGGGATCGATCATAAGCATGTTGCGGAATCTGAATCATCTTAAATTGTGCAACTGTACGCGTTTGTCGGTCAAGAAACTGATCATCAATGTGATTAAAGCGATGTTCATCAGGGGCAAATTCCAAGAAGAGGAAATCCTTATCCCACGAATTCCTATTATTATAACCGATCTTACCTTCCAAATTAAAGCGAATTCAACTCCCCATTCTATTGGATTTTGCGATGACAATCAATAAATCGCAAAACCCATCAATGCAAGTTTGTGGGATCAATCTCGAATTTCCCTGCTTTTCACAAGATCAGCCGTACGTTGTCTGTTCGCGTATTGGCAAACCGTCTTCATTGTTTGTTTTTACAGTGGAAAACAAATCGAAAAACATTGTTAATCAGATCGCTCTTCACTAATTTCGACTAAATTCAAATAAATCACATTAAAACTTGAACTAACTGTTTTTTACTATACCCCTGGAGCTTATATGAATTCGTTACCTTAGGAGCGAGACGAAGTTTGCAGGGTCCGAAGTTGTATGGCAGAACAACGTTTGCCGGGTCAGCTAGTATATAATAATATTTACAAGTGTTAATGCAAGCTCTTTTCGTCGTGTTTTTCGATTATCCGTGTTGGGTCCGCTCCCAAGCGAGCCGGATAATCGAGTTTCAACTGTTATTCATACAATTTCGTATAACGCGATTTGCAAACACCTGGTAATGCCGATAATGACGGCACTGGAACCGGGATATTAAATACAATTTTTATCATCCATTTCCAAAGTTAATCAATCTTAATATTTGGTTATATGTAGCTTACTTTGATATCGCTCATGCAAGCAGTTCAAATATAAATTAATGGTTTATAGTTGCGCCCATACCTTAGATTAAATAATAAAATACTCTTCTGTTCCCTACGGCATACCTGCCTGAATGATTTAGAACGATTGTTTGCATCAGTATAAGCTAACACCTGTTGACTTTTGTTTATAGATTTTACTTAGACAACGATCTATAGAGAATTTCATAAACAAAAACATTTTTCAATACTTTAATTATTTCCCAATTAAAAAAGTACTTTGTTAAAGGTAAATTATCACTAACGCCAAAACGATTCGACCAACCAACAACAACAACTTATCGTCAAAAATTGACGATAAGAACTGTCCTCAAAGCAATTCACAAACAAATTGAAATCGAAAGATATCATTGAAAATAATTCCCATACCACACGACTCATACTCACACATAAAATAACTCGGCATTTGTAGGTTCCAAGAGGTCTTCAATTGCTGGCAAATCCGTACGGTGTTCTTTTAGCGTGTACATTGTTGCCTTTAGTAGTTTGCCTACGGTGGCAACGTTTAAGTAGACGCCACCGTCGCAAAATATCACTTTAGGTCTCGTGCCTTGGAATAATTGTTTGATTGTGGCTACAAACAAAGGTATGATTTGATAAAGAGAGACCTTGGGATTATCAAGCTACAACAAATATAACACATACCTTCATCATTCTGGTGATTGATGGCATGGAAGGGTGTGCAGTTGAGCAAGCAACCCAAAACAAGTGGCATCATGTAAGTTGTATTGGCGCCTACAATTCCCACGACATCGTCTTGCTTCAGGCCCATCGATTTAAAGTGTTGAGCTATGCGTATGCCAAAAGTAATAGCTTCGGCATTATTCAAGGCCGTTCCCTCTGTATCGGAAATCTATGGAGATGTTATAGCTTATTTTTGGATTCTTTGATGTTACCTCTTACTGTTTACCTGACAAATATTCTTCGGATTATTTCTCATAAAAGCAAACAAAATCTTGCCAATGGAACAATCGGCATCAAAAAAATTTGATGCCTTTGGACCCATCCATATTTTGGTGTATTTGTCAAATTGTGTGTGGAACCCGTTCATTGCAGTGTGTGTGCCCGTCGTAATCGTTATTAATTTGTGCTATAGAAGCGTGCTTCCCGCTCTTAAGTCGCTATGCCACTGAATGTGTTTTGGTCAGAATATGTCGATATTCAATTGATTTCTACAAGAGGGCTTAGATAAGGTGGCTGCTACTGGCGATTGTGCATATAAGAGAGTATAGTTTTCCATCGATACCAGCTGATATTGACTGCGTGTATGTATAAGAGCTAATGTGGGGCCTGAGCTGTATTACAGGCTATCAACATTCCAATTGGGGGATACTCGTATATCTGTTCAGACACAGTACGCCTGATAACAGCTAAGATAACAAGTTGTACCGGCTGGTATTCATAAATATGTTATTGTAATTCTATACATAGTTATGGCAGTGTGTGAGTGATTTATGTTAACTGAACGCGTTAATTACTTCTGATCAGAGGTAACCAAAAGTATAAAAATAACTTACCTACATTTCCATATACATATATGTATATCTATTTGTTAATCTTTAGTCACGGTACTTTTATAAATAGTCGTTATCTCTATACCACGTTATTTTCCCATGTGTGGATTATGCTGGGGTGTGGTCTTCATTGTTGTCATTTTCGCACCGGTGTGTTTGAACTTCGCGATGTTTTTTTGAAGCTTTTAACACTTACGGTTGTGATGGTTGGTGGAGATATCACAGCACAGGGTGCAGATGAGATAGTTTGGCAACTATCGAAATATGTAGCTATCCGCCCTGCCAGCTGGCACAACTCTTGTAAAACAAACTCTTTGAGCAAAAACAAAAAAAAAACTTAAACCGAACGATGAGAACTAAATTCATACTTTATCTTATTTCTTCTGCTTTAATACTACCAGTGCACAGTTGTCGGTATTGTATTGAATCAGCGGAATACTGCTATAGCCGCTTGATTTTTTTCTTAACTTTTTTAAATAAAAATAAATAATAAAATACACAAAAAATGGACATACATTACCCGCTCCAAACCCCTATTCCATTACTCCGCTACCATCCGCCCGTCGAAAATTAAGTTTGTTTAAAATTGGAAATTTTTTGATTTTGATTGATTTATTAAATTAAAATATAAAGGTTATGACTTCATGGAAAGTCCAGGGAGAAGGGGCGGGAGGCGAATCGACTCTTCAGGCGAAAAAACGAGATCTGAAGGAGCAGAATAATGTTGGAATTGAAGAATTCAGAATTCAAGAATTCACAGAGGTGAAGCCCACATATTCTACCAAAAGATAAATGGTAGGGTACATGGAACAGGTCTTCCCTCCTGTAAAGACAAGGTTAGTCATCTCGTTACTGACTCCGAGAGCGTACTGAGAATTAGGAAAGATCACTTCTGCAGCTCATTGATGTGGGAAAACTTTGCTGCTAAAGATTGTGTACCAATCGAGTGCCCCCTCCGAGCCAAACGGAGATTATAACTTCATATCCCGCCTAAAGAACAACAAAGCCGCTGGGGCTAATGGTCTTCCAGCTAAGTTATTTAAGGTGGGTGGAGATGAGCTTGTTTTCAGTATGCAACAGCTCATAGATAATATTTGGCTTCAGGAGAGCATGCCAGATTGGAATCTCAGTGTGCTATATCCTATTTACAAAAAAGGTGACCGTAGTGAGTGTAAAAACTACCGTGGAATTAGCCTCTTACAATAGCGTATAAGGTCCTGTCCAGCATACTGTGTGAACGTCTAAAGCCAATTGTGGAAAACCTGATTGGAACTTATCAGTGCGGCTTTAGACCAAACAAATCCACGACGGATCAGATATTTACACTACGGCCGGTTTTGGAGAAAACTCATGAGAAGCAAATCGACACTTACCACCTCATTGTCGATTACAAAGCTGCCTTCGATAGTCTCATCAGGCGTCGACTATACGAAGACATGTCTGAGTTCGGTATTCCTGCGAAGATAATTCATCTCTGCCTGTGTACCCTTACGAATACCAAATCCATTGTTTATGAAATATCATAAGAAATTGTGAACAAATAATTTTCGCTTCGCTTTTCAGCTACATTGAGAAATGTTAAAGTTAAAATTCAGTTTCCTAAAAGATGAGAACGTTGCGAAAGCCAAAGTAATGATTTGAAACTACGTAGCCCATATTATGTTGCTATTTTATTACATATATGTTATCAACAACTAGAACAAAGTTTGCCGGGACATCTAGTAATTTAATTTTTAAAAAATAAAATTTTCCACAATTGTGCGGTGGACATGTTTGGCGTAATTTCAAGTTTCTGTCGGTAATATTTGCATTATTTCCAGTTTTGATCCGATCGTCTTTCTCGATCCACCCTACTATACATATGTTAATGGATTTATACAACAGTGGTGAGGCCGATAATGCTATTTAGGGTTATCGTGTGGCGACAGGTGTTTGATAAAACCAGCTACTGCGCATAACTGACTAGGGTTCAATGAATGGCGGCGATTTTCATTAGGCGCAACATACGCTCCATATCCACAGTTGCGCTTAACGTGTGTACATTAGGGCTATAACCAAATTTTTGCCCTAGCACAACGCGATTGCGAATGTTGTCCGTCACTAGCTGGCCATTGCTATCCTATCCGTCTAAAAAGACGAGTTGCCTCACGTCTTTTCTCCTTATGCCGTTCATGAACAGTTCGCGTTGCCATTGTCTGCAGTTTCGCCCTGAATGCAGAATCCGTCTCTCTCGTGGCATAGCGACATTCATCATCGTACCAGGCATCATGTTGAGACGACTTTACCTACCCAAGTACGCTTTTCGAAGTAGTTGAGTTTGGTGGCAGTTTACAGATGTTCAGCTTTCGTTGTGCCAAGATACGTACGTTTTTCGCCATGCTTAGCTTTGTGCGTACCTTAACTACGGTAAGGTAGTGATCGGAGTCAATCATCGCACCCCTGATCACTTACTTGTACGTCCAGTGATCTATCTGATTCCTTCAATTGATCTGGTCAAATCTAGAGCTGCTAACTACCATATTTCTTGCCGCAGAGAAATGAATTAGTTTGACGCCATTGTTCGACGTTTCGGTGTGCAGACAGAATTTTCCGATGGTAGGCTGAAATGTGGTCTCCCTTCCTTACTTAATTACTTAATTTTTCCTTTGCACCCCATGAATGAGGTATGGGATAGCTTCTCGCGTTGTTGTGTGTCTCCCTACCTATTTAGCATTAAAATCGCCTCGTACAATTTTGATAGAATGGCTCGGGTCATATACATTTTCTAGGTTCTCGTAGAACTCGTATTTGTCCTCATCGCTTTCGTCTTCTGTCGGAGTATGGGCACATATAAGTGTTATGTGGAAAAACTTTGTTTTGACCCTTTTGGTGGCTATACGTTCACACATCGGGTTGAACCTTGAGACTTGGTGTCGCAGTTTCTTGCCAATCACAAATCCACATCCAAACTCGTGCTTGTTCCCATGGCCACTGTAGTAGATGTCGCACGTCTTTATTGCCGAGCACCCGTGTCCCGTCCACGGGATTTCCTGTAAAGCGGTTATGTCAGCCTTGTATTTTTCGAGGACTTCCGCCAGGTGGATGGAGTCACCGGGTCTATACAGTGTTCTAACATTCCAGGTTCATTTCCTCAAATCATTGTCCTTAATTCGTGTGCGGTGGTCGACAACATTTTTGGGGGTCGGCATTATTCTTTTCATTGCAATATTTTAAACGTCAGTGACGGGTTGCAAGCCCAGTGCAACACGTCACAGTTTTCTCCTCCTGCCAGAATTTTAATACAGCCGCTCACTCAGGGCTGACGTGCCTTGGTTTTAGATTGTGCCTCTCACAGTTAGCCGTGCTCTGACGGGTGTCGAAAGCACGTTTCAAGGCGTCACCACGTGGGATACTCCGTCCGCAGTAGTACCACGAATACGGAGTTCAAATATTAACAAACTGTAAATTATATCTACACGTGCTAATTCACAATTACGCTAAAGCTATCCCAGGTTTTTATTACATAATGCTTTCCCTCATATTTTTATTTTCTATATTATTCCGAATTATTTTTTTGTTTAAAGGAGTTAAAGCTCCCAAAGATAGCCAGAAAAATAAAGGATCATAACAATATTTTGGGTGTAGACCGCACATTATAATCATCAAGGCATGTAACAGTCGTTACTAATCCGCCAATTTCATGCCGGTCAAACAAAAAAATTAGCGCTTCCGCTGCTTAATATTTTATCTATCACCCCAAAGGCAAATACGATGAATACAACCAACCAACCATCACCGGAAATTATCAATTAGTCTACAGACTGGCAAACCTGATGGAAAGATCACAATTTCGCAATTTAATCCGCAAATAGCTGCAATAGAATTTTCTATCTTCAGGCGCAAATAGTTTATTAAGAAAATGTAACAATAATTTTAATGCGATGACAAATAAAGTGTAGTTGTAGCTGGTGTGGCTACTTGTTGCCTGTGGCCAAAACGTCGAGAGGCGGTTAATCCACCATACCATTTGGTCCAATTAATCAGCTAATCAGTGAAAATAACGTGTTATTAAACGACAACCAACACATGTTAACCCAAATAAATTGCGACTACTCGAACTCACCGACCGACTGACTCTGTCAAATTGAGAACAGACATCAGTGCCAACATTTATGATCGCATTCAAATACCGATCGCCGCACCCAAAAGATCTCCAACGTTATGATGATCACCATCACCGGATTGAACACGAGCAACCGTATGGACATCGAATAAGTGTAGTAACAGGATAAATATCTCAATGAGACTTATCACAACAAGCTACCACCAAAAGCTAATGACCACAACGACAGACCAGCAGCGTTTCACGTCCAAACAACACGAACACAAACAGATTTGGCTAACAAGCTAGCCAACTCTGCTACCGGCGTTGCAACATGAGATGCCACCACACAATGGCATTGGATGCCCCTGTACACCGGATAAATAGTAGAGCATTTTCCCCTCACCCCGACCAATTGGAATCCACATAAAAATTTGTTGGAAACTCTAAAAATTAGCTGAATTAATTTCCTAATGATAGACGGACATACAGAAGAGGTTGTTGGTGTTGTTGTTTATGATCTTGTAAATAATTTGTTATTTATCGATTTCACAGCCAATATCAAGGTGACTGTGATTCACCTAAACTAACGCACACACTCACTCACTCATTCATGCATTTGTGCGGCTGAAGTTGGACTGGTTCATGAAACAAGATTTAGAAAATTTGCAAAGATTTTGTTTTTGCTATCCAATGAAAGATATGAGTGTTTCTTACACAGATTCCAAAAAAATACCCACACCTTGTTAAAGAGGTGAAACAGTATTTGGCTGTGGTATTAATGTTGTCACTGGTTTCTGCTAGAAATAACATTAAATAAAATTTATTTCGTACGGAAGCTGCACATATGGAGATGCGCATACGGAAGATGCACATTTGTTTATGAAACTCCATGAACTGATATTAGGGCAAAATGTATGACCTTGTTCATATATAGGCAAGATACATTAGTCTATTTTATTAAAAACTATGCTAATGCAGCTGAAATATCTAACAACCCGTATAAAAAAAGGATTTAAATTAGATCCTTAAAGGATCATAAAAAAAGTTGTATGTAATTGCAGATCAAAATAAATATTTAGATACTGTTGGATTTCATCTTCTTTATACATTTAATATTGACTGACTGACTGACTGACTGGGTGCTTGATTAGCGCCCTAACCAAACTGCTGTAGATAGGATAATGAAGATAATGGTTGTTCTCATTATCTAGTAGACGTCAGCTAAGAAGTATTTTTAAGTTAAATGTGGCGTTGCATTCTCAACGCATTCTCAATTTATAGCCTACGGTAATTTCCATACAGTGTATAGGAAGGCAGTAACTGCCTTCCAAATTTCATTGAAATCGGTCCAGCCGTTTAGGTGCGATTGAGCAACAAACATACAAACAAACAGACAGACATTCACATTTATAATATTAATAGGATAGGATAATTGTGCATGTATTCTTCCTATCAAATCGGACATTCAGTAATGTTTTTGTTATTGTCCCCGACTGAAACCGAATGGTTATTATGATGATGCCAGCCGGATGGGGCACCTGTCAGAGGGTGTAGAATGAGACCAGCCGGATGGGGTGCTTTACTCCTTGCAGATAGTGGTGATGGAAATAGTTGTTGCGGCAGAATACTGCGGTATTCTGAGAATCGATGTGTGACCGGCCGGATGGGTAACTTCGATTCCTAGCAGATAGCGGCGTGGACGTTTAGGGTCCGTTCTGGAAGAAACATTTAGACCCATAGTCAACCAAGTATAGTTACCACGTCGCCGGATGTAACATGTTGTTTGGATAGATGATTTCATCAAACTTGCTGCGGTATTTCAGTAATATATATGTATCTCTGCTTAATTGGATAACAGGGTCGACCATTGAGAGGTAACAATTATCTCTGACTGATTAGCCAATATGACTTTTAACTACTGTTGTAATAACTTCCACCCATACTGTGATGCTATCGATTACCTATAGATATAATTTCAAATGTTAGGACACAAGCAAAAATATTGTCAAATTTATCTTGAGCATGGAATCTAAACACTTGTTGCACTTGCATGTACACAGTTGCGTAGCAACTTTAATACCTCGCTGGAGGCCGACAAAATATTTAACAAATCTGTTACTGCGACGAAAACAAGTGGCAAAAGCCAAAAACGTATAATCCGGTGGTCACTCGAGATCGAAATACAAACATGATATGGATGGACACATCGCATGGGTATTAATTACGGCTATAATAGCGATGTTAAAGTTCCATGTTGCCTAACACCTTTTCTCACCTCACACACGGACACGTTCAATGGCAAAATTTCAATAGCATCGAAGTGATAATTGGTTTTGGCTTAAGGAGGTGAAACTTCGACAGTCATTTGGAGGTGAAAAAAGTCAACTCCTGTTGGCCTTCAGATGAAATTCTTTAAAATATAGTGATGAAACATGATGAGATGTTACAGCTCGCCTCAATGAAAAATTGGTTGACCTAAAATGGTAACCAAAACGGTAAATGGAGTTTTGTTGGGAGTCAATTGTATATTATCCACTTGAATTGATCCTTTTTTGTTTAAATAAAAGGAATTTTTGATTTTTATCTCAGTTTTGTGCCTATTTTTTAAAAGTGAATTTCTTATGACAAAAATAGAATATCTCTTGAAAGTAGCATTGGATAGTAATGGTTTTGGAGTCATTAGAAATTAGATACAGTGTGTAATCAGATGGAATGAAACATCAAATTCTAGAGAAATAAGTCTTTGCAATAGTTAATGTCGATGTTCAACTCTGCTACTACTATCTTTCTTTTAACGAAATTCACAAAAGAACGACATAAAGTGCAGGGCCTTTTAAAATCTCTACTTTTGTTACAGCAACTTACTAATAAAAATGGTGGATATGGTGGATACTTCCTACGATCATGAGAAGGAAGGCCTTCGTTCATGAGTTTGAAAGCCTTCTTTTGGATCCGGTATGCCTTCCTTGACCTTCTTTCTTCCTTTATTTTTTTTTACATTGCATGGCATTGGAAAAGAAGGCCTTCCGTCGCCGGTTTCTAGAAGAAGGCCTTATGGATGCTTTCTATAAGAAGGCATTATGGAAAGCCTGCATACACATGAAAAAATAATGACTTGCAAATAAAACAAAAACTGTACAGTGCACCCTCAAATTATATAGATTTTTTGAGAGCGCACCGGTTATTTTTAGATATTTCTCACTTTTAAATATTTTTCTCTATACCTGTCTAGCCTATGAAGATGCATTCGAATTGTGTGGTTGAAACTAATGAGACACTGTTTAAAAAAAACCCCTTCCTCGGAAATTAAAATTTTTTTCCATTTGGAAGACATCCAATGCCCCTTATTTTTGGAAGCGAGAGGGTATGTGTATGAATTCCCTCTGCCTTATTTTCAAAGGCCTCTGCCAGGCCTTCATAAAAGTTGAAAAAAAAAAACGTATTACAAATTCAATGCATTTAGAAGGCATGCAATAGCCCTGCTATTTGGAAGCGAGAGGGGATGTGTATGAAATCCCTCTGCCTTCTTTTTACATGTCTTTGGCAGGTCTGTCCATAAAATGCCTAAATCTGATGAAAAATCATGCGTTTTGTCTCACATTCCGCCGCTGGGAAGATGTACAAAATGGGCTGTGAAAAGCTTTTAAGGTTTTGTTAGCGTATTTGTAGGGACAATCAGATAGGGATGATGCCGACATTCACTATAGCGCCAGTGGAAATAATGTATTGCACATCACCACTCAGGATGGACTGTCAACGGTGGCAGTAGTGGCTTGAACGGTGGTTATGAGGCCTTCTCTGAGTTGTCGTTAAAGACCATAATTAAGGAAACCAATCAATAGGCAGTTCAAAAGGTTGTTTGCATACAAGTTGGACGTTAATTGTAACTATTGTGTTCAAATACTTGCATTTTTGAGAAAACTGGCTTCGGTTTTATTCGAAAAATAACTTTTCCCAACAATTCGTATTCTTCGAGGACTTCCGCCAGTTGGATGGAGGCACCTGGTCTATACAGTGTTCTAACTTTTCAGGTGCATATGCTCAAATCATGGTCCTTAATTCGTTTGCGGTGGTCGTCAACATTTTGGGGAGTCCGTTTAATTATTTTCTTACTTCTTTTCATTGCAATAGTTTAAACATCAGTGGCGGGTTGCAAGCCCAGCGCATTACTTCACAGTTTTCTCCACCTGCAATGGTTGTATTACAACCGACCGGAGCTCTGTGAGCAAGCATCACTCAGGGTTTGCCAATTTAAACCGATCAGAAGCTTTACCTTGCATCACACTCCCGACGCTCACATTTTACATATAGCAAAAGTAAGAATAAGGTATCGACATGTTCCCAAAAAACTGTCTTTAAAAAATGTTAATCCTTAGTTTAGATAAAGGCAAAGTTTTTCATATGAATATCGATCGACGGTTTCCCACCCAAGTCATGTTAAGTTCCCAATCTATTTCAAGATGAAATCCCAACTGTATCTTGGCATTTCTCAACTATTATATGGTGTTTGTAAATTAAGCTAAGTTATCTTAGTTTGGGATATAACTTATTTCAAGATGAAATCCCACCTAAGTGATTCCCGATCTATTGTATGGTTAACACAATTTAAGCTACTCATTGAGATTGTATGCTTAGTTCAGGTGATAATTTCAGATAATGTTTTTTATATGAATACCGAAGGCTTCCCACCCATTTTAAGGTGAGTCAGTCATCTAACTGCATTTTTCAAACAAATTTTCACATTGCTTAAAGATTTCAATGAAAGCTTCTTTTGAGATTTGCCCACTGAATATCGTATAAGCATAAACAATCTTCTGTACGCCGATGTGACCAGAAATATCCTCACAATGTTATGTAGAAATACTTTCCAAGTAATTCAACCTATAAAAATAGTGATTTTGTCCTTTTTTTAAAAACCGTTTAACCGACACCAGAAACCCGATTCGAAAATGGAATTTTTGGAAAATCTACCATACGATTTCGGAGAAAAGGAAAACCGGTTAGACGGTTCCGGTTTTGAACACTCTAATTGTTAACGAAATCATTTAACCTATTTTGCACACGAGTCATATATAAACAAATACTGGAGAAAATTCTTGCGTTTACATTCACATAGATAAAATTTTGATTTATTTTTTGCTTTTAATAAGACATTTATGGCTTATTCTTTTTATAGAGAATTGCAGAGTTGCCAAACTGATCAGATCAAAAATAATTGATTTGGAGTCGATATATAGAAGGTCGCTTTTTGAAACGAAAGTAAGTGACTGGTTTGCGTTAGCATAAGTTTTCTTTCTAGATCGTGGAACAGGCTGTAAGGCTACAAACTTCTGCCATATCTTAATATGCTCCAGATTTAGCCTCTTTAGTGCCATGACCGTGACGTTATTGCTATCGTTTGAAGTTCTAGATTGCAGACTGCCAGCGCCCTCTAGAATAATGATTAACAAACTTTTTTTTTTTTTTTTTTGAGTATTTTATTTCGGTTTCTAAACTCGATGTAACGATAATTATGAACCACCCATTCATTCAGGACATGGCTTATGGTTGTGGTCATTGCAAAACACTAACGTAAATACACGGTGTTGCCAGACCATAATATCACAATCTGGTTGCTGGCGTTGCTGTTGTGAGTTTCGTTAAGTTTTAGTTTTACTACTTACCGATAGGATGACATATTATAATTATTTGTCGGTAGTTGATGAAATATAATAAGTTTTTGTGAAAAAGGTCATAATCAGAGCAAACGGAAATATGCATTAAAAAACTTGTTTTATGCGCATAAAATATGCCTAAAAATAGTAAAATATGCTCCGAAAACATAAAATATGTTCTTAAAATAAACAAATATGCTTTAAACCAGTAAGAAAGTTTCAGTCGGGCGACCCGACTTACATATACCATCACCCTCAGTAAAATAAAAAAATTGCTATTATATTGATATTATTACTCGATTTTTAAAGTGGGTGGAGTGGTAATTTGTATGGGAGGTACTAGAAGGGGCGTGTCTAGACTTCTAGGTTTATCCTCCAAAACTTTATCCTGTTATAGCTTTACTAAATACAGAGGTTGGGCACGATAGCGTTGGATGTATTGATATTATTATCTCTGAAGTGGGCGGAAAGGTACATTTGTATGGGAGGTCCCATAAGGGGCGCCACTAGACTTCCAATTTTTTCTCCAAAACTTTATCCTGTTTAACTTAATAAAATACAGAATTGGGGCATGATCGTGTCGAGAATATTGATATTATTACTCCATCTCTAAAGTGGGAGACGTGGAGACATCCAGATCTTTTCTCCAAAACTTTATCCTGTTATAGCTTTACTAAATACAGAATTTGTGCACGATCGTGTCAAGTGTATTGATATTTTTATTCCATCTCTAAAGTGGGCGGAAAGGTACATTTGTATGGGAGGTACCAGAATAGGCGTGTCTAGACTTCCAGATTTTTTCTCCAAAACTTTATCCTGCTTGAACTTTACTAAATACAGAATTTGGTAACGATCGCGGTAGTTCTAATAATAACATTAATCGATTTCTAAAGTGGGCGGTACCAGATGTGTGTAGGAGGTACCAGATGGATCGTTGGTAGACTTCAGTTTTTTTTCTCAAAAACTGTATCATGCTATAGCTTTACTAAATTAAGAATTAGGGTACGAGCGCGATGGATTTATTGATATTATTACTCCATATCTAAAGTGGGCGGAAAGGTGAATTTGTATGGGAGGTACCAGAAGAGGCGTGGCTAGACTTCCAATTTTTTTTCCAAAACTTTATCCTGTAATAGCTTTACTAAGTACAGAATTTGGGTACGATCCCGTTAGGTGTATTGATATTATAACTCGATTTCTAAAGTGGGCGGAATGATGTAGTTGTATGGGAGGTACCAGAAGGGGCGGAGCCATGTAGCCCATTTGCAATACCGTAAGTAGTTTTGTGGAAATATTAACTCGTGCAAAATTTCAAAACATTTGGTTGCGTCTTTCGAAAGTTATCGTGCGAACCAGCCGGACAGCCACCAGACAGACAGACAGAAAGACAGACAGACAGACAGACAGACATGGCTCAAACGACTTAAAAAGTCATGAATCGAATTTGGTTCAAAGAAACCTAGGGTCTAAAGTCACTTCTTCTATGTGTTACACTTTTGGGTCGTATCAATTGATATATACCTTCATCCCTAAGGGTGATGGTATAAAAACACATAACACCTATTGCAGGAATATTTCATATATGGGTTACACATAGCACTTTTTGCTATCTTCTAAACCCATTAAGATATTGCAAAACTTCTTGGTAGGCTTATGTATGACCAGTAGAGCTTCACAATGGTACACTAAAAAAAAATTCCAAAATTACACAAGACACTACTTGCAGGCTAGCCGACGATATGTGAAATAAAACGGACATGGTAGGCTGAAGAAAAAAATTTGTTCATGTTTTACCGAATTATTAATTTTTTAGGCTTTTTGAGGTTGTTGTACCAATCTCCTGGCTCCAGTCATCAAAAAAATAAAAAAAAACCATTTTTTTTCATTGCCGGCCCCCTTGATGTTGTCGTCAGCATCTCCGCAGTATAAGTGTCTAGTTAATCGGCATGTCTAGTAAAAGCTTCTCAAACAGTGACGCTCGCATTCGTCGATAAACAAGTAGGTGCCGTTAGTTGTGAATCTAAAAATAGAAAGCATGTTAATTCACAACAATGCGATAAACTATCACATACCTCATTCACGGGGCGTAAAGGGAAATTAAGTTTTTTAAGTACCAATCTAATATTTTTCGACTAAAGTGTGTCTTTTTTACACGATTTTTTTCACATGGTATTTTCTGGAACGTATGCACCGTACAAAAAAAGATTAGGTGTAACACCTGTGTCGATATCTACACATTGGAGCAAAAATGAGCCAAAGTTTTAAACAAAGTATGTAATTGAATTTTTTTTATGGTTTTTATTATTTTATTTGTAAACCTTTTGTTAAATTTCAAATATGCATCTGTAAAATATGTAAAGCAGTAATAAAAATGTAACTTTACATTACTGTATGCATATAAAACATTTTCTAAATATGACCATTGGCACACTTTTGCTCCAAAGTTTTGCTCATCTAAATTTAATAATTTATCCAGCATACTTTTGCTTTCTTCAAATGATCCATCCTATGTATATTGACAAAGTTGAGCAACATAATATACAGGAATTTTGTTTCATTCAGCCTGAACCCACTCCCACAGCTCATTAATACTATTTGGGGCTTTTTCGTATTCTGCCAGCCCGTGTTTTAGGTAATCCCACAGGTTTTCGATCGGGACTCTGCAGTGGTCACTCCCTGACCCCAAATACCTGAGAATTAAGTCATTCCTTGACAATTTTTACAGAATGTTTTTGGTCGTTGTCATATTGGCAGACGGCGTTCTCTGGTCTATCTGGAATTTGGCCAGAGCTATGGGGCAAATTATCTGGAAAAATGCGAAGATAATCTTCCTTTCGCATTATTCCTACGATCCGTATAAGTAGTACCATACCATATGGGGTTACACATTCCCATATCATAAAAGAACCGCCTCCATGCTTAATGGTTTGTGATACATGAGCAGGATTTGGTGTGGTTGATCAATTGGCTCAATACCAAACCTTCACATCTCAGTGGTATCTATAGATTTTGGTCTCATCTGACCCACAAATTAATCATATTTTTAATTTGTATAAGAAAAAAAGTTAAAACAAATACTCACCAGGTGACAAACTCAAACCGTATAGCACGGAGGCGGTTCTATTATGATATGGAGATGTGTAACCCCGGATGATGTGGAACCACTTACGCAGATCGAAGGCATAATGCGAAAGGAAGGCTATTTTCGCATTTTGCAAGATAATTTGACCCATAACTCTGGCCAAAATGCCAGATAGACCAGAGAATGTCATCTGCCAATATGACAACGACCCAAAACATTCTGTAAAAATTTTCAAGGAATGGCTTAGTTCTTAGGTGTTTAGGGTCAGGGAGTAGCCACTGAAGAGTTTAGATCTGAACCCGATCCAATACCAGCTGGCTCATCTAAAGCGCTGGCTGGCAGAATGCGAAAAAGCCCCGAATAGTATTAATGAGCTGTGGGAGTGGGCTCAGTCAGAATGAAACAAATTTTTTGTATATTATGTTGCTTAACTTTGTCAATATACTCCAAATAGGATGCATATTTTAAATTTAACAAAAGGTTTAAAAATAAAGTAATAAAAACTATAAAAAAAATTTAATAACATACTTTGTTTAAAACATTGGCTCATTTTTGCACCGCAGTGTATAAAAGATATGTTAAGTCCAAACATACACATTTATAAGTCTTGTTTTCGACAACAGAAAAAAATTCTGTGACGATAAACTAAATCGAACACAAAATCGAACTTTGACCTCTTTGCGGCACACTCTAATGCCAAACAATCGTATTCGTAATTTAATAAATAACAAATGTAAGGCGGACCTCGAAGTTCGAAATTCCAAAAAGTACCATTTGTTGCAGCAACTTTGAAGATACTGAGAGATGTGCGTATTACTTACAAAATTGGTGGATACGACCTTGTCATCAATTTACCGCAAGATACCCAACATGGGCTGTGGAAAGCTTTGAGGAAGCCTACGGTGGTCTTGAGGCCTTCAACGATCTCCGAGTTGTCATTGATGATCATACATAAGGAAACCAATCAATAGGTTCTAAAGGTTGATTGCATACAATTGTGAAATACTTGCATTTTTGAGAAAACCGGTTTAGGTTTTATTCGAAAATACCTATTTCCAACAATTCGTTTTTCGAATTCGAATACCGGTTATCTTAATTTTTTTGATCTCAATTTTATTTATTATTTTTACCATCTATTTATATTTTTTACCTACACTTTATGTATTTAAATTATAACCTGTGGCATATTGTAATTTATTTTAATAGGCCGTAAGGCTTCAAATTACAAGCTAATAATAGAAATGAAATGAAAATGAATACCTGATTTTGTATAAAACCGGCTTTTCCGGTTTTGCCCGGTGTTTCGGAAATTGTAAAATAAAACTAAATATGAATTATATATGAAAACATATGAATACCGGATACCTTAAATCTGCAGTGTATTAAATCGACTAAGCATATTTTCCATTTTAAGGTTGATCACTTAATAATTGCAGAAATTATAAGAAAATTTTAACTTAAGATAAAATTAGAATCTATATTACCCAGTAGGAAGTTCCGTCATACACGACTTTGTCGTCAACGCTGTCTTCAAGACAAAATGTGATTTGTTCTTAATTTATGTACTTGTCGTCGAAACCCTCTGTTGACAACAAGCTGACCGACAAAATACTAATGTTGTCGTGCATCAAACACAATCGACAAAATCTAAGGAAGAAAAATGTGAACATAAAAATGGAATATGACGTAAAATTTTTTTAGTTTATTAAACGGATTTAATTTATAATTTGAAATCTCGAATAAATGTGAATGCCGTATAAAAGTTTATATCCTTCACTTCTCTCTTGGTCAGTAGTTTTCCAAAAGTATTAATATGGCTTTTATGACAATTTAATACATTAACGACAATTTGACCGACATTTCCACCCATCAGGTCAGGCATGATGGTGTAGGCCACGTATCGCTTTTATAGGCATCAACGACAATTTGACCGACATTGTCGGCCATCAGGTCGTGCATGATTGTGTGGGCGACAGGTCGCTTGTATATGCATCAACGAAATTTTGACCGACATTGTCGCTCATCAGGTCATGCATGACAAAGCGAACACTTGTATGAAAATTTTGTCGACGATTTGTATGGACGTTCTCCTAAATGTCATCAACGATTTACTATGGTCATGCACCTATCCTTGAGGATGTCTTACAGACACTTCCTACTGGGTACCTACAATCTTTGAGCGAAATATAGTGATTTTGTCCTTTTTTAAATTCGAAAATGGAATTTTTGGAAATACTGGCATACGGTTTCGGAAAGAAAAAAACCAGTTAGACGGTTTTCGTTTCCGGTTTTGAACACTCTAATTGTTACCGAAATCATTTAACCTATTTTGCACACGAGTCATATATAAACAAATACTGGAGAAAATTCTTGCGTTTACATTCACAACGATAAAATTTTGATTTGTTTTTTGCTTTTAATAAGACATTTGTGGCTGATTCTTTTTATAGAGAATTGCAGAATTGCCAAACTCTTTAGTAAATGTTAAAAAATTCAAAAATAATTGATCTGGCATTCATGTGATTGTAAATGCATTACGTTACAACGAGTAAGCCAAGCGAACGTCGAGTCAATATATAGTAGGTCGCTTTTTGAAACGAAAGTAATTGACTGGTTTACGTTCGCATAAGTTTTCTTTCTAGATCGTGGAACAGGCTGTAAGGCTACAAACTTCTGCCACATCTTAAATATGCTCCAGATTTAGCCTCTGTCGAATATCTGCGGTTCCTTAACCTGATGAAATGGATTGACGGAGTAATATGTTATTAGGTTTTGAGGACCCTTCAAAGCATGTTTATTGACTCCTAATCTGTGATCAAATTTCATACCCCATTTTCTTCACATTCTTCTTCCTTCTTCCGTGACATATTCCGTTATTGCTATCGCTTGAAGTTTTAGATTGCAGACTGCCAGCGCCCTCTAGAATAATGATTTACAAACTTTGTTTTATTTTATTTCGAGCATTGCATTTGCAAGGTTTCTAAACTCGATGTATAGTTAGTTATGAACCACCCATTCATTCAGGACATGGCTCATGGTTGTGGCCATTGCAAAACACTAGCGTCAATACACGGTGTTGCCAGACCATAATATCACAATCTGGTTCCTGACGTTGCTGTTGTGAGTTTCGTTAAATTTTAGTTTTACTACTTACCGATAGGATGACATATTATAATTATTTATCGGTATTTGATAAGAAGTTTTTGTGAAAAAGGTCATAATCAAGGCAACCCGAAATATGCAACAGCATGTTTTTTTTACAACGAGATATTAACAAATGGGTAATGTATTTACATCAGCTATGCCCAACGTCAATGTATGCGATTTGCTCGCCAACGCTGTTTTGAGAAAACGAAAAATCGTTTTCCCAAACATCATTAAACTTTTAAAGCAATAATGTAATTCGCTTTCTGATTTGTATGCGTATGTGTAAAAACGCAAAGCTATTTATGTGTACATGTTAAAGTACAAGAAGCTGTTTTCGCTCGCGAGCTCAATCTGTGGGCATAGCTGATTTACATGTTTCATGGTCCTACAAGTGTTTTGAGACCTATTTGTTAGAGCATATTTTGGCATATTTTACCCAATAAGTCATATTTCGGCAAAATTTAGTTTTAGGAGCATAATTTTAAAACAACCTTCTTTATTAAAGCATAATTTATATTTTTTTAGGCCATATTTTTTCAAAAATATCCCTTTTTAAGCATTTTTTATGTTTTTGACATTATTTTTGTTTTGTTCGTAAAAACAAGTGATTGTGCAACTTTTTTAAAATGAAACAGCCAAATCATGTTTTACACAACTGTGAAATGTTAAACGTTTATTAATTTATTTTTCGCGCATTCTTATTCAATAAGTAAACAAAACATAAAAAAGAGGTGCTTTTCAACCACCACCAATTACGACCCTGGACATAATGCCTAAAGCTAATCCGATAAAAGCAGTTGTAG
Organism: Muscina levida; assembly: GCA_964034835.1. Classification (NCBI taxonomy): domain Eukaryota; kingdom Metazoa; phylum Arthropoda; class Insecta; order Diptera; family Muscidae; genus Muscina; species Muscina levida. Next base: position 64,188,130 of record OZ035880.1, on the reverse strand, counting down.
AAAAGTTTCCTGACTTACGACCTGATGGTGGATTCCTCTATTTTAAAATCTGCAGCAAAGTTATTGCAGCAGATCGCAGATTTCAAGTGAAGCAACATGTGGAAAGCGCAAACATATTCAACTAAGTCATAGAAGTGAAAATAAGCAGACCAAACAATTATTTTTGCCAGAATGTTCCGGTAGACTTTAAAAAGAACATGATTTTCAAGAAAAACTGTGCCGAGCTTTTGTGTCTGCTTTACAAAATGAGAAATCAAAATATAAGAACAAGATTTGAGGAATATACGGTCTACCAAGTGCCATCCGAAACATTTTTTTGAACTAAACATTTAAAAGATGTAAACAACGACTGCATGGACAACATACGAGCAAAACTTAAAAACCAATTTTTATGGATCTCAATCGATGAAACTATAGATGCAACAGGCAGAAATGTGGCAAAAATTTTAGCAGGTGTATTAAGGAAATTGTAAGTGAGAAATTTTTACTAAATACAGCAGCCTTGGAAAGGGCTAATTACTCAACAATTGTTAGACTGTGGGACGACGCCATCAAAAATCTGGATGTCAACTTCAATAAGAATAATGTTAAGCTTTTTGTGACGGATGCAGCAACACGATGGGAAACATGGCTTGAAGCAGTTTACTACTATTCCAACAATTATGAAGACATTTGAGATGTCCTAAGTGCATTAAACGATGAGGATGCACAATCCGTTAAAACTGCAAAGGATGTCTTGACAGACCCCCAAACTATATCTGAATTGATTAATATTGCTGCAAATTACGGTTTTATTGCAAAACATATTTAAAATTTGCAAACATCAGGTCTTACGCTTATTGAACATGTTCAGGTGAATAAAGACACTTTTAAAATAATAGATAATTTATCGGATTCCGAAATAAATTTAATAATAAACTAAATTGATTCAAATTATATCAAAAAACGTTGGCTTGGAAGAAGTAAAAAGTTATGTAAAGAATTGTGTGGATCTGCGCCAACATTAACATCAAAATACGAAGTAAAGGAAATACTGTCCCTTAAATTTTCTTCAATTACATCTGTGGATGTCGAAAAATCATTCTCAATGTACAAAAACAAAACTACTAACAAAGCCCGTTTTGTTTTTTTAATTTTTAAGCTCTTTTTTTATTTTAAATAAAAATATTTCTAATTCATATGAAAAAAATTGTGTGACTTTAATTTTTTAGAGCATGTTTTTGTTGATTTTTAGGTCATATTTTGCCATTTTTCAGGTCATATTTTATGCGCATAAAACACGATTTTTAGGGCATATTTCCGGTTGCCCTGGTAATAATCAAGGCAAACGAAAATATTCAATAACAGACTTGGTTTATGCACATAAAATATGCCCAAAAAATAGTAAAATATGCTCCTAATACATAAAATAAGCCCTTAAAATAAACAAATATACTTTAAAAAATTAAAGTCTTACAAAATTTATTCATAGGGATTTTAAATATTTTTTTGAAGCCAAAAACAATTCTATGCAATTTTGTCCGATGGACAAAGCATAGACAAGAGCTTGTGTGTATTATGTTGACGTTGTGGTCTTCGTTGATACCATTTTCGCACCGGTGTGTGTGAGCTTCACATTGATTGTGTGAAGCTTTTAACACTTAAGGTTGTGATAATGAGTGGAGAAGGCACAGCAAACGGCACTGATGATGATGGTTTGGCAACCATCGAAATAGCTATCTGCCCTGCCAGCTGTCAACATAATACATTTCACACAACTCTTGTAAAACAAATTCTATTAGCGATAATAGAAAAAGATCTCAAACCGAACAATGAAAAACATATTCATTATTCTAAACAGATCGACAATAACAAACAAGAGAATATTTTTATTTATATCAAAAAACAGAGCTTTAAAAGTTAAAAAATAAACAAAACAATGCAATCTTAACTTCACCAGTCTTTGTAAGCATACACTACTAATTTTCATACACTACTATTGAGTAAGTAAAATAAGTAATTTGTAGTAGCAAAAGCAGTAAAATAAAATACAACCTGTATTTCATTTTATGATGTATTTCCACTTTAGTAAAATAGGTTACTTTAATTCACTTGAACATTAACCAGTACAGAACAATTTCTCAATGATAAATCATTGATAAATACCCTCATCCATACGACTCTTAGTGGCACGACCAGTCGAGACATATGCGTAACCCCAAATATTGATCCCCTTTGATTTCGATTAAATTTTACACATACATTATTCTCATTTCTGTGGTTACAATGCCTCACGTTTCATATTTTATAGCTGTCTAAAGTTGGTCATCTGCACCATTTTATTGAAAAGATAGCTGAGTTCAAGTTGGATTAAGACGATCGTGATATCGCCTGATAGTATGATGAATAAAAATAAATAGTCCCGGGTCAAAGACACCAAAATTTGGCAAACGTCCTTCGTCCTTGAATGTCCTAGAAAAGTATTATATGATTTTCTTAATTTTAAATTTAAATATTGCGCCTACTTTTCTTAACAAGATGTCCAAATTTCAAGATGGGTTCTCCATGGGTTCACAAAATATTTGCTTTTAACAGTGCAATTATCACACTATTCTAACAAAAATAGGAGAATTTTTAGTGATTTTATTAATAATATTATAAGTGTTTGTTTATTTTGCAAACTTTTGTCATTTAATAATGGAATACAATGGTCAACCCAATTTTTCAGGACATATTCGATTGTTTCGGATCGAATCTCTTAATGGCAACTTCGGTTTTATGTTTCAACGCTTCAATTGTCTCTAAATGCTTTGCGTATCATTTATCCTTAATGGCTCTTCCCAGAAAATAATTACTTTACAGAATAGTAAAATTCCCGGAGAGCAATTCCGCCCTAAGTCACACTTTTAAGCAGCAGTTATTTAGAAATTTTAATGATCCATTTCCGACGTTTCTCGAATAAAGGACGAAAAGAACTTGAAGTCGAGATAGAGAGTTTAAATGTTCTACAAAAATAAATTCATTGAATACATCTGATAACGAAGATATACTAAAACCATAAGGAACATAGATACTCGGTCTTGTTTAGGCTGCTGTTCACACAGTGCTTTGGAAACAGACAAAATACAAAGTTGGCGATTTGATTTTTGGAACATTTGTATGTTGTAAAGTTCCTTTACAAGGTCCTTTTCTGATTTTTCTCGAAATAAGGACACGTGAGAAATCAAAAAAGAGAGTTAAAATTTTTCACAAAAATATCTTCGTTTAATTTCATTGATAACGTCTGGTATCGAAAATGCACAAAACGATAAGAAACATAAATTTTCAGAACCTATTTCAAACTCTATTTTTGGCTAAACTGAAAATTTTGTTGAGCCATAAAAAAACTTCGACATAGGTCTGATTTGTTCTCCTGATATTTAATATTCTCAGACAATAACATCAATTTTGTGTCTCAGTGTTATTGTGACCGGCCGTGACATAGTGGTTAGAACATGCGACTGATCTGTGGTTCGTTTCCCGGCTCCAGTCATCCACATTTTTTTCATTGCCGGCCCCCTCGATGTTGGCGACAGCAACTTCGCAGTATAAGTGTCGAGATAACACAATGCTCCGCCCACTTTAGAATTCGAGTAATAATATCAATACGCCCAACGGGATCGTACCCAAATTCTGTATTTAGTAAAGCTATAACAGGAAAAAGTTTTAGAAAAAAAAATTGGAAGTCTAGTCACGCCTCTTCTGGTACTTCCTATTCAAATGTACCTTTCCGCCCGCTTTAGAGATGGAGTAATAATATTAATAAAACTAACGCGATCTTACCCAAATGTAGATCGTAGTATTTAGTAAAGCTATAGCAGAATAGAGTTTTGGAAGTCTAGTCACACCCGATCTGGTACCTCCCATACCCATCTTGTACCGCCCACTTTAGAAATCGATTAATATTATTAATAGAACCAACGCGATCGAATCCAAATTCTGTATTTAGTAAAGCTAAAGCAGGAAAACACCCCTTTTAGTACCTCCCAAACAAATGTACCTTTTCGCCTACTTTAGAGATGAGATAATAATATCAATAATTCCAAAGCGATCGTACCCAAATTCTTTATTTAGTAAAGCTATAGCAGGATACAGTTTTTGAGAAAAAAACTGGAAGTCTAGCCACACCCCATCTGGTACCTCCCATACACATTGGGTACCGCCCACTTTAGAAATCGATTTATATTATTAATCAGAATGTAAAGGGTGATTTTTTAAGAGCTTTAGTAAAGTTTTAAAAAAAAAACACAAAATTCAGAAAAATGGATGAAATCATTATTTGAATCAACAGTACGGTCCATATAATTTAATGTTTGAAGATTATTTCATGCAAATGTTGACTGTGACTGCGCCTCAAATGGTCCATCCGCTTAGTCCAATTTTGGCATACTCTTTCCAACATTTCGGCCGGTATCTCATGAATAAATGCTTCAATGTTGTCTTCCAATGCGTCAATTGGAGCGGGCATGTGTGTATAGACATGAGCTTTAACATAGCCCCACAAAAATAGCCTAAAAGCGTTAAATCGCACGATCTAGGCGGCCAATTGACCGGTCCCGAACGTGAAATAAAATGTTCACTGAACTCGCCTCTCAATAAGTCCATTGTTAAGCGTGCTGTGTGGCATGTAGCACCGTCTTGTTGAAACCACATGTCATGCAAGTCAAGCTCTTGCATTTTGGGCAAAAAAAAGTTGGATATCATCTAACGGTAGCGCTCACCATTCACAGTTACGTTACGATTCGCATTATCTTTGAAGAAGTACGGTCCAATGATGCCACCATCCCATAAACCGCACCAAACTGTGACTTTTTCTGCATGCATTGGTAGCTTTTGCAATGCTTCTGGCTGATCTTTACTTCAAAATCGACAATTCTGCTTATTAACGTACCCATTGAGCCAAAAATGAGCTTCGTCGCTGAACAAAATTTTTCGAAAATAAAGTGGATCTTCGGCCAACATTCCAAGAGCCTATTCACCAAAAATTCTACGTTGCTGTAGGTCGTTTGGCTTCAATTCTTGCACCAGCTGTATTTTGAAAGGCTTCACACCTAAATCCACGTTGTTGAGTAACAGAGGCCCAATTGCTGCGAACGGTGATGAATCGATGATTGATGGTCATCATTAACACTGGCCGAGAAAGCTGCGATATTTTCTTCACTACGCACTCTACGTAAGCGTTTTTGTGGTTTAATGTCCAACAATGTAAATTTGGTGCGAAATTTAGCCACAATAGCGCGAATAGCCGCTTCAGTGGGTCGATTAAACTGACCATAAAATGGAAGAAGCGCGCTATGAACTTTCTTAACCCTTATGTGAGTGATAAAAAAAACACCTTCTCCAGAGTGACAGGGGTACCCGGGTACCCACATACAAATTGTATGAAATTTGGATATTTATTTTCATCGTACTGTACGTAAAATCGATATAAAATGGAACTTTTATGTTTTGTGGCTTTTTTTTTATAGATTTTACGTACACTACGATGAGAAATATATCCAAAATTCATAGAATTTGTATGTGGGTACCCGGGTACCCCTGTCACTCTAGAGAATGTGTTTTTTTGTCCTTCACATAAGGGTTAATTATCAGCGCTCAAATTTATTTTTTATCTTCCCAAGAAAATTGGGACATTTTTCGAAGAATTAAGCTTCAGAAAATGTTATACTACAAAAAAAAAAAAAAATTTTCATTTAGTTTTATTTATTTTACTTTGGGGTACCCGGGTACCCTGTCTCAAGAAGATGCCTGGTACGATGATGAATGTCACAATGCCACGAGAGAGACGGTTGCTGCATACAGGGCGAAACTGCAGCCAATGGCAACGCGAGCTGTTCGTGTACGGCACAGGGAGAAGAGACGAGAGGCAACTCGTCTTTTTAGACGAAAAAAGAAGGAGCTGAAGAAGAGGCAGGATGAGTGCACAGAGTTGCTCCGAAGCAGAGGGGAAGCCCGAATATTCTACAAGAGAGTTAAGGCGATAATGCGTGGAACAGGGTTACCCTCCTGCAAGGACAGCGATGGTCAGCTAGTGACGGACCCGGATAACGTTCTGAGGATATGGAGAAATCATTTTAAAAATTTATTGGATGCAGACACCACTCCTGAAGACCCCGCTCCAATCCATGACGATTGTGTTTACTGTCCGCCTCCGAGCCAGAGCGAGATACGTGTGGCAATCTCCCGCATTCAAAACAACAAAACTGCTGGAGCCGATGGTCTCCCTTCTGAATTGTTTAAGGCTGGCGGGAAGGAGCTGATTAGGAGCATGCATCAGCTCATGGAGAACATCTGGCAAGAGGAGAGCATGCCCGGGGATTGGAGTCTCAGTCTGTTATGTCCCATATACAAGAAAGGAGATCGTAGTGATAGTAAGAACTACCGTGGAATAAGCCTATTACCAATTGCGTACAATGTCCTTTTAAGCATATTGTGTGTATGTCTAAAGCCAATTGTAGAAAAACTAATTCGACCATATCAGTGCGGCTTTTGACCTGGCAAATCTACGACGGATCAAATATTCACCTTACGACAAATCCTGGAAAAAACCCATGAAAAGCAGATCTACACCTACCACCTCTTTGTCGACTACAAAGTTGCCTTCGACTCTCCGATAAGGAATAGGCTTTATGAGGCCATGTCTGAGTTTGGTATTCCTGCAAAGCTGATTCGACTTTGCAAATATACCTTGGACAACACCAAATCCTCGGTTAAGATTGGTAAGGATCAGTCTGAACCATTCAACACGGAAAGAGGTCTTAGGCAGGGCGATAGCCTGTCCTGTACACTATTTAATATAGTTATGGAGAAGGTGATGAGAAAGGCTGGTGTCAACATGTCTGGCACCATATTCCACAAAAGCCACATGCCACTAGCCTATGCCGATGATATAGACATCATTGGCCGAAATCTGCGGGATGTTACTGCAGTTTTCTCATCACTAGAAAAGGAGTCAGCAAAAATGGGTTTAGCGGTCAACGAGGACAAAACAAAAATAATGATTTCGACGAACAAAGAGTCCTCTCGATGGGGTCGCATCGTGAACGTTGACAATTATTGTTTTGAGGTAGTCGACGCATTTACCTACCTCGGATCTTCCGTCAACCAGAAAAATAATGTCAGCCAAGAAATTAAACGGAGAATAGTGCTAGCCAATAGATGTTTCTACGGACTTCGGCAGCACTTTAGTAACACCACCTTCTCTCGGAATACTAAGAAACAGCTATACCAGGTGCTTATCTTACCTGTTCTGTTGTATGCTGCCGAATCATGGGTGCTTACTACAACGGGCATTCAAAACCTGGGAGTATTCGAGAGAAAAGTACTCCGAAAAATATATGGACCTATCTGTGTCGAAGGCGAGTTTCTCCATCGGATGAACCATGGGCTCTATGAGCTTTACCACGACATCTACGTAGCTAAAAGAGTCAGAATCCAACGACTTCGATGGCTGGGACATGTTGCCAGGATGGATGTAAATGCTCCAGCGAGAAAGGTGTTTGAAGGCGAACCTGAAGGACGGCGCAGAGCAGGAAGACCCAAACTCCGTTGGAATTACCAAGTGGTAGGCGATGTGCCATCACCTAGTAGGACTAACTGGAGAACACACGCAGAAGACCGAAGCGTGTGGAATTCTTTATTACTTCAGGCCTCAAATTTATGAACTACGTTTCGTAAATTGTAATTGGCCACTTAAGTAAGTAAGTAACACGGTTAAAACTCGGTATACCGTACGGAATATATCTTTTGTGTCTTAAGCAAAGTTGTAGATATTGAATAGAAGAAAAAATGCGGAACAGTGCCTTCAAAATCGCACAAATGCCAATTTTTACCATTTTTCAACTTGTTTGCTCAATAACTGGATTACAAATCCACAAATTTAGGTTGCAATCGTAGGGATAGACGGTTCACCCCAAAGAGTCGGTTTGTATGGGAGGTGGGAGTCTTTCCATATTACTCAAATCAAACCATAACCTCCGCATATAGAATAAAAGCATGCATATAAATTTTTCGATAGCTCGTAAACTACTGCTGTAATTGCAGGAACAGACAGACAGGCACTCTCAAAAAGCAGGTGTTTGTATATGTGGTGGGATTATTTTTAGCCCGATCATGCTCATCAGACTGCAGAGACAGTCTTAAAAAAAATGGGGAAATTTTTATATGAATAGTTTTTGACCAATATGGCTCATCTTAAAAATCAAACTCCTTTTAGAAAATTTAAGCTTGCATAAACAATTTCAGCCAGTACCTCTTAAACTATGGCTATAATACCTTTTCACTTATCATGATATACTTACCCGAATATACATATGTACGTTACCTTTGCCATTATTATTATTTTAAATAAAAACATTTGTATTATAAATGTTTTATGTATTTTTTATATACAATATATTTCTTTCTGATTCTATGAATTTATTTTCTGACATTATTTTTTACTCATAAACATTTATTTTGTTATTATCATTTATTTTAATTGTTGGTTTTAACGAATTTTTATTGTTATTACTGGTAATTATTTTTAATATTCTTTTCCTGTTTGGTTCGTTTGATTTCCTATAAATACTCTCATTTTATTATTGATTGGTTTAGGTTTTTTTCAGTTTCCTTGATTTTATCATATATTTTTTTAACAATATATAAACAATTTGTTAGTTGCTTTTATTCTTTTGCTCTTTTTTTTTTGTTTGTGGTGAGAGACATTTACCTAATGAGAGGAGGTGACAGAAATGCGATTGAGATGTGTAAAAGTTGCAGGGCATATTCAAAGGAGATAGAGAGAGTGAGTGTGAGTGTGAGACCGATTGAATATTAACCGAACAGTCTGGACATTTAAAAAAGACTTAACATTTACTTTTGGATATTCAATTTGTTTAGCCTATTTGTTGTTACCAATTTAAACATGTTTTTTCGATTTCTATTCTATTTATTTTCATTTGAAAATATTTTTATTTGTTTAACTTGTGTCTGTGACATTTATGCATTTGTTCTGGGGTAGGATGACATTTATCAGTTGTGATCTACTTTTATATATTTCTGCATTCTGCGATTTTGATAAATCTATGTAGTTTTGATTTTTTTTTTCTATTTTGTTGTTGTTTGTTTGAGAGTGTGTTGTTTATTATTTTCGTTTTATTGGGTTTTTAGTATTGATGTCTGCTAAATTTCTTACTATTCATCTCATACTCCCCATTAACCATCGTAATCACTGTTGCAATTACACTATGCAACGTAATGTAAAAATTTCGGCATATTTTTGATGCATTTTTGATTCCGAAACAACAATAGTTGAAATTTTCCTTTCTATGGTAAAGTTAAGACCGTGACCAATCAATTCGACTCCGTGCGCAGCATATAGGCCACGAAAACATTGTAGTGATTATAAACACAAAAGCCCAATGAGCCACGCCTTCAAAATAATCCTAAGAGTTTGAGAAAAAGTCGAAAATAATAATGGGCGTGTCTTAGTTTTTAAAGAAGGAATGGACGCTAGCGAAACCCTTTTTTTGTACGAATATTAGTTTAGAAATGCAGAAATGCTCAGAAGGACGTTTCTTATGCTGATCGAAATTTGTAGGTCCACTGTAGGATCCTATATTGGCATCAAACAGCTCAAGTTAATGTTGAGGGAGAGTATTCAAATACCTAAAGGAGTCAGACTAGTCTTTAACAGTCCCCAAAAATATTTAATATCTATGTCGAAAAAAATTTCAGGAGTCGATCATCAACGTATTAAAACAATATTAGAAATGCTGATGAAACTACTTTACTGGTAGAAAGTATGTCAGTGATTCACATGAATCAAATCCACAATAATAGTAGATCCAATAATTCATATATGTAATTATAAGGAGGATAGGGGGATTTTCTAGTTTGAATTTTCTAATCGTTATTCACTTGGGAATAAACAGAATTTCTATTTAAATATCCCCCAAGTATCTTACAACGTCCGATGCATTACGTGTTCCCCGGGAAATGCCACAGAAAATCAGTTCCAGCTTTGGCAGGCCCAAGAAACTAGGATCAGGCGCGGTGGCCTAATAAGCCACTCTCTTTAAATAAAAAAACTGTTTTAAAAACACGAAGAAAAGGAAAAACAAAAACCCTCAAAATGTTGACAAACCTCGAATATGATTTAAGGATATGCACCTGGAATGTCCGAACTCTCTACAGAGATGGTGGTTTTATGCAATTGGCGGATGTCCTCGACAGATACAAGGCTGACATCGCCATACAGAACAGGAACGAAAGAACTGTGACATCTTTTACAGCTGTCATACATAAAGACACGAATTTGGATGAGGATTCTTAGTCGGCAACTGACTTTGACCTCTGGTCTCGTGGATGAACCACGTTCGTAAGTTGTAATGGGCTACTTAAGCAAATAGGAAGGAAACAACACTTCCGACAACAGATTCAGAATGGTTAGCTTCGCGTCAGCACGAAACAGGATAGTGAGTGGAATCGGATTCCCGCATAAAGACATCCCCTGATCAAAAGACAAGAAACCAGAATGATCACGTAGTAACCGATAGCCAATGTCTACTCCAACCATCTCTCCCAATTACTTCAAACAGACCCCCTAATTCGGATGTTCCCTATATACAGTGGCAGCATATTGTGATTTCTATGACCACTGACGCTACGACCGTACTGGGTTGTAAAAAACCACCATGGTACGATGATAATTGTCGCATAATGCCTAAGGATTCGGATGCTGCATGCAAAGCAAACTGCAGCTAATGGCAACGCTTGCAGCGGTGACTGAACGATAAAATGAAGGAGGGAGATGAAACACCTCTTTAGGCAAAAAAAGGTTTATGAAAAATAGAGAGAGCATAAATATCAAACAGTACAGGGATAGAGGTGAACCCGAATATTCTACCAAAAGGGAAAGAGCAAATATTGTGGATCACGGATTCTCACCTGTATGGATGGATATGGTAATCAGGTTACGAACACGTAGAGTGTGTTGCAAAAATGGGGGAAACACTTTCGTATTCTGCTCGTTCACAAAGGCAGTAACAGAGTAGATTGTCCACTACGTCAAACAAACAACAAAGCTGTTGTAGCCGATGCACTGTCGACAGAGCCTTTTAAGGCCGGCGGCGATGAGCTTGCAGCGTGCATGTACCAATTCATAAACACGATTTAGGTAAAAGAAAGCATTCCCAGTGATTGGAATCTGAGTGTTCTATGCCCTATGCTTAAGAAAGGCCATCGAAGTATGTGTCCCAACATTCAACGCCTACAAGGACATGTCTAGTGTGTGATTTGAAAGACTAAAGCCCATAAAGACCTGATTGGAACTTATCAGTGTGGCTGTAGACTTGTTAAAACCACGGCCGACCAGAATTTCACACTGAGACAAAACCTTCAGACCCAAGAAAAGCAGTTCGATACCTACCATCTGTTTATCGATTATAAATCTACATTCGACAGTCCGATACGAAAGAAATTATTAAAGTTATGGCTGAGTTTGGTATCCCTGCGAAGCTGACACGACTTCGCAGAATGACACTTACTGACACTAAGTCTTCAGTGAAAATAGGCAAAAATCTGACAGAGCCATTTTCAACAAGCGACGCTTTATTCAAGCCGATAGTCTGTCATGCGATCTCTTTAACATCATAAAGAAATACGGCTGGTACCATCTTATAATCACATGCTGCTCGCGTATGTCGATAATATAAATATAATTGGCCGAGGACTGCGGGATGTTACTGCGGCCTTTTTAAGCTTTGGAAAGCAGTCGGCGGAAGTAGGCCCGATGATAAATAAGGACAAATCTAAGTTATTTGTGACAAAGAGTCTACTCGTTTAGGATGCTGTGTGACAACTATCTCTTTGAGGTGGTAGGTGATTTTGTCTACCTTGACGTCACCTTAAAAAAAATAATAATGTCAAACTGGAAATCAAGTCACGAGTGACTAAGCAAGCGATTTAATGACAAATCCCTTTTTTCGGCTTACAAAGGTCTAACTCTACCAGACACTGATCCTACCTGTCTTGCTTTACAGCGCAGAATTCTGCGTAATGACACAAGCGGATCAATCTGTCTAGGAGTCTTTGAGAGAATAATACTTTGCAAAATATTTGGACCCATCGTCGTTAACGGCGAATACCGTCGTCGAATGAACCATGAGCTGTATGCGCGTTCAAATAGACCGAATGTGTTGGACTGGACACTTCGACAATAAATTCTTGTGCGGCGCAGGAGGGGATAACCACAACTTCGTTGAATGGACCGTTTGCAAAAACTGTTATATTAGCTTGGTGTGACGAACTATCTATAGACCGCAAAATACCGAAGCGCTTTGAATTGTTAAATACGAAGTTTAATTTAACACAAATATATGGCGATTTGATCAAATTTTGCCTTTGGATGTATAAAAAATGGTTTGGTATTAAAGATAATATAAGAATTTAGGCAAAACTAACTTATTTGAGAAAAGACAAACTTGATATAAAAAAAGGAAAAAAAATAACATCAAAACTTCAAAGCAATCGGTGCAGAGACTTTTTTCACGATAGAGAAAAAGTGAGACAGTATTTCTTAATGCTTTTTCATGCCCTTGACCATGGCGTGGGATTTTTGACATTTGCAAAAATTGCAAAAAGTTATAAGTCTACTGTAAACGAATGGTTTAGGCGCAGTGACAATTTTTTTTAATTTGCCTGTTCAAGAGGCTAAATATATATAATATTTTTTTTGATAATTTTCTCAGTCCCTCAAAATATGCACTACAATGTGTTACAGTTGTCAGCAAATGTATTCGTAACTGAATGTTCAGGATATGGCGAAGTATTAACAAATTTGCAGAGACTGACTGTTTTGAATCAAACATTGCTACGCGTAGATATCTATTTAGATATTGTTGGTTTCATCCTAGTGGTTAATGGAGAGCAGGATGATTTAAATACAATTCATGTTAACATACACTGTAGCTCATTATGTTATTCTATTTGTATTACAGTTTCGAAATTCTTTCGAGTTTTATATTGATATTTCAGGGATGACCTTCATCATTTGAAGTATTGTAGTTTTCGTTTATTTGCTGTATTCATTTTTAGTTTCTTATCAAATTTACACATTTATACGTAACATTTCTAAATTCATCTTTTTGTCTTAGATATTTACACCGGATTTGTTTTTCATTAGTAATGAGAGATGAAATCGATGATTGAATGAAACAATTTCCAAACGAATTATACTTGTATAATATTAATTAAGGCTGTGGAATGAAATTATGAAAACTAATAGGTAGTTGTTAATATTTTATGTAATAAACTTAATTGGATCAAGTGTGATATTTGTTTTAACATGACTTACTAGTTAAACAACAGATATGTTCTTTGTACGAGTGTTATATTTCTTATATAGACGATTAGTCATTAACTCAGTTTCAATGTTTAATACAAAGTAAATGCCAAACTTAAATTGAATTGTAATGTAACACATAAGTTTGATTAATCAGTTTATGTAACTATGCAATTTGTTTGTATTTACTTGTAAGTACAACCCATTTTATTTATTTTGGTATGAATTATTTTGGTTTTTGTAATACTTTAAATACAGTAGTAGTTGTTGTTGTTTTTTATGTGAAAGTAAACCGTGTCCATGAACTGTTGTTCCTTTCACCCTCACTGGTGAGCTGGCAGAATTTCCATTACTGTAACTGGTCGCAGGATATTGAGAGTGGATTATAAATGAAATGTTAAAAGTCATCCAACTGCAATGTTTTACTAAGAAACTAATTATGTGAAATGGTACTACAAAGGGAGCGCTATGCGCTGTAAAGGCTATGATTTGTAAAGGTCTGCGAAAATTGTAGTTACAAGTTGTAAAGTGGACGTCATCTTAACTTGGGATTGTTTTTTGTTAACTTCAATCTTCTAACTCGGCAAATTTGTTCTAAATGGCTCATTCATACAAATTAGCCAAAGTCTTGAAGAAGATATGGGAACTAAAACGAACATAATATTTAATATGCTGTCGTTTCTGGGGTCTCTAAAAAGTAACTTTTGTAAAGTAAAGTAGCTTCCCAGTAGAAAGTAATACTACTTGAATACTACGTTATTCTCTACAGAAACTGAACTAGTACACATTTCATATAAAAACAACTATCTATATGTTCTAGGCTTGGGGGAAAGTTTTCCTGTTGTATAACTATAGAACTAGTTAAGAACTAGTTTGAACTAGTTTAAACTAGAATTTGATTTTGAAATAATATCAACATATTTCACTGGGTTAATACAACATTTTACATCCCATAACAAAACATAATTATAAAGCTGCATTCGACAGTCCGATATGGCAGTAACTACTAGATGCCGTGACTGAATTTGGTATCTCTGTTAAACTGATACGACTTTGCAGGATAACACTGACAGACACGAAGGCTTCAGTGCAGAACAAATTTGATGGATCCTTTTTTAATCAAACGAGGCCTTAATCACGGCGATGGTCTGTCATGCCATATCTTTTACATCCTAATGGAGATGGTCAAGCAGAATGCTGCAGTACACACGACTGGCACAAATAAAAGTCACATGTCGCCCTCATACACCGATAGGAAAGATATTATTGACCAAGGACTCCGGGGCGTATTCCAGTTATTGGAAGGAGCCGATATTTATTATCACCAAATTATTTGTTTCAACGAAAAACTAGTATATTTTTGTATACTATATGGATGAAACCGCTAATGTCCGACAAGTCTTGGAAGTATGCTTGATCCGCAGAGCAGGATGAGGCGATCAAAATTTCGTTTGATCAACCAGGTTAAGGAATCGTTAACCGCGGATAAAATAATCATAAAATTGGAAGGGAAGATGCTCTTGGTTCAGATATTGACTCGGATCATCACTTAAAACGCTCGTAATCGAACGCAATGGAAGCTAGACATAACAAAGCTACATAGCACCAAGACAACCAAAGCCTACTCCAACCAACTCTCTCAATTACTTCAAACAAACTCCTAATGTGGATGTTCCCTGGTACGATTAGGAATATCGGATACTGTATACAAGGCAAAACTACAGCCAATGGCAACTCGTGCTGTGACGGAGCGTTAAAAGAGAAGAGGAGAGAGATGCAACGCCTGTTCAGGCGGAAGTAGCATCTGTGGAAGAAAAGAAAGAGGCAGGATATCGAAAACTGTAGGGATGGATGTTAAGACCGAAAGTTCTACTAAAAGGTAAAAAGCAAAGGTTGTGGAATAGGGATCCTCACTTGTAAGGACAGAGACGGAAATCTGCTCTGGGACACTCAGAGTGTTCTACAAATATGGAGGGAACACTTTCGTCCTCGACGACAGAGTAGATTGTCCACCACCGATCCAAAACGAGATCAGCACGGCGATCGCAAGGCTTAAAAATAATAAAGCTGTGGAAGCCGATGGACTGCCGGCAGAGCTTTCTAAGGTGTGATACGACTCGAAGCTGATACGACTTTGCGGAATGACACTATTACCATATTTAATAAAATGCACATGCTGCTTGCGTATGCCGATGATATAGATATAATTGGCCTAGGGCTGCTGGATGTTATTGTGGCCTTTCCAAACATTGTGAAACAGTCGTACGCCGATGGGATAGATATTATTGACCAAAGACTCCGGGGTCTTAATGCAGTTATTTCAGGCATTGGGAAGCAGTGGGTCTCTTGATAAATGAGGTCAAAACGTTGTTATTTATTTCAACGAACAACTAGTATACTTTTGTGGTATACTAGGACCGATCACCGTTACCAGAGAATCGCGAGTGGTATCGGCGGCATCGGCGTATTCACGCGCGTCGGCATAGAGCGAATGAACAACATAGAGCTTATATTGTACATATGGATGAAAACACTAATGCTCGACGTATGCTTGTTTCTCAGAGCAGAATGAGACGATCAAAATTTCGTTTGATCGACCAGGTTAAGTAGTCGTTAACCGAGGATAAAAAAACCGTAGTCACTACCTAAGATGTTCCATCAGGATTGGTGGAGCAACCGTAGACAACTATTGTGCAATTGCAGGATAAACTTCAACCATGCCTAGCGATTGGTAGGGTTTGAATGAGTCTAAAGCTTTACTCTTAGTAATCAAGTAAATTTTCATGTGATTGAAATATTATACTCCTCCGTCAATGCTTGTTTAACAGTATTTTCTCTCTTTCATCGCGCATGGCTTTACAAGAAGTGAAGTTTTCTTTCCCAAAAGACCGTAGGGCTCTCTAATTACAGTCGAGTTCGTTTATAGCGATCTCCAAGGGACGATGCATTTAAGTACGTTATATGCGAAGTTCCTTTTATTAAAGTATATTTAAGGGAGAGCTTTGAGGATGATCTTCAATGACTGTTTGTAAAGAGGGATATTTATCTAATAATGCCTAGATAGAACCTAGGTTTACTTGGTGAAAAATAAAAAACTAAATATAAAATTTTTCGAAAAGCGATTCGTTACAGTGAATGATGTTTGCTGTTGGTTGACCTATAAACATTACATTATCCATTGAAGATTTCTCTGCCGAGAAATATCCTAAATAAAGGATGTAACTTTAAATACTACTTCTCAGTATCCTTTTATTACTTATACTTGTTTTATTTTTAATTGGTTTAGTAATATACACACTCTCGTACACGATTTTACTAATATTATTGTTACTTTTCCTCACGTTATCTATTCAATAGAATTTTGTTTTTTTTTTCATTTGTTTGATTTTACCTTCAACACATCTGCAATACTTATATTCATATGATTTTGTTTTACATTAAAACCCTGTATTATTTTATTCATTACACAAGTGTTGCCATATTAACACACACGTACATATATATTGTGGTAATAACATTTTAACGGATTCATGTCACCATTTTGCGTTTGCGCTTCATTCGCTTCATTACCAACTAATTTTCTAGGTCTAACATAGATCTGGCAAAGTGCAGGTTTGGTGATTTTGGTTTACTCAGGTTTTAGTCTATCGCTTTAGTTTCACACTTAAATGTGTGGAGTTTTCTTGCTAATCATTTCTACAGTTTGTGAGTTTATTGCAAACCTTTTGGATTTCATAAAATAAATTGTTTTGTAAAACTAAAACTCATTAAACAAAAATATAGAAAAAATAAAATTTAAATGAATTTTGTTATTATGTGCTATGTAGAATTGTATTCAGATATTGGATTCGTGGTTTCGTAACTTCGTAAATGTAGTTTTGAAACATTATTAAGTTTTTAATAATAGGCGATAAAGCATATTGGTAAATGTGATTTGTGTTTGTATGAAGTTTTTTCGTTTGCTAATTTGTATTTGATTTATTAGTACCCGATTAGAGGGTAAATAATATTATGTTTAGTAGTGGTGCATCATGAAACCAGTTGTAGTTCTAATTGGGATTGCTTAGTTTCTTGATCGTTTTACAAAAGTTGTGTTTTGTTTTTTGGGAACTTTGTTTTTTCTAAATTTTTGTGAGTGCAAGAAGATGTGATATATATTATATAGTGTGATTTGTTTGTATATGAATGTGTTACTAGTTCTATATACAATACATTTTTTTAAGATACCTATATCTATTTAATACAAAAATATAAATTTAAATAAATTTTGCAGCTGTGGAATTATATATTTAAGTATTTGGTTGTTTTCTAATGATTTTGTTTACTAAGAGAGTTTAGCCATGTATTTCTAAAATAAGCATAAATATTTTTAGTATAAATCAGTAACAATATAATGATGTCTGCGAAGAATTAGGTTTTATAACATTATGTGGAATTAAATTTTACGGCATACCTTTAATCGAAAAGAAAATTTGCACAAGTCGGTTTCAGTCGAAAGATTCAAATTATGTTAAGTGTTTTGGCAATAGAAAATATTATATATATTAGAGCGACTCAGTTTGTATGGAGTCAAAAAAAGTATCTTTGCTCCACCCCACAAAATGTACCTTGGCTTGTTTTACGATGAATTTTAAAAAGTTTCGTGCCCAGGATTAAGATCCAGTTTTCAGAGATTTTTCATATTTTTCTAAATACAACATGTGCAATATTAGTATCATAAGAAAAAGATTTTAGAGCCGCATTCAACGGTATGAAAATCATGCCCACAAATGTCCTGACAAAGCCTTTTTTTCAGCGATATTTTGCAAAAAAATACGGATTATTAAGTTTTTAGTAGCGAAATTTTTCTGAATTAAATGCTTTTTAATCCGCCAGAAACGAAATTCATATTTAGACAAGGTATTTTTTTTTTTAATTACACCTTGTCACAAAAAAAAAACTAATTGTATTTACTTGAAGAATTATTTAGTTGACGATTTAGGTCTTGACGTGGAGATCAGAAACCTATATTAAGGATGTACAGTATACACTAAAAATTAGATGTTGGGGAAAAAAGCTGAAACACGTGTTTACTTAAATCGACTAAGGATAAATATATGTCAATCTGACATTTAATTCAGAAAAATGTCGCTACGACAAACTTAAAAATCCATATTTTTTTTTACTGCATATTCCTTAAAAAATGACTTGTAAGGACAGTTGTGGGCAAGTTTTTCACACCATTGGATGCGTCTTTAAAAACTTTTTCCTATGACAGTAATATTGCGCATACAGCCTTTAGTTAAATATCAATAATCTTTGAAAAACTCAAATGGTCCAGTTCACTGGATCTTAATCCTAGGCACGAAATATTTAGGGATTCATTATAAAACAAACTAAGATACATTTTGGGGGGTGGACCAAAGATACTTCTTGGTGAGTCGATCTAATATATATATATGTTCCATTGAATAGCTTTTTGATTTAACTTTGACTTTTTTAATATAAATATTTCATATAGATTTAAATATAGTGACATGAGGTCAGTGCTCAGAAACTAAATTTACATTTTATGCGAAATGATAGGATTGAAAAGCCAATTTAAAAGTTTACACAAAAACAACTGAGTACGACTTTATCAAAACTTTTTTACAATTACAATTAAAATTACATAACCGGCCATCTGAGTCAACAAAAATAAGCATTTAGTGCGATATTTCAAAAGAAAAAAAAAACGACTTAGCACAATTTTACTTAAACGGATACGTTAGCAACCAAAACTGCCGCATTTTGGTGTGGTTTTTAGTCTGGCGTAGTCGCTTTTGCGGTGAACGTTATCGTGGTATGATAACCAACATTTTATGACCTGGATTAGATGCAATGGACACGGACCGAGTATGCACCCTTGCATACAAATACACATAAGAAGAAATGTAATTTGTTGGTTATGAAACAAAATCAATTACACATGCTTTATCAAACATAATAAATATTCCCAGCATACTATGATTAAACATCTTATCGTCTAAATCGACCGTAAATAAAATAAACACACTGCATCTTCATAGTGTCACTTGTATGCCGATGTCGCAAGCAGAGGAATCAGTGCATGTATACAAAAATTCTGCTGTTGCGCACATGCGCACGGTGCCACAGCTTACGAAACAAAGATTTGCGAACGAAGTCTCCGAGACGCATTATCACAAGAAACAACACCAACGTCAAATGGCTGCCGAAATCTTGCGATTTGACACCATAAGTCTTCTTATTCAGCGGCTAATTGAGTTGCACAACCGATCCTACGCATACAACAATATGATCTGCTTATGTGCGGTCGCACAAGAAGCATCAGCGCTATCGAATTGTACACGGTGAAAATTTTATGTTCTCCCAACAATCGTGCAACATTGTTTCTCTGTCTGTACTTGTATCTGATTTTGTCTTGAATGCGAAACAAGCGTTTGTGGTGTTGCTTTCACAACACTTAAGCATATACTGAAGTTACGTACAGACAGTTTTCAGAACTTACAAGGTTGTCAGATCTGCCAATGAATGTACTGACAAAAAGAAACTGTTTGGAATAGGTAAATTGTCTGTTCAAACGATTGTAAGGAAACCTTGAAATTTCATTGCCAGGCAACTGTCAGGCAATAAATTTATCTGCCGACAAATATTGGCAGTTCACCCTTTTGGCGGATTGTAACATGAGAAAAATTTTCAGTATATTTGCTAAATCTATTGTTTGTTTTCATATATTTATGGACAGTATTCCCAATATAAATAATTCTCTTATAATATTGACATCGTCAGAAGTATTAACTTTGCACATCTGAAAATAAAAGTGTCTGACAATTAGCTTACACTAATCAGAAAATGTCTACGTAATGTGTTCACATTATTGTCAGATATCTGACAATTCTTTTTCTGACAACGTTTCAAGACAAAAATTTTAAGTTCTGATAATTTTTCTTTGCAAGATCTAACAATCTTCGTAAATAGCTTAAATATTTGGAATGAAGTAAAACTTTCGAGTACGTGTGAATTGCCGATCGTATCTATGTACATAAAAAACGATTGTAGCCAGTTAGCGATGCAATGGGATGCCTAACACTGGTATATACCAATAAGCACTAGGTAATTTCAGAGCTAAAACATATTATAAATCATATAAATTAAGGACTATGACAAAAAATTAATAAAAACGAGCCAAAGAAAGAATAGAATAAAAAACATGAAGAAAATACAAATATTTTAACGGATTTTTGTGGGTTTCATTAACAATAGAAAATCTGCGATGATATTGAATCACAGTGGATTTTGATAACATTTCGTACTTAGTACGTTTACACGAAAATACATATTTTAATATTACTGGTCTACACAAATTGTTACAGAGTTTTGTTTTCTAATAATAACAGTTTTGCTTAATAATAAAGTTTTGTCCTTTAATTTTAAAACTGACCCTGGTTTGTTAACATGAAACAGTTAACAGTAACAATTTATTGAAAAAGCTTACAGCTTACATTCGTCACAACACACAAAAACTTTTCGACTGCGACTGCCATCTCCTCAGCATACGTGATCTAGTTCAGTTTTACATTAAAAAATATATTTTATGTAAACGAACTTATTAAGAGCCTTTAATTTAACAATAACACAGAATTAGGTTAAAGTTCATAAACTTTTTCTCTGCTTCATTATTTTAAACTTACCAGATAATTAAGCAGTGATTATAGAAAAATACTAAACTGCAATGTTTTCATTATGTCCCGGGTCAGCTGTGACAAAACGTGTATTTATAAAGTCTTAAAATTAATAAAACAATTATGGCCTAGGACGATTAAATATAAATTTCAATAATTACTTGTCAAAAACCACTGCAGTTGATACACGATACATTGCCGTTAGAAATGATCTTGTTTATCAATAATAAATGATTGAAAAAAATTCAGGGACCATAACCCTTAAAACTTTTATTTATAAAAGTGAATCCAATTTTTATAATGTAAGTGAATAATTTCATTCGACGATAAGATTAGTTTAATACGTATTGCGAGTTTTTCAGACTTTTGGAAATAAATGACAAAAATAATGACAGTGAGTTTCCTAAAACACAAGGGAAAATCAGCCTGATACTTTTGTTTTTTAATCTGACGATATATAAAAATCAATTGTTACTTAATAAAAAACATTTTGCTTCAATCGATATTATACTCATTTTCAGTTAATTTAACTTACACAGAACTACACATGGCGATAGCAAACGATGTTTTTATACCATCACCCTTAGGGATGAGGGTATATATCATTTGATACGACCCAAAAGTGTAACACATAGAAGGAGTCACTTTAGACCCTAGGTTTCTTTGAACCAAATTCGATTCATGACTTTTTAAGTCGTTTTAGCCATGTACTTAAGTCTGTCTGGCTGTCCGGCTGGTTAGCACGATAACTTTCGAAAGACGTAACCAAATGTTTTGAAATTTTCCACGAGTTATTATTTCCTGAAAACTGGCCCCGCTCCTTCTGGTACCTCCCATACAAATACTTCATTCTGCCCACTTTAGAAATCGAGTAATAATATCAATACACCCAACGGGATCGTACCCAAATTCTGTATTTGGTAAAGCTATAACAGGATAAAGTTTTGGAAAAAATTTTGAAAACCTAGCCACGCCCCTTCTGGTACCATCCATACAAATCTACCTTTCCGCCTACTTTAGAGATGGAAGAATAATTTCAATAAATCCAACGCGATCGTACCCAAATTCTGTATTTGATAAAGTTATAGCAGGATACAGTTTTGAGAAAAAAACTGGAAGTCTAGCCACGTCCCATCTGGTACCGCCCATTTTAGAAATCGATTAATATTATTAATAGATCTAACGCGATCATGCCCAAATTCTGTATTTAGTTAAACTATAACAGGATAAAGTTTTGGAAAAAAAATTGGAAGTCTAGCCACGCCCCTTTTTGTACCTCCCATACAAATGTATCTTTCCCACCACTTTAAATATGGAGTAATAATATCAATAAATCCAACGCGATCGTACCCAAATTCTTTTATTAGTAAATCTATAGCAGGATAGAGTTTTTGAGAAAAAATTGGAAGTCTAGCCACGCCCCATCTGGTACCTCCCATACACCTATGGTACCGCCCACTATAGAAATCGATTAATATTGTAAAAAGAACTAATGCGATCGTGCCCAAATTCTGTATTTAGTAAAGTTCAAGCAGGAAATAGTTTTAGTGAAGAAATCTGGAGGTTTAGACACGCCCTTTCTGGTACCTCCCATACAAATGAACCACTTTTCCCACTTTAGAGATAGAGTAATAATATAAATACACTCGACACGATCGTGCCCAAATTCAGTATTTTGCTAAGTTATAACAGGATAAAGTTTTGGAGAAAAAAATTGGAAGTCTAGCGACGCCCTTTATGGTACCTCCCACGCAAATGTCCCTTTTCGCCCACTTTAGAGATGGAGTAATAATATCAATACACATAACGCGATCGTGCCCAAATTCTGTATTTAGAAAAGCTATAACAGGATACAGTTTTGGAGAAATTATCTGGAAGTCTAGACACTCGCCTTCTGGTACCTCCCATACATATGTACTGTAATAATATCAGTATAATAGAAAATTTTGTGTTGTACTGAGGGTGATGGTATATGTAAGTCGGGTTGCCCGACTGAAACTTTCTTACTGGTTATACTTTCTTCTGGTAATATTTATTCGTTAAGGATCAATAGATACTAAAGTAAACATAGGACTAAGATGGAATTTCATTTTTTTATATGTAAGCCTAATGTATTTGTTATTATTTAGGCTCTGCTTGTCCTCTAACCGGTTGTTTGTAAATTTTGATGACTCTTCTTACACCTTTCACCCGATTTACCCATATAACGGCCTAACATTTATTCGTTACATATAAAAATATTTCGTAAAAATTCCTATGAAAAATTTTACCAAATTTAACGGACGACAGGGCACCACCGTCCCAGGAAAATTTTTCAGAACTTGTTGCGAATGGTATTGATACTAGAATCGTTTCTTTTTTAATCGACTTTCTATTCTGTTTCTGGTTCTATATAACCGATTATGTACAACATGTTGCACCACAGATTCCGTAGAACAGAAAATGAATATTCGTATTCGAAATAAGTATTTTTTAGAGGGTAATTATTAAGAAAAACTCAAAAATCTGAGTTAAAATATATTTCGATCTAGCACCCAATTCAAAATCAATGAAATTTCAAAAAACAGCATATCTAATTCAGTTATGTAGCAATTCATTTCATAACAGGTTCCATGAGAACATGTTGGTTTTGGGACAATTTCAAACAAAAATAATATATTGTGCAACCGAAAGTGGAACTTGTTACTTATCAGTAAAAGCTCTTCTGTAATTGTTTCTTTGCAACAAAATATTTTGCTGGGGTACCACATAGTAACTCAAGGAAATCGTCACCAATTCAATTGAAAATTTATTAATGGTAATAAATACTTAAGTCATGGTCTGAGGTTGACGAAGTAATACTTATTAATCAAAAAATTAAAGGCGCTACAGGTAAAGTGCACCCCCACTTCTTAATTTTTATTTTCTTGATAACTTTTTATTCCCGACTGGAATGCTTATAGAACAAGTTTCAACAGTAACAAAAGAGACATTAAAAGATCAATAAGAGCAGCGTGGATTAAGTACTGCCAATCCATACTTGGTGTCAATGATACCGCCCGATTCAGAAGGGTTCGTTTTAAGGACTCAAAACGATTGGGTCTCATTCGTAGTACAGGTGCTGAAACACTGGAGCCCCTCATGGATACACACTGCTCGGGCTGTTTAGATGCGTATAATGCGGTTGGTAGTATAAGCCCACCCAACTATTTGAACTTGGATGTTGTGAATAATATGGTGGATGATGAATAGGTGAAGTGAGCATTAAGTACTGTTGAGCCCTACAAATCTCTGGTATAATATCTATCATGCTGCAGATCTCTGTGCATGATATAACTCCGATTTTGGTGGACATCTTCAAGACTTATATCCGGTTATATTGTGTTTCAGCGAAATGGAGGGAGGTTATGGTAGTTTTTATACCGGGCGGGTAAGCCCATTCACCCCTTCACAAAGGACTACTGACCAATTAGTCTCTATTCCTTTTCCGCAAGTTTTAAAATATTGATTGATCTCACACTCTGAGTATCTCTCAATACGCGTACATTGCAGGAAGATCAGTTCAGAGGGCTCTGCATGACGTGGAAGGCTTTACGGTACGCAAGCTAAATTTAGGTGACTTCACTCTAGCTCCCTTTATAGATATATAACACAGTGCAACAGTGAAAAAAACACCCGAACGTGACTATATAGGTTCGATAGTACAACCGGAGCTGAGTAAAACCCTAGCTCAGTTTGGCTAGATTGGCTACCAAAATTTTTTTTGGCCCTCGTAACTTTTTGAACTCCTTTGGATCCCTTGAAAAAAGGTGACATCAGTTTTTGGCCAACAGTTTATACAGTTTTTAATGTAGCTCTTTCGCTTCTTAAGCAAAGTTATAGCTAACAGTCCGCTTAAGAAATTGATATTATAAAACTTCCCAAAAAAATTAGACTTCCCTCGTTTATTTTCAAAAAATTTCGAAAAAATTCAAATTTTTCACTATTTTGAACATAAGTCTTAGGGAGTCCAGATTTTTTGCATTCTCTATTCAGTGAAATTGTAGTTTAGGTACCACCGAAAAACTTCTCTGAACAAACCCATGCAATCTGAACAAGTCTGAGATGTTAAATGGCTCTCAAAACACACTATCTACTTTAAACAAATCAGTTTCTAAGTGTTTTGGGCCATTGTGCAATGTTTTAACTGGCTATCTTTGCCAAAAACGTACTTATTGTATAAATCAGTTTATTGTCGCTGAGTATTTTTCTTTTGAATACAGACTAAGCTGTAATAGGCCGTTCATTAGCTGAAGTGAAGACCTAAAATAGTATGTGTTCACTTTTACCATATCTCTTATAAACGCCGAGATATTTGATGTAGAAATTGAAGTATTTATAGAAAAAATTATTAAAAATTTTGAAATTGGATTCCTAAGTAGTTTAATATGGCGATTATATATTTCAACTTTTTAAGGTTAATCAAGTTAAAATCTATATGTTCAAATAGTATATGTGTATATTATCAATATCTCTATCAATTCTCGAGATATCAGGTTTTAAAAAGCAAGCAATGACTACTGAACTTTTATTTTACCTGAATATCTATTGCGTCTGCTTACAAATTACACCGAAACCATTTATGTCCAATGGTTCTTTGAGGGGATTTTTTATTTTTATCATATAGATATTGATGTAGAGATATTGATAATATACACCAATTCTATTTGAGCATATAGTTTTTAACTTGATTAACCTTAAAAAGTTATATATATATCAACTTTTGCAATTATTGCCCATAATAATCTACATCGGAACCCAATTTCAAAATTTTTAATAAATTTTTCCACAAATAATCCAATTTCTACATTAAATATCTCGGCGTTTATAAGAGATATGGTAAAAGTGAACACATACTATTTTAGGTCTTTACTTCAGCTAATGAACGGCTTATTACTGCTTAGTCTGTATTCAAAAGAAAAATATCGAACCTATATAGTCACGTTCGGGTGTTTTTCAAAAAGTTTGATTTTGTGTCATGGTGTAATGTGACGTCATTTAGGAACACTTTGGAGAACATTAATGTACAATGCCTGCGGGTGAATTGGGTGGTTTATATGCTGGGATACCGCGTCGTCAACTCAAAACTTGGTGGAAGCTACTAGAGGAACATCAGAGGGAGGAGTCCCGTCCCCTCTTCTTTACCTGCTTGTGATAAACGGATTTCTTAAATCGTTCAATGAGGATGGTACGAAAATTTTGTCATATGCCAACGAGGTGGTCAGCATGATAGGTGGCAAATTTATATCAACGATGTGAAACCTTATGTATACTACCCCTTGGAAGCTTCGACGATGGGCCATGACCTGCGGTCTGTGGGTGAACTCCCAGAAAATGGAATTGCTAAGCCTCTCTTCCAGGCTCCTTACTGAATGCAGTGTTTTTCATGCTGAGGTACTGACCATTCATAAAGCGGCGGAGGCTATGTGGAATCGATTCTAACAGACGTATAAACATCTGTGTGGATAGCCAGGCTGCAATTAAAGCGATCAGTTCTAGATTAGGTCAATCAAAGTTGGTGAGTAACTGTAGTACGTCCGACTGACTAACGCCTCTGGATGTCCGCATCTGTTGAGTCCCAGGACATTGCGATATCCCTTGCAATTAATCCGCTGCCTTATTGACCAGAGGATGCTGTACTATGCCTGATCATGTCTCTCTGGAATTTAGAGAAGGATTGGACGTTGAAAACAGCCCGCAGATGTTGTATGTCCAGAATCGACAGTTTCTAACTGGCCACTGTAATATCAGGCTGCTGATAGGCAAATGGGATATGTATCTTCTATGTTCCTTTTAGCCCGTAGAAGACTTAGGTACTTAAGGTAAGGTTATATAGAACACTAATAGTCTTTCTCTTCAGTCGGTGTAGGCAATTTAATATGTTTGATGATGGGAGTTTACACGATTTTCTATTCCTTTTCTATCTATCTATATTTAATTAACTGACAATGGTTGTTACCAGATTACACGTGTCCACAACCTAAATTTTTATTCCCAATCAGAAAAAAACATGTTTATTTAGCGCCATACAAATTAACTGAAATTCATTATAGGACTCTTCGATTTAAAAAAAACTCGACAGTTTTTTCTGTGGTAATGTTTTTTAAAGAAGTTTTTACAGACATTATATGTCCAGAACCATTAGTCCGACTGATTCAGTAAACGTATGAAAAATTTTATCAGTACTATTCACTTATAGTCCATTATGCATATATGAGAATTTCAGATCTAGTCCATATACTATACCTTTGCTTTCGTAATTTTCTGAACTTCATACATGCAGTTTCTTACATAATCCATTTCACATATAGTCTAATTTTTCATATATTCTTTTTGATGGTCGTTTTATTTCGCATTTAAAACAAAAAATTTATAAAACCTTTTCCACACTTTAAAACAGCTAATATACCGTCAGTATCCTGCACAAAAGGTCTCAAGTCCGCTTTTTGTGCTTCTGAGTTATTGATGATTAAAAGACTATTCACAACAACTTAAAAAAACGATACTCACGAATAAACCGTATTCATCTCAAATATAGAAAAAGTTTATCAGAAACAAGAAACGTTTGTAATAAATGTGATTTTTATTAAATAATATGCGGATAGCTATTTCAATAGTTGCCAATCTATCTTTGTGACTTCGCTACCAACATCACAAAACCTAAGTGTTGGAATATTCGGCGCGTTATTGCTGACTTACGGCCCCAGTTGCTGCAAAAAGTGGTCGAAAATTGGGACTCGGTTGGAATTTATTCGAACCAGCCGCGGCTGCCACTTGTCTCAAATCCTCTATAAAACATAAGAGCAAACGCTTGTCTTTATAATAAAGCTAATTTCTTGGTCATAACATTAAATTTTATGTGTTTTATTTCTTCTTGAACACCACACATCTAAAAAACACAAAGCTGATTAAAATAGTGCCCCAAACGCTATATACAATAACGATGCACACAAGAAAATATTGATTTGACTGGGTATATCCGGACGAAAGCAAGAATATTTAATCCAAACAATAATGTCATAACAACAGCGCAACTTTTCTTACCTCACATTGTAAATTATAAAAGGTGAACTTACTGACTGTAAAAACTGGAGGGCATAAGTAAGACAATTGCACACATCTTAAATAAAATAATTTTGGATGCTGTAATTCCTAAACTAAGATCGAAACAGGTTGACTTGGCAGTCCTTCGAATGACAAACACCCCTGATCTTTTTAGATTTCGAAAAGGCATTTGGCTTGTCTAGGCGTGTCCTCAAACATTATTAATCTAATTTCATCTTTGTACAGTGACGCTAAGTGCCGGGTTAGTCATGATGGCACACAGAGTAATAGCTTTTATGTGGCAACTGGAGTCCAGCAAACAGCAGAGGTATAAGTTGGGGTCTAAAGCAGCACGTTGAATGTTTGAAATACGCCTGCGATATTTGCCTCTTATCACACAACATCGCCATATGTCTGCATTACTTATAGCTGTAGATAGCAAAGTTGCAAAAGCGGAACTAAAACATTAAATGTAAATTAAATTAAACATTAAATGTAAGGGAATGCGCTGCAATATTTACACCACATTTAAAATACATAATATTAATTAACAAGAAGTTATAGATTTCTGCTACTTTGGCAGCATTACAGCAAAAACTCGAGGCTGTAACAATGATATAATATTTCGAACCTTCAAGGCCAAGTGATATACCAAAAAAGGACTAATATCGGCATATTCAATTTCTGCATAAAATCTGTCATCCTCTGTGGATGTGAGCCCAGGAATATCGCGCAATGTAAACGCTATCTAGATATTCATCATTCGCTGTGTACAAAGGAGGTGGCCTTGGGGGCCAAAGCCCCCCCGAAATGATTTAACCCAAATCAAAATTTTATTTTACTTAAATGTAAAACCAAATTATACAATATTTATTTCAACATATAGATTAAACAATATGTCACACGTTATTTAAAATTAAATGTATAAAACTACAATGTTTTATGTTGTTGTTGAATAATTGACCAAAAACAACCAACATTCTAGCACCAGTCTTTTTCTAAAGAAAAAGAAGCAAAAACCAACTCAATTTGAGTTGAAATTCTACTTATTTTTAACTTTTTTTTAATTAATTGAATTGAATTCAGTTTTAGAGGTTCTATTAGAAAACTATAAGATAAAACTATATAAATATATGTATTTAAACTCGATATAATTGAGCAATTCTATGGAAAGCGATCACATAAAAAAAAATTTCTTCTTTAAGGGTGTTCCTTATATGGTATTTTTAGGAATTTTATTATGAAAGAGATAGTAGTAGCGGAGTTGAACATCGAGCTCCACCTTACGTTTGCCATTTATGAAATTTCGAATATATTGTGCGAAATAGGTCACAATATATCATTTGCCGTTAAATAGGTGAAGTGAAGACCTATAACATCATATGACTGGACTTACCATATCAATTATAGATATCTAGATATTTGATGCAATAAAGCATTAGATGGTAATGGTTTTGGTATCCTTAGAAAGTAGACACAGTGTGTAATCGGTTTTAAAGCCTGATATCTCGGGAACGGAAAGAGATATTGAAAATATGCACATATACTTTGTAGATTTTGACTTGATATATGCTTAATTGTTAATTGTTTCTTAATAATGAAATTTAAAAATTTGTTATTATCTATAAGACATCTATAAGAGATAAGGCATATCCAAACGTATACTTTTATATGTCTTCTCTCCACCTATTTAACAGTGTATTACATATGTATTATAGTTCATATGTCTACAACATAAAAATATTCAGCGGCGATATACTGATTTGAAAACTAAATCAAACTTGATCTCTTTGCGGCACACTCTAATGCCAATCGATGCTAAATTTCGCATTTTGTATATTCGAATTTTGTAAATTACAAACGTGAGGTGGAGCTCGATGTCCAACTCCGCTACTACTATCTTTCCAAAAACACCATATAAGGAACACCCTAATATACATATTTGATAAATATGAGAAAATTTTATTATTTTTTGTTTCAATTGGTTTTGGCCCCCTCCGAAATTAAATCCTGGCTACGGCCCTGGTTTAAAGATCTCAGCGAGACTAGCAAAAACTATCATAGAATGGAACCTAGAAGGATCCTGCTTACCTGAAGGCTAAGCTAAAGAAAAATCAAATATCTTGCATCAAACAGAACCGAATGGAAGAAGTTCGTTGCGGACCTTGGTTCCTCCTAGGAACCATAATATATAGGGCTTTTTTTAGCCGCATAAAAACTTGCACTGATAATACAAGAAACAATTATTGTTGGAATTAATTTTTTTTTATAATCTGGTAAATAATGTCATATGACCGCCGTGGCTACAAGTTACAAGCTTCTTTCGATAAGTCCAATTTTTGACAACTGTTTCACCGTTACGGCAGCTCATTGCTTATTTCTAAAGGATAAAAACCGCACTAAAGAGTAAAATTTACACAATTTGATGGCAACGCTTTCAACTTTACTGAACAGAAATGTCAACACAGTTTTACATTCTCAGCTGTCAATTTTAATGACCGAAATCGTCTGTTCTTATGTAGATTAATAACACCAGATATATGTAAAAATTGGAAATTATATATCTTCAATAACTGTTTGCAGGTATAATACTCTGAAAATAAAAAAAATGCAGCTCGAGACCACATCTTGACGCTTAAATCGCTCTTTCCATATTTACTTATAGTTTTTTTTTTTTGCTCTAAAATTTAAACTGTATACGAGGTGTTGTTTTCCTTATCTCCTACCGCTTCACAGTGGGGAAAAAATGTTTTTTTGGACATTTTAAATTTTAGGCCGCAATTCTTGACTAATTTTCAAAATTCGAAACAAAATTGTGCATAGAATGGAAGTTTTTTTATTCTGAATTCCTAACCGTTATTTTTTTAAAATTTGTCAAAGTCGAAGAAAAAATAATTTTAGAATACGTGTCCTAAAAATTACGAACTGACCTCAATTAATGTGAACATATGTTACGAATTGAACTCAGTGACATAATAAGACAAAACACTTTTTTTGCCTCAACTGCAAGTAAATATATGGAGGCACGATTTTCACACTTCAACTCTGTGTCCTGCTCATAGTTGTTATCCTATTAGAACAAAACTTAATTTACAACCTGTAAAAGTTTTAATTAAGTAATCTGTAAAAAACAAGCCAAATCGGAAAAGGTCATGATGCATTTTTTTGCATATGTACCAAAATAATGCATTGAAATTCAATTCAATTCCCTGAATTTTGTTATTAAAGTTAGTATAAAAAAGGTAAACCAAATTTACCGGCGTGCAACATGTAAAGGGTGGACCAAATACAAGTTTCTTTTTAAATCAAAGATTATTTTAACATTGATAACCGTTTCCCAATCCAAATTTCGGCAGAAAGTCAGTATTAAACCTCGTCAAAACGAGTCGCTGACCGAAATGAAGCACCCTTTGCGCCTGTTGTAACCAAGAGACTGGTATGCTAGTGGACAACACTAATTGCCTTCGTCGTCGTACGGTGCGTATAGACGAGAATGGGGCTGATAATATAGCTGAGAGTGTGGGACTCAATCTTCGAACATCAACTTGTCGAACTCAATAGATTAACAATTCACGCACTAGACTGAGGTGGATTCTGCACAAAGATCTCGGATTATTCGCTTACAAGATGCAATTGTATCAACAATTGAAGACGCATGACCATAAATGCTTCGCAGTTTGAGCTTTAAAGCAGCTTGAGCACATTATGTTAACATTCGGGGGAAGAGGTTACGACGGTTTCAAACAAAAAAATGGTTTTCATAAAAAATTTAAGATTCCAAGTATTTCCTATATATCTCCACAAGGTTGCATTTTAGAGCCCTACCTCCCTATAACGTCTGGATACCCTCTAACTGTATAGGCATAGAGATATAGGACATCTAGTATGTTAACTAAAGTGGTTCAGTAAAAGCGCAGAAATTATGGTCTAGTCTAGTCTAGTCTTAAAAAAAAAACATATTTTCAATGTTGCTTTACTAGTTGGAATTTGAATTATAATTTTATTTAGCTAAGTGGATTAAATAATATTAACCTGCTTTATAATTTTCCATTTTACCTAAATGTTAAAACTAAACACACGCCTTCCCATAGCCTGCTAAAATTGTTGCTTTGCCTTAACGCACCAAAATAGAAAATGCACAATAAGCAACAAGTAACTTTGACAGCGTGTAGAAAACGAATGTAAGCAAAATGGAATGAAAAAATAACGAAATCTAGTTAAGCATTCTGTTCTCTTTACCCTACAATCGGAAATTATTTAAAACATTGGTTTTTGAGAAATCAAGTTTTGGCCGCCCATATCGTGAATTTACCCCTCTGTGCGACGTCTAGTTCATGAAGGATCGCGCGCCATTCCACAATTGATATTTTGGGCATTAAATTCTCAAATCGTGTTATCAGCTATCTTGGCTATATCCAATAGCCGCGTCGGAGCTGCAATTTGACTTATTTGGACTTTTTTTTGTGGGGAACCGTAAAGGTCCGATGTTATGATAACAATCCAGAAACGATTCAGCTCTTAAGACCAATATTACGGAGCAGTCGAGGCAGCCACTCGTATTCCATAATTAATGGGAATGTTTGTTGTTACTTATAAAGCACAGAAAAATATATAAAATTGTTTATTTTATTGCACTATTAGGAAGAAACTTGTATTTGATCCCCCTTTTCATGTTATATGTACACTTGTTGCGTGGGATGTGTCATGTGCCAGTGGCGAAATTAGCAAGGCCTCTACATGCAGGCATGCAATTAGGCCTTCTGAGACATTCGAACGTCATGTCTTTAAGGGTTTGTTTTCACATGTCTAAAAACAGGCCTTCTCCTTTCTTTCTGAAATATACCAACCACATGTTCACACCATTCTTCAAAGACTGCTGCTGCAGGCCTTATTTGAGAAGGTGAATAAGATTATATGTTATTCCACCATTTCGTGTGTATACACATTCCGTCTCTCTTCTCATAGAAGGCATGAGAGAAGGAAAGGCGACGAGGAAGGTGTTCGTGTGTTTTTTTTAAAAACAGTTTATGATTAATTTCAGTCACACAATTCGAATGCATCTTCATAGGCTAACAATCGCAAAATAGTGATTTCAAACTCCAGCAAGGTTTACTGTCGTTAGAAAAAAGTGTAAGTACAGAGACAAATATATAGAAGAGAGAAAAATAAATTAAACAATTTGAGGGTGACCAGCTGCATATTTTTTTATTTTTCAAGTCTTTCTTTTTTCATGTGAATGCAAGCTTTCCATCAGGTCTTCTTATCGGAAGCAACGATGGAAGGCCTTACCACCCAATGACACCCTATGTTATTTGGAAAGAGGGAATGCAGAGCGCATACCTTCTGACTACGTTATATAAGGCCTTCTAGGTCCTTCCTTTAGGCGCTGGGGTATATCGCGTATCATTATGCGGAACAATTTTGTGTTTATCTGTGGTCGTATATCATAAATAGCTATCACGACGTTACGCCTAAGTCCGGAAGAATGTCAATAAATTGGTATGGGTCGACAAAAGGTTGATGCGAAAAAATCCTACTTTTAATGATTGTCCAAGACAATTTTAGATATCAAAATTTTTGTTTCGATAGGACACAGAATAATAAAGCAGCGCAATATAACCTTATAGAGCAGGAAGTAGGGTGCACGAGAAAAAAATAGTTTCCTAGAATTGTCTATTTATATTGTAAGGGGACTGACCCATAATTGCACCGTCGAACCCGCTAAATTGAAATCGGGAAAATACGTTGAATTTATTTCAATTAAGGGGGTTAGAAGCAAAGGGGGGCAAGTGGCAATTTGATAAAAAATTGAGATAAGTGGGCAGTTGTGTTCCTTAACACCACATCTGTCTAATAGCATGAGATGAGATCAATTTGTTTTACTAGTAGTGATCTTTGGCCGAAAAACAGTTAAAGTTTTACCAACATTTGCACTAGAATTTGAAACTTTGAAGGCGAATATCTCAAAATCAACTTTTTGTCATGTTCATTAGGGCAATAACTTTTTTTGGACAACATTCTCCCCAGGGCTTTTCTAATAGCAAATATTGTATTAATGATAAAAAAAACTATTTCAGTTCAATTTGCTTAAAAAACCTTACGCACCGACAGCGATTTCAAAAATGCCATTAATATATGTTTTTTAAATTTTTTTTAATAACAATTTTTTTTTATATATGTTTTATACATATGTAAGTATGTAAACAAATAATAACAATAAATGATTAAAAGTAGGTATTGTAAGATATAAACTTTAGGTTCAGAATACCCGATGTTTTACAAAGCGGATATATATCTTGTACTATTTTTATTTCAATAAAAAATTTTTTTTAATCTTTGTTTGATTTAAAACTTTAACGCGTTTGGTGCGTAACCTTTTTTAACGATAGCGAAAAACTAAAAACGCAGTTCTTAATATTTTTCCATGCCCTATACGATTTTGCCTGGGGAGATTTGATATTTGCAAAAAATGCAAAAAGTTATTACCCTAATGTTCATACCTTTGCTTCTAACCCCATACATTAATCAGGTTTCCAATTATGCAAAGTATGGATGATTAAAATATTTTCCATTTTAACGAAGTTCGGTTAATAGAAACTTGTTTCAATTGAAAATTCTTTCAAAGGGAATTCGCATAATTTTCTGATCTAATGCCTAAATTAATGATATGGTATTGACTGGCAAAAACACGATCTTTACTATGATCAATTTTTTCAATTAAGCGGAGTTGATATTAGGGAATGTAACATTTAAGGCGAAATTTCTATTTCAATTAAGCGATCAGTTTCAATTAACCGGAAAGGAATGTGTGAAAAAAATCGCAGAATTATAGATTCAAATATTTTGTTCCGATTAAACGGTGTTCAATTAAGCGGTTGCGACTGTATATACCCTGGCAACGTATCATAAAATTTCTTAATATTTAATTAACTTTATATCGATAATACTCGTAAATATATTTAAATACAGCATTTATTTTTTTTGACATTACGAAAGCGTTATAGGGTACCAAGCATTACTCAAACATTAACATGAGCTTTGACTATCGTTTTCATTTAAAGATAGCTAAAAGTCAATATTGACTATCAAAACCAATCATCGCTTTAACGCTACCTAATATTTTACGTAATTTAAAATTTTACTTTGTTCTATGTTTTTGCTCATGCTAATGAATGACTGGTCCTGTGGCCCCCTTAACATGTGTGTTGCCAATAACAAAAGAAATTAGCTGTGAATTAATCTAAACATTGAATACAAGCACAGGCGTATCTTCTGCTATTCACATTCACTGAAAGTGTTTCAGAATGCAATTAATCACAGAAGCATCGATAGCGTCATCTTAAATTTTCATTGAGTAAGTTACGGACCTCTTCAAACGTTTTATACATACTTAGGTGAAAGTGAATCGCAGACGGTTGTTGTTACTTTTATATTTCATTACAGCAATGTGGAAAAAAACTCATAAATTGTACACATACAAAAAACAAAACTTATAGTTAGTACCCACCGTTTAGCATCATGATATTTATACAAACATAAATATTTTACAATCATTCTAGTTGATATTTCGCTAGAGCTGCACCAAAGCACAGGACAAAGTTCAAGGTCGCTTGTGATCCCTTGATCCTTCCCATGTCCCGTTGGCAGGACATCAACAGCGATAAGCACAGAATAACTCAAGAAAAAAGCATATGATTTAAAACTCAATTTAGTTCGATTTATTTTTTCATTTAGTTCACTTCTTTTTAGTATACAAAACAATTTCCAATTTTTTTTAATTTCCAATTCGAACTAAAATCTAGTACAACATTTTAATACAAATGGAAACACAAAAATGTTTATAGACATAGAAATAGACAAAGACAAATATAGATTAAACAAAACAAAGCGAACAAATATTTTGTTGAAATTGAATTTACAGATAATCAGTTTTTTTTGTTTTTCTTTCGTTTTTCAAAAAATTATTTACAACAAAATGCAACAAAAACATAATTTTACACAAGGATGTTCTGAAAAATTCAGTAACTTTGATCGAAAATGAATTTATATTGACTGACGGCAATTGAAGAGCTAACCCCAGTTTTAGTAAAGCGATCTTCGTACATTGCAACTGATCGCACAACTTGGTGGGTTTGGGTAGGAAGGAAAATTGAGTTGTGCAGCACAATGCAATAACAAAAAACATATCCATGCAAACCGACAAAGTTTAACGGTCTAATTGGATGCGTGTGAATGGCGCTTAATATATAAATTGCATACATGACAAAAGGGGGATTTATTGCTCGATATACAATTTTACAAATATTATCAAATAGAGTGGGAAATAAAGTTTTGATTTACTGAATTTCATTTAATTGATTTGGGCTGAAAGTGTCGTCGTATAAAAATCATTTTCGATCCATTGTGAACTGCAGTCATCCTATTGTATAGTTCCTTTGTTATGGTTTTTGTTTTAAAATAACACATAAAACAGACAACAATTATTTAGTTAAATTAAGTACATTTAGGGGATGGATGGGATAGGCAGGTGGAATATGGAAAAATAATATTACATAAGTAGAGTTGGAAGTGTGATAAGTTTGGTGAAAACAAGATTTTAAAGTTAATGGCACAAGGCATCAATATGTCTGAAAATAATGAAAAAACAACGCTTAAAATTTCCTATTTAGTAAACTGCGATATTTTATCTTAGCGTATAAAGGCTAAATAACTTACGAATAGATTCTTAGTGTAAAGTGATCACAAGTCTAATCTTGGCTTCTCAGGCCTTCAGTTGAAAGGCTGCCTCCTATTAGCTGTAATTTAAAGAAATCTCCAATAGTTTGTACCAAAAAAAATTATCTTTTAGAAACCAGTTTGAAGAGTTCCAATTTTTCAAGGATCGCATTGTTGTCTTGTACTATTTCCAGCAAAGTACCCTTTAAACTGGCAGATATATATGAAAGACAAAAAAATCGTGTACACATTTATCTTTCCCCCTTACATAACTTACTTTTGATATTGCCAACTAATGCACGCGACTTCCACCTACGACACATTCGGAAATTGCCCGGACGGCGAATAAGCGCGACGACCAACATCCAACCAAACACATTCAGGAAACGACATTACAAGGGAAAGTGTTAATCAATGCAGTGGTATGCGACATAATTCTCATTACATCGAGAGCTCAACTTACTTAAATGATCGAGCATTTCGCTTGGTAAAGAGTTCGGTTTCTACCGCAGCGAAGTTTATTGGTAAGTTGCTCTGTTTCCGATCTCTCCTACCCTACTCAGGGCAATCATTTTTCGAAAAAAATATCTTTTGTTTAATCGGACTTCGATTTGTTGAATCAACTTTTGTTTGTTTAACCCAAATTGCATTGGTTTAACTCAACTACGGTAGATTAAATCGGACTTCGGTCTGTTAAATCGGACTTCGTTAAAAATAATCACCGTAGCATCTTGATACTAACACTCCGTCTGGTACGATTGTTAGTCCGGTCGCGAATTTGAAATCGATAAACTACGAGTTGCAAAAGTCGATTTGCCGAAGAACACGAATCATCAACACGATCCTGAGTTGCGGATACCATTCTGATTTGCGACGAAAGCCAAATTAACGGTACAACCACGAGTTGCAAAAATCGATTCGCTGAATCCGAATCTGAATTGTTTTCGTTTCTAAATACTTTATATTAAACAATACAGTTATTTTGCGCCAGTCAGGAAAAACCTACAGAGTTCTTATTCCGTAAGGTTTAATGGGTCCCTGACGACGACTGGACTTGCCTTAGCCGACAAGAAAACCACATTACACTATCTCTTCTACAATCTGATATATTTCGTGTCCCCTTGGCTCTATATTTCTTTGCTCTATATGTCTTTCAAACTTTAACTTCGATTTACTTAGAATATGGTTTTTTGTACATTGAGCTCATGAAGTACAATTGAAAACTTGAGTCTCCGTGTACACTATTGTATGAAACGCGGCCGAAAAGAGCATATTGAGTACGTTGAGTATTGCGGTTGTAGCGGAGAGTGTGACTGAAAAGACTGTGGAAACAGAACAACTTATTTAATTTTCCTTTACCCCCATGAATGATGTATTGGATAGCTTCTGCCGTTATTGTGAATTAACAAGATTTCTATTTTTAGACTAATAACAAACTGCACCTATTTGTTTAGGTGCGACAACATCGAGGGGGCCTCCGATGAAAGATAATGTAGATGACTGAGACCGAATGAATTAAATCATGGATCTCCCGAATGATAGTCGCGTGTTCTAACCGTAATGCCAACGCCTGACCACAGGCTAAAGGGGTATTTTGCTGTGGAACAAAGTGTGTCAGGAAGCGAAACCCTCAATTCGTCGTACTGCATAGCAATATTCTTTTATAACCTTTCACCGGATTTTAACAAAATACCTGTGTTTACACTTCTACCAGTAAATTTGACACAGAAACTGAAGCCAATATACCATATCGAGCTCTGTATATTTACCATAAAAAGCTTGAACGGTAAGCTTTTGAGGCCGATTATTAAAAAGGATCCTCATGAGCGATGAGACACATTTTCAGCTAAACAGATACATTAACATAACAAGCCGAACTGCTGAAAATCCACATGAGATTCAAGACAAAAACTATGCACCCACAGCATTTGGGCTACCAGAGTCATTGGTGAAGGATATACCTCATCGTCACATGATAACTATTAGATGACATAGACTTGCACAAAATGTGTTTTGAGCAGGACGGTGCCTCTTGCCACACAGTGCTTGAAACAATGGCCTTACTGCGAACACAGTTTACAGGACGCCGATATCTTGCCATTTGACATTATTGGACTTGTTTCTCTGGGACTACGTAAAAGGCATGGTCAATGCCAAGGTGAATAAAATCATAGGACCAATACATGATATACAGCCCGAATTATGACAAACAATCATGGAATATTTTGATACTCGCATCTTGTGTTGTCAGAGGAGTCGTGGTGCTCATTTGACGGCTATTGTGTTTCAGATATAAATGCCATACACTAAAAAACGTGATTAAATAAAAATGAT
This sequence comes from Muscina levida, assembly GCA_964034835.1. Lineage (NCBI taxonomy): Eukaryota > Metazoa > Arthropoda > Insecta > Diptera > Muscidae > Muscina > Muscina levida. The sequence continues at coordinate 64,148,995 of OZ035880.1, read as the reverse complement.
ATCATTTGAACAAACTTTGTTGCGATTAATACATAAATAAAAATCAGTGTTCGTAAGGAATCATCCAATATACTCAAATTGCTTTTTTACGCAGTTGGGCAAAAAAATACATGCAAACACAAGTTTTTACTGTAAAAATAAAAAAATAGGAAATTCATATATCAAGTGCGTTAGATCCCTTTAGTTACGTATTGGATATTATCTACCCATTCGGCAATAGGGGGTTAATTTGCCAGGCAACATTTTCTTTCTTTTTGTTACCTTGAAACTGTTTTTGTTTTTACCAAACTTATCATATTCCACTCGTAACAATGATTTGAGTTAAAAGCATTCTCTTTGGTTTTTGAGGTGGGGGAGGAGGCAGGTGTTGGTGATAGTGGTGATAGATACATATTTACGGTATGTACATATGTATGCAAAATATTGCTGATAACACATAAGAACAAAACAACAAATATAATTTTATTAAAATAACATTTTTATAATTATTTGTATTTTTTTTGTTACTTTAAAAACATTTCAGTTTCAATTGCCTTTTTGTGAGTGTGTGTGTGTGTGGTTTAGTTTACTTATTAAACATGCCTTAAACCTAGGATTTGGTTTAAAATAATTTTTCAGTTTCAGTTTTTTTTTGTGTTGAGGGGGAGACAGGGGTAATTTTTCTTTTTGACTTTTTTCGTGTCGGAGTTAAATTTATCATTAAACTATGTAGTAAATACTTAAAAAATACATACATATGTTGTTGTTGCCTTATATATATATATATACTTACAATGCTATATTATATGCATATGAATACATTCAAAGTGGAAGAGGGGAAAGGATTTGAGGGGGAGGTTTTCTTGGATTGTTTTTTTTTTCTGTTTAGTTTTTGTGTGTGTTTCTCCTGTTATCCTTAAACTTAACACTAGATCCTTAATTTGTTAACTACGGCATAGGTTGTTGTTTTTGTTGTTTGGTTTGTTCGGTTTGTTTGTTTGATTTTTTTTTTGTTTTAATATTTCAACAATAATAATATTATTATTATTTGTTGTTGTTGTTATTTATTACTCTACAAACGTACGACTATATCTGTAATATATAACATCCTTGGCTCACATTGTGGTTTAGTTCATAATTCTTTTTTTTGTGGGAGGTTTAGGGTTTCAAGGGCGGGGAAATGACGAATTTAATTGAATTTCTATAACAAATCACACTTTACGGCTTGGAGTATCGAATGTAATGTTTCTTTTGAAGTGGGCGTTCTGGGATTTCAGGGGGGGAATTTTTCGTTTCAATTAACGTTAACGATATAATTCTACATAGCCATTCGCACACTTTGCATTATTTGAATCCGTTCTAGCCTCATCTTCTTCATAATGAGCATGATCCTTATTATCATCATCCTCAGATTTAGAAAGTCCTAAATTTCGTTAGGATTTTTTTGAATGTTTTTGGTAGATTTTCGTTTCGGTTTTCAAGTTTACGTAGAAAAATGATCGGTTCGAATACGATTCATCGGTTGTCAAACATAAGGCCAAACGAAAATAAATTAAAATCCAAATAAAAATATAAAAAAAGAAAATAAAAATAATTGATTAGTAATTTCTTTAGGCATCTTCATACTTAAATGTTAAAATTTTGGCAATTTGTTTTTTATATTATCAATAATAATAATACTAATAGTGATAATAGCCATAATAGTAATAATAATAATAATAGGTGAAAATAGAAAAAGGTTTTGGCATTTACTCATCCTCCTCCTCTCGGAACAGATAGGTGCTCCAGTAGACCAAGTTGAACAGTGCGAAGACCAGGGGGAATGTTATTCGGGAGATAACATCGATTCGCTTCGATCTAGAACATTGTCTTGAATAAATACATTGAAGGATTTGCGGATTAATGATCACATTTTAGATTAACTTTTTGATTTGATGTGTGTTTGTTATTGTTTTTTGTTGGTAAATTTTAGTAGTTGTGTGTGGGTAGATATAACTTTTATATCTGGATTATTTTATAGTTAAGGAAAAACTGCAAGTTCATTTGTTTGTTTTAAGCCATCGCAAAATAAAAAAAACAAAGATAGCTACAATTAAATAAAATGTTCATAAAACAATATAAAACATTGCAAGATACTCGTTCAACCAAGATGGGGGAGAAAAATAGTTCAATCTACAGGGAATCAAAAAAAAAAGTGTTAATAAACTTAAACCGTTAGCTCTGAGTAAAATGTTAAAAAGCCATTCTTCCACCAATAGATATGAAGAATAAAATTTAATTATCATCTGTAATGATGCATAAGATTGATTGAAATACTTTACTTTATAGGTATTCCATAACACTTTTAACACTTAAGGTTGTGATTATGTAGGGAGCACAGGCACAGCAAAGGGTACTGATGATGATAGTTTGACAATTATCGAAAAAGCTATCCGCCCTGCCAGCTGTCGACATAATCCATTTCACACAACACTTGTAAAATATATTTTATTAGCATTTAGTGGGCCCGGCAATGCTTCGCTATTGCATTTTAACTTGTATTATATTTCATATTTAGGTCTACAAAGTACTTTTAAAACGGTACTTAAGTTCGATAATGATATGTTGAGTTTATTAACTTATGTAACTAATTTCAAGCAACTCCTTAACATGAAAGTTAACAAATTAAGTGTTGTTGTTTTAAATTCTAAATATCATAGGCTCTATGACGATAGTAAAAAGTTCATCAGCTAAGTCATATCTTTTACAAATCGGAAACAGACATTTCGTTAAAGATCAAAATTCAATGTAGTAGCGGTAACCGTCTTTATACTAACTATCTCTTTGGGCGTAAAAAACACGTTTGACATGCCTTCTCCGCCTATTGACCGAAAATGAAAATTTCGTTTGAAGCTTCATGCCTTTAGCCATAAAAACCTCTTTTGCCATGTCTTCTTCTCACATGGATCAAGAATATTTCCGAATACTATCTTTGTATTGAACTCGTATTACCATTCTATGAGATAATTCGGTCACCAACGTTTGGCTTTACAAAGTGATGATCTCACGCGCTGTATGGCATTTTACGCCGTCGTGTTGGAACCATTTCTCCTTCAAATAATGTGCAATGACATGATAAATAAAAAAAATCAATTGATCGTCCACTGGTATTAGTTCTTCTACCAGTTGGATATATGAATATAGGCCAAGATCTTTCCTCAGCATTTGCAGAGACCGAGTTGCTGAGAACGGCGTCGGTTCGATAAATTCGAGTCCCCTGTCACACTTACGTCTACAGCGTCGATGGCTTCTATTAGCTGCTCAGATGGATGCGTATATGCACCACAAATTCACAAAGGGCAAACAGAACGCGCATTTTGAAAATAAATTTGCAAGATTTGTAAACGTTGTTCTTGTGTAGTCTTTACATGGTGATTTTTCATACAAAGTCTCAATGAAAGTCTATCACACTTCACACAACTCGCCTGAGTGACGAATTGGTTGACCTAAAATGGCAACAAAAACGGTAAATGGGGTTTTGTTGGCGGTCAATTGTACATTAAAAATCCACATGAATCAAAATCCTAGCTGATACTTTTTTCAAGATAAAAGGATTTTTCGTTTAATTACTCCGTTTTGCGCTTCTTTTAGAAGTGACGTTCGTTGCCCCATGATTATTGAAAGCTTACAGACTTCAGCTTTAAGACACTTCTATCAAAATTTAAGTTTTCTGCACTAAATTAAGCTTTCCCAGCGCGAGCTAGGAATTGATACTACACACAAAGTTTATTGGTGGCATTTTTTAACAATTCATCGTAGATTTGGTTACAATTTTTGCGAATAAAAAACTGGCCCACCTTACTGTTCATATGACAGTTATAACTGTTTATTTTAAAAGGGGTGTGGTACAGCCCACTTCCACTCTTACTTTAATTTATACTGCAACAACAACATATGTAACAAATCTCATCTTCAGACCTCTTATAGTTCATGAGATATAGCCCTTTTTATTTTCATGTTGTATGGGCGGTGCCACGCCCTTTATCCAACCACAACCAAATATAGCCAGGGACTATCTACAGGTCATCAGTACCACTTGGTAAAATTTTCGTATCAATCGGTCTATTAGAAAAGCCGTTAGAGCGATTTTTGAAAAAGGGGGCGTGGCACCGCCCACTTCCACCTTGGCTGTAATTAATACTGCTCCAACCACATATATACCAAATCTCATCTTCATACCTCTGATAGTTCATGAGATACACCCTTTTGATTTTCAAGTTGTATGGGCGGTGCCACGCCCCTTTGTCCAATTGGACCGAATTGTAAATATAAACCAACCGGGGTGCCACCCAAACGCATACAAATTTATGCAAATCGGTCCAGCCATCCTCAAGTTATGTGCTTAATAGAAAAAGTGGGCGTAAAAGTGGGCGGGGAACAATTTTCCAACGAATGCAAAACTATGGAAATCGGTTCGTGCGTTCTGGAGTTATAGCGTCAGGAAGGAAAACCCGACTTATTTTTATATAATAGATAATAGAAATAGATCTTGAATCGAACGATGAAAACACATTCATTATTGACACATATAGATCAACAATACAAAACAAGAGTAAGGGAGAATGTTTAAAATTACAATCATCACTTCGGTCGGACAAATAATTGAAAAATTAATAACACTATGTGGTAGACCTAGTGCATATTGTAGGTCTGGTCGAGTACAGCATGGCTCTGTATACCAAAGTTTCCCAACACCCTCAAAATCTTGATTTACGGTCAATTCTTAACCGAGTTTTAATTTCTTAACGGGTTTGGGAAGAATTGTCTTAGACCTTTCCAACAATGTATACATTTATATAGATTCTTGTCACATCTGTCTGTTTTTGCATCGAAATCATAAACTTTTATGAATATTTTCACTATTTTATAAGTTTGAAGGAATTTTAACCAAAAGTCGGTTAAGAATTGACTGAATTACTCAGTAGGAAGTATCGTCAAACACGACTTTGTCGTCAACGCTGTCCTCAAGACAAAATGTGAAAAAAGTTAACAGAAGTGTTTTGACGACAAAATGCTAATGTTGTCGTGCATCAAACAAAAAAATTCAATGTAGCGGAACAGTTACGACATAAAATTGATGAGTGGAAAGTAGAAGTAAAAAACATTCAGTTTGTTGGAAACAGCAGTGCGTGACGGTTCATGTATCGCACGTTTTCAATAAAACTATTTAAATTTGTTATTTAAAATTATAAAGCGCTGGTAATTTGGCCGACATTGTCGGTTATTATGTCGTGCATGACTTTGTGGGCGACATGTCGCTTATTTAGGCATCAACGACAATTTGACCGACATTGTCCCTCATGAGGTCGTGCATGACAAAGCGGACACTTGTATGAAAATTTAGTCGACGATTTGTATGGACGGTCCTCTACGTATCATCAACGATTTACTATGGTCATGCACCTATCTTTAAGAATATCTTGCTGAAGCTTCCTACTGGGTATAAGCTCATAAGTGAGGAAACATCCGAAAAACCGGCTTTTGAACCGTAAGTCAAGATTTTGTGGGTGTAAGGAAACTTTGGTATACAGGGTCAAGTTGTACTCGACCAAACCTACAGCATGCACTATGTTACTCCCAAAGTTCTTTAATTTTTTTTCCATTTTGTCACAGTGTGTAATTATTATGTCATTACCAGAAGCAGCTCAATAATGTAAATCATGTTTTTTCTTTACACTTATAGAAATTATGCCATTGAATAAAATGTTTGGGTTAATTAAAAGTTTATATTTATACTAGTTGACCCGGCAAACTTTGTCCTGCTTCCAAAATTATTGTTATAGATGTTGAGTGCTGTTGCAATCTTTACGGATTGGTTCATTACTTCGGCCTCTGAAATATTCAATTTTAAATGGCAAAGGTTATCCATGATTTGACGAAAACTTACTTATCGATAGGCTTAGAGTATAAACATATTTTTAAGTCGATTGACTGACATATAACTTTTTCTTTGGTGTACTTGGTATACAGAAGCTGGTTTCACTTAATTCTGAGGCATATTAGCCTAGGTCTCGACATTAAAAATGAGGTATAGATTCTAGGATTCACATACAACTAAAGTGTAATTGACAATTTTGTTTCATTAGTTTCAGGTCATAGTGATTGTTTTTTATTTGAAGTTACAAATTACACGTGTACAATTTTGGGAAATTTAGAAAATCGCAAAGCTACTCCAAAAAATGAATATTCACCAAAATTTTTTGTGATTATACCTTTAGCAGTTTGGTCTTAGAGTCTTTTGGACTCTCCCTTTGTATTACTAATAAAATTCCTATGTTCCACACAACTACTATATAAGATAAATATCCCCGTTCCCAAATTTCAATGTAATGATAATATGAGAAACACCAAAAAGGGCATTTTAAACATTTCAAGGTTAAAAAATTCTGTCATTTGTGAGGGGATAAGGTTATATACCTTAAATTTTGGAGTCAAAGAATCGAGTGACTATAGTTCGTGTTACTACTTCAACGATTTAACTGAAAATTTATCCCTGGTAATATATAATACCACGTCCATTCTGGTATCTCACACATAATACGACTTTTTGAGAAAAAACAAAACACTTTAATATCGAGTTGGTAAACTGCACGGACACTCCAGGAGTGTTTTCATCCTTTCGCACAATTTGACAATGTCATGTCTATACTGTAACCTGTTTTCGATCCTGGTTTTATGAGGGACATCCCGGATAGGTCCTACTATGATTATAATGATAATGCCCTATACTGTGTGCATGATGTCATCGTAATTTTCATAGTCGGTTCAAAATTAAGGAAGAGCGAGCTTTGGAAACTTTTAGATTGAGTTGAATTTGAAACTGTCGATCAAACTACCGAATCACTGTAGCATAATGTAGGCCGAAGAGGAGACCACGGAGTAGATTCTATGTTACTGTCCAGCTTTTCGTGACCCGAGTTATGAAAAGTTTGGTCATCTGACACTTGTGGTATCCGATTAATACTCGACTCTTGATTTCCAGGCTAACATTATTATTTTTGTTAACGGCGGAGCCATGGTAGTCAAAATTATCGACGACTTCAAAGTTATAGTTGACAACGTTCATAGAAAGTCCGAAACTATAAGATTCTTTAATCATTAAAACAAATAACTTGGATTTGTCTTTATTTACCACTAGACCCACTTCTGCCGACTGCTTCGCAATGCTTTAAAAATTTGCAGTAACATCCTGCATTCTTCAGCCAATAATATCGATATCATTGGCGTACGCGAGCAATATGTGACTCTTAATAAAGATGATACCAGTCGTGTTTCCTGCGGTTTTCCGCATGATCGTCTTTATTAAGTTTCTATTTACAGTACAGATTACCGCCCTATCCCGAAATCTTGACCGCCCTATCCTATAACGCCAGACTGATATGGGCCAAACAGGTCCGTTCTGATGCACAATACGACTTGTCACAATACACAAACGGCTTATCTCGCGGTAATTGGTTGTTGTTGTTGTAACAGCTGGTGGTAGCTGGGGTGATAATTCTTTATACCGATTTTCAATTTATCGGCACTCGATCGGGCATATAATCCGATTATCATACGATCATTGTTGGCAACTCTATTCGTTCCTTTGTAGATTACAAGATTTGTGTCAAGGATTGTTAAGTGTTGTTGTGAGTTTTAACCGCCAAATTCCACCAAAGATGGCGCCAGCTGGCTAGTTGATTTTTATATGAGATGTTGATAAATCATTTTTCCTTTTTTCCTTGATCCTTGCACAATCTGGATTTTTTTTGTAGTGGAAGCATCTAGGATGAATTTTTTGTTGGCTAGAGAACTCAAAAGTATTTGAAAAGTAATTTTTTTTATCGATGTTGATTTTGGCCAGTGCCCCGGCCGGGAATCGAACCCGGCACCTTCGTATTGCTAGTCTACGTCGCTTCCACTGAGCTATCGAAGGGCGGTAATTGGTGCACATACTTGCTGCCCTCCTAAGAAAGAAATTCACATCTCCATTTTAGTAGTTTTGAGATACGGTATGTAGTATGTAAATTCAAAGTTCGGCTAAATTTTAATACTTTTGAGAAATGTCAGAAATATTTCAAAAATATTTAAGACTCGAAAGATATAGAACGTAAAAGTTACATACATATCTCAAAACTACTAAAATGGAGATGTGAATTTTTTTCTAAGGAGGGCAGCTTGGGTCTCCTTTCTTAATCACGGGATATAGAACAGTCCGATTTCAATCATTGGGCATGTAATACTTTAGCCCAATCGTATTTAAGAGCTGATGCAACCATATTACCAGCTAATCGCGCACGATCCTTATAAAGCTCTGCTGGCAGTCCATCGGCAGCGGTTCTTTATTGTTTCAAAGCCGTGCAATTGTCGTACAGACCTTGTTTTGACTCGGTGCTGGATACTCTACCCCGTCATTGACGATAGCCTGGATTTTGTCACTTGTGATACCAAGGGGAACGATCTTATTACAAAATTGTTCCTCTCAGATTTGCAACACACTCTTCATATCCGTGTTCAGATTTCCATCTCAGTCCTAACAGCCCCTGTACCTTGTACCTCTTAGTTGAATTATCGGGCTTCACGTGCTTTTTAATATATTTACTCTCCCGCCTACTCCAATACGTTTTTTTTAGCTTGAAGACTCGTTTCGTCTTTCTCCTCTTCTCATTATATCGTTCCTTCAAACATTCGTTATGCAATGAGAGTAATTTTTTTATCGCACCAGGTCTCGTCTGAGATTGGCTTTTCATACCCAAGAACGGTCTTAGTGGTAATGGTCAACGAATGCGTGATATGCTGCCACTATGTGTCAGTAACTATGGCGCAATGACATTTGTTTGCAGTAATTAAGACAGTTCGTTGAAAAATTCATTGAATATCTCTGGGTTATGCAGCCTTGCGTGTATAGCTTCGTGTGTATTTTGGCTGTTACAAGATGATGATCCGCACGCACGTGCAAGATTCTTGAGACCTTTAGGAGGGAAAATTAGTGGCAGTCGGTTATTCGTTTTACCCCTCTATGGGCGACTCCGGGACTTGCTATTCTTACCATCTTTGACCGAGAAGCGCAGCCATTAGCTCCCAACCAACCTCACCCATTTTTAGGCCCATACATTTTTTTTCCCAAACTCACAAAATAAACCGTTTCCAAATCTTGTTACTAAGGATCTTCATACAACACTATCCCAACCCGAGTGATTAATTAAGCATTTTGTCTTTTGATTAGGAGATATGCTGGATGCATTGTGGATATCTTTGTAGAAAAACCTATTTCCATTTAATATCATGTTTCTTGCTGACACAAAGCTAACCACTCTAAATCCAATATCGAAGCTGTTGCCATGTAGACTGAAGTTTTCGGCTGTTGATACAAAAATATCTTCCCTTCGTATTTAATAAATAAATTTTTAAAATGCATCGTTAGTGTTTCTCCACTTTGTCTTCCGGGGGGCGTGTGCTCAAATCAGCATTACGTAAAAATGTGTTGCCTTGAATTTAATGGTGGCTATTTGGTCGCTACCATATATCTTAGTTTCCTACCAACTTATGCATGGCAACTGCAAAATAAATTGCAGTTCTTTACCCGTGTCCCGTTCTACGTTAATACTAGCCTTATATATGTCGCTGAGAAATAAATATTGAGAGCTCGGTGTAATTGCTTAAAGCATGATCCTTGAAGTGGCGTCATATTTTGAGGGTGGGTTCTAAGAGGAGTAGCTTATTAGGCTACCGAGCTTGATCCTGGTTTTTTGTGGTAGCCAAAAAAAAAAATATCTTAAAGAGCAGTTTCGTTTTGGTAACTGCTGTAACCTACTCGATACAACGCATCGATGGTAACGTTAATGGACGAGACCGATTGAATGTCGTGGGCTACATGGGGATACCCGCAGATCGGAAAACTCAAATTATAAAATCCCTCAGAGCACACGGAAATACACATTGATTTAATTTTTTCTGACATATGGTAATGATTTACCACTTTAAGACGAGATTTTGGTCACGTCACCGGGGTGTCAGATGACGAAAACAAAATACAACTATATGATCTACCAATTACCTGCCACACGCATATCGTCGGTATCTAGCAAAAAGGTCTCAAGTCCACTTTTTTGTGAAATGGACTTAGTGATGCAAAAGTGTTCCAAAAGTCAAAGTTTTTGCCCTGTAAAGCATCTCATGTCTATTTAAAGTAGTGTTGTAGTTATTGTACTAAAACATAGGAGGCCATTAGCTTGAAATCATCAAAGTGAGTTAACACGATTCCATTTTCAGACTCAATCAAAAGACATCCAGCCATACCCCTGGGCACATTTTAAATTGGGGCATTAACATTTTACCATACTGGATCCAGATATAAATATTTCCCAGAGCTAAATTATATTTTATGTTCCAGACTTTATAAGTCCATAAATAGTTAAATCACTTGGCAGAGAACGGCTTTATTACAATTTTTTACTATACATAAACTTTTAGTTAAAACAAACAAATCCAATACTTTTTTGTTAATGTTAAAGCAAATCAAATATTCAAGCAAACAATTTAACAATTACAATCAATCGAACACAACTGTTTTAGTTTTATTTGTTATAAATTCACAATATTTTTAGTTTTAATTACTTCATTAATTAATAAAACAACGTAGTTATCAAAAATATTTCATAGTTAAAATAACAAAAAAAAATTACAGAGTAGAGCAAAAGTTCACATAGAGTTCAAATTATATGGAAAGAGAGATCGTAATAATCACAAAATCACAACATCAAAAAGGAAATCCAAAATGCATAAAAAGAAACAAAGAAAGTCAAAGCGAAACCAAACAAAAGTTATTGGCATTCACATTCAACATTAAGCAATTATTATTAGGGGTCAAGGGTCAAATACATATAAGATACGTAAAGGAGGGGATATTTGATGGTTTACCTTGTGGGGAACTTTGAGAGCCAAGTCTTGCAACAGTTTGGACGTTTCGGCGGCTGCATATGCACCTCGCATTGTCGCAACTTTTCCAATGCCAATGGATCACCCGGATGACGGACCAACGGTTTCTAGGTTGATTGTGATTGTTTGTGGGTGTGGTTTGATTCGATGAAGACGTGTCATTGACGATTGTCCGATTATTAGATTTAGTTTAGTCGAATCGAATTTTTGTAATTTTTATGTTAATGCGTTTGTTGCGATTATTATTGTTTGGAGTTAATGCATATGGATGGATGGATGGATAATGTTTCGTGTTGAGGGGAAAGTGGACATCATGAAGACATGTTGTCAGAACACAAAGTTTGGTAAAGAGACATGAAAATAGATGATAATGTTTAGTAAGAATTTTATTAAGTCAATGTTATAGAACAATTAAGGAAAATTAAAAAAAAAACGGAATAAGGACAGACAATATTAAAAATAATTGTTAAAATGAATAATATTACCTATAAGTAAGTTTGAGATTTTTGCCATTACCGAAGGGTTTTTGCTAAAGTTTGCTGAATTGTATTGTTTTGGGTAGATTGATGAAGGTATTAATATACTTTTAGGGTCTACAGTTGTTTCCCATCTGTAGTTATGTTTTCCTATCTGAAAGTCGAATCTAAATCCGTCTACTGTCTCAAAAGAAAAGGTGATAGGTGTATTCTTATTAGAAAGGCTTGATGGTCTTCTATTGACGGACACAGTGCAACAGCCAATCTGGGGTTTGAGAAATTCCAAGTCAGGGAAGGTACTAGGTCAGTATAGTAAAACAAATATTTTATTGAATAAAGTCTTCAATTAAACTCAAAATTGGAATGATATGCGTATGATTAATAAAAATTCGCATACAATTAATATTACTCATACGCTGTACTTTAGGATGATCGCAAGTTATGTAAAAACTAGTAAGGCGGTTATCTTCGGCTATGCCGAAGCTCAGATAACCTTCACCATTTGTATAAATGGTTGTTAAACTGGTTTTTTCCACTCCAACTATATTTTATTAAACTTTGTACCACAAAACAAGGGAGTTGGTGAAGAGTGGACGTTACTTTTAGCTTCACACATCCATTTTGTCAGTAATTTTGTATCGATTTTATTCGATTTACCGATAAGTTTATGAGTTGGTGAGTTGGAGCTTATTTTTATGAATTTTGTAACTCCCCTAAAATGGGAAGTTGTGTGGGATGTGGGAGTAGTTAAAATCCGATCATGCTTGTCTTAGAACTTAACCTCTGCTTCTGGACAGAAGCTTACATCCCAAATTTCAGCCCGAAAGTTCATAAACTATAGGGACATACAAACGGACACCCCCAAAAAGGGGAAGTTTGTATGGAAGGTGGGAGAAGTATTCGTCCGATATTGCTCATTTTTCAACGTAAGCTCCTATTATAGGATTAAAGCTTGTAAATAAAATTTCAGCTCAATATTTCCTAACCTACGGTTATAATCGCGGGGGTAGTTACGCGGACACCCCAAAAAAGGTAGTTCGATGGAAGGTGGGAGCAGTTTTTGACCGACATTGCTTATCTTAGAAAGTAGCCTCCGCTTAGATATTGAATCTTGCGTTCAAAATGTCAGCTATATACCTCTTAAAATACAGCTGCAATCGCAGGGACAACCCCACAAAAGGGAGAGTTTGTGTGGGAGGTGAGAGTAGTTTTTGACCAATCGGTCTTATTTTAATACTCAACCTCTGCTTAGAGCAAAAAAGCAGCTTGATTGCTCGTAAATTACTGCTGTAATCGCAGGGACTGACATACGGATACCCCCAAAAAGAGGGATTTTGTATGGGAGGTGGGAGTAGTTTTTTACCGATCAGTCTCATCTTACTACTCAACCTCCGCTTAGTGTAGGGAAGCTCACATACAAAATTTCTGCTTGATTGCCCTTAAACTACGGCTGTAATCGCAGGGACAGACCCCAAAAAGGGGGAGTTTGTATGGGAGGTGGGAGTAGTTTTTGACTGATCGGGCTCCGCTTTGAGGATAGAAGTTTGCATTCCAAATTTCAGTTCGATATCTCTTAAACTGCGGCTGTAATCGCGGGGACAGACAGACGGACGGGCAGACGGTCACCTTTAAATCGACTCAGTTTTCGATGCTGATCATTTATATATATATATTGTCATACCTACCACGCCTCCTTATGGGCTTTACAAATGGAAGAACAAAATTAATATACCCTTCACTCCGTTCTTGCGCATGGTGTAGGGTATAAAAATTGCAGAGTTTTTCGGTGCAACTCCCAAACATGATAAGTCTTTGCAGATGTTAGGATAGACAAAGTTTCAGCACGATTAGAGTATGTTAACCAGTGCCGCTTGGGGCTTAAAGGTTTGAAGCTCCTACAGCTACGTTTGGGGGCATAACTCAAGAACGTGGAATCCAATATTAATGAAACAAAAATCCGAAATTTAAGAATTAAAAATCCGGATTTTTGTTTCAGCAACATTGGACTTTGTTCTTGAGTTACGCCCCCCAATCTTGGGTACAGGAGCTTAAAAACTTAAAGATCCCTGCGGTACGTGTTAACATACTCCAATCGTGCTCAAACTTTGGCAAACTGACAAAAATCCCACCACTGACAAAAATTTCGACCACTCTGATACATACATTCATATGTAGCATGTACCATTTGTATTTGGGTCAGGGTGCGTCATTTAATATCATCAGCAATTACCAGTTGTCTACTTATCACAGATGTGACAGCCTACATATATTTGGCCAGAGATTTTGAGATTAAAATAAAATGTGCCAAACTTGATTTTTTACGTAATGGAAATAAGCTACAATTCTAATGAAGAATGAAATGATAAACTATCAATGGTCCTTGAGTTATAGCTGAAAAACTAAGTAAACAAACATCAAGATAAGAAAAAAAATATAAAAGGTCATATTTGCCTGAGAACGCCAAATCCTTTGGAGGTTTTACTACACTGGTGTAGTACCTTCACCCTGATTTGGAATTTCCTCCCAGACAATGACCTCGAAAATTTTCCACAGTTTTATTGCAACTCCGAAGAAGTTCTTACCTTTCAAGCTTTAGAGTAAAAGTAAAACAGATGTTGCACTCTTTTATTATACAGTAGATCTTCTCTACAGTGAAATTTCTATATGTACAATGTACCTCTTCCCTATTCTATTTACCCTATTTTCTGTAAAATGATAACATTTTGCAGTTGTAAATTTCTTTTGGAATAGAAGCACGTTACACTTTCAGCTAACTCAGAAAAAAATCTTCAAACTTACTTTAGGCGGGATGAACAAAATCGATACTCTTAAATGAAAAAAAAAATTTTATATAAACGAGTAAAATAAAATATGAATAATATTATATTTTGTATACCATTGCAAATGTTGCATTGCTATCTGTATCCAGGAGATCGGAGGCAGCATCGATACTTTGTTCCAAGTCGCGACGTTTCTTTTTCAAATTCTCCTTGTGCATGTCTGCGGCCCGATCCGTATATGGTGCATGTGGTAGAAGAATTTTGACAAGAATTTATTTGTTCCACAACAGACAGACAGTAGTAGTAGTAGTAGTAGTAGTAGTAGTAGGAGTAGTAGCAGTAGGTAGCATAGTTTTGTTTGTTTTTTATAAATTAGTAGTAGATTTTGTAGTAGCAGTGGTTGGTGTGGCAGTGGTTGGTAGTAGAACGAACGGACATATACAAATGTATAAATTTTATATACACAAATACACACACAGAGACATACAACACAACCACATAGCACATGTGATTGAGTGACGAGTTTCGAGTCGTTTCACACGAGATGAGTTGTTGTTGTCGTTTTTACACACACAGAGTTACAAGTTACATCACACACAGAGTTGCATTTGTTGGGTAGTTAAAGTTGACACAGCAAAAAACCAAAGAAAACAATAGAGGTTTTTGGGAAATTGTTGTTTTGTTGTCGTTAAAGTTAAATTTGCAGGAAGAAATTAAAATCAAAACAAAGACATGAAACGAAAACAGAAACAAATAAAATGGAAAATCATAAGAAAGTGGTGCGAACAAAAAATAAATGTTTCATAGTTTCATCAATTAAACAAACAAATTGTTAGTAATTTTGTTTGCCAGATTTGTGTCGCAAACACATAGAGGCACAACATTTTGTAGGTTTTAAAGTGACACAAACAGATATACAAATGAGGCATAGAATTATTGACAATACCCAACATAGGATTATATTCAGTTGCAACACAAAAATGAAAAATTCAAACAGAAATGTAAATAAATTTTATGTTGTTGTTGGGCCAATTACAAGTAAACATCAATTTAGTTCAAATTATGATTTATATGTTAAGTACGTTGTGATTGCACGTGATTGAGTGAGTGAACAGAAGATAAACAAAACAATCGTTTTTAGTTTGTGGAGTGCGTGTTTGGTTTTTTTTTATACAGTAGCGTTCAAAAGTGTAGTTGGCGCAGTAGTTTATGTGGCAAATACAAAGTCAGAGTATGTTGCAGTTGGTTGTTATTCATTTCAAGTTGTTGGGAAATATTGTTGTTGTCGATTTTCATTGGTAGTTGTTGTAGTTGTCGTCGAAAATTTGTCGTTGTTGCAATTTTCATTTATATACACGTATACGCAGTTTGTATGTACATTATACACATGTGCAGTCATCGTTGAACGGACACGTCGCAAGATAATAAAATAAGGAAGGAAATACAAGAAATTGTGTTAGTAAATTCATATATTTATGAAATTCTAAACGAAAATGTTTCACATAAAAAAATGATGTATGAAATCTGATAACATTGAGTGTTTTGTGAGCATCAGAGTTTGGATTTTGCATGCCGTAAATTTTGGAATGGACTCGAAGTGATTTATGAAAAACAAATTTTAACTTTTCTATGAGTAGCAATTCAAGAATATGTATGTTTATTTAAATCTTAAATTATGATCCTAATTAAGACTTGTCGTTATCTAAGGAAAATAACTTACTAAGGTCCTATATAATCTATCAATCATAATCTCTTAACAATCGTGGTTTTTTTTATCTTAATTTAATTTAGAGCACGCGATTACCATGCGGGTAATCACAGGTTCAACTCCTGGCTCCAGTCATCTTACAAAAAAAAAGAGAAAAAATGTTGTCGACAGCAACTTCGCAGTATTAGTGTCGCGTCAATCGGCATGTCTAGTGAGAGCTTCTCAAACAGAGACGTTCGCATTCGTCGATAAACAAGTAGGTGCCGTTAGTTGTGAATCTAAAAACGTGTTAATTCACAACAACGCGAGAAGGTCATTCATGGGGTGTAAATGGAAATTAAGTTTTTTTTATGAAAATTGTGGCATATGCAAACGACATGGTCGCCATGATAGGTGTGTAATTTCTACCCACATGTGACCTTATGAAAACTACCTTTAGAAAGCTGTTACGTTGGGCCAGGGCATGCGGTTTGGAATTAAACTTTAGAAAGCAGTGGTGTTTCTCTTTACCAGTAAATATTAGGCCAAAGTCGTTGGGACAACTAAACTTGGTGGAGTGTAATTGAAGCTATTGTCTGACACAATTACTTAGGAGTTATCCTCTATCACAAGTTGAATTGGTCAAGGCCATTGGCCATTTATGCATGTCGGAATTCTGTAGTTTAGAAATGGAGTATTAAGAGGCGGATGACTTGGTAAAAGGAATTTCCTGAAGATGTTCAGCTATATTTAGAGGATGGCTGCTATAATGGACACTGGGGCAAGAAGGAGCACACCACAAGAGTCACACGATGTTTTTCTCCAGTCAGAAGTACTGTGGCCCTTATCCCCGTAGGGAGGTCCTTTTTAAAGGGCCTTTGTAAAGTCCTCATGTAGGGTAAGGTACCTAGTGCAGTTTCTGGATCAAAAAAAGTGGAGCTAGTTGCCTCTTGACACTATACGAGACTCGCATTTTTAATTATGCATGAATGTAATCTATTGATTGATGTGGCGTTGCATTCTCAATAGCTTCGAACCTAAAACAAGGTTGTAGCTGCGATTGCAAAAACACACTCACGGGGATTTTTTTTATTATAATACGAAAGATCATAAATGACGACCCCAGAATCATAGTGTGAGACCTATATACTCGGTCTAAGTTGATGTTTCAGCACCTAGCAGTTGACGGAAGTAGTTGTTACGACAGTATACTGCGCTATACTGGAGTTCTATGAGTGGCCGGCCGGATGGGAACCTATGGTTCCTAGCAGATAAAGGCGGCACTGAAGTTGGTTCCATTAGGGTGGGGCCCACTATCTGGTCAGGTCGACATGACTGTGCTAAAACACTTGTGACATCTGTGGCCTGTACGACTATTAGATTTAGGTAAGCTAGTGTGGTCATGCGAGTATTTTCTACCATCTAGGTGATAATGACATGGGTGTCCATTTGCCATCTCTTTCTAATAATTTGATGAAATGTGTGGATTTTTGTAAGGTGAACAAAGTAATTTCGGAAATGCGAAATGAAAAAAAGAGTCACTCAATGATGACACTAATTCTGTCTACACCAATGGTTCCAAGATAAAACATTGCACTGGTGCCTTCAGCGAGGCAATATAATAAGGCTATAATACAGTTTACTTATAGTTGAGGTGCTGGCTATATAATAAGGCCATAGAAGTCGGATATGAACAACCAAGCTGCGAATAAGGTGATCTACGTGGTGTTTATCAAAGCTGAGGTGAGGAACTGTAAGGCGAGACTGAACATACTAAGCCTCTAGAAACTCCGAGATATTAGGTTGCCATTGTAGCTTTTTTTTTGGTTTATTGAAGGACTGCAGTAGCTAGCAGACATTAGATGCCCAGAACTAACAGTGTGACTGTGGCCTTAATATATATGATGCCAGTCGGAGTAAATGGTTGGTCTCTGCATGGCCGACTAGGATCACATCAGGAACCTGGCGAGTGAATGAGATAAATCTATACCGGAATATTGCCGTGTGTGAGTGAACAAGGAGGAATCCAAAACGATAAAATACTTTCCATGCAATGGAAGAGCCGAAGCCGAAGAGTCCTTCTTTAATCGGAATAAGTAAATTATGTTTCATTTAGGACTGGGCCAAGGTGGATGAGTAGTATACCTAAGGTGACGATCTCCTTCTTTGATCCTATTATCTGCCCGTTCATTTTTCATCGGCCAATCATAATTTAACTACAGATCACCGAGTGTGGAGCCTTTATTACCGGGCTATATGTTTACGTAATCTAACCTAATCCACTTAAAGATGTATCGACTACACCCTCATTCGTAGACCTTGGAGTATATGGTCGAAAATTTTAAGCAAAACATGTCCTTACCAGCGCATTCATTCTATTGGGACAAATTTATTCCTGTTGTGTCATTACCCACTAATCTGTGTCGTTAAGGAAGACAGTGGGATTAGTGTTGAATGTTTTTCATCGGGAGAGGGCTATGTTATCCCTGTCTATTTTTCTTTTAATCTCTAAGATTACATTTTTATTTATGGTGGAACCAAGGCAACTTAGTTTTGCCTTTATTTATCTTCAGACACACTTATGTAGACTGCTTCTCAATGCTTGAATAGGCCGAAGTAACATCCTACAGTGCTGGGCGAGTAATATCTATACCATCAGCGTAAGACTGCATCATGTGACTTTTATTGAAGATGTTACCAGCCGTGTTGACAACAGCTTTAAGCTCATGATACATTTCCGCTCTCTCCCAAGTTTCGATTGGTATAAAATGTCTCCATCATCATTTAAGCCTTCGTGTCGGCCAGGGTTATTCTGCACAGTCGTATGAATTTCGCAGGGTTGTCACACGAAACCATTGCAAACCTTCTGTAGACTGCATATTACAATCGGGGACAACATGGTAAATGTCGATTTGCATTTTTTGGGTCGTTTAATTATTTGAGGGTCAATCCGATATGATAAGATGGACCTTTTCTAGTATCTTCTATACAAAACGTATTTCTCAAAAATTATATTGTACCTTTAACACCGATTTGGTGCAGCCGACAATTTTGTTAACCCCATTACAGTGTGAGTATATTCATCAGTTATTTCACCCGACCGAAGTTTCTGTACTGGCTCTAAATAAGAATAGATACTTTCATGAAACCTATAGATTGCGCCTTAGGCCACTGTTGTAAACAAAATCGAATAAAAGAATTATATTTTATGAAAGCACTAAAACAGATAAAATCACATTCTGCAACAGATATTTACAATTATTATGAAACTTTAAATGAATCGAACAGTAATATGAAATTATCATTCGAAATGCTTCAATCAACTACGGACATTTTTTCAAGAAGTATTTTCTTGGGCATGAAATTCAAGTGGAGTGCTACACAAAAGTAGAAAAGTCAAATATATTAAAAAAAAAAAAATTATCATTCATGCATTGCAAAATTTTAGTTCTCACATTCATTAAATACTGAGACAACTACAATAAAGTAGTAAGTAAGTAAATAGCAAATCAAGAAGGATCCTTTGAGCTTTTAAATACTACCATCTTTCTATATAACTATTTTACACACTATTTTGCCTATACAACTCTAATCTAAACTTGTTGCTTGTAACTTTATCACTTCAAGTCCATTATTGTCAATCATCATTAGATTTAAAATTTAACTTAATTATTGTTCCAAACTCTGATGTTAATTTGAAGAGAGAAAATGTTTGAATTTCATAAAATTAATTATTGTAACAAAATATGTATGCGACTAATTAACATTTTCTCTTTTTTTTTTGGTGTCCAAATGAGATTTGAAGATGAGTATCGACATGTGACATTGTTTCCCAAAAAAAAAACCTTTCCATATTTAGTCGTCCATTCAAGTCCTTTCACAGGCATTTGATGTGGCAAGAGGGGGAAAGGGGGAAAATGGAATGGATGAGAGGGCGAATGGTTGGTTGGTTGGTTGGAGGCGGAATGTCAATTTCTCTCCAGTGGCATTGATTTTCATACTAATCGAATTTTGTGTAATTTGTCATCATCTGTCATGTTTCTCGTTTCCATTGTCAATAAATCGTATTAACTTTTTTTTTTGTTATTGCCGTACTGGTCAATATTTAAGCTCGTGTCCACGCTCGTCAGTGGATAGATGGGTGCGTGAGTGAGTAAATGAGTGAGTTTTGGAACGTGTAAGTGAGTGAGTGTGTAGGTGAGTGATGGTCACAGTCGTTGATGTGGTTGTTGTTATAGTATTGAATTACAAAATGTTATATACAACAATATATTAAATGTAGTTGTAGTAGTAGTATTGTATGTAGTACATATGTGTTGGTGGTGGTAAGAAAAAACAAAAATAATAGAAAACACCATTAATTAATTAAATACAGTTAGTAAGAAGCATATAAAATCTCAATTACTAGCTTTATTCAAACCTGAACGGGACGCGTAGTTCACTAGTGCGAACTCGAGCAGGGCGCCGAACACGAACGTCAAACACACACCAGTCCATACGTCGATGGCTTTTGTGTAGGAGACTGGTGGCAGTGATGCATTAATACCGGATGTCTGGGTTGCCATTGTTAGCAGTGTGGTGACACCTAGAAAACGGGTTGCAAAATTGTAAAAAATATTAGTTTCATTTTTTTGCTGAGATGAATCAGAATAATATATCACTGGGTTGTCATCAAGATTCCTGGAGGAGAAAAGTGGTGCAGCATGTTAGATCCAAAAAAGATGAGTTATGTGATTTTCAAAAGTCTCTATAACAATGTAGATTACTTATGCGCGTAACGAATAAAAAACTGGAAGAATATTCAACATTTAAGGGAATTTACTATAGTCGGTAATAATATGTATCACAACTGTTAATTTTCATAAAATTCATTGATCTTAACAGTAATCCGTTATGTCGATATATGTATTTATATACGTAAGATTGTTGAAATGGTTACAAATCAGCTAGAGTGATTTCTGAACTACTGGCATACATAAAAAGTTTGTTTAAAAACTTTATATGATTCCTTAAAAGTTTGAATAGTGCCTTTCAAAGCCGAAGCCAGTGGGTGACCACGGTGGCCAAAAGAAAATTGTAAGATAAAACTATTAACTAACTTCATAGAAAGCGATTACATAAACAAATATTTTTGTTTCTAATTTGCCAGTCATCTATTTTTATTCTCAAGAAGTTGAAGAGAAACTATCATGTAACTTACAAACAAAACAAAAGTATCTACTATGGGGAAAAAATTAAAAAAAGTAGGGGTGGATTTTTTCTTCAAAATTGTTTTGTTTTTATTTTACACTAGCTGCACCCTAGTCCTGCCGTCCCGCATGCAAAGTTATTAACATAAGTAAGAGTTGTACTAAGAGCTGTGGGCACAATTAAAATATGTCCTAAGGGAAAGTGATATAATAACTGAAGCCTCATACACACTTGTATTGCTATGCGTTCTTTGGCCTCAGATCGAGTAGTGCTAAATGCGGTGACGTGCAATAAAGCCATAGGTAATAAAGCCATTATGCCATTATGCCATTTCACTTTTGACAATTTTTTGAATAAAATGTAATAAAACCAGTACAGAAATTTCAGTCAGGTAAACTGACTGATAAATACCATCACCCAATATAAGATATTGTTGAAGTCTTGAGTTATTGAAGTGAATAGATTTTTAATTAAAATAAAATTACTTATGTATATTTTTTCCCCTGCTTGTGGTGCAAAATCGTCTAAAACTTTACTTATTTGTGTAGGGGGTATAGGTGCCGGTTTGGAATTTATGTGAGAAATATTAATTTTTCAAAAAAATTTAATTTTGATAGGGGGTACCACAAGAGGTGAACCGATACAGTCCTTATTCATTCCTAACTCAAATTTTCATACGTACAACTTACGAATAATTTGACTGAATTTAGTGCACGTACAAAAAAAGATATGTATGTAAGATTATAGGGGTGAGTTCGGTTCTTTGTGTGGGAGGTACCAGAAGAGGTGTGTCAAATAGTTAGGTTTTCTGAGGTTTCGCCTCCTATCACAATATAAATTAACCGACTAATTTTCATTACCCCTCAAATGTCCGTTTGGAAGTTATGGGAGAATTATTAATTTTCCAAAAATAGGTAATTTTGTATGGGAGGTACCAGAAGGGGTGACCCGATATAGTCCATATTCACTCCTGATTCATATTTTCATAAGTGTACAAATTACTCATAATTTGACTGAATTCAGTGTACTTAGAAAAAAGATATGTTTGTAATACTATGGGGGTGAGTTCGGTCATTTGTATGGGAGGTACCAAAAGGGGTGTGTCAAATAGTTAGGTTTTCTAGGGTTTTGCCTTCTATAATAACATAAATTAATCGACCAATTTTCATTACTCCCCAAGAGTCCGTTTGGAAGTTATAGGAGAAATATTAATTTTCCAAAAATAGGTAATTTTGTATGGGAGGTACCAGAAGGCGTGATCTGATATAGTCCATATTCATACCTTAGTCTAATTTTCATAAGCAACCATCATATGCAAAATTTGAGTGATCTCAGTTTACTTACAAAAAAGATATGTATGTAAAACTATATGGGTCAATTCGGTCATTTGTATGAGAGGTACCAGAAGGGGTGTGTCAAATAGTTAGGCTCTCTGAGCTTTCGCCTCCTATCACAACATTAATTTATCGACCAATGTTCATAACCCCCCAAGTGACTGTTTTGAAGTTATTGGAGAAATATATAATTTCCAAAAATAGGTCATTTTGTATGGGAGGTACCAGAAGGCGTGAACCGATATAGTCCATATTCATACCTGAGTCTAATATTTATAAGCAAACATCATACGCAAAATTTGAGTGATCTCAGTTTACTTGCAAAAAAGATATGTATGTAAAACTATAAGGGTCAATTCGGTCATTTGAATCGGAGGTACCAGAATGGGTGGGTCACAGGTTTCGGTTTTCTTAGGGTTTGTCTACTTTTGCAAGATAAATAATCTGACCAAATTCAAACATCCTCCGGTTGTCCGTTTGGAAGTTATGGAAGAAATATTAATTTTCCAAAAATAGGCAATTTTGTATGGGAGGTACCAGAAGGGGTGGGGCTATTCAGCCCATTTACAATCCCATAAGTTCGATTTGAAAAATATGGATACTGGTAAATTTTCATACCGATCCGTTAAGGTTTACTCGAGTTATCCTGCTGACCAGCCATCCAGCCAGCCAGCCAGCCAGCCAGCCAGCCAGCCAGCCAGCCAGACAGACGGACATAGCTCATTCTTCTTAAAAAGTTCTGAAACGAATTTGGTCTTAAGATACTTGGGGTCTAACTCGTCTCCTTTAATGCGTTACACTTTTTTTCGTATCAAATGATATATACCCTCATCCCTAAGGGTGATGGTATAAAAATGCATAACCAGCAACATAGCGGTGTACTAGAGAACACATTGAAGCGAGAGACGAATGCGGTGGGGGTAGGGTTGCCAGGCACCGAATTCGAAAAGTCGGGTAAACCGAGACTAAAAAGCGGGATTTGTCGGGACAAATGAAAAGATCATATTATATTGGTCTTGAAATTTTTTTATTAAGTAATATTACTTGAAAACTCATTGCAGTTTTATGCTGATAACAAGCATTATTATAATGGATTAAAAAGAAACTCAAACATAATAATATTCAGATATGACTTTTACATACAATATACTTTGTGTTATTTTTCACCAAATTGACTAGTTTTACTACATCGTCAGTTGTTAAAAATGACTGGAATTCCTGCCAAACATAAACTTAACTTAATTTCCCTTTAAACCCCATGAATGAGGTATGGGATAGCTTCTCGCGTTGTTGTGAATTAACACGCTTTCTATTTTTAGATTCACAACTAACGGCACCTACTTGACTTGGGAGAAATTGAGAGAAATTCCCAAAGTTCTACAAATATCAGATGCAGTGGACAATGACATGTTGTGCAGCGACTACTGCAATCTTCGATCTGTTTATAGAAAATTGCCAAAAAATATACCAAATGACAAAATTTTCATTCATTGTCGGCTCCCCTCGAATGTTGTCGACAGCAACTTCGCAGTATTAGTGTCGAGTCAATCGACATGTCTAGTAAAAGCTTCTCAAACAGTGACGCTCGCATTCGTCGATAAACAAGTAGGTGTCGTTAGTTGTCAATCTAAAAATAGAAAGCGTGTTAATTCACAACAACGCCAGAAGCTATCCCATACCTCATTAATGGGGTGTAAAGGGAAATTAAGAAGAAGAAGAATTAATAGTGCTCTTGGGACATAGTAAGAAATTAAACTAAGATTAATTAATAGTGCTCCCCATTTCCCGGGAAACGGTATTCCCAGTTTTCCCGGACCTATTCCGAGAAACCGGGATTGATATATTTTCGGGGAATACCGGGATTCTCGGAAAATAAAAAAATGAATTTTTTCTTCAGTTTGTTAAGCAAAAATGTACAGAGTAACTTGAAATTTTGCATAGATCATAATTATTCATTTGATGGGACGCTGTTCAAACGCCAGTCCGGGAACGAGGAAATTTTAATACATTTGTATGAAATTCTTCAGTTTTTCGGTCTATCCAGCTTGGTCGAGAAAAAATTTACCCACTCTAATATATTTACTTATTTGATTAATATGTGAACAAATTAATAATTTTTGTTTTAATTGGTTTTGGCACAAAAAGTACGAATTTCAGTAAGTCCATTCGTATAGCACAACCACTCTGTAATATAAATATGAACCTTAAGCCGTTTGGTCAGGACAATGGTACTATTTCTTCCCTTTATATCACTGAAAGTTCGAATTTCGAAAAATCCATTCTGTCGCACAAGTGCTCTATAAAATAAAATAAATTTAGACCACCAATTTTTTCTTTTTTATCCAAAAAAGTACGAATTTCGAAAGACCACTTCGTATCGCACAACTACTGTATTAGATAAATATGAACTATAAGTCGTTTTACCTTTAACGGTTTGGTCAGTGCGTATATGGATTATTACAAATTCCGAAAAATTGCTTCGCGCTGCTACCTAGACAAGGGACCAAGCCCATAAACATAGAATTTCGCGATAATAGCCTTGAATGTTTGGTCTGGGTGATAGTACAATTTATTTATCCTTTTGGTTCTTATTTTAGCCATAAAAGTACAAATTTCGAAAAATTCTCTAATTTTATTCTCAGCTTTTATCATAGGTTCTGTCTACTCCGTAAGTGGAACAACCACCCCAAATTTCATTATGGTTAAGATTAAATTTTACAGAAAAACGGTATCGGTTTTATTCGAAAAAATTTTTTTTCCAACGAATCGGTTTCTGAATAACTGAGTTAATAAAAAACCGGGTCAACTTGTTGTGTCCGGCTTTTTGGAAATTGTGAAATAAAATTAAATATGAAAACGCATGAATATCGATACCTTAATTCTAAAGTATACTAAATCGACTTACCAGGTTTCCAATTTAATACAGTTTTTAAATTCAGTATGTTTCAATTTATATCCCATTTTAACCTCAAATTGATCAGCCAATCCCAACATAAGTCAAATCTTTACTATTCACAAAATTTGGACGCATTTCCGTTAAAACTTACATTTACTTAGTAAAGTTTAGAATAAAGTTATTGATATGATAATAAGTTAACATAATTTTACACTTAGACGCTTAGTTTATTAGAAGTTTAAAGTGTTTCATATAAATGTCGACGGCTTGCACACATTTCAAATTGAGTTATCAATCTATTTCAAGGGGATATTCCACCTATCTTAGTGAATTAATGTATGTTGACCACAAATTATCCTCCATTTTACAAATGGGCGTTAAGTTTAGGAAACAAAGGCGATTAAAGTTATTCATATAAATATTGAGATTCCAACTGTATTTTTTTTATTTCCCAACTATTTTATTTTCGATTGGATGCTTAGATCAGGTGTTAACGCTTATTAATGTTGTTTATATACTTACTGACGGCTTTACACTTAAGATGAAAGGATAAAATCATATAACACAATTTTTCAAACAAATTTTCGGATTGCCTAAGGAAATTTAAATGAAAGCAAACTTTAATATTTGTCCAAAGAGTGCAATATTCTTTGGGTAATGTATGTTCTATATGCCGATTAGCCCAGAACTACCCGGACAATGTTTTGTGGATGTACTTTCCAAGTAACTCAACCTACAAAATGTTTTTCAAAAAATCGAGTAACCGAAAAGAAACCTATTAGCCGGTTTTTCGGTTTTGGGTTTGAACACTCTGGTTAAGGCGCTAGTTAATCACCCAGGAAATCACCAAGCAATTTTATATACAGATTTAAATTTTTTTACTTTCATAATATCCCAAGTTTTAATCAATTAGGCTCGAGGTCTGTGTTTTGTGATTATCATTTATTTTTCAATATTTCGTCTTTCATCGAAAGACATCATCAGGATTGAAAAGAGTAACAACACAATATTACAGACAAGTAGTTTAGCAACCACTCTCCTCTGCTATCGGTAGAGTACTCTAGAGTACTCTAGCACAGACCTCGAGCCTAATTGATTAAAACTTGGGTTATTATAATATATTCAAAGGTCGAATAAACACAAAAAGCTAAATATTTTTTACTTTCTAAAGGCAGTTGAAAATAGATCACCTTAGACATCAAGTTCGTTACAAAATCGCTGATGTCTCATTTATAATGTTGTGAACTTTTTCTGTGGGATTTTTTGCTATTAATTTTTTGTATAGAAACGTATAAAATTCACAGCTAGAGCAAAACCTATGCTAGAAATGAAATGTTCGCATCCGATTAAACATTTATATAAACACTCGGCAGTGGCATAGTGGTTAGAACACGCGACTACCATGCGGGAGATCACAGGTTCAACTCCAGGCTCCAGTCATATTAAAAAAAAAAAAAATGACAGCAACATCGCATTATAAGTGTCGAGTCAATCGACATGTCTAGTAAGAGCTTCTCGAACAGTGACGTTCGCATTCGTCGATAAACAAGTAGGTGCCGTTAGTTGTGAATCTAAAAATAGAAAGCGTGTCAATTCACAACAACGCGAGAAGCTATCCCATACCTCATTCATGGGGTGTAAAGGGAAAATTAAGTTATGTTATAAACACTAGCTTATAACCCGGCAAATTTCATCCTGCCCCCAAATTTATTGAAAAAAAATAATAAATTATTGAAGTCGCTTGGAACTCCCTGTTCATGGCCTTTTGGGGGCGCTGAATACGAATCCGGTATTAGTTTTATAAAATTCAAAATGGTGGATCCAATATCGCGGACAAAAAAATGTGATACTTATCGGATTTGCTTAAAACTGTCAGCCATCTTGGATCCGCCATTTTGAATTTTTGAAAATCTGATACTAGATTCGTAATCAGCGACCCCGAATACCCCAGAGAAGCCAGTTAAGGGTACATATGATGTTTTCAATTTTTTTGTCAGCCATATTGAATCCGCCATTTTGAATGTTCGCAAGCTAACGCCGGATTCGTAATCAGCGACCCCCATAAAATTCTGAAGCCATTAAAGCGTGAAGAAGTACCAATATTAACTTGTTTACTTTAAGATCGTTTTTCTCGAAATTTTGTTTTTGCACTAAGCCATCTTTTGACAGTCCCGGTCACATATATTAAAATGAAAAAAAAAACCAGTAAAAAAGTTTTAGTCGGGCAACCAGACTTACATATACCATCACCCTCAGTACAACATAAAATGTTCTATTGTACTAATATTATTACTCGATTTCTAGAGAATTTGGGCACGATGGCGTTGCACACTGTGAGATTTAATCAATCTGGCATCTCGAAATTAAAAAAAAAAATGTTTTCGTAACTCGCTCATATTTTTTTTACGTGAGAAGAGACCCCAATTGTTACGAAAACAAACACAAAAGAGAATAAAAAATATGTTATTGGCGTGATAACAGCTATCAAACATTAGCAATTTCATAGCATACAACAATTGATTTTCAAGCTTGCATTGATCACAAAAGTTTGAGTGATCAGGTCGAAGTTGTGAGTGTTTTGGCCTAAACTATTTTTTGTATTAAAGGTTATTACTTAAACTTAAAATTTTTGTTTTATTCAATATTTATTTTTGCACTCAAGTATTTTGAAAAAATTGTTTTATAACCACCTAAAAGGTAAGACAAATTTTAAAGCTTTCAAATCTTTGATAGACTAGAACTTCCAAGTCCCACGGAGTTCCGTGATGGGAATGCCAGCAGAATCTTTGTTAATGTGCCCAAAACAAATTTTAAAAATATAATCCTGCCCATTTTTTGCCTTTTTTTAGTATGAGTGAAATATCGCGAGAGGAGCTATTTTGGATTTGGTTAAGCAAGGTGAAAATAGAAAAAACAGAAGCGGTCGAAAAGCACTTTATATCAATTTATGGACCAGATGTTGACGATACCAAAATTAAAGATCGTATAAAAAAGCAAATCTCACCGTGATAAAGCAAGATTTATGCATGATTTATTTATACTGATTTTGCTCTTGATCACGCACCATCAACTTCAAAACAAATACCGCAACGCGGAAAGCGAGAAAAAGAGTTTGCTGAAAGTGCTTCGAGTACACAAAAACTTTTCTGAAGAAGCGCAAAAAGCACGCAATAAAGAGTCGAGACAGTATCGCGAACTGTTCACAAGAAAAACGACCCGAGTTGACACCAACATAGATTTATTGCATAGGTTGCTTATCACGTCAGACCTTTTGATTGCAAGTTTACGTTTGCCCCCAAAAACCAAGCGTTCTACTTTACCTTCTGAGGTCATTGCACTTTTGTCTGACACCCAACTAAATGATGAATTTGATGATTTAGCATAAAAAACTTTGCTTGCAGCTCTCTGGAATTTTTTTTTTGTATAAATTCCTTATTTTTTTTTATTTCTACTTTTTGCTTTTTACTTTTGTATAATTTGTATATAATTTCTTTATTTTGGTTTTTGATTAATATCTTATTTTGAATATTTTCCATTCTTTTAAGAACTTTCGTTGAGTTTTTTAGTTTTTCTCTTTATTACGTTTTAGATATCAATAAATTTAACATTGAAACAACATTAACTTTTTATTTTTCTCATTTGCAAAGAATCATCGAAAACTAAAGTTCGAAACTTGAAGCATTTTATAGAAATGGTTGTATGTGGGTACTTATATCAATATATCGACAAGTTTTAGTTAGAAGAGAAAAAAAGAAGAAATATTGAATATAAATGTGTAAAAAAAATTGTCCCCAACTAGTGTTTTTGAGGATAGATCGGAACTAGTCCCCTTTGACACTAGTTGGAACTAGTTATCATTCACCATATTGAAGCTTATAATCTCCTTAACGATCGTGCCAAATTTCAAGTTGATATCTCTAAAACTTCATATAAAAATTAATTTTGAGATGCTAGATTGACTAAACCTCACACTGTGCGTTGGGTGTATTGATATTATTACTCCATCTCTAAAGTAGGCGAAGTGGTACATTTGTATGGGAGGTACCAGAAGGGGCGTGTCTAAACTTCCAGATTTCTTCTCTAAAACTTTTTCCTGCTTGAACTTTACTAAAGACAGAATTTGGGCACGATTGCGTTAGGTCTATTAATAATTTTTATCGATTTTAAAGTGGGCGGTACCAGATGGGTATGGGATGTACCAGATGGGGCGTGGCTAGACTTTCAATTTTGGTAGAATTTGGGTACTCTCACGTAAGATTTATTGACATTATTACTCCATCTCTATAGTGAGCGGAAAGGTACATTTGTATGGGAGGTGTGTCACTAAAACTAACAAACAAACAGTTTAAAATTAATAATATTAATCTATCTCTAAAGTGGGTGGTACCAGATGGGGCTTGGCTGGACTTCCAATTTTTTTTCTCAAAAACTTTATCCTGTTAAAGCTTTAATAAATAAAGAATTTTGGTACGATCACGTTGGATTTATTGATATTATAACTCCATCTCTATAGTGGGCGGAAAGGTACATTTGTATGGGAGGTACCAGAAGGGGCGTGGCTCGACTTCCAAATTTTTTTCCAAAACTTTATCTTGTTATAGCTTTACTAAATACAGAATTTGGGTACGTTCCCGTTGGGTGTATTGATATTATTACTCGATTTCTAAAGTGGGCGGAATGATGCATTTGTATGGGAGGTACCAGAAGGGGAGGGGCCATGTAGCCCATTTACTATACCGTAAGTAGTTTTGGGAGAATATTAACTCCTGCAAAATTTCAAAACATTTGGTTGCGTTTTTCGAAAGTTATCGTACGCACCAGCCGGACAGCCAGACAGACAGACAGACGGACATGGCTCAAACGTCTCAAAAAGTCATGAATCGAATTTGGTTCAAAGATACCTAGGGTCTTAAGTGACTCCTTGTATGTGTTATACTTTTGGGTCGTATCAAATGATATATACCCTCATCCCTAAGGGTGATGGTATAACAAATATATAATATGGGCTATGGAGTTTCCACAAAAACACAGTTATATGAATGTTGATATTTTCGAGATCCATTTCTATTCAGTGTTTTTTTTTAAATTAAAAATAAAGAACTCAGAATAAATCAGCGATTTTTATCGTTTAACAAATTTCTTGACCAGGTTTTAGTTGAATTGTCCTTTTTATTGTATTTGAATAATCACGCTTAGAATATAAACATAACCATTGAACATTTTTAAATTGGCACTATCCCTTCCCACATAGTTTTTACAAAAGCAATGACAAATGATTTTAATGTTAAGACAAACATTTTAAATATCTCTTACAATTATTCCTAACAATATCTTCAATTTCAATTTCCACTAGCAATGCTAGCAGTCATTAGGTTATCTACCACAGATTTGTCTCCGTGTAAACTTAATATTAAACAAACTATGAATTAGCATTTAATAAAAGCGCATTCCAAAATTAAAATCTTTACAAATTCTATGATTTACCACAGATCATGCTTCAAAACCACTTTTTTTCTTCCAGGAATCCTGTTTTCTTTTTGACGCTGTAAAGTAAAGTTATCATTATATAATCACAGTATTTAAATAACCAAACATTTTAAGACAGTCTTATGTTTAAAAAGGCAAAAACGACACGAAACACTTCAGTCAGCGGCCAGCTCCGGAAGGAAGCAGACGTACTTACTTTGTGTTGAAGTGATTAATATTTGTTCTCAATGAAATTCACGCAAAAAAACCTCACGTAAGTTGGACGATGATCGTGTGAAATTGGTGAGTACAGAAGTGTGTTCGTTGTCAGTATTGTCGGTGTATTTAGTAAGCGAGTGGTGTGTGTGTGTGTTCTATACAATTTGGTGTGTTTCATTTGGTTAAGATGCTGCTTTGGCATTTGTTTGTTTGTTACGACTTACCCAAGGAGACGCGAGCTGGTACAGCACCTTGATCTAGCCAGAATGACACCCATGAGACAATCACCAGCATACAGCATGGGATATAAATTTGAATTAAGTAATATGAGAATTCTCGCTTGAATAGTAGATCGACTTTGAGGCAACTGTATTCACCTATGAGTATACAAGGTACAAAATATAAAAAGAAAATAATAAAACGTAAAATACAGGGGGGTTGTCATAAGTTGTCTTCAACAGAAATAACATCGATAAAGAAAATGGAAAATCCAAAAACTTATAAATAAACTAAACGGAACGCAAAAGTTATTGTACAAAATTAAGGCGGAAATGACCAGAAATGAACACATAAAATAATTGAAAAACATATAAAGAAAAACGAAAAATATAATTAAATGTTTGTTGGTATTTTTTCATCTTTTTTTTTCATTCATAGGCAAGTAGAATCAACACTTTCATGGCATTTATGTGTTTGCAACAACAATATTTAACGGAAATGAATGAATTTTCATATGGAAATTGCATTCGAGTCATTTCCGTTAATTTGTTGGCAATGCGTTCCATACTCTTCAAGACAAAGTTGTTGTTGTTGTTCATTGCTTTTCGTTACAATAAATTCTTGTTGTTGTACATATTTTTATTATGTTATTTTTTTGCTGTAGTTACAAAATGCATTTTATCATTTGTCATATTCTCATATTTTGTTTGTTTCTGTTTTCTTCTTTTGTCATTATTTACATAGCATTTTCAGATATTTTTTGCAGTAGTATTTTGTTTCTTTCAAATAATGAAACCAAAACGGAGACTAAATGTTGAACATGGCAACGTTTAGTCTTGGCAAATATTCCGTTGAATTTATCTCATCAATGCATCTGGCAAATGTTCCAAATTCCAACCACCAAAAATGAGCGTGATAAACTGTTGTTTGGAGTAATTTGTATCATTTGCATTGTAATTTGATTTCAGTATTTATTCGGTCGTTTGTTGTTGTTGTTGTATATGATGGTTGTTTTTTTTTTATTAAAATGATTGTTGCTTAGTGTTTATTGCTGATGTACTTGTTGCTGTTGGGTTTTGTTTTTTTGTTGGAATGAAATCATATTGTTGAAAAAAAAATAAAATAATTCGCAGACACTTTTAGAATTTGCTGTATCATGTGGCCCATGATTACCCACAGAAAAAACTATTATTAAAACTATGGCTAAAATTGTTTTTTTACTTAAAATTGAGAAAAATTTATTATTACAAACTATTCTAAGCTATGTTAATTATAACAAAATTATATGGCCTCAGGAACAAAGTAATTTCATGCATTTAAGAGTAATTCAAATTGTTGTTGTTTTTTTATCTGCTGTTGGGTGTTAAATTGCCGTTATTAGAACTGTGATTCAAAAGTTCCTGTTATTTCTAGCTTAAATTGTTGATTCAATGTTCGTTAGAAGTTATATAGTCAAAAAAGTAACAAGTATAGTTTCAGGCAGACATCATGCCAAAACGTTGACCAAGTAAACAAATTGTTGTAGATCTGGCAATAGATAGAAGCGATGATGCTGTAAGCGCTGTTTGAAACGAATAAAAAGATTTCTTCAAGAAAGCAAAGTAACTATAATTTCAAATAAGGAAATATAAAAGCTAAGACAATTTGCATAAAACATAAATACTTTAAAGAGAAGTTTCACGACTAATGGGTCCTTAAAAAAAACAAATGTACCGTCAGGGTAAATTCCAAGTGTCCTGACTTAATTTCTTTATATCAAGCCTCAAGTCATAGAGGGAGCTTTCTACAATGTCATACTTGAATCTGTAATTCACTTAATGGACATTAATCCAGCGGTCAAACTTGTATACCTTAAAGCATTGGATCTAATAAATATTTCTAAGGTGGCGGTTTGCAATAATTCACAAGGAGGTGTACTCTCCGCATTACTCCGAAATCTCACCATCAATACTTTTCTCAATGCGATGGATAAGACGCGCTGCACAGCTGCTGCAAAATGGAATCGACCTCAAATGAGGAATCAGCTTTAAAAACATAAACAAATTTGAAAAGACAAGGACTAACTAACATATTAAGCGCTTAGAACTATTCTAACTAATGCACTGTTCATGATCCTTAACTGGACACACATTATAGAAATATCCCGGAAAGAGGGCGTCGAGAGTGTGATGCAAGGTAAAGCTTCTAATCTTCTAATTAACTTGGTAAACCCAGGGTGATCCCTGTCAATTACACTTTAAGTCTACTCACAATCGGCTGGAGCCGATTGTCTCTTGGCTGAATTGTTTAAGTCGGGTTGGGAGGAGCTGATTGAGAGCATGCATCAGCTCATGGAGAACATCTGACTAGAGGAGAACATGCCCGGGGATTAGATTCTTAGTCTGTTATCTCCCATAAACAAGAGAGGAGATCGTAATGAGTTTTAGAACTACTGTGGAATAAGCCTATTACCAATTGCGTACAAGGTCCTTTCGAGCACATTGTGTGAATGTCTAAAGCCAATTGTAGAAAAACAAATTGGACCTTATCAGTGGGGGGTCAACGAGAACAAAACAAAAATTTTGATATTGACGAACAAAGAGTTCTATCGATGGGTACTAGGGTTCCTATATGGGAAAAAATTCCCGCGAAATTTTCATCGGGAATTTTCGGGAGTTTTTATTTAAACTTTAAGGTAGAAACACAATTGGGACGAACGACGAATTTCGCACAGCACGACGAATTTGTCGGTACAAACTCGTTGCGTAAATTCGTCGTATGAAACACAATAACGTCGAACAAAAAAAACGTAATTTGAAATTATTTGGAATTTGTATACACAAATAAATAATCGCAAAATATGAATCAAAGAATTTTGTTTTTTATAAAAGTTATGAAAATTGTATACATCATGTTCATAATGATACAAGCTTTTGTTTTTGTACACCGTTCGTCGGCGTAAGAAATATAAATAAACCTATCGCACAGTTAATTACGTACGATGAATTTCGGTCGACGCACTGATTGAGTGCATTCTCATATAAACAAATGTGTTTTATTTTCGACGACGAATATTCGCCACGTTAAATTCGTTGTTCGTCCCAATTGTGTTTTTAACTTTAGTGTTTTACTTTTTATTGGCAACTCTAATTTAAAACATTGTTTATATACTCTAAACAATGTAAAAATTGCAATGTACTCACAATCACAAAATTTTAACTTTTGAATTTTTATTTGTTTTTTTTTATACCAATGATTTTTTTTAAGAATAAGAGAAAAACCTTTATTTTTATGTTTTTAAATGTTTTGTGAATTTTTTTATTTTTAAAACTTAAAAAGGTAATTTTGTAAATTTTTAAAAATTCCCGGGAAATTAGCAAAAATAAATGATTTCTCCCGGGAAATTTAAGTTCGGGAATTTAGGAACCCTAATGGGGGCGCAACATAACTGTTCAAAATTATTGTTTTGAGGTAGTAGATGTGTTTACCTACTTCGGATCTAACATCAACAAGAAAAATAACGTCAGCGAAGGAGTCAAGGTGAGAATTGTTCTCGTCAATACATGTTTTTACGGACTTTTTAGTAACTTTAGTAATACCACCTTATCTCGAGATACTAAGAAACAGCTAAACCAGGTGTTAATTTTACCCGTTCTGTTGTATGTTGCCGAATCTTTGGTGCTTACGACAACAGACATACAAAACCTGGGAGTGTTCGAGAGAAAAGTACTCCGAAAAATATATGGACCTAAATGTAACGACGGCGATTTTCGCATCGGATGAACCATGGGCGATATGAGCATTACTACGCCATCGACCTAGCTATATGAATCGGAATACAACGATTACGATGGCTGGGACGAGAGGAGTGCAGGAGACCCAAACTTCGTTGGAGTAACTAAGGGGTTGGCGACGTACCACCATCTATTAGGACTAACTGGAGAACGCATGAAGAAGACCGAAGCTTCTGGAATTCTTTAATGCTTCAGGACTCTAAGTTATGAATTCATAAGTTGTAATGGGTCACTTAAGTAAGTAAGTATACCGGACATAACCTATTAAAGTTTCACTCACGAGCAGCACTTTTTCTATTAATAGTGTGCAGAATAATTTATTTCGGTCAAACTTCGGCCAACTTCAGTCGTTTTGCCGGAAACCGTCGATGCTCCGCGTGAACTGATAAAGTATGTCCGACATGTTGCATACTGTGAGATTGAAGCATCGTTGGGCATCAGTATGAACGTAAGCCCGAAACAAAACAGCAATTGACCGTATGGATCTTTCAAGACTACCCAACTCCAACGAAAGTTGTTCGTGGAAGAAGCACAACGAAGTAAATGATCAAGTTTTCTTCGGTATAACCGGGCATGTAGCCAAAGTCCTTTTATTGGAACGTAGGACGGTCAATTCTGAGTGGTACACCACTATCTGTTTGCCAACAGTATTCGAAGAAATAAGGAAAACAACAAGATGTAAAATGTAACATTATATACAGCCCCAATGACTTCTTTCTATTCCCTCTTATCAAGAAAAAAATAGCATGGTCAAGTTTTTGGAAGCCCGAATCAGATGTGAAAGCGTTCAAAAACCGTGTTTTTGGAGGTGTTTCATTCAGTGGAGAAAGTGCTTGTTTGAGCGCCAGCAAGAGTGTATTGTTCTTCACGGAAAATATATTAAAAAACAATAAAACCATTTCTAATGATAAATGATTGTTACGTTACCAAAAAGAAGACGCACTGTCTAAGGCCGCCAACATCATAAATTTAATCGAAGTTTACTGTAACATTGGTGTTCATTTTATAAACGAAATACAAAGGACACAATTTGTGTAAGTGCTGTCTTAGAATCGTATGATTGCCTCTCAGCAAAGCCATTTAAAACCAAGCTTCTTAACACTATATTGAAAATGACATCTGTCCGTAGTGGAATAAATAAAGCACTCCGTAAACAAATAGGACATCATAAATGACGGAGAGGTTCAAAATCATATACATCGACTTCTGAATATATTTTAACTTTACAGTTAATTCATTTTTTTCTCTCACAGAAGATACATCTAGATAGATATTGCCGTAAAGATATGTGAAATATTAGAAAAGTTTCAAAATGGTTATTGTCATGTTTTCGATCGAGCACTTGATGAATGCAAGCTTGTAGATGTATTTCACTGTTATATTAGAATTTTTACCAACATAGAATAGAATCACCGTATTTAGCTAAATTTTCTACATATAACAATATTTATAATATATGAATATGTTAAGACTTTGGTGGACTTATCAACAAGTTAAACTCCATGCATTTTAAGTTTCTAACTGTTTATAGTTTACAAGGATTTAAAATTGGTAGCTAAAGGTTTGT
Organism: Muscina levida; assembly: GCA_964034835.1. NCBI lineage: Eukaryota > Metazoa > Arthropoda > Insecta > Diptera > Muscidae > Muscina > Muscina levida. Next base: position 64,112,453 of record OZ035880.1, on the reverse strand, counting down.
TTCTTCTTAAAAGAGGGCGTCTATCTTACTAGAAAAATATAAAAAGGAACGATTTTCGACTTGTCAGATCTATAGGTAGCAAAAATTAGTTGAACATTAACTTTTTGTTTTTTATTCACTTATGAGTAAAAGTAGTTTAAGCAGAATGATATTCTCATGATGCCAAGTAGAAGGCCCAACGTCTGGTATTATGAACATGGACATCATAAGTTTTCATTTTGTTAGGCACAATGGATATTTTTCATATTGGATACCTTTTTCTCGAAGGTCGTGCTCAATTTCAAGGATGGTGTGAATTTACGAGTAAATGCATAATAACATTATTTATAATTTAGGCCAACGCTTTGCAAGATTATTAACAATACAGCGACAATACGACTGCCCGATGAGAACCTGCAGTTGGTGGAATATGAAATATTTTAGGAATCCAAAGCCATTATGTCGGAACGCTATGTGTCCACAGTGGATGCTCTTTAGCCATTCACTTTCACCTATCAAAAATGCCTTGCCAACAAATTGGGGTAAAGTGATACATATCAAATAACGGTGCTTCCATTATTTACATCCCGAATTGACCTTGCTGATTTATTGATCGTCAATGCTTAGTACCCAACGAAGTCTACCACGTAGATGGCTAATTCAGAATGCCGAGGAAAAGGTCATAGGCAGACTAAAATGTCTAAAATAGTTTGTGAAGGGTCTTACCTTCTCGCAGCCCTTTAAATGTGTCCCAAACTATACGGGCAAGATATAGTTATACCAAAACAATCAACTTTTGTCTCTGTCCTCAAAAAAAAGTTAAAGTACACCAAGTTAAAGTATATGTTGACTAATAAAACTTTAAAGTGTTAGATGAGCCAAGGTCAGCCTTGTGATCAATAGACGAGTATTAATTGTTTTAACGACAAAGCCGTTTCTCGACAGACAAATTCCACCTGTGCCAGACACATTTTGAGAAGGGGAAGGGCCCATACTTTTCCATACTGTACTTTGATTCATTTTGGCATATGTGGACTATTCGGAAGTAGAGCCAAAATTGAATATGAAATACCATTCTTCTATACCAGATAGGGATACGAAATAACAAGGCACCCAGTGTAGAGGAATACGTGCATTTATGCACCGATGGGTCGTATATGTATTATCCGGTAGAGTATGAGGTGGTATTTGGTTTAAGGATAATACACCAGCAGTGCCGTTGGAGATGTAAAGTGAATCTTGCATCTCAAGCCGACTCACAATCTCCTTCGTGGCGGCAACGTTGTTTGAGTGAGCAACGAACCCTGATGGTTGGACAAGGTGGTTTACTGGCAATGAAAGAGAAAGTTCAATCCTGTTATTGATCGAATTGCCACAATTCGCATCAATTAAGATTAAAGATGCATTTTACGAGCGCCAGAGGAAACATACGACCGCTGCCCCGGCCGCGACATTTAATTTGTTCTGTTAGATTTTAATAGGATGGGAAAATGTTTTTGGCCCATCGATCGGTAAATTCAGCCTGCTTACCTACAATCAGACAACGGGTTTAAGCTGGTTAGCTTCGCAGCGGGAAGGTACATGGTAGAGAGCGGAACCAGATTCCAGCACAAAGATATCCACAGGCAACACCAGAAATCAAATTGGCAGGCAGGCATGCATCTAGTATCATGGATGTGCGTGTGATGCGTGGTGTTAATACTGACTCGAGTCATTATCTGGTTGCAGCCAAGGTGCGCACAAGTTTGAGCAGAGCGAAAAACACGCGTAACCAAATACAAAGAATGCTGAACATCGCGAGATAGCCACTGCCTACTTCAATCAGCTCTCCCAACTTTTACGACACAACGTCTCTACTTCCGATGTTCCCGATATACAGTGGTAGCATATTGCGCATTCCATGGCAACCGCCGCAACAACCGTGCTAGGATATGAAAAACAGCATTAAGACGAAATCTGGTACGATGAAGAATGTCGCATAGCGTCTAAGGAACAGGATGCCAATTGTAACCCGAGCGATACTGAGATAGAGTTGAAACTTGAAAATTTTACCAGAAAGTAAAAGCAAAAGGCTACAGTATTGTTCTCTTCTCCTGTAAGGACAATGATGTAAATCTGATTACAGATACGCGGAGTGTGCTGCATGTATTTAGAGAATACTTCCAGCAACTGCTGGTTCCAGAAGGCAGCTTACGTGAAGCTATCACGCCAATTGTCAAAGACGGATTGGGTTGCCCACCACCAAATTAAGCCGAGATAAACACCAGCTCCAACGCACGGTTTGGCTTAATGAGTGCATGCCCGTTGATTGGAATTTAAGCGTATTATGTCATGTGCTGTAAAAGGTGCTGCTCCTACTACGGCGACTTCAGCCTTTTACCCATCGCATATAAGGTCCTGTCAAGTGTGCTATGCGAAAGGCTAAAGGAAGTGTTATCCAACCTGATCGGAGCTTATCAGTGTGGCTTTAGACCTGGTAAATCAACAACTGAACAGATATTCACACTTTGGCAAATCCTGGAAAAGATCCAAGAGGTACAGATCGACATGTACCATCTTTTCGTCGACTATAAAGCTGCCTACGACAGACTGATACTGCAAAATTTCTCGAAGCCATGGCTGAGTTTGGTATTCCAGCTGATACGCCTTAGCGGAATGACGTTGACTGACACGAAGTCTTCAGTGAAGATTGGCAAGGACCTTACGGAGCCATTCTATACCAGACGAGGCCTAAAACAAGGCGACGGCCTATCGTGTGACCTCTTCAGCATAGTGATGGAGATGATATTGAGGAAAGCTACAATAAACACGAGTGGCACGATATTCAAAAACAAAAGCCACATGATACTCACGTAGGTTGTCGAAAACTGCGGGTCGAAGACTGCATCCTTTAAGGTATACAGAAAGAATCAGCGAAAATGGGTCTAACGGTGAATGAGGACAAAACGAAGTTATTAGTTTCAACGAACGAAGTATCTACTCGTTTGGGAAACTACTTGAACGTTGGCAACTTTAATTTCGAGGTGGTAGATAAGCAAAAGAAATAATGTCAGCCTCGAAATACAGAGAAGAATTCTGCTTGCTTATAAATGCTACTACGAAATAAGCAAGCGATTCAATGACAGAGCCCTCTCTCGACGAACAAAAATCCAGCTATACCAGATACTGGTTCTACCTGGCTTGATGTACGGTTCAGAATCCTGGGTTATGACACAAGCGGATGAATCGGTTCTGGCAGAATTCGAGAGAAAAGAACTCCGTAAAATTTATGGGCCTATCTTCGTTAACGGAGAATATCGGCGTGGAATAAATCATAAGCAGCTAGGTCATGTTGTACGCATGGACGAAAATGCTCCAGCTCGAAATGTCTTCGACAATGAACTCGATTGGACGGCGCGGAAGTGAGTGACCAAAACTCCGTTGGAAAGACTGAGAATCTTGCAGAAATTGGTGAGACTAACTGGAGAAGAAGCCCCTATTGAAATAATATTTTTCTACGTGCGGTATGTAATCCAATAGGATTGCAAAGAAGTGCCAGCTAAGTAAGTGGATATTACAGAACGTATCGGATGGAATACAATAAAAAAAACACCACAAAACCCCTCCTGGACCCTCTTAGAATCAAGATATGATTAAACGGCAATTGGCAAGGAGGATAAAACCAATCTTAATATAACAGCTCAGACCACATAAGCCGTAATAAATTTAAATAACTAAAATTGGATTTTAATGGTTTTTCTCGACAGTTTTTTTTTGGCTTGAGGGAACTTCCGGCAAAAACCGGAAATCGAACAACTTAAATAAATAGTATTAAAGAGCAAATAGTTCTAAAAGAACAATAAAGAAAACCAAACATCGCAAAATCACCGTGTCGCAACGTTATTAAGTCGTAATTGCCTCAATGGAACAAAAAGGATTAACTGCTGGGCCAATATGTCGTACATGCAAATATCAATTAATTTTCTACAATATTTGCGATTAAAAACAATTAATTGTTTAAGTGTAAATCCTACGATCTGGCAAGTCTTTCTAGGTGAGGGTGCTAGTGTTTGTTAGTGTAGTTCGTCATGAGTGGTTATATGTGAGGGGCGGGTAGAGGCATCAGATAGAGAGTGTATTTGTGTGTGAGAATTTCTAAAATTAGTGTATATTATTAATTGTAACAAACAACTTTTTCTTTGGCATATATTTAGATTTGTTTGAGAATACAGGGGGATCTGTTGGTTTTAACTTTTCAAATTTCTTAATTTTTTTTCGTTCGATTTGTTTTTTATTAACTTATTTAGTAACTGTAACTTAGGAAACAAGCAATAATATCCATAAAATCAGAATGTAATTCAGAACATTAGAAAGCATATTCGGAAGAGAAAAATCTAATAAGAAAAACGTCAACTTAAATTTGTGAACTAAATATAATTGATAAAATTGGAAGACGAAAAAAAGACGAACTAACATTGAACATAGATTGAGAATATATTGTATTTGATCAAACATAGCGTTCTTTCATTTAAATATATTCTTGGAAATAATGTAACGAAATGTTTACGATACGCTTCAAACAAAACCAACTGATAGAGAGAATAAGAAGGCATCATAAGGAACTAGTTCAGACTTACCCGTGTTGGTTTTACTGTTGCAATAATCAGTCAAGAATTTTTCGAGTGTAAAGCGAGGTAGGTGTAAGTTCTTCACCACTTGCACGGGATCACCCTCTTTCCATAGGAAGACAAGATCGTTTGTGGTCCAGCCATCTATGTGGGGGTGGTAAAGAAGGGGAATAGATGCAACAAAAAAATCATATTAGTAGAACATTAGGATAATGGTGGAGTTGATGTGAATGGTAGAAGAAGGAGTGATAATGAGTTTCTCCAACGAACGATCAGTGTGGAAAAGCCTTTAAGATCGCAAGAAAGATAGACAATAACATAAAATAAAGAAGGAGCAGTAAGCAACTCATACTTACAACTGGCCATACGTAGTGAACAAATTTGACGATCCAATGGGTATAATTTCAAATTCATAGGACAAGCCAATGTTAATGAGATACGAATACTATATAAAACAGAACCGTTTGGAAATATACGGATATAAACATTAGGCATAATGATATTATGGAAATGACCCTCTTTTTCATTTGAAAAGAACAAATCTGGCATCCACACGCGATTTGCCTCTGTTAGGGTTAAATATTTTAAACGACCTATAATTGTATAAAGTTTATTGTGATTAATATATTTGTATTACAAGTGATTACAGTTTCAAAACACATTCATAGGGAAACTAAAAAAAAGATACAAACGAAACGAAACGAAACATAAAATCATTGCACTAAAATCTACAAATTAGAATTTGAAATCTAGATTCAAATAAATATAGTATATACTGGTAAGATCAGTTTACACAATGCGTTTGAATCAGATGATCTCATTTTTATTGATGTAAACAAAACGCAAAAACAGCTGATTTGTATAATATATGGTAACCTTTAAAAACAATAAAGGCTAGTTTACACGATGCCAGTCGTACGATCTATGCTCACAAAAACAACGTTCATTTTGCGGCGTGTGTCTCACGTAAGCACGATTAGGCGAAACGTATCGATGATGATCACTGGCTTACTTTAATTGTCGAGTCTGCGATACACACATACATTAATTTTGATTTGTTCTTATGGTTGTGACTTACGATACGTTTTTACTAATCGGGCCTAGAGACAATTGTTTTCTCTCTCTCTCTCCCTGTTGTCGGCATGACCAGAGTTGATTTTACTTTAACTCACACATGCGGAGTTGTATTTGGATTTAGAACACACTCGGAAAGGGTTTTTTTTTATTTTAGACGAAAAACTCGGTAAGTTAGCATTCACTACCACAAAATATACAAGAATTAGTTATTACAAAAAAGGTAAAGTTCTCAACAGATATAGATTTGTATATAGACATTATCTAGTTTGAACATATAAGTACAATGTACATGTACATTGTACATATTACACATTACATAATGTACATACGTACATTATTTGCTATAGCCAATACTAGCAGAGTACAATGGTTACCGAAATTTCCTAGTCGTCTAATTGTAATGCACTTTAGAGAAAACTTTATATTTATGTAGTTTATTAGAAAACTTTGTAGTTGACAGCAAATGTTCAATAGTTTTCTTTAATAAATATGTATTTTATTTAACAAATTTAAGAAGAATCACTATCAAACGGTATAAATGCTATGGATGTTTTGCTTTAAAGTTGTGTCGGCTTAAATATTTGTTGACGATTAAAAACTAATTCTAATATTATTGTACCTGCGGATCCAAACCCAGATTAAGATACCGAGAGTCTCATTTGGTTTGCGAGGTATTACAAATTAAAATTTTAAGTTCAATAAAATCTCGCTTGTTTTAAAGAATCTTGCAAATCGGAGTAGTATGATTGCTAATGATGGTAGTTCCTGGAAGAATATTGTCTAATAACACTTCGTGACAATCAATTGGAATTACATGGGGTTTCACCATCAATTCTATATATTTCGAACATGTTAAATCAAAAGTGTTAGTACAGTTTTTCGCAAAATTATCTTATAGTTCTGCTGGGTTTGGCCCTGTTTTTGGCGAACTATTTTGCTTCTTTACTACAAATAGTGAATTTATAATTTCGTTGGAATGGATGGAATTTGCTGCACCGTGAAACCTATAGGGTTTTTTTTCTTTTAAGATGGGTACTTGTTACCAATTTAAAACTAATAAAACTACAGCATGTTCGCTTTCTATAAAAACAGCATAAAATCTAAATTGATATTTGCTGTCTGATTGCATCATCGAAACCGCCGTGAAAGGTTCCATGGTATTCGGAAGTGATCGCAAAAAAAATTGTATTGCATACTTTAGTGCTTAATAGAAAGAGAACGGATAGATCATCGCTTAAAATGCATTTTCTAGACTCACAACTAGATTTTTTCCCTGAGAATTTCGGTGCTATAAGTGATGAGAAAAGAGAAAGGTTCCATAAGGATATTTAAAAGTTGAAGAAGCGTTTTCAGGCTAGAAGGAATCCAAGGATATTAGCACATTGCAGTATTTTTATCTGTGAGGAACTGGCGACAAAAAATGAGTACGCTGCGGCTGCCAGTACCAACCAAACGCACCCAAACGCAATAAAGTCCCAGGTGAATCAACATAGTTGTATAAAATTCAACAGAAATCCTTCACTCATATATATGTGAAAGTTTAGAGAATGCGTGGACGAAAGGGGCAGTAATAAAGCAACAAAAAAAGAACGATCTTACAGACTGTAACAACGGCAGGGGAATCACCTTACCAAGCACAATCTACAAAGTTGTTGCAACTATAATAAATAGTAGATTACCACCCGTGAATACCAGGCCAACACACTACGAATAATGATAGAGCAATCAATAGAATAGAGAACACCCCTACATATGGTATTTGTCGACTTCAACAAAACGCGGTAGTACAGACATCAGTGAGGGTAAAGAAGTACTTATCAATTTGACAAAAGCAATGTACGCAAACGTTAAATTACATATCCGACACTAAGGAATGACCAGCTAAGAATTTGAGACAAACGCCGGTGAAAAACAAGTCTGCCCTTTATCACATTTATTGTTCGCCGTTGTTTTAGTTAAAGTTTATGTTAAAGCTTTTTCAGAAAAAGGGATAAATAGTGAGGACCTGGACTTCCAAGAAGATATCTGTCCCCCGTCTCATAAACATTCAGACATGTAGAATAAACTTAACGAACTAGTGTCACTGGCAAAAGAAGTAGGATTAAAGATGAACGTGTGTAAAATATATGCAATGTCTGCCAACAATTTGAGCACAAGTGAATTTACACTTGTCGATCAACTATAGTGTTCAAATACAGGGTGGAGCGGGGTAATTTGCTTATTTGGGAATGAAATAAAAAAAGTATGAACCTTAGAAAAATTCATTTTATATTTTTAATATATTGAACAGCAAGGGAGTTATTAAATTGCATGGTTTTAAATAGAGTATCTGGCAAATGTCGACCTTCGGTACCCACTGGTAGCATGGGTCGACTGGTATTCTGCCAATTTCAACTTCAATATTGTTAATTTAGTCTTCCAAGGTGTTGGGACTGTTTATATACACCTTCGACTTCCGGTTACCCTAAAGGAAAAATCGCATGGGGCTGAGTCTGGCGAGCGTGCCGGCCAGTTCACATCACCCCTTAAAGAGATAAGCCATCCAGGAAACTTTGCAACCATTCACTATAAGAAACCATTTGCTTAACTTCTTTCTTGTTTGTTTATGTTGAAAATACCAGGGCATTATGAGAAAATCATTCTGCTAAAAAAACTTCTTACAATAAATGGTCTTGAACTTGAAATAAATTATAAATCAATGTTAAACTTTTGTTTGAATTACTGATCAACATGTGATATAAATGGTAACAAAATGGAAGCAGACTGAATTTAAAATCATTATTGAATTGAATACAAGCTAAGTCGACTTAGCATACCTTAAAATTAAGATATAGATTTCATATTTTTTTCATATTTAATACATATTAAGGTTATTTTACAACATTTGCAACAGACTAAGTAGTTATAAGCCGTTCAATAGCTGAAGTGAAGACCTAAAATATTATGTGTTTACTTTTACCATATCTCTTATAGACGACGAGATATTTGATGTAGAAATTGGGGTATTTTTGAAAAATAAATTTAAAATTTTTGAAATTGCATTCCGAAGTAGTTTCTTTGGGCAACTATATATTTCATCTTTTTAAGGTTAATCAAGTTAAAATCTATATGTTCAAATAGTATATGTGTATATTATCAATATCTCTATCAATTCTCGAGATTTTAGGGGTTTAAAAAGCAAGCAATGACTACTGAACTTTTGTTTTACCTGAATATGTATTGTGTCTGCTTACAAATTTCACCAAAACCATTAATATTCAATGGTCCTTTGAGGGGATTTTTTATTTTTATCATATATATATCGTTATTAGTAAGTAGACACGATGGTTATTCAGATGAAACAAAAGCTATGCCTACATTGCTATGCCTACTATAAAAACCTGATATCTCGATAATTGGTAGAGATATTGATAATATACACAGATTCAATTTGAGCATATAGATTTTAACTTGATTAACCTTAAAAAGTTGAAATATATAATTGCCCATAATAATCTACTTCGGAATCCAATTTAAAAATTTTAAATAATTTTTTCAAAAATACCCCAAATTCTATATCAAATATCTCGATGTCTATAAGAGATATGGTAAAAGCAAACACATACTATTTTAGGTCTTCACTTCAGCTATTGAACGGCTTATAACTACTTAGTCTGTATTCAAAAGAAAAATACTCAGCGGCAATAAACTGATTTGAGAACAAATTCGAACTTTAACCTCATTGCGGCACACCCTAATGCGTAACTATCGATACAAAATTTTTCACAATATATTCGTATTTTTAGCAAAAACAAATGTAAGGTGAAGCAAGATGACCAACATCGCAGTTAATACATATTTTTAACGAAATTCGAAAAAATGCCATATAAGAAACACCCTAATACTCTTTGTGAACAATTAAAGGGGTGGAGTATTCCGATCATATAGGTTGTTTACAGAAGTTGTTCAGTTATACAATAAGTACGTTTTTGGTAAAGATAGCAAGTAAAAATTTTGCACAATGGCCTTAACTCCTTAAAAACTGATTTGTTTAAAGTAGATAGTCTGTTTTGAGAGCCATTTAATATCTCTAGACTTGTTCAGATTGCATGGGTTTGTTCAGAGAAATTTTTCGGTGATACCTATACTACAATTTCACTGAATAGAGTATGCAAAAAATCTGGATTCCTACGACTTATATTCAAAATAGTGTAAAAATTATAAATTTTTTCGAAGTTTTTTTAAAAAAACGAGGGAAGTCTAATTTTTTTGGGAAATTTTATTATATCAATTTCTTAAGCGGACTATTAGCTACAACTTTGCTTAAGAAGCGAAAGAGCTAGATTAAAAACTGTACAAACTATTGGCCAAAAACTGAGCTCACCTTTTTTCAGGGATCCAAGGGATTTCAAAAAGTTACGAGGGCCGAAAAGAAACTTTGGTAGCCAATCTAGCCAAACTAAGCTAGGGTTTTACTCAGCTCCAGTTGTACTATCGAAGCTATATAGTCACGTTCGGGTGTTTTTGAAAAAGTTTGATTTTGTGTCATAGTGTAATTATACCAAAGTCTGCTGATTCGTGGTTGAATCCGAAACTGCTGTACAGACTACCAGGGCATTATGAGAATGTCATTCTGCTAAAAATAACTTCTTTCAATAAATGGTCTTGAGCTTGAAATAAATTCTAAATCAATGTTCAATTAAAAAGACCGAATAAAAACAAAAAAAAAATTTTAATGTTTGAATTTTAACTTATCATAAAAGTGGAATCTATATTACTCACAAACTTTGAACGAGTTTCATGTAGAACTGACTTTTAGCTCATAGTTAAGTCTATAATTAAAGTGTTGTTATGGTCCCATATTAACCTTCTATTTACAATTGGACGATTAGTTTTCGATATAAAGGCACTTAATGTTTTTCATATTAATATCGACGGCTTTTCACTCATTTCAAGTTGAGTTCCCAACTTATTTTAAGATGAGATTCCAACTGTATCTTGTTGAATTCCCAACTATTTTATGGTGATCATAAATTAAGGTACTTTTTGCGATCGGACACTTAGTTAAGGATATGACTGCACTTGACGTTTTCATATGAATATCCACGGCTTCCTACCCATTTCAAGATGAGATCCCATCTATATCTTACTGATTTCATAACTATTTTATGGTGATCACAAGTTTGGCTGGATTGCTTAGTTCAGGAGATAACGGCAATAAAGTGTTCTCATATGAAAACCTACGGCTTCCTATCTATTTAACATTTTAAATGATTGTGAAAATGTGATACCTACACTATATTGTGAATAATATAAAATTTTCTCTATAGATTTTCTTGACAAGATCTCATTTCATACATAACCGATGTGACTTTACAACCAAGGAGCTATACCGAACACTTACTACCGAATGACCTTATTTTTCTGCACAACTTTTTAGATAACTTCGAAACTATTTATCGTGGACTAACTAGCAACACATCAAAAAAAACCTAGTGGGAATACTGATGTTTTTTGGTACTGCATAGTGGTATTCGTCAAAATTAGCTCAACTTTCTAAACAATTTAATATTAGACATGTTTTCTGCAGCAAAACATCTATATTATATACTCGTACTTAATTCGGTTCGAACTAGAAAAGTGAAATTCATCCAAAAGTTATTGACCGGTGCATTATTTCGATACCTGTTATTTGTTTAAATCTTGTTGTTACATATAATTATCTTAATATTGAAAATGTATGCAAACTTATTTTTAAGTGATATATATTTGTACAAAAGCTTAGTTATTGAACTATAGAACTCATAAGAAGATAGCTTTATTTTTTGTTATGATAAAAGTAGCAGCGACAAATAAGCTTTCATTTAAAACAAATAATTCCAACTATTTAGTTCGCCAAGCTTACATTTACCTAAGTTTACACTAATACTACACTTCTTATAGTTTTTTGTATATTTTGTGGTAGTCGAAGATACAATTTTGGTGATTTTTCTAAAAAATCGTACAATTCAATTGTTTCGTGTAAACTAGCCTTTGAAAGAAATAAAGGTTTGTTTAAACTATGCGACTGAATCTAACGATCTGTCAAAAAAATCATTGCGAAAGGGCTATCAACACTGTTAAAAGTCATGGTGTGAAAATAAAGAAAAAAACTAAAGACGTTTGACAGATTTCGTACGATTCGTTGTTGAATAAATCGTAGGTGCATGGGTTAGGAACAGGAAATCCGGAATATCATATTTTGACAAATCTGTCTTTTTAAAACACTTAAATACGGACAAGTATCTGGACACATATAGAAAGTAGATTTTGCTTAGTTTATATGAAGAAGGAGGTTGCAAAAAAACATGCAGATTTTCTATTTACAAGGATATACACATAGATATATACATGGATTTCTCTATATATTTTTCAAATTAAGCGTTCATCACCGCTTTCGATGTAAACTTTCGCATATTATATAAAATCGAAAGTTTTGCGAGAAAATCTGGTAATTAACGATTTGAAAACTTGCCCTGGTGCCGCATAGCAATTTCTACGACAATTTGTGACGAACGAATATCGCGTTATTAGCATATGTATGTATTTACAACGAACTGTGACGTTCGACAGTGGGCGGGCAAGTGTATTTGGGGCAGGGCCGTGTATGTGCCTTGGTGTATGTGTGTTTTTTTTCATTATTGCATATTCTTTTGGGAGAGACGTCGTTGTCATGTGATTCCTTGTCACTGGGAAAAACCGTACGATTCAATCGCATAGTGTAAACTTGTCTTAAATAATACAAACCTTGTATATCATCAAATTTCAAACGTTCATCTGTCCATTGTTCACGGAATGTTAGCTGTACACTGTATTCCTGTATAGCGGTGAAGGGTTCGTGTGATCGGTGATTATATTGTGGTGATTATCGATTATTATATGGCGATGGGCGGAGTTGGAGTAGGAGGAGTACAATGGGGATGGATACAAAAAATACATAAGTTATCATTAATAATATAGCAATTGTATATATTTTTGTATAAAACGTAAACAAAATCAATATACGTAATACTAATCAATTTATTAGATAGTTTGAATGGTGGTATCTATGGCGGGGGGCGGGGAAAGGGTTAATCATCTGAATGGTGATTAATTGGATCGAATCAATTTCTTTGGTGATTTCAAAGATAGAACTTTTTTTTGGAAAAGCGAATCTGTTAATATTGGGTCTCGAATTATCAATTTGCAAATTAGCATACAATTTATGGCGAGCTACTAATTTCATAAGATTACCGATATGTTAGATGGGGGGTGGGGTTTAATTTTTGGGGGCTCTGTTCAAATTTCGCATGGGGTAGCAGGTTCTAGTAGTAATGTTAGATTTAGCTATCAAATTTTGTTTCATGGCGGGGAGTTGAGTTCTGAGCTGATTTGATTTGAATTAGTCGCATTAAGTTATCGTTTTATTGATGTTATCGAGAGCATTCCAAAGCGCATAGCAACAACTTATTAATGGTATATTTGGCAAACATACTTTTAAATTATCTTTTTTTTTTAACTGAATTCAATTTAAGAAGCATTTATATGTTGTTTTTTTTTAAATTATAAGCAAAGGAAACGAGAAAAGCAGTAAGTATAGGTAATAGAGTAGTAGTTATAGAAGAAGAAGAAGAAGAGGTATAGGAAAACATTGAATAAAAGCGAGCAAATATAAAGCATACACAGCAGGCGTTACTTAGCAAAGCATACGTTTAGGCGGACGCATTAGTTCAAATGTGGACACATACATAACAACAGGCTGGTACAATCACAATACTACAACAATGTCGTAAATAGTATTTGTTTTTATGCAATGCATTGTATATGATTTTGTTTTTTTGCATGCTTATTGCATTTTGTGTAGATTAATAATATTTGCTATTATACACATGTAAATAATTACAAATTATACACAATTTCGCATTTCAATTTTCACATTTGTGGTACTGTCGTCGCTGATTCCATACACGCACACACGCTACAAACTTAAATATAAATCAAAGAAAATTGAAATTTAAAATAAAATACATTATTATTTGCTGTGTTTCATGAGCGGCTAACTTTTGTGGTAGTTTTGTTCTGTTTTAATTACACATTTCATATGTATTTATCGTGTCAAAGGCTTAATGAACTTATTTATTAATTACATAATGCATTGTAAAATTTATATATAAATATAACTAAGGATAAATAATTATAAATAAATTTCAAATCAATATTAGTTAGCATATTAGTTCGATAGAAAGACACAAAAAAGGGTGACAGCATAAGGACGCGTTGTTTTTTCCTCGACACGTTGTTTGTTTTAGTGCTGGAGAATGAATGCAAGTGAGTACAAACTAAAGTTAGAAAGTTTAGAAATCCATAATAGAAATGACTGGTGCACCACTATAGACGTCAATAAACAAATCATAACTTGTCATGATTTTTAAGATGTTATGTGGTTTGCACAACAACGCGAGAAGCTACCTCATACCTCAGGAAAAAAAAGTTTTTTTTTTATGTGGATCATTAGATGGTTCGGTTGTGATGGCAATACATAGCCCTGATTTAATTTTAGTATCGCGTATAAACTATTGATTTAAAAGGATCTGGCAAAATACATTGGTACGGTCCCAGAGTACATCTTATACTCCTTTGGGTCGAGTGACAACGTGCTTACGAACAACAATGCCACGCAAGGCAAAAGTATCTGCACTTATAGCGACTGGGCGTAATTGCACACGGGTGTAACAAGGCTATGCCGAAAAATAGACCTCCACATATCAGGAAGAAATCAGCGAAACTGCCACCAAGGCAAGAAGACGAGAAACAACAGATGTTGAACAAGCGGCATAAAGAAATCAATATAACCTTTACGTGATGTCATATTCAATAGTGAGCTGCAATCTTTGTATAAGATTTTCATTAAGAATAATTCGATGGGATTTATGGATGAAAAGACAATGGAATTTGGATCCTAAAAAAAGGGGATTTGCTATACGATACAAGCAATGGACCAACAAAGAAAGCAAGTTTTTTCTGGACCGGCACATTGATCCATACTGGGACCAGACATGTGGAACGGTAGCTACGATAAAATACTAAGGATTGCTAACGACGACATTGCAGCTACGACATCCAGGAGCTAGGAGCATGGACCATGCACAGCGGAACCTAAGACAAGCCAATTTTAAAGCTAAATTTTCGCTTAACGCTCACGGAATCACTTCTTCTTAAATGGCGACATATCCAATTTAATAGCTAAATTTTCGCTTAATGCTCACAGAAATTAAAAAGCTTTATTTCCATTTACACCCCATGGATGAGGTATAGGATAGCTTCTATTTTAGATTCATAACAAACGGCACCTACTTGTTTATCGACGAATGCGAATTGACTCGACACTTATACTGCAAAGTTGCTGTCGACAACATCGAGGGGGCCGGCAATGAAATATAAATGACTGGAGCCGAGAATCGAATCACGAATCTTCCGCATTGTAGTCGCGTGTTGTAACCACTATGCCACGGCCGGTCACAGAACTTAACTTAACTTAATTTCCCTTTTCATCCCATGAATGAGGTATGGGATAGCTTCTCGCGTTGTTGTGAATTAACACACTTTCTGTTTTAAAATTCACAACTGACGGCACCTACTTGTTTATCGACGAATGTGAACGTCACTGTTTAAGAAGCTTTTTACTAGACATGCCGATTGACTCGAGACTTATACTGCGAAGTTGCTGTCGACAACATCGAGGGGGCCGGCAATGAAAGAAAAAATATTTTTTTACTTTTTAGATGACTGGATGACAACTACCATGCGGGAGATCGCAGGTTCGAACATGGCTCCAGTCATCTTAAAAAAAAATTGTTATTTCATTGTCGGCTCCCCTCGAATGTTGTTGACAGCAACTTCGCAATATAAGTGTCGAGTCAATCGGCGTGTCTAGTAAGAGCTTCTCAAACAGTGACGTTCGCATTCGTCGATAAACAAGTAGGTGCCGTTAGTTGTGAATCTAAAAATAGAAACCGTTTTAATTCACAACAACGCGAGAAGCTATCCCATACCTCATTCATGGGGTGCAAAGGGAAATTAAGTAGGTAAGTAAGATGACTGGAGCCAGGAGTTGAACCTAGGATCTCCCGCATGGTGGTCGCGTGTTCTATCCATCATGCCACGGTCGGCCCCAGAAATACATCTTCTTTAATGGCGACATATCTAGGTATAGGTGGAAGTGAACATCGGGGATATAGCAGTCGCTACTCACGGGTGGTTAAAATACATGGACCCAAAAGCGCCGGAAGGGCAGCAACATAGCTGAGACGTCGGAATGCAAATACCGTTGAGTTACATTCGAACAAGCGCGGAATATTAATAAAGTCCGCAAATAACATCATGGTATATGCTTGCGAAATCTTGACTGAAAATCTGATGGTTAAGAAGTGAGCACAGTCTGTGCAGTAAGTGCAGAGAACAGCTGCTCTACGCATCACTTCAGCGGACAGCACATCGTCGGCAGCAGCAGTCCTCATACTTGTAATAGAAGACACGATTTCAACCGATCTGATGTCAAGCAAACGTAGAGAAATTATGAAGGTAGCCGGGGTTATCTCAAAGAGACAAACCCATCACAAATAGGCAAGAACGGCAAGATAGACCACGATTATAGTGAATGCAGTAAAACATATCTTTCCCTTAAAAAAAAACTCCTTGTACATTTACGCAACAGAAAGAGACCAATACGAACCAACAGATTATATAGCTACCTTCGACAGTTCGTTAAGTCTTTGTGCCATGACTATGAAGAACACGATGAATATAGACCTAATAGGCAACGACTGTATAAAAGCAGATATTACCTTAACCAGCATGAAATTAAATGCCTCTCTGCATGAAATATCCCGGACCTATTGCGCTTCGTGCACCAGTGGAGCACCATCCGAAGACTGCCTGCTCATTATGTGTGATTGTCTCATCTACGAAGATATAAGTAATCTCCTGGGTTTAGTAGGTGAGGAGTACTTTGTGAGCGAGATGCTCTCTACACCAGAAGTGTTGGCTAGAACAACAGAATTAAGTTCCAGGTTGAATAGTCGACGTATAAGTTATGTATAAATAAGTTATGTATAATTAATAAGGCAGACTTATTCTGATCTATTCCTGTTGTCTTTTGCGATTGGTGACCAATTTTGCTAGAGACGAAGTTTTGTTTTACATCAAAAATCCCACAGGTGAATAGAAACTAAGAGCCTCGGGACTTAGTTTGCCATGTGATCGGTTGTTATAAGTCGCCTTGTGAAAGCATCACGCGGGTTGTGGCAATCATCTTGGGGCCCGAATGCGGAGTCCCACAATAGCGGAGGTAGTAGTATTGGTCTCACCTTGGTAAATGGGGAGCATTTGCCATACTTGCACATCCAATTTAGTAGCCAATAGTTGCGGTAGCCTAGTTAAAAGATTTCAGTTACCTTTTCCAAGTTTTATATTTATTTTTGTATGTTTATAATTCGAATCTGAGTGTACAAAGAACAAAGAACGCGTATAAGGTACAGTGTGTGCGTAAGACCTGGTATATCCACGACCGACCAGATATTCATTTTACGAAGAATCCTGGAGAAGACCTAAGAAATGCAGATCGAAACATACAATCTTTTCGCCGACTATAACTCGGCATTACGATACGTCCAACTGATTTGGTGATGTCATGACTGATTTGGGTGCCCCTACAAAGCTGATACGACTTTGCGGGATGACACTGACCGAAACGAAGATTTCAATGAAGATACAAAACGTGGTTTCCGACAAGGCGATAGTCTATCATGAATCTTCTTTACAAACATATGGAAATTATCAGGTGGAAAACTGCAGTAAACAAGACTGTCACCATCTATAGTAAAAGTTAAAAGCTGCTCGCAAACGTCGTTGATATGGATATCATTCGGCATAACCAAAGCCAAATATATGACATATATTTGTTAAGGAACAAAGGATCCACCTTTTCGAGACTTTGAGTGAACATTGACAATTACTCGTGCAACTTTAAAGTGGTAGATGATTTTGTTTCCATTGGTATCTGCCGTATATAAAAAATATAATGATAACCTACAAATCTGAATATGAGTATTGATCGCTTTTACTATGGGCTAAATACGCTTTATCCCGACAAACCCCTCTCACGCGGAACAAATATACAACTTAACCAGACACTGATCCTACTTGTGTTACGCTACAGGACAGAATCCTGGCTAATGCCACAAGCGGATCAATCTGTTCTAGGAGTCTTCGAGAGAAAAATACTTCCAAAGATATTTCAACCCATCATCGTTAACGACAAGTGCTCACGTCTTGGTATGAATCATGAGTTGTAAAATGACATCGACATAGTAAAGCTCATCTGAATAGTGCGAATGCGAATCCAGCTCAAAAATTTTCGGTGATTGTGTCTTTACATAATCGTCCATCCATATGATGGTTTTCGTGCTACATGTTACATTGAGGCTGTTACGCTATTAATAAACGACGAGTGCTCATGGTAGTTGAGAACACTTCCATGACATACGACGTAGGGATTGAGTTGGTGCACAAAAGCTTTGATAACCAAAACCACACACCAACTCAAAAATATTTATGCGTAGTTGCGGCATTTGCTCTGAAAGCTGAAACAAAGTACGCGATCTCATAGTTTTACTATCAGTCATTATCGTTTCCTTGAGCTGTGGATTATACAACATAAACATAATCAAAGTAAACCAAAAGCTGAAATGGCTAAACAATATGGATTATAGGGGTAAGAGTCATCTCAACATGCATTTGACACCAATCATTCACTTTTGTTTTTATACCAAGCTAAATCAAAAATCATCAAAGAGGCGAAATCGGGCATGCGTCGAAAATTAAAACAAACAAAAAAATATGTTAAACTAAATAACTAAATACTCATGGAAACTAAAAACAAACAAAAAATTGGAAACAGAAAACTAAAATATCCGTATTTATTATACACAAAATACCTGTCCATATCATGGAATTAATCAAACTGGAATTAAAGAGTGATTGAATAGACTTGGAATAAAATAAATATACCAGAGAACATTGCGCAAAAAGTCCCAGCTGGTATAATTGAATTTTCGTTAGGAAACTTAAAATTCATAACACGTAAGTAATTATTCCTTTTATATTAATTGTTTAATATTCGAGTGGCATGTTAAAGTTATTTATACATTTTCATTTATGTTTCATTGAAATTAGTATACAAACCAATTTTTAAATTATATAACAAACTTATATTATTAAATGAACTAACTTAGAGTTAACGAAACTCAGTTGTTAATTAACAGAGGTAAATTAATGATAAAAATGTAAAAAACAAAATAAAGTGGATGATTCAGGTGCTCCTAAACTGCTTAATGTATTTAGTGATTTTTGAGGTTTTTGGATTGCTAAAGAAACTTACTTACAATTTAAACTTAAATATACAATATTTGGCTATAGTTCATCTGTAGTTTTTATTTATAAGTGTTTGTTTTATGTTGTGTTTAATTCAATTATTGTTATTTTACGTGGAATATTAGTTAAATGGTACTGCAGCGTTATTTGCTTAAGTTTTGTTGCTTGTTTTTGTTATTTATAGCATTTTTCTGTTCGTTTTGCCTGTGTGGTAAGCATTTTATCTTTAAGGTTTAACAATTTTTTTTTTACATTTTTAACAAAACAAAGAAATAAACTTTGAATTTCGTGTAAACTGAAATTAAACGTTACAGTTACAGAATTATTTATAAATAAATATAAATAGTGGTGAGCTAAAAGTAAGGTTTGTGACATGATGACGGGATAAAAACTTAGTATTGCCAACATTTATACAGTTGGTTTAGTGTATCGTGGTTATTAACAAGGTGCTCCTTTTTGTTGGGCAGTGGCGTCGGTTACTTTACAATAGTTAATTTATACAAAAATTAAAAAAGTGAATTGTCTCCCATAAAAAAAGTTTCTATATATAATGACGCTTAATAAAAAATACTATTGTTAATTTAAGACATCGGCGCGACGGCGCTATTACTTTTACATCGTTGCCGCTTATTCGGAATGTTCAGTATCTGATTAAAGTCATACTTGTGTTTTCACAAAAAAAAGAGGAGAATTAAAAAAAAAAATTAAAAATGTTTAATAAATATGTTGATTGTGGTTTTCCGTTAGTTTGTATTTAATTGAAACTTCAAATCCAAATTATTGTCAGCTGGTGGATTTATTAGTGTCTGGAACCGTTTCAATTTGGGTACTTCTTAATACTATTATGTTTAAATATCAGTAAAACTTCTAATAGCAGCAAACAAATTCTTATTTACCCAAAAATTATCTTAACAAAAGTTGATATGTTTCCCTTGACATATCAGAATTAAACCGATTCAAATGAATACATTTTAAATAAATATTGAAAAAATAAAGTGTGGTTTATATAAAATTTTGTCACTCCTGTCAGAGAACAAATAGTCACCAAAAAGGGTGAAAGCAAAATTTTCTACATCACGCTAATAAGTGTTCATGCTCCGACGGAGGAGAAAAGTGAAATGGTCAAAGATAAATTCTACGCCCGACTTGATGAAACATATGACCGTGGCCCGGGCCATGAAGTTAAAATCGTGCTGGGAGATTATAATGTCAAAAATGGTCGGTAGAATGTCTCTAGACCAACAGTCGGGAAATTTAGTCAGCATACCGACACATCGTCAAACAGAATTATAAGCAAGGGAAAAATGTATCAAGGAACGGCACGCGATTTATGAATATCTCCCTAACAAGTTACGAGCAGTAAAATAGATCACGTGGTAATCGATAGAAGGCTCGCGTCAAGTGTCTTAGACCTTGAGTGATCAGTGGTGGGAACATCAACATGAATAACCACCTCGCTGCAGTCAAGAGCGAAAACCCTGTGTAACCATGTATAGAGAAAGCTGTACATACCATGGAGACAGCCAAAGCCTGTTCCAACCAAGTCACTCAACTACTTCGAGATGCTCAAACTGCCGAAGTGGCAATAAATTGCCCACTCGATGGAAAGGTCTGCGCGGACCGTACTGGGGTATGTAAAGCCCTCAGACGATACTACCTGGTACGATGACTTATGCCGCAATGCCACCAGGAACAAGATGCTGCATATAGGGCAGCCAATGGCAACGCTATGTGTCCATGAAAAGTACAGGGAGAACAGGCAACTCGAAGCAGCGGAATAATGTGTGCATTAAACGATACGGGAATAGAGGTGAAGCCCAAAAATTCTACCATTAGATAAATGGTAGGGTACATAGGACGGTTCTTCCCTACTGTAAAGACAAGGATGGTCATCTCGTTACTGTCTCCGAGAGCCTACGGAGGATATGGATCACCTTTGCAGCCTGTCGATGTCCGAAAACTCGGTTATAGAAGACTTTGCATCAATCTGGGAGTATAACATCGACTGTCCCCTTCCGAACCCAGCTGAGATTAAAATTGTCATATCCCGCATAAAGAACACCAAAGCCGCTGGGGCATGACTTTGGTCTTTCAGCTGAATGAGCTTGTTTGAAGCATACAATAGCTCTTAGAAAATATTTGGATTCAGGAGAGCATGCCCGAAGACTGAAATCTCGGTGTGCTGTGTCCTGTCTACAAAAAAAGGCAACCGTAGTGAGTGTAAAAACTACCATAAAATTAGCCTCTTACCGATTGCGTATAAGATCCTCTCTCCTTACTGTGTGAATGTCCAAAGCCAATTGTGGATAATCTAATTAAACCGTACATGTTTGGGTTTAGACCAGGCAAACCCACGACGGGTTCAGAATTTTATTCTACGGCAGATTGTGGAAAAACCCCATGAAAAGCAAATGGACACTTCTAACCTCTTTGTCGATTACTGAGCAATCTTCCATAGTCCCATTAGACGTGTCTGAGTTGGGTATAAAACGTGTCTACCGGTGTTCCCTTACGAATACCAAATCCTCGAATTTGGATTGACAAAAATCTATCTGCGCCGTTCGATACGACGGGAGGTCTTAGACAGGGTGATAGTTTGTCATGCTTACTTTTCAACATAGTTTTCCACAAGAGCCAATTGGTCCGTTTATGAAAATTTACATCGGATAATTGTTGTAATTGTTGTACCGATTGTATTCGAAATATTATGTATTTTTTAGAAGGTATATATGTTAAGAAAAAAAAAATATGCTTGAATCATTTTCCAGTTGTACAAGTTATACCACGACATTTATGTGGTCAAGCGAATCATTATACAACGATTACGCTGGCTAGGACATGTGGTGAGGATGAATAAGAAAACTCTATACATTATAATATATTATTACATATAGAGTGTATCGAAAAAATCCATTTTGCTGCGCCTAAAAACGGCTAGGTGGCATAGGATAATGAGTTCTTACCATCAAACCACGGTCGGTTGTGTGCCTTCAAAAGAATTTTTAGGAGATTCTCGGTGGAACTTTTCAAGCCTCTACTTCAATTGTTATGTTTACTAATCGTCGTAATTATTCTTATACACAGACGACTTAATTTAAGAAGTATCGCCAAAAATGAAATATCGAAATCTGTACGATATATTAGTCCTTTTCTGATCTTAGTCAAAACAATGCAAATATTTTTTATGAAAACAATTTAAAACTGATTCCTTCAGAGAGCTTGTATGTATACGATTTCTATTTCAATGGTAAGGTATATGGTAAGATCTGTTATGAGATTTTTGATCTTAGTTATTTGGGAATAACCAGAAACTCTCTGCGAAGGTCATCAAGCAGATCAGGACATCCGACATACCACGTATAACCCAAACAATCCCGGACATCTATCTTAATGGTATGCTAAGATCGATGCATCATAGGGAGTATGTAACAGACGTTTGTGAAATTATAATGCTACGGATTTGCCAGTGTTGATAGGATATTCAATTCATTCATATATTTTCTGGCCCACCGCTCTTGTTATATGCTACGTTCAAGTGATAAATCACTTGATGTTTTACGATAATTATGCCTATCTTCATCCGAACGCTCCTTCTCAGGCTGGCCCTACATTCCATCCGCTACATCAGTGAGTGAATCAGCACCTCGTCAGGATAGCTTTTCTCGATACCACCAATTACCAACGTATACCTATACAGGCTCAGCAGACTGACACAAACATGAAAATTTGGGAAAGACCTAATTGGGCTTGGGTTGTAATTCAATGATGATATAAACGAATATATCGTCCTATCCCATAAAAAGAAAAAGGCCGTGACAAAGTAACTACTTTTCTGCACATTAGTTGCACCCTTGTTTTAAGGTTGCGCTTAGAATGCAACACCACATTCAACAAATAGATACTACTTTTGCAGTGGAACCAGATTTTTACACAAATTAATCCACAAGGCAACAGCGAAAACTTCTGTCCAAAAGACGAGAATCCATTGACCATGTCGCAATCGATAGAAAGAATTTTTAAAACAAAGAAAGCTAGACATCGCAATGCTGCGTAACACCGAGATATCAAATGCCTATTCCAACCCAATCTTATCTAATAAACTTCCCTCAGTGCCTTTACAAGCCCTGATACGATAAAGAGTTTTGTGATTTGTCTGATGAAAAGTATGCTTCATACAAGCAACACTGCAACGAATGGTCTCAAAGGCTGTTCCTAGTCTAGCGAAGGTGAGCATGTAATGTACATTTACTAGCTAAAAACACGATTTGGTTACAGGAATGCTTTCCAGATGATTGGACTAAAAATATACAATGTTCTGTGCTTAAAAAAGGAAACCCGTGAATATGGACCGACTTTCGGGGGATTAATCTTCAACCGTAGAACACAGGGACCTGCCGAGTGTGTTAAGCGAAAGACTAAAGCTTATATTATCGAGTCTGATTGTAATTTAAAAGAGTGGCTTTAGACAGTATGATACGACAAAAACTACTTAACTGCATGGATGAATTTGGTATCCCTGCGAAGCTGTTACGACTTTACGGCATGACTTTAACCAATACGAAGTCTTTATTAACGGAACCAGTGCATACCAACAATATTTCAGAAAGGGCTATGACATGTCATTGATCGCTGTGTGCATACGCCTTTGATATAGATATCATTGGCCGAGGTCCCCGGAATGTTACTGCTGCCTTTTAATGTATTGAGAAGCATTCGACAGAAGTGATACTGGTGATAAACAAGGACTTAACCTAGTTCTTTATTTTCTCGTTCTGGAGTGGAAGAGGGAGATGGCCTTGAGTTCGTCCTAAAAAATAATGTCAGTCTGAAAATAAGCAGACGAGTATTGACCGCACACTGCTGCTGCGTTTTGTGAAGCTTGCTATTTAATGACAAATACCTCTCTCGACACACAAAAACCCTACTGCACCTGAGACTGGCCACAGCCGTCTTCCTCCATGGCTCAGAATTCTGGGTAATAATTTAAGCGGATAAAACTGTTCTGGGAGTCTTCGAGTGAAAAGTTGACCCATCATTGACGGAGAGTACCGTCGCAAAGTGTGATGTTTTCATATAACTAAGAGGAGTTATCATAAAAGAATAACATGAAAATATATCAAAGGACACGACCAAAATTTAATTTTGAAAAATATGGTATTTTGTTGTATTTATTCTCTTTTTAGAAAAATTGTTTGAAGAAGTAAATTGAAGAGAACATATCTTTAGAATATGTTAGAAAGTAAAACCAAACAAAAACTCACTCTTAATTTTTAGTGAGGATTTGTAAAATTTAATTGCTCTCCCGAAAAAAATGGAAAAAAGAGCAGTAGTTTGCGCCCGCACGATTTAATCATGCGTAGTTGTAAGTCAAATTGAGAATAATAATATTTCAGGGTTATAAAAGCTTGCATATAATGTCATTTTCTTTGGAAGTCTAAGATATTTAAATGTATATAAATAAATTCTTTAAGTTTTTACAAAATATGTCTTTTTATTGTAATATTTTAACATCTTCACGCCACAAATGTTTCTCTCGCAATTTTTTTAGTAAAATAATGTATAAAAAAAAACAAATTAACTACTGTGTAAAGTACGCTCAAGCTGTGTCAAATATAAACATTTATTTAAACATATATATGTATTTATGATAATTATTTCCATTCGGAATCGATTTCAAAATACCGTTATCGATCTTTTCGAATATGAACATACTAAGTTGTTTGATTTATTCTTATGCGACATTTTGTTTAAAGTGCGCGTTGGATCAAGTATCGTTAAGATAATTCCTATAATAAAAATTCGCAAAAAAATCTCTTGTCATTAATAACATCAAAATGCAAATCTTAGAAATTAACTTAAAATTTTGTATACCCAACTTATTTTTATGACTATTTAGTTAGTAAAGAAAATTTAAGTAACCAAATATTTTCTTAAAAAAAAGAAACGCAAATTTAATTAGTAGAACCAAAGTCAAAATTGATTATGAAACAGTTGGCCAATTGTGTACAGTCAAGTGAAAATATGGTGAAATAAAGGCAAAAGCTGAAGTGAAAATGTTAAACGACTGGAAATTGTTGTATGTATAATCGAATATGAAATTCAATAGAATAGCTCGTATATGTAATATTATGACACCGTTTAAGGAATATAGATCAATGGTATCGAAACAGAAAGAAAGTCAATAACTAAGATGAATCGAAATAAATAAAATGACTATGCTGAAAATGTAATAAATACATAGATGTTTACATAAAAGATACAGTTATAAAGGAGTGGTAGCGAGAGCATTATTAATAGTCTTTTTAGTTTAACAGTTATTGTAATATTTTAACAAAAATTACGTACATCTTTGTTTGGTACAACGAAATTCATTTACATAAACATTTAATTAACTCTTCAGTAAAGACATTTCAATCAATTAAATTGAATTATCTCAAAAGAAAAATCGCCAATGACATATGCATAAACATTTCCAGATGAAAATGAAAATTTTGTAAATCATCAAATTTAAAAATATATATATAGTTATGAATTTTATTACTTATTCACCAGCGACGAGAAAGCACATACACATATATCACTGTTTTTGAAAATAATATATTGATATTTTTTTGTTTAATAGACAGCTGTGTTTGTTGTAATTGTAATTAATAATATTTTACAATAACTTACATATACATACACTGACAAAAAATATACATGTATGTGTGTGTGTATATGATTCAAAACAATTTCCATTTTCACCATTATCCATTTAACAATAGAGCACCACCATCATCATCATTGGTTTTATTTGCATACGCATTATACGATTATAGGTAGAGTACATTTAGTTGTATTTGCAAATTAATTAGAAAATAGTAAACGGTTATATGTTTATTATATTATATTATTGTATTATTTATATTGTATGTATATAAAGACAGAGTACATAAAGATGAATATGTAGTTTTGTGTGTGTAGTATACACAGTTTGAGTACACAAAGAATTGTAACATTTATTATAGAGAGATAAAGAGAGTAGTAGTAGTAGTAGATTGGTAGTGTGAAACTGTTGGAAAATAAAATTATTGAGAGCGAAAGTTGTAATACCCTATAACACGATACGAGCATTTTCACTTTTTCGTATACCTTTGTCGCGTTTGCAATGCTGACAGGTGCTATTTTGTGAATGTCAGATTGACCGCATAAAATTCAACATTATTTATAGTTGATGGCGGCATTAAAAAAAACTGATCCTAAACGCATTTGGAATAAACTTGACATTAGAGTATATATTAGCTCGTTCTTTTTAGGTTGAAGTGGCTTCTCCAAAAATAGGTGCTGGACTCGAAACCGGGGGCCTCGACAAAATGACTCCTGGTATCCTAGTTAGGAGCGCATCCCCCGAGCCGAGGGCCAATATTGTTTTGTATTGTCGGCACAGAGCTAAAAGTCTTATTTTCAATAAAGAGCGGTTTGTAACACACTTCCCGGGCTGCTTCGATTTAGATAATGCGATTGGTAGTATGAACCCACCCATGTCGATCATCTATATGGACTGGAATGTTGTGAATAGTATGGTGGATGAATATAAGTATAAGTGGGCTATGAATCTTTTTAAACCCTACAAATTGCCTGGTCTGGATGGTGCAGATCTTTGTGCATGAAACAACAACCCCAAATGACCTATTAGCCTGTCATCCTTTCTGCTGAAAGTTTAGGAGAGATTAATCGATATGTATATAAGATTATCTTTAAGCCCTCACACTCTGATCACCTCTCAACATGCGGACATCGCAGGGAGATCAGTTGAGATCGCTCTCCAAGACGTGGTTAGCTTTACGGAGCGCAACCTAAATTCAGGTGACTTTACTTCAGCAGCCATTAGAATAGCCGTAGAGAAAATTCAGTATCGTGGGATATTGGTCGGCAATATTAATTTTCTTACTGATGGTAAAGCGGCTTTCAAATCCCTGAAGTACGATTTGTGCTGAACTTGTCCAGAGGCCACATGAGGAACTTCATAGCTGTAATAACTGGTCACTGACTTTGGGTAAACACGCTAAGAGGTTGAAAATACCCTTCAACGATTTTGGTAGAAGCTGCAATGACAGAAAGAAGAGGAGACCACGGAGCATTCATTTAAATCGTTTAATGAGAATGGTACGAAAATTGTGGCATATGCGGATTATGTAGTCATCATGAAAGGTGGGAAATTTCTACCAACCATGTATGATGTTATCCAAAATGCCCTTGGAAAACTGCTCCGAATGGCCAACACCTGCGATTTGGGGGTGAACCCTCAGAAAACAGAATTGGTTCTCTTCACTCCTAAGGTAAAGGACTTCAGGCCACTGAAACTAAATGACGGACTCTCAACGGAAGCTTTTAACGCATCAGAAGCTAAATTACTCAGGGGACTCATCCCGAAGGTCATAATGTGGCTGTATATCACGGTAGTCCGGTCAAAAATCACCTTTGGATGTCTTGTTTAGTGGGAGGGCCTAGATAAGAGTAATTTGTAAAAAATGCTTAGCTAAGTTCCAAAGGATGGCTGTAATGGGAATTACTGGAGCTAGAAGGAGCACGCCGTAAGCGGCTTTAAATGTGTTCCTGGGCCAAACCATACATGGTCATGCGAAGATTTCCAGCTTTTACGCAATAGCGCTTCCTTTCATCTGCCACATTTTTAAAAAAATGTGTGAACGTCAAAATTACGAGAAAGATCGGAATGGAATGACGGCGGGACTCCTTATTGTGACTAAATTTCTGTCTTTACTGACGGTTCAAAAATGGAACAAAACACAGGTCCTGGTGTCAATAGCGAAGACCTGCAGCTAAGCCTCTCTTTCAGGCTACATAATGAGTGCAGCGTTTTTGGGGATGAGGTACTGGCCATTCAAAAAACTGCGAAGGCTATTATGTGGAATAAGTACTAGCTGCAATAAAAGTGATCAATTCTACATTATGTGCATCAAATTTGGTTTGAAAGAGTAATGAAAAGTTGGATGGACTAAAGCCTCGGATGTCGGCCTCTGTTGGGTTCCAGGACATTGCGAATCAGCAGACCTACTGGCCAGAGGTGGCTATAATATGGCTGATAATAACTCTCGGGAGGCTGTTTATCCGCCCATTTGTTACCTTTTTGGCTTAATGGAGGATTGGATATGGAGAGGTTGGATCTACAAAACCTCCTGCATAACTGCTATATCGCTGTGGCCTGAATACAGCAGATCCCAATCGGCGTATATGGTTGGCAAATGGAATAGGTCCATTCCTGACTACTGCCGTGTGTGTGAGGACGAAGAGGAGTCCGAGATCATGGAACATCTTCTATGTAACTGTCCCGCTCTAGCACGTAGGAGTCACTTAGGCGAGAGTTACATAGAAGACCTAGAATCTCTCACCTCAGTTCCAGTAGGAGATCTAAAACATTTCTTGCTGTGCCTCCCATGTCTACTTGGGCCAAGATTAATTGGTGTTCCACCGATTTTCACTTCCTTCTCTATCCGTTCTATCTTTCCTTCTTTCTCCTCCAATTCCTTTCTTACGGAATGGATCAGCAGATCTCGGTGTATAGTGTGATCTGGTTTTACACAGATTATGATATTAGGTGCATAGGTATACAAGAAGGAGTGATATAATACTATTGGAAATACACGAACATTGTTACACGAACAACAGAGGTACTTTCGACATACAAGCATAAGTCGACTATTCAAAAGCCAAGGCAATATGATAGGAAATACCACACTTCCAAAATGAAGATTCTTGTATTAACGTAGACTCTTGGAATAACGAAGCACCTAGAGTTTAGGGAGACGTGAATTTGTACACGGGTAGTCCTCTATATCCATCTATTTATTATGGTATACCTATAATAGAATAAGGATGTGGGGACCAACATATTTGCATCAAAGAAAACCCCGGATTAAATTTGTTGTATGTCGATGTATTAAAAGCAAAGTTTTTAAAAATAATAACACAGCTTATTGATTTGGGACTCAATTATGATAATCAATAATTTTTCACATTTTAGACTCTATTGTTATATGGAGGCGTACGATTATCATAAGTAGTAGTCCACGTAAATCATACGCCACGGAGTACAACAGTTTTATTGAACTTGCTACAAAATAAACCCAGTTCAAAATCATTTGATGAATGGAAAAGTGAAACTGTTGCATATGTACGGAAATGTTATATGAATAGATTAAAACAATTGTAATTCTTAATTTTTTTAAATTTGTTTCAGCTAAAACGGACTCATCGTTATCGAGTTATGTCAAACAAAAGAGCCTAAAACTTGACAAATTCCCCTATACGATACTTACTAACTTCAAATGGATATTAAATTATTATGGCATGTAACTTGACAAATCGAATGTTGCATAACTTCTTCTTTTTGGGGCTACTTTAACGTGTAGTTCTCAGAATTGAGTCCCAAAATCATGTGTTGTACTTTGTAATCTTCGCATTACTCTAGCAAAAAAGGTTATCTTAACATTACGTGAAATAAATTAATCAGCAATTTGGCCTTTATGTGTAAAACAAATCTAACTGATCGTTACACAATAAAGCATTTAAGGGAATATTTATGATAAAGCGAGTGATTTGTTTTTGCTTATCTATATCGTGTTATCGGGTATTATTATGTGAGAGGTGTAGTGAAGACAAATAAACATGTAAGCACACTTTAGCGTAATTTACACTGGTTCCCTAACTTTAGTTATTGTTTCAACTTCAGAACCGGTTACCAAAGGCGGATAATCTATAGTGCGAATGTCAATTGTAACAAGATAACGCAACATCAATAAGCAACGTTTCGCCGTGTAAAATATCTCGCTGTTTATTACTATAGACGTGAGGGACGTGGCTCAACATAATGTCAGGATAGGATGTAGGCAAGTAGGTATGATTATCTATGGTTGACGCTTGAGTGTGGTGAAGGATTAGTTGCTGAGCATTGTACTGCTGTCAGTTCGAAGCATTTAAAGAAACGAGTATTAGCTTGTCATCTCAACAGGAGTGGGGGATTTGGTAATTGTGTTTTAGGTTATAAAACAATTCTCACTCACCATATGGTAATCGTCGATTTTCGAAATAGACCTTAGGTACATGTTGACATAGACATAGGTGGGTAAATTTTCTAAAGAGGTGATTTTTTTTGACAATCAAACAAAAATGTAGAAAAAATGACAAAGTTTTATTTTATGGTGATTAGAGAAAAAAAAAATATATAAAAATTATCAAGATGTCGGCTGCACACCAGAATGAGATAAAAATATTTATAATGTAAAATAAAACTTTAGAAAACTAGTAATTTTGTTTGAAACTAATTGCTTAAGTAGTAAGAAATATAAAATATAAATATGAAAATATTTTAACTTATTTGTAAAGACAAATATGCCGCTTCTCTTAAAACTAGTCCTACTTATTGTTATACATACAATATGTTATCTTTAATTCTATGTTCAATTTGACTAACACTTTCCTTCGAGTGTACCACTTGTTGTTTGCTGCTGTGATGACATATATGGACAATGTGATATTTCAAATTTAATTGGGAACTCAAAAGAGATACAAACTTATCAAATGTTAAATCAAAAATGTCTGTATGGATCTCATCAACACAAGAAAAATAATAATAATACGAAAAAAAGAAAAGAAAAAAAGGGAAAGTAATTTAATAACTATAACAAATATAATAACGAAATAAATTAAACAGAAATTGTAGTTGGTTAACATTTTATAATTGAAAAATGCATGCCACACTTTTACAATTTGCATCTTCAATTATCCTTTAGTTACTAGAATTTTAAATACTGCCAATTTTTCCCCATATCCTTGTCTACTTACAACAAATTTTCGGAAAAATTGCATCTGTTTTATTAACAAACAAAAACATGAGTTAATTTTAAATCATATATCGTAAATTATTATTCGAACTAAATTACGTCTAAAGCACATTGATTGAAGTATTTAATTCACTGGTTCATTGAAGAAAATAATATTTCGAAAAGAAAAAAATATTAATGAGAATAATTTGATTTTTTTTTTGCAAATGGCGTTTTATGATTAATATTGTTAAAATGGTTTTTTGTTGTTATTGTTGTTTTAGTTGTTGGTGTTGACATCAAATCACATTTTGCACACTCTATTATATATGTATGTATATATGTAGATTATTATATTATATAATAAACTTTTGTAATAATTATTAATCTTGTTCATTAACATAGTTTTTATAGTAGTGAATTTATTAATAAAGATTAGGAAATATGGGAGTAAATATTAGAGACAGATACAGAAGAGTCAGTAGGAGACAGAGAGAATAGATAGTTAGACAGAGAATTGTAAATTTGAAAAATAAGAAGAGATCCAAACGACATTTTGGTTAAAAATAATTAATTACATATAAAAAATTATTAATTTATATCTTACAAGTTCATTCGGTTAATCAAAATAAATTTCTAAATTTTTCACAAATCAAAAATATTATTTTGCCAATAGTTAGTTAATCGAAGTCAAATTTGCGACTTTACTTTTAAACGTTTTAAAAAATTAAATAAACATATTAATGTTGGAAATAGCAGCTAAATCTATAATGAAATGTTGTAGAGACAGAAAATGATTGTACATGTCAAGGGTTGTAATGTTATTTAGAAAAAAAAACTCTATTGTAAAGTGTTAAATCTTCAAGTCTAACAGTGTAGCTAATTACAACAAAATTCTTACCCTAAGTTTGAGTTGTTTTATGATATGATATGTATAAGTAGACTTCAAATTCGGTTTCAAAAATATAATGTAGTCATTGCTTACAACTCAGTGAAAAGTACCAAATTTAGGCCAGATTAGAAGAAGTTCGTATAACTAAGGCATTGTTACCCTTTTTTATTTTTAAAAGGAGAGTTATATACGCCGATTCCTTTCTTAGAGAAGGCCTGCCAATAGAAGACATACTAGTTCGTATAACTAAGGCATTGCTTAAAATGAGTGAGAGTTCTTCAGATATAAAAATTGTAATCTACGATGAATTTCAATTAAATTTGCCAAAGAAACCATGGGTCTATTATCAATATCAAGCCATCGGTTTTTAACGAGATATTTTTCGTATTTTATAATGTTGTACGGAGATTCATAGTAACAAGATTTGGCTATGGCTTGCCCCCTCATTTTGTGTGATTGGGAAAAAATTCATCTGCCAAAAAATGGAAGAGGTGGGGTGATGTCAAATGGCTACGCTTCCTGGTCAAAAGTGGTTGGGAAGACACAAAGCCACAACAAGCCCCGTTACTGCCTCGGAATAGCCTCTAGAGAGTTGAAATATGTGACCGACCCCTAGTAATTTTTCCCTCCTACCATTTTCAAAACATACCTAACCCCGTCTTCACCCCCTAAGAAGGCTCCACGGACCCCTATACTACTCTAAAGCAGTGGCAGACAAAAACGATCGCACGCACACTACGAAATGGTGTGCGATACCTCAAGAAACGTCATCGCTGTCGAATTGTGCTCTTCCAACAATCGTTGAACATTGTTTCTGTCTGTACTTGTAACTGTTTTTGTGTTGAAGCGAAACAAGCGTGTGTGTTGTTGCTTTTATAACATTCAAGCAGAGATTGACAGTTTTAAAGCAAACAAACCTTTCGAGTACATACATGTGAATTGCGGATCTTTTCAGTGTAAAAAAAAATTTATTGGTCTCACGAGTTTATGGGATGCGTGACACAACTCCCCAGTAGAAAGTATCGTCACACACGACTTTACCGCGTTTTGTAGGTGAACTTTTTTGGCAACAGGAAGAAAGTAATTTCATTTTCTGAAATAATTGTCATTTTTGTACGAAAAAGTACTTTTACTGTACCAAATGATACCTGCATTGAACCAAAAAGTACGTTAAATGTACCAAAAGGTTTTTTTTTGTACCATACGATAATTTTATTGTACCAAAATGCACATTTATTGTACCAAAGTTAGTTTTTTTTGTACCAAATAGTACATTATTTGTTCCGCAAATTAAATTTTTTACTAAAGACGTTATTTGAATGTACTAAAAAGTAAATTTATATTGTTATATTGTTTTTATATTAGCATCATTCTTTTCAATGCACTTGGAAACAATATCAAAACATCCGCTGAGCATTTTCACTCTCATTTACGGCTTACTGTGAGGGGCGAAACCTAAAACCCAGGCACGTCGGCACAGAATGAGCGGTACCCTGGTCAGCGCCTGACCCAAAATGGGCGGCTGTAATAAAATCCAACTGCGACGTGGTGCGCTGAGTTTGCAACTCGCCACCGACGCTTGAAATATTGCAATGAAAAGAAGTAAGGAAAGAATAAAACGGACCTCCCAAAATGTTGACGGTCACCGCAAATGAATTAAGGACCGTGATTTGAGGATATGCACCTGGAATGCACTGGCGGAAGTCCTTGCAGAATACAAGGCTGAAATAACCGCTTTACAGGAAATCCGGTGGACGGGACACGGATGCCCGAGCATGAAAGCTTGCGACAGCTACATACTATAGTGGCCATGCATACAAGCACGAGTTTGGATGTGGATTTGTGGTTGGCAAGAGATTGCGACACCTAGTCTCAAGTCCCGGTGTGTGAACAAATAGACATCATAAGAGTAAGAACAAAGTTTTTCCACATAACACTTATACGTGTCCATGCCCTGATAGAAGAGAAAAGCAATGAAGAAAAATACGAGTTCTACGAGAGCTCAGATATATGACCGTAGCCCGAGCAATGGCATCAAAATTGTACTAGGATTTTAATGCTAAAATAGGAACGGAGACCGCATTTGGAAAATTCAGTCTGCACACCGAAACGTTGAACAATGGCGCAGTTAATGTACGCACAAGGCTAAGCATGGCATTGTTTAAGGCAGGAGGGGAGGAGCTGATTATGGCCGGAGATTGCAGTCTCAGTCTGTTATGTGCCATATACAAGAAAGGAGATCGTAGTGAATGTAAGAACTACCGTGGAATAAGCCTGTTACCAATTGCGTACAAGGTCCTTTTGAGAATATTGTGTTAACGTCTAAAGCCAATTGTAGAAAAACTAATTGGACCATATCAGTGCGGCTTTAGACCTGGCAAATCTACGACGGATCAAATATTCACCTTACGACAAATCTTGGAAAAAAAACTCATGAAAAGTAGTTCGACACCTTCCACCTCTTTGTCGACTACAAAGCTGCATTCGACTCTCCGATAAGGAATAGGCTATATGAGGCCATGTCTGAGTTTGGTATTCCTGCAAAGCTGATTCGACTTTGCAGATGTACCTTAGAAAACACCAAATCCTCGGTTAAGATTGGTAAGGATCAGTCTGATCGACTACAAAGCTGCATTCGACTCTCCGATAAGGAATAGGCTATATGAGGCCATGTCTGAGTTTGGTATTCCTGCAAAGCTGATTCGACTTTGCAGATGTACCTTAGAAAACACCAAATCCTCGGTTAAGATTGGTAAGGATCAGTCTGATCTATTCAACACGGAAAGAGGTCTCAGGCAGGGCGATAGCCTGCCCTGTACAATTCTTATGTTATGGAGAATGTGATGAGAAAGGCTGGTGTCAACATGTTTGGCACCATATTCCACCAGCGTATGCCGATGATATAGGTGGTATAGGCCGAAATCTGCGGGATGTTACTGCAGTTTTCTCATCTCTAGAAAAGTCGTCAGCAAAAATGGATTGTAGCGATCAACGAGGACAAAATAAAAATATCGATATCGACGAACTAAGAGTGTTTTCGATGGGGACGTTGAAAATTAATTTTTTTAGGTAGAAGATGAATTAACCTACCTCGGATCTTCCGTCAGTAAGAAAACTAGTGTCGGCCAAGAAATCAAGTGGAGAATAGTGCTTGCCAATAGATGTTTTTACGGACCTCGGCACAGCTATACCAGGTGCTAATATTAACCGTTCAGTTGTATGCTGCCGAATCGTGGGTGCTTACGACAACGGACATACAAAACCTGGGAGTATTCGAGAGAAAAGTACTCCGAAAAAAATATGGACCTATCTGTGTCGAAGGCGAGTTTCGCCATCAGATGAACCATGAGCTGTATGAGCTTTACCACGAAATCGACGTAGCTCAAAGAGTCAGAGTCCAACGACTACGGCTCCAGCGAGAAAAGTGTTTGAAGGCGAACCTGAAGAACGGCACAGAGCAGGGAGACCCAAACTGCGTTGGAAGGACCAAGTGGTAGGCGACGTGCCATCATCTGGTAGGACTAACTGGAGAAAGCACGAAGAAGAACGAAGCTTGTGGAATTCTTTAATACTTTAGGCCTCTAATTTATGAACCACGTTCGTAAGTTGTAATGGGTCACTTAAGTAAGTGAGTAAGTGGGCGTCGGGAGTGTGATGCAAGGAAAAGCTTCTGATCGGTTTAACTTGGCAAACCCAGAGTGATCCTTGCCAGTCGCACTTCAAGTACTTTTTTAAACAATTCTATTTTATTACCTCATAATTATATTGTTCACTGGTACAATATTTGCTATTACTTATTTATCTGCAATAAAGACTGATTTTAATAAAATATGTTATCAGTCTTCAAGGTCAACCGTCCACCCAGATTCAATATACTCCATTTTCTGCAGATTTGGGAAATAATCAATGCGGATTTATTGTCAAGTAACATTACCTCGTCGATTTTATTGAATATCCTACATAGTGTAAATGGGACCGGCAGTGGCATGATGGTTAGAACAACGTCGCAGTAAATGCGTCAGGTCAATCGGCATATCTAGTAAAAGCTTCTCAAACAGTGACGTTCGCATTCGTCGATAAACAAGTAGGTGCCGTTAGTTGTGAATCGAAAAATAGTAAGCGTGTCAATTCACAACAACGCGAGAAGCTATCCTATACCTCATTCATGTGGTGTAAAGCAAAATTATGTTATTTTATCTAATGTAATTCCTATAATAAAAAATAATATTAATTCCTAATGTAATAAATTCCCAATTTTCCTGCTGGAATTTTACTACATATAAATGAAATTTACTCCCCTACTTTGAAGTGATTTACTGCGTGTATTCTATACCTACGTGTAATATAGACGAATACAGCCTTGTTCCGATTTACAACCAGAGACTGATATTTGCCCCTTATTGCTTTCGCCACAACTTTTTCAGAACTTAGTAGTTTACCATAAAGTGACATTAAAGTGAAGGTAAGAACCATTCTTGTGGTGTGCCCCTACCCAGTAGGGCCTACTAACATAACATGTGGAGGTCGATAAAATTTTTTCAACATTTAATTGAAATATTTGTAAAGTTAATTTTCTGTTCGATCTGTTAGTCTTACAACACCTCAAAATGATTTATTTCAGCTTAAATTAAATTGGATCAAAAAAATTAATAAATACAAAAATAATACAAATACAACAACTCAAGACATAATTACGATATATGTTAATATTAGTTAATGTATTATTATGTAGTAGTAACGTTGAATTAAAAATAAATAAAAAATATAAACACACACATATCAATATAATTATTTTGATTTTTCTGTTATCAGTAAATATAATAATCAGTACGCTTAGATTTGGTTGCTGTTATTGGTTGTAAAATATTTCAACTCTTTATCATCATCATTATCATCGATATCATTTGCTCTCTAAAGTTATTTAAAATATTGAAAACGTTCTCATTACTCTCCTATAACAGATGCATTATTGTTCCTCGAGTCTATACAATACAATGAATATGAGTTTGAATGGAATAGTACATATACGGATAGTACATTGCTAAACACTATGTGTGGGTAAATGCATACAATTATTAGTTATTTCTTTCACATTGAATTTGTTGTTGTTAATAATAATCAGAATAATAATAATATTAGTAGTAGTAGTAGTAGTAGTAGTAGTGGTAGTTATTGTATACTTTCTAAGTTAAAAGATAGAAAAAGAGTTTAAAAAAATATAAATATAGTTAGTTTTTAAATTTTGTTTGTTTTAGTTTATTATTTGTAAGTGAAGAAAAAGTGATCGATCACTGCATTCATAGACGGAGTAACTCAAATTGTTTTACTTGATAATATCAAACAAGAGTTAAGAAAAATGTATAAGAACGTATTAAGAAAATTCGTAAATGGAAAAATATTTACAATTTCGAGAGTGTTTTTATCGTCGACACGGACGCAAGGTATAGTGTATGCCTCAACACGTACGTACGAAGGTGTTGCACGTAGAGTTTTCTTTCTCAGTGTTAACTGACGCAAGAAGTTGTTGGCCGAGTATATTCCTAAATGCTTTTCAAGAGTAGTAGAGTAATTACTAAGTGTAGCGGACGCGATTTGTACTTGTACTGTACTACCTACTCTCTGTGTAGTGGGGGGGTCACCTCTAAAGATAATGTATCACATGGGATCTAGTAGATCGTGGGGGATTGTGTGTATTATTGTTATGGGGGTGGGGGGAGATCTTAAGTTTTGCTCTTGGTATTTGTGATAAACGAGCGATACATTATCCAACGCGCACTTACCATAGTAACATCATCGATTTTTGAAATACTTCTTACGAAAATGTTGACGCGCACCACAGCCGGACCATCTGTGTGTATACAATAATAATAAGAGGAGGAGATGATAATAACGTGGTGGAGAATGAGTAAGAGAAAAGAAATTGTGTCTTTTAACCTGGATAAGACAAGTAGTGTCTTGGTTTCTATTTCGTTGTGTGTGATTTGTTGCACACACATTTGAAAGGAAAAGGTAACTTTAATTAAATAAATAGCAAATAAATGTCTGTTATCTTATTAAGTTACTTTTTCTTCTTCTTCTTGATAATTGGCTTACAAAATATATAAATTTCGTCGTTTATCAGAGTAAACCAATTGCAGAACCTAATTACTGCAAATGGAATCTCAAATATATGTGTGTACCTAATAAATTTGTACGCATAGAAACTTACAGTGAAACAGCAGTGATCAAAATTATAGCATAACTTATTTGTGCTGCGGTTGATTTTCAGAAAATTATACAAATTACACTTTGAAACAGAAAGAAATTAAATATTTTAATCAAGGAAATAAAAGATCTTAATATGAAAAAGGCGCTTATGTCTCTATTACAATAACGGAAGTAGACATGGTTTGTTTTATATTGTGTATCTTATTTTACTTTATTTTTACTCTCTATACTTATACTTATAATAGTATACTTTATTTACTCTCTATATTCTGTTTTAAATTGTGTTATAGAAAACAAGTTAGCTTCCACCAACTGGAACATTACTTTTGTATATTTACCCATTTCAAAATGATTGTGCTATAATTTTGACCAGTGCTTTAGCTTCATCACTACAAATACATATACATGTACATACAATACGAGTTAGCTTAGAGAGACACATACAATAGAATCCTTATTTATCAACAGCAAAAAAAGCCTAATAGAACTTTTGACGCATTACAACATGAAGTCTGTAATAAATGTAATGATATTACAAAATAATGCAAATAAATCTAATTTAATATTATAGAAAACATACGAAACTGAAACAATTCCAAAATTAAATTAAAAACAATCACTTTACGATCCTTTTGAGAGGTTTTTGTGTGTGTGTTTTTTTAAGTCTTGCTGAAAGAAAACATGCGTTAGCTGCGTCCAACGACTGTATTGCGTAATGTCTGGAGAATATTTTCCATTTGTTGTTTGTTACATGAATTGTTAATGTAAAATTGTTAGTTTATAATGAATGGTTTGCAATTATTTCTATTTAATGGCAAGTGATTTAAAATATTTGCACAATTCATTAAGGCAAATAATGCAAAGTGTAACAATATTTATTGTTTAAGTACTGTTGTTGTTGTTGTTTTCTCTCATAAGACTTGTTTATTTATTGCTGCTTTGTTGTCTTGTGGTCTATCCTCTATCTACACACAAGCATTCAGCTGTAGAGACAGTTTTCTTTTTTGTCTTCTCATCATTCGTTATTCGAACAAATGGAATTGGAACAAAGTTGAACGAAAAAAAATTTACAAAAATGATTGAAACCAAAAACAAACAACGGATAAATAAACAAAATGCAAATTAAAGATAAGACAAAATTCCAAGTGATATTTAACAAAAAAAAATTGTTTTTGTTTTGAGATTTCATGGTCTAAAGGATTTATTTGGGGGTTTTATTTCATTTATGTTGAAAAATTAACGTAATGTGGCAAAGAAATTAATATTTGAAAATAAATCATTACAGCTTTTCTAGTAAATAGAAATTATAACGGAAATTCATAGCATTATATTATAATGATTTTTTAAATGTTGTCATATATATTTTTTTTTGTTTAACTTAAAGGAAGAACAACATTAACCATACCGATTTGTTTCAAGAAACATGTTAAAGTTAGATATTTGAACATTTTCCTTGTCATCTAAGTTATGCGATTTGTTGTTAATTTTGTTTTAAACCGCATTAAAATCCAATGTTATAGTTCTTTAAGAATATATGAGTTGTGTCGATTGTTAATTAGTGTATTGTTTTTAATTTTCTTTGTACTGCACTTAATGTTATATGTACTTGTTAGTTCATTTTAAATTCAAATAAGATGAAAGAATCACAACGATGGAAAAATTCGCTGAAGACGTCGCTGAGTGTACCAGAGTTGGGCACTTTACCGGTTCTGCAGTGCTAAAAGCGGTACCACTGGGACTAGAGCTACTTTTAAGAGCTTTGGCAAACGACTGACAAGCTGGTAGCACGTTGGGCCAGGTGATCCATGGATGTTTGATACCTGCCTTGCCAGTGGTCACCATTGTGGTTATTAGTTGATAGCCGCTGATGGTGCGACAAAGGAAGTGTATGGCGCATGACCTTAGAAAGGTCTTTGGACTTGATCAGGTTAGCAACATTCGATTAAATATTCAAAATTTAAGTGCCCTATTATATTAAAGGTAATTGAATACCGCAAATGTTACTGGTGGAAATAATGTTCCGAGGAGTTGTTTCCAAATACATTATCGAAGCATGTCTGAAGCCAGCCGGAAAGTGGTAAAGGGAGAATTAGCACTCTTAAAACATAACTTTTTTTCCCTTTGCATATCTTGAATTAGATATAGAAGAGATTCTAGCATTTGTTAAAGCTTACACCCCATTTCTAGACTCACACATCTGATCAGGCATATACCGACAATACTAGGTGTAAAACTCTCTTGGTATTGTCAATTGGCCTCTGCATTTTGTATAGCAGTAGTTAATATTTGACTTGACAGAGCGAGCGGACCATGGTCAGCGTCTGAACCAGAATAGGCCACGGTAATAAAATCCTGGCAGAAGGAGAAAACTGGGTTGGGCCTGCAACCAACCACCATTGAAATGAAAATTAGTAATAAAAGAATAAAACGGAACCCCCAAAATGGGGACGATCACCGTAAACGAATTAAGGACCATGATTTGAGGATGTGCACCTTGAATGTTAGAACACTGTATAGACCAGGTGCCTCCATCCAACTGGCGTAAGTCCACGAAAATTACAAGGCTGACATAATCGCTGTACAAGAAATCCGGTGGACGGGACACGAGGGATCTAGTATGAAGCCGTGCGACATCTACTAGAGTGACCATAGGGATTTAAGCTTGGCAAGAGATTGTGACACCTAGTTTCATGGTTCAAGTTGGTGTGTGAACGTATAGCCACCATAAGTGTCAAGAGTCAAGCATTTCGACACCGAAACGTCGAACAAAGATATCAGACGGATTGACTTCTCTGAGGTAAGAAATATGGTAGTTAGGCACTAGATTTGACCATAGAAATATTGATAAGGCAACATGGTTATCTCCAGATTAATTGACGATGAATCTGTTAGATCATGTGCTAGTCGACGGAAGGCACTCATCGAGTGTTCTGAATGTACGAGTGATCAGGGGTGCGAACATAGACTCCGATCATTACCTTACCGCAGCTAAGGTACGCACAAAGCTAAGAATGGCGAAAAACGTACGAACCCAGGCACAACGAAAGCTGAACATCGGTAAACTGCCATCTAACTCAACTGCTAAGAAAAGCTGCAACCCCTGATAACCCAATGGCACTATATAGCTGACGCTATATAACGGATTACGAGATGCGTAGTTGGGTACGTAAAGTCATTTTAACATGATGTCTGGTTAGATGATAAATGTCGCAATGCCACGGATACTGCATTCAGTGCGAAACTGCGCAACGAGAGCTGTTCGTTAACGAATCTGTTAGATCATGTGCTAGTCGACGGAAGGCACTCATCGAGTGTTCTGAATGTACGAGTGATCAGGGGTGCGAACATAGACTCCGATCATTACCTTACCGCAGCTAAGGTACGCACAAAGCTAAGAATGGCGAAAAACGTACGAACCCAGGCACAACGAAAGCTGAACATCGGTAAACTGCCATCTAACTCAACTGCTAAGAAAAGCTGCAACCCCTGATAACCCAATGGCACTATATAGCTGACGCTATATAACGGATTACGAGATGCGTAGTTGGGTACGTAAAGTCATTTTAACATGATGTCTGGTTAGATGATAAATGTCGCAATGCCACGGATACTGCATTCAGTGCGAAACTGCGCAACGAGAGCTGTTCGTTAACGGCACAAGGAGAAGAGACTAGAGACAACTCGTCTCATTAGGCAGAAAAAGAAGGAGCTGAAGAAGCGACATGATGACTGCGCGGAGTTTCTCCAAAGTATAGGGGAAGCCTGAATACAGGGTGAAACTGCGGCCAATGGCAACGCGAGCTGTTCGTGAACGGCACAGGGAGAAGAGACTAGAGGCAATTCGTCTCTTTAGTCGGAAGAAGGAGGAGCTGAAGAAGCGACATTATGACTGCGCAGAGTTTCTTCGAAGAACAGGGAAAGCCCGAAAATTATACCAGAGAGTTAAGTCGAGAATGCGTGGAACGGAGTTGCCTTCCTACAAGGACAGCGATGGCCAGCTAGTGACGGACTAGGATAACGTTCTGAAGATATGGAGAGAACATTTTAACAGTTTACTGGATACGGACACTACTCCAGAGGACATTTCAGGAACATTTCAACAGTTTACTGGGTACGGACACTACTTCAGAGGACAACGCTCCAGTCCATGACGATGGTTAGCAAGACGCTTGGCCCGCGTTAAAAAAACAAAGCGAACGCAGCCAATGGTCTCCTGGCTGAATTGTTTAAAGCAGGTGGGGAGGAATTGGTTAGGAGCATGTATCATGGAAAACATCTGTTAAGTGGAGAGCATGCCCGGGGATTGGAGTCTCAGTCTGTTGTGTTCCATATACAAAAACTATCGTGGAATAAGCCTAAAACCAATTGCGTACAAAGTCCTTTCGAGCATATTGTGTGAATGTCTAAAGCCAATTGTAGAAAAACTAACTGGGCCTTATCAGTGCGGCTTTAGACCTGGTAAATCAACGAAGAATAAAATATTACGACAAATCCAAGTGATTTGTCTACAAATAAGCTGCCTTAGACTCTCCAATAAGGAATAGGCTGTTTGAAGCCATGTCTAAGTTTGGTATTCCTGCAAAGTTAATATGCGTTTGCAGATGTGGAAAACAGCAAATCTTCGGTTAAGATATTTAAGGATCACTCTGACCATTTAACACGGATAGGGATCTCAGGCTGATCGTCTGCCCTGTACAATATTTAATAAAGTTATGGAGAAGATGATGGGAATGATGGTGACTGGCACTTTATTCCAGAAGATATCTGCGGGATGGTTCTGCAGTTTTATTATTGTTGGAAAAGGAGTTAGCAAAAATGGGTATAGCCGTAAACGAGGATAAAACAAAGTTAATGTTTTTGACGGTGATACTAACAAAAATAGCAGGACAAGGAACTTACGAAGCCATTCTATACCAGACTAGGACTTAAATAATCCGAAGGCATATTGTGTGACCTCTTCAACATAGCGTTATAGTGATATCCAACAGAAGTCACATGCTACCCACGTACGCTGATGGCGTTGACATCATCGGCCGAATACTGCTAGATGTTACTGCAGCCTTCTAAGGTATAAAGAAGGAATCAGCGGGAAAGGGTATAACGAGGACAAAACAAAGTTATTAGTTTTAACGAACAAAGAATCTACTCGTTTTGGACGCTATGTGATAAAATAAAACTAAACGCGTCAGCCTCAAAATATGGCAAAGAATCCTGCTTGCTAACAGATGCTATTACGGACTAAGCAAGCTTTATATCACATAGCCCTCTCCCAACGAATGAAAATCCAGCAGTTCTATCAGGAGAGTATCGACATCGTATGATCGTATGATCAGTTTTTTTTTACGTAAAACGTTCAATACCGATCAATAAATTTAACATATCTTAATGAAATAATCTTGTCCACCAATTGTGACCCTTAAGCGGGTTAACTTTACTAGCGTAATGTGTTGTGAACAGGGAGAATTTATCATATCTTAACTGAAATACAACGACCTATAAAATAGTTTGTATTGATGATGATCACTCTGAATGCTTACCATCGAAGTGATCAGTAATCATAAAATAATAACGTTTCTATTAAGGCATAGTAAAAATATTCGCAAATATAGCAACAGTAATTTGTTCTCGTCTTTAAACGTCTTGTAAAAATTGCCTAATTTTTTTTATAAATACGTTAGCATTTGAATGCATTAACAA
Source organism: Muscina levida (assembly GCA_964034835.1). Lineage (NCBI taxonomy): Eukaryota > Metazoa > Arthropoda > Insecta > Diptera > Muscidae > Muscina > Muscina levida. The sequence goes on along the minus strand of OZ035880.1, from coordinate 64,068,747 downwards.
AAAGGAATTTCAAGTACATATAACATCTTCGTTTTGGTAAAAGTCATAATTTTGTATCATCGGTACATCTGTAGTACTTTTGAGTATTAAATTTATAGTTTTGATTTTGTTTTTTTATTGGTTTCTATTTTTCTTGTTCACATACTTCAATGAGTTTTTTTTTTTGTATAAATGCAATTCAACAAAATAAGAATTATGCAAGAAAAACTCTATAAAATTAAAACTACATTTAAATATTTATGTAATATATATTTGTTTTGTTTTTTTGGGGTAATTTGCTTTATTGTTGTAAATAATTATAAAACTTTGTGAAACTAGAGAATTCCAACTGAGATGGCATATAAATAGAGTAATAGTAGGTAGTAATTGATAAGATGGAGGGTGGATTTAGGGGGTTTACGTTCTGGATTTAAGCGAACTGATGAATGACTATTCAAATATTTATAGACTTGCATTCAACTGAGCTGCAGCTAAAGAGTTGAGAGGTAATGCATTATGAATACTGCACAAATTTCGTGGATTCGAGGCAAAAATTACTTGCAATACTTGATACGTTATGAAACTATAACTTTTTTACTTCGATACTGGTATAATGGATACACGAATTTGTAAGGAAGGATAGTGAGCAACCAACTAAAGTTACTTTGAAAGGAATATTATGGATATCAGATTTAAGATTATTTGTTTTATTAGCAAATCTTTATTATGTTTGTTTTAATTTTACTTCAAAGGGGTTTTTTGTTTTTTTTTGTTTGCAAATTTAAAGAAACCTGATTGTGACAAAATTTGTTGTTGTTTTGAAATATGGAAAAACTTACCATTTTAATGTCACTAATCGTCATTATACTTCGTACAAAAAGATTGATTCTGACTATGGCGGGACCATCTGTATGTATATTTTTTGTTAAGATAATACACGTGTTTTTTATGCGAGTTTGGTTATTTTTGCATCGATCAGTTTCACATATTCACATTATTAACATTAACAATAGCACATGTTAGATTATAGAAATATTATAAACATATTTTGAATTGTTTGTATTATTTTTTTTGTTTGTTCAATAAATTGTAAAGAAAAATTATTGGATTAGTAGATGAAGTAGATTTTAAACTAATTGCTTTACAAATAATTACAATACAAATACAAATTGGTCTAAAATATACATAAATACTAGTGTGATTTATATGTTTAGATCATAATGTGTTGATTAATTTAGTGACATAATTTTAAACTATAATTACATTATTATTGCTATAGTGGTTAACCAATATTTAATTTAAACACACACGTTTTGATGAAGCAATTTGTTTTTGACTTACATACATACAATATCTTATCCTAAATCCCTAATACATACAAAATTTTTTGGATTTTTTATTATAGACTAGTTAACAATTTATTGTCATTATATATTGTAGTTTATAAAAAAACATCGTCATAGAAAAATTCAATATCAAATTTCTTACCCGTTCCATTAATGCCAGATGGTCGTATTCTCGCATCGTATTTGCCTGCACCTAAAATTTGATCTAAGACTTTTTTCTCCTTTTCTCGGAAATTTATTTTGGCATTATTAGCTCTGAAATTATGATAGGTACGAACGTATAATAAGTGTTTTTTTTCGAGTGAGAAGGATAAATTTAGTTGATTTGTGTGACAAATACAAAAGGTGAAGGAAACATTAAAAAAAGGGTGTGAGTGAAAGGAAAATTTAGAAAAAAAAGTATGTGATTAGATGTAACTACGTCAATTATTAAGATATTCTCATCTTGGAGTTTGCGAAAGCTATAAATGATATTTGTTTCATATGTTAAGATCATTATTTCTTTGGACAATTACATATTATTGTCTATAAAGGTTGACGTGGGATGACTTATCAAAGAAGTCCACTGACATGTCTGCATTGCAGATACATGTTGTACTTTGTAGTGAATTCCTAATTCTGGTTAATAAAAAAAGTGAATCGCCAACACTGTGTCAGGTATCTTTTCATTTGAATTTACTTTTCTGTGATATATAAAAGTCTTTTCATTCTGAATAGGAATCTTCTTAAATAAAATGTTTTATTTTTATATATTTCATTTTTGCTGATCTGGACTTATATTTGTGATTTGAGACCATTTTTCTATGTCGTTTAAGAAGGGTGGTTCATTTAGAGCAGTAGCAGGGCAATTGCTCGTATGTCAAACCAAAAGACTTTTGACCAATCAGTTTCTCATAAATATATTTGAGAGGTTATAAGAAGTCCTTGAATTTAACAGAATTTACTACCAAAATCTCAGCATTTCTAAACTAACACAGTACAACACATGATTTTAGGACTCAATTCTGAGAACTGCACGTGAAAGTAGCCCCAAAAAGAAGAAGTTCTGCATTAATATCGATTTGAAGTTAGTAAGTATCGTATAGGGAAATTTATCACATTTTAGGCTCTTTTGTTATATTGTTATATGGTGGCGTATGATTATCATAAGTAATATTTTACGTAAAACATACTCCACGGAGTACAACTGTTTTATTGTAACTGCTACCAAATAAAAATCATTTGATGAATGGAATGAATGCAAACTGTTGTTTATGTAGGTAAACGTTATATGAACAGATTAAAGGAATTGTAATTCTTAAATTTGTTTCAGCTAAATCGGACTAGTGGTTTTCGAGTTATGTCAAACAAAAGAGCCAAAAACTAGACAAATTCCCCTATACGATACTTACTAATTTCAAATCGATATTAAATTATTATATCATGTAACTTGACAAGATAAATGATGCAGAACTTCTTATTTTTGGGGCTACTTTCACGTGCAGTTCTCAGAATTGAGTCCCAAATCAATGAGCTGAAAAATGTTCTACTGTGTAATGGAAGGTCAACTGAGACAACTCTCCACTCAATAATCATTACAGAACTCCCTCAACAGTGGATGGGACCGTCAGAGCTGTATGGGGAAAGGTCACAATAGCTAGAAACAGAGGGACACCTTAGGAAGAAATTCTGTCTCCACTTTAGGTTAGCCTCTGTCAATGAACAGCTTCTCTAATTAGAGATGGCCGAATGTCAGGTAGTTGCCTACGCCGATGAACTTACCATCATCTGTAGGGGTAAAAATCTCAATTAACTTAGTGCTCTCGCAACTCGGCTTCTTAATTTAGTATTAAACTGTGCCGCCAACAGCGAACTATTACTAAACCCACTTAAAACAGAGAAAATCCTGTTTTCTCGAAAATATATAAATACAAATGCGGTGCCATTGCAATTGACAGGACAAGTAAAATATATGGGGATTATCGCCGACAGGAAACTGCCGTACGAATCCAATGCTATAAATGGGCTAAAGGCAACGCTGGGTACTGTCCCCAAAGGTAAGTATGTGGATTTTTACAGCAATAGTTAGACCCATAGTTTTCTTTGATGCCATTGTTTGGTGAAGGTCCCTTCGCAAGAAAAACGTTCTGTTTTCCATGACATAACACCTGCAAAACAAAGACTCTTAGCGTAGGAACCGAAACAACAGCGCCATTAAGGGTAGGTGATGAAGCTTAGAATTATGCTACTAACTTTTGTTACCTGGGGTGTGAGATTGATGCTGATGGAAGTTCTGATTTAGATGTAGAGGACAGAATAAACAAGGCAAGATCGTCGTTCGGTATACTGGCTCCAATATGGCAAAGTAACAAAATCAGCCTCCATACAAAACTGCGAATTTTCGAAGCATGTGTGAAGTCTGTACTTCTGTATGGATGGACAACTTGGAAAGTTACCAGTAGTATTACCAATCGGCTTCAAACTTTTGTCAACCGCTGCCTTAGAAGTATACTTCACATATTCTGGCCCCGTACCATCTCAAATGCAGAACTGTTGTCGCGATCACGGCAAATACCGCTGGTAACGGAAATTCGTAAGCATAAGTGGCAGTGGATTGGACATACTCGCCGAAATGTTGACAACGTGGCTAAGCAAGCTCTTAAATGGAATCCATTTCATCAGGCAGGTCGTCGACGTGGAAGACCACTTATAACATGGCGTCGGTCCACAGAAAGCAAATTGAATAACCTCGGCGTATCCTGGAACCAATTAAGATCGATTGCGCAAAACCGTGTCCGATGGCGGACGGCTGTAATTAACGCCCTTTGCTCCAATGGGAGTTAGAGGAACACATATATATACAGTGAAACTTCGATATAACGAATCTAGAGGGGACCGAAGAATACTTCTTTATAGCTATTGATTCGTTATACATATGCATTGTGAAACCTTGGTATAACGAAATTTAAAGAAATACGAAAGAAATTCGTTATAACTATAGTTTTTTTTTGTCCGAATTCTATTTTACACGAAAATACTGGTATAATAATAAAAATTAACTATTTAAGAGGTAAATAAAAAATTAAGTTTTTATTATTTTTTTATTTTATTACATTTTAGTAAAATATTGTGTAATTTTTGTTTGTTTTTTCTCGTATGGAAATTGATTTACGCTTTAATACACTCATTTTGACAAAGAACCAAAACAGAACTGACTATGTAATTTGTGGCGCTTTACATATTAACCTGCAAAGACATTTACCTTTCGTTGGTTTTAAAAGGGAATTCCCCGTTTTGCTTAAAATTTAATTTTGCTTTATGCTTTATTCTGACTTCGTTGTATGGAGACTATAGTTCAAGACTTCGTTATGTAAAGGCTTTTGATAATGACTTACACACTTAAAATGTTATATGTATGTATTACTCAATTATAATTTCGTTGTATAGAGGCTTTTGAAAAAATACTTCGCTATATAGAGGCTTTATAGATCAGAATTTTTTCGTTATAGCTATAGAGCATTTTTGTATGAAAAACTTTGCAATAAAAAGGTTTTTTCAAGGGTCTCAGCTAAAAATTCGTTATATTGAGTTTTTCGTTATAACGAAGTTCGTAATATCGAAGTTTCACTGTATATATATATATATTTATATATATATTTATATATATATTTTCAATGACAACGATGGTGGAAAAGCATTGATCGTCAGGTATAGCGTCTAATGATATCATAGTTGAACCGGTTGCCACTGCATCTCTGTTGAGATTCAGAGAATGTGGCGTTAAACTATCGAAGCACTCTAGACATGCTAAACTATTACAGCATTGATCATCAGATATAGCGTCTCCTAATATCATAGTTGAACCGGTTGCCGCTGTCACACCAGCTCAACCCAATTCCCATAAGAACGGATTACTGCATCTCGTACATATTACCTTGACTAATCTAAGAACTTTTATTCAGAATAGGAATACCTGTCACTGCAGCGAAATATTAGTAGTATACTATTTTTCACAATGAGCAATGGACTCACTCTAATTTGTAAATAAGCTAGAGTTCATTGGCCAGCTACTACTAAACTTGCCGAGATAGAGAGAGGAACTCTAACGGGACATTTCCTTGTTAGAAAACACTCCTTTAGATAAGGCGATAGACACTCCACTCTCAGCAGGTACTACATGGAGAGGAATTAAGTACATCGAAAAAATTTGATTATATCGAACATTTTTTAAAATTGTGACATATTAAGCTGTCGTCTTAATCACAAGCATGAAGGAAACTAGTTCTAGTGATGAACAGTAACAAATTTAATTAATTTATACGCCTGAAGTAATGAGTGATAGTTGGCAATAACATCTTTGGCTTGGAAGATGCATGTGTGTTTTCCAATATTTCTATTTTTTTTCTATGATGTTCCGCATAAGACAAATTCCAAGATGAGCTTAATCTATTTAAGTAATAATTAAGTTTTACAAATACAAGTGTTCATACGAATAATTAAAAGTGTAGGTGATTCAAATTAAGGGGGGGAAATGAAGAGAAACCAATGGAAAGTTGTCATCCAATTATAACAGTACTGTTGTTATTGGATTATTATACTGCCGCACTTATCATAAAGATCCGAAGCATATCTTTTTAGTCTTGCTACAAGTCGGTGGACAGTGAGTGAGTGAGTGAGTGGTGGGGGTCCAGTGATAGTTTACAAATGCTCGTGATCTAAGTGTGTTCTTATGTATGTACAATAATAAGTAAGAGGTGGATGGGCTCGTCAGTATCTGATTGGTGTTAGAACGTATGTGTCAATTTAATTGTGTGTGCCGTCCACTATTATTATGGGTACATGAATGTGCTTTGTAGATATGCTTGTTCGGTGAGTTAATCATTAAATATTGCAATAATTCCAAAATGTCCAATCCGACAAAAATTAAAAAAATTAACAAAAAGTTTACAAATTGAACAATAAGAAATTAAGCATATTGTTTGTTCTCTCTTTATATAGGTGTATTACACAGCAGTTGTAGGGCAATTTCCTTTGCATTTTTTTTTTTGGTTGTTTTGTTTTATTGGTTATAATTATTTAAAATAGTTAATTTTGTACATTTTAAAGAGGCAAAAACTAGAAGGCAAGAGTGGTGGTCAAAAGAATCATACTTACAGTGATGCACTACATAAACTGGCAAAGTAAAATATCGCCCAAAAGTAATGGCCGGTTCCCATGTTTTAGCTGCAACTTTGTGCTGAGTGGATTGATGGTGTCAGATTGTTGCTTGTGTGGATAAATGAGACTGCAATGAGAAAGTAAATAATATAAATTTATCTTTATCTATAAAGTAATTTACACATTTATTTCTCTAAATAATAGACAATTTTGAGATTTACACATTCAAATCTTAGTTCTTATTAGATAGAAAGAAATATTTGAATGCTAGATTAGTACCAGAAGTTAAAAACTTCTAAATGAATTGAGAGCTATTTGATTTCCTCCATTCTATACTAGGTCATGGGAGTCAATTGGAGCTATAAATGCGCTTATCTCGGAATCGATTTTTTTGAGTTATGACGGTCTTGCACCAAATGAGCTACTTAATTCGAAACTGACCACGGAAAAACAAATAAAAAACATTTTAGATTGTCTATAACAGGTCAATTGCAAAATATCTGGCTTGGCACATTGATGGTGGTACTAGGATTAAATCCATATGATTTTTAGTTAGTCCTAACTTTTAAAAGAAGCGTGTATAAATTTAACAGCTGTCGGATCATTTGTTTGTGAATTATGGCACTTTGAATGAAGCCGGGACCGGCCGTGGCATAGTGGTTAGAACACGCGACTACCATGCGGGAGATCGCAGGTTCAAACCTGGCTCCAGTCATCTTAAAAAAAGAAAAAAGAAATAAAATTTTCTTTCATTGTCGGCTCCCCTCGAATGTTGTTTGACAGCAACTTCGCAGTATTAAGCGTCGATTCAATCGTCGTGTCTAGTAAGAGCTTCTCAAAACAGTGACGTTCGCATTCGTCGATAAATAAGTAGGTGCCGTTAGTTGTAAATCTAAAAATAGAAAGCGTGTTAATTCACAACAACGCGAGAAGCTATCCCATACCTCATTCATGGTGTGCAAAGGGAAATTAAGTTTTTTTTTTTTTAAGAGTGAAGCAACTTTTGTTATTGTGAAAATATGGATAAAAAGGAATTTTGCGTGTTGATAAAATATTGCTTTTTGAAGGGAAAAATACAGTTGAATCAAAAACTTGACTTAATGACGAGTTTCCGGACACTGCCCCAGTAAAATCAAATGAGCACCGAAGACAGTGAACGCAGTGGACGCCTAAAAGAGTTTGTTGCCGTCAAAAACATTAAAAAAATTCACAAAATGATTTCGAATGACCGTAAATTGAAATTGAATGAAATAGCAGGCACTCTAAAGATATCAACTAAATTTGCGCGAGCTCACTTTTGACCAAAAACAAGTCAGTGAAAACGATGGCAAAAATCCATGAATTGGGCTTTGAATTGCTTCCGCATCCACCGAGTTCTCAGATATCAAAAGAATGCTCACAGGGAATACATTTTTGTCAAATGAAGAGGTGATCGCCGAAACTGAGGCCTGTTTTGAAGCAAAGGACAAATCGTACTACAACCAGTACAGAAATTTCAGTCAGATAAACTGACTGATAAATACCATCACCCAATATTGTTTAAAACTTGAGTTATTAATATTAAACGAAATGTAATTAAAACCACTTAGAAAGTTTCAGTCGGTCAACCCGACTTACATATACCCTTACCCTCAGTAAAACAAATAATTTTCTATTATATTGATATTATTACTCGATTTCTAAAGTGGGCGGAGTGGCACATTTGTATGGGAGGTACGAGAAGGGGTGTGTCTAGGCTTCCAGATTTATTCTCCATAACTTTATCCTGTTATAGCTTTACTAAATACAGAATTTGGGCACGATTGCGTTGGGTGTATTGATATTATTACTACATCCCTAAAGTGGGCGGTAGGGTACATTTGTAAGGAAGGTACCAGAAGGGGCGGGGCCATGTAGCCCATTGTCAATACCGTAAGTAGTTTTGAGGAAATAATAACTCGTGCAAAATTTCAAAACATTTGGTTACGTCTTTCGAAAGTTATCGTGCGAACCAGCCGGACAGCCAGACAGACGGACATGGCTCAAATGACCTAAAAAGTCATGAATCGAATTTGGTTCTAAGAAACCTAGGGTCTGAAGTGACTCCTTCTATGTGTTACACTTTTCGGTCGTATCAAATGATATATACCCTCATCCCTAAGGGTGATGGTATAAAAAAGTCGGAGGAAGGAACGGAAGAGTGAGGACATGTGTAGGCACAGGGATAGAGGTGAAGGCTGAGAATTTTTCCTGATAGTACTAGATGGTAAACGCAAAAGGTTACAGTACATGACTCCCTTCCTCTTATAACAACGATTGTGCTGCATATATGTAGATACAACGGTTTAGAAAGCAGCCGATGCCGATGGACTTGCGGCAAAGCTCTTCAAGTCCTCCGCCGATGAGCTGATAATGTTCATGTACCAGCTACTACGCACGGTTTGGCTGTACGTGCGTATGGAAAACCCTATTACCCATCGCACAGAGTGTATTATGTGAAAGACTAAATCCGGTGTTATCGAACATGATCGTGACTTATAAGTGTGGCTTTTGACTTGGTAAATTGACGAAATATTTACACTGCAAAAAATCGACACATATAATCTGTTCCTCAACTATAAAGTTGCTTTTGACAGCCCAAAACGTAAGTAACACTTTATTTGATCAAACAGAATTTTTTCTAAAGCGGATACGTCGCTGCAGCATTCATAGAAGAAATCTAAATAAGAGGGCAAAAAATGCACATTCAAGGACATGTTGCATCCCAAGTTTACGTAGAATATTAAAAAGAGAATAAGGTGATAGAATAGGGCGATAATTGCAGCCGAACAGGCATGTTGCTGATGTTTCCACCTGTTTCTACTAAAGTTTTCATCAATTGCCTCCATACAAATTTTTAATGGAAAACAAAACTTATTTTCAAATAACCAAAAAACTAGCTAAAATCTGATTGCGTATTTGAATTTGCCATTTCAAAAACTCTTAGAAACACATAATGAAACACAAGAAAAAAAACCTTTGTCAAACAGTGTAATCATGTCTTTATTTTTAAGTACTATTATTAATTTTGTTTACCACTACGTTGACGCAGTGTCCACAAATAGTAGATAATTTCTACGTTGAAATGCGTAACCATTTATCACCAGATCCACTTCAGACGATTGTTTCTCAATGCTTGAAGAGGTCGCAGTAACCTTGCGCAGTCTGCAGACAAAGATATTTACTTAATCAGCGAAGGTGAGCACGGTCGTTTTAAAGACGGTGTATAAACTACGTTGTTACTTATAAAAATATTTTTGAATTAACGATCAAAAGTACAAAATCTGATTTTTATACAAAAAACCTTAAGAAGCAATTAATCAAGCACACTAATTTTATTCAGACGGTGTCAGTAGTGTCGTGTCTGCCGTGGCATTATGATTAGAACATGCGACTACCATGCGGGGAATCCATGATTTAATTCCTGTCTCCAGTGTTATACATTTTCACTCATCAGCAAGTAAACGTATTAATTCGCAATAACGCGCTATTTAATGGGGTGTAAAGGGTAATTAAGTTATTTTTTTATCAGCCGTACTTACGGCAGCTATCCGCATGAGTATCATTCATTAGAATCTCTCTCCAAAGTCTCACAGGGTAATAAAGATTTTTGCCAATTTTCATCGAAGACTGTGTAATCTAGTTGATTCTGAATTCAACAGGTCTTAACTGATAAGGTTTCATCAAGATCGAAAAGAAAAGAACCCTCTAGATCAAACATGTGTGGGACGGGTAAAGGCTGAACCTGCGACAATTGGTCACGTTAGCTTTTAAGCATCTTGCATGGAAATAACCAACATTTCTTTATGAGCTGGTTCATGAACGTTATTTTATAAACTTCTGCATTGAAGTATGTAGATTCAAATCACTGCAACCTTGGCTCTATTTATACAGCACTTTGTTACGACAATGTGCATATAATTTCCATTTAAATAAACAAATTCCAATTGAACTATAACTTCACAACGAGGCAATAAGCTTTTGACGACTCTAATGTCGGTTTAAATTATGTACTGACATATTTGCTATTTAGTACAAATACAGCTCGCATGTGTGTGTGTGTGCAGTTTTCCCTTCAAATGCCACAAATCAAATGTTATTTAAGTTGCAATTTGTCATGAGGCTTTATTTGAATACTTCTCTGTGGGCCACATAATTCTTGTGTGGAACCGGAAATTAAAATACCATAAAAATGAAATAAATTTATATTTTTATTGTCCATAGACCAAAAAACATTTAACTCCACTTTATTGCTGTCATTTGTTGCGGAACTAAAGTTCTACAAAACACATGGACCACTACAAATCGGTTGTTTGCGCGTGCATATGTGCTGGCCTGTGTGTGTTTGAGTGTATGGGAATAATATCTGCACTTTTCATGAATGACATTTACGCCATATGAAAATTGCAACTGAGAGATTTGCAGCCATTTCCACATTCAGTTGCGTTTTAAAATACACAAAAATGGCTTGACAAATCGCTAAATAAATCAAAACGGCAGTAGGATTTTTAAAACTGATGTCCCTGGGAAATGCTGAAAACCCATGCATATGTATCAGCGGTGGGAGGGGTGGGTATGCTGGCATTATTATCCTTACAACGACAAGCAACATGCAATGCAAATTATTGCCAACAATTGACTAAAGAATTCACTCATATACGGACTGGGAATATCAATAAACAAATGACCCCCAGGTCGGACCCGCGCTGTTAATGACTTTTTGTCACTTTGTCGTTTTTGATGGGTCATCAGAGTAAATGTGAGCCAACGTCCGTTACATGGAGCAGAGTGTGCCAGATGATTTAGTTCAGTCAAACGTTGTGTGGTACAGTGGCGAATTGCAGTAAATTAAAAAAGAAATTTAAAAATAATACTTTATTCTGCACAGATGCAATATTCACACCATATGTTCGGTTGGTGTCCGATTAGGTTCAAATGTAGTTTGGATGCGGTTTGGATGCGGTTTGGATGTAGTTTGTCGTTTAGAGTGACAAGATCTTAATTGTGGAATACAAATCATTAGCAGAATATACATGAAACATGTCGCACTGTCTCCTTTTTGCATTACCCTTGGGTTGCTGAAGTAGATAGAGCTGTTTGTACTAGCTAAATAGCTTGTCCTTCAGTGACATAGCTTGTCCTTCAGTAGTATAAAAGTTTAAGTGTATTGAGTTTTTGAGAACATTCACTTACACAAACTATACTTACAACTAACTTGTAACTCTTATTCCACAACATTTATTATAAATCATTAAGAGTATTTATTCTAATGGAAAACAAGAATATTCTATAAAACACAATTGCCCACTGTGCTGCGAATGAACCGGTAGTTCATAGTAATTAGGAAATTCAAAATAAATGGTAAAATAAAATATCGATCGGAAGGAATGAGTAAATTAAAATACACAATTGCTGTTTAATGGATTGCAGTTTGTTGCACGCTGTCCCAAATGAGAGCCGAGATTTTCATAGATTTGAATTAATGTTTAACATTTAGTTCAGGTGCATTGCGAATTACCTTAGGGTTGGATAATTACATTGGTAAATATAAGTTGTATAATGTGGACAAGCAGCTAATATTTGTTTTTGAAGTATTTGATTAAACTATTTATGTTAAAACACAAATCGCCATGAACTTCAGTGTGCGTGCCTCAATATTATTGCAGATTTAAACGATACGTGATGCAGTTGATGATGTTTCTTAAAACTGCATGAATTGTATTGTACGCAATTATAAAATTATGCTGTCGTTAAGTTAACAACTGGTCATGCTGTCATAATTCGTTATTTTATGTTATACTCTATTGAGGTCTAGATACAACCGGTGCAGAGATACAAAGATTATACAAGGTGGCGCAAAAGTAAACTTCCGATGTTTTTTGGCTGTAATTTAAAAAAAAAATGAAAAACTTTGATTCTTCTTGTGGATTATTTTTATTTACCCATTTGCGTGGCACGTCGTCTGGGCGCTTCCATGACATCCACGTCTACAGCAGCAATATTCTCTGCAGAACGGCTACTCCGGGGTCTGCCACGCCTGGCAGCATCTCGTGTTGTGCCAGTCTCTTCGAGGCGAGCGGCTAAACGTCGCAGTGTTTCTCCAGTAGGCGTTGGACGGCCAGGAAATCTGCGACGAAATTCACGTTGTGCCAAAGTCACCGACCGATTATTGGTCAAATAAATAGTCGGCAATATTCCGCGTTCTGGAGCAGTGTAGCGTGACATTGTTTTTTAACGTGTATTTCGCATGTGTTTACTACACAAATGTCAAAACAGAACTGACATTAGGGGCCAATCGCAAAATTTATAGCATTTTCTGATAGGAGGATTACTTTTGCGCCACCTTGTATATACAGATTAAAATAAATCGTTTTATCAAGTGCAGGAGATGGCAGTTTTCACCCTTTGGGGATCATATCTGCCTATGTAATGATCGAAAATGCGAATTATTCTGCAACGGGTGTCGCTGTTACTTGACCGATATAAAACTAATTTAATTTAACTTTTTGATGGAATTTTATTTGTGAAACCAGTACAGATAAAATATGTTTTCGGGTTTTAAGACATAGTTTTGAATTTGGGACAGTTGTCATTGACGATTATTATAATAATCGGATTATCAAAGTTAAAAAGTTAGTGGCTTTGGAAGCCCTAAAAATATAGGTTCGTGTGCGGTGGCCTGAATACAAAGAAAAGATAAAACCAATATTAACAACCCTCGCAAACATTTTAAGAGTCATGTTTCCTTACAAGTGAACCCAGATGGAAACTACGATTTTCGACGTGAATTATCGAGACAAGAGTGTCTCAATCAACTTGTTTCGACTTTCGTAAATTACTGATTATATACCGCGCATAGGAATGTATTACATGCTCTTCGATCTTTTGCGCTTCTTCTCCAGTTCATCACACCGAGTTTTGCAAGGTTCTCAGTAAACTGGTCTTTTCATCGGAGTGTTGGTTGCCCTCTTCTGCGCCGTCCATCGAGCTTGAGCATTTTCATTTATGCATACAACAGCACGTAGCTAACTCAACCGCTGTACTTTTATGCGTTTGAACCTATGGGTATCTAATTCGCAACGTACGATTCACATTGTCCCTCCTTTCGAACATTTTCCCTCCGAACGAAAAAAATTGACTCGAGCCTATGGAACCTAATTTTCACGAGAGATTTGGTGTCTCTATCTATATATATAAAAGGCTTGGGTGACTGATTGATCACTCTCCAGCCCAAACGGCTAAAGCTAAAACCGTGAAATTTGGAATGTAAGTTCCTGTAATGACATGCGCGCACTAAAAAAGGATTTTTGGAAATTCGGACTGCAAGGTGGTAAAATGGGTTTGGCACCGCCTCATATAACTCAAATGGCTATATCTATTGAATGCAATAATATTTTCTTTGTTTGATATTGTCCATAGGCCCTCTATCATAGGCTACATGAAAACATAGTTAGACAATGGGGCGTGACACCCCCCACAAAAACCTAAATTTTAATCGGTCATATATCGCGAGCCATTAGAATAATGAAGATGAGATTTGCTACATACGTTACTGGTACAAGGAGGATTGCGTCTCGCAGGAAAATGGGCGGTGCCACGCCCCTTTTGAAAAAATCGTCATCTCAGCGAAATAAATGGACCGATTGCAATAAAATTTTCACTGTGTAGTACTGTCTGTAGGGCCCTAGACATAATTATACAAGGAGGCGTGGTACCGCCCACACAAACCAAAATTTTAATCGTTCTTATTTTACGAGCCACGTAGGGTATGAAGATGAGATTTCCTACATATGTAAATTGTACATGGTGGATTACGTCTCGCTGGGAAATGGGCGGTGCCATGCAACTTTTGAAAAAATTGTTATGTCGGTCATATTAATAGATCGATTTTAATAACATTTTCATAATCTATATATTTAAAATTGTCTACTGTTTGTAGATAGGATGATGAAATTAGGATGGTGATTCCCATTTTCGAGTAAACGTAAGTTAAGAATGGATTTTAGGAAATTCGTACTTTTAAGGGGTAAACATTACCAATAAGGGATAAAAGTTATATCATCGCCCAGACCATTTTATTTGTGCGATTCGAAGGAACCTTGTGAAATTCATACTTTTAGGGATAAAAAGAGACTAAACGGTGCAACCACTCAGACCAATGGGATAAAGCTACAATCACATAAATGGGGTGTTCGTTCATCTCATGAAGCATTTGCATTTTACATGTATTGCTTAAACTCATAAGTAGATTCATTGCAAGTATGGGTGAAGCAATGCGAGCCGGGAGAGCTAGTCTATTATATTTTTCTATGGTTTGAACTCGTCAACGTCTGTATGCAGCTCGTACAACTCATGACTCATATGACGTCGACATTCTCCGTTAATCGTAATGGGTCCATATATTTTACGGAGTAATTTTTTCTCAAATACTGCCATAACCAAATCCTCAATCATTCGAAAATTAGGATATATGGATATATGCACGGAGCCTAAAATTAACTACAACTTTAAAGTTGTAGTTGGCAACGTTCACGCAGTACCTCAAACAAGCAAATTTTTAGATCGTTAGAGCTAACAACTTAGTTATGTCCTCTTCCACCGCAAAATATTTGAAACAATCATTGATTTCAGAGATTACCGTTGTGGATTGAATCGTGAGCTGTATGAGAGCTTTAGAGACATTGATGTGGTCTGGCGTACATTTCCACCGATGAAGGAAATGTAGATGACATAGACAGGAATTGAACCATGGATCTCCTGCATAATAGTCGCGTATTCTAACCATAATGCCACGGCCGGCCCTGCAATAAATTGCTCTTTTTTGTAAAGTAAATAATACGCTTCCTCAGAATCTGTGAGAAAGTTACACCAAAAAAAACCTTGATGTAATCCTAATTTTCAGTGAAAATAGTAAATTTTAATCTTTTCTTGTGAAAATGTTCGAAAGGATGTCATGACTGGAGTCCACATATATAAACATTTGATTATGAAATGTATGTAGCGTAGAATTCCTTTTCTTGTATAATTTGTGAAATATTTTATAAACTTTGTGCTATATTCATGCCGCACTATTATTTCTTTCCTCTTGAATAGAAGCATTCACGAATGTATATCTATGGACTTTCAGTTGCTGCCAAAATTTGTAGCAAATCATTATTTTCAATGTTGTACCTCATTTATGTTCAACCCCTAGACATTTTAAATGTTAATTTAACTAAATTGCAATAGCCTTCACCTTTTCTTGCGTACGACACGCTGCCGACTAAGCCTCAACGCTATAGATTCGTTTCTATATGGTCGAGTTTATTTCACCACACATAAACACAAATACGTGCGCCTATTTAGTACTCTAACTTGTGCATGTAGTTGTTGACGGTTCACTCTTCTTGTATTGATGAGTGAGTTGGGTGGTACCGGATATGAATGCGCATTGTTTACCATTGAGGTCGTTGAAAATATAGGTTATTGACATCCTTGACATTTTGGAAAATGTTTCAAATACGTAATACAGTTTTTGATATTTTCAGTATCTATAGATGCAATGTACAATTTGAATCGTAAGAAAAATAAGAAAATTTCTGCTAGAACGCCCCTATATAAATATGCAGCAGAGATGGTCAAACAGTGTCAATTGTATTCATTAGTGACAAATCTATCAATGGTGTATAAGGGGAGATCTATTAACTTTTGTCTCCGTACATATCTTGCGCCAGTCCTGACAGGACATTTCTTGATATGCACACATGCTGAAGGAAAACGAAAAATCCATGGAGCATCTCCTCTGCAAACGTCCATTAATTTATAGCTGGAGATTGGCAACATCGGGATTCTACTTCCCTACAAGACTGACACTTCGGTGCTACTGATCATGCCAAAAATTAGTTTGAATCGATTATATGTATCTCTAAAGGAGTTATCGCTTAATTTTCGTAGACCGTGATATCGCAAAGGATTATATAGTCTAAGTAAGTCGATCTTCGACGGTCAACAAAACGTAAATTAGTTACCATTGAAGTTGAAGTTTATTAAGTCATTGCGTGGTTATTCTCATGACGTCACGAAATCCAATTTTGTTTAATTTACCCGGCCACTTTAGATTTTTTTAATTACGTGTAATTTCTCCTTACTCAATTTCACTGTGAATATGTTAATTAAGTGTATATCCCTTCAGAAGAAAGTAGTGCTGCAAAAGTACTCTTCCACTAGCCCCAAAGCGATACCGACTAGTCGCTCTTCATTTCCCCGTTAATGCTTTCAAGTGACGATTTTAACATTGTACTGTCATACGAAAACCACTACTCGCTATTTCGGCATTTGCGACTACTCTACCAGTACTTGCCACACGTCTATAAAGCGTATCCGTTGCGACTACTGGCTTTTATTCCAGTATATCACTACTCGTTAGGCGTCAATGCTTCTACAGGGCAAGTTCAAAAAACTAGTTCAGCATTTGCGACTACTCTTCCAGTACTTGCCACCCGTCTACAAATCGTATCTGTTGCGACTACTAGCCTTTATTCCAGTTTAGCACCACTCATTAGGCGTCAATGCCTCTACCTTCTTCTGCAGGGATTGTATAAAAATATAAAACAATTATTTTGTATTTTTTTTGCATTTATTTATAAAACATCTTTATATATCGAAAAAAAAGCTAAGCTACTTAAATTTAAAATGTATTTTATTTGTGGTTTACAATTTATATACCACAAATATTTGCCTTTATTTAAAGTTTAATGATTTTCTGGCTTTTACAGGTGTTGCCGTAGTACCGCTATAAGGTACAGGACGGCCTTTGCGATTGCGTCTTTTCTTCAACTCGGTGGAGTATTTGGCCGTCGAAGATGGTGTTGTTGGTTCACTTATTGTTGTCTCGGAAGGAAATGTTTTATTTAGATTGTCTTCGATTGGGAACTTTCGTCCATTAATATTCAAACATGTCAAACTGTTGATTAATTGCTGAGCCAGTGTGTGTTCCATGTTTGCGTATTTGTATGGGTTAGATGATGTATTCTTGAAGGAAGTGAAGGTTATGACGGTTCATTTTACAACATCCTATTTATATACTTGTGCATCTACGATTCGAACACAGGTAAATTAAGTGATGAATACATATAAACTCAAGTTTATTTGAGTGAATTTTCCTTTGGGTGTGTTTATGAGTGAATAAATGTGTGAGATCGACTACCTGCGCAAAAAGTGATACTTTTTTTGGAAACAAATTTAGTAATTAATACATATAAACTCAAGTTTATTTGAGTGAATTTTCCTTTAAGTGTTTTTATGAGTGGTTTTTTTTTTATTCCGGGAATTCTAAAATATAACAATCCAATAAATAAATGTGTGAGATCGGCTACCTGCGCAAATTTTGATGTTTTGTGGAAAAAGCACCAGCTGGTCATAATTAAATATCAATTCAGATGTTTTAATTTGTCCCAAATTCTATGAATTTTGTTTCGCTTTAATAGATAGATTAGCGTAGTCCTAAATTGAGCTTTGTAACCGTTTTCACCTGGTAATAACCGAAAACTCTGTGGGAATTTCCTAACAATTTATTGCTTTTAAAATATCACAAATTTACTGAAAAATACTATTTGGTATTCCTCTAGTGGTAGGCAATGTGAAATAGCCCTACGTTGAGATGAAGCTCAACTGTACTGACGACCCAGTGGCTGTTGCAATTCGAACATTAGAAATCCACAAACACTGAACACAGTTATTGCGGAAAAACAAAAAAAAAAAAAAGAGGAAAACTTCTCTCCAATCCTTATAAGGACTATGTTCTTAAGATATACAGATGGGTAAAAATGATAAACGATTAATATTAGGCTGATATTACTAACATTTACGCAATGCACGGCAACAAAAGACGAAGAAGTGTAACATCTTCTACAGCTGCCATGCAAAAACGCACAAATCGTATGCGAATTCATAGTTCTTGGGAGACTTTACTCTAAAAGTGATCCAAAAACCACTATTTAATGTGAACAAATTTTATATCACGCTGACTTGTGTACCTGCCCAGACGGAAGATATCGACGAGGACCATAAAGATTCATTTTGCCATGATATTTAAATTGTAGACTTGTGATCAAAATTATTACATGCTTTACTATAATTTGTGTATATTACATCAGTTTGTTAAAGAACCTAAAAAATACATACATATGTCGTAAATTTAAGGAAATTATAAATAGCTAAACTCGACTTCAGAAAGCCATGTTGGTAAATTAAAATCACCTAGTGTTACTGTAGAGTCGCCATTTTACAAAGGGTTAACAAATGAAACAAATGCTGTAGTATTAGAACAATGTGATATATACGAACTAAAATTAGAGCTCTAATTTTAACTTATATAAAATCTAAGTTGACATCAGTCCACAGCGAAAATCAATCGAGGATTTTCCCTATAAAATTACTGAGAACTAATGCTCTTAAAAGGTAATTCGCGCATAATTGTTAAATATCCAATTTAGTTACTTAAGGTTCTCTTAATCTGCAGATTAAGCGAAAAAATTGTTTGTTGTTTCTGTTGGCTTAGCATGTGGGTTCATAATAAAACCCGCTCTCGATATACACAAATTCAATTGCACTAGACACCAATCCTACCATTCTTGCTTTATGGCGCAAAATCCCGTATAATAACGTAATCGCGTTAGTCTCTTCTGGGAATCAAGGAGTGACAATGACCAGAATACGTACATTGAATTCGCAGATTACATCGAATGCGCTGATTGAGAAATTTTATGCGGATAAGCAAAAACGATTCAGCGAATTATGGACAATCTTGGAAACCTAAATGTTGTTGTTAGACTGTCATTTAAGATCATAGAAACTAGCACAATCTACTACTTTTTATACCATCACCCTTAGGGATGAGGGTATATATCATTTGATACGACCCAAAAGTGTAACACATAGAAGGAGTGACTTTAGACCCTAGGTTTCTTTGAACCAAATTCGATTCATGACTTTTTAAGTCGTTTGAGCCATGTCCGTCTGTCTGTCTGTCTGTCTGTCTGGTGGCTGTCCGGCTGGTTCGCACGATAACTTTCGAAAGACGCAACCAAATGTTTTGAAATTTTGCACGAATTATTATTTTCTCAAAACTACTTACGGTATTGAAAATGGGCTACATGGCCCCGCCCCTTCTGGTACCTCCCATACAAATACATCATTCCGCCCACTTTAGAAATAGAGTAATAATATCAATACACCCTACGGGATCGTCCCCAAATTCTGTATTTAGTAAAGCTATAACAGAATAAAGTTTTGGACAAAAATTTTGAAAGCCTAGCCACGCCCCTTCTGGTACCTCCCATACAATTCTACCTTTCCGCCCACTATAGAGATGGAGAAATAATATCAATAAATTAAACGTGATCGTACCCAAATTCTATTTTTAGTAAAGCTATAACAGGATAAAGTTTTGGAGAACAAAATTGGAAGTATATTCAAGCCCCATCTGGTACCTCCCATACACATCTGGTACCGCCCACTTTGGAAATCGATTAATATTATTAAAAGACCTAACGCGATCGAGCCCAAATTCTGTATTTGGTAAAGTTTAAGCAGGATAAAGTTTTGGAGAAAAAATCTGGAAGTCTAGACACGCCCCTTCTGGTACCTCCCATACAAATGTACCACTCCGCCCACTTTAGAAATAGGGTAATAATATCAATACACTCGACACGATCGTGCCCAAATTCTGTATTTTGTTATGTTATAACAGGACAAAGTTTTGGAGAAAAAATTAGAAGTCTAGCGAAGCCCCTTATGGTACCTCCCATATAAATGTACGTTTCCGCCCACTTTAGGGATGTACTAATAATATCAGTACACCCAAGGCAGTCGTGCCCAAATTCTGTAATTAGTAAAGCTATAACAGGATAAAGTAATGTAGAATAAATCTGGAAGCCTAAACACACCCCTTCTCGTACCTCCCATACAAATGTACCACTCCGCCCACCTTAGAAATCGAGTAATAATATCAATATAATAGAAAATTATTTGTTTTACTGAGGGTAAGCGTAAATGTAAGTTGGGTTGCCCGACTGAAAATTTCTAACTGGTTTTAATTAACTTACTTAAACTTAATTTCCCTCTGCACCCCATGAATGAGGTATGGGATAGCTTCTCGCGTTGTTGTAAATTAACACGCTTACTATTTTTAGATTCACAACTAACGGCACCTACTTGTTTATCGACGAATGCGAACGTCACTGTTTGAGAAGCTCTTACTAGACACGACGATTGAATCGAAGCTTAATACTGCGAAGTTGCTGTCAACAACATTTGAGGGGAGCCGACAATGAAAGAAAATTTTATTTTTTATTTTTCTATTTAAGATGACTGGAGCCAGGCTTGAACCTGCGATCTCCCGCATGGTAGTCGCGTGTTCTAACTACTATGCCACGGCCGGTGGTTATATTGGGTGATGGTATTTATCAGTCAGTTTAACTGACTGAAATTTCTGTACTGGTTTTTTAATTGTGATTGTGCTAAGACCTTCTCAAACATATGCAACATAGAAAATCTTGCAACAGTAGATTTGTGGGAAAAAAAGGTTTTGGTGTCTTTCAAGACTATAGAAAAAAATTAAAAGCTACAAATACATATATGACGGTAATAATTAGCGTCAAAACATCTGCTGTAGTTTTATTAGTTATCATGAAAATGGTTTTTGAAATAGGAAAAATGGGCTTTTGCACTGCAAATATTCGCATAGGCATAGTCATCGGTTATTGACAAACTATTTTCATTTTTTTATATAGAAAATACTGAATTCTGTACCAAACCGGTATATAAATTTCAGTCAGGTAAACTGACTGATAAATACCATCACCTAATATAAGCTATTGTTTAAGTCTTGAGCTATTGAAATTAGTCGATTTTTAATCAAAAATGTTTGTGGAGCTAAAATTTGACTTATTTGTAAAGGAGGTACAATTAGGGGCAGCACAACGTGTCTGATTTTTTTCGTAAATCAACTTTCAATCGCTTACCTTGGCAACATTTGGCTGGATTTAGTTTACGTGATATGATCTAACATTTAATATCGGTTATTTATATGGGAGGTACTAGAAGGGATGTGTTAAATAGATAGGTTTTAACAGACCAAATTTGATAATCCCCCAGGTGCCGGTTTGGAAGTTATGGGAGAAATATTAATAGCTCATTTTGTATGGGAGGTACCAAAAGGGGTGAACCGATATAGTCCATATTCATTCCTAATTCAAACTTTCATAACTGTACAATAAGCCTGGTCGATCTATATGAGGAAAAAAATATATGAATGTTACCGCCTTATATGAACAGTCATATAAAAACAAATTTGGAGGTGCAAAATTTTTATTTTTGTGCGCGTGGCAAAAACGCCGGATTTGACATTTTGTCTATAACTTTGTTATTCGTTGTCCGTTTCTTAAGTTTTATATATCGTTGAAGATGTATTAACAAAAGCTTTCTTAGTAATATAGTTACTTAAAACTATGACGTCATATTCCAGTGGTTCTCAACATTGTGTCTTTAAAAACCCCACCAATCATACAATTTTCTTATGCAGATTTGAAACCCTGTAGGAACTATAAAATAATTGCGAAATAAACGTCACATTTTTTTCATAAGCAAAAAAGTTATATTGATTTAACATTTTAGTATATATGATAGATCGAAGTAGACTTTTTTAAAAAGTTTTATTTGCTCAACCAAAGATTTGCACATGCTCCGATATGGCATTAAGCGTCATCATACTTAATTCATATTGGTCGCTCAATAATATTTGGAAGTTCTTCAGTTAGTTAGTATTCCGATTATTTGGTATCTTCGATTATTGATTTTTATTTGTTTGAACTTTATTTATTCTTCAATTGTGCACGTTTTATAACAAACGAATGTAAAAAAATAAACAAATGTATATCTCGAATTATCACAATGTGCATACATGTACTGACTTTTTGAATCAATATAACTTTTTTGTTTATGAATAAAAGTTAACGGTTTTTCCTCAAATCTTAAATAATTTATCAAGGCCTTCAAATCTACATCAGAAACTTATATGCTTAGGGGGGTTTTTAAGAAAAAAAACGTTGAGAACCGCTGGAAGATGCCGCCGTAGTTCAAAGTCTCTAACACACTGCTGTTGTTAATACCTTTTCAACGATGCATAGATCTTGACAATCGGTATACAAATAACGATGTTATGGGGAAAACCGCGAATGCGGCGTTTTTGGCGCGCCCACAGAAAATTCGCATCCCGGAAATTGTTTTTACTTAACTTTTCATATAAGGCGGTAACATTGAGAACTTTTTTTTCGACCCGACTTACTGTACAACTTACGCAAAATTTGACTGAATTCAGTGTACTTACAAAAAAGATATGTATGTAAGACTGTGAGGATGAACTCGGTAATTTGTATGGGAGGTACCACAAGGGGAACCTCCTATCACAAGATAAATTAAATCCAGTACGAAATGCTTCATCCAAGGAGGGAAAAGCCTAGCCTAAAATGTATATTTGTAGAACTCATTAAACCTGCAATTCTTTTTTGTAGATGTCATTAAGCCTGGTGGCGCTTGATGTTTAATTGTAGAATTCTTATTTGTAGAACACATTTAGTCTGGTGTGGCTTGAGTTTTAAGCCTAAAATTCTTATTTATTGATGTCATTAAGCCTGGAGGAGCTTGATTTTTAACTGTAGAATTCTTTATTATAGATGACATTAAGCCTGATGGGGCTTGATTTGTAAGTGTACAATTTTTAGTTGGATAAGAAATTAAGCCTAGAGTTTTCGATAGTTGCCAAACTATTTCATCAGCATCCTTTTGCTGTGTCTTCTTCACTAGCATCACAAACCTTAAATGCTATAAACTTCACGAAGGAATCGAGAAACCAAAACACACCAGTGCGAAAATGGCATCAACGAACACCTCACGTAACCTGATTAACACAAGCTCTTAAGATTTTCATACTTAAGTTTAGAATTTATACGCTTTTACTTAAATACAATTTTTGCAAAATTTAGAATGCGAACTAGCTGTGGGGAGAAAACATTAAGCTTAGAGAGTAAATGTTATTTCTCATCCAAACATTTTTTCTCAGAGATTAAGGTTAGATTTTTCATTCTTACTTTAATTGAAGTCCGATAAAACTTGAGATTTATTCTATGAATTTGAACTTGATAGTTGACAAGTTTGTTCTTAAAATTCTCCAATTATGTTCGCACATACTAAATTGAAAAATTTCATTCTTAGTTTAATAACACAGTACAGCAGTAAAAACTTGAACCAATTGAGACCGCCAAAATCTGAAAGCTTATGATGGTGGAAGAAAACCCCTAGCTGGATTTTGAATTATTAGCTGTTTTTTTTAATTCATATTTAAAATTTTTGAAAATCATGTTCTGATTCTTAAGGCTATATCTCCTGAACTATTCTAAATTTTGATATCTCTCTTTGGCAAATTTTTAGCTCTTAATCAGAAGCAAAAATTTAACCTTCAGATAAAATAAAAAAAACAACACTATCCCACTCAAAACAACTCGAAACTGTAAAAAAATCGTAAAATTTCATCATAGTTAGATTTTTGTTGTTTTTTATTTATTTCTATTTTCTATATAACGAAAATCTACGAATTTTTGTCAGTTTCGCTGATTTGAGTAAGATGTTGTTGTTTTCTTGATTTTATCTCAAGGTACAATTTTTAGATCTGATTAAGAGCTAAAAATTTGCTGAAGAGAGAAAAGCCATTTTTGGAATAGTTCACGAGACATAGACTACTAAAATCCTCCTCTCAGTCGAAAACTTCAAAAATGAATTAAAAGAAAACCTTAGCTAATAATGCAAAACCCAGTTAGGGTTTTTTCTTCTACTATCATAAGCTTTCAGATTTTGTGGGTTTCAATTGGTTCAAGAGTTTGAAGTTGGAAAATGTGTTACTGTATAATTTTTACGTTTGAATTTTTGAACATATTCCGATTTTTACTTGTTTTAAGAATATTTATTTTTTTATTTATTAGGTATCTTATTTTAAGAAATAATTCTAAAATTAAATTTATGTTTAAGCTCTAGCTGCAATGGCTATCGGCCCTATGTTTTAAGAATAATTAGCTCTATTCGTACTTAAACCTTTAAATACTTTTTTTGCAAAAAAAATAAGAATTTTAAACTAGTATTTAGATTGCGTTTTTTATTTCTATGTACATAAGTATTTTTAAATGTAAACTGGAAATCAGCTCGAAATATTTATTAAAACACTCAAATTTCTATGGCAATTAAATTTTGTGGCAACTTTAAACCATTAGAGGGTTAAATTTTCTTTAATTTCCGTATAGTCACAATTATCTTTATATGTGTTATAACAAATAACGTCAGTATGAATTATGACAACCGACATTAGGATGCATATTTGATAGTCCAATTTATTACGATTTCATTTAAAGAATCTACGGCAGTTATATTAACAATAAACCTTTTTTTTTCATTTAAAATTCTGCTTAAGCATTCTCATGTCTCTATAAATAGTCCTTTTTGGGAAAATTCTTTAAACCAGCTAACGTATGCTGCGTGTGAGTGGGTGTTTGACATCTACACAATTGAGATTATAGTGTACTAGGGCCATTAAATTGGTCGGAAGCACGGTTGGTTACTTAACCATTTTCCCTCATTTACATGCATAAAAAGCACAGTTTGATTTCAACGACTTATCCTTCTCCCTGTCCCGGTGTGCCTCTTTGGCGTCGAGGAACTGTGGAGAATGGGCTTCACATCAAAATCATCTCAACTGAAATGAACTAAAGTGTACGCAGCAAAGGCCATAAAATACACACTAGTTATACATTTTTTTTACTACTCACAAAATCTGAAGAAAAACTACCCTTTTCCACACGTTTGCCTTAGACATTACGTAGGTTCGTTGGATTCCAGTTGATTATCTTTGCAAGACTTTGTCAAATTAAATATTCAGGCCAGACATTGGCCAATATCAAAAAGTTCTTTTCATTTCATGAAACCACTCAAGTCGCAACGTCACCACAAAGTGTGGTTGATTTAGTAACTACCTGTGTAGTTTTTGGTTTGAAACAACATTTTCTTATGTCCACCAGAGTTATGATGGCATTTCAGGAACTTATTCAAATATTTAGCAAGAATGTTTACTAACCGCATAACTTAAACAAAACACGTGGGGTGTTGTGCTAAAATGTGTTTGGCAACATGGTCGAATGTGGTTTGGCTGAAACTATTATTATTATTGCAGGCATGAATATATATAACTTTAAGGCAATCGTTTTGTAACATATAATGTGAGTAGGGTACCTCAAATGAAGGGAGAGGAAATGTTAGTTACTGCAAATATCTTAGGTGAAATTTAGGGCAGATAGAATATACTACAAAATATATATGTACTATATACAAAAAAAAACACGTTAGTTTTATGCACCGTCATCGAGCTATATCGTTTCGTTCGAGCCAGTCATGTGAGTCAATATTTATCATTGTTTAGAGATAAGTAAACATTTTTTTAATGTTCAACCTGTTTTGTGGACTCATGGTTGGTAGGACACTCTGGTCTCGCGGTTTAACCCTGTACGTGACCGAATAACCACTCTTCGCATCGAGAAAAAATATTTCTACATCACTCTGTAAACGCCAAAACGTAAGACAAAGGCATTAAACGCAGATATCTATGACCGCTAACCTGGTCTAAAATACTGCAAACAAGCCAACACTGCAGCCTATGATTATATCTTGAGTTATTCTAAGGACCATGATTTGAGGATATGCACCTGGAATGTTAAAACACTGTATAGACTAGGTGCATCCATCCAACTGGCGGATGTTCGAAGTATACAAGGCTGACGCAACAGCTTAACATAAAATCCGGTGGACGGGACACTGGTGCTCGCGCCAGAAGACGTGCGACATCTACAATAGTGGCCATGCGGATAAGCACGAGTTTGGATGTGGATCCGGGTTGGCAAGAGACTGCGACACCTAGTCTCAAGTTTCGACCCGGTGTGTGAACGTATAGCCACCTTAAGAGTCAAAACAAAGTTTTTCCACATAACACTTTTATCTGCCCATGCTCCGACAGAAGAGAAAAGCGATGAGGACGAAATCGAGTTCTACGAGAGCCTAGAAAATGTATATAACCGTAGCCCCAGCCATGACATCAAAATTGTACAAGAAGATTTTAATGCTAAAATAGGCAGGGAGACCGCATTTGCGCCCACCCACCGAAAATTCCATCTGCACACCGAAACGTCGAACAATGCCATCAGACTGATTGATTTATCTGCGGCATAGACATGTGGTAGTCAACAGCACTAGATTTGATAAAAAAAAAAAAAATATTCATAAGACAACATGGTTATCTCTAGAACAATTGACGAGGAATCGGACAGATCATGTGGTTGTTGATGGAAGGCACGCATCGAGTTTTCTGGACGTACGCGTGATCAGGGGTGCGAACATTGACTCCGATCACTACCTTACCGCAGTTAAGGTACGCACAAGGCTAAGCTTGGCGAAAAACGTACGTTACCAGGCACAACGAAAGCTGGACATCGGTAAACTGCGGACCACAGAGGTAGCGGAAGCCTACTCCAACCACCTATCTCAACTGCTACGGAATGCTCCAACCCCTGATAATATTACCTCGCAATGGCAATATATAGCCGACCCCTTGGATACTCAAAGCCGTCTCAAGAAGATGCCTGGTACGATGATGAATGTCGCAATGCCACGAGAGAGAAGCATGCTGCATACAGGGCGAAACTGCAGCCAATGGCAATGCGAGCCGTTCGTGAATAGCACAGGGAGAAGAGGCGAGCGGCAAATCGTGTTTTTCGACGGAAAAAGAAGGAACTGAAGAAGTGACAGGATGAGTACACAGAGTTGATCCGAAGTAGAGGGGAAGACCGAAAATTCTACCAGAGAGTTAAGGCGGGAATGCGTGGAACAGCGTTGCCCTCCTGTAAGGACATCGATGGCCAGCTAGTGACGGACGCGGATAACGTTCTGAAGATATTGAGAGATCATTTCAGAAATTTACTGAATACGGAAAACACTCCAGAAGACCCCTCTCCAATCCATGACGTCCACCTCCAAACCAGAGCGAGATACGTGTGGCAATATCCAGCCTAAAAAACAACAAAGCGGCTGGAGCCGATGGTCTCCATGCTGAATTGTTTAAGGCAGGTGGGGAGGAGCTGATAAGAAGCATGCATCAGCTCATGGAGAACATCTGGCTGGAGGAGAACAAGCCCGCGGATTGGAATCTCAATCTGCTATGTCCCATATACAATAAAGGAGATCGAAGTGAGTGTAAGAACTACCGTGGAATAAGCCTATTACCAATTGCGTACAAGGTCCTTTCTAGCATTTTGTGTGAACGTCTAAAGCCTATTGTAGAGAAACTAATTGGAACATATCAGTGCGGCTTTAGACCTGGTAAATCTACGACAGATCAAATATTCACCTTACGACAAATCCTGGAAAAATACCCATGAAAAGCAGATCGACACCTACCACCTCTTTTTCGACTACAAAGCTGCGTTTGACTCTCCGATAAGGAGAAAGTTATATGAAGCCATGTCTGTGTTTGGTATTCCTGCAAAGCTAATTAGACTTTGCAGATGTACTTTGGAAAACACCTCGGTTAAGATTTGTAAGGATCACTCTGAACCACTGAACATAGAAAGAGGTCTCAGGCAGGGCGAAGGCTTGTCCTGTACACTATTTAATATAGTTATGGAGAAGGTGACGAGAAAGGCTGGTGTCAACATCTCTGGCACCATATTCCACAAGAGCCACATGCCACTAGCCTATGCTGAAGATAAAGACATCATTGGTAGAAATTTGCGGGATGTTACTGCATTTTTCTTATCACTAGAAAATGAGTCATAAAAAATGGGTTTAGCTGTCAAAGGGGACAAAACAAATATAATGATTTTGAAGAACAAAGATTTCTTTCGATGGGGACGCACGGTGAATGTTGGCAATTATTGTTTTGATGAGTTTTAGATGAGTTTACCTACCTCGGATCTCCCGTCAACAAGAAAAATAATGTCAGCCAAGAAATTAAGCGCAGAATAGTGCTCGCCAATAGATGTTTTTACGGACTTCGGCAGCACTTTAGTAACACCACCTTATCTCGAGATATGAAGAAATAGCTGTACCAGGTATTAATTTTACCCGTCCTGTTGTATGCTGCCGAATCATGGGTGCTTACGACAACGGACATACAAATCCTGGAAGTATTCGAGAGAAAAGTACTCCCAAAAATATATGGACCTATCTGGAAGAACCGTGAGCTGTATGAGCTTTACCACGACATCGACATAGCTAAAAGAGTCAGAATCAAACGACTACGATGGCTGGGTCATGTTGCCAGTATGGATGTAAATGCTCCAGCGAGAAAGGTGTTTAAAGGCGAACCTGAAGGACGGCGCAGAGCAGGGAGACCTAAACTTCGTTGGAAGGACCAAGTGGTTGGCGACGTACCACCATCTGGTAGGACTAACTGGAGAACGCACGCAGAATACCGAAGAGTGTGGAATGCTTTCATACTTCAGGCCTCAAACTTATGAACCACGTTCGTAAGATTAATGTGCCACTTAAGTAAGTAAGTAAGAAAGTATTATTATTTGCTCCTTTATGGAGCGTTAACGGTTGGAGATAGGAATTCCATCGTAAGAGTCAGACGTTTACAGACATGTATTAAAACTGTAATAAAGATTACACTGATAAAAGTGCTAATAAAATTGTCAGCAAATTTAAAAAGTTATTTCTCTAATCATTTAGTCATTTTGCTGAGTACTAATAAAAAAAGTAGTTTTAAATGGGTTGAGTGAGTAAACCTTTTAGTTTCTTAAGTTTTACCTATGAATACAAAACATTATAAGTAAACTATTCTCAAGATTATGAGCAGTTTCTTTTAAGAAATTATTGGAAAAATATTAATTTTTTTCGAAATTGAATTATTGGTGTAGGCGGATTTTTTTCGTAAATCAACGTTCAAGTTACGTTTTCCTTGTGCAAAATTTGTCTAATTTCAGTGTACTTACAAAAGAGATATGCAAAGTATTCAGTCAGTATTCTAAGGTTTTGCCTACTTTTATATGATAAATTAACTGACCAAATTTAAATATTATCCAGTTGTGCGTTCGGAAAATTAAATTAAAGTGTTATATGTAGCGACGCCTGCTCTACTTTGTACTAAAGATAGTAATGTGAAGTTGCTTTGTACATGTGCAATTTTTTTTGCATCGCTCGCATAGTAATTTCCATAGGAAATTAAAAAAAAAAACCGAAATATTTTGCATGTGCTTCAACAATGTTTCCCACCAGCTACTATTGAGATTGATTTCATTTGATTTACAATTCAATGGGGACTACTCGAACCGAGTTATACAAAAAATACAAAGGATTTCTGTGAACAATTCCAATGAATGAACACAATTTGTACATAAATAAGAGTAAAAGAACTGAAACATAGAATTTATTTTTAACAATTGTGAAATACATATAAAAAAATAGTACATCACTGCAACTGAACCAATAAATATTGAAAAAAAGTGATGAGCACAATACCAATGGTCAGTTTATCAGCCTCTCCATACTGTATATACTAAATGTTTCAACTTTGAGTGGGCACAGAAGAGATGCATTCCGTGACTGACAACTATTTTGTGGGGTTGCTAATCCTGACATTGGGTTTGTGAAAAACAAAGGTTAAAGTTCACGATATATGCGAGAATTCGTATTCACTATCATCGAGTTAATTTAAGCAACTAAATTCACAGAATAGTAAAAAAATGTTACACTCTTTAGTTTTGTGTAAATTTTAACTTAAATTTCATGAATTTGTTACAGTAAAGTCATCCATACAATACAAATATATATTTGTTTTCTAGTATAGATGTATTGTAGGTAGTTGGCAAATATTAAAAAATTCATTACCAAAAAACTACACCCTTAGAATAGGCTAAGATAGAAAGGTTGCAAGACAGTACACTGTCTAGCATGTATATGATAATCAAGCCTATTGCGATAACTGCATTTTTACTGAACATTCTTATTTATCTTTTGAAAAGATTTATTAATATCATAAGTTTTGCAATAAGAATACAGTTATCCATTTGTCACAATGTAGCAATACGCAATACAATCTTCCCTCTTTTTGTCGGCCTCTGTTTAAAATTAATTGAGAGAGAACTGCGGGATGTGATAGCAGCCCAGAATCAGCCGATATTGATGACACTTTGCACGCGCCTTTGTACCAAATTTAAACACTATTCTACTGAATTTATTTCAATTTCTCAATGGAGCATAGCATCTTCATCATGATTTGAATACCTCCTGATTCTTTTTCTCAATTACAACACATTACTTTACGTTCAAGTTTTCTCTTAATTGACCGCTGCTACAATGGCGGGACGTACTAACGTTCAGACTGTGGTGTGTGGGCTCTAACACCATATGTTGCAGTTCCGTGTAACTTCTGATTCCAGTCGCTATTGCTTGGTGATGGATATTTTCATTGTATATGGCAAATGGATAATTGAGTTTAATTTTTCTCCGTAAGATTGAATTTTGCTAATTTCTATCGAACTGTGAGTGACATGTGTGTGGTAAGCTTCGAGAGTGAAACCACTGAGAACTTATAGACCAGGATTGAATATTATCAGTCAAACAGACTATAGGACACAAATTCGAGAACAACATACACACTTTACATACATGCATGCAATTGACGCATCAATAGGCATCCACATGACACAGAATACATTTTACACAGATAGGCTTAGACGCAAGGATTAGATATTGTGTGTCATTTATCTCTCACTCGCGACTGCGAACATCATCACAAAAGTACTTGTGAATAATGTCTGGGTCAGAGACACTACAAATTGTTGACAAACAACTGCAACAACACTAACTGTGAATATTCACTAACAAATTGTGTACACTTATGGTACGGAAATATTGTACACAGAATCCAAATATTTAAAAGTGTAGATTTATTAAAAAATTGGTTAAAGATCAAGTTCATGTTAGTGATTTTATATTATTAGTAATATAATACATTATTGAAAAACTTGTTAGATTGATATGTTTTGAACTTGTGCCAGTGCACATATTAACAATATGATACTGGCACTTTAGCCAGTGATTCAATGGATACAATATGATAGCACCTTTATGAAAAAATAGTGGAAAGAAGAGAGTAAAAGATAAACTTAAAAGCATAAAGTCGGAAAGAAAATTTATAAATATGATAGCGCGGAGTCAAACCAATCCTCTACTTGATCTATGTTGAATTTGGTCAAATATTATAGACATCTTACGAAGCAAATCAATCCTTCTAACTTCTGATTAGCCCCAAAACTGTGTACCTTATGGTAGATGTCTCCTAAGTACTGCTTGCACCTCTGCGCTAGTGCAGGAAAACATAATGCATCGTTTCCTCCTCCACCCTACAGGTGCGACCGAGTGATTCCAGCTTCTTGTAAAAGCCCTAACTCTACAATGTCCTGCTAAGATGCTGACTAACACTTTCACCCATTTTCAGTTTTAGCAGTTTGATCGCTTGCATTTGATGCAGGCCAAATTCTCCCAGAGACATAACACCCATTTTGGGGATAACCCTTATCTATTCAAGGCGCTACCCATTTTCATTTAAAGCAATGTTGCGATGCATCAAGTATCCATCTCTGTGTCCACTGGGCACTGTCCAGGAACCAATTAGAGACTGACCTTCTGCAATTTTTGAACAAAAACTTTATATATGGGATAGCTTCTGGCGTTATTGTGAATTAACAAGCTTTCATTATTAGATCCACTTTAGATCCGCTTGTTTCTAGACGAATGCGAACTTTAGCTGTTGGAGAAAAGCTTCTCTAAACATGCCGATTGATTCGACGCTATACTGCGAAGTTGCTGTCGACAACATCGATTAAAGAAAGGAAAATGCAGATAACAGAGACAGGAATTTAACAATGAATCTCTAGCAAGATTGTGTTCTAACCATCATAAATATTAACGAATGTTTCATTAACAATTGTCATCCGCTGTATGGCCTCTGTATTTAACAGCAAGGACCTCGGCTTAAAGCACACTATATTTAGGTAAAGGTCTTCGCTACAGATCCCTGCTCCAATGTCGCTGTCCATTTTGACCCATCTGTGTAGGTGGTCACGCCTGCATTTTAAGGTTCTAAATCGATCCAGCCTACTCTATTCCAGAAAATGATTTTAACATTCAAAGAAAAGTTGTCAGAACTCTCTACCAATATTCTTAAGGATATTTGTATAGCCAACAGATAATAACTTTCAACAACCAGTTTCATGTAATCTGTGTTCATGCTGCTTTTCGCAGCACAGCCCGCAGTAGACATGTCGGTAGTCGGCAGGTTTTGTATGATGTTCAGGAATGCAAACTCTGCACTTTGCTGAGTAGTCGGTTATTTTCATTTAGTGAACCCCGTCATTCGACGCAGCCGCAGGTGATTAAATTTCGTACAATCGCTGTACACATCTAATGTATTATTCTTGACGACAGTCCCCAATTTCCATCAATAGAGTTCCGGCAAGCATAGACAGCGTTCCAGTAAAATGCAGTAAACCACCAGCAGCCATAGGCGAGTATACAGAGCTATCCCTTGAGGAGTGCAACTAGACGTACTTTTCCTCAAGTGGTATTCAACCAGATACGAAGTAAAGGTGCCTACCCTATGGGTAGGAGGGTATATAACATTTGATACGACTCAAAAGTGTAACACATAGAAGGAGTCATTTTAGACCCTATGAGCCAAATTCGATTCATGGCATTTTAAGTCTTTGAGCCATGTCCGTCTGTCTGTCTGGCTGTCTGGTACGCATAATAATATTCGAAAGACGACCAAATGTTTTGAAACTTTACACAGGTTAATATTTCCCCAAAACTACTTTCGGTATTGAAAATTGGCTACATGGCCTCGCCCCTTCTGGTACCTCACATACACATGTACCATTCCGCCCACTTTAGAAGTAGAGTAATAATATCGTAGCAATCGTGCCCAAATTCTGCATTTAGTAAAATTATAACAGGATAAAGCTTTGGAAAAAAACTTGAAGTCTTGAAGGTACCGCTCACTTTAGAAATCGATATTATTAATAAATCCAACGCGATCGCCACCAAATTCTGTATTTAGTAAAGTTCAAACAGGATAAAGTTTTGGAGAACAAATTGGAAGTCTAGCCATGCCCTTCTGGTAGGAGATGGAGTAGTAATATCAATACACCCAACATGATCGTTCCTAAATTCTGTATTTAGTAAAGCTAATTCAAGATAAAATTTTGGGGGAAGAACTGTAAGTCTAACCCCGCCCCTTCTGGTACCTCTTATACAAATGTGCTATTCCGCCCACTTTAGAGATGGAGTAGTAATATTAATACACCCAACGTGATCGTTCTCAAATTCTGCATTTAGTATTTCTAAATCAGGAAAAAATTTTGGGGAAAAAAACTTAAAGTCTAGCCAAGCCCCTTCTGGTTCCTCCCAACTGTACCACTCCGCCCACTTTAGAAACCTAATAATAATATCAGTATACTAAAATTTTATGCTTTACTGAGGGTGAGGGTATATGTAAGTCGGTTTTCCCGACTGTAAGTTTCTTACTGGTTTTAACCTACAAGAAGAGTGCAGATTTACCCTTTATATCAGCTATGCCCACCGCTTGAGCTCGCGAGCGAAAGCAGCTTTTATGCATTTACATGTACACATAAAGAGCTATATGCTAGAAGGTAGTACACGCAAATCAGAAAGTGAATTACAGTATTGCTTAAAATGTTTGGGAAAATGATTTTTTGTTTACGCAAAACAGCACACTCGAACAAATCGCATACATTGACGTTGGACATAGCTGCTTTAGATAGACCTGTTGATAATCGCTTAACATCTGATATGGGAATCAATAAGTCTCTCACAATCATTTATTATAAATGATGAGAGACTTATTGTTCTATAATCCTTTGAAATTACGTAGCTTGGTTTACCTAATTTCGGGTATAAAGATATTTCTCTTGGCCCTCCATCATTGTGGAACTAAACATAACTTTGGGCAAGTTTAGGACTAATAGCCATAGCAGCTAGTGCTCAAACTAAAATTTAATTTTGAAATTAATTCTTTAAATTAGATACCTAATTTTAACAAGTTTTTTAGGTTGATATTTTTGACAGATTTTTTGTCCTTCATCAGAAATATCTATTTTATTCAAAATAAATACATATTTATGCAATTAAAAATATTTAACAATTTAATAATGCACAACAAAATATCATAAATATACCCAGCTCTAAGTACTATTCAAACTAAAGTTTAACAAATATGTCAATTTTGTCAACCCCGACTTGTTTCGTAATGTGTGTGTGTATGTGTGCATGGCTGCAAGGTTCCTTGTCGACTTTAATTGTATCCTTGTGCATGTGCGTTTGTGTGTTAATAATTTGCAAGTTGTTGCCGTGAGTGTTGTTGTTGTCGCTGTTGCTAGCGCAATAACACGCCGTATTCATTACAATTTTAGGCAAAGCCACAAATGAATGAGTGCTGAATATGAGAACAACAAAATAAAATTGCTTTCATATCTGAATGCGAAACTCAGCAATGCATATAGATGGCGCCCACTCCGAAGCCAAAGCCGAAGAGAATAATTTATTTGCACAAATGCGTAAGTGCGTGTTTCGTTTCGACTGCATTGTGTCATGGGACCGGTGGGTGGACGCCTGACGCAATGCACCGGGTGTTAGCGTTGATAAACAACTCAACCGTGAAAAAGAGGATTTTCTTGAGAATAAAGCACAACAATATAAAATATTCATTTGTTTTCAGATTGTATAATTACGGCTGTGAACGAGCTTAAATAAACTCACTTGAAACAATTTGTTTGTGTTCTCAGTGACCTATGATGACATGAGTATCGCGTCTTACCCCAATTGGACTACGCATTTGAGACAGAGAAGACTAGCCGCTACCCAGAGGTTGTATGTCATCACAACGTTGGCCTAGTCATTTATGCTCAGTTGACTGACTTATTTTCCATTTTATTTGGGAGTCGTGCACACAAAGTATTCAAATGTTGGTCGTATGTTATAAAGCGATGGTCATCGTATATAAAATGTTGGTCACGAGATAATAAAGCTCCCTGAGGTGCTATTTATGTTCAGAGGTAACGTAAATTGTGTTGTGGACTCTAAGGAGTACACAGTAGAAATGGAAGAATGATTACACAAGTTTAACCAAATGTGTTTAAAGCGTGATACAAATCTTTTGAAATTTATATATATTAAGGTAGCACCAAACAAAATTTACTTTATGTTTCCGTCTAAAGATGGGGGAACACAAAGCAGATATAAACAAAGGAAAGCAGAGAACTGTTGTATATAGTGTGCACAATGTACAATGGAGATCGGCATTACATTGCCCATGGGCGAGAGAGCCACACATGCATTCGATCACACATTTAACGAAAACCAATAAATTCATTCTGCCTCGCTTGAGCATTCGTTAGAGACAGAATTTATAATTGAAAATTCCATGAAAACAAGAGAGGACAAAGACCACACCAAATTCCAATACTCCATTGCAATAATTTAAAGCAGCGTCAGGCAAAATCAAACGCACGCACACACAAATATAATGCGTTTTTGTGAATGTGAAGCAAGCGTGCGTGGTTTTCCTTTCCTACGCTTATACTGAGCATAGATTACATTGAAGAAAACATAGCTTCGCGTACGTCTAAATTGCCAGCTTCGCAGGCTTATGAGATGCCTATTTCTGGTTTAAAGTTATATGGCTGAGATACTAATGTATACGTTTTGGTTTTTTTTTAATTTTTTTTGTTATTTATTATAACATATTTGACAAATTGTGATGTTCTGTTTTCTTGTTATTAATAATTAAATAAAGTTCAAGGCCTTATGCTCCACTGGGAGTGAGAAGAAAAAAAACTGTAAAGCCAACGAAACGTTGAGCAAAAATTAAAAAAAAAAACAAAAAAAAAGCGCGCCGCTCTTTCCTTAAAATTGGCTCTTAGCTCGCGAGCCAGGAGCCAGGAACTTCAAATGAGTTCTCGGCTTGCGAGCCCAAATACTTTTTTATGCCAAAAGTACTTTTATTGGCCCAAAAGCACTTTTCTTTAGCACAAAGTACCTTTTTTTGTACCATAGTACTTTTTTTATGCCAAAAAGTACTTTTATTGGCCAAAAACACTTTTTGTTGTACAAAGTACTTTTTTGTACCAAAAAAGTACAAAGTACTTTATTTGTACCAATGAACTACCTTGGCAAAATTTGACTAAATTCAGTGTACCTTCAAAAAAGATATGCATGTAATAGGTGAAATTTCAGATATTTATATCGAGGGTACCAGTAGGAGTGTGTCAAATAGTAAGGATTTCTGAGGTTTTGCCTCCTATCATAAAATAAATTAACTGAAAAAAATTCAATACACTCCAGGTACCGGTTTGAAAGTTATGAATTTTCCAAAAATAGGTTATTTGTATAGGAGGAACCAGAAGGGGTCAACCGCTGTAGTCTATATTCACTACTTACTACATTTTTTATAAGCGTACATCTTACGCAATTCAGTGTACTTACAAGAAAGATATGCAGGTAAAACAATGAGGGTCAATTCGGTCATTTGGATGAGTGGTGCCAGAAGGGGTGTGGCAAAGGTTTCGGTTTTCTTACAGTTTGTCTTCTATTACAAGATACTTAAACAGGCCAATTTGAAATATCCTCCAGTTGTCCGGAAAATTCCACCATATAGACATTTTTATATCCTTCACCACGCGCATGAACAGTGTGAAGGGTATATTAGTTTTGACAATATATATATTAGACCATTTCATTTAACCATTTTTTTCGAAAGTTATTAAGATAATATATTTTCTAATTCTACTTAAAAAAACAAATTTGGTATATAAAACATGAAAATTGATCGAAGTTTAGGGGTCGCGAAAAATCGGTCATAAAAAAGTACTTTGGTACAACTTTGAAGATGTAAACCATCATCGCTCTTCATTTACACTTCAAAGCAGAAAACAACAACTGTTGTGTATTATGCAGCCTTAAATTGGTAGCATATTTATTAGGCCATTTCATTTTACCAATTTTTTCGAAAAGTCATTGGGATAATATATTTTCTAATTCTACTTAAAAAAACAAAAATTTTGGTATATAAAACTTGAAAATTGATCAACGTTTAGGGGTCGCGCAAAATCGTTTAAGGTTTTTGGCTGCAAAAAGGCATGTTTCAAAAATACTGATTTACTTATATGATTAAAAGTTTTGATACGCTTGACCGATTTTAATCAGATTAGACTTGTTTTAAAGGTAATAATATTTCGCACATTTTCTGCGAAGACATCAAAACATTTTAGATAATAGTTTGAGTTTAATAACCTTTCAAACCTAAAAATTTTTAAATTTTAATTCAAAATTTACCTACTTTGGCCCATAAAAAATTTTTTTTTTTTAGTTTTGGGTTTAATTTTTGTATATCTTTAAATGCACAATTGACAAACACTTTCTAACGATACTTTTGATGTATGGCAGAACCATGCAAATGTCATATGTTCAGCAGCAGCAATAATAATCAATAGTGATACAAATTAAACGAAAACTGTGTACTATGTATATTTTTAGTAAGGAAAACGATTTAGGTAATTAAAAAGAAAACTTTTTAAATTGGATACGATAACACCTTTTGTGTTCTTTTTGTATGTTTTATTGCGTTTTTAGATGACTTGTACTAATTAGTTTTGCTGGTTATTATCCTTCGTCAAAGTGTTGTTCACAGTTTTAATAAACCCAATAGCAATCGTTGACAACGCTGATATTTTTCACAATTTCTTTAATCCGTTTAAAATTCTCATTCTTGGGCCAATTTGACGGGTGGATAGCAAGAAAACTGCTGTCTACTCCAATAATATTGAAGAATTTCATAGTATTTTCTGAAATCATTTTTGTAACATTTCCTTCGCAATCTTGGTCACCAGGATGCTTTAATGCAGATGTAATTTTAATTAAAGTTCCTTCGGTATGCGTGGGGTCGAAAAGAAAAAAGCCGAACGAGATGTCACTTATATACCATAAATGCCACACAAAAGTTTTGAGTTCAACATTTGCTATCATTTCATTTGATTTGCGGTATTTTTTTAAAATTTTATCAACAAAATGTCGTTTAATGGGGCTTGTGTTGCAAGGGGACACGTAAACCAGTTTTGAATGTAAATTTTGACCACAAAAATGTTGATCTGAATTAATCCATTTAGTTCATCATCTGCGAAATAGTAAAAATTTCAGCAACAATTAAAATTTCTATTCATTCTGTTATACATCAAAAATTTCGTTACAAAGTGTTCGTCAATAGTGCATTTAAAAATATACAAAAATTAGAGCCAAAACTTAAAAAAAAAAATTTAAATGGACGAAAGTAGGTTACTTTTGACTAGAAATTTAAAAATTTTTAGGTTTGAAAGGTTATTTAACTCAAACAATTATCTAAAATGTTTTGGTGTCTTCACAGAAAATGGGTGAAGTATTATTACCTTTTAACAAGTCTATTCTGATCAAAATCGTATCAAAACTTTTAATGATATAAGTTAATCAGTATTTTTGAAACATGCCTTTTTGCAGCGTAAAACCTGAAACGTTTTTGCGCGACCCCTAAACATTGATCAATTTTCAAGTTTTATATACCAAAATTTTTGTTTTTTTATACCATCACCCGTAGGGATGAAGGTATATATCATTTGATACGACCCAAAAGTGTAACACATAGAAGGAGACACTTTAGACCCTAGGTTTCTTTGAACCAAATTCGATTCATGACTTTTTAAGTCGTTTGAGCCATGTCCGTCTGTCTGTCTGTCTGTCTGTCTGTCTATCTGTATGTCTGTCTGTCTGTCTGTCGGGTGGCTGTCCGGCTGGTTCGCACGATAACTTTCGAAAGACGCAACCAAATGTTTTGAAATTTTGCACGAGTTATTATTTTCTCAAAACTACTTACGGTATTGCAAATGGGCTACATGGCCCCGCCCCTTCTGGTACCTCCCATACAAATACATCATTTCGCCCACTTTAGAAATCGAGTAATAATATCAATACACCCTAAGGGATCGTCCCCAAATTCTGTATTTAGTAAAGCTATAACAGGATAAAGTTTTGGAAAAAATTTTGAAAGCCTAGCCACGCCCCTTCTGGTACCTCCCATACAAATCTACCTTTCCGCCCACTATAGAGATGGAGAAATAATATCAATAAATTAAACGTGATCGTACCCAAATTCTATTTTGAGTAAAGCTATAACAAGATAAAGTTTTAGAGAAAAAAATTGGAAGTCTATTCACGCCCCATCTGGTACCTCCCATACACATCTGGTACCGCCCACTTTAGAAATCGATTAATATTATTAAAAGACCTAACGCGATCGTGCCCAAATTCTGTATTTGGTAAAGTTTAGGCAGGATAAAGTTTTGGAGAAAAAATCTGGAAGTCTAGACACGCCCCTTCTGGTACCTCCCATACAAATGTACCACTCCGCCCACTTTAGAAATAGGGTAATAATATCAATACACTCGACACGATCGTGCCCAAATTCTGTATTTTGTTCTATTATAACAGAACAAAGTTTTGGAGAAAATATTGGAAGTCTAGACACGCCCCTTATGGTACCTCCCATACAAATGTACCTTTCCGCCCACTTTTGGGATGTAGTAATAATATCAGTACACCCAACGCAATCGTGCGCAAATTCTGTATTTAGTAAAGCTATAACAGGATAAAGTTATGGAGAATAAATCTGGAGCCTAAACACACCCCTTCACGTACCTCCCATATAAATGTACCACTCCGCCCAATTTCGAAATCGAGTAATAATATCAATAAAATAGAAAATTATTTGTTTTACTGAGGGTAAGGGTAAATGTAAGTCGGGTTGCGCGACTGAAACTTTCTAACTGGTTTTAATTACAAATCGATTATTTTCAATAACTCAAGACTTAAACAATATATTATATTGGGTGATGGTATTTATCAGTCAGTTTAACTGACTGAAATTTCTGTACTGGTTTTAAGTAGAATTAAAAAATATATTATCCCAAAGACTTTTCGAAAAAAATGGTGAAATAAAATGTTCTAATATATATATATAGAAATGATCAGCATCGAAATCTGAGTCGATTTAAAGTTGACCGTTTGTCTGTCCGTCACCACGATTACAGCCGCAGTTTATAAGAGGTTAAGTTCTAAGATGTGCCCGATCGGTCAAAAAATACTCCCACCTTCCATACAAACTCTCCTTTTTTGGATCTTCCCTGTGTTTAAGGGCAATCAAGCAGAAATTATATTTGCATGCAAGCTCCCCTACACTAAGCGGAGGTTGGGTAGTAAGATGAGAGCGATCGGACAAGAACTACTCTCACCTCCCATACAAAATCCCTATTTTCTGGGGTGTCCGTATGTCAGCTGTTAGTTTAAGATTAGAGCTGTAGTTTAAGATCAATCAAGCTGAAATTTTGTGTGCAAGCTTCCCTACTCTAAGGGGAGGTTGAGTATTTAGATAAGACCGAACAGTCAAAAACTTCTCTCACCTCCCATACAAACTCTCCCTTTTTTGGAGTGTCCGCTGCCCCCGCGATTTCAGCCGTAGATTAGAAAATATAGAGCTGAAAATCGATATGCAAGCATTTATCCTGTAATAAGAGCTTACGTTGTTAGATGAGCAAGATCGGGCGAATACTTCTCTCCACACAAACTCCTTCTTTGTCCGTCTGTATGTCCCTGTAGCTTTTAAGCTTTCGGGCTTAAATCGGTATGTAAGCTTCTGTTATATAAGCGAAACATTTCAGAAAAAAAATTATTGACAAAAATTTATGTGAGCAGCTTAAAGTAACTTCCAACTTTACCCAAATTCCCTGTTTTGTGGTACCAAGTTTAAAAAAAAAATAGATCTAGTGTGCAAATAACCAGTTTTATCACCATTTTTACAAATGGTAAAGGGTATCTGAGCTTTAGCATAGCCGAAGATAATCACCTTACTAGTTTTTTTTATAAAATTAGCTCCCACCACTCAAACTGCCCCGGAGTCACACTTACAACGTTCAAATCACAAAACTTCTCCACAAAATAATATTTTAGTGCTCCCCATTTGCGGGAAACGGTATTCCCCGTCTTTCCGGTTCTATTTCTGGAACTTATTTCCGTGTTTTTTTTTCAATTGTCCCCACTATTCACCGTGATATGAAAAACAGCGCAAGTACTATGAAGAATGCCAGAAAGATCTAAAAGAAACAGTACCATCCTTTCGTCGACTGTTATTCTGCATTCAAAAGTCCGATACAGCAGAAGATGACTTTGGTGTTTCTGTGAAGCTGATTCGCCTTTGTGGAATGACACGAAGTCTTCGGTGAAGATAGGCAAGGGCCTTAAGGAGCCATTTTATACCACACATGTGACGCGATATTCAACAAAAGCCATATGCCGCATGAATACTGCGGGATGTGACTGCAGGTATACCGTTAAAACAAAGTTGTTAGTTTCAACGAACAAAGAATCTACTCGTATGGAACGTTTCGAGAACGTTGGCCACTTTCATTTCGAATTGGTAGATGATTTTATCTATGTAGGCTGCGCCATCAATAAAACAAATAGCGTCTGCCTTGAAATCCGGAGAAGAATCCTGCTTGCAAATAGATGTTATTACGGAGTAAGCAAGCAATTAAATGACAGAGGGCTGTCTCGCCAAACGAAAATCCAGCTGTACCAGACTACTACTGGTTCTACCTGTCTTCAGAATCCTAGGTTACGACACAACCTGATGAATCAGTCCCGGCAGCATTTGAGTGGAAAATGCACAAATACTGAACTGTACCGATATTGATGTGGTCAAATCCATTAAGGCACAGCGGTTGCGGTGCCTAGGTCATGTTCTACGCATGATTGAAAATGCTCCAGCTAAAAAGGCCAACGACAATGAACTTGATGTACGGTGCAGAAGAGGTCGACTAAAAGAAGATAACTTTGCAGAGCTTAGTGTAACGAAGAAAGAGCTCAGAAGATCGTGCGGTATATAATAAAAATCAACGATTGTAAGAAATTTTGTATAGTGTAGTGTGATCTGATAACACGTGTCCACAACCTAAATTAATAATTTACACCATCAAATATTTTCTGCAAAAGTTTCAATGTGCCATTTTAATGCGGCGTTTAGCTCTTTGATTTATTTGACCTTCAACGATGTTCGCAAACTGCAAATTTCAGATTTATTTGTTTATTCTCAGCCATTTATATCTTAATTTTCGCCATATTTTTTTATTTATCAATAAATCATTGTTGTAAGTCCACAAAATATATTTTCATTGCTTTTACAGCTCCCAATGTGGCCCAAGAAATCACTGTGACTTATGCATTCACTTTGTAGCTTTCTCCTCTTTTATTGCCATTTTCATCAGATGCCACACCGTCTACAAGGATACGCATACATACACACGAGCATGCCTATGAATCAAACATATACATGTCTCATTTTCTTTATTACAAATGCAAGGTAAATGTTCATTTCAATGTGTAAAGGATACAAAAACA
This sequence comes from Muscina levida, assembly GCA_964034835.1. Lineage (NCBI taxonomy): Eukaryota > Metazoa > Arthropoda > Insecta > Diptera > Muscidae > Muscina > Muscina levida. The sequence continues at coordinate 64,025,644 of OZ035880.1, read as the reverse complement.
AGAGGTGTGAGTGTGCGAGTTTGTACATGTCCTGGTAATAAGCACAGATCCTTATAGCGTTCATGCTGAGCCGACATACTTTGTTTTTGGTTTTGTTTTGTTATTCTTTAGATACTTCATCTCAATTTCCATAAGTAGGTTTCCGGTTATACGTTTATGTGTGCGTTCGTCTTGTATCTAATGCTAAACAATTTCTTTTCTCCGCATTTTCTATGAGCACATATATGTGAGAGGATACATGTTCATGTGAAAGAACAAACGAGGGGGGTATGATTATGTTGGAAGTTGGACAGTTAAGTTAGTAATATAAAATTATCTCGTCTAAAAGTGAGACTTCTATTCGAATATGCAGAAAGTTTGTACTTGGTAATATCTGCTCAATCTGTTGCTTAGGTATGTAACCGCATTTGATAAATGTTGATGGCTTGGTATAGCACGCATACTCAATGAAGATTGGTAAAAACATTATTATTCTCTTTATGTCAAAATTAACTTGCTTATTTAATCTTATATTTACTTACTTTTACTTACCCACAAAAGATCATTAACGTAAACAATTCAATCTTACCTGCAATTAAAAATGAAAGGATATGTTTTTGTTACATTTGTTAAATTACTTAATGCACGTAATAATTGAACAAATTTATGTTAATAACACTGTTCGACTAGGTTTTTTATTCTTGTGTTTCATTATGTGTTTCTAAGAGTTTTTGACATAGAATATTCAAATAGATAATCAGAATTTTGCTATCAGGCATAGTTTTTTAGTTATTTGAAAATAAGTTTTGTTTTCCATTAAAAATTTGTATGGAGGCGATTGTTTAAAAAATTTAGTAGAAACAGGTGGCAGCATCAGCAACATGCCTTTTCGGTTGCAACTATCGCCCTATTTTATTTTATAATCGCCTTATGCCCAATTTAATATTCTACGTAAACTTAGGATGTAACATGTCCTTAAAGTGCATTTTTGCCCTCTTATTTGGATTTCTTTTATAAATGCTGCAGCGACGTGTCCGATGAATATGGTGAAAGGTTCCGCAAAGACATTCTAACTTTAGAAAAGCGTTACGAAGGAAAATATATGCCTAATATATTCGCTGACTGCTCCTGGAACATTTTAGGAGCAATGTTGAAAAACCCTATACTCAGTTTGGCGAGATCACTTCGTTATAGTGCTAAAATATATACGGCAATAATGTAGCTGGGAGTTTTGCTCACTAACTTTATTTAACTAAATATGTCAAAAACTATAGTTATTGGTATTTTTTTTACTTTTTTGAATATTACTTTGAATGAGTCCAAACTTTTCGTGAACATATCAATACAATCTGAACGTGTCTAGGCAACCTAAATAGCTCATAAAGTCCACTATGATACCGGTTTTTCGTACCCTTACGCACTTATAAGCCAGTAACGTGGTTGAATATTAACCGATTTTAAGTTTCTCAGCGGATTTTGAAAGGAGACACTGCGGCCTTTTCAACGATATATCTTTATACAGTCGAAACTCTCTATAACGAACTCTAATAAAACGAAGTTTGCTTTATTGCGAAGCAATTATAAGAACACTGTGTTTTCGGTCTACTTTCAGTGTATTATAATCTCCATATAACGAATTTCCCTACAGCGAATATTTCCTTATAACGAAGCATTTTTGCGACCGTAACTTCAAGATTAAAGCGTTTTCAATCTCCTTATAACGAATTTATTCAAATTGAAAGTGTATTTTGGGGAACCACCGAACTATGCAAGTGACAACTGTAATCATTACCATCTCTCACATTTCTTGCAGTCGCTATCAGTTTGCCTGTTCTTTTAACAGATTCAGATGAATACGAAGAAGAATCTGCCGATATTGTAAAGCCGTTACCCACATATAGACAGCTTTTACATCAGTTAAAGGTTTCCGTACCTACTTGGAAATGAAAACCAACGTACCAAATACTGTTTACTTCTCTTAATGTATTAGAAAATTATATTGAAGAAGAAAAGTGGAAAAATGCACTTCAAACCAAAATAACTGACTACTATAAATAAAAAAAGTTAAAAGGAACAAAATTGTTTTTCTTTCCTATATCCTAATATCCAGTCCCTTGGAATTCGTTATAGAGAGTTTCGACTGTATATAAAAGAGAGTGATATTAGTTGCTACACTTATAACTCGAGAACGGCTGGACCGATTTCGATGATGAGCACCAATTCGGTCAAGTCTCCATCCAAACAAGAAGAATACCTAAGAAAATTCCGGAAATTTTCCCGAAAAAAAAATTATGAAGAAAATTTATTTCCCATACATTTCGTATGGAGCGATTTTACAACGCCATCTTAACTCAAGAACCCATTAAACCGAACATTATTTCAAATGCTGGTTCCGGTATTGCCAGTAGATGGCGTTGTGTGCATTAACTTCGGACAAACAGAACAGTTGAACAGTTTTTTAAATTTGTATAGGCTTAAGACAGTTATCTATACTAATATTATAAAGAGAAGCTGTTTGTTTGTTTGTAAGGGGTAATCTTCGAAACTACTGATCCGATTTTGAAAATTCTTTCACCAGTTTGTACTTTTAGGGGTAAACAGCCCGAAAAGGGGATAAAACTAGTAGTATTACCCAGAAAAAAACGGTTAAAGGTAGAAACCCAAAAATTGGGGTGCATATTTATTTGATAGAGTTGTTATGCGATTCAAAGGGCTAAAAAGGCCGAAAAGGGGATAAAACTGGTACAATCACCCAGCACCCACGACTGCGAATATTTGAGTGCGAATTTATTGTATAGAGTAGTTGTGCGATGCAAATAGATTTTTCAAAGTTCGTACTTTTCGGGCTAAAAAGACCCAAAAAGGAATACAACTGGTACCATCACCCAGACCAAACGATCAGAGGGAAACGCGAAAATTTGAGTGCGTATTTATTTAATAGAAAAGTTGTGCGATGCAAAACAATTTTTCAAAATACGTACTTTTAGGGTAAAAAAGGCCCAAAAAGGGAAAAAATTAGTAACATCACCCCAATCAAACGGCTAGAGGTAGAATCGCAAAAACCTATATGGGGTTGCTTCCTATAAAATGAAAGAGCTACATGAAGGGATTTTTGGAAATTTATACTTTTAGGACCAAAAAGGGATAAATATGGCACCATAACCAGGACCAAACAGGCAAAGCCATAATCACGAAAATTACGGAATTGGAATTAGATAGCTATCCTAGAAAGGGATAACATTGGCACCATAACCCAGATAGAAGACACGCTTATATTGGCAAGAATGATTATTTTATTAAGGCGGACATCCCCTAAAAGAATAAAATTTGTTGTGAATATTTATCTAAAAGCGGTAGTATCAGTTGTTTGGCATCTAATAAATCCAATTAGCTCCCTAACCAAACGCCTCAATCAAGTTTGCAATTTTGTGTGGTTTTCCCCTAACGAAGTAGACTACAGCTAATAAGGCATTATTGAATATCTAAGATGGGAGCGTAAGAAATAGGCGAGGCACTAAATCAGACTAGCGAGCAATCTGATCAAACGTGTGGAAAAAAAATTAAATAAATTACAAACAAATATTTGTCTAGCGAAAAATTTAACCAATGTAATAGACGAATCATAGTAAAATATAACAGTACTCATAATCTCTATCTGACGGGTCAGCTAGTATAGTTATATTGATAACTTGTCATATCTGTTTGTTTTTTGCCTTGAAATTTCAAACTTCTGTGATTTTTTCAATATTTTAAAGTTTGAAGAAGTTTGTAGCCACTATTTTATAAGGTCACCCTAATGTTTACTATTTTATTCGGAAAGCGCACGCTTTCACGAGTTAAACGCATATTTGTTTGTAAAAATCGATTAACAAATAGTTATGTTATTCATGTTTTCCGAGAGACACATTTTATCGTATCCTATACTAAAATTTTTCTGAGAATATTATGGAAATGCGTTACGCGTTGCTGTTACTGACTGCACTAATTCTAAACTACACGTTTCAAGCGCAGATCTAACCGATAGTGTGAATACAGTTTCAGAAACTCTTAAAGTTACAATTTAAAGCTCGTACACACATACATATGCACGAACGATTTAATATATTTATATATTACGATAGATTTTGTAGTTCTTCTTTACGAATGATTAATATTTATGTCACTTTTATTAAGAATATTACTCATACGTGAACTGAAATATAGTTTATCAACAAACCCTCAGAAGAAAGAATTTAATTTGGTACAACCGAACAAACCACTATGCATTTTTAAATACATATGTATATAGATATTTAAAAGTTTCTTTCTACCCCAAAATATTTGCCCAACTTAACATACCGCAACCCCATTCTTCGAAACTATATATGTGTGTGCGCGAAAAATGCCAGCGGTTTTTTGTACATATTTATGATTTCTATATCTGTGCATCTGTATTTGGTTTTGAGTCTGTATGACTCTCTGTGGCCCTGTACAATTGTAGTTGAATATGATGTGAGTGTAGAAGTGTTTTGAAATTGCTGTTTTCTCACTACTGAGCTTGTTATGCTGATTGGATTTTTTACTCAACTTTAGGTTTTCTCGTTTTGTTTTCATGCCCGCGATACAATTTTCAATAGGAAGGTAGAAAATATCTGCTGCATTGAGTGTTACGCTTTTTTTTTTTTTGCTCTGATTCAAAGTAAAATACTTTAAAGTGGCAGACGGTGCGTAATAGTCAAACATACAGGGTACGTTTTCCCCTTCCCTCAGCACTAGAGGAGCGTGAGGATATAAGTTTTCGCGTAGAAGAGGTGGTGGTGGGTGAGTACCTGTACAAAATGAATATGTTCGAGGCCTTCAATGAAATGACGAACGATTGCGTGTTGGCTTCCATATGTACTTTACTATGTACATTTAACTTTAGGTACCCGTAAATGTTACAGGATTCCACTGCGTGTGTCTAGTGAGGGGGATTTGAAACGGAAAGTAAAATAAAGTCAATTGTAATGTACGCCATTAAGTTGAATACTGTTTTTTTTTTATTTATCACGTTCCCGCATTTTACGATATATTTTACAGAAATATCAGCATTTCGGTGTAGTTGGTTGCTCTCTCTGTGTTGGCTTCACCACATCAGTATGGGGGCAAGTAAGTGGGTTTTAGTATTTCAAATGTTTGGGTTATAAATTTAAAATCACAGTGCATAAATAGTGGGATTTGCATAAAGCTTGTTATATTTATGAGATATTTAGTTGGAAAGTGGCGAAGTTTTCTCAAGATTACTGTGTGTGAGTTTTTAACGAAAATGATGTCAGTTAAAGCGTAGCAATGCAATCTACTTATTGATGTATTAGCAAGTTATTCTTATACATAAATATATTATATGTTATAATAGTGGGCCCGGCAATGCTTCGCTATTGCATATTAACTTGTAATATATTTCACATTTCTTACTATCCTAAATGCTATGTAACGCTAATTTATATATTTGTAGGTCTATAAAGTACTTTGAAGACGGTACTTAAGCTCGTTAGCAATACGTTGAGTTTATTACCTTATGTAACTAATTTCAAGTAATTCCTTAACATGGAAGTTAACCAATTAAGTTTTATTGTTTTTAAATCTAAATATCACAGCCTCTATAACGATAGTCATATCTATAGTGACGACATGTAGATTAACTTTGTTCTGTATGTGGGGCAAAACCCCACTTCTTTTACAAATGGGAAACAGACATTCCGCTAAAAATCAAAATTAAATTTTTATTTTTACCTGTAGTAGCGGCAACCGTCTGTATACTAACTATCTCTTAAGGCGTAAAAACACCTTTGTCATGGCTTCTCCGCCTATTGACCGCAAGTGTAAATTTCGTTTGAAGATTCATAGACATAAAACCATCTTTTGCCATGTCTTCTTCTCCCACGGATCAAGAATACTCCCTTATACAATCTTTGTATTGAACTCGTATTACCATTTTTTGAGATAATTCCGTCACCAAACGTTTGGCTTAACAAAGTGTTGGTCTCACGCGCTGTATGGCTTGTTACGTCGTCGTGTTGGAACCATTTCTACTCCCAATAATTTGCAATGACATGAGAAATAACAAAATAAATTGATGATCCACTGGTTCTTCCACCAGATGGATCTTATATAGATGTAGTTCAAGATCTTTCCTCAGCATTTGCAGAGACCTAGTTGCTGAGAGCGGTGTCGGTGCGATAAATTCGCACTTAATCCTACAGCGTCGATGGCTTCCATTAACCGCTCAGATGGATAATTATGGGCACCGTAAACTTGACAAAGGGCTCCATAAGTATGGCGAACAGAATCGCATTTTGAAAATAAAATTGTAATATTTGTAAAAGCTGTTCTTGTGTAGTCATTGCATGGTGATTTGTCAAAGTATACTGAAAGAAAGTCTGTCACACTTCATTAGTATGGTAGCTAGATTTACACTTATACCCATAAGAAGTTCTATATGTCAAAAAAATACCCCATACATAAATTATTTACAAATGTTTGCTTATGTTACCGCTGACATACTATAAAAATTCAAATTGTGGCCCAATCAAACAAAAGGTGTTTTCCAGTCCAACTCCAATGATTATTGTTTAATTTCCCTATCTATAGGATTTTTTACCGATTCGGTCTCCTGAAAAGTAATTGAAAAATTCAAAAATGGTAATAGTATACCAGAATCGAAAAAAATTTCACTAAGAAAGTATATGTCTAAAACCAATTTATCGAAAACTTCAGACCGATGGGCCCCGGCTCTAATTTTGACCTATCAATGGTATATTTTTGACATTGTTTGGAATCCCGTCCAATATTCTGCGCTATAAATTTTTAACCAATACATAGGTTTGCTTCTGTAATACGTCATTTAGTTCGTTGGGAAGTTAAAATTACGCAGAAGGTCTCAAGAAATATTTATCTGAAGTTTTCGGTTTGTGCTCATGTAAAACCGAAAAAAAATCTCTATCTGAAACCTTCATGCTTCCCAGCGCAAGTTAGGAAGTGATTTTAGACCAGTGTTGGGCGTTATTCAATAAATTTGTATTCAAATAAACAATAACAAATGAATTTTCAATCGTTATTTGTTATTTGGAATATATTGATTCCAAATTTCAACTGTTATCTTTTTATTTGAGCTACAAATAATAATTCGACATTTGTTAGTTGTTATTTGTCATACAAATAGAATTCAAATAAAATATTTTTTGATGTGAAAGGAAAAAAAATATTTCAACAAGTAAGCCAGACAAAAAAACGAAAATTTCTCATACATACGTACGTACGTACATTATTTGAAATATTATTTGAAATTTCCGAATAACAAATAAAAAGATGACAAATAAATTGAAGTTATTTATTTTCCCAAATAAACAAATAAAAATTTGTAGTTGTTATTCCAAATAAAAACTAAATCAAATTTATTTGTATCTTTTTATTTGTTATTTAGAATAAATTTTGCCCAACACTGTTTTAGACACAAAAATTATTGGTGAAATTTTTTAACAATTCATCGTAGATTCCGGCATTGGTATACGATTTTTGCAGAAAAACATTAATTTTGAGGACGATCAAACTGTTAATATGGCGCTTATAACTGATTGTTTTAAAAGAGGTGTGGCTCAGCCCACTTCCACACTTACTGTAATTCATACTGTAACAACAACATATGTAACAAATCACATCTTCATACCTCTGATAGTTCATGAGGTATAACCTTTTTTACTTTCAAGTTGTATGGGCGGTGCCACGCTCCTTTATCCAATCACAACCAAGTACAGCCAGAGACTATCAACAGGTCATCAGTATCACTTTCTAAAATTATCGTATATATCGGTCTATTAGAAAAGCCGTCAGATCGATTTTTTAAAAGGGGGCGTGGCACCGCTCACTTCCTTCAAGGTAGTAATTAATTCAACAACATATACACCAAATCTCATCTTCATAACTCTGATAGTTCATGAGATATGGCCCTTTGCATTTTCAAGATGTATGGGCGGTGCCACGCCCCTTTATCCAATCACAACCAAATGTAGCCAGGAACTACCTACAGGTCAACAGTACCACTTTTTAAAATTTTCGTATCAATCGGTCTATTAGAAAAGCCTTCAGAGCGATTTTTGAATAGGGGGCGTGGCACCGCCCACTTCCACCCTGGTTGAAATTAATACGGCTCCAACAACATATATACCAAATCTCATCTTCATACCTCTGATAGTTCATGAGATATAGCCCTTTTGATTTTCAAGTTGTATGGGCGGTGCCACGCCCCTTTATCCAATCACAACCTATTATAGCCAGGGACTATCAACAGGTCAACAGTATCACTTGGTAAAATTTTCGTATCAATCGGTCTATTAGAAAAGCCGTTAGAGCGATTTTTGAAAAGGGGGCGTGGCACCGCCCTCTTCTACATTGGCTGAAATTAATACTACTTCAACAACAAATATACCAAATCTCATCTTCATACCTCTGATAGTTCATGAAATACAGCCCTTTTGATTTTCAAGTTGTATGGGCTGTGCCACGCACCTTTGTCTAATTGGACCGAATTGTAAATCTAAACCATCCGGGGCGCCACCCAAACGCATACAAAAAAATTTATGAAAATCGGGCCAGCCGTTTAGGTCTATTTGAACGCGCTTGACTACGTCGATGTCGTTGTACAGCTCATACAGCTCAGAGTCATTCAACGACGATACTCGCGGTTAACGATGATAGGTCATATATTTTCGTAGCATTTTTCTCTCGAAAACTCCGAGAATAGTTTGAAATAAGTTGGAAAAGGGAGTCATTACCAAAGATTCTGCGCTGTAAAGTAAGACAGGCAGGATCAGTGTCTGGTAGAGTTGGATTTTTTTGTCGAGAGACGTCTTTATCATTAAAACGCTTGCTCAGCGCATAGTTGCAGCGGTTTGCGATCAATACTCGTCTCTTGATTTCCAGGCTGATATTATTATTTTTGTTCATGGCGGAGCCGAGGTAGACAAAATCATCTACCACTTCAAAGTTATACTTGTCAACGTTCACGCAGCGTCCCAAACAAGTAAACTCTTTGTTCGTTGAAACAAATAAGTTAGTTATGTCCTCATTAATCACCAATGTTCGAAAAGGCCGCAGTAACATCCCGCAGTCCTTGACCAATGATATATATATTATCGGCATACGCATGTGGCTTTTGTTAAAGATGGTGCCAGTCGTGTTTACTGCTGCCTTCCGCCTGTTCTGTTAGATTTGTGCCTATTTTCACTGAAAACTTCACATCAGTCAGTCATAGCATTTAATAGTTTCTGTCGTATCGGACAATCGAATGCAGCTTTGTAGTCGATAAACAGATGGAAGGTGTCGACCTGTATTTCTTGGGTCTTCTGCAGGATTTCTCATAGTGTGAATATCTGGTCGGTCGTGGATTTACCAGCTCTAAAGCCACACTGATATGGTCCAATCAGGTTCGCCTGAATGGGCTTTAGTCTTTCACAAAACACACTAGACAGGACCTTGTAAGTAATGGGTAATAGGCTGATCCCGCTATAATTGGTACACACATTTGGATCGCCTTTTTTAAGCACAGGTTATAAAACACTCAGATTCCAATCATCGGGCATGTATTCCTTAAGCCAAATCGTGTTTATGAGCTGGTGCATACACGTTGCGAGCTCATCGCCTCCGTTTTTAAAAAGCTCTGCCGGTAGTCGGCTCCCACAGCTTTAATATTTTTAAGCCGTGCAATTGCCGTGCTGATCTCGTTTTGGCTCGGTGGTGGACAGTCTACTCCATCGTCGATGATTGGCGTGATTTCGTCACTTATGCATATGTCACTTATGGAACGAGTAGAGATTGAAAGTGTTCCCTCCATCTTTGCAGCACACTCTGAGTTACCGTGATCAGATTTCCGTATATGTCCTTACAGGTGGGGATACCTGTTCCAAAACTTTTGCCTTAACCCTTTGGTAGAACTTTCGGGCCTCACCTCTATCCCCGCAGTTTGCGATATCACGGCTCTCTCTTTTTTTTATAGGCGCTTTTTCCACCTGAACAGGCGTTTCATCTCCCTCCTTTTCTCTTTATAACGCTCCGTCACCGCACGCGTCGCCATTGGCTGCAGTTTTGCCTTGTATGCAGCATCCATTTCCTCACACATTTCGCGACATTCATCATCGTACCAGGGCTTGTCTGAGCGTGGTTTTTCATAATCCAGTACGGTCGTTGCGGCAGTGGTCATAGAATTCGCAATATGCTGCCACTGTGTGTCGGGAACATCAGAACTAGGGTGATTTGTTTGGAGCAATTGAGAAAGTTGGTTGTAGTAGGTATTGGCTATCTCGGTGGTATGCAGCTTTGTGATGTCTAGCTTCCTTTGCGTTTGATTACGAGTGTTTTTAGCACAACTTGTGTAAGTTGGCTGCAACTACGTGGTGATCCGAGTCATCATTTGCACAACGCATCACACGCACATCCATAACGCTTGAGACATGCCTTTCATCAATTACCACATGATTAATCTGATTTCTTGTATTTTGATCAGGAGATATCCAGGTTGCCTTGTGTATCTTTATCTTTACCATGTTTCTTGTAGACGCAAAGCTAACTAGTCTGAATCCGTTATCGGAAGTGATGTTGTGAAGACTGAATATTTCGACTGCTGAGCATCTTCCCTTTCTATTTTAGCATTAAAATCTCCCAGGACAATTTAACTGTCATGTGCAGGGCAGCGGTCAGATATTTCCTCCAGGCGCTCATAGCATGCATCTTTAATGTCCTCATCTTTGTCTTCCGTCGGGGCGTGTACACAACTCAGCGTAATGTAAAAATATTTCGCCTTGATGTGAATGAATAGTGGCTATTCGCTCACTTATAGGGTTAAACCGCGAGATCAAACGTCGATGTCTCTTGCCGACTATGAATTCACATCCAAATTCGTGTCTTTCTGCATGGCAGCTAAAAAAGATGTCACAGTTCTTTCGACGTGTGCACCCGTGTCTCGTCCTTCGCATTTTCTTTGCGGCAGTGATGTCAGCCTTGTATTTGTCCAGGACATCTACCAGTTGAGTAGAGGTACCTTCTCTGTAGAGAGTTTGGACATTCCAGGTGCATATCCGTAAATCATGGTCCTTATAATGTTTGCCAGGGTCGTCAACATTTGGGGGGTGGTTTTTGTTTTCCTTTTTCTTTGTGTTTTCATAATGGGTTTTGTTTCAGAAGAGTGGCTTAGAGAGCCATTGTGTTGAGCTTCAGTTACTTCTGTTACCTACTTCCTATGACGCATCGGTGGTAGCATGACGATTAAGTTACTTAACATTTCGCCTTCTCACATTTGCTCTCATTGTGCATCAAACAGCTGTTTAGTTGAATTTAGCGTTGTATTCTCATCGTCTTCGTGATGGATAGCACCAAACCTCTAACAAAGGTGTAACAGTGATTTCAGGAACACTGCTACGTTAGTACGAGCTTTTTCCTTTTTAAAGCAAAAGCCTATGACTGTGTGAGATTATTTGAGCTCTTTCCTAGCTGTAAATATGTGTGTTAAATTGCTCGAACCAAGCCTCCAGATTTATTTTGACCTGTTGATATGATATAATTTGATACATGAAGCAATAATCTCAGCAATTCGTAAGGCTAACGCTATTTACATCATGTTCAAAATGGATAATACAACTTAATACTAATAAAGCGAAATATGATTGCCTATTAAATAATTAAGCCCTTTCCCCTTTTAATCAATAAAGCGGAGCACATCCACTTTTCACATTTATTTACTCAGGATATTTCCATTTATCTATCTACTTCCATGCCCTTGTTATAAACACTTAACACCTTTGACATTTCCCAGTTCATCTATCACATTATTGAGCCTAAACCCAGCTCCCTGGCTGAATACAAAAACATATACATATAGCTTTTAATCATTGTTCCTATGGGTTGGCCAAACATTTCATACCGAAAATAGCAACAGATATAACGAAAGCATCCTTTGTTGCCTTCGTCAAAGCATCAAATATCACAGACCTGCATTCTCCAGTCAATAATGTCGGCATCACATTTACGGTGAAGTTGCTATTTCCTCCCCCCAAACTCTGTGCCAACATATTAATTTCTATTTATACCTTTAGAATATCGAGTTTGCCTCTTGCTGGGAGGCCAATGGAGCCAAAGCCGTTAAGGGCTTCAGTTTTGTCGCAATAACAGACAGAGGGAATTGTAGATGACGGAATGGCTTTCAAACACCCTTCTTTATGCTGTTTAAACTTTGACATTTTCTAAAACAATAAATGAAAATGTCAACACTGTTTCTACCCCTGGCACCAACCAGTTACCGTTTGCAAATGTCTGGGTTTACGAGATGAAAGCCTTACGCTGTATTGACATTAAGGTTGAAAGATAAAACAAATGTCGAACTACATTTTCAATTTTCAAAACGTAACGAAATGAAACGTAATTAATGCTGTTTGAAAAACAATAATGGAAAATTACGTCAAGAACGAAAATAGCAAAAGTTATGGTAATGCTATTAAAAGGTAACCGAATAAAGGCTGACGTCATCTCAATGAGATTAAGTCGATTCCACGAAGAATGTAATCAAGTATCAAAGCTGCCAATAAAATGTAGATATTAAATGCACTCTACGTGATGAATTTTTTGTACGTTTTTTTTTGTTTTAATAATGTGTTCTTGTTGATTACATTACAGTATATTGATTGCCTACTCATTCTTGTTTGATAACAACAAAATCTTTATAATGATAAATATTTATTGCAATATATAATTAAATGCTATATTAATACATAATTAATATGATCACAATTTCCCACCCATACAACAATGCTTATCATAATGGAAATATGTCTTTATTCCCAGCAAACCATTTTCTCCGAATTCGGTCAGATGTCTGACAGAAAGCCTGCACAAGTTGCCGATTCTGATGCCGAATTCTGTCAGCATTCTGTCCAAAAGTTGTATGGGTGGTTGACAAGAATTCGGCCCGAAATGTCTGGGGAAATTCGAAAACTTGTGCAGACTTTTCGGTCAGATGTCTGAGGGAAATTTCGAAAAATTTCGAAGGGACTTTTGGATTTTTCTGAGTTAACTCTGGCAAATAATCCTAAAATTGCCAAAAATACCTGACAGTATACGGAAATTTTTTACGACATTTCGTGAGAATTTCGGACAGAATTATGAATAAATGTACGAAAATCGTCAGAGATTTCTGTTTTTTTTTTCTACACAAAAATTCCAAAAATTATTTTTCTTAGTTTTTTACTAATTTTATTACTAGTTTTACTTATTTCATCGTCTTCTTCTGGCAATAATTTTTTTAACAGTACTTCGGCGTCTTTTTTCACTTTTATCCAATTGCCTGACGGCAAAACATTTCTTTTATTATTTTCTGATATATACTATATTCACCTTTAAATATTTTGCGACGTGACGTCTTAATATATTGATTGCACAATCATAACTGATAACGGGGATGAAAAACACACATTGGAATGCGCAACGCACTTAAAAAACAACAAACAACAACAACAATAACCCGTTTTAGGAACATCTAAACTAGTTTTCTTTTGTTGTTGTTGTTTGTGAGAGAAAACAAAACAAAAAATGCCCTATCGACAGGTTTCTCTTATGCGAAGAAGAAGAACAAAAACACACTTTAGAGAATGTGCAGACAAAATCGTTTAAAGTGTATAAAAATTCAGAGAACGTGCAGACTTTGCGGACAAAATTCGGAAGAATGTGCAGAAAAACTCGGTCTTATTTCTGAAGGCATTTATGACGATATCGTTCATTTTCGGCAAATTTTCTGATGAAATGTAAGAGAAATATCTGATGTCCGACACGTCGGAAGTTTTGGTTTGCTGGGTTAGTAAGAGAGTCTCGCACACACACACACACACACACACTCATAAGTTGATATTAAAAGTGACCTGCAGTACACAAATAAAAGAAAAAATTAAAATAAACTTGAATTGAATGACACAAAGAACGAACGAAAATTTGCAATGAACATCTTAACGATGCTGCATTAGCAGCTCAACAAGCATTTTTAAGAAGCACTTAAGTATTTGGCAACAACTGCCAACCGAAACACACTGAACTAAACTATGTTGAGCTGCTGTGTGTGCGCCGAACAGAGGAGACCCACAAAAAGCCAACATCAACAACTGAACACCCAGCTCAAGATGCCAGCTCACAAAAAGTGTCAATTGACAATGAAATTGAAATCTGATGCGCTGTATATTATATGACCAGACATGATGCTCGCTGCAAAAATTTCATTGTAAACTGAATTGGCTTGGTCTGTGCTCAAGAAGGAGCAGGGGGTCCCAACTACAGTAGGGACCAAAAGATTGTTGCTCTGAAATAAGAGAAAGCGTTGCTTATGTTTTGCTCTCCACATAAACTGATTCATAAATTTTAGTACAATTTTCATATGAGTTGAGACGATCATGTGATTAGTTTTAGTTTAAATTTAGCCAAACGATCAGAAAGGTTTTTATTGTCAATATTAATGGCAATTCATTGTCACTCACTAGGATGACGCGTGTCACTCACACACTATGACGAGTTCATCATCAGACCCCTTTGTGACAAATTGATGCACTCTGGTACATCATCAGCTGCATACATATATACCAGAGTGCATCAATTCGTCACAATTGTCAATTCGTATTATCAACAAAGAAAGTGAAAATTTTTAAACAATTATCTTGTTTTATACAAATGATGTAATTGGAAGTTCAAGTGCCATTGTTGGAGACTTCTAAATTCTTCTTCTTTACTGGCAGCAACAACAGAAATTTATCTATCAGTAGCCGCACGTAGAAAACCATTCCAAGCGCTTCGGTCTTTTGCGCTCCGTAGATAGTTCGTCATACCAAGCTTACTTAACAGTTCCGTCACCTGGTCCATCCATCGGAGTTTTGGTCGCCCCCTCCTGCGCCGCCCATCGAGTTTATTGCCGAAGACTTTTCGAGCCGGAGCGTTTTCGTCCAAGCCAGCGCATTCGGTCTATTTGAACGCGCTTGACCACGTCGATGTCGTTGTACAGCTCATACAGCTTATGATTCATTCGACGACGGAACTCGCCGTTCACGATGATGGGTCCAAATATTTTGCGGAGTATTTTTCTCTCGAAGACTCCCAGAATATATTGATCCTCTTGTGTCATTACCCCCGTTTCTGCGCTGTTGAGCAAAACAGGTAGGATCAGAGTCCGGTAGAGCTGGATCCTTGTTATTCGAGAGAGCGCTTTGTCGTTAAATCGCTTGCTTAGCGCATAGTAGCAGCGGTTTGCGATCAATACTCGTCTTTTGATTTCGAGGCTGACATTATTATTTTTGTTTATGGCGGAGCCAAGATAGACAAAATCATTTACCACTTCAAAGTTATAGTTGTCAACGTTCACGCAGCGTCCCAGACGAGTGGACTGTTTGTTCGTTGAAACAAATAACTTGGTTTTGTCCTCGTTTATCACCAGACCCACTTCAGCCTACTGCTTTTAAATGCTCGAAAAAGCCGCAGTAACATCTCGCAATCCACGTCCAATAATATCTATATCATCAGCATACGAGAGCAATATGTGGCTTTTGTTAAATATGGTGCCATTCCTGTTTACAGCTGCTTTCCGCATGATCATCTCCATTACGATGTTAAAAAGATCGCAGGACAGCCTTGTCTTATTGGAGACTTAAGTCTGTGAATTAATTATACAAGGCAACAAAATCAAATTGAAAACGTTGTAAAGGCTTAAAAAAACCATTACACAATTTTGATGTATTGTGGCTACATTAGTACAAATATGATCAAAATTTTAAAATCTATGGAGAGGTTTATATAGGTATAGGATAGGTTTATATATTTTTATTAAGTGAAATTATAATATTTTTTTTGACGTTTCTCCACATAATTAACATTTTACGTGAAAATAGCAATTTTTTTTTGGTTAAAAGACATCATGAAAAATTTTAAACAGCAAAAAATATTCAGAATTGTTGCTTTATCGCAAAGCCATATGTAATAGCGACAAACTGAGGTATGGATTATAAAGCAATGGGTCTCTCTCTCTCGTCTGAAATTAGACGTCAGTCTTATGAATAGGCTCGAGCGAATTCTAACTTGTTCAATGTTCGAAGTGGGGATATGACACTTATTTTATTATACCATCACCCTTAGGGATGAAGGTATATATCATTTGATACGAGCCAAAAGTGTAACACATAGAAGGAGTGACTTTAGACCCTAGGTTTCTTTGAACCAAATTCGATTCATGACTTTTTAAGTCGTTTGAGCCATGTCCGTCTGTCTGTCTGTCTGTCTGGTGGCTGTCTGTACTGGTTTTAATCTACCAAAAATACTATTAAAAGTTAAAGTTAAAATGTAAAATATGTTAAATTTTTGCGATTTGTGCGCCCAGCAAAAGAGAAAACGCAATATTTTCTTTTAAATCTTATTTACTTCCACGCGCAACATACGATCCACATTTTCCCTCCTTTAAAAATTTTCCGCTTAAGCCTATGGAACCTAATTTTCACGAGAGAGTTGGTGCCTCTATATAATATTGCTCTATGTTATAAAGTCGATTGATTCTTTTCGAATTTATTTACAAGTAAGTGAATTCGCGCACTAAGAATGGATTTTTGGTAATTCGGACTGCAATGGGTAAACTGGGTAAAAGTGACTGTATCTTTTAAACCATTATAGGTACGAGTCGAGATTTGGTATTGATCGTATAAAAAAAATTCTTTGTTTGTAAAAAGAGGGCAATGTCATGCCTATTTTTAGAAGCACCGCCCCCACAAACCGAAATTTCAATCGGTCCTATCTCACTAGCCATTAGTGGTGTGAATATGAGATTTGCTACATTTGTAACTGGTACAAGAAGGATTGCGTCTCATTGTAAAATGGGCGGTGCCATGCCCCTTTTATAGTCGTCAAAAAAAGTGCATATTTAGTTGCGCGAAGTGAAGTAAATTTTCAAAATTAGTTCTTTAGTTGTTCTTTATGGATAAAACTGGTACTATCGAACAGACAAAATTCTCAAAGGTAGAGTTACGAAAAGGGACCGGCGGTGGCATGATAGTTAGAACACTCGGCTATCATGCGGGTGATCCCAGGTTCAACTCTTGGCTCTAGTCATCTAAAAAATAATAAAACAAAAAAAAAATTTCCTTTCATTGCCAGCCCCCTCGATGTTGTCGTCAGCAACTTTGCAGTATAAGTGTCGAGTCAATCGGCATGTCTAGTAAAAGCTTCTCAAGCAGTGACGTTCGCATTCGTCGATAAACAAGTAGGTGCCGTTAATTAGGAATCTTAAAATAGAACGCGTGTTAATTCATAACAACGCGAAAAGCTATCCCATACCTCATTCATGGGGTGTAAGGGCGATTAAGTTTTAAATTAAATAAAAGTTACGAAAATGTATATAGAATTACTCCCTATAGAGTTAGAGAGCTGTCAGAGGGAGTTTTGAGAAATTCGAATATTTAGGGGTAAAAGGGCCGAAAGGGATAAAATTGGTACCATCACCCAGACCAAACCGGCTAAAGCTATAATCGTATATGGGCGATACGAATGTATCTTTTGAAATTCGAACTTTAAGGGATAACAAGAGACTAAAGCGGTACAATAAATCAGACCAATGGGATAAAGCTACAATCACATATATGGGGTGTTCATTCGTCTTATGAAGCGTTTGCATTTTACCTGTATTGCTTAAATTCGTAAGGAGATTCAATGTAAGTACGGGTGAAGCAACGCGAGCCGGGAAAGCTAGTAGTCTATATTCATTCCTGAGTCAAAATTTAAATAAGCTTATATCTTGCACAAAATATGACTGAATTCAGTGTTACTACAAAAAAACGCATATAAAACTGAGGGTGAATTCGGTCATTTGTATGTGCGGTACCAGAAGGTGTGTGGAAAATGTCTAATATTAGAGCAAATTCAAATATCCTCAAGTTGTCCGCTTAGAAGATGTAGAAAAAACAATAATTTTACAAAAATAGGGCATTTTGTGTGGAAAGACTAGAATGGGTCGGCCGATACAGTCCAAATTCAGAGTGAAATTTTCATAAACGTACATCTTATGCAAAATATTACTGAATTCAATGAACTTACAAAAAAGATATGTATATAAAACTTTGAGGGTCAATTCGGTCATTGTCGGTTTGTCTATAATTATCTGCCCACCAGCCATCCAGCCAGTCAGACAGACATCTTTTTAAAAAGTCATGAAACGAATTTGGCCTTAAGATACTTGGGGTCTAACATGTCTTCTATAATGCGTTACACTATTTCTCGTGTTCTGCATTTTTAATATACCATTTTCTACAGTGTTTGTCAATATTGTATACATTTAATTAATTGTTAATAAAAAGGAAAAGCTTAGATTTTATAATCCATATCTACTTTAATTCACATTTAATAACACTTTTTGCAGTTTTCGATTTTTTTTTTTAAATTGTTTTTGCCTAACAATTAGTTTCATAACCTTGAAAATATTGATTACTTTGAAACAATTGTATACATCATTTTAAGATATTGTAAATTAAAATTTTTGTAGACTTAGTTTCACAAAATCGGACAAGTTGTTTTTGAGTTATGACAACATACGTGGAGAAGTGTCTTAAAATATTTAAAATTTTAATTAAAAAGTATAAAAAAGGAAAATACATAGAATTGAAAAATTTGATCATTTTTGCACTTACGTATCCATGACGCATCAAATCTATAAAGTAGTTATTCAAACCCGTTTCTCTGTTGACCTGTGTAATCTGCTACTATTTGTGCATACCAACATACCGAACCGACTGTTATTTCAATTATACTTTGAAGAATGAGTAGCAGTTAGACGCACACTTAAAAATTTATTCCACCACCTAGCCAGTAGATTCTTCGTTAGACCATTGTTCGAAAGGACAAATAATAATAGTATATAAAATTGTAGCACTTAGTATTCACACAAACAATTGCGAACCCTAACCTATACACAAGTCGACATGTATCAAGACATATTTACGGATAAATTTTTAGGTTTTTTTTTTGATTCCTTTTCGCATTCTCGTATCAAATTATATTTATATATATAACATTTTGTTGACAAAGTCAAGACTACTAAGTGGGTCATAAGTAGTATTTGTCTGTGCATACACTATTTGTGTATTGGAATATATCCTTTTTTCTCTCTCTATCTCTCTTTTTTGCCTCTCAATGTGCAAATATGTTATGACTAAAACTATAGGCCACTTGAGGATAAAATAACAAAATGATATATTTATTTACATAAAGGAGTATCTATATCACACAAGTAGCGAAATGTATTTTTTGATACACTTTTGTGTATGAAGATGGCAAAGTCGCTGGTTCCAGAAAAAGTTATTCATTGTGTATAAGGAATACGAGTATAAAAAGGACAACAATGTAATTAGATGAATGATACTAAGAAGTTTGGAATGTGAAGTTTGTGCATCAAAAAATTAAAAGATTGCTGACATGTCAGGATAACGTTTATAATGGCACGTATTGGGTTCAAAGTATGTTTGTATACAATATAAGCTGTTTGAAAAAGAAACATCAACGGAGCCAGTACTTATCACATACAATGAAAGACCATGTCCAATGAATAATGGTGAGTCCATTAACAATGATCTTTTCACAGCTTCTAATTTTGCGTTTCGGATCTCTTAGCTGGCCGCTTATTAGAGCATCTGATACAATTCATTATTCTTTGGTGTTATGTGATGTCTAAAGTCAGCTACGTCTTTGAGCCAACTACGATTGAAGACTTCTCATAATTCGCAATATACCGGCTGCTAAGCTGGAAATAGTGATCGAAAGTTATAGCTTCAAGAGTGACCATCTACGGCGTTGAGGCGATCAGCATTTGAATGAAACTATGAAATCTCAAAGGTTCCTTTTATCGCACCACAATAAAGATTCCAACATCCACCGGTATTTTGAGTGTTGTGTATGTACTAAAAACGAATCTCGAAGTGAACAGTTCCTTATGCCAAAAATTAAGTCATTTACCAGTTTACTGCATCAATTACATATTTATAAATCACATTTGAAATAAATCATTTTAATATGTGAGAAAACTATTAACAATTTATTTGTTTCCCATGAACGTAATTTGAATTTAATTCTATTTATTTCGCCATTGTTCTCGACTTGCGTTACAACGCTTTTCGTAACAAGAATGTAATAATCTTTACCTTTATATGCCACCGGTTATGCGCATAGAAAACCATACAGACGAGCAAGGAAATGTTGTACTATAATTATAATGCTATTAAATTGCAAAACGCACTGAATTATCCTTAGTTTGTAATAAAGTTAATTATAGGAAATATTAGATGGTTTGAATAACAGCCAACATAAATTAATATAATATAAAACATAAAAGCCATGGCTGGTCCACACACACATACACACACACACACACACAACAACTAACGCATAACCCACTTTTTGCTCGGTGGCCAACAACCTGACCTCTTTGTGGCGCTTCACCACTTTACTGTTCATGTTGAAAGTGAACTTTCAAAGTAGTTTTACAAAAGCTTCGTCATAAATATACATATGTAGTTACATATGTAAGCCGATGTACATATGCATACAACATGTGTATGTACAAGAATATGCTGAGGTTGAGTTTTACAAAACAACTCCTGTTTCCGGTTACTTTGATGTCCTCCCTCCCAATTCACCTGCCAATGTATTCTCCGGGTCGGTCTGGGCATAATGTTAAAAGCACATTTGGAATTTAATTAAAAACTTGTGTAGCATGAAATTACATTTTACTTTGCAACCAAAACGCCAACTACAACAGATTCGATGTGTGTGGCCCCATTGTGCGGCAACATTGAAACTATGAATTGCCACCACGATAGTTGGCAACTGGGGGGTTGATGGCAACTATTATCGTGTTTGTCGAAAAAATGCGCTCATTTAGCGTTATCTAACATTTTCATCTGCTGCATTCGTCTCCCATTGTAACGTTGTTGTTGCCAATGTTGTTAACAATGTTGCATGAATGTATTGTGAAATGAAATTTATCAACAATTTTTTGCATTTTGTCACGATGGTCATACGAGAGCGTAACATGACTCTAGAGAAGAAAAAAAGCAACAAATTGAATGAAGGATTCAATTACATGACCCGTAACAGTGGTACAAGTTGTAACGAATGATTTTTCAAATAACAAGTCAATTTCTTATTTCAGAGAAACTTTTGAACCCATATGTATTAAGAAGATCAAGTGATTTTCGCAATCAGTTCTCTTAGGGCCTACAAAGGTAAGAAACTGCAGACAACTGGTACGGTCATTTCAAAGGTAAAATCGAGACAAAAGTAGTACACATGGCAATTGCACACAAAGCCAAATTTGTACTTTTAGGATTAAGAAAGGATAAGAAAAGGGAAACAACAGTTTAGACCAAACAATTAGGATGCACTTTCACCTAATAGAGTTCTTGTGCGAAAAGATACTGTCACGTGCATTTACTCAATTAAGTAGTCATATGATAAGAATGGATTATTTACAATTCGTTCTTTCAGAGCTTATAAAGTCATTAACGGACAAAAGTGGTACCATAGTTTTTGGGCGAAATGAAAATATCATTGGAAAATTGTATTAAAAACCCCTAGATAAACAAAGGCAAATGCGGCACAGTCGGTCTGTGCAGACCAAACGGCTGTCACGAAAATTAAAAGCATTTATGTTCACGTTATTAGGGCCAAGACTGACATAACCGCCTTACAGGAAATACGATGGACTGGACAGGGATGCACTCGACAAAATACAACTGTCATGCAAAAAGGAACGAATTTGGATGTGGAATGCAAATGCAAAGGAAGCTAGACATTACAAAGCTGCATACCACCGAGATAGCCAATGCCTACTACAACTAACTCTCTCAATAACTCCAAACAAACCCCCCTAGTTCTGATGTTCCCGACACACAGTGGCAGCATATTACGAATGTTACGATCGCACAAACCATGCTCAGACATGTCCTCGTGCGATGAGAAATTGTCGCACAATGTCTGAGGGAACTGATGCTGCATAGAAGTCAAAACTGCAACCAATACCAACTCGTGCAGTGACGGAATGATATAATGTGAAGAAAAGGGTGATAAAATGCATCTTCAGGCTGATAAACGTCTATGGAAAAAAAGAGAGAGAGAATATCGAAAATAACAAGCATAGATGTGAAGTCCTAAAATTCTACCAAAAGGAAAAAGGAAAGGTTTTGGAACAGAGATCCCCCACCTATAAGGACAGAGACGGAAATCTGTCCACGGACACCTCAAATATGGAGGAAACACTTTCAATCTCTATTCGTTCCCGAAGGCAGCATAAGTGACGAAGTCACACCAATCATAGACAATGGAAAAGATTGTCCACCACCGAGCCAAACGAGATCAGCAAGAATTAGAAATAATAAAGCTACGGGAGCTCATGGAGTGCCGGCAGAGCATTTTAAAGCCGGCGGCGATGAGCTGGTAACATGTATGCACCAGCTGATAAACACGATTTGTCTCAAGGATGGCATGCCCGATTAATGGAATTTTACTGTTCTATGTCCCGTGCTTAAGAAATACGATCCAAGTGTGTGTACCAACTATCGCGGTATTAGCCTCTTACCCATCGCATACAAGGTCCTGTCTAGTGTGTTATGTGAAAGACTAAAGCCTATTCTGGCGAACCTGATTGGACCTTATCCGTGTGGCTTTAGACCTGGTAAATCCATGACCGACCAGATATTCACACTATGACAAATCCTGGGAAAGACCCAAGAATTGCAGATCGACACCTACCATATGTTGATCGACTACAAATCTGCATTTGACAGTCCGATACGACAGAAATTGTTGGATGCTATGGCTGAGTTTTTATCCCCGCGAAGCTAATACGACTTTGCGGGATGACACTGACTGATACGAAGTCTTCAGTGAAAATTGGCAAAAATCTGCCAAAGCCATTTTCTGTCAAACGAGGCTTTAGACAAGGCGATAGTCTGTCCTGCGATCTTATTAACATCGTAATGGGGACGATTATGCGGAAGGCTGCAGTAAACAGGAATGTTATCATCTTCAACAAAAGTCACATGTTGCTAGCGTATGCTGATGATATCGATATCGTTGGCCGTGAATTGCGAGATGTTACTGCGGCTTTTTCGAGCATTGAAAAGCAGTCGGCTGAAGTGGGTCTGGTGATAAACGAGAACAAAACCATGTTATTTGTTTCAACGAACATAGAGTCACTTGTCTGGGACGCTGCGTGGACGTTGAAAACTATAACTTTGAAATGGTAGATGATATTGTCTCAATTTGCTCCGCCACACACAAAAATAATAATGTCAGCCTGGAAATCAAAAGACCAGTATTGATCGCAAACCGCAGCTACTATGCGCTAACCAAGCGATTTAATGACAAAGCGCTCTCTCGAAGAACATAGATTCAACTTCACCAGAGTCTGATCCTACCTGTCTTGCTCTACAGCGCAGAATCCTGGGTAATGACACAAGCAGATCAATCTATTCTGGGAGTCTTCGAGAGAAAAATACTTCGCAAAATATTTGGACCCATCATCGTTAACGGCGAGTATCGTCGTCGACTGAGCTGTACAACGATATCGACGTAGTCAGGCGCGTTGAAATGGACAGAGCGCGTTAGCTTGCACACGTTTACCAATGGATGAAAACGCTCCGGCTCGAAAAGTCTTCGGCAATAAAATCGATGGGCGGCGCAGGAGGGGGCCACCAAAACTCCGATGGATGGATCAGGTGAAAGAGCTGTTAACTAAGCTTGGTGTGACGAACTATCTACGGAGCACAAACGACCGAAGCGCTTGGAATACTTTTCTATATGCGGCTACTGATGGATAAATTTCTGTTGTTGCTGTCATTAAAGAAAGAGAAAAGAAGATTATAAAAGAGGAGGTTGAAACCTGACTGATAGCACCTTGATCGGTATAAGCTGATGTCTCATTCAAATGTTGTTCTTGTCTTATGTCACATTTTATTATTCTTATACCTTGAACACAACCCTCTTCTCGAAAATGCTGTAAATGACCAATGATCGATAAGGAGTTTTGATTTAAAACTAACGCCAATGTAACGACAGCAACGAGAAAAATATAAGTGCAAACTTTCATAAAAAGCGAAAATCAACAAAATCCAGATTGGTTTCAAACAAATTGAAATTACTCCTCACAGACTCAAGAAAAATTCTCATTTAGTTATGAGATTCTGGTGCATAAAACTTGATAAATATTTCAGAATCATTGTACCCAGGTCTGGTAATGAGGATTTGTGGTTGAATCTCAAATAACTATATGACATTTTGAGAATATTATTCTCTGCAATAACTTCTTTCAAAACTGGTCTTGAGCTTCAGTAAAACTTCACTCAATGTCCTTTTAGAAAGGCCGAATAAAACAAAAAAGATGACTTATTTTTGAAAATGAATTTGTTATTTGCCCGCACGATGAATTATTGTTAAATTATAATTGGGACTCTTTCGAATACTGTGCTTTATTGTATGCCACATGTCCTACCAAGTTCAAAAACTTGTACATAAGCATTGCCATTTTTCCATGAGAACGTTATGGCTGTGCAATCCTTTGTACAGTTGGCTCAAACAAATCCATGGCAGTGACAACAAGATAAACCCATGGTTGAGCATAAACTTCTCGTCGGTAAGTTAGCCGTTATTTTATGTGAGTAGCATGAGCTGAACATGAAGTAGAAACCCCTTTTCACCTCTTCTATGCAAAGAGTTAAAGGTCATTTGTTATGTCAGCTTAACGTTCGTGCTTGTGAAATGAGTGTAAAAGTCCAAGCAGCCTTTGCACCTCTCTTCGCTCTCCGTACTTTTGAGGTAAATAGAAAACAAGCTATGGATGGATAGGCTGATGGCTGCAGAATTGACTGCAACATGTATGGACCCACATTTTTTTTATATTGTTTTAGTTGAAAGAAACAGAAAACAGCAACAACAACAAAATAAAACAGAATTAATATTTTTAAGTGGACTTTTCTGCTTTGACTTTTATGTGAATACTTGTCCTTTTGGTCCTGTCCTCTCTGTCTGCCTGTCCAATTCGTCGTCCAAAGGGAGTGTGTTATGTTGCATGAAACGACGCTTGCCAGATACATGAGATAAACTCGACACACTGATGAAGCAATAAACGAAACATTGATTTAACTTTGTACGTGGCCATTAAGAGCGAACATGCAAAATCGTGACGCTGGTGATGGTGTTGGGAGATGGGTTTCCTGCTGAAATAAACTCAACACTGAGTGTTGAGTCATGTTGTACGGGAGAAAAAGTGTAGTTAAACTTTAGCAATTTAAAAATCAACTCTAAAATGTCACATTTTTAGTTGTACTCGTAGTCACCTTAATAGCCATATACTAAAAACTATTTAAGCTTCCTAAAACTGTTGTAATCAGAATGTTTTGAGAACTTTTTACGCTCACACAACTCGTTTATCAAAAAAACTTCAAAATTTTACACTTCTTTATGAAGTTGGGCAAAGCGAGTCAACTTACTTTAATTGTTTTTAACAGCTAGGGTTTTTTTTTTGCAATCAAAGGGAGCGGGGGCAAATGCTTTGAAGGCATGGAGAAAAGAAGCAACAGAAATCAACAAATAGAATCAATAGAGAATTTTAAGACATTTGAATCGTCGTTTAAACATTGTATTTAAAAACATTTGATCAAATTTGATCTTTAAATTTTTCATTTCCAATATATCAATTTGCAATTGCTTTGCATTTTGATTTTAAAAGTTAACCCCAAACCGATCATTTAATTCTTACAAAAATTTGATTTTAAATGTTTCTATTACTTAAATTCCAAGAAGAGTTGAAAACACGATTGCACCTCGAACCACAAATTGCCGATATGTCGAAAAGAATTCGGATTTTAGGACATTTTGCCGAAAATTTTTACTAGATTTTGACGTCATAAAACGACTGGTTATATATAAGTTAGAGTTGAGACGATATAAAAATGCGGAAAGTGCATCCGTATCACCTAGACTGAAGAAAACATTGATATCAACTGAAAACGCCATAAGGTAAAAAAATACCGTCAGCATTCCCGGCAACTTCCCGGATGAGAAAATCTATCAAGTAGCTTCAAACTATTACTCGTAGAGTCTTTTGGATATGTTTGGATGTGCTTGCATCGCGTGTATAAGTTTCCGCTTCATATTAAAACGAGGGATTCGATTCGTATTGGTACAAAATTGATGTCTTGTGCACAACACGCACAAAATAATATTTACGGAAACAGCATTACTTAAATTTGTCCGTAGATAAATCACTGGCTATTAGAGAATACTTAACTTTACAGCAAACTTAGTTTCAGACTAAAAATTGTAAAAATTAACAAAATCAAAACTGCAGATGATCCAGACATTACTTCAACATGGCCCTCATAAGACCCAATTGTTAATTCCATCAACAACCTTAAATTTAAAAACTTAATTTCCCTTTACACTCCATGAATTCGCGTTGGTGCGAGTTAACACGATTTCTATTTTAGATTCACAACAAACGGCACCTACTTGTTTATCGACGAATGACTCGAACCGATTGACACGACACTTATACTGCGAAGTTGCTGTCGAAAACATCGAGGAGGCCGGCAATGGAAAAAAATTTAGATGACTGGAGCCGGGAATCTAACCACATATCTCGCGCATGGAAGTCGCGTGTTCCAACCACTATGCCACGGCCAGTTCTATCAACAACCCAGAATCTAATAAATCATCAGGAACTTTTAAAAGCTGGTGTACAAACTTGTTCTAAAATAATTTTCCCCCTCATTCCCAAAACTGAGAAAAGGACAGATTACCAGGTGGACTGACAGAAGGTGTTTAGTGATCAACAGGGCCAACAAAAGTATGCAATGCATACTTGCATATGCAAATGCATATTACAGTCTACGGCATGTTTTGGGGGTTCTTGCATGTAAAAGCATATTTTGGGGTTTTTAAAGGCTGTATTTTTTAAAGTATGAATTTCTGGTACTAACTAAACTAAATATTATTTTGTGTTTATATTAAGGATTCCGTAGTCAAGAATTTCAATGAGTTCTACCTAGAGTTGCGTTGCCACCAGCTCCATCCACTACTCGTTGGTATAGTTGGAAGACCTATCAAAGCACGTAAGAAAAGTTGTTAAATAGCGTCACAGTGAGAAGGCTGAAGTAATGCGTACTTCAAAAGAGAAATAGTTAATTAGCGTTTCACTTTTCAAATATGACAGAGCAGATAGATTGCGAAAAAAACGTTTTTCGTTGAAACAATGGGCGGTGGGACTTTTAAAGTTAACACACATTATACTACTTGGACTTTATAACTCCCTCAGAAGTCATATAAGTTTGAAAATAATTCCCGTTTTTCACATATAAAACACTAAAGCTGCCATTAGACGACGTGTATTTTACACATGGCTTGTCAATTCAAAAACCGATATGTAATTCTGCATGTCTGTCAAAATGAGCGTGTACATTTGGTTTATAATTTTTGCGTTCAAACGTGCTTGTGTTGGTATACATGTGTTTATCATTAACAGTTGACTTTGCTATGTCTTATCATCGCCAAACACAGCTTTATTAGCCCAATTAAACTAAAAATATGTTGAAAAACACTCATTAATTGTTCTATTATTTGAAATAAAATACTTATCCTTTTCAACTTTTTGCCAGCAAACGCTTTGTTATTTTGTCAAAAACAGCTTATTACCGATATGTATTACATATCAAAATAGAGCACGCTCTAAATGAAATGTATACATATGTTATATAACACATTGTTATACACAAGCAGTGTTTGAAAGGGGTTACACGACATGTATACATTTTACACTGGGAAAACTGACATGTCATATGTAAAATACACGTCGTCTAATGGCAGATTAAGCAAGTTTTATCCTTGATCAAGATTTCAATAACGGAAATCAAGAATATGTGAGACAAATTATGGAGAAGGCGTATACATAATATTTATTATACCTTAAAATATTAAGTACTCCATAGAATTCACTAACGTAATTTTGTTTACAGTAGAGTAGTTATCCAATAGTCTGAATCTTATAAATGTAATGTATAACATAATTTCATTTAATTTTCAACTATTTGTAATGAATTTTTAGATAAAAAAAATTAAAATGTATTCAGGGAATAAAATTAACTACGAGTCAAAATCTTTTGTGCATTTTTTTATCAGTTTTAAAGGCATTATTTAGTGTTTTTCGTGCTTATCTAATGCGCATATTTTAAGTTTTTCCATCCCATCCATTCCACCATCCCTAAAAAAGGAGACTTTAAAAAAGATGATCCAAATAATTGACTCGACATCACTCTACTGCAGCTATGCCCACCGCTTGAGCTCGCGAGCGAAAACAGCTTCTTGTGCTTTTACATGTACACATAAAGAGCTTTGCGTTTTTACACATACACATACAAATCAGAAAGCGAATTACAGTATTGCTTAAAATGTTTAATGATGTTTGGGAAAATGATTTTTTGTTTACGTAAAACAGCGTTGGCGAGCAAATCGCATACATTGACGTTGGGCATAGCTGCTCTACTGTATATATATTGTCAGCAAGGTCATATTTTCTGTGTATATAAAACAGAGTTTGTGTTTGTTTGTTTGCATTTTTTATGTACCGTAAAGACTAGAGAACGGCTGGACCGATCGTTTTGAAATTTTCACAGAATGTAACTGTGTGATCGGTAGTGAAAATAGGCTACTTGAATTTTTGATATATCAAGTGGCGTGGCCCCGCACATTCGACCCTATTCGCTTTGAAAATTTGTGTGGATGCATTTGGCACCAAAACTAGCGTACCAACCAAAAATTTGCGGGATTGGATCATTGAGCGTGGCTTACATCTCGAAACTCTCGGAGGAAGTTTGCGTGTAGCGCGTGAGAATCATATCAGTGTTAAGCCAAACGTTTGGTGACCGAATTATCTCAAGACATGATAAATTTGATACAAAGATAATACTCGGTAATACAGACAAGAATATTCACAATTTGTATTCTTGATTAGTGGGTGGAGAAGACAGGGCAAAAGTATTTTAAATGGCTGAGGGCTAAAGTTTGGTGCACATAACATATATGTAAAGTAATCGGCAGTAAAGGCATGAATTTCCAAACGAATTTTTCATTTTCGATCAATGGGTGGAGAAGGCATGCTAACATTTTTTTTAAGCCCAAAGAGATATAAGTTAGTACACAGACAGTTCCCGCGACTACAGATAAAAAATTTTCGACGAAATTTTTCGTTTGATTTTTAGTGAAATAGTAGTTTATCGCCCTACATATAGAAACAACTTTATCTACAAGTCGCCACTATAGATAAGGTTTTGCAGATATATTTTTTACTATCTTCATAGAGCCATAGTTATTTAGCACTAAAACCAATAAAACTTCCTTGATTGAACCATGTTAAGGAGTTACTTAAAATTAGTTTAAGTTACTATACCCACAAATATATAAATTAGCGTTTATATGGCACTTAGGACAGTAAAAAAATTCTGTCAAATATATTTTAAGATTATATTCAATAGGTAAGCTTTGCTGGGCCCACTAGTCACATATAATTGCCAAACGGATATCTGAAAAAATCACACCCGAAAGTGCTACGGAAACTTATCTTCCCCATCAAAATCTATGGAATCAAGGATGATAAAACCTTAACGAAGTGCTAGATACGATAAAGGAATACCTAAGGGATTGCATGGACGTTTAAGTGGCCTATACTACTCGTACGATATGGGTTCTTGCACATACCTTCTTAGACATAAAAGCGCATCTTCGTAAGATATGAGAAGCAACAGAGCCAGCTGGTCTTTAAATCAAAATTGGAAAATCTAAATATCTTCGTGTAAATTTGGCAAACCACGATTTGTTCAGTATTGTTATCTTGATTTTATAATCTTCAAAACTGGTGGATCAGACGAAGACATCGATAACCGTATCCTAAAACTACGTAAAACATTCGGCCGATAATGGCCTGTATGGAAGTCATCAGCACTCTCGGTTGTTAAACATAACATCTTTAATATAAAAATATTATGTCAACTCTATTTTATGGTTGTGAAACATGGAACGCTGCTTCCTGAGAGATGCTAAAGATACAAGTATTTGTGAAGCAATGTCTTTAAAGAATTCTACCACAGTAAGATATCACAAGAAATGCTGGAATAGTGCTCGAAGGCCCTTTGAATATTTCGGCACATGTAAAATATTCGATATCAGAGCCACTATAAGATACTAAATGTCATACTTCCATACCGGTCACAGGCTGTTGGAAGAAACGAGCAACCAGTTTGGAGAGATACATGAATTTATACACATATGGGTCGAAAATAAGTGATCGGTATAGCCCGCCTAGGC
The DNA here is from genome assembly GCA_964034835.1 of Muscina levida. Lineage (NCBI taxonomy): Eukaryota > Metazoa > Arthropoda > Insecta > Diptera > Muscidae > Muscina > Muscina levida. Next base: position 63,995,248 of record OZ035880.1, on the reverse strand, counting down.
GGGCTTTTTAAACAACAAACTTCGTGTAGTGTTTTTGACAGAATGTGAAGACATAATTATAAAAGATCAGTTACATCTGATTTCGTGCAACTAGTTTAGTTTACCGTGATTCCAAATTGTATTGGGATTCACATATTATGATAAATTTACACTAGATATATCTAGATCTGACCGGCGACAAATGGTCACCGAGACAGTACCGCACTGTATAGTGGGAAGAAATAACTGTTTTTTCAGTGCACCAATGCAAGAGTCCGGCAAATCAACTACGCGGCGTTTTTGCTCTCTCATGTTGCTCTGGTTTTTCTGCACTTGAAAATATTTTAGTTTTGAAAAAAATATTTATAAAAGTTTCTACAAGATTTTAAAATCTATTATAACTTTGACAGTTTTCAAAAACTTTTGTTTTGAATTTGTATTATTAATTTATACAATTTTTGTGGAATTTTTCACAGAATTTTGACATACAAAAATCTATCACCTAGAACGATGTCAATCTGAATTATGAATATATGTCATTTCCAGTTTTGTAGTTTTTATTATGGCATAAATGTAAACAAAAACAAGCCTCTGTATAGTTTGCAAAGAAAAATGTTTAATTAATAACTATTTATTTTTGAAACGTGCGGTAAAATGTTTTTGACATCATGCAATTTAAATGATATTCTCTTTTGCATTTGGACATTTAAACACAGAAATTACACTAAAAAAACATATATGTACACAAATTATACATATAAAATAAATTTTTTTTGTACGCTGTCGCATGGGTGGAAAGTATAACTGTATATGAAAATAAATAAATAAATAAATTGAGTATATTTTGCACGAATGCCGAAAACCGCCACAAGAGGACATTGTGGCGGGGGGTAGTGGTAGTGTTAGATTTGAGATTTTGGCACCTGAACAGAGTAGACAATTGCAATGGTAGATATGAATGTGCAGACATGGACTATTTCAATGTTTATTTATATGGTCAATGTAATGGACCTGAGTCGACAAAAAATTAGCTTTTTGTGCATTTAAAAACAAATTTAATATTAATTATTGCCACCGTCGAAGCAAAAATAACATTGATAATATCATGCAGACTAAATGTGAATTTATGCTTTCCGAACGTCTGTGGATCTTTCACTTATAATGTAGGCAGAGATTTTTTTGATGTTTTTGGCAGTATTTCAAAGATTGGGTATAGTTAATGTATACTAGGTGATACTCGGGTGTTTGGGTTTTAACTTACTAACGCTTCTTTTAAGGGATTTCAATACTTGATGACACCATTAAAATAGTCTTGCTGGAGTATGTGTAGAGAGGGAATTAGTTGTATTTCTTCATCTATAACTATTTAAAAAAAAAATCCAATATTGTTTTTTATACCCTCTCCCTTAGGGATAAGGGTATATATCATTGTATACCCCTTTCGGCGCCTCCCATTCAAATGACCGAATTCACCCTTACAGTTTTACATACATACCTTATCAGAATAACACAAAATTAAGTCATATTTTGGGATTATTTAAATTTGACTCAATAAAAAATATCCTATCCTATTAATAGTATAAATGTGAATGTCAATCTGTTTGTTTGTTTGTATGTTTGTGGCTCAATCACGCCTAATCGGTTAAACCGATTTCAATGAAATTTGACCATTTGGGCGGAGTGGGCGTGGCAACACTTTTTTTTGAGCTACGGTGATAGAATTTGATACACCGGTAGTACTCGGCAACGCGAATATGAATATGCGGACGAAATTTTAATTTTGGACCAGTGGGCGGAGGGGGTGTGGCAAAACCTATTTTTAGAGCTAGGACGATAAAATTCGATACACAGATAGTACTCGGAAACACGAATATGAATATTCGGACGGAATTCTAATTTTGGAATAGTGTGCGGACGGGGTGTGGCAAAACTGTATTTTAGTCTCAGAGAGATAAAATTAGTTACACAAATAGCACTCGACAACACGAATATGAATATGCAGACGAAATTTAAATTTTTCGTTTAGTGAGCGGAGTGGGGGTGGTAAAAAATATTTTTAGAGCTAGAGAAATACAATTTGGTTCACAGATAGTACTCAACAACAAGGATATGAATGTGTTGACGAAATCTTAATTTTGGGTTAGTGGGCGGAGTTGGTTTGACAAAAACTGTATTTATTCCCTAGAGAGAAAAAATTTGTTACACGGGTAGTTCTTCTCAACAACACGAACGTAAATATGAAGACAACATTTAAATTGCCGGTCAGTGGGCGGAGTAAGCGTTGCAAAAGTGTATTTTAGCCCTAGAGAGATACAATTCGACACACAGATAGCACACGGCAATACTAAGATAAAAAAAAAATTGAAACGCATTAAAGGAGACGAGTTAGACCCCAAATATCTTAAGACCAAATTCGTTTCAGAACTTTTTAAGACGATTGAGTTATGTCCGCCTGTCTGTCTGTCTGGCTGGATGGCTGGTCAGCAGGATAACTCGAGTAAACCTAAACAGATAGGTATGAAAATTTACCAGTATTAATATTTTTCAAAACAAACTTATGGGATTGTAAAAGGGCTGAATAGCCCCACCCCTTCTGGTACCTCCCATAAAAAATTACCTATTTTTGGATAATTAATATTTCTTTCATAGCTGCCAAACAGACTACCGGAGGATATCTGGTGAGATTATTTATCTTGCAATAGTAGACAAACCCCAAGAAAGCCGAAACCTTTGCCACACCCCTTCTGGTACCTCCCATATAAATGACCGAATTGACCCTCATATTTTTACATACCAGAGAATAGCAAGGGTACACCCTAACAATAAGTGTACCCGAATCATTTGTGCGTTTACGACACTTAGAGTGTGATCGGCACTCTAAAATAAGGGTTGTTGCCTTGTACTGACAATTTCGAACATGCTCATACGCACAATCGCAAACCGATTTCGTGCTCTTTTTCTGCATGTATACATGAGTTGAGGCCGATCAAAATGCTCAAGCAAAAGGAATAAGCGAAGTTGGGAGCACAACACTTGAGACAAACAATGTGTGAGAGACATGTGTGTGTTGTTATTCTTGCATTAGCTACATACATGCAGACATATTTGTTTTTGAATATGCACATATACATACATATATGTGAAATGAAAATAAAAAGCCGTATTTTGCTGCTTCATTGCGTTCCAATGTGCACAAATGCGGATCAGAAATCAGTTTCGGATCCGGATCGGATTCAAATGCGGATAAAAAACGGATCCGTTTTTAAAAAGGTATTTCAAACGAAATCGGATATGGATCGGATCCGATCCGGAATCCGATTCGGATAAAATGTCCGTAGAATCGGATTAGTATCGGATCCGATACTGATCCACATGGCACACTGGGCAGCGATCAGTGCTCAATGCCCTGCTCATGCATAAAAGTTGAAGACACTCGAAATCATAACTGCAAAACATGAGCATTTCGCTCACAGCGCATTATTGCGCATTGCTTTTTGTGATCTATCGTTGCTGTTCGTGCATTTGCTTTGAGTGCACTGTGCCGTTCACTTATCTACGCAAAATTTTTGGGTGTCTGGTGAAATAGAATCGATGCTTACTGTTTGAATGGGTGACGAAATGCAAAAACACGGAAAGCGATTTGTGCGTTTGGGTGTGTTATTCTTTTCTTGCTGTTTGTGAGTGCGACAAGCACTCCAAATTTATAAGTGTGATTCGGGTGCCAAAAAGTGACACTCTTGACGTTCTCTGTTACATACATATTTCTTTTTTGTAAGTAAACTGAATTCACTCAAATTTTGAGTAGGATGTTCGCTTATGAAAAAATTGGACTCAGGTATGAATATGAACTATATCAGTTCACGCCTTCTGGTACCTCCCATATAAAATGACCTATTTTTGGAAAATTAATATTTGTGCCAACTTTCAAACGGATACTTGGGGAGTAATGAAAATTGGTCGGTTAATTCATATTGTGATAGGAGACAAAATCTTAGGAAACCAAACTATTCGACACACCCCTTCTGGTACCTCCCATACAAATGACCTAACTCACTCGCATAGTCTTACATACATATCTTTTTTGAAAGTACACTGAATTCAGTAAAATTTTGCGTAAGTTGTACGGTTATGAAAATTTATATCAGAAATGAATGTGGATTATATCGGATCACCCGTTCTTATACCTCCCATGCAAAATGACCTTGTTTGGAAAATTAATATTTGTACAAGTGCCGAGTTAATCGGCATGTGTAGCAAAAAGCTTCTAAAGCAGTGACGTCCGCATTCATCGATAAACAAGTAGGTGCCGTTAGTTGTGAATCTAAAAATAGAAAGCGTGTTAATTCACAACAACGCGAGAAGCAATCCCATACCACATTCATGGGGTGTAAAGGGAAATATTTTTTTTTTTAAGTAAGACGTTGTTAGTTTGATCAGGCGTACAAGATCGACGCTTAATCTTAGCCCTTTAAATAAGCAAGACAAACATATTACAAGTATTCGTTAAGTATGCAATAGCGAAGCAATGATGGGTCCACTAGTACACAATATAGGCCGAACACTTCCAGTACCTCCTATTGAAAATTACGTATTTGTGGAAAATTAATAGATCTCGCATAACATCCAAACGAACATCTGGAGGAATTTTGACATTTCAAATATCTTTTAATAGTAGACAAATCCTTAGAATACTAAAATTTTTGACACACCCCTTTTAATATTCCCATACAAATCAACTTCCAGTTTTACTTCTTAATTTTATTTGAATTCAGTTATAAAATTAAATTTAGAAATGAATATTGACCATATCGGCCAACGCCCTTCTCCCATCACTTTTGAACGGAAAACTGGTACCTCTCATACAAATAACTGAAATTACGCTCATAGTTTTATAGGCATATCTTTGTAAGTGCATTAAATTTAGTTAAATGTTGCAAAGGTATAAAATCTATTACAACATATTCAAGTCTTCCATTAAATATTTGACATTTATAGGTGAAACTTAAGAAAGCCCAGGATTACCCCATCCATTAGAAATTAATATTTATACCATCACCCTTAGGGATGAGGGTATATATAATTTTATACGACCCAAAAGTGTAACACATAGAAGGAGTCACTTTAGACCCTAGGTTTCTTTGAACCAAATTCGATTCATGACTTTTTAAGTCGTTTGAGCCATGTCCGTCTGTCTGTCTGTCTGTCTGTCCGGTGGCTGTCCGGCTGGTTCGCACGATAACTTTCGAAAGACGCAACCAAATGTTTTGAAATTTTGCACGAGTTATTATTTTCTCAAAACTACTTACGGTATTGCAAATGGGCTACATGGCCCCGCCCCTTCTGGTACCTCCCATACAAATACATCATTCCGCCCACTTTAGAAATCGAGTAATAATATCAATACACCCAACGGGATCGTCCCCAAATTCTGTATTTAGTAAAGCTATAACAGGATAAAGTTTTGGAAAAAATTTTGATAGCCTAGCCACGCCCCTTCTGGTACCTCCCATACAAATCTACCTTTCCGCCCACTATAGAGATGGTGAAATAATATCAATAAATTAAACGTGATCGGAACCAAATTCTCTTTTTAGTAAAGCTATAACAGGATAAAGTTTTGGAGAAAAAATTGGAAGTCTATCCACGCCCCATCTGGTACATCCCATACACATCTGGTACCGCCCACTTTAGAAATCGATTAATATTATTAAAAGACCTAACGCGATCGTTCCCAAATTCTGTATTTGGTAAAGTTTAAGCAGGATAAAGTTTTGGAGAAAAAATCTGGAAGTCTAGACACGCCCCTTCTGGTACCTCCCATACAAATGTACCACTCCGCCCACTTTAGAAATAAGGTAATAATATCAATATAATAGAAAATTATTTATTTTACTGAGGGTAAGGGTAAATGTAAGTCGGGTTGCCCGTCTGACACTTTCTAACTGGTTTTAATTACAAATCGGTTAATTTCAATAACACAAGACTTAAATAATATCTTATATTGGGTGATGGTATTTATCAGTCAGTTTAACTGACTGAAATTTCTGTACTGGTTTTTTTTGAGATTTTTGTGGAAAATAATAAACCAATTTTTACTCAATTCCTAGGTGTACCGTAAAAGACCCTTTCGGGTTTCCCCTATAAAAAATTATCACATACCCAGAGATTTTGAAATTTCAAAAAGTAGAGAGAAGGTATTTATCAGACAGGTCACCTGACTGACATTTCTGTACAGTTTTTCCTAAAAGTTGGAATGCAAGTTGTCCCTCCGATTATGTCAAACATTACATTTTCTAAATCCACTAGTAGTGGTTGCACATATCACATAAATGATATTATATATCCATGAAACTTAAATTTTCAATACATCTTAGGTTCATTTTGCTTTCAGTGCTTTGCAGAAAAGTAGTCCTCTACTGCTTTGCTTTTAATCGCCACTTTTTGATTTTAGTTTGCTTTTCTTCGATTCACATTTTTTTTATTTATCATTTTGTTCTTTTTAATTAAAAGTAAACATCATTCAATTATATTAAGAGCCCATTAAGATCGTCGCTTTCACTGCAAATCACAAAAACAAATAAGAACGTAATAAACGAAATGAAATCGATATTTCAATTGAAAAGTTCTCACAAGGATGTCAATACAGAGCACCGTCCTCAAACCTCTGGCCCAGCAACCCCCAGACAGCACCCCAAGCCTCTTTTGAAGGTACCTCTGCCCCAGGTGGAACTTTTAAGTCGTATTCGAATGAATCAATGACGTCGCACAGCATGACCTCACTGTGCACACCAAGCCAACATATCAGCGCATATCCGATACGTTAAGTATACTATTCAGTCAGTCTGTGTGGGTTGCATTCGGATGTATTAAGTCCTACAGGTCCTTTGCTGCTACAGCCATTGCCTATGCAGTCGTCAGACAGAATAAGAACAACACGTCTGTGTATTCGTGTGTCTGTAGCTTTGTGTACATTTAAATAGCAAACGAAACACATGCATTTGCACTTTTTGTTAGCTATCGAAACCTAGGATATAATCTTTGTGCTGGTTTCTTGACAGAATGCATGCAAGTAACGCCCAGATGCGAATGCCAGCATGTAATGCACATTACTGAGGATTAATTTTACTTTTGCACGTTCGCATCCAATTGAAGCAATTTTGCTTATTTAAAAATAACTAAGATCCGTCAATCAGCATAATGGCTTAAAGAGGACAAAATGTCCTTGGAATAGGATACCAGGAATTTTCCCTTAACAGCCTTAATCAGTCTAGTTGTTTTATTATTATATCAATTATTCAATGGCTCAACTATTCATTAACTCAAATGCACTGCATGTATGTGAAATGTACACCACCCACAAGTCTATTACAGATGAAATTGTGATATCAAATCTCATTATAATGACTGTAATTCTTCTAATTTCTTTGTTTACCTCCTATCGACCCATTTCACGAAGGACTGCAAACGTTTTCGTTTTATTCACTTAAAACATTTGCCATGTGTACCATTTTCCTAAGTAGACATTGGCGTGCAGTTATTTTTATTTTTAGCCCTCTCATTTGGCCATAATTTACATAGAGTGGGTTTGGACCCAACTAACCAACTATGTAGTTCCTAAATAGTTCCATCCCCGCACCAACGGGGTCTATCATTACGCTAAACATGCAACTGCAGCGAGCAGTGCTATACCTTCGTTTGCGAGCAAAGTAAACATTTGAATAAATTCTAATTCAACAGTTCCTCACTGAGGAGGTTAATAGCCTATGCTATGGCGAATATGAATTGAATACAGATTTTGCAAAGAGATACCTACTTGATGGGAAATGTAATTTATGTGTTTACTTTGTAAAAGGAAATTGTTATTCTTTGTTATGAAATCATCAACAAATTTCCTATTGCGCCAAAGAGCTTAGAAAAGTCTGTTGGCCTATAATTCGTTGTATATTTATATTTAATTATTTTGTCGTAATGGAAATGAGAAAATGGAGGATCAAGAAGTAGGAGGATAGAATTATTTCTCATAAATCATAGTCGAAAATATATTCGAATATGCAAGAGACATAATGTACGGCATAATTTATATGAAATATGAAAAGATACCAATGCAGTAACTAAAGACTTAATCGAAAGTCGGGTAACTGTCATAAAAAAGCTATAGCTAACAATTAAAAATTCAAACTTTTAGAGCTAAAAAGGGCCAAAAAGGGATACAACTGGAACGGTCACACAGACCAAACGGGAAAAGGTAGAATCGCAAAAATCGGTATGGGCTTGCTTCCTATCGAATTATAGATTTGAATGAAGGGATTTTGCGGAAATTCGAGTTTTTGGGACCAAAAAAGGTTAATTAAGGAATAAAACTAGTACCATCACCCGTACACTCAAAATCAAGTATTCCGTACTTAAATCATTCCTAAGCGATGTCAAAAGTACGGTGATTACGGATTTTCTGAAATCCAGTGCAAAATGCTTGATCCAAGAACGGAAAAACCTAGCCTTGATTTCTTATTTGTAGATGTTATTAAGCATTGTGGCGCTTGATTTTTAAGTATAAAATTCTTAATAATAGATGACATTAACCTGATTTTTAAGTATAGAATTCTGTAATATAGATGACATTAAGCCTGCTTGGTAGACCGTATCACCTTACAGGCACACAAAAAAAAGTTATCCGTACACCAGCGAATATGAAACATTGTTCCGAGGACATTTCAAAAAATTTTTTTTTTGCCGAACGTAGGGGTCGACTTTATAGTTTTTTCGTTATATCTTCCATATTAACAGTCCGATCTTTAAGCTTGATATAGCGAATTTTTTGCGAGGCCAATATTTTTGCTCTTAGGTTCATTGACCTCAAGTGTACCGTTCTACTACTTAACACCCAAATCTAATTTCCTACCACCCTAATGTGACACCCTAATGTTAGAAATTTATAGTTCGCGAAAAATCATAAAACTTTTGCTAAAAGTATCTCGATAAATACAGCACAACTATCTAAAAAATGCTTTTATAAATTCATTGTTGCAGATCGTAGGGGTCACCTTTTTAAATTTGTCATAGCTTCAGTATTTACATTCAGATATTAAAGTATGATATATCGATGTGTTCGTCTGTGGCAGACCATTTTTTTTTAATTCATGGTCTTGGAAATGTCCTTGGAACAATGTTTCATATTCGCTGGTGTACGGAGAATTTTTTTGTGTGATACGAACTTCTGCTTGGGCTTGATTTTTAAGTATAGAATTCTTAACTTTAGATGTCATTAAGCCTAGTGGCGCTTGATATTTAAGTGTAGAATTCTTAATTATAGATGACATTAAACCTAGTGGGGCTTGATTTTTATTAAATAATATGAGGATAGCTAATTAGATAGTTGCCAAACTATCTAATCAGTACCCATTTGCTTTGCTTTTTTACTATCATGATAAACCTTAAGTGTTATAATCTCCATGAAATTAATGGGAAGTCAAAACACACTGGTGCGAAAATGGCATCAACGAAGATCACACGTCACTTGATTCGCACAAGCTCTTAAGATTTTCATACTTAATTGCTGAATTTATACGCTTAAATTCAAGTAGGATTTTTGCAAAAAAAAAAAAAGAATTTTAAACTTTAATTTAGAATGTGAATTAATTGTGGGGAGAAAACATTAAGCTAAGAGAGTAAATGGTATTTCTCTACCAAACATTTTTTTCTCAGAGATTTATTGAGTCAGATAATACTTGATATTTATTCTAAAAATTTTTTATTTCATAGTTGACAAGTTCGTTCTTAATATTCTCCAATTAAGTTCGTACATACTTAATTAGAGAATTTTATTCTTATTTTAATAATTTCTACCGAGATTAATGTAAGATTTTTATTCTTACTTTAAGTCAGAAAAAACAAAATATTAATTCTAAGAATTTTTTACTTTAAAGAAGAGAAGTTCGTACTTAAAATTCTGTAATTAAGTTCTTACAAACTTAATTGGAGAATTTCATTCTTATTTTAACAATTTCTGAACTTACCCCGTTTTGTACTTGATTTAAGAATAATTGGCACTATTCGTACTTAAATATTTAAGTACTTTTTCTGCGTTTTTTTTCTGTGTACCAAATGGGTAAATACATAACCATGAAAATATAAATGAGCATGCTCCCTAGTCGAGGAACACGAAGGGATCTTTAAAATCCTATAGAATTATAGAGCTAAAGAAAGGGATTTTTCCGAAATTTGTACTTTTAGAACCAAAAAAAATCCACAAAGGGATAAAACTGGTACCCTCAACAGGACCGGGTAAAGCTTTAATCTGTAAAATCTACATGAGCATGCTTCCTAAAGAACTAGGGAGCTGCACGAATGGATTTTTCGTAATTCCTACTTTTAGTGCTAAAAAAGGTCCAAAAAGCAGGTAAACTGGTACAATCACTCAGACCTAGCTGCAACGGGTAGAATCGAGAAAATAATAGCGAAAATCTATTTCATGACGTAGCCGAACGCTATAAAGGTTTAATGCTTATTATATGGCGTCGTAGTGCGATTAGAAGGGATTTTTTAAAATTCGTAAGAGCACAAGGCCAAGAAAGGGATATAATTGGTACCATAACCCTGGCCAAACAGCTAAAGATAAAAATGCGAATATTGGCGTGCATTTTTATTTAATATAGTAACAGTGCGATACGAAGACATATTTGAAAACTCGAATTGGGTTCAGTATACATGGGTGTGTCACTAAATCAGAGAAATGCGAATGCATCATCCAAAAATAATGAAATTTGTTGTGACATTCCTTTTAGAAAAAAAATAATGAATTAAATTTTCTTCGAAATACCAATTATGGGCGGTTAAAATAGGTTTGGCAATAAATAAAGAAAAATTTCCGTTTTAAACTAAGGCGTCATGTTAGAATCGTGGAATTTGGTGTCGATGATTCACTTAGAAAATAAATAGTAAATTTAGAATTCTCGAAGAAGAACTGTCGTTTTGGTCAAATGCGTCAGCCTATAATCATGAGCCCCCTGGAGTAAATGCAAAAATTTTGGATTTTTCGAAACCTCATCTAGAGGCGGTAGAATCAGGGTCGTGACATTCAATAAAACCAATTAGTACCCTCAAGTAAAGATTATGCAATTTGGTGTGGTTCTCCCCTAATGTAGTACACTTTAGCTAATAAGGCATTATTGAATATCTTAGTAGGGAGCTGAAGAAATAGTTCTGGAAAGGAAATTATATAAATTAAAATAAAATATTTGTCTAGCGAAAAGTGTGACCATGGTAATGGACCAATCATCAGTAGAGTATAACAGTACTCGACATCTTTATCAATAACTTTTTAGGCAGTACGAATAATGGGTCAGCAAGTGTACTATATTCCGAGCAGGAAATTGGGAATTAATAACATTATATTATTATATTATTCATTATAGGAATAACGTTATATAAGCTATTCAGAAGAATCGACGAAGTAATGCCACTTGACAATAATTCCTGATTGATTTCCTAGAATATTCACAAATCTGCAGAAAATGGAATGAATTCATTTTACGTGGACGATTGTTGTTGATTTCGGAATACCATTATTTGTCGTCGCCTTCATGTCGTACGCTAACTTGCTTTTCATATTTAGAAACGAATTTATAACTTAGTATGTCTTACAACGCTAACAAGTGAAGACTGATTTAAATAATATAATAAGTTATATATATTATTAAAATCAGTCTTCATTGGAGATGAATTTTAGCAATTATTGTACCAGCAATTATTGCCAGCTTCTGAAGCATTAACGGTGGGAGAAAGGACTTTCGGTCGTAAGACAACAACTGAGAACTAAGAAAAAAGTCTATTTTTAAATCGACTAAAAATCTTTAAAAAAAATCACCATTTTAAATGATTGGAGTAAACCTACCGGTTTCTTAAGTTTCACCTATGAATTGAAAATATATAAAGGTAACCATTTTCAAGGTTTAGAGGAGTTTCTTTTGAGAAATTATTGGAAAAATATAAATTTTCGTGAAATTTACTAATTTTTATATAGCCAGCACAAAGTGTCCAATTTTTTTTCAGTAGATCAAGGTTCAATAAACGCTTACATTGTGTTTGTAATTCAGTGTACTTACAAAAACGATATGCATGCAGAATATGGGGACAATTTCCGTCATTTGTATAGGAGGTACCAGAAGGGGTGTGTCAAATAGTATCCTCCAGTTGTCTATTTGAAAGTTATGGGTTTGAACGTTATTTTTTTTAAAAAACCTTCATGAGCGCACATCTTTCTCAAAATATGTCTGAATTCAGTGTACTTAAAAAAAATGGGTGAGTTCTGTAATTTGTATGCCCAGAAGGGGCGAGGCAAAGGTTTCGGTTTTCTAAGATTCTGCCTACGTATACAAGAAAATTAGACTGATCAAATCAAATATCCTTCAATTGTCCGTTATCATTTGTCATTTTGTATAAGGGATATACCAGAAGGAGTCAGCCACTATAGTCAATATTCATTTCGAGTCAATTTTTTTATGTATCACTGTACTTATAAAAAGTATAAGTATGTATGTGGCGAAGGTGTAAATTTATCAAAAGGCATGAGGCCTGCCCAATTACAGTCACATTACTTCAATTTGTAAAATATATAAGCTATCCAGAATTTACATAACAAAACAATACTTTTGCCAAGACCACGTGAGTTGAATTCATGTAATAAATAGTCTTTAGACATCTTCTTACCTAAATAACAAATAAATGCGAAAGCAACCTCATGTTAGTGAAAAGACTTAGTGTGAGCCTGTGTGTTAGTCTTCTAAACAATCTTTGTACATACGTGGAAACTGCAATTGACTGGTAGTTATATTAAACACTATTTTTCAATTGCAATTTCAAAGGAATTTTAATTTTATTACTGCTGCCTAGTTATTACAAAATTCATTGGAATTAGCCGCAAAAGATTTTGTATATTCTAGTTCATTGTAATATATTAAACATTTAGAGAAAATTAACAGTTTCAATTTAACTTAAGACTAATTGATTTGGAGCGACACTAATGGAAATTGATATGATGTAAATATATAATGTAGTAATGCCAAAACTATAACTACGGAATACGATTTAAACATAAATTTTGTTGGCTTTCCGAAATATTGCACAGCGAACATATTGGTTAAGTAATATAAAAATTATATTATTGAATTTTTAAGTAAAACGCATTACCTTTTAATTGTTGGTCCTTGACATATGAAAATTATAATTTATCTGACCTTAAAAAATTATACAATCCATTAAATGAATCACAGATGTGCAGTCATAATACTTTACAAAATGAAGAATGATGCGGTGGGATTAAATCACTTCGTATTAGGCCATCTGTGAAGCTTGATTACATTTAATATTTTTGGTTCAGAAATTATGTGACAGACAATAAGAAGTCATAAGCGATATTGATTTCACGCACAAATCATACTCATTAAATGTTTATTATACCATCACCCTTAGGGATGAGGGTATATATCATTTTTTTTTAAATAAATAAGTACAAGGTTGGCCAAAAGCAGTCATGTTGTTTGGCTCCCATTTTTTTTCTAAAAACTTCAATTCTGTTTTTTGATTATTTCTATTTGAATCTTTAGAATTTTATTGGTTAAGTGGAGAAGATGATATCTACCAAAAATGGGCGCCGTCGCAATTGATTGCCACATTGGCTCGTTTTATGGCATTTTTCATCACTTCAGCGAGAACTTCGGGCGACAGATTTTCGCACTCGTGTCGAATGTTGTCGTTGAGGGTTTCCAGGGTCTTTGGCTTGTTCACGAAAACAAGGGACTTCAAAAAACGCCACAAAAATAAGGGCATAGGATGACTTCTTTTGGCCCACTTTGTAAAATAACAGTAGTCAGTGTTTGCATCTCCAAAGTCAAATGCGCAATTTTTATTTATAAGAGTAAGAAAAAAAATTCAAAAATTCACTAAAAGTGAGCGACATATTGTAGAAGTATCATAGAATTCAGTAGTCGCAGTAACAACATGTCAACAATATGTGGTGTCTCCAAGTAGCATAATTTATCTTAGGTATACATAAGGTTGCTCGTAAAAATCGATATTGGTGGTGCCACCCCCCAAAAATGATAAGTCTTTTGCAGTTTTTTTTTTTAACTTTGGGCTAAAAGTTTTAAAGCTCCTACAGCCACATTTGGAGGGCATAACTCAAGAACGACCAGTCAAATCCTGATGACAAAAAAATTCCAAAACTGAAAAAGGGTCAATTTTTACTACTTTCACGTACATGTCATATAACCTATAAAGAAAACAAGACATGGATCATGATCTCTCATCTCGTTATTATTCACAATTAAGTAAAGGTATCTAATTTTGACATAAATATTGATTTTTTGACACAATGTATATGGATAATATTACTGAATGAATTTAAAAAATTCATTAAAGGCTATGTACAAAATTCATTAGCAAAAATGTTGATGACTTTGTACGATTCTTAGAATTAGTAAAAGTTACTAATATAGGATTACTAAAAGTTGAAGAAAGCAAGTGCCTGTGATAGCTGAGATCGTTAAGGCGACGTCATTGACGATTCTTCTTACCAAAGTTAAAACGCGTTTGACGGATGTGCCCGGTTCGAATCCAAGTTCGGCCTTGTAATTTTTAAATTTTTCAAATATTATCATCATACTTAAAATTTCTGACTTTTTAGCTCAAGGAAGGAAAATAAGTAACCTTTAGAATCGCTATTTCCCTGTCCCTTCAAAAAAATTGATTATATAATTTTTATGATTTTCAGTAGAGACTCCGCACAGTGTCGTGTTTTCATACAATCGGAGGCCACATAATTAAGGAGGTATCATAAAAGAAGGGAAATTAGTACACATTGCTTTTATAAATAGGAAAGGAAAAAAACGAAGTTTTGTGAAAATCGGCCCAAGGACACCATAGCTCACCTCCCATATATCCTGAAATGGAAAAACTAATATTTTCTAAAATTGTTGTTGGTATTGAACCAAATGTGGCTCGAATTGTCTGCGATATATTACTGACAACTCTTTTAAATTATATGAAATTATCTCAAAGGACACGCCCACCTCCCATATATTCTAAAATGTTGGAATTGTTGTTGGAATTTAACCAAATTTGTCTCAATTTGTCTCTGATATATTACTGGTAACTGTGTTGAATTATATCAAATTATCTCAAAGGACACGCCCTACCTCACATATAACCTGTAATGGAAAAAATTGTTATTGGAATTGAACCAAATTTACCTCAATTTGTCTCTGATATATTACTGACAACTTTGTTGAATTATATTAAATTTTCTCAAAGGACACGCCCACTTCCCATATATTCTGAAATGGGAAAAACTTATATTTTTCAAAATTGTTGTTGGAATGCCTCATGCCTCAATTTGTCACTGATATATTACTAACATCTATGTTGAATTATATTAATTTATTTTGAAGGACACGCCACCAAAATAAGAAACATTCATTGAATTAAAAATAAAACCGAAACATGATAATCGATTTTCGTGATCTATGTCTCTTTTTGTTCATAGGTTATGTGACATTACGTGTAAGTAGTAAGACTTGACACTTTTCATACATACATTCTGAATTTAAAATTTTAGTTATTAATCCACCCCAGCGCCACTTAGCGGTGTGAAAATACAATGGTACATATTCTCGTTCCTACTTACTACACATACAAAATTTCGTAAATATTGGTCGAGCCGCGACAAACACCGTGACACGAGGTATTTATATATTAGACTAGCTGACCCGGCAAACGTTGTTCTGCCATACAACATCTGACTCGGCGAACTTCGTCTCGCTCCAAGTAAAGGCCCTTTATATAAGCTCCAGAGTAATATTAAAACACATATAAGGAATGTACCGAAAAGAAACTGCACACTTTCAAATAAATATTTCTCCCAGTGTGAGCTTTCGATCGCGCCATGCAATGCACCGTTAGAAAGCTCGATCAATTCTGAAGAATTGTGCATTTTTCGTTTGCTCTATTTGTCTTTTGTTTTTACGATGCCTCGAATCGAAGAGCAAGTACGCAAACAAATTGTGCAGAGCTACTGTACTGAAAACGGAATTTCATACAGAAAATTAGCTAAACGCTTTAAAGTTAGTGCGAATAGCGTGAAAAACATTATAATTAAGTTTGGAGAAACATGTTCTATAAGACTTGCCGAAAACCGGCAGAAAAAAACGTGTACATAGTCCAAAATTGGAACAATCGGTGTTAACCTTAATTAACAAACACCCAACGATGTCCGTTCGAGATTTGGCAAAAAAAACGAGTACAAGCGTGTCAATGATACAAAGGGTGAAGCAAAGAAATAACTTAAAGACGTACAAAAAACAAAAAGTCTCAAAAAAAAGTCAGAGACAAGCAGAAGTTGGAAAGCAGAGAGCTCGAAAGCTTTATGATCGATTGTGCAGTGACGCGGTAGAATGCATTGTGATGGACGACGAAACATATGTTAAATTGGACTCAACAACTTTACCCGGCCCACAATTTTACACCAAGAAGAGAGGCAGCACTGTTGACGAGTCGGTGTCAACAATTCAAATAGAAAAATTTGGACAAAAGGTGTTGATTTGGCAGGCCATTTGCACCTGTGGTCTTAAAACTAGCGCATTTTTTACAAAAGGTACTATAGGTGCGGATATTTACATCAAGGAGTGCTTGAAGAAACGTCTCATACCATTTTATAAGAAACATAATGTCCCAACTTTGTTTTGGCCGGATCTTGCATCCGCCCACTACGCTCGAGCAACACAGGCGCTCCTCAACGAAAATGACGTTAAATTTGTCCGTAAGGAGGAAAATCCACCAAATTGTCCAGAGCTACGACCCATAGAGCGTTATTGGGCTATTGTTAAACGAAATTTAAGGAAGGACGGTAGAGTTGCCGAAAACATTGACGAGATGAAGAAAAACTGGATAAGGGCAAGTCAGAAAGTCACCAAGGCAGGTGTGCAAACCCTAATGAACGGCGTCAAACAAAAAATTCGCTCAAAAATAAGGACTTGACTTTTTTCCAAAATATTTTTTTTAGTTATAATGTTTATGAATCTATATTTAATATGTAAAAAGAAAAAACTACTTTTGGTTCAAAACTTTTGAAATACAAATGAAACAAAGTGTGCAGTTTCTTTTCGGTACATTCCTTAGTTCAAATTTTAATGTGAATTATTTGAATTAAATCGAAATCAGTGAAGAGCGGCTGATAAACAACGTTTTTCGATTAGTTTTCCGGCGCTAAAACATATAATGAAGACAGTTTGCCAACACGCGAAAAACTGAGAAATTCGAGGTTGATCCCACAAACTTCCAATGATTGGCCTTGCGATTTATTGATTGTCATCGCAAAAGCCAATCGAATGGGGAATTAAATGCGCTAAAATAATAGAAATTCGAGGGATAAGGACTTCCTCTCCTTTGAAAAAATTTAACGGGAACGTCATCAATCCAGTATTAAAGTGCATATGGCCAATGAGTCTCCCGACGCTTGAGAACAATATCGTGTGATTCCACATTCTCACCCTGCAATAGCTGTGAAGCCGTCGATATTCATATCAACAACTTTAAATGCAGTTATCCTAACAAAAATGTTCGATCGCAAAAAGGATACAGTTGGGATCTCATCTTAAAATATGATATATGATGATGTATTTGTCCTTGAATTGCACTGGCGGATGAGTCAGAACGGCAGTTTCACCTTGCCACCAGCACAGCATAAGCCGGGAGTTTCCGATTGTAACTTCAATGCATTGCAATGCTGGCATACGACAGACAATGAACCGATATCAACGCAGCGAAGATCTTTGTAGGCGATTGTGAAATCGTATTCAAAAGCAGCGCGATTCTTGTCTATATTTACGACTGGTCTTCTTCTAGTAACATTTTGTCGAATTTGAGGTGGTGATTGTGTAATTATCCGAAATTTTTCACAAGTTACATCGTTCAAAGCTATAAAATCGTACGGCAAAAAGCTAAATTTCTTCAAAAAATAGTACTAAAATTTTTCAAATTTTTTCGCAATTTTCCAATAAAATTTTTTTATTTTTCCATTCGAAAACTCATTCGTAACCATTGCACACAAAATTCCATACAAAAAAGCAATTTTCGGTTTTTCCAATTTTCCGGAGGATTTTCCCAAAATTTTCTTTTACATAAACCTTCTCCTGGCAATTACGAACAACAGAAAAAAAATTTCAGCAAAATCGGTCTAGCCGTTCTCAATTGATGAATTACTATACATTTTTGCGACCATTTTTACAAATATATAGATTACACTATGTCACAAAATTTCAAAAGTTTCTGTATCCGGGACATTTAATAACTGATTTTAATATAAAATTTCACACTGAATTCAAATCTGCTCTCAGATATGTGAAAACTAGTACGGTTTTTGAGTTTTTTTTAAGAAATAATTTTATTACCTTTAATTTTCGTTAATTTTTACATAAGAATCAACCGGAATCAAAAATTTGTTGCATTGTGTTATCGAAAACAAATTCACATATCTTTTGAATTATAAAAATGAGTACAGAATGACTTTTTTCAAAATTTGGGTAGATTTTGCTTAACATTTCGAACTGTTGCAAGCTGCATTTTTTTACGCACTGTTGCAAATACCTGAAAATATCAACCGGATTATAAAAAATAGTGGCCAGCATGATGATTAAAACACGTGGTTACAACCCGCAAGCAGTAGAAACGGCCTACACCATCCGATTACATCGATGTAAACATCAGCACTGCATATAGTCGAGCAAGCAGCATACTAACAAATCTTTGGCAAATAGGAGTCGTTAAGGGTGTCTAAAAATAAAGACGTCTTAGCACACGGAATCTGGAAAAACTCACGCATATCTCATTCATTAGATGCAAGGTCATAAATAAATAATTAAAATTTAAAATTTTTTACATACCACAAAGCTGTACAATTACAAACCGGCGACTATTTGGTACATTGTCCACAGATTTGAAACATTTTATTTAATTATATGTCAAGGAACCACTAACTGTTAGTGATGTCCACACATCCAACTCATTCATAGGCCTATTTGCTTCAGTTATCCGTTTTTCCATGCCGCGTTGCTTGTTTGTAATTTGCAACCACTTTTGCAAATTTGTGGTTGTCTCGTTTAAGGTCTTTTAGCATCATCTTAAGCCAAACTGATGATTTGTGTCACAAACACATCCGACAACACAAACCAACACCCACATTTCGTCAACCCTGATTGAAATTCCAAAAAGCAGATTTGTGTAAAATTTGCAAAAGTTCAGTTGTTAGGGGTGCAGGCGAGGCTGTAATGTATATCTGGGTCTGCCTTGGTTTAGAATTATTGTGTTGGTTGCCAAACCCAAAACTAGATTGAATGAAAATTTTCTTGTGGCCAACTAGGACAATGTCACAAAAATTTACCACAAATTTTTCCCACAAAATATGAGCACAGATGAAAGGATGTATGCATGTATGTATGTATGTACATTACAATTACACTAACATGTAGCACCCAAACATTTCATTCTAACATTTGTATAAATCAAAATAGGCGAATAGCTGTTAATACGGCTGCTGTTGTTATTATCAGATTGTAGATTCCACAAAATTTGACTTACCTTAATTAAACGCTTTAATTGGCCTTTATAAATTTTTATCGGTTTGTAGGTTATACTGGCTATTTACAGATGTTTGACAATTATGATTATAGCTGTTGCTGCTGCTGCTGCTGCTGCTAACGCTGCTACTATTCTTGCTGTCTTTTAGTTACAATTGTAGTTGTTGTCAATGGTTGCAAGTTGTCCCCTTGCGATTATATTGTTAATGTAATTGATGTTGTTGTTGCTATTAATTAGTTAGCTAGTTAGTAGGTCCACTTGATGTTTTACAAAATTACAAGTCTACACATGATTATTTTTGAAATTGTTATGCTTTTGTATAATTTGTAGCAATTGCTGTTGAAAACTTAGGGGAGATGTTCACATTATATGATTGAAACGCTTGAAGATACAAAAAACAAAATAATGCATTAGAAACTAGATTAAGACATGATGTATTTATTATTTTAAACGACACGATAGATATGTTTGTTTTTTTTTTCATAAAACTGTATTGTCGACATTTTTGTCACACTTTTTAGAATAATTAAATGTCTTTATATCACATTAAACTTTTCATACGAAACACTTATTTTTACGTTTGCTTTTTTCTTTTGAATAGTTTTACATGTTGTTTTATACTAGTCTTATTCATATTTATAATTTTAATAATTTTATTTAGTTTTCAGTTTTTGCTAAGCAGTATTAGTTAGTTCATTTCATATTGGCTTTCACATCCTCAAGTGTCAATGGGATATGCCTGCATCCAAGTGGTTAAAATAACTTGAGTTTAGATCAACATAAGAAATTTTAGATAGTTTTAAAAGTTACTTTACTTTTTTAGTGTTGAAAACGTTTTAAATTAATCCCATTCGAATTCTTGTTTGCAGCCACCAACGACTTCAGTGTCCCAAACAAATTCCCAACTTTTATTTTATTCATAATGTACTTTTGAGTAACAACTTGGTTTTCGAATACATATTTGAGACAAAAACCGATATTTTGAAAAAAAAACGGTCTGCCGGGTTTTCGTTTTATGTATGTAGTCAATTTGATACGTCAGCAATTTGAGACTTCCCGGTTTGAAATGTGGTTTCCCCCTAATTTTGTTTTCAAAAGTGCCAACCACCCAACACTTTCCAGTTTACTGGTTCGTTTGCCACCACCATCCAAATCTAAATCTTAACTCTTTTTTTACCACCACAAGGATACGGAAATTGAGGTTTAATAACAATTTAAAATCAACGTAGGAAATTGGTGCTTTAAAGTGAAGAATATTAGCTGATAACATGCAAAGGCGGCAGGTTAAGGAAATTTATAAACAATTATCCTTTTTTTCACTGTTTTGCAATATGTTTTAATATTGTTTGTGCACCTCAAAAAGAATTTTTGAAGGACGATAGAAAATTTCGTACTTACTCAGTATGAAAAAAGGTGGTTGTAATGTCGCGATTTTGTGTAAAAATAACAAAGGACAATAGTGAATAAAAAATACACTGTGTGTCGTTAAAAAACTAACATGTGGTGTCACCATCAATTTTAAATGCGAACATGCTGAATTTAATGGTGTACTTGATTTTATGGAATATAATACAGTTTTCTTTAGCAAATTACCCTCAGTTAGGTTCGGTCCCGTTTATTCATTAGTTAAATAAGTAAATGATAAATTCATAACAATTTTTTGGTTAATTTTTGGCATGTAGGGCAAAATTTTTGTAATGGTTAATTTGGGAATCAATGGTATGAAATACAGATCTTCTATAACTATAACTTAAAAAACTTTACCTACGTGTGACAACAGATGAATACAAAAAGTTTAATATATTTCAAAACCATAACAAGTTTGAGTATATACATGATCGGGAGTGTGTTTGGAGTAAAATTGGTTTTAATCAAGTAGTCTCTGAAAATGATATCTTATGATATCATACTAAATATAGAGCTTCCTAAGTATTATACAAAAAGATTATGAAGTAAAAAAAATTAAGTTTTTAATTTTTTGTCATCTCATTAAAACGTACAACATATTACGATGTGACTATGCAATTCGTCACAAAGGGATCTGATGATGAACTCGTAACGAAGTTCGAAACGCGTCATTCTTGTCCATGATTAACTCAAAACATTTTAATCTCGATAGCCTATTTGGTGTATTGTTTCAATACACTGAACAAAATTGATTAAATTTTTCTTTAAATATTTTAATCGTAAATTATCATAAAGCAAATTCATGTCACATCACCTTACGTTACGTCACGTTCCAAAATATAGGTTGTTAAAAAGATAAAAAAAAGTTTTTGTAATTCAACAAACTGTAAAAGTCCTACTCAATTCGCAATGTTTTGCGTTTTTGTAAAAATAGAAAAAAACTGATATTTTTACAATAAAAGTTAAAGAAGTAATAAAAAAAATTAAGTTTTTTATTGTTTCTCATCTCCTTGGAACGTACGACTAAGAAATATGTGACTATGAAATTACCCATATGGTAATTTTCATTCTGTCGAAAATGCCTGTCACAAACATTTGAAGTAAAAATATTTAAAATAAAACGGATTTTTATTTTGATTAATTCACCTTAATTAAATTAACAATAAATAACACTGTGATTGTTGTTGACTTATCCGAAAACCCAACTAAAATCTCTGAAAATCGATTTAATTTCATAAGCACCTACCCCTGAGAAAAAATAGTTTTAATTTTATTTTAGTTATCATGAGCACATTATACAATTTTTTTGTTGAAATAATTTTTTTTTCAAGGGTAGGGGCTTAGGATTAAATAAGTCAAGCTTATCCGAAAACCCCACTATAACTTGTCGAAAACCTATTAAACTCCTTAAAACACAACACAATCCAAAAAACAACATTAAAAAAAAATTGTATGAAACCATCATTGTAACTTACAAAACTCAAGATGCAGTTCGATTTCTCGTTTTTGAATTAGGGTAAAACCGTCGAGTCCGGTCGTGTCTTTTTTTTTCGACTACCACCGTGTAATTGGTGCTAAGGTTGATATTGTGTATTTATTATAAATAAAGAACTGTACAGTATTTAATATAAAACTTTGCGAAGTTTATTTTAGGTCATGAAAATGTCTACATAACACAGTGGTTGCCATTTCATACAAAGAGCGGCCAAAAATAGAAGAAGTTTTCATAGGTGAATAATATGTGGCACATCTCACAGTCTCTTTTAATGACACCAAATTCTAAAATTTGGTTAAAATCTGTGAAAGGATTCAAGGACCTCTCTAAGATCCTAAAAATTAATATTTCTTCTAATCTATGACTAAATCTAAAATTTGGCGAATTTCGGACAAAGGATTCAAGGACCTCTCTTAGATCCAGAAAAATTTAATTTCATAGTAGGCATACCAGAGTTGGCATATCCATTGATTCCATCAATCTAAGATTAAATCTAAAATTTGGTCAATTTAGGACAAAGGATTCAAGGACCTCTCTTAGATCCTGAAAATTTTAATTTCATAGTAGGCATACCAAAGTCGGTATATCTATTGATTGCATCAATCTATGACTAAATCTACAGTTTGGCGAATTTCGGACAAAGTATTCAAGGACCTCTCTTAGAGTATACAATCAAAAAAATGAAACCGAAAACGGTGAGTCCGCTTTGTTCTATTAAAGATAATTCAACAATCCGCAAATTTCCGCAGCTGAAATTTACATCATATAATCTGTAAATATTGGTAAACATTTTGCAACAAATTTGGTTGTTAACTTCGATTGTACTTCGCAACTAAAACTCTAAGTGAAATTTAAGTCTACGCACGAGTTAGTACTAGTAATAGTTAATACCTTTCTTTACAATATTTAATTCTTTCATTGTTTAAGCAATCTTTTTTGAAGAGGTTTTTACGTTTTATTCTAGACCTTCACTTGAAAGTTACTCACGCTGTGAAACAAAATTATTTTCATAGTCTGCCTTTGGCATTTATTCTAAAAGAGGACAGGCGGAATAAAGCAAAAACAAAAGTAATTTGAAAGAGCATATTCTATTGTGAGATAGTGTTATCACAGTATTACCCAGAATTTTTACATAATTTTTTTTTTAATAATAAAAACCTTTCTAATCGCGTGATTAGTTTTATTAACAAATGTAATAATCATACCAAAATTTTAGCATTTTAAGTTTATATTTTTGTCTTTAAAACTATTTTCAGAATTATATAGACATTCCCAACATTTAAAATTTTCTCTTTTATTATCATGTTTTTTTTTTGATCACCTAGATCTGGCGTTCCCGACCGGTGGGGCACGCCTCCTTGGGGGTACTTAGAGAATTTTATGTACTGTCTATGTTTGTCTTATTTGTGTAGGAGGTATAGGTGCCGGTTCGGAATTTTTTGATTGGGGGTACGAAGAGGGGTGAATCGATACAGTCCTTATTCATTCCTGACTCAAATTTTCATACGTACAACTTACGAAAAATTTGACTGCATTCAGTGTGCTTACAAAAAAGATATGTTTGTAAGACTATGGGGGTGAGTTCGGTCATTAGTATGGGAGGTACCAGAAGGGGTTTGTCAAATAGTTGGGTTTTCTGGGGTTTTGCCTCCTATAACAACATGAATTAATCGACCAATTTTCATTACCCCCCAAGAGTCCGTTGGAAGTTATGGGAGAAATATTAATTTTCCAAAAATAGGTCATTTTGTATGGGAGGTACTTGAAGGCGTGAACCGATATAGTCCATATTCATTCCTGACCCATATTTTCATAATCGTACAACTTACCCATAATTTGATTGAATTTAGTGTACTTGCAACAAAGTTATGTATGTAAGACTATGGGGGTGAGTTTGGCCATTTGTATGGGAGGTACCAGAATGGGAGTGTCAAATAGTTGGGTTTTCTGGGGTTTTGCCTCCTATAACAACATGAATTAATCGACCAATTTTCATTACCCCCCAAGAGTCCGTTGGAAGTTATGGGAGAAATATTAATTTTCCAAAAATAGGTCATTTTGTATATAAGCGAACATCATACGCTAAATTTGTGTGAATTCAGTTTACTTACAAATGTACGTAAAACTATAAGGGTCAATTCAGTTGTTTGTATGGGAGGTACCAGAAGAGGTGTGGCAAAGGTTTCGGTTTCAATAGGGTTTGTCGACTATTGCAAGATAAATAATCTGACCAAATTTAAATATCCACCGAAACTCTGTTTGGCACTTATGAAAGAAATATTAATTATCCAAAAATAGGTAATTCTGTATGATAGGTACCAGAAGGGGTGGGGATATTCAGCCCATTTACAATCCCATAAGTTCGTTTTAAAAAATATTAATACTGGTAATTTTTCATACCGATCCGTTAAGGTAACTCGAGTTATCCTGCTAACCAGCCAGGCAGACAGACGATATCAAATGATATATACCCTCATCGCTAAGGGTGATGGTATAAAACAGCAAAAGGAGCACATTCTAGTACCGAAAGTATTCTTAAACTGTATAGTAAATAAATCATTACCTTTATTGGTGCAATGGTCAGGCAACACAGTAAGCAGTCTTGAGTTGAAATTTAGAATCTTCGTTAAAAAATAAGTGTATTAAATCACAATAAATAACCTTGTGATGCAAGGTAAAGCTTCTGATCGGTTTAACTTGGCAAACCCAGAGTGATCCTTGCCAATTGCACTTCAAGTCTACTCACAGAGCTCCGTATTCGTAGTACTACTGCGGACGGAGTACCTCCACGTGGTGACGCCTGGAAGCGTGCCTCTGACACCCGTCAGAGCACGACTAACTGTGAGGGGCGAAACCTAAAACCCAGGCACGTCTGCTCAGAGTGAGCGGTACCCTGGTCAGCGTCTGACCCAGAATGGGCGGCTGTAATAAAATCCTGGCAGGAGGAGAAAACTGCGACGTCGTGCGCTGGGCTTGCAACCCGCCACAGACGTATAAACTATTGCAATGAAAAGAAGTAAGAAAAGAATAAAATGGACCCCCCAAAATGTTGACGACCACCGCAAACGAATTAAGGACCATGATTTAAGGATATGCACCTGGAATGTTAGAACACTGTATAGACCAGGTGCCTCTATCCAACTGGCGGAAGTCCTCGAAGAATACAAGGCTGACATAACCGCTTTACAGGAAATCCGGTGGACGGGACACGGGTGCTCGCGCATGAAGACGTGCGACATCTACTATAGTGGCCATGCGGACAAGCACGAGTTTGGATGTGGATTTGTGGTTGGCAAGAGACTGCGACACCTAGTCTCAAGGTTCAACCCGGTGTGTGAACGTATTGCCACCATAAGAGTCAAAACAAAGTTTTTCCACATAACACTTATATGTGCCCATGCTCCGACAGAAGAGAAAAGCGATGAGGACAAAGACGAGTTCTACGAGAGCCTAGAAAATGTATATGACCGTAGCCCGAGCCATGACATTAAAATTGTACTAGGCGATTTTAATGCTAAAATAGGCAGGGAAACCGCATTTGAGCCTACCATCGGAAAATTCAGTCTGCACACCGAAACGTCGAACAATGGCATCAGACTGATTGATTTCTCTGCGGCAAGAAAAATGGTAGTTTGCAGCACTAGATTTGACCATAAAAATATTCATAAGGCAACATGGTTATCTCCAGATCAATTGACAAGGAATCAGATTGATCATGTGGTAGTCGATGGAAGGCACGCATCGAGTGTTCTGGACGTACGAGTGATTAGGGGTGCGAACATTGACTCCGATCACTTCCTTACCGCAGTTAAGGTACGCACAAGGCTAAGCATGGCGAAAAACGTACGTAACCAGGCACAACGAAAGCTGGACATCGGTAAACTGCGGACCACAGAGGTAGCAAACGCCTACTCCAACCACCTAACTCAACTGCTGCGGAATGCTCCAACCCCTGACAATATAACCTCGCAGTGGCAAAATATAGCCGACTCCTTAGAACGGGCTGCGAGAAGCGTACTTGGGTACCCAAAGCCGTCTCAAGAAGATGCCTGGTACGATGATGAATGTCGCAATGCCACGAGAGAGACGGTTGCTGCATACAGGGCGAAACTGCAGCCAATGGCAACGCGAGCTGTTCGTGAACGGCACAGGGAGAAGAGACGACAGGCAACGCGTCTTTTTAGAAGGAAAAAGAAGGAGCTGAAGAAGAGGCAGGACGAGTGCACTGAGTTGCTCCGAAGTAGAGGGGAAGCCCGAAAATTCTACAAGAGAGTGAAAGCGAGAATGCGTGGAACAGGGTTGCCCTCCTGCAAGGACAGCGATGGTCAGCTAGTGACGGACCCGGATAACGTTCTGAAGATATGGAGAGATCACTTTAGAAATTTACTGGATACTGACACCACTCCAGAAGACCCCGCTCCAATCCATGACGATGGTATTAACTGTCCACCTCCGAGCCAGAGCGAGATACGTATGGCCATCTCCCGCCTTAAAAACAACAAAGCTGCTGGAGCCGATGGTCTCCCTGCTGAATTGTTTAAGGCTGGCGGGGAGGAGCTGATTAGGAGCATGCATCAGCTCATGGAGAACATCTGGCAAGAGGAGAGCATGCCCGGGGATTGGAGTCTCAGTCTGTTATGTCCCATATACAAGAAAGGAGATCGTAGTGAATGTAAGAACTACCGTGGAATAAGCCTATTATCAATTGCGTACAAGGTCCTTTCAAGCATATTGTGTGAACGTCTAAAGCCAATTGTAGAAAAACTAATTGGACCATATCAGTGCGGCTTTAGACCTGGCAAATCTACGACGGATCAAATATTCACCTTACGACAAATCCTGGAAAAAACCCATGAAAAGCAGATCGACACCTACCACCTCTTTGTCGACTACAAAGCTGCCTTCGACTCTCCGATAAGGAATAGGCTTTATGAGGCCATGTCTGAGTTTGGTATTCCTGCAAAGCTGATTCGACTTTGCAAATGTACCTTAGACAACACCAAATCCTCGGTTAAGATTGGTAAGGATCAGTCTGAACCATTCAACACGGAAAGAGGTCTCAGGCAGGGCGATAGCCTGTCCTGTACACTATTTAACATAGTTATGGAGAAGGTGATGAGAAAGGCTGGCATCAACATGTCTGGCACCATATTTCACAAAAGCCACATGCCACTAGCCTACGCCGATGATATAGATATCATTGGCCGAAATCTGCGGGATGTTACTGCAGTTTTCTCATCGCTAGAAAAGGAGTCAGCAAAAATGGGTTTAGCGGTCAACGAGGACAAAACAAAAATAATGATTTCGACGAACAAAGAGTCCTCTCGATGGGGACGCACCGTGAACGTTGACAATTATTGTTTTGAGGTAGTCGACGAATTTACCTACCTCGGATCTTCCGTCAACAAGATGAATAATGTCAGCCAAGAAATTAAACGGAGAATAGTGCTAGCCAATAGATGTTTCTACGGACTTCGGCAGCACTTTAGTAACACCACCTTCTCTCGGAATACTAAGAAACAGCTATACCAGGTGCTTATCTTACCTGTTCTGTTGTATGGTGCCGAATCATGGGTGCTTACTACAACGGACATACAAAACCTGGGAGTATTCGAGAGAAAAGTACTCCGAAAAATATATGGACCTATCTGTGTCGAAGGCCAGTTTCGCCATCGGATGAACCATGAGCTGTATGAGCTTTACCACGACATCGACGTAGCTAAAAGAGTCAGAATCCAACGACTTCGATGGCTGGGACATGTTGCCAGGATGGATGTAAATGCTCCAGCGAGAAAGGTGTTTGAAGGCGAACCTGAAGGACGGCGCAGAGCAGGGAGACCCAAACTCCGTTGGAAGGACCAAGTGGTAGGCGATGTGCCATCATCTGGTAGGACTAACTGGAGAACACACGCAGAAGACCGAAGCGTGTGGAATTCTTTATTACTTCAGGCCTCAAATTTATGAACTACGTTTCGTAAATTGTAATTGGCCACTTAAGTAAGTAAGTAAATCACAAAATACGATTTTTGTAAAATCACAACTTCCATGAATTCTAGCCATATTTTTCGAAACAGACAAAACTGCATATGTGAATAAGCTGAGAAATTTTTATTAATAAGGTGTGATTCATTTATAGGTCATTTTTTTGGTTTTTTTATGCAGATGACGCGTGAGTGGTGTTAAGCTCTTATCTAATTTGTAATAAGTATTGCTTGACAACTCCTTGTGAAAAGACGCATATCGCAACAACGTTCCCAAATTATTCTGCTTTTTATGAACTATGATCAAGATGGCATATTTCTGCGATCTGAGCCTGTGAAATAGCCTAAATAGCCTCAAAAATCTAGTGATATTTTTTTGAGTTATGTGATATATTTCTTTGGAGTTATGTGAATGCATAAGACTTAGTTTATAAGTCAGCTACGAGGCACAACGTTTCATGAATCATCTGTCAAGCCGTCAGCGTCTTTTAGTCCAGCCTGTATACTAACAATTAGACCAAAACTCCTAAGATATCTTCTTTGTGGCCTAATCGAATTCAATTTAAAACTGCATTACATTCATTCACGTAGCTATTGTAATTACAAACCCCTTATTGACTGAGCTATAACTGAGTCTCCATCCGTTGTGCAATTCTGCAACTTCATCCGCCTCTGTTATTTAATCAAACAATCCGTTGATTACATAAAGTAATTAATGAAATCTATCCGTCCATTACGGTTTTCCCTGGACCAAGTGCTAAGTGCTTTGCATAAACTACTCATTTTTACTTTGGTCTCCTTTTTGTCGAGAGAGCTTTCCACTGAAATAACCTCCTGCCCATGCAATTTCTGCTAGAATGCGCTATTGAGAAGTGCTAAAAGTGGGCGTCATAAGTTTACACCCCCCTCGGGCTGTCCTAAGAAATTTCTATCGAAATGGGAGCAAAAACATAGATTAATTTACTTTATCCTTTCAGTTCTTTCCCCCCAATCCCTTGAGTGCGTACTGCGGTATTTTTCATTAAGATTTTTGTGTCACTCCGTTATGGTTTCCTTTGACGGCTTCGTATTTCTTCGTATGATGCTTCGTGTGTTAAACCGTTTTTAGCGTTATTTAACATAATGATGTTAGTTTCCGGTCATTTACTTGTACATCCGTTTGTTGTTGTTGTTTTTTTTTTTGCCTTGCTTTCTGGCATCGACAACGTTTTATCACAATGACACAGTATCCTATATAATTTTTTTTTCGTTTCTTTTTTGTTTGTTTTTCTCTTTGTTTTATATTTTATATCTTCACTTTTATGTTGTTGCTGTTGCTAATGTTGTTGTTGGTGTCTACACTTTTTATTGAGTTCATCTGAAGATGGAGTCTTGGGCAGTTGGATGTTTGCTTCTTATGCTCTGAATCCATCTCCCATATCCTCGACAGATTTCCTTTTTAGAACGTAAACTTCTGTTCTCGCTTTGGTTGTTGCTTGATTTTTTCTTTGTGTGTGTTTATTTTTTACTCTTGTCGTTCGTTCGCTTGTTCACTCTTTTATCGTTTTCTATCTCATTTTCGTATGAAGAAAATTATGTTTAATTTGATTTTATTGTACTTTTTTTATTGGAGAAAACTTGAATGCTTGCTTCGAAAGGACAAGGAGCGGAAGGTGCCTTTAGAGTGTGTGTGTGTGTTTGTGTGTGAGAGCGTAAGAGAGGCACAGTTCAAGTGGGGGAGTGTGTCTATTGGTGCGTGTGTGTGTTGGCTGTTTAAATTGCAACCTGCTTTTAGTTATTTTTAGCAATTATCTTTAACTAACACACTCTCACAGAGCTGATGATGTCTCGAGACGTCTTGTGACCCACAGTTGATACGCACAAAAGGCCTGAAGTGTAACTTTTTATTTTTTTCATTTCTTAGATATGTTTCCATTCTATATTCTTGAGATTTTTTTATTTTATCACTGCCTTTGATGTATTTGACGTTGTTGACCATTGTGAGAAGGGGGCTGGGGAAAATAGCACAGAGAACATCAAGGTGTTAAGAGTGTGGGGGTGAGTGTGTGGTGAAAAGGTTAGTATATAGTAGAAAGTAATATTCGATTGTCTCTATATTGGTTTACAAGACCTTTTCCACAATTCTTAAGCTACTTTCTTTTTCTTTGTTTGCTATCGGAAGTTTTGAGTTCAAAAGATAACGAAACGATATTAATTTTTTCAGGTTTTTTTTTTTAATTCACAACTCATCCTTTTCATGTTTATTTTTTCTGATGCTCTAAGGATTTTGTTGCTTTAGACAATAGGAAAAGCTTCTTTACTGAAATTGTGGCCTGCTAGCCTAGATATTTTTAGTAGATGTAGGTAAAATATGGGCATTCCTTAGGAAAGTAGCACAAATTCTGTAACGTAAGCGGAATGTTGTTGTATTTGAGCTGTCGACCAACTGTTTACCCAATATGAAACTTTTTTTTTACTTTTGTCTTCTGCTCTAGTTTTTTTTATTTGCTTCTTATTATTTCTTTTTTTATTTTTGTTCCAAAGAAATCTTTTTTAATCTTGAACAAGTGTTAACGTCTTGTCCTAACGAGCTTACGGCGCGTAATAAATTTCTCAACAGCAGCTGGATTTTCTGAAGTTTGAACAACAACAGAAGCAACAACATCGAAAACAATAGGATTTTATGGTCCAAAATCTCTGTAAAGTATGCTTCAATAAATGGAAGCGTAAAAGTTGCTGCACACACACGGAGAGACACAAGAGCTCTCCAAAAATAAACCAAGAGACACAGCAAACATTTACTGTTAATCTGGAAAGTTGTCGGGTTTTTAGTACACCCATTCACAGCTGTTGTTGGTTTTACGAACGAACACTCTTCATTTATGATGCTTTCCCTTTTGACTCCTTCACTTATGCTACCACCAATCGACATTTTTACTCCAGTATTTGCACACGCTCTCTCACTCTCTTGTATACACTGTCTCTTCAAAGGATATGTAGCAGAATAGGTTGTTTGTAGTTGTCATATCGTATTTATGCTAAATAGGATCAGGGTGTGGTGAGTACATTCACTCGGCCACAGACATACACACTCACACACACACCGACATTCCTTTACTTCCACACGCTCTCATTCTCATGCACTCGGCAGGACCGAAAAAGCTTTAATTTCCTCTCAACATATTCCTATCCGCTACAGCCTCTTCTCGCCACCATACACTCTTACTCTCTCTCCTTCTCCGCCTGTCTCATCCTTAACACTCATTTACTTTGGTATACCTTTTTTGTGGTGCCTTTGCAAAAGATGTTAACGCAGGATGTTAATTTTTTCTCGTTCTCGTTTTCTTCTTTCACCAAACCGTTTTTTTTCGGGGCAATTTATTTGTTTGCTCCTTTTTTCACAATTTAATTACATTTTTTATAACAATTCTTTTACATTTGCTAATTCTATGTATATTCATAATTTTTTATATAAAAATATTTCTTATATTGCACTTTTTTGTAATTTTTTGATACAAAATCTTCAGTTATTGTGTGTGTATTTTTTGTTGGTTCTTTTTTTCTTGTAAAAATTTTGCAAACTTTTTCGCAAAACTCGCGTTCGCCTTGAAACAACCGTACACGTTAACTGTCTCCACCTGACTGAAAATCAATGCTCAGTGCAAAGAGTAATTTGGTGGCTAAATGCAAAGTTATTTTGGATGCTGTAGCGAGGGAGCAGTGCCCCCACGACATGCCACCACAGCAAAGCTTTGAGAATTTTTAGTACAAACTTTTTTGAGAGAGTTGATTTTGCTCATGTCTGACAACAAGTTTTGCAGTGCCAATGATGGGATAGTACTGCAGAAACATTTCGGTGTCATATCTAAGACAAAAGTAAGCGGTGTGAAAATAAGCAATCCGACAATATAGAATTTGAAAAATCGAAATCGTATGGGTGGCTAGATCTATGTACGCGAAACTTTGTAATTCCGATCGGTAGGCTATGTGGGAGTGGCAAAAGTTTATTTTCTACTAAAGAAATAAAATTGTATACACAAAGTCTTCTTGAGTTTGACCTGGTTAAGGAGTTACTAACCACACTTGCTGTAACCATAAGTTAGAGGCCGATGTCGCTCATTTTTCGGCCAGTTATACACATCAGTGGAATATAACCTCACACTTTGCTTTCATAATAAGCCAGGTATTGAATTTTTGTAAATAGTGTCGAATGGGCTAGACCACATCCTTGATCCGATCCCGTCTATTTTTCCTTAAATACTGATCTCAAACGAATATCATGAACAACGTTGCCCAGGTGCCACCACGAAAGTCGGCTTGAGATGCAAGATTCACTTTACATCCCCACCGGCACAAATTCTTCTTTCAACATTCTTCTTAAAATTTAGTGTGGATTTTCGTGGTGGCACCTGGGCAACGTTGTTCGTGATATTTTTTATCATGAATATCGGCTGATATTGAACGACGAACACTGATGGTTGGGCTAGCCATCCGCCTTTAGGTCGGTCCTTTACTGGCTATGAAAACACGGAAAGAAAAATTAACCAACAGAGACTCCCAAATGTTGACGACCCCCGCAAACGAATGGAGGACCATGACTTATGGATATGCACCTGGAACTTCCGTACTCTCTATAGACAAGGTGCCACTAGTCGGAAGGCCTCAAAAAATATAAGGCTGACATCACAGCCATCCACGAGATAAGATGGACAGGACAACAATTGCGACATCTATTACAGCTGCCATGCCGAAAAGCACGAATTTGAATGTGGATTTGTAGTTGGCGAGAGAATCAGACATCTTGTCTAGCGACTCAATCCTGTTAGTGCTCGAATAGCGTAACATTCCTACATTACGCTAATTTGTGCTCATGCCCCGACGGAAGATAAAGACGCTGACATTAAAGAAGCATTTTACGAGCGCCTAGAGGAAACAAACGACCACTGCCCTGGCCGCGACATTAAAATTGGTCTGGGAGACTTTAATGCAAAAATATGAAGGCAAGATGTTCTTGGTCCATCGATCGGTAAATTCAGCCTGCATACGGACACGTCAGACAAGGGGTTTATGCAAGAGGTAGTAGTAAGTGGAACCAGATTCCCGCATAAAGATATCCATAAGGCAACTTGGCTATTCTCCGATCAAAACACCAAAAATCAAATTGATCATGTGGTAATTGATGGCAGACATGCATCTAGTGTCATAGACGTGCGTATGATCGGTGGTGGTAATATTCGCTCGAATCATTACCTGGGTGCGGCCAAGGTGCGCACAAGATTGTGCAGAACGAAAAACGCACGTAATCAAACAGAAAGAAAGCTGAACATCGCAAAGCTGCAAACCCCAGAGATGGCCACAGCCTACTCCAACCAGCTCTCCCAACTACTACGACACAACGCCTCTACTTCTGACATTCCAGATACACACTTCCAGCAACTGCTGATTCCAGATGCAGAGCTCATGAAGTTATCACGCCAACTGTCGACGGCGGCTTAGATTGCCCACCACCAAGTCAAGCCGATGTAAGAAGAGCAATATCGCGGCTGAAAAAATAATAAAGCAGCCGGTGCGACGGGCTTCGGGCAGAGGTCTTCAAGTCCGGTGGTGAGCACCTGATAACAATCATGCACCAGCTCCTACGCACAGTTTGGCTTAAAGAGTGCATGCTCAACGATTGGAATCGAAGCGTATTATGTCCTGTGCTGAAAAAAGGTGATCCGTGTGTGCTCCAACTACCGCGGGATTAGCCTTTTACCCATCGCATATAAGGTACAGTCGAGTGTGCTGATCGGGCCTTATCAGTGTGGCTTTAGACCTGGTAAATCAACAACTGACCAGATATTCACACTTCGGCAAATCCTGGAAAAGAGCCAAGAGAAACAGATCGTCACGTCCTATCTTTTCGTCGACTATAAAGCTGCCTTCGATAGCCTGATACGGCAGAAATTTCTCGAAGCCATGGCTGAGTTTTGTATTCCAGCGAAGCTGATAAGCCTTAGTGGAATGACGCTGACTGACACGAAGTCTTCAGCGAAGATTTGCAAGGATTTTACGGAGCCATTCTCTACCAAACGAGGCATAAAACAAGGCGAGGGTCTATCGTGTGACCTCTTCAACACAGTGATGGAGATGATAATGAGGAAAGAAGCAGTAAAGATGAGTGGCACGATATTCAACAAAAGTCACATGCTACTTGCGTACGCTGATGACGTAGACATCATCGGTCGAAAACAGTGGGATGTGATTGCAGCATTCTCAGGTATACAGAAGGAATCAGCGAAAATGGGTCTAACGGCGAACGAGGACAAAACGAAGTTATTTGTTTCAACTAACAAAGAATCTACTCGTTTGGCAACTATAATTTCGATATGGTGGATAATTGTATCTACCTAGAGTCCGCTATCAACAAAACAAATAATGTCAGCCTCGAAATCCGTAGAAGAATCCTGATTGCTAATGATTATACTGGTTTTACCTGTCTTAATGTGAGGTTAATGAGAGATGTGGTCAGACGCATTAAGGTGCAGCGGTTGCGTTGGCTAGGTCATGTTGTACGCATGGACAAAAATGCTTCAGCTCGAAAAGTCTTCGACAATGAACTCGATGGACGGCGCAGAGAGGACGACCAAAACTCCGTTGGAAAGACTAGGTTACTGAGAACCTTACAGAGCTTGGTGTGATTAACTAGAGATAAAGCGCAGAAGATCGAGGCGCTCATAATATTTTTCTACGTGCGGTATATAGTCCAATGGGATTGCAAAGAAGTGCCAGCTGAGTAAGTGAAACAGACAGAAAGATGGAGTGCACGTACAGTGGGAGAGGTCAAACAGCTTTACTAGCGAAATTTATTTTTTAAATTCATCTAAATAAATCAATATTTTAACGAAGTTTAATTTTAACGTTGTAAAGTCATTTATCAGATATGTCGATAATTTCGTTAACGATGATGGGTCCATATATTATATGAAGTATTTTCCACTCAAATGTTGCCAGAATCATTTCATCTGCTGGGTCATTTTTCATCATGACCTAGTAGCCGCTGTACTTTAATACGTGTGGCCACGTTTAAGTCGGTATACAGCTCGTACAGCTGATGATTCATACGACGTCGATACTCTCCGTTAACGATGATACGTCGATATATTTTATGAAGTATTTTATTAAATCGCTTGCTAAGGCCGTAACAGCATTTATTGGCAAGCAGGATTCTTCTCCGGTTGACGTTATTTATATTATTCATGGCGGGTTTGAGGCAAATGAAATCATCTATCACTACGATGTTACAGTTGTCAACGTTCACGCAGTCCCTAACGAGCAGATTCTTTGTTCGTTGAAACTAATAACTTTGTTTTGTCCTCATTCACCGATAGACCTGTTTTACTAATTCCCTTTGTATACCTAAGACATCCCGTAGTTTACTGCCGACGATGTCAATATCATCGGCGTATCACTCTGGTTTAATGCAGCTTTCTTCATTATTATCTTCACTTTTCACTGAAAACTGTGCCAGTCAGGATCTTTCCGCAAAGGCGTATCAGCTTCACTGTAGTACCAGTAAATAAGCGGAGTTAGTGTAAAGAAAATGTGAATTTAAGGGAGAAAATCTTATTTCCTTGAAGAAATTTTTTTAATTATGTGGTGTTTCAATAAATTAATTCAAATATTTAGTTTCAATAAAACGCGTCTGTACTCGATTACTACTGGAAAATGTTTATTAGGATTAGTAAAGGTGTACGCTAGTTATTGTGTTGGCCAGCCATTCTCAGCTCAAATGTCTTTTATACTCCCTGATACAAATTTGGTCTTATAAAATCTAGGGTCTTGCTTGCCCCATTTACTTACTTCAACTGGTTTAGCAATCAATTTTTTGTTGTAAAAAAATTCCATCCTATAAACAACTGGTGATGTGAGACTCACATATATGACATTGCTAGCTGCACTGATGCGGCAATACATGAATTGTACTATATGCTAAACGTCTAGTGCTTTGAAATAATTAATTTCCATCTCTATTTTGAGGGCACACTGTGCTGTCGTTGTATGCCTCTCAGTGATAATATTTCTCTTCTATGTTGTGTGTTTTGTATTACACAGAGTTACCAGGTGCTGGCAAATAAAAATGTGCCAACTGACCGAAAAAGTGCAACTTAAAACTTATTTTATTTTCTTTTACATTTCAAGAAAGGTCAAAGTTTAACGACATATCGGAACATCACCTATTTAAGAAGTTTAGACTTGCCGATTTATTCGAATACTAAGAAGAGCCGTCTGGCTAAAATAAAAAGTCACTGACACCATATTCTGTAACAAAATCAGTTTTTTGACGGTTTAGGAAAATACTGACCGATGATTCCATCATCCTATAAAAATTTTTGTAGATGGAACAAAAAATTTCGGGTTGCTAATAGCCCAGATGCGTAATTTGTTTGGTGACGTATCCATTAATTCAAAAAAACAAAATCAGTGACAAAACAGCTATTCTCATTAAGCTTATGCATAGCTCATGGACTGAAATTATACCGTAATTTAAAGTTTAAAAGTGGCCAAGTATCAGCATGATGCCAAGAACACGCGTCTATTATGCGGGAGATCCCGGGTTCGATACTCGCCGGGTTCGATTTCTTTCCCTGTCAGCCCCTCGATGTTGTCGACAGCAACTTACAGTCGAGTGAGGGTATAGACTAACATATACCCTCATCCTCAGCAAAAACATAAAATTTGCTGAACAAAATAGAGAATAGTGGCACTATCACGTTGGGTGCATTAATATTATTACTTGATTTCTAAAGTGGGCAGAATGGTACATTTGAATGGGAGATACCAGAAGGGGCGTGACGATATAGCCCATTTCCAATACCGTAACCTATGCAAAATTTCAAAACAATTGGTTACGTCTTTCGAAAGTTATCGTGAGTACCAGCCGGACAAACAGACAGGCAGACAGACGACTTCAAAATTTAAGAATTGAATTTGGTTCAAAAAAACATAGGGTGTAAAGTGAGTCGTTCTATATGTTACACTTTTGGGTCGTATCAAATGATATAAACCATCCTACCCGTAGGTTGAGTGTATAATTATTTCTTTTCCCAAAAAGTGCTAATGCCCGTTTTTCCAATACATATGCTGTGGCAACCCTGATTTTAACTAAGCTTTTATTGTTTACCATTTGTCGTGCATCTAGCACATTAACTTCCACAACTAGCCTCTCTGCCACCATAGCAAAAGCAACTCACACATCGTCGTTGAAGTACGAGAGTTCCTTACTCTCACATTTTTTCAAAGCATATGATGTATTTGATTTGATTAACAAATATGTTGCATCCACATAATTTCGAATGATGTCTGGTCGCGGATGTGTGTGTGTGCGTGTGTGGCAGCTACGTGTGTACGAAAGCTTCCCCACGTGAATTTGCGATGTTACCTGTACGCGAACAGGCCAAAACATTGACGGCTTGCTGCTTTGTCACATTATCATTACATATTCTTAATTGGCATTTAATTAGCTTAGGTATTAGCTAAACGACGTGCGAAATGTTTCAAGCTTTTTCGCATTTAGCAATTCGTTTGGGATTCGTGTTAGCCGAATACAAATATTTACTAAGCGACGCGACACGATGAATCCTTGTTAGTTTTTGTTGTTATGCTAACAAAAGGCCAACAACTGTTTTTACGAATAGGTACATAGTATGTACGTAATATAACGTCTCGCTGAAACATTTAGTTACCAAAAAAATTTAATAAATATTTTTGTTTTCTTTCTCATTCCATTCCGTTCTTGACCTCAAAATGAATGAGTTCGTTACGTTGATGGATGTATCTCCAGGCGCCCATTTTTTCATTATCTTTAATATTCCAGGGAATTCAAAGTCGAAATTTCCATACTTTTCTCATAAGTCTTTAGGGCTGATAATTTAATGACCAGTGAAGCGAGAAACTTTGTACTCAACATTAGTCCGTTATGACGGAAATGTGTCTGGCAAAGCAGAGACTGGGTCAAAAGTTCGCGTTTATGTTGTGCTGGTTCACTAAAAGTTCAGCATGTAAACAAATTTAAAGTGCTGGCTAAATATTGTTTTTCTAACGGTTATGTGGATTAAGTACAATGGGATACCTCATAGTACAGTTTTTAATCTGCATAGTGACAGAAAAAAGTCTAATGTTTTTTAAATATACCTACATACAGAGATTATCTGTGCCATTACATAACTAGTATGGTTGCCCAAATAATTTTTGAGACACATAACATCGCCCACATGAAATAAGTCCCACTGAAAATTCCCATCAAAATTAGTTCCACAAAAAAACTGTTTTAAAGTAAAGCGGGAAGTAAATCACTGTTGATAACAGGTGCTAGACGAAGACGTATTAAACCTAAAGAGCCTGCCGTACCATGCACTATCCATAGCGGCTAAAAGTGCGGTAAGATTACGAAAAGCTGGCCTCTGGCGGCAATCGGACTCGGGTCATGTATCGATACACAGCGGAATGGACTATATGGTTTTAAAAATGGATTTGTCATCATGCTCAGAGATAGTGATCCCTAATAGAGAGGACTGAAAAACTTCCCTACTGTTCAGGGGGCTGCTTATGTGGATAGTCA
The DNA here is from genome assembly GCA_964034835.1 of Muscina levida. Lineage (NCBI taxonomy): Eukaryota > Metazoa > Arthropoda > Insecta > Diptera > Muscidae > Muscina > Muscina levida. Next base: position 63,956,181 of record OZ035880.1, on the reverse strand, counting down.
AGCAGCTTGAAAGACTTTGGCATCAAATGTTATAAAGTCAAGACTGGTGCAGAATGACAATTTTAACACTGTCAGAAAATAGTGTTCGACTCTGCTAGGTCCCCAGACACAGTGACTAGGGAACAAGATGGCGGATGAATTGGAGCGTAAGGTTTGATCCCTGGGCCCAGCCAATCGGACAAATTAGTGACACCGCCAATGTGTACCATATACGGAATTTGGAACTGTCACATCGAACGGTTGGCAAATGCATCCACGGTATATTTGGACAAAACTGGTAGCATGACGAACCAGATCACTCTTGGAGCTGGATAGAAAGGCTGTCAGACGACTAATATACATTGTTACAGGATATTGTGACGTTAGGGTCTTTACATCGAACTGGAAGACAACACAGTACTGTAGACTGTGTGACGATAAGAAGGAAAATTACACTATTGTGGAAAGTACTTTTTTGAAAATCCCAATAAACTAACGTCATGCAACATGGGAAATCGAATGAAATTCACAAATGGTTTAAGATGGCTTAAAGGCAGAAGACCACAGTGTCCCCATGTACTCTCAGTACTTTATCTATGTAAAATGCAGGAGAAAACTCTCCGGAATTCATTGAACATTTCATAGTCCTTCCTTCTCTCGTACTATATTTTTAAAAATTAATTAACAATACTGTACTCTATTTCTTCTAATTTCTTTACTTTACTTCAAATAGCTCAGTTACAATGGACAATAACGGTAACCGAGTCTTACGAATATGTCATTAATTCGTCGTCAAACTTACCTAACCTAAGCGATCACAAATTTTATTGCTGACGTTAATGACCTATTCATAGTCACTCACAAAGATGATGACAAATTCATCATCAGATCCCTTTAAATTGGCGCTTTCTGGTACATCATAAGCTATATAATAGGGTGGTCGTAAAAATTGATATTGGATTTTTGTCGGTGTCACGATCGCGTTTTATTTATTAATAATATTAATCGATTTCTAAAGTGGAGGGTACCTGATGGTTGTGGGAGGTAACAGAAGGGTGTGGTTAGACTTTTACTAAATACTGAATTTGGGCACGATCGTGTTAGGTTTATTGGAATTATTACTTCATCTCTAAAGTGGGCGGAAAGGTACATTTGTATGGGAGGTACCAGAAGGGGCGTGGCTAGGCTTCAAATTTTTTTTCCAAAACTCTATCCTGTTATAGCTTTTTGGTTGTGTCTTTCGAACATGGCTTAAAAAGTCATGAGGCGAATTTGGTTCAAAGTAACCTAGGGCCTAAAGTGACTCCTTTTATGTGTTACACTTTTGGGTCGTATCATACCCGTATATCCGTACCGTAGGATGAGGGTATAAGTAAAGAAGTTGTGTGAAAATCGGCCCAAGGACACGCTCATCTCCCATATATCCTGAAATAAAAAAAACTTACATTTTTCAAAATTGTTGTTTGTATTGAGCTTAATTTTGCTCAATTTGTCTCTGATATATTTCTGACAACTTTGTTGAATTATATCAAATTATCTCGAAGGACACGCTCACCTCTCATATATCCTGAAATAGAAAATACTAACAGCTGTTGTTAGTATTGAACCAAATGTATTTTAAAGAATTTGTGCTCTGCTCCACAAACTATAGATTACTTAATCTTTATCATCACCTTCCGAGATTTTTCGTTTTCTTCGTGTCATTGCAAATCATTTTGAGGAGAAATTGTTCCAACGAGATGGCGTAACATGTCATCCAGCGCGTGACACCATCGCATTAGAGCTGTGAATTGGCCACCTCGTTCGTGTAATTTGACACCTTTGAACTACTTTTTTCAGGAATAATTTTTGGCTTTGTATTAAAACATTCCGTCTTGTCTGGTCAGTGACATTTTGTAGGTTTTAGATTTAAACTTTTTTAGATTTAGTGGCTACTTCGGGGCTGTTGCGGTGCTTGTTGTGGATTATTCACCTTCCCCACCAACTTAGACCCCTTATTATATGAAGTTGGGAAAAAAAAATTCTAATTCTTATTGTGCGCACTTGAACACGTACACGTTAGCTAAATTTTATCAAATTCGTAGAGATGATCCAACATTTTTGTAATCGCTTCACATGGAATTACTCTACTGTTATTAAAAGAAATTTTCTTGTTGTACGGGATATCAATTAAAAATCATAATACAAATATACTATATTCCATGACATGAGTACTTCCCATTCCATGTCCATGAGACTAATTCAAGATAAAATGGCATCTTCCAAGCTATGAAACACAAAAGCATCCAAATATACCACCATAAATTGCACTCATTCTGAAAGTTTAGGACAGGTCGTGTTCAGCATAGCCCACTTTGGTCCTAGTGTAGCTCCCGTTGCAACAACATTTTAAATTTTCCCACCAGTTACTCCTACACTATTCGGTCAACGTCACTCTCAAGTGATTTCGTTGCTCCGACTAGGGTGTTCAAAACAGAAACCGAAAAACCGTATGCCGGTTTTTGCAAAAATGCCATTTTCGAATAACCGGTTTAACCGAGTTTTTTCCTTCGGGTACTCGGTTTTTTTAAATTGCTTTGTTATTGAAAAAGTATGTAGTGTCAAACAAAACATACTGAACAAGTTTGTAATAATAATGAACATTGCTGATTAAAAACTTCAAATACGTAAATGTAACCCTGAGATATTATGATCGGGAAATACAAAATCACGAGCTTTTTAATCTTGGATTGGAACAATAAAAACATGCCGGAACTACAACCCACATTAAAAATTTGGTAGACAATAAACTTAAAGAATTTTTTTTTCACAAAGACATAGTGGTTTCCACACATGATAGAGCAGCGACAATGAAGAAATATGGGGCTTATATACTACCGGAATTCCAATTGTGCTTAAATAATGCGATATATCTTTGCGTTGTGAACGTTATTTATGGTCAAAAAAGTGGATCAACAAGTCGAAGTGGGTCTTGCCGACGATGATGAATGCGGTGAATTAGAGGAAGTCGAAAAATCATACGAGCTCATAAAAAACGTGTATCTAATTAACAAGTCGAGCGAAAAACGAAGAAAATTGCAGAGCTATGTTTTCCAGGAGCACAATATAGAACTTAGACTCATTATCGATTGGAAACACCGGTGGAGCTCCTTATCTGCAATGATTGAAGAGTTTCTAAGAATTTACCCATGTGCCAACCATTTTGGATTTAGGGAAAACTCCATTCAGCCCAAAAGAAATAACAATTTTGTGAGATTTCAGCGCTTCAGCCTTTAGCGCTCGCAATTAAAAGATTATCAAATGATTCAGCGACTCTAATCGACGTTGAAGGAGTATATGTGTTTATCCTCGTACTGAAACAGCTCAAAATTATGGCTCCGCATATGCTCGGGAGCTGCGAGACAAAATTATAGCAAGATTAAAGGAAAGAAGAATAAAATCATTGAATACCCCAATTATATATCTTACCCCCGGAAAAAATCCTACAAGCTCATTCTGTGTAAAGTATTCTAAAAAGGCGGAAACGATGGAGAAAGCGAACAAACTTTTTAAAAGACTTTATCCTGCAATTTCCCCAACAAAGGCAGAGTCTAATAACAGTTCAGATTGTGAGACTGAGGATTCCCCTAATGGTAGTCTTTGCAACAATTAAAATTTATTAAAAAGTAAAAACACAAAATAAAACAACCCATTTTTTGTAAATAAATGCATTTTTTTAAACCAAATTATTATTATTTTAATTTTTAACTTTTTAGGAAAAAACCGGTTTAACCGGTTTTCTTTTAAAAGATGTATTCGAAATCCGATTTTTCTAAAAAATCAATTTTTCGAACCTCGGAAACCGGGTTTTTAAAAAAAGGAGGTATTTGATCACTCTAGCTCCGACTAAGGCACGGATGTTCCGCAGATCGCCTAATGATAGAAATGTATTGTCCACAAGTGTCCGACGACCAAACTTTCTATATCTCAGGTCACCAAAGGAGCGCAGTGACATAGAATATGCCCAGTGATCTGCTGTTCTTCTTCATCGGTGAAGATGATGAAGTTTTAATGTCTTCTTAGCGTACTATCCAACCGGCCCCTTGCCAATGCATCAGCTCTTTGGTGACCATATATGTCCTCATGTCCTGAAACCCATGAAAGGGTATATATCGCTATCTTATTAAGAGACTACCGAAATTCTCGAACATTACTTGAAGTAGTGTACCCTAAGGTGGGTCGTACTTCATACAAATAAAAAAAATTTTGCCGGTCACCCCCTAGAATGAAAGATAATTTAAAAACGAATTCAAAAAAAATTTTAATTTTTTTTGCCACGCTCCTTGACCCCGCGCATTGGGGTTTTTGTTTCCTGTGTCTCCACTTATGTCCGATCGTAATGTTGACATATCAATGTTCTTGGACTAACAACAGCTACATTTTCTTCTCTGATCACCTTTGACTCCGACGTCAAGTTCTAGAAGTTTCTACCGGAATCTCGGTTTTTACCCCCCTAAGTCAAATTTTGTTCGTAACGATAAAAAAGTTTTTTAAATTCCATGATATTTTCTCTTTTACTGTATATATTTTTATTCATAAACAAAAAAGTTACAGAGGTTTTAAAAACAAAATACGACCATGCCAACATTTGTAAATAATGAGCTTTGGCCTTTAGCGACGTCAAATTGATTTTTTTAAACCTCTGTAACTTTTTTGTTTCCGGTAGAAACTTCTAGAACTTGACGTCGGAGTCAAAAGTGATCAGAGAAGAAAATGTAGCTCTTGTCAGTCTAAGAACCTTGATATGTCACACATTACGATCGGACTATAAATGGAGACACAGGAAACAAAAAACCCAATGCGCGGGGTCAAGGGGCGTGGCAAAAAAAATTAAATTTTTTTTTGAATTCGTTTTTAAATTATCTTTCATTCTAGGGGGTGACCGGCACAACTTTTTTTTATCGACCCAGCCTAGTGTACCCTTTATACCAGTGATCTAACAGTAGGTATATGAATATTGCCGCCCAATATCACCCAATACGGAATTTTCTCTACGGCTCTTCTAATGGTCGCTATTTCTGCCTCTACTATGCTACATTGATCCGGTAGCCTTATAGCCTCATTATCATTTTAGTATTATCATCATTATATTATTTTATGGAGAATTTTTGTGTTTAGGGGCTGAGGATAGCCGATCGTACATTTTACTCCTCTGGAGACACCATGTGAGCAGCAGGAGCTGATTTAATATAAAAATTATAAAAATAAAAAAAGGTTGAAGGAATATTGACTCCTCTAGGGGCGATTCAGGGCAGTCAGAGCGGTCGGAACAAATTTTATAAAAAAAACTATTTCTGTATGGGAGCCCCCTTAGGCGGTGAAGATGGGGAGAAGGTATGTTTAGGAAAAATGTTAGACGGAAAAAATGACTGGGGTCGGTCATACATTTGAACCCTCTAGGGGCGATTCCGGCGCAGTTGTGGGCCTTGTTGTAGATTTTTCCCCAATACGAAAAGTGTCTCGTTAAAAACCGACGCTTGTTCGAGGGAAAAAAAGGACCTATTCTTATGTACATTCATTTACTTACTTAGCATATGAACAGACACAATTTGAAACCTTGATTTACAACAATTATATCTTTAACCACACACCAGTAGAATCGACAATGTCAAGTGTATTAGCATCACCATTACGCCGTCACTAATCCTTACTTAACAAAGAGTGAACAGCAACTATACTGTGCTAATTGCAAATACGAATATCATTTTTCAAATATTTACAAATCCTTTTAAGCAGTTACTTCGTTTACTTATCATATTTTGTTTACCATAACGAAATATGTCATTCAATACCCAAACTACCATACGCGATATTACGAGTATCCATTTATGGGTGCCGCACACATACACACATGCAGGAATAAAAATGAAAGGACATCCTTTTGTCTTTTGGGAAAATAACAAAAACATTGAGTAAATGCCAAATTATTGAAAGCTTAAATGGCAGAAAATATATATAACTACAATATGAGGCCAAAAATATATAAAGCAAGAGGTTATTATGGGACATAAGAAAGTGAATGAGGAGATAAATTGGCTAGATGATGAGTAGCTAAATAAACTAAAAGCAACAATTACTTGACATATTGGAGAAAAAGAGTATAACTAAACAAAATTTCCAAGCGTACGACAGTACTGCGAGTGGTAAGGGACATAAGCAGCGACTGAAATGTAAATATTTGTTAATTAAAGGCACCTGAAGAATTCGAAGAAAAATTTTCAATTGGCAACTTTTATGTTCAATGACTTTTAAGTTTTCTCAAGTGAACCAGAAAACTAATTCGAATCAGTTTTTTATATACTATTATTAGAAGTTACATCTGCTAATTGAATTTACTTAGAAAATCCCTCAATCCAAGCCGATTTCCGAAATTTGCTTGAAATATTTACTTTGAACCTAACGCAGGATCTGTAAACGAATCACACTTAATATACTATAAAGGTATACATCGATATTAACCACTTGGTGTCATGTACAACACTACAATTAACTTTAATGAAACAGCTGCATGATTGTTTCATATTATAGTTAAGTTTTCTACCATAACTGCCATATGATTTCAATTTGTCGTTTAAATGGCCACTCTCCCAGGCCTTGGGCCATTTGCTTTCCGTCCCTGGTCCACATTTGTCCGCATACTACACAACAGCTTTGACACACAAGACAAAAGATGACCGCTCAGTGTCAAAGTAATGTTATTAAATCATTTTTAGAACTTTGGTAGGTGGTATAACACAATACAAGTGGCAGCGACCGGAAAGGAAGTTGTGTTGTAGTCGATGACGTTAAAGGGGATGAATATGGCGTTGGTAAGTGGGTGGTTTTGGGCCACAAACAAAATTGTGGCTAAGTAATGGTTTCAAATCTCCAGTTAAAGGACCATATATCAATTTTATGAGAATTTGAGTGTCTTCTATTAAATGAAATGGAAAATCTAGAACAATAGACACAGCCAAGTCTATTAGGGAACACGGAAAGCGCACAACACACAAGTTGGTAAATATTATTTTCATCTAAGGCAAAAACAAAAAACATATAGGGAAAAGGATGGCGGTCTATGCGGTTTAGTGTGAGTCATGGCTGTTATTGTTGCGAAGTACTTTTAAGATTTATGGATTATTAAAGTCTTGCATTACTCAGTTCTCGGGTTACCACTTTCCTACTCACTCATATAGTGACCAGCACCGGGCAAATATGAAATTTTGCCAAATCGATCTCTAATTTTACTGCATTGGTATCTCTAATTATTAATAATTTCTCTGCCTGCCTGGATGTAATTTAAGAATATTAATAAAAATACGGTTATGAATGGTTGCCATCATCATCGTTGGCGCCGATTGTGCTTTATTATTTGTTTACTCTTCTGGTATTTACGGTTATAAATTATATGGGGGTCAATAACATCGTGAATTGGATTGCGTATGGGGGATGGTATTCCTCTACCATAAATTTCTTTGGCAATAAATATATTAACTATAATATGTTGCTGCTGCTTTGCTACACACATACACATTGCCGTGGCATCGTTTGCTTTGTAAGGAACCCAACAAATTTCCGGTGACTACAATTTCCGCTATGAATGTTGATGTATTGTGTCTATAAGAAAAGGATAATGGGAATATAAGAAGTATTAACTATATACATTTGGCTATTAATACGTATATTGCCGGAATTTCGCTGTACAATAGATCAATTGTATTATGGGGTGTGGATAATATAGCAATATATAACACTAAACTTCAGATATGTTGTTATTATACAATCTTAACTACTGTAATGCTAAAATGTACGGTATTCATTTATCCATCTTTGACATAAGACCTCTATAAGCCACAAAGGGTCCCTCATAATGATAAATTGCAGCCAAACCCTTTGACATGAACTTGCTTTAAGTTATGGACATAATTTTTAAAACCATTACTTGCTAGGATTAGCGAAAAAGGATTTTCTGTACGAACTCTCCACCCCAAATGGCTATTACGCAAGGGACATTTCCTTAACAATACATAGCGAAATGTCATTAAGCACACACCATTAATTCTGCTGAATCGTGTAAATTTCAGGACCACCTTCGTCTTCTTCAGCCCTGCTGAGAAATTTAATTGATTTTTGGTCAACTTTGCCATATACAGTGTAGTTAAGTGAACGAATCGGGAAAATGTTTTTCATGCAAATTGAGTTGTTTTTGACGAAAAAGGTTTAAAGCAAAAATATTTAATAACAGGCATATAATTTGGTTACTTCACTCACGTTTTCGTACAATTTTGTACGTTTGGTTGTAACTGGGATAGGTTTTAAATAGTAAATATTTTTTTACGCCGGACTATCAATTTTGTTACTGTGAATATCGCGATATGAGAGATATTTTGATAAGCACCGTATAGTCGTAGAATTAGAAAATTGTACGGTACTAACATATGGAATGATAGAAATATTTTATAAGTTTCCTCAACAACATATCCGCCTTATTCATCTTCTTCTTATTTGGTAGTAGCAACAGAAATTCAGGGACCGGCTGTGGCATAGTGCATAGAACACGCAACTACCATGCGGGAGATCGCAGGTTCAAACCTGGCTCCAGTCATCTTAAAAAAATTGTTTCTTTCATTGTCGGCTCCCCTCGAATGTTGTTGACAGCAACTTCGCAGTATTAAGTGTCGAGTCAATCGGTGTGTCTAGTAAGAGCTTCTTAAAACAGTGACGTTCGCATTCGTCGATAAACAAGTATTTGCCGTTAGATGTGAATCTAAAAATTGAAAGCGTGTTAATTCACAACAACGCGGGAAGCTATCCCATACCTCATTCATGAGGTGCAAAGGGAAATTAAAAAAAAAAAACAGAAATTCATCCATCAGAAGTCGCACGTAGAAGAGAATACCAAACGATTCGGTCTTTTGCGCTCCGTAGATAGTTTGTCACACCAAGCTTAAATAACAGCTCTTTCATCTGGTTCATCCAACAAAGTATTTGTCGACACCTCCTGCGAAGCCCATCGAGTTTATTGCCGAAGACTTTTCGAGCGAAGCATTATCATCCACTCGTTTAACCTGTCCAATCCAGCGCATTCGGTATATTTGAACGCGCATGACTACGACGATATCGTTATACAACTCGTACTCGCTTCTATCGATAATGCGTCTAAATTATTTTCGAATTACTTTTTTCACGAAATTGATCCGTTTGTGTTTCTACCCAAGAGTAAGCCAGGGAGAATCAGTGGCTGAAAGAGTTGGATCTTTGTTCGCCAAGCACCTTGCCATTAATTCGTTTGCTTAGCGCATAGTAGAAGCGATTTGCGATCAACACCCATTTCTTAATTTTCCGGCTGACATTATTATTTTTGTTTACTGCGGTGCCAAGACAGACAAAATCATCTAAGTTATGGTAGTCAATGTTTATGTGTCCCAAACGAGTACACTTTTTGTAACAAATAACTTGGTTTTGTCCTCATTTGTCACCGGCCCACTTTCGCGAACAGCTTCTTAATACTTGAAAAGGCCGCAGTAATATTCCTTCGTCCTCAGCCAATCATATTATCTATGTCATCGGCAGCTTGTGACTTTTATAAGAAATGGTACATGTCGTGTATATTGCTTTGATGTTTTTAAGCCCTGCAATTTCGTTTTGGCTCGGTTGTGCACAAAGAGCAAGTAAAGAAAAGAGAAAGAGCAGAGTAGCAGAGTTTTTCCTCCAAATACACTTGTCAAAATATTTCGTCTTGATGAGGATAGTGGCTATTCGGTCGTTTACATGGTTAAACCGCGAGACCAGATGTCGAAGTCTCTTGCTGACTATGAATCCACATCCAAATTCGTGTCTATCTACATGGAAGCTGTAAAAGATATCACAATTCTTTCTTCGTGTGCTTGCCTGTACTGTCCATCGCATTTGTTGTCGAGAACATCCACATGGATAGAAGCACCATCTCTGTAGAGATTTCGGACATTCTTGGTCCATTATCTTGTAATAGTTGACAAACCCTTAGAAAACCGAAACCTTTGTCCCACCCCTTCTGGTATCTCCCATACAAATGACCGAATTGACCCTCATAGTTTTACATACATATCTTTTGTAAGTACACTAAATGTAGTAAAATTTTGCTTACGATGCAAGGTTATAAAATCTTGACTGAATAATGAATAAAGACTATATCGGATGACCCCTTCTGGTACCTCCCATACCAAATGACCTATTTTTGGAAATTTAATTTGTCTCTCATGTCTTCCAAAAGAGCACCTGGGGGATAATAAAATTTGGTCAGTGTATTTATCTTGTGATATGAGGCAAATCCTCAGAAATCATAACTATATGACACACCCCTTCTGGTACATCCTATATAAATAACAGAAATTATTCCTTTTACATGCATACCTTTCTTGTATGTACACATATTTTAGTAAAATTTTGACAAAGTTAGCGTTTATTGAACGTTGAGTTACGAAAAAAATATTGGTTAATTTCAATAACTCAAGACTTAAACAATATCATATATTGAGTGATGGTATTTATCAGTCAGTTTAGCTAACTGATATTTTTGAACTGCATTTTTCCCAATTTAAGTCTGCAAATGCTTATTTTATAGTGTCAGCAATTTTATTCGTTTTTCGCGTTACTTTCTTTAAGTATAGTTCTGTAAAATGAGGACATGACCGTCAGAAGCTATTTTGGTCCTAACTCCATGTTTGGGGGTATTTTGATTTTTGTTTTTATCTCTATTTAAGTTATTCTTTAACTGACCAGCAGTATGAATAATAAAAAGATATCAAGGAATGGCTTGATTCTTAGATAGCCATAAAAGGTAAACAGTTTTACCGTGACGATATTAGAGCTCAACCAGAAAGATGCGAAAAAGAAATAGTTGGCGACGTGGAATGCTTTGACTGATTCATTTGTAACAATTTTTCTCGCAATAAAATTAATTTTCATAAAAAAAGACAAGAACTATTTTCTGCACCTTATATATAGTAGTACAAAAACTTTTTATTAGCAAAAAAATAAAAATTGGAGAAATTGTAGTTGAGCCAGAGTAAGCTAAATCAGACTCATCAATTCATCAAAATTTTTTTAAGTTTACTATCATTATGCTAAAATTCATTAAGCTTTGTGCACATTTCCAAACAATTATCCCCACTTAGGTCTTCGATAAAGAACAACACGTTTGGAGCCGGATATCTAATATTTTACAATTCCTTCTAAAATTCAATCACCCTGGGATTAGTAGGCGAAATAAACATAAGTCATTCATCGTTCTTGGCACTTCCACTGCGCTGATTCAATGAAGATATTTATTTGTCTGTAATTTGAATTGAACAAAAATTGTATTGAACACATTTTGTTTTTTTTTTTTTTTTGATATGACAATCGCGGCAAAGTTTGCTTTAACAAACGACAATTACGGAACTTTTGGGAGAACATCCCACCATAGCGATGTCACACGAAAAGGAGCGAAGGGAAAATACGATTATTGTAAATGTGTTCTAAGGAAAATCAACATCAAATACACGAGACAAGGTACTTGAAAATAAACGATTTGAAGCAACAGTGAAAAAGTTCATTGTTATAAAGGCAACCATCCCCCAATTGGGGGTTGGTAAAGCTCTTTAAGAAATTTAAAAAATAAAAAGTTCTTGTAGCTGGGAGTCTCAACGACATCATTGTCATCAGCGGCACATCAACATCATCATCAGCACCAGCACGCTGAGTATCTTTACCACCCCAACAATTTAAACTGACACCTTTTGTGTGGGGACGACCCACGATACAGTTTTTTGGGCAACCACCCTTCCACTTCAATCTCCAACTTTGCAATACTCATAACAATTTACATACTAGTATTTGTCCTCCACCCTCTGATATCCAAGAGCGTCTGCTTTGGCCATATTTACATCTTTAGTTTTCATATTTCGTTTTACATTCATTACAAATAGAGAAGCTGACATTTTCCTCAATATGTATTCGAAACAAACCACCACCGCGCACAGATTTGATATTACTTATTTTTGGGAAAATCGGAAGTTGTCAGCTACTATGGAACGGAAGTTACCGTTGCCACTGATGTACAGTGGAAAGACTAGCCGCAGTTAGACACCGAAATCTGTCGGAAATATATGGATTTCTAATGATTCAATTTGTTATCGTTAACTAATTTGAAGCGTTTCTCATTGCACTTATAAGTTTTGGACGGTTTCCGCATTTTGCTTCGATAACGTTCTCAACTTAGACGAATTAATTATCTGATGTTACGCCAAAGAAGAAATAAAATTCTCGCCATTAAGTTAACTTTTCATCGATATCTGGTGACAATTAGGAATATAACGGTTTGCATCTTAACTAACAGTACAAAAAAAGTATATGCATCATAAAAAATATAATGTTGTCGACCCCCGCAAACATAATAAGGACCATGATTTAAGGATATGCACCTGGAACGTCCGGCCTCCCTATAGAAAATGTGCCACTATCTGACTGGCGGATGTCCTCAAATATTATAAGGCTGACATCACCGCCATCCAGGAGATGAGATGGACAAAACAATGATAATCGCGACGTATAAATTGCGCCATCTATTACAGCTGCCATGTCGAAAAGCACGAATTTGGATGTGGATTTTATAGTTGGCGAGAGACTCTGACATCTTGACTCGCGGTTCAATTGTTCCGGGAGACTTTAATCCAAAACTAGGAAGGGAAGATGTACTTGGTCCATCGATCGGTAAATTCAGACTGTTTACCGACACGTCAGATAACGGATTCAGGCTGGTAAGCTTCGCAGTGGGAAGGAACATGGTAGTGAGTGGAACCAGATTCCAACACAAATATATTCACAAGGCAACGTGGATATCCCCCGATCAACATATTGCGCATACCATGGTAACCGACGCAACAACCGTGCTAGAAACGGCGCTTAGACGAATCCACATACGATCAAGAATGCTGCATAGCGTCTGAGGAACAGGATTCTGTTTAAAGGGCAACGCTACAGCCATTTGTAACCTGGACTGTTATGGAACGGCACAAGGAAACAGTAAAACAGGCGAGACAGCTATTTAAGCGATGAAGGAACGGGAGAACGAGGATACAAAACGATAAAAGGATAGAGGCGAGGACCGAAAATTTTACCAGAAAATAAAATCAAAAGGCTACGGTAATGGGCTCCCCTCCTGTAAGGACAAGGAAGGAAATCTGATTACAGATACGCAGAGTGTGCTGCATATATGGAGATAACACTTCCAGGAGCTGCTGGTTCCAGAGAGCAGCGCACTTGGAGGTATCAGGCCAATTGTCGACGAAGGCTTATATTGCCCTCCACCAAGTAAAGCCGAGGTAAGGGTAAGCAATATCGCGGCTGAAAAATAATAAAGCAGCCGGTGCCGACGGACTTCCGGTAGAGCTCTTCAAGTCCAGTGGCGGGGAGCTGATAACGAGCATGCACCAGCTCCTACGCACGGTTTGGCCTAAAAAGTGCCTGCCTGACGATTGGAATTCAACATCAGTCATCGCGTACGCAGATAACGTAGACATCATCAGTGTAAAACTGCGGGATGTGACGTTTGGCCTCCACCATCAACCGTATTTTCCAAAAACGAACGACAGGATAAAGGCATTATGCACTTAATGCGGAAAAATGCTGGATCATTTAAAACGGATACATCCTGATCCTCTGACTGCAGATAAACCTTCTGTCCCAACGAAGTTGGATTTGTTTTTAACGAGTGTTTCTAAGCGTAAGGCAGAATTAGACAATTATGTGTTGCACATGATTGCATTAGACGTACAACCGTTCCATTCCATGGACGCCCAAAGCAAATGAACTATTTGAATATAACTTGCCGGCTATCTGACCATAACTTGCCGCATGCCAAGGTAAATTCAGCCCTTTTGACAACAACGACCTTTTTAACTGACTCAGTTTGCAGACAGACTCAATTTGCGTGCTTCTAAAAGAGTGGCGATGCAAAAGTGGTATCTATAGTAACCGACAACGAAAGTACTATGGGTAACCTATACTAGTTTTTAGAGATAAAACATTTTCCATGTTTTGCACTCACCATCAACTTGCCAATTCAAGATGTGGTAAAACTAAATATCGCGACCTAAAGTTGTAAAGGTTGTAAGTCCACTTTTTGCTTAAATGTATTTTTTGATGTAGAACGCAAGATAAATTGAAAACGCACTGGCTTAAAAAAAAAAACACCAAAAATATACGCGTTGTCACCTTTTATAACTGTATAGAAAATGTCCCTATAACATATACAAACAAAGCGAAAAAGTTGTAAGTCCAGCATTTTTATATTAATCATTTTCATTAATCAACATTCAATGAACGCTTACCTTTGCAAAGTTTGTCTGAATTCAGTGTACATTAGTGTGGGTCGAAAAAAAAGTTGTAGCGGACACCCCCTACGTTTAAAGATTATCTCAAGACAATTTGGGGACAATAATTTTTTTAATCCCTGCACCCTACGTACGGCCCAAATAGGTTTTATTGCATAGCTTCGTTGTTTGGTGTCCTATCGAAATAAGAAGTATACCGTTGTTCATGTTTTGTCAATAGCTCTATTTTTGTCTTTGGTCACTTTTGACTCCGAAGTCAATTTTGACCATTGACCCCATCTACTTATTTTCCTATATCCACATGAAGCCCATTTCTCATAACGATCGTAAAGACTCCTAAAAATAATTAACATTTTGCTTTTAATTTATTTAATTTTATTCACAAACAAAAAAGTTATAGAGGTTTAAATAAATTTTAGTCACCCTACTTTACTTAAAATTAAATTTTTAGCTGTGTTCTTATTTAGCGTCCTACCGAATCGAAACGTATACCGTTGTTCATGTTTTCTCAAAGGCTTTTTTCGCCTTTTGCACAACTTAAATTCCGACGTCAATTTTGACACAGCTTTTCATGCACTTTTACTTCTCTAAGAAGAAATTGAAAACATTTCCTTTGTGATTGTTAAATTCAACGATTAACGATACAAGTATGTATTTTATCAGTTTGAATAGCTTGAGATGAGATAATTATTTGTAACAAAAATCATTAGGCGAAATAATTTTAGCATAATAAGAGTAATAAGAAAAAAAATAATCATTTTCAAATGTTAAATATGTATGAAAAAGATTATGACAAATCTTGGGGAGAATCCAGTTTACTGTATTGCTGACGACTCTTGATTTTGGCAAATATATAACCCAGCCGTCTTTCGTCTGTAAAATGGCCGGCGGCTTCATTAACAACTCTTACAAATCGCTCGGTATTTTGAGAATGACATGGAAATTCTAAAGAGAAAATAGGAACACGAGATATTTCTAATGGTATTTTTTATATTACCTGGTATTTCAATGATACTTTCAGTCGAATATTGGTACTGCACTAACTCCTCATCTGAATAAAAATGTAGGCAAGGTGGTTCGGTTATTTGAATTTTATCCCAATTTATAGCTTCTATGTATGTGTCACAATTAAAATTAATTTGGTTTTTTGGTACGCGGAACCTCCGAACTGAATCATGTGGGTCACTTCTAGCACGTCTTATAATTTCATAACCCTTAAACCGTATAATCTGTTTCGGATCAGTTACCATCGCCAAAAGAATATTTTCTGGACGAAAATAAAAGCTATTGGTTTCGATTGTTGGTCGGAGGATATTTGTATAGCAATTGGTAACTGTCGAATCCAAAGTATGTATTTAAACAAATGCCTACTTCCATGTATTGCCTTTGGTTGGCTCCTGACGAGAAACCAGAAAGGTGCATAAACTTTCACAATGAATTCCACCAAATATTTTAAATTGTCACTTGGATGAGTTTTTGCGACGTAAAGTCACGTAACTCACAGGGCCAGGTTTTTGAGTAGCTAGGTTATCATCACACAAACCATTATTAACGGCAAGTACCATACGGAATAAATAATGTTAATCACTACGAATATTCCAGTCGTCGATGTTGTCTGGCATTGGACCCATAGCAATCGGTTCGAACTGACTTGCAACCGAGATTGAGAATTCATGTTTTAAATTGACGTCGGAATCTATGTTGTTCGAAGCCTTTGAAAAAACATGAACAACTGTATACGTTTCAATTCGATAGGAAGCTAAATAAGAACACAGCACAAAATTTTTATATAAGTGAAGTAGGGTGACTAACTTGTATTTAAACCTCTATAACTTTTTTGTTTGTGGATAAAATTAAATGAATTAATTTTATTTTTAGAGGTCTTTACGATCGTTATGAGAAATGGGCATCATGTGGATATAGGAAAAGAAGTAGATGAAGTCAATGGTCAAAATTGACTTCGGAGTCAAAAGTGGCCAAAGACAAAAATAGAGCTATTGACAAAACATACTTATACTTCTTATTTCGACAGGACACCAAACAACGAAGCTATGCAATAAAACCTATTTGGGCCGTACGTAGTGTGCACAGATTAAAAAAAAATTATTGTCCCCAGATAATCTTTAAACGTAGTGGGTGTCCGCCACAACTTTTTTTTTGTATGGGGACCGACCCACACTAATGTACATACAAAAATGATATGTACGTAAAAGGGGCAATATCGGTTATTTATATGGGAGGTATCATAAGGGGTGCGTCAAATAGTAAGGTCTTCTGGGGTTTTGCCTCCTATTAGAAGATAAATTAACTGACCAAATTTGATTATCCCCCAAGTGCCGGCTTAGAAGTTATGGGAGAAATATTAATTTTCCAAAAATAGGTAATTTTGTATAGGAAGTACCAGAAGGTGTGAACTGATAAAGTCAATATTTATTTCTGAGTCCAATTTTCATAAGCGAACATCAAACGCAAAAATTTAGTTAAATTTGTATTAAATTTGTATGGAAGGTGCCAGAAGGGGTGGGGCTATTCAGGCCATCTACAATCCCATTAGTTCGTTTTGAAAAATATTAATACTGGTAAATTTTCATAACGATCCGTTAAGGATCACCAGCCAGACAGACGGACATAGCCCAATCGTCGTACAAAGTCCTAAAACGAATTAGGTATTAATATACTTGGGGTCTAACTCGTCTCCTTTACTGCGTTACACTTTTTTCGTATCAAACGATATATACCCTCATCCCTAAGGGTGATGGTATAAAAAATATATACATGGGGGGGTTGATTTATTTTCGCACAAAGCGTATCGCAAATATGAAATCTATGTATAATTCTAAGAAAATTTTCATAAAAACTAATTTCCTATTTTTAAAGTTTAAAGAAGTTTTTAGCCACAATTTTTTTACATTGCCCAAATGTTTATTATATGGGCAAGGCCACCGTCAGTAACGTCACGCTCGTATACATATTTTGGTCAATATCTTTACTAAATATAATTATTTATCCTAACTTGAGAGCGGCATATGAAAGTTCTCGTCATAGTTGTTGTTTCATACGCGGACAATGCTGTAATTGCTGTATCTCGTTTTGTTGTGAAGTTATGACCATTTTAAGCCGTCAGTAACGTCACCGGATTTTGGAAGTGTGTTTTGAGGTTACTGAACGTTTGTGTAAAAATTAGCGAATTGAAAAGAGTTTATGTTTATAATTGCCCAGTATTTAAAAACGGAAGGCTGAAAGATGATTTTTATCCAAAAGGTGGGCTTAAATTTTATGTTTAATCACGTAATCGCCATAAAAGCAGTGTCAGTAACGTCACACAAAAATGTCAGTAACGTCACACTTACGAATTTCGGTATTATTTTCGGGTCTTCTTTCTCTTGGGTTAATAGAGGGACCCTAACTTACTTACTTACTTAAGTGGCCAATTACAATTTACGAAACGTAGTTCATAAATTTGAGGCCTGAAGTAATAAAGAATTCCACACGCTTCGGTCTTCTGCGTGAGTACACCAGTTAGTCCTACCAGATGATGGCACATCGCCTACCACTTGGTCCTTCCAACGGAGTTTGGGTCTCCCTGCTCTGCGCCGTCCTTCAGGTTCGCCTTCAAACACCTTTCTCGCTGGAGCATTTACATCCATCCTGGCAACATGTCCCAGCCATCGAAGTCGTTGGATTCTGACTCTTTTAGCTACGTCGATGTCGTGGTAAAGCTCATACAGCTCATGGTTCATCCGATGGCGAAACTGGCCTTCGACACAGATAGGTCCATATATTTTTCGGAGTACTTTTCTCTCGAACACTCCCAGGTTTTGTATGTCCGTTGTAGTAAGCACCCATGATTCGGCACCATACAACAGAACAGGTAAGATAAGCACCTGGTATAGCTGTTTCTTAGTATTCCGAGAGAAGGTGGTGTTACTAAAGTCATTTGGCTAGCATCTATTGGCTAGCACTATTCTCCGTTTAATTTCTTGGCTGACATTATTCATCTTGTTGACGGAAGATCCGAGGTAGGTAAATTCGTCGACTACCTCAAAACAATAATTGTCAACGTTCACGGTGCGTCCCCATCGAGAGGACTCTTTGTTCGTCGAAATCATTATTTTTGTTTTGTCCTCGTTGACCGCTAAACCCATTTTTGCTGAATTCTTTTCTAGCGATGAGAAAACTGCAGTAACATCCCGCAGATTTCGGCCAATGATATCTATATCATCGGCGTAGGCTAGTGGCATGTGGCTTTTGTGGAATATGGTGCCAGACATGTTGATACCAGCCTTTCTCATCACCTTCTCCATAACTATGTTAAATAGTGTACAGGACAGGCTATCGCCCTGCCTGAGACCTCTTTCCGTGTTGAATGGTTCAGACTGATCCTTACCAATCTTAACCGAGGATTTGGTGTTGTCTAAGGTACATTTGCAAAGTCGAATCAGCTTTGCAGGAATACCAAACTCAGACATGGCCTCATAAAGCCTATTCCTTATCGGAGAGTCGAAGGCAGCTTTGTAGTCGACAAAGAGGTGGTAGGTGTCGATCTGCTTTTCATGGGTTTTTTCCAGGATTTGTCGTAAGGTGAATATTTGATCCGTAGTAGATTTGCCAGGTCTAAAGCCGCACTGATATGGTCCAATTAGTTTTTCTACAATTGGCTTTAGACGTTCACACAATATGCTTGAAAGGACCTTGTACGCAATTGGTAATAGGCTTATTCCACGGTAGTTCTTACATTCACTACGATCTCCTTTCTTGTATATGGGACATAACAGACTGAGACTCCAATCCCCGGGCATGCTCTCCTCTTGCCAGATGTTCTCCATGAGCTGATGCATGCTCCTAATCAGCTCCTCCCCGCCAGCCTTAAACAATTCAGCAGGGAGACCATCGGCTCCAGCAGCTTTGTTGTTTTTAAGGCGGGAAATGGCCATACGTATCTCGCTCTGGCTCGGAGGTGGACAGTTAATACCATCGTCATGGATTGGAGCGGGGTCTTCTGGAGTGGTGTCAGTATCCAGTAAATTTCTAAAGTTATCTCTCCATATCTTCAGAACGTTATGCGGGTCCGTCACTAGCTGACCATCGCTGTCCTTGCAGGAGGGCAACCCTGTTCCACGCATTCTCGCTTTCACTCTCTTGTAGAATTTTCGGGCTTCCCCTCTACTTCGGAGCAACTCAGTGCACTCGTCCTGCCTCTTCTTCAGCTCCTTCTTTTTTCTTCTAAAAAGACGCGTTGCCTGTCGTCTCTTCTCCCTGTGCCGTTCACGAACAGCTCGCGTTGCCATTGGCTGCAGTTTCGCCCTGTATGCAGCAACCGTCTCTCTCGTGGCATTGCGACATTCATCATCGTACCAGGCATCTTCTTGAGACGGCTTTGAGTATCCAAGTACGCTTCTCGCAGCCCGTTCTAAGGAGTCGGCTATATTTTGCCACTGCGAGGTTATATTGTCAGGGGTTGGAGCATTCCGCAGCAGTTGAGTTAGGTGGTTGGAGTAGGCGTTTGCTACCTCTGTGGTCCGCAGTTTACCGATGTCCAGCTTTCGTTGTGCCTGGTTACGTACGTTTTTCGCCATGTTTAGCCTTGTGCGTACCTTAACTGCGGTAAGGAAGTGATCGGAGTCAATGTTCGCACCCCTAATCACTCGTACGTCCAGAACACTCGATGCGTGCCTTCTATCGACTACCACATGATCAATCTGATTCCTTGTTAATTGATCTGGAGATAACCATGTTGCCTTATGAATATTTTTATGGTCAAATCTAGTGCTGCTAACTACCATATTTCTTGCCGCAGAGAAATCAATCAGTCTGATGCCATTGTTCGACGTTTCGGTGTGCAGACTGAATTTTCCGATGGTAGGCTCAAATGCGGTTTCCCTGCCTATTTTAGCATTAAAATCGCCTAGTACAATTTTAATGTCATGGCTCGGGCTACGGTCATATACATTTTCTAGGCTCTCGTAGAACTCGTCTTTGTCCTCATCGCTTTTCTCTTCTGTCGGAGCATGGGCACATATAAGTGTTATGTGGAAAAACTTTGTTTTGACTCTTATGGTGGCTATACGTTCACACACCGGGTTGAACCTTGAGACTAGGTGTCGCAGTCTCTTGCCAACCACAAATCCACATCCAAACCAGAACTGTAAACTAATCATTACAATTTGTACTCATTACTGCTTAATTACAATTACAAGTACATCTAAAAAGGAATTGAAAGTTAACTACAATTCTAATTACATGAGGAATTGGAATTGAAACTAAAAGTCTCAACTACACAGGTAATTGTACTTGAAAGTAATGATTCCTAATTACTTTTCAATTAGCTCAATTACTTTTTAATTACAAGGAATTGAAAGGAATTGACGGAATTGGGAGGAATTGGAAGGAATTAAGAGGAATTGCTGCAATTTGGAAAGGTCCGTTATGTTAAAATATATTGCTCCCACTCTCCTTTTCTAAATTTTTTATTGTTGTGGAACTTACAATTTCTACCCCTTATTTCAAAATTATTTCAATACCTTTCCAAATTGCAGCAATTCCTCTTAATTCCTTCCAATTCCTCCCAATTCCGTCAATTCCTTTCAATTCCTTGTAATTAAAAAGTAATTGAGCTAATTGAAAAGTAATTAGGAATCATTACTTTCAAGTACAATTACCTGTGTAGTTGAGACTTTTAGTTTCAATTCCAATTCCTCATGTAATTGGAATTGTAGTTAACTTTTAAATTCTTTCGAACATGGTAGGTAATGATTACTTGTACTTGAGTTTACAGCTCTGATCCAAACTCGTGCTTGTCCGCATGGCCACTATAGTAGATGTCGCACGTCTTCATGCGCGAGCACCCGTGTCCAGTCCACCGGATTTCCTGTAAAGCGGTTATGTCAGCCTTGTATTCTTCGAGGACTTCCGCCAGTTGGATAGAGGCACCTGGTCTATACAGTGTTCTAACATTCCAGGTGCATATCCTTAAATCATGGTCCTTAATTCGTTTGCGGTGGTCGTCAACATTTTGGGGGGTCCATTTTATTCTTTTCTTACTTCTAAACGACCAAAAAATCATCGGAGAGGCGTTTTAAGATGCAACCTGGGGAGATATTAAGACTAAACCAGTCTCTTAAAAAAATTGTAGTAAATCGAGCTCGACCTTTAAAGCTGATTTTTGTATGATAGAGTGTTAGTTAATCAAAATGATCTCTTCAATAATGTGTAGAGCTTGAGGGTTGAAATTGGATCTTGATCAGTTTTGCAGTACGAAAAATGTCGAATTAACTTCTGTTTTTGTTTTTTTTTTTAATAAAAATTTTGTGTGAGTATTTTGAACTAAAGCCAGGACACTCTGTAAAATAAAAACACATTATTATTGGAAAAAACAAAAGTCTTTATTAATTCAGTCTTGTTAATTTTTGCAAAATTAAAGCATCGCTTCAGTTGAAGTTTTTTTTCAACGTAAATAAACATAAAATATCACAAAAATAAGCAATTTTAATTATATCCCTGCTGAGCTGCTATTTCGTCCCCAATGGTACGGATTTGGTGCGAAGACGAAATGTCACTAATGTTTTTTGCGTTTGCGAAAATTGTGGCCGTATCCAAAATGGTGTTTATTTTTTAAACTCTTCTTCAGCAGCTTCCGCAACTATTATTTGCGATTGTGTATATTGGAACGCCTCAACGAATTCCCGTGCACGGTTTACTATGCAGTGACGAGTTTTTTCCTTTTGTACTCGTCGTATTTGTTGCTTTCTTTTAGCTTTTTAACATAACGCTTGTCTCTTTGTGCACCAGGAATCGGAGTCGAGCAATTAAATACCAAATTACTAAGCAAAAATGTAAAAAAAATAAAATTAAAATAATCCGTCAGTAACGTCACACAATCTTTTTTTGCAAAAATACCCTGCTATGTGCTAATAATGCTTCATTTAAGCATTGATTATGAAAGTACTTCAAAAATACTCAAAAAAAATCAGTTCATCCAACCTCTTTTATAATTAGTTAATGCATAAAAAAACATTTTATATAAATTTTTCAGTAACGTCACCATTTATTTGCGGCTGATTACTTTAAGCCCAAATTGGTCCAAAACTCAAGCTTTGTACACAAATTTTCTTGCTAATCAATAGTTTGATTTGTATTCTATCAAAAAAAAGTAATCATCTGTCTAAAGTATAAAAAAATAACAACAAAATTTACCTTTTTCGCCGACATTGGTATATTTTCCAAATACAACTTGCACGTGCCACTTATGAAAAGGATGTAAAATGTTAAGTTATTCATGTTTCACGAGGAACACAACTTTCATATCCTATACTAAAATCAAACGGTTGAATAAAATATTTTGTTCCAATTTTTTTCGTTAATTTTCTTAAATTTTCGCAGGGATAGACGGGCGGACACCCCCAAAAAGGAGGTGTTCGTATGGGAAAAGTTATTTTCTGAAATTATTCTATTCAGAATATAACATCCTATAGAGTGGCTCAAAATAGCAAATGTGTGAAATCTTCAGATTATGAAAGCGAGCCCCCCTCGAAATCTATATACAGAATTTCAGAACCTTACAATCATGGGTAGGCGATGCACCTTCACCTTAAGTGCTGACAACTCCAGAACAAATGTGCAAAAATAATTTAATTCAACTTCGATTTTAGCTATATATGATTGTGTACAGCATCAAGCATATTGACTCAATATGTTAATTTCATCTTAGAATTGTATAAAGGGACAACAATGACTTTAAACTTAAAAAAAATTATCAAAAAATATTTTTTTCATATTGAAACACCCTACCACCTTAGCGTTATATTTCCGCCAATATGCCTCGTATTTTAGTCAATTAAAATAAATTAAATTATTTTACCAACACAAAATCTGATTTTTTTTAAAGAGATTCTTTCAACCAGTGAAATTTTCTTTCTTTTATAAAAAATATTTCTTGTTCAGTATAATTTATTTCGAATTAAAAAAAAAATAAGTAGTTTTATTTAATAATATCAATTTTACGAGTTATTATTTTTACATGATTCGTCATTGACGTTTATAATGAAGTTTATGTAAGTACATATTTCGTAAAAAAATTTAAGCAAATATAATATAGAAGTTAAATCCTAATAAAGCTATTTTGTTTTATAAATATGTATAAGAAGGATGTTAGCACAGATGTGTTGCACACAAAATAAAAGGTTAAAGTAACAGCTTTTTTCGCATTTTAACAGACAGGCAGGAACCCTCAAAAAGGGGGTGTTTGTATAGGAGGTGGGAGAATTTTTTGCCGGATCTTGCTCTTCTTAAAACTTAACCCAAGTTTAGAGTATAGCAGCTTGTATACCGTTCTGTTGCTCTTAAACTACGGCCACAATCGCGAGGGCAGAAAGACGCACACCCCCAAAAAGCGGTGATTGTATGGGATGTGGGAGTAGTTTTTGTCCGATCTTGCTCATCTTAAAAATTAACCTCCGTTTATAAGATAGAATTTGACATACCGAATTTCAGCTCGATAGCACTTAAACAACGAATGTGACGGCAGGGGCAGACCAAAAAAAGTAAATTTGTATGGGAGGTGGGAGTAGTTTTTGACCGATCGGGTTCATTTTCGAACCCAATCTCTTCATAAAGGACAAAAGCTTGCGTACAAACTTTCAGCTCGATAGCTCTTAAACTATGGCTGTATTCGCAGGGACAGTCTCCAAAATGGGGTAGTTTGTATTGGTGGTGGATGTAGTTTTTGATCTTAGAACTTAGCCTCCGCTTTGAGCAATTAAGTTTGTACTCCAAATTTCGCGATATCTCTTAAACTATGGGTGTAATCGCGGGGACAGACCGACAAAAGGGTACCTACAGTGTTGGTGTCGACAACAAAAAGGGGACGGCCGATGAAAAAAATTTAGAGGACTGAGACAAGACTCAAACACTGGTGTCCCGCATGATAGTCGCGTGTTGTTACCATTATGACACGGTCTGTCCCAAATCAGTTGGTAGCCATTAAATAGCTAATTTTGTTCCTTAAGATTTAAGGACAGAGCGTAGTCATTTACTTAAAACAGTTCACTAACAAAATAATATTTACACAATATTTGACGCAATTTGTTTGTATCGTGTTTTAGACATACACAAACATCATCATTCCTAGTTCGCATTTTTTGTCGTTGTTTTTCATTGGGTATTTTTGTTAACACAATATGTTTATGATAATGTTGTTAATAATGATGTTTATTTATTTCATTTTGTACGTTTTTACTCGTCAAGGAAATGACTACCGTTGATAACAAAATAAAAATCCTCAATGATGGTTCCATTCGATCGACCGACCAGCAGAAGTAATGCTCGCATTTGTTATAATGACCGGGCCAATGAAAGATAAATTGTATATTGATGGAATAGAAAAAGTCTTCGATAACGTTGATGATGTGTGCGGCAAGGAAGATGTTAGAGCGGATGCCTAGAAAAAAATTGTGATTAACTTTAATGTTATGCAATCATTGTTTGTTCTCATATAAAATGTTTGTTTTTATACCATCACCCTTAGGGATGAGGGTATATATCGTCCCCTCAATAAAACAATAGTGCATAATTTTTTTGGTGTTTTGAGAAAATCGAGTTAAAAGTTTTCGTCAAATCGGATGTCTATTAAAACCTCAATATCGCGGTTAATAAAAGTTTTTTATTGTGGTTTTTCCGTCAAATACATAATACCGTTCCTGTTCTAAAAACTGACCAAGTTTTATTATTTTACTCATCCTTTAAGACCATAATTATATCATTCAAAACTCAAGTACGCCATATAGGCTGTTTTATTTTTTAAAAATTCGTATGATATATCTGATACACTATTTTATTTTGTATGGTATACACTGTTTTATTCAATAATTGTACGGTAGCATTCCCATAATATTTGATCACAAAAATATCAATTTGTAACAAGATAAAACAGTAACAGTTAACAAACTCAGATGATTTGTTGATAGTTTTGGCAATTTATTGGTACATATTCATTTCTTTGCAATTTAGGTCATTACAAACAAACAATTATAACTAATTAATGCATACATTGCATAACTCAAATATAAGTAGAAAATCATTCGTATTCTTTCTCTGCTACATCTGGCTCATCTGAAAAAATGCGCCTATTTCCTCTTTGTAATTTAAAAAAAAATTACTGCGAGCCACGAGGAATAGCATTTTTTTGCACAAATTTTTGATATAAAATAGAGTATATTATTATAAGCTATTTTACGAGTGAAAGTTTTTTGATAAATTTTATATATTTCTACAAACTAAAATGGAGTATGATGCGTATACACTATTATTCTTTTAACAACTTTGGAGAGGCAATTTCAAATAAAATAGCGCATTTGAGCTTACACAATTATTGATGGAAATTTTTGAAGAAGAAATTATACACTATTTTTTCCAATGACTTTTTGACGCACTTTGTGGAAGTAGATTTTGACGAAATTTTGACCAGACATAGAATCAATGATGGAGATTCTTAATATGCAATAAAAAAATAATAGTGTATGAGGACATACACTATTGTTATATTAAGGGGACGATAACATTTGATACGAAAAAAAGTCTAACGCATTAAAGGAGACAAGTTGACCCCAAGTTTCTTAAGACCAAATTCGTTTCAGAACTTTTTAAGAAGAATGAGCTATGTCCGTCTGTCTGGCTGGCTGGCTGAATGGCTGGTCAGCAGGATAACTCGAGTAAACCTTAACGGATCGGTATGAAAATTTAGCAGTATTAATATTTTTCGAAACGAACTTATGGGATTGTAAATGGGTAGAATAGACCCACCCCTTCTGGTACCTCCCATACAAAATTACCTATTTTTGGAAAATTAATATTTCTTCCATAGCTGCCAAACAGACCATCGGAGGATATCTAAATTTGGTCAGATTATTTATCTTGCAATAGTAGACAAACCCTAAGAAAGCCGAAGTCTTTGCCACACCCCTTCTGGTACCTCCCATAAAAATGACCGAATTGACCCTTATAGTTTTACATATGTACATATCTTTTTTGTAAGTAAACTGAGATCACTCAAATTTTGCGTATGATGCTCGCTTAGGAAAATGAACATGCCTCCCATACAAAACCTCCCATACAAAATTACCTATTTTTGGACAATTAATATTTCTCCCATAACTTTAGACGGACACTTGTGGGGTAATGAAAATTGGTCGGTTAATTTATCTTGTGATAGGAGGCATAACCTCAGAAAACCTAACTATTTGATACACCCCTTCTGTAACCTCCCATACAAATGACCGAACCCACCCCCATAATCTCACATACATATCTTTTTTTTAAAGTACACTGAATTCAGTAAAATTTTGCGTAAGGTGTACGGTTATGAAGATTTGAATCAGGAATGAACATGGACTAAATCGGTTCAAGACTTCTGGTACCTCCCATAAAAAATGACCTATATTTGGAAAAATAATATTTCTCCCATAACTTCCAAACGGACACTTGGGGGGGTAATGAAAATTGGTCGATTTGGCACACCCCTTCTGGTACCTCCAATATAAATGTCCGATTTCACCCTCATAGTCTTACAAACTTTTTTGTAAGTACACTGAATTCTGTAAAATTTTGCGTAAGTAGTACGGTTATGAAAATTTGAATCAGGAATGAATATGGATAATATCGGATCACCCCTTCTGATACCTCCCATACAAAATGACCTTGCTTGGAAAAATAATATTTCTCCCATAATTTCTAAACCGACACCTGGGGGATAATCAAATTTGGACAGTTAATTTATCTTATAATATGAGGTAAAACCTCAGAAGCACTAACTATTTGGCACACCCCTTCTGGTACCCCCCATATAAATAATCGATATTGCCCATTTACATACAAATCATTTTGTATATACACTGAATTCAGACAAGTTTTGCCAAGGTAAGCATTCATTGTACGTTGATTTACGAAAAAAAAGCAGGCACGTTGTTCTGGCCGTAATTGTACCTCCTGTACAAGTAAGTCAAATTTTGTACTGTTTGGTAGACAAGCAGGCAAAAAATAATACATATGTAATTTTATTTTAATTAAAATTCTATTAATTTCAATTACTCAAAACTGAAACATATTCTAATATTGGGTGATGGTACTGGTTTTAAGCATACATGTATATTAGGGATATAACTTTGTAACAATTTTTTAAAATATCAAAATTGGCATAGCACAGTCCTATAGAGCATACAAAACTATAAGGGAACGTTTATTTATTTTTTCGCTAAGGTCAAAAAAGTTCACGCACCAACTGGGATGAAGTTTTGAAAATTTTTAATTTCTTTTTGGTTAAGGAAAATTAATAATATGTTTATTTAAAACAAAAAATAGCATAAGTATGAAATTTCATTAATATTTAGAGATGGTAAGAGATTTTTCCGCAAACCAAAGCGTATCTTTAACCTTTTTTAACGAAAAAAAATAAAAATGTGTAACGAATAATCTCTCCTAATGCTAATAGTTAATTTGTTTACTAACACTTGCAACATTTATCGCAGGTGGCAGCCTGTTGATAATTGACCAATGAGCCTAGGAGATCTAAATCCCCATTAAACAAAGTTAATAAAAATAAAAAAATAAAAAATTCAACAAACACCTGTTTAGAAAAACCAATTGGTGCGTGAACTTTTTCCAGAAAAATTACAAAAGATTATGATTTTCGTGGTTTCTAGGACATGGTTGACGTCATGGTACTATGCCAAAAAATTGGTTATACCCCTAATGTATATATGTATGTACCACGAACCACTATTCGAACTACTCCTTAATTATGTGTGGTTGTTAAAAAACAATGCCTGATCCAAAATTGGGGGGAGATGGGGTGGGGTTAAAAGACTACGCATCGTGGTCAAAGTTGTTAGAAAAGGGAAAAATTCACATCAAGCCCCTCAACTGGCCCGGAGTCGGCCCTAGATTTACCCTCCTTACATGTTTTCTGAACATATCTACACCCTATCTTCAACCCCTAAAGGGGGCTCCCATACAAAATCAAAATGTTATTAAATTTGCTCCCACCCATGGGGATATAGACCGCCTAGATGATGTTTATATTTGAATTGAAGGATTTGTAAAAAATTTTTTTGATGTTATGTGTAAACTTTAAACCAGAGATGAAACATCAGGTAAATACTTTTATCCACCGAATCGTGTGAATAAGATACTGACCAAAATGTCTCCGATGCTGAAATAATTTTGCATAAACGAATAGCAAAAAGCACAAGAGGCAGCATAAAATGAATTACTCCGGATATAAACGTTTAAACTAAACAAGCATTGTTTTAATCGCAGCTTGTATAACCTAATCGACAAAATATAGTTTAACTCATGGACTAAAAACAAACAAAAATTTCACCTCATCCGACTTCAAAAGAATGACAGACATATGTACGTCTGACGTACACTCATACACAATTACAATCAAAAACATGAAACATCATAGTCACAATCAGCGTTAATCGTTGTTCAGTTAAAAGAAAAAAAGTACTGTAAGTTTGCAAAAACAATTCGTAACGTATGTCAATAACAGTCAATTTCAGAAGTATCAATAAAAACCCCCATCCACGACTAACGAGCGAAATGTGAAAAAGGAACAAACACGTAGTAATATTTAGCCTGAAAAAGGATTCAATGCTGGAAGGAAGCAAAAGAAGGTGATGAAGCTCGAAAACTGTAACGCCGGAACAGAGAGATGAAAACTTAACAGCAATACACATGTTATATGTATATCACATGGAGCGGAACTTTGCAAACTCAGACTTTCTCAGTAGTCCTCTCAAGCAATTTACACTAAACTAAGACGTTTTGAAAGGAATTGGACAAGGAAAATCCGCGGGCCGTAATAATATTCTTAGTGAGGGAAATTTGCGGGCACTTCCATCAAGTAAGATTTATTAAGTATGATTTTCTTTAAGAGTTATTGGAACAACATAGTAAAGCTAAATGAGGATAAAGTTTTTGGAGAAAAAACTGGTAGTATATCCACACCCCTTTGGTACCTTCTATACAAACGTACCATTCCGCCCACTTTATAAAGGATTTTCCAATAAGAGGTGTTATTGTGAATGGCCCGATATTTCGGTTGCTGTCACTTTTGAAGCTTTTATTCTTTGACATTTGCAAGTAGAAACTACGTCATTACTAAAAATGGAACGATACACGATTCAACAACACATTGAAACTATTAAAATTCACTACAAAAATGGTGAAAATCTTGCAGTTACAGTTCGCAAAACTAAAGCATTTTTTGGTCGCAATACAGAAATTGTTGAAAAAATTCAAGCTGTTGGGACAAGTTAGTGATCTGAAGAACAAAACCCGTGCACGTCGCTCAAGAACAACTGAGAATATTGCTGCTGTAGCCCAAAGTTTTGAAGAAAACCCAGGTTTGTCTATTCCTCGTCGATCTTTAGAATTGGGCAATCCACAAACGTCATTACACCGTATTTTGCATAAAGACTTGGGTCTTAACACAATAACTCAAGCCGGCCGATCATCAACAACGTCGTGTCTTTGCTGTTTGGGTCCTTGAAATGCATGAAAATGATCCGGAATTGCATCGAAAAATCATCTTGACTGATGAGGCCCATTTCCACGTCAACAAGAAAAATTATCGCATCTGGGGTTCGGAGTTATTGTTGAGAAGCCTCTACATCCTCAACGTGTGACTGTTTGGTGCGGTTTATGGTCCTGCGGGGTTATTGGATCTTACTCATTCGAAAATGAGTTTGGATCAACAGTTACGGTGAATGGATGGTATAGATCTGAACAACGTTTACTTTCATTCGTGAGGCTATCGAGGACATAGGGCAGCCACTTTGCGATTTGGTTATGGAAAATTTTATGAAAAGGATATGGTCATGTAAGCGTGCTCGTAGTGGCCATTTTGCTGATTTTGTTTTTCATTATTAACGGCATATCTTCCTCTTTACTATGAAATAAACATCTGATAATTTATCTCAAAAATTAAATTTTTCTTTGAATACCAAAACAACAGCTCTTATTGGAAAACCCTTTACTAGAAAATTTTATGTTTTACTGAGGGTAAGGGTATATGTAAGTCGGATTTCCCGACTAAAACTTTCTTACTGGTTTTTATTCGAAATGTATTAACCGAATGGGCCAGTAGTGACCCTGAGGGGGCCAGTAAGGATCCCGGATTAAGCCAGTAGGGACTCCATATAATTGTACCAGTAGGGACTCCTAGTTAGTGAATCATAAGAGACTCCAAAGTGTATTAAAACCCAGTATTCTTACCGAACAAAGTTTTCGAGCCGTGGCCGAAATATCACGATTGACGCTGAAGAAAGTGGCGTTTGTCGAATGAACTGAAAGATTTAAACGATTCTGCAAGCTATCCAATATAAATGAGGACTCAGAAGCGGGGTCAGTTCAAGCTCGAGAAGGATACAAAGTGCCCTGGTGAACTATGTTCACCAGAGCTGTTCCCAAAAGTACAGCTCTGCTCTCCGTAGCATAAATTACTTGCCGGCGATCGACTGACGATGATTGATTTCCATCCGATGTGGATACCTGGGAGCAGAAAACGAAGTGGTACCAATGGTTGTCGAAACAGGTGCCGAATTGCCAATGCTTGAAGATTTTTAAACCGATGACTCGAATGAAATCTGTCGCTCTGTAGCGGGCAAAGCACGCAGGATGAACTTGAAGAAGTACGAGAAGTTTCCGAAAGCGCTTTAGTAAAATGCGATTTTACCTTTTTATCGTTGGAACGCTTTGGATATTCACCACCCCGACGATCATGAAGGCACGTAAGAGTTTGGATTCTCTTCGTTAGAAAATTGTCCAAATCTTTTCACGATGATTGGGTAATTTTTGGTAACCGCTAAAGTCATACGAAAATTAGAATCGGGTCTCAATTATAAGTCATAAATGGCCATCGGCGACAGGCAGTTATTCCGCGTTGTACCGACTTCAAACGAGAGCTTGTCTCTCCGTCAAGATTCGGAAGACCGAAAAGCTCTTTGTGCTGGTTATGAACCGAGTATTGTCATATGGATTTCCACGCAAGAACGAATCTGCGATGGGTAATCGGAAATTTTGAAATAATTTTACGGGCCTCGTTACTTTTTTTACGTACTAAGTGACAGAGTCGCTTGACGTCACTCAATAGCAAATTATGTGTCCTAGTTTGTATATTTCTGCGTGACAGCTGTAAAATATATTACAGTTCTTTCGTCGTGTGCATTCCTGTTTCGTCCACCGCATTAGCTACTCACTAAGATGCATCGGTGGTAGTATACCATTTAGGTTACACAACATTGCGTTTTCTCACATTTGCCAAAGTTTAAATGATATTCAGTGGCATATATTAGTTTCTTAGGGATAGCTGCACAAAATTGCTGCTTATTTCCAAGTGAATAACGATTAGAAAACTTACATTACAAAAATCTCTATTCCTTTTATCCTATAATACTTTCCCCAACTAAAATTCGGAATGACATCCTTTTAGCCTGTTTTGTGTAAAATGAGTATAGGCTCTTTTTATACCATCACCCTTAGGAATGAGGGTATATATTATTTGATACGACCCAAATGTGTAACACATAGAAGGAGTGACTTAAGACCCTAGGTTTCTTTGAACCAAATTCGATTCATGACTTTTTAAGTCGTTTAAGCCATGTCCGTCTGTCTGGCTGTCCGGCTGGTTCGCACGATAACTTTCGAAAGACCCAACCAAATGTTTTGAAATTTTGCACGAGTTAATATTTCCCAAAAACTACTTACGGTATTGAAAATGGGCTACATGGCCACGCCCCTTTTGGTACCTTCCATACAAATGTACAATTCCGCCCACTTTAGAAATCGAGTAATAATATCAATACATCGAACTCAATCATTCCCAAATTCTATATTTAGTAAAGCTATAACTGGATAAAGTTTTGGAAAAAAAACTAAAGTCTAGCCACGCCCCTTCTGGTACCTCCCATACAAATGTACAACTCCGCCCATTTTAGAGATGGAGTTATAATATCAATACACTCAACACGATCGTGCCCAAATTATGCATTTTGTTAAGTTATAACAGGATAAAGTTTTGGAAAAAATATTGGAAGTCTAGCCACGCCCCTTCTGGTACCTCCCATACAAATGTACTTTTCCGCCCACTTTAGATATGGAGTAGTAATATCAATAAATCCAAGGGGATCGTACCCATATTCTTTATTTTAGTAAAGCTATAGCAGGATTCAGTTTTTGAGAAAAAAAACTGGAAGTCTATCCACGCCCCATCTGGTACCGCCCACTTTAGAAATCGAGTAATAATATCAATACATCGAACTCAATCATTCCCAAATTCTATATTTAGTAAAGCTATAACTGGATAAAGTTTTGGAAAAAAAACTAAAGTCTAGCCACGCCCCTTCTGGTACCTCCCATACAAATGTACAACTCCGCCCATTTTAGAGATGGAGTTATAATATCAATACACTCAACACGATCGTGCCCAAATTATGCATTTTGTTAAGTTATAACAGGATAAAGTTTTGGAAAAAATATTGGAAGTCTAGCCGCGCCCCTTCTGGTACCTCCCATACAAATGTACTTTTCCGCCCACTTTAGAAATCGAGTAATAATATCAATATACCAGAAATTTTTTGTTTTACTGAGGGTGATGGTATATGTAAGTCGGTTTGCCCGACTGAAACTTTCTTACTGGTTCCCACATACACTTCCTCTCTCTTTATTCTTACGCTTTTAATGCCATTACTCTTATTTGAGTATTTGTTAGTGCGCTTTCCTACTCTTTTGTTTTTTGCCAAACTTGTGTCAAATCAATTTGTCAGAAATCACTGACAGCTGCTATGTTAACAATTGCACTGACACACTCATTCGACCAAGAGCGTACGGACACATGGCAGCGTGATTACGAAGTAACAAATATTTCATTCGATACATATACACATACATATATGACAAACACACATACATATAATCGCAGCAGAAATAAGTGTTTATGTGTGTATGTTCAAATGGATACCACCGAGTACACTTGATATGACGTTTAGTGGTTGTCCTGAATTCTCAGCTGTAACTTTGTACATGAGTTTGTTGGTGTTGTTATGCTATACTGCCACCCATCGAAAAAACAGCTCCCTCCTACTGGTAGCAAGGGGGAAGGATGGTCTTTTATTAATGTATGGATGTGTGCACAAGTAACATGTGTTATTGTTTCTCCTCCCCCTCATTCATATTTGTGTTAAGATACCATTTGTGCTATTTTTGTACTCGGAATCACTTTGTGGTCCTGGTTATTATGGTGTTGTTACTATGCAAAGTAACAATGGACAAATAGGACAAATAGGGCAGCATCAATCGATTCTACAACAGTTTTAAGCTAGAGATTAGTTCTATTTAAGGTGGCGCAAATGAGACTGCCGGGGCCCCGGCAGATAGCAACGAAAAAAAACAAATCAACCACAGTATCAGTGTCAAAAGTTTAAATCGAAGTCTTAATCTCAGCGATTACTAGTGCATCGACAGTAACATAACAATACAAAAAGAGATTCAAATTATTAACAATCACATACGTACAAACAACATTAAGTAAGTTCGCTACTGGCTCCCCTCAATCCCTAAAAAACATGACTAAATTGGGCGCTCAAATTAGATCGGCCGTAACATGAGGGTTAGAACACGTGACTACCATGCGGGAGATCCTTGGTTCGATTCCTGTCTCTAGTCATCTACATTTTTCTTTCATTGCCAGCACTATCGATGTTGTCGACAGCAACTTCGCAGTATAATGTTGAGTCATTCGGCATGACTAGAAGAAGCTTCTCAAACAAGCAGCATGTATAGTAAAAGCTTTTCAAACAGGGACGTTCGCATTCGTCGATAAACAAGTAGGTGCCGTTAGTTGTGAATCTAAAAATAGAAAGCGTCTTAATTTACAATAACGCGAGCAGCTGCTCATGGTGTGTAAAGGGAAATTAGGTAAGTAAATCATAGAAAAAACTGTATTTGCTTCGGAAATATATTTAACTTAATATTTTATCTGAAAAACGATGTTTTTCTTTTTGTGCAAATCCATAATGATGGATGCTAAACATAGAAAATTTTGGCAAGAAAATATAATGTTTCAGCCTCAATTGACAAACAGTTACTTTTTTATTCTTCCTTGCATTCTTCCTTGTAAAGTTAAAGAACTGAGCAAAAAAAAATGTTCTAAAGCTACTTTTCGTATATTGTGGATTTTCGCCAGAATTTGGCACAATTTCTGCTTTCATTTCCTTCCTCATTAGATGTTTTAAAAATTAAAACAAAAATATAAAAAATACGAAAAAAAATTCCAAAAAAACAAACAAACTATGCCGAAGCTCAGATACCCTTCACCATTTGTAAAAATGGTGATAAAACTGGTTATTTGCACTACAACTGTATATTATTAAACTTTGTACCACAAAAAAGGGGAATTGTTGAGAAGTGGACGTTACTTTTAGCTTCACACATCCATTTTTTGCCAATAATTTTTATCGATTTTATTCGATTTACCGATAAGTTTATGAGTTGGAGAATATTTTTATGAATTTTGTAACTTCCCAAAAATGGGAATTTGTTTGGGATGTGGGAGTAGTTTAAATTCGATGTTGCTTATCTTAGAACTTAACCTCTGCTTCTGGACATACCAAATTTCAGCCCGAAAGCTTATAAACTACAGGGACATACAGACGGACACCCCCAAAAAGGGGGAGTTTGTATGGAAGGTGGGAGATGTATTCGTCGAATATTGCACATATTACAGTAAGCTCCTATTATAGGATCAAAGCTTGCATATCAAATTTCAGCTCGCTATTTCCTAACCTACGGCTGAAGTCGCGGGGGCTATTAGGCGGACACCTCAAAAAAGGTAGAGTTTGAGTGGGAGGTGGGAGTAGTTTTTCACCGACATTGCTTATATTAGAAAGTAGCCTCCGCTTAGAGATTGAATCTTGTGTACAAAATGTCAGCTATATACCTCTTAAAATGCGGCTGCAATCGCAGTGACAGACCCCAGAAAGGGAGAGTTTGTATGGAAGGTGAGAGTAGTTTTTGACCGATCGGTCTCATCTTAGAACTAAACATCCTTTTAGGGCAGAAAAGCTTGCATACATTATTTCAGCTTGATTGCTCTTAAATTACTGCTGTAATCGCGGGAACTGACATACGGACACCCCCAAAAAGAGGAATTTTGTATGGGAGGTGGGAGTAGTTTTTCACCGATCGGTCTCATCTTACTACTCAACCTCCGCTTAGTGTAGGTAAGCTTGCATACAATATTTCAGCTTGATTGCTCTATAATTTCTACTGTAATCGCGGAGACTGACATACGGACACCCCAAAACCTTTTTTTAGAGATAGGGTGATAAAATTTTATACATAGATAGTGCTCGGCAACATGAATATGAATGTGCATACGGAGTTTTAATTTCGGACCAGTGGGCGGAGTGGGTGTGGCAAACTGTATTTTAGCCTCACAGAGATGGAATTTGGTACCAAGGATAGTATTCGACAACACGAACAGAATATGCAGACAAAATTTTAATTGTTAACCCAATTGGCGGAGTGGGTGTGGTAAAACTTTTTTTTTAGAGCTAGATAGATAAAATTTGACACCCAAATATTACACGGCAACACTAATATTAATATGCAGACGAAATTTGAAGTTTATCAATAGAACGGATATGTAGACGAAATTTAAATTTTGGGTCACTGGGCAGATGGAGCATGGCAAAACTGTATTTAAGCCCTAGAGAAATATAATTAGATACACAGATAGTACTCGGCTACACGATAAGAATATGCAGACGAAATTTTAATTTTCGATCAGTGGGCGGTGGAGGCTTGGCAAAACTGTATTTTAGCCCTAGAGATATAATATATGGTACACTAGTTGTTCTCCGCTACACGAATATGAATATGCAGACGAAATTTTAATTTTGAACCAGTGAGCAAATTGGTCGTGACAAAACACATTTTTTGAACTAGGGAGACAAAATTTGATACACAGATAGTGCCCGACAACACAAATATGAATATGCAGTCGATATTTTTATTTTGGATCAGTGGGCGGAGGAGGCGTGGCAAAACTGTATTTAGACCTAGAAAGATTAAATTTTATACCCTGATAGTACTCAACAACACGAATAAAAATATGCGGACAAAAGTTAATTTTGGATCAAGGGGGGAAGGTCATTCAAAACTTTATTTTAGCCATAGAGAGATACAATTTCATTCCCATGTAGTATGAGAGAGATACTATTTGTCACACAGGCAGTTATAGGCACTACAGATACCAAGTATCAGACAAAATTTGTACTATTGAATTAGGAGACAGATCGGGCGTGGCAAAAATGTTTGTTTTTATCTTTATATATAAAAGATACAAATATATCTAGATAAAGATAAAAACAAACATTTTTGCCACGCCCGATCTGTCTCCTGTTTGTGTAGTGCCGATATTATTTTCGCACCAAATATTCCTATTCTGTTCGGTTAACGTCGCTATTAAGCTGAATGAATGTTCCGCAAATCTTCTACTGATACACAGGTATTGTTCAGAAGTGTCCGATGACCAAGTTTTTCATATCTTAGGTCATCAAAAGCAGGGCAGTGACATGGAATATGCTCCATGCTCTCCTCATCTTCCTCATCAGCTTCTACAAAAATCGTTGTAGGGTAGTTTGAACTGGTTCAGCACAAATCGTGTCTCTGTGTATCCCTTGTAGGCCAAATTTGTTTGGTCACCGTGCAAATGGGTTCTCTCAACCATCTCTCTTCAGCAATGAGGTTCAGTTTCCCCGCAATTAGCTGTTTCCTCCTTGTGAGAGGGATCCCAATGAGACCGTAAACTTCGCCCGAGTTCACGGTTGTGGTGGCCCTTGCCAATGTATCGGCTCTTTGGCAGCCATATATGTCCCCATGTCCTGGCATTGTCGAACATTTCTCGAAGTAGTGTAAACTTTCTTCAGGTATCTGATAGCCGCTTTACTAACAGTAAGAATATGAATATTGTCGCCCAATATCCCACGATACTGACTATTCTCTACGGTTATTCTTATGGCCACTATTTCGGCCTGAACTATGCTACAGTGATCCGGTAGTCTGATTGATAGTTGCAAATTCAAATCCTTCGAAAAGATTGCACAGTCTGCTCTTTCTCTTAAATTTCGAACCGTCCGTGAAAATTGGGATGACATCCTCACCAAAGTTTAGGGCATTATTATTAAAGTAGGGCCTATCCGGGATGTTCCTTATATAACCAGGATCGAAGACAGGTTCTGGTATGGTGTAATCCGTGTGACAGCTCTAAATTTTAGCGTGGCCATGGTGCATTGCGGTATTCGCTGCTATTATCCTCATCTCAATGTCCTAAGGTAACCAGTTTAGGATCGTAAACAGTGCTTTAGTTCGCTCTACCTAGCGCCGGCCACCAGACTGCTGCACAGTGGTCCATTTGCCTGAATTAGCGTAACGAAATTAATAACATTAGAAATAATAAAATTTTCGTTAAAAGGAAAATTTTTCTAGAATAATAAAACAAAAAAAAATCAAATGAAAAAAAAATTTTGTGAAATTTTTTCTTAAAATATTTTTTTATTTAAATTTTTTTTTCTTTAAAATTTTTGTTTTATTTTTTTTTTTAATTTGTAGACGTATTAAATTACATTATGAAATTATTTCGAGTCAACACTACACTCTGACTCGGACTGCCTTACTAAAAAAGGTTGCAATTGCAGACCGACATGATGCCTAAAAATTGCAACATAGTGAGCAAAAGCAGCTGAAAGCAGCAAATGTTGGGCATTTCATAAAGTAGCCGAAATATATTTACATAAAAGAACAGTCTATTCACCGGCCGATACCGGCTAACTAAGTTCTATTCTACAGAAGTTAAAATTCGGTCACAAAAAGGGTTACACAAAAGTGTTGATTTCTACCATAATTTTACAGCACCTCATATATTGCACAGGTTACGATACCCTTTCTTTGTAAACTACATATCCTTATCTTTTAAAAAAATCCAAAAAATATGTACCAATATAAGTTTTCCCAATTTTTCAGCACAATCTGCTCAATTGTAAAAACGCGCTAAATCGTTTTTGATGCAGCTGTTTTGACATTTGTTGTGTTTGAAAGCCTATAGTTAATTAATTATAGCACATTTGTAAATTTGGAAGTTATCGATTTGCTAAACGAACAGTTAGTTATCGTCGGGAAATAAAATTTTAGTAGATTGCGAATGTCGAAAATCTTAATTTCGTTACGCTTACTTACTTACTTACTTAAGTGGCCAATTACAATTTACGAAACGTAGTTCATAAATTTGAGGCCTGAAGTAATAAAGAATTCCACACGCTTCGGTCTTCTGCGTGTGTTCTCCAGTTAGTCCTACCAGATGATGGTACATCGCCTACCACTTGGTCCTTCCAACGGAGTTTGGGTCTCCCTGCTCTGCGCCATCCTTCAGGTTCACCTTCAAACACATTTCTTGCTGGATCATTTACAGCCATCCTGGCAACTTTTCTCTCGAATACTCCCAGGTTTTGTATGTCTGTTGTAGTAAGCACCCATGATTCGGCAGCATACAACAGAACAGGTAAGATAAGCACCTGGTATAGCTGTTTCTTAGTATTCCGAGAGAAGGTGGTGTTACTAAAGTGCTGCCGAAGTCCGTAGAAACATCTATTGGCTAGCACTATTCTCCGTTTAATTTCTTGGCTGACATTATTTTTCTTGTTGACGGAAGATCCGAGGTAGGTAAATTCGTCGACTACCTCAAAACAATAATTGTCAACGTTCACGGTGCGTCCCCATCGAGAGGACTCTTTGTTCGTCGAAATCATTATTTTTGTTTTATCCTCGTTGTACGCTAAACCCATTTTAGCTGACTCCTTTTCTAGTGATGAGAAAACCGCAGTAACATCCCGCAGATTTCGGCCAATGATGTCTCTATTATCGGCATAGGCTAGTGGCATGTGGCTCTTGTGGAATATGGTGCCAGATATGTTGACACCAGCCTTTCTCATCACCTTCTCCATAACTATATTAAATAGTGTACAGGACAGGCTATCCCCTGCCTGTGACCTCTTTCCGTGTTGAATGGTTCAGACTGATCCTTACCAATCTTAACCGAGGATTTGGTGTTGTCTAAGGTACATTTGCAGAGTCGAATCAGCTTTGCAGGAATACCAAACTCAGACATGGCTTCATAAAGCCTATTCCTTATTGGACAGTCGAAGGCAGCTTTGTAGTCGACAAAGAGGTGGTAGGTGTCGATCTGCTTTTCATGGGTTTTTTCCAGGATTTGTCGTAAGATGAATATTTGATTCGTCGTAGATTTGCCAGGTCTAAAGCCGCACTGAAATGGTCCAATTAGTTTTTCTACAATTGGCTTTAGACGTTCACACAATATGCTTGAAAGGACCTTGTACGCAATTGGTAATAGGCTTATTCCACGGTAGTTCTTACATTCACTACGATCTCCTTTCTTGTATATGGTACATAACACACAGAGACCCTGATCCCCGGGCATGCTCTCCTCTTGCCAGATGTTCTCCATAAATTGATGCATGCTCCTAATCAGCTCCTCCCCGCCAGCCTTAAACAATTCAGCAGGAAGACCATCGGCTCCAGCAGCTTTGTTGTTTTAAAGGCGGGAGATGGCCATACGTATCTCGCTCTGGCTCGGAGTTGACAGATAATACCATCGTTATGGATTGGAGCGGCGTCTTCTGGAGTGGTGTCAGTACCCAGTAAATTTCTAAAGTGATCTCTCCATATCTTCAGAACGTTATGCGGGTCCGTCACTAGCTGACCGTCGCCGAGTTGCCTGTCGCCTCTTCTCCCTGTGCCGTTCACGAACAGCTCGCGTTGCCATTGGCTGCAGTTTCGCCCTGTATGCAGCAACCGTCTCTCTCGTGGCATTGCGACATTCATCATTGTACCAGGCATCTTCTTGAGACGGCTTTGAGTACCCAAGTACGCTTCTCGCAGCCCGTTCTAAGGAGTCGGCTATATTTTGCCACTGCGAGGTTATATTGTCAGGGGTTGGAGCATTCCGCAGCAGTTGAGTTAGGTGGTTGGAGTAGGCGTACGTTTTTCGCCATGCTTAGCCTTGTGCGTACCTTACCTGCGGTAAGGAAGTGATCGGAGTCAATGTTCGCACCCCTAATCACTCGTACGTCCAGAACACTCGATGCGTGCCTTCCATCGACTACCACATGATCAATCTGATTCCTCGTCAATTGATCTGGAGATAACCATGTTGCCTTATAAATATTTTTATGGTCAAATCTAGTGCTGCTAACTACCATATTTCTTGCCGCAGACAAATCAATCAGTCTGATGCCATTGTTCGACGTTTCGGTGTGCAGACTGAATTTTCCGATGGTAGGCTCAAATGCGGTTTCCCTGCCTATTTTAGCATTAAAACCGCCTAGTAAAATTTTAATGTCATGGCTCGGGCTACGGTCATATACATTTTCTAGGCTCTCGTAGAACTCATCTTTGTCCTCATCGCTTTTCTCTTCTGTCGGAGCATGGGCACATATAAGTGTTATGTGGAAAAACTTTGTTTTGACTTTTATGGTGGCTATACGTTCACACACCGGGTTGAACCTTGAGACTAGGTGTCGCAGTCTCTTGCCAACCACAAATCCACATCCAAACTCGTGCTTGTCCGCATGGCCACTATAGTAGATGTCGCACGTCTTCATGCGCGAGCACCCGTGTCCCGTCCACCGGATTTCCTGTAAAGCGGTTATGTCAGCCTTGTATTCTTCGAGGACTTCCGCCAGTTGGATGAAGGCACCTGGTCTATACAGTGTTCTAACATTCCAGGTCCATATCCTTAAATCATGGTCCTTAATTCGTTTGCGGTGGTCGTCAACATTTTGGGGGGTCCATTTTATTCTTTTCTTACTTCTTTTCATTGCAATAGTTTATACGTCGGTGGCGGGTTGCAAGCCCAGCGCACCACTTCGCAGTTTTCACCTCCTGCCAGGATTTTATTACAGCCGCCCATTCTGGGTCCGACGCTGACCATGGCACCGCTCACTCTGAGCAGATGTGCCTGGGTTTTAGGCTTCGCCCCTCACAATTAGTCGTGCTCTGACGGGTGTCAGAAGCACGCTTCCAGGTGTCACCACGTGGAGGTACTCCGTCCGCAGTAGTACTACGAAAACGGAGCTCTGTGAGTAGACTTGAAGTGCAATTGGCAAGGATCACTCTGGGTTTGCCAAGTTAAACCGATCAGAAGCTTTACCTTGCATCACACTCGTTACGCTAGATCAAGGAAATGGACCACTGTGTGCCGATTCGTTAACGCTTTGCTAATCCTGGCCTGAGTGTTTAGATTTCAATTCTGTGTAAGTGTAAGTGCTACTCCATTTAATTTAGATTTAGCAAATTGAGGGATTTTATATTTGCGCGTGAATAGCACTAGTTCCGTTTTATTTGGGTTAACATCCACTCCACAGTCATGACACCATTTTAAAAGGAGTTTCAGCGCAGATTCCAGAAGTTCAGAGAGTAGTTTAGGGTCCTTGCCCGTAACTATTAGTGCCAATTCATACGCGTATGCGACGATTGTGCAGCACGTTTTTTCCATCCTCCTCAGGAGGGTGTTGATGTTGAGATTCCATAGTAGTGGAGAGAGTACTCCTCCTTGTGGAGTAACGCGAACCGCCACCTTGGTTCAGATTCAGGTTTGACATTATTTAATAACCGAATGTAAAGCAGTTTCTGTGGATTTGCCCTTCGTGTAGCCATGCTAAGCCTTGGATAGGCCTTCCGGCTTAAGAGATGATCTGATATATTATGCATCAATTATTCTTTCCTTGTCTTAAGTAAGAAGGAAGATAGGCTAATTGGTGTAAAATCCTTGTTTTTAGTGTGGGATGCCTTACCCTCTTTTGGGAATAAATACAATGTTGTATGTTGTCCATCTTGTTGTAATGACCAGCTAAAAATTGCCTTACCTTTTACGTGGTGTGCTTGGGTAATTCTTAAAGGGCAAATACAGAATCAAAATTAACTGCGGCCCGCGAACTTTACATAAAACTCAAATGTTTCCCGCCAAAAAAATATTATTGGGACCCCTTGTCCTAGAGAATGAAATAAAAACACAGAAGTATCAGCCATATACTTCGTGCCTTTATACAGTTTGTGAATTTAGCTTTTTCGGATTCTTTGTTTGCATTTGCCATTTGTGGTAAGGTTCAAACAAGAACTAAGAATTTTACATCTATGCGTTTGCACTTCAATATTTTATTCCTATTGACGATAATTGTTTAGTTTTAATTAACAAAGTGACAATTTGTTTACCACAGCAGAAGATTTCGATGCCGCTTCAACTTTAATACGATATATACTCATAGAACATATTGTTGAGATGCTTTTAGAAAGCATCATCATCTCATTACTGCTATTATTACTATAAAGCTACATTAGACTTCTATTCACATCTATTATGCAGACTTTTCGTCTTTGTCATGTTATCCACAATGCAAATGAAATTCCACACAGTATGTGGTGTTGCCTCACATTATCCAACGCACATTAAGAGGTCTTTGACTGGTAAATTTGCTTTCTTCATATGCATCACTAGAGCAGTTTACTTCTTTCTATTTCCAAGATTCAATTCCGAAAGAAAAAGTATTTAAAACCCTCTTCACTCTCTGCATTGTGCATTTCTTTATGTTTTTATGCATTCCTTTCTAAGTAACTACACATTTGAGAGGCGGTTCTTACCTACATCCA
The DNA here is from genome assembly GCA_964034835.1 of Muscina levida. Lineage (NCBI taxonomy): Eukaryota > Metazoa > Arthropoda > Insecta > Diptera > Muscidae > Muscina > Muscina levida. Next base: position 63,913,054 of record OZ035880.1, on the reverse strand, counting down.
CCCACAAGTGTGTACGAATAAGTGTTAGTTTGTTTTATTCTACACATGGGTGTGAATGTGTGTGTGCGAGTGTTCTACCCATGTTGCAAGTTGTCAGCATTCTGAACAACCTCAAAACATTCAACAATGCTGCAACAAAAACTCACAAAACACCAAAGAGCAAACCGAAAACACAAAAACCTAAATAGATTTCTGTGTCAGTTGGTTGCTGTTTCAACAATTTCTCCAGCAAGACGACACTTTGCCTAACCCCCCACATCACCTTGTCATGTCATTCGTTCACCAATTCTGGTTCATTCACACTTCTTGTCAGAGTACAATTGTTACACTTAATTGCATTTGCTTTCATCATTCACAAACACGGCATTTGCAATAAAACTAACTACGTCATTTGTTTAAACAATTTAAACTACTAATAAAGCCATTTGTATTCTTGTGGATTTTGTGGGCGCTGCGGCGTATGAGCAACATTAAGAAACTATTGAATCAACCATTAGAGAAAATTAAATAAATTGAAGAGAATAGAAACTTTACATTAAACAAACAAATAAAATTTTTGAATTGTAGCTAAATTCGGTTATTTATTACCCTCATAAAGTGTAATTTGCACCACAATCAGTGTGTCGCACAAACAAAATTGCACTTGTACTACATTGTTATTTAAATTGCAATACACACAATAGGCGAATCTCGTCTTACATATAAATTATTTAGTGTTATTAAATGAAAAGCCTCAAAAGTTTAAATATGATATAAAATTACACATGTAACAGTAGCAAAGTTGAGCAGAAGATATTTAAGAAATCAAACATAGAAAAAATGGTGATATATTTTAATTAATTAAAAATAATTGTTGATACTTAACATTGCAGTAAACCATAATTTCAAACAAATTTTGGAATATACTATTAAAACTAAATCTAGAGCTCCAGTAGTTTAAGCGAGGCTTTATATAAGAGCTTTAGTCCTACGATTATACGATCTCTTGGCTATGCGGAAAGTTGCAGTAAACACGACAGGTACAAACTTTAACAAGATCACATGACGCTCGCTTGATTGTGATATTATTGCAAAAGTACTGCAGGCTGTTTCGGCGACCTTTTTAAGCAGTTCGAAGCATTCGGCAGAAATGTGTTTTCTTGTTTGTAAACACAAAAGCGTTATCTTGTCTCAGCGGTAAAAAAAAATTCTATCAGCTTGCAGATTTAGTGAACACTATTGCTTGCAAACTTCTGTTGCTTAACGAACGCAAATCAAACTGTACAAGACGCTAGTCCTTCTTATCTTGCTCTACGACGCAAAATACTTCTAGAACAAATTCATGCGTTTGGGCAAATACTCAGAAATCTTGGGTCCCGATTTACTCTATTCTAATTAAAATTTTTGCACATGCCCAGGCGGAAAATAAAGACCATGAGATTAAAGATACAATCTACTCCACAATGCAACTTGGCCATGCACCGATCAAAACACCAAAATTCAAATTGATCATGTGGTAAACGATGAAAGACATGCATCTAGTGTCATCGAAGTGTGCATGATCCGCAGTGCAAGCAGTGGCTCGGCAAATTACTTGGTTGCAGTTAAGGTACGCACAAGATTGAGCAGAGCGAAAAACGCATGTAACCAATCACAAAGAAAGCTGATGGCCACTGCCTACTCCAACCAGCTCTCCCAACTACACACATTGCCTCTACTTCTGACGTTTCCTGTACACATTGGCAGCATATTGCGCATTCCATGGCAATCGCCACAACAACCATGCTTCGATCTTAAAACCGGTGCTCAAACGAATCCTGGTACGGTCAAGAATTTCGAATGGCGTATGAGGAACAGGATGCTGCTTACAGGACTACGCTACAGCCGGGCTGTTAGGCCACGGCACAAGGAGAAACAGGCGATGCAGTCATTTAATCGAAAAAAAACTTCAGGTGGAAGAACAGGAGCATATAACCTCCAGAGATATAGGGATAGAGCTGAAGCCCGAAAATTCCACAAAAGGGTAAAAGTTAAAGGATGCGGTACCGGACAACTCTCCTATAAGGACAAGGATGGAAATCTGGTTACAGATATACAGAGTTTGCTGCATATATGGAGAGAGTGGAACCATTTGCTTAACGGTTTGGCTTAAAGAGAGCATGTTCGATGGTTGGAGTCTAAGCGTACTATGTTCCTGCCCTAAAAAAAAGATAATTCAAGTGTGTGCTCCAATTACCGCGGGTCCAATTATATATATTAGGGCGGGTCGATTTGTAGGGGGTGAAAAAATTCATTTCCGTATTCTATAGGTTATTCCATGAAAATTTGCCCAAGGAACCATACCTCTATCGTTAAAATCGAGTCCCCTACTTTTTGTTGGTAGATTTTTTTCCCCAAATTGACGTTCGTATGAAATATTACCTACACGTTCACATCCATAACTCAAAAACTATCGATCGGATTTAATTGCCAGTAGGCGCGTTGGAAAGGTGAGCTCATTTTAAGCTTAGAAGCTTGCATTCCAAATTTCAGCTCGATATCTCTTAAACTGCGGCTGTAATCGCGGGGACAGACAGACGGACAGACGGTCACCTTTAAATCGACTCAGATTTCAATGCTGATCATTTATATATATATTGTCATACCTACCACGCCTCCTTATGGGCGTTACAAATGGAAGAACAAAATTAATATACCCTTCACTACGTTCATGCGCATGGTGAAGGGTATAAAAATGGCCATGAAAGTAATATTCTTGGACAAAATCATGAAAAAAATGGAAAAATGGTCCAAAATTTTGCCAAAAATGCCCGTAACTTTTGAACCTTTGGACCAATGTTGGAGATTTTTCGTATACCAGAATCGGAATCTACGATGAATTATAAGAAAATTTTATCAATAAACTATGTATCTAAAAATCATTATGCCTGAAATTATTATGCCTCTCAGCGGGAGCTAGTAAGATTTTAGTCACATTGTTTCTTGGTAATTTTTTTAGAATTAATTGTAGATTCCGATTCTAGGGTACGATTTTTACACCCGCATCTAGGGGGTCATCATAGAATCCAAGTGGCCCCTACTTCGATTTCCAAGGCTCCATTGGCTCCGGCTCCGATTTTGACCTACCATTCTGATGTTTGGCGACCAAGACGGGGTACATTTTTCACGGTGGTTGGGGTTCGGCCCCACATTCTGCACTTCCGCCAATGGCAAAAACTCAATTTTTTTTAAAAACTTAAGTTCAGTATGCCAATCTTTTAACCAATCCATAGATTTGCTTCTGCAATACCTCATTTTGTTAGTTGAGATGTTAGCTTTATGCAGAAATATCTCAAATATTCGAATTTTGCTGATTTAAATACTAAAAAATACCTCTATCTGCAATCTTGATACTTCGCAGCGTGAGATAGGAATTGATTGTAGACACATAGTTTATTGGTGAAATTTTCTTAGAACTAATCGTCAATTCCGATATACGATTTTTGGGAAAAAAAAATTACCGGCCCTAATATACATACTTAGCCAAGGAAGTGCCAGCTAATTAAGTATATTTTTAAATGGGGCCGGCCGTAGCATCATGGTTAGAACATGCTACTACCCTGTGGGTGATCCAGGGACGACTCATGTCTCAGTCATCTATATTTTTTCATCGCCGACCCCCGCGATTTTGTCAACAGCAACTTCGCAGTATATTGTCGAGTCAATCGGAAAAAGTCTAGTTAAAGCTTTTCAAACAGTTGACGTTCACATTCTTCTATAAAGAAAGTGTGGTGATACCAGTGTGACCAGATCTTAAAAAGTGTTGCAGCTAAACCAGCATTAAAATAATGCTAAAAAATAATATAAAAATGCCAAAAAATAATGCTAAATTTAAAAACGTACTTTTTAATAATATGAATACTATAAAGCGTTTATTTTTTAAAATTTTAATCGCTATTTAATAGCATTTCAGTACTTTTTTAAATGTCATTTGTTTACAAATAATAAATTTTAAATTTATACTAAATACATTGAATATTCTTCCTCAACTTCCAAAGTGTCGGTCGAAATATCATTATCATACATGTTTTTATTACATTTTTTTATTTAACCTTTTCAATCCTATGAATTCATAGTGTTCAATATCATTCTAATTCTAATTTTCGTTATTATAAGGTTCATGAGACTGAAAACTCTTTCAACTTTTGTGTTAATAAATGTTAAAACTAGAAACTTCATAACAAAAGAAGACAATACCTTGAACGGGTTTTCATTTAAAGCATTTTATATACACTTATCCAGAAATCAATTGTTGAGTTTTTGTTTGTATTTTTAAGATTTAGGAAATTTGCTGGCAATCGTTGTCTAAGCTGAGCTATAAACTTTCGGCAAGTAACCCTTTTTTCATTTTCTTCTTCAGAATTGATTACATTTTTCTTTGATTTAAAAAATTCTTCAAAGTTGTATTTAAAGTATGGTTTCGGAACAAAAAAAAATCTTTTAAACGCGAATTTAAGTGAACAAAAGTATCAGTTAGAATAATGCTAAATTAATAATTGCAAAAAGCTAAAAAAAATGCTAAATGCTAAATGAAAATTTTCCGGCTAAATACAAAAAAAAAATGCTAAATTTAGCTGCAAAAATGCTAAAATGGTCACACTGGGTGATACACTTGTGTTTACACCTTGAACACAATTTTTAATTCAATCAAATATGTTGTTTCATTTTAAGTCTGGTTTAAATCAAAAAATATTTTTATTTTAATATCTTTTCTTTCAATAACTAGTTGTGAATAATCTCGTATTTTAATTGGTACTAAATTTTTTTACAAAATTATAAATATTGTGCTGTGTCCAGTATCCCATAAAAGGATGTTTATCCACAATAATGCAAGAAGCTATGCCACATGTCCCATCCGGCGACATTTTGCTATATTTGGATGCCGTTGAAAACATGAATGTCGTTGTATAGCTCAAGATTCATCCGACCACGTTTCTTCCGTTAACGGTGATAGGTCTAAATATTTCATCCAGAATAGATTTGGGGTCCGTTTGTTAATTTTCTTTTCTTATATGCAGCCTTTATGTGCTGGCACCACATAGTAAACTGGAAGATCGATCAGGGAGAGGTAACAAATATCTAATTTATAAAGCGTTGGGCTAAGGAATTTACTGACCCCTACATTATAAACAAATATCGATAAGACAAAAAGTTCCATTTTGATATATTAAAAAAATCATTATCGATAGTGGATAAGAAATTCCATAAAATAAAGTTGATTGAAAATAAAGCATTAATACCTTTTTGAAAGGTGCAAAGTGCTCACTCAAGCTCTATGCCCCCGTATAATGCAACGTACGTTTTTGGGTCTCTCAATTTATCTCTCTCTCGCTTCCCACAATAAACTCTCCACTAAACGATTACATATGCAGCATAGTGCTGTGAACGATACCAGTACGTGCCTTCCTCCGTTTTCATATCATTCAGGCATTGTGCTGACTCTTGAATGTGAATCAAAATTAAAGTTTCAGTTACGTGTTGTTGACTTTAATTGAATTTTATTCATTTTATTTCAACTCTCTCACGACTTTCTTCTGTTTGTGCCCAGTGCAAGTGGTTGTTTTCTCTTAACTTTATTGCTTTGTAACTAGCATAACTGTGTGATAGTGTATGCCAGTAGTGTAGCACATGTCATGGAGCATCTTTCATTAGGCCTTCGTTCGCATGGACCTTAGAAACATTTTTTATTTTAACATTCACATTACAAAGTAAAAGTTTTTAAAATAATGCCATAAAAGAATCATTTCACTTAAGGCATTCGGTAAACGGGATCTCCGAACATATTGCAGCTTGTATTTTTTTTTTTTTTGTTTTATAGGCTTTGTTAAATTCTTTCGATTAAAGTTAACCAGAAGTAAAATACATAAATCATTATGGAAATTGTACCAATGATTAAGGTTAATTTTTTTAAAACAACCAGAATTCGGAACTGGTGGCTATTGGAACACAATTATAAAACATGCATATCTGTTATAATCACTTGATCCTCATTTCCTTTCTTACAAGTAAAATTTTGTATGGCCTTTATTTGGTTAACGTCCTAGAATACCATGTATTTATAATTCACAAGGAAAAGTTTGTGAGACCCTAGGACCAGCTAAGGCTGAGTTTGGTATGAAACGACTTTGCGGGATGAACAGGCACGAAATATTCAGTGAAAATAGACAGAAATATGACTGAGCCATTTTCTACCAAGTGATTCTTCAGACAAGGAGATAGATAGTCTGTCATGCAATTTCATTAACATCGTATTGGATATGATCATGTGGAAGGCTGCAGTAAACATGACTGGTACCATATTTATCAAAAGTCACATGCTGCTGGCGTACGCCGATGACATAGATATCATTCGTCGTGAACTGCGGGATGTTACTACGGCCTTTTCGAGCATTGAGAAGCAGTCGGCAGAAGTAGGTCTGGTGGTAAATGAGAACAAAACCAAGTTTTTTTGTTTCGACCAAAAATTCGTTGGGTGGACCAGCTGAAAGAGTTGTCATCTAAACTTGGTGTGACGAACTATCTTAGGAGCACAAAAGGCCGAAGCGGTTGGAATTATTTTCAACGTGCGGCTAGTGATGGACTACCATATAAGAAGAACAATAAAGACCACTAAGAACATATTAAAAAGGCCATGGCAACTTCGCTACTGTGATTAACAAAAGGAATGGTGGCAACATAAATAATGCAATTGTGGTAGTTGGTGGGATATTCCTTACTTAGTTCACTCTTCATAGTTACATTACAAATGCTGTGCTGCAGTGCGTATAAATAATAAAACAAGAGTACTACATACTCGTGCTTCTTCGGGGAACACAAACATATTTGTGAAAGTAAGAATGTTCACGTGTTTCTTCTGTGCTGTGGAAAGCAATCAATTAAGCCACTTCTAGTAAAGGAAAAACACACAAAGGAATGGAAAATGATATTATACGTCACACGAAAATTCTGATAAGGGAAATCAAAAGGCAGTCATGCAGAAAAATTCCAACGCAGTGTGGAAATCTCTAATCGGCTACTCAAGATTTTTCCTTGACAATACCATCGTATTTACAGAGAACAGATGGTTCATTTACCACCCTATAGGTGCTGATGGAGGCAAATCTTCCCAGCTGTCAGAACATTGCTTACTAGTCTATGGAAAGCTCAAACACTTATCCTGTTAATATTTCCGTATAGCGATTACAAAGCATCGAGTTCAACACAGAAAAAAAACAGAACTGTTGTTAAGTAATTAAATATTATTGTTAGCATTCAATTTCGATTTATAACAACTTTTCTATTTGAACATGTTTGTTAATTGTCATATTGACAAATTTTCAACCACATTTCAAATTTAACTGAAATACACAAATTGTAACTATAACAAAACTGTTTATTGTATTTACAATTTTGGTTGTTGGCGCCATTTTAATTAAATATTAAATTGTATTGACGAAATGGTATTTGGTATAACAACTAGTTTGTCGTAATTTTTTTCTGTGATGGGAATATTAAAAGTTTCCAACTTTAAAATCTCGGGGACCCGATGTTTTCCCTGATTTCAGAACAAGTTCGAACTTTAACCTCTTTTCGATAATACTGGAATACTCCACCCAAATAGTGGGTTTTGAGTGATATTGAATAGCCCTAGATATGTTCAGACTGTATGAGTTTGATCAGAGTAGTTATTTGGCGTTATCTAAGCTACAATTTCACTGAATAGGGTTTGCAAAAAAACTGCATTCCCTACGACATACTAAAAAATAAAAAAGTAAATAAATTTTTAATAAATAATTTTTTTTTTCTTTACTCGAAATGTGACTACAACACTGCCTTCGGTATACCATTACAAATATACCGGAACATAAATCATACGCACATAGTCCATAATACAACTGTATACGGTGGTGTCTCATGGGGTTAAATATGTACCCTTTGTATGTAGCTTTGTACAAATAGTGGACAAGACAAAAGCAAACGTGCACACAGATTTTTGCTGTCCTTGTACTTGTACTCGCTAAATTCCCGATGGTGTTAAATGATTCATACATATAAGCATGACCACAGTGTTCTGCTGTCGGTGTTGCAGTTTCGCTCGCGCCTTAATAAAATCATGGGTCATTCCAAAAGCGCACGACTTAAACATCTCGACCCTACTACCATCGTGACAACGTGTGATATTGTTCTTCGAGTGTTTTGTGTTAAACATTTTTGGTGCTCTTCAACGTTGGAAAAACATTTGACTACATATGTAACACGTTGGCTGTAATTTTAGTAATTTTTAAACAAAAAACTGTTGGGAGTTTTTTCAATCTAGAGCTTGTGTTTGTACAAAAACGGTGGAGGTAGTTGTGAAAGCTGGAAACATAAAGTGAATTGGTTTTCGCACATACTTAACTCGATTTTGTGCAATTTTTTTTTTATTCGTTACTTCATATGAGTGCGATATGTTACCGCACAAATCGTTGTTCCTGAATAAAACACAACAAAGTGAAAATTAAAATGGGTGTATTAAAGAAGGCCGATAGTAATAAAAAAATCGAATCCCACAACAAAAAGGTGTGTAATAGAGCATATATATGGACGTATTCCTATATTCACACACATGTGTATTATACAAAGATAAAATTCACATACACGGAGAAAATTGGATTGTAATTTGTTCCTGTTTGAGTTAAGGACTAAGTATATCACAGCTATCGACATTTGATTAATCGACGGCTCTCTTTATGTTGTCGACTGAAACTTTTGAAATCAATTCCTAGTTCGCGCTGAGAACCATGAAGATTTCAGGCAGAGATATTTTTTTAGCAATGAGTAACTATCGAAAACTTCAGACCTATGGGCCGGCTCTAATTTGTACCTACCATTCCCATGTTTGGAGACCAAGACGAAGAGAATAGTATACTTTTTACATTGTCTGGAGTCCCGCCCAATATTCTGAAAAATGATTTTTTAAAACTTAATTTCTGTATGCCAACTCACAGTGGCCATTACTTTTGAACCAATATATAGATTTGCTTGCTTACGCAAAAGGTCTCAAAAAATACATATCCAAATTTTTCGATTTGTGCTCAATTAAAAACAAAAAAAATCTTAATCTGAAATAATCATGCTTCTCAGCGCGAGATAGGAATTGATTTTAGACACAAAATTTATTGGTAAAATTTTTTAACAACTCAACGTAGATTCCGGTTTTGGTTACGATTTTTGTGAATAAAAAAATTGGCCCACCTTACTGTTTATATCTCTAGGCGAACAGCAATATACTGTGGAATTTTGACAGTTTTAACCGTTTGTTTTAAAAAGGGTGTGGAACAGCCCATTTCCACCTTTACTGTAATTCATACTGCAACAACAACATATGTAACAAATCTCATCTTCATACCTCTGATAGTTCATGAGATATAGCCCTTTTAATTTTCAAGTTGAATGGGCGGTGCCACGCCCCTTTATCCAATCACAACCAAATATAGCCACCGACTATCAACAGGTCAACAGTACCACTTGGTAAATTTTTCGTATCAATCGATCTATTAGAAAAGCCGTTAGAGCGATTTTTGAAAAGAGGGTGTGGCCACTTCCTCCCTGGATGTAATTAATACTGCTCCAACAACATATATACCAAATCTCATCTTCATACCTCTGATAGTTCATGAAATATAGCCGTTTTAATTTTAAAGTTGTATGGGCGGTGCCACGCCCCTTTATCCAATCACAACCAAATGTAGCCTGAGACCAACTCAAAAATTTTTGTATCAATCGATCTATTAGAAAAGCCGTTAGAGCGATTTTTGAAAAGGGGCGTGACACCGCCCACTTTCATCCTGGCTGTAATTAATACTGCTCAAACAACATATATACCAAATCTCTTCTTCATACCTCTGATAGTTCATGAAATATAGCCTTTTTAATTTCCAAGTTGTATGGGCGGTGCCAGGCCCCTTAATCCAATTACAACCAAATGTAGTCAGGAACTATCTACAGGTCAGCAGTACCTCATGGTAAAATTTTTGTACCAATCGGTCTATTGCAAAAGCCGTCAGAGCGATATTTGAAAAAAGGGGCGCGGCGACGCCCACTTTTTGAAAAAATAAAAACTTTTAAACCTCACGGAGCCCGAGACCTGATCTCTAATCAAAAAACCATAAACCAAATTGATGACATGGTAATCGTTGGAAGAACTCAGACCTCCGCCTAGTTCAGCCAAGGCATGCACAAGATAAACAGCACGAAATTCATTAAAATTTCTTTGAAGAACGTAACTATTTCCTTATATCAGGACACTCCGTGCAGCATACTTAGCATGCTATAATTGACTGACTCAAAATGCAAAAACATTAAAATATTGTGCTTCACAAGGTGCTCCTATTCCAATCGACACAAAGAAACAGTAAGAAAGTTTTAGGTGGGCAACCCGACTTACATATACTCTCACCCTCAGTAAAACATAAAATTTGCTATTATATTTATATTATTACTCGATTTTTAAAGTTGGCGGAGTAATACATTTGTATGGGAAGTACCAGAAGGGGCATAGCTAGCCTTCCAATTTGTTCTCCAAAACTTTATCCTGTTATAGCTTTAGTAAATACAGAATTTGGGTACGATTGCGTTGGATGTATTTATATTATAACTCCATCTCTAAAGTGGGCGGAATGGTACATTCGTATGGTAGGTACCAGAAGGGGCATAGCTAACCTTCCAATTTTTTTCTCCTAAACTTTATCCTGTTATAGCTTAACAAAATACAGAATTTGGGCACTATCGTGTAGAGTGTTTTGATATTATTACTCCATCTCTAAAGTGGGCGGAGTAGTACATTTGTATGAGAGGTACCAGAGAGGGCGTGTCTTGACTTCCAGATTTTCTCCAAAACTTTATCCTGCTTGAGCTTTACCAAATACGTTTTCTAAAGTGGGCGCTACCATATGAGTATGGGAGGTACCAGATGGGGCGTGACTACACTTCCAGTTTTTTTTCTCCAAAACTGTATAAAGATAAATAAAGAATTTGGACCCGATCGCGTTTGGTTTAATGATGTTATTACTCGTTTTTTAAATTGGGCGGAGGGGAACATTTCTATGGGAGGTACCAGAAGGGGCGTGGTCATGCACCCTATTTTCAATAGTGTAAGTAGTCTTGGGGAAATATTAACTTGTGCAAAATTTAAAAACATTTGGTTTCGTCTTTCGAAAGTTATCGTGCGTACCAGCCAGCCGAACAGACAGACCACACAAGGTGCACAAGACCAAAAAGTTAAAATTTTTAGCTAACTCTAAATATTGTCCGATTGTTCCAATTTTTGGTATGCACACTTCATTTGTTGAATGGAACAGGGGCGGCCTCGTGGAGAAAACAAAAATTAAATTTGCAAATCCCATAAATTTTTGAGCCATTCTACTCCTATAACAACTGCGGCATCGAGCGTACATGGCTATAAAAAACATGCTCAGACAAGTATCGACATGATAAACAAAATTTCTTATTGTCTGAGGAAGCTACTGCCAATTGTAAATCATGCTGTGAAGAAGCGATATAAGGAGAAGAGGAGGAATACCTGATGTCGAATGTTATCGAAAAATAGAAACGGCCGGAAATTCTACCAAAAGGAACAATATATAACAGGGATCACTTGTAATGGTAACTGGTAGCATGTATTCAGCAGCTTATTAACACGATTTGACTATCTTAGTGTTCTGTGCTTAAGAAATGCAATCCAAATGTATGCACAAACTACCGTGTGATCAGCCTTTTACCCATCACATACAAGGTCCTGTCGGGTGAGTTAAGTAAAAGGCATAGGGATAGTCTTCATAAATTCACGACCGACCACTTATTCAAACTATCACAAATAGAAAATACCCACGGAATGCAGATCGACACACCATCTATTCGTCGACCAAACAGCAGTAATCAGCAGTCTGAAACGACAAAAACTATTAGATACCAAATACAAATTTTGATGATGTATGTTACTGCGGCAGTGTCAAGCATTAAGATTCATTCGGCAGAAAAATTGTCTATTCCTTTGGTACGCCTTATAAAAGTAGGTAAAACGCCAGAAAACCAAAACCTTCTTATATCTCCCATACAATTGACGGAATTCACGTATTATAATTTGGCATACATATCTATTTTGTAAGTACACTGAATTCAATCATATATAGCGTAAGAAGCACGCTTATAAAAATTAGACTCAGGAACGACATACCACTTTGGGACCTCCCATATCTTGTGATAGTAGACAAATCCGGTACTAAGGGGTGACTCCGGATTCGAAGTCAGCGATCCCAAAAGCCTCATTAGGCACAATATAATTTAAATTCCAGCATTACTTGAAAAAATATCCGCCATTTTGATTTTGTTTTTTTTTTTGAAAACACAATATCGTATAATAAGGATACAGAGTATAAATAATTTTATTTCAATATCATGCCAAATTCAGTTCAATTTTTGACTAAATTAATTTGACAGTAATAAAATGTGGAAGTATATGTATAAACAAATACGACACACTAAAAAAGTAACTTCTTCCAAAAATCGGTAAAAAATCTAAAGAAAGCTAACAAATACATATTATCATAAAAGAAGAAAACATACACATTTCATCCAAATACGCTTGGTACTATTAACGGTTCCTTCGGCATGTAACATGTTTGCCTTAACAAATTATATATTTAGGCCTTTGTTCAGAAGATGACTCTTTTTGTGTGAAACATATTTTTTCTCACGGTGTCGCACAAAAACGGACATATTTCGCTTATGCCTGAAATAGTATACGTAAATTGTTGTGCAAATGAAATCTAGAAAAAAAATTTACTTAAACAAAATACAACGCCATAAAATTGTGATTGTACGTTTACATTTACAGTTGAATTTTATTATGAATATGAATAATTTATTCAAATTTGGATAATTTTACCTACGAATCACCATTAAGGATAACATTAGCGAATCGGTGGAGTTTTTAAAACCTATTATCGATTTTTAAAGGTGATAATGCCTAAATTGTGCCTTTTAGTGTTAAAATTCAAAATTCAAACTTTGCTTATTGAAAAGTGTAAGTTTTACTAGAAACGCGTTCAAAGTTTGTGAGTAATATAGATTCCACTAATATGCTATGTTCGAATTTCCTTATAACTTCTGTTTGGATTTACTAATCATAAGTCGACTGAGCATACTTTAGGATTAAGGTATCGATATTCATCTGTTTTCATATTTAAATTTATATTTGGTTTTATTTTACTCTTTCCGGATAACCGGATAAAACCGGTTAACCCGGTTTTTTTACTAAATCAGGTATACGAATACCGAATTGTTGGAAAAAGGTATTTTCGAATAAAACCGAAACCTTTTTCTAAAAAATGTAAGTATTTGTATACTATAAGCACATCAATATTATAGAGGTCTCGCCTCGTTTTAATTCAGTAATCTGTTACTGTTACAATTCGCATGTATCAGGATTGGAACAACAGCATCGGTGTCTAGAACTGGAGCCTACAGAATTTCCCAAACAAAACAATATAAAAATCGCATCGCACATTGTTATACTTGTAAAGTCCACATACATGGCTATGAAAATTTTCCATTTGGACAACGAATGGTAGAGTATTTAAGGCAAAGGAAGTAGAGGAGAGACCCAACAAAACAGTCATGTTAAACTATGTCTCCTGGAAAATTTGTTTGGCAATTCGTGCCAAAGGTTCCAACTTTTCCAGGACTCAGTTGGCCCAAAACAGAAACAACCACAACAACAATAGTGATATAAGCTGTTTATTTTGCATTCTTGGCGAACAAAAGGTAAATGTGTCTCTTAAAGTGAGTGAGTGTGTGTTTATATGTGCGAGTGCTTGTTATTGTAGTTGTTAGTTTCAATGTATGTTAAATGTTGGTCCAGCCTCCGTTTGTTTAATTTTAGCAAAATATGGATGAATATACCTGAACCATCACCAACAACGGCAATAACAATAAGAGAATAACAAATAGCAATGCCATAAATAGTTGGCACCGCTTGTGCTGCCACGTTAATATTTGGACGTGGCCAACAAGATAAACAAATGCGCCCAGAAAATAACACTTAATACCGTTTAAGCGCCAATAACAAATTTAATGTGTGTTGGGGTAAAACAAAAAGTTTCTCCTTCAATACAAGGGTATATACCAAAAGCGATCGACTATAGGTAATTTAATTTAAAAACCAATTGCAAATATCTTGCGTGACCTCAAGACCTAAATGCGGTGCAGATAGTACAAATGAAATATTTATTGTACATTTACCAGCGTCATATTATTATTATTATTCCTCTAGATTTTAGAACCCAATAATATATGAGATGTAATGAAAAACGCATCATTTTAAAATGGGCTAGAACTAAATTTCTTTAACTTTGGGAAGGTTTGATGTAACGTTTATAAATATTATTTTCTTCCTTAAAATTTAAGATTTATTTAATATATTTTATATCCCAATGCATCATACTTATTACGCTCTCAATAGTCTCCTAGAGCCTTTTCTCAACTCAACGAAATCAACAAAGAGAGTTTCAACAATACACTGAATTTATCTTTAAGTAATTTTTTTGTTGCATCCTTAAGCCTTATTGAATATTTTAAAAATTATTATACCCTTACCCTATAGGTAGGAGGGAATATATCATTTAATACGACCCAAAAGTGTAACACATAGAACGAGTCACTTTAGAGTCTAAAGTTTAGACCCTAGGTTTTTTTGAACCAAATTCGATTCATGACTTTTTAATTCGTTTGACCCATGTCCGTGTGTCTGTCTGTTTGTCCGGCTGGTGCGCACGAGTTAATATTTCCCTAAAACTACTTACGGTATTGCAAATGGGCTACATGGCCCCGCTCCTTCTGGTACCTCCCATACAACTACATCATTCAGCCCACTTTATAAATCGAGTAATAATATTAATACAACCAACGGGATCGTACCCAAATTCTGTATTTAGTAAAACTATAACAGGACAAAGTTTTGGAAACATTTTTGAAATCCTAGCCACGCCCCTTCTGGTACCTCCCACACAAATCTACCTTTTCGCCCACTATATAGATGGAGGATTAATATCAATAAATAAAACGTGATCGTATTCAAATTCTATTTTTAGTAAAGCTATAACAAGATAAAGTTTTGAAGAAAAAAATTTTTAGTCTATCCACGCCCCATCTGGTACCGCCCACTTTAGAAATCGATTAATACTATTAAAAGACCTAACGCCCAAATTCTGTATTAAGTAAAGCTATAACAGGATAAAATTGTGGAAAAATTTTTGAAATCCTAGCCACGCCCCTTCTGGTACCTCCCATACAAATCTACCTTTTCGCCCACTATAAAGATGGAGGAATAATATCAATAAATCAAAAGTGATCGTATCCAAATTCTATTTTTAGTAAAGCTATAACAAGATAAAGTTTTGAAGAAAAAAATTGTTAGTCTATCCCCGCCCCATCTGGTACCTCCCATACACATCTGGTACCGCCCACTTTAGAAATCGATTAATACTATTAAAAGACCTAAAGCCCATATTCTGTATTTGGTAAAGTTCAAGCAGGATAAAGTTTTGAAGAAAAAATCTGGAAGTCTAGACACGCCCCTTCTGGTACCTCCCATACAATTGTTACACTCCGCCCACTTTAGAAATAGGGTAACAATATCAATACACTCAACATGATCGTGCCCAAATTCTGAATTTTGTTATTATAATAGAATAAAGTTTCGGAAAAAATATTGAAAGTCTAGCCACGCCCCTTCTGGTATCTTCCATACAAATGTACCAGTCCGTCCACTTTAGAAAACGAGTAATGATATTAATAAGCTAAACGCGATCGTAACCAAATTCTGTATTTAGTAAAGCTAAAGTTTTGGAGAGAATAACTGGAAGTCTAGAGACACCCCTTTTGTTACCTCCCATACAAATGTACCACTCCGCCCACTTTAGGGATGGAGTATGAACATCAATACACTCGACACGATCGCGTCCAAATTCTGTATTTTGTTTAGGTATTAAAGGATAAAGTTTTTAAGAAAAAAACTGAAAGTCCCATATATGTGTACCACTCCGCCCACTTTAGAAATCGAGTAATAATGTCAATATAATAGAAAATTTTTTGTTTTACTGGTGAGGGCATATGTTAGTCGGGTTGTCCGACTGAAACTTTCTTACTGATGTGTAAGTACACTGAATGCAGCCAAACTTTGCGTAAGATGTATGCTTATGAAAATTTGACTTAGAAATGTAAGTGGACAATATCGGTTGACCCCTTCTGAGACATCCCATACAAAATTACCTATTTTTGGAAAATTAAGATTTCTCCCATTACTTTCAAACGGGCAACTGGGGGATAATGAGATTTGGTCAGTTAATTTACCTTGTGATTGGAGACAAAACATAAGAAATTCTCACTATTTGTCACATTTCTTCTGGTGCCTTCCATACAAATGACCGAGTTCACACTCATAGTTTTACATACATATCTGTTTTGTAAGTACACTGAATTTAGTCAATTTTTGCGTGAGATGTACACTTATAAAAATTTTACTCAGGAATGAATATGAAATATATCTGTTGACATGTTTTAGGAAAACTAATATTTCTCATATATTTTCCAAAATAGGTTAATTTCAATAACTCAAGACATCAAAAATATCTTATATTGGGTGATGGTATTTATCAGTCAGTTTATCTGTATCTGTATCTGTACTGGTTTTATAATGCTTTTGCTGTGACTTATTAGGCCACCGTGCCTGATCCTAGTTTTTTGAGTCTGCCAACACCACTATGAGATCAGTTGTGTAGATCTTCAGTGACTTCTGTTATCTACTGCCAAGGCGACCCGTTCACGTTACTCAACAATGCGCCTTATCACTTTAGCTATCACGGAACGGATGTCTTATGGCATTGCCCTAGGAATACGTGTTTTATCAGATGTCGTGAGTTGTTTGTAAACCTTAGTGTTTCTGGTTATTTCCAAATAAATAGCGATTAGAAAACTGGCAATTTCCCGTTTATGTAAACACCGACTCGGCTCACTGTATGTATTTCTCTTAAACATGGGTGTATTATATTTGTTTCATATTAACATCACCTTTTTCTTTCCGTCTCTTTTTATGCTGTTTTTATGTAGTTCAGTAGTACTAAAAAACCTAGCGAAAAAAATAGCCACAGGAGAACAAACCGCACGTTTGTCGTTTGGTTGTTTTTATATTGTACCACATTTTACTGAGATTTGCCATTAATTTTTCAAAATCGTGTTTTTGTACTGCCACCGGAAGTGACTAGCCAAAATACGGAACATTAAGTTAAAAACAACCAGACGACACATCATTTACACGTACACTCGTAAAAAAAATACACCATAACATACAACCAAGGCTGCCATAAGAGGAACAACAATACAAGAACAAAACGCGGGAGTTTAAATTTGTTCCTAAACTTCACCTACATGTGGTCACCACCAACGTGTCAAATTGACTGTGGGTATGAGGGGTGTAGTGGAGTTTACGGACGCCTCTATTCTACGAGTATACGTTTATCAACGGCCTCCCTCTTGTTATCACAGTTTAAGAAATCTTTGGTTAGGATTTTATGCGACCGCTCAAGAGTGTTTATTATTTTTTTATGTTTATTTTCGCTTTTTGTGTTGTTTGATTTTAATAGTTTACGGTCTTGCAGTTAACCACCACCATCTGTGTAATTCTAGTCCGCAAAACCGTAATGTTTTTCTGTCCTTAAGTGTGTGTGTGTGTGTGCGTATATCTGTACGTCCGTTTGTCCTTTCTTCCTAGTGTCTCATTCACGCACCAACTTAATCACATGTTATTTCATAATGCCCCTAAAAGTATGCTAATTCATGTTTATTGTACTTTTATGTTTGTGAGAGAAACTCGACACACACGTGCTTCATTCCCATTTCACGTTCCATATGTTGCATTAAGGGTTGGTGAAGGGATTTAATAGTCTGTTCTTGCTTCTGTCCGTGTCGACCGACCACTGTATTCTGGAAGGGCAAACTTATTAAGAAATTCGCTGAAGTTTAGGGATGAGTTGTTAATTACAAACAAAGAACGAAAAGCTTTCACAAAGTTTTGCTTTGTTATGTAAATAGAAAAGTTAGCCACCATTTCGACAATATGGCTATTTAAAGTTCTTTAAAGTTCTGCCCTTATTATGTAGTTATGCAATAAGAAAATTTAAAGTAAAAGAGGTAATGAATGTTAAGAATCTAACTGAAAAGTTGTGTTGATGGACTCATTGTTCGTTATTGATGCCAGCAGATGTTAACATTTGTAATTTTTTCGGAGTTTGAATGTTTACAATATTTGCAATAACTTTTAACTAAATGTTAAGGTCCCAAAAAAATAGCTTGTCTGAGATGAGGTCAACTAGTAGGATTTAGCCAAGCGATAAGAATCTATGTTTATAAGTAATCAGACGAAAGTGATTATCCGAATCAATGCAACATAAGAATTGTGTATTAGTGCGCCTTCAAAACAAAATTGCAAATATAATCAAGTGAAAATATAAATTGATATATTTTAGAACAATTTCTTAATATGCGTTTTAAAAAGTCGTCAAGGTTTGGTAAATGAGGCATTCAAATAAAAATATCACTGTACAAACTTTCAGACTTGCCAAACTTAACAAACAATGATTTGCCTGAATTTTTTTTCCTCGGTAACATACTATTCGTATTAATAAAGTGCCCGTCAGACTGACAGAAAAGTATCAAAGGATAGATATTTCGATAGTTACCAAACTATGATCATTAAGTTGAACGAACGATGAGTACTAATTTATTAAGGAAAATTATATTTTTTATAACTTGCATATTCGAAATATGACATTTTGTAAAAGCTGGTATGATGTCAATGTGGCTTAACATTTTGTTTACACGCGCAAGTACTAGTTTGGTAACTGAATATTTATACTCAAACATTTTTACTAACACACACACACACTTTCTGCGCCTTCAGTCAACTTTCAGCCGAACTTATATTCCAGATTCCAGAAGGCAGTGATTTGTTGAGTAAGTCCATCAATTACCACGCGATTAATCTAGTTTCTTGAGTTTTAAACAGGAGATTTCCTAGTTGCCTTGTGGATATCTTTATGCGGGAATCAGGTTCCATGCACTACCACTTTTCTTACCAACGCGAAACTAACCAATCTGAGGGAGGTGTTGTTGTATCGGCTTTACTTTCATAGCATTAAAATCTCCCAGAATAATATGGTAGCTGTCATATAACTGGGACCCGCTGTGGCATAGTGGTTAGAACACGCGACTATCATGCGGGAGATCACAGGTTCAACTCCTGGCTCGTGCCATCTTAAAAAAAAAAGAAATAAATTTTTCTTTCATTGTCGCCTCCCTTCGAATGTTGTCGACAGCAACTTCGCAGTATTAGTGTCGAGTCAATCGGCGTGTCTAGGAAGAGCTTCTCAAACAGTGACGTTTGCATTCTTCGATAAACAAGTAGGTGCCGTTTGTTGTGAATCTAAAATAGGAAGCGTGTTAATTCTCAACAACGCGTTCATGGGGTGTAAATGGAAATTAAGTTTTGTAAGTAAATCATATAACATATTTTATCCAGACGCTTATTGAATGCATCTTTAATGTCCTCGTTTTTGTACATAAGACAAGAAAATGTGAAAAAAGTTCGCTTTGTTGCGGATCAAACACGAATTTATGTCAAACAATATCCAGCTATTTCGTACTACCGCACAGTCACTTTTTGAAATGTCAACTTTCGCGGTTACGTTTTTCCGCAATATTTATGTAACTTACCAGTACAAAAATGTCAGTCAGGTAATCAAATCAAATTTAATTAAACGCTTTCCTTGGCAAAATTTGACTAATTTCAGAATACATACAAAAACGATATACATTTAAAAGGGGCAATTTCGGTCAACCGATATATTTCCTATTCATTCCAGAGTCAAATTTCATAAGAGTGAATCTTACGCAAAATTTGACAGAATTAAGTGTATGTACTTATAAAAAAGTTAACATATGTATCTAAAACTATGAGGGTCAATTCGGTCATTTGCATGGAAGGTACCAAAAGGGGTGTGGTAAAGGTTTCGGTTTCTTATGATTTATCTGCAATTACAAGATAATTAAACTGGTGAAATACAAATATCCTTCAGGTACTCGTTCGGAAGTTATGAAAGAAATCGTCGCTACGCCAACCAAATCAGTTATGTGTAATTTTTCGATTTTTTATTGCATTTTATTTTTAAATGATTTAAATGATTGCTTATCGAACCTTAAATCCATTGCGCAATATCTTGATTAGTTTGGAAGTTATTAACATCAGTAATGTGTAGAATATATGAGAAATGTCCTAAAATAAGGAAGGTTTTTGACTCTCCTGAAAAGTAATTTAAATACATGTGACTGCGTTAGTGAGCGCAGCAACGAAATATTACTTTTCACAAGAAGGTAATTTTGTATAAGAGGTTCCAAAAGGGGTGGGGTTATTCTGCCCATTTCTAATCCCATTTTGGAAAATATTAATACTGGTTAATTTGCATACCGATCAGTTGAGGTTTACTCGAGTTATCCTACTCACCAGCCAGCCAGACAGACGGACATATCTTAATCGTCTTAAAATGTTCTGAAACGAATTTGGTCTTAACATACTTGTGATCTACATCATCTCCTTTAATTCGTTATACTTTTTCTCGTATCAAATGATATATACCATCATTCCTAAGGGTGATGGTATAAAAACGGCGATTAATTGCTTTTTTAAAATTAAGTTTTCGGATTAGTTTTTGATACTTAACTAAAATACACAAAATTCTATAACACTAGCTGAAAGAACCAAAGCAGTGTATACAACTTCAAACTTTTAAAAGTTTTTGTTTGAGTATTAAAAAAAGTGAAATTTTTAGTCTTTAAGGTGTTGTTTATCATTTTCTTCAACCTAATAGTCCTATTTTTAAAATGCAACATTTAAGTTGAAGTAATTCTGATTTTAGAAACATATTAACATTATAAATAAATGTTGCATAAATATCGTACATTATTATTTTAAAAAAATGATTAAAATTAGTATTTTTCGGCATACTTTGGATCATAAATAAAGTTCCGGGCAAAACTCTGTCGATAGTTTTGGCACGTACATAGCTCAAGTCCTATGCTAAAAGCCTTAATAAGAATTGGTTGTCCCTTTTTGCCCCAATTCGAGTATTAACTGATTTTTTAAAAAAATTCAATATGTAAAATTTGTTATTTATGAATTATAGTTATTAGCAGGGCCAACACAAATATGCACGAAAAACTACAAATATGCGCATTAAATAAGCACGAAAAACATAAAAAATGCCTTTTAAACTGATAAAAAAAAATTCACAATCAATTTTGATTCGTAGTTAATTTTATTATTTAAAACAAATAGTTACAAATTCGATGAAGTTACTATTTATATTACATGTATAAGTTTCAGCCTATTGATTAATTACTCTACTGTAAAAAAATTACATGAGGTTTTGGATTTACAGTTCTGTATAAATATTTCCGACATACTTAATGTTTTAATATATAATAAATATTGTATTGTATTGTGTATACGCCTTCCGCGACTGAAAAAAGCAAAGCTAGGTAGAGCTCATTGAAATTCTTGTCGATTAACTGGATCCTAAGAATAAACACAAAAATAATATTTCGATTAGTTAGTTACGGGAAAAATATACCTTAAAAGCCTTTCAGCCTTTGTAGAAGATATTAATTTATAAATAATAATAGTTTAACAAATGATGGGCGTCCCCAGTAAAAATCATAAAAATTATAGAGATTATCTTCTAATCTTATTGAAATCCACAGGTGTTGTCCATACTGCAAAAAATATATATGAACAGTAAAAAGAATATTCAAAAAAGCCCTGAAAACTTCAAAATATGCTTTTATATGCACAAACCCCCAAAACATGCCGGTAGGGCTCTAATATGCATTTGCATATGCAAGTATGCAATGCAAACTTTTGTTGGCCCTGGTTATTAGTGTATCTAATAGTTGTGTTTAGTGGTCAACATTAAAAAATTTACAGAAGACGGACACGGTAGCCTTTCACTTTTTAAGATTAGTTTAAAGGTATACAAATTTTCCACATTTAAGTAAATTCTTTATATGTGGTCCAAAGTATAGGTCTGCAAAGAACCATCCAAACACACTTGTTGTATGTAGTTAAATTGTCTTATATCTGCTTGTATCTGTTTCGCTCTCTTTGGATTGAGTGCGTATGGAACATTTCTCTTTTAGATAACGATAGAATAGGTATGAGAGAGTGAGAGTACCAAGTATCAAAAATACTTGTATGATTCCATACACAACAAACAGATATATCGGTATTCTTGTTATCTGTTTTTGGAATATGTGGAGAGCGTGACGCTGCAAGCATAAAGAATAAAGATCGAAATTTTATTTTCTTTTTTGTTAAAATATGCCACAGATGAAACTTACACCATTAATTTTTGTAAAAAGAATAAAAAAAAAGTAAGAAAACATCATCAACGCAAAGCGTACGAACTGGAATATCTATATTAAATGGATATATCCATTTAAAAAAGAGGAACAACAGTTACTTCACTGAGTGGAACAGATAAAGAGAAAAAAAGTTTCTACTACAATGAGAGCCAGAGAAAGAGATGATACGCGATCTACTTAATCCAAAACGCATAAGCACATGTTTTGTTCTACTCTTTGTTGTATTTGTACCGGTAATATCAGGTTCTTACTTGTTTTATCTGTTTGTACAAGTAGAATGAATTGAACGCTGGAGGCCTTTAGTCCAAAGTTTATATTCCGCGACCGTTTATCTTAGACTTTCTATTGATTTACGTATGATTGATATTTATCACTGTTAGGTGTCAATTTACAAATATTGTAATGCAGATTTTTTTCCAAATTTCTGCAGCACGAAAGCGCTTTTGACGAACCACGCATATGCAAACTAAAGAAGATCATCTAAAAAGTAGAAATCTTCGAGCAATTTTTCCACATTTTGTAGTTTTGAGTACCTGAAAATGCTGCAAGTTATAAAAATATCGCAAAAAACTATGTATATTCTAACTTATGTATGTGTATACGATGCAAATTCATGTATAATATTATTTCAGCTACTACCACATTGAAATAATGGAGAGTGTATGTCTACTTCATGAGTTTTACAATAGTTAGACTTTGGCCCATATATAAATATGGGGACTATATGTATATGTGAACGGATTTCTTTACATATCCACACCAATCGTTCTAGTTACTGGTGGAACATTTGCACTAAATTTGGTTAAGATTGGATGACTCTTTGAATTAATCGCCGTTTTGGGGATCCCATACCCCACTATGCGTTTTTCAATAACTTTTCAGGATGGTAAAAAAAAACTGATTTATTGTAAACATTTTTCATATTTCCACAAAAAGTTCCACCGTAATCGAAAAATAAAAAGTTAGCAAAAATTGTTTCTGACACACATTAGTGAAGAGAAATACTTAAATTTTATTAAATTAATATGTCCAAAGCTTTTTATGACGCTGGTCACCTTTTTTTAATTTTTAATAACATATTTATAAATGATGGAAGTGCTCTCTTATCATAAAATAACACTATAAGTACGTCAAAATTACAACGCCGTAGAACACAGTGGTATAATCAGTTTTAAAAGATTAGGTCAAATTAAAGAGATATTCAATTTTTTATGTTTTGACTGTCTCGCAAGCTATTTTTATACTATTTGTGGAAAAAGGCTTTAAAAAATCTTTTGAAATAGCTTTTTTTATTGTTTATTTGTCGATATTTAACTCTAACGATGATAGCTGTCATATTAAGATAATATTGCAGTATGATTTCCAACCAATTCCAACCTAAAAACATTGATATAATTCAAAATATATAACAACAAATTCATAAAATTTATCAAAATTGTATTAAATAGTACAACACTTTAAAAATATGTGAATTGCGGTAGCCGGAAGGTGGGAAACCATCATAATAAGACTTAAATTCGAAAACAAAGAAAACAAATACAATACAAACTTAAAAATGGAATATCTCTTGATATTGATCTAATCTTTTGATAGGGAGTATACCAAATATCTAGCATAAGTTGTCGAAAGTTAAAATTTTACTTACACAGTGCAACAGTGAAAAAAACACCCGAACGTGACTATATAGGTTCGATAGTACAACCGGAGCTGAGTAAAACCCTAGCTCAGTTTGGCTAGATTGGCTACCAAAATTTTTTTTTGGCCCTCGTAACTTTTTGAAATCCCTAGGATCCCTTTGCATACTCTATTCAGTGAAATTGTAGTTTAGGTAACACCGAAAAACTTCTCTGAACAAACCCATGCAATCTGAACAAGTCTAGGGGTATTAAATGGCTCTTAAAACATACTACCTACTTTAAACAAATCAGTTTTTTAGGAGTTTTGGGCCATTATGCAAAGTTTTTGCTTGGTATATTTACCAAAAACTTACTTATTGTGAAACTGAACAACTTCTGTAAACAACCAATATGATCGGAATCCTCCACCCTTTTAATTGTTCACAAAGAGCATTAGGGTGTTCCTTATATGGCATTCTTTCGAATTTCGTTAAAAATATGTATTAATTGCGATGTTGGTCATCTAGCTTCACCTTACATTTGTTTTTGCTACAATTACGAATATATTGTGCACAATTTTGTATCGGTACTTAGGCATTAGGGTGTGCCGCAACGAGGTTAAAGTTCGAATTTGTTCTCAAATCAGTTTATTGCCGCTGACAATTTTTCTTTTGTATACAGACTAAGTAGTAATAAGCCGTTCAATAGCTGAAGTGAAGACCTCAAATAGTATGTCTTTACTTTTACTATCTCTTATAGACACCAAGATATTTGATGTAGAAATTGGGGTATTTTTAAAAAATATTATAAAAAATTTTGAAATTGGATTCCGAAGTAGTTTATTATGGGCAACTATATATTTTAAATTTTTTAAGGTTAATCAAGTTAAAATCTATATGTTCAAATAGTACATGTGAATATTATCAATATCTCTATCAATTCTCGAGGTATCAGGGATTTAAAAAGAAAGCAATGACTACTGAACTTTTTTTTACCCGAATATCTATTGTGTCTGCTTACAAATTTCACCAAAACAATTAATATCCAATGGTCCTTTGAGGGGATTTTTTATTTTTATCATATATATATCGTAACTGGTAAGTAGACATAATGGGTATTCAGATGGAACAAAAGTTCATTAGACATTGCTATGCCTACAGTCAAAAAATGCGTTTTTTAACGCCTGATATTTCGAGAATTGATGGAGATATTGATAATATACACATATACTATTTGAACATATAGATTTTAACGTGATTAACCTAAAAAAATTAAAATATATACTTGCCCATAATAAACTACTTCGGAATCCAATTTCAAAATTTTTAATAATATTCTTCAAAAATACCCCAATTTCTACATCAAATAACTTGGTGTCTATAAGAAATAGGGCAAAAGTAAAGACATACTATTTTAGGTCATCACTTCAGCTATGAACGGCTCATTTCTACTTAGTCTGTATACAAAAGAAAAATAGTCAGCGGCAATAAACTGATTTGAGAACAAATTCGAACTTTAACCTCGTTGCGGCACACCGTAATGCCTAAGTATTGATACAAAATTGTTCACAATATATTCGTAATTTTAGCAAAAACAAATGTAAGGTGAAGCTAGATGACCAACATCGCAATTAATACATATTTTTAACGAAATTCGAAATAAAATGTTATGTAAGGAACACCCTAATGCTCTTTGTGAACAATTAAAGGCTGGAGTATTCCGATCATATTGGCTGTTTACAGAAGTTGTTCATTTACATAATAAGTAAGTTTTTGGTAAATATACCAAGCAAAAACTTTGCATAATGGCCCAAAACTCCTACAAAACTGATTTGTTTAAAGTAGGTAGTATGTTTTGAGAGCCATTTAATACCCCTAGACTTGTTCAAATTGCATGGGTTTGTTCAGAGAAGTTTTTCGGTGTTACCTAAACTACAATTTCACTGAATAGAGTATGCAAAAAATCTGGACTCCCTACGACTTACATTCAAAATAGTGAAAAAATTAGAATTTTTTTCGAAGTTTTTTGAAAATAAACGAGGGATGTCCAATTTTTTTTGGGAAATTTTATTATATCAATTTCTTAAGCGGACTATTAGCTACAACTATGCTTAAGAAGAGAAAGAGCTAGATTAAAAACTGTACAAACTGTTGGCCAAAAACTGATGTCACCTTTTTTCAAGGGATCCAAGGGATTTCAAAAAGTTACGAGGGCCAAAAAAAATGTTGGTAGCCAATCTAGCCAAACTGAGCTAGGGTTTTACTCAGCTCCGGTTGTACTATCGAACCTATATAGTCACGCTGGGGTGTTTTGCAAAAAGTTTGATTTTGTGTCATAGTGTGTTTAAGTCTGCACATAACACTAACGAAACATTCTTCGCTACATAAAGTTTAAAATATTTCCTTTCTTGACAATTAAAAAAATTTTATTTTTAATTAATTTTGTCAAAAAGGCAATTTATGTCACATAACAACTTTTTGAAATGGGCGACTATCACATACATATGTGACCATGGAATTGCCCATATTCTTTACATTACTGATCTTGATTACTTGCAAATCAATCAAGATAACCCGAAAGGAATTTAAAAAAATTTCGAAATATTACACATAAGTAATTTGGTCGGTGCAGCCACTAATCAACCAACATTTCCAATCTGTAAAAAGTAGGCTCTCATGCGCTGTTTATTAAATTATAAACATTTCTGTTATGAATGAATCCAGCCTAAAAGTATACTAGAGAATCTTGACTACAAATAAAAACGACAATATGATGTCAAAGTTAATATTTAAAAGAACCGACTTATTCAATATGATGTAGTTTATAACAATCTCTCGACATATCAGATGTTCCTGCAACTGGTTTTAATAATCCTGCAATGTGGGTTTTCAAGCAGTTGTTTTTTAAATTTATACCGCCATAGGTGTTTGCGTCTATTTTCAACCAATTTTGAATATAAAAAGTAAGTCCTCAATCACAGAAATATGGAAATACTTGAGTTGATATCAGAGAAAGTGTAGACATTTTACAGAATACGATTTAGACCCTAGGTAGCTTTAAAAAACATTCAATAAACGACTTTTAATACAACTTAGTCGTGTTTGGCTGACTGGCTAGCAGGCTGATGCACGCGATGACTGGAGTAAATTGTTACCGATTCAAATATATATAATATTTAACAGTGTTAATGTTTTTGTAGAATGTTTGAAGAAGAAAGCTTGAAGAAGAATGGTTAAAGAAGAATGTTTTTGCTAACCAGCACTTCTCTTCAGGTACCTCCCAAAATAAAAGACCTACTTGACTTGACTACTTGATTCGCTTGATGCATATTGATGCATTCTACAAACATAACATTCTGCGGGCACGATTTAACATAATGTTTATAAAATATCGGCAATTTGTAACATATTTTTATAATTTTAATTTAGAAATAATGTTGAAAATTAATATAGTTTCTTGGAAAACACGAGAAGCTCTTAGAAAACAAAACACGCATATATACATACAAAAACGCATATAATCAAAAATGTATTTAAAATTTCGTGCTTTTAAATTTGCGTATATCCATGCTTATCTTGAAAGGCTTTATATTGCATCGAAAATTAATCATTAATCAATTAATCATAAGTAATGTTATTCTTGTGCGTCACTCGGTTAATTTAAATTTAATATTCAAAGAGAAACTATACGTTTTTTTTTTGAGTTTTTCTTCAAATGTTTGGTCAACTTTATTTTTGCCTACACATTTAGGAATTTGCTTCAAATCGAAAAAGTTTTTTTTTCTGAGCATGAATCATAGTCATTACCACCTTCGTCATTTTAGTCAACACTGTTATCATCCATCCATGTGATACTCCTTGGTCAGGCAAAGGCGACGCGAGTTGTGGAGATTTTCGGACCAAAATCTAACCAAACATCTCAGATCATCAGTTGGCACAGAGCCAATGGCAAAATGTGACAATAATCCCCCACTCGACCAGCAAACAAGTGTAGAAGCAAAGAACGACGAAAATGAAAAACATTGCAAAAACTTGGTGTGGTGGCCAAATCCAGTTTAGACCAAAACACCATCGACCAAGTAACCAGTGAAAAAGCCACTTGCACCAATAACCATTGCCCGAAACGAATTTAGGCAGCCAGAGTAACATGACCATCATGAGGGGGATGAACAGCAAAGAACCGTATTACCAGAGTGTCATTTTGTCTTTGTTTTCGTAACTTTTACAACATCAACGTAGTTGTGTGACAACTACGGCTAAATTCGAGCTGCTGACGTATTTAACAACTATGCAACCGAATCTGAGGGAGAAGGGGGGTTATGTCCAACAAAAGTCCAAGTGACAACTGTTAGAGCGCAATATGGTCGAGCTCTAGCATTAGTAGACACAAAGCAAGCAACGATAGATGCAACACCATCCCTCGCGTCTTGTGCAACTTCAGATTTACTGGTCAGATATGAAATCCTTACATATGTACTGCAAGTGGGGGTATGGTGAGGGATATGATATTGGTGAGTTGCACTCTATTATATCACATTGATAACATGTGAATATCTGTTTCTAGTTTTTTTTTTGGTACATACGTTCTGCCTTCGTCTATACCACGTCCTTAGGTGCTGAAGTCCTTCTGCCACAGTTTTCTGTTCATGTCAGTTACGGTATGGTTTCATTTTTCTTCTATTTTCATATATTCGCTGACCATTTCGTAATTTCTTTGATTGCAATACAATTGGCTACTAGGTGGGGCATATATATATATGCATGCGAGGGTTGTCTGGCAATCATATTTGTTTGATTTAAATAAAAAGTGGTCAATATAAAATTGGAACCGAACATTGTTTTAAAGCAACTGGTCTATATGGCATTTATGAGTGGCAGATTATTAAGATTATTAAAAAAATTACCTACTTACTTACTGGTATATATGGCATTTATGAGTGACAGATTATTAAGATTATTAAAAAAATTACCTACTTACTTAATTAAGTGACCCATTACAACTTACGAACGTGGTTCATAAATTAGAGGCCTGAAGAATTAATGAATTCCACATGGTCTTCTGCGTGCGTTCTCCAGTTAGTACTACCTGATGGGGGAAAGTAGCCTACCACTTGGTCCTTCCAACGAAGTTTGGGTCTGCCTGCTCTGCGTCTTCAAACACATTTTTCGCTGGAGCATTAACATCCATCATGACAACATGTCCCAGCCATCGTAGTCGTTGGAATATGACTCTTTTTGCTACGTCGATGTCGTGGTGAAGCTCATACAGCTCATGGTTCATCCGATGGCGAAACTCGCCGTCGACACAGATAGGTCCATATATTTTTCGGAGTACTTTTCTCTCGAATACTCCCAGGTTCTGTATGTCTGTTGTCGTAAGTACCCATGATTAGGCAACATACAAAAGAACGGGTAAGATTAGCATCTGGTAAAGCTGTTTCTTAGTATTCCGAGATAAGGTGGTGTTACTAAAGTGCTGCCAAAGTCAGTAAAAACATCTATTGGCGAGCACTATTCTCCGCTTAATTTCTTGGCTGACATTATTTTTCTTGTTGACGGAAGATGCGAGGTAGGTAAACTCTTCGACTACCTCAAAACAATAATTTTCAACGTTCACGGTGCGTCCCCATCGAGAGGACTCTTTGTTCGTCGAAATCATTATTTTTGTTTTGTCCTCGTTCACCGCTAAACCCATTTTTGCTGACTCCTTTTCTAGTGATGAGAAAACTGCAGTAACATCCCGCAGATTTCGGGCAATGATATCTATATCAAGGGCATAGTCTAGTGGCCTGTGGTTCTTGTGGAATATGGTGCAAGACATGTTAACACCAGCCTTTCTCATCATTTTCTCCATAACTCCATTAAAGGACAAGCTATCGCTCTGCCTGAGACCTTTTTCTGTGTTGAATGGTTCAGAGTAATCCATACCAATCTTAACCGAGTATTTGGTGTTGGATGTACCTTTGATCTGCAAAGTCTAATTAGTTTTACAGGAATACCAAACTCAGCTTTGTAGTCGACAAACATGTGGTAGGCATCAATCTGCATTTCATGAGTTTTTCCAGGATTTGTCGTAAAGTGCACATTTGATCCATCGTAGATTTGCCAGGTCTAAAGCCGCACCATTAAGGTCAAAAAAGTTTTTCTATTTTCTAGTTTCTTTAGACGTTCACACAATATGCTTGAACGGACCTTGTACGCAAGTGGTAATAGGCTTATTCCACGATAGTTCTTACATTCACTACAATATCCTTTCTTGTATATGGGACAAAACAGACTGAACTCCAATTCCCGGGCATATTCTCCTCTAGCCAAATGTTCTTCATGAGCTGATGCATGCTCCTAATCAGCTCCTCCCGCCAGCCTTAAACAATTCAGCCGGGAGACCATCGGTTTTGTTATTTTTAAGGCGGGATATTTCCACACGTATCTCACTCGGGCTCGGAGGTGGACAGTTAATACCATCGACATGGATTGGAGCGGGGTCTTCTGGAGTGTTGGCCGTATCTAGCAGATTTCTGATATGTTTTCTCCATATCTTCAGAACGTTATCCGGGCCCTTCACTAGATGACCAGCGCTGTCCTTGCTGGAGGGCAACCTTGTTCCACACATTCTCGCCTTAACTCTCTGGTAAAATTTTCGGGCTTCCCCTCTACATCGGAGTTACACTATGCACTCATCCTATCTCTTCATCAGCTCCTTCTTTCTCCGTCTAAAAAGACGAGTTGCCTTTCGTTTCTTCTCCCTGTGCCGTTCACAAACAGCTCGCGTTGCCATTGGCTGCAATTCGCACTGTATGCAGCATCCATCTATCTCGTGGCATTGCAACATTTATCATCGTACCAGGCATCTTCTTGAGACGACTTTAAGTAACCAAGTACGTTTCTCGCAGTCCGTTCTAAGGAGTCGGCTATAGATTGCCACTGCGAGGTAATATTATCAGGGCTTGGAGCATTCCGTAGCAGTTGAGTCAGGTGGTTGGAGTAGGCGTACGCTACCTCTGTGGCTTCTGTTTACCGAAGTCCAGCTTTCGTTGTGCCTGGTTATGTACTTTTTTCGCCATAATTAGCCTTGTGCGTACCTTAACTGCGATAAGGTAGTAATCGGAGTCAAAGTTCGCACCCCTGATCACTCGTACGTCCAGGACACTCGATGCGTGCCTTCCATCGACTACCACGTGATCTATTTGATTACTCGTCAATTAATCTGTAGATAACCATGTTGCCATTTGAATATTTGCATGGTTAAATCTAGGACCATATTTCTTGCCACAGAGAAATCAATCAGTCTGATGCCATTGTTCTACGATTCGGTGTGCAGACTGAATTTCCCGATGGTAGGTTCAAATGCAATTTTGATGTCATGGCTGGGGCCACAGTTATATACATTTTCTAGGCTCTCGTAGAACTCGACTTTGTCGTCATCGCTTTTTTCTTCTGTCAGGGCATGGGCACATATAAGTGTTATGTGGAAAAACTTTGTCTTGACTCTAATGGTATCTATAAGGTCACACATCGGTTTGAACCGTGAGACCAAGTGTCGCAATCTCTTGCCAACCACAAATCCACATCCAAACTCGTGCTTGTCCGCATGGTCATTAAAGTAGATGTCGCACGTTTTCATGCGCGGGCACCCGTGTCCCGTATCCCGCCTTGTATTCTTCGAGGAATTCCGTCAGTTGGATGGAGGCACTTGGTCTATATAGTGTTCCATGTGCATATCCTCAATTCATGGTCTTTAATTCGGTTGCAAACGACGGCAACATTTTGGGGGGGGGGGGTCGATTTTATTATTTTCTTACTTCCTTTCATTGCAATAGTTCAAACGTCAGTGGCGTGTTGCAAGCCCACGTTGCAGTTTTCTCCTCTGGCCTGAATTTTTTTAAAGCCGCCCGTTCCTGGTCAGACGCAGGGTACCGCTCACTCTGAGCCATCGTTCTGTGTTTTAGGTTTTGCCTCTCACACTTATCCGTGCTCTGACGGTTGTGAAAGGCACGTTTCCAGGGGTCACCACGTGTAGGTACTCCGTCTGCAGTAGTGCCACCTATACGGATATCTGGTATTTGGTGCGCTTTTTGACATGGTCCGTTTTATTTTGACAATATTCGAAAAGCCACGAATAACGTCAATGACGAGTGTTATCTTGCCAGGTTCAGTAATTTTTGTTTCATTCCAATTGAAAAGGGTAATATGAACGACGTAACATATAATTTCAACAGAACAACGCTATGTGCCGAAAAGTTAACGCTATAACGATATTTGCGAATTTAGTTTTAGTTTTGTTCTTTAAATTCGACCTTTCCCAGTTATCTTTATTTTCCTGGTTTTTGATATCAAGCTCGAGGTCAAGTATTTTTGTATAATTTATTTATTTTCCTATATTTCGACCCTCTTTCAGGATCATCTTCAGGAACTAAGATAAGTGCAAATGTAGACTCTCTGCTTTGTCTTCAATTCTGCGTATAATATTCGAAAACCGCCTCCCCAGAACTACGGTTTCAACACGTGAAACTATTAACTCTTGAGCACCTTAAAAGGTAAGTGAAACCCAAACAAATCCTTGTTCATTCGAAACAATTTTTTTTTAAACCCATACGACTACCATGTCGTCTTGCAACTGTGGTTCGTGTCCCAACCAATCTATAATAGTCGCGTCTTAAAAAGGAAGTAAATAATATTGCTGTTAATACTTTGAATATACTGCAATATTTTAGAAATTATAGTTACAAACGATTAATTTCAATGAGAATATTTCAAATTCAAGCTATAAATATTCACGCCTACATACTGCCCTCGTAGACATACAACGTCGCTGTATAAAATAGTTTTAAGAGTATTGCATTTTACATATATTTCTCAAATAGGTGATGTCATCAATATCTCTGCACACTGAATGGTATATGCAAATTATTGAAAAGAGATCATTGCCAACTCTGCTTAGTATAAAAGTTTAAATGGTGTCACACAGACAAGAGATACAATTTAACACATCGAATATACATTTTTCCACATAGTATCACAATTGAGATGCAGTTCATAACACCTATAAATGAATAAGTTATTCTATATACGAATCATATACATATCATTTTAAAAAATATTGTCACCAGTGTGACAGTAAATTATTCAACGTGTTTTTAAATAAACTGTTCTATTTTTTATCATTCTTATTACCCAACTTAATTTAGATTGTATGTGGCTCTATCTCAACTTGTTGACAATACAAACTTTTAATAGATTTCTTTATTTCTTAGTTGAAACTCGTTTAATTCGTTCCTAAACAATAAATTAGTTGAAACTAGTTTGTTCCCAATTTACTTCCCAGCTATGCTTGTCTTCTTGTCAACAGCAACAACGTGTGATCATCCGTACATTCCATTGTGGCAGGACCTAGTCATTGGACTAAGCAGACGATGCGAGTCCTTGTTTTTAGAGTGCGAAGCTGTCAAGTTTTGGTTTATTTATTTCTCTAAACTCAAATGAAGAATATGTAAAAAAAAGTAGAAGCTCCAACAACTTTGCAATACAAACATGAAAACAACAAAAGCACAGGGACAACAACAATAAATTGGCGTTGTCCTTTGTAAATAAACCAAAAACAGACACATGAACACATGCACTGGCAGATGTACTGTCTGGAAAGTGTTGGTCGGTCGTAGGAGATACGGGAGCACACACACAAAATAACATGTCCTTGTTATGCTGACTTTGTGTGTTTTCGTGTTTGTATATCTGTTGCTACACACAAACATACTTTTGTATGTATGTTTGATATAAGTCTTGTTGGATGAAACTAACATAAAAAATGGCAGCAATTCATCCATCAGATCCAACAATTTTAAAAGGGACGTCCATTTAGACGCACAACTCCCACAAACACAATCACGTCAACACATACACAATTCGGGCCCATTGTTCTACAAACTTGAACAATAAACTTATTTAAGTTTATACGAAAATGAAATTTATCGTTTTGTTGTTCTTTAATTTGCAGAACACAGACAGAGATGAAATGCAATTTCCATACTTTTAGAACTACAATCGCAGTATGTCAATTCGATTAGGCTCTGAGCTATGTGTGACTATTCAGATTTTAAGTTTTAAAGTCTAAAATTGAGTAAATTCAGAAATAAAATTTTAGACACTGGAGGGGTCTTAGATGAATCGACTAGGTAAATAACTTTTTACATTTTTTTTAAAAAAGTTGTTTTTTGTATCAAGAAAAGTCTTACAACCGTAACAAAGAGCACGTTTTGACTTTAAATTAATTGAAACTTTATACACTGTATTTGAAAGTAATCAAGGTAATGCAAAACCTGTATGCTTCCTGTAGAAAGACAGATAAACTGCAACACTGATTCATTGCTAGACTCTTTATCTCTCGCGAATGGGTAGTCATCTTGGGGCGATGCGAGGGCTTAAGTACAAAGATGATATAGAGTCACACTGGTATTTAGAGAAGCGGCAGGGACATTTGTTAATACCGTAATCTCTGATGCCCTTGGGGCCTGAACTGAGTACGAACTAAGAACTACTCCATCCCTGTCTCTCAGCGTCTGTTTTTCCCAATTGAGTGCGGCTAAGGGACATACGTCCGTTGATCCTTAAGGGTCTTATATCCGTCCTTCTAAAGGTCGTCAGTCCGTATTTTATTAAATCCAATCAGCGCACAGCGGTCGATTTGGGTCGAAAAGACGCGCATGAGGTATTGGTGGCCCCCAAAAAGCTTTGGGGACATCTTGACTTATCAAAACCCATGGAAAAACATTGAAGGATTCTTGACCAATGTTGGACGTCAATACGGAGACATTATCTAATAATGTATATGGCCAGTTCCACGGCAAAAATGTATGTTCAGATTAAATCTTGGGAGAATTTTTTCATGCACTTTTTCGTGTATATGGCGAACTTTGAGCCAAAATTTCATAGTATAAAGTTAGTTCGAAATTATCTAGGGAAGCAACCTCCAGTTTTTTAAAATTTTTGAGGAAATTTCTGAACTTTGAAAAGCCGTCAAATTCAATAAGGTCAATTTGAACAATCAGAAAGTGTTACGGGAAATTCCATAAAAATTGATTTATTTTATTGGAATAATTTTGTAAGGATATTTTTTGATTGAATATCAACATATTTTCAAAGAAGGTAAACGCCATGTTACTTGAATGGAAAGCGCAATTCTTTTGAAAGGAAAGGAAAGAAGAAATCGATGGAAACTAGCTTTTTTTCTTTGTGAAACATTATTTTACTTCGGAAATTAAGAATATTCACATGTACACTATGTTGCGAAGATCTAAATCATTTGAGGAATTTCTGTATAGTCATCCAAGGTGGAAAATTCTCAGAATTCATCCTCAACAATATCCATCTTTTCCTCATTCCCATCTCTAACACCATGTGCAGCCTGTTTGACTAAATTCTGTAGCTTATAAGGTAGATCTTGGTTCGTAGATTTCCTGTCTGTCGCTCTCAAACTACAAATGTATTGATCGGAAGTGATGAGGAATCGCTGCCATAAATTTGTTTTCTAAACATCCAAATTTTGTTTTCTAAACATCTGTCTCGCGTAGTTCGTCCGAAAATTCTTAAAATCTTTTTCCCGTGCTCAAGACCTTCTTCCGATAATTAGACTAAACCTGTAAAAAATATGAGTAATGGAAGAACTTGGAAAAATATTTAACGGTAGTGGTGCTTTCCCTAGTGGTAAAATCGCTGAAGTAATGATATCCGCACCATGCAGCTATACTTTATGCATGGTGGGTGACATACTCTTGTGTTGGGCTGTGTTCAGCCCGGAAATCTTCGATATCTTCATTAGTTGCAACTTGTCGCAACCAGAAGAATTAACGAAGTGTAACCAAAGGATCTACCTTTAAGGTGAAATTGGTTTCAGAGTGTTCCGAGTTGTTCAAAATAGTGGCAAATGTTTGAAAATTGTCAAACGGGATTTTTAAGTCTTTGACGAATACTTTCGGGGATTTTCGGGTTGCAAAATAAAAATCGACCCTCCAAACAGTGGAATTGTCTTTGAGGAATGTTTAAAGAAGTAAAAAACAATCTAGAAGATCGAAAGTGACCAGTGACGTTTTGCATTTCATCCCTTTTCGGGTTAGTGTGGTTCGCCGAATTTACGTCGGAATAAAACTTCCCTAAAACATTCGACCGCGGATTATGGGTTAATATTTAGCAATGGGGTGTAAAAATTTGGTTTTGGACCTTAGACTATCAAGGAAAGGTAGACATAGTTAGAAAAAGGTTTCTGGAACTTCCAAAAATGATCACCATGCGCGCCTTTTTGAAGGAAATCGACCACAGTGCAGCGCCTGTTCTTAAAGTGACGGGCTAATGGTCTACGTCTGTCTCCAGTGGAGCGGCAGTGCGGTAGTAGCTTTTGTTATAACCAACATAGTCTCAAATGCCATTGAGATCTGAACTAAGTACGAATAATGAATTAATTTTCCCCTTACATCCTGCGGTGGATGACAAAACTAAACGGAAGTAATCTGATGTAGCGCCTAAACGGCATCGGTCTGAGACACTACTCTTCCAGCATCCAAAATGTAATCGTGTTAGGACACTACAAAGATCGTATGAGGATGTCGCTAAAGACTACCTTACCTGGGAGATCATAGACCATAATAACAGCGCCGGCACTATTACCTCAAGAAATTGTAAATCAGTTATCAGTTTCCCATACTGTGGCGTCCTAAAATTCATTCGCAAGCGACTCGAACCACCGCCGCAATGTCATGGTCTGGGCTGGTTTAGGGGCTTGTGCAGGTGAACGTTCAGCGCAACTGTACAAGTCAGCTATAGAATCGCTAGGGGAGGTTTTTCCTATTGCGAAGATCCCCGCTGACCTATCCGACCCTATGGAAATTTAAGCAATACTTCAATACAGTAATCCTCAACTGCCCACACAGGACTGGAAATTGAGAGACACAATGGAGGGTTGTTCTATTGATTGACTCCTTCTTTCTGCGTGCATATAAAAGCGACGATAATATGAAGCCTTCAGCTTAAGAGGGCTACAACATCGAGACGATAAGACGGCGTGTCCATCTGTCAACGAAGACACTAACTCGGTATCTCGCCTGGTGAGTTAATTCCTTGGCAAGATGAACTTAGCAGTAGATAAGGACGACTGATTGGAATCTGACGACGACGACGACCCAGAGGACGCCAACATAACTGTCTTCCACAGCGATCAATTGTAACGAAGGTCACACAAATCAACTTTCGCATTCACTGACGCCGCTTTACTCCTTCGAATAACATGAACTACGGAGGAGATCATATGCGTCCAAGAGCCATGGGTAAATAAAGACCGTGTTTGAGGACTCAACAAAGAAGGATACTGTAATCTGTACGCAGAGCATGTATTATGGTCAATAACACCCTTAAAGCTTTTATTCTAAGTGATTTCAGAGATAAGGACGATAAAATCTAACACAGAAATTTGTAAATAACAAATTATCTTAAGAAGTAAATATTCAGAAAACAAAAACAATTATGATCATTATAACACGTCAGGGGGTGCCAGAACGGACCGGCCGTGGCATGATGGTTAGAACACGCGACTAACAAGCGGGAGATACCGGG
Organism: Muscina levida; assembly: GCA_964034835.1. NCBI lineage: Eukaryota > Metazoa > Arthropoda > Insecta > Diptera > Muscidae > Muscina > Muscina levida. Next base: position 63,875,334 of record OZ035880.1, on the reverse strand, counting down.
TTCGATTCCCGCCTCCAGTCATCTACATTTTTCTTTCATTGCTGGCCCCCTCGATGTTGTCGACAGCAACTTTGCAGTATAGTGTCGAGTCAATTGGCATGTCTAGTACAAACTTCTTAAACAGCGACGTTCTCATTCGTCGATAAACAAGTAGGTGCCGTTAGTTGTGAATCCAAAAGAAAGCGCGTTCATTCACAACAACGCGAGAAGTTTTCCCTTACCTCATTCATGGGGTGTAAAGGGAAATTAAATTTTAAGTTAAGGTGGTGCCAGAAACGCGGAAACAAAATAATTTACCTAGAAAAAAGATGAACTATCCCAATTTTATGCTTTGTGGAGATTTACACGAGAAATTGCCTTAACGGTGCACTCGACCCATTTCACATGCTTATAACACAGTGCAACAGTGAAAAAAGACACCCGAACGTGACTATATAGGTTCGATAGTACAACCGGAGCTGAGTAAAACCCTAGCTCAGTTTGGATAGATTGGCTACCAAAATTTTTTTTTGGCCCTCGTAACTTTTTGAAATCCCTTGGATCCCTTGAAAAAAGGTGACATCAGTTTTTGGCCAACAGTTTGTACAGTTTTTAATCTAGCTCTTTCTCTTCTTAAGCAAAGTTGTAGCTAATAGTCCGCTTAAAAAATTGATATAATAAAATTTCCCAAAAAAAATTGACATCCCTCGATTATTTTCAAAAAACTTCGAAAAAAATTCTAATTTTTTCACTATTTTGAATATAAGTCGTAGGGAGTCCAAATTTTTTGCATACTCTATTCAGTGAAATTGTAGTTTAGGTAACACCGAAAAACTTCTCTGAACAAACCCATGCAATCTGAACAAGTCTAGGGGTATTAAATGGCTCTCAAAACACACTACCTACTTTAAACAAATCAGTTTTTTAGGAGTTTAGGGCCATTGTGCAAAGTTTTTGCTTGGCATATTTACCAAAAACTTACTTATTGTGTAACTGAACAACTTCTGTAAACAACCAATACGATCGGAATACTCCACCCCATTAATTGTTCACAAAAAGCATTAGGGTGTTCCTTACATGAAATTTTATCGAATTTCGTTAAAAATATGTATTAATTGCGATGTTGGTCATCTAGCTTCACCTTACATTTGTTTTTGCTAAAATTACGAAAAACCCCTGATATCTCGAGAATTGACAGAAATATTGATAATATTCACACACACACCCTAATGCCTTACTATCGATACGAAATTTTTACAATATATTCGTAATTTTAGCAAAAACAAATGTAAGGTGAAGCTAGATGACCAACATCGCAATTAATACATATTTTTAACGAAATTCGAAAAAATGTCATGTAAGGAACACCCTAATGCTTTTTGTGAACAATTAATGGGGTGGAGTATTCCGATCGTATTGGTTGTTTACAGAAGTTGTTCAGTTACACAATAAGTAAGTTTTTGATAAATATGCCAAGCAAAAACTTTGCACAATGGCCCAAAACTCCTAAAAAACTGATTTGTTTAAAGTAGGTAGTGTGTTTTGAGAGCCATTTAATACCCCTAGACTTGTTTAGATTGCATGGGTTTGTTCAGAGAAGTTTTTCGGTGTTACCTAAACTACAATTTCACTGAATAGAGTATGCAAAAAATCTGGACTCCCTACGACTTATATTCAAAATAGTGAAAAAATTAGAATTTTTTTCGAAGTTTTTTGAAAATAAACGAGCGATGTCTAATTTTTTTGGGAAATTTTATTATATCAATTTTTTAAGCGGACTATTAGCTACAACTTTGCTTAAGAAGAGAAAGAGCTAAATTAAACACTGTACAAACTGTTGGCCAAAAACTGATGTCACCTTTTTTCAAGGGATCCAAGGGATTTCAAAAAGATACGAGGGCCAAAAAAAATTTTGTAGCCAATCTAGCTAAACTGAGCTAAGGTTTTACTCAGCTCCGGTTGTACTATCGAACCTATATAGTCACGTTCGGGTGTTTTTCAAAAAGTTTGATTTTGTGTCATAGTGTAATTTGTATTCCTAGACCATTCTCTCCTCACTTTAGTCCAAAACATGAATATCTCGCAATATGTCGACATTAAAACAAAATTAAGATATACTCCTTGCAAATGTCCTTGTTGTGTGATTTTCTTGTTCTTTGGTTACGTTCATGAACATTTAATTAAATGCACAAACTTTTTGTGATATCATAACCAAGTGTGAATCTCTGTATGGTTTTGTTCGTAATGTATTCATAGTTCTTAATTGCGGTTGTGAACTTTTTTAAATATTACTCATATACACACGTTTATACTAACTCTCAATTATTATAGACAAAAGGAAAATGTTGTACAAAATTAATAAGTTGTTCTACGAGTCATATGCCATTTGCATAACAACACATGTGAGTTGTAATATAGCACCACTTGAAAACAGCAGATAAAGTGTAACATCAAATTGAACTTTTAAGCAATGTGGAACAAATGTCTAACAGAACGATAATTTTATCTGCAAATATTTTATAAGGGCTACAAGATTTCGATTCTGGTAAAAGTTTCTAGACCCATTGGAATACCTAACAAATGCTGAAATGAAGATTGAAATCCACAAATAAAACAGGAATATTATTAAAAATTGTTGAACAAATAAAACGCTTTTGGTTTTATTGCTAGACGAATTTAATGAAAATACTGGAATTATTGAATTTTTATTTCACAACATCAGTTGCACCAGTTTCGCAATCAAAAAACGGTCTCATATCGAGAACGCATAGATTTTTCATTCAATACGGTGTGTCGCATTGCCCATTCCATAGAAATATTACTTGTAGTATCCGTGCCCATTGCGCCTCTGCATAGCTGGTTTCTGCGGTTGCCATAAGTAGACTTAGTTTCGTTGCTGACTTCGTGACCCTTCCTCAAAGCCCACCAGGAATATATCCTGTGGTATTTTTTTCTTTCATTGTCGACAGCAACTTCGCAGTATAAGTGTAGAGTCAATCGGCATGTCTACTAAGAGCTTCTTAAACAGTGACGTTCTCATTCGTCGATTAACTAATAGGTGCCGTTTGTTGTGAATCTAAAATATAAAGCTTGTTTATTCACAACAACACGAGAAGCTATCTAACCCGGCCCGGTCGAAGAATTGATCACTGTGCCGCCGCCGATGATTCGCTGTCCTTCAGTAGTGTTATATAACAGCTCTCTGCCCTTTATATTATCTCTGACGGTTTGCAGCAGATATTGGTCGATGAAATCTTTTAGAACTTCTAGGGAAGACCTTTCCGGTCTAAGTCCGTGTTGTCTATCCGAGAGTCCTTAGACGAAATTTATGCCTCTTCTAGCCGGATTTATGAGCATTTCTAAAAGTTTACCTGCAATATCAAGCATGCAGAGCGGCCGGTGATGGTGAACCTTACTTTCTGGATCAACTTTTCCTTTACTAATTAGACCCAGTTGCTGTAAATTCCACGTCCTTGGAAATAGTCTTACCTTCAAGCATCTATTACTAATTTTAATGAGTAGTTCAGGACATCCAAGTGCAATCACCTTTATAACCTCTGATGGTGCACTGTTGCGGCCAGGAGTTCTCCTGGGTTTTAATATATCCGCAGCTTCTATAATTTCTTCTATTTTTACAATATGCGTTATTTTCCCTACATCTATCAGTCGTGTAGGAATTTTATCACACAGCTTCTTTATGACTTTTTGAAATCCTTTAGCGCTATTAACGTCATCCCGCTATGATTCCCATGGCCTTCTTTTACTGTCGTAGATTTCATTTTAGGGTTTCTTTGCATCTTCGCAGTCTCTTTTTTCAATTAGGGATCACCTTGTGACCTGGCTCTTCTATATCATCTCCTATTTTTTAAAATAGTCACGGATAGTTCTTATAAAATATATATTCGTTCCACCAATAGACTGCCTTTATTCCCGCCTTGTTCGCCTGAATCCTGGGCTCCGATTTACAACGCTCTCTTTTATTATTTTCATCACAATCTGTGCTGTAAGAGAGGCATTTGGCTCTTCTGACAACTCGTTAAGCCTTCTGTCGTTCTCCGTAACTAGTACCGTTGGGTTCAGTTACTCGGCAATTCTCTGCTATTGTATTTTGCTGCCCGTGGCCTCTTTTTTGAAGGAATCAAATTGTACCCATGATCGCTGCCAGTACTCTCCGTTCTCTTATTCCAGTTGCGATTATTTCCGATATCAGTTTTATGTCTGGTATGTTGCCCTCACAACCGGATCTTGCGAATGAAGGGTCGTTACCCGCGTTCGCCATATTCAGATACGCTCTAGCCGTCAATTCGATTATACTTCTGTCTCTTGAATTCGTCGATAGTATGGCCTAGTCTACCTTTCTGCCTTTGAATTATCCTGCTCCTAAAGGGTGGTTAAAATTTAAGGGCCGATGTTGAATTTGAACCAAACCAAAACGTCACGTTCTTTTCTGGATTTTATTTGACATTTCTAAATTTTAGACTAACTCAATTTGAACCATGGAAAGATACACCATCAAGCAACGCGTTAAGGTTGTTCAGTCTTATTATGAAAATGGGCGTCCAAATCGAAATGAATGCCCTGCTCTTCGTGATTTTTTCGGTCAATTTAATCTTCCAAATGTGCGTACAATCGGAAAAATCGTGCAAAAATTTGAGCAACCGGGTCTGTAGGAGATGTGAAAACACCAGTGCATGCGCGTACAGCTCGTACTGCAGAAAATACTGCTGCTGTTCGCGATAGTGTGGCTGAAGAGCCGTCCACCTCAACTCGTCGTCGTGCCCAACAATTGCACTTCTCACGCTCGTCGTTGATGTACATTATGCATAAAGAATTGCATCTGCACGCTTACAAGGTAATTGCCGTAAATGGGCGAATGAAAATCCAAGAGTGATTGTCGAAAAACCAATGCACCCACAAAGAGTGTTTGTTTGGTGTGGTTTATGGGCTGGCGGCATCATCGGACCGTATTTTTTCCAAAATGAGGCCGGTCAGGCAGTTACTATGAATGGGGTTCGCTATCGTGAGATGATAACGAACTTATAATGGCACAAATTGGATGATATGGATGTGGACGATATCTGGTTTCAACAGGTGCCACCTGCCACACAGCTAACGGAACAATGGCTCTTTTGCGCAACAAATTCTATGTTATATGGCCGTGTTATCTCACGTGGTGGCGATGACAATTGTCTTTCTTTGGGGTTATTTGAAAAAAAAGGTGTACGTCGATAAGCCAGCAACAACTCAAGAGCTAAAGGATGAAATAATTCAAAATTTGGATGGAGGTGTGCCGCCGAGGTCGCGGCGGCCATTTGGCCGATATTTTGTTCCAAACATTATTGTACCATAGCAATATTATCATAACAAAAAGAAATGACAACAATTTTCTAAATAACACAGTGCAACACACATTTTCGGTGGTGAACCAAGCCAATATCAAACGATAGCATTTGACCTCAGTAACAAAACCCTAACCTCCATTTTGCTTTACTACGGCACAACTTATTGTTTACAGTGGTTTAAAGTTAAATTTTTTTGTTTAAAAGTCAACTAAAAGAAAATGAAAAATCAAATGTTAAAATAGATTTGGGATAGTTCATGTCTTCGGAGACCTACATTAAAACTTTTCTTGGAATATTTCCTCAGAACATTTTAACTCTCTATCTGCTACCCATATTGAACATTTTGATGAATTTGACTTTTAAGCTGTTTTTCAAAATTCATCCTAAGATGCCCCATACGGGTAGAAGCTAGAGGGTTCACACTTTCTGATGAAATATTCCCCGAAAAATTTTAATGTAAGTGTCCAAAGACATAAACTATCCCAAATGTATTTTAATACATAATTATTCAAATTCTTTGATTCGACTTTTTACCAAAAAAATCTAACTTCAAATCACTGTAAAAAAAAATTGTGGCGTAGTGGAGCAAATTGGAGTTTAAGGTTTTATTACTGAGGTCAAATGCTACCGTTTGATATTGGTTTGGTTCACTCCCGAAAATGCTTGTTGCATTTTTTGCTTAAAAATAGATTTCTTAACATTTCATTTAAACCTTTAACTCGTAGAGATTATTTGTAATTTTCCGGAGAATATTTCCATCTTGACCTCCCTCCAAAGTTGACATTCAAACAATTTGTCAAAATTGGGCCAAAAATGTCCCATACGGGTGGGAGTTAGAGGGTTAAAATGTTCCGAGAAAATATTCCCCTGAATGTTTTAATATTATTAATATTATTTAATATTAGTATTATTAATATTTAATATTATTTAATATTAATATTAATACTATTTAATATTTATTTAATTTAATATTATTTTAATAGATGATTTTTAATATTCTTTAAATCGACTTTTGACCAAAAAAATGGAGTTTAGGGTTTTGTTACTGAGGTCAAATGCTATCGTTTGATATTAGTTTGGTTTACCCCCGAGACAATGACCTTCAAATTGTGTCATAGTGTAATTTGTGTTTTATTCAAAATCAACATCTGAACAGTGTCACATTTCCAAATTTGCAACCATTTGAAGAAGTTTCCCTCCCGTGATTATTTAATATAAGCCTGCTCCTATCTGGGATCCATGTGGCTGCCTTTCAGGTGTAGTCTTCTGTCCAGGACTTTGGACTTACAAAGTTAAAAACAAATACTTGTTGAAATATTTAAGACTCATAGAGATCTATAGCGAGAACCAACATATATTGCAAGTGTTATATCTCGTGATAACAAAAATGTTTCCAACATCTGAGAGTCACTGCTATCCATTTATCCACAACTGTTTTCCCGGGCATAAACTTATTCCATAGTTCTACCGAGATACCGAGAAATGAAAGTTAAACAGAAAATTATAAATAATTGTTGTCGTTTTTTCATAACTCTGAAGCAAAGACAAAGTTTCTTTTAAAGACCATGTGTTCCTGTGGTTTTGGTTTGTCGAACAATAGCCTTGAAATGTTGGTAACTTTTAAAGAATTTTTTCAGGCTTTAGTGGCTGTTTCAATTTCCATATGCTGAGTCATTGCCGAAGTTTAACAAAAATGCCGAGTTTTCATTATAAGATGTATAAAATATTGAAGTGAGCAAGAGCTGTGGAGGTTAAACCAATGTTAAGATGTTTATAACCAAAGTTATAATAGGTGTCATGCTTTTCGGAGCGATGTTTCATTCACAGACAAACTATAACATAATATAAAATTTGTCAAACCAGCTTAAATATATTAACGTGGTTCAATGTCACTCACCTTTTTTAGTTTCTCGCGGGAAGGTGTTGATTACAAATTGAAGATTATGAAAACCAACATGTGTAATATATCCTTAACTCCAGTATGGTTTGGTATTTACCGTCTTTTGCCGAATAGTTAATCCTGTTGTAGCCACCCACGACCCCAAATAATATCCAATTGTAAAGTTTTGTTAATAGCATTAGGAAAACGTCTTTTATTTCTAAAACATTTATATGAATTAATTCATAACTACTATATTAGAAGATCAATGAAAATTAAAAATAAAAACATAGTCCAAGGAGTGCATAAAAATGTCAATGCGAAAAAAAACTGAAGAAAAGAATCCGGTTTTTAATACAGTTAATATTAAGATTTAGAATAAGTTAATAATATAATATCTGTTTCATTCACTGGAATATTTAGTTAAAGTTTTAGCAACTATTCGAGTTACATGGTAGAATTTAAGCAGCATTTAATCACAAAGTGATTTATGGGGGATTTCTACCGATTTAAGCTAGTTAGGATATTATCCGGCTAAGAGGGGGGTGGCAAGCGTCAAGGTCTTCATGTCAATGTCTTTTTTGATGTGTGTTTTTCTGCTTAAGAATTGTCTTTCATTTTATGTTAGAGGTATAGAATCCAATCTACTCTACTGAACGGTAACCATTGCGCTGAGAAAGAACTGAATCGGGATCCTTTAACTCCATGGCCAATTTATAGCCCAATTCTGGGCGACGGTCACGTCCTTCAGCCATTGCCTTGATCTAAAAAAGAACAAACATAACATAAGTTTTGGACATTTTAATTAAGCTGCTTTAACTCAATTTACCTCATTGGAATGAACTACTACGCCATGACTGCTATTAACCTTTTCCTTGGTATGCTCAATGTCATGGAAGTCTGTACCACGACAGCAGTCATCAATCAAAATGGTTCTATAGCCGGCAGATAAAGCATCAACCGCAGTGGCACCTAAAAACAAAAAAAATGCAAAAATATCGTTCCAATGCAACCCAAATATCTTCTCGTTTGTCTTAAACTTACCCACGCAAACATCATAGGCCAGTCCGCACACATAGATATCCGTAGTTCCCTTCATTTTCAATTGGGCATTTAATGTAGTGTCCGATAATTTCTTATTATCCCAAAACACTGAATACGAATCAACCTCGGGATTTGTGCCCTTATAAACCTTAATGCCACTATCCACCACTTTGAGGTCTTTATGTAGTTCTGCACCCCAGGAATCCTGAACACAATGTCGAGGCCAAAGACGCTGCTTCATTGGAGGTGGACCGGCGAATATAACCGTGTCAAAGACTTGGGCTGATTCGGCATCAACCTGAAAAAAAACGATGTTTTATAAGGCAACTTCCACAAGCTCCTCATAAACATACCGCAGAATTTTCATCTAATGGTCTCATTTTAACGTTATCGATGAAGGAAACGTGATCACTAGGATGCCAATCCAATGAATAGAAAACTGCATCGAAATCCACAGTATCCAAAAGGTTGTTGATAGGTTCTAAGATCTGCGAGAAAACAAAACGGAATATATTGAATTCAAAATCAAATATTTGTCATAGGTTATTAATATAAATTATTTTGACAAAGGATAAGCCTCCTAATTGCTTCTCAAACAATTGTCGGTCCCTAAATTAAAGCATGTTAACTTACAATCTTCTACATTTTATTCATGGGATAAAAAGGGAAATCAAGTTTTAGGTAAAGTACCATAAGAAATCACGTTTTGGTTTTTAAACAAATTCTTTATGATATTAGTGGATATAATTTTTTTAATTGTTTGAGAAATAAATACATTTTGTAATGGGTGTCGTTGGTGATGTAAAGTGAATCTTGCATCTCAAGACGACTCACAACCTCCTTCGCGGTGGCACCTGTGCAACGTTGTTCGAGATATTTTTTATCATGAATAGCGGCAGATAGTGAGCGACGAAACCTGATGGTTGGGCTAGCCACCCGCCTTCAGGTCCTTTACTGGCTATAAAAACACGAGAATGAAAAAGTAACAAACAGAACCCCCCAAATGTTGACGACCGCAAACGTTATAAGGACCATGAATCAAGGATATGCACCTGGAACGTCCGGACTCTCTATGGAGAAGGTGCCACTATCCGACTGGCGAATGGTCTCAAAAAATATAAGGCTGACATTACCGCATTCCGTGATATGAGATGGACAGGCCAAGGATGCTCCCAGCAAAAAACCTGCTTACTATTCTGCAATTAAGTAAAGGAAGGCCGAAGGGGTTAGCGCTTACCATAGCGCTGTATTCATTAATGATTTTGTAAAGAAATGTCCCACTTAAATGCGCATGATTTATGTATCCAAAACTGCGCTTCTATAATAGCAACTTGAATGGTGTGAAATAATTGCAACTGAAATGTAATGAAATCATGTTGTTATAAAAGTGTTTTCGTATTTGCAGCGCAAAAAGTGTTTATTCAGCAAGGATCACACACGTCAATTATACCTAAATGAATATTGTAAAAAAGTCTGCTAATAATAAGAAAGCTTACATGATATTAGGTTAGTAAAACATGGAAGCAATCTTAAGTATCTAGCAATTAACTTAAAAAAATTAATAAACAGTTAATAAATTAATAAACAGTTAATTAATTAACAGTTATTTCTTAATATAACAAACTTGCGTGGATACACCCGCTCACTCTTATGACTAAGAACAAACTGATTGGGTTTTTGTATTACGCAACTCTTCGTCGTAAATAATACTTTCTAGTCGTGTAATATCGGTAAAGATCGTTGAAACCAGTACAGAAATTTCAGTCAGGTAAACTGACTGATAAATACCATCACCCAATATAAGATATTGTTGAAGTCTTGAGTTATTGAAATGAATAGATTTTTAATTAAAATAAAATTACTTATGTATATTTTTCCCCTGCTTGTGGTGCAAAATCGTCCAAAACTTTACTTATTTGTGTAGGGGGTATAGGTGCCGGTTTGGAATTTATGTGAGAAATATTAATTTTTCAAAAAAAATTTAATTTTGATAGGGGGTACCACAAGAGGTGAACCGATACAGACCTTATTCATTCCTAACTCAAATTTTCATACGTACAACTTACGAATAATTTGACTGAATTCAGTGCACTTACAAAAAAAGATATGTATGTAAGTCTATAGGGGTGAGTTCGGTCCTTTGTGTGGGAGGTACCAGAAGGGGTGTGTCAAATAGTTAGGTTTTCTTAGGTTTCGCCTCCTATCACAATATAAATTAACCGACTAATTTTTATTACCCCTCAAATGTCCGTTTGGAAGTTATGGGAGAATTATTAATTTTCCAAAAATAGGTAATTTTGTATGGGAGGTACCAGAAGGTGTGACCCGATATAGTCCATATTCACTCCTGATTCATATTTTCAGAAGCGTACAAATTACTCATAATTTGACTGAATTCAGTGTACTTAGAAAAAAGATATGTTTGTAATACTATGGGGGTGAGTTCGGTCATTTGTATGGGAGGTACCAGAAGGGGTGTATCAAATAGTTAGGTTTTCTAGGGTTTTGCCTCCTATAATAACATAAATTAGTCGACCAATTTTCATTACCCCCCAAGAGTCCGTTTGGAAGTTATAGGAGAAATATTAATTTTCCAAAAATAGGTAATTTTGTATGGGAGGTACCAAAAGGCATGAACTGATATAGTACATATTCATACCTGAGTCTAATTTTCATAAGCAAACATCATACGCAAAACTTGAGTTATCTCAGTTTACTTACAAAAAAGATATGTATGTAAAACTTTAAGGGTCAATTCGGTCATTTGTATGGGAGGTACCAGAAGGGGTGTGTCAAATAGTTAGGCTCTCTGAGGTTTCGCCTCCTATCACAACATTAATTTATCGACCAATGTTCATAACCCCCCAAGTGACTGTTTTGAAGATATTGGAGAAATATATAATTTCCAAAAATAGGTCATTTTGTATGGGAGGTACCAGAAGGGGTGAACCGATTGTTATGTTTGCCTATTATAGGGTGTGTATCTCAAAAACAAGATGTTCGTTTGACACGGTGGCTTTCCGGCTACTCGTCAGATATGGGTGAGTTCCTCACATCTCGCAATACACACAACAAACATCAACATCTATTATTCGTGTCAAAAAAATAATATTTATATTACTTGGATTACGTATTTTAAGATAATCAGACGGACCTCAAACAAATTAACTACATCTCATTCACACTCAAGTCACTACTGTCCAGTGTAATGTCTTAGCCTCCCTCCCCTTCTGCCTTAAGATCAACAAGCAGCCGATGTATTGTGAATGGCTCAATTGTTCTCAACAATACCCTACAAAGTGCTAGTCCGTTTGTCAGTTTATGTCATCTGTTCGTCCGTCTAGTTCAAATTACACATTCACCATATTCCCCATAAACCCTTCTCAACACCCTACATCGATATAAAAGAATATCTACACAGACATTATGATAGCTTTAAAAGAAATTATGAAAACCAACATCTTCACCAATAATTTTTATAAAACATTATTTTATATATATATTTTTTTTTTCAAAGTTCCAAGATTTTTACTTATAAATATTAATTATAATGATAAAAATAAAATACAAATTCATTTTAGCGTATTCATGTGTACAATTAATTATGTAGAGATATATATTTACAACTCCTCATTTTTTTCTATATGATCATGATCAACTGTTTAGATCTAAAACGAATCTCTTAAATCTACCAACTTACCCTTTTACAGCACAGCGCTATACTGTAAAGAGCTGACAATTTAAATACAATTCTCTTAAAATTATAAAATATTTTTTTTCTCTATTCTCTTTTTTTATGATAAAATATTTCTCTTATTTTTATGTTCTCTTCTGATTTTTTTTTTTTTGTTTCTTTTTACTTCTTTATTTCTTCAGTTTTTTTTTTAAATATATATTCTTGTAAGTTTTACGGAGTAATTTTAGTTAAAGGGAGAAGTAAAAAAAATTGAATTATGATGGGTATCACAAACAAATTATATATAGAAATGTTCTCTACTCTTCATCAACATGTGTGTTTTCAGACAAAAATATGTACATATTTATATAAATTTAGGTATACAATTAATATGTGGTGTACAAGTTCGGCGGCATTCATATAAACATCGGGCGTTGTAACCTTTTTCTTTCTACTTTTTTTTTTTTATTTTTCTCTTCACATAACCATTATAAACTATATATTTAGAATTAGTTGAGTTTCACTCCACTCTCTATTATTATATATTTTTGTAGTTTAATTGTAATGAGTGATGTTCATTATCGGATTTTTGATGTTTTTGTTGGTTTATAATTTCAATGTTTCTTTTTTTTTTTATATTATTTTCTCGCCAATTCTTCAATTACTTTCTTGCTGTTATCTTTAGCCGTTTCTTATTTTCGTCTTAGATTTGTTCTGGTTTCTCGATATCAATTTCTTTCTTAGAAAAAAGTTTATTGTTTTTTTTTGTTGCCTTTTTTTTTTTTTTTGTTGTTTGTTTTTCTTTCGTTTGTTTTCTTAGTTTGATGTTTAGGTTTATATGTTGGAATCTCTCATAGGTTCTAGTTTTGATATTTGTATTATTCCTTTTTTTATTTTTTATGAAATTTATGTGTTAATATTAAGCAGCAAACATATTGATTATGTCATCAACCGACTAACTTCCAAAACCACATTGTCTCACCCGAATTCTTGTTCTTTCCTTTTTTTCTTATCTACTATTTTCGTTCAATTTATATATTATCCAAATTTCCCCGAGAGTTGTATTTCGCAGTCAAACTAATACAAATCGGTATGCCGAATATTTACAGTGGAACCTATAAACTTGTTTAATACTTAACAGTACCATAACAGGCTCGCAACCGTCGATACCGATACCGGTATGGAACGTGTGCGTATATAAATGGCAAATATAAACTAGGCTAAGAAATGTCACTGGTATATCCAAAAATCGTGTGGCCTCGACCCACATGTCTACCAGCTAGTCGGGACTTGAATTGTCGTTTTAAGTTGTAGCAGAAATTAAACCGTAAAAATATCTTGCCCATGATAAACTCCCATTACTTTACCGTCTAATCCCCCAAGTTTGTAGAGCGAATTCCCAAGAACTTCCAGTATAACACATTTGACGTGCGCCGGAGCTAGTTTGGAGTTATAAAATCCCGGTTTGTTGCTTAATTTGAAATTTCGGCGGTAAACGATTTGCCCTTTTACAAACTTTACTGGTTTTGATCGTAAATTATAGTTCCTTGACGAGCGTTCGTGCGCAGCTTTCAAATTTAAAAATATCTTGTCTCTAAGTAATTGTAGTTTATCTGCATTAGAGCTGAATATCAAATCTGTGTCCTTTAAACATCCAAGATTCCTTAGCAAAGCATATTGGGTTGCATGCTGTACCATATTTATACCAAAAACAGCATAATAAGGGGAAAAGCCTATAGAGCTATGGTTAGTACTTCTTAATGCAAAAGAAACATCGCTTATATGTTGGTCCCAGTTTCGTTGGTCTGATCCAACGTATGACCTTATCATCTGCAAAACTGATCTATTTACACGTTCTGCTGCATTAGATTGTGGAGCATACAATGCCGTTCGAATGTGTTGCACTTCATAACGCTTGAGGAACTCGCGAAACAGTTCAGACGTGAACTGTTTTCCATTATCAGAATGGATAAATTCGGGTACTCCAAACACATGGAACACTCTCTTCTCTAAAAACTTCACGACATTCAACGCAGTTGCCACACGCATGGGTTCTAAAAACACAAATTTACTGAAGTGATCAAGACAAACGAATAAAACTGTGTTTCCTTCTTTAGATCTTGGATAAGGGCCCATAAAATCAATATAGAGCCTCTGAAAGGGTCGCTCTGTAACCATTTGCTTTCCCATTACAGGTTTTTTAAAAGTATTTTTAACCTTACTAGAGTTACAGACCTCACATTCCCTTACAATTGCCTGCACATCTCTTACCATGCCTGGCCAAAAATACCTTTCTCGTAAACGAGATAAGGTTTTCTGAACACCTCCATGTCCTGATGACGGTGAAAAATGTGCAGAACATAACAACTGGTTTTGTAGCTCCTTAGGGACCCAGAGTTTCCATGCTCGGTCTTCCTCAACTGCATCCCCCGATGCAAAGTTTGTACGTTTATAAACGTATTTGTCAGAAACACATAAGTCTGGGATGCATTCGCCTTTGCTAACAACATTGTCCCGCAGACCTTGGTAATATTCGGAGTCAAAGAAAGGGCTTGATAGATCTACATCTAACAGTCTGTTCGTCAAAAGTATTTCTTCCATGTGTGCCCTGGATAGCGCATCTGGGACCACATTTTGCGAACCCTTACGATGTTCTATATTGAACTCAAAGGCCTGTAGTTTGAGACTCCACCTAGCTAACCTACCAGTGAGCTCGGTTTGACCCATGAGCCACTTTAGGCTGGCATGATCGGTTATGATGGTGAAAGGCAGACCCTCAATATAGGGACGAAACTTCTTTACACTGAGCACCGCAGCATAGCATTCTAACTCCGTCACGCTATAATTGCATTGAGCTTTGTTTAGTTTAGCGGACATATATGCTATTGGGTGCTCATGGCCTTCACCATCAACCTGAAACAGTACCCCCCCGACCCCCTGAGTTGACGTGTCACATTGCACATAAAAGTGTTTACCAAAATCGGGGTTAACTAAAACTGGATGTAAAACTACATTTTAGTTCCTCAAAGGAGACACTAGCTTCCTCAGTTAACGAAAAGTTTTTAATTCGTTCCTTAACCAAACATTCATGAAGCGGTGCGGCAATTGAAGCATAGTTTTGTATGAAGCGGCGATACCAACCGCACATACCCAAAAAGCGACGCAATTGTTTGGGTGATTTAGGTATCGGAAAATTATTGACCGCTTCTACTTTTCCTTCATCAGTCCGAATGCAGCCATCACCCACAACAAATCCTAAATATCGCACTTCCTTTTGGCAAAATTTACTTTTCTCGACATTGATCGTAAGACCGGCCTTCGATAGATGTCCAGCGACCTCACTGAGTAGATTCATATGTGATGCAAAGTCAGCAGATACCACTAGAAGATCGTCGAGATAGACAAAGACGTTATTCCGAATAGCGGCCGGTATGACTTTGTCCATGAGTCTGCACATTCTCTGAGCAGCATTGCACAGTCCAAAAGGCATAACTGTAAACTGGTACAGTGGGCGTCCTGGAACTGTGAGTGCTGTCTTCTCTCTCGATTTTTCCTCTAGTGGTATTTGCCAAAATGCATCTTTCAGATCTATGGCAGATATGAATTTAGTGTCCTTCAACCTACTTAGTATTCCCTCAATATGGGGAAGAGGATACGCATCTTTGACGGTTCTGGCATTAACCTTACGTGCGTCAAGGCAAAGTCTATTTTTTTTCTCCCCTCTTACCAGCTACTATTGCTAGTCTCAATAACGCCTAAACTGAGCATCCGGTCCAACTCATCAAAAATCAGATTTTGAATTGCGGGTGACACCGGGTAGTGTCTCTGTTTGATGGGTATATCCTCGTTTGTAACTTTTATTTCATGCTGTTTCAGTGAAGTGCGTCCTAGTCCTAATGTAGCAAACGAAGGAAATTTTTTCTTGACGTTATCAAGACTAACCTGCTGAAGCATAGAAAGTTCGTGCTGTTTGGCTTGTTCAACCTTTTCGTCTAAAACGTGTATCTCGCCAAAAGTCAATTCCGAAATAAAATTCCTGTTCTAAGCCAGGTACAATCAAAAAATCTAAGTTTTCTGTTGAATTTTTCCACACAACTGGCAAGGTTATTATTCCAACAACAGGTACCACGGCCCCATTCGCCGTTTTTACATTCTGGTTATTGAGTTTTATTATGTCTTTTTCCATTCCTTGTATAAATTGCATTGCATGCTTGCCGATACAACAAGCGGCAGCTCCTGAGTCCAATAACGCCAACACTTTCTTCCCACCAACCATGGTCTGTACAAAAATTCTATTATCACCATCTTTGGTGACTATAGTATCGATAGCTAACTTTCTAGCTTTTTTTACGATTAAACTCCTTTCTCTTAATCTTTTTATTTTATTATATCTTCTACTACACTTTTTTATTTCTTCGCAAAAAATTCTAGCTCTAACATTATCGTAATTCAATTTTCTTTCATGTAATGATTTCATACCCAAATTTAACTTTTCCTTTTCACAGACAACACCATCTTCCTTCCTTAATAATAATTTGATTACTGAATCTCCGGGTCTATCACTGTCTGGCAGCAATTCCCGGTCATGTCTGCCACTTGATGATTTTTTGGCAAATATTTGCAAAATGAGTCGTTTTTACCACATGCAAAACAACTCATTTCGTGAAAAGTTGATTTGCACTTCGTTTCGATACTAATATCCTGCCCATTCCTGCGATAATAATCACCAGGCATACCACAGGTGTTACATAAATTTAAATGAAATGGTGATTGACAAAATCTTTCGGTGACAATGGGATGTATTGCATGCTGATCAGGTGGTTTTGCTATAAGATTTTTGTTGTGAACTCCCATAATGACTCTTATACTGACTGTTTCTAGAATTGTGATTACCAGATCCATTACCATTTCTACTAGAAATTACCATCGCTTCTACATTAGAGGTATTATCACCATCCTCCGGTGTGGACATAATTGCAACTTCATTAACAGTTCTTTGTTTTTGCCTACCATCTTTTAAAAGCCTTTCTGCCCGCTTACACTCCTTCTTTAAATCAGCCATACTGACTATGTTGGATGAAAAAACCAGTGAAGCAACATTGTGACGTAAATTCCCCCTAACAATTTGAAGTAATTCTGACTCAGGCATCTTTTTACGCATCCGGAATGTAAGATTGTGAATGTCCGTATAGAACTCCTCAAATCCCTCGCCAGGTTGTTGTTTCCTATCCATAATTTCCTTTATAAGCTCAAAATCAGAATCCGATGATTTAAAATGGCTTAGCAACTCCTTTTTTAAATTAAAATACCCGAAATCTACATCATCTGAATTATCTTCAAGTAATTGCCAGTACCATTTGGCAGCAGTACCCGTAACCAAACAATGGAAATCACTAAACAGTTGGTCATACGATACATTATGATGTTCCCGCATTTTCTCAATGCGGAAAATAAAACTTTCAACCGTCATTTCGCGGCCAGATCCATCAAATTTAATATGCTATCTGTCTAAATCAACCGACCTGCGAGTATCGAGTTCTCTTCGACTGTATGAAATATCAAAATTATTATTATGTTCAGTACTCCTTCCATTCCCTCTATCTTTCGCTGCTTGCGACTGATGCTGCTCATTATCACTACCATCTGTACCAGTAGACCGCCTCTGTTCTACACTCCCGATGGGGTTTCTACTGGGAATTGAGCTTGATGGAGGTGGATTAAGGGGTGCAGCGTTAACTGAACTTTCAACATCAGCAACATGTTGACTAAGAGAAACAATATCGCCCTTCATCTGACGAATCTCAGTCATACAATTCGCCACAAGTTGAGTTTGTTGACATAGCATATTCATTAGCTGTGTTAGCTGATCTGAAGATACTACATTACTTCCAGATGAACCTGGTAGTGGTTCCTCTCTCTCTTGAGAATTATCTCCACCAGATATTGATGGCTGTGACATATTTGTTACTATATCTAATTTCCGTGTAAAACTCAACAAATTTTCACTAATATTCAAAGACACTTCATTTGCAATTCTAACATGTGATGAATTAACCTCATCCGAAGGTCTTCCAAAAATCAAATTAGCACACCTATTCAAATAATTCGTTGCACAAACATCTATAGGATTTTCAATTCTAGGTATGGGCCTTTCGATCCCCGTATCTATTTGTGTCAGAATTGTGCCTAGAAGTTGAGATTCCTGTGCACGAGTAATACTGCGTGTTACTCGTCTATCTTGTGGAACAATTCTATTAAGAGGGTTTTCAGTTGGATTCTTAAAATTATCCATCCACTATGAGAAGTTCAGGTAAAACGGAAATAAAACGCCAAATAAAAAAAAAAATAATATGCAAATGACTAAAACAGAATAATTATTTTTCAGAGATAATTCTTTTCCTTTATATATTAAGGCTAAAAAAAAGAAATTTTTTTTTCTTTATAAAAATATATTAATAACTATCGATGTTCTGGGTGTTGAATATGAGTGTACGAAGAGTGGTATAAAATGCGTAATCTCCCCCCCCCCGCATGCACACTTAATCTATTGTCAACAAAATCCGAACACAACTTGAAACTCGTAATAACTACTATTTTCAAGGCTGCTCAGCATTTTCAATAGACTTTTAACAAACAGAAAGGGTCACACTGGGTTTAACGCATATATCCCAGATGGAATCCTACATCCACAAAGTAGCACGAAAAAAATTAATTAAAGCCAAAAATATTGCATGATCTTGCTAGTCATATTCAAAATTTGAACCTTAAACCAACGACAAACAAAAAATTAAACTGTAACCTTATATTGAAAGCAATTTAAAAACTGTTGTATAACTTAATTTAGCAGCTCTTTCAATATTATCTAAATTCATATCTCAATCATTCAATACAATCATCCATACAAAAACTGTAAATAACGATATCCAAACGTTGGGCGCCATATGTTACGTTTGCCTATTATAGGGTGTGTATCTCAAAAACAAGATGTTCGTTTGACACGGTGGCTTTCCGGCTACTCGTCAGATATGGGTGAGTTCCTCACATCTCGAAATACACACAACAAACATCAACATCTATTATTCGTGTCAAAAAAATAATATTTATATTACTTGGATTACGTATTTTAAGATAATCAGACGGACCTCAAACAAATTAACTACATCTCATTCACACTCAAGTCACTACTGTCCAGTGTAATGTCTTAGCCTCCCTCCCCTTCTGCCTTAAGATCAACAAGCAGCCGATGTATTGTGAATGGCTCAATTGTTCTCAACAATACCCTACAAAGTGCTAGTCCGTTTGTCAGTTTATGTCATCTGTTCGTCCGTCTAGTTCAAATTACACATTCACCATATTCCCCATAAACCCTTCTCAACACCCTACATCGATATAAAAGAATATCTACACAGACATTATGATAGCTTTAAAAGAAATTATGAAAACCAACATCTTCACCAATAATTTTTATAAAACATTATTTTATATATATATTTTTTTTTTCAAAGTTCCAAGATTTTTACTTATAAATATTAATTATAATGATAAAAATAAAATACAAATTCATTTTAGCGTATTCATGTGTACAATTAATTATGTAGAGATATATATTTACAACTCCTCATTTTTTTCTATATGATCATGATCAACTGTTTAGATCTAAAACGAATCTCTTAAATCTACCAACTTACCCTTTTACAGCACAGCGCTATACTGTAAAGAGCTGACAATTTAAATACAATTCTCTTAAAATTATAAAATATTTTTTTTCTCTATTCTCTTTTTTTATGATAAAATATTTCTCTTATTTTTATGTTCTCTTCTGATTTTTTTTTTTTTTTGTTTCTTTTTACTTCTTTATTTCTTCAGTTTTTTTTTAAATATATATTCTTGTAAGTTTTACGGAGTAATTTTAGTTAAAGGGAGAAGTAAAAAAAATTGAATTATGATGGGTATCACAAACAAATTATATATAGAAATGTTCTCTACTCTTCATCAACATGTGTGTTTTCAGACAAAAATATGTACATATTTATATAAATTTAGGTATACAATTAATATGTGGTGTACAAGTTCGGCGGCATTCATATAAACATCGGGCGTTGTAACCTTTTTCTTTCTACTTTTTTTTTTTTTATTTTTCTCTTCACATAACCATTATAAACTATATATTTAGAATTAGTTGAGTTTCACTCCACTCTCTATTATTATATATTTTTGTAGTTTAATTGTAATGAGTGATGTTCATTATCGGATTTTTGATGTTTTTGTTGGTTTATAATTTCAATGTTTCTTTTTTTTTTTATATTATTTTCTCGCCAATTCTTCAATTACTTTCTTGCTGTTATCTTTAGCCGTTTCTTATTTTCGTCTTAGATTTGTTCTGGTTTCTCGATATCAATTTCTTTCTTAGAAAAAAGTTTATTGTTTTTTTTTGTTGCCTTTTTTTTTTTTTTTGTTGTTTGTTTTTCTTTCGTTTGTTTTCTTAGTTTGATGTTTAGGTTTATATGTTGGAATCTCTCATAGGTTCTAGTTTTGATATTTGTATTATTCCTTTTTTTATTTTTTATGAAATTTATGTGTTAATATTAAGCAGCAAACATATTGATTATGTCATCAACCGACTACCTTCCAAAACCACATTGTCTCACCCGAATTCTTGTTCTTTCCTTTTTTTCTTATCTACTATTTTCGTTCAATTTATATATTATCCAAATTTCCCCGAGAGTTGTATTTCGCAGTCAAACTAATACAAATCGGTATGCCGAATATTTACAGTGGAACCTATAAACTTGTTTAATACTTAACAGTACCATAACACGATATAGTCCATATTCATACCTGAGTCTAATATTTATAAGCAAACATCATACGCAAAATTTGAGTGATCTCTGTTTACTTGCAAAAAAGATATGTATGTAAAACTATAAGGGTCAATTCGGTCATTTGTATGGGAGGTACCAGAATGGGTGGGGCAAAGGTTTCGGTTTTCTTAGGGTTTGTCTACTTTCGCAAGATAAATAAACTGACCAAATTCAAACATCATCCGGTTGTCCGTTTGGAAGTTATGGAAGAAATATTAATTTTCCAAAAATAGGTAATTTTGTATGGGAGGTACCAGAAGGGGTGGGGCTATTCAGCCCATTTACAATCCCATAAGTTCGTTTTAAAAAATATTGATACTGGTAAATTTTCATACCGATCCGTTAAGGTTTACTCGAGTTATCCTGCTGACCAGCCATTCAGCCAGCCAGCCAGCCTGCCAGCCAGCCAGCCAGACAGACGGACATAGCTCATTCTTCTTAAAAAGTTCTGAAACAAATTTGGTCTTAAGATACTTGGGGTCTAACTTGTCTCCTTTAATGCGTTACACTTTTTTTCGTATCAAATGATATATACCCTCATCCCTAAGGGTGATGGTATAAAAAACAAAAACAATGCTGATATACATCATTGCAACTTAGTAAGCGAGATGGATTGCAGTAGAACAAAGCTCGTTTATGTGATTGCGCCAAAATCAGCACATATTACTGCATTCAAATATCGTTTCATTGTTGATTGAAAGCTTTTCATAACTGCCTTAAATATCTGCGTACATTTCAACTATCAGGTAAGTGAGTATTCAATTATCTCCCTTACTTAGTTAAGGAAAAAATGCGCAATGTTCTGCGTTAAAAGGCAGCGCATAAAAGTAGTGCATCCGGTATGGAAGCAATATATCTACTGCTTCCAAATTGCAGAAAATTTTTTGCTGGGCTCGTGACGTGAAAATTGCCACATCTATTACAGCTGACATGCTGAAAAGCACGAAATTGGGTGTGAATTTGTAGTTGGCGAGAGACTTCAGACATCTTCTCTCGCGGTTCAATCCTGTTAGTGATCGAATAGCCACAATCCGCATCAAGGCGAAATATTTCAACATTTACGCTGTTTTGTGCTCATGCCCTGACGGAAGATATTAAAATTGTTCGAAGGGAAGATGTTCTTGGTTCATCGATCGGTAAATTCAGCCTGCATACCGACACGTCAGACAACGGGTTTGGGCTGGTTAGCTTTGAAGCGGGAAGGAACATGGTAGTGAGTGGAACCAGATTCCAACACAAAGATATCCAAAAAGCAACTTGGCTATCCCCCGATCAAAATACCAAAAATAAAATTAATCATGTGGTAGTTGATGGCAGGCATGCATCTAGTGTCAAGGTGCGCACAAGATTGAGCAGAGCGAAAAACGCACGAAACCAAACACAAAGAAAGCTGGACATCGCCAAGCCGCAAATCCCAGAGATAGCCACTGCCTACTCCAACCAGCTCTCCCAACTTCTACGACAAAACGTCTCTACTTCTGACGTTCCCGATACACAGTGGCAGCATATTGCGCATTCCATGACAACCGCCGCAACAACCGTGCTAGGATATTAAAAACGGCACTCAGACGAATCCTGATACGATGAAGAATGTCGCATAGCTTCTGAGGAACAGGATGCTGCTTATATGGCCCCACCACAGCCAATTGTAACCCGGGCTGTTAGAGGACGGCACAAGGAGACTGTGAAACAGGCGAGACAGCTATTTAAGCGAAAAAACGTCAGGAAAAGGAACGAGACAACGAGAATATAGAGCAAAAGGCTACGGTAATGGGCACCTCTCCTGTAAGGACAAATATGAAAATCTGGTTACAGATACGTAGAGTGTGCTGCATATATGGATAGAACACTTCCAGAAACTGCTGGTTCCAGAAGGCAGCGCACGTGAAGGTATCAGCCCAATTGTCGACGAGGGCTTAGATTGCCCACCACCAAGCCAAGCCGAGGCACAGTGGGGAAAAAAAAGTTTTTTTGGACATTTGAAATTTTAGGCCGCAATTCTTGACCGATTTTCAAAATTCTTTTTTTGTATTATTGGAAATATCAAATATTTTTTGGATTACGTATCCTAAAAATTCCGAACTGACCTCAATTAATGTGAACATATGTTACGAATTTAATTCAGTGAAAAAATAAGACAGAAAATTTTTTTTGGCTCAACTGCAAGGAAATATATTTAGGCACTATTTTCACACTTTAACTCGGTGTCCTGCTCATAGTTATTGTCCGATTAGAAAAAAAAAACCTTATATACAGCCTAGAAAAGTTTTAAGAAAGTCGTCTGTAAAAAACAAGTACAAATGCAAAAAAATTGCATGGTGACCTTCGCCGATTTGGCTTATTTTTTACAGACGACTTTCTTAAAACTTTTAAAGGCTGTATATAAGGTTTTGTTCTAATCGGATAATAATTATGAGCAGGACACCGAGTTAAAGTGTGAAAATAGTGCCTCCATAAATTTCCTTGCAGTTGAGCCAAAAAAAATTTTCTGTCTTATTTTTTCACTGAATTTAATTCGTAACATATGTTCACATTAATTGAGATCAGTTCGGAATTTTTAGGACACGTAATCCAAAAAATATTTGACATTAAAGTCAAAAATTATTTTTGCACCGACTTTGACAAATTTTAAAAAAATAACGGTAAGGAATTCAGAATAAAAAAAACGTACATTCTGTGCACAATTTTGTTTCCAATAATACAAAAAAAGAATTTTGAAAATCGGTTAAGAATTGCGGCCTTAAATTTCAAATGTCCAAAAAAACTTTTTTTTCCCCACTGTGCGAGGTAAGAAGAGCAATATCGCGACTGAAAACACAGTGCAGCAGTAAAACTTGAACCAATTGAGACCGCCAAAATCTGAAAGCTTATGATCATAGAAGATCCCCTAGCTGGGTTTTGAATTATAAGCTAAGGTTTTTTTATAAAGCTAAGGTTTTTTTGAAACTTTCGAAAATCATGTACTGATTCTTAAGGCTATATCTCGTGAACTATTCGAAATTTTGATGTCTCTCTTTGGTAAAATGTTAGCTCTTAATCAGATCTAATAATTTAACCTTCAGATAAAATCAAAAACACAACAAAATCTCACCCAAAAAAAACCAAAAATGTAAAAAAATCGTAAAATTTCTTCATAGATTTTTATTGTTCTTTGATTTATTTCCATTTTGTATTTATTTCATTTTGAAAAGCATAGCATTTTTAATTTCGATAAACGTAAAATTGAAAGTGATTTCTTTACAGTTTTGCTGATTTGAGTAAGATGTTGTTGTTTTATTGATTTTATCTCAAGGCAAAATTTTTAGATCTGATTAAGAGCTAAAGATTTGCTGAAGAGAGAAAAGCTATATGTGGAATAGTTTACGAGATATAGACTACTAAAATCCACCTCTCAGTCGAAAACTTCAAAAATGAATTAAAAGAAAACCTTAGCTAATAATTCAAAACCCAGTTAGGGTTTTTCTTCTACTATCATAAGCTTTCAGATTTTGTGGGTTTCAATTGGTTCAAGAGTTAGAAGTTGGAAAATGTGCTACTGTGAAAATAATAAAGCAGCCGGTGCCGACGGACTTCCGGCAGAGCTCCTCAACCCCGGTGTCGAGAAGCTGTTAACGATCTTGCACCAGCTAATGCGCACGGTTTGGCTTAATGAGTGCATGCCCCCTGATTGGAACCAAAGCGTATTATGTCCTGTGCTAAAAAAAGGTGATCCAAGTGTGTGCTCCAACTAACGTGGAATCAGCCTTTTAACCATCGCAAGGTCCTGTTGAGTGTACTATATGAAAGAGGAAATCGGGCCTTATCAGTGTGGCTTAAGACCTGGTAAATCAACAACTGACCAGACATTCACACTTCGGCCAATCCAGGAAAAGACACACGAGAAAGAGATCAACACGTACCATCTCTTCGTCGACTATAATGCTGATTTCGACAGCCAGATACGGTAGATATTACTCGAAGCCATAGCTGAGTTTAGTATTCCAGCGAAGCTGATACGCCTTTGCGGAATGACGCTGACTTACACGAAGTCTTCAGAGAATATTTGCAAGGACCTTAGGCAGCCATTTTATACCAGATGGGGCCTAAAACAAGGCGACGGGCTATCTTCAACATAGTGATGGATATGATAATGAGGAAAGCTGCAATAAACTTTAGTGGCACGATATTCAACAAAAGTCACATGCTACTCGCGTACGCAGATGACGTAGACATCATTGGTCGAAAGCTGCGGAATGTGACAGCAGCCTTCTCAAGTATACAGAAGGAATCATCGAAAACGGGTGTAATGGTGAACGAGGACAAAACAAAGTTATAAGTTTCAACGAACAAAGAATCTACTTGATTGGGAAACTACGTAAACGTTGACAACTATAGTTTCGAGGTGGTAGATAATTTTATCTACCTAGGTTTCACCATCAATAAAAAAATTTTAACAGCCTCGTAATCCGGAGAAGAATCCTGCTTGTTGATAAATGCTACTACGGACTTAGCAAACAATTTATTGACAGAGCCCTATTTCGACGAACAAAAATCCAGCTATAGCAGATACTGGTTCTAGCTGTATTGATGTATGGTTCAGAATCCTGGGTTATGAAACAAGCGGATGAATCGGTATATTGGCCCATCATCGTTAACGGCGAATAATAAATAGTAGAAAAGTTTTATGTTATCCTTCCAAAGGGACAACTGGAAGATATTTGAGTGAGCCGATAATTTTTCCACATCAAATGACCAAATGGACCCTCATACATTTTTTTTCAGTTATATTTTGCGTAAGAGAATTTAGGAATGAATATGGACTATACACCTTCTAGTACCTCCCATACAGAATGACCTATATTTGAAAAATTTTTATTTGTCCCATAACTAAAAAACTGGAGGATATATACATTTTTTTATTTAATTTTTCTTGTAAAGCTAGTTAAATCCTTCGGATACCGAAAGATTTGCCCCCTACTGGTAACTCTCTAACAATTGTGCGATTTCACCCTCATAGTTCTACAGGCATAATTTTTTGAATTCACACATATTACGAAAATCTGACTTGGGCAGGAATTCGGGCTATGATGGAATACCCCTTCTGGTACCTCCCTTTCAAAATTACCTAGTCTTAGATAATTTAATTTGGGCAGTTTCTAATAACAAGCAAACCCTTAGGAAACCGAAACCCGCTATCCCCGTTCTGGTACCTCGCATACAAATACCCGAATTGACCCTCACTCAATTCAGTCATATTTAAATTTAATTCTAGAATGAATGTGGACTTTATAGGTCAGCCTGTACATCCTAAACAAAAAGAACGATTTGTGGAAAATGTATATTTATGAAATAAATTTCAAACAGACAACTGAATGATACTTGACTTCGGTCAGTTCGATAAATTTAATTGTAATAGTAAACAAATCCACAAGCAAGCAAATAATAATTCATAAGTAATTTCATTTAAAAATCGGTTTATTGCAAAACTCGAGAGTTAAATAATATCATTCATAGGATGAGGGTATTTATCAGTGCCTGATTGAAATTTCTGTACTGGTTTTCTTTAAAAATGTCATTGTGATCAAGAAATTAAATGTAAAGCCACTTTCATTAATGTGCTCCTTTGCTTCTTCACACCAAATTTTGAGAGGTACTCTTCAACTTGATCCTTCCACCGGAGTCTTGACCGACCCCTTCTACGCTTTCTTTCGGGTTTACTTTCTCATTACAAGTCCTAACCAGCGCAGTCCAGCCATACAGCTCTAGATCCATAGATCCATATATCTTAAGAAGTATTGTCCTCTCAAATACTTCAAGAACTGTTTCATCTACTTGTGCAAGTATCCATGATTCTGAACCATACAAATTGTATTATACAATACATATTACGTGTAGTATAAGCTTTTTGTAGAGTTGTGACCAATAGTTACGCAAATACCAATTATGTACAATACATCAAATTAAGATACCCTCTGCACTTGTTACGAATACAAACAACTTCCAGTCGCTTATTGTCTGTTAATAAGATTTCACTCAGAGTTTAATCTTAAAATGACATCCGGCAAATTGCAGCGTCATAAAATAACGAAAACATATTTACTACAGTATAAAAGAAAATTTCATATTTCGCTAACAATCATATCCTTAAGCCGCACATACAATCATATATGTAAACACTTATGTATAAATATGGGTACACACACACACACTCGCCCACACACATGTCCTCGGTAGATAGCGTGGAAAAAGTTGAGATCAGACATAAAATGTCGGAAATGTGAAATATGAACTTTGACAAATTTTTAATGCCAACCAAAAGGAAAATGTTTGTTAGCTCTGATTTCTTTGTTCGTTTGTTTATACTTGTCGCGTTGTTGCTTTCAGGCTGCTTCAGCGTTGTATTCCGATTTGGGGGGCATTAACTTTTGTAGGGCACATCCGGCAAACACGTTTTGTAATACGAGCGGAAGTGTTGTAAGTAAAAGCATATCCGCTTCCGTATCATAAAATTTTCCACTCAAACACAGCAACAAAGCAAGCTAAACATCTATGTACATATGCACGCTCAAACACATCGCTGAGCTTACATCGTACACATATTTATAATGCAGACACGAATTTATAAATATTGCTGAACTTTAAGGCAACAAACATTTCCTCCTACTTCCCCTGAAGCTACCCACGTTTACACACGCACCAGAGCAACTTAAGTGTTGTGCTGATATCATATGTCAAACTCAGCCACCCCTTTCACCCCCTTACGATGCAATTGCTCGAAAAATATTACTGAGATTACTTTACGAGCATTGCGCGAAAGAAAAAGATAAACTCCAACACTATATCCTTGTACTATTTCTCTCGTTCTCAAAATGATTGTGTTCCTTATGGAGACACGGCTATATCGCGGCTATATCATTTATATCATCCGCGTATAGAGCGAACTTAATTCATCGTGCCAGGAATAAAAACAAACAAACTTACCTCATGTCCTTTTTGCTGCGCACTGCAATTACTTATATCCAAGGAACCACTTATAAAGTCATTTTGTACATCAACAATCAGAAACGCGTTCACAGGACGTACAATCTGCAAAGAAACACGACAATAAGGAGAATAAGAGAACATCAAAATCCGGAAAGATTTCGTATATAAAAAACAACGTCCATAAAGTTTTATATCATTTTAACTTTAAGCACAGATCCTGCAACGAAACGAAACGAAAATGAATGGTAAATAAACTTAAAATCGTACAGTGCACGGTGGTTCCGCCTGGCCAAACCGATGTAACTGTATCTATGTGATACATTTTGTTTCAAACAAAACTATGTTAAAGCTTTTGAAAATGGTGTTAAGCCGCATCAGTTTCTAGGTGGAAATAGTTTTGATATTTTGTAAAAAATAATGTTGTTACATTAGATAATACACAATACGCGTTTAACATCAGTACACTAGTGGTGGACACCCGCAAACTTTCAGCTGTCTCCGAAAAAATTGATAAAAGGTCACCTTTGAACGTAATAATTTGGCCAATAAATCTTAACCAAAAACTTTTTTTAGACGTATGTCTTGGAGAGCAATGGAAGAATCAAATATGAAGTAGACAGAGTTGAAGCAATTAAAAATGCATGGATGTTCTTTTGCGAATCTGTTAAAGTTACATCTGAAATATCAGGACTGATAATAGTATTGGCTATACAACATGCCTACTGCGACGGAAGATCTACGGAAACAGCACTGCGTGATCTTTAAGGCTGCGTAGAGGAATCATTGGTTGTTAAAAATATATAATGGTAACTGTTCTTGATGTTGAGGCGTTAAATAACCTCAGTGTGGACAAGGATGTAAGGGGGTTAATACTTACCAAAAGACGCGTCACAGCAAAGAAGGTGTTATTAACACTGTTGTGGAACTCTTCTCTGAATGATGCGAGTATGCTACTGAGTCTCAAAAATTTAGATGAAAAAGTTGTCGCTTATTTAAACGATGTGACTACAACAGTTAGGGGTAAGTACCCCAGTACTATGAGAGAAATTATCCACATTAAACTATCAGTTTTAAGTGAATAGATGGTTTAGTGTATAATTCCAGTCGAAATTGCTGGATTGCTGAATTGCGGTAGATTTAACCACTTAAGACGGGTCTGAAATCAAGCTTGCAAAAAGTATCAAAATCCTGGGCGTTATTTTGGACATCAAACTTAGTTTCAGACCGAACATTGTAGAAAGGGACAAAAAAGGCACCCCTGCAGTAAATGCGACTAGTTCCTAAATCGTTCCACACTGATCCTAACAGAAGCGAGATTGTCTCTAGACCCCTAGACATGAAAACAATTGCCTCTTTTAACATGCACATGTCCTAGGGATTGGCAATAGCCACCGCTGCATCCCCTTTGTACCATACGTGAAATAATTCAACTTGATATATAGTTTAGAACTGGTTATTAAGAACTAATTCTGATATATGGAAAAAATACTCTCTGCTCTCTCAACATCAACAAAACACACAATTCTTTTTTTTGGTTTTGCATTCCTTTCGAAATAGAATTTAACTTGTCTCTTAGAGGGCTATAGGTAGCAATTGGTGACTTTCCCATTAACTGTTTTACTGGATTTATACAGCAGTGGTGAGGCCGACAATACTATCTGGGGTTATCGTATGGTGACAGGATCTTAATAAAGCCAATCACTGCACTTTACTGACTAAGGTTCAAATAAGGGTGGTGATGATTTGCATTACAGGCGCTATGCGTATGTTTGGACATTCCATCATATGTTGATTATTCAAAAGGGGAACCACTATTTTATGGGTAATGCAATACCGGATAGAGACTCCAGGAATAACAAAGCAACCAGTGTAGAGAAATACGCGAACCTCTACACGGATTAGTTTAAAATGAATGATCCGGTAGGGTATAAGGTATGACTCTATGGATCTAGGGTTGTCCATCTTCCGTCGACTGCCTTATCAACGTAATGTACACTAGGCAGAATTATTCGAAATAAAGTAAGTTAAAAGTCGGCTGGAGAATAAAAGACAGTCCATCATGCTGTATATTCTGTTTGGATTGAAAAGGCTCACCCTACGAGTAGGTGGATAAATATCATATGATACGACCCAAAAGTGTAACACATAGAAGGGGTCACTTTAGACCCTAGTTTTCTTTGAACCAAATTCGATTCACGCCTTTTTAAGTCGTTTGAGCCATGTCCGTCTGTCTGTCTGGCTGTTGAAAGACGTAACCAATAGTTTTGAAACTTTGCAGGAGTTAATATTTTGGGTTGGCTACATGGCCCTGCCCCTTCTAAAGGGTGGTTAAATTGTATGGGCCGATGTTGAATGTGAACCACACCTAAACGTCAAGTTCTTTTCTGCATTTCATGTGACATTTCTCAATTTCAGACTAACTCAATTTAAACCATGGAAAGATACACAATCGAGCAACGCGTTAAAGTTCTTCTTCTTCTTTAATGGCAGCAACAACAGAAATTTATCTATCAGTAGCCGCACGTAGAAAAGTATTCCAAGCGCTTCACCTGGTTTTAGTCGCTCCCTCCTGCGACACCCATCGAGTTTAATGCCGAAAACTTTTCGAGCCGGAGCGTTTACGTCCATTCGTACAACGTGTCCAAGCCAGTGCATTCGGTCTATTTGAACGCGCTTGACTACGTCGATATCGATGTACAGCTCATACAGCTCATGATTCATTCGACGACGGTACTCGCCGTGAACGATGATGGGTCCAAATATTTTGCGTAGTATTTTTCTCTCGAAGACTCCCAGAATAGATTGATCCGCTTGTGTCATTATTCTGCGCTGTAGAGCAAGACAGGTAGGATCAGAGGCTTGTACAGTTGGATCTTTGTTCTTCGAGAAAACGCTTTGTAATTAAATCGCTTGCTTAGCGTATAGTTGCAGGGGTTTGCGATCAATACTCGTCGTTTGATTTTCAGGCTGACAGTATTATTTTTGTTTATGGCGGAGCCAAGGTAGACAAAATCATCTACCTCTTCAAAGTTAAAGTTGTCAACGTTCCTCATTTATTAACAAACTCACTTCCGCCAACTGCTTTTCAATGCTCGGAAAAAAAGCCGCAGTAACATCCCGCAATCTACGGCCCACGAAAAAATGGCTCTTTTGTGCGACAAATTCAATGACCGTGTTATCTCACTTGGTGGCGATGTCAATTGGCCGTCAAGATCATGTGACTTGAAACCGTTGGACTTTATGCTTTGAGGTTATTTGAAAGAAAAGGTGTACATCGATAAGCCAGCAACAATTCAAGGATGAAATAATTCGGCACATTAACGGCATAGAACCTCAATTATACCTCAGCGTCATTGAAAATTTGGACCATCGGATGGGGGTGTGCCGCAGAGGTCGCGGCGGCCATTTGACCGATATTCTATACATTGAACCATATCAATATTATCATAATAAGAAGAAATGACAATAATTTCCTTAATAATTTGTGTTTTATTCAAAATCAATATAGGCCCTTTAGTACCTCCCATACAGATGTACCACACTGCCCACTTTAGAAATCGAGTAGTAATATCAATATACCGAATTCGATCGTGGCCAAATTCTGTATTAAGTTAAGCTACAACAGGACTAAGTTTTGGGAAAAAAAACTGGAAGTCTAGCTATGGCCCTTCTAGTACCTTCCATACAAATGTACCTTTCCGTCCACTTTAGATATCAAGTTATAATCTTAATATATATAAATTACGTGTCACGTTGTTTGTCCGCGATGGACTCCTAAACTACTTAACCGATTTGAATCAAATTTGCACACCGTGTTCGGTTTGATCCAACTTGAAAGATAGGATAGCTTACATCTTGAAGGGGCGGCGCCACGCCCCTTTTTTCAAATATCGCTCAGACGGCTTTTCTAATAGACCGATTGATACAAAAATTTTACCATGAGGTACTGTTGACCTGTAGATAGTTCCTGACTACATTTGGTTGTAATTGGATAAAGGGGCGTGGCACCGCCCATACAACTTGAAAATTAAAAAGGCTATATTTCATGAACTATCAGAGGTATGAAGGTGAGATTTGGTATATATGTTGTTGGAGCAGTATTAATTACAGCCAGGATGGAAGTGGGCGGTGCCACGCCCCCTTTTCAAAAATCGCTCTAACGGCTTTTATAATAGGTCGATTAATACAAAAATTTTACCATGACGTACTGTTGACCTGTAGATAGTTCCTGACTTCATTTGGTTGTAATTGGATAAAGGGGCGTGGCACCGCCCATACAACTTGAAAATTAAAAAGGCTTTATTTCATGAACTATCAGGGGTATGAAGATGAGATTTGTTATATATGTTGATGGAGCAGTATAAATTACATCCAGGGAGGAAGTGGGCGGTGCCATGCCCTCTTTTCAAAAATCGCTCTAACGGCTTTTCTAATAGATCGATTGATACGAAAATCTTACCAAGTGGTACTGTTGACCTGTTGATAGTCCCAGGCTATATATGGTTGTGCTTGAATAAAGGGGCGTGGCACCGCCCATTCAACTTGAAAATTAAAAGGGCTTGCAGTATGAATTACAGTAAGGGTGGAAATGGGCTGTTCCACACCCTTTTTAAAACAAACGGTTACAACTGTCAAAATTCCACAGTATATTGCTGTTCAACTAGAGATATGAACAGTAAGGTGGGCCAATTTTTTTATTCGCACAAATCGTTACCAAAATCGGAATCTACGATGATTTTTAAGAAAATTTCACCAATTAACTTTGTGTCTAAAATCAATTCCTAGCTCGCGTTGGGAAGCATGAAGATTTCAGATAGAGATTTTTTTTGTTTTTAAATGAGCACAAACCGAAAACTTCAGATATATATTTTTACAGACCTTCTGCGTAAAACTGACTTCCCAACGAACTAAATGAGGTATTACAGAAGCAAATCTATGTATTGGTTAAAAAGTTATGGCCTCTGAGAGTTGGCATACAGAAATTAAGTTTTTAAAAATCATTTTTCAGAATATTTGCTCATTGCTAAAAAAAAAATCTCTACCTGAAATCTTCATGCTTCTCAGCGCGAACTAGGAATTGATTTTAGATATATAGTTTCTTAGTGAAATTTTCTAAGAATTCTTCGTACATTCCAATACTGATATACGGTTAACAGGTTGTTTTTTTTTTGACGCGAACTAATTAATTCGCCCTAATGATCAGGCTATTTCGAATAAAATAAGTTAAAAGTGCCGAGGCGCTGCCCACGCACTTCAATAGTTAACTTTTTACCTGTATCAAATAATGGTCCGTACACCAGGCAGTTGAGGATGCGCAGACTAAAATAGTGATTTTTTTTAATTTACTTTACAGGTATGTATTTTTCAATTACTTCTCAGGAGAGCGAATCGGTAATAAATCATATAGATAGAAAAATTAAGCAATATTTATTGTAGTTATACTACAATGGTTGAATTTTTATAGTATATCAGATGTAACATTAGCAAACAATTGAAAATAACCTATGCATGGGGTATTTTCTTGACATATAGAACTTCTGATAGGTATAAGTGTAAATCTAGCTGTCATACTAATGAAGTGTAATAGACTTTCTTTTAGTATACTTTGCAAAATCACCATGTAAAAACTAAACAAGAACAAAGTTTACAAATCATGCAAATTTATTTTCAAAATGCACGTTCTGTTCGCCAAACTTATGGAGCCCTTTATGAAGTTGAGGGTGCATGTAATGATGCATCTGAGCAGCTAATAGAAGCCATCGACGCTGTAGACGTTAGTATGACAGGGGACTCGAATTTATCGAACCGACTTCAGTCTCTGGAACTCGGTCTCTGCAAATGCTGAGGAAAGACCTTGGCCTACATTCATATAAAATCCAACTGGTAGAAGAAGTAGAGCCAATGGACGATCAATTGATTTTTTTATTTATCATGTCATTGAACATTATTTGAAGGAGAAATGGTTCTAACACGACGCTGTAACATGCCATACAGCGCGTGAGACCATCACTTTGCTAAGCCAAACGTTGGTGACCGAATTATCTCAAAAAATGGTAATACGAGTTCAATACAAAAACAGTATTACGGATTATTCTTGATCCGTGTGAGAAGAAGACATGACAAAAGAAGTTTTTATGGCTAAAGGCATGAAGCTTCAAACAGAATTTTCTTTTGCGGTCAGTAGGAGAAGGCATAACAAAAATGTTTTTTTATGACCAAAGAGATAGTTAGTATACAGATGGTTCACGCTACTACGGATCAAGATAAATAATTTTGATCTTTAGAGATATGTATGTTTCCGATTTGTGAAAGAAGTGGTTTTTCGCCCTACATACTGAAAAAACTTAATCTACATTTTTATTAGCATTAACAACAATAAAACTTAAGTAGTAAACTTTAATGTTAAGGAGTTACTTTAAATAAGTTACATAAGTAAATAAACTCAACATATTTTTGTCGAGCTTTAGTGCCGTTTTCAAAGTACTTTGTAGACCTAAGTGTGAAATATATTACAAGTTAATATGCAATAGCGAAGCATTGCCGGGCCCACTAGTATCTATATATATCCAACGCGATCGTGCTCAAATTCTGTACATGTTTACTAAAGCTATAACAGGGTAAAGTTTTGGAAAAAGCACTGGAATTCTAGCCATGTCCCTTCTGGTATCTCCCATACAAATCTATCATTCTGCACACTTAAGAAATTGAGTAATAATATCAATACACCCAATGCGATCGTTCCCTCATTCAATATTTTGTGAAGCTAAATATAACTAGATAAAGTTTTGCGGAAAAAAACTGGAAGTCTAGCCACGGCCCTTCTACTATCTCCCATACAAATGTACCATTTCGCTCACTTTAGATATCAAGTAATAATATCAATAAATCCAAAGCGATCGTGCACTAATTCTGTATTTTGTTAAGCTATAACAGGATTAAGGTTTGGGGCAAAAATGGAAGTCTAGCCACGCCTTTCTAGTATTTCCCATACAAATGTACCATTCCGCCCACTATAGATATCGCGTAATAATATCAATATATCCAACGCGACCGTGGCCAAATTCGTACATGTTAAGTACTCGTAAAGCTTTAACAAGATAAAGTTTTGGAGAAAACACTACAAATCTATAATTCCGCCCACTTTAGAAACCGCGTAATAATATCAATATACCCAATGCGATCGTGCCCAAATTTAGTATTTTGTAAAGCTATAACAGGAAGTCTAGCTACGCCCCTTCTGGTACCTCTCATACAAATGTACCATTCCGAACGCTTGAAATATCGAGTAATAATACCAATACGCCGAACGCGATCGTGCCCAAATTCTATATACAGTAGTTTTGACTTAACTGCCACTCTTTTAGCTGCCAATTTGAAATACCTGCTAAAAACCACAAATCTCCACTCATTTCTTCAATTTCGAATGAAATGTACTTGTTTAAGTGCCAATTTCATACGTGCCAATTTAAGTTAGCTGCCACAAAAATTTGGAATTATTTTCCCATATTCATTGATAATTTTACATTTAACAGCCACACAATTTTTTTTGCAACTGTTGCTAACGAAAACTATGTATGTAGTTTGTTTTTGTTAGAATGCTTGCAGCCTTTCTATAATTCTCTCATTATCTTTATAACTCTCTCTTGGTTAAAAAAAACAAACAGTGTGTATGTATGTTAGTTCCTAATATAAATCAAAACAATAGATCAGACGAATGGGTGCTTTTGTTTGTTTTCTTCAGCAGTTGCAGTGTGCGGGGGTCACTTCTGTCTCAGGTAAAAGAATCAGATAACTGCCAATTTTTGGCAGTTAAAAATTTAACTTAAGTGCCATTTTGACTTACCTGCCACAAAATGAGTGCAAAACACGGTGTGGCAGTTAAGTCGAAACTACTGTATTAGGAAAGCTATGACAAGACAAAGTTTTGAAGAAAAAAACTGGAAGTGTAACTACACCCCTCCTGGGGCCCACTTTAGAAATCGAGTAATACTATCAATACACCCAATGGGTGAGGGTATTTATCAATCAGTTCATCTGACTGAAATTTATGTACTGGTTAACTCCTGAAACAATTCATTCGGAACAAATCGGGCCAACGGTGAATATTTTGAGATCTATATATGTTATGTTACTGTCAAAACCTAAGGTGTTAATACTTAAATCAGTTATAATAGGACATTGCGGGATAGCCAGGTATGCGGCACGGCTGAAGCAGAGGCTTTCTGTAGAAAATCTCATAATAGATTTTTGGGGTAAGCGGAAAACTGTTCCAATTGCGTTTTGCAGGCGTTTAGGACATTAAAATTTACACCATTAAGAGAGTTCTGCAGAGATCGAAATAAATGGTAATCTGAAGATGCAAGCTCCGGACTTTATGAGGGATACATCAAAACTTCCCAGCCAAGCTCTCTCAGTTTCTTCCAAGTCATCAAATATGTGAGTGGTCTGGCATTGTCGTTATAAAAGGCATCACCGTTTCTATTGATCAATTTCATAAATTGTTGACTGTTTGCAGAAGCTCAGAATGAATAATTCCCTTCCAATCCCACCAGATACACAGCTTTACTGTTCTTGGTGTCAATTATGGCTTTGTCACCGTATGGGAAGCTTAAACTTGCTTCGTTCATAATCTTTTTCGCACATTATTACCGTACGTGATTCACTTTTTATCGACGGTAATCATACGATTCAGAAATGTTTTGGCAATGAAATTCGGTCCATTCAACATCCAAACATCCAGATTGTTTGTGTATCCAGCTATCTCCAATTGGACAATAACTGTTTAGTTTGTAATGAATGTATAGTTTCCTAGAGAGAGAACGTTGTGTGCAACTGAATGTTTTTCCATACAGCTAAAATAGAAAATAGTCCTGTGTCCTAATTATCATGCCACAGTCGATATCCGATATCACAGCATTTCATATGTCTACATTAAAAATTTTATGTGATTTTTAACTTCTTGCGTTTTTGGTAATTCACTCACAACCAACACAAAGACTCTTTATCTCTCTCTCTCTCTCTGCCTACAAACCCCTGTGCAACCTTGGTTAAGGAAAATAATTTATAATGGCAAAAACAACAGCGACAGCCAACACAATGGAGTAATGTTGGATAATCAACATGAAAGCCAGGTACGAGTACATTCATGCAATAAGGACAAATTGACACAACCATACACACACGTCCTTTATAATGCCAACTCCCTGAAATGCCATATCCATCATCATTCCCAGTGCTATCATCATGAAGACAAAGAAGCGGCAGGCGGACGGACGGTCGGTCGGTTGGACGTCTTCATTCAATCCTCTCTAAAGGAGTTTATATCCGAAAAACGCCAACCCGGATAATAAGTTTGAGGAAGCATTTCTTTCTTGTAGCTTAACTTGTGTCGGATATAAATTCATTGTTTTTGTTATTGCTGTTGTCTTACGCCGGAAATGAGGTTTAAGTACTGCAAGAGACACTTGACTTGGTTGGATGTCGACAATGGCGTTTCTTATTGAGTCATCATCTTCTACTTTTTGCTATTGTCAGTATTTTTATTGCTTTGGTTAATAGCATTTTATAGTCGTGGATTAAGGGCTTTTGTTAAATTGTTTACTACGAACAGCTGCATTTTCCAATGTATTGTTTAAGCTGAGAAAATTAATTAATAATTAAATGTAGCAGATGTATTGCGTAATATTGCAATATAGGGGAAACTTCTTAAATTTGACACTTTTGCAGTAATTAGAAGATTGTAAGAGTGATGATATGGTAGACTATCGTCTGTCTATAGATTGACAAGAGTAACATACATATTTTCGTGAGTTCCAAAGTTGTGAAGGAAGGAAGATAATATGAAAAATGATCAAAAATACATAAGTAAAGTTTAGGTGTTAACGAGAGTCGATAATTGACCGATTTAGGCTATATATAAGTAAATACTTCTGCTGGATAATGCTAGGGTCATGCCTTATGTTTGAACAGTTAAAACAGGATTCATCGAAAGTACACAATTGGTAGCGCTTGGCCACCACTGAGGACGAATTCGGATTTAAATTCAGAACATTCAGAACGAGGTTTCACAGTAGAGGAGGTATTGCCAACCTTATGTAGGCCCGCTAGGGACAAACCAGGTCGAGGTAGATATTTTGAATTTAGCTGTGACGAGTCCCTTAGTGAGGTTGTTCATAATTAACCCCCTTATATCCACAAACACACCCACACTGTGTTAAATTAGCGGGAAGAAGGAAAGCCTGGCAGTGACCGCACTGGATTATGAAAAACCATGTTTAGACAAGACCTAGTACGATAAGTATTGTCGCGCATTGTCTGAGAAAAAAAGATGCTGCATACAAGTCAAAACTGCAACCAATACCAACACCTGCAGAGACGGACAGATATAATGTGAAGAGGAGGGAGATGAAACGCCTCTTCAGCCGAAAAGCGCCAGTAGAAGAAAAGAGAGAGAGAGAGAGAGAGAGAGAGAGAGAAATAGTGTGATGAAAATATGTAGGGAACAGTTTTCTACTTTGTTCGTTCCCGAAGGCAGCATAAGTGAAGAAATCACTCTAATCATCGAAGACGGAATAGATGGTCCAATTGCACGGCATAAAAACAATAAAGCTGCGGGAACCGATGAACTGCAACCAGAGCTGTATTCAACCAGCTCATAAACACATTTGGCTAAAGGAATGTAAGCGCCATGATTAGAGTCTGAATGTTCTATGATTGGAATCTGAGTGTTATATGACTGTGTGTGCTTAAGAAAATTTGTGTACCAACTATCGCGGTATCAGCTTTTTACTCATCACATGCAAGGTCCCATCTAGTGTTTTATGTGAAACAATAAAGCCTATTATAAAACCTGATTAGACCTTATCAGTGTAGTCTTAGACCTGGACAAATCCTAGAGAAGACCCAAGAAATGCAGATCGACACCTACCAACTGTTCATTGATTACAAAGCTGCAATCGATAGTACGATAAGACAGACATTAATAGATGCCAAGCCTATGTTTGACAAACCCACTGATCCAATCTGTCTTGCTCTACAGCGCAGAATCCTGTGTATTGACACGAGCGGTGCAATCGTTTGCGGAATTTTTCGAAAGAAAATATAATTTGCAAAATATTTGGACCCATCGAATGAACCTTGAGCTGTATAGCGACATGGACGCATTCAAACGCGTTCAAATAGAAAAAATTTGCTAGCTTGGACACCTGAATAAAAATACTCAAGGTCGAAAGGTTTTCGGCAATAAACTGCAGGTGAAAAAGCTACTATCAAAGCTTGGTGTGACGAACTATCTACGGAACGCAAAAGAACGAATCACTTGGAAATCTTTTATACGTGCGGCTACTAATGGATGCATTTCTGTTGCTTCATCGATTTCTTCCTGATATTCCGGATGTGTTTCCAACATATTCACGAAATAACATCCATTCCTTTGCTCGTCTGGGCATTGATATCCGCTCTACTTTATGTCGTACATATTCCACTTTTTCTTTGCTCTCGAAGATATTACAATATTTTCAGATATACCGAAGTTCTCCATTTCACATTTTTGGATTCTTTCGTTATAAGGATATGTTTGTGGGACCGGTCGTGGCATAGTGGTTGAAACACGCGAGTGCCATGCGGGAGATCCGTGGTTCGATTCCCGTCTCCAGTCATCTACATTTTTCTTTTATTGCCGGTCCCCTCGATGTTGTAGGGAGCAACTTCGTGGTATAGTGTCGAGTCAATCGGAATGTCTAGTAAAAGCTTCTCAAAACAGTGACGTTCGTATTTGTCGTTTAACAAGTAGGTGCCGTTTGTTGTGAATCTAAAAAAGAAAGCGCGTTAATTCAAAACACCGCGAGAAGCTATCCCATATCTTATTCATGGGGTGTATAGGAGAAAATTAACTTTTTTTAAGTTTTAGGATACTATCTGTACTTAAATCAGTGTTGTACTTGCGATCAGAGTATATTCTCACCAATGAGATTCCATTCCCTGGGCAAACTGAACACATCATCCATTTTAAGAATCACATTTAACACACAACAGTAGGTCCCTTACCACTGTTGCTTATGGCAAGAGTAGTAGACAACATGTACTTCAAAAATAGTCCTCCTCTGTAGTTGTTATGGGTGCTATCCTATAACGGAAGGTATACATTTTATTCGCACACACTATTGTAGGCGTGCCTAACATTTTCGCCTCTTTTATAAGGATTTATAAGTCACAAACCATGCCACGAACAGAAACTTCAAACTGTGTAACATTACATTGATCACAACATCAGTATATAAACATGTAGATCATTTCGAATTTAATGCATCTTTGGACACTCAGGGCTCTTGCATTAGGACCACCATTCCATCTTTTGTCAGAAGAAATCTTCTCTGGGGATTGATGTGAATCTGATTTTAGATTGGTTTTCCACCAACGTCACATTCTGCTCCTTGTCGGAACTCTTAAAAGCTGTATTGCCCTTGCCTCATAAAAGTAAATGTCCACTCGCTCTAAGTCCCCAAATTCTGCCTTTTGTTTTTTGTCAGACGAAAGTGTAAACTGGTGGTTGATCAGAATGAACTTGATTATTGATTGGTCTCTCCAATAACAACACACTCTGTTCATCAGTGGAATCAGATAAAGCTTCCTAAGCCTTTTCGAGATCGTCAGTAATGCATAAAGATCCTACCGTACCTCCCATACATGTTCGATTAAACGATTTTCAATCATTTTCACAGGATCGTTTCCACTTGATACCGTATGAATTCCCTTCTAAAACCATGTCGGCGATTTGTCACATTTTTAGGTCTTTTCTCTGTCATTGCCTGATAAACTGCCTGGTAAACAATCATTAGGAAGGAATTTTCTATTTCAGAATCCGAAGTCAATTTCACAGGTCCTATAATCTTCTCTTATTTTAATACGTTAGGATCGTCTTCTGAATATTAGTAAAATTCACATACACAATATTTCACAGTGCAACATTTTTAATTTTATTGATTTGGGACTCTATTCAGAGAACTGCACGTGAAAGTATCCCCAAAAAGAAAAAGTTTTGCATTATTCGTTTTGTCAAGTTACATGCCATAATAAATTAATATCGATTCGAAGTAAGTAAGAATCGTAAAGGAATTTGCCACGTTTTAGGCCCTTTTTTGTTTGACATAACTCGAGAACCACTAGTCCGATTTAGCTGAAATAAATTTTAAAAAATTAAGAATTACAATTCCTTTAATCTGTTCATATAACGTTTCGGCTACTGCAGTTCTCAAAATTGAGTTCCAAAATCCTGTGTTGTAATGTATTTGTATTCATTTTAACTCAAATGCAAAAATATAACATCCTGATTACATTTAAAAGGAATGTAATACCTTATCTGGCACAACTTTCTGTTATATTTATAATCACCTCAATAAATGCAAGACAAACTTGAATTCATTTTTATGTCAAAATGAAAATGATAACTATTGTCGACAATATAGAATACAATTTAAGGTCTCATTAACTTTTTGACAAATATGTTGGTCACGAAATTCCGTAGCCAAATTGCAAAGTGAAATTATATTGCATCCTAAACATCTGCTCTACGACCATTTTCTCAAAGGCACCTATGAGTTTCTCATATTCATGACATTCAAGTTGCATGTCCAAGTTCATAGCATTTGCTGTTGACGGGAACCACAAACATGCAAACTTCACTTATAAATAATGATGTATTTTTAAAATTCTATTTGGACGTGACCACATAACACACACAGATTCTTTATTTCTCTCATTTCTATAGATTTGACCATGGGGCAACATTATTTGCAAGTTGTATATGTGAGTGTTGATTCTTCTGTTAAAATAGATTATAACTTCTT
Organism: Muscina levida; assembly: GCA_964034835.1. Classification (NCBI taxonomy): domain Eukaryota; kingdom Metazoa; phylum Arthropoda; class Insecta; order Diptera; family Muscidae; genus Muscina; species Muscina levida. The sequence goes on along the minus strand of OZ035880.1, from coordinate 63,833,746 downwards.
TGAATGAGAAGTTTAAACGATTCGACCGACATACAACTTAATTTAAAAATTTTAAGGGTGGCCAACAGTACGAAAATGTTAATAACACATGAATGCAGAGGTCAAGTAAAGTAAGAAATATTTTTTTAAATCTGAGCCGATTTACAAGGACTTTCATACGCGTGCGATACATTTACATGTTGGACAGTTCTATTATTATAACTACTCTTAATCAGTATCAGCTTCGCGATCGTGTCTGTGTGTGTGTTTTAAATCTAACTGATTTAAAAAAAAGACAAAACAATTCAAATTTAAAAATTTAATTCAAAATTCAAATTTAAATTTTGTTACTTACTACAACATCAATTGAATTTCAAAACAGCTCAACAGAAACTGAAGGTATATATTTAAAATAAAGTTAAATCATAGATTCACTTATATCATATATGTAATTCATTTGTAGCAACCAGTCTGACAAAGATCACATACGGCCGTACACACACACACACATATATATAAACACTGTCGGCTATAATAATAATGACAAATTTATCTACTACATATGAAGTACGACAAACTAAATTTTAAACTTAATGTCAAATTATACGAACTGTGTCACTGACAACAATAACAACAGCAACTCCATCAGGATAATAACCACAACATACTACAGCTCACTAAGGTCCATGCAACAATGTAGCCAGAGGCACCAGAGCAACGTAACCATAACCAGAAGAACCAAAGAACAACCGACAATATTTTCAGTTCGAACTTATGTATGGAATTCCCATCAATATGTCACAGTTGAATTTGACAACGGAACAACACCAGAGATACATTTCTATTGCAAACATATTCACTCACACACACACAGGCACACAAACACCCACATTTACTCACACATTGAAGAACTGACTGCTTGCCAAGCAACATAGAGACCGAGGGCAGGAGAATGAACGAATATCTTCTGTGGACATAACTCTTGCAATCATGTGTAAAGGCAGCGACAGGTGCTAAAGCAATTTCCGTTTTCTAAATTGTTACCAAACTTTGTGGCGTTCTGGGCAGGGATGGGCTGAGGTGGCGGATGGTACATATACATATTCTGGTTTTAAGGGTTGTACACACACACACTTACAAACACACATGCATGTACAATATATTAATATATCAAGATAGAAAGAAGTACACAGTCAAACTCTATAAGCTTACGTATGTATGTATGTTTGTATTTAGACGTCGTCGTCATAGTTTGTTTTACACTTGAGTTGAGATACCAGTAACCATTTCTCATCGCACAACTTAGAAAGGAGAGAAATTTGAAAACCATAAAATAACAGTTTCATGGTTCTGAACAAGTACACAGATGTTCCATGTACGTTCGTATGTATGTGCATACAAGTGTAACGTCTGTGGATGTATATGTGCCATCGTAACATATTTGACAAGTTGTCTCCTTCACACATATGTAAACTACAAACATACAAACTTGATTGCTACCCTCCCCTGTCGACCAACTTAGCCACATTGGCTTGTGTTTTGTTGATCCCTTGAAACTATTGAAAGTTTTTACTTTATTTCCGGTTTAAAATTACTTTTTTATTGTGAGTTAGCACTAAATTTTGAGAAGACGGTTGTGTCAGCTCATGTAAAGCTTTCTACCACGTCTACTCGCTTCTACTCGGCTAATTGCTTTTATGCTGATATCTAATGCAAATTTGAACTTCTAGAAATACCAGGGAAGACAATTGACATGAGTGATATGACTACAGTGCAATATTTTCACAGTTCTTTAGCGGTAGATGCGATTTATTTTTATTAATGAAGCAATCGCAATTTATAATGGTAGAAATGTGATTGTTTCGAGAGCCAATTTCAATTTATTTTATAACATAATTACACAGATGTCAAGTGGAAACGTGAAGAAGAAACTGACGCAATTTTACAAGGGCTTATAGCAAACAGTAAAAATATACGTTACGTAATTTTTATACCATCACCCTTAGGGATGAGGGTATATATCATTTGATACGATCCAAAAGTGTAACACATAGAAGGAGTGACTTTAGACCCTAGGTTTCTTTGAACCAAATTCGATTCATGACTTTTTAAGTCGTTTGAGCCATGTCCGTCTGTCTGTCTGTCTGTCTGTCTGTCTGGTGGCTGTCCGGCTGGTTCGCACGATAACTTTCGAAAGACCCAACCAAATGTCTTGAAATTTTGCACGAGTTAATATTTTCCCAAAACTACTTACGGTATTGCAAATGGGCTACATGGCTCCGCCCCTTCTGGTACCTCCCATACAAATACATCATTAAGCCCACTTTAGAAATCGAGTTATAATATCAATACACCCAACGGGATCGTACCCAAATTCTGTACTTAGTAAAGCTATTAGAGCCCCTTCTGGTACCTCCCATACAAATACATCATTCCGCCCACTTTAGAAATGGAGTAATAATATCAATAAATCCATCGCGCTCGTACCCTAATTCTTAATTTAGTAAAGCTATAGCAGGATACAGTTTTTGAGAAAAAAACTGAAGTCTACCAACGCCCCATCTGGTACCTCCCACACACATCTGGTACCGCCCACTTTAGAAATCGATTAATATTATTATTAGAACTACCGCGATCGTGACCAAATACTGTATTTAGTAAAGTTCAAGCAGGATAAAGTTTTGAAGAAAAAATCTAGAAGTCTAGACACGCCCATTCTGTTACCTCCCATACAAATTCACCTTTCCGCCGACTTTAGATATGGAGTAATAATATCAATAAATCCATCGCGCTCGTACCCTAATTCTTAATTTAGTAAAGCTATAGCAGGATACAGTTTTTGAGAAAAAAAACTGAAGTCTACCAACGCCCCATCTGGTACCTCCCACACACATCTGGTACCGCCCACTTTAGAAATCGATTAATATTATTATTAGAACTACCGCGATCGTGACCAAATTCTGTATTTAGTAAAGTTCAAGCAGGATAAAGTTTTGGAGAAAAAATCTGGAAGTCTAGACACGCCCATTCTGGTACCTCCCATACAAATGTACCTTTCCGCCCACTTTAGAGATGGAATAATAATATCAATACACTTGACACGATCGTGCCCAAATTCTGTATTTAGTAAAGCTATAACAGGATAAAGTTTTGGAGAAAAGATCTGGATGTCTAGACACGCCCCTTCTGGTACCTCCCATACAAATGTACCACGCCGCCCGCTTTAGAGATGGAGTAATAATATCAATATTCTCGACACGATCGTGCCCCAATTCTGTATTTTATTAAGTTATAACAGGATAAAGTTTTGGAGAAAAAATTGGAAGTCTAACGGCGCCCCTTATGGGACCTCCCATACAAATGTACCTTTCCGCCCACTTAAGAGATGGAGTAATAATATCAATACATCCAACGCTATCGTGCCCAAACTGGAGGATAAACCTAGAAGTCTAGACACGCCCCTTCTAGTACCTCCCATACAAATTTACCACTCCACCCACTTTAGAAATCGAGTAATAATATCAATATAATAGCAATTTTTTTTATTATACTGAGGGTGATGGTATATGTAAGTCGGGTCGCCCGACTGAAACTTTCTTACTGGTTTAACATAAAATTTGTAATCAATTTGCCTAAATATTACGATTATTTCAAATTTTTAGAAAACAGTTCATTCAAATCTATTTTAAAATGAAAAGTAGTTCTATTAGTCATATAAGTCCTAAACAGTACAACATTTTTCAGCTTATAGATTAGGGACTCAAATCTGGGAACTGCACGTGAAAGTAGCCCCAAAAAGAAGAAGTTCTGTATCATTCGTTTTGTCAAGTTACATGCCATAATAACATTAACATCGGTTTGAAGTTAGTAAGAATCGTATAGGGGAATTTGTCAGGTTTAAGGCTCTTTTGTTACATTGTTATATGGTGGCGTATGATTATCATTAGTAATATTTCACGTAAATCATACGCCACGGAGTACAACAGTTTTATTGTAACTGCTGTAGCATGTAATATGTGTTGTACTGTGCTATTCAAGATGCGGGTAAGTCAAGTTTGTGAGTAATTATACACTCCTGTAAGAAGGTATTAACCATTTGATATGGAACGTGTAAGACACGGCTTCCCAAAGGTCGGGGTACCACACCTTTTATTAGATGTTTCTTTCTTACCTTACATTACCCAGGAAAGTTTTCTGTTTAGGCGTTTTCTAGTTTTCATATTTTTTAATACCATATTGTTTTGTTTTTTATGTTGCACTGCAATTGCTCAATCGCGACATGCTAATATCTAATGAAAAAGTGTGTTGTAAGATTTTAACTTATAATTTTCGAAACTTTCCATAATTTTTAAATCTATTGTCACACAAAGCTTTTGATGCCTAATTCATGCACTCTTTTACCAGTTTTACCAGTCGCTAGTTGGGTAGTGCTGGTGTAAGGCATTGAAGGAAACTGATTATTTCCAAGTTATCTAAAGACGATATATACTAAAGGCCTCCAGCGTTCAATTCATTCTACTTGTACAAACAGATAAAACAAGTAAAAACCTGATATTATCGGTACAAATTCAACAAAGAGTAGAACAAAACATGTGCGTTTTCATCTCTTTTTCTGGCTCTCATTGTAGTGAAAACTTGTTTTCTCTTTATCTGTTCCATTCAGTGAAGTAACTGTTGTTCCTCTTTTTTAAATGGATATATCCATTTAATATAAATATTCCAGATTGTACGCTTTGCGTTGATGATGTTTTCGTACTTTTTTTATTCTTTTTACAAAAAGTAATGGTGTAAGATTCATCTGTGGCAAATTTTAACAAAAAGATAACAAAATGTCGCTCTTTATTCTTTATGCTTGCAGCGTCTCGCTCTCCACACATTCTAAGCACAGATAACAAGAATACCGATAGATCTGTTGTTGTGTATGTAATCATACAAGTATTTTTGATACTTGGTACTTTCACTCTCTCATACCTATTCTATCGTTATCTAAAAGAGAAATATTCAGATACAAGCAGATAAAAGAAAATATAACTACATACAACAAGGGTTTTTGGATGGTTCTTTGCAGACCTTTAAAATATACATATATCGCTTTGATTGTATGCACAGTCATGTAATAATCTGCATCATTGTATTAATCAATTATCCGTTTTAAAAATTTAAAAAATTTCGACTTCTTACAAAAATTTCGCTGTGCTACTTTTATAGTGTATACATTTTCCCTTATAATGCTATTGCATCAAACACTAATGTTCCACATCCGTCATTATGAATGAAATTAATTAGAGAAACTCTGTTTGCAGACACTCCTCATAAACATATTTATTAAGGAAACTATTAAAATTTCACATCAACAAAGTTATGGGATTTATGAACTGCATCAACTTCATGTACTTATTATTGAGTATACAACTTCAAATAGTTTCTGCGTCAGGCTTCAAACTTTCATTATTAAAATAGATTTTAAAATATTCAAATTTATCTTGGAGCTTCACTTTGTGTTTATATTGAACTACATACAAGTAGATAAATCTTGAGTGCAACATATGAGTTCAACAAATTTGGTTATGTTCAAAAGCAACATATAGTAGAGTTGCATAAAATCTGGCAAAATTAATGTCATTTCCTAGACGAAGCAAACATTCATTAACAATCATTTGTTGGCTAAATTTGTTATTAAAATAAATTTAAATATTTCTTGGGGCTTCATTATGCATAAATCTTAATAGCTTAGTCCTACAAAATTGGTTTAGATGAAAATAGATAGTATTTCCAAGGCGAGAAAAAGATTAAGTAACAATCAATTGATAGCAAACAGAACGAGTTACGAGATACACGTAAACAGAAAAGTTTATACTCTTTTATACGGGACAGATAGTCAGCTTTTGTGAGATAAATACTGTTTTTTTACTATATAAATACTATTTAACTGGACTTACCCATCAATCGACGGTCGGTCACAATTAAGTAACCATATTTTTATTTAGTGGACCATATTACTTGATACAGAATAAAAACTGATTTAGACACTAAAATTAAATCCATAACACAGTACAAAACATGATTTTGGGACTCAATTCTGATAACTGCACGTGAAAGTAGCCCCAAAAAGAAGAAGTTCTGCATCATTCGTTTTGTCAAGTTACATGCTATAATAATGTAAGATCGATTTGAATTTAGTTAGTATAGTATAGGGGAATTTGTTACGTTTTATTCTCTTTTGTTATATTGTTACATGGTGGCGAATGATTATCATAAGTAATATTCCACGTAAATAATACGCCACGATGTACAACTGCTGTAACTGCTACAAAATAAACCCACCCAGGAAAAGTTTTTAGAACTTGGTGCGAATTGTATTGATACTAAAATCGTTTATTTATAATCGATCTTCCATTCTGTTTTTGGTTCCATATAACCGATTATGTACAACATGTTGCACCACAGATTCCGTAGAACAGAAAATAAAAAAAAAACTAATTTTTTTTGCTGTGACTTGAACTGACCATTATAATTTGTGTAGATATTACATAATGAAACTTTACATCAATTGGATCATTGTAAAAGCTTGTTAAACCGATGGTATTAGAAATAAGTGTTTTTTAGAAGGTCTTTATTAAGAAAAACTCAAAAACCAGAGTTAAAATATATTTCGAGTTAGAACCCAATTGAAAACCAATAACATTTCAAAAAACAGCATATGTAATTCAGTTATGAATCAATTCATTCCATAACAGGTTCCGAAGAACATGTTGGTTTTAGGACAATTTCAAACAAAAATACAATTTTGTGCAACCGAAAGTGGAACTTATTACTTATCAGAAAAATCTATTCTGTAATTGTTTCTTTGCAACAAAATATTTTGCTGGGCAGTTTAAAATCATTTAATGAATGGAAAATTGAAACTGTTACTTATGTAGGGAAACGTTATATGAACAGATTAAAGAAATTATAATTCTTAATTTTTTTTTATTTTTAAATATCTCAAATAAAAAAATATCAACCCCTTTATATTCAGAAAATTGTGATTCCGGAAAGCGCTAAGCCTATGCTAAGAAAAGCTAGAATAGATACAAATCAGATAGAGAAAGACAATACAAATTCGTTTGTTATAAGAAACACTCAGCAAGTTTTAGATACAATAGGAGCTTATTTCGAGTCACTACATTCTTATAAAGAGTCACTATTAGTCTCGTTACTCATAGACATGTAAATTACTTTTTCAACAGATTTCTTAAAATAAAAACCTTATATGAGAGTAGTCAGTGATACAAAAGCAGGATATTTACTCGTTAAAATGACTAGATAGAATTATATATTTTCTAAATTAAGACCCAAAAAGTCATCAGGATGAGACGGTATTCCTAATGTAATTTTGAAGAGATTACCAATAATTGCAATTTCTTTTTACTGCAAATTATTTAAAAATATGTTAAATTCTTTTACCAAAAAAGAAGTGAATGACAAGCAATTTGGATTCAAATACCAACATTCAACAATTAATGCAGTAAATTTGCTTACCTCAAACATTAACTGACTTGGAATCAAAGCCTATGTACGGTGCGTACGTATGGATACCAGATCTTATTTATAAACTTATGGGATATCAATTTCCAACAACTTTGGTTATAATCATTTACAATATGATAAGTAACAGACAATTTATAATTTCTTACCAAAACTTTACAAGCAAATATACTTATAAGACGGAAAATGGTTTGCAACAGGGAACTGTTAACTCATCCACACTTTTTAATATATTTTTAATAGAGTTAACCGAAAAAATTGATAACATAATTTCTTTTGCAGGCCGTGTCGTTGTATAACATGCAGACAAAACTATATCAAAAATTAATGAGAACCTACAGAAATCTTTTAATATTGTTGAAAAATTTACCATAGATTGGAATTTAAAAATTAATGTAGACAAATAAGAAACTATCTTATTAAGACCACCAGTTGGAAAATGCAAGAGTGAAAGTAGAAGAAATTAAAAATCGTTTGAATTAAAATCTAGTTTAAATAACATTGCCATTTCAAATAAATTAAATTATTGAAATAATTAAAAAGGCAAGGAAAGCCTTTTTTATGTACCGAGCTTTATTCCATTCAAAATATATTAATTCTCGTGTAAAAATAAATATGTATCAAACTCTAATACGACCTATTATTACTTATGGTTGTCCCATTTGGTCAACATATGGAAAAAATTGGAGTATTGATTGATCATTATATTGATCCCCACAAAGCGACTACAACAAATATATATCAAATAATCATCGAAATTACTACTTTTACGATATAAAATCTTAAAAAGGTATTTCACTAACGTTAGAAATACGGATTTTGGGACGAATATTTATTTATGGAGCAATTACGCGAAATTATGGAATTTTTAAAAGGACAAAACAGAAAATGGGATAAAGCTGTTATCTTCACCCTTGCCAAACAGCTAAAAGTGGAATCGGGAAAATTAAATTGAAAAGTCGTATCATCGCTCAAACTAAACACCTAAGAATACAATAACCCAGTACTCCAAAGGAGAAAATTATATGTCAGTCAATCGGGGAAAACATATGGTTTTAGAGTATATGCCTTTAATGAAAAAGTTTTTATCCAATCATGGACGAGATATTGCGAATCCATTTTAGTTAGTGTTACATTAATATATAATAATCTTTTAGATACATGAGTATTTGCCTGAGAAAACCTCGCCCTTAAATTGAAATATTTCAGAGTCCAAAGTAATAAACCAATCGTTATTGGAATGCAATTAATTTACCCTTCACTCCGTTCATGCGCGTGATGAAGGGTATAAAAATTGCTCGAGGAGATTCTAAAGCTTAAGTAAGAGGGTGCTCTTGGTTGGGCAGTCGGAAAATTCTATCTTCACAGCAACGCCTTAGCTGCGCGGCGGCCCAAATCATGGTAGTGAGCAGAACCAGATTTCCACATAAGGCAATCTTTATATTCCCGATCAAAGGAAAAAAAAACAATTTGACCAGTGGTAACCGAAGTAATGCATGTCTCAGCGTCATGGAGGTACGAGTGATACGTAGTGCAAATATAGACTTGGTTTATCACCCAGTTGCAGCCAAAGCGCGCATTTGATTTAGCAATGCGAGAAAAGCTCATTGAAAGATAGACACCATAAAGTAGTTTACTCCCTAGATAGCCAATGCCTATTTTTAGAAAGAAGATGACGAATATAACATAATAGAGTTGAAACCCAAAATTATACCAAAAGGTATAAATAAAGGTTTTAGAACGGAGCCCCCACCTGTCAGGAGAGATGTGGTAGACTAGGTAGACTAGGAGCTACATATTCTAGTTCTCGAATTTAGCGCAAGTTACACGTCGTAGAAGATTTCCTCCACTGAGGTAAAAGGAGGTCAGAATGATAATATTAAATAGGCCGCGGGTGCCGATCATAAAAAAGGAACCAGTAAACCCAACTGGTACCATTTTAAATAAGTCACAAATTACTTGCGTACGCCGATGGAATTAGTATTATTGGTCCAAGACTGAGGGATGTTAATGCGGCCTTTCAAGCATTGAGAAGCAATCGCCAGAAGTGGGACTGATGATAAACGAGGACAGCAACAAGTTATTTGTTTCTACGAGACTAAAATAAACTCGTTTAAAACGCAGCGTGGACATTGACAACTATAACTTTTAGGTGCTTTGCTTTCCGTTAACAAAAATAGTAATGTCAGTATGAAAATTAAGAAAGGGTATTAATTAAGCGTTTTAATGAAAAAGCCCTCGACGAACAAAATTTCAACTATATTAGACAATGGTCCAACCTGTCTTACTCTACGTAACAGAATCCTGGGGTATTCACAAGCGGATGAATCAGTTTTGGCAATCTTTGAGAAAAAAATAATCCAAAAAATATTTAAGAGATATCCATCGTCAGTTGAAGCAGAATTAACTGTTAATTATTACTGTTATGATAAAAATAATATAAAGTTTATGCGAAATTTCATATATATTAAAATGGGTTTCAGGCGGTAATCAATGCAAGAAATTTGCTAAAAAAAAAACTAAATTGATGTGATCTTTGAAGCCACTAGGTTGGCCACATGCGAAGCGTAGCGAATTTATATAGTGGTATTACTTAAAAAGACAGGAATATAAATGAATGTTAAGAATTCTGGAATAACTAAAAATGATATAGCATGTATACGATGTATACGTAGCAAATCACCAGGCAAGGAAATTTGTTTTTAACTAAATTCCGTCGAAATTATAAATTTCTAACTAACTTCTGCCGTTTACATTTTTATTCAGTCCCCTCTCCACTTAAGGGCCAATATCTATGATGCTGTACTTCCATCAAAATTCAATTTTTATTTTTGTCTTGTTATCCCCAGTATTGTATTCAAATAGCAGGTAATATTTACAAAACGTTTCATATCAATATTCAATTAAATGATGTACAAAAAAATTATTGTTTGCTCACTTTGTTGTTGGATGTTTGTTCAATGTTCTGGCAGTCATTCATTGTTGGTGTTATATTCTTATATTCAATTTGCATTTTGTCATACGATCTGTCATCCTTGTTTTCTCTCCGTATGTGTGTGAGTGCGATGTGGTCCTGTCTGTTGCCAATGATATAATCTATCAGGATATTTAGTTTTTTTGTTCGCATTTTTTTTTTGAAAATATGAGAAAGAACGTACATGCATGCGATACAATCATATTCATATATAAATATTTCCATGTTATAGAAGTATATGAATGTCAGATAAATATTCTATAAAGTAGGTTTGAGTGTGTTTGTGTTGCTATGGATTTTGATATGTTCGTCCATCGTTGTCCTTTCTTTGTTTTGTTTTGTTGTTTGTTTATTTTCATTTTGTTAGCCAACATTGAAATGTACAAGGAAATAGAGAAATTCGTCAAACCAGCAGTGGTAGGAAAATGAACATGGTGTCTCATATATTTATTTTACAATCTTTGAAAGTTTCCATCAACATCATCAAAGCGAAACTGTACAGAGAAAAAATATTAAAAATTTAAACAAGACAAACCTAAGCATAGTTGTGAATGAGTGAGCTATGTCCGGTCCGGTTTATTAATCCAGTATTTTGAATATAATTAAGAGATGGATCTGCTGAAGGTAGTTTCATCCGGTTTTAACCGATTCGTTGAGCAAGCATCATTGTTTGTTGGCTTATAAATACATAATTATGTATAAAGAAGTTGTGTATTTTTTTTTTTTTGAAATTTTGAACTTTAAGGAATACATTTTATTTTTAGGCATAAAGGGGAAGAAAACGTATCGAAATTGGGCATCGATAAGGTACGTCATATTCAACATCATTATGATAGAACGCAAGCAAGCAAGACTTTTACCTTCTTTTATATATGTACGTGTAAAACGCCAGTTACTTTAAAAAAGCAACATTTCATTGGATAAATCTTACCTCAAAGTTGTGCAAAATTATATTGTGTTTAAATGTTATAGACTATAGCGGCTTAAAAATTTAATATATTACTAGATAATGAATCATGTATTTCACTATTAATTGTGTGTTAATACCGTTGCTTAAGTTTGCGTGAGTTGACAATGGTAGATTTGAAACCTGTTGTTTCAAAGTAGTGCCTAACGGTTGGGTGTGGGTGCGTTGATCTATAATTGTGCTTTTATTGTAATTTAAAATTGCATTTATTTTTCATTGATACTGCTAATTTGGGAACGAAACTATTACCTATTCAGGCAATTAATTACTGTCGAGCTTATGTTGAACATTCTCACAAATTTAGTTCGATTGTGTTGAAATTGTTATTCAATAAAACTGTTGGGTCGTTTTTGTTTGTACTATTGACGGAAATGACGTCAGGTAACAGTATGACTGAAAAAGCCGGATGAGAAACAAACATTTCATGTGTTTGCAAATATATTATTGTCAAAGATTTGAATTACGGCCATTGTTGACACGGATCATCGCGGCGTTATCAACGAAAAATTTTAGGGTCAAAATAAAGTAGTTAAGGTAATGAATATTATTTATATAACATTGTCCGCGATTTCTTTATAACACGGTGATAGTTTTTTTTTTCAAAAATTGGTAATTACATGACAGGACTCAAAGGTTGCAGCCTATTTCGGACACGAAGAATCGTCCTGTATTATTAGTTTTTTTTTTTTGAGTTATCATAAGCATTTTATATAAATTCACTTTAAACTTTCTTTACAAAATGGTAGGATCTTAAGAGCTTTTTTGTGACAGATTTGGAATTGGAGACAGAATTGCAGCATCGCTCGCATGATCTCTCCTCCAGGTTCTTTTACGGCCAGAGGTTTCCTCTGACGAAGCAATGTCAACTATATCGAAAGGTCCACTTAACATTGACAAGAGTAAAGTAAGGCGTGAAAGGACGAAAACGCACCATTAAGTCACAGTGCAGGAATGTCAGAATACAACTCTTGAAGCTTTATTTTTTGATGGCCGCGACGACAATCCGCTTACGATTGAAACTACAAGTGGTGGTCGACAACACCAAAGAGTTGCTACAGAAAACTATTTATCCCTCGTAAAACAAGCCGGTGATAAATATGTTGGCCATGTGACATCAGAATCTCATGTGGCTGAGGACGAGTGTAAGTCTGCCTGGACTTATCTTCAAGAAAGGACATATGTAGTTTTGTCAACGCTAAAACTCGTAGGATGTGATGGTGTCCCAACAATTACAGGAATACACAACGGTATTATACGCCCTATGGAAATAGAACTTGGACGGCATTTGCAGTGGGACTTTTGCCTATTGAACATTAATGATTTGCCGTTGTGTGATGTAATTATACAGGACCTTCTGAATTTTAGGGACCTATTGGGACATTGGGGACCGGCTGTGGCATGATGGTTAGAATACGCGACTACCATGCGGGAGATCCTAGTCTAGTAAAAGCTTCTCAAACAGTGACGTTCGCATTCGTTGATAAACAAGTTGGTGCCGTTAGTTGTGAATCTAAAATAGAAAGCGTGTTAATTCACAACAACGCATCCCATACCTCATTCATGGGTTGTAAAGGGAAATTAAGTTTTTTTAAGTTTAGAAGGATAAACTCAGCTCAGACCCACTCTACCAATATGATATATGTAAAGCCGTGTCAAGTGGTGATGTCTCCGATGAGCTTGCTAACAAAAAACCTGGGAAGATGCATCACGCGAAATGGCTTACCATAAGTTAGGGCTGCACGGCGCGACTTTCTTCAGGACTTGTCTGTTGTTTTTCATACCTAAATACTATCGGTGCGCCGCGAAGCACAGTGGTTCATTTGCCCTAATTAGCGTAACGAAATTAATAACATAAAAAATAATAACATTTTCGTCAAAAGGAAAATTTTTCTAGAATAATAAAAAAAACCGAATCAAATGAAAAAAAAAATTTTTCACCAAAATTTTTTTTTAATTTTGAATTTTTTTCTTAAATTTTTTTTTAATTAAATTTTTTTTTCTTTAATATTTTTTTTAAAATTTTTTTTTATTTTTTTTTTAATTTGTTGACGTATTAAATTATATTATATGTACAATTATTTCAAATCAACACTCCACTCTGACTCGGACAGCCTTACTTAAAAAGGTTGCAATTGCAGACCGACATGATGCCTAAAAATTGCAATATAGTCAGCAAAAGGGCTGACTCATAAAGTAGTCGAAATATATTAACATAATAGAAAAGTCTCTTCACCGGCCGATACCGGCTAACTAAGTTCTACTCTACAGAAGTAAAAATTCGGTCACAAAAAGGGTTAAACAAAAGTGTTGATTTCTACCCACTTCGCATCGCACCGATGGTACTTAGGTATGAAAAACAACACTCAGACAAGTCCGAAGAATGTCGCGTATTGTCTGAAGAGAAGGTTGCTGCTTAAAGGGGTTCTTACAACGTGTATTTTGCATATAACTTTTCACTATAACAACCTATATATATTTCCGTATATCCGTCAAAAGGAGTGTGTACATTAGACCGGGTCACGAAAAAGAAATCTCAAAGCGATGGCAAATATTAAAGACAACCTTAAGACAACTTGAAAAATAAAATTTTTTTTCCTCCCTCACCCCCAAAATCATCCAAATTATTTTTTTCATTTTATAGCTGTTCTTTTGTTTGTGGTTTAATCGTAATATACAAAATATTGTTGTATAGGTCTCGACGAGTACTACTTTTGTCCTATAGATGTCGCTGACGTACGACATCATTTTGTAAAGATGGCCTAATTTAATGCAGTTACTACCCTTAAAATGTAAAAATATTTTTTCATACGATTAAAGCCTTTAAAAAACTAAGAATATATAGCCTTGCAGCTTGAGTTGCGCCAAGATTTGCTATAATAACACATCTTTACTCCTTTGGGATTTTATTTGTAATAAAAACAATATTTCGATGGTAGCTAGATTAAAAATGAATTGGCTAACTTGAGCTACAAAGTATGTAATCATTTATATTCATTTTTCCGGCAGGGCTAAAATATATGCAATAATTTGCATATTAGGGTAGAAACTGCTTTGTAAGAGAAGTTCATTAAAAAAGATTCCATACGTCAGCGACATCTACAGAACATATGCAGTACTCGTCGAGACCTATACAAAGATTTTGAATTTTTATTTTCTTTTTTTTTTTTGGGGGGGGGGGAAGGGTGGAAGAAAATAATTTTTCTGAAGTTGTCTAGAGCTGACTTTTCATATTTGCCGTCGACTTTGGAATTATTTTTTTGTTTATATGGTGACCGACCCAGTCTAATTTACAATGATATCTATATCATCGGCATACGCGAGCAGCATGTGACTTTTGTTGAAGATGGTAATATTCCTGTTTACTTCGCCTTGTCTAAAGCTTCGCTTGGTAGAAAATCTTTCTGTCAGATTTTTGACAATTTTCACTGCTGACTTCGTGTTAGTCAGTGTCATCCCACAAAGTCGTCTAAGCTTCGCGGGGATACCAAATTCAGCCATAGCATCTAACAAATTCCGTCGTATCGGACTGTCGAATGTCGTAGTGTGAATATCTGGTCGGTCGTGGATTTACCAGGTCTAAGGCCACACTGATAAGGTCCGGTTCACCAGAATGGGCTTTCGTCTTTCAGATAACACACTAGACAGGACATTGTATGCGATGGGTAAAAGGATAATCCCGCGATAGTTGGTACACACACTTGGATCGCCTTTCTTAAGCACAAGACTTAGAACACTATGATTTGCATAGCCCATTACGGTCGTTGCGGCAGTGGTCATAGAATTTGCATTTTTTTGCCATTGTGTGTCGGGAACATCAGAACTTGAGGGGTTTGTTTGAGCTAATTAAGAGTGTTGGTTGGAGTAGGCATTGGCTATCTCGGTGGTATGTAGCTTTGTGATGTCTAGCTTCCTTTGCGTTTGGTTACGAGCGCTTTTAGCACTACTTAATCGTGTGCGTACCTTGCCTGCAACTAGCTGGTGATCCGAGTCAATATTTACACCGCACATCACACGCACGACCATAACGCTTGAGACATGTCTTCCATCAATTACCACGTGATCAATCTGGTTTCTTGTATTTTGATCAGGGGATATCCAGGTTGCCTTGGGGATATCTTTATGTGGGAATCTGGTTCCACTCACAACCATGTTTCCTGCCGACGCAAAACTGACCAGTCTGAATCCGTTTTCGGAGGTGTTGTTGTGTGGACTGAATTTTCCGACTGCTGAACCAAGAGCATCTTCCCTTTCTATTTTAGCATTAAAATCTCCCAGAACAATTTTAATGTCATGTGCAGGGCAGCGGTCATATATATCCTCCAGGCGCTCATAGAATGCATCTTTGATGTCATCGTCTTTGTCTTCCGTCGGGGCGTGTACACAAATCAGCGTAATGTTAAAATATTTCGCCCGGATGCGAATGGTGGCTATACGGTCACTTACAGGGTTAAACCACGAGACCAGGTGTCGAAGTATCTTGACGACTATGAAACCACATCCAAATTCGTGTCTTTCTGCATGGCAGCTGTAAAAGATGTCACAGTTCTTCCGTCGTGTGCATCCCTGTCCGTTATGGCGGTGATGTCAGACTTGTATTTGTCGAGGACATCCGCCAGTTGGATAGAGGCACCATCTCTGTATAGAGTTCGGACATTCCAGGTGCATATCCTTAAATCATGGTCCTTATATCGTTTGCGGGGGTCGTCAACATTTGGGGGGGGGGTTCTTTTTTTTTCTTCGTGTTTTCATAAAAATTGTTTTGTTTAAGGGGATTGGCTTATTAGGCCACCGCGCCCGATCCTAGTTTTTTGGGGCTGCTATAGCATATGTGTTGAGCTTCAGTTACTTCTGCTACCTTCCTCCTAAGACGCATCGGTGGTAGCATGCCGTTTAGGTTACTCAACATTGCGGCTTCTCACATTTGCTACCACTGCACTGATGTTCAGTGGCATTGCCACTTCTGGTTATTCCCAAATGAATGACAATCAGAAAGACTCAAATTAGAAAACTCCCCATTCCCAATAAAAAACTAATCACAGATAATATTTGCAACATAACCAAGTGTTTCAATGTGCCTTCAACAAGCCATTAATAAACTTCGAAACTACTCGGTAATTGTTACACTGGCTACAAGTCTGTTTCATTTAATGTGAACGAATTTAAAAACATGTTTAAATTATTTTTTGGATATTTAAAAACACAAGTGAGTTATATTCTTCCGCCATTTAGAACTTGTCTTGATACTTGTAAAGAAACTGATATAAAATAAAAATTATAAAAATAAAAATTAATTATAAAAATTATATCAAAATATTTAAAGCCAATGGAAGTAGTCAATTGCACTACCCAGTCCTAATAGCGTAGAGTGTGTACTACTAGTTACAGCTACGAAAAATAAACAACAATTTCTGCACACGCACACACACAAAAAAAATAATATAAAATAGAAATAGGAAATAACATTAAATTGTAGCAACGTTGTCATGTCAACATCATAGACAAATTATCACATTTGCATATTAAAGGCTCCAGGGGAGGAATCCAAATAATCCAGATGATGACGATGATGCTCCTGCCACTATTGCCGCCGTGGCCGTGTTGTTGTTGTTGCGGCTGTTATATGTGAGGCCTTGTCATTTATCCAACAGATGCAAGAGTATACCAGTCATAAAAAGGGGTATAAAATATCTCACTTTATGATATCTAGTATCCAAAAATTTATTAAAAATTAAAGGCTTTTCAATCGCTATGATAATTCAACCCTCATGCATGGGACTTAAATTTCTCAAACAAGGGCGTAATGGTCCCGCCTTTTGTGTTACTTTCTAAAATTGTCCCCAATAACTTCGAAAACTTCTTCCAATATATATAGGCTGTATCCATCTGTGATAAGTAGGAAGCTGGTCACTGCTAATGATATTGAATGACGATCCCGACCCAAGTACTGTACTGTATACATATAGTGTACAACGCACAGTGGGGTAAAGTCACGATCTGGGCGGCCAAAATTATTTGAAGCAAATTTATGAAGCAGAATTGTAAAATATTACTCGGTGAGGCGTAAAAAATAATAATATGTTAACATTCGGAGGGTAGAGGTTGTGACCGTTTTTATACAAAATTTTTTTTTTTAATGATTTAAGATTCCAAGTATTTCCCATATATCTCCACAAGGTTGCATTTTAGAGCCCTACCTCCATATAACTTTTTATTCGTCTGGATACCCTTTAACTATAAATGCATGGAGATATAGGACATCCAGTATGTTAACTAAAGTGGTTCAGTAAAACCGCAGAAATTATAGTTCTTTCTTCCGCAGTTGGTAAATGGCCATAAAACACAAAACCGCAAAAACCCGCAAAATTTTTTTTTTTTCCATATGAACAATACGATGATAAAGATAATATATAATCACAGATTGAAGGGGTGAAAAGGGGTGATGCATAACTTTTTGTCCATAGATCAATTTTGTTACCCATTGAAATTGACAAAAATACCATATTTTTCAATGCTGCTTTACTAGTATGAATTTGAATTATAATTTTATTTAGCTAAGTGTATTAAATAGAATTAACCTGCTTTATTATTTTCCATCTTACTTAAATGTTTGAACTAAACACACGCCTTCCCACAGCCTGCTAAAATTGTTGCTTTAGCTGAGCCCAACAAAATGGAAAATGCACAATTAGCAACAAGTAACTTTAACAGCGTGTAGAAAACGAATGTAAGCAAAATAGAATGAAAAAATAACGGAATCTAGTGAAGCATTTTGTTCTCTTTACCCTACAATCGGAAATTATTTAAAACATTTTTGAGAAATCGAATTTTGGCCGCCCAGATCGTGAATTTACCCCACCGTGCATCGTTCGAATTTTGCGGATTTATGGGGTGAAGGTACTAGGTCAATATAGTAAAACTCCCAAAGGGTTTAGCGTTCTCTAAATTGTGCTGAAGAATGAAATAAGAAATCATCAGTAGTTCTTGAGTTTTAGCTGAAAAACTATGCGAACTAACGTCAAGATAATCTAAAAATATTTAAAAGGTCATAAAAAAATAGTTTGGTCTGAGAACGACAAATCCTTTAAGAGTTTTACTATACTAGCCTAGTAACTTTATACGGACTTTGAATTTCTCACCCCCTCAGGCAATGACCCCGAAAATATTCCACAGTGTTTTATACCCTTTACAATGCGCACGCACAGACAACACTTTGCATAACGCCATACGCCCATCCATCCATCTGTCCCCGCGATTACGGCCCCATTTTAAGAGCTATCGAGTTAAATTTGATATGTAAGCTTCTATCCTCTATGCGGAAGTTAAGGTTAAGTTCCAAGATAAGCAAGATCGAACAAAAGCTAAACAGACCCAAACAACCGACAAACTTCGCCTTTTTGGGGGTTAAAACATTCATAAAAATGTTTACAAATATATCATTTTCTTACTCTCCTAGGGAAGTAATAAAATTATATACTCATTGCCGTTACCAAATGATTCATGATTCAAAAATTATACTAACACAGTACAACATTTTTGGGACTCAATTCTGATAACTGGACGTGAAAGTAGCCCCAAAAAGATGAAGTTCTGTATCATTCGTGTCGTCATTCGTTTTTTCTCGAGTTTTGTCAAACAAAAGAGCATAAAAGTGACAAGTTCCCCTTTACGATACTTACTAACTGCAAATCGATATTTAAATTATTATGGCATGTAACTTGACAAAACCAATGATGCAGAACTTCATCTTTTTGGGGCTACTTTCACGTGCAGTTCTCAGAATTGAGTCCTAAAATTATGTGTTGTACTGTGTAATTAATAAATAACTAATCAATTATATATTATACTAAGTATTCTAAATTATACTAAAGCATACTAAGTTCACCATGGTCGTACAGTATACCAAAAACCAACAAAATCTTAATAGTGGCTATTCTGCACCAAAAATTTTTCTTTAGTCTCTATTTGAAATTAAAATTTTCGAAAAACCAGATTAGAATGGTAATAAACTTATTTCGTTAAAAGTTGGAGAACTCTAACTCTAAAATCCAGACTTAATACTCTACTGAAGTCATTTTCTTGGATTAGCGGGAAAATAATGTGATGCAGCGAAAATTTAACTCTTTCAAGTCTTGTTAATTATCTTTGTACAGATGCTTTAATAGATTTGTGCATATGTGGATGGTGAACATACATGTTTATGTCATAAGATGGTTATAAACTTTCATTACACAACATATGAAATTCATCGCAAATGTGTATTCACATTGATGTTAGGGTGGTCCACACGTGTTAGTACGACATGGTGTAACTTAAATATCTAATACACCTACTTTCACAAATTATGAGAAAATATTTTTAATGTTCTCAGTAATAAAAGAGGTAATTATTTAGTTTTTGTGAAACTTATCTCATATTTTGTATTTTAAACACCATCTATAATGAAGTTAACATATATTTAATATGCACACATGCAGTTCCATCTAAACAACCACCGAGGACCACCCTAACGTGCATATAAATATGCTTCATCGCAAGTTCACGTGTCCATGAGCGAGCTGCACAGTGCAACATAGTGACTGTGTTTGTTTGTAAGCAAATCGGTGTTGTTTACAACATATCACACGCAGAGGTTGTCCTGGCACAAAACTCCACCCAATCGATGTTGTCTTCAGAATGGTTGTGATAGTCACCAACACTTGTACACCACAATGTAAGCACATGCAGTGTATATCACACATACACTAACATAAGTACATAGTTAGATTTGCATAACAATATAACGTGATTATCACTGGCTGAAGTTAAAATCTGCGATTTATATGTCGTTGATTTTAACTTTAAATAAAATGGGATAATCATTGTTAATTACCTACTCAATTCCAAATTGTGGATGCATTAAAATTTCATAAATGCTGTAATTCAGTTTAGAGACGGGAGAATTTCATTTGATAGTTTAGGTATTTTGCAAACACTTACCGTTTTTATCCAATTATTCCAACAGAATTTAAACTCTTCTCTATCGATAAAACCATCTTCATTTTTATCAAATACTTGGAATATCTGCTCTAAACGATCTTCGGGAACATCATAAATGTGACCTTTGTCATTGCGGAACAGCGCTCGACAAATCAAACTAAACTCGGTCAAATTGAGACGGTCATCGCTGAAAATAAAAAGATTAGATATTTGTTAACAATTACAAATATTCTGTAAATATAAAATAACGTTAAAGATCGTATGTGAACAATGCAGGTTTTTAAAAATTTAAAACTTATAAATTTTTATGTGCGACACTTTTCGCTTATCAATTCGATACACTTTTCATAATTTTTTGAAATCTCAAAAACACATAGGCACACCATACTTTGTCAACTTGTTCTTAGTAAAAAGCCACATTTAAAACAAAACGGACATATCTACTTTATAATAACGGTACAGGTTTAAAGTATAAATTTACTTCACCGACTTCACCACTTTATTCAAAAGTCATATACAAGGTGGGCCAAAAGAAGTCATCCAATGTTATTTGGCTGCCATTTTTTTTCAAAATGAAAAACTTCGATTATGTTTATTTGAATCTTTAGAACTTTTTTAGTTAAGTCGAAAAGATGATATCTACCAAATTGGCACCATCACAATTGATTGCCATACGGGCTCGTTTTACGGCATTTTTAATCACTTCGGCGAGAACTTCGAGCAACAGATTCTCGTACTCGTGTCGAATGTTGTCCTTGAGGGCTTTCAAGGTCTCGGGCTTGTTCACGTAAAGACGGGACTTAAAAAAACCCCACAAAAAAAAGTCTGGAAGGGTCAAAATAATCTTTTGGATAACTGTATTATAGCAGCTTCCATATATGTACTTGAAAAAATTACCATTTTGCGCCGATCTGTAAAATTACAAAATTTTCTCTTTCTCTTGGGCTATAATAAATAAAATTAATTTAAACTATGCTATGCCTGGCTATGCCGAAGCTCAGATACCCTTCACCATTTGTATAAATGGTGGTAAAACTGGTTATTTGCACAACAACTATATTTTATTAAACTTTGTACCACAAAACAGGGGAGTTGGTGAGAAGTGGACGTTACTTTTTGCTTCACACATCCATTTTGTCAGTAATTTTGTATCGATTTTATTCGATTTACCGATAAGTTTATGAGTTGGTGAGTTGGAGCTTATTTTTATGAATTTTGTAACTCCCCAAAAATGGGAAGTTGTGTGGGATGTGGGAGTAGTTTAAATCCGATCATGCTTATCTTAGAACTTAACCTCTACTTCTGGACAGAAGCTTACATACCTAATTTCAGCCCGAAAGCTCATAAACTATAGGGACATAAGAACGGACACCCCCAAAAAGTGGAAGTTTGTATGAAAGGTGGGAGAAATATTCGTCCGATATTGCTCATCTTACAACGTAAGCTCCTATTATAGGATTAAAGCTTGCAAATAAAATTTCAGTTCAATATTTCCTAACCTACGGCTATAATCGCGGGGCAGTTACGCGGACACCCCAAAAAAGGTAGTTTGATGGAAGGTGGGAGTAGTTTTTGACCGACATTGCTTATCTTAGAAAGCAGCCTCCGTTTAGATATTGAATCTTGCGTTAAAAATGTCAGCTTTATACCTCTTAAAATACAGCTGCAATCGCAGGGACAAACCAACAAAAGGGAGGGTTTGTGTGGGAGGTTGAGTAATACTCAACCTCCGCTAAGAGCAGAAAAGCTTTCATACAATATTTCAGCTTGATTGCTCTTAAATTATTACTATGTAATCGAGGGGACTGACATACGGACACCCCCAAAAAGAGGTATTTTGTATGGGAGGTGAGGGTAGTTTTTGACCGATCGGTCTCATCTTACTACTCAACCTCCACTTGGTGTAGGCAAGCTTGCATACAAAATCAGCTTGATTGCCCTTAAACTACAACTGTAATCGTAGGGATATCCCAAAAAGGGGGAGTTTGTATGGGAGGTGGGAGTAGTTTTTGACCGATCGGACTCATCTTAGAACTTAACCTCCGCTTTGAGGATAGAAGCTTGCATTCCAAATTTTAGCTCGATATCTCTTTAACTGCGGCTGTAATCGCGGGGACAGACAGACGGACGGGCAGACCGACGGGCAGACGGTCAACTTTAAATCGACTCATTTTCTATGCTGATCATTGTCATACCTACCACGCCTCCTTATGGGTGTTACAAATGGAAGAACAAAATTAATATACCCTTCACTCAGTTCTTGCGCATGGTGAAGGGTATAAAAAAAGAAACACGCATCTTTCGAAACATTGTTAAATATGGTAAAATATGTTATACATAGTTTCTTGTATCTTCTGACATTTCTATTTTTTGCAAATATAGCAATTTGAAACCACACATAACTTTCATTAATCGCCAGACCAGATTTTTGTCGACTGTTTCTCAATACTCGTAAATGCCGCAGTAACATCCCGCAGTCCTCGACCAATAATATCTATATCATCGGAATACGCTAGCCGCACGTGATTTTTGTTAAAGATGGTGCCAGGTGATGTTGTTGTAACAGCTAGAGGAAGTGCTGGGGTGATAATTCTTTATACTGATTTGAAATTGAAATCATGGACGACGAAGAGGGAGCCATGCGGGAGCCGATGGTCTGCCGGCAGAGCTTTTTAAAGCCGGTTGCGGTAAACTGGCAATATGCATTCACCAGCTCATAATCAAGATTTGGCTTAAGGAATGCATGCCCTTTAGACCGACTCACCAAAAATAGTATCTTCGGTCCACCCGCCAAAATGTTCTTGGCTTGTTTTATGTATCGACATTTTTCCGAATTAAATGCTATTTAATTCGCGAGAAATTAAATTCATATTTAGACAAGGCACATTTTTTTTAATTACACCATGTCACAATAATACTAAATTGTATTTACTTGAAGAATATTTTAGTTGACGATTTAGGTCTTGACGTGAAAATCAGAAACTTAGCAGTATACACTTAAAAAAAGATGTTAGGGAAAAAAGATGAAACACATGTTTACTAAAATCGACTAAAGATAAATATATGTTAATCTGCCATTTAATTCAGAAAAATTTCGCTACTAAAAACTTAAAAACCATATTTTTGCAGCATCTTCCTGAAAAAAGAACATGCTAAGGACATTTGTGGGCATGTTTTTCATACCATTGGATGCGTATTTAAAAACTCTTTCCTATGATACTAATTTTGGGTATATAGTATTTAGTATAATATCAAAAATCATTGAAAACCCAAAAAAAAACAATTTTAAAAACGGTCCAGCTCACTGGATCTTAATCCTAGACACGAAATTTTTTGGCATTCATCATAAAACAAACCAAGGTACATTTGATGGGGTGGACCGAAGATCCTTTTTTTGGTGAGTCGGTCTAACGGGCATGCATTTCTTAAGCCAAATCTTGGTTATGAGCTGGTGCATGCATATTGCCAGTTCATCGCCACCAGCTTTAAAAAGCTCTGCCAGCAGTCCTTCGGCTCCCGCATGGCTCCCTCTTCGTCGTCGATGATTTGCGTAATTTCGTCAATTATGCTGCCTTCAGGAACGAGTAGAGAACGAAAGTGTTCCCTCCAGATTTCCAGCACCCTTTGAATTTCTGTTACCAGATTTCCGTCAGCGTTCTTACAGGTGGGGATCCCTGTTCCAAAACCTTTTCTTTTTACCTATTGGTAGAGATTTCGGGCTTCACCTCATTCCTGTAATTTTCGATATCTTGGCTCCCTCCTTTCTTCCAAAGACTCGTTTACCGCTGTTTTGCCCTGTATGCAGCATCCTTTACTTCATCCTTAGTTCCTTTACTTCAGACATTTCGCGACATTCCTCATCGTACCAGGGCTTGTCTGAGCATGATTTTGCATAACCCAGTACAGTCGTTGCGGCAGTGATCATAGAATTCGCAATATGCTGCCACTGGGTGTCGGGAACATCGGAATTAGGAATGGTGGTTCAATATAATTGAGATAGTTGGATGGAGTAGGTATTGACTATCTCGGTGGTATGAAGCTTTGCGACGTCCAGCTTTCTTTGCGTTTAGTTACGAGTAGTGATGGCAATTAAATAAGAATAATCGATTAATTAATTATATGATTAATCTAAACGACAAATAATTAATCGCGATTAATTGGAAACAATTAATCGATTAATCGATAAATCGATATTTTCACCTTAAATTGAAAATTATCATAGATAAAAAAATTTTTATTTAATTAATTACAAAATTTTCTGTTTATTCGTTTTATTAAAAAAGAATTTATTTGTATATTACAGAATTTAAATATAGGAGCTTTGATAGCCGTTTCGTGGTTGATCTGTTCCGTTTTTCCGTTACTATGGCACCCCCTTTGGAAAAAAGCTGCTCTGATGGTACAGATCAAAAAGCAATATTTTTGTGCAAGAGAGTACAGCTAAGGGTAGACCGATTTCATTTTTTGCCATGCGTCTATTGCATTGCGCTTTAATTCTAGTACTGGAGCATTGACAAAGAAGCTTAGTTCATCTTGAGGAAGTGTTGAAACATTGCCCTTCCTTCTTTGTGTGTGGGCTAAAGATTTATGATGCGCCCATAAATCAAATTCAGCATCACCGGCAGAAGACGTTTCACTGCCGCTCCCAATGCTGTTAATAACTAAGGTTGCAGTTCTAGGTCTTTCGTCGTCAGCCGTCAAAGCTCAATGAATACATTTGGCGGCTGGTGACGAATCTTTTTTATTCCTGGATGTCTATCGATTATTATTTGGAATAATCGATTAATGCAATTAATCGAAGGAGAATTCACGATACAATTAAGTCGTTTATGGAAAGAAAATAATCGATTATTACCAATTTTTCGATTAATCGTGCCATCACTAGTTACGAGCGTTTTTAGCACTACTTAATCGCGAGTGTAACTTGGCTGCAACTAGATGGTGATCCGAGTCAATATTTGCACCGCGTATCACACGCACGTCCATAACGATTGACGTTATGTGACGTTCAATTACCGCGTGATCAATCTGTTTTCTTGTTTTTTGCTCAGGGGATATCCAGGTTGCCTTGTGGATATCTAACTAGTCTGAATCCGACTGCTGAAGCAAAAGCATCTTCCCTTCCTATTTTAGCATCCCTGAACAATGTTTAAAGTCATGTGCAGGTCAGCGGTTATATATTTCCTCCAGGAAATCCATCTTTTATGTTCTCGTCTTTGCCTTCCGTCGGGTCGTGTACACAAATTATACTAACGGAAAAATCACTTACAGGGTTAAACTGCTGGACCAAATATCGAATCCACTATGAACCCACATTCAAATTCGTGAATTTCTGCATGGCAGCTGAAAAAGATGTCATAGTTCTTTCGTCGTGAATCGCATTTCCTGTATGGCGGTAATGTCAGCCTTATATTTGGCGAGGTCATCCACCAGTTCGACATTCCAGGTGCATATCCGTAAATCATGGTCCTTATAACGTCGGACATTTGGTTCTTTTTTCCCTTTCTTCGTGTTTTCATAATAATTGGATTATTGACCACCGCGTCCGATCCTAGTTTCTTGGGGCCGCCAAAGCCACTAACAGAGCCTTTGTCTTGAGCTTCAGTCAATTCTGTTATCTACTTCTTAAGGTACATCGGTAGTAGCATGCCATTTAGGTTACTCAACAAAAGTTTAGTATTTCCAATTTATCCAAATAAAATCTTCCGCTTAGATTAACATTTAATTAATTCAAATTTAAAACAAAGAATACATTTGTGTTCATTATTTTAGTCAATCAACTAATGAATGGATATAACATAATAGCTATTGAAATTTTGTTGACAGGCTAATAACATACCGTTATATTATTATAAATTAACCCTCTTATTAAGATAAAAACTTTCCGCTCCCTGAAAATGTATTCCATTTTAATTTATATCAAAACCTGGATTGCTTAGCATTGATATGATTCTTAATAATTACTAATAAATATTTAAAAATTGGACTCACATAATTAAAGAATCTTTACGTTCGCTTAACAATAAATTATAAGCTTATAATATATTATTTGTGAAGCGCGTTATTTGCATGTTAAGCTAATATTTGCATGTGGACTACGATTTTGACAACATTATTTGTGGAACAGTTAGTTAACATACAAAATATAACCCCTCATTCCTTAATTATTGAAATATTATAATGACATGGGTGTACATTAAATATTGTCGTTTTTAAATATTTGTGAATACATGAACAAGTGTTTTTGTTGATGTTGTTTACATATTGTTTCCAAATATTTGTTTTCCCAAATGTGATCTTGTATGTCAAACTTCAAAATATCGAACTTCAAAATATCAATTACACTATTTAAAACTTTATATTTGCAAACCAATTCATGCGGAAGGAAAATTAAATCCTACGATTATATAAACTCGTATTAAAAACCTAAATTTTAAATAGAGAACCTTAGAGAGAAATGAAAAATATGTTATCATCTGAATACTGTCCATTGCGTTTAGAGTCAACCATTTACTTTAAATTCATGTTTTTCCAACTGTGTCATGAATACTAACACTCTTTTTCTTCTTCCCGCTTTGTATTAAGCGGTTAAATTTTTATATTTTGGCCGCAGAACCATAATTTTCCGAATGTTAACTCAGAATTCGGTATATATGAAAACTTTAAGTCTGTGGCCAGAGGTACAGGACTCAATGGTACATAGTGTTTTAATACCTACAAAACACAGTCAAAAAATGATACTAAAAACCGCGAGAATCAAATAATTTCTCGTTTGTGCCAATTTTACAATATATCAGATAAGAACATACAATTCATTAGAATTTTCGAATAATTACTTATTTATTAACACGAAATTCGCGCTTAAACACACTTTTATATCACGTTATAGTTGAAAAAAATGTTGTCAAAATTAAATTTTTTTTACAAAAATAATCACTCATTATCGACACACATTGAGCTATATACTTCAATTAACGAATTTTACACTTTTTAAGTGCAGTTGGTACTGCTTTGCGACGTTTCTTTGATTTTGTTTTCAATTAATGTTTACCTAAATTCACTAAAATTCCACTTACCCATCTTTATCGAATGCGGTAAAACAGGCGTCCATTGCTGAACCGTTCGGATCCTCGATGACAATTGGCGGTGTTGGTGAGTCCATGTTTCAATTTAAAAATGTTAAGTGTTGCAACTCTGATTCGTTTGTATATAAACACCAATACAGCGACAGTTCAAGGATGACGAAGCAGAGAGAACGATAGGCAGAAAGAAAAAACACAGCCACAAGCCTTTGTTACCTTATAGCTATAGTAGCTGCAAGTAAAATAACACAAGAAAATAATTCAAGGATAATGATAAGCGCAATACAATAAAAAAAGGCTATGCATTATTTTACAATATTCCCATACACCCTCATACACGCCAAAACCACTTTCACTTATTATTAGTCACCCCTTTTACTGGGCCTTAACGGACTCTTTTACTTCTGCGAAATTTTTTAACCGTGGTTGTTTTTAAACTTTGCCAATTCTCAGTCAAGAGCACTACTCACTTCTTTTAAAAACTATTTTCGCGATACATAAGCAACGGAGGTTAATGCCAGACAACAGTGTGTCTAAACGAGTTTATCTTCGATGACTGATTTTCAATTCTAGAAAACTAGCTTTAGCAACTGATAGCGAAACAAATCCAACTGAAAGCGCAGAACAATAGGGGGAGCACCGCTGTAACAAAAATACCATAAAAAAGTACCGCCGTTCAAGTTGATCAATTTTCAAACTACAGAAAAAAAACAAAAGTAACTAATATGTTTCTATGCCATTTTTATTAAGCTTGAGCAGAGAGCTACAGCTAGATACGAGTAGCACTCGAAAACACGAAAAAATCGTATGACACATCGATAATATTTATAAATACCGGAATCTATAACATGAGACATTTTTCATGAATCCGAAATTCTTATTTGTTGTAAAATTGGGAATATTTTCACTATCTATCATCAGTAAATAGCAAATAAATAAACCAAAATCAGCATATTGATGAAAAATCAAATAGCAAACGGATCATAAGCACCGGAAACTAATCTCAATTAACGTTTTATGCGACATTTCACATAATGCTGAAATTCTTTCATATCTATAGCGCCAAGTACTATCTTTATCCAAATATTACCTTATATAGTCCTAAAAACATTTTTCCCACATTCCTACTGCACACCGCTCGGATATTAAATGTTCAAATTTATATTTCCGCCCGCAGAAAATAAATATTTTGTCGGTATATTCATGTCTGCATTGCCGAGTACTATAAAGGCTCATTTACACTACTGACATCATTGTCAGTTTTTCCATTTAAAATGTAGCTTTGTCAGAATTTACTGACATAATTTTTTCTGACGACAACATTTTTGATAAAAACAAACTAACGCAATGAAAATAGTCCTTAAACTTTACTGACACAACTCTGAAAAACATGTTGTCAAAAGTGTCAAAAAGTAAAAGTACTTTTTGATAAAGTAAAAATATTTTTAGTACAATAAAGGTACTCTGTGGAACAATTAATTGTTCTTTTTGTGTACAATAAAAGTACTTTTCACACCAATAAATTCTACTCTTAAGTACCAATAAAGTACCATAAATGTTCTTTTTGGTTCAATAAACGTACTTTTTTGTACAATAAAAGCACTTTTTGGTACAATAAAATGTAACTATCAGTACAATAAATATACTTTTTATTACAATAAATTGTACTTTTTAGTACATTAAATGTGTACTTTTTGGTATACAATTAATTGTACTTTTTGGTATTAAATATTATTTGTATATCAAATATTACCGCTCTAGGGCTAAAATATAGTTTTGCCACTCCCTTTTCGGCCACTGAACATGAAGTGCCGAGTTCTATCTGTGTAGCAAATTCTGGGGCTAAAATAAAAAAAAAAAAAAAAAAAAAGAATATTCGTGTTATAAAATACTATCTGTGTATCAAGTTATATCTCTCCAGGACTAAAATGCAGCTTTACCACGCCCCCTTCCCCCAATGATCCAATATTAAAATTTCGTCTGCACATTCATATTAGTGTTGCTGTGAACTATTAGGATGCCAAATTGTTCTATGTAAGCCTAAAATAAGGTTTTGCAACGCCCAATCGCCCACTGGTCTAATATTAAAATTTCATCCGCATATACATATTCGTAATTTTGAGTACTATCTGTGTACAAAATTGTATCCCTCTGGGGCTAAACTACAGTTTTGCCACGCCCCTCCGCCCACTGATCCAAAATTAAAATGTCGTCTGCATATTCATATGCGTGTAACCGAGTACCATCTGTTTACCAAATTTTATTTCTCTAGGGCTAAAATACAGTTTTGCCACGCCTATTTATTCACAATTTAAATTTTGTTTGTATATTTATATTCGTGGTGTCGAATACTATCCATGTATCAAATTTTATCTCTCTAGGGCTAACATACAGTTTTGTCACGCCCCCTTCGCCCACTGATCCAAAATTAAAATATTGTCTGCATATTCATCTTCGCACTGTCGAGTACTATTTGTGTACGAAATTGAATCTATCTGGGGCTAAAATACAGTTTTGCCACGCCTATTTACCCACAATTTAAATTTTGTTTGCATATTTATATTCGTGGTGTCGAATACTATCCTTGTATCAAATTTTATCTCTCTAGGGCTAACATACAGTTTTGTCACGCCCCCTCCGCCCACTGATCCGAAATAAAAATTCCGTCTGCGTATTCATATTAGTACTGTCGAGTACTATTTGTGTACCAAATTTCATCTCTCTGGGGTTAAAATATAGTTTTGCCACACCCACTCCGCCCACTGGTCCAAAATTAAAATTTCGTCCGCATATTCATATTCGTGTCGCCGTGTACTATATGTGTATCAAATTGTATCTCCCTAGCTTTATAAATATGTTTTGCCACGCCCACTCCGCCCACTGGTTCAAAATAAAAATTCCGTCTGCATATTCATATTCGTGTTGCCGTGTACTATCTGGGAATCAAATTTTATGAATCTAGCTTTAAACAAAGTTTTGCCACGCCCAATCCGCCCATAGGTTCTCAAAATTAAAAAAAAATATATAGCCTACGGTAATTTCCATACGGTATAACTGCCTTCCAAATTTCATTGAAATCGATGCACTCGTTCAGGCGCGATTGAGCCACAATCAAACAAACATTCACATTTATAATATAAATAGGATAGGATTAATAGTGATAAGGATACAAAAATCTACTATTCAGTCAAAATGTTCGCCTCTGTCATTCACGCCCGCCTTAATAGTCCCTGGCCTATCATCAATTGCAGCATGCACTGCGTCCATTGAAAAATTGCCTACAGCTCGCATCAAAGCAGCCTTAAGGAAATAAATATTGTGGTATCATTTGTGGCAGACCATGTCCTCAAAACTGTTTACCATTTGTAATCCAATGGGTTTAAATCGTGGCTTGTAGAAGACCAGTCTTCAGAAAAAATTAAAGCTGGAAAATTGTTTTAAAGACACAATTTACCATGATAAGTTTTGACATACTGAATGGTTAGGTGGCTTTACAACAAGTTCCAAATTTGTTTCTATGTAAACTTTGCAAGACGTTTTGACCCCTTGTTCAAAAAAATGCAAATGAGAGACTCCATCTTAAGAGTCGACTATTATACATGCTTGACCGAAAGACGTTTGCATTTTCCTGTTCTATTTTTATACCATCACCCTTAGGGATGAGGGTATATATCATTTGATACGAAAAAAATGTGTAACGCATTAAAGGAGACGAGTTAGACCCCAAGTATCTTAAGACCAAATTCGTTTCAGGGCTTTTTAAGACGATTGAGCTAAGACGTCTGGCTGGATGGCTGGTCAGCAGAATAACTCGAGTAATCCTTAACGGATCGGTATGAAAATTTATCAGTATTAATATTTTTCAAAACGAACTTATGGGATTGTAAATGGGCTGAATAGCCGCACCCCTTCTAGTACCTCCCAAACAAAATTACATATTTTTGGAAAATTAATATTTCTCCCATAACTTCCAAACGGACACTTAGGGGGTAATGAAAATTGATCGGTAAATTTATCTTCTGATTGGAGGCAAAACCTCAGAAAACCTAACCATTTGACACACCCCTGTTGGACCTCCCATACAAATGACCGAACCCACACCCAAAGTCTCACATGCATATCTTTTTTGTAAGTACACTGAATTCTTCAGAATGAAGATTTTACTCAGGAATGATTATGGACTATTTCGGATCACCCCTTCTGATACCTCCCATACAAAATGACTTTGTTTGGAAAAATAATATTTCTCCCATAACTTCTAAACCGGCACCTGGGGGGATAATCAAATTTGGTCAGTTAATTTATCTTGTATTAGGAGGCAAAGCCTCAGCAACCCTAGCTATTTGCCAAGGTAAGCGATCATTGAACGTTGATTTACGAAAAAAAATCAGACACGTTGTGCTGCCCCTAATTGTACCTTCTGTACAAATAGGTAAAATTTTGTATGTTTTTGCTCTACATGCAGACAAAAAATAATACATAAGTAATTTTATTTTAAAAATCTATTAATTTCAATAACTCAAGGCTTAAACAATATCTTATATTGGGCGATGGTATTTATCAGTCAGTTTACCTGACTGAAATTTCTGTACTGGTTTTAAAGCTGCAGTCAACAAGTTTCCTGCACGTCGTTCGAAAGCACCAAGTCTCAAGTCTTTTTTAAAATATGACTCATTGATTTTTCTTCCCTGGGGCCATGATTTGTTGGTTTCGGGCGGGTTTCGCCGATACTTCCCATACAAATAACCACCACATAATTTTTTAATGCATATCTATTTTTTCCAAGTGTAGTTAATCCATTCAAATTTATTAACAACTTTTTGCCTACCTCTGCATTTAAAACTTATATTTTATGAAAAAGTTAAATAATATCTTAAATAAAACGTGATCTATGGCAGCTACCTGTATGCAATGAGAAACTCTTTCCAAACCTACATATACATTTACAAATTTCTATGTGTTTGTTTCCATGTCTCGATTCAGTAAAATTTATTGAAATAACAAACATCTTTCAAAATAATGGGAGAATCCGTTGTCATAGTAACAACAACGTCATATCATTGGTGGTTATGACGTTATGCCAATAGAACGTTTCAACAACCCTGTGCTATACAGAGACTAGGTCGGAAGTCAAAATATACAATATATAAAGTTTTAACAACAATCGCATTAAGAAGTTTTTGTCAACAGTTATTGCTATAGTTCATACTTGCTGAGACATTTAAATGCACCTACAACAACAATATTTTGTTTAAGCAGCCGATTTATTCAAAGTATCTTGCACGTGCTGCTTGATATACATATAAGTATACGCAAGCATTACATCTATGAATATAGGTAGATGCATTCTAAACGCTTGGCGAGAACATAATGCCTTCTCTTGACATATTTATGCGTATATCATTATATTGGAAGAAAATAGACGATTGCGGTTGATGACGACATGACAGCCTCGGCAGAATATGTACATTTTCAACTATCCCCTTTTATCCCCGTAATTATAATTGTATAAATTGTGAATACAAATAGTTTTGCTACATCTTAAAAGCCCTACAAACCGCAACAAATGCATTCGGTTCAAATTATCATGTATGTGTGTCACCTGTCTTATTCACTTTGAACATTTATAATATAACAAAAGAGAATTTACAAACGATAACATAAATCGGTTAATTTAATCTGTGGTCACAAGTCATAACAGCCATAACAGCCTAAGTCTGTTTTCTGTTTTCAATAATATCAGGAGAGCAGTTTTAAGATCCAAAGCCTCACTAAAAATCAGTAATCGGTTTTTGTGGTTTAACTTTTTTACAGACTCTAAGAAAATTTATTATTTTACTTATAAGAAATTTAAAAAAAATTTCAATTCATATTTAGAAAACTAATTAAAGGAACAATTTTTAAAATTAATTTTCGTGGTTAGAATCCTGAAATCTATAGGAAAAAATATTAAATTCTCTAAAGCATACAAAAAATAAATATTTGTAAACTGATGCTATTTGGTGGGCGTTACTTTTAGCCGATCACATCCATTTTTGTCAATAATTTTTCACTTAAATGTCAAATACTGAACTTGAATAGTTTATAAGCGCTGAGAATACTTATTTACATAAGTGGCCTATTACAACTTATGAACGTGGTTCATAAATTTGAGACCTGAAGTATTAAAGATTTCTACACGCTTCGGTCTTCTGCGTGCGTTCTCCAGTTAGTCCTTCCAGATGGTGGCACGTTGCCAACAACTTGGTCCTTCCAACGAAGATTGGGTCTCCCTGCTCTGCGTCGTCCTTCAGGTTCGCCTTCAAACACCTTTCTCGCTGGAGCATCTACATCCATCCTGGCAACATGTCCCAGCCATCGTAGTCAAATACTCCCAGGTTTTGTATGTCCGTTGTAGTAAGCACCCATGATTCGGCAGCATACAACAGGTAAGATAAGCTCCTAGGATACCTGTTTATTATTATCCCCAGATAAGGTGGTGTTACTAAAGTGCTGTCGAAGTCCGTAAAATCATATGTTGGCGAGCCCTATTCTCCGCTTGATTTCTTGGCTGGCACTATTTTTCTTACTGACGAAAGATCCGAGGTAGCTAAATTTATCTACTACCTTAAAATTGTCAACGTTTACGGTGCGTCTCCATCGAGATGACTCTTTGGTCGTCGAAATCATTATTTTTGTTTTGTCCTCGTTGACCCATTTTTTCTGACTCCTTTTCTAGCGATGAGAAAACTGCAGTAACATCTCGCAGATTTCGGCCAATGTGGCTCTTGTGGAATACGGTGCCATACATCTTGACACCAGCCTTTCTCATGCCCTTCTCCATAACTATATAAAATAGTGTACAGGACAGACTATCGCCCTGCCTGAGATATCTTTTCGTGTTGAATGGTTCAGAGTGATCCTTACCAATCTGAATCGATGATTTGGTGTTTTCCAAAGTACATCTGCAAAGTCGAATTAGCTTTGCAGGAATACCAAACAAAGACATGGCTTCATATAACTTTCTCCTTATCGGAGAGTCGAAGGCAGCTTTATAGTCGACAAAAAGGTGGTAAGTGTCGATCTGATTTTCGTGAGTTTTTTCCAGGATTTGTCGTAAAGTGAATATTTGATCCGTCGTAGATTTATCAGGTCTAAAGCCGCACTGATATGGTCCAATTAGTTTTTCTACAATTGGATTTAAACGTTCACACAATATGCTCAACAGGACCTTGTACGCAATTGGTAATAGGCTTATTCCACGGTAGTTCTTACAATCACTACGATCTCCTTTTTAGTATATGGGACATAACAGACTGAGACTCCAATCCCCGGGGTATGCTCTCCCCTAGCCAGATGTTGTCCATTAGCTGATGCATGCTCCTAATCAGCTCCTCCCAGCCTGCCTTAAGCAATTCAGCAGGGTGACCATCTGCTCCAGCCGCTTTGTTGTTCTTAATGCGGGATATTGCCACACATATCTCGCTCTGGCTCGGTCTTCTGAAGTGGTGTCCGTATCCAGTAAACTTCTGAAATGATCTCTCCATATCTTCAGAACGTTATCTGGATCCTTCACGAGCCTCCTTGTAGGAGGACAACCCGATTCCACGCATTCTCGCCTTAACTCTCTGGTAGATATTTGGGTTTCCCCTCTACTTCGGAGCAACTCTGTGCACACATCCTGTCCCTTCTTCAGCTTCATCTTTTTTCGTCTAAGGAGACGAGTTGCCTCTCGTCTCTTCTCTCTGTGCCGTTCATGAACAGCTCTCGTTGCCATTGGCTGCAGTTTCCGCAGCATCCGTCTCTCTCGCGACATTCATCACCGTACCAGGCATCATCTAGAGACGGCTTTCAGTACCCAAATACGCTTCTCGCAGTCCGTTCTATGGAGTCGGCTATATATTGCCACTACGAGGTAATGTTATCAGGGGTTGGAGTAGTCCGTAGCAGTTGAGTTAGGTGGTTGGAATAGGCGTCCGCTACCCCTGTGGTCGGCAGTTTACCGATGTCCAACTTTCGTTGTGCCAGGCTACGTACGTTTTTCGCCATGCTTAGCCTTGTGCGTACCTTAACTGCGGTGAGGTAGTAATCGGAGTCAATGTTTGCATCCCTGATCACTCGTTCGTCCAGAACACTTCATGCCTGCCTTCAATCGACTACCACGTGACCTAGTTGATTCCTCGTCAATTGATCTGAAGATAACCAAGTTGCCTTATGAATATTTTTATGGTCAAATGTAGTGCTGCTTTTCTTGCCGCATAGAAATCAATCAGTCTGATGAGATTGTTCGACGTTTCGGTGTGCAGACTGAATTTTCCGATGGTAGTCTCAAATGAGGTCTCCATGTCTATTTTAGCATTAAAATCGCTTAGTACAATTTTAATGTCATGGCTCGGGCTATGGTCATATACATTTTCTAGGCTCTCGTAGAACTCGTCTTTGTCCTCATCACTTTTCTCTTCTGTCGGAGCATGGGCACATATAAGTGTTATGTGGAAAAACTTTGTTTTGACTCTTATGGTAAAACACGTTCACACACCGGGTTGAACCTTAAGACTAGGTGTCGCAGTCTCTTGCCAACCACAAATCCACATCCAAACTCGTGCTTGCCCGCATGGCCGCTATAGTTGATGTCGCACTTCTTCATGCGCGAGCACCCGTGTCCCGTCCATCGGATTTCCTATGAAGCGGTTATGTCAGCCTTGTATTCTTCGAGGACTTCCGCCAGTTGGATGGAGACACGTGGTCTATACAGTGTTCTTACATTCCAGGTGCATATCCTCAGATCATGGTCATTAATTCGTTTGCGGTGGTCGTTAACATTTTTGGGGATCCATTTAATTCTTTTCTTACTTCTTTTCATTGCAGCGCTGAGAATATTTTTGCACATCCTATAATTAGATGTCAGAAGCTTGTATACCAAATTTTAGCTCGATAGCTCTTAAACTATGACTGTAATCATTGGGGTAGACCATGATTAGTAATCATAATCATTAGTTATTAGATTACAATTTTTTAAAAGTAATGTAATGATTAAAACGCGATTATATTCGGTTTCACACGATAACTTATTGATTACGATTGCGAATAATCTAAAAGTAATCGGGATTACCATAGATTACGAAAAAAAATAATTAAAAGCAATCAAAAAAAAATTTTTAATCAATGTAATGTAATTGATTACTAATCGTAATCAGATTTAACAGGTATGGGATAGACAGACGGACATCCCCAAAAAAAGGGAGTTTGTATGGGAGGTAGGAGTAGTTTTTGTCCAATATTACTCAATTCAGAACGTTACGTCCTCTTAAATTAAGGTTGTCGATATCTTTTAAATTAAGGTTGTTATCGCACAGACAGACACCACCAAATACTAGTGTCTGTATGGGAGGTGGGAATAGTTTTTGTCCGATCTTGCTCATTTTATAATTTAACTTTCGTTTAGATTATAGAAGCTCGCGTGCAAAATTTCAACTTGAAATCTCTTAAACTACGACTGTGATCGCAGGGAAAGACTCCAAAAAGGAGGAGTTTGTATAGGAGGTGGGGGTAGATTTTGACAGATCTTGTTTATCTTAGAACTTAACCACCGCTTTGGGGATAGAAGCTTTTAACTATTCTAAATTTCAGTTTGATATCTCTTCACGGGGACAGACAGACGGACAGATTCAAAATTACTCAGAATTCGACGCTGATCATTTATAAATAAATATGTAGTCATATCTACCACGCCTCCTTGTGGGCGTTACAAATGGAAAAACCAAATGAATATATCATTTACTCAGTTCTTGAGTGAAAAAACTAATCCGACACTAAATATGTACATATGTTAAAGCCTGTTATTGTTGAAAGGTTGTCTACACTATTACACTAACCACAAATCGCTCTACTGCCAGTGAGTCAGTATCTTATTAATTTGTTATCAATAACAAACTGATAAAATATTGTACAATAAGAAAACATATACATAAAATACTGTATAAAAACATCTGTGTCTTTATGTACATATGTCAAATTCTAGATAAAAAGTTTGTAAATACTCTGATAGAGAATGTGTTTAAACATTTAAAAAAAATCCATTACAAACTACATGAGACATGCTTACACCTATTAATTTGGTCATACCCAATGACAATCTGGAAAAAAACTAACTAATTTAATTAATGGATTTATACTGCCATATTTAATATTTAAAATAGACGCATACTTTATTTGACGAAAAAAAATATTTCTGGTGTTGTGGTAACATTCGTTGTAGTTACATTGCTATAAAAACGTAGAGCAAGTATTTGCATTTCTGGGAAAGAGATTTTCGCGGAAAATGGAAAATGTTTAATATATTAAATATTATATGACCTTTATGCACTGTAATTTATTTACCATCAACTCAGCGAGACTATTTTTATTTACAAAACAAAACTTTACAAACCCACAATTGCTGAAATTATTGCAACAATATTTTTCTTAATTTAGATATAATATTTTCCTTATGCGTCAAGTAAGATTCACATATGTTTTAAAATTTTAAAAATCGCTGGCATAATATGCAAAGGTTCGAAGTCCATTTTTATAAAAAATTTAAATTTTATTGCAGTAATGTACATTGAATAAAAATAGACCAATTACAAAAAAAAAAAAAAAAAAAAAATTTGTATGAAGGGCTCATGATAACTTAAAAAACTAATATTGCAGTTGGATTCCTCGTGGCCGAATTAGGGTAAAACCAGTCCTGTAACTTAAAATTTTCGAATAAAAAACTATCACAATGCATCTATAGCTAACAAAAATAAATTTAATTAAATTCCGCTGCAATCGAGTCGACAATTCGGTTAAAAAAGTTTCCGCACCACGAGAGATTTCTAAAGTGCTTTTCCTTAGAAAAGAAAAAAATTTAAACGAGTAAAAGAAAATATCGCAGTTTGATCAAATTTCGATTAAAGTGGCACCATCTTTATCAAAATATCCGTACTATTCATATGTATGTCGTGAGATTGCGAATGTATGAAAAACGTATGAGTAATACTAATTTTAAGCTGATATTATATTAATCATACGCACATAGTTTTAATATTGTGGATGTATTGTTTAATAACATCGGTCAACCTTAGTGTTTTTGATTTCCTGGTGTTTTTTTATTTCCCGGGAAATCGGGATTTTTATATCATTTTCCCGGGATCCCGGGAAATCCCGATCCAAAACAAGAAATAAATAAAAAATAGTTTTTATTTCAATACAAACAAACATATATAAAATGAAACATAAAAATAATGTTTATCCGAAAATTTGTTAATACTTAGACACGCTATCAACGTGAAACCAGTACATGAGCAATCTCCTTATAGACTTGGAGTGGTGAACGAAGGAATTTTTTGAAATTTGTACTTTTAGGAGGAAAAGGTCTAACAAGTGAGAAAATTGGTTACATTATCCAGGCAAAACGGCAGAGTTATCAGCGTGATAATTTATATGAGCAAGCTTCTCAAAGAACAATAGGGTTGGTAGGAGGGATTTTTCGAAATTCGTACTTTTTGGGGTAAAAAGGCCAAAAAGGGATGAAACCGGTACCATTAGCAATATCCTTATAAAATAAGAGAGCTGCACGAAGTGATTTCTCGAATTTCGTCTTTTTAGGGACGTTGTAAAAATGCCCCAAAAGGGGTCAAACTTATACAATCACCCAGACCAATGGCAAAAGATAGTATCGCAAAAATCTATATGAGAATGCTTCTTATAGAATTAAAGATCTGCATGAGGAGATTTTTTCAAAATTGTTACCCCATAAAAAAAACTTAACCAGACCAAGACCAAACAGCTTAAGGTAGAATAGCAAAAATGGGACGGAGTATTTATTTTAGTGAATAGTTGTGTTAGAAGTTAGAAATGCGTTTATTGGGGCGAATATTTATTTTCTGGAGCAATTTCGCGATATGAAAGAATTTCGAACTTTTAGGAGGACAAACCCGAAAATGGGATGAAACTGTTACCATCACCCAGACCAAAGGTGGAATCGCGTCGATTAGATTTAACGCTTATTTTATGGGGTAATTGTAAAATATGAAGGAATTTTTTGAGATTCGTACTCCTTCGGATAAAGCCGTGAAAAGTGTTATCATCACTCAGACCAAACACCTAAATGTACAATCACCCAATACACCAACTCATTGACATGGTATTGCTGATCCATTTTTAAATTTAAGGTCGTAGTTTTTTATATGAAAGCATATTTGAATAATAAACAAAACATCGAGAGACGGAAGACGATAGTTATGTTCAAGAAAATAGTCATCAATTTGTAATTTTATGGTAAAAATTAGAAACACTAAACAATTTATGGTCCAAGTGGATTTTAACCCATCAAACATTTTGATATTGACTCATTAAATAAGCGTAATAAAATCCCGGGAAATCCTGATCGAATTCCCGGGATTCCTGGACAAAAAAATGGCCGGGATTCCCGGGATTTTTGTCCCGGGAATTCTCGGGACAAAAAGATTTTGGGGTTCTCTACAATTCTGTTTAAGAATATAATAAGAAATCATCAAAAGTTATTGAGTTAAAGCTGAACAACTAAGCAAACATCAAGATAAGCTAAATATGTAAAAAGGTCACAAAAGAAAGTTTGGCTTGAGAACGCAAAACCTTTGGGAGTTTTACTATACAGACCCAGTACCTTCACCCTGACTTGGATTTTTCACCCCCAGACAATGACCACAAAAATGCTCCACAGTGTTACTATCCAAGCGGACAACTTATGTTCTCAAAATAGAGCCAGATCTACAATAAGTGTTCAAAACTTTCTAAATTATACATAGTTAATGCCTTCCACTTTCCCATTACTAAGCAGTCGTAACGACGTTACAAACGCAAGTGTTTACAAGGTATCGACTCATTTCACAAGCGATGAGAGAATCGTACTGAATCTCTTTGAGCATAGAGAATTTACGAATCTCATATCTCCAGCTGTAAGGGATTTTTTCGGCAAGACCTTCTTAGTTTTTACTACTAGATAGCGACCGTTTTTGTTTCAACTAGTTGTCCTATATTAACTTCACCCTGCACACCCTACTAATGAGGTTTGGGATAGCTTCTCGCGTTATTGTGAATTAACACGCTTTCTATTTTTAGATTCATAACGGCATCTACTTGTTTATCGACGAATGCCAACTTCATTGTTTGAGAAGCTTTTTTACGGAGTTGTACCTGTGATCTCCCGCATGGTAGTCGCGTGTTCTAACCACTATCCCACGGCCGGTCCCAATCGTCCTATATTAGTCTATTAGTTATTCCTTAAATTTAAAGAGCGATATTTCTCACCATTTACAGTGTAGAATATATTTTTTGTGGTTTTCTCCAAAATAGTGAAAGTTTAGCGCCACACGAAATGTAATTAACAAAATTATGTTCAAACTTTGTTAATGGTTTATTAACATTTTAATATCATGTGAATTTATTTTGAGGTTTTTTTGTTTTTTCTATAAAAAGAACAATTCTCTTAAAGACTATATACACAACCCCGTATGCACACTTAATGCGTCTCTCTATTCACAAAGCCAATGAACGGCAATTATTTAAATAAAATTTGACAAATAGACATAATATCACATGGTTCTTTCACTCACCATCGCTTTTCACCGAAATTATGTTCACGCATTACTTTAATGTTTTGTGCTATTTCATTCATAAAGTCCCCTCCGATAATGGCCCATGAGGATACAAATCATCATCATCAATTGTTGTCTGAGGTGGTACTGGCGCATGCATACCTTGACTCAATCATGATGACGTGCCAGAAACTATTTAAAAGTAAATAATAATGGAATATAAAATACAATAAATGAACACAAATGTATCCCACCACCTCCTCCAGCCAGCTGAAATCATCATTATACGCCCTGTGCCCTTCGCTGCGTTAAGATTTGTATTGTCTGGTGAGAACTAGTAGATATAGGCACTTTTTTATTCTATGGTTAAACTGTGCAGAGGACAAAATGGAAGTCAGGTTAATTTCTAAACGATTATTAATGAACACTGCGAGAAAAAATGACAAGACAATGAAATGGTGACAATCTCTCCGGAGATTATAGGCCCTTGAAAGAGATTATCTAGTACGAGGTAATACTGAGACTACAAAGAACATTAAAAGTAAATTCGATACAAATGAAAATCAAAATTTGAAATTAAAGACATAGATACATGTCTTTAAAAATGGCAATCACATAATAAGCGGCAGGACTTGTTTGGTCAATTGTTTTTAAGATATTCACTTTACAATTGATTTTGCATTAGAAACACATGAATACATGAGAACGAAACTGCTGAGAACCGTGTCAGATTGAAATTTACTCTTCAGTCATTACTCCAGATATACGCATTAGTGATAAAGAAACTCATTGGGCGTCGGGAGTGTGATGCAAGGTAAAGCTATGGTTTAACTTTGCCAATTCAGAGTGATCCTTGGCAATTTCATTTAAAGTCTACTCAAAGAGCTACGTATTCGAGGCACTTCTGCGGCGGGGTACCTCCACGTGGTGACGCCTGAAAACGTGCTTTTGACACCCGTCAGAGTACGGCTACCTGTGAGAGGCGAAACATAAAACCCCGGCACGTCGGCTCAGTGTGAGCGGTACCCGGGTCAGCGTCTGACCCAGAATGGTCGGCTGTAATAAAATCCTAGCGACATGGTGCGTTTAAACTATTGCAATGAAAAAAGTAAGAAAAGAATAAAATGGACCCATCAAAATGTTGACGACCACCGCAAACGAATTAAGGACCATGATTTGAGGATATGCACCTAGAATGTTAGTACACCGTATAGACCAGGTGCCTCCATCCAAGTGGCGGAAGTCCTCGAAGAATACAAGGCTGACATAACCGCTTTACAGGAAATCCGGTAGACGGGACACGGGTGCTCACGCATGAAGACGTGCGACATCTACTATAGTGGCCATGTGGACAAGCACGAGTTTGGATGTGGATTTGTGGTTGGAAAGAGACTGCGACACCTAGTCTCAAGGTTCAACCCGGTGTGTGAACATATAGCCACCATAAGAGTCAAAACAAAGTTTTACCACATAACACTTATATGTGCCTATGCTCCGACTGAAGAGAAAAGTGATGAGGAAAAAGACGAGTTCTACGAGAGCCTAGAAAATGTATATGGCAGTACCCCAGCCATTACATCAAAATTCAGTCTGCACACCGAAACGTCAAACAATGGCATCAGACTGATCGATTTCTCTGAGACAAGAAAAATGGTAGTTTGCAGAATTCTATTTGACCATAATAATACTCATAAGGCAACATGGTTATCTCCAGATCAATTGATGAGGAATCAGTTAGATCACGTGGTAGTCGTTGAAAGTTACACATCGTAACAAGGACTATAAAAAATATCGACTTAGACACTCCAGAAAATGCAATCGAATTGCCACGAACGAAGATATTATGCACAGAATGATATTAACATCGGATCCCATGATCTCACATTGGAGATCCTTCGTTTATCCAGAAAAAGCATAGTGATTGATATAAGCGACGAAGTCAAGGCTCTTTTAGAATAAAAATATACAATAATAATAAAATATTATATGAAAAAACCGTATGTAGTTATAAGGGCGGTATGTGATGGGCGTGGCAGATTATGATACAATTTTCACAACTTTTTAATTTTGATAATTGTAAGCGCTGCGCTAAATTTCAACACATTCGGATCAAAATAAAAAATTTTAAATTAATAAACCGTTTTGAGCTATATGGACGCTATGTGATGGGCGTGGCCGATTTTAATGAAACTTTCAGAACATTTTCATTTTGTTAATTGTAATGTCTGTGCTAAATTTCAACACATTCGGAATAAAAGCACAAATTTCGTATGGAAAATTCATTTTGAGTTATATGGGCGGTATATAATGGGCGTGGCCGATTTTGATGAAAATTTATATTTTTCTTAATAGCGTTAAGAAAGTGCTCGGTGCCAAGTTTCATCACTCTAGGAGTAATTTTTTCACTCAAATGTATGAAGACATCCCCACTGTGCGGCGTTTCAACAGCGTTCCATCAGATGCCATAATTTTTTGTGACAATATCCGTGGCATGATGGTTAGAACACGCGAC
The DNA here is from genome assembly GCA_964034835.1 of Muscina levida. Classification (NCBI taxonomy): domain Eukaryota; kingdom Metazoa; phylum Arthropoda; class Insecta; order Diptera; family Muscidae; genus Muscina; species Muscina levida. The sequence continues at coordinate 63,790,149 of OZ035880.1, read as the reverse complement.
TACCATGCGGGAGATCCCAGGTTCAACTCCTGTCCCCAGTCATCTAAAAAATTAATTGTTCATTCATTGCCGGCCCCCTCGATGTTGTCGTCAGCAACTTCGTAGTATAAGTGTAGAGTCAATCGACATGTCTAGTTAAAGCTTCTCAAACAGTGACGTTCGCATTCGTCGACAAACAAGTAGGTGCCGTTAGTTGTGAATGTAAAAATAGAAAGCGTGTTAATTCAAAGCTATCCCATACCACATTCATAGGGTGTAAAGGGAAATTTAGTTTTTTTTTTTTAAGACAAATCCTGGGGAAAAAATTAAAAATATAGACATTTTTCGAAAATGTAGGCTTAAAATGCACTTCCAGCCTCCTGTTTTAAGCAATGTCAAAATAATCAATGATCATACAGAAATCCCTGTTTGTATACTTTTATAATAAATTAACTGTTTTTATCTCTTTGGTCCAGTTTTTTACTGTCATCGTTTAAAAAGTGAAAAGACTTTTGGTCCAGTCGGCAGAAAAAATAAATATCGATATTTTCTACAAATGACCAGCTAAGATTTCAAATGTAACATTTTTGTGATGCATGATCAACCCGAAGTACAGTGGCATTCCCACTTTTCATCGTAATTTTTATGCAACGTAAAGTTTAGCCCTAAGCCTACCGTTATATGCTTAAAATCAAAAAATTTACCATTTGTAGTGTCCTCTTAAAACACATGTAACTCTCCCTCTTATCACCCAATTTTTATAAACGATGGCTTGTTTTGCTCGGGAAAGTCCAATCTGTATACTCAATTTATGACATGGGATTTATTTTTGCGATTAATAATTTTAATAATATTTTTACAAATTTAAAGTTGTGATTTTTGCGCAAAAAAAATTGTTTTTTAAACTTTAAATGCTCCTACCATCAAAAATAGCCAACAGATGTTAAAAGCTTGTATAGAAGGGTTTTAGGAGAGCACATTACTTTTAATTGGAGACCACTCTTGTTCAAATCGTTGGACGCGTTTACGAATTATTCTCCAATAAGCTGATGCATCTCATAAAAAATTTGCAAAATAATTCAAAAATTCATATCTTGAAAACTAATCAGAGGAAGGCATAGGAGGCCGAAATCTATAGAAAAAAATTATTTACAACTCTGCAGCTAACAAAAACTAAAGATTTGTAAACTGGTGTTACCAAAGAGTATAAGGGAAAGAATTTCCCTCAGACCCTATAACGCGTTTGTTTATGTCAATTTTTGTGTGTCACGAGGCCCTACAGACATGTCAAATAACGGTTTTTTTTTATTTCGGGTTACAGCACTTTGGGGCAACAGAAAGTGTTTCAATGTACCGTAATCCTCTTTTAATATTTTTGGTCAAACATTGCTGCGAATTTGAAACATTGATTTATTTGCATTTTTAATTTGGTTGTTTTTGTCAATTCCTCGTAGGGCCGTGTTCGCAGTCGTTCACATTACATTTGTACACAATAATTTGAAATTTTTTTTTTAAATTAGTTAACTGCTAAATTTTTATGCATGGAAATTATAAAGTTTAACAGTGTGCACATTTTCTTCAAAGAAATTTTTTTTCCAGGTCCTATGGTTTTCATGGTATAAACAGTTAAAGTGGGTCTTTCACATTACAAATTTTGGAAGTCACTTTTGAGGTAGGCAGATACTTTCTGCAAGTTCTGCTCTTATAGACAACGGGTTGTCCCCTTATTTTTGGAGATTAAAGTTGAATAATGAAGAAAGGTAATTGCATTTCAACGGTTTAAATATGTTGCTTAGAAACCTCAGTAGGACTAAAAATATCAAGTCTTTCACATTACATCGAAAGTCTTTCACGATGTAAAAAATTTTGCATTTAAAAACGATTTTTAGTGCTTATAAATGTTTCTTAAAGATTTTTTTTTACAACCAAAGACCAATATTAGGTCCTGGGGCTAAGGGATCGTAATAAATATCATGGTTTGGGAGGTGGGTGTAGAGCGATTTGTGACAGGTGGAACAAAACCATATTTTATCAGCTTTTTATGGCGAAAAAAGAAAGGTGTCAAAAAATTCGAAAACAGCATTACAATATTAAAGGGCGGCCCACACCTGGCCAAGTTCGCGAAAATTGTATTTACAAGAGACTCACGATCCTTTCTTGAAATTTCACTTTCCTTCAGTTTACGGTTTTCTCTCAATTAACGCATAGCTTCTGCCCTCTTTCTTTTGTGTTCTTCGTATTTAGCATTCTTTTTTAGCTTTTCGATGTAATTTTTATTTTTTTCTGTGAGTGGATCCTACCAAAAAAAAAATTTAAGTAATTTTTTTTCTTTCAAGTGGTCTTTCACATTACACACATTTGATGGCAATTTAAACTGAGAAACCAGCATTAATCTTCGAAAACACCACCCATTCCAGATATTAGGAACTCCTGCTCAGAAAAAGTTTTGTTTTAAACTTTTCCAATTTTAGTCTGTCACATTACACCGAAATTGCGCAGTTTTCATTGCCATCAAATGTGCATTTAAAATTTTTTTAAATTTTTTTTTTGGTTTTCGACACTAAAACAATTCTTTATCTATATATTATAAAAGAAAACAATGCAATTTTCTGAGCAAAATAGGTTGTTTTTACCTATTTCTGTGACCTATCCATTTTGTTTGAAATCTCAGTTTAAAGCTTACTAGAAAAAACATGCTAGGGTTGCCACTGTTTTGCAATTTTCGACCAAAACACAGTGTTGCCAGATTTATTATACAATTCTTATATCATACACACAAATTTTTTTTTGTAAAAGTCACAAAAATGTTTTTCACCTCTGGTTGACATTTTCACGAACACGGCCATAGGCATTATTAAAAAGTGTTTTTATTTCTTAAATTTGGTTTTGGTTTTAATAAAAAAGTTATATTTTGTAATTAAAAACCACTGCGATTAATTTTATGATAATCCCACAACGTAAAGATATGCAAAAAAAAGTTAAACTTAATAAATGCAGTTTTGTTGTTGTTGGATGTAAAAGTGTAGTTTTGGAATATCTTTCATTCCTCATATTCGGTTTTTGGATAATGACCCTGTAGGTATATCTACACCGATATACAGTGCAGCGTATAATTTTTCGCTTTCCCGTGTAGAATACACTTGCTTATTACATTGGGATATCCGCAGTTTAGACAAAGTTGAAATATTTAAAAATAAAAGCACACTGCCACATTTCATACCGAACAAAGTTAATGTTGCTGCACAATTTTCATGCCAGCGAACTCAATCCCAGGCATTAGTCAAAGACAATCCTAGAAAAAAGTACACTCAAAAACTATATTTCGATTAAAAGGAACATCCCCAAGTGTACAATTCATGTTGTCCGGAACCAAATTACACAGAAAATAAAAACATAAATGTTTATCTTTAAATTTACATCAGACTATGGTTGTTCCAACTACAAATCTATGTGCATATGAAAAGTTTACTAGAATGTTTACCTTTTTTCTGCTTTTTTATTCCGACATTTCCCTTCATTCATATTTTTCTTTTTATTACCCTAGAAATTTATTTCCATTTCATAGTGATATCATTATAACAATAAATAGTAATGAAAAATAAATTGCACTAATATTAATCTCACATACCTGGGGTGCAAAACACAATGCCAGCCAAATTTCCCACACAAATTCAATATGATTCACGTAACATTCATAATCCTTTGTGGCATACAACCTCATGCCCAATAACAATAGTATAGTAATTCAGAGAAATGGTTAAATTTACATCGACGGTATCTAACCCGTTAAATAAAACTATATCCTTGTCAGTTGAGACTAAAATAAACTGATTTGCTAAAAAGAAAAAAAGTTTACCACAAATAAAATAAAATGACATTAAATGCAAATCAGGCATTTATATTGCCGCCCCTTAATTCAACCCATCGATAAAAGGAAAAGGAAGCATACGAAATGTCAAAGTTGAGTACGGTAAATAAATATGTATTACGTCTTCATGGTAGAAATGTTCAACGTATTCGTACACTGTAAGAAATCCCAATGTAGTTCCCAACAACAAATTCTCTGCGAAAGAAACTTGAAATATTAACTAATTTTGCGTCATGACATTTCAGTGTTACCTTTAACCTGTCTCTACTAACATACGTATGTCAGTCCGTCAGTCACTCAGTCTTTCTGTCATTTGCAATGTGCTGCGTTCCGTCATAGAAATGTTCGAAGAGTGTTGGGAGGTGGAAAAAACATGGGGGTGCTATAAGTAAACAAACCTTACTAATATTTGTGAACAATGACGACGAAATTAGCGCATCAGTGCAAAATCGAAACATAAAGGAAAATACGGAAAACTTTTTTCAACGATTGCCAATGATTTGTACACGAACCCAAACATGAGTGTTAGAGCTGACACCGTTTATGAAGAGATTTTTTGCTGTATGCGCGAGTGATGTGCTAGAATATTTCCGACAGAAAAGTTTTTCTATTTAACTAGATTACTGGAATGTGCAAACCGTGGCCCCCCATCAGTGATTTTGAATATGAATGAGAGATATGCAAAAAAGTGTGTAAGGCTTAACGGATAAAATTAAGAAAATTTTTCGATTTTGCTCAATATCGGTGCTCAAATTTGTTTTAATTTTTTTTACTTTGTCTCACTTATGTCAGCCACTATCTTCTATTATATTTTCAACAAAATTGTTTGACTCAGAAACCTAGTTAGCAATTTTTCGTAATTGGAATTCCAAGAATATAATAAGCCGTCGATATCTCGATAAAAAAATGCGGAAATTTAAAAAGAACTATTACAAATATCGTAATTATACCGTTAAAAGAAAAAAAAAGTGTTATACTCAACAAACGCCGCCATAGGATACATAATGAATAATAATGGAACCTGGACCGAATTTTCAAATGAAACCTTTAAAATCCTGAGGGACATCCTAAGTGGTTAATCCAACTCTGGAACCAAATACCAGCCAGTGATTAAAGAATCAATTAAATCACTAGAAGCGTAAAAAGAGGTACCCTACAAGAAGAAATGTTATCAATAGCGTACTGAAACAGCTGGAGTCGGAAGGATTCACAGTGGTAGCGTACGCGAACAACATGCGTCTAGGAGAAAAAATTACCATACCTCGAACAGGAGACTGTTGTGTCCTAGCAGACTGGTGTGTCAGCAAGGAACTTAATGCAAACCCTGATAAAACAGAACAAGTACCGTTTAGACGGAAACAGATAATGCCAACATGTTCACTATCCATTTGGGAAACAAACAAATAATTTCCTCGAAACGCCGAAATTCGTTGTCCTCATCTTGAATAGAAAGCTCAACTGGAGACATAACATAGAAGGCAGATCCAACGAGGCACTCATAGCTTTATACACATGTAGGGACTCAAGCCCAAAGAAACACTTTGGATTCACAACGCCATTGTGAGACCAATACCACAATATGACTGCATAGCCAGGTGGTATTCGCTCAGCAAAAAGAGCAAATTCCGACAAATATTGTTCAGCTTTCCTTTTTCTTCATAATCACCAGATGCATGAGATCAACTTCCTCTTAGGCGCTCTAAATTATATTTAATTCACTACCACCTGATTTGAGCAGCAACTGCTCTGCTATCAAATCAATCATACGACTTAACGAGATAAAAAACCCGGAATCCCCCTAGCGGACACTCAAGGATCCTTAATTAACTCAACATCTCACTTGAAACTGAATACATGCTTAGCGCACGGAAATCAAACATCCTCAGCGAAACTAGAAACCACTCCTTGAACTGGATGATAGGGTCGACTACGGCAATTACTTCGCGGAGTTGGGCGTGAATATAAGATCAAGGATTCCAGACTTATGTAAATTTTAAACGAGCTGCTAAAGAGATTAATGTGAACAGAATAATCTTCTGTTCAAACTCCTGGTAAACTCACTGAATTTCCACAACACCAAATCTAAAACGGTCAGGGCCTGCCTGACATTACTTTACGATATATAACGGAGTTCTGATCACGTGACTACCTGGACACTGTAGGTTTAAGGGCAACTGAAGAGCTGATGAAGAGGCCCGACATGGCTCAGCCCTACAGGAAAGCTACATGAAACTCGAAGCGCTTTGCCCTATGTCTACCTGTAAAAACACTATCGGAAGTCTAACGCTGAGAACAGCAAACGAAAGATAGAAGAATGAAGAAACCTGTACCAAAGTTAGGAAGATATGGCCTAAACACAATGAGAAACGTACGTCGTCCCTAATAAACCTCGTTAGAGACATGTACACCATGCATGAGGTATGGAAGAGCATTCCTCGTAATTGTGGGATAACACACTTTCTATTTTTAGACTCACATAACGGCACCTCCTCTTTATGGACAAATGGGACCTTCAGCCGTTTGAGAAGCTTTAATTTGGAAGCGGATTGTGAAATTGCTGTCGACAACTTCGGAAGGGTCGCCAATGAATGAAAATGTAGATGACTGAGACAGGAATTGAACGATGAATCTCACGTATGATAATCGTGTGTTCTAACCATCAGACCTTTCTAACGAGACACAGACCCATAGGTAGATATGCGAGCAGAATGGGATTTACAACGAAAAGCGAATGTATCTACTGCGGGAATAGCAGCAGTGAATCATCTACCGACCATATTATATGTGACTGCCCGGCCCTATACAGAAAGTGACTTTAAACCCCTTCTTAAGTGAAATAAATCTTTGCACGTCGACAGAATCAACTACTTTTGTAAGACCCTCAACTGGAATCATCTATACTCCAAACTCTCAATCAACTATATATAGACTTCATCCCACCCCGGAGTGGAGCAAGTTACGCAACCCACTAAAATATACCCTAAAAGCAGCGGTTGAAGGTATGATACAAACGTCTAATGGGTCCAGCCCCTACCGTCCAGAGCTCTGTTAATAACATATTAGGTGCTTGCAAACTACAAGGTGTTAACACAGAGAAAAATGGTTGTTGAAGACTATTTTACTAGTTTCAGTGGAACAAAAGATCGCAAAAGTACTATATTTATCAACTCTCGTGGAAGTTTGTTTAAGTTCGCTAGCACCCCGTTTTCCAGGCATTTTTCGCCTGGAAACTTTGATACTCTTTATATTACTGCTCTGTGATGGGTCCATAAGGTCCTATGTGATCCTCTCCTGTATGGAGAGGAACACAAAAGAAAAATTTGCCATATCATATCTTAACAAAGTTAAAAATGATATAATCCAGAACACATTTTCCCGAGAAAATCATTATTATTTATATTTTAAAAACGCAGAATTCCGAAATGAGGAAATATGCGTGTATGTGTCTTAAGGACAATTTCAACTGCTAGCTCTCTCGTTTACGACCAAAGAGCTCTAAACCCGTTTTTCCTTATAAGCCCAGATATAATTGAAAAAGCCCCAACATATAGTCAGCTTGAACAGATCAGTTGCGCTTCGTAATAATGTGTATATGTTCCCCTTTTACTACCTGTACAAACTATCTTCTAAATACGACATTCAACGTGTACAAGGTGTGGCCCATCCGTGTACCCATGTAAATGATCCAAATGATTGAATGCGAGTGTAAACTGAACGCTTTTATCATTCAGGCATATCTAAGCAAACAATAATAACAAAATCACCTTTTATTTGCTTCTTCAGTTCGATTTGCCTATGTATATCCAAATATAAGCCCAAACACACACACGTACACAACCAAACATATTATCTCGCTATATAGCCAACTATCTATCGGTGTGTTTGATTATTTGCATCTATTGAAATTGCACCAGCAGTCAAGATAAAATCCGAAAAATCCCAAACTTTTCCAATAACAATAGATAGTTGAACGCGCTCAAAAAAAGTGGCGCGTACCGGAGTTTTAGCGCAACCGGGGTAAAAAAGTTTCACGTTATGATAAATTATCGTTTTTACTGCATTGGTGAAATGGAACTGGGAAAAGTTACTGTGAAATGATATCAAAACAACAACAACACCAAAGGCGAACACAAAAAACGCGGATTTGAATGGAATTTACAAAGGGAAAAAAAGCGAAAAACTTGCCACCTAACAAAAAATGGCCGAAATATGGCGAGTAAGCATTATTTAAATACAACGCTTTATTCAACATTTTGGCTGAGACAAATCGTTTTTTTACATTCAAGCTTTTTTTCTAAATTACATGGAACAGATTGCCGCGATAGCCTGTTTGTAATGGTCCATTAGAGAGACCAAAAGCAGGCACAGTGGTTCGAAAGTGACTTATGGGGATGTGGGATGTCTTTAACATTAAAACATTTTAATAAATTTATTAAGTAATTATCGAGAGAATAATTACACACTTGTAAATAGTAAAAGTTAAAAGAAAAAATGATAAAATTAATACCATTATCACTAGGACTCTTGTGGATCAAAGAGTCTCATTAGGTAATAACGCTATAATAACCTATTCGGAAAACACACAATTTTATCAGAAATTACTAATTTTATTTTTTATTTTCGGGCAAAAATGATTCACCAACTTTTATATAGATTTCATTAAATTCATAATTTTTTAATCAAAAAATATATATTTTTAAGCCTTACCCGTAGTTAATAAAAACAAAGATAAATATGACACAAGCAGCAATTTAAACACGAACTAGTGTATGCTACAAAAAGTACAATGCATGTCAGTGTGGAAAATTTAAGATTTTAACTTTTTAGGTGATTTGTTCATTAGAATCTTGTGTATCTAAAAAATATTTTAAACAATGTAGAAAAGTATTCACTATCTTTTTTAAGCTTTTAAAGAGCTGAAAAATTTTGTACTGTGTAATGACTAAAAGTAGCACAAGCCCCTCTATTACCGATATAAGTAAATAATCATATACAAATTGTCGCTTCTTTCATACTGAAATCTGACTCATTTTTTCAACGCTTTCCAACCACTGTGCATGGCAAAGTGTAACATACACCGGTGGTTTGATGTTTAGCTTGTTACATAACTAAAAAGGCCTCAGTCTACAGACATGTTTTCGACAGCGTATAGTTTTTTACAATAGCTACTGAAGTGTAAGTTTTACAAATGTTTTTTAAATATTCGCACTCAAATGAAATGCGGATGAATGATGTCTGTAAGTAAGGCTGTCTTGGAAATCTTAATTACATTTTGTAGGACACTCTTATCCGTAGGTATGTGATTCGTAGAATACTATTTTAACACAAAGACAGAAAAATCGGCAGTTCAGGATTACTTTCCTATTACCTTATCATTTACTCAATAACCACACATGAGATATATTTTGTAATGTTGTACCTACTTAATTTATTGCTCTGATATGATCAAAATTAAAATTTGTACATAACATTTTACTAAAACCAAAATAACTTAAAAAAACTTAATTTCCCTTAACACCCCATGAATGAGGTATGGGATGCTTCTCGCGTTGTTGTGAATAACACGCTCTCTATTTTAGATTCACAACAAACGGCACCCACTTGTTTATCGACGAATACGAACGTCACTGTTTGAGAACGTCTACCAGACATGCCGATTATCTCGACACTTATACTGCGAAGATGCTGTCGACAACATTGAGGGGACCGGCAATGAAAGAAAATTGTAGATGACTGGAGCCGGGAATCGAAACAAGGATCTCCCGCATGATAGTTGCGTGTTCTAATCACTATGCCACGGCCAGTCCAAGCCAAAATAACAATCTCTGGTAAACTACCAAATTACATACAAAAATTTAAAAAATGTCCTTAAGGGTGTCGCACGCTTGACATGCGTGAGCAGAACACTTGGGTAGTCATTAATATCGATATTGGATTTTTGTCGGTGCCACCCCCCAAAAATGATGTCTGCAGTTTTTAGGATAGCCGAAGTTTGAGCACGATTAGAGTATGTTTACCGGTGCCTTTGGGGCTTAAGGTTTTTAAGCTCATGTAGCCTCGTTTGGGGGCATAACTCAAGAACGACTTGTCCAATTTTGCTAACACAAAACTACGAAATTTAAATAAAATTTCTTTAATCTGTTAATATATAATTTCTATGCGTAATCAACAGTTTCGCAGTTATAATAATTTTTTTTTTTTGAAAAAAAAAATAGAAAATTTGCATAAAAATTTAAATTTCTACATATATTTAAAAAGTGGGCGTCGGGACTCACTACTGCGGACGGAGTACCTCCACGTGGTGACGCCTATAATCTTGCTTTTGAAACCCGTCAGAGCACGGCTAAATGTGAGGGGCGAAATCTTAAACCCAGCCACGTCTGCTCAGAGTGAGCGGTGCCCTGGTCAGCGTCTGACGAGAAATGGGCGGCTGTAATAAAATCCTGGCAGGAGGGTACAACTGCGATGTGGTGCGCTGGGCTTGCAACCCGCCACCGACGTTTAAACTTAAAAAAAAACTTAATTTCGTTTGGAACCCCATGAATGAGGTATGGGATAGCTTCTCGCGTTGTTGTGAATTAACACGCTTTCTATTTATAGATTCACAACTAACGGCACCTACTTGTTTATCGACGAATGCGAACGTCACTGTTTGAGAAGCTCTTACTAGACACGACGATTGAATCGACGCTTAATACTGCGAAGTTGCTGTCAACAACATTCGAGGGGAGCCGACAATGAAAGAAAATTTTATTTATTTTTTTTTTCTTTTAAGATGACTGGAGCCAGGTTTGAACCTGCGATCTCCCGCATGGTAGTCGCGTGTTCTTACCACTATGCCACGGCCGGTCCCGACGTTTGAACTATTACAATGAAAAGAAGTAAGAAAAAAATAAAATGGACCCCCCAATATGTTGACGACCACCTCAAACGAATTAAGGACCATGTCCCCAACCATGACATCCAAATTGTACTGGGCGATTTAAAGGCTAAAATAGGCAGGGAGAGCACATTTGAGTCTACAATCTGAAAATAAAGTCTGCACACCGAAACGTCGAACAATGGCATCAGACTAATTGATTTCTCTGTGGCAGCAAATATGGTATTTAGCAGCACTAGATTTGACCATAAAAATATTTATAAGGCAACATGGTTATCTACAGATCAATTGATAAGGAATCAGATAGATCACGTGGTAGTCGATGGAAGGCACACATCGAGTGTTCTAGACGTACGAGTGATCAGGGGTGCGAACATTGACTCGGATCACTACCTTACCGCAGTTATGGTACACACAAGGCTAAGCATGCCGAAAAACGTACGTAACCGGGCACAACAAAAGCTAGACATCGATAAACTGCGGACCACAGAGGTAGCGGACGCCTACTCCAACCACCTAACTTAACTGCTACAGAATGCTCCAACCCCTAATAACATTACCTCGCAGTGGAAATATATAGCCGACTCCATAGAACGGACTGCGAGAAGCGTACTCAAAGTCGTCTCAAGAAGACGCCTGGTACGATGCTGAATGTCACAATGGCACAATAGAGACGAATGCTGCATATAGGGCGAAACTGCAGCCAATAGCAATGCGAGCTGTTCGTGAACGGCACAAGAAAAAGAGACGAGAGGCAACTCGTCTTTTTTGACGGAAAAATAAGGACCTGAAGAAGAGACATGATGAGTGCACAGAGTTCCCCCTAAGTAGAGGGGAAGCCTAAAAATTTTACCAAAAAGTTAAGGCGAGAATTCGTGGAACAGGGTTACCCTCCTGCTAGGACAGCGATGTGCAGCTAGTGACGTACCCGGATAACATTCTGAAGATATGAAGAGATCGTTTCAGAAATTAACTGGATACGGACACCACTCCAGAAGACCCCGCTCCAATCCATGACGATGGTATTAACTGTCCACCTCCGAGCCAGAGCGAGATGAGTGTGGCAATATCCCGCCTTAAAAACAACAAAGCGGCTGGAGCCGATGGTCTCCCTGCTGAATTGTTTAAGGCAGGCGGGGAGGAGCTGATTAGGAGCATGTATCAGCTCATGGAGAACTTCTGGCTAGAGGAGAGCATGCCCGGGGATTGGAGTCTCAATCTATTATGTCCCATATACAAGAAAGAAGATCATAGCGAATGTAAGAACTACCGTGGAATAAGCCTATTACCACTTGCGTACAAGATCCTTTTGAGCATTGTGTAAACGTATAAAGCCAATTGTAGAAAAACTAATTGGATCATATTAGTGCGGCTATAGAACTGGTAAATCTACGACGGATCAAATATTCACCTTACGACAAATTGATAAAAAGCAGATCGACACCTTCCACCTCTTTGTCGACTATAAAGCTGTCTTCGACTCTCCGATACGGAATAGGCTATATAAGGGCATGTCTGAGTTTGGTATTCCTGCATAGCTAATTCGACTTTGCAGTTGTACCTCGGTTAAAATTGGTAAGGGTTACTCTGAACCATTCATCATGAAAAGAGTTCTCAGGCAGTGATAGCTTGTCCTGTACACTATTAAATATATAGTTATAGAGAAAGTGATGAGAAAGGCTGGTGTCAACATGTCTGGCACCATATTCCACAAGAGCCACATGCCACTAGCCTATGCCGATAATATAGTCATCTTTGGCCGAAATCTGTGGGATGTTACTACATTTTTCTCATCACTAGAAAAGGAGTCCACAAAAATGGGGTTAGCGGTCAATGAGAACAAAACAAAGACCGAAGCGTGTGGAATTCTTTAACACTTCATGTCTCAAATGAATGAACCACGTTCTTTAATGGGCCACTTAAGTAAGTAAGTATTTAATATCTTCCAAAATGAAGTAATGGGATTGTAAATGGGCAGAATAGCCCCACGCCTTCTGATACCTCCCATACAAAATTACCTATTTGTGGAATATTAATATTTCCTCCACAACTTCCAAACGGACAACTGGACAATAATTGAATTTGGTCAGTTTTGACTCCAGAATGAATATGATCTATTTTTGGAAAATTACTTTTTTTCCCATTACTTCCAAACGGAGAACTGGAGGATATTTTAATTTTATAAGTACAATTATCTGGCAATAGTTGCCAAATCCTCAAAAAAAAACCGAAATCTTTGACACGCCCTTCTGGAACTTCTCAAACAAATGATCGAATTCACTCCCATAGTTTTACATACATATCATTTTTGTAAGTACACTGAATTCAGCCATATTTTGCGAAAGGTGAACGCCTGTGAGGGCTTGACTCGGGTATAAAAATGGATTATATCGACTGACCCGTTCTGGTACCTCCTATTCAAAATGACCAATTTTTGGAAAACTAATATTTCTTCCATAACTTTCAAACGGGCAACTGAAAGATATTTTAATTTGGTCATTTAAGTTTTCTAGTAATAGTAGGCAAAACTTGAGAAATCCAAACCATTCGTGACACAACTTCTTCTACCTTCCATACAAATGACTGAAATTTCCCCCATAGTTCTTTAAGTAATTAAACTAAATTTAGTCACATTTTTCACAGGGTACAAATCTTTGTTTACAAATAAAAATTGGGGACGTTGTGTTACCCCAGCTGGTACCTACTATGCAAATTTGCAATTTCCCGAAAATTTATATTTTGCCAATAATTTGGTGTTATGAAAGACTTATTCAGTACTCCCATACAAAATAACAAAAAAGCTCAGAGATATTGAATTGAACTTTTAACGAATTATATCATATCATAAATTAATCATAATATCATGCATAGGGTAATGGTATTTATTTATCAGTCAAAGGTGCTCACAGTTTCTGGACAAATTGACTGTCAGCTAGTGTAAATAGTATTTAATTTAATCGATCAATTTTGCTTAAAATCTCATAAATAAAATGTCCGAGAAAAGTGCACTTTTATCATTAATGTTTCATTTATCAATATCTTTTAGATTTTTCCTCGATTCAATTAATTTTAAGTTCAATAAGTATTATACGGCCAATAAATTAAGTGTGTTTACGGCTAACAGCAACAACAACAAATGAATTATCCCTCTTTTACGCCCTCATCACTTTAAGATAAAGTTTAACCCATAAATTGCACATTTTCTCTTTCAATAAATAAAAAAAAGACGAAAGAGTTCCCATCCGAATAATGTAAGTGCTTAAAGAAATAGCCGGCTACTTTAGAAGGTATAAAACTGTCATAAAGACAAACTTAACGGAGCAATACAAGAGTGCAAATTGAAGTTATATTGAAAGCCATAAATAATGGCACAACTGTCGTTGTCTGCAAAATGCTACCTTAATTTGCTTGCTTAACTTGGTCCATAGCAAAACAACATCACTGACACGAGAGCAGATCAAAGGGTAAACTCTCCCGTTACACACAGACATTGCACGAAGGAGCGTTCAACTCGCAAGTTGGGTGCCATAGCAGACAAATGAATGGATGGATTTCCAATGCCAATGGATTCATGGGGATGGTAGTAGTAAAAAAAAAACCTGCAAATGTTTGCAAGATTGATTTACTGGCATTTAATGGTTGAGCGACATCTGGTGTCATAAATTTCTCTTTTCACAAGCCAAAAGAACCCACTTTTATATTAGTGTCGAGTGTTGGTCGTTGTTGTCACCAATGCGGGCAGTAACTAAAATAGACTTGGTCAGCACGTGCGATTTGTTATCATACGTAAAAATACAATGAGGGCCATAAACATTTGATGGCTTCGATTATGAATGGAGAATCGTTTATTTTTCTTTTGAATTTCTTCTTTCATGGTCATGCAAAACGGTAAGAAAAATGTGTAGGTCGGTAGTCAATGATCGTCATAAAACGTACAACCTCTTTAAGGAGTATTTTAAGGATTCACAGGAAAAACAACTATATGAATATGTTATGAAAACATAAAGCGAGTATAAAAACATGGAGTGACTAAACGTTTGCACGTGTCATTGAAATAGTAAAAATATATTTTTGATTCGTCCGAAATCAATAAAATATTTTTAAAATCGTTAACAGAAATCGCCGAAAATACCGCTTACATTAAAAAAAAATATAATGTTCCTAAGTACATTCTTTAAAGGTAATTTAGTATCTATGAGGTTATTGAACCAAAAAAAATATTCAGCTTATTTTTCTTTTGTATCCCATAAAAGAGATATGGGACAGCTTCTCGCATTTGAGTTTGTTTTTAATTTTTATATAGCTGAAATATGATGACAAATCTGTTGGTTGCGAAACCATCAACAAAAACATGTTGTTTGAAAGCCGACGGCTTTCTCAACATAAACAAAGCAAAACAAAAAAGAAGTTTAGCAAATGGTTTCTCATAGTGAATAGTTGCGAAGTTTTTCGAGTCCATGCACTTGAGAAAGAATTCTCATTTTGTTGTGAATTCTGGTGCATAAGACTTGATAAACATTTTGCAAACATTATGCCAAAGTCTGCTGATAAGGATTCGTGGCTGAATCCGAAACAGCTGTACAGACTGCCAGGGCATTATGAGAATATCATTCTGCTAAAGAACCTTCTTTCATATGGTCTTGAGCTTGAAATAAATTCTAAATCAATGTTCAAATTAACAGACCGAATAAAAAAACCAAAACAAAAATAATAATTGCAATAAATCACAAAAGACACTCAATTTCATATTTTTGATGTATTTCTACAAAAATATCAATAAGATTTTTTCATAATTTTCTCTAATGGGCGGAATAATTTCTTTAGGAAATTAAAGCGTGAGTTGAGTATTTGAAAATTCCAAGAGGACTGATCCTCCTTTGGTCGAAATTTTAACTAACCCGGTGGGATTTTCAGGTTAATCTAAAAATGAATTTGAAATAGCTCTATAAAAACTATGTTTCTTATAGTTTAACGGCCTTATTCAAAAAAAATTTCTAAAGTAGGTATGAAGCGTTCTCTAGCTAAAGTATTCTTCAGCTCTAAAAAACCTTTAATAAGAAATTGTATTCATAAACGTTTTTTATCAGTACTTTAGCTCTATGTGTTCCGGTGGCAACGCCGACTGTTATTGGTCGTTAATGATGTATAAAAAAAGCTTTATAGTCGGATACAAAAGCTTTATAATCGGATACCAAATATGTATTTGCACATACAATAAACTATGAACATTATTGTAGCTCAATTTTTCGTTGACTACGATTCTCATGACGATAAGAAAGACGTGAAAGTAAAAATTGTATTAACAAATTTTATTTTCTTTTCCTTATATTGAAATAATATTCGGATACCGATTAAATTTTTTCCTTGTTTTGATTGTTTATACATCACGAATATTATTTCATTATTTACAAATTATTTTTGAAGAATTTTGGAGATATATTTTTTTAAATGGAATTCATGAATGAAAAGTGTCTATTTAGATACTTTTCTATGTGCGCGATGGTTAAGAAGAAAATTTCCTTCACAACGTATACACGCAACAACTCTTTCCAATAGGAAAAATGCAGAAAAACTCAAAATAAAGATCTTAAATTCATGAATATAGAATAAATTGTACAAACGTCAAGTTATAGCACGCTTAAAGTGGAGACAACCCTACTTTAACTTATTGAAGATGTAAATCGTTTATGAATATTGTTTTGTCGAAATTTGCTTAAAAATGCATTATAAACCCCTTATAAGTTTTTATGAATAAGGACGTAAGTCATTTTCGATTTAAGATATCTTTAGTGTAGTTTAAAGATACAATTTTTCTGTGGAACATTTAAAATCTCTATTTCAACCTCTTATGTGTCGTTTTCGTCCTTATATCGAGAAAATTCAGTAAAGGGTGTTTATAGTACTTTACAACATTTAAATGTTCTTCAAAAGTGTTGCTCAGAAAATTTTACTTGGGATGCTCTGGACTTAAAACCGTTTTCACTAAACTTTTATAATCATTTTGTTTCTTTTCAAAACATTGTGTGAATGGCGACCTAAAATAGTCAGTACAAGTTAAATATATCGATTTCTTGTCTTAGAACACCTAGAGTTAAATCTTCTAAGCAATATTAAAAATTAAAATGTTCTAAAGTCCCTTTTGAGCTCCTTTTCGGACTTTTATTCAAATAAGGAGGAAAACGACACATATGGTGTAGAGATAAAAAGTTAACGATAAGTCAAACTTGGAGATATTGATTTTTGGTCTCAGAGAACCCCAAAGTAAAATTTTCTGTAGATCATTTATATGTTGTAAACTACAGCTGATGATGTATCAGAGTGCAACAGTTCGTCACAATTCGTCTGATGATGAACTCGGCATGGAATTCGAAACGCGTCATCCTTGTGAGTGATAATGAATTGCCATTTATATTGACAATAAAAAACCTTTCTGATCATTAAGCTAAATTTAAGAAATTTAATTAAAAAAAATACTGCTCCAAAAGAAATTTTGTTGCAATGTCAAAAATTACTTATTATATACAAACAAGTACTTCAGGTAGATCAAATTGTAGAGTAAGTGAACTCTATTTGGATAAAAAGTAATTTTCCGGACTCTCGAGTAGTACTAGGAAGTACTGTTATTGTACCAAAAAGTAATTGCTTGTGAAAACCACAGAACAATGAGTTCTCATGTGGGATTTTGACCCCAAAACCCAATTTCGCACTACGCTAACCTTTTCGTAGTCGAAGGCTATATCATAATGTTGGAATTTTTTTTAGAAACATATTTCGCTTGAAAATTATAACTTTAGCAACGAATCGTACGTTAAAATAATTTGCATTTCTGTATCGTTATGGCAAAAGTTGGTATGTCCTTGTTTACTGCTATCCGCTATACATATGTCTGTGAAGTGTAAAAAATTTGAATTGGTCTGTAGTGAGCCCAGATCGGCAAATGCACTACGCGGTACTTTTGCTCTCCCACATTGCTCACACATGATGAAAAAGAGGAAACATCATCATTGACTCTCGCTCTAGCAGTCGATCGTGGTGGTTTTTTTATCACACGTTGCTTTGTTGCTTAGCGTACACTAAAAAAATAAAAATGAAGGACAAGTGGCAGAATCATTTTTTGTTGTTCAAAAAAATATTTGAATATTTTATTCAGAAATGTTCGTATTGCAAATCTAAATTTTGTTTTCTTTTATTCGATGTGTGAAAGAAAAAACCAGTACAGAAATTTCAGTCAGTTAAACTGACTGATAAATACCATCACCCAATATAAGATATTGTTTAAGACTTGAGTTATTGAAATTAACCGATTTGTAATTAAAACCAGTTAGAAAGTTTCAGTCGGGCAACCCAACTTACATTTACCCTTACCCTCAGTAAAACAAATAATTTTCTATTATATTGATATTATTACTCGATTTCGAAAGTGGGCGGAGTGGTACATTTGTATGGGAGGTACGAAGGGGTGTGGTTAGGCTTCCAGATTTATTCTTCATTACTTTATCCTGTTATAGCTTTACTAATTACAGAATTTGGGCACGATCGCGTTAGTTCTTTTAATAATATTAATCGATTTCTAAAGTGGGCGGTACCAGATTTGTATGGGAGGTACCAGATGGGTCGTGGATAGACTTCCAATTTTTTTCTCCAAAACTTTATCCTGTTATAGCTTTACTAAAAATAGAATTTGGGTACGATCACGTTTGATTTATTTATAATTTTTCTCCAACTCTATAGTGGGCGGAAAGGTAGATTTGTATGGGAGCTACCAGAAGGGGCGTGGCTAGGCTTTCAAAATTTTTTCCAAAACTTTATCCTGTTATAGCTTTACTAAATACAGAATTTGGGCACGATTACGTTGGGTGTACTGATATTATTACTCGATTTCTAAAGTGGGCGGAATGATGTATTTGTATGGGAGGTACCAGAAGGGGCGGGGCCATGTAGCCCATTTGCAATACCGTAAGTAGTTTTGAAAAAATAATAACTCGTGCGAAATTTCAAAACATTTGGTTGCGTCTTTCGAAAGTTATCGTGCGAACCAGCCGGACAGCCACCAGACAGACAGACGGACATGGCTCAAACGACTTAAAAAGTCATGAATCGAATTTGGTTCAAAGAAACCTAGGGTCTAAAGTCACTCCTTCTATGTGTTACACTTTTGGGTCGTATCAAATGATATATACCCTCATCCCTAAGGGTGATGGTATAAACACCGCGTAGTGGGTATCTAAATCAAACAAAATTTTTCGCTGTGCATAGAGAGAAGGAGACCCGACATACCAAATAAAAATAAAACTGCAATAGAACAATATTATATTTGTAATATTATAATTGTGGATTCATAACTACTTTTTAATAAGGTTTGAGAAACTCTTATTATACACAATAGTTTCTTAAGTATGCGCACGAAAAGTAACAATAAGTGCCGCTAGTCTTGAGAAGCTCTTATTATGCACAACCTGTTACCTACAGAGAATGACAAAATGTATAAAAAATATGTCCCGCCAGGAATTGGAACTAGTTCAAAACCTGTAGCATAGTAAGTTCTTAAGTCAACATAACTAGTTTCGCTTCAATTTACCTTCAATGGCTTTTAACTGGCGAATTTAACAAGGGATTTGTCATTGGGGGAAATATACTCATTTCCCTGCACTAACTACTGGTATACTGCCCTCCAAAGAAAGAAAGTCATAAGTGCCAAAATTCGAAAATTTAAATAAGGGCAAATTTAAAAGCGTGAATGAGTTTCTGATTTTTGCATTAAACTTAAATGACCTATTTTCAGCTGTAAATGACCGAAAAACGTTAAGCAAAATGGTCACATCTACCAATTTTAGCGTGTTTCCTTGTCAAAAAAAGTCGTATCTACTACTTATTTTGATAAAAAGTCGGCTTTTAAGACTTTTTTTCCTTAGTATCTATGATTTTTTTTTTTGATAGTATGACTTTTTTTGTCACGCTCAAGTTCTTGCAAACATGACAGAACCTTATTTATTATATAAATTAAAAATAGCAAATAATATAGGTATAGCTCTTATTATTGCGAAAAAATGCAAGAAAATTTTGAACTTATTTTTACAATTTAGTTTTTGTAAGAGTTTTTTAGGTGCCTATACTAGGCAAAAAAAAGTCATAAGTCCATTTTCTCTACTTTATCATCAAAATATGTCCTATTTGTTACGATAATAAAATTAAAAAAATAATACAATTATTTCTAGGACGCGAAAGATAAAAAACTTAAACTTAATTTCCCTTTACACCCCATGAACGAGGTATAGGTTAGCTTCTCGCGTTGTTGTGAATTAACACGCTTTCTATTTTTAGATTTACAACTAACGGCGCCAACTTGTTTTTCGACGAATGCGAACGTCACTGTTTGGGAAGCTCTTACTAGACATGCCGATTGACTCGACACTGATACTGCAAAGTTGCTGTCGACGACATTCGAGGGGAGTCGAGAATGAAAGAAAATGTTTTCTTTTTTTTAAAAATACTTACTTACTTAAGTGGCCCATTACAACTTACAAACATGGTTCATAAGTTTGAGGCCTGAAGTACTAAAGAATTCCACACGCTTCGGTCTTGTGCGTGTGTTCTCCAGTTAGTCCTACCAGATGGTGGCACGTCGCCTACCACTTGGTCCTTCCAACGGAGTTTGGGTCTCCCTGCTCTGCGCCGTCCTTCAGGTTCGCCTTCAAACACCTTTCTCGCTGGAGCATTTACATCCATCCTGGCAACATGACCCAGCCATCGTAGTCGTTGCATTCTGGCTCTTTTAACTACGTCGATGTCGTGGTAAAGCTCATACAGCTCATGGTTCATCCGATGGTGGAACTCGCCGTCGACACAGGCGTTAAACACGTTAAAATACTAAAATGAAGATGTGACTCTCTTTCTTAGGAGGGCAGTATAGTTCTGACCTACCAACTACAAAACTGGTACAGTGGTTTCAACTATTTCTCTAGTTCTTAAATACTGGTTTACTAGTTCTTTAGTCTAAAGCCCACTTTACACTGGCAGACAAGTCTGTGAGATATGTATAATGTCTGCCCAGACTTATCTTCCAGTTTAGTAACTGGTCCGCAATATTATTCCACATAGCTAGTATCATGTGGAAATTAACCTCCTGTAATCGACTACGTAACTAGTGATTAGTGGCAATTGATTACTTAAAAAAACTAGCAGGCAATGTTCAAACATGTACGTTAGACCATTTAAAAAAAATTGTGATAGTACATTTTCTAATACTACTTAAAAAAAAAATCAAAAATTGAAAATTGATCGACGTTTAGTGGTCGTCCAAAATCGTTTAAGGTTTTTGGCTGCAAAAAGGCATGGTTCAAAAATCCTTATTTACTTATATGATTAAAAGTTTTGATTCGCTTGACCGATTTTGATCGGAATAGACTTGTTTAAATGTTATATTTCACACAATTTCTGTGAAGACATCAAATTCATTGAGTTCAATAACCTTTCAAACCTAATAATTAATTCTTCCATTTAAATTTTTTTTTTTTTTAATTTTGGATCTAATTTGTGTGTATCTTTAAATGCACTTTTGACGAACACTTCTTAACGGTTGATGTATGACGTTTCGGATCCGATTTCGTGTGAAATTCCTTTTGAAAAACGGACCGTTTATCCGCTTATCCGCTTCCGAAACGGATTCAAAAAAAGGATTCGATTCAGCCTTTAGCATTCGCAATTAAAAGATTATCAAATAATTCAGCGACTCTAATCGACGCTAAAGGAGTATATACGTTTATACTGAAACATCTCAAAAATATGAACTAGGTATATTCTCGGCAGCTGCGAGACAAAATTATAGCATGATTTAAGGAAAGAAGAATACAAACATTGAATAGCCTAATTATATATATTAGCTTCGGAAAATATCCTACAAGCTCATCCTGTGTAAAGCATTCTAAAAAGACGGAAAGAATAGAATATGCGAACAAACTTTTTAAAATACTTTATCCTGCAAATTCCCCAACAACGGCAGAGTCTAGTAACAGTTCAGATTGTGAGATGGTGGAATCCCCTAATGGTAGCCTTTGCAACGATTTAAACAGGACAATAAATAACATCCAAAATCCACCAGTGAAAACCAATTGCAATGACACAAGACTATATGATAATTTCAACTATTTCGATAGATTTAATAAAAGGACAGAAAAGCTCAACATCCTTCTAAACGCGCTTTTGTCAATAAATCCTACTTCTACAATTAGTGAGTGCGTGTTTTCTGTATCAAGCTTTATAAAAACGAAACAGAAGAATAGACTCAAAATTGAACACTTAAATTGCATACTATTTCTTAAAAACTGTTTTAAAAATATTCCAAAAATATTACTTTAAAAAATAAAATGAGAGATTCCAAAAATTTATTTAAAAGTAATAACCCAAAACAAACCAACACATTTCTTATTTTTTGTAATTAAATGCAACTTTTTAAACCAAATTATTTTTTTTTTATTTTTATTTTTAACTTTTTAGGAAAAACCGAAAAAACCCGGTTAAACCGGTTTTCTTTCAAAGGCTGTATTCGAAATCCGAGTTCTCTAAAAAATAAATTTTTCGAATAACTCGGAAACCGGGTTCTTGAAAAAAGGAGGTATTTGAACACTCCAGCTGGAATACACCTCGTCAGTAGTACTACTATTCACTATTGTCATTTCCTGCAGGGCGGCTTCCGGTAAGTTTATACAAATCTGACATATCAACTATATATTTGTGCTAACGCCATCTGCCACTGAATAGCTGTATTAGGCAGAAGTTCCCAAACATTGTCTTATCTTCTCTCCATAACTCTTTTATAAATCTGGCCCTTTGTTTTCTCTTATCAACACTAACTCATACCTTCTCTCGCGCACTCTCTCTCTCTCACTATTGCTGTTATGTTCAAAGTTAACAAAAATATAAACACAAAGAGTGCATGCACCTAAAGTTTATGTCATAAACAAATGCTTTAAAGTACAATTTTTTATGTTATGAAACTTTGAAGACGAGAATATGTTTCACATTGTCAGTGTATAAAACTTTGGACATTCATTTAAATACCTGATATTATGTGATAATTTTGAGAACACGCTTCGGTAACTGTGCGATATTCTATAGAAATTCAATTGAACTGATGAATATTTTCAATGCCGGTGTTTTGTTGTCATGTTGTGTGCGCATGCCAAAAATATCAGAGAGATGCTAAAAACTAATTAGGGATGGTATATTGTATCTCAGGGATGAAAAATCTTTAAGTAGAACAGAAACTTATGTTAGCTGGTGGCCATATTTGGTTTTGACTTATATTGTGTGCCAAAAATAGTCAGTTAAAAGATGTACGCTGAGCATGATTTTTTGAAGGAATTTTAATGCTGTTATAAAATGTATCGTTGCTAATGAGAGATGACAAGCCCAGAGTACATGGGCTTTGGCATGAGCAAAAAATAGTATAAAAAATTCTTTAGAAAAGGTAAAAAAAAATTTACACAATTCATCGCCATGCACTTTACATTCTAAAGAAGGTTTTGAAATCCATGGAAATTATTTTGATATAGTCAAATGTGAATACATCTATTTTTATCCCACCGTTTTACACAAGTTCTCCTTAATTTATACTTATTATCTTTTTAGGCAAGCGCAATGATTAAATTTTCCTATTTTCCATGTTTATTAGTTAAATTTCACAACATGAACGACGGTTTGAGCTGCAAGCATGAATGCTAATTTGATCGTTGCTAACAAGCATTTAAAAATGACTCTGGCACAGCTTTGTCATTTCGACATCACAATTTAAATTCACTAAATCACGTAACGGGTTCAAATGAAAATAAATCAGAAAATATTAAAAATTTGCTTAATTTGTTCTAAAACATTTCATACCCAGTAGGGAATCGCCAAACTAGTTTAAAAACGTACTAGTTCAAAAGTATGGAATTGTGAACTAATCTCAAAATGAACTAGTTCTTAACTATCGAATTTCATCCAGTTAAACGTTATGAATAAAAAAAGAAAATTTTTAAATAATTTTATAAGTTATATTTCGAGAAGACAAATAATTCTAAATGACTGAATGAAAAATATATATTTCAATTATTGTATGTATTTAATTATAATATTGTATTTTTCACCCACTTTTAAATTTATTTTGGACGTCTTATGTTTTTTTTCGTATTTTCGCATTTAAAATACTAGTACTGTACTAGCTTAAATTTTCTAGAATAATACTAGTTTTTTCTTGAAGTAGTTCTAAACTAGTTCAAAGGAGACAATCAACTGCCGCCCGACTATAATTTCTGAACTAGTTCTATTCTAGTACAAAAGGGGCAATTCGCCCAAAGCCTAGGACAACTACGTGTTAAATGAGACAGTTGTTTGTATGGAAAGTAAACTAGTTCATTGTCCTATGGAGAACTAGTACTTTACTAGTTCCGCACTAGTATTTTTCCCTACTGGGTATATAGAGGATAAAAATGTTTTATGTATCTTCTAGGAACATCAAAATTCATCTTCGAAAGAAAACTTATCGAGTAAGCATCCCATTTCAAAGGTTCGCACACAAAAAAAAACGACAAGTATGGTTTACACGCTATCTACTTTTGTACGAAGAAAAAGTCTTGCCATATCCCTAATTAGGAATATATATAGACGCTTTGTGATATGCAGGTCTGAAAATTACTTTCCCCACCCAAGTGCAGAAATTGACCAATCGAATATCTCTCAAATCCCGTTATTTCAGGAGAGCAAAAAATATAAAATGAAAATTACGTTCATCGTAAAACTTGAATAACTTAACCACTGTGTAATATACGCTTACTTGTGAAATCGTGCACTTTCTGAATAAAATGAGAAAGATTAGGGTATCCTAAAAATAGTGCATAGAAACTGCGGTTTCGAGGCAAAATCTGACAAATATGTCAGGTTAACTTTTAAAATATACATATCGTTGGAAAGATCTAAGATTTTTCTTTCTAAAACCGTTAACACATTAAGCGCTTTATGCGGCACCTGTGCACACTACCTAAATACTTGTTCGGGCCGCGTGATTACATATCCACAACCAACCTTGACGTCTTTGGGGCTTGGCTCGAGATGTTTTAAGAAATCAAAACACGGTTAAGCATAAACTGAGTCCTTTTAGTGAGGAAAGTAATGAAATTCCAGTTTTTGTACCG
This sequence comes from Muscina levida, assembly GCA_964034835.1. Taxonomy (NCBI): domain Eukaryota; kingdom Metazoa; phylum Arthropoda; class Insecta; order Diptera; family Muscidae; genus Muscina; species Muscina levida. The sequence goes on along the minus strand of OZ035880.1, from coordinate 63,765,254 downwards.
TAAGTCAAGATTTTGATGTTGCTATGGAACGTTGGTACACAGATTCATGTTCTACTCGACCAGATCTACAACATGCACCAGGTCACTTTCCAAGTTCCTTAAAATGTTTCCATTCTTTTATGAAAAAAAAAAAAAAATAGTTCGTTAATTCGAGAAGATTAGAAACAGTAGACCTTGCATTGAGAAAACCGTAGTATTTTGTTGGAATCATTGACTTGAATGTCAATGATAGGTAACAAGATTTTCAACAAAATTTTGGTACATCACTTAGTTTAGCTATACCCATGTAGTTAGTAATGTTAAACACTTTACAAGACTTTTACATATAATGGTAAACTGCCCTCCTAAGAAAGAAAGCAACATCTCCATTTTAGTTATTTAGCATTTTGAGATATTTAGCTTTCATGTTTTGTATCCTTCGCATCTTAAAATTAAATGTTTTTGAAAAATTTCAAAAATGATTTCATAATGTATTATTGTTTTCAATTTTATTATCGTAACAAATAGGGCATATTTTGATGATAAAGTAGAGAAAATGGACTTATGACTTTTTTGCCTAGTATAGGCTCCTAAAAAACTCTTACAAAAACCAAATTGTACAAATAAGTTCAAAATTTTCTTTCATTTTTTCACAAAAATAAGAGTGTCTTTACATACATTAGTTTCAAATTTTAATTTGTATAATAAATTAGGTTCTGTCATGTATGCAAGAACTTGAGCGTGTTAAAAAAAGTCATACTATCCAAAAAAAATCATAGATACTAAGGAAAAAAGTCTTAAAAGTCCACTTTTTATCATAGTAAGTGGCAGATACGACTATTTTGACTAGGAAGCACGCAAGAATTGGTAGACGTGGCCATTTTGCTTAACGTTTTTCGATCATTTACAGCTGAAAATAGGTCATTTAAGTTTAATGCAAAAATCAGAAACTCATTCACGCTTCCGAATTTGCCCTTATCTCAATTTTCGAATTGTGGCGCCTATGACTTTATTTCTTAGGAGGGTATAATGAACGATTCTTTCAAGATAGACAAATTATAACACTTACTAGTTTCTTTAATTCAAATTTATATTTCAGGATAGTTTTTTTTAACTTTTTCTTTTTTATTATTAGTCGTTGCGTGCTATAATATTTTTTTCATAAGTTCTGGTTTCCATGAATACGCATAGGTATATATTTTTTTTTTTTGATTTTCCGTGAATTAATATTATCAAATATTTGAACAAATAAAAGCTAGTTTTCTGCATTTCGGTTTTGGATTGTACGCTGATTAAAATAAGTACATTGCCTCTCTTCTATCATCCCTGTTTTGAGTTTTTCATTCATGAACAAGCACGCTATAAAAAACCCCACATGTGAGGGTTGCCATGCATACATAGATAAAAAAAAAACGTCCGCAGGTAATTGTTTAATCGCCAATTTCATACGTGCCAATTTAAGTTAGCTGCCACAAATATTTTGAACTATAATCCCATATTCATTGATAATTTTTCATTTAACAGACACAGGGTGTGGCAGTTAAGTCAAAACTACTGTATATACCAATTTCCACCATCAGACTTTTTAACGATTACATAAGATTAAAATGTCAATATTAATCGTTTTGCGTACGACACTAATTTGTGCTTTCGCTAATTAAACATCATACTACAAAAGTAAACTTTTTTATTAACTGCTGTCACCTCGGTTATGGTTATTATTCAAAACTAACAAAAGGATCGGACTTAATCAGGGATAAAAAACTTAACTCCACTTGTTATTTAATTTTTCGAAATCTTTTTTCTTATTTAAGTTATGTTGAGTGTTTATATTTAAAATATTTTGTAGATCCATAGGGATGCAAGAAAAGTGCGAAATATTGGATGTTTAAACAAAATAAGCAAATTTATCAACCGAGATAGATTAGTTTCATACTTAAGAATAACCAAAATATTAATCTTTTCTTATTTTAATCATTACTAGTAATATCAGTTTTCTCCCTTAACCAAAGATTTTAGTTATTACAGAGATTTCTAAAGAGCCTTTATAAGGATACTCACTTTTTCTAAATGAACGTTCTATTACATTTTTCTTAACACAAATCACATGTATTTTAAATACCGATACCCATATGTTTATTGCTTTTGCAAAATTCATTCATTCATCTTGGCAACCCTTACCTTAGTTAACTCACACAAAAAATTATATGTATACAAACTCTCAGCATTCACATGGCAATTCTACACAAACAATATACACTCATTCACATTCGCACCGTCACCAACCACCAGTGGTTACAAAAGTTCCCAAACGAAATTATAGATTTTTTCCACATACTACAACTTAATGGGCCGGGTACTCACGCAATCACACAAAAGTTAGTCGAGTAGAGCGACGTCACAAAAAAATAGCATAACGTTATCAGGGAATTTCTGTTCCAAAACACTTAACGGCAACAACAGCGAGGGAAATCCGCGCGATTAATTGCGAAATTATTAGAATACGAGAGCTACCTTAACGCGCAGAACGTTTTCAAGACGCAAACGTTTAACCAAAACTAACGTGAAGCAATTCAAAGGGCAACTTTTCTAAGCAAACATAACATAGCGGACCAATCGACCGAGCGTGAGTAGTTGGTGGATGGATGCATGGCCGGCCGGTTGTTGTATTGTTGACAGCCGCTCGCTAATGGTCGTGCCACTGCTACCGGCAAGAGAAATCGATTTGTGATTTGGTTTTTGCGATACGTATTTGTTCTCTCCGAAATCAAATACGTTTGTGTTGTTTTGCACTGCAGTCGGCTTGTTGAATGACATGGCTAAATGTTGGTTGTTATTTCCTGGCACGGCACAGTGGGGGAAATTAAGTAACTTTCAATAATTGCTCCAATATATCTTGAAAGAACCCAAAAACCAGTACAGAAATTTCAGTCAGGTAAACTGACTGATAAATACCATCACCCAATATAAGGTATTGTTTAAGTCTTGAGTAATTGAAATTTATAGATTTTTAAAATAAAATTACTTATGTATTATTTTTTGTCTGCATGTAGATCAAAAACATACAAAATTTGACCTATTTGTACAGAAGGTACAATTAGGGGCTTCACAACGTGTCTTATTTTTTTCGTAAGTCAACGTTCAATGATCGCTTACCTTGGCAAAATTTGTCTAAATTTAGTTTACATACAAAAATGATTCGTATGTTAAGGGGAAATAGTCCATATATTTATATATGACGTACCAGAAAGGGTGTGCCAAATAGTTAAGGTAGCTGAGGCTTTGCCTCCTATTACAAGATAAATTAACTGACCAAATTTGATTATGCCGGTTTAGAAGTTATGGGAGAAATATAAATTTTCCAAACAAACTCATTTTGTATGGGAGGTACCAGAAGGGTGATCCGATATAGTCCATATTCATTTCTGATTAAAATCTTCATAACCGTACACCTTACGCAAAATTTTACTGAATTCAGTGTACTTACAAAAAAAGATATGTATGTGAGACTATGGGGTGGGTTCGGTCATTTGTATGGGAGGTGTGTCAAATAGTTAGGTTTTCTGAGGTTTTGCCTTCTATCAGAAGATAAATTTACCGATAAATTTTCATTACCCCCAAAGTGTCCGTTTGGAAGTTATGGGAGAAATATTAATTTTCCAAAAATAGGTAATTTTGTATGGGAGGTACCAGAAGGCGTGAACCGATATAGTCCATGTTCATTCCTGAGTCTAATTTTCACAAGCGAACATCATACGCAAAATTTGAGTGAATTCACTTTACTTACAAAAAAGATATGTATGTGAGACTACCTTTTTTAATCCTTTTTTGTGACTGAACTTCTACTTATGTAGAGTAAAATTTTTTAGCCGGTATCAACCGGTGAAGTGACTGTTCTTTTATGTTATTCCGTTTCGTCTACTTTGTGAAATGTCCAACATCTGCTGCTTATAGTTGCTATTGCTAGTAGCATTGCATAGTAGCAGGGGTTTGCGATCAATACTCGTCTCTTGATTTCTAGGTTGACATTATTATTTTTGTTTACGGCGGAGCCAAGGTAGACAAAATAATATACCACTTCAAAGTTATAGTTCTCAAGGTTCACACAGCGTCACAAACAAGTAGACTCTCTGTTTGTTGAACCAAATAACACTTCTGCTGACTGTTTCTCAATGCTCCAAAAGGCCGCAGTAACATCCCGCAGTCCTCGACCAATGATGTCATCGGGATACGCCAACAGCACGTGATTTTTGTTAAAGATTTTGAAATTATATCCATAGCGATGTTAAAGATTTCGCATGACAGACTATTTTTTAAAGACTCGCTTGGTAGACAATTGCTCAGTCAGATTTTTGGCTATTTTCACTGAAGACTTCGTGTAAGTCCGTGTCATCCCGTAGGATAACAAAAATTAAACATAAAAGAGAAAGAAAAAAGAGAAAAAACTAAATAATGAACGGGAATATGGAGATAATAAAACACGTGCGCCAATTGAACTATTGCGGCCTTCGGTAAAAGGACGAGCTTGTCGTATCATCTTCGAGGGGATACCAAACTCAGCCATAGCATCTAATAATTTCTATCGTATCGGGCTGTCGAATGCAGCTTTGTAATCGATAAACAGATGGTAGGTATCGATCTGTATTTCTTGGGTCTTTTCCAATATTTGTCGTAGTGTGAATATCTCGGTCTTGGAATTACCAGGTCTAATGCCACACTGAAAAGGTCCAATCAGGTTCGCTAGGATGGGTTTCAGTCTTCTTTACATAACACACTTGACATGACCTTGTATGCGATTGGTAAAAGGCTGATCCCGCGTTATTATTATGCCCTGTGCTGAAAACAGGTGGTCCGAGTATGCTACAGACCCATCTTTTCGTACGATTCGATATCGCTGATATCATTAATCGAAGCCCTGGCTAAGTTTGGTATTCCAGCGAAGCTGATACATCTTCGCGGAATGATGCTGACTAACACACAGCCTTCAAAGATGAATGACAAGAACCTTACGGAGCCAGTCTATACCAGGCATGGCCTAGACAAGGCGACGGCCTATCGTGTGACCACTTCAACATAGTAATAAAGATGATAATGAAATTGCAATAGACACGATTGACACGATATTCAACAAAAGCCACATGCTACTTACGTACGGTGATGGCGTAGACATCATCGGTCGAAAACTGCGGGATGTGACTGCAGCCTTCTCGGGTATACAGAATGAATCAGTAATAATGGGTCAAACGATAAACGAGGTCAAAACAAAGTTATTATTTTCAACAAACCAAGAATTTACTCGTTTGGGACGCTACGTGAACGTTGGAAACTATAATTTCGAAATGGTAGATGATTTTATCAACCTCGGCTTCGCCATCAATAAAATAAATAATGCCAAGCTTGAAATCCGAAGAAGAATGATGCTAGCAAATAGACGCTACTACGGATATAGCTAGCGATTTAATGATAGAGCCCTCTCTCAACGAACGAAATTCAGCTATACCAGATACTGGTTCTACCTATCTTGATGTATGGTTTAGAATTCTGGGTAATGACACAAGCGGATAAATCGGTTCTGGCATTATGCTAGAGGAAAAAACTTCGTAAAATATAATATATGGGCTCATTATCGTTAACGAAGAGTATCGTCGTCGTTGCGTTGGCTAGGTTATGAGTCTTAAGGATCATCAGCTCCAATATATTTTGCCCATAATTTGAGGAGAGAGACGAAAAGCATCTTTAAATAGAAAAAGCATCTATGTAAGAGAAGATAGAGCGAATCTAACGAAAAGTAAAGGGATAGATTTGAAGACAGAATTCTACCAAAAGGTAAAATGTAAAGGTTTCCAAACAGGGATCCCCACTAAGGTGGCACCGAAATGTATGGACAGTTTTTTTTTGGGAATTTAAAAATGCCCGACCGGAATATTGTTCCACTTGATGTAAAAAATACATGACGGAAATTTGAGCATGATTGGACAATTGTATCCCAATTATATCAAAGAGGTTGAAGGTCGATTCTTAGTAAATCTTATGTTTTTCACTAATGTTCGATTAAGGTATTGTATTTTTTTCTCGCAAATTTGTATTAGTCAAATAATGACTGTGTGGATGGCGCCTCGGTCTTTTTTGCCAACTTGGTCCATATAGTCTAATTATATCTCTACTATACTGTGAAATTTTCAGAACGATTAAACTTTTATTATGACTGCTTTAACGGTTTCTTTTAAATAACCCACTTCCAACCTGGCTGCAATTCATACTGTTGCAACAACATATACCAAATATAAGCTTTATACCTCTTATAGTTTTTGAGATACAGCCATTTAAAGTTTCAAGTTTTATACCACGCCCACTCATCCGATCCCGCCCATTTTTTTGTTGGATCACAATCTTTGCCAAATGCATCCACACAAGTTTTCAAGGCGATTGAAAAAACATTCCTCCAGATATTGAGGTTTCAAAAATTGGATCCAAAAGCGGGGCTACGCCCACATGATATATCAACATTAAAATACCCTACTTGATTCTGTGTGGAATCAGACGTCTCAGCTACATTCTGTGAAAATTTCAAAAAGATCGGTCAAGCCATTTTCTAGTCTATACGGTACTTAATAATGCAAACAAACAAAGACAAACTCATGTTCATCTATATAGTTTTGACCTTTGACTTTTTTGGGACACAGCTTAAAATTGTCCAATTTTGCTTAAATTTTAACCATAGCCTTTTTATAACAACTGACACAATATTCCGCTCTTCGGTGCCACCTTTATCCCCACCTTACAAATTGAAAAGTTATTTTTAAAAATAACTGGACATTTTCGGCTGTTATCTTCTTCGCATGTACATGTTTGACATAATTTTAGATATATATACAGCTGATGATGTACCATTGTGCATCAGTTCATCACAAAGGGGTCTGAAGATTAACTCGTCATGGAGTTCGAAACGCGCCATCCTAGTGCGTGACAGTATTACAGTTGCTGTCTTGCAGACACTAACAAGACCAATATGATTTCCTCTAAGATGAACTACGAAATCTCTCCAAATTTCTGCGAATAAGTTGCATGCTATTTTGCATGACGTTTTGTGTGACGTTTTATATTCCTTATTATAGTAGATCTTCTGGTTGCCTATCAAATTCCGTTGCTGGGCGGTAAGTCTCATCTACGACTACAGAACACAGTCACATATTATAAATATTGTTTGTTTATTTTTATACTAATCGTATTTGTTTGTTAAATATAATAAATTATGCGTATAAAATTATTTACAAACTAATATGGATTACAGGACACTCTCAACAAATTATACAAATAGACAAATTCAACAACGACATTTCAATACTAAGGACTAGTCATATTCTTAAATCACTGAAAACAGCTTAGTCCTTTGTGTGATCGCGTATCCAATCCAAATATTCCGAGACACGAGTATACACCCCCGGATAACCGGGTTCACCGCACTTGTTGCCAAATGACACTACGCCCAATTGCATCCAACGGGAATCATAACGCATCATAAGAGGACCACCGGAATCACCCTAAAAGGATTTAGAATAAAACATTAGGACATTTTTGACAAAAACAAACACATCTAGACACTTTTACCTGACAAGCATCCACTCCACCGTCAGAGTAACCAGCACATACGAAATTCTCATTGATCGGTTGGAAATATGAACGATCGCAGTCTTCATTGCGCCAAATAGGTAATTCAGCTTGTCGCTGAGATGTCGACTCTTTGCCGCCATAGTAAGTTGTACCCCAACCCACTACGGTGGCTCTTCTTCCGGGTAGACGTTCCTTGGGTGGCATACGTCCAGCTCGAGGCAGGCACACCGGTATCACGTATTTTGATTTGCGCACAGGCTTATCCAGGACAAGGATGGCAATATCATTGTAGAAACCAATGCGAGAAAATCTGTTAATAAAAACATTAAGATTACTTTGCACGAACTTTATTAGGTGACGGAATTTCGCATTACCTTTCATGTGCCCGAACTTCTTTCACGGCAAATGTTACTGGATCTGAAGGTTCGGCATCTGTGGAAAGATCAATGTCCCCTAGACGTACGGTGAATTGGCGAGCAGCGAATCTGAAAAGCAATAGAATTTGATGTTAATAAACTCAATATGGAAATGTATCTCATGATATGATAGTGGCTATATATATATATATATGGCTATAATATACATATATGTTTACAAAAGTTATAGGAAGACGATTGCACAATACAACACATGATTGGGACTCAATTTTGAGAACTGCACGTGAAACTAGCCCCAAAAAGAAGAAGTTCTGCATCATTCGTTTTGTCAAGTTACATGCCATAATAATTTAATATCGATTTGAAGTTAGTAAGTATCGTATAGGGAAATTTGTCACGTTTTAGGCTCATTGTTTGACATAACATTAACTATATGGTGGCGTATGATTATCATAATTTTATTTATCATATTCCACGTAAATCATACGCCACGGTGTACAACAGTTTTATTATAACTGCTACAAAATAAACCCAGTTCAAAATCATTTGAACTGTGGAACTGTGAACTGTTGGGAAAGTGAAACTGTTGCTCATGTATGGAAACGTTATATGAACTGATTAAAGGAATTGTAATTCTAAATTTTTTAAATTTGTTTCAGCTAAATCGGACTAGTGGTTTTCGAGTTTTGTCAAAAAAGTGGCATTAGAAGTACCCCCCACCGCATTCGTCTCTCGCTGCAATGTGTTCTCTAGTACACCACTATGTTTATCGACTTTTGAACAGAAACAGAGATAGAGAGAGTAACGAGGCTGGTAATGCAGCTAGACTAGGGCGCGCAAAAGAAATGCAGTAGATTCATTTTATTCAAAACATTTTCAAAGATGAAAAAATGGCCTAATGGCTTTATTTCACTCCTTCTGTGGTAATAAAGCCATATGGCATAATTTCCATTCGATTTTGATATGACTTTATTGCACGTCACCGATCTAACCTAGTATAGATTTTCCGACAAATTTTCTACAGATAAAGATTTCTATATTATATAAACGAAATAAGTTTTTCGCCATTTACAATATTCCGCCAACTACAAAATTGTATCTTTGGATAATCAATAACGATATATCTGATAGGTACTTACGGTTTTTGTCTCGAATCTCTGGTACAATGCGCAGCTGTTAGAATATATTTCGAACCAATCAACGAACCACCACACCAGAACTCTGTTCTCTTGGGGCCATGCAAGAAGATAGCAGCCATCCATGGCCACTGGCCATTTGGCGACTCAACACCACCGACAATACGCCCAGTCGAGTGTTCCTGTTGACCACATTGTTCGGGATCCACAATAGTGTTGGTGCCCAAAAGTTCCAATTCATTCGAGTCCAAAGGATTCTCGGTAGTTGTGGTAGTCGTTGTCGTCGAAGGCTTACTTTGAGGTCTCAACACTAAATTAGGTGATGAGGGACGATTTGTCGGAGGTCGTCTAGTAGTTGGTGCTGCGGTAGTGGTAGCTTTGGTAGTCAATTTCAAAGGTCGTTGTGTGGTCAGTATCGTAGAGGACTCTGGCAAGGGGCAACATACTCCGGGCACAAATAAACTCTTGAAGCATAAGGACTCTCGAAGACTACTAAGGTTTAACAATAATGCTGGGCAACTGCTTAAATCCTCACAACGTCCTGGACGGCCATTGGGAGTTTTGCAACGATTTTCCACATCTTTAGCTGTAGACTCTTCCGAAAACTGTGCCAATTGATCGGCTGATGTGGCAGCTAAGACGGTCGGTCGCAATGTAGTGGATATTTTTGTGAGTGTAGTAGAGTTCAACTGCAATTCACCCGTAGGTTTTTTGGTCTTGTTCTTATTCTTCTTCTTTTTCTTCTTCTTCTTCACCTCTCGGTTCTCGACAAACATAGGTTTACCGATGGATTCCTCTTGATCTATTCTTTTCGTAGCAATTTGGACATCTGAAGAATTCTGTGCTGGAGTTGTGATGTTAAGTATGACTGGAGTAACCGTAGATGACGTAGATGAATCGCCATTTTGTTTAGTAGATCCCTCAGTGGGAGTTACGGTGGTCGTAACTATACCTGTTTCTACTTTCGCATCATTACCCCCTCTGGTCATATCCACCAACATGTGACCAACTGTATTCAAAGCACCCAATGTTTCTGAGATGCGGTTGAAGGCGGACTGTGAAAGTAGGCGTGGCAGCGATTCATCACTACCACTGCTTTCACTGGCACTATTCGAACTAGTACTATCTTCGCTATCGTCATAGTACTCCGTGGAGCCTTCTTCGACCTCATCATCGTCATCATTCACATCAACGCTATCGCTTTCTGACTCAGAGCCGGAATTGGCAGTTAGTTTCAAATCTCTCGTGCGTCCAATGCGGTTGGCGTTAGCTGCCGACGCCAGCTGCTTTGAAAACGGTGAATCCGATTGTGACTGGAAAAAAGACGCTGCCTTAAAAGTAGTTATGAATCCAGACTTGTTGGTTATGGATGTGTTTAGTAGGTGTCACATGAACGAATCAATACTTACATTGGTCATTGGTCAAGTGGCGGGGTTCGTAGTCCTCATCGTCATCGGCTGAAGCTGCCGAGGTGGCTTGAACCACAATGGTGGTTATTAAGCCTGCAAATGAAGGTCAAATAAAATGAAAAATTAGGTACAGCAGTAATAAGTGAAAGAGGCGATATATATATTCTAATCACTATTATGATATTTACATGCAACACGTATGTTAATTATGACGTCATATGATGGTTGATAATTATCGAAAGAATGATTTTGTCGAAAGCAATAACTTATGCAAACTATTCTGAACTTTGAAAAAACTTAGATAATAAACAATACCACAGAAAAATGGGACATAGTGTGTATGTTAAAACATACTACTAGGTAATACGAAGCGCCAAAATCCTTATATTTCCATCATACATTAGTTAATTTTTCTATTTATTTTGTTGTTTGGTTTCAACTATATAATTTTTATTCATTAACTGAGGCTCGCAGAAAAGAATTCCAATCGTTCCGTAGAAAATTCTTGACACCAAGTTAGAATAACAACTCCTTAACCAAAATGTTGCCGCCCCTCCTGAGCCGCAGAGTTTATTCCCAAAGACTTTTGAGCTTCCATTAGTGTTCTTGAGCTTAGTGTTCTTGAGACCTTATTGCAGGATACCAATGAAATATACAAACAACTTTTTCTCTTCGCCATACTAAGCCAGACGTATTGTCTTTGATTCACGCTACATTTTACCCAACACTAGATGACAACTTCGCTCAACCATAACCAACTCGCTGCTGCAGAGCCATTCAAACTGAACTAAATGTTGTAATTAAATATTATCTTTACATAACACGAAGCAGTTTAACCAACATAAAGGCTTGGCTTAATTGTTACAACCTCTTAAGTACAAGTGAAAGTGTCAAAAACCAAATCCACTAAATCTCATGCTAAAAAAATAAAACCAAGTACCAGCAAAATAATACGCTCCGTCAAGAAGAAAACAATTGGCTGAGATAAGAAACATGAAGATATTTTCATATAAATGACAGAAAATTAAATTATATTACCTAAAACATGAAAACGCAGTCGACACGACATCAACACGTGACCTTGAGTCCATACATGTCTTTTGCCACTTGACACACTTAACCACAAGGTGTTCATTCGTTCGTTCGTTCAAACACATTGCTCGACGTGTTGTACTACTCATCCATGAAATGAACTCAAAAACGGTTGGTTACTAACACAGCCCTTTCTACTTATTAACGGGTTTGTAGTATTATCGTACTCGTAGATTATGTCACAATAAGTTTCGGAGAATGAAAACTACGCCGACTCAACGCCAAAAAAAAGGGAAATGGTACTCAGGTAGTGAACAGTAAAAACATAAAGAAACTATAAAATATATTGGAGGGAATTGGTCGATGTTCAATAAACATGGCATATGTACAAACTTATGCCAACACGCTGCGTACAGTAAGCATCTGGAATGTTATTACATTGAAACATTTATGGTACTATGATACACGATCACTGAGTGGCACACAAACACAAGTCGAAGAAATTGTCATACTTTTTTTCATTTGCTGATCCGCCCAATGTTCTGCATTTCAAACCAAAATCTATATTGAGCAGAGGGCTACACGTAGGACATTCTGCAAGAACGACTTGAGAGTAGCTCTTGGTGGCCAATTCACATAACATACGAGTAGACTCCACTATCTAGACATTTTCTTATATGGTTGCCTAAAGTCGCAGGCCTAGTCAATCACAAAAAAAAGAGCCTAAAACATGACAAGGGAAGCTCTTTAAATGCTCAAAAACAATAATTTTTGATCCGACAACCTTCAGAAACGAAGACATTTTTCTTCGAAAATGGTCCGTCAGAAAGGGCTCTTTGTTTATGCCAGTAGAGAATTTTTCTACAATGGTTTTTTGGATTCTGAGTGAGCTCTTAATTTTTGTAAGAAATCAATATTTTATTATTGTTTTTGGGCTATTATACCGTATTTGTTTTTGGCTCGAAGAGAGCTCTTAATTTTTTATTTATCCTTTTACGCTCTAATAGATATATTTTTTCTTATCTGAAGCTTTCTTTTATGAAGGGTTTCTGGAATGGTATAAATTGATTAAGTCCATGGCTTATATGTGCACAGTGGTTGCCGTTTCATACAAAGAGTGGCCAAAAATAGAAGGAGTTATCATAGGTAAATAATATTTGGTATATCTCACAGTCTCTTTAAATGACACAAATTTCTAAAATTTGAATTTCATAGTAGGCACATCAAAGTCTGCATATCCATTGATTCTATCAATCTATGACTAAATCTAAATATGAGCAATGCCGGACAAAAGATTCAAGGACCTCTCTTAGATCCTGAAAATTTAAACTTCATAGTAGGCATACCAATGTCGGTATATCCATTGATTTTATCAATCTATGACTAAATCAACAGTTTGGTAAATGTCGGACGAAGGTGTCAAGGACCTCATTAGAGTACAAAATCAAAAATAGACAACGAAAACGGTGAGGCCGCACGCCCCCCGCCGCTTACGTCGTAGTCAGGCTCGCTACTCTCTCTGGAGAGGGGGGCAGGCCCCCGCCGCATACGTCGCAGTCAGACTCGCAACTCCCTCTCTGTAATTTTGCATAAGTCAATAAAAATCATGCAGTGGGGGGGGCGTCCGCCCACCAACCTTCTATTTTATTGTGGTCATTTTTTGGGCATTTTGACATTTTATTTAATATTTTTGGGGGATGTGTCATGCGTCGCTACCGGCTTGGGAAATGTCATATTGCCCAAATTGCATGTCATACAGCCCAAAACCCCAATTTCTTGGGCAACAACAACTAACATTGTATATATTTGGGCGATATGTCATTTTCGGTTTTGGGCGAAATGACATTGTGCGAAATGTCGGTACGCCGAAATTTAAATGATATAATCTGTAAATATTGGTAAGCATTTTACAACAAATTTGGTTGTCAACTTCGATCGACTTCGCAACTAAAACTCTAAGTGAAATTTAAGTCTACTAACGAGCTTGTACTAAAATAAGGCACATATAGTAAATTAATTTAATAAAATAGACCCAACATGATGAGAAGTTTTTAATTCTTTAAAATAATACACAGAAAAAAACACAACTGTTGTTAAGTAATTAAATATTTTTGTTGGCATTCAATATCGATTTATAACAACTTTTCCATTTGAACATGTTTGTAAATTGTCTCATTGACAAATTTTCAACCACTTTTCAAATTTAACTAAAATACACAAATTGTAACTATAAAACTTAAAAAACTTAATTTTCCTTTACACCCCATGAATAAGGTATGGGATAGCTTTTTTTTTTTTAAGATGACTGGAGCCAGGAGTTAAACCTGTGATCTCCCGCATGGTAGTCGCGTGTTCTAACCACTATGCCACGGCCGGTTCCAATTGTAACTATAACAAAACTGTTTATTGTATTTACAATTTTGGTAGTTGGCGCCTTTTTAATTAAATATTTAATTGTATTGACGAAATGGTATTCAATATGACAACTAGTTTTTCGTATTTTTTTTCTGTGTTTGGACCTTCACTTGGCAGTTACTCACGCTGTGAAACAAAATTATTTTCATGCTCAGCCTTTTGTAGCTATTCTTAAAGAGGATGGGGACTACCACTGTGATGTGTGGTTATAGCGGTTATAGCTGTTGTGCTGCGATGTTTCTGTAATCCGTGCTGATGTGTTGCTGCTGGAAAGTGCTCTGTTAGGCTGGGGAGAAGAAGTATCTCAATAAGTGATAACAGGCAAATCGGGCTATATGATTCACTCTAGTTTGCGTTTTTCCCGGATTTTAAAACGGGACCACCCTGGCAATTTTCCAGACTTCGGGCACGATATGAGTAGACAAAGACAGATTGGGGACTTTGGCCAAATACTCAACTCACAGTCTCACGGATAAAATTCAGTGGTGATATACAGAGATTCAATACTTGTATCGAATGAACCGAAGAAAATGCTATTAGCATCGATAAATTGTTGAAGAATGTTCGTTGATAAACGGTACAAAAAATTTTTGAAAAAAAAATTGGTTAGTTGGTTAAAGTTGTGTTTTTTTGGGACCGTCCGTGGCATGATGGTTAGAAAAAGCGACTACCTTGACGGAGATCCCAGGTTGGACTCCCGGCTACAGTCCTTTACATTTTTCTTTCATTGCCGGCACCCTTGATGTTGTCGACAGTAATTTCGCAGTATAGGGTCGAGTCAATCGGCATTTCTACACCAATTCAAATTAAAAAAAAATAAATTAAAATTCATTTTAAACCATTCCTTTATTTGATTTTAAACCATTCCTTTTATAATACAAAAATCGTCAATTTATATTCAAAAATTCTATTTGAAATTCAAAAAATATCAACTAAAAACTCAAATTTTCCATTTGCAATTAGAAAAATATCAATTGAAATTTACAACTCGTCAATTGAAATTCAAAACACAAAAATTAATATTCTAAATTCTTCTATTGAAATTGAAATCTTGTCAATCAAAATTTAAAATTCGTCAATCAAAATTCAAAACTCTTTTAACTGATGAAAATTTGCAAATTCGTCATTTCAATTGATATTTTTCTGCAAAATGGAAAATTTTGATATTTTTTGATTTTTAAATGGATTTTTTGAACATCAATTGAAGAGATTTGAATTTCAAATGGAATATTTGAATTTCAATTGATTTTCTTTGAATTTCAATTGGATATGATGTTGTAAAAAGCTTCTCAAACAGTGATGTTCGCATTCGTCGATAAACAAGTGGGTGCAATAAGTTGTGAATCTAAAAGGAGATAGCGTTTTTAAAAAAACACATATGACAATAATAGATTGAGATGCCAATTTTTTATATTTTTATAGGAAGCCGATTCAAAGTTTTAAAATCTTATAAAGACATTTGAGTATATAAGCTCTTTATATAACAATTAAAAAACTTATTTCAGACATATCATCCTTTGCCGACCTTTGTACTAAAAGTCCTAAAAGACCTACTAATAACAACGTTATTTTCAAAGAATGTAAATCTTTTTAAGACATTTTAGTATATTTACTCTTTATATACCAATTTAATGAACTTTCACTTATTTAACCAATATTATCCATTGCCAACATGTACTAAAAGACCTAAAAAACATACGAAAAAAAAACTTTGATTAAAAAAAATTTACATATCAACCTTTGTCATAACGGTATTGCCGGCGCTTCAAAATAAAAGCTAATTTACTTTTTCTCAAAGCCGAATGTTGTACATAGTGACAATAAACATATAAACCTTATCCAATAAAGAGATGTATTTTTTCACACATTGTTGGCCGTTTACTGTATTGATTAGGTGGCTATGTCCGTCCAACATATTTCGTACAACATTTACGTACGAATTTCGAAATACGTTTATTGTATATCAATATACGAAAATCTGCAGTTTATTGTATGCATAACACATAAAGACACATCAGTATGTGACATCCATCTGGAAAAGGTACCCAGATGTATTATTATCGGACTTACAACATGTAGACATTCATTCATTCGTTCAGTTACTCATCGTCATCATCAAAACTGACAGTCTCATGGTCAAACTTAATATGTTTTGTTGTGCATTTTGGAACCCCACGGCTGTAATGACTGTGTTAAATAAACATCTCATCATAAGAGAGTTACACCCCATCACCATGGTACGAGTGGGTACTGGAATGGGTTAATGAATGAGTTTATCTGTATGTTTTATGGTCATCTTTGGTTTTGTTTGCAATGGAAAAATATTGAAAGTGGAGCAACATTATCTTTAACATCTTCGTCAAATATTTTAACTTTGGGATTTTTTTAAAACTATTTATTACTTAATCTTTTAGCGTATTCGAACGAACGCATGAGTCATTGGTGGGTTGGGCTCTCACTTCAAAGTTCGCTTCATTGGTAAGACAATTGTAATATTTTTGAGGATCATCTTAAACACAAATGTTTACTATTCACGTAGGTAGTAGTAATCATTGTTATATATACAAAAAAAAAACAATTAAACAATAACCGATAAACATCATCGGATATATGATAATTGCTTATGTGCAAATGTCTCATGGACCAAAATTTTATACAAATTTGAATCCTTATGTGTTATTATTAGATAACATAGAATAACGAAACTGATATTATTTAATAATTTCAATTCAACGGTGCTCAATATCAAGCAGAGCAAATCACACACGTACCAATCACAAAAGAAGCTAGTCATCGCAAAGCTGCAAACCCCTGAGATAGCCACTGCCTAATCCAACCAACTCTCGTTGCTACTACAATGCCTCAGCTTTTGACATTCCTGATACACAGTGGTATATTGCTCATTCCATGAAATCTGCCGCAGCAATAGTATTTGGAGTTGAAAAACAGATTTTAGACAAGCCCTGAATACCACATAGCGACTGAGGAAATCCTCAGCTTACTAATCCCAACAACCGCGGAATTTGATTTTAACCCATATAAGGTCCTGTCAAGTGTTTATGAAAAAGACTAAAGCCAGTTTCATGCAACTTCGTCCCTTATCGTCCGAACGTGGCATGATGATTAGAATGATTAGTGCAGGTGACTTGAATTCGAGCACCGTCACGGTCATCTACATTTATTTATTTGGTGCCCCCCTGAAGTTGTCCACAGATACTTCTGAGTAGTCGAGTCATGAAGGGTAACGTGATCTGTTGATCCGTTGTGGTTGTCCGTTAAAGATGGATAAAGGGCAGGGATAGAGAAAGAAGGGAAAACGTGGAAAACCCATTATCACGTTGTCCAGTTAGCACCGTATTAAACCTAATAAATTGGCTACTCCGATTGAAGAGGGAGATCTAGATTCTTTATACAACTTTTCCCTAAGTATCTTAGCCTCCTACGGGCTACAGCGGAACAGCTTCAAAGAAGATGCTTTATCGTCTCGGACATTAGTCCGGTATTTATATATCTCACTAGCTGACCCGGGCAAACGTTGTTTTGCCTTCAAATTTTATTTTCAACGCAGTTACTTGAGTTACGGTGCAAAAACACAAAAAAATTAAATATTGCGCCATCTGTCGGACGAACTTCAAACTACACAGAAACACTACTCACGGCCCATAGAGCATGCATACAAAATCGGTCCAGTAGTTTTTGAGTTTAGCGATCATGAACATACACGTAATTTTTATATATGTAGAGATTTCCCTGTCAGGTGCCAGTTAGAATTCCACAGGCTAGTCTCAAATCACTCCTGCACAGGCCAACTATGTACCCCGATCGGAATCTGCTATACACAGGCCACATCGATTTATCAGTTATACAGTCGGTTCTGGAGATTCAAAGTCTGCTGGCTGTTTCCACATCCAATACTCTACTAAGCCAAAAAGGTAACAAATGGGCGGGTGAACCACTGCCAGAGAGTCATGATCAGTACAGCCACCTCTGGCCAGCAGGTCTGCTGATTAAATATCAAGAATCTCACAATGTCCTGGGACCCAACAGAGGCTGACATTCAGAGACTTTAGTCCATTCAACCTCTCCCTTCAGCCCCCCACCAACTTTGATTTACACAATGTAGAATTGATAGATTTTATTGCAATCTGGCTATCTTCACAGATGGTTATCCGTTCGCTAGTAACGAATCCATACTCCACAAAAGCCTCCGCGACTTTCTAAATGGCCAGTACCTTAGTGCATTCATTATGTAGCCTGAAAGAGAGGATTAGCTGCAGGTCCTCGCTGTAAACACCAGCTCCTGTGGTATGTTCCGTCTTCGAACTATCGCTAAAGACAGAATTTGAGTCATGATAAGGACTGCCGCCGTCAGTCAATTTCGATCTTTCCGTTTCTTAAAAAAATCAGTACATGTAGCAGATGAAAAGTGTCGACATTACCCAAAAGCCGGAGAATATTCCATGACTATGTGTGGATTGATGACAATCGTCAATCTGATCGCCCATCGGCCCGCAATAGCTTTGACGTACAAGTTCATGGGCGGAATGCACAGGAACTACTTGCCCCAGTTAACCCCATTGCAGCCATCCTTTGGACCTTGCTAGGGATTCAACTTACACTTATTTAGGCCCTCCCACTAAACCAGACATCCATATATAATAATTCGCCGGACTATCGCAGTATACAGCCACATTGTCACCTTCGGGCTAGACCCAGTTTTTACCTATAGAGTTCCGGCACGCATAAAGAGCGTTGACACCCCTTTAACCTTTACCAGATATTCCTTGAACAATTTTGCTTTTGATCGAGAACAACGTCTCCGTTGAGAGCTTCAGTTCCATACCATTCAGTTTCAGTGGCTTCAAGTAAAGAGATCCAATTTTCTTTTCAGAGGGTTCGCACCCAAGCCACATGGCCCATTGTAACAGCTTCCCAAGAGCAGTTTGCAAAAGTTCACACATCATTGGTAAAAAAATTTCCACCTATCAGTATCACGTCATCGGCATATGCCACAATTTTCGTACCATCATCGTTGAATGATGTAAGTACTCCATTTATCACAAATAAGTCGTAGAAGAGGGCACAGGACTCACCACTGTGTGGGCCTATAGTAGCCTCTTTCTTACCCAGCTTCCACGAAGTTTTGAGTCAACGACACCGTTTCCCAGCATGCAACCCATCCAATTCACTAGCGAAAGTGAACACTAACAATCTCAGAGAGTTCCTTATTGCGCATGACGTCACATTATTAAAAGCACCTTTTGCATACAGGAAGATAGCTAAAGTGAAATTATCTGCGTTTATGTTGCGTTCCGTAAAGCCAACCACGTCATGGAGAGCGCTCTCAACTGACGTTCCAGCGATATACGCATGTTGAGAGGTGCTCAGAAACTTTCCAAAACTTTCAGTAAAAGGTAAGGAACTATTTAAAATGTCTGTAGTCCTTTGGGGTGGTATGAACTGGCTTACCCGCTTTAGGTGTAAAAACCTCCCTCCATTTCACAGGAACACAATAACGAGAGCTGTAGTCAAACGGCGATTCCTAACTACGATATTTAAGAAGCGATATGCGATACGATATTTTTAGAGCCATTTACAAAAGGGACTTAAAAAAGTCAAAAAGAGCTACGAGTATTAACTGTCAATTATGCCACCCGATTCAGAAGAGTTTTGTCTAGAGAACTGAAGCGGTTGAGTTTTATTCGTAGGACAGATGGGTCATGGACCGAGTCCAGCGGTGAGTGTCTTAAAACCTAGTAAATCAATAACTGACCAGATATTAACACTACGACTAATCCTAGAAATCACCAATGAAAGTCATCTTTCGCTGACTATAAAGCTGCCTCAACAGTCCGATAAGGCTGAAATTACTTAAAGCCTTGACAGAGTTAGGTATTCCTGCGAACCTGATACGGCTGTGCGGAATGACTTTAAACGACAAGAAGTTTTTACTGAAAATTGGCAATGATCTTATTATTATTAGCCATAAAAACAACTTGTCTTGTGCTCACCGTCTCTAGTCTGTCCTACCAAGCAGCGTCAGTGATTCCTACACCTGGTCCTTCCGACGTAGTTGCGGTTTCCCTCTTTTGCGCCGTCATTCGAGGTCTTGAATGAATACCTTTCGGCAGCGTAATCGTTGTACTTTGATTCGCTTGACCACATCATTGTCGTGGTATAACTCGTACAGCTCATGGTTCATCCGAATACTGAACGCAAATGAGTCCATATATTTTGCAAAGTATTTTTCTCTCAAACACCGCCAGATGAGCTGCAAGATTCGAAGGCATACAGCAGGACCAGTAAAATAAATACCTGGTACAGGTGAACTTTGGCGGTTCGAGATAGGGTGGTGTGCATTGATTTTACCGAGCCAAAATATACCAGACGGGCCTTAGACAAGGCGACAGCCTAGCGTGATATCTTTAACACATTTATGGAGATGAGCATAAGGAAACCAGTAGTAAACAAGACTGATACAATTTTTAATAGAACCCACATGGTACTTGGGTACGCATTATTCGTATTTAGAAAGAAACCGCCAAAATCGGTCCAACGGTAAAGAGCACAAAATGCTCCAACTGGGAAAGTCTTCGACAAAGAAGCCTATACAAGATTTTTGGACATGCGACATATAATCCGTAATTTAAATTTACTAAACTCTTTTTTTTGGCAATTAATTGCATGTTTGACAATTCTTGCAACTAAACAAAATACATTTATGGAAAATTTTTCTGTTAGTGTATATTATGGGTAGTTGACAAAATCTAAACAGCAAAATTTCCCATGCAATGCCGTTTGTTTAGTTGCAAGAATTGTCATGCATGCGATTAATTGCCAAACACTAGTTTCTATTAATAGCCAAAAGAAAGCGAAACGATATCCCCGGTATCAAGATACGACGACTTCATACAAACATCCTACCTAAGCAAACGTTTACTTCCGAACAAAACGCCTGCAACCGAAACTATGATAAAAAAAAAGTCGGCATGTATGTAATACAAGTTGCCACAATCGTTTTGCTTGGAAAAACTACTTAAACATCTTTTCAACTTCATTATTACCATCATCGTCGTCATCATCACCATCATCATCATCGCTACCACTATCGTAATGATGGAGTTTTGAATATCTTAGCTTGCTGTTGTTGTTGTGCTTAAAGAGCTACTGGAATTGTTGCATAACTGGGGATTAACCAAACATTGAAGTAATCCAACAACCGCAAATAAAAAGAAAGAAACATTAAATAATTTATGTTTACTCAAGCGATTAGTTACCGCCGAGTAGATCTCGCTGCGCAGCAATGGGGCCAGCGAGCTGCTGATTAGTACAACCATTGATGTGCCTTACAAAGCCCCAGCGTGTGTGATTTATCAGCCAACAGCTGATTCAACTGCAGTCATGGAGATAAACTTGTATTTCCTAATATGTATGTACTAGTAAATATATTCAAACGGAGCATTTGTACTCGAGGGGGGAATTTAAAGCGTGAATTGTGTCTATTTTTGTCTACAACTGAACTTAAGCCGATCGTATAGAAAAATAAAACTATGTATTGTCTGTGGTCAGGTACAGAGAATGACATTAACAGCTGTGTGCAAATATGTAGTAAATGATTTTTCAAAATCATGCATACAAAAGTATGCAATGCATACTTGCATATGCAAATGCATATAACAGTCTTGCCGGTATGTTTTGGGGGTTTATGCAGTGTATAAATGATACACTAATACAAATTGATAACTAGTCAACACGATCAATAAACCATCCCCTACCGTCAAGAGCTCTGTAAACGAAAGCGTAGGTTCGAGCGAATTCACAGGCGTGTTAACTAACAGAGGTTGTATGCATGAATGTATGCGTGTATGTTTGCATGTGTGTATGTATCGAGATTCGCATGCAACAGAACTAAAAAGTGTAAAACATGAATGAAAATCTTAACAAATTCGTAAAATTTTAATTGTTATGAATGGATAATGTACCAAATTATATTTAAATAAGGTACAAACTGAATATATTGCGAAACAATTGCATTTAAATTGAAAATAAAACATTTCAGGTTGCGTGGTACGTTCTGTGATCACCTACTGAACATACTTACTATTTGTACATTTTGTTGCATGCAACCCAACATATGATTCATTGTTTACAAAAATTCGCTCGAACCTACGATTTCGGGCAACATCTTACACAAAATTTAACAGAGTGGCTTCTTGGATACTCTTTATGTATTGCTCTGTGAATAAACTCTCATGAACAACACTGTATGTAAATATATGAAGTTTTGGCTGTCAGATTTTTGTCTTTTTTCAATGAAAACTTCGTGTCGTCAGTGTCATCCCGCAAAGTCGTATCGGCTTCGCGGTATACCAAACTCAGATGGTAGATGTCGATCTGCATTTGTTCGGTATTATGCAGGATGTGTCGTAGTGTGAATATCTGGTCGGTCGTCGATGGACTCTACATAACACACTAAACATGACATTGCATGCGATCTATGGAAGGCTGATCCAGCGACAGTTGATGCACATACTTGGATCGTCTTTCTTAAGCACAGGACATAGAACACTCAGATTCTTATCACCGGGCATTCATTCCTTTAGCCAATTCGTGTTTATGAGCTGGAACATGCTCCGTGCCAGCTCATCGCCACCGGCCTTAAAAAGCTCTGCCGGCAGTCCATCGGCTCCCACAGCATTATTATTTGCCGTGAAGACATGAACCACCATAAATGTATTTTTACACCCGATTATTCATATTCTTTGATTCGTCTTTTGACCAAAAATATCATATTTCAAAACACTGTTAAAAAGAATTGTGACGTAGTAAAGCAATATGGGGTTTAAGGTTTTGTTACTGAGGTCAAATGCTATCGTTTTCCATTGGTTTGATTCATGTGAAAATGCCGTGATTTCGTCACTTATCCTGCCTTCGGGAATGAGCAACATAAGTTTTCTAACAGGTGGGATCCCTGTTCTAAAATCATTGCTTTTTAACTTTTGGTGGAATTTTCGGGCTTCACCTCTATCCCTGTAATTTTCGATATCGTGATTCTTTCTTCTCTTTCATAGACGTTCTTCTCCTCTTCTCATAATATCGTTCCGTCATCCATTTCCTCAGACATTACGCGACATTTCTTATCGTACCAGATCTTGTCTGAGCGTGGTTTTTCATAACCCAGTACGGTCGATGCGGTAGTGGTCATAGAATTCTTAATATGCTGTCACTGAGTGTCAGGTACATCAATATTAAGGGGGTTTGTGTGAAGTAATTGAGAGGGTTGGTTGTAGTAGGCATTGGCTATCTCGGTGGTATGCAACGTTGTGATGTGTATCTTCTTTTGCGTTTGGTTACTAGCATTTTTAGCAGTACTTAGCCGCATGCGTACTTTGCCTGCAACTAGGTGGTGATCCGAATCAATATTTGAACCACGCGTCACACGTACGTCTTTAACGCTTAAGACAAATTTAAGGTTCGCGCAGTGCGCCAACTCGAAATTGCGCCCAATGAAGTCTTTAACGATAAACACTTCAGAAACATGTTTTCCACCTAATTTAAAACGCAGTACTACAGTTGTCAGCGTTCATAAATTATTTTTTTAATATATGTATATTAGAAAACTGCTACTTATTTGCTCTCCACTGTCTCACCATCATTTGCACTTAAACACAAAACACGTAACATTCGTAAACTGCGCATTGGAACCCACAAATGTTGGGAATATTTGTTGAAATTCTTCACAACCAAAATCTCACAAACACACATACACAAATTACAAAAGATCCGTTGGCTAGATACTAGCAGTCGCATTTCATGTCGTAAAGCACGCCGCCATTCGACAACGCGACAGCGAGAAATGTAAACGTGAACATGCTTTTGAAGTGACTGCGGTTCCAACATTTCGCCAGGTGATCATGAAGATAATCCATGACGTCATAAGTTTATACAGGAAGTTTACGATCTTCCATGTAATTGACTACATTTGTGTAAAAGCAAAGACAAAGTCATTATTATCTGCGATAACGATTTGATTCATGCGGTTTTACGTTCAAATACAATAGTATGCAATAGTATTGCTATTTGATTTTTGCTTATGCCCATTTGCAATGTAATAATAAATATTTACGAGTAGTTTTTTTGTTTTATTGTATTCATACTTAATTTGTTTGCCACTTCATTTAAATGCAAACAAATATACAACAACAACAACAAAAAACGATTGCCATCTAAAATGTTGGGCTAGAAACTGGCTGCTTTTTGTGTCATTTTTTCGGTTTCACTTTCTTTTCCCCATTCCAAGTGGAACCAGTTTTGAAAGCTCTTGTTGCTGTAAAAACAAATATGTTTTATTA
Organism: Muscina levida; assembly: GCA_964034835.1. Taxonomy (NCBI): domain Eukaryota; kingdom Metazoa; phylum Arthropoda; class Insecta; order Diptera; family Muscidae; genus Muscina; species Muscina levida. The sequence continues at coordinate 63,740,943 of OZ035880.1, read as the reverse complement.
AAATTTATTAAAATTATCATCATTATTTGTAGCTCTTTGTTTGCTTTGGAATTAATGGCAAACTTTTTTGGCGGACGTAAATCTTAAACAACGCTTTCGATGTTATAATCTATTAAAAGTTTCATGCAACTTTGGCCGAAGACGGGAACTTGATTTGACTATTGTGAATGGTGCTTTGTTCGATAGACAAAAATCAAAAATAGGAAATGTTTGAATAAATCTTGATGAAATCATTTTTTTAAAAGTCTTTCTTGAATTAAATACTCGTATTTTAATAAATAATTGATACTAAACTGATGTTATTCTTTTCATTTATTTCAGCAATTGTAGTTAGAACAAAATTTCCATTATTTATTCAATTAGTTTGAAAATTTTTTAACAAAAAAAAATATGTATTTGTTAAAATTTTGTGTTTTTATTTGAAACAGTAAAAATTTCAATTTTTATCCTATATTTCAAGTTCTAGGCGGGCAATCAAGAAAGGGGCTGCTTGGATTCTATGATGACCGCCTATGTGCGGGTACTCAAATGAAAAATATTTTCGGGACGAATCCAGTGGTGTATTTCTTAAGATTCCTTGGGGCCCTAGGAAGACCCAAAAAGGGTCCCCTTCCGTCCTATAGTGCCCTCTATGTGCGAGGATTGGTATTTATATCCTGCTTATAAATCTTGTATACATGTTTAAACTTATACGACAAAATTATTTTTAATGCGATTTCGGACTAAACTGCTACAATTTTGTGTAAGGGAGCATTGATCTGCAATACTTTATAAAAAGCCTCAACAAAAAACAATATTGAAACACCATTTCAATTGTTCACTCTTTAACTTTTTTAGAAAACCTTAAGCGATATAATAAATTTAATTGCTATATACAACTTTATGACTTTCGAGAAATATTTAAAAACAATGGAAACAATTTTATTGTAAATTAATTGGTGTTATAAAAATTTCACCTTTTTTTGAACCACTTGTGTCTTAAGTCTTTTGTTTAGCAGGAAGACATAGTATGAAAAATTTAACCAAATTGTTTTCGTCCACCAGCTAGCAATTGCAAGTGCAAACATATTGTGGAAAAAATAATAAACCATGTATTTTGTACAACTTATTTAGTAAATATGTTACTATTTACAAATGTTATAGTTATATATTTTTTTAAGAGATATTAAACATAGGGCGTTTGAAAATTTTTTAGATCTTTTTGCAAACATCTTTTGAACCAAATAATCTAATAAGAACTGAAGATATCTTCGAAAATTATAAATTTTCAAATAATCTGTTTTTTAAAAGTTAAATTTTAAAAGAATAATTGGATTTCCAAATAGTGAGTGGCAAGTGAGTGAGAAATACAATACAAACAATTTTCATATCAGTATCTGAAATGTCTGATACGACGGACGGGACAGGGGTGCACAAACGGAGGAACTGAGACATCTTTTACAACTGCCACACAGAAAGACACGAATTTAAATATGGATACATACATAATGCTAAAATAGGAAGGGAAGATGCTCTTGGTTCAGCAGTCGGAAAATTCAGTCTACACAACAACACCTCCGATAACGGATTCAGACTGGTAAGTTTCGCGTCGGCAAGAAACATGGTTGTGAGTGAAACCAGATTCCCGCATAAAGATATCCACAAGACAACCTGGATATCTCCCGATCAAAATACAAGAAATCAGATTGATCACGTGGTAATTGATGGAAGGCATGTCCCAAGCGTTATGGACGTGCGTGTGATGCGCGGTGCAAATATCGACTCGGATCACCACCTAGTTGCAGCCAAGGTACGCACACGATTAGAGCTAAAAATACTCTTAATCAAACGCAAAGGAAGCTAGACATCACAAAGCTGCAGACCACTGAGATAGCCAATGCCTACTCCAACCAACTCTCTCAATTACTCCATACAAATCCCCCTAGTTCTGATGTTCCCGACATGCAGTGGCAGCATATTGCGAATTCTATGACCACTGCCGCAACAACCGTACTGGGTTATGAAAAACCACGCTCAGACAAGCCCTGGTACGATGACGAATGTCGCGAAATGTCTGAGGAAATGGATGCTGCATACAAGGCAAAACTGCAGCCAATGGCGACGCGTGCGGTGACGGAGCGTTATAAAGAGAAAAGGAGGGAGATGACACGCCTGTTCAGACGGAAAAAGCGTCTGTGGAAGAAAAGAGAGAGCCAGGATATCGAAAACTACAGGGATAGAGGTGAGGCCCGAAAGTTCTACCAAAAGGTAAAAAGTAAAGGTTTTGGAACAGGGATCCCCACCTGTAAGGACAGAGACGGAAATCTGGTCACGGACACTCAGAGTGTGCTGCAAATATGGAGGGAACACTTTCAATCCCTTCTCGTTCCCGAAGGCAGCATAAGTGACGGAATCGCACCAATCATCGACGATGGAGTAGATTGTCCACCACCGAGCCAAAACGAGATCAGCACGGCAATTGCCCGGCTTAAAAATAATAAAGCTGCGGGAGCCGATGGACTGCCGGCAGAGCTTTTTAAAGCCGGCGGCGATGACCTGGTAACATGCATGCACCAGCTCATAAACACGATTTGGCTCAGGGAATGCATGCCCGATGATTGGAATCTGAGTGTCCTATGTCCCGTACTTAAGAAAGGCGATCCTAGTGTGTGTACCAACTATCGCGGGATTAGCCTTTTACCCATCGCATACAAGGTCCTGTCTAGTGTGTTATGTGAAAGACTAAAGCCCCTCCTGGCGAACCTGATTTGACCTTATCAGTGTGGCTTTAGACCTGGTAAATCCACCACCGACCAGATATTCACGCTACGACAAATCCTGGAGAAGACCCAAGAAATGCAGATCGATACCTACCATCTGTTCATCGATTACAAAGCTGCATTTGACAGTCCGATACGACAGAAATTGTTGGATGCTATGGCTGAGTTTGGTATCCCCGCAAAACTAATTCGACTCTGCGGGATGACACTGACTGACACGAAGTCTTCAGTGAAAATTGGCAAAAATCTGTCAGAGCCATTTTTTACCAAGCGAGGCTTTAGACAAGGCGATAGTCTTTCCCACGATCTCTTTAACATCGTAATGGAGATGATCATGCGGAAAGCAGCAGTAAACAGGAATAGCACCATATTTAACAAAAGCCACATGTTACTCGCGTATGCTGATGATATCGATATTATTGGACGTGGATTGCGAGATGTTACTGCGGCTTTTTCGAGCATTGAAAAGCAGTCGGCTGAAGTGGGTCTGGTGATAAACGAGGACAAAACCAAGTTATTTGTTTCAACGAACAAAGAGTCCACTCGTCTGGGACGCTGCGTGAACGTTGACAACTATAATTTTGAAGTGGTAGATGATTTTGTCTACCTTGGCTCCGCCATAAACAAAAATAATAATGTCAGCCTCGAAATCAAAAGACGAGTATTGATCGCAAACCGCTGCTACTATGCGCTAAGCAAGCGATTTAACGACAAAGCGCTCTCTCGAAAAACAAAGATCCAGCTCTACCAGACTCTGATCCTACCTGTCTTGCTCTACAGCGCAGAATCGTGGGTAATGACACAAGCGGATCAATCTATTCTGGGAGTCTTCGAGAGAAAAATACTCCGCAAAATATTTGGACCCATCATCGTGAACGGCGAGTACCGTCGTCGAATGAATCATGAGCTGTATGAGCTGTACAACGACATCGACGTGGTCAAGCGCGTTCAAATAAACCGAATGCACTGGCTTGGACACGTTGTACGAATGGACGATAACGCTCCGGCTCCAAAAGTCTTCGGCAATAAACTCGATGGGCGGCGCAGGAGGGGGCGACCAAAACTCCGATGGATAGACCAGGTGACGGAAATGTTAAGTAAGCTTGGTGACGAACTATCTACGGAGCGCAAAAGACCGAAGCGCTTGGAATGGTTTTCTACGTGCGGCTACTGATAGATGAATTTCTGTTGTTGCTGCCAGTAAAGAAGAAGAAGAAGACATAGTCGGCAAAAGACCGAATGGCCACTATCCGCATCATAGCGAAATTTTTTTTATCACGCTGATTTGAGTATACAGCCCGGAAGAAGACAAAGACGAGGACATTAAAGATGCATTCTATGGGCGCTTAGAGGATATATGGCCGCTATTTAATGCTAACAAATGAAGAGAAGATGCTTTTAGTTCAGCATTCAAAAAATTGAGACTACACAAAAACAACTCCGATGACGGATTCAAACTGATTAGCTCCGCGTCGCTAAGAAACGTGGTAGTAAGTGGAACCAGATTACCCCATAAAAACATCCATAATACAAACTGCACTTGCCTTGAGACTGGATTTATCACAATGGAAAACAATGAAAGGCAAGTGCGGTGCAAAAAATGACTCTTATAACTACCTAGTTGTAGACAAACTAAACTCAAAATAAGCTAGACATCACAAACGTGCATACCACCGAGATAGCTAATGCCTACTTATACCAACTCTCTCAATTACTTCAAACAAACTATTCTAGTTCTGATGTTCCCGACACACAGTGGCATATTGGATACTGCCAGTTCTATTACCACTGCCGCAACGAACGTACTTAACTTAAAAAACTAACTTAATTTCCCTTTACACCCCATGAATGAGGTATGAACGACTGTATTGGGTTATGAAAAACCACGCTGAGGCAAGCCCTGGTAGGATGAGAAATGTCGTGCAATATCTAAAGAAAATGATGCTGCATACAGGGCAAAACTGCAGCCAATGGTAGTGCCTGCGTCACCCCGAACAAAATAATGAGAAGAGTATGGAGATAAAACGCCTTTTCAGGCGGAAAAAGCGACTATGGAAGTAAAGAGAGAGAGAGAGACAGGATATAGAAAGTTTCAAGGGTGAAGTTCGAAAGTTTATCCAAAAGGTAAAACAAAGGTATTAGAACTGGTATCTCCACTAGAAAGTGCAAGAGGGAATGGAAATCTGGTCACGGACACGCAGAGTGTGCTGCATATATGGAGGGAATACTTTCGTACACCTGTCATTCCTGAAGGCAGCATAAGTGACGAAATCACGCCAATCATCGATGACGGAGTAGATTGTCCAGCACCGAGCCAAAACGAGATCAGCAAGGTAATTGCACACCCTACAAATAATAAAGCTGCGGTGGCCGATAGACTGCCGGCGGCGAACGTGCATAAACCAGCTCATAAGCATGATATTGGTAAAGGAATACATGCCGAATGATTGGAATATGAGTGTTCTATGTCCTGTGAAAGACCATCCAAGTAGGAACTAGAAAGTCCAACTCTACCCATCACATACAAGATCCTGTCTAGTGTGTTATGTGAAAGACTAAAGTCCATCCTAGCGGACCTAATTGGACTTTAAAAATGTGGCTTTAAACCTGTTAAATCCACAACCAACCAGATATTTACAATACGTCAAATCCTGGAGAATACCCAAGAAAAGCAGATACAGACACCTACCATCTGTTTATCGACTAAAAAGTTGCATTCAACAGTCTGATACAAGAGAAATTATTAGATGCTATGACTGAGTTTGGAATCCCTGCGAAGCTGATACAACTTTGCAGTATGACTCGGACTGACACAAAGTCTTCAATGTGAATATGAAAATGTGTGACTGAGCCAATTTCCACCATCCGAGGCTTTAGGCAGATCGATAGTCTGAAATGCAATCTCTTTAATAGAGATGATTATGCGAAAAGCTGCAGTAAACACGACTGGTACCATCATTAATAAAAGTTAAATGCTGCTCGCGTATGCCGACGACATAGATATCAATGGCCGAGGACTACGATATGTTACTGCGGTCTTTTCAAGCATTGAGAAGCAGTCCGCAGAAGTGGGTCTGGTGATAAATGAGGACGAAATCTAATTATTTGTTTCAACGAACAAAGAACGATGAAACGATGACAACTGTAACTTTGAAGTGTTGGATGATTTTGTCTACATTGGCTTCACCATAAAATAATAATTACAGCCTGGAAATCAAGATACGGGTATTGGTCCCAAATCGCTGCTACTATGCGCAAAGAAAACGATTTAATGAGAAAGTCATCTCTCGCCGAGCAAAGATCCAACTCTATCAGTCTTGCCCTACAGTACAGAAAGCTTGGTAATGATACAAGCGGATCCATATATACTAGGAATCTTCGAGAGAAAAATACTTCGCAAAATATTTGGAACTATCATCGTTAACGGCGAGTGCTTTCGTCACATGAACCATGAGCCGTTTAAAGATAAAGTAGTCAAGCGCGTTGAAATAGATCGAATATGCTGGCCTGGACAACCTGTAGGAAAGGAAGAAATTTCTCCAGCTCGAAAAGTCTTCGGCAATAAACTCGATGGACGGCGCAGTTGAGGGCGACCCTAACTTCGTTGGATGCTCCTGATTAAAGAGTTGTTATCTACGGAGCACAAAAGACGGTAGCGCTTGGAATTAATTTCTACCTGCGGCTTCTGATAGATGATTTTCTGTTCTGGTGCCAAATAAGAAGAATATTCATAAAAAGTTCTGACTGAAAACCAAAATTTCGCCTAAAATATGTAAGGCAGTCTTTAAATCATATTTATTGTTGTAGTAATTAAAAAATGTTGTCTTCTAAATATAATTTGTAAATAACGCAGTGCAACACACTTTTGGGGGGAAACAAAACCAATATCAATAGATAGCATTTGACCTCAATAACAAATCATAAACTTTATTTTGTGGTTTAATTTAAATTGGTCCAAAATCGAATTAAAGAATATGAAAAATCATGTGTCAAAATACATTTAGAATAGTTCGTATCTTCGGAGTCCTATATTAAAATTTTCCGGGTAATATTTTCTCTGAACATTTTAACCCCCAAGCTCCCACCCGTATGGGACATTCTAGGCCCAATTTTGAGAAACGGCTTAAAATACAACTTTTAAGGGAGGTCAAGGGTTGGAATCTTTGATAGGAATATTCTCCGGAAAATTTTATAAAGAGTCACCAAAGACAAATAACCTCTAAGAGTCAAGGTTACACAATATAATCAAAATTAAATTTGAATGAATGTTAAGAAGTCTATTTTTGAGCATACAGTGCAACACAATTTTTCGGGAGTGAACCAAAACAAGATGAAACAATAGAATTTGACCTAAGTAACAAACCCATAAACTCCAATTTGCTCCACTACATCACACTTTTTTACAGTGATTTGAAATATGATTTTTTATGGTCAAAAGTCAAATCAAATACAAATACTTGTGTAAAAATACTTTTCGAATAGTTTATATTTGCGGAGACCTATATTAAAAGTTTCAAAGGAATATTTCCTCGGAACATTTTAACCCCCTAGTATGGGGCATTTTAGGCCCAATTTTTAAAAACTGCTTAAAAGTCAACTTTGGAGGGAGATTAAGGTCAATGTCCCATACAGGAAGGTGCGATCCGGAAATTATTCCCCGGAGGTTTCGAAATCAAAATTCTAGTTTTCTATTATTATTGAGATATTCAAAATTTACACAAATCTTTTTCTAAATTACGACTTGATTACCTAATAGATCGAGGCCATAGACAAGTTAATTATTTGATTTTAATATTTCTAAACATAGTTCAGTAAATGATGTCGCCATCCGCAGTCAAAGCTCTCTATATGCTGACCCTAACACAACTTTAGCAGCGTTTATGCTTATTTTTTTAAGAAACACATAACTTCGTTTTATTCTGTTCGCTTCTCTAAAATGTATCTTATTTCAGTAACACTGTTTAATTTTATCTATACTGGCGCTTTTCGAATAGAATGTTGTCATACGTACTATATTGATAATGTTATACTATAACCTACTACGTATATTGTTTAATTGAAGCTATAAGAAAATTAATTGATATTCCACATAGTTTATCTTCCATCCAAGTCATTGATGTGCCAACATCAAAATATCCTCAATTAAAGTTTATTTTATAACTTTAGATAAACATTAAAATGACCCATTTTTGTGTTTTTGTATAATCAATTAACCGAGTATGTGTCTTAAGTCTTTCGATTCATACCCTCCATTTGAAGCATCAGACACAAACTTGTGAACTTAATAGGAAATGATAACAAAATATAATTAACAACAAACTAAACTAAATATTACACAATACATTCAGACAGTCATACAGTGCGGGGAAGACGATGACATGAAGAAAAAAATGCAGAGTTGTAAATAAAAAGTATAAAAACCGCAAATTAAATAAACCTTAATATGCGTATTAGGGTCAGCCATCAGAGATCATAATGATGATGTCGATGATGATCACGATGATGCCCAATTCAAAGAAACTACCACGAACGTACAGATGAATAAGAGCAAAGGGAAATCGATAAGGGGCCATAAAATGCAAATTTCACAAATGTTTCACAATCCAATCAATGAGTAAGTAAAATACTCAACGATCTTAAGTGCTTTAGTGGAGGTAACTTACCTAAACTTATTAAAAATGTAGTTAAACGCATTTTTGGCAATTCGTTTTGTTTTTCGTGTTGCTGTTAATTGACTCCAAATTTAGGGCGTGAAAATGTACACTTCATACACTGAATTCCTCAGTCATTTGTAATGGAATCGAACGGAAGTTTACAGATTTCAAAAGCGCATTGAATGCTCTTCTTTTTTTTGTTTCCCTTGTCTTTCGGGCTCGTGGATTTCTTTACAGCGTGTAGAGTATTATTTAACACAAAATGAAAACGAAAACGCGACAAAATGTTAAGCGCTTAAAGCTGACTGACTTGGCTGGGATTGTTTGTGGCTAAAGTCTACCGTTGTCGATGAAATGAAAATGAAAGTGTTGATTTTCGTTCACTTCTTGTGCGATTTTTGTTGGCTCTTTGGTGCTTTGCTTTGTGTGTGGAGCTGCTTTTCAAAAAGCAATTTTGTTAACAAATTACACTTTGCTGTTTTTTTTTATAATTTTAATAAAAATTTAATTATTTTGTGGCCGTTTTTTTATCTTCTTTCTGCTTTGTTTCTTCGGCACTTTTGTTAATGGTCGTCGACAAAGATGATTACGATGATGGTGGTTTCATTTTCTCTCAATGGTTGTAACTTTAAAATAAATGTACACACACACAAACACAATAATTTAATTTCGCAATCAGATTTTAATTTGTTTATTTAATAATTTCACTTTTTTTTTGGTTTTTGTTTTTAAGTTAACAACAACACAACACTTTTATTGCAGCTCGCAAATTGAATTTCGATGTTAGGCTGGATATTATTTGTTAAAAACTCTTGACTTTACTTAATTTTGGTATAAAATTTAGTTATTCAGTTGTGTTTAAACTTTCCGCTATTCCTTCCGTAATCGTGCCAAGCACGTCTGCGACTGTTCCACGGTTTAACATTTTGGTTTTGGCATCAGCTGCGTTTATGTTGTAAAACACTTTTGCGTGGTTAAAACACCAAACCGTAACTCAAAAAACAAACTTTAAAACTCAAGCTCCGCTCAGCAATCCAAGAAAGAAACACTGACAACTGTTCCGAAATAGCTTTAACAAAACACACACACACACCATCACTTGCACGGGAGAGTGTTTGTCGTTGTGGTGACTTTATTTCTGTGGTGCTGGGGGCTTTCCTTGATTCATAGAGGCACTACCGCCACCACATACAATCACAAGCGTATGCAAAGATGCAGCCCAGAGACACTTGAGCGAATTTGAAAATTACAGTATATAGACGAGAGATTATAGCTTGTGCTTGAAGTTCGTTACAAATAATGAGGAGAGATAGAAATTATTTAAATCTATCACAAATTGTTAACATAATTTCTTTTAAAGAAATGCAAAAGCCGTATATTACAAGGAAATGTAATACATCAGTATAGAAACACATTTGAAAAGTCTGTGAAGTTTAACATTTTTGTTTTTGACATCCTAAGTAGCAAGATAAGCAGCAAAAATATGCATCAGCCAACTATTTCCGCGTCAATCGACATTTGTCTGGCAAAATGTTCTTAAAAAGTAGACGTATGGAGTCGTCTCTAAACTTAATTTAAAACTTCTGCCGTTTGGGACTGTCGAATACTGCTTTGTAATCAATATACATATGATAGGTGTCGATCTGCATTTCTTGAGTCTTCTTTATGATTTGTCTTAGTTTGAATATCTAGTCCATCACGGATTTACCAGGTCTAAAGCCACACTGATAAGATCCAATCAGGTTAGCTAGGATGGGCTTTAGTCTTTAACATAACACACTAGAAAGGATATTAAATGTGATGGGTAAAAGGCAGGACATAGAATACTCGGATTCCAATCATTGGGCATTAATTTCTTTAGCCAAATCGTGTCTATCAGCTGGTGCATGCAAGTTGTCAGCTCATCGCCGCCAGCTTCAAAAGGTTTTGCCGGAAGTCCATCGGCTCCCGCAACTTTATTGTTTTTAATCCGTGCTGATCTCGTTTTGGATCGGTGTCAGACAATTAACTCCATCGTCGAAGATTGACGTGATTTCGATGGCGTACCAACATTGCGCCCAAAACATATACAAAGTAAGTTGTTGTTGCCCAAAAAGTAGAAAAATGTCACAATACCCAAAATTATGAACACTTAAGGCCATAGCTAATGAAGCGATTATAATATTATTAAAAGACGGGGGAGGAGGGTGAGCTCCCTCTGTCTCTACCACTTGGACTAAGCCTTTTGTATCAGCTAATGACTTTTCAAGTAACAAAAAAAGGTTGGTACAGGTGGAAGGGGGCGTGCCCCGCCATCGCATTCGCCTTTAACTAATGCAATGCTATTCTGTCTTCATAAAATTTGTATAACATTATTCCTTTTAAAACTTACATTTCGCCCAAAAAATTTGTGTTGGGTTTTATGTTATTGCATTTTGGCGATATTTCATTATACCATCACCCTTAGGGATGAGGGTAAATATCATTTGATACAAAAAAAAAGGGTGACGCATTAAAAGAGACGAGTTAGACCCCAAGAATCTTAAGACCAAATTCGTTTCAGGACTTTTTAAGACGAATGAGCTATGTCCGTCTGTCAGGCTGGATGGCTGGTCAGCACGATAACTCGAGTAAACCTTAACGGATCGGTATGATCGGTACCTATTTTTGGATAATTAATATTTCTTTCATAACTTCCAAATGGACGATCGTAGGATATTTGAATTTGGTCAGTTTATTTATCTTACAAAAGTAGACAAACTCTAAGAAAACCGAAACCTTTGCGTACCCCTACTGATACTTCCCATACAAATTACCTAATTGACTCTCAGAGTTTTACATACATATCTTTTCGTAAGTAAACTGAATTCACTTAAATTTTGAGTACGATGTTCGCTTATGAAAATGGGACTTAGGAATGGATATGGACTATGTCTTATCACCCCTTCTGGTACCTCCCATACAAAATGACCTATTTTTGGAAAATTAATATTTCTCCCAAAACTTCCAAACGGACTCTTGGGGGCTAATGAAAATAGGACGATTATTTTATATTGTTATAGGAGGCAAAACCCCAGAAAACCTAACTATTTGACACACCCCTTACATACTTATCTTTTTTGTAAGTACACTGAATTCAGTCAAATTATGCGTAAGTTGTACGGTTATGAAAATATAAATCAGGAATGAATATGGACTATGGACTATATGTTAAATTTTTACGGTTTGCTCCACAAGCAGACACAAAATAATACTTAAGTAATATTATTTTAATTAAAAATATATTTATTGCAATAACTTAAGTCTTAAACAATATCTTATAATGGGTGATGGTATTTATCAGTCAGTTTACCTGACTAAAATTCATGTACTGGTTTTCGTTATCGGACGAAATAACATTGGCATAATAATGGTACGCCGATTAGTGTGTTCGTCACCAGATTTCCATCTCTGTCCTTACAGGTGGGGATCCATGTTCCAAAACTTTAGCATTTTGCCTTTAGGTAGCAATTTTGAGCTTTTCCTCTATCCCTATAATTTTAGATATCCTGTCTCTCTCTTTTCTTTCATGAGGAGACGTTTCATTACCGCACGCGTTAAGATCGGCTGCTTTGTGCGCAGCATCCTTTTCCTAAGATATAGCGCGACATTTTTTATCATACCAGGCTTGTCTGAGCGTGGTTCATAACCCAGTACGGTCGTTGCGGCAGTGGTCATAGAATTCACAATATGCTGCCACTATGAGTCGGGTACATCATAATTAGGCGGGATTGTTTGAAGTAATTAAGAGGGTTGGTTGGAGTAGGCATTGGATATCTCTGTGGTATGCGGTATTGTGATGTCAAGCTTCCTTTGCGTTTAGTTATGAGCGTTTTTAGCACTACTTTATCGGGTGCGTAATTCGGTTGCAACTTGATGGTGATCCCAGTCAATATTTGAACCGCGCGTCACACGCACTTCCGAAACGCTTGAGACATGATTTCCTCCTATTACAACGTGATCTATCATATCAGGTTTATTGTCTTTTAATTAAGGGATCTCCAAGTTGCCTTGTGAATATCTATATGCGAAAATCTGGTTCCACTCACTACCATTTTTCTTGCCTATGCTAAGCTTACCAGTCTGAATTCGTTACCGGAACTCTTGTTGTGTAGACTGAATTTTCCAACTGCTTAAATGTCAAGGGCAGGTCATATATTTCTTCCAGCCTTTCATGGTATACATCTTGCCATTTAGATTACCCAACATTGCACCTTCTCACATTTGCTTTATGCCACTGAATAGATGTTCAATGGCAAAGAAAAATTCTGGTTATTTCCAAATGAATAACGAGCAGAAAACTCAAATTAGAAAATCCCTGGAAGATCAGGACTATGCCGATAATATCTGTCAGCTCACCCAAAACTATTTCGATAAATTAGCTAAATAATACACAAAATTGGCTTAATGATCAAAAAAGGTTTTATTATTGATATTAAAGGCCAATTCAGTGTCACGCACTAGGATGACACGTTTCGAACTCATCAGACCTTTTTATTTAAACCCACAAGTCAGCAACTTAGAACTATAGGATTCAATATGTGTACATATTTGTGCCTTTATGGGAAAAGTTGATATTTTTCGTTTTTTTTTAATGTGTTTTTTAGCTTGATATGTCTTTTGCGACTTTTAGAAAAAGTTGGCAAAGAATGATACAGCATAACCCGTTTGATTATCCACGCTTAATTACTTTATTTTGCTCTCTTTTTCTAGGAAAAAACCATGATTAAATAACTTTTGGTTAATTACCCAATTCAGGTAATTGTCTCAAATATTTTGTTCTGAAATTCCTTAAATTTCCTTCGTTTAATTACACTGTTCGACAAGGGCTTTTTTTCTTGTGTTTCTAAGTGTTTTTGACATGGAAAATTCAAATACGTAATCCGAATTTTGCTTTCAGGCATAGTTTTTAGTTATTTGAAAATACGTTTCGTTTTCCATTAAAAATTTGTATGGAGGCGATTGATGAAAAATTTAGTAGAAACAGGTGGCAACTTCAGGAACATGTCTGTTCGGCTGCAATTATCGCTCTATTCTATTTTATTATCACCTTTTTCTCTTTTTAATATTCTACGTAAACTTGGGATGCAATATGTCCTTGAGTGTGCATTTTATGCCCTCTTATTTGGATTTCTTTTATTAATGGTGCAGCGACATTTCCAATGAATATGGTGAAAGGTTCCACAAAGACATTCTACCTTTAAAAAAGCGTTTCGAAGGAAAAAATATGCCTACTATATTCGCTGACTGCTCCTGGAATATTTTATTAGACTGCAAGGATATTCAGAATAATATAAATGAATAACTTTGTTAACTAATAGAAAATACATATTCGTTCTTCTTAGTTTTTAATGTTTTAAGCTCTACTAGTATCGGTTATTGTTTTTACAATAAAAATTCAATTTGTGTAACAGTGTAATAATACAAAAGTAATCTATATATATAAAATGGAATGTGTGTTTGTTTATTTATTTGTTTGTTTGTACCTTATAGGAGACCAAACCTCTGGACCGATCTTCCTGAAATTTTCACAGTATTTAACTGGGACTCTGACATGACTTATAGGGTACTTTTTTTCGACCACGCCCAATTTTACGCCCATTTTTTTAAAATAATATGCAATAGCGAAGCATTGCCGGGCCCACTAGTTTTAATTAAAAATCGGTTAATTTGAAAAACTCAAGACTTAAACAATATCTTATATTGGGTGATGGTATTTATCAGTCAGTTTACCTTACTGATTTTAAATGCATTTCTGTCTTATTTATATAACAAACTAGTGGGCCCGGCAATGCTTCGCTATTGCATATTAACTTGTAATATATTTCACACTTAGGTCTACAAAGTACTTTGAAAACGGCACTAAAGCTCGACAAAAATATGTTGAGTTTATTTACTTATGTAACTTATTTAAAGTAACTCCTTAACATTAAAGTTTACTACTTAAGTTTTATTGTTGTTAATGCTAATAAAAATGTAGATTAAGTTATATTAATTTACGTTAAGTGTATCGAAGTGATACAACAAATTCGGCTCAAGATCAGAAAAGTGTTCTATTATTTATTGTTTGATATTTTTGGTCAAATTCAGTGTGTCACGCACTAGGATGACGCGTTTCGAACTCCATGACGAGTTCATCTTCAGACCCCTTTGTGACTAACTGATGCACAATGGTACATCATCAGCTATATATATATCTACAATTATGCCAAACATATGCATGTGAAGTAGATATCAGCCGAAAATGTCCAGCATAGTTATGAATTTGACCATTCACAATCAAACATGAGAATGGAGGATATTTTATCCCCACGATTCCCTTTTTACCTCACAAAGCTCAAGCTTTACCATGGCTTTTCACCACAAAACTCAAGCTTTTTTTTACAAGGTTTGTTGTTAAACTAAGCTTACTATTGTTACTGAGCATATACAGTGTTTGCTCACTACTAACTACTAAGCATATATAGTTTGTTAGGCCGTGCCGCGCCAGTGTATGTGTATTTGTGTTTTTGTTAGTCGATCTTACATTACATTATATTAATTTACGTTAAGTGTATCGAAGTGATACAACAAATTCGGCTCAAGATCAGAAAAGTGTTCTATTATTTATTGTTTGATATTTTTGGTCAAATTCAGTGTGTCACGCACTAGGATGACGCATTTCGAACTGAAGATGAACTCGTCATGGAGTTCGAAACTGTATATGCTCAGTAACAATAGTAAGCTTAGTTTAACAACAAACCTTGTAAAAAAAAGCTTGAGTTTTGTGGTGAAAAGCCATGGTAAAGCTTGAGCTTTGTGAGGTAAAAAGGGAATCGTGGGGATAAAATATCCTCCATTCTCATGTTTGATTGTGAATGGTCAAATTCATAACTATGCTGGACATTTTCGGCTGATATCTACTTCACATGCATATGTTTGGCATAATTGTAGATATATATACAGCTGATGATGTACCATTGTGCATCAGTTAGTCACAAAGGGGTCTGAAGATGAACTCGTCATGGAGTTCGAAACGCGTCATCCTAGTGCGTGACACACTGAATTTTTGACCAAAAATATCAAACAATAAATAATAGAACACTTTTCTGATCTTGAGCCGAATTTGTTGTATCACTTCGATACACTTAACGTAAATTAATATAATGTAATGTAAGATCGACTAACAAAAACACAAATACACGTAGATTAAGTTATTTCAGTATGTAGGGCGAAAAACCACTTCTTTCACAAATCGGAAACATACATATCTCTAAAGATCAAGATTATTTATCTTGATACTAACTATGTCTTTGGTCATAAAAAAACATTTCTGTTATGCCTTCTCCTACTGACCGCAAATGAAAATTCCGTTTGAAGCTTCATGCCTTTAGCCATAAAAACTTCTTTTGTCATGTCTTCTTCTCACACGGATCAAGAATAATCCGTAATACTGTTTTTGTATTGAACTCGTATTACCATTTTTTGAGATAATTCGGTCACCAACGTTTGGCTTAGCAAAGTGATGGTCTCACGCGCTGTATGGCATGTTACAGCGTCGTGTTAGAACCATTTCTCCTTCAAATAATGTTCAATGACATGATAAATAAAAAAATCAATTGATCGTCCATTGGCTCTACTTCTTCTACCAGTTGGATTTTATATGAATGTAGGCCAAGGTCTTTCCTCAGCATTTGCAGAGACCGAGTTCCAGAGAATGAAGTCGGTTCGATAAATTCGAGTCCCCTGTCATACTAACGTCTACAGCGTCGATGGTTTCTATTAGCTGCTCAGATGCATCATTACATGCACCCTCAACTTCATAAAGGGCTCCATAAGTTTGGCGAACAGAACGTGCATTTTGAAAATAAATTTTAGATTTGTAAACTTTGTTCTTGTTTAGTTTTTACATGGTGATTTTGCAAAGTATACTAAAAGAAAGTCTATTACACTTCATTAGTATGACAGCTAGATTTACACTTATACCTATCAGAAGTTCTATATGTCAAGAAAATACCCCATGCATAGGTTATTTTCAATTATTTGCTAATGTTACATCTGATATACTATAAAAATTTAACCATTGTAGTATAACTACAATGAATATTGCTTAATTTTTCTATCTATATGATTTATTACCGATTCGCTCTCCTGAGAAGTAATTGAAAAATACCTACCTGTAAAGTAAATTAAAAAAAATCACTATTTTAGTCTGCGCATCCTCAACTGCCTGGTGTACGGACCATTATTTGATACAGGTAAAAAGTTAACTATTGAAGTGCGTGGGCAGCGCCTCGGCACTTTTAACTTATTTTATTCGAAATAGCCTGATCATTAGGGCGAATTAATTAGTTCGCGTCAAAAAAAAAAACAACCTGTTAACCGTATATCAGTATTGGAATGTACGAAGAATTCTTAGAAAATTTCACTAAGAAACTATATATCTAAAATCAATTCCTAGTTCGCGCTGAGAAGCATGAAGATTTCAGGTAGAGATTTTTTTTTAGCAATGAGCAAATATTCTAAAAAATAATTTTTAAAAACTTAATTTCTGTATGCCAACTCTCAGAGGCCATAACCTTTTAACCAATACATAGATTTGCTTCTGTAATACCTCATTTAGTTCGTTGGGAAGTCAGTTTTACGCAGAAGGTCTGTAAAAATATATATCTGAAGTTTTCGGTTTGTGCTCATTTAAAAACAAAAAAAAAATCTTTATCTGAAATCATCATGCTTCCCAGCGCGAGCTAGGAATTGATTTTAGACACAAAGTTTATTGGTGAAATTTTCTTAAAAATCATCGTAGATTCCGATTTTGGTTACGATTTGTGCGAATAAAAAAATTGGCCCACCTTACTGTTCATATCTCTAGTTGAACAGCAATATACTGTGGAATTTTGACAGTTGTAATCGTTTGTTTTAAAAAGGGTGTGGAACAGCCCATTTCCACCCTTACTGTAATTCATACTGCAAGCCCTTTTAATTTTCAAGTTGAATGGGCGGTGCCACGCCCCTTTATTCAAGCACAACCAAATATAGCCTGGGACTACCAACAGGTCAACAGTACCACTTGGTAAGATTGTCGTATCAATCGATCTATTAGAAAAGCCGTTAGAGCGATTTTTGAAAAGAGGGCATGGCACCGCCCACTTCCTCCCTGGATGTAATTTATACTGCTCCATCAACATATATAACAAATCTCATCTTCATACCTCTGATAGTTCATGAAATAAAGCCTTTTTAATTTTCAAGTTGTATGGGCGGTGCCACGCCCCTTTAACCAATTACAACCAAATGAAGTCAGGAACTATCTACAGGTCAACAGTACGTCATGGTAAAATTTTTGTATTAATCGACCTATTATAAAAGCCGTTAGAGCGATTTTTGAAAAGGGGGCGTGGCACCGCCCACTTCCATCCTGGCTGTAATTAATACTGCTCCAACAACATATATACCAAATCTCACCTTCATACCTCTGATAGTTCATGAAATATAGCCTTTTTAATTTTCAAGTTGTATGGGCGGTGCCACGCCCCTTTATCCAATTACAACCAAATGTAGTCAGGAACTATCTACAGGTCGACAGTACCTCATGGTAAAATTTTTGTATCAATCGGTCTATTAGAAAAGCCGTCTGAGCGATATTTGAAAAAAGGGGCGTGGCGCCGCCCCTTTAAGATGTAAGCTATCCTATCTTTCAAGTTGGATCAAACCGAACACGGTGTGCAAATTTGATTCAAATCGGTTAACTAGTTTAGGAGTCCATCGCGGACAAACAACGTGACACGTAATTTATATATATTAAGATATTACAGGCATGAACCCTAAAGTGGCCCATGTAACGAAGCAATAATCGGCTTGCAGAGAGCGTCCAATTCTCCATTGCTGTTTTAATTTGTACGCTGTTTACTGTACTCCATTAAAATCAAGCTTAACCTTGCACACATGAGAAACACCATGCAAAGTTGTAGTGGCAATGTTGTCGCCATCGTCGCTTAATGATTTTGCTATTGTTGTTCCGAAAGCTTCTTGTTTTCTTGTATCGTTTTGTTGTCATATGTAGTATTTATTATAGGTATTTTGTATTATTAACTCTCGTTTTCTTTTTTGTTTTCATTTCAGCATTTCGTTAGTTTTGCCTTTATGCTCAACATTCACAGCAGCAGCATAACAATAACAGCCAACCCCACAGCCAACAACTTGGGCAACACTCTCTGGCTAAGAAATTCGCTACAAAGTGAGAGTGAACAACAAATAGCAAAGACAATGACAACAACAGACCAACAACATCAATTGGCAACTGAGTGTGTTGCATTGTTTTCGTCGAATTTGCATTGTTTGTTTAAGTTTTAGGTTTTTTTTTTTTGGTCAATTCGGCATTGCCCCTTTTGTGGGGTTGTTGTGTACTATTAGTGTTAGGTGCCAATTAAACATTATTGCCATATTAACACTCTTTTGTCTGTTGAGACATTCTTTTACTTGCATCATTGTGATTGCAAACAATGGCTAATTTGATGTTGTTGTAGCAATATTCGTTCATTCATAACTCTCTTATTAATTATGTTGGCCACACTCCAAGTTAAATTAATTATTAGATGTATTCACGGCCATCAATGACGTATTTAAGTCACCTAACGCCAACTTCTTCGCTTCGCTTTTTCTACTGCTTAACCACTCATTCGTAGGTGAGACCACACATTTTGTAAAGTACCAAATGTGACCTTTGAGCAAACTACGTTTATATATTAGGGTGGCATTTCGTTTTGGCCTCGGTTACATTATAGTATTGAGACCATTACAAAATAAGCGATAATGGCTTTATATTATTAGCCGTAGACAGAAAAGTATTTTAAGTCCTAGGACCTTTTCCGCTTTTTAGGTAATTTATTATACCTACCAATTTTGGATCACAACTCCTCAACCAGGTTCATCCCGAAAAGTTGAATAGCCCACTTCTGCGCCGCCCATCGAGCTTGTTGCTTAGGAGCTGGCTCGTTTTCGTCCATCTCTAGAAGTTCATTTGCTGTTTTTGGATTCGTTTGATTACGTCGATGACGCTATACAGTTCGTAACTCATGCGACGGCAGAACTGTTCGCTGTAGAGCAGGAATGTTAGTTAGATGCAGAGGTTCTTCTTCTTCTTCTTAATTGGCAGCAGCAACAGAAATTCATCTAGTAGCCGCACGTAGAAAATAATTCCAAGCGCTTCGGTCTTTCGCGCTCCGTAGATAGTTAGTCACACCAAGTGTAGATAACAGCTCTTTCACTTGGTCCATCCAACAAGGTTTTGGTCGCCACCTACTGTGCCGCCCATCTAGTTTATTGACGAAAGCCTTTCAAACTGGAACACTTTATCACAACGTGTCCAAGCCAGCGCATTCTGTCCATTTCAACGCGCCTGACTACGTTGATATCGTTGTACAGCTCATACAGCTCGTGGTTCATTCGACGACGATAAAAATATTTTGCGAAGTATTTTTCTCTCGAAGACTTTAAGAATAGATTGATCCTCTTGTGTCATTACCCAGGATTCTGCGCTGTAGAGCAAGAGAGGTAGGATCAAAGTCTGGTAGAGTTGGATCTTTGTTCTTCGAGAGAGCGCTTTGTCATTAAATCGCCTGCTTAGCGCATAGTAGCAGCGGTTTGCGATCAATAGTCTTTTGATTTCCAAGCTGACATTATTATTTTTAGTTGTCAACGTTCACGCAGCGTCCCTGACGAGTGGATTCTTTGTTCGTTGAAACATATAACTTGGGTTTGCCCTCATTTATCACCAGACTGTTTTTCAATGCTCGAAAAAACCGCAGTAACATCTCGCAATCCACGGCCAATGATATCTATATCATCGGCATACGCGAGCAACATGTGACCTGTGTTAAAGATTGTACCATTCCTGTTTACTGCAGTCTTCCGCTTGATCATCTCCATTACGATGTTAAAGAGATCGCGGGAAAGACTATCGCCTTGTCTAAAGCATCGCTTGGTAGAAAATGGCTCTGTCAGATTTTTGCCAATTTTCACTAAAGACTTCGTGTCAGTCAGTGTCATCCCGCAAAGTCGTAATAGCTTCGCGGGGATACCAAACTCAGCCATAGCATCCAACAATTTCTGTCGTATCGGACTGTCGATTGCAGCTTTGTAGTCAATGAACAGATGGTAGGTGTCGATCTATATTTCTTGGATCTTCTCCAGGATTTGTCGTAGTGTAAAAATATCTGGTCGGTCGTGGATTTACCAGGTCTAAAGCCACACTGATAAGGTCGAATCAGTTTCGCCAGAATGGGCTTTAGTCTTTCACATAACACACTAGACAGGACCTTGTATGCGATGGGGAAAAGGCTAATTCCGCGATAGTTGGTACACACACTTGGGTCGCCTTTCTTAAGCACGGGACATAGGACACTCAGATTCCAATCATCGGGCATGCATTCCTTACGCCAAATCGTGTTTATGAGCTGGTGCATGCATGTTACCAGCTCATTGCCGCCGGCTTTAAAAATCTTTGCCGGCGGTCCATCGGCTACCGCAGCTTTATAATTTTTAAGCCTTGCGATCGCCGTGCTGATCTCGTTTTGGTTCGGTGGTGGACAATCTAATCCGTCGTCTATGATTGGTTTGATTTAGTCACCTATGCTGCCTTCGGGAACGAGTAGAGATTGAAAATGTTCCCTCCATATCTGCAGCACACTCTGAGTGTCCGTGACCAGATTTCCGTCTCTGTCCTTACAGGTGAAGAAACGCCTGAAGAAACGTCTCATCTCCCTTCTCTTCCCATTATATCGTTCCGTTAGCGCTCGCGTTCCCATCATCTGCAGTTTTGCCTTGTATGAAATATCCTTTTCCCCAGACATCGTGCGACATTCCTCATCGTACCAGGGCTTGTCCCAGCATAGTTTTTCATATCTCAGTACGTTCGTTGCGACAGTAGTCATTAAATTCGCAATATGCTGCCACTGTGTGTCGAGAACATCAGCATTAGGGAGGGTTTGTTTGAAGTAATTGAGAGAGTTGGTTGGAGTAGTCATTGGCTTTATTGGTGGTATCGAGCTTTGTGATGTCAAGCTGACTTTGCGTTTGGTTACGAGTGTTTTTACCACTTCTTATGGCTGCTACTATGTGGTGATTCTTGTCTTTTAATAAGTGGATATCCATGTTACCTAATTGATATCTTTATGCAGGAATCTGGTTCCACTCACAACCAAGTTTTGTGTAGACGCAAAGCGAACCAGTCTGAGTCTGTTATGGGAGTTGTTGTTGTGTAGACTGCATTTTTCCGACTGCTGAAAAAAGAGCATCTTCCCTTCCCGGGCATTAGCATTAAAATCACCCAGAACAGTTTTAATGTCATGTGCAGAACAAAATTAAAACTTAATTTCCCTTTAAACCCCATGAATGAGGTATTGGATAACTTCTCGCGTTGATGTGAATTAACACGCTTTCTATTTTTAGGTTCACAACTAACGGCACCTACTTGTTTATCGACGAATGCGAACGTCACTGTTTGAGAAGCTTGTACTAGGCTCGACACTTATACTGCGACGTTACTATCGACAACATCGAGGGGCCGGCAATGAAAGAAAAATGTAACTTAAACCGCTAGATCAGATTTCAAAGTCTCTTGCCGATTATGAATCCGCTGTGAAAGATAACACAGTTCTTTCTGTCATGCCGATAAAGTGAGCCTTATATTTGTCGATGACATTCGCCACTTGGATAGAGGCACCATCTCTGTAGGGAGTTCGGATGTTATAGGTGCATATCCTTAAATCAACATTTTGGAGGGTTCTTGTTACCTTTTCTTCTTGAATTGATGTTCGGTGGCATTTCCCTGGGAACAAGTGATCTATCTGACGTTGAGAGCTGCCTGTGGGCCTCCAAAGAGAGATTCTGCTTAACAAGTAAATAACAATCAGAAAACTCAAATTAGAAAATCCCCCGATCTCCGGACAATCAGGTTACTGAAATGATTCAAATTTGGCATTACATCTCCATAAACATTTCTTATAGGAATAAAATATAAATTTGCACCTTTCACAGGTATGGAAACATCATTTCATTATTATAAAAATTGAAGATCTCGACTAAAGAACCGTGTAACTTCACTTTTTTTAAATGTTGAGAAATCAAAAAAAAAATTAATATGTTCGCGAAAATTTAGGAAATTATGCTATGAATTTCGTCCAGAGTAACATTAGAAATGATATATTTTCGTTGATATTGCTTTTCATTAACATTGTAACAGCTAAAACAGGAGTTTGAAAAATGGAGTTGCCTGCTTCTTGCCCCGAATAGGCAAAATTTTGAAAATACAATCAAAGCAAGTGAAATAATTTTTCATTTTTATTTAATAAAAATTAAATACATTTGAACCGAGTTTCCATTAACCGGATACATCTAATAGCCGGTATGATGTGTGCTTGATTTTATACCTCTGTTAACCGTGATTTACCTCTATTATCCGTGCTTTCATCGTGATATAGTGAAAAACAAGGACAATATTTCCAAATATGGCTCTGAAAGTGATTCAATGTATGTTATAAATAAGAACTCATGTGTTGTAGTTTAAAAGAATAAAATATGATTAAATTTGCTTGTGTAAATGCAACCTCTATTAACCATGTTTTTCGATTATCCGTGTTGCGTCCAGACCCGAACGGGCCGGATAATCGAGGTTCAACTGTATGTACCCAGTAGGAAGTGTCTGCAAGACATCCTCAAGGATAGGTGCATGACCATAGTAAATCGTTGATGACACGTAAGGGACCGTCCATACAAATTGTCGACGAAATTTTCATACAAGTGTCCGCTTTGTTATGCACGACCTGATAAGCGACAGTGTCGGTCAAATTGTCGTTGATGCCTAAATAAGCGACATGTCGCCCACAAAATCATGCACGAACTAATGACCGACAATGTCGGTCAAATTGTCGTTACCAGTACTTAGCAATTTTTAATAACAAATTAAAGTAGTTTTATTGAAAACGTGCGATACATGAACCGTCACGCACTGCTGTTTCCAACCAACTGAATATTTTTTTACTTCTATTTTCCTCTCTTCAATTTTATGTCGTTATTGTTCAGTTACATTGTATTTTTTTGTTTGCTGCACGACAACATTAGTAATTTGTCGAGTGTTTTGACGACAAGTCCAATTTTTCAGATTTTGCCTTGTGGACAGTGTAGACGACAATGTCGTGACGATACTTCCTACTGGGTAAATATATTGCAGTCAAGTAACACATCACATGTAAAATTCGGTGCTAAAATCGGATAACTTGTGGAGTTTACTAGAATTGCATAAATAAATATAGATTTCTTGTCATAGCTAGCAATAGTAAATACATATGTCTACTTTTCATACATGTCACAAAAAACCTTAAGATGTAAACTGCATTGAACTTTTATTGAGGCAAAACCCCGAGTAACATATTTCATTGATGTTTGACACAAAGCAATTCATCAACATGAAAAGTGTGAGTCAGATAACAACAAATAAGCAATTTTTTTAAATAGTCACAGTCGACAATTTGGCAACCTACAAAGGTTAATGAAAATAAACCACCAAAGCCAATTGCTACGGGCGTCACATGAAAATATAGCAATATTTTTGAGTTCACATATAAAGCAAATTCGACTAGAAGTTCACTTATAAAAGTTTAAAATTTCATTCATAATGTTTAGATACATTCCGAACTAAGCAAACATCATCACAAACCATTAATGCTGACGACATTAAGTAGAATCTCTGGCACTGACAACATATTCACAGCGTAAAAGGAAACAATGACTGCAAATTCAAAATAAATAAAAATTCCAAAAACTTGTGAATCATGACGGTTTCCCCATATATATATTTAACACAGTCAGAGCCAACACGTTAATAATCATGGCCTACATAAAATGGTAATTACCACATAAGACCACCCGAGTTTTAGACAAAGCGTCGCAAACACCTCTTAAATCGAATTTAAAAGCAAAAAATTAGACGAGCAAATATAGTTTTATGCAAATTGTTTATTATTATGTTTTTTCGTCTAATCACATCGATTTGGTTTGCAAAACTTTAAGCGATCACAACTCATCCCACTGATTGGTGGTTTGTTTGCTAACGACAGTTCATAAGAAGTGTCCTTGTGGGTTTTTGGAAGTGGGAAATTTTTCTAGTAGCCAGTATGTAAAGAGGCGACTAACAAATTTACTTTTTTTTGTGAGAACTCTAATATGCATGACCTTAATGTCTTCTCGCTGGATGTGAGGGTGGGAAAATCCAAGCTTATGTCTATGTGGGTTTTATTTAAACTGAGGTTAAATATGATTGTTACCAATTCAGTAGAAGTACTCTACAAAGTGTCAATAGTATTGAGAAATTCGAGGCCAACAAAGTGCAAACAATTGGAAATTCAAGCTAAATTAGATAACCAATATGTAGGTTTTGAAGCTAAGTTGGTATGCACGTAATTTATCATTTCGTTGTGGACTCAAACTATTATTATTTTTTTTTCTTTTAATCCTAAGTGGAACATAGGGCTTCAACAAATGATTTCTGTTTGGGCTAAAATTTTAATGTCACTGAACGTTTTCCCGACTGTTCATAGCTCCTTTTTAAGTTGCCGCATCCAGGTGTATTGCAGATGGCATCTGCCTCTGCTTCCTTGTGGGTTGTAGACAAATGCTATGTCGTCAGATGGTTTCGTAATCGTATGTCCGAGCCATCCATAACGTCGTTTTTTGATTTAATCGACGTCGTCTTTTGATCAATATGTTTGACCAATTTTAAAGGCGTGTAAATCTATGTACAGACCAGTGTCAGATCTTACAATGTTGTCAGATCTGCTAATGTACTGGAAAAAACACTGTTGCCATTAGAATTATTTCTCTGGCAATGGTGTATTTGTCAGATAAGTGTATAGGAGTTTGCAATTATCTTACAATAATTTGATAATGGCAACATATTGTGTTCATACAAATGTCAGATGACTGGCAATATTGTTGTTTTACAATGTACTCGCAATGCTTATTCTGACAACATTGCCGGAGTTCACAAGGTTGTTAGACATTTTTTGAACATTATTCTATCAATATTGTAATATCTGACAACCGTCTGCCGAGAAATCATAATTTTAAATGAGTGGAGTAAACATCTGGGTTTCTTAAGTTTCACTTATGAATACAAAATATTAAAAGCAAACTGTTTTCAACGTTTTGGGAAGTTTCTTTTAAAAAATTATTGCAAAATTATTACGGCCATATTCATAAAAAATTTCTAAAGTAGGTATGAAGCGTTCTTTAGCTAAAGTATTCTTTACCTCTAAAAAACCTTTAATAAGAAATTGTATTCATAAACGTTTTTTA
The DNA here is from genome assembly GCA_964034835.1 of Muscina levida. NCBI lineage: Eukaryota > Metazoa > Arthropoda > Insecta > Diptera > Muscidae > Muscina > Muscina levida. Next base: position 63,715,181 of record OZ035880.1, on the reverse strand, counting down.
TCAGCACTTTAGCTTTATGTGTTCAGGTGGCAACGCCGACTGTTATTGGTCGTTACTGATGTAAAAAAACAGCTTTATAATCGGATACAAAAGCTTTATAATCGGATACCAAATATGTATTTGCACTTATAATAACTATGAACATTATTGTAACTCAATTTTTCATTGACTACGATTCTCATGATGATAAGAAAGGCGTTAAAGTAAAAATTAAATTAAAAAATTTGATTTTTTTTCCTCATGTTAAAATTATAATCGGATACCAATTACATTGTTTCCTTGTTTTGATTGTTTGTACATCACGAATATTATTTCATTATTTACAAATTATTATACCATCACCCTTAGGGATGAGGGTATATATCATTTGATACGAAAAAAAGTGTAACGCATTAAAGGAGACGAATTAGACCCCAAGTATCTTAAGACCAAATTCGTTTCAGGACTTTTTAAGACGATTGAGCTATGTCCGTCTGTCTGGCTGGCTGGCTGGCTGGATGGCTGGTCAGCAGGATAACTTGAGTAAACCTTAACGGATCAGTATGAAAATTTACCAGTATTAATATTTTTCAAAACGAACTTATGGGATTGAAAATGAGCAGAATTGCCCCACCTCTTCTGGTACCTCCCATACAAAATTACCTATTTTTGGATAATTTATATTTCTTTCATAACTTCCCAACGGACGATCGTAGGATATTTAAATTTGGTCAGTTTATTTATCTTGCAAAGGTAGACAAACACTAAGAAAACCGAAACCTTTGCCATACCCCTTCTGGTACCTCCCATACAAATGACCTAATTGACCCTCATAGTTTTTCATACATATATTTTTTGTAACTAAACTGAATTCACTCAAATTTCGCATATGATGTTTTCATATGAAAACTGGACTCAGCAATGAATATGAACTATATCGGTTTACGCCTTCTGGTACCTCCCATACAAAATCACCTATTTTTGCAAATTTAATATTTCTCCCATAACTTCTAAACGGACACTTGGAGGATAATGACAAATGGTCGGTTAATTTATCTTGCGATAGGAAGCAAAACCTCAGAAAACCTTACTATTTGACGCACCCCTTCTGGTACCTCCCATACAAATTCCCGAATTCACCCTTATAGTCCTCCATTTTTGTAAGTACAGTGAATACAGTCGAATTTTGCGTAAGTTGTACAGTTCTGATAATTTGAATCAGGAATGAATATGGATTATACGGGATCACCCTCTGGTACCTCCCATACAAAATGACCTTGTTTGGAAAATTAATATTTCTCCCATAATTTCTAAACCGGCACTTGGAGGATAATCAAATTTGGTAATTAATTATCTTGTAATAGGAATTATTATTGGGTGATGGTATTTATCAGTCAGTTTACCTGTCCGAAGTTTCTGTACTGGTTTTTGAAGAAATTATTGTCCCTTGTATGGAGACGAAACAAACGTTTCGACTTTTTTAGAGTTTCGGCCTTATTCATAAAAAATTTCTAAAGTAGGTATGAAGCGTTCTCTAGCTAAAGTATTCTTCAGCTCTAAAAACCTTTAATAAGAAATTGTATTCATAAACGTTTTTTATCATCACTTTAGCTTTATGTGTTCCGGTGGCAACGCCGACTGTTATTGGTCGTTAATGATGTACAAAAAAAGCTTTATAGTCGGATACAAAAGCTTTATAATCGGATACCAAATATGTATTTGCACTTACAATAAACTATAAACATTATTGTAGCTCAATTTTTCATTGACTACGATTCTCATGACGGTAAGTAAAGACGTTAAAGTAAAAATTTTGGAGAAATATTTTTTTAAATGGAATTCATGAATGAAAAGTGTCTATTTAGATACTTTTCTATGTGCGTAATGATTAAGATGAATATTTCCTTCACAACGTATACACGCAACAACTCTTTCCAATAGGAAAAATGCCGAAAAACTCAAAATAAAGATCTCAAATTCATAAATATGCAATAAATTGTACAAACGTCAAGTTATAGCACGCTTAAAGTAGAGACAACCCTACTTTAACTTATTGAAGATGTGAATCGTTTATGAATATTGTTTTCTCGAAAATTGCTTAAAAATGGTTTATAAACCTCTTATAAGTTTTTATGAATAAGGCCGTTTGTCTGTAACTACAAAGTTATTTCACTGACAGCATTTTAATATCATCCAAGTTATGGAAGAAATATTAAATATCCAAATATAAGTAATTATGTATGGGGTTACCATAAGGGGTGGGGCTATTCTGAACATTTACAATCCCATTACTTATTTTTGGAAAACATATATATATATAAAATTTCATAAGATTAGTAAATTTTCAGAAGGATTAGTTAAAATTTATTTGAGTTATTCTGCCCACTAGAGGTGTCAAACTATCGATGGGACTATCGATAGTATCGATAGTTTATTTTTTTGAGACTATCGATTGATAGTTTCGGGGATTCTAGAATTTTTTTTTCTATCGATAGTTTTTAGCTGCTATCGATGGTCCATCGGGAATGATCCACCACTAGTATTGTAAAATTAAAAGCGGCGGGTTCTTAAACATAAACAAAGAAACAAAACTTCAGCAGGTGGATTGGCGGTTCCTCCAACGTTAGTATACAATGGAAAATAAGAATACTAACACAACAGGTATATTATACTTTTAATTAAATAGAGATAAAACAGATATAATCCGTTCCTTAACACACAGACTCTGAAGCCAGTAAAAGACCCAGAAATAGTGTGTCGGACGTTTGGAAGCATTTTGCATTAGCCCCAGACAAAAACACGCAAAATGCCTGACATGCAAAAAAACTTTTAAGACAAGTGGGAATACTTCAAATCTGATGGACCATTTAAAGCGTAGTCATCCTTTGCGTATAGAACCAACAACATCGAACCCTATAATAACAGACTATTATAAAAAAGAAAGCACATACGACAATAATTCGGCGCGAAAAACAGATCTAGATTTGGCTCTAACAAAAATGATCGCTATAGATGTGCAGCCGTTTCGTATAGTTGAAGACAGGGGTTTTCGAGAGTTCGTGCACTGTCTAGATCCACGATATGAGTTACCATCTCGAAACACCATTCGAAATGTTTTTTTGAAAAAGATTTATGCTGATGGTTGCAAAAATCTGCAGGATGTTCTTAACCAAGTAGAGAGTTGTGCCATAACCACCGATTGCTGGTCATCGAAGGCAAACGAAAGTTATTTGACTGTCACGTGCCATTTCGTTGACAGTGAATTCAAACTGAGATCGGCAGTTTTAACAACATCAAAGCTCGTTAGTGAGCTAAATCATAAATCTGTGAACATTTCCAAATCAATGCGAGTGTGCCTTAATAAATGGAATATATTCCACAAAGTTTCGTGCATCGTAACAGACAACGCAGCTTCAATGATTAAAGCTTGTGAACTACTTCAGAAAAAAAATCTTCCTTGCTTTGCTCATTCAATCAACCTTGTTGTGCAATATGTTTTATCAATTGAAAAAGTTGCAACATTAATGACTAAATGCAAAACCATAGTCACATATTTTAAAAAGAGCCCAATTGCATATGCAAAATTCAGAATGGAACAGAGCGAAGATAAACAATACAGTCTTATTCAACATGTGGGCACTAGGTGGAATAGCGCATTTGCAATGGTGAAGCGAATTCTGCTTACTAAAGATGCCATTTTTTCAGTTTTATTAAGCACTCCTAAGTCCCCTCAGATTCTAACGGCAGAAGAAATAGAGCAATTGGAAGACTTATGTTCATTGCTGGAACCATTCGACACAAATACAAATGTTATATCCGGAAATCAATATGTTACTATTTCACAAGTGATTCCCGTAGCATTAGGTTTATATTACGCGCTGATAAAACTTCAACCAAACATGAAAACTGAACTTGGATTGGAATCATGCACCTATTTGATCGAAAAAATACAACAACGACTTTTCATTTACGAATCTAGAAGTGTCACAAGATTTGCAACTATTTTGGATCCTAGATTCAAAAAAGAAGGCTTTCAGTCTACTCAGAATGCAACACAAGGATACAACATGCTTGAAAATGAACTGGTTACCATCAGAAGTGTTATTGAGTCAAGAGAAAACAGGGAGGAATCGCCAGCAGCAGAGTACAACGAGGTACCTGAGATTTTCCAATTTATAAAGGAAAAACTTTCAACTAAAGCCGTGTCTAAACGGGCAGATGCAATTATTTCCTTGCGCGAATATGCTGAAAAGCCAAATCAACCCATAAATATGGACCCTTTGGAGTACTGGAAGGTAATTCTTATTTTGAACTTATATTATTTACATTATTAATTTGCTTCCCGATCCACCGATATGAAAGAGATGCAAGTACTTGCACTTAAGTATTTGTGCATCCCGGCCACATCAACTGAGTCTGAAAGAATGTTCAGCAAAGCTGGACAAATAATTTCAGAAAGGCGTACGAAATTAAAGGACGCAAATGTCGATATGCTGCTTTTTATAAACAAAAATAACTGGCTGACTGACCATTGATCTCACATATTAATTTTTAGAAAAATAGATTTACTTTTTGTTTTGTTTTGTTATTTAATGAAGTAAGAAATATATTTTTGTTTTGTTAGAAAAAGATGTATAATATGACATTTTTAAATATTTTTTCCTAAACTTTTTAAATCCGATAGTATCACGATAGTATCGTCGATATATCGATAGTTTTTTTAAGTTTTGATAGTTGGGATTCGATGTATCGATAGTTTCTTTTAAACTATCAAAAAATATCGATGGTGGCACTATCGATAGTTTGACACCTCTACTGCCCACCAGCCAGCCGGACGTATGACGGACATCTTAAAAAGTCCTGGGGGTTACCTTGTAACTCGATTCGAAATTTATTGTACCAAGTAAGTAGTACCAAGTAAATCGAATTCGGAATAACATTTGCTACTTTCGACTTGACATAATATCGTACTCTACTTTCGGATGTGCATCACTATGTATTTCGAATTTAGCCTTCAAAGTCGCTCTAAAGATAACATTTTTACTCGTTGGATATTTACAAATCTTTTTCAATAAGAATAATGCAGCGAAAAATGTGACCACCAAATGTGGCCTTCGATAGCTCAGTGGAAGCGACGTAGACTAGCAATCCAAAGGTGCCGGGTTCGATTCCAGACCGGGGCACTGGCCAAAATCAACATCGATGAAAAATTACTTTTTCAACAACAAAACTCATCCTATATGCTTCCACTACAAAAATCCAGATTGCGCAAGGATCAAGGAAAAAGGAAAATGATTTATCAACTTCTCATATAAATCAACAAGCCAGCTGGCGCCATCTTTGGTGGAATTTGGCGTAACAACTCACAACATCAACACCTAACAATCCTTGACACAAACCTTGTTATCTACAAAGGAACGAACAGAGTTACCAACAATGATCGTATGATAGTCGGATTATATGCCCGATCGAGAGCCGATAAATAGAAAATCGGTATAAAGAATTATCACCCCAGCTATCACCAGCTGTTACAACAACCACCAAGTAATTGCAAATCCAAATGATGCTCAACTTTATGACAGAGAATCCGCAGCTGGCTAAAAGCTATATAAAACTCCGAAAGCCATTTTTTTTGCCATTTTGATTAAAGATGCTGCCAAGTTTGCTTATTACATTCGAAATTACTGCCAAAAAATACTACTAATTATAACACCATTTTTTACTCAATCCCAAAAAGCTACATGGTACCTACCTACTACAGTACCTACTATAAGTAACGGAATACACCAACCATTTTAAAGCAAATTTCGAGAAAACAATATTCATAAACGATTTACATCTTCAATAAGTTAAAGTAGGGTTGTCTCTACTTTAAGCATGCTATATCTGGACGTTTGTACAATTTATTATATATTTATGAATTTTAGATCTTTATTTTGAGTTTTTCGGCATTTTTAATATGAGAAAGAGCCGTTGCATGTATTCATTGTGTAGGAAATTTTTATAACTTCACCCTTAGGGATGAGGGTATATATCATTTCATACGAAAAAAAGTGTAACGCATTAAAGGAGACGAGTTAGACCCCAAGTATCTTAAGACCAAATTCGTTTCAGGACTTTTTAAGACGATTGAGCTATGTCCGTCTGTCTGGCTGGCTGGCTGGCTGGTCAGCAGGACAACTCGAGTAAACCTTATCGGATCGGTATGAAAATTTACCAGGAGTAATATTTTTCAAAACGAAATTATGGGATTGTAAATGGGCAAAATAGCCCCACCCCTTCTGGTACCAACCATACAAAATTACCTATTTTTGGATAATTTATATTTCTTTCATAACTTCCAAAACGGACGATCGTAGGATATTTAAATTTGGTCTTGCAAATTAATTATCTTGCAAAAGTAGACAAACCCTAAGAAAACCGAAACCTTTGTCATACCCCTTCTGGTACCTCCCATACAAATGACCTAATTGACCATTAAAGTTTTACATACATATCTTTTTTTGTAAGTAAACTTAATTTACTCAAATTTTGAGTATGATGTTCGCTTATGAAAATAGGACTCAGGAATGAATATGGACTATATCGGTTTACGCCTTCTGGTACCTCCCATACAAAATTACCTATTTTTGGAAAATAAATATTTCTCCTATAACTTCCAAACGGACTTTTGGGGGGTAATGAAAATTGGTCGATTAATTTATGTTATTATAGGAGGCAAACCCCCAGAAAACCTAACTATTTGACACACCACTTCTGGTACCTCCCATACAAATGACCGAACTCACCCCCATAGTCTTATAAACATATCTTTTTTCTAAGTACTCTGAATTCAATCAAATTATGAGTAATTTGTACGCTTATGAAAATATGAATCAGGAGTGAATATGGACTATATCGGGTCACCCCTTCTGGTACCTCCCATACAAAATGACCTATTTTTGGAAAATTAATAATTCTTCCATAACTTCCAAACGGACATTTGAGGGGTAATGAAAATTAGTCGGTTAATTTATATTGTGATAGGAGGCGAAACCTCAGTAAACCTAACTATTTGACACACCCCTTCTGGTACCTCCCATACAAAGGACCGAACTCACTCCCATAGTCTTACATACATATCTTTTTTTTGTAAGTGCACTGAATTCAGTCAAATTATTCGTAAGTTTTACGTATGAAAATTTGAGTCAGGAATGAATAAGGACTGTATCGGTTCATCCCTTTTGGTACCCCCTATCAAAATTAAATTTTTTTGAAAAATTAATATTTCTCACATAAGTTCCAAACCGGCACCTATACCCCCTACACAAATAAGAAAAGTTTTGGACGATTTTGCACCACAAGCAGGGGAAAAATTATACATAAGTTATTTTATTTTAATTAAAAATCTATTCATTTAAATAACTCAAGACTTCAACAATATCTTATATTGGGTGATTTATCAGTCAGTTTACCTGACTGAAATTTTTTTCTTAATCATTGCGCACTTAGAAAAGTATCTAAATAGACACATTTCATTCATGAATTCCATTTTGAAAAATATTTCTCCAAAATTCTTCAAAAATAATTTGTAAATAATGAAATGATATTCGTGATGTATAAACAATCAAAACAAGTAAACAATGTAATCGGTATCCGAATATTATTTCAACATGAGGAAAAGAAAATACAATTTTTTAAGAAAAGTTTTACTTTAACGTATTTCTTATCGTCATGAGAATCGTAGTCAATGAAAAATAGAGCTAAAAAAATGTTCATAGTTATTATAAGTGCAAATACATGTTTGGTATCCGATTATAAAGCTTTTGTATTCGATTATAAAGCTTCTTTTTATACATCATTAATAACCAAAAACAGTCGGCGTTGACACCGGAACACATAACGCTAAAGGACTGATAAAAAAACGTTTATGAATACAATTTCTTATTAAAGGTTTTTTAGAGCTAAATAATACTTTAGTTCGAGAACGCTTCATACCTACTTTATAAATTTATTATGAATAAGGCCGCAAATGTTGAAAATCAACTTGAATGCCAGTCAAAATTAAAATGTCTTTTATGGGTTAAATTCTTACTTACCCCGAATTGATGCTGAAATACACCATAAAAAAGCATTTGTGGGATGCATGGAAAAAATATTTTACGTAAAATTTCACTATAAAAAACTGAAAAAAAGAAAGCTGCAGTTGTAATATCTATAAATAAAAGATTAGTATTTGTTTTGGTATTTAAGCAAGAATTTATTTATTAAGTAACTGAAACTGAAGGAGTAATTTATGTAAAATTACAACCTGAATCCGAAAATTTCACCCCCAGTGTTTCCCATCACACGGCAGGTGATATTCGTTTTCAGGAAGTAATTTTACTTAAGAATCAGCCGTTATCTCGGCCGTCCCCCCTTCAGTTTCAGTTACTTACTTCCCTTTTTGTTATCGTTCAAGTAAAACATAGCAAAAGGTGGCAGGAATCCAGAGAAAACGGTAGGTGCTGGGGTAAAATGCAGCTGTTATTTGTGTTCAGAATAACTACACTTGCTTAAATTTTTTAACCACTCTGATGGAAGTTTTTCCAAATAACGGAGAATACCAAAGTAAGAGTATTTAATGTCTTTGTAAGGTATTCTTTACTTTACATTAAAAAATACTAAATGGCAACAGAAATAGCCCACAAGCTATGGAATAACAAGAGAAGAAGAATGTATACGATGTCAACAAACAAGAAGGAAGTGTAATTGGATGGGTCATATTCGCTGGATATCCAGTCAGGGCGACCAAAACATAAACACCTGGCGCAGAATACCAATTACGTACCGAGAAACCAAAATTTTGTATTCAAAGAAATTAAACATTTGTATACTAATCGAAGTAATTGGAATAATGTTGAAGAATATCTTATGTTCTAAAGAGAAAAAGAATAAGGAAACGTAGGTGTGTAAAGATTCTAAGTACAAGATAGATGTTTGCCATACTATTCTTAGAAAACCCTACATGAAATGTTCAATTTATGACATCTGCTGTAATACGAACGTTTAATTGCTATAAATGTTTAGCATACATTAGGGATTTATTTGAAATTGTTTATTCTCTATTTGTTTCAAAACATTTTTACATAAAGCCATAGTGTATGCTATTCATAAATTGTATTTTAACATATAAAGTCTGATATGGAAGTGTCGAACACAAGCACGATCTCTCTAATAGCAATTATGTATTTCTATATAAGCACTCATTCTTTAAATGGTATTGAATTATATAAAGTTATTGAAACAACAAGTTGTAGTTTAAGAACATCTTTGTATGTCTGTATAAATCTTATTTTCGATAAAAAAAAGACTCCAAAATAACTTAACATATAAATCTAATGAAGATCTATAAAAAATTACCAACCAGCAGGACATCAATGCTGAAATAAGGAGAAAATGGATAAGGCACACGCTGCGGCAACGCTACGATGATTATCCTCATGCTGCTCTGGCCTAGAATTCGTAAGGTGTGCTTTATCCACGTAGCTCTCTTCGACCTTTTAATGTCCCTATTGTAATGGTTGAAACTGGTTCCGTAAGCGTTCCAAAGTTCACTGCAGCAGCAATTAGGGTCTAATTAGCTCTTGGCGGAATCCTATATGCCTTTTGGCATTCCCTTCCACATCCACTTTAAAGTAGATGGAGCTATGGTCAGAGAAGTTAAATTCTCTAGAGATCTTCCAATACCTACGTACAGACGATTGCCAGATCTTACAATATTGCCCGAAAAATGTTTATAAAATGTTCAACAACTTTAAATTTTGTATGGCAATGTTTGCAGAAAAAGCATTATCATTACATTGTAAAACAACAATTTTGCTAGACATCCGATAATCGTGTGAACCGCAAAATTTTGCCACTATAAATTATTGTAAGATAATTGCAAACACATTTAATTTGCAGATGTGCAAAGTGTATGCATCTGCTAATTTTACCATTTGCAGATAAATAATTATATTGGCAACACTATCCACGTCGGTATATTGCCGGTACATAAGCAGATTTGACAAAATTGTTATTTCTGGCAACTGTCTATACATAGCTTAATAGCCTTTTTATACCAAAAAAGCATTCCGCATTTTGAGCTGAAGATGCGGAATGCTAAAAAGTGGTTTTACACTGCAGTTTCGCATATTGTCAGCTGTTGTCTAGCTCACACATTTTTCCATTTGCCTTGTAAAACTGCAATATTTTCCTGCCACAAACCTATTAACATTGTTACGGAGGCAGTATTCCACGAAGCGCGAATAGTTTTAACTAATTGGAATAGCCATTTATTAATATTTTGGCAAAAATGTAAATTTTTTGTCCGTCCATGTTGTTTGGCATTTTTTCTGATAAATGTAAACAAACTACGAAAATGGTGGTTGCCGGATCAACATTACTGAGAAAAATCACTTAAATTCCAATTTTCAGATTACAACTCAGTGTATTTTTCCGCATCTTTTATGGATGCGAAAATATGTTAACATCTTTCCAACAACAAAATACATGTAAAAATTTTAGCATTTTGGCCGCATCCATCAAAGATGCGGATTAACGTGGAAATATGTTAAATGCGTTCCGGTGTAAAAAGGCTATAACAATAGTAGTATCCCTAATTGTCAGGTTTATTTCTAAAATATGGGGTATTTCCTACATTACAAATCTTTAGACCATACTGAATAAAAAAATCCGAGACTGACTCACTTCTCGTGTTTATATCACACTTCACATGAAATCGCATCCAAGGATAAGATAGCTTTTATACGCCGCGTACCTTGTGAGCTGGTATAAAGCATCTAATCTAATCAGCAGCGTATATTATAATCAGCAGCATTTAATGATTTTATCCCTTCTAGATTTGTCCCACGGCAATTCAAACTTATAGCACAATTCTCTTAAGAGCTGGTCGATATCATTGCCAAAAATCATAACAGCATGCTCTATTTGGAAAAACTCTGCGGGTGTTATTATACTCACTGCTGAATTTAAGACCTTAAGGCAAAATATGGGCAAGTTTTTTTTCTTGGTTCTGGTGCAGAATAAATTTATGTAAATAATTTATAAGACTACAGAACACAAAGTTTTCGTCCACTAAAGATAGAAAATGTTAAAAACGTACTTACTTTTTGTCTGTACTTTAAAAAAAAAATCACAAATTTACTAGGCCACATATAATGTCTCGTTATAGAAAATTTAATCAATAATGATCACAAAATGAAAAGTGACACACGATCCAATTGAAAAGGCAAATCTTTGTCTACAGATGCTCATTGTCTGGTGCATTTTTGCATGCATTTCCAATGTACCGGTTTAAAACCCGTTATCTTCTGAATATAAATTTTTCGTTTTGTTTTCGAAACATTTGAACATTTCTAAATTGATTGCTAAAAGCTCAAAAATTATTTATTTTTTTTTTTCAATTAAATCCCTTTTTATTGGCGAAATCTTACACTGTGCATCACCGGTACTGTAATTTTAAAAATGAATTATATCAAGCCCTTTCCTATCTACAATACAGGCATGTTCGCCACAAAAATTCGTCTTCCAAGCCCCAGGTTTCTTGGACTAGAGCTACTTCCATACTATGGTTCTTGAAGGTCGTAAGATTTGCCGCAGCATATACACAATGGTGCAAATTTATCTGCACCACTAGCCCCTTTTCCTTCTCTCTTCCTACTCCTTTGAGCAACAAGTAGGGGTAAAGTTTCCGCATCGATTGCCAGCCGGAGGTCCAGTTCTTCATTTTTAGAACATGAAAATTAGGAGGTTACCCCCCAGATGCTGGTGTTAAAGGAGGGGTTTTGTTTCGTCAGCAGGTCAATTACGGGCTTAGTAGTCTTAATGTGTGGTAGGATCTACACTGTATCGATCTATCTAAGTGACAGACTTCCAGTCTGGTGCCAGGCCAAAATTCAACAAAACTAGTCCCTGTACTTTTGAGAAAACTTACTCCCTTAGACCAGTTCAAATCCAGGAAGCTGGCCTGATCTGTGCTCACACTGGTTTCTCCCATGCGTAGTCAACTTCTCCTTATGTACTGCTCAATTTACTGTGCTGGTTTTCCCGTAGGCATCAGCACTGTCCACCACAGCCACTTGATGAGAAGGATTGACTCCCAAGCTTGTTTGTTTCCTTGGCCGCCTCATGTATTTGATGGATTCGTCCCCACAGCGAGCCCTCTTAACTTCCTTGTCATTACCTTCCAAACTATGAGAATCGCCCGGCTTCTTACCCTTCGCTAACTTAAAAGTTATTGGCATCACGTCCATACCCGCAGTCGATGATCCGTGGACTTACCGTCTACAGCTGTTCTACGCCGGGCTTAATAGCCACCAGAGAGTCTGATAGAAGACCCTTAGCAAACTCTCTACCACTAACTTGGCGTCAGAACATTTATTTTGAATCATCATGTGTTTCTGAATTAGGCTCTTCTCCATCTCAGAGAGCAGAGCGGCATCACGGCCCTGTAACAGGATTGCCAATATGCGTTACGGTCCTTCTGCTTCATAGACCGCTCCCATTTCGTGCCAGTTAATTCGCCTCCTTTTGTCTCACTCACTTTTCCCATACCGATTCCGACCCCACTTCTCTGATTGTCCTGATTGGTTGTGACCAGATCAGGGTCAGACTTAGTATTACAGTTTGATTTAGACTCCCTTGGAACTTGGGCATTCGATGAGCATGTCCTTTTCCGACAGGGGAGATCCCTCCAAAACTTCCGAGGACAGCACACTTATTTTGTGCATCATTATTTTGAACTCCTCTCGAGTTCTTTGGGGCAAGCTGCAGCATGATTTCCTAGATAGATGCTTGCAGCTAAGCCAGACTAATCTCAGTTGTGTTAGCGTTTTCGTTAGCAGTCGGTTTTTTGTTTTTTTTTGGCATCCATAGTCCTACGAGAGTAAAGGAAAGCATTTCCACCGTGTCATAGCCCCTGTTAGCATGGTAAGGACTTGAATAAAGTCGGATACCACTGACCGATGAATATAACACTCTGGGAGAGTGGGTCCAAATATAGGCAACTTTGGAGTTACCGTAATGTTACCCCCAGCCTATCTTAGCATAAAGAACAGCAAGTAAGCCTCCACATAAACGGTGGAGGTAAACTGCCCTTTTTCATTATTTCACAGGAGAATCAAAAAAATTAGCTAACTAGTCGTAAGAATCTATTGAATTTCGTTAATAAATTATTATACGAGTCAATTAAAATGTTCACTCTTCACTCTTAGAAAAGCCATGTTGAAAATCACTAATCTTCGTACTATCCGTAGAACACAACGTCACATAGGTTGTAAAAAAATATAAATAATACCAATATTTTCCAATGAATCAAATCCTATAGTACTCACTTTAGCATAACCACAAGCAAAGCAGAGAGATAGACGTGTTTATTCATATTTTTAAAAGAGGAATTTCTTAAATAAATTCCTTCTCCAATATATTTCAAATAAAAGCCAACTTTCTGTTTTTTTATTCAGATTTTCAGTACCATTTTCTTTTTCTCTCTATGTTAAAGTTATGAATTTTACAAAACTTTTGCTATAATTTGTTTGATCTTGTTTATTCTGTTTTTGTTTTTATCATCATATTTCACTTTTAAAAATGAGATGGGTGTATATTTGAAATGATAATTTTCAATTAAAATGAAATAAATGTAAATCAAATGCGCAGCATAATTCTTGCGAGCGTTGTGGATCCTCCTTCTGCAGTTAAGTGTTTCAATAAAAAGCCATTGGCTTAAAAAAATAAACTTAAAAGAATAAACTCCATTGTTGTTTGTTTTAATTTTGTTTGGTTTTTGTTTTTGTATATTTAAATATAGTGTTTTTTTCTTTTTAATAATAATTAAATTGAAATTTGTACAAAAATTAATCATAAATTATATAGTGTATGTAAAAAAAGAACATATTTCATAATGATATGAGAGGAAAAAAATTAATATTACCAAAAAAAAAACATTGTAGTAAACTAAGATACATATAAAATTAAATTAACAAAAAAGCAAAAATATAAAAAAAAATACCGCTACAAAAATTCTTTAGGTTTTGGGGATTTGTGGTGATAAATATCACTAATTATTTGAGGGCAGGTTTACACAATATCTGAGAATGAGAAAAACTACATTTACATTGCATTATATTGTTCTTGGAATTAATAAACATTTTGTTCTAAGACTTAACTACCTAACAAACTTTGCAAGTCAGCCGTTAGATAGAGGAGCGAGAACAGTTCTAAACAAGAGAACAAAATTGTTTTTTTTTTTCTTGGTGTAGCCTAATATTTAGGCTAGAATTGATATTTTTAATGTCGTGCGTAAACGACAAAACTTAAAAAAAAAGTATTAGCTTGTTTAATAATAAATCTATACAAGAAAAATATTAAGATGAGTTTTATATATTTTCATTTGAGATCTATATTTTGCTCTTTTTCGTAAAGAGTCTTTGTTAAAGCCTTCCCTCGGAAGGCTGCACTTGCAAAATTTGCTAAACAGTTTTACATAAAAGTTGCACTTTGATTTTGTTTGTTTTTTGCCTACTTTCTCGCCAAGGCTGTTAAGAGATTTTAAGGACTTTATTTTAAAGACAAAAAAGCCTTGAATACATTTAGTGTTATTTTTTATGAAAAAAAAAAAACATGAATATAAATAAAACTTTTTCTATTATTAAACAGATTTCTTTTACAGCAAAGAGATTTCTTATAAACTTTAAGGTGAGTAAATCTAGTTTATAATAATTCGTTTGGAAAAAAGAAGACTTTTGGTGTTTTGTATAGAAAAAGTTTTATTTGAAGTAAATTGCTATAAGTAAAAGGGTTGGTTTTATTAACAATATTGTTAAGGGGTTTCTTTGAATGAACAAATGAAATGGTTAAAATGAGAGAAAAGGATTAATGAAGTTGTATGTTGTTGTATATCATATATTCTGCATTTGTTTGGAAAATACTGTTAGATTAGAAAATCTCCTTTCATTTCGAAGATTTTCCAATATTTTCTTTTTTTAAAAAAATGTGTTTAGAATATTTCCTTTTCTCTTGATTTCCTCTTTTCTTCAAGAGTTGAGAGTTTGTACTTTTTTTTCTTCTATATATTGTTTTTTGGAAAGAAAACATTAAATTTTTTTAGTTGTAGATTTGTAGATATTTTCAATTTATATTTGGAGACAAAAATAAAATGTAATAGCTGATGATCGTTAATTGGGGGGTCAATTGGTAATTACGGTATTTTTTATAAACATTTAAAGAAAAACTGATATCAGGGGCTAAATTATTTAATTCTCCTGTATGAGAATTTTACAGTAAGACAAAAATATTATTCAGATTCAAGTACGGTAAAGAAAACAAACATTGAAACACGCTGAAACTATCTGTTGTTGTTTGGTTTGGTTTGTTTTTTTGTTTTAATTAATAAGAGTTAAGTTCTTTTTTTGTTTGTTTTTTCTTTTTTAAATTGATATTTGTAGTTTTAAAATTTTTTGTTTAATTTTTTCGATATTTTGTAAATTTTTTTTGTTGGGTTTTTTGTTGTATTTTTCACATATAATTGTATGGATACTTTTCCTTTCTATACGAATTTTCCACTTAATTAAAGGCTAAGAATTTTATATGGTATTACATTTTTTGTTTTGTGTTTTTTGTATTAAATTATTAATATATTTTATGTTGAGCGCGAACCCAAATTATTCAAGAAGTTTGTGTTTTTTGTTTTGGTAATAGACAGAGATAGCCAGAATAAGGGTGATGTCCCTTATACCTTATATCGCTTGCCTCTTCCACAAAAACAGAGACACGGCCTTAATGGAATAACAAAAAAACGCTCAGCATTTGTGTTCTTTTAACAAAAGTTTGTTGTTGTCTCTGTCTTTGCAAGTTTTTCTCCTTTCGCTGTGGTTTCAAGACAGATACGGGGGCAGCTGTAACAAACTGTTTGTTTTGAGCTGTTATTTACACTTTTTCGTTTGATGTCGTTTTGATTTCATCAAAAAGGTCCGGAACTGCATCAATCCTGGTAATGATGGTCCGCTTTCAAAATTTTCTGGTTTTGTTTTATAGTTTTTTTTTTGTTGGTTTTTGTAGTTTTTTTTTTTTCTTGTTGCTATTGTAAGTAATAAAATTTGGATATTTAAACTTATTTATGTGGTATTCATCTTAAAATATCATGGTTTTGTTGTTGTTGTTGTAAAGAAGTAACTATTCCTTTGTATTCTCAGCTCCGATTGCGCGATTTCTCATCAAAAAAGGTTGAGGATTCTCTACACACTCTATCAAAGTGTTGTTTAGAACAGATAATTTTCATTTTTTTTTTATAGAAAACATAATAAATTTTGATGATAATGATAAATTATGATGCTGCTACTCAAAAATATACACTCATCTCTGGTAAATTGCTGCTGCGTATTCCAGTATTGTTGCAGTTGTGTTGTTGTTGTTGGGGAATTGTATTTAGAAACTAAAATTTTGTAGTAGTTGTTGTATGTTTAGTACGAAATTAAAACCTTAATAACATCATCACATGTTGTGTTGTTTTTCTTTTTTCTAGCAGGATATGTTTCGTGTAATTGTTGTCATGTTGTTTTTGTTGTTCATCCAAAATGTAGTCGCAGTACACAGAAAAGTTTCCGTCCGCACAAAAAATCGAATTTCAATTTGTATTTTTGCATATTGTGCTTGGATGGATTTTCTATTAATCTTATTCCATTCTTACGACGACATGACGGTTATTTTGGGGGCTTTAGTAAGGTTTTATAAACAAGGAAAATCTTTAGCATTTTAGATCCTGTTATGCTACACGTAGAGATTTTATTTTCCCGGTTTAACTCGTACTAACACTGCTCGAATATTGGAATTATGGGTGAAGTTGGCCAGTCCTCCTCTTCCTCGGAACTAATACTTTCGGTTCTAGAATGAAAATAAAAGAGGAGAGAAAACAAAATTAGAAAAAGGAAAGCAGTGGTATGTTATATAAAATATATAAGAATGTAAAGCAAAACATCAAGTGGAGATCTGGACGCATAAAAAACGAAACAATCAAACATATGAAAAGGATACAAATTTTGAAGAAAATATTATAATATTGACTAAAATATACCAATAAGAATTGAAATTTAAAATTTTATTAAATATTTTGTTTCTATTATAAAACAATACTCTTTGTTTTATTTGGAGCGGACTCTAACTCCCGGTGACACTGTTTTTAACATCAATATAGGAGCACGTTTGTAGACAGCCTAATGAAACTTAATATATTTAAAAATTGTTTTAGGATTTGGTTTTTCAATTTAAATTTTGAACACTGTTTTGAAATATTTTTTCTTTCGACTTTATTAAGTTAAGTTCTATAAAATTGATTCCATTAAAAAACTGTAGACAGACAGACGGACATGGCTCAAACGACTTAAAAAGTCATGAATCGAATTTGGTTCAAAGAAACCTGGGGTATAAAGTGGCTCCTTCTATGTGTTATACCTTTGGGTCATATCAAATGACATATACCCTCCTACCCGTAGGTTGTTACATGCAACTGTATCATTTAACACGTAGTTGTCCTAGTCTTAGGGGGAGAATTGTCCCTTTTTATCTAGAATAGGGCTAGTTCCGAAATTCTAGTCGGGCTGTAGTTGATTCTTTTTTTGAACTAGCCAAGTCCACTTTAAAAGAGATTGATATGAACTATTACAAAATTAACCATTAGAACTAGTTCTATTCTAGAAATTTTGATATATTACTCTACTAGTATTTTAAATATGGTGCGAAAGTAGATCCTTTGGAACTAGATCAGTTCAAAATTCGATAGTTTAGAACTAGTTCATTTTGGGAGTAGTTCACAATTCTATACTTTTGAACTAGTACGTTTCTCAACTAGTTAGACGATTCCCTACTGGGACGCTTCATATAAATAAATATAATTACAATTACTAAAAATTAACTTATTTTTCTATTTTACTCTGATTGAGATTGAAATCCAAAACCAATGTAGGTAATATTACTCCCAGAGGGGGAACATTGGACAAATTGGACTTGCGATTTGAAGTTGTTACTTTTAAAATTTGCTAATATGAATAGCAAACATATTATGACAATAGGACTAAAAATAGCAAGTTGTCCAAAAACAACAATTAATTAGAGTGACGATAAAAACAGACACTGCGACATCATCTCAGATAATATATTCATCAAAGAATAAAAACACCAAGTCATGGTGAAGAGGCCACTAAGAATCAAAAGCCAACAAGCTCTACAAAATAAGTATAATATAGGGAAATGACAACAACTAGTTAAATCATATAAACGTCAATGCAAAGATAACAAAATCATTTAGTTTTGTTTATAACCAAAGAGTCGAAAGAAAGCAATCACGTACGTAAATGGGGACAACAGATACGCTAAAGCACAATTTTGAAAACGGATGAATCGTCATATTAGATCCATTCATATGCCAGACGTACAGACATACTTATAAACTTATAAGCATACGATCGATATGATCCTTAATATTTCTGTTTAAAAAAATAACATTAAATGTTTTGATAATAACAGAAACAGACGATCGACATTAATTTGCCATTATTGCGTTTTAAACAAAGAAAAAAAAACATTATATTAAAAAAAGATAACGATAATGAATTCATCATTAAGAGTGCAATGACGGGGGGAGGGACAACACATTTTATAGGGCCTGTGTCGTAGATATCTTGAAATTTTATTGACTCTACTAAACCAACCTAGAGACCAATATTAGCAGTAAAAAAAAGAGCAATGAACTTGAAAAACCTGTTGATATTGTATTGTGAAATACAAAATGAAATATAAACACTGCTGCAATAATAACAATATGTATGTACAGATGTACCTTACGCATCGTACGTTATTATTTTTACATATAGAAATTAGAAAGGCATATAGCGTGAGTCTTTGTTTATTTTTCAATTTCTAGAATGTTTTTGTGTTATCACAACATTGGCCATGATAGATGAAACAGTTTTTGGCAAATTAGAAAAAATACATTAAACATTTTGCAAATATTACTAGATAACAAATGGGATGTGAAGACACAGACGGGCGCAGGCACAAAAGATCGAATAAATCTTTTCTAAGGTTACAAAAACTATAAAATTAACAACAAAAATTTAGCTTTAAAAAGTGGTCGTATTTAATTATTTTAAATATCGTCGGTATACTGCAAAAAGGTCTCCAAAAAAGTATAGGCAAATTGCGTACCTCGGAAAACATAAATAACTTAACCATTTGTTCACAAATTGTTAACAACAAATATGCGTTTTACCTACGACAAAATTTACTTTCTCTAATAATATAATAGACATTAGGGTATCTTAATAAAATAGTGGCTAAAAATACCATCCAACATTACAAATAGTGAGAAATATTACAAAAGTTTGCGATTTCGAGGCAAAAAGAGACATACAGTAAAGACGACAGTATATATCGTTGGAAAAGTCTAAGAATCTTCTTCCCAAACCCATTAAGATATCTACTCTCGGTTAAGAATTGACTAAGTTGTAAGCTCATAAGTGAGGAAAGTTCCGAAAACCGGTTTTTGAATCGTGGGTCAAGATTTTGAGGGTATTAGGAAACTTTTATATATAGGGTCATGTTTTACTCGACCAGACCTACGACATTCACTAGGTTACTCCCCAAGTTCCTACAATTTTTTCCATTTTGTCACAGTGTGTAATAGTTCAAAATAAAGTAATAGAAGTCCTAAGAATCCTTAATCGAACAGGTTATGTAATTGGTCACCTGTTTTCTATATCCTAGTACAAGAAACATCGCACATAAACAGAATGTATATACCATATCATTGTGCTGTATCATTTCTATAAAAACTTTGTACTAAAATTTTTTAAGTTTTCATTAGATCACATTAAAGCCCAATTACATTGTTATCAGCTTTCTATGCAAAAAGACTCTATATTCTGCATTTATGTTAATAATTGGAAATCCCGGTTCCTTTTTTCTGGTTTATCATAAAATCATCTTACCTATTTAACCTATTTTTCTACGACTTATTTTCGTTTACGTAAAAAAAAGCTAAAACCAATATTCTCTCAAAGCAAAAAAAAAAAAATAATCTAACTCATACACACGCACACATGATCCATGTTGAGAAGAAGTTCACATACGAGCGTATAAAAATCAACATAAAACTCGTCTATATATGTATAGGTCAACATTTTGTTGTTTTCTATTTAGGCTTGTGAAAAGTGTACACACTCTTCACCACCTCCATACATGAGCAGCGCCGCGCCTCGTCTTCGAAAACTCGTGATAATGTTTAATCACCCAAAAAAAAAAACAACAATAATAGGCAAAACATATTGCAAAAAAAACAACATTTGTTGTATTGTTGTTTTTCTTTTTTGGATTCATTTTCGAATGATTTAGAAACTTGTTTACGCTAAGTTTTTATTTTTTTTCTTCTTATTTTGATAGCATACAGACGCGGCCAACAACAACTTGTAGCACTCATAGAAGAAATAAAAACAAGTCAACAAAAAAACAATATGTGCGTGAGTTTTGTCAGGGGGCAAAGTGTGAACCCGTTAAATATGTAGGCAGGGCACGTATAAATTGGTTTATTAGTAGTAGTTAATTATAAAGCGTATTTTTCCTAAATTATGTTTTAGTCTCTATGATCGATGCATATAAAAACGGAAAGATTCCTAGTACATCGCAAAAATTTTGAAAACAAATATGTTAAAGGTTTTCTTATTGCCCAAACGACTGTGCTAAAAATTCTCGACTTTCGAAATAAGTTACTCCTTATTTATCTTCATTTGTTGTAAATATCACAACATCTAACCCATTGCAGAATCTTCCAAATGTGGCTATAAAAATATTAATATAAGCGTATTCTTGTGTTCTTACCTCGATCGACATCCATCGTCTATGATATTAGAAATGCCTTCATCAATGGTGGGCAGGTCGGTTGAAAAGCGATTGGTTGGACGCAGCACACGCAAAGTGCGACTGGATAGTTTCCAAACCAAACGCTGTTTGTAGGGCTGCTTATTTTGTCCATTGTAGTGCGACAAAATGCCCGAAACAATACTAAAACCGCAGGTGAAAACACGATCGGGAATCTAAACCGAAACAAAGGCAAGCACAAATAGGAAAATCAACACAAATTCATTTCTATTTGTTAGTTTAAAACTTACCCTCATATATTGTTGCAAAAAGAGTATATATTCAAAGACATGCTTTAGTTCGGGGCTGCCACGAGTGTATGATTCCTTAATGTGGAAATCTAAATGCAGGCATATCAATACCAAGGCTAAAGTGGATGGCGTTATTACGGTCGTCTTGACATCACACAATAGAATTTCCA
Organism: Muscina levida; assembly: GCA_964034835.1. Lineage (NCBI taxonomy): Eukaryota > Metazoa > Arthropoda > Insecta > Diptera > Muscidae > Muscina > Muscina levida. The sequence continues at coordinate 63,693,856 of OZ035880.1, read as the reverse complement.
AGCGATTCTCCAATTCTTCTAGTTTAATCAATTGCTTAAAGAACTCAAAGAACTGGCCACCGATTTCCTTGGCCAGATTACGGAACAGGGCAAAGTAAATGCGCAAATAACTGACCGATGTAATGGGAGCGTGTCCCATTTGTACGCCCAGTTTATTGGCAATAACACCAGCCATACGTTCCAAATCGCCAGCGGTACAGCCACACTGTAATGGAGATAAACAAAACAAAAAAAATTGGATCATGGGTTAGAAAGGGTGTCAATTTTCCCAGGCATATTCGCAATTGCTTACCTGTGATATTGTAACCAAATCTTCGGCGGGTATAGGCTTCAAATTCAATTGTTTGATGGCCAAATGGAATGAGGCAACACTCATGCAGGCCATATGTTTTGGCTTGACGGCCATGCGATCCAAGAAACGATCCACTAAGCTCATGGCAGAGAATAAAACGTCGGAGGGCAGCTCATACCAAATTTTAAGGCAACGTAAAACATAAGCGGAGCCATCACGACCACCAGCTGTAACTTCACGCTAAAAAGGTAGAACGAAGGAAACACATATAAAATTGAGATCAACGAAACTATAATGGTTTTTTTTAATGTGATAAAGGTAATGGAAAGATTTGGAGGAATATCTTAATTTTTATAAATTTTGTATTTTGGCCAATTTTCATATAACCATTCTTTCCATCACTTTTAGACTTTATTTTTCACAAATTCTGTTATAAACACTTACCCTTGATTCTTTAGGCAACAATAAGACGGTATGATATTTATCTTGTAATGCATCATATTCTTTAAGAGTATTGTAAAGCTCCTCAGATGTTAGCGAGATTAACTCATCTTCCAAATTATTATTATTCATCGATTTCTTCTCATTGTCCGTTAACGAAGGCTCCATGGTTTGGTCCATATGATTGTTGGCGGTAGGTGTTTGTTGTTGTTCCAGCTCAAATTTCTGATAATCCAAGCCAGCAGCACCCGGTGTTCCATACCGGCCCTCGTCAGACATCCTCATCCACTCAGTTCGCATCTCTGCAGTGTGGCTGCTGCCATTATTGGCTACAGTATTCGCAGATTCAACTGCTGCCGCCGATGCCATCGCTGATGTTGTTGGCATATCAGAGCCGGCCATCAACAACTGTCTGGCCTTAGCCGATGTTGAGGCCTGCTCCTGATCCATGCGATAGACGGTCGTTGGTACGGCTGCTGAGTTGCCTGCTCCTACTGCAACCAGGTCTTGAGGCTTCACCGTCACAGACATCGATGTGTTCTGCTGCATCAACTGCTGCTGCTCCTCCAAAACGCTGTTGTAGCCGTAAACGATGTTGAGGTTATTGGCGTAGTTGTGGTTATACAAATCCTGTTCAGAGGAGTACTGGTGGTATTGCTCTTCTCCTTGATTGTTTAGACCACTATCAGCGACGGCGTAATTGGCGGCAGCAGAGTAGCGTACAGGGACAGACATTGTGAGGGCTGGCCTAGTACCTATGTTTAGCAAATTTTACAATAGGAAAAATTTGTTGTTGGTTTTGCAGAAATTAACAAGTTTGTAATTTGTTTTCTTCTACGTTTCAAGTTCTCCCCAGTTAAAGCACAAAACTCAACAGGGAAAATATGAACAAAAAAGTTTTCTCTAGGCCGCTTAAATTTCAAAAATTTACTTTTGAAATTTTTTACTCTCAAAATTGTTTGATTTTATTTTCAGCTTTTGTGATGCAAACACCTTATAATGTATAAGATGATGAATGCGATATCAGCGAGTTTGGCGCGTGAAACTCACACTGTTAAACTCTCAATCTTTTCTTGAATCTGTTTCAAAGCTTCTCACAACAAGAACTGCGGAAAAGCTTCTAACTAAATTGCCCAAATATACCGAAAATAAAAATTTATTGTTTGCTACTTGTTTTGTACACACTGGTTAAGTGGAAGGATCAGCAAATGATGTTATATAACAACAATACCAAATCCGTGTGAATCCAAAAACCTTAGTACTATTCTCTTGCAACTTTTTGGATTCTTTTGGGGGAATGCCAAAAAATGTTCAACAATTTGCAAACAACAAACAATTATACCCTCACGAAAGAATTTTGTATATATGTATAAATATTCTTTTTGATTTATCTCAGTGTACAAAGTGTACCGCTTATGTCCCAAATATTTTTGAATTTTCTCTTCAAAATTGGTACGCTTTTTCTTTAGCTACAAAAGGCTTTGTTGTGTAGCGCTTTCGAAAAGAGTACAATTTATGGTTTATTATGCTTTTTTTGTATGAAGCGATAATAAACTCTTGCACTTTTTTGTTAGCTTTTTCAGCTTAAATGTTCTCTATGAACTTTGAATTGCTTTGGGGTATAATTCTCAATGGAATTATAAATCACGTTGTGTATGTGTAGTAGTAGTAGTAGTATAGATGAACGTCGAGTTCAAATGTACGATTCTATGTGATATGATTTGGTTTTTTCTTTGTTTTCCTTATATAACAACTTACGGTCTGTATAGGAAAAATGGGGGAGTAATAAAATAAATGATTAGTTTTCATAATGTCAAAATAATAATAACAATCAGAGGCAGAAAGTTGGGGGTGGGGTGGTCAAGTGTATGTTTAGGGGGGTGGGGGGGAAGGTGCTGCTGTAAAATAAAAATTCTCATAGAAATGATCATATAAAAAATAAAAATATTATTAGTCGTCGGTCGATTTAATAAAACGATGATTACGCGCTATGTGTGGTGAAATGAATTGAAAACCAAAAAATGATTTCAAATGAAAGAGATGATATTGTTTGATGAGATGTGTTGAATTTACTATAAATAATACAGGGTCATTAATTAAATATTCAGTGCTTAGGCGAGGCGTGATTCGTATTAATATTATCATAAGGGCAAAAGAAGACTTTACACCACCATCACATCGTCTGTACAACGGACGGACCATTTGTAATGCTTTTGTATTTTCAAGGTAATTTTTCATATCAAGGTTTATTCGCCTTTGTCACAATGAACTTAGAGTGAGTGATACAAACATATGGATATGGAAAATGTATAGTAGTGGTAATTACGACGACAACGACGCCAAAAGCAGATGAAAAATATTTAGGCAGTGTCAGAATTGTTTCAAAAAACTCATAAGTTATTTAATGACGCAAATATTTAAACAAAAAAAAAACACAATAGAAAAACTATATAGATCCAGAGTGGTGTCAGGCAGCAAAACAACAATTCATGTAGTGGTGTGTTTGCGTAGGAATTTTCAATGAATTTGTATTCTACATACTAACATGCGATTAGCACACATTTGTTATGCTATTTTTTCGTAATTAAAAATGTATACAACCGGACAGATAAATTCAATTTTTTGCACGTACAAATAGCTGTTGCATCATAGGACGACGTAGACAGACGTGTTACGTTTTATTGTAAACAATGCAATTCTTATTTGAATTGTCAAAGTTCTCAAAGTAAATGATAATAGTGCCTTTAGGTAATGAAACGTACAAATTTGTGGTGTTACTATAGCCGCAAGACGATATTGAAGAAAAGGAAAATTAGATAGAGACTAGTTTAAACGTCGATTAGGTGGCTTGGCCTATGTTGGAAACTTAAAAAATCTTCTTAAATATATTTATACAATATTTGCAGTGAACAACTCATTGTAACTAGAAATAGCGTAATTCATGTGAATTTAGAACAAGTTTTATACCACCTTTGAACCGCAGACTTTTGTGATTGGGAATTTCAAAGGTTTGTAAATGTTTAGTTGCAGTATTGTCTATTTTAGGATTTGTGTGATTTTGGTCACAAAAATCTATTACTAAGTGTGGATTCCAGTAGTCAGACTGTCCTATATTTGTTTAAAATTTCCAATTTCCTGGTTCAAATTCAAAGCTGTTTTGTTAAAAAAAAGCTTCCCTAATATGTAGTTAAACAGCTTTTATTATTCATACTTGTATGTCCAAACATTAGAAAACAAACTGTTAGAAAACATCATCATTATTTATATATATGCATCAATAATTTGAACTAGTTCCTATCGAGCATATTGTTCTAAAAATACTTGCAAGGTTTTAAGATATCGTTTGCCATTATGCCTCTAGATAAAACTAAACAGTAGCAAATAGTCGGCGTATAACATAAATATCGTTGCCGAAAACAATAAAACAGAAAACAATTAACCAAACACAAAAAAAAAACATAACAATTATTAACACTCCAAAAGTGACAGCCGGCTAAAGGCTAACGGAAAGGGGGCCAGGCGGGGCATTCGCAACTGATGACATGCCAGGCATACATCCTCATGCCCCTCCTCTTGCTATTACATGACAGTGATGTATCGATAGATAAACAAACAATTTTTATCTAAACACAAAAAGATAAAAGAAACACGCTTAAGCGGTTTGTAAAAAAAAAACAACAACAAATCATATGCAAACAAGGTATTCAACAATACAGCCACTATGTTTAGATAACAATCGAACAGATTGTTAAACAGTGAAGAGGAGGATGAGGTATACGATTTGTTACAAAAATTCAATTTACATGAAACGAGAAATGGAACGCATAACTCAGTAAAACAAAAAACTGGAGTAGAAAAAAAGCGAATGCATTGCTTTAAGGAAACTCCTAAATAATACAATAAAATATGCACAAAACAAAACGTTGAAATATCAAACACAATGCAATGTGATTTTCAGCACGTACGTCTTGGCGATACGAAACCAAAACCAGAAACTCATCACTTAAAACGCTTACGCTGATGTGTATGCATAACAAACGGCAGGCAGGCAAGGAGAATCAAAATATCAAGGGAGCCAAGAAAAGAACCCCAACATCTGGCTGGAGTGAGTGAGTTGCGATGCGTGTGTGCACGGAAGCACGCACTACTGATGGTTGATTGCCTTGTGTTTAACGCTGCTGCTGTCGCTGGTGGTGGTATTGTTGCTGCTGCATAAACAAGTTGCCACCATAATAACAACAGCATCGCCCCAATGCAAGCAAGGCATCCAATTGCAATTGCAATGAAACAAAAGCATCACTGTACTGCACACACACACACACATACAACGAGTGTGAACAATTAAACATTAAACAATCTTGTTGCAGCGCCCAAACACTGATCATTTCCCCCTCATTTCGTCTTTGCATAGTCTTTATGTTTTAGTGCAGCAGTGCGCAGTGAGATTACACGATTTTGTTGCTTAACAATTTTCATGCGTTTTGTTTTCCTCTTTGTAATCAAATTTGAAATACTACTCTCCTCTAGGTCTACTTTCAATTTGTTTGTAGTGCAATTTAGCTCAACTTATTTTGTATTTGTATATTTTATGAAATGAAGTGTATTATTATTTAGGTCGCCATATAACGATTGAAGCGCTGCGTTTTTATAGGAAGTGAGAGAAAACGTATTAGGTCTGTTTAGAGTTATTTTTGTTATGTGAAATGTACAAAGAATTTGTTAAAAATAAGTATTTTATTGTATTGTTTATACAACACATATCGCTAAGATAAATGCATTTCATGTTTTCAATTGACTCCAAAAAGCTCTCAATCAGAGTGTATAAAAGCTATTGATATGATTTTTTTACACCATATCAAGTATGATATAATAAACAATTCTACAGTATTATCTCAAAAATCATGTTTTTTTGAATTATGTTGGTCTAGCACCAAATGAGCATATATGGAAGCAATAAAAAAGTGATTCCCTAAGAATTACATCCCCTTATTTATTGGTGGGTTATTGAACAAAATTATAAAATTCAAATAATATTGAATGGAATCGTAACAGACTTCCGAAAATTCAACCGCTAAGAAATTTTTATTCTCAAATTCAGTTCCACATAAGACTCTATGGACAAAGTTGAATGCAAATGTTGTGCCCTATCCTACGCTCAATGCGTATCTAACATTTGACATCTCTGTCTGATCTTATTGAAAAAGAAACAAATTCTGTATTGTATAAATTACAATCCAGTAGGCATTTCTATAGCCCTGGCCTGTATTTCAACCTCTCGCAACGCCAATGTCTCCCTGACATTGCATTTTTCCTACAACGAACTGATCGTCGTTACCATTGTTATTGAAATTCAAAATGTACTATCCACTACTATTATCATGTTATTGCGTTGTTGTTTCCATTGACATATGTCACTCGTGTGCTCCTCCCAAAACTCGCTCGTGTTCACCACATATTGTCATTTGAATAAATATTTATAATACAGCGAAAACTTTTGAATATTTTGAAATAATAACAAAAAAAAAACGGCAAAATTTAAGAAAAATAAAAAACAATAACAATATCGCACCGTCATGCCAAAAACTAAATGGATTTGCGTCGTCGTCGTCGTCGTCGTTGTCTGTACATTAAGTATTTTCAATTTTAAACTTTTTTCTATACATACAAAAACGTTTGTTTTACTATGTATTTGTTTGGCGTTATCACTACAGCAGGCCCAGCATAACAAAGCAAATAAAAGGCAACACCACAAGCTTATTGATAGACAATTTGGGATACACATACTACCGCCACCAACAGCAAAAGAGACGGTGTGTGTAGCTGTCTAAACAGTAAACACTATGGGGTTTCATCGGCTGAAAGTCTCTGCGCGACCAATAATAGAGAAGTTAGGTACATCTGTACTTAAGAATTTTGTTAGTTTTCGAGTTTCTTTTTATTTGTAGATCGCAAGTACAGTTAATTTTGATTACAACATAGTTATCCAGACTGCTCAGCCTTTGCCATATGGAGTTCTATGAAATCATTTATATTTTAAATAAAGCAACTCTTGATCTTGATGATACTGTTAATGAATATTTAATGACATTAGAATTAACTCAATAATTACCAAGATCACCGAGTGTACGAAATCATAGTAGCTTGTAAAGTCTAGGCTAAATACCTAAGTTTTTTTTAAATTGTCAACAAACTGGTTTGGTGGGAGGTTGACCTTCTTCATTGGCCGACTATGACCGTCGGCGGTCAATATCACCATTGTGACTACATGGGATTTTTGTTCAAGCGGGTTGTTTAATCATCACAACGCAGTACAAAATTGAAATGACATCGATGGAAACGGAAATAGATTATGACTTCTTGCCGCAGTAACATTTCATCAGGGGGTTAACTCATCAAGTTATCTAGCCACTACAAAAAACGGTTACACAGCTAATTCGAAATTCTATTTTTAAAAATGATTCAGTCTAAATTTAGAAAATATGTATTCATTTAATGCGTAGATTACGCATCTAAAGATTACAATGAAAAGACCATTTGGTGGCTAACTGGTTGTGAGGAAGAAAAACAAACAAATAAATAACAATATCTTATTTGAAAATTGACGTAGATTGCCATTATCTAATCCATAATAATTTAAATTATTGTTGTTTTGCTTCCGAGTTGGTTACGTAACAGGTTCTTTAATTAAGAAAAAACATACGTATATTTATGATGTTATATAAAAGAAAGGAAGCAAATGTTCAAAATTTGTTGAATCCGTATTCAATAGTGCTTTTTCGAGCTTAAGCTATTTTTTTTTAGAACTGATTCGAAGCAATGTCTTTTAATTTGTAATCCAAATTTACAATTTCAAGGAACCTAAAAAAAGTTCAACAGTTTTTCTATATCTGTTGCTTGTTTGTATGGTAGCAGAAGCATTGATAGCTTGGAATTGTTGCTATTGAATTCCCACTGCTGAAGCCTATTTAACCATTAATTGAAGGACTATTTTGAACTATTTTAATTTTTGGAATAATGTAAAATTAAACTAACTCACTTTACATACCATGTATGAGATATGAGATATGTTGCATTCGTTAGAGTCGAATTAAAAAATGTTGCTGCTTATCATTAACTTTCAGCCAATACTCATGTGATCGACTTGCTTTAAGAACGTCAACTCATTATCGTAAAAACGTTTACGTTGTAATTTTTTACAGAAATGCGTAGTGCTATCAAGGCCAATGCATTCATTAAACAAGTGGTTTAAAAAAATGTGTCACTCAGAGTATCTTCAAAATTACTCATAGTTATAGCCAATATATATAGCTGCAAGCAATTGTATTGTGGGTTAATTATGCAAATTTATGTTTTAAATGAAAACAAAGTGAATCATTTCCCCTTCAAAACAAAAAACGATATAATTTTCTACAACTAAATCTGATCATAGTTCAAATGAAGAACTAATACGTATGTATGAATTTTTCTTTGTTAAATTTTGTTGTTTATTTGTTTTAAACTTTTGTTTAAAATTCTCCAAGTAGCTGTGCATTTGGATTTATTGTGGCTACGGTAGTGATGGTAGCGACCTCGGTCTTTTTTTTTGTGGGGGTTTTAAAAGTTTTTTGACTCCTTAAACTTGAATTTTAAACTTCCATGTTTTGTTGGCTTGAATGACGAACACAATTTCGTTGTATAAATAATGCATTGTTGTTAATCGTTGTTTGCTGTCAATATTGGCTAAATATATATTGTTGTTATTGAACTTTATTTACGTTCGTAACTTCTGTTGCTGTTTTAACTGGCTAATTTTTTGAAATTTTAATTATTTTTACTTATATTATTCATTCTCCTCGTTTCGCATACGTGCATAACAATAACAACTCATAAAATTGTACTGAAGCTCAAAGAAACTTGTATACGATTGCAAGTTTATGTGTGTGAAACCTTGAGTTCACGTGTTCAAAACAACATAACAAACTTTAGCTGCGCGTTCATTAAAATTTAAGGAAGTTTTTATACTTGAATCATAAGTTAATTTATAACAACAAATCTTAAACAATTAACTACAAACACACACACACGCAGCTGTTTTAAATATAGCATATTAAAAAAGATTTCAAATTCAGTCATCGTCAAAGAATGTATTTTGGATTTATTTAAATATCTCATAAATATTAAAGTCGAGTTAAAATATTGTTTACAAATGAAATTCCCAAATCACTGAAAAGTTTTTAAAACAGCCTAATAAAAGTTAGTCGGTTTTGGCTAAATATTTCTATTTGTTTTTATTTAAAAAGTTGACATCAAAACTAAATGACTTGGCTAAAACAAAATTTCTCTTTTTTAGCCATGTTTGTCAAAAAATAAAACAAAACTTGACATGGTAGACAATGGACGTTTATTACGCAAATATGCGCATACGTATGTACAATATTTACTATTTTTGGATTAAGCTTGTTGTTGTACAACAACCAACAAAAATAAATAAATAAATTATTGTGAAAAGATGTTGGTTGTTAAACCATTTAGGGAAGACATTCGTTAAAGCCATTGAGGTTACGCTATTAAGTTGCGTTTAATGCAGTTCCGATGTTGGTTAGAAATAAACAAATAAAAAATTGAAATCTATTAAAACAAAACACAAAATTAAACTCCTTTAACATTGAGAAAATCTCAAAAATAAAAGAAATGCTCATATATCTAATAACAAACAATGGCGTAATAACCATAATAATAAATATAAAAATTCAGATTTGAATTTTCTTCTTTGTTTTACACGTACGCTACATACCAACTTTATAGGCATCCCCAAACAATAAAGTTGTTTGTTGGTCGCATTAAACCAAGCTGGTTGCAAGAAGCAACAACAACAAAAACGAAAGTGACTGGAATGGTGAGCTGTGACTCAGACGGTCGCATCACATTAAGTAATGTTTTGGTGAAGCCTCTTTGAAAAGATATGAAAAATGATGGTGAGAGTTAGTTGGTTTATTTCTTTGACTAATATTGGCAAATACGTATTTAACAAACACTTGTGTAAAGTCGTTTTCTAATAACTCAGTCGTTTTAACGTATTAGCAGGTAACTGCATTTTTACCACTATTTGCTAATATATGACTCTTCCATGGTAAACTATGAAGGTCATCGGTAATAGAACACTGTAATTATACTATACTTAGCAATAACGTTCAATATCAGCATTGTCGCTTATCAAAAATATATAAATTGTTTTTTCTGGTTTTGCGATTGGTCATATGATTCACTATGTCTTAGTATAAATAAACCTTTAGTCGTCGTCATTTAGACTTTGGAGCTATGTTTAGAAAAAAAAAACTACCAGCAACAATACTACGCAGACAATTGGGGTTATTTATTAAAAAATATCCACAGGATGTTTGTAGTCAGCAGTTGTGTGTGTGTTTAGTATTGCAATGGCTTCTCTTCCTTCTCTCTTCTAATGTTATATCCTACCCCAATTGTTTTTTATACATTATGTCGTATTTTCCCCGTTTCCCCAATACATATAAAGTTAATTATGACCAGACATCCTGTAACGAAATCTGCCTTACAAAACCACTGACTGTTAAGCGCCCTTAAAAAGTAAGGATAAAGTCTGCTATGTAGCTTAGGTAGCATGAGCTACAATGTCACATATTACGACCGCAGAGTGAAAGAAAAACTCCCCTGAACAAAGTAAATGTCAGTTTAAAATAAACGCCAGAAAACGGCACAAAGTAATAACAATGAATTCATGGAATGGTGTATGAAAAGGAAAAGTACGATAAAAATAAAAGAATCACCGCCGCCGCCATCAGGCAGTAAATAGGCGCATGGCAAGTAATAAGTCATGGTTGAACACGGAGGGTGTCAAATACATAGACGGAGACAAAAATAAACAATAACTGGCAGACTGAGAGAAAATGTCGAATGTTACAAGGAAATGCAGCAAACTCAAGGATAAACCATTTTTAGAATAGCTAAAAATAGCCAGACGCCAATAGAGCCGAGATTAACACAGAAACATCCTCACTAAATTACGAATACAACTTCCAGTCTTCTGTTTACACAGCATTCTAGCATCAGTCTTATCTTAGGTTGGTATCTGTGTTTTAAATACACTTCCTTCCAATTTGTTCATCGTTGCTATTGTTAGTTCAATGACTTTATAGTGTATGCGACGATACTATTGCAATAAATAAAATGCATATGATTCTAGAAATTAAAGCCCACACTGATAGGGTCTTATCAGCGCCAAAGAAATTCTGACACAACACACAAAACAAAGGCAAACGAAACGAAAATAACTATTTGCAAATTAAATACAATTTTCACATTATAAAATAATTTATTGATGAGTTAGAAGAAATTGCCAATAAAATGACTCCGTCACGTGAGGTAATGCAAACGAAATGATAAATTGTTCATAGTCCAACAATACAATATGTCTGGCAACAAAGAAAGTACGGTATCAATTAGTAGTCGAAAACTGATAAGTTTACTTACAGCTAGTACTTTTATACCCTTACGTTTAAAAGTATTAATTGTACATTGACATTTAAGCAAAAACCCCTCTGTGTTTTTAATGAGATTAGAACAGACATAAGGAGAGGTTTTAAATTACATTAAGTAAAGGAATGCCTGACTTTTATACAGCAAACACTGTACCTAAGATGTCACAGGGCCCCACACACTGACTTAACAGTGTCATATGGTGGCGGTGTATAATAACAGCTGCTTTGTATATTAAAGTGTCAGTATTTTGAGCCAGGTGTTGAGTGCAGCATTAATGGTAATTTTTCATTTGAAACAAACTTTTTTTTTAGAATTTGCTTCAACATTAACAAATTGTTATGACGCATATTATATGTATTATGTTGGCACGAGTGCTTCCACTTTCCTGCTGTGCTACATTTTGCCAATGAGTTTGCTTCCAATTATTTCATATAACTATATTTGCTGCTGCTGGACAAAGGAAAGCTGGTTGGGTTACCATAACATCCAATAAAACCAAATCAACGTTGATTTAAATCTTGTTGGTTTAAGTGATGATTATAACATTGAAACGTACTGAAAAAAGGGGTTGTTGTCACATCATGGTGTACAGATTTCTATGTGGAGGTGAAGAAAGACTACCATGCGATAACATTATGTCATTTTCTACAAAAGCTGCGGTAAAAAGCCAAAATGGGGGTTGTTTAAACACAAAAATAATTCAAATATTTATAACAAAAAAAAGCTCACGGTAGTCGAGTACTTTTTTCAAAGGTGTTGAATTCATATCTCCCTAGGTTATTGTTCTACAAAGTGGGTATGGAAAAATACCAATCAAGTTGTATGGGGTGGCAAAATACCTATCTGATGATGATATCATGAACATTGCAAATAACTTAGTATGTGCTAACATGTAAAACACCAGTGGTTTTGTATTCAAATGCATGTGTGTCTATGGCAGTAAATTATGAAGGGATGACCACATCTAAAATTAAAATAAATCGCAGAATTGTATTGAAGTTAAGTTCATTACAAGCCAAAAGAAGTATGTGTACTTACTGAATTTCAGCTTGATTACCATGATTACCTTATCTTTTCCTTGGCTTTTTTAAGCTAATAACAAAAGTTACCTTCTTTCGATAAGTTGAACATAAATATGAAACCTTTGTTTTTGCACTAGGAATGGCAGCGAAATGAGGCATAAAGAAGATACCCATCAGCTTAAATAATAGTAGTATTCAATTAGTTTCAAATTTTCATTTGACGTTCAAAAACGCACAGTGTGATATTCAGCAATTTTCTGGATAGATAACAAATTTAAAACTTTTCCAGAAACTGATCCGTGATCAACATCTCTTACTCAGATACGTCATACTACGTATAAGCCATGACTTTATGAGTAAAACATCTTAAGAATCTAAGCAGCACAGTGAACAATAGATTCCAAGTAATCTACAAGATCTTATAGGTATTAAACTTATACACATCTGGTAACGAAACCACCCATTGTTTGGTGTAAAGAAAATGTTCCACCCAAGCGCAGGGTTGAATAAAAGATGTTGGATGTAATTAAACCAATCTCAATGAAAGCAGGAAAGAGGTGATTGCCTTAATGACTTCAACAGCAATTGAATGTTGTGTCGGCACAATGGTGGGTTATAGGGAGAAAATATAACTACCAGAAATATTAAATACATTTTGTTAATGTTGTAAATCTGTTGACGCAATGTAATAAACTCACTCGCATCACAAAGGGAATATATGAAAAATTCAACAGAACCCCTTAAACATCAACAATAGCAGCAACAAAAGAAGTCAAATAAAACCTCAACACAAAAATTACCAAAGAAAGTCTGTAACAGCTGAACGATATGAAAGATACAAAATAAAATACAAATTGTGGAGAGCGAGAGAGAGAGCACAATGAAGGAAAAGTCAACGGATCCCGCCATTTACAGCAACACCTGTAAATAGCATATGACGAACCGATTGTTGTTGTTGATGTTGTATGGCAAAAACAAAGTAACAAGAAAAAGAAAAAAATATTTATGGGAAATTGTTCAGAAAGAAAAAAACAAACAAACAACAAAACGTAAAGTAATCGAAGAGAAACTCAAGTGAACATTTTAGTTTTACGAAAACGGGAAAACTTCTGCTCAAGCAAATGTTAACACAACACAACAGCAGCCGTAACAGCGTCCGTGTAACGGTACAACTATTAAATTTACGACCGTATAGAGGAAGAATATAACACCAAAGTAAAATACAAACAAAAACATAACAATAACAACTAAACAAACATAAAGCCCAGTTTCTTCCATTTTATGCCTAAATGGAAGTATCTTATGGCTAATATTTTGTAGCTTGGCAACACCTACACCATACATAAGTATAATGTGTAAAAATTCAAATTTCTAAGGTTTTGTCAAGGCAATTGGAATGCGATGCAGGGAGAGGGAGGAGGAAGAGAGAGTTATTGAAATTGTGTACAGTGTTTTGAGGTTACGTGCGAAGGTTAAATAGAAACTCAATTACACACGCCAATGTCTGTAGTTGTAAGTTTGAGGAAGAGCTTAAAAACAAACCAAGAGCGATATGTGTATTGTAACTAATTATTGCTGCTTATAATGCACAAACATGTAGTCGCAGCCAATAAAATAAATAATTAACGACAATGTCGTTAAACAAATACTGCACAACAAATTAAAAGATGACCTAGAAAAATAGCAATGAAATTAAATTGTTGTCCAAAGATGTCTATCTATAATTCATAACAAACATATAATTTATAGATTTATATAACCACATAGTACTCAATAATAATTCCAAAGTGAAAAATATATTTTCCTAATATTTGTTTTTTTTTCACAATCTTTCTGACGTTTATTTTTCTATAATAAGAAAAACAAAGGCGAAATATTAAAAAAATTGTCTGACGCAATTCTAGAAAACCTGCTTGCTGCTGATGATGATGATGTTGGTGATGATCAAGATGGTGGTAGTGCTGATAGAGGTACTCTGCAGTAGTGTTTGTAGTACTCTAGTGTGTATGCATTTATTTCGCTGTGTGCATGTTGTTAGTGTGACACACACACACACCGTATACTGTAATAAAGGCCATATAATTGTGAAATAGTAAAGGAGAACGGGTGAGTGGGGAAAACAAAATATTCTCCCATGGAATGGAATGAAATCTGGCGTACTAACACTTTGCCAAAGTTTAGGAACGTTAACTGTTTCTTCAAACAGCAAATTTAACGAAAATCCCTACAATATGTAAACAAAGGCAAAAACTACTTATATTTGTGAAATTGTTAATGCTATAAATTAATATTTTAGCACAATAAAAATGAAAAAAAGCAACAAAAAAAACTAAGGGAGAAACGCAATGACGAATGAAACACGGGTATTTCATGGTATTGGGACATAACAAAGAGATTTCATTTGTGCCAGAGTTACCAGGCAAATTATTTCTTATTGGTAATTTGTATTTCAGTGCCAGTGGTTAATCTTTGTTATCTCAAGAAATCTATGCTGTTTTAAAAATATACATTCTGAAAACCAGAATACGGCATGCAGTAATCCAAAAACTTTTTACAAATAATTTAAATACATATTGCATTAATGCAGAATAAACGAATTTAAACCTTTGAAACTGTTCTAATAAGCCCTCATGAATTGTTGGTAATTGTTTATTTATACAGCTTAAATTTAAGCATTATAAAAGGAACTTGCATTATGTACGGTTGAGGAAAACCCAAAGGTAAGGAAGAAGAAAATTAAAAAAAAACATTTCTGTAATAGAGCTGCATACCATTTTACCAAAATTATCAATATAAGTCGATCAGATTTTTTATCTGATAAAATTCAGGTACTTTGCTAACAGTTCCGCCATTCAGGTGTTGAAAACATAAATAATCTAATTCCAGCCTAAAGAACTACAAAAGGATTTAATGGGGATAATGTTAATTAACAAAAACAAGGTGCAAACACGGACTAGTTTATATATGTACATCGTAATTGGTAATTATAATAATTTACGTAAGCTTTGCTTTGTTGGTAATTATAATAATTTACGTAAGCTTTGCTTTGTTGGAAAGCTTTTTTGTAGGATTCCCTAACTATATATAATTTCCCGATCCATCTTCAGATATTTGATATATCTATATACATATATATGTTCTTAATTTGATCGGTGATATCTCCTAAACTGTGACTTTGCCGGAAAAACAACACTATTATGTTTAAAACACCAAGTTTATGTGAGCTTCAAACTTTATTTCATTTTGACAAGTGTCATATACTAGACTGAAGCCAATTCAATATTCTGAATTTCGTAAGTTTAATGCTTCTTTATTAAACTATTATCTTAGCATTACTAATATTTGTTGCAAAATATGTAGATTGTGTAATAAAAGGCACTATAGCATTTTAAGTTATAGTTTCAATAAGCACAACAGCAGCTTTTGCATTAATTTCATTGACAATCTGGCACCACTAGTATCTGAAAGTTTCTTGCTTAGTACAAGGCACACAACTTAACCACTATATGACAAATATATTTCCAACAAACTCCAAAAACTCACTTAATATTTCATCATCTTTTTTGAAACTTCAGAATAAACTTTCTTAAACTGTAGTGTTTATTTATTTCTTATTTCTTTTACACAATAAAAATAAAACCATATACAGTCTGCAACAATTTGGAATTGAAACCTGCTTTAACATTGACAAACTCACTCACTTACTATGGAAATGTCAAAATTAGTCAAAATAAAGAAAGAGAAAATCCACAGCAGTGACGGAAATCGTGAAGCACAAAAACAACCTATACTAAAGCAAACACCCCCTTTATCAAATACATACAAAAGCCTTTGTTTGATATTTAAGTTATATATTTTACTTGAAACGAAAACTTTGAGGGCTTAGAAAACTTTTTTTTTTCACTTGTAGAAAGAAAACAATTTTATTATACTATAAGAGGGATAATCATTATAAAACATTTCTTACATTGTGACAGCCATTTTTAGAACGCGGGGATAAAGTTGTCTGATTTATTGCACTTTTATTGATCGGGGGTTTGGTTGGTTTAATTTGCGTTTATCAAAACTGTGCCATTGGTAATCAGTTTTTTTGTTACTTCTTTTTGTTAGATGTGTGTGAATGTGTGATAGGTTCGATGAGTACAAAGTGTCTTATTAGTCTAGTAGATTTTTTAACTAATTTGTACTTGTTTTTTTATTTGTAAAAAAAAGGACTTATTTTAAATTTATTTATTAATTTAAACAAATTATTTAATTAATTTGTAATTATCACAAATGTTACGCAAAAAAATGCAATTTCTTTTCGAAATTATGATGATTAATGTTTATTTCAGTTGCTTTTTATAGGAAGCGACTTTGAAACAAAATTTTTGTTAAAAATTTGTTTCAAATATTCATGGTTTAGGCTGTTTATGTTCCTCTGGCAAAGCGAAATCGATTTTTTCAAAACTTTTGTCTTATGATAACATTTGTCAAGTGTTTTGTTGCTCTTTTGGGAGAAATTTACAAAAGTAACATTTCAAAAAGTTCACTTATTTTTCACACACACATAAAATTCGACACACAAAAACTTTTAGTAATTTCTGTTTTTTTGTATTATATTTATTGATGTTGATTTTTTTTCTTGATTTAATTAAGGTTGCGTTTTGCTTCAATATATTTTTTTCTCTTGCAAATTCTTTAGTGCGTTGCTTTCTCAATTGTTGTTAAACAGAAACTAAACTGTATTCCAGAGCCAGTTCAAAATCTATGCTACACACATAAACCGTTGTTGTGGTCCTATGTGTGTGTACGTGTTAATGTGTTGTTTTCTGATTCTCCTTCGACTATATGAAATTTGACTGACCATGAGGGAACGATTTGGAAATGAAACACCAGCTGTATGTATATGAGCAGCAGCTGTGCGATTGTGTCTGAGAGATACAGTGTTACCAGGCAGTTTTGTAATTTGACCAATATATCAGAGCTGTAAACAAATCATTCTTTCCTAATTTATTCGCGAATCATTCGTGCAATAAATTGCAAAATTTTGAATTAATTCTTTTCACCAAAAAATAATTAAATTAAATTTGAATCAATTGAGTGAAAATGAATTGCAATCCATTTCCAACTCAAATGAAGTAGGCAAAATTAATTGCAATTCTTTTTTCCACTTCAAATGAATTAGACAAAATGTATTGCAATTCCTTTTTCTAATTCAAATGAATTTGGCAATGAAATAAATTTGAAAAATTAATTGCAATTCATTTTTCTAAATCATTTGAATTAGATATAATAACTGCAATTTGCCTAAGTCTTTGAATTGGATATGAATTGCAATTCATTTTCACTCAACTCATTTGAATTAATTCGAATTTCATTCATTTCTTTTTTTTTTGGTGAAAAGAAATAATTTGAAATTTAGGTAATTCGTAATGAATTGAAATAAAAAAAATGATTCATTTATAGCTCCGCCACATATAAGCATAACTGCTAGGCCAAAATACCTTGATGAGCTATTTTGTTTTTAAAAAGCTAACAAAAAATGCGTCGATTTTCCAAATACTAGATTTGCTCCAAGAATTTTTTTTTATTATAAATCTATTAAAAAAACTTAAATTTATTATATGATAGCCTACTAAATTTAAACTTCCAATTCGAATTAAAATAAAAAAATTCATATTGATATTCCTAATGATCTGGCAACATTGTCCAGGTGTATCAAAATGTATAGGTGAAACTTATCGGCAACGAAACAAAGATGGCTTCCTCTTCGAACAGTGTTGCCATGAACGCAACAATTTTAAGTGCTAATAAGAATTTTAAATATGGAAATCAATTACCAGCCTATATTCCATACATATTAAATTTAACTATATTTATTACATTTCTTCTTCACCGAATTTTGTAAAAACTCTTAACTTTTGGCAACACTGCCCTGGTACTTTGACTGTTCCATTGTTATCACTTTGTTTCTTTAACAATAGCTGAATAACTGTATGCATATAGGCATAGCTATGGATTACAGATGTATGCGTTGATGTCACTGTAGTCTTCTTTCTATTTAGTTCACACCAACATTATGTTAATTTTATTGTCATGTTTATATTGTTTGTTTTTCTGTATAGGTGTCTGTCTGATTTGACTTATTTGCGATTATCGAAAAGGAACAGTGCAAAATGAAACATGTTTTGTTTTTCATCGCTTTCTATTTTGTTGTTTATTTTTATATTTATGTACATTTTGTTCAGAGTTAATATAGATTTTTTTTATTTCGATTTAAAAACTTTGTACTGTCAGAAGAAAAGTACAACAAAGCAATTGTATGTTGGAAAGGAAGTGTATTAGTTCACAACAGGGTTGCAAATGTTAATCATTATTCTACATACAAACACCTGCACAAAACTTGATTTTGAAAACAAACTAATATTGGCAATAATTCAGATGAACCTTGGATGTTGGGCATACCCTTAAAAACTTAATATGACATCATTATCAAATATTTTTAATAATATCCGCCATACATTTAAAATGATATTAATTTAACAAAATGCGAACTACCTATTTACTTAATTATCAACAAAAACAATGTAAAAACCATAAATAATAGTGTATTGTAATGATTAGTAAGTTATGATAGATTCAGTATTAGATAGTACCATAAAATGAAAATGAATACTACAGTGGGTTAAGAGTTTTGTCTACAATTTTAGAATTTACCTATATACGTTACTTTACTAGTTAAAAAGCACTTAATCATAATACTGTCAAAAGAAAACAAGAACATTTTAAATACACACATACTGAGCATTTTAAGAATTTTAGTAACATGTTAAATAATTATTCGCAAAATGACATAATACAACAAACTTATTTAAAAAGAACTCTTTCTAATCTAAACAAAACCACCAATCTTTGCCAAAATACAACAAGTAGCAGCGACTATATTTATGATTGTATACTTAAACAAAAAAGTTCAATATATCTTAAAAGCAACCTTGACGAGATAAACAAATCTATTAGCAACATAGCCAGCCAAACAACGAAAAGAAAGTTAATGTCAAGTTCAAGATTAATTTGAACAAATTTCCTGTAGCATTTTTAAATGGATTTATTTTAATAACCAATAAATGAGTATCAACATGACATAAAGCGATCTGGGGGTTCCATAATTATTTTGATATTTTAAATACTATATACCTACTATTCATTATGCAAGTTTATAAACAAACAACAAAAATTTAAGCAAAAATTAACACAAATTGTAAACATCATAAGATGCGAATGAGATTAAAAAACAAAAGACGATACAAAAGTTGGCAAATAACATAAGTACACAGAAACATTTTAAATATTCAAAATATAATAAAAGTAATTTTTAAATATTTTTGCATTGACCTTCACAAGATGTAGCAAAACAAGAATACTTTACGTCTCTATATTAAAACAAAACTCACAAGCATTACGTTTTGAATATGGTATGTAGTAAAGGTGTATAGGTATGTAGTATATAGTATTCAGAACTTAATACAAAGCAACAAAACGAAATAGCACTTAATAACAAGTTCTGAGATTTTAAAGCAAACTCAAACAAATCAGCTGAGGGGTAAATGCTTTTTGTTATTTTCACAATTATTTGTATTATTGCCTTCTTCAGCTGCATATGTACGGGATACATGGCACGTATATGAAACCAAAAAGAATTGCTATTAGCCGAGGGTATAACAACAACGACAACAAAATAATAGAAAAAATAACAGCTGTTTATCGTCATACAACCAACCAATCACATAGTCCAGATGATGTCAATAAGAATCAATGGAACGGCGGAAGGTATTGGAGAACATGATAATGACTGCAGTTTAGCATGTATAATGCGCTATGTCTGAGCTATCGAGCACTCAACTGTTATCTAAATTGATTTTGAAATACAATTAACCTTTAGCTTAATGCAGCAGTTTTTCTCTGTCGTAACTTTTAGTAGACATGGCACAAACGAAGTTCTTCAGCAGATATGACGTTACAGCAGATATGACGTATCTTATCTTAGGCGTTTATATAGTTAATTTGAATAAAAAGGTAAACGTATATTTTATTTCCAATTGGCAAAGTAAACGTACTTTTGTACCCATTTTAGGCTACTACATACAATTTTTTTTTAAATTAATTAAATTTGGCTACTGCTACAATTGTAGTACTCTTATTACTCTAACTTTTGTCGAAAGTTTTCCTCCTTTGACAAAAGATGTGTTTCGAATTGTTGCTTTTTTCCTAGCAATATTTTTTTATTTTAAAAAGCAAATATTAGAGCTATCAATAGTACTTTTGATTTTAAAACTAACATTGATAAAATGTATTAGGAAATTGTTAAAAAAAAAACCATCTGAAATTAATAATATTTTTTAACTGTAAAAACCCTTTAAGCGCTATGGACTTACGGGCGACGAATGGAAAAAATTACATATGTAAAATGTTTATGCAATTACATGTACATGACTTTTAGATCCTTTCCCAAAAAAAGTAACTGTAAAATATCTAAAATATTTGACTGTAACTAAGTGTGTTAATGGAAAGGACTTTCCATAAGCTTTCCAAAGATGACCATTTTGCTTCGATCGGAGAAGTGTTACATAAGTCAAAATATTGGTACAAAACAAAAATGTTTTGTTAATTGTGAAAGTTTCAAAAATTAGCTGTCTAATGTTTTTGGACCAAGACGAAGAAAATTACATATTTTTATAATTTCACAATCTGTCCCATAATCCGCACTTCAGTCCATCGGGTTTACTCTTGTTAGTTATTACTGAATGACATGTATTTAAACAAGCTCTATGTTCACAAATTATAAAGTGAGGCAATCAAATATAAGGATTTTATTAACGAAATTTAATAATTTCTTACTACAAATGTGTTAATTTGATAAAAGATTTTTGCTTCTCTTGATAAAAAATCAAAGTCTAGTGACGCCTCGATTGAGCGTGATTCAATTAACAAGCAAATTCGATCATCCGGAATAGAAAGGCTTTTTTTATTTTCTTTGATTTTAATTTTTTTATCGTTTTACCGTGACGCCTCTATCATCTAGGAATATAAGCATAATTTTTGATTAATATTGAAAATTAAAAACACAATTGCTGTAAATATTTATAATATCATATATTTACAACAATATTAACTTATTAATTAAAAAAAAAACTACCCAAAATTGTTACTCAATTCACCAGAAAAATCGATTATTTAGAATGCTTCAGGTCCCGACCATTCTGGATAATCGAGGTCTCACTGTATTTTTCAGCTAACGATTTATGAAAATTCCAAGTCATGCCTATGGCGAAATTATTAGATTAGCATGTTATTTTATTTTCTTCTATTAGCGATGTCATCAGGAAAAAAGCAACAGTGGAAAGGTCCAAAAGGTTATCCCATATGTTCTAGTGGCAAAATTCAAACAAATCCATCACAAAATCGATGCATATTCTCCTTCTGGACCTTTCCCGGCAGCTGCCAAAGTAAACGGAATTTTCCATCATGCCAAACACACCATCAAATTTATTTGACAAATAGATTTCGCAACTCCAAAATATCAATGAGAAAATACATACGAAATACAACTCAGTATGTGTGGTGAAAATGACGTAAATACGCAATTTATGGTGAAATTTCCACCTACATATCTATATTGTCCACGATACAGAAATTTCTCCAATTGGAAATTTCTGGAAAAACACCACATGAATCACATTATTCACTCACAAATGCGGCTTTCATCTTCATAACTTAACGGAGGTTCATATTTCATTGATACCTTGTTGCTAAGGTACCGTTTGACACTTGGAACTCATTCACTGATATTATATGACGTCTCTCGAATGCGCATGCTGCCTGAATTCACCACTCTGGAATTTCACTACTTTTTGCCCTTATTTAGCCTCACTTTTTAATTATTTTAATGAAATTATCACAGATTTTGTTGCTATTAATGATGTGAGTCGAGGAAATAACACTTACCCGGATGCTTCTGCAATTAGAATCAGTTTGTTTGGTTTTTTAATTTGTACGAGGACAAAAAGAAAAGTTCTCAACTCGAATTCAACAAGAATTGTGACGAATTCAACACGAATTGTAACCAGCGATGGAAAATGCCCTCCAACGGTACTAGTTTTGGTGCCATTGTATATTGTATTGTACATAATGGTACAGTTCGCTCTTAAGGCACGTTCAGACGCACGGATCTATCGACAGATATATCTAATCTTCGAAGATGTTGTGTGTGAAAGAATGGTCAGTTGTGTCGCCTGAAATTTTTTTTAACATAATTGTTAATTTTTTTAAAAAATTTAATATTCGACAAGTCAAATAAAAAATTGATTTATTGCAAGTATTAAGATTGGAAGTAAAATATGGCGCCGCTTGCGAAAATGTTACGAGATTTTTTTGAAAAAAAAAACATTATTTAAAAAAAAATTTAAATTAATCTGCCTTTATGGTTCATGCATGAATAAATTATAGTTATATTAAATTAACTTCGAATATCTGTCAGACTTATCTGATAAAACTAGATACTTCACTCTAAAGAGAATAAGGGAAAGAGATTCCATCAGCCCCTACGATGCGTTTGTTTATGTAGTTTTTTTTGTAACAATAGACTCGGGAGTTTTGACAAAAAATCTTGATTTTTTTTACAAATTATATTAAAATCTAAAAAACTTCGGTAGATCCTAAGCTTGGTCAGAGTTCGACACCTCATAAGAAAGATTGAAGTAAAAATAAGTATTTTTTGGAAATAAGACATTGATTTACTAAAAAAACTCATGGACCAAAAAGGTTTATTTAAATTTTCAGCACATAATGGGTTAATCTAACATTAAGGAGCTATATCTCCTAAAACATGACTTTTCCCCATAAAAACAGCGCTGTTATTCGCGGGATTCCAATGTTTATATCTTGTAAATTTTTATTACTGAATTGCAATTCACCGGACGATCTCTGAATAAAAAAGTAAAGTAACAATATTTTCTTCGGTCCACTTGTTCGCAGCGGTTAATTTTCATTCACGTTGTGAAACTTTACTAAAAAAAACGAGGAAAATAAGACAATTGGGTGCGGTTTTTTTTTTATACTTCAACTCCACTATTGTCGTTACATTCATTAGCGAATTTGCGGTCAATCTACTCAGAGCTAATTACGCATTTAAAGCGGCTATAACACTGGCGTACATGCCTGTAGACATGTATGATGGCATACATTTCGTTTTGCTATCACACTGTCGTACGCTGGCGGCATACTTCAGTAGGCAAAAGTTTTTGATGGAATACCAGAAATAATTTCTCTAATTACACCACGCGCGCACATAAACGTCACAAAGCGTACCGAATTTTTATATGAAGTATGGCAGACACGATATATGCGACAGACATAAGAAAAAAAATTTATAAAACCAACATACATGTCTGACGTGCACGACATACATTCTATTAGACAGTGTTTTTTGGTATGCCAACATACATTTTGCTTAACTAGGGTACACCAAAGGGGTTGCTTTATTTCGTCTTGTTTGTGTGCGTGATTGCTCGTTTTTGTCAGTCAACAGTCAATCACGAAACATTTGTTGGTTGAGTGACAGTCAGCGGCCATATTTGGCTTTGATCCATTGTGTACCAAAAAGTGCCAGTCAATTGTTGTTTTTGAAGCATGAATATGGACGCTGCGCTTCGTATGATGATCACTTGAGCTTTTGTTGTTGATGTGTAAAAGGAAAAAAAATACGACTCGGTCGTCTTGTGAATGGATATTAACCGGTTTATTCTGAAGTGGTTACAATTGCCACACGGTTACAATAGACTACTTTGGTTACAAATTAAAAAAAGGTATTCCGAAATCTTGTTACCGTGGCAAAACTTACAAAAGTTGTTACCAATAACGAGGTAAAGTGCTAGTTACAGCTGTTTTGAACAATATTTTAAGTTGTAAAATATGCAGCAAGGGGTGTGGAAAGGAAACGACTAGTATGAAACCTCGGGGATCGCAAAGACCCATTTTATTTTGGACTGTCACCTCCTTCCACTTAACATATGCAAGAGTGGGCCCCTTTAGCGCATTAAAATTTGTATCAATATCTAAAAAAAAAAATAAAATGTGCTTACTTTTACCTGTGTTGTTATTTTATTTCTTATTTGTCAAATTCATTAATTAGCTGTGAATTATCAATAATTTCAATTGCACTACTTTTCCTTGTTATACCCGCAACCATAGCTGTTATATATTGATTAGTAATCATAATCATAAGTAATTAGATAACAACTTTTTGAAAAGTAAAGTAATTATTAAAACGGGATTATATTCGGTATCACTCGATTACTAATTGATTATGATTACAAATAATCGGATCAACATTACTAAGAAAAATCGCTTAAATTCAAATTTTCAGAGTACAACTCAGTACAAATACATGTAAAAATTTAAGCATTTGGGCCGCATATTTCAAAGATGCGGATTAACGCGGAAATATGTTAAATGCGTTCCGGTGTGAAAAGGCTAGAAAGTAGTTAGGTTTGTTTTTGATTATATTCGATTATTTTTTTCGTAATCTCGAGTAAGTACTTTTAGATTATTTGTAGTCGTAATCAATTAGTAATTAGAAAATGTTTTGTAAAGAATTATTGTATCATAAACAATTCTTTTAAAGTGTAATGTAATTGATTACTAATCGTAATCAAAATTTAATAGCCTTTTTACACCGGACCGCATTTAACATATTTCCGCGTTAATCCGCATCTTTGAAAGATGCGGCCCAAACGCTAAAATTTTTACATGTATTTTGTTGTTGGAAAGATGTTAACATATTTTCGCACAAACGAAAGATGCTGAAAAATACACTGAGTTGTACTCTGAAAATTTGAATTTAAGCAATTTTTCTTAGTAATGTTGATCCGGCGACCACCATTTTCGTTGTTTGTTTACATTTATCGGAAAAATTGCCAAACAACATGGATGGACAAAAACTTTAAATTTTTGCCAAAATATTAATAAATGATTATTCCAATTAGATAAAAGCATTCGCGCTTCTTGCAATATTGCCTCCGAAGCAATGTTAATAGGTTTGTGGCAGCAAAATATTGCAGGTTTACATGGAAAATCGGGAAATGTGTGAGCTAAACAACTGCTGACAATATGCGAAACTGCAGTGTAAAACCACTTTTTAGCATTCCGCATCTTAAGCTCAAAATGTGAAATGTTTTTTTGGTGTAAAAAGGCTATAACAGGAATAGTGACAAATTATTGTAACAAAACTGTTAGAATAGAGTTTTAGCAAATAATTTTAGTTTTTACTGCACACTCTAAAAAAGTTTTTAAAGTCAATGGACTCAGTCCATTTGCTTCTTATTAACATTTAACCAACAGGAGCTTCCTCCACTTGCTAGGAGGATATCCGTGGTTAAGACAGAGGGGGACCGAAAGAGGGAGCAGAAGGTCAAAGTTGGCTATAGACGATCCTGCAGTTTCCTTAGGAGTTTGTTAGGAAAGGATATTGCCCTGCTGTCCGGTTGGGAAAAGGAACTGGTGAAGAAGCAGCTTTTGGACAAGCTGCATGACCAACTCCACTGTGGGTTATGGGAAATCATGCAAGGATAAGAAAGGTTTTGATATGAAGGTAGGAGAAGATAGCGAATTACTCGTTTACCTTTACAGTTGCGGAGGTAGGGTGGTAGTTTGGAGGTAGTTTGGCCTGGGCAATATTTACTTCCGTGATCCAGGTATAAATGAATCAAGATTTGCAAAGAGTGTTGCAAATTAATTTGCATCACTGTCTGGCCGCCTCTGTCTATAAACAGGCGGACATAGCTCTCGTGGAGGAACCTTACATAGTAGTCCACGGCTTCGATGAAGCAAATGCCACTATCTACACTATCGGCCTCTGAAACCCTGCGGTAGTTGGTGGACTACGCCGTAAATAAGAGGGAAAATCTGGTGATAGGATGTGATGCAAGCTCACATCATGCATTGGGGAAGCTTCCCCACATTTCGGAATAGGATGTGCGAATAATAGATATTACTTTGACATATATCAAAGAATGGTGGAAGGTATCTAATGTATGTTCCTTTTCGGACCACAATATAATACTTTTTCCCATAGACGTAGTAGGTCACAGGAACAAACCGTACAGAAATCCACGGTCAGAATATCGATGTCTGGTAACGCCGGAACTGCTGCGGACTTTCAACAGTTGTCAATCGATTACTGACGCAGAAAAGCTGGTTGAGGAAATGACGAGGATGAGAATGCCGGTTTTGAGAAGTCATGTCCTATTACTTACCCAGGAGGAAAATCTCAGCCAATTTGGTGGAACAAAGAGCTGAGAGATAAACGGAAGAGATCGAGAAAGTTGTTCAACAGGGCAAAGCGGTCTAAGGAACAAACGGATTGGGATGCATATCGCATAATTTTCAACGAATACAAAAGGGAGCTATAGCGGTCTAAGTGGTCTTCATGGGTCAATTTTTGTGAAGCCATTAAGGGCGTAAATGCGGCAGCGCGTTTTAGACGATTACTCTTAAAGGACCCTTAAGTACTCGGATGTGTTCAGAAACCAAACGGTGACTGGGCTGAGTCCGCAGAGAAATACGAAAACGTTGTTACACACGAGATGCAGTGAAGGCCGCCCGAAACACCGGATTCAGTACAAGGAACCTTAGTGAACGACGTGGTTAGTTAGGAACAGGTTAAATAAAGGTCTCTAGGTATGGACGAAATCTATCCGGCTATGTTACAGCAGATATTTTTCGCCATTGCACCGATCGTAACGGAAATTCTAAGAAGGTGTCTACGGCTATCGTTTGTTCCCATTTAATGGAGAAAAGTAAATGTAGTTTTCATACCCAAGGCGGGTAAATCAACACATTCACTACCAAAGGACTATTAACCTAGTAGCCTATCATGGAGGCTAATTGATTTGCACTTGTGACGGAACCTGAACCATAGCCTCATCAGTGGAGCGCAGCATACATTCCATTAGGGGAGATCTGTGAACAGCGCTCTGCATGAAGTGGTTGGACATGTGGATAACAGTATAGTAAATGGTTTATACACATTAGCGGCATTCCTGGACATCGAAGAGGCCTTCAATAATGTAACATCCACAGCCATAATGAAAGCGTTAAGGACTACTGGAACACATCTTTCGCTTAGTAACTGAATTGATTCTATGCTATCTAATCGCATAATCAACTTCACGCTTGGGACGAACATTACGAGAAAGCTGAAATTCGAACGCAATATGAGACTGGTGGCAATCATGATAACAGGGGCACTTAAAACTACTCCAACTAAAGGTACGGTCAGGCTAGTTAAATATTTGACCAAAACATGTTTTTCCCTATTTGCTCAAAATATTGTCAAAGCAATACAGAGTTGATTTTGTGTCCAGACTAGGCGCATTTGTTTGCCTCCTTTTGTTTGATCAAACACGTGTCAGACTGTGTCAGATGGACATTAGGGAAAACATATTTGCCCTGCGGTCACACTTGAACGAATATTTGCAACAAATAGTTGTTTGCCAGCAAATAAAATTTGTTTTCCCAGAAACCTTCAGCAAGCCGACAGAAAATAAGTATTTTTTTCTGAAATGGTTGAGGCGAGAAAAATAGCAGCGAACACCGCAATGCGTTTAGACGCCACAAAAGCATAGATGCACAGGAACTATGACCATGCCAAAATTCTGAAATTAATTAACGTTAGCTGCCACATGGATTATACCATACCTGAACCTCTATTCGATCCGGGTTTTATGAGGAACATCCCGGATAGGTCCCACTATGATGATAATGATAATTCCCCAAACTTTGGGGAGGATGTCATCCTAATTTTCATGGACCGTTTGGAATCTAAGGAAAGAGCGGGCTGTGCAATCTTTTCGGAAGAGTTGAATTTGAGACTATCAATCAGGCTAGCAGACCACTGTAGCATAGTTCAGGCCGAAATAGCGGCCATTCTTACTAATAGTAAAGCGGCTATCGGATCCTTAGAGAACGTGTACACCACTTCGAGTGGTAAACACGCTAAAAGGCTGAAACTACCCTACAATGATTTTTGTAGAAGCTGCAATAATGAGGAAGAAGGGGAGACCACGGAGCAACTTCTATGTCACTGCCCTGCTTTTGGTGACCTGAGATACGAAAAGCTTGGCCCAGAAAAGCAGAATAGCAACATTTGGTTCGGAAATCTTAAAATGATATCACAACGGGACTCATAATTGGACCTTAGTGAGCTGTGTTCAACGTGGCTGCCGAATTAACCTAACTTAACCTATGCACTAGCTGCAGCGGCTAAAAGTGCAATAATGTTATGAGAAATAGGCCTTTGGCGGCAATCGGAGTCGGGTCACGCATCAATACTGTTATGGTTCAGCAGACATGAATGCAATGAAGGACTCCACAAAGGAACGGATTGGATCATTGTTGGATTTTACATATTGTCCGGTAATAGTGACTCATAATAGAGAAGATTGAAAGCTTCCTTGCCGTTCAGGGGACTTTTCATCTTCACTGATGGTTCTGATTGGTCGAGATTGGTATACAGATGTGGACGGCGCTCTCAAAACTGCCGGAAAAAAGTGTTCGGCTCTGCTGCGTCCCCGGATATAGCGACCCTTTTTGCAAACGAAATAGCGGATGAACTGGCGCGGAAAGTCTCAGCACTGGGACATATAGGTCATATACACGGAACTGTGACCCGTCACTTCGAACGGCTGGTAAATGCATCCTGGGAACATCGCACCGACTGTGTGGTATCACGGAATAGTTGGCCAGGACTGGATGGAAGACGAACCAGATCATTCAACAGGTAGACGACACAGGAGGAATTTGGTAAAATTTGCTACGATGAGGAGGAAATTGAGACCATTGAGCATTTGTAGAAGAAGGAAGCAATTCCTCGGAAAAGGTTCTTTGATAGTCTCACCGAATTGTCGTCATGTAACCTGGAGAATCTGGTGAAGTTCACTGATGGTTTGAGATGGCTTAAGGGCAGAGGACCATAGTGTCCTCACGTAATTTCACTACTTGCATATAAAAAGTTGAAGGAGAGAACACACTGGAATTATTTTAGCATTTCTTCTCTTTTCCCCTGCACTATTCTTGTAAACTCTTTATTATCTTGTAAAATACTCTTTTCTTTATATTTCTCCTTCCTTAAATCAGGACAATCGCAATAGACCATAAAGGTCTTCGAGTGTTGTAGTTACATCGTATTGTGCTTTGTCATTAGATGTCCTCAATTTAAACCTAAACCTAGTGACCGAAAGCTACAAGAACTTTGGGTAATTAAACGTAGGAAATTTTAAGGAATATTTTATTTCGGGACAAAATATTTGGGGCAATAACCCGAATAGGGTAATTAAGCGAAAGTTATTTAACAGAGGAGTTTTCTAAGAAATCGAGGTAAATAAGCGTAAAAGGTGATTAAGCGTAGGGTAATTAAACGGGTTATACTGTAGTCACGACCGCACAAAAACCGCATAACCTTAAAAAATTCTTGTAAAAAAAATACAAAACAGAATAATTAAGATATAATGAGCACAATATGAGAATTTTAACTTGATTCACCAAGTTAAAATTCTCTTCCTATAGTTGTTTTCCAAAATTCAAATTCTCGTTTCCAGAGAAATCATATTGGTTTTCCTCCAGTTCGACTTCAATGATATAATGTGATGAATGGTTTACCAAATTAGCGCCAATTATTTGCAACTATCAACTTTTCGGTAAATTTCTTAATAAAAAATTTAAGCATTAAATGGGTTGCGGAAATAAACACTTTTAGCTAAATCAAATAAACAAAATATTCGAGACCGCCTTAAAAGAGACAAAAGTGTATTCATTTTCTGAAATGAATTAAGTAATGATGAGATGGGAGAAATACGAAAAGCTTGATACCATTGTGAACCCTACTTTACACATTTGTACTAAAAACTAAAGGTCATTACACCAAATACGCCACAATTACATAAGAGATGGCACAAAAAAACGAAAATGTTGTTGAGTCGTGCTTAATTTTCTGTGTGCCTCCCCTGAATACAACAATGTACCGGTAGTTAATTGTACCAATGTCTCTATGACTGTTAAAGTCTTCCAACTCTGGTTATCGCTGCACTAGACAACAGCTGACAGAATAAACATTGGGTACTAAAAAAATTTACTGCAATTTTGTGAAAATTAGCGAAGCAAAAAATAACAAAAGAAAAATTGGAACGTAACACACAAAGAAAAAAACTTGGGCATAGATTTATGAAAAAACAACAAAAATATAAAACACGACACATCGAACCCATAATAAGACGCGAAGCACAATTTGTAAGAAACTACTGCCATTACAATAATTCCTTCTACTAATATCAACATAAAAAACAATGAGCTATTCGTCTAACGGAGCTATACCGAAAGAGACTAACAAAAGCATTGCTGGCGCCAGTGGAGCTTCTGGGGTCCGCGGGGCAGCTGCCGTTGCTGCTGCGCTTAATCGACACAACGTGCCCGGCGAACGTATAACATTACTGGTGGACAATGTTCGCTTTATGATAGAAAAGGATCTGATGACAGCTCATCCGAATACCATGCTGGGTACGATGTTTAGCACAGGTTTTCAGTTTGTACATCCCAATGACCGTGGGGAATATGAGGTTGCTGAGGGAATATCCCACACGCTTTTTCGCGCAATACTGGACTATTACAAGTCGGGGCTTATCAAATGTCCTCCAACTATTTCAGTGCCCGAGTTGAAGGAAGCCTGCGATTATTTGCTTATTCCTTTCGATGCCACTACGGTGCGCTGTCAGAATCTACGTGGCCTGCTGCACGAACTGAGCAATGAAGGGGCCCGCCAGCAATTCGAACTATTCCTTGAAGAGTTCATATTGCCCGTCATGGTTACAGCTGCTCAGCGGGGAGACCGGGAATGTCACGTTGTAGTGATGTTGGACGATGATGTAGTCGACTGGGATGAAGAGTTTCCTCCACAAATGGGAGAAGAGTATTGCCAGACCATACACAGCACCACAATGCATCGTTTCTTTAAATATATTGAAAATAGGGATGTAGCCAAGCAGGTTATGAAGGATCGCGGCCTCAAGAAAATACGCTGCGGCATTGAAGGCTATCCCACACACAAGGAGAAAATACGAATTCGTCCCGGTGGGCGAGCTGAAGTCGTCTACAGTTACGTGCAAAGGCCGTTCATTCATATGTCCTGGGAGAAGGAAGAAGCGAAGAGTCGGCATGTGGACTTTCAGTGTGTTAAATCCAAATCGGTTACTAATTTGGCTGAGGCGACAGCTGATCCGCCTCTGGAGCTTGATGCCAGTGGCAATCCAATACCTCTCCTGGAGAACAGGGCCGAGGGTAACGTTGCATTCCGCGCCGATGCCGATGCTGGTCTAGAGGTGGGTGAGGCTGGTGGGGCTGGTGTAGCAGCTGTGGCGGCCGTCGTTGCAGTGTATGAGGCTGCGGATGGGGCCATCATACTAAACGAATTGGAACAAGCTGCTGGTGGTGCTAATGAGGATAATGCTTAAACGAATTACACATAATAATCGAACTATAACCGCATAACATTTATCGTAATATCTTTATCAACATACACATAAATACATTTTTTACATATTTTGTAATACTCAAAACATTTGAATATCTCAAAATCAGTATTTACCCATTCTTTGTAAGCTGTTTCTTCTTTTCTACATTAGCAAAAATATGTTTTTGCTTTAAAATACATACTTTTTTATAACTAATACCAAAAAAAGAATCATTTCGAAAATATGCTCTTTAGGACGAACAATTTGAAAGGTTTGTAGTGATAGTAGTGTAAACGAGCACAACCAAAGCCAAAAAGCATGTTATTGACAAATGTAGCATCACAAACACCATACAATATTATTTTATTTCAAAATCCTTGGCTGTTTTGCAGTTTCGTTTTTATTTATTGACGTCTTTCGACAAAAAGTTATTAGTAAGGGGTAATTTTTAAATGAATGCATATCGCTGGCTAAAAATGAAAAATTGGTATCTTAATTTTTTTTATCATTTACAAGAGAAGGAAAAACATTACATTTTTATACGACCTGTTTTCTTTAATATTTTTGAAAACATTAGTCGTTCCAAAGGTCATTGTTTTTTAATATTTATATTTAATACGATATTTCGCTATCCGTCGGATAGCATCTTCAGGAATAAGTTACATTTCAACACAAAATTAAAATTTCAGTGTTAATGTAAACGGCAATTGTTAGAAATCTAGCCATGGATACTCGCTAGCAGTAATTTGATTTCCACTATTCTTTTCATGGTGGGAGTCAATTGAAATCAAAATCCAACCGGTTTTTTGAGTTATTGCATTTAAAAAAAGCATTCGAATTAACATAGGACGCATTTAAAAAAAATTTAAATTTGAATAAAAATCACGGTTATTTAAAAAAGATTTAATTAAAATGGTAATCTGGTTTTCTCGGTTATCCGAGCTGCGTATTTTATAGTCTATACGTGAGTAGCGGATTTTGGCTGTTTTTACTTTTGCATTTAATTTAATTCTTTTTTTACAAATACGTACTTAATTAAAAAAAAAACATTTAAAGTTGTTTTAAAAAAAAAATTCGACACTAACTAACGCTAACTAACAACCGAAAAACAAATTATGAAAAACTGATTTATCATGGTTCCACTCAAGAAAAATCAAAAATATTGTTTTCCTTTATTGAACACTATAGCCTGCGTTGAGCTTAACATCTTTCTGAACATCACTTTGCGATATACTGACATTTAGATGGTGAATAAGGATAAGGCACAAAAAATTAAAATTTTCCTTATATCCATACTTACTTACTTACAAATCGATATATCTCGATTCCTAGACTTGACACAGTGAAACGCCGGGGCATGTATAACGTTTTTTGACCGAAATAAGTTTTCCCGTTAAGCATAGTCCCCGCCGATCACTGACACCTACCATTTGTCGCTCGTTGTTATTAGCTGTGTTCGTATACTTGCAAATTTGTAATTATTTTTACTGGATTGCATTCATATGTTCCAAAATTCCGGATTATGAGAGCGTAAAATGCTAAAGAGTTTCAATGCTAGAGTTTGCAAATTTTGGATGGATAAATTTAGCCAGCCAAAATTTGCAAGATAGAATAGCTGTTGGAAATTTGAATTGACCTGAAATAAAATAGGTTATACTGTTTAATCGGGGCTATTAGGGATGAAGATTATTTGATCAAATTCACCCAAAGCCGCGTCTCCAGGACAAAAAATAAAAACACATTAACTGTTCTCTTAATTATTTGTACTGGATGTTGTTTCTTGTACAAACAACAATCTTGCAAATTATTACTGGGAATGTAAACATCTATTTAATAAAAATTGGATGTAAAATGACTGTACCTAACTTTCAGCCCGTTCTATTGACTTTTTCATGATTAAGCATTTTTCCTACATGTGTAATCCCAATAAACATTATAAACTTACTACAAATTTACTATAAGCTTACATTAGTAAACATGATGTTTGGAAAATCTTTATCGGAAACATTGTAACTTGTTAAGTTCCAATTGTTGAATAAGCGAAAGGGATCCCTTATTGTACAATTGTATTCATGTTTGGAAAATATTTGGAAATAAAATTGATAATGCAATACATAATAAAGATGTTGGAAATCCTGTGGTAAATTTATGTATTTATTAATCTCTAATTTGGAAATAAATGAAAACATAAATTTAGCACAAGCTTTTCACCTTATTGATAATGCATTGCATTATTAAGTTTATTTTCAAACATGAATGCAATTGTATAATAATATTATACATTCATTTATTAAAGATTAAAATTAATAAAAAATTAAAATTAAATATAAATTTATATTAAGTTATTATTTTAATATTTTATTCATATTTACATTATTAATTCACATATTAAAATTAAAAGTTTTTTTTATTTTTTTTATATTATATACATATATTACATATATTAAAATTTATTATTCAATTGAGTCGTATTTATTACTCCGTATTAGAAATCATGGTATTTTGTTTATATAGTGTGCGTTGTTTTTGCCTATTTTTGGCAAACTGGAAAAATGATTTTGATTCCTGAGCGAAATGGCCTTCATCCAAGTCACGCTTTATAGCAGCACCTATTCAAAAGTTTAAAAAAATTATTTTGATATCATAAACCATACACTTTTATATGACTGGTAATAACTCACTTTTTATGGCCGCTGTAATATTGAGGCTTTGGATACTGTTTTTTCTGCTGTTCCCATCCATGAATATTTTCCAGCGAATTTGTCTGTTAATATTTTACACCAGCAGTTCTTTTTTACACGAAACACGTCAATATAACAAACAATAATCAATGCAGAGACGAAAATAAAATTGTAAATAAAAAATTTATTTTTTATGTTTTCTGACAATCCTGGGTCGCCTGCTTAGAGGAGCTTACAAAAGCATTGTATTTTTATTTTTTACAAATGTGTTACAAACTCCTTTTGAAAAACTTAACTAAAATTTTTGGAAAACATATATCCACTAGGCAGCTTACATCAATGTTTATTGGGCAATTGTATTTTTCGTTTTTTACAAATTTTTTACAAAGTGTTTGTAAATAATTTACTGAAGGTTTGGAAAAAATAATTTTCGCAAACTAATTTGGAGGAATTAATTTAAATCTTTGGAAAACATTTATTAATAAGCCGGTTTACATCAATGTTTATTGGGATGATTTGTATGTAGGAAAACAATTCTGTCGTCTACTTACATATGTACAAGCTAAATTTCGAAACAGTTTCTAAAATAAGAACTTATTGTTCTCATGAAATTATTTATGTACTTAAAACCAGCGTCGCAAATTACACTTCCCATAAATCTAAAAAAATACAAAACTGCTTTGGTGTATTCCATGTTTATTTTTATTTATTATAAAAACACAAAATAGAATCCATTCATTTGAATATACAAAAGATCTTTGATTTCTACTCTTATTTTTTTTTGTATAAAATTCTATACTTGATTCAAGCAACAATTTCATTTTTTTTTTTATATATGTATATGGAGGGTCCTCGGGCGAACAAGTTTTGAACTTTTTACAAATGGTTTTGGTTGTGTTTATTTTTAATGGAATTTTCTCCATTTTGTGAAGGAAGTCAAAATCATACAAAATGAATGTGTTCGATGATTAAAATATGAGGTATTGGTCAAAAAATAAAAAAAAACTTAACATAAACGTAAAAATTCTACTGTTTAAATTCTACACAAAGCGAAAGAACTACAACTGTAGTTCTGAGAAAATGTCGTTTATTAGCCCTGGACAGACACATTGCTGTTGGTTTGCGGCTGATCGGAGCCTGCATTTGCTGTCGTCGTTGACGATCCGGTTGATGTAGGGACTGCAACCGGGTCCGACAGATTAGTACGCGGCCGTCGGAAAAGAATGACATGTGGCTCAGGTGCATGCATCATGTAGTGCACCCATCCCGGACTTTGTTGCACCCCCAAATTACGCCACTCGGTTTCAGTCATCAAATGAGACTTGGGTACCAGCTTGGTAAGATCGGGTGGCAATATTACATGACTGGAAGACAAACAAAACACAAAACATGATTAATTTCTCCCCACAAGGTCACTTGTTGAATGTATGGCGTCTTTTACGGCCATGGACTTACCGATATTCATAGATAGCGTCAAAATATTTTTCAGAGTATTGTATTTGATCAGCTGGCATGGTAATAAAGCTTTGGTTGCAATATTAAACTATATTTCCGTTTGCAAAACGCTTCTCTTTGTTTATTTCGCAACTTATTTACAAACAACAACTAATACAGTTTCCCACGAGTCTTCTTCTTTGGCTCTGTTTTCTTTTCTCACCCATTCGTAAATATA
This sequence comes from Muscina levida, assembly GCA_964034835.1. NCBI lineage: Eukaryota > Metazoa > Arthropoda > Insecta > Diptera > Muscidae > Muscina > Muscina levida. The sequence goes on along the minus strand of OZ035880.1, from coordinate 63,657,713 downwards.
CATTTTCGCTTCAGACTGGCAACTCTGATTACGCGTATGAAAATCATTAGAGATTGGCAGTACCATACGGTATAGAGATGATGCTGGCAATGCCGCTATGCTTTTAGTTGTTAGTTGGTTGGCAATTCCGAAATCAAGTGCAACAGTTGTTACAGTGGCTGCAGTTCAAATCTGTTAAATAGAGAAAGACCAATGAAATCACAATTGAATTAGGAGCAAAAAAAATTATAAAGTTTGATAGTGCATCAATATTCTTTCATATTGATGCACTATATCCAAAAATTTCATATAAAGTATATATTACATATTTGAACTTCGGGGTAAAGCATTTCTTAAAATAAATGTAAGTTTGCTAGTTTATTTTAAACAATATCCTCCGAATACGAAATGATCATATTTTTAGCTAAAGAAATGGGTTAAATTGTAAAATCATCGCTTATATTAAAATATCAAATATAAGAAATATTTTCAACTTTTTCAAAAATTTGTGGGTGGCCCAACAGAAGTCGGTACGTTTTAGCTTTGTTCGGACGTAGTCCACCAAAATTCCGTGTCTTATGGATACGCTATTTAATGTCCTCGAATACAAGATTCTCAAGAAATTTTTTTTCTATATTCCTGATTAGCTTTTTAGATATAGGCATATCACACTACACACCGAGAAAATGGAGAAAGAAAATCTTCGGAGCCCCCAATCGTCATCTTGGCCCAGTAAGCCGTGGAAGGCACGTCAGGTGTCAGGTGCCTGATATTGCAATGGCCAGTTAGATTTCCACAGGCCAGTCTCAGGTCACTCCTGCACAGCGTTCTAGCAGTTATACAGTCGGCTGTAGAGATCCAACGTCCGCTGACTGTTCTCCACATACAATCCTCATTCATTATGTATCCCAAAAGAAAGGCTTAGCTGCAGGTCCTTGCTGTAAACACCACCTCTTATGCCCTTTTTTTATTTTTTAATCATCAGTAAAGACAGAAATAGGGTTACCATAAGGAGTCCCGCTGTCATTACATTCCGATCTTTCCGAAATTTCAACGATAACTTTATTATAATTCACACATTTCTTTAAAAAATCAATACGACGTGGCAGATTAAAAGAAAATCCATTACCCAAAAGCCGGAGAATCTTCGCATGGCCGTGTAAAATTGATGACAATCCTCCAGTTTCCGTCATTCTGGTAGCAATTCGGGCTGCAATAGCTTTGACGTACAAGTCCAGGTGCGGAAGGCCCAGGACCACATCCCAAAGCCCCCTACGGTGTGATCCTTCTAGACCCAGTAATCACTATTGCAGTCATCCTTTGGACCTTGCCGAGCATTTTTAACAAATTATACTTACCTAGGCCCGCCCACCAAATACCGTGGTATGCAGCTACATTGTGACCTTCGGACTGAGTCCCCAATTTTTACCTATAGATTAATATGCTCACATTTTTTTTGATTCGAAGGTAAAAATCATTTCTTCAAAACGCAAGAAAAATTTGTTTATGAAGAGCAAACTTATGAGACTGGTTAGACCCCAAGTATCTTAAGAACAAATTCCTTTCAGGACTTTTTAAAACGATTAAGCCAAGGCCGTACGTCTGGCTGGTGGGCACAATCACTTGAGTAAACCGTCAGTAATCCTTATGAAAATTAACCAGTGTAAATATTTTCCAAAATTTTCAAATTGCCCCACCTTTTCTGGTACATCCCAAAAAAATTACTCATTTGTAGGATATAAATACCTCTATATACCCACCTTCTAGGGCATCCCATACAAATGACCGAATTTACCCTTACATATATTTTTAGTAATTACACTCATTTTAGCCATATTTTGCCGGACATGTAAGCTTTTAAGAAATGATTATGGACTATATAAATCTGACCATTTCTGGTACCTCCCATACAAAATGACATAGTTTTTAATTATTATTTCTCCCAGAACTTCCAAACGGACAACTGGAGGATATTTGAATTTGGTCAGTTCAATTATCTTGTGATGGTAGACAAACCTTGTTAGTACGTGGTGCGGCCCCTACTGGTACGTTCTAAACTAGCCAATTTCCCAGAATTTAATTTCTAAGATACTTTTTCCTCAGTATTCAGTTGGTACTGTAAAATACCCTTTCGGTAACCCCATACAAAATGACTATATGCCCAGAGATAATCTGTTAATTTTAATAACTCGAAACTTAAGGAATACCATACATAGGATTAGGCTATTTATCAGTCAGTTCATCCGAATGAAATTGAAGTACTGGGTTATCATACAAACTAAATGTTTTGCTAAGTTTCTATTATTTTTTAATATTGATGTCGATCCTACAGTTTCGGCTTTATTTAGGTACGTGCAATCCTAAGGCACCGAGTGCTATGTCAAAAAAGAAATCATCTACGCTAACAATTTGACAGTTGTTACTGCGTGTGCGCGTAACTGCCAGTCGGGAAAACGAAAATAAAATAAATAAAAACAAAAAACATATGGAACTGGAAAAGTGGAAAAAGAAAAACATCACAGATACGAAAATAAATAGAACACCATAACATAGCCACGGATAACGGTTTTGTAGGGCGGGTGGGTGTAAATATGATTGCTACATGTTGGCATTATCGTCCCAGGGAAATGCAAAGTGGAGACGATATATTCACCCAGGTGGAATTGTGCTAAAGAGAAAGAGATAGAGAGAGTGAGTAGAAGCAGGAACTGAGGGACACATAAGAGACTCATTGAGAACAAATGAACTTTATATTTATTCAAACGAAACAACATAGCACCAAAACAAATGTACGTACTGAAGATATATATGTACACACATGAGTTCGTGAATAGACAGGTGTGCGTTTTAAAATAGCACTAGCATATGAATTGGCTGGTGTTAAGTTATAGTCAGTACCAGCGGTGTGGTGTATCACTGGCTATAAATCTGTTCTCCGACGAAATGTAAGCGACTTCGCTGACATAAAAGGCAACGGAAAATAAGGGGAATAGTTGACAAGAACAGAAATATCATATCATCGGCAACGCGTTTGTTACTATTTATCTTTGTTGAAAATAAAAATTTTATAGTTTTATCAACATGTTCTTTATTTATTTTGAACATGAGAGGCATGTTTTCAATCAAACATTGTTAGAAAACATATTAAATTCTTGTGTTAAAAAATATAATTCAACTTATAATTTATTTATTTTTGTTAGTAACAAAAAAAGTATTGTTTTCCGAACCTTGGAAAAAACGGCACAATGCTTCAATCCTACATCCACTATCAGAGGAGTATCAGTATCAGCGTAAAGAAATTAAAACACCAATTAATTTTGCATCAAATTACATTCTCACATCGTCTGTAATTTTAAAGCGCCATCAGTTGTTGTTTTACTAAACGAAACCTGCGGGACCGACCGTGGCATTATTTTTTTTAACTTTAATTGAATTAATTTAATTTAAATATAATTTTTTTAATTATGTTATAACATTTTTATACAATTGAATTAATTAAAAATATACTTTGTATACTTGCATTTATGACTAAAGCTTCCTTTTGTTTTTAGATTGAAAATAATTTTAGTAATACATAAATGTATGTATGTAATGCAACTCCGTGGTGCAAAATTTTAATAATATTTCTGGTAAATTCTGCTAATAAAGGGATATATTAAATATGTTAAATTAAATATATTAAATATGATGTTTAGAATATTTCAACGAATTAATTAGCTTATAGTAGCTAATTAACTTATAGTTAACTGTAATATAGTAAGTATATATCTAACTAAAATGTAGTTAGTTTATATCTAGCATTAAAAATACTAACTTAAAGTTAGTTGAAAAGTCAAACAGAGCCGAACAATTGACAACTGCCTAGGGCACAACGATGTTAAAAAAAATTAAGTGGATCCATTAAAAATAATTCAAGTATCAATCACACACTGTTGCGAAGAAGTTAGCTTAACACCTCGATAACACCTCGAGTGAAAATGATAAGATCGACTGATCGACACCCGATCTTATTGAAACTAGAAAAGCGATATCCCGGCTTAAAAACAACAAAAATGCAGGTGCTGATGGACTTCCAAATGAGCTTTTCAAGTACGGTGGTGAAGAATTGGTTAAATGACATGGCAGAATAAGAACATACTAACAGATTGGAGTCTCGGTGTACTGTGTCCAGTGTATAAAAAGGGCACTTCCAACTACCGTGGTATCAGATTTCTACCCATTGCATATAATATACTAACAAGTATATTGTGTGTAGGACTAAAGGCTATTGTCAACGAACTGATCGGTCCATATCGGTGTGGCTGCAGACCTGAAAAATCTACAACCGATCAGATATTCACACTTTGGGAAATATTGGAAAAACTCGTGAAAAGCAATGTCTGAGTTTAGTATACCTGCTAAACTGATTCGTCTTTGCAGAATGACGCTTACTGACACGAAACTTCAGTAAAAATTGGTAAGGACCCGAACCGTTTGATACCAAACGTGGCCTCAGACAGGGTGACAGTTTTTCGTGAACTTTATTAAACATCGTAATGGAAAAAGTAATGGGAAAAGCTGCAGTAAATACAACTGGGAAGATCTTCAATAAAAGTCACGTGCTTCTTGCGAATGCCGATGATATCGACATTATTGGACGAAGTGTATAAGATGTAATTGCAGCGTTTTTAAGAACAGAACATATAGGACAGAACGAAGTTAATGGCAGAGTACGTATTGGCTCACTCTTTTTGGCTCTCGGCTCGCGAGGCAGAATTTCAAACGAGCCAATAGTCCAATTTAAGAGCTGGCTCGCAAGCCAAGAGCCACAAAATTTTAAATTAGCTGTCGGCTCGCGAGCCCGGAGTACTTTTTTGTACCAAAAGTATTTTTTGGTTCATAGTACTTTTATTGTACTTTTTGGTACAAAGTACTTTTTTTAAGCCAAGAGCCACAAAATAAACAGCTGGCTCACGAGCCAGGAGCCACAACATTTGAAATGAGCTCTCGGCTCGCGAGCCAGCTGTTTATTTTGTGGCTCGCGTGCTAAAAGCGAATTTTCGGGAAAAGAGCGGCTCGATAGCGAGCTAATACGAACTCTGGTTAATGGTTGCGAATAGAAATATTGAACGTCTGGAATAATCAGTAAATGCTGACAACTTAAGTAATACATATTATTTATTATATTACAAAAAGGTTCATACGCAATTTCGTCTATGAAGAATGATGAATAAATTACATTTATGAATTGATTAATATCATAACTAGAGTGTTCAAAACCGAAACCGAAAACCGTCTAACCGGTTTTTTCTCCGAAACCGTATGCCGGTTTCTTCAAAAGTGTCAATTTCGAATACCCGGATTAACCGGTTTTTTTATGTCGGTTAACCGGTTTTCCAAAAAGCAGTATTTCACAGAACATTGCTAGGTGAATGGGACCGGCCGTGGCATAGTGGTTAGAACACGCGACTACCATGCGGGAGATCGCAGGTTCAAACCTGGCTCCAGTCATCTTAAAAAAAGAAATAAATTTTTCTTTCATTGTCGGCTCCCCTCGAATGTTGTCGACAGCAACATCGCCGTATTAGTGTCGATTCAATCGGCGTGTCTAGTAAGAGCTTCTCAAACAGTGACGTTTGCATTCGTCGATAAACAAGTAGGTGCCGTTAGTTGTGAATCTAAAAATAGAATGCGTGTTAATTCACAACAACGCGAGAAGCTATCCCATACCTCATTCATGTGGTGCAAAGGGAAATTAAGTTTTTTTTTAAAGTTTTTTGCTAGGTGAATTATAGGTAAATCGGCAAAGTAGGTTGTTTATGCTTATCCCATATTTTGTAGGCAAATCACAAAGGATACTTTTATTAAAATTTCCTTATGCAATACGAAAATTTGTTTGGAAAGTGCTGTTAGATGAATGTTTCCTCTCATCTTTAAATGGGTGGGATGACTTCCGTATTCATATAAAAAACTTTCAATTGTCGCTATCTCCTAAACTAAGCATCCAATCGCGAAAAAGGACTATGTCACTAAGATATAGTTTGGAACTTATCTTGTAATGGATACAAACCGTCCTAGCATATTAAGATGAACAAGCTTAAATTCAGTTATCTCCTAAACTAAGTGTCTGGTCTCAAAAAGGAGCTTAAGTAATGATTACCATACACTAGTTTGGAAATAACCCAGTTACAGTTGGGATCTAATTTTGAAATAGATTGGGATCTCACCCCGAAATGAGTGCGAAGCCGTCGACATTCATATTGATATTGATATCATATATTGATACCTTAATTCAAAACCATGCTAATTGTAAAATGTAAGGAAATGTATTTAAAGTTTGAGAGTAATATTATTTTCACTTAAAAACTGAGCAAAATCGGTAGAAATGTATTACCTTTTTACCTTTGAACACTATAATCATAACCAAACGCCATCTGCTAAATCCAAACATATACAAAATTTTTCGTACATACAGTTGGAATTTGAGTAAAATTACACCATATTTATAAATTTTCGAAATAAATCCAAATACCCAGTAGTTAGAGACCTACCGGGCCTAAATTACATGTGGTGTGAATATGGCTCCTGTAGCTCTTATCGTTAAGATATGATGATCGAACAAACATGTTCGTACATATGATTTCATTATTGCATTAAGATAGATTTTAGATTTGCACTTTACGAATGATTAATATATATGTAGACTATGTTATCATATTACTCATACGTTAATTAAAAAATATATGTTACCACCACCTACAGCACCACCTATTAATAATATTGCCCATTCCAACAAACCCAATTTGGTTAGCCCTTTTAAAGTTTTAAGCATTCGAACAAACCACGATTCATTTATATATATATATATACATATGTAGATAATATATGTGACCCGGTAAGTTAAAAGGGACATATGCTCAGAAAATAAGTTTTAAAGAAAAACGACTTTGAAGTTAAAAAGTTGATTTTGATGCGCCTGAACGCCTAATTTGAAGCTAATTTCTGCCAAAACTAATGCAGCTATAAAGCTGTGGTTTGTTGCATTAGAAAGTTAAAAAGTTAAAAAAAGTTAAAATCGATTTTTTCGACCCATAGGTCCCTTTTAACTTACCGGGTCACATATGGACTTTTTTTTTTGGGACAGTTTTCCTATGTTCTTCTGATGCGAAGGAAGATAGTCAGCTAACCTGACTGAAATTTCTGTGTTGATTTTAATAATCATAATCTTTTGCATATCAAAATAGGAGGAAACTGAATAACATTTTCAAGATAATGTTTATTAAATTTCAAAAAGTAATTTTTTTCTTATAAAATTCATTTTTCGATATTTATCGATTTTTTACGTCTAATTTAGCTATAGATTTTGATAATTTTCCTACAATTCTAATACTTGGTCTAAACTGTTGTTTTGTTATGTCGTTTGAACTCTACTATTAGCTTTCCCCTTCGCTGCCACATTTTAGCCCATAGCTGTACCCATGATGGTGTTGCTGGACGGATGATGAAAAAATTGTGTAAAACAAAAGTACACACGTACATATATTCGTATTGTTGCAAGGCATTCAGCTTTTGTGTGTGTGTGTACGAGCATGTGTTAGTGGTCTCCATTGGGTGATTGTGGTGTTGCTTTGGTGACATTTGCGCCAATTGGAGTGGGGCAAACAACAAAGGCGCTGGTGATGTGAGTGTTGCTTGCTCTGATAGAGCTTGATGATGACATAGAATCGAACGCAGCGCCGCTATTGAAACACTGTCTCTCAAAGGACAACAATAGTTAGTGTACAAGTACGAACAACTACAACAACAGCAGTTGGGAAAACAACTACCACCACGGAGGTGACAATCCATCCGTCCAACCAGACAAGGAATAAATCGTTAAAATTAAAATCAATTAAAACGTGAAAACAAAAACGTGGAAACTTTCGTCGTCTCCGTTGTCGGTTTTGTTGTTGTTGCATGTTCTTTTATTTTTGTTAGAATGTGTCAGTGTATAACGGTCCATATGAGTATACGAAAAAAACACTAAAGAATTAAAGAGAATTTCTATGAAAAAAACGAGCAAATTCACTTTGGAAAAACCAAAAGAAAAATCAAAAGGAGAAGAAAAAAAGAAGACGAATAAGAACAAAATATAATAACAACAAAAAGAAACGGAACACTATTTTTTACGAGACACTACAGCAAAAGATTCATCACAACAGCAACAGCAACAATATCAATTCAATACAATTTCCGTAGAGTGTAGTTATTTTTGTGCTTTATACGAAAATCGAGGAAAAACGGCATGAAAATTACTAGAAAGTGAATTTAATTAATGTGAAACATATACAAGTGACACCCGCCCGTAAAACCGCACACCTTCCGGACTCTTAAGAAGTCTGGCTAATCGATAGCGTTTTCTTGGGGTTAACGGGAATCAGAGCATCCGAGAAACGCGAGATTTATCTTGTCACATCTTGAAATAGATTTTCATCTTGCTTTGTATATTGTTTTTTGTTCAATATTTCATTGCTCTATTAATCTCCAACAACAACAACAAAAGAGAAACCACAATAAATGTGAAAAATAATTTTAAAAAAAGTTACGAAAAATATAAAATACTTATAAGAAGAAAACAAAAACTACACATTCTGCAGAATAAATCAGTCAAGTACAAAGGAAACAACAAAATAACCAAGGATAGTGTGACATATCTGAAACGTTGGCGAGTCAAAGTGTCCAAAGCAAAAATTATATCGGAGAATCACGTATTAGATATATCATCATCAGCTGTTTACATTTACCCCTAAACTGAAATATTTACTTATCAAACATCAACCGGAAGTGGTTTTTAGAGAAACACAAATAATAACTACCAATGACAAGTCCCTGCACTCGTTCCGACAAATAAATGCCATATATTAATGCATATTGATGATTAATAAGCCAAATCAAACTGACAAAGTTTTGCCGTCTGACTTAATCTATTCCTAACATATATGTGCACCACCCCCACCCCCACCCAACCAACACACTCACGTTGCGTTAACCATTGAGGTCCTTCGCTAACAGTTCATGTTCACAATACAACAGGCGCCAAAAATGTCCCTAAGGATTAAAACGACGTAATTCGCCTTCAACACTTGCAACGTAAAAGAGAAATTTACACCACCCCAATCCCCTAATTGCTGCCAATGGGTTTTTAACCGCAAGTACTTGCTGTGGTCATACACAAGTCCCAAACCCTTCGTCCTTCCTACGCTAATACACTTGGGTAAATTTGTTGCTGTGCCCTTAGTATTGTGCCGACAGGAAGCCACGAAAATAACGTTCCCGAGCATTCGCCACTTTCTGCGTCGTCGGTGACACTAAGATTAGCCGAAAATGAATGCCAGTCTCATGTACGAGATTCTCATGTACTTGAATTCGTTCTATTTCGGTTTGTATGCGAGCTTTAAGATTTGCGTTAGTGTTTTGAAACCCATTACCTTGACCTACACGGACAATGTTCTGATGCATGAATCGTGCGTTTTGCTGGCCTTTTGTATTATAGAAACCATACGGATTATATTGGGACGACGGAGTAGTTTAAGTGATCGTGGTAAGTTGTTTACTTTACAACAGTTGAAGCTAATAAATGCAATTTTTGTATGATTTGTTAAAGAGAAAGACTGTTGTAGAAATAACACCGTCGTAATGATGGTACATTTAATTTTAATTGAATACGGTTAGCGATGTTTGCGTGTTTTTAAAACCAAGGGTTTTTTAAAACCTAACTATAGCTGTGCTCGTTTACTTTCCCAGTAATAATTTGCAAGATTGTAGTTTGGGAGAGTAGAACAATTTTACTCTTTTCATGAATTTGAACAAATAATCTTCATCCCTAAAGACCCCGTTGGGACAATGGAACCCATTATGGAGTTGGACAATTCAAACTTCTAACAGTTCTCCTATCTTGCAAACTCTTTAGTGTTGAGCTGTTAAAATTTTACGCTCTTTTACTCTCATCTACTGGACTTTTGCAGTAAACGAACGCAATCCAGTAAAAATTTGCACAAAAAATTGGACAAATTTGTGCAAATTTGCAAGTAAACGAACACAGCTTATAATACACACCCGAACTTACGAATTTACGTAGATGTTTTTTTAAATCCTATCGGGAGACTTCAGTTATTAAAGGGCCTATAGCCAGGCCTGCAACGAGTGTTCACCCCATTTTGCAGGCCTTTTCGTTCGTGTTAAAATTACACGTAGTGATATTAGAGTTCAAGAGGTTACATTTTCCATTTTATTTTTACAAGGTCTGCTTCCCAAAGTAAAAAATAATTCGATTCGTTCAAGTATTAATAAGAGTTCGTTACTGTTCTGTACTGACATTTATATAAGTTTTATCGAGAAATAGAGGGTGAATTCGGTCATTTGTATGAGTGGTACCAAAAGTTTGTCGAATAATTAGATTTTCTGAGGTTTTGCCTCCTGTCACAAGATAAATTAACCGACCAATTTTCACCACCCACCAAGTTTTCGTTCGAAAGTTATGGGAGGTACTAGAAGGCGTTGGGGTTATACTGTCCATTTATAAGCTCATTAGTTTGTTCTGAAAAATAGTAATACTGATAAATTTTCATACCGATCTGTTAAGGTTTACTCGAGTTATCCTGTTCACTAGCTATGCAGCCAGCCAGACAGACGGACATAGCCTATTCGTCCTAAAAAGTTCTGAAACAAATTTGGTCTTAAGATACTTTGGTCTAACGTTTCTCCTTTCATGCGTTACACTTTTTCTCGTATCACATAATGTATACTTTCATCCCTAAAAATGATGTATACAAACGTAAAAAATTACTTACAACTTACAAAAAAGATATGTATGTAAAACTTTGGTCATTTGTATGGGAGCTTCCAGAAGGTGTGCTGACCAAAATTGACTTACACGTCTCCTTTAATGCGTTACTTTTTTTCTCGTATCAAATTATTTATACCATCATCCCTAAGAGTGATGGTATAAACAGGGACAGGACGGAAAGGAAAGTTCGTCAAAATGAAGAGGAATATAAATTCTTTATAACTGTTAGCTTTAGAGTTTTGAAAAACTTGCAAATCATTACAAATAAGATTCCCTAAAGATGAAGTTGGTCGAAATATTGGGGTTAAATAATAAAATATTAAACCATTTACTCTTAAGTGTCGTGTTTTCACTGAGAACCTCAAGTCGAACCGAAACTGAATATAAACAAATAAATATAAAGGACAACTACAAACACACAAAAAACAATTAAGCAGCACTCTGCGTGCAGTGATTATTGTTTAAAATATTTCTTTTGATAAGCCAGATACTAATTTTTATCATAGCATCACATGTCTGGGAATCCAAACGGGCAAACATTAAAAGGATTCGTTTTCTTCTTTAATAGCAGCAACAACAGAAATTTATCTATCAGTACCCGCACGTAGAAGAGTATTTCAAGCGCTCCGGTCTTTTACGCTCCGTAGATAGTTCGTCACACCAAGCTTAGTTAACAGCTCTTTCACCTTGTCCATCCATCAGAGTTTTGGTCGCCCCCTCCTGCACCGCCCATCGAGTTTACTGCCGAAGACTTTTCGAGCCGGAGCGTTTTCGTCCATTCGTACAATGTGTTCAAGCCAGCGCATTCGGTCTATTTGAACGCGCCTGATTACGTCGATGTCGTTGTACAACTCATACAGCTCATGATTCATTCGACGAAGGTACTCGTCGTTAACGATAATGGATCCAAATATTTTGCGTAGTATTTTTATCTCGAAGACTCTCAGAATAGATTGATCCGCTTGTGTCAGAGGTAGAGTTGGATCTTTGTTCTTCGAGAGAGCGCTTTGTCATTAAATTGCTTTCTTAGCGCATGGTAGCAGCGGTTTGAGGCTGACATTATTATTTTTGTTTATGGCGGAGCCAAGGTAGACAAAATCATCTACCACTTCAAAGTTATAGTAGTCAACGTTCACGCAGCGTTCCAGACGAGTGGACTCTTTGTTCGTTAAAACAAATAACTTGGTTTTGTCCTCATTTATCACCAGACCCACTTCCGCCGACTGCTTTCCAATGCACGAAAAAGCCGCAGTAACATCCCGCAATCCACGGCCAATAATATCTATATCATCGGCATACGCGAGCAACATGTGACTTTTGTTGAAGATGTTTAATGCAGCCTTCCGCATGATCATCTCCATTACGATGTTAAAGAGGTCGTAGGACAGACTATCGCCCTGTCTAAAGCCTCGTTTGGTAAAAAATGGCTTTGTCAGATTTTTGCCAATTTTCACTGGAGACTTCGTGTCAGTCAGTGTCATCCCGCAAAGTCGTATACGCTTGGCGGGCATACAAAACTCAGCCATAGCATCCAACAATTTCTGTCGTATCGCACTATCGAATGCAGCTTGTAGTCGATGAACAGATGGTAGGTGTCGATCTGCATTTCTTGGGTCTTCTCCAGGATATGTCGTAGTGTGAATATCTGGTCGGTCGTTGATTTTCTAGGTCTAAAGCCACACTGATAAGGTCCAATCAGGTTCGCTAAAATGGACTTTAGCCTTTCACATAACATACTAGATAGGATATTGTATGCAATGGGTAAAAGGCTAATCCCGCGATAGTTGATACACACACTTGGATCGCCTTTCTTAAGCACGGGATATAGGACACTCAGATTCCAATCATCGGGCATGCACTCCCTTAGCCAAATCGTGTTTATGAGCTGGTGCATGCATGTTACCAGATCATCGTCGCCGGCTTTAAAAAGCTCTGCCGGCAGTCCATCGGCTCCTGCAGCTTTATAATTTTTAAGCCGTGCAATTCCCACGCTGATCTCGTTTTGGCTCGATGGTGGACAGTCTACTCCATCGTCGATGATTGGTGTGATTTCGTCAATTATGCTGCCTTCGGCAACGAGTAGAGACCAAAAGTGTTCCCACCATATTTGCAGCGTGACCAGATTTCCGTCTCTGTCCTTACAGGTGGGGATCCCTGTTCCGAAACCTTTGCTTTTAACCCTTTGGTAGAACTTTCGGGCCTCACCTATATCCCTGTAGTTTTCGATATCCTGGCTCTCTCCTTTCTGCCTGAACAGGCGTTTCATCTCCCAGGCGTTGGTAGGAATAGGCATTGGCTATCTCGGTGGTATGTAGCTTTGTGATGTCTAGCTTCCTTTGCGATTGATTACGAGTGTTTTTAGCACTATTTAATCGTGTGCATACCTTGGCTACAACTAGGTGGTGATCCGAGTCAATATTTGCTTGAGGCATGCCTTCCATCAATTACCACGTGATCAATCTGATTTCTTGTATTTTGAGCGGGAGATATCTAGGTTGCTTTGTGGACATCTTTATGCGGGAATCTGGTTCCACTCACAAACATGTTTCTTGCCGTTGCGAAACTAACCAGTCTGAATCCGTTATCGGAGGTGTTGTTGTGTAGACTGCATTTTCCGACTGCTGAACCAAGAGCATCTTCCTTTCCTATTTTAGCATAAAATCTCAAAGGACAATTTTAATGTCATGAGAAGGGCAGCAGTCATATATGTCCTCTAGGCGCTCATAGAACGCATCTTTAATGTCATCGTCTTTGTCTTCCGTCGGGGCGTGTATACAAATCAGCGAAATGTAAAACTATTTCGCCCCGTCTAAGTCTCTTGCCGACTATGAAACCACTGCATGGCAGCTGTAAAATATGTCACAGTTCCTTCGTCGTGTGCAGTTCAGTTCTGCATAATTCGTTTTGCCAAGTTACATGCCATAATAATTTAATGCAGATTTGTAGTTAGTAAGTGTCGTATAGGGGAATTTGTCACTTTTTAGATTTTTTTTGATATATGGGTATTTCCAGCGGAAGGACGGACGATTTCATAGTAAAAATTGCTATATTTTTAACTTATTGTTTCTGTAATCATATACATAATGAATTTGTTGAACTTTAACAAAACTAACTATATATATCGTTTGAAAGTCTATTCTTTCCAAATCCGCTGAGAAACTTAAAATCGGTTAATATTTATCCGCGTTACTGGCTTTTAAGTGAGTCAAAGTACGAAAAACCGGGTTTTTATCCGTAACACAAAATTTTGGGGGTTTGAAGAAATTTGGAAAGCAGATTCTTGTAGGGCTCTGTAGCACCTACCAGAAAAATAGTATAATTTCCCAGGCATATTTTTTTGTCGCTCTGTGTTATCCATAGAACAATGCATGTGTCCGCAACGTGTGTCCGCAACACACATTTAGATTGAAGTAAAAGTTTTTTGAATGTGAAGTAAGTTGTTTATAAAACCCCAACATGTCTTCTTTATTTTACAAAAAAGAATATACTGATCACATAAGAAATTTTTCTAAATTTTACAAATTTTTGTAGACACTTCAAGTTGCTGTTGAAAATTGTGTGTGTCCGTAACGCTCTTTGTGTTAGTTATAATTGTGAATACAATATTTTGAGTAAAGTTTCATTAAATGAGCATTATAGTACTGTCCAATATCTAAATTTTTTAATATGAACATAATCTTCAAAGGATTTTAACTTTTCGAGAAAACTACAAAATAAGAATAAAATCGTGCGCCCGCAACGCAAGGAAATACCCATATTGTTATATGTTGGCGTATGATTATCCACGTAAATCATACGCCACGGAGTACAACAGTATTATTGTAACAGCTACAAAACAAACCCAGTTCAAAATCATTTGATGAATGGAACAGTGAAACTGTTGCTTATGGAGGGAAACGTTATATGAACAGATAAAAGGAATTGTAATTCTTAATTTTTTAAAATTAGTTTCAGCTAAATCGGACTAGTAGTTCTTGTGTTATGTCAAAGAAAATAGCCTAAAATGTGACAAATTCCCCTATACGAGACTTACTAACTTCAAATCGATATTAAATTATTATGGCAAAAAACTTCCTTTTCTTGGACTACTTTCACGTGCAGTTCTCAGAATTGAGTCTCAAAACTGAAAATGAAAATTGTTGTACTTTCTAATGTTTCATCCGATAATCTTGAAGAATTTTATAACCAACATAAGTAGCAAATAAAAGCATATTTCACAATCCACACTTGTGGCTAAAAATGTATCGCCGAAAAATCCCGGGATTTATTTATCAAAACTCCGGGATTCGGGATTCATCAATTCCAAAAAATCCCGGGATTTCGGGATTTCCCGTTTGGCATCCCTTGTATGGACATTCCAGATGCATATCCTTAAATCATAGTTCTTATAACGTTTGCGGGGGTCGTCAACATTCGGGGGGTTCTTGTTTTTTTCTTTTCTTCGTGTTTTCATAATAATTGTTTTGTTTAATTAGAGTGGCTTATTAGGCCACCGCGCCCGATCCTAGTTTCTTGGGGCTGCCAAAGCCACTAAGAGAGCCTCTGTGTTGAGCTTCAGTAACTTCTGTCCTACTTCCTAAGACGCATCGGTGGTAGCATGCCGATTAGGTTTTACAGTAACTTAAACAAGTAAGTTTTCTACTTACATCGGAAAACTTAACTGCACTTTCGCAAGCGTTCCCAATCTGGTTTACTTGTTTGCCAATAGATGCTAAGGAATTAAAATACTTTTAGTAAAAAAAAACATTATTGATGAAAAACTTACCCGTATGTAATATACAGTTATCTCTGAACTCTTACGACATAGTTTGTTGTACACCTGAAAGTACATTAAAACACACTTATAAATGACATATTAGCAATGAAGGTTAGAAAATTTGCTTCTTATTTGTCTATAAACGTAATCATACGTAGCCATACAAATGTTATCCTATACTATACGCTAACGGGGATAAATTTACATGCTAAGCTGAACGGGGATAAGTCGTTTAAAAATAAAAAAGTGACCAAATTTTCTTATACAAATGTAAATTGAGAAAGAAAATGTCAAGTTAAAAACTTGTATTAAATTATTTTCCAAAATTTAAATTTAAGTTTGTTCAAATATTCAGAAGAAGAATACATTTGTCGCTTAAAATCTTTTCGTATCTGTGGAGCCTGAATTGGCTGGATTTTTATCTACATGAAATGTTTGCATAATTGATATAGAAAAGGTTTCTTTATTATCTTTTTGTTTGTCCGGGCGCATCGTAAAAACCTATATATGCATAAGTATTCCATATTTAGAATCATTGTTGTTATCAGGTCCAAAAGTTACCCAAGACTTATGTATATTTCTGGACATTACACCGTTAATTTAGAATATGCCTGTTGTTGTTAGTTTTCGGTAATTCCTCTAGAGTTTCGACTAACTTTTAGCTGCAGCCTAGGGATGAACATAGTGGCGAAGAATCTTCACAGAATACGAAGTAAATTTCCAGGTCTTTAGTTATGACAGGCTAATTACCAGACGGATTCTATTGCACAAACTTTAAAACAGAGCATATAACATATGATTAGGACTTCTGCTTAAGATAAGGGGGGCTGATGTATCTTATAAAGAAAATTGTATTTCCAAAGGTTTGGGTCACAGATGGACCGTCTTTAATGATGTTACAAGAAGTAATATAAACCTAAAACTAATGCTTCAGGCGGCAAAGACATATATGTGAACATATTGATGTTAGAAAGGGATCGATATAAAATAAGAACATAAAGGTATGGAAGAAAAAACGTCAAAAGAAAATAATAGTAACTTATACAGTTTAACCCTTGTTGGACGGTGCGTTCAACAACATATGTAGGTTTAAATTGTTTACATAATTTGCAAAAACTTTTATAAAAAGCTTTGTCGCAGTTAAACAATAGAAATATTTTTAAAAATATTAAAGCTATATGTGTTGATTTATTGTTTACGAATAGCTTTAAAGAGAAACAAACAAATTTTTTTCGTACTGTGCTACCAAGTCGTTTTAGCTTGACGGCGATGCGTTTTCTTGGATTCCTATACCCGTCTCCTATATAAGTTACCAACAAAATGCAACCAGTAGAATTGTAGAGAACGCCAAACCCTTGGGGGTTCTACTACACTGACCTAGTAGCTTCACCTTGACTTGGAATTCCACTGTTATAAAACCATAAATACAAAATATTGCGTATGATTAATAAAAAATCTGTATAATAAAAATATTACTTATACGTTGTACATTAGAGTGGGTCAATTTGTATAGAGTAAAAAAATGCACCAAGCGGTTATAAAAATCGTAATCTACGATAAATTCTAAGAAAATTTGCCCAAGAAACCATGAGTCTGAATATCAAAATGGGACAGAATCGCCCCTAGAGGGTTCAAATGACGACCACCCAGTAATTTTACCCTCCTAAAATTTTTTCCAAACATACCTACTTCCCATCTTAAAACTTTTACTACGGGAATTTTTAAAAACGACAAATTTTAACGGAAATATTATTTTGTGGACAATATTTTTTGATTTGGTCGTTATAAGTGTTTATTTGTATGAGAGCCCCCTTATGGGGTGAAGATAGGGGGGTAGGTATGTTCGGGAAAATTGTTAGGAGGGTAAAATTACTGGGGGAGTCGTCATTTGAACCCTCTAGGGGCAATTCGTTTCCAGTTGCGGGGATTTTTGTGGAGTCGGTCATAAATTTTACCTCTCTAAGAGGTACTATGTGGCGGCAGGTAGATATGATCTGAGAAACTGTTGGGGTTGCAAAAATATTGGGGCTCGGTCATATATTTAACTCAAAGCTAATTTTATAAAAATTTGATTTTTGTATGGGTGCCTTCTTAGGGTGTGAAGATGGGGGTAGGAACAAGGGTCGGAAAACGATACTTTTTTTGTTTCTAACAAAAAAAACATAACTTAAAGTTGAAAAATATTTCTCAACACATCAGTTCAATATGTTTTATAACAAAGTTTGTTTTAAAACATAACTCTCATGTTCAAAATAAATAATGAACAATGATGGAAAAACTATTAAATTTTCATTTCCAACAAAGATAAATAACACACAAGTTCAATATTTTTTTCAACTTAAGAGTTGAAAATCTTTTCGAACAAAGTTCGTTTCAAATTATTATATTATTACCTGGCCTCTGTTATTGGCGATGGTATTGTATCGATCATATTTCATTCATTAGATGTAAGGGAAAATACATAGCTCTAAGAGTTTTCTGAAATTTTAGATTTTCTCCCTAAAATTCTTAAGATGCTGTATTCCATGATAAATGACTTTATTTTGAACAATTGTTCGTTATTTAGTTTTTTCATCGGTTGAAAAATTTTTATTGAACACAAGAGTTTAATATAATTTCGAACATTTGTTGAATTCAAATGGAACAATTGAAATAAACATTTGATTTTGAACTTGAAAGTTCGTTTTTTTATGAGGAAAAAAATCAAAAATACCGTATTTTGGTATTAATATCGGATGTCTGGGTAGGAATGTTTTAGAAAAATGTTAGGAGGAAAAAATGACTGGGGACCGATCACACAGTTGGGAGGCTTCTTGTGCGCAGCTATTTGTCCCACGTTACCTCCTCATTTTTTTGCTCATGATTTTTGTTTAGCCAGACAAAATTGATGTGGGCCGTATCTAAACCTTGTTACTACGGATCTCCACACATAAAATCCAAACGGACAACTGGAGGATGTATGAATTTGGCCAGTTCTATTATTTTTTAATAGTAGACAAATACTTAGAAAGCCAAAACATACAAATGACCGAATTCATCCTCATAGTTATACATAAATTTTTTTTATTCTAAAGATATACCTTGAAATAGGCCATTTTTTAGGCAAGATGTAACCTTATTGAATATGGACAATATCGCCGACCCCTTCTTCATAACATCCGAACTGCATGATATTTGTATTTCGTCCGTTTAATTATCTTATAATATTATGGATCATATTATACAAATTACCGAAATCAACCCACACAGTATTGATATTTCCCCCCAGTTTAATTTTCGGTCGGTCAGACCAACTAAAAATGATAAGACTGCTGATTTTGGGCTTAAAGTTTTTAAGCTCCTATAGCCATGTTGGGGAGGCATAACTCAAAAACGGCTAGTATAATTTTGCTGAAATAAAAATCCGAAAAATTTAAGAATTTAAATTCCTTTAATCTGTTTATGTATCATTTCTCCGCGTAATCGACAGCTTCGCAGTTATAAATATATTAATGAAAAAAATTAAAAATTTTCCTAAGACCATTTCTTGGTTGACTTTGAGAACACACTTTATAAATTATTATGTTAAAAGGGAAAGGCACGACGGGTCAGCCAGTATAAATATACAATCGAAGTGTATAAAGTCAGTCTACTGTCAAAAAAATAATTTTTCTTTAATGATATCAATATTAATGTTAACAAGTAGTGCGAGATAATGTCAATTTCTTTTTCGTATTCTATAAATATTTCATTTTATAACTAATTGTGCCGTTTTATTTCATTTCAGCTTGGCAAGCGATAGCGTCTGTAATACTAACACTGCCCAGTCTTGCTCTTGTCATATATCTGTGTGTTGCACAAAAATACACCCTACATCTTGAATATATTATGAGTGCCTTAATGATTGCCCTACAAGTTGCCGAGCTGGTATTTGCTGGCATGTTTATTTCTACCATGTGTCGACCGGTGACATATACCTAGCAGTTGATGGATGATGCACCGCCCTCATCAGCAACATCCTTCCCAACATCATCCGCAGCAACTTCTCCATCAACGACGGCGGTAATACTGGTCGCAACAGTAACGAACACATCACTGGCACCCACATCAGTGTCATCATCATCATCATTATCAACGCCATCACACCCAGAGTCTACGGTCACCTGGTTATCATCGTTATTTCTACTCTACATAATCTTGTACTTCGTGAACCAGCCAAACCTGGAGTTGAGGCGAATAAGCGGACGTCAAGAAATCACATTTCACATCTGTAATATACGAGTTTCGAACGACGACTACAATAGCCGGCCCATCATAGAAATCAATTACCAAATTTTGAAAATCGTTATAAGTTCAAGAAGTTGAAATAAATAGTATATTTCGAATTATCCCCTAATCTTTAAACGCGTAAATTGTAAATGTCGTGTAAAGTCACAAAACTTAATAAAAATACGAGAAAGTTTAACGTTTTTAAGAAAAACATAATTTAAAAAAGGAAATTGTATAATGAAAGCCGCTGTACGATTTAGAGTCTACTGGATTGGATATACATATATGGATAATAATTAAAGGGTAAGTTTCTTAGCTCACGTATTTGTTCACTTTGATCCCATTGTGTGCATACACCTGCCACTTGAGTCATCATATACAAGTATGTATGTGTGAATAACGACTTAACTAGCCGTTAATTTTGAATGTTAATTGAATACTTTTTCTTGAAATTTGCGACATCTTTGTACTGCAGCACCAAGAAATAAACTGACGAGGAATTTTCCTCGGACCTGTAGTTTCTATATTTTAAAAGCGTTCTGCGACGCAGGCAATGTTGCGATGAGAAGAAGAACATTTCTTTGCATTAATATTTTATTCTTGCATTTGAATTTTTGCCTACATGTCTATATGTGTGTGTGGCTACTGAACAGTATTGCGACGAAAAATGATAACCAGCCAGGGCATTTGAAAAAAAACTACTAAGGTAAAAACTATATATTACGACTTGGTTTTAAGAATTTTTAGCTGAGTATGTTTAGAATTTATTTTTGAATATCTAACACTCTGCTCTATGTCATCTGAAACTAAACTTTGAGGAACGTTTGTATATAAGCAAATGTAAGCTCTAAATAGGCACACATTATTGGTAGTTTTTGATTATTGTTAAGTAATTGGAAATGGTTGTTAGACACATAAAAACAATTTCTTAGATTTTTAGTTTTCAAAAGGAATACAGTTTCGTCATTACAACATGGGCAAAAGGGCGTCAAGAAGCCGTTATTCGCTTTCACGAATGGGAAGAGCCCATTTTCATTTCAATAAATTAAGCAATTGATCTCGAAGTGGGTTTTTTTTATTTTGTATTCGAAATTTTGAAAAGAAATACAAAATAAAGAATAATACTTGACCATGATTTAATAACATTTACAGGAAATACTAAAATATTTTATGTATGAGGATTACTCATACATCCGAAAACTAAAAACCAAATACTAAATACTAAAAAAATTATTTGGGCTATTTTTGAAAGTGACGTCCAAAAAATTTCACAATGTTGAAATTACATAAAGGACAACATATTTTAAAATATAATGGAGTGGACAATTGTAAAAGTATTGAATATAAGCAAATTGTGTACGATCAAAAAAAAAACTTTACCATTCCCTTCCTTTCTATTTGTATCTAGACAGAGGTTCTAAATGTTTCCATTTTAGCTGCCTTAAAAGTAGTTTTAAATCCAGACTTGTTGGTTATGGATGTGTTATGTAGGTGCCACATAAACAAATCAATACAAACATTGTTCATTGTTCACCTTACACACTTACACCTCGGAAATTTTTTGCTAATATCAACGATGGAACGATACAAAGAATATTTTGAAATTGAGCTTTATTGTATGGTGAGAAGGAGTGAAGTTGAGCAGTTCTAACATTACAGTTTTTATAAAATGTTTCAATGTAAAAATATTACCAGATTTAAATGACCGTTAAGTACAATGTAATTCATTACTAAAGTCGCAATAATTATTATTTAGTAAAAAGTAATTTTTAATGAATGGTGACGGAAAGGTTTTTGAAAAAATTATTAATTTTCACCGTACACGAGATAATCCGCAGTTAAATCATACAAAACTTATAAGATATCCAATCGCACCAAATTCATTACAAAATTTAAATAAGGAAGATGTTCACCCGAACACTTGTTACCTTAGTGGAGGATTGGATGTGGAAAACAGCCAGGATCTCGAGAACCGACTGTAAAACTGCTAGATTGACGTAGCCCGATAACAGCACATCCTGATTGACGTATGTACATGGTTTGACTGAGAATGGCCTGTGGCATTCTAACAGGCCTGAGTGGCATATGGGATAGGTCCATATCGGATGGCTGCCGTGTTTGTAAGGAAAAGAGGGATTCGATTAGGATGGAACATCTTCTTCGTAGCTGCCCTGCTCTAGCCCGTAGGAGGCCAAGACAATTAGGGGAAAGTTATATAGAAGACTTAGAGTCTCTCTCCTCATGTGTCTACAACCTTACCTCACCCAAGCACAAAACAAATAATAATGTGAGATAATTATGCAATACATAGTTATGAAATCACTAAGATATAGTTGGGATATCACCTTCCAATAGCTGGAAAGCTTTAAATGCTGTTATCCCCTAAATTAAGTATCCGATCGCAAAAAGGTTTACATTTGATTCATACCCAGTAGGAAGTGTCTGCAAGACATCTTCAACGATAGGTGCATGACCATAGTAAATCGTTGATGACATTTAGGGGACCGTCCATACCAATCGTCGACGAAATTGTCATACATGTGTCCGCTTTGTCATGCATGACCTGATGAGCGACAATGTCGGTCAAATTTTAGTTGATGCCTATACAAGCGACCTGTCGCCCACACAATCATGCACGACCTGATGGGTGAAAATGTCGGTCAAATTGTCGTTGATGCCTATATAAGCGACACGTCGCCTACACAATCATGCACGACCTGATGGGTGAAAAGTCGGTCAAATTGTCGTTGATGCCTATGTATGCCTTGAATTGCCATTCTAGCCATATTAGTATGACTTTGTATATACATACATTCGTGCCATTTTAAAAAATGGATTTTTAGTTGTTTTTTTTTAGCTTTTTATTAGTATGAATAATTGTTAATACTTTTGGAAAACTACTGACCAAGAGAGAATTGAAGGATATAAACTTTTATACGGCATTCACATTTATTCGAGATTTTAAACTTGCTGATGTTTACTCGTCCGTTTAAAAGCTACTAATTTTTTTTTACATCAGATTCCATTTTTTTGTTCATTTTTTTTTATTTAATTTTGTTGAATGTATTTGATGCACGACAACATTAGTATTTTGTCGGTCAGCTTGTCGTCAACCGAGTGTTTTGACGACAAGTATGTTACATACATTTGTCACATTTTGTCTTAAGGACAGCGTTGACGACAAAGTCGTGTGTGACGGATCTTCCTACTGGTTTCATGTTTTTACATTTGATTCATATTAAATTTTATATTTTTATGATTTTTTTTTAGAATTTCCGAAAACCGGTTAATCCGGTTTTTACTAAATCGGATATTCTTAAACCCAATTTGTTGAAAAAGGGTATTTTTCGAATAAAGCGGTTTTTGAAAAATTCAAATATTTGAACACTGTAGGCCTCGACATATCCGAAAATGGTTATATCTATAGTGTTCAAATACTTGCATTTTTCAGAGCACCGGTTTTCTCTTTATTTGAAAAATATATTTTTCCTGCAATTATGTGAAAAAATGGAGCATCAAAATTGGTAAAATCTACAAATCGCAACTAGAGGCCAGTACCTTTTAATAGAGACCCAAAGATCGAAAATTGGACAACAGATATAGAAGTTGTAATATATTTTATAAAAAATGCATCAAAAATTGCATTAAAATTCTTAAAAATACTTCTTCAGATAATTTGTTAAGAAATGATAGAATATAACGCATTAAGGAAGACGTGTTAGACCTTAAGTATCTTGACATCAAATTTGTTTCAGGACTTTTTAAGACGATTGATCCATGTCCGTCTGTCGGGCTGGCTGGTGTGCAGGATAACTCGAGTAAACCATAACTGATCCTTATAAAAATTTGTCTGTATTAATATTTTCGAAGATGAAGTAATAGGTGTGTAAATGGGCATTCTGGTACCTCACATAAAAAATATTATTTTTTCAAATATCTTCCAAACGGACAGCTGTAGAACTTTTAAATTTAGTCAGAAAAATAACATTGTAATAAAAGACAAACCGAACTGACCCCCATAGTTTTACAAACATATCTTATTATTAAGTACACTGAATTCAATCATGTTTTGCGTGAGATTTACGCTTATACAAATTTGCTCAGGAATAAATATGAACTATATAGGTCGACCCCTTCTGGTACCTCTCATACTAAATTACCTATTTTTAAAAGTTTATATGCCCCCCATAACTTCCAAACGGACATCTGGAGGATATTTAAAGTTGATCAGTTTGATTATTTTGTAATAGTATAGTGGGACCGGCCGTGGCATAGTGGTTAGAACACGCGACTACCATGTCGGAAATCCGTGGTTCGATTCCCGGCTCCAGTCATCTACATTTTTCTTTCATTGCCGGCCCTCCCGATGTTGTTGACAGCAACTTCGCAGTATAAGTGTCGAAATAATCGGCATGTCTAGTAAAAGCTTCTCAAATAATGATGTTCGCATTCGTCGATAAACAAGTAGGTGCCGGTTGTTGTGAATCTAAAATAGAAAGTGTGTAAATTCACAACAACGCGAGAAGCATCCTATACCTCATTCATGAGGTGTGAAGGGAAATTAAGTTTATTTTTAAGTTTATATACTACACACTTGTGTTCAAGTTATGGGCTTATTCGGATGTGTATGTCACGTAAAATAGAAAAAGAAATTCCGATAAAAAAAATTAAATAAAAACATATTCAAAAAAGTTTGGTTTTATTTCGGTGGCAAAAAATACTAAATTTTTCAAAGGACACAACATTATTATTATTTTGTAAACTAGAGTTAACAATTGTAAAGTTTTTAATATTTATGTTTTTTGTAATGCCATTTTTGAAGATCTATGTGATGCAGAAAATTTGTTTTTAATTTTCCTCTTTACCTCACACTTGGCATATCGAAAAACAGCCCCCAGTGGAATTAAAATTATGGATCTATAGACCTAATAAATTACTTCTAAAGAAAACTGGTACATAATTTTACGAAGGGCCCTTCTTAAATGCCGTTCTATTTGAATATGTTTCTGATTGTCGGACGGCGACCTCTCTAGAGCATTATAATCTTCGCCTATTTTAATCTTATTTTAGATAGAAGAAAATCTGCTAACGTTTACCCATAGGTATTAAGTAAAACTAAATGAATTAAAATTAAAGTAGATAATATTCCTTAAAATAAGATTTGTTCATTTAATTTGATTATACTTGATATCTGAGAACTGTACGCTGAAAAGTTTGTGCCAGTCCTAATGAAATTACCATTGCATAGATTCGTTCACAATATGTCGAGCCTTTACTATTTGTTTTGATAAACACTATTTACGTGCAAGTATTTTTGTATAAACATTTGTATATTTGATTCGTGGCGGCATTAATTATGTTAAAAATAGCATCTCTTAAATTAACATCAAGAGGCCAAATGAGACCGCTGCTCATTTTCAATTTGAAGTTATACATTATAGTGCTGCACCTAATAAAAATGCTAGACAGCAACAAGTTCAGCGTAAACATAGTTTACATGGCGGTAGAAGATTTAAATATTATGCGCACTATTATGAAAGTCACCAGAAATTGAGCGATTCAATTTTAAAAAATCGCTCATATCGTTAGTTTCTTCACATAGTGTTATCTTTCGTCGCCATACACATATTAATCAAAAAATATAAATAATCATCTATAAGAATATATTTGGGATAGTTCATGTTTTCGGAGACATATATTACAATTTTCCAAAGACAAGAACTGTCTCAAATGTATTTTTACAAATGATTTTTCATATTCTTTAATTCGACTTTTGATCAAAAAAATTAAATTTCAAACCACTATAAAAAAATTGTGACGTAGTGGAGCAAAATAGAGTTAAAGGCTTTGTTACTGAGGTCCAATACTATCGTTTGATATAGGTTTGGTTCACCCCTGAAAAAGTGTGTTGCACTGTGTTATTTATATCCAGACATGACAGATATGTTAGGAATGGCACAAGTTTCACAAGCATTATAAAAGTTTGAAATTATAATTGAGTATGTATGAACGTTATGCCGATTGATTCAAAGACTTAGAAGTTGATGTCCACAACAACGAGGAGACCGCCCATGTTCCGAGTCAATCAGCAATGGTCTCAAAACAGCTTATAAAAACAGTTTACCGACAATTCCTGACGTTCGGAATCGTAGCTCAGATTGTTCAAGTCTAATAATGCAAGCGTGTTAACCGCTTAAGAACTCTAAGTACATTATCGGAATTTCTGCAATGTCAATTGTTACTAGTTCCTGTAGCAATCTTTGCAAATGAAATATTTCGTTAACACCTTTTGAAGCAGTAATGTGTATGTTTTGCTTCTGTTGTTGACAGAACCATTGCGAAAACCTGAAAACAGGTCAATGTCGATCTTAGAAGTCACCGCAAAATCGTATTCGGTAAAGCAACTAAAACATGTTTAACTCGTATGTTATTTTCTATTTGAATATTAAACAACATGTTGCAATGCCGTATAGAAAAATCAACTAAGAAAAGTAACAATAAAAGCTATGTCAAGTCAGGTTGCTATAACCAAATACATAAGAGACCCAAATGCTTTTCTGTATAGGAACCAGTAAGAAAGTTTCAGTCGGGCAACCCGACTTACATATACCATCACCCTCAGTAAGACAAAACAAATTTCTGTTATATTAATATTATTACTCGATTTCTAAAGTGGGCGGAGTGGTACATTTGTATGGGAGGTACCAGATGGGGCGTGTCTAGACTTCCAGATTTTTTCTTCAAAACTTTATCCTGCTTGAACTTTACTAAATACAGAATTTAGGCACGATCGCGTTAGTTTTATTAATAATATTAATCGATATCTAAAGTGGGCGGTACCAGGTGTGTATAGGAGGTACCAGATGGGGCGTTGATAGACTTCCAGTTTTTTTCTCAAAAACTGTATCCTGCTATAGCTTTACTAAAATAAAGAATTTGGGTACGATCGCCTTGGATTTATTGATATTACTACTCCATATCTAAAGTGGGCAGAGTGGTACATTTGTATGGGAGGTACCAGATGGGGCGTGTCTAGACTTCCAGATTTTTTCTCCAAAACTTTATCCTGCTTGAACTTTACTAAATACCGAATTTGGGCACGATCGCGTTAGTTCTATTAATAATATTAATCGATTTCTAAAGTGGGCGGTACCAGATGTGTATGGGAGGTACCAGATGGGGCGTGTATAGACTTCCAGTTTTTTTTCTCAAAAACTGTATTCCTCTATAGCTTCACTAAAATAAAGAATTTGGGTACGATCGCCTTGGATATATTGATATTACTACTCCATATCTAAAGTGGGCGGAAAAGTACATTTGTATGGGAGGTACCAGAAGGGGCGTGGCTAGACTTCCAACATTTTTTCCAAAACTTTATCCTGTTATTACTTAACAAAATGCATAATTTGGACACGATCGTGTTGAGTGTATTGATATTATAACTCCATCTCTAAAATAGGCGGAGTTGTACATTTGTATGGGAGGTACCAGAAGGGGCGTGGCTAGACTTTAAATTTTTTTTCCAAAACTTTATCCTGTTATAGCATTACTAAATATAGAATTTGGGGATGATTGAGTTCGATGTATTGATATTATTACTCGATTTCTAAAGTGGGCGGAATTGTACATTTGTATGGAAGGTACCAGAAGGGGCGTGGCCATGTAGCCCATTTTCAATACCGTAAGTAGTTTTGGGGAAATATTAATTGGTGCAAAATTTCAAAACATTTGCTTGCGTCTTTCGAAAGTTATCGTGCGAACCAGCCGGACAGCAGCCAGACAGACAGACGGACATGGCTCAAACGACTTAAAAAGTCATGAATCGAATTTGGTTCAAAGAAACCTAGGGTCTAAAGTCACTCCTTCTATGTGTTACACTTTTGGGTCGTATCAAATGATATATACCCTCATCCCTATGGGTGATGGTATAAAAAGTTTGAATTTTCTCTTTCTCTCGAAACTAATACATTAGTAATCGACATGCTAACCACTTTTGAATCTTGAATTGCATGTTTGACTAATTTTATTTTGCTACTAAACTTGCTTGCAACTTTATCGTCAAATTTACTTCTAAGGTAACTATTGATTAAGGTTCATTTACTTCTTCTTTATAATTTTCTTTAATAAGAACATATCTTAACAACTCAATACGTTTTTCATCACGTATCCAGTTACCCTTTCTTGGATTTTGGATCTAATTTCCGTCGTTTTTGGATGTCTTCCAAAACATAGCTCATATGGAATCATATTCCTAACAGCGTTTTTAAGCGTTCTGCTTAATGTGTAACTGTACTGCGTTGTGGACTTCTTCTCCAAAACATTGTAAACTTAGCTGGCTGCTGTGAATCACGGATCCCACAGCTTCTGCTACAGTTTTTGCGGCATTTATTTTTAAATCATCCGGTAATAATCAGTGCTTCTCTGTAAAGACTATAAAGAGTCCACAAAGCACATGGACTTTCTTCAAGAACTATTGTAAACATATTGGTAGTTTTCTCGCACATAGCCCATTTTAAACCTTTTGCTTTCATTTGGAATTGAATTGCAAATTTCTTTGCTCATTTCACGACTAATTGCCTTGCAGAACAAAATATTTTCA
Organism: Muscina levida; assembly: GCA_964034835.1. NCBI lineage: Eukaryota > Metazoa > Arthropoda > Insecta > Diptera > Muscidae > Muscina > Muscina levida. The sequence continues at coordinate 63,629,327 of OZ035880.1, read as the reverse complement.
TGCACGTCGTCTTGGCATATATAACGCACAAAAACAAGTAGTTTAGACAGGCATTAAAAGTCGGAAGACTTATTTAGTCGTACAGTATAGTATTTACTACCAACGACTCTTTGTATTAATTAATTTTCTGCCTACTCAACCATTTCGTTAATCTTCTATCTATATCTTCTATATATATATAAAAATGGTGGCAAAAATGTATAGTAATTCATCAATTGAGAAAATTTTGAAATATCGAAAATTTTGAATTTTTTCGGCAAAATTTTGCATTTCGCCTGATTTGAGGTAAATCGCAAATTATATTTTTGTCGGTTTTCGAATGGAAAAATAGAAAATTTTAGTTGGAAAATTAAGGAAAATGCCAAAAAAAATTTTCTTTTTTTCGAAAAAATTTTGCAACATCGTATGTTTTGGTAATTTTGGGCGATGTAAATGTGAAAAATTTCGAACAATTGTGACTTTTCGAATGGAAAAATAGAAAAATTCATGGTGAAAAACTCGGAAAATTCCAGAAAAAAATCGAAAGATTTGGATGCCTTCGACGAAATCTTCCATTGTATCGCTCGATTTGATGATTTCAGACGGCGTAAAGGTGCAAAATTCGTTGTGTATAAAAATAGTGTGAAAAATGTATAGTAATTTATCAAGAGAGAACATTGGCCCAGTTTGCTCTATTCAATTGTTCGTAATTGGCAGGAATTTTTTATGCCAGAAAATTTTGGGAAAATCATTAGGAAAAGCTGGGAAATTTGAGTGCAATTGTTACGAAATGGCTTTTCGAATGCAAAAATAGAAAATTATTAGCGCAAAACTCGGAAAATTCCGGAAGAGCTCAAAAAATTAGATTTTTTATCGACGAAATTTTGCAGTTTTCGCATGATTTGAAAATTTGATGTTGGTTGGAAAATAAATAACATCTTAAAAATGTATAGTAATTCATCAATTGCGAACGGCTGGACCGATTTTGCTGAAATTTTTTTTCAGTTGTTCGCAATTCGAAAAATTTTGTTGGAAAATTCGGGAAAAATTCGAAAATTTTTAATATTTTTTTCGACGAAATATAGTTTTCTTTTCGTATGATTTGATAGTTTTGGACGATGCAACTGCGAAAAATTTTAGATAATTATTCCGACATGACTTTCCGAATGGAAAAATAGACAAATTCTTGGTGGAAAACTCAGAAAAACTCGAAAAATTTGGATTTTTCGAATAGAACATGGTTGTTTTTAGGGAGAGTTATTTACTAGACTAATGCCTCCTATTGGACAATCAAACTTTGGACCACGTACGCGTCGTGCTATAATTAGTCAGAACGTCCGTAATAATCAAACGCAAAAGGGACGTGCCAAAAAATTGAATGGAGACGTGCCCATATTGCACAGTTTCGCGCTGCACAATCACCACATCAAATTCGACAAAATGTTACTAGAAGAAGACCAGTCGTAAATATAGTCTTACAATCGCCTACAAAAATCTTCGCTGCGTTGATATCGGTTCATTGTCTGTCGTATGCCAGCATTGCAATGCATTGAAGTAACAATCTGAAACTCTCGGCTTATGCTGCGCTGGTGGCAAGGTGAAATTGCCGTTTTGACTCATCCGCCGGTCAATTGTAACATATTCCTTTCTCTATGGAAATACAATCTAATCAAAACATTTTCTGGCAAATACACAAATATATGACGGATGCTTTCAAATGCCGTCATTCGGAGCCGAAGTTGTTAATCAACCCGGCAACCATCCGAGTTAAAAGGTAACGAACGTAGTTATGCAGGTCAGATAGTATTACTGGAGCTAAGTAAACCCCTAGCTCAGTGAAAAATATTTTTTGCACTTTTTTAAAAATGGTCGCAAAAACATTTTATTTATGTTCGTTGGTTAAAGAAAAGAAACGAAGACATAATATTTAATGAAATTAAATATTCTAGGAATATCTCAACGTTCGAGTGTTTCCGAAAAAGTTTGATTTTGTGTCAGTGTTATTATTAAAAACAATTCCACCCATTTTGCTCGAAATTGCTTCCACACATTCAGATTCAAGGGCAAATACATCATCGAGCTGGCGCTTTGTTACCATCACTAGATCTATTTCGTTGGTGATTCGGCAATAGAACTAGATCAACGTTATGCAATTTTTACTTCGATAAAACCCGAAATGATCGAACAATTGCAAAATTTTCTGCATTGGATATAATTATAGTGTTCAAATACTTGAATTTTACAGAAAACCGGTTTCTGGTTTATTCGAAAAATACCTTTTCCCACAATTCGGTTTTCGAATACATAATTTAGTAGATTTGGGATATTTTACCTTAACATATAAGTGCAATCTATATAATGTACTCACAAACTTTAAAGGCGTTTTCTGTAAAATTTTCATTTTACACATACCTTGGTTTAGAATTAAGGTATCGATTTGATCACATGCATGTTAACCACCTTTTTACCATTCCATATGAATATCGACGGCTTCACAGCTTTTTATTCCACATTCTTTTGGTGAGAATGTGGAATCACACGATATTTAAATGGATTTATGACGTTCCCGTCAACTTTTTTCAAAGGAGAGGAAGTCCTTATCCGTCGAATTTCTATTATTCCAACCGATTTTCCCTTCCAATTCTAGCTATTTCAATTTCCCATTTGATTGGCTTTTGCGATGACAATCAATAAATCGCAAGGCCAATCATTGGGAGTTTGTGGGATCAACCTCAAATTTCTCAGCTTTTCGCGTGTTGGCAAACTGTCTTCATTGTTTGTCTTAGCGCCGGAAAACAGATCGAAAACCATTGTTTATCAGACCGCTCTTCACTGATTTCGATTAAATTCAAATAAGTCACATTAAAATTTGAACTATGTGTTTTAGTATTACTCTGGAGCTTATATGAAGGCGTTAACTTGGAGCGAGACGAAGTTCGCCGAGTCAGAAGTTGTATGGCAGATTAACGTTAGCCGGGTCAGCTAGTAAAGTATAAGTTATTTAAATAAGTTGGGGTGAGTGTTGTTGGTGTCAGGTTGATATTGGGCATGATGACTTGATCTCTTTTAAGAATGTAGGAGGATGTTGATGTTGAAAAAATATCCCCCATTTTGTTTTATCATAATTTGACTCGTACTATAGTACTATTTTTATTACGCAAATATTAGGTTTTGCAACATTTGTACAATAGAAAAGTACTTTAGAAGTACTGCAAAAATTGTATTATGTTTTGGTAAGTGTAAATTCAAGTCTACTTGTTCTGGTTTTAAGTGTATACTGTCAGTATAGAATTTAAGTAATACTAAGTATAGGGTGCTTAATACACCATACTAAGTTAATGAATCGTAAACATCCCACACAAAATACAAATAAATGCAGCTAACTAATACATTATCATATCTTACACTTACTAAGAGTAAAATATTGTGTAAATATTATTTGGTAATAATAATTTACAATAGAATCTTATTTATGTACTAATTACACAGTGCAACAGTGAAAAAAATACAAAAACGGGATAGTATAGGTTCGATTCTACTATCGAAGGGTAATAAAACCCTATACTCAGTTTGGCGAGATTGGTGACCAATTTTTTTTTATGGGCCCCTAAAGATTCTCAAAATCAATGAGCCCCATGCAAAAAGGTGTGATCAGTTTTTGTCCAACAGCTAACTCACACTTCGTGATAGCGCTAAACTGTATTCGACAATAATGTAGCTGGGAGTTTTGCGCACTAACTTTATTAACAAATTATGTCAAAAAGGTTGGTTATTCCTGCCCTTTTTCAAAAAAAATTGAAGAAGAATTTATTATTTTTTCACTTTTTTGAGCATTACTTTGAGGGAGTCCAAATTTTCCTCTAACACTGTTCGCCAAAATTGTAGCCCTGGTAAAGATAAACAACTTTCGTGAACATATCAATCCAATCTGAACGTGTCTAGGCAACCTAAATAGCTCATAAAGTCCACGTTGATACCGGTTTTTCGAACCTTTACGCACTTAAAAGCCAGTAACGTGGTTGAATATCAACCAACTTGAAGTTTTTTAGCTGTTTTATAAAGAAGAGACTACGGCCTTTCCAATGGTATATATAGTTCTATTGATAACTTATCATAAATGTCTGTTTTTTGCCTCGAAATTTCAAACTTTTGTGACTTTTTCACTATTTTTTAAGTTTGACGAAGTTTGTAGCCACTATTTTATAAGGACACCCTAATGTTTACTACTTTATTCAGAAAGTGCACGCTATCACGAATTAAACGCATATTTGTTTGTAAAAATCGGTTAACAAATAGTTAAGTTATTCATGTTTTCCGACGGACGCAACTTTCTATCCTATACTAAAATCAAAAAGTTGAAGAAGAAGCATTGTTTTGGTGTTGTTGTTAATTACTTCAAATTTGATTTTAGCATAGTTGCGTCCCTAGGAAAACATGTATAACTTAACTATTTGTTAACCGATTTTTACAAACAAATATGCGTTTAATTCGTGATAGCGTGCACTTTCTGAATAAAGTAGTAAACATTAGGGTGTCCTTATAAAATAGTGGCTACAAACTTCGTCAAACTTAAAAAATAGTGAAAAAGTCACAAAAGTTTGAAATTTCGAGGCAAAAAACAGACATTTATGATAAGTTATCAATAGAACTATATATACCATTGGAAAGGCCGTAGTCTCTTCTTTATAAAACAGCTAAAAAACTTCAAGTTGGTTGATATTCAACCACGTTACTGGCTTTTAAGTGCGTAAAGGTTCGAAAAACCGGTATCAACGTGGACTTTATGAGCTATTTAGGTTGCCTAGACACGTTCAGATTGGATTGATATGTTCACGAAAGTTGTTTATCTTTACCAGGGCTACAATTTTGGCGAACAGTGTTAGAGGAAAATTTGGACTCCCTCAAAGTAATGCTCAAAAAAGTGAAAAAATAATAAATTCTTCTTCAATTTTTTTTGAAAAAGGGCAGGAATAACCAACCTTTTTGACATAATTTGTTAATAAAGTTAGTGCGCAAAACTCCCAGCTACATTATTGCCGAATACAGTTTAGCGCTATCACGAAGTGTGAGTTAGCTGTTGGACAAAAACTGATCACACCTTTTTGCATGGGGCTCACTGATTTTGAGAATCTTTAGGGGCCCATAAAAAAAAATTGGTCACCAATCTCGCCAAACTGAGTATAGGGTTTTATTACCCTTCGATAGTAGAATCGAACCTATACTATCCCATTTTTGTATTTTTCAAAAAGTCGTCATTTGTTGCATAGTGTTATTCGTACTTGTTAGAAAGGATATAAAATATTATTATGCGTCTACACCGAACACAAATACAACATTGTCGCGGTCAATGGCACAACAATTGTGCGATAGATTAAAAAAATAAGAGCAACAAATCACATGGACTGATTTCGCCACTGTGTGTTTACAAAATTAAACAGAAAATTATCTGTGCCAACCCAATTACTGCATTATACATGAAATTAGTATATTTTTTAAAAAATAATAAGCATCTTAGCATTTTACTGGAATTATTTTTCTGACAAAAAATGTATTTGCATTGTCATCATGTTGAGAGCACACGACGAACATGCGACAATGTCGCATTGCGACTTAAAGCTTTCATTCATTCGCACTGATCCTTGAATCACTGATTGAGAAAATCTTTCATTTAAAGATCAACAAATTTGTATTTTCACACAAATGCAACCACTGTAGTTAATGAGATGTAATTAATAGCAAATTTACATTTACAATTTGTCGGACCAAAATAGTTGCCATTACGTTCAAAGATACACTGCACACACACATATATTTTGTGACGCAGGATGCCTTTTTCACAGTCCATAAATCAGAATTTTGTTAATAGACTTTTTTAATGTTTTTTGTCTGGAAATTTAATTCGTGTAAACCATAAACAAATGATATACAAAGCAAATGAGTAAAATATATTAGAGCCACATACAAAAGTAGAATGTTTCCTCATGAAAACCTCTTTCCAAATCGTTTGTCTGGTGAGGCATGGATTGAAATCGAATTATATGTTAACGTAAGCCAAATGTCTGGTGTTTTGATGAAATATTTACTTATGTTTAATGAAACTAGACACTTGGCTTTTGTGAACATAAAGAAGGCAGATGCATGTAAACTTACTGAGATGGGTATACGAATATTAAGAATTGCACATAAAAACAAATTTCTTACTAAATTCCTAATATATTCATAAATAAGCATGTTTTTTTTTGAAACCAAGGAAAAGCTTGATGCGTGCTGAGCACCATCAAATAGGTTTACTTTAATCCATTGTGGTCATATCGGCAGAAGTCAAACGTTCAAGACGTCCAATAGAGATTATCACGCCAGAAACTATCGGTAAAATTCATGCAATGATTATGGACGATAGAAGAATGGAGATGCGTGGGGCAACTTAGGCTGCAGGCAGAGTGCCGCTATTTCTGACACTTAACCATAAATGCAAGCCTGTGACCATTTATAAGAGATGTTTGGCAATGTTGAATGGAAATACGAACGAGTTTTTGCGCCCATTCGTAACCGTGGACGAAGTATGATTTTATCACAACACACCAGAGATCCTCAGATTCAAGAGATCATTTTACATAAGAGTCAGTCGATTTCTCAAGTTTCCCAACTCCATCATTTTCATCCGTACCCCTCCTTTAACGATGATGAATCCATATATTTTACGAAGTATCTTTCTCGCCAGAACCGATTTGTCCGCTTTTGTCATTATCCAGGATTCTGTGCTATTCATAAAGACAAGTAGAGCCAGCATCTGATACAACTAGATTTGTGTTCGTACAATTAGAAAACAACTCGACAGCATATTTATATCTTAGTGTCTAAGTCAGAAGCCGAAATGATAAAATCTTGAGTTTTGATCCTACTAAGCAGCCTCGGTGATTTATCCACCCGGTCCTTCCAACATGGACGGGGTCTCCCTCTTTTGTGCAGCGATTCAAGGTCTTGGTGGAATATCTTTCTAGCTGAAGTTTCTTTATTCATCCTCACGAAATGGCCTAGCCAGCGTAATCGTTGTTTCTTGATTCGCTTGACCACATCAATGTCATGGTAAAACTCGTAAAGATCATGGTTCATCCGAATCCTGAACTAGCCGTTTATGCAAATGGGTCCATATATTTCGCGAAGTATTTATCTGTCAAACACCGCCAGATGAGGTGCATCCGCCTGTTGAAGCACCCAAGATTAGGAGGTATGCAGCAGGAACGGTAAAATTAGTACCTAATACAGTTGGACTTTGGTGGTTCGAGAGTGTTGTTTATGAAGTGCTCGCGTAGCCCAAAGAAACACCTGTTGGCGAGCACTATTCTTCGTTTTAGTTCTAGGCTGACAATGTTGTTCTTGTCCATGGCGAACCTGAGGTAGATAAAATCTTTCACTACCTCAAAGCAATTGTTCTCAACGTTCACGCTGCGTCCCCAACGGGTGGACACTTTGTTCGATGATACCATTAACTTCGTCTTGTCCTCAATCACTATTTTCGCTGACTCCCTTTCAACAGAAGTAAACACAGTACATATCGCGATATGTAAGGCAAACAGATAGCGACTACAAGAAATGTGAGAGATGGTAACGATTCCAGTTGTCACTTGCTTAGTTCGGTGGTTTCCCAAAATACACTTTCAATTTTATGGTATACTAGCTTTCACGGCTCGCGTTGCTTCACCCGTACTTCCCTAAAAGTACGAATTTCGAAAGATACATTCGTATGGCACTACTGAAATGTACTGGTACCCCAGGTAAGGGGAAACCTTACCAGGTGGTAAGGTTTACTGTTTTATACCCTTTGGGTCTTTTTGTGTAGCAGTTCTACATACATTTTCGTAACCCTACCTTCAGGCAATTTGGCCAGTTTTATACCCTTTTCCGTATTTTTACACCTAAAGAAAAAATTTCGGAAAATTACTTCACATCGCACAACCTCAATATTCACTTAAATTTTTGCTACTTCTCCTTTAACCGTTTAGTACCAGTTTTATCCCTTTTCGGCCTTTTTACCCCTTAAAGGTACAAATTTCAAAACCCCTCCTTAACTCTTTTTTTTACTCAAAAGTAACGGATTTAAAAAAAACCTTCAATCCAATTTGTTTGAGAGCATGCCCATATCAATTTTCGCAATTAAAGCATTAGCCGATTAGTTTGGGTGATGGTACAAGTTGTATCCCGTATTGGTAATTTTTACCCATAAAAGAACGAATTTCCGAAAATCGATTCTTATTAACTTTTATGACTTTATGACGTATACTCGAAAAGGGGAACAACCAACCCAAATGTCATCATCTTATCTACAACCATTTAGTTAGTCAAGCAATTTTAAATATATATTATGAAAATTTTATTACAATCATTCTATTAATATGACCGACATAACCATTTTTCCAAAATATGCGTGGCACCGCCTTTTCCCAGCGAGACGTAATACCCCATGTACCATTTACATAGCAAATCTCATCTTCTTACCGTTAATGGCTCTTGAGGTATGACCGATTTGTGTGGGCGGTGCCACGCCCCATTGTCTAATTATGAATATAGCTATATAGTGAAAATTTAATTGCAATTGGTCCATTTATTTCGCCCAGACAACGATTTTATCAAAAGGGGCGTGGCACCGCTCATTTTCAAGCGTGACATAATACTCTTTGCATCAGTAAAATATGAAGCAAATCTCATCTTCATACCTCTAATGGCTCTTGAGATATAACGGATTGAAATTGCGGTTTGTGTTAGCGGTGCCACGCCCATTTGTCTAATTATGTTTTCATGTAGCCTATGATAGAGACCCTGTGAACAGAATCACACAAAGAAAATATAAAAGCAATCGGTTCATTTATTTGACCAATATAACTTTTTTTAAAAAAAACGGGCGTGGCACCGCCCTCTGTCCCCAAACAAAGTATTTTTTCTTTTACGCCCGATATACGTACCAAATCTCGACTTTGTACCTAAATTATAGTTGTATGGGGCGGTACCATGCCTATTATACTCCCTTCCAGTCTGAATTTCCAAAAATTCTGTCTTAGTGCGCGCCTACGTCATAAAAGGAACCTACATTCCAAATTTCACGGTCCTAGCTTTATCCGTTTTGGCTGGGGAGTGATCAGTCAGTCACCCAAGTCTAATATATATAGATGAAAATGTTATTACAATCGTTTTTTTGATATGACCGACATATGGAGATTATAATACACTCAAAGTAGACTCAAAACACAGTGTTCTTATAATTGCTTCGCAATTAAGAAAACTTCGTTATATAGGAGTTCGTTATAGAGAGTTTCGACTGTATTCCAATTCATTTTAAACATAGTTTTATCAAAAAAGTCCGACTCAATTCGCACTAGTTTGTGTTTTTGTGAAAGAATGTAACGTCGCCCTCTTTATTTGCTAATATTTTAGGACCATCATACAGAGGTCTCTTTTACTAAATAAACACCTTTCTTAGTATTACGCGTGTGACTATGGAATTGCCCATATGTTACTTCTGTATGTAAAGCTTCCATACAGATAATTTCTAACTTTAAATAAAGCAAACAGTTAAGAAGAACTTACTTAATTACTTTTTTGGCAGGAATTAACTAAGATTCTGTTATTTTTATCAAAATTGTTAAACTGATTAACATAAACACAAAATTCTAAAGGTAATATGCTGCTTTTTCAAAGGCGTACGCATGGTTTTAAAGATGGTTCTCCCGTTGAACTATGTAATTCTCTCTAGGCGAGATTTATTTTACAACATCTCATGCTCCTACTTGTAGCATGCATTCACAAAACATATCTATGTTGTTCTTCTACGTGTTTTTTGTTTTCCAATTCAATAAATGTCACATCACAACATTTCTGATACTTTTGCTCTTGACATCCACTTTTCCCGAGTGATATTCGAAAACAAAAACATTGCAATAACTGTTGCACCGACAACCATTACAGAACCGATCCGCACCGAGCAAAATACTAAAAGACCACTACTCACGCCTGGTGCATCATAGGCAGACAAGACTCATTACGAGAGCACCTACAAAGTTGATCAGTCTAAAAATACGATTCCGCCAAACAAGTCGCAGCTACTTAAGCGATATGAACGGTTGCTATTTTTAAGAGGAAAACTAGACGATCGCATTCTGCAACAAATTTGTGCTAATTAAACCTTAAAAAGATGTAAAAGTTTCTTGTGCCAAGTAGCTAAAGGAGCGAGACGAAGCTAGACGGATTTGATTTGATGACGCATTGACAGTGATACTGGATTGAGTTGGTAAAAAGACGACGGACGGACTAAAGGATGCCGCCAAAGCGTCCACCGCCATTGGTGCCTAAGAAGCCCAATCCCAGTATGGTTTATGAGGTGTTGATCTATTTGAATTCATTCTATTTCGGTATGTTCGCCTGCTGTGAACTTGGCATGAGTTTGTTGAAGGCCATTAATTTAACGTATCCAGCGGATGTTTTACTTCGGGACATGATTGTTATATTTGTATATTGTTTGTTGGAGACAGTGCGTATCCTGTTAGGACGAAAAGCTTCATTAGCCGAAAGAGGTAATGTGACTGCGTTCTAGTGTTAATTGTAATAGAAAATTTTACAGATTATACAGATAAATTAATTTTATTTTATTTTGCCTTTAATATTTTTTAATATACATTTTTTCTTTTCCCTTTCAGGTTGGCCAGCGATTTTGTCCGTTTTTCTTATTGTTCCCTGCTTTGCTGGTGTCAACTATATATTAATTTTACAATTATATAAAATACGTTTAGAGTATGTACTTTGTATTTTACAATTGGGTCTATATCTCACCGAAATTTGGTATGCCATATACTTTGTTTTCTCACTATGTCGTCCAATAACTTATGATTAGGTCTTAATATTTATACATACATATATATATAATATATATAGTACGTATTTGCAAGTGCATTCATACGATTATGTGTAATGTGCGCATTGTAGTATAGTTTACTCTATGAATTTGTATTTATCATGTTCACCAACCGATTTGTGGATATCTCTTTAATAAATAACTAAAATGATATTGTCATAGTTCGGTTTAAGATCATTTCTATTGGCAATTATTTATTATTGCCAATAGGTTTTTTGTTCAAGAGTGTGAAATGTATTATGTTGACAGCAGGTTAGGCGTATGACGTCATTTCGACATTAACCACAATGTCTCGTCAGCGCCCTTTGCTGTGCCTTCTCCTCTATCATCACAAACCTTAAGGGAAGAAAGCATCTCAAAGTTAATGAGAACTTTTCCCAACGGTGCGAAGAAAGCATCCTCGAAGCGCACAACATGCCAACATAATACACACACATGCCCTTGCCTATGCATGTGTCCATCGGACACAATTGCAAAGGAGTTTTGTTGTTGACAAAGTGCCAACCCCATTCTGCGTACCGTCAGTGTTTCGTTGTTCTTGATTTTGTTTTTTGTTGATCTGCAATGAATTATGATATTGTCATAGTTCGGTTTAAGATCATTTCTATTGGCAATTATTTATTATTGCCAATAGGTTTTTTGTTCAAGAGTGTGAAATGTATTATGTTGTCAGCAGGTTAGGCGTATGACGTCATTTCGACATTAACCACAATGTCTCGTCAGCGCCCTTTGCTGTGCCTTCTCCTCTATCATCACAAACCTTAAGGGAAGAAAGCATCTCAAAGTTAATGAGAACTTTTCCCAACGGTGCGAAGAAAGCATCCTCGAAGCGCACAACATGCCAACATAATACACACACATGCCCTTGCCTATGCATGTGTCCATCGGACACAATTGCAAAGGAGTTTTGTTGTTGACAAAGTGCCAACCCCATTCTGCGTACCGTCAGTGTTTCGTTGTTCTTGATTTTGTTTTTTGTTGATCTGCAATGAATTATGATATTGTCATAGTTCGGTTTAAGATCATTTCTATTGGCAATTATTTATTATTGCCAATAGGTTTTTTGTTCAAGAGATGCTTTCTTCCCTTAAGGTTTGTGATGATAGAGGAGAAGGCACAGCAAAGGGCGCTGACGAGACATTGTGGTTAATGTCGAAATGACGTCATACGCCTAACCTGCTGTCAACATAATACATTTCACACTCTTGAACAAAAAACCTATTGGCAATAATAAATAATTGCCAATAGAAATGATCTTAAACCGAACTATGACAATATCATAATTCATTGCAGATCAACAAAAAAAAAAAAAAAAATCAAATAACTAAAATGTAAACAGAAACATAATAAAGTCTGTTATGATTTTAAACTTAAATTAAATTGAAACTTCGAGGTAAATGCTGGTATTGAACTTAAACGGAAATTTGTTTAATACTTGATTTTCAGTAGTACGAATGCTCTTGAATGGAAAGGGGTTATTAATATGGGCTGTTCTTTAAAATTAACTAACGACACCTACTTGTTTATCGACGAATGCGAACGTCACTGTTTGAGAAGCTTTTACTAGATATGCAGATTGACTTGACACTTATTCTGCGACGTTGCTGTCGACAACATCGAGGGGGCCGGGAATCGAACCCGGGATCTCCCACATGGTAGTCGCGTGTTCTAACCATCATGCCACGGCCGGTTAAGTTTTTGTTTTTTGCATTTCTTTACATTTTAGGGTGATCATGAAATTAAGAAGAGCAATAAATTAATTTTCAGATTGTCTCTCTTTGTGCAGATCTCTTCCGTAGCAATTAAAATCGTCAGGTTCGTGTGGGATCGTTGGGTTTGGGCCCATCTGATTTGGGGTGGATTCCCTGAAAAATGAACTTTGGAGCTGGCCTTTCCAAGCTGTCGCATTACCCCGGAGGGTTTGAACTCCAACGAGACATACTGAAGCGAAACCAGGAGATAAATTACATTTCTTAGCAATAGATTGCGTCTACTCACTCCAATAAGGAAACAAAAGGTTTGGTTCAGTCAGAAAAAGTTGAAGTCTTAGAGGGGCCATTGAAAATGTGGGGGGCATACTTGTTTATAATATATACTCCAACAACAGGCAATACAATAGCGTTGCAGAACTAAAATCGGGAGTGAATGCGGCTTGGGACTCCTTAGAAAGTTCAACCCTAAAAACCCTGATAAATAGTATGACCGAAAGGCATTTTTGAATTTATTCAAAATAAGAAAGGTCATACGCATTATAACAAAGTTATTTTTATTTTAAATTTGCTTTTTGTTTTAATAAAAAAGTTTAATTTTGTAATTGAAAACCACTGCGTTTAATTTCATGATCACCCTAAAATGTAAAGAAATGCAAAAAACAAAAACTTAACTAAATACAATTTTGATATTGTAGTTTTTGATTCTTTTTCATTGCTCATATTCGGTTTTTCGATTATGACCCCTTTAAGTAAATCTACATCGAAAGCGTATAATTTTCCGCTCTCCAGTGTACCGCATTCATGCATGTAAGGCCATACATGGCATTTTATAAATATTTCAAATGTGGACGCCAAAGGGTTAGAGATTTTTCTTTTGATGGTTTACTTTCTTTTGATGTTTTTTAATAAATTTTATTAAAGGAAAATACCCATTCTAATTAACATTAACATTTATTTATTTGATAAATTTCTAAATGTCAAAAAGCCAACTTAAAAATTTTATTTCAAGCATCATCATCGTACATACCTTTATTCAAAAATTATAATTAAGACCTAATTGAAGTATGGCTCCATAATTTTTTACAAAATTAAATAACTAAGAAGACGAAGATTTTTATCACGTTAATACATTTTGTGTCTTATAAATTACGGCAACGTTATTTTTAATACTAATTTGATTATGTATATCCAATAAGCAGCGTTCGAATACAATTCCAAAGATTAAAAGTGCCACAACAACCAAAAAACTATAGAATTAATTAACATTTCAGATAAATCATCTGTATTTTTTTTTTAATTTATGTGAAATGCATAATTATTTTCCTAGTTGTTATATTTAAAATAAAGGAAGAAAAACAAGTAGTATCTATATATCTAAATTAAGTGAAATCCTATACCAAAGAATTGATAGAAATAAAAAAAATCAAAAAACATTATTTAATAAGTAAATTTCTAAAATGTTATCGTAATGGCACAAACATTATATACTGTCAAACACTGTTTCTAATACATAAGTTTTTTGTTATTTGTATGTGAATGGTAAAACAACAGTGTTTTATTAACTAATTCTATTGTAACAAAATAATAAAGATGAAAATAAATATGCAATAATATTAAGTACATTAAATATTAACTTTGAATCGTTTTACTGACAAGTACTTACAGATTGTTGAATTTGAAATATGTACGTTAATATTTTTAGGTTAACACGAATAATTTACATATTAAGGTAAATTAATAAATAAAACTAAACCTTGTAATAATAAATCCCCTAAAAATTATGGTACATTTATTGATTAACTACATTGCCATAAAGGCCTGATGTTGGGTAGCAAGGTGAGAAGCGTGCGGTAGCATCCAGTAAGTTGTAAGTATGCATTAGTTTTGTAACCAATATAAAAATTTCAATTATGTAAGTAACAATTTTTATATCCATATCTCAAGCTTAATGAGGGTACCTGAAGGGTCTAAAGATATTCCCCCCTGCTATTACTATTAACTAGTTATTTCGGCAAACTTTGTACTGCATGCAAAAATATTAAATCGAAGTCGCAAATAAAGCTCCTATTAGGCATTGGACGCTTCGTTTACGAGATAAATGCGTTTAAAGACTTCCATATGGATTTTGCCAATTCTTCAATAGTTTGGCATTAAATATCCATTCGCTTCATAGTGATTTCCTCAGTTTTTTTTTTCGAAAACAACCCACTTAAAATCATGTCTCACCCCCTAGAAATATGCAAATAACAAAAAATACAAGCAGTAAAAAGTTTTGGGTCAGCCCAAAGAAAGTGGTTGAAATATTGTTGGAACATTTTTAATTGGTTGGAACCTAAATACCATTTATTCGCAAGCTTTGCCCAATTTACATTTGAAAAAATTCCATTGACGGGCATATTTATTTGTAGGTATGACAATATATTTATATAAATGATCAGCATCAAAATCTGAGTCGATTCAAAGGTGACCGAAATTTGGAATTAAAACTTCTTACCTTAAAGCGGAGTTTATGTTTTAAGATGAGTAAGATCGGTCTGAAACTACTCTCATCTCCTATACAAATGGCCCCTTTTTTGGGGCACAGTCGTAGTTTAAGAACGATCGAGCTGAAATTTGGTATGCTAGCAAGATCGGACAAAAACTACTCCCACCTCCTATACAAATGCCCCCTTTTTAGGGTGTCCGTCTGTCTGTTACCACGATTACAGCAGATGCTACAAAAATTTTGTATACAAGCTTCTATCCTCTAAACGGTGGTTAAGTTCTAAGATGAGCAAGATCAAGCAAAAACTAATCCTACCTTCCATACAAACACCCTAACACCGAAACACGTCCGTATATCCCTACGATTACAACCTAAATTTAAGTGATATTGAGCCGAAGTTTCAGTTTGGGACCGGCCGTGGCATGATGGTTCGAACACGCGACTACCATGCGGGATATCCCAGGATCAACTCCTGGCTCCAGTCATCTAAAAATAAAAAAAAATGTTTCTTTCATTGCCGGCTCCCTCGTTGTTGTCGTCAGCAACTTCGCAGTAGAAGTGTCGAGTCAATCGGCATGTCTAGTAAAAGCTTCATAAGTAGTGACGTTCGTCGACAAACAAGTAGGTGCCGTTAGTTGTGAATCTAAAAATAGAAAGCGTTTTAATTCACAACAACGCGAGAACCTATCCCATACCTCATTCATGGGATGTAAAGGAAAATTAAGTTTCTGTTTTAAGAGCCAAAGTTTGATATACAAGCTGTTTTCGTCTAAGCGGAGGTTAAGAGAAAAACAGGAAAAAAACTACTCCCAACCCTCATACAAAACTCTCCCTTTTTGGGGGTGTCCGCCTGTCTGTTTCCCGATTACAGCCTTAGTTCAAGAACTATGGAGCTGAAAGTTGGTATACGAACTTATATCAACTAAGCGGAGGTTATGTTCTGAATTGTGTAAAATCACGCAAAAACTACTTCCACATCCCGTACAAATTCCCCTTTATTGAGGGTGTCCGTCTGTATATCCTTGCGATTGCAACTTCAATAAAGATCTATCGAGCTAAAATTTGGTGTCCAAGCTTCTATCCTCTAAGCGAAGGTTAAGTTTTACAATGAGCAAATTCGGACAGAAACTACTGTCACCTCCCATACAAAACCCCTTTTCAGGGGTTAAACAATGTTCATAACAATATTTTCAGCTCATATAAACAATTCAAAATCAGTATTTAACATTTCAGTGAAAAATTATTGACAAAATAATGGATGCGAGAGGCTAAAAGTAACATTTACCTCCAATACAAACCCCCCTTTTACTGCGGTACAAAATTTAGTAAAATAAAGTTGTAGTGAAAATGAAAACAGTTTTATCGTAATTTTTACAAATGGTGAAGGGTATCTGAACTTCGGCATAGCCGAACCTACCTTACTAGGTTTTGTTTATCCTCGTTTATCGCTAAACCCATGTGCTTTTGCAACAATGATAAAACTGCAGTAAAAGCCCGCAGAGTTCGTTCTGTTGACACCAGCCTTTCTCATCACCTTCTCCATAACTGCATTTAATAGTATACAGAACAAACCATTTAATTACCTGAGATCTTTTTCCTTATTGAATGGTTCAAAGAAATCCTAACTAAGGATTTAGGTTTCGTTAGGGTACATCTGCAAAGACATATTAACTTTGCAGCATTACCAAATTCAGATATGGCTTCATAGAGTCTGTTCCTTATCGAAGAGTCAAAATCAGCTTTGTAGTCAACAAAGGAGTGGTAGGTGTCGATCTACTTTTCATGAGTTTTCTCCAGGATTTGTCGTAAAGTGAATATTCAATCCGTCATTGATTTACCAGGTCTAAAGCCGCACTGATAGGGTCCAATTAGTTTTTTTCACAATTGACTTTAAACGTTTACACAACATACTTGAAAGGACCTTGTAAGCAATTTTTCCACGGTGGAGTGGTGTCTGTATTCAGTAGATTGGTGAAATGTTCTCTTCATATCTGCAGTACTTTATCCGAGTCCGTCATTATCTGACCATCGCTCTCCTTGCAGAAGGGCCGTCCTGTTCTACGCATTCTTGCCTTAACTTTCTGGTAGACTTTTTGGGTTTCCCCTTTACTTCGAAGCAACTCTGTTCACTCATCTTGTCGCTTCTTTAGCTCCTTATTTTTCCGTCGATAGAGCTGTCTTTGCCTCTTTTCCCTGTGCCGCTTACGAAAAACAGCTCGCGTAGCCATTGGCTGCAGTTTCGTCCTGTATTCAGCATCCGCCTTTCTCATGGAATTGCGGCATTCATCATCGTACCAGGCATCGTGTAGGGAAGGCTTTCAGTACCCAAGTACGATTCTCGCTGTTCGTTTCAAGGAATCTGCTTTATATTGCCACTGCGAGATTGTATTTTTAGGGGTTAGAGCATCCCGTAGCAGTTGAGTTTGGCAATTGGAGTAGGCGTTTGCTAGCTCTGCGGTCTGTGGTTTACCCATGTCAATCTTTCGAAGTGCTTTGCTACGTACGTTTTCCGCCATGCTTAGCCTTGTGCGTACCTTAACTGCGGTAAGGAAGTGATCGGAGTAAATGTTCGCACCACTAATCACTCGTACGTCCAGAACACTCGATGCGTGCCTTCCAGCGACTACCAAGTGATCTATCTGATTCCCCGTCAATTGATCTGGAGATAACCAAGTTGGCTTATGAATATTTCGTTGTGCTGACTAAATTTTTCTATGGTGGGCTTAAATGCGGTCTCCCGCTATTTTATACTTCCGCCAGATGGATAAAGGTTCCTTGGCAAAAGTGAATTGTTATAGCACACATTCATGCCTCCTTAGAAACCAAAGCTGCATCTTCATTCACGGAATAATGTCATAAAAATGCGAAAAAAAATCAGTAACACATATAAATGTATTTACTATTTGCACAATAGATCAAACAAGGTGTATGTAATAACTACCGTACAATCAACGATTATCCCTTCGCATATTAAGACAAAGTTGAAACAACCGGATTGGATGTAATTACTTACTTAATTTCCCATTACACCCCATGAATGAGGTATGGGTTCTATTCTTAGGTTCACAACTAACGACACCTACTTGTTTATCGAAGAATGCGAACGTCACTGCTTGGGAAGCTCTTACTAGACATGCCGATTGACTCGACACTGATACTGCGAAGTTGCTGTCGACAACATTCGAGGCAAGCCGACAATGAAAGATTTTTTTTTTCTTTTTTAAGATGACTGGAGCCAGGAGTTGAACTTGTGATCTCCCGCATTGTAGTCGCGTGTTCTAATCATCATGCCACTGCCGGTCCCGATTAGATGTAATACGATAGGAAAATCTAATAGACAAATAATTGGAATTTAAATTTAAAAATATCCTGAAATAGTGGTTTCAAAACCGTTTGACATCTCTAAGAGTCTGTGTAGATTTAATATATCTATGTAGGCCAACATATCACGAGCCTCCTGTCTCAGTAGAGACAATCAACAACCACCTAACTCATATTTCTAAACTGGATCATTATTAGTACAAAAAGGACAATTACCCCTAAGAATTTGATGTCCCCATGTTAAATTTCACTGTCGATCGTATTGTTTGCTGGTCTATGCTACACTAGTACTGAACTTGTTCCAATTATTATGAAATCGTATTTGGCCTTGAAATAGATAACACAACAGAAAACAATTTTAATGAAATAATTTTCAATACAAAATTTTATCACACACAAATTTTTCGTTATTTAAATCTTCCGGAAACTACCAAAAATTGAGAATTATTTAGTTTGGCTAAACTTAACTTTTAGATATACAGCGAAATTTTACATTTAACCAAAATGGAATCTGAACGGGAAATTTTAGGTAAGAAGTAAATATGTTTTTTCTTTAAGTATTTGAAATAATACACATAACACATTATATTATCACGACTAGATACCAAATTAGCAGAAGAAACTCCCCAACAAAATACCGAATCCGATAAAGAGAAACATCAACAATTGGCCAAAAATACAAGCAGTGCCCGCATAAACCGAAAAGTGGTATGGAATTCAACAGCAGAAAAGGAAACCTTTCGCACGGTTGTATTAAGTTGTAATATTAGCGAACCGCATAAGGATCTAGGAGCCATACCAAAAAGGCGAGAAACTGTGTCCACAACAACAAATCTGCGCAAACTAAAGCTGGTCGATCAAGATTCCAACATCTACAATCTTAGAGAAATGTACCAAATGTCGCACGATAGCTTAGTATGCGATGGTAAATGTCCACAGGACACTCAACAATGTGAACCTTCCACTTCGACAGCCGTCATTCCCACTATCGCTTCGCAGCGAACAAATAGTGGTAGCCGACACAGTATAAAAGTGGATATTTTTAATATGCCCCCATTACAAAAAGCTGAGTCTATCGAAAGACCCCTCATACAAGTGTCCTCAAACGATGGCCAAGGAAACAAAAAGAAGTTGTCGAAAGCAAGCCGAAATTCCTATGACAAAAGTGAAAAGCGCTTAGGGAGTAAAGGTAAATCGTACAGCAGCCACAGCATCAAATTGGAAATATTTCATATGCCTATGAGTCAAAATGTAGAAATGCCTATACAATTTTATGAAATAGTACCCCAAGAAGCGGACATTATGGTAATCAGTGGAGATGATGATGATACTCAGATTAAAAGCTCCAAAGATGTTGCAAAAGTAGAAAAGGCTGATGTTGTATCGCATAAACTGTCTTTACCAGAAGATGTCGTCGCTACAAACATGGAGCCAAAAATACTTGAGAGCAAAGAGGACTCGGCTGACACCATAACGAATGTGGAGGAAACTTCGACAAAATCTACACAAAAACCAGAAGGTCTCATGGAAACTCCCAGCCAAACATCTGAAAATGTGGAGCTACAACAAAGATCTTTGCAAATATGTTCGTCTTCGTCGCCTTCGTCCAGGGAAAGCATATCCAGATCCACCCCACATTATTCGTTGCATAAACAACGTCAACTGGAATTGCATCGTTTGCGGCTTCAGGTAGAGAGAAAGCGTTTGGAGCTATTAGAAATGAAATTGGAGCATGAGCGCCAACAAATGCAAATGGATCAAAAGTTATTCGATAGGGACATCGATATGATACGTTGGATGTGTAGGGTATTGAATGGCGAGAAAGAAGTTTAAAAATTCCACCATTTTATGCAATAATTTTTTAAATCCTCTGTTCAATATTTTAAATAGTTTGAAATAAAATTGGTTTCGGGAAGTTATCTTACGACAAAGTGTGTAATTTTTCTGATATGTTATTGTGTATTTAATACACTTTGCTTGAAATAGGGTGGATAACCTTCACATGTCCTATGTTTAATTCAGATTTTGGGAAATACATTACGTTAACTAAAATACGGCTTGCGGATAATTTTGGAAAATACGTCATAATTATAGGAAACAATTTTTGATCTGCTTGTGTCATAACCCAGGATTCTGAGCCATACATCAAGACAGGTAGAACCCTTATCTGGTATAGCCGAATTTTTGCTCGTTGAGAGAGGTCTCTGTGATTGAATCTCTTGCTTAGTTCGCAGTAGCATTTATTAGCAAACAGGATTCTTCTCCGGATTTCGAAGCTGAAATTATTTGTTTTGTTGATGGCAGAGCCTAGGTAGATAAAATTATAGTTGTCAACGTTCACGCAGTTTTCCAAACGAGTAGATTTTTCGTTTGTTGAAACTTATAACTTTGTTTTGTCACCGTTAAACCCATTTTCGCTGATTCATTCCGTATATCGGAGAAGGCTGCAGTCACATTCCGCAGTTTTCGACCGATGATGTCTACGTCATCAGCGTACGCGTGTAGCATGTGGCTTTTGTTGAATATCGTGTCACTTGTGTTTATTGCAGCTTTCCTTATTATCATTTCCATCACTATGTTGAAGAGGTCACACGATAGGCCGTCGCCTTGTTTTAGGCCTCGTCTGGTTTAGAATGGCTCCGGAAGGTTCTTGGTAATGTTCACTAAAGATTTCGTGTCAGTCAGCTTTCCGCAAAGGCGTATCAGCTTCGCTGGAATACCAAACTCAGCCATGGCTTTGAGTAATTTCTGCCGTATCGGGCTGTCGAAGGCAGCTTTACAGTCGACGAAAAGATGGTACGTGTCGATCTGTTTCTCTTGTGCCTTTTTCAGGATTTGCCGAAGAATTTTTGCTCTATAAGCGGAATCCTGTTCCTCAGACGCTATGCGACATTCTTCATCGTACAAGGATTCGTCTGAGCGCCGTTTTTCATATTCTAGCATGGTTGTTGCGGCGCACAGTGGCATTTCGGTGGAAAAAATAGGGGTTTTCAACTTTTCAATTTCAAAATTTTAATGATTGGGTTTTGTAAAGCAATATTTGAATAAGAAAAATTCATCATGGTTTTTTATGAAAAGTGAAATTTTGTAGTTAAAAAAACTAACAGAATTCAACGGAAATTTATTCAATAAAATTAGATTAGATTATTGTCCAAATAAAGTACTTTTTGTGTGTGTACGTTAACAGCTATGGCTGTTGTTTTTTTTTTTTCAGTGAAAATATACTACTTACTTTTTTATAAGAAAAAAAATTATTGAAATTGGAAAGGTATACTAATTATTATAATTTATCAAAAATTATACTAAAAAATATCAACTTTTCACTTTTTGATGGAAAAAAACTTTATGTGCTTTGCCTTGCTTAGCCCTCTTACTATAAAAAAATGAAAGGTCCGAATCTGTACTTTCAATTAAGAAAAAAAAATCACCGCCAAATACCGTCCCTTTTAGTAACATTGATTTTAATGCATGCATTTGTGCGATATTTTCGGTGTATTTGAAGGCTAATACCTTTCGCGGAGGGTTGTTGGGGATATTTTCATCTTTTGTATGGAGACAACACATGTTGACTTTTGAATAAAAATTCAAATTTTTTAACTTATATTAAATATTCATATGATTCTAGACAGGGAAGAAAAACACCTAAAATCTACAACTTTCGATGGGCGTAAAATCTAAAGTAGGCGTGGCATCCCCAATATGTTAAATTTTTTTTCATAAGGAGAACTCAATTAAGATGTGTCCCAAATTTCGAGTCCCTAGGTCCAAAAATAAAAATTTTGGCAAGTGCAGTTATATGGGAGGTGGGTGTGGCAGTAGGCGGTTTCAAAATTCTTTCAAAATTTCTATATTAAGCCCAGAGAAGTATTTCTGCAAAATTTCATTGCTGTACGACCACTCCTTCTATTTTTTTCAAGAAATGTATGGGGCGGTGCCACTGTGCGGCGGTTGCCATTGAATGCGCAAAATGTTGTCACTGTGTATCGGGAACGTCAGAAGTAGAGGCGTTGTTTCGTAGAGTTGGGAGAGCTCGTTGGAGTAGGAAGTGGCTATCTCTGGGGTATCTCGGTATGTAGGCTGAAATTACCGATCGATGGACCAAGAACATCTTCCCTTCCTATTTTTGCATTAAAGTCTCCCAGAACAATTTCTATGTTGTGGCCAGGGCAGCGATCGTATGTTTCCTCTAGGCGCTCGTAAAATGCATCTTTAATCTCATCGTCTTTATCTTTCATCGGGGCAGGAGCACAAATCAGCGTGATGTAGAAATATTTCGCCTTGATGCGGATTGTGGCTATTCGATCACTAACAGGATTGAATCGTGAGACAAGTTGTCTGTGTCTCTCGCCAACTACAAATCCACATCCAAATCCGTGCTTTTGTAATAGATATCACAATTTTTACGTCGCGAGCATCCTTGTTTTGTCCATCTCATTTCCTGGATGGCGGTGATGTCAGCCTTATATTTTTTGAGGACATCCGCCAGTCGGATAGTGGCACCTTCTCTATAGAGAGTCCGCACGTTCCAGGTGCATATCCTTAAATCATGATCTTTATTACGTTTGCGAAGTCGTCAACATTTGGGGGGTTCCGTTTGTGACTTTTTCTTTCTCGTGTTTTCATAGTAAAGGACCTAAAGGCCGGTGGCTAGCCCAACCATCAGGGCTCGACGTTCACTATCAGCCGCTATCCATGACAAAAATATATCACAAACAACGTTGCCCAGGTGCCACCACGAAGAAGATTGTGAGTCGGCTTGAGATGCAAGATTCACTTTACATCCCCAACGGTACCCAATACTCTAACACATCCTCTATTATGTCATTGTTTTTAATTATATAATATAATTTTTTGAATTTGTATTGTAACTAGTACAGGTAGACCTCGCTTAACACGGTGGTTACGTTTCCGTAAAATATCATGTTAAGTGAGACCGTGTTAAGCGAAACAAGAAACCAGAACATTTAGGAGGGTTACGATCCTGTATCTCAAAAAATTTTACAATAGCCGTTTCTTTTTAACTTTTTATTAAATTCCGTTGTAGTTACAAATAAAAAATAAACAAAAACTTATTTTCCTTCAATAAACAAACTTCTCATAAAATAAAAAAAAGTACAACAAAACTCGTTGCAAACTCTCCGGCAGCGAAAACACCTGTCTGATTGTGATATAAACACATGTAATGCTCGATTGTGGCAAATAATCGACAAGAGAGTTGAGAAACACGCAGCTTCACCTGCCATCAAATACACACACCTCGCCTGAATGACGAATGGGTTGACCTAAAATGACAACAAAAACGGTAAATTGGGTTTTGTTAGGGGTCAATTGTACTTAAAAATCCACTTGAATCAAAATCCTAGCTGATCCTTTTTTTAAGATAAAAGGATTTTTCGTTTTTTTTTACTCCGTTTTGCCCTTTTTTTAGAAGTGACGTTCTTTGCCCCATGATTCTACTATTAAATCATAGAGATATTTTATCGTGTTATATCTCATTGGATGCGTACGGACTTCAGCTTTAAGACACTTCTTTCCAAATTGATGATTTCAATACAAATATAGGCTTTAATAAAAAACTAAACTTTTGAATTTAAAAAAAAAAATATTTTTTGCGGGTTTTCGTACCTGACACCAATCAATATTTTTTTTTAAAGTTCAAAAGTTTGACTGAAATTTTTTTTTATTTTCGCTTCGAGTTGCTCTTTTTGGTTATTTATGTAAATTGAAGTCCAAGAATCAGTTACATGGGCTTTATTTTCGTTCACTATAATTTATCTTACCCTTCCATATGTTTACAAATCGCGTGTACATGAGCATGTTAAATAAAGTCTCATACAGTAATCATTAAATCCAGTAATTTATTAACATTTATTGAAAAAAATAAAATTCAAAAATTTTCACAATTTTTGGAGATCTTTTAAGAGGTTTTAAATTAATTATTCTTTATGAGTCTTCATGATGCTCTGAATCGATATCTTCAAAGAGCGGCAGATGATCAAGAGCGCTGTCAAGATATGAGGAATTAGGTTTAACCATCAGAACATTTTCCAAATTTTTGTGATTGAGACGATTCCGGTTATCCGATAAAATTAACTTAAAAGAAGAAAAAGCACGCTCGATTGTTTCCTAAAAATAAGATGTTTAAACATCAATCAAAAATCTGCTAGATTCAAGAAAATTTAATTCCAAACCGAACCGATTTCAATATATTGATCTTGTTGATCAAATCAAATGTTGCAAATTTTTTTTTGGTTGGAATTCATTAATACTTCGATATAAATTTTCGGTTTGTAGCGGAATATTATACATGTTAATAAATCAATTACCTGAGTGGGTGGAATTGCAAAGAAAATGTTAGCAAGGGCAAATTATACTGGATCAGTAAACTGCTTTCCATACCAAAAGTCTAGTACGTCTGTTTCAACCCGTTGATATGGTATTTTAAAATCTTAAATTTTGGGATATGAGTCCATGGCGTCCTCATTTCGATGCCGACAATTATTCGACAGGTATTCATTCTCGTCTTAAGGAACATCAAATGTTTCGTTGTTGTTAGCATCACTAGCATTTTTTTCGGGTATTATGGTACCAATTGAATTTACTCTATCATAGTCTTTTTTAAGTAATTTATTGCTTTTTGTGTTTGCTTCGCAGTGAGAGTGTAACTAATCCTTGGGTCTAAGAACAAGCAAGCATTTAAGCTTTTATTTGTTAGGAGCTTGGTGGTTCTGATTTCAATGCTGCCTAAAAGTTTATTTCCTATTTTTTGTATAAATGAATCTTTATTGTCGGCATAGTTTTCAACAATTTTCTTAGTCATTATTTTACACTTTAACCATTGTGCAAAAAAATTGCCATAGTGCAATTGCTCCACTTAAAACTTGATTAATTATAGTTTTTTGCAGTGGTCCAAATACGGCACAATAGCTGCTTACAAAATCCCAAAAGTCATTACCCAATTCAAAATTTTCGTCATGAGATATGTTTGTAATGGAGTCGCGTGTTCTAAAGCCTCTTTGGCTTTATAAATGGTACATATCATATTATATGTTGATCACCAACGTGTAGGACAGTCAAGTTGGGCAAATTTAAATTGTTTAGTTTAAAAATCTCGCGGTAACCGTTAATACTTTTTAACATATTTTACAAAGTTTCGGCAGTTAATTAGGAAGCTCTTTATATTTATGTCCTTCGTAACATCTAGAGCACACAGTTGAGCAGTATTCGCTGCACAACGACAAATTTCTATATCACGTATTGTCAGCTTATTTGAATCCTCGAAATGTTCAATGTTCCTGGGGTATACATCGTTTGATTCCTCTTTCTCACTATCTTCATACGATGTTATGTGCGACAAAATCTTTGTTGTCTTAATCATAGTGTGTTGCGGGTGACAGAACCGTTGGATGTGCTCATAAACCGGACGGACAGATGATACGCCAGATAAATAACTCAGGAGCCGACAGCGACTTATACCCATCGTCGCGGATAGCCAGGCCTAGGTGTAATTGGCCTATCTGGTTGTTTGCCGGCCCAACGCAAAATTCATTATTTTGATGGGGGGAGGGAGCCGGCCATAGACCACCTAAATGCCACAGGTTGACGAAATACATGGCATCTGTTTTATGTGCCATGGTGGCTTTCGGGAGCTAAGCTTGGAGCAAAGCCACAATGCCATGTGATTTGCAGGCGCCACACCGGCCGACGTCGATCTTGGCTGAATGACTGGATGGCCCTGAAAGTCCAACGTGGATGTACGGTCTGTGCAGTTTATGGTTTTGATGCGTGCGCAGTATATTCCTTATTAGGCAATTAAGAATAATTATTTGCTCTGGCAAATTAATGTTTTTTTAGCGTTTGTTTGGTTTTGTTCTGGGAGGCGGGTTATGTGCGAGATTGTTGGCTGTATGTATGGTAATCAAATGAGAAGTAAAATGTGGAAGAGGAATGTTGATAATTGTAGTAGTAGAACTATGAGTTGCCAACCACCCAATAGAATTCCAGAGTTGTTGGTAGAATTCGGTTAAGCGTACATCAGGTGGCGCATAATTCATTCATAAAAAGGTTGTAGCGACGGTTATTATGAGCGACAATTTGAAAAGAGAAAAGAAAACTTAGCATATTTTCTGGCGGTATCAGGGTGGTTTTGCGTACAGTATAGAAGGAAAATTATAAAAATTTGAGAAGGAAAAAAAAATGGCTGGATTGAAGGGAAAAATGCGAAAATTAGGATGGGATATAAAAAAACGCAACAGGAATAACAATAAAGGAATCAGAATTGTTACCAGTATGTGTTGCGAGTTTGGACAGTGCAGTTTGATCGAAAACAAGTAATAGTGCGTGCCAGCAAAAAGTGAGTTAGTAAAGTAAATAAGGGTGATGGGAAAATAATTTGTATTTCCATAGCCCTGAGTGAACCCACAATTTAAAGCTGCCTGTGTGAGGTCAACGGACTAAAACTGCAGCATATAAATCCCAACAAACAAATTCTTTATAAAGAGAAAAGTGAACAAATTATCGGTGGAAAGTAAGGCAACCCAACCCTATACCATCCAAGTGGAGCGATTTCCAAATAATCTGGCAGGCCAACAGGTGCCATCTACATCGCGGTTTTGGGTACTGGAAATTCAGGTGTCTGCAACTGTAAGCAACAGAATCGGAAAGGAAGGTAGGATCTGTTATTGCTATCGCTGCCTCAGTGAGCGTCACCGTATTACAGGGTGAACGCGGCAGAAATAAAAGAGAGGGCGTTGCTAAACCGGAAACTGGTAATTTAAAAATCCAGATTGTACTAAATATAGATAAACTAAAAAGAAGAAACCCCATATGAACCCCATATGTGTAACACACCGTTAAAAATATCGAATATAAAGAAAAAAGAGAAAACGGGAAATATCCACAAAAATTAAACAAAAATTTAAAAAAGAATAAAACTAAAACTGAGAAAAGAATAAAATTAGAAGAAAATAGCATAATTTAAACACAGAAAACATTCAAGAGAAGAAAAAAAAACACTGAAATAATATAGAAAAAAAACTAGGTTATTAAATTTAGTGTTGGTTTTGTGATATGTGTGGTATAGCGACTTTGTAGGCCCATTGTTGTAAAATTACCCTAAGAAGAGAACAAAATAAAATATTTAGTTAAGGTTATTTGTAATGTAATGCAAAAAGAAAACTTATATATATGTATAATATAGAAAATGTCATTAGTGTAAGAATTTAAAGAATAATGTTGGTGTAAGTTATTAGGGAGGGCAATATGGGGGAAAACATCTCTCCCCCGTCTTTCGTGTGTCGCCTTTGTAATAGTGTCGTTGGTGTGTTTCAGTAATTCAATATTTGTTGCTTGTCCTGGGCTGAAGTGTCGGGTTGGAATCCGTACCTGGGAGACTGCAGCGCTGCTGGTAGGACACTTCAGTGCCGTTAAGGGCACGTAACAAGTGGCGCCATTATCTGAAGTTATTGATACAACTTCAACTTTTGCATGACACATTTATGATTTCTGTCGCTAAATTACGAGAAGAACTTGATGCAGTGCCTTTAAGTTCAACCATACCTAAAATTGTCGACGTGATTGTATTGTATTTTATAAAACTCGTGGCACTATCAATTTTTAATGATATTAATCTATGATTAAGCTCCGTTTTTTATATTATTTTTTATATCAATAACCACTGATTTTAAAACTTTTTTGCAGTTGGTGCTGTTTAAACGAAAATTTTAATTGAATTTTTCACCCAATCCACGGCAAATTAGTTCTATAACACAAGGGAACAAGGTATTTGTTGTTTAAGAACTGAATAGTGTTTTAAAGGTAATTTGGGACGCTGAATCCAAATCTGCACTTGTTTTTTTTGTATCAGCCCGACTTTTCGCGATATACTGTTATGTCCAAAACTACGGCACTTCCACTACAAATATTTACATAACTTGAAAACGGTTCACCATATTCAATTAAAAAAAAAACTTAAACTCGTCAACAAAATTATCTTTAGTCCGTGCCTACATTGTTTTTAATTTGACCTAGTAGTTTCAGAGATATCGTTGAAGTTTTGAAAAAAATAAAACATTTTACAAAAAAAAAAATTTGTTTTTTAAAAATTCATAAAAAAAATAATGCAACAAAAATCACAGTGTTGGTCTTAAAACATTTAGTTTAATATAGTTTGAATCAAATGAGCTTTATTTCATTGAAATCTGTGCACAACTTTTAATTTTGTCAACAATTTACTGAGATAACTAAATTTACATAAATCGCGATTTCCATACAGAAATGAAATTTATTAATATGTTTGTGAAAGTGTAACTCGAGCAAACCTTAACGGATCGTTATGAAAATTTATCAGTATTAATATTTTTCGAAACGAACTTATGGGATTGTAAATGGGCGGAATAGCCCCACCCCTTCTGGTACCTCCCATACAAAATTACCTATTTTTGAATAATTAATATATCTTCGATAGCTGCTAAACAGACTACCGGAAGATATTTAAATTTGGTCAGATTATTTATCTTGCAAAAGTAGACAAACCCTAAAAAAACCGAAACAGTTGCCATACCCCTTCTGGTACCTCCCATACAAATGACCGAACTCACCCCAATAGTCTTACATACATATCTTTTTTGTAAGTACACTTGAATTTACGGTTATGAAAATATGAATCAGGAATGAATTTGCACTATATCGGATCACCCCTTCTGGTACCTCCCATACAAAATGACCTCTTTTTGGGAAATTAATATTTCTCCCTTAACTTCCAAATTGAAACCTGCCGATTAATTAAATTTGGTCAGTTAATTAATATTTTAATAGGATG
This sequence comes from Muscina levida, assembly GCA_964034835.1. NCBI lineage: Eukaryota > Metazoa > Arthropoda > Insecta > Diptera > Muscidae > Muscina > Muscina levida. The sequence continues at coordinate 63,600,108 of OZ035880.1, read as the reverse complement.
CAAAACTATAAATTTTTTTTGGGTAGAAACAAAAAAATTTGAAAAATCTGTTATCACCGAACTTAGCATAATTTCATTTTCAATCGATTATTATGTACATACATGTTTTAGAAAGCTACTTTAATATGATATTCAATAATGCTAATAAAAAGAACAATTTGCCCCCAACCGATTAACTTTCAGCGTGAAGAAAATAAAAATGTGTACTTTTTTTTAATTTTTTTTTAATAAAAGATTTTTAATTTTTTTTTGTGATATTAAAAAATTTTGATTTTTTTCAAAGGTAACAACCATATCTTTAAAAAAAAAACAAAATTTTAAAATCCGGCTTATGAAAAAAAAAATTATGATTTTTTGAACTATAATTTTTTGGAAAAAATGCGAAAATACGATTAGTACCTGTAACTTAAAAATTCGAGCTGATGGAGAAAAATGGAGATTAGATTTAAAATCAGCGACCTCATTTTAGTAAAAAACTGCTATAGAATTCCAAACAGTTCCATTTTGTTCCCTTGTGTAATGTTTCCCATGTTGTCTGAATTAAAAACATTAAATTGTACACTGTCTTCGGTTACCAGGTCGATGTAACTTCGAAATAATTGTTTCTTGCTTATTCTAATTTTTACAGTTTGTTTTCGAAATTGTTTTTATTATTATTACATTGGAAACAGTGGTTGAAGTTTCAACATCACTTATGGAAATTTCATGAATTTTTATTAAATGTGATTTTAGGTTAAATATTTTATTTTCTCAACTCATTTCCACATATTTTGCATTTTGTGTTATCACTTTCTTCAGAAATATTAAATTTTTCCAAAATTAAACTTTTGTTGAGCCTTTGTGCCATTATGTTAATTTTCTGCAATAAACTATTAACATCAACATGTTTCGCAACCCACAGACGACTAAATAGCAAAATTAATCGACGTTAGACTTGTATAGTCCGGAACGAACTAGTTTCAATGAACGACTCCATGTAGTGAACGGTTGAAACTAGTTGCGCATATTCCGCTCTTATCGTTCCTTCTGATCTTTTCGTTCCTTTTGACATTTTCGGTCATTCGTTCACTTGTTCTTACGTTCATATGTAGCAATTCTAAAGTGGTGGCATCACTACAACAAAAACAGCAGACAGATTGTTTTTGTATTTTGCTATGAAAATTGATTTAAAAATCCTATAAACAAAGCCTTGATTACTATTTTTTTAAATACGCCATTTAAACAATAAGAAAATACTTCATAAACTTTTAAGCAACTCTTATATTTTTCAATATATTTGTTTGCAAATCGTTCACTTAATAAACCGAAAAAGAACTAAAAACAATTAAAACATATTGAACGGGTGATCGAAGTGATGAAAAGGAATAAGTGAACGAAAAGATCAAAAGGAACAGAAGGAACGAACTAGTTCCTTTTGATGAACGGAACTGAAGGGAACGATTCACCAAAAGGAACTAGAAAGTCCAACTCTAAACGACGTACGCATATTCATTCCCTAACAACTACAACTTAATTCTCTTAACTACCGTTAGTCATTTTCATCAGAATTATTCTTGCTGTTGCTATCGACTTGTGTGTTTGAGAGGTCATTGTTGTTGCAGACGAAATCATTTTATGTGTAACTGTTTCATTTCATTTTTTCCAATTCATATTCATGGATGAAGCGGGAGCAGTAGTCGTGTGACAAAAATTGTTTATGCGTTCGGTATGCACTAGTCAATTTTTATCTGCTATTGCTATTTTTTCGTCAGCAATTTAAACACTGAGTGCCTTGAAAACAGCGTCGTCAGATGTTATTACGCTAAGGATGGAAATTTATGAAATAAAGAAGAAGCTGGAGAAGCGTGAAAATTCATCGGTATCTTGTGATTTACGAATAAATGGGGTGCCCTGTTTAAACAATGAAAACCTAATAAGCTTCGATAGCAAAACATATTAAAGGAACTAAAGGCCCGTTGAAATTGTTTAATATCGGAATCGACTCTGATGTGCCTTTTTATGAGAAATGCCTGTATTCTGTCTACACCAGACGTGGTGTTGTTAATGTTGAACAGAATAAAACTTCAGATCCCATTCAAGTAACATCTTTGGGGAAATTTATTCGGTCTTATTGTGGAAATGGTTTCAACTACGCAGGCATAAATATGCAAACAAAAATTCAGATAATTTTTTTTAACTCAAAAGTGGATGTATTTCTGAGACTTGGTTTCAAAGTGAAATTTATGACAATGAGTATAAATTGGAAGGCTATCGACTTTTCCGTGTTGACAGAGTGTGTCATGCAGGTGGTGTAGAGATTTATGTTTAATCGAAACCTATAGACTGCCTCGAGTTTCTCCTTTCAGAAATAGCAAATAATAGTGAAAAATTACTGCCAGGAAATATATATAGATCACATCGTAATACAGATTTCCAACGACTGTTAACAATGCTGGGTAATATATCCTTAAATTATGACAAAATACTAATATCTGGTGATTTTAACGGCAATGTACTAGTTGAACATTTGACACCATTAAATAGTACGAATTCTACTCACTTTTCTGCCACCACTAACAAACACTCTTCTAGATATTTTTTTTAAAACGGCTTCTACTAAAGTTTTAATGTACGAACAATGGTTGCGTTTTGTTGGTAACTTATACGCGCTTAGCCATACAAATGTTATCCTATATACCCTAACGGGGATAAAAGTACATGCTAAGCTAAACGGGGATAAGTTGTTCAAAATAGTAGTAAAAATTAAAATGTGACCAAATTTTTTATTGCAGGCGTAAACAAAGAATAAAAAAGAAAAGCGAACGTCAAATAAAATATGAAATGTGTTATTTTACAGAAAATTTGTTATGCAACACATAGAAAAAAAGGTTCAGATTTGTGGCTTAAGGTCCATGCGGAACATTAGATCCCAAGAAGGGTCATGTGAATCAGTTTTATTTGAATATTACAACATTTTTTAAAAATATCACAAAAACTTTCAAAACTGCAAATAATAAAATATTTACGAATGAATAAAAAGAAAACAACAAATTATTTGATATAAATTACTGTGCTGCCAAGTTATTTCTTTTTGTAGCGGCGAAGCGTTTTCTTGGTATCCTATACCGGTCTTCTATATAGGATACCAAAAAAACACGACCAATGTAAGCACGTCTTAATATTCACCATTGTTGATTTAAATATATCTTCGGAAAGATCTTGAGAATATTATAACTTTCGAGACTTTAAAAGAATAAATTACGATGCATTGCATAGGGCATTGATAGACGTACCTTCGAATCCCGTCAGCTGACGATCAATTACAATTTTTTAATAGTAATATAATTATAATTAATTAAAAACATTTTCATATGAATAAAACGTGGTTCTCTGACGAAATTAAGAAATTTATAGACTTCCGTGATAAGGCCTATGAGAGATGGAAACGGTATAAAACTTAAATTTCGCATAACATTTACCGGTCTTTGAGAAAATATGTGACATCTCTAACTCACATTCGGTTAACAACAACTGGAAATGAAAGGAAATACGTGATATTGTAGTAATAATAAAACACCGTCACATGAAAATATAACTGATCTTGATGAATTGAATACAAAATTCGCCAACATACCGATGCCTTCTGGCAATGTTGCGTTTTTTAACCAATTTTAGCAATTTTACCTCCGTTGATATCATCAAATCTATTGAACGAATAAAATCCGATGTAATTGGTTTAGATGAAGTTTATTCAGTTTTTCTAAAAATTCTTCATCCAACTTTGCTGGCACATATCACTCATATTTTTAACACAATTGTTACTTCATCCGTCTTCCAATCTTGCTGGAAACATGCAAAAATACTACCAATACCAAAAACCATATAATGATTTCCGACCCATTGCAATACTGCCATTTCTTTCCAAAGCACTGGAACATCTCCTATGTAATCAGATAAATGCATTCCTTTCCAACATTAAACTGCTCACTAGTAGATAATCTGGTTTCCGTTCCGACCATAGCTTTTTAACGGCTCCACTGATGCTATTGATGATATTCGTAGCAATATGGATAACGGTCATGTCTCATTTTTTATTTTGTTTAGATTTTGATAGCGTCCATCATGACATTTTATTATTTAAACTTTGACACTTCTTCATTTCTCCACTACGGCCATTAAATTACTATCCTTGTACCAAAATAGCAGATACCAATCAATCTCCCATAATGAGAACATATCTAATAGTCTGCTATTGTTCTGTGGAGTACCGCTAGGATCTATGTTGGGACACCTTGGGACGGAAAATTAATTTGGATCTAGCATCTATACTAGACTGGGCAACTCATAAAGGATTGTGTATTATTCCGTCAAAGTCAAAGTGCACAATAATTTATAAAAGAAGACAACATCCCTTAGAAAACCGGACTATCAATCTTGGTGAGTTCAATATTGATTTCGTTAATACTGCTAAAAATCTAGGTATTACAGTAAGTAATAATTTGAGCTGGTCCGATCATGTTAATGCAACATCGGGTAGAGTTTATGGTATGCTAAGAAACCTATGGTCAACACAATGGTTCACTCCATTACATTACCGAAAACTAGTGGCAAAACCCTATTTGATTCCAATCCTATTATATGGTTGTGAAGTATTTTCTAATTGAACACAGATTGAAAAACATGTGTATGTGTATGATCTCAGTGTTATAAAAGGGTATCCAAATTACCTCTTTGAAAGGCTCGAATTCCGTAGATCTAACCGAGGTAGGAAAATTAAGCAAATTAGACATAATAGTAATGCATCTGAACTTCATTTTTACATACATGGTATACGTGTTTGGAATCAGCTACCCCCCTCATTTACAAAACACCAACAACGAATGACAATTAAAAAAACAAATCGAGCCCTAACCGCCAAATAAACGTAAGTGACAAAACTATCGATTTTCGTTTTTTGAAAAAAATCGATTCAGAAGCATAATTCCAATCGCCTGTAAAAATTTTATGTAATAGGTTCATGTTAATACCTGCACTGAGTACAAATAAAACTAAAAAAGCTTCTCCTGAAAAATTTAGTTTTTGTCGCTTAAGGTTTTGGCGGTTAGGGGTCGATATATTCGATTATTTTAACCCAGCATTGATAACCCTATTAGAAGTTACACAAATGTTATCCATAAGTCTATGAGACGTATCATATCATTTTGTAACTATTTTATAACTTTTTTATTTTAATGGATTCATCATATAATTTTCCATCAATTAAAAATATTTAAAAAAAAAAAATATTAAAAACAAAAAATCAAATAATTCAGTCTTCTTATTAAATGAACAAATATATCAAGTATTCTTTAGAACGTGCTGCCGTTTTCCTAAAAACTAAAATTAACACTTTTACTTGACTAATCTTTCTTATTTAAATATAAAATTATAAAAAATATATAATATTTTCAATGTATTGCAAAATCAACATGTCATTTTAATGTTCCCCGCATTCGTGTAGTCGCTATCAGTACCGACTTCTGCATCATCTGCCAGTAGGCAGATGACCAGTCCCGTACTTGACATTATAATTGGTATAATATAAGAACACTATATTTACAGATTTTCTCACGGTTTTGGATTGCAGGTTGTTGTTGTTTGGTTTTGCTACATCGATAAGCTATACCATCCGCCGCTCCTTATCCATCAACATAAGGTCTAGCCTATTTGCTGCTCTACTCCGAACAGTCAGGATTCTTCTGTCCCAGTATAGCCGCTATCCACCATTTTCTAGCACAGGCTCAGGCTGGTATTTATAGTATGGTACTACTTCCGACTACTTAAACATGTACATCCTGATGTTATATGGTGTATTGTTTCAATTGAACTGCAACCATACCGACAGGATTCACTCGTCATGTTAGCATCCCCCACTATGGCCTTCAGATAGTTTGTCGTCTCAGGAAACAGCTGTCCTAAAACTAGCCAATAGTTCGACCCTTCCGTATCGACATGATCCTGGCTAGTTTCACTAGGGTACTCATCCAAGCCTCAAGTTTCTGCCAGTTTGTTGAGAGTGGTTGTGCAAGGTGGTTTTCACCAAGATGTAGAGATGTTGTGACCTTTTCAATAGAGAATGATCTTAGCCCCTCAATCTGTTGTTTCGTCTGAGTGTTAATGTCAACTAAGCTCCTTCCATCTATACCCCTTGGTAGCATAGTTCTTTCGATTGCTGATTTTGGGTGATGTTTTCGTGCCTTAGTCATTAATAGTCTACATTTTCGTTGCAGATCCTCTACATCGGTATTGCTCCAATTGATTTTGCATTTATCAAGGCCAAACTCCATACTGATATCCTTGGAGAACGATTCAACTACATTGAGCAAGCATGAAAGTTGGTGTTGATTTGTGCCATATAGCTATATGTCGTCCATAAATAACAGGTGGTTTAATTTACAGAGACTTTCGCCATTGTGCCTGATCTCAAAGCCATAATGTGTTGAGTCTAGAATATTCGAGAGCGGGTTTTGGGCATCACCCTGGAATATAACTTGCCTGACTGGAAATTCAGCGGTCTCTATGTGTTCCTTGGTATTCTTAGCGAGATTCTGGTTCTTCAGTCCGTCATGATGTGGCTCAGGAATGTCAGTATTGTGACCTTGTACATTCCTAACACCTTTAGAAGCCACCCATTAGCACAGAGTCAAATATTTTCCAGTAGTCAATATAAGAGATGGAAAGGTTTCTGTGTCTTCCATATGCCAGTCCACATAATACTGAATCTATGGTCAGTTTTACCTTGCTTCCCCTCGAACCCTTTGTACATAATATTTGGTTGGTCTCTTTGGAAATAGGAATAAAATAACTAAAAGAATTAAAAATTTGCTAAAATACAAAATGCTTATACAATTTACTCTTCATCACTGCTTATTGTCAAACGGGCGCATTTTTGAAGTGCATGCGTGCGGTTGTTTTTTTTAAATCATTTATTTTTAAATAATACAAAAATTCAAAGAACTCAAAATTTACCAAAATACAAATTGCTATTAAAATTTACTCTTCATCACTGCTTATTGTTCTTTGTTTTAAAAAAATCATTTATTTTTGGATGTTCGTCTGACAGTTTTTTGTAAATCTCCTTGTATGGTAACAAACACTTTTCAAGTTATCTTTTAAGCTTTAATCGCCTTCAGCAGAAGGATCGGCATTAAAAAAAAACGACTTCAAGTTTTTGCCTATACTGGTTGGAAGCAGTGTAATGCCATAAAGCAGTAGATGACGTTCTAGTTCAAATTAGAACTAATACATATCAGTTCAAATTTGAAAGCTATTTCCTCATAAATGCGTTTTAATGCAAAAAAATCTGCTGTATTTTTTTCCTGAAACGTGTTGGAACGTGGCCATTTAGCGTGTTAAAATAAAAATTTTCACAAAAAGTAAACCGTGTTAGAGCGAGGCAATGGTGTGCAGTTAAATAAAGTCACCCACTTTTCAAAAATATAAACGTTTCTAAAGCACTTGCACAAAGTATGTGCCAGACCTAAATCCTATAGAAAATTTTCGGCAGGAGGTAAAAATGGCTCTTAAAGGAAAGAATCCATCTAATAAGGGTGAACTATGGACAATGATTAAAGATGCGTATAAGAATATTCCAATACAGACTTGTCAAAAACTAGTGGATTCAATGCCAAATCATTACAAATAATGGCTATTCTACTAAGTACTGAGGTAAAGTAAGAGATAACTAAATTATTTGTTTAATTAAAGTTACTTAGGCCGATAAATTTTTTGACTCTATTATTGTTCACAGCCAAAATCTGGGAATTTGAAATATTTTTTTTTGTTTTTGCCATTTTAAGTTTTGAACTACCACAATGATATTCGAATTCGTTAGATTGTTATTCAATAAAGATAAGTAAAAGTTACGTAAAAAAGTTTTTTTTGTGAACATTTCTTGATTGTACCATTTTGGTTAGGTGTGACTCTATTTCATCGCACACCACTGTATGTTAATTTTTTGAATATCACTTCTTTTAAAACTGACCAAGACCAAAATATGCCGTTAGTTTCGTCTTGAAAATATTTTGATTTCAGTACCCCCACAAAGGGGATCATAACAGTACCTAATGGGGTAATAGAAATTGGCATTGCCAGTGTTGAAAGATTGATAGTAATGGAGTGGAAATGGTCTACTTAAAGTAAAGCAACTCTAAACAGCTTACAAGTTCTTGCAACAACGGTAGTGTATAATTTTTCATTTTGTGTTTTTTAAATTGTTAATGTTAAATTGTAAATGTTAAAGTGTTTGTGAGAAATGCCTGTAAATTGCGTTGTGCGATATTGTCCAGGAAAGGATTCCGAGGGCATAAACTTATTTGCTTTTCCAAAAATCTCAAAATTTACGAAGGACAGCTAAAAGTATCTTCACAGATTTGTAGCCGAGATTTTGAATCGGAGGTTGTGGGTTTTAGGATGCTATAAAGTGGGGCGATGCCCACTCTTGAATTGGGGCAGTACAATGGAAAGTGTTTCATATTTTGTACCAATTATAAGTGTAATAGTTGAGTGCAGGAAATATATTGCTTTGTTCTTCTGGCATGTAGGAATGAGCCTGGAAAAAACTTAAAAGTTGTAAAATATCTTGATCTTGAGCCGAATTTGTGGTATCATTTCGATACACTAACGTAAATTAATATAATGTACTGTAAGATCGACTAACAAAAACAAATAAACATACACTGGCACGACACGGCCTAACAAACTAGATGCTTAGTAGTAGTAGTAAGCTTAGTTAAACAATATACCTTGTATGAAGCTTGAGCTTTGTGGTGAAAAAGCCTGGGCTTTGTGGTAAAGCTTGAGCTTTGAGGTAAAAAAGGGAATCGTGGGGATAAAATATCCTCCATTCTCATGGTTGATTACACAAGGGAACAAGGTATTTGTTGTTTAAGAACTGAATATTGGTTTGAAGGCAATTTTGGACGCTGAATCCAAATCTGCACTTGGTTTTTTTGTATCAGCTCGACTTTTCGCGATATACCGTTATGTCCAAAACTAAGGCACTTCCACTACAAATATTTAAATAACTTGAAAACGGTTCACCATATTCAATTAAAAAAAAAACTTTAAAATGTGTAAATGTGTAATTAAAATGTGTAATTTTTTTTTTTTTTTGAATAAAACAGCCGTTGCTTAGTCATTTTTTTTTGTGATATTAAAAAATTTGATTTTTTTCAAAGGTAACAACGATATCTTTAAAAAAAAAAACAAAATTTTAAAATCCGGCTTATAAAAAAAAATTATGATTTCTCGAACTATAATTTTTTGGAAAAAAGTCGAAAATACGATTAGTACCTGTAACTTAAAAATTCGAGCTGATGGAGAAAAATGGAGATTAGATTTGAAATCAGCGACCTCAAGTTTATAAAAAACTGCTATACAATTCCAAACAACACTCAAAAAGTTCAATTTTGTTCCCTTGTGTTATTGCACGATGTTTATGTCATCTAAGGTTTGATCGTCTAATAGGAGGCATTAGCCAAGCGAATAACTCTCCCTAATAAACTACAAATTCGTTTCGGAAGAAATGCCCGCAATCGAATTGGATAACTTAATTTTTGACATGTAAACTCATTTTCAGAAAAAATTATCAAATTGATAAATATTGCATAGCATATTAATATATATATTTTTTTAATATTATTTATCTGGTTAAATTCTCCAACCGACAATTATCCGAGATTTTCCACCTTGCGTTTTTCCGAAATTTTCCTAGTTTATCCATAAGAATATTCTATTTTTACATTCGAAAAGCCATTCCGTAACAATTGCACGCAAAATTCCATGCAAAAAAATAATTTTTGATTTTTCCAATGTCCCCACTTTTCCGATAGCTTTTTTAATAATTTTCCAACCAAAATTTTCTATTCGAAAAGCCACTACGGAACAGTTGCACACAATTTTATACAATGCTATTTTCATCAAACCAAGCGATTAAATGCAAAATTTTACCGAAAAATCCAAATTTTTCGAATTTTTCTGGAATGACCGAGTTTTCCACCAATAATTTTTCTATTTTTCCATTCGGAAAGTCATTTCGAAATAATTATCTGAAATTTTCCAGAGTTACATCGTCCAAAATTATCAAATCATGCGATAATATGCAAAATTTCGTCGAATAATAAAATTTTTCGAATTTTTCCGGAAATTTCCAAATTTTCCAACAACATTTTTTTATTTTTCCATTCGAAAAGCCATTCGGAACAATTGCACACAAAATTCCATACAACAAAGCAATTTTCGATTTTTCTAATTTTCCGTCTTTTTCGGAGAATTTTCCCAAAATTTTCTTTCACATAAACCTTCTCCTAGCAATCACGAACAACAGAAAAAAAATTTCAGCAAAATCGGCCCAGCCGTTCTCATTTGATGAACTACTATACATTTTTGCCACCATTTTTATAGATATAGATATTTCACAATTATCCGAAATTTTTCGGCAACACAACGAATTTTGCAATTTTACGTCGTCTGAAATCATCATATCAAGCGATTCGATGGAAGATTTTGTCGAAGGCATCCAAATCTTTTGATTTTTTTCTGGAACTTTCCGAGTTTTCCACCAAGAATTTTTCTATTTTTCCACTCGAAAAGTCACGATAAAATGCAACATTTTGTGGGAAAAAAGCAAATTTTTTTGGCATTTTCCATAATTTTCCAACCAAAATTTTCTATTTTTTCCATTCGAAAACCGACAAAAATATAGTTTGTAATTTTCCTCAAAATCAGGCGATGAAATGCAAAATTTTGCCGAAAAATCTCAAAATTTTCGATTTTTTCGGAATTTTTCGAGATTTCCACCGAGAATTTATCTATTTTTCCATTCGGTAAGTCATTTCGAAATAATTATCCGAAATTTTTCGCTGTAACATCGTTCAAAACTATCAAATCATACGACAAAAAGCATAATTTCTTCGAAAAATAGAATTAAAATATTTCGAATTTTTCCGGAATTTTCCAACAAATTTTTTTAATTTTTCCATTCGAAAAATCATTCTTAACACTTGCACACAAAATTCCATACAAAAAAGCAATTTTCGGTTTTTTCAATTTCCCGGCTTTTCCGGAGGATTTTCCCAAAATATATACTTTTTTGCCACCATTTTTATATATATAGATATTTTCATTTACCCCGATAAAACCCGCTTTTTTGTCTCGATTTTCCCGACTTTTCGAATTCGGTGGCTGGAAACCCTTGTTGCTGATGATGGCATGTGCGTCAGATCAGTCAGCAAATCATTGTTACTTACGGAGTATACTACTTAAACGATTAGTTATGCCGAAAAGCGAATTGACCATATGGAAATTGATCAAAGATGTTGATAATGATAAACAAGAAGCAACAATAAAAAATTAAATTCTATCGTGGAGAAAAATGGATGATACTCGATTTTTGTGGAGAATGGACCGAGTTATCCCAGATAAAATATGTAAACGTTGCCCTCAGAAGATACAATGTGGAACAAAAAAGTCTGAAACTTTATATCTGGGATTGGCACATTTAAAAATCGAAGAGACATCAGCTGACATTCATCATTTGTTTAAAATGAAACTGGAAGAATTCGGGCTTTACTTTGACAAGCATATTGTTGCTTCACCTCTTAATGGAACGGCCATTCTGAATATATATGGATCAAATATTTGTCCTGAATCCAAGCTGTGTTTTAAACATGCCATTAATCTTTGTATAACCGACGTTCTGTATTTACATAAGAAAAATATTTATGATACTATCGAAGATTCAGATGACTATTACTCCAATGATTATGACAGCTGCGAAGAAGAAGATGGGGATGTAGAAAATGATTACATTTTAAAATGTAACAAAATCCAAAGTTCAGGAAATATATCAACCCTTTCAACAAATCTAGCGAAAAAAAACTACAAAGCTATGTAATGGAAGAAGAAAAAATGAGCTGCAACTAATAAGAGATGTCCGACATAGATGGTGCGCACTATCTAATATGATGGAACATTTTTAGAGGATAAGATTTACATGAGACTCCTTTCAGTAGTGCAGAATTATATACTCTGGCTGAACTTAACCGAGCTCTTATACCTCTTCTCATACCTTTGTCACTTGAATGAAAGCAGAGGGTGTATACAAATGTTGGCTTTAGCAACTGAAATGCTTAAAATCTGTGTATACTCGGGACTTGCGTGACAAGTTAATAATAAATTTAATGATAGAAGACTTGTTACTGTAACTGCTCTTTTCTTATATCTGCGTTCAGGAAAATTTCCTTCAAGAGTATCTTCTATAAAATATACCACAAAAGTTGAAACAAAAGACTACGCCTATGAATTATTCAAACGTCTTTACCCAGGAGAGTCCATTACAAAAGAAACTGCATCATACAATTCCCTTAATTTAACGAAAATGAGTATCTGTGAATTCCCAATTAAGAGTTTAGAACATGGCTTATACAAGACGTTAAATAATATCCAGAATCCAAGTCACAAATTCACTTGCAATAATGATACAACTTTATATGATGATCTGGAATATTTTCAGAAATGTGCTAAAAGAACTGAAAGAATGGACAACATATTTTAACGCATTACTAACAATATGTCCAACATCAGCGCTTTTTTCGACATCATACAAAATTCTTATATGTAATGAAAATCTTTTACTAGCTGTGTAAGATAGTTCTGTATAAATACATTTAAAAAATGATTCTAATTAAATATTATAAAAATATGCATCTGTGGTAAAAATAAAAAATCTATTTGAGTTTAACATATGAAATTTTGTTGATAGTTTTAAATTTTTACTGCAATTTTTGAAACACCCTGACCTGACCCGTGCAAAAAATTTTATAAATGATTTTAAAGACACAAATGTCTTCTTTTAATATCTTTTAAATTTTTTACATATCTTCATAACACCGATAAAAGTCAAAACGAGCCACTGTGCGACGGGTTAGTATATTAAATGTACAAAACAGGGACAAATAAATAGGTTACCTAAAACATTAATTTCACACGAATTACAACACAAGTTAGTGCTTATTAATCTTTGGATATAAATTAAACACCTTCAAATTCACAATCCATTTAAAATAATTTAATTTTGTAGACTTAAGCAATTGCATGACCGATTTGAAGTGCACTGTTATTTTGAATTTATCAACCAGTGTACAACTGCGTAAGCACGTTTTCATGCTTTTAAATCTATTTTTAGGAAGTCTCGTTAGATTTCTAGAATAATCCGGTGTGGCATTATAAAGATTGGATATTTAAGAAACAATATGTTTAAATTTTTTTTAATTCTGCGTGATCGTTTTTTTTATTTTTGGCCTTTAGACGGAACCATCGTGCACCGGTGAGAAGATAGTACCCTGTTTGACTTTTGTGAGCTGACTCAGAATCAAGTTGACTTTATATTCACTCATTTACAACGCACTTCTAAGTTAACTCAAAACTGATGCAGACAGTCATTTGTTTTTTATTCAATCTGACTTCTTCTCAAACTTTTCGATCACTCAAAACTGATGCAGAAAACAGCAAACATTGAGTACAGTTATAAAAAACTAAAGAACAAATGCAGAGTAACAAGAAAAATGTGTAAGTGGTTGAAGCAACACGTGCTCCTTAATTTGTGCCAATTGAGAGACATTTTTAAGTTAAATTTATTGAAAGCAAAACGAGAAGAGAAATTTTTTCAGTGGCTTTATTCTCGCCTTAAATATTGACGGTATACGAAAACTGGCGTTCAAAAATTTTAAAGGACTTTTCCATGTTTTACTTTTGTTAGTAAATAGATTTTCGTATTTCATTTAACAGGAGCAATCCGTTGTAATGGAAAAGAAAATCCAGAAAAAGCTGTAAGAAATGCACTGAAAGTGATAAAGAAGCGAAACTTTTAAGCAGTTTACATCACAAATAACTTAATAAAATAAATTGAATGAATATGAATTGTTAATTGACGTTTTATAGCTAACTAAGAGCTGACTTGTTAAAAACAATCATGAGTTAGTAATTTTACAACTAATTAAAAGTTCCCTCCTTTGCATTGAAAAACTGAAAAGCCTTTAACAAGGAATATGAATTAGATGTTTAGACACTTAATACTCATCTCTTATTAATCATAAGTTGGTTTTAAGTGAACTCAAATCCCGACGGGGATATTTTTATTCTTGTGACGGGTCTACATTAATTTGGCCGTACTCTACTAGTTAATAACAAACTAAGAAAACATAAAATTAAAGTAAGAAATATTATTCGGCATAAAATGTGTGATAACAGCAATAAATTTTGTTTTATATGTGTATTGTTTGTGGAAATGTGATATTATTATTTATTATATTATTTCACTTTATATGTAGAAAAGTGCAGAACCATCACCAAATTTAAAAGGATTTCAACCATCTTCAACATATACCGAAAGATCAAAACCAGAATATATTCCACCTCAATTTCATGATCTTGTCCGGGATTTAGAAAAGTCTAAAAGGCAAACAGAACTTTTAGGTTCAAGAATGCAACAATGGAATTTTTGGCAAGAAAATCTGAACGTAACACTCCGTGAAAGCACTGAAAACAGTATAATAGTTGGTTGCAATAATATAAATGAATTATTTAAAAACCTGGATATAATCACATCTCTCAAGATTGGCGATTACACAGTGCAACATTTCTAAGGTCATCGTCTGGTGCTGCCTTCGTACCCAGATATTTTTGAAGTATATACCGAGACTAAAAATATCCCCAAAGGATTTGGTCCCATTACATCGAAACATTTTTTTATGGATACTCCAATATTTTCACCCCAACACGATTTTTTTTATCATTTTTACAGTCTATATTTCATTAACCGTTCGAAAATTTTTCTTTTTGTCTTCGGCAAAGTTGTAGATCTAAACCAGAGCAAAAGAAGTGTCAAATAGACCGACCCAAAAAAATTGCATCCAGTGCATGAAAATTGCAAAAATATGGGAAAAAATTATATTTTTTCATGATGTTTTCCACACAAAATTTATTTCGTTGTACTCCTTGGCGTATGATTTATGTGGAATATTACTTATTATAATCATAATTTTATGGTGAAAATATCATGAAAAAAATAGCATTTTTTCCCATATTTTTATAATTTTCATGCACTAGATGCAATTTTTTTGGGTCGGTCTATTTGAGACTTTTTTTGCTCTGGTTTAGATCTACAACTTTGCCGAAGACGAAAAGAAAAAATTCCGAACAGTTTATGAAATATGGACTCCCTAAAAATGGTAAAAAAATAGTATTGGGGTAAAAATATTGGAGTATCCATAAAAAAATGTTTCGATGTAATGGGGCCAAATCCTTAGGGGATTTTTTTAGTCTCGGTATATACTTCAAAAATAGCTGGGTACGAAGGCGGCACCAATTTATGTGTTGCACTGTGTTATACATCGATGGATCATCAAAAAGTTTAATATTTTTTGGTTATATTTTAACATTTCCTAAATAATTTCTTTTTTTAGGTTTAAAGCTGTAATTTTACATAATTTAGGGACATTTCCATCAGTATCAATGGCTTACGCTTTAGACATAAAAGAATCATGACAAAACGAATGATGCAGAACTTCTTCTTTTTGGGGCTAATTTCACGTGCAGTTCTCAGAACTAAGTCCCAAATCAATTAGTTGAAAAATTTTGTACTGTGTTACACCACTTATAAGTGGCTAATTGAAGCTGATTTTAAAGTATTGACTATTTTGCATGGTACTCAAGGTTGTGATACATAGTATCATATCTATTTTGGTGAATGGAACAGCCGAGCTACTCAACACTATATTCATAAAGGTTCAGTTCCTCGTACAGCATTTGTTGTTGGTGAAAAAATATCCCATTAGTGAATCCAACGGACATTATTTTACCACATCTACACATTATGTTGGGTCTGATAAAGCAATTTTTTATAGAAAATCAAAAGAGATTAAACGATATATATTTCACATGACGTATAATAAAAAAAATCATATCCTTCAACAGGTATCCTTGTTGGTCCACAGATACAAAAAATGGTGAAAAATTACATCAGTAGAAAAAAAAAGAATGGGGAGTTTTCGTTTCAGTGTGTTTCTAGGAAATTCAAGAAGTGACAATTATGGTGTCTGCCTACTTTGCCATGGCCTGTATTTCGCATTTGAATATTTTCCCATCAAATTTAAATCAGATGAGTGATGAACAAGGTGAATAATTTCACTATGAAGTTTCAAGAATTGAACAGCGAGATACTAGCATCGATGTTTATAAAAAACAAGTAAAACCCAAACGCTTTTAAAGTTAGTAATTTTACAACTAATTAAAAGTTCCCTCCTTTGCATTGAAAAACTGAAAAGCCTTTAACAAGGAATATGAATTAGATGTTTAGACACTTAATACTCATCTCTTATTAATCATAAGTTGGTTTTAAGTGAACTCAAATCCCGACGGGGATATTTTTATTCTTGTGACGGGTCTACATTAATTTGGCCGTACTCTACTAGTTAATAACAAACTAAGAAAACATAAAATTAAAGTAAGAAATATTATTCGGCATAAAATGTGTGATAACAGCAATAAATTTTGTTTTATATGTGTATTGTTTGTGGAAATGTGATATTATTATTTATTATATTATTTCACTTTATATGTAGAAAAGTGCAGAACCATCACCAAATTTAAAAGGATTTCAACCATCTTCAACATATACCGAAAGATCAAAACCAGAATATATTCCACCTCAATTTCATGATCTTGTCCGGGATTTAGAAAAGTCTAAAAGGCAAACAGAACTTTTAGGTTCAAGAATGCAACAATGGAATTTTTGGCAAGAAAATCTGAACGTAACACTCCGTGAAAGCACTGAAAACAGTATAATAGTTGGTTGCAATAATATAAATGAATTATTTAAAAACCTGGATATAATCACATCTCTCAAGATTGGCGATTACACAGTGCAACATTTCTAAGGTCATCGTCTGGTGCTGCCTTCGTACCCAGATATTTTTGAAGTATATACCGAGACTAAAAATATCCCCAAAGGATTTGGTCCCATTACATCGAAACATTTTTTTATGGATACTCCAATATTTTCACCCCAACACGATTTTTTTTATCATTTTTACAGTCTATATTTCATTAACCGTTCGAAAATTTTTCTTTTTGTCTTCGGCAAAGTTGTAGATCTAAACCAGAGCAAAAGAAGTGTCAAATAGACCGACCCAAAAAAATTGCATCCAGTGCATGAAAATTGCAAAAATATGGGAAAAAATTATATTTTTTCATGATGTTTTCCACACAAAATTTATTTCGTTGTACTCCTTGGCGTATGATTTATGTGGAATATTACTTATTATAATCATAATTTTATGGTGAAAATATCATGAAAAAAATAGCATTTTTTCCCATATTTTTATAATTTTCATGCACTAGATGCAATTTTTTTGGGTCGGTCTATTTGAGACTTTTTTTGCTCTGGTTTAGATCTACAACTTTGCCGAAGACGAAAAGAAAAAATTCCGAACAGTTTATGAAATATGGACTCCCTAAAAATGGTAAAAAAATAGTATTGGGGTAAAAATATTGGAGTATCCATAAAAAAATGTTTCGATGTAATGGGGCCAAATCCTTAGGGGATTTTTTTAGTCTCGGTATATACTTCAAAAATAGCTGGGTACGAAGGCGGCACCAATTTATGTGTTGCACTGTGTTATACATCGATGGATCATCAAAAAGTTTAATATTTTTTGGTTATATTTTAACATTTCCTAAATAATTTCTTTTTTTAGGTTTAAAGCTGTAATTTTACATAATTTAGGGACATTTCCATCAGTATCAATGGCTTACGCTTTAGACATAAAAGAATCATGACAAAACGAATGATGCAGAACTTCTTCTTTTTGGGGCTAATTTCACGTGCAGTTCTCAGAACTAAGTCCCAAATCAATTAGTTGAAAAATTTTGTACTGTGTTACACCACTTATAAGTGGCTAATTGAAGCTGATTTTAAAGTATTGACTATTTTGCATGGTACTCAAGGTTGTGATACATAGTATCATATCTATTTTGGTGAATGGAACAGCCGAGCTACTCAACACTATATTCATAAAGGTTCAGTTCCTCGTACAGCATTTGTTGTTGGTGAAAAAATATCCCATTAGTGAATCCAACGGACATTATTTTACCACATCTACACATTATGTTGGGTCTGATAAAGCAATTTTTTATAGAAAATCAAAAGAGATTAAACGATATATATTTCACATGACGTATAATAAAAAAAATCATATCCTTCAACAGGTATCCTTGTTGGTCCACAGATACAAAAAATGGTGAAAAATTACATCAGTAGAAAAAAAAAGAATGGGGAGTTTTCGTTTCAGTGTGTTTCTAGGAAATTCAAGAAGTGACAATTATGGTGTCTGCCTACTTTGCCATGGCCTGTATTTCGCATTTGAATATTTTCCCATCAAATTTAAATCAGATGAGTGATGAACAAGGTGAATAATTTCACTATGAAGTTTCAAGAATTGAACAGCGAGATACTAGCATCGATGTTTATAAAAAACAAGTAAAACCCAAACGCTTTTAAAAAAATCCTCTAAAACGCGACAACCAAATAATCAATTTATGAATTGTTTAACATTATAAAGTATTACTAATAAAATTAAAAAAAATATTTATTTGTCATTTTATATTTTTTTGTGAAAATTTTTTACAGAAAATGTTATTAAAAAATTTGGCATAACTCTTTAATTTTTCAACTAATTTTTATAAACTTACCTTTTTGGAAAGCTACTTTAATATGATGTTGCACAAAATATACAATGTGCTACCTCACGATCAATATAAAGCGTTGAGAAATTAAAAATTTATTTTTTTCGTTTTTTTTACTTTATTTACTATAATTTAGCAATTTTGCAACTGATTTTCAAAAGTGTCGATAAGAAGGTGAAAATCACACCTTTAAATAAAGGTAACTTTTTGAAAATCGGTTTTTAATTATATGGCAAATGCATAAGCTTTTTAAACAAAAACTATCTTCTTACTACAAAGTCTCCCAATAACTTTTGCATTATAAAACCTTTTATTACAATAATAATAACAGTTTTTTTGAGTGTAGACCCAGGTTTTGTTACAGGCAGACTTTTTAGAAAAGTGGAAAGTTTTTTTAGTGAACCGTTTGATTCGTTTTCAGTTCTAGGAACTTGTGAAGTTGGCCTTAACAATTTAGACGATACTGAAAATTTTTAAATAAAAGAAATAGAATGTAAATTGGCTGGTTTTCCATACACATTTGCTACAGCGGCGAATAAAGTTTATTTTAAATTAATTTTCTTTGATTTACTTTTGTATGTGATTAACTTATGATAAGTCTGTCATAAGCTAGTTAGTTGTGCACTATTAAATGATGCATCAGAAACTAACTAATAGTGAGCTAGATTGTGTTTCACTAAACTTTATGTATCGTAAATGAGTACTAACTCACTGCAATGCCATCATGTGAAAAAACTGAATAGGATTTAACAAGGAAAATGAGTTAGCTTTCGAGTCACTTGTGACTCATCTTTGACTAACCATTGGTTAGCTTGAAGTTAACTCAATTCCCGCCGTTAACTCAATTGGCCGTGCTCTATTATTTAATAACAAATTAAGAAAACAAAATAAATGTAAAAATATTAATCGGTATAAAATGTGTGATAACAGCAATAAATTTTGTTTTACTTTTGAATTGTTTGTGGATAAGTGATAATATTATTATTTATTATATTATTTCACTTTATTTGTAAAAAAGTGCAACCATCAACCATCTCCAACATATACCGTAAGATCAAGATCAGAATATATTCCACCTCAATGCGAATTTAGTATGCAACATTTTGTTTCACAAGGGAAACAGAACTATTAACTATTAGGTGCAAGAATGCAAAAATGGATTTTTTCGCAAAAAATGCGCACATTACATTTCATGAAAGCACTGAAAACTGTAATATTCTTTGTTGCAATAATATAAATGAATTGTTTAAAAAGCTTGAATATAGTCAGATCCCACAAGATTGACGATTATTCATCGATGGATCAACAAAAAGTATATTTTTGTGGTTATATTTTAACATTTCCCAAATAATTTATTTTTAAGGTATAAAGCAGTACTTTTACATAATGAAGGACATTTCCATCAGTACCACTGGCTTTCGTTAAAGATTATTTACGACAGTATGGTTCAAGTATTGAATGCCCAAGATTACAACACTCATAAGTGGCTAATTGTAGCTGATTTTAAAGTATCAAATATATTTTTGTGAATGGAACAGCCGAGCTACTCATCACTATATTCGAAAAGATTGGGTTCCTCGTACAGCATTTGCTGTTGGTGTAAAAAATATTCCATTAGTGAATCCAACGAACATTATTTTAATACAGCTACACATTAAGTTGGATTTGTACGACAAATTACATCAGTAATAGAAAAAGCATGGAGAGGTTTCGTTTCAGTTTGTGAAAATTTCTTAGGAAATTCAAGAAATGACAATTATAAAGAAATCGCACACGACATGCTGTCTGCCTATCATGCCATGGCGTGTTAAATTTCTATAAATTTGCACCATCTCCATTCACTTTTGAAAATGTTCCCATTCAAATTTAGGGCAGATGAGTGATGAACAAGTTGAACGATTTCACCAGGAAATTTCAAGAATTGAACAGCGTTTTGTTGGAAAAAGTAAAGTTAGTATGCTTTCTACCTACTACTCATCTATAAGGCGAAATACTAGCATCGACGTTTATAAGAAAACTAGTAAAACGCAAACGCTTCCAAGAAAAACAACCAAAAGGCGACAACCAAAAAATCAATTTTTGAATTGTTTAACATTAAAAAAATATTACTAAAAGAATAAAAAACATTTAATTAGAGCTATATAATTTTGTTTTAAATATTTCTACAGAAAATGTTATTTTCTTTATTAAAAATGCAAAGAGAGTTGAAAAACATGACTTTTTTGGAAAGCTACTTAAATATGATGTTGCACAAAAATAAAAGAATTTACAACGTTTTATCTCACGATCGACTTAGAAAATTCATCTAACATCATAAAACACTAACAATGAGTACACAAATTAAAAAAAATATATTTTTTTCACTATCACTGTGTAAAAGCTACTAATTCAGTAATATTTAAAAAATTTTTAAGAAGTTTGTAAAAAATCAAAATTAATTTCATTTAGAATTCAAAATATTGAAATGAATATAAGTATATACGTAGGGGAGAGTGAAGTTACAACCTAACGTGTAAGAAGGAAATTAACTACTGACTTGAGCGAAGATAAGTACTTATCTCTATACATTTTAGAACGTAAATATAAGCATGCGTTAAAGGAAGGTAGTTCTTTTTGGATAATGTTAAGTTACTTGAGGAGGTAAGGAAATTAAGTGCAGGATGAATCCGTTGGCGCTTAAACATGCCCCTTCTTGCAGAATTGTAGAATTCTTCTTGTAAAATATATAATATATATATGATCTGCATGAAGAATATTAGAAAAACGGAATACAGTATGGGGTGCAAGGGCTGCAATAAATATTTTCACCCGAAATGCGTTGATATCAGAGAGTGAAATAAGATCAAACAAGTCGTTGGTATACACCTGTATTGATTGTGGCGCGAGAAGAATAATTGGCCAGGACTTTTATTGATTGATGGCCCGACAAACACAATGAAGCAACAGATAGAAGAAAGGATGAAGAAATGTGTGGAGGAGTTCTAAGCTATAGTAGATGGTGTGGTGGAAACAGTATAGGTGGAGTGATTAGATAGCTTGCGGAAAGTTACAGAAGATGTCCTAACGTGTAAAAAGCAAATAAACAAAGCAGAATGCAGAAACAAGGTGTTGAAAGAAGATATTGCGGTTTGTAAAAATGAGAAGAGTATTGCGCAAAGACGGCTAAAAAGAGCTGGCACACCTATTAATGGTTTGCCCAAATCAATTCGTAATCTGAGGGAACCAATTATCAGAATAGCAGATTTGTGCAATATTTTATTGAATTCTTTCCAAATTCAACACTTGTTACATAAATGGTGGTAAAACTGTTCGTGTGAAATGTAATTCAGTACATTCAAGGTACATTATAATGGCGCGCTATTTCCGCTCGCAACCCATCCGATTAAACGATGTTATTGACACAGATGTTCAATCCCGTATTTATCTGGACGACCATCTTACCCCGGCCGCAGTAAATTTAATAAGCGTGTGCAAAAAGCTGCGCGATGGGAAAACGATAAGCAAATGCGTTTTAATTAACGGTGACATACCAAAAGCCCGTCTTACCTTCTCCAATGGGGTTAAAAAAGATGATGCGGATTTCTGTGCAAAGCTATTAGCCGGCACTAATTTTGTTGCTGATGAAAATGGAGTAGGACCTTCAGGCTCTTAAGAGTATAACAATTGTTTCTATTTTTGTTATTTTTGTAGATTTTGTTCAGTTAATTTGTTGATAGTGTGTTGCATGCCTAAATTTATCTTTCTTTATTTTATGAGTGGTTTTGTTTTAAGGACTATTGTCCATAACAATTTATTAACCCGATAACAATTCATATGGGTTAAACTTATTATTAAAAACAGTATTTGCTGTAGTGTTATGAAAAACAGCGGGTTTCTATTCAACCGGTATTTTTTCTGACACTAGGCCCGAGGAAATTCACCACGATTCACCATAATTCACCACTTGATACATACACAATCGAGTTCATTCAAATTTGGCTGGAATGTGATGAACTTAAGTGCATTGTGAATGTTTTTTTTACAAGTTTTTTATGATTTTCCCAGTATTTTCAGCTGTTTTATAGAATCATTGTTTGGCAGGGGTAGTGTTTTTCTGCATTTTTTTGGAGATAATTTAATTTAAATAATTTAATTCAAATAAATTAATATTTTCCATTTTTTAATTTCAGACCACCAATTCATGACTTTGTGGATAATTAGTGATGGTGTGTGGCCATCGGTGGCTGCTGTGTCACTCATAAGGGACTTGGGTTAGGTGGCTCGATAGAGTCTCCTCCAGCTATAACCCCCTCTTATGGGTGATAAACCATTGGTTTTATAATGACTCCATATGTGGGGGTCATCAATTGTATATTTTGAAAAACCCTGCAGGGTTTGGGGGCCCCAGGGAGCCAACAAAAAGTTGTAGAAAACACGTGGCGCTATTGAGGCAACAAAAATAGGTTTAGCTCGGTCTTTCATTTGAGTAGGGGGTCGTCATAGAACTCAGAAGGTCCCCCCACCAGGGCCGGCAGTAACAAATACTATGAAATAACGGCTGAATTGTAGAATATGGGGCGGGAGGCAAATTATCATCGCCTTGTATCCAAAAACATTGGGATAGAAAGTCAGCTGCGGCCAGGGCCCTGGGAGGTTAAAAAAGGGAACCCTTTTCTATGTAACTTGGCAATTGATATTTAAAAATACCATTGAAACATACATCAATGAATTGAAAAATATGAATTCAAATTGAAAATTTAATTTGAAAATTGAAAACACATCAATTCAAAACTCATCAACTCAGAATTCCTATATTGAATTTCAAAAGTCATCAATGGCACTCAATTGAATTGATTTCTTTTTTGAATTTTAATTAATGTGTTGAATTCCAATTAGCAAGTTTTAAATACAATTGATTTTTCGAATTTCAAATGAAAAATTTGAATCATGGCTCTTGAATTTGAAATGGAATGTTTAAAATTAAATGTATTTTTTCAATATCAATTTGAATTTGAAATGATGTAGAACTATATTTATTTTATGTAAAACACTTGAAATAGACTATCGAAACCCGAAGTAAAACTACAAAGTTTGCAATTAAAATTAAAAAAAAATGTATTGCAATTCAAAAATTATATATTTGATTTTCAAACATACGAAAACATAAAATTCAAAACTCGTCAATTGATTCTCAAAAATCTTTTAATACGCATCAATTGAAATTCAAATTTTCCATTAGAATTTCGAAATGTATCAATTGAAATTCCAAATTCGTCAAAAGTTGACAATTAAAATTCAAGTCATTAATTGAAATTCAAAACTCATTAATTGAAATTCAAACCCCAATGACAAGATATATCCGTGTTAAAATATAGAAAAAGTGCTAAAAATCCACCTTGAGGAAAAAAATTCGTATGGCCATTAAATTATTGATGCAGCCAACTGCATGCAACGAATTCTTGCTTTTGGAGCTACTTTCACGTGCAATTCTCAGAATTGAGTCCCAAACCAAACTGAAAAATGTTGTATTGTTTATGTATAGTACGAATTAGGTTAACAAACTACAGCATTTGGGCACGATCGTGTTGGGTGTTTCGATATTTTATACTCGATTTCTAAAGTGTGCGGAATGGTACATTTGTATGGGAGGAGCGTAGACATGTAGGCCATATGTAATCCTGTAAGTTGTTTTTGGGCAAATATGAACATATGCAAAGTTTCAAAACAATTGGGTACGTCTTTCGAAAGTTACGGTGCGTATCAGTCAGAAATGCAGCAAATGACTTCGTTATGATCTAAAGTGAGTCCTTTTGGGTGGTATCAATATGATATATATATATACATATATATATATATCAAATGGTATATATGTTTGGTGAGGTTCTAAAAATAGTACATACACCCATGTTCTGGAAAACAATTCGGTTGGAAAACAGACCGAAATCGGTACTTTTTACTTACAATTTTTACCGATTTCGGTCTGTTTTCAAACCGAATTGTTTTCCAGAACATGGGTGTATGTAATATTTTTAGAACCTCACCAAACATATATTATATATGTGCCCGCCATAATACAGTGAATAATTCCGTCCATGTTAAGCACACATCGTAAATGCAAACAAATGAGTGTCACAAGAGAGGTGGGCGGAAGAAACTACTACAGAACCGAGATAGATGAGAGGCCTAATTTTCATTGGCAGGCAATATATTTAATATCAAATTTGATCAACGAATAACTCATTTTTACTCAGCAAAACAATCACGACTTAGTAAGTATACTTACGGCATATTTACCTTTGCTCTTTGAGAGTGGCGTATGTATATTTTAATACAATACTTTTGAAATTTTGCATGCATAATAAATATATTCTTAATTTTTTCAAACTAAATATTTCGTTTAGGCAAAATTTTTTATATAGGTCATTTATTATAAAACAATTTAATATAAATTTCAGTGTTAACAATAATGCAATAATTTCGTTTAATACAAAAATGAAGAAAAACAACAAATTTGATATATTTAAAAATGGTATGAATTGTATTTTTAATATTATATGTTGACCTTTAAGGTTTGTTACTGTGTAATAAATTGTCATTCATATTTATGTTTGTTAATGAAAAATATTAATTTTATTGTTTTTGGCTAGGAAGCCATACAAAATTTTGTATATAAAATGTGATTGTTTTTTAAATTCAAAATAAATATAAATTTTTTTTTTGATATTTTTAATAATATAAAATGTATTTGTAATATTAAATGGTACATTAAGTTATATTTTAGATTGTAATATATATTGATTGTCCTCGAAAGGCTTTACTATAATAATATATATATTGTATATATAATTACATGAAAGTAATATTTTGTGGTTTTGAGTTAGGTATACATATTTGGGCAACCTCTTTTGGATAGGCAAATTCAAGTTCTACAGATAGAATACTTTATATTGTAATTAATGTTATACAACTTAAAACTGAAACTGAGCTGCAGATTGAGATTAGTTATTGGCAGAGGTAATTGACGTCCAAATTGTCGTATGTTTTGGAAAATAGTCAATGTGGACACTAAAGACAAAAATTGAAATCCTATATTAATCAATTGGACTTAACTAAAATATATCAGGCGTCTTTGAATACCACTATTTTTTTCTGATAGAGGGAAGGTTTCTGGTTAAGAAAAAAATGTAAAAAAAACATATTTTTTGAATCGGATTTTTTGAAAAAAGTTTTTTGCCGTATGTACCTTTGGATTTTGTCCTACATTTCAAGTTCTAGATGGACAATCAGGCCAAAATGGGTACCAAATTCATTGGAATCAAATGGCCAACATGAAATTATGCCACTTAAACTCAATAAATTGCATAATTTTGACGTACCGGCTCAATACATTTGAACAATTTCGTTTTTTTATGAAAAATAGCGTCTTCTTTTTAATTTTTAAATCAGAAAGATCGAAAACTCGACATAAAATTGTTTTATTTGAGTATCCGCATATAGGCGGTCACCATAGAATCCAAAGACGGTAAGTTGAAATCGTAAAAAAGAAACGCTCGCTTGAATCAGAACAGATAGAAATTGTATTTTCCGACAATAACTTAATCTGGAAGTATAGCAAAGCACTTAATAACGGACTAGGAGAGATTTTATCTAAATGTTTGCTGATAGGCTTGTCAGATGGTCAAACCAATATAATATGATCTTTTCATTTGTCTCGACAAAACCCGATGTTGATAATGATAAACAGAAGCAACAATAAAAAATTAAATTCTATCGTGGAGAAAAATGGATGTTTCTTAATTTTTGTGGAGAATGGACCGACTTATCCCAGATAAAATATATAAACGTTTCCCTAAGAAGTTACAATGTGGAACAAAAAAGTCTGAAACTTTATTTCTGGGATTGGCACATTTAAAAAGCGAAGCTGACATTCATCATTTGATTAAAATGAAACTGGAAGAATTCGGGTTTTACTTTGACAAGCATATTGTTGCTTCACCCCATAATGGAGCGGCCGTTATAAAGAACCAGTAAGAAAGTTTCAGTCGAGCAACCTGACTTACATATACCATCACTCTCAGTACAACACAAAATTTTCTATTATATTGATATTATTACTCGATTTCTAAAGTGTGCGCAGTGGTACATTTGTATGGGAGGTACCAGAAGGGGCGTGTCTAGACTTCCAGATTATTTCTCCAAAACTTTATCCTGTTATAGCTTTACTAAATACAGAATTTGGGCACGATCGCGTTGGGTGTATTGATATTATTACTCCATCTCTAAAGTGGGCGGAAAGGTACATTTGTATGGGAGATACCATAAGGGGCATCGCTAGACTTCCAATTTTTTCTCCAAAACTTTATCCTATTATTACTTAACAAAATACAGAATTTTGGCACGATCGTGTCGAGCGTATTGATATTATTACTCCATCCCTAAAGTGGGCGAAGTGGTACATTTGTATGGGTGGTACCAGAAGAGGCGTATCGAAACTTCCATATTTCTTCTGTGAAACATTTTCCTGCTTGAATCTAACTATATACAGAATTTGGGCACGATTGCGATAGGTCTATTTATAATATTAATCGATTTCTAATGTGGGCGGTACCAGATGTGTATTGGAGGTACCAGATGAGGCGTGGTTGGACTTCCAATTTTTTTCTCAAAAACTGTATCCTGCTATAGATTTACTAAAGAAAGAATTTGGGTACGATCGCGTTGGATTTATTGATATTATTACTCCATCTTTAAAGTGGGCGGAAAGGTACATTTGTATGGGAGGTACCGGAAGTGGCGTGGGTAGCCTTCCAATTTTTTCCCCAAAACATTATCCTGTTATAGCTTTACTAAGTACAGAATTTGGGTACGATCCTGTTGGGTGTATTGATATTATTACTTGAATCCTAAAGTGGACGGAATGATGGATTTGTACGGGAAATACCAGAAGAGGCTGGGCCATGTAGCCCATTTGTAATACCTTAAGTAGTTTTGGGGAAACATTAACTCGTGCAAAATTTCAAAACATTTGGTTGCGTCTTTCGAAAGTTATCGTGCGTACCAGCCGGACAGCCAGACAGACGGACATGACTCAAATGACTTTAAAAGTCATGAATCGAATTTGGTACAAAGGGTCTAAAGTGACTCCTTCTATGTGTTACACTTTTGGGTCGTATCAAATGATATATACCCTCATCCCTCATCATTTATACCATCACCCTATAAATTTGTATCAAATATTTATCCTGAATCCTAGCTTTGTTTCAATTATGCCATTCATATTTGTGTAGCCGACGATCCGTATTCAAAATAATAATTAAATAATTTTGATACTGTTGAATAATCAGATGACAATTATTCCGCTGATTTTGACAGCGGCGTTGCTATTTTGCAACTGATTTTCAAAAATGTCGATTAGAAGGTGAAAATCACACCTTTAAATAAAGGCAACTTTTTGAAAATCGGTTTTTAATTATATGGCAAATGCATAAGCTTTTTAAACAAAAACTATTTTCTTACTCCAAAGTCTCCCAATAACTTTTACATTATAAAACCTTTTATTCCAATATTAATAACAGTTTTTTTTGAGTGTAGACCCAGGCTTTGTTACAGGCAGACGTTTTAGAAAAATGGCAAGTTTCTTTAGTGAAAAGTTTGATTCGCTTTCAGTTCTAGGAACATGTGTAGTTGGCCTTAACAATTTAGACGATACTGAAAATTTTGAAATAAAATAAATAGAATGTAAATTGGCTGGTTTTCCATATAACGAAACATTAGTTTTACTTCCACTTTTGCATGGATGTACTTAAATAAAAATATTCGCGACATTTTAATCAAAAAAAAGCTAGATATTTTTATATCTATAATAGAAAATAAGAAAACCATACCTGATTTATTTAAAAAACATACAAAATATACACAATGGATCTAGATAAGAGGAGGCCAGGTTTCCAGCGGTTCACATTGAGCAAAAATATAAATCGTAAGTCTTCAAGTTACCTGACTCAATGCACTTGAAATATTCAAACTGGTTTGTGCAGCTTTGAACATTTTGGCTATTGTAAGGATTATTTTTAAGATCATCCTTACAATAGCCAAAATGTTCAAAGCTGCACAAACCAGTTTGAGGCTAAACTTGGCCAAATAAGAGGTATGTGTGATATATGTATATGGCTTGAATGAGCAAAACAGACAAGTTTTATTACAATTTATTATTTAGAAGATAATATCTTAATACTGTTAAACATTTGGTTTAAAAGAAAAACTTTTCGTTTTGCGGATTCGGTTTCCAGAACTGACTCAAGAGTGAATATATGTACTATACTAAAATTTTGATTACTAATTCCTTCTTCAAAAAAGGAACGGTGTCGGAGCTGAAAAATAATATCGAGAATTTGCAAGGTACGAAATTTATATAATTTGTTAATATGTTTTCATAATAAAGCCACAATCTTGACGCAAAATACGGTAATAATGGAAGATCTTGCCACGCAGAAAGTTCTAACCGAAAAACTTCTAGGCAAAGAGAAAAAACAAACGAATTTAACAAAAGTCTTTCCTGTTAAGACCGCTGATGATTTGGCAGAGGTAAACAATAAAATAAAAGAAGGCAATCGTAAAGACTATGTAAGTATATTGTTACTCCATTGCGAATTTTAATAATCCAAATAAATAATTTTAGGCTCGTTTTTTGTCTTCATTGCTAAAAGGACAACTTCATAAAACTGTGACGAAAAATTATTCAGTGGACTCATTGTCGCCGGTAACGTTGATAGTATTCATGGGAAACTGTTGTTAAAACAATCTAAACGACTTTTTAATGTTTTATTAGGTACTAAGCAAATATATTTATGTTTTCCTTTTCTCATCCAATTATTTTTATTATTTCATAGATGCAATTCGTAGCAATGGAGAAGAAGATCCAGAAAAAGCGCTGAGAAATGCCTTTATGCTGGTAAAGAAGCGACAAATAGAATGTAAATTGGCTGGTTTTCCATATAACGAAAAATTAGTTTTACTTCCACTTCTGCATGGATGTACTTATGTAAATAAAATTATTCGCGACATTTTAATCAAAGAAAAAACTAAATATTTTTATACTCCCAATAGAAAATAAG
The DNA here is from genome assembly GCA_964034835.1 of Muscina levida. NCBI lineage: Eukaryota > Metazoa > Arthropoda > Insecta > Diptera > Muscidae > Muscina > Muscina levida. Next base: position 63,570,253 of record OZ035880.1, on the reverse strand, counting down.
ATTGAAGGATATGATTTATTTAAAAAACATAAAAAATATACACAATGGATCAAGAGTTATTTATTTAGCATTCATTCTGCTAAATAAATATACACAATGGATCAAGAGAAGAGGAGTCCAGGTTTCAAGCGGTTCACATTGAGCAAAAATATAAATCGTAAGTCTTTAAGTTACCTCACTCAATGCACTTAAAATATTCTGTTTTATTTTTAAGGTCAACCTTACAATAGCCAAAATGTGAGAAGTTATTTATTTAGCAGAAAGAAATTCTCATAATGCCTGGTACAGCTGTTTCATTATGAGAATATCATTCTGCTAAATAAATAACTTCTTTCATAAAATGGTCTTGAGCTTGAAATAAATTCTAAATCAACGTTCAATTTAACAGACCGAATAAAAACGAAAAACTTTTCGTTTTGCTGATTCGGTTTCCAGAACAGACTCAAGAGTGAATATATGTATATTAAAATTTGATTACTAATTCCTTCTTCAAAACAGAAACGGTGTCGGAGCTGAAAAATAACATCGAGAATTTGCAAGGTACAAAATTTATATAATTACATATATTTAACTATAAAGCTAATTTGTTAATATGTTTTCATAAAAAAGCCACCATCCTGCCGCAAAATACGGTAATAATGGAAACTCTTGCCACGCAGAAAGTTCTAACCGAAAAACTTCTAAGCAAAGAGAAAAAACAAACGAATTTAACAAAAGTCTTTCCTGTTAAGACCGCTGATGATTTGGCAGAGGTAAACAATAAAATAAAAAAAGGCAATCGTAAAGACTATGTAAGTATATTGTTACTCCATTACGAATTTTAATAATCTTCTTCATTGCTAAAAGGACAACTTCATAAAACCGTGACGGAAATTTTTTTAGTGGACGTCATTGTCGCCTGTAACGTTGATGGTATTCATGGGAAACTGTCGTTGAAACAATTTAAACGACTTTTTAATGTTTTATTAGGTACTAATCAAATATATTTATGTTTTCAATATTCCTTTTCTCATCCAATTATTTTTATTATTTCATAAGATGCAATTCGTAGCAATGGAGAAGAAGATCCAGAAAAATCGCTAAGAAATACCTTTAAGCTGGTTAAGAAGCGACATTTTCAATCAGTTTGCGTGAACAAGAAAAAGGAAACCATCTCTAATAAGAACAACAATGAAGGGACATCACTTTGAACCAACCATAAATAACAGAAATATGCACCTCGTGAAGTTTTAATTTAAATTTCAATATGAAAGACTGAAATATTTAATTTCTTTTATAGTTTTACATAAATATATGTACATATAGCTAAGTTTTAATTTAATTTTCAATACGATAGACTGAAATTAATTTTTTTTTTCGTTTTTCTTACATTAATATAAAGTTTATTTTAAATTAATTTTCTTTGATTTACTTATGTATTTGATTAGCTTATGACAAGTCTGTTATAAGCTAGTCAGTTGTGCATTTTTAAATGATGCGTCAGAAACTAACTAATAGTGAGCTAGCTTGTGGTTCACTAAACTTTATGTATCGTGAGTGAGTGCTGACTCACTGCAATGCCATCATGTGAAAAAACTAAATAGGATTTAACAAGGAAAATGAGTTAGCTTTCGAATGACTTGTGACTCAACTTTGACTAACCATTGGTTAGCTTGAAGTTAACTCAATTCCCGACAGGGATTTTTAGTCACCTGAGACTCATCTCTGATTAACCATAAGCTAGTTTTAAGTGAACTCAAATCCCGACAGGGATATCTTTATTCTTGTGGCGGGTCTACATTAGTTTGGCCGTGCTCTACTATTTAATAACAAATTAAGAAAACATAAAATTAAAGTAAAAACTATTAAACGGCATAAAATGTGTGATAACAGCAATAAATTTTGTTTTATATTTGAATTGTTTGTGGATAAGTGATTATATTATTTCACTTTATATTAAATTTACGTTAAAGTGTATCAAATGATACAGTATTTACCGCTTATATGCACGCCGGTTATAAGCATTTATCGTTTATATGCAGCCGAACTTGAACAATCTTTCTTTTGTATATAAAATACACGCAATATTTTTTAATATATGCATTTCGCCTATATGCATTTCTCGCATTTATGCACCAAAATTATGTAGGATTTTGAGAAATTGCATGTAAAAAATTCTCATATATGCACTGTCTAAATTTTTCACCATCAATAAGGAAAATGTACGAAAATTATTTCATCGCAATTAAATAGCAAACTGTTTCACCCCTTTTGCATACATATGTAAATATTGATCTCAATAAAAATGTTAAAAACACAAAACAAACTAGCAATGTGCATCCATATTCTGTTTTTACAATTACATTTTACGTTTCTGAACTTCTGGTGCATGTATTACTAAATACATATGTACATAACATATTTTTTATATAAGCACCACCGATGCAACTAAGCGAGTTTTTCTACATGCACTGCAAATGCATATAACCGAGTTTTGGTAAATGCATTTCCCGCTTATAAGCACTAAAAGTCGAGCAAATTACGAAGTGCATATAAGCGGTAAATACTGTACATCAAATTCGGCTTACGATCAGAAAAGTGTTTTTTATTGTTTGATATTTTTGGTAAAAAAAAGTGCAAACATCAACCATTTCCTACATATACCGAAAGACCAAGATCAGAATATATAATGCGATTTTAGTATGCAACATATTGTTTCACAAGGGAATTTTATGATCTTGTACGAAATTTAGAATAGTCCAAAGGGCGAACAGAACTTTTAGGTTCAAGAATGCAACAATGGCATTTTTTGCAAGAAAATGTGAACATTACCATTCGTGAAAGCACTGAAAACTGTAATATGGTTTGTTGCAATAATATACATGAATTGTTTAAAAAGCATGGATATAGTCAGATCCCACAAGATTGACGATTATTCATCGATAGATCAACAAAAAGTATATTTTTTGGTTATATTTTACCATTTCCTAAATAATTTATTTTTAAGGTTTAAAGCAGTACTTTTACATAATGAAGGGACATTTCCATCAGTACCAATGGCTTTCGTTAAAGATTATTTACGGCAGTATGGTTCAAGTATTCAATGTCCAAGATTACAACACTCATAAGTGGCTAATTGTAGCTGATTTTAAAGTATTGACTATTTTGCAATTTAATTCAAAGTATCAAATATATTTTTGTGAATGGAACAGCCGAGCTACTCATCACTATATTCAAAAAGGTTGGGTTAGTTAGTACAGGATTTGCTGTTGGTTTAAAAAATATTCCATTAGTGAATCCAACGAACATTATTTTAATACAGCTACACATTAAGTTGACAAAAATGGTCCAACACATTCATATCTTTAAATTAAAAGAGGTTAAGAGAAATATATTTTATGAGAAATATATATTATCATGACGTATACTATAAAACAACATATCCTTCAACAGGTATCTTTGTTGGCCCACAGAAAATTGGTGGAAGTCGAAAAATTTGTACGACAAATGACATCAGTAATAGAAAAAGTATGGAGAGGTTTCGTTTCAGTTTGTGAAAATTTCTTAGGAAATTCAAGAAATTACAATTATAAAGAAATCGCACACGACATGCTGACTGCCTATCATGCCATGGCCTGTTAAATTTCTATAAATTTGCACCATCTCCACTCACTTTTGAAAATGTTCCCATTCAAATTTAGGGCAGATGGGTGATGAACAAGTTGAACGATTTCACCAGGAAATTTCAAGAATTGAACAGCGTTTTGTTGGAAAAAGTAAAGTTAGTATGCTTTCTACCTACTACTCATCTATAAGGCGAAATACTAGCATCGACGTTTATAAGAAAACTCGTAAAACGCAAACACTTCCAAGAAAAACAACCAAAAGGCGACAACCAAAAATTAAATTTTTGAATTGTTTAACATTAAAAAAATATTACTAAAAGAATAAAAAAACATTTAATTATAGCTTTATAATTTTGTTTTGAATATTTCTACTTAAAATGTTATTTTCTTTATTAAAAATGCAAAGAGAGTTGAAAAACATCACTTTTTTGGAAAGCTACTTAAATATGATGTTGCAAAAAAATAAAAGAATTTACAATGTTTTATCTCACGATATGTACAATGAGTACACAAATTAAAAAAAATATATTTTTTTCACTATCACTGTGTAAAAGCTACTAATTCATTAATTTTTAAAAATATTTTAAGAAGTTTGTAAAAAATCAAAATTAAAATCATTTAGAATTCAAAATATTGAAATGAATATAAGTATATACGTAGGGGAGAGTGAAGTTACAACCTAACGGGTAAGAAGGAAATTAACTACTGACTTGAGCGAAGTTAAGTACTTATCTCTATACATTTTAGAACGTAAATATAAGCATGCGTTAAAGGAAGGTAGTTCTTTTTGGATAATGTTAAGTTACTTGAGGAGGTGAGGAAATTAAGTGCAGAATGAATCCGTTGGCGCTAAAACAGAATTGTAGAATTCTTCTTGTAAAATATATAATATATATATGATCTGCATGAAGAATATTAGAAAAACGGAATACAGTATGGGGTGCAAGGGCTGCAATAAATATTTTCACCCGAAATGAGTTGATATCAGAGAGTGAAATAAGAACAAACAAGTCGCTGGTACACACCTGTATTGATTGTGGCGCGAGAAGAATAATTAGCCAGGACTAACATCTATTGATTGATGGCCCGACAAACACAATGAAGCAACAGATAGAAGAAAGGATAAAGAAATGTGTGGAGGAGTTCCAAGCTATAGTAGATGGTGTGGTGGAAACAGTATGGGTGGAGTTATTGGATAGCTTGCGGAAAGTTACAGAAGATGTCCTAACGTGTAAAAAGCAAATAAACGAAGCAGAATGCAGAAACAAGGTGTTGAAAGAAGATATTGCGGTTTGTAAAAAGGATAGACACAGAAGAGTATTGCGCAAAGAAGACTGAACAGAGCTGACACACCTATTAATGGTTTGCCCAAATCAATTCGTAACCTGAGGGAACCAATAATCAGAACAGCAGATTTGTGCAATATTTCATTGAATTCTTCCAAAATTCAACACTTGTTACATAAATGGTGGTAAAACTGTTCTTGTGATATTTAATTTAGTGCATTCAAGGGACATTATAATGGAGCACTATTTCCGCTCGCAACCCATCCGATTTAACGATGTTGTTGACACATGTTCAATCCCATATTTATCTGGACGATCATCTTACCACGGCCGCAGTAAATTTAGCAAGCATGTGCAAAAAGCTGCGCGATCGGAAAACGATAAGCAAATACATTTTAATTAACGGTGACATACAAAAAGCCCGTCTTACCTTCTCCAATGGGGTTGAAAAAGAATATGATGCGGATTTCTGTGCAAAGCTATTAGCCGGCAGTAATTTTGTTGCTGAAATTTTTAAAATGAGTTTTTCATTTTACAGCTTCTCACTTCTTGCGTTTAATTAACACCGTTATAACGACTTCAACTTTTTCTGAATGTTGGAAAGTGGCTAAGATAAAGAAAATTAGGAAAAGGACTGGCGACAACACTATGGAAAATCTTAGACCAATTTCCTTATTGCCAATATTGTCCAAAGTTGTTGAGTACGTTTTAAGGAGACAGTTACAGAATACTTTGCAAAAACTTGATGATCGTCAGTGCGGTTTTCGTAACAAGAGTGGTACTTCTACCTTAAATTTTGTTATATATTTGAATTTTTTGTGGATAAGTGATAATATTATTATTTATAATACTATTTCACTTTATTTGTAAAAAAAAGTGGAACCATCAACCATTTCCTACGTATACCAAAAGATCAAGATCAGAATACATTCCATCTCAATGCGAATTTAGTATGCAACATTTAGTTTCACAAGGGAATTTCATGATCTTTTAAATGAATTGTTTGATAATATAATCACATCTCACAAGATTGGCGATTATTCATCGATAAATCAACAAAAACTATAATATTTTTTGGTTATATTTTAACATTTCCTAAATTATTTATTTTTTAGATTTAAAGGCAGTACTTTTACATAATGAAGGGATACTGTCATCAGTACCACTGGCTTCCACTACAGACATAAAAGAATCTTACGACTGCATGCTTTAAGTATTGAATGCCCTTTATTACAACACTCACAAGTAGGGCGACCAATTTTCAGCATATGCTGAATATTGCTGAAATTGCTTAATTTAACGATTTCAAGCGATCTTGCTTATTTACATACTTTGTGCTTTTTTATGCTGTTTTTGCCCTTATTTAAATAATTTGGAAGGCATTCAAGAGCTTAAGAGTGAAGCATTGCGACAAAGAGAAAAGAGGTTCATAAAAACTAATTTTAAGTGCATGAAAGCTTAGAAACAATGCAATCAATTCAACATGCTATAGAAAAACTATCTGATAAAAATTATTTAAAAACCAGTACAGAAATTTCAGTCAGATGTGGTGTGACAAATAGTTTGGTTTTTCTGAGGTTATGCCTCCTATTAGAAGATAAATTATCCGACCAAATCTGATTGTTCCCCGGCAGCCGGTTTGGAGTTATGGGAGAAATATTAATTTTCCGAAAAGGGTCATTTTGTATGGGAGGTATAAGAAGGGGTGATCCGATGTAATCCACATTCATTCCTGATTTAAATTTTCATAACAGTACAACTTACGGTAAATTTGACTGAATTCAGTATACTTCCAAAAAAGATATGTATGTAAGACTATGGGGGTGAGTTAGGTCATTTGTATAGGAGGTACCAGAAGGGGTGTGTCGAATAGTTTGGTTTCCTAAGATTTCGCCACCTATCACAATATAAATTAACCGATCAATTTTCATTACTCCCCAAGTATCCGTTTGGAAGTTATGAGAGAAATATTAATTTTCCAAAAATAGGTCATTTTGTATGGGAGGTACCAGAAGGCGTAAACCGACATAGTACATATTCATACCTGAGTCCAATTTTCATAAGCGATCATCATACGCAAAATTTGAGTGAATTCAGTTTACTTACAAAAAAGATATGTATGTACTATGAGGTTCAATTCGGTCATTTGTATGGGAGGTACCAAAAGGGGTGTGGCAAAGGTTTCGGCTTTCTTGGGGTTTGTCTACTATTGCAAATAAATAATATGACCAAATTTAAATATCCTTCGGTAGTCTGTTTTTCAGCTATGAAAGAAATATTAATTATCCAAAAATAGGTAATTTTGTATGGGAGGTACCAGAAGGGGTGGGACTATTCTGCCCATTTACAATCCCATAAGTTTTTTTTTTAAAATATTAATACTGGTAAATTTCCATACCGATCCGTTAAGGTTTACTCGAGGTATAAAAAAGTACGGCCTGGCTTTGTGGAAATCACTAAAATCAACGATATTATTTTTAAAAAAATCCAAAACAACAAGTGCGTTTATCGGAAAGTATTCGTGTGCTGAATTAACACTTTTTAAATACGCTCCCGTTTCATCGTGTGACGTGTTTTTTCTATATATGGAAATTTTCTACAAACCAGCGTAAAAATTTCAACTTAAAAATTTAAAAAATTGTAATCGTGACATTGTCTAAGGTATAATCTCACTTTAAGATATCTTCTTTTGGTTTGAAAATTACATTCTATATATGAATACCCGACTGAATAATTTTGTTAATTTACTTACTGTTTTTTATTTCCTTTTTAATAGAAGTGAAATTGTTTTTTGTTTGTTTTTCAATAAATAAAAAAATAATAAATGCTGAATATAATATCTATCGTGCTTATTTCAAGGGTTTTTCATGCTTTTTTAAGTACTGAAAACCGTTTTTTCGTGCTGAAAAATGGTCGCCCTACTCATAAGTGACTAATTGTAGCTGATTTTAAAGTATTGACTATTTTGCATAGTATATATTTATGTGAATGGAACAGCAGAGCTACTTCAAAAAGATTGGGTTCCTCGTACAACTTTTGTTGTTGGTGAAAAAATAGCCCTTTAGTGAATCCATAGGACCAAAGCCGTAGCCAGGATTTAATTTCGGAAGGGGCCAAAACCAATTGAAACAAAAAATGTTGAAATTTTTCATATATTTATCAAATATGTATATTAGGGTGGTCCATATATTGTATTTTTGGGAATATTGTTAAAAAACTGAGCTGGACATCGAGCTCCAAGTCACGTTTGTAATTTTCAAAATTTTGAATATATTGTGCGAAATTTCGTATCGATTGTTTAGCATTAGAGTTTGCCGCAAAGAGGCCAAAGTTCGATTTTGTTTTCAAATCATTTTAATGCCGCTGATTATTTTTATGAACTAGTAATACGCCGTTAAATAGGTAAAGTAAAGACCTATAAAAGCATATATTTGGACTTTCCACATCTCTTATAGATGTCGGGATATTTGGGGCAAAAGTGGGAGTATTTTTGAAAAATAAATTAATAAACAAGTAAACATATACGCTATGATAGTCAAAATCTAATAAAAAGTATATGTGCATATTTTCAATATCTCTATCCGTTCCCGAGATATCAGGCTTTAAGCCCGGTTTTTGGCATTAAATATAGCAAAGTCTAATGAATCTAGATTTTGATGTTTGGTTTCATCCGAATTCACACAGTGTCTACTTTTTAATGACACCAAAACCATTACCATCCAATGCTCCATTTCATCAAATATCTCAATATCTATAAGAGATATGGTACGTCCAATCATATACTTTTTTACGTCTTTACTTCACCTTTTTAACGGCATATGACTTGTTCATTTGTCTACAACACAAAAATATTCAGCGACGATAAACTAAATTTTATCACAAAATCGAACTTTGATCCCTTTGCGGCACACTCTAATGCCAAACAATCGAAGCGAAATTTCGCACAATATATTCGAAATTTCATAAATAACAAATGTAAGGTGGAGGTCGATATCCAACTCTGCTACTACTATCTTTTTTCTTAACGAAATTCCCAAAAATACCATATAAGGAACACCCTAATGTATCTTAGTGCGCAGCATAAATATTAGTATTTTTTTTTTAGATTCAGAATTGGCCGTTTGGATACTAGATCTGGATTGAGGAAATTCACAAATTTTTTGTAATTGCTTGCTGAAAGATTATACTGTTCAGAATAAAATAGTTCGATTTTGTATTTTTTTAATTTAAAATAAAACATTAAAACTATTTTAAAGAAAAAATCCATTTCTAATTTTTAATTAGAAAGAAAAATATTTTTTTATGTGATCGCTTTCCATGGAATCGCTATATATGTATATATATATATATATAGTTTAATTTTAAAATTTTCTACAAGAACCTCTAAATCTGAATTCAATTTAATTAATTCAAAAAAAATTAAAAATTTAAGTAGAATTTAGACTCAAATTTAGTTATTTTTGATTATTTTTCTTTAGGAAAAGACTGATACAAGATAGTCAGTTGTTTTTGAAAACTATTCAACAAAAACATTACACATTGTTATTTAATTTAAAATATATTTAAATATACATTTATTTTAATATAAAGTGTGACTCATAGGTTAGTCTATATGTTGAAATAAATATAGTATAATTTGGTTTTACATTTACACGAATAAAAATTTTTATTTGATTTGGGTTAAATCATTTCGGTGGGGGCTTTGGCCCCCGTGGCCACACCCTGGCTACGGCCATGCATAGGACATTATTTTACCACCGCTACACATTAAGTTGGGTCTGATAACGCAATTTGTGGAAGCAGTTGAAAAAAAAATTCTACGAATAAGTTATGGGAAATTAAAAGGGGATAAGAATGACGTATAATTAAAATTTATCATATCCTTCAACAGGTATCTTTGTCGGTCCACAGATACGAAAATTGGTGAAAGACGAACATTTTGTACAACAAATGACATCAGTAGAAGAAAAAGCTTGGAGAGGTTTCGTTTCAGTTTGTGGAAATTTTCAAGGAAATACAAGAAGTGAGAATTATAAAAAAATCGTGCACGACATGCTGTCTGCCAACCTTACCATGGTCTGTAAAATTTCTATAAAATTGCATCATCTCCATTCACATTTGAATATTTTCCCGTCAAATTTAGGGCAGATATGTGATGAACAAGGTAAACGATTTAACCAGGAAATTACAAGAATTGAACAGCGTTATGTTGGAAAACGTAAAGATAGTATGCTTTCCACCTTGGTCGGGCGAGAAGGCTTAAAGCTGACCAAATGCGCACAGGAGGCGGCCCAAAGCCCGCTGATTTGGACGATTTTCATGATAGTCAAGCAATTGAAGCACTGGGTACGATAGCAGTGGATGGTATACCTGCTCAGGAGCTGGGTTGTTTACTTTTTTTGTATGTATGTATGTATCGTAGGACACTTCCTGTTCCACATATAATGAGGAAGCCCCAGCAGTGGAAGTTATAGTGAAAAAACATTGCAGTCCAGACTACAGCAAAAGCTCTGTCTCTCTGCAGCAGCAATCCTTTTTTCGCAGCGAGGTATTTTCAAGCAGTTCACGCATTGATGCAAAACCATCAAAAACAAACAACAAATGAGGAGCCTCACAGGAACTGGTTGATGTTGTGTTGAAACATATTAAGAAGCGGGAAGAGTACGACGACCGTGTGCTTGAGCAACAAAAAAGAAATAATGAGGCTCTAGCTAAACTGGGAGATGGATTGTTGGCTCTTGCTGAAGCTATAAAAAAGACTTAATATAAATATATTTTTCTTGTACTGCTCTGTATTCACCTGATTTTGGACAGCCCGTTTAATAGTTCATAATTCTATTGTTTTTATTATTTATTTTTAATTTAATAAATAAATTTTCCATGCCGTTATATGTTAGAAATAAACCAATTTTTGTTTTTTTTTTAAACTATTCGTTAATAAAGAAATTTTGTAAAAGTTTGTTTTTCACTAGGAATTTAGTTTATTATCAAATAATACAAACAACAATTTGTTTGTTAAGTTTTATAGATAAGTTTTAATAGTAAAGCTTTAAAGCGTTTGAATATATCGAGAACGAATTATCTGGCCTTCGCGATAATACTGACTACGATGAGCTGTATGTGGTGTAGATGAAATATCGAATTCTGCTTCATTGGTCTCGATGAAAGTAACTGGACATTTCTTTAATGCAATATTATGCAAAATTACTCACGGAAATTTTACATTCACTGCTTAAAATTTCAAGCTATGATCACAAACGGCTTCAACGTTAATGCTGTAAAATCCTTTTCTGTTCATGTAGAGGCTGCTTGGCTTTAAATGATCGTTTGACGAAGGGCCAACAATTGCAATGTGAGTACAGTCGATAGCGCCTATTGTACTTTTAATACCGAAAGACATGTAAAAGCTATAAAATAATGTATAAAATTACAACTAAATACTTTTACTTTTTGTACTGGTTTTCCGCTTTTTTGGCCAGCTGCTCTTCATTTGTTTTTGGAAATGTATTTCGCTCCGTTTTTTGTTAACAATCAGAGCTGATATGTATTCAAGTGATCGCGACACTGACGACTGACTCATTGCGGCAGCAAAACAGCTTTCATCACATTTCTGGTATGATCCATTGGCGAAGAAGTATAGTGATGCAAAGAAGCGTAGGCCAAATGGAAGGGATGCCTTCTGATTATCAAATTTCATGAGCTCATCAATAAGCTCAATACAAACTTCTTTTGATAGTCGAAAATATTGGACAAAAACTGTATCAGACATGGAAAATGGGTCACTGGTAAGGTCGATTTCTTACCAATACTTCCTGCCGCTCCATATCCATAGCACAAATAATTGAAAGTGCTTCTTCCATTGTATTAAAAGTTTATCTGCGACTTCAATATTTTTTATTTTGAATTCTATTGTAACGACGTCAGAATAGACCGGTAATTGGGCTTTTGAAAAATTCTATTAAAATTCGTATCATGCATAAAATATTATTTTTTAATTTATGGTTTTTAATTTTGTTTCGTTGGATTCTTGCCCTAAAAACCAAACTTTTAATTTTTCCAAAAACATTTTTTTATTTTTATTATTATAATGTCTTTCAATAACGTATTCCCTAAATTTCTTCAATGTTTTGTAACTCAAAAGGTGTTACCAAAGCATTTTGAATCACACAATATTGTTTAAGCATCATCATCAATTTGTTTGCAGTGTACTCAAAACAAATATCAACACACTCCCTATGCATGTGGATATGCATGTTTGTGTGTGAAGCAGTTCTAGCACAATTCTGTACTTTCACACATAACCTATTACATATTATTTATACAAAATTACCTATTTTAGGGAAATTAATATTTATTTTATAACTTCCATGCGAACAACTGGAGGGTATTCGAATTTCGTCAGTTTAATTATCTTGTAATAGGAGACAAACCCTAAGAAAACTGAAACCTTTGCACACACACCCCTACTGGTGCATCCCATACAAATGTCCTAGTTGACTTTCATAGTTTAACATACAATATCTTTTTTGCAAGTACACTGAATTCTCTCAAATTTTGCGCAAGATGTACGCCTATGATAATTTGACTGAGGAATGAATATAGACTATATGGGTTGACACATTCTGGTACTTCCCATACAAAATTACCTTTATTTTTGGAAAACTAAAACATCGTGGCATACCACGTTTTAAAAGATTATGTCAAAATCAAGAGATATTCCATTTTTAACAAATATCAACACACTCTCAAAATCATATTGGGTGCCTCGGCGTTTTTCTGTGTCATTTTGACGTACCCACAGCGTAATTCATAGAAGCGGGACTGGCATAAATTAACGAAATTTTGGAAAAATATACATAAAATTGTCTTTAAAAAAACTGATAATATCTAAATTTCCAAAATGGAGAAAAAATGTTTCACAGTTCCGAATTTTGTACTAAAATGGCCACACTGAATATGTTTATGGCATGGTTTTTGGCTTTGGTTAACTAGTCCACAAGGGGGTTTCTATTAATCCGGTATTTTTTCTGACACTAGGTCCGAGGGAATTCACCACGATTCACCATAATTCACCACTTGATACATACACAATCGAGTTCATTCGAATTTGGCTGGAATGTGATAAACTTAAGTGCATTGTGAATGTTTTTTACAAGTTTTTTATGATTTTCCCAGTATTTTCAGCAGTTTTATAGAATCACTGTTTGGTAGCATTTTTTTTTGGAGATAATTTCAAAATAAATTAATTTTTTTCTATTTTTTAATTTCAGACCACCAATTCATGACTTTGTGGATTATTAGTGATGGTGTGTGGCCATCGGTGGCTGCTGTGTCACCCATAAGGGACTTGGGTTAGGTGGCTCGAAAAAGTCTCCTCCAGCTATAACCCGCACTTATGGGTGATAAACCATTGGTTTTATGATGACTCCATATGTGGGTGTCATCAATTGTGTATTTTGAAAAAACCCTGCAGGGTTTGGGGGCCCCAGGGAGCCAAAAAAGTTGTAGAAAACACGTGGCGCTATTAAGGCAACAATAATAGGTTTAGCTCGGTCTTTCATTTGAGTAGGGGGTCGTCATAGAACTCAGGAGGTCCCCCCACCAGGGCCAGCAGTAACAAATACTATGAAATAACGGCTGAATTGTAGAATATGAGGCGGGAGGCAAATTATCATCGTCTTGTATCCAAAACATCGGGATAGAAAGTCAGATGGGGCCGGGGGGGTTAAAAAAGTGACCACCCATACATCAATGAATCGAAAAATATAAATTGGAATTCAAATTGAAAATTTAATTTGAAAATTGAAAACACATCAATTCAAAACTCATCAACTCAGAATTCCTATATTGAATTTCAAAAGTCATCAAATGTCATTGGATTGAATTGATTTTTTTTTTATTTTGATTAATGTGTTGAATTCCAATTAGCAAGTTTTGAATTCAATTGATTTTTCGAATTTCAAATGGAAAATTTGAATCATGGTTTTTGAATTTGAAATGGAATGTTTAAAATTAAATATAATTTTTCAATATCAATTTAAATTGGAAATGATGTAGAACTCTATTTATTTTATGTAAAAGACTTGAAATAGACTATCGAAACCCGAAGTGAAACTACAAAATTTCAAATTAAAATTAAAAAAAAAAATTTATTGCAATTCAAAAATTATATATTTGATTTTCAAACATACGAAAACATGAAATTCAAAACTTCTTTCAATACGCATCAATTGAAATTCAAATTTTCCATTTGAATTTCGAAATGTATCAATTGAAATTCCAAATTCGTCAAAAGTTGACAATTAAAATTCATGCCATTAATTGAAATTCAAAACTCATCAATTGAAATTCAAACCCCAATGACAAGATATATCCGTGTTAAAATATAGAAAAAGTGCTAAAAATCCACCTTGAGGAAAAAAATTCTTATGGCCATTAAATAATTGATGCAGCCAACTGCATGCAACGAATTCTTGCTTTTGGAGCTACTTTCACGTGCAATTCTCAGAATTGAGTCCCAAACCAATGAGCTGAAAAATGTTGTATTGTTTATGTATAGTACAAATTAGGTTAACAAACTACAGCATTTGGGCACGATCGTGTTGGGTGTTTTGATATTTTATACTCGATTTCTAAAGTGTGCGGAATGGTACATTTGTATGGGAGGGGCGTAGACATGTAGCTCATATGTAATCCCGTAAGTTGTTTTTGGGCAAATATGAACATATGCAAAGGTTTAAAACAATTGGGTACGTCTTTCGAAAGTTACGGTGCGTATCAGTCAGACAAATGACTTCGTTATGAATCGTGTTTGTTTCAAAGAAGCCTAGGATCTAAAGTGAGTTCTTCTATGTGTTACACTTTTGGGTGGTATCAATATGATATATGTGACCCGGTAAGTTAAAAGGGACCTATGGATCGAAAAAATCGATTTTTACTTTTTTGGTGATTCTTATAGTAGACAACACGCACTTTCTAATGCAACAAACCCAGCTTTCTAGCTGCATTAGTTTTGACAGAAATTAGCTTCAAATTAGACACTTAACTTCAAAGTCGTTTTTCTCCAAAACTTATTTTCTGAGCATAGGTCCCTTTTAACTTAACGGGTCACATATATATACATATATCAAATGATACACTGTACGACACGATTTTTCATCCGGGATCAAACTGACCAGATTCTGAAAATATAGCTCAAATAAAATTATACGTATCTCCCAGTTTTCTAGATCAGCTCATTTAAGTTTTTTAAGACCAATTCAATTTTTGGAGTGAAGCTCCCATACAGCGACTCGAAAGTGAATTCTTCCTGTTCCCAAAACTCTGCGAGTTGTTAACAGAATTTGATGAATTTTTTTTAAATGGCCAGGGTCTGGGTCTGACGAAGCAAAAATAAATAATTTGTCACAAATTAAAAAAAAATTTGTGACAATTTTAATTTTTGAAAAATTTTATATTTGGGCTTCGTCAGAACGCGCTCCTGGCCATTTAAAAAATATTAAAAAAAAGTTCATCAAAATCTGTTGACAAATTAAATTTGTGACAGATATAATTTGTGACAAATTTTAAATTTTTGCTTCGTCAGAATCGGCTCATGGCCATTTAAAACACATTTAAAAAAAATGCATCAAATTCTGTTAACAACTCGCAGTTCTGCGAAGAGGAAGAATTAATTTTCGAGTCGCTGTATGGGAGCTTCACTCCAAAAATTGAATTGCTCTTAAAAAACTTAAATGAGCTGATCTAGAAAAACTGGGAGATACGTATAATTTTATTTGAGCTATATTTTCAGAATCTGCTCAGTTTGATCATGGGTGAGGCCAAAAGTTTAAATTTGTTTTGCAGTGATATATATGTTTGGTGAGGTTCTAAAAATATTACATACACCCATGTTCTGGAAAACAATTTGGTTGGAAAACAGACCGAAATCGGTACTTTTTACATAAAATTTTGACCGATTTCGGTCTGTTTTCAAACCGAATTGTTTTCCAGAACATGGGTGATATACATTTGGCTTAGTCCTACTATAGTCTCTCTTGTCTTGTGTGTCTTGGTAGTGACCGATGTGCCCGCCATAATACAGTGAATAATTCCGTCCATGTACATCGTAAATGCAAACAAATGAGTGTCACAAGAGAGGTGGGCGGAAGAAACTACTACAGAACCGAGATAGATGAGAGAGCTAATTTTCATTGGCAGGCAATATATTTAATATGTATCAAATTTGATCAACGAATAACTCATTTTTACTCAGCAAAACAATCACGACATAGTAAGTATACTTACGGCATATTTACCTTTGCTCTTTGAGAGTGGCGTATGTATATTTTAATACAATACTTTTGAAATTTTGCATGCATAATAAATATATTCTTAGTTTGTTCAAACTAAATATTTTGTTTAGACAAAATTTTTTAGATATGTCATATATTATTTAACAATTTAATATAAATTTCATTGTTAACAATAATGCAATAATTTCGTTTAATAGAAAAATAAAGACAAACAACAAATTTTATATATTTAAAAATGGTTTGAATTGTATTTTTAATATTATATGTAGACCTTTAAGGTTTTTTTTTATTACAGTGTAATAAATTGTATATTCATATTTATGTTTGTTAATGAAAAATATTAATTTTACTGTTTTTGGCTAGGAAGCCGTACAAAATTTTGTATATAAAATGTAATTGTTTTTAAATTCAAAATAAATATTAATTTTTTTTTGATATTTTTAATAATATAAAATGTATTTGTAATATTAAATGGTACATTAAGGTATATTTTAGATTGTAATAGATATTGATTGTCCTCGAAAGGCTTTACTATAATAATATATATATTGTATATATAATTACTTGAATAGGCAAATTTAAAATGATAGGCAAATTTAAGTTCTACAGACAGAATACTTTATATTGTAATTAACAGGGCAACCAGAAATATGCTACAGTATGTTTTTTTTACAACGATATATTAACAAATGGGTAAATACATTGTTTCATGGTCCTACAAGTGTTTTGAGACCTATTTGTTAGAGCATATTTTGGCATATTTTACCCATAAAGTCATATTTCGGCAAATTTTTGGTTTTAGGATCTTAATTTAAAAAAAAACTCCTTTTTTAAAGCATAATTTATATTTTTTAGACCATATTTTTTCAAAAATATCTCTTTTTAAGCCTATTTTATGTTATTCACATTATTTTTTTGTTCGTAAAAACAAGTGTCTTTGCAATTTTGGTTTTTTAAAATGTAACAGCCAAATCTACTACATGTTTTACACAACTGTGAAATGTTAAACGTTTATTAATCGTGTTTTACGCGCTTTCTTATTCAATAAGTAAACAAAACATAGAAAAGAGGTGAGGACTCTGGACATAATGCCGAAAGCTAATCCGACAAAAGCCGAAAAACTTAAGGCGGTTGCAGAAAAGTTTCCTGACTTACGAGCTGATGGTGGATTCCTCTATTCTAAAATCTGCAGCAAAGTTATTGCAGCATATCGGAGATTTCAATTATTTTTGCCAGAATGTTCCGGTAGACTCTCAAAAGAACAAGATTTCCAAGAAAAACTGTGCCGAGCTTTTGTATCTACCGACATTTCACTTTACAAAATGAGAAATCAAAATATAGGAACACTATTTGAGGAATACATGGACTACCAAGTGCCATCCGAAACAGTTCTTCAAACTAAACAGTTAAAAAAAGGTATACAACGACTGCATGGACAATATACGAGCAAAACTAAAAAATCAATTTAAGTGGATCTCAATCGATGAAACTATAGATGCAACAGGCAAAAATGTGGCAAAAATTTTAGGTGTATTAAGGAAATTGCAGGTGAGAAATTTTTACCACATACAGCAGCCTTGGAAAGGGCTAATTACTGAACAATTGCTCGACTGTAGGACAAAAAGCTATACCCAACAAACCATTCTCTAAGTAAAATGTAACTATGCTGGAGAATAAGCTTATCATAACAAAATTCCTTCAACATTTCATAAGCATTATTATTATAGGTTTATTTATTTGCAAAATAAGAACACTTTCTAAATGGTGTATTAAAAACGCTTAACATAGGAACAGCATTTGCAACACCACTAGTTATACACTTTGGCAGGGTAACAGTTTTGTAAATATGATTACAAAAGACTTATGCTCGCTATAGTTTTGTAAATGTTTTGTTATTGATGTCCCGTTATTTTAACGCGTCGTTTTCCATGATTTGTGAGATTCCACAGTCTTCTTGTGTACTTTGATGAGTGCAGTTGCATGAAGTTTATGGAAAATGGATTTGAAACATAATAAACAGTTTTTAATTAACGTTATCCATATGTTTTTAACAAATTAATTTGAGAAAACAAACCTGAATTGGAAAATTGATTTGAAAACATAAAAAACACTTCTTATTTTGTTGTATCCATAAATTTTAGCATGGTAATAATTTTAATAAATGATGTTGAATTGTATTCAAAACTTAAAAAAAAACACTTTTTATTTTATAGTATCCATAAGCTTACAAAACCCTAAAAAAATAAGCTTATTGCAATCAAAATTAGTAAACTATTTTTCTGTAAGCTTACTCTATAGCTAGATTTCTAAGCTTTTTGTATACTAAAGACTAGAAATATTATCGCAAGGGTTCAATTTTCTTTCTTAAACTATTGTTATGAAGCCTTTCATAACAGTTTTCACTATAGTTTAGCAAGCTTAAGGCTTATGGTAGTAAGCTAGTTACAAACTATTCAAATACAGTTTTGGTTTGTTGGGTAGTGTCATTTTATCCGAAAGTGACGCATGTGACATGTATTGCTCATGGAGTCCATCGATTGTGTGAATGTATTGGGAATTTATATGAAAACGTAAAAAAAATATTGATAATGTGAAGAAGGTATTTTTATAAGCTCCATGTAGAGAGGAACTTTTTAAACAAATGTTTCCAGACCTTCCATTACCTCCAGAAGTTGTAACAACACGATGGGGAACATGACCTGAAGCTGTTAACTACTATGCCAAAAATTATGAAGACATTTTAGAGGTTCTAAGTGCATTAAACGATGAGGATGCACAATCCATTAAATCTGCAAAGGATGTCTTGGGAAAATGAGAATTCGCAATTTTTTTCGCTCTTCTTTTGTTTAAACAGCCGCCGTTTCACTATTTTATAACCGATTTTCAAAATTTTTTTAATAAAAGGTGAAAGTTATAGCTTTAAAACAGATGGAAGCTTATGAAAATCGGTTTACAAAGAGAAGACTTATGAATTTAGGAACTTGTAATTTTAGGAATATCGTCATTTTACTTAATTGGCTCTAAAAACATTACTTAACGAAGTGACTGAGAAAAACTAAAAGTATCACTGTACTCTATGGACTCCAGTCTAACAGAAAGGCTACATGATACTACACAGTGTAATTTATAGGATTCCGAAATAAATTTAATAGTAAAAAAAATTGAATCAAATTATATCAAAAAACGTTGGCTTGGAAGAAGCGAAAATTATTTGTAAAGAATTGTGTGGATCCGCGCCAACATTAACATCAAAATACGAAGTAAAGGAAATACTGTCCCTTAAATTCGCTCCAATTACATCTGTGGATGTCGAAAGATCATTCTCTATGTACAAAAACATTTTTAATTTATCTTAATATTTTGTATTTTTTTTTTAATTTAAATAAAAAATTTTCTAATTCATATGAAAAAAATTGTGTGACTTTAATTTTTAGAGCATGTTTTTGTTGATTTTAAGGTCATATTTTGCCATTTTTCAGGTCATATTTTATGCGCAGAAAACACGAATTTTAAGGCATATTTCCGGTTGCCCTGGCAATTAATGTTATACAACTTAAAACTGAAACTGAGCAGCAGATTGAGACTAGTTATTGGCAGAGGTAATTGACGTCCAAATTCTCGTATGTTTTGGAAAATAGTCAATGTGGACACTAAAGACAAAAATTGAAATCCTATATTAATCAATTGGACTTAACTAATATATATCAGGCGTCTTACCTTAATTGTATCGATAGTTTAAACTGATAAATTAAACTCTGAATAGTCAATCTTATTAAAAGTGGACACCATACCGAAGAGTATGAGACACAAGAACAGAATATGTAGCATTTGAAAAATATCAAAATAAGTTATTAGAAAGAGAACACTGATGTGCTGCAACCAAAAGTACAAAAATAAACATAATGCATTAAGCATAAGCATAATAAATAAAACTTCCTGCAAAGTTCAAATTGTTGTTTCGTTAAAGTTTTAATTATAATTTCACAGCGGCACCTACCGGGTCCATTTATACAAAAAACTTTGTTTTAATGATTATACAAATATACAAACTGCATTTCAGTTAAATTGGTCCATTCGTTGAAATTTTGATTAAAAATCCACCCAAACGCCACCTTCCGGGTCCATTTGTACATAAAATGTTTTCTTATGACCAAACGAATATCCATTCTAAATTTTTGTGCGTTATGTTACATAAATTTGCTTTTTGATAAACAAGATTTATTTCTTGCCTAAATTTACTGTGGGCGTCGCTCCAGCCTTCAACCTGTTTTTTCCAATGCAATCCGCCTCGAAATGGCGGCTGCATATTTTCGCACCTTCACAGATTTGGCCCGGATCAATTTTTAGATTTTGGTACCATTCTTTTTTTTTGCCGTTCGCCAAATTTAAAGGTCTTGATTTGACCGTTATCCTTTCCAGGAAAATTTTTCACAATGCACTTCATTTTTTCACTTTTTTATACACACAAAATCACAATTATACACACAAACATCCCGTATTGACAATTTTAAATTTTCGAATGAATTTAAAAATGTTTGTCGAATACATATATTTTGTTCAAAGCCTTCTTCTTCTAAATTAACATAAATTGAATATGTATTGTGCTACACAAATCTATACCATTATGGAAAAAGTTGATATCTCCGTTATATTCTAAAATTTTCTTTTTACTATTTTTGTCCTTTAGGACTTTGACAACAAGTTGCCAAAGGTTATTATGTCTGGGATTAGTGGTAGCATATTAAATGCTTATACAAAAAGCTAATATTCTCTTATGTCTTGTCTCCAAACTTTGAATCGGTTTCCTCCCAAATTTTGAAAATTGGACAAACCAACTTTTCCTACAATGGTACAGAAATTTTATGCGGCATTATATTAATTTACTTCAGTAACACTAAGTTTATAAGGCCAAATAACTTAGTCTCATAACTCCCACATACATTTCAAACGACAAACATACCCACAAACCTTCTAAATGCCGCAAAAGGTATTTCTATTTCCAGTTTGCATTGCCTTCAATAAATATATATTTTGAAAGCCCATTTCAAATATTTCCATAAGGCTTTATTTCACTTATTACAATAAAATTATACATATACTTAAGTTTACTTTTAAAAAAACTTAATTTTCCTTTACACCCCATGAATTATATATGGGACAGCTTCTCCCGTTAGTTAAGTTCAAGTTTTCTATAAACATATGCCACCATTAGGTTATTGTCCAACAAAATGTTTCATACAAGGTGGGAAATGCGGGTGAAGGGATTGCCAATATCTGAAATGAAAAAAACCATTATTTATGATATGAGCAGAGAACGGCAAGGGTACACCCTTACAATAAGTGTACCCGAATCATTTGTGCGTTTACGACACTTAGAGTGTGATCGGCACTCTAAAATAAGGCTTGTTGCCTTGTACTGATAATTTCGAACATGCTCATACGCACAATCGCAAACCGATTGCGTGCTCTTTTTCTGCATGTATACATGAGTTGAGGCCGATCAAAATGTTAAAGCAAAAGGAATGAGCGAAATTGAGAGCACAACACTTAAGACAAACAATATGTGAGAGACATGTGTGTTCTTGTTATTCTTGCATTACCTTCATACATGGATACATATTTGTTTTTGAATAAGCACATATACATACATATATGTGAAATAAAAAGCCGTGTTTTGCTGCTTCATTGCGTGTTATATATTCATATGTACTTATGTATTCAATTTTAATGATTACAACAAAGGCATTACATATTTTATATGTACTTGAAATCGTTCATACAGTTAAAGGAACAGGTAATTCAGTCGTTAATAGTTTTCCTTTTGGATTAATTTTAATCTTATTTAATCTTATTCCTTCTAAGGCATCAATTAACAACTGAAACCAGTACAGAAATTTCAGTCAGATAAACTGACTGATAAATACCATCATCCACTATAAGATATTGTTTAAGTCTTGAGTTATTGAAATTACCCGTTTTGTAATTAAAACCAGTTAGAAAGTTTCAGTCGGGCAACCCGACCTACATATACCCTTACCCTCAGTAAAACAAATAATTTTCTATTATATTGATATTATTACTCGATTTCTAAAGTGGGCGGAGTGGCAGGTACGAAGGGGTGTGTCTAGGCTTTCAGATTTATTCTCCATAACTTTATCCTGTTAGAGCTTTACTAAACACAGACCCTAAAGTGAGCGGAAAGGTACATTCCTATTA
The DNA here is from genome assembly GCA_964034835.1 of Muscina levida. NCBI lineage: Eukaryota > Metazoa > Arthropoda > Insecta > Diptera > Muscidae > Muscina > Muscina levida. The sequence goes on along the minus strand of OZ035880.1, from coordinate 63,547,852 downwards.
TAACATAACAAAATTCAGAATTTGGGCACGATCGTGTCGAGTGTATAGATATTATTACCCTATTTCTAAAGTGGGCGGAGTGGTACATTTGTATGGGAGGTACCAGAAGGGGCGTGTCTAGACTTCCAGATTTTTTTCTCCAAAACTTTATCCTGCTCGAATTTTACCAAAAACAGAATTTGGGCACGATCACGTTAGGTCTTTTAATAATATTAATCGATTTCTAAAGTGGACGGTACCAGATGGGGCGTGGATAGACTTACAATTTTTTTCTTTAAAACTTTATCCTGTTATAGCTTTACAAAAAATAGAATTTGGGTACGATCACGTTTGACATATTGATATTAATCCTCCAAAGGTAGATTTGTATGGGAGGTACCAGAAGGGGCGTGGCTAGGCTTTCAAAACTTTTTCCAAAACTTTATCCTGTAATAGCTTTACATATACAGAATGTATTGATATTATAACTCGATTTCTAAAGTGGGCGGAATGATGTATTTGTATGGGAGGTACCAGAAGGGGCTGAGCCATGTAGCCCATTTCCAATACCGTAAGTAGTTTTGAGGAAATAACTCGTGCAAAATTTCAAAACATTTGGATACGTCTTTCGAAATTTATCGTGCAAACCAGCCGGACAGCCAGACAGACAGACAGACGGACATGGCTCAAACGACTTAAAAAGTCATGAATCGAATTTGGTTCAAAGAAACCAAGGGTCTAAAGTGACTCCTTCTATGTGTTACACTTTTAGGTCGTATCAAATGATATATACCCTCATCCCTAAGGGTGAAGGTATAATCAAGCGACTAAAACACAAACCAGCGATCAGTGCTCAATGCCCTGCTCATGCATAAAAGTTGAAGACACTCAAAATCATAACTGTAAAACATGAGCGTTTCGCTCACAGCGCATTATTGTCCATTGCTTTTGTGATCTATTGTTGCTGTTCGTACATTTGCTTTGAGTGCCCTGTGCCGTTCACTTATCTACGCAAAATGTTTGGGTGTCTGGTGAAATAGAATCGACGCTTACTGTTTGAATGAGTGACGAAATGCAAAAACACGGAAAGCGATTTGTGCGTTTGGGTGTGTTATTCTTTTCTTGCTGTTTGTGAGTGCGACAAGCACTCCAAATTTATAAGTGTGATTCGGGTGCCAAAAAGTGACACCCTTGACGTTCTCTGTTTGTGAGTATTCGATTCTCAAATATCCAACAATTTGCAATCCTATTAATTTTGTCAGCTGCTGTGTCAGTGGCATACTTCCGTGAATTGACCACTACCAAAATATAAATATTGCGTTCATTTTCACCACTTTCCAGTGTAAAATGACGTCAAACTTGTTGATGCAGTTGCCAAATATTTGACAATTTTCTCGGGCCTAGTCTCCAATAAAATTCGTTATAAACAAACGCGTCATAGGGGCTGATGGAATCTCTTTCCTTATACTCTTTGTTGTGGGCATCCACTTCATTACTTGTCTGTACGATTCGAGGATATCGCCGGAAACAACACAAACATTTTTCGCCTATCAAAACGGGCTTTTACGACAAATGTTGATGACCCTATTTGCAACCAGCTGTGTTAAGTGTCATTCCACTGATTCGCAATATTATAACAGTTTACATCCAAAAACAGAGTTGTTTTGTGTTGGTTATAATTGCTTGTTTTTATTTTTTGTTTCCCGCCAAGTTCACATGGACTGAGATAATTTAGGAAAAGCTGTAAACAACAAATAATTTCATAAATTTTTTAAAAAAAAATTTGTTTTATTGTTAACTGATACCGGAAAACCATGGCAGACTCACCATGTAATATAGATGACTTTGTTGTGATCCTATGTGCATATTCTACTAAAGATTTCTTTGCTATTTCTTGCAGCTGAGCCAAGGGCTAAACGCCAACGAGTGGACAAAGTGGGACGTTTTGCAGCCTTAGCAAAACTAAAAGAATTGAAGGGAAGCAAAAATAAATATGAAGTAGAGGAAGAAGTCGACAATGTCTATGAGGTTGTGGAAGAACGAGAGTATGCCAAAAAGGCAAAGGAGCTGTATGGCGATGACTGGATAGAAGATGGTATGTAGAGTTGAGTTTTTTACTTATTAGAAATCCTCTGGGTTGATCTCCACATACATATATATATTTTCAGATGGCACCGGCTATGCCGAAGACGGGCGCGACTTTTTCGAAGATGATGATGAATATTCCGACGACAATACTGCCAAAAGTTCAAAGAATGAAAAGAAAGCAAAAAAACGTCCGCGAGAAAGTGAAAAAGTGACTAAGGGCAAAGGTTCCATACGTAATCTCTTTAGCAATGCAGTGCCCAAAAAAAGCGCAGCTACTTCTATAAAAGATGATGACATTTTGGCTGACATATTGGGTGAGCTTCAAGACAAGCCTAAAGATGTGGCCAGCACATCCAACGGCACAGCCGAGAAGCACCACAAAGTCATTGCGCCGGCTAAAATTGTTTCTAACAGCACCAAGAAATCCGATGCCGCTGTGGCAAAAGATTACATGAACAGTTTCATGAATAACATTAAAATGAAAGAGTCGTCCAAAAAGTCAAAGGACAAAGAAAGTAGTGATGATGAGCTACTGGACAGTATACTCAAATCGAAACCAAACGAAAGACCCAAACCGTTTGCTGTAAAAGCTGCAGATACTAAAAAACCACAGGCAAACGAAGACGACAAAGAAAACTCGACGGAACAGTCAGCATTACAAACAGTCCCTGAGGAAACACCGAAGGAAACTGCATCGTCGTTATCGAGTAAACCTGAAATACCAGAAGATGATATGGATTTTAGTTGTTTGCAGGATGATGAAAATCAATTTGATATAGAAAAAACTTCTGTGGCTGCATCTACTCAAAAAGTAGAAACGCCTGTTGTTAAGGCGAAGCCAGCAGCATCACCGCCGTCCACTGTTAATCCAGAAGAAGATATGCAAAAACTTCTTAGTAATTGGGAAAATATATGTCAAATGGATAATTTTGAAGAAGAATTGGCAACTACAGCTTCATCTTCTAATGCCAATGATGAAATGAGTGCCAACGAGAATTTACGATTTTGGTATTGGGAAGCATGGGAAGATTCAGTGCGTCGCCCGGGTGAAGTTTTTCTATTTGGTCGCACAGCAGAGGGCAAATCAATTTGCGTTAGAGTGGAAAAGATTGATCACGTTGTTTACCTATTGCCAAGGGAATATGTAAGTAAATGTTGCAAATATGATTATTGTAAACTATTAAAATTTGAAATTGCTCACGGGTAGAGGAGAGGTAGAGGATGGAACAGAAGAGATAGTTAAATGGGAATAATCTTGGAGGAGGGCAGATGTAGAGACGGTTGTCATAAAAATTAAAAATAAATAAGTATAAATTTAAAATAATTTCATATCGTAGCTAAACATTAAAAAGACGTATATTAATTTGTTATACTTTCAAGGAGGAGGAAAACGCTTAATGAAATCGGATAGATTTGTACTTTAGTTGACAGGGCCGTTTTTTAGGCTTTATAAAATCTTTATTTATTAACATAACTAATTTTTTGGTACGAAACTTGTATTTGAATAATATGCAGAAACGCGACTTCGTAAACAAACCAGATATGATATGCCCTTTTCATATTAAGACATCGATAACTAGACTTTACAAATATTTTATTTGTATTTAATGGGTTTTGTGTACCCTTAATTTTTTTTTTGTTATATGTATGTGATAAAGCCTCATAATAAATTACACAATCGCTTGGGGCAGCAAATTTCTAATAACCGAACGAAGAAACCACATTCATTATTTCTTATAACATTAAGGTATTATGTATTTTTAAAACCATTTCATATTTCAATCTATCTTTATATGTATGTATATAGTTTATAAATTTCATTACATTTCTTCTTTACATTTCAGCTTTTGGATCCAATTTCCAAAGAACCTACTAAACAGAAAGTAACCTTAGCTGATCTATACAAGGAATTCAATGACACCATATCAGTAGACCTAAAACTAGCCGAATTTCGGTCACGAAAAGTAACTAAGAACTTTGCTTATCATTCAATTGGTATCGATATACCGCAACAATGTGATTACATGGAAGTTCACTATGACGGTAAAAAGCCTCCGCCAAACGTCAAAACGAAATATAATTCCATAGCACATATATTCGGAGCTAATACAACATCATTGGAAACATTTTTATTGGATAGAAAAATTAAAGGCCCATGCTGGTTAAATTTAAAACAGTTCAAAGTGAATCCGGCCCCGATGAGTTGGTGCAAGGTCGATGTGACGGTGAGTGAGCCAAAGTTTCTGGTATTAGCTGAAGATCCAAAGCCGGTACCTCCACCTCCTTTAACACTACTGACTTTGAATGTGCGTACCGCCTTGAATAGTAAAACCTTGAAAAACGAGATTTGCATGATTTCCATGTTGGTTCAGAACCGCTTTCATATCGATAAACCCGCGCCGAATCCTGCATTTAACCGTCACATGTGTGGATTGACACGACCAGCCATGTGTAATTGGCCGTTTGATTTGAACGCCAAGCTTACCAAATATAAAGCTACGAAAGTGTTTAAACATGACACAGAAAGATCCTTGCTCAGTTGGTTTTTGGCTCAATATCAACAGATGGATGCCGACCTTATCGTAACACATGACGCTTTGGATTGTCAACTGGATGTAATAGCCGATCGTATTGTGTCGCTGAAAATACCACAATGGTCTCGTCTAGGCCGTTTACGCCTGACACAGTCGTTTGGTAGAAAAATGTTGGACTTCTTTATCGGCCGCATGGTGTGTGATGTCAAGCGTTCCGCAGAAGAGTGCATTAGATCCAGATCGTATGATTTGCAGACTTTGTGTCAGAACGTACTGAAACTAAAAGAAACGGATCGTATGGAAGTGAATGAGGAGGACCTGCTAGAAATGTATGAATCCGCAGATGGAATTCTGAAACTATGCACTCTGACCATGCAAGATGCCTCATATGTTTTAAGGCTAATGTGTGATTTGAATATCATGCCTTTAGCCTTGCAAATCACTAATATTTGTGGCAATATAATGACTCGTACTTTGCAATCGGGTCGCTCGGAACGTAACGAGTATCTCTTACTACACGCATTTACGGAAAAGAATTACATTGTTCCTGACAAAAAGAAAAGAGAATTCAATACAACAGGGAGCAAAGGTGGTGATGCAGAGAGCAGAGATCTTGATAGTACGGCCAATGCCACGTCAGCCGCAGGCGGCGGACGTAAAAAGGCTGCATATTCCGGCGGCTTAGTACTCGATCCCATACGTGGCCTATACGACAAATACATACTGCTGATGGATTTCAATTCTCTATATCCCAGCATTATACAAGAGTACAATATATGTTTTACTACTGTACAACAACCTTACAATATGGATGATTTACCCCAGCTACCCGATTCGAGTGTAGAACAAGGTATATTACCACAGCAACTAAGGCGTTTGGTGGAATCACGTCGTGAAGTAAAGAAGTTGATGGCTATTCCCGATCTTTCACCCGAACTGCAGATGCAGTATCATATACGACAAATGGCTTTAAAGTTGACCGCCAATTCCATGTACGGCTGTTTGGGTTTCGGTCATTCGCGTTTCTTTGCCCAACATTTGGCTGCCTTGGTTACCCACAAGGGTCGTGATATTCTCATGAATACCAAATCATTGGTACAGAAAATGAACTATGAGGTGGTCTACGGTGATACAGATTCGATTATGGTCAATACAAATATTACAGATTACGAGCAAGTATTCAAAATAGGCAGTGGCATTAAGCAGAGCGTCAATAAAATGTACAAACAATTGGAATTGGATATTGATGGCGTTTTTAGTTGTCTATTGTTGCTGAAGAAAAAGAAGTACGCTGCAGTTAAGGTGGTTAAGACGGCGAAAGGTATGTAAATGGATAAATATATCCTTAAAATACACATAAAATTAACATTATCTTATAAATTATCTCAATTTTTTACTGTTTTTATTTCAGGCGAACTAAAAAAGGAACAAGAACATAAAGGTCTTGATATCGTTCGTCGTGATTGGTCTCAAATAGCCATCATGGTTGGCAAGGTCGTTCTCGATGAAGTGTTATCAGAGAAGCAGCTCGACGACAAACTCGATGCGGTACATTCTCACCTAGAGAAAGTTAAAGAGCAAATTCTCGCTGGCGACGTACCACTGCCCATGTTCCTGATTACCAAGCAATTATCCAAAGCCCCGGCTGATTTTAATAATACTTTATCGCAGCCCCATGTACAGGTGGCATTGCGTATGAATAAGACACGCAATAGACGTTACAAAAAAGGTGACATGGTTGATTATGTCATTTGTCAAGATGGGACGTCAAATCCTCCTACACAAAGAGCTTACCACTTGGATGAATTGAAGGGCAGCGAAACATTAAAACTGGACACCGACTACTATTTGGCTCATCAGATTCACCCGGTAATAACACGTATGGTTGAGGTACTGGATGGCACAGATGCAAGTCGTGTGGCTGATTGTTTGGGACTGGATCCAACGAAATTTAGAGCTCAAGTGCAAAGGTATGTAGAAAACGCAAATGCTGGAAATGCCTAGAATATAAGGGGATAATTTAAACTATGTCAAATTATGACGAGTGGATCTAGAGAACAACAATGACTAAACCTAATTATTTTCTTTCGCATCCCATTACAGACCTTCTCGCATTTAAATTAATAAACACTTCAATTTTTTAAAACGTCGACTTTGTTGAGATGCTTTTAGTTACCCGCTAAATAGTGGCGTTTTCTAACCATCATAACTATCTAGCCCTTTGGCCTGGGCAATGGTATAACTTTTGCCTCTTTTTATTCTTCAAAGAATGATTTTTGTAAAAGCTTTTCCGGCTCGCGTTGCTGCTCCGCTACTTACACGTGGATGCATATTGTTTTTTAATATTTAGTTTAGTTGATTAACCCCACATACAAACAAACATGTCTTCTTTATATCCCAGTAGAAAGTGTCTGCAAGCCACCATCCTCAAGGATTGTCAGTTATCAATTTCTTTAATTCACTACAATGTTGAAACAGTTTTTTTTTATACACATACATTTTTATTTCCATTTCAGAACATACGAAGAACGCGCAGTGGACTCTGTTGGAGAGTCGTTGGTTAAGACTACCCTTCAAAAATACCGCCAATGTGAAAAATTCAAATTTGTGTGCGTTAGATGTAAAAGCGATAATATAGTGGCCGCCGCTTTTAAACCTTCCAACAACAATACCTATGAAGCTGTGCTGCAGAAATGTTCAAACTCCGAATGTTCTATAGCACCGTATCAATACGTTATTGCCATAAGAAATCAATTGATACTAAGTATGCGCTCATATGTTGCACGTTTCTATCAGAACTGGTTGGTGTGTGACGATCCAGCCTGTAATGTCAACACCCGTAGTCATACGCATGTAACCAACAATGGGCGACCAGTGTGTATGCGCTGTAAAAATGGTAACCTGGTGAGGCAATACACAGAAAGAGATCTCCACAATCAATTGAGTTACTTCCAATATATGTTTGATTTATCCAAACATCAACATAAAAGTACGTTAACCCTTATATACATTCTTACTATTATCATGTGATTTTATGTTTTTTACATTTTACTTTCGTTAACTGTTCTTTTTTAGATGTTACAGTGTCGCCTGAGGTCAGTGCCGCTTATAGTGTTTTACGTGAAACTATTGATCAACAATTGCAAAAGTCAGCATATTGCACCATTGCCATGGCGAAACTGTTTGATGCGATGAAACCAAAGTGTGCTGAAATTAATAACGGCAAAGCTGTTGTGCCGACGGTGCAAGTGGCTGCTACTTTGGACGATATTTAATTGTTGCATGCTGTTGTTTCAAATTTTTTTCTTATATAACATTTTGTCTACAGTGTAAAATATGTTAATCTTACCTTATATACATTTCTACAAACATTTTTAAATAAAATAATATATTTTACTTTTTTTTATAAATATTTACTCTGTATGAATAGCACCAAAATAAAAATTTCATTTACTATCAGTAATGCAATTTGTGTTGGGTATTTTTCCTAAGCTACAATGGAAACTGTTAGGATGAGGTTTGTTAGGACAATATAACAATATTGGAAAGAAAATAAATTTGTTATATTGCAACAACATTTTACAGCCAAGCTCATTTTTATTTATTACCATTACCTACACCTTTCACATATTGAATGAATATTTGGAAAAATATTCCGATTTCTTATTGTCACACTGACACTACAAAATAGCAACAAAATTCCCCAAATCACGGACTACATGTTCAGAAATATTGCCGCTAAACAGGGGACAAAGTTCACAGATGTTTGTAGACTGTCCTCTTCAGGGAATTATAACAACATCATCTGGACGCACCGGGTTAGGAATCATGATGGAGGGCTTGTATTCATCATAAAACGCAATGTCAACTATAGGCTCAATTGTCGGCCCGTCGTTCCATGCCAATTCAACATGATAAGCCAATGTTGGCTAGAACTCAGACCACATCCCCATTGTGGTTGCGATTGAGCAGTTCAGGCAGGACTTTGTAGAAGAATCTCTACGACACTTGCCGCCAGAAAGAGACAGAGAATACTTGGAGAAGTTCTCCTCAAGGTGGATAAGCTCTATATACCTGCCGTACGAATTCCTAACGTAAAAACTGATAAAACCGCTACCGAGGAAAAGTCTTATCGCCCAATCTTTCTATTATCACCCATAGCTAAGGTTTTGGAAGCCCTACTATAAACATCTCTAAAACAGCATTTCACACTCGCCAACCACTAACAAGGCTTCAGGGCAACGCATAGCACAACGATGGTTTTAAAACTGATAACCACTTATGTATGTTGCGAAAGGCTTAATCAAAGCAGGCGCACTATTGTTGCAACTCTGTCTAAGGCGTTTGACAGAGGCGATTACTCGGCATTGCTCCACGATATTATGAACTCTTCGCTCCCCAATAATGACAAACGCTGGTTAAGCAAGGACCTGAACGGTAGACGGTAGTCATTAGGCTTAGACATAGACGACATTGGCGAATAAATCGCTATCACCTTAGACATCATAAATAACTTTTTGCAGGATCGCAAATCACAGTTGTCGCTGTCTTAATCGACAGTGTCAATTTTTACCTCTTGGACCATGGAGGTTAGGATGGAATTAGATAACTCGGTCGATGGAAACGGTATTCCTAAAGTTCAAAACTACAACTTTTTCGGTGTAGCATTCGACAATCTCCTTACTGCTCAACTATGAAGTCCCAGTCTGGACCCCATTCCTTAATGACGCTAAATGACGAGGTTTACAAAACGTACAGAATAATGTACTTAGGATCGCTACCGGATGTCTCGCAATGGGAGTTGGAAAGATCAGTGTTTTGCGGGCCAACGGCCATAAAGGCTATCGATGTTATAGAGCCCTTAAAGAACACCACCCTGCCATCGACCCGAGTGAAGGGCAGCTGTCAAGGAAAAACAGGGTAACCCTGGCTCAGCTTAGAACCGGATGGAGCATCACTTAATAGATGAGTCCTATCCACCTAAGCCCTCACGTCCGCCAATTTATATCCGCTATTTTGTTTTTTTTTCAAAATTTAACTCCGGATTCGAAATCAGCGACACCAAAAACCTATTTAGGCACAATATTACATTAAAACGTGTCAGCCCTTTTTTTATCCGTCATCTTGTACTTTTTTTCGAAATTTGACTCCAGATTCGAAATCAGCGACCCCAAAACGCTCTTAGGCACAATATCAGTTGAACTGCCGTGTTTTTTTAAATACAATTTCCGACATTCCCTAACCGCCATTTTATTTATTTAAAATTAGAGTCCCGATTAGAAATAAACGACCACGATAACCCCCTTAGGCACAATATCGCAAAAATTCAATCAATTTTTGAAAAAAGTGGCCGCCATTTTGTATCCTCCATTTTGTTTTTTCAAAATTTTACTTGGGATTCGAAATCAGCGAAACAAAAAACCCCCATACTATTAAGTTGTATGCAAGTCTCCTTCATATTCACCCCTATTCCCGTAGTCGTCGTCGACATCGTCGTCGTTTTTATGTCAACATCACTTCGATTCAACATCGTCGTCACATCAATGCTATTTCGGTATTCTGTAACTACCATGAGACGACGTCGACTAATCGATAACAACAGCTGATGTAACATTTGTACATCAGCTGATTTATTTTGATTTTTATTGTGTTTCATGAAAAAATATTAAACTTAACAAGTATGTACATCGGTGTTAAAATCGTAATTTGAGGTTACCTGTTGGCCGGCCTTCCAATTTTTTTTAGATTCGAGAACTACTTAAGTCTTAATAATACAGCATTTAAATATGTAATAATTCCTATAGTTATAGTTCCTATAATGAAAAGTGAACTCAGGACATATGTTTCAGCCATAATACAGTTGCCAGCAACCAACATTGAGGTCCTTTGGACAGGGGCCTTATAACCTAAGTGTAAGTGCAGTCAGTAGTTGCAAGATTCATGTCGAAACCCTGAATGCATTAGAGAGGTCATTTGTCAACCTTGGATACAATTGGAAATAACTGAAGATGACAAATCGGAAGCAAAAACTAAATTAAAAAAACAGGATTTACTGGTTATTGGATACGTCGATGGAACCCTTATCAAAATTTTCAAAATTGTAACTACAACCGCAAAGGATTCTTAAAGGCGCTCCAAAGGAATTAAGTTTTTTTTTCATATTCACCCCTATTCCCGTAGACGTCGTCGACATCGTCGTCGTTTTTATGTCAACATCACTTCGAAGTGATGTTGACTCACTTCGAGTCAACATCGTTGTCACATCAATGCTATTTCGGTATTCTGTAACTACTATGAGACGACGTCGACTAGTAATCGATAACATGAAAGAAATAACAACAGCTGATGTAACATTTGTACATCAGCTGATTCATTTTGACTTTTATTTTCTGTTGTGAAGAAATGTTTTTTGTGTCCGATTCAGATTCAAGCGATAAGGAAAGTAAAAATAATCTTATATTGGAAAGGAAAATACTTCGGCAAAGATCCGATATCTTTAAATTGCCAGATAACAAGTAAGTGTTAAAATCCAAATTTGTGTTTACTGCTGGGCGTCATCCAACTTTTTTATTTTTTTAGATTCGAGAACTACTTTCGCCTAAATAAGGCTGCTGTTAATTATGTGGTGGAAGAAATTGTTCCAATAATGAAAAGTGAACTCAGGTCAACATCTGTTTCAGTCAAAATTAAGTTAGCAGAAACATTGAGGTTCTTAGGACAGGGATCTTACCAGCTAAGTGTAGGCAATGACTTTCAAATTGGACTGTCGCAGCCATCAGTTTGCAAGATTTTGGCCGAAACCCTGAATGCATTAGAAAGGGTCATTTGTCCACAATGGATTAAATTAGAAATGACTGAAGACGAAAAATCGGATGCAAAAATAGATTTTTTTAATAAAACAGGATTTCCTGGGTTTATTGTGTTCCTCTATTTCCACAAGCAACGCACATTCCTCCTATTGGAAGACACTCCCTATACAGCGCCTTGTGGATTTAATTGTTTTTCAAATTGGAGCATGCTGGCCACAGTTTCTTTTAAAGGGCTTAGTATTTGCTGCTTATATCGCCCGCCGTCTGTTGCATTACACTCTACTTTATTTGCAAGAATTTTTTTTTTACTTTAAATTTTAAATCTCTCCAAACCTAAAAATACATTTTGTATTAGTAAAACGTAACGAGTTAGTTTTTTACTGTATTTACCTTTTGCCAACCATCACTGTCTCTTAACGGCGGTCCAAAGGAATTTAGTTTGTTAGCAATTTCCTCCCATTGCCCCTTAAAATTGGACGGAACTGTTCCCCTCCGAAATCCTTTTGCCAATGAGGGATTTTTTTCCAACTCAGCCACAAGAGTTTCGATATGCTTGGCACTCGAAATTTTCATTCTTGACGTCATTATAAAACCTTTTTAAATTTTCCACAAAATTATTCCTTCAAATTCTTTCTTGTCGTTACCAAATAGTGCGACGACGTGTACAGAGTCGTTTCAATTCAACATCGACGTCACATTTGCTTACAGAATACCAAATTTGTGTCAATAGTAACCGATAGTTATCGCAAACGACTACGAGAATACCGATTTTACAGCGTCGTCACAAGACGACGTCGTTTTGCGTCGACGACGACTACGGGAATAGGGATGATTACCCCTTAAAATTAGACAAAATCCTTGTTCCTATGAGGGATTTTGTTTCCAAACCCCTTTTTGTTACCCGACATTGTCATTCTTGACGTCATTAAACAAAATCTTTTTAATTTACAAAAACTAAAATTATTCCTTCAAATTGTTTCAAGTCGTTATTAACAACTGTGACGACAGATTCAGAGTCGTTTCGACTCAACGTCGTCGTCACATTGCCTTACAGAATACCAAATTTGTGTCAATAGTAACCGATAGTTATCGAAAACGACTACGAGAATACCGATTTTACAGCGTCGTCACAAGACGACGTCGTTTTACGTCGACGACGACTACGGGAATAAGGCCGATTAAGGCCAAAATTTTCCACAGATTTAACCAATGTGCGTTGATTATATTTTTCTACAAAAACTGATCAGTCTCACTAAACTTGAACTAAATTCATCACAGTGTCTGTTAATGGACGGGCTCTTTCGCCTGTTTAACAATTATATGTATATCAATCAATGAAAGCGATTAATAATTGATAACAATCATGATAGAGCAGAAAATGTGGAGATTTTTGTAGACTTTTTATGAAAGCTTTCTCAGACAACAGGTATTGCTGTTTTGCTAAAATTTACTACTATACGATACTTATTTCCTTGAATGATAATTGTTATTTCTATATTTGTTACCACCATGAGTGTGTAAGAGCTGTTGTAAAACAAAAAGGAAACAAACCTGAAATAAACCAAGTTAGAGTAATAATATCATACTAAGTTATGAAATTTACACAAAGTAGTAAATTATAAAACAGTTTAAGCATTGTCGTCTAAGATGAAGAGATTTACTATTCATTATTAATGGCCGATGCATAACTACACAACCGTCATTAAAAATATGTCTTACATTTTACCCCCTATTTAAAACTCGGATTGAAATAAAATATAAAAAGTTTAGAAATAAACAACAATTAATTGTTTACAAATTTGTCATCATTAATAACAACAAATATTCAAGAAGTTTTTTTTATTACCAAACAAATTCCAACGTTAATATATCACGTTTGTTTCTTAAGTCTTTCGTTTCAACCAAAACAAAATGATATAAATCGTTTGCATTTCATGGTCGAATGTAACAATGTATAGTGGACTTTTAAGTACTTCTATAGAGTCAAACTAAACGCAACATACTTGACAAGCGATTTGTGGGAAGGTATTACGGAATACGTGTACTTGTCAACTTGATAGTGTTCTATAAAGAGCAAAAACAATTGATTTAAGATTTGAAATATAGGACCGAAGTCGCAAATATAGTATTGTATTTTTAACATTGTTTACACGTTCTGAAGACAAAATTCTTAAAAATGTAATATTTGTTCTTTTTTTTCGAATAACACATGATTTTGCCTTTATATCTGAAAGAACCCAAAGTGAATTATTTAAATCACACAGTACAATATCTAAGTTACCAAAGATTATTCTTTTTAATATTTTACAACGATTGAACAATAGACTTAAGAAACGAACGTGCAAATAATAACAACAATCAAACACAAGCAGATGATTTTTCATCTATGACATTTTGTGAGGGTAATATCGACAAACACACTTAATTATATTTTTGCCATGAAATCAACTCATTTAAAATTGTATTAGATATAAATAGAGCTGAAAAAAATGCGACGACATGAACTTGACAAGGCATTAAATCACATAATAACAATCATTTATTTAAACAAAAATTTCGGTCATAACATTACTTGAGGACGATGACAGCTCTACAATAAATACGTACATACTTATAAAGTACATAATTGAATCGCAATGTTCGTACATAAATGCAAAAAAACATTAGTCATATGAATTGGACATTTCTAGTGTTATTATAGCGTTCAAAGACCCTGAGATGCGTCCACACTAAATTTCAACTCCCAACCATTAACTGCGACAACAAACAAATTGGTTGCGCTGATCACGTTCATCAAGTTCAAACGCCAAGAAGGGTCTCTTCAGGCACGTTTAATAGGTAATGGCTTCTGAAAGAATCAATTTGGTCATTAGTTAGATGTTAAATATGAGAGTTTCCCTCTTGTTTGCATTAATAAAAAGCTTTTGGTATATAAGTAAAGCAGCAGCAGTAGAGTAGCTCTCTTAGGGATGATAAGATGAGTATTTTAGTACTGTTTATGCTCTTTTAAAACGAACAATTTATTGTAGGCGTTCAAATGTGTATAGTACAGAACAAATGTGCTTGAACATGTGTTATATACGAAATCAATTATGCTTGAAGAATGTCATTCGGAAGGTAAAATAATAATATCTATATTCTTAAAAATTGTTGCAAGTGTGTTGTGACTTTATAACTCACGAACGGCTGGACCGATTTGCATACATTTTTTTGTATGCGTTTGGGTGGCGCCCCGGTTGGTTTATATTTACATTTCGGTCCAATTGGACAAAGGGGCGTGGCACCGCCCATACAACTTGAAAATCAAAAGGGCTGTATCTCATGAACTATCAGAGGTATGAAGATGAGATTTGGTATATATGTTGTTGGAGCAGTATTAATTACAGCCAAGGTGGAAGTGGGAGGTGCCACGCCCCCTTTTCAAAAATCGCTCTAACGGCTTTTCTAATAGACCGATTGATACGAAAATTTTACCAAATGGTACTGTTGACCTGTTGATAGCCCCTGGCTATAATAGGTTGTGATTGGATAAAGGGGCGTGGCACCGCTGATACAACTTGAAAATCAAAAGGGCTATATCTCATGAACTATCAGAGGTATGAAGATGAGATTTGGTATATATGTTGTTGGAGCAGTATTAATTACAGCCAAGGTGGAAGTGGGCGGTGCCACGCCCCCTCTTCAAAAATCGCTCTAACGGCTTTTCTAATAGACCGATTGATACGAAAATTTTACCAAATGGTACTGTTGACCTGTTGATAGTCCCTGGCTATATTTGGTTGTGATTGGATAAAGGGGCGTGGCACCGCCCATACAACATGAAAATAAAAAGGGCTATATCTCATGAACTATAAGAGGTATGAAGATGAGATTTGTTACATATGTTGTTGTTGCAGTATAAATTACAGTAAGAGTGGAAGTGGGCTGTACCACACCTCTTTTAAAATAAACAGTTATAACTGTTAAAATTCCACAGTATATTGCAGTTCGCCTAGAGATATGAACAGTAAGGTGGGCCAGTTTTTTTATTCGCAAAAATTGTAACCAAATCTACGATGAATTGTTAGAAAATGTCACCAATAAACTTTGTGTGTAATATCAATTCCTAGCTCGCGCTGGGAAAGCTTAATTTAGTGCAGAAAACTTAAATTTTGATAGAAGTGTCTTAAAGCTGAAGTCTGTACGCTTTCAATAATCATGGGGCAACGAACGTCACTTCTAAAAGAAGCGCAAAACAGAGTAAATAAACGAAAGATCCTTTTATCTTAAAAAAAAGTATCAGCTAGGATTTTGATTCATGTGGATTTTTCATTTACAGTTTTTGTTGCCATTTTAGGTCAACCAATTCGTCATTCAGGCGAGGTGTGTGAAGTGTGATAGACTTTCATTGAGACTTTATTTGAAAAATCACCATGTAAAGACTACACAAGAACAATGTTTACAAATCTTGCAAATTTATTTTCAAAATGCTCGTTCTGTTTGCCCTTTGTGAAGTTTATGGTGCATATACTCATCCATCTGAGCAGCTAATAGAAGCCATCGACGCTGTAGACGTAAGTGCGACAGGGGACTCGAATTTATCTATCTCACGCCGTTCCCAGCAACTCGGTCTCTGCAAATGCTGAGGAAAGATCTTGGCCTATATTCATATATCCAACTGGTAGAAGAACTAAAACCAGTGGACGATCAATTGATTTTTTTTATTTCACATTATTTGAAGGAGAAATGGTTCCAACACGACGGCGTAAAATGCCATACAGCGCGTGAGATCATCACTTTGTAAAGCCAAACGTTGGTGACCGAATTATCTCATAGAATGGTAATACGAGTTCAATACAAAGATAGTATTCGGAAATATTCTTGATCCATGTGAGAAGAAGACATGGCAAAAGAGGTTTTTATGGCTAAAGGCATGAAGCTTCAAACGAAATTTTCATTTTCGGTCAATAGGCGGAGAAGGCATGTCAAAAGTGTTTTTTACGCCCAAAGAGATAGTTAGTATACAGACGGTTACCGCTACTACATTGATGAACTTTTTACAATCGTCATAGAGCCTATGATATTTAGAATTTAAAACAACAACACTTAATTTGTTAACTTTCATGTTAAGGAGTTGCTTGAAATTAGTTACATAAGTTAATAAACTCAACATATCATTATCGAGCTTAAGTACCGTTTTCAAAGTACTTTGTAGACCTAAATGTGAAATATATTACAAGTTAAAATGCAATAGCGAAGCATTGCCGGGCCCACTAGTATAGTTATAAAAATTAAATTTTTTCAAATAACTTGTTGAAATAGTTGGTAGGGCATACATTGCGGTCACACTCACAATGTGACAGAATTTAACCGTTATACGAAATTTTTTTCCATGTCACGAGCAGTTGCTGAAATGAACGACAAATATTAAATGGAATTGCCACCATCAGTAAAATTCTACCAATTAAAGCCTTTTTACACCGGGAAGCATTTAACATATTTTCGCATTATTGTGCATCTTTGAAAGATGCGGCCAAAATTCTTAAATTTGTGCTCATATTTTGTTGTTGGAGAGATGTTAACATATTTTCGCATCCATGAAAGATATGGAAAAATGTACAGAGTTGTACTCTGAAATGGTAAATTTAAGCGATATTTCTCAGTAATGTTTATCCGACAACCACCATTTTCGTTGTTTGTTTACATTTATCGGAAATAATGCCAAACAACATGGACAGAAAAAAAATTAAATTTTTGCCAAAATATTGATAAATGATTATTCCAATTAGTTAAAAGTATTCGCGCTTCGTGGGATACTGCCTCCGAAACAATGTTAATAGGTTTGAGGCAGGAAAATATTGCAAAGCGAATGGAAAAATGTGTGAGCTAGACAACAGCAATTTTTAAAGGCAACTATGCCATAAACAAAATATTTTTTCAAATTTGTCGAAATGTTTGACAAAATGAGAAATATAACAGATAGACAATAGTCTGGAGGTTTCCTTCCTTTAAAAAATATTTTTTATAACAGTTATTGTAACACGTTGGCTCACAGAATACAAAAACGATCAAGCGAAATAAAAAAACAAACACAAAATATAAAATTGTTGTATAAGTTTAACTGGCGAAATATTGCACAAAATAATAAATGCAAATTGGCTAATAAATGTCTTATGGCCAAACACTCGGTTAAAATAAATTTGAAATAGTCTTGGGGTGTATTTTTAAGAGGCATATACGTTTTTTTTAAATTTTTCACAACAAATGTAATGAAATGACCAAAATTTTGGAACCTACCATAAAAAATTACAGATTTCTGGAAATCAATATTTCTTCCTTTATTTGTAAACATATAACTTTGAGACATTACAAAATCGTCTGAATGACTTTCCTCTCTCCTACTCGATTCTTCCATACAGTTGACCGAAATACCTACATATTGGTTTATCTTTTTACCCAAGGGCATTAAATTCAATGTCAGTTTGCACACAGTGAGATCTTTATATCTTTTATCTTCCGGATGATCTGAAAATAAAGATGAAAATTGGCTACATTGTCCTATCCGTCTGAAGTTACCTACCTGGCGATTAACCTAAAACCTTCCGAAACTTTTCATACTCATGACCAAACTAAGCCAAGTATTGCTTCATTTATACCTTTTTATGGTTTAAGTTGCGGACGCGTGTAATCTAGTAAAAACCAGACCACACTACACACCAAAATTCGTTGATCCACTGTGATGGAGGATAAAGGAAGGCATATGTCCTTGATATATCCCACTTTGCATCAGTGCCGATTAAAAACTATTCCATTAAAAGTGTTTAATATGGTAAACACATTAAGTAAATACTAAAACTTATCAGCAAAAGAATTGATAGTTTTAGAACGAGAGAAAATTCCCACATAGATAAACCAGTCATAAATTATGTGTTTTAAGGCTCACACTAATGACTGGCATACACAAAGGGTTTTGTGTATTTACTGTGCACACCACATGTCGGCAAGGGTCATGATTAGAAAATGTGTGTGATAGTACACTAGGTAGAAAATGCCTTTCTTAAAGATTATGAACTGTGTATTTAGTATATAAGAGAGAAAATATCTTTGAATAAATGTCATTCATTTAAGAACCGCAGTGAAGAGTGTTTCATTTATTTCCTGGTTGAAGGAGTTGTTCGAAGTGGCCGTATTATTTATCTCCTGCCAGCTCGAATTGAGTTGCAAGTACGTATAGTATCCGATGTGCTAGAGTCGCACAAAAAGCAATACAAATGATGAACAAAAATTGTACCATGCACTTATTCACTTTCCGGTCGAAAATCACTAAGTCAATCTTAAATTACTGAATGCGATAATGGGACCTGCATCATCCATTTATGTCAAGATGTGTTAGAAAGGGTGGGTTTGTTTATACCCATCTCTTTAATTTTTTTTTCTAACAATTTATAATATAGAAATTATTCTCTCTCTTTTCTAGCGAAAATTTCTACACATTTGTTTATCCAAATTTCCCTATGCCAACAAAACATGCTTATTTTTTTCCAGACTAGATATTGCATCACGGTACGTATAAATTGTGTATTTAGACAACTTATTTATGTTCCATCTCCGCTGCAGCTTACACATTTTTGTCCGATTACAACACTTTGCGCATGCGCGCAATTACTGTAAGTGGTCATGCTACAACAAAGAGTACTTAGTTGTTTTTACCATTGCCCAGATATGCAATGAAACGTTTAAAATTTTTAAGCTTTTTGTTGTCTTGTTGTGTTTTTCTTGTTGAGTTTTTGAAGCTCTTTAACTCAGCTGTCTCTTGTCGAACGACACTCAGCAGTTTTTAGCAGCACTTGGTGGCGGTCAGTTGTTGCTGCCTTCAAATATCTGACGGAATTTAACAAGTACTTAAATAAATGAGTTACTATTGGTAGTTGTTGCCAAAATATCGTAATAATTTAAACAAATAAACGCTAATAAATCGAACGAAACGGAATTCAAATCGTATGAATAACAAATTAAGAACTGCTTATTAGCAGCCAAAAAAAAAACGTTTAAATAGTTTAAAACTATTACAACACTTTAAATAAATATTGTGTGTGTTAAGTGTTTTGAAATGTGCAACAAAAATGCAATTTACTTGTATCACATTTTTTTCTTAAGTCGACTATGTTTCGGTTGTTGCAAATCATATAGAGGAATCCAGAAAGCAATAGAAGCATGATGTGCAGTTTCTGTTGTTGTTTTGATTGCCTTTAAAGTGTGGAAATATCAATGTTGATTGCATCGTTGTTATAACTAAAATAAGACGGAAACTATAAACAACTTGTTTTAGAGTTTTTAGGTTTTTGAAAAATTTAAAAAGTAATAAAGTTTATATTTGTTAATATGTGTATTTATGAAGATCATATATTTAAAAGACGGACATTCACTGAAGAATTCAGTTTTCCTGATATTGTAACAATTGCTATTTTTTCCACTGAATCGATTGATCTTTATAATCGAAATGTATTTCTACATTTCACACGAAAACAATAAAGCCTTACCACGGACGTTTCCTTGTTTTTTTGTAAGCTCAATAGCGGTGTCTTTGGATTTTTCCATTATTTTTTTCCTGTTGCAAATTTTCAAGTCTCCACTTAAACAAGTTTTCGTTTTATTTACAAACCAAAGCAAAACAAAAACACATCAATATAAAATATAGCTGATGTTTACATTAAAATTATATGTTGTTGTTGTTGTTTTTATTGCATACCTAAATGAAGCTTAATGTTTTTTCAACATGCAATTCATAATTTTGGTTAATGGAAATTATTGTGCTCCCAGTGAATTGTTGGATGTAAAATCGCGTTTGTATCCTAAGTCTATTGTTTTGATTTTGGGTAATAATGTCTGGTTGTCGAATGTGTGTTTTTTTACTTGTATGCCTCAATAATAACTCAAATTGCTTGTACTATTTCTTCATCGCCTAGATCTAGTTTTATGCAAGGGCATACATTAACCTATTTATGAATAGAATGATCATTATATGAGTATTTCGAGTTTTTACGGCATTTGTAACGAATCGATATGTATAATGACCTTGTTTGTACTTGGTGCGCCCTTAACTACTGTAAAAATAAACTTGATTGGAGGCCGGTAAAAACATTTCTATACTGATCTTATTAGATTTCCATTAAAAATGTTTCTGAATATTTTAAAATTGTAGCGTGTAATTTATTCTGTACCATTAAATTACATATAAATCCCTTGTAATCAGTATATTTTGTATTTGCTATGAAAGCTTTAATCGTTATTAGTTATTATTTCATTTCATTCTTTTATCATTTTTGCCTTTAAGTTTTAGTAACCATAATATGAAATCGTTACTTTTGACAAATTTGGTAACGTACAACACTAACGATCTCACAAAATAGCTTTCACTCAAATGTTCTTAGGGTAACTGTAAATATTTGTAAAGCACTCCTCGTCGCATGATTTTGAGCGAATATTGAGTGTGCAAAATCACAAAAGCTCTCGTGTAAAGAGTATAAAAGATCGCACATCGACGAGGATTGTTCATTATTGTTTTACAGGTCAGTTGAAGTGATTGGCACTGATACAAGCGGAGAAGCACACAAACTTCTAGACTGTGACGAGCATCGGCTGTTTGTGTGTGATCGCTTGTATTGGTGACGTTTCAAGAAGGGTTGTTTGTTGGACAACAACAGCCTCTCTTCTTGTTACTCCGATCGCTTTAACTGTACCAATGTGTGTTCATTATTGTTTTACAGACGAAATAATCTGCAAATAAAGTAAAATTAACGACAAGTTCCATTTGCGTGTTTCATTCAAACAAACAAAAGGAATAACTCGCTACAAATTGGCGCCCAACTAAGAGGCCGAAAACGACCAGATTTTTTTCAAGAGCAACGAGCTGATTTCCAGGTTTCTAATACCGATTGTGGTGGCCGTCAATACGGAACATTTCCCTTTCTGGAAGAAAACTTTGGTGCTGTTGGACAATCGTGGCTGATAATACCGACCAATTTGAAGACGCCGTGTGTCATTTTCCAGGTGTTAGTGAGGGTCAGGAAAATTCAAGCGAAGTTCAACGCAGAAGCAAACGGCTCGCGACAAAAGTAAAAATGGTGTCGCTGACAAATGAACAATTTCAACAGCTATTGAGTCAGGTTAATAAACCTGACGTACGTTATGGCTCCTTTGGTAACTGCACTGCCCGTTATAATGGCGAGCGCAATCCATCAAGAGTTGAGGAGTTCATTTCAGCGGTTTCAACGTATAAAACGGTTGAACGTGTGACTGACGAGAATGCAATTAATGGCATGCCCATGTTGTTGGAAGGCGACGCAGCGGAGTGGTGGCGAGGTGTTAAGTCAACTGTGAAGAAGTTCGATGACGTCATTCGTATGCTTAGAGAAGCTTTTGCACCACCGAAACCGGCATGGCGCATTTATGCCGAAATAAATGAATCAAAGCAGCAAATGACCGAGCCAACCGATTCTTTTATTCGCAAAAAGAGAGCGTTGTTTGCACGATTGACGAGCTGTCCTATTGAATCTGATCAAATTGATATGCTGTTTGGGTTGTTACACTCACAGATCAGAGAGCGTATTTTTCGTCATAAAGTTAAGACGTTCGACGAACTGTTGGCTGATGCAAGAGAAGCAGAGCATGTGTTGGCAGAACGTATTGCTGAGGATGTGAAGGCTGGTACATCTGTTGCAGCTAAAGAGGTTTTACGATGCAGTTTTTGTCGCAGAAAAGGGCACACCGAGTTGGAATGTTTTAAGAAAAAGGAAGCGTTAGCGGAACAACCGCCCGTGAAAAGTGACCCGATTGTGCTAAAGCCCAAATATGCATGTTACGGATGTGGTACACCTGGTGTTGTTCGAGCTAAATGTCCGAATTGCAGCAAGGAACGTGCTGGTGGTACTCCGTTGAGCGTTGCATTTAATTCGCTTGGTTTGTGTACGGGACGCGACATTCCAATGGTAAATGTGGAAATTTTTGGAGTACCTGGCCAAGCCTATTTTGATTGTGGTGCGAAGACCAGCATAGCCAGTGCGAACCTGAAACGCGTAATGGAATTCCACGGTTGTAAATTCGACACAATTCGTTGCCAGACAACGCTTGCAGACGGCTCAACAAGTATTCGCAATTTGTTGTCAACTACTTGTAAAATACAAATTGGTGGCAGATGCTTGAATGTTAAGTTTTTGGTGTTCCCGGAAGGCGACAATAATCGAACGCTGCTTGGAGCCGATTTTATGGAAGAAGCTGAAATAGTGATGAGAATGGGCCAGCGTTCTTGGCACTTTGAAAACTGTCCGGATCAGGTGTTTTATTTTGCAAAAGAGTGGCCGCTAGATCTTAACTTGCTTGAAACCATTAGTGTGACAAAAAGACTTCCAGAGCCCCCGAGAACAAAAGGTGCCGCAAAACAAGTCGATTTTAAACTTCAAACACCTGCTAGGCATCACAATAAAAACGTGTCGGATTTTGAAAATACTGGTCCCGATTACTATTCGCCTCATTCAATCCAGTCAATCTTTAGAGGATCTATTCCAGATGACTTGCCTACCCCAGATCGAGCCCAAGATAGGAAATTGTTTACCGGTGTCATTTGCAGAATGGATGATGACTACAACGATTCAATTTTTGTGCCCCTAAATGCTTTTGAGTACGATATTTTGAAACCCTCTGACGCTATTGACTTGAGCACTGAAGAAAAGCTACAACTGGATAATTTGCTGAAAGTGCATACGGAATTGTTTAGCAGCTTTACTCCAGGGGGAGGACGCGGAGCAGCATCCGAAAATACGCCTACGCCATTTAACCCAGTTCGAAAACGAGGAAGACCCAAGATACCAATGAGAAGGATGTCCATTAACATATCCTAATATCAATATCTTGACGTGCTACTCGGGGCGAGATCTAGCACGCCAAAGGGGGAGTATGTAGCGTGTAATTTATTCTGTACCATTAAATTACATATAAATCCCTTGTAATCAGTATATTTTGTATTTGCTATGAAAGCTTTAATCGTTATTAGTTATTATTTCATTTCATTCTTTTATCATTTTTGCCTTTAAGTTTTAGTAACCATAATATGAAATCGTTACTTTTGACAAATTTGGTAACGTACAACACTAACGATCTCACAAAATAGCTTTCACTCAAATGTTCTTAGGGTAACTGTAAATATTTGTAAAGCACTCCTCGTCGCATGATTTTGAGCGAATATTGAGTGTGCAAAATCACAAAAGCTCTCGTGTAAAGAGTATAAAAGATCGCACATCGACGAGGATTGTTCATTATTGTTTTACAGGTCAGTTGAAGTGATTGGCACTGATACAAGCGGAGAAGCACACAAACTTCTAGACTGTGACGAGCATCGGCTGTTTGTGTGTGATCGCTTGTATTGGTGACGTTTCAAGAAGGGTTGTTTGTTGGACAACAACAGCCTCTCTTCTTGTTACTCCGATCGCTTTAACTGTACCAATGTGTGTTCATTATTGTTTTACAGACGAAATAATCTGCAAATAAAGTAAAATTAACGACAAGTTCCATTTGCGTGTTTCATTCAAACAAACAAAAGGAATAACTCGCTACAAAATGCAATAACGAGTTTATTACTGATTTTGTAAATGAAGTTTAAAATATGGTAAATTTGGTCATGGGTTATGTTATTTGATGCAACAATGCAATAAACTATCAAATAATGATTGTTTAACTGTTAGTTGACTTGAGGGTAGTGGTTTAAATTCATGATTTCTACTGAAATGTCAAATACTGAGCTTGATTTGTTTATATGAGTTGAGAGTATTGGCCAAGTATCTAAAGACTAAAATGATTGAGCCATGTCTGTCTGTCTGGCTGTTGGACAGCATAACTCGAGTAAACCTTAACTGATCCTTGAGAAAATTTACAGTATTAATATTTTACAAAATGACGTAATGGGATTTTAAATGGGCAGAGACACACCTCCCATACAAAATGAACTTTTTTCCTTAAATATGTATATCAACTTTGTGAAAACACAAAGTAAAAATAAGATCCCTAAATTGCTGACGACTCCAGCAAACGTTATAAGGACGATAATTAAAGTAAATACACCTGGAATATCAGACCTTATTATAGAAATGTTGCCTCTATCCAAGTGGCTTATGTCCTCGACAAATATAAGGCTGACATTACCACCATACAGGATATATGATGGTAGGGATAAACACGCATAAATTATGATGACATCGAATATCGAATTCTCGAACCGATACAAGTGACAAAATCACGACAGCTTAAGAAAACCGGTTTAAGCGGTTTTGTTCGGTTTTTCGGAAACAGTAAAATAAAACTTAATATGACCCAGTAGGAAGTTTCATCATACACGACTTTGTCGTCAACGCTGTCCTCAAGGCAAAATTTGAAAAATGTATGTACTTGTTGTCAAAACACTTGTCGTGCATCAAACACAATCAACAAAATCTAAAGAAGAAAAATGTGAAATATTGATGTACTTGTCGTCAAAACACTCGGTTGACGGCAAGCTAACCGACAAAATACTGATGTTGTCGTGCATCAAACACATTCAACAAAATCAATAGAAAAATAAATGGAATCTGATGTAAAAAATTTTCAGTTTATAAAACGGTCGAGTAAACATCAGCAATTTTATAGTTTAAAATCTCGAAGGAAGATGAATGCCGTAAAAAAGTTTATATCCTTCACTTCTCTCTTGGTCAGTAGTTTCCTAAAAGTATTAACAATTAGTCATACTAAAAAAAGCTAAAAAAGACAGTTAAAAATCCATCTTTTACTAATATGGCTTGAATGACAATTCAAGACATACATAGGAATCAATGACAATTTGACCGACGTTTTCACCCATCAGGTCGTGCATGATTGTTAGGCGACGTGTCGCTTATATAGTCATCAATAGGGCGACCAATTTTCAGCATATGCTGAATACTGCTGATGCTGCTTAATTTGACGATTTCAAGCGACCTTGCTTATTTAAAAGGTTTGTGCTTTTTTATGCTGTTTTTGCCCTTATTTAAATTTGAATTCATCTATCATTTGAAAATTTTCACATATAACAAGCCCTTGCGGTTCATAAAAATATGACAGTTAGTATTAAATTTTCAAACTATCCTCCTATTTAACACACAGCCTGTGTTCAAGATTTTGTAAAAGCTCTGTTTTTATCGATAGCTTAGATCGTTCGATTCGTTATATTCCTATAGTTGTTTCCCATTCACACTCTATATCGTTGTACTCAATGTGAATTTAGCAAGGTGTATGCAAAGACAAATTGGTTGTACTTTAGCGAAAAAGGACTTGCTAGTAAATGTGTATACTCAATCTGGTGGAACGTGTTTGTTTTTATATGTGGAAATTTTTTTACAAACCAGCGATAAAGTTTCACCTTTGAAAATTCAACCAATACAGAAATTTCAGGTAAACTGACTGATAAATACCATCACCCAATATAAGATATTTTTTAAATTAATTTAATAAATTTTTAATTAAAATAAAATTACTTATGTATTATTTTTTGTCTGCATGTAGAGCAAAAACGTAAAAAATTTAACCTATTTGTACAAAAGGTACAATTAGGGGCAGCACAACGTGTCTGATTTTTTTTTCATAAATTAACGTATCAAATGATATATAACTTCATCCCTAAGGGTGATGGTGATTAGTGCTTAATTGTAATCGTGACATTGACCAAGGTATAATCTCACTTTAATATATTTTTTTTGGTTTGAAAATTACATTTTATGTATGAATACCCGACTGAATAAATTTGTTAATTTATTTTTTGTTTTTTTATTACTTCTTAAATAGATGTAATATTGGTTTTTGTTTGTTATTCAATAAATAAAAAAATTAATAAATGCTGAATATATAATTTATCGTGCTTATTTCAAGGGTTTTTCATGCTTTTTTAAGTACTGAAAACCGTTTTTTTCGTGCTGAAAAATGGTCGCCCTAGTCATCAACGACAATTCAACCGACATTGTAACCCATCAGGTCGTGCATGATTGTGTGGGCGACAGATCTTTTGTATAGGCGTCAACGAAACTTTGACCGATATTGTCGCTCATTAGGTCGTGCATGACAAAGCGGACACTTGTATGAAAATTTCTTCCCCTAAGTGTCATCAACGATTAACTATGGTCATGCACCTATCCTTGAGGATGTCTTGCAGACACTTCCTACTGGGGAATTAAATATGAAAATTAATACCCTAATCCTAAAGAATGCTAAGTCGACTTGAATTAAATATAGTTTTTTAATTCAGTTTACTTTAACAAATTTTTGTATTTAAATCCTATGCTGATCAGTCAATCCAAACAAAAGTTATAAGGAAATTTTACTTTAGCATATAAGAAAAATCTATATCTATATATATAAAAGGCTTGGATGACTGACTGATCACTCACCAGCCCAACCGACTAAAGCTATAACCGTGAAACTTGGATCGTAGGTTTATTTTATGACGTAGGGTCGCACAAAGAACGGATTTTTTCAAATTCGGACTGCAAGGAGGTAAAATGGGCGTGGCATCGCCCCATACAACTCGAATTTTAAATGGCAGTATATTTAAGACTTTTATAGGTTCGAAGTCGAGATTTTATACATATGTTCGTCGTACAAGAAGGCAAGGCACCGCCCACACATACCGAAAAAAGAATCGGCCATATCTTAAGAGCCATTACGGGTATGAAGATGATATTTGCTACAAATGTAAATGGTACATGGCGTATTACGTCTCGCTGTCGGTCATACTAAAAGAACGATTGTAATAACAGTTTCATTATCATTATATTTAAAATTGCTTGACTAACTGATTGGGTAAAATGGTGGGTTTTCGAAATTCGTACTTTTTAGATGTAAAAAAAGGTCGAAAAGGGATAAATCCGTTACTGAAGTGAATATTTCAGTTTAGCGATATGAAGTAAATTTTTGAAATTCGTTCTTTAGGTGTAAAAATACAGAAAGAGTTAAAACTGGTACTATCGAACAGACCAAATGGCAAAAGGTAGCGTAAAAAAATGGAAATAAAGGGTGATTTTTTAGCTATTATCTTTTTGGCAACACTGGTTTAAACAGCTGACGCACGTTTCGTCTTTTGTTTCACTGTCAAACATTTTCAGTTTGGTCTATAATTTAAATCGTCTTACAAACGAACAACGCTTGCAAATTATTGAATTTTATTATCAAAATGCGTGCTCTGTTAAGAAAGTTCATCGCGCGCTTTTTTTTGAAAAATTATGTTCAGCGACGAAGCTCATTTTTGGCTCAATGAGTACGTTAATAAGCAGAATTGTCGATTTTAGTGTGAAGATCAGCCAGAAGCATTGCAAGAGCTACCAATGCATCACAGTTTGGTGCGGTTTATGGGCTGGTGGCATCATTAGACCGTACTTCTTCAAAGATGATGCGAATCGTAACGTAACTGTGAATGGTGAGCGCTACCATGAGATGATATCCAACTTTTTTTTGCCCAAAATGCAAGAGCTTGACTTGCATGACATGTGGTCTCAACAAGACGGTGCCACATGTCACATAGCACGCTTAACAATGGACTTATTGAGAGGCGAGTTCGGTGAACATTTTATTTCACGTTCGGGAACGGTCAATCGGCAATTTACGCATTGGAAGACAACATTAAAGCATTTATTCATGAGATACCGGTCGAAATGATGGAAAGAGTATGCCAAAATTGGACTAAGCGGATGGACCATTTGAGGCGCAGTCACGGTCAACATTTGCATGAAATAATCTTAAACATTTAATCATATGGACCATACTATCGATTCATTGTGTTTTTTTTTAACTTTCCTATAGCTTTTAAAAAATCACCCTTTAGCATTGCTCCCTATAGAATTAGAAAGCCGCCAAATGGGATTTTTAGAAATTCGAACATTTGGGGGGTAAAAGGCCGAAAGGGCATAAAACTGGTATCATCACCCAGGCCAAGCGGCTAAAGCTATAATCGTATATGGGCATGCTCCCTATACAATTAGAGGGAGTACAAGTCCATTTCAGTTGTGCGATACGAATGTATCATTTGAAATTTGAGCTTTGAGGAATAAAAGGGATTACAGCGGTACAATCACACAGACCAATGTGATAAAGTTACTATCACATAAATGTGTTACAATGTGCGTTTGCATTTGAGTTTGAAGTTGAGTTCCCAGCCTATTTCAAAATTAGATTCCAACTGCATCTTGATGATTTCTCAATGATTGTATGCTAATCATAAATTATGCTCCTTCTTGCGATTGGGCACTGTGTTTACGAGATAACTGCACTTAAAGATGTTCATACGAATATCGAAGGCTTAGCACCTTTTTCAAGGTGAGATCCCAACTACATTTGAGTGATTTCACAACTAGTGTATATTGATCACAAGTTTAACTCTTATTTACGATTAGATGCTTAGTTCAGGAGATAACGACAATTTTAGGTTTCCATATGAATACCGTCGGCTTTCCACCCCTTTTAAGATGAGAGGAAGCAGTCATCTAGTGTATTTTCGCCTTGCTCAGAAATACTTTCAAGTAACCTATTGTTGAGTAACCTAATCGGCATGCTACCACCGATGCGTCTTAGGAAGTAGGTAACAGAATTTACTGAAACTCAACACAGAGGCTCTCTTAGTGACTTTGGCAGCCCTTAAGAAACTAGGATCGGGCGCGGTGGACTAATAAGACACTCTCCTTAAACAAAACAATTATTAAGATAACACGAAGAAAAGAAAAAACAAGAACTCCTCCAAATGTTGACGACCCCCGCAAACTTTATAAAGACCATAATTTAAGGATATGCACCTGGAATGTCCGAACTCTATACAGAGATGGTGCCTCTAACCAACTGGCGGGTATCCTCGACAAATTCAAGGAAATGAGATGGACGGGACGGGGGTGCACACGACGAAAGAACTGTGACATCTTTTACAGCTGCCATGCAGAAAGTCATGAATTTGGATGTGGTTTAATAGTCGGCAAGAGACTTCGACACCTGGTCTCGCGGTTTAACCTTGTAAGTGACCAAATAGCCACTATTCGCATCCGGGCAAAATATTTTTGTATTACGCTGATTTGAGTACACGCCCGACGGAAGACAAAGACGATGACATTAAAGATGCATTCTACGTGCGCCTGGAGGAGATATAAAACCGCTGCCTTGCACATGACATTAAAATTGTTCTGGGAGATTTTAATCCTAAAATAGGAAGGGAAAATGCTCTTGGTTCAGCAGTCTGAAAATTCAGTCTACAAAACAACACCTCTGATAACGGTTTCGGATTGGTTAGCTTCGCGTCGGCAAGAAACATGGTAGTGAGTGGAACTAGATTCCCGCATAAAGATACCCTGGATATCTCCCAATCAAAATACAAGAAATCAGATTGATCACGTAGTAATTAATGGATGGCATGTTTCAAGCGTTATGGACGTGCGTGTAATGCGAGGTGCAAATATTTACTCGGATCACCACCTAGTTGCATCCAATGTACGCACACGATTAAGTAGTGTTAAAAACACTCGTAACCAAACGCAAAGGAAGCTAGACATCACAAAGCTGCATACCATCGAAATAACCAACCAACTTTTTCCATTACTTCAAACAATCCATCTAGTTCTGATGTTCCCGACACACAGTGGCAGGATGTTGCGAATTCAATGACCACTAGCGCAACAACCGTACTGGGTTATGAAAAACCACGGTCGGACAAGTCCTGGTACGATGATGAATGTCGCGAAATGTCTGAGCAAATGGATGCTGCATACAAGGCAAAGCTCCTGAAAATCGCGACAAGTACGGCGACGAAGCGTTATAATAAGAAGAGGAGGGAGATGATACGCCTGTTCAGGCGAAAAAAAGCATCTGTAGAAGAAAAGAGAGAGAGAGACAGGATATCGAAAACTACAGGGCTAGAGGTGAAGCCCGAAAGTTCTTCCAAAAGGTTAAAACTGACACTCAGAGTGTGCTGCAAATATAGAGGGAACGACGATTTGTACCAACTATCGGGGTTAGTCTTTTACCCATCGCATACAAGGTTCTGTCTAGTGTGTTATGTAAAAGACTAAAGCCCATTCTGGCGAACCTGAGATTGCACCTTATCAGTGTGACTTTAGACCTGGTAAATCGAAGACCGACAAGATATTCACACTACGACAAATCCCTGAGAAGTCTCAAGTAATGCAGTCTACCATCTGTTCATCGACTACAAAGCTATGATATGGCTGAGTGGTATCCCCGCGAAGCTAATGCGACTTTGCGGGATTACACTGACTGACACGATGAATTCAGAGAAAATAGGCCATTTTTTACCAAGCGAGGCTTAAGACAAGGCCTATCTTGCGATCTCTTTAACATCGTAATGGAGATGATCATGCGGAAGGCAGCAGTAAACAGGAATGGTACCATTTTCAACAAAAGTCACATGCTGCTCGCGAATGCCGATGATATAGATATCATTGGCCGTGGATTGCGGGATATTACTGCGGCTTTTTCGAGCATTGAAATGCAGTCGGCGGAAGTGGGTCTGGTGAATGAATGAGGTCAAAACTAAGTAATTTGTTTCAACGAACAAAATGTATACTCTTCTAGGACGCTGCGTGAATGTTGATAACAATAACTTTTAAGTAAAAGATTATTTCATCTACATTGGCTTCGCCTTAAACAAAAATAATAATGTCAGCCTGGAAATCAAAAGACG
This sequence comes from Muscina levida, assembly GCA_964034835.1. Lineage (NCBI taxonomy): Eukaryota > Metazoa > Arthropoda > Insecta > Diptera > Muscidae > Muscina > Muscina levida. The sequence continues at coordinate 63,516,734 of OZ035880.1, read as the reverse complement.
AGTATTGATCGCAACCGCTGCTACTATGCGCTGAGCAAGCGTTTTAATGATAAAGCCCTCTCGACGAACGATGATCCAACTCTACCAGACACTGAATCTGCCAGTCTTGCTCTACAGCGCAGAATCCTGGGTAATGACACAAGCGGATCAATCTTTTCTGGAAGTCTTCGAGAGAAAAATACTTCGCAAATTATTCGAACGAACCACGATCTGTATGAGCTGTACAACGTTATCGACGAAACCAAGCGCGGGGTACCGACAAAAATCCAACATCAATTTTTACGATCACCCTAGTATACACCGATGATATACATAGATATCATTGGCCGGGGACTAAGGGACGAACTATCAACGGAGCGCAAGCTTCGAAACTTATACAATTAATGGATAATTATCTGTTGTTTCCGCCATTTAAGAAAAAGAGAAGAATTATAAAGAAGCAACGCTTCTTTGATATTGAATGACCAAAACAGAAATGTTTGCAAATTTTGACACATATAAGATTTTATGTTGATAATTAAAAAAAAAATAAACTAAAATTTTGTACTGAAACAGTGGATAAAAAAATAATTATCCCGGAACTTCAAGAAATATATTAAAAAGCTCTTATCAATGGGCACAAAAAAAACATAAAACATACAACACTGCTGCAGTGTGAACTATTAGGGTGGCTACAAATAAGGCTGAGCTTGAAGTTTAAATACATATACGTGCCTAAATATAATAAGTATAACTACAAGCTTCGTTCATTCAGTTTTTTAACACACAGATGATAAAAATATTCCAACTTTATTGTGTCTTAAATTCAAGAGTAAAACTAACGATATAATATTTCTTAAACATTCCGTTAATAGCTCCACCTCGCACAACAAAACAACGATTTACTTAGCGGAAAAGGCAACACAAGCATCTGAGCAAAATGTTAAAAGCCAAATTAATTCAAAACGACTCATTAACCATGGCCATGGTCATTGCGGCAATTACATGTTGCAGCATCAACATTACAATGACACAGGCCAATGGTCAGCACTCAGTGGATGATGATTTTTCACGACTTTTGAGTAAATGCAGAATAAACAGTGATGATTTTGATTTATGCATGAAAGATATATTCAATGACCTGAGAGCATATTTTCCAACAGGTAATAAACAATTAGAGATCACTATATCGTTTAATAGTAATAACCGTAATATATTTCTCCTACAGGTGTTCCAGACTATCACATCGCACCATTTGATCCACATCACGCTTCGTTCATTGAACTACGACGGGGCGATCAAAATGGTTTGGGAGGGTTTAAGCTGATTTTGCGCAATGTATCCGAATACGGTTGGACACGTTCTGATGTTACCAAATACCACACCGATTTCGACCAGAAACGTATTATCTATTCGCAGTATTTCCCCGAAAAGAGTTTAGAGGGTTGGTATGAGTTTTCGGGTAAATTCCTGGGCACACCCATTAAGAGAAATGGATTTTGGAATATGACATTGTATGATTACAGGTAATTCGTCAAAGATTTTATAAAAAACTAGTGTATTAATAAGCGCTTGTATATTTTACAGTCAAACTACCAGTGTTAGACGCATAGGGGAACCTGGCTCGATTTTAAAAGTCCACATTGAAGTTGATCGCATTGGCGGCTTAAAAATGCATATAGGCGATGCATTGCTTCCCGGTCGGGCACGATTGGATAATGTTGCAGATGGAGTTATCAACAGTATGTGGCCCATAGGATTGCCTTTTATTAAGCCAATCATTAATGAAATTGTTAGCACTGCATTTACAGATATTTTCAATGAATCATTTCGCTATTTTCCTTTAGAACGATTATTAAATTATTCATGATAATTTCTCTTAGGATATTATTTAAATACTCAAGTCATAATTATTGCACATTTGACTGTTATTGTAGATATTTTAACAATTTTGTTGGTATTTTATTTTATTAAATATTTTTTTACACTTATGTAAGTAAGATACAAATACTCATAGCGCGAATAATCAATTAAAAACGATAATACGAAAATTAATAAAATTTGTATTTATTAAGATAACAAGAAAAAGAGCAAGTTTTCAACAATGCCAAACCTGAATCTGTAATTGACACAATATAACAACTGGAGATCATCTCACTAGTTGGTAATCATCTAATCTTAAGGCGCATAGGTTCGTGGTACTTCACAAAGCGGTGAACAAAACGTTATACACAATTACACTAATAGTTACTGGTAAGCATCCTAAATTACTCTCTGAGATTTTGGAATCGGCGCTTAAACTACTATATATGTGCTAAAATGATGCCACAACTGTGGGCTGGGTGTTAACCCGATTAAAACGGAACTGGTGATATTCGCTCGGATATACAAATTCCTTTATTTGTCAAAAAACTTAATTTTCCTTCACACCCTATGAATGAGGTATGGGATAGATTCTCGTGTTACTGTCAATTAATAGCCTTTTTAAACTAGAAGACATTTAGCATATTTTCGCATTATTCCGCATTTTTTTACTAAAATTTTTATTGGAAAGATGTTAGCATATTTTCGCATCCATGAAAGATGCGGAAAAATGCACTGAGTTGTACTCTGAAATAGCTGAATTTAAGCGATTTTTCTCAATAATGTTGATCCGGCAACCACCATTTTCGTTGTTTGTTTACATTTATCGGAACAAATGCAAAACGACATGAACGGACAAAAATTAACATTTTTGCCAAAATATTAATAAAAAATTATTCGAATTAGTTTAAAGCATTCGCGCTTCTTGGAATACTGCCTCCGAAGCTATGTTTATAGAATTAAGACAGTGAAAATATTAGAGGTTTACAAGGCGAATAGAAAAATGTGTGAGCTAGACAACAGCTAACAATATGCGAAACTGCAGTGTAAAACCACTTTCTAGCATTTCGCATATTCAGCTCAAAATACAAAATGCTTTTTTGGTGTAAAAATTCTATAACACGCTTTCTGTTTTTAGACTCATAACAAACGGCACCTACTTATTTATAAAAGTTAGCTGTTTGAGATGCTTTTACTGGACATGCCGATTGATTCGACACCATACTGCGAAGTTTCTATCTACAACACTGAGGGTGCCGGCGAAGAAATAAGATGTAGATGACTGGAGACATGAATCGAAGTATGGATATCATCATGTCACAGCCGGCCCCAATTTGCCAAACACAGACTAAATAGAGTCGCACTTACATTTTCTGATAATGCTAAATACTTTGGACTCATATTGGACTGTAAACTTAACTAGAATCTGAACCGTCAGACAAGGATCAGGAGAGCGGCAACGAACATATACTGTTGCAAAAAGTCTATAGGCCAATTAGACAGTTTGGTGGCCGGCGCTGAAGAAGGCTAACCAACAATTTAAGATCGAACGCATTATAAGACTGGTTGTAATCATGATAATAGGGGTACTTAAAACTACTTCAACTAAGGCACTTTACACGATCCTGAAGTAGCTATACCAGACATTAAAGCGGTTACCCTCAAATGGGTTCCAGGACATGTGGAAATATATTGTAACCAAAGTCGCATATGTCATAAATTTGAGCGAAGTTTACTGTGACATTGGTTTTACTCCTACAGAGGGAAACAACTATTGCTAAGAAAAGATGGAGGAAAGATCCCACTTGCGGAGCGACAAACTAGATATGTTTGACTACCATAGACATGTAGTGGACCCTATTTGCGTTGAACCTGTCTAGATTAGATTTTTGAAACATCATAGCTGTGGTAGCCGATCTCTGGTTGCAACTTCCCTACAACGATTTTCGCAGTTTTAGGAAGAAGAGGAGACCAAATATTATATTCTATGTCACTCACCTTCTTTTGGTGACCTAAGATATGAAAAGTTTGGTTATCGGACACCTGTCAGCAATACCTGTCTATCAGTAGGCGATTTGCTGAACATCCATGCCGTCATCAGAGCAACGAAATGGCTTGAGAACGACGTTGAAAAAGATCGATGTCTTCCACACAAAATGTTAAATAAAAAATTTCATGTATTTATTTTAAAATCAAAAAATTTTTTAATTTTTTTAAATGGGCTTGTTTGCTCCAAATAAATATTAGGTACTTTCCTATAAGTTTTTGGTTCCTTAGTGGGATGCTAGTGGGATATCAACCAAAATAAATGTTTTGTAACTCAAAACAACGCTTTTAAATCTTCAGCATATGTACTCAATTTGTATGGAGTAAAAAATACACCAAGCGTATCAAAATCGTAATCTACGATGAATTCTAAGAAAATTTGCCTAAGAAAACATGTGTCAAAAATCATAATCGTGCCCCCGGTTTTTACCGGGAAACTTTTCGTATTGGGGAAAAATCCGCATCAAGGCCCACAACTGCCCCGGAATCGCCCCTAGAGGGTTCAAAAGTATGACCGACCCACAGTCATTTTTCCTCCTAACATTTTTCCCAAACATACCTACTCCCTATCTTTACACCCACCGCTCTAACTGCCCCGGAGTCGCCCCTAGAGGAGTAAAATGTATAACCATCCCACAATGGTATCAACGAAGACCACACGTCAACATAATCCACACAAGCACATGTCTATGCGTGGATTATGTTGACGTGTGGTCTTCGTTGATACCATTTTCGCAACGGTGTGTGTGAGCTTCACATTGATTTCTTGAAGCTTTTAACACTTAAGGTTGTGATAATGAGTGGAGAAGTCACAGCAAACGGGTACTGATGATGATGGTTTGACAACCATCGAAATAGCTATCTGCCCTGCCAGCTGTCAACATAATCCATTTCACACAACTCTTGTAAAACAAATTCTATTAGCAATAATAGAAATTATTTACACATACAGATCAACAAAACAAAACAAGAGCAATTATAAATTTTTTCAAAAGTTATTGTTTTAAATGTACTTATAAGAATATTTATAACACAAACATCTTAGATTAAAATTTTTTTTCTAAAATTACTATTTAGGTGGACAAATTTTATCTTAACTAGACACTGGACAAGTATAAAAAAGCTGGACAATCCAGCGAAATCCAGTCCGTCTGGCAACCCTAGCCCCGTGGCAGATATAGCACCCTTAGGAGGTGAAGGGAGTAGGTATGTTTGGGAAAAATTTTAGAAGGAAAAACTGACTGGGGGTTGGTCATACATTTGAACCGTCAAGGGTCGATGCCGTTGAAGTTGTGGGCTCTGTTGAAAATTTTTTTCCACTACGAAATGTTTTTCGGTAAAAATCGAGGCCTCGATTTTAATTTTTGGTCGAGAAATAAATGACCCACTCTAATAATCCACTATTTATATAAAATTCGGAAAAAATGCATCTGCCATAAAATGGGGGGAAAATATGGCGTCTCAACGGGATCAAAGTTGGGCGTAAAGAGGTAATAGTCCACAAAAAGACCCACTATCCTAAAAACACCTCTGGATGGGTGCAAGACCGACAGCCATTAATTTTCTGAATTTTTTGTAAGCCTTTTATCTGGCGGTCGGCATCACATTGTACTCCTCAAGGGCCGTTTCTGGGCATTTATGGGGCTTTTTGTAGATTTTTACCTCTTCACGACCAACCCCCGTCCCAAAAGGGTTCATATTAAAAAAAAGTACAAAAGCTTTTGATTTTTAAAAATAATAATAATTAAATTAAAACCAATAAATAATAATTTACATGGATGAGAATAAACAAAAAGTGTAAAATTTTGATCTCCCTCTAACTTAAAAAGTTTTTGGCCGATCTTGTTGAAAAATTATGTCTAAACTTCTATGCAATAGGTCTAACCTTGGTGCAAATTCCATCCCGGTCGGAAAACATCGGTTTCAAAAGTTGGGTACTTGAGATGAAATCCTTCATATATATATCAAAATGTTCCGTTACTGGTTGACTGATCACTGCCCAGACTAAGAGGTCTACACTAGAATTATGTACATTCTTCTTATAAAAGTGATTTTGTGCAGGAAACAAATGGATACAACTGCTACTTTCACCCAATTAAAACGTCTAAATCTGGAATAACGGAAATTTGGCTGGTTATGATCTTTATATATTTAGCGAAATGTAGGCCCAAACAAGATAGGTTTATAATCACAAAATTGGATTACGCGAGAGATTTTTCAAAATTTGTACAAAAGTATTACGATTGCTCAAACAATCAACTTAAACAACTCTGTGTGAGGAGGAATTGTGCGATTAGAAGGGATTTTCGAAATTTGTACTTTTGCACTGTTTCCATCACCAAGACCATACAACTAAAGCTAGAATTATGAAAATGCGTGCGTTAAAAAGAAGAGTAATTGAGTAAACATTCACCCTGCAGAGTAGGTGCATTTTTCAAAGGTACATTTAAGGATAAGGAGGTGAAAGGGCATAACGCAGTATATATGTAGATGAAACTGTCATAACAACAACCAAAATCGGAATGGGATGAAACCAAAGGAAAATGAAAGTTTAAGTCATACATAACAAAATCCTAAAGAGTTTTTTTTAGTTTAGTGCGAGATTTTTCTTTACACCTATTTGAAGTTGGCGTTTTTGCAACGCTGGCTAACAAGAAAAACTCATTAAAACTGTCATAAAATAATGCTATTTATTCCGGAAAGTTGTAGTTTCTTACTGTTTTTGGGGTCGAAGAATCCATTTTTGACATTTATTTTTATTTTTAAGCGGAGTGGAGATTTATTTCTAAGATGGGCATGGTCGGACAAAAACTACTCCCACCTCCCATACAAAATAACCCTTTTTGGGGATGCCCGTCTGTTGCTCTAAAATCTGAAATTTGGTATGCAAACTTCTAACCTCTTAGGGGAAGTTAAGTTCTACGATGAGCATAATCTGACAAAAACTTCTCTCACCTCCAATGCAAACTCACCTTATTTTGGTGTGTGAGGAGTTTTTGTCTGATGTTACTCAACTTAGAACTTAACTTTCACTAAGAGGTTAGAAGTTAGCTTACAAAGTTTTAGCTCGACAGCTCTTAATCTAAGGCTGTTACTGAGAACACAAACAGACGAACACCCTCAAATAGGACAAGTTTGTTTGGGAGGTGGTAGTAGTTTTTGTCCGGTCATGCCCATCTTAGAACTTAATCACCGCTTAGGGGATAGAAGCTTGCATAGCAAATTTGGGCACGATAGCTCTTAATCTACGACAGACCCCAAAAAAGGTACAATTTGATGGGAGGTGGGAGTAGGTTTTGTCCGAAAATATTTAGCAAATTTTGCTTTATAATTTCATTTGTGTTTGTTTCTTTGAAAAATGTCTGCCAATTTGTTTATGTCTTAGCGTCCTTCTTCTTGCTTTAAATCGTTTTTATTACCATAGCAACAAAATACTTACATTCAATTGGGTTATTTTATCCTACTTATGGAAATACTTCCACAACAACAACTTTGCTCTGCAAACATAATTTTAAAAAAATATGCATTGTTGCACATTACTGCACTCTTTTACTTGTCTGATAATTTTCAAATTCAAATTTTGATAACGGCAACCAGATATTAAATCTATTACATTTTATACAGCTTGTTCGAAACATATGTTCGCGTACGTCGAACAGCTGTTGAGCATTTGACATTTCTGTTCGAAAATAAAGCATGCAAAACCAAAACAAACCCGGTGACACATTCCAAAAGGAGAATAAATTGTGAAATAAAATTTATTTCGTTAGTGTTTTAATTTATTTGTGGTCCAATTTCGTCAGTTATACACAGAGTTCGAACATGGAAGTAGAATTCAGCAAAGAAGATTTCGTCTTATCCGAAATTAAGTATGAATGTAAGAGAAACTAATGAATGCCACATATATACAAACAATTCACTAATTTGTGTTTTCTCCCACTTTTTTAGATTTGGATCACACTGCCGATGTTCAGTAAGTCTTAGCTTCATATGGAGTTTGCTGATATTCATGTGTATATTTTGCCTTTTTAGACTTCATTCCTGGGGTCAGACGCTGCAAGAAGCTTTCGAACAGTGCGGCATGGCTATGTTTGGCTATATGACCGAACTGGAGTATGTGACAGTGCAGACCTGCTATCAGATTGAAGCCAAGGGAGATGACGTTGAGGGTTTACTTTTCCATTTTCTCGATGAGCTGTTGTTCCTATTCTCTGTGGAGCCTTACCTTGTGTGCCGGCGTTTGGAAATAACCAAATTCGATTTGGAAAATTTTGAAATTGAATGCCGATGCTATGGTGAACCTTTTGATTTGGATAAACATCCCCAGGGCACAGAGGTGAAAGCCATCACATATTCGGCTATGCAAATTGTTCAGGAACCCGAAAAGAATAATTACGAATTATTCGTAATAATTGATATTTAATGTTTCCTAGTTATTAAGTAGCAAGTTCTTGTTTTCTCAATGTACCTCAGATGACAAATATCAAATAATAAGGTAATATTGTTTAATATACATATTTGCATATACCTATGTACATATTGATACATATTCAGATGAACTGATAATTTTTTACACATTTTAATTAAAATAATAACAATTTTGTTATGGTGGGAAATTAAGTAAATTGTCTTATTATTGTGAAAGAAACCCTATTTTAGAAAAGTATTTAGTCTATTGGTATTTCAGATAGTCTATTTGGGTTATTAACTGCCAAAATGTTATATTTCGTAATAAAGTCAATATTATAGTTAATTGGTAATAAACCGATCTACAGAGAAATTAATACATTTTGATTTCCTATTATCTACCTTCTTTTTACTAGGCCATCAGGTTCATGTTGTTGTTAATATGGGTTAATATGAATCGTAAAGTGAATAAAAAATTAAATATATGTACTAAGTTTTTTCAATTTAAATTTAGAGCCATTTAGTCGGTAATTGAAGAAACAACCGTATATGTATGTATGCTTTTTTTACATATTTAATATTTTTGTGGAAATATGCAATTTAAGATCTCAGAGGCATATTTACATTATATGTGTCGGTTTTTATATAAACGAAAAACTTTCTCGGTTTTTAACGAAAAACTTTTCGTATTGGTGAAAAATTCACAACAAGAGGGTTCAAATGTTTAACAGACCCCCATACCTACTAACATACCTACTTCCCATATTCACCCCCTAAGGGGCTCCCATACAGAATACTTTTTTAATGTCATTTCCTCCAACCGCTGTATGTATGACAATGTATGACAAGCCCCCAATATTTTTTCAACCCCAACACTTCTCATGTCATATTTTCAATCCTTAAGGTGGTCCCCATAGAACTTTGTTTTTATAAAATCAGCTCCCATGGTGCCTCCAAGAGGGGTAAAATGTATGACCGAGCCCCACTAGTATTTTACTCCTTACATTTTTCCCGAACATACCTACCCCTTATCTTCAGCCCCAAAGGGACTCCCATACACCCCCCATGTTTGGGTACTCAAATGAAAGATACTTTCGAGACGAGTTAGAGCCATTTAAATTTCCGGGATATACCAAAAAAAAATCATGGAAAATAAGAAAATTTTAAGGAAATAAATTGAAAAATTCTGTAGAAAAATTAAATTTTATCAAAAATGTTTGAATTTTTTTATTTATTTTTGCATTTTTTAGTTTTTTTTTTAATTAAAAAAAGAAAATTGAGAAAAAATTTAAAAAAAATGAAGGAAACAAATGAACAATTTCAAGAAATATTTTAAAAAATTCAAGAAAGAGTGCAAAAAGAAATATTTAAAAAAAGAAAATTGATATAAAAAAGGATAAAAGTGGTAAATTAAAGAAAAATTTGAAAAATATATAAAAAAGCAATGTTTTGTAAATTTTGAATTTTTTTTTTGTTTTTGATATATCCCTTTAAATTATTATTTGTTTTTTAAATTAGAGTGGTAGCGGTTGAGATGGTTGCAGAAGCGCCGCAGATAATTTTTTCTTTTTGGTATATTCCGGGAAAAATATTTTTTTTTGTATATTAGAGTGAAAATGGATATGTTGGGAGTAATAGCGCCACAGGCGCAATTTTTTTAAAAATAGTTTTTTTTTTTGGTATATCCCGGGAAATTTTTTTTTGTATATTAGAGTAAAAATGGATATATTGGGATTAATAGCGCCGCAGACAAAAATTATTTAAAAAAAAATCGCGCGATTTTTTTAAAACTATTTTTTGTGGTATATCCTGGAAATTTAACTCGGTCCAGGAAACCCGTAGGAACTTAAAAATAACATCGTTGGATTCGTCTCGAAAATATCTTTCATTTGAGTTTCCGCACATGGGGGGTCATCATAGAACCGAAGGGGGCCCTTTTTTGACCCTCCGGGCCCCATGGGCCTGAGCGCCAACTTTGACCTACCATTCCGATGTTTGGGGACCAAGACGAAGACAGTGGCATATTTTTTTTTAATCGTGCTCCCGCCCCTTATTCTGCACTTTAGCCCAAATCGTATTTACAATTTTGATTAAACATTTTCTTTTAGTGTCGTGCATACATCCGTCAATACAAAACCATCGAACGAATCCTCTGAATGACGATTGTATTACTACTATTAAATTGTTTTATTATGCCTTAAACTCATGAAATAACTTCCATCTCTTCTGTCAACAACTTAAGCTATGTACAGACGGTTGTCAGATCTTACAATATTATCAAAAAATGTTTAGAAAATGTCTAACAAACGTATGAACAAACAATTTTTGTCTTGCAACGTTGAGACAATCTTGTGAACACATTACGTTGACATTGTCAGATTAGAGAAAAATAATTGTTAAACACTTTATATTGCCAGATGTGCGATGTTTATGCATCTGACAATGGCCCTATTGTCGTAAAATAATTTTGTTGGCAACAGCGTCCATTAATATATAAATACAAACAAAAGGTCTGGCAAAAGCAACGGATCTGGCCATTTTTGTCATACAATAATCTAAATTCTTGGCAAACAATTTTTCTTTGTCAGAACATTGGCAGATCTGACAACTGTATGTTCATAGATTTTGAGTATGCATGGGATAGTACAAATGTTAATAACAAAAAATTATATAAAAAATTAACATAGCCTAAACTGAATTATAATTTGCACATATGTGTAAAAGGTGCTCATCCCATCCGACTAGTATTCTTTAATCTATTACAAATAATGTACATCACAAACACAATTTCAGTAGCTGCGATGTAGATTACACAGTGTGACAAGAAAACTATGGGATAGTAACCGATTTTTGCAGTAACCGATTTTTGCGATTTTACGCGTGACACCGTGTACTTAATGAATAATGAATTTAGTATTAAGGTGGCCAATTTTTTTTTAAAAGTGATCATAAAGATCAGATTGATATGCCGCTACTGTATCATACATTGTTCATGTGTTTAAAGTTTTATCTCATATTGTTTTTAGGGTTTTTTAAGCAATGCTAAGACTTATCAGGAATCAATATTTACACAAATCGTAGCCGTGGATAGGAAATGGGTATATCGGCCCACCAAATCGTAACCTTAGATTGCACATGGTTTAAGTCGGCCCAGTCTTTCTAGTACCTCCTATTTTGCAATAGTATGCAACAAAAAAAAAACAGTGAAACCCGAAAGATTTGCGACAACCCTTCTGAAAACTCCATTTATAAGCTGTTATAGCACCAGCTTAAAAAGCTCAGCCGGCAGCCCATTGACACCTGCAGCCTTATTGTTTTTAAGCCGTGCAATTGGCGTGCTGAACTCGACTTGGCTCGGTAGTGGACGATCAACTCCTTCGTCGATGATTGACGTGAGTTCGTCACCTATGGTGCCTTCAGAAATGAACTGAGTACAAAAATGTTCCCTCCATATGTGCTGCAACACTGCGTGTCCGTGACCAGATTTCTAATCTCTGCCCTTACAGGTGGGGATACTTGTTTCTTCATCGTACTAGGGCTTGTCTGAGCGTGGTTTTTTTATATCCCAGTAGTTTCGATGCGGTAGTAGTCATAGAATGCGCAATATGCTGCCATTGTGTGCCATGAGGCGGCCGGAAGAACGGCCCATGGAAATAACACCCCAAATTAAAAATTAAAGCAGGCCCTAACTTTAGGGTCTGTTTTCATAATAAAGGTGAGCCCCAAATCCCAATATTGTGAACTACGACATATTTGGGGCCCATCTTCATTTATCATACGAAAATGAGCCCCAAATAAATGCAAGTAGGCCCTAAATTAACCAGTTGTATTCTGTGAAAAATTGAGGCCTGATTTCATGTTTCTTTTTGGGTGTAGTTTCGAAAATTATAATTCATGTGAGTTGAAATTACACCCCAAGAAGATTGGCCTTAAAAATATTGAATTCGATATATCCATCTTATTGATAAATCCTATACTAATACCTCAACCACTAACCGACCAAGACGATAGAAAATTTCAGAAATTGAATTCAAAACAGAAGTTAAGAAAAAAAATATTCTTATTAGATCAATCTTATGTTAAATTAAATCTCTTAATGATCAAATGTGGATTTGATCAGTTTACAACGTATACCAACAATATAAATAAAAATTATTTAAGACTCTTACTCTCTGGCATTTTTAAAAGACGAATGCGGTGGGGGCAATCCCCCAATAACGAAATAAAACCCCATTTTTGGGGCTTTCTTTCAATTTTATTTTGGGCCTTATTTCATAGAGCCAATTTTTTCCGGTAAAATCAAGACGGACCCCAAAGAAAATTAAATAATCCCCCAAAAAAAAGGTGGGACCTATTTCGTTGGGGCGTAAATTCATAATGAAAACACTCCCCAATCGTAAGTGAATATGGACTCCAAATATATAAAATTATACGCCAAACTTTCGTGTTGTTGTTTTCTGTATATTGATTTGGGACCCATTTTCATTTTGAAATTGGGGTGCTAATATTTCCTGGGCCCGTCTTTATTCCGCCGTGTCGTGAGCATCAGAATTAGGGAGTTTGCTTACAGCATTTCGGAGAGTTGGTTTACGTAGGCATTGGCTATCTCAGTGTTATGCAGCTTTGCGTTGTTTAGCTTCCTTTGTATTTGGTACGAGCGTTTTTAGCTCTACTTAATTGCGTGCGTAACTTGGCGGCAACTAGTTGGTGATCCGAGTCTATATTTGAACCCCGCATCACAAACACGTCTACAACGCTTTAGACATGCCTTCCATCGATTACCAAGTGATCTTTTGGATTTCTCGTGTCACAATTCTTTCGTTGTGTTGATCCCTGTGTGTATTTGTCAAGGAAATCCGACAATTGGATAGAATCACCATCTATGCAGAGAGTTCGGACATTCCAGGTGCATACCCTTAAATCAGATCACACCGCCAGATGAGCTGCATCTGCCTGTGTAAGCACCCAAGATTCGGAGGCGTACAACAGGGCCGGTAAAATTAGTACCTGGTACAGCTGGACTTTGGTAGTTCGAGATAGGGTGGTGTTTATAAAGTGCTCGCGTAGTCCAAAGAAACACCTGTTGGCAAGCACTATTCTCCGTTTTATTTCGAGGCTGACACTGTTGTTTTTGTTCATGGCGGATCCAAGGTAGATAAACTCATCCACTACCTCAAAGCAATAGTTTTCAACGTTCACTCTGCGTCCCCAACGGGTGGACCCTTTGTTCAATGATACCATTAACTTCGTCTTGTCCTCATTCACTGCAAAACCCATTTTCGCTGACTCCCTTTCAACTGATGATAAAACAGCTGTCGCGTCGTTCGACCGATAATGTCGATATCATCGGCATATGCTAGCAGCATGTGGATCTTATTAAATAAGGTGCCAGACATGTTAACCGCTGCTTTCCTTAACACCTTCTCCATCACTATGTTGAACAGCATAAATGACAAACCGGCACCCTGTCTAAGACCTCTCGTCGTATTGAATGGTGCAGATAGATCCTTGCCAATCCGAACAGAGGATTTGGTATTCGTAAGGGTACACCGGCAGAGACGAATTATCTTCGCAGGAATACCGAACTCAGACATGGCTTTGTATAGTCGATGCCTGATGGGACTATCGAAGGCAGCTTTGTAATCGATAAAGAGGTGGTAAGTGTCGATTGGCTTCTCATGGGTTTTCTCAAGATATCTGATCCGTCGTTGATTTGCCTGGTCTAAAGCCGCACTGATAAGGTCCAATCAGGTTTTCCACAATTGGCTTTAGACGTTCACACGGTATGCTAGACAGGACCTTATACGCAATCGGTAAGAGGCTAATTCCACGATAGTTTTTACACTCACTACGGTCAACTTTTTTGGAGATTGGACATAGCACACTGAGATTCCAATCCTCTGGCATGCTCTCCTGAAGCCAAATGTTCTCTATGAGCTGTTGCATACTTAAAACAAGCTCATCTCCACCCGCCTTAAACAACTCAGCTGGAAGACCATCAGCCCCAGCGGCCTTGTTGTTCTTTAGGCGAGATATGGCAGTTGTTATCTCAGCTTGGCTCGGAGGTGGACACTCGATGTTATCATCTCGGATTGGTGCACAGTCTTCTTCCGTCAAGTTTTCACACATCAATAGGCTGCAGAAGTGATCTTTATATATTCTCAGTACGCTCTAGGAGTCAGTAACGAGATGACTATCCTTGTCTTTACAGGAGGGAAGACCTGTTCCATGTACCTTTCCTTTAATCTTCTGATAGAATTTTCGGGCTTCACCTCTGTTCCTGTAATCTTCAATACACACATTATTCCGCTCCTTAAGCTCTCGTTATTTTCGCCTGAAGAGTCGAGTCGCCTCCCGCCTCTTCTCCCTATACTTTTCATGAACAGCTCGCGTTGCCATTGGCTGCATTTTGGCCCTGTATGCAGCATCTTGTTCCCGGGTGGCATCGCGGCACTCGTCATCGTACCAGGCATTATCGTTAAAGGGCTTCACATACCCCAGTACGGACCGCGCAGTCCTTTCCATCGAGTGGGCAATATGTTGCCATTGCGCGCTAGTATTTTCGGGAGTTGGAGCATCAAGAAGTAGTTGAGTGAGTTGGTCAGAATAGGCGTTGGCTATCCCCGCGGTCTCTGTTCTCTGTGCCTGGTTACGCATTGTTTTCGCTCTGCTTAGTCTAGTACGCACCTTCACTGCAGTGAGGTGGTGATCCGAGATGATGTTCGCACCTCTGATCACTCGTACGTCTAAGACACTTGACGCGTGCCTTCCATCGATTACCACGTGTTCAATTTGGTTTCTCGTTACTTGATCGGGAGATATCTACGTTGCTTTGTGAATGTTTTTGTGGTCAAATCGTGTGCTGCTAATTACCATGTTCCTTGCTGCAGAGAAATCAATCAGTCTGATTCCGTTTGGCGATGTGTCAGTATGCAGACTAAATTTTCCGACTGTTGGGCTAAAGACATTCTCCCGGCCTATTTTGACATTAAAATCTCCCAGCACGATTTTAACATTATGGCCCGGGCTACGGTCATATGTTTCTTCAAGTTGTGCGTAGAATTAGTCTTTGACCTCGTCACTTTTCTCCTCCGTCGGAGCATGAGCACATATCAGCGTGATGTAGAAAAATTTTGCCTTAAGATTATGGTGGCGATTCGTTCACTGACAGGAGTAAACCTAGAGACCAGGTGTCGTAGTCTCTTGCCGACCACAAATCCACAACCAAACTCATGCTTTTCGGCGTGGCAGCTGTAGTACACGTCTCACATCCTCATCCGCGAGCATCCATATCCAGTCCACCGAATTTCCTGTATAGCAGTAATGTCAGCCTTATACTCTTAGAGGACATCCGCCAGTTGAATAGAGGCACCTGGTCGGCAAAGAGTTCTAACATTCCAAGTGCATATTCTCAAATCATGGTCCTTAAAACGTTTGCGGTGGTCGTTAACATTTTGGGGGTTTCTTTTTCTCTTATTTCTCATTTTATTCACTGCCATTATACTGGTGGCGGGTGGCAAGCCCAGCCCACGAGGTTCTGCATTTTATTCCTACTGCCAGGAAACATTTCAGCCGCTCATTCTGAGGCAGACGCTGACCAGGAAGCCGTCCAATATGGAACAGACGCTATGGATTTTCGCAATTTAGTTTTCGGAAGATGTGGGTTGCTAACCCTCGTCTCCTAGATTGGTAATACGGCTGCTATCTGCACGTCCAATCCCACGATGCAACCATGCTTCAGCGGTTCAAGCCTACTTTCCTGAGACGTCTCTTTGAGCATTCAGGATACATGGTTGTAATGCCTTCTAACTTTAGCTAACTTCTAAGCGGTTGCTTTGAAGTCATTGCCTGGGGAATACTTGGTCTAAGACCGGAAGTAGTTAGCTGCTTGGACAGTGCCACAAAGGAATCGATTCTGGTCACTCCCAAGTGAGTAACAATCAGTAACTTTCCACCTCTGAGCAAAGCCCCATTCCCCAATTGAGCATATATCAAGTCGAAATCTATAACAAAGTTTATGTGCACATTTTCAATATCTATCCGTTTCCGATATATCAGTCGTTTTTTCACCTTAAATACGATAAAGACTAATGAATTTACCCAATATTTTTTACTGTGCACATAAAATGGTCATGCATCGTGCCTCGGTATATATTAAACCGTACAAGCAACAGTCAAAAGATGCATGTTGCAGTTTCCCAGCACCTAAACATCATCACCTCACTGTAAACTATTGCATATCAATTTTATGTTGGGTGCATAAACTTCTTCCTATGTCAAATCTTCTACATAACTTTTGTTGCAAACATTCGACTACAATGGTGTTTTTTTTCACCTTGAATAAAATTCATTAAAAACCTATGTCAACATCATTTATCCCAATCATGCCAAACTGCCAAAAAAAAAAATAAGAAAGAGTCGAACGAACAAGAACCACAAAAATTTGCTTAATAAACCAACTGCTAAAATGAAAGAAATTAGCAAATCATTTTAGGTATGTACGAAAGAAATCATTATCAAAAAGGGTGGATGGGCATTATTTTGCACCACCATCACACACTATCGTTGAGACGATCTTTGCTAATCTTGCATAATGCATTTACCACCAAATTACCTTGTGAAAGACACTCACACATGCATGCAACACATCATCTTGCTGCACAAAGGATAACGGCATCTGACGAAATAGCTGCGTACAGGAGGATATATGCATACATATATTTTGCAGTATTTGATGAGGCGTCGACGAAATACACGCGCATTCGCATGAATGCAATTAGATTTCGATATCAGCTTGAGATCTCACATCCTGTGTATTTCCCACAAAAAAACAAAGTGGACGAGAAAAATTTGGAAATCATTTTGATATAATTAAAACACACAACAAAGTGTTCTTGGCGTATGATGGTATTTTTTGAAGATCATTGCACTTTGGTCCTTTGATTCTTTGTTGTTCGTTAAATAAGGGTTTATGATTTCACATAATGAATGGTATCGTTTTCAACCAAATCAATTGCATAAATTATCGTATTTTTGGCAATCCATTTTTTGTTCGGTAGCCAGTTTTGATAAAGATCTTGTTTGAAAGGAATGTGTGAAAAATTGTAATATGAAAATAACATCCTGCGGCCTCATTAGTTATTAGTTTTAACGGAATAAAACTATATACAAGATCTTGTAATAGGGCTTTATATTTAAAAAAAAAACAACGTAAGATTATGTTTCTTCCTTGCTCTAGAGAGGGTTATGACACAAGCGGATCAATCTATCCGTCCTCTCCAGAGGGTTTTTGAGGACTTTCGCCCCTAAGTACCTGAGAGAAACACCAGTGGACCGCTTTGCCCACCCTGCGGTAGCGAAAAGCGGTAGTAGGGGCGTAAACCAGTACAAACTCCGACCAGGGAGTAAAACTGGTGCTACGGAAGGTCTGGTTTGCCTTTGTAAAACTGTCTGTTGAGTGTGGTTAATACTAAATGATTACGCTAGTAAACTAAAAGTCGATGTTCGAGTTATGGAGAACCGTTTTCCTGGATACGATCAGTCTCGGATTCTTATGTGCATCAAAAATCTTTTTGGTTGAACAAAAATTAATGACATTATGTATATAGCTCTGAGCCTTTAACAAAGGTGTACCTATTACCTCAGTGAAGTGGACTGGTATAAACTGAACTAGACAGAGTTCTGATTTTAGTAGTGCAATGAACGTCAATTTCCGAATGATGACGGCAAAGCAAACACACTGACGTTGTAAGATGACTATTCCCAACCTGACGGGAAAGTTCGATTCTTGGCCGATGGTGGTAATTATATTTAGGTAGCCAAGACGAGATTTTGTTTGGTAACCGGAAAGTTTGAATTTAGCTTTGTAGTTGTTTATATAGAATCGTTTTTATGATCGGCTTGAAGTGTATTAAGCATTGCCTTAGCCAGGTAATACGGTAATAAAAGATCGATAAATGTTCGGAAACGTTTAAAGTTGTAATTACTGCAGATGTCATAGGCTTGAGTAATTTTCTAAGGAGTTGTATCCAATGACGTTGCTGAATGTGTATTAATCGAACTGTATTAAAACACGGATGGATGAAGCCAATTGAGTGGGGAACTTTGTTCCCAGCTGGAAGATGGCAGATTTGCGAATTAGCACTCTCTCGATAATTGGGTAGAGAACTACTGTAAAGATGGGATACATAATCCTGAAGCAGTTTGTATCTGCAGTCGAGGCAATAGTTCTGTTGGTGGTGCTTGTCCCTTAATAAACCTCTAATTACTCCAAAGCGAAGACAAGAATCCGGGTCTTAACAGCGTCGTTGTAGTATGTTCAAGTGAGGTTAAACCAGGTCAGACCGTGAGGGTGATATTGGATGTAAAACAAACATAGAATTCTGTTAATCTTCGAGAGCAAAATACTTCGCAAAATATCTGGACTTATTATCGTTAACGTAGAGTGCCGTCGTCATTAGAATCTAGAGATATACGAGCTGTAAAACGACTTCGTCAAGCGCATTCAACTCACTCAAACTCAAAAGACCTAAGCGCTTGGAATTATTTTCTACGTGCGGCTACTGATGGATGTTTTTGTTGTTACAGTCAAATATGATAAAGAATTTCTATTGGCTTGATGTGTTCTTCGTATATAACGATACGCCAACTATAGCTTAAGCTCATGGCCCGAATGGGTTCATTTAGAGATAATACTGATACTTTTGCTATTGTAATAGAGGGTTACTATCAGATCGGCTTAAGTATATTCCTTGGTTCCCAAAGTTGGATGTCAGAGCTAGTAGTAGTATTCCAAAAGCTGGAAACCCTCATTCAGGTTAAGTATGTACTAGTATGTACCGCACTTATTTTTGAAAGTCAAAAGTACTTTTTGGTAAAAAAAATATTTTATAGTACAACAAAAGTACTTCTTGTACATTTTTGGTACAATAAAATTAACTAAGTATGTATTTAGTAACGTAAAGTTTGATTTTTTATGCAGTAAACTGTACTTTTTGGTACAAAAAATTTTACTATTTTGTACAATAAACTGTACTCTGTCCCAAAACTGTCCAATATAAGAACTTTTTATTATAATAAAAGTACTTTTTGTTACAATAAATTGTACTATTGTATTGTACTATATGTAAAAACAAAATGTTGTGAAATTATTGAATGTTTTTATTTTAAATAATAAAGTGTGAATCGCCGAAATGTTGAACACGCATGCAAATTGGAAACGTACACAAAAATGAGCCAAGATCAGTTCTAAGAAATATTGAATTTCTGTACAAGAGACACTCGGTACTTTATTCACGAAGAAAAGTTTTGCCAATGAAGTCGTCGGTGTCACCAATAATTGCAGATATTATAATGGAAGATTTGGTTGACACTGCCCTGGAGACAATGGCAATAAAACCAAGGTGTGTTACAAAATTTGTAGACGGCTTATTCGAAATTGTTAATAAGAACCAGCCAGATATCACTCTACAGTCGTTTACCACATACAACAGAAGTATCCAGTTTACAATGGAATATGAGCAGAACAAAAGGTTACCATACCTGGATTCAATTGTTGTCAGAAAATGCACTATTATAAAGCTTGATTGGTATCAAAAGCCAACGGCTTCGGGACGACTTATTAATTTCTATTTGAAACACCCGCGAAGAACTATCATCAACTCAGCCACGAACTTCATAAAAAGGGTATTAGATATAAGCCATACAAAGTTTCATTAGGCCAACATCGCTAAGTTCAGAAGAATTCTGTCACATAAAAATGTATTAGTACACTTTTTGGTGAATATATTTTGGCTTATTTAATGAAAATAGAAAAGGTTTGAGCAATAAAAGATACAACATTAAATAAAATGAATGCTAATAAAACTAACTTGTAAGTTTTGAGCCATAAAATTGGCTATTTTTCTTGCATTTTCAAATACGCTTCATTGCGCCTACGTACGTTTGGTGGTAATTTTTAAAGGCTGTTGTCGACTTGGCACCTCTTCTAATCATATATACTTTTTGCTTTTATCCTTCTCTAATAATAAAGCAATGTTTTTGTAAATTTTTCGCTACATACTATATAATTGTACAACATAAGATTCTTATATGAGTATAGTATAACACTAGGTTATACTTACTTACTTACTTACTTACTTAGGTGGCCCATTACAACTTACAAACATGGTTCATAAGTTTGAGGCCTGAAGTACTAAAGAATTCCACACGCTTCGGTCTTGTGCGTGTGTTCTCCAGTTAGTCCTACCAGATGGTGGCACGTCGCCTACCACTTGGTCCTTCCAACGGAGTTTGGGTCTCCCTGCTCTGCGCCGTCCTTCAGGTTCGCCTTCAAACACCTTTCTCGCTGGAGCATTTACATCCATCCTGGCAACATGACCCAGCCATCGTAGTCGTTGCATTCTGACTCTTTTAGCTACGTCGATGTCGTGGTAAAGCTCATACAGCTCATGGTTCATCCGATGGCGAAACTCGCCGTCGACACAGATAGGTCCATAAATTTTTCGGAGTACTTTCCTCTCGAATACTCCCAGGTTTTGTATGTCCGTTGTCGAAAGCACCCATGATTCGGCAGCATACAAAAGAACGGGTAAGATTAGCACCTGGTAAAGCTGTTTCTTAGTATTCCGAGATAAGGTGGTATTACTAAAGTGCTGCCGAAGTCCGTAAAAACATCTATTGGCTAGCACTATTCTCCGTTTAATTTCTTGGCTGACATTATTTGTCTTATTAGCGGAAGATCCGAGGTAGGTAAACTCATCTACTACCTCAAAACAATAATTTTCAACGTTGACGCTGCGTCCCCATCGAGAGGACTCTTTGTTCGTCGAAATCATTATTTTTGTTCTGTCCTCGTTGACAGCTAAACCCATTTTTGCCGACTCCTTTTCTAGGGATGAGAATACTGCAGTAACGTCCCGCAGGTTTCGGCCAATGATATCTATATCATTGGCGTAGGCTAGTGGCATGTGGCTTTTGTGGAATATGGTGCCAGACATGTTGACACCAGCCTTTCTCATCACCTTCTCCATAACTATATTAAATAGTGTACAGGACAGGCTATCGCCCTACCTGAGACCTCTTTCCGTGTTGAATGGTTCAGACTGGTCCTTACCAATCTTAACCGAGGATTTGGTGTTGTCTAAGGTACATTTGCAAAGTCGAATCAGCTTTGCAGGAATACCAAACTCAGACATGGCCTCATAAAGCCTATTCCTTATCGGAGAGTCGAAGGCAGCTTTGTAGTCGACAAAGAGGTGGAAGGTGTCGATCTGCTTTTCATGGGTTTTTTCCAGGATTTGTCGTAAGGTGAATATTTGATCCGTCGTAGATTTGCCAGGTCTAAAGCCGCACTGATATGGTCCAATTAGTTTTTCTACAATTGGCTTTAGACGTTCACACAATATGCTTGAAAGGACCTTGTACGCAATTGGCAATAGGCTTATTCCACGGTAGTTCTTACATTCACTACGATCTCCTTTCTTATATATGGGACATAACAGACTGAGACTCCAATACCTGGGCATGCTTTCCTCTTGCCAGATGTTCTCCATGAGCTGATGCATGCTCCTAATCAGCTCCTCCCCGCCAGCCTTAAACAATTCAGCAGGGTGACCATCGGCTCCAGCAGCTTTGTTGTTTTTAAGGCGGGAGATGGCCATACGTATCTCACTCTGGCTCGGAGGTGGACAGTTAATACCATCGTCATGGATTGGAGCGGGGTCTTCTGGAGTGGTGTCAGTATCCATTAAATTTCTAAAGTGATCTCTCCATATCTTCAGAACGTTATCCGGGTCCGTCACTAGCTGACCATCGCTGTCCTTGCAGGAGGGCAACCCTGTTCCACGCATTCTCGCTTTAACTCTCTTGTAGAATTTTCGGGCTTCCCCTCTACTTCGGAGCAACTCAGTGCACTCATCCTGCCTCTTCTTCAGCTCCTTCTTTTTTCTTCTAAAAAGACGAGTTGCCTGTCGTCTCTTCTCCCTGTGCCGTTCACGAACAGCTCGCGTTGCCATTGGCTGCAGTTTTGCCCTGTATGCAGCATCCGTCTCTCTCGTGGCGACATTCATCATCGTACCAGGCATCTTCTTGAGACGGCTTTGAGTACCCAAGTACGCTTCTCGCAGTCCGTTCTATGGAGTCGGCTATATATTGCCACTGCGAGGTTATATTATCAGGGGTTGGAGCATTCCGCAGCAGTTGAGTTAGGTGGTTGGAGTAGGCGTCCGCTACCTCTGTGGTCCGCAGTTTACCGATGTGCAGCTTTCGTTGTGCCTGGTTACGTACGTTTTTCGCCATGCTTAGCCTAGTGCGTACCTTAACTGCGGTAAGGAAGTGATCGGAGTCAATGTTCGCACCCCTGATCACTCGTACGTCCAGAACACTCGATGCGTGCCTTCCATCGACTACCACGTGATCTATCTGATTCCTCGTCAAATGATCTGGAGATAACAATGTTGCCTTATGCATATTTTTATGGTCAAATCTAGTGCTGCTAACTACCATATTTCTTGCCGCCGAGAAATCAATCAGTCTGATGCCGTTGTTCGACGTCTCGGTGGGCAGACTGAATTTTCCGATTGTAGGCTCAAATGCGGTCTCCCTGCCTATTTTAGCATTAAAATCGCCTAGTACAATTTTGATGTCATGGCTGGGGCTACGGTCATATACATTTTCTAGGCTCTCGTAGAACTCGTCTTTGTCCTCATCGCTTTTCTCTTCTGTCGGAGCATGGGCACATATAAGTGTTATGTGGAAAAACTTAGTTTTGACTCTTATGGTGGCTATACGTTCACACACCGGGTTGAACCTTGAGACTAGGTGTCGCAGTCTTTTGCCAACCACAAATCCACAACCAAACTCGTGCTTGTCCGCATGGCCACTATAGTAGATGTCGCAAGTCTTCTTGCGTGAGCACCCGTGTCCCGTCGCATGTCAGCCTTGTATTTTTCGAGGACTTCCGCCAGTTGGATGGAGGCACCTGGTCTATACAGTGTTCTAACATTCCAGGTGCATATCCTCAAATCATGGTCCTTAATTCGTTTGCGGTGGTCGTCAACATTTTGGGGGGTCCGTTTTATTCTTATCTTACTTCTTTTCATTGCAATCGGTTATACGTCAGTGGCGGGTTGCAAGCCCAGCGCACCACGTCGCAGTTTTCTCCTCCTGCCAGGATTTTATTGCAGCCGCCTATTCTGGGTCAGACGCTGACCAGGGTACCGCTCACTCTGAGCTGACGTGCCTGGGTTTTGGGTTTCGCCCCTCACAGTTAGCCGTGCTCTGACGGGTGTCAGAAGCACACTAGGTTATACTAACTGCTGAAAACTGTTATTCCTCTATGCAAAGTTCAAAAAAATGTGGATGACATAATGGCATAAGCCGCTTACGCCAAATCGAATCCTAGAAATAAAAACTATGTGTGGGTTAGGCTAAAAATGCATGTTACGTTTTTACGAGCGAAAGAGATTTACATCACTGAAAAACTGAATCAGCTGGAACTGGGATGCAATTCGATTTGAAACTTAACAAGGAAGAATATTCAGTTATAGCATTCGATCTTATGAAAACTCTGCTGACACCAGTCATTTCCACAGGGGTAGCTTACTACAAAAGACAGCTTTGGACCTTGGTATTCATGACCTTATCACGAACAAGTCATTCATGTATACCTGGAATGAGGGAATAGCTTCACGTGGTCCACAGGAAATAATAAATAAAAATAAATTTTTTTCAGCTTTCTTGTATGTTGCATTAAACAAAATTTTACTTAAATGTAATGAGTTTATTGTTTGACCCAACAGAATCTTTTCTAAATACAATAACCAATACTAGTATGTGCTTTCTATTAGTTAAGAAAGCTTTTTATTTATTTTATGCTGAATATCCTTGTAGTGTCCTAAAATGTTCCAGGAGCAGTCAGGAGAATAGTTTTCTGGGTATCTGAATTGTGATTCCTATGGATATTAATATCATGATTTCAAAAATTTTTTCAGATTTTTTTCATCAGGCACAGTTTTTCAGTTATTTGGATTAAAATTGCTTAAAAATACATTTTGCATAAATGTAATGAAAAATTTATTTGATCCAACAGAATCTTTTCTAAATACAATAACCGATACTAGTAGAGCTTAAAACATAAAAAATAAGAAAAACAAGTATGTATTTTCTATAAGATAACAAAGTTTTTTTTTTTATGCTAAATACCCTTGCAGTCTCCTAAAATGTTCCAGGAGCAGTCGGCGAACATAGAAGGCATATATTTCCCTTCGTAACGCTTTTATAAAGTTAGAATGTCTTTGTGGATCCTTTCACCATGTTCATCGGAAACGTCATTCAAAAATCCATTTTCAAAGACATGTTGCATCCCAATTTTACGTAGAATATATAAAAGAGAATAAGGTAATTATAAAATAAAATAGGGCGATAATTGCAGCCGAAAAGGCATATTGCTGACGTTGCCACTTGTTTCTACTAAATTTTTTAACAATCGCCTTCGTAAAAATTTTTAATGGAAAACAAAACATATTTTCAAATAACCAAAAAACTATGCCTGATAGCAAAATTCTGATTACGTATTTGAATTTCCCATGTCAAAAACTCTTAGAAACACATAATGAAACAGAAGAAAAAACCCTTGTCGAACAGTGTAATTTGACCTTCCCAGTGGACTGATAGACTACAAATTTTTAGTATCTGGCCACTCATTCCTACCATGCGATCAAGATTTTGGTCTCATTGAAAAGGAAAAAAAATATAATAAGGACATTTTTACGCCTGATGATTCCAACTTTAAGCGGCGATATCTTATAAACTATGTCCGCCTGCAATAAAATTTTAGTTTTAGGTCAAATCCCTACAACCTAAGAAAAAATTAAAAATCTACGCCGAGTGTCCATATACTAGACTTGTTCCCAAATACCAAGTAATAATATTATGAAATGCGATATATATTTTGTTACATCTATAATAATTTTCATCATATATAAAGTAATCAAGAAAGTTAATGAACCATCAGCTAAAATAACACAAAATGCAACCCTAGTTTCTCTTTGCCATATGCTGTCAAGTAATCTATTACAATTTAACGCATGACTTGTGCTATTACAATTCGAACTTGCGAGCATATGTGCAATCATATGGCCGACCGTCAAATTCCGATTGCCACCCAACAGCTGTGCTTTGTTGTTGCCGTTACCAAAAGGCAGCGTATATGTCGGTGTGTGTGTGTGTTGCTATTGAACATATGGTCAATTGTGATTCTATAAAAAGCCGGTGCAGGCCATATTTGACACTTTATGTTGTTTACTTCCAGTTCATTTGCTCATATGGTCTTTTCAATATCGGGGATTTCCATATGTTAACGTTTACGTCTGTCTCACTCTTGTGCGTACACAGCGTTGACGTTGACTTGTGTTTTTATGTAGTAATGACTGAAGAGGAATTGTTATTGGTGTTGTGCATATTGTTTTTGTTTACATATGAAATGTCAAAAAACACAACAACACTGCTGTATGGGAGTGTGTCACTTGGTTTAAAATGTAAACAAACAGTAAGTAGGGAAAGGCAATGAATTTATATAGAAGATAAACTATTAGATGTCGGCATAATGTTGAGCCAGAGACCGGTGCAAAATTATAACGTCTTCCATACCTTTCGGTTGTCTGGACTCTAGCTAATGCTGCAGTGGCCGTTGAACCAAAGGCGCCGTTGCCGTTGTTTTTGTTTATATTCGAACAAGCCCACGACAATAAAAACAACAACATCAACTCAACCGCTTGAGCTGGCCCCCCATGCGATTGGGTAAACATCGAAAATATGATTGGGTTCTTTTGTAATAGATTTTCTCTGTCCGTCTGTCATTCAGAAAGTGGCGAATGATTGCAGCAAAGTGTAGTGGTTTGCTGGTCCAACTGTTTCCTCCGCAGCATACGAACAACAACAACAATAAGAACCACTGTGCATGAACAATTTTTGTGAAAGACATTTGTTTTCCTCCCCCGCGCCCTGTGCCCCATCGCTCAAGTGAGCGTCCGAAAAACATAAGGTATTCCCTGATTTGTTGTTGAGCTCCGTGAACACCTCGGCGTCGTCGTCATCGTCGTGTGTAGGGTATAATGTTCGTGGCCGCTGTCACAGAAATTGTGGATTAAAAACAATTCGAGAAACGCCAACACATGTGTACTACCACAACCCGACCGACCGAGTGTGAAGTGAAGTGAAAAAGTTTTTGATAGCCGAGGAACAGCAATTCGAAATAATTCTTTCTTCGCTCGAAGCAATTGCACCTAATAAAACGCCGGATTTTTTTTTAAAGAAATCTGCCGTGGAAGAAACGAGAAATTCGCTTAGATCCGCGTCCAAACGAAAAAATCGTAGCATTTACTATATTGCCAATCAATTGTGGACCGAAAAGTGGAAAAATACTATAAAATTTGCGCTGATGTTTTTTGTCAATCGTCTCTCATTTTTTTTCTGTTGCTTACCGAATGTATAATAATTGGTGGTGGAGTGTTATAATATAAAAAAAGCAAGAAAGCTAAAAAAGCACAGAGCAAAAAGCAACGTAGTGGGAATACGAAAAAATCCGCATTATCAGAAAAAATAGTAGTACCAACGAACATTTAACAAAAGTTTGCAACTAATTTTGCCAAAGACAAAAAGTAAGTTTTAGTTGTAATCGTTAATGAATTGGCTGAAAAACATCACGTCTTTTATCTACGGCCGTATCTGTTATATGTGCGCCTTTTATGTTCTTATTTCATTATTACTATTTTTTTCTCTTACGGATTCTCTTTCTTCTCCACCGCATGTGAGCACTTGTGCTTGTTCGCTACTTCCCTTAGCTGATGTCGCATGGTTTTCTATCCTCGTGTGCATTTTGCTTGTTTCGCATATTAGTGACGTAGGGAACCGATGGTGTTCGCCACGAGTGGTCGGTTATGAACTATATACATACATATGAGTGTAGTATTTGTATCGCTACCTATATGGCGAGCTCTCGAGGTTGTGCTGTAATCCAGGTGGTTTCCTTTAATTTGGTAATTCAACATATTTTAACATATGCGCTGATTGCAATATCAAAGGACAATAAAAGATTCTGGTGTACATGGGCTCGGCACAAATTATATATTTATTTTTTGCAGTAGTTCGGCAAAATCCTTTTTGATTTTGTAAAAAAAATTATATTTATTTTGGTAATTTTAAATTTTATTGATTTTTTTGGCGAAAAGTTTTATTTATACCTTTGATAATTTGACTACACCATATCCAATAAAAATTCAAAAAATTCAAACATTCAATTTGTAACTCAAAACTCGGCAATTGATATTCAAAATTTTTATTTTAATATCAAATTTCCTATTTTCAATTCCCATTCCCATTTTCAATTAAAATTAAAAATTGGTATATCAATTAAAATTCAAAAACTGTATGAGAACTTCATAACTGATATTTACTTGATATTGAGATACATATAATATATAAAACAGATATTCTGATATATTATGTTATTCAAAACTCATAACTTGAAATTCATAATTCAACAATTAAAATTGATTTCAAAGTTCATTTACTAAAATATAAAATATTTTTTTTTTTAAGTTTTGCCTGACAATGGTTGTTGTTGTAACATATAAAACTAACAAACCACTGTTTATCCGGGGTTCTGGTCAAAGCCCCGAATTTTGGCTATTTCTATTAGATTAGTCCATAAATTTGTTGGGCTAAGTGAGTAGGGTGGACTGTATAGATGGACAGCTAATATTTGGTGGGTATCATTGGGACCCTGACCACATGCTGGACATATAAAAGGGACGGCACGTTCTATGTTGGACCATTAGGCATTGGCTCTGTTGCTTCATTATAACCTCAGTTGTGCCAGAGCAAATATTGTTGTCTGCGGCAGGTTTTTCTCTATTTCTGCGGAAATAGACAACGTAACGGAAAGTTGTTCATATGTGGGTAACGGTTTCAAAATATCGGCAGATTTTTCTTCATATTCATCTAAATCTGTTCAAAGAGAAATACTAATGTACATCAGAAAAATATTAGCCACGGATTATCTTTATTATTGTTTCTTTACCTGAGATAGCTGGTGCTCCAAAACTTTCTCGAACACTTTCGAGGATATCTTCGTCGGAAGGCTGTGGCTGTGGTAAGGACATCACAGTCAACATTGATGTAGTCTTTAAAGGTTGCATTAATATTATCAAAATTATTTGAATAAACTCGTTATATGGAGATTAAAAACGCTTCAAGGAAATATTCGCTTATAAGGAAATATTCGCTACAGGGAAATTCATTATAAGGAGTTTATAATACACTCAAAGTAATAAAGAATAAAGAAAACTTCGTTATATAGGAGTCAGTTATAGAGAGTTTCGAATATATAACATAATTTAAATAATTTTTTGAAATTGAGGTGACGAGTTTTCATCTGATTTGTTTTGAATTTCAATTTTTCAATTGGAATTCAATAGATTTTTTTCAATTTTAACCGAATATCATTTAGCTTGAATTTCAAATGGAATATTTCAATATCGAATTGATGTATTAGAATTTCAATTGGAAACGTTTTAAACCATTGAGTGATTAGGGAATTTCAACATTCAAATTGTATTATAATAAAATTGATTCAAACTCCGTCTGTCTCGGGTTGCAAATAATGTTTGATTAGAACTTATTGCTGCAACCTTTTTCGTTTTATAAAACAAACTGCGACAAATGTGACTGTGATCAGCGGGGGAACCGCTTTCCGGGATATTTTAAATGGGTAAAAAAGTTATACGTATCCCGGCCTTTCGCTGGGTCAGGTTTAAGAATCGAGATATATCGATTTGAAGTATTTTTAAATGTCTATAGAGAAACATTTTTTTATTCTGCTTTTTTCATTCATTTTACCATCTTAATGTTAAGGTAACGCCAGCAACAACAAAGTTAAGTTAAACGTAAGTAATAAGTTAAACGGCCACCCAAAAATATTTCGGTGTTGGGGGATCAGACTATTCTCCATTTTAGTCCATTTTATTCCAGCATGACAGGATTCTATCCTAACCTAAAAAACGCAAAAATTAGGCCCTGAAAGTAAGGGTTTTTTAAGTTTATATAAAAAACCAGATGTGATTGGGATAAACAGACAGATTAAAGTAAGCATGGTCTGCTCTTGACCTCTGAACTCTGCCTGTTGGAGGGGCACACAATAAATGTATGTCCTGAGCTCGAGATCAGACGTCATGGTCTTCATGTTTTTACATGGTACTTCATGTTTTTGGAGTCGAAAATTAACCAACGTAACGTAAATGTAAATATGTATATATGGAGTTAAGCATCGCATATATCAGTATGCAGCACTTCTCAATGTGTCGGGGAAGTCGAAGTGGCAAAGGGGGTTTCAGGCATAGAGGAGAAAATAAGACACTAGCTACTAAATATACTGTTATGCACAAAATATTTTTATCGATTGACTGAAATTAGTTTGTTTATACCCACTCCTATTTGCATTGGACACGTAAAGAGATAAATAAATATCTGAGTATAGTGTGGATGAAGACTAAGTCAGATCTCATAAACGCATGTGTCCAAAACCTAACCTAACTTTTTGTAATATCAGATTAGAGTATTCTACGACTATACAAATTTTAATCCGGGGGTTCTTTGTTAATGTCTAACCCTAAAAAATTGGTATTATCCACTGGATTACTTCATAAATCCAATTGGCTAAGTAAAGTAGGGTGAGCTGTACTGTCTATTAGTTTTCCAATATATATCACATCGCAAGTAATCTATCATTTAATTTATTTAAAAAGGCCTTTGGAGTAAGAAAAATACATTCACAGCCTTGTCGTCACACTGAAACGAAATTTCTAAAATAACAATTTTGGATTATTTTTGGGTTTTTGGGATTAACTCAGATAAAAAAGTTCCGACTTCAGAAATCGAATCTGGTATAAAAACTTCAATTTGAAAATACAAAATAATATATAGAGTAAATACATAAATGCATATGGATAAACATTTATGGATTTTAAGGAGAATACAAATAAATATAAAAAAATTGCTTTTCTATTTAGACTATTGAAAAACTTCCAATACTGTATAATAGATAGATGTACCAACTCACTCTTTAAATTAAGGTTCCAAAGGCCGATGGGAACATTTATCTTTTGAGGGGAAAAATTAGCAAATATGCGTATATTTTGTTATTGAAATTTGTGGAAGAAGGGAAGTTGAAAACAAAACATCCGCTTAGCGCCTAGTGCTTTTAGGCAAGAGCGAGTTGGTAGGGCACTGCTTAGAACAACCCGACAAAATTTTCTTGAAATAAGGACGAAATGGTCACGTAAGGAGTCGGATAGAGAGTTTAAATGTTTCACAAAAAATCATCGTTAAATAAAATAGAAGACATCTGATATCGAATATGTACTAAAACAATAAGAAAAATATATGCTCTGACTAATTTAGGTCGCAGTGCATTGAAAATAGACTAAATGATTAGTAAACGTTGGAAATATCGATTTTTGGTGTTAGAACACCCCATGTTATTATTGTACACTTCGTTTAGAACATAATGACAATTAAAGTTATTCATATGAATACCATTTTAAGATGAGAAATTTTCGTATTGCATAGGAAATTTCAATAAAAGCGTCCTTTGATATTTGTTCAAAGAATATTGTTTAAGCACAAATAACATTCTTTCCATGTAACTCAACCTATACAAATAGTGATATTACCCCGTTCTTAAAAAACCAGTTAACCGATTTAAAAAAAAGCCAAACCGGGTATTCGAAAATGTAATTTTTGAAAAAAACCGGCTTTGGTTTTCGGTTTCGGTTTTGAACACTCTAATTGTTACCTTCTATAATATTTTCAGGTTTGCATATTTAGTAGTCTCGTACAAAAACTGAATACTTTCTTAAATGATCGAACCATACCCACTTCTCCCACAAGTTACATTTACATTGTACATACAGATCACATGTGTTAAGGTCAGGTTGCTACTTCTGAACGACAGATTTTTATTGTTACTTCGATGTACATTGATTATGTTGACACTAAACAACATCATAACAACATCCAAGAGAATAATTTATAAGTTAAATTCAAAAATATAATACCTATCATAGAATACCTATCATAGACGCCATACACGAGATCTTTTATTTTAAAAACATAACGCTCTATCGGAGATTTCGTTGCTCCCTTGGACTTTTGCTATTTAAAAGATTTACCTTTTACCATTGCCTAAAAAGGTAAGTTTCCTATTATATTTCGAAAATAAATTGTTGCGTATAAATATTAATATACAACTAAATATACATATTAAAAAACGAAAAGTTGATATCAATGCAGAGGTAGCCGCAGCCGTTGTCTGGCAGAAGCAATGCCCTCGCGGATAGCTCTGTCCACAACTCAACAAATGCGCTACGAATTATTCCCCCATTCATGTGATTGCGAATGTCACACAAAACGTAAACAACGTTTAATTTTGCTTTTGATTTGTTTGCTTTTTTTCACGTTCGTCGAAATGTGGTTCTTTTTAGATCTTTAAAAATTTTTTTACCGAGTGTTCCACGATTCGTTTCCATCGAATGATACCGACTGTAGGTGACATAAAAGTTTCTGGTGTGGTTGTTGCTGTTAGTAATACACGAAGTTTTTTTTCTCGGTCTTTGTTTAATGAGCAATGTGCTTTTGCCATTGATTTCTTTCTAATTTCTTTAGTTTTAAAACATTTGCTAGGAAAAGATATATAAAGTTTTATTTTTGATATTGTTGGCAGTTTTGTTTTAAGTTTTTATCTCTCTTGAATTGTATGTTTGCACAGTTCCCTCGTTATTGGTGTCATTTTTTGTGTATTCCGAATAAATAGAATTGGTGTCCACCGTTTGATTTTTAGTAGTGACAACTAATCAAACTGATTTTATTTGTGTATATGTAGCTTATGTTTGAAGTATTAGAAAACCAAAGAATGACAAAATAAGACAATTTACTTTATATTCAATTAAATCCTTCAAATTTAACTGCAAGTTTATTATATAATTATATGTATAATGTAAATGATTTTGAGTTGTTAAAGATAAATGTAATGCATTTATCTTTGGTCAACTAACAACTTTGTCATAAATGCCCAGAATATGCAAATGGAGCAGCTTGCGTTATTTAATATTTCGTACAATTGTATAAAATTAATTGAAAACCATTTTACAAATGTGTAACCAATTTCAGAAAGCTACCCAGTAGGATATGTTCATAGTTTACAACTTTTCCCTTTTATACTAGTATAGAACCAGTTTAGAAAGTCTCGTTAGGCGATAGTTAATTGTCCCTTTTGCACTTGTTTGAAATCACTTTAATAGAGATTGATAAGAACTGGTACATAATTGACGCCTTAGAAATTGTTTCCAGTAATTAAAGCCAATATAAAGCCATACTACTTAGTTCGCTGGTGACGTAACTTATGTCATCTTATTTACTTTACAACAATTTATAGAATAGTATGTACAATTAATCTATGACATGTAGACCATATTTTACGTCCATTAATATATTAACGTATGAGTAACGAACAATTCTATGTAACGTACACGCTCCCAAGCACCACTACAGCAGTAATTGCAATAAATTCAAATTGGACGCTAAGCAAGTAGCACCCCCTATTTTTTTTTAATAGTCAAGGTAACAAACACCTTAAAATAGCCGTGCATGCCAAGAACACGCAATATAGTTTAATCTTCTTCTTCTAAATTGGCAGCAGCAACAGAAATTCATCTATCAGTAGCCGCACGCCGTAGATGGTTAGTCACACGAAGTGTAGATAACAGCTCTTTCACCTGGTCCATCCAACGAAGTTTTTGTCGCCCCTCCTGCGCCGCCCATCGAGTTTATTGACGAAGACCTTTCGAGCTGGATCATTGTCATCCATTCGTACAACTTTTCCAAGCCAGCGCATTCGGTCTATTTCAACGCGCTTGACTACGTCGATGTCGTTGTACACATCACACAGCTCGTGGTTTATTCAATGACGATAATAGGCGTTAACAATAATGGGTTCAAATATTTTGCGAAGTATTTTTTGTCTCGAAGACTTCCAGAATAGATTGATCCGCTTGTGTCATTACCGAGGATTCTGCTCTGTAGAGCAAGACAGATAGGATCAGTGCCTGGTAGAGTTGGGTCTTTATTCGGCGAATGAGAGAGATAATTATCATTAAATCGCTTTCTTATCGCATAGCAGCATCGGTTTGCGATCAATACTCATCTCTTCATTTCTTGATTTTTATTACGGCTTACTAACATTATAGTGGTCAACGTTCAGCAGCATCTCAAAATCGGGGTATTTCTTATTTATCAACTACTTCCAGCTGTTTCTCAATTCTTGAAAAGGCCACAGTAACATCCCGCAGTCCTTGACCAATGATATCTATATCATTGGCATACTCGAGCAACATGTGACTTTTATTTAAGATGGTACCAGTCGTGATTACTGCAGCCTTCCGCATGATCATCTCCATTAAAATGTTAAAGAGATCGCATGACAGACTGTCGCCTTGTCTAAAGCCTCGCTTGGTAGATAATAGTTCTGTCAGTTTTTTTTTTTTGCATATTTTCACTGAAGAATCCGTATCCGTCAGTGTCATCCCGTAAAGGCGTATTAGCTTCGCGGGGTTACCAAACTCAGCCATAGTATCTAATAATTTCTGTCGTATCGGACTGTCGAATAAGCAATCGATAAACAGATAAACAGATGTCGATTTGCATTTCTTGGGTCGTCTCCAGAATTTATTGTAGTGTGAATATCTAGTCGGTCGTGGATTTACCAGGTCTAAAGCCACACTGATAAGGTTCAATTGAGTTCGCTAGGATGGGCTGTAGACTAACACATATCACACTATACAGTACCCTGTATGCGAAATGTGAAATGTGAAAGAGTGATGCTGCGATAGTTGGTACACTTGAGTCTTGAATACATCATCACTTGAATCGCCTTTCTTAAGCACCGGACATAGTATACACAAATTTCCATCATTATGAGCTGGTGCATGCATGTTGCTAGTTCATCGCCGCCGGTCCCTAAAGAGCTCTGCCGAAAGTTCATCGGCTCCCGCAGCTTTATTAATTTAAAGCAGTGCAATTGCCGTGCTGATCTCGTTTTGGAGGGCAATCTACTCCGTCGTCGATGATTGGCGTGATATCGTGGCGTATGCTGCCTTCGGGAACGGTCTTAAAAAACCTTAAAAACCTCTGCCGGCAGTTCATCGGCTCTCGCAGCTTTATTATTTTAAAGCCTTGCAATTGCCGTTCTAATCTTTTTTTGGCTCGGTGGTGGACAATCTACTCCCTCGTCGATGATTGGCTTGGTTTCGTTTATGTTGCCTTCGGGAACGAGCAAAGTACGAAAGTTTTATATCCATATGTAGCACACTCTGCGTGTCCTTACAGTGGGGGATCCCAGTTCCACAACCTTTGCTTTTTACCTTTTGGTAGAACTTTCCAGCTTCACCTCTATCCCTGTAATTTTCCTCTTCTCATTATATTGTTCCATCACTGCAAGCGTTGCCATTAGCTGCAGTTTTGCCATGTTTGCAGCATTCTTTTGCTTAGAAATTGCGCAACATGCCTCATAGTGCCTCGGCTTGTCTGAGAGTGGTTTTTCAGTGGTGGTTTATACTGCCGCTGTGTGTTAAGAGTATCTGAAGTAGAGGGGTTTTATTGAAGTTTGCTTGAGTAGGTATTGGTTAACTCGGCTTTATGCAGCTTTGTGATGTCTAGCTTCCTTTGCGTTTGGTTACGAGAACTTTTAGAACTACTTAATCGTGTGCGTACCTTGGCTGCAACTAGGTGGTGGTCCGAGTCAATAGTTGCACCGCCCATTATACGCACGCCCATAACGCTTGAGATATGCCATCCATCGAGTACCACGTGTTCAATCTGGTTTCTTGTCTTTTGAACAGGAGATATCTAGGTTGCTTCCGGGTTATCTTTATGTGGGACTCTAAGCCATATATTAACATTAAAATTCCCGATAACAATTTTAATGTGATAGCCAGGGCAGCAGTCATATATTTCCTCCAGGCGTTTATAGAATTTATCTTTAATATATTCAGGGTGTGTACACAAATCAGCGTGATGTAAAAATATTTAGCCTTGATGCGGATAGTGCCTATTCGGTCTTTTACGGGATTAAGTCTCTTGCCGACTACGAATATATATTCAAATTCGTGTCTTTCGATGTCACAGTTGTTTCGTCATGTGTATCCCTGCCACTTCTGTCGCATTTCCTATATGGCGGTGATGTCAGCCTTGTATTTATCTAGGATAACCGCCAATTAGATAGAGGCACCATCGGTTCGGACATTTGCATATCCTTAATCATGGTTCTTATCACAAATGCGGGGGTCGTCTACATTTTGGGGGGTTTTTTGTTTACTTCAGTTCCTTTAACTTAGCTGATACATCATACACAGTATACTCCTTGTCGGCACATTTCGCTGTTGCATTAACTTAAATCTCAACTAAATTGTTAATAATTTGTACCTGTTTGACAACATTCCCTATCTGATGATAAAATATATATGTGAAAATTAACTGAAATTAGCTTAAGGTCAACAACATTCAAGGGTCGCGATGTTACGGCAGGTCGCCACTTGAATTTAAATGAGGACAATTAAAACCGGAAATCAAGAAAATAAACCAAATACCGCCCTTAAAATATCCAAATTGCCTTGGCGAAATAGTATACGATACGAAACGATACATAATAATTAACGAATTAGAAGTAGCATACATGAAGCAAATATTAAAAACAATATTGCTATGATTATGTGCAGTTAGTGTAAAATTCGTGATAGAAACCAGTTGGTCATACTCCACTACTGGTTAACAAATTTATGATTTTTACGGTTTATGTTTTAGACCTGTTCCATATATTTGTAAGTAGAGTTGGGGGGTTCGACATACACCCGAAGAGAAGTGTTAGTAAAGTTAAATGTATTTCAAAATAGGTTTAGGAAAATAAGAAAGTATTTTGTAGGATTATTTAAATATTACATTGGTTTAACTATGACGCAAATATTATCGAAGGATTAAGTGGGCACATGTAAGACTGAATTGAATAAAGAAATACATGTCGCTGATTTGTTGCAAGACTCTGCTGAAAACACGTTTAAAGTTTTAAATTTACTTCCACCTAGCCAAGAATAGAGGTGGGAGTATATGCCAAGAATATCACACTTATAAAATATTAAGTATGACATAACGAGCAGTTCTACATCATTAACTCACCGTTGTTGTAAGCTTTTGCCAATTGACTAAACTTTTTCTTTGAGTCTAGGCGCCAACCTTACAACCGTTCTCATCATTTTAGAATGATCGCTGATGGAGGTGTTTCAGTTTGTTTGCTGCTGTTCAACTTCACCGACTATCATACAAACAATTTTACCTTAATATGTGCCCAAACTGAGAAACTACTTTACGCTGACGATAACACGTATCGCTAGCAAGCTTGCTTTTGTCTTACTTGTTGTTGCTGACAGCAGAAAAGAACCTTCATAACTTTAAATTATTTAACTGTAGTTATCATTGTTTTTCATTCATTAGTCGATCGTCATTAAACAGAGTAACAAATGAAAGAACCAATGGCAAATGAAAAAATAGAAATACAAGAAAATTTAAAATATTACCCAATTTTAGGTTGGGCTCTGCCCAATGATGTTCTTTCTCCCGATGTTTTTTTTTTAGCTTTACCTTGTGTGGCCGCAATTGGGGTCAATGATTGTTCGTTATCACTTCTTTTGACTTTCGGTTCTCTCTAGCTTCTATTTTCTGACTTCCCATTCATCTTTTGGCGTTTTTTTGCAGATTCTTTTAGACAATGAATTAGAAGAAATTATAGTTGATGTCAAAGTATGTTAAAATGCGATTGGCCATCGTCATGACCATCATTAGTCATTTAGTAGATCTAGTTGTCATTGCCGTTGACGTAAAGATCATAGATGACGGAATTTGTGCTTTGTTTTTTGTTTGTTTCCTATCTACTCGTGCAAAGAATAGTTGTTGTTGTTTTTGTTACACATAACATCGTAACGCAGTTGGCTTGATCAGTTGGGAAATGACAAAGCGAGAATCTTTAGGTCTTAAAAAGCCTAGACCAGACGTGCGATTAAGGATTTCTGAAGACCTGCCCTTAAGGATTTCATACTGAACTTATTAAAGAGCAAAACATTCTCGAGAAGGCTTACAAGAATAGGCAATCTCATAGAAGGCTTAATGTACCCACGTATCCGTTATGGTCAGCCTAAAATTTCATGCTTGTGACAAAGAAAGCCTTTAAATAGCTACGTTAACGAAAATCTTTTGGATTTGACCGGTCTTCAAAGGTTTTTGAATAAAAATTTGAATAATGTAAAGAAAAATCTGACAATTGTTATTATTTTATGCCAGATATAATTGGGTCTACATAGATATATTGAGATCAAATTGTAATAATTGGAACTAATTTCGGATTTAATTACATACAATTACACACTACAACATTTTTCAACCCATTGATTTTGGGACTCAATTCTGAGAATTGCACGTTAAAGTAGCCCCAAAAAGAAGAAGTTTTGCATCATTCGTTTTGTCAAGTTACATGCCATAATAATTTAATATCGATTTGAAGTTAGTAAGTATCGTATAGGGAAATTTGTCACGTTTTAGGCTCTTTTGTTTGACAAAACTCGAAAACCACTACTAGTCCGATTTAGCTAAAACAAATTAAAAAAAATTAATAATTACATTTCCTTTAAACTGTTCATATGACATTTTCCTACATAAACAACAGTATTACTTTTCCATTCATCAAATGATTTGGAACTGCGTTTATTTTGTAGCATTTACAATAAAACTGTTGTACTCCGTGGCGTATGATTTACGTGGAAAATTACTTATGATCATACGCCATCATATAGTATTTATATTATGTCAAACAAAAGAGCCTAAAACGTGATAAACGATACTTACTAACTTCAAATCAATATTAAATTATTATGGCATGTAACTGGACAAAACGAATGATGCAGAACTTCTTCTTTTTGGGCCTTCTATCACGTCCAGTTCTCAGAATTGATTCCCAAAATTATGTGTTGAACTGTATTCGATAACTTTTGATCTGACCCAATAACATATAACAATTTCAGGATCTGTCAAAATTTATTAGATCCATTTGGATCGTGACTTTTCAACACAAAGATCTGGTTAAAAATATAGTTTTAACTTAATTTGCTTCTTTTAGCAAAATACTACGAGCATATTAACAATATAATCTCAAAGCAATAAATCTGAATTTCACACACACCACCATTAATATGTTATATAAATTTTATCTTTTGGTTATTAATCTCAAATTCCATTCACAAGTTCAAGATCATTTTTTTTGTATACAATTTTCATTCTTACTTTTCTAAACTTAACAAACGAAACACTAAAGCTGGCGTCACAGTTTATTGACCTCATCTACGCTACGCAGAGCACTTATGGTTATTTAACATTTATGATCTGAGCAACCAACCGTCCAACCGTTCAACAGTTAAATACTCGTCACACCATCAACTTAGTGCCCCATAATAAGTTGAACCAACCAAAGCGGTAAAAAGTGTAAAAATAAAATGAAAATATAGAAAATACTTCTGCTGCTTATTGGATTTATTTTTTGAGCTTTGTCATCATTTCAGTATTGACCTCATTGGTTAGACAATGGTTATCTAATTTTAAATTATATTTCTGGTCCGAGCTGAGTTTTATATTTTTTTCGATAGTTTCCAGCGACATTGACAAGTATTATTTGCACATTTAAATTATCTTGTATAATTATGATAAGCGTAGTTGTAAATTTGCAGTAAACTTTGCCGCCACTGTGTGTCGGGAACATCAGAATTAGTGATGTTTGTTTGCAGTAATTGAAAGAGTTGGTTATAGTAGGCATTTTCGTCAGTGATCAGCCTTTTACCCATCGCATACAAGGCCCTGTCTTGTGTGTTATGTGAATGACTAAAACCCATCCTAGCGAAACCGAAAGGACCTTATCAATTTGGCTTTAGACCTGATAAACCTGACCAAACTATTCATACTACGAAAACTCCTGGAAAGACCAAAGAAATTCTGATCTGTTTATCGAAAAGAAGCAGCATTCGACAGTCCGATACGACAAAAATCAATAGGTGTTATTGGTGAGTTTGCTGTCCCTGCGAAAATGACACGATGACACTGACGGACACGAAGTCGACAGTGCAAGTATACTAAAACTGACAGAAACTTTTTCTACCAAGCGGGGCTTTAGACAAGGCAATAGACTGTTATGTGATCTTTTTAACGTCATAATGGAGATGATCATGTGAAAGGCTGCAGTAAACACAACTCGTAGCATATGTCCCATGCTGCTCGACGTAGTCAAGCGCGTTCAAAAAGACCGAATTCGTTATCTTAGACACTTAAGAATGAATAAAAATGCTCCAGCTCAAAAAGTCTTCGGCAATAAAATCGTTGGGCGGCGCATGAGGCAAGGTGATAGAGTTGTTATCTTAACTTGAAGTGACGAACCGAAGCGCTTGGAATATATTTTTTTTGTTAAATTTCTGTTGTTACTGCCAAGTATGAAGTTTACTATTAGAACAATTTTTAAGACTTTCTCTTACCATATTTCGATAAAGTCTAAACTCAGCACAATAGTGTAAATTGATTGTCTTACTAACTTTTTCACGATGTAAATCTTTGGTAGTTTACGTTTTTTAAAATATGGGTATTTCCTAGCGCAACATATTAAAAAATTTAGATTTTAGACAGTACTATAATGTTCTTTTAATGAACATACTTAAAAATTTGTTATCAAAATTATGACTAACACAAAGTGAGTTACGGACACACACAATTTTCCACAGCAACTTGGTGTCTACGAAAATTAATGAAGTTTAGTGAAATTTCTTATTTGATCAGTATATTCTTTTTTGTAAAATAAAGAAGACATGTTGGGGTTTTATAAACAACTTACTTCACATTTAAAATACTTTTTGGCACGCGGATAAATATGAACCGATTTAAAGTTTCTCAGCGGATTTGGAAAGAAGAGACCTTTCAACGATATGTATAGTTTGTTTTTTTAAAGTTCAACAAATTCATTATATGATTACAAAAACAAAAAGTTAAAAATATTGCATTTTTTTATTATAAAATCGTCCGTCCTTCCGCTGGAAATACCCAAATATCAAATTGGTGTAATTAGTGAAATCAATAACCAAAGTTTGTAATATTATGAAAATGTGTACAAACAGGGTAGGCAAGAGAGTGCGAGGGAATCAATTTACGCTCTTGAACTGAGTTGAAAGCTTATCGTAATGCATTCAAGAGCAAAATAAAGTGTATTTGTGTTCTTCATGTGAGATTTAAGTATGATATACATGAATCAGTATCATCGTTATTGGGAGAATGGTGCGTATACGTTACGTTAGAGAATTGTGTGTATACCTCATACGTAATGCAATATTTTAATTTTTTTCAATATATATGATGAATTTCATATCAAAACCGATATTCATTGAACCCGACCCTCTCAGATTTTAATGAAATTTTGCATACAGCTAGATTTTACCTATAGAAACACAACCTCATTCTTAGAAATTTGCATTTTTGAAAATATGTGGGCGTGGCAAGGTATCGAAATATTTGAAAAATTACGGTAGTAGGTACTTTTAAGCTGCAGTTTCTATAGAATGACTCAACCGAATTAAGAAATCTTGGTGTTATTAGAAAGGTATGTAAGTCGGCTTTCGAAAACATACACTGTAAAAAATTTATATTACAGTGAAAAAAATTTGGTGACAAAAATAAAAGTTTAAACTTGGAAAACACTTCGAAGATCAAGTCTTTTTTTTGCAAAAAAAATATTTTTAGATAGGTATATTTAATATATACAACATATCCAAAAACTAAAATGGGGTGTTTCTTATTTTTTTTATTTAAATTTTTAAGTAAATGCATCTCTTGTTAACTTCCTTATATTTTGATATATTTGTGTGACAAAAATGAATAAAGTAGCTAAACTTTGGAAGTTATACAGATTTTTTTGGTAATTTTAATAGATCAGAACAAGAATCGTATTATACATTTTTCAGACACCCCCAAAAATATGGACTTAACCTTTGATAAATTTTGCGCAAGAAATACTGTTGACTTTCGGAATATTAGCTAACATTTACTGAAGTTTCATCTAAAGGTATAAAAGAATTGAAACTTTGAGTTCCTGTAATAGTATTAGCATTTTTATACCTTGAAAATAGCTCTTCTTTTGTTTTGTTGTAGTCGTCAGCGTCTGCATAAGAAACTTCTATGGAGGTCTTACAAGTTTGTGAAGCCCAATGGTAAAGGTCTTTCGTCGTTTGAAGAAGTCACTTTAGACCCTAGGTTTCTTTGAACCATGAGTTAATATTTCCCCAAAACTACTTACGGTATTGCAAATGGGCTACATGTCCCCGCCCCTTCTGGTACCTCCCATACAAATACATCATTCCGCCCACTTTAGAAATCGAGTAATAATATCAATACACCCAACGCTGTCGTGCCCAAATTCTGTACTTAGTAAAGCTATAGCAGGATACAGTTTTGGAGAAACATATTGAAAGGCTAGACACACCCCTTCTTGTACCTCCCTCACAAATTTACCACTCCGCCCACTTTAGAAATCGAGTCATAATATCAATATAATAGAAAATTTTATGTTTTATTGAGAGTGAGGGTAGATGTAAGTCGGGTTGCCC
The DNA here is from genome assembly GCA_964034835.1 of Muscina levida. NCBI lineage: Eukaryota > Metazoa > Arthropoda > Insecta > Diptera > Muscidae > Muscina > Muscina levida. Next base: position 63,474,654 of record OZ035880.1, on the reverse strand, counting down.
GACTGAAACTTTCTTACTGCTTTTTGTCAAGGAATTTGTAGAACACAAGAATATGCTGATGAGGTGCATTTACTTAAAATTTTTTAAAAAAAAATAAAATAAGAAAAACCCCATTTTAGTTTTTAGATATGATATATATATTAAATAGGCCTATCTAAAAATATTTTTTTTTGGAAAAAAAACTTGATCTTCGAACTGCTTTCCAAGTTTAAACTTTTAAATTTTCAGTGTAATATAAAATTTTTACAGTGTATGTTGCGAAAGCTAACTTATATATCTTTCTAATGGCACCAAGATCTTTCAAATCGGTTGAGTCATTCCATAGTAATCGCAGCTTAAAAGTACCAATAACCGTCATTTTTCAAATATTTCGGTACTTTGCCACGCCCACATATTTTCAAAAATGTAGTTTCTAAAAATGAGGTTGTGTTTCTGTAGGTAAAATATAGCTGTATGCAAAATTTCAGTAAAATCTGAGGTGGTCGGGTTTAAAATGTCCCTTTTCTATAGGTTTTGATATGAAATTCATTAAATATAAAATTATATGTTATGTTTTTCGGAAGCATGTTTTTTATATACATATTGTCCCCTTTATATAACAATTTTTTATTGCATATTTAGAATCGCCATTATTTCGTCTAAATATACTTCCACAAAGTGGGTCAAAACGTCATTGGAAAAAATAGTGTATAATTCCTTCTTCAAAAATTTTCATCAATAAGTGTGGGACCGGCCGTGGCATAGTGGCTAGAACACGCGACTACCATGCGGGAGATCGCAGGTTCAAACTGGCTCCAGTCATCTTAAAAAGAAAACAAATAAATAAAATTTTCTTTCATTGTCGGCTCCCCTCGAATGTTGTTGACAGCAACTTCGCAGTATTAAGCGTCGATTCAATCGTCGTGTCTAGTAAGAGCTTCTCAAACAGTGACGTTCGCATTCGTCGATAAACAAGTAGGTGCCGTTAGTTGTGAATCTAAAAATAGAAAGCGTGTTAATTCACAACAACGCGAGAAGCTATCCCATACCTCATTCATGGAGTGCAAAGGGAAATTAAGTTTATTTAAGTAAGTGTGTAAGCTCAAATGCGCTATTTTATTTGAAATTGTCTCACCAAAGTAATTACAAGAATAATGGTCTATACGCATCATACTCCATTTTAGTCTATAAAAATAAATACAATTTATCAAAACTTTTACTCGTAAAATAGCTAATAATAATATACACTATTTAATCTTATCTTGTGCAAAAAATATCTTATTTCTCGTGGCTCGCAGTTATTTTGTTTTAAATTACAAGGATGAAATAGACGCAATTTTTTATATGAGCCAGATGTAGCAGAGAAAAAGGAAAGAAAACGGATGAATTTCTACTTTTTTTGATTTATGCAATGTATGTATTAGTTAGTTATATTTATTGTTTGTAATAACCTAAATTGCAAACAAAATTAATATGTACCTATAAATTAAAAAAACTATCAACAAATAATCTGAGTTTGTTAAATGTTACAATTTGATATTTTTGTGATCCAATATTTCGGGAAAAAATAAAATAGTGTATCAGAAACATCATACGAATTCTTTAAAAAATAAAACAGCCTATATATCGTACTTGCGTTTTGAATGATATAATTATAGTCTTAAAAACTATGCATTTCGAAAAAGGAAAAAATGGAGAGTATACAATATATTATAGAGGCTATAATATTGAATAAAATTAATTTACAAACCCCTAAACTCGAGCTTGTTTTATTAATAATAAGATAAAATTAAAATTTGGAGAAAGGTCGAAGTAAAAACAACAAGTAATACATGCTATAGAGATTTTACATACGTACAATATTAACCACGACTTTTTTTTAATATTACCGCCATGCTAGCATATATCTGTGCTTGCTAGGGAAAACGACTTATGAGCTCTAAGATCATTAGGGCGTCATTATCTAAATACTTTTCAAAACTTCGTGTAGTTTACAAATTATAGCAATTTTTTTTATATTTTAACAATAACTAAATATTCAATAGAAAATGTGCACTAAAAAATATTTTCTTTATAAGAACTAATATCAATGATCGGCGAATTCGAACCTTTATCTTTAACTCTGGGATAGCACAACTTTGAAAATTCGAAATTGTATTATTTTTTGAGATTTTATACAATACTTACTTATTTACCTTTGAGATAAAAAGAGCATCTTGCATTCTTAGTAAGCATCTCACAATAAGTGGACATGATAAGAAGAATTGTCACAAATAAATGTAATTTATACTTGGCACTATGGTCCCAAATTCATTTTTTTCATCATTAAACTCGAAAACAATAGATACATGCTAGGGAAAAACTGATTGCAGAAATAAAATACAGACACCCGATTTAACTTAAAAATGGCTCAAAATCTATACTATACATAATTTTTTCCTAAAAATTGTGAAGATAAAAGTGCCAAAATTGAAGGTGGCATATGGCCGAGTGCATCATCAACACAATAAATTGTGTAAATCTCCATCGGTTGCCAAAAGTAATATTATTCAAATCTGATGTGAGGTCGATTGTGACCGCAATATCCACGCCTCTTATTTCTTTAATAAACAATGAATTACACAGTGCAACACACTTTTTCGGGGGTGAACCAAACCAATATCAAACGATAGCATTTGACCTTAGTAACAAATCCCTAAACTCCATTTTGCTCCACTACGTCACAATTTTTTTTTACAGTGGTTTAAAATTTGATTTTTTTGGTCAAAAGTCGAATCAAAGAATATGAAAAATCATCTGCAAAAATACGTTTGGGGTATTTCATGTGTTCGGAGACCTATATTAAAACAATCAGGGGAATATTTTCTCGGAACATTTTAATCCTCTAGCTCCCACCCGAATGGGACATTTTTGGCCCAATTTTGAAAAACTGTATTAAAGTCAACTTTGGACGGAGGTCAAGGCTTAGAATCTTCGATAGAAATATTCTCCGGAAAATTCCACTAAGAGTCACCGAAGACAAATAACCTCTACGAGTCAAAGGTTCCAATATAAAATCAAAATGAAATGTTACTGAAATGTTAAAAAGTCTATTTTTGAGCAAACAGTGCAACGCACTTTTTCGGGAGTGAACTAAACCAATATCAAACGATAGCATTTGACCTGAGGAATAAAACCCTAATCTCCATTTTGCTCCACTACGTCACAATTTTTGTATACAGTGGGTTAAAGTTGGATTTTTTTAGACAAAGGTCAAATAAAAGAAAATGAAAAATCATGTGTAAAAATAGATTTGGGATAGTTCATGTCTTTGGAGACCTACATTAAAATTTTCCGGGGAATATTTCCTCAAAACATTTTAACCCTCTATCTGCCACCCATTTTGAACATTTTGAGAAATTTGACTTTTAAGCTGTTTTTCAAAATTCATCCTAAGGGTAGGAGCTGGAGGGTTCAAATGTTCTGATGAAATGTTCCTCTGAAAATTTTAATGTATGTCTCCGCAGACAAACATATTTTTAAACATTATTTTTCATTTTCTTTTATTTGACTTTTGTCTAAAAAAAATCCAACTTTAACCCACTGTATCCAAAAATTGTGACGTAGTGGAGCAAAATGGAGTTTAGGGTTTTGTTACTCAGGTCAAATGCTATCGTTTGATATTGGTTTAGTTCACTCCCGAAAAAGTGCGTTGCACTGTTTGCTCAAAAATAGACTTTTTAACATTTCAGTAACATTTCATTTTGATTTTATATAGGAACGTTTGACTCGTAGAGGTTATTTGTCTTCGGTGACTCTTAGTGAAATTTTCCGGAGAATATTTCTATCGAAGATTCTAATCCTTGACCTCCGTCCAAAGTTGAGTTTTAAACAGTTTTTCAAAATTGGGCCAAAAATGTCCCATTCGGAAGGGAGCTAGAGGGTTAAAATGTTCCGAGAAAATATTCCCCTGATTGGTTTAATATAGGTCTCCGAAGACATGAAATACCCCAAACGTACTTTTAAAGATGATTTTTTACATTAATTGATTCAACTTTTGACCAAAAAAATCAAACTTCAAACCACTGTAAAAAAAATTTGTGACGTAGTGGGGCAAAATGGAGCTTAGGGTTTTGTTACTTATGTCAAATGCTATCGTTTGATATTGGTTTGGTTCACCCCCGAGGCAATGACCATCAAATTGTGTCATAGTGTTATTTGACAATAAAATACTTTCAAACATACAGTAAGGTGGGTCGCTCTTTATACAAAAAAAAAAACAAGTTGTGGCGGTCACCCCCTAGAATGAAAGATAATTTAAAAACGAATTAAAAAAAAAGAAATTTTATTTTTTATTGCCACGCCCCTTGACCCCGCGCCTTAGTTTTTTAGTTTTATTGTATCGTATTAATGTACTTAGAATGACAAGAGCTACATTTTCTTCTTTGATCATTTTTGTCTCCTACGTCTTATTCTAGAAGTTACTTCCGGAATCTCGGTTTTTACCTCCCTAAGTTAGAATTTTTTCGTAACGATAAAAACGTATTTAAATTCCATGAAATTTCCTCTTTTACCGTATATATTTTTATTCATAAAGAAAAATTACAGAGGTTTATTTGAAGTAACAAAAGTGAGTTGGATGACAAAACGATGATTACTTTAGATTTATTTACACCAGTCTTTTTCAAAATCAAATCAATTGAAATGAATTGCAATTAATTTTTGTTAAATTAATTTTAATTGATTCAAATTTTATTTAATTTTTTTTGGTATAAATACTTAGTTAGATATTAACTTAATGAATTGAAATAAAATTATTTAAGTTTTATATTACAAAAAATGTATCGTTTAAAATTCTTAAATAACTAATTAACATAATTTAAGGTACGACAGGGTTAATTTCTTAATAAATTATTTTACCCTAACCTGAAGTCGCTGGGCAACATATGTTTTTGGATAACCATACAAATTGACCCTGTCAAAATGCTGGTACTAAGTTCCTTCACACGAATCTAGTTGAACAACATCGATTAGTTTCCTGGGAAATGTGTCACAATATTTTCAAATTTTGTTTTCAATAATTCAAATATTTTCTTTGCTTATCTTTACATTTCATTGTGAACTAAATGGCATGCTCATTATTTCGTATGAAAATTTAAATAACGCTGGGAACATTTTCAACTTTTCGTGCGAACAACTTAGTACCGCTTCTTCAACATTTTTCCACATTTATTTCGATGCATAATAATTTGTATGGGTTTTGACAACTTTTTCGTTCGAAATACTGAACTCAGTACCAGACTTAATGTAGAACAATAAAATTTGATTATTTGTGTTTAGTCAAAAAGTTAATTCAATATTATAAAAGATATTTTTTTTTAATTCATTTTTGTCTATCGTGCAGAGCACTGTGCGACCAATAAGATTATAAAGAAACTTTCTAGTTCTAAATATATATCCAACATTTCAATGCCAACATTTCAATGCCATGAATTTAGAATTATAGGGCATGTTTTCGAGTTTCTCGTATAGAATAACTACATAAATTTCCAAACCCAAAAAATAAAACAGATTTTATTTTTTCTTGCATTAAAGTAACATTGTGCACAGAGAAATTATTTGTAGGTACTTTCAACTGCACAAACACAAAATTTAATTTTCTAACTAACTTTTTCTTTTTGTCTTGGTAATATAAAATTTGTAATTTTTGCCCATTCTTGGCTTACTATCAGTATATACATGAGCTCTATGTTGTTTTATATGTACCAGGATGTACCAAAAAAAAAAACAAAACCACGATTCTTTATCAAAGTGAAAGTTTTCCACTCCACCACAACATCTGTAAAATTGACCTGAGTTTAAGTTTCAATTCAAGTTAACCCGTTTAACTAACAATTTACTACTAACAATTAAATCATTCCAACTTCTAATTTATGTGGGAGCTGCCACCGCATATATTAAGCGCTTTGCCAAGACCCAATTCTGACAATATACCAATTATATTGTAGAGTGATTCATAGAAACTGTTAACTTCAGTTATAACTGGTATATCTGGTGTTAAGTTTATCCATAATTTATACAACAAAGACCATTAAACATTCGCGAATTTGCCTATTATCACATTGGCTTCTTTGCCAAGGCACAGAGTAGCAAAACAACAAATTGCGGCCATTCGACCGTGCGTAGAAACTTTTTGCGAAACTCTGCGGGTCAATGACATTTTCATAGGCAAAACTAACATACAATTAGTTTAAAAAATAAAGGGATAAACTTTTTTTAACTCATTCGCGAATATCTTTACGCTTGAAATACAAGTTAACATTGGCGTTTGTTACTTCTGAGAGCAATGGAGATTACCAGTGAATTTTGTGTGTATATTTTGGCAAGAAGGCGTGGCAAAGTGAGCTAATTTAGCAAATCTTAAAAGTTATAGAAGTAGAGCGTACATCATTACTGCTCTTTTAACTTTCTTATTTATTTTATTGATTAACTCATGTTTTTTGCCTAATAATTTTTTTTATATGGGTAATAACGAAAAGTCAAATTGGTCCAATTATAAAATTACTATATTTGTGTTCTTTACGTATTTTTAGGTACTAAATTGTATGCGACCTTTAATTTATCTATTAGGATATCATTATATTGGTACATGCTATGTGGGGTCATGTACTTTCGGTCTTATTTAAAGAGCTTTTAATTAACTTTTACCGATATTTAAGAAGTTTATGAATACTAAAAAGTAATATTATAACCGAAATGTTAATAAACCATTATATTTATAAATAAAATAATTAAACCAATAATTTTTTTATTGATCTTACCGAGATTTGAACAAATATAATCCGTTTGTAGCCGGATATGCTATGGAAGGTTCAAAAAATAACACAATGTTACAAAATTTCAAAAGTGTCTGTATCCGGGATATATAACAATTGATTTTAATGTAAAATTTAACGCTGAATTTAAATCTGCTCTGAGATATGTGAAAAGTAGAACGATTTTTGAGATATCGTGAAATTTTCATTTTTAGTCGTTTGAAAAAAAGGTAGGTATACTAAAATGTTATTTTCTCCGATTTTGATGACCAAGGGTGTCTGCAAGACATCCTCAAGGATAGGTGCACGACCATAGTAAATCGTTGATGACATGTAGGGGACCGTCCATACAAATCGTCGACGAAATTTTCATACAAGTGTCCGCTTTGTCATGCACGATCTGATGAGCGACAATGTCGGTCAAATTGTCGTTGATGCCTTAACAAGAGACATGTCGCCCACAAAATTATGCACGACATAATGACCGACAATGTCGGTCAAATTGTCGTTACCAGTGCTTAATAATTTAAAATGACAAATTGAAGTAGTTTTATTGAAAACGTGCGATACATGAATCGTTACGCACTGCTGTTTCCAACAAACTGAAAATTGTTTACTTCTAATTTCCTCTCTTCAATTCTATATCGTTATTGTTCCGTGACATTGAACTTTTTTGTTTGATGCACGACTATATTAGTATTTTGTCGGTCAGCTTGTCGTCAACCGAGTGTTCTGACGACAAGTACATACATTTTTCACATTTTGTCTTGAGGACAGCATTGACGACAAAGTCGTGTATGACGATACTCCCTACTGGGATATAATTCTGTCATATAATCGTCTAAAACCGGAACAATTTTTACGGAAAGACGGAAAAAACTTAACGAAAAGCATCGAAAACTTGAAAAATAGCATAACTTCGCTATTTATGATTGGATTTTAAACAACTGTAATTTTTTTTAAGAAATAATTTTAATATCTTCTATTTTCTTCCAAGTTTGTAAACATCGGTGAACTAAAACCTGAGAAAATGGCATTTTAGTATACAAAACATGAAAAATAATAAACCGTTCTACTTTCTACATATTTCTGAGCAGATTTTAATTCAGCGTGAAATTTTTCATAAGGATCAACTATTTGGAAGCCGAGATCAAAAATGTGTTGCATTGTGTAATCAATCGCAGAAAATATTATTTTTTTTTAAATTTAATTGTGCCGTTAGTTGTGAATCTAAAAATAGAAAGCGTGTTAATTTACAACAACGCGAGAAGCTATCCCATACCTCATTCATGAAGCCATCTGATAACATAGGAGGCTGAAATTTGTCATTCTTAAAGTACTTTATCTGCGAAAGATCGTAACGAAGCCAGATTTTTAATTTTCGGTCTATAGGACCGGCTTTTCAACTAGTATAACTAAAAAGATCCCATTAAATAGATGTTTTTATAATATGGGGAACTTTGTGCCCCATTAGGCACGATTAGGCACCGTCGGATTGAGCTGAAAAATTAGGACATGATTTCTTACACCAAACCTCACATTTTAAGCAGCGCAAACAATCAAATTTAAAAAAAAAACAAAAAAAATTCCGACTAGTCTATTAGATTTTATATGGAAATGTAGGAATATTTTTAATCTAAGTCAACTTTTTTCCACAAATTTTGTGAAAAATTTCAAAATAAATGGTTTGCGTTAAATATGGTTTACACGCTATCTACCCATATCTACTCATATCCCCTCAGCAGCAAGAGCGAGATAGCCTAATTAGAAAACATGTAGGAGTAAGCAAAGACAAACACTACAAAATTATAGCAAAGTAATATTGAATTATAGGAAGGTGGATAGGAAATCAAAATGTACTGATTTGACAGCAGATAGGGGATATGGGTGGATAGCGTGTAAATCAGCCTTTATACATTTTAGAAGAAGTGAAAAAAAAACGCAGTAGCCGATTATGTTGAATGGTAATAAATAATATTCTACCAAATTGTATTTTCCGAAACGTTTTACCAATCTACATACATATATGGAGCAATATATGCATTAAATTGGATAATAAACATGAGGGTGTATTAATGTAAAGTGAATCTTGCATCTCAAGCTGACTCACAACCTTCCTAGTGGTGGCACCTAAGCAACGTTGTTCGTGATATTTTTTTATCATGAATAGCGGCAGATAGTGATCGAATTTGTAGAGGGCGAGAGACTCGGACATCTTGTCTCGCGATTCAATTTTGTAAATGCATTTTACCGGCGCCTAGAGGGAACATACGACCGCTGCATTGGCAACGGCATTAAAATTGTTCTGGAAGAATTTAATGCAAAAACAGGAAGAGAAGATGTTCTTGGTACATCGATTGGTAAATTCAGCCTGCATACCGACACGTCAGACAATGGGTTTAGGCAGGTTAGCTTCGCAGCGGGAAGGAACATGGTAGGGAGTGTAACCAGATTCCAGCACAAGATATCCAGATATCCACAAGGCAACTTGGCATTCCTTCGATCAAAACACCAAAAATTAAATTGATCATGTGATAAATTATGACAGCCATGCATATAGTGTCATGGACGTGCGTGTGATCCGTGGTGCTAGTATTGGCTCGGATCATATTCTGGTTGCAGCAAAGGTGCGTACAAGATTGAGCAGAGCGAAAAACGCACGTTACCAAACACAAAGAAAGCTGGATATCGCAAAACTGCAAACACCAGAGGTAGCCACTGCCTACTCCAACCAGCTCTCCCAACTTCTACGACACAACTTCTACGCTCAGACGAATCCTGATACGATGAAGAATGTCGCATAGCGTCTAAGGAACAAGATGCTGTTTATAGTGCAACGCTACAGCCAATTGTAACCAAGGCTGTTAGGGAACGACACAAGGAAACAGTAAAACTGGCAAAAAAGCTATTTAAGAGAAAAAAACCTAAAACGGAACGGGAGAACGAGGCTCCTGTAAGGACAAGGATGGAAATCTGTTTACAGATACGCAGAGTTTGCTGCACATAAGGAGAGAACACTTTAAGCAACTGCTGGTTCAGAAGGCAGTGCACGTGAAGGTATCACGCCAATTGTCGAAGATGACTTAGATTGCCCTCCACCAAGTCAAGCCGAGCTAAGAAGAACAATATCGCGGCTGAAAAATAATAAAACAGCCGGTGCCGACGGCCTTCCTACAGTGCTCTTAAAGTCCGGTGGCGAGACCCTATTGTGTGCTCCAACTACCGCGGGATCAGCTTTTTACCCATCGCATATAAGGTCCTGTTGAGTGTCGTATGTGAAAGACTAAAGCCAGTATTCTCCAATCTGATCGAGCTATATTAGTGTGGCTTTAGACCTGGTAAATCAACAACTGACCAGTTATTCACACTTCGGCAAATCAAGAAAAAGACCCAAGAAAAAAACAGATCGACACGTGTCATTTTTTCGTCGACTATAAAAACTGCCTTCGACAACGTGTGACCTCTTCAACAAAGTGAAGGAGATGATAATGAGGAAAGCTGCAGTAAACACGAGTGGCACGATATTCAACAACAACCACATGCTACTCGAGTACGATGATGACGTAGACATCATCAGTCGAAAACTGCGGGATGTGACAAAACGAAGTTATTAGTTTCAACGAACAAAGAATCTACTCGTTTGGTAAACTGCGTGAACGCCGACATCTATAATTTCGAGGTGGTAGATAATGTTGAATTCTGCTTTCTAATAAATGCTAATACGGACTTAGAGCTCTGTCTCTCTTGACGAACAAAAATCCAGCTATACCAGATACTAGTTCTACCTGTCTTAATGTATGGCTCAGAATCCTGGGTTATGACACAAGCGGATGAATCGGTTCTGGCAGTATTCGAGAGAAAAATACTCCGTAAACGGAAAGTATCGACGTCGTATGAATCATGAGCATTACGAGTTGAACACTGACTTTAACGTGGTCAGGCGCATTAAGGTGCAGCGGTTGCGTTGGCTATGTCATGTTGTACGCATCGACGAAAATGCTTTAGCTCAAAAAGTCTTCGATGGACGGCGCAGAAGAGGGCGACTCACACTCCATTGGAAAGACCAAAGACCTTGCAGAACTCGGTATGATTAACTGGAGAATATATATATATACATATGTATATATATTATATATTGGACCGGGTCACGAAATAAATTTTCCAAAGTCGAGGGCAAATATTAAAGACCACCTCATGACAACTTAAAAAAAAAGTTTTTTGTTTGTGGCTCAATCGTAACATACAAGAGATGGGTGTATAGGTCTCGACGAGTACTATAGATGTCGCTGACATACGACATCATCTTATAATGATGGCCTCATTTAGAGCGGTTTCTACCCCTAAAATTTAAAAATATTTTTTCCTAGGATTAAAGCCCTTTAAAAGCAATGAACATTTTGCTTTGAAAGTATACAGTTTTGAGCCACAAACAAATAAGCAGTGATAAAAAAACGATTTTGGCTGTTTTTCCGGGGGGTGGGAGAAGAAGAAAAAATTTTTTTAAGTTGTCACGAGGTGATCTTTAATATATGCTCTCGACTTTGGAGAAAAAAAAATTTGTATGGGGATCGACCAGGTCTAATATATATATAAGTAAGTTAGTAAGAACACCGTGGCGTACCCCGTTTTAAAAGATTAGGTCAAAATTAGGAGATATTCCATTTTTAAGTTTATTTTGTCTCGCAAGCTTTTTTTATGGAAAAAGAATTAAATAATCTTGTGACTGAAAATTCTTTCCTCTGTAGGCTTACTTTTTACGTTTTGTTGCCAATGTTATGAAATGGTTGAAAAACATGGAAGCCACTTGAAACTGATTTAATACGGCTTGATTCTGATCTTAAGAAGACATCAACTTTTGAGAAGCCGAGTCTGGTAAATGCTTCCAAAAAGCTTCCAAAAATCATTTTTGTTAATCTAAAAAAAATGAGGAAGAAGGGATCAGATTCCGAACTATTTAAATCGACACATACAGTCAAATTCTATCCGAATTAATATAAAACTTTCTCGTATGTATTCTTCCATATAACTAGTTCATCATAAAATTGAAAATTGCTAACCACAATCCTAAATATGGAAACGAATACTAGAATCCATTCATATAAATGTAAAGATGACAAAGAATTATGAAAAATTATGATAATGGAATATTTAATACATTTGTGTGTACTTGACTAATTAACCTGTATAAGTTAATAGAACCTATTGTCTACGAAAAATAATAATAACACTAAAATTCTTTCAGTTTCAGCGAACACCCTCCCCTTTCAACTCAGGGGATAATGGTAAGTTTAAGCATTATTTTGATTTTTGAAATTGTTATAACTAAGGTTCGATTTATTATAGAGGTTATCAAAATATTCACTGAAACAAAAATTACTATGAATTGGTTTAAGTTTCTAGTAAATTAATCACATGTTAAGAACTATCAAGGGACTATCATGCGGGAAACCTGGTTTCCACCCCTTTCACAGCCATCTGCATTTCTGTAATCTGCGGCCTCTCGACGTTGCTGTCTACAACTTTTGAATAGTAGAGTTTATCGTTATTTGTAGTGAAAGTGATTTTTGCTTTAAATATGAAAATGCTTTTGACCTCATATTGGGCTTATATTAGTAAATCGAAAAAATTCCTCAAAGTTGTTAAACAGTTTCCACTATTGAGCTTAAACAAATACATATATGGCAAAATGTATCTAATATCTTTAAAAACAAAGCCATCATCAGTATTTTGAAATATTTTGTTGCTCTCCTTGACTTCTCCCTCTTTTGGCTACGGATAATACTCCTTCTCTATAATGTTATAATTACATAAAAATCAATATGTACGAAACATAAAAAACAACGTTTTTCTACTACGGTTAATTTTTTTTGCTTTAGGTATAAGCTCAAAATATTTCTGTTGGCATTTGTTTGTGTTAACACAATTAAATTTAATACAAATTTAATTGCTTTCTTTGTTGCTGTAGCATTTCTCTTTCTACCACTTGAACACTTGTCATCACATCCCCTAAGGGATAAGTTTAATCTTCGAGTGGTGTGTACTTCATCAAGTACAGAGTACTGTCGAAAATCAGAAAGTAATCAATTTGATTACCTTTCAATAAAAAATTGCCAAAAACCAATGTATATAGTTAAGGTAAGAAAACGTCATTCCATTGAACTGTAATCGAATTTCTTTTCGTTATCACACTCAATATTGAATTTGTTAAATTCAATACGTTAGCCCTCTCCCCATTCAGCTTCACATTCACGTCACATTTCTTGTATCGTTTTCACTTTTTGCCCTTTACTTTATCATCACTTTCGTCGTTTATTTATTTGTTCTTCGACGAGACATTGTTGCTGCTAAAATTCCATTCCATTCCATTCGAATTAAACTTTTTTCTTTCTTTTTTTTGCATTTTTATTTGCAAACGAGTTAAAAGCGATTAAAACAACTGAATATGATGAGTGGATGTTATTTTTAACGCATTCCCCATCACCGTTCACACTTGGACTTTTCATTCGAATTCAAATTCGTTCTGTAATGAGCACGCTGCTGAGCGAGCGTTACGCTTGCTCATGGAGGGGCGGTTGTCATTCATTGAAATGCTCACAAGAGTCCATAGATTCATGTGTGGGGTATTTATTGTATGTACGTATTATTCATGTACGTATTTGTGTTTCGTCCCATTGAATGGGAAAACGAAGTGCCCGGAATTGTAAATGGGATAATCAAAATGAATTAAGATGACGTTAACATGTTCCAAATTGTATTAAAACTGCAACAGTAGAAACGGCAGCAGTGTGACAATGAGATAACAGCGACATCGTTAATCCAATAATGTTGATGCAACATTGTAGAGTTGCCAACAGTGTGGCCAGACGACAAAAAAATAATCAATCTTGGAATTTCAATAACTGTTGATGTTGATGTATTTAATACTATAAGTTTAAAATAAAAAAAAAATTACAATTATAATATTTTTGTGTCATTTAAACAATAAGGTCTCCAACTGATCGCCTAGAGCAGTCAAATATATTACATAATAATAAGCATTAATCGTTTTATTTCCCGATATGTTTTATGTTTTATGTTTTGGTTTTAGAGTTCAAAAATAATTTTTTGTCCGCTTTACCGCCAACGCCAATTTTACAACAGTAGCTGTTTAGATTTAACTTCAATATTGTCTTTTCTTTCCTTTGTCAAGTTGATTGTCAGTTTTGCATATGTAGACATATGCAGTTGAAATCCGTTATGATGATTATTATGGTTTCCGAATGTTTCCTATCGGCACACCCCAAGATGGAAGTCCGCTCCGTTATGGAATGTGGAGATAGCACGCCAAAGATAGGAAGGTTGCCTGAACTGGCTACTAAAAAAACAAAGCTGTATTGGTATGTCATCAAGGAAATCAATTATGTCCACTAGTTGTACAAATCTTCGTGTTTCTTGCAATTAAATATTAAGTGATCGGATGATTCTTCTTCATTACATGTGTCACATAGAGAAGAAGGACATAATTTGAATCTAGCTAAAGTTTGATTACAGAAAGAGTAGTTACAAAGTATTCTATTATGCGTTTTAATATGATTAGATCTAAAATTGAGATTGTGAAAAATTTTGTAATATTGAGCATCACTACCTTGTGATATATCCTCGTATTCAGTAGACCATTCAGCCCAAGCTCTCCTCTCGATTTCACAAAAAGCATCTTTTAAAGGTAATTTCAAATCCAGGACAGAACCAATCTCCCTTGCCCATCGAGCTGCTTCATCCGCTGTTTCATTTCATTTAATTTTATATGTCCAGGAACAAAATGAATATCCATTACACCAGGGATATCCATCGAGGTCTGTGTTATTTGATCCACCAGATAGTTCCGAATTGCAAAAATACTATTTAGACTGTCAGTGAGTATTGCCAATATTACCATATTCCAGAGCCTTTAGAATAGCCAAAAGTTCCGCAGATAACGATGATAGTTTGACATCTGTATAATAGGCAAACACCAGACCAGCGTCCCCATGTACAAAAGCGGCTCCAGTGATATCTTCCTTAACTGAACCATCCGAATGGAAAATTTCAAAATTGGCTTTTTTATGTGTGTCAATTTTACGGTGATAAAAAGTTTCTACCATCTCACGGCTTGCATCTGCCTTTTTAGTTACAACATTTTCAAAAAAGGATTCATGTAACATAATGTTATGTTGCTGGACTGAAGTGATCCATTCGCTGCCCATATTGCATAGGATATCTCGATGTTTATTAAAGACCGTTGAGTAACTGATCCAGTGGAAAATATGATCACCCAGAAGATCTCGCGCTGGCAAATTGAAGGCCATAATCTTTGCCAATTCTCTTCCAGTGGTAATTTCAGCTCGAAATTTAAAAGGCAGTTCAGCTGCCAAATTGTACAAAGCAGGGATAGGTGTGAACCTCATAACTCCAACAGCCTTCCGCAAAAAGGAGTTAGCACAAACCTTAAGAGTATTTACCGCCACCTTCGCCGCATACGCTAGACCAGCCGCTCCATATTCCAACTTAGATCTCGCAAACATAGATCTGTAAAAAAGCAACGCTTTAGTTGGGTGTAGGCCAAAGTTACAGCCACTAGTAATCCTTAGGAAGTTGCATGATTGTATTACTTTAATAGTGGAAGATTTAACCTGCTTCACCATAGAGAAAGAGGACGATATTACAAAACCATGATACTTCATCTCTCTAACTTGCTTTAATTGAATGCCATCGATAGAAATATTTAATTCATGCTTCGTTTGATTGAAATAAATTAAGATAGTTTTTTCCATATTAAAGCTGAGTTTGATTTTGTGACATTTGTTCCGAAATTCCTTAATCTTGTTGGTAAGCTTGATTTTAGCCTCTTCGCGACTCCTATCGTGGACAAATAGGAACAAATCATCCGCTAATTGAAAGAGGACACTATACTCCGAGTTTACACCATGTAAGTCTATAGTGTATATCTGCGACCATCGAGTTTATCAATTAAAATTTTCAAATTTGTATTATCGTACGCCTTTTCAACGTCAGTACAAATGCTCATGACATGATTACCCGCTGTTTTGAGAGTATTCACATAAAGCATTACATCATTTATACAGAGTGTAGAAGATCGACGAGGTCTACAGGACCTCGGTAATTTTCCTTCCAATTCGGTGTTATTTAGTATCGTGTTTTTAATCATTCCCTCAAGAATCTTGAGAGGCGCACATAATAGTGCCATCGGTCTGTAATTTTCAATATTTGACACATCTTTTCCCTTTTTTTTGGAATGGGTTTAATCCTGGGACCGGCAGTGGCATAGTGGTTAGAACACGCGACTACCATGCGGGAGATCACAGGTTCAACTCCTGGCTCCAGTCATCTTAAAAAAAAATTTCTTTCATTGTTGGCTCCCCTCGAATGTTGTCGACAGCAACTTCGCAGTATTAGTGTCGAGTCAATCGGCGTGTCTAGTAAGAGCTTCTCAAACAGTGACGATTGCATTCGTCGATAAACAAGTAGATGCCGTTAGTTGTGAATCTAAAATTAGAAAGCGTGTTAATTCACAACAACGCGAGAAGCTATCCCATACCTCATTCATGGGGTGCAAAGGGAAATTAAGTAAGTAAGTTAATCCTGATCCTTTTCCATTCCTCAGGTATTTCCCCTTTTTTCCACGCTTCTAGAATCAAATGAAACAAGCTTAATTTTGCACTAGCTGATAAAAAATTGATTGTTTTGTATGAAATATTAACAGGTCCTGCAGTCGACGTAGAACTTCTTGAGTCAAGGAAAACAGCAAAATTTTCAAATTTGAGAGTTGGTATAGCAATATCAATATCAGGAGGGTAAGAAGTCAGCTGGGTTGTAGCAGAAGTTATAAATTGCCTGATAGGTACATCTGGTTGATCTGTATTTGCACTGGATGGTTAAGATTGTAGATTTGAAACAGCTATCGACTAAACCGGATTTGCAGAAGACACCGAAGAGAGATTTTCTTGAGAAAAATTGTAAATAACCATTTTTGATGGCGTTGTAAAACGTTGGTTTGAAACATGTTGTGTTGTGGAGAGGGAGATTAAAGTTGTCATGAATGGAACATCCAATTGTGGCTGAAGATTCAAGACAGCAACCGAAGAGACGGACACAGCAGAAGACTCCGAGGAAAAATTTACTTGAGTAATATTTTGATCAGGCATGTTTGATGATAATAAAATTGGTTGATTTAAAATTTTTTCCCGATATTATGTGTAAACTTCAAAACAGAGATGAAACATCAGGTGAATATTTATCATACGCAGAATCGAGTGAATTAGATACTGACCACTAAGATGCCAAAGATGGAATGATTTTGCATAAAACAGTATCAGGAGAAAAGAGACTCCGGATCAGCATACATTCAATATTGAATTAACATTTGACTGCCAGAAAAATTTGTTCGCGATGGATCCCACACAATTTGTCAATCGCCTTTAAAAAGGGTCGTGTCGATTAGTCGAAAGAAATGCTCCAAAAATACGATCGCGGTGCTTCGAAACACGTCTATGACATCGTGACAGGTGATGAATCCTGGATTTGCGCGTATGACCCCCAAAAGTAAACAGCAGTCAACTGTATGGGTGTTTCAAGATAAGCCAAATCCAACAAAAGTTGTTCGCGCCCGAAACACTTCCAAGCAAATGGTCGCCTGTTTTTTCGGAAAAACTAGACATGTCACAACCGTACCACTAGAACAACGCAGAACAGTGAATTCTAAGTGGTACACAACCATATGTTTGCCAGTTGTCTTCCAAGAAATCAGTAAAACCAACCGCCGAAGACGGATCACTCTTTACCACGACAATGCGAGCTCTCACATAACTGCATTTTTGAGCACCCAAAACATCGATATGATGGGTCATCCGCCGTATAGTCCTGACTTGACACCGAATGACTTCCATTTATTCCCGTACGTAAAAACTGAGAGGTCAACGTTATTCGAGAACTGAAGAAGCGTTTGCTGCATTCAGAACGCATATTTTGGGGATACCTCTCTTAGAATGCAAAAGTGTTTCGCATGCAAATCGGTTCAACCGCATGCAAAAGTGTATAAATCTTCATGATGAATATTTTGAAAAACAATAAAGTGATTTTCGATGATTAATATTTGTTTTTGTTCCCTAATCCCGAAACATAAAATTCAACCTTCGTGTATTCCCATCTAAAAGCACAAAATCGACAGCAGGTTGCTTCATTGGGTCCATATATAGGTTGTGTTGTCATACCATTTTAATACCCCGCACCAATTATTCCTAGTCTAATAGGCAAAAAGTTTTCCATAAATGTCTTATGCTCAAACTTCTCATATCTTCACATATATTACGTCACCAAAAGCCTCTTAGCGTATTTTCCAACCGGCCACGGACCGGTTACTATAGCTATGATGTTCGATGGTGGCGGCCCTGGCCAGTGCGTCGGCTCTTTGGTTAACTTGCTATCTCTTCCCGAGATGCCGGCATTCTTGAACAATTATCGAGGTGGTGTACACTAGTGTGGGTCGGTCCCCATACAAAAAAAAAAGTTGTACGTTTAAAGATTATCTCAAGACAATTTTGGGACAATAATTTTTTTTTTAATCCGTGCACCCTATGTACGGCCCAAATAGGTTTTATTGCATAGAATGCGGTGGGGGGCACGCCCGCCGCATACGTCGTAGTCAGCCTTGCAACTATCACTCTATGACATTATTAAAAGACGAATGTGGTGGGGGGCACGCCCCCCGCCGCATACGACGTTGTCAATCTAGCAACTTTCACTCACTGGCATTATTAAAATGCCCCTTACTTTACCACTTCTACTACCCCTCCCACACGTATCTAGCCTTTTTATTATTTGAAAGGCTTGCCCCAAAAATGGGGCATTATTTCATTTATGAATTGGGGTGTTTTTTCATTTAGTTGGGGTCTTATTTCATTCTTGATATTGGGGCTTTGTTTCATAACGAAATAAAACCCCATTTTTGGGGCTTTATTTCATTTTGGATTTGGGGCCTTATTTCATAGAGCCTTTGGTGTCCTATCGAAATAAATAGTATACCGTTGTTCAAGTTTTGTCAATAGCTCTACTTTGTCCTTGGTCACTTTTGTCTCCGAAGTCAATTTTGACCATTGACTTCATCTACTTCGTTTCCTATATCCACATGATGCCCATTTCTCATAACGATCGTAAAGACCTCTAAAAATAATTAATATTTTGCTTTTAATTTATTTAATTTTATTCACAAACAAAAAAGTTATAGAGGTTTAAAAAGAAGTTAGTCACCCTACTTCACTTATAATTAAATTTTATGCTGTGTTCTTATTTACCTTCCTATCGAATCGAAACGTATACCGTACGTAGGGTGCTCGGATTAAAAAAAAATTATTTCCCCAAATTGTCTTGAGATAATCTTTAAACGTAGGGGGTGTCCGCCACAACTTTTTTTTTCGACCCACACTAGTGTACACCTTATCCAGGGATCTGATGGTCGCTAACTTTCAGCCAGCAAATAAATATTACAGCCCAATATCCTATGATACTAAATTTATTGCGCGGCTATTTTAATTGCCTTTATTTCGTCCTGAACCATGCTATCGTAATCTGTCCATGAAAATCTGAATGACATCATTCCCAAAAGTATAGAGTGTTATTATTAATACCAAGTTTTTTCCGGGATATTTCTCATAAAACCAGGATCGAACACCATGACACAAGATTTTTATATATTAGATATAATTTTTTTGGGCTTAATACATTTCTGTGTAAAAATTATTATTATTTAATTAAACTAACAATCATTATTTTTCTTTCTTATTTCCCCTCATTAATGTTCAACATCTGGCAACACTTTGTTTTACATATTAATTTTAGTTTCATCTTTATTGGTTCTGATATGCGAACATACCAACATATAAATGTTTGTTCGCTCGTACTACAAAGTTTATTACATGCCAGAAAAAAGCTTCTGCAGCAATATTGTTGTTTATTTAATTGCATTGCAATTCATTTTATTTAATTCTTGTTTTTTTTTTTTTGGGTGACTAAAGATGCTATAAAACGAAAGTATAATGATGACAATGAGGTATACGATAAATTGTGGTTGAACGGTGACGAATTTCCACGTTGGGCGGTTTGGAACAAGCTTTAAAAAATCAATACTGCTGTCAATATTTTTGACAGAAATCCTGTGTATAGACTATTTTTTGCAAATTAAACATAGGTCGACTATACTTGTGAGGATCTGCTTAACAAGATTCGAGTGACTATATAAAACAAAGGGAATGTTTTTTATGTATGCAATAAAAATGTGAATAAGTTGCAATGTGTGACATTGAGCTTTGAATTAGATTTACAAAATGACGAATTTACATTTGCGAAATTGCACTTAGTTTGATGAGGTCAAAGTTCATATTTGTTGTTAAATGAGTTTATTGGCGTCAAGTAGCTGTCTGTAGTACATAGTTACTGTAGTACATAGCTACTGTAGTACATAGTTGAATACATGAGGTGAAACCCAATAAATAGCTGTAAGGGGTTTATTATACAGTACAGATTATTCTATTGGGGTAGAATAAAAATCGTACCTTAATATTCACTTTTACGCTTATTAAGAAAAACGTAAAAAACTATAAGTGAGAGATATCACACTTCTATTTTTAGACTTGCACATCAGATCCCACAGTAAACCGATGATTCAGAATATCAGCTTCAAAAATTTCTCTAGACAACTGCCGACTGACTCAAGTTACCTGAATCATGGATGCGTGTTCTAGCCATCATGCGGTGGTCGTTTCCTCAATCTTAATAAGAAACGTCTCAAAATTTAAGTTGATCGTTAAATGCGCAATAATTGATGTTACGCCATACACGTCTTTGCTGCGAAATAATGTTTTTAAAATAATTCTGAACGACAAATCTGGAACTCCTTGGCTTCCTAGAGATCGTAAGGGCTACTGGATGTCAGTAAACTGATTTTAAAAGATTTTTTTTTTAAAGGGTTTTCCAAAAGGAGGTGTTATTTTGGTATTCAAAGAAAAATTACATTTTTTTGAGATAAATGATCGGATGTTTATTTCATAAAAAAGAGGAAGATATGCTGTTATTTATGAGAAACAACATCAGTCATATGACCACCACGAGCACGCTTACAGGACCATATCCTTTTCATGAAATTTATCATAACCAAATCGCAAAGTGGCTGCCCAATGTCCTTGATAGCCTCACTAACTTTATCTTTGAGGTCTTGAATCGACGTTGGGACCGGCCGTGGCATAGTGGTTAGAACACGCGACTACCATGCGGGAGATCGCAAGTTCAAACCGGGCTCCAGTAACTTAAAAGAAAAAAAAAAATAAAATTTTCTTTCATTGTTGGCTCCCCTCGAATGATGTTGACAGCAACTTCGCAGTATTAAGCGTCGATTCAATCGTCGTGTCTAGTAAGAGCTTCTCAAACAGTAACGTTCGCATTCGTCGATAAACAAGTAGGTTCCATTAATTGTGAATCTAAAAATAGAAAGCGTGTTAATTCATTACAACGCGAGAAGCTATCCCATACCTCATTCATGGGGTGCAAAGGGAAATTAAGTTTTTTTTTCTTGAATCTACGCTTGGCTGTTGGCGTAAACCTTACCTTTCACGTGGTCCCAAAGGAAGAAGTCGCAAGGTGTTAAATCACAAGATCTCGGTGCCCAATTGTGATCACCTCTTCAAAAGATAACACGGCCCGGAAATTTTTTGCCGTAAAAGATCAATGGTTTCGTTGCTTGTGTGGCACGTAGCGCAGTCTTGTTGAAAGTAAACCTTGTCCACATCAATACCATCCAATTCCGATCTAAAAAAAATCATTAATCATCTCTCGATAGCGCAATCTAATCACCGTAACTGTTAACTCCAATCTCATTTTCGAAAAAGTAAGGTCCAATGACCCCGCCAGACCATAAACCACACCAAACAGTCACACTTTGAGCGACAATATTGATGTTGATGCGACAATTTTGTTTGTTGACGTAGCCAACGAGGTAGTCAAGATGATTTTCCGATGAAATTCCGGATAATTTTCATGCATTTCAAGGACCCAATCAGCAGAGACAAGACGTTGTTGATGATCGGCCGGCATGAGTTCTTGTGTTAACTGAACCTTATAAGGCTTAAGACCCAAGTCTTTATGCAAAATACGGTGTAATGACGTTTGTGGAATGCCCAATTCCAAAGAACGACGAGGAATGGACAAACCTGGGTTTTCTTCAACACTTTGGGCTGCAGCAGCAATATTTTCAGTGGTTCTTGAGCGACGGGTTTTATTCTTCACATCACTAACTTGTCCCAACAGCTCGAATTTTTCCACCAATTTCTGTATTGCGGTCCGACAAGATGCTTCCCGACAACCAAAAAATGCTTTAGTTTTGCGAACTGGTACTGCAAGATTTTCACCATTTTTGTAGAGAATTTTAATAATTTCAATGCATTGTTGAAGCGTGTATCGTTCCATTTTTAGTAACCGCGAAGAATGTCAAAGAATAAAAGCTTCACATTCACACCTCTCATTGGAAAATCCCTTTATATCGACTTTTTCGATCTACCCTAATTTACATTAATCTCGAATCATATATTCCCAATTTGTTTCCTACTTTTGGTACTTTCAGACTGCGCGACCGAGTCAAATAACTTACTTACTTAGCTGGCACTTCATTGCAATCGTCTATTGTGATTATATGCCTCACGTAAAAAGTATTGTATGAGCTTGCATCTTTTGCGCCTTTTCTTCAGTTCGTCACAACAAGTTCTGCAAGGTTATCAGTAACCTAGTCTTACCAACAAAGTTTTTGTCTTCTGTTTTTCGTTTGTCTCGAGATGACTCTGTCATTAAATTGATTGCTTAGTCCATAAACGCATCATAATAACACCTATATAATAACATCTAGCACCATATTAACATCTATATTCGTCAGAGGGGTTCTTCTCTAGATTTTAAGGCTGACGCTTTGTTTTATTGATGACGGAGCCTAGGTACATAAAATCATGTGCCAAATTACTAATTATAGTTGTTAACGTTCACGTAGCGTCTTCGTTCATCGTAAGACCCATTTTTGTTGATTGCTTCTGTATACCTGAGAAGACTGCAGTTACTTCTCGCAGTTATCCGCCGATGATGCCTACGGTATCATATTACGGAAGAAGCATGTGGATTTTGTTGAATATCGTGCCACTCGTACTTTCCTCATTATTATTTACGTCACAATGTTGAAGACGTTACACGATGTTTTATTCCTCGTTCGTAGGGTACTTGCAAATCTTCACTGAAGACTTCGTGTCAGTCAGCGTCATTCCGTATCAGCTTCACTGAAATACCAAACTCAGATATGACTTTGAGTTATTTCTTCCGTATCGGGCTGTCGAAGGCAGCTTTATAGTCGACGAAAATAGGGTACGTGTCAATGTGTTTCTACTGGGTCTTTTTCAGGATTTGCCAGGTCTAAAACCACACTGATAAGGCCCGATCAGGTTGGATAACACTGGCTTGAAAGACTACACATAGCAAATTTGACAGGACCTTATATGCGATGAGCAAAAGGCTGATCCCGCGGTAGTTGGAGCACACACTTGGATCACATTTTTTCAGCACGGGACATAATACGCTTAGGTTCCATTTGTCGGACATGCACTCTTTAAGCCAAACCGTGCGTAGGAGCTGGCGCATGCTCGTTATAAGCTCATCGCCACCGGACTTGAAGAGCTCTGCCGGAAGTCCTTAAGCACCGGCTGCTTTATTATTTTAAAGTCGCGATATTGCTCTTGTTACCTCGGTTTGGCTTGGTGGTGAGCAATCTAAGCCGTCGTCGACAATTAGCGTGATATCTGCCTTCGGGGACCAGCAAATGCTGGATGTGTTCACTCCATTTATTCAGCACACTCTGCGTATCTGTAACCGGATTTCAAGTCATTTCCTTACAGGAGGAGTGCCCTCCTGGTAAAATTTTCGGGATTCATCGCCATACCTGAGGGTCCGGATAGAAGGTACGGACGTTAATGGTGCATATCCTTAAATCATGGCCCTTTTTACATTTGCGGGGGTACTTAACTTTTAGGGGTATATTTTTTCTTTGCTTGTTTTCATAGCCAGTATAGAACCTGAAGGCGGGTGGCTAGCCCGTTGCTCGTCGTTCACTATTAGAGTTTCTCTCCCGGGATTTCCCGGGATTCCCGGTCATTTTTAATTCCCGGTTTCCCGGGAAATTCGTCCGGGATTCCCGGGAAATTGAAACACCTTTGGCAGAGGAAATTTTAGAAGCTTTAAAGAAGCGAATTGAAGAAAGAAGGGACAAGCGACATTATTCTTTAGTGAAGTATCTTAAAGATCAAACAGTATTTGATAAGAATGCTAATAACTTATTTCAAACTGCTTATTTATACTCAACTTTTTAAAGAAGACGTTATCGACAAAGTTCTGGGATCAGACGAAATTCCTATTTGTGACATTAGCACCGAAAGACCATTTAAGGATATTTTAACCGATGCCATCACAAATGCAAATGTTGCATCAAGTAATAGACTACTTAATAACTCGATAAAAAGGGATTTACAATTTTACGAAGCAAGTGGAAAAGCAACGGAAAATGTCACTATTTAATTGAATGCTTCTGACAATAAGCCCAACATCAGTTGAATTGTTCATTGAATCATACTATATGTTGCGTAAAAAATTCATATTAATATCTTTCATACACACCGCATGAGAGCTTTTTATATTCCTCCATTTCGTACAAGTTTAAACGCGTTTATCTCGAAATCGATTTTTTTGAGTTATGACGGTCTTGCACCAAATGAGCGATATGTACATTAGAGATATAACTTTTTAACAATTTTTTAAAATATCAAAATTGGCATAGCACAGTATATTTATTTTTTCGCTAAGGTCAAAAAATTTCACGCACCAACCGCGATGAAGTTTTAAAAATTTTTAATTTTCTTTTTGGTAAGGAAAAAATAATAATA
Organism: Muscina levida; assembly: GCA_964034835.1. Classification (NCBI taxonomy): domain Eukaryota; kingdom Metazoa; phylum Arthropoda; class Insecta; order Diptera; family Muscidae; genus Muscina; species Muscina levida. The sequence continues at coordinate 63,449,888 of OZ035880.1, read as the reverse complement.
TATTTTTTTTAAAAAAAAAATAGCTCAAGTATGAAATTTCATTAATATTTAGATATGGTAAGAGATTTTTCTGCAAACCAAAAGCATCTTTAACCTTTTTTAACGAAAAAAAAAAATAAAAATGTGTGACGAATAATCTCTCCTATTGCTAATAGTTAATTTGTTTACTAACACCTGCAACATTTTTCGCAGGTGACAGCCTGTTGATAATTGATTATACGAGCACATATGTAAAATATACATATATAATTTAAAAATAATAAAAATAAAAAAAAATAAAAAAATTTTTGAATAATTTTTTATACACCTGTTTAGAAAAACCAATTGGTGCGTGAACTTTTTCCAGAAAAATTACAAAAGATTATGATTTTCGTGGTTACTAGGGCATGGTTGACCTCATGGTACTATGCGAAAAAATTGGTTATACCCCTAATGTACATACTGCAAAATTGAAAAAATTAACATAGTTTGTCTTGTTTTTCTACTGCGCGAAATTTCCCGGGAATTCCCGGGAATCCCGGGAAAGGCAAAAATTTTTCCCGGAAATGAAAATTCCGGGAAAAAGAGAAACTCTATTCACTATCTGCCGCTAATCATGATAAAAATATCACGAATCAACGTTGCCCAGGCTCGACCACGTGAGTCGGCTTGAGATTCAAGTTTCACTTAGCATCCTCACCCAAAAAACATTCCACTGAATACTTGGCAGCACTCGAGATGTGACATGTTCTTTGGCTTTTTCGTCCTTACACCTTGCACCTCGATCAAAAAACATTTCCGTAGGCCAGCTGTATTAATTTGTTAACTATTAATGCTGTTATAGGGGCCTACCGTGGCATGATAATCAGAACAAGTGACTGTCCAGGGTTCGATTCCTGTCTTAGTCATCTACATTTCTGTCATAACCGGCATCGTCGATGTTGTCGACACCAAATACATATGTCTTCCAGTGTCTCCTACGCTGTGTTCATATTTTGCCTGATTTGTGCATTTCATTCAACAAAATTTGTATTTTTATGTGATAATTTATAGTGAAGGTTTTGCTCCATTTACGATTGTTGGCGATTATATTGCAATTTATGTTTATGTGTCACGTTGTTGCTATTTTTGGCACATACATTGTTGTTGTTGTTGATGGTAGTGTTATTTTCCTAATTTCTTTAAACAATATTTGTTGTTGTTTTTTGTTTCCAGCATTTTTGTTTTATCAGCGGATGTGAGCGATGAAGTTGTTTGTGCTGTTTGTTGTGCAATACGAAATGTAATTAAGTATTATACGACGACGAGTAGTAGCAGCAATATTCTGTTGGGCCTGTTGCTGTTCTTTTTGTAGTTTGTATGTTGTTGTTCTTGTTGTTGCGTCTGTCATATCGCGTGCATTGCCTGCCACATCGCGAAATGTTATCGAAAACCACTACACAACAGCAACAACAATAAATACACACACATCTTGTTAATTACTCTTGTTTATTTAGGTTATTCCTCTGTGTTGTTGTTGGTGTTCGAACGTTATTTTTGTGTTTTTATTTTTTAATTTTCGAAAAACGAAATTTGTATCTGTTGCCGTTGAATAGCCTAAATTCTAAATAAACCTCAATCACGAAGTACAATTAACACAAGAATTCTAAGAATGCTAGTGTAGAAACAAGAAGTCTTTTTTTTTGTAATAAATTGAAAAGGAGTTTGTTAACGGTGATAACCGTGTCGCAAAGAAATACTTGATACAATAAAGTTTTTTTATTTCTTTGGTACCTATTGTGTTGAGATGGATTCATGGTCGGTCCACAGTTACGAACTGGCGAAAAATCTACTTCGGATTACGTTTAAATATCGCCGAATACTCCTTTAAAGTGGTCATACGATTACCCTTATGGTCGAGAACGAGTGATGCGTTACCCTATTTTCGGATATACTCACTCAGTTGAGATGCCTATAGTCTTAGTCACAATAAGCACTTTTAGTCGCCAATCTTGCAATATCATTTAATGTATTGATTTCTGGCACAACTAACTTCTTGAAAGTTTAACATAACCTGGTACGATCACTACGATATTCAGCAAACCATTTCTTAACCATTGAAATTATTCCAGCAGATTTATTAATCCTTTCCATGGTTTCGTCAATGGTTCTGCCCTTTAGTTTGACAACTTTCAACAAAATTTAACAGGCTTATTAAGTTTTATGTAACTGCGAAGGGAGATAAACAAGTTTTCAAACTTTTAAGGTTTGTAGCTTTAAGCTTAAGAAGTAGACATAATTTAACTTTTTAAATGTCTTAAATGCCTGCATGCCCAACTGTGCTTTAGGTTGTCCTTTTCTGGAACATGGTATGTCCGAAACCTGGAGTGCCCGAACTCTATACAGAGATGGTGGCTCTATCCAACTGGCTGATGTCCTCGACAAATATAAGACTGAAATCACTGCCATACTGGAAATGAAATGGACGGGACAAGAATGCACACGACGAAAGAACTGTGTCATATTTTACGGAGGCTATGCAGAAAGCCACGAATTTTGATGTGGATTCATAGTCGGCATAGACATAGACGATGACATTAAAGATGCATTCTATGAGCGCTTGGAGTAAATATATGACCGCTGTCGTAATCAAACGCAAAGGAAGCTAGACATCCCAAAGCTGCATACCACCGAGATAGCCAATGACTACTCCAACCAACTCTCTCAATTACTTACTTAAGTGGCCTATTACAACATACGAACCTAGTTCATAAATTTGGGGCCTGAAGTACTAAAGAATTCCACACGCTTCGGTCTTCTGCGTGTGTTCTCCAGTTAGTCCTACCAAATGGTGACACGTCGCCTACCACTTGGTCCTTCCAACGGAGTTTGGGTCTCCCTGCTCTGCGTCGTCCATCAGGTTCGCCTTCAAACACCTTTCTCGCTGGAGCATTTACATCCATCCTGGCAACATGTCCCAGCCATCGAAGTCGTTGGATTCTGACTCTTTTAGCTACGTCGATGTCGTGGTAAAGCTCATACAGCTCATGGTTCATCCGATGGCGAAACTCGTCGTCGACACAGAGAGGTCCATATATTTTTCGGAGTACTTTTCTCGCGAACACTCCCAGGTTTTGTATGTCCGTTGTCGTAAGTACCCATGATTCGGCAGCATACAAAAGAACGGGTAAGATAAGCACCTGGTAAAGCTGTTTCTTAGTATTCCGAGACAAGGTGGTGTTACTAAAGTGCTGCCGAAGTCCATAGAAACATCTATTGGCGAGCAATAGAATCTCCGCTTGATTTCTTGGCTTTTTCTTATTGACGGAAAATCCGAGGTAGGTAAATTCATCTACTACCTCAAAACAATAATTTTCAACGTTGACGCTGCGTCCCCATCGAGAGGACTATTTGTTCGTCGAAATCATTATTATTGTGTTGTCCTCGTTGACCGGTAAACCCATTTTTGCCGACTCTTTTTCTAGTGATGAGGAAACTGCAGTAACATCCCGCAGATTTCGGCCAATGATGTTTATAGCATCGGCATAGGCTAGTGGCATGTGGCTCTTGTGGAATATTGTGTCAGACATGTTGACACCAGCCTTTCTCATCAGCTTCTCCATAACTATATTAAATAGAGTACAGGACAGGCTATCACCCTGCCTGAAACCTCTTTCTGTGTTGAATGGTTCAGAGTGCTCCTTACCAATTTTAACCGAGGATTTGGTGTTTTCCAAGGTACATCTGCAAAGTCGAATTAGCTCTCTCAATTACTGCAAACAAACCCCCCTAGTTCTGATGTTCCCGACACACAGTGGCAGCATATTGTGAATTATGAAAATCCACGCTCAGATAAGCCCTGGTACGATGAAGAACGTCGCGAAATGGCCGAGGAAAAGGATGTTGAATACAGGGCAAAACTGCAACCAATGGCAACGCGTGCTGTGACGGAGTGTTATAATGAGAAGGGGGGGGGGGGGGGGGTTGGGGTTATATGACACCGCTTCCGCCTAAAATGCATCTATGGAAAAAAGAGAGAACCAGGATATCGAATATCACAGAAATAGAGGTAAAGCCCCAAGTTCTAACAAAGGTAAAAAGCAAAGTTTTTGGAATAGGGACACTCGGACACGGACCCTCAAAGTTTGCTGCAAATATTGAGTTAACACTTTTGTTCTCTTCTCCTTCTCGAAGGCAGCATAAGTGACGAAGAAGGCAATATGATGTACCAGCTCATAAACACGATTTGGCTCAAGGAATGCATGCCCGACCGGATCAAACCTTATGTGTGTGGCTTTAGACCCGGTGAATACACAACCGACCAGATATTCATACTACAACAAATCCTGGAGAAGACCCAAGAGATGCAGATCGATACCCACCAACTATTTATCGATCACAAAGCTGCAATCGACAGTCCGACAGACACGAAGTCTTCAGTAAAAATAGGAAAACATCTAAATGAGCCGTTTTCTACCAAGCGAGGCTTTAGACAAGGAGATATGCCGAAGGCTGCAGTAAACAAGAATGGTACCACCTTTAATAAAAGTCACATGCTGCTTTCGAATGCCGAAGACATATATATCATTGCCCGTGGACTGCGGGATGTTACTGCGGCCTTTTCGAGCATTGAGAAGCAGTAGTCAGAAGTAGGTCTGACAATAAATGAGGACAAACACAAGTTATTTGTTTCAACAAACAAAGAGTCTACTCGTTTGAGACGTGGAGTGAACTTTGACAACTATAACTTTGAAGTGGTAGATGATTTTGTCAACCTTGGCTTCGCCGTAAACAAAAATACTAACGTCAGCCTGGAATTTAAGAGACGAATATTGATCGCAAACCGCTGCTTCTATGCGCTAAGCAATCAAAGCCCTTTCTCGAAGGACAAAAACCCAACTCTGCCAGACTCTGATCCTGCCTGTCATGCGCTACAGCGTAGAATACTAGGTAATGGCACGAGCGGATCAATCTATTCTGGGTGGCAAATGTATGAAAGTGCTTCAGTTCGAAAAGTTTTCGGCAACAAAATCGATGGGTGACGCACGAGGGTTTGACCAAAACTTCGTTGGAAGGACCAGGTGAAAAAGCTGTTATCTATACTTGGTGTGACGAACTATCTCCGGAGCGCAAAACACAGAAGTGCTTGGAATTCTGTTGTTGCTGCCATATAAGAAGAACTATTTTTTCCATAGCTGCCAAGCGCAAATTTGCAGGATATTTAAATTTTATCTTGTAATAGTAGACAAATCCTCAGAAGATTGCTACTTTTGCCACATCCCTTCTGTTACCTCACAAACAAATAACCTCATTTTTTTTAGACACATACATAAGTACACCGAATTAAGGTGCCATGATCTAGATCCATCTTTCGATTACTGTCTCCAGCCATCTACATTTTTCTTTCATCACCGGCCTCTCATTGTTGTCGACAGCAACTTCAACTTCCCCATGAATAAGAAGCTTAATTTAAAACATTTCATTCCACAAAAGTGGAACTATGATTTGTTGCAACAAGGAAAAATAAATTCTCTATAGAATCCCGTAACCTTTTCCTTATAAAAAAATGTATTTCCCGTAATAAGAAAATCTCCTTTGTTGAGGGAAAAACAAATCTTCAAATAACTGGCACACCCCGTTAAGGTTGTCAGCAAAGAAAAGATTTCACCTGCTATAATCTGAAACCATAACATTAGATCATAACACCACATGGTCGTAGACATATAAACACTGATCTTGGGCAATGATGTGGTGAAAACCAATTAATTACAAGGCAGTAGTCACAATCGTAAACATCGTAGTCCAACAACAACCAAAGGCAGTCAGTCAGAAGTTCTCAAAAATGTCTAAAGGATAATTAAAAAGGATCTACACTTAGCCACACAGTAAGGATGGCTAAACAGAGTAACCGACAGATTTGGACAGACAACAGCACAAGGACTCAATTGTTGCGCTGCTAAGCAAGAGCAGATGTTGTAAGATTACAAGAAAAAGTCCGTACGCCAGTGTGTTTGTGTGTGAGTGCAACAGGGTTGAAAGTAACTCGTATTGCTGTTTCGACTGTTGTTATTGTTGTTGTTACTCCTGAAATCATAGATTTACATAGAAATACAGAAAAGAAGATACCACAGCAGAAGGCAGGTGTTGCCATCGTGTCTTGTCTTACCCCCGTGTCGTGTCGTGTCGTGTCTCAGTCTCTCATAATGCTACCCCAGGAGCTTCAGTAAAAAGAAAACAATAACAAATCAACAGATGTCCTTAAGGGATCGTTATAGGTTATTAGACTGACTGCACTCTGTGACTGTACACAAAATGAACATCATTATGAAAACAATTAGGTCTATAACTACTCTGCTAAATAAATCTTTGCGAGTTTATTTAAATCCTTAAAGGCTTTTTCCGCTAGGACAGTTGGGAAACGTAGAAAATCCCATATCTTTTGGGGTGGCATGTTAGTTTTGTGAATGAAGATTAGGATTCATTGGGAGAAAAATACATTTACGAGACGTGTTCAATGCTGTTTGAACATTTTTAAAACACAAACATTTTCCCACAGTGGCAAATAGTTGTTATTGCAAGATAGAGAATATCGAACGAAGTAGACGATGAGAATATAAAATAGGAATTTGAGGATGTGTTAATTTTTAATAATTGTTTAATTATTTTTAAACGTAAAAGGAATTCAATTTCTTCAATGCTTCGCTCACAAGAATAATTTTTAATTTGGAATTTGATATTTGTCAAATTTTAGAATCTAATAATTGAAGGTATATATTTAGTAGATATCGACTATGGGTATTTCCAGCCTTACGAATGTTACGATCGTATGATTCATTTGAAAAAAAGCACTTAAAAGTTGCGGTTTTTTTGTATTTTACATTATACTAGTGGGCCCGGCAATGCCTGCTATTGCATATTATTTAAAAAAAATGGGCGTAAAAGTGGGCGTGGTCGAAAAGAAGTACCCTATAAGTCATGCCCAGTTAAATGCTGTGAAAATTTCAGGAAGCTCGGTCCAGAGGTTTGGTCTCCTATAAGGTACAAACAAACAAATAAATAAACAAACACACATTCCTATTTATATTTACAAGATTATATTTTGAATAGCTCCATACTTTGTCTTTATGATGTAAAGAATGGGTCATATTTAAAAAACTACAATCCAAAATATTGACAACACATTTACTTTTTACTTTTTTAAAATGGTAAACATATAAAAAATATGCATCAACAACATGCTTTTATTGTAAAATATGCGCATAAATATGCAAAACACCTGTTTCCCCCCTAAGATATGCAATAACAAATGGATGTAATTTTAAAGGAAATTTCATGATTCTGAAAGATAACTTAACCATTTCCATTTTAGGATGACCAGTAAAAACATGTATTTGCATAAGATTCCTTTCCCTGTACATTAAAGTGACAACGAAAATTCAACTTTAGATTTGAATGTTCGAACCGAATATTGAGTCAGTTGAAACTGAAAAAAATAGGGTTCTTTAATTTTTGATATATCACTATCACCGGGGCCACAGACATTACACCGTATTTTTGAAATCACAATGTCTGGAGTACAGTTTTTCTAATTTGTGTGAAAGCTTTCGGCAGCAAAGTTCGTGATCCAACAAAAAAAAAGGGGCGGGATCGGTTTAGTGGGCGTGGTATTAAACTTGAAACTTTAAACGGCTGTATCTTATGAACTATGAGAGGTATAAAGATGATATTTGGTATGTGTTGTTGGTACAGTAGGAATTACAACCAGGATGGAAGTGGGATGTGCCATGCCTCATTTAAAAGCAACCGTTACAACAGCCATAATAATAGTTCGATCGTCCTGAAAACTTTACAGTATATTCGACATATAACCAGACTATTTGGAAACAAGTAGGCAAAAAAGGGCAGAGGCGCCGCACAGTGGGTTAAAACATAGGTAAACTGTGGATTAATTCAGGGAAGCTCATTATTATTATTATTATTGATATTTATATTTTTTTGGAATAACTATACATTATTTAGTAAAAAAATGGTTTTTGAAAAGAATTGATAAAAAATATTTTTTTATTTAAGAAAATAGAAGAGAAAAATAATATGTACATATATATGGATTTGGCCCTATTTTAGGTATTAATGAGATAAAAGTCAACATCATCATCATGCTCATTATCATCATCTTCTTCATGATCATATATTTTTAGCAACTGGGGTTCTTTCACAATAACTTAAATTAGTAAAAAACGCAGTAATTCCGCAAGATTTTTCTTTCGGATATATAAGCTGATATCTCATATAAGAGCATTTAATAAAATTTGTTTGATCTCGCCCAGAAACTTGTTAAAACTCAATGTACATATCGTAGATACAACATTTATGGAGCACTTAAAAAAAAACATTAAAAATATTTGCAAAACATTTATTTAAACAATATATATTTAATTATATACCCAAATACTTTTAGAAGACGTAATAAAAAATATAGGATTTACTAAAACATGACCTTTGACCTCTTCGGGGTACAGGAAATAGTTGTCCGATCTTAATCAAATGTCCGTCATGTATTTTTTACATCAAGTGAAAAAAAATATTCTGGTCGAACATTTGTAAATCTCCGCGAAAAAATTGTCCATACATTTCGCAGCTGCCTTAATATACATATTACTTCAGTTGCTAGAGTGTTCCAAATAAAGGGTGGTTAAATTTACGGGCCGATGTTGATTTTGAATTAACCACAAATAATTTAGGAAATCATTGTCATTTCTTTTTATTATGATAATATTGGTATGGTCCAATTATGTATCGAAGAAAATATCGGCCAAATGGCCGCCGCTACCTCAGGGGCACACCTCTAATCAATGGTTCAAATTTTCTATGACACTGAGGCATAATTTAGGTTCTTCGTTAATGTGCCGAATTATCTCATCCTTTAGCTCTTGAATTGTTGCTGGCTTATCGACGTACACCTTTTTCCTTTAAATAACCCCAAAGAAAGAAGTCCAACGGTGCCAATTGACACCACTGAGATAACACGGCCATTGAATTTGTCGCGAAAAAGAGCCACCATTCTGACCATTGACGACGTTTGAAATGGGCAAGAGGCTTTAGTTCTTGAGTCAATTGCACCATGTAAGCGTGTAAATGCAAGTCTTTATGCATAATGTTCACCAACGACGAGCGTGAGAGGTGCAATTGTTGGGCACGACGACGAGTTGAGTAGTACGAGTCTGCAGTACGAGCTGTACGCGCATGCACTGGTGTTTTCACATCTCCTACAGACCCGGTTTGCTCAGATTTTTGCACGAAAAATCACGAAGTGCACGATATGCATTTTGATTTAAACGCCCATTTTCATAATAAGCCTGAATAACTTTAACGCGTTGCTCGATTGTGTATCTTCTCATGGTTTAAATTGAGTTAGTCTGAAATTGAGAAATTTCAAATGAAATGCAGAAAAGAACTTGACGATTAGGTGTGATTCACATTCAACATAGGCCCTTTATATGCTTATTAAAAACGCAAATAACTCCTAACCAAATAATCCTTTATTTTCTTTTATAGATAGACTATTTTTTTTATAATAAAACTTAACACCTTTTCACCTTAGTTCCATTTAAAATATAATCTTTATTATATATTTGACTTATAGAAATGAACCATTCTTAATATTTCCGACCTAGACATCTTTAATGGCAATAATTTCCTCTGTGTAATTGGGCGTATAAATGAATTAACCTAAATTCGAAAATGTATTTCATGTGATTTCTTCTATCCTCCACTATATTATAAGTAAATCAATGTATTCGACATGCAACAATGTAGCTGCAAAGTCGATGTTGTTGCAAGTGAACATTTATAGTTAGTTGGAGTGTTGCGTTTGCATTCATTCAATATGAATTAGCACTTATTATTGGTAATCGTGGCATCATAGAGAGACAGAGATGATGGGTTGGGGGACACAAACGATAATGTACATAGCATGGGGGAAGATGGACAGTGCGGACAGACGGGGACGGGCAAATAGACAGTGGCACAGACGAATGGACAGACAAACATATATGAGTACATCGTTTATACATAATTTTCTCTACACATTGTCTACCATTTACGATGAAAATGTAATATAAACAAATTCCATAAAGATTATGTTCAGAATGCGTAGACGCAAAACACCATTTCCCAGAGTAATTTTAGGAAAAATTTGTTTAAAAAAACTAGTGCTCTAGGCTTGTACCGGGATCCCGGAAATTAAAATTTTCACGCTGTTCAAACGCCGGTCCGGGAACGAGGAAATTTATATTATTTTCATACATTTGTATGAAATTATTCAATCCCGGACCGGCGTTTATAAACTACTTACTGAAATGGGTCTCAAGTCGGTAGTATTGAAGAACGACATCAGTAAAACATTTCCACGAGTTTTTGTGACGTTTGCTTAACAAATGCGGAAACGTCGGTCCGGCACTTTTATTATAAAAAGCTTTTCCCAGCAGCCTAAATTTATGTGCAATATTTTCTTAAAAAATTTGAATTTTTTATAAATTTATTTTTTCATAAATTTTTTTATAATTGCGAAACTGTTGATTGATTATGCAGAGAAACGTTATATGAACAGATTAAAAGAAATTTAATTTTTAAATTTCAGATTTTTATTTTAGCAAAATTAGACTAGTCGTTCTTGAGTACTGCCTCCCAAACGTGGATATAGGAGCTTAAAACTTTAAGCTTAAAGTGGCACTGGTTAACTTACTCAAATCGTGCTCAAATTTTGGTTATCCCAAAATCTGCAAAGACTTATATTTTTTGGGGGGTCAGGCTGACAAAAGTCTGCAATTTTTTCCCCATACAACTTGCGACCACCCTACTGTGGTCAAAGGTGGTGGGTAAAGGAAAAAGATCCACAAAACGACCCGCAACTGCCCCGCAGGCACCACTTGAGGGGTAAAAAGTAAAAACATTTTCCCCGAACATAGAAATAAGAGTAGATCGGTTCTAAATTTCACCCCACTAGGAGGTATCATAGGAGCGACAGGTGCTGATTTCAATAAATGGATTGATCAATTAACTGAACTTTGGGATTTTTCAAAAGATTAATTTCAAATCACTGTTAAAGTCAAAATCTGTTAAAACAAGTGAGAAAGTTTTAGTCGGGTAAACCGACTTACATATACTCTCACCCTCAGCAAAAATATAAAATTTACGTAACAAAATACAGAATTTGGGCGAAATGATACATTTGAATGGTGGGTACCAAAAAGGGCGTGGATAGACTTCCAGTTTTTTCTTTAAACCTTAATCCTGCTGTAGCTTTACTAAATTTAGAATTTGGGCAAAATCGCGTTTGTCGTATTGATATTAATACTCCATTTCAAAAGTGGGTGGAATGGTACATTTGTGTGGGAGGTACCAGAAGGGGCATGGCTGAACTTTACAAAATACTAATTTTGGGAAAGATCGCGTCGGGTGTATTGATATTATTTCTCCATCTCCAAAGTGAGCGGAGTGGTACATTTGTATAGGAAGTACTAAAAGGGGCGTGGCTAGATTCCAATTTTTGTCTCAAAAACTTTATCTTCTTATAGGTTAACAAAATACAGAATTTGGATACGATCGCGTTGGGTGTATTGATATTATTGCTTGATTTATAAAGTGGGCGGAATTGTACTTTTGTATGGGAGGAACCAGAAGGGGCGTGGCCATGCAGTCCATTTCCATGACCGTAAGTAGTTTTGGGAAAATAATAACCCATGCAAAGTTTCAAAGCAATTGGTTACGTCTTTTGAAAGTTAACGTGCGTACCAGCCGGACAGACAGACGGACATGGCTCAAATGACTTAAAAAGTCATGAGTCGAATTTGGTTCAAAGAAACATAGGGTATAAAGTGACTCCTTCTATGTGTTACACTTTTGGGTCTTGAGGATATAAAAATGTATCTAAAAATAAAAACTAGCACTACGAACATTTATTACATCGTTAAATTTTTACTTCATTTAATTGTCTTTATAATTTAACAGCATTGTTTAAAAACAATATCAGCTTTTTGTTAAGTGAAGTTAATCTATTTGGCAAGTGAAGCGCCCATATTATAACCGATTTGTTTTTTTTTTATGCATCTACCTTAGTATTGTAGTACGTCTGCAAGTGGAAACAGTGTTCCTAGTGCATAAAACATTTACAATTGTATTCGTACACATTTATGTGCCTGTAATATTTTGCTTTGTTTATTTGTCTGTTTGTTGTTTTGTAAATCGTCCGACAATTACCTCCCATTATACAAAGAAGCCACATTGACACATTGGCTGGCTTGCTGGCTGTCTGGCTTGCCAGCAAGGATGAAGTAATGACGAATATCGCTTTGTTAGGCATACAACGATACCACAATGTTTTGGGGACCGACCCACTGATGGGTCCTACAAAATGTTGCATACAACTTATACAATGACGCGCAAAAGAGTAAACAAAACAAATGCAACAAATGCTATAGTCCGCCGCCGTCCATACGTGAACATGACTTTGAGTTTGTGCAATATTTGTTCACCATTTCAGATTAACACATTGGAAATCCAGTTTAGTATGGTGTTGCTTTAATGTTGCTAGTCTTGTTGCATTCACAGCTTTATGTTGTTGCTTTGTCTGGTAAAAGTTGCCGCAAAGGCATTTAGAGGGAAATAATAAAGCGCGATTCTATTCTCTGTCTTATTTATGATATGTTAATGGTTTCATCAATGGTATGGAGGGGAGTTTTTCGAAAATATTCGCATAATAATAATAATATTTGCAAAAGGCAGATTTGGCTGGAATGCATCAATATCAATTTGATTTAAATTTTTGAATATATATCTAGAGTAATAATTGGCAGAAATCAATGGAATTGGAATTGAAAGGGGTTTGGGCATACTTTTTTTTAACTTGGGTGCTCTTTGAAGAAATTGAGGAGTAATGTTTCAGTGCTCAGATTTTTTTCAGATATGTAAGACGGGAAATATCTCAGGCTTTTTGCATAATAAATAATGACAATGTTTGTATAGAGACAATTTATCTTGCAAAATAAAATATAATAATAAAAAGGGGTGCTATTATGAAATCTGTGGGAAAATACTGGTAAAGAATTTGAAGGACGTCGCTTTCAAAACTGCCGGAGAATAGTGTTCGACTCTGTTGTGTACCCGGACAGCACTGGGACCCGGTCAATCGGGTGGATTACCGCGACCACTGACCCATCACAACGAACGACTTATGCAAATGCATCCTAGGAACATCGCACCGACTGTGTGGTATCACTAGATACTTGGCCCGGACTGGATGGAAGAAGAACTAGATCACTGTTGGAACTGGATAGGAAGTCCGTTAAACGACTAATTGGAGTAATCACGGGACACTGCAACGACAGAGCATTCACATCCAACTGGGGGACGACAACGGGCTCTGCGACGATGAGAAGGAAATTAAGACAATTGAGCATTTGTTATGCCATTGCCAACCTCTTGATAGAAGAAGGAAGCAATTTCTAGGGATTCTTCGATAGTCCCATTGAACTGTTGTCATGTAACATGGAGAATCTGGTGAAGTTTACTGATGGTTTGAGCTGGCTAAAGGGCAGAGGACCATAGTGTCGCCACGTGATCTCACTACTTGTATATATGAAGTCAAAGAAGAGAACACACCGGAATTATTTTTGTTTTTAGCACATCTATCTCTTTTCCACTGTACTATTCTTAAGAAGTCTGAAAGTGTAATTTTATTTTTTTTTTACTAAAAACTATGTATTTTTGACAAAAAATAATGTTTTTTTTCGAAATTCGTACAAATAGTCACAAAGGTTGTACCATTGCCCAGACCAAACGGCTAAAGCTTCTATCGCAAAAATAACGGTCCAACTTCTTATTATGGATGAGTTGTGCGATAAGAAAGGATTTTTATAATTGTGAACTATAGTGGTAAAAAGTGACAAAAGTAGCACCACCTCCCAAACAAATGGACTACATCTAGAATACGAAAAGTTGAAAGGACATAATACCACAATGAAGACGCGCGTACGATATTTTTTTTTTTTTTTTTTGGAAAATTTAAAGTGAAGAACAGGGGAAAAATTTGTCCCATCGTCACGAACACTCTGTTAAAGCTAGAACAACGAAAACTGGGGTGTCAAATCAGTCTACACATTAAAAGGAAAGTTCTGATAATATAAACTTTCTGAATAAAATGTTATTGGAGCCTACTTTACTCCAGCGAAGTAGGTTTGCTACTTAACTTTTTTAAATTCGTACTTTTAAGCAGAGTACATATTGGCTTGCTCTTTTCGCCTCTCGGTTCGCGATCCAGGAGCCTAAAATGAGCTCTTGGCTCGCGAGCTAAGAACCGATTTTAAGGAAAAGAGCAAGTCAATAAATAAAATCCAAATACAAGAAAATACAAAAAAATACTTTCATTTTACTTTTTGGTAAAAAGTACCTTCTTTTGTACTAAAGTACATTTTAGTACCAAAGTACAATTACTTTTAATGTACTTTTAGGTAAAAAGTACTTTTTCTTGTACCAAAGTACTTCTTTGTACCAAAAAGTACTTTTATTGGCCTAAAAACACTTTTCTGCCGCACAAAGTACTTATTTTTGTACCACCCTACTTTTTTATACCAAAAGGCACTTTTCATGTACTTCTCGGTACAAAGTACTTTCTTTTGTACTAAAGTACTTTTTTGTACCAAAAATACTTTTACTAACTCAAAGATACTTTTTTTATTAACTCAAAAATGCTTTTATTGCAACAAAAGAACAGTAAAATAACTTTTTGGTACAAAAAAGTACTCTGGTACAAAAAAAGGACTTTGTGCGACAGAAATGTGCTTGTGGGTCTATAAAAATACTTATTGGTACAAAAAAGTACTTTGTACCGAAAAGTACATAAAAGTACTTGTTGCTACCAAAAAGTACTCTGGTACAAAAAAAGGTACTTTGTGCTTTTGGACCAACAAAAGTACTTTTTGGGAGGGCTCGCAAGACGAGAGCTCATTTGAAAATTTGTGGCTCGCGAGCTATTTCTTTTGTACTAAAGTACTTTTTGGTACCAAAAAGTACTTTTTATGTATTTTTAGGTACAAGAACTTTTTCTTGTACCAAAGTATTTGTTTGTACCAAAAAGTACTTTTATTGGTCCATAAACACTTTTCTGTCACACAAACTACTTATTTTTGTATCAGTATACTTTCTTGTACCATAAAGTATTTTTAATGAACTTCTCGGTACAAAGTACTTCCTTTTGTACCAAAGTACTTTTTTGTACCAAAAATACTTTTATTGACTCAAAAATACTTTTTTTATTAACTCAAAAATGCTTTTATTGCAACAAAAGTACAATAAAATGACATTTTGGTACAAAAAAGTACTCTGGTACAAAAAAAGGACTTTGTGCGACAGAAAAGTGCTTGTGGGTCAATAAAAATACTTATTTGATTAGAGGTAAATAGGGGGTGGCCGATTAATGTTATATTGACAGAATAAAGGATTTAGTAACCCCCTTAATTTAAAGATTATCCGAAGGCAATTTCATAACATCAAAATATGTTTTGCCCCGTGTAACCCAACATACGACCCAACTAGGTTTTATTGTCCTATTTGTTACATATATTTTGTCTTGTTTGGTCAACGTCAACGTCGAAGTCATTGTTGACTATTGACTTTCTGTACGTAACCCATAGAGCAATATATAAGTTAGAGACACCAACTCGCTCTCGAAAATTAAGTTCCATAGGCTCGAGCAAACTGCAGGGGAATTGTTTGAAAGGAGGGACGATGTGAATCGTTAGTTGCGAGTGGAAGAAAGAGATTTGAAAGAAAATACTGTGTTTTTTGTTTAGCTGTGTGCACAAATCGCAAAAACTTAACATATTTCTCATTTAAACATTAACTTTTAATAGTATTTTTGGTAGATTTTCTAGAATTCGCTCGAGCCTATTCATCAAACTGACGTCTTATTTCAGTCGAGAGAGAGAGAGTTGGTAGGGCACTGATGTAAGCTAAAAATGCCATAACGACATACGAATTACTCAACTTTTACTATAGAACAGTGGCACGCAAACCGAACGCATGCACTCAACAATATGGTATGTGGTCGCACAAGAACCGACAGCGCTGACGAAGTACACACGGTTTTGCTCTCCAAACAATCGTGCTCCCATGCTCTCCCAACAATCGTTTAGCATTGTTTCTCTGTCAGTTTTTATGTTGAATGCGAAACAAGCTTGTGTGATGTTGCTTTTAATACACTCAAGCAAACACTGAATGTTTTGAATTAAACAAAACTTTCAAGTGCGTGTGAATAACCGTTCGTGTCTGTGTGAAAAAAACGATTATCGTCTGCCTCGCAAAGCTATTGTATGCCTGACACTGCTTAAGTAGTTATAACTTTTATTCACAAACAAAAAAGTAATGGAGGATTAAAAATAAGGTAAACACAATGAATACGAGTTTTGTGTTTCATGTTCGTGTTAAATGCTAATTTTCGTATTTTCGAAATTTTGTACCCAAATAAAACTTACTTAATTTCCCTTTACACAAATGAATGAGATATTTGATAGCTTCTCACGTTGTTGTGAATTAACACGCTTTCTATTTATAGATTCACAACTAACGGCAACTACTTGTTTATCGACGAATGCGAACGTCAAAATCATCAAGGGGGCCGGCAATGAAACTTTTTTATTTTTTACATGAGTTGAACCTAGGATCTATCGCATGGTATCAAACCAAATCAAACTGCTATAGCTAAAAACATAGGTTATTTTCTTAAGGGGTGTGATTTGCAGCGTTTTTTGGTATATTATATTTTGTTTATTTTATATCTGTTGTTGGTGTAAAACGGTATCAACAACATCACCATATAAAAATACTATATCGGACTAGCATTCTAAATGTGGCTAACAGAAGTTCCGCTGCAGTTTCTTTAGTCTTGACAACACTTACTTTCATTAAAGACTCCATGTCCCATCCAGCTAAATCAAATGTTTCTACAACAACCGTAGCAGACAGGCATTATTGATATTTAAAATACAAAGTTTTAAAATAAGTTTAGGAAAAAAGAACGTGTCGTCATATTCTCAAACTTTCGCTCACACCACCACACTCTGCCTCTCTGCCTACAAAAGGAGTTTCGATGTTTTCGAGCTATTGACATGTCCTTCCACTGCCGCGGTAGAACACACACGCACACACAAGTAGCCAGATTGAAATCGTGAATCAACACACCCATTATTTCTGGTTGTTGTTATTGCCGTTGCATTCGTGAATACTACTATGGCAATGCAACATTTAAGATAACCGGAAGAGAGACGAAGAGCGAAAGGAGATATCGTCTCGTATCTCGAACTCAAACAAGGAGATAGATAGTGCAATCACATCACGTTTCGTACTTGTGCTCATTCGTACTCACAGTCTGTGGAGTCGTACTACTATAGCTTGTTGTCTTGTTGTTGTATCCATTATTTGCTGCATGCAATGGACGGGCAGAGACTGGTCTGGTCTGGTTGGTCTGTCGTGGTTGGGTTGGTTTGGGGGTAAATGAAAACAAAATTTACAAAATTCCATTCATGATTTTCTTGTCTGTTTCACGTTCTTCGTGTGTTTTTTTTTCATCTTGCACTTGATATTACGAGTACGCCGCTGCCCCTCTATACTACGAAGTGGTCTATATTGTGTCTCCCCCCAGCGGCCTTCCCCATTGGGCTCCATTGTACCGACGACGTTGATACATTGTGTTGTGTTGGTTGGCATTTCTTGGAAGGGGGTAAGAGGTAAAGAACACTAAGGACTACATTCTGAGGCTGTTGATTTTTTGTTTTGCTTATCTTTAAAGTTTATTACATGCGTTTTTTTTTGTACTCCTTCGTCTGGAGTTCTATGCGTGGGGGGCCAATAGCAATTGCACGGTTAGATCTGTTGGTGTTGTGGGGAGCATATTTTCTTCATGTCACATCACTGTATCCCACTTGGTATTTTGTTGAACTAACTTGATGTTGCATTCATCTTTGTGTACATTGAAGGGTGTGAAAGTTGCATTCCCTATGTTGCAAACCCAGCGGAAGTAGTGTCAGAGCTAGAATATAACTTTAAATAAAAAAGAATGGGGATTAGAAGGAAAGTTGAAGAATTCAATGAAAATTAATGAAGTATGTAACTTTTTTTATGAGAAAATACAACTTTAATATGCTGATGTGCAAAATATCTATAATTTTAAATAAGTTATATATAAAGCTTTTACGCTTTCAAATATTTAAGTGAAATTTGGCAACTCCTACATTTTGTTGTACAGTAAATTGCCCATGTGAAGTTTTACAGAATATTTTTTAATATTGATTATACTTTTGCTGCTAGAAGAAATAAAATCAGAAACAGCCAGTCTTGCCTTTTATAAATAGATTTTACAATATAATGAAATACACTAAGAATTAAAGGATATAGTATTAAAAGAAATGTTTATTATGTAATTACGGTGAAGAAAAAAGTCTACCATCGAGATAACATTGTTTCTCTTTCTGTACTTGTGTTGAAAGGGAAACAAGCGTGTGTGAAGCGTGTCAGTCAAACAGAGACTGACTGCTTTAATCGAACAAAACTTTCGAGTACGTGTGAATTGCCGATCTGTGTGAAAAAAACGATTATTGTCTAAAGCGTGTGAATTCTTAATAACATGAGAAGCTATGGCATACCTTATTCATGGAGTGAAAAGGGAAATTAGGGTTTTTATGGTCATTTGAATGGGGGTACCAAGAGAGAAGGGACAAACCGGCTCATTATTACAATATTTATTATACGTTACAAACTGATAAGATTTGTCACATTTTATATTCGTGAAATTCGAAGTTGACGACACAAGAGTATTTTTTTGGGAAAGAGCAAATTTTTTATGGACGTTTTCTGAATGGGCATTAAACAGGGTCGAAAAAAAGTTAGACATGTCAGCCCTGGCAACAATGATTCTAGAACATAAGAAAACAATTTTTTCTCCATAGGTCATTTTTGACTCCGACGTCAAATTTGACTAGTCACTGGTTCTATCTCGAAATTGACGTCGCGACGTCAAAAATTACCAATATGCAAAATGTAGCCCTTGATTAACCATAAATAACGATATGCGTCTCGTTTCGATCAGATATATTTCGGGGAGTCGAAGGGTGGGCGGATCCGAAAAAATTGATTACTTCAAATTGTCTTCAGACAACCTACAAAACTTGGGGGGAGAAAACATAAACTTCTCTTCGACCCTATCTACGGTGTGTGGTGTGAATGAGTTTTACGAAGTCACAAGACAAATTTGACTTCTGAGCATTTTTTATATTTTGAAACACTTATGGCTTTTTAGTTTTTGAATAAAAGTAAGTATTTCGAAAGTAAAACATTCGCAAATTTTAAGATTTTTACGTGCGTTACGAAAAATTTTCGAAAAAGAAATCGGGAGAGGACCAGCCACTAGTCAAAAATGACGTCGGAGTCAAGAATGACTTATGGAAGAAATATAGACTTTGTAAAACCAAAAACAAACGTGTATTTTTTCTTGATTGGACTTTAAATCAGGGTTCGTATTGCCACGCTCGCGAGCCGGTCTTTTCCTGAAAATTTGCTCTTCAAATCAGCTCTTGGCTTGCGAGCCAGTTTTTTGTTTGGGCTCTTAGCTCGCGAATTAAGTACCAAAGTTATGTACCAAAAGTACTTTTTTTATGGCAAAAAGCATTTTTCTCTTGCACAAAGTACTTTTTTTGTACCAGAGTACTTTTTTGTACCAAAAAGTGTTTTTTTTTGTACCAGAGTACTTTTTTGTACCAAAAAGTGATTTTAATGTACTTTTCGCCACAAAGTACTTTTTTATGCCAAAAAGTTCATAGTACTTTTATTGTCCTTTATGACAAAAAGTGCTTTCTTTTGTACCAAAGTACTTTTTTATGCCAAAAAGTACTTTTATTGCCCTAAGGCACTTTTATGTCGCACAAAGAAATTTTTTGTACCAAAGTACTTTACTTTACTTTGTTTGTACCAAAAAGTACTTTTCGGCACTAAGTTCTTTTTTGTACCAAAAAGTGCTTTTTGTCATAAAAAAGTTCATTGGTACAAAAGAAAGTACTTTGTACCAAAAAGTATTTTTTTGTATAAAAAAGTACTCTGGTAAAAAAGTACTTTGTGCCGAAAAGTACATTAAAAGTACTTTTTGGTACAAAAAGCAATCAGGTACAAAAAAATTTTTTGTGCAACAGAAAAGTGCTTTTGGCCCAATAAAAGTACATTTTGGTACAAAAAAGTACTTTGGTAGAAAAAAGCACTCTGTGCAACAAAAAAGTATTCTGGTACATAAAAAAGTACATTGTGCAACAGAAAAGTGTTTTTGGGCCAATTAAAGTACTTTTTGGCATAATAACTTTGGTACTTAGCTCGAGAGCACATTTGAAATTTTGTGGCTCTTAGTTCACGAGCCAGCTTCTTGTTTTGTCCCTTAGCTTGTGAGCCGAGAGTTCGTTTGTAATTTGGGGCTCTTGACTCGCGAGCTCTTTGGTAGTTTTGAGGCTCCGAAGAGAGAGCCGAAAAGAGCGAGCCAATACGTACTATGCTTTAAATGAAGTCACAGCACAAAAAAATCTAAATGGGCAGTTTTTAGAGTGCACCTTAAAAAAAGATTTCTTATCTTCTAGAATCGTTGTTGCCTATTCTTCAAATCCAGTGCAACTTTTTTTTTGTATTACTGGGACTAACTCACTCTAATGAGCATGGCTATTTGCAATCTAAAGTCATTTGTAATCAAATGACCAGATGGACCTGGCTCGATCGGATTCAAAAGTTTTAAAACGAATTTTCTTTTAAGATATATATTGTGTCTATATTGTAGCTTAATGCATACATAATAATATTAAACCTCATGACGTGTACCTATCCTAATGTAAACAATTGTTGACGTATACCTTTTCTGTGTTTTACGATAGTGAAAACTTTATGAAAATTTCAATATTGTTTTGATTTTAAGACAAAAATTAAGGTAATCTTCCCAATGACCTCTCGGTAACATTTGTTGCGCCTGCTTTATAGCTCAAAATTTTTGCGGTTTCACGGAATTTGGTCTTCGCCCCATGCTTCCTACATGTTTATTATTGGACTTTAAATATAATCGGGTTTATTACACCAGATAATTACGAATTAATAATAAATAAAGCGCAAAACGTAATGTCCATTTAATAATACTCAGAGAGACTCTCGTCATTGCCGTCGTTGACTGTTGGCCGTTGTCGTAACAACCTAACCACAATTTGAGACCAGCAGAATAAAGTTAAAAATTTGTTTGCAAAAACCGCAATTTCTTTTGCCGCAAGAGTCAATCATTTTGGTTTCAAAGCCAGGCAACAATACGTAGCGAGTAGTTAAAATGAGAACCAAAATAATGTTGATTTGTAACCGCAAAAAAGTCGAAAGGATTCCTAACAACGCCAGGGGTTGTAGGAGCGGAAGCAGTATCATTGAACAAAAAGAAGTGAGACTCAAACAGATACAGACAACGAACGACGGACGACAAGTATGGGGCGGATGAATTCCACCAGCCAGACATTACGTATTGGAACGGAGCGTAAAACAGCGTAAACAACTGAGTCTGTCGGAGAATACCAATGACCAGCGACAAAGTAAAGCAAAACAACACGAATGCCGAAAGCTTCTGAGCTGCTAACTAGAGATGGATAAATCGTTTCGGTTTCATACAATGGTTACTTATACATATAATGAAATTTAAAGCACAATGTAGCTTTAGTAGAATAAATAAATTTCGGCTGCAGTATAGGTATTTATTGGAAAAATTCGCTCGAAAAAAGTACGATGGTTAAATTGCGGTTTGAGCTCACGATCATCAGTATATGAATGAAAATATTTATTTTGTAAACTAGATGTCACATATACTACCAACATCACCACTATATTTTTCCGAAAATGGGTATTATTGGATTGGTGAGCATGGAACCTCCCATAAAGGATAATTAATCATTGGTCCAACATTGAGTCATCCTTCAAAAACGGCATACTACTGGTATCCCCCTCCGGTGACTTTATTAATGCTGATCTTGGAATTTTTGGCAAGGAATACAGAATATATAACTTATGATAGAATTTTCACCACAGTCTGGTCTGACTATACATCCTAATAGTAACTTTTAAAGACTTGCATATATCCAATTTACAACAGTAAAGAGCAACAGATAGCTTTTTAACCCTCCTACCACTTTGGATTTCCAAGACAATTGCCTGTCGAAGATAAACCCTTTGGCTTGCTCGTGCACCCCATTAAGTGACGGTGGTCCAAATTTTGGTATTTTATATTTCCGAGTCGGCAGTGTGATGCAAGGTAAAGCTTCTGATCGGTTTAACTTGGCAAACCCAGAGTGATCCTTGCCAATTGCACTTCAAGGCTACTCACAGAGCTCCGTATTCGTGGTACTACTGCGAACGGAGTACATCCACGTGGTGACGCCTGGAAACGTGTTTCTGACACCCGTCAGAGCACGGCTAACTGTGAGGGGCGAAACCTAAAACCCAGGCACGTCAGCTCAGAGTGAGCGGCTGCAATAAAATCCTGGCAGGAGGATAAAACTGCGACGTGGTGCGCTGGGCTTGCAACCCGCCACTGACGTTTAAACTATTGCAATGAAAAGAAGTAAGATAAGAATAAAACGGACCCCCCAAAATGTTGACGACCACCGCAAACGAATTAAGGACCAATATTTGAGGATATGCACCTGGAATGTTAGAACACTGTATAGACCAGGTGCCTCCATCCATCCTCGAAAAATACAAGGCTGACATAACCGCTTTACAGGAAATCCAGTGGACGGGACATGGGTGCTCGCGCATGAAGACGTGCGACATCTCTATAGTGAGACTAGGTGTCGCAGTCTCTTCAACCCGGTTGTGAACGTATAGCCACCATAAGAGTCAAAACAAAGTTTTTCCACATAACACTTATATGTGCCCATGCTCCGACAGAAGAGAAAAGCGATGAGGAAAAAGACGAGTTCTACGAGAGCCTAGAAAATGTGTATGACCGTAGCCCCAGCCATGACATCAAAATTGTACTAGGCGATTTTAATGCTAAAATAGGCAGGGAGACCGCATTTGAGCCTACAATCGGATAATTCAGTCTGCACATCGAAACGTCGAACAATGGCATCAGACTGATTGATTTCTCTGCGGCAAGAAATATGGTAGTTAGCAGCACTAGATTTGACCATAAGAATATTCATAAGGAAACATGGTTATCTCCAGATCAATTGACGCGGAATCAGATAGATCACGTGGTAGTCGATGGAAGGCACGCATCGAGTGTTCTGGACGTACGAGTGATCAGGGGGACGTACGAGTGATTACCGCAGTTAAGTTACGCACTAGGCTAAGCATGGCGAAAAACGTACGTAACCAGCCACAACGAAAGCTGGACATCGGCAAACTGCGGACCACAGAGGTAGCGGACGCCTACTCCAACCACCTAACTCAATTGCTGCGGAATGCTCCAACCCCTGGTAATATAACCTCGCAGTGGCAATATATAGCCGACTCCATAGAGCGGACTGTGAGAAGCGTATTTGGGTACTCAAAGCCGTCTCAAGAAGATGCCTGGTACTATGATGAATGTCGCAATGCCACGAGAGAGATGGATGCTGCATATAGGGCAAAACTGCAGCCAATGGCAACGCGAGCTGTTCGTGAACGGCACAGGGAGAAGAGACGAGAGGCAACTCGTCTTTTTAGAAGAAAAAAGAAGGAGCTGAAGAAGAGGCAGGATGAGTGCACTGAGTTGCTCCGAAGTAGAGGGGAAGCCCGAAAATTCTACAAGAGAGTTAAAGCGAGAATGCGTGGAACAGTGTTGCCCTCCTGCAAGGACAGCGATGGTCAGCTAGTGACGGACCCGGATAACGTTCTGAAGATATGGAGAGATCACTTTAGAAATTTACTGGATACTGACACCACTCCAGAAGACCCCGCTCCAATCCATGATGGTGGTACTAACTGTCCACCTCCGAGCCAGAGCGAGATACGTATGGCCATCTCCCGCCTTAAAAACAACAAAGCTGCTGGAGCCGAAGGTCTCCCTGCTGAATTGTTTAAGGCTGGCGGGGAGGAGCTGATTAGGAGCATGCATCAGCTCATGGAGAACATCTGGCAAGAGGAGAGCATGCCCGGGGATTGGAGTCTCAGTCTGTTATGTCCCATATACAAGAAAGGAGATCGTAGTGAATGTAAGAACTACTGTGGAATAAGCCTATTACCAATCTGCAAATCTGGAGTATGGCAATTCTGTACTTACTATAGAGTGGAGAGCTCTCTAACTTGTCCTTAGTGTAGACATGCTGAGATTTTGTTAAGTTTCTGTGGAAGATTACTTCGTTGACTGTTAGATACTTTACAAATTTCAGGAAGATCGGTTGAAAGGTGTAGCCTCCTATAGGACACAAACATATAAGGGCTATTGCAGAGCCACCTACCAGGTCAGCACATCAAATATTTTCAATTACTAATTTTAGGCCTCTTAGTAGGACATTTTTGAACATATCAGGCGGTTCTTGTTTCATGCCGTGAGTCTAAAACCAAAAGCGTGTTATCTCCCACAAATGCGAGAACCTCCCATATTTTTTTTGTCCCAAATAATTACAATTTCCTTTGCGGTTACTTGACGCTCGTTACTTTGTCCGCACTACTGCCATTAACCAATAACATTGTTGATGCAACATTTATATCATTGCATAAAGGTCTCTGCATACTGAGTCGATTGTTGCAACTTAAGACAGCAGCGGCAACATTGACAATAACACTGACTGGCTAATAGCACGAGTCGTGGAGGCCACGCGGACGTAAAGTAAGGGATTCTTAATATCACAAGGTGTGTGCCCTTTAATATAATCTGTGGATGGTTGCAGGGCTTCCTCTACTCGTACATGTCTGCTGCTTGCCGTTGTATCCTTCTGAACCTTAGTCTCCGTAACTACAACAACAAGTAACCTTTTATGTTAGTTTCTTCTTTGTGCATTCCGTTTATTTTTAAAGTTATTTGCTCTCTCGTGAAAGTTGTTTGTGTATTTTGTGGTCATATTATCATAATCATGCCATCAATGCGCCGCTGCCAATCTAAATGAAATGAGGAATGTTTCTACTTCTGTGGCTGGGGCTTGACTTACAAAATTATTTATTATCAATTAAAATAAAGTTATAAATATCAAAGAATCTCTTACGACTCTTATAACCAGAGCGTCAATTGTTTAAAATTCGGGAAACAAATTTGCAACAATGTTGTTGTATTAAAGTAAAACTATCTAATATAGCGGGTTTTCAATGGTAAAAGTCATTAATATAATAACATAATAAAATAATGTTTATTAACTGTGTCACTGAAACATATTTTACATCTGTCAACTAGTTGATTAAATTTTTGATTGGTCTAGAGCAGTAATAGACATACCATAGGCTCGCCGAGTCGGCAATAATCGTTTTTTTCCCACAGTCCCGATCGGCAACTCAGACGTACTCGAAAATTTTGTTTGATTCAAAACTGACAGTCCCTGCTTGTGTGTTATGTAAACTACATCACACACGCTTTTTTCGCATTCAATAGAAAAATGGACACAAGTACAAATAGAAAAACAATGTCCAACGATTGTTGAGAGAGCACAAAATGTTCACCCTGTACAATTTGACAGCGCTGACGCTTCTTGTGCGACCCTCACACAAGCCGATATGGCGGGTTTTTTTTAACTTGGTATGTCTTTTACGACTTTTAGACCAACTTAGCAAAGGAGATAGGTGGAAGTCTATTAAATAGCCATATAAAAAGCTGTAACGTTCATATCATCCCCCCAATATAATATTAGCGTGTAATAGCACATTTTCTAAAGCACCTACGTACTATGTCTTAATGAGAATTCAAAACTTTGGATCACTGGAAAATTTTGAAAATTGAACATATCAACTTTTGTCGTAATGGTATAGATCAGAGGTACTCAAAACCTTGTTATGCCAGAGCAAACACTAATACATATACATTAAGCCGGGTCGAAAAAAAAGTTGTCAATGTTACCGCCTTATATGAAAAATGAAGTAAAAACAATTTCGGAGGAGCGAAAAATTTTTTTCTGTGGTCGCGGCAAAAACGCCGGATTCGGGGTTTTTACCATAACATGGTTATTTGAATACCGATTGTCAAGATCCATGCATCGTTGAAAAGGTATTAGCCACAGCTTTGTTAGTGTGTTAAAGACTTTTAACTACGACGCCATCTTCCAGCGGTTCTCATCATTGTATTCTTAAAAACCCCCCTAAGCATTTTGGATGTAGATTTGAAGGCCTTGAAAAACTAATAACGATTTTAGAAAAAACCGTTAACTTTTATTCATAAACAAAAAAGTTATATTGATTTAAAAAGTACATGTGATAATGCGAAATATACATTTGTTTATTTTTATTACATTCGTTTGTTATAAAACGTGTACAATTGAAAAATAAATAAAGTTCAAACAAATAAAAATCAATATTCGAAAATACCAAATATTCGGAATACTATCTAACTGAAGAACTTCCAAAGATTTTTTTAGCGACCAATGTAAATTAAGTATGATGACGCTTAATGCCATATCGGGTCATGAGGAAATCGTTGGTTGAGCAAATAAAACTTTTTATACAATTCTACTTCGAACTATCATATGTACTAAAATGTTAAATCAATATAACTTTTTTGTTTATGAAGAAAATGTAACGTTTATTTCGCAATTATTTTATAGTTTCTACAGGGCTTCAAATCTGCATCAGAAAATTTTATGATTAGGGGGGTTTTTAAGCATAAAATGTTGAGAACCACTGGAATATGACGTCATAGTTTTAAGTAACTATATTAATAACAAAGCTCTTGTTAATCCATCTTCAACGATATATAAAATTTAAAAATCGGACAGCAAATAACAAAGTTATGGACAAAACTTCAAAACCGGCGTTTTTTCCACGCCCACAAAAATAAAAATTTTGCACCTCCGAATTTGTTTTTATAAGACTGTTCATATAAGGCGGTAACATTCATATATTTTTTTTTTCCATATAGATCGACCCGGCTTAATATACATATTATCAATTCTTACACTCCTTGAAATCATTCAATAAATAACAAAAAAATCTACGTTAAGAATAACTTGTTTTAATCTGTACTAACAAAGCATACGAAAAAGATCTTCTTGTTTTCCCAATTGCTCTGTATACGAAAGTGTTGTTGCTTTGCGCTTTGGTATGGACAAAATTGTGACAATGCTGAGTGCTGAGTGTGAAAACAAATGTGAAATAAATGTCCAAGTGCATAGGCCGTGGACACTAGATAGGGTCGCTTTATATGCCGGAAAAAAAGTTTATGTTTTTTTTTCCCAGTTTTGAAGTTTGTCTGAAGACAATTTGAGCACATCACATTTTTTCGAATCCGTGCACCCTACGACCCCCCGAAATAGTATTTATTATGTTGTAACGTCATTTGATAATCGCCCAAAACGTAGCCCATATCGTTATTCATGGTTAAATGTAGCTTATTGGATATTTTTGACCACGACCTCAATATTAGGTTTTGAGTTTTGGCAATGTGTAATCTATTGACTTTTCAAACCTTTAGAACTTTTTTGTTTGTTATTAAAAATATATGCATTAAAAGGGAAATATTTTTTGTGATCTTTAAGAATTTTTTCAGAAATAGGCAAAATTAGGGTATAACAAACGAAGTAAAAAAATCAAAAACAAAAATTGACGTCGCACTGTGGCTAAAATTTTGATTCCATTGGCCAAAAGTCAAATTTTTTTTGTCTCCGATTTGGGCCTGTATCGATAATGGCCTGCGGTCTTTTTTATAATGGTGGTAGGATTATAGTCTTTAGTTTTTGTAAGTGGTCACAGCTCTAGCGTTTAATATTAGGGGCGTTATGAAATATTTATGAAATTACGTTTTTTTGCTTAAATTTAAACTTTATTGGAATAGAACTTCTAGGGAACAAGAAACGTATACCATCCTGAGAAAGGTGAAAGTGTCAATTTTAACCATATATATACTTTTGCACACGCCACGCGTCGCCGCACATAGAAGTATTTTGATGATCTGAGCGGCCAAAAATATTTTAATTGTGAATTAAGCTTAGAGTAACGTTTAAAACATAAACAGTTAATTTTTATAGTAAAAACAGTTATATTTTCATATATTGGACATTTAAAACATAATATTTCCATATTTTTTTTTTATTCGCCGTCATCGCTAATTTCGTCGTTCACATCACATTCAGCTGCTAGATTCGGTTGAGCTGAGAGAAACATCTCTATAGTTTGTGGCAAAAATAAAGAAAATTTTGTTTTATTTTTAGTTGTTGGTGCACTAAGAAGTAGATCTGAGCTCAAGGGCAGCCTATTTAGGATGTCCTGATTGCACGAATCTCTGGAGAAATATTAAGCAAAATCCTCCCTGTAAGCTCGAAAGTGTTTGTTTCGAGCCTCTGCGCCTCTTAAGACAGTTGTCCTATATTCAGTAACGTATTTTAATTAGTTCAGATCCTTGTATGAGTACTTTATGTAGTGTAGGTGTTATTGGGTGCCAAGGATACAATTTTACGTATAGTTGTGTAGTTGTTCTGTGACAACAAAAACAATTTAATGACAAATACTTCGGTAGCAAAGGCTTCCAAACGAAATCGCACAGGCGCATTGTTGTAAAGGACATTTTTTATTATCGCTCCTAAATTATCATTTTTTGCATATGATTTCCTATTACTTCTTGGATAACGGATCATAAGAAAAAATTATGAATGTTGCTGCTATTTTTGAATGACGTTATTAGCGAGAATGAGAAAAAAATCACATATTTTGATATTCTTAGGTGTGAACTTTAATTAACGGTTTGTGGCCATCCGCGATTTTCCGCGGCAAAACTTTTCTGAACTTGTTAAATAAGGCCAAAAAGTGTTCATATCAGTCGCAAGACTTGCGGGATCTAACAGGATACCTTACCAAAAATCTCCAAAAAAATCCGCATTATTTTGGTCCTTACTTGCCGACCATTTAAAAAATTTGTAGGCACAAATATTAAAGAAATATATAATATTTGAAAAATCTCATGCCAATAGATTCTGAATCCATCGCCTATTTTGCACTTGGAAAAAATTTAACACTTGAAAATAAAGAAAAACTTAACACTTTCGTAAAATCATAAAATCAATCATTTGGTTTGAACCTTAATTTTTTTTGGGTTTCTCGCAATTAAAGTAACTTTTAATTGTGATTTTTCGTTACATGGAGTGTCCACTACATTTCCCAATCAATTTAACGGATATATATTAAACTTGAGATTTGGGTTTTTGGCCGCCCAAATCATCAAAATACTTCTATGTGCGCCGGTAGAACACTTTTTTTATTTTAATGAAATGACTCTAAAAAAATCAAAATTCGCCCTATAAGTAGCCCAATAAGTACTCGTATACATAACTCGAGTAAGCCTTAACGGATCGGTTTGCAAATTTACCAGTATAAATATATTTCAAAATGAACTTATGGCATTGTAAATGAGCAGAATAGCCCCACCCCTTCTGGTACCTCCAATACAAAATTACCTATTTTTGGATAATAATTAATATTTCTGTTATAACTGCCAAACAGACGATCGGAGGATAATTGAATTTGGTTAGTTTATTTATATTGCAAAATTTGACAAACCCTAAGAAAATTGAAACCTCTGCCACACCCCTTCTGGTACCTTCCACACAAATGACCGAATTGACCTTCATAGTTTTACATACATATCTTTTTTGTTTGCGTATGATGTACGCTTATAAATATCGACCTTAGGAATGAGTATGGACAATATCGGTTGACGCCTTCTGGTACCTCCCATACAAAATGACCTATTTTTGGACAATTAATATTTCTCCCATAACTTCCAAACGGACACTTGGGGGGTAATGAAAATTGATCGGTTCGTTTATATTGTGATAAGAGCTGAAACCTCAGAAAACCTAACTATTTGACACACCCCTTCTGGTACCTCCCATACAAATGGCCAAACTTACCCCTTTAGTCTTACATACATATAATTTTTGTTAGTACACTGAATCCAGTCAAATTTTGCGTAAGTTATACGGTTGTGAAAATTTGGAAAATAAGAAATAAATATGGATTATATAGAATCATCCCTTCTGGTACCTTCCATACAAAATAACCCTTTCTGGAAAATTAATATTTCTCCCATAACTTCCAAACCGGCTCCTGGGGGATAATTTTAATTTGGTCAGTTAATTTATCTAGTAATAGGCGGCAAAACCTCAGAAACCCTAACTATTTGACACATCCCTTCTGGTATCTCCCATATAGATAACCAATATTTTCCCTTTTACATACATAGCATTTTTGTATGTACACTTATTTCAGACAAATTTTACCAAGGTAAGCATAAATTGAACGTTGATTTACGAAAAAAAAAATTCAAACACGTTGTGCTGTACCTAATTGTACAAATAAGTTAAAGTTTTTACGTTTTTGCTCCACAAGCAGACAAAAAATAATACATAAGCAATTTTATTTTAATTAAAAATTTATTAATTTCAATAACTCAAGACTCAAACAATATCTTATATTGGGTGGTGGTATTTATCAGTCAGTTTACCTGACTGAAATATATTTAAGTACGAAAAACATAGTATTAGTAAAAATAATAATAAACACAACCTACCATTGTTACAAATGCTATAAAAATCTGTTGCATTTTTATTTTTAAAATGTTTTTTTAAAATTATCAAATTTGACAGCAAAAAATAATAAATTTTTCTGTAGTAACAGCAAAATTTTTAGATAATATTACTAACGTTTTGATTTTATTGTAAATATTCTTATGAGTGTAAACAAATTTGCAAATTTGATTTTTAATTTTTCTGTAATTATAGCAAAATTTCCAGTTGATTTTACTGTTCTTTTTTTGAGTGTAAAAATTTTTTTTGAGTGTAACATTAAAAAAATTCCAATATTACAAAAAATATTTATAATTATTATTAAGTTTCAAATATAAAATTTCTTAATAAATAAAAAAATAATGAAGCTATTTTTCACTCTAAAAGTAAAAAAATAATCAAAAGTTCAACTTTGACTTTGAATTCCTTAAAAAGTCCTGAATCAATTTTAATGTAATTAAAACTGAGTCAAGCTGAACTTAATATCTATCCATTAAAAAAAAAATACTTCAATATATTGATCGGTTCAAAAGTTGCAGAATTTTGGCCAATGAAACGATTTTCAGCCACTGTGCGTCGGAGTCAAAACTGACCAATAGTCAAAATGTAGCTCTTGGTTATCCGTGAATAACAATATGCGTTTCGTTTTGATCGGATATGAAATGACGATACAGCATATTAAATACTATTTCGGGGGGTCGTAGGGTGCACGGATTCGATGTCCTCAAACTGTCTTCAGACAAACTACAAACCTGGGGGACCCTATCTAGTGGACACCACTGGTATAGATTGATCGTTACGTAATTTACTTTTCAAAAGTTGTGAAATTAGTTCTACGACATACATATGTTGTCATTAATGTTTTTTGTTCATATTTTTCAAATTGTTGTACATTTAACTTCTCAAGCCTTTTTACACCATTTCCCATAGGTATGTGGGCATAAATAATTTTATACGAGAAAAGTTTAACACATTAAAGAAAATAAATTGGACCCCCAATATCTTAAATTCGTTTACTTACTTACTTAAGTGGCCCATTACAACTTACGAACGTGGTCATAAATTTGAGGCCTGATAGGTCCATATATTTTTTGGAATACTTTTCCCTCGAATACTCCCAGGGTTTGTTGTAAGCACCAATGATCCGGCAGCATACATCAGAACGGGTAAGATTAGTACCTTAGTATTCCGAGATAAGGTGGTGTTACTAAAGTGCTGCCGAAGTCCGTAGAAACATATATTGGCGAGCACTATTTTCCGCTTGATGTCTTGGCTGACATTATTTTCTTGTTGACGGAAGATCCGAGGTTTGGTAAACTCGTCGACTACCTCAAAACAATAATTGTCAAAGTTCACGGTGCGTCCCCATCGAGAGGACTCTTTGTTTGTCGAAATCATTATTTTAGTGTTGTCCTAGTTGTCCGCTAGACCCATTTTTGCGGACCCCTTTTTTTAGTGGTGAGAAAACTGCAGTAACATCCCGCAGATTTCTGTATAGGCTAGTGGCATGTGGCTCTTGTGGAATATGGTGCCAGACATGTTGACACCAGCCTTTCTCATCACCTTCTCCATAACTATATTAAATAGTGTACAGGACAAGCTATCGCCCTGCCTGAGACCTCTTTCCGTTTTGAATGGTTCAGAGGGATCCTTACCAATCTTTACCGAGGTTTTGGTGTTTTCCAAGGTACATCTGCAAAGTCGAATCAGCTTTGCAGGAATACCAAACTCAGACATGGCCTCATATAGCTTATTCCTTATCGGAGAGTCGAAGGCAGCTTTGTAGTCGACAAAGAGGTGGTAGGTGTCGATCCGTTTTTCATGAGTTTTTTCCAGGATTTGTCGTAGAGTGAATATTTGATACGCCGTAGAATTACCAGGTCTAAAGCCGCACTGACATGGTCCAATTATTTTTTCTACATTTGGCTTAAGACGTTCACACAATATGCTCGAAGGAACCTTGTACGCAATTGGTAATAGGCTTATTCCACGGTCGTTCTTACATTCACTACGATCTCCTTTTTTGTATATGGGACATAACAGACTGAGACTAGCCAGATGTTCTCCATGAGCTATTGCCAGCTCCTCCCCGCCAGCCTTAAACAATTCAGCAGGGAGATTTCTAAATTAATGTCTCCATATCTTCAGAACGTTATCCGGTTCCGTCACTAGCTGACCATCGCTGTCCTTGCCGGAGGGAAACCCTGTTCCACGCATTCTCGCCTTAACTCTCTTCTAGAATTTTCGGGCTTCCCCTCTGCTTCGGAGCAACTCTGTGCACTCATCCTGCCTCTTCTTCAGCTCCTTCTTTTTCCGTCTAAAAAGACGAGTTGCCTCTCGTCTCTTCTCCCTGTGCCGTTCACGAACAGCTCGCGTTGCCATTGGCTGCAGTATCGCCCTGTATGCAGCAACCGTCTCTCTCGTGGCATTGCGACATTCATCATCGTACCAGGTATCTTCTTGAGACGGCTTTGAGTGCCCAAGTACGCTTCTCGCAGCCCGTTCTAAGGAGTCGGCTATATTTTGCCACTGCGAGGTTATATTGTCAGGGGTTGGAGCATTCCGCAGCAGTTGAGTTAGGTGGTTGGAGTAGGCGTTTGCTACCTCTGTGGTCCGCAGTTTACCGATGTCCAGCTTTCGTTGTGCCTGGTTACGTACGTTTTTCGCCATGCTTAGCCTTGTGCGTACCTTAACTGCGGTAAGGAAGTGATCGGAGTCAATGTTCGCACCCCTAATCACTCGTACGTCCAGAACACTCGATGCGTGTCTTCCATCGACTACCAGATTGATCATGTGATCAATCTGATTCCTCGTCAATTGATCTGGAGATAATCATGTTGCCTTATGAATATATTCTTGGTCGAATCTAGTGCTGCTAACTATCATATTTCTTGCCAGGATTTTACATACTGGATCAGACGCTGACCAGTGTACCGCCCACTCTGAGCCGACGTGCCTGGGTTTAAGGTTTCGCCCCTTACAATAAGCCGTGCTTTGACGGGTGTCAAAGGCACTTTTCCAGTAAAATTTTCCAGTATTAATATTTTTCAAAAAGTTCGGGGATTGGAAGTGCAGAATAGCCTCATCCAACCATACAAAATTACATATTTTTAAAAAATATTTTTCTTAATTGGCAGGAATACCTAGTACAAACCGAACAATTCCTGCGCCGCCTATCAAGTTTTTGCAGAATACTTTTTGAGCTGTATCATTTTTATCCTTTCGTACCAGCGGTCTATTTGGAAGCGCTTGAATACAACAAAGTCGCTATACAGCTCATGCTTCATACGACGACAGTGCTCGCCGTTGACGATGGTGGGTCCAAATATTTTGTAGATTATATTTCTCTTGAACTCAGTATAGATTGAGCCGCTTGTGTAATTTTCCAGGATTCTGCGGTGTAAGATTCATGTAGAGTTGGATCTTTGTTCGTCGAGAGAGGGGGCTATGTTATTTCCGGGCTGTCATTGTTATTTTTCCTTACGTCAGTACAAAGGCAGACAAATTCAAATTCACGCAGTATCCCAAAGGAGTAGACTTTTAGTTCGTTGAACTAAATAACTTTATCACCAGACTTACTTCTGCCGACTGCTTCTCAATACTTGAAAAGGCCGCAGTAACATCCCTCAGTCCAAGGCCAATGGTATCTATATCTTCAGCGTACGCGAGCAGTATCTTGTTTATTGCATTTTCATATATTTACACAAAAATATTGAAAAATATTATAAGCATTTCTTGTCTAGTTTCCATTTTGTTGATAAAAATGTATTTCGTCCGGTCCGTTGACACACAGCCGTAAATGTTGCCATGCTGAAGCTTATATTCAAGAAGAGTGACAATTTTGCTTCAACTTCTACCAAAATAACGTAATATTTATATTCTGACAACTGCTAACATCTTCTTACATTCGCAATTAATAAATTTCAATAAGAAATTCAACTAACTAATTGTCTGGTGTAACGGCTGCTTGAGGAAGCAAAGTGTCTTTATTGATTTTTCTATTTCTATTTGTTATTTGTTGCTCTTGTTCTTGTATCAATTATACGAAATATTGCAACTCTTTGAGGAATGGACTTAAAAGCTTAAGTCAATCTTAAATCTGATGTTGCACTCCTCGTCTGCTCTATATGGGTATGACAATTAAATATTTGTAATTTTTTGCAATTCATCATTGTGTAAATCGATTTAAAATAACTTTGCAATCGCATATTTTTCTTTGCTTAACAAGAATTTCAATTAGAGGCCATTATCCTTTCGAGTCTGGTTGCCTATCCGCGTTCTTTCCTTCTTCTCTGGTTGTGTGTCTCTCGACGAGTGAGAAAACGCAAAAATATAAGCGAAACTACAAAGAGGTTAAAACAAACAAAAATCTATTTCTATCGAAAAAAAGCTAAGAAATTGAGCAGAACGAAATTCTGCCTTAAACAAGAGAAACTCTAGCGGCGCAAAAGAAGGTAGGTGGAAGGATGAAAGGGACTACAACGTAGACGTCGACGACCACTAAACAGAAATAATAATAACCTGTTAAAGCATTAAAAAAGTGTCAGTTGTTTTTAAATTGAACCATTGAACAAAGAGTACTCGAAGGAAAACATGTGTTCATGTGTGTGTGTGTGTGTGTGTGGAGAGTTAGTGCATATGTAAGACTAAGTGATGATGTATGGCAAGAAAGGAAGAGAGTGTGTGAGTGCAAAGTGCATTGTCTGCATATTCCGGTTCTTACATTGTCGCACAAAAGTGGGTCAACATATTTGAGGACATCGATGGAAACAAACACAAAATGCTCCGACTTTTCCTCTTAAGTACTTAGACGAGTCGAACAAAGAGAAATCGATTGTGTTGTTCCATATCTAGTGTAGAACATGATTCCTTTGATATTTTTGAACGCTACAACTCTTCATGCATCAATTTATGTAAAAGTGCAGGTCCTTGTGATTCTGAAAAAAAAAATTAGGGGAATATGTTAATGTTTGTGAATAGTTACATGCTTAGTGACAAAAGTACCAAAAAAGAAAGCAGAATGATAAATTTATTTCCTAACATTTTATATTTCAACTCAAAATACTTTTCTACATTCTGTTTATTGTAGTAAGTTTTATCGAGTTGCTCAATATTGCATTAACTTCAGATCGGTTTATATTTAATTTCTAAAGCAGAAAATAGTGCGACATATTTAGCGAATACATCATATAACTAAAGTTCTTAATTTATATCAAAGCCATAACTATATACTTTTGGAGCGTATTCGCTGTGCGCTTGACCACATTAATTACGTTATGTAGCTTATTCAGATTATGATTCTCTCTGGTTACCATGATGGATCCAAATATTTTTTTTATCTTTTTGCCTCAAAAATTCTTGGAACTGATACTTTCTCTTGTGTTATTATCTAGGCTTCTATGCATTAAAGTAGTGGTAGAAATAACCGAAAGCAAGAACACAATAATATTGGCCGTCGATCTCAATAACTTAATATTTCATGCACTAGCCTAAGGAGAATTCTGCGGATTATTTGCTTACAAGGTCCAATTGACTGAGGAATTGAAGGCGCACGACCATCCGCTTCGTTATTGCTCCGCAGTTTGGCCCATAGGGTAGCTTGAATAAGACAACGATATCATTTTTTCTGACGAGCGCCGTTTTAACTCGGCGGCTAAGTTTGGTCGAGAAGCCAATACATCCACAGGGAGTGACTGTTTTTTCGCGGATTGTGGAGTGGTGGCATTATTGAACCTTTTTTCTTCGAAAATTAGGCTGGGAACAATGTTTCGGTCAACGGACTTTTTTACAAAAATTTTAGACATGGATTTGGACGAACTCTGGTTCACGCTAGATGGCACGCTGTGCCACCCACTCAGCCCATGCCAAAATCGATCTATTGCGAACCAAATTTCAAAATCGTGTTATCAGCCGTTTTGGCGATGCCAATGTGTCGCCTCGGAGCTGCGAATTGATCCCGTTTTGTGAGGGACCATGAAGAGCCGATGTTATGCCAACAATCCAGAAACGATTCTAGCACTAAAGGACAATATCATTCTAGCAATCACCAATTTACAGCCCGAAACCATCAACAAGGTTTTTGCCAACCCAGCCGAAGCAGCCACTTGAACGAGGTTGTACTCCATTATAACCGGGAATGTGTAAAGGAAATCTTGCATCTCAAGCCGACTCACAACCTCCTTGGTGGTGGTACCTCGGCAACGTAGTTCGTAATATTTTTATCATGAATAGCAGCTGATAGTAAACATTCTGGTCCTTTACTGGTTATAAAAACACGAATTTAGATGTGGATTTGTAGTTGGCGAAAGACTCAGACATCTTGTCTCGCGATGCAATCCTGTTAGTGTTCGAATAGCCGCAATCCACATCAAGGCGAAATTTTTATACATCGCGCTGATTTGTGCTCCGACGGAAGATAAAGACGATGAGATTAAAGATGCATTTTACGAGCGCCTAGAGGAAACATACGAGAAAAAAAACGTTAGATGAAGGAACGGGAGAACAAGGATATAGAGCGATACAGGGATAGAGGTGAGGCCTGAAAATTTTACCAGAAAGTAAAGGCACAAGCTACGGTAATGGGATCCTGTAGGCACAAGGAT
Source organism: Muscina levida (assembly GCA_964034835.1). Lineage (NCBI taxonomy): Eukaryota > Metazoa > Arthropoda > Insecta > Diptera > Muscidae > Muscina > Muscina levida. The sequence goes on along the minus strand of OZ035880.1, from coordinate 63,412,600 downwards.
GGAAATCTGGTCACAGATACTCAGAGTGTGCTGCATACCACCACCAAGTCAAGCCGAGGTAAGAAGATCAATATCGCGGCTGAAAATAATGGTGCCGACGGACTTCCGGCAGAGCTCTTCAAGTCCGGTGGCGAGGAGCTGATAACGAGCATGCAGCAGCTCCTACGCACGGTTTGGCTTAAAGAGTGCGTGCCCGACGATTGGAATCTAAACGTATTATGTACAATGCTGAAAAAAAGTGCTCCAAGTGTGTGGTCCAACTACCCAGGCATGTGCATTTTACCCATCGCATATAAGGTCCTGTCAAGTGTGCTATGTGAAAGACTAAAGCCAGTGGTATCCAACCTGATCGGGCCTTATCAGTCTGGCTTTAGACCTGGTAAATCAACAACTGACCAGGTATTCACACTTCGACAAATCCTGGAAAAGACCCAAGTGAAAAAAAATCTACACGTACCATCTTTTCGTCGACTATAAAGCTGCCTTTGACAGCCCGATACTTCAGAAATTACTCGAAGCCATGGCTGAGTTTGGTATTTCAGCGCAGCTGATACGCCTTTGCGGAATAACGCTAACTGACACGAAGTCTATAGTGAAGATTGGCAAGGACCTTACGGAGTCATTCTATACCAGGCCTAGAACAAGGCGACGGCCTATCGTGTGACCTCTTCACCTTTTTGATGGAGATGATAATGAGGAAAGCTGCAGTAAACACGAGTGGCACGATATTCAATAAAAGCCACATGCTGCTCGCGTACGCTGATAACGAAGACACCATCGTTCGAAAACTGCGGGATGTGACTGCAGTCTCCCCAGGTATACAGAAGAAATTTGCGGGAAAAAAGGGTCTAACGGTGAACGAGGACAAAACGAATTTATTAGTTTCAACGAACAAAGAATCTACTCGTTTGGTAAACTACGTGAACGTTAACAACTATAATTTTGAGGTGGTAGACAATTTTGCCTACCTAGGCTCCGCCATCAACAAAAGATATAATGTCGCCTCGAAATCCGGAGAAAAATCCTGCTTGCTAATAAATGCTACTACGGCATAAGCAAGTGATTCAATGACAGAGACCTATCCCGACGAACAAAAATCCGGCTATACCATATACTGGTTCTGCCAGTATTCGAGAGAAAAATACTCCGTAAAATATAAGGGCTCATCATCGTTAACGGAGAATCGGCGTCGTATGAATCATGAGCTGAAATGAATTGCAATTAAAATTTATTTGTATTGATTCAGAGTTCATTCAATATAATTCTTTTTGTGAATGAATGAATTGAAATTTTTGCTAATTCAATGAGTAAATGATTCTTTTTCTGCTTGGCGTCATCCTTATGGGTGAGGGTATATAAATATGCAAATGACTGAGAAGACCTTTCAATGGCTAACCTTTTTCTTCAGCACGTTGCGATCATACAAAGTTTGCCATTCTTTTCTTTAAAATTGAAATCCGTCAGTGCTAGATCCATGATTCTCATTACGATAAATTGAGATAATAAATATACGTCAAAATTTGGTTCATGATTTTAATTGTTCGAGGGTAGCCCAAGGTTACCTAGCAACAGCTTTTATGGTCAATCAGCTTCGATATTTTTAAAAGCAGTAGCCAAACCTAGAAGAGAATTCCAAGCGCTTCGGTATTTTGATCTGCGTAGATAGTTCGTTTAGATAACAGCTTTCAAAGTACAACACATGAGGCTAAAACATGACAAACTCCCCTATACGATCCTTACTAACTTCAAATCGATATTAAATTGTTGTGGCATGTAACTAGACAAAACGAATGAAGCAGAACTTCTTCTTTTTGGGGCTTCTTTCACATGCAGTTCTCAGAATTAAGTCCCAAATCAATGAGCTGAAAAATGTTGTACTGTGTTTTTCACCTGGTACATCCAATCAATTTAGCGGTGCAGTAGGAGGCTATTGGAACCTCGATATCGTTATACAGGACAAACAGATCATGGTTCATTCAAAGACAGTACTCACCGTTAACGATGATGGTTTCAAATATTTTGCATGTATTTTTCTTTTGAAGATTCCCAGAAGAAATTGATCTGCTTGTGTTGTGTCATTATCTAGGATTCTACGCTCTAGTGTAAGACAGGTTGGATCGATGTCTACTGGAGTTGGATCCTTGTTTGTGGATAGAGGGCTTTGTCTATTAATCGCTTGCTTATCGCGTAGAAGCAGCGTCTCCTGATTTCTAGGCTGCCATTAGTATTTTTGTTTACGGAGGAGCCAAGGTAGACAAATATAGATGTCAACTTTCACGCATCATCCTTAATAAGTTGACTCTTTGTTCCCTGAAAAAAATAATTTAATTCCTTTTTTATCACCAGGCCAACTTCTGCAGACTACTCATCAATGCTTGAAAAGGCCGCAATAACATCCCGCAGTCCTCGACCAATAACATCTATATCATCGGCATATGCGGGCAGTATGTAATTTTGTAAAAAAGATTGCTTCATACCTGCTTACTGCAGCCGTACGGATGATCATCTTAATTATGATGTTAAAGAGTTCGCATGACAGACTTTCGCCTTGTCTAAAGCCTCGCAGGGTAAAAACTGGCTCTGTTAGATTTTTGCCTATTTTCACCGAAGACTTGGGGTCTGTCAGTGCCATCCCTGTCGAATGCAGCTTTGGAATCGATAAACAAATGGTAGGTGGCGATTGTATTCCATGGTCTTCTCCAGGATTTGTGGAAATATCTAGCTGGTCGTCTGATAAGAGCTGATAAGATCCAATAAGTTTCGCTAAGGACTAATCGGGTATGCTCACAACATTGTAAGTCGTTGACACCTTAAATAAAAACGGGATATGTTCTTGATCCGATTGTTAGCATACCAAGTTTCGATAAGGACTAGTCGGGTATGCTCACAACATTGTAAGTCGTTGACACCTTAAATAAAAACGGGATATGTTCTTGATCCGATTGTTAGCATACCAACGTTCTCCCAGCAACATGGTAGAATGTTTAAGTGGATTTTGGAAAAAGGCATTTTGACAATAGCTCAATGGGAAAGAGAAACAAGATTCACCAAGTGTTACTTAATAGAATGTGTGCTTCTACTACACCAAAACGAGAGTTATCCGTACCTAATTTCCCAACCGCTAATAAAACATTAGCAAAGGTATGCTCAAATAACAAAGAAATACCGCACTTAACTACACAAACCGCTTATAACTTATTAATTTTACAGTTATTTCGTGCTCAATACTTTCCTATGCGTACAAACTCAAACTCGTCTTAGTATTCGTTGTCACATTTGAACGCCAGTGTGCTCGCCACATGTTGTGCGAATCTATGGCGCGTTAATATTATGTTTGTTGGTCTTTTGGTCTGTTTGCTGTTGAAATATGGTGAGAACGATTTTAATTAGCGATCACAGGAACTAGAAAATCCCAAAAACAAAATAAATAACAGAAAACCAAAAGAGACCAATGCAAAGTTTTGAACTTTTAAGAACCTCAACAAAAGAATTACTTAGACACAAACTGCCATCCAGCCAGCAAGACGGACGGACGGAAGGAAGGACTGTCTGGCTGACTGACGGAAATCTGAATTGTGTGTACACAAGTTGTAAGTATGGATGAACTATTTTATGTAGTACAAAATATGCAGACACGGTTCCATATATGTATTCCTAATTATTGTTGTTGTTGTTGGCTGTTGAAAGCGCCACACTGGTGACAATTTGTAAATTACTCCAGTCAACATTGCAACACTTTATGATAATTTTTCCTTTAGAAAAGAAATGACTTGACAGCGGTAGAATATAATGGGAAAATTATCTGGTATCTGGAATAGTTGAAAGTGGAAATGCATGAACAGTCGCTGTTTCATCTACCAGCCATTCTGAGTGCAAGTAGCAAGTTCCCTAAGAAAGGCTCTAGTGTTTATTTATAAATTACAAAATAATTATGTCTTCGTTTGCAAGAAGGAAATCATTTTAGAATTTTGAAAATTTACTCAAATACATATTCATTCTCTTTGTCGTCTTTTTAATCTGTTGATTTAACGTAACATTGTGTTTAATTTTACTTTTTTATATCTTTTGCAGATTCACTGAATGTTCCATGAATGAAGAATGTAAGTATTACTGTCGCTTGTATAATTTTATATATGTATATCATTAATTATGAGAATATCTTGCGACAAATGTTGCACATATTGATGTCATTTGTTCGCGATTACACCATAACTATTTACTTGTAAAGTTGACAATGCAATTTAGTCGAAAAAATTGTGATATTTGAGGACCACAGCATCGTAGACGAGGACCCGAATTCTCATCTAGATAAGAGCGTTTGGCAAAGTCACACTCTCAAGTTCTATTGATTAGCGAAATATATTATTACAAAGCAAACATCCTATAAAAGCTTTATGATTAAGCATAACTTGTTTCCATATTCAACAATTTAGCACGATGTTTTATTATTACACAGTACAACATTTTTCAGCTCATTGATTTGGGACTCAAATCTGAGAACTGCACGTGAAAGTAGCCCCAAAGAAGTTCTGCATCATTTATTTTGTCAAGTTACATGCCATAATAATTTAATATTGATTTGAAGTTAGTAAGTATCGTATAGGGGAATTTGTCAAGACTATTGTCCTTTAAACCCCTGTTAGGTCAATTAATTTATACTTATTAAATACAAATTTAATGCTCCGACCGATAAATCTGAGCTAGGAGTATTACCAAATCACAGATGTGCGTCTTTTCAAAAACAAACCGCGGGTCGCACAAAATTAATCCTGTTGTGGGAGTGTTTAATTATATGCTTGTTTACTTCCAACTAGGGTGATCAGTTCGGTTTTCAAAAACCGGCTACTCGGTTTTTTTCACTCATAAAAACCGTCGGTTTTTTTTAAACCCTTGTTTTTCGGATATCGAATAATCCGGTTATTTTTTGTCGAATCTCGGTTTTTTGGCGTTCGATACTTTTAATTTAAATTCATTCATAATTGTGTTAAATGTGTACTAGTACATGTTTTTTCCAGTTTCTTCCGGCGTCTGAGACTACAATATGGGAGAAAATATATGATGTATATATATATGAGAAAGATACGGTTACGAAAAAATTGATTTTCTTAAAGCAGAAGAACCTGCGCTTCTCTATTGTGGTCGATGAATGGTGGGATATATCTTACATAAAATTCATAAATGTTACTGTCCGAACACTTGATCCAGAAAGCAAAACGTTTAAAACCAATTATCAGTAAATTTATATGAAATTTTAAAAAGACGTATATCAGAAAGAAGTATTCAAACACTGAATACTCTTATTTTGTATTTAAGTACGAGTAAACTCCCAATTATTGACGCATTTTTAAAATATTCAAGTAAAAATGAAACAAAAGATTTGGCGTCCATTTTGTATTCACGATTATTTACTGAAGAACATGATTCGTTTACAGATTTAAATGACCAAATTATCGTTGATGCCTCTGAAGATACTATAGAAACAGAACTAAATAAAGCTATAAAAAACGTTCAAAATCCTAAAACTACCATTAAAAAATCTACCAAGAATTTTATTATTATTATTATCAGATTATTAAACGCCTTGAACACAATAAGTCCAACTAGTGCATTGAGTGAAAGGGAATTTTCAATGGAAAGTTTTATAAGAACCAAAGAATAAAATAGGTATACACCCAAGCACTTAAATTGTATCTTATTTTTATAAATGTTACTTTAGGGAAAACTAAAGATTAAATTAAATATCTATATATATAAAATATTGTTGCAAGTGTGTTGTGACTTCATAACTCACGAACGGCTGGACCGATTTGCATAAATTTTTATGTATGCGTTTGGGTGGCGCCCCGGGTGGTTTATATTTACAATTCGGTCCAATTGGACAAAGGGGCGTGGCACCGTCCATATAACTTGAAAATCAAAAGGGCTGTATCTCATGAACTATCAGAGGTATGAAGATGATATTTGGTATATATGTTGTTGGAGCAGTATTAATTACAGCCAAGGTGGAAGTGGGCGGTGCCACGCCCCCTTTTCAAAAATCGCTCTAACGGCTTTTCTAATAGACCGATTGATACGAAAATTTTACCAAATGGTACAGTTGACCTATTGATAGTCCCTGGCTATAATAGATTGTGATTGGATAAAGGGGCGTGGCACCACTGATACAACTTGAAAATCAAAAGGCCTATATCTCATGAACTATCAGAGGTACGAAGATGAGAATTGGTATATATGTTGTTGGAGCAGTATTAATTACAGCCAGCGTGGAAGTGGGGGGTGCCACGTCCCCTTTTCAAAACCGGTCTGCAGGCTTTCCCAATAGGCAGATTGATACGAAAATTTAACCAAGTGGTACTGATGACCTGTAGATTGTCACTGGCTATATTAGGTTGTGATTGGATAACGGGGCGTGGCACCGCCCATACAACTTGAAAATCAAAAGGGCTATATCTCATGAACTATTAGAGGTATGAAGATGAGATTTGGTATATATGCTGTTGGAGTTCAACCGGGTGGAAGTGGGGGTGCCACGCCCCCTTCTCAAAACCGCTCTGCAGGCTTTCCCAATAGACAGATTGATACGAAAATTTAACCAAGTGGTTCTAATGACCTGTAGATTGTCCCTGGATATATTGGGTTGTGATTGGATAAAGGGGCGTGGCACCGCCCATACAACTTGAAAATCAAAAGGGCTATATCTCATGAACTATCAGAGGTATGAAGATGAGATTTGTTACATATGTTGTTGTTGCAGTATAAATTACAGTAAGAGTGGAAGTGGGCTGTACCACACCCCTTTTAAAATAAACAGTTATAACTTTCAAAATTCCACAGTATATTGCAGTTCGCCTAGAGATATGAACAGTAAGGTGGGCCAGTTTTTTTATTCGCAAAAATTGTAACCAAATCTACGGTGAATTGTTAGAAAATGTCACCAATAAACTTTGTGTGTAATATCAATTCCTAGCTCGCGTTGGGAAAGCTTAATTTAGTGCAGAAAACTTAAATTTTGATAGAAGTGTCTTAAAGCTGAAGTCTGTACGCTTTCAATAATCATGGGGCAACGAACGTCACTTCCAAAAGAAGCGCAAAACGGAGTAAATAAACGAAAAATCCTTTTATCTTAAAAAAAGTATCAGCTTGGATTTTGATTCATGTGGATTTTTAATGTACAATTGACACCCAACAAAACCCCATTTACCGGTTTTGTTGCCATTTTAGGTCAACCAATTCGTCATTCAGGCGAGGTGTGTGAAGTGTGTTAGACTTTCTTTGAAAAATCACCATGTAAAGACTACACAAGAACAACGTTTACAAATCTTGCTTATTTATTTTCAAAATGCGCGTTCTGTTTGCCCTTTGTGAAGTGTATGGTGCATATACTCATCCATCTGAGCAGCTAATAGAATCCATCAACGCTGTAGACGTAAGTGTGACAGGGGACTCTAATTTATCGAACCGACGCCGTTCTCAGCAACTCGGTCTCTGCAAATGCTGAGGAAAGATCTAGGCCTATATTCATATGTCCAACTGGTAGAAGGACTATAACCAGTGGACGATCAATTGATTTTTTTTATTTTTCATGTCATTGCTCATTATTTGAAGGAGAAATGATTCCAACACGACGGCGTAAAATGCCATACATCGCGTGAGATCATCACTTTGTAAAGCCAAACTTTGGTGACCGAAATATTTCATAGAATTGTAATACGAGTTCAATACAAAGATAGTATTCGAAAATATTATTGATCCATGTGAGAAGAAGACATGGCAAAAGAGGTTTTTATGGCTAAAGGCATAAAGCTTCATACGAAATTTCCATTTTCGGTCAATAGGCGGAGAATGCATGTCAAAAGTGATTTTTACGCCCAAAGAAATAGTTAGTATACAGACGGTTACCGCTACTACATTGAATTTTGATATTAAACGGAATGTCTGTTTCCGATTTGTAAAAGATATGACTTTGCTGATGAACTTTTTACTATCGTCATAGAGCCTATGATATTTAGAATTTAAAACAACAATACTTAATTTGTTAACTTTCATGTTAAGGAGTTGTTTGAAATTAGATACATAAGTTAATAAACTCAACATATCATTATCAAGCTTAAGTACCGTTTTCAAAGTACTTTGTAGACCTAAATGTGAAATATATTACAAGTTAAAATGCAATAGCGAAGCATTACCCACTAGTTTTATATAAAAAAAATTTGCTGCAAATTCTATAAATTTTTTAAGATATCAATTGTGACCCTACAACACTAAACGACGCTAAGTGATCGATGATCAACTGTATGCGAAAAACATCGTTTTAAAAACTATTGCATATAAATTATCCTTTCAGTTGGAGTCCAAATTAATAAGCTATTGAAACTCAAATCCGCACGATCAATTGTTTGAGCAAAAAAATTTTATTATGTCCTTTAAGCTGCAATATATTGATTTTTTTACACATTATTAAGAAATAAAACTGATGCGTGTCATGTATCCAAGCTAAAAAAAGATTTACCATCCGTTAGATATAGAGAATTTCTCAAATACTATGCCCGGTATACCTGACATCGAGTCAAACGAATCAGTGTTGTCGATTTTGTACTAACCATTAAACAGAACATTGACCGCAACACCCTTATAATTTAATTTTTTTAAGCTATTTAAATAATCTTGTCCATATGCATACACATTTCGTATGTGCTAAAGATTTGCAGCAATATCTAAGCTCATAATTCAAATTCGTTTATTTTACAATTGTCCCGTTGACATCTGCGTCTGGTTTCTTTCGCAATAGAAACTTCTACGCAGTTTGATAACAAAGTGTCCACACTTAGTTCCAAAGATTCTTTTGCACAGAGACAAGTCACCAACAGTTCATTTAAAACTAAATAGTTATTGTGTTGTTATTTTTTTTTTGTTTGTTTCCTTTCGTTGGTAATTTCAATCTTTATAAAGTAACAGATGTCGTTCCATATCATCAGCAAATGGAAAAGGTAGAAATCTGGTTATTGTCATATTGTACAATCATAACTTGATTTGGGACATTGTTAGGATTTGCTATTTTTGTTTTGTTCTCTCTTTCTCTAGTTTTGTTTCCACCGTTTAAGTGTTTAACAAAAAGATTTAGTGAAATCCCAGCTGGATATTACATAAAGGAATGCAATGACACCAGACAACATAAAAGTTATGGAAGAAAAGGCGAATAGGAGAAAAGCAACAAAATATATCCTATACCAAAATGTTTATTTAAATACATCTTTGGGGAATAGGATTTATAGAGTTTTTGACATTTAAAACCGTCAAGTTGTCATTGAACTTGTCGCGACGTAGACATGGCGACAGTTTTCGCAATAGTATATTGTTATAATGCTATGCGTTATGCAGTCCCATAGGAATATTATTACTAATTCCGTCAGGGATTGAATGTTAGCTTTAAACTGAATATAAGACATATCGCTGGACAATTGTGTCTGTAAGTCATAATAGGAAACTTACTTAGTTTCTTACTTAAGTGGCCCATTACAACTTACGAACGTAGTTCATAAATTTGAGGCCTGAAGTACTAAAGAATTCCTCCAGTTAGTCCTACCAGATGGTGGTACGTCGCCTACCACTTGGTCCTTCCAACGGAGTTTGGGTCTCCCTGCTTTGCGTCGTCCTTCAGGTTCGCCTTCAAACCCCTTTCTCACCGGAGCATTTACATCCATTCTGGCAACATGTCCCAACCATCGTAGTCGATGGATTCTGACTCTTTTAGCTACGTCGATGTCGTGGTAAAGCTCATACATCTCATGGTTCATCCGATGGCGAAACTCGCCGTCGACACAGATAGGTCCATATATTTTTCGGAGTACTTTTCTCTCGGATACTCCAAGGTTTTGTATGTCCGTTGTCGTAAGTACCCATGATTCGGCAGCATACGAAAGAACGGGTAAGATTAGCGCCTGGTAAAGCTGTTTCTTAGTATTCCGAGATAAAGTGGTGTTACGTAAGTACTGCCGAAGTCCGTAGAAACATCTATTGGCGAGCACTATTCTCCGCTTGATTTCTTGGCTGACATTATTTTTCTTATTTACGGAAGATCTAAGGAAGGTAAATTCATCTTCTACCTCAAAATAACAATTTTCAACATTGATGCTGCCATAATAGGAAAGCAACAGCTTAATATCACTAAACAAAAGCCCCGTTTCTCGTCGATTCCAATAGCATCGTTTCGATTTGCGTCGCCTTTTAAAATTTGATTCAATCGTTGTGATTCCGATTTGAATCTTTACATTCGATTCGTTGTTTTTACTGGTCATAATCATATGGAAATTCCTTTTCGTTTACATTATCCTAAGAATGCTAGGAGTAAGAATCTAGTTATCAATAATAAATGCTGTGATTAAGTCAATAAAATAACTAAGGAAAAAGAAAAAAATTTCTATAATATTTTTATAAATTTTTTTCATTATAATTACACTTGTAGTTTGTAGTAGTTAACAATTTTCTAGGATAAGTCCGGAGGGTATGAGGAATTGGACCACATCATTAGTTTTTTGAGTTGCATTGACGGTCTCACAAATCACTCCTGCACAGGCCAACCATGTATCCCAATCGGGATCAGCTATATTCGGGACACAGCAATCTAGCAGTTATACAGTCGTTCTGCAGATCCAACGTCTGTTGGGCTTTTTTTCCAATCCAATCCTTCACTAAGCCAAAAAGGTAACATAACTGTGCCAGAGAGTCATTACTTATATCAATGGTCAATACTTATATCAATAGCCGCACGTAGAAAAGTATTTCTAGCGCTTTGGTCTTTTGCCCTCCGTAGATAGTTCGTTACACCAAGCTTAGATAACAGTTCTTTCACCTGGTTCATCCATCGAAGTTTTGGTCGCCCCTTTAATAATGGGTCCAAATAGTTTGCGAAGTATTTATCTCTCGAAAACTCCCAGAATATATTGATCCGCCTGCGTAATTTTCCAGGATTCTGCGCTGTAGAGGTAGACAGGAAGGCGTCTGGTAGAGTTGGAGAGAGGATTTTATCATTAAAACTGTTGCTTAGCGCATAGTAGCAGCGGTTTGCGATCAATACTTGATTTCCAGGCTGACATTATTATTTTTATTTATGACGGTAGACACAGTCATCAACTATTCAAAGTTATAGTTTTCACGCAGCGTCCCAGATGAGTGGACTCTTTGTTCGTTGAAACGAATAACTTGGTTTTATCCTCGTTTATCACCAGACCCACTTCAGCCGACTGCTTTTCAATGCTCGAAAAAGCCGCAGTAACATCTCGCAATCCACGTCCAATGATATCTATATCATTAGCATACGCGAGCAACATGTGGCTTTATTTAAAGACTAGTGGGCCCGGCAATGCTTCGCTATTGCATTTTAACTTGTAAAATATTTCACATTTAGGTCTACAAAGTACTTTGAAAACGGTACTTAAGCTCGATAACGATATGTTGAGTGTATTAACTTATGTAACTAATTTCAAGCAACTCCTTAACATGAAAGTTAACAAATTAAGTGTTGTTGTTTTAAATTCTAAATATCATAGGCTCTATGACGATAGTAAAAAGTTTATCAGCAAAGTCATATCTTTTACAAATCGGAAACAGACATTCCGTTAAAGATCAAAATTCAATGTAGTAGCGGTAACCGTACTAACTATCTCTTTGGGCGTAAAAAACACTTTTGACATGCCTTCTCCGCCTATTGACCGAAAATGAAAATTTCGTTTGAAGCTTTATGCCTTTAGCCATAAAAACCTCTTTTGCCATGTCTTCTTCTCACATGGATCAAGAATATTTCCGAATACTATCTTTGTATTGAACTCGTATTACCATTCTATGAGATAATTCGGTCACCAAGGTTTGGCTTTACACAGTGATGATCTCACGCGCTGTATGGCATTTTACGCCGTCGTGTTGGAACCATTTCTCCTTCAAATAATGTGCAATGACATGATAAATAAAAAAAATCAAAATCAACCACTGGTTTAGTTCTTCTACCAGTTGGATATATGAATATAGGCCAAGATCTTTCCTCAGCATTTGCAGAGACCGAGTTGCTGAGAACGGCGTCCGTTCGATAAATTCGAGTCCCCTGTCACACTTACGTCTACAGCGTCGATGGCTTCTATTAGCTGCTCAGATGGATGAGTATATGAACCATAAACTTCACAAAGGGCAAACAGAACGCGCATTTTGAAAATAAATTTGCAAGATTTGTAAACATTGTTCTTGTGTAGTCTTTACATGGTGATTTTTCAAAGAAAGTCTCAATGAAAGTCTATCACACTTCACACACCTCGCCTGAATGACGAATTGGTTGACCTAAAATGGTAACAAAAACGGTAAATGGGGTTTTGTTGGGGGTCAATTATACATTAAAAATCCACATGAATCAAAATCCTAGCTGATACTTTTTTTAAGAAAAAAAGATTTTTCGTTTATATACTCCGTTTTGCGCTTCTTTTAGAAGTGACGTTCGTCGCCCCATGATTATTGAAAGCGTACAGACTTCAGCTTTTAAAACACTTCTATCAAAATTTAAGTTTTCTGCACTAAATTAAGCTTTCCCAGCGCGAGCTAGGAATTGACATTACACACAAAGTTTATTGTTTACATTTTCTAACAATTCGTCGTAGATTTTGTTACAATTTTTGCGAATAAAAAAACTGGCCCACCTTACTGTTCATATCTCTAGGCGAACTGCAATATACTGTGGAATGTTGACAGTTATAACTGTTTATTTTAAAAGGGTTGTGGTACAGCCCACTTCCATTCTTACTGTAATTTATACTGCAACAACAACATATGTAACAAATCTCATCTTCATACCTCTTATAGTTCATGATATAAAGCCCTTTTTATTTTCATGTTGTATGGGCGGTGCCACGCTCCTTTATCCAATCACAACCAAATATAGCCAGGGACTATCTACAGGTCATCAGTACCATTTGGTAAAATTTTCGTATCAATCGGTCTATTAGAAAAGCCGTTAGAGCGTTTTTTGGAAAGGGGGCGTGGCACCGCCCACTTCCACCTTGGCTGTAATTAATACTGCTCCAATAACATATATACCAAATCACATCTTTATACCTCTGATAGTTCATGACATACAGCCCTTTCGATTTTCAAGTTGTATGGGCGGTGCCACGCCCCTTTATCCAATCACAACCTTTTATAGCTAGGGACTATCAAAAGGTCAACAGTACCATTTGGTAAAATTTTCGTATCAATCGGTCAATTAGAAAAGCCGTTAGGGCGATTTTTGAAAAGGGGGCGTGGCACCGCCCACTTACACCTTGGCTGTAATTAATACTGCTCCAACAACATATATACCAAATCTCATCTTCATACCTCTGATAGTTCATGAGATACAGCCCTTTTGATTTTCAAGTTGTATGGGCGGTGCCACGCCCCTTTGTCGAATTGGACCGAATTGTAAATATAAACCTCACGGAGCCTGAGACCTTTCCAACGAATGCAAAACCGTGGAAATCGGTCCAACCGTTCTCGAGTTTTGCGCTTAGCAACACATTCAGCGACTTATTTTTATATTATAGATGGAGTCAGTCGGGTTTACTGCTGCCTTCCGCATGATTATCTCCATTACAATGTTAAAGAGATCGCATGACATATTATCGCCTTGCATAATGCCTCGCTTGGTAGAATTTGTACCTATTTTCGCTGAAGACTTCGTGTCAGCTTCGCGGGGATACCAAACACAGCCATACCATCTAATAGTTTCTGCCGTATCGGACATTCGAATGCAGCTTTGTAGTCAATAAACAGATGGTAGATGTCGATCTGCATTTCTTTGGTCTTCTCCAGTATTTGTCGTAGTGTGAATATCTGGTCGGTCGTGGATTTAGCAGGTCTAAAGTAACACTGATAAGGTCCAATCGGGTTTCCTAAAATGGACTTTAGTCTTTCACATAACATACTAGATAGGATCTAGTATGCGATAGGTAAAATACTGATCCCGCGATAATTGGTACACACACTTGGGTCGCCTTTCTTAAGCACAGGACATAGAACACTCAGATTCCCATCATCGGGCATGCATTCCTTGAGCCAAATCGTGTTTATGAGCTGGTGCAAGCACGTTGCAAGCTCATCGCCGCCGGCTTTAAAAAGCTCTGCCGGCAGTCCATCGGCTTCCGCAGTTGTATTATTTTTAATCCTTGCGATCGCCGTGCTGATCTCGTTTTGGCTTGGTGTTAAACAATCCAATCCGTCGTCTATGATTGTTGTGATTTCGTGACTTATGTTGCCTTCGCGAACGAGTAGAGATCGAAAGTGTTCCCTCCATATTTGCAGCACACTCTGAGTGTCCGTAATCAGATTTACATATCTGTCCTTACAGATGAGGATTCCTGTTCCAAAACCTTTGCTTTTAACCTTTTGTTAGAACTTTCGGACTTTTCCTCTGTCCCTGTAATTTTCGATATCCTGGTTCTCTCTTTTCTTCCATAAACGCTATTCCGCCTGAAGAGGCGTGACATCTCCCTCCTCTTCTCATTATAACGCTTTGACCCTGCGCGCGTTGCCATTGGCTGCGGTTTTGCCCAGTATGCAGCATCCTTTTCTTCAGACATTTCGAGACATTCCTTATCGTACCAGGGATTGTTAGTGGCTGGTTTTGCATATCCCAGTACGGGTTACGGGAACATCATAATTAGGGGGGTTGGTTTGAAGTAATTAAGAAAGTTGGTTGGAGTTGGCACTGTCTATCTCGGTGGTATGCAGCTTTGTGATGTTTAGCTTCATTTGCGTTTGGTTACGAGCGTTTTTGAGACTGCTAAATCGCGTTCGTACCTTGGTTGCAACTAGGTGGTGATACGAGTCAACGCTTAAGACATGCCTTCCATCAATTACCACGTCATCAATCAGGTTTCTTGTATTTTGATCAGGGGATATCCAGGTTGCCTTGTGGATATCTTTATGCGGGAAACTGTTTCCTCTCACTACTATGTTTCTTGCCGACGCGAAGCTAACTAGTTCGAATCCGTTGTCGGAGGTTTTGTTATGCAGACTAAACTTTCCGACTGTTATACCAAGAGCGTCTTCCCTTCCTATTTTAGCATTTAAATTTTCCAGAACAATAGTGGCTATTCGGTCACTTAAAGGCTATAAAGGATGTCACAGATCTTTCGACATGAAGATTACTGTCCCGTCCATTTCCTGTTTGGCGCTGATGTCAGCCTTCTATTTGTCGAGGTCATCCGCCAGTTCGATAAAGCCACCTTCTCTGTTGAGAGTTCGGACATTCCAGGTGCATATCCGTAAATCATGGTCCTTATAACGTTTTAAAATTTTCTCGATCTTCGTTGACCAATTTAGCTTCTGATCAAGTACAACACCTATGTTGAGAGTTTCAGTTCCACATTATTCAGGTGATCTGAAGTCCTAGACTTTATATCTATCTTATATAAAGATAACCAATTCTGTTTTTTGAGGGCTCACCCCATACTACAAGCATGGTACATCGTAGCAGCTTTCCAACGACAGTTTGCATTAATAAAACTACACAATAGAACCTATAGTTTAACGACGAATCAAAAGAAGTTTGAGAATCTTTTACTACTTAGAAGTCAATGTGGACATCATCGAGAGGCCCGCCGATCAAATAAATGTAGATGGATGTGACGGGAATTGAACCCAGGTCACCTACATGATAGTCGCGTTTTCTTACCATCATATCACGGTCGGTCCAACTGAATTGTGACCGTAAAGGTAAGTTTTTTTTTTGAAAAGTGACTTGTTCGTATTCAGATTTTGTTACAAAATCACTTCTATTCTAAGAAATCTGCCTGAAGAGTATTACTTACTTTTTTACATACATGTGTCTACATGATAATAGTCCCACATTTTCTATATCAACATCAACATAGGTTCAATTTGAATAACTGTCACTGGTTACTAACTGAATTATCATCTCATTATTATTCTTTCCCGTAAATTTCCTTCACTACCCATAAAGGAAAACTTGATTTAGTTGTGGCATTTGACATGAGATTTAGTTTTTACAAAATTGCTAATGACCAATGACATAACATTTAAAAACACTTTCACTCAACCCGGAAATAGTCACATAGTTCACACTCACATCACAAAACAAAACAAAAAAAACACATCGCTTCACAATCATTCAAATAAACACATCCTTCTCTAATCTTTATTAATCCCAAACAAACAAAATAGCAGAAAGAAAAAAAAACTAACGAAAGGACGAATGATCCCTTAAAGGTAGTATAACTGTCAAACACATGATTGCCGTCGTAGTTATTGTCCTTGTTGGACGGTTGAATGAATCACTCTCCTTATCTTTCCCAGACACCGACACTAAGTATGAAACAATCCGGCTTATATTTGTTGCATTAACCTCAGTGCTCAGTTTAAAAATGCCGAATTTTGTTACGGGATCCTTTGAACATTTGCTCAAGGCTACAGTACAATGGGATGGAATGCGTTTTTTTTTTGTTACACACGATTCCATTACTTGGACCTTAATTTGTGCAATGCCCTGATTTTAATCTCACGCTTGTAATTGAAGGTTCACCAAATATGGTGTCAGCCCAAAAAAGGATTGGTTAAAAATGGGTTCATGGGTAACACATATTGTCGCATTTTGTTGTTGTTGTTGCTGTTGTCGTTGTGGAAATAGGAAAACATTTGTCCATAAATTAAAATTGTGAAAATACTTTGGGAGTTGCAATTTTGTGTGAAAGGGTTAATCAAAGGGGATGGTTTGCCTCCTGTGAAGATATATATCGCTATTAGATAGATACAAAAATATTCTTTTTAGTTTCGTAATTATTAGGTTCCCGTTAAGAATTCATAATTAAATTTCACACTTGGTACTTTCTACAGAATATGATAATGGATAATGTGGTGAATTGCTTGCGAAGATCATTCAAAGAGTTTATGTTATATACAAACGATATTAAAAGCTAATGATCCCAAAATGCATGATATAAACTTATCCAGGAAATTAAAATGATCATAGCTAGTATAAATATTCGGCAATATTTCGTTAAATACTATTGCGTTGCATCAGAGGAAAAGTAGGGAAATGCCCTTTACGAAGACAGTATTAAAATTATTAGAAATGAACTTACTTATTTTTCTTTGCATCCTATGAATGAGAAATCGGAGAGTTTTTTGTAGTTGAGAGATGACATGCTTATATCGTTAGACTCAGACTACAGAACCTGCCGTTTACCGATGAATTCGAACGTCAGCTTTTTCAGGAGCTTTTACCAGGCAAATGCCGATTGATTCGACTACTCTAAAACTGATGTCTGCAACATCGAGGGGGTTGCAGATCATACAACTGATCATGGCTGTGGCAGGACTCGAAACCACGTCACCCGCATGTAGTCATGTGTACTAACCACGATGCCACTATTGGGTCCATTAAATTTTAGAAACGAAACTGTTGGAAGGAAAACAATTATTTTCGAGAAACTATGTGCCGTGGGGTGGTTCGCTAACGATTCGTTAGCAATTCGCTTAATTTATCCGTAAAAAGCGATTCTTAAACAAATTCGACAATGATAAAATTATAGATCATTGGTAAACATTCGCAAATGAATCGTAACAGCTATTCGTTTACTAATCGCAAAACCGATAAAAATTCGATAGATTTCTAAAAACATTTGAAATTAATAAAATTATCGAATCGCTGGTGAAAATTCGTTAACGTGTCGCGTTTCTTTTACCAATCGTTTAAGCGATAAAAATGCGATTATTTCACAATTTTTATTTAATTTTTGGTATGCAGGGCAAAGGTTTTTTAAAATATAATTTGGCAATACAAATCTTTTATAAATTTAATTGTAAAAACTTTAAATACATGTGATAACAGATGAATACAAAAAGTTTAATCTATTTCAAAACCATGACAAGTTTGAGTATATACATGCAAATATATCCAAAAAAAAGAGAATAAGAAAAGAAAGAGTAACTAAAAAATAAGAATGATTTATAGATTTTGCAACTTGGGACTCGTTATTCTGATTCGTAATTGAATCGCATTTTCGATTCGTAAAAGAATCGATTTGAGGATATGCACCTGGAATGTTAGAACACTGTATAGACCAGGTGCCTCCATCCAACTGGCGGAAGTCCTCGAAGAATACAAGGCTGACATAACCGCTTTACAGGAAATCCGGTGGACGGGACACAGGTGCTCGCGCATGAAGACGTGCGACATCTACTATAGTGGCCATGCGGACAAGCACGAGTTTGTATGTGGATTTGTGGTTGGCAAGAGACTGCGACACCCAGTCTCAAGGTTCAACCCGGTGAGTGAACGTATAGCCACCATAAGAGTCAGAAAATGTAGAAAATGTATATGACCGTAGCCCGAACCATGACATTAAAATTGTACTAGGCGATTTTAATGCTAAAATAGGCAGGGAAACCGCATTTGAGCCTACCATCGGAAAATTCAGTCTGCACACCGAAACGTCGAACAATGGCATCAGACTGATTGATTTCTCTGCGGCAAGAAATATGGTAGTTAGCAGCACTAGATTTGACCATAAAAATATTCATATGGCAACATGGTTATCTCCAGATCAATTGACGAGGAATCAGATTGATCATGTGGTAGTCGATGGAAGGCACGCTTCGAGTGTTCTGGACGTACGAGTGATCAGGGGTGCGAACATTGACTCTGATTACTTCCTTACCGCAGTTAAGGTACGCACAGGACTAAGCATGGCGAAAAACGTACGTAACCAGGCACAACGAAAGCTGGACATCGGTAAACTGCGGACCACAGAGGTAGCGGACGACCACCTAACTCAACTGCTCTGAAATGCTCCAACCCCTGATAATATAACCTCGCAGTGGCTATATATAGCCTGCGAGAAGCGTACTTGGGTACTCAAAGCAGTCTCAAGAAGATGCCTGGTACGATGATGAATGTCGCAATGCCACGAGAGAGACGGATGCTGCATACAGGGCAAAACTGCAGCCAATGGCAACGCGATCTGTTCGTGAGAGCACAGGGAGAGAAGACGAGGGACAACTCGTCTTTTTAGAAGAAAAAAGAAGGAGCTGAAGAAGGGGCAGGATGAGTGCACTGAGTTGCTCCGAAGTAGAGGGGAAGCCCGAAAATTATACAAGAGTGTTAAAGCGAGAATGCGTGGAACAGGGTTGCTCTCCTGCATGGACAGCGATGGTCAGCTAGTGACGGACCCGGATAACGTTCTGAAGATATGGAGAGATCACTTTAAAAATTTACTGGATACTTACACCACTCCAGAAGACCCCGCTAAAATCCATGACGATGGTAATAACTGTCCACCTCCAAGCCAGAGCGAGATATGTATGGCCATCTCCCGCCTTAAAAACAACAAAGCTGCTGGAGCCGATGGTCTCCCTGCTGAATTGTTTAAGGCTGGCAGGGAGGAGCTGATTAGGAGCATGCATCAGCTCATGGAGAACATCTGGCAAGAGGAGAGCATGCCCGGGGATTGGAGTCTCAGTCTGTTATGTCCCATATACAAGAAAGGAGATCGTAGTGAATGTAAGAACTACGTGGAATAAGCCTATTGCCAATTGCGTACAAGGTCCTTTCAAGCATATTGTGTGAACGTCTAAAGCCAATTGTAGAACAACTAATTGGACCATATCAGTGCGGCTTTAGACCTGGCAAATCTACGACGAATCAAATATTCACTCTACAACAAGTCTTGGAAAAAAAACTCATGAAAAGCAGATCGACACCAACCACCTCTTTGTCGACTACAAAGCTGCCTTTGACTGTCCGATAAGGAATAGGCTATATGAGGCCATGTCTGGCTTTGGTATTCCTGCAAAGCTAATTCGACTTTGCAGATGTACCTTGGAAAACACCAAATTCTCGATTAAGATTGGTAAAGATCAGTCTGAATCATTCAACACAGAAATAGGTCTCAGGCAGAGTGATAGCCTGTCCTGTACACTATTTAATATAGTTATGGAGAAGGTGATGAGAAAGGCTAATGTCAACATGTCTGGCACCATATTCCACAAGAGCCACATGCCACTAGCCCTTGCCGATGATATAGACATCACTGGCCGAAATCTGCGGGATGTTACTGCAGTTTTCTCATCACTAGAAAAGGAGTCAGCAAAAATGGGTTTAGCGGTCAACGAGGACAAAATAAAAATAATGATTTCGACGAAACAAGAGTCCTCTCGATAGGGGACGTGAACGTGACAATTATCAACGTGAACGTTGACAATTATTGTTTTGAGGTAGTCAATGAGTTTACCTACCTCGGATCTTCCGTCAACAAAAAAAATAATGTCAGCCAAGAAATTAAACGGAGAATATAGATGTCGCCAATAGATGTTTCTACGGACTTCGGCAGCAGTTTAGTAACACCACCTTATCACGGAATACTAAGAAACAGCAATACCAGGTTGTTATCTTACCTGTTCTGTTGTATGCTGCCAAATCATAGGTACTTACTACAACGGACATACAAAACATGGGAGTGTTCGAGAGAAAAGTACTCCGAAAAATATATGGACCTATCTGTGTCGAAGGCGAGTTTCGCCATCGGATGAACCATGAGCTGTATGGGCTTTACCACGACATCGACATAGCTAAAAGAGTCAGAATCCAACGACTTCGATGGCTGGGTCATGTTGCCAGGATGGATGTAAATGCTCCAGCGAGAAAGGTGTTTGAAGGCGAACCTGAAGAACGGCGCAGAGTAGGGAGACCCAAACTCCGTTGGAAGGACCAAGTGCTAGGCGACGTGCCTTCATCTGGTAGGACTAACTGAAGGACACACGCAGAAGACCAAAGCGTGTGGAATTCTTTATTACTTCAGGCCTCAAATTTATGAACTTCGTTTCGTAAATTGTAATTGGCCACTTAAGTAAGTAAGTAATGGACTATCCACGCAGCGCAAAATACCAAAGCGCTTGTCAGAAATATTTTAAAATGATGTCTGTTCAAAAATTGGCAAATCCATCCACAGCCAACGAATATTATCGATTTTCAAACATAATATTTTTATCATTTATTTATTCAGCTTTTTTTGGCATTGTAAGAAAAACTAATAAACAATGTTGTTTCTGACAAGTTAAAAGAAATGTCTCTTTATTAATAAATTAGTGTTCGTTTGAAATATTTTAAATGAGACGACCCATATTCCCAGCATTATCCACCTCGGGTGTAAATACGTATCCGTTACATTATATTTTGATAGATATACTGAATCAATAAAGGTTTCGAATTTCATCCCTTGGCTTCGGTAGTAAATAAGTATCTAATTTCGCATGTATTTCAAATTATAATTGTAAGTACAAAAATTCAAAGGATTTTTAAGAATGTCAGTGCAAAATCGTATCTATATATAACATCAACTTAACCTTTATAGTATTCAACTCCCACGTTCGTATATGGCAGCTGAACTCCAGACCCACGCTTTTTTTGTATCAGCTTTTGCAACGTTTTTGGCCCCCTTGCGATTTTATTGCGTTGTGTGACATTTTCAGTTTCATTTCGTTTTTGCCTTCTAGATTGACATGTGCCACGAAATAAACACGAATATTTCTTTGATACTACATCGCTGTGCACACATATGTTCGTGTCGCAACAGATATTTCCTTCTTATAATTACTCAAGGAAAATTCTCCCTCTTTTTGCTGCTGCTGCAAGTCCTTTGTAACCTATTTGCCAGTTACTGCAACAGTTTGCCAAACAATAACAACAACAAAGTCAAGACAGAAGGGGGTAAGAATGCTCGGCATAAGAATAGTTAAGTTAGATTCATAATTACGACGTTGACGACTCAACCCTTAAAGGTAACCTCAGAAGGAAGAAAGGAACCCCCTTGTGTGTTTTTTATTCTTAACAAATTTACAACAACTGCTTCCTTGCAAAAAAGATGTATTGAATAACACTGAAATTATGAGGGGGCACTGAACGTAAGAATGATGAAATGTTTTAACTCATTAAATTTCGCAGAATTTTCAAACAAGACTCAGTCATGAAATTGGCATATGTAAGCGGGAATATTTTTGATGTTTTAAAAATTAACGTATGCCCGAGAGTAGTTGTGCTTGATGTTTCTCTTGAGTTTGAAGTTTCACTGCAATAGTAATAAAAAGTGCTCTAAAGGCTAAAGTATATTTGGAATAGGGTGCTAGTACCGCAGTGCGATTGCACAGTGATGTGTAAAGGATCATTGGAATATGTAAAGAATCAGAATATGTAAATCAGTCTAAGAAATCTTAAAAACAGTAATTTACTTCTCCTATTATTTTATTATATTGGGACCTTCCGTGGCATAGTGGTTAGAACACGCGGCTACCATGCGGGAGATCGCAGGTTCAAACCTGGCTCCAGTGATCTTAAAAAATTGTTCTTTCATTGTCGGCTCCCCTCGAATGTTGTTGACAGCAACTTCGAGTAACAAGTAGGCATTCGTCGATAAACAAGTAGGTGCCGTTAGTTTTGAATCTAAAAATAGAAAGCGTGTTAATTCACAACAACGCGAGAAGCTATCCCATTCATGGGGTGCAAAGGGAAATTAAGTTTATTATTTTAGTAAGGACACCTAACTACTTTAGAATTTATTCTATGTAACGTAAATCTTTTACAGGTCTACTACTAAATAGAAAAAACGCCATCGAAAAAATTAATCGAGAAGAAAGGCAACTATTAAAATTGAAAGTTTTGGGGAAGATTAAGGAGAGAAAAGTAAGATTTTTATATTATCAAAACAAAAAACTTAAAACATACGACAATTATGCAATCGTCATTGCCAGGACATTATGTTTGCCTCGTTCAAAAACAGTGCCGTCACTAAGTCGGAAAAAGAGGCGGCTTGGCAAGAAGTACTCCAGACAGCACAAAGTGTGGGTTAAGCAGATAGTAAACATGACTGGCTCCATGCTCGGGACAAATTATTTGGTCTATGTAATTGTCGAAAGCTGGTAAGCAATACCTGGGAAATGGATGTTTTTTTAAACTTATACAACACCTATTTTCATTTGCAGGACAAAAGACAGAATTTAAAAAAATCCGGTTCAGCATTTGGAAGAGCAGCAAAAATGGATGCGGTCGACAATGCGATTCTGGACATAATAGGAACTAACTCCTCTACAATAGTAAAAGCTGTAAGATTGTTAGCGACCACACCAACAAAATGAATCATGTGACGCAAACGTAGTCAATCGTTTGAAGAAGAATTACTACAAGTTGAAATTTACAAACAAAAACTAGATATATTAAAAATAGAGAGAGATCTAGGCTTGCTGACTCGGAATATACCTTAAATATTGTGAAGCAAAACCATCAAGGCAATGACGAGTCCAATGATGAATGCAACAATGAATGTACCATTCATGTAAAAGAAGAACATGAATGCATTGGACATGACTGCATTTTAACAAGACACTTCGGGTTGTCCTGATATGCTTAGATTTTCTCCCCTAGACTGGGTCTAAAGAAAATGTAATATCGGAAACGGTCATAAGATTTTCATTGAGAAAAAAGTTGTACATTTTAATATTATAATAAACTATTGGGGAATTAGCCTCAAAAATGTGAACTGGTTGTATGACTCAGTTATTAAACCTATTTTATTCTACGGATCAGCAGTCTGGTGGGCGGCGCTAGATAGATCATCCCCAAGGCTGAAGTTCGAACGCTGTATGAGACTGGTGGCAATCATGATAACAGTGGCACTTACAACTTTTCCAACTATGGCACTGTTTACGATCCTTAACTGGTAACCCCCGGACATTGAGGCGAGGAAAATAGCAGCGAACATCGCAACGCGTTTAAACGCCAAAAAGCATGGATACACAGGAACTATAGCCATGACAAAATTCTGGATCTTATCAATGTGAGTTGTCCCACTGATAACACCATACCAGAACCTGTCTTCTATCCGGGTTTTTTAAGGAACATCCCGGATAGGTCCTACTGTAATGATAATGCCCTAAACATTGGCGAGGATGTCATCCTAATTTTCACGGGCGGTTTGAAATTAAAAAAAAAGAAATAGTTGTGTTTGCAACTATCAATCAGACTACCAGACCACTGTAGCATAGTTCAGACAGAAATTAGAATAGCCGTAGAGAAAAACCAGTATCGGTGGGATATAAGGCTACAAAATTTCTTACTGAGAGTAAAGCGGCTATCAGATCCCTGGAACCACTTAGAGAAATTATCGAGAATGCCGGTCGTCGCTTGAGGAGATAGCGAGACATTCGACGGTTACCCTTACATGGGTTTGAGGACATGGGGGCATATATGGTAACCAAATGGCTGATACATTGGCAAGGGCCGCCATCTCATAAGGGGGAAACAGCTAATTGCGGGGAAACTGAATCTCATTGCTGAGGAGAGATGGATGAGGCGACCAAACAAATTTGGCCTACAATGGATATATAGAGGACACGATTTGTCCAGCGTCATCTTGAATAACATCATAGTTGTAATAACCGGTTAATGGGCGGTTAGTAAACACGCTAAGAGGTTGAAACTACCCTACAACGATTTTTGTAGAAACTGCAACGATGAGAAAGAAGAGACGTATCTTGTATGTCACTGCCCTGCTTTTGATGATCTGAGATATGAAAAGCTTAGTCATCGGATACTTATGTACAATACCTGTCTCTCAATAGGCGATTTACGGAACATGCGAAAAATTTTAAAATGGTATTACAACCGGACCCATACTAAGACCCATGTGAGCTGTGTTGTGTTGTGTAAAATTTTTGCTTGCGGCGCTACCGATCTCAACATAACCTTTTTCACTCAAAGAAAACAATGAAAATACAATTTTCATGAATGAATTTAGAAAAAAATTGAGCGATTTTATTTTAAAAAAAATTTTGGCTGTTGCACTATTTGTCGCAACAGAATCATTTTCGCTATAATATAGAAAATACCAACGCACAATGTTAAGCCAAAATAAATAAATTTCAAAAAATTTTTTTTTTACTTTTTTTTTTAATATTTTCTAAATTTTTTCAAATTTCTTTTTTTATTTTCCGGGCGGGGTCATGACTTTGAATATATTTATTATTTTTTCAAATATTTCTTTTTGCAATTTTTCTTTAATTTTTTTTTTAATATTTCTTGAAATTGTTAATTTTTTTCCTTTATTTTTTAAATTTCTTTAATCCTCAATTGTCTTTTTTAATAAAAAAAAATGAAAAAAAATTTTAAATTTCCACTCAAATTTTTTATGACATTTAATTTTTCTATTTTTTGGACCCACCGGGCCCCATGGGCCTTGGCGCCAACTTTGACATTGATTTTCGTGTTTAAGGGCGTATTTGGGGGAAGTGGCATTTTTTTTGGGCTCCCGCCCCATATTATGAACTTTTGCCATACATCTTAAGCTTCGGATGATCTAAATCTCTGTGAACCCGAACGAAATACATCCAGTGAAGATTCTGGTCCAGACTACAAATTCGAACTTTCAGTTGATATTTTGAAATCTTGTCAAATATATAACTGAGGTCGAATTGAAAGCTTGGAATTAATTTGTTTTGGTTATTAGTATTTTCCAAGCGAATAAAAATCTGACGACCATGTCAGAGTACATGCTATCGAACTTTCAAGTGCTTGAATGCAACATGAGCATAAAAATGCACTTCCTGCACTCGCATTTATACCGATTTCCACAAAATCTGGGTGGTTTTAGTGATGACAGGGTAAAAGATTTTATAAATTTTTTTTAAGTCGAATGTATAACTTTTTTTCAATTTTATTTTAGTATTGTAAACCACTGTGCATAACTTTACATGAGTTGAAACATGCAAAGGTTCAATGTCTGCAATGAAATACTAGCAACAACAAAATTTTTGCTAATACTTTTGCAATGTACAATTACACCATCAACACAACACAAATGTCAAACTAAAACTAACAAATATATAAACAATAAAATTCTACTATTGCCAAGTAGCGACGTCAATAGCAGTTGTGCTATTTTATTTGTATGTGGCAGCCAATCTTATGTATGCTGTTGTAGTTGTCGCGCATGCGAAAACAGCAGATGTCACAATTGTTGTAAAAGAGGCATATAAACAAAGGAGGGAGTCACCATCACCACCACCACGAGTACACCATTCACTTTGTTCAGCATTGGCTCCTTTCAGGTCGCTAACGCTGTTTCACGAGTACAAAAGTGCGATTAGCCCATAGTAAATGGGAGAGGATAGCAGCAGAGCGCTAAAGCTGCAATATTACCTGGTGTTGGTATTGTTATTGTTGTTACCCTATAATCACCGGTAAGGGTCGTTCGGCCATCCGACAATCGTCCAGGCCATAAAAAGGTGACAATA
This sequence comes from Muscina levida, assembly GCA_964034835.1. NCBI lineage: Eukaryota > Metazoa > Arthropoda > Insecta > Diptera > Muscidae > Muscina > Muscina levida. The sequence continues at coordinate 63,386,284 of OZ035880.1, read as the reverse complement.
GTCAATCGACAATAATAAATGGATTTTCTTTAATGTAAAGCAAAAGTTTAAAATGAAATGCACTCGATCCATTTGGCCAACATCTCGCAATGCGTTTCAAATATGTGTGAGGTAAACAAGGCTGTGCATCAATGGGATAGAGGGAGACAGCAAGTAGAGGGGGCTTATGTCACGTGTCATTGGATTATTTTGTAACGAAGAGAACCTTACACTGTTGTTGGTTTTCGTAAATTTAACAATGGAGCATTATTTTCGAAATCTGGACTATGTAACAAAGAAATTGCTTAATAACTTTGGAAGGAGATGGTTTATCTGGAAAATTTTAATTTAAATATTTGAAAAGGTGTTACATTTTTTGTAAACATTTGTCAGGACGCAAATATAATGTGAGTTGATTATATTTAAATGTTCACACTTATGGGCTGGCGAAAGGACACACCTTTATTGGGATAGTAATAAGCTGTGACATGACATAATTATCGGATAGAAATTCTAATGAAAACTGCAGCATGTGTTCTCAAATAAATTTAATTTATGTATATGGAAGGGAGAAGACGTTTTAGAGCTAACAGTTTGCATTCACAGGAGCTTCCACTGCTCCTTTCTTTAGCAGAAATTTTATTGACACAAATATCCGACATGGAGAATGGAGAACATGGTGCAAGATGTTCGTACCAAAGGGGGAGGTACACAATGCCATTTGAAGATCGCCGTTCATGTAAAAAATTTTCCAGGCCTGTAAAAGGCACGTAAAAAAGAAGGCAGCATGGAGGGGGTTTGTGTGTTTTTCAATTATTCTGGAGTAAATCTCATAAATGCACTCTTCCATTTGTCAGACCTGCATAAGGCATGTAAAAATATAACTTCGGTTACACAATTCGAATATATTATCATAGACTTAATAGTGGCATGGCTGGCTAACAATTGCCAGGGTTCAAGCTCCACAAAGATTTTCTACCGTTATAATAAAATAAATATAAAAAAGAAATAAAAAAAATTTTAAATAACAATATGTAAACATTGCAGTGCACTAAATAATACACAAAAATTTAAGAAACTGTTTATGGCGTTCTTCTTATTTGGCAGTGGCAACAGAAATTCATCCATCAGTAGCCGCATGTAGAAGAGAATTACAAGCGCTTTGGTAATTTGCGGTCCGTAGATAGTTCGTCACACCAAGCTCCTGTACACCTGGTCAATCCAACGAAGTTTTGGTCGGCCCTTCCTGCTCAGCCCATAATTTTTTTTTTTTTTTTGATTAAAACTTTTCTAGCTAGAACATTTTGATCCATTCGTACAACGTTTCCAAGCCATCGCATTTGGTCTATTTAAACGCGCTTGAATACGTCGATGTCGTTATACAGCTTATTCAGCTCGTGGTTCATTCGACGACGATACTTGCCGTTAACAATGATGGGTTCAAATATTTGTTGAAGTAAGTTTGATTGATAGATTGATCCTCTTTGCCATTAACCAGGATTCTGCGCTAAACATCAAGACAGGTAGGATCAAGATCATCTACCACCTCAAAGTTTAGGATCATCTACCACCTTAAAGTTATAGTTGTCAATGTTTACGCACCCTCCCAAACGAGTAGACTTTTTGACCGTGGAAACAAATAAACTTAGTTTTGTTCCCATTTATCACCAGACCCACTGCTGCCGACTGCTTCTCAATGCTTGAAAAGGCTGCAGTAACATTCCGCAGTCCTCGGCCATTGATATCTACAAGGTGTTGACGCAGAGCGAATTCCGTCGTCGATTCCCCGGCCGTCCGACACCGACTGCGCAAACACAGCGTCGTTTGGCCACCAACCTTGATGAGTATGGGACCTCACGAGACCTCGCCAGGAGTGGCCGGCCCCGGAGCGCCCGTTCTGCTGAGAATATCGCCGCTGTTGCCTAGGATGTCGAGCTGTCGCCAGAAACATCGACCAGACGCGGTACCTCCCAATTAGCCATCAGCCGGTCGTCTCTAAGGCGAATTTTGGTCAAAGACCTGCGTATGTTCCCGTACAAAGTCCAGTCCGTACATCAGCTGTTACCTGTCGACCGCCAAACGCGTGTAACCTACGCCCAAGCCATCCTCAATCTCGAGGACGATTTTTCCACCAAAATAATAATGAGCCATGGGGCTCAATTCCACCTCAGGGGTACGTGAACAGGCAAAACTATCGCTTCTGGGGCACCGAAAATCCACGAGTGATGCACGAGAAGCCATTACACCCGCTCAAAGTGACTGCATGGTGCGGTGTTCACGCTGCAGAAGTTATCGGGCCATGTTTTTCAAAAACGTCGCTGGTCAAACGATGGACGGTTCGCGCTATGTTGTCATGTTAATCAAGTTTTTTTCTGCCGCAATTGGACGAATTAGGACTGGAGGACATGTGGTTCCAACAAAACGGAGCAACGGTACACACTACGCGATCTACAACCGACATTCTAAAGGCTGCGTTTTTGGGTCGTCTTATCTTTTGTTTTGGCGATTTGCACTGAGCGGCAAGATCTCATGTCAGTCAGTGTCAACTCCCAACTTTGCGGGGTTAAAAAACTCAGCTTTGTAGTCGATAAACAGGTGTTAGATGTCGAGCTGCATTTCTTGGGTCTTCGCCAGGATTTGTCGGTCGTGGATTTACCAGGTCTAAATCTACACTAATAAAGTCCTTTCGGGTTCGCTAGGATGGGCCACATACACACTAGACATGGTCTTGTATGCGAAGGGTAAAAGGCTGATCCCGCTATACTTTGTACACACACTTGGATCGCCTTTCTTAAACACAGGATGTAAAACACTCAAATTCCAATCATCGGGCATTCATTACTTTAGCCAAATCGTATTTATGATCTCGTGCATACATGTTGCCATCTCATAGCCGCCGGCCTTAAAAGCTATGTCGGCAGTTCATAGGGAGAACTAGGGGAGGTTTGTTTGAAGTAATTGAGAGAGTTGGTTGGAGTAGGCATTGGCTATATCGGTGGAATGTAGCTTTGTGATGTCTTCTTCCTTTTGCGTTTGGGTCCGAGCGTTTTTAGCACTACTTAATCGTGCGTGCGTACCTTGGCTACAACTAGGTAGTGGTTATATTTTTGCGGAAATCTGGTTCCGCTTACTACCATGTTTCTTGCCGACGCGAAGCTAACCATACTAAATCCGTTATCGGAGTAATTGCTTTGTAGACAAATTTTTCCGACTGCTGAACCAATTTTAGCATTAAAATCTCCCAAAACAATTTGAATGTCATTGGCGTGGCAGCTGTGGATATGCGGATAGTGGATATTTGGTCACTTGCAACAGGGTTAACCGCGAGACCAGACGTCGAAGTCTCTTGCCGACTATAAAACCACATCCAAATTCGTGTCTTTCTGCATGGCAGCTGTAAAAGATGTCAAAGTTCTTTCGTCATGTGCGGTCTTGTCCCGTCTATCGCATTTCCTGTATAGAGGTGATGTCAGCATTGTATTTGAAAAGGACATCCGCTAATTGGATAGAGGCTCTGTATAGAGTTCGAATATTCCAGGTACATATCCTTAAATCATGGCCTTATAACATTTGAGGTGGTCGTCAACATTTGGGGGGATTTCTTGATTTTCCTTTTCTTCGGGCCACAGCGCCCGATCCTGGTTTCTTGGGAATGCTAAAGCCGCTAAGAAAGCCTTTGTGCTGAGCTTCAGCTACTTCTGTTAGCTACTCCCTATGACGCATAGGTGATAGGATACCATTAAGGTTCTGCCTTCTCACATTTGCTAACATTGAACGGATGTTTTAAGCCTCATCAGTTCTGTGGTATCAGTTGGATTACGTGATCTATAGGACCATGTGAGATGCCTGGGACTTCCAAAGAGAGATTCAGGTTATTTCGAAGTGAATGACAATCATGAAAACACAAATTAGGTAACCCCCCATTCGGAAAATACTAAGAATAATAAAGTGTTGATTTAATTTAGAGTAAATGGTTTAAATGCCGCCGTATCTGTCTAAGGTATCTTCAGGCTTTCTTCTTCTAATGAATACTTCCAAATATTTTGCTGATAATAATGATTGTTCATAAGTTGGATACTTCTAAAACAACCTACAAAAATCAGGTTTTCGTTAACAAAAACAATATGTGTTCAAAATTTTTAAGATAAACCAGCTTTCACTTTTGTCGGGAACATCAATATCGATTTTATACAAACAAAGGAAGCATACCTATTATACGGGCATTCGTGTTTGTCGTAAGCATTTCTATATATAAAATTTATTTACGTTATATACAGCAATATCGTACGACTTAATGAGCTTAAAAATATATTTATAAATTAGGAAAAAAATACATGTCCACAAACAAATAAAAAAGTGTCAACAAAGAACCACAAGTCGACGCATGTCTGATTTTACATTTTGTGACCTTCGATGTATCAAAAATGTCGTACATTTAAGATACGTACTTCAACCTTCGCTTACCCTTTAGTTCCATTTTGTAAACCTTCACATTTTATTTAATAATAAATTTGATGCCATATCAACAAGAAAATTTGGTTGTTATTCATAAACTTACAAAACTGAACCTTAACGAAATGATCTAAATCACAACAGCAACAGCTGTGATGATCCGCATTACCTTTATTTCGTCCCCCTCTGCCTTTTCCTATTTCATTCATAAGTAATAAATAAATGTATACACGCACTCACACAACCAAACATAATAAGTACAGACAGAAAATTCGAAGCAAAATATTAACCTAATTTAAAATTCTTCATACCTTTCGAAATCAATCTATTTCTCATAATTTAAACTGAATCGACCGTAAGATTGACAACAACAATACCACCAAGGGTATATTTTCCCTTGGCCCCTTTGCGCGTAAAGATCGTTGCCTTTTACTTGTCCCCTATTGTCTTGATCTCTGATTGCTTTCCTTTGGTTAATAGAACTCCGAACAGCGGAGTGGATACCTTGAAAATTAATGCAAAAAAAATTAAAACAACAACATTACAACAAAAAAGTGAGAATTCGCATTTTTAAAATACCATTTTGCGCTACCTGTGCGCCAGAGAGAGGTCGATTACTGTATGCGAACAGCAGAGCGGCCAATACCAGTTTTCTAAATTTGGGACAAACAAATACAAATACATACATAGTATGAGCACCAACAACAGTAACAACAATTGCCATCAGCGATATATTTGTACACTGGCACTCGCTTACGACCGCCCGTCTGTCCGTCCGTTCCCCTCTGTATATGCAACAGATTAACTATTTTCACATTTTAAGATTTATTTCCCCCTCTCCATGGCAGCAGTCGGTTCCTGCACTCGTTCCATCTCTATCTCTATAAATACGCCCAAACAAAAGACACCTCTATCGTCGCATGAACAGCGCTGCGGAGGAAGATGAGGCTGCGACGGCACTCGGATGTTCACCCAGAATCTCCGACGATCTCAGGCCAGCATCCTCGTTCATTATTTAGAGTGCCTCTACCTTTTGTTCTGCTTTAGGACGGCGGCTTTTGTTTGAAAATTCCAGGAATTACCTAAAGCGAGTTATTGGTCCCGCAAAAAGGACAAGCTGAGAATGTGCGGCAAGAAAAGAATAACACAGATAAGGGCAAATTAGCCTAGATGCAGGGGCCAAATTTGCAAAATAGTCATAAGTAGAATAAGTGAATGCATAACTATTTATTATATCACTACGCCAATTTTTGCTATTTGACTAGCTATCCCGAAAGGATATGCACGAATTTCAGGATAAACGTGTAATGGAAATTCACTCTATATAGTAAAAAAGTATTTAAGCACTGAGGCCCACTACGCCAATCTATGTTTTTTTGATTAGCTAACCCATGCTCCGAAAGGATATGGAGGAATTTCAGAATAAACGTGTAATGAAATTTTCTCCATCCGTGGCGTTTGTATCGATAACCAATACTTGACCTTTAAAAAGTTATCAGAAAATAGAACCTCAAAAGAATTCACTCCATATACATTTTGTATATAAGATTGTGTAAAAGCTTAGGACGATTACGAATATATTTAAAATATTTTACCATCTCCCTAACATGGTTAAAATATTCTAAATATATCTCGTTTAAAACTTAGAGGTGCCGCTTTCTATCCATACCTGATTGTAAGCCAACTCAAAGAATTATTAGCGTGTGGAAGAGCATCGTCTACAGTAACAGTCATGAGAGAATTTAATAGAATCCATCGCCAAGATCTTCTTCATTTCGGACTCTTTTTTTGTTGTTGTTTGTTTGTGGGCCAAGTTGTTGCTGTTGTTCCAGTTGTTGCTATTATTACTACTTTATGTGTTCATATCTGAGGACGATAACAAAAAGAGAAGTTTACGAAACACAAGACCTTAAAATGTTGTTATTACTTTTCGGTATCTGCTGTGATTTTGTGGTAGAGGAGGATAGTAATGATGATTATAAGGAAAGAATACAATGGCCAAAGAAGGATTTGCAAATGCAAAGGGGGTAATAGTAACAAACAGCTCTGAAAGCAACAAGAATTCAAATCAAAAAGAGAGAGAGATAGAAAGTTGAATTACCATAACACTTGAAGTGCTTATAACCTAGTCAGATAATGTGCATAATATTTTAGTGGCGCTCTTTGTCGAATTATGAGAATTCCGCGATCACACGGGAAAACAGGATATCTTAAGCGATTTTATTTGCATTTCCTTTTCAGTTGGAATATCACTGGAAAATATCAAGTTGAATATGGTAGAATGCTATAAGGATGTCTAAGGATATTTGAAGGAGGAAGTTGATAGATTGCCAACAATCGTGGTCGCCAAAAGGGCTCAAGCAGAGTTTTGGTTTTGAATACATTTACTAATCTAGAGCAGTGGAAGGCCTAACAAAGCGCACGTATTCAACAATATTGTGAGCTTGTGTGTGGTCGCACAATTGTACACGGTGGTCGTGGTCCCCAACAATCGTTAAACATTGTTTCTCTGTATGTAATTGTGCCTGGTTTTGTGTTGAATGCGAAACAAGCGTGTGTGGTGTTGCTTTCATAACACTCATTACTCAAGCAGAGACTGAATTGCCGATCGTGTGTCTGTGGCAAAAAATATTGTATTTGCTCTCCAACATTTCAATACTGGCTCGATATGGTAAAGCTTCGAAGCCTTCAAAAAAGGCTCCTAAACTGGAACCATCATTTAAGATAATTTGAGTTTTGCGATCGCTATTAAATTGGGAATAACCAAAATATCTCTTTGGAGGTCCCTAGACCACGTGTTCTTTCAGTGATAGCAAATGTTAGAAGGTGCAATATTGAGCAACGTAAATGGCATGCTACCACCGATGCTTTTTAGTAGGTAAGTAACAGAAGTTACTGAATGAGTATTGGGAATACGATTGATGAGAATTTTATTATAAAAGAGAGAGAGGAAGACAGTGATTCTAAATGTCACTTAATCTTTATCTTTAGGCTAACATATTCCAATTAATTTTTCTGAACTGGTTTTGGGTAATTAAAACAAATTGAAAATTCAAGTGACCCAGCTTAACGAACTCAACACAAAGGCTCTCTCACACTAGGATAGGGCGCGATGGCCTAATAAGTCACTCTCCTTAAATAAACTTAAATAAAACCACAATGTATTGACGACGCCTGAAAACGTTTAAAGGACCATTTAAGGATATGCACGTGGATTGTCCGAACTCTCTACAACGATGGAGCTTCTATCCAACTGGCTGATGTCCTCGACAAATACTTGACTCATATCACCGCAAAGCAGCAATAGACATTTCTGCTATCCAGAAAGACTCGTATTTTGATGCGGATTCATAGCTGGAATCACTATTCGCATAAAGACGAACTATTTTGACATCACGCTGATTTGTGTACACGCCCCGACAGAAGACAAGGACTAGGTCATTAAAAATGCATTCTATGAGCGGCTGGATGAAATATATGACTGCTGTCCTGTCCATGGCATTCACATTGTTCTGGGGGATTTAAATGCTGATACAGCAAGGAAATATGCTCTCGGAGAATTTAGATGCAATCCAATAATTCTGTTTGCAAAACAACACCTTCGATAACAGATTCAGACTGGTTAGCTTCGCGTCGGCAAGAAACATGGCAGTGAGTGGAACTATATTACTGCATAAGGATATCCACAAGGCAACCTGGATATTCCCCGACCAAAGGACAAGAAACCAGATTGATCATGTGGTAATTGATGGAAGGCATTTTTCAAGCGTCCGATCACCTCCTAGTTGCAGCCAAGGTACACACACCATTAAGTAGCGCTAAAAACGCTCGTAACCAAAGTAAGAGGAAGCTAAATACCACAATGCTGCATACCACCGATATAGCTAGTGTCTACTGCAACTAACTCTCAATTATTTCAAACAAACCCCCCTAATACTGCTGATCCCGAAACACAGTGGCAAAATATTGCGAATTATTACCGCTGCCGCGATGACCGTACTGGGTCAGACAAGCTGTGGTACAATGAGGATTGTCGAGCAATGTCTGAGGAAAAGGATGCTTCATAATATGCAAAACTCAGCCAATGGCAACGCATACGGTGACAGATCGTTATAATGAGAAGAGGAGGGGATAACACGCATCTTGAGGCGGAAAAATTTTTTATAATAAAAGATATAGAGCCAGGATAATAAAAAAATACAGGGATAGAGGTGAAATCCGAAAGTTCTACCAAAATATAAAAAGCAAAGATTTTGGATGGAACTGTATGCTGTATATAAGGACGTACTCTGATCGTTACCGAAAGCAGCGTAAGTGACGAAAGATCATACATTACCGAGCCAAAATGAAATCAGCACGACAAACACGATTTGGCTTAAGGAATGCATCTAATGCTTAAGAATAACGATCCAAGTGTGTGATCCAATTATCGCGGTAAAATGATAACTGCAAGTCTAAAACCCATACTAGCGAACCTGAGTGCACCTTAACAGTGTGGCTTTAGACGTGAGAAATCCACGACCAACCACGTGTTTATCGGTTATAAAGCTTCATTCGACAGTCCGATACGACTGAAATTATTGGATGCTATGGCTGAGTTTTGTATCCTCGTGAACTTGATACGATACCGGGATGACACTGACACGAAGTCTTCAGTGAAAATAGGGAAACATTTGACAGTGTCATTTTCTACCAAGCGAGGATTTGGCCAAGGCGATAGTCTGTCATGCGATCTCTTTAACATCATATTGAAGATGATACTGCAGAAGGCTGCAGTAACCAGGACTGGTACCATCTTTATAAAAGACACATCGCATATGCCGATGGTATAGATATCATTGACTGAGGACTGCGGGATGTTACTGCGGCCTTCTCGAGCAGTCGGCACAAGGGTGTTTGTTGATAAATGTTGATTTTGTCTACATTGGATTCGCCGTGCTATACGTTAAGCAAGCGATGTAATGGCAAAGCCCTTTCCCGATGAACAAAGATCCAACTCTACCAGACAGTGATCGTTCCTGTCTTGCTCCACAACGCAGAATCCTGGGTAATGCCACTAGTGGAAACTCGATGGGCTGGGCAGGAGAGGACGATCAACAAATATTCTGTTGCTGCCAGATAAGAAGAAGCTTTATCCGTTTGAATTGGGAGATGGTAACTTTTTTTAGTCGTCTAAACCGGCCGTGGCATAGAGGACTACCATGCGGGAGATTTGAGGTTTTATTCCCGGCTCTAGTTATCTACATTTTTCTTTCAATGCCAGTACCATCGATGTTGTCGACAGCAACTTAGCAGTATAAGTGTCCAGTCAATCGGCATATCTAAAAGCTTCTCAAACAGTGACGTTCGAATTCGTCGATAAACAAGTAGGTGCCGTCAGTTGTGAATCTTAAAATAGAAAGCGAGTTAATTCACAACAACGGAAGAAGCTACCCCATACCTCATTCATGAGGTGTAAAGGTACCAGTTGTATATTTTTTCTGCTGTTTTTAGCCCTAAAAGTTTTCTTATATACAAACCTTGCCCTGATAATAACGAACACAACAAACAAATAGATATCTAATATTTTACAGTTCTTCTCAAGTTTGTAAGTCCTAGACTTATAAAATTTGCTACAGCAAAAATACTCGGCACTAGAGTAATAAATATGCAAACGAGAATTTAATTTTTGGTCAGTGGGCGAATTGGGAGTGGTAAAAGTATTTATTAGTCTCAAAGAGATACAGTAGTGCCGATATGAATTCACCGACAAAAGTGTTTTTAGCCCAGAAAGATATAATTTGTTGTACAGGTAAATTATGTATAAAAACGAAATTTTATTTTTCGATCAGTGCGATCATGTATGGGTGTTGCAAAATTGCATTTAGAGAAATAAAATTTGATACCCAGATAAAACATCATTCAAACGTAATTTTTAATCGAAAGACCGACAAGTTTAGACCCTTTTTCCTAAGGGGTGGGAGGGGGATTAACCAAACATTCGGATCAGTATATAGTATATTGTAGCGTAAAACGCTACTCCAGATTATATGATTGCATTTTGATAATTCTTCCACACCAACTAGAATATACTCATTTACTTCTCACCAATGCTTTGATGATAGCTAAATTTGTACTTGTTGCTGCAATTGCTATTTCATCAGCCGCATATTGGGGTTTCCATCAACCCGTTGCATGTGGGTTGTTGCAACCGTGACTCTCAGCTTAGTTATATTTACAATAACTACCAAAAACCAAGTACACTGAATATAAAATCGTGATCTGCATTTGATTGTGTCTTCTTTAAAAGGAAGATTGTTCGCTAAAAATAACTACTGAGCCCAAAAACCGACAGCAGCCATGTATTTATTCGTATGCAACAAACAGCTCTCGATGTGAAATCATTTACGAAACGAGGGCGCCGGCCTAACAAATGTACCCAGAGCATAACAGTGGAATCTTTGCCACGACACCAACCAATCAAACAGGGTAAGCTGTTTCTTAGGGTACGAGTGTATCCTTCAGCTATTTGACCAACACAAATTTGTCCGTACGAAATGTTCTAGGGAGGCCCTACAATGGGTGAATGAGTGACCAAATAAAACTAAAGCACAAACAACAACAACACTTGTACAGATGATACATTCAAGTTATAATAAGAAGAAAATAAACTCCACTGCTGCCGATGTTAGCACTCAGTGGGGTAATCATCAACGATATTCATGAAGACCAAAAAGGTTTGAAGGATGAATGAATGTCTAGATGTCGTAAAGGATTTCAACAATATACATACGACTCTCAATGTTGTTGCTTCATTGTGGTATTATTAGTGGGCTTTGGTTTTCTACAGATTAGTTGTTGTACATCGGACTCAGCTTGGTTTTTGAACGTAGGGGGAAGAGCACTTCATCGTGCAATACTTTAGTGCGCCACAATTAAGGCATTGAACTGTACTTCACACAATTTGACGAACCGCGCTACTGTTGTCACAGAAGGGCATTTCCGAGAAAACGTCAGTGGAAGAAGAACGAGAGATAAAGGAAACACAGCCAACAGACAGGAACAAAAGTCATAAAGGAACTCAAGGATATGTGAGTAGACGAGACGACTTCAGGAAGGTCATTCGCTATACGTTATGTGACATGAGGTGGTATTTCACATTTGAGTTAATGTCAGTGAACAGAAAACGACAAAATGTCAAAAGTGTCATGTCAGTCAGACGGTTAAATTTCAATCATGAATGTAAGAAGGAAATCTCAATAATATGGAGAATATAAGGCGTTCATATGAAAATTTTTAACTTAATACCAGTCTTTATGTGGAAAAATACAACGAAGATTCTTTTTTAGTTAGCTTTTAGTATGTTGTTGCATACAAATTTAGTTAATTACTACACTATCTTTTCAAAAACTTTACGCATAGCTTCGTTCGTTTGTTGTATAACAAACAAATCGGCCAACAAAATTAAAAAAATAACATTATAAAGACTAAAAGCAACTGGATATGGTTTTTAAAGTATTATTTTTATGGTTATTATGACTGGAAATCAAGTTTTCCAAATTGGTTAAAATATATTTCGGAAATTTGTTGTATACAATAAGGTGGACCTTGAAATGAAATTTTTGCGATATTTTGGTAGATGAGGGCTCTATTCCGTGCCTTTTTGAAAAAAAATGACAATGCCGACAAAAAAAATTAAAAAAAAAAAAAATTAGGGGTTGCGCACGAGCCGAGAAAAAGGTCAACTTTGCCAAAATTAGGGGGGAAATTGCCATAGGTCATCAGGGGTCACCCGTAGGGGGGAAGAATGTATGGCCGACCCCCATTAACTTTTTACCGCCAACATTTTCCCCCAATACACCCACCCCCTATCTCCTCCCCTTAGGGGGGTCACCATACAAAAATGGAGGTTGCTCAGTATTTTCGAAAAACACCATAGGTCATCAGGGGTCACCCCTAGGGGGGCAAAATATATGACCGACCCCCATTAACTTTTCATCCCCAACATCTTTTCCGAACAAACGTACCCTCTATCTCCACTCCTTGAGGGACTCCCCATACAAAAATAAAAGAAGCTGTAATTGAGTAGTACTACTAAGCACTTTTAATATAATATAGTCAAATTAACATATTTTTGTTCGCTGATGGATATTTCTTGCGGTAAGAATCGATAACATGTAGTAAATACTGTTTCTCTTCTTCGCCTTGACACAGTATTCTATTATAATCTTGTATCATTTTTACTCCTCTTTCGGCAGTGTCGTTCACAACGCGCAAGTTATTTACAATTCTACGACCTTCTTGATAGTCTGCGCGACATTTCCAGGTTGCTGGATTTGCAAGAATGAAATCTTGCGATATTCCAAATCGTACAAATAAATTTTTGGTATTATGAGAGGCGAAGTTGCTCAAGTCTTTAGCCAAGAATTCCTCATTCACATCTTTGAATTTCACCTCGATTTTTTTAACGCTGGTGCTTTTGATTACGACGCGAGGAGCTGGGGGAACCTGATCGTCTTCTTCATCTTCTTCACCTTCTTCGTCTTCTTCATCTTCTTCACCTTCGTCATTCTCATTTTCTAGCAATGCTTGGGCCATTTTGGCCTTCAACTCATTTGAAACCTTGTCATCGAAAAAGGCAAGGGCTATGTGCTCATCGGCGAGATACCATAGGTGACCGATAAATTTCTTTATCATTACCCGAGATAAATCCTGGTCAACGGACTTGTACTCGACGATGTCCTTCAAAAACTTCCAATCTTGATTCGGCGCCTCAGCTGCTCGAGAAGAACCAAACCATGCCTTGACGTAAAGTCGCACCACAAAAATACAAACGTGTCGAATACCATTCAATTCACATACAGATAAGTGAAAAGTTCTCCGAAACAAAAACATATTGAGGCTGTAAATGGCTTTTGCCATCCATCGAGCATGGGAAACGGGTCCTGGAGGTCGGAAATGGTAATTCTCAAGTTTTTCACCCAGAAACAAAAGAATTAATTGTAGCATATCTTTGTAGTCATCGCGAGGGTGTTTCTCTTTCAATTGATCTAAGCAAAACTCCTTTATGCCGACTTGCATTGCCACAGGAATTTTTCTGACGACTTGATCGTCTATCAAGCCAGAATGGAATGGTTTAACCTTTACAGCGTCCCATTCCTGTTTGAAACGGTCAAAGCAAGGAACGCCTGGTGCACTGGTCTTTCCCATTTTTGTCTCAAAAACTTCCCTTAGCACCAGTTCGTATACGTGGTGTCTGCAAGGTAAATATAAGATTTCTCTCTCCAACAGCCGCTCAAGAGCAACTTCGTCTCTCATAATACCAAAAATTTATTTGTACGATTTGGAATATCGCAAGATTTCATTCTTGCAAATCCAGCAACCTGGAAATGTCGCGCAGACTATCAAGAAGGTCGTAGAATTGTAAATAACTTGCGCGTTGTGAACGACACTGCCGAAAGAGGAGTAAAAATGATACAAGATTATAATAGAATACTGTGTCAAGGCGAAGAAGAGAAACAGTATTTACTACATGTTATCGATTGTTACCGCAAGAAATACCCATCAGCGAACAAAAATATGTTAATTTGACTATATTATATTAAAAGTGCTTAGTAGTACTACTCAATTACAGCTTCTTTTATTTTTGTATGGGGAGTCCCTCAAGGAGTGGAGATAGAGGGTACGTTTGTTCGGAAAAGATGTTGGGGATGAAAAGTTAATGGGGGTCGGTCATATATTTTGCCCCCCTAGGGGTGACCCCTGATGACCTATGGTGTTTTTCGAAAATACTGAGCAACCTCCATTTTTGTATGGTGACCCCCCTAAGGGGAGGAGATAGGGGGTGGGTGTCTTGGGGGAAAATGTTGGCGGTAAAAAGTTAATGGGGGTCGGCCATACATTCTTCCCCCCTACGGGTGACCCCTGATGACCTATGGCAATTTCCCCCCTAATTTTGGCAAAGTTGACCTTTTTCTCGGCTCGTGCGCAACCCCTAATTTTTTTTTTTTTTAATTTTTTTTTTCGGCATTGTCATTTTTTTTCAAAAAGGCACGGAATAGAGCCCTCATCTACCAAAATATCGACACAAGGTCCACCCTAGTATACAATACTTTAAACGTATACCCAGCAAAAGATATGGGAAGTTCATACTTCGTACGGAGATACTTTTTTTATTATTTCCATTATTTCATAGAAGTATGCCAATTAGAACAATTCCTTGTAGTCTTACAAAAATTAATTTCATTACTGTAATAGAACAAATTAATGTATTTTCTTACAAAAAGTTCAAGTCATTACACACATAACAAGTTTATGATACCAAGACCTGTGTCATTTCAAAATGTCTCTACCAATTTCCTGTGATACGTGTAATAAAGAATGGGTCACACTGTAATTGACTTGAAAGATCCCACGGAATACCCATGGCAGCTTATCATAATCGTGGTACGTGCTACCGGCAACGTTTAAAGTATAACCAACCATTTACCACATTTTGTTTTAGTTTCGGATATATTTTCAATTTTAGAAATTTGCCAATCATTACAGCATGATTTTCTTTTGATCGTCTCAGCCACCCTTGGTTTCGTGATATTCGTATACCAAAGATGTAGAGCGGCTGAGTTGCTTACGCGTTTGCCTTTGTGTGTACGTGAGTTCGTCAATTGTGTCCCAAGACATAACGCAAAAAGTATATGTGTACTTACGTCAACCCAATATCGACATTCTATCGTTGGTATGAGACTCAAAGAGGACAGCTGCAAACGTGTTGGCTCACTTTGGTTTGGTTTACATTTCGACCGACAGACATATGGCCGTTTTCTCAATGTATCGACAAACTTCCTGTTACTAAATCTCGACATAAATTTGTTAGAATGGTAAACTGTCCGTTTACAATTTTGGTTTTCTCAATATACCAACAAAAAATTATTTTTCAAATGACAATACCCCGAAAAATAGATGAAACAGTTGACAAATTCTTGATATAAATCAGTTATTTTTGAAGTGTTAAAAAATAAGAAAACACATGCATTTAATAAAAACGAAATAAAATTTAAATAATGACAGATAAAAGCAATGTGGGAAACATTTTACCACTGAAGATGACCTGCTGCTTATTGTTTTGGTTATAAATCAAAAATATATCTTGGAAAACAAAAAAGCTATGAACAGCAGTCAACTGATTGCGTTTATCTGTACGGCAAATAAATAACCGGCAGATGGGGGCTGGTTAGCTTTGCGATAGGAGAAAAACAAATGAGACTTTGAGGAAGCCTAATTTCTTTAATCTACAGTTTTTCGTTAAGAAAAAATATAATCGCCTAATGAGAAAACGGCCCATAATGTGATAAAAAAAAACAACAACTATTCATTTAACAGAAGAGAATTGCAGAATCGAAAATTATTGAGTGAGCATTTCGATTACACAAAACCTTTTACAACTAAAGCCTAGTATTTATTAAATTTAGAAGATTCTGTCATAAAAATTAGGTTGCAAATTTCTTAGTAGTATGTTGTTTTCTAACATTACTATAGAGTTAGTAATGGTCATCGTGGAAATATACATATATACGTTCAAAATTTTTAACTCCTTCATTATTTAGATAAGTAACTGTTAATTTGATAACAATTGATAACAATTTTTGCGCATATTTTTTGTCAGAAAAGCGAAAGTTGTTTAAAACTTTTGTTTTAAAAACTATATAAGGCGGCCCTAAGGTAAAGGTTTAGGTTGGGGACAGCTGTTAAGAACCAGATCACACTACACACCTGATCCATTGTGATTGCCCATTAAAAAGAGGAGAAAGTGAAGGAAAGAGGGGAGGAAAGGAGAGGGAAGAGAACATCTTTGGAACCCCAACCATCATCTTGGTCCAGTTAGCCATGGATGGTAGTCCGGTATGGGTCTATCACATTTGCATGTCAGGTGCCTGATATTGCAGTGCCACTTAAAATTCTACAGACAAATCTCAGTCTAGTGTGTTATGTGAACGACTTAAGAACATAATTGGACCTTATCAGTGTGGCTTTAGATCTGGTAAAATCACGACCGACCAGATAATCACACTGCGATAAATCCGTGACAAAACCTAAGAAATGCAGATCGTCATCCACCATCTGACTGAGTTTGGTATCCCCGCGAAGCTGATACGACTTTGCGGGATGACATTGACTGACACGAAGTTTTCAGTGAAAATAGACAAAACCCAATTAAAGCGCCATTTTCTACCAAGCGAGTCTTTAGACAAGGCGATAGCCTTTCATGCGATCTCCTTAACATCATAAAGGAGTAACATGTCACAAAAGTCACATGCTGCTTGCATATGCCGATGATATAGATATCATTGGTCGAGGACTGCTTGATGTTACTGCGGCATTTATGAGCATTAAGAAACAGTAGGCAGATATAGGTCTGGTGATTAATGAGGACAAACCCAAGTTATTTGTTGCAGCGAATAATAAGTTTACTCGTTTGGGACGCTACAAGGACGTTGACAACTATAATTATGAAGTATTCGATTAGAGTACTGGTCGCAAACCGTTGCTACTATGCGCTGAGCGAGAGATTTTATGATAAAGCCCTCTATCGACGAACTAAGTTCCAACTGTACCAAACACTCCCGCAAGGAGACTCCTTCGGGAGGCGTTTGGGGATTACCGACCCCACGGACCCGAGAGAACCACCAGTGGACCTCTTTCTGGCTCTGCATGGCAAAAAGTGGAAGTAAAGAAGTACCTCTTTACGGGAGGTCAGGTTAGCTAGGGCGGTTCGCCTTAGGTAAACCTTAGGTACTTAATATCATCTTCATACCTCTGATAGTTCATGAGATACAGACGTTTAATGTATCAAGATGGTAGCCACGCCCACTGATACGATCCCGTCCCTGTTTTGTTGGATCACGAATGCAAATGCATTTACACCAATTTTCAAGGCGATTGCTGAAACAGTCCCCCAGATATTGTGTTTTCAAAAATTGCTTGGATGACCTAACTTTTTTCCTTATCAAATTATATATCCCCTCTTTCCTGTAGCTGAGAATATACTAATTTTATTAAAATCTTTTTTAAAAGTTCCAACTTTGAATCCCGGAAAGGCCTTTCAATTTTCCAATTTAACAAAATAATAATATCGTCTTAATTTTTTTTATTTACACAGCTTATGAAAGAAAACTAAGTAACAATTAGGATTACTCCCTATCCATCAAAAAAAATATATATCTTATAATTTTTTCTATAACTACATTGACCATCGTTTGGGTAAGGAACAGCTTTGCTGTGTCACGTAGTGGTTGTGGTTAGACCAAAAGACACGCTGCCAAACTAAGAGTTTGAAGCTCGAGAGAGACTTGTTTCTCCCATTGCGCATCTTACGGATTCTTAGGCTTAGTGAGGGATACCACCAAACCTCTAACAAGGGTGTAACTGCGATTGCAGGAACACTGTTACGTTGTTACGGACAAGTTCCAGTACAAAGCGAAAGAATATAATTGTGACAAACTCTTGAAAGTTCTTCCTATTAAGTCATTAACCATTCAATTTAGGTTTGTGTGATGTCCAAAGCGTGTAACCAAGAGTTAAAATTCAATTGGGTTCCAAGGTATCTGGCAGAAGTTGGATTTTGCGGTCAGCCGGATGGGGACGAAGAGTTGTTCGGCAGAATACTTAGGTATTCTGGTGGTGGAAGTGGTGCCGGCCGGATGTGAAACTTCGGTTCCTAGTAGATGGCGGCGGGGAGTATAATTGCAGTTTGCATGAGTGTTGAGGGGGACCGGCCGTGGCATAGTGGTTAGAACACGCGACTACCATGCGGGAGATCGCAGGTTCAAACGTGGCTCCAGTCATCTTAAAAAAAAAATTGTTCTTTCATTGTCGGCTCCCCTCGAATGTTGTTGACAGCAACTTCGCAGTATTAAGTGTCGAGTCAATCGGCGTGTCTAGTAAGAGCTTCTCAAACAGTGACGTTCGCATTCGTCGGTAAACAAGTAGGTGCCGTTAGTTGTGAATCTAAAAATAGAAATCGTGTTAATTCACAACAACGCGAGAAGCTATCCCATACCTTATTCATGGGGAGCAAAGGGAAATTAAGTTTTTTTTATGAATGTTGAGAATGGAATGGTTACTGTCCATATGACCAATTATAGAATATAATAAGACCAAGTAGAAAATAATAACAGTGGGAGGCCAAATCGGACGGAGTGCAAGCCTCGAGCTTATACTTGTCAGTCAATAAGAGTAAGCACAATTTGAATATTTCAATACGCTACGAAAAAATTAAAATTAGATCCGGGCCTTAAAAGCGGTAAAGTAGTATGTTCCAGTGGGATTGAGCCCACTATCTGGTCAGTACTACACGACGATACTAGATGTTAAACACAACGACTCATGTACCAAACACTGATCCCACCTATCTTGCTGTACAACGCAGAATTCTGGGTAACGACGCATGCGGATCAATATATTCTGGGAGTTTTCCGGCACGAAAAGTCTACTGCAATAAACCCGATGGGCGACGGAGGGGCGTGCGATCAAAACTTCGTTGGATGAACCAGGTGAAAGAGCTGTTATCTAAGATAAGGAGCGCTTGTAATATACTTCTACGTGCGGCTACTGATAGATACATTTCTGTTGTTGCTGCCATTAAAGAATAAAAAGAAGTCTCTAATTACTCCTGCTCAGGCCAATCAAGTACCCAGACCTTAACTTAACTTAATTTCCCTTTGCACCCCATGAATGAGGTTGGGATAGCTTCTCGCGTTGTTGTGAATTAACACGCTTTCTATTTTTAGATTCACAACTAACGACACCTACTTGTTTATCGACGAATGAGAACGTCACTGTTTGAGAAGCTCTTACTAGACACGCCGATTGAGTCGACACTAATACTCCGAAATTGCTGTCAACAACATTCGAGGAGAGCCGACAATGAAAGAACAATTTTTTTTTTAAGATGACTGGAGCCATTTTTAGACCTGCCATCTCCCGCATAGTAGTCGCGTATTCTAACCACTATGCCACGGTCGGTCCCAACGACCGGGATCTGCTATATCCCAAACCCAACAGATGTATTTTTCATATCCAATCCTCGACTAAACCAAAAAGGTAACAAATGGGGGGTGAAAATCTTCCAGAGAGTCATGAGTCTCTTGTGGTCAATAAGTATGCTGAATCATTACCAGGAATCTCGCAATGTCCTGGGACCCAACAGAACCTGACATCAATAGGCTTTTTCGCACCAACTTTGATTTACATAATGTAGATTTGACCGATTTTATTGCAGCCTGGCTATCCAGACAAGGTTAGTATCAATTCCACATTCCATAAAAGCCTCCGCGGCTTTCTGAATGGCCAGTATCCCAGCCTGAAAACACTGCATTCATTATGTAGCCCAAAAAAGAGGCTTATCTGCTTGTCTTCGATGTAAACACCAGTTCTTGTGCCATGTTCCATCTTCGATCCGTCAGTAACGACAGAAATGGAATCACCATAAGGAGTCCCGCCATCATTCTATTCCGATCTTTTCGGAATTTTAACGTATACCTTCTGGAAAGCCACACGTTTCGTCACAAAACCAGTAAGAGGTGACAGCTGAAAAGAGCCGTCATGGATTATGGATTGATGCTAATAGCCAGCTTCCCCAGTCTGATAACCCCTCTGGCTGCCATAGCCTTGACGTACAAATCCAGGGGTGGAAGTCTCAGGAACACATCCAATACTGATTGCGGTGTACTCCATCTGGCCCCAGTTATCCCCATTGTAGCCATTCTTTGGACCTTTCTGTGCATTTTCAGTATTACTCTTATTAAGGGCTTTCCACCAAACCAGACATCCACACCTTCGGGCAGAGTACCCAGCTTTTACCTAAAAAAACTAAAGCTATAAACTCGACACTTTTACTGCAAAGTTGCTGTCGACAACATCGAGAAGCGGGCAATGAAATAAAAATATTGATAACTGGAGCCGAGAATCGAACCACGGATTTTCCGCATGGTATTCACTATACCACGGTCGGTCCCATTGACAACTCTCTATAATTTCTCCATGGTACTCCTTACCCAATTTAGCTTCTGATCGAAACCAACACTAAGGTGCTTGGCCTCTATTCAGAGTTTCAGTTCCGCGAGATACAGTTTCGATGACTTGACGTTCTTCACATCACTTCTACGGGTAAAGAAAACCAATTACGTTTTCTAGGGGTTCACCCACAGACTACAGGTCATGGCCCGTCGAAGAAGCTTTCTAAGGGCATAGCATAAGGTAAAAATTTCGCTGGTAAAAATTTCCCACCTATCATGATGTCAACGTCGTCTGCATACCCGAAATTTTCGTACTATCCGTACCATACTCCGTTTACCACAATAAGTCATAGAAGATGGGATAGGACTCCCTGCTGTGGTGCAAGTTTTGAGTTTAAGACACGGTTTCCCAGCATGCAATCCATCCAATTCACTAGCCGGCCGGATTTATTGCAGTTCTCCAGAGAGTTTCTTATCGCGCATGACGTCACATTATTGACTTTAGTTAGCAGCCCTCCCTTCTGTATCCAGGAAGGTAGCTAAAGTGAAGTCACCTGAATTTAGGTTGCGTTGATTTTTGTAAATCATCTGAAATAATTGGAGACGTTGTGGAGTAAGTCTTTTTCATGATTAAAAGTAAAAAATGACAGAATATAAATAAAATCACAGATTGGCTCAGAGACTCGTGATCCGTTAAAAGAAAAATGAATAAACCCATAAATGAATCAATGACGAGAAACAATTATTCGACTAAATTTGGAAAATTTTCCAAATTTCCTCTCGTAACATTAAGCGAATTGTGATGTTGCTTGTTATTACTACATATGTCAGCACGACTACTGTACCTTTTAGTTTCATCTTTAATATTTATCCTTGCTTCGTTTAATACTTAATAGGAATTCCTTTTATTTGCATTGTTATCCTTAAATGTTGCACATATCTGCTAAAATGGTATAACCGATCATGGAATTGTGGCTTACGACATCGAGGTTCTGCAATCAATCGATAGATACTACCTGCTGCTTAAAGTTAATACGTCTTTTCTGTAAAGGATAAAGGTCAAGTATTCACTTAAACGGAGACGGTTGTTAAGAGTCATAAATAGGACAGGATTCAAACGAAAAAAAAAACAGGAAATAATTTCCATCAGCAACAACACCTGTTCTTCTTCCCTACAATCTGTACACAGAAAGTCCTTCGCCGTTTGACAAAACGAGGCGGCGAGGTGAGGGTGGAAAGTTAGTGAACAAATATGGTTACGGTTTAACGAAAATGACAATAAATTTAGAAAAATGAACTCTGCAATGAATTGCATGACAGGAGACCAGGAGATGACTTTAATCCTTTTGGACGAACCACGCATATGAATGAAGTCGAGTAAGGATGTACATGTTTTGCAGCGCTTGGTGTTTGTGTGTTATTTCAGTTTGGGCTTGGCTGGTGAAGGGTGCATTCATCACACCGCAGATCCTGATGTGTGCGTAGTCTGGGGTTTATGTTATTTTATTTTTTATGTTGGCATGAAACCAATTGTCGTCGAGGTTGAAAACACGACATGAATTATTCTACATTTGCTGCGATTATTCAACTGATTCTGCCTCCCATTCGTCTGTCCGTCCACCCAACCATCCATCCATCGTCATTCATGATGATACGAGGCGGATTTGTTGTTTACGCTTCAGCTTCAGTTTTTTCTGGCTGACGGGCTGGCTGGCTGGGCTCGGATTCGAATGCAACTGGCGCTGGCGGCCCAGACGGTATTGTTCTGAAGTGGTAGTTTGGAAGTTTAACCTTGTTTGAATTGTTACGGCTCGATGGTGGTATTTAATGCTCTCCATTGTGTCGCAGTTGCACGGAAAGTTGTAATTTGTTCCTTTGGTTTTTGGGCTGATGCTGTTCCTCCAGTTTGCATCCCTTAAAACGCTTATGCCGCTGTTGCTGCTATCCACCATACCATCAGGGTGGCTTCGCAAAAAAAAAATTGTGTCGGCTTCTTTACAAAAGTGGATGTGCAAAAAATAAAATAAAACAAATCTAGAAATTGCGTTTTAGTGGGATTTCATTGCGAACACAAAAATAAATACCTTAACCTCGCACTACTGCAGGGAGAATAGCAATGAGTGTGTAAAAGCAAGAGAGAACGAGAGATCCACAAAATTGCATTATTTTTAAATGATAAAGAAAAAAACTATCGAATCGTTTGGGTTTTTTTTCTTTCATTTCAAACAACCTTTTGTTACCTGTGAATCAAATCTGTTATGTTTTTAAAGGTAAATGCACTTTAAACAATTTTTGATGTTCGTAGACATTCCTAAGAGAGTTTTTCCAGAAAATCTGGTTTTTCTTTAAAATCTCAAAAAGAGTTAAAGAGAAAATGAACGAGAAACACAGAGAATTTTTATGAGATTTTCTCTTATAAACTTCGGGATAGTTTTTCTTGAAATAGAAATTGTACACACAGCCAGTACACATGTTACAAATGCAATTTAAGTACAGATCTTAACAGACTGCGAGAGATATAAGAAATAGGAGATACACCTTGGCCATAATATTCTCAAGTATGAAATTCCTCAAATTTCAGTAATTTTAAACCAATATTACGTTTCAATATTTATAGAAAATGCGTGATCTTAAGAGTAAATTCAAATCGAACACCAAACAGATGAAAACAAGGAGGACCATAGAGAGGCAGAGAGAGTATAAATGTGTAATAGACATAATGAATTAAACGGCAAATTAATTGGCTGTAGATATTGCTAGTATTATATTTAATATTCTACTAACCAAAGATGGCTGGAAATAAGCCTAAAAATTTATTTATTTATTACGTCAAATGTTAATTTATTTTTTTTTCATCGTAAACAACTTTATTTAAAACAGAGATAGAAGACACCAATTTTTCTGTTTTACATCACACAAACCTTTTTAAATATTTGAAAATTTTTTGGAAAATTTTTATAGAAAATAAATCACTTTGCGTAATTTTCTCGATTCTGTACAGAAGAGACTATTTGTTTTATAATTTTAAAAATTTATAAAAGCAATAAAAAAAAGCTGTTGTAAACGTTATTGCTCCTGAACGTTCGTTTTTTCAACACATCTGAATGTTTTGATTCTGCAAACGAGTTATAAAAATTGCACTTAGTAATCAATATTGACTACATCGGCCAACCCCGTTTGGTACCTCCCGTACAATATGACCGTTTTTTTAAAAATTATATTTTTACCTTAACTTCCGAACGAAAATCTGCAGTATTTTTGAATAAGGCGAGTTTAATTATCTTGTAATATTAGGCAAATCGTCATAATGTTTGATTTTGGCCAAATTCTGAAATTTTCTGAATCTGACCAAAATTCTCGTGTGTGCAAAAATTCATAGTTCTACGATAACTCTCTATTTTTTCCCAAAATAAGTTATGAGGCGGAACCACTAAGCTCAATTTTGAATTTTGTTGTTGTTAGGCCCTTTTGCATTTCTGATGACGATATAAAAATGATCAGCGTCAAATTAAAGAGTTGATTAAAAGATGACGCGATCACAGCAGTAGTTTAAGAGACGCCGAGCTGAAACTTGGAGTACAAACTTCTATCCTCAAAGCGGAGATTAAGTTCTCAGATGAGCAAGATCGTTCACAAATTACTCCCACCTCCCATACTAATTGCCTCTTTTGGGGGTCTGTCCCCGCAATTACATCCGTAGTTTAAGAGAAATCGAGCAGAAATTTGGAATGCAAACTTATATCCTTAAAGCGGAGGTAAAGATTCACCTAAGAAGAGCAAGATCGTTCAAAAATTATTTGCACCTCCCATACGAACTCCCCCTTTTTGGTGTAAGTTCCTGCAATACCAGCCGTAGTTTAAGAGCAATCGAGCTACAATTTTGTATGCAAACTTCTATCCTCAAAGCGGAGTTTAAGTTCTCAGATGAGCAAGATCGTTCAAAAATTACTCCCACCTCCCATACTAAATGCCCCTTTTAGGCAGTCTGTCCACGTGATTACAGCAGTAGTTAAGGAGCTATGCAAGCTTCTATTCTGTAAGCAGAGGTTAATTTCTTAGATGAACAAGATCGGACAAAAACTACAACCACCTCCCATACAAACTCCCCTTTTTCGAAGTTCTAAGATGAGCAAAAGCGGACAATAACTACCTTAACCTCCCATACAAACTTCCCTTTTTGGTGGTTTCCGTCTGTCTACCCGCTATTACAGCCGCAGTTTAAGAGAAATCGAGCTTAAATTAAGTATGCTAGCTTCTATACCTCATTTTGGGGGTATCCGTCCATATGTCGCCGCGGTTACAGCTGTAGTTAAAGAGCTATCAAGCTGAAATTTCTCTAAGCGAAAGTTATGATCTGAGATAAACAATATCGGACAAAAACTTCTTCCACCCCCCACACGCGTACAAACTTCACCTTTCTCTAAGCGAAAGTTATGTTCTGAGATGAACAAAATCGGACAAAAACTTCTTCCACCTCCCAAACGCGTACAAACTTCACCAAAGGTATCTGAGCCTTTTGCAACACCAAAACCCTCTTTTCCTTTACATCTAAGTCTACATATAAATCATGAGGGCACATGCAACTGCTTCCTCTGATAAATACCACAGAAGGTTCCGAATTATTTCCAATAGCACTGCAGATATTTTTATTTATTATTTTTTTTACATTTTTAGATAATTTGAACGGTTTGCACTGGAATTATGCTTAACACAAAAATAATACGATAAACAGTACTTGTCACACATTGTAGATGGCTACCGTAAGGACAAAATCTTAAAAAAACATAATATTTATAGTATTTCTAATAAAAAAATTGGTAAAATCCAAAAAAAAAGTATTTTGGTGGTTTTGAATGGTATAAAATAATAGCCAAACATTTTAGAGTAATTTAAGAGAACCAAAATGTAACATATTTTAGAAATACACGTCAACTAATAAAAACATAGAACATTAAAAAGATTTAATTTACTTGTGCCTTAGTAGTTCTAATGCTGCATGTAATGCAATCAAAGTAGTAATGAAATAAAATCGCCAAAAATAAGACAAATCGTCAAAGTTGGCAACAATGTTGATAGCATGATCCTTTTTTTGTTGTGAATTCTCTCTCTTCCCTACAAAAATATATTGTAAAACTGAAAAAGCGCTCTCATTGACACCCTGCCGTTGCTATCAAAAGATTTTGTGTGAAAAGAGAATACAGGCCACTGTAAAGAGAGTCCCTGATGTATCTTCAAGAGAGACTTTACACTAAAGTGCACTTGGTGGCTGATGTTGCACCACCAAAAATATGCGGCGGCTGCTACAACTCCCAGCTGTTGTGTTGTTGTTTTCGTAGTTGTTGGTTAGACAGACGGCTCGGTGAGTTTGTCGGTCTTATGGTGTTAGCAACTCGGGGTCGATTTATGGTATGTTTGGCTGTGTTGTCTGTCTCTTTTACCGAGGGATTTTTGAGTGATAGTCGAACGTTAACATTGAACATAGGCAGCATTTACGAAACGTACGCTGCAGGAAGTAGTGCGCTACGACACACACACAAGACAAACAAATTATAAAGAATAATACAAAATATTATAAATATTTTATTTCAATTTAATTGAAAGTGAATAAAAGCAAAACAAGTGAAATTTTGAAAGGATACCACAAAATCTCAGCGTTTGGCTGCAACAAACCCACCTACCAAAAATCAGGATTATTATAGATTATCAAAAGCCACAAACAAAGCAACATCAACAAAAATGGCCGAAACTAAATGAAAATGAAAACAAATTACCAAAAAAACAAGGCATTTTAGAAAACAAAACTAAAAAATTTTCAAACCAGGAAAATTAACAACAAAACATGTTTGGTTCGAAGAGTTAAAATCTTAAATGAAAGAAATAAAAAATGTTAACTTTTTTTGTTATGTGAAATTTAATTTTTTTTATTGTGTTATATTTTTGTTAAAAAGCACAATTTTGTTAATTATTTCGTTTTAATTGTTTGAAATAAAAAAACACACACACAAAATTCAATTTTGCCATATTATTTTTAAAAGTTAAAAAGTTTTGTTTTCGTTAATTTTAAAATTATAAAAAAAAATTTAAATATTTGCTATTGCAAACAAAAAAAAATTTTGTGTAAATGACATAAACGACGTCAAAAATTAATTACGCATACATATATGTAAAAAGTTTAAGTTGAAATTTGAAATCGTCCGGATATACCTATTAGCAACAGCGACATTAGTATCAACATATCCTGGTTGTTAAAATTTACCATACAAATAAAGTAAGTAAATGTAATTTTATTGTTAAGAAATTCTTAGGGTAATTTGGAAAAAAACATATACTTAGTCTGCACAAAAGTAATCCTTTTATATTAAGAACAGCACGAGCTGCATTACATATATTCGATTATGCATCAAATTTTAGTTGTGGGATAGCAAATTTGTATTCGTCAATAATTATTTTTCAAATTGCTCATTTATATCCACATTTAAGTATTTTGCATTTTTATGTCCAAAATATTTGTGCTGTTGTAGATAACTTTTGTTTGAGCATAAGAAACGCTGATTTGATATTAAAAAATATTAAAGTTTTGTATTTTCCAAACCACAAAAAACGCCAAGATGCTTGAGGGAAGGGTTTCCTTTATATCTCATATAAAAATCCTTTCCAGAAAGATAAATATCAATTGTGGTAAGGTCTAATGATCAAATTATATTTCACATGATCTAAAAATCATAGTTACTGAAATATCAGAATGTATGTTGATTGGAAGTTCTTTAATTCGACTATATGTATTTAAATGAGTTTTTTTATTGCTTACAAATATAAAACTTTGAATATATTACTACTCAATACGAATAACAATTAGTATATTCCAATCTATTAAGAGTGATATTTTAGACACTTAGGCCGTCTTGAAGAAATTGTAACATGGCTTTTTAAAATCTGTACCTTTTTATACGATGATAAAAAAGAAATAGAAAAATTTTCTAAAAACTGTTTGTTATTATAAAAGTACACAGATGTCCATTGGCTTTACATGAATAGTTAAGCTACCATGAGGGTTTAACTCCACGGTGGGCTCAACCTTCACTTCCACGTTTCGCCATCGCAGAGCCAGAAAGAGGTCCACTGATGGTTTTCTCAGGTCCGTGGGGGCGATACTCCCCAAAGGACTCCCGGAGGAGACCCCCTTGCGTGATAGGTTAAGATAGCGCATGCGTTTTAGATTTCGATACAGCCCCCTAATTTTGTGAGGGTCGGAAAAAAATTCATGACCAAAAAAATGGGGCTGATGGAGTCGTGATCAAAGGTGGCGAGGAAGAGAAAAAATTCACAACAAATCTTACAACTGTTCCGTATAACAGACTCCAGTTGTAAAACAAATTCTATTAGCAGTAATAAAATAGATCTTGTACGGAACGATGAAAACACATTCATTATTTACACATATAGATCAACAACACAAACCAAGAGCATACATACACGGGAGGTACACTGGGTTGGCATTTGTTGCCAAAAACAATTCTATGCAATTTTGTCCGATGTACAAAGCATAGACTAGAGCCTGTGTGAATTATGTTGACCTGTAGTCTTCGGTGATACCATTTTCGCATCGGTGTGTTTGGGCTTCACGATGGTTTCTTGAAGCTTTTAACACTTAAGGTTATGATAATGAGTGGAGAAGGGTACTGATGAAGATGGTTTGGCTAGCTGTCAACATAATCCATTTCACATAACTCTTGTATAACAAATTCTATTAGCAATAATAGAGTAGCTCTTGAATCGAACGATGAAAACACATTCATTACTCCACTAATTTTTCCCTCAGAACATATATAACCTTTATCTTCAACCCCTAAAGCGATCTCCATAAAAAATTTTTATTTTTTTATGAAATCAGCTCCTGAGATATAAAATGTACGACCCCCACTAATTGTTCCCTGCTAACACTTTACCCAAACATAATTATCCCCTATCTTCAACCTTTACTGGGGCTCCTATACAAAAATGAAATTTTTTGTTAGCTACCGCTCTAGCCGCCCCAAAGGTGTCCCTATACGAGTTAAATGTATGACGATCCCCAAACATATCTACCCTCTATCTTTAACCCTTAAAGTGGTCCCCATACAATTATTTAAAAAAAAGTTTTTAAGTAAGCAGCTCCTGCTACTCACTTGGTGCCTCCTAGAGGTATACAATGTATGACCGACCCCCACTAAATTTTCCCTCCTAACCTTTTTCCCAAAAATACCTACCGCCCATCTTCACCCTCTAAGGGGGCTCCTATGCAAAAATATAATTTTTTATAAAATTTGCTTCCACTGCTCTAACTGCCCCAAAGGTGCCCCTTAAGGAGTTTAATATATGACCTACCCCCAATATTCCTACAACCCCAACAGTTTCTCAGAACATATGTATCTACCCTTTATATTTAACCCTTAAAGTGGTCCCAATACAATTTTTTTATTTTTTTATGAAATCAGCTCCTGCCGCTCACATGGTGCCTACCCCCAATATTCCTACAACCCCAACAGTTTCTCCGAACATATGTATCTACCCTCTATATTTAACCCTTAAAGCGGTCCCAATACAATTTTTTTATTTTTTTTGTGAAATCAGCTCCAGCTATAAAATGTATTACCGACCCCTACTAAATTTTCCTTTCTTACATTTTTCCCAAACATACCTAAACCCTATCTTCGCCCTCTAAGGGGTCCTATACAAAAATAAATTTTTTTATAAAATTTGCTCTCATCACTCTAACTGGTACGAAGGAGCCCCTAAAGGAGTTAAATGAATGACCGACCCCTAATACTTTTGTCTAGGTTCTATTTCAATCGGATCACAGTTAATTGTCAAGACCCCCTCAAGCTCCCTCGAACTTCTGCAGCCATTCGATGGAGCTTTAATGCCGTATGTTGTAATGAACGCAGAATGTTCGTTGCTGCGCTATAGTTGAAGAATCGGTGTTTCAATAATACTCGCTGAAGCCTAACGCGCTTTATGCTTTATTTATTCCATTTCGTAAACTTCTCCGCCACCACCTCACTGTGGTTGTTCGAAATAGCTACCGAAAGTAAACGGACTTTAATTCCAACCTATTACTTACTTACTTACTTAACTGGTACTTCTATGCAATCCCAGTGGATTATATACCGCACGTAGAAAAATATTATAAGCGCCTCGATCTTCTGCGCTTCTTCTCCAGTTAGTCACACCGAGTTCTGTAAGGTTCTCAGTAACCTGGTCTTTCCAACGGATTCCAACCTATTACAAAATATTAATCTAGAACCATCCTCTAAAATGTTATACAATGGTTATGGGACCGGCCGTGGAATAGTGGTTAGAACACGCGGCAACCATGCGGGAGATCACAGGTTCAACTGCTGGCTCCAGTCATCTTAAAAGAAAAAAAAAACAAAAAAAATGTTCTTTCATTGTCGGCTCCCCTCAAATGTTGTCGACAGCAACTTCGCAGTATTAGTGCCGAGTCAATCGGCATGTCTAGTAAGAGCTTCTCAAACAGTGACGTTCGCATTCGTCGATAAACAAGTAGGTGCCGTTAATTGTGAATCTAAAAAAAGAAAGCGTGTTAATTCACAACAACGCGAGAAGCTATCCCATACCTCATTCATGGGGTGTTAAGGGAAATTAAATAAGTAACTAATGGTTATGCAATTACAGCAATGACTAATTAATTTGTGACATTACCTGTCAATGTCTCCCATGCAACAGTCATACTTTTGTATTTGCCCAATTTCGGCTAGTGAGGATACGCCTTAAAGGATGTGAAAGACGCTATCTACTAAATATCATTATTCTTATATTTTAACTTTTGAAGATATGAAGAACATTTTTCAAAAAAATTTAACTGACATTCAAAATGTCATCGTGTTTGAATTCTTAAATTCGAATTAATATATGTATTTTACACATGTATTTAAAAAAACACAACAGAATTCTAAAATATTAACTGACATTCAAAAATGTAACACACATTACTATGTAACGACTATATTTTATATTCACTGTTGTTACCCCGATAATGAATTCTTCTAACTTCGCTCTAATCAATTCGATGTAACTGTCTCCCACTACTTTCTCATACTCTGTATTGCCATTACCGCTTGTCTTTATCGAAATTTCCCAAAATGTATTAGGCCATGTTTGTTTTGGCTGGAAAATGCATTTCGGTTTCATGTTGGAATCTCTCTATGTATCTCTGTATTCCCCCAACATTTTTGGTCTTAACCGTTTTTGGTGGTTTCTCGTAGTTTTTAGTATTCTTTCCTCAATTTTTCGTTTGTATTGTTCTTTGTTTTGATGATATTTTGTTTTAGGCTATTTCTGTATTTTCACCGATTTCTTCTATTGATTTGTACACTTTTCGTTCTTTCTTCGTTTATTCCAATACTATACTCCTCTTTACACATCTGTTTCATTTCATGGTATGTTGACGTCTCGTTGTTGTTTTCTATGATATTGCTGCTGTTGCTGTTCTCGTTTGTTTATTACTTTGTTGGATTTCAGTGTCAATCGTGTCTTGTAAAGAGTTGCCATCCTGTTGGGTTTGGTAATACACACAAAGAAAGGGCAGACGTGAAACAGTTTCAAATGAGAAAAACTGCACTCAAATAAAATAAGGAAGTCAAACTAATTGGAGTACAGTAAAGACATTATGGGAAAAAATTTTCTTGCCTATGTAACGATTGTACATTTTCGCAATATATCGAGATGATATTTGAAATTGGGAAAATTTAAAATTTGTGTTTGTATTCCAACTTGAATTTCCTTTGACTTGTCTGTATTTGTGTTTACTGTACTCTTGTGGTGTTTTACCTTTTTCTTGTTCCATAGTGTTGGGGGTTGTTTGCCACATTGAATATTTTATTTTGATTTCTAACCAGTATGAAGTTCTCGCATCGATATTAACCTTTGATGCATAGATTCACTTGAGCGTCGAATGGTTAATGAGTCACCCAAAGTTATACTGTATAAGAGAAGTATTAACTTGGAGATCAAATTTGTGTGTCATATAAAATATGGCGGTGGGATGGAGAATGAATGTTAGACTTTTACATGTAAATTTTACAAAACATTAGAGTTTCGTTTAAATATTTCAAAATTTAACCTCTTTTGGTAGATTAATTTTGAAAACAAAAAGAGAATGTATTGGCAAAATCTTTCTAGTTATTGGATATAATATAATTTATAATAATTTTCCTAAGTTATACTTTATTCACATTTTAAATGATATGTTAATAAACATTGATTTATTTTTTAATATTTATTTCTATCAATAGTTAATTTGTTGATTTCAGTTATAATACTAATAATGACCATTTATATTAAGTGCTATTTTTGTAATCGTTTTAATTTTTAAAATTTCTCTTTAATACTAATTTCTTTAGATTATTATAATGTTTGTAAGTAATATTTCATGCGTGTTGCCAAATATTAAAGCGCATTCCTAACATCATTATTAAATTGTTATTTCTATATAGGGATAGTACTGTTTTTTGAAAAATACGATTTTGGTAATACAAATTTATAGATAAATAATTTTTAATAATTAAAATTTTACATCAAAAACGAACCTAATTATGGAAAAATTGTGTTAAACTCAGAGGATATTTTTACTTTGTAAAATATTGCTTTTAAAATGTTAATTGTTAATTAATATTTTCTCTCATATTCCTCCGTTCTTTTAAATGAAGTATTTTCTTAAACGAAACCGTTTTATATCATTTCCTTTTCGAAATTTCCTTAGTTATTCTCATTTTCTTATCTACTTATCGCTTGTACAATTTTACTTGTAAACCGAAAACGAGTAATCCGCGAAGGACCAAACATAAAACTCAATAACTTAATGTACGTAAACAAAGTAATACAAATTGATTGCGGTGATTATTTTTAACATCGTCTTAGGCACAATGTAGGGTAACAAATGGATGTATCATAGTATCCGGCTCGAAGGACCATGATTATGAAAGACTTTACTTGAGTAAATGAGAAAACTGTGACAGTTTTATAAACGTTATAAACTTACGACCTTATTCATAAAAAATTTCTAAAGTAGGTATGAAGCGTTCTCTAGCTAAAGCATTTTTTAGCTCTAAAAAACCTTTAATAAGAAATTGTATTCATAAACGTTTTTTATCAGTACTTTAGCTTTATGTGTTCCGGTGGCAACGACGACTGTTATTGGTCATTAATCTATATATATAAAACAGGATGTGTGTATATATGTAACGTATGGACTCGAAAACGGCTGGACCGATTTTGATGAAATTTTCAGGGAATCTTCCGAATAACCCCGCCAGTAACATAGGCTACACATTGTTTGGATTTTTCTACATTTAGGGGGTGAAAATGGCAATATTCGATAATATGCAATAGCGAAGCATTGCCGGGCCCACTAGTGATGTATAAAAAGAAGCTTTATAATCGGATACAAAAGCTTTATAGTCGGTTACCAAGCATTTATTTGCACATATAATAACTATGAACATAATTGTAGCTCAAATTCACATTAACTACAATTCTCATGACGGTTATAAAGACGTTAAAGTAAAAATGGCATTTAAAGATTGCATTTTCCTTTCCTCATGTTAAAATAATAATCGGATACCGATTACGTTGTTTCCTTGTTTTGATTGTTTTTACATCACGAATATTATTTCATTATTTACAAAATAATTTTGAAGATATATTTTTCAAAATGGAATTCATGAATGAAAAGTGTCTTTTTAGATACTTTTCCATGTGCGGAACGATTATGAAGACAATTTCCTACAAAATGAATACATGCAACTACTCTTTCTCATATTAAAAATGGCAAAAAAATTCAAAATATAGATCTCAAATTCATAAATATACAATAAATTGTAAAAACGTCAAGTTATATCATGCTTAAAGTAGGGACAACCCTACTTTAACTTATTGAAGATGTGAATCGTTTATGAATAATATTTTCTCGAAATTTGCTTACAAATGGTTTATAAACCTCTTATAACTTTTTATGAATACGGCCGTTAATATGTAAAGAAAATTTGTTTTTATCACATAAAAAACTTAACTTAATTTCCCTTTGCACCCCATGAATGAGGTATGGGATAGCTTCTCGCGTTGTTGTGAATTAACACGCTTTCTATTTTTAGATTCACAACTAACGGCACCTACTTATTTATCGACGAATGCGAACGTCACTGTTTTGAGAAGCTCTTACTAGACACGACGATTGAATCGACGCTTAATACTGCGAAGTTGCTGTCAAACAACATTCGAGGGGAGCCGACAATGAAAGAAAATTGTATTTATTTTTTTTTCTTTTAAGATGACTGGAGCCAGGTTTGAACCTGCGATCTCCCGCATGGTAGTCGCGTGTTCTAACCACTATGCCACGGCCGGTCCCATCACATCACATAATGTGTGAAAAATATCATACAGCCAGAATGTCTCAAAGTCTCAAATTTACTTGGGGATGTTTTTTCCAAACACTTCTATAAAAATATTCAGGTTTGTCTTTTGAGCTTTATTTTGGTTTTTTTTTTAAATGTTTGTTCATATTTTCAATAACTTTACATCAGTCAATCGATCGACTTCGAAACTAACAAACCTGATCTCTTGATCATATTAAAGCACATACGAGTTATATGTTGCAATACCAGTTACATTATTCAATATGTTCCATATTTTGTAAAAATGTTTAACACATCTGTCAAACATTACATTCAGCTCAAAATTTCCTCTAAAATTTTCTTCACTGCTTCATATTCCGTTTTAAAATTAACAACTACGGGGTTGTTTATTGCACCATTCCCATCTCTAGTGTATTGAAAGTATGTAACAACTTTTTAGCATTTATCACATTTACTTCCTCGTTCTAATGATTTTGACCCAATGCAACCCCAAATTGTACATGCAAACTTTGGGCACAGACACTACTGCAGTGGTGTAGAAACAACATTGGTCCCTCTGCGCCCTCTGAAATGGAAATTTAATTAGTCTGGAGGAAAAGGGCACAGACAATCAGACTAATAAACCGATTTATTCAAATGAATGCATGAATAAATATTTGAATATTAATTAATACACATCCCCACACACGCTTGCATATACTATGTTTGAGATACATTTTGCCATAGTTGGAAGGGGAATGTTGTAATGTCTCTTTACAAAATTGCTTAGAGCAATTTGTTAAAAAAAAAAACAAGAAAACGAAAGCAAAAACATGTAAATTTTTAAATTACTTTGCATATGTGAAGGAAAGCTTGAGGGCTTATAAATCCCTACAACGACAAGAAAACATGTTAATATACTACTCCACTGACAAAAATCTATCAAAGCAAAGACCCCAGAGAGGCTGAGAGTAATGACGAGGATGTCTAAATTACTCTAGGGTTTTGGCGTTTGCATTCGCTTTTCTCTGTTTGCTCTTAATGAACGACGAAAATTGATTTTTAATCTGTGGGATTTTTTTCTTACGAATTTAATTTAATTTCAGCCCCTTGATCACCCCTTACTTTAAGTGATTTAAAAAAAAAACAGATTTAGACAAACAACAACGACAACAGTAAAAGAAAGAACAACTTCACATAAAATTTGTTGTCTACATTTTCACATGTTTCCAATTCTAGGTCGCTTTGTGACATACGACAGCGTGAGTAAAAAGGGAATACTGTAGAAAAAAAATAAAAAACAAATGTGAAGCCTCTAGTTTTCGTTAAGTGCTGGTGCTATAGTTTTTGCTGTGTGGTCGCAGTCTCAGCTCCTTTGTGTGTGACATTATCCTTTGGGGGGTAAATTTGTTACCCTCAAAGCATTTTTTTGTTTTCATTCGATTTGTTGTTGTTGCTTTGGCTTAAGGTATTGTTTCACCACGATTTGCGATATGAAAGCTTCTCACGTTTTTAGCTTTCGACGATTCTCAATCATCAGGAGATATCTCTTGTGTGGTATTTAAAAAATATTTGAACTATAATGAGACAAACTTATAGCAAGCTAAGACGTTTGATAGATTTATTAAAATTGCGAAGGTTTTCAAAAGACATGAGTATATTTGTTGCGGCATGTAGAAAGCTATGTTCGAACAAGACGATACCATAATCGATTTATGCGATTTTTATGTGGATTTCAAGTGATGTAAACAGTAAACAGTTTTGGTGATCGATTATAAGGATTTGTAAATGTTCTTCCAAATTTTAATATGTTAGATATGGTGCATTAAATATGATTTGGGCACTTAAAAGGTGCTAGACCGATTTCGAGTAGAGTCTCTGTTTGCGAACAGACGCTCTTGCACACTCTACGTTTTTAGGGAACCCTTAAAGTTCTATGTCGGCTGGTTGATTCATTGTTGAACCTCTCTTCTCAAAGTTCTCCACTCATTACGTAAGAACCCAATTATCAGAGACGTAGCCTTAACAAACTCAGCAATCCCGGCTACTTGTTTACCACCTAAAGGGATTTTCACTAAGGGCAGGTTGAAATTTCAATGGAATATAACAAGCTGTGTTGTAGGTATTAACAATTTTTTATTTTTTTTGAAAGGTTTATTTGTACCAATTTGTGTGGAATATAACATTGTTCAAATAACCGCCGCCGCATTTTCCAGGGGCACGGATACGAGTTATTCAATTGTCGATGGCTTTGGCTCATAGATCTGGCTGAATTTGAACGATGGCTTGGGTTATGTGGCCGGTTGCTTGTGGTTTATTAAAATAAATCTGCGGCTTTAAAAAACCCATTAAGAAAATATCTAACGAAATCAAATCGTACGATGGTGGTGGCCAATTCACGTAAATATGTGAGACAACACAACAATACCCTTAAATCGTCTTTGCAGCACGTCCTGCTGGATACACTTTTCGTCCGTGTCGATAAGCTCTAGTACTGAGCACATGTTCGTAGCTGGTGAAATCACAATTTACTAGGGAAGCAGCTCTACTAACTTTAAGCAATGCATTATTTGTAATGTACGCAAATAAGGTCCCATAAAAAGGGTACCTACATATATCCTATTCGCGAAATAACAGAAACAAATATGTGACGCTAGGCCATAATATTTCGTTTCAGCTTTCTTGCGCATGCATTTTTTCTCATTGTTTTGGCGCTTACCTCGCTTACCATAGGGCCATTAAAGTAAATACCCACGTAGGGAGTAGTGGGAAAGGTTTTTCAAGCTGGGCCAATTGACACAGCCGTTTAATTAGGGCCAGAATTATAACTGGTAGCGTCAATCGCTGAACTGCAAGGTGTTAAAACTGGGTGTAGTTCGACTACAAGGTCTCACTAGAAACTTATTTATCGTGCAGTAGATGACAGGGATATACACGAGCAAGGTCTTAAGTTCGTGTCTTGTTTATCATTATCTTAAAGATCTCACTAGAGTTCAGGCAGGCCTAGCCTAAAATACATGGCCTAGCCAGAAAAACATGGTTGCAGTTGAAAGGAGTTTACAATTTCTCACATCTCCCACTAATGACAGTACTGCATTCTTGCAATGTATAGTACAAACTCTTTTAACTGATCAGTGTATTGTTGGATAAGCACTGTTACTCGCGGGTATGTTAAAATTCTATTTTCATTGTGCAATAGGCGTCTATGCCTGAGAAGTATGGTTTCGCTGGTTGAAACAAAACGCTAGTGAAGCCTTGAGGCTAGAATGTGCTCTTGCATTGCAACCGGGTGCTACTCGCCTTTGCCAGCAGGGGGGCATTTTCCACAATGACATACCCACAATGATACCTTCTGACTGCAAGAGAGAGCCAATAGTTGCTTAAGCTCCATAGAACCAGTCTTTTGATCAAAATGTTCGTTAGTCTGATTTAGTGCCATTCATAAGGGGAAAACCACACTAAACTGCCTAATTCTTACTTGAGTCGTTTAATCAGGGTGCTAATTGGTTTTATTAAATGCCACGCCCCAGATTCTACTATCTTGAGCTAATGTTTCGAAATATCCCAAACTGTTGCTTTGACACCAGGAGGAGAGGAACATAGTCTCCAAATTTCATGATCATATTCTCACGCATTTAGTCACAACGGCAATTTCTCTTATTTTTTACCACGCCCATATCTACCGGCCATAATTGGTATTTCAAAAAAAACCATAATCACTATTTTTAGTTTTCTAAAAGCAATATTCACAACGAATTTAAAGATTTTTGCATGCGATTGATCAAAATCGTAATTTTTCTAATTTAGTGACACACTCATTTTTACCGCCCCTAATTCGAGTTTCCAAAAATTCCTTTGTATCGCACTACTACTGAGTGATAATCCCTTTGTTGGCCTTTTGTCCCAAAAAGTGCGAATTTACTTAATACGGTTGTGGGTACCAGTTTTATCCCCTGTTCGGTCGTTTTCCTCCCTACTAGTGAAAGAATGTTTAAAATCGGATGAGTAGATTTGAAGATTACCACCTACAAACAAAAAAACACAGTACAACACATGATATTGAGACTCAATTCTGAGAACTGCACGTGAAAGTATCCCCAAAAAGAAGAAGTTCTGCATCATTCGTTTTGTCAAGTTACATGCCATAATAATTTAACATCGATTTTAAGTAAGCAAGTATCGTATAGGAGAATTTGTCACGTTTTACACAAACTATCTTTACCCGCTATAATTGGATCTGCCATACTATAACTGCTTAATTTGAAATTTTGGGATAAGATTAGAAATGTGCCAAAAAAGAGCCTTTTGGAGATACATTTATTTATTTAAACGACTAATTTACTTGATCTATCAATAAGTGTGCTTTTTATTTTTTAAAATTAGTAATCATAATTTATTACTTTTATTATCTTAAATTGCTAATCGATAATATATATTTTTTTATTTACAGTAAACATTTTATCTGGCCTCTACGAATAATGTAAGTATTGTTTTTATCAACAATGATTTGCAAGTGACAAAATTTAACTGATTTGGTTAAAAAGATAATCTAAATGGAAGAGTGTTCAGTAGTTTGTAGTAATCCGTTGTTGGTCAAGAATTACCATAGACGCCTAAAAAATCGGTTGGGGTCGTTGTGATTCCTTTAGTTTAAGTACCCGCACATAGGGATACAAATATAACCCAAAAGGTTTTTGGTTTTTGTTTTCGGGTATTTGGGGGAGAATAAAATTTTTATTTTTGGCGCCGCTCGTTATTTATACTGAACTATTTGCCAGAATTTAGGGTGTTAAATATATCCAATATCTACGGTATATCTTTAAATAATGCACAATTTATTTTTAGTTTTCTATAGGAAAAAACAAGTTTAAATAATTTGAAGTATTTAAAAGTAGATATAAACTTGTATACCTTCCTCGCTGCCTTAAAGTTACCGTAACATCGAAAACTATTTGTATTTAAATGTCTACTTTTATTAATCACTTCCTTTATAACGTTTTACCCCTTTTTGGGAAAGTTCGCCTTATCGTAAATTTACGGCCCTGTTTTTATAAATCACTTTGCTTTATAATGGTTTTCCCCTTTTTTAATTAATTCAATGTCCCTCTCATATCGCTGTGGCAACTCTGTATCTGTCAACACTAACTAAACATGTCAAAAGCCCATTCGCGTTTGTTTACATTGTTTTGTTCGGCAAAACGTCTGTTTTGCGACAACAAAAACAAACCAAATGCAAAAACGTAAAAAAAACACCGACAATGGTGATTGAACGAAAACGTCACTTCCGTCGGTTGTGCAGAGGCGAATCTGCTGGAGTATCACCACACATATACACGTCTCACACACAAACGATGCCGTCGTCGTCGACAAAATCACAACTCTCTATAGGTGCGCTCTCTCGCGTACGCACAGGCCCTCGAACTCACACTCACTCGTTCGCTTAACG
Source organism: Muscina levida (assembly GCA_964034835.1). Classification (NCBI taxonomy): domain Eukaryota; kingdom Metazoa; phylum Arthropoda; class Insecta; order Diptera; family Muscidae; genus Muscina; species Muscina levida. The sequence goes on along the minus strand of OZ035880.1, from coordinate 63,347,024 downwards.
AAAGCGCGTCTGCACGGAATAGCCACGAAACACATACGTGGCTGTGTGTGTGTGTGGTGTGGTGTTTATTTGTTTTGGTCAAAAGCGTATGTGTTTGTAGTGAGAGCCAGCCGCATGTTCCTCGCTTTGACTTTGTGTGTTTTTGCTTTGCTTTTACTTTGCGTTTCCTGTTTTTGTGATTGTTTTTTCACAGCTGAGTAACAAACACAAAGTGTTGAGTGATTTTACTGTTTTGTTTTTGTTTTGCCTTTGGCTATGGTTTTGCAAAGTACTTTGCGTGTTTTTATCTTGGTTGTCGTGCACAATATTGCGTTGTTGGTTCCCCATGGAAAAACTTGTTTCCCATTTTTTTGTGGGCTCTTATCGGCTGCCTGCTGCCGATGAGTCTCTTTTGCTCTCTTGTTGCTTCAAAATTAGCTTTTATTTGTTTCAATGAAGGTTTTTCTCTATGCTGTCGCTAGAATTTTGTTGTTTTCTTTCTGTTTGTTGTTAATAATTTCTCGGTAACCGGCCTTGTATATTTAGATGTCTCAAGTTTTTTAGTGTGCTAGGCAATTTCCAGAATCTCCCAAGTTTTTGATGTTGTAATTTAGATTGGCATTTTGTTTACTTGTCGTAATTTAGTTTAGTATCAATTTCTTTGTGTCAACTGGGCGCCAGTGGTTAACAACAAATGTTGTGGCAAAATTAAGTGATAACGTTTTTGTTTGTTTTTGCTTTGTATTTAATTGTGTGAATTTTTATTTTAAGTTGGATGTAATTTCAGTGTAATTTTCATTTGAAAACCGCAAAGAAACAAACACAAACAACCAGAATGACTGATATGAACAGCCGACAGTCGCACTGAAGTTTGTTCGAATATTATTTGTACAAATAAAGAAACAAAATTGACGTCAAAGCCCTCGTGAATATGAAAAATAATGCGACTATTTAATGAGAGTGAATGAAAAGTAAAGCTTTAAAAATGAATACACAAAATACTGAATATAAATATTGACTTTTGGCTGGAAGCACAAGTCAAGAACATGCTCAACTCAACTGGCGGCACTGCAGTCGTTAAGAGTGAAATATAGCGGCATGGGAGGAGACTCTAGTGGAAAAGTTAATAAGTGCTATGAACAGCTCTCTTCATATTTATCTAATATCGGTTTGTTAAAGGATTTAATAGAAATAAGTTATATTGTGACAAATAAATCGCTAAGTTATATACAATTTAATGATGTTGAACATTTTCCTTTTTCTTTGCTCTATTCATACAAATTATGGAGAGAATAATTTCTACAGAACTAAATTTTTCTACGGCGGCAACGGTAATCACGTTTTTTTTAATTTTCCAATGCTGACAAACCGCATGCATGTTCATGCTAATTGATAATGTGGGTCAATTTTTGTCTTGCCACTTTTAAACAATACAATTTATTATGTTTGTTTCTTTTGTCAAAAAAAACTTATCAAACATTAAATTATTAAAATGTTAATGTTATTAAGTACTGATCTATAAGCCTTTGTGCCCTAATCATGACCCCCCTTGGAAACTATTCATGGTCGTTGCTTTGTTTCGACACAGTAGTATGTATTTTACTACACAGAGACCCAACATTTGTATACCTACTATTTTGGTATTTTCGCGCATTCCAAACGTCTTTATTAACGGCTCCGCAATTGAAGCCACGGCAGCAATCAATAGAAGAATCCAACACTGAACTTCATTAAGGTCGTTTGTAACCATTTAAAACCCCCCTTCTTCTAGAAAAATGAAAAGCAACGGCAGCAGTTGATGTTGGCACGAGGAAAACACTCGCTTGGATACAGCATATCTTTCGAAACGACATTAGAGACCGGAGACCCCCTCCCTCCCACCTCAAGAAGAAGCAGAAAAAAACCAAAAAATAAAAAATTATATGATGCTTTAGGCATTTTACTCAACCGTTGTTAACCGAAATGTTTAAATAAATATTTGCTAAATACAGACGCTCGTGGGGAGGCATACTTTGTCTCTGTTCACGTCACAACAACAACGTCATGCCGAAGAACATTTCAAATTCCAACTCGTCTATGACGTCGTCCTTCGTTGATAACAACACACAGAGAGCCAGCCAGCCAGCCAGTCAGTCATTAAAATAAATAAAATCCAATCAGCGCGAGTGAGATTATCAATGAGTAGTACCGCACGTTTGTGCCAAATAAAGAACAACAGCAACAAACACAACAACTTATTTAAATGGCCATATGAATTTAACACAGCTCTAAATGTTTTACAACAATTTGCTCTCCCTCTCTTTTGAACCAACACTTCAGATATCTCTTTTTTTTTTTTTTTTGTTAATAATTTCTTAGCTGAAACTATTTTCTAATTGATTTGTGTTATTAGAATAAGTAAAACTGTCAAGTATTAATAAAAATGTTAAATGTTTTCTTTTATCTTACTTCCTACACTTTTATTGTTTTATTGTTATACCTTTGTCAGTATCTTTTTTCTTTAGGTTTTTTTTTTCTTTCTTAATATCTGTGTTGCAGTGAGAGTTGAAATGTCAGCTCTTCTCTCAGGGATGGCAACACGGTTTGTTCAAATGTACTTTCTGCACATGGTGGATGAAAAATTCCGGTGCAGTTTAACATTACCCAAGAACACTTACCTACAAAAATAATATGCCTTCAAACTCTGATAACATAGAATATTCATGTGTAAGTTAACAAGTTTCTATTTTGGGACTCACACAACGGTAACTTCAGTTTAACGACGAATTCGAACGTCAGATGTTTAAGAAGATTTTGGGAGACCTGCCGATTTAGGCCAAATCAAAGGGACTTGTACTTGTAAGAACTTGCATAATTAAAGACATGATTTTTATTTAATGCAACTGTCTACACTTTATAAGGGAACATCTTTAAAGCTTTCACCAAATTTCTGCGTAAGGACCGCCGGCTAATGCGTGGCACGTCGTTTGGCCGATGTTCCGGGCTACTCTCAGACATCTTGGGCAACAGCAGTGAATATCTTTCTACAACTGTAAACTATATAATGTTAATAGATAAGTAGCAGAAGTATATTCCAACGATTACGAATTACGATTTAGTGAATTTCGTGTACAAACACCGAAATACAAGGTGGGGCAAAGGGAATCACCCAATGATGGCTTGAGCATAGGTTAGGCGCGTTTTGGTGGTCAACGTCTAGCAGCTGATGCACTGTCTATACTATGTAAGGGAACATCTTCAAATCTTTCATCCGGAACCGCCGGATATCGTCGTCTGGTCGATGTTTCGATGTTTCCGTAGCAAAACGGCTGATCCGGGCTCGGCCAGTTTTGATAAGATCTCGTCTTGTCCCAGTCTCTTCAAGGCGAGTGGCCAAACGCCTCGGTGTTTGTCCAGTTGGTAACGGACGGTCAGGAAATCTGCGCCAACACAACCGATGAATTGTTGCGCAAAAAAAGAAAACATTTAATCCACGTGGCTTGTCGATTTATATCTGCGTTTGTTTACTTCATAAATGTCTATTTGAAGCTCAATGTCAGCGTTTTTGAATAGGTTAATTACCTCATCTTGTATTTACTCTGTACCATTAACTTCAATGATTCAGAAGTAATTTACTAGTTCCCTGCATTAGTACCACCGAACACTCAGATTTCCCAAATAAGGTCGTCATGCCAGAAATCGTTGATAAAATCTATGGATTGATACGATCAATAAATTAGGAGTAGTCATCCCCAAGAGTGTATACTTCTTCCTATACATGAATATTTGGACATGAAAGATCAATCCAAGCTGTGGGCAGGGCTGCCAACAATATTTCAAGAAAAAACGTCAGTTTTTAAAAAAAAATCGTCATAATCGGCACTTGCATTTTAAAAATCGGCAAAAAACGGCATTGTAACCAACATCAAAATAAAACATATTTTTTGATTAAAAACAAAACAAAAGTATTTATTTTATATAAAAAACATAAAACAAATATAACTATTTCAATAAAAAAAACAGTTAATTGTTCTATTAAAAAAATATATATACTTTTCTAAAGTAATGTTATTACTTCATGTACATAGTACATCAAATTTTTGTTAAAAAATAAAAAATGTATAATTAATGAGATCTTTATGATTAACGTATAATTGTCTTACAATTAGTACACTTCAATTACAGATTCTGAGTAAGTCAATGTCAAATTTCTATAAAAAAATTTGAGTTATGAAATTTTTGGTAACCTTTTGAATAAATAATTCCTTTCAATGAGTCATTATCAAGCGAGCTTCAAATTTTAGTTTTGTTAAGGTTTACCTGACTAAATATTCGTTCCAAACTTGCTGTTGAGTATGGAAGAACCATGATTGTTCGTACGACAAAACTGGAAATGCCAAAGTGGAATTCCCACGTTTTATTTTCGAATTTTTTTCTCAAAAATTATCAAATTTATTTTAATTTTTTCAAAAATTTCTTCAAAATTTAGAAAATTTAACCCCCTCAACTCTGAGTCGAATGATTTTCTGAAATAAAAGTGGAAAATTCCATTAAATAATTATTTCTTTTTATCATTACTCTTTCATGATGAATAAGTTTTTACGATTTAAATGAATTTAATATTTAATATTTGGATTTCTAGTTTTATATAAAAATGAATGCAAGTGTTAACTATTTTGTTTAATTCATTTTTGGGAAGTTTTGTTTCGAAAATATTTTCTTTTGCATTTAAACCTAAATATACTTCATCACATTCCAATATGATTTTAAGCCGTCAATTTCTTATGTTCGTAAGTTGACGCTGTATTAAATCTTTATGTTTATATTACTTTAGAAAAATTTGTGTCGATTGATAAAATATCGTCATTTCTGAGACAAAAAACGGCAAATCGGCATTTTTCATTTTTTTGAGTGAAAAATCGTCAAAATTTCGTCAAATTTGTCAGCCCTGGCTGTGGGTTCTGCTAATGCTCGCACTCGTCCACTAGCTCAATCGAATGACCAATAGAGTTTTTTCACCATGGGCGATCAAAACACATCAAAGAACAATCAAAGGAGTTGACTTCTCTCGCTAAACATTCAACAAAGAAGTCCAAGGTGCTCATGGCGGCTAATTAGGTAATGGTGAAGGTCCTTTTGTATGTATGGAGTGTTATTTACCTTGGTAAGTGTTCTCACGATCAAAGGCGAATGTTCGTAAGAGCTGTTGAAAAAAAAATTACCAACGAATTGGTGAAAACTGGCATAATATTTGGGTCGGAACGTTTGGGTTTAACATCCCGCATATTAAACCACAATGTCCAGGTATTTGGTTCAACGCAGAAATCATAAAACAATTTCAAAGTTTAACCAATTGGACTCCAGTAGTGGTATTGGTGATATATGAGAACAAAATCAAGTTATTTGTTAAAATAATAATGTCAGCTGGAAATCAAGAGAAATCAAGAGTTTTGATCGCAAACCGTTGTTACTATGCGCTAAGCAAGCGATTTAATGACTAACAAAGATCTAACACTACCAGACACAGATCCTACCTGCACAAGCGGGTAAATCTATTCTGGGATTATTCGAGAGAATGAATCATGATCTATATAGGTTAGGTTAGGTTGAGGACATGTAATGGCACAGCACAATATCATGCCATTTCAACACTCGGAGACCATTATGGCCCATTGTGATTGTCCTTATTTAAGTGATTAGAAGAATAGTAATAGTGGAAAAGAGATAATTCCGGTGGGTTCTCTTCTGCAACTTCATATATATACAAGTAGCGAGATTTCGTGGAAAAACTATGGTCCTTTGCTCTTAAGCCAGTTCAAACCATAAGTGAACTTCACCCGATTCTCCATATAGCATGGCGACAGTTCAGTGAGGTTACCAAAGAACCATTTTCCGAGGAATTGCTTCCTTCTATGAAGAGCAATATAAAGAGTAATGGCATATCAAATGCTCAATGGTCTCAATTTCCTCCTCATCGTCGCAATGCCTACAGTAATCCTCCTGTGTCGTCTCCCAGTTGGATGTAAATGCTCTGACGTCGCAGTGTCTCGTGATTACTCCAATTAGTCGTCTAACGGACCTCTTATCCAGTTCCAATAGTGATCTGGTTCGTCTTTCATCCAGTCTTGGTCAAATATCTCGTGATACCACACAGTCGGTGCGATGTTCCCAGAGTGCATTTGCCAGCCGTTCAATGTGACAGGTCACAATTCCGTATATATGACACATTGGTGGTCGTACTGATCCATCCGACAGATCGGGTCCCAGTGCTAATTCTTTCCTATATGCGGCTAATGATATGTGAATTTGTGTTGGTGCTGTCAGTTAAGGTTCGCCGTAAAATCCAAATTTTCCAGCATGATCATATTTCCTGCTCTTCTGCCTATTTCTGTGTAAAAACATCTATTTTTTGCCAGTTCAAACGAAAATCTCGTAAAGAAAACTTGTTTAAGCTTCTATAGAAATATTCAGTAGCAGTAATTTATTTGCATGGTGACATTTCTTTTTCGAAAATTTTTTGTGATAACATTTTTTTATCAGCCGTTTTCTGGAAAACAATTCGATTTAAAAACAGAAAATCGGTAAAAAATGTATTAAATAGATTTTGCTCTGTTTTTATTTTATAATTGTTACTTTGCAGTAAAAGTCTAGTTAAAGCTTTTTAAACAGCTGACATTCGTATTCGTCCATTTGTTGGGTGTAAAGGGCAATTAAGTTTTTTCTAATAGCACAAACTGTCAAATAAAATTCTAAAAAGTTACCTTTTCACATCTCTGTCACCTTTGTTTATCACACTCGCTCGCTCGCTCTCTCTCTCTTCATTTCTATCCAATGTACATTCTCTTACTCTATTAATTCCAACGATTCTCTCACAACTGTCACAAATGGTTGTTTCATCACAGATTGTTGTTGTTTTTCTTTTTCATATTTTACATCCCTTTTTGCGAGAGAGAGATTCGACGGCTCTTATTCTCTAGCATTGTGTGATTTTGTTTGACCAGCAGCGAGTTTCTTTAACTTGTTGGCGTTTCTCGCGTTCACCCAACATTTAGTGCTTCGTTTGCTACACTCATCAATGGTTGTCTGTGTGTGCTCACTTATGAAATAGAAGAAATAGAAACAAAAAAAATTTAAATTCAAATACATTTTTTATGTTACGCTGGGATTGTGTGTGAACCTCTTTATTTTGATAAAAAAAAAAGAAAAACAATTTCTATTTCGAACGTTGTGTCCCCTGATATTGGAGACGAGACAACGCCACTACCATCAACGCCACTGAATTGTATAACGGGGGTGCGCGCGAAGTTACTGAACCCAAGAGAATAAAAGTAGGCTGTTTGTTGTATTCTTATTGCAAAAGCAATGAATAAAATATAATGATAATGAATTAGCAAGCAAGAAAAAAAAAACAAAAGAGGTTCCTAATACGATATTCATAAGTATGTTCGTATATGACGAAGCAGATGTAAATTATTTTAATGTGCATATAAAGAATACTAAAAGTGATTGAGAATTTGTAACGAGAAATCTTCGTTAAATTTCGTCAGTAGAAGAAAACCGGCCTTAGTAATTGTATCTAGATACAAATAAAGTAGCAACAACAAAATTAACAGCCTTCCATACAAGAAAAAATAAAAGAAAAAAAAACGTCAAATTTAACAGCGCTGCCTTCGTTTTCGTTAAGAATTTAAAAAAAAAAAAGAAAAAATCAAACAGTATATTCTTCTTTGCCGGCCGTGTAGTCTCCACGTCGTCGTCGTCATCATCGCCGTCGTCGTCAAACACACAACGCCTTTATCGCGCTCACGTCGTCCGTCTGTCGTTTAGTTTCGGTCTCTGTGTTTGCCCATCTCTTTTGGGGGGTTACGAACAGAACCACACCGCAAATCGTTGGGCTTGGAAAGTAACAACCAACATTTCAGTCCACCCTACGCCTGCACTGGCTGTATCCAAAGTTCCAATGTCGTCGGAATTCCAAGGAATGAAGTGGTAACTGTGATTTAATTTAGCTACGCCGCCACTACCAGCTACCGACGTTCTCTGCCCCTCACCCCATTACGCACTCGTATTCTGTTCCATAAGTGATGGGGGTATTTGTTGTTACCATCTATTAAGGGCTAAAATGTTATGATTTAAATGTTGAAATCATAGGAGGACGTCCAGCAGTAAAACCCAACTGCAACCCTCGAAAGAATTACTACGAGTACTACTCTACCTCCATAAAGAGTGTCGGAGGAAGAGCGACACAGCAACGATAGCCAACACAACAGATATTGCCACCAGCAGCAGCCGGTCCGCCCCCTGCAATCTTCCGTCAACCAAGCTAGAAAGCGCTAGAAATGGGGGGAACCACATGAGCAGCTAGAGAGGAGTTGCCCCCACACACAAGACACACATGTACTAAAGCAAACACAGCTATGCTATGTTATCAGTGCTAACATATGTCTGTTAGTAACATTACGTCAAAATCAAAACACAAAAACAAAACAAACAAACAAAAATCATCTCTTTGCAAATCATCTGTGATATAATTTTTCGCCGAGTTTAAGTTTGTTTTATTATTTGACAACAACAACAACAAGAAAGAACCAGCCAAAGAGAGACAGCGATTAAGTGACTGTGCCGACTGACGTTAATTAGAGCAACTAATTCGCATTCAATGTGTAGAGTAAACGTCATCAATGCCGCTCATACCCACGATACTGTGACGCATCATCAACATAGCCACCGCCAGGCATCATCATCCAACTGCCTCATCAGCCGCAGCATTAACTGTTGCATTGTTGTTGTTTTCGTAAAGTAAGAAAAGTTAGCAGCACACTGTTAACACTCTGTTAGACTCAGCCCAGCCAAACGCCCTCTACATAAAATGAGCGGGACTCTGCAAAGCACCACTGAATGAGTACTTGTGAGAAAACCAACAACCAACACTGTGAATTCTGGAAATTGAAATAAAAGCAAGAAACAGAAAACTGGCTGACACGACAATTCTTCAATAAACAGTTTTTTTTCTCCTTCAACAAACCAGAAAGGAAAGAATGCCACCAGCCGACTGATACGTATTCTACACACTCATTCACACAATACACACACACACGCATGCATATGGCGTTAGAGTAACATACAAATTTCGAAAAAAGGAAATTCAACTGAAAATCAGGTGGGCATCCAAATATGTAGTAATGTGATCTTGAAAATATTTGTTGTAGCATTTTATAGTTTTCCAATTTATTATTTTTTTTTCTTATTAATATTATTTTGGAAACTTTCTTCTTAAGTGTTAACTGCTTATTAATCGTTGTGTTTGTAGGTTGTTGGTTAACAGCCAAATACGTTGACGAAAGAAGTGAAGTGGAAACAAAATCGTAATCGATTTGAAAGAAGAAACCGAAAAAAAGCTGAATAAACGTGAGGTGTTTGTGGTATAGGAGTAACGACACGACGGACGAACCCCGACCAAACACACAAATTCCACTCAGAAAATAAATACACACGCACGTACATATATAGTACGGGTACTACGTGTACGTGTATGTATTTGCTTTTCGGATTTCTGCTAAAAGAGAGAAAAATAATAAAATTGATAACAAACAAAAATAACTAACCGATAAAACCAAAACCCGCTCCTCACAAAGGAACCACCATAGATAGCATTGGTTAATGCAAATCTATATGTTTAGCTTAAATTCAAAGGAACGTTTTTATATATTACAATATTTATTATAAATAGCTATGATATACATAGCTAGTATGTGTGTGTGTGTGAACTCATTCATGTAATGTTAATCTAGAAATAATCAATTGATGTTTTATCGATAACTACTGGTGAGATGCAACGTTAAAAACATTGTGAGTAATTGTGGTGAAATAAATAAATTAACATTGCAATGCGAGATGATTTGAGCAAACCGTTTTCTGCAAATATTCGTTTGGTATAAAATTAGCGAAGTTTCAAAGTCTAAAATAATGTAAAGCTCTTGCCCATCGACCCTTAAATCATTTTCGCGATATCATGATTGGTTTGGAAATTATCAAAATCAGTAAAGTGCAAAATATGTGAGAAATGTTCCAAAATAAACCGAAATAGAAATCACAATCATTAACTAAAACCATGGTCTGGAGATGGTCGGGGCTTCTTAAGGACTCTAACCCGATTTCGTATAAAGAGAATAGAGCGATATTATATAGAGACACCATCTCTCTCGCGAAAATAAGGTTCCATAGGCTCTAGCAAACTGGATGTGAAATGTTTGAAAGGAGGTACAATGTGGATCGTATGTCGCGCGTTGAAAAAAGAGATTTCATGGGGTGTAAAGGAAAATTAGGAAGAAGAAGATAGCTGTTTCTTAGTATCCCGAGATATGTTGGTGTTACTAAAGTGCTACCGAAGTCTGTTAAAACAGCAGTATCCTCCGCTTGATTTCTTGAAGATCTAGGGTAGGTAAACTCATCTACTACTACAAAACAATAATTTTCAACGTTAACGGTGCGTCCCCATCGAGAGGATTCATTGTTCTTCGAAATTATTATTTTTGTTTTGTTGTTGTAACATCCAGAGAAAGTACTTGGGTAATTCTTTATACCGATTTTTTCAATTTATCGGCACTCGATCGGGCCGATCATTGTTGGCTACTCTGTTTCGTTCCCTTGTAGATAACAAGGTTTGTGTCAAGGTATTTTTAGAAGTTGTTGTGAGTTTTAACCACCAAATTCCTCCAAAGATGCTTTTGTGATGCTCATAAATCATTTCTTTTTCCTTGGTCCTTGCGTAACCTGGATTTTTGTAGTGAAAGCATCTAGGTTGAGTTTTGTTAGCTGGAGAACTCGAAAGTATTTAAAAAGTAATATTTAATCGATGTTAATTTGGCCAATGCCCTGGCCGGGAATCGAACCCGGCACCTTCGGATTGCTAATCTACGTCGCTTCCACTAAGCTTTCGAAGGCCACTTTAAATCCATTTTTACTGACTCCTTTTCCAACGATGAGAAAACTGCAGTAACATACCGCAGATTTTGGCCAATGAAATCTATATCATCAGAATAGGCTATTTGCATGTGGCTCTTGGGTGAATATGGCGCCAAACATGGTGCCAACATGTTTTCATCCCTTCTCATCACCCTTCTCCATAACTATGTATATTAAATAGTGTACAGGACAGACTATCACCCTACCAGAGACCTCAATCCGTGTTGAATGAGTGACCTTACCAATCTGAACCCAGCTGGAGGTCCTCTATTCCCAACAATTAATGCCGTCATCATATTTATAAGTATGAAATGGGAAAGAAATATGTAATAAAGGCCTGAAAAAAGAAAAAGGCATAAGTTAAGCTGAAAATAAATAGATATAAGAAATCACGAAAATATACAATCTCTATGGACGACCTTGGGAATATTCGGTGCTTTGAATAATTTGCTGCATTTAACAAATATTGAGAAAAACTGCTATAAAACTATATTCATACCCTAAAACATTGTAAAATTTGTCTGCCATACAATTTAGGCTTGTTTGTTCTTCTCTCTCTCTCGCTCCCTTCCACATTTCATTTTTTCTAAACTGTTCTTAACCAATAGGAATTCCTTAGCAAAATTACATCTTTTCTTTTCAGCGCCACCTAGTAAATGTTTCTTTAATTAATTTATTAACACTTAAAATACATTGTGTCTATTTGTTTGATGTTTTTCCTTTTCGGGGAAATGCCTACTACTGTTGAAAAATATATTCTCAGTGTGAACAACCCCTTTTGGTATTCATTATTTTAGAAATATCTATTTGAGGTCAACGCTCCGCTTCAACAGCATTGTAATAGAGTGGTTATTCTTTAAAACACGTTAGCAAACATTGTTTCAAGTGTTTTTTGTGTGTTTTATCCACTCGCTTATAACGTACTAAGAGCATTTCATTCTTTTTCATTTATTCTTCTCTAGTTGTTGGCATTCTTTCTTCCCCATTGTGTTTTCATGCCTGATTTTGACGTAACCATAAAGCTATAGTTAAACGTTCAATGACACTTATTGTGTTGTACCTACGTTTTGCTCCGAATTTGCTGCTGCCACTAAGTGAAATCATGTGTAATGTAAACGAAATGAACAGCAAAATTTCTTCACCTTTAAAAAGTGATGACAAAACTGTTTTTATTTTAATTTAACTTTTTTTTGTCCCTTCTATGTGGCATTTTTTGCCAGTCGAATCAGAAAAATGCGAAAACGAGTTTGAGTAAAACAAAATTATTGTTTAAAATTATATTTATTTCGCATATGTAAGAAAAAAATGTATTGAACAACCGTAGAAAGGTGTTTTAAACTTGACTCAAGTATTTTCGGCAAAATTTTTGAATACACAAAAGTTCGGTGAATGGCAAATCAGCGAAGCGAAGCAAAAAAAAAGAATGTTAAATTAGAAATTTTATTATTTTCTATTCGTCTTCATATCGTGACGATGGCAGACTCCAAAAAGAAAAGTTAAAACATCATACTTTGGTTTTACCCATCCAATCGTGTGTGCTCTTATGTGAACCTTGATTTAAACTTTGATGAGAGTTTTGTTACGTCTAAAGTTTTAGCGTATAGCAAACTAATTAAAATTTAAATGTACATGTATTTAAAATGGGGTATGGTTTGTCTTTGTGCTAGTTGCAAATTCTTGTGTTTTCTAAGTTTTTAAAAAAATGTGAAGTGTTTGTAGGCAATTTTACAAAATGCGTTTTTTGTTAAGAAAATTAACGGAATATGTATTTATAAGTTTAAAAAAAATTGTGAACAGCAAATGGACAACAGTTGTGATGGTTTTATTTATAAAATGAAATATAAACCAGTTCATTTAAACACCGTTTGCAGTCTACAGAGTCGGTGGTGGCTTAATTTAAAATCTGCCGGCGTGCTTGATTCAAATTCTCCGACCTCGTTCTCTGGTTATGTTTGTTTCCCTTTCCTTACCACTCTGATAACGGCTTCACAATCTGCTGTATATTGAAAAACTTCACTTTAAATGTTATTCAAGTTTAACGTATTAATTATTTTATATTAGAGGTTGTGGTTCAAATGTCGGCATATGTGATAAAGTTTTTTTCAACATTAGTTTTAACCTCAGTTGACAAATGAAACAAACAATACCAACTCCAATTCTTATCTTATTTAAAACCACTTTAATCATTAACCAAAGCCAACGCAGTAATTTCATCATTTTAGACTTGAAAGCTTTTGTTTTTATTATATTGAGGTTATTTTAAAATTGCAATTCGTACATCACTGTACAATTATATGGCAACACTTATCGTATACGTGCTTATACGAGTATTCCTTGCGGGTTTGTTGTACTAAGTGAAGAATGTATCATTAGCTAAGAGAGTAGGTTTTATTGGGAATTTTTTAATTTAAGTTCACTTATTTTCCTCTAATTAGGATTAATCATATAGTCTATTGTATTTATGACACAGGAAAAACGACCAAAGTATGACATGACTTTTTATAACCCGTATGATTTCGTTCTTTTCAATTCCTTAACTTGTTACTTTAAGATTCCTATAGACACAGCGAACACTTCCGCATTTTAAAAACATAGGAAGTATTTGAAATGATTCTGCTTAGCCTCTTTAAAAAAAACTAGTCCAGAAACCAAACCAAACTGTAAAAGCTGCCACTAATCGTACTTAAAACTCGGTAAATTAAAATCTTAACTCAATGTAATAACAAGACGAGTTTTTACTTGCCGCCACGTTACAACACTAATTTCGATTTTAGCATTTAATTCTTAAAAAAACTTACCCGCCCCAAGCATTTAAACAAGAAAAGTTTCTTTCTTGCGTAACATCGCAATCTTTTCTTGGGAACAAAATTACAAATCTGGCGAGCAGTTACAAACGTGATGTAATATTTAATGTATTTATAATAATAGTATTGGAATTTTCAACACACTTCAATCTATCTTAAGGGTAACTCACTATCCTCCTAGCCTTTTCTTCATCTTTCGCTCTCCCTCTCGTCATGTCAGTTCAGACATATTCCGCCTTAGGGGGTTTACTCATCAATAGTTTTTAGTAGCGTTCTTTAATGGTATGTAGATTTCTCTTTCATTGCAACATCCAAACTTTTTGGGCGTTCTTTGAAGGTATCTAGATTTCTCTTTCTATGTAACACCCAACTTTTTTTTTGGGACACCACTAACCTGGGTCAAGTTTACATATGGTTTAACATTTGTAATGAATAGAAATAACGAAAATTATCCCCAACGGAGACAGGGTAGTGTATCTTTACTTTGTAAAACAATTAAATATCATTTATATTCTTTTTTTTAGACTAGTAGTAAAAGAAAATACATTTCCATATTAGAGAGGTAGTAGGTAATGTATCTTAACGAGATTTGCTGTTAAGCCATTACATGGTACATTCCCTACCTCCCCCATTGGTTTCCATGATGATAATTTATGTAATTTACTAATAAGGCCCATTTGGTTGCTGTACACGGACATACTACATACGTGGCCACCCCAAATGTTTTGTCTACTGGGTGCGTTAGTCAGCCGTATCTGCTCGAATAGCTGGACTATTGTACGTACTTGTTTCTAAATCTTTTCGTGTATTTCATTTCAAAACTCTGTAGTATTCTGTAGTTGTATTCTGTACTCCTGGGGTATTTAATACACACACTACATTCAGCCGACCATCTAGCTCCATTCCAATCGCTCGCTCGTTCATGATTTGACATGGATGGTTTGTTTGATGCCAAGCAGCAAACTTTATTGGATTTTATTGTTAGAGAATATTGTGCCCCTTCTGCTTCTTCTTATTCGTTATCAAGTGCCACCACCACTGCTGCTGCTGCTTCTTTTTACTGTTCTCGTTTGAATGTCTGCAGGGTTTACTGTTTTTGTTGTTGTTGCAAGTCGCCGGCTGTAGAGTGGTGGTGTCGTCGTCGTTCGTGTTGGTACCGGTGTCTGCTGTTTCCAACGTCATCATCATTATCATCGTCAAACAGTATTCTTAGCCGGGTTGGGAGCGACATAACAGAATTTCGAAAAATAAAAACGCAAAACAACGTAAAACACCTAAACGTGATATAAAATAACAAGTATGTATGTAAGTTAACAAAAACAGTGTTGCCAACTTACATCAATGTTAAATTGTGAAAGAGAACAACAAAATTAATATGTTATTGTTTTTAATTAACATTAGGTGTCAACTTAGGCGCAAACTACATACCTATACCTATACCCCTTTTCCGTACATTATATCCAAAAAATTACAACTTTTTCCGCTGCTCATCCGCAAAATATTGTGGTTAAAGCGCCAACTTATGTCCGTTGCGGAAAAACGAGGGAAAATACGACAAACTATACCCGTCTCTTTTGTACCCAAAAGTATCCGCTTAAACGACATACAACAAAATTCATCTGTACTGGATACAAGTTCTCATTTAGGTAGTACAGTTCCGGTAACAATTCATTCCATAAAATGAAATTTCTGCAGTCACAATGAAAATTTTGTGAACGTTGCCGTTCTAGATGTCAGATATATAACCTTAATTCCTGTAGATGTTAATACGAATCTGTTACCATTGCCAGATATATGCAATTCCGTCAATTTGAATCAAACTAAAGCATTTTCCAATAAAATCCAGGCGATGTTGCTCTGGTATAGAATAAGACGTGTGTCCGCCGCAGCTACTCACGGTGGTACGATCCTGAGTGGTTCAAGTTCTAATGACTGGGCTATGTGGAACGATCAAATCGTTTATGCAGAATGGCCATCATATCTTTCGTATCGTTAAATTTCTGCCACAATAGATTGGTTATCATGGTTCTGTAGTGTTAACCCTGGAAGAAAAAGAAACAGTAGTTGTGGTAGCTTGCTCCTAAAATTCATGACTCCTAATCCTAAATATTACCAATAACATCCGGTTACTCACGGTGGTACGATCCTGAGTTCAATTTCGGCCACAATAAATTGGTTATCATTGTTAGCCCTGGAGGAAAGCTTGCTCCCCAAATTCTTGACACCTATTCCTAGATATTCCATGTTTACCTGGTTATTCCAAGGGAGCGCAGGCAATCGTATTCTAATATGCCTAGTGTGTTTAGCTCACCTTGGGGTAAGGTTTTCACGGCGAGACTTATGTATGTAAAAGCCTCGTAGACACAACTTCGTTTCCGGAAAAGTGAGGACCAAAGACGCCTCGAAACTTCCGCAACAAACAGTAAATTTTTTACATTGCTAAATGTTGAATCTCTTGTGGGTTTGAATCGTACTATATACGGTTACGATGGCTTTTTGGCAAAAATTGGAATCCTATTCCCAGTTGTTCGAAATTCAGTCAGCGAACAAAATGCATAGTCTATGCTTTAAAACATTGTACTCCTGAACCAGTTGGAACTTGTACGGTTGCAAACCAAAAAATTCCGACGCAATATTCGCCAAGTTCAAGTCTAAAAAATTCAGAGTTCTTGAGCACGGCGAGAAATAGCTTGCCTTGAGTTTTTCAGTACGATTTTACTTACAGCGGCGATTTTTTGCGACCGGGCGTTCATTTCATTTACTGGATGATTGTTTACCGAAAGGGTCACCTTGAATTTGCCCAAACACTGGAGAGTAAAATTTGATGAACCAACTTCCAAGAAGTCATGTCAATCGACATGTCTAGTGAATTCCCAAAAAGCTAAAGTTCGGATTTATTGTTGAACTGTAGATTCCGGCTCTACGAAATAACTTTCCAATGAAATAAACTCCAAAATCAAAAAAAAATAATTCCCGAGAAGAAAAATTAGGCCCAAAGGAAATGAAAAAACCCAAAGTAGAAATGAAAGAACTCCAAGAGATTAGTGTTTTATTACATAATAAAATAACCTCAAAAGTAAAATAAACACTAATAAGATAAAGTAATCGCCATAACCAATGCCGCAATGAAACTATGCCTTGGGACTTATTTTCTCCAAAGTAAAAGTGAAAGAACTCCCGAAAAATATGAAATTATCCTCTTTTGTTTGACATAACTCGAGAACCACTAGTCCGATTTAGCTGAAACAATTTTTAAAAAATTAAGAATTACAATTCCTTTAATCTGTCCATATAACGTTTCCCTACATAAGCAACAATTTCACTTTAAACGTATGTTGCAGAGCTTCTTCTTTTTGGGGCTACTTTCACGTGCAGTTCTCAGAATTGAGTCCCAAAATCATGTGTTATTCTATGTTAGTGGAATAACTTAAAAACTTATTTTTTTTTTGCATTCTATTAATTAGGCTCACAAAACGAGACCTACAGTTGAACGACGTATTCTAGGTATGTCGATTAACCCGACACTACTGCGAAGTTGCTTTGAAAAACATCAAGGGGGCCGCCGATGAAATAAGTTGTGTATGATAGAGAGCTTAAACATAGCATCGACAGTTTTATCACCCCATACTAAACCTCATTAACCAATGACCCTGCCCGATAAGCAACTTATGAATGTAATCCCAAATGTACAACCTATAAACCTGCCCATGCAGTTTCATGGCAACTCGCAACATTCTGGTCAAAGAAATTGGCGAGTGCTGCTGAATATGTTCCTATTACCGCACACACACACACACACTCATGCATTCGTAGGCACTTTTTGACGTTTGAGAAACCCATCCATGTGGGCCATTAGGCGGCTAGTGGCTGCAGATCCAGCAGCAGTTATAGTATATTTTCATTTCCAAGAGTCCATTGTATTTGTTTTTTTATTATTATTATTATTTCTTTTTTAATTTTTTTCTTACATTGGGTTCATCAAAGTATTTGTTGTTGTTATGATAATGAGATGTTTGTCCGCTCTCTCTCTCTCTGTCAAAATCGTAACTCTCTCGCTCTCTTCTCCTATTTTGCTACTGCTATATTTGCGCAATGCATGAGTAAACAACTTTTTGCGCCTTTTTTTTTGTTGTGTTTTTATTTTACAACAAAATACCACGAACATTTTTGCGGGCAGCTCTGTTCATTCCCCCCAGATACTCACTGGGTTTTGCTGTAATATGTAATGATGCTGCTTCGTAGTGTGTTTTTGTTTTTCTTGTTTTTATTTTGTTATACTGCGTTTTCTTGTACGTTGAATGATAGTTGTAAGTTTGAGCTTTTTGTAAAAGTAGGCTTCGTCGTAGCTCTTCTTTTTGTTTCTTGTAATCCCTTGTTGGCAGCGGTCATTTGTCCCCAGCTGTTGGTCTTAAATGTTTATGGAAAAATTTGCCCTGAAATTATAAATAATTAAAACAATTAGCGTCTTTAAATGGTTGATTCTTCTTCTTCGCTCATTGACTCGTTTTAAGTTCATTGTAAGTGTTGTAAATATTTAATTTGTGTTGTTATTTCAATGCTGCTATATTTGTCATTGGTGGGTATCATTAAAATTACAATGGAATGTGTTCTATGAAGTTTGTGTGTGTGTGTATGTTTAAAACCTTAAACTAAATTAAGAATGTGTTACGAGAGACAGAGAGGGAGAGAGGAAGTGAACATTTGTATTATATATATATATTTGTAAAGCTTCTTGTAATCAGCTGGTCAACACGCGTAAACAATCGAAAAATTTACATTGATTATGCCGATAGAGAGCGTCCTATGATTGTTTTTACTAATAAGGGTGGACAGAGAATTTGTATTTTTTGAAAATTATTATTTCGACTGTTTAACTATTTAAGAGAAACGTTCGCCGATTCTTATTTGCATCCAACCTAAACCATAAAAAAAGGTGTTTTTTTGAAACCTAGAACCTTGTGCTCTTTTTTTGTTATACTTTTAGTTGTACCAAGGAATTGTGTGAGATGCTTTAGGAGGCCCTTAACTACTCATTCAATTACACAGTACAACACATGATTTTGGGACTCCACTCTGAGAACTGCACGTGAAAGTAGCCCCAAAAAGAAGAAGATCTGCATCATGCGTTTTGTCAGGTAACATGCCATAATAATTTAATATCGATTTGAAGTTAGTAAGTATCGTATAGCGGAATTTGTCACGTTTTTAGGCTCTTTTCTTATATTGTTATATGGTGGCGTATGACTATCATAAATAATATTCCACGTAAATCATATGCCACGGAGTATAACAGTTGTATTATAACTGCTACAAAATAAACCTAGTTCAAAATCATTTGATGAATGGAAAAGAGAAACTGTTGTTCTTAATTTTTTTTAATTGGTTTCAGCTAAATCTCGCTAGTGATTCTCGAGTTATGATAAACAAAAGAGCCTTAAACGTGACAAGTTCACCTATACGACACTTACTAACTTCAAATCGATATTAAATTTTTATGGCATGTAACTTGACAAAACGAATGATGCAAAACTTTTTCTTTTTGAGGCTACTTTCACGTGAAGTTCTTAGAATTGAGTCCCAAATCAATGAGCTGAAAAATGTCATACTGTGTAATCCTCCAATACCGGGCATGCTCTGTCAACTGCAGTTGCAACCTAGTAATTGAGGGTGGTTCAAATTATGGTATTTTATAACTTGGTATTATACCTATATTTCAGTGGATTTAACGTTAGTTCAGTTTGATACTAAGTAAATTGTACAAATGATGGCTAGACTATCACTCTAGGCAAATACCATTTCTAATTAGAGAAACATTTCATAACGTTGCAATCAGCTCCTGATTTCCATACAAATTTTAGGCAGATTGTCAAATAAATACATAGGTATAGTTTGTTTTCTTAAAGTTTCACCATATGATTACAAAATGAAGTTAAAAATACATATAGCAATTTTATACTATGGCATCGGCCGTCCTTCCGCCGGAAATACCCATATAATTTTGTTTGCATACACTTCTGTCCATTTTGCAATCCTGTCTCTCTATGCAATTGTTTAGAGGGGCGCATTAAAATAGTAAAACACGTGTATTATATTAGAAATGTGGTTTTAGTATAAGAAATAAATGTGTACTGAAAAGAATAAATGATTTTTGACACGAAAACGTCCCACAGCCGTCTTTTGTTGTTGTTGTCTAGTTCCACTTCCTCCTACATGGTCATACTTTTCGGTTTTTCTTCTTCTGCCATTTGAACATGTGTAACACTGCGAGTAGTAGGTATTAACTGTGTGTAACAGTTCTCACTAACACGGGGCGGCCACTGGTGAAGAGAGTGTGAATGAGTGTGATATTGGCGTGGTCTCTTTGCTATTGTTGTTTGTTTGCTTTTGCGATGCTTTTTTTTGTTTTTGCTTTATTTTTGTGTTGTCTTCGCGTTTCTCCCTCCCACTTTTTTACTTTGCGTATTTGCAAAATCAAAATGAAATTAAACTTTGCAAAAATCCAAAAACAATAACGACGACCTCGTTTATTTTTATACTCTCTGCATATACTCCTCTGCTCATTTGTTGGTTGTCCGTTCGTCATTAGTTTTTAGCTTTTTCTTTTTCACTTTGTTGTGTAGTAAATTATTGTTGGATTTTTCTTCCGTTTAAATAAATATTGTGCATATTTCAAATACATTTATTTGAAGAAAAAGAAACAACAACGACAACAAATAAAAAACGAAAGCACATTTCTATGTGAGCTGGAAGACAAAAACAAAACCACTCGGCAACACTTTGTGTGGTGATGGTGTTTCATATTTCATGGCAGTGCTACTACATTAATTCTTCGCTACATTTTAGGTCATACAACAATAATTTCAACTTAAACACTAACAAAATTCCAACAAATCACCTCTTTCTTCATTGTGACCAACCATTTGTCGCAGCGAACACAAGCGATGATGACAGCGACGGCGGCGGCGGTGACTTGGGTAGCATGACTAGAGAACAAGCATGAGAAGACGAAGACAATGACGTCTCCACATAGCAAACAATTAACATTTTAACACTATTTCACTGTTATCTACTATCTATGTACGACGTACTTACATATCTAAGCAGTCTGCTGAGTATCTGTTTATCTAAGTGTAACCAGCCATCGTGACAAACATGGCTTTTACATTTCAATTCTTCATTACACCAAGTTTACCGCAGGATTGTATAAATATATGTATGTGCGAGTATCTGTGTTTGTTTGCTCTTACAATTATTGTTTGTATTGCTGTTTAAGAAATTACACAATAACTAAATGACGTTGGGAAGAAGGGGAAGCAGAGTCAATTGCTATCAATCATATTCTGTGGGGCCCGTAAGAGACTTTTCGGTTAACTTTAGTTTGTTTGTCATTAACCAAATAAGAAATGTTCGATCGCTTTCACGTCGTCTGCTTCTATTATTCATTTGATGTTTTCACTTTGATATTGAAATTCATAAATTCACGAGTGGTTATTGTTGCGTTCGTTGTTATATATTTTATTTAAGCTGTGTTACAGTTTGCACTTTGTTAGCGTAGAATATTGTGTAGAGGGTTTTGGGGGTAGGTAATCACCCTTAGGACAGTGTTATTCAATATCCTTGTTTTGCAATCAACACATACACACACTCACAGATCGTAGTGTCTGTGTATGTATCACATTTCATGTTCTGGGCGGTGTCAAAAGATGTGCAAATATCATACGAATACTCAAACAAATGTTGGACAGAAAACTAAATTACTCTAACTTTAACTAATTAGATTTCCTTGTCTTTAATTTTATGTGTTGTTCCCATTTCGTTTATATTTTTCTTTTCATATTTAATTTTAATATTTTTTTTATTATTCAATGTCAACCGAAATAACAAAAAAATAATTTAATAAAATACGCGGCGCAACTAAAAAACACAAACAACAACACCAGCAACCGCACTCGTTTTATTTATTGTTTTCTTACCTCTCACAGTTAGTGTTTTGTTGTTGTGATTACTTTGATCTCTGTTATCATTAACATGAGCATGCAGATACGAGTACGTGTGTATAGCGGCTATGTTAAATGTGATAACATAACATTGTTGTGTTATTAAACCAGTTGTTTTTCTCTTACACAATGTCTCTCATTCTCTCTTTCGCGCTTAACTCTGTTGACAGCACTCTCTTGCTTTTGTCTGTGTACCGTAAAAGGGCATTGAATTGTTAATTAACCCTCAGTACTGTATAGGGGGTCTTAAAAACGGTCGAACTACAAAATTTTAAACTGTTTTAAATTAAAGCGTTTTTAAGTGAAGGTAAGAGTTGTTTGATCGGCATTTTACGTTTCACTTGTAAATACTACACCTTTCGATTGAAATGAAAGATAATATCAATTATGATTAATTTTCTCGGTAAATGTAAAGAATGGGGGGCAAAACACGGTACCACGTACAGCCAGGGTGCCCAGTGTAGTTTCCTACCTTCACTTCCTGGTCGTATGGATAAGAAAACACTTCGGTGGTGTCACGTAGTGGTTCTGGTTGGACCAAAATAGACTTTGGTAAATTGAAAGTTTGAAGCTGGGTGCCCCTTAACACCTTACGAACGTCGAATTTCTTATTGTGCATCAATGTATACTTTTGTTGATGTGGCGTTGTATTCTATTCGCATAAGGAAAAAAGGGGTGGGGGAACTGGTGCTGCAGGAAAACAGTTACGTTGTCACAGGGCTTTTTCCCATATGATACAAAAGAATATTGTGAATATTTCTTTGATGCTCTTTTGATCAAGTCGATTATAACTCATTCAGTTTTTGTTTGTGTAACTGTCCCCAAGGGAAACCGAATGGTTAAAATGATATTGCTAGCCGGATGGGATGCCACAGCACCTATCATAACGTAGCGAATTAGGCCAGCCGGATGGGGAGCTTTGCTCCTAGCAGATGGTGGTAAAGGATGCTTGGCTGTTACGGCATTATACAGCGGCCGGATGGGGAACTTCGGTTTCTAGCAGTAAATAAGTAGCAAATAATAGCAGTGGGTGCCAAGTCGAACGGAGTACAAGTTTGGAGCTTGCAATTCTCAGTTAAAATAGTACCCCTGCATAAGAGCCATGTAAAATTTAAACATTTCATTGCATAATAACACTTCACAGTAGAACACATGATTTTGGGATTCAATTCTGAGAACCGCACGTGAAAGTAGCCCTAAAAAGAAGAAGTTCTGCGTTATTCGTTAGGTCAAGTTACATGCCATAACAATTTAATATCGATTTGAAGCTAGTTAGTATCGTATAGTGGAATTTGTCACGTTTTAGGCTCTTTTGTTATATTTTTATATGGCGGCGTGACAAATTCCCTTATACGGTACTTACTAATTTCAATTCGATATAAAAATATTATGGCATGTAACTAGACACAACAAATGATGCAGAACTTCTTCTTTTTGAGGCTACTTTCACGTTCAGTTCTCAGAATTGAGTCCTCAATCAATGAGCGGAAAAATGTTATACTGTGTAAATTATGAAAACTACTATACTGGTTATATGATTTGAATGGTAAACTCTAATGTAACACTGCTGCTAACGGAGCCAGAAAGTTAACCGCTAGCAGTAGAAATAATTACTTCTGAATGCGACTGCTATATTTATCAAATACGTCTATGAATCCTACAGAAATTAAGCATCGCATAATATTTAGTACATGGTTGAATAAGTATGCAGTAGCATGGATTAACCAAAAATCCCAACATTATACACCACCATAGCTTTTGCTAAACGTTAATATCATGTGTGGTCAGTTTCAATTTGTTTACTCCCTTGCGCCTGCGCAATAAAAATTCGTTCGAAAAAGCATAAACAGAACAAATGATGTATGTATGTAACTGAATACGATAAATGTAATTTTATACTTTTTACAGCTATTTTTTCCGTTAAAGCAATTTTCATTAATATTGTCCTCATCATCACCATCAACGTAATCAAGAGCTCATCAATAATGTATAAGAACAACGCCAGCACCACCACCTACCTACCTGCCTAATGTAGATTGTATTTTGTGGATCGATCAGATATTTTTGAACAATTTCTGTGACCCTTATGATCCCACAACAACAACAAAAATATAATAAAGACATCTCAGACATTTGGAGCCGTAGCTACAGCTCACAAAAAACAACGCAAATGAACAAAGTTTCAGCAAAATTGTTTGTTCTTGCACTTAGAAGGGTGGAAGCTTGATCACATTAAAGTCGTCTAAAGTTTCCATGTTTCCAACTCGGATTACATCAATGAAATGCCAAAAACACTAAACTCCAACCTCCAACAGACTGCCTCTGCTCAAAATCTACACGAAAAATGATATCACGAACAACAACAACAAAAATTGGGACGTAAAACAAATCATATCGGTGGTGCCTAAAAGAGACACAATGAGGGGGGCTACAGGCAGTAAGAAATCTTACTTAGAGAAGGGGGCTATAATTTCATCCAACTATTTATTTCGTTTATATTTAGGGATCTGCTTTTGATACACTTTTTTTTTGTCGGCTCGTCTTCTACAATTACGTTTTCTTGTTTCATCTTTCTTCTTCGCTTTTGTATTCTGCTTCATCTTATGGTGGGGGCTTTTTGTGTAAGATCAGCGCATTCTTTGCTGTGATTCTCGTCTGTGGTGAGGGTCGCCCCAACCCATAGCCATCAATATGATCCATCCCTCTCTCTTTTGTGTTACTGCTTCGCATTGTACTTTCGCTCTTCTGTCAATGAAATCTTAAACACAGTGCGTTTTGTTGGCTTAAAGTTTTTGGGAGTTTTGTTATAGGTTTTACTTCACCATTAACACTACACGAGTCGACTGGGAAGGGTGAGTGAGTTAGTGAGTGAATGAGTGAGGGTTAAGAAGACACACTTGTCAGTGCATACCAAGCGGTGCACTAAACATTTTTTCAACAAAAACAAATTGTAAGAATAAAAAAACTCTTAAATACTTACTGTGGAAAATTTTAAAATAATGTTAGAAAGTTTAAACAATAGAAGTCTAACAGTTTGATAAAAGAATCAATAGATTTGTGAAAAAAAACAAACTTCATGGTAAATATTTAGGTAAATATGCAATAAAGGTTTTAAATCACGTGTGCGGCATAATTTTTTACATCGATCTCATGATTATCTAACTTTACTAAACGAACTTTGAAAGGAGCTTACTATATTTTTAAGTTCGGAAAATTGATTTTATGAAAAAATCGTGGTTTCGATTGAAATATGAAATGAAACGTTAAAAAACATCATGCAAAATTAATAAAATTTTTCACGCCCCAGAATGGAAATTTAGGAACTAATGTGTTCTTGAATTTGCTAGGTCTGACGAAATACTCAACTATTGAACTTTTAAATCGATTTTCCCGTTAAAAAACTTTGAAGGTAAACTGAAAATGTAAAATTTTGTTAAATTATTGGCTAAAGTGCGGAATATGGGGCGTATCGCCAAGTTAAAAACATAACATGCTTTTCGTCTTGGCCCCCAAATATCGGTAAGCTATGTCTAACATGAGGCCGAAAAGTCCGCCAATTGAGCGTGGCATTTTTTTTTTTGGTGTGTTCGCCGTATTTTTTGAACTATTGCAAATTTTTTTTACAAAACAGTATAAACAGTGTCGATATCTTTCTGATAAATAACAAATTGGTTAAACCTAAGCAACAATGCTACGAGATTGCTTAATTTTTAACTTACGAAAGTTCAAACATCGGTAGCAAGCAAAAGAATTCATACCAAAATGTAATTTCAATAATTTGTTTGTTACTTTATAATGTAACGAACGTTACTTTTAATTTGTATAAAATTGTATATCAATAATTTTTTTGTTACTTTAGATTGCTACCGACGCATGAGCTTTCGTAAGTCCAAAATTAAGCAATCCTCGTGGCATATTTGCTTAGGTTGAAATTTTTTTTAAAAAATCTCCGAAAATCGTACATATATTAATTTCTGCCTATATTTTGAGAAAAATATATTTTTTGATAAAGTTTTTCAGTTGCATTCAAAATTTGGCCATATAAAGTAATTTTTATGTCTTAAACATCTTAAATTTAATGTTTTTAATTTCAGTTATATTTAATAACAAAAAATTTATATTTTTAAAAGAAAAAGCATAAACAATTTGAAGTTTAATGGCCACTTTAAATATATTTTTATCAAATAATAAAACTTAATTTAAATTTTATGAATGTTATACTTATTCAAATTTTTTATTGCAAATATTTTTAATATTTTAAATTTTTAATAATGTTCCATATCAGCAATCGATAATTAAGCAAAACCCACACCGTCTGGCAACCCTCGTCTTACTCCTGACTAATGTCATCTTCAATGCCAAATATTCGTCTTTTGTTGCTATCACAAAAAGTAAAAGTGATACATTTTGTGGTAAATTGATTTCAATTTTTTCGCGTACAACCCCTACATATCCCTCCTCTTTTTTTCTTAGCTATTTAGCCAGCTATTTTACTTCTAATTCGTTGCCGAATATACATACGTACATACATACATGTGTACATATAAAGAATACAAAATAGAATTCATATGATTTCAGTTGTTATGTTTTATGCTTAAAAGAAAAAGAAGAGTGAAATAGCTAGTATTTGTTATTATATACGATTTTTGGTACATTCTTTTTTTTCCCAAGTTTATTGACATTTTTACAAAAACAACTTAGTAAAGTAGTCTAACAGGGATTAACGCTTGTTTGTTGTTGTTGAGCGGTTAGATCACATACATGTTGATTTTAGTATATCGGACAACAGAGATGGTTTAACAAATGTGGCATTACCACAAAAGAGTACGAAAAAGAGTGTCAAAAGTGTTTTCATATATGTATTTCTTTACAGTGTTGCCAATAGGAATTATAATAAATAATAATAATAAAGAGAGTCTGACAATTATCTCACACTAATCTGACAATGGCAAGGTTATGTGTTCAGATGTCTAACAATATTATTGTCTTATGACAAACTGACAATACTTTTTCTAACAAGACTCAAATTCACACGGCTGTTAGACATTTTCTGACTATATTGCAACATCTGAAAACCGTCTGTACATAGCTTTAGAATTGTTGTAACATTGACTTTGATGGTTAAAATAATATATGTTACCATTTAATTAACTGTACCAAAGATCGTACCACATTTCCCTCATTGATATGAATAATATCACTCTAACATGTGTACAAAGGCAACAGATATACACGGCCTCTAATAACAGTGTAGTACTAAAGTGAGTGTTTTAAATTGTGTTTCCCCCTTATTACGTATGTCGTAGTCGACTTTCGTCAACATTCGATTAATTAATTGAATGAAATTGGTAATAACTAACAAAAATGTTTAGTGATAAGAATTTTTCATCATCTGATGAAGAAGAACGTAATGGGACAAGTTGTATTTTAGGTTCACAAACGACATCAGCGATGCCATATTTGAAAAACGATAAAGACTCGACGTGGCTACGACATTCATAATAAGGGGGTTTATATACAAGTAGAATCGGAAGGGCAATTATTGGAAATACTGGGTGGACTAAAAGTCTTTTTTGTCGTCAAACGATGATATAAAAAACTAGAAAAATTATATTAAAACAGTTACTGATTATTTATTATGAAAATATATAAATAGAAATCTTAATTTAAAAAAATTACATTATTTATATGTGATCTTAGATTATTTTGATACTGGTGCAACCTACAGTGGAAGTTTTAAAAGGTTTTTCGTAAAATGTTCTACTTTACCACGCGAATACTTTTCGTTAATTTCTGAAGAGACGCTGGGCTTATATCGAAAAATTTACTTTTAAAGTATCTCCAAACTTATTTTGGATAACACTTTTTTCCCAAAAACTTCGCGAACTGCACACAATGAGCCGTTGAAGGCGTGACATGTTGCCCAATCTCGCTGAAACCACGATCTTTGATTGAATTTAAACAAAAAAACTTAACTTCTATTTACACCCCATTAATAAGGTATGGGAAAGCTTCTTGTGTTATAGTAAATTATCACGCTTTCTATATGAAGACTTACAACAAACGGCACCTACTTGTTTATAGACGAAGCTGTTTGAGAATCTTTTATTAAATATGCCGATTGAGTCGACACTATACAGCGAAGTTTCTGTCGACAACATCGTGGAGGGCACTGTAGACGGAAAATAAAGGTAACTGGAGACAGGAATCGAACTATAGATAACCCGCATGATAGCCACGTGTTCTAACCATTATGCCATGGCTGGCCGCTACTTTAATCCATTGAAATTCTGCACTGCCGATTTGGTATAAAAAGTAAAGAGCTCTACGCTTTCGGGATTTTCTGCAGTTCAAGGTCCGCCCGATCGTGGTTGATTCATTGTTGTGCCTTTCTCCTCGAACTTCTATACCCATATTTAATTAATTAAAACGATCGAGCTTCACTTCTATGCCGTATGTAGGCCAAACATTTACAAACTGCTACAGTAGAAAAAACTTTGTTTCGATAGTATTCACGTAAGCAAAGCGCACGTTGTGCTGCGCTTTATGACACCATGGCACTGAATTCCCATTTGCAATTGATTCAAATGTAAACAGACTTTTCGTTCAACTTGTACAATTCATGTTTCAGAAATATGTAACTTTAGAGCAATTCCTTAGTTTAAAACTGGCAACACTATTAAAGACTAAGTATAACACAACAGTTTGAGAACTTATTTTAAATATAAGCCAATAATTTTTTTCTAAAATTACCTCAAAAATGTACCTCACTTTTAAACTTTACTATGCATTCCTTTATATACGCGCAATCTATAGATGTGTTAGTACTCTATTCTACCCCAACATCTATTGCGATTTTATCACGTTTTCCAGCAAATTTTTGTTATATTAACCAACCATACATGTAAATTGTAGAGGAAAACCCCGAATTTATGCCACTCGACTGAAAAATTTACATACGTTGATGGCGGCAGTGCCGACGACGACGACTATACAAGCGATGAGATGATAGTGTTCTTATATTTTTAGAACGCGTTGAATATAAAAATAGTTCTAAACGGAAATCGGTATGAGACATGTTGCCATTATGTTTAAATTTCAATTTCTATTAATTACTACTCACTATTATGGTATATAGATCTCTTCTAATAATTAGGTATATACGTTACTCACTTATGTTTGCTTTTGGTTTCTTATTAGTTTCGTAAAAAAAAGTGTACGTTGTCACGTCATTTAGGTTGAGTGTTGATTGTTGTTATAGTTGGTTTAAAATGATTTGTGACTCTTTTCAGCAACGACTACGGACAGACGGACAAACGACCGTTATAGGAACATTTAACCGGCAATAATGCCTTATTTCCGGTTTTACGTTCTATCTCTACCATTTGGGTTGAGTGAGGGTAAAGAGAAAGCATACGTGGAGGAGTTAAGAAAACGATAGAGAGAAAGTTTTCATCGTAGACAGGGAGGGTGATAGTTATTATGAAGTTTTGTTTTTTATTATTTATTTTGTTGTTTTGTATTTCTTTAATGTCACACGTTTATCAGGCTGTCATTTGCTCTTTGTGCTTCTTATTTTTTTCCCACATAAAGTTATCGGATGTGACAGCTTTACAGTTATGCGCCAATGCGGCTGCCTTGGAGGGGATGAATTGTGTTAATAGCTCCAGCCAGTGATGCCAATTTTTCAATTAATCTTAAATACTTTACAAAATAGTAATTTGTAGTAACCTATGTATGATGTTTTTTATCACTATTAATTGAAAAAGTATACTATAAAATTATAATTTTACCGGCGAATGAAACGAAAATCATATAATATTTTAAGATATTTTTTTTGATGTTTTACTTTTTCCACAATTACCATTTACTCAAGTTTTTAATAATTTTATTAATATTTTACTTATTTTTTTGTTTTGTTTTCTTTACAGATATAATGGAATCCTTAGGTGCTTATTTTAGAAATTAGGAAACATTTAAGTTATTAAAACAACAAAACAATCTATGAAGTACAACAAGTTGCATCGTTAAGAAACAAAACCGAGCAAAGTTATCCAGTTAGAAACACGAGAAAACAAAGGGATAGTGATAGAAAAAATGAAAAACCTTTAAATTCTATCCCAAGTAGCAACAATTTCCATTTAAAATCTTAAGTAATAAAAGGAGCCTCCATACCAAATCCTCGCTCCTACCCTCCCTTAAAACAATAAAAAAGAAAGCAAACGAGGACCAAAAGTTGTTGCAACACTGAAGGAAACAACCAACATAATACCACAACGTCAAAATCACTCCAAATTATTAGTTAACAATTATTTGTTTTAAAAGAAGGGATAAAAAAGCCACCCCCTCACGGAAACAAGTTTTTAAAACTTATCCTCCACTATCCTTCCCTCCCACATTCTTGGAAATTTTTGTATTAAAGCGTTAAGAGGATGCAAACAAGTTAGTAGTATTTTTAAGTAATCAACAAAGAAGCGGAAAAAATTATTAAGAACACAAACAAAATATATGTAGAATAGATAGAAACAAAGTAAAACTAAGGAAAAGAGTGAGTGAGAGAGAGAGAGAGAGATTAAGCACAAAGTTGGATCACTTACGATCGGAATCAAAGGAATCAATTTGTTCCTATTTGCGTCTATAAAATGTCCAAATACTTCACCAACAACACAACAAATGCAACAACGGCTGCTGCCTCGTCTAACATTTATCAAGCGAACAACAGCAATGTGGGCCCAACAGCTGGAGCTGGTTCTGGCGCCATGCGCAAATTGTTTGGTGAGAGCGTGCCAAGTGGCAAAGTTGCCGTTGCAAGGACTGGTCCCACAGGCGCAAAAACGCGGATTTTTATGACACAAGCCGCAGCAAACGCCCAACAACAGCAACAGCAGCAGCAAAATTCAACAACATCCGCCTCTGCAATGGCTACGCACTTGTTGGATCATGGCTATGGTGTCTCTTTGGCCCCTGCCGCTACCAACACAGTTGTTATAGGCCAACAGCAACCTACAATGGTGTCAACGACGACCTCATCGTCGTCCGTCACCACAATAAATTCACCACCAACCGCATCTAATACTTCGAATGTAACATCACCTGCCTCGCAACAACAACAGAAATACAAGTCCACAGATATGACACAATATTACAAGGTAAGTCCCGACGCCAACTTCCTTTGCCATACATCTGTAGTAACTCCATTTGTGTCTTGTGCAGGTTAAACGGCGCATTCCCATGAACGATAGCCATCCCAAAAAACAGGCCAAGCAAAGTCTACAGCATCAGACCGCCTACCAACAACAACAACAGCAACAACATACTGTGGCCATACGTTCCAGCAAGCAAGTGACTTCCCAGCAGCAACAACAAATCCCAATGAATTTCCCCACACCGTCACCACAGCCAGCCAGACCTCCTTCATCCGCCTCATCGACCTCTTCCTCATCGGCTCTAATGGCTCCGAATTTTTTCTATAAAATCGGTACGCCCTCATCGAATTCCCAACATAGTCAAAATTCAGCGGCTTCTGCGAAGCGCACCCCTGAAGGCAATCGGGCCGATACCTCTCTGGGTATTTTAACCAAGAAATTTGTGGATCTTTTGCAAGAATCACCCGATGGTGTGGTTGATCTTAATGATGCCTCCACTAAGCTATCGGTGCAGAAGCGCCGCATCTATGACATTACCAATGTCCTGGAAGGCATTGGCATATTGGAGAAGAAATCAAAGAATAACATCCAATGGAAATGTGGCAATTCACTGTTAACATCGGAGCGATCTAATGATATTAAGCTGGAGAACGAACGTCTCGAACAGAAGGAAAACGAATTGAATATGCTGATTGATCAGATACGCAATGAGCTACATGGTGAAATCTCCCGTAACGATCAATTGGCATACGTGACGCACAGTGATTTATTGAATGTTGATCTGTTCAAAGATCAAATAATAATAGTTATTAAAGCGCCACCAGAAGCAAAACTAGTGGTAAGTCAACTGAACAAAAGTATTTAATTTCAGACGGTATAGCGCTGAGACAAGTGACAATAGAATAGTGATATGCATCCCATAGCCTCACAAAACCTGCAATAATCGTTTTTTCACACAGACACGATCGTCACACATACTCGAAAGTTTTATGTGCGTGCATTCGGTTATGCCTACCACTAATATAGAAATTTGGCAAAGAGCACGTCTCAAAATCGGTGTAGAATTTGTAAACTATATCAGAGTAACATACAGGGTAGACCTAGTATTTTCTTTGATAAAGAAAAAACTAGATATTTGAGACGAAAAGTACACAGAAAGAGATTTTAATTTTTAAAAATTACGCCATACATATGTGAATTTTAATTATTTTGATTCTACTGCGGACATTTCCAATGAAGACTTGACAAGTCTTTCGTAAAATGTTTTGAATTTTCTCGCAAATACGTCCCTTAAATTTCTCAAGAATCACTGTGTTACTGTTGAAAACATTACTTTTAAGTTATCCGCCAAAGATAAAAGAATTGAACTGTGGTTCAAATTGACGGAGACCTGTGTGCGATCTCTGTCAAATCAATCTATATTTCTTTTATTTGTGGTTTTCGCGATGATATAGATTTCAGCTTTAGAGTATTCAAGTCTATCGGTATGTCTAGTAATAGCCTCTCACTCAAATGCGGAACGCTTTCCAATATTTCATGCAAAGAGAAAATAAGTTTTCATATAACATAAATGATTTTCATATATTGTCCACTATATCTTTCCGGTGTACTTATTTGTCAACAATAAATTTGGCATATATTTGGTATTTTTTATGCTATTCCTGGAATGGGAAATTTTCTGTCATAAGAACAAACAAAAACCGAGGCGTCTTTATGACCATGTAATGATAAATATAACCCAAAAATATTCGCTACCAAGCAAGATTTTCCGTTTATTTATCTTTATTTGATTATTTTTTATTAGACTTTCTCCTCATCAGAGTGTATTTTTATAAACTTGACACAAGTTTGTCTGCGCGACCAGGAGCCACATGCGACAGACAAAACATTCGCACCGCAATGATTTAAATTATATTTAGATGAAAAAATATAAAATCTATATTTGTATGTATATGTGTATGTGCCTACAACTCGCAATTTAAATGCGAACAGTCCCGAAACATACTACGCATAGAATGCCATTAAAATATCTTTAAATGAAACTTTACATATATGCACAGACTTAAAGCGGACGCACAGACGGACGGACGGAGACATGTCACCACAAAATATCATCGGTGTGTACGGCCAGACAGCAGGCCACTCTCATTGAGTATCTGAAATATTGAAAATTCGTGTCGGCAGTTGTTCGTTGTCGCCAGCGTCTTTGTCTCAGTCCAATCACAAGCATTTACTTAGCATGTAGCTACTTTGTGTGTTAGTCTATTGCCAAAACTAGAGTAGATTTTTGTAATTATTTTCGAGTTGTTTTATTATATCTTTTGCTCATTCTTCTTGTCTTGCAGTTACCTGATTCTTCAAAACCTCGTGAAATCCACGTTAAGGCTGAAAACAACGGTGAAATCAATGTTTTCCTTTGCCACGATACATCGCCGGAAAATTCACCGAATTTCGGTCAATCTTCATTGGCGCCATGCCAGGCAGAGGCCATACAACATCATGATCATTTGATCGAGGATCTCGATCGTTTGACGCCATTGGTGGAAGCGGATAAAAGGCATAGTCTAGGTAAGCTAAGATAGAGAATGCGTTTGAAGAATTGACTTAACTAATGTGTGATGTGTCTTATTATGCTCCTTGCAGGTTTACCGGCAGTTGTACCTTCATCAACATATCCCACAAACATACGTTCGGCTCAACGTAATCTTAGCAAATCTATCGAAGAAGCTGCCCAGCAGCAGCAGCAGCATGATCTGTCCCTGGATCCATACAGCAGTCAGTCACACAACCATCACCATCAATCGCTGGTGAATGATGATGATTTCAAAATATTCCCCACAATAACAAGGCCTGTTATAAGCCAAGTGGTCACAGAGCAAAGGAGACAGCAGCACCAACAACTGCATCACTCTCTGCCACAAACACTTGGTACCGGCAATGAGGGAGGTGCCCTTGTCACTTCCGTGGATGTAATATCATGTGCGACCAGTGTCCAACAGCAAGAACGGCGGTTGACTGGTGACAGCAATCAGGATAGCAGTGACTCAACTCAAACACTCACGCTGGCAAGTTGTCCCACGGGGCAAATGGCCGCAACCAACACGCTCACTAAGAAATCAGGTTTACGTAACGATGTTACTTTGGCGAATTGTGCAATGGAGCAGCAGCATAACCCACACCATGCGACCTTGATAACGGGCAGCAGTACATCGTCGTCGTCGACCACATCGGCCAATTCTTCATCGGTGTCATCGCCACAACACGATAGTTATGAAACAGTAGCAGCAGCAAACACAACGTCCGCTGGCGGCCAATCCTTGCAACAGCAGCATCAACAACTCCATCATCATGACCATCAGCATCAGCACCATCACCATCAACAGCAACAACATCAGCATGAGCAGCAACAAGTGCAGGAGCAACATCATCAGCATTTGATTGCTTCACACCACAACACAACTGATGAGGCCACCAACTCACCACAACTCTCTTCTCACATCGTTACAACAAATTCGAATTGTGGCAGTACTACCACTACTGGCGTCCGGAACGCGCTCATTTCGGATACTGTGAACCTTAGTCCCACACATCAATACTGTAAGTACATAACATGCATATCCACGCTTCACATTAAGCCATTTCAAATAAGTGTGTTCACGCGAGCAACCACGTCATGTGGCAATTCACCACTCTCACAATCTCAACGACCGTCAAAGGAGTCGTGCTTGACAGGAGCTCTCTCTGTGATTTGCGTTATCTTTCGCCGCATGTGATTATTGCACCAAGAGAAAGCCGAATAAATGGTTTATCCGCTGTCATTTCACAATGCACAGTCCATTTTTTACATTTCTCAATTCACAAATTAATCATATACCACATATCCGCATCACAGTCTGAGTTCTTGCTGAGCGCGTTAAAATTCCAAATCATCATAAAAGCAAAAAACAAAAAAAAAATCGACAAATAATCGGATACCAAAAAAATAAAACGACATTCATTATGATCATTTAAGTACTCATGTACTCATAAATATATGTGAGCAGTGTGTTTCATTATAAGCAAATTATGTTTAATTTTGTTTCTGTTTAAAATTTAAGTTTTTTTTTTTTATTTGTTGATTTTCTAAAACCCTATGCGAGATTTCAGTCCAAATTTGAATTTTGTTTTCTAAAATACCTTACATAAGTATGTTTTATGTTACACTCGTTATGATTTTTTCTAAATTTGGCTTTTTTAAAATACGTATATGTATGTTTATGTTGTAGTTTGGTAATGAAGTGAAAATGCAAGTAGAAAAAACAGTGCAACGGAACGGAAATTAATTCTTAATTTTAAATAAACGGATCAATAATGCTGATAAATTTCCTAGCGAAAACAAGATGGAACAAAAAGTTTTCCTAGTTTTCCCGGGAAATAACAAAATATTGTTTTTTCGGTTTGCTAAGCAAAGATGCACAGAATGACTTGAAATGTTGCAGAGATCATAAACGGACACTTCGTTATATTGTCCCATTTGATGGAACGCTGTTAAGACGCCGATCCGAGATCGAACAAATTTCTATTATTTTCATACATTTGTAAGAAACTTTTAAGTTTTCCATCTTATCCCTGATCAGCGTTCCTAAAAAACTTACTCAAATGGCTCGCGAGTTGACAGTATAACATTTCCACTAATTTTTCTGACGTTTGCTTAGATACTGCGGTAACGCCGGTCAGAGAATGAAGAATTTTCTTTTATTTTCATACATTTGTTTGAAATTTTTCAGTTTTCCCGTCTATCCCGGATCGTGATTAAAAAAATTAAAAAAAATGTATTTTTTGTAATTCTTGATAAAAGGACTACAATGAGTAATGGAAAAAGGTCTTATTCCAAACAGTGTCTGTACCCAAACCGGGGACCGGCCATGACATAGTGGTTAGAACAGGCGACTACCATGCGGGAGATCACAGGTTCAACTCCTAATTACAATCATATTAAAAAAAAAAATCTTTCTTTGTCGGCTCCCTCGAATGTTGTTGACAGCAACTTCGGAATGTCTAGTAAGAGCTTCTCAAACAGTGACGTTCGCATTCGTCGATAAACAAGTAGGTGCCGTTAGTTGTGAATCTAAAAATAGAAGGCGTGTTTAATTCACAACAACGCGAGAAGCTATCCCATACCTCATTCATGGGGTGTAAAGGTAAATTAAGTTTTTAAGTCTGGACCCAAACTCTTTGTGGGTTTTTGACTATAATATCATAATACATTCATCTGGAATAGAAATTATTCACCCCAATAAATAAGCTGTACAGCATACATCAATTACATATCTCGATATAACATTTAGTAGTCTTCCGAGTTTATTTTCACCCAGCTTTCCCGGCTCGCGTTTCTTCACCCGTACTTACAATGAATCTTCTTACCAATTTAAGCAAAAAATTGAAATGCAAACGCCTGAGTTATTGTACCGAATTAGTTATTGAGTTATTGTACCGAATTAGTCCCTTTTTATCCCTAAAAGTACGAATTTCAAAATATATACTCGTATCGCAAAACTAAAATGGACTGGTACCATTTACATATGTTGAAAATTTCATCTTCATACCTTACATAGCTCTTGAAATATGATCGATTGAAATTTTGTTTGTGTGGCAGTTTCACACCCCTTTGTCTAGGTATAATTTCATGTAGCCTATGATAGAGGCCCTACGGATAGTTCTACATAGTGAAACTTTATTGCAATCGGTCCAGTTATTTCGCCAAGATAACGATTTTTTTAGAAAGGGGCGTGGCACTGCTCATTTTTCTGCAATCCTCCTTGTACAAGTAACCTATATAGCAAACCTCATATTCATACCTCTAATGGCTCGTGAGATATGACCGATTGAAATTTCGGTTTGTGTGGGCGGTGCCACGCTCCATTTTCTAACTATGTTTTCATGTAGCCTACGATAGAGGCCCGTGGACAGTATCACACAAAGAAAATATAATGGCAATTGGTCTATTTATTTGGCCCATATAACGTGGCGTCGCCCACATTCCACAAAGTATTTTGTCTTATACGACCGATATACGTACCAAATCTCGACTGGGTACCTATAATGGTTTAAAAGATACAGCCATTTCAAAATTCGAGTTGTATGGGTCGGTGTCACGCACATTTTACCCCCTTGCAAAACCCCGTCTTAGAGCGCGCCTACGTTATAAAAGGAACCTACACTCCAAATTTCACGGTTCTAGGGGGAGTGATCAGTCAGTCACACAAGCCTTATATATATTAAGATGACGGCATGACAATTGTTCTGCGGAATATTCTGCATTTCCTCGCGTATACGTTCCTTTAATTCCTCAAAAAAACTGGGTTGCTGTTGAAAACTATACTTTTAAGGTACCTCTAACGAATAAGACGTTCTTTAAACATGTTTTTTTTTTAAAAAATTTTGCGATCTTTGCTCAATATGTCGTTGGAGGTGTGACATGTTGCCCCATATTGCTGAAACCATGATCGGTGGAATTTTGTAGCGAGTGTTCACTCCAATTACTCAAATTTTTAATCACATTGGATTAGCAGATGGCGGATCTCTGGTTTTTACTAGATCACACGTGTCCACAACCTAACCTAAACTTTACTCTAACATCATATTCTCTTTGATCTTATTGAAAGTATGGACAAATAATGCTTCTTGCTGACAAACCCAGAGTTAGTGCAGGTTGTTGTCCCCCCCCAAACTTTTGCACTCAATTTCTAATCGATTTAATCGATGAAACTTTTTCATTTCTATTCTCTATATTGTATTGAACGAAAACTTTTTGTTGCGATAAAGTCAAAGAAACGATGTTGTAAAAGTATGGAGAGACGCACGCTGTGCTTCGCTGAATGGCGCTATATCATTAAATTTCCATTATCTGCTCTTGCATTTCGTAAGCTCTCCGGCCCAATCCGCAGTGATAGCTTGACGCTTGACTACCGATTCAAATGTAAACGTACATTTGGTCCACCTTGTATTATTTTAATAAACAAATTACCTTAGTCGTTGGCATGTCCCGTCCCACTTTAGCAAATGCATTAATTACAAACGTTCCAAAATTCCTTCGATGGCTAACTAGATTCCAGTACAGATTTAGTGCAATTCGAGCCATTCGAGCAATTTGATAAAGTTACCATCAATCACCTTCGAAGCAATTGCTAAAGGAATAACTAAGTATCTTTTATATCTTTGAGATCCAGAAAATTAAATATTATTAGAGGGAAATTATTACAATAGATTTTAAAGTTTTTGCATTAGGCCTAACATTCAAATTATTTGCCTCAGATTAGAAACTATTAAATTCTTTTATTATAATTTATTCTCTGCATCCTAAAGTCATGAACAAATGTGAAACCTATTAAGAAAAGTGTTAACTAACATACCAACAAAAAAAAATAAAAAACAATTGTATCATAAATTCATTAAAGCATGTAATGCAAAGGAAACAAAAACAAATTCATTTTGGAACTGAACTCTCGTGGGTCTGCATGGCACATACCACATTAACAACAATTCTGGTGTTTTTGTTGTATATACAAGTTTGTATTTGAAAGTTTGTAGCACCATGAGATTCAGCTCTGGCATGAATTTCAAAGCACAATCAACAATACAACTGGAAACAAGAGACAAAAAACAATATAAACTATAAACTCTTAATTGTATTCAATTTCAAATCAAATTAACATGTGTTGTTTTTCTCTTTTTCTTCTTTTTTTATTTTTTAGATTTTGACTTGCCACCACTGTTGCCCATTGAACCGCCATTGGATGGTTACTACAACTTCTCTTTGGGTCAATCTGAAGGCCTTATAGATTTATTCAATGATTTTGTTTAATTCGTAACCAAACAAATCCTCAAGAATGAACCATTAAGGCACAACCAGAAACTGTTCGTACACAATTCAACCCCCCTCCCACTACCCCCCGAGAAACGTTATCTATAATCTTTCTAGCACCAAAACAAAAAAAAGCAACAAAAAAAAATAAAAAATGATCGTGTTTTTTTTCGAAATTTTATCAAACATTCTGAAGCTATTTATAATTTGCAATTATAAAACATACAGAAAAATGCAAAAATTAATATATTATTATATTTTTTTTAATTTACATTTTTTTGTTAAGTAATTACATAAATTTTAGCAGAAATATGTTACCATAACACACAACCACTAAGAAAAAAAAAACAAGAAAACACTATAGTCTGAACATAAATTTAAAATCTAAATAAATGATTAAAAAAAAATATGTATTTAAAGATAAATTTAATAGTCTCTACAAAAAGCAAACATAAAAAGTAAAACACTTGTAAATTTCTCATAATAAAGAATAACAACAGAAAAAAATCAGGTTTTCAAATTTACAAAAAAATATTTGTAATTTTTAATATGAAAGTTAAAAAAAAGAAAAAACAAACAACCACAAAACACCTTATCAATCTTCTTACAACAACAGTGTAAAATAATTTTCTAAAATTAAAATCTAGCTGTTAACAAATGTTTTTAAAAAACACTACGGCCAACAATGCATCTTTTCTGGATTTAGATGTAATTGAAAATACAATTTTTTGGCAAAAAAAAAACTAAACACTCTTTTTGTAAATTAATCAAAATTATTTCGTAGTTCTTGTTTGGCTCTTTTTTAAAAAGTGTTTATTTTTTGTAAATTACATTAAATTTTTTAATTAGTTTTTCCAAATTCTTTTGTTTTCTGAATTTTTTTTTTATATTTTTCAGAAGTGTTACTCTTTAAAGTTATTCATTACATTTTTATTAACTGTAATATACCTTTAGCAAAGATAAAAATATTTTGTAAAATTTTTGTTAATTTTGTTTTGGAATTTATTCTTCGTTTTAAATTAATAGTTATTTTTATTATTATTATTTCGGAAAACTCTCTCCCCCCCAAATTATATTTACACTGTATTTAAATATTTTTTAAATAAAATAAATACACATTTCGAGCATTTTTTGTTAATGTTTATTTTAATTATTATAATAATTAATTAAAGTATAATTTAATTTTATATCTAGTATAATACATATACACATAAAAATACTACAAATGAATGCAAATTTTGAAAAACTGAAAAACAAACAAAAAAAAACAATGTTAAAATAGAGAGGCCCAGCGGAGAGTAGTAAAGCAAACAAACCTAAGATAGCAAAAAAAAAACAGAAACAACAAACCACAAAGGTAAATTAAAATAAAATAAAAACTTATTTTAATGCTAAACGCTTATATTTTTATACATTAAAGATAAAATCAGAAATTAAATATAAATATATTTTGTTATTGTTAACAAATAGTAAAAAAAAACTCACGCAATTTTCTCTTCATTTTATACATGTAGAATTGGTCATATGTAAATAATTATGTTAATTTACGGCGGGTTAAGCAATTCTTGGAGTTAAATGAGTGGTGGTAGGTTTAAGCAATGCGATATCGTTATTGACGATTTCTGGAATTTTCCTTTGTTAAAATTTTGGTTCTAATACAGAAATTAGGTTTGTAGGTTGGGGACTATATTAAAGATCTATTCCATATTTGTAAATTCATAACACATAGATAATTTAATTTTTCGACGTAACTTCCCGGTAGGGACCTGTCAAACTAGAGGTAAAGCGTACTGTTCAAAACTATGAAATTCTAAACAACTTTCAAAAAGAACAAGTTGTCGACTATCGGATTTGGAGCCAATTGAACGATACTGGTTAATAAATAAGAAAATGCCTACAGTTGATATATCTATGTTTTTAGGACTTTTAAAAAAAGTTGGTAAAGAGAAGACAGAGACAAGATGAAAAAATAAAGGGAATATGTCCTTATGGCTATATGAGATACGGGAAATATCGTACTAGTTTTTATCAAATTGGTTGTACCGGTAAACTTTCTTCAATAAAATTGATTGAACATTTTGGGATTTAACATTTGGG
The DNA here is from genome assembly GCA_964034835.1 of Muscina levida. NCBI lineage: Eukaryota > Metazoa > Arthropoda > Insecta > Diptera > Muscidae > Muscina > Muscina levida. The sequence continues at coordinate 63,306,214 of OZ035880.1, read as the reverse complement.
GACAAACTTTACTTACCAGTTTTAATTCAGACCACCAGTAAAAATAATTAATTGCAATTGAAATCTTTTAAATAATAAGAAAAACACTACGACGATAAAATACAGACTTAAAACCAAATCAAAGAAAGTCGGAAAATTACTTGTCTGCCAATGTTTTGAAACGAAAGCCTTGATTTTGAGGTAAGGTTTGTTAAGTTAAAGCACACAACGCTTGAAAGAACTTTGTTGAAAATGTTTACTGGTACAACCAACCAACTAGAAGTTAATGGCTGTCAAATTAGGAAAATCAAAAAAAAGCACTCTAAGCATAAATAATAAATAAATTTGTTCTTATTCTTATTTGGCATCAGCAACAGCAAATAATTTCAAGCTCTTCGGTCTTTTGTGCTGCGTAGATAGTTCGTCACACCAGGTTTAGATAACATCTCTTTCACCTGTTCCATCCGACGACTTTTTGACGAACACTTTTCGAGCTGGAGCGTTTTTATCTATTCGTACAAAGTATTCAAGCCGGTGCATTCGGTATATTTAACGTCGATGTTGTTATACAGCTCATGATGTATTTGACCGCGGTACTCACCGTTAACGATGAGGGGTCCAAATATTTTGCGAAGTATTATATAGATTAGCCTGTGTTGTTACCCAGGACTTTAAGCTGTAGAATAAGACAGTTAGGAGCAGTGTTTGGTACAGTTGAATCTTCGTTCGTCGTGAGAGGGTTTTATCATTAAATATCTTATATAGGGCATAGTAGCAGCGGTTAGCGATCTTGATTTCCCGACTAACATTATTATTTTTGTTTACGGCGGAGCCAAGGTATACATCTACCACTTCAAAGTTGTAGTTGTCAACATTCACGCAGCTTCCTAAACGAGAAGACTATTTGTTCGTTGAAATAAATAACTTGGTTTTGTCCTCATTTATCACCAGACCCACTTCTGCCGACTGCTTCTCAATGGTCAAAATGGCCGCAGTAACATACCACAGTCTACGGCCAATGATATCTAGATCATACGCTACTGACTTTTTTATCTTACTGCAGCCTTCCGCATGATAATCTCAATCAGGATAATAAAGATATCGCATGACCGCTTTTCTAAAGATTTGTTGAGTAGAAAATGGCTCTGTCAGATCATGCCTATTTTCACTGAAGACGTGTCAGTCAGTGTCATGCCACAATATCGTATCAGCTGCTGTCGTATCGGACTGTCGAATGCAGCTTTATAATCAACAGATATTAGTAGTCGATCTGCATTTCTTGGGTCTTCATAAGGATTTGTCTTTGGATTAACCAGGTCTAAAGCTACACTGATAAAGTTCAATCACGTTCGCTAAGATGGGCTTTAGTTTGTAGACAGGACCTTGTAAGCGAAGGGGAGCTGGCTGATCCGTCGTCTAAGATGGGCGTGATTTCGTCACATATGCTGTCTTTAGGAAAGAGTATCACCGAGTACGAATGTGTTCCCTGCATAATTGCAGCACTCTCTGCCTGTCCTTGACCAGATTTCTTTAAATGTGGGAATCCCTGTTCAAAAACCTTTGCTTTTTCCTTTTGGTCGAACTTTCTGGCTTCACCTCTATCCCTGTAGTTCTCAATATCATGGCTCTCTATTTTCTTCAATAAATGCTTTTTCCATCTTAAGTGGCGTTTTATCTCTCTCCTATCATTATATCATTCCGTCACCCCAGTCGTTACCATTGGCTGCAGTGTTGCCTTGTATACACCATCCTTTTTCCTTAGACATTACGCGACATTTCTTATAGTTCCACTAAAATGTTTTCCAACCATACATCCATCTAAGGGGGCTCCCATACAAAAATTAAATGTTTATAACTTATTGTCCCGAAGGTCCCCCTAGGGAAGTCAAATGTATGACCGACCCCCAAATATTTAACCCTTTAACTTCAACCCTTAAGGTGGTACCCATACAATTTTTTTTTTTTATGAAATCAGCTCCTGCCGCTCGAATGGTGCCTCCTCCGGCCTTCATTTAGTATTTCCCTTCGAAAATTAACAAGGTTTGCGCTTGCGTTGTAGGGTAAATTTAAATCAAGTATATTTAGACCTATTCCCATCGTCGTCATCGACATCGTCGTCGTTTTTATGTCAACATCACTTCGATTCAGTATTCTTTAACTGCCATTTCGGTATTCTTTAACTGCCATGGCGTCGACTATTTATCGATAACATGAAAGAAATAACAACGGCTGATGTAACATTTGTACATCAGCTGATTTATTTTGATTTTTGTTGTGTTTTATGAAAAACTAGCTGACCCGGCAAACGTTGTTCTGCCATACAACTTTGGACCCGGCAAACTTCGTCTCGCTCCTAAGGTAACGCCTTTATATAATAGTAAAACACAGATAGTTCAAGTTTTAATCTGATTTACTTGAATTTAATCGAAATCTGTGAAGAGCGATCTAATATACAATGTTTTCCGATTTGTTTCCGACGTAAAAACAAACAATGAAGACTGTTTGCCAACACGCAAACAAACAACGCACAGCTGACCCTGTGAAAAGCAGGGAAATTCGAGGTTGATTCCACAAATTTCCAATAATTGGCCTTACGATTTATTGATTGTTATCGCAAAAGCCAATCGAATGGGGAGTTGAATTGGAAGGGAAGATCGGTTGGAATAATAGATTCGAGGGATAAGGACTTCCTTTCCTTTGCATATGCCCTTGATGATCGTCGCTTTAATTACAATTTCGGATGATTCAGTTTCCGTAAAATGATCATGATCGATCCCACCTTCAGCTGCAAATTATGCACAACTGGCACATCTAGAGAGTTCAAAAATTCTGTCGAATAGTTGGTTGCCTCATTCTCGTTAAATGACCTCGAAAATTTTTCATCGTTAGGTCATCTGCCTCCAATGCTCGTTTATGCGCCATCGTGCATTAATTCCAAATAATGATTAAGCATTCTCGCAACAATTTCGCTACACGTTGTGTTGTCAACAGTGAGAAGAAAGCGAAATGTGCAGTTCGATTGTGGAAGCAATACCAAAGTATGCAACAGCTAACTTAATTGCGATATTGACGGAATTGTTGCTAGAATCAATCTCTCTTGCCTGTCCAACCGGCATCATCGAGAAAGTAAATGCTTCCGTTCCAATGTCAACAACTTTCATTATTGAATCGTACACATTCGTTTGCTCGGCAGTTAAGAGCGCCACATTTGTTCGGGCTCTTTCAGTTAGCTCAACTCGATCAAAGTCTTGTTCTTGTTGCAATTCGCGATTGAATGCATCATGTATTGAAAGATTTTGCGCTGGTATTCCCAATTTCGACAGTAGACTGCCACACATTAGAACGCACATGTCTTTGATCAGAAGATAATTTCAAGATCGAAATTGGATGTTGTCGTGCGAACTCTGTGCAAATGTCGTCAGCCATTTCGTCCAACTTCTCCACAATCCCTAAGTTTGAGAACAATTCCGTCTTCATTTATAGTGGAAGCATTGAATTGTCTTACATGGCATCCAGAGGGTCTCTTTTCTTCTCTGATAATGATTTTGTGGACGTCATAATGCATTGTATTCAATTGTTCTACCATTTTGCATTTAATATTTTAACATAATAAATTTCACAATATTCCGAAATTTTTCAAGCATCATAACATAGCATCGTCTAAAACCATCAAATCAAGCGATACAATGAAAAATTTCGTCGAAAAAATCAAAAAATTTCGATTTTTTCTGGAATTTTCCGAGGTTTCCACCAAGAATTTTCTAATTTTCCATTCGAAAAGTCATTTCGGAATAATAATCCGAATTTTTCACAATTATATCATTTAAAATTATCAAAACTTACAATAAAATGTAAAATTTCGTCGAAACAAAATTTAAATTGTTGGAATTTTTCCATAATTTTTCAACCAAAATTTTCTATTTTTTCAACCGAAAAGCCACAACGAAACAATTACACACAAAATGTAATACAAAAATTCAATTTGCGGTGCAAAATGTTTCAGAAAAAATCCAAATTTTTCGAGTTTTCCCTGAATTTGCCGAGTTTTCCACCGAGAATTTTTCTATTTTCCCATTCGGAAAGTCATTTCGGAATAATTATCCGAAATTTTTCACTTTTACATCGTCCAAAACTATAGAGTCACACGATAATATGCAAAATTTCGTAAATTTTCCGCATTTTTCAACAAAAATTTTCCATTTTTCTATTCGAAAAGCCATTCTGTAACAATTGCACACAAAATTCCATACAAAAAGGCAATTTTCGATTTTCACATAAACCTTCTCCTGGCAATAACGAACAACTGAAAAAAAGTTTGAGCAAAATCGGCCCAGCCGTTCTCAATTGATGAATTACTATAAATTTTTGCCACCATTTTTATATATAGATATTTTTGTCTCTGATTTAGATTCAAGCGATGAGAAAAGAAAGAATAATCTTATAATGGAAAGGAAAATACGTCGACAAAGTGGTTAACTGTTGGCCGGCTTTCCAACTTTTTTTTTTAGATTCGAGAACTACTTAAGCCTTAATAAGCCTGCATTTAATTACGTGCTAGAAGGAGTAGTTCCTACAATGAAAAGTGAACTCTGGACAACATCTGTTTCAATCATAACTAAGTGTAGCCAATGCATTTCAAATTGGACTGTCGTAATCAGTATTTACAAAATTCTGACCGAAACACTGAATGCATTAGAAAAGTAATTTGTCCACAATGGATACAATTGGAAATGACTGATGATGAAAAATCGAAAGCAAAAAGCTGATTTTTTAAACAAAACAGGATTTCCAGGATTTCTCACATTGCCTCTTAAAATTTGAAGGAACTGCTCCTCTCCGAAATTTTTTTTACCAACCAATAAACAAAACCTTTTTAAAATTTACAAAAACTAAAATTATTCCTTTAAATTATTTCAAGTCGTTACCAAATACTGTGGCGACATATTCAGAGTCGTTTTGATTCAACGTCGTCGTCGTCACATTTCCTTACAGAATACCAAATTTGAGTCAATAGTCGTCGATAGTTATCGAAAACGACTACCAGAATACCGATTTTAAATCGATTATAAAAAATATGGTGGCGATTAGAAGGAAATTTTGATCCAGTTATTTGAGGTTTTTAGGAGGAATTTTCCATGAAAATGTTATTTATGATGTAGAATGAAAAGAATATAAAACTTGACTTAATAACGGAACTTTGAGGAATCAAAACAGTAAACCCAAATGCCAAAGCCTACTATAAAGGCCTTCACAAGACCACTTGAATGAACAATCAAGATACATATTTGGGTTTTTTAAACATGCACTGCAGTGAAGAAACTACCAGGGTTCAAAACTATTCATTCATTTAGCTTCATTTATGAGTTTCTTTACGATTGTTGATTGTTTCAAATGGTTTATGACGTCGCAATTGAGGGCTTGTTCGCTCATAAATGAGCGTGGACGCTGCGTTGCTATACTTGTTCATTTATAATACCTACTCTGTCTAGTCATTTGAGTGGAAAAAAGGAAAGGAGAATGCCAAATAATACGAGATCTTTTCTATCTGCCATGCAAACATCATATTAATGAAATGCAATTGAAAGAACGCAAAACGTCTGGGCCACGATTGCTATTGTTTGCCTTTTTCTAAGAGTAATGGGAAAATATGAATGACACACCATACAGTCCTGGAATAGAAGATGGTGCAATCGAAGCCAAGATCCAAGTCCAAATTGATACCAAAACCAAATTGAGCCAAAGAAAACGGCTCAATTGAACGAAAAACAACCCAACAACCAAGAAACAGTCACGTTTTATTGTTCCTTGGTGAAAATATACACAGTCATCATTTCAGACATATACTGGTCAAAAATATCTCGATTTGAGCAATCAAGAATTGAATGGTCTTCGCAATGATACTATTTCCATCGTAAAGCTTTGCGTGGAAGCTTGGTGAAGTACCACCAGAGCAACCGAAGCTCAAAATAATGATCTGAATTTTTGAAAACAATTGCTGGTTATCATTCAATTGATAACATTAAGGTGCAACAATTGGTGAAGAGATTCTGTGGACATTTCTGGTATCTTATCCAGAATCCATGATCCAAATACATTAAGCAGAGAAAGTGGCGAATGCAATTCGTGAAGAGAAATACGAGACAGGATTATGTGACAATGATGTGGACGTATCGTTCGACGAAGACAGCGAGATAGAAGACAACGTGGATGATATCGAGAAAGAAGTAGATGATGATATTGAAGAAAAAATGATTTGGTGAATAGCAGCGACAGTGGCAACCAAGATCAGGGTCATCCAGTATATGTTGTTGGTTTCGAAGTTGCGAAAAGAATCACCTTGAGTAGTGTAAAAAGTGTAAAAAGAACTAACGAACAACAATTTAATTTGATTACGTCACACCAGCAAAATATTTTGCTCTCTTCGGATAGTCAGCAGATTTTATTGTTACCGATTCAGAAACTTGGAAAGAGCGCAAACCAAAAAAATATTGCGTTTATTATATCATCGATATACTGCGTAAATTGACCAACTCTACTTTATGTGTTTCGGAGTTATTGATGATTAACAGTTTTTAGCGGCTTGTGTTTTTATACAATAACTATAAAACTACTTCAAATCGAAATGAGTATTTTTACAGGTCATAAAATATTACTTTTGAACACTTTTGCAAAAAAATTTCTGAATTATACTTTTTGTGTTATTGATGATATAAAATTATTGGCCGCCTATTTTTTGATACAATAACTACAAAACTATTTTAAATAGACATAGGAATTTTTTAGAGGGCATAGAATATGACTTTTGAAACACTTGCATCATTATGTCCATTTCACAAAAAAGCGGAGTTGGTCAGTTTACGCAGTATACCGACGATATGTTGCCAAAAGATACGTGCAATTAATAAGGGACTACTGCAAAGTGTTGCGTCCTTAACGAGGAGGAACAGATATTTTTGCTTTAGGTCGTCGTCGAAAATCCGATAAAATGTATATCGCATCAAAAAATAAACTAATATGAGCAACATTTTCGAACTATAAACATTTTTAAACTACGTATAATAAACGTAACGGCGTTTTGTATGTAAGCCCCCATAGGGAGTGAAGATGGGGGGTCGGTATGTTTGGAAGAATTAGTAAAGAGGAAAAAAATTACTTGGGTTCGGTCGTACATTTTAACCTTCTAGGAGCGACTCTGTGGTATTTGTGGTGCTTGTGGCTAGTTTACCCTTCCCCAACAACATTAACCACGACTGAAAATAAAAATTTCGTCTGAAAATTAGAATATGTTGTGCCGTGCACTACCTGCGTACCAAATTGTATGTCTTTTGGACTAAAATACAGATTAGCCGTGCCCATACCGAGTAGTACTTTCAATACAACAAATTGTATTTCTCTAGGGATAAAATACAGTTTTGCAACGCTCCGTCCACCCACTGATCCAAAATGAAAATATCGTTTACATTTTCATATAAATAAAACACAGTTTTGGCGAGCCACCTCCGCTAACTGATCCAAAACTAAAATTTCGTCTGCATATTCATTATCGTGTTGCGGAGTTCTATCTTGGTACCAAATTGTGTTTCTCTAGCGAATTAAAAATACGTCTGCATTTTCAAATTCTGTTGGCGAGTTCATCAACGTCCACAATTTTATTTCTCTAGGGCTAAAAAACAATTTTACCAGTTTCTTTAAAACTTCGAGTACCTTCTGTGTGCCAAATTTAATTTCTCTAGTGCTAAAATACTGTTTTGTCACGCCCTCTCCGCTTACTGATCCAAAGTTATAACTTTCGTGCGCCATACCATATTCATGTTGCCGAGTACTATCTGGGTATCAAATTTAATCTCTTAAGAACTATAGTTCAGTTTTACCACGCCCCCTTCGCCCACTAATCCAAAATTAAAATTTTGTCTACATATTCACATTCGAGTTGCAGAGAACTACATATTGGGGTATCAAAATTATAAAAAAAATATGTAAAAAAAATTATATAAATAAAAAAAATGTTTTCTTACAGTATACCAACAATCTAGCAAATTTCACTTTTATAGACAATAACTACCGAGTAGTCGATTCAACCAGCTTTTGCCTACAAAAAGTTTCTCAAGTAGCTTTCGGATTCATCGTTGGACTGTAGGTCCCTTTTTGTGAGTCCTAATATAGACGCATGTTAACTAACTCAAATGCGTCTCATTCATAGGATGCCAAAGGTAACTAGGTTTTTTTAAAACTATTTTGACATTAACTTGACAATAGATGGAATGATTTCCAGACAAACCCGCAACAACAACAAATATATATGCCGTACTGCTTAATCATGCTCATTTAACTCCATCCTGTATAGACTGGAATCGACAAAAGCTTATCCATCGCCATAACATTTGTTAACCTTGTTTTTAACCACTACATTTCAGTTATATACATATCTTAAAATTTTGTAAGTTAATTATTTTTCTCTCAATGTCAAATAAAAGCAAAGATAGTTTTTTACATTTCATGAAATCGTACATAAGCTGCAAAATAAATAATAAATTTTTCTATATTAAAACAGAATTCAAAATGTATGTAGTTAAAAATAAAATAAAATCACTTGCTTACAACAGCATAAACACACAGAAAAATCCTAAGAAACCCTCAAAACAATAATTATTTTTTAAATTTAAAACATATATAATTGGATGTTTTTTTCCCCCAAATTTCTATTAAACTCCCGAACAAACTATGTATGTAAATGTAATTTTGTATGATATAAAACAAAAGTGTAATCTAAAATAAAAGCAAAAACGTCTTTAACAAAAAATTCATATAATGTAATGAAACTACAACACATATACAGAAATTATATATGTATAAAGATTTTTGTTAAGTACTTTTTTTTCTTCCCAAATGTATGGGATAAAATAAAAAAAAATGTTAAGTTTAACAGAAAACAAATTAATCACAAGGAATATTGTACTAAACGCATTTTTAATTATGATCATCTGGGCCAACTTGGTGCATGGGATATATTTGTGTTTTTGTGTAATTTAATTTGTGTTAAAGATATTGCAATTATATTTGAAACTATGCAACTATTTTGGGTAATCGTCTGGTTGCGTTTGCGACACTTTTAAGATGAGAGATTTTAACGGTAATATTAACATATATATTGATCTATTGAGATTTTATATTTTAAATGTTTAAAAAGAATGAAAAATTCGTATTTTATTATATAGTTTTTGTTTTAATGATTTGGAATATATATCAAGCTCAAGACTAGTGTTTTTGAAAGAAGTTTAATAGCAGAATGATATTCTCGAAATGCCATGCAGTCTGTAGCCGTTTCGGATTCAGCCACGAATCCTCATCAACAGACTTTGGTATAACAATTGCAAATTGTTCATCAAGTTCTATGTACCAGCATCTCACAACAAAATGAGAATTCTTTCTTGAGTTCATAGTCTTGAAAAACTTCACAACCATTCACTATGAGAAACTCTTAGCTAAACTTATTTCTTTTTTGTTTGTTTATACATTTTTTAGTTATGTTTAATTTAGGTAAATTTATTATATACAAAATATTGATAGACATATTATTTTTTATATAATTTCAAAAAGCATAAGACAAACTTTATGCAAATCTAAGAATTAATTACACTGCGCCACATGCAAAAGATGCAGAGGTTCATATATAGCAATTCTGTTTTGCTGGAGTTCATAGAGTACAGAAATACATATAGTTTTCTCGGTCACTTCGTTAAGTAAAATTTTCTAAATTTTTTTTTGTGAAATAACGATATTCATAAAAGTTAAAAAAATTGTTTTAAATACATGATATTTGCCTTAAAGTATTTGTGTACTCTATAGATTCCAGTATAGTGTTCAAATACTTGAATTTTTTAGAAAGCCGGTTTCCGGTTTATTCGAAAAATTCATTTTTCCAATAATTCGGGTTTCGAATAAACGATTTACTAAACAACCGGGACCGGCCGTGGCATAGTGGTTAGAACACGCGACTACAATGCGGGAGATCGCAGGTTTAAACCTGGCTCCAGTCATCTTAAAAGAAAAAAAATAAATAAAATTTTCTTTCATTGTCGGCTCCCCTCGAATGTTGTTGACAGCAACTTCACAGTATTAAGCGTCGATTCAATCGTCGTGTCTAGTAAGAACTTCTCAAACAGTGACGTTCGCATTCGTCGATAAACAAGTAGGTGCTGTTAGTTGTGAATCTAAAAATAGAAAGCGTGTTAATTCACAACAACGCGAGAAGCTATCCCATACCTCATTCATGGGGTGCAAAGGGAAATTAAGTTAAGTAAGTAAACAACCGGGTTAACTGGTTTCATTCGGTTTTTCGGAAATTGTAAAATAGAAACTAAAATGCAATTAAATATGAAAAGATATGAATATCGATACATTAATCCATTCAATTTATATCCTGTTCATTCAAACAGAAGTTATTAGAAAATTTTGACTCAGAATATCAACCATGTTCTGGAAAACAATTCGGTTTAAAAACAGAGCAAAATCGGTAAAAAACTAATACTTTTAAATACATTTCTACCGATTTTGCTTTTTTATTTAAACCGAATTGCTTTCCAGGACATGGCTGCATAAGTGGTATTTATATTACTCACAAACTTTAAATACGTTTCCTTACATTTTACAATTAGCATGCTTTAGAAATAAGGTATAAATTTGACCACAAATTAACCTCCTTTCTATCATTGGGCGTTCAGCAAAGGAAATAAATGCACGCACTCATTTGGAGGTAAGATCCCAATCTTTTTCAATATTAGATCCCAATTGTAACTGGGTGTTTTCCCAACTATTGTATGGTAATCATAACTTAAGCTCGTTTTTGCGATCCGACACTTAGTTTAGGAGATAACAGCATTTAAACCTATTCATCTAAATATGAGTTCCCAACTATATCTTAGTGACATAGTCCTGTTTCGCTATTGGTTGCTTAGTTTAGGAGATAGCGATAATTGAAAGTGTTTTATAAGACTACGGAAATCATCCCACCCATTTGAAGATGAAATGGAAACAGTCATCTAACAGCATTTCCAAACAAACTTTCCTATTGCATAAGGAAATTTTTATGAAAGCATCCTTTGAGATTAGCTTGAAGAATATCGCATAAGCATAAATAATCTTCTTTGCCGATTTATCTCCAATTGGCCTACCAATGTTCTGCGAAATACTACTTTTTGAAAAACCGGTTAACCGATATCAAAAAACCGGTTAAACCGGGTATTCCAAATTGGCATTTTTGAAGAATCCGGCATACGGTTTCGGAGAAAAGAACCGTTTAGGCGGTTTTCGGTTTCGGTTTTGAACACTCTAGATTCCAGCAAAACAAAATTGCTCTACGAGAACCTCTCGATGACTTAATGTAGAAAGGACGTATCTAGTTGCATTTTATTGAAGACCACCAATCCATGTTTCGTACAAAAAAATTAGTTATGTTAATATATAAAGAATTTGTACACATTTAAAAATAGCCCCAACTGTCAAATAACGTACAAAATTGTTTCGATTTTATTCAGTTTTTTCCTCCTCCTCTAAAGTATCAAAAATTAAGATACGCCTTTTTTACTTTTAGCCTTTTCTTCTTTTATTTTCGTATCACTGTGTTATTGTATAAAATTTGTCTATTTAAGAAGTAATATACATATATATATATATATAAGATGTTTTTTTTTACATCACGCTGATTTGTGTACACGCCCCGACGGAAGATAAAGACGATGAGATTAAAGATGCATTTTACGAGCGCCTAGAGGAAACATACGACCGCTGCCCTGGCCACGAAATTAAAATTGTTCTGGGAGACTTTAATGTAAAAATAGGAAGGGAAGATGTTCTTGGTCCATCGATCGGTAAATTCAGCCTGGTTAGCTTCGCAGCGGGGAGGAACACGGTAGTGAGTGGAACCAGATTGCAGCACAAAGATATCCACGAGGCAACTTGGCTATCCCCCGATCAAAACACCAAAAATCAAATTGATCATGTGGTAATTGATCGCAGGCATGCATCTAGTGTCATGGACGTGAGTGTGATCCGTGGTGCTAATATTGGCTCGAATCATTGCCTGGTTGCAGCCAAGGTGCGCACAAGATTGAGCAGAGCGAAAAACGCACGTAACCAAACACAAAGAAAGCTGGATATCGCGAAGCTGCAAACCCCAGAGATAGCTACTGCCTACTCCAAACAGCTCTCCCAACTTTTACGACACAACGCCTCTACTTCTGACGTTCCCGATACACAGTGGCAGCATATTGCGCATTCCATGGCAACCGCCGCAACAACCGTGCTAGGATATGAAAAGCGGCGCTCAGACGACTCCTGGTACGATGAAGAATGTCGCATAGCGTCTGAGGAACAGGATGCTGCTTATACGGCAACGCTACAGCCAATTGTAACCCGTGCTGTTAGGGAACGGCATAAGGAGGAAACAAAACGGGCGAGGCAGCTATTTAGGCGAAAAAAAACGTCAGATGAAGGAACGGGGGAACGGGGGAACGAGGATATAGAGCGATACAGGGATAGAGGTGAGGCCCGAAAATTTTACCAGAAAGTAAGAGCAAATGGATACGGTAATGGCCTCCCCACCTGTAAGGACAGTGATGGAAATCTGGTTACAGATACACAGAGAGTGCTGCATATATGAAGAGAACACTTCCAGCAACTGCTGGTTCCAAAAGCAGCAGACGTGAAAGTATCACGCCAATTGTCGACGACGGCTTAGTTTTCCCACCACCAAATCAAACCGAGGTCAGAAGAGCAAAAACAGCGGCTGAAAAACAATAAAGCAGCCGGTACCGACGGACTTCCGGCAGTGCTCTTCAAGACCGGTGGCGAGGAGCTGATAACGAGCAAGCACCAGCTCCTACGCACGGTTTGGCTTAAAGAGTGCATGCCCGACGATTGGAATCTAAGCGTATTATGTCCTATGCTGAAAAAAGGTGATCCAAGTGTGTGCTCCAACTACCGCGGGATCAGCCTTTTACCCATCGCATATAAGGTCCTGTCGAGTGTGCTATGTGAAAGACTAAAGCCAGTGTTATCCAACCTAATCGGCCTTATCAGTGTGGCTTAAGACCCGGTAAATCGACAACAGACCAGGTATTCACACTTCGGCAAATCCTGGAAAAGACCCAAGAGAAACAGATCGACACGTACCATCTTTTCGTCGACTATGAAGCTGCCCTCGACAGCCCGATACGGCAGAAGCCATGGCTAAGTTTAGTATTCCAGCGATGCTGATACGTCTTTGCGGAATGACGCAGACTGACACGAAGTCTTCAGTGAAGATTGGCAAGGACCTTACGGAGCCATTCTATACCAGACGAGGCCTAAAACAAGGCGACGGCCTATCTTGCGATCTCTTCAACATTGTGATAGAGATGATAATGAAAAAGCTGCAGTAAACACGAGTGGCACTATATTCAACAAAAGCCACATGCTACTCGCGTACGCTGATGACGTTGACATCATCGGTCGAAAATTGCGGGATGTGACTGCAGCCTTCTCAGGTATACAGAAGGAATCAGCAAAAATAGGTCTAACGGTGAACGAGGACAAAACGAAGTTATTAGTTTCAACGAACAAAGAATCTACTCGTTTGGGAAACTGCGTGAACGTTGACAACTATAACTTCGAGGTGGTAGATAATTTTATCAACAAAACAAATAATGTCAGCCTCGAAATCCGGAGAAGAATCCTGCTTGCTAATAAATGCTACTACGGACTAAGCAAGCGATTCAATGACAGAGCCCTCTCTCGACGATCAAAAATCCAGCTATACCAGATAATGGTTCTACCTGTCTTAATGTATGAGAATCATGAGCTGTACACTGACATTGACGTGGTCAGACGCGTTAGCTAGGTCATGTTGTACGCATGGACGAAAATGCACTAGCTCGACAGTGAACTCGATGGACGGCGCAGAACTGGGCGACCAAAACTCCGTTGGAAAGACCAAGTTACTGAGAACCTTACAGAACTTGGTATGACTAACTGGAGAAGAAGCGCAGAAGATCGAGGCGCTTATAATATTTTTCTACGTGCGGTTTATAATCCAGTGCCAGCCAAGTGAGTAAGTAAGTATATACATAAATGATAAAATATAATAATAAATGCCGATAGTTAAAGACTATTAAAATTTAAGAAACTTGGTGAGTGACCTACTGCGTGGTGTTGTAGGTCTAGTCAAGTACAACATGAATCTGTATACCAAATTTTCCTCAAGATATTGACTTAGGGTCCAAAAACAGGCATTTCGAATCTTTCCTCACTCATGAGCAGATAAATTAGTCAGTTCTGAACTAATTTATTATTTATTTTTTATTTATTAATGAAAATTTCGTTCCCCGAAAATCATAAAGAGCTTAAACATTTGCTCACCAATTTTTACGCATGACAATAATAAAATTCTGAAGAATATAATAAACATTGGAGTACTTTAATAAATTAGTGTTTAAAAACATCTTCAAATTTAAAAAAATAGAGAAAAAATCAAAAATGTTTGAAATTTTTAGGCAAAACCAGACAGATGTGGCAAGTTATCTATATGGGGGATTTGATGTCAAGTGACTCAACTTTGAAACCGATGTCTTCCGATCAGGACGAAATTTGCATCAATGTTAGTCAAATTGGATAGTAGTTAAGACACAATTTTTCAACAAGATCGGTAAAGAATTTTGAATTTAAATAAAACTTATACTGAGCTATTCTTTCCGACAGCATGTAACATACCTAACTAAAATTTCATACCCTCGGTACTGTAATACTCACAAAATATATGTTAACCTCAGAAATAAAATTAAAATTTTTTGACTTTTTTTTGACAAATTCAAAAACTCTTGAATTTTTTTTAAATTTGCACCCATTTTTTTAATTTTTTTTTTAATTTTTGCTTAAAAGAAAGCTTAGGTTTTTATCTTTTAGAGCTTTTTGGTCGCTAAGTGGAATGCGAGTGGGATGGATATCTATCATAATAAATGCATTGTAACTCCAAACAACGCTTTTGCATTTTTAGAAAATCAGCTATTAGGGGCGGGATAGTGCACGAGTTTTCGATTCGAAAAGAAATACATCAGGCAACAAATAGAGAAGGTGGGGTGGGGCGTTTCTTCTTTCCAAAATTGTTTCAGAACTGACTAAATTATCAGCTCATAAGTGAGGAGAGACTTGAAAATCTTTTACTATATAATATGGGGTCATATTATAGAGACTCTATTTAAAAAATAATTTGTTTAATGATATTGTTTTATAGTTTGGTTTAAGATCGTTTTCTATTATCAATTAGTTATTATTGTCAATCAACGAAAATCAAAATCAAGGACGACGAAACAATAATTTCTGTAAAATTTCGAAAAGTAATACTTAATAATGCTTTTGATCCCTGCCCTTGTTGCAAAATTTTGATTTTATCTTTCGATAACAAAGATAGTTATACATATTTAATGATTTCCTTTTATTTTGACATTTATTAAAAAACGGGTTAAAAAAATTAAACATAAAAATTAAACACAACATTAAACATTTTTTAAATATGGGCTTTCTCTTAGGGCAGTTATCGAAAAAAAATTATTCTTTTTAAATTACCCTATTTTGGGGCGACTCACAGTGGGGTTAATTCACGATCTGGGCGGCCAAAATTATCTGAAGCAAATTTATGAATCAGAATGTTAAAAAATTACTCGGTTAATCGTAAAAAATAATAATATGTTAACTTTCCGGAGGTAGAGGTTACGGCCGTTTTTATACAAAAAATTTTTTTTATAAAAAGATTAAGGTTCTAAGTATTTCCCATATATCTTCACAAGGTTGCATTTTAGAGCCCTACCTCCCTATAACTTTTTATTCGTCTGGATACCCTCTAACTATAAATGCATAGTAATAAAGATCATCCGGTATGTTAACTATAGTGGTTCAGTTGCCTCTCGCTAAAGTTAAATATAGTCTTATTAGCTGAATTTAAAACATTATACAAAAGCAATCCGGCATAATTTTGCTTTTATATAAAGAGAACCACCGAATAACAATTTCACCGTTCATAGATTATGTTATATTCCATACCCTGAACTAAAAATGATAAGATGTGGCAACATCTAACCACGACAGCTGATGTTGTTTACACTTTATTTTGTTTAATTTTGTTTATAGGCTAAAAACATTTTTCTATTTGAAATAAAATGAACATTTTGCCGAAAAAGAGGTAATTTTTCCACTTTTCATGTGCAATTGGGCAATTCTAACAACAGTTCTAATTTTAATACAGATGGCACGTCCGGACCAAGGACAATATAGCGCGTGTTCGGAAAGACGAGGCAGCCGCCCGTGAAGAAGAACGCAAAAAACTCGAAAAACTAGAATTTGCGGTAAGTTGTCGTATAAGATCCACTGCAATAACTTAGTTACATTAGTATTCTTACTTAATCTCTTAGGAGAGTGAGGCACGCATCAACTTTTTACGCTGTCGGTCTGGTTTGCCGGAGAAACACAGCGATGATTCCTCTGTAAAATATAATAAAGCCCAAGAAGAGGAACAAAGTACGCCCGGGGAACATGTCAATCTCTTTGCCGATTACAAGTCTCATGTGAAGACCACCAACAAAGATCTAGAAAAGGAAAAGAAAGATGAACAAGAGAAATATGAAAAGCAAATTGGATATTTAACCTATTTGGGTCAAGATACCAATGAAGCATTGCGCTTGAAAAGCTGGTATGAGGTAGCACCAAAACGTCTGGAGGTAGGCGAAGAAAGGGAAGTAGTTGAAAAGGATTTAAAGAATAAACACAATCACGATCCACTTACTTTGATAAACGCTCTGCTGCCACCGGAGCCGAAAGTTGAACAAAAAAAATACTCAAAGCGAAAACGAAGCCCTACTCCAACTTCGACAAGCATCAGAAGTGACTCTGTGACGGAAGTTAAACGCCTTAAAAAATCTAAAAAGGAACGCAAGAAACATAAAAAAGAAAAACACAAAAAACATCACAGAGAACGAAAGGAACACAAGAAGAGTAGCAAATCAAAAGAAGATGATGCGTCCCAAAAGCGTTTAAAATTGGAACAAATGAGGAGAGAACGTCTCAAAAGAGAATCAGCGGAAAAAGCTAGGCAAGATGCGCTACTCACTCCTAAAGAAGCCAACAAGCCTGCAGAACCCGTTAAGGAAGCTTCTCGTGTAGTGCAGAAGTACAACAGTCAATTTAACCCAGAATTGGCAAAGCAAAATATGAATTAAAATAGATACTAGCAATATGATGACATAGGTATAGCATTAATTTATTGTATAAAATGAAGAATACTAAAAGTTTTCAATACTTTATGTATAGAATAAATTTGTCTTATCACATGTACAAACAAATGTACATTTTCTTACGCCATATCCTTGGCGCAACGGAATCCTAGATTACCCGCAGAACTGTCCGCCGAGTTTTGGGAACGTGCAGCACATCGATAGCGATAACAGTAGCTCTTATGGCAAAGGTATGATCCACCCTTTTTTACTCTGTTCGCATTGGCACTCTGTTCACCTTGCGTCCACAGATCTTGTGTCCATTCCCACACGTTACCCACTATATTGTGCAGTTTGTACGTGTTTTGGGGAAATTTTTGGACGGCGCAGGTTGTTTCATACCCATCTTCCACAGTATTTCCATCTGGGAAATCTCCCTGCCATATGTTAGCCCTAAGAAAAAAAGAAATGGAGAAAGTTATAAAAAATTAGAAAATAAAAATAGTGACAAAGAATGATTTCATTTTAGTATATTCGACTTTGCTGTTTTTTTTAATGCTTTTTATAATCAACGAGTGACATATTGTTTGAAATTTGTATCTTCTTAAGTACTTATACAGGCCTGTTCTGTAAATCACGTGATTTCATATCACATGCCGTTTTGAAATCACACGTATGATTTTTTCCTGTTCTGTAAATCACACGATTTTGTCTTTTTCGGTGTGATTTGAATTTTTCGAAATCACAACAAAACAGCTGTTTTTTTTGACTTATTTTGTTGTGATTTAATAAGGATTATTCAAGTGAGTAGAAATTTGACGTTTTTAAGTTGAAAAAGAAAAGTTTAAGTAAAACGCCAGGTGCTATATTTTTTGCTCTGGAAAATTTGCGAAGGACACAATTAAACAACAACACATAAAAAGGCATTGATTAAATCTTCGAAAACTAAATCAGCTGATGACATCAAGCAAAATCAACTCACAAGCACTTCATTAACAAATCACAAACAAATTCACAAAACAGATACACAAAAAGTAGTGTCTCAAAAAATTGTTAATTTTAGAGTATTTATTGCGCTAAATGTATAATTTTACTACATAAATTAAGAAATAACACATGTTGTTAATAAATTAAGCAATTTATTTTTAAATTCCCATAAAAGTACTCGTAAAAATAAGCATGTGATTTGAAATCGATAGGTGCTTAGGTGACCGGTTTGAAATCACAAAATTTCAAAAAGTTTGGTGTTCAGAACACCATTTTTGTGATTTCAAATCACTTTTGTGATTTTCAGAACAGGCCTGATAATTGGAAAGTATTATGTTATATTTTTAGACCTTTCTTAATAAGTTAGTTCAATTATATAACGACTTAAATTACATCACCCTTTTGTTGCATATATAGAATCAAAACTAAATTAATTAAATACAAAACAAATATAAAAATAGGTTTAAAGCGAAGAAGTCTTAACTATTCTTAGTTAAGAAAATTTTTATCGAATAATATTGCGTTTTAGGATATCAACACTTCCCAGTAGGAAGTGTCTGCAAGACATCCTCAAGGATATGTGCATGACCATAGTAAATCGTTGATGACATTTAGGGGACCGTCCATACAAATCGTCGACGAAATTTTCATACAAGTGTCCGCTTTGTCATGCACGACCCGATGAGCGACAATGTCGGTCAAATTTTCGTTGACGCCTATACAAAAGACCTGTCGCCCACACAATCATGCACGACCTGATGGGTGACAATGTCGGTTGAATTGTCGTTGATGACTATATAATCGACACGTCGCCTAAACAATCATGCACGACCTGATGGGTGAAAATGTCGGTCAAATTTTCATTGATTCCTATGTATGTCTTGAATTGTCATTCAAGCCATATTAGTAAAAGATGGATTTATAGCTGTATTTTTTAGCTTTTTATTAGTATGACTACTTGCTAATACTTTTAGGAAATTACTGAGAGAAGTGAAGGATATAAACTTTTATACGGCATTCATCTTCATTCGAGATTTCAAACTATAAAATTGCTGATGTTTACTCGACCGTTTAATAAACTGATTTTTTTTTACATCAGATTTTATTTATTTTTCCTTTGATTTTGTTGAATGTGTTTGATGCACGACAACATCAGTATTTTGTGACAACATTAGTCTTTTGTCGGTCAGCTTGTTTGGTTGTTGTATTCAAACATCGTACTTTTCGAAAAATCCAACAGTGGTTGGGATTAAAATAAGTTCTCTTTTGTATGATAAGAAATGTGACTTAGTTTAATAAAAATTATGATGGTATATAGAAATGGTAAGATTTCCGAGTATACTTTGGATTGCAAAATATTACGAAAGGAATAACTGGGTTGCGTTATTCTATACACAATTATATATATTAAAACATGTATTTAGCAGTTTTTTATAGTGAAAATCAGAAAAATTTAATACTTATTCTTTTATAAATAATGATAACTACTATAATATATGAAATTTTGGAGCACGTTTTTTTAATCAAGTTCCCATGTTATTTCCTGCTCCCTCTTACAGTACTCACCAATGTTCATTCTTCGGCATCAATTTATTTCCCCATGGATATAGTTTTCTTTTCTTTCCACCTCGACATGCCACTTCCCATTCTGCCTCCGTGGGCAGACGTTTCTTAGCCCATTTACAATAAGCCACAGCGTCATTCCACGACACGTGTACAACCGGATGGTCTTCCAAACCTTTAAGGTTACTTTCTGTACCATGTGGATGGCGCCACGTTACTCCTTTGACTTTAAACCACCATGGAGCAGCAGCTACTCTATAATCTTCCAGCTCACTTTGTTTTTCATCACTCAGCAGAGACTTAAATAGAAAACTGTCACCGAATTTTTCAGTTTCAGTTTCATATTTCGTGGCTTTCACAAATTCTCTAAATTTTTGATTGGACACTTCATACTTGTCCATGTAGAAATCTTGGATCTTCACTTCTCGTTCGGGTGATTCATGGTCTTCGGGAAAGTGTGGTTCGTCGGTGCCGATAAAGTAGCTGCCACCGGGAATTAGAGACATATCTGTGTAGTCTGGTTCGGGGTAGTAGTCCCTGTAATGTTTGTTGTTTCTTTTGGCATTCTGTTGGCAAACTTTGAGTGAGTTATCCTCATCTTTCTGGAGGAGGGCTATGGATTCACTCATCACACTAGTTTCTCCTGCGCCGCCATTGTCACGGTCCAACTTGTTGCATCCGCAGTCGAGTGAGGCCGGCACTACAAGCAAAGCTTGTAAAATTATGAACTTTATTGACATTTTTAGATGTTATTAGTCTATAGAAGGCTTAAATATTGTTAATAACAAATTATATACAAAATCCTGCAACAATTTAATCCTTTTTGTTTTGATTATCAAGAAGAAAAAAATGATTAACAGCAAAACAAACAGAAGTGAAAGGAAAGCAAATGTTGCCAGATGTATATATAGCGTTGCCAAGTGCGAACAACAGTTTGTTAACCCTCAAACATTGTGAGCTTACGTATCCATATATTTTTTCTTGTATGTACAGTACACAGGACAAACCTGTCAAATTGCAATTTATGTATATGGTAGATAATTACGTAAAAAAATTTATTTTGTTTAACTACGTACGAAAGACCCATGAACTTTCTTGTTGTTTGGTCCAAAAAAGGAAATCTTAAGATTTAATATTGAGCCTTTAGATTATTGATATTATCCCACTATTCCAACCATAGTGTATGTATTTAGGCCCCATTTGTAATTGTTTTTTTGCAATTAAATTGTAAACAAATTATACAATGTTATAAAAAAAAGTTATAACTGTAATAAAACGATCTAAAACAAGGAATGAAACCATTTTTATTTTTAAAGAAAAATAATCAGAATGACGTTTTCAAAACAAAAAAAAAAATTTAGAAATTCTAATTTGTGCTTTTGTTTAAACAAGACCAAAAATGAAACAAATTATACTTTTTCCCGTTTGATGAGTTTTTAATCGTATTTGTATTTTTTTTATTTGTATTACGTATATCAAATTTGGTTCAGAACAGCAAGGCTTATCAGCTCATAAATGAAATAAATGTCCATGGACATTATGTCACTTTGAATTGAATAAAAAAGTGCTTGATTCTTAGAGTTTTTTGTAACATTTTATTGAAATATTTTCAAAATACATTTTATTGAAATATTTTCAAAGTTGATGTTACAATTTGCCACCTATTCATAGCAGCTGGAACAAATTTTAAAATGATTGCATGGCTGCAAAAAAACATTTCGAAGATCAGCTACTCAAATGACACATTTCAAATTTCAGTTGCCTGGCTACAGTGGTCAGTCAGGTTCCTCAATGACCTCAGCTGTTGCAAAAATGTTGTTATTTTTATTTATAATAGTAGCCATAAAATCTGTAACAGTTATTTCGGAAATTTTCTTGTCTTTATTTTTTTGCGGCCTTGGTTTTGTACGTAACACATTTAACATTCCAGCCGATGATTGGGCCAAAGAAACGGATTGGGTAAAATGTTCATCCCGGATAACTTCAAGGAACTGAAAAAAGCGTCCGTGTTTTTGTAGATTTTGTGGTAATTGTGAGTTAAAACCTTCTAATGAGCTTGTAGCTCTAACAATTTCATTATGCACAGAAAATCCTGATGGTGTGATCTAACAAAGTAAAAAGGACCTCGGATAATTAAGTAATAAAAAGTATTGCTTATATAAATAACTAACTTTGCCCACACCAAACATACTTTCCTTCAATCAAACGATTAGTTTGAAATTGCATATGAATCTCAAATATTCTTCTTTTTATAGTTCGGTTTAAATGCATAAAATGTTTCGGATACATTTATTATTTTGTACACCATTCGTAGGCGGTGTTAAACATGATTTGCCAGGGACTTGCTTCAGACTTTACAGCGAGACCAGCAGCGTTCAAGATGATGCATTAAAGTTAAATGACGCACTTTGTACTTCTGGCAAAATATCCTCTTCTACCTCCAAAACCCAACCACATTCTTCTGCAAAGAGAACGGCATGTTCCGGCGAAGCCTGGCAAGACGTGTCTATGTGCAGTA
Source organism: Muscina levida (assembly GCA_964034835.1). Taxonomy (NCBI): domain Eukaryota; kingdom Metazoa; phylum Arthropoda; class Insecta; order Diptera; family Muscidae; genus Muscina; species Muscina levida. The sequence continues at coordinate 63,283,930 of OZ035880.1, read as the reverse complement.
AGTCAATTTGAGATAGAACATTTGTCAGGTCCAAATCTAAACCGGATAGGCCAGCCAACGCCATTTCCAGTGCACAAACCAGAAATCCACCTTCACTGACATCGTGACATCGTTAACCAATAATTAAGTATTCATGACATTGGAACATTCGTTACCCAGATGCTGGGCCTTTCATATCTGACGTGATTTTTATATTGACATCGGGGTAAGGGGCATATGTTGATATTACAATTAAATAAATTTTCTGTTGGACGCTAAGCACAGGTGTTTATTGTTTTTGTAGAAATGTCACATTTTTGAGGCTGGTGATGAAAAAAACCCGGTAGTTGTCGAATACCACTGAAATCGCAGTGTTGCACTTGCACAAAGCATGTTCGAAAGGCTGCGTTCGAATATGCTTTGTTCCAAAACATCTTCTCCGAGGTGTTATACTCACATGAAAAATGTATGGGAAAACATGTGTTTTTCGATAAACACCTCAGGAACTTGATTTTCACTTAATGGAAACGCAGTATTAGATTTTAAAGAAACTGTAACATTACATGTTTCAAAGTAACACGTGTACCGTGTACAATCTTTATAAACATTTTTTTTGCCTAAATATTTGATGTTCATCAGTTAAGACCAGAAGTTTGGAATTCTTACGGAATGCCGACATGAATTTATATCTGAACTTAGAACTCTCCTTTTTTCCACGCACTTTACACACTATTCACAATTTGCTTCTGCTTTCTTCAATTATCACTTGACGACTAAAACTCCAATGCATTGTTTTTACGATTTCATTGTAAAATCGTTGTTTTAAGAATAACTATATTTCTTGGCGAAATATTGTGATTTCAGGCCGTAGACATAATGTCTGTGACTTCGTGGACTTTATGTCACTTTTAGGTGCGACAAAATGCCCATAGACATTATGCCCGTGGACGTTATGACATGCCACCTAGTTGAGTACAACATGCATCTTGACTTACGATTCCAAGCCCGGTTTTTCGGGTCTAGCGCACTTCCCAAGTTTCTTAATTTTTTTCCATTCTGTAGCAGTGTGTATTTAAAAACATTTGTTTTATTCACTGTTATCGGAGGGGGCACAGACATTTCTATATGCCTTTGGGTAACCGTGACGACAAAGCGGTTGGGAAGCCTTGGTATAAAGAGTATCCGAGATTGGGCACTTTTAAGTTTTGTACACAAAATGCCTGACCAACGAGGTTTGAGCCAGCGTTATTCAAAAAATTTTTATTCAAATAACAACAAATTATTTTTCAATCGTTATCTGGTATGTGGAATATATTGATTTCAATTTTTAACTGTTATCTATTTATTTGTGCCACAAATAATTATTCGTCACTATTTAGTTGTTATTTGTCATAAAAATAACATACAAATGAAATATTTTTTTTTATTTATTACATTATTCGAAATTTTATTTAAAACTTCCTAGTGACAAATAATAAGACAACAAATAAATTAAAGTTATTTGTTTTCACAAATAAACAAATAATAATGATTATCTGTTATTCAATTAACAACTAAATCAAATTTATTTGTTATCTTTATATTTGTTATTGAGAATACATTTTGTCCAACACTGGTTTGAGCATAGTACCAACGGTTTGCGATCAATACTCGTCTTTTGATTTCTGGGCTGACATTATTATTTTTGTTTATGGCGGAGCCAAGGTAGACAAAATCATCTACCACTTCAAAGTTATAGTTCTTAACGTTCACGCATCGTCCCAAAGGTGTAGACGACCTTTTGTTCTTTGAAATAATTAACTTAGTTTTATTCCCATTTATCACCAGACCCACTTCTGCCGGCTGCTTCTCAATGCTCGAAAAGGCCGCAGTAACATCCCGCAGTTCTCGGCCAATGATATCTATATAATCGGCATACGCGAGCAGCATGTGGCATTGTTAAAGATGCCAGTCGTGTTTACTGCTGCCTCCCGCATGATCATCTCCATTATGATGTTAAAGAGATCGCATGACAGACTATCATCTTGTCTGAAGCCTTGCTTGGTAGAAAATAGGTCTGATAGAATTGTGCCGATTTTCGCTGAAGACTTCGTGTCAGTCAGTGTCATCCCGCAAAGCCGTATCAACTTCGCGGGGATACCAAACTCAGCTATCGCATCTAATAGTTTCTGTCATATTGGACTGTCGAATGCAGCTTTGTAGTCGATAAACAGACGATAGGTTTCGATCTGCATTTCTTGGGACTTTTCCAGGATTTGTCGTAATGTAAATATCTGGTCTGGTCCAGTCAGGTTCTCTCTTTTCTTCCACAGACCCTTTTTTAGCCTGAACAGGCGTTTCATTTCCCTCCTCTATGCAGGATCCATTTCCTCAAACATTATGCGACAACTCCAGGTGCATATCCTTAAATCACGGTCCTTATAACGTTTGCGGAGGTCAACAACATTTGGGGGGTTTCTTGTTTTTTTATTTTCTTCATGTTCCATAATAGTTGTTTTATTTAAAGAGAGTGGCTGCCAACGCCACTAAGAGAGCCTATGTGCTGAACTTCAGTAACTGTTGTTAAAGAACGGCTGTTCCACGGTTCGATTTCTTTCTCCAGTCATCTAATTTTTTCTTGTTGTCACAGCAACTTTGCAGTATAGTGTCGAGTCAATCGGCATGTCTAACCGTCGATAAACAAGTAGGTGCCGTTAGTAGGGAATCTATAAATAGAAAACGCATTAATTCACAACAACGCGAGAAGCTATCCCATACCTCATTTATGGGATGTAAAGGGAAATTGAGTTTTTAAGTACATTGTTGCACCCCCTGCTACCTCCTATATAAATAACCGAATTAACTTAATTAGATTTTCACATTATAACCATATATCTGAATGATACGTATGATATTTGTTGTGTTATGGCCCAATATACTTACATATATATAGGTATTACAATTTTTATTTTCTTGTTTTCATATATTTGAGACAAAATAAAGACTTTAAAAAACTCAAGTTATTCTCCGCAGGTTTAGTTAAAACCTAGAATTGTTGGGTAATATTTTCTCATTTCATGCCGCATCTGGAAGCTTCCATACAACATTACCTATTTGCGAAAGAATACTTTTGTACCTTTAACTTCGAGTTGGTGAACTGCACAAGCCTAAAACTTGACAAAAAAAAATTAAATTTAAACACCTTATGTTATGAACTTGGTGAAATTTTATCTTACTCTAAATAATAAATGTATAAATTTGTGTATAAAGGCAAACACGTGACGGTATATAGATCATCCATCGCCTTCAAGAATTCCACAATATTTAATATCAGATTAGGAGACTGCCAAATAGAAATATTTGTGGTACATTATTCTAAATATAAAGTGAGCGTAGGCAATTTAAACTTTTAAATGGCAAAGTTATATCAAAAGGCATTTTACCCAAGAATAGAATAAAAGTAACATCATAGAGACTTGCAAGAATATGTAACCATAACTTAATTTGCATACCTGTTGCAGACTAAGGGTTGTAAGACAACACGTTAAGAAGTGAAGGAGTGAATGAATGAAGTAACAACATGTGACTGAAATTTCAACAAAATTCAACATCTTTTTATCCATTTACAAGTTGTGACAACAAAAAATTACTTTCTAAGATGCAAATATTGACCATTTCCATTATGCAAAATGTTTTTGATAATAAAACAAATGAATGACAATGACAGGATATTGAGTTTCAATGGCTGTGGTCGAATTGGTTGTGGCCGTACCAACATTCACAGTGATGGGTGATTTGACTGTCAGCGAAATGTTATTTAGACAAAACGAATGTAAAATGAATGCTTGATTTACCCCTTTTGGGGGTATTACTAGACTTACCTAGTACCTTTAGATAAAAATTCTACTAAATTTCTACAAAAATCTGGATATTCGTAATACAAAAATATCACGCAATAACATAATCTTAAAAAAAATTATTTCCGAAATATATTTGTTTAGAAACATTTATTTGCATTTTATCTAGCATTTTAAAAGTGCAGCAGTGATTATCATACAGTATTATGGTACCAGATAAATCTGATCATTATAAATTAATGAATTGTCTAATAAGAACGCAAGAGCTTTTTCATTTAATAAATGCGCAACTCATAGCAGATATTCTGGAGTTAAATAGAAGCGTAGTAATCAATTCAGTTAATCAGCTCAGATCTACTTTGTATAATTTGCATACTTGAATTTCAAATAGATCAGAATGAGTTTCTGTGCATTTTAAAGTAACAAAAGTAAAATGGGCTTTGGATACCTTTAAACCATATAATTCACCAGGGTTAGACGAAATATATCCAGCTATGCTACAGCAGATATCTTCTGTCATTGCACCAATCCTAGCGGAACTTCTAAGAGGGTGTCTACGGCTATCTTATGTTCCCATTTCATGGAGGGAAGTGAAGGTAGTTTTTATACCCAAAGCGGGTAAACCAACACACTCACTTCCAAAGGATTACAGACCTATCAGCTTATCATCGTTTCTTCTAAAGACTTTGGAGAGGCTAATTGATCTACACCTGAGACAGAACCTGGACCATAGTCTCATCAGTGCGGCGCAGCATGCATACCATAAGGGGAGATCTGTGGACAGTGCTCTGCACGCGGTGGTCGGACATGTGGAACACGGTTTTGGAAATGGTTTATACACATTAGCGGCATTCTTGGACATCGAAGGGGCCTTCAATAATGTGACATCCACAGCCATAATGGAAGCATTAAGGGAGACTGGAACACCTCGTTTCCTAAGGAACTGGATTGGTTCTATGCTGTCAAACCGTATAATCAACTCCACGCTTGGCATGAGTACTGCGAGGAAGCTGGCGATAAGGGGTACACCACAGGGTGGAGTTTTATCCCCGCTGTTGTGGCTACTAGTGGTAAATGGCATTCTTAGGACTTGTGAGAGGAATGGAAGGAAGATTGTGGCCTATGCGGACGACGTCGCTATCCATTTTCACTGATGGTTTAAAAATGGAAATTGGAACAGGATCGGGTATCTTCAGCGAGGATCTGAATTTCAAGCAACATTTCTGACTGGATGACGACTGTAGCGTGTTCCAAGCGGAGATCTTCGCTATTACGAAATCTGTGGAGCAAATACTGGCAAGAAATTTGGAGGAGATCGTCACAATTTATGTGGACAGTCAAGCGGCCTTAAAAACCTTGGCATCGAAGGCTATAAAGTCGAGATTAGTGCATAGGTGTAGGACAGCGCTCTCAAAACTGCCGGAAAATAGTGTTCGGTTCTGCTGGGTCCCCGGACACAGTGACATATCAGGAAACGAGGAAGCGGATGAACTGGCGCGGAAAGGTTCAGCACTGGAACCCGACCTATCGGATGGATCAGTGCGACCACCAATGTGTCACATATACGGATTTGTGACCCGTCACATTGAACGGCTGGCAAATACGTCCTGGGAACATCGCACCGACTGTGTGGTGTCACGGGATATTTGGCCTAGGCTGGATGTAAGACGAACCAGATCACTGTTAGAGCTAGATATGAGGTCCGTTAGACGACTAATTGGAGTAATCACGGGACACTGCGACGTCAGAGCATTCACATCCAACTGGGAGACGACACAGGAGGATTACTGTAGGCTTTGCGACGATGAGGAGGAAATTGAGACCGTTGAGCATTTGTTATGCCATTGCCCTGCTCTTCATAGGAGAAGGAAACAATTCCGCGGAAAATGGTTCTTCGATAGTCTCACTGAACTGTCGTCTTGTAACATGGAGAATCTGGTGAAGTTCACTGATGGCTTGATCTGGCTTAAGGGCAGAGGACCATAGTGTTCGCACGCAATCTCACTACTTGCATATACGTATATATAGTTGAAGGAGAGAACTCATCGGAATTATCTTTTTAGCACTTTTTATCTCTTTCCACTATTTATATTTTCTGAACTTATTATTTTTGTATTTTTATTGTAAAACATTCTTCCCCCTTATATCTCTTCTATTTAAACTAGGACAATCACAATGGACCATAAGGGTCTCCGAGTGTTGTAACGGCATGGTACTGTGCTGTGCCATTACTTGTCCTCAGCCTAACCTAACCTAAAGTAACAAAAATGAATTGACTTTTTGTCGCAGCATATGATTTCATTGAATCAATTCATTTTCGACACACATTTAATCGAAAACCAACTGGCAAAGAACTATCCCTTGTAGGGGTATCCAACATTAATACTATAGAATTTCAATATAAATTATATTATCTATAGATACAACTTAGTCACATATGAATTTGTATATTTAACGTAAATCAAATTTGTTAAATTTATTTTTAATCACATTGTGTATCTAAACCAGCCACTACCGTTAAAAGCTATGTAAACAACAGCGTAGGTTACTGCAAAACAACAGAGGAATAACGGAGAGAAAAAGAGTTCCTTGCGACTATTTTACTAATTTCTGTAGAATGATCTTTCGTGGAAGTTTATTTACACTGATGCGCTTCCACCACGTTTTCCAATAGCTTTTGAAAACAAAATTTAACGGTCAGGAATCTTGAACTTTTTTTATATATTGTTCTGCGTCTAAACCAATAACCATTGGTTAATTAGAAAAATTTTGCTGAAACTACACCCTAATATCTATCTATATATATAAAAATGGTGGCAAAATGTATCGTAATTCATCAATTGAGAACGGCTCGACCGATTTTGCTCAAATTTTTGTTCAGTTGCCAGGAGAAGGTTTATGTTAAAAAAAATTTTGGAAAAATCCTCCGGAAAAGCCGGCAAATTGGAAAAACCGAAAATTGTTTTTTTGTATGGAATTTTGTGTGCAATTGTTACGAATGATTTTTCGAATGGAAAAATAAAAAAAATTGTTGGAAAATTCCGGAAAAATTCAAAAATTTGAATACTATTTTTCGACGAAATTTTGCTTTTTGTCGTACGATTTGATAGTTTTGAACGATGACTTTCCGAATGGAAAAATAGATAAATTCTCGGTGGAAAACTCGGAAAATTCCGAAAAAAATTTAATTTTTTCGGCAAAATTTTGCATTTAATCGCCTGATTTGAGGAAAATTACAAACTAAATTTTTGTCGGTTTTCAAATGCAAAAATAGAAAATTTTGGTTTGAAAATTATGGAAAATGCCAAATTTTTTTTGACAATATTTTGCATTTTATCGTATTTTTTGGTAATTTTGGGCGATGTAAATGTGAACAATTTCGAACAATTATGACTTTTCGAATGGAAAAATAGAAAAATTCTCGGTGGAAAACTCGGAAAATTTCTGAAAAAAATCGAATGATTTGGATGCCTTCGACGAAATCTTCCATTGTATCGCTTGATGTGATGATTTCAGACGACGTAAAGGTGCAAATTTCGTTGTGTTGCTGAAAAATTTCGGAATATTGTGAAATATCTATATATGTATATAAAAATGGTCAAAAAAATGAATACTAATTCATCGATTTTGGTAAAATTTTTTTCAGTTGTTCGTAATTGCCAGGTTAAGGTTTATGTGAAAATTTCCGGAAAATTGGATCGAATGGAAAAATAGAAATTTTTTTTTGGAAAATTCAGACTAAGGTCTGAATTTTATCGTACGAATTGATAATTTTGGACGATGCAACAGTGAAAAATTTCAGATAATTATTCCGAAATTACTTTCCGAATGAAAAAATTCTCGGTGAAAAACTCGGAAAATTTGGATTTTTTTGGAAACATTTTGCATCGCAAATTGAATTTTTGTATAAAATTGTATGTGCAACTTTTCCGTAATGGCTTTTCGATTGGAAAAATAGAAAATTTTAGTTGGAAAAATCTGTTTTGAAACTGTCAATGGTGATTTTAAACGATTTGGTGGGGCTATGATTTTGCTCACGAAATCTATTGCTGCTGATTTACTTAAACCATGCTTAAAATCGTCGTCAATGTCAAGAAGTTAAAATTGACCAAGAACATAAGAGTCGCGTTAAAGAACCTCCCATCGTCTGCCGAATTCTCGACACAACTGCTGGCGCTTGGCAATGGCCAAATTCGTGTTGATGTTTCGACTGTATTTATATCGTTCTCTGCAAATTTTTGCGAGTTCACATCGTCGGAAAAGCAACTGATCACATTGCAAAAAAATTATAAAAATATCGATTGGATTAATTTACGGGCATGTACTAGCAGCGACGAATAAAGACATCGATAGCTTGAATTTTATTTTAGAAAGTCAAATCGCTGGATAACTGTATTCGTACAAATCTGTTTACAGCTAGACCGACGAGGTCGCTTCATACCAACAATCGTACCGAATTTTTTAACTCGCTTAATGTGACGCATAATATACAGATGAAGGTGCTATCGATCATTGTGCAACGGTACACAGCTGTCCGTCAAGAATCTGATAATCCTACGATCATCAAGGCAAATTAAGAGAAGAGGAAGTCTTTATCTTACGAATTCCGATTATTCCAACTGATCATCCATTCTAATTTCCCGTTCGGTTGGCATTGGCAATGACAATCAATAAATCGCAAAGCAAATCGTTGGAAGTATGTGGGATTAATCTAGAATTTCACGGATTTTCGTGCAGCTAATATAACGTTGGCTTTTCGCATTTCGGAAGCCGTTTTTGCGGCAGAAAACTAATTCAAAAACTTTGTTTATCATACCACTCTCTACAGAGTTTATCTGAAGGCATTTAATTGGGGCGAGACAAAGTTCGCCGGGTCCGCTAGTAATTCATAAAAAAAACTCAGGTATATTAAACAAACTTCAGTAATATCAGATGTTCCCTTAGCACATCAGACGGCATACGACTTTACAAACGTAATTGCTCCATCTATTGAGTGTAGGTTATCATATCAAGCGTTCTCAACACATTACAAATTCTATGCAAGTGTTAATGATAGGGTTGAATCTTTTCCCCATTCATGATGCGTTTGGTATTGTATCCCACATGGAAAACTTTTATCGCATCGAATCACTGATGCGAACATAACAGAGTCTATGAGGGATATAAAAGCTGTTATGGCCAAGAATATGTTCTTTCGTCCTTTACCTGTTGGACAGTGAGTGCATAACCGAACAATTGTGACAAAATAATTTGAACAAATAATACAAAACAGAACTAACTTGGAATTTTAAATGTATTTAACAAACTGTAATCAATTGCGGGGAGAAACTAAAACAAAGGAAAAAATGCGCTTTAAAGTGCATTTTCATGTGATATTATTTTGTAAGTTAAGAATATGTGTGTTGGTGTTTAAACATAAAAGGTTTATAAAATATTTTGGAAAAAAAAATTACAGAAGGACTATCTTTTCACACTGGTCTGAAAATAATTTGCGAATTACTGTTTAGTGCACTGGTATTAGTAAAAAAAGAGTGCGTCGAGGTTGAGATAAAAAACTATTATTCTTATAAAAAAGTGATAATAATTGAAATCATAAAAAAATATAAGATTTGATATTTTTTTTATTAAAATGTATTAGAAATTGCATATAAAGGTCCAATAAAATTTTAACTATCTCGTAGGTGAAATACCCTTTACTAAGACGTAGTAGATTCGAAATCGTTGATATAAATTAAGTTTCAGAAAAACTTAACTCAACTACATGAGTATTTGAACTGAAGATCCAATGACAAATGTTGTATAAAACCCCAAAAAACAATTTTATACAGATTTGTATAAAAAAAGGTTACCTAAAGCCCAAATAGTTGAAAAATATATTTATAAAAAGTAGTATAATTTTTATAGAATGAAAATAACTAACGATTCTCATTCAGATTTCTTAAAGGTACAACAGGTTATGTTGCTTAGAGTGATGATAGATGACAACTCAATAGGGAATATATCTAACATACAGGCTTCTGTCGACAGGACAGTTACTTCGGATTAGAATTTGTATACTATTAATCCTCCATTGAACCATCAAAAGGTTCGAGAATTGTTACATGCGATGAGGTTGTAAACACATATATCTAAATCAATACAGTTTCAGGAAATGTGAAGGATATCCACAGGAAATAAAAATGCACTCTATATTGTAGCAGCGAAAAACAGACTTTGTCATTTAAATCTATTTTAATGTTAAAAAATTAAAAATATTTATACAATTTTTCTTGCCAACAAACCAAAAACTACAGAAAAGGACTCTGCTCCGATAGTCTTTAATTTCTTTTTTTAATTACGGCTATGGGCAGGAGCTTAGTTCCATTAAAAATTCGGCTAATATTAAATGCATTTATCTCCAAAAGTTGCAGTCAAATTAGGGCCACACAATACCCTCAATCCATTTGACATATGACGAGACGCGGGTATAAAATGCCGGATAGTTTACATTGGCACAGCCTCCCTCGCTGTACGATGTCACACCCAGAACCATAAACATACACTTATAATCTGGATGATCAACAAATAGTGGTCCCCCTGAATCACCCGTACAGGTATCACGTTCATGGCTAAAGGAACCGGCGCACATTTGTATCGTTGTATTGATTACTGTGGGAGAATCTCGGCCGATACGGTCGAGGCAAGTTTCATCATTGAAACTATCAAGTTTGACTTTCAGTAAATGCGAAGACAATGCTGCAGCATCTCGAATACGGCCCCAGCCGGTTGCAATGAACTCTTCGAACTCGCGACCATCGACCAAGGGCAAACAAGCGGGCATAATGTAATCGTTGAAAGGCGCCACTCCGTCCAACTCAACCAGAGCGATATCATTGAATTTTGTTGAATAATTATAATCAGGATGGAGTGTGGGTTCGCCCTTAATGTCAAAGTCCATCGGGGAGGCATCGTCTTCAGTGCTGTTGTAGTTCAATTCACCCAAACGTACATTATTGGGGTTACTAGAAATTAAAAAGAAAGAAAATTATTTATATTAAATTTACGTTAAAGTGTATCAAATGATACATCAAATTCGGCTTACGATCAGAAAAGTGTTTTTTTTTTATTGTTTGATATTTTTGGTCAAATTCAGTGTGTCACGCACTAGGATGACGCGTTTCGAACTCCATGACGAATTCATCTTCAGACCCATTTGTGACGAACTGATGCACAATGGTACATCATCAGCTGTATATATATCTACAATTATGCCAAACATGTACATTCGAAGTAGATATCAGCCGAAAATGTCCAGCACCAATTATAGTTTGAATTTGACCGTTAATATTCAAACCTGAGAAATGGAGGAAATTCTTTCCCCACGATTCCCCTTTTTACCTCAAAGCTTAAGCTTCTTTACAAAGTTTTTTATTGGTAAACTAAGATTACTTTATATTTCTATGTCAAAGTAAGGCATTTAGTTTTAGGCCGTGCAGTGCCAGTGTATTTTAAACTGTTTGTTTGTTAATTTTAGTCGATCGTGTTTTATATATTAAATTTACGTTAAAGTGTATCAAATGATACATCTAATCCGGCTTACGATCAGAAAAGTGTTTTTTTTTTTAAGGAAAAACTTGTTGGCAACTGGCAAATATCCTTGGTCACAAGTCGTAACAGCCTTAACTGTTACATTTCTTTAGAAGAGCAGTATAAAATAAATAATTCTCACTGAAATCATTTTTCTTGTTTTAACTTTCTTACAATTTCTTAGGAAACGTATTCTATACATTACTCTCAAAAAAGTGTGTTTATTGTATTTTAACACGATTTTTAATACATATGTCCTAACTCGACTTAGCCTGTTATGGTTTGTGACCCCCACGATTACTCACTTGTTTAAGTAGAAGCAATGAGCAGCAGTTAAGACAAATTTGTTGGATATCAAGGTGCCACCACACTCCCATTTGTGTGTGTTTCCGTTTTTATACGACAATAAAGCCATAAAAGGATATTCTTTGGGGTCGGCCTTTTTGCCACCCACAATAAGAGGTTTATCACATTTTGGCCGCACACTTTGATACGAAATGCATTCTGCAAAGACAAATCGAATAATGTATTATGATCTACTATAGAGAAACTTTCAGTTGCTTTTGTTGTCATACCTCTTACAACCCGCTTCTCTTCATCTTTAGGCTGAACATATTTTGGTGGCGGTACGGGGCAACAAACGAATGTACCACTGTTTTTTAGGTTGCAGTAGGGTTTAAATTGTATACTATTGTAATTTTGCAAAATATATGGACATTTTCGAATCTTACGACATTCTGTATTTAAGGAACATTCGTCGGCATTCGGCGGATTAGCTGAAAAAAGAAGAAAATAGAAATTTACTCCGAATGAAGACATTGTAATATGGAATTATGGAACAGAAAATGTCAAGGACAATATATTCATTGGTATGAGAGATAGAAACCGGCCATAGCAAAAGCCACAGCACAGCCATCTATTTTGCGTTGATCGGCGATTCTAAGACAATTGATTTAAGTCAATCATTAATAAATGACAAGAATAATATTGGACCCAAATGTCGACGCTATTACATTTACGATAACTGTCGTAGAATTCAACGCGGATTTACGCTTAACTTTCACAGCTGACGGACTTCCTGCAAAGCCTTCAAAGTCCGGTGGCGATGACCTGACAATGAGCATGCACCAGCTCCTACGCACTGTTTGCTTATACGAGTGCAAAAAACGATCCCATTGTGTGCACCAACTACAACAAGTGTTTACTCATCGCATAAAAATTCGGTGGAAGACATATCTCAAGCGTTATGGATGTGCTAGAACTGCTCGGTACAAAAATAGACTCGGATCAGCACCTAGTGGCAGCGAAGGTACGCATCAAGATACCCAATGCTAATACAACTAACCGTACTGGGATATGGTACTGGGTCGTCGGCGATGAGCTGGCAGCGATTTGGTTCAAGGAATGCACGCCGGATGATTGAAATCTGAGAGTTCTATGTCCTGTGCTTAAGAAAGTTGATCCAAGTGTGTGTACCAACTATCGCGGGGTTAGCCTTTTACCCATCGCATACAAGGTTCTGTCTAGTGTGTTATTTGAAAGACTAAAGATTATCTTAGCGAACCTAATTGGACCTTATCAGTGTGGCTTCAAAACTGGTAAATTCAAAACCAACCAGATATCCACACTACGACAAAAGCTGGAGAAGGCACAAGAAAAGCACATCGACACCTACTTTCTGTTTATCGATTACAAAGCTGCATCCGACAGTCCGATACGTATACGGAGGTACCAGAAGAGTCGTGACTGGATTTCCAATTTTTCTTCAAAACGTTATACTACAAAAAGCGGGTGCGATAGCGATCTTAGTACTCGATTTCATGTTATAGCTTAACAAAATACATAATTTGTGCACGATCTCGTTGGTTGTATGTATTTATATTATTACTCGATTTCTAAAGGAATGGCACATTTGTGTGGGAGGTACCAGAAGGGGCATGGCCATTTTGCCCGTATGCAATCCCGTAAGTAGTTTTGGGAAAATATTTACTCATTTAAAGTTTCAAGCCAATTGGTTACGTCTTTCGAAAGTTGTCGTGCGTACCAGCCAGACACACAGACGGACATGGATCAATCGACTTAAAAAACCAGTTAGAAAGTTTCAATCGGGAAACCATGTTTGAAGTGGGCGGAAAGGTACATTTGTTTGGGAGATACCAGAAGGGGCGTGGCTAGACTTCCAATTTTTTCTCCCAAACTTTACCTTGTTATAGCTTAACTATATTCGAAGCTGATGTGCAATGCCGTTAGTAGGTTTGGGAAAATATTAACTCGTGCAAAATTTCAAAACATTTGGTTGCGTCTTTCGAAAGTTTTTGTGCGTACCAGCCGGACAGACAGACGGACGGACATGGATCAAATGACTTAAAAAGTCATGATTCGAATTTGGTTCAAAGAAACCCAGGGTCTGAAGTGACTCCTTCTATGAGTAACACTTTTGGGTCGTATCAAATGATATATAACCTTCTACCCGTAGGGTGAGGGTATAATCATGAATCGAATTAGTTTGAAGTAATCCTAGGGTATACAGTTATATATACCCTCGTAGCCGTAGGGTGAGGTACCATCTTTAGTAAAAGTAACATGATACTCGCTCATGCCGATGATATAGATATTATTGACCGAGGACTACGGATTGTTACTGCAGCCTTGTCAAGTATTGCGAAACTGTCGGCAGATGGTTCTGGTAATAAATTAGGACAGAACTAAGTCATTTGTATCAACGTTCGAAGAATATACTCGTTTGAGTCGCTGCGTGTTCATTTATAACTATAACACTGAGGTGTTACATGATTTTGTCCACCTTGGCTCCGCCGTAAACAAAAATAACAATGTTAGCCTGAAAATCCAGCTGCGAGTATTGATCTCAAACCGCTGCTTCTATGCGCTTAGCAAGACATTTAATTACAAAACACTTCCCCGGCGAGCAAAGATCCAACTCTACCAGACACTGACCCTACCTGTCTTGAAATATTGTGCATAATTTAGGGTAATGACACAAGCGGATCAATCTTTTCTAGGAGTCTTCGAGAGAAAAATACTTTGAAAAATATTTGGACCCTTAAAAGGCCGACTACCGTCGTCGATATATGAGCTGTATAACGACATCGACGTAGTCAAGCGCGTTCAAATAGTCCGAATGCGTTGGCAGGGACGTGTTGTTCGAATGGGTGAAAATGCTCCAGCTCGAAAAGTATTCGGCAATAAACTTGAGGAAGTGGCGACCTTATCTACGTTGGATGGTCCAGCTGTAAAAGCTGTTACCTGAAACTTGTTGTGACGAAGTATCTAAGAAGCGTAAGACACAGAAGCGCTTGACTTTATTTTCTAAGTACGGCTACTGATTGATATATATCTATTGCTGCTGCCTAATTAAAAGAAGATGAAAACTTATCAACTTTTTTTTAATATGAATTGCGAACATGTGGAAAGTCAAGTTTTATTAAACAACAAATTCTTGTATTCTTTTAAAGGCTTAGGTACTTATCAGACTTTATTGAAGAAGGATTCCGCATGCCTCTTTGTGGAAAGACCCACATATTTTGTATTCAAAATAATTATTACAACAATTCAAAACCGTTTTCAAAACTAATCTGGAAATACAAGTTTATTGTAAGTATACGTTTGACTGGTCAGTTAAATGTATTTGTAAGAAATAACTTTTAGCAGAGAAATAGTTCTAATTCAGCCGAGTGGTATGTATAGCTATTTCAGATCCAGTCACGAATCCTCTATAGTAGACTTGCTGTAATGATTGTGAAATGTTGATCAAGTCTTTATCACCAGAATCTCACAACTAAATGAGAATGTTTTCTTGAGTTCATAGATACAACAAATTTCACAAGCATTCTTTATATTTACTTATGTTACATTCCCTTTACATAGCATTAATGAGGTATGGTATAGCTTTTCGCGTTATTGTGAACTAACTCACACAATGGGACCTACATTTGAAACTTTAGAAAAATTTGCAAATGACAAACGCTTCTCGTCTGAGACCCTATTTAGTTAAAACCTGTAACATTATTAACAATTCCACAAAAGTATAAGTATATTTAATATCTACCTTTAATTTTGGTGCCAATTAAAAAAAATCACTTAATACTTGATAAGAAGAACTGGAATCAATATAATAATGATTTTTTTTTACAAACGGGTTTCGAATTTTTCATTTTGTAATTGATGTTATCTATCGTTCCCCAGTGGTTAGTATATAGATGTCTGCTATTGATAAAAATAAGGATACACAATCTCAACTATTCGTGCCGTTTGTGCGGTAGATGCTGGGTGTAATTATCCCACTTGCCCTTCCATATAAAGTTTCAGTCGAAATTGAGAATAGAATTAATAATAAGTCCAGTATACGGTGGTTTATTTAGTTTGATTCAATTTTACTTTCACGGTTGAATGTTTTAACATTTCTCACGGAAGGTTAGTAAAACCTGTTGTTTTGCCATTCGGGGGCTCACATAACAGTGTTGGAAATGACGTTTAAATCAATTTTATTTTAAAAAGTTCACAATTACACTCTTACGTATTAACTGGATGCATAAGTTTATAATTTACATTAATTTAGCTCAATTTACAGTTGGATGAGATAACGATCTACTTATTTTTTTATTCACACAAAAGGGCAATTCACTGCAAAGTTTTATAACTTACCGTTTATAAACAATCGGTATTCTAATGCGATCAGACAAAGCAGCAATGCACAAGATAAGTTTAACATTTTGTGTTATTTTTACGACCAAATGTGAATTGTTTTTTTTTTGTATTCGCTAGTTTAATCCGAATTGCTCATCTCGAAATCTCCGCGTACACTAAGCGATCGATGTATTAATACCGACTAGGAAAGCTTAATCTCAACTTGGATGAGCTCTGCCGGAGAGTTCTCAAGGCAGTATGCCAAGAAAGAGCAATGAAGGTGTCGTTGCTCTCAGCTCTATTGCATCTGAGATACAAATATGCTAAGTGATGGCGCTGTAGATATGTGAGAGTTTGTTCTATGTAGATGCCGGTGTATTTTAATGTCGTCGTCGATGTATTGTTCCGGTTGGTTGATTGGCTTCTATGATTGTTATCAGTGGCGCAATCCGCATTCGTTCGATGCCATAAAATTGATAGGTGAATTAGGGTGACTGAAAGAGATGTTTGAGAAGAAAATAGATTTTGTTTTTAAAGAAACATATTATTTTATAGTTTCAAATATTGATGAACATTCCATGGTTTAAAGTTAAAGCAAGCTGTCGTAATACACACGTCTCGCAATTGTATGAAAATTGAATGTAACCGAGATATGATTTAGGGAGACAATTGACAATTACTACAGTAGACTTCGGATAAGTGCACATCGGTTTTCGCGGGGCTTTTTGTGCACTTATGCGGTTTTTGCATTTATACAACACTCGGATAAGTGCACAACTATTGCATATATACAAACATTGCATAAGTGCACGATTATTGCATTTATACAAACATTAGATTATTTTTATTAATCTGTAACACCAGTTCAGTTTGGACGGAACTTTTAGGAAATAATTAAAATATAAAGCTGTTTAATGTTTTTATTTATATTTGGTTTGCATTACATAACAGGTTTTTAATAAAAACTTATAAAATCAGTTCAGTTTAACGTAAAAAAATCACAAATTTATGTTTCATTGTTTTAGTGTTTTTCGTATTTCATACAAAAAAAATTAAAAATATTCAGTTCTGTGCCAAAGCTGTTAAAGAATCATTGCAATCATATTTTGCAACATTGTTTTTTGCAAAATACATATTATATTGCACTCAATTCGATTCACCTAAACCACTTGTGCTGAAAAAGTCTGAAATCTTTTTTCGAATCGTGTTTTCTGTTCCAACCTTATATATTTTTTTTCTCCAGTTTCTCTAAATCATAATCTACATTTATGTAGTATGAGAGATTTGCATTTATGCATGCAAAGTTGTACTAAAAAAGTACTTTCAGGTTAGCAAAAGTTGTACATTTATCCGGTTTTTGCATTTATGCGTGTTGCACTTATCCGTGTATTTTTGCATGTAAACGTATAAAAAAGGCTAAAGGCTTCAAGTTCCAGTGCACTTATGCGGTTTTTGCATTTATGCGATGTGCACTTATCCGTAGTTTACTGTATCTGATATTGGATTACAAAGCGGCATTCAACAGTTCGATACGACACAAACTATATATTAGATTCCATTGCATTGATATAGATATTATAGGCCGAAGTCTGCGGTATGTTACTGCGGCCTTTTTAAGTATTGCTAAGCAGTGGGCAATAGTGCGCCTGATGCCTAATGGGGACAAAACCAAGTTATTGTTTCAACGAACAAAGTGTCTACTTGTTTGGGACGCTACATAAACGTTGACAACTAAAACTTTGAAGTTATAGATTACACAGTAGAACAAAATTAGTTTTTTTTTTTTTGCAAAATTACAAGGTCCGACCTAAAATTTTAATAGATGAGACAAAAAAAAGGCACTTGTATCGGCGTTTTTAAAGTTTAAATCTGGGTTTCATTTTAGGGGAAGGTAAAGTTCAAGTAAAGCTTACATTTAAAGTGTATGGTATGTTCAGAAAAGTTATGTAAAATATTACGAAGAAAATTTTTTAAGAATATGTTAACTCTCTAACTCCTCGCGGTATGGGTCTTTTTTGTCTCTTTTTTTTAAAGAGAAATAAACCCCATTAAAACTAGGATTTAAGGGGTTAAAATGTTCCGCAAAAATATTCGCCGTGAAATTTTACTATAAGTCCTTGAATACACCTATACGGAAAATTCAACCAGAAAATCAGAAATGACACACAACAAACCAGTAAGAAAGTTTCAGTCGGGCAACCCGACTTACATATACCATCACCCTCAGTAAAACAAAAAAATTTCTGTTATATTGATATTATTACTCGATTTCTAAAGTGGGCGGAGTGGTACATTTGTATGGGAGGTACCAGAAGGGGCGTATCTAGACTTCCAGTTTTTCTCTCGAAGACTGTATCCTGCTTGAACTTTACTAAATACAGAATTTGGGCACGATCGCGTTAGTTCTATTAATAATATTAATCGATTTCTAAAGTGGGCGGTACCAGATCAGTATGGGGCGTACCAGAAGGGGCGTGGCTTAATTTCCAGTTTTATTCTCAAAAACTGTATCCTGCTATAGATTTACCAAATAAAGAATTAGGGATGATCGCGTTGGATTTATTGATATTACTACTCCATATCTAAAGTGGGCGGAAAAGTACATTTGTATGGGAGGTACCAGATGGGGCGTGTCTAGACTTCCAGATTTTTTCTCCAAAACTTTATCCTGCTTGAACTTTACTAAATACAGAATGTGGGCTCGATCGCGTTAGTTCTATTAATAATATTAATCGATTTCTAAAGTGGGCGGTACCAGATGTGTATGGGAGGTACCAGATGGGGCGTGGATAGACTTCCAGTTTTTTTCTCAAAAACTGTATCCTGCTATAGCTTTACTAAAATAAAGAATTTGGGTACGATCGCCTTGGATTTATTGATATTACAACTCCATATCTAAAGTGGGCGGAGTGGTACATTTGTATGGGAGGTACCAGAAGTGGCGTGGCCATGTAGCCGTAAGTAGTTTTGGGGAAATATTATCTCGTGCAAAATTTCAAAACATTTGGTTGCGTCTTTCGAAAGTTATCGTGCGAACCAGCCGGACAGCCACCAGACAGACAGACAGACAGACGGACATGGCTCAAACGACTTAAAATGTCATGAATCGAATTTGGTTCAAAGAAACCTAGGGTCTAAAGTCACTCATTCTGTGTGTTACACTTTTGGGTCGTATCAAATGATATATACCCTCATCCCTAAGGGTGATGGTATAAAAAGAGTGAGTTTTGCATATAATAAGAATTTTATTTTAATGCACCCCAAAAATTTATGTTACTTTAAAACCAGTACAGAAATGTAAGTCAGATAGACTGACTAATAAATAACATCACCTAATATAAGATATTGTTGAAGTTTTGAGTTATTTAATTTAACCGATTTTTAATTAAATTTCCTTATGTATTATTATATTTATTATATTCGGTCAGTTATTTATATGAAGGGTACCAGAAGGGGTGTGCCAAAAGGTAAGGGTTTTTAAGGTTTTGCCTCCTATTACAAGGTAAATTAACCAACCAAATTTCATTATCCCCCAGGTGTCAGTTGGGAAGTTATGGGAGAAATATCAATTTTCAATAAATAGGTCATTTTGTATGGGAGATACCAGAAGGGGTGAACCAATATAGTCCATATTTATTTCTGATTCAATTGTCATAAAACTATGAGGGTCAATTCGGTCATTTGTATGGGAGGTACAAGAAGGGGTGTGGCAAAGGTTTCGCTTTCCTTAGAGTTTGTCTACTTTTGCAAGATAAATAAGCTGACCAATTTCAAATATCCTCCGGTCGTCCGTTTGGATGTTATTGGAGAAATATTAACTTTCCAAAAATGTGTAATTTTGCATGGGTGGTACCAGAAGGGGTGGGTTCAAATGATATATACCCTCATCCCTAAGAGTGATGGTATAAAAAGCTGATATGCCCTTATGTTGTAAATCGGCTTCTAGTAAAATTATAAAAATTTGACATATTATCTTTTCCCATAATGGTATAGACATATGGTTCAAATTTTGAGAAGATTGGAACATTTCATAAGTAACTAAGAGAGCAATAATTCGATACCGCATTTTTAATTTATTAATTGTTTTACAAATACAAATTGTTGCGCTTCTATCAAAGATTATTCAAAAATTGTCAAAACATTAATGCCACCCTAAATTTGGTTATCTCCTTAATAATTATAGGGGTTTCCCAGAAAATTATGGGATTTTTTAAAATAAACACATAACTGCACTGAAAGGTAAAAAGATCAATAAAATATTTATATATTGTTTATAGAGAGATAACTGAGTCCATATTTTAATCAGAACGTCACATTTCTAGTTAGACTTCATAGCTTAAACATCTAGCCGTCAGCACTTTCTGTAAATAAAGTGCAGATTGAAAAAAAATACGTGTTCATTATTATGCAACTTTGGTGTTGCAATTATAATTTCATTTTATTTATCTTTGTGAGAAAGATTTTTGAAAAAAAAAAATCTCCTGTTTACACTTCCTTTAGATTAATTAATTCAAAGTCTAAAAATACATGCGTCGTTTCCATTTTTGTTTTAATATACTTTTTTAAAAGTATGTATTTTAAATGAATTTGCTTTCATCGTTCGGTTCAAGATCTTTGCTAATATTTGTTTGATTTACAAGAGTTGTGTGAATGTGAAACTAAGGAATTGCTTGTTGATAATCATGTGGTCTATTTGGTTGTTCGTTCGACCATCTGAAGACTTCCTCGTATATTTATGTATGTTTTTGTGGGAAATAATCGAAGGCGCCTATAAATAATCGATTGCGTAAAAAAAAGTCAACCAGATCATGATTTCTTATAATGTTTTGTTAATTGATATTATCGCATCCTGCTTTTGCATATTGCCTTTTGGGACTGTATTCTGGTCATTTTACGGAACTTAGTGTTAAAATTAATAAAAAAATACATAAAATTCAATGAATACATTTAAATGAAAAAAATAAATGAAGTTATTTTTTACTACATTATATTTATAAGATTCAGACCATTGATTAATTACTGTAATGTTAAAAAAAATGACATGAGGTTTTCGACGAACATGTCTGTATATTTCGGTCAATATTCTGTTTATGAATATATGTGAATTTAAGAAGCTGTTTTGTGTTGACTTTGAAACTTTCAACATATATTGTCTGTCATATTTAAAACGGTGAACGCTAATTGACTAATATTTCGATAGTTAGTATCGGAAAAACATACCTTATAAAATTCAGTGTTTTTAGAAGAAAAATTATTAAGGTTACTGCGAAAAATATATATGAAAAGTAAAAAAAAAAACATTAAAAAAGACACGTTAACCCAAAAATATGATTTTATATGCATAAACCCCCATAACATGCCGATAGAACTGACATATGCATTTGCATATGCAAGTATGCAATGCATACTTTTGTTGGTGTCATTTCCCACTACGTACCCATCTTGGTTCGCTTATTGCACAGTACAACAGTGAAAAAAATACAAAAACGGGATAGTATAGGTTCGATTCTACTATCGAAGGGTAATAAAACCCTATACTCAGTTTGGCGAGATTGGTGACCAATTTTTTTTATGGGCCCCTAAAGATTCTCAAAATCAGTGAGCCCCATGCAAAAAGGTGTGATCAGTTTTTGTCCAACAGCTAACTCACACTTCGTGATAAAGCTAAACTGTATTCTGCAATAATGTAGCTGGGAGTTTTGCGCACTAACTTTATTAACAAATTATGTCAAAAAGGTTGGTTATTCCTGCCCTTTTTCAAAAAAAATTTAAGAAGAATTTATTATTTTTTCACTTTTTTGAGCATTACTTTGAGGGAGTCCAAATTTTCCTCTAACACTGTTCTCCAAAATTGTAGCCCTAGTAAAGATAAACAACTTTCGTGAACATATCAATCCAATCTGAACGTGTCTAGGCAACCTAAATAGCTCATAAAGCCCAAGTTGATACCGGTTTTTCGAACCTTTACGCACTTAAAAGCCAGTAACGTGGTTGAATACACTATGACACAAAATCAAACTTTTTGAAAAACACCCGAACGAGACTATATAGGTTCGATAGTACAACCGGAGCTGAGTAAAACCCTAGCTCAGTTTGGCTAGATTGGCTACCAAATTTTTTTTTTGGCCCCCTAAACTTTTTGAAATCCCTTGGACCCCTTGGAAAAAGGTGACATCAATTGTTGGCCAACAGTTTCTACAGTTTTTAATCTAGCTCTTTCTCTTCTACAACAACGTTTTAGCTAATAGTCCGCTTAAGAAACTGATATAATAAAATTTCCCAAAAAAATTAGACTTCCCTCGTTTATTTTCAAAAAACTTCGATAAAAATTCTAATTTTTTCACTATTTTTTATATAAGTCGTAGGGAATCCAGATTTTTTGCACACTCTGTTCAGTGAAATTGTAGTTTAGGTAACACCGAATAACTTCTCTGAACAAACCTATGCAATCTGAACAAGTCTAGGGATATTAAATAGCTCTCAAAACACACTATCTACTTTAAACAAATCAGTTTTTTAGGAGTTTTGGGCCATTGTGCAATGTTTTTACTTGCTATCTTTACCAAAAACGTACTTATTGTATAACTGAATAACTTCTGTAAACAACCAATATGATCGGAATTCTCCACCCCCTTAATTGTTCAAAAAGAGCATTAGGGTGTTCCTTATATGGCATTTTTTCGAATTTCGTTAAAAATATGTATTAATCTCGATGTTGGTCATCTTTCTTCACCTTACGTTTCTTTTTGCCAATATTAGGAATATATTGTGAGAAATTTTGTATCGATAGTTGGACATTAGGGTGTGCCGCAATGAGGTTAAAGTATGAATTTGTTCTCAAATCAGTTTATTGCCGCTGAGTATTTTTCTTTCGTATATAGACTAAGTAGTAACACGCCGTTCAATAGCTGAAATAAAGGCCTAAAATAATATGTATTTGCTTTTACCATATCTCTTATAGACGCCGAGATATTTGATATAGAAGTTGGGGTATTTTTAAAAAAATTATTAAAAATGTTGAAATTGAATTTCGATGTAGATTATTATGGGCAATTATATATTTCAACTTTTAAAGGTTAATCAACTTAAAATCTATATGTTTAAAAAGTATATGTGTATATTGTCACTATCTCTGTCAATTCTCGAGATATCAGGGGCTTAAAAAGCATAGCAATGACTACTTAACCTTGTTTCACCTGTATATCCATTGTGTATGCTTACAAATGTCACCAAAACCATTAATATCCAATGGTCTTTTGAGGGGATTTTTTATTTTTATCATATAAAAATCGTTATTGGTAAGTATTCAATGGGTATTCAGATGGAACAAAAGTTTATTAGACATTGCTATGCATACAGTCAAAAATTCTTTTTTTTAACGCCTGATATCTCAAGAATTGATAGAGATAGTGATAATATACACATATACTTTTAAAACATATACATTTTAACTTGATTAACCTTTAAAAGTTGAAATATATAATTGCCCATAATAATCTACATCGAAATTCAATTTCAACATTTTTAATAATTTTTTTAAAAATACCCCAACTTCTATATCAAATATCCCGGCGACTATAAGAGATATGGTAAAAGCAAACACATATTATTTTAGGTCTTTATTTCAGCTATTGAACGGCGTGTTACTACTTAGTCTTTATACGAAAGAAAAATACTCAGCGGCAATAAACTGATTTGAGAACAAATTCATACTTTAACCTCATTGCGGCACACCCTAATGCCCAACTATCGATACAAAATTTCTCACAATATATTCCTAATATTGGCAAAAAGAAACGTAAGGTGAAGATAGATGACCAACATCGCGATTAATACATATTTTTAACGAAATTCGAAAAAATGCCATATATGGAACACCCTAATGCTCTTTTTGAACAATTAAGGGGGTGGAGTATTCCGATCATATTGGTTGTTTACAGAAGTTATTCAGTTATACAATAAGTACGTTTTTGTAAAGATAGCAAGTAAAAACATTGCACAATGGCCCAAAACTCCTAAAAAACTGATTTGTTTAAAGTAGATAGTGTGTTTTGAGAGCTATTTAATATCCCTAGACTTGTTCAGATTGCATAGGTTTGTTCAGAGAAGTTATTCGGTGTTACCTAAACTACAATTTCACTGAACAGAGTGTGCAAAAAATCTGGATTCCCAACGACTTATATAAAAAATAGTGAAAAAATTAGAATTTTTATCGAAGTTTTTTGAAAATAAACGAGGGAAGTCTAATTTTTTTGGGAAATTTTATTATATCAGTTTCTTAAGCGGACTATTAGCTAAAACTTTGTTGAAGAAGAGAAAGAGCTAGATTAAAAACTGTAGAAACTGTTGGCCAACAATTGATGTCACCTTTTTCCAAGGGGTCCAAGGGATTTCAAAAAGTTTAGGGGGCCAAAAAAAAAATTTGGTAGCCAATCTAGCCAAACTGAGCTAGGGTTTTACTCAGCTCCGGTTGTACTATCGAACCTATATACTGTCGTTCGGGTGTTTTTTTCACTGTTGCACTGTGATATCAACCAATTTGAAGTTTCTCAGCTGTTTTATAAAGAAGAGACTACGGCCTTTCCAATGGTATATGGAGTTAAACGCATATTTTTTTGTAAAAATCGGTTAACAAATAGTAAAGTTATACATGTTTTCCGAGGGACGCAACTATGCTAAAATCAAAATTGAAGTAATTAACAGCAACACCAAAACAATGCTTCTTCTTCAACTCTTTGATTTTAGTATAGGATATGAAAGTTGCGTCCCTCGGAAAACATGAATAACTTAACTATTTGTTAACCGATTTTTACAAACAAATATGCGTTTAACTCGTGATAGCGTGCACTTTCTGAATAAAGTAGTAAACATTAGGGTGTCCTTATAAAATAGTGGCTACAAACTTCTTCAAACTTAAAAAATAGTGAAAAAGTCACAAAAGTTTGAAATTTCGAGGCAAAAAACAGACATTTATGATAAGTTATCAACAGAACTATATATACCATTGGAAAGGCCGTAGTCTCTTCTTTATAAAACAGCTGAGAAACTTCAAATTGGTTGATATTCAACCACGTTACTGGCTTTTAAGTGCGTAAAGGTTCGAAAAACCGGTATCAACTTGGAATTTATGAGCTATTTAGGTTGCCTAGACACGTTCAGATTGGATTGATATGTTCATGAAAGTTGTTTATCGTTACCAGGGCTACAATTTTGGTGAACAGTGTTAGAGAAAAATTTGGACTCCCTCAAAGTAATGCTCAAAAAAGTGAAAAAATAATAAATTTTTCTTAAATTTTTTTGAAAAAGGGCAGGAATAACCTACCTTTTTGACATAATTTGTTAACAAAGTTAGTGCGCAAAACTCCCAGCTATATTATTGCCGAATACAGTTTAGCGCTATCACGAAGTGTGAGTTAGCTGTTGGACAAAAACTGATCACACCTTTTTGCATGGGGCTCACTGATTTTGAGAATCTTTAGGGACCCATAAAAAAAAATTGGTCACCAATCTCGCCAAACTGAGTATAGGGTTTTATTACCCTTCGATAGTAGAATCGAACCTATACTATCCCGTTTTTGTATTTTTCAAAAAGTCGTCATTTGTTGCATAGTGTTATCAATATATCAATGTTGTAGGAAGACATTTTACTGCACATTTGTATCAGTCTGGTGGTGAAATCACTTCTTACTAGGGGACCACCTGTACTTACTTAACAAACCCTACGCGATGCATATCATCATTTCGATTTTTGTATGAATCGTCCGGAAATAGTGTCAATCACCACCACATCGTTTACCGCGAACTAGAGAAATGGGCCCCCAGGTACCCATGCTAGAGTTGGTGATATGAGTACATCCCCTGAATGAGGTGTAAAGGAGATTTTTCTATTTTTAGATTCACCTACTTGTTTAGTTTTACTAGGCATGCCGATTGACAACAAGGAAGCGATGAGGAATCGAGCCATGGATATCACGTATGATAGTCGTGTGTTCTAACCAGCATGTTACGGCCGGTCGTACCCAGAAGTAAAAAATTAAAATAGCTTGAAAAGTTTCGTTCACTCTTTTTGTCGCTTTACTGTGCATACAGTTTTTTACTCGGTGGTACGGTGTTCGCTTACCATACAGTCATTCAAGTAAGTACCCATGGTAGGTAGTTCAAGCATGGCCAATCAACACCTCCAGAACTGTAAAGGGAGGGACAGAGGATTTGCTGAAGATTGTGTTTCCCCGTTGTTTCATACGTTAATTTTTCGGAGAAACCTTAAATCGAATATATCGAGGTGGTAAAAATTAAATTTTATAACGCTCTGTCCTCCAAATGTTGTATTATGGGTTTATTGTGTGTTCCTTGTAAAACTCAATTTGATTCAATATACAAAACTATTTTACATTAGGCCGTAGTGTATGCTCCACATTAAAAACTAACTTAGTAGCATAGTGCAGACCGTGGCATGATGGTTAGAACACGCGACTATCATGCTGGTGACAAAGTGTTATATTCCCATCTCAGTCAGCTACATTTAATCCATCGACGGCCACCTCGATGTTGTTGACAGAAACTTCGCAATAGAAGCCTACTAAAAGCTTCTCAGTTGACGTTCGAATTCGTCTATAACATGTAGGTCCCGTTGCGTGAGTCTTAAAATAGATGCGTGACATGCATGGGGTGTAAAGTGAAATTATGTTAGTTCGGCAAATGCTCTTTTATCTATTTACCTTCATAATAATCCAACAAAATATTCTAGAAATAGTCTGCTACTTTTGAATGTTTTAACGGATTCTGAACTATTTGAAATTTGACATTTAAAACGTTATTCGCGGTTATGCTTCATAATTACCAGGGCCAACAAAAGTATGCAATGCATACTTGCATATGCAAATGCATATTACGGACTTACAGGCATGTTTTGGGGGTTTATGCATATAAAAGCATATGTTGGGGTTTTTAGGTTTAGTTTATTATTTTTTTTTTCATACATATTTTTCGCACTAGGCAACACTTGTTTATTTTTTTTTAAGGAAACAATATTAATTAATTAATTATTAAATTTTACAAAGGCTGTATTTTTTAAAGTATATGTTTTCGGTTTTAACTTAGCGAAATAATATTTTTGTGTTTATACCAAGGATCCATTCCGTCGTCATGAATTTCAGTGAACTTATCTAGCGTTGCGTTGCCACCTGTTTCATCCATCACTCATGGGGTAGTTTGCTGAAACCATCAGAATACTATTTTAAGGACGTTAGGAAAGTTGTGGAAAAGAATAACAGCTGAAGCAATGCGTACTTGCAAGGAGAAACAGTCAATTAGCGTTTAACTTTTCAAATATGACAAGCGGCATTTTAAAACAGATTTCATTGCGAAGAAAAACTTTACGTTGGAACAATGGTCGGTGGCACTTTTTAAGTCAACCCAATGTTGGACCTTAGAAACTTAAGTTTTCAAATAAAACCTTTTCACATATAAATCACGTAGCCAAGTTTATCCTTATCCTTCTTAAAATCTCATATTCAAAAAAATAACAAAATTATGAAAAATTTGTGTGAAGGCGTATATATAATTTTTATTATACATTAAAAGATTAAGTACGCCATTGAATTCAGTACGACTGAAAATTATACAGTTGTAATATTTTTACAGTAGAGTAATTAAACATTAGTTTGAATCTTATAAATGTAATTAACGATATAATTTTCAAATATTTTTGATGAAATTTTATTAAAATGAAATGTACTCAGTGAGTAAATTAATTAAAATCAAAATTTATTGTGCATTTTTTATCAGTTTTAAAGAAATTTTTTTAGTGTTTTTCGTGCTTATCTGATGCGCATATTTTTAGTTTTTTCCGGGCATATTTGTGTTGGACCTGATAATTACTAAATATCACTAGACACATTATTTAAAGTATTTGTATGTGGTGCTGTACCATGCTTTACAAAAAGAATGGACAGTTTATGAGGGATACCAAGTTTTCTTTGAGTGTTTGTTATGTTTATCTATATATTGCTTAACCTTTAGCCTACACCCATGTTATAAAACCTTTCAGTAATCCAATGAATTTTTTTTTTATTTAAGGTATATTTTTTATGCAAGTTTTAACTGCATCGGCCATACCATGTGACTCGTGTGGCAACGAGTGTGCCAGTGCCTGCGGTACTAAACATTTTAGGTGGGTTAACTATTTAAGGTTCAATTGAAGAATCAGTTTCATTGATTTGAAAAACTTTTCAACGTTTCTGGATTCTTTACAGAACTTGCTGCTTCAACTATTTGCGCAAGCGCACCGATCCGAATGCCATGAAAATGATTACAAATAAACGTCTCATCGATTTTATTATGTTGCAAGGACGTGCCATGTTTACACAAAACGAACTGAGCCATGAGAGGAAGCAGCAGCAACAACAGCTACAAGAGCTGCAACGTCAAAAGTTCCTGGCTCGATCTTTGCCACTGAATGAGGAACGACGCAATGGCACCTTAATATTTGAAGATTTACAAACTTACTACGACTAGAAATCGAACGGAGCCAAGCGATGATGCCGACCACACTAAGAAACCCTTTACTGATTACCATGATGCTGTCTCTTGGCCATGACCAAAACTATAAAATCGAGATATTGATGATGATGATGTTGACCACAATTATGACGTTGATGTAGATCAATATTAATTTTGTACAAATATGTTTTAGATTACTATAAAAATAAAATGAGTATATGTTTGAAATGTTAATTTATTTTGTAGTAATAACATCATCTTTTCATTGGTGCCTGCCAATCGGGTATTGGGAATGGGGGGGGATGGGTCAACATACAGTGGTGTTTATTTCGCGTCACGAGATTAGCGTACTGATAACGTGTTATAATTTATTACATTCAGCTGTTGCAAGGAATCTGTTGAACGTTGAACTGTCATATTCACCAAAGAGGAATCAAGTTAAAAATAATCACGGATCATTATCGTAAATGGGGAGATCGATTTCAACAAGAATTTTAATGAATGTTGAAGCCAACGAATAGGTATGATTGTTAAGAGCGAGGAAAAGTTCACATCGAAAACGTCTGCATGATTACTCAGTTCAACAGCCATATATGCAACGAACAACCTCTAAAAATTTTAGATGTCCTATGGCCCCCTTAGTAAGAAAATTATCGAACGAGACAGAGTATAACGCAATCAAGCAGATGAGTTGGACCTCAAATATCTCAAGACCAAATTCGTTTCAGGATTTTTTAAGTCCGTAAGTCTGGCTGGTGGGCAGAATATCTCGGGTAAAACATTCACTGATCTTTATAAAAACTTGCAAGTACATATATATAAGGTTGTCAAAAAAAGTCTTGCGGTATTTTTATTGAATTTTCAATTGTTCATAAAATTGGTTATAATAATGCGATTTAAGTCAAATAAGCGCCGTTTTGTTCGATGACGAGTTCCCAACGAGATGCCAACTTCATAATGCCCCTCTTATAGAAGCTCGCTTCCCTATTGTCAAAAAACTCGGAGAGCCAATTTTCACAGGACTCTCTTGTGGCCAACTTCCGACTACCAAGCTCGTTCGCCATGGACAGAAATAGGTGGTAATCACTTGGTGCGAGATCCGGACTATACGGTGGATGCAAAAGAACCTCCCATCCGATCTCCCGGAGCTTCTGGCGCCAAAGATGTGTGTAGCCTGACGTTGTCCTGATGGAAGACAATTCGGCCTCTGTTGATCAAAGATGGCCTCTTCTGCATGAGTGCTGCATTCAAGCGGTCCAGTTGTTGGCAGTGCAGGTCCGAATTGAGCGTTTGGCCATAGGGGAGCAGCTCATAGTGGATGATTCCCTGCCAATCCCACCAAACACACAGAAGAACCTTCCTGGCCGTCAATCCAGGCTTGGCCACCGTCTGGGCAGCTTCACCGCTTTTCGACCACGACCGTTTGCGCTTCACGTTGTCGTAAGTGACCCACTTTTCATCGCCAGTCACCATCCGCTTCAAAAACGGGTCGATTTTGTTGCGATTCAGAAGCGATTCGCATGCATCCATACGGGCAAAAATGTTTCTTTGCGTCAAATCGTGTGGCACCCATACATCGATCTTCTTTATGAATCCAAGCTTCTTCAAATGGTTTATAACGGTTTGATGACTCATGCCCAGCTCTTGGCCGATGCTACGACTGCTACTATGCCGGTCTCTTTCGATCAATTCAGCGATTTTATCGCAATTTTCGACGACAGGCCTTCCGGACCGTGGCGCATCTTCGATCACCTCTGCACCAGAACGAAAACGTTGAAACCATCGTTGTGCGGGGGAAATGGAAACTGTATCGGGTCCATAAACTGCACAAATTTTATTGGCAGCATGAGATGCATTTTTGCCTTTATCGTAGTAGTACTGTAAAATATGCCGTATTTTCTCTTTATTTTGCTCCATGTTTGCGACGCTATAACTCACGAACGACTAAAAACAAACAGCAATAAATCAAACACGTGTTAGCGCGTGAAAAGAGGTTTCCAAAAAGCACTAGCGTGAACCGATGCGACGAATACAACTAGAACTACGCGCTTGCAAAGACAAGCTTGCGGAAATACCGCAAGACTTTTTTGACAACCTTATATATTTTTCAGCATATAAATATAGGGTGAGCCATCTACAATTTTAAATTGAAACTACCGATTACTTTGTCTGTGAATGTTACGCAAAGCATTCAGATTGAAGAAATCCAATTGAAGCGTTGAAACATGAAATCGATGTTGCAATTGAAGAGATTCGACCCGATATTGTGTTCCATTATAAAATGACAAAATGCAACCTTTCCAATAAAACCAGAAGTTTTAAAAAATTATCAGTACTTTTTTTATAGCCGCTTCATATATAAAATTATAAATGACCCACCCTGTAGTTATGGGAAAGTAATTATGCATAATATCCCCATCCACTCTGATACCACCCATACAAAACTACCTATGTGGGTAAAACTATAATATTACTCCCATAATTTCCAAACCGAAAACTGCAGCATATGTAAACTTTATTATTTGAATTATAATTGTAGGCAAAACCTCAAAAAACTGAAAAATTTACCACACCCCTTCGGCTATATCCCATACAAATGACTAAATTTACCCATATTCATTTACGTGTATATCTCTTTGGTAAGTTCACCGAATTCAGTCTAAATTTGAACAAAGTAAACGCTTATGAGAACCTGACTTAGGAATAAATGTGGGCTATATACGCCGAGCCCCACTCTTGTCTCCCATACAAAATGATCTATTTGTGGAAAATTATTATTTCTTCCATGTCTTCCAAACGGACAACTCGAAGATATTTATATTTGGTCTGTTTAACTATCTTCTAATAGTAGACAAATACTGTCAAACCCGAAGTATTTGCCAAACCTTACTGGTGCCTCCTGTACAACACAGTACAACATTTTTCGGCTCATTGATTCGGGACTTAGTTTTGAGAATTGCACGTGAAAGTAGCCAGTAAAATAAGAACCTTTGCATCATTCGTTTTGTCAAGTTGGCTGCATTAATAGTTTCATGGCCATGCTAATTTCTTTGCTCAAGGTGGATTTTTAGAGCTTTTTTCATATTTTATCACGGTTATATCCCGGTATACCGTACGGAATATCTCTTTTGTGTCTGAAGCAAAGTTATATGTAGATATTGAATAGGAGAAAACAATGCGGAACAAACCTACCCGAAAAAAGTGCCTTAAATTATTAATGCAGCCAACTTGACAAAACGGATGATGCAGATGTTCATATTTTTGGGGTTACTTTCAAGTGCAATTCTCAGAATTGAGTCCCGAAATCATGTGTTGCACTGCGTAAGCTATAGTTGGGATTTCACCTTGTAATGGCTGGGAAGCGGTCGATATTCATCTAAGTTTACAGCAAACGCAATTAAAGGTTATAAGCAGGGCAACCGGAAATGTGCCGTAAAAAAAATTAAAGTCACACAATTTTTTTTCATGTGAATTAAAAATATTTTTATTTAAGGAATAATTTTAACAAAAAACTCAAAATATCACATGAATTCATTAAACCGAAGGTAACAACAATTTTAAACTTTGTTTCATAAGTATCACGGTGTTTTTGTATGTTGAGCATTTTATTTGAGATTGTTGTTGCAATAAACTACAAAATATTGAGATAAATTATCGAACAAAAATTTTTGTTTATTACAACGTAAAATTTTTTTGTATATTGAGAACGATCTTTCAACATCCACAGATGTAATTGGAGCGAATTTAAGGGACAGTATTTCCTTTACATTTTATTTTGTTAGAAAAATATCACACACGTTATGTTTGGGTCATATTATGACCCCATATAGTTTTACACAGAAAATTTTAATTTATATAATTTAAAAAAAATCACTTGTTTCATCGATTGAGATCCGTATAAATTGATTTTTTAGTTTTGCTCGTTTACTGTCCATGCTGTCGTTGTATATATTTTTAAATGTTTAGTTCGAAGAACTGTAGCAGATTTGGCAGTTACATTAGGAAACAAAGTTGCACAGACTTCCTTGTTTTCACGAATAACACATTAATGTGAAAAACATAAAATATGCTTCAAAAGGGATATTTTTTTTCAAAAATATGCCGTAAAAAATATAAAATTTGCTTACAAAAGGAATTTTTTTTTAAATATATGCTCCTAAAACCAAAATATGACTTTATGGGTAAAATATGCCAAAATATGCTCTAACAAATATGTCTCAAAACACTTGTAGGACCATGAACATGTCAATATATTACCCATTTGTTGATATCTCGTTGTAAAAAAAACATGCTGTAGCATATTTCCGGTTGTCCTGGTTATGAGTAATATAGATTTCACTTATATGTTAAGTTAAAATATCCTTATAACTCCTGTTTAGATGAACTGATTATCCTGAGATTTATATCTATATATATAAAATGTAATGTGTGTTTGTTTATTTATTTGTTTGTTTGTACCTTATAGGAGACCAAACCTCTGGACCGATCTTCCTGAAATTTTCACAGCATTTAACTGGGACTCTGGCATGACTTATAGGTTAATTCCCACGGGCCCACTAGTAGAATACAAATTGAAGAAAACTGAAACTAATTGACTTAGCTACTTTAGACTTCCAATTTTTTTCTCCAAAACTTTATCTTGTTATAGCTTAACAAAATACAGAATTTGGGCACGATCGTGTCAAGTGTATTGATATTATTACTCCATCTTTAAATTTGGCGGAGTGGCACATTTGTATGGGAGTTACTAGAAGGGGCGTGTCCAGGCTTCCAGATTTTCGCTCAAAAACTTTATCCTGCTTGAGCTTTACTAAATACAGAATTTCGGCACGATCGCCGTAGGTCTATTAATAATATTAATCTATTTCTAAGTGGGCGTACCAGATGTGTATGGGGGGTACCAGATGAGGCGTAACGAATTTGGGTACGATCGCGTTGTATTTATTGATATTATTACTACATCTCTTAAGTGGGCGGAAAGGTACATTTGTATGGGATTTACCAGAAGGGGAGGTGCCATGTAGCCCATTTGCAAGACCTTAAGTAGTCTTGGGGAAATATAAACTCGTGCAAAATTGCAAAACAGTTGGTTGCGTCTTTTGAAAGTTTTCGTGCGCACCAGCCGGACAGCCAGACAGGCGGACATGGCTGAAACGACTTAAAAAGTCATGAATCGAATTTGGTTCAAAGAAACAAAGGGTCTAAGTGACTCCTTTTATGTGTTACACTTTTTGGTCGTATCAAATGATATATACCCTCTTACCCGTAGGGTGAGGGTATAATAATGATTGTTAAATAAGCACACAAAGTTCCATTCTTTCGATCATTTTAAAGTTGAACATTGGAAAAAAAGTAAAAACACCAACTGCAACAACAGTAGAAATAGATAGCCAATGTGTATTGTGACTCTTATACAATTTTTCTAAAACACCACTTGTTGGCTCCTGGTCGGGAACTAGGAGACCTTATTTTACTAATAAAGGATTTTTCCAAATTTATGAAAAGACAAATTCGAATTCTTCTTGAATTCAAA
Organism: Muscina levida; assembly: GCA_964034835.1. Classification (NCBI taxonomy): domain Eukaryota; kingdom Metazoa; phylum Arthropoda; class Insecta; order Diptera; family Muscidae; genus Muscina; species Muscina levida. The sequence goes on along the minus strand of OZ035880.1, from coordinate 63,249,871 downwards.
CAACTTCTTTTATTGAAGTTCAATGTTAAACTTAAAAACTAACAAAACGCAAAAACCGCTTCTTGCGGTAACAAAACAAAATGAGAGATCAATATGAGAGATATGAGTGAAAACAAAAACTACACAATTTGTAACAAATATTCTCTTTAAAAGGTACCAAATAAGATGAGTTGAATTGAGATATAAAAAGTACTTAAAACTAATGTTGACACTGAGGCCTGGCTGAACGGTGCGTTCAACATCCTCCCGGGGCTTAGGTTGCCAAAGGTGCAACTCGTGCAAACATTCCACTAACAATTACGCCAAAAGCTGCAAAGGCCGTATCGTTAAAAAAGGTGCACAATTTACCCCAAAGGTAACTGTTTTGAACTGAAATTGTTTCACGGTTTTATACGAAGCTGGACGAAATACAATTAATTGAAATTTTCTATCTTCAGGATGAATTACACTTGACGGTACATTTTTTGTATGTCACCCGTAAAAACATACTTATAGTAACGCCAGTTGAGAACAATCTGCATGAGATCTGCTTGCAAAATGGGACCAGGATATAAAACATCGTTCAGGGAGAAGTCGTTGGACGTTTTCTTTAAACCGTTAAACACTACTCTTACCTTTGTAGTTTTGCTGTCTGGTCTTAGAACGGCGTGATGAGGTAGAAAAAATTAAAATTGTTTTTTATCTGAAGTTTCAAAATAATTACTTATTTCCATATGATTTAAATCCAAATTTTCGTTTAAAACAGCATTGTACTCAGATTTGAGTTCGGGTGTTTTACTCAACGTTTTTTCCATACGTTGATATTGTGCCAGAGCCATATTTCGCGAGTGACCCAAATATATGTCCTCCGGAAATTCTTTTTTCATTGGAAGCCTCACTACATAGCGACCGTCAGGCTGACGAAATGTTGTTTCTTGAAAATATTGTTCACAAAATAAATCATTTTCCGACATAGTATTGATTCTTTCAACTTCCTATAGCTCCCAAAATTTTTTCATTTGTTCATGAAGAGCAACATCATCGGAGGGTAACACCATTGTTGAAAACATATTAATTTCACTGACAGGTAGGGGACCGGACATATAAAAGCCAAAATGTGAGTTGCGAGCTTCCAGGCCTTTTCCAATATCTGATCGAACACCGTCTAAATTGATGAAAGGTAAATAATCGCTGCCTATTTTGGTACTACGGTTGTTTAAATTTTAAACTCCGAAATTCCTGATTTAAGGCTAATAAAACATCTGGAACTAGAGTTACCGGCCCGAAATTTGGGAATTATGATTTTCGACAGGAATCGCGAGATTTTGTTGAATACTTTTCGAAATAAAGCTTTTCTCCGATCCTGCATCTAATAAGGCTGGAATGGTGATTAATTCTCCAGCATGGTCAATATCAACAAGTGCCGTCGGCAAAATAGTAGTTCCCTCATTTTGCGAAAAATGCGATTGAACTTGGTTAACTGATAGGTTTGGTAATTCATCATACGGAACAGGGGGCCCGTTGTGTGAAATCGATAGTTTCATTTGTTGTGTAGATGATTGTTGTTCTCGATTTCCCTGGAAGGCCTGTTTTCTTTCGTTTTCTCCTAAATGAAGCAGTGTGTGATGCTTTTGATGGCATTTTGCACACGATTTCTCACTTGTACAATTCGTTTTATTGTGAGTTGGTGAATGACAATTGGCACAAAATTTATTCGCGTAAACGTATTTTATACGATCGTTTACCGATAATGATTTAAAATCGCTGCAATTCCGCAACTTATGGTTTTGACCACACTCTTTGCAAGGATATTTGATTTTCTCAGCTTCTACATGGGTATTGAAAGTCTGAGATTTTTGTTGTGATCCATGACTATTATTTGAACTGCCTTTTCTATAATCCGAAATAGTTTCGATGATTTCAATTCTATTCGAAAGAAAAGTACTCATTTGCAACCAGGTGGGCAGCTCCTTATAATTATTTTCATCAGGAGGATTAACTTCGATTTTAGTAATTAAAGCAAGAAGAATTTATTGTTTATTATTTATGTTATTAATTTAATTATTTTCTTTATGTCCAAATTGTTTTATTTCCAATTCCAATTTTTCCAATGTTCCGGGTATTATTTGGGTATTCAAAAACAATCCCAATTTTGGGAAAATCCTCCGGAAAAGCCGGAAAATTGGTAAAACCGAAAATTGCTTTTTTGTATGGAATTTTGTGTGCAATTGTAACGAATGATTTTTCGAATGGAAAAATAAAAAAATGTTGTTGGAAAATTCCGGAAAAATTTTGTACAATTTTTCGACGAAATTTTGCTCTTTGTCTACGATTTGATAGTTTTGAACGATGTAACTTGTGAAAAATTTAGGATAATTATTCCGAAACAACTTTCCGAAAGGAAAAAGAAATAAATTCTCGGTGGAAAACTCGCAAATTAAATTTTTGTCGGTTTTCGAATGGAAAAATAGAAAGTTTTAGTTGGAAAATTATGGAAAATGCCAAAAAAAATTATTTTTTTTTCGACAAAATTTTGCATCTTATGTGAAAAATTTTGACCAATTAAAACTTTTCGAATGGAAAAATAGAAAAATTCTTGTGGAAAATTCCAGAAAAAAATCGAAAGATTTGGATGCCTTCGACGAAATCTTCCATTGTATTTGATGATTTCATGATTGATTTAATGATGATTTAAAGGTGCAAAATTTGTTGTGTTGCTGAAAAATTTCGGATAATTGTGAAATATAGTGTGAAAAATATATAGTAATTTATCAAGAGTGAACGTTGGCCCAGTTTGCTCTATTTTTTTTCAATTGTTCGTAATTGGCAGGAATTTTGTATGCCAGACAATTTTGGGAAAATCCTTAGGAAACGCAAATTGGAAATTGTGTGCAATTGTTACGAAATGGCTTTTCGAATGCAAAAATAGAAAACTATTAGCGAAAAACTCGGAAAATTCCGAAAAAGCGCAAAAAATTTGATTTGTTATCGACGAAATTTTGCAATTATCGCATGATTTGATGATTTTGATGTTGGTTGGAAAATTTTACTAGATAAATCTATACATATAAAAATGGTGTAATAGTAATTCATATAGTCATTCATCAATTGAGAACGGCTGGACGGATTTTGCTGAATTTTTTTTTCAATTGTTCGCAATTGCCAAAAGGATGTTTATGTGAGAGAAAATTTTGGGAAAATCCTCCGGACTTTTCGAATGGAAAAATTTTGTTGGAAAATTCGGAAAAATTCGAAAATGTTAAATTTTTTTTTTCGACGAAATTTAGCTTTTTGTCGTATGATTTGATAGTTTTGGTTGATGTAACTGCGAAAAAATTTATATAATTATTCCGACATGACTTTCCGAAAGAAAAAATAGACAAATTCTTGGTGAAAAACTCGAAAAATTTTGATTTTTCGAATAGGATATGGTTGTTTTTAGGAAGAGTTATTTACTAGACTAATGCCTCCTATTAGACAACCAAACTTTGGACGACGTACGCGTCGTGCTATTACACTACTTTACAAATAATTATTTTTTCTCTGGTCTTTGAGCACCACTATTTTTTTATGATAGAGGACGGGTTTCTGATAAGGAAAAAAAATTAAAAAATTTTTCTATGGGGGGGGTTTTTTTTAAAAAATTTTTTTGTAAAATTTTTTTCTTTGTTGGCCGTGCCTTTGGAATGTTTTTGTTGTTGTTTGGGCTCTCGGACCATATTCTGCAGCTCCGACAAATGGAAAAATTCAAATATTTATAAAAACTTAATTTCTGTATGCCAACTTTCAGAGGCCATTACTTTTTAACTAGTCCATAGATTCTCTTCTGCAATACAACATTTATTTGCTAAGGTGTTCACTATACGCAGAAGGTTTCAAAAAAATGTTACCTCTAGTTTTCAATTTTTCATTATTTAAAAACTAAAAAAGGAGACGCTATTTTTCATGAAAAAAGCTCAATTTTTCAGGTAAATTCAGGCAGTATGGCAAAATAAAGCAATTTGTTGACTTAAAGTGGCATAATTCTTGTTGGCCACTTGATTCTAATAAATTTGGTACCTTTTTGTCCTGATCGTCCGTCTAGAACTTGAAATATAGGTTAAAATCGAAAGGTACCGTCAACAAAGAAAAAAATTTTACCAAAAAATTTTTTAAAAAAAATCCACTCCATAAAAATTTTTTTAAAATTTTTTTTCCTAATCAGAAACCCTTCCTCTATCATAAAAAAATAGTGGTATCCAAAGACCAAAATGGCTGTAAACTAGTGTTATTAATCAGAACGTCCGTAATAATCAAACGCAAAAGGAACGTGCCAAAAAAATGAATGGAGACGTGCCAATATTGCACAGTTTCGCGCTGCACAATCACCACCTCAAATTCGACAAAATAGTACTAGAAGAAGACCAGTCGTAAATATAGACTTGAATCGCGCTGCTTTTGAATACGATTCCACAATAGCCTACAAAGATCTTCGCTGCGTTGATATCGGTTCATTGTCTGTCGTATGCCCGCATTGCAATGCATTGAAGTTACAATCGGAAATTCCCGGTTTATGTTGCGCTGGTAGCAAGGTGAAATTGCCGTTTTGACTTATCCGCCAGTGCCATTGTAACATATTCCTTTCTCTATGGAAATACAAAACATTTCCTGGCAAATACACAAAAATATGCTTTCCAATGCCTTCATTCGGATTCGAATTTGTTGATCAACCAGGCAACAATCCGAGTTAAAATGTAATGGCGTCTTATTACACAGTGGAACAGTGAAAAAAAAAAACGCACGAACGTAGTTATGCAGTTCAGATAGTATTACTGGAGCTGAGTAAACCCCTAGCTCAGTGAAAAATATTTTTTTCACTTTTTTAAAATAGGTTTTGCCCAACGTTCGAGTGTTTCCGAAAAAGTTTGATTTTGTGTCAGTGTTATTAATAAAAAACAATTCCTCCCATTTTGCTCGAAATTGCTTCCACACATTCAGATTCAAGGGCAAATACGTCATCGAGCTGGCGCTTTGTTACCACCACCAAACGAAGATCATATGTTCCTTCAGATCTATTTCGTTGGTGATTCGACAATAGAACTAGATCAACGTTGTGCAATTTTTACTTCGATAAAACACGAAATGATCGAACAATTGCAAAATTTTCTGCATTGGATACAATTATAGTGTTTAAATACTTGAATTTTTCAGAAAACCGGTTTCCGGTTTATTCGAAAAATACCTTTTTCCAACAATTCGCTTTTCGAATACATGATTTAGTAGATTTAGGATATTTTAACTTAACATATAAGTGCAATCTATATGATGTACTAACAAACTTTAAAGGCGTTTTCTGTAAAATTTTCATTTTACACATACTTTGGTTTAGAATTAAGGTATCGATTTGATCACATGTATGTCGGGAGACTCATCGGTCAATACCTGTTGATGTTCTGCCGTGGAGAGGGTGAATATCACCACAATTTAAAGATGGTCAATACAACGACAGGTTTGTTTACAAGTCATCAGGAAAAGAATCGAATAAAAAGGTTAGCTCAAATAATTTTTATGCATATCGATCGCAAATTGCGTTAGCTGTTGCACCATCTGCTGCCACTTTGTTGAAAGGCGGTCGAACTGCACTCCGCTTTGAAGTTGCCGATGTATCTTCTCACAGTTGTCAAGCCATTGGGCACAATATCCAGAAGTTCAGCGACAGCGAAATTGTTGCGAGAATGCAAAATTATAATTTGGGATCAATGCACAATAGCGCATCAACGAACTTTGGGGGCAGTTGACCTAAAGATGAACAGCCTGTCCCACGATGTCGAAAGAAAATCTATGCGAGCGAAAGCGAGTCACTCACTTTCGCTGCAAAAAGCGACACACTAACTTCCAACTTGTCGTTCGCCTGGCTTTACGTGTTGTTACGTAAAGGAGGCAGCTACGGGACAAGTATAACGTTCTTGAGATGCCAAGAAACCAGTTAGTACAAAATAATATGTATTCATAAACAACAACTAATGAACTTCAATGTTTTTTTTTACAGAATTGTGGCAAATGTGCAGAAGAACCAGCCGCGACATCAGAAGTTCGAGAGGTGGCGGTAAATGAAGATAGAGGGGATGAAGTAGATAACAGAGCTGCAGCAATACGGAGGGCCATTTCATTAAATTTATAATATAAAAGAATATTTGGAGTTTTAGTAAAGTATTTTTATTTATTTTTTGCCAAAAGCAAAATCGCTTCTGCTGTGTGTGTCTGTTGACTGCGCTGTTGTTGCAGTTGGCAACTTTGTTGTTGGATGGTGTGTGGCTGTTGGCTGCGCTGTTGTTGCAGCGGGCTAGCTACATTGCGCTCAACTAACTGGGAACGACCTGACATTCTTGTTGGCGTTATTACGGCGACGATCTTGTCTCGCCTGGGTGGTGTGTCTGTCAGAAGTTGGAAGCAAGTATCAATAACCTCAATACTCTCTGTCGTTTTTGGGGGTTCAAAACCGAACACCTTGCCACTAGGTGCTGCGGCTTTTGACAGAAAGAGTATTCGGTCTATTCTTAGCTCCATCTCTGACAGACAGTGCACGCTGTACATACCGCCTCCAGTCCCCTGATACTTCTTGCATTTTCTGCTATTTTTTTCTTCGTACGGGATTTCAGGTCAGCCCAAGTCTGAAAACAAAATCAACATAAGCACACAATTTACGACAAAAGGCAAACAACACTTACCTTCTTCCAGTCACTCATTGTTCGAAGAGGAGGTCCCAATGAATTTAATTTGGAAGTCAGCTTGTTCCACTGATTCTCTGTGGATTGTTTGGTACTTCCAAACACTGGCATTCCCCTGGCAAACTCAGGATTCTCCTCCATAAAATCTACCAATGCATGTAGCTGCTGCAACGTGGACTTCTTTATGCTGAAAGGAATATATGTACATGCGTTATACATATTTTAATAAAGTTTGCATAAAAACTTTATTTACTTACGATTTAACATCCATTTTTCTAAAATATTTTTCACTTTTATTTTTTTCTCTTGCCTATGCGCCAACCAAAACACAAGTGAGTAGTTTTGACGTTTGTGTTCGCAGAGATGACAGAGAAAATAATTAGTGGGCCCCAATTTTACACTAAAATGATTACGTTTTTGTTCGCATAGATTTTCGTTCTACTTGTCGTGCTAGTGCGTGTTAGTGGGTCGCAAAACAGCTATTTGTCGCATAAAATGCAGGCGAACGCTAAACTTCGACATCGTGGGACAGACTGGAAGGATTTATGAGGTGATTCGAAACGATTTGGTGGGGCTATGATATTTCTGTCGGAAGATGTTCGTCAAACGCTTCCCGCCATCCCAAAATCTACTACTGCTGATGAAATTAATGTCTTTGTGGCGGAATGACAAGGTGATGAAATTAACTACGAACATGAGACTGACGTTGCAAAATGACCCATCGGCTACTGCATTTTCAAAATATCTACTGGCGCTTTGTAATGGCCAAATTCCTGTTGATGTTGCAACTGGATTGATGACGTTCCCGTCAAATTTTGCAAAGGAGTGGAAGTCCTTATCTCTCGAATTTCTATTATTCCAACCAATTTTCCCTTCCAATTCTAGCGAATTTAATTCCTCATTCGATTGGCTTTTGCGATGTCAATACATCGCAAGGCCAATCATTGGAAGTTTATGGGATCAACCTTGAATTTCTCAGTTTTTCGTGTGTTGGCAAACTGTCTTCATTGTTTGTTTTAGCGCCGGAAAACATATCGAAAAACATTGTTTATCAGACCGCTCTTCACTGATTTCGATTAAATTCAAATAAGTCACATTAAAATTTTAACTATATGTGTTTTAATATTACTCTGGAGATTATATGAAGGCGTTAACTTGGAGCGAGACGAAGTTCGCCGAGTCAGAAGTTGTATGGCAGAACAACGTTTGCCGGGTCAGCTAGTTTAAACTAAAAAACCACTGAAATGCACCAAAAAGACACTAAAACTCACCGACTACTGCTGCTGCCGTTCTGGAGTTAGTTGAATGTTTTGTTGTTTGTCTATTGATAACCACGGTGTTTTCGTTGATAACGAGATTCTTTTTTTCTTCAGTTTTTGTTCACCAGGTGGGATCACTATAGTTTTTAAAATTGTTTTAAATATTTCCTTTCTAATTTCGATTGTTTTTCACTATTTATTTCAATAATATTCTTTGCCGCACTTAAAAACACGTCTGAACACTTCAGAAATTTTTGCAATTTGTTCTTTTGTGTTCTTCTTCTTCTTCTATTTTGTTTGTCCCTTCAATTATAGAGTGTGTGTGTGTGTGTGAGCGACAGTGAGTGATCTCGTTGGAGATGAACGGAATGGTCGACTTGTTGGTACGCTATCGAGTATATAATGATGTTATATACAGATTTATTGCGGTTTTTATTTACCAAGTTGTATGTTATATACTTTTCGTTGAATTATTTTGAAATGTTTAATGCGTAGGTTATGTTATGTTAATTTTGTTTTTATTGATCGTGAAGTCAGAAATACTAAAATTCAATGTATTTACACTTTCAATTCTTCTTACTTAACTTCAATGTGGGGTGGTATAGTTGGAGTCGCCGTCTCTCTTAGCGTTCGGGGATGCTGTTGTTGTACAGGATGTAAACTTCAGATGTTGCCCTCTTCACCAAATGACGCACAGACTGCAGCAAAATCTGGTTCTAGATTGTAACAACCAATGCACAATGTAGTGTAGACCTCTTGTCTATATAATTATGCCGCTGTTGTTTTATAGGTTATAAAACTAATTAATTTGTTTATGGTTGATAATTTCGAATACTGGAACACAATTCCCATTCTAGTCTCCGCTAGAATGTCTCAAAGGACCATATGTTGGCTCCTGGTCGGAAACTAGAAGACCTTATTTTACTAATAAAGGATTTTTCTAAATTAATGAAAAGACAAATTCGAATTCTTTTTGAATTCAAACAACTTCTTTTATTGAAGTTCAATGTTAAACTTAAAAACTAACAAAACGCAAAATTCCGTTTCTTGCGGTAAAAAAACAAAATGAGGGATCAATATGAGAGATATGAGTGAAAACAAAAACTACTCAATTTGTAACAAATATTCTCTTTAAAAGGTACCAAATAAGATGAGTTGAATTGAGATATAAGAAGTACTGTCAACTAATGTTGACACTGAGGCCTGGTTGAACGGTGCGTTCAACACTACTATTATGTAAAATAACAACAAAATTTAAAACAAAACGTTTTAATAACGCCCACATATACATAGGAATTACAAAACTAATTAAATTCATACATCTCCAAAAATTGCAGTCAAATTACTTCCAAACTATGCCCTCGATCCATTTGACATACGACGAGATGCGTGTATAAAATGCCGGATAATTCACATTGGCACAGCCTTGGTGGCTATACGATGTCACACCCAAGACTATGAACATACACTTATAATCCGGATGATCAACAAATAGTGGCCCTCCAGAGTCGCCCGAACAGGTATCACTTTTATTCACCGAGGATCCGGCGCATATTTGTATGCTTGTATTGATGTCTGTTTGAGCTTTTCGGTCGATACGTTCGAGACAAGTATCATCGAAACTTTCAAGTTTTACTTTTAGTAAATGCGAAGAAGATGGACCAGTTTCGTTAACACTGCCCCAGCCGGCAGCGATAAACTCATTAAATTTGCGACCATCGACCAAGGGTAAACAAGCGGGCATAATGTAATCGTTGAAAGGCGCCAATCCGTTCAACTCAACCAGAGCGATGTCATTGAATTTTGTTGAATAACTATATTCTGGATGGATTTTGGGTTCGCCCTTAATGTCAAAGTCCATCGGGGAGGCAACGTCTTCAGTGCTGTTGTAGTTTAATTCCCCTAAACGTACATTATTGGGACTGGAAATAAAAAAAAATTATTATTGTATTAAAAAATCTATTTGGAAACTGGCAAAAAAAACTCACTTGTTTATGTAGAAGCAGTGAGCAGCAGTTAACACAAATTTGGCGCTTATTAAGGTGCCACCACACTCCCACTTGTGTGTGTTTCCTTCTTTGTGCGACAATAAAGCCATAAAGGGATATTCTTTGGCTTTGGCTTCTTGTCCGCCAACAATTAGAGGTTCTTCACATTCAGGTCGTACCGATTGATACGACTTGCATTCTGCGAAGGTAGATTAAAACAGTTATTGCAATTCTCTAACTCGTTGTTGGTTGCTGTACCTCTTACGATCCGCAACTCTTCATCCTTTGGTTGAACATATTTTGGTGGCGGAACGGGACAACAAACGAATCTACCATCATTCCCGTTGCAGTAGGGCTTAATTGGTATGTCATTGTAATTTGCCAAAATGTACGGACATTTTCGGATCCTCACACATTCTGTATTTAAGGAACACTCGTTGGCATTAGCTGAAAATGGAAGAAATTAATTAATCCATTGGTATAAGAAAGAACGATCGATCCGGATGATGTGGATTCGAGACATGTCAATACCTTCTAAATTTCTAATGAAGGGGTATTGGTACGATGGGGTATTTGGTACCAAAACAGGTAAACTGACTGATAAAAACCATCACCCAATATAAGATATTATTTAAGTCTTGAGTTATTGAAATTAATAAATTCTTTGTCCGCCAATATAAGATATTGGATATATCTTTGGTCTTAAGATACTCCTTTAATGCGTTACAGTTTTTATACCATCACCCTTAGAGATGAAGATATATATCATTTGATACGACAAAAAAGTGTAACACATAGAAGGAGCCACTTTAGACCCAAGGTTTCTTTGAACCAAATTCGATTCATGACTTTTTAAGTCGTTTGATCCACGCCTCTTCTGATACCTCCCATACAAATGTTCCACTCCGCCCACTTTAGAGATGGGGTAATAATATCAATATACTCGACACGATCGTACCCAAATTCTGTTTTTGGTAAAGCTTTAACAGGATAAAGGTTTGGAGAGAAGATCTGGAAGTCTAGACACGCCCCTTCTGGTACCTCCCATACAAATGTACCACTCCGCCCACTTTAGAAATCGAGTAATAATATCAATATAATAGATTTTTTATGTTTTACTGAGGGTGATGGTATATGTAAGTCGGGTTGCCCGACTGAAACTTTCTTACTGGTATTCGTATCAAATGATATATACCATAATCCCTAAGGGTGATGGTATAAAAAGCAGAGAATACTTTGCATGTTTCTTTTACATTTTACATGTTTCTGTTCGTTATCGGAATCTGAGATTATTCCCTGCTAATCTCGATGTTGCTATGCCTTTTTTACAAGCTTGTTCCCAATCGGCAGTTCGCCTTCATTTCCAAGTAATTTTGTGGGTTTTGTCTGATCAACTACTGCTGATCTGGCTGCTAATATGAATCTCATTTGTAAATCTTCAGGTTGAATGTTTAAGAGGCGGCAGTGCTTCGTTGTTTAAAATGAACACCGTCAGCCGTTTTCAACCGACCGACTTGCCAGTATTATGTTTGGAGGTCTGGGTTACTATCACTGTACTCATGTCAGGCGGACTTGTTGGAAACAAGGCATATCCCTTTTCCTGGATGGAAGATCCTCTGCGTGAATTACATCCAGTGCAGCACGAGGCCAAAATTCCCCATGTTTCTTTATAACCCTAACGCTTTTAATTTTGCCCAGAATCGTTCAAAAAAATTTAACTTAAACATTTCTCATGGAAGGTATGCCTTTCGTGGGCTAACATTTCACAGTTTAGGAAGCGACACTTTTGCTTACTCAATTTACATTAACTTAATTCGATTTTTAATTGAATTTTGATTTCACACAAAAGTCACAGTTCACGTTCAACTTTCATAACTTACATATTACAAACAATCGGTATTCTAATATGAACAGCAGCAACATACGAGATATTTTTAACATTTTGCTTATTTCGTTTTATTTTTATTTATATTAACAATATTTTTCAATTACGACAAAGTGTGAGCTGTTCTCTATTCGCTTGGTTAGTCCGATTTGCTCTTGGCAAAATCTCCGCGTATACTAAATGTTCGATGTTTTAATACCGGCAGGGAAAGCTTCATCTCAACTGGGCTCTTTGGAAAAGTTCTCAAACTAGAATGGATGTCAAGAAAGATTTATTAAGGTATCTGAGCTCTCAGTTCGATTGCAACTGAGATACAAGTATAAAACGTTATGGCGCTGTAGATATGAAAGAGTTGGTTATAAGTGCCGGAGTATAATGAAGCTGTTATCGACATTTGGTTCCGGTTGGTTGATTGTCTCCCATGACTATTATCAGTAGCACATTCAGCATTTGTGCGATGTCTTGTTGATTGAAAGGTGGATAACGACGTACAAAGGGGAGAGATCATGGCATGATGGTTCGAACACACGACAATGGCATGGGTTCGAGAAATGTATATAGGACCAGGGCTATGCCTAGATTTATCTTCATTTCGTTGAACATCGCCTTTCAGGTGGTCGGTTAATGACTTTTTGAAAGAAAATTATTTTTTCTTTACAATCCTTGACATTGAATGACATATTGCAGGGCTTCTAGCTTTATTGTGAATATACACTATGTTTAATAACAAAACATTAAATCGTAATTTTCGTAGTACTTAAAGTAATGGGTTTACAACTCCCATCTCTGGCTTACATTCTCGTTAGAATCTGTCTACTCCTTTTTAAATACATCCTTGTATATGATATTAACAGATTCTAACAAGTAGCTTAACGAATACTTGGAGTCGCCGCCGCCTTTCTCCATCTTGTGGATTTTTAAGCTTTCTCGTTATCTATCGATCGATACTTCAGCATCATCCCCCTGCATATTGTTGCAACTAAATTACAATCGTGTAATTAAAAAGGTAAACTTGTTACCACCCAATAAACCAATTGGCTTTTGTATCTTTATATAAAACTATTTACGCTTACGGCGAAAATTTTGGCCCTTCGAGCCGGATCGCGCAAAAGTTGTGACAAACTAATACGGTCTGTTTTACTTCCGTAGCGCCGGATCACATCCACCACCTTCAACAATTTCATTACCAGCCATTATCATCTTCAAATTCCCACAGTCGTCCGTCTTTATATCTTCAAAAAAAAGATACGTATAGTGCAGTGTATTTATTTAAAAGAGCTCACTTTTTTATCGTTTATCGTTTTTCAAATATACATACGTACATACTTACATATTCATGCTGTTTTGTTTGTTTCCCCATAAACAATAAAAACTAACAGGTCGCCCTACAACGCGTCGACAATACCCCTCGCTTCCCTCGCTCAAGTGTTCATTTCCATATTTTGTATTCTGCGGCTGCAGTGCGAATAATCAAACATACATACATTAATATTTACGCACATACAGTCGTTTAAAGCAGCAAAGACTAATTTAAACTCGAGGAAATAAAAAGTGCATGTCACTGTCCATATCATTTGAATAGTGAAGTGAAATTGTGTGTATTTTGTGTTTTCAAAAGTGTTAGTGATCGCTACCAACAAAGAATACAATCGCGACATATTAACTTCATTATTAAGTTTGTTTTCGTTTCTAACTATCACTGAAAACTAGTGCTCTAGGCTTGTACCGGGATCCCGGGAGATAGAAAATGTATTTTTTCTTCGGTTTGTTAAGCAAAGATACACATAATGGCTTGAAATTTTGCACAGATTATAAACAGAGACTTCGTTGTATTCTTTAAAAAAAATTCAAACGCCGGTCCGGGAAAGAAAAAAATTCTATTATTTCTATTATTTTCTAAACTATTTACTCAAATTTATCGCGAGTCAGCAGTATTGAAGAACGACATTAGTACATCATTTCCACGAATTTTTGTGACGTTTGCTTAACAACTGTGGAATCGCCGGTCCGGGATAGACCAAAAACAGTAACTTTTTCATATATGTATATATATGGAGCTTCGGATTGTTAAACAAAGATGCACAGAATGGCTTGAAATTTTGCAGATATCATAAACAGAGAAATTATGCAATTCAATGAAACGCTGTTCAAACGCCGGTCCGGGAACGAAGAAATTTATATTATTGTCATTTTTTCCGTCTATCCCGGACCGGCATTTCTAAAATACTTACTCAAATGGGTCGCGGGTTGTCAATATTGAAGAACAGCATTAGTAGAGCATGTCCACGAATTTCAGTGATATTCGATGAAAAACTGCGGAAATGCCGGTCCAGGAGCGAAGAAGTTTCCATTATTTTTTTTCAGTTTTTCAGTCTATCCCAAACCGGCGTTTCTAAAATACTTACTAAAATGGGTTGCGAGTTGCCAATATTGAAGAACAGCATTAGAAGAGCATTTCCACGAATTTCAGTGATATATGATGAAGAACTGCGGAAATGTCGGTCCGGGAGCGAAGAAGTTTCCATTATTTTTTTCAGTTTTTCCGTCTATACCGGACCGGCGTTTCAAAAATACTTACTCAAATGGGTCGCGAGGTGGCAATATTGAAGAGCAGCATTAGTAGAGCATTTCCACGAATTTCTGTGATATTCGATGAAAAACTGCAGAAATGCCGGTCCGGGAGCAAAGAAGTTTCTATTATTTTTTTCAGTTTTTCCGTCTATCTCGGACCGGCGTTTCTGAAATACTTACTCAAATGGGTCACGAGTTGGCAATGTTGAAGAACAACATTAGTAGAACTTTACCACGATTTTTTGTGATATTTGATGAAAAACTTCGAAAATTCCGGCTACGATTTAGCCTAAAAATCTGGTACACCCTACAGTCAGTGAACTCGACTTTTATTAAAAATTTTTTGATTTTTTCGCTATTTTTTTTGGCTTTTCGGTATTAAATCAGCAGTTTTTGATAGTTTAATTTGGAAAAGTCAAATATACCCGCCAATCGGACAATTCGTCTATCTGCAATCGGCAGAGGATGCGACGAGTGCGGACATTGATTCTGCGGACGGAAAACATAATGCGGCGTTCGAAGCCTATATGCGGTGTTGATCCAAAATCAACCACAAGCTAGACCAAATTCGTAGTACTCGCGGGTCATCTCGACAAAGTTCGTCGATCAGATCAGTCCGAGTGGAATCGCCCTTGCATTCCCGTTTCACCTGAGGCAAGTTCGGTCTCAAGAGTATCGGATAAATCGAATGTGTTGGTCGAAAATCCGATCACTGTTCCAACTTCGGCTCTCCCCATCTCAGATAGTGTACACAGTCTATCGCTGCCGCCATGTGATACTGACGTATTTCATGGCGATTTTCTTTTGTGGCCGACGTTCAGAGATTTGTTTAGCGCGGTCCACATACATAATTCGCGATTGAGTGACGTCGAGCGACTTTATCACTTAGTACGTTAGACGAGCGGTGAGGCGCGCGAAATTGTTTCGAAATTTCCGATTACTTATAGCAGTTTTGTTCTTGCGTGGAAAGCCTTGAGAGGTACGTGCGATAATACTCGTATATTATAACCAACTAACCAACTCAAGGAACTTTTCGGTCTTCCGGTTCTTGACGGAGAGACAAGCTCGGGTTTGAAGTCGGCACAACGCGGAATAAATGCCTGTCTATCGGCGATGGCAATTTATGACGTGCCGACGGATAATTGGGACCCGATTTTAGTTTTCGTGTGTCTTCAGCGGTTACCGAAAATTACCCAAACTATGTGGGAACAGAGCGTTAAAAATAAATCGACTCTATCATCGTGGAAAGATGTGGACAATTTTCTAACGGAAAGAATCCAAACTCTCATGTGACTTCATGATCTTCGCGAACCTCCGAAGTGTTCTAACGATAAAAAGGTAAAATCGCACTTTACTAATGCAACTTTGGAGCCTTCTCGTACTTCTTCGAGTTCATCCTGTGTGCTTTGTCCGAAACAAAGCCACAGATTTCATTCGTGTCCTCGGTTTAAAAATCTTTCGTCCTCCGAGAGATTTACTACAGTTAAACGCCACCGCTTGTGCGTTAATTGTCTTATGCGGGGACATGAAGTTAAAAATTGTGGTAGCAATCATAATTGTTCGAAATGTAATCAGAGGCATCACACTCTATTGCATCGTGATACGTCCACCACCAGCAATTCGGTTAATGTCGCGACATCAACGGGTTCAATTTCGATTTCGGCTCCCGTTTTTCGCCCCTCAAACCCCTCTGGGGTAGAATCTTCCTAGCAATCCACATCGGCTGGAAATCAATCGTCGTTAGTTGACCACCGGCAAGCATTTCATGCTACGGAGAGCAGAGCTGTACTATTGGGGACAGCTATGGTGGACATAGTTCACCAGGGAAATTCGTATCCTGCTCGAGCATTAATTGACCCGACTTCTGAGGCCTCATTCGTTTCGAAGCGCCTACAGAATCGGTTAAATCTTCCAGTTCGTTCGTCAAACGCCACTATTTCCGGTGTCAATCGTACCATTTCGGCCACAGCTCGAAAACTTTGTTCGTTAAAAATTGGAACGTGTTTCGATGCATCGGTTCTTCGGAGGCGCTCGTTCCACCATCGATTTCGGGAAATTTACCTTCGTTCAGAGTCAATTCGGACTTTGAGGCTCAAATGCCAAAACTTCGTTGGGCTGACTCTCGTTTGTTTGAAAGTCGCCCAGTGGACATTTTAATTGGTGCTGATCTGGACCCAAGTATTCTACTGGAGGTATCTCAGCAGAACTTGATGGGTTCGCTAATTACGCAGAACACCATATTCGGTTGGATCGTTTCGGGTCCTATAGCATCGTATCATGTTCGTACCTTAAATAACTCTATCGCGGCCTCAGACGAGTCTAAAATGAACAATACACTTTGGCGATTCCGAGAATTGGAGTAAATTCGTTTGGTTGGGTTCTATCGGGAACTTGCGACTGCTAGTTCCATACTGGCCTTAAAACACTTTGGAGTCCCTTATGACTCACTTAGTACGAGTCCCTACTGGCTCGATCCTGAGTCCCTAATGGCTCAATCCAGGGTCCATACTGGCCCACTCGTAATCCCTACTGGCCCTCTCGGTTAATCGATTTCGATTAAAAAAAAGCTCACAGAACTGCACTATACTGCCGTTGTCTTATTTTTAAGTTAAAACATCCCTCGATGCTGCAAGGTGGCCGACAATGTTTAATTACAAAACCTTACTTTCACAATTTCCGTGTCAATTAAATTTATGGGTTTCGAACTCCCATCCCTGCCTTCCATTCTCGTTAGAATCTGTCTACTCCTAGTTAATACACCCTTGTAAGTGTTTACAGATTCTAACGAGTAACTTAACGAATGCTTAAAGTCGCCGCCACCTTACTTCATCTTGTATCTCGTTGACTCTTCAAGTTAACTTGCTCTATCGATCGCTACCGACAGCATCCCCTACATATTGTTGCAAATTAATTACAACTTGTGTAATTACAAAGGTAAAATTGTTACCAACCCATTAAGCAATTGGCTTTTGTATCTTTATCTAAAACAATCGTGTTTTATTTCCTTTTTTCCTTTCTATTTACGCTTACGGCGAACACTTTTCGTGGGCTAACATTTCACAGTTTAGGAAGCGACACTTGCTTACTCAATTTACATTAATTCAATTCGATTTTTAATTGAATTTTAAACTTTGAATTTCACACAAAAGGCACAGTTCACGTTCAAGTTTCATAACTTACATATTACAAACAATCGGTATTCTAATATGAACAGCAGCAATATACGAGATATTTTTAACATTTTGCTTATTTCGTTTTATTTTTATTTATATTAACAATATTTTTCAATTACGACAAAGTGTAAGCTGTTCTCTATTCGCTTGGTTAGTCCGATTTGCTCTTGGCGAAATCACCGCGTATACTAAATGTTCGATGTTTTATTACCGGCAGGGAAAGCTTCATCTCAACTGGGCTCTTTGGAAAAGTTCTCAAACTAGAATGGATGTCAAGAAAGATTTATTAAGGTATCTGTGCTCTCAGTTCGATTGCAACTGAGATACAAGTATACAACGTTATGGCGCTGTAGATATGTAAGAGTTGGTTCTAAGTGCCAGTGTATAATGAAGCCGTTATCGACATTTGGTTCCGGTTGGTTGATTGTCTCCCATGACTATTATCAGTAGCACATTTAGCATTTGTGCGATGTCTTGTTGTGATATAGACTACGTTCAAAGGGGACCGATCATAGTATGATGGTTAAAACACGCAACAATCATGCAGGTGATATGGGTTCAAGAAATATATATTGGACCAGGGCTATGTCAAGTTTCAACTTAATTTATTTGGTAGTTGTCGGTAACGAATCTTTTTGATAAAAAAAAATTAGTCTCCCTTTACATACAATGAATGGCATACGGTACGGCCAGCTTTATTGTGAATGCACACGATTCTACTTTTAGACTCATACAAAAGGACTTACAATTTATCGACCGGGCTTAATTAAGAAATTAGTTTGATGAGCAACTAATTTCGCTGCTCCCACCTGTCAACTGACCGCCTGTATCATGTTATATGACACTTCTGGATTTTGTTACTTTGGTGTTATCGTTATGAAGTTTTAAGTCTAAACCAGCAACGATTTTAGACATGGAAGCCAAAATTTCCAATGCTGGAATGTATATTTAACAATTGGTAAATTGCAAAGCGCTATTATATTATTTCAATGAAATTAAATTCAATACACAGTGTGCTACAAGTTGTTCATTGCACAACCACAAGAATTGTTTCAGGTATATTCTGATAAGTGCGGTTCTCTTCTATAACAAAAGCTGCAGAATTTATTTATATCCAGCAAAGTATAGCATGAAGCTTTTTCAAAAGTTTTATACATACGTCAGTTACGGCTGACGCATACTTGGAGAACTTGCATTGCCATTTAAATTTAAATAATTTATTTTAAATCGTTATAACAAACAAATATTACATTACTATTCAATAGTAATGAAATTTTAATATTTCAAAGATTGAATCATGAATTTTGAAAGAGCTCAGATAAAATTTTTGGAAATTGAGTTTTCAGCTGTTTTTGGAGATACACATACCGTCGCTGCGCAGATCAAATCAGTTTTATGTAATTTTTAAATTTTTTTTATTGTATTTTGTTAAAACTCTTGGGGTCGTCCGTCTACCTTTGAACCCCTTTCACGATATCTTGATTGGTTTATACGTTACTAATACCAGTACACTGTAGAATATGTGAAAAATGTTAAAGCAACGATATATGATGAAGGTTTTATTTTTCTAAACCATCACCCTTAAGCATGAGGGTATATATCATTTGATACGAAAAAAAGTGTAACGCAAGTATCTTAAGACCAAATCCGTTTCAGAACTTTTTAAAACGATTGAGCCATGTCCGTCTGTCTGGCTGGTGAGCAGGATAACTCGAGTAAACCTTAACGGATCGGTATGAAAATTTACCAGTATTAATATTTTACAAATGAGCAGAATAGCCCTATCCCTTCTGGTACCTCCCATATAAATGACCGAATTGACCCTCATAGTTTAACATACATTTCTTTTTTGTAAGTAAACAGAATTCACTCAAATTTTGCGAATGATGTTCGCTTTTGAAAATTGGACTCAAAAATAAATGTGGACTATATCGGTTCACGCCTTCTAGTACCTCCCATACAAAATTACCTATTTTTGGAAAATTAATATTTCTCCCATAACTTCCAAACGGTCACTTTAAGGGAATTGAAAATTGGCATTTGGCACACCCCTTCTGGTACCTCCCATACAAATGACCGAACTTACCCCTATAGTCTTACGTACATATTTTTTTTTGTAGTACACTGAATTCAGTCAAATTTTGCATAAGAAGTACGGTTATGAAAATTTGAATCATGAATGAATATGGACTATATCCGATCACTCCTTCTGGTACCTCCCATACAAAATAACATTGTTTGGAAAATTAATATTTCTTCCATAACTTCCAAACCGGCACCTGGGGGATACGTTGACTTACGGGTTTGCCCCACAAGCAGGCAAAAAATAATTCATAAGTAATTTTATTTTAATTAAAAAACTATTAATTTCAATAACTCAAAAACAATATCTTATATTGGATGATGGTATTTATCAGTCAGTTTACCTGACTGAAATTTCTGTACTGGTTATTTAAGCCTTAGCTACAATTCTTCTGACGAATTATATGAGAAATCATCAACGGTTTTTGAGTTATAGCGGAAAAACTAATCGAAAACATCAATATAAGCAAAAATATAAAACGCCATATTGGCTTAAGAACGCCAAACCTTATACTGACCTGGTACCATCACCCTGACTTTGAATTTCTTACCCCTCAGACAATGATCCCGAAAATATACTTTGACACTAACCGAATGACGAATGACCTAGACGTATACAAGACTAATTTAACCGGCATCCAGGATATGACATGGCCAGGTCGGAGATGCATGCAACGTAAAAGTTGATGTTATGTATAAAACCAAGAATTCGGATATATGTAGATTTGATATAGGCAATACTTTTAGTGATCTTTTTTTTTTATCGAACGATCACAACGCCGCCACACACACCCGCTCCAACCGACCGAGGGAGCCACATCCCTATAACGTAGGGACAACGTACACACTGCAGACCGGTCTGTAGTGGAGAGCGAAAATTAAGATTGCCAAATATTAGGCTACAGATAAACATATCATCAGCCAAATTTAAACACTACACTAACAATTTTAAGTTACAAGCTAATTGACATAAAAAAACAAGAACAGCTAAAATGTACTCAGCTATTCAGATAATTTATTTATTATATATGATTTTATTGTTGTAGAACAAGAGGAGAAGTCAATAAATTGATACAAGTGATTAAAATCAGAACACATTCTCTGCAGTGGTTCAGACATAGCATAATTTGATCATTGAAATGGGATGAAGAGTGCTTTAAAATATCTTGAAGGTCTTATAGGAACATTTATCAATACACGACTAAGAAGGAATTCAGAGCGAATATCACTCATAAGGATCTTATAAATAGTTATAGAATTAAGCATGGTCCGTCTACTAGCTAAGGTAGGAAATTTAATCAGGGCCAACCTACATATCGTTACCTTAATATAAGAAGGCCCCAACTCATTATTTTTGGAAATTCGTTTTTTGATTGATTCTTGTAGAATGGTTGCTAATACACATTCTATTAAAATTTCAAGCAAATTAGATAAAAAATAAAGACGTTATAAGCAGAACACAAAAAGCCCCAAAAGAAAAAAGCCCTAACTCATACACACAATTTTTCGTAAACATGCATTGCATTTCTAGAATTGTTGTTGTTTTACATTGTGTATAACTGATAGAGCAAGAGCCGTTTATTTTCATTTGTGCGTTATAATTGTGCATATAAGGTGTACGCGTGTGTTGTGAAAGTATAAAAACTGAAAATATTAATGTCGGTAATGATAGTATCCGTAATAGGAGAATTAATCCAAATCAATCGGAATGGAAGTACAAAAGCAATAAAGTGAAGCGAATGAAAGGTGAAGAATATTTGGGTATAACAAATAATTGAATTTCCGTAAAGCCAGCACGACATCAAGGTTTAACCTGTTCATCAAATTATTGTTTAAAAAGTTCATTAAGACACTGCTCGCAATTCAGTGAAAATACGCGAAAAGAAATATTTAATTTGTTTTGGAAGATGTCGTGGGAGCAAAAAAAGCAATATATTGTAGGCCTTGTTTTAATGAAGGAGAAAAAGCAATGTTTCGTTGAATCTTCAAATCGAACTCAATCGAAGGCATATTTTTTAATGAACAATTCAAGTCGATTGCAAGTTTGCCGCCAAATGTTTCTTTCAACCTTAGGATTGAATGAAAAAATGGTTAGGAAGTGGTCAAACTGTGGGGGAGCACATTGCACAGTTCCAAGTACCGAAGAAAGTACAAACATTCACATTGAATCTAAGAGGTGTTCGAAAACTGGTCAACGTAATCTGGAAAGACGTGCATTTCTCCAAAACTGGCTGGATGGTCTTCCAAAAATGGCATCTCACTATTGCAGAAAGAATACAAAAAAATTGTATTTACAATCCAATTTTTCATCATACAACGAAATCTATAACCTATACAAGGATAAGTGCACCGCAAACAAAGAAAACCTTTTAAAACATTTGTCGTACCCAGTTTTCGCAAATATAATAAAAGCATCAAATTATTCAACTTTCCAACCAAAAAATGACGAATGTAATACTTGCGTATCATATAAATTGAGCAAGACTAAAAAACACAGAGAGGAAATAGATAAAATGCGAGAAGAAAAGTCCAACGACATTTTAAACGCAAAGTTCGGCTTATGTGCAATATTTTGTATGGATGCACAAGCTGTCAAATGGATGCCTCAATTAAACACAAATGCAGCATATTATAAAATGAAGTTACAAATTCATAATTTCACATTTTACAATCCTATCAGCCATGATTCTGATAACTATGTGTGGGATGAGACTGATGACAAACTGCACTCTTCCCTTTTTGCAACGTAAATTACTAAACATTTACACAATTTTCACAATCGCCATCCAGAAGTTTATCATTTATTCCGACGGCTGTTTTTACCAGAACCGAAACAGTACGTTAGCCAATGCTTTACTCTCTTTTTGTGAGGAAACCCATATAACAATAGAACAAAAGTATTTAATAAGTGGGCATTCGCAAATGGAGTGTGATGCTACCCATTCACTCATTGAGAGAAAACTAGCAAAAAAACAAATATACCTTCCATCTCAATTGGTTGATATTATAAGAGAAGCTCGAAAATCTCCAAGCCCTTTACAAGTGCACCAACTGCACTATGATGATTTCCTGGACTTCGAAAGTATTCCCAAACGATACCCGTCCATTCGGCCAGGTAAATATGCTTCTTTGTTAATTCGGTAAGGTAAATATGAATTGTTGCTAATATTTAAATTCATTACAGGAAGAAGCATTGGAGACCATACTGTAAACATGATCCGAGCCCTAATATACGATGACTTGGGCTATATTTATTACAAAACCGATATAAGTGCCGAATATGAGCCTCTACCGCAAAGGAAAAAGTCCATTATCAGAACCATCACACCTGGTCAACTTTACGCCAAAAGAATAGAAATATCGAAAAAGAAGTGGGATCACTTACAAGATCTTAAGCAGTTTCTGCCCAAAGACTGTCATTACTTTTATGATAATTTACCATATCAAATCTAAATACTATCTACAATTATCTAATTTTTACAGTTTAATGTGTTTTACCTTTTTTAATTTGTTTTAAAACCATGAATTTAAATACAATTTTGAGTTAAATTATTCTTTTCAAAAAGCCCTGTCTCACTATTTCTTTTATAAAATACGAATACAAAAAGCCCTAACTCATATAACATCCATAAAAATTACAAATATATACATATGTATTTCAATCTGAATTCCTCGTTTAATTTAAATAAAGAAGTTTTTTGACAATGTTTGTGTAGCTATATTATTTCAGCTCTTATTAAGTTTTTTCCTTCTCCTGTAAAAAGTGTTTTTGATGAGTTGGGGCCTTCTTATATTAAGGTAACGATATATAAGGTGGAAAGTTTATGTTCGGATCCCAACGAAGATTCCTAAGACAGAAAAGTAAGAATTGCTTCTGCACGGATTCCAACATATTGACATAAAAATCATAGTGCGGTCCCACACAACCGAGCCATATTCAAGAATGGGTCTAACGAGAGATGTAAAAAGATTCTTCGTAATATAGGGGTCAGAGAATTCCTTAGCCCAACGTTTAATAAATGACAGAACACCAAAAGCTTCATTCACAGTAGTAATGACATGGTTATCAAAAGTTAATTTTCTATCTAATAAAATACCAAGATCGATAAATGAATCAACAAGTTCCAATTATGAACCTCCCAGAGTAAACTGAGAAACAATTGGACGAGGTCTGGAAAACATCATCTGTTTACACTTCTTCAGATTCAGTTCCATAAGGTTAATATTGCACCATGTATAAAAAGCATCCAAATCATATTGCAGACGAACGTGATCTGGAGCATTATCGCAAGTAATAAAAATTTTGACATCATCTGCGTACATTAGCAAATTAGATTCGGTTACCGCGTTTGGCAAATCATTTATGAATAACAAAAACAGTACAGGGCCAAGGTGGCTACTTTGTGGAACACTGGACGTCACATGGATAGACCTAGAAATAGAATCCCCAAATGTGACCATTTGTTCGCGGCCTGTAAGATAGGCCTGTATCCAGTCAATGATATTGCCTTTGAAACCGACAGCATTTAATTTATGAATAAGACGACAATGATTAACCTTATCGAAAGCTTTACTGAAATCTCTGTAAATAACATCGGTCTGCATGCCAGAAATAAAACCATTAATCACGTGTGAAGAAAACTAAAGGAGGTTTGTCACAGTTGATAAACCCTTAAGAAAACCATGTTGAAGTCTATCAATAATAGGAGAAACATCGGCTGGTTGGTTTCACCTCAGCAAGGGACATGTTAGTTAGTAGAACCAGACCTTAGCATAAAAATATCCACAAGGCATCTTGGCCATCTCCCAACCAAAACAACAAAAATCAAATTGACTTTCAAAAGATTAAGGTAAAAGGTCATGGAACTTGTGCTGGCAGTAAAATATATGGACCTAACATAGTTAAAGGATAATCGACGTCGTATCAACCATAAGCTACATATCGACATTGACGGGGCTAAGCGCAATAAAATAAAGTGACTGCGTTGGTTGGGTCATATTGAGCGCATGTATGACATTGCTCTAGCTCGAAAAGTCTTTGAGAGTGTAGAAGTGAACGACTAATGTGTATAGCATTTAAATATACAAAGTAATTTTTATATCGTCAGTGTAAATAATTTCTGTATATCTGTATTCCTTACGTGAAAATAAACAAATTTAATGTAGGCGTTAAATTTTATTAATAAAAAACTTAAAATAATATCTTATATATCTATGTATATATATAAAAATGGTGGCAAAAATGTATAGTAATTCATCAATTGAGAACGGCTGGACCGATTTTGCTGAAATTTTTTTTCAGTTGTTGACAATTGCCAGGAGAAGGTTTATGTAAAATAAAATTTTAGGAAAATGCTCCGGAAAAGTCGGGAAATTGGAAAAATTTAAAATTGCTTTTTTGTATGGAATTTTGTTTGCAATTGTTACGAATGGCTTTTCGAATGGAAAAAAAGAAAAACTTTGTTGAAAAATTCGGAAAATTCCGGAAAAATTTGAAAATTTTTAATTTTGTTTTTACGAAATTTTGCCGATTATCGTATGATTTGATAATTTTGGACGATGTAACAGTGTAAAATTTCGGGTAATTATTCCGAAATGACTTTCCGAATAGAAAAACAGAAAAATTCTCGGTGGAAAACTCGAAAAATTCAGGAAAAACTCGAAAAATTTGGATTTTTTCGGAAACATTTTGCACAGCAAACTGAATTTTTGTATTACATTTTGTGTGTAATTGTTCCGTTGTGGCCTTTTGATTGGAAAAATAAAAAATTTTGGTTGGAAAATTATGGAAAAATTTCAAAAATGTAATTTTTTTTCGACGAAATTTTACATTTTTTTGTACGTTTTGATATTTTCAATAATGTAAATGTGAAAAATTTCGGATAATCATTCCGAAACGACTTTTCGAATGGAATAATACAAAAATTCTTGGTGGAAAACTCCGATAATTCCGGAAAAAACTGGAAAATTTTGAATATTTTCGTTGAAATTTTTCCATGTATCGCTTGATTTGATGATTTTATACGACGTTAGAATGGAAAATTCGTTATGATGCTTGAAAAATTTGGGAATATTGTGAAATTAATTATGTTAAAAGATAAAACGCGAAATGGTCGAACAATTTCAAAATCTTCTGCATAAGCATTGGTCCGATTATTCAAAACCGCATTGAATACAATGCATTATGACGTTCACAAAATCATTATCAGAGCAGATAAAAGACCCTCTGGTTGTCATTTAAGATAACTCAATGCTCCCACTATAAATGAAGTCGCAGTGGCGATTGTTGGGGAGAATGGGGAATCACTCGATATTGTTCTCAAGTTTCGGGATGGTGGACAAGTGATTCACTTCAATCCCGTTGATGTTCTGTGGTGGAAAGGATGGCTATCATCTCAATTTACAGTTGGTCAATCGAACGAAAGGTTTGTTTACAAGTCATCAGTTCTTTTTCATTATCGCTTTAAGTTCGAATTCGTATTTAAGGAGAATAAGCGAATAAAATGTTTAGCTCACAAGATGTTGACAATCATCTGTTAAGATATCGCCGTTTATTTCAACAGTACTGCGTTGACATGAACGCCATGGTCGAAACGGAGCGTCTCAATTTGATTAGTTTCAATCAGTCGCCACACTTCGAGAATCTCGCCAACAACTGTTTCTGCTCCAGCGAATCAAATTCGTAAATTGTTTGCGATCATCATAGCCACATTGCATCTGCCGAACCCGAGCGCATTGTAGGACAAATAAAAGGACGATATGGCTGACGACATTTGCACACAGTTCGCACGACAACATAAAATTTCGATCTTGAAATTATCTTCTGATCAAAGACATGTGCGTGCTAATGTGCGGCAATCTACTGTCGAAATTGGGAATACCAGCGCCAAATCGTTCGATGCAAGTTGAGCTGACTGATGGAGTCCGAACAAATGTGCCGCCCTTAAATGCCGAGCAAACGATCGTGTACGATGAAGGTTGTTGACGATGGAACGGGAGGCATTTACTTTCTCGATGATCCCGGTGGGACAGGCAAGACATTCGTAATTTCTCTGATTCTGGCAACAATTCGGTCCAAGATCGCATTTGAGTTAGCTGTTGCATCCTCTGGTATTGCTTCCATATTGTTGAAAGGCGGTCGAACTGCAGATTCCGCTTTCTTCTCACGGTTGACAAGCCAACGCGTAGCGAAAATGTTGCGAGAATGCTAAATTATTATTTGGAATGAATGCACGATGGCGCATAAACGAGCATTGGAGGCAGATGACCGAACGATGAATAATTTTCGAGGTGATTTAACGAGAATGAGGCGACATACTATTCGACAGAATATTTGAACTCTCTAGATGTGCCAGAAACTAATTTGCAGCTGAAGGTGGGATCGATCATGATCACTTTTCGGAATCTGAATCATCCGAAATTGTAATTAAAGCGACGATCATCAAGGGCAAATTCAAAGGAGAGGAAGTCCTTATCCCTCGAATTTCTATTATTCCGATAACAAACAATAAATCGTAAGGCCAATCGTTGGAAATTTGTGGAATCAACCTCGCTCTTCACAGATTTCGATTAAATTCAAGTAAATCAGATTAAAACTTGAACTATCTGAGTTTTACTATTATATGAAGGCGTTACCTTAGGAGCGAGACGAAGTTTGCCGGGTCCAAAGTTATATGGCAGAACAACGTTTGCCGGGTCAACTAGTTATATATAAAAATGGTGGCAAAAATTTGTAGTAATTGATCAAATGAGAACGTCTGGGCCGATTTTTTTCATTTGTTCGTAACTGCCAGGAGCGGGTTTATGTAGAAGAAAATTTTGGAAAATCCTCCGAAAAAGTCCGGAAATTTGAAAAATCGGAAATTGCTGTTTTGTATGGAATTATGTGAGCAATTGTAACGAATAGATTTTCGAATGGAAAAATAAAAAAATTTTGTTGGAATACTCGGAAAATTTCGAAAAAATATGAAAAATTTTATTTTTTTCGACGAAATTTTGCATATTTTTGTATGATTTGATAATTTTGGACGATGTAACAGTGAAAAATTTCGGATAATTTTTCCGAAATTACTTTACGAATGGAAAAATAGAAAAATTATCGGTGGAAAACTCGGAAAATTCCGGAAAAAAGTAGAAAGTTTTGGATTTTTTCGACGAATTTTCCCATTGTACCGCATGGATTGATGATTTCAAAGGACGAAAAGGTGGAAAATTCATTGGGATGCTTGGAAAATTTCGGATTATTGTGAAATCGATATGTATAAAAATGGTGTGAAAAGTGTATAATAATTCATCAAGTGCCGGCCCATTTTGCTTCAATTTTGGGAAAATCCTTCGGAAAAGTCTGGAAATTGAAAAAATCGAAAATTGCTATGTTGTAAGTAGGGATGTAACGAATGTGCTTTAGCGAATGCGAATATTGGAATATTTTTTTTGCGAAAGCGAATGCGAATGGGAATACTTATTTTTGGTTTTTGCGAATGCGAAAGCGAATATTCCAAAATTGTTTAGCGAATGGCAAAAAATTGTTTACGTAAACGAATAATTTAGTTTCATTCCTACTGTCTGCCTTTTCAAATAAAAATATGTATTTAAGTTAAGTAATTAAGCATAAAATATTGATTTCAAAGTAAAACAAAAACTAAAGTATATATAATTCTCAGAAAATCAGTCTTTAAGGTATCTAAACAATAATTTTATTTACTTTCGAAAACTTTGACGTATTCAGTATTCAAAGTTTAGTTGTATTTTAAAAAAAGAAGCTTCGCTGCTTTTTCGCTATGCAATCTAGTTCTTAGTGGATCATAGATAAGTCCGGCTCCACTAAACAACTGTTCGCTGGAAACACTTCCCGGAGGCGTAGCTAAGAACCGGCGTGCCAAAGGTACTAACTTTTGGTATTTCGAGCTGTTTCGGTTCCACCACAATAAAGGATCTTCTGAAACATTAATTTTTATACCATCACCCGTAGGGATGAAGGTATATATCATTTGATACGACCCAAAAGTGTAACACATAGAAGGAGTCACTTTAGACCCTAGGTTTCTTTGAACCAAATTCGATTCATGACTTTTTAAGTCGTTTGAGCCATGTCCGTCCGTCTGTCTGTCTGTCTGTCTGTCGGGTGGCTGTCCGGCTGGTTCGCACGATAACTTTCGAAAGACGCAACCAAATGTTTTGAAATTTTGCACGAGTTATTATTTTCTCAAAACTACTTACGGTATTGCAAATGGGCTACATGGCCCCGCCCCTTCTGGTACCTCCCATACAAATACATCATTCCGCCCACTTTAGAAATCGAGTAATAATATCAATACACCCTAAGGGATCGTCCCCAAATTCTGTATTTAGTAAAGCTATAACAGGATAAAGTGTTGGAAAAAATTTTGAAAGCCTAGCCACGCCCCTTCTAGTACCTCCCATACAAATCTACCTTTCCGCCCACTATAGAGATGGAGAAATAATATCAATAAATTAAACGTGATCGTATCCAAATTCTATTTTGAGTAAAGCTATAACAAGATAAAGTTTTAGAGAAAAAATTGGAAGTCTATTCACGCCCCATCTGGTACCTCCCATACACATCTGGTACCGCCCACTTTAGAAATCGATTAATATTATTAAAAGACCTAACGCGATCGTGCCCAAATTCTGTATTTGGTAAAGTTTTGGAGAAAAAATCTGGAAGTCTAGACACGCCCCTTCTGGTACCTCCCATACAAATGTACCACTCCGCCCACTTTAGAAATAGGGTAATAATATCAATACACTCGACACGATCGTGCCCAAATTCTGTATGTTGTTATATTATAACAGGACAAAGTTTTGGAGAAAAAATTGGAAGTCTAGACACGCCCCTTATGGTACCTCCCATACAAATGTACCTTTCCGCCCACTTTTGGGATGTAGTAATAATATCAGTACACCCAACGCAATCGTGCGCAAATTCTGTATTTAGTAAAGCTATAACAGGATAAAGTTATGGAGAATAAATCTGGAGCCTAAACACACCCCTTCACGTACCTCCCATATAAATGTACCACTCCGCCCAATTTCGAAATCGAGTAATAATATCAATAAAATAGAAAATTAGTTGTTTTACTGAGGGTAAGGGTAAATGTAAGTCGGGTGGCCCGACTGAAACTTTCTAACTGGTTTTAATTACAAATCGATTATTTTCAATAACTGAAGACTTAAACAATATATTATATTGGGTGATGGTATTTATCAGTCAGTTTAACTGACTGAAATTTCTGTACTGGTTTTCTCTTTATTGTATTCAGCTAACAATTTTATTGCACAAGAGACTGAAAACGTAATGTCTTGCATGTCGTCATCAGTCTCACTTTTACTATTACTTGTATGAATGCAAATGCAAATATTGGAATATTTTTTTTGCGAAAGCGAATGCGAATATTGAAATATATATTTATACGAATGCGAAAGCGAATGTACAAAATGATGCGAATAATTCGCATTCGCATATGCGAATGCGAACGTTCGTTACATCCCTAGTTGTAAGAAATTAAGTGCAATTGTTAAAGAATCGCTTTTCAAATGGAAAAATAGAAAATTCTTATGGAAAAACTCGGAATATTCTGGAAAAGCGCAAAAAAATTGATATTTTTATAGACGAAATTTTGCAGTTTTCGCATGATTTGAAGATTTTGAACGATGTCAAGGTGGAAAATTTTGGATAAATGTTGGTTGGAGAAATATATATTGATATTCTATGCAATATTTGCTAATTTTTTCAAAAAATTAGTTTACGTTTGAAAAATTAAGTTACCCACTTGGATTGCGGGCATTCATTCCGCAACGACTTTTTAGTTTTTTAGGTAGAGTTATTTGCTTTACTAATGCCACCTATTAGACTATCAAACCTGAGATTACGTAACCGTTGTGCAATAATTAGTCAGACTATACACAGTTCATCCACGACAAAGTGTATGCTTCTATGTATCCTATCCTTTAATTCCTTGCGTACTGTGGATGGTGTTTTGTGCGCCGCACTTCGGGAGGCTTGCTAAAATTCAACAGCGATTCAAATTCGTACATTGTTTGCGATCATCGGCCGGGTTCGACGGACGACATGTGCGGGCTCATGTGCGGCAATCAGCTGTCAACATTGGGAATGCCAGCGCCAAATCATTCGATGATATATGCATTCGATCGCGTATTTTGACGAGAGCAAGACTACAATCGAGACGAGCTGACCGAAAGAGTTCGAACAAATGTGCTGCTGTTAAATGCCCAGTACAAGAACATGTACGATTCGCTGATGAAGGTTGTTGACGATAAAACGGGAGGCATTTACTTTCTCCATGCTCCCGGTGGGACAGGCAAGACATTTTTTTATTGATTCTGGGAACAATTCGGTCAAGATCTCTAATAACGATGGCCGCTGCATCCCCTGGCATGGCTGCAACATTATTGGAAGGCAGTCGAACTGCAAATTCCGCTTTGAAACTGACGATAAATCTTCTCACGGTTGAAAAGAACCTCCCACCGTCTGCTAAATTGGCAACGGCCAAATCCGTGTTGATGTTTCCACTGAGTTGATATCGTTCCCTGCAAATTTTTGCGAGTTCACAACGTCGGAAGAGCAACTCATCACATTGCACAAAATTATAAAAATCTCGATTGGATTAATTAACGGGCAGTACTAGCAGCGTGACCGACGAGGATGATGCGACCAACAATCGACCGAATTTTTAACAGCATAATTTACAGATGAAGGTGGGATCGATCATAATCATATTGCGGTTGTCCGTCAAGAATCTGATAAACAATGTGATTTAACAGACGATCATCAACAACAAATTCTAAGAAGAGGAAGTCCTTATCTTACGAATCAGATAATTCCAACTGATCATCCATTCCAATTCCCCGAAGACAATCAATAAATCGAAAGGCCAATCGTTGGAAGTATGTGGGATTAATCTCAAATTTCCCTGTTTTTCGTGCTGTCAGCTGAACGTTGCTTTTCACGTTTTGGAGAACCGGCTTCGTTGTTTGTTTTTGCGACGGAAAACTAATCGAAAAACAATGTTATTCATACCACTTTCTACTGAGTTTATCTAAATATTAAATTAAATTGGGGCGAGACGAAGTTTGCCTGGTCCGCTAGTTCAAACATAAAAACAAACGTAAAATAATAAGTCATGTGAATTCAAAAACGTTTAATAACCAGTACAGAAATTTGAGTCAGGTAAACTGACTGATAAATACCATCACCCAATAATAATTCCTATTACAAGATAATTAATTTCCAAATTTGATTATCCTCCAAGTGCCGGTTTAGAAATTATGGGAGAAATATTAATTTTCCAAACAAGGTCATTTTGTATGGGAGGTACCAGAGGGTGATCCGGTATAATCCATATTCATTCCTGATTCAAATTATCATAACGGTACAACTTACGCAAAATTCGACTGTATTCACTGTACTTACAAAAATATATGTATTTAAAACTATGAGGGTATGTTTGGTATTTTGTATGGGAGTCAAATAGTTATGTTTTGTAAGGTTTTGCTTCCTATCACAAGATAAATTAATTGACCAATTTTCATTACCCCCCAAGTGTCCGTTTGGAAATTATGGGATAAATGTTAATTTTTCAAAAATAGGTAATTTTGTATGGGAGGTACCAGAAGGGTTGATCCGATATAATCCATATTCATTCCTGATTCAAATTTTCATAACTGTACAAGTTACGCCAAATTTGACTGAATTAATTGTACTTACAAAAAAAGATATGTATGTAGGACTATGAGGGTGAATTCGGGAATTTGTATGGGAGGTACCAGAAGGGGTGCGTCAAATAGTTAGGTTTTCTGAGGTTTTGCTTCCTATCGCAAGATAAATTAACCGACCATTTGTCATTATCCTCCAAGTGTCCGTTTGGAAGTTATGGCAGAAATATTAAATTTGCAAAAATAGGTCATTTTGTATGGGAGGTACCAGAAGGCGTGAACCGATATAGTTCATATTCATTGCTAAGTCCAGTTTTCATATGCAAACATCATATGCAAAATTTGAATGAATTCAGCTTAGTTACAAAAAAGATATGTATGTAAAACTATGAGGGTCAATTAGGTCATTTGTATGGGAGGTACCAGAAGGGGTATGGCAAAGGTTTCGGTTTTCTTAGTGTTTGTGTACTTTTGCAAGGTAAATAAACTGACCAAATTTAAATATCCTATGATCGTCCGTTTGGAAGTTATGAAAGAAATATAAATTATCCAAAAATAGGTAATTTTGTATGGGAGGTACCAGAAGGGGTGGGGCTATTCTACCCATTTTCAATCCCATAAGTTTGTTTTGAAAAATATTAATACTGGTAAATTTTCATACTGATCCGTTAAGGTTTACTCAAGTTATCCTGCTGACCAGCCATCCAGCCAGACAGACGGACATAGCTCAATCGTCTTAAAAAGTCCTGAAACGAATTTGGTCTTAAGATACTTGGGGTCTAACTCGTCTCCTTTAATGCGTTACACTTTTTTTTCGTATCAAATGATATATACCCTCATCCCTAAGGGTGATGGTATAAAAATAATTATTAATTAGGTACATACAAAATGAGGTCTTTTTTATTTTAAACGTTTTTAGTCACAAAAATAATAATCTTTTAAAAATAATATGCAATTAAGATGTTTGGCTTTTGGTCGATTTTTTTGTTACGTTTTAATGAAGCTTGACTTTGAAAACACCCTTTCACTTTAAGTAGATGTTGGTGAAACTGAAAGAATTGTATTGAAAAGTTTTTCTAGTTTTTCTGATCTTGTTTTGCTTTATCTAGATACAGAAAATCATCAATTATATTACAGTTTACATTCGATTTTTTTTTAAATTTTAAATACTTTTGAAAGTATCGTTCAATTCTAGTCAAAGATTATTTTCATTGATATCAATTATATCCTCTTCATCTTCCAACACAATATCATCATCTGTTACATTTATATAAAGAAAGAAGAATTTATTTAAAAATAATTTAAATCGATTAATCGGTTTAAATTGATCGATTATTCGTTAATCGAAATTTACTATTTTTTCTTAATCGAAAAATTATTTGAAAAAAAATCTTCGATTAATCGATTGGATACTCTAGTAAATATGCCAAAATCAATAGACGGCAATAAAAGACAAGTTTTGTGATTTTGTATCAATTGCTTTAATTTTTCCATTTTTTTGTATTTTTTCATTTTGCCTTGCATTTTAAACTAGTTTTTTCTTAACTAATTCACATTTTTTTTCGCTGTTGTTTTTTTTTAGCTTTTTTACATATTTTGTTTGTCCGTGTAAAACTCATAGGAATATAGTCGTTTACAAAGCTTAAAGTCTTCATCATTTGTTCATTGAAATTTACATAGGTTTCTAGGATTAAATACGCTATCAGCATATGTTGAAAGCATAGTCATAAGTAACATATTGAGGACGTCATCGTTTGCTTCATTATCCCCACAGTGAGTAAGGTTCAAAATGTGACAATACAACATCTACGCCGCAGATTCACTGACCTCGGCAGTGCCTTGAGTTCGTACCTCAGCGGAGGCATCATCTTTGCCACAGGCCAGACAGGGCATTTTCTCTTTTAAGACTTGTTTATATTTCGGATGACTGCAAAGAGACATGAGATGTGTGTGTTGTTTTAAATATGTTATAAACTGGCATTAATCACATTATTATCATCATAAGTTGTACGTTCCACTTCATTCTTACCTCAAACCGTACACAATTGGATTGCAGACTGAATTGGCTTTGGCGAACACTGAACCGCAGATGGTGCTTAGCGGTGACAAGTGCATGGACTCAAATATGCCGGCATAGTTTATGATCGTATATGGTGTCCAGGCCAAGAACCACAGCGAGATGGTTACCAATGCCACTTTGGCCAGTTTAATTTCCACGGATTTGCCCTTATCGGCTTCGCTGTTACGCAGCGATGCCACATTCATCTTTTTTGCCTGTTCACGCATTGCTGCTTCATGAACGCGAACGGCCTAAAAAAAAGAAAAGGAATTGTGATATTATGACAACAGAGTGGCAGAAAGTGAAAAGCGTGCAAATGGACTTAAGGCCGTCAGATTTGAAATTAATTAAGGATTCGTACGGAATTTCATGTTTTTATACTTTGGAATTTGTTTGGCATTGTATTAACTGCAATGTTATGAAAAAGTGAAAATCCAGGTCAAAAGTTTCAAAACAGGAATTTCTTAATGTAAAGAAGCTGATACCAACTAATAACATGAAACTATTTGTTAATGGGTTTATACTTATTTTGAGGAATGAGAATTAACTTATTCTGAGGAATAAGTATTGATCCCGGCGGGAGCGTTATTTTAGTGTCGGATTCTACTTGTCAAGGGACTTGAGAGCGTAGGTTAACATATTATCCATGATGATCGTGGAACATTGTCGCTGGAAGTTACAGATGCCATGAAGCCAGGAAATTGTCGACGAAATGTTCTTATTAAACTTGGGTGATGTATACATACATATCAATGTCGTGGCTTTGTATTTGGTATGTAGTGCATTTTTCATTCAATATGTGAATAATGTCAAAAACCTTTTAATTTTGAAAGAAAGTAAGTAGACAAATTACAAAACAAAAAAAATTATTGCATCTTTTTGTTTATACTCTTATAAACTTTTTCTTATTTGGCGGGAACAACGGATACTTATCGGCAAATTGCTGCACGCACAAAAGAATTCGGTAGTCACTATAAATTTGGACAATATTTCGTGTTTATAGACTTTTGATCTGAACCAGCGCATTCTGTTTATTTGGACTTGCTTGACTACTTCGATGTCGTTTCACAGCTCGGCGTATTTTTGTTTCGCTGTCTCCGAGAATGGACAGACCTTTTTATGATATTTAGAACCATCGACTAACATGCATGTGGCCAGTGTAATATCTCAGTCATCTACATTTCTTTTATTTGACGGACCTCTTGATGTTGCTAAAGACAACTTCGCAGTAGTGTTTAGTAAAAGCTTTTTAAATAGTTGTCGTTGGGATTCGTTGTTAAGGTTGTATGTCTTACAATAGCAGCCTGTTAATTCACAATAACGCGAGATGCTCTTCCGTATCTCGTTCATGGGATCTAAGTACTTCTCCAAGACCAGATTCATCCGCTTGTTTCATTCCTTGGCTTCTGCGCCGCAATTAAAGGCAGATAGAACTAGTGTCTAGTTCAGATGGATTTTTATTTGGAGAGAGAGAGAGAGAGAGGTTTTCAAAATCTTGCTTAGCGCTTAGCAGCAGCGTTTTGTGATCAATACTCATCTCTTGATTTCCTGGCTGATAGTGTTATTGGTATTTACGTCCAAGGTAAACAAAATCATCTACCACATCAGCTAAATAGTTTATAAGTAGAAGAGGAGCGCACTTTGACAGTTGCCCGATTGGACATGCCATACCTTAGTATCAACGGAATTAATGGTATATTCGAGTAGTAAACTTCAATATAACTTTTTTAACGACTAGCAGCTTTTCTCCTTATAAACTTTTACCACACAGCGTCCCAAACAAAAAGACTTTTAATTTGTTGAAACAAATAATTCGGCTTTTGCCCTAAGTTTTTTTACCAGACCCACAACAGTCGACTGCTACTCAATGCTTGAAAAGGTTGCAGTAATATATAACTGTTCTGGGCCAATGATATATTTATAATTGGCTAAAGCGATTAGCATTTGACATGTAAAATATAGTACCAAACGTATCTGGTGCAGCTTTCGGGTGACCATCTCCATAAGAATAATAAGGAGAGCGCATGAAAGAAATTTAAATTTGATAAAGGTTTGATCCAGCGGTAGCTAGTGAACATAATTGTATAACATAAATTTCTTAACCTAAATCGCAGTCGCCATTGAAAATCTTTGACGGGATTCCATCGGCACCCTCAGCTTTACTAAGGTTTTTCCAATGAGAGGTGTTATTGTGAATGGCCCGCTATTTCGGTAGCTATCACTCTTGAAGCTTTTGTTCCTTGACATTTGACAAGTAGAATCTACGCCATTACTTAAAATGGAACGATAAACGCTTCAACAACGCATTGAAATTATTAAAATTCACTACAAAAATGGTGAAAATCTTGCAGTCTCAGTTCGCAAAACTAAAGCATTTTTTGGTCGTCATGAAGCACCTTGTCGGATCGCTATACAGAAATTGGTGGAAAAATTCGAGCTGT
This sequence comes from Muscina levida, assembly GCA_964034835.1. Classification (NCBI taxonomy): domain Eukaryota; kingdom Metazoa; phylum Arthropoda; class Insecta; order Diptera; family Muscidae; genus Muscina; species Muscina levida. The sequence continues at coordinate 63,213,031 of OZ035880.1, read as the reverse complement.
TGGGACAAGTTAGTGATGTGAAGAATAAAACCCGCGCACGTCGCTCAAGAACAACTGATAATATTGCTGCTGTAGCCCAAAATGTTGAAGAAAACTCAGGTTTGTCCATTCCTCGTCGTTCTTTGGTCCATCGGCACCCGCAGCTTTACTATTTGCTGGTCGTGTATGTCTCGGCGGTGGGAAATTTACTCCGTCGTCAATGATTGGCATGGTCCCATCACTTTTATAGAAGTTTTCGCCTTCCTTGTATTTTACTACATCGTCTCTCTGTCGCTTTCACTGTAATATCTGTATTAGGGGTGTTTGCAGCTTTGTGACGTCTGGCTTTCTTTGTGTTTGGTTACGAGGACTGCATTAAGTTGTGGTGATCGGAGTCTATATTTACACTACCCATTTCACGCACGTCCATGAAATGTGCGACATGCTTTTTTCCCAATTACAATGGTTTAAGCTTTTTGATCAGGACATGAAAACGTTGCCTTGTGGATATCTGGTTCCACTCTCTACCATGTTTCTTAGCAGTTATTGAAGTTGTTGTTTCGTAAACTGAATTTTCCGACTGCTGAAACAAAAGGATCTTTTTTTTAAAAGCATTAAAATCTGTCTGTATAATGTTAATATCATGGCCAGGGCAGCGGCCATATATTTCCTTCAGGAGCTCATAGAATGCATCTTCAGTGTATTCGTCTTAGTCTAAAGTCGTGACATGTACACAAATCAGCGCAATGTGTTGTCCAGGACATCGGCCAATTTGAAAGAGGTGCCATCAGTACATCCACCTCTTTTCAGTTCAGCAGTTCAAGGTGCATATCCGTTAATCATGGTCCTAATAACATTTTACTTCGAGTTACGCGATATTTTTTACACCCTCCCATAAACAATTGGAAAATAAGGATGTTAATTGAGTCTGATAGGACCCTAGATATCTTAAGATAAATACCGACTTTTTAAGTTTTTAAGATTGAGTCATAAACTGAGCTTTAGCTTAAGTACAAGTTAGGCCACCCTATTGTAATCCTAAGCAGTGTATTGGCTTGACGAAATACACGAGAATCATTAACTACAACTTTGTGTGAAATTAAACCTAATATCTGATGCTCAAATTTTCATTAACATCCCATTTATGTACTTCTTTTTAAAATCGCAATTTTTTTTTTCGTTTTTACTGCTAACTTTCCTTCATAAGAAAATATTAAGCCACTATAACGTATACGTTATTTTCTTTGAGATAATATTATTCATATGTTTTGCTCTCCGTGATATATTTTCACTTACCTTCAAAATGTGCCAGTACGAGAAAATAATGGTCGACAATGGCGTTAAATAAACCCACACCGAGTACACAATAATATACGAACGATTGTACCAATCCTTGGCAAAATAATCAGTTCCACAGGCGGTCATATTGCCCTCGGGCACATAACGATTCCATCCTACCAAGGGTAAAACGGCCCATGTAAGACAACCGGACCAGACGAACATGAGACGCAATACGGCACCCGTAATCGTCAACGGTTTTCTCGAAATACCTCTGACAATGACACAGTATCGATCGTAGGCAATTAAAGTCATGGACCAAATGGAGACACATCCGAATAATGAACCAAACATGCCGTACATTTCGCACCAAAATGGCCTCATAATCCACGTGCCATAAAAACCATTTAGGACCACGGGTGGGAACATGGTGAACATCATCATGAAATCGGAGAAGGCTAAATTTACCACAAACATGTTGGACGGAGTCCGCAATGATTTGGCAGACGTAAATATATAGACGACAACAAAGTTACCCGTTAGCGAGGTAATGCCCAAGATGGTGATAACAAAGCCGATAATGCCAAACCACATAGGCTCTAGAGGTGGCCACTTATACCAGTAGGGATCCACCATATGCATTATGTCGGCAGGGACACTTTCAGCCAAGCTGACATTGCGGGAGCCGCCACGCAAATGCTCGAACATGGGAGGATTCAAGGATATCATCTCGAACTGTCAGTTTCCTTATAACCGCAGTAATCCCTTTGGTATTTCGGTTTCGGACAACAGGTAAACGTAATGGACTTGGGGGGTGCTTCGTATGCTGTTGAATTTATTTCTCTCCCATATCGTATAGGGGAATATCCTTTGTTTGCGATGTCGCGTTATTCCGCACTTTGAATATGTTGTAACCGCTATGTACCGCGCTTTCACTACTGTCCATTAGCTGGAGGCAATGCTCCTTTTATATATTTGTCTTTAAGACATCGCTACGATTCTTAATTATTTCCTAATCCAATTACTTGCCACTTAAATTTGAATGGTAACAATTGTTTTCTTTATCTTCTATGTATGTAGTTTTAGCATGCACTTTTCTGCTATCGTGGATTGTCAAATTGAATTTGGGATTAGTCGTTATTACAGGTCATGTGTCTGCTACACGGCGGCGGTGTCTAAAGGTTCTGCCTTATTTTTGGCCAATGTCAAGGACGCAAGGAAATCCAGTGTCCAAGTCAAAAGTGGTGCAACAATTGGATTAAAGAATAATAGCAATTATATTCCAATTGAGTTTACCTTAAAGAGAATTGTTGTATTTAACAAAGTAACTGGCAAAGAAACGCAGTGTTTGAATTAAATTTATTTACATACTTCTATTATTTTCTCTTTTAGGTCATGTGAAAATCATTAAATCAATATCAAAACTATGACGTGCCGCCTTCAGCTATGTAGGCAGCAGAAATAAAAAAACAGAAAGAATTAGATTAAGATGATATTAAAAATGAAGTATTTTTTCCTGTTGTTATTGCAATGTTGTAAAATTAATATTTTGTTTTTCCTAAAAAAAAAATATTTATACAAGTTTGTTTTTCCCAGTTTATTTTCCGACAGAGAAAATTAACATAATAATGGTCGAGTTGTAAGTCCGGCCAAGATGGATCTTGGGTTTGAAAAACAAGGCTGTGCAAAGTGTTAAATACTTAGGCGTTATTGTGGATACCAAAAGGACTAGAAAGGACATGTTCAAGATGTGTAACGTGTGCTTTTCTTTGGCTGGGATATACTCAATGGCATCAATCATTAATCTCATAGGGACACAAGTGATTTCCTGACTAGGGCGATTAAATTGTGTTTATTATGGTTTGTATTTCGTGTAATACACTTGTGGTAGACAAACGACCAATAACTTATTGGTTTACGGCAACAAAGAACTACTTTCGGGCTGAATGCAAATATCGGGAACTATTTTTTAAAGCCCAGTATTGGTGTGGTTAATGAAATTCTGGCATAAAGTTCGGCTACCAGTAGTCCGTTTCTGTTATTCAAAACGATAGCAGTTACCGAGCCATATTACCGATTTGACGTCACGCTGACATTACTCTCACCTGAAATGTTTCTGTAAACATCTGAATCGATTTAAGTTCAAATCGATAAGCTGTCGCATGTTCCGATTTCACTTAATAGGAACATTTAAATAAAGTGTTTCTGTAAGAAATGTGAATCGATAGTTTTCTTACTAACTTTTTGGAATGCGAAAACTTTACCGATTTCCATAAATGTAGAAAATGTGGTGCATATGTAAAATAACTGGAACTCATAATTAAATTTCAAATGCGAGTATTTTCGGGTACAGAAACTTTAGCTTAAGCACATAATATATCCAAAAAGCCTCTATACATGGATTCATAAACGATTATTACTAATGTAATAACGGAAAACCAATTATATATCCCGGTGTCATAAGAGAACTAACAATTTGTTCTATATTCGGATACAAACAACAAATTTATTCGATTCCAACTGAAATTTAAACAAAATCAATTGACATTCAAAAATGATATTTGTTTTTTAAACATTCCATTTGAAATTTAAAACTCTTCAATTAATATTCAAAAATTCCATTTGATATTCAAAATACAGCAATTCAAATCAAATTTTCTTTTTGAAATTCAAAAAATATCAATTGAAATTCAAAACACATCAATTAAAATTCAAAACCCATCAATTGAAACTCAAAATTCGTCAATTGAAATGCAATACTCATCAATTAAATGCATTTTGGTGAGTTTCATTTCAAGTTTTGAATTGATGAGTTTTGAATTTTAATTGATGTGTTTTGAATTTCAATTGACGAGGTTTGAATTTCAATTGGTAATTTTTGAATTCAAAATGGAAAATTTGAATTTCAATTCACGTGTTTTGAATTTTAAATGAAATTTTTAAATATCAATTGACGAGTATTGCAGTTCAAATACAATATTTGAGTTTCAAATGATTTTCTTCTTTGAATTTTTATGGAAATTTTGTTGTTATTAAATAAACGTTTAGCTGAAATTTTTATAGATAAAAATTTCCATTCCGCAATAATCATAATTTTTCATTATTATAAAATTATAATCGGATACCGATTATTTTATTGTATTTGTTTCTTTGATTTCATTTTTTACACATCACGAATATTATTAAATTATTTACAAATAAATTTTGAAAATATTTTGTTTGATGCAGATTTATGAATGAAAAGTGTCTTTGTGTACACTTTACTACACGCTCAAAGATTACGACGAAAATATTCTACATGATAAATGCATCTAACGGTTTTTTTTCATATGAAAAGTGCCAAAAAACACTCAATATAAAAATCGTCATACACTTTTCATAGCTGTTGTCATTTGATTCATTTTCGCAACGTTTCATTCGATTTGTGTTCTTTTTCATCGCATACCGAATTTTTAACGATTTTAACATACAGAAACAGCAGTTATCTCGATATCGGTAACTAAAGACTGAAACGGTGTGACGTCATACAAATCGGTTATTTGTCGATTCACGTGACGTCAGCTCTTCCGATTTATAATTACCAATTTCAAGAGAAGTTATGTTTCTGTACGTTCAAATCGTTTAAAATTTGGTATGTGATAAAAAAGAACTCAAATCGAGAGAAACCCTATGAAAAAGAATCAAATGACAACCAGTGTATTATTTTCATGTTTTATTTAATGGGAAGTTTAAGATTAAAGAAAAACACAATTCTTTATTAGTATAATTTATTAAAATGAGTGAAATGTTTATTGTGATGTATGCTATAAGGCACGACCGTTGATATATGTTGCGGATTCAGAGACGCCACTTAAGAGACACTACGGATCCCTTTCATACACCAGAGGCGCGGTTTGTGGACTATGCAAGACTATGATCAGTCGCATAATTCATCAAATCACGACGATTATTCAAAATCATCTAATGAGGAAATATGTTGCATTTCCAACCACATCCAAAGATGAACGTTTAGTGAAAGAAAGGTACTTTATCGATAAGGAATAAAGTCAATTTAATACATTATACATATTTTAGATTCTTTTTATTAACTGGATTTCCCGGTGTACTAGGTGCTATTGATTGCACGCATGTTATAATCAAAAAACCGCCCACAGACATTTGAGTATTGCTATATAAATCGGAAAGGATTCTTTTCAAAGACCGTCCAACTTGTTTGTGATATGGACTTATGAATTTTGGGATGCAACGCTCGATTTGGAGAAAGTACTCACGACGCTTTTATTTGGTAAAGCAGCAAATTGAAAGCTTTTCTTCACAGCAAGCATACTGAGAATATGGGGTCCGAAGGCTGGCTGATTGGTGACTCAGGATACCCTTTACAGCCATGGCTTATGACACCATATAGGAATGTTGGGAATGCAAGCCAGGAGCAATTTAATAAAACACACATTCTTGCCAGAAACTGTGTGGAAAGGCTTAATGGCGTTTTAATGGTTTCCCCTGTTTTCGCTGGCTCAATCATAAATGCATGTTGCACTTTACACAATATTCGAAGTCGCTATAATTTGCCAAGCCCAGAAGTAAGCACTGAACAAAATTTGCTTTCTGTGAATGTAGAGGAGGCAAGTTCATCAAATTCCACTCGAGAATCAATAACCCGCAACTATTTTTAAAATCCAAACATCTTATCGTAACAATATAACAACAGAATAAAACAACTATAAAAGTTTAATAAAAAATGATTATGAAAAATTCGAACATAATTAGGAAAGACGCAAACCACTTGGGTTGTTTGAGTATGGTCAACAAAATAATAATAAACAAAAGGCTGTCAAAAGCAATTTCTCTCAGAAGGGAACAAGCTGGCTTCCGCTCCAACAAATCTTGCGTCGATCAGGTCAATAGTTTTAGAATTATTGTGGAGCAGTCCGTTGAGTGGAGATCGCCTCTCTATCTCGTATTTGTTGACTTCGAAAAGGCTTTTGATACTCTCAGTCACACGGCCATATGGAGCGCACTGGCATGCAAGGGTGTCGCGACTAAAATAATAAACTTAATAAAGACACTGCACAGCAATGCAACATGTCGCGTATTGCATGAGAAACAACTAAGCAAGAACATCAAAATAAAAAACGGAGTTCGCCAAGGATGTGTGTTATCACCACTCCTCTTTAACTGTGTCCTAGATGTAGTGATGCAAAAGTCAACAAGTCATAGTAGAGGGATAACATGGAGGTTGCAAGACAGATTACAAGACCTGGACTATGCAGATGATATATGCTTATTAAGTCATTCGTTTTCCGATATGCAATCAAAGCTAAATATAGTTAGCGAAACAGCAAAGCTAGTTGGATTAAAGATAAACATCCCTAAAACAAAAACACTTAGGATAAATGCTAACGCAACGCGGAAATTCCTAATATACGGCAAGCAAATTGATGATGTTGAGTCCATCTGTTATCTAGGCAGTATAATCGACAAATCCGGTGGTTCATCGGCCGATGTGGCCAGTCGCATTAATAAGGCACGTAGTGCATTTGCCCAACTCAACCCTGTTTGGAAATCGCCTAACATCTCGAAACGTACCAAAATTAAAATTTTCAACTCCAGCGTTAAATCCACATTGCTGTACGGTTGGGAAACGTGGAATATGGCACCGCGCGATATCCAGTCCCTTCAGGTGTTTGTTAACAAATGCCTACGTAGAGTCTTGCGTGTTTGCTGGCCCTCCTTAATATCAAATGCCCAACTCTGGACAGATACCAACCAGCAACCAATTGAGATAGAAATAAAAAAACGCAAATGGGGCTGGCTTGGGCACACTCTCCGCAAGCCATTAGACGATATCACTAAGAAGGCCATAGACTGGAAACCACAGGGAAGCAGGCGCATCGGACGACCATCACACACCTGGAAACGCCAAATCATAACCGAACTGTCCGAGCTACGACTACAGTGGAACGAAGTCAAACATCGCGCTGATGATCGAGATCATTGGAATCAACTTGTGCCGGCACTATGCTCCCCAGAGGAGTAAAAGGAACATATATATGAACCACTTGGGTTAACTTTTCGCTGTTAAAGATGGACTTTATATTTCACATCTCTAAATTTTGCTTAAAGACAGTACTTGAATTATCTTAAAATCGTGTCAATTCACTTGAATTCACTCTTTTTTGACTTTAACAGTGCTCTGTGTAGTTGTTAATAGCAAAATGTAAGGGGTTTGTGTCTTCCCTAGATGTATTCGAATTTATCTTAACGCACATAATAGCGAAGTGTTAACCCAAGTGGATTGGTGCCTTCCCTAAGTGTAAAATTTATCTTCACGCACATGAAATAATTATATATTTTTAATTTTAATTTTTACATTTTTCATTTATGTTATCATTTGCACAGGGTAGTAGCGACTTATTTAAGGCACCGTGGTGTCAATTTCATTAAAAGAAATACTGTGAATAATAATATAAATTACAATATAAATAATAACCAATAATCCATTTCACACAACTCTTGTAAAAACAAATTCTATTAGCAATAATAGAATAGATCTTAAACCGAACAATGAAAAACATATTCATAAATAATAACAAAAAAAAATAAATACAATGCAGTTAAGAGTTTAATTTAATGTATTTTTATTTTGCATTGCAGCATCTGGGCCAGGATGTTGTTTTGGGCCTCAATTAATTCAATAACTTTATTTACAGCATTCATAATGTCTGTTTAGTGTTTACCACAGACTTTTTTGATTTCCTATAAACTACTTTGGGAGGTAGGTCCTCGATTTTTCACAGCTTTTGCTGGTGTGAAATGTTCGTTATTTGGTGGGGCCCTATCATCCTCAAGAACTTCCACTTGAAAGTCTTCCAAGGATATAATACTATCGTCTCCTTCATATACCCTAGGCGGAGTCACAGTCTAAAAGACATTTGTGAATAGAAAAAAAGATAAAAAATAAGTAGACCAAAAGCAGTAAATATCGTAAATAAAATATCACTTCAAATCCGCCTTCGTGAGTATGTCCATCTCCATCAACAACGTCTTTGGAGAAAAACTCCAACATTTCCTTATCCAAGCTATCTACTGGCTTAGGCCCTCCCGATAACGGCAAGTTACCTGTCCTATTAATAAATGCCCGGTGACGGCCATACTGCGTCTTGACGGAAGATTTCCAATCAATCCAACTCTACAAATATATCTAACATAAATAAATGTTGACTAAAGTCAATTAACCTTTTACTAATCTTCTTCCACTGCTCAGCTTTCTTAAAAGACCCACCCAAAGAATTCAGCTCTTTGGACATGTCGCAAACTGACTCTTACCGACATGCCGGTGCTGCTTCATTTTATCTAAAAGCCTTCGACGCTGTGTCTTGGAAATTCTTCCGGATCTAACTTGCTAATAAATAAATATCATTAATATTATATACATTTTAAAACTTCATCGTTTCAGCTTACTTTTGACGTCAAATCGGTAATATGAGTCGGTAACTGCGATCGTTACGATTTACAGAAACGGGCTACAAATATGGATGCAAAATTCGTAGGACCAGCTCGGGTATTAGATTCGAATAGCAATAAGCTCGATTACGACTACCAGCTTCGGATTTCAGGATCGGGTTTCAGGTTGCAGCATAAGTTCGGCTTCCTTCTTCAAGTTATTGTTATATATACATTTGTTCTTATAATATACTTATGAACTACTTTACGAACAGACAACTGAAGTCGCTGTGGGAGAACAGATAACAGAAGTCGATGTGGTGGAACAGACAGCTAAAGCCGCGGTAGGGGAACGGCTCTATGAAAAATGAAATACAGCCCCAAAATTGGGGCTTTAATTCATTACGAAACAAAGTCCCAATTTCAAAAACGAAATTAAGCCCCAAATGAAATGAAAACCAGTACAGAAATTTCAGTCAGGTAAACTGACTGATTAATATCATCACCCAATATAAGATATTGTTTCAGTTTTGAGTAATTGAAATTAATAGATTCTAAATTAAAATAAAATAACTTACGTATTATTTTTGCCTGCTTGTGGAGTAAAACCGTAAAAAAATTGACTTACTTGAACGGGAGGTACCATTAGGTGCAACGTGTTTGCTTTTTTTTCGTAAATTAACGTACAATGAACGCTTACCTTAGCAAAACTTGTCTGAATTCAGTTTATATACAAAAAGATATGTATGTAAATGGGGCAATATCGATTATTTATATGGGAGGTACCAGAAGGGGTGTGTGAAATAGTTAGTGCTTCTGAGGTTTTACCTCATATTATAAGATAACTTAAATGTCCAAATTTGATTATCCCCCAGGTGTTGGTTTAGAAATTATGGGAGAAATATTATTTTTCCAAGCAAGTTCATTTTGTATGGGAGGTACCAGAAGGCGTGAACCGATATAGTCCATGTTCATTCCTGATTCAAATCTTCGTAACCGTACACCTTACGCAAAATTTTACTGAATTCAGTGTACTTGAAAAAAAAGGTATGTATGTAAGATTATGGGGGTGAGTGCGGTCATTTGTATGGGAGTTACCAGAGGGGGTGTGCCAAATAGTTAGGCTCTCTGAGGTTTCGCCTCCTATCACAACATTAATTTATCGACCAGTTTTCATAACCCCCCAAGTGTCCGTTTGGAAGTTATGGGAGAAATATTAATTTTCTAAAAATAGGTAATTTTGTATAGGAGGTACCAGAAGGCATGAACCGAATAGTCCATATTCATACCTGAGTCTAATTTTCATAACCGAATATCATACGCAAAATTTGAGTGATCTCAGATTACTTACAAAAATATATGTATGTAAAACTAAAGGGTGTCCCAACAAGAACGCAATTTTTAAATCTGGCAACATTCGAAGTGTCATTGTTTGACATTTGAACAATTGTTATTGTTTGCTAGTAGAAGGTACGAGGTTAGTAAAAATGGAGCGCTACACGAATGAACAAGGCATTCTCATTGTGAAATTGTTTTTACCAAAATGGTGAAAGTTTTGCGGCTACAGTTCGCAAATTGAGATAGATTTGGGGTCACGATAATGCTCCAAAAGAGTCAAATGTAAAGAGATTAATAGATAAATTTGTCGAAACTGGGTCTGTTAGTGATGTAAAGACAACAACGCGCCATCGACCAGGTCGATCGACCGAAAATGTCCCAGCTGTACGTGATGATGTCGCTCAAACTCCATCCACCTCAATTCGACACCGAGCTCAGCAAACAATCAATGGTTTTCTGTATCGTGAAATGATAACCAGTTTTTTCTTGCCTCGTATTGAAGAAATGAATGTGGAGGGCATGTGGTTCCAACAAGACGGTGCCACATGTCATACAGCCAGAGAAACAATTCAATTGCTGCATCAGTCATTTCCTGGTCGTGTTATTTCGCGTTTTGGAGATCAGAATTTGCCGCCTAGATCGTGCGAATTAACACCATTAAATATTTTTTTTTTGGGGTTTTTTAAAGTCGATGGTTTACGCGAATAAGCCGACGACGACTCAAGCCTTAAAAGAGGAAATTGGACGCTGCATTAATGAAATACCGCAGCATTTATGCGAAACGGTCATTGAAAATTTCATTAAAAGATCGCGTGCATGCCAGCAAAGCCGCGGCGGCCATCTGCACGACATTTTGTTCCATACATAACTTCATTCTGTCTACTTTACGATATAATAAAGTTTCACGATTTTTTTTAAAATATCTGTGTTTTATTTAAAATTTAAAAATTGCGCTCTTGTTGGGACACCCTTAATAAGGGTCAATTCGGTCATTTGTATGGGAGGTAAAAGAAGGAGTGTGGCAAAGGTTTCGGCTTTCTTAGGGTTTGTCTACTATTGCAAGATAAATAATCTGACCAAATTTAGATATCCTCCGATGGTCTGTTTGGCAGCTATGGAAAAAATATTAATTATCCAAAAATAGGTAATTTTGTATGGGAGGTACCAGAAGGGGTGGGTCTATTCTGCCCATTTACAATCCCATAAGTTCGTTTCTAAAAATATTAATACTGGTAAATTTTCATACCGATCCGTTGAGGTTTACTCGAGTTATCCTGCTGCCCAGCCAGCCAGACAGACGGACATAGCTCATTCTTCTTAAACAGTTCTGAAACGAATTTGGTCTTAAGATACTTGGGGTCTAACTCGTCTCCTTTAATGCGTTACACTTTTTTTTCGTATTAAATAATATATACCCTCATCCCTAAGGGTGATGGTATAAAAATAAAAACAAAAATTAGTTTGGGTTTTACTTTATTGCAAAATAATATACATATACGGCCTTATTCATAAAAACTTATAAGAGGTTTATAAATCATTTTTAAGCAAATTTCGAGAAAACAATATTCATAAACGAATTACATCTTCAATAAGTTTAAATAGGGTTGTGTCCACTTAAAGCATGCTATAACTGGACGTTTGTAGAATTTATTCTATATTCATGAATTTGAGATCTTTATTTTGAGTTTTCAGGCATTTTTCCTATTGGAAAGAGTTCTTGCATGTATTCATTTTGTAGGAAATTTTCTTCTTAATCATTGCGCACATAGGAAAGTATCTAAATAGACACTTTTCATTCATGAATATCATTTTGAAATTTCTCCAAAATTCTTCAAAAATAATTTGTAAATAATGAAATAATATTCGTGATGTATAAACATTCAAAACAAGGAAAAAATGTAATTGGTATCCGAATATTATTCCAACATAAGGAAAAGAAAATCAAATTTTTTTTAATACAATTTTTACTTTAACTTTCTTATCGTCATGAGAATCGTAGTCAGTGAAAAATTGAGCTACAATAATGTTCGTAGTTATTATAAGTGAAAATACATGTTTGGTATCCAATTATAAAGCTCTTTTTATACATCATTAACGACCAATAACAGTCGGCGTTGCCACCGGAACACATAAAGCTAAAGTACTAATAATAAAACGTTCATGAATACAATTTCTTATTAAAGGTTTTTTTAGAGCAAAATAATACTTTAGCTAAAGAACGCTTCATACCCACTTTAGACATTTTTTATGAATAAGGCCGATATGTTTTAAGTATATACCTGCATTGAGTCATCAACTATGTGACGATAGTAAAGGCAATTCCCAGCAAAAAATTTTCTGCAATTTGGAAGCAGTAGATATATTGCTTCCATACCGGATGCACTACTTTTATGCGCTACCTTTTAACGCAGAACATTGCGCATTTTTTCCTTAACTAAGTAAGGGAGATAAATGAATACTCACTTACCTGATAGCTGAAATGTACGCAGATATTTAAGGCAGTTATGAAAAGCTTTCTATCAACAATGAAACGATATTTGAATGCAGTAATAAGTGCTGATTTTGGTGCAATCACGTAAGCGAGCTTTGTTCTACTGCAATCCATCTCGCTTACTAAGTTGCAAAGATGTATATCAGCATTGTTTTTGTTTTTTTTTTCAACGATCTTTGCCGATATTACACGACTAGAAAGTATTATTTACGACGAAGAGTTGCGTAATACAAAAACCCAATCAGTTTGTTCTTAGTCATAATAGTGAGTGGGTGTATCCACGCAAGTTTGTTATATTAAGAAATAACTGTTTATTAATTTATTATCTGTTTATTAATTTTTTTAAGTTAATTGCTAGATACTTAAGATTGCTTTCATGTTTTACTAACCTAATATCATGTAAGCTTTCTTATTATTTGCAGACTTTTTTTACAATATTCATTTAGGTATAATTGACGTGTGTGCTCCTTGCTGAATAAGCACTTTTTGCGCTGCAAATACGAAAGCACTTTTATAACAACATGATTTCATTACATTTCAGTTGCAATTATTTCACACCATTCAAGTTGCTATTATAGAAGTGCAGTTTTGGATACATAAATCATGCGCATTTAAGTGGGACATTTCTTTACAAAATCATTAATGAATACAGCGCTATGGTAAGCGCTAACCCCTTCGGCCTTCCTTTACTTAATTGCAGAATAGTAAGCAGGTTTTTTGCTGGGTTATAACTGTGAGGACCTTTAGAAATGGCATTTACCTGCATTTTAAGCAGGCATCCATCCCATATTTTGAGATGTTTGCATGGTATAAGTACAATATTTGGCTTTTTATCATTGTAAACTACACATTCGTTATCCTTGTTGGTAGGCGCTGTATTAAGTTCCTCATCTGACAACTCGTCTTTGGAAGATTCTTCTTTAAATATGTACAATTTTTGGACCATATTAACACATATTCCATTTTTTTGGTAGACCATACGCAAAAGAAATGTAGCTAGTTATATTTCCTTGGTCCAACAAGTGGCTTTTTTGATTCGTTTATTTTTGTCGAGACTGCTCTTTTTTTCTTTTTCTTCGAAAGTGATCCCCCAATTTCGCATAACATAGCAATACGTCTACTTTTAAAAAATTCTTCTTCTCGAATAATACCTAGAACTGTAAAACTGTAAAAGTCCATTCTTTTCCACAAACCGCCCTAGTACTCCATTATACGCCTCGACAGCAGATGTCGTTCTAGTCTTCTGATTTTAGACACTAAAGTAAATAAATTTATAATACATATTTTATAAATTATTTTTTACGAAAAAGATAAACAAAAATAAAATAATCACCTTATGTATCCACTGGTTTTCAAAATATTTTAGGAATGGTAAAAATAAGCCTTTGCCATCCATCAAAAAATTTTGGATTTTATTTCCTTTAAACCACTTTGTATTAAATTTGAAGGCAGTAACGGAAGTACCAATATTTTGTGGTATAGCAACGAGGAATTTTTAGAATCTCGTATATATTGCAACTATGTTTTCCGCTTACACATATTTGCCTGGCAAAAATTAAACCTAAAAACATAATATTAGAAATCCATTCATAGATGGATGTAGCGACATATACCTACAATGTTCTTTAAGAAATTTTTTTTCTTAATCGATTGACTGTTAAACAAGTTATACTCAACAAAAAAGTTTTCAACGCCAAGAATTGACATTCAAACACTTAACCATTTTGATGTGGAAAATAATTTGTTTGAATTTTCAGACGTTTAACATTTTCAACTTTAAAATTATTAATTGTTTGAATACAAAAACAATCTAAAATTTTTTTAAAAAATAATTTAAAAAATTGCGTTCTTTTAATACTGACCAACACCGGCCGTGGCATGATTAGGGTGTTTAAAGCCAAAACCGAAAAACCCGTAAACCGTTTTTTTTTATTTAAAACCTTATGCCGGTTTTTACATACTTGCAAAAAATTTTCGAGTGAAACCACGAGTTTTTTTGCCCATTTAGATTGCAAAAAGTTCTCGTGGTTTCACATTGGCCAATCTTCCAAAATCTGGACGCATCCAACAGTATAAAAACACCACACCAACAGTAACATATAGGTAGATTTTTAGGTTTGGTTTTTTTGTTTTATAAATTTTTGTTGATATTTTTTGACTTTTCAATGGTTTCTCGAGGGTTAATTGCCTGGACAGCATCCAACTCCGCCACATGGGAAAGTACAGGAGATGTACTGGAAGAATCCTCAAATTAAGGTAAGTTTTACAATGAAAAATATATTTATGTATACCTTTTTCTTTATATCCAGGCATTTGTTGAAATATAAATTTCGACCCGGAGCACGAGTCTCCATTTATTTTTTCACATTTGGATTTGGAGCAGCTACCCCGCAGCAGACGTCTCCATTATTGTTTACTTGCGGAAGTATAACCCTCGTAAAAGAAGCCCATCTACTGTTTTTTTTTACATATTTTCTTGTGCCACTAGCAGAAGCCACTACTTTTTTTGTAATATTTATGGAAATTGGTATCGTGTCCTAAAAAAGTCAAAGAAAGTGTTTTTAACAATGAATTTATTTTTGTGAAATTTAAATAAATATTTTATTAATCTGTTCAATACATGTTTAATGTTTTGCAAAATTAAATTTATTTGTAAAAACACTTTATAAAAAGTGTTTTAAATCTGAATTACTAAATCTTATTCAAAATTGTTAACTTTTTTTTTTTTAGTTTCATTTTTAACTTTTTAGCCGAATAAAACCGGTTTTCTTTCAAATGCTATATTCAAATGCTATATTTTTCTAAAAACTAAATTTTTCGAATAACTCGGAAACAGGGTTTTTTTTTTAAAAGGAGGTATTTCAACACTCTAGGCATGATATTTAGAACACGCGACTACCATGCGGGAGACCCCAGTACAACTCCAGGCTCCAGTCATCTAAAAAATACATTTTTCTTTCATTGCCGGCCCCCTCGATGTTGTCGTCAGCAACTTCGCAGTATAATATGCGGTTTCCACTAGCCTGCGTTTGGTTATCCCGTTAACGATTTATCGAAAATGAACGCATGGTGTTTCCACTGTGTTTTGCATCCGCGTTCACATCCAAACAGCTGATTGAGTTTATTTTTTCTTGACCGCGAAAAGTTGTGTATTTTTGTGTAGTTACAAAATAATGGAGTTGGATGATATTCTTTTGCCAACCGCAGTAGAAACTGAGGATGAAAAGGTATCGAGCAAGCAGCCCTGCATATTTCATGGATAATACACGAAGCGTCTGGTGTTTTGTAAGTGAGGAACAATATTCATTGATTTCAATCGGCCTGAAGTTAACAAACCACTCTCAACAACCTGTAATTCTGTTTATGTTTATGCTGATAAACAGCTGTTTTAATAGGGATATGCAATTTGCAGTGCTGCCATTAATAGGTATGGGTGGGTTTCGATTGCAAAATTAGTCGAATTTATAGTAAACGCAATTTATCGGAAGTCGCGTCCAATATGAACGCAACTTTTTCCCATACTTAACTGCCTATGCTTTTTGTATAGGCTTTAACGCGCGTTCATTGATTTTTGGATGTGGATGTGGATGCGGCAGTAGTGGAAACAGCATATAAGTGTTGAGTCAATCGGCATGTCTAGTAAAAGCTTCTCAAACAGTGACGTTCGCATTCGTCGATAAACATCTAGGTGCCGTTAGTTGATAATCTAAAAATAGAAAGCGTGTTAATTCACAACAACGCAAGAAGCTATCCCATGGGGTGTAAAGGGAAATTAAAGTAAAGTAAGTAACATCCCAGAAGTTTCGCAAACTGCCTGCCTCATTGCTTGCTCGTAGTCGGTTACAAATATAGATGGGTCCATTTCAAATATGTTTTCTTTTATATATCGCATTTGTTTTTCTATCCATTTAAATGAAAAACATTGGGAAAATCTAAGGAAAATTAAATTTTAATATTATGCGGTTATCTGGTCGAAGTAATCAATATTAATAATTAAAAGCTGCTTAAAACAACCTTGGGGAACAATTTTAATGGTTGCATCCATTAAATATGTCATTTTCTCCGGTGGCATATTTTGTTTTCAACGATGAAAACAAGCAAATAGAGAACCGCTCTCCTATAATGCACGCAATTAAAAAATGCTTCGGATTTTTGTCATCTTTCGTAATTCCATATGTCTTCGAGACTGAAGGCTTCGATTACTTGGACAATTTTTTGCTTACCATATATTGCAATCCCCTTTGAATTTTTGAGAATGCAATATTTTTTTTTTTCACCTTCATTGCTAAATAAAGTGTTGGTAAAATAAATTAGATTATTATATATTCAAACATAACAAATTAGTTACCTTTCACAAGTCTTCCGAAATGCAGATCTTATCGAACTTACTGCTGTTGTATTGCCTCCCAGTGCTCTTGCAGCATCCAGGCAATCCTGTTTGATTTTATTTAAAGCTTTCAATTCTTTGTAGGCTACTTCCTCATCTGGATGGTTGTGTTCGACATACTTCTTTGCTAGGACACAAGTTCCACCAGCAAGCATACATTCATATTTAGTAATTCTAACTTTATAGTAACTAGTTATTTGTAGAAATCTTGATTTTTAAGAAAATTAGATAAAGCCCCACAAATTTTTTTTGGGTTGTTATTTCATTTTGATATTTTTAAAAATTGAGACATAGACCAAAACGATGTGGGGGAATAGAAAACATAATTCGCAGACAACCGACGTCGCTGTGGGGGAACAGACAGCCGAAGTCGCTGTGGGAAAAGACCACCGAAGTCACTGTGGGGGAATAGATGTCAGAAATCAAAGCTAGTATGTATTATCACCCGATCAAAATCAACAGTCGATGCAAACCCAGCCAGCATTTGGATGATCGTTTTGGCAAAAACCATCTAACTGAGTCATCTTCGAGTCCTCTGGATGACCAAAAAGCTGATTAATCAGTTGCCTGCGTGAAACGCGACTCGAATGGGAGTCGAGTGTGTGCTTCAAAAGTGATGTATGAAAAATACAATAACAATACTGTATTTGAGTTTCGCAAATCTGTGTTGTTGTTGTTTATAACGGGAAAACTTGCTTTGTTACTGAAAAAAGGGGTTGAAATGCTTTAGTTTCATTTCATATTTGCAGTCGAATCGTGAACACAAGTGTTGTTTAGTTGTGAAATTAAAACGTGTGAATAAATTAAAGTAAGGAGAAAGGAAAAAGCCCAAATAAAAAGATTAGCAAAGAAAGAGGCAGAAAATTTAATTTCACCAAAAAAAAAACAAATGTGAAAAAAAGCCGAAAATATTGAACAAAACTTTGAAGAATATAATGATTCAAGTCAATATTCAATTGAAAACAGTGTTGATAGTGAGAGTTTTAATAGTTCAAGTGATGAAAGTGAACAAAATGAATTTAATTTATGCGAAGGACTAGCTAAGTGGGCAATTCAATTTCAAATAAGCTTTGTTGCAATTAATGCACTATTATTATTATTGCTTAAATGCAATATGAAAGTTCCAAGAGACGCCAGGACACTTTTAAAAACGCCTAGTTCTGTAGTTGAGGGAAAGGTTGGCGAAGGAACATATATTCACTACGGATTAAAAAACGCATTAACCGATTTCTTGGTACGAAATAATTGGAAATTGTTGGATATTCTACTTGATTTTGGCATTGACGGTCTGCCGCTATTTAAAAGCAGCTCTAAACAAGCTTGGCCGATTTTAGGAAGTGTTGTACGATCAAGCTATGTGTTTCTTATTGGTGTGTTTGAAGGAGTTTCAAAGCCCAATTGCGCAAACCACTTTTTAAAAGAATTTACAACAGAACTTAATGCTTTGATGCAAGAAGGATTGGGGTTTGCTGATAAGTTTTTTAATATAAAAGTTCGATGTTTTGTGATGGATGCACCAGCAAAGTCCTTTGTTTTGGGAACTAAGGGGCATAGTGGGTACTATTCCTGTACTCGCTGTACACAGAAAGGACAAATAATGAAGCACCGTCTAATTTTCCCGACCGAAAGCGAGTGTCCGATACGAACCAACGTCACTTTCAGAAACCGTCTTCAACCCGAACATCATGTGAAGCAGTCGATTTCACCATTAGAAGACCTTAACATGATATTGTTGCACAGTGCTCTCTTGATTATATGCACGTTGTATGTTTAGGCGTAATGAGAACATTATTAAATGCCTGGGTAAGAAAAAAAGGTGAAGACTATTCTTAAGTGCCATGGAAATGTGAAACAATTTCAAAAGAACTGTGTTTTAACTCAATTAATGTTACTAAGGAGTTTCAACGAAAGCCACGAAGTTTAAAAGACCTTGAAAGGTGGAAGGCAACAGAGCTAAGACAATTCCTGCTTTACACGGGACCTTTTATGTTAAAAAATGTTCTAAGCTCAGAAAGATATAACCATTTCCTAAAATTATCCTTGGCTTTAAGAATTTTGTTAGATCCCAATGACTGCAGGAACAACAACAACAGTGCTGAAAAGCTATTGAAATCATTCGTGAATGACATTCCATCATTGTACGAATCCAGCTTTTTAACGTACAATTTCCACGCCTAGTTGCATATACATGAAGATGCAAAACTTTTTGGCAATTTAGACGACATTAGCGCTTTTAAGTTTGAGAACCATCTGCAAACAGTGAAACGCAAAGTAAGAAAGGGGCAAAACGTTGCAGCTCAAATTTACAAAAGACAGGTAGAAAACAGTATGCACCTGGAGAAGGAAGAACCATTTGTGGAAAAAATAAAAAACGGCAAAATTTTTAACGTAAATGTTAACGGTGTATTTTTTTCATTACAAGAACCCGACAACTTTTGCCTAATTCAGGATAAAATTATTAAAATTGAAGAAATTAACAAAGAGGAAAATGTTTTATGTTTTGCTGGCAAAGAAATAAGCAATCTTACGTCTCTTTTTTTGCATCCAATCGACTCAAAAATTTTTAATATATATTGGTCAGCTGACATTGCCTTAGATAAAACAATTCAATTCACCATTAACAATATCAACAAAAAAACTATATGTTTGCGTAATTCTTCAGATAATAGCTACTTCTTTACACCACTAATCAGCAATGTCGCAAAATAATCTTTTTACCTCAGAGGACTTTCAATATATACCGTCAAAAAATGTTACGACATGTAAGTAAAACATTGCTAAATTTTTTTGTTTATCTGTACTCAGAAGATCTTATTTACAGTGCAAAATGTGTACGTCCGCCAATCCGATAGCATTATAAATTTAATAATGGAACTGAGGAATGAAATAGCTTCAATAAAAACCGAAGTTATTGATTTAAAAAAAGAAGTAAAGGAGTTGAAGATAGGTAACAAGCGGCACTTTATAAAATTGACAGAAGAAGTTGTTGCCGTAAAAATAAAAAGCCGGAAACACCATGGTGACAACTTAATAGTAGATGAACTCAATGTCATCCAAAACTTTTCGTTTAATGAAATAAACGATCTAAATAATTTTAATAGTTTGGTTCAGGAGAATGAGGAAAAACTCAAACAATTTATGAGTATAGAAAAATACGAAACAAAGTAACAAATAAGCTAATATAAATTTCTTATAACTTATTACATTTTTCAGAAAGAGTTTATTGCAAAAACCGGCAGTGAAGGACCCCCACAATTTCTAAGAGCTGCAGTTCGGAAAGTTTATTCTGATGAATTAGCTACATTATATAGCTGGAAGGGGACCAGCGATAAGCCCAGTGCCGAAAAGTGCTTTCTCATAACGACAATTAAAAGTAAGTTCATATTTCTTAAACAAATAATAATTATATGTAATAAAAAGGAAACAACTTAAATATTTTGTTTCAGATATTTGTCATCTTAAATATAAAACCACCGATAAAGAGATAAATGTTATTCTTCAGAAGCATTTTGTGCATGCTAAAGATAGAGTGACAAAAAGAAAACGTAAAGATTAGAGTTCTTCTTTTTTTAAACGATTTAAACGATGTTTTGAAGTCTTAAGTACAAATTTAATGTTTCTACAATTTACATTATACAATTTTTATGGAATGAATTCTTTATTTTTTTATTAAAAACTTTAAAGTACAAATGGAAAATGTACAAAATTATTTTTAAGTTTTTTGTTATATGTTAAAATAATAAGTAAAAAAAAGTATTATTAAATACCGGATCTCTTTGTGTGAAAATAATTTTTTTCCATAATCTTTTTAATTATTTTTTTATGTAAAATTTTACTTTGACAACTTTTTTTTAAAGAAAGACAATTAATTTTTTTTAAATAAACTTTGATGTATTATGAACATACATCACACGAATATGAACTTAATATTTGTTTTTTTTTGTACAAATGACCAATTTAATGTGCCAACAATTTACATTATATAATTTTTATGGAACGAATTCTTAATTTTTTTTTATTATAACTTTAAGGTACAAATGGAAAATGTACAAAATTATTTTTAAGTTTTTTGTTATATGTTAAAATAATAAGTAAAAAAAGTATTAGTAAATACCGGATCTCTTTGTGTGAAAATAATTTTTTTCCATAATCTTTTTAATTATTTTTTTATGTAAAATTTTACTTTTACAACTTTTTTTTTTAAAGAAAAACAATTAATTTCTTTTAAATAAACTTTGATGTATTATGTACATACATCACACGAAAATTAACTTAATATTTGTTTTTTTTTGTTTCTCCACGTTTATATGGACGTGATTTTTGAAATCGCCTCAGTGTGAACGTAGGACTCAGAAAGCCGACTGAAAAATACTCGAAGAAGAGTTAAGTACGAATAGAAATACGACTGATAAATTACTCAAATTACAGTCATAAATGACAAAAAAAAGAATCCCAAATGAATTGAAATATGAGTGATAAATGACAATAAATGGACTCCTAAACAGAGTGATAAAATACTCACAAAAGACTCGCAAGCGATTAAAAACATGACTGAAACAGGACTCGAAAAAGAATCACAAATTAAGTGAAATAAGACTAATAAATGACCAGAAAATGATTCAAAAAAGACTTCAAATACTTCTAGAAAAGAAGTCGAAAATGACTCTTCAAGTAGTACAGAAAGAGACTCAAAAATGATACTTTTAATTAGAGTCGCGGGGAGTCACGGTTTTCTCCCGACGAAAGTATCTTTTATGTTCGAAAAATGAGCGCATATTCCGCCTTTTTAATCACGCAGTAGACTCGAAAAAGTCTCGAATTTGATTATAAAATTCAAAAAATGTTGGCTGGGAAAAAGGTAGTCAGACGTTCTGAAAAGAACTTATGGCTTTGCTTCGCAGTATAAGTGTTCGCATTCGTCGATTATCAAGGTGGTGCCATTAGTTGTGAATCTAAAAATAGAAAGCGTGTTAATTCACAACAACGCGAGAAGCATCCCATACCTCATTTATGGGGTGTTAAGGGAAATTAAGTTTTTTTAAGAAATCATAAACGTTTGTCATCAGAGTAATAACTAAAGTATTCTTTACGTTTTCTACTGGCAACTAGAGTTTCTGTTTTTCCCGGACTTTTCATTTCCCGGGAAACCGGGAAAAATTTTTGCCTTTCCCGGGATCCCGGGAATTTTCGCGCAGTAGAAAAACAAGACAAACTATGTTAATTTTTTTTAAATTTTGCAGTATGAAATTATAAAGTACAAGCTGCAAGTAAAACAAAAACATTACAAACAAAAACATAAAAAACGAAAAACATTAATTTTAATGTATATGTATAAAAAATATTAGTTAAACAAAAAAAGTTAATTTGTCATTTTGAAAATACGTTTGTAAAACGGAAAATCGTTAATGGTTTCATCAGACAGTCTGTTTCAATTCTATTTACTAATTGCCCTGTTGTTTTAAATATTCTCTCGCTTTCAACTGATGTTGGCCTTATTGTCAGAAGAGCATTCAATAAAATGGTGACATTTTCCGTTGCTTTTCCACTTGTTTCGTAAAATTGTAAATCCTTTTTTGACGAGTAATTAAGTAGTCTATTACTTGATGCAACATTGCATTTGTTATGGCATCGGTTAAAATATCCTCAAATGGTCTTTCGGTACTAATGTCACAAATAGGAATTTCGTTCGATTCCAGAACTTCGTCGATTACGTTTTCTTTAAAAAGTCGAGTATAATTTTGTTCAGCGTACGCGATCACATTTTGTTTTGAAGCAGTTTGAAATAAGTTATTAGCATTCTTATCGAATACTGTTGGATCTTTAAGATACTCCACTAAAGTAAAAAGTCGCTTGCCCCTTCTTTCTTCAATTCGCTTCTTTAAAGCTTTTAAAATTTGATCTGCGAAAGGTGTTTTAATTTCCCGGGAATCCCGGACGAATTTCCCGGGAAACCGGGAATTAAAAATGACCGGGAATCCCGGGAATTCCCGCCCGGGAAATCCCGGGAGAGAAACTCTACTGGCAACGCTATATTTTAAATCATCAGTAATAATATAATCACTTTACGATTAATCGGTTAGTCATATGAAAATAAATACCATGCATTTATAAATGTTGTAAACTCACAATTAAAGGTATTTTATGAAATGTAAGTGTTGGGGCCAAACGTAACATGAAGGTTAGATCTCGCGATTATCATGTGGAAGACCTGGTATCGATTTATGTTTCAGGCATATAAAAAAAAAACCGAGTACTTTCATAATATTTTTCTTTGTTGTGATTTTAAACACATAACCAGTTTGTTTTGAGTGTTTAGGTGTAACATTTATTTAAGTTTGTGAAAAATCTCGCAGAACATGGAAGATAAATCCGAATTGATCAAATAATTGGCCAGAACCTGATAAGGTATGTATGATGTTTTGTTTGTAACATTTGTTAAAATATTTATACATGTATCCTAAAGGATCTTCTTAAAGTGCTGGTAAAAGACCGGGTTAAGGAAATTCAGGATAAGAACACAGACACCAACCAACGGAAAAAGAAAGCGTGGGCAGAGCTTGAAGTAAGTTAAAAAAATGTAGTTTTTCCCTTTTTGCAATTTCTGTTTTAGGTTTAAAAATATGTGCCAAGGTCGGCATAGAATCGTTTCCCATCTAAAGTGTCAATGGACAGTAATAAAAAAGCAGGCGAAGAAAGATGTTTCAGACTTCCGCAGGGAGGCGAGGAAAGCTGGTGGTGGGCCGCCACCACAAGAATTACAATCATCTGCTAACGACATCGCGGTTTGGCTACCAAATGAAATTGTAGTCGATACAAATGAATTCGACTAGGATTATGCGGTAAGTTTACGGGTACCATTTCATAACTCTTAACTCTTATAACTCAAACTGCAAAAGGGAGATAGATTTCAAATATTTTTAAACTTCGGCTTCGTGATGGGAAATAAGGCAAAATTTGGAAAATTGGACATCATAATTAATATGGTATTGGAATTTGACGTTGTTGCCTTTTTGAACAATTAAAGTTCTTGTTGGAATAATAAAAGTAATCTGTTAAAAAAATAGTACTCTGAAACAAAAAAAACTTCTTCTTGGTACAATGAAAGAACGTTTTTTATTGGAATAAAAATCCTTTTTTTTGAATAATTAATGTTTCAATTAAAGTACTCAATGCAAGAAATACTAGTTGGTACTTAAGTAGTCCCAAATAGTATTTTATTGCACAAAAACATACTTTTGTTTACATAAAAAGTATTTTTTTTTCAGTTCTAGCAAATGTACACAGTTCAAATCATTGCCTTTGGAACCAGTAGGTTTTATGTTGACCTTTTTCAAGTTCTTAAAAAGTAAATTTTATGAAGTGCCAGGAACCTTACGCGCCAATTTTTATTTAAATTAGCTCTTTGCTCAGCTATGATCCAATTATTCTTCTCTGTAAATAAAGCATTGCCCAATGTACAAAAATTCGGTGCACTATAATAGAATTTTGGAAGTAGAAAGTCTTCGATTTAATTTTCGCTGTAGCAAATACACATCTCCCAACTCTCCAAAACGTCGATGCCTACTTTACCTTCTACTTGACTGACCCAATGAATTAAAGTTGTTTTTTATTAAGCCTTAAGAAGTTATAACACTTTTATTAGAAGACTAAGAAAATTCGATTTTATGAAATTCTTTATTTAGAAGATACGAGAATTAAATAAAGCGGATGAGTCGCAATGAATTGCATGAAATTCAAATGGAGAATGAATGGACAAAGGGGAGAAACTTAGATTTAGAGCATGATTTCATTACAGCCAAATGTTTTTGAAATATAAAGCTATATCTGTTCCGGAGATTCGCTGGGTCACGTCTAAGAATCGATGTATACCGACTTGAAGTTAGTAAGTATCATATAGAGAGGCTGACGTGCAGAATATGTTAAAAAATATACCATTCTTATCGTCTTGTTCCGCACACATCGGAATGGTATGTCAAAGTTGCCGCCGGGGACCATGGCACCAAAAAGTGGTCGCTTGGGTTTTATGATGATGCCAAATGCGTGGGTACTCAAATGAAACATATTTCCAAAGGTGTATTTTTTTTATATAATACTCACTAACCAGATCGATATCTCTAGATTCCTGGACGTGATATAACTCTCCCTATAGGTATACCATGACCATAACGTTTCCTTTTAAAATTTCTTAAGACCCTTACAATTCCTTCACACACACACACTCACCACATTACCCTTGTTTACTACTATTACACAAGGGAACAAAATTGAACTTTTTGAGTGTTGTTTGGAATTCGATAGCTGTTTTTTACTAATTTGGGGTCGCTGATTTCAAATCTAATCTCCATTTTTCTCCATCAGCTCGAATTTTTAAGTTACAGGTACTAATCGTATTTTCGACTTTTTTCCAAAAAATTATTGTTCAAAAAATCATAATTTTTTTTTCATAAGCCGGATTTTAAAATTTTATTTTTTTATTAAAGATATCGTTGTTACCTTTGAAAAAAATCAAATTTTTTAATATTACAAAAAAAAATGACTGAGTAACGGCTGTTTTATTCAAAAACAAAAAAAAATTACATAAAAAATAACACATTTTAATTTTCTTCACGCTGAAAGTTAATCGGTTGGGGGCAAATTGTTATTTTTATTAGCTTTATTGAATATCATATTAAGATAGCTTTTGTAAAACATGTATGTACATAATAATCGATTGAAAATTGAATGAGTTATGCTAAATTCGGTGATAACAGATTTTTCACAATTTTTTGAAAAAAAATTAAAATTTTGTATTTTTAAAAATCATGATAAATTTGCAAATTTATTTATAGTTTAATTTTTAGTTTTGCCTCCTATCACAATATTAATTAACAGACCAAATTTATTTAATCGGCAGGTTTCAATTCGGAAGTTAAGGAAGAAATATTAATTTTCCAAAAATAGGTAATTTTGTATGGGAGGTACCAGAAGGGGTGATCCGATATAGTGCAAATTCATTCCTGATTTATATTTTCATAACCGTAAAACTTCCGCATAGTTTGACTGAATTCAGTGTACTTACAAAAAAGATATGTATGTAAGACTATTGGGGTGAGTTCGGTCATTTGTGTGGGAGGTACCAGAAGGGGTATGGCAACGCTTTCGGTTTTTCTAGGGTTTGTCTACTTTTGCAAGATAAATAAATTGACCAAATTTCAATATCCTCCGGTAGTCTGTTTGACAGCTATCGAAGATATATTAATTATCCAAAAATAGGTAATTTTGTATGGGAGGTACCAGAAGGGGTGGGGCTATTCCGCCCATTTACAATTCCGTAAGTTCGTTTCAAAAAATATTAATACTGATAAATTTTCATAACGATCCGTTAAGATTTGCTCGAGTTACACTTTCACAAACATATTAATAAATGTTATTTTTGTATGGAAATCGTGATTTTTGTAAATTTAGTTATCTCAGTAAATTGTTGACAAAATCAAAAGTTGTGGAGATATTTTAATGAAATAAAGCTCATTTGATTCACACTATATTAAACTAAATGTTTTAAGACAAACACTGTGATTTTTGTTGCAATAATTTTTTTAATGAATTTTTAAAAAACAAAAATTTTTTTTTTTTTTGTAAATTTTTTGTTTTATTTTTTAAAACTACAACGATATCTCTGAAACTACTAAGCCAAATTAAAAACAATGTAGGCACGGATTAAAGATAATTTTGTTGACGAGTTTAAGTTTTTTTTTTTTAATTGAATATGGTGAACCGTTTTCAAGTTATTTAAATATTTGTAGTGGAAGTGCCTTAGTTATGGACATAACGGTATATCGCGAAAAGTCGAGCTGATACAAAAAAACCAAGTGCAGATTTGGATTCAGCGTCCCAAATTACCTTTAAAACAATATTCAGTTCTTGAACAACAAATACCTTGTTCCCTTGTGTTATAGTAGCCCAATAACAAATTGTTAATAGTGGCCTTCATTATAGTGGCCCAAACAATTGTTTGCAACGGATTGCGAGACCCCTTATTGCAAATTCCTGAATTTGGGTCTGTAATGAATGTCATTCTATTCCAATTTGTTGCGGTTGGGTCTGTTCATGGCACTCGTTGAAAAAAAGGTGAACAGATAAGACGACAACGACACTCGCTCCCGCCATACAAAAATAAAAGTGTTAGTTTTTTCGGGTTTTTCTTGTGGGTGTTTTATATAGACAACATTGGACCACTGTTGGCTCCGGCACAAGCGTCAGTTAGTTCAACAGCAACTCCCAACGTAATGAAATTATAAAAATAATACAATTTTCGTCAAAAGGAAAATTTTTCTAGAATAATATAACAAGATTTTTTTTAAACCGTAAGAAATTATTTTACATATTTACTATTGTTATATAAAATTGGCTTTAATATGGTTCTTATCTAAACTTTTTTATCTCTTTCGTTTTATTGTAGGACCAACAAAAGAGAAGAACTGATGGCTCTTTAGGTCGTTTGAAAAAAAAATGAAATTTTCTGCCTACCTAATGGAATAATTTATGTTAGGACAAACAAACATATCTTAGGACAAACACACAAAGATTACAACTTAACGTAACTTATATCTAATTTATATATTTTTTTTAAATTTCATATTTTTTTTGTATTTTTTTTCCAATTTAAAATCAATTTTCGTGAGTTGTTTTTTTTCTACTTTGAATTTAGTTTCCCTTTTTCTATATATTTGGATATTCTGGCTTTGGAATTTTATATTAAAATATGGCGTAGACCGCTTTTTTATGTCCGTGGGTTTCTTTCTTCCCTACTTGGACTTTCAATTTATTGGCAGATTTAAAATTTGCTGGTTACATTCCTTACATCCGGCCGTGAATAAGTTATCCACACCATCTGTGGGGCATACCCACTTGATACTCTTTTCCGGTTTTTCATACCCTCACCCTACGGGTAGGTGTAACATATAGTAGAAGTCACATTATACCCTTTTTAAGTCGTTTGAGCCATGTCCGTCTGTCTGTCTGTCCGGCTGGTGCGCACGATAACTTTCGAAACACGCAACCAAATGTTGTGAAATTTTGCACGAATTAATATTTCCCCAAAAGTAATTACGGTATTGCAAATGGGCTACATGGCACCGTCTCTTCTGGTACCTCCCATACAAATACATCATTCCGCCCATTTTTACCCGTTTTGAGGTAGTTTTTTACCTGAATAAACCCTTTTTTTAATGGTTCATAGTTCAATGTCCAAGACTTGGCAACACTGCGCCAGACATTATACCAATCTACTCTCCTTTTCCCAGCTAAATCTTCCTCCCCAAAATTATCATGACATTATTTAATTTATTTTTGACAATCTATTTTTCATATATCTTTTGCATTTTCGCGCAAAAACACCTAAATGATGTTATTAATTTTCAAACATGAACTCCCGTTACAGCCTGCTATAAATTCATCATGAATGAAAATCGCGGTTTCTATTTGTTGTTTCCCAGTGTGGACATGAAGCCGAGCAAGTTATACTATTGTCATGTTTATTATTCTTCTTTGCATTCTTTATCACACCACCACCTGACATAGACGCACATTACGAATAATAAAATAACAAATGCGTGATTGGGACCCTCATGCAGCCTCTTGCGAACGTTTTCGCCACCTAACACCTCCGGCCATATAATAGCAAACGGCTAAAAAAGGAAGACCGCTGCCACCAATGTGCACATCGGCCAGGCGCCACGTTTAGTGTGTTGCGTTGTGTGGTGATTTTGG
Source organism: Muscina levida (assembly GCA_964034835.1). NCBI lineage: Eukaryota > Metazoa > Arthropoda > Insecta > Diptera > Muscidae > Muscina > Muscina levida. Next base: position 63,184,367 of record OZ035880.1, on the reverse strand, counting down.
CCATGAAGGTATAGCCACTGTCCAAAAATGGGATGCCCGCACCACACACCGAGAAAATACAGGTATTTCTGGTTCTGGGGAAATGTTGACCCAAATGCAAGCCGCCGACAAAGTCAGGAGTGTGTCGTTTTTTTATTTTGACACCAGGAAAATACATATTCCCGCCCAAATGCCGGTCCCTGTGCCCCCGCAACAAGGTACCCTACTCTAAATAGGTGCTCTGTAGAAAAGTGGCCATTATAACCAGAAATCCGGTGATCTTCCTCTATTGAAATGTTATGAAGAACAGCGAGTGCAACGATTACTGTTTTCGCATTCGACAGGCTCGTTGTAAGGCCATCCATGAATGGTTAATTCCATACCCCAAAGCACCTTTCTACTACATTTCATGTAGCTATGTGGGAAATGTTGTAATTCTCCTCTTTAACGTTTTGTGGTCTTTGAACGTGAGTAAATAAATATCATGTAAGCTTATAAGCGGAGTCGCCAAGCAAACTTCCTTTGAATTCGCCAGCCTCAAATCTTTGTTTTATATTTGACTCATTAAAATTTAAGCAATCTGGGTACTGCCTGTCCACCTTGCGACAATGTCCACAATTTGTAAATTCGCATCACATATCATCTAAAACATAAAATTTTTAAGAACATAAATACGAAAGAATATGTTGAACACACCTGTACATTAGACCGTCTCACTTTTTATACTTTTTTCGAAATTCCTTCTTGAACATCGATTTTAATAATGTACTCTAAAAACCAAGAATTTTGGTATATAACATTTAAATGTTGATGAACGGGAAGTGGTCTCTCAAATCGTTTTTTCGTTTTTTTAGCCAAAATGCCTTTTCCAAAAAAATCTTGCTTTGGTAATTTGCCTCTAACTCAAGCAGTTCTTAACGGATTTGAACCTAATAACATGCATAAGAAAGCTTATTAAATTTGCAAAATGTTTCTTAAAGCAACATTGCCATTTTATTCTATGGTTTTTTATTCATAGCATCGCAAATTTAGATTTTCAAAACAAACTTAGAATTTTTTTATAATTTTTGCTTACCTTTTCGTTTATAAAAATTGAATTTCATAAATACATTAATATAAAGTAAGAACAGATTGATTTTGGTTTTTTATTTTTTCAAATTTGCTAAAATTTTACTTTTGTTGGAGTTTGGATGCGTTTTGTGAAAATGCTCGATGACTTGAATCAAATCATTCTGCTTACTGTTTTCCATCACAAGTGTTTTGTTGACGGTTTTTAGAAGGCCAATCGCGCGATCGGCAGGGTCGTTAACTACTGTTAAGTTTATTACAAACTGTTAAATTTTTTGGAAATTTTCATTTTCGCGCCTACAGGAAGATGGACTTTGAATAAAGTCATAATTGATTCCAATAATATCAAAACACTTTTTTGTGACACCAGGTCAACGATTTAGAGATAAGCTTCTTTGAAAAAACACTTATAACGAAACAAATTTTGCTGATTCCTTGGACTATTTAAAGCGGATGCCATTTCGTCTAACGTATTTGGTGAATGTCTTGGATCAAAAAAATATAAGCCAATCGCTATTTCACTTAAATACTATAAGTGGCGTGAAATTATTTTCAGAGCAACCTCCGCCACAGAAAAATTTATTTGCTATATTGCTGGATTTGTTGTATCAAAAAATATCGTTTGAAGCGGCATGTGTTGCTAACGTGCACCTTAACCAATGCTCAACGTAAATTTTGACCAGAAAAATATTGAATTCAGTGAGACCAGGCAACTCATCATCTAAACAAAAAAAAAAATAAATACTTTAATTTTATTTTCGAAGCTTGTAAAATAATTTTAATGTACCCGTCAGTTTAATTTAATTTCGAAATGCAAAAATTTTGGGGCTGTAATTCCGCGGGACATAAATATAGCACGGTGCAGTGCTCCAGGAAGGCGAACTTTGATTGGTTTATTTTTGAAAGTTGTTTCACCCAAGAATATTAGGCTCAGCTCCAAAAGCTCTGTATAATCTTTCCTTGGTGACTTTTGAATAGAAAGTTGGTTGTTTTATTCATACTTTTGAGCTATACTTGACTTTCATAATCGATACAAGAGGCTATTCTTGAATTGCTGATGCCAGGCGAAATTTTTAAAAGATCTAGCGAGTTTCATTGCAATTTGAGTTTCAATTTTAGAAATTTTACAACAAAATCTTTATTATAAAATTTTCTACCATACTGCATTTACAGAATATAAAAATTTTGCCCAGTTAAATTTTTATATACGAAAAGGTAAGCAAAAATTAAAAAAAAAATTCTAAGTTTGTTTTGAAAATCTAAATTTGCGAAGCTATGAATAAAAAACCATCGAAAAAAATGGCAATGTTGCTTCAAGAAACATTTTGCAAATTTAATAAGCTTTCTAATGCATGTAATTAGGGTCAAATCCGTTAAGAACTGCTGGAGTTAGAGGCAAATTACCAAAGAAAGATTTTTTGATTTTTTGTGAAAAAGGCATTTTGCCTAAAAAAACGATTTGAGAGACCACTTCCCGTTCATCAATATTAAAGTGTTATATACCAAAATCCTTGGTTTTTAGAGTACATTATTAAAATCGATGTTCAAGAAGGAATTTCGAAAAAAATTAAAAGTGAGACGGTCTACTGTACATTGACGGAATAATATCCTTTACGATTTATATAATATTGAGCAAGGTCTCCACCAGTTTTTTTTAATTCTTATGAATGTTTCATCAATTGTGCTTATAACTCCGGGGAAATTTTTAATTAATTTGAACTCTGTTATTAAGTTTGCTTCTGCATTTAATGATGAAGGCATTCGGATGTACTGTTGCCCTAATCTATGTTGTTCTAATCCATGAAGGTCGCCTAAATCATCTTGATTCTTCAATGGTGTATATATATATTTAATTAAAATGATTGAATGTTAAAATTGCGCTCAACTAAATGTATACTTACCTCCCTCCGTCACCAACAACAACGCAAGGACACCAGCACTTGTAATTCAGGTAAGGTTCCACAGCCTCTACTATCCAACGTTAAATCCGTTTTTAATTTAGAATTTTTCTTACGGTCGATTTCTTGAATCTCTACTTCTTTATGAATTTAATGTCCTGCAGTAGAAAAGGATCCTACCTTTCTTTATAACTTTTGGTACAACGCGTGGTAATGTAACTACTGATTATACCTATCACAAAAATAGTCATTATTGTTGTCACATGTTACATATGTACACATAATTCGACTTACCTATTCTTAGTGCCAAATTAACAGCTTCCATTATTAATTTCTTTCGAAAAACACTTTTCTATATGTACAAATTTCCTTTTTAAATTGGAAACATACATAAATATTTTTCAAATGTCAAGTTATAGTACTCTTAAAGTAGAGTAAATCCAACTAAAAATTCTTGAAATTTAAAGTTGGTTAATAAGCGGTTTTTAAGCTACAAAAGGTTTATGAGTACTGTTTTTCATAAATTTGCCTAAAAATGGTCTATAAACCGATTATAACTTTTTATGAATAAGACCGAAAGAATACAATAGCTAAAGAGCGCTTCATACCCACTTTTTGATTAAGGCCGTAAAAAATCTGTTTTTAACGATTTTCAGTTTTTTTAGTTTAAACTGCTTGTCATGCAAAAGCGATGATCAGAAAAATGCGAATAATATAAGTTCGGGGTTTACTTATAAAATAAGAACAATCAATATAGCAGAAAGCTGTTATGTTCGATAACAGCTTACTACTACTCGATAGTTAAGCTTTTGTCGATTACAAATCACTGTCTCTCGATATATATTGACATTTATTGACATAATAAAAGCAGAATTTATGTAAACATTATGTTTTCTATCTTAATTTGGCGAAAGTTGGCAGAATTAGTAAGTCAAATCGTGAGTTCGAGTGCTAAAATAATCTAAACGATTTCTGTAATGTTTCAGGGAAGCGTATGACGAAAACTCAAGCCCGCACATTTGTGAAAACACTACAGCAGCACTATTAGCTATGGACACCTTACATGCTATGTGCGCTGTCCTAGTCAAATTTTAGCAATTCGGTAAGAATGTTTTTCTTCCTTTCTTTACGCGTCGAACTTTGAACATACACTTAAGCATTTTTACCACAACTGGCATTTTAATTTCGACACACTGATGATTTGGAGGAAGCCGTTGTGCCACGCGACTGAATGTTTTTTCTCCCTTTCAGCAAAAAAGTGGCATTGGAAAACGTTTGAAATTGTTTTACACCAATGTGGCATTCGCTTCTTTCCCAATGTGCCTTATCCACATGTCCAAATTCAAGTCTTCAAATTGCGGAAACGTTGGGTGACATTTATGAATCCAGTGCAAATGAATTTGAGCCTGGTAGAAAGCCGAATTAAATAATTGGGTGCGTGACTTTGGTATGTCAAAAGAAAAGGCTAATTTGTTTGCGTCTCGCATAAAACAGCGAGGACTTTTAGCTGCAGGTGTTAAAACATCAATATAAGAAATGGCCACCAGCAGTTTGGAAAATACTACACGAAAACAGACACAATATATTTTTTGCAGAGATATATTAGGCTTTTTTGAAACCCACGATCCAAAGGAGTGGAGGTTGTACATTGACAGCAACAAAGAAAGCTTAAAGCCGATTTATACATAACGGGAATGAACAACCTTCTATTTCTGTTGCTGATGCAATCAACTCTAAAGAAAATTATAAAACACTGAAGCGGTACACAAATACATCCAGTATGGAAAGAATGAGTTGTGTGAGTCAAAGTTGTGGTTTTTTTGAGCGGACTGCAAGGAGAATATGAAAACTCATGTGTCTTTGGAATTGTTAACAAACTTCAAAATGCTCGATAAGAATGGCCGCTGCAAAAGAAATTAGTAGTTGGAGAAGATAATATTCAACGCAATTTTCTCATAAGAAAAGAAAATATTATTCTTACATCGCTGCATATAAAGTTAGGTTTAAAAACTCTGCAAAAAAAATTAACAAAGATGTGTGGCGTGCGCGTATAAACATAAAACGCATACAGACATACGGCTGTCGAACATTCGCATTCAGTGTGAATGACCTTAGGGGGTGAAAGCACCGAAGTGTCAACAAACCATCGCAATTTTTTTGCAATGTCTGCTGGCAATTCCGCCGACAGATGACAGTCAAATGTCATTGAAAGCAACACTGATTCAGAAAGTTCTAGCGCGAAGAACATTTCCGACATGTTCAACATCCATTTCGAATTGTCACCTAGCGCTGAAAAGTAAGTAAAACGCAATTAACTTGGAGTCACAAAGTGTGGAGCCTATACACGACCAAAATTTGTAGCCCGATCCATCGAGACGCAGACCCAAAGAAATATATCAAGATAGAGAAAAAGTCACGTGGTAAGCCCAATCAGCCAGACGTCGGAATTACCACGTAGGGCCTGTTTGTATCGGCCCTCGAGACACGTGGACACGAAGTCCACCTACATCCAAACAAAACCTTCAAGAAAACATCATCAAAACTTATCAGCACCTGTACTACAATCAAATAAACTTACCATCATCAAAACTCATCAGCACCTGTACTACAATCAAATAAACTTACCATCATCAAAACTCATTAGCACCTGTACTACAATCAAACAAACTTACCATCATCATTATCAGCATCCGTAAAGACCCTCAAAAGTTCATCTGGAGTTGGTATGTAGGTTATGTAAGATATATTTACGAAGAGAAAAGTACCCCAGAATACAAGACCGAATTTGAGAAAGTGGAAAGAAGGAGCCCAAATTACGAGGAAACTTAATACAAAGGCTCTGGGTAAGATCGGGAAAGTGGCATGTTAGGGAAAATGTAGGGACGGACAACTGGCACCTTTTTAAACGAGACTTAGAAATCTAAAGACTCCTAACAAAAACATCGGTATACAATTGTACAAAAAACTGGGAACCAAGTGTGAATATAAATGGTCTCCCAAATCTAACAGCCCGAATCTAACAGCGACATTTGTACAAAAAAAGTCGGGAACCAAGTATTAAAATAAATGGTCTTCCGAATTTAACAGCAATATTTGTACAAAATATTGGGAGCCAAGTATGGAAATAAATGGACTCCCTAAACAAACAATAAGATTTTGAAAGTCGACTCAATAATTAGAAAAGTGAAAAATTACACATGCCTTAAAACTTTCCCGATTGAGCTGAAATAATTACATCTGACAAAATAATAATAATGAAGTTTTTAAATTAACTTTTTACATCCGTCATCATATTATGAATTTTTTTTCTTCTATTATTTCTAATATTTTTTTTTGTTGCAATTTTACTTTTTTTATATTATATTATTCTTCTGATTTCTATTTTTAACTTTATCTATCCATATTACAGCATATTGTAAAAAGTTTTTGTCTATCTCTAGATAAAAAGGGGGAACATCCGATAGAGTAAATTTGTTTTATTAAACCATTTTAGGCTGGGAAATTTTTTTGATTAGTTAATAGAGCGCTCTAGGGCCTTTTATTGAAAATGATCCTTCAAATTTAATCCAAAACTTGATGTAAAAGAAATACAAGCCCTCGGATTTTCTGGTCTTTAAGGAAAATAAAACTATACCTATAAATGGAATCCCATTGTTTGCTACCATAAAGTAGAGAACTTAAATAATAATTTATGCCAGGAGCGTAAGACATTCCTTCGAATAGACAAAAATTTTCAAAAAGTTTTAACGTTACCATTTTTTTTTGGTTTTTTTCTTGATGTAAATTTTCAAAACAAAGAGATCTTAAAACGCAAAACTATCCAAATAAACTTATAAATGCATATAAGTTAGTTAGCCTATTGAGATAAGATTGTACAGTTAGAATTAAGCGAAATAAAATCCATTATAATGAATTTTTAAAAAAGGAAAACTTTGGGTACTTAAATGAATATGGAATAGGAATATACTTTTGGTAGCAACAAAGAAAGCCCCAAACCACAAAAGGTAGAGCATTCTGGTATTTGGGCATCTCAACAAATGCAAAGGGATGCCAAGGAGCAGCCTTTGGGGTTGCTTAAAGGGTGGGCACTGTTCCCGGCAAAACAGCGGCCGCAAAAGAAAATTTACACTGAAGAAACACGGTAAGAATAAGTACATATTAGGTAAGTGTATTAGAGATAAGATGGAAGTAAGTTCACAGCTTGGGCCCTCTTTCAAACATTTTTTTTGTTGCATTAATCATCTTCGGCAATTTTCTCCCGCTGGTATGAATTATTTGGTCAAGTGGGGTCGAGCACCAGATGTGTTGGCAAGAACTCCGCCCCATCCGGCGAGCGATAGCCCGGCTTAACGCCAGCATACCAGCACAGCCTTCAATCTGGTGATACAAATCCGAGGTTGGATGTGTAAGCATAGTGGCCTTGGTACAACATTCACCCTACCCCCTGACAGATGGAGAGGCTTTCGCCCACTTACGCTTGATTTTCCATCAACTTTCGTTTGTCCCTACACTATTCTCGTCCATCGAATCAACAGCTTGAAACTCATTCGAGTTTATTGTACAAATATTTTTGGGGAACCGAAAAAGCTATTTGCTTAAAGCAAATTGTTGGGGATCTAAATCAAAATTACGCAGCTATAGGTATGTTGTATTTATTAAATTTATACATATATACTAGCTGACCCGGCAAACGTTGTTCTGCCATACAACTTCTGACTCGGCGAACTTCGTCTCGCTCAAAGTTAACGCCTTCATATAAGCTCCAAAGTAATATTAAAACACATATAGTTCAAATTTATATGTGAGTTATTTGAATTTAATCGAAATCAGTTAAGAGCGGTCCGATATACAACGTTTTTCGATTTGTTTTCCGCGCTAAAACAAACAATGAAGACAGTTTGCCAACACAATTGAAACATCGACAGGAATTTGGCCATCACAAAACGCCAGTAGATATTTTGAAAATGCAGTAGCCGATGGGTCGTTTTGCAACGTGACTCTCATGTTCGTAGTTAATTAACTCCTTGTCATTCCGCCACAAAGACATTAATTTCATCAGCAGCAGTAGATTTTGGGATGGCGGGAAGCGTTTGATGAAAATCTTCCGACAGAAATATCATAGCCCCACCAAACCGTTTCCAATCACCTCATAAATCCTTCATCTTTCGGTCAACTGCGTCCAAAGCTCGTTGATGCGCTATAGTGCATTCATCCCAAATGATGATTTTGCATTCTCGCAACAATTTCGCTGTCGCTGAACTTCTAGATATTGTGCCCAATGGCTTGTCAACTGTAAGATGATTCATCGGCAGTTTCAAAGCGGAGTGTGCTGTTCGACCGCCTTTCTTATATGTTAAGTTTAAATATCCTAAATCTACTAAATCATGTATTCGAAAACCAAATTGTAGGAAAAATTTATTTTTCTACAATGTGAAAAATTCAAGTATTTGAACACTATAATTGTATTTAATGCAGAAAACTTTGGAATTGTTCGACCATTTCGTGTTTTATTGAAGTAAAAATTGCACAACGTTGATCTAGTTCTATTGCCGAATCACCAACGAAATAGATCTGAAGGAACTTATGATCTTCGTTTGGTGGTGGTAACAAAGCGCCAGCTCGATGATGTATTTGCCCTTTAATCTGAATGTGTGGAAGCAATTTCGAGCAAAATGGGAGGAATTGTTTTTAATAATAACACTGACACAAAATCAAACTTTTTCGGAAACACTCGAACGTTGGGCAAAACCTTACCTCAGTTTACACTTTGCTAAAGATATTCCTAGAATATTTAATTTCATTAAATATTATGTCTTCGTTTCTTTTATTTAAGCAACGAAAAGAAATAAAATGTTTTTGCGACCTATTTTAAAAAAGTGAAAAAAATATTATTTACTGAGATTAGGGTTTTCTCAGCTCCAGTAAAACTATCTGTACTGCATAACTACGTTCGTGCGTTTTTTTTTCACTGTTTCACTGTGTAATGAGACGCCAATAGCTTTTAGCTCGGATTGTTGCCGGGTTGATCAACAGCTTCGCGTCCGAATGACGGCATTTGAAAGCATCCTTCATATTTTTGTGTATTTGCCAGGAAATGTTTTGATTAGATTTTATTTCCATAGAGAAAGGAATATGTTACAATGGCACTGGCGGATGAGTCAAAACGGCAATTTCACATTGCCACCAGCGCAGCATAAGCCGGGAGACAAAGAACCGATATCAACGCAGCGAAGATCTTTGTAGGCGATTGTGGAATCGTATTCAAAAGCAGCTTCTAGTAACATTTTGTCGAATTTGAGGTGGTGATTGTGCAGCGCGAAACTGTGCAATATGGGCACGTCTCCATTCATTTTTTTGACACGTTCCTTTTGCGTTTGATTATTACGGACGTTCTGACTAATTATAGCACGATGCGTACGTCGTCCAAAGTTTGATTGTCTAATAGGAGGCATAGTCTAGTAAATAACTCTCCCTAAAAACGACAACGTCCTATTTGAAAAATCCAAATTTTTCGAGTTTTTCCGAGTTTTCCACCAAGAACTTGTCTATTTTTACATTCGGAAAGTCATGTCGGAATAGTTATCTAAAATTTTTCGCAGTTACATCGTCCAAAACTATCAAATCCTACGACAAAAAGCTAAATTTCGTCGAAAAATTTTCCGGAATTTTCCAACAACATTTTTCTATTTTTTCTTTCGAAAAGTCATTCGCAATTATTGCACACAAAATTCCATACAAAAAAGCAATTTTCGGTTTTTCCAACTTCCCGGCTTTTCCCAAAATGTTCTCTCACATAAACCTTCTCCTGGCAATTGCGAATAACTGCAAAATCGGTCTTGCCGTTCTCAATTGATTAATTACTTTTACACCATTTTTATATATTCAGATTTTATTTATCTCGTTAAATTTACCAACCAACATCAAAATCATCAAATCATGGGAAAAATGTAAAATTTCGTCCATAAAAAATTTAATTTTTTGCGCTTTTCCGGAATTTTCCGAGTTTTTCGCTAATAATTTTCTATTTTTGCATTCGAAAAGCCATTTCGTAACAATTGCACTCAAATTTCCCGGCTGTTCCTAAGGATTTTACCAAAATTTTCTGGCATAAAAAATTCCTGCCAATTACGAACAATAGAAAAAAAATAGAGCAAACTTTCTCTCTTACTATACATTTTTCACACTATTTTTATATTTATATATTTCACAATAATCCGAAATTTTTCAGCAACACAACGAATTTTGCACCTTTACGTCATCTGAAATTATCAAATCAAGCGATACAATGGAAGATTTCGTCGAAAGCATCCAAATCTTTCGATTTTTTTCTGGAATTTTCCGAGTATTTCACCAAGAATTTTTCAATTTTCCATTCGAAAAGTCATAATTGTTCGAAATTGTTTACATTAACATCGCCCAAAACATACGATAAGATGCAAAATTTTGTCGAAAAAAAAGAACTTTTTTTTGGCATTTCCCATAATTTTCCAACTTAAATTTTCTATTTTTCCATTCGAAAACCGACAAAAATTAAATTTGAGATTTACCTCAAACCAGGCGATGAGATGCCAAATTTTGCGAAAAAATTTAAATTTTTCGATTTTTTCGGAATTTTCCGAATTTTCCAACAAATTTTTTTTTATTTTCCATTCGAATAATATTTTGTAACAATTGCACACAAAATTCCATACAAAAAAGCAATTTTCGGTTTTTCCAATTTTTCGGCTTTTCCGGAGGATTTTCCCAAAATTTTCTTTTACATAAACCTTCTCCTGGCAATTACGAACAACTGAAAAAAAGTTTCAGCAAAATCGGTCCAGCCGTTCTCAATTGATGAATTACTATACATTTTTGCCACCATTTTATATATATAGATTATATGTAGATTTTTTAACCTTTTTTATATTTTTAGATAGGAATACACATGTCATGGGAAATCTATTTTCTCGATCCTCATTTGGATTTTTTCTCTTAGGAAATGTTAACGACGAACAGGCGAGCGTTTCCATTAGCAATTAAAGGAAATGAATCCACGCCATCACGTCTATACATCTTAATGATGGGTAGCTACGTTTAGTCACTTATACGACACACCGGCAATGATGTCTACCAAAAACAAAGGAGGAGCTATACATTTTTTTCTTTCTTGATGTAGTTGTCTCAAAAGATCATAAAACTGGAGTTTATAACATATATCACAATTTGAAATGTATTTAAGGCCGAATATGGGTTACTTTTGCATCGCTTTTATTAAGTCCAAGGCGAATATTTTTACAATTGCTGAAGGTTTTAAAAAAATCATGGGATAAGTAAGAAACATTATATGCTTCCGGATTTTCTCTTGTTGATTTGCATCTTCCAATATAATCAGCGGGTACATCAATGTTTTTATGTTTCAATGAACGCTCTATTGCGGAATGTACACTATCAACCTCCATTTGAGTATGTCCGGGCTCAAGAATTTTTTGTTCTATGTTTAATTGATAAGGCATCATTTCTGTTTTGGTAGGTACATCTATCACTAGTAATAATTATCTTCTCTTAATGGTCTTTTCCATGTAGAATTAGATTTTCAATAAAATATACCCAAATGCTTGCAAATGCCTTCGCTGAGAATCCGACCTTTTATTTTTAAGATTATAAAAGACTAAATTATGTACTTGCAGTTTTATACGATAATAATGGCTGCTAGCTTGCGATTTTGGAGCCATTAATACTACTTGAAGTTCAACAGCGTACACATGTGATTCCTTTACGAATTACGATTCCTCGTAATTCATACGAGTCCTCTGAATCAATATTAAATCCATAAGGAACTTATCCAACAAGGCCGCCAACAACTTCGATTCCATAAGAAGCGTCATTACTACCTCCGCTGATTAATTACGAATCGTTCATATCTATATATATAAAAATGGTGGCAAAAATGTATAGTAATTCATTAGTTGAGAACGGCTGGGCCGATTTTGCTCAAACTTTTTTTCAGTTGTTCGTTATTGCCAGGAGCAGGTTTATGTGAAAGAAAATTTTAGGAAAATCTTCCTGAAAAGTCGGAAAATTGGAAAAATCGAAAATTGCCTTTTTGTATGGAATTTTGTGCGCAATTGTTACAGAATGGCTTTCCGAATAGAAAAATGGAAAATTTTTGTTGAAAAATGCGGGAAATTCCGGAAAAATTCAAAAAGTTTGAATTTGTTGTTCGACGAAATTTTGCATATTATCGAATGATTTGATAATTTTGGACGATGTAACAGTGAAAAATTTTGGATAATTATTCCGTAATGACTTTCCGAATGGAAACATAGGAAAATTCTCGGTGGAAAACTCGGAAAATTCCGGAAAAACTCGAAAAATTTTGATTTTTTCAGAAACATTTTGCATAGCAAATTGAGTTTTTGTATAACTTTTTGTGTGCAATTGTTTCGTAGTCGCTTTCTGGTTGAAAAAATAGACAATTTTGGTTGAAAAATTATGAAAAACTTCCAAAAATTTGAATTTTTTTAGACGAAATTTTACATTTTATTTTGTTTTGATAATTTTGAATGATGTAAATGTGAAAATTTTGGTAATCATTCCGAAATGACTTTTCGAATGGAAAAATAAAAAAATTCTTAGTGGAAAACTCGGAAAATTCTGGAAAAAAATCGAAAATTTTGGATTTTTTCAACGAAATTTTTTATTGTATCGCTTGGTTTGATGATTTTAGACGACGTAAAGGTGAAAAATTCGTTGTGATGCTTGGAAAAATTCGGTTTATGTGAAATCTATATGTTTAAAAACGGTGTAAACTGTGTGTAGTAATTCATCAAGAGGGAACGGCTGGCCCATTTTGCTCAATTTTTATTCAATTGTTCGTAATTGGTATGAGGGTTTAATGCAAGATAATTTTGGGAAAATCCTTCGGAAAAGTCGGGAAATTGAAAAAACGAAAATTGTTTTTTTGTTTGAAATTTTTTGTGCAGTTGTTACGGAATGGCTTTTCGAATTTAAAAATAGAAAATTCTTAGGGAAAAAACTCGGAAAATTTCGGAAAAGTGTAAAAAATTTGTTTTTTTTTTTTATTGACAAAATTTAGCAATTTTCGCATGATTTGATGGTTTTGAACGATGTTTAGGTGAACAATTTCGGTTAAATGTTGGTTGGTAACGAGATAAATAATATTTAAATAAAAAATCCGTCGAACCCGAAAGGATGTGTGGCAATCTGCTGCCGACATTGCGAATGCTAGCGCCATATCGTTCGATGCAAAATGCATTCGATCGCGACTTTTAACGGGAGCAAGACTATAATCTAGAAGAGCAGACTGGAAGAGTTCGAACAAATGTGCCGCTGTTAAATACCGAGTACAAGAACGTGTACGATTCACGATGAAACTGGAGGCATTTACTTTCTCGATGCTCCGAGTGGGACAGCCAAGACATTTTTTGTTGATTCCGGCAACAATTTGGTCAAGATCTCAAATAACGTTAGCCGCTGCATCGTTTGGCATAGCTGCCACATTATTGGAAGGCATTCGAACTGCAAATTCCGCTTTAAATCTTTCGATGAATCTTACCACGGTTGCAAATCCAAAGTACACAATGACCACAAATTTCGCAACGGCGAAGTAGATGCCAAATCAACATTTCGGATGAATGCGTGATAACGAATAAACGAGCTTTGAAAGTAGTTTCTCCGAACGATAAAGGATTTACTAGAGGATTTAAAAGGACTTGGTGGGGCTATGATTTTGCTCAAAATCTCTAATGATGCTGATTTACTTAAACCATGATTGAAAACGTCGTCAATGTCAACCTCCCATCTTCTGCTGAATTCTCGAAACAACTGCTAACGCTTGGCAATGACCAAATTCGGGTTGATGTTTCGACTGAATTGATATCGTTCCCTGCAAATTTTTGCCAGTTCACATCGTTAGAAAAGTAACTCATGACATTGCACAAAATTATTAAAATCTCGATTTGATTTATTTACGGGCAGTATATTTCTAGCAGAGAAAAATAAAGATATCAATAACTATAATTTTAAATTAGAAAGTTAAATCGCTTGAGAACTGCATTCGTACAAATCTGTTTACAGCTTTATATGCCGCATAATTTACAGATAAAGGTGGGATCGATCATAATCATATTGCGGAATCTGAATCAACCGAAATTGTGCAACGGCACGCGGTTGTCCGTCAAGAATCTGATAAAAAATGTGATTTCAGACGATCATAAAGAACAAATTCAAAGAAGAGGAAGTCCTTATCTCACGAATAAGATAATTCCAACTGATTATCCATTCCAATTCCCCGACGACAATCAGTAAATCGCATGGCCAATCGTTGGAAGTATGTGAGATTAATCTTGAATTTCCCTGTTTTACGTGCGGTCAGCTGAACGTTTCCTTTTTGAGCTTTGGAGAACCGCCTTCGTTGTTTGTTTTTCCGGCGGAAAACTAATCGAAAAACTTTGTTTATCAAACATTCTCTACTGAGTTTATCTGAAGACATAAAATTGGGGCGAGACGAAGTTCGCCGGGTCCGCTAGTTATATATAAAAGACAGCATCTTGTAATAAAATATGAAGTTTTTAAAATTATGAAAATAGCGACCTTACCTCCTGTAAACGTTGGAAATTTCACTTTTTATAGAAAACATGATCACTAATGTATGTTGGTAGTATAATTTTTCTAGTTTGAAAAAATATTAAACTGACAAATGCTCAAAAGTAAGCATCATGCATTTGCATTGAAATGCTATGACTACTACGCTTTGTTTGTATATGTTGTAGGGACTTAGAACATTTTATATTCAGTTATGAAAGGTGACAACGCATATATTTTTGGTGTATGTTTTTCAAGCCAGATGCATTTTCAATTTATCTTGGGTTTTACATTAAAAAATACATTTAGGCAAAAAGTGGACTTACAACCTTTAGGTCGCGATTAGCGTGTTCAAAACCGAAAACCGTCTAACCGTTTTTTTTCTCCGAAACCGTCCCAGTAGGAAGAGTCTGCAAGACATCCTCAAGGATAGGTGCATGACCATAGTAAATCGTTGATGACATTTAGGGGACCGTCCATACAAATCGTCGACGAAATTTTCATACAAGCGTCCGCTTTGTCAGGCACGACCTGATGAGCAACAATGTCGGCCATATTAATATCACTTTGTATATACATTGGTGCCATTTGAAAAGATGGACTTCTAGCTGTTTTTTAGCTTTTTATTAGTATGAAGAATTGTTAATACTTTTGGAAAACTACTGACCAAGAGAGAAGTGAAGAATATAAACTTATACTTATACGGCATTCACATTCATTCAAGATTTCAAACTATAAACTAAAAACTTTTTACCTCAGATTCCGTACCTTTTGATTTTGTTGAATATGTTTTATGCACGACAACATTAGTATTTTGTCGGTCAGCTTGTCGTGAACCGAGTGTTTTGACGACAAGTACATACATTTTTCACATTTTGTCTTGAGGACAGCGTTGACGACAAAGTCGTGTATGACAAAACTTCCTACTGGGGTATGCCGGTTTCTTTAAAAATGTCAATTTCGAATACACGGTTTAAAAGGTTCTTTTTATGAAACCGGTTTTTAAAAATTACCTTTTATACAGAACATTGTCATTGTTTGTTCTAGGCATATCAGCATAGAAGGTTGTTTATGCTTATATAATATTCTTTTAAAAAATCTCAAAGGATGCTTTCATTGAAATTTCCTTATGCAATACGAAAGTTTGTTTGGAAATTGCTGCTATATGACTCATTTTATATTCATATAAAAAACTTTCACTTGTCGTTCTTTTCTAAACTAAGAATCCAATCGCAAAAAAGATTTGATCACCGTACAATTGAATAAAGCCACTATGGATGGCTGGGAAGCCGTCAATATTCATATGGACAACATTAAGTGCAATTATCTCCTAAACTCATCTCAAGAAGGTGCTTATTCATGATGACCATATAATAGGTGGGAAATCACCAAGATATATTAGGAACAGCATTTTAATCTGATGGGGATCTCACCCTGAAATTGGTGAGACACTATTGATATTCATATGAATAACTTGAAGTGCCTTTACCTCCTACACTAAGCGTCCAATTGCAAAATAGAATTAAATTTGGGATGAAATCGGTACCTTATTTCTAAACCATACTAAATGTAAAACATAAGTTTTGCAGGAATCTTACGTATTACACTTTAAAGTTCAAATTTTCAAATTACTTCAGTTTGGATGGACTGATAATTTTGTTTTTTTTTTAATTATATAAATTGAAGCAAACTGACATAGAATACTTTAAAATTAAGGTATCGGTAATCATATGTTTTTAAATTTAATTTTATTTTACAATTTCTGAAAAACCGAACGAAACCGGTTAACCCGGTTTTTTACTAAATTAGGAATTCGAAACCGGATTGTTGGAAAAACGTATTTTTCGAATAAATCGGAAACCGGTTTTCTGAAAAATTCAAGTATTTGAACACCATTGTCGCGATAAAACTTTAATTTTTTTTATAAATTTTTACGGTTGCAGTTGTTTTTTTTTGAAAAGTTTCAACTAATTGTAAAAAATACAAAATTGGGGCTTATTTTGCTTTATATATTTTTCCTACGACAATGTATAAATTTGTTTATCCTAATTTTTATACAAAATCTGACGTTTGTTCAAATTAATTAAATAGGTAGCATCGAAACGAAGTTACTTTTTTGAAAACTTTCAAGTAAGAACTGTGATTATATATATAAAGATATTTTTCGTAAATTTATTTATAACTGCGAAACTTGATTATGCGGAGAAATTATATGTATATGAATAGATTTTTGAAAATTTGTTTGAGCAAATTTGAACTAGGCGTTCTTGAGTTATGTCAAATCAAAGCCCCCACTAAATGTCACAATTCTAAAAGTGAGCATCTATAAAAATCGAGAATCGGTTTTTGTAAAAACCACCCTAGTACACACAGTTGTCTTAAAGAGTCAATTGGTGTAATTGAAATGTAGCTAAAATCGGCTTTCGGGATGTCATTTTTACATTAGTGTGTGTATTAAGTTTGGGAGAGAGAACGAGGTTACGATTTCGATACGGCTTACTCCTAATTTTTTTTGTAAAACAAATTTTTGTAAAACTAATTGTAAAACAAATTAAAAATATTCCAAATCATATTAAAAAAGGTTTTATTTAAAAATTACGACTTTTTTCGCACTGTTTTGCATTCTGTAAAAAAGAAAAAAGCTAACTTTAATTATTATCACGTAACGTCACCCTCTTTCGTTGCTAATATTTTAGGACCGTTTCATCCAAAGAGTTGCAGTTTAATTTAAACAAAAATATATAAGTTTATATATATAAAATAAATAAATATAAAATATATCTTTTTTCAAAATGAGCCATGGTGTGCTGTGGCACCATTAGGGCTGGTGACTGTTAATGAGCTGTAGATTTCTACATAATAATAATAATAGAAAATTTATGTTTTGTTTTCGCATTTACTATCATCACTAAATATGAATATGGTCACCCTGATGTATCACAAAGCTTTCGTAAAAGCTTTTTATAACATTCTGTTAATTTAGCCGTAAACCATTTCTATAACAAATTCTGTTATAATGGTGTAAGTGCAAATGAAATGTTAACTTTTGCATTTTAAATTATTTGTGAGCTTTCTGTATAAGTCGCCTATAAAGTTATGTCAAGTTATGTATCTAAAAAATATGTAAAAGAATTATAAATATAATATAATATTAATGAAATTCTAATCTGATAGGATCTTCCGGATTATGTGGTACCTTCGGGAGGATTTGTTGTTTTTTTTCCAAATATAAGATGTCCAAGTGTTGCTTTTAAAATGACAGACGTTCCAGACCTCTTGTTCGGCTGTCACTCACAGTGCGCTTTGAGAAGTTTTAGCTTAACAGACGCAATATTTTGATTTATTCGTTTTGTTTCTTTTTTTTTTGTTATTTTATTAGAATGATTTCCATTTGTTGATCTTAGCGATCGTTAACATTAACGGTCAGGGTTAAATACGGTTCTTGTGACGGGCAGCAGTGTGAGTTTATTTTAAAAACTTTTATTTCTATTTGCGTGCGTATATGTTTATAGCATATGTTTTCTGTTGGTCTTATCAACATTCAGCATCTTTATCTAAATGGAGTGTTTCATTAATGTAGAGTAGATTGCGTTCATCGTAGCAGTTGCTTACGATCATCTGAATGCAAACCAAGAAGCGTAAAATTTAGTCATAGTCATAGTCAAATATTGATCTGTACTGACGACACTTCGAATAGTCGGGCAATCTAGATATCATAGGTGTACATTTACGGAATATGAGAATCACCTCTTCTCTCATACATGAAGTGCATTAAACAAGGCGATAGCCTATCGTGTGATAGGCTTTTATGCAGTAAACACAAGTGATCCTTGCCAATTACACTTCAAGTCTACTTACAGAGCTCCGTATTCTTGGTACTACTGAGGACGGAGTACCTCTACATGGTGACACCTGAAAACGTGCTTTTAACACCCGTAAGAGAACGGCTAACTGTGAGAGACGATAGCTAAAACCCAGGCACTTCGGCTCAGAGTAAACTATTGTAATGAAAAGAAGTAAGAAAATAATAAAACGGACCCCCCAAAATGTTAAAGACCACCGCAAGGAATAAAGGACCATGATTTGAGGATATGCACCTGGAATGTTAGAACACTGTATAGACAAGGTGCCTCCATCCAACTGGCGGAAGTCCTCGAAGAATACAACGCTGACATAGCCGCTATATAGGTAATCCGGTGGACGGGTTTTCGCGAGCTACATCTACTAAGTGGCCATGCGGACCTGCACGAGTTTGGATGTGGATTTGTGGTTGGCAAGAGATTGCGACACATAATCTAACGGTTCAACCCGGTGTGTGAACGAATAGCCACCATAAGAGTCACGACAAAGTTTTTCCACATAACTTTTTTATATGCCAACGCTCCGACAGAAAAGAAAAGCGATGAGGACAAAGACGAGTTTTACGAGAGCCTAGATATATATGACCGTAGCCCAAGCCATAAAAACCATAATATCAAAATTGTACTAGGCGATTTTAGTGCTAAAATTGGCGGGAAGACCGCATTCGGAAAATTCAGACCATCGGAAAATTCTGTCTGCACACCGAAACGTCGAACAATGGAATCAGACTGATCGATTTCTCTATGGCAAGAAATATGGTAGTTAGCAGCACCAGATTTGACCATAAAAATATTCATAAGGCATTGGTTATCTCCAGATACTTTGAAGAGGAATCAGATAGATCACGTGGCAGTCGATGGTAGGCACGCATCGAGTGTTCTGGACCTACGAGTGATCAGGGGTGCGAACATTGACTCCGATCACTACCTTACCGCATTTAAGGTACGCACAAGGCTAAGCATGGCGAAAAAGGTACGTAACCAGGCACAACGAAAGCTGGACGTCGGAAAACTGCGGGCCACAGAGGTAGCGGACGCCTATTTCAACCATCTAGCTCAATTGCTACGGAATGCCCCAACCCCTGATAATATTACCTCGCAGTGGCAATGTATAGTCGACTCCATATAACGGGCTGCTTTTTTTTAAAGCCTTCTCAAGATGATGCCTGATACGACGATGAATGTCGCAATGCCACGAGAGAGACGGATGCTGCATACAGGGCAAAACTGCGGTCAATGGCAACGGGATCTGTTCGTGAACGGCACAGGAAGAAGAGAGGCAACTCGTCTCTTAAGACGGAAGAAGAATGAGGCAGGATGAGTGCAAAGAGTTGCTCCGAATTAGAGGGAAATTTCTACCAGGGAGTTAAGGCGAGAATGCGTGGAACAGCCTTGCCATCCTGCAAGGACAGCGATGGCCAGTTAGTGAAGGACCCGGAAGACGTTCTGAAGATATGGAGAGATCATTTCAGAAATCTACTGGATACGGGAACCACTCCAGAAGACTCCCTGCTGAATTGTTTTAGGCATTTGAGGAGAAGCTGATTAGAAACATGCATCAGCTCATGGGGAACATCTGGCAAGAGGAGAGCATGCCCGGGGATTGGAGTCTCAGTCTGTTATGTCCCATATACAAGAAAGGAGATCGTAGTAAATGACGCCTATTACCAATTGCGTACAAGGTCATATTGTGTGAATGTCTAAAGTCAATTGTAGACCTGGTAAATGTACGAAGGATAAAATATTCACTTTACGACAAATCCTGGAAAAAACTGATAAAATGCAGATTGACACCTACCACCTCTTAATAAGAAATAAGTGATTTGAAGCCATGTCTGAGTTTGGAGTCAGCAAAAATGTGTTTAGCGGTCAACGAGGAAAAAAAAAAGTAATGATTTCGACAAACAAAGAGTCCTCTTTATGGCGACGCACCGTGAACGTCGACAATTATTGTTTTGGGATAGTATATGAAAATTAAATAGTGCTCGCCAATAGTTGTTTTTACGGACTTTGACAGCACTTTAGTACACCACCTTATCTCGAACTACTAAGAAACAGCTATACCAGATGTTAATTTTATCCGTTCTGTTATATGCTGCCGAATCGTGAGTACTTACGACAACGGACATACTAAACCTAGGAGTATTCGAGAGAGTAGTACTCCGAAGAATAAATTGACCTGACCCTCTAATTTATGAACCACGTTCGTAAGTTGTAATGCACCGCTTAAGTAAGTAAGTAAGTTTTGTGAAAAATAATAATTCGCCAACTAAGAGATGTAATGCGCCAAGCTGTCGACTTATGACAACACAACTTTCCCACTTAATAAGACTTTACCAAATGCGAGGGTGTGAACTTAGCGCAATGAGTTTTATTAGCCGTGACATGTGTGTGGATAATTTTTTTTTTGTGTTTCTTAGAGTTTTTTACCCCCATAATTGTCTGTTTTATTTAATTTTATTAAATGAATGAATTTGAAATCGAAAATGAAATTGAAATTTGTACAAATGGATTTTTATACATTTAATTTCATCGTTGCGGTTTTAGTTTTTAACTCGTTCCAATGGTTCGTGGTGACGGTGATGAAGTGCGTTGGAGCAAGCAGATTGCCCGTCATACTGTCTGTCTATCTGACAGATAAACGGACATACAGACAGACAGGCAGACAAACGATTTATAGATTGCGTTGACTTCACTTTGTTTGGTGCGGGTAATTTTGGTGATGTTTATTTTGGCTATGAGTAATTTATTTCATAAACGACGATCTGACGCGATGTTCACATATAACTTTTGTACTCCCTCTGCCCCCGAACAATTTAGACAAATATGGAGTTTTTTTTAACGATCCAAACATTTGTTTGATGCGATTCTGGCAAAGGCATTCGTTTTATGAAAACATTTGATTTTTTCAATTATGGCATTTAATTGCTAGTGGTGCTCTTTGATGAATTTCATGAAAAATTATTAAGATTTCGGTAATTACTCGAAGTTCAAATGATTGACAGCAATTGTAATGATTGTTGATGTTAGATGGAACACTAGCTTTATCTTTCTGTGTGTGTGTTTTAAAATCTTTATTAACTCTAAGAATAATTGATTGCTGTTTTTTTTTTTAAATTAAGATGTTAACACTGCATTAAGCGACTGCTTGGCATAAAGTGCAGTACGACCTTAGAGTATGGTGAGAAAAGAGTGCAAAGTAAGACTTCAACTTTAGATATAATAGATTTTTGGCTAGGACATGTATCATGAACGTTTTATTTCTTGCCATAGCCTTCTTTTAGATTGGGAATAGGGGATTTTCTACTTTGATTCTTTTTGATGGTTATGTATTTGGAAATAATCAATCTCTCTTTGGCGGTCTTCAGCAGCCTCCGGGCAATGCCATTGAACATCCGTTCAGAGAAGGCGCAATGTTGAGTAACCTAAATGGCATGCTAACACCAATGCGTCTTAGGAAATAGGTAACTTAAGTTACAAAGGCTCTCATAGTTACTTTGGCACGGTGCGGTGGCCTAATAACATAAATCACCCTCCTTAAGTAAAATCAATTATTATGAAAACACAAAGGAAAGTAAAAACAAGGACCCTCAAATGTTGCTGACCCACGCAAACATTATAAGTAAAACGATTTAAGGATATTCACCTAGAATCTTCGAACTCTATACGCCGTATAGTATACGGAGATGGTACCTCTATCCAATTGGCGGATTTCCTCGACAAATACAAGGCTGACATCGCTGCCATACAGGAATGAGATGGACGGGATATGAATGCAAGAACAGTGGCATGAAGTGACAGGAAGACATGAATTTGGATATGGATTCATAGTCGGCAAGAGACTTCGACATCTGATCTCGTAGTTCAAACTTGTAAGTGACCGAAGATCAAGGCTAAATATTTTTTACATTATGCTGATTTGGGAACACGCCCCGACGGAAGACAATGACGGGGACAAGGCTAAATATTTTTTACATTATGCTGATTTGTGAACACGCCCCGACGGAAGACAATGACGGGGACATTAAAGGTGCATTCTATGAACGCATGGAGGAAATATATGACCGGAAGTGAAGATGCTATTGGTTCAGCAGTCAGAATATTCAGTCTACACAACAACACTTCCGATAACGAATTCAGATTGATTAGCTTCGCTTCGGCAAGAAACGTGGTAGTGAGTGAAACCGCATGAAGCATATCCACAAGGCAACCTAGATTAGGTGTTAATATTGCGAATTATATAACCGCATCCCAGAACGGTGGGTTATGAAAAACTACGCTCATATAAGCCCTGAAACGATGAAGAATGCCGCGAAATATCTGAGGAAAAGAATACTGCATACAGGGCAAAACTGCAGCAAATGGCAAAGCGTGCTGTGACGGAGCGTTATAATGAGAAAAGGCGGAAGGAGGAGAAAATTGAGAGCCAGGATATCGAAAACTACAGGAATAGAGGTGAGGCCCGAAAGTTCTACCAAAGGGTTAAAAGCAAAGGTTTTCGAACAGGGATCCCCCAACTGTGGACAGAGACGGAAATCTTGTCACAGACACTCAGAGTGTGCTGCAAATATGGTGGGAACACTTTCAATCTATACTCGTTCCCGAAGACAGCATAAGTGACGAAATCACACCAATCATAGACGACGGAGTAGATTGTCCACCACCGAGCCAAAACGAGATCAGCATGCCAGCAGAAGTTTTTTAAAGCCGGCGGCGAGGAGTGCATGCCCGATGATTGTTATCTGAGTGTCCAAAGTCCCGTGCTTAGAAATGCGATCCAAGTGTATGTACTAGGGATGTAACGAACGTTCGCATTCGTTCGAATTATTCGCATCGTTTTGTACATTCGCTTTCGCCTTCGCATTCGTAGAAATATATATTTCAATATTTGCAATCGCATTCGCAAAAAAAAAAAATCTTAAATACAAGTAATAGTGAGACTGATGACGACATACAAGAGGTCACGTTTTCGTCTCTCATGCAAAAAAATTGTTACCTGAATACAATAAAGAGAAAAAAAATCATATTTCAGAAGATCCTTTATTGTGGTGGAAACGAAACAGCTCGAGATAACAAAAGTTATTATCTTTGGCACGGCAGTTCTTAGCTACGCCTCCGGGAAGTGTCCCCAGCGAACAGTTGTTTAGTGGAGCCGGACTTATCTATGATCCACTAAGAACTAGATTGCATAGCGAAAAACGGCGAAACTTTTTTTTGTTAAATGCAACTTGGCTCTACTAAACTTTGAATGCAGAATACGTCAAAGTTTTCGAAAGTAAATAAAATTATTGTTTAGTTACCTTAAAGACTGAGTTTCTGAGAATTATATATATTTTGTTTTTTCTTTACTTTGAAATAAATATTTTATGTTTAATTACTTAACTGGAATACAGCAGACTGGAAAATGCAGATAGTAGGAATGAAACTAAATTATTCGTTTACGTAAACCATTTTTTGACATTCGCTAAACAATTTTGAATATTCGCTTTCGCATTCGCATTCGCATTCGCTTTCGCAAAAAAAAAATATTCCAATATTCGCTTTCGCATTCGCTAAAGCACATTCGTTACATCCCTAGTATGTACCAACTATCGCGGGATTTGTCTTTACACATAGCTAATAAGGTCCTGTCTAGTGTGTTATGCGAAAGACTAAAGCCCATTCTAGCGAACATGATTGGACCTTAGCAGTATGGCTTTAGACCTGGTAAATCCACGACCGACCAGATATGCACACTACAACAAATAGTGGAGAAGACCCAAGAAATACATATCAGTACCTACCATCTATGTCGATTACAATGCTAGATTCGACAGTCCGATACTGCAGAAATAATTAGATGATATGGCTGAGTTGCGACGTCCACAAAACTGATACGACTTTGCAGAATGACACTGACTGACACGAAGTCTTTAGTGATAAAAGACAATCATCTGACTGAGTCATTTTATAAAGGGTGGTTAAATTGTAAGGGCCGATGTTAAATGTGAACCACACCTAAACGTCAAACATTCTCTGCATTTCATTTGACATTTCTCAATTTCAGACTAACTCAATTTGAACCATGGAAAGATACACAATCGAACAACGCATTAAAATTATTCAGGCTTATTATGAAAATGGGCGTTTAAATCAAAATGCATATCGTGATTTTTTCGGGTAAATTTAATCGTCCAAATGTGAGTACATTCGGAAAAATCGTACAAAAATTTGAGCAAACCTGGTCTGTAGGAAATGTGAAAACACAAGTGCATGCGCGTACAGCTCGTACTTTGTTCTTATTAAATGTATGTGTTTTCTTTTTTTTCAACACTTCAAAATAACTGATTTATATCAGGAATTTGTCAACTGTCTCATATTTTTTTTGGGGTATTGCCAACTGAAAAATAATTTTTTGTCGGTATATTGAGAAAACCAAAATCGTTAACGGACAGTTTATCATTCTAACAAATTTATGTCGAGTTTTAGTAACAGGAAGTTTGTCGATACATTAAGAAAACGGCCATAAGAGTTGTTGTTGTTGTTGTAACAGCTGGTGCTAGCTGGGGTGATAATTGACAACTCTGTTTCGTTCCTTTGTAGATAACAAGGTTTGTGTCAAGGATTGTTTCGTGTTGTTGTTGTGAGTTTTAACCACCAAATTGCACCAAAGATGGCGCCAGCTGGCTGTTATGCGATGTTGATAAATCATTTTCCTCTGGCTAAAAAAACTCGAAAGAATTTGCAAAGTATTTTTTTTTCATCGATGTTGATTTGGCCAGTGTCCCGGCCGGGAATCGAACCCGGCACCTTCGGATTGCTAGTCTACGTCGCTTCCACTGAGCTATCGAAGGCCACTCCCACTAAGAGTGACAGCTTGGTGCGGTTTATGGGCTGGCGGCATCATCATATTGGAAAAAATACGGCCGGTCAGCAGTTATTGTGAATGGTGTTCACTATCGGGAGATGATAACGAACTTTTTATGGCCTGAAGTGGAAGATATGGATCATGTAATTTGACACCGTTGGACTTCTTTCTTTGGGGTTATTTGAAAGAAAAGATGTACGTCGATAAGTCAGCAACAATTCAAGAGCTAAAGGATGAGATAATTCGGCACATTAACTGCATAGAACATCAATTATGCCTCAGCGTCATCAAAAATTTGGACCATCGGATGGATTTGGCCGATATTTCAAACCATACCATAATTGAACCATACCAATATTATCATAATACAAAGAAATGACACTAATTTGTGTTATATTCAAAATCAACATCGGCCGTTAAAATTTAACCACCCTTTACATACAAAGCGAGGCTTTAGACAAGGACCTAGTCTCTCATGCGATCACTTTAACATCGTAATGGAGATGATCATACGGAAGGCTGCAGTAAACAGTACTGGTACCATCTTCAACAAAAGTCACATGTTGCCTGCGTATGCCGATGTCATAGATATCATTGGTTGTGAACTACGAGATGTTTCTGCGGCCTTTTCGATCATTGAGAAGCAGTCGGCAGAAGTTGGTCTAGTGATAAATGAGGACAAAACCAAGTTATTTGTTTCGATGAACAAATAGTTTACTCGTTTAGGACGATGTGTGAACGTTGAGGACTATAACTTTGAAGTGGCAGATGATTTATCTACTTTGGCTCCGCTGTAAACAAAAATAATAATGTCAGCCTGGACATCAAAAGACGAGTATTGATCGCAAACCGCTGATACTATGCACTAAGAAAGCGATTTAGTTACAATGCTCTCACTCGAAGAACAAAGATCCATCTCTTCCAGACTCAGATCCTACCTGCCTTGCTCTAATGCGCAGAATCCGGGGTAATGACACAAGCAGATCAATCTATTCTCGGAGTCTTCATGAATTGTCTACTGCAATTGTTTGACATAAAATTAAAAGCAAATCTTCTAAAAGAATTACTAATTACATACATTATAGTAAATCTAAGCACATAGTTGCGTAGATTTGTTCGGCTACCTTGGCTAATAAATGCAGACGACTTAGTCAGTGCCAGAAATTATATATCGCTCATGTTTGTGATACAGCAGTTCTACGAATATTTATGATTATTTCTAAAAAGAGAACTCTGTATTCAATTTATGAAATATCATGTTTTAAGCCACACAATAATGATCCCCCTGTAATTCGAATATTACAGCTGCAATTCATTATTTGCCACTTAGCCATTCATCAATTTCAAATGTGATTTCATTCAGTTGAGTTTATTTTGTTTTATTTTTTTCTTTACTTTTGGGCGCAGATGTCATGTGATATTCATTTTCGCTTATTTAGCCTCAAGAGGAAACTTTTCATGCATGTTTTCATATATACGGCGTTATTTTCTCATCGCCTGATTTCAATTTCAATTCCGCGAATTTCCGAAATAGTAATTGAAACACACAAAAAAGTTGCAGTTAAATCATTGTGTAATTAAATAAATTATGTTTGTGAATTGTTAATGCAATACATCGATGGGATTTCATGAATCAATTGGGAATAGTCGAGAGCTACATGCGGTAAAATACGATTTTGCGCAATGGTGAAAACAATGTGAGTAAGTATGAAGCGACTTCTGATTTTTATCCGAATTTAGCATTCTAACAGTTAAGAGGAACTCTCTGTTTCAATTTGTATCGGAAGGATCATAAAGGCTACATTTCAAGCTGCTAGATAGGAGTTAAGCTACCTAACTTATATAGTAATTTCTGATATAAAGGTTTGCTTTTTAGACATATGATGGGTTCAGAAGGACCGACCGCGGTACGATGGTTAGAATACACGACTATCTTCCGGGAGAACAGTTTTGTGGGTCTAAAAATAGAAGCGTATTAATTCACAATAATGCGAGAATTCATGGGGAGCGAAGGGAATTTAAGTTTTTTCAAGGTAGTGTACTATATGGGAATTACCGAATATGCGGAGTGAGATACAATTGTGAGATCGGTTCACCCGTTTATGGGTGATTGAGGCACAAACATTCACATTTATAATATTAATAAGGATTTAAAAAAAAGGATTAGCAGTGATAAGGAATACACTTTTTTAATCGCTTTTATTCGTGAGCCAAATCAGAAACATCTTCACAACATACAATACATTGTAGTCGTATTAAACCCACAATTTAAAACTTCGCTCTCACTTGTATACCTCAAAACGTAAATTATGCTGATATTTGCATGATTGGCGGCCACTAAACCACAGTAACTCAAGTACTATCAAGTGCAATTGGAGTCAGACCAGTGGTCATTTGTACGGCGCAAGTGTCGTCCATGCCCCCATCCACCACGACCACCAATGAATGTGCTGAAGGTATTCCACAACCAAAAAACAACAAACAACATCACAATATGAATGCCACAACAACAATATGAATTGAATTTTAAATTGGAGACAAATGTTAAGTGCTACAAAAAACAACAAATTGAAGTGTACTGCATTTGTTGCTGTTCACATTATTATAATTGTTATTGGGCATAAGAACAACAACAACATTTATTATCAAAATATCTTGTGGCAGCAACATGTGTAAGAAGATTTAACGAAATAACTATGTAATAAGTATTCGATAAGTACAAACATACATTCGATATTTATACCATCACCCCTAGGGATGAGGGTATATATCATTTGATACGAAAAAAAGTGTAACACATTAAAGGAGAAGAGTTAGACCCCAAGTATCGTAAGACCGAAAACGTTTCAGGACTTTTTAAGACGATAAAGTTATGTCCGTCTGTCTGGCTGGTCAGCACGATTACTCGAGTAAACCTTAACGGATCGGTATGAAAATTTACCAGTATGAATATGTTTCAAAACAAACAAATGAGATTGTAAATGGCAGAATAGGCCTACCCTTTCTGGTACATCCCATACAAAATTACCTATTTGGATAATTAATATTTCTTTCATAACTGTCAAACAGACGGCCGGAGGATATTTAAATTTGGTCAGTTTATTTATCTTGCAATAGTAGACAAACCCTAAGAAAACCAAAACCTTTGCCCCACCCCTTCTGGTACCTCCCATACAAATGACCGAATTGACCCTTATGGTTTTACATACATATCTTTTTTGTAAGTAAAATGAATTCACTCAAATTTTGCGTATGATGTTCGCTTATGAAAATTGGACTCTGGAATGGATATGGACTATACCGGTTCACACCTTCTGGTACCTCCCATACAAAATGACATTTTTTCGGAAAATTAATATTTCTCCCATAACATCCAAACCGGCACCTAGGGGACAGTCAGATTTGTTTAGTTAATTTATCTTGTAATAGGAGGCATAACCTCAGAAAACCTCACTATTTTACACACCCCTTCAGGTACCTCCCATATAAATAACAGATATAGCCTCTTATACATGCATATAATTTTTGTATGTACAATAAATGCAAACAACTTTTTTCAAGGTAAACGTTTATTGAACGTTGATTTACATGAAAATAAGATACGCTGTGCTTCCCCCAATTGTACCTCCTATATAAATAAATCAAATTTTACACGGAAGCAGGCAAAAAATAATACATAAGTTATTTTATTTTAATTAAAAATCTATTAGTTTCAATAACTCAAGACTTAAACAATATCTTATAAATCCTTTACTATGGATCAATATATTGCCTTCTTGGATAACTTTAATCCAAATAGAGCACGTGCCGTGCGTACAAAAAGTCCACGAGAGTTTTACATGGGTCTCGCCATGATTACCTTACCCATGATGTGCTAAACACACTGGGCGTATTACAATGCGATTGGCAGCGCCCCCTTGGCATAGTCCAAACAAGCATGAAGTATATAATCAACATTTTTGGGAGAAAGCTGCCGCAATTGTCGGCTCTTTGTTCCAGCCTGAAGATACTAAATTTGGTATGACAGTATGAGTATACCCCCTTTCGCCAAAGTGAGGTATATCTTACCATTTGTTATTTACAAAATTACGAATATATTGTGCGACATTTCGCATCGATAGTTAGACGTTAGAGTGTGCCGCAAAGAATTCAAAGTTGGATTTTTGTGTTGAAATCAGAATCGTGATGTGACGATCTGCAAAGCATATGCTTGAACTAACCATATCTATATATATAAAATTCTACTGTATTCTTCTATCGGCTGGACCGATTTGCATAAATTTGTTTGTATGCGTTTGGGTGGCGCCCCGGGTAGTTTAGATTTACAATTCGGTCCAATTGGACAAAGGGGCGTGGCACCGCCCATACAACTTGAAAATCAAAAGGGCTGTATCTCATGAACTATCAGATGAGATGAGATTTGATATATTACACCCTTTTGAAATAAGTAGTTATAACTGTCAAAATTCCACAGTATATTGCAGTTCGCCCAGAGATATGAATAGTAAGGTGGGCCAATTTTTTTATTCACAAAATATCGTAACCAAAATCGGAATCTACGATGAATTGTTAGAAAATTTCACCAAAAAAATTTGTGTCTAAAATCAATTCACAGCTCGCGCTGGGAAGCAGGAAGATTTCAGATAGAGATTTTTTTGTTTTTTAAATGAGCACAAACCGAAAACTTCTGCGTAAAACTGACTTCCTAACAACGGTCAAATTCAAATTATAATTGGTGCTGAACATTTTCGGCTGATATCTACTCCGCATGTACATTTGGGCGTTCCACCAAAGGCGTTTTTTTGCAACTCTTGAAGCGGAGATAAAGGCTTGTGATCTAAAAGAATTTCGAAATTTTTTTTTTGGATTTTTTGAAGATGGGTGGATGGTCGCTGAAATAGATTTTATAAAAAAATGAGGTTATGGAGAAAAATTGTTATATTATTGTTTTCTGGTGCTTTTTATTCATACAAGTAAACAATTCTCTTCTTAAGGATCCGAATTTCCTCCATTTCTCATGTTTGAATATTAACGGGCAAATTCAAACTATAATTGGTGCTGGACATTTTCGGCTGATATCTACTTCGCATGTAAATGTTTGACATAATTGTAGATATATATACAGCTGATGATGTACAATTGTGCATCAGTTCGTCACAAAGGGGTCTGAAGATGAACTCGTCATGGAGTTCGAAACGCGTCATCCTAGTGCGTGACACACTGAATTTGACCATAAATATCAGACAATAAAAAACACTTTTCTGATCGTAAGCCGAATTTGATGTATCATTTGATACACTTAACATAAATTTAATATATAAAACACGATCGACTAAAACGATCGACATTTTAAAAAGGGCCTACTTCAAAAATTTTAAATTCAAATTGTTTGAATTTAAAAATAAAAAAATATTTTTTTGTCTATTTTTTATTTTTTTCAACATTTTTCACAAGTAAGATATAAACTTTTCAAGCTATCGAGGTTTGAAATCTAGGAAAAATAATTTTTCACTTTTCAGACTATAAAAGTTGTCCTTAATATAATATTTTTTCACACCAATAATTTTTTTGTCGTGGGATCTGACCATTAAGAAGAGAATTGTATACAATTTGTATACAAATTTGTTCTCCATAACCTCATTTTTTTGATAAAATCTATTTCTGCGACCCCATACCCTTCTTCAAAAAACCCAAAAAAAAATGTTCGAAATTCTTTTAGATCAAAAGCTTTAATATTCCGGTTCAAGAGTTGGAAAAATTTTTTTGTAAAACACCCTAATGTACATGTTTGACATAATTGTATATATATATACAGATGATGATGTACCATTGTGCATCAGTTTGTCACAAAGGGGTCTGAAGATGAATTCGTCATGGAGTTCGAAACGCGTCATCTTAGTGCGTGACGCACTGAATTTTACCAAAAAATATCAAACAAAGAGTGGGCCCGGCAATGCTTCGCTATTGCATATTAACTTGTAATATATTTCACATTTAGGTCTACAAAGTACTTTGAAAAAGGTACTTAAGCTCGACAATAATATGTTGAGTTTATTTACTTATGTAATTAATTTCAAGTAACTCCTTAATATGGAAGTTAACTTATTTTATTTTATTGTTTTAAATTCTAAATATGATATGACGATAGTAAAAAGTTCACCATCAAAGTCATATCTATAGTTTCGACATGTAACTAGATTAAGTTTGTTTGTATGTAGGGAGAAAAAACACTTCTTTCACAAATCGGAAACAGAAATTCTTCTAAAGATCAAAAATAAATTTTTATATTTATCTGTAGTAGCGGGAACCGTCTGCATACTAACTATGTCTTTGGGCGAAAAAATCACATTTGTTATGCCTTCTCCTCCTATTGACCGCAAATGAAAATTTCGTTTCAAGCTTCATGCCTTTAGCCATAAAAACCTCCTTTGCCATGTCTCCTTCTCATACGGACCATGAATATACCCGAATACTCTCTATATATTGAACTCGTATTACCATTTTTTAAGATAATTCGGTCACCAACGTTTGACTTAACAAAGTGATGACCTCACGCGCTGCGTGGCATATTACGCCGTCGTGTTGGAACCATTTCTCCTTCTAATAATGTGCAATGACATGATAAATAAAAATAAATCAATTGATCGTCCACTTGCTCTAGTTCTTTCACCAGTTGGATTTTATATGAATGTAGACCAAGATCTTTTCCCAGCATATGCAGAGACCGAGTTGCTGAGAACGGCGTCGGTTCGATAAATTCGAGTCTGGCTTCTATTAGCTGCTCAGATGGATGATTATATGCACCCTAAACTTCACAAAGGGCTACATAAGTTTGGCGAACAGAACGTGCATTTTATATTTAGGATTTATTACCGATTCGCTCTCCTGAAAAGTAATTAAAAAACACATATCTGTAAAGCAAATTAAATACAAATCACTGTTTTAGTCTGCGCAGCTACCATGTGTCCTAAATTGCCTGGTGTACGGACCATTATTTGATACAGTTTAAAAATTTAACTATTGAAGTGCGTGGGCAGAGTCTCGATACTTTTTACTTATTATGTGCCAAATAGCCTGTTCATTAGGGCGGATCAATTTTTTCGCGTTAAAAAAAACGTGGTAATCGTATACCAATATCGGAATCTACGATGAATTCTTAGAAAATTTCAGTAAGAAACAATATGTATAAAATCAATTCCTAGTTCGTGCTGAGAAGCATGAAGATTACAGGTAGACATATTTTTAACAATGAGCAACTATTGAAACCTTAAGACCTATGGGCCCCGGCTCTAATTTTTACCTACAATTACGATGCTTGGAGACCAAGACGAAGAGAATGGTATATTTTTGACATTGTTTTTTGTATGCCAACACTCAGAGGCCATAACTTTTTTACCAATACATAGATTTGCTTGTGTAATTTAGTTTGTTAGGAAGTAAGTTTTACGCAGAAGTTTTCGGTTTGTGCTCATTTAAAAAACAAAAAAATCTCTATCTGAAATCTTCCTGCTTCCCAGCGCGAGCTAGGAATTGATTTTAGACACAAATTTTATTGGTGAAATTTTCTAACAATTCATCGTAGATTCCGATTTTGGTTACGATTTTTTCGAATAAAAAAATTGGCCCATCTTACTATTCATATCTCTGGGCGAACTGCAATATACTGTGGAATTTTGACAGTTATAACTACTTATTTTAAAAGGGTGTAGCACAGCCCACTTCCTTCCTTACTTCACAAATTACATCTTCATACCTCTGATAGTTCATGAGATATAGCCTTTTTTACTTTCAAGTTGTATGGGCGGTGCCACGCTCCTTTATCCAATCACAACTAAGTACAGCCAGAGACTAACAACAGATCATCAGTACCACTTGCTAAAATTATCTTATAAATCAGTCTATTCTAAAAGCCGTCAGAGCAATTTTTGAAAGGGGGCGTGGCACCGCCTACTTCCACCCTGCCTGTAATTAATAATACTCCAACAACATACATACCAAATCTCGTCTTCACACCTATGATAGTTCATGAGACATAGCCCTTTCGATTTTAAAGTTGTATGGGCGGTGCCACGCCCCTTTATCCAATCACAACCAAATATAGCCAGGGACTATTAACAGGTCAACAGTACCAATTGGTAAAATATTCGTATGAATCGGTCTACTAGAAAAACCGTTAGAGCGATTTTAGAAAAGAGGGCGTGGTACCGCCCACTTCTACCGTGGCAGTAATTAATTCTGCTCCAACAACATATATACCAAACCTCATCTTTATACCTATGATAGTTCATCTCATACCTCTGATAGTTCATAAGATATAGCCTTTTTTACATTCAAGTTGTATGGGCGGTGCCACGCTCCTTTATCCAATCACAACTAAGTACAGCCAGAGACTAACAACAGATCATCAGTACCACTTGCTAAAATTATCTTATAAATCAGTCTATTCTAAAAGCCGTCAGAGCAATTTTTGAAAAGGCGGCGTTGCACCGCCTGCTTCCGCCCTGCCTGTAATTAATAATGCTCCAACAACATATATACCAAATCTTACATCAAACCTATGATAGTTCATGAGATATAGCCCTTTCGATTTTCAAGTTGTATGGGCGGTGCCACGCCCGTCTATCCAATCACAACCAAATAAAGCCAGGGACTATCAACAGGTCAACAGTACCACTTGGTAAAATTTTGAATCGGTCTATTAGAAAAGCCGTTAGAGCGATTTTGGCTGTAATTAATACTGCTCCAACAACATATATGTGTATCAAATCTCATCTTCATACCTCTGATAGTTCATGAGATATAGGCCTTTTGATTTTCAAGTTGTATGGGCGGTGCCACGACCCTTTGTCCAATTGGACCGAATTGTAAATCTAAACCACCCGGGGCGCCACCCAAACGCATACAAAAAAATTTATACAAATCGGTCCAGCCGTTTAGGAGGAGTTCAGTCACAACACACGTACATTAGAATTTTATATATAAAGACAATAAAAAACAATAAAAGTAAATTGTGATATATAATCAATACGATCGACTAAAACTAACAAACAATACAGTTTGTAATTTTTTATTTAAAAAAATGTTTTATTTCTCCAAGAAAAACTCCCCGTAGAAACAATAATCTAATCCCAGAGTACCTATTTCAATTGTCATAACAAAACATGTAATAAATTTCATTTCACAAGTTATAAAGTCCTCATTTGCCGTTTGTTTACAATACTTTGCTTTTATTTATTATTCCTCCTTAAAATCCAAAGAAAAACTAATTATCTGGCTATGGATAGTTTCCCAATATTTGCCTAGTAGCTGTGTTCTGATGCATTTTGCTCGGCCGTCCCCTCTTTATTGACCTCTTACTTTCGAGAACCAATCCCATTAAATCACTACCATTAGAAACCGCTCCCCTATGTTGAATCTACAATTTCCAGATGTCTCTCATTGCGCCATCAAATGAATGTGATCTTTCATAATTGCATGGGCGACCTTTAACAATAAAACTGTCTGCGTTGTGCGTTTTGAATTTCGCAAGTAGTCATTTGCGATGAAAACTAAACACTAGAAAAACTTTCCTCCAAGGCAGTATATAGATAACATTAAAATGGTCATGTTTTTGTTTTTATATCTTTTCCAGACAGTTGAATTAACTAAGAAAATACGATCGGCTCTCGCTGCAATTCGTCTGGCATCAACAGACAGAAAACGCATCTCGGATACAATGTTTTATTTGCACTATGAGAGATTTTAAACTTGAACTACTTGATCGGCTGGGGAATAATACAAGTGCATAAATAGTAACGGCGAGAATCAATAGAGGCAACCCAGAAAAGAAAGTAGGCATCTTAAATTAACTCAATTCAAATCAAATGGAAAATAATTGCCAATTCAATCATCTCTCATTTAAATAAAATCAATTCAATTGGAAATTAATTGCAGTTCATTTGAATTGGAATTGCAATTTAAATTTCATTAAATTTTTGCTTTCTTTTTTGTGAAAAGAATTAATTCTTTTACAGCTTTGATTATGGAATAGAAGTAATTATGTATAATTTATAAAGTAACTGCAAGATTATTTTAATTGTACAAAAACATTAAGATGTGCATTTTTTTGAAACTACATAAAGCAGCAACCAAACCAATTTTTGCACAATTGTAAATAGTAGATCATTATCAGAAAATCTCTCTGGGCAGCGGATTGTTAAACAAGCACTAATAACGAGCAAATAAAAAATTCTCTATCTATTCTATTGCGAGTGCGTAGCAAAATAAACATTTTGCCAACGGTTTGCAAACTAGAAAGCAAATACAAAACTCTCCCAACAATTTGTAATATTTTAAATTAATATTTATTTTTACAGCCCAACATTGCTTCGCCTCCTATACCCAACGGATGCCATTAGTACCCCCCATTGCATTGTACTGCATCAACTGTCGTGTCGTTGGCGCACAAGATACTAAACATTTATACGCGCCAAGTATCCGGCAGAGCAGTGGTATACATCGATGAAGCAGGAGGGTAAACTATCTCTTGTTTGCAAAACATGACGGTCGATCAGTTCAATGCTACGGATAGATTTTTATTTGGTATATGAGTACACACACCATCCAGCTGTCCATTCATCCGAAGACTAACAGGGCCATTGCTGGTCATAGACATCATAATTGGAATATAAAATAGAACTAAATGAATGGAGGAACAGCTGTAACAAATTTTCAATTATGTTGTGATCTGAAATGTTCTGAAATAGTCTGATTGTAGGAAAGATGCACCATAAAATATTGGAAATGCTTGTATGCCATGGATTTTCAATATGTTAGGTTGTGATGTAGTTGATGACCAATAAAGTTCACCGTTTCGTATCTATATATATAAAAATAGAGGCAAAAATGTGTAGTAATTTATCAATTGAGAACGGCTTGATTTTGCTGAATTTTTTTTCAGTTTTTCGTAATTGCCAGGAGAAGGTATATGTAAAAGAAAATTTTGGGAAAATCCTCCGGAAAAGCCGAAAAATTGGAAAAACCGAAAATTGATTTTTTGTATGGAATTTTGTGTGCAATTGTTACGAATGATTTTTCGAATGGAAAATTCCGGAAAAACTCGAAAAATTTTAATACTATTTCTCGACGAAATTTTGCTTTTTGTCGTACGATTTAAAAGTTTTGAATGATGTTACTTGCGAAAAATTTCGGTAAATATTCCGAAATGACTTTCCGAATGGAAAAATAGATAAATTCTCGGTGGAAGACTCCGAAAATTCCGAAAAAAAACGAAAAATTCGAATTTTTTCGGCAAAATTTCGCAATTCATCGCATGATTTGAGGTAAATCAAAAATTAAATTTTTGTCGGTTTTCGAATGGAAAAATATAAAATTTAGTTGGAAAATTATGGAAAATGCCAAAAAAAAATTTATTTTTTTCGACAAAATTTTGCATCTTATCGAATGTTTTGGTAATTGTGGGCGATGTAACTGTGAAGAATTTCGAACAATTATGACTTTTCGAATGGTAAAATAGAAAAATGTTAGTGGAAAACTCGGAAAATTCCAGAAAAAAAATCGAAAGATTTGGATGCCTTCGACGAAATCTTCCACTGTATCGCTTGATTTGATGATTTCAGACGACGTAAAGGTGCAAAATTCGTTGTGTTGCTGAAAAATTTCGGATTATTGTGAAATCTATATATATAAAAATGGTGGCAAAAATGTATAGTAATTTATCAATTGAGAACGGCTTGACCGATTTTGCTGAAATTTTTTATCAGTTGTTCGTAATTACCAGGAGAAGGTTTATGTGAAAGAAAATTTTAGGAAAAAACTTTCGGAAATGTCGGGAAATCGACAATTACCTTTTTATATGGAATTTTGTGTGCCATTGTTACAGAATGGCTTTTCGAATAGAAAAATAGAAAATTTTTGTTGAAAGATTCAGAAAATTCAGGAAAAATACAAAAAATTAAAATTTTTTTTCCTCTACATTTTGCATTTTGTCGTATGATTTAATAAATTTGAACGATGTAAATGTGATAAATTTCGGATAATTATTCCCAAATTACTTTTCGAATGGAAAAGTAAAAAAATTCTTGGTGGAAAGCTCGGCAAATTCCGGAAAAACTTGAATTTTTTTTACGAAATTTTGCATTGTAGCGCTTGGTTTGATAAAAATCGCAAATTTAATTTTTGTTTAAAATATTGTGTGCAATTGTTTCGTGGTGGCTTTAGGAATAAAAAAATAAAAAATTAAAGAAAAAGAAAAATTCTTGGTGGAAAACTCGAAAAATTTGAATTTTTCGAAGAAATTTTGCATTGTATCGCTTGATTTAATGATTTCAGTCGACGTAAAGTTGGAAAATTCGTTATGATGCTTGAAAAATTTCGGATCATTGTGAACATTTTTGTGTTAAAAGATTAAACACGAAATGATCAAACGATTTCAAAATCTTCTGCATGACCATTACCAGCTATGGGCATCACAACATTGAAAGCCTTGCATGTGTTTGTGCTTCAATGGATACAATGTATTCTGACTACCTCAAAATCATTATCAGAGCAGACAAATGACCCTTTGGATACCATGCAAGACAGTTTAATGCTCCCACTACAAATGAAGTCGCAGTGTTGATTGTTGAGAGATGGCTATTACCTCAATTAAAAGATGGTCAATAGAACGAAAGGTTTGTTTACAAGTCATCAATTCTTTTCCATTCTCTATTTAAGTTTGAATTCGTATTTCAGAAGAAACGAATATAATGGTTAGCTCAATGAATTGTTATGCATATCGTTTGATGATATGGCAATTTGTTGACTATCATCTATTAAGATATCGCCAGTTATTTAAACTAATGTGCCGCCGTTGAATGAAGAGCAAACGAACGTGTGCGATCGGCGATGAAGGTTGTCGACGATGGAACGGGAGGCATTTACTTTATCGATGCTCCCGGTGGGAGAGGAAAGACATTTTTCATTTCTTTGAATCTGGCAACAATTCGGTCAAGATCGCAAATTGAAAGGCGGTCGAACTGCACTTTCCGCTTTGAAGCTGCCGATGAATCTTCTCATGGTTGACAAGCCAACTTGCAGCGAAATTGTTGCGAGAATGCAAAATCATCATTAGGGATGAATGCACGATGTGGCTATGATATTGCTGCCCGGAGATTTTCGTCAAACGCTTCCCGTTATCCCAAAATCTACTACTGCTTATGAAATTAATGCATGCCTGAAATCGTCGTCTTCGTGGCGGATGTGAAGAAGTTGAAATTGACTACGAACTTGAGAGTCATGTTGCAAAACGACCCATCGGCTACTGAATTTTCAAGTCAGCTACTGGGGCTGTTGATGTTTCAAATGGATTGATGACGTTCCCAGCTAATATTTGCGAGTTTACAACATCGAAGGAGGAACTCATCAGCAATGTGTTCCCCGGCATTGCACAAAACTTTAAAAATCTAGATTAGATTAGTGAACGGGCCATACTAGCAGCGAAGAATAAGGACGTCGATAGCTTGACTGTAATTATTTAAAGTCGAATTAATGAAGAACTGCATTCACACAAATCAGTTGACCATCCATCCGAGAGAATTTTTGAACTCCCTAGATGTGCAAGGAACGCCGAAGCATAATTTAAAGGTGGGATCGATCATACGCATGTTGCGGAATCTGAATCATCCGAAATTGTGCAACGGTACGGGGTTGTCCGTCAAGAAACTGATGATCAATGTGATTAAAGAGACGTTCATCAAGGACAAATTAAAAGGTGAGGAAGTCTTTATCCCACGAATTCCTATTATTCTGACCGATCTTCCCTTCCAAAGTCAAGCGAATACAACTCCCCATTCGATTGGCTGTTGCGATGACAATCAATATATCGCAAGGCCAATCGTTGGATATTTGTGGGATCAATTTCGAATTACCCTGCTTTCCACAAGTTCAGCTGTATGTTGCCTGTTCGCGTGTTGGCAAACCGTCTTCATTGTTTGTTTTTACGCCGGAAAACAAATAGAAAAAATTGTTTATCAGATCGCTCTTCACTGATTTCGATTAAATTCAAATAAATCACATTAAAACTTGAACTATCTTTTTACTGTTGCCCTGGAGTTTATATGAAGGCGTTACCTTAGGAGCGAGACGAAGTTTGCCGGGTCCGAAATTGTATGGCAGAACAACGTTTGCCGGGTCAGCTAGTTTTAAATAAATATTAAGTCTTATCAATACTTACAAAGCATCTAGTTTATTAGATAATACCATCTGTGGGACCCGATGGTATTATTCCCGAAGACCTACAAAATGGACAGTAAACAAGATTGTATTTATACTTAAAGGAGGGATTTTAGACCGATTAGCCTGTCGTCCTTCCTACTTAAAACTTTAGAGAGAATATTTGATGTTTATATTAGATCATCTCCTAGACCAGAAGCTCCATCCAAGGCTCAGGGAAAGGGTAGATTCATGGAAACTGCTTGATATTCGATAATCAATCTGTTAGAAAGATTCCACATTAGACTCCTTCCTGAACTTAGAGGAAGCTTCCAACAATGTTGAACGTGAATCTGTAATTGGCTCTATCGAACAATTGGGGACTAATTTAGAGGTCATCTCAATAGTTGGTAAACTCCTAAATTTTAGGCACATAGGATGTAGCTATCAAATATTTCTAAGGTAGCAAATATTTCCTGGAGTACTCTCTCCACTACTCTGGAATCTCAACATCAAAACCCTTCTAAAAGCGATAGAGATATAATGCGCAATTGTCGCCTATGCGGATGAAGATGCACTAATAGTTACGGGCAAGGATCATAAATTACTTTCTGAGTTTTAGGATTTGGTGGGCTGGGAGTAAACCCTAAGTTACAAAATCGCTCTATTTATACTTACACATACACTTTCTGATAATGGCTTGGACTCATATTCGGTAGTATACTAAATCTGAACATTCAGGCAAAGACTAGCAAAGCGGCAACGGCCCTACACTGAAGTAAAAGGGCAATTGGCCTCAATTAAGAATCAGTTCCAAAAACGTATACTGGTTATACGACTTTATTATTAAACCAATCTTATTCTACAGATCGACAGTTGGGTAATCGGCGCTGGATCTCAAATAGAAGTTTTAAGTGTTCTTAAGTTTTATAGATATTGGTCCATACAAGTATACAAATTATAAGTAAGTACATAACTTTACTTACTTACCGAGTACTTATTGTCATTCTCTGGTTGCTGTCCAGAAAACAGGCCCACTTTGAACTACTCCAACTAAAGCACTGTTCACGATCTTAAACTGGTTACCTCCAGACATTAAAGAGAAGAAGGCATGGAAGTACACAGTTCCAAAACACAGCCTATCGTGAACCACTATGTCTTTGACACATCAACGAAGACTATGCTGTGTGTGTTTAACCACATCATCGATAACTGCTGTATTGATGGGATGAAACGCAGCACACAAAGTGTATTAATTTTTCAGTGGTTATAATTCCGCAATAGACTCTTTTCATTTAGTATTGTATTTTGTTGTTGTATTTGAACAAAAACAACGTTCATATCAAAGACCACAAAAGTCATTTTTTAACAATTGTTGTACACATGTTTCACATACTGTGTCGGTGCTACCGCAACAGCAATGCATACTGTGTAGTTATATATGGTGCCCAAAAACCGATGCTAACACGAAGCAGTGTGTGGCAGACATCACTGTGGGCTCTTCATTTATTGAAAATAATACAGTGTGTCAATGATCGTACTGTTATGGGTTGCTGTGACGCAGGAATTTCTATGTATGTAGCAAAAATTACTGATGTTGCAGTTCTCTGGTATGGAAGCATAAGGACCTTTACACCCTATGCCTGACGTAGGGGACAGTTTATTTATTACTTACTTACATACTTAGCTGACACTTCTTTGTAATCCCATTGGATTACATACCGCACATAGTGAGTCACACCAAGTTCTGTAATTTTCTCTCGAATACTGCCAGAACCGATTCATCCGCTTGTGTCATAACCCAGGATTCTGAACCGTAAATCAAGACAGGTACAACAAGTACCTGGTATAGCTGGATTTTTGTTCGTCGAGACGGGGCTCTGTCATTAAATCGCTTGCTTAGTCCGTAGTAGCATTTATTAGCAAGCAGGATTCTTCTCCAGATTTCGAGGCTGACATTTGTTCTGTTAATGGCGGAGCCTAGGTAGATTAAATTATCTACCACCTCGATATTATAGTTGTCAACGTTTACGCAGTTTACCAAACGAGTAGATTCTTTGTTGGATGACCGCATTACATCGTTTTGCCCTCGTTCACCGTAATTTTCCCTGATTCCTTTTGTATACCTGAGAAGGCTGCAGTCACATCTCGCAGTTTTCGGCCGATGATGTCTACGTCATCAGCGTACGCAAGTAGCATGTGGCTATTGTTGAATATCGTGCCACTCGTGTTAACTGCAGCTTTCCTCATTATCTTCTCCATCACTGTGTTGAAGAGGTCGCACGATAGGCTGTCGCCTTGTTTTAGGCCTCGTATGGTGTATAATGGCTCCGTAAGGTCCTTGCCAATCTTCCCTGAAGACTTCGTGTCAGACAGCGTCATTCCGCAAAGGCGTATCAGCTTCGCTGGAATACCTAACTCAGCCATGACTTCGAGAAATTTCTGCCGTATCGGGCTGTCGAATGCAGCTTTATAGTCGACGAAAAGATGGTACGTGTAGATTTGTTCTCTTGGGTCTTTTCCAGGATTTGCCGAAATGTGTATGTCTGGGCAGTTGTTGATTCACCAGGTCTAACGCCACACTGATAAGGCCCGATCAGGTTAGATAACACTGGCTTAAGTCTTTCACATAGCACACTCAACAGAACCTCATATGCTATAGGTGAAAGGCTGATCCCGCTGTAGTTGGAGATGTATTTTTTAAGGACATTCGCCAGCGGATAGTGGCGAAAACTAATTATTTTAAAAAAATTAATTGTTTTAAAAAAAAAATATAACTTCTTTCACCAATTTGGAAAAACATTTTAGTATAGATTTTTGACCACTTTTAATCTCTACTTCAAATTAAAGTAAAATGGTATGTAAAAATAATCTTCTTCCTTCCTACGACAGGTCAAAGTTTTCACCCTTTGCCCTTTATTATGATAAATCAGCATAGAAAGCCACGGTATAGGATGTGTTCAGCAATTTTATGTTAAATACTATGAGGAATATTTTTGTGGATCATTTTAAGCCTACAGCTCCTCAATATATGGGTCTTTTATGCCCCTTTTGCATAAAATGGTAAAAAACCCTTGTAATATAGTTATTACAGATAAAAATGTACTACAAAAATGTTAATATCATTTGATGACATTTTTATTGAGCCATTTACAATAAACTAAACACATAAAACGTGACGGTGTCAACATTTTCGGTTTCCAAGAGCGTACTGACATTGAAATCTAAAAAATCCAGCCGTTCTTGGAAAGACATGACTGACACTTTCAGAAGCCACAGATCCCTGACACCACAACTGCGATACAAAAAAACCATAACCTATAATATTCTCCACTCATTAATCTCATGTGACACTTTCAATGTTACAACGATGAGGAATCGAAGACAAATAGAAACAATGTAATATAAAATGTAAGGCCTTCGTCTACACGACAATGTTTCTATACAAAAAAAAAAAAACACTGCTTGAAAGCACCCGTGTGCAAGTAACGTATATCGAGTATTCCGTTGGATAATGGCGTTTGCATAAATTAACATATCACCGCAATTGACATCGATTGTAAACAAATTACTACTTATAACAAATGTCTAATTATAGAAAATACAAAACGTCAAAGGGAATTAGACATTACCGTGTAATAAATTACAACACTGCCTGTGAGAGCTAAATATGTATTATGCAAAAGCCAATGAGCCAGGGAATGATAAAGTGACTCGATATCACCGTATGCAATCGAACATTTGTTAATTAAATGTGATACTTGATATATAGTCAGATAACGAAGTAGTTATGCATAAGACAGTACATATTGGCTATCTTGGGTAATCATATTGTCAAGAATTCAAATGAGGATACGATTGCTAAACGTTTACAAATGCAAATACATGAATTTAAATATGTTTATGAAAACAATTTTGTTTTATTTGCCAATAAAACGTTCTTTAAATACATTTGTTGTAGTTTAACGAATAAGACTACAACACGTCTGAATAATATGACCGTTTTTCTAATGTACACATTGGTTTATGTATTTATCCCGCATTAATGAAAAAATATTTTCCAACGAATCGTTTACTTAACTATGTAATACCAAACTGGATGTACCAGTAGTTATATATATATTAGTTTAGCGTATAGTGAATTTAAAAATATTCAGTGCCCAAGCAAATATACAAGTACATTCAAAATATTACTCCATACGACTTTGAACTAGCTCACAAGCGTTATAACTTAAAAGAAAAATAAAACATAATATGTATCCCTTTACAACCCATGAATGTGGCATGGTTATAGTGTTCAAATACTTGAATTTTTCAGGAAACCGGTTTGCGGTTTATTCGAAAAATACTTTTTCCCAACAATTCGGGTTTCAAATACCTAATTTGGTAAAAAAAAACGAGTTAACCGGTTTTGTTCGGTTTTTTGGATATTGTAAAATAAAACCTAATATGAAATTAAATATGAATCTTGTCTATATATATAAAAATGAATTTCTGCGCAGTTGTCTCACTAAAACTCCAAAACGGCTGGACCGATTTTCAGATTGATTGATTTTAGAAAGTGGTACTGTTGACCTGTTGGTAATCAGTGGCTATATTTGGTTGTGATTGGATAAAGGGGCGTGGCACCGCCCATTCAACTTGAAAATTAAAAGGGTTATATCTCATGAACTATTGCAGTATGAATTGCAGTAAGGGTGGAAATGGGCTGTTCCACACCCTTTTTAAAACAAACTGTTATAACCGTCAAAAATCCCGGTATATAACTAATCGCCAAGAGATATGAACAGTAAGGTGGGCCAATTTTTTATTCTTAAAATCGTAATCAATTCCTAGCTCGCTTTGGGAAGCATGAAGGTTTCAGATATAGATTTTTTTTTGTTTTTAAATGAGCACAAACCGAAAACTTCAGATATATATTTTTTGAGACCTTCTGCGTAAAACTGACTTCCCAACAAACTAAATCAGGTATTACAGAAGCAAATCTATGTATTGGTTAAAAAGTTATGGCCTCTGAGAGTTGGCATACAGAAATTAAGTTTTTAAAAATAATTTTTCA
This sequence comes from Muscina levida, assembly GCA_964034835.1. Lineage (NCBI taxonomy): Eukaryota > Metazoa > Arthropoda > Insecta > Diptera > Muscidae > Muscina > Muscina levida. The sequence continues at coordinate 63,139,883 of OZ035880.1, read as the reverse complement.
GAATATTGCGCGGGATCCCAATAAAAAAATCAAAAATATACTATTCTTTTCGTCTTGGTCTCCAAACATCTGAATGGTAGGTAAAAATTACAGCCGGGGCCCATAGATCTGAAGTAACTGAATAATTGCTCATTCCTAAAAAAATATCTCTACCTGAAATCTTCATGCTTCTCAGAGCAAACTAGGAATTGATTTTAGACATATACAGTGAAACTTCGATATAACGAATCTAGAGGGGACCGAAAAATACTTCGTTATAGCTATTGATTCGTTATACATATGCATTGTGAAACCTTGGTATAACGAAATTTAAAGAAATATGAAAGAAATTCGTTATAACTATAGTTTTTTTTTGTCCGAATTCTATTTTACACGAAAATACTAGTATAATAATAAAAATTAACTATTTAAGAGGTAAATAAAAAATTAAGTTTTTATTATTTTATTATTTTATTACATTTTAGTAAAATATTGTGTAATTTTTGTTTGTTTTTTCTTGTATAGAAATTGATTTACGCTTTAATACACTCATTTTGACAAAGAACCAAAACAGAACTGACTATGTAATTTGTGGCGTTTTACATATTAACCTGCAAAGACATTTACCTTTCGTTGGTTTTAAAAGGGAATTCCCCGTTTTGCTTAAAATTTAATTTTGCTTTATGCTTTATTCTGACTTCGTTGTATGGAGGCTATAGTTCAAGACTTCGTTATGTAGAGGCTTTTGATAATGACTTACACACTTAAAATGTTATACAGTGAAACTTCGATATAACGAATCTAGAGGGGACCGAAAAATACTTCGTTATAGCTATTGATTCGTTATACATATGCATTGTGAAACCTTGGTATAACGAAATTTAAAGAAATACGAAAGAAATTCGTTATAACTATAGTTTTTTTTTGTCCGAATTCTATTTTACACGAAAATACTAGTATAATAATAAAAATTAACTATTTAAGAGGTAAATAAAAAATTAAGTTTTTATTATTTTTTTATTTTATTACATTTTAGTAAAATATTGTGTAATTTTTGTTTGTTTTTTCTCGTATAGAAATTGATTTACGCTTTAATACACTCATTTTGACAAAGAACCAAAACAGAACTGACTATGTAATTTGTGGCGCTTTACATATTAACCTGCAAAGACATTTACCTTTCGTTGGTTTTAAAAGGGAATTCCCCGTTTTGCTTAAAATTTAATTTTGCTTTATGCTTTATTCTGACTTCGTTGTATGGAGGCTATAGTTCAAGACTTCGTTATGTAGAGGCTTTTGATAATGACTTACACACTTAAAATGTTATATGTATGTATTACTCAATTATAATTTCGTTGTATAGAGGCTTTTGAAAAAATACTTCGCTATATAGAGGCTTTATAGATCAGAATTTTTTCGTTATAGCTATAGAGCATTTTTGTATGAAAAACTTTGCAATAAAAAGGTTTTTTCAAGGGTCTCAGCTAAAAATTCGTTATATTGAGTTTTTCGTTATAACGAAGTTCGTAATATCGAAGTTTCACTGTATGTATGTATTACTCAATTATAATTTCGTTGTATAGAGGCTTTTGAAAAAATACTTCGCTATATAGAGGCTTTATAGATCAGAATTTTTTCGTTATAGCTATAGAGCATTTTTGTATGAAAAACTTTGCAATAAAAAGGTTTTTTCAAGGGTCTCAGCTAAAAATTCGTTATATTGAGTTTTTCGTTATAACGAAGTTTGTAATATCGAAGTTTCACTGTAGTAGTTTCTTAGTGAAATTTTCTAAGAATTCTTCGTTCATTCCAATACTGGTATACGATTGACACGTTTTTTTTTTTGACTCGAACTATTTGATTCGCCCTAATGATCAGGCTATTTCGAACTAAATAAGCTAAAAGTGCCGAGGCGCTGCCCACGCACTTCAATAGTTAACATTTTAATTGTATCAAATAATGGTCCGTACACCAGGCAGTTGAGAGAGAATGAGCAGACTAAAATAGTGATTTTTTTAATTTACTTTACAGGTATGTATTTTTCAATTACTTTTCAGGAGAGCGAATCGGTAATAAATATTCATTGTAGTTATACTACAATGGTTCAATTTTTATACTATATCAGAGGTAACATTAGCAAACAATTGTAAATTACCTATGCATGGGGTATTTTTCTTGACATATAGAACTTCTGATAGGTATAAGTGTAAATCTAGCTGTCATACTAATGAAGTGTGATAGACTTTCTTTTAGTACACTTTGCAAAATCACCATGTAAAAACTATACAAGATCAACTTTTACAAATCTTGCAAATTTATTTTCAAAATACACGTTCTGTTCGCCAAACTGATGGAGCCCTTTGTGAAGTTGAGGGTGCATATAATGATCCATCTGAGCAGCTAATAGAAGCCATCAACGCTGTAGACGTAAGTGTGACAGGGGACTCGAATTTATCGAACCGACGTCTTTCTCAGCAACTCGGTCTCTGCAAATGCTGAGGAAAGATCTTGGCCTACATTCATATAAAATCCAACTGGTAAATAACTAGAGCCAGTGGACGATCAATTGATTTTTTTTATTTATCATGTCATTGCACATTTTTGAAGGAGAAATGGTTCCAACACGACCGTGTAACATGCCATACAGCGCGTGAGACTATCACTATGTTAAGCCAAACGTTGGTGACCGAATTATCTCAAAAAATGGTTATACGAGTTAAATACAAAAAATAGTATTCCGGATTATTCTTGATCCGTGTGAGAAGAAGACATGACAAAAGAACTTTTTATGGCTAAAGGCATGAAGCTTCAAACGGAATTTTCATTTGCGGTCAATAGGAGCAGGCATAACAAAAATGTTTTTTTATGACCAAAGAGATAGTTAGTATACAGATGGTTCCCGCTACTACGGATCAAAATAAATAATTTTGATCTTTAGAGGAATGTTTGTTTCCGATTTGTGGAAGAAGTGGGTTTTCGCCCTACATACAGAAACAACTTAATCTACATGTCGGCACTATAGATATGACTTTGCTGATGAACTTTTTATTAGCATTTACAACAATAAAACTTTTGGTTAAATTTAATGTTAAGGAGTTACTTTAAATAAGTTACATAAGTAAATAACCTTAACATATTATTGTCGAGCTTTAATACCGTTTTCAAAGTACTTTGTAGACCTAAATGTGAAATATATTACAAGTTAATATTCAATAGCGAAGCATGGCCGGGCCCACTAGTTATATATGAAAACATAAAATATTGGTACCTTAATAGTAAAGTATACTAAGTCAACTTAGCATGTTCTCAATTAATGAGAGCTTTTGAATTCAGTCTGCTTTAATTTATACCATATTTTAATCAGAATGATTAGTCCACCCAAACAGAAGTTGTTAGAAAATTTAAATTAACACATAAGTCAAATCTAAATTACTCACAAACTTTGAAAGAGTTTTCTGTATATCTTAAGTTAGACACTTAGCATGGTTTAGAATTAAGGTTCGATTTCATAAATTAATTTTTTCATATGAATATCGACGGATTCACACCCATTTCAATATGAGATTCCAATCTATTTTAAAATTAGAGCTCAACTGTATCTTGGTGATTTCTTGCTGATATCATCATGATTTGATTTTTCATATGAATATCGAAGGATTCTCAGTCCTTACAAGTTTAATATCGCAACTAGATATATATTAGTGATTTCAAGGTCATCATAAATTAATCTCTATTTGAAATTGGATGTTTAGTTTAGAAGATAACGACAATTATCACCCTTTTCAAGATGAAAGGAAACAGTTTTAAAGTTATACTACAGCTAATAGTAACACATTGTTACCAGGGAATAATATAATAAGGAAATGCGGGAGACGAGAGATGGAGGATATCGACCAAAAGGTACAATATAAAGACAGAGATGGAATTCTGATCACAGCATTCAAAGCTTGCTGCAAATACGCAGGTAAAATTTTGTACTCTGTTCGTTCCCGAGGACATCGTAATTGGTATCAGTCATCGTTAACAGAGGCCAATGTCCTCCACCAAACGTCATAAAAATAAAAACGCCACGACTGCCGGAAAAGCTTTTTAAATGCCGGCGCTAGTAACTTGCACGCACTAGCTTCTAAACACAATTTGGCTAAATTAATGCATGCTTTAACATCAAAGCCCATATTAATGATTGGACTTTATTAGTGTTACTTAACACCTGGTTAATCCGCCATGACCAAAGACATTTCACACTACGGTAAATCCCGCGATGGACAAAACCAGTCCGATACGAATGACTGGCAGACATATGCCATAGCTGATTTTTGTAACCCTGCGAATTTGAAACGACTTTGCGCAAAGGCACTGACCGACAAGAAGTCTTCAGAAAAGAGAGGCAAAAATCTGACTAAGATATTTTCTACCAAGCGAGGCTTCAGACGGAGCGATAGTCTGCTTTAACGATCATGCGGAAGGCTGCAATAAATACGACTGGTGCCATTTTTAACGACAAGCAGATGCTATTCGTATACGCCATTGATACACATAGATATAATTGGACGAGAAATGCGTGAAGTTACTGCGGCCTTTTCAAGCATTGAGAAGCAATCCTCAGAAGTGGGTCTGGTGACAAATAAATACACAAACAAGTCTTTGAGAGAAAAACACGTTGAAAACTAGTAAGAAAACTTCAGTCGGTCAACCCGACTTACATATACCCTCACCCTCAGTAAAACATAAAATTTTCTATTATATTGATATTATTACTTCATCTCTAAAGTGGGCGGAGTGGTACATTTTAGACCGGGTCGGTCCCCATACAAAGTCGAGGGCAAATATCAAAGATCACAACTTCAAAAAAAAATTTTTTTTCCCTCCCCCACCCCCGGAAAAACAGCCAAAATCGTTTTTTTATCACTGCTTTTTTGTTTGTGGCTCAATCGTTAAATCAAAGGCATCGGTGGATAGGTTTTGACGAGTACTACATTTGTCCCATAGATGTCGCTGACATACGACATCATCTTGTAATGATGGTCCCATTTAGTGCAATTTCTACCCCTAAAACTTAGAAATATTTTTTCCCAGGATTAAAGCCCTTTAAAAACCAAGAACATTTTGCTTTGGAAGTATACAGTTTTATTCAAAAAAAAAAAAGTTACGAATAAAAAGATGTATTTACAGCATCAACAAAAACATTTTTTTATGTTGTTTGATTTATTATTATCAAAAATTATTGCATACTTTATAGCGCTGATACAAAAATTTTTATAAAAATAATTCTAAACTTTGTAGCTCAAATTTTTGCCTAAGTCTTAACGACATCGAAAAAAAATTAAAAATTTTCTCGAGATAATTCATTTTTAATCTAGTTATCGACGAAATATAATTTTTATTACAAACTAGCTGACCCGGCAAACGTTGTTCTGCCATACAACTTCGGACCCCTCAATAAGCTCATATAAGCTCCAGGATAATAGTAAAACACAGATAGTTCAAATGTGATTTATTTAAATTTATTCGAAATCAGTGAAGAGAGATCTGATAAACAATGTTTTTCGATTTGTTTTCCGGCGTAAAAACAAACAATGAAGACGGTTTGCCAACACGCGAACAGGCAACGTAAAGCTGACCTGTGAAAAGCAGGGAAATTCGAGATTGATTCCACAAACTTCCAACGATTGGCCCTGCGATTTATTGATTGTTATCGCAAAAGCCAATCCTCTCATTTGCATTTATCCTTGATGAACGTCGTGGCGGAATTCCTGGCACATCTAGGGAGTTGAAATATTCTGTCGAATAGTTGGTCGCCTCATTCTCGTTGGTCACGCTGTCAACGGCTGGTCACGCTGTATAAATGCAGTTCTCCATCGATTCTACTTTAATAATAACATTCAAGCTATCGACGTCCTTATTCTTCGCCGGGAAAACTTTAGTGAGAAGTTCCTCCTTCGATGATGTAAACTCGAAAAAATTTGCCGGGAACGCCTTCAATCCAGTTGAAACATCAATATGAATTTGGCCATTACCAATTAGCTGTCTTGAAAATTCAGTAGCCGATGGGTCGTTTTGCAACATGACTCTCATGTTCGTAGTAAATTTCAACTTCTTGACATGCCGCTACAAAGACAACAATTTCGCTGCACGTTGGCTTGCCAACCGTGAGAAGATTCATTGTCTTGCCTACCCACCGGGTGCATCGAAAAAGTAAATGCCCCCGTTTCATCGTGAACAATCTTCATCGTTTGTTTGCTCATCTTGATCTCGTTGCAATTCGCGATTGAATGCATTGTGCTTCGAACGATTTGGCGCTGGTATTCCCAAGTTCGACAGTAGACTGCCGCACATTTACACGCACATGTCTTCGATCTGAAGTTAATTTCAAGATCAAAGTTCGATGTAGTCGTGCGAACTCTGTGCAATATGTCGTCGTCCTCGGAAAATGTCACATGGATATGATGATTAAAAACAATGTACGAATTTGATTCGCTGGAGCAGAAACAGTTGCCCCGGCGAGCGATGAGTTCTCAACGACAGAACATCAACGGATATTGAAGTGCATCATATAACGATATCGCGTGATTCCACATTCTTCCCAATAATCACTACTGCGATCTCATTTATAGTGGGCGCTTTGAATTTTCTTGCACGTTCTCCAGAGGGTCTTTTTTCTGCTCTAATAAATATTTTGTGGTCGTCAGAATGCATTGTATTTAATGCAGTTGACAGCAATCGGACCAATACGTTATGCTCATGCAGAAGATTTTGAAATTGTTCTATCATTTCGCGTTTTATCTTTTAACATAATAAATTTCACAATAATCCGAAATTTTCCAAGCATCATAACGAATTTTCCACCTTTACGTCGACTGAAATCATTAACTCAAGCGATACGATACAAAATTTCGTTAAAAGATTCAACTTTTTAGAGTTTTTCCGAAATTTTCCGAGTTTTCCACCAAGAATTTTTCTATTATCCGAAATTTTTCTCATTAATTCTTGAATTCAAGCGATTCAATGCAAAATTGTATAGAAAAAATCCTAGTTTTTCTTGATTTTTCCGAGTTTTTCACGAACAAATCGAAAAAAAATCGTCGAAAAAATATGTAAAAATTTTCGAGTTTTTCCGGAATTTTCCGACAAAAATTTTATATTTTTCCATTCGAAAAGTCATTCCGCAACAATCACACACAAAATTTCATACTTAATAGCAATTTTCGATTTTTCCAACTTTTCCGGAAGGTTTTCCAAAATTTTCTTTCGTAAAAACCTACTCCTGGCAATTACGAATAACTGAAAAAAATTGAGCCAAATCGGTCCAACCGTTCTCGAGTTTTGCGCTTAGCAACACATTCAGCGACTTATTTTTATATTATAGATAAAATCCCAAAAAGAGCAAAGATATGTATGTAATTACAGCAAATATTGGCGTGACTCAAGGTCCGTTCACTACTTTCTAGTTTGGCAATAATTTTTCATTTTGATTAGTCATTCCAAGCACTAAATCACTTAAATTTCGCACAAATGTTCAGTGTTGCAAATTGCATGGGAAGAATACAAGTGCATATTTATGTCTATATTTTATTATTAATACTTCCATTTTGCACCAGATATCTTTATAATTTCGTTGCTTTAATATTGGTGACGCTGAATAACTGCATCCGCATGTATGCAAACACTGTTTGCGATAAAAAGTATGCAATAACTTGCATTTAATTTTTTTCCAAACGCTAAGAAGTATGCAATAGTTTTCTGTAATATTCCAAAAAACTGGGAAAAATATTAGTGTTGATGCTGTAAATACATCTTTTCATACGTAACTTTTTTGTTTTTGAATAAAACTTTATACTTCCAAAGCTAAACGTTCTTGGTTTTTAAAGGACTTTAATTCTAAGAAAAAATATTTTTAAATTTTAGGGGTAGAAATTGCTCTAAATGAGGCCATCATTACAAGATGATGTCGTATGTCAGCGACATCTATAGGACAAATGAAGTTCTCGTCGAGACCTATACACCGATTTAACGATTGAACCACAAACAACAAAACAGTGATAATAAAACGATTTTGGCTGTTTTTCCGGGGGGTGGGGGAGGAAAATTTTTTTTTTTTTAAGTTGTCTCGAGATGATCTTTAATATTTGCCCTCGACTTTGGAAATTTTTTTTCGCGACCCGGTCTAGTACATTTGTATGGGAGGTCCTAGAAGGGACGAGGGTAGACTTTTCTTAAAAACTTTATCCAGCTTGAGCTTTACTTAATACAGACTTTGGGTACGATCGTGTTAGGTTTATTAATAATATTAACCGATTTCTAAAGTGGGCGGTACCATATGGGTATGAAAGTTACTAGAAGGGGCGTGGCTAGACTTCCAATTTTTTTCAAAAACTTTATCCTGTTATAGCTTTACTAAATACAGAATTTGGGTACGATCCGTTGGGTGTATTGATATTATTACTCGATTTCTAAAGTGGGCGGAATGATGTCTTTGTATGGGAGGTACCATAAGGGGCGGGGCCATGTAACCCATTTGCAATACGGTAAGTAGTTTTGGGGAAATATTAACTTGTGCAAAATTTTAAAACATTGAGTTGCATCTTTCGAAAGTTATCGTGCTCACCAGCCAGACAGACAGACGGACATGGCTCAAACGACTTAAAAAGTCATGAATCGAATGTGGTTTAAAGAAACCTAGGGTCTTAAGTGACTATATACCCTCCTACCCGTAGGGTGAGGGTATAATAAGCAATAGGCTAGACAGACGTCTCCTAAACAACATGGCCGCCACAGATTGACAACATCGACTAGCATTGATTTAAGAACCCTTTTTGCAAAAAAAAATAATTGGTTTGAGCCCATGGTGCACTGTCGACATTACTAGTTTGAGAACGTTACTTTTGTTTTGACATTCTCTATTCTCTATAGAGACTAAAGACTCTTTACGGATTCAGTGTCGACTCCCACATTTTGACATTTTGTAGAGTATCTATCCAATTAGATTGCTAGATTGGATTAATTATCTATTCATATCAATCTGAATTGTGATTGATTCGATGTTATTGCTAATCGTGCGGCTGCAAATGGAGCAGGCAGCAACTGCAGTTCCCACATAAATTTTTGTTTGTTTGCTACAAACGCCCATATGGATTTTAACAATCTCAAGATGATTATAAAATTATATCAAATACGCACAAATTTACATACAAGTTTGGTACATACAAGTAGTTGTTGTATCAGAGTTCCTTAAGCGTTCAATAGAATAAAATGTTTAAAAATCTTCTTGAGTTTATCGCAAATCATGCGTTCTGGCTCTTATGGTCAATACGTTTTTCAATAGTATTGATTTGCACTTTTATGTATAGATTTTATAGTATATTTATGATTTATAACATTTAACAAAGATGGAATATCGAGAGCAATACGAATACATGAATGTGTATTTACATTGATCCAAATATACATACATCATATCAATATATCATCTGTATTGTTTGTTTTGGATTTTCCAAGCATACGAACAATTTTAAGAATTCCGAGAACTATGCATTTAGTGTTTGTTTGTCTTTTTAGAGGAGATTTCAGCATTGACTCATGAAGATTTTTGGGTAGAGAAATAAGCAATCAACTGTACACGTTCTAGACGTTGAACATGATTTTTCATATTTCCCTTTGGATCTGTAATAATAATTTTGGAAAAAAAAGAATGGTTGCGAATGACAAGAGTCTCTTATAAAACCATACTTATAAAAAATGCTTGGATAACAGTGAAAAGATATTTCCCTTAAGTTAAAAGCTCCATAGGGAAACTAAGCGACAAAGCTGAATTAATGAATTTAGCCGAGGTCGTACTGTAGGCATTTGCAATAACTAGATTATTAAAACTTTAATGGTGAATATTTAATCATATCAACTTTTTATACCATTACCCTTAGGGATGATGGTATATATCATTTGATACGAGAAAAAGTATCAAAAGAAAACTAGTTAGCCCACAAGTATCTTACGCCCAAATTCGTTTCAGGACTTTTTAAGACGATAGACTATGTCCTTCTGTCTGGCTGGCTGGTGGGCACGATAACTCGAGTATACCATAACTGATCCGTATGAAAATTTACCAGTATTTATATTTTTCAAAATGAAGTAATCGTATTGTAAATGGACGGTATAGCCCCACCCCTTCTGGTACCTCCCATACAAATGACCGAATTAACCCTCATAGTTTTACACACATATATTTTTTGTAAGTACTCTGAATTCCTGCAAATCTTGCGCTAGATGTACCCTTCTAAAACTTTGACTCTGGAATGAATATGGACTATATCTGTTGAGTCCTTCTGTTACCTCCCATACAAAATGTTCTATTTTTGAAAAAATAATATATCTTCCATAACATCCAAGCAAGCACCTGGGAGATAAATCTAACTATTAGACACACCCCTTTTGGTATATCCTATATAAATTACCGAATTCATCCTCATAGTTTTACAAACATATTTTTTTTGTAAGCAACATAACAACCTTCTGGTACCTCCTACACAAAATTACCTATTTTTTGAAAATTTATATTTTCCCATAACTTTAAAACGGGCACGTGGGGGATAATGAAATTTGTTTAGTTAATTTATATTGTAGTAGGATGGCAAAACCTCAGAAATTTTTATTAGACACACCTCTTCTGGTAACTTCCATATAAAGATTTAAACTAAACGATATTGTCATAGATCTATTCTACTGGCAATTATTTATTATAGCCAATAAGTTTTTTACAAAAGTTGTGAAATGTATTACGTGACACCAGGTTAAACGTATGACGTAATTTCGACATTGACCACAATGTCTCTTCAGCGTCCTTTGCTGTGACCTCCTCTATCATCACAAACCTAATGAGAAATTTACCACAATGTCTCTTCAGCGCCCTTTGCTGTGATCTCCTCTATCATCGCAAACCTAGAGTAACACGCCCAAACACACTCTTGCCTATGCATTTGTCCTTATTTCACTACAGATCAACAAATCAAAAGCAAAGATTTAAACAATATCTTATATTGGGTGATGGTATTTATCGGTCAGATTACCTGACTGAAATTTCTGTACCGGTTCACGTATCAACAGATATATACCCTCATCCCTAAGGGTGATGGTATAAAAAGATTATCTATGCGTGCCCCCTTAGGGCTGAAGATGGAGGTTGGGTATGTTTGGAGGGAAAAGTGACAGAAATCGTTCATACATTTGAACCCTCTAGTTGTGATTCCGGGACAGTTGCGGGGCTTGTTGTGGATTTTTTTCCCAATACGAAAAGTTTCTTGTTAAAAACCGGGGGCTCGATTTTGATTTTAGACCCATGGTCTCTTGGGCAAATTTTCTTAGAATTAATCGTAGATTACGATTTTGATAGCCGCTTGATGCGTTTTTTTACTCCGTGAAAATTTACCCACTCTAGTGTTATGTATACACAGGTTCAGTACGTACTCATACGAGGTTCAGTACGTAACCCAGCGAAGTATTATTTATTTTGTTGTGAATGTATTTCGTAGTGAACTTTTCAAATTATTTATTTTTAGACTCGTGCCACATAAACCATTCACATGTTGCATGTGGTACATACTGAGCGCTAGACAAAATTATATTTTCGAAATATAGAATAAAATGCAATCATAAGGAATGTGGCAAATTGAAAAATGATTTAAATTTAATGAAACATTTATGAAACGAGTTCAACCGTGACGGTCATGATGAACGGTCGTCTATCGGAACGCACTCATTGTTTTCGTACTTTCTTTCGAATTACGTGTTGTACATCTTTTTTTAAAGTGAAACAACAACAAAATCTCAATAACCTCCAATCTCAATATTTCGCGTAGAAGAAAATCACTCAAATGGACAAACCAATAATCAAAACAAAAATAAAAAAATCCCACCATTAAACACAATTAATGTTGAACATAATGAACTAATTGATTTCTTAAAAACTGGTCTAAAAATTAAAGAGTTTAAAATTAAAGAAGGACATCATTATTTCTGTCCTCAATGACTGGTTATAATACAGTAAAAGCATATTTCGCGAAAGCAAAGACTAATTTTTACACTTTCACTCCAAAGAATATCAAAACAAAAACATATTTACTAAAAGGTCTCAGCGCAAACAACGATCCAAATGATATATTCAACGAATTATGTAAATTTGAAAATGAAAATTTGAAATTCATAAAAGTGACACGATTCACCACTAAAAAATCAATTAAAGATGATCTTATTCTTCCTATATATCTTGTCCAAATAACTAACGAAAGTTCAGTTCATGATCTTAAGCTGATACACGGTCTTCTTCATCGCTGGGAAGCACTGCGAAAACCTGAAATTCAACAATCTAGAAGGTGCCAATTGTTTCTTACCAGCAAGATGCGTAAGATGCAACGAATCTCACGATGTTGGAAAATGTAACCAGGAAAGAGTGTCTGAAGATGGAAGAGATAAACTTTTTTGCGTACTTTGCAACAAATATGGCCATCCAGCATCGTATAAAGGCTGCGAGAAATATGTTGAACTACGAGAGAAGTTACGAGCCAAACAACAAATTGCATCTCAGAACAGACATAATAAACAACCAATATTAGTTAACCTAAATATAAGTTACTATAGTAAGTTACTATAAGTTACTATAGTAACTATAGTGAGCCCGGCAATGCTTCGCTATTGCATATTATCGAATATTGCCATTTTCACCCCCTAAATGTAGAAAAATCCAAACAATGTGTAGCCTATGTTACTCGCGGGGTTATTCGGAAGATTCCCTGAAAATTTCATCAAAATCGGGCCAGCCGTTTTCGAGTCCATACGTTACATATATACATACACACATCCTCTTTTATATATATAGATTCCAACTTACTTAATTACTTAATTTCCCTTTGCACCCCATTAATGAGGTATGGGATAGCTTCTCGCGTTGTTGTGAATTAACACGCTTTCTATTTTTAGATTCACAACTAACGGCACCTACTTGTTTATCGACGAATGCGAACGTCACTGTTTGAGAAGCTCTTACTAGACACGCCGATTGAATCAACGCTTAATACTGCGAAGTTGCTGTCAACAACATTCGAGGGGAGCCGGCAATGAAAGAACAAATTTTTTTTTTTTTATTTTTTTTTAAGATGACTGGAGCCAGGTTTGAACCTGCGATCTCCCGCATGGTAGTCGCGTGTTCTAACCACTATGCCACGGCCGGTCCCAACACTTTACAAAATAATACACTTCAAAATGAAGATAACAATAAACCCATTCATCTAGCATTAAAAGAATTTACTAACTCTATGCATAACCTATCCAACCAAATATTAAATTTACAAAAACACCTTCAAATTCAAACATCGAGAATCGATACAATCTTTTCTATGATCGCTTCTTAAATGACACAAATTTTAAAGAATCTTAATATAATAGAAATTAATGTAAATTCATTAATACGTATAAGTAGACGATATTATTTATGTAGTTTTATCAATAAATATAATCCAGATATAGTCCTTCTTAATGAAACAAAACTAAATTACAGACACAAAATACATAGTGAAAATTACTCTTTTGTACGCAAAGATAGAATAAATGCATCCATGGGTGGGGGGACTGCAATTCTGATCAAAAATAATATTGAATATAAACAGTATACGAACAACGTTGTAAACAAATTTAAATACTTGGAATCTTGTATAATAAAAATACCATTTTTTTCAAATAAGTCGCTATTCATCGTATCAGTGTACTACTAGATAGGGTCGAAAAAAAAAGTTGCACTTGTCAGTCCCTAAATTTGAAGATTAGGCAACAACGATTCTGGGACACAAGAAAAAAAATTTTTACGCGCACGCTAAAAACGGCCCATTTAGTTTTTTCTGTGCTGTGACGTCATTTGAAGTCCGATCGAGAAAAAAAGTACACTGTTGTTTTTGGTTTTACAAAGGCTACATTTCCTCCATATGCCATTTTTGACTCAGACGTCAAATTTGACAAGTGACTGATTCTATCTCGATTTCTACCCCTTTTTCCGGAGATTTTTCATAACGCACGTAAAGATCTTAAAAAATTGTGAATATATTGCTTTTGAATTACCCACTTTTATTCATAAACAAAAAAGTTACCAACGTTTTTAAAATGTGCAAATGTGCTCAGAAGTCATATTAAATAAATTAATTCATCATATTACTTTGTTTAAATAACTAAAGTTTTTTATAAACCGAATGAAAATAAATAATTTCATTATAAAAATTCCACAATTAAATATATTAAGATGTTTAAGAATATTAGAAAGACACGTTAATTTCGACCGCCGATACACAATAGGGTGGCTCGAATTACAACAAGTTATTCAGATCAAATTTTAATAGTGCGGAATACTTGCTATGGATAATACAAGTATTTTTGTAAAAAAATTGAAATCGGACAACATCTTTAGTTCTCGCACCGTGGTCAAATTGGTGGGGAAAGAGAAAAAAATCCACATCGAGCCAAAAAACTGCCGCGGAGTCGCCCCTAGAGGGGTAAAATGGATGACCGACCCCCAGTAATTTTTTCCTCCTAACATTTTCCCCATACATTTCTACCCCTCATCTTCACACACTACACCCACCGCTTAAATTCGCCTAGAGGTGTTAAATGTATGACCGACCCCCACTAATTTGTCCAGCTCCATATATTTCACCCCTCTAGGAGGCAGGACAGGAGATGATGTCATTAAAAAATAATATGTAAAAAATAAACAAGGGCAACAAATTTTTGTAACAAATTATTCTATCATGCAATAATCTGAAACCGGAGCAATTTTTACGGAAACACGGAAAAAAACTTAATTAAAGGCAGCGAAAACTTGAAAAATCATTTAAATTTTTACAAAAATCAAACTTTAAAGTGCCACAACTTCGTCATTAATGATTGGATTTTAATCAACTATCGTTTTTTTAAGAAAAAATTTTATTATCTTTTATTTTTGTCACAGTTCAGTATTAAAGGTGAATTAAAGCCACAGAAAATGGCATTTTAGTGGACCTACATTTTTTCAAAACACTAAAAATGGAAATTTGACCATATCTCAAAATCTGTTCTACTTTCCACATATCTGAGAGTGAAATTCAGAGTGAAATTTTACATTAAAATGTATTATTAAATGTCCCGGATACAGAAACTTTTGAAATTTTGTGACATAGTGTAATTGAAGATAGAAGGTAGATATTTTCTGTTCTGTTGAAGTTGCAAAAATATTGGAGGTCGGTCATACATTTAACACCTCTAGGGGCGACTCCGCGGCAGTTTTTTGGCTTGATGTGGATTTTTTTCTCTTTCCCCACCAATTTGACCACGGTGCGAGAACTAAAGATGTTGTCCGATTTCAATTTTTTTTACAAAAATACTTGTATTATCCATAGCAAGTATTCCGCACTACTAAAATTTGATCTGAATAACTTGATGTAATTCGAGCCACCCTATTGTGTATTGGCGGTCGAAATTAACGTGTCTTTCTAATATTCTTAAACATCTTAATATATTTAATTGTGGAATTTTTATGATGGATTTATTTATTTTCACTCGGTTTATAAAAAACTTTAGTTATTTAAACAAATTAATATGATGAATTAATTTATTTAATATGACTTCTGAGCTCATTTGTACATTTTAAAAACGTTTGTAACTTTTTTGTTTATGAATAAAAGTAAGTAATTCAAAAGCAATATATTCACAATTTTTTAAGATCTTTACGTGCGTTATGAAAAATCTCCGGAAAAAAGGGGTAGAAATCGAGATAGAATCAGTCACTAGTCAAATTTGACCGTTCCCCTTACAAAAATGTTTAATGAGTCATTGCGTACAGGATATTTACCACCCCTATGGAAAGAATCATTTATTGTGCCATTGTTCAAATCTGGTAGTAAAATTAATGTGACCAACTACAGAGGGATTGCTCAATTAAGCGTCATTCCTAAACTTTTTGAGAAAATAGTAACTGATATGCTGAAACATCAAGTCACATCCTTATTATCATCATGCCAGCACGGATTTCGTAAATCCAGGTCCACTACAACTAACATTTTGGAACTTACCACAATCATAAACTACGGTATTAAAAACCGAAGGCAAACACATGTTATCTATACCGATTTTAGTAAGGCCTTTGATAAAGTGAATCATAACTTATTGTTGTACAAATTGGATGCCATGGGTTTTAGTAGTTACTTGTTATTGTGGTTAAGAAGCTACTTAGAAGATCGAACACAACGGGTTAAATTTAAAAATGCTGTTTCCAAAAAAATTAAGGTATCGTCGGGTGTTCCACAGGGAAGTCACTTGGGTCCTGTGCTCTTCACCCTGTTCATTAATGACCTTCCGTCTGTTATAAAAAATTCGCATGTTCTTATGTATGCTGATGACGTAAAAATATTCCGTACGTTAATAAATCCTGACGATGACTATTTACTACAATCCGATCTTGATAGCTTTTCCAAATGGTGTAAAATTAATTTGATGGAGCTTAACATTAAAAAGTGTAAACATATGTCTTTTTATAGAGTAAATCATATCCATACCAACTACTTCTTAAATAATACTGAACTCGATTATGTTATAACCTTTACAGATCTTGGTATCCTTCTAGATCATAGTTTAACATTCCGTCCACATATTTCCCTAACAGTGAATAAGGCTTATGATTAACCAGAAATTTCCAACTTCTACTTATAAACCACTTCAATTCTAATTATGCTAATAATGATCCGTTCCGACGTTTATGTGTTCAGTTTAATAAATATTACAATATCATTGATTTGTCCGAAAACAGAACTGCATTAAAGCGGAATATAATTTTACATTTAAATAATTTATTTTAAGAATATTTTTTATAATTGTATATATGTAAAAATGTTTAGTCTGTAAGGATTTTTGTTAGTCCATAGACTTAAATAAATAAAAAAAAAAAAGTAGAATTGTGACTAGAATCAAAAACCATAACAGGATGGAATGTTTGTTGTAAGTCCGACAGAGCTTAATCTAAACAAAACTAAACTCAAATTATTACGCAAACTTATTGACGAAAATTTCAAAACAAACTCAAAAATATCGATTGCAAAAATTCTCCAAATAGAGCAATTCTATATGAAAACGATCAAAATTGGCAAATTTTTGTGCGACCCCTCTCCGATTTTAAAATAAATAGTCTCAATCGATTGCCCAGCAAAAAATAATGTACCTACATATTTTTTTTTTTATAGTGACTGGTTTAGTCATGTGACAAAATTGAAGAATTCTTCATAAGGGACCTCATTGAAAGTTGTTTTAAAAAAAACTACTAAAGCGATCGCAACGAGTGATAGCTCGTTGGAAAGGTATTGAATCAGGCTTTAATTGAAAAATACAATTTTCCTAATTTTTCTCAGAAATTTACCTTTTTTTCCCATGAAAATTAAATTTTCCCATGAAAATTATTTAACATTATTTTATTTTATTATTAAAAATATGTAAGCTGTAAGCTGTAAAGAAAATTTAAAGTAAAATGAATAAATTTTGCTGCAATCCGTTTAACAAGAGTGGACATCGTTCGAAAAAGATAAAAGTATTAAAATTAACTGGTGTTTCGAAGCGATACATGAATGAATTAAATATACAATACGGTGAAGAAGCAGAATTCATTTGCCCCAAGTGTAAAATCGATTTGTCTCAACAAGCAAATGCATTGAAACAAATGCAACCACAATCCGAGAGTGAAATGACAATTGAACAAAATGTTTCATCTGATAGTGAGGCAGACATTCCGATGGTCAATATGTCTTTGAGTCCTTTGAATGAGGCTATTACCACTTTAGGTGAAACGCCTATTAGAAAAAGTTGCGAAGTAAAAAATACAGGATAGAGAAAAAAGGCAAGGTTATGAGTGCAATCGCGACAATATTTGATGAAGGCTCTGATAACGAATGCAGTCAAGCAGATGACGTTGATGACGGCAAACAAATGATTGAGCAGTTGAAAAGAAAACAGTTTCAAACATCTTTTTACATCGCGAGAAGAAGCAAAGAATTAGTTCGACAGAAGGGCAAATTGGCGACTCCCACCAAGAAATTTGGCTCAAGGACCCTCAGCAAGGCAACGGTGAAATTGATTCAAGATTTTTACTGCAATGATGACAACAGCCGCGCCTGCCCAGGTACACGTGACTATGTTATCACACGTGAAGATGGAGAAAAAGTACACAACCAGCGCAGATTATTATTATGTAATCTATCCGAAGCATACCATCAGTTCAAAGAGAAATACCCAGCAGAAAAAGTGGGATTTTCTAAGTTTGCCATCCTATGACCAAAAGAATGCGTGCTGGCATTAGACAGGCACGGAACGCATTCAGTCTGCGTTTGCATGTTTCATCAAAACATCAAATTAATGTTCTTTCCATGCAAGAAATTGAAAGTATTTCACGGTGAAATTGAAACATATAGGGACCTCCTGTCGAAGTCGTTGTGCGCATACCCCACGGAAAATTGTCACCTGTCCAAATGCGACAATTGTCCGAAGATTGACGAGCTAGAGCAATATTTGGCGGAAAAGTTTGAACAACTGTTAATTGAGGAGGTGCATTTCAAACAGTGGATAATTAGCAGCGCCAGATTTTCCCTTGAGACCGTGGTAATGCAGATTCCGGAATTCATCGAGGAATTCGGATTCAAGTTGAATGAACTGAAGGCGCACCATTTCATATCCGAGATGCAATCGAAATTTCTAAAGGAAAGTAAGGAGAAATTAGCCCAAAATGAATTCATTGTGATAAGCGACTTTGCCGAGAATTACACTTTTCTCGTTCAGGATGAAATTCAGGCTTATCACTGGGCAAACGACCAGTGCACGGTGCATCCTTTTTGCATTTATTTCAAAAACGAAGATAACGAACTACAGACCGTAAGCCGTTTTGTTGTCGCGGAGAGTTTAGCTCATTATTATGTGTCCGTTTATTTATTTCAAATAAAACTGTTTGAATTCTTAAGATCAAAATTCGATGCAATCGACAAAGTAACGTTTTTCTCAGACGGCGCGGCTTCTCAGTACAAGAATAAAAAAAATTTTTATAATCTTTGCATAATTGAAGAAGAACAAAACTGCAAGGTCGAGTGGCACTTTTTTGCGACGTTAGGGGGAACCCTAAAACGCATGGCGACTTAGGCAAGTTTGCAAAGGCCGTATACTGACCAGATCTTAAATGTACAACATTTGTTTTCGTGGATTCAAAGCAAGGAAATTGCCATTAACACAGTTTTATGCACTCAAAAAGAACACGATGCCATGGAGCGACGAATTCAAAACAGATATAATAATGTCAAAACTATAACTGGAACGCAAAAGTTTCATTGCTTCATACCAAATATTTCTGATATGTCAATTAATGTAAAGCGGTACTCTTCATCTGCCGACGTGCTAAATTTAAAGTTACTTTAATTTTATAATGATGCCAAGACAATTGAAATTTTTAATAAATATTGTAATTAAGTATAAGCAGCAAAATAAGAAAGATTTTTTCTTCATAAATGTATTTTTAACTGTAAAATAATTTTTAAAATGTATTTTTAATAATAAAATAAAATAATGTTAAATAATTAAAGATAATTCAATTATAAAAAATATAAAAACAATGAGAACAAGGTGGTCTCTTAAATGCTCTTCTCCTGTCCAAACAAGGAGTCGGGCCCATTTTTTTATTGCTGATTCTTAAAGCAAAAATTATGAGGAATCCAAAAAAAATAAAATTAGCCGGAAAATTTAGGAGCTTCTGTGGAAAATCGAAAAATTTAATTTTCATGGGAAAAAAGGTAAATTTCTGAGAAAAATTAGGAAAATTTTATTTTTCAATTAAAGCCTGATTCAATACCTTTCCAACGAGCTATCACTCGTTGCGATCGCTTTAGTAGTTTTTTTTAAAACAACTTTCAATGAGGTCCCTTATGAAGAATTCTTCAATTTTGTCACATGACAGTGGTGTACACAACCACTAAACCAGTCACTATAAAAAACAAAATATGTAGGTACATTATTTTTTGCTGGACAATCGATTGAGACTATTTATTTTAAAATCGGAGAGGGGTCGTCCAAAAGGTGATCGCTTTCGTATGGAATTGCTCAATATGTTTACACAAACAAAAAAGCAGTTTAGAAACAAGTCTAACTTCAAAATGAAACTTTGAAAATACCGCAAAGTAAGGAATTCTTACTAAGAAATGCCGGGATAAATCCATTAGAGATAGAAACGAATAATAATGATAACAACTTTATACTAAGGGATCAACCGCAAATATTAAACACTATTGGTTCTTATATAGAATGTGTTCATTCCTTAAAAGAAATTGACCCTGAGAATAATTTACATGTTGATATCCATAATAGCTTCACGAATTTCGTAGAAACGAAAACATCATACGAATACACCCATAATATCATTGGTATCATTCAATGGTACAAATAAGGCAAATGAATTAAATGTTTCTATAGAACACGAATATTTTGTCACAACCCATTCTTTACATTACACTTTTAGAAGCTTAAGAGGGAAACTATCATCAGGAATTGATAACATATCCAACATTATTTTAAAAAATATTCCGGAGCCCATGGTATTTTCTTTTTGTACGCTATTCAATAGGTTAGGTTAATTCGGCAGCCACGTTGAACACAGCTCACTTGGGTCCTAGTATGAGTCCCGTTGTGATACCATTTTATGATTTCCGCACCAAATGTTCCTATTCTATTCTGTCAACGTCGCTGTCAAGCCATTTCGTTGCTCTGATGAAGGCATGGATGTTCCGCAAATCGCCTACTGATAGACAGGTGTTGTCTAAAAGTGTCCGATGACCAAGTTTTTCGTATCGCAGGTCACTAAAAGCAGGGCAGTGACATAGAAGAAGATGCTCCGTGGTATCCTCTTCTTCTTCATCATTGCAGCTTCTACAAAAATCGTTGTAGGGTAGTTTCAGCCTCTTAGCGTGCTTACCAGCCGGCCAATTACCAATTATCACAGCTATGATGTTCCTCAAGTGGACTTTGGATAAGTTCAGCACAAATCGTGTCCTCTGTTTATCCATTGTAGGCCAAATCTGTTAGTGGCCGTGCAGGTGGGTTCTCTTGCCCATCTCTCTTCAGCAATAAGGTCCAGTTTCCCCGCAATGAGGTGCTTCCCCCTTGTAAGAGGGATCCCAATGAGACCATAAACTTCGCCCGAGTTCACGGTTGTGGCGGCTCTTGCTACGCTACTCAATAATATGCTGAACAAATTATATTTCCCTCGATCATGGAAAACAGCAAAAGTGGTAGTGTTACCTAAAAAAGATAAAGATTGTAGTAAACCGGATAATTTACGAGCTATAAGTTTATTACCGAATATTAGTAAAGTATTTGAGGTTTGTATCAATAATAACACAAGGGAACAAGGTATTTGTTGTTTAAGAACTGAATACTGTTTTAAAGGTAATTTGGGACGCTGAATCCAAATCTGCACTTGTTTTTTTTGTATCAGCTCGACTTTTCGCGATATACCGTTATGTCCAAAACTAAGGCACTTCCACTACAAATATTTAAATAACTTGAAAACGGTTCACCATATTCAATTAGAAAAAAGAACTTAAACTCTTCAACAAAATTATCTTTAATCCGTGCCTACATTGTTTTTAACTTGGCCTAGTAGTTTCAGAGATATCGTTGTAGTTTAAAAAAAAAAACAAAAATTTTACAAAAAAAAAATATTTTGTTTTTAAAAAATTTATAAAAAAAAATAATGCAACAAAAATCACAGTGTTGGTCTTAAAACATTTAGTTTAATATAGTTTGAATCAAATGAGCTATATTTCATTGAAATCTGTGCACAACTTTTGATTTTGTCAACAATTTACTTAGATAACTAAATTTACAAAAATCGCGATTTCCATACAGAAATAACATTTATTAATATGTTTGTGAAAGTGTAACTCGAGCAAACCATCACGGATCGTTATGAAAATTTATCAGTATTAATATTTTCCGAAACGAACTTATGAGATTGTAAATGGGCGGAATATCCCCACCCCTTCTGGTACCTCCCATACAAAATTACCTATTTTTGAATAATTAATATATCTTCGATAGCTGCCATTTAAATTTGGTCAGTTTATTTATCTTACAAAAGTAGACAAACCCTAAGAAAGCAGAAACATTTGCCATACCCCTTCTGGTACCTCCCATACAAATGACCGAACTCACCCCAATAGTCTTACATACATATCATTTTTGTAAGTACACTGAATTCAGTCAAACTATGCGTAAGTTTTACGGTTATGAAAATATGAATCAGGAATGAATTTGCACTATATCGGATCACCCCTTCTGGTACCTCCCATACAAAATGACCTATTTTTGGAAAATTTATATTTCTCCTTTAACCTCCAAATTGAAACCTGCCGATTAATTAAATTTGGTCAGTTAATTAATATTGTAATAGGAGGCAAAACTATAAATTAAACTATAAATAAATTTGCAAATTTGTCATGATTTTTCAAAATACAAAATTTTAATTTTTTTGGGTAGAAACAAAAAAATTCGAAAAATCTGTTATCACCGAACTTAGCATAACTCATTCAATTTTCAATCGATTATTATGTACATACATGTTTTAGAAAGCTACTTTAATATGATATTCAATAAAGCTAATAAAAAGAACAATTTGCCCCCAACCGATTAACTTCAGCGTGAAGAAAATTAAAATTTCCATTTTTTTTTTGTAATTTTTTTTTTTTGAATAAAAGAGCCTTTACCCAGTGATTTTTTTTTTGTGATATTAAAAAATTTGAGTTTTTTTCAAAGGTAACAACGATATCTTTAAACAAAAAAACAAAATTTTAAAATCCGGCTTATGAAAAAAAAATTATGATTTTTTGAACTATAATTTTTTGGAAAATAGGCGAAAATACGATTAGTACCTGTAACTTAAAAATTCGAGCTGATCGAGAAAAATGGAGATTAGATTTAAAATCAGCGACCTCAAATTAGTAAAAAACAGCTATAGAATTCCAAACAACACTCAAAAAGTTCAATTTTGTTCCCTTGTGTAATTAGTTCTGAAACATTGTAAAAAAATTTGATCTAATAAGTGATAAACAGTTCGGTTTTAAATATAGACATTCAACGATTCATGCAATTCATCAACTTCTTTCAGGAATTAACTGGAATTTAAACAAGTTTTTATGCACAGGTTCATGCCTCATTGATTTCGAAAAAGCATTTGATAGTATCTGGATTCCGGAACTGATCTATAAGCTACTAAAATATAATTTCCTAATGCACATGACTATCCTAATTCATAATATGCTTAATAATAAATCTTTTATAGTATGCGACAAAAAACAGGAAAGTTCTAAAAAATTCCTTATGGTTAATAGTTTACAACAGGGAACTGTAAATTCTCCAATTCTATTTAATACTAGCTGACCGGGCAGACTTCGTCCTGCCTAAAGAAGTATTGACTTAAATGTAACTTTTTTGGGTGGAATATATCTTCGGGTGCGTTAGATTCTTTTAATATTTTCATCGAAACTTAACAAAAAGTGTTATGGTTTATTAAAGGATCATATTTTTTCAATTACAGAAATATATTGCAATGCTTTTGATAAAACAACCTGTATGGGAGAACCAAAGGAGTGTAAATATGTTAATCAGTGGGTCGTTACACACGTAAACATGCAACATAAAGCTGTTAATGCGAAAAACATGGATTTTTTCAATTCAAGCTGCAAACTTGAATAGACTGTCTTTCAGCTTTATTGATTGTCATCGCAAACTCTTAACGAACTGGAGACTGTAATCATTTAAAATCGAACAGCAAATCCGTGGGTATCATTGGCAATACATCCATTCCCTTATATTTTCCGGTTAAATTAATTTAAGAACAATAACATAATCATGTATTGCTTCCTAAATTATGTAATGCGCGATCAAGGGGTTACATCAACTTTTTGTGTGCTATAGTACACTTCTTCCTCACTATGATATGACTTGTTTGCAACTTCTTTATCTTCATATTACATCCGGGATTCTCAGAAAATTTGCTATTTATTGCGCTGTTCTGCAATGTCCAAAAGAGTTGCGTAAGACAAGAGGATGCAGTAACCAACGCGATAAGTTTTGCGATCAATCATTTGCCAAATCAACGATATGATAACCGATGGATGCATTAAGGAAATAAAATCCTCAACACTCATTTGTAATTGCTTATAAATTTGTATTACAATGTTGTGTGCCGCACAGTGGCACCGCCCCATACATTTCTTGGAAAAAAATAGAAGGAGTGGTCGTACAGCAATGATACTTTGCAGAAACACTTCTCTGGGCTAAATTAAGAAATTTTGAAAAAATCTTGGAAAACCGCCTACTGCCACACCCACCTCCCATATAACTGCACTTGCCAAAATTTGTATTTTTGGACCTAGGGACTCGAAATTCGGGACACTTCTTAATTGAGTTCTCCTTAAACATATTGGGGATACCACGCCTACTTTAGATTTTACGCCCATTGAAAGTTGTAGATTTTAGGTATTTTTCTTCCCTGTCGAGAATCATATGAAAATTTCATATAAGTTAAAAAATGTTAATTTTTATTAAAAACTTAAACATGTGTTGTCCGACACAAAAGAAGAGAATATCCCCAACAACCCTCCGCGAAAGATATTAGCCTTCAAATACACCGAAAATATCGCACAAATGCATGCATTAAAATCGATGTTACTTAATGGGACGGTATTTGGCGGTTAATTTTTTTTTCTTAATTGAAAGTACACCCTCGGACCTTTCATTTTTTTATAGTTAGAGGGCTAAGCAAGGCAAAGCACATAAAGTTTTTTTCTATCAAAAAGTGAAAAGTTGATATTTTTTAGTATAATATTTGATAAATTATAATAATTAGTTTACTTGTCCAATTTCAATAATTTTTTTTTGTATAAAAGAGTAAGTGCTATATTTTCACTGAAAAATAAAACAAAAGCCATAGCTATAAACGTACACACACAAAAAGTACTTTATTTGGACAATAATTTTAATCTAATTTCATTGAATAAATTTCCGTTGACTTTTGTTAGTTTTTTTAACTACAAAATTTCACTTTTCAAAAAAAACTTTGTTGAATTATTCTTATCCAAATATTTCTTTACAAAACCACATCATTAAAATTTTGAAATTGCATAGTTGAAAAACACTATTTTTTCCACAGAAATGCCACTGTGTGCCGTTCGTTACTCTACTTGTAATAGATGCAGATTTGGGAAATGTTTTAATTCGTGGATATTCGAATTTTTTTGTCGTAGATCTCGGTCATATGCACCACTGGTTTTAAATAATTCCATATCAAAACGAATGATACTATTGTCCCCCACCTATTGCGTTTGGTAGACAGAATTGGGCAGGGCCACCCACTTTTGACTTGATCACGCATATTCGTAGTTATTGCACACCCTGTTTTAAATCCCTTCCTTTTCCTTTAAAATACGTATACTTATCTTAATTGAATCCACACCAAATTTCATGGTCATTCGCAAAATAGTTCTTCAGACATCACATTATAACAAATTACGTTTAAGAGGCAGGGACACTCTTAACGATCTAGAACTTCAGATACCTCACTTTAGCAAAGTATTTCTCATGGGCGGGGGCCACGCCTAATAATCAAAGCACGACTGTTTTTGACCTAATCATATTGCATCCACTCCTAATTAAAAGTCACTTATTGTATTACCATTTCTTGTAATGGTGTGGAATGGGTGGACCACACCTGAAGAAAATCGGTTGAATGCGGAACCATCCCATAAGTTTAAAATTTTATACACATAAATATAGCATTTGTCAGAGCCTATTAAATATTTCAATATTTAAGTCTTCACAATTTAAAAATTTTGATAATTTTTGTATGGAAAAATTCGAAAATTGACTCACTAAATGGATCAAATGTGTCAAATGCAATGTTTAAATAGCATATAACAATCCTCGAAAGATTTCCTTTTCAATGAATCCGGTTTGTTGCATATCGGTTCGGTAGTTTACAAGTCTATAGCGGACATACGTAGAAACAAATGTTCACTTTTATATATATAGATGTTTATACACGATCTACTTCATTGGTGTTCATTTCATAGAACAATTGTTCCCGCTCAACTCACATGTATGCTTACTCTCTTGCTTTCAGTCGTCACTGAAACAGCGACGAAAAAAAAACACAACTATATTAATAATTAAATTTTTAAACTATTTTATATAGAATCAAAAAAGGCATCTAATGTATATATGTATATATTATGTTAATGTTTATGCATTAAAACAACTCTTTACCCATTTAACATTTCTTACAGTGAAATTCTCTTTTTCTCACCAACACAATTACATTTTCACTTTTGAACAGCACTGATCTACTTGCAAAAGTTGATAATATCATTGGTTTTGCCGACGATATTATAATAAATCATGCTGATAATAAAATAAGAAAGATGAACGACAAGCTCCAATCATATTTTAACATAATTGTAACCTATGCAGCTGATTGGATGATGAAGATCAATTTTAATAAATGTGAGACTATACTGTTCCGTCCCCCTGATGGAAAATGTAACAGTGACATAAAAAAAATTGGAAAATTTTTGGAATAAAATTTAAAAACAATATAACAATTGAAAACAAACAAATTGTTAAACACCTAGACATTAACCTAGACAAATGTTTATACTTTAATAAACACATCGCGATATACAAATTTTAAAGGCTAGGAAGGCATTCTATTTACATAAACCACTTTTTTTCTCGAAACATTTAAAACCCAGGGTGAAAATTTTATTGTATCAGGCTCTAATACGGCCTATCTTAACTTACGGATGCCAAATGTGGTATAATATTTCGCCATCTTGTATGGAGAAACTGCGAGTCTTCGAAAGAAATGGTTTAAGAGCATGCACATCACTCTACAGATCTACAGATAGTAAATTTACAAAATACATATCAAATCAGAAATTATATAATTATGCTAAAGTTAGTAGAGTCGACAATTTTATTATTCATCTGATTCGAAGCCACATTATGAAAAGCTTCGATTGTAAAGATAACAATCTAATTTTTGCACCGTACTATACCTGCGACATATATATAATGAGCACGCTAATAATAGGTTATATGCCACCTGAATCATTTATATACCTAGATAAAGAAGGATATATGTAGGACCACAACGGCATTCCTATATTTTACCACATTTAAAGACGAAGAGTCAATACCAAAACAATTCACTGTAATCGATTAACATCTTTAATACATCTACATACCGAGGAGATAAAAACATCATTCCTAACATGGATACTTCAAAATGTTGGTGGCTCAACCAATGACTTTTCTTTTTTACCCCCTAACCATAGCTTACATTTTATCTTTGCCGAAAATAAAAGAGTAAAGTTTTTTTTCTATTTTCTTTACGTTAATCTATAATTATTGTACTTATAAATTACAACATAATAATAATATACAATTTAAAATAAAGATTGTATGTATAGTATTAATACTGGAGAGCCCGATTATGGAACTGTGTATTATTTAGGGTATGGTATCTACTTTTTGTTTATTTTTAGTTGAAGCATAAGGAATTATTTCAAAATAAACTAACAAAAAAAAACATTTATGAATCTTTAAATTGTGTATCTATCAATTATTGTTGAGCTTAGCATCAGAGCAATTATTCATTGTCATTTCTACGCACAGTATGAGGATAACGAATGTTACTTTTCACAAAGAATTACATTGTGCGTAAAAATGATTTAACATGTGTTAATTTCATGGGGTACAAAGGAAAAGAGTAAATGGGAGGGTTTTGAATACTATCTTAACTTCTAAAATGGTTTAAAACCAAGTGACACTGCTTTGAAGATACGGCATGAATACTGGATGGCTGGTCAGCAGGATAACTCGAGTAAACCTTAACGGATCGGTATGAAAATTTACCAGTATCAATATTTTTCAAAACGAACTTATGGGATTGTAAATGGGCTGAATAGTCCCACCCGTTCTGGTACCTCCCATACAAAATTACCTATTTTTGGAAAATTAATATTTCTTCCATAACTTCCAAACGGACAACCGGAGGATGTTTGAATTTGGTCAGTTTATTTATCTTTCAAAAGTAGACAAACTCTAAGAAAACCGAAACCTGTGCCCCACCCATTCTGGGACCTCCTATACAAATGACCGAATTGACCCTTATAGTTTTACATACATACCTTTTTTGCAAGTAAACTGAGATCACTGAAATTTTGCGTATGATGTTTGCTTATAAATATTAGACTCAGGTATGAATATGGACTATATCGGTTCACGCCTTCTGGTACCTCCCATACAAAATGACCTATATTTGGAAATTATATATATCTCCAATAACTTCAAAACAGTCACTTGGGGGGTTATG
Organism: Muscina levida; assembly: GCA_964034835.1. Lineage (NCBI taxonomy): Eukaryota > Metazoa > Arthropoda > Insecta > Diptera > Muscidae > Muscina > Muscina levida. The sequence continues at coordinate 63,111,445 of OZ035880.1, read as the reverse complement.
AACATTGGTCGATAAATTAATGTTGTGATAGGAGGCGAAACCTCAGAGAGCCAAACTATTTGACACACCCCTTCTGGTACCTCCCATACAAATGACCGAATTGACCCTTATAGTTTTACATACATATCTTTTTTGTAAGTAAACTGAGATCACTCAAATTTTGCGTATGATGTTTGCTTATAAAAATTAGACTCAGGTATGAATATGGACTAAATCAGTTCACGCCTTCTGGTACCTCCCATACAAAAATACCTATTTTTGCAAAATTAATATTTCTCCTATAACTTCCAAACGGACTCTTGGGGGGTTATGAACATTGGTCGATAAATTAATGTTGTGATAGGAGGCGAAACCTCAGAGAACCTAACTATTTGACACACCCCTTCTGGTACCTTCCATACAAATGACCGAACTCACCCCCATAGTATTACAAACATATCTATTTTCTAAGTACACTGAATTCAGTCAAATTATGAGTAATTTGTACGCTTATGAAAATATGAATCAGGAGTGAATATGGACTATATCGGGTCACCCCTTCTGGTATCTCCCATACAAAATTACTTATTTTTGGAAAATTAATAATTCTCCCATAACTTCCAAACGGACATTTGAGGGGTTATGAAAATTAGTCGGTTAATTTATGTTGTGATAGGAGGCGAAACCTCAGAAAACCTAACTATTTGACACACCCCTCAGGGAGTCAGGAATGAATAAGGACTGTATCGGTTCACCCCTTGTGGTACCCCCTATAAAAATTCAATTTTTTTGAAAAATTTTTATTTCTCACATAAATTCCAAACCGGCACCTATACCCCCTACACAAATAAGTAAAGTTTTGGACGATTTTGCACCACAAGCAGGGGAAAAAATATACATAAGTAATTTTATTTTAATTAAAAATCTATTAATTTCAATAACTCAAGACTTCAACAATATCTTATATTGGGTGATGGTATTTATCAGTCAGGTTACCTGACTGAAATTTCTGTACTGGTTTTCGTATAAAATGATATATACCCTCATCCCTAAGGATGATGGTATTAATATTTTTCAAAACGAACTTATGGGATTGTAAATGGGCTGAATAACCGCACCCCTTCTGGTACCTCCCATACAAAATTACCTATTTTTGGATAATTAATATTTCTTCCATAGCTGCCAAACAGACTATCGGAGGATATCTAAATTTGGTCAGATTATTTATCTTGCAATAGTAGACAAACCCTAAGAAAACCGAAACCTTTGCCACATCCCTTCTGGTACCTCCCATACAAATGACCGAATTGACCCCATAATCTTACATGCATATCTTTTTTGTAAGTAAACTGAGATCACTCAAACTTTGCGTATGATGTTCGATCATGAAAATTAGACCCAGGTATGAATATGGACAATATCGGTTTACGCCTTCTGGTACCTCCCATACAAAATGACCTATTTTTGGAAAATTAATTTTTCCCCTATAACTTCCAAACGGACACATGTGGGGTAATGAAAATTGGTCGATAAATTTATGTTGTGATAGGAGCCTAACTATTTGACACACCCCTTCTGGTACCTCCCAGACAAATGACCGAATTCACCCCTTAATCTAACATACATATCTTTTTTGTAAGTATATTAAATTCATTCAAATTTTGCGTTTGATGTTCGCTTGTGAAAATTAGACTCAGGAATGAACATGGACTATGTCAGTTCCCGCCTTCTGGTACCTCCCATACAAAATTACCTATTTTTGGAAAATTAATATTTCTCCCATAACTTCCAAACGGACACTTGGAGGGTAATGAAAATTGTTCGGTAAATTTATCTTCTGAAAACCTAACTATTTGACACAGCCCTGTTGGTACCTCCCATACAAAATTTTACCAATTCCGAAATCTAATAATGAGTACAGACCAATTGCCATACTTTGCTTTCTCTCTAAAGTATTTGAAAAGCTTCTTCACAAACAAATCAGTGGACACCTCAACTCTAATTCATTAATGCATGAAAAACAATCAGGTTTTCGTCCAAACCACAGTTGTACTAGTTCTTTATTGGAAGTATCTGAAAACATAAGAAATGAATTAGAAGATCGTCATATTACTTTTCTAGTCCTTTTGGACCACTCCAAGGCCTTCGATACGGTAGATCACACTAGATTATGTATGAAGTTAAATCATTTTTTTAATTTTGCGCCCACTGCTGTAAAGCTTATACAATCCTATCTCTCTGGCCGCACACAATCTGTGCACGCATCTAACAGTGTTTCTGAAAAACTTCCATGTACAAAAGGAGTACCACAGGGATCAATTTTAGGGCCCATATTGTTTTCTGTATACATAAACGACTTGCCGCAACAATTGTCATTTTCTAAAATACATATGTACGCCGATGACGTGCAACTTTATTTAAGTTGTCCACTTAATTCTATGGTTGAGCATATTGAAAATATTAATAGTGATTTAGCTCGAATTCATTCCTGGGCAACGGCAAATGGACTATGCCTTAATCCTCGAAAATCGAAATGTCTGTTAATTCATAAAAGGAATTTTGTTTCCACTAATCTTGATGTTGATATACTGTTAAATGGTGAAAAAATTGAAATTGTTAAGCATGCTAAAAATCTTGGCATAGTATTTAACAATAACTTAAGTTGGTCGAATCACGAGTACTACTTGCAAAGTCATACATTCTGCCTGGATTATTCTTTGGTTGCGAGCTATTCTCAAACTGTGATTCGTCTAGCAAAAGAAAACTGAATGTTGTATATAATAATACTATTCGATATATATATGGTTTGAAAAGATTTCAACCTGTCTCACATGTTTCAAATTCGCTATATGGAGTCTCTTTTAACAACCTTTTAAACATTAAGACTCTTTTGTACCTTCATAAAATTATATTTACTCGGAAACTATTATACCTATTTCAAAAACTGCAATTTTCTAGATCCAACAGGGGTAAGAAGCTTACTCCATTAATTCACCGTAGTCTTGTGTCTGATTGGCAATTCTTTATTCATTCAATTCGTCTTTGGAATGCACTACCACACAGCCTCCAAACTATCAGTAACGCTAATAAATTTAAAAAACATATCACTGATTTTTATAAAACCCACGATAATACTAATTGAATACTTTTATATGTATAAAATAAACTTGTGTAATAGTTTTCTCTCTTCTTTCTCTCCTTATATTCTTAAAACGATAAACGAATTTATATTTATTTTTATCATTTTTCTTTTAATTTTACTTATTTATTTAGTTTTAAAACCTTTTTTTGTTACAAAACATTTTTTAACCTTTTAATTCCTGTACTGTAATTATAAGAAAATTTCTTGTTGTACAGGATATGAAATAATAAACAAATACAAATACAAATACAAATGACCGAACCCACCCCCATAGTCTCACATACATATCTTTATTGTAAGTACACTGAATTCAGTAAAATTTTGCGTAAGGTGAACGGTAGGTTGATTCTTATTTGGCAAAAAAAAAATGTTTTTGGAATTTTTCATGGGCCAAGTTAAAATTTTATTAAGACGTACAAAAAAACTCTATGTGAATTTTTTTAATTTTTTTCTTAAAGGTTTAGGGGTCGCTACCGGGGTTCGAAATTCAAAATTTGACCGTCATCCTGAGGGATAAGCTGAATAACTCGAGTAAACCTTAACTGATCCTTATGAAAATTTTTCAGTATTAATAATTTCCGTAACGAAGTAACGGAATTGTAAATGGTCAGAATTACCCCACCCCTTCTGGTACCTCCCATACAAAATTACCTATTTTTTGATAATTAATATTTCTCCCATAACTTTCAAACGGGATGGATAGCATTTAAACTTGGTCAGTTTAATAACCTTTTAATAACAGATAAACCCCCAGAAAATCAAAACCTTTGTCACACCCCTTCTGGTACCTCCCATACAAATGACCGAATTAACCCCCATATTTTTACCTACATATCTTTTTAGTAAAAATACTGAATTCAATAAAATTTTGTGCGAGATGAACACATGCCAAGATTTGACTCGTGAGTGACTATGGACTATATAGGCCAACCCCTTCTGGTACCTCCCATACAAAATTACCCATTTTTAACCAAATTATTTTTTACCAATAATTTCCAAACAGACAGCTGGATGGCATTTAAACTTGGCCAGTTTAATAACCTTGTAATAACAGATAAACCCCCAGAAAATCCAAACCTTTGCCACACTCCTTCTGGTACCTCCCATACAAATGACCGAATTAACCCCTATATTTTTACCTACATATCTTTTTAGTAAAATACTGAATTCAATAAAATTTTGTGTGAGATGAACACATGCATAAGTTTGACTCGTGAGTGAATATGGACTATATCGACCAACCCCTTCTGGTACCTCCCATACAAAATTACCTATTTTTAGACAAATTAGTTTTTACCAATAATTTCCAAATGGACAGCTGGATGGCATTTAAACTTGGTCAGTTTAATAACCTTGTAATAGCAGATAAACCCCCAGAAAATCAAAACCTTTGCCACACTCCTTCTGGTACCTCCCATACAAATGGCCGAATTAACCCCCATATTTTTACATACATTTTTTTGTAAGTATGCTGAATTGATTTATATTTTGCTAAAGATATACGCTTATTGTAATTTTACTAATGCTTATCTTAAATATAAATCTAGTTTAATGAATGTTATTAGATATTCAACATAGATAATGCAACGCTATTGTCTTGCCCCCCTCCAGTAATTTGCAGTCCAACTTTGGAATTTTTACAGTACAGTTAATATGAAATGATTTATTTCAAATTTGTTCATCAGTTTTTGTTGTATTATTACTTAAAAAGGTACATTTCGAAAATAAAAATTAAATTAAACAATTAAAAAATAATATTAAAATAAAAATTTAATATATTAATATTAAACATGAATTCATTGCATGAAAAACTTAACATTAAAAAATATAATTATAAACAACTGTATTACTGCTTACAATTTTCTTTAAATTTGAAAATATTGTAAAATATTATGTACACATGGTAGATTTTTTTGGATCTGAACATTTTTTTCTAAATTCTTTCACCAATAATAATAGGAACTACTTCTGTTCTCCATAATGTGTATGCAATTTATTGTATTCCTGCATCAAGGCCACTCCGTGTTCAGCAATATCATTAACAACCTTCAACCTAGACCGAACTAATTCTTTACTTAATTTAAAGTCTGCATCTTGCTCCCAATCTTCAACATTTTTTTTATGAAACCCGATTTAATACCCGTTGTGCTGAAAAATCTAAGAGTATTGTTGGATACAAAATGCTCAAGACTTTTGGAATGTAGTAGGTTTCCATCCACTGTAACTCGTTTTTCTGGATTATCTACTCCTTCTATATTTAAAGCATTTACCATCTTCTTCTTAATTTCAGGAGAAACTTTGTCATCAAAAATGCAAATCCAACTAGCTCTTCCTAAAAATACCAGAGATGACCTATAATTTTTTTAAGGCTATTGCCGCTGTCTCTTTCTTAATTGTTGCATAAGACTTCAAGTCTTTTAATACCTGGAGGTCATTTCTTGAAGCAGAAGGTCTAAAAGTGGACTCAAACCAATATTTAAGGTAAATATTAATTATAAAACTGCAAACATCCTGTATTCCACATAATTCGCTTTTGTTTAACTTGAACTGCTCTCTGAATAAATATATTTTTAAGGAATATATTACCTTATCCTTCCATCTAGCACGGTGAAGACCTGCTGGTGCTCTGAAGAATATTTGTGTTTTTGGAACATCCCGCAGAATATTATTGTCAGCTTAAGTAGCTCTTTGTATTCCTCTCGTGGCTGAAACTCTTTAAGCTGATTTTCGGCAAAACAAATAGCATTCGCAGAGTTCTTTACTTGTCTTAATATGAGATCATCCGATATGCCAGGTTTAAAATTGGAATGATCAACTTTTGTCCAGGCATTTTTAAACCTCTTAAAAAGTAATATTACAGGACCGGTTGATATTCCCGAAATACAATACATAAATCATATTATATGACTTCTACGTTTAAAACTTTTAAGTTAACCTTTGAAAAAAATCAAAATTTTCTGTCAAATAATTAGCATAAATATGTAAAACTATAAGGGTTAATTCGGTCATTTGTATGGGAGGTACCAGAAGGGGTGTGACAAAGGTTTCGATTTTCTGGGGGTTTATTTGTTATTACAAGGTTATTAAACTGACCAAGTTTAAATGCCATCCAGCTGTCCGTTTGGAAATTATTGGTAAAAAATAATTTGTCTAAAAATAGGTAATTTTGTATGGGAGGTACCAGAGGCTGTTGGCCTATATAGTCCATAGTCACTCACGAGTCAAATTTTTGCATGTGTTCATCTCACACACAATTTTATTGAATTCAGTATTTTTACTAAAAAGATATGTGGGTAAAAATATGGGGGTTAATTCGGTCATTTGTATGGGAGGTACCAAAAGGGGTGTGGCAAAGGTTTTGATTTTCTGGGGGTTTATCTGTTATTATAAGGTTATTAAACTGGCCAAGTTTAAATGCCATCCAGCTGTCCGTTTGGAAATTATTGGTAAAAAATAATTTGGTTAAAAATAGGTAATTTTGTATGGGAGGTACCAGAAGGGGTGGGGCAATTCTGCCCATTTACAATTCCGTAACTTCGTTATAGAAAATATTAATACTGAAAAATTTTCATAAGGATCAGTTAAGGTTTACTCGAGTTATTCTGCTTATCTCTCAGGATGACGGTCAAATTTTGAATTTCGAACCCCGGTAGCGACCCCTAAACCTTTAAGAAAAAAATTAAAAAAATTCACATAGAGTTTTTTTGTACGTCTTAATAAAATTTTAACTTGGCCCATGAAAAATTCCAAAAACATTTTTTAAGACTCACCCTAGTGTACGGTTATGAAGATTTTAATCAGGAATGAATATGGACTATATCGGATCACCCCTTCTGGTACCTCCCATACAAAATGATTTTGTTTGGAAAATTTATATTTCTCCCATAACTTCTAAACCTGCACCTGGGTGGATAATCAAATTTGGTCAGTTAATTTATCTTGTAATAGGAGGCAAAGCCTCAGCATTCTAAATATTTGGCACACCCCTTCTCATACCTCCCATATAAATAACCGATATTTGCCCTTTTACATTCATATAACTTTTGTATGTACACTGAATTCAGAAAAATTTTGCCAAGGTAAGCGATCATTGAACGTTGATTTACGAAAAAATCAGACACGTTGTGCTGTCCCTAATTGTACCTTCTGTACAAATAGAACGAATTTTGTATGTTTTTGCTCTACATGTAGACAAAAAATAATACATAAGTAATTTTATTTTAAAAATCTATTAATTTCAATAACTCAAAAAGTAAACAATATTTTATATTGGGTGATGGTATTTATCAGTCAGTTTACCTGACTGAAATTTCTGTACTGGTTTTCGTATCAAATGATATATACCCTCATCCCTAAGGGTGATGGTATAATTAATAAATTTCTCTTTACACCCCATGAATGAGGTATGGGATGGCTTCTCGTGTTATTGAGATTAAACATGCTCTCTATTTATAGATTCACCCAAAAACGAATGCGAACGTCAGCTGTTTGATAAGCTTATATTGGACATGCCGAATGATTTGGCGCTATATACTGGGAAATTGCTTCGACCATATCAAGAGTGAAAAAAGTAAGTATTAAACATTTAATATTTGTTTGGTTTACTGGATTGACCATTTACTTGTCAAAAATTAATATTTTGTAGCGTAATAAGACGTATGAAATTGGTTTAATTTTCCACTGATTACATGCATAGGACTGTAAGTTAGGCTGAAACGAAAAAGTAAATTTTGATCGGATCAAATATAGCGAGTAGCAAATGTTGCTTTAAACCTCAATATTAAAAGTGCAAAAATAAAGGTTGATCCTAGAGTTAAGTTGTCTCTCTCAACCAGCTAAGTACTGGTAAGGTATTATTTAATCAAAATATCCGTTGGCTTCAAATTCGGGTCTATCGACAGCAGTTAGTATTTCCTAAAACACATAACGCATATATTGGCTAGTTGATTCCATTCCCATGACTCTTGCGCATTATGTTGTTGATACTGGATTTCATCTATTTAGGGATGCAGTTGCACTATTACTTACTTTTAAATGTTTTGCAAAATTAAAATCTCTTCTGGAAAATTTATCACGGAAGTTTTTCTTCCATATATTAAGTTTGTCTATAGATGTTGTACCGTACAAACATATGCGGTTCAAAGTTGTTAAGGATTTAAAATGTAACTGCTAACGTCTGAAATATTAGCTTACTATAAGTAAAACAACACATTATTTAAATCTGTTATAATTCATTGACTTGACACTGTAAAAGTTGTTAGACGCCACATTATTTAGCTAATAGGACTTTTTAAAGAGAATGAAACACAAACTGAGGGATCCACCAACTCTGTAATCGTAGAAAAAGCTGCCTATACCTATGTCTCTCTAAGAATATTTTAGTCCTACAAGGGCATTTTTAAATAAATTCCTTATTAATTAGGCTGTCAGAAGCACCTGTTATTTCCGGATTGCCAAGTTTATGCTTACATATAGAGCCATACTACAAAATAAAAAACACATCAATTAGTAGCCTACACAATTTGTTATAGTGTAATTTGGTGAGTTGGTAGTATTTGGGGAAATTATTTTTTAAATATAAATCAAAAAAATCTAAATATCTAACACTAATTCAATTCCTCATCCATATTAAACCATTAATAGGAACAATGTGGGTATGATTAATATAAAATCCGCATAAAATTAATATCATACGTTGTACATACATACATACATACATACATACATACATACATACTTAAATACATACATAAATACATACATACATACATACATACATACATACACATACTTATTTTGCAGAATTTTTTTATCAGTTGTTCGTAATTGCCAGGAGAAGGTTTATGTAAAAGAAAATTTTGGAAAATTCCTCCGGAAAAGCCGGAAAATTGGAAAAACCGAAAATTGCTTTTTTGTATGGAATTTTGTGTGCAATTGTTACGAATGGTTTTTCGAATGGAAAAATAAAAAAAATTGTTGGAAAGCGGAAAATATCGGAAAATTTAAAATTTTGAATTTTGTTTTTTCGACGAAATTTTGCATGTTATCGTATGATTTGATAATGTAATTGATGTAACAGTGAAAAATTATGGATAATTATTCCGAAATGACCTTCTGAATGGAAACATAGAAAAATTCTAGGTGGAAAACTCGGAAAATTCCGGAAAAACTCGAAAAATTTTAAATTTTTTCGGAAATATTTTGCATTGCAAATTGATTTTTTGTATAACATTTTGAGTGCAATTGTTCCGCAGTGGCTTTTCGGTTGAAAAAATAGAAAATATTGGTTGGAAAATTATGGAAAAATTCCAAAAATTTTATTTTTTTTTTGGACGAAATTTTGCATTTTATTGTGTTTTGATAATTTTGAATGATGTAAATGTGAAAATTTTGGATAATCATTCCGAAATGACTTTTCGATTGGAAAAATAGAAAAATTCTCGACAATTTTGGATTTTTTTGACGTAATTTTTCATTGTATCGCTTGATTTCATGATTTTAGACGACGTAAAAGTAGAAAATTCGTTGTGATGCTTGGAAAAATTCGGTTTATTGTGAAATCTATATGTATGAAAACGGTGTGAACAGTGTGTAGTAATTCATCAAGAGAGAACGGCTGGCCCATTTTGCTCAATTTTTATTTAATTGTTCGTGATTGGTATGAGTGTTTTATGCAAGATAATTTTGGGAAAATCCTTCGGAAAAGTCGGGAAATTGGAAAAATCTAAAATTGATTGTTTTTGTATGGAATTTTGTGTGCAGTTGTTAAGAAATGGCTTTTCGAGTGGAAAAATAGAAAATTCTTAGGGAAAATTCGGAAAATTCCGACGGGATGTTGCGCAATCTGCTGTCGAATGCCAGCGCCAAATAGTTCGATGCAAGATGCATTCGATAGCGAATTTTAACGGGAGCAAGACTATAATCTAGATGAGCTGACCGGAAGAGTTCGAACAAATGTGCCGCTGGAGCTTTGCGTTTTGAGAATTTTCAAAAACAAAAATTTTTTTTTTTCAAAAATGGGGTATTATTGGCTTCCCTTGCCGGGGAACCATTTTGCTGAACTGATTCAAATATTTCTATGAGAAATAATAAAGAAATTGCCACCTCCCCGAAGAATTTTTTTTTCTACAAACGAAAGAATATAGTCGATTTTTGGAAAAAACCGTAAAAATATGCACATTCCTCAAGCATTTGAAATTTTGAATTACCCGAGGTGATCAATTTTGGAGGGCCACGTAGTGGCCCCCACCTCCCCTAGGGAGCCGAATATTTCCAAATCATCTCGAAAACACCTCAGCTTTAGCTATTTTAAATTTCATCAAGATACCATTTTCCGTTCAAAAGTTTCAGAATTAATTCCAAAAAAAACCAAAAAGGAACCACTGTGCGCTGATCATTTACATTTCGTTAGTACCCTATAAAAAGGTCTCAAGTCCACTATGTATATTAGGAACGATTTTATTGTACGAAAATTTTATTTTTGATGTAAGAAATACGTGACGGAAGTTTGAGTAAGATCGAACATCTATTTAACGTGCCCCAAAGAGGTCAAAAGCCAGATTTTTAGTAAATCCTATGTTTTTTGCTAATGTTCCATAATTGTTAAATATTGACGTGTGTGTGGGCGTGGCGTAGACCACTTCCACCTTGACTGTCATATATACTGTACCAACAACACATACCAAATGTCAGCCTTATACCTCTTATAGTTCATGAGATACATCATTTTGATGTTTTAAATTTTATACCACGAACACTGATCAGAGCCCGCCCAATGCATCTACAAAAGACGATTGGAGAAACTGTCTTTCAGATATTTCGGTTTCAAAAATAGGGCCTCATGGGCAGGGCCACGTGCACTTGATATATCAAAATTTGAAGTACCTTATTTTCACCACCGACATACTGTGTAAATTTCAAAAAGATCGGCTAAACATTTTTTTAAGTTTAAACGGTACTTACAAATGCAAATAAACAAATACAAACTCATTTGCAATTATTTAGGTTTGACCTTGGACCTCTTTGGGGCATGGCTTAAAAGTGATCCGATTTTGCTCAAATTTTTACCATAGCCGTTTTATAACAACTGACACAATATTCCGCCCGGGCATTACCGTAAATCCAAAGTTGCATTTTTGCTACTACCCTAGTATATATAGTTATGCCTACCACGCCCCCTTACAAATGGAAGAAAAAGCTAAATATGTCCTTCGCTCAGTGCATGCGCGTGGTGAAGAGCATACAAATAACATTTAGTGTACCAATAAGATAGTTGCCAAACTATCTCATCAGCACCCTTCGCTATGCCTTCTCCACACAATATCATAACCTGTGTTAAAAGCTTCAAGAAACCATCGAGAAGCCTAAACACACTATATTAGTGTACTTACAAGTACTATTAAAAATAAGTTATTCTACCCAAAAAGTTCTTTAATTGTACCAAGATGTTCTTTTATTTAAGAAAAAGTAATTTAATTATATCAAAAAGTAATTTAATTATATCAAAAAGTAATATTGATGTATCAAAAAGTACATTCGTTGCACCAAACAGGTCTTTTATTGAAATCCTAATATAAATTTAGGGATCCACCTTATAACATGGCTAAAGTTCCATGTTTGTATAACTATATTTGTAATAATATACTTGAAGACGCCCAGACATCGCTGAAGCAATTAAAAAAGAATTCGAAATAGATCAAAACTGAATAAACAAAACCAGTCAGGTAAACTGATTGATGAATACCATCATCCGATATAAGATACTGTTTAAGTCTTGAGTTATTGAAATTAATAAAAACCTGATTTGCCTTTGCACCCCATGAATGAGGTCTGGGATAGCATCTCGCATTGTTGTGAATTAACACCCTTTCTATTTTTAGATTCACAACTAACGGCACCTACTTGTTTATTGACGAATGCGAACGTCACTGTTTAAGAAACTCTTACTAGACACGCCGATTGACTCGACACTTAATACTGCGAAGTTGCTGTCAACAACACTCGAGGGGAGCCGACAATGAAAAAACAATTTTTTTTAAGAGAGTCAGGTTTGGACCTGCGATCTCCCGCATGGTAGTCGAGTGGTTCTAACCACTATGCCACGGCCGGTCCTACAGCCGATCTATTGAAATTTAGAAATTTAGATTTTTAAAATAAAATATTTTTTGTCTGCATGTAGAGCAAAAACATACAAAATTTGACCTATTTGTACAGAAGGTACAATTAGGGGCAGCACAACGTGTCTGATTTTCTTTCGTAAGTCAACGTTCAACGATCGCTTATCTTCGCAAAATTTGTCTGAATTTAGTGTACATACAAAAATGATACGTATGTAAAAGGGGAAATATCCCATATATTTGTATGGGAGGTACCAGAAGGGGTGTGCCAAACATTTAGAGTTACTGAGGCTTTGCTTCCTATTACAAGATAAATTAACTGACCAAATTTGATTATTCACCCAGGTGCCGGTTTAGAAGTTATGGGAGAAATACAAATTTTCCAAACAAAGTCATTTTGTATGGGAGGTACCAGAAGGGGTGATCCGATATAGTCCATATTCATTCCTGATTAAAATCTTCATAACCGTACACCTTACGCAAAATTTTACTGAATTCAGTGTACTTACAAAAAATATATGTATGTGAGATTATGGGGGTGGGTTCGGTCATTTGTATGGGAGGTACCAACAGGGGTGTGTCAAATAGTTAGGTTTTCTGAGGTTTTGCCTCCTATCAGAAGATAAATTTACTGATCAATTTTCATTATCCCCCAAGTGTGCGTTTGGAAGTTTTGGGAGAAATATTAACTTTCCAAAAATAGGTAATTTTGTATGGGAAGAACCAGAAGGCGTGAACCGGTATAGTCCATGTTCATTCCTGAGATTAATTTTCACAAGCGAACATCATACGCAAAATTTGAGTGAATTCACTTTACTTACAAAAAAGATATGTATGTAAAACTATGAGGGTCAATTCGGTCATTTGTATGGGAGGTACCAGAAGGGGTGTAAAACTATGAGGGCAATTCGGTCATTTGTATGGGAGGTACCAGAAGGGGTGTGTCAAATAGTTAGGCTCTCTGAGGTTTCGTCTCCTATCAGAACATAAATTTATCGACCAATATTCATTACCCCCAAGTGTCCGTTGGGAAGTTATGGGAGAAATATTAATTTTCCAAAAATAGGTAATTTTGTATGGGAGGTACCATAAGGGGTGCGGCTATTCAGCCCATTTACAATCCCATAAGTTTACAATCCATAAGTTTTAAAAAATATTAATACTGGTAAATTTTCATACCGATCCGTTAAGGATTACTCGAGTTATCCTGCTGACCAGCCATCCAGCTAGCCAGCCAGACAGACGGACATAGCTCAATCGTCTTAAAAAGTCCTGAAACGAATTTGGTCTTAAGATACTTGGGGTCTAACTCGTCTCCTTTAAGGTATAACTACAAATATTTTTTATATTTAATTTAATCCATTAATGTTATTTAAAATTAATTTCGTAACTAAGACGAATCTTAATGATATTTGTAGCACATTTTATCACTACTTCAAATGTAAGTGATTCCAGACCAATGATATAATCATTGATAACTTACCCAAACCCGGCCTATTTTATCTTTTTTTTTAGATACTTGGTCATCGTGTGAAATTTCAACTCTGTTTGAGTATTTACATTTCAGTGACAGCCACACGACCAAGTAGACGTACGGACGGACAAATAGTTTTATGTGTCACAGATGTGATATCATCTAACTGTGAGCTTTCTTGGTGGTCACAATTAATGAATGAATGAATGATTGAGCGGATGGGTGAATACACCACTAACGCATGATATGATCTCACACTTTTCTAACGACACTCCATGGTGGTCCAATCATACGGGTATTAAGTCAGACGCTATGTCCATCCGCTGCAGTTGGTCTTTGCGTGGCATCACACTCATTATTGATCATTCACATAAAAGACTGCATGTGAACGTAGATGACATTTATTACATGTTGCGTGCAATGCAAAACTTCAGACAAATTATTTGGCGTTTCATTTTTAATGAACAACTGCAGATTCGTAACGCTAGAAATGACAACAATCGCTGACAATGTGATGGTGTTCACAATTTACCAATGTACTTTGCGTAGCTGGCAAATGAAGGGAATGGTTATGTTGTCTGAGGGAAGATGAAGTAAACAAATTTATTTTATAAAAACCTAATGTTGCTAGTTTTGCTTCCTACAATTTGTAAAAGGCGCTCATCCGAATCTCGAACAATACTATACAACTCGGTGTTGTGTAGTATCGGGATAGAGTACAATAAACAGACAGAGTATTTGCATATGCTTTAGTTGAAAACAGAAACAACAACATTTACCGCAGCTTGTAGTAATTTTAAATCTAATGTTTTTCATATGTTTTTAATAAATAGCTGAAAATTATATTTAGAGGAACATCACAGCAAAAACTATTTACACTATTTAAAGCATGAGCTACAACGTAATTATCTGCGGCAAAGCATAATGACATCTTAAGTCGGTCTTTCAGGCAAAGTCAGTTTTCTTATTGAAATATTGTAATCTTATTACTTTAGTTCATTTTACAGATCTACAATCTAAACCCCATACCCTGTTCTGCCCCTAGATGTTTATGACAATGCTAAAGGCAATTAAAATTCGAAATTTGTTTATTAACAAATGGGATAATCTCTCGCATGTAGTGTGAAAATCTGCGGTACAAGCTTTATTTAATACTTAAATTTTTCTATACAAATACGAAAAATAAAACTTACTCACCAAAATTTTAAAATTCAATTATTATATAGTAGGGAATCCATTACACATCCGAAAGACTTTATCTGCACACCGAAACGTCGAACAATGGCATCAGACTGATTGATTTCTCTGCGGCAAGAAATATGGTAGCTAGCAGCACTCGATTTGACCATAAAAATATTCATAAGGCAACATGGATATCTCCAGATCAATTGACGAGGAATCAGATAGATCACATGATAGTCGATGGAAGGCACGCATCGAGTGTTCTGGACGTACGGGTGATCAGGGGTGCGAACATTGACTCCGATCACTTCATTTCCTTACCGCAGTTAAGATACGCACAAGGCTAAGCATGTCGAAAAAAGTACGTAACCAGGCACAACGAAAGCTGGACATCGGTAAACTGCGGACCACAGAGATAGCGGAAGCCTACTCCAACCACCTAACTCGGGCTGCGAAAAGCGTACATGGGTACTCAAAGCCGTCTCAAGAAGATGCCTGATACGATGCCACGAGAGAGACGAATGCTGCATACAGGGCGAAACTGCAGCCAATGGCACCGCGAGCTGTTCGTGAACGACACAGGGAGAAGAGACGAGCTGCAACTCGTCTTTCTAGACGGAAATAGAAGGAGCTGAAGAAGAGGCAGGATGAGTGCACAGAGTTACTCCGAAGTAGAGGGGAAGCCCGAAAATTCTACCAGAGAGTTAAGGCGAGAATGCGTGGAACAGGGTTGCTCTCATGCAAGGACAGCGATGGTCAGCTAGTGACGGACCCGGATAACGTTCTGAAGATATGGAGAGCTCATTTCAGAAATTTACTGTATACGGATACCACTCCAGAGACCTCGCTCCAATCCATGACGATGGTATTTACTGTCCACCTCCGAGCCACAGCGAGATACGTATGGCCATCTCCCGCCTTAAAAACAACAAAGCTGCTGGAGACGATGGTCTTCTTGCTGAATTGTTTAAGGCTGGCGGGGAGGAGCTGATTAGGAGCATGCATCAGCTCATGGAGAACATCTGGCAGGAGGAGAGCATACCGGGGTTTTGGAGTCTTAGTCTGTTATGTCCCATATACAAGAAAGGAGATCGTAGTGAATGTAAGAACAACCGTGGAATAAGCCTAATACCAATTGCGTACAAGGTCCTTTCAAGCATATTGTGTGAACGTCTAAAGCCATTTGTAGAAAAACTATATGGACCAAATCAGTGTGGCTTTAGACCTGGTAAATTTACGACGGATCAAATTTTTACCTTACGACAAATTCTTGAAAAAAAAACTTATGAAAATTAGATCGACACCTAACACCTCTATGTCGACTACAAAGCTGCCTTCGACTCTCAGATAAGGAATAGGCTATATGAGGCCATGTCTGAGTTTGGTATTCCTGCAAAGCTGATTCAACTTAGCAGATGTACCTTGGAAAATACCAAATCCTCGGTTAAGATTGGTAAAGATCAGTCTGAACCGGCGCTATGACATTAGGCCCCACGAAAATACATCCAAAATGGAAAATGAAATTAGGCCCCAAATTTGGGGTCTAATTACATTATGAAAATAGACCCCAGGAAATTTTACCCCAAACATAAAATGAAAATATTCCCCAAAATGTATATATTGGGGTCTAATTTCGTAGTTGAAAGTATGCAAATACACCCCAAAAAAATGCAAATATGCCCCAAAATATAGTGTTGTTGTTTTCTGTATAAAATTGGGGTATATTTTCATATTTGTATTTGGGGTCTAATTTTTAAATAAATATCGCAGTTCGTATATAAAAACACAACATGCAAATAGGCCCCAAAACGGCGGTAGAAAATATAACCCAAACAAAAATTACCCAAAATTAGAAATAAAAATTAAAAGTAGGCCAAAATAAAAAATAAAAGTTTACCTAAACCAATTTTGAAAATTGCCCCAAAAAAAAAGTATTTTTTCATATCAAAAATCTCCAAACAAAATATGTATCAAATCGTGGGTGCTTACGACAACGGACATACAAATCCTGTGAGTATTCGAGAGAAAAATACTCCGAAAAATATATGGACCCATCTGTGGCGACGGGGAGTTTCGCCATCGGATGAACCATGAGCTGTATGAGCTTTACCACGACATCGACGTGTTGCCAGGATGGATGTAAATGCTCCAGCGATTAAGGTGTATGAAGACGAGCCTGAAGGACGGCGCAAAACAGGGAGACCCAAACTCCGTTGGAAGGACCAAGTGGTAGGCGACGTGCCACCATCTGGTAGGACTAACTGGAGAACACACGCAGAAGACCGAAGCGTGTAAAATTCTTGAATACTTCAGGTCTCAAATTTATGAGCCGCGTTCGTAAGTTGTAAAAAGTCATTTCAGTAAGTAAGTAAGGGTTTAAAAATCGAACCCTAGTTTTTAACGATTATCGAACAAAATATCCATATATTAATCGACTGCCTTCTAGACAGTCTCTTATGAAGCGACAATTCCAGTCTACATTTGTAGTGTGCACGCACAACATTCCTGTTATGCGCCCATTCAGCAGCAGCAGCATTCGCACTTACACATATTTCCTCATGAGTGCTTTATATTTTTATTTCAGTTGCTTTAATATTAAACAGAACTTTTAAAGCATTTAATTCATTTCGTTCATCTCGTTTTTTTCCTCACTTCAACTAAATAATTTTAATGTTTTTAATTATAGAAAAAATGTGTAGCAGCAACGTAAATCTAACGCAGAAAGTTGCATGTTTAGAATCATCTTTGCCGGCGCTGCCGATGATGATCTTCATGTCGATGATTATACAATCCACGCGTCTAAACGCCCAACATGAAGAACACTTGAATTACGTGGCGCGTGTTTGATGAATTGCGCGGGCAGATGTCCGACTCACTTGGTAAACAGACAGCCAGACAGCTGGAAATATGGTCGGACGAACGAACGTATGCGCAGATGATGGGAGAGATCAATGGTTCGATAAAAATCGATTGGGGGACGAGAACGAACGGCTGAGTGATGGGTGATTTCAAATTAAATGTTCGTCATACATAACCATTACCATGCCTGTATGCCCGTATTCGCATGTGCGAAATTCAAAGCATTTCTGAAACATTATTTGTTGTCTTTATTTACTGTTTGTTTTTTTCTTGTTGTTATTTTGCCCTCACAACATTGTGACAGACCGAATGTGTGATCTCTCATTTTAATGGATTTCGGTTTCTATTATCATTATATTTTGCCAAATTCGACTACATAATTGAAACGCTTCTTTAGGGCGTGGTATTGTTTGCCATAAACGCTTTACGTAGCGTATCTATGCACACACACACACACACACACACACACGCGTGTCACGGTCGAGTACCCCTCCTCATGGATTCGTACACTTAGATAAAACTTGTTGTCAAAAACTGTATGAGTCCGCCGCCGTCAGTCAATGACCTCTGCTGATGAGAGTGAGAGTGAAAAATGGTTTTTAAAATTGGCCAACACTGTAGTGATCACGAAGATGACTTTACAGATTAGCTTTGGAATGATGTTTATACAGCAATTTGTTTTGAAGCTTAAATCCAGGGCAAATTGTTGAAGATTATTATCTATTGGTCGAAAATAATGTCGAACGATTACAATATGTCAATTATATAGCTAAAATATATTCCAAATAATGGATTCGTAGACAGCAACTGTGAATGTATGCGTTTAAAAATAATATTATTTTTCACTCAATATATTTTTGTTTTAAAGACTCTCGTGTCGTCAAATAGAATAGAGAAAGAGCAAAGTTAAATTGCTGTCGACAATATCGAGGTGGCCGGCAATGAAAGAAAAATGTAGATGACTGGAGGCGGGATCGAACCACGGATCTCCCGCATGGAAGTCGCATATTCTAACCACTATGCCACGTCCGGTCCAAATACCAACTAAAATTTTGGAAAATATAATTTTTTCCATTTCAGGATATATGGAAGGTGGGCGGGTTGGGCCGTTTATTTTTCTTTTCTACTTATGAAACCAATTAATTACACAAGGGAACAAAATTGAACTTTTTGAGTGTTGTTTGGAATTCGATTACTGTTTTTTACTAATTTGGGGTCGCTGATTTCAAATCTAATCTCCATTTTTCTCCATCAGCTCGAATTTTTATGTTACAGGTACTAATCGTATTTTCGACTTTTTTCCAAAAAATTATAGGTCAAAAAATCATAATTTTTTTTCACAAGCCGGATTTTAAAATTGTTTTCTTTTTTTTAAAGATATCGTTGTTACCTTTGAAAAAAATCAAATTTTTTAATATTACAAAAAAAAAATGACTGAGTAACGGCTGTTTTATTCAAAAAAAATTACACAAAAAATTACACATTTTTATTTTCTTCACGCTGAAAGTTAATCGGTTGGGGGCAAATTGTTATTTTTATTAGCTTTATTGAATATAATATTAAGATAGCTTTCTAAAACATGTATGTACATAATAATCGATTGAAAATTGAATGAGTTATGCTAAGTTCGGTGATAACAGATTTTTCGCAATTTTTTGTTTCTACCCAAAAAAAATTTAAATTTTGTATTTTTAAAAATCATGACAAATTTGCAAATTTATTTATAGTTTTGCCTCCTATTACAATATTAATTAACAGACCAAATTTAATTAATCGGCAGGTTTCAATTTGGAAGTTAAGGAAGAAATATTAATTTTCCAAAAATAGGTAATTTTGTATGGGAGGTACCAGAAGGGGTGATCCGATATAGTGCAAATTCATTCCTGATTCATATTTTCATAACCGTAAAACTTACGTATAGTTTGACTCAATTCAGTGTACTTACAAAAAAGATATGTATGTAAGACTATTGGGGTGAGTTCGGTCATTTGTATGGGAGGTACCAGAAGGGGTATGGCAACGCTTTCGGTTTTTCTAGGGTTTGTCTACTTTTGCAAGATAAATAAACTGACCAAATTTCAATATTCTCCGGTAGTCTGTTTGGCAGCTATCGAAGATATATTAATTATCCAAAAATAGGTAATTTTGTATGGGAGGTACCAGAAGGGGTGGGGCTATTCCGCCCATTTAGAATTCCATAATTTCGTTTCGAAAAATATTAATACTGATAAATTTTTATAACGATCCGTTAAGCTTTGCTCGAGTTACACTTTCACAAACATATTAATAAATGTTATTTTTGTATGGAAATCGTGATTTTTGTAAATTTAGTTATCTCAGTAAATTGTTGACAAAATCAAAGTTGTGCAGATATTTTAATGAAATAAAGCTCATTTGATTCACACTATATTAAACTAAATGTTTTAAGACAAACACTGTGATTTGTGTTGCATTATTTTTTTTTATGAACTTTTAAAAAACAAAAATTTTTTTTTTTTGTAAATTTTTTGTTTTTTTTTTTAAACTACAACGATATCTCTGAAACTACTAAGCCAAATTAAAAACAATGTAGGCACGGATTAAAGATAATTTTGTTGACGAGTTTAAGTTTTTTTTTTGTAATTGAATATGGTGAACCGTTTTCAAGTTATTTAAATATTTGTAGTGGAAGTGCCTTAGTTATGGACATAACGGTATATCGCGAAAAGTCGAGCTGATACAAAAAAACCAAGTGCAGATTTGGATTCAGCGTCCAAAATTACCTTTAAAACAATATTCAGTTCTTAAACAACAAATACCTTGTTCCCTTGTGTTATCATTCTTTAATGACAACTCTTATTTTTTTTTGATCGCCGCTTTTATGAAAACACGACACTGTGCGCCATGTGCAGAATCTTGTCCTTTCGCAAAATCAAAGCAAAGATCTTAGTTAAATGACTATTCCAGAATTGAATCTGCCAGCTTTGATTTTAAGCTTCTTCAATTGTAGGCAATGGGATCTGCAACAGCTCAATGAATATCTGTTGTTTTCGCTACGAATTTTGTTTAGTAACGAGGCACAATACTGGGTCAATGGGTACATTAGGGTGATGACTTTATAAAACCTCGTTTTATTTAAGAGAAGATAAAATTTTACATATAAGGTGATTCGATAAAAACAACCTCACGCACAAAATGATTTTAAAATCTTTAATTATCAGCATTTTGGGCAACTTTTTGAAGTCACTGTAAGCAGATATATAATTAAACACAAGCTTTAGAGCCACATATATGTAACATTTC
Source organism: Muscina levida (assembly GCA_964034835.1). Taxonomy (NCBI): domain Eukaryota; kingdom Metazoa; phylum Arthropoda; class Insecta; order Diptera; family Muscidae; genus Muscina; species Muscina levida. The sequence continues at coordinate 63,090,411 of OZ035880.1, read as the reverse complement.
ATAGGATCATCAAACACACAAGGAAGTTAAAAAAGTCATGCTGTCATTAGAGAGGATGAATCTCAGTGGGTTCAGTTGTCCTTGTTGCGGCAGGAGTTGTATTATTCTTGCATAACTTTGATCGCACGCTCACAACAGTTGTTGCTTCGGGCAATATTGATTGGAGATTCATCCGTTTTTCAGTGAGTCTTCAAGCATCTTCATCGCGGAACAATTGACTACTGAACCAATGATCAGCCCATGAGAAAGAAATGAATGAACTTATTTTACGCAACCTGTTCTGGGTTTCATAAACTTAATTTCCCTTTGCACCCCATGAATGAGGTATGGGATAGCTTCTCGAGTTGTTGTGAATTAACACCACGATTTCTATTTTTAGATTCACAACTAACGGCACCTACTTGTTTATCGACGAATGCGAACGTCACTGTTTGAGAAGCTCTTACTAGACATGCCGATTGACTCGACACTAATACTGCAAAGTTTCTGTCGACAACATTCGAGGGGAGCCGACAATGAAAGAACAATTTTTTTAAGATGACTGGAGACAGGTTTGAACCTGCGATCTCCCGCATGGTAGTCGCGTGATCTAACCACTATGCCACGGTTCCGGGTTTCAGGCATCAGAATAAACGCAAGAAGAGCTAGAATGGCACTAGAGTTCCAGCGTGCATTGCAGATGTTTGGGATCTGCTTAAACTTTACAAAAGGGATCTCACTCCTCTCAGTGAAGTGAAGGAAGATACGAGTGAGGTGGAAGAGAAACTTCATGTTGTCCCTCCAGCCGCCTGTTTCCTTAATCTCAGTTTTACCATTGCCGAAGGCTGCTTTCAATTGATCATAATTGCTCATCAAATTCTGCACAAAGAAGTTGACCCATGAAGCTCATCGTCAATGACAACGCGAAGAACGCGATCCAGCTGGCAACTGATCAACTTGGTCAAAGATAAACAACTTTCGTGAATATATCAATCCAATCTGAACGTGTCTAGGCAACCTAAATAGCTCATAAAGTCGACGTTGATACCGGTTTTTCAAACCTTTACGCACTTACAAGCCATTAACGTGGTTGAATATTAACCGATTTTAAATTTCTCATTGGATTTGGAAAGAAGAGACTGTGGCATTTCCAACCATATTCCAACCAAATTCTGCACAAAGAAGTCGACCCATGAAGCTCATCGTCAATGACAACGCGAAGAACGCGATCCAGCTGGCAACTGATCAACTTGGTCACCCCAAAGACCTTTCTCTTCAAACATTTGCTGCTGTCGAACTACAACGTCTGTCTATTTGCCGGTATTCACGCTTGTTGTTTTGGCAACAATCATAACAATTGATCCCCACAGGTTGAACTCATTTAACACATTCTGGAGTCCTTCTGGGATTGTTTGAGCTTTTCCATCTTTTAATTTGACAAGGCGTCTTGCAATGCCTGTTGGGTTATGTTTCCCTTTGCTGCATTGTCATACTCCCAAGGACTATTTGTACTGCTGTCCAATGGGTCCCTGCTACTTTCGGAGCAATCAGGTATCGCTGAGCTGGTAAGTGTGCACTCGTTCGCTTGGATGGGTAGATGGTATTGGCACCACCAGGTTTGCCGCTGGAATAAACAACGCGGCCTTTGCTCTCAATTTGCAGTTTGTAGAGGTTCTCATCCTCTTTGCACATCCATTCCAGTTTTGTTAGTTTTGCACAAATGGCTCGGTCAGATAAATGCGGGAAGTTCAATGTTTTGCTCGATAGGGCTTTAAGCTCTATAGCAATTAGACCGATCCTCTCTCTCCGTCCTTTGGCAGTATACTCAAGAAGTTTGAAGCGTCCAATTACGTGATTTTTCAGGGGCATGACTCCGTTCACCCAATGGTGCTTTAACAATTGCCACGTTGCCTCTTCTTTATGGCGCTTGAAACTGGGCTAGGTTCTTTGTCCAGGTTTTCTTATTCTTCTCCGTGTTAGAAGAGCAGTTCTTGAATGACATGTTGTATTCTACTCAACAACTTAAATGGAAAAGGACTTGCCGTTTTTAAAAGCCTTAATTATAATTCACTATTCACTTTTAAAAAACTAAACTACTTGTACTCTTCGGGTTCGTCGGCACTTGCTGAATGACACAAATTGATCAATTTATACCTGATTATATACAAGAAAGGAGATCGTAGTGAATGTACGAACTATCGTGGAATAAGCCTATTACCAACTGCGTACAAGGTCCCTTCAAGCATATTGTGTGAACGTCTAAAGCCAATTGTAGAAAAACTAATTGGACCATATCAGTGCGGCTTTAGACCTACGGATCAAATATTCACCTTACGACAAATCCTGGAAAAAAAACCCATGAAAAGCAGATCGACACCTACCACCTTTTTGTCGACTACAAAGCTGCCTTCGACTCTCCGATAAGGAATAGGCTTTATGAGGCTATGTCTGGGTTTGGTATTCCTGCAAAGCTAATTCGACTTTGCAGATGTTCCTTAGAAAACACCAAATCCTCGATTAAGATTGGTAAAGATCAGTCTGAACCATTCAACACGGAAAGAGGTCTCAGGCAGGGCGATAGCCTGTCCTGCACACTATTTAATATAGTTATGGAGAAGGTGATGAGAAAGGCTGGTGTCAACATGTCTGGCCGAAATCTGCGGAACGTTACTGCAGTCTTCTCATCACTAGAAAAGGTGTCGGCAAAAATGGGTTTAGCGGTCAACGAGGACAAAACAAAAATAATGATTTCCTCTCGATGGGGACACAGCGTCAACGTTGAAAATTATTGTTTTGAGGTAGTAGTCAATAAGAAAAATAAAGTCAGCCAAGAAATTAAGCGGAGAATAATGCGAGCCAATAGATGTTTTTATGGACTTCGGTAGCACTTTAGTAATACCACCTTATCTCGGAATACTAAGAAACAGCTTTACCAGGTGCTAATATTACCCGTTCTTTTGTATCATGGGTGCTTACGACAACGGACATACAAAACCTGGGAGTATTCGAGAGAAAAGTACTCCGAAAAATTTATGGACCTATCTGTGTCGACGGTGAGTTTCGCCAGAATGCAACGACTACGATGGCTGGGTCATGTTGCCAGGATGGATGTAAATGCTCCAGCGAGAAAGGTGTTTGAAGGCGAACCTGAAGTACGGCGCAGAGCAGGGAGACCCAAACTCCGTTGGAAGGACCAAGTGGTAGGCGACGTGCCACCATCTGGTAGGACTAAATGGAGAACACACGCACCAGACCGAAGCGTGTGGAATTCTTTAGTACTTCAGGCCTCAAACTTATGAACAACGTTCGTAAGTTGTAATGGGCCACTTAAGTAAGTAAAGTAATACTTGATTCAGCACGTGTGCTTTGTCAATTTATCAAAAATAACGACTGCTATATACTACTAATACTGTAAAGAGTGATCGAAAGTTGGACCTTTCAAAGACAAAGTCGCTGCCAACATTTTTAATTAATTTGTCTTTAAATGCAAATTTCAGAAATTGTTTTTTCGGGTCACAATAATCAATTCGACATTCAGTTGTATTTTAAGTGTTTCATTTAAAAAAAAAGTTCTTCTTTACATTCCCTATCAACTACCACCTATGGTATTGAATTGACATGAATATGAGATAAATGCATTACTTGCAGCTGTCTTACAAAACAAAACTAAGCTTAATATGTATGCATAGTAACCATTATATTATACGATTATTCACCCATGTTTTCTTACAGTGCAAAAGGCGTTCTAAGCCTTCCCTTACGTTTTCTTGATAATAGTTTTTGTTCTGTATTCATCTGATGTAGCCCCGTTTTAACATGAGTATCTATCTCATTTTGGTATTCAAAATATAATTTTTATTTGAGGTCGTAATTAAATAAATTTTTATGGGTTTTCAACGCTTTCACACACACACACACACACAGCACAATAGCAGCCACTGACACTAAATAGTTCTACATTGTTTCTTATTAAATCATCTATTTTAATTAATTGATTAAATAATGACAGTGAAGCGTAATTAAGTACCCGATATTTATGTTGTTATACTTTCGATTCTATGGGTGATCATAATTCATTTAATTTTTCACAGTATTAAAACCGACACTTGGAATTTTGTGGCTATTGCGGTATTTTTTTTTTTCGTTACTATTTCAACTGCTGGTATGTGTTAAGTGAGCTCTTAGACTTTAAGACGTTTTATTATCTTTGTTGTGAATATTCTTGGAAATAGATAAAATTTTGCAGTGAAACGTCCATTAAGAAATTTAACAGCGAGCTTATAAATGTTGCGATGACATTGTGGCAATTTTATGGTAAACTATTTCTAATCAGTTGTGCAGGAGATCATCTGAGACATTGGGGTTTAATTAAGCTGAAGACATTTGTAATATTTTATGAACTCAATATCTGGAAACGAAGCGCAGGAGTTATCCTTAATATATATTTAAAGTCACAACGAAAGGATATCTCGGTATTCATTAAATACAATGTATTTATTTAAAACATTTTTGTTATTTTAATAAAACACTTAATTGGAATTGGATGATATAATTCCATCATTATATGACTCTAAAACAGCAATCTCTGACTAAATACAAATTAAGACAAACGAAGGTCGCGTGTATGCCGTTGGAGTTCTTATTAGAAGGTCCATCACCTTCGATCACTCCTTCCGGTATCTTTCGAATTACGAGAGTAGTTTCGACTTCCAAGTCTTCTACAGAAATAATTCCAGAGCTGTAAAGTCACACAATCTGGACTGCCAGTTGAAGTTGGTGCTCACCAAATGATTTATATATTAGGTAATTGTATCGAACACAGGGGACCGGCCGTGGCATAGTGGTTAGAACACGCGACTACCATGCGGGAGATCGCAGGTTCAAACCTGGCTCCAGTCATCTTAAAAAGAAAAAAATAAATAAAATTTTCTTTCATTGTCGGCTCCCCTCGAATGTTGTTTGACAGCAACTTCGCAGTATTAAGCGTCGATTCAATCGTCGTGTCTAGTAAGAGCTTCTCAAAACAGTGACGTTCGCATTCGTCGATAAATAAGTAGGTGCCGTTAGTTGTGAATCTAAAAATAGAAAGCGTGTTAATTCACAACAACGCGAGAAGCTATCCCATACCTCATTCATGGGGTGCAAAGGGAAATTAAGTTTTTTAAGTTTAAGTATCGAACACAGTGTGTGTCGTAGTACCCTATTGAAAAAACCAAGTGTTACCAACATCACGGCCTTTATTTTCAGTCCGATATATTAGAGCGGTAGCGCCCACCATTGACCGTTGTAAAAAGTTAGAATTTCTGAGGTTTTGCCCCCTGTTACAAGATAAATTAACTGATCAAAATTGATTATCCTTCAGGTGCCGCTTTGGAAGTTATGGGAGAAATATGAATTTTCCAAAAATAGGTCATTTCGTATGGAAGGTACCAAAAGAAGTGAACCGATACAGTCCATATTCATTCCTGAGTCAAATTGTCATTACCCCCCAAGTGTCCGTTTGGAAGTTATGGGAGAATTATTTATTTTCCAAAAATAGGTCATTTTGTATGGGAGATACCAGAAGGCGTATACCGCTATAGTCCATATTTATTCCTGAGTCCAATTTTCATACGCGAATATCTTACGCAAAATCTGATATTCTGAAAAAGTTATGTATGTAAATCTATGAGGGTCAATTCGGTCATTTGTGTGGGAGGTACTAGAAGGGGTGTGGCAAAGGTTGCGGTTTTCTTAGGATTTGTCTAATTTTACAAGCTAAATAAATTGACCAAATTCAAATATCATTCGGTCTCCCGTTTGGAAGTTATGCAAGAAATATAAATTATTAGTTCGTTTTGAAAAATATTATTATTATCCAGCCAGACAGACGGACATAGCTCAATCGTCTTAAAAAGTCGTCAAAGTCGTCCTGAAACGAATTTGGTCTTAAAATCGACATCAAGCCCCACAACTTTACCGTAGTCGCCTCTAGTGGGGTTAAATGTCACATTTTCTTCCTAACATTTTTCCGAAACATACCTACCCCCCATATTCAACCCCTATGGGGGCTCCCTTACAAAAATCAAATTTTTGTAAATGTGCCCATAGAGGAGTCAAATGGATGACCGAAATTGTCACAGTAATATTTGCTGAAATTTGTGATGGCGGCGAGTGCGTTGGCTCTTTGGTTGCTATATATGACCCCATTACCTGCAACCCATGTAAGGGTGACTGTCGAATGTCTCGCTTTCTCCTTCATAGTCGACCGGCACGCCTGAACAATTCTTGGAGTGGTGAACACGTTCTTCAGGGATCTGATTGCCGTTTTACGATCAGTAAGTAAATTCGTTTTTCCGCCTAATATCCTATGATACTGATTTTATTCCACGGCTGTTCTAATTTTGGCTTGAACTATGTTACAGTGATGCGTTAGTATAATATACAACATCTGTCCGGGATGCTCCTCATAAAACCCGAACGATAAACAGGTTCCCATACAGTGTAATCCGTGTGACGATTTTAGAATGTAAACCATTCACCGGTTGCTGCTATTTTCTTCCCCTGAAGGTCTAGAAGTAAATAGTTTAGGATCGTAAACAGTGCCTTAATAAAAAATAGTTCTAAGCGTGTTATTATTATTATCACCACCAGTTTCACATGGCGCTCGAATTTCAGTCTTTGTGTAAGTGCACTCTCCAAAGTGTAAGTGCAACTACATTTAATCTGGGTTTGGCAAATTGAGAAATTTGTTATTTTAGAGTGAATAGCTCCGGTTCTGTTTTCCTGTGGCTTACAGCCAGTCCACATTTAAGTCATAAGTTCAGATGCGCAGCATTACTTGTCTACGTCTTAAGACGGGTAATGATGTTGAGATTCCATAGTAGAGGAGAGAGTACTCCTCCTTGTGGAGAACTACGAAACGACACCTAAATCGTCTAAAAAAGTCTTTAGTAAATTTCTTCTTAAGGTACTTTGTGTTTGGGGATCTTCGTTTTATTTTAGGGATGATGGTATATTAAATTTTCGTATGAATATACACCTTCATCCCTAAAAATCGCTATTTTAACATAGTAGTATATAATTACTAAATTGTAAATAAATTTTATACTATATAAAGATATATATCGTCGGCATACAGCAAAAAAGATCTCAAGTCAACTTTTTCGTCAAACGAACTTAATATCACAGTACAACATTTTACAGCTCATTGATTGGGGACTCTATTCTGAGAACTGCACGTGAAAGTAGCCCCAAAAAGAAGAAGTTGCTTATGTAGGAAAAAGTTTTATGAACAGATTAAAGGTATTGTAATTCTTAATTAGTATAAATTTGTTTTAGCTAAATCGGACTAGTGGTTCTCGAGTTATGTCCAACGAAAGAGCCTATAACTGGACAAATTCCCCTATACGATACTTACTAACTTCAAATCGATATTAAATTATTATGGCATGTAACTTGACAAAACGAATGCTGCAGAACTTCCTCTTTTTGGGGCTACTTTCACGTGCAGTTCTCAGAATTGAGTCCCAAAATCATGTGTTGTACTGTGTAATGAAAAAATGTCTTAAAAGTCATAGTCTATGTCCAGTAAAAAATCCAATGTCATTTTAAAGAATATTGTAGTTATTGTTTCAAAACTCAAGCGGCCATAAACTCTATATCATCAACAATTCTTTGTGTAATTGAGTTATTGACCTGGACTTGAGATTTTTTTGCAGGATGCCGACGTTATATAAAAAAAATTGTATAAAATTAATTACCAAAAACTTTTGCTGTATTTGCTTATTGCTGTAATATTTATTTTAGCGGGGAGTTAGTTATTGCTTAATCTTTTTTTTAAGTCATAAATGATGCAAACTATTTTAAAACAAAAATTATATTCTCAAAAATATTTAATTAATTTCATAACAGTAGGAGTTGTTTTACTAGAAAACATTTCTTAATTTTATGTTTTTTATTGGCAAGCACTTCATTTTTTTTTTGGTTTATTTTTATTGGGGGCTGTTTAATAATCAAATGACTCATAAAATTTTCTAAAATCGTATCAATTTCGTATTAATAAATTCCCAATAACTTCGATGCGATAAATAAAACCGGGATGGTTCCATGAACTTTGTCTAATGTTCGTTAGTCACTGTCATACGTATTCTGTGAAATGCATCTATTTGTTGCGGCTGTAGATAAACGTTGCTGTTTTTTCGTCAATGGTGGTGATGATGCATTTCCTCAGAGCTTAAACAGAGCTGACAATCATGTCTACCATTATCTGGAAGCGATAGTAGAGAAATCGGTCATAAAGCCCAAATGCAAACATCAAGATAATCACGATACACGCGCTTCATTAGTTTCGCCCCCAAAATGTTATGCTCTACGAGACTACGAGTATCGTATGACCGACACTATTAGGAAGATGTTGATGCCCGAGCTGCTGATGGCGCTGATGTGTTGAGCGATAAGATAAGATCTGCTGCATATAGCCTAGGGAGATCATTAAGGCTCTTATCAGACGCTCATATGAGTGATCAGATGTTTGACTGATTACTACGTACGTATGTATGTATGTAGTGTATACGTGCGTGAAAGTACTGTGTGACATACTTACTTTATACAGCACATACAGCAATTTGTTTCTCTATTGTGTATTGTTTATAGTGACGTCTACGTATTATGACATAAAGTAAAGACAGATAATAAACTTTAATATTGTTGTTGCCATAAGTAGTCGATCACTTGGTAGCACAACATCCATTCATACATCTGTTGCTCATAACCAATACATATATGCCGTGAATTGTGCGTATCCGCTGTAGTATACAATATTCTTGACAAACGCTCCCTCAAATGTGGTCGGAAGGTCGTAGTAGTAAAGCGTGGACCAGCATTTTGTAACGTTTGTATTTGGTTCTCACAAAGACGACGTTTAAGACCAATAGATAAGTGCTTGAAAGTGTTAGAGAGCAAGCGTATCCGCGATAAATGTGGCAGGGCAGTAGCGGCGCTGTTAATACCAAGTGTAGAAACATTAACAAGTTATTTGCATGTGTTATATGTATTTCATTAGAACTGAGTAGCAGGAGCTTAGTTTATTTATCACATCTCTCTTATTAATAAAGTTCCCACTCTTAGAATTTCATGAGTGTGGGTTTTAAAACAGCTGAGTTTGTATTTGAATACGCTCGCAACATGGAAAATTTGAAAGTAGTGTGAATGTGGCTTTAGCAGAGCTGGGAGTTTAGAAATATTTATTCATATGACATGAGAGGAAAAATTTAAGTTCTGCCAAGTATGTTACAATTATGATTTAGCTAATAACAGACCTATCTGTTGCTGTGTTCATATATTTCCACAATAATGAATCAAATATTCCCACAATAATGAATCGATGTCATAAACAACTTTCGGTCTTAAAAATTCGTTTTTAATGGGTAAAAAAGTCCGTAAAGTGGTACAATCGGCCAGATCGAACGGCTAAAAGTACAACAACAAAAGTTTGGGCGAATATTTATCTTATAGAGTAATTGTGCGTTGCAAAGGTATTTTTCGAAATTCGTACCTTTACGGGTAAAAAGGGGCAAAAGTGGTGCCATAACCCAGATCAAACGGCTCATGTTACGGATCCGTTGGATGAAAAGAAGGGATTTTTTTTAAATTCATACATTTAAAAATAAAAAGAAACAAAAGTGATTCCATCGTTCTGACCAAACCAATTTTTTATCGCAGGAATTTGTGCGATACGGAAAATTTGTTCGAAATTCCATGTTATAGGGATAAAAAAGAACAAATGTAGTGCCATCGCTCAGACCTTATGGCTAAAGGCTGGTATTAAGTTCAGTATTTCGTACGAAAAGCTGTCAAACCTCATACAATATATTGTGCTAAATGTGGAAAAATGTTGAAGAAAGCTGGTAGTAAGTTTGTTCACACGAAAATTGTTGAGCGACATCGATTTGTTCGCTGCATAAAGGCTGGTACTAAGTTCGTTTACACGAAAATTGTTGAGCAACAGCGATTTATTCGCTGTGTACTGTGTAAAAATTTTCAACTTTGCCTGCGAACAACTTACTACTTCTGCGTCAACATTTCTCCACATTTATTTCGAAGCAAAATAATTTGTATGGAATTTGACAACATTTCGTACAAAATAGTACTCAGCACCAGCCTTAAGTTCAACGTATTCGACAGCACACAAATTGTTTTTGAATTTGCGCCGCAAATTCTTCAGGACTTGTTAACACGCTAATGTGTTCTTAGAACACTTTTGAGGCGTATTGCAGTTTAAATTTAGTTGTGGCCGCGACCCTTTTTTTACTTCAAAGGGCACATAGCATAACACCACACAACACACACGGCATCATCGGTCAGCAACGCAAAGGCTGTCGCGGCGCATAGAATACCAGCACACAACAGCATCAACGGTCAGCAGCACAAAGATTATTTTCAATTGCTGCGTTCAGTGCGAAATACTACTTCATAATTCTCAATTGGTTCGTGTCACCCATAATATAAGGAGACGACGTTTTTTCTACAACGATCGTCGGTGGCTGCTCCAAGACGAAGTTAATTGCCAAGTCAAGGAATATTATCTGATCTCCTTGCTCCTTTGAGATTATATGAAGAGAAGCATCATTGGTTAAACGGACAACAAGTATGTTCAACCGGGATTTAGGCCTGTACAATCGGACCTTGAGTCTGTAAAATTGGAGTATAAGCCTGTACAATCGGAATATGAGTCTGTACAACCGGGCTGTAAGCCTGTACAATCGGACTTACCAGTCTGTACAATCGGACAATAAGCCTGTACAAACGGGCTATACGCCTGTACAATCGGACCTACGAGTCTGTACGAAGGACGCTAAGTCTGTACAACGAGTGCTTGTACTTGTAAGGCAATTGCCTATTAATAGTTGTTCTTATTCTTCTGTTCCAGGACCTTAGCAAATTTAACCAGAAGTTCCTACCGAATTTAGCTGCGAGTCCTCGACGTCCGACGCCACCCGAATTACCACAACGTAAACCCGTCTTGTTTCCAATCATCGAATTACCGCCGCGTCCAGCCCGTCCTGTTTCCCGTCACAGAATTACCGTATAAAGGACTACAACCCCAGTCACCGCAATACATAACACCAGACACCATCAACGATACGAGGCCACAGACCAAGCATAATCCCCAGTCATCATTACCCACATCTTATGGATATCGGACCAGTGATTGAACTTTAGTTTAAGGATCCTAAGTGTTTTGTTCTATTTAAATTTTGTGAATATTAAAATATGGAAGTATATAATATCTTGTCCTAGTCAGGGAAAAATCACTCTTTTATATCGTAAGAATCGCTAAAATCGATAATGGATTTTTGTCCGTCTGAACCCCCAAAAACGATAAGTTTTTGCAGATTTTGGGATGGCCAAAGTTTGAGAAGGATTGGAGTATGTTAACCCGTGCCGCTTTGGGCTTAATGGTTTTAAGTTCCTTTATGCATGTTTGGGAGGCATAACTCGAAAATGACCAATCCAATTTTGATGAAATACAAATCCGAAACTTAAATAAATTTATGGAAAAAAATAAAAAAATGCATAAAAACTTTAAATAAAATTTTTTCAAATTTGAATTTTTAGGCAAATTTTTAATTTTCTTTCACCAGTCACCCTGATGTGCAAAGGCAATGTCATGACTTCTAAGAAATAAATGGCTAAATTACTAAAACTCTGCGAAGAAATTAAAAGTTTTCTGGGAAATGTGTAATAGGGGTGGGATCGTGTTGTATGGAGATCCTTAGCAACAAACTAGGTATATGGCCCACACCCAAATTTTGTTAGGTTAGGAAAACAAATCATGAGCCAAAAAATGGAAAAGGTGGGGTGGGGCTAATCGCTGCCCATTGTGGTCAAAAGTGGTGTAGAATGGGAAAAAATCCACATCCTCTAGAGGGGTAAAATGTATGAATAACACAGTGCAACGCACTTTTTCGGAAGTGAACCAAACCACTATTAAACGATAGCATTTGACCTTTGTTACTCCCTTTTTCTCCACTACGTCACAATTTTTATAAACAGTTAGATTTGAGAAAAAATCTGGAAGTCTAGACACGCCCCTTCTGGAACCTCCCATACAAATGTACCACTCCGCCCACTTTAGAGATGGAGTCATAATATCAATACACTCGACACGATCATGCCCAAATTTTGTATTTTGTTAAGCAATAACAGAACAAAGTTTGGAGGAAAAATCTGTAAGTCTAGCCACGCCCCTTTTGATACCTCAGATACAAATGTACCACTCCGCCCACCTTGAAATCGAGTATTAATATCAATATAATAGAAAATTTTTTGTTATACTGAGGGTGAGGGTATAAGTCGGGTTGACCGACTGAAACTTACTTACTGGTTTTTATAAAATTTGCTCCAATCCCACTGGTCCCCTAGAGTAGTCATATGTATGACCGACCCCCAATATTTTTGCAACCCCAACAGTTTCTCAGAACATATCTACCATCTTCCCATAATTAATTTATGAAATCAGCGTCTGCCACCCGAATGGTGCCCCTAATAATTTATCCCTCCTAAAGGAGCTCCCATACAATAACCAAATCAAATAAAATTTTTTCTCTCTTATGATAATATGGTTATGATAATATAATATGCTGCTGGTTTATTAAGTTATTCCCTATCACATTATTTAATTTTCAAGTGAGAGTGGTAATGAAATTTTCTCATTAGAAGGAAGTATTTTTCTCATTTATGATGGTTTTGTTGGAGATCAATCTGTTTTCCTTAAAAAGTTAATTTCAAAACCATAATTTTTGCCACTGGAACCGGGCATCAGGCTTATAGTACTTACTTTGAAAAGTCTCACGACAATTTCCTACTACATAAAGTCTTTGTACAATTATAGTTGGCATTAGCCGTCCATTGTGTGAATGGGCGTCACCCTTAACATTTTCAAAATTTGTACCGAATTTGTTAGTAAACCCTTCCAGCTCTGGTATTACCAGCATACTTACATCTAGATTTCTTTGCAATTCGAGCTTTGTAGTCTCTGTCAACGCTCTGTTAACGTTTGGTTAATGTCAGTAACGACAGCACTTTAAGCTCACGTGTTTCTTTAGCCATGTTGTATAATGTGTGAGTGAGCATAGCATAAGAGCTGTTGGCTATAACAGTGTGGGATTTTCTGACAAAAATCAAAATGTTTCAAGCTGGATTTAGAAAATGAGAGTAAGCTCAATTGAGAGAGAACGAGGGAGAGAGAGAGAGAGAGTTGGTAGAGCTAAACGCGCTGAGAATTAATCGGAATGATTTAGAAGTATTTGCATGTGTATGAGTGAGAGATGGTGCTGCTGCCTGTTTTTGCATTTATTATAACGATAACAAATTCTCTTGTTTGCCTTGTTTTTTTTCTTGTTGAACAAATCTTTGTGGTGGCGGCTGTCATTTGCTTAGAGTCGCCAGAATATTGGCTGAAACTTTTGCCGGTTCAGATACAAATGCTGTATGTGTTTGGTGTTAGTGTTTTTAATGTTAGATTGTTTGAAATGAGAGATATTATGATCGTATTTTTAGAGAATTTCAAATTCAAACTGTTGCTGGGTTGGCGCAAGGGAGACTCAGTAATGGCAACAACCAGCGACATGAACGGCAGCGGCTGCGGTAGCGTTAAAGGCAGCAGCGGTTGCTGCCGTTAACGTTGGAGACCCATCAGCTCTTCTACTATAACACCAAACACTCTAAAAGCCGCCCGTACAATAAATGATCAAAAATAAAACAGCAAAATAAAAAACACAACAAGTAAAAAATAATAAAGAGGAAAAGACAGACATCGGACCAGACCCGCAGAGCAGTATTGGACGCGTGTTTATGAGGCAACGAACGACAAGCGCGCAAAAATACACAAAAATTTTCGACAACAAAAAAGAAGTGAAATATAAAAAAATCTAATACAAATAAATTAGCTCTAACGAAGTTTTGCAAACTAATAATAAAGCCGTTTTTAGTTTGATATTGCGATAAATATGAAAAATAATTTAAATTGAATTTATACTAATGAAAGGATACATTCAATGAAATTTGTGGTAAAGAAAAGTGTTACAAGTGTCTAACTAAGAAAAAATGTATAAGAATTGTACCTAAATAGCGAAATTTATAAAAAAGTTTAAAAAAGTCAGATTAAACTAAATCAACTTATTAAAGTGTAATGAATTTCACATTGAAAATGTTTAATAATAAAAAAAATCAATCAATCACTAAAAATTTTAATGGAATATCAAATATGAAGATTAAAAATAATTTAAACAATATAAAAAACACTTAGGTGCCTAGGTTTTTTTTTCTTAAAAAAAGACCTTCGCCTTCAATTTTATTTTTACTGCTGCAATTCGTTACCCCGCCAACTGTATAGCATCGTAAGTGCTTCGCATCGACGTGGGTCTATGCCGAAAAAAAAAGCGTCTGGAAAAACTACAGCAATTAAAAAAAAAAACAAAAAAACACAAATTGATTAAAAAGTTAAATAAATTAAAGCAACATTTAACACACAAAATTATGGTTTTATTCTGAAAAGTAATTAAAGTAAATGTGAGCTGTTGTGACGTCGTCTGGCCCATAAGTTTAGTTTTATAAACAATGTTGTTGCTGTCGTTGTTATGCTGTTTCAATACAGATCTACCACAGAAAGCATTGAAACACATTTTATTATTTTATTCAGCTGTTGCTGCCGCGTCTGCTGTCTGATACAGCTTGCCCACTTTGCGACTTGTGGCTTTTGAAATTCCGAGCTTATTTATACATACTTAAAACTACTGTGAAATATATAATGGCATCTACTCCACAAATGAAAAATAAACCAACAAAAACTATTTACAGCAGACAAAAAAAAAACGTAATCATAAAATTTGCTGAATTTTAAAATAAATTAGCGGTTAATGTCAATGCCTTCGAATGAGATTTAAATGCGAAAAACTATTGTAAGAAAAAGCAACAACAATAACAAAAACCACACAAACAAATGACAATTACCATCTATGAAAACTAACAACAAACAAAAAACAAATTATGTTGCACAGTTTTATAACAAATACAAGTGTGTGAAAAGCTCTATTAACATTAAATCAATACTAAAAATCAAATGTTACGTGCTATAAGTGATAAAATAATTGTTGTTTTAATTTTAAACGTATTCATAACACAATTTTAATATGAATTGACAACAACAAACCCACAGTTTCCTTTTTGGTGTGTTGTAATCAGATCCACCCAATTATTGTTTGTTCTCTTTTGGAAAACAGCTGCTCACGGCATCAACAATTACGAGATTAATTAAATGCACTTGTCTGTGATTGTCAGTTACGACACTTCCGCGGGATCTGCCGCCAGTTGCGAATATTAATAGCAGTAACAAAAGACTGGAAAAATGAGAACAAAATAAAATGAATATTTATATTATGTGTCTTTGCAAATGTCACTGGTGTGAAGTGTTAATGATATTAACATGATTATTGATAAAAATAGAGTGATGAGCCGAGCCTACTAAATGAACGGCCCCTCCCATAATCTGAAGATGAACTTTTATAGAATATTTAAATATAGTGAAATATGCGCCAAAACATGTTCAATGTTAGCTGTTAAGTTACACAGAGGCAGCTGATTTTTAGAAATTTTTTTTGAAGATTTTCAAAAGCAATTAAAACAAATAATAGATTTTTTTTTCATTTTTATACATTTTTAAATATGTATTAAAAAAAAATTCATACATTTACAAAGAAATTCAATTTGCAGTAAAATTTTAATAAATTTCAAAGACATTAAATATTTTTTTTTTTTAATTTAAAATAATTAAATATAGAAAAAAAAATTTTTAAAATTTAATTTAATAGGAGTCAACAAATTGAATAAAATAAAGAAATATTTAATTTATATTATTTTTTTTTTATTTTTTAATACACAAAAATAATAACGCAAAGACGCACAGTGGCATTTCGGCGGAAAAAATAATGCATGCATTTGTGCGATATTTTCGGTGTATTTGAAGGCAAATATCTATCGCGAAAGGGTTGTTGGGGATATTCTCTTATTTTGCATGGTGACAACACATGTTTAACTTTTTAATAAAAATTAACATTTGTTAACTTATATGAAATTTTCATATGATTCTAGACAGGGAAGAAAAACACCTAAAATATACAACTTTCAATGGGCGTAAAATCTAAAGTAGGCGTGGCATCCCCAATATGTTAAATTTGTTTTCATAAGGAGAACTCAATTAAGAAGTGTCCCGAATTTCGAGTCCCTAGGTCTAAAAATACAAATTTTGGCAAGTGCAGTTATATGGGAGGTGGGTGTGGCAGTATGCGGTTTTCCAAGATTTTTTCAAAATTTCTTAATTTAGCCCAGAGAAGTGTTTCTGCAAAATTTCATTGCTGTACGACAACTCCTTCTATTTTTTTCCAAGAAATGTATGGGGCGGCGCCACTGTGAGACGTGTGGAATATGAAAAAATGTATTAAAGATGGTGTCGCTATTCTTCTATCATGAAAAAAGGTTTCGAGCCGAAAGCGTTGAAGTTTTTATTAATTTATTTCATTACAATAGACCTTTTGTTATCAATTTGTATAAGTGTATCTAATGATATACCAAATTTGGCTAAACAATCAGAAAAGTTTATTATTGCTGGAATTAATGGCGAATTCAGTGTCAAGCACTAGGATGACGCGTTTCGAGTTCATCTTCAGACCCCTTTGTGACATCATCAGCTGTCTATATATCTCTATTATGCCAAACTTGTACATGCGACGTAGATATCAGCCGAAAATTTCTAACACCAAAACTTTAATTCGACCATTTATATTCAACATGAGAATGGAGGATTTTTATCCGCACAATTCCCTTTTTACCCCAAAAGCTCAAGCTTTTTTTAAGTACTTTATTTTTTGTATAAATTCCTTAATAATCTGCAATACCAAACCATTTTCCATAAGTATAATGAAAAAATTGATCAAATCGCGACATTCTAAACAGAAAAAGGACCTATCCTTAACTTGTTTAAAATTATTAATTTTATTTTTATCTAAGAAAAAGCAAAAGAATCTATTTCACCGATTCAACCTTAAAAACTGTTTTTATTATTATCAGAATAACTTTACCCATATGGTACTGGAGTGGTATATTGCACTCAAAAAAAAGTTATATCCCTTATACACATTTGGTAAATCTAGGCCTAAGGTGGACTGCTTATAGGAATGTCAAGTAAATTTTTTTTAATAACTGATTTTGCGGATCCCAGGCCTTAAATGCATGGATCTTGAAGCAGACCTATATGAGAAGACCTGAAAGAAGACATACCATAGTTAAGGCTATGATAATGATTTCGAATTCTGTTGCTGAAGCTAATGGTGCGCTGATTTATTTAAAACACACAGACGCCATCTGCAGGCCTGAAAAAAGGGAAGGGTACCATAAATGAGATGCACCGTTGTATGATCAATGAAAACACATACAAACACCTTCCACATGCCTTTATTGTGCATATCTTCCAAAGGCCTGTAAAATGGAAGTGAGCATGAATGACATCCATCAAGGTGTAATGGTTAGAACTAGCGACTATCATGTATATGACGATGTTATTATGCATCTTCCGCCCTAGGTCGAAAGTCAAAAGAGAAAATTAAAATGGGACTTTATAACATTCTAAAGTTCTACAAAAATTTAGCTTAGACAATTTTACTTGGGGGTGTTCAAAGATAAGAAATCGATATTATTAACTTGTACCCACTCCTTTAGGTCTCTATTCAAAAAAGATTAGTAAAAGTTGGAGATATCAACTTATGGTCTTTAAGCACTCCAAGTGGAATTTTTTCAACACCAGTTTTTTTCAAACATTTGCATTTACAACTTAGTGAGTAGTCGAGATAGAGAGTCAAAATGTTCCACAAAAAATCATGGTTTAATTTCTTTCAAGAAATATGATATTGAAAATACACTTAATGTTAAACTGAAAACTTCATCAGGCCATAGTAAAAAGTTCGACCTAGGGCTGCTCTGTACTGCCTGAATTTTTAATATTCTCACCTCAGGTTCGCATTCCGTAAAGCAATTATTTCGCCCCCTAAAATTTGCTGCACTGTGTATATGACACCGGGACCGGCCGTGGCGTAGTGGTCAGAACACGCAATGCCATGCAGGAGATAACAGGTTCAACTCCTGGCTCCAGTCATCTTAAAAAAAGAAAAATTTTTCTATCATTGTCGGCTCCCCTCGAATGTTATCGACAGCAACTTCGCAGTATTCAATCGGCATGTCTAGTTAGAGCTTCTCAAACAGTGACGTTCGCATTCGTCGATAAACAAGTAGGTGCCGTTAGTTGTGAATCAAAAATAGAAAGCGTGTTAATTCACAACAACGCGAGAAGCTTTCACATACCTCATTCATGGGGTGTAAAGGGAAATTTGGTTTTTTTTTAAGTGTATGTTATATGACACCATCTATGCCGCTTAGTTTTAAATGTCTGCTAGATGACACTTTTTAGATGCAAAGGGGAATGTATGTCGCATCTTTTAGAAGAAGGTTAAAGTCCCGCAACAAGACCTTTAGTGAGATAACCTTCTATCTGGCTCTATCACTGCCAACTTTTAGAAGGCCTGCTATGCTATTTGTTTTATAGGTTAAGAAAATGTGTATCGGATCTTTTAGTACTCGCCTATCGACAATTTCTATTAATTTATGGCATTCTTCAGGCTGCATTTCTTTTGTAACGCGTCTAATTTCATTCTTTAGCTCTGGAATCGTCACGGTCTTTTTGTTAAAATTCTAAGGAATAAAATTGTGTCATTATCAGAGTACGGCTTCGCGACTAAATTTGCCCAATCCTATAGTACCAATTGTCTGAAACAGAATAAATATAGAACAAGAACACATTTCAATTAATTGCTATCAAAGTTCTGCAATGTAATCGAATCACCCTTGCATCATCAAATATATAATTGTGTAAACAAACAAATCATTTTTATTTAGAGGGCAAACAAACAAAATAATCTGTACCCGAAGGCGGAGGGTAAAAAGATAATGATTAAATTATGGAAAATAATCTATACAAAATAGCAAATTACAAGTAAAAAATAGCTGTTGTCTATAATTTAAAAACACATTTTAAACTGTTGTCAACAAATTTTATTACTTACATCGAATATTTTCAACTCAGCCTGTAAAAAAGTATGAAGTTGCAAACTCTTCGAATGCGATAAATATTTATCCCCCTTTGATCTTCCTTAAATATAATTTATTTTCTTCAGAAACGTTAAAACCTAAATGTCTTTTGATTTTCAACACTAGTTTTAAACCACAAAAATCTTGTTAATTTATCGTTATTTTAGTTGACCTTAGGTAGCAGAACATTTTGTGGTTTAAATTTGATTTGCTTTGAAAACAATTTTGAAAACCATCAAATATTGAACCAATACAATCGATCAAATTAATCGAACCATTAAGGTTTATACGAGTACAAAGACATTTGCGACATGTCACAAATTATCAAAATTTCAATATACCAGCAAATTAAATGGCTATAGCTGCTAACACACAAACACATACGAGTATTACCATCATCAATCACAACGAGAGACCAAATTTATGAACTATGCGATTGGAGTGGATCTGATTAAAACATAAAAATTGAATTTTTTTTCCTAAATGTTAAAAAAATATTGTATAGTGACAAAAATTGGAGTAGATGTGATTTAAACAAAAAAAAAATCGACAAATAATCAAAATTAACAAATTTTACGTTCTCACCAGCTCGAATGGTTTTAAATTATAAATTGCGAATAATCAACAACAAAAAATGTCTTATACATTTAATGACAAATACTGCAAAAATCGTTAATGTCAACTTAGCTTAGCACACAGATTGTAAAAATTTTATGTGAATGAGCTAAAGCTACATCAATTATTAATACCTTTCCTTTAAAAGGAAATTGCTAAAACAAGAAAATTTAACAACAACCAAACATCGACTTAACAACTACCAAATCCGTAAACGAGACAACGTCAAGTAAACAAGTAGCTGTTTAGACCTTACCTTACCTTACCTTACTTTGCCTTAACCAAATAAATCCATTATTGAATCAATGCCCCCGCCAACGAGCCGCGAGTGTACGACGACGGGTTTAGCATAGTAATTACTGAATCCGAAAAGGAATTCCTCTGCACACTGAGCGTGCAGTGGAGTTTCGCCCCCACCCCAACCCCCAGTGTTTGCCCCATCTTCCGCGCTGTCCCCCTCGTAAACAATCTGAGCACGTGCTAATTGACAATGGTGGCCGAGGCGGAAAGTTTGTTGTCTCCTCTGGGTCGCACCCACAACAGAGCACCGTCGTCCACGTCAACGGCGGAAATTGTGGAAGCATCGCCTTGCTGTTGTCATTGCCACTGTCAGCAGCCATCGACCAGTGCCACTGCCACTTTGCGCTCAAATGCATCCGATTCTATGTCGAGCAGCAGCTACTCATGCAACACTCTCGGCCAAAGTCGACGCAATTGCTGCCACTCCTGCGATCATAATTTAAACGCTTACAGCAATAACAATGTCTCCGAGTCCTTTAGTTTTTTACCCGCTACTCCAAATACAACGGCAGCCATGGATGGTGGTGGCGGTACCGCATCGTATGTGTCCGAGGATGAAGACAGTGTGCTACGCTACTCCTTCAAAGGAATACCGCCCGAAACTTATTCGGCCAAAAAGGAATTCATCTACAGAAGGCCGTTGGTAGAGAAACAGGTAAGCAGAAACCGTCATTGAGAGAACAAAGGGATTCTTTATGGCCATTGTGTGCCGGGGTACGATTGTTGGCCACAATTTGTTGGGCATAGCCCAGATACCACCTTCATTTGTTTTATGTGTGCTGGGAGGATGTGGAATTGCACGCAGTCGATGCGATCCATTATACGATATTTGTGAATCCAAAGAACCAGCTTAAAATTACCAATCAAATATTTTAGTTGGAAATTTATTGATTTTTAAATTTAATTTGATTTGTTTTCGATTTCGTTTAAAATTTCACATGAGTGCACGCGCATACACACACACACACACCAACTCGTCCGTAAGACTTTATAGGCCCACATTAAGCAACTGTTGAGGTGTAAAGTGAAACAAGTTCGAAATGTTTTTAGCGTGTATAAGTTAAGAAGTGTTAATATAAAGTTGTAAATAAAGTTTGTTTGTGGCTCAATAGTGAGCAAACGTGGTTATTGTACATTGTACATGACCATGGGATGACATTAGAATTACTAGATGACGGGTGCTAAAGTGTTTTGCGTTTCTCATAATTCGATAGTCTGATCACTTTTTAGACAAAATTTATAGGTATTAAAAACACTTAGCTTCTGCATCCAAGTCCACTTTTTTGTGAAATGGACTTAATGATACAAAAGTGTCACAAAAGTCATAAAATATGCCCTGTAAAAAAATTGCTTTTCTATTTAAATAAGTTTTGTAGTTATTGTATCAAAACTAATTTATTTTGTGTATAAAACACAAGTGGACAAAAACTTTAAATCATCAATAACTCAAAAACACAAAAAAGTGTCCTTGAGACCTTTTTGATGTATATAGATGATATATTTAGATTAACATTAAATTTACTTTTTTTAATATTGATAACTCCTGCGGGATGTCTGATGCAATTTAAGCCAAGGTTGTGTCATTTCAGTTGATCACGTGCCATAGTTCTTTATTATTTTACCTATTCTGAATACTAGCGTCTCTCCTGCCATATCTTAATAACAGAATGCAGTTGGTTTTTCAAAGCAAATTATGGCTAATATTACTCAAACCTGTCCCTGTCCGTTGTTCTCAACTTTTTAACGTGCAAACATTTTGTTGCTCACAATAGATAACAGATAGGAAATCGTTTCGAATAAAGAAAAATCTCACACTGAAGTGCAAAGTTAAAGGCTTATATTCTTATGAACATTAACTTTCTTTCTTTACTCATATATTTTTAGCATAGATAATAGATAAGATAAAGTTTAAAGAAGTCATGCCGAAATGACGACATATGAAACAAACATAATACTAACGCTGAGGTGGCAACTAGTTAAAGATAGATCATCCCCTGTTGTTATCACTGTTAGAATTTAACATTGTTTAATATTTTTACTTTTCGTTCGTATACTGCAACGTGGTATGTAGGTTTACTTATTAATAGTTCTGTAGTATAAAATGGATAGTGTTAAATGGATTATGTGAGAGCTGGTAGGGCGAATAGCTACTTCGATAGTTGTCGTTAAGCATCACAAACTTTAAGTGTTAAAAACTTCAATGAATCATCGAGAAATACCTTAAAGTACTAGTAAGGACAGCATAACGTGTCTAATTTTTATTCGTAAGTCAACTTTAAATAAACTTTTAACTTGTGCAAAATTTAACTAAATTCGATGTACTTATAAAAAAGATATATAGATGTTGATAAGACCGGTTTAAAAATGTGTGGGAAAATTACGTGTCTTATTTTCTTCGTTGCGCGTCCATTTTCTGAAAGTTCTAGCCCTAACGAGATGAAAAATATTTCAAGACCCCAAAAATTTTGATCTCTAGGTATTCCTAGGACTGTTAACAACTTAAAACCATTTGAATAATGTGTTGTCCAAACCTAATGACATATAGAATATATTTCGATGGGACATTATTAATAACAATCCTGACAATTTTTGGATTTTTAAATTTTTTCAAAAAAAAACTTTGGTCGTTATTTTTGGCGGAATTTGTAATCTGCAATTTAACTCTCAAACAACCCTTATCGTTTTTCGACATCAAATTTTTTTCTTATTTTGTTCTAGCAAAAATGAAGAGCAAAAACAATATTTGCTGCAGGTTGTAGGTAACCACAGAAAAAAATTACAAAAAACTTTTCAAAAAATAAACTTCTTACAATTTATTTTTTTTTGTTTTTTAATTTATGGGACAAACAATGTCCAACATTATATACCATTAGAAAGGCCAATCTTCGCCCAAAAATACAAAAATTCGAACTTTTTTTGCTAGAACAAAATAAACGAAAAAAACGATAATGTTCGTTTGAGAGTTAAATTGCACATTAAAAATTCCGCCAAAAATAACGGACAACGTTTTTTTGTAAAAAATTTGAAAATCCAAAAATTGCCTGGATTATTATTAATGATCTCCCATCGAAATATTATCCATATGTCATTTGGTTTGGACAACCCAATATTAAAAATGTTGTAAAAAATTTAAAATTACCTTTAAACGATTTTCAGAACACCTGGGGACCAAAATTTTTGGGGTCTTGAAATATTTTCCATCTCTTTAGGGCTACAACTTTCACAAAATGGACGCGTACCGAGGAATTTTAACAATTTTGTATGAGAGATACCAGAAGAGGTAAGCCGATGTAGTTCATATTAATATGGGAGTCAAATTTTTATAAGCGTAGATTTTACCTAAAATACGACTGTATATAGTTTATTTGTACTTTGGGTTAATTCGGTCATTTTGATGGCAGGTACTAGAAGGGGCGTGGCAAACGTCTTGATTTTCTGAGGGTTTGTCTACTATTACAAAATAAATATACTTATCAAAATTAAACATCCATCCAATTTTCAATTTGGAACTTATGAGATAAATATTAATTATCCAAAAGTAGGCTATTTTGTATAAGAGGTTCCAGCAGAGATGGGGTTATTCTGTCCATTTACAATCCCATATCTACATTTTGGAAAAATACTAATACTAACAAATTCTCATATGGATCAGCTAAGGTGTATTCGACTTATCCTGCCCACCAGCCATTTAGCAAGCCCGACAGATGGACTTGGTTCAATCGTCTTAAAAGCCCTGAAAAGAATTTGGTCTTAAAATTCTTGCAACGTGACCTACTTGACATATGGTCGAGTTGTGTTTTGTTAGTATCTTATACACCCAAAACAACGCATTGGCACTTAGTATGCAAAAGTTGTGTAAGGTCTGGGTCGACTGACACTCACTTACTTTACGTGGTTCTCCCCGATTTTTATACCCTCACCCTATGGGTAGGAAAGCGTAACACACAGAAGGAGTCACTTTACCCTAGGTTTTTTTGAATCAAATTCGATTTATAACTTTTAAAGTCGTTTGAGCCATGTCCGTCTGTCTGTCTGTCCGGTTGGTACGCACGATAACTTTCGAATTGCGCAACAAATTGTTTTAAAACTTTATATGAGTTAATATTTCCTCAAAACTTACAGAACTTTTTAAGACGATTGAGCTGTGTCCGTCTGTCTGGCTGGATGGGTGGTGAGCAGGATAACTCGAGTAAACCTTAACGGATCGGTATACAAATTTACCAGTATTAATATTTTTCAAAACGAAAGAATGGGATTGTAAATGGTACCTTTCAGGTACCTCTCATACAAAATTACCTATTTCTGGATAACTAATATTTCTTTCATAACTTCCAAACAGTCGACCGAAGAATTTTTGAACTTGGTCAGCAATATAAATAGCAAAAGTAGACAAACCCTAAAAAACCGAAAACCGAATACAAATGACCGAATTGATTCTCATAGTTTTACATACATATCTTTTTTGTAAGTTAACCGAATTCACCGTATAATGTTCGCTTATAAAAATTCGACTCAGGAATGAATATGGACTATATGGGTTCAAAACTTCTGGTACGTCCCATACAAAATGAACTATTTTTGGAAAATTAATATTTCTCCCATAACTTCCAAACGGAAAATTAGGGGATACTCAAATTTGGTCAGTTAATTTATATTGTGATTGTTGGCAAAACCTCAAAAAACCTAACTATTTGGCACACCCCTTCTGGTACCTCCCATACAAATAACCGAACTCACCCCAATAGTCTTACATACATATCATTTTTGTAAGTTCACTGAATTCAGTCATATTTTGCGTAAGCTGTACGTAAGCTGTACGGTTATGAAAATTTTTGCCAGGAATGAATATATGGTAGCTGCCATACAAAATAACCTATTTTTGGAAAATTTATATTTCTCCCATTACTTCCAAACGAACACTTGGGGGATACTCAAATTTGGTCAGTTAATTTATCTTGTGATAGGAGGCAAAACCTCAGGAACCCACTATTTCGACACCCCTTTTGGTACCAACCATACAAATGACCGAACACACCCCCACAGTCGTACATATATATCTTTTTTGACTAATTGTTTAAAATTTTGCGTAAGCTGTACGGTTATGAAATTTTTAGTCTGGAATGAATATGGACCATATATGGATCACCCCTTCTGGTACCTCCTATACCAAATGACCTATTTTTGGAAAATTTATATTTCACCCATAACTTCCAAAAGAACACTTGAGAGATACTCAAACTTGGTCAGTTAATTTATCTTTTGATAGGAGGCAAAACCTCAGAAACTTTAACTATTTGACACACCCCTTTTGGTACCACCAATATAAATTACCAATTTTGCCCCTTTGTTATTATTTTTGTCTATACAGACAAATTTTGTCAAGGTAAGCGTTCATTGATCGTTGAGTTAGGAAAAAAAATCAGACACCTTTCAAATAAGTTAAATTTTTTACGGTTTTGCTCCACAAGCAGGCAAAAAATAAATACGTAAGTAATTCTATTTTTATTAAAAATCTTTTTATTTCAATTAAACAATATCTTATATTGAGTGATGGTATTTATGAGTTTGGAAAACGATCCATAAGTCAACAAAAAAATCTTGAATATGCACCTATTTGTAAAAACAAAATTATAGACAGAATTATCATATGATGTCATATTTTGGTAATTTTTTTTGACTTTTGACAACAGTCAAGTTAAAAAAATCTAAAATTTCTACTTTTCTATAATTAGTTAATAGGCGAAGAAGTGTTAAAAAGATAAGAAGAGAAAACTTTTACGGACCCAGCGAAACAAGTTTAATGAACTGCAAAAGTTTCTAGGTTCCCGAGTTTATTTGGTCAAATTTAAAATTTATCAAATTTAAATTGTGTTTATTTATATGTGGCAATAAATTTATCTCTTGATACTGTTCAATTTACTAAAAAAAACAGCCTATATATCAAGTGTAAAAACCAAATTTAAATTGTTTTTCATCGAGTTCAGTATATTTACAAAAACATTTTTCGTTTTGTTGAAGATGATGCCAATATCGCTCTTTCTCTATATGTAAACACATTTACAAAAAATTTGCTAAATTATCCTACTAAGCTATTCCCTAACTTTGGGGCAAGTTGACAATTTGAGTAAATAATTTAGTAAACTAGTGTTATTTATTATTATAGAGCCGTCTTGCTCCTACCGATAGTATACCGACATTAATAGAAATATATTCTGCCTGCAGTAGAGATTTACTCGTTTGTCTGTGTCTTACCACTTGTTTTGTAATAATATTTATACAAACTGACAAACTACTCTAAAAGAGCTGTCAAAGCATGAGCGAGGTTTAGCAACATTCTTTTGCTATCGTTTCACCGACAAAAGACTTAAGAAATCATTTAGTCAATTTTATTGTCTGGTCAGATTAGAAAATTTACAATTCAAACGTCCAAACAACCATTAAAACGAAGTCAAACAATGGCATTTAAATATAAGTTTGTATGAAAATTAAAATATTTGATAGCAACACTGGGCAACAGTGTTTTTTGTTATATTAGGATTGTTGACAGTTGATTCTGTCATGAGTCGGATATGAGTTATACAAAATGAATAAGATTCTCTAAGATTTTTAAATAAGAATAAAAACGTATTTTTTTCATTCGCTACCCATAGACTTCCAAAAAAGAATGAGTTGATACTAGTGAGAGAGAGAGAGAGAGCGAGAGGCGGACTGCAATGAATGTAATGTAGTGTGTATTGAAACATAATGGGACTGAGTGAGCGAGACCCACACAAATAGTAGAAAAAGTTAACGGAGATTCAGGACGTCAACTGTCAACTCAAAATCTTTTTTTTTTCGACTAATACCGATTGACTCTAATACTTAGAAGAAGTATGCCATAAAGTTCTTCGATCAAGGAAATTATAATGGATACCCCTAGGTCAGTACTAAGGTCACTCGCATGATAGTCGAGATTTCTAACCATCAGGTAATAGTAGTCCTCACAAGCCACTATAACAGAGTTATTAAAATCTAACAGATTTATCTTAAGATTTTGGACAATATTATATCACTTTGCGATAGATGTGCAAAATAAGATTTCCGATATTTTTCAACACTATTTCGTACTATATTGTAGATAAATACAATATATTTATTCAGTACCATAAAAAATTTTTGATTCCCCGAAAATGTGCGCTTGTGTAGTTTAAATTAATTTAACATTTGTTTATTTTGAGAAGCTAAACAAGATGCCATTTATTATTAGAGTCTAACTAATCTATAAAATACTTTAGTATTTAGTCAAGTTTGAATATTCACCTTTTTGGGACTATGTCCCATTTGTCCATTCAGTCTTTTGTATTTTAGGGGGTACGATTTAAAAAAAAAAAACGTGTTTCCACTTTATGTTATTTTTTTATTAGTTGTTCGATTCTGTTATTGCTGCCGAAACGCTCCATTGCAAAGAAATACAATTCAAGCGTTTATGCTGATCACCAGCGTCTTTTTTTTTTTTTTTTTTTTTTTTTGTGGGCAATATTTTATTGTTGGTGTTGCAAATTTCGATACATTTTATTTAGATTCTTTGTTGCTGTTATTATGGAGGGGTTTCCGACGCCATTTGTCTGTTCTGTCACTGCGACAGACATTTGAGTATGTTTATTGTCGTTGTTGTTACTGTTGTTGTTGTTGTTGGCTTTTGGCCCCAACCAGACCATGCAATTCGCCACTGATCAGTCAAACATTAACAGACTGGCTGGATGTCTAGCGTTGTTGTTGTATGTTTGCATTGTTGTGGGGTAATTAACCCATTGTAGAACATTTGCTGGATACATTTTATTCCTTTCAGGGCAAGGCAAGTCCAGAAGTTTATTGTTAACAACCAGTAAAATGTTATCTATAGCTGGCTAGTGTATGAACTATGATCGGTTTCGAGTATTTGAAATGTTAACATTTCGCTTATGTAGCAGATATGTTTGCTTAAGTTTTTCTTGTTCCCCTAAGCACCACTGCACTAATTTCAAAATCATAGGTATGTATATGTTTGTCTTCCTTCTCAGCTGACAAATTATTATTTTTTTGTTGGTTCACATAAACATCGTCATGATACTGAACACTTCGTGCACTAATTGATTGGTAAACTATGCGTAACTATTGATTTCAATAATATCATTAGCGGTGCCACTCTAGCGTGTTCTAGGTTTCATAAGAACAGAAATTAACACCAACTTGACAATCATCGCAGTGCTTAGATATCAGTACTCACACACTATTCTTATTACAGCTGTGGTTCAAACACAAAAAGAACGACCTTGCGACTAAGATTTTATTTTATTAACGCCTCGGTAAAGATGTTGGTATATCTCTGAGCCGGCATTTCGAGCTGTTGACTCTAGTGATGTTTAAAACGTCGCGTTGTTGAGACAGCCGTGAAAATGCACGTACCCTCCACGTTTATAAGTACAAGAGGTTGTTTTACTGATCGACATATCAACTTTTGGCATAATTTTAGAGAAGTATAAATTGCCTGAAGAATCATGGTCTCATCTGCTTTTACAAGCCAATGTGTATCCCACTTTGCTAAGATGATAGCGGCCGATCATGGTATGATAGTTAGACTGCAATGTTCTGAGATAGAAAATGAAAGAAAACCCACATCCCCCACAAAATTTATCAATTAGCTGTTAAATGCTATTTTACGCATGAAGTCGATATATGTACTGCTTTTGCACAAACAATGGCTCAGTCTCTTCATTTGTATCCCACAACTTCCGCTGTATCAGCAACGTATCCGCATGCCGTCGCATATACCAATGATATATATATATGCCATATGTTACTGCGGCCTTTTCAGGCATTAAAAATCAATCGGCAAAAGTGGGTGGGATCGACACTTAAAATCTGTTTATCTATCAGAGAGCTGCATTCGCCAGTTAGATGCGAGAGAAACTATTCGATCTCCTAAAGGAGATGATCATCCGGAAGGCTGCAGTAAACAAGAATGGTACTATTTATATTTATATTATAAAGAGAATATGTATGTGAGTTTCTTATTTTGTTTGTTTGTATGTATTAGGCAATCTTCTGAACTACAGATTCGATTTCAAAAATTCTTTCACCATTAGAATGCCACGTTATATGTTAGGCTATATTTCGTTAAAAAAAACAGAAAGGCACTCACGTGCAATTAGTGGCGAAGCAATGCGAGCCGGGAAAGCTAGTCTTTAATAAAAGTCACAAGTTGAATTAGATGTAAAGAAATGTCTGCATATATTAAGAACAGGAAATTTCAAAATTTGGCTTGATAGCAATATAAACTTTCATCGATATACGAGTATTTTTTTATTTTTTGCAAATTTTCGTTTCTTTTTGTCTCTAATTGACATCACTGCTTGTAGCGTAAACATAAATAAAAAAGCAAAAATTAAATACAAATAAATACTCGTACGATATAGTAACAACGACACCAAACAACATCGGACGATGTGTGAGTAAAATTTTGGCAGTGTGTGATTTATTTCATTTGTTGTCTTCGATTCTACTCTTATTTGTTTTATAACAGCTGTCTGTCTCCTCTTCGTCTTCTGTTCTGAGCCACGGCTGGCAACATTGTAACTGCTCCGCGAAATCTAACACGCGCTCGTACTCACACCATAACGTTACTAGCCGCCAATTAGAGCACAATGACAGATTGCGCAAAAGTTGTATTCTTTTCTTCTTCCAGGTGATTCTAGTTTATTACTTAACCGCTCTTTGCTTCGGCTCGTTATCAAGTGTTTCAGAGAGATAACGAAAGTGAGAGTGAATGGTGTGGGAGTATAACGTTAAAAACTCCGCTTTTGATTAATTGTTACGTTGTCGTACGCCATTGTGACGTTTCTTATTGTATTCAGAGGGCTGAAGTAGTAGTAGTAGTAGCACTCGTAGAAGAAGTAACAACCAAAAACCCACGGCGATGACAGACAAAAGACGCTCATGCAATCGAAATTGTTTATGCAAACATTGAAATGAAATCGAAATTGCAGTAAATTGAAGCAAAGCTAAATTGCCAGCGGAAAGGGAAGAAGAAGAAACAGATATGATTTAAGCGGTATGGAAATTCATGCACGTACGATGATGTGAAATTCTCATCTGTGTGATATAAAGTCGCATGTATGTAAATACACAATATATACTTTCAAACAGAGATCGCAAAATGTAGGTGCTTTGTTTAATTGATATTTTGAGAAATTTACAAAGTGAATGATAGATTGACTCACAGGTTTTTAACATCAATTTATTTGTTCTTTTGAAAAACTTACGGTTTTGCAAAATTGTCGCGTCTTTAAATGTGGGCGAAGAAAAAAGAAAAACTTCTGACATTTACTTTTTAAAAATTATTTTATTTAAACGTTGGCCATAAATGGTCATTTCGGAATGGCCAGTTTTTGATCACTCTTTGCAAGATTGCCATTTTCGAAAAAATACGTTGTTGATTACTATCGTAGATTGTGTTATTCTAACTAAATCGTAGTTGGAACGACATAATTTGTGTAAACTATGGTTATGGAAATAAACCTTTTACCATAGCATGGTGACAATGTAGCCGAAGATCTCAAGGTTGATAGAATGAGTCAAAACCCAACACAAATTTATAGATAATATAAACTTACACAGTACATCATAAGATTCTGGGACTCAATTCTGAAAACTGCACGTGAAAGTAGCCCCAAAAAGAAGAAGTTCCGCATCATTCGTTTTGTCAAGTTACATGCCATAATAATTTAATATCGATTTGAAGTGAGTAAGAATCGTATAGGGGAATTTGTCACGTTTTAGGCTCTTCTGTTTGATATAACATAAATACTATATGGAGGCGTATGATTATCATAAGTAATATTCCACGTAAATCATACGCTGATACAAAATAAACCCAGTTCAAAAAATCATTTGAGCATTGAAACGTTCCATGAATAGATTAAAGGAATTGTAATTCTTAATTATTTTTAATTAGTTTCAGCTTAATCGGAATAGTGGTTCTCGAGTTATGTCAAACAAAAGAGCCTAAAACGTGACAAATGCCCCTATACGATATCTACTAACTTCAAATCGATATTAAATTATTATGGCATGTAACTTTAAAAAACAAATGATGCAGAACTTCTTCTTTTTAACTTTCATTGTGCAGTTCTCAGAATTGAGTCCCAAATCAATGAGCTGGAAAATGTTGTACTTTGTTAATTTCAGCTTGTCTAAACCGATTTAATATTTTGAAACCTCACAGACATTTGGAAATACATAATAGGTTTTTTTAAAGCAATTAAATAATTTAATAAATGTCATGTCGACAAATCAAGTAAAACCCAAATTTTTCTAATATTATGTATTTTATCCATTTCACTACGATTAAAGATTATCCAATGACAATTTCAAAACATCAAATTTTTTTTGATCCTTGCATCCTACTTCAAATATATTTAATTGGACTGCCTTTTTATTTGGTGTCATATCGAAATAAAACTCATACCGTTGTTCATAGTATATAGATGGCTCCGCTCTTCCCTTTAATCACTTTTGACTTCGATGTCAATTCTGAGTATTGACTTCCAGTATTTGGTTTCCATATATATATGACGTCTCTTTTTTATAATACCCATTAAGACCTCTCCAAACCATCAATTCTTTTGTATTATAAGTATTTACTTTAGTTCATTTATTTTTTTGTGCTGCCCTATCATTTGGAATTCTATCGGGACTTCCTTTCTAAAATGTTTATTTCTTTATTTTTTTGACAACTAAAATAAATAATAAAATGTTGTTGGCAGCTTAGTAGATATCACTTATATGAAATTTACGCTTTTATGAACATATTAATATATGACAACTGTGAGGTGCAACATAAAAACTACAACACATCAGGAAATTACGTACAAAATCGCTTATATGAAAACTGTTTTTAGTGCAATCCATTTGAAACAGCAGCCTTTTTACATTATACGTATGAGCAATGAATCATGACTATACAAATGATGGATGTAGCCGTTTGGTTAGGGTGATTTAACCAGTTATATCTCTATATTCGTTTAAATCATTTAAATCACACAACTATTCTATAAACTAATTATTAAAACCAGTTTTCGCCATTATACCCTTAGCTGTTTGGTTTCAGCCATAGTACCAGTTTTATCCCTTGTTTTGCCTTTTTACCCCTAAAACTAAAAATTTCGAAAAAAAAAACCTAGGTGTAGCTCTCTAATTCATGCCAATTTGTCTTGGTGATGTACCAGTTTTATCACTTTTTCTGCCTTTTTACCCCTAAAGGAACGAATTTCGAAAATTCCCTTATTATTGCACAACTATTCTATAAAAATAAACATTCACCCCTATTTTCGCGATTCTGTCTATAGCCATTGGTTCTGGACGAAAGTACCACTTTCATCCCTTAATTGGTCTTTTCACCTCTCACATACGTCACGGCAGGTACCTACATGTCAAATTTCAAGGTCCTAGCTTTAGCCGTTTTGGATGAGAAGCGATCAGTCACTCATATGATAGAAATTTTGAATATTTTATTACAATCTGAGCCCTAATATGACCGATTTTTTCAAAAAGGGCGTGGCTACGCCCATTCCGCAGCGAGACGTAATTCGCCTTGTTGCAAATCTCACCTTCATACCTCTAATGGCTTGTGAGATATAACCGATCGAAATTTGTATGGGCGGTGCCACGCCCCATTGTCTGAATATGTTTTCATGTAGTCTATGATGGATGCACTACGGACAGTACCACACTAAGAAAATTTCATAGCAATCGGTCTTTTTATTTGACCCATATAACGACTTTTTTAATAAGGGGCGTGGCATCGTCCTCTTTCCAAAAAAAATAGTTTTTCTTGACTACGTACCTATAATGGTGTATATAGCTATATAGGGCAGTGCCACGCCCTTTTTGCCCCTTGTAGTGGTTAGAAGAGTTGACGAATGTAACAACGATCAAACACGATGATCTATGATGATCATTATCTTAGCTAAAAAACTTCATAATTAAGTTGAGTCTGCTTCGGCTTCTGACTTCGTGTGTGTCGAGTGTATTTTGTGTATACTTGTGTATGAGAAACAAAAGTAAGGGTAGGTAGAAGTAATGTTCGTTCCAAATAGTATGCAGACATGTCTTTTTTAACGTAAATAAGAGTTTGTAAGCATTCTTTGTGTGTTAGGTATAGTTCCACACAAGTATACAAATTATGGGTATGTACTTAAATATACTTTAATGCCGAGTACTTATTGTCATTCGGATACACATTATCAATCATATATAAACACGTACATAACGTATGATCAATAATATCTAATGTATTAATATTGCTCATACACTTTGGCGATTCGCACATTAATATCAATCATACGTAACCAGGTTTATATGACCATTAAAACAACGAAAATTCTCAATAATGCTGTACTATGATAGGAGATCTCCGAATAATATGCCAAAAAAGAGCACTAAAGAGCATTTTCAGATCGAAAAATCTATTCGAATATAAAAGAGGTGTTATAAATTATGAAAGTTTTCGAAACAAAAATGATTGTTTTTGGGCCCATAAAGAGCGTGGAAGCTTCGATAAAGGAGTCAGAAACAACTCCTGTCATACTCATAATTTGTGCTAACATTAAGTGAATAAAGCTGTAAGTTTTCCCAAACCGCTTTTCATACTTATACGCTTAGCTAATATTTATAAACTCTTACAAGTTAAATTTGAAGCCTGCAGCTGATGAAACCACCGAGAATATAAATACGATGTGATATTAAGCAAAGTTTAATAGTTCTTACTGTATCTTTCATGCCACTTCGTACTCCGTGGTAGATTTATGCCACGTAAACACTGTCGCGACAGACTTTATATAAATAACAACATTTAGTAGATAGTAGCAATTTGGTACAAATGCAACGATAATCACAGGATATTTTCAAATGTCTGTTTCACCGTTCAATATATCGTCGTATATATATGTTTTCCATATGCCATTTTGACGTTTTAATCAGTTAATAACGCTGTACCAGGTTATTGATACCAAATTTTTCAAATCTGTTTTAGCTGTCTCTTCTAGAAATTGTAATATTTCACCTTGCCATATATACCCTATCTAACCCTTGCTCAATATGCCTTTCAAACTTTAACTTCGACTTACTCACAATGTGTTTTTTGCACCAAGAACATATGAATCCCCAGACGACGACATGCCTGTTGAGTATAATCGAATTAAAAAATTTCGTTGAAGAAGGTATATTTGTTTTTATAAGATCATATAGTTCAAATTCGCAACTATATGCGGGTGACAAGGGTTGAGGCGTTGTCACAGCCATCTACATATCTTTTATCTGCGTGTTTTAGACAGCAACTTTAGAGTAGTCGGGTCAATTTAAACTTATTCTTATGAAACTAAACTCCGATTGATTAGTACCTAATGCATCAATTGGAACCAAATATGTATATTGAAAATGCTAACCTTTCTTTTTTACTGAAGTTCATGTTATAAAAAACCGTTACGCACAAACGAAAACCTCTCAATAATTTAGGCAGCATCATCAATTCTTCGTAGTTAGCTAATATATCATTTGATCTGCGTGCTAAGTTTTATATGATAAAATGACAATAAATTGCCGGTAGAGCAACGTCGCCAATAAACGTATTACGCATAAGCGAAGTTATTGCCTTCATATGATTATTTTTAACGGTGGTAGCACTGTTAACATCTGAGTGAATACTTGCACGTTCGATGGATACTTTTAGATCTAGTGATAGCTTAACGGTGATTTCGATACTGTTTTAAGAGAACAGTGCATAAAAGCAGGCCATATCCACGCACTTTTAATATATGAGAGTTAAGTAATAGGTGTGGTTACTATGCCTGTGCAATTAATCCCGTTCAAAAGAGTGTGATGGCTAACCAAAAATGTTGCATAACTCTTCTGCAAATTAAAAAGACTAGACTTTCATTTAATGACTAACAAGCGGATGTACTTACTTTCTAGTGTCTCTGAACATACCAACGTGTTTAAGGGAATATACTTTTCGGTTTAAGTAGTTGCGATTTATATTCATTAGTATTTGCCACTACCTTTGTTTTCATAACAAAAACAAGCAAAAGAAGTCTATAGAAGTTATCATACCCCTGACTATGCAATTTTCATGGTGTTTTTCTCTCGTGCGACATGTGAACAATACATTTTCTGATATTAAGCGAAAAATGCTATCACAACAAATTAGCACTCTGAGAAAAAGGAAATACACAATTAATTGATCTTTTTGTTTAAATCAGCAATATTTGAAGTGACAGTAACCGGCGTAGATAATATGAATGGAAATGTGTATAGAAATCTGGTATTATAAGGCGAAATATGTTTAATGTGCATGGTATTCTCTTTGGAGACGAGCATGACAGACTATTTGTGTATGTAATGTTCGAAATCCTAGTTACATGTTACCAGCTGCAAATACGACAAGTTTAAGATTTAAAATGAAAAAGGTCATATTTTGTATGTTATCTGTCGGCAAAAAATCTTCTTAATATACTAATGTTTAAGATGCATATTATGTATTCACAAAGTCGAACAAATTAATTTTGTTTTTTTTTTCTTTATTAAGACAATCCATTGTTTTAGTAGAATATTCAAAAAATCCGGGTGAAAATACTTTTAACAATTCTTATTATGTATATATTTAATTTAGATATAATTCGAAACGCACTGCTTTGAAGCTCGTGTATAATATGTCATAAATATGCTAATATCCCGATAAGAATATCCAGTATATGAAACGATGTCATGTTAAGTTAATAGAATAATTTGTTAATTTTTTATCGATTGTTCTTTTTATATGTTCGAACAGATGAATAAAAAACCAAAATCAATTTCTAAATAAAAATGCAACAAAAATAATACAATACTTCTTTCAATGAAGAAAAACCTGTCCGCCTGCCTGGACTATACAAAAGCCATAAATCAGAACAAAGTCAATGCAAAAAAATGCACCAATTAAATCATAAACGAACACATATTCAACTTTTTTTTTTCGTTTAATTAACAACAATTTATGGGGTTTTTTTTTCTGTTTGCAAACAGAAAAAAATTCGTTATTTTTATTACTGACTGTATGGAGACAAATAAAGACTCCGTCTGGCTACCGCATACGATGAAATGAAACGTCAAAGTCGTAAAAATGCAGCCACAACGATAAAACGGAAGGAAATACACAACGAATAAATTGTTAAGAAAGGACAGGTATATTACATGCGATTTGCAATAAATGTGATAAATATGAACATGATAGTCTTTGTCGTATTTGCGACTCAAATAAGGCAGCTGATCTATGGGTGTTTTGTGGAATTTTGTACTGTGAGAACTGGTTACGATTTTATTGGTATATTTGATATTGCTTTAAATTCAGTCATAAAATATAAATATATATTTTTAATTAAAAACCCGTCAATAAAGTAAAACCGATTTCTGTAGAATTTGTCTTGACGAGGTTTGTATGATAACTGCTTGAAGCAGAGATTTGCTGTATCCATTGGCATATTGTTGCACATACTTTTGTTTTATTGTTAGAAAGTTACTAGTTTACCACTCAGAACAATCGGTTGCACTATTATAGAACGAAAATTTTCATAAATAATTCACTGCCTCCAAAAATTGACTCTTGCATCAATCAATATAATTTAAATACTTTTAATTCCAATGTGATGGGTGTGACAGTGATACATGTTTCGTTTTATTTCGAAAATATAAAATATATTACTAAAAAAAAAGTCAGCAATTCCCATTAAAAACGTTTAAAAACTGGCAGAAATGACAGATCTTGATTTATGCTCCTCAAAATGACCATTGGATGAATGTGACGGTTGTGACTGTACAAATTTGAAATTTGAAGAAATATAACTCAGATTGTACTCTGTAATAATTTTCCTAAAACTAGAACCATTATTTTGATATAGATAATTGTTGAATCTGTTTTGGAATGAGATTTAAGGCATATGACTTACAGGTT
This sequence comes from Muscina levida, assembly GCA_964034835.1. Classification (NCBI taxonomy): domain Eukaryota; kingdom Metazoa; phylum Arthropoda; class Insecta; order Diptera; family Muscidae; genus Muscina; species Muscina levida. The sequence continues at coordinate 63,053,339 of OZ035880.1, read as the reverse complement.
GTATTCTGTTAAAATTTCCGTAAAACATGCAGCATTATTTCGATGTAGATAATTAATTAATCTTTTTTTTGATTGTTTCTAATACATATTGCTGACAAAAAAATAATTTTTGTTAAAAAAAAATCTTTTTAGGAAATGTGACGAGTGTGACATCTTTCTGTGACGGGTGCGACCTAGTATGAAATCTGAAAAATGTATAAAAAAATTATACTTTTAAATGATTAAATTATACAAGCAAAATATTTAACTGTGCTATAGACATCAGTGTATTGCACAATCGAGTATGTTTTAAAGAATTTTTTCTTAAATTTAGGTATATAGGTAGAACAAACATACACAGAGATTGCATTACCTCTTTTATAGTTATGTTTTATTTTAATAATGCTTTTTTATACCCTTACCTTGCGCGTAGGAGGGTATATATCATTTGATACGACCCAAAAGTGTTACACATAAAAGGAGTCACTTTAGACCCTTGGTTTCTTTGAACCAAATTCTATTCATGACTTTTTAAGTAATTTGAGGGATCTCTATCTGTCCGTCTGTCTGTCTGGCTGGTACGCACGATAACTTTCGAAAGACGCAACCAATCGTTTTGAAACTTTGCACGAATTAATATTTCCTCAAAACTACTTGCTCTATTATAAATGGACTACATGGCCACACCTTCCCTCCCATAAAAATATATAATTCCGCTCACTTTAGACATCGAGTAATAATAAAAATACAGGAAACGCGATCGTGCCCAAGTTCTGAATTAGTAAATCTATATAAGGATAAAGTTTTGGAGAAAAAACTGTCAGCCTAGCCACGACCCTACTGGTACCGCTCACTTTAGAAATCGAGTAATAATATCGATATACCCAACACTATCGTGCCCAAATTCTGTACTTTGTTAAGCTATAACAGGACAAAAATCTGGAAGTCTAGACATTCCTCTTCTGGTACCACCCATTCAAATATTCCTCTCCGCCCACTTATGATGTCGAGCAATAATATCAATACACTCAACGCGATCGTGCCCAAATTCCGTATTAAGTAAAGCTAAAGCAGGATAAAGTTTTAAAGAGGAAAACTGGAAGTCTAGCCACGCCCCTTCTGGTTTATCCCATACAAATGTCCCACTCCGCTGACTTAAGAAGTCTTTTAATATTATTAATACATCCAAATCCATCGTTCTCAAATTCTGTATTTGGTAAAGCTAAAGCAGGATAACGTTTTAGAGGAAAAATGAAGAAGTCAAGTCACGCCCTTTCTGTTACCTCCCATACAAGTTTATCGATTCCTAACTTTATTAATAATAATTTAATAATATAAATACACCCAACGCGATTTTGCCCAAATTCTGTATTTTGTTAAGCTGTATGTATCATTTCGCCCGTTGTAGAGATAAAGTAATAATATCGATACACCTAATACGATCGTATCACTTTCTGTATTTAGTTAAGCAAAAACAGGATACAGTTTTGGAGAAAAAAACTGAAAGCCTTCTGGTACCTCCCATATAAATGTACCACTCCGCTCACTTTAGAAATCCAGTAATAATACTGATATATTAGAAAATTTTATGTTTTACTAGTGAATGTAATCCGGGTTTCCTTAGCATTCTCACTTTTTCTTTCCTTTTGTGCCTACGTCTTCTTTTCTATCATATTTTAATATATTTCTTTTTTACCAGTCCTGCTTTGGTGTGACGTGTGTGATCAAATTCTTTATTATCAAAATACTCGAATATTTAAATTTTAACGTTATGTGTACCTTTCGACAGTAAGAGCAATTCTCTAACTTCGTTATTGTCGGAAATACCAATGGTTTGTCATGTAAAATAACAATTGTATTAAACTTTTTCAATTTGCTCTGTGACAAGTGTGGCGAAAATTTAAATATTTCTATTAACTAACATAACCCTTATTATAAAACATACAAAGTCGAAACTTCAACAAAACCCAAACAAGAGTTTATTTAGGCTTTCCATAGGTAAATTTTCTAAGTAAGGAGAAAGGAAATATAAGAAAACGCCTAAGTAAGATCAAACATGCAATGAAGGAAAGCAGAGAGTGTGGTATAGGCTCATTTCAAAGCGATAAAAAAAATAATATATGCCGTTTGTCTATAATTGTCTTTCTCTTGTAGGCATAAATTGACCGTTTTTTATTAAAAATTACTAAATAATATTTTTTCGGTTTATGACCGTTTTACGTGGAATTTTCCATATATATTTCTTGTTTAATTATTTGCTTGTATTTATTTTTAAATTTATATTAAATACAACAATTTAGTTTGGTTATTCTATTTGATGCATTTCGGCTCATTATTTATTATGATCGCAGCCTCTACTTATGCGGTATATCTGGTTAATAACATACTCGTATATTATGCAATTGAAATTGTGAAATTGAATACTGTTAAGAACATAAATATAACTTATAATTCTAGTATATTTTAAGGCATACATATACTTGCCAGCGTAATTAACAACAATGAAATTTAGAGCACACTTTTAGGCCAATCACTTGTTTCCGTTTTGTTTAATTGCACACGATGTCTGATGATTCAATATAATTTTTGTAAACAAACATAATTTTGACCAACGCTGTTCTTTTCACTTGCATGTACGTATGTATATATATTCAAACATAAATCTGCATGTAGAATAAAGTCTAAGCATTAACAATATGGTCACACACACACACACACATACTGAATAATTGTGTTTAAACAAAACAAGTGACAGACGGATGTATGAACAGACACACTGACAATCTTTTGGAATCGGTCACTTAACTACAATTGAAAAAAAAACAAAGTACAACAATAAAATGTTATTTAATAATAAAACAACAAAAGGCTGAACTGAAAACAAGGAGAAGCATTGAAACTTCCAGTCATATACAGCCATCCCAAAAGGAAAACAATATTTCACAGAATTGCCTGTTATTTAGATTTGGATTCTCGGGCCAAAAATAAAATTAATTTATACTGCATATATTGGAAAAAAAGCAATAAATAATTTCCCAATCAACAGTCAAACAAAGTAAATCGAAAAACTGTCGAAATTATTCCCGTTCGTTGACTCGAGTTGGTTTTTTTTGTGAATTTGACTAAAGACAATGAATTGATGCAACTATGGCAGAAAGAAGAAAGGGTGATCTGTTGCCATAAATATTTAAAAATTTTGATATAAAACATTTGGTGGCACAGCCAGCCACGAATCAGTTGTAGCCATGTGTCGTCGCAACAATGTGGTATTGTTTTTACAAACAAATCCCAATGTGATTTCTGAGCGATCTTTATGAAAATCATATTATATGTGAAGCTAGTAACAAAAGACGTCAGTAATGAGCGACATTGGGTTATAATAGAATGGATTCCCAGAGTATGGTTCTGTAAAGATAGGAATAGGTTCCTATACATTTTATTCGGCTACCATATGGGTTTGACAATTTACTAGAGCGATGACTGATAAGGTATTGTGATCTATATATATAAAAGGCTTGGTTGACTGACTGAACACTCCTCAGACCAAACAGCTAAAGCTAAAACCATAAAATTTGAAATGTAAGTTCCTTTTATGACGTAGACACGCACTAAAAGGGATTTTTGGAAATTCGGATTGCAAGGGGGATATAATGGGTGTGGTACCGCCTCATACACCTCGGGCAGCACGACTTACATATACTCCCACCCTCAGTGGAACAAAAAAATTTCTATAATATTGATATTATTACTCGAGGTACCAGAAGGGACGTGTCTAGACTTCCAGATTTTTCTCCAAAACTTTATCCTGTTATAGCTTAAAAAATACAGAATTTGAGCAAGATCGCATTGGGTTTATTGATATTATCACTTAATCTCTAAAGTGGGCAGAAAGGTACATTTGTATGGGAGGTACCATAAGGGGCGTGGCTAGACTTCAATTTTTTCTCAAAAACCTTATCCTGTTATAACTTAACAAAATGCAGAATTTGGGCACGATCGTGTCGAGTGCATTGATATTATTACTCCATCTCTAAAGTGGGTACATTTGTATGGGAAGTACCAGAAGGGGCATTTCTATTCTTCCAGATTTCTCCAAAACTTTATTCTGCTTTAGGTTTAGTAAGTACAGAATTTGGGCACGATCGCGTTAGGTCTATTAATAAAATTAATCGATTTTAAAAGTGTGCGGTACCAGATGTGTATAGGAGGTACCAGATTGGGCGTGGCTAGACTTCCAGTTTTTTTTTTCTCAAAAACTGTATCCAGCTTCAGTTTTACTAAGTACAGAATCGCGTTGGGTGTATTGATATTATTATTCGATTTCTAATGCGGAATTTCTAAACGGAATAATGTATTTGTATAGGAGGTACCAGAAGGGGCGGGGCCATGTAGCCCATTTGCAATACTGTAAGTTGTTTTGGGGAAATATTAACTTATGCATAATTTAAAAACATTTGGTTTTGTCTTTCGAAATTTATCTTGCGCACCAGCCAGACAGACAGACAGACGGACATGGCTCAAACGACTTAAAAAGTCATGAATTTGGAAGCCTAGGGTCTAAAGTGACTCCTTTTATGTGTTACACTTTTGGGTCGTATCAAATGATATATACCCTCATACCCGTAGGATGAGGGTATAAAAATTTATCTCTACCTAAAATCTTCATGCTTCTCAAAGCGAGCTAGGAATTGATTTTAGACGCATAGTTTATTGGTGACATTTTTTTTAGTATTCATCGTATATTACGATTTTAGTATACGATTTCCACGTTTTTTTCGCCCCGCACAAATTGACCCGCCCTAATCATCATCATTAAGGGTGACGGTATAAAAACCCCATAATCAGCCGAAATTCGTAAGACAATTGTTCTAAAATAAGCAATGAACGGGATTTGTTCAAAAACTTAACGGTATAATTTCTCCAATTAAATATGAAAATCTTAAAATCTTATGTGAATCATGTGAAATGTGGTCTTCGTTGATGCTTTTTTCGTACTGGTGTGCTTTGGATTCACGATACTTTCGTGGAGCTTGTGATGATAGTGGAGAAGATACAGCAAAAGAGGCTGATGAGGCAGTTTGGCAACCATCTAAATAGCTATCCGCATATCTCAATCAAATTTTATATGCATGCTCTGTGGGCCGTGAGTAGTGTTTCTGTGTAGTTTGAAGTTCGTCCGACAGATGGCGCAATATTTAGTTCTTTTGTGGTTTTGCACAGGAACAAGACATGCAGTGAAAATAAATTTGAAGGCAAAACTACGTTTGCCTGGGTCAGCTAGTTATTAAATAAAAATTAAGACCCATTAGGCTTAATGTCATCTATAATTAAGAATTTTACACTCAAAAATCGAGCCACACCACGCTTAATGAGTTCTACAAATAAGAATTCCTTTCTAGGATTTTGCGTTCTTGGATCAACCATCTTGTACTGGATTTAAGATAATCCGTACATACAGTACTTTTGACATCGCTACGGATTGATTTAAGTATGGAATGATTATTTTTTTAGTGTATTAGTAATCTGTTTAAATTAAATTCTATTCCGCATTTTACACTGCCCACATAGTTATCAGAGTGATCATTGATGTTTTTGAAACAATGAACCCTTTTTTGTTCTTTTTATATCTTTTATTTTCAAATCTTGTTGTATCTATTTTTAACATTCTTTGTGATGTACTTTCATATAGAGGAGATATAAATTGTAAAAAGATGAATTGGAAGAAAAACTTTTTATACTTTTTATATATATAAAAAAATTATAATATTACTAACTTGCCAAATAATTTTCTTTTAATTTCTTTCAGGTAAGAATGAAATAATAAAATGTGAAGGCGGATAGGTGAGTATCAACAAATTGTAAGAACAACGACAATGAAAACAATTTGAACAAATAAGCTTCAATAAATTGTTAAATAACGACGAAGATACGAAATTGGTGCAACTTTTGTAGAAATTTTTAATTGACCTTTGTCTTTAATTTTCAACTAGATCTAAAAATTTTTCGGTCCCTTGCTCTGATACCCCTACAGTATTTTCGTACTAATACTAATTCAGTTGCAAACACAAAATGTCGTCTATGCTTCGGACAACTAAATATGCATCTCCTCCATTAGGTAGAGGACAGGCAATATATGTGAATCAATGATAACCACCACTAAATGATGATAATTAATTGCTAATGGTACTTAAATATTGCAACCGTTTCTGAAAAGTGTTTCCAAGTGAAATTCATAGCGCCAGATAATAAGATTGAACGAAATGGAACTATATAAATACTCGTACAAATGTGCCAATTTCGAACAGACGCCAGCTGACTAATACTTTTAGCAACAAAAAAACAAAACAATACAAAATAAGACAAAACAAATCGCCAATAACCTTTCGTTTGTTTTAGAAAGATTAAGGCAGTACAACAATGTGGAATTATAATTTTTAGGAAAATAATTAAATTTAATATTGGTATGCATGTTTATCATTTCTTTTTTTCTATGGAAATTTTAAATGTGTTGTCTTTATATTATAAAATTGTATGTCAAAACCATATTAGCAAATAAATCACTAAAATTATAATTAATTCTTTTGCACGAAAACCACTCCATTAAAGATAATATCGATTTCGCCTCTTAGTATTTGAAGAGGATTATAAATCTTATACATACGACGACGGAATTCATAGTAAATTAAAACAATAATTTATTTTATATTTCGCTTCAAGAGTTATGAACATATCAAATTGCTCAATTATTAAAAAAGAAGAAACTTTGCTGGGTTCAACTTAATATTTGTAGGCATCGATGTTATCTTTCATACGCACAGTTTGGCCTATACAGCATAACAACATCGATTAAAGGGCCCTAACAAATTAAAATTAAATATAGGCGTCTCAAAAGCCGTGTATTTGATTTCACATTGGCAATTATCGCTGACCCAACTGTGGCTTTTCGCATCGACATCAAACAAAGTTGTATGGGGGGTGGGGGAAATCAAACAACACAAACATTGATTAGGTGTCAAAGAAATTAATATTAAAGGCCGTCGTTTAAAATTAATTGAGTGTGTTAGAAGACATCCAATATCTTTGCACTAAGACGAAACTAACACAAACATTCCACTGGCCATTTGACCCAGCGAATCCGCTACAGCGGCAGCTGCTCAGTGGACTTTGAAGTGAAAATCGATATTATCGCCAGCCGTCCAAGAACAATAGGCGTAACAAGTCTAATCCGAATCTTATTTATGCTGCTATCAAACACACGCAGCAGCTCGGGCAGTTGATAGACACGAATAAATGGTAAGTCATTCGTCGTGATTCGATCGATCGCTTGTGAGAATTCGAAATCTTTTGTTCGCCAAAGGTTCGAAAGTTAAACGCGCCATTTGGGACTAAGACAATAGAATAGTTGGTGCCGACCTGTAGCATCAAACAAGTGTTGTCGGTAGCATAAATATTTATGTTTTTGTTTGTGTTTCAGCCTCATCTATTTACCTATTTCTTTCATTCTATTGTCATTTGAATTTTGTTTCAATTTGTTTTCGTTTATTTCGTTGAGTCGACGAAATTTTATGGAATTCCGCGTGTATGTTTTTAAACACCGCATACTTGAGATAAGTTTGCCTTGAGTTCGGTGTTAATTAATGATTAATTTATGCAAATGAATTGTACATTTTTCGAAATAGAAAAAGAAACTACCAACAAACTTAAACAAATCGGTTTTCGATAGGAGCGAACAGAACAGAAATGCTTTTTTTACTATGTTCTGGTAAGAAAAATTTTAAATATGAATGTGGCTAAGTTACTAGAGTTTATTTTATGAGATTTCAAAACGAAAATGCAGTATTTTAGATGTGCAGCAAACAAATATATATTAAATTGTGTAAAATATATAAGATTGTGTAGAGGGTTTAAACTCCCAGGAAAAGTTATATCGGTAAATAAAAAGTTATACGTTTCCCGGCGTTTTGCTCGGTCTCATTAAAGAATCGAGATATATCGATTTGAGAGCCACCAGTCATCTTAAAAAAAAGCAATTGTTTTTTCATTGTCGGCTCCCCTCGAATGTTGTCGACAGCAACTTCGCAGTATATAAGTGTCGAGTCAATCGGCATGTCTAGTAAAAAGCTTCTCAAACAGTGACGTTCGCACTCGTCGATAAACAAGTAGGTGCCGTTAGTTGTGAATCTAAAAATAGAAAGCATGTTAATTCACAACAATGCGAGAGGCTATCCCATACCTCATTCGCAACGGTGTGTTTGGGCTTCTCAATTCATTGATGGAGCTTTTAACACTTAAGGTTTGTGATGATAGTGAAGAAGTCACAGCACAGGGTGCTTATGAGATAGGTTTGCAACTATAGAAAAATCTATCCGCCCTACTAGCTGTCACATAACATTATCCATTTCACACAACTCTTGTAAAACAAATTCTTTTAGCAAAAAAAGAATAGATCTTGAACCGAAAGATGAAAACATATTCATTATTTACATACATAGATCAACTATAAAAACAAGAGAAAACAAATACGGAAGGTACACTGGGTTGGCATTTTTGTGCCAAAAACAACTTCTATGCTATTTTGTCGGATGGACAAAACGTAGACAAGGGCTTGTGTGAATTATGCTGACGAGTGGTCTTCGGTTTCTTTGGGCTTCTCAATTCATTGATGGATCTTTTAACACTTAAGGTTTGTGAAGATAGTAGAGAAGTCACAGCAAAGGGTGCTTATAAGATAGTTTGGCAACTATCGAAAAAGCTATACGCCCTGCTAGCTGTCACATAAACCATTTCACACAACTCTTGTAAAACAAATTCTATTAGCATTAATAGGATAGATCTTGAACCGAACAATGAAAACATATTTATTATACATAGATACATATATACATAGATCAACTATAAAAAACAAGAGGAAACAATTCAGAAAAATTAAGAATTACAATTCCTTTAAGCTGCTTTATAACGTTTCGCGACATAAGCAACAGTTTCGCACATGTATGAAGAAAAAAATATTTTTTGCCTTCAAAATTAATTTATTTTTAAGTTCATAAAAATCCAAAACTGAAAAAAGTGTAAATTCTTACTACTTTCACGTAATGTATCCTATATCCTATGAACAAAATCAGACATAGATCGTGAAAATCGATTATCGTGTTTCGTTTTATTAACAATTAAGTGAATGTATCTATTTTGAAAAATATAAGTTTTTTCCATTCAGGATATATTGGAGGTGGGCGTGTCCTTCGAGATACTTTGATATAATTCGACACAGTTGTCATTAATATATCAGAGACAAATTGAGGCAAATTTGGTTCAATTCCAAATATACAAGTCTTTTTCATTTCAGGGTATATGGAAGGTGGTCGTGTCCTTTGAGACAATTTAATTCAATTCAGTAATATTCAGAGACAAATCGAGCTAAATATAGTGCTATTCCAATGACAATTTTGGAAAGCAATTGTTTTTCTCTATCAGGGTATATGGGAAGTGGGTGTGTCCTTTGAGATAATTTGATATAATTCAACACAGTAGTCAGTAATATATCAGAGGCTATTTGGTTCAATTCCAACAACAATTTTGAAAATAATAGTTTTTCTCATTTTCAGGATATATGGAAGGCCGACAAAACTTAGTTTCTCTTTCTTTCCTATTTATTAATTCAATGTGTACTAATTTTCCATCTTTTATGATACGTCCTCCTCCGTAAATATAAATAATCGCACGAAACTTTCACGGGTTAATTTCATTATTTGACCGAGATAAATGGTTCGTCACACTGTAAATATAAGAAATAGTAGCCATAAGTGAAAACTTTCTATGTAGGTTTATGCTTAAAATGTCAAACTTCCCAATGAAAGTTTTAGTTTGCATCTGGCAACACTAGTATAGCCAGGAACGAAATATGTTGTCACTGTGTATCAGAACATCAGAGTTATCCCGGTGGTATGCAGCTTTGCAATGTCAAGCTGTTTGATTACGAGAGTCTTTGGCACTGCTTAATCTCGTGCGTATCATGGCAAATTATGATTTTTTTTTAGTGTTCCATTAATTACTGCCTGATTACTTTGGTTTCTTATCGTTTGTTCAGAAGATAATCAGGTTGTCTGCTTAATATCGTGCGTATCTTGACAAACAAATGATGATCCGAGTTTTCTTTTGAGTATTCCATTGATTTTTACCTGATCAATTTGGTTCCTTGTCTTTTGTTCAGAAGATATTCAGGTTTGGTTTCATTTACTGCAATATTTCTTGGCAACACGAGGTTCATAACACAGTATAACACATGATTTTGTGACTCAATTTGAAGTTTGTAAGTATCGTATAGAAGAATTTGTCACGTTTTAGGCTCTTTTGCTATATTGTGGCGTATGAATATCATAGGTAACTTGTAACTGCTACAAAATAAACCCAGTTCAAAATCATTTGATGAATGGAAAAGTGAAACTTTAGAAAACGTTATATAAACAGATAAAAGGAATTGTAATTCTCAATTTGTTTAAATTTTTTTCAGCTAAATCGGACTATTGGTTCTCGAGTTATGTCAAACAAAAGAGCCTAAATCGTAACAAATTCTCCTATACGATACTTACTAACTTCAAATCGATATTAAATTATTATGGCATGTAACTTAAGAAAACGAATGTTGCAGAACTTCTTCTTTTTGGGGCTACATTCACGTGCTGTTCTCAGAGTTGAGTCCCAAATCAATGAGCTGAAAAATGTTGTACTGTGTAAGTCTAAATAAGTTATAGGAGGTGCATTTGCGTAGACTATATATTCTGATTGATAAATGAAGATGATGCATTACAGCAGCCATACATTCCATCCAGGCGTCCCTAAAATTTACCTTTATAGTCCTTGTATTTTTTTTTTCATCGGGGCGAGTAAATCAGCGCTATATATATACATACATATTTCGCCTTGATGCGAATAAACTGCAAAACTAGATGTCCAAGTCTTCTACCAATGAAGAATTCTAGTTTGTTTTTCTTCGTGGCAGTTGTGAATGATGTCACAATTCTTTTATCATGTGTATCTCTGACTCGTTCATCGTATTTTCTGTATGGCGGTAATATCAGCTTAAAAAATGTCGAGGTCATCCGCCAATTGGATAGAGACATGTATATCCCTAACTCTTGTCCCTTATCTGGTTGCGGGGTTTATAATTTTTTTTATTTTCTTTCCTTTGATCTTTGCGAAAAATTACTGTGAAAAGCCTTAATTAGAAAAAAGTATCCTCTATAAAGAAATCCATTAAAGAGAAGTTCGACCCTTTAACATTTTGCGGTAATATAAATTTCTGCATTTTGCTGACCCAGTTGTCCAAAAATAAATGGAAAATGTGTTGCTCGTTATCCTACATATTGAATTGGCAGAAACTGGCATTATTTTCGTTGGAGACAAACCATACAATTAAATATATAAATGTTTTCATTTATATGAAAATTTTGTGTTTCTTTCTCTTAATATATGGTTGTTTTCGAATGCACATTATTTTAATTTGGCACCGGTATTTGGTATGGTTTGGTTGTCATATCCGCTGTTCTACATTAACATCCGTACGTTTTTTAGTAGGGGTGTTGATGGGTGCATCCGGGTTATATGTTTGTCTGAATCAATGTGGGCACGATAGTGCAATTCCTTTTTTATGTTTGAATACTATTTGAATATATCTTGGTAGATTGAAAACTTTAATGCATTTCCTTCCGTTTAAATGGGAATTCATAAAATTTTTCGCACGCACTTTCAGCATAACTAAAAACCGTATATCTTTTGGTTTAATTGTGATCCCAATCGCCATGAACAAATAATTATAAAAAATGACATCATGTCTCTGACTGTACAATCCTCGTAGGCGTTTAGTTCCTTTCGCCAAAAGCCTTATCCTTTGTTGTATTTCCTTAAATCTCAACAACAATCACATTTCCTGGTTTATTTTAAAATATAATTGAGGGTTAGCCAAATAAAGAATCTTCGTTACCCCCTCATTCATGTGAAACTATAAGTACACACTGCATATGTGGCTTATGAAGATCATGACCACATTACGTTTCCGCCATCAGTGCAGCCCTCATTTCATTTCATTCATTGATTTTTTTGTTTTGTTTTGCTTTACAAACAATCCATACTGATCGTATTTCGTCGTTCAGGGTCTAACAGACATTCAACATTGACATTTACAACCTCAATTTCATTATTTTCCAATGGAGAGTTGATTTTCTTGTATCAATATTTATACATATAAATAATATTTTATTGTTTATTGTATTATCAATAAACAATTTAAACAGAATTAATATGTTACACAAAACCAAAGCCGAAAGGCAAACACATTAACGCCATGCAAGAGTTCAGCGGAGGACGTTTGTAGTAGAACTGGTTAGTGTGACGGAGGGAGGGATGGATGAATGGAGGTTGCATTGGTTGGCAGTCGTGTGTTTAACGTCAAGCCATGAAATCACGTCTGCAGTCGGACGGACATGAATCAAATAGAGCGATATTGTGGATATGTTTATGTACATATTATTTGTTTGGTAATTTCGTTTGATATCTTCAAAAGTGTGCAGCCAAAGTAAAAAGCTTGTGGATCGGTTAACTGATGATGAACTCAAAAAAATAGTAGTAAATTTAGTATTGACAATGGGTGTTGTTCATAATTAATCACAGCATATTGCCAGTACAAGATGACCATAGTCGTTAGTAACCGCAGATTCATTACATTACAATAAAGCAGCAGCTATAGTTGGGGAGTTACAAAATTTGTTTTAAATATATAAATAAAGAATTTTCGTTTAGTTTGCTCTTCTTAAGTGTAATTTGAAAATTTGATATCAGTATTCTGACTATATTTATAGCATAACCCTTAGGGATGATGGTATATATCATTTGATACGAGAAAAAGTGTAACGCATTAAAGGAGACGTGGTAGACCCCAAGTATTGTAAGACCAAATTTGTTTATAGACTTTTAAGTCGATTAAGGCATTTTCGTCAGACTGGCTGGCTGGTGGGCAGGATAACTTGAGTTAACATTAACTGATCTTTATAAAAATCTATCAGTATTAATATTTTCCAAAATGAAGTACAGGGATTGTAAATTGTTAGAATAGTCCCACTATATCGAATGAGTCAAAACAAAGTTTTTCCACATTACACTTATATGTCCCCATGCTCCGACAGAAGAGAAAAGCGATGAGGACAAAGACGAGTTCTACGAGAGCCTAGAAAATGTATATGACCGTAGCCCCAGCCAAGACATCAAAATTGTACTAGGCGATTTTAATGCTAAAATAGGCAGGGAGACCGCAATTGAACCTACCATCGGAAAATTTAGTCTGCACATCGAATAGTCGAACAATGGGATCAGACTGTTTGATTTCTCTGCGGCAAGAAATATGGTAGTTAGCAGCACTAGATTTGATCATAAAAATATTCATAAGGCAACATGGTTATCTCCAGATCAATTGACTTGAAATCATAAAGATAACGTGGTAGTCAATGGAAGGCACGCATTGAGTATTCTGGACGTACGAGTGATCAGGGACGCGAACATTGACTGCGATCACTAACTTACCGCAGTTTAGGTACGCACAAGGCTAAGCATGGCGAAAACCGTACGTAACCATAACTTAAAAAAACTTAATTTCCCTTTACACCCCATGAATGAGGTATGGGATAGCTTCTCTCGTTGTTGTGAATTAACACGCTTTCTACTTTTAGATTCACAACTAACGGCACCTACTTGTTTATCGACGAATGCGAACGTCACTGTTTGAGAAGCTCTTACTAAACATTCCGATTGACTGGACACTGATACTGTGATGTTGCTGTCGTCAACATTCGAGGGGAGCCGACAATGAAAGAATTTTTTTTTCTTTTAAGATGACTGGAGCCAGGAGTTGAACCTGTGATCTCCCGCATGGTAGTCGCGTGTTCTAACCATCATGCCACGGCCGGTCCTACACATAGTGACAATTTTCCAGTGACAATACTGCACAGTGACAATTTTATTGTAATTGGTCTATTTATTTCGCCGAGATAACCCATTTTCCAGCGAGACGCAATCCTCCTTGTACCAGTAACATATGTAGCAAATCTTATCTTCATATTTATAATTGTTCTTGAGGTATGACCGATCAAAATTTCGGTTTGTGTGGGCGATGCTAATCCCCATTGTCAAACTATGTTTTTATGTAGCCTATGATAGAGGTCCTTAGGAGAGTATCAAACAAATAAATATTGAAATCAGTCCATTTATTTGGCCCACAAACGATTTTCTAAAAGGGGCGTGGCATCGCCCACTATCCACAAACAAAGTATTTATTCTTATACGACCGATATACGTACCAAATCTCGACTTCGTACCTATAATGGTTTAAAAATTACAATCATTTCAAAATTTCAGTTGTATGGGGCGGTGCCATGCCATTTTACCTCCATGCAGTCCGAATTTCCAAAAATCCTTTGTTAGTGCGCGCCTACGTCATAAAAGGAACCTACTTTCCAAATTTAGTTTCAGTTATAGCCGTTTGGGCTGGGGAGTGATCAGTCAGTCACCCAAGCCTTTTATGTGTATATACAGAATGAGGGTGAGGGTATATGTAAGTCGGGTTTCCCGACTGTAACTTTCTTACTGGTTTTATATTTTCTTTATGAACTCAGATAATCCAATATTACCATTTTAACCCAGTTTTATGTAAATCACGTGATCCGTACCATTGAAATAATAGTTTAGAAATGCAATTGTGCAATTATATCGATCACATCAACCCCGAAAAATACGCCCCTTTTAAAATTAGCTGCAGGCAAATCACTTACATATACTCCAAGAAAAGGTTTACATATCCACTCTGTCTGTTACACCGCACTCCATGCCGAGTCATCTCATCTAATCATTGCGCGAGTGTTCATGTGCTTTGATGTGCGGTGACTCTTTGCACATCGCGTGATAATTAATTTGAATTGATATGTTTTCCAATGAATTTCAGACATATTCACATGAGATTCTCAACAAATATTGATTTGTTTGATTGCCTACAGACAAATGCGTTAGACACATGATCCGCACAGACAGACACTTCGTCTGTCGAAAAAATTAGACAACAACAAAAATGCATCTACATAAACAGTCAATCAATCACTGGACCATTCACAGGTTTCAATTGTCACACACAGTCTATTAGATCGGATGAAAGATGAATTTGGATTCATTGGTCGTTGCGTTTGATTTTATGTTAGGTAGTAACTGATGCGGTCTGTCGGTCTATCGATCGATTGATTGAATGCAGATAAAACTGATATGTTGTGACATATTTTATTTCATTTCAATTAAAGTCTAGTGGTTTTTCTGATAGAATTTGTTTTCATTTACGTGTGTTCGTAATTTGTTACCATTAGAATGTCTGCAGTGAGTGCTATAGATTGGATGTGTATTTTGCTTATGCAAAACAAACGTGTAATATCTAAGTATGGCAACGCTACAATATATGTTCATTATATTTCGTGGTAGCAAGTTAAGTTACCTGCACAGGGTGTGATGAGTATGGGTAATTTAAATCCATTAAAGCAACAGTTTTGCCAAATCTGGAAATATGACTGTGCTTCAACTAACAGAATTTACTGTGCAAAATATTCCAATGTAATGGTTAATATCTATATAAGAGTAATATGTATGCCTGAATATCATATTTTTACATAACTAACATTAACATCAATTATGGTAATCGATTAATTTGAGGAAAGAATTGATTACATTATTAAGTTAGCATAACATTTGCCGGATACAGAACGCACCTTATTTTATGATATGAGTAGAGTCTATGTTGTAACTAATAAAATTGTCCGTAAAAGCTAACAATAAAACTATACGTATATAGTGTATGTCTAGTTTGGAAGACTTTAGTTGACGAAGTTAGTTTTTCCCACCTGTGAACCATAAAAGTCATTTGCATTAATTATTATTTATATTTATATAATTTCTAGTCAAATGTCTGACACTTCAAAAATCCACAATCAGAGACACTTTTCTATTTACCTCTTAAGATGATAATCTTAATTTGAATTTGTGTCGCATACATTGAACTTGTACGTATTCCATATAAAACAGACAGATAAGAACATTTTGATAATAACAACAGGAACTGCAAGGGAATTCTTTTTGAGATCTAATAGAATAAGAGTATCACTTGACATTTAACATTGATGAGTCTGAAATGAAACCAACCGCCAAAGACTTTGTGACCTTAAAATAGCTTTTGAAAATTTCTTCTATGATTAGATTGTGTATGGAACATTTGTATCAAAGATTATTTCTACTTAATGTTGTGGCAAATTATTCAAAAAAAGTCATAAACCATAATTTAGTGACTATAAAATCAGCAATATTGCCAGTGTATATTTTTAAAGTGATTTCTTATTGTACGGCAAACCGTGAAATAAGAAAATACGGAACCAGCCGTGGCATGATGGTTAGAACACGCGGCTACCTTGCTGCAGATCCTAGGTACGACTTCTGGTTCCAGTCAATTAAATTTTTCTTTCAATGCCTGCACCTTCGATGTTGTCGACAGCAACTTCGCAGTATAAGCGTCGAGTCAATCGGCATGTCTAGTAAAATCTTCTCAAACAATGACGTTCGCATTCGTCGATAAACAAGCAGGTGCCATTAGTTGTGAATCTAATAATAGAAAGCGTGTTAATTCACAACAACGCGCGAAGCTATATCACATACCTCATTCATTTGCTGTAAAGGGAAATTAAGTTTATTTTAATGAAATAAGCAACAAAAGTCCCTTCTGAAGCCAGTTGTTGCGACAGTTGCAAGTTCTCATTTCTCTGCAATTGTAAAGGTCGTTGCAGCTCCACTGGCTGTTTTGTTATTCGGCACCTTGAGTAGGTGCGAGTTCTAAAAGAACATTGGCTCCCGGTCAGAAGGCTGAATATTTCAATGAGCTCTCGTCTCGCGAGCCAGACTCTCTCTTTGGCAACCGGGAGCCAATACTGTTTTAATGTAGCTCTTAGCAGCGAGCTAATGGCCATTACGAACCCTGGTTGATTATATACCCATTGTATGTTTGTACCTTCACACTCATACATATACCTTTTCCTGTGCAGATCATATTGCAGTTTCATCATTTCTAAAGCTTGTTCAAATTCATTTCTTTCGATTTTACAACATTTTAATGATGAGTTTAAAATTAATTTGATACATCTTTCCTTTGGCTATATTTTTGAGGAAACCATATGTTGTGAATTTTATTATATTTATTTATTTTGTTTTTGATTTTTTTTTTGTTGTTGATGATTTGGGTAAACGTTTGACTATTAATTGCTATTGTATACACGGTTTTTGTGATTATTTGTTGAACGCATAAGATGGGAACATTGACCTTGATTTTATTTTATGGTCCCTCGGGGAAACAGATGGACATGATAGATTTTTATGTTACCATATTGATTCTCGGGTATTGAATGGACGGTAATATTGTAAAATTAGCATATTATCAATAGATAGTTTTTATTATTCGTAGTAAATGATATGATGGACTTGTGCTTGGCATTTGCATTTAACTAGTTATTTACGATTGATAAGCCATTAGACTTTTACATGTTATCGTGTACTTAGGTTGGGTAATTATTTTCTGAATATGTTTCCAACATTTTAAAGATTAATAATTCAGTAAATGAATGGATGTAAGAATTGAAATTGAAGACTATTAGTGAAATTTTATAATTTGTCAATAACATTTTTCAGTAGATGATAACACTATGACACCCGTATGGGTGGGAGCTAGGAGGTCAAGGCTTAGAATCTTCGATAGAAATATTCTCCGGAAAATTTCACTAAGAGTCACCGAAGATAAATAACCTCTAAGAATCAAAGGTTATAAAATAAAATTAATATTAAATGTTAAGGAGGCTACTTTTGAGCAAAAAGAGCAACAAGCTTTTTTGGGAGTGAACCAAACTAATATCAAACGGTAGCATTTGACCTCAGTAACAAAACCCTAAACTCCATTTTGCTTCACTACGTCACAAATTTGTTTACAGTGGTTTGAAGTTTGATTTTTTTGGTCAAAAGTTGATTCAAAGAATATGAAAAATCAACATTCTATAAATGGTTTAGAAAATTCTCAAATTTTGTATTTTAACAGAATCGATAAAAGATTGACAATCTTGCTATAGATAAATCTAAAAATTAAATTATTCAAGTTTCTGACTGTATTTCATCTGATACATTGGGCGCAATAATGTCAGTTTTATATTGCATGCCATTACATTATGTAGCCAACTAATAGCCAAAACGTTTACTCATTTACCTAACATGGCCATTAACCATTAATTATAGCGATTACATCCCGTGTTATACCACCACGGTGGTCCAAAGATATATATCTCGTTTCGTCTCTCTGGTACTCTATTCGTTCGCACGACCCTCATTCACTTGATGTCAATACATTAATTGCTGTAATTTAATCATCATTTGTTTGTAAGAAAAAAAAAACAAAAGAAACCAACGAAAAAAAAATATCAAAATCTAAACAATCATCAAAGATTTGTTTGACTTTTCCATTGTATCTCTGCGCTTTTATCCATCACCACCGACCGACAGCAGCTTCAACATCACCACCATCGATTGGGTTTCTTCGTGCGCTTTCAATATAGGTAAAAAAAATCTTCGAGATTATTTAAGCCAGCTTGTTGCACGTGTTTCTTTTGTCCATTGTTGTGTTCATTGAATAGATTGTAGTCAATATCTCGATTTCCATTCATACGCGTTTTTTTTTCTCGCAAACTTAGCCGCAAATATTGAATTGAAATTGTTTAAAACGTTTTGTACGCTTTGCTTGTGAATCTATTTTCGGATCCAACAGCATCGGCTCAAGTAGGTCCAATATGTTTTGTGTTCTCTTTGGCCTGTTTGTTTGATTTGTTAATGACCCAAATTTATTGTAAAATAGTCCGCTGGAAAAATAATACTTAAATATTGTTATTATTGTTATTATTAACTATTGATAATAGGAGTAATAGACAAGTGATAAGTCACAAATTGAATAATATTGGCACAAAGTCTCGGCTGGAAATCGGGGAGAAAAATGGAGATATTAATAGCGTGTAGAGTGTTGATTTTATAGTAATCATTATGTTTTTGCTATGCTTTTTTAAAAAGGTGCATATTTTATTATTAGAATCCCAATTGGTTTCAGATCGCATTTTGTTGTCAAACATAGGTCTAACTCGACTACACTAAAGTTCCTGTCTGCAACATTGTGGAGACAGCGGATCAAATACATGCAAATAGATGACTACTCACAAAATCGAATTCCTTATATTTGTTATGACGCACAAAAAGACAACATTCAAAATTTGTTGTTCTTTTTAGCAAAAAGCGTTTTATTCTCCCACGTAGTCTCCTTGTAATTTGTTGTATTTAGTTCATCGTCTATCCATTTTTTATTCTTTCATAATAGACGTTTATTTTAGTGTTGATTTTAATGTTCGCCTTCCTCTTCTTCTTATTTGACGGATACAACAGATTTTTAACCATTTAAAGCGCTTTGGTCTTTATCGAATCAAGCGTTTGTGGAGTTGCTTTCGTAACACTCAAGCAGAGACTGACTGTTTTGAATCAAACAAAACTTTCGAGTTCGTGTGCAGTGCCCATAGTGTCTGTGTGAAAAAGATGGCTGATTGGCTGTCACTGGATTGGCTGTCACTGGATGCTTATCATTTTTAATTATTAGCCGTATAAACAACTTGACAAACTATTTATTTATATTTTAGTGTCTAAGTCAGAGGCCGAAATGATAAGTGATTTCCATTCGCTTCGATCTTGTGCGCACTGTCTCCAGTCAGTCCTACCTAGCAGCGTCAGTGATTCCTTCACCTGGTTCTTCTAACTTAGTCGGTTTGTCCCTCTTTTGCTTCGTTCTGCGACGTCTTGATAGAATACTTTACGCACTGGAGTTTCGTCATCCATCCACATGACAGAGCATAGCCAGCGTAATCGTTACACTTTGATTATCTTAAACACATTGAAGTTGTGGTATAAATCGTACAGCTCATGGTTAATCCGAATTCTGAACACGCCGTTTATGCAAATGGGGCCATATATTTTGCGGAGTATTTTTGACTCAAACACCGCCAGATGAGCTGCATCCGCCTGTGTAAGCACTAGGGTGTTCAAAACCGAAACCGAAAAACCGTAAACCGGTTTTTTTATTTAAACCCGTATGCCGGTTTTTGCAAAAGTGCCATTTTCGAATAACCGGTTTAACCGAGTTTTTTCCTTCGGGTACTCGGTTTTTTTTTTTTTAAATTTGCTTTGTTACAATTCTAAAAGGGGTTATTGAAAAAGTAAAAATTTTAAAATTGAATTTCAAATAAATTAGGAAAAACTTTTTACATTTTGTAAACGAGAATGTTTTTAGAAGCTTTGTAAAATTTTAAAATTTAATTTCAAATTTATTTAGAAAAATCTTTTTACACGTTATTTAATTGGATCAACAAGTCGAAGTGGATCACGCCGACGATGATAGTGATGATGATGAATGCGGTGAAATAGTGGGAGTCGAAAAATCATACGAGCTCATTAAAAACGTGTCTTAAATTATCGCAAAATTGTGGAAGCATGTTAATGAATTTAACAAGTCGAGCGAAAAACAAAGAAAATTGCAGAGCTATCTTTTCTAGGAGCACAACAAAGAACTAAGGCTCATTGTCTATGTAAAACACCGGTAGAGCTCCTTATCTGCAATGATTCAACAGTTTCTAAGAATTAACCCATGCGCTTACAAGAAATAACAATTTTGAGAGATTTAAGCTTAGCGCTTCAGCCTTTAGCATTCGCAATTAAAAGATTATCAAATGATTCAGCGACTCTAACCGACGCTAAAGGAGTATATACGTTTATACTGAAACATCTCAAAAATATGAATTAGGTATGTGCTCGGCAGCTGCGAGACAAATTTGTAGCATGATTTAAGAAAATAAGAATACAAACATTGAATAGCCTAATTATATATCTTAGCTACGGAATTTATCCTACAAGCTCATCCTGTGTAAAGTATTCTAAAAAGACGGAAACAATAGAATATGCGAACGAACTTTTTAAAAGACTTTATCCTGCAATTTCCCCAACAACGGCAGAGTCTAGTAACAGTTCAGATTGTGAGATGGTGGAATCCCCTAATGGTAGTCTTTGCAACGATTTAAACAGGACAATAAATAACATCCAAAATCCACCAGTGAAAACAAATTGCAATGACAACGCCAATATGATGATTTCAACTATTTCGATAGATTTAATAAAAGGACAGAAAAGCTCAACATCCTTCTAAACGCTCTTTTGTCAATAAATCCAACTTCTACAATTAGTGAGTGCGTATTTTCTGTATCAAGCTTTATAAAAACGAAACAGAAGAATAGACTCAAAATTGAACACTTAAATTGCATACTATTTCTTAAATACTGTTTTAAAAAACATAAATGTTACTTTAAAAAATAAAATGAGAGATTCCAAAAATGTATTAAAAAGTAAAAACACAAAACAAACCAACACATTTCTTATTTTTTGTAAATAAATGCATTTTTTTAAACCAAATTATTTTTATTTTTAACTTTTTAGGAAAAAACCGAAAAAACCCGGTTAAACCGGTTTTCTTTCAAATGCTGTATTCGAAATCCGAGTTTTCTAAAAAATCAATTTTTCGAATAACTCGGAAACCGGGTTTTTGAAAAAAGGAGGTATTTGAACACTCTAGTAAGCACCCAATATTCGGAGGCATACAGCTGAACCGGTAAATATAGTATCTGATACAATTTGACTTTGGTGGTTCGAGGTAGGGTAGTGTTCATGAAGTGCCCGCGTAACCCAAAGAAAAAACTGTTTGCGAGCACTATTCACCGTTTTATTTCTGGGCTGACACTGTTGTTTTTTATCCATAGAGGATCCGAGGTAGATGAATTCATCCACTACCTCAAAGAAATTGGTCGTAACGTTCACGCTTCGTCCCCAACAGAAGGACACTTTGTTCGATGATACCATTATCTCCTCATTCACTGCCAAATCCATTTTGCTCACTCCTTTTCCACGGTTGAGACCACAGCAGTTACCTCTCGCATCGTCCGGTTGATATCGTCGGCATATTCGAGCAGCATGTGGCTCTTATTAAATATGGTGCCAGACATGTTAACCGCTGCTTTCCGCAACACCTTCTCCATCACTATGTTGAACAGTATACATGACAATCCGCAACCCTGTCTAAGACCTCTCGTTGTATTGAATGGCGCAGATAGATCCTTGTCACTCCGAACATAGGATTTGGTATTCTTAAGGGAACACCGGCAGAGACAAATTATCTTCGCAGGGTTATCGAACTCTGATATGGCTTCGTAAAATAGATCCCTGATGGGACTATCGAAGGCAGCTTTGTAATCGACAAAGAGGTGGGAAGTGTCGATTTGCTTCTCATGGTTATTCTCCAGAATCTACAGTAGTGTAAATATCTGATCCGTCGTGGATTTGCCTGGTCTAAAGCCGCACTGATAAGGTCCACAATCAGGTTTACCACAATTGGCTTTAGACGTTCGTACAGTATGCTAATACCTTATACCCAATCGGTAAGAGGAAAATTCTGCGGTAGTTCTTACACTCACTACGGTCACTTTTGTTGTAGATAGGACATAACACACTGAGATTCCAATTCTCTGGCAAGCTCTTCTGCAGTCGAATATTCTGTATGAGCTGTTGCATGCTTAAAACGATCAAAAATCCACCCAACTTAAACAACTCAGCTGGAAGACTATCAACCCCAGCGTCCTTGTTGTTCTTTTGGCGGAAAATGGCAGTTCTTATCTCTTATCAGCGTTGCAAAAACGTCAACTTCAAATGGGTGTAAAAATCTGGCACTATGTATGACGTAAACTTTCATTTGCCTTTGGTTTCATCCCATTAGGATTTTGGTTGTTGCACAGTGTTATTAATCAATGAGCTGAAAAATGTTGTACTGTGTAATTTTTGTTGTATGACCTACACCGCCATTTCATGCTCGTTTACGCATATGAAACACTTGATCAGAAAATTATTCACTTAATTACACTGTGTTAATTTTTAAAGATAAGGCCGGAGAAGACGGTTTCATACCAATTCGGGTACGAGGAATCGAACTGCAGCATTTGCTTTTTTTTTTGTTAACAAATGATGGTTTTGTTTTGTTTTTGCTAATACAGCGATTTTTTTCATTTTTCGATTTATTATGAATTTTTCTTAGTTTTACAACGATGATATGGATATCAATCAAATAAATACAATCTCAACAATTTATTATTTGTTTTCATGAGCATGTCCCTTATTCGTGGTTCTTTTAAAGTTATTTGGGGGTTGTCAACATTTCATGTATTGTTATTTTATGTGTATCTATAACATTTTGGCATTATTAACAATTGTTATATACTGACAATAAAAAATTTGATTTCGAAAATATTTTTTTAAAAAACCGTTAGAGATGCTTAACATGCCAATCCAACTTTCACATTAAACATACAACTTTCAACGGATTTTATAATTTTTCTTGTGTTTGTTTTACAAAGCTTCAGTTTTGAACTTAATTTGTCGCAGCTCCATTTTGCACAACATAACGAAAAACACATTTAAATAATCTCTAATAGCATTCAACCTCAATTACGAAACACTAAGTTGATCGATAATATAATTCAGGAGTATTTGGTAGAATGTCGGCTATTAATATCAAGTTTTAATGCAATTCGCTTTGATTTCTATTTCATTTGCGTTCGCTTATCTATTAAGACATTATTGGACTTTCTACAAATCCAAGCGAAAAAGTATTTTGTATTTTGTTGCAAATAAATACAAGCGAACAAAACAAAATAAAAGCAAATAATAAATTCACTTTAATACCCGCGATCAGGGGTCCCAAGCATTGAGTTGTTCTTATCTTAAGCTGACAATTAATGACAATTAAATTGCCACCGCTATTGCGGTTTTTTCTGTATGTTATTGAATGAAACGAAATCAATGCAAAATCGATTTGAATGAAAAATTTATTGAAATGACCAACAAAAGCACCCCCATGAAGTGTGGAAACATTTCCTATTGTAGTGCCCTCTATTGCAGGCTATCCATATAATTGTCACTACTTCAAGTTCACAATAATATTCAAAGACAATGAGAAACCTTAAGAAACGGCTACAGATAAGTGAGTTAATTATTTAATGGGTTTTTGCTACCTTACGAATAAAATAATAGCTACTAGATAACATATTGATTAAGTGAACTACCATTCGTGTAATGCAGTTGACAACTTTTTACAATGTTTTTCCATCTACCTAAACTAAGTTGTAAATGTGGACAGAAATCTGTACAAACCTTCCATATTTGGACTTTTATTTTCTTGCATGAAACACTCAAGAAGAGGTAGAAAAAAATAAGATAAATGAATTGGGTCAAATCTCATGATGTTTGTTTGGACTGGTTCATGACTTTAGTGGTCGATTGCTGGATATTTGGTTAATTCAGTTTGTTTTGGTTTGATCACACTCACACACAGCCACTCTATAAAGTACCAATGCAAGTCGATCCACACAATTGACTTGGCATGATTACTGAGATTCAAGAAAAACTCGTTTCAGCTGGATTGCAGAAAATACAATAAAAAAAAACCAAAAGTGCTTAACTATATCTCCTCTGTGGCTGTAGGAACTAAAGAGTATCTGAAAAACGTGTATCGAGTACTCGTGTAAGTACACCTAGAGTGTAATCATACCCGTATTATTCATTCAACGACCACCTACACACTCAGGTGACTCTTTTTGTTTTCATTGACTTTTTGGGGTCTCAAAAGTGCGGCAAAAAACTGCATAATGAATTGCAAAAAGTCGCACACAGTCTTTGGAATAATGAAAAAAACAAGAGATACACTGAACATGGCTAAACGCTAAGTCATTAACAGGAAATTGTCAATTATAGTAAATTGGTGAGTTTGTTATTTCATGGCCTAATAGTTTGGAGGCCTTTTGTTTGAGCTTTTGGTGGATTTCAATGGTGGATGCTACAGCTTTAAATTGTCTCCTATTGATTATAATACCCCCTAAATTTGTTTGAAATAATTTGTGCATATTGGATGCTACTGTTGAAATTAAGGGCGATTGTATAAGTAATTTAAATTTGTTCACACAAATTGTGTTTGTCTGCTTGTATTTGTAACCCCCACATCGATATTAATAGATATTATTATTGAAAGGTGTCTAACAATTAGTGGTATTTATTGAAATTTTTAAGTTATATGAACTTTAGGGGAAAATTTCAAAATGTTAAAGAAATATTAACGATATTCATCAAAATAAAACAAATTTCCGACATTAGTTTTTTCACCATATTTGATTGCTTCTGTTTATACAAAATCATTTTTAACTAAGTTTTTCTGTTGTAAAGTTAAATAAAAACACATTTTTACATGTTTTAGCATAAGACAAGAACTCGATTGTATTTGGGCAGGTGATAAATAAATTTTATTGCTTAAAAGTCTGTGTAATATTTTTTTTAACCATAATCAATATCAAAATTATGTTTTTCAACAATTTTTTTTTTTAAAAACACCAGTTAAGCACTTTGGTCGTGGAAAAAACAGTAATTTCATAAGAAAATCGTTGGAAAAATTTTCATGTTGTTCACAATTAAGTGAATAATTCCACTTAGAAAATTTTTCGAATTTTTGTTTAAAAGCATATAATTTCACAGTACATCATTTTTCAGCTCATTGATTTGGGACTCAATTCTCAGACTGCACGTGAAAGTTGTCACGTTTTCGTTTTTCTTGTTTGACATAACTCGAGAACCACTAGTCCGATTTAGCTGAAGCAAATTAAAAAAATTAAGATTTACAATGATTTTGAACTGGGTTTATTTTGTAGCAGTTACAATAAAACCGTTGTAGTTTTAGAACTGGATGCATGAACATTCAGACTCTTTAGACGTGCTTGACTACATCGATGCCGTTACTACATATAGCTCATGGTTCATTTGACATGGGTACTCGCCGTTAACGATGATGGGTCCAAATATTTTGCGAAGTATTTTTCTCCCGAAGACTCCCAGAATAGATTGAGTCGTTTGTGTTATTACCCAGGATTTTGCGCTGTAAAGCGAGACAAGTAGGATCAATGTGTTTGGCAGTCGGAAATCGCATTATAAGCGCATAGTAGCAGCGGTTTGCGATCAATACTCGTCTCTTGATTTCAAGGTTGACATTGTTATTTTTGTTTACGGCGGAGCCATGGTAGACCAAATCATCAACCACTTCACCGTTGAAAGAAATAACTTGGTTTTATTCTGCATTATCACTAGATCCACTTCTGCCGACTGTTTCTCAATGCTCGAAAACGCCGCAGTAACATCAGTAAGTCCCCGCAGCAAGTGACCTTTAATAAAGATGGCACCAGTCGTGTTTACTGCAGTCTTCCGCACGATCATATCCATTATGATGTTAAAGACATCGCATGACAGGCTATCTCCTTTTTTAAAGCCTCGCTTGGTATGTAGAAAATGGCGCTGACAGATTTTTGCCTATTTTTTCTGAAGACTTCGTGTCAAAGTCGTTACAGCTTCGCGGTGATACAAAACTCAGCCTAATAGCACCTAACAATTTCAGTCGTGTCGGACTGTCGGAAGCAGCTTTGTAAACAAAAGTTAGGTGTCGATTTGCATTTCTTGGGTCTTCTCCAGGATTTGTCGTGGTATGAATATGTGGTCCGTCGTGAAATTACCAGGTCTGAAGCTACCCTCATAAGGTCCAATCAGGTTCGCTCGTATAGGCTATAGTCTTTCACATTTCACATAACACACAGGCAAACCCTTGTATGGGATGGGTAAAAGGTAGTTGGTACACTCAATTGAATCACCTTTCTTAAGCACAGAACATACAACACCCAGATTCCAATCTTTGGGCATGCATTTCTTTAGCTAAATCCATCGGATTCCGCAGCATTGTGGTTTTTAAGCCGTACAATTGCTGTGCTGATCTCGTTTCGGCTCGGTGGTGGAAAATATACCCCGACGTCGACGACTGACGTGATTTCGTCACTTATGCTGCCTTCGGAAATGAGCATTGTACGAAAGTGTTCTCTACCAGTTCTTGTCTGAGAGTGGTCACAGTACGGTTGTTGCGGAAGTGGTAATAGAATGCGTAATATTGTGGGCCGAGATCATCGGATATATGGGTGTTGTTTGCGAGAGAGAATAAGTTAGAATAGGAGTTGGATATCCCGGTGGTGTGCAACGTTGTGATGTCTAGGTAAGGTTAGGTTAGATTAATTCGGCAGCCATGTTCATCACAGCTCACTTGGGACCTAGTATGAGTCCCGTTGTCGCTATCAAGCCATTTCGTTGCCCTGATGAAGGCATGGATGTTCCGCAGATGATGATAGACAGGTATTGTCTAGAAGTGTCCGATAACCAAGCTTATCATATCTCAGGTCACCAAAATCAGGGCAGTGACATAGAAGATGTTCCGTGGCCTCTTCTTCTTCTTCCTCATCATTGCAGCTTCTACAAAAATCGTTGTAGAGTAGTTTCAACCTCTTAGCGTGTTTACCAACCGGCCAGTGACCGTTAATTACAGATATGATGTTCCTAAGTGGGCTCTGGACAAGTTCAGCACAAATCGTGTCCTCTGTATATCTATTGTAAGCCAAATTTGTTTGGTCGCCTTGCAAGTGGGTTCTCTCACCCACCCCTCCTCAGCAATAAGGTTCAGTTTCCCCGCAATGAGCTGTTTCCCCCTTGTGAGATGGATCCCAATGAGACCGTAAACTTCGCCCGAGTTCATTGTTGTGGCGGCCCTTGCCAACATATCGGCTCTTTGGTTACCATATATGTCCCCATATCTGGTATTCTTGAACATTTTTCGAAGTGGTGTCGCGTTCTCCATTGATCTGATAGCCGCATTACTGTCAATAAGATTATGAATATTGCCGCCCATATCCCACGATACTGCATTTTCTCTACGGATATTCTAATTGCCGCTATTTTGTCCTGAACTATGCTACAGTGGTCTGGTAGTCTGACTGATAGTTGCAAATTTAACTCTTCCGAGAAGATTTCCGTTGTGAAGTCTAGTTTCCTTTACATTAGGTTACGAGAGTGCCTACCTTGGCTGTAACAAGGTGGTGATGTGTCAATATTTGCACCGCGTTCAAAATGCTTGGGACATGCCTTGTATCGCTTTCCACATGATCAATCCGGTTTATTATGTTTTGATCTGGATATCCAGGTTGCCTTATGGATGTTTTTATACGGGAATCTGTTTTAACACACTACCATTTAACTTGTCGGCGCAAAGGGCATTTTTCCTTCCTCTTTTAGCATTAAACTTTATTAGTGGTTTTATTCTTTTAGAGTTCCATTAACTTAAGCTAAAAACCAATAAAAATGTTTTAGTCGGGTAAACCGACTTACATATACCCTCACCGTCATTAAAACATAAAATCTTCTAGTATATTGATAATATTACTCGATTTCTAGAGTGGGCGGAGTGGTACATTTGTATGGGAGACACCAGAAGGGACGTAGCTGGACTTTCAGTTTTGCTTCAAAACTTTATCCTGCTTTAGTTTTGGGTGTATTGATATTACTACTCCATCTCTAAAGTGGGCGGAATGGTACATATGTATCCTGTTCTTCAGATTTTTAAATATACTACCCGATGTATTTCTCACTTACTCACTTTTTAATAACTTCAATTTATAACTGCTTTTCGATTATATTTACCAAACTAATTTTGTACACATTTATTATCATTCCAGGTATGAAACACACAACGCTCCACATGCATTAGCTGGTAAGATCAGTATTTATAACTTTCGTCTAAAAGTCCACAAACTACGTCTGCGCACATTTATCAATGAAACTATCAGACAATTCCGAATAGTATGATATCATATGTTGCATGTCCCACTCTACAAATCAATTCGCCTAAGGCGGCTTATCCCTTGCCCCATTGAAATTTCATTCAATTGTTAATTAGTAATCTTCGAAATAATTCTCTTTCATGCGCTGACATTTGGTCATCATATTATGAAATAAAATACCCTAACGAACTGTGAAACATAAAAATTTGTCCCACCATACAAACGCAGTTTTTTTTTAATTTTAATAGCTCTTAATTGTTAATACCCAAATGACAGATGAACACTACAGGCTGCTAAAGCCAACAAACACTACACCACACAAGTGTTAAATCCATCCATCATCGATGAAAGGGGGGGATTAATTTCATTAACAGAAAACGAGAACTGAAACAAAACAATATTTGAGACAAAACCCCAACATCGAATTTAATTTCATATTAAGCAAATTTCTTGTGAAAGCATGAGACAGCCACAAATGTTAATATGGGTGCAAAGAAAATATGTATTTTTGTTAAATATTTTTTTTATAATTATTAACGATTTATGTCGTTGAGCAGAAGCGCAATATTCCAAGGGGGGTAGTTATGTTCTAAATTATTATGGCATGAGGAATAAAATTGTAATAAAGTACATAAAGAGTAGATTGACTTTAATTCTAGCTTAGAGTTATTATAATTTAAATCAAAGTCTTATGTATATAATATCATCGATAGTATAACTAATATAAAAACATGAAGGAAAGAAAAGACAGATACAACTCACAAATTTTGGCGACCCCCGCAAATGTAACGAGTCATGATTTAAGGGTATGTACCTGGAACTCCTTACAGAGACAGTGTCTTTATCCAGTTGGCGGAAGTCCTCGACAAATATACGTATAAGGCTGACATTACAGCCTTACAAGAAAGGCGATAAGCGGGACAGAGATGCTGACGGTGAAAGACATATTTTACACTCATCATTCAGAAAGACTCGATTTAGAATGTCCATTAATGGTTGGTAGGATGCTTAGACATCTTGTCTCTGAACAATCAGGAGAAAATCTATTACGCTGCCCTGACTATGACATTAAAATTGTACTGCGAGATGTCCTTAGTTTAGCAGTTTGAAAAATCAGTATAGACAGCAACGGCTCCGATAGCGGACCCAGACTGGTTAGATGCGCGTCTTTAGGAAATATGGTAGTGAATAAAACCAGAGTTCAGCACAAAGATAACAAAGATATAACCACTGATCAGTGGACGCGCGTGTGATATATAATGAAGATACGCTCGAAGGCAAACACAAAAAAGGATAGACATCGCAAGACTGTATAACACCGATATAGCCGATGCCTATTCACACCAACTCTTTTATTTACTGCAAACAATGGACCCTTATTTCGCTGCTTATGCATTTTGCGCATATTATGATTACTGCCTTAACGATCGTACTTGGGTATGAAAAAACCACTATTGGTTTTAGCGTATTGTTTGAGGAAACGGATGTTGCATACAAGTCAACACTGTATCCAATGGTTACGCAAGCTGCAAGAGGGTTAATATAAGGACGAAAAACTTACGTTTATGGAGGAGACTAGACAGAAAGAATATAGAATCGATACCGAAATGTTAGTCAGTTGAACTGACTGATAAATACCCTCACCCTAAACGCAACAGTGCTTAGGTCTTGAGTTGTTGAAGTTAACAGATTTTTAACTGAAATTACTTATGTATTAATATTTGGCTACTTGTGGAGCGTAAATAGCTGGCGAAAGGACTTTCGGAGGGACAATGAAAGCAATTTTCATAAGGATCAGTTATAGTTTACTCGAGTTATACTGCCCTTTAGCCAGCCAGCCGAACACAAGGCTCAATAGTCTTAAAAGTACTGAAACCAATTTGGTCTTGAGATACTTGGAGTCTAACACGCCTCCTTCAATGCGTTACACTTAAGGGTGGGGGTATAAATATACAAGAATAGAGGACACTTGTTCGTAGCTTGTGAAATATGAAACGATCCCTACATACTTTACCAACCCTAAGAAATGCAATAAACATTTCGTTTTCTGTATGAAATGTCCACAAATAGGGTTAATCGCCACCTCGAAATTGTAAAATGGTTCCCCATGAAAAGGAAACTATCGCGAATTAACAACAACAAATGTAATGCTAGACCATTACGTTTCGTTTACGCTTTCTGTTGCTTTCGTGCGCATACATTTTCTTTATCGGTAGTGTATACAAATTCCACGGCTAAAATATAATAAAACTGCTGGTGCCGATGTGCTGCCAGCAGAGCTACTCTAGGCCGGTGAAGATAAGCTATTAGATGCATGCACCAGCTCATAAGCACTATTTGACAAAAGTAATGCATGCATTATAATTGAAATTTTAAAGTGCTATGCCCTATGCCTAAGGAAGGCTATAAATGTGTGTGTGCACTAACTATCGCTATATTAGCCTTTTACCTATCGCGTACAAGGTCCTGTCTAGTATGTGGCTTTAAATGTGGCCTTCGACCGGGTAAATTCACGACTAGTCATTTACACCACTTCTTATCTTAGGGAAGATCCAAGATATGAGGATCGATTCATACCAAAAACTATTAGGTGCCAAAGTTTAATTTCGTATCTCTGCAAAGATGACACTGGCTGACACAAAGCTTTCATAGAAGATAGGCAAAATCTGATGATCATGGGGAAAGTGACTGTAAGCACGACTGCTACCATGCTCCTTGCGTTCACCAATGTAATACAGATCATTGATGTTAATGCAACCTTTTGACGCAGTCCAATATGCCAGAGACTCTTAGGTGTCAAGATTAATTTTGGTATCTCTGCAAAGATCACACTGACCGACATATAGGCGAGGCTTTAGGCAGGGCCTGAGTTTATCATATGATCATGGAGAGAGCTGCAGTAAACACGACTGGTACTTATAAATTGCTCCCGTACACAAATTAAATAAAGATCATTGACCGAAGATTGCGGAATGTTACTGCAACTTGTTTACGCATTGAAAAGTGGTGGCAAAAGTGGGCAGGTGATAATATCGTTTATAGAATAAAGAATCTATCTGTTCGCGATGCTGATGATTTACATTCCTTGGCTATTCTGTACATGAAAATAACAATGTCAGCCAAGAGATCAAGGGATGAGTATTGATCGCAAACCACTTCTACTATGCACTAAGTAAGTGATTTAATGGCAAAGCCCTTACCCGACAAACATTAATCCAACTGTAACTTACACAGGCTTAGAATCCGCATGCGGATGAATATAATCCGGGAGGCGATGGCAGAAAAATATTCCGATAAACATTCAGACCCATCATAGTCAACAAAGAGTACCGTCGTCACTTGAATCATGAACTGTATAACGACATCGACGAATTTTAACAACTTACAAGATTTCGGAATTTTTTCAAATATTTCGATAAAAATCGTAATTAATTTTCAGGGACTTTTTCAAGTTATTCAAAAATAATAGTTACTGTCATAAGTTAGTAAACAAAACTTACTCTTATTATATTGTAGAGTGACGTACGACACTTTTGAATGCAGTATACGACATTGTTGAATGCAATATTAAATGTTAAAAGAGTTTTATTACAAAACCTTAAAATTACATTTATGATGACAACCCAAACAATATTTTCGTTAGCCCAAATTAACCAAAACCTTATCCCCCCAACTGCTACAGCTCTGGCTCATTAACAAAATATATGAACAGAATATTAACGCAATATTCATACTGCATATGAATGTATTATTGTCGTTATGTTTTCACAGAGATAGAGGAAAAAAATGTCTTTACTTTAACCTTGTAAGCCTCTTACCCAACATATTCGTTGTTCGATGTTGAACGAATGGATTGATGGCATTACAGGCAAACGGCGACAGAGATACACAAGTTCAGTGCTTGGACAACCACTCACATATGCTGAGTTCAAATTTGTCCGTATGTCTGGATCTGTCTGGTGGCTGAAACTGCCGGAAATCTTCAGAATTAATTTCAATGGATTTTCTATAGACAACATCAAAGGCACACAACGAACGTATAACAATTATAATGTTTCAAAATTGTTTTTTTGTTGTTGTTTGCTTGAACTGTTATCAGCTGTGGCGAGGGGAGACCATTTATTTTAAGTTTTAATCAATTATTTATGCTTTATTAAATGTTATTACTAAATTAAGAACTGTTCTTTTTTTTATTATTAATTTTTAAACATTTGAAAACAACATCGTAATGAATTTCATTTAAATTGTTTTAAAAACAAATAATGTAAGTTACGTATAAAATAATGAATTTGTTAAACGTTCGACATGTGTTTACTCTATTCCCTGATTGTGGGGGATATTATACATTTTATGTAAACATCGGTTTTTCGGAATAATTGAAAGTTTTACAACCACCATACAATTTCCGATTCCTTTGCTATGAAGGTAGATTCATATCAACACATCTACATATTTGTTTGATTGCTCCGGAAATCCGATTTGATAAATGAATACAAAAATAAAAAATCATAAATTATTACAAGATTGGAGTATTTGTTATACCTTTGATGCTTTTATAGCCGCATTTTCTTAATATAACTAATGATATTTTCAAAAATCATAGACTTAACGTTATTTCCGATACCTACCATAGAATATAGGCATAGTTTGTTTTTGAAAGCTACATTTACAACCTTCGTCAATAAAACAAAATGTCATGTCTATGTGACGAACCCTGATAGTTGGGCTAGCCACCCACGAGAAAGAAAAAGTAATGATGACTCCCGAAAACGTAATAAGGACTATGATTTAATGATTTGCACCTGGAACGTCCGGACTCTCTATAGAGTAGGTGCCATTATCCGACTGGCGGATGTCCTCAAAAAATATAAGGCTGACATCACCGCCATCCAGGAGATGAGATGGACAGGACAAAGATGCTCGCGACGTAAAAATTGCGACATCTATTACAGCTGACACTCCAAAAAGCACGAATTTGGATGTGGATTTGTAGTTGGCGAGAGACTCAGACATTTTGTCTCGCTATTCAATCCTGTTAGTGATCGAATAGCCGCAATCCGCATCAAGGCGAAATATTTCTACATCACGATAATTTGTGCTCATGCCTCGACGAAAGATAAAAACGATGAGATTAAATATGCATTTTACGAGAGCCTATAAGAAACATACGGCCCTGGCCACGACATTAAAATTATTCTAGGAGACTTTAACGCAAAAATAGGAAAGGAAGATGTTCTTGGTCCATCGATCGGTAAATTCAGCCTGCATACCGAAACGTCAGACAACGGGTTTAGGCTGGTTAGCTTCGCAGCGGGAAGGAACATGGTAGTGGGTGAAACCAGATTCCAGCACAAAGATATCCACAAGGCAACTTGGCTATCCCCCGATCAAAACACCTAAAACCAAATTAATCATGTGGTAATTGATGGCAGGCATGCATCTAGCCCGGATCATTATCATTGACCATTGCAGCGCATAAGATTGAGCAGAGCGAAAAATGCACGTAACCAAACACAAAAAAAACTGGACATCGAGAAGACGCAAACTCCAGAAATAGCCACTGCCTACTACAACCAGCTCTCCCAACTAATATGACAAAACTCGTCAACTTTGACTTCCATGTTAACCGCCGCAACAACCGTGCTAGGATATGAAAAACGGCGCTCAGGCGAATCTTGGTACAATGAAGAATGTCGCATAGCGTCTGAGAAACAAGATGCTGCTTATAGAGCAATGCTACAGCCAATTGTAACCCGGGCTGTTAGGAAACGTCACAAGGAGACGGTAAAACAGGCGTGACAGCTATTTAAGCAAAACGAAGTCAGAAAAAGAAAGGTGAGAACGAGGATATAGAGCGAGTAGAGTTGAGGTCCGAACATTTTACCAGAAAGTAAAAGCAAAAGGATACGGCAATGGGCTTCCCTCCTGTAAGGACAAGGATGGAATCTGGTTACAGATATGCAGAGTGTGCTGCATATATGGAGCGAACAGTTCCAGCAACCGCTGGTTCACGGCAGCGCACGTAAAGGTACCATCCCAATTGTCGACGACGGCTTAGATTAATCACCACCAAGCCAAGCCGAGGTAAAAAGAGCTGAAATAATATAAAGCAGCCGGTGCCGACGGACTTCCGGCAGAACTCCTCAAGATCGGTGGGGAGGAACTGATAACGAGCATGCGCCAGCTCCTACGCACGGTTTGGCTTAACGAGTGCATGATGATTGGAATCTAAGCGTATTATGTCATGTGCTGAAAAAAAGTTATCCAATGTCTGCTCCAACTATCCAACCTGATCGGGCCTTATCAGTGTGGCTATATACCTGGTAAATCAACAACTGACCAGATATTCACACTTCGGCAAATCCTGGAAAAGACACAATAGAAACAGATCGACTCGTACCATCTTTTCGTCGGGTATAAATCTGCCTTCGACAACCAGATACGGCAGAAATTAGTCGAAGTCATGGCTGAGTTTGGCATTCCAGCGAAGCTGATACATCTTTGCGGAATGACGCTGACTGACCAGAAGTCTTTAGTGAAGATTGGAAAGGACCATACGGACCCATTCTATACCAGAGGAGGCCTAAAACAAGGCGACAACCTATCGTATCGTACGAATCTTCAACATAGTGCTGAAGATGATAATGAGGAAAGCTGCAGTAAAAACGAGTGGCACAATATCAAACTAAAGCCACATGCTACTCGCGTACGCTGATGAAGTAGACATCATCATCATCGGTCGAAAACTGCGGAATAAGACTGCAGTCTTCTCAAGTATACAGAAGGAAGATGGGTCTAATGGTGAATGAGGACAAAACGAAGTTATTAGAACAAAACAAAGTCATTAGTTTCAACGAACAAAGAATCTACTTGCTTGGGAAACTGCGTGAACCTTGACAACTATATTTTCAAGGTGGTAGATAATTTTATCTACCTAGGCTTCACCATCAACCCATCATCGTTAACGAAGAGTATCGACGTCGTATGAATCACTGACTTAGGGTCCAGCGGTTGCGTTAGCTAGGTCATGTTGTACGCATGGACGGAAATGCTCCAGCTCGAAAAGTCTTCGACTATGAATTAGAAGGACGGCGCTGAAGTAGGCGACCAAAACTCCGTTGGAAAGACCAGGTTACTGGGAACATTGCAGAACTTGGTGCGACTAACCATAAAGTAGAAGCGCAGATGATTGAATCGCTTGTAATATTTTTCTATGTGCGGTATATAATCTAGGGATGTAACGAATGTGCTTTAGCGAATGCGAATATTGGAATATTTTTCTTGCGAATGCGAATACTTATTTTTGGTTTTTGCGAATGCGAATGCGAAAGCGAAAGCGAATATTCCAAAATTGTTTAGCGAATTTTAAAAAATGGTTTACGTAAACGAATAATTTAGTTTGATTCCTACTGTCTGCCTTTTCAAATAAAAATATGTATTCCACTTAATTAATTAAGCATAAAATATTGATTTCAAAGTAAACCAAAAACAAAAATATATATAA
Organism: Muscina levida; assembly: GCA_964034835.1. Taxonomy (NCBI): domain Eukaryota; kingdom Metazoa; phylum Arthropoda; class Insecta; order Diptera; family Muscidae; genus Muscina; species Muscina levida. Next base: position 63,016,937 of record OZ035880.1, on the reverse strand, counting down.
TTCTCAGAAATTCAGTCTTTAAGGTAACTAAACAATAATTTTATTTACTTTCGAAAACTTTGAAGTATTCAGTATTCAAAGTTTAGTAGAGCCAAGTTGTATTTAACAAAAAGAAGCTTCGCTGCTTTTTCGCTATGTAATCTAGTTCTTAGTGGATCATAGATAAGTCCGGCTCCACTAAACAACTGTTCGCTGGGAACACTTTCCGGAGGCGTAGCTAAGAACTGACGTGCCAAAGGTACTAACTTTTGGTATTTCGAGCTGTTACGTTTCCACCACAATAAAGGATCTTCTGAAATATGATTTTTTTTTCTCTTTATTGTGATAAGCTAACATTTTTTTTGCAGGTCGTCATCAGTCTCACTATTACTATTACTTGTATGATTGCGAATGCGAATATTGGAATAAGTTTTTTGCGAAAGCGAATGCGAATATTGAAATATATATTTATACGAATGCGAATGTACAAAACGATGCGAATATGCGAATGCGAACGTTCGTTACATCCCTAATATAATCCAATAGGATACATACAAGCAACATATAAGCAAGAAGCAATCAGTACGTTTATGAAATTTTACAACTATCGGTTAATTGTTGTGGTTTGTAAAACCGCTGGTATTCTAAATATGTAGTTTTAATAAGACATATTTTAAGAATTTTTGAGAAAAATAAAAAAACAATTCTCTTGGTGAGATGCGTTGAGTTTATAAAACCCCTCTCCACGACGAAGATGTGATGTGATGAATAAGGGGGAAAATGCTATTTTCTAAAGCACAGTGCATTTTTAGTGCAAAGGTTATACAAGAGCTTGTGTGAATTATGTTGACGTGTTGTCTTCGTTGATACAATTTTTGCACCGGTGTGTTTGGGCTTCACGATGGTTTCTTGAGCTTTTAACACTTAAGGTTGTGATAATGTGTGGAAATGGCACAGCGAAGGGTGCTGATGAGATAGTTTGGCAACTATCGAAATAACTATCCGTCCTGTCAGCTGTCAACATAATAAATTTCACACAACTCTTGTAAAACAAATTCTATTAGCAATAAAAGAATAGATCTTGAACCGAACGATGAAAACACATTCATTAGTATGAAATTTTTGCATTAGACTTATATCACCTAATGATAAAAAAACATTCAAAAAAAGTAACAATTAATGACGGAGTGACTTTCTTATGTATATTTTTTAGTCAGTTAAGCAGAAATCTTCAAATCTTGTTAATGTCATTACATAAAGCAATGGTTTTACTTGTACATAAATCTTCATACTTTTTGTGCCGTTTAGATCTTTGTAGGTCTTAACATCGCTGGTTTCCCACTGCATTTAATGTTGAAAACGAACATACAACATTTGCATCACTTATGTTGATTTGACAAAAATTGGCAATTAATTGCACAAACTCTATTGATTTTTTCTTTGACTTTTGTGTGTTACCGTGGGTGTCCATTTATTTGGAAATTGTTTTGGTATTTCCTTTGTTTTATTGCACACTCGTAGACTGCACCTTTTATGATGCCATAAAAATTGACTTTAATTGATTTCGATTGGCTGCCATCTAATCCGTTTAAATCGTATTTCAATGCTAAATCAAGACAACTCAAAACATAAAGACACTTTTGCCTTTTTTCAATTCAAGCGCAAAGAACGATTCTGGGAAAATGTCACTCCCAAAATTCTGCACTCATACAAATTTATATGTGAGGAAGAATCTTTGTCATTATCATCTTATCCATTTCGTTTGCTTGCAGTATATCGCATGTGAGATGTTTCCGGATTTTGTATACGAAATTCATATAATATATCTCAGCACATAAATGTAAAAATTTTGTTTCTGTTTAAGCATCAAATTTTTGGCATTGGTGCATGTAAGAACTGTTCTATTTTTACAATGGCCTAATTTTACATTATTATTGTTTTGTTTTATTTCGGATTTTGTTTATTTGATGCTTATTCTTCATATAACACTTTATGTAATGCAAATAAATCAGACAAAAAACAAAGGAAGACGACGACAGACAATGTGGGCCGGGGTTAAGTAACAAGTGAATGGCTGATGACAAACATCTGGTGTTTGAGAGTAAATGGAATGCGAATGATTTAAGTAGAATATCAGACAGCAGAAGCGAAGCGACTTTACTAGAGTTTTATGATTTGCCGCAGATTAATGTTTGACATTTCCGTCAGTTTGCTTTACACCAATTTCCTATGATATTTTTCTATTGGGCAATTGACCTTTACGATCATGAAACTTTACAATTGAAATACTTAAGGTCGTTTTTAAGATATTTTGTAATTCATAATGTTATTAAATTAAGGAACACTCCGATTTCCCTTACATTGCCGACATAACATACGGCATGATCGCTTTAAAATTCTTGCAATTTGAATATATCGCTTGCTTTTCATAAGCTCAATATTTGCACGTTTTGCAGAGATCAACGAGTACAATAGAGATGAATTTAACATCGCCTACTACATAGTACACTTTTACTGGTAATATAGGAATGACAGGAAACGAAATAGTTTCATGGACTAGTACTTTACGATCGAAACCGAAATAATGAAGTAAGACTACACCATTTACATTTTAAAATCAATTACCGTAAGACTGTTTAAAGATTTTATTTTTTTAATAATTTACACACAGCTTGTATGTCATTTATATGTCATTTCTATATTGACCCGGCCTTATTGAAAACTCACTTAGGTGCTTTGAAGATTAGCGTCAAACTGTCTGCAACATTTCTATTTACCAATCGACTCGAACTTTTTGTTTTGCTAATTGTCAAATAATGCGAGAGCCAATGTGAATAACTCCTCTTGAAAAATAAATGTTTATGTAGTTTCGAATGATTGTAGGTCCTACTAATTCAAATTCAAATTTGCGGCATATTGAATAACGATCTTGTTTCTAGCACAACAACTATTTTTGGAAAACCTCACGAATCTTTCTGCAATGATCGATGTTCATGATTGTATTCCGTGTATTATAGTTTTACAGTGGCTAAGTTTAGTGCTTCATAGCCAAAAGTAGAAACAAGTAGATCGATGGACTCTTGTTTCAATAATCCACGTCAAAAACCATAATAAATGATCACACCTAAAAGTTCACAAGCTAATTCCATTTTTTGACCAAATTGCATTTGTCAACTCACTGTAAATATAACAAATACGATGCATTTGCGTTTATGCTAAAACATGTCCAACTTTTCAATAGAAATGTTGAATTGAACGGACCACACCTATTGTTACCAGCCTGGAAATCAGGCTGGCATTATCACAAATAGCCGCTGCTATGCGCTAAGCTAGCGATTGAATGACAAAGCCCTCTCTCGACTATCACAGATCCAATTCTACCAGATACTGATCCTACCTATCTTGCTCTACAGCGCAGAATTATGGGTAATGCTATATGCGGATCAAACAGTTCTGTTAGTCTTCGAGAGAATAATACTTCGCAAAATTTTTGAACACATCTTCATTAACAGCGAGTACCGTCTTCGAATGAAGCAAGTGCTGCATAACGACATCGACGTAGTCATGCGCGTTCAAATAGACCGAATGCGCTGGCATTGGAAAGTTGTTCGAATGGATGAAAATGCTTCAGCTAGAAAAGTCTTCGGCAATAAACTCGTTGGGCGACGCAGGATGGAGCTACCAAAACTTCGTTGGATGCTCCAGTTGAAACCGGTGTTATCTAAGCTTGAACGGAGCGCAAAACACCAAAGTGCTTGAAATTATTTTATACATTCGGCTAATGATAGATTGATACTGTTCCTGCTGCCAAGGAAGAAGATAAAGAAGAATAAATTACATTATGTCATTCAAATGCAATGGCTCTGGATATCAAATTCTGGCTAGCTATCTTGCCAATTCCAGTAAGGCATACGGTACTTACTATATGGTTTCCGAATACACTAATCCAACTAAGCAATCCATCAAAAGTTGTTTCTTCATCCTCCTCCATGTAACATTTACAATTGTGCAGTTTGTTTGGCTGAATATAAGGACATGTTTTCCAACAGGACAATATACCGTTTGTGTTCCTATAACTGCAGATATCCTAGCTCTCGGCAAGTTAGTAGTTGTATTGTTCACCTGCGGCCAGAGAACCCTAGTTTGTTTACATGCTGGCATGATTTCCCACTTATCATTGAATATGTTATTATTATGTTATTACAGGCGACAGGTAGACATCGGTACACCAACACTTTATTTTGCTATAAGAATCTGTGGCGTAGTACCTTGCTAGTAAATATACTTAGCCATCACTCTTAGTCATGAATCGCATTCATTTAGCATGGTTTCCAGAGATTTGATAGCTTTAGCAGTGATTTCTGCCAGATATACAACGGCGGCCGATTCACCCATAATATTAGGAGTCTACATGTTTACAATGGTTCAAGTACTTACCTGACATTATGTTCACCGCCCACGTGAATTTATGCAACAATAGTTAGATCAATATTTTAATATGGTTTCGTAGTTTTGTGGAGGACCCTATATAAGATATACGTTCTGATTTTCTTGTGTTCTTTGGTTACAGTCCCTAGAGCTTGTATATAGCCCCTTTACAGCTTTAAGAGCAACACATGCCTTTTTGAGCATCTTAGATTTCCAAGACTGTTTTCTGTCGAGAATACGAGTAATCCCTAGATACTTGACTTGCTCTGTTACGTTTATCTTATGTATGGCCCTCCACCAAACTATGATACCATAAAAATATATTGATCTAACTATTTTTGCATAAATCTACATAGTGACCCATAGATACAGTCCCCAAAGCTTGTATATAGCCCCTTTACAGCAATGGAGAGTAACACATGAGTTTTTTTTAAAAAACCAAGAAAAAGAAAAAAAAATCATTGAAATTGCTTGAAACTAAAATCAAAATAGTGGACAAAAAATATTAATAACTTTTCGGATTTGCTTATAACTTTCAGTAATGTCGGATCCGCCATTTTGTATTTTTAAAAATCTGATACTAGATTCGTAATCAGCGATCCCGAAAACCCCCGAGTAGCCAGTTTTAAGCACATCCGATAAGTTTTTAATTTTCTTGTCAGCCATATTGGATCCGCCAATTTAAATTTTCAAAAACCGGATTCGTAATCAGCGACTCCCAAAACCCCCGAGTAAGAAGTTTGAAGGCATTAAAGCGTGAAAAAAAACCAATATTAAATTGTTAAATTTAAGATAGTTTTTCTCGAAATTTTGTTTTGCACGGAAGCCCTTTTTTCCCAGTCCAGGTCACATATACCTTTTTGACCCTCTTTTCCGTATTGAATTTCCAAGACTGTTTTCTGACTAGAATACGAGTAATCCTTACATACTTACTATATTTAGACTCATTAGCGGCACCTACTCGTTAAGATAATTGCGAACATCAGCTGTTTAAAGCTATTTGTTACTTGACTTTTACTTAAAGTTGACAACATCTATGCAGCCGCCGATGAAAGAAATGTAGATGACTGAGATCTACCGCTTGATAGTCGCGTGTTTTACCATCATTTGACGGTGGTTCAAATAGTCCGAAATAGTTCGCTGTTGGCTGCCCAGTTTGATACTATATTAAGAAGGCTCTGATGGTTCGTTCCACATGAATCATTCCAATTAGGTGAGTCACTGAACTGTCAACCTGATGTAATGATCTTAGGATTGCTATTGGTTAAATATTAGTAAATGCTGCCTCGATGTCTAGCAAAGTCCCTAAAGCGTAGATGTTATTCTCGACTGAGTATTCGATTGTACTGTGAATAGAGAGGAGAGCTGTTTTAGTTGACTTTCCTTTAGTCTAGGTAAGACAAAATTTTGATAGTGAATTCTGTGAATGGTTACTTCGAACATGGGCTTATAACAACAAATCAAATGCTGTAAGGACAAGAGATGAACAAGGAACAGTGCTCGAAGACACTTTGGACATTACGGCATATGTAGTCTATGCGAAAATAGAGCCACTATACATTAGAAAGTAACATATTTTCATACAGAAATGTAAAAGTAAGGTATGCCTGAATTTATACACGAATGGGTCGAAAATAAATAATATTTTAGGGTATGGGATTTACCTTGTAAATCTAGGGATGTCTATCTCTCGTAGTATGGGAATTATAATCTACTGCCGCGGAAGACTTAAATTGACCAAGTGTACGATATTCACCTTATATGGGTGCCATTTCGGGGAATAGCGTGGGATCCTACTAATATACGAACCTCGACGATTTTTGCTAATTGAGAATTCTTTAAGTTCTCCGGATGTTATAGCGCTTAACTTGTAAGCCCGTCGTAGCACAATGGACTAAACAGTCTAAGGGATACGATTATCGACTGCCGCCAATTCCTAAACTAAGCGTAGCTATGCGGTGTCATTCGACTAGATTAGCTTTAAAAAGAGTTAATCTGTCACCGTCGATTGTTATTATCGGTTGACGGACAGATTTCAAATATACGAAGAAAATGGAAATCTGCAACCACTACAGCACACAGTGGCCATGGCCAAATTCCCTAAAATGGGCTAAGAACTGCTACCCTGTCTAGCACGTTTTCTAGATTTATTTAGCTGGGCAGTAAAAGATTTGTGTCGAGCGAAGAGATCATAATTAAAATAAAATCCTACTTAGAGGATTGTGAAAAAAAAACAAATTGGAAGGAGACAAAGTTGGGGAATATTACTCGATTTTGTCCGAAATACATAGTTTATTCTTCCTGGTACATTAAAAGATTCATAAACAGACGCCTTTGACAAATAAAAGCGTAATTCTGAGAGTTGCACCTACTTCTCGTTGTTCCTCCCAACCCACTACTTTATATATATTTTTTAAATTCCCGATGACAAAATTACCCACGTCTTTCTTTAAATTAAATTTCCCATAATTGTCAGTGCGACTTCGTAATTGCGTTGAGTCGAGTCAAAGCAACAATCATAATTTCTTAATCTACAAGATTTTTGATCTTAATTATTAATTTGACCATATGATCAACATCATTAACAAATTTATCAGAACCACAACAGATAAAGTAACGACAAGGAACAGCTGTTCCCGATAGTTCCCCCCCAAAGTGTGAATAGCCGAACGTCGGAAGAGGGGGAGTCGTCCACAAAAAAAATAGCAATGGAAACTATGATTGTTGAGCGTTGATTATAATGATGGCGGTGGTGGTGGTGGTGGTGGTGTGCCATCAAAAGGGGCAGGAGCTGGGAGGAGTGATGTTAGCATTACACTCGTGCCATCATACCCAACAACAGCAACAACAACATGATGTTTATCTTGATCTTAAGGAGAAATAAATAAAAAAAAATATTATTCATCATCATGTTGATGATCACAGCAAAGCAGTCAAAGAAGTGCGACTGTGGTGGACCAGAGCTATGTGATGATAGAGCCGAGGGAGTAGCAGAAGCAGCAGAAGCGCCGCTGCTAAAGCTGCAAACATCATGTGTATGTGTTGTTGCTGCAGATAGTTTTTTGTTTTTTGTCTACAATTCCAATATTTTCACAGTCGAACCTCAAAAGTTTTCAACGAAGGAGCAACATAAACTCCAACGCAAGACAAATAGCAACATCTCAGCTATTAGAGACATCGCAGACTCGGCCATATCACACTAGCCCGTGATATGATTAACGTTCATTCGGATCGTGCGGATTGCGGATCAAAAACATAAGCAACAAAAAAGAATAACATTTAAAAGAAAAAAAATCATTCGTTCGTTGAGTTTCTGAAAAATTTGCATTTCGTTTTCAAAGGATTGAAATTCATTTTCAGTATTCTGTGAGTGTCGGTATCGGGATCATTAATTTGAAGGACCAGTTTTAGAGTTCAAGTTTAAGATCAATATTTTGTATGCTGTTGGAGGACGTCTTAAGTATGCCAGACTATTAAATGCTGTTTCCCAAAAATTGGAGGAAATTCTAAGCGCAATCGTGTTTTTTTTTTGTTTAACAAGGAAGTTACACTGCTCGTACATCAGCCGCAAGTCCGAGAGGCGTTCCCTCCATTCATTGTGTGGCAGTCGTCAGTCAGTCATCCGTATTCTCATAATCAAAGTGGCAACGAATGTTGCCTGTTTTACTTGCTTCTCTCTTGTGTTCTGTGAATTGTGCAAAAAGAGTTGGCGATGATGGTGTTTTGTGTCAGCCCGTGGGTTTGGCCGTCTGTTGAACGGCATCAAAAAATTTACCGATGTCAGTTTGTGTATCCATTCGCGCATGTAAGAGCCAGAAAACGGTCGCATATAAAAAAACTGAAGTGAAATAAGCAAACTGCTCATTGTGATACAGTGGAATACCTTTGGTTCAATGGCAGTCAGAAATTGAACAAATCATATCTAAAGAAAACTCATGAATAAATGTAGAAGTTATGGCCAGGCAGTCTAAAGGACATGGCTCAATTGACGTAAAAACCCTAAAAGTAATTTCATAATAAGATATCAAACTCGTCTGTAATGTGTTACACTTGGTATAATATATATTTAATACTCCCATGAACGAAAGTGTTAAAAACTGAATAAAACTGCAGGGAACAGGAGGAAGTTTCAAAAGAATACAACATGATGTTCGTGGGATTGTAATGAAAATCTTTTTGTTTAATCGAATGGCTCATATATGCCACTATATTTGGACCAAAACATAGTTCAAATATCCGCCGCAGTTTGTCACAGTGGAACGGTTCCAAATGCTCCATAGATCCGGGTGACTTAAAATAATAGCCTGGGTGATGTTGACTTTATGGGCATCGGTCAATTGCGGTTTATTGGAATAGAGCTGCGATATCAGCAAACTTCACAATTAATAAGTCTTGCTGTTTTCGTACCATCTTGGTGACCAATTACCTCTGCGAGAGATAACCATACCCTCGAATCGTTCTTGCGGAATGTCGATCGTTGAGTCCACCGTGTGTCACGCAGATCCGTTCTGCTGAACCCATTCCGCATATTTTAGTTATCATCGTTTCTCGTTGATAACCAAAAGTTGGGACCAATGAAGCCATCGGCCCACAATCCGCACCCAAAAGTAACTATTAGTGTTGGCGTCCTGCCATACAACTGCGGCATTATACTTGTACATATAGCCACTTGTTCACATGCTACAGATACAGTTTCAGCAAAAATTGGTGGCCTCTTCCAAATGATCCCACCCAGTCGGCAAACAAACGGTGTTGTCTATGGTTATTAACTTTCAACTCCTGGGCCAATTGGATATTGGTTTAGACACAATTCCCGACGAAAGGTTTAAGTCTAAGAAAGATCAGTTATTGTTCACAACGAGAAATTGACTCCCTCGGCTTCACCTGCACACTTTCACTTATAGTGACGCCATGACAATATGTCCGCCATAGGCTGCCAACATCAACCCGCACCAATCGACCAATGCCAGATGATGGACATGGTCTAATGTTCTTGGTATATCACTGGTTAAATACAAATAATTCTAAAACCACCACAACCTTGCCGGATACGAACAGTTCCCTGAAATGTCTTGTAATCTGCCACCCATATAAGGTAAATGTCATACTGTTGGTCTATATATTTAAGAGATCTGGACAGTTGTGAATTCAGGAATACTGATTCTAGAGATTTAATAGCAGCCTGACATTCAGAATAGATATTGACTCCCATCACTGCTGGTCTATTACACAGTACAAAATTTTTCAACTCATTGATTTAGGACTTAATTGTGAAGAGTCAATTCTGAAGTTAAAAAAGAAGAAGTTCTGCATCATTCGTTTTGTCAAGTTGCATGCCATAATAATTAAATATCGAGAATTGAGTCCCAAAATCATGTGCTGTACTGTGTTATTCTAAAGTCAACCTTCAACTTTTATCGGGAATAAATTATCTTTATTCCAAGTGTAACTCCTATCGGATGTGGCTCTGTTTTCGTAAAGTCTACATATGCCGGAATGTCCAATAAACCATCGAATACAGTCCCAAAATCAACATTACCTAGTCCTCTATGCGACAGTTTTCTTGGCCTTATAAAGGATCCAGGAGCAATATGCCTCGGTACAATGTCCAATTGCAACACCTATAATATGATCTAAGCGCATCAGTAGCTGCGGCGCGTATAGCGCCCGTAATGGCATGATAACCCCATATAGCCGTATCGGCCTCTTCACTGCTGTATAAACCGATAAACATCCCAAAGGCGGAAATCACTGGATCCTTTGGATCTGGTATGCCTTCCTGGACCTTCCTGTTAGGCAAGGCCTTTCATTATCGCTTGCTATAAGTAGGCCTTGCTGGTGTTTGAACCCACTACCAAGCCGTTGTTAGTCAGTCATGCCACTATCTAGCTATGTTTACTATAAATAGAAAAACACCCAAACACCTGCCCCGTTGCCTTCTCTTTTTTGACAAAAAGAATTGAGCAAGGCCTCTACATGCAGGCATGCAACAAGGCCTTCTGAGACATTCTAACGTCATGTCTTTAAGGCCTTGTTTTCACATGCCTAAAAACAGGCCTTCTCCTTCCCTTCTGAAATATCTCGAGCACATGTTCCCTCCATTCTTTGAGAAGGGAGAATCAACATTTTCGATGATTTGTTATTCCACCATTTTGTGTCCCTTCTCATAGAAGGCATGAGAGGAGGTAAGAAAAGGCAACGAGGAAGGTGTTCGTGTGTTTTTCTTACAAAAGTTTATGATAAGTTTCAGTCAAATAATTCGAATGCATCTTCATAGGCTAGATGGTAGTATGGCTAACTGAAAGGTGTACTGTCGTTGAGGGTGACCAACTGCATATTTTTTTGTTTTGAATGTCAAGTCCTTCTTTTTTCATGTGTATGCAGGCCTTCTTATAGTAAGCGATGACGGAAGGCCTTGCTTCCCAATGATACCATATGTTATCTGGAAAGGAAGGGAGAATGCAGGGCTCAGGCCTACTGACTACTTTTGAAGGCGTTCTGTAAGGCCTTCTACGTGATTCCTTTGGCCGCTGGGGAGCAATGAATACACACACACACATTACTCTTGCCTTCCTTTTTTACATACCCTCTGCAGGCCTGTAAAATGGAAGGGAGCATGGAATGACATTCAACGTGGTCATTGACGAATAAGGACTTTTGTTCTTTATTTTATAGTTCTTTTTGCTATGTTCGGTAAGCTTTCTGTCTAAATAAAGTCTATGCACTTGACACTTTCTACATGCTTATGGTTAGACCCATCTTAAGTGATAGGACTTAGACTATTTCCGCCTGTCCTAGGTACTGGGATATTTGCACCTTACTGTTATTGCCACTTCGTTCCCAAAGCGACAACCTTTTCAACCGCACGATCGAGACTCAACAGCATAACATTCATCGAAATATTCCACAGAGAAGGTCATAATGTCATGGTGTTCATTTCCATAATTAAAGATATTAGCTCTTACGACCATTTTGATGCGAGTAAAATATATAACAAAGATTTTCTTATATATTTACCTCTAACATGACAAATATCTCATTTGACATCTTGCCGGCTGTGTTATGCCCCACTGTGCATAACTGGACAACAGTGATTTTTTTGTTTGACAACAACAACAACAAATCGCATTAATTCCAAAGCATTCGTTTGTACCCCCCCCCGTACGTCCATACGAGGTGAAGTGCTTTGATCTTCAAAATGTAAATGCAGCTACACAAAAGACAAGAGAAAAAGAATCTCTTATTCTTCGTTCTGGTCTTTTGCCATTGTCGTCGTCGTCGTCGTTGTTGCCTTTGTTGCCAACACATATGATCAGTACAGACGACAACGACATCGACGACGACGGCTGCACCACCAACAATGCCACCTACCTCTACCTAGTATGGGCCCTGGCTTCGAATGGCCATTGTTGACTGTGAGTGCTGAGAGAATCGTACGTATTTTTCGCATGTTGCACTGCATCAGTGCTGCAGTTGCAATTCATACCTTGCAGCACAAAGATCAATACCCACAGAAACGGGATTGACACTAGCACAGAGGACGTGCGACGTCGTAAGCAACCATGGTGGAAAATGGGTTTTAGCCGCAAAAATCATTTCATCCACAAAAGATCATAAAAGGTTCCTTACCTCTATGGGTGAAACGTTTGATTGAGACTCAGATGCCACAGTCGGTTAAGAATTTGGTTAAGTGCATGCGGCCAGTGGTTGCTATTTGATGACGTTCGTGTGCTGAAGGTGCAGATGTTAAGGCCGGCACACTCGATGATAAGTTGATGCTAAAACATCCATCACTTGTTCGTATAACCGTTTGCTGGTTCTTTGTGTTATCGTTTGCAAGCATCACCATCACCCAGCTCTTCATCGTCGTCATCAGTGCCAACGGTCGGTGTGTCGAGTGGTCCACATGCTGATCAACAACATGATCAGACATCAGTTTATATTGTTGTGCAAGTGATCAAAGTCACTTGTTGTGTTGTGTGTTTAAGTGAACGAAACGCGAATTCCGTAACAAATTCAAATGAAATTTTAGCGCCACTCAAAAGCGGAAAAAATGCTATAAATCTTAAAAAAATGAGTTGTTATATGTTTGAAAAAATTCGGGAATTTTTGTGTGATCCGTAATTTTTGCCATGTAGTCAATTTAGTTTCATTGTGGTGTGTGGTTACACAAATTTAACAGCGTTATCGGTGATTTGCATGTCAGATTATGATCAAAAAAGTTCAAGATGATTTTGATAGTCGTCATTTCGATATGATAAAACTGCCACAGATACGTATAAACTGAATTCCAACCGTTAAGGCCATTGAACTTGTAAAGGCAACCGCTAAACCATCGAACCAAGTAACCGAAATGGGATGGATATTTAAAAGAATAAAAAAAATCAAGAGATTCAACGAAAATGATGTATTGAAGTTTAAAGTGTTTCCAGCTTAAAGAGTGATCGATATTTGTATTTGAAAGGTGGAAATTGTTGTTTTTGATTGATCAGTTGTGTTTATTTTCTTTAATATGGACATCAGTATAGATGTAAAAAGTAAATATTTTTTATGAAAGCAAAAGTTTTCAATGATGTCTTTGTGATTGATGAGCTAAAGTGGAAAGTGAAGCAAAATAGCAAACTAAATTGAAGTTATACAAACATGGCGAAAATAAAACATAACAAATTGAAAATGTTGGAGTTGTACAGAAAGAGTTTATATAAGGCGGACAGGCTGTCCAAGGAGGAATTGGATAAGGTAAGAATATAAATGTTGAAAATTGTTATTAGCAAATGAAAAAATTATATTATTATAAAATAACACAGTGCAACAGTAAAAAAAACACCCGAACGAGACTATATAGGTTCGATAGTACAACCGGAGCTGAGTAAAACCCTAGCTCAGTTTGGCTAGATTGGCTACCAAATTTTTTTTTCGGCCCCCTAAACTTTTTGAAATCCCTTCGACCCCTTGGAAAAAGGTGACATCAATTGTTGGCCAACAGTTTCTACAGTTTTTAATCTAGCTCTTTCTCTTCTTCAGCAAAGTTTTAGCTAATAGTCCGCTTAAGAAACAGATATAATAAAATTTCCCAAAAACATTAGACTTCCCTCGTTTATTTTCAAAAAACTTCGATAAAAATTCTAATTTTTTCACTATTTTTTATATAAGTCGTAGGGAATCCAGATTTTTTGCATACTCTATTCAGTGAAATTGTAGTTTAGGTAACACCGAATAACTTCTCTGAACAAACCTATGCAATCTGAACAAGTCTAGGGATATTAAATAGCTCTCAAAACACACTATCTACTTTAAACAAATCAGTTGTTTAGGAGTTTTGGGGCATTGTGTAATGTTTTTACTTGCTATCTTTACCAAAAACGTACTTATTGTATAACTGAATAACTTCTGTAAACAACCAATATGATCGGAATACTCCACACCCTTAATTGTTCACAAAGAGCATTAGGGTGTCCCTTATATGGCATTTTTTCGAATTTCGTTAAAAATATGTATTAATCGCGATGTTGGTCATCTATCTTCACCTTACGTTTCTTTTTGCCAATCTTACGAATATATTGTGAGAAATTTTGTATCGATAGTTGGACATTAGGGTGTGCCGCAATGAGGTTAAAGTATGAATTTGTTCTCAAATCAGTTTATTGCCTCTGGGTATTTTTCTTTCGAATATATACTAAGTAGTAACAAGCCGTTCAATAGCTGAAATAAAGACCTAAAATAATATGTGTTTGCTTTTACCATATCTCTTATAGACGCCGAGATATTTGATATAGAAGTTGGGGTATTTTTAAAAAAATTATTAAAAATGTTGAAATTGAATTTCGATGTAGATTATTATGGGCAATTATATATTTCAACTTTTAAAGGTTAATCAAGTTAAAATCTATATGTTTAAAAAGTATATGTGTATATTATCACTATCTCTATCAATTCTCGAGATATCAGGGGCTTAAAAAGCATAGCAATGACTACTTAACTTTTGTTTCACCATTGTGTATGCTTACAAATGTCACCAAAACCATTAATATCCAATGGTCTTTTGAGGGGATTTTTTATTTTTATTATATAAAAATCGTTATTGGTAATTATTCAATGGGTATTCAGATAGAACAAAAGTTCATTAGACATTGCTATGCATACAGTGAAAAATTCCGTTTTTTAAAGCCTGAGATCTCGAGAATTGATAAAGATAGTGATAATATACACATATACTTTTTAAACATATAGATTTTAACTTGATTAACCTTTAAACGTTGAAATATATAATTGCCCATAATAATCTACATCGAAATTCAATTTCAACATTTTTAATAATTTTTTTAAAAATACCCCAACTTCTATATAAAATATCTCGGCGTCTATAAGAGATATGGTAAAAGCAAACACATATTATTTTAGGTCTTTATTTCAGCTATTGAACGGCTTGTTACTACTTAGTATATATTCGAAAGAAAAATACCCAGAGGCAATAAACTGATTTGAGAACAAATTCATACTTTAACCTCATTGCGGCACACCCTAATGTCCAACTATCGATACAAAATTTCTCACAATATATTCGTAATATTGGCAAAAAGAAACGTAAGGTGAAAATAGATGACCAACATCGCGATTAATACATATTTTTAACGAAATTCGAAAAAATGCCATATAAGGAACACCCTAATGCTCTTTGTGAACAATTAAGGGGGTGGAGTATTCCGATCATATTAGTTGTTTTCAGAAGTTATTCAGTTATACAATAAGTACGTTTTTGGTAAAGATAGTAAGTAAAAACATTGCACAATGGCCCAAAACTCCTAAAAAACTGATTTGTTTAAAGTAGATAGTGTGTTTTGAGAGCTATTTAATATCCCTAGACTTGTTCAGATTGCATAGGTTTGTTCAGAGAAGTTATTCGGTGTTACCTAAACTACAATTTCACTGAATAGAGTATGCAAAAAATCTGGATTCCCTACGACTTATATAAAAAATAGTGAAAAAATTAGAATTTTTATCGAAGTTTTTTGAAAATAAACGAGGGAAGTCTAATTTTTTTGGGAAATTTTATTATATCTGTTTCTTAAGCGGACTATTAGCTAAAACTTTGCTGAAGAAGAGAAAGAGCTAGATTAAAAGCTGTAGAAACTGTTGGCCAACAAGTGATTTCACCTTTTTTCAAGGGGTCCAAGGGATTTCAAAAAGTTTAGGGGGCCAAAAAAAAATTTGGTAGCCAATCTGGCCAAACTGAGCTAGGGTTTTACTCAGCTCCGGTTGTACTATCAAACCTATATAGTCACGTTCGGGTGTTTTTCAAAAAGTTTGATTTTGTGTCACAGTGTAATTAAAGAATCGGTGGACTTAAGGTAAAGGATAATGTGAAATTAAGAGATAATATACACATATACTTTTTAAACATATAGATTTTAACTTGATTAACCTTTAAAAGTTGAAATATATAATTGCCCATAATAATCTACATCGAAATTCAATTTCAACATTTTTAATAATTTTTTTAAAAATACCCCAACTTCTATATAAAATATCTCGGCGTCTATAAGAGATATGGTAAAAGCAAACACATATTATTTTAGGTCTTTATTTCAGCTATTGAACGGCTTGTTACTACTTAGTATATATTCGAAAGAAAAATACCCAGAGGCAATAAACTGATTTGAGAACAAATTCATACTTTAACCTCATTGCGGCACACCCTAATGTCCAACTATCGATACAAAATTTCTCACAATATATTCGTAATATTGGCAAAAAGAAACGTAAGGTGAAAATAGATGACCAACATCGCGATTAATACATATTTTTAACGAAATTCGAAAAAATGCCATATAAGGAACACCCTAATGCTCTTTGTGAACAATTAAGGGTGTGGAGTATTCCGATCATATTAGTTGTTTTCAGAAGTTATTCAGTTATACAATAAGTACGTTTTTGGTAAAGATAGTAAGTAAAAACATTGCACAATGGCCCAAAACTCCTAAAAAACTGATTTGTTTAAAGTAGATAGTGTGTTTTGAGAGCTATTTAATATCCCTAGACTTGTTCAGATTGCATAGGTTTGTTCAGAGAAGTTATTCGGTGTTACCTAAACTACAATTTCACTGAATAGAGTATGCAAAAAATCTGGATTCCCTACGACTTATATAAAAAATAGTGAAAAAATTAGAATTTTTATCGAAGTTTTTTGAAAATAAACGAGGGAAGTCTAATTTTTTTGGGAAATTTTATTATATCTGTTTCTTAAGCGGACTATTAGCTAAAACTTTGCTGAAGAAGAGAAAGAGCTAGATTAAAAACTGTAGAAACTGTTGGCCAACAAGTGATTTCACCTTTTTTCAAGGGGTCCAAGGGATTTCAAAAAGTTTAGGGGGCCAAAAAAAAATTGGTAGCCAATCTGGCCAAACTGAGCTAGGGTTTTACTCAGCTCCGGTTGTACTATCAAACCTATATAGTCACGTTCGGGTGTTTTTCAAAAAGTTTGATTTTGTGTCACAGTGTAATTAAAGAATCGGTGGACTTAAGGTAAAGGATAATGTGAAATTAAGATTTTTCCATAAACCGATGTAGAAATTTTAATTGATTTCAACAACTGTTGGCACATACAGTTATATGTATTCAAAGGCGTGAAATTGGAGTGGATTTTAACTAGAATATCGAAAAATCGAAAACCAATCTAATTCTAATTCGTATGTAATACAAAATAAATTTCTTAATATTTTCCTCTTATTAGGAAATTTTGGCGCAAACTTTGTATTACGACTAAAATTTCAATAATGAAAGATGACTGAGATATTCGCAGTTGAGTTGAGTCGACATATAAATGCACTCAGACGAGCAAAAAAAAAAAACTCGTCGAGTACTTTTGTGAATCTTGGTAAGATTATTTTGGCAGCCAACTTCAGCTATTGTGAATCTATTAAACGTAAATTCGAAACATAAAGAGTGAGAAAACCAGTAGTAAACCTCTAGTCGGGCAACCCGACTTACATATACACTCACCCTCAGTAAAACAAAAAAAATTCTATTACATTGATATTATTACTCGATTTATTAAGTGGGCGGAATGATGTATTCGTATGGGAGGTACTAGAAGGGGCGGGGCCATGTAGCCCATTTGCAATATCGTAAGTAGTTTTGGGAAAATACTCGTGCAAAATTTCAAAACATTTGGTTGCGTCTTTCGAAAGTTATCGTGCGCACCAGCCGGACTGCCAGACAGACAGACGGACATGGCTCAAACGACTTAAAAAGTCATGAATCGAATTTGGTTCAAAGCAACCTAGGGTCTAAAGTAACTCCTTCTGTGTGTAAAATTTTTGGGTCGTATCAAATAATATATACCGTCATCGTTAAGGGTATTGGTATAAAAATATTCACTTCAAGAGCAGTACCATAGGGTATATGAAGGATCACAAGCAGTGCGTGTGCTCTTTATCCGCTAATAAACACACATTTTCCTGACAACTCTCTGGATGAGAATGTAATCACACTTCTCATGGATAGAAATAAATGGGCTATTTGTAGCCTTAAACACTTTAGGTCTCCAGGACCAGCAAAACTTACAGCTCTATCCGAAATTCTGATTCCTTGGCAGTTTTATTAATTCTCAAAGGAGGAATAAACATCTACTATAGAATTCACACCTTTAAGCATGTCATAAATCCTTATGAAGACTTTGGAAATGTTTATTTGGGTTATCATATCAATAGGGTTGTCAGTAGGGCCACACCTCCAGGAGGAGATTCATCTCCACTTTTATGGCAGTTCGAGGAATGATGGCTAAAACACGCGACTATCGGTTAAAACATAGGGGAGATCCAGGGTTATATTCCTATCTCCAGTCATCTACATTTTCTTTCATCGGCGGCCCCTCAATGTTGTCGACAACAACTTCGCAATACAGTGTCGAGTGGTGTCGTGCAATAAAACCATATGGACTTATTTCCCATTCGATTGGGAAGTAATACCATATGACTTTATTACCACAGATGAAATGAAATAAAGCCATTATGGCATTATTGCACCCTTCGTAATTTTTGGTATCAGAAAGGGATTTTACACTGCGAAGAATACCGCAGATCTCTTAACAAAATGGCACAACAGTACGATTTTCACTTTATATGGGTAGTACGAAACAAGGACATCCCAGTAAACTGGCAATTTGTAAGATCATTAAGAAAAAACTCTCCTAGATGTGGCGGGCTGGGTTAGCAGTACCATTTATGTACTTACAAAACAATTCTGACCAAACAGGTGAGATCCCAACGATACCTTAGGATGTTCGCAACTATTTATTGTATAATTATTACAAATAAGGATCTTTTTGTGATTGGATGCTTAGTTTAGGGGATATTGACAACTGGCAGTTTTTTATATGAATACAATCATTTAGCAGCATTTTGCAAACAAATTTTTGAATTGCAATAGGAAAGTTCTAAAAACTTTCTTTGAGATTTGCCCAAAGAATATCAGATAGGCATAAACAACATTTTAAGCCGACTTGCCTAGAACTAACCTGCCAATGTTCTATTGAAATAATCCTTTTTAAAAAACCGGTTAACCGACATCAAAAACCCGGTTAAACGAGGTGTTTGAAATTAGCTTTTTTGAAGAAACCGGCACATGGTTTTATGGATAAAACCGGTTAGACGGTATTCGGTTTCGGTTTTGAACACTCTAGTCACAGCAAACGACTTATAAGGAAGCCGTCATTAGGATGAAGAAAAAGAATCCACTGAACGAATACAACACTATCTAGTCCAACTTTCGATCACGTTTATAAGCATTGTCAATGGCATCTAGTAAATTACGGAAATGTTGTTGGCTTCCGTAGACTTAAGACTTCACCTCACTCTAGAAAAGAATCCTAAGCTGTGATGTCACCCAATCTAGGCGGCGAGAAAAGTTGGCTGAACCAAGAGTTGTTGCATACGGAATACCAAAGTGGTAAGCATGCTGTCGAATTGAGTGGATACGATCATTTGCTACGGGCGATATATTATTTTCACAACAGGTTGAATGTGGTCTGTTTGGTCTCATAGTATTCAAAGACGTATAATGAGACATATAATGCAGATGGCATGGTCAACTAAATGTTGTTCGAATTGCATGAAAAATATTTTTCACTAAACGCTGATTTTCATAATACAGTTGAATGATTTGCAGCAGTTACAGTGTCAGAATTTGCTCGATGAATTGCAAGATAATACTAAATAAACAAATCAAGCTTGATCTGAAGAAAAATTAAAAAAAAACTCTATATTTTATCGTTTTGGTTTTTCAATACGTTAAAAAAAAAACTAAGATCTCCTGGACAGTAATAACTAAAATCTATCCGTTTTATATTCAAGCCTGTGGCCTGTGTAATTGACGTATCCTATGAACTGTCCATACAATATTCTGCAACCACAATTTCGATTTACACAATATGAGTGTATGAAATTTTAGGAAACTTTGAATAATATTATAAATTTAAGGAATATAGAAATTTCTATAAAATTATGTATTAAACTTAACTGCCTTATAACTTAACTAAATCTTTTCTTTTTTTATTTTCAGGTAAGTTTTCGATAGAAACTAGTTGCGATTTTGGTAAGAAAAAGAACTGTTTAATATGTACATTAGGGCTAAAACTTTATTAAATGTTTTGCAAATATCGAAAGAGACTGACTGTTTTGTATCAAACGAAACTTTTAAGTACGTGTAAATTGATGATCGAGGCTGTGTAAAAAAACGATTATGGCCTTCGATGCTATGAGATGCCTATCACTGGTACTGATAAACTTGTAGATATTCATATCTTACAATAATTAAGGCATATTATAAATATTGAAATATAAAATTCCTAAATGTTATATGATACAGATATAGAAACTCTTCTCCAGAAACAAATGATTTTTCTAGTGCACATCAAAGTTGCTTTTTTGTGTTCCGTAATTAAAAGTGACATCTCACAGACCTAAATTATCTATTGAAAATTAAATGTCATTTATACAAATCGTTTAAGTAAATAAAATAGATTAGACATGTTAAATATACCAAACAGTAGACCAACCCCAATTCTCAAAGTAATTGTCGTTTTCCTTGAAATGATAATCTACTATAATATATTGCAAATTGTTTCTAATCTCAATACCAAGAATTCTATGAAATTCTTGTGAACAAAAAAATAAACATTAATACTATTTTATTGTCAACATATTTGGGATAAAAACATTTTTTTCAATTTAATAAATAAAAATAATGACTTTATATAAATTATAACTCTAACTGAATCTGGCGATACATGGCGATGGATTGACTGGATAAAGAAGAAATTAAAATAATTATGCAAATTATTTTTTTAATGTTTTTGCTTAAGCATACAATTTGTGAATGACATATTCAGCTGAAGCAAAACATTAAAGTAGGGGCAGCAACCGACATCACCGTAAGGGAAGGGTTGATAGATATTTTCAGCTGCTCAACCATATGACAATAAGTTTATATTTATTTGAATATACTGATTTTGCAAATGATATTGCAATTTTTTTTTTTTGAGTTTTTTATTCAATCGATAAAATTTGTTTAAATCATTAAACATGTGTAAAAAACACATTTTAAGTAGTGATTCTGCGTATACACTGTATCTGTAGTTTATATACATATATATATTTATATTAGATATTGTATGAAGTGTCTGTTTTCACACATCATCTGTGGAACAATGACAATACACAGTGGCAATTTTATTTTACACGAATAAGAAATAAAATCTCTTGGCGCTCTAATATATTAAAAATGGAAGTGCGAGGGGATGCTGTGGAATTTTTAAAATTTTCTTTTTAAGCATAAATTAAATTCAAAGGAATACAAAACATAAAAGCTTTGAAACAACAAAGTCAGATAGCAAGTCCAGTAGTTTATGCATTAATTTGTCTTATTTTACAGGTGTAACAGAAGATAACTGACGAACATTACACAGTGAGACAAAAACAAAGAAAAATCGATATACCTATTTTTCTGGTAGGGGCATCTGTTTTTGAAATTTCGCTAACACCCCCAAAATCTTGAGTTACAGGTAAAAAATCGGTTTTTCGTACCTTTATGTACATATAAGCCAGTTTTGTGGTTGAATAACATTCGAATTTAAGTTTCTCAGCGGGGTTGGTAGGAAGAAATTGCGGCCTCTAAAACGATATATATTCTAATATAGTTTACTTTTGATATCTGTCTGATTTTGACCCGAAATCAAAAACTTTTTGGATTTTTCACTATTTTTTAAGTTTAAAGAAGTTTGTTGCCACTTTTTTATAAGGACACCTTAATATTTGATACATTACGCAAAAAGTCTACGGTGCCACGTTAAAACGAATTTTTGTTTGCAAAAGTCGGTTTACAGATCATTAAGTTATTTTTCGATGAACGTAATTTTGATATCCCATACTGGTACCTGACATACAAAATTACCTATTTCTGAATAACTTCCATAACTACCAAACGACCAACTGTGGGATATTTGAATTAAGTCGGTTTAATTATCTTGCAATAGTAGACAAACCCGGGACCGACCATGGCATGAAGGTTCGAACACTCGACTATCATACGGCAGATCCCGTGTTCGATTCCCCGTTCCAGTCATCTAAATTTTACTTTAATTGCCGGCCCCCCAATGTTGTCGACATCAACTTTGCAATATAATGTCGTGTCTATCGGCATGTCTAGTAAAAAGCTTCTCAAACAGTGACGTTCGCATTCGTTGATAAACAAGTAGGTGCCGTTAATTGTGAATCTAAAAAAAGAAAGCGTGTTAATTCACAACAACGCGAGAAGGTATCCCATACCTCATACATGGGGTGTAAAGGGAATTGAATTTATTTTATATATTCTCTTTATTTTACAATTTATATGATTTTTTTTTGTTTTGTTATGTTTTCCATGAATTACTTTTTGTTTGAATAACTTTTGTCTTACTAAATATAACTAAATTTTTCATCTTATTTCTAGGCATTTTAATAATTTAAAATAACCGACACTGGTTTATTTTGAATTGCTTATTCTCGAAGAAACCGAAATCCGATTTCTAAAAAATATCGAAGAATCGATTACCCTAATCCCATATCAACAGTTGCTTCAACCTTATAGTGGATGTGGAAGCTATTTTTAACAGGTCTAACTTGATATTAAGCGCATCATTGGCTAAGATGCGTATAGCGCCGCTAACTACAGTCACTAATGCATACTAGCTGACTTTGTCATGATAATCTCATATTGTATTATCGGCCCCAATACTGCTATATAAATCCAGTGAACCAGTTGAGAGGAAATCCCCATTTGCTACATATTCTACCCCCCTAAGGAAGTATGTCATAAGCCCCAAAATTCCAAAATTAAGATAACGAAATCAGCGCCCTAAAAACCACTTTAGGCACAATATCAGTTGAACTCCCGTTTTTTGATTTTTCCGAATCAGCGACCCCAAAACTGCTTTTTAATGACTGCCTTGGATACAATGGGTCTCATGCATAAAAACGGGTTGAGTCAGGTGAGCAATTGCTCGTAAGTCGAGTTCAATCAAACAGCAACAGCTTTTGCTCAATTTCGTATGCATAAAAATGAGTTGAAACCAATTGCAATTACTTGAGCAAAGGAAGATCAAACATCTAATTGTTATTGAAGTGCAAACATGTCGTCAAGTGAAGTAGAATCATATAATAATAATAAAAAAGAAACTGACGACATTTCTAAATTTTAAGTAGAAAAATAAAAAAAAAATATTTAAAGAAAAAAGTCAATTACCAAGCATTACCAATAAGCAAAAATTTGGCATTGAATTAACGGAGAAAAATATAATAGAAACCAGTGAAAAAGATTTAATCGGGCAACCCGATAAACATATACCCACACCCTTAGTAAAACATAAAATTTTCTATTATATTAATATTATTACTCGATTTCTAAAGTGGGCGGAGTGGTACATTTGTATGGAAGGTACAAGAAGGGGCGCGGATAGACTTTCAGTTTTTATCTCCAAAACTTTGTCCTGTTATAGCTTCACAAAATACAGAATTTGGGCACGATCGTGTCTAGTGTATTGATATTATTACTTATTTCCAAACTTCCAGATTTTATCTCCAAAACTTTATCCTGTTATAGCTTTACTAAATACAAAATTTGGGTACGATCACGTTGGATTTATTGATATTATTATTCCATCTCTATAGTGGGCGGAAAGGTGCATTTGTATGGGAGGTACCAGAAGGGGCGTGGTTACACTTCCAATTTTTTTCTCCAAAACTTTATTCTGTTAAAGCTTTACGAAATACAGAATTTGGGTACGATTCCGTTGGGTGTATTGGTATTATTACTCGATTTCTTAAGTGGGCGAAATGATGTATTTGTATGGGAGGTACCAGAAGGGGCGGGGCCAAGTAGCCCATTTGCAATGCCGTAAGTAGTTTTGGGAAATATGAACCCGTGCAAAATTTCAAAACATTTGGTTGCGTCTTTCGAAAGACAGACAGACAGACGGACATGACTCAAACGACTTAAAAAGTCATGAATCGAATGTGGTTCAAAGAAACCTAGTGTCTAAAGTAACTTTTATGTGTTACACTTTTGGGCCGAATCAAATGATATATGGGTAATTCCAGCCTTACGATTGTTACGATCGTACGATTCAATTGGAAAAAAAGCACATAAAAGTTAAACTTTTCTGTACTTTATAATATATTTTGAATAGCTCCCTACTAGCTCTACATTATGTAAAAAAGGCGTCATACTTAAAAAACTATAATCCAAGATATTAACAAAACACAGGCCTACGTTATGCTACACGAAATAGAAGTGTGATCTATGTAAGTTCTTGAAATTTCAAAAGTCTGCGTGTTGTGTAAGATTTACTATATGCACTTAACTATTTCATAAAATAGACCAATAGCGCTTTAAAAATATATTTTTGTTGGTCAAATTTGTTCCTCTGGTTTTTAACCGCGAGGTAATAAAGACCTACGTTATGTTACTGACGTTATGTGACAAAATATCGCATAGCTGTGAAATGCTTAAAAAAATGTTTGCTTAAGCCATTGTTTTATTTGCAAAATTAGGGAATATTATAAAGTTTAGTGCCACTAATTTTTGGTCAGGAATGTTTCATTAGAACGCCAATAAAATAAAATCAACTTTTTGCTGCTAACTGCTAATTTTTTTACTATTATTGGTGCTATTTATTGTTGTAACTACAATTTTATGATAAGAGTGGACTTGCATCATCATATAAAATGAAAATTTAAAACTGGTGACCAGCAAAAGAATGCAATTTTGCAGTTTGCTAAATCAACACGGAAACTAAGAAAAGCTTCGGGCATTTTAAATTAATAAAATTTAAGTATTCGTCTTTACTAATACAAGTTTTAATTTTTCGATCACGGTTGACACTTCTGTGGAAATACCCATATACCCTCCTACACGTATGGTGAGGGTAAAAAAAATTAATAATTAAGAATACAAACCTGTATAATTTTTTTTCCTCACTTGCTAAATTAGTTTTTCGCTGCTGATAATATTTAATATTCGGCCATGATTCCTTTTTAGTATACGCGAGTCAACTATAAGGCATGCTCAACAAAATTTGAGCAAGATCTCACTAAAGAAAGCAAAAGCTTGTTTTTATGCATATGAAAATGAGCACAAGCACATCTAACATAGTTCAAACTGAGCAAGACGAGATCAAACGTGAGCAGTAAGTAAAAGCAAATACATCAAATTTTATTATGCATACGACAAGCACCTTTTACTCAAAAAATCGAGTCCGAGCTCAAGCTCACGTCTTATGCATGATACCCAATATCACTAAAATTGAAGCATTTTTTGAAAAAAAAGCCGCCACTTTGTTTTTCAATTTTTACTCCGGATTCGACATCAGAGAGCCCAAAAACCCCCGTACTTTTAAGTTGTATGCACTTTGAAAGTCTCCACGGTATTAAGGTCAAATTTTTCACAGATTCAACCAATGTGAAATGTAGATGTGACTTTCTTCCTTAGGAGGGCAGTATGCTTAATATCGGACCGAGCTAAAGTAGTTGAATCTACCGCGTTCGTTCTTGGCCGGATTGCTGAATGTTTCGTACATATATTAAACTTTTCGCACTATGACACCATTACGTTACCTACCCATGACTTTCCCCAGTATGGCCAACATGACAAATGTTAACATATATTTAAATAATAGACAACATCGCGAAATTAAATCTAACCACACATAATAACAATAAATAACAAAAAAAATCAACCAAAAATAGCGAAAATAATGATAATAATAAAACAAGGAGAAAAAAATCACCAAATCCCAATTCCATAGCAATAATAAAACAATAGAAAAATAATATAAACATAAATAAACATTTAAGCTATTTGGATAAATTTATAGCGTCATAAATAAGGTTTCTTGGAACACCACAGAACCATGAACACTCGTACTATGTACTTGCATACATACGTACATACACATCTATATGTATATATACCATGAATATCATTTGGCTTACGAGCATGATACTCGCTTTGAGTGTTGTCATATTTATGTTACGTATACGTCTCTGCATACTTTTCGATAGTGTCATACTTATCCGCCCCAACGTATTCGTTGCCTGCTGCTTGCATGAATAATGTAATGTATGACACAGTTCTACACACAACAGACAGACATTCAGACATTCAGTGTTCTCACATTGAAATTTCTATTGAGTCTAGAAATGCATTATGACCAGAATGGACACCCAGACCAGTGGTTGCCACATATCATTGCCACTGTGTGATGTTATAGCTGCTGACAAGGGCGTGACCCAGTAAAATAAATATAATTGGGGGGAAACCATATTAAGGCGATTATGTCACCCCCTGTGGAGTGGTGAAATGTCTATATTCAAAAACCAAGTTTTTAATAGCGGGGCCAAGATGTTTAAACAAATTAGAATGCATCTGGCGGTAGCTGAAGTTTGTTTGCTTTTTCGACGAAATAATTTTAATGAGTTATAAAAAAGGCCAGTGATAAATTATGATTTTTTTTCTTTACTAGATAATGATGCGAAATTTTAATTAACTGTTAAGATATGTTTATTGCTGGATTTTGATGGCAACAAATTATGGTGGATTTGTGTAGTCGTGTTAAGTGCTAAGCTTTGGTAAAAGTTGTATTTTGTGATTATATCATTCTTTAAACTGTCATAATTAGTAGATTTATGAGACAGGATAGAATTGTATAAACACATGGGTGGTAGTAGTGAAATCTTATACGCGGTAGTAGTGAAATCTTTAGAAAACCACGAGGCAAAGAGACGTATGCAGTATTACAAAATGGGGACGACTTAGGACATCATTTAACGCACCCGGAAGAGACGAGTTTGGATTTAAAGTTGGTAGGAGACTTAGACATATCGAATAAGTTTAAAAATTGATTCTGCAGAAAACGCGTTAAAAGTTGTCAAATGACTCCCACTTTGCGGAGTGTATAAAAAGTGTTAATATGATTTTCTTACACATAACACTATGCGACAGTCAAAATCGGAATGGGATGTGAAACGGGAAATGTTATATCGGTCAAAAACAAGTTATACGTGGCCCGGCGTTTCGCTAACTCAAAAATCACGTTTTTTGATTTAATCCGGTCTTGCAATCAATGAGCGATATAATCTGGCGGTTTAACCCAATAAATATGTGTACACGCCCTGACAGCAAATACAGACGGGAACACTAAATATGCGTGTAAGGAGCGACTGTAGGAAATATGACCTTGCCATTAAAATTGTTCAAGGAGATTTTACCGCTCACACAGGAAGGTAAGATGCTCTTGGTTAGGCAGCTACACCTTTTCAGGCTTCACGTCGCAGAGAAATAGTAGTCAGTGAAACCAGATTTCCACACAAATATATTCACAAGGCATCCTGGATATTGCCTGACCACGTTGTAATTGACGGAAGACATGTCTCTAGCGTTACAAACGGATATAACTCTGGGACTCGGCGCTTTCTGCAAATGATTTGTTTGATCCCGGAGGCAGCACAAGGGACGAAATCCCACCAAGGTTAGGTTAGGTTGAGGACATGTAATGACACAGCACAATACCATGCCATTACAACACTCGGAGACCATTCTGGTCCATTGAGATTGTCCTGATTTAAGAAGAAGAAATTAAAAGGGAATAATGTTTTACAACAAAATAAAGAGTTTAGAAGAATAGTAATAGTGAAAAAAAAAATAAAACTGCTAAAAGATAATTCCGTTTGATTCTCTCTTTCAACTTCATATGTACACAAGTTAAGCCAGCTCAAACCATCAGTGAACTTCACCAGATCCTCCATGTTGCATGACGACAGTTCAGTGAGACTATCAAAGAACCATTTTCCGAGGAATTGCTTCCTTCTTGGTCTCAATTTCCTTCTCATCGTCGCAAAGTCTACAGTAATCCTCCTGTGTCGCCTCCCAGTTGGATGTAAATGCTCTGACGTCACAGTGTGTCGTAATTACTCCAATTAGTCGTCTAACGGACCTCCTATGCAGTTCCAATAGTGATCTGGTTCGTCTTCTATCCAGTCTTGGCCAAATATCTCGTGATACCACATAGTCGGTTCCCAGGATGCATTTTCCAGCCGATCGATGTGACGGGTCACAATTCCGTAGATATGATACATTGGTGATCGTACAGACCCATCCGATTGGTCGGGTCCCAGTGCTGAGCTTTTCCGTGTCAGTTCATCCGCTATTTCGTTTCCTGAATTGTCACTGTGTCCGGGAATCCAACAGTGCGAACACTATTTTCCGGCAGTTTTGAGTGCGCCGTCCTACATCTGTACACTAATCTCGACTTTATACCCTTGGATATCATAGCCTTTGAGGCCACTTGACTGTCCACATAGATTGTGACGATCTTCTTAAAACTCCTTGCCAATATTTTCTCCACAGATTTCATAATAGCGAAGATTTCCGCCTTGAACACACTGCAATCGTTATCCAATCGGAAGTGTTGCCTGAAAATGAGGTCCTCGCTAAAGATTTTAGCCTCTACAGATAGTGCATGGTACTGCAGGTTTTTTAGGTTTAAAATCACATCCAGTGTGTGCTTCGTCTAGCACCTGTTATACACAGTGATGCCATCCGCTTACGGGGACGCTCTACCACTGTGTATATCCAATATACCATTGCAGGTTGTAGTCCCCAGCTTTTTCCTACAGAGTTCCGGCAGGCGTATAGGGCATTCAATTCTTTCTTCGTCCTTTCCTCCGTATTTCGTCTCCAGTTGAATTTCCTATCCAAAATGACGCCTAGATATTTCGCCTCAGACGAGAGTTTCAGTTCTACGTGTGTGAATAGTACTACCTCCGTTTTCTGTTGATTGACATTCAGTCCACAGCTTGTGGCCCATTCTGATAAAGATCGTAAGTCATCCTGTATGAGGTCACTCAAAGTTGGAGCAAATCTACCTATGGTGTACCCCTTTTTGCCAGCTTCCTCACAGTACTCGTGCCAAGCGTGGAGTTGATTATACGTATTGATAGCATAGAATCAATCCAGTTTCTAAAAGAGGTGTTCCAGTCTGCCTTAACGCTTCCATTATGGCTATGGATGTCACATTATTGGACAATTTTTACTAGTAACAATACAACATCTTACCTTTTCCCTGTGCAGGATGTGTAGATGGTGGTATTTTTCTTCATCGAAGCCGTGGACTTTGTTGTTTAAAATATATGGTTCCTGCACGAGAGCTATATCCGCCTATTTAGTAGTGAGGTAGAGTGAGAGATCAACACAGCCGGCCAGATAATGATGCAAATTAATTTTCACCATCCACCAATTATTGTTGACAACTTTCTGTGTGTATTTCATCTAGTATCACCTTGATGGTCTGACCAGTTGTTGGGCTCCACACCACTAGAACATACTATGTTGTAACTGTTAAGGCCACATTCGTGTCCCCGCGTGGAGTAAGGTTCAGTTTATTATAATACATGCATCAC
Source organism: Muscina levida (assembly GCA_964034835.1). NCBI lineage: Eukaryota > Metazoa > Arthropoda > Insecta > Diptera > Muscidae > Muscina > Muscina levida. Next base: position 62,987,541 of record OZ035880.1, on the reverse strand, counting down.
CGTTGAACAATTGTCCTTATAGTCCATACAGAGGACATCAGGAATTTCTATCTCGTCATAGAACAATAGCTCTCCGCTAAAAAATGTTTGGGAGAGAAAACACTTTCACTCTTACAGCAAGAGAATTGAGACAACAGTTTGATACCGATCTATCCAACATCAATCCTACTTTGCGATTAAAGCAAGTATTAAATGTATTTAATCCACTTTAGCAATTATTCCACTAATTTTTGTATGTATTTCTATTTATTTCACACATTTATATTATTATTGTAAAAAAAAATCGATATAATTTTCTGTAAATTTCTGAAAAAAATTACAGTTCAGCGCCTGAAAAAACCACGACGCCTAATGGCTAATGCTAAAAACGTAACCTTGCGAATGTCTGAGTAGCAAAACATTTGGAATCTAGTGGCCATGCAAAGGAAATGACCTTGAAACGCATGCGGCGAATGCGTTTGTTTCATGGTCCACAAGACGCAATAACGTACAAAGTCGGACAAAACATAAGATTAAATATAATCTTCTTTTATATTGTTTAGAAAACAATTTAATAATAAACATATCAACATTTTATAAACAATGTTATGTTAATTATTTGCCAAATATATAAACAAACACAATTTGTGCAATTTGTATAAGTTGTGTTCAATTTAATAAGTGAAAATTACAAATGAAATTATCGAATATGGAGGATAATGAGCAATTTATGAACTGACACAATAATTCGAATGCGAATGCAAGCGCTAAATCATTGTTGTTGTCTTGCTCGAGTACTCTTAGTAATTATTTGAATTTTTTCTTAACAAATCTCGAATGTCATGTTAATTATCAGTTTAGGTCATGTAGGCTTACATTGTTGCTGATGCTATTATTTTGACGATTTAAATCTAGCTCAAGACTCGAAAAATTAAGACAAATGTCATTAAAGTAATTGAATACAACATGACCAAAGAATGTGTCTGGCACAAATGTGTTAATAAAGCAAATAGTCTTTACTTCTCTCTTGGAAAGCAGTAGAGCATTTGAACTGTGTATTTATGATATGAGCAAAGCAATTACGATTTATTAAGTCACATTCACTGCGAGGGATGCCTATGCATGACGCCTGAATACAATTTGACATTAAAGCGTATCGAAAAATATGTTGCGATATGTAACAAGGGTAAACTTGTTCTGCATCTTGGGGATTTAAAAATAGCAAAACGAAACTATGACACACAAAAATGAGAAACCTGTACATATTAAGGAAAAAGCCTCCGAGGAAATTAAAGTCCCTGTACCTGTAGATTGCTTCCTATTGCCTTCTTATTTGGGGATCACTTTTTAGCCTACGCTCTCTTGTCTACCGAGCGTTGTATATACAGTTTTCCATAACGGAGGGTCGATGTGTGAGGTATTAACAATCTTCTTCTGAAAGTCTCATGTACGCCAATATGAGAGAAATATAACATCGTTCACTTTGCCCCTGAGACACGAATGAATTTGTGCGTTGACTTGGGTTATGTTTGCTTTAGGGACATCAGTCGAATGCGGCTTGTTAGAATAGACATCTGACTTCAGAGATGAACCTAATAATGAATGTTAACATAACCATATATTCGATAAATGTTCTCACCGCTAAAAATGTTTTTTCGCCAAAATTAAGGCCCGTTTTCCAATTGGCCCGGTGACCATTCGGTGAACAACAGGCGTTGTCTATGGCCATTAACTTAGAGCTCCTGGGCAAGTCGGGTGCAGACCTAAATTCTTACACAAAATCCGCAAAACGAGTCTGCGCAAGGCCGAATTCTTGGGGACGGCAACGGGTGACTGCCTTTTAATACCAAGGAACATTCATTAAGTCAATAAAGGTTTCTTATATGAGTGTGATGCTTTATTATGTAACTTGTCATGACGATAGGGTATAAGCAACTAAAAAATACACAGGCTGCCAATATCAACCCTCATGTGCTTGTAACGTGGTTTTCTCGTCGGTTGAGGTAAATCCTGTTGCCTCCAGAGTCATCATAAGGACCCGACAGGTATGACAAGTTTCGAGAATCGGGACCATTTAAGAAAACTTACTATATCTATATCTTACTATATAAACTTACTATTTCTCCGAAACAGCAGAGGTCAAACTGGTCAGGATTATTTCATTACTCCGAAATGTGATGATAAGGGTAGTTTCGGCGATTCAGGTTCGTATTAACAGTTCGGCAGCGTATTTATACCCTCATCCTATATATCATTTGATACGACCCAAAAGTGTAACTCATAGAAGGAGCCACTTTAGACCCTAGGTTTATTTGAACCAAATACGATTCAGGACTTTTTAAGTCGTTTGAACCATGTCCGTCTGTCTGTCTGTCTGTCCGACTGGTACGCTCGATAACTTTCGAAAGAAGCAACCAATTGTTTTGAAATTCCACTCGAGTTAATATTTCCCCAAAACTACTTACGGTATTGCAAATGGGTTACTGGGCTCGCCCCTTCTGGTACCTCCCATACAAATACATCATTCCGCCCACTTAAGAAATCGAGTAAGAATATTAATACACCCAACGGGATCGTACCTTCATTCTGTATTTAGTAAAGCTAAAGCAGGAAAAAGTTTTGGGGAAAAAAATGGATGTCTAACCACGCCCCTTCTGGTACCTTCCATACCTATCTGGTACCGGCCACTTTAGAAATCGATTAATATTAGTAATACACCCAACGCGATCGTGCCCAAATTCTGTATTTAGTAAAGCTAAAGCAGAATAAAGTTTTGGAGAAAAAAATTGGAAGTCTAGCCACGCCCCTTCTGGTGCCTTTCCGCCCACTTCTTTCTGATTTTGATTCCGGTTTATCGGAGATGCAAGTAAATATCAGCAACTTGGTTAACTCGGGTTCTTCGGCATCTCAGCTTCGTTTCTGCAGCTCAGGATTGTATTGATTCGAATTTCGCGACCGAATTATTAATCGTAATCGAAATTTGGTTCAATAAACCGATGTTGCATTCAACAGACCGAAGTCCGATTAAAACGGCCGACGCACAGAAGGGTAAATTCACGATCTGGGCGGCCAAAATGCGATTTCTTAAAAACCAATGTTTTTAATAATTAACGATTGTAGGGTAAAGAGAACAGAATGATTAACTAGATTCCGTTATTTTTTTCATTCCATCTTCCTTACATTCGTTGTCTACACGCTGTCAAAGTTGCTTGTTTCTAATTGTGCATTTTGTATTTTGTTTCGCAACAATTATTAAACATTTAAGTAAAATGGAAAATTATAAAGCTGGTTAATATTATTTAATCCACTTAGCTAAATAAAATTATAATTCAAATTCTAGATAGTAAAGCAGCATTGAAAAATCTGGTATTTTTTTGTAAATTTCAATGGGTACCAAACTCGAACTATGGACAAAAAGTTATGCATCACCACTTTTCACCCCTTCAATCTGTGATTAAATATAGTCTTTAAGATCGTATTGTTCAGATGGAAAAAAAAATTTGCGGGTTTTAGTGGTTTAGTGTTTTATAGCCATTTACCTACTGCGGAAGAATAGACCATAAATTCTGCGGTTTTACAGAACCACAGGATGTCCTATATCTTTATGCATTTATAGTTAGAGGGTATCCAGACGAATAAAAAGTTATAGGGAGGTAGGTCTCTAAAATGCAACCTTGTGGAGATATTTGGGAAATACTTGGAATCTTAAATTGTTTATAAAAACCATTTTTTGTATAAAAACGGTCGTAACCTCTACCCCCCGTATGTTAACATATTATTATTTTTTACACCTCATCGAGTAATTTTTTAACATTCTGCTTCATAAATTTGCTTCAAATAATTTTAGTCGTCCAGATCGTGAATTTACCCCTCAGTGCGACATTAAGTTAAACCAAAAAAAATAGTGCACAACCACCAACAAACCTATCGAAATCGGCTAGAACAAATCAAATTTTGTTAAACCAACAAAGTTGGATAATTTGCTATTAGTAGGCCAAGTGGGAACGGGTACCACGCAACTTGGCAATAATCTTTGTTGCGGTAGCAACCGGCAATCTACCAAGCAAAATGCTCAACTATCTAAGTATCTATAGCTACGTGTCGAGTCACAATTCTCCATGTGGTTGCTGATTTCCAAATGCGATCGGAATGCAACACAGCTTCGCTGTTCGTGGTGATTGTCGTATGTGTGGTTCGTGATGGTTGTGTGACACGATAGGACTATGGAAGCTATTGTTGTTTTCCCTAATAATGAGCTTTGAGTATATGAACAATAATTGCCGGTCGCATTGCCGGTATGCTTCATATAGGCGTTCTAACTCCTTCCAATTTTCCAAATATTGTTTTCTCACAGGCCGCGTTACTAATGGTAGCAATGATTCCTTGCATTCAGCATCCTTTTCCTCAGACAATATTCAAATTTCTTTTTCGTACACATACTTACTTGAACTTAGTGCAGTCAAAGCGAAAGTGGTCTTCGAATGGAGTATAAGCTGCCTTTGTATGTAAAGAATTCGTTTGAATAGGCATTGGCTAGCACGGTGGTTGCAGCTTTTCCTTATTTGTCGTTCATAGATTTTTTCGCATTCGTGTCCATCTTGACTAAAACTTGGTGGTAAACTGGGTTCTTTACGCATTATACGCAAATCCATGGCGCTGCAACCCAGAGAACCGGTCCTATAACTGGTTCATTTCCCCGAAGTGTAGTTATAACAGATGTACCATAGTATATACTTCGATATATGTAGAAGAGTAGAGTAAAATATATAGAATAGTTTCTCAGAATAATCCGAATCAGCTTTGTGATCAATATCATAACCATATTTGCAATAGACACATGTTCGAATACTTTGCTTTCACGATTTTACAATAAATTAACGCAAAAAGTGCAATTTCCATAAATTTATGCCAATATTAAATAATTTCATTTGCAAACACAACCCAATGGGGGCCACTCCATTGTTTAGATTATAGAAATTCACCACCCAACGAAGGAAACGCTAAACAATCAAGCATAAAGCAATTTTGAACACTATGATCCACACATACACAATCGACCGTCGGCAAATGGTCGATGAAGAAGTGGAACCGCACCAAAAATATGGGGGAAGACGCAAAGGAGGAGAAAAACTAAATAAATAACACTAATGTAGTAGACGGAACGCACGTTCTAAACAGAATTACGAAGAGTTAGAAGAAAATAAATGGGAGGAGAAGGAAAAAACGAAAAATCTATTTCGGGATACGGCCAAAACGAAAATGGCATCAGTCGCCAGTGGCAGCAGCGGAGCGTTTGATTTTGGCAACAGAAGAAAAGTCAACATTTGAAATTAATCTCTCAGTAATCAAAATAATTTGTGTCATGCGAGATTCTCTTCTCTATGCGGCTGATTTTCCACCCAACGAGACAGATGAATAATTTTGCCACATGGATAAACCGGGTGGATTCACACCTTTAGCTGGTGACACCTTTGCCAATCAGCCGGTATAGGCCGCATAGAAGGTGCAATGCCATCAGAAGCGTCATCACTCGTTAGCGTTTAGAGAGCTAGAGCGGTTGGGTGGTCTACGCCCGCTCTTTCTAAACAAATACATAAAAGTATGGGGAAGATCGAAAATGGTCGATTGTTGCTCATACAATCTCCCAAATGGTTGAAAATGAATTCAGCTAATAAAATTCAAAACAAAAAACATTTTCGCAAACAAATTTTGTACTTTTGATCAGTCTTATTTCGATAATCGCTCTGGCCCGGCGGCAGCGACAATTCATACGCGTTAGATCAAACACGGGTGCGCGAACGAAACGAAAAGTTTTTAAAATTCAATTAAAACGAGAAAATATTGAATTTTGAATTAAAAACTTAAAAAAGGCGAAAACAACATAGAATTTTAGAAAAATTTAAAAGGCCTACAAATTCTACAAATTCGTTGTAAAGCATTCGGTGCTTTAGTGATTTGATACCAATACATATATACGAACGAAAATTGTCGCTGCGAATAGCTGATGCCTGACATTTGTGGACGAACTGGGCCCATTTATACAAATACTCTAAATCGATATTTTAAAATTAGAGTGAAATTCGAATTTTGTTTTTCTACAAAATCAAAACGGTTTAGTCCATCAGTGAACTATTCCACTGATGGTGTAAGCAAAACAACCAAAAACAAAAACTACAGTGACGAAAATAAATCAACAATATAAATTTTGTTTATGAATGAATATTTAAAAAATTTAAGTGTTACATACACATAAGAGATATACATAAAAAAAAAATTTTGATATCCAAAAAATAAAATATAGATTGTGAAAATTTTGCAATATTTCGACTTGCTTTTACACTATATTGAGCGTTTTCATCACATCCGCTATTTATTGGATTCTGAACATTCCAATTTGGGAATTTGGTGAAGAGTTTTGTAGCTTTTAAATCATTTAAGGTAGGTTTTGTTTTTTGCATTTTATTGAGTGTCAATATTTCAAAGTTTATATACGTTAATTAGTTTTTAATATTTTACCGACTGTTGTTATCGTTCAACACCATATTTGTACGTTTATTTAAATAATTTCATTGTGAGTGATTGATTTTTGCTGTATGGATTTTTATTTCCTTCAACATGCGGTGGATCAAAGTAATTCGCCTGTTCATCTTTCGTGCGTTGCTTTATTTTGTTATGATAAGATATGAATAATGTTTTTAATTGAGACTGGTTTGTAAAATAATTGTTCGTGTACTGTAAGAGCCCCAAGACGCCATCAGTGGTGTATGGCCCTATAGTGATTTGAACGCTGGTATATAACTGTTTTTCCTTGAGTGGCGGTTACCTCGATAAACCATCAAAGTCATCATCATACGGAAACGTTATAAAACAGTAGGTACCTATAAGTTTGGTGGTGCTCTTGACCATGTTGCACCTTCAATTTGGGGATTTTTTTTCTTAAGGAATATTTCACGATAAAATTTGCAAGTAAATTTTTCCTTTCGCAAAAAAAAAATAATAAAAAATTCACAAAATAACAAAAAAAAAACAAATGGTGATAATTGCAATATTTTTGGTACTATGGCCATTTGGCCAACAACAGCTTTAAGTTAAAAAGTAGAAAATAATTTTTTTTTTCGCCGATCAATACTTTAAAATAGTACCACTAGTAACTTGACATTGGGCTGGTAGTGGCTGGGCCCTGTCACACTTTAAATTTTGTGAATTTTTGCTTTAGGAATTCTTTGTATAAGAAATGCATATGACTGTGACAGGATTCTTAGCAGAGAAAATATCTGCGTATCGCTGCAAAGGCAATTATTTTCAATTATTATTTTTTTCTTTGAAATTTTCCAAAAAAGAATATAATTGTTTAGCAAAAAAATATTTTATATTTTTCAAACACACTCAGTTTATTGTACAGTAAATTTTTATGTGCTGCATCAAAATCAATACACTTAATTTGTAAGTTCGTTTCGGATTTATGAAACACTAGCTTTACCGGCTCGCGTTGCTTACAATGTACCTTCTTAAGAATTTACATCAATAAAATACAAACGCTTCATAGGATCAACGGACACCACATTTATATGATTGTAGCTTTCTCTTATTAGTCTGGGTGATTACACCCTTTTATCCATAAGAGTTCGAATTTTAAAAGATACATTCATATCGCACAACTTTAATCGACTGGTACCCCTCTAATTCTATAGGTGATGGTACAGGTTTTATCCCTTTTCGGGCTTATTAACCCTAAAAACTACGAATTTCGAAAACCCCCTTGCTTTAGCCGATTGGTCTGGGTGATGGTACAAGTTTTATCTCTTAGTAATAATTTTAACACCTAATAGTATAAATATTCAAAAATTCATTCTTAGCTTAAATATCATCATCCTGCGTATAGCAATTTCACCCAATCAGTTAGTCGAGCAATTTTAAATATATAGTTTATGAAAATGTTGTAATAAAGTTCTATTAATATGACCAACATAACAATTTTTTAAAAAAAATTTACAATTTACATATATTTAAAATTTCATCTTCATACCTTTACCTTTCAGTTATCGGAATAGGAATCTAAACATTAAGTTCGGGTACTAGAGACTAAAAACTCTAAACTTTCAACCTTGAGTTATTTTGAAATAAGTTCTGAAGCAGGTATAATTACTGAAGTTATATCATTTCGAAAAAAAATATTGATGATATATAAAGTGATTAGAGTGGTACATTTGTATGGGAGGTACCAGAATGGGTGTGGATAGATTACCAGTTTTTTTTCCAAACTTTATTCCTGATTTAGCTTTACTAAATACACAATTTGGGTGTATTGATATTATTACTCTATCTCTTAAGTGGGCGCAATTTCAAATTTATATGGGAGGTATCAGAAGTGGCGTGGCTAGACTTAAAAATTTTTTCCCCAAAACTTTATTCTGTTATAGCTTCACAAAATAAAAAAAAGTTGGACACGATCGCGTTGGGTGTATTGATATTCTAACTCGATTTCTAAAGTGGGTGGAGTGGTATATTTGTATGGGATGTATGTACCAGAAGCGATGCGTCGCTTTTGGACACAATCGCGTTGGTATTATTAATAATAATTATCGATTTCTGAAGTGGGCGGTAACAGATGGATAAAGGAGGTACCAAAAGGGGCGTGGCTAGACTTACAGTTTATTCCCCAAAACTTTATCTTGTTAAAACTTAACAAAATACAGAATTTAAGTACGATCGCGTTGGGTGTATTGCTATACCAGAAGGGCCGTAACCATGTTACCCATTGCAATACCGTAAGAAGTTTTGAGAAAATATTAAACTATGCTAAGTATAAAAACAATTAGTTGCGTCTTTTGAAAGTTATCGTGCTTACCAGCCGGACAGACAGACAGACGGGCATGGCTCAAACGACTTAAAAAGTCATGTATCGAATTTGATTCAAATAAACCTAGGGTCTAAAGAGATTCCTTCTATGTGTTACACTTTTGGGTCGTAACAATTGATATTTAACCTCCTAACCGTAAGGTTAGGGTATAAATATGTCTTGTGTCGTTCGTGTCTATAGTGCAGTACTCGGCGTAATAGATACAAATTTCAATAACTCGATATTTAATCAATAATAGGGTGAATATTATCCTGACTGTAATAGGGATTAACTTTTTTAAATATTACATATTCCCTATGTTATCATTGATTTTATTGACAATGCTGTGTTTTGTGAAAGGTTTGCATTTATCTGCGAATACTTTAATCTAATTCCTCAAGATATTCTAGGTTGTTGTTTACTTTACTTTTAAGGTATTCCTAAAGAAACAAGTCCGGATGAATCTAGGCTACAAGGTGCTCAGTTAATGTTGCAGGTGTGACATGTTTCTTTGCTTTTTAACTTTTTTTACTGGATGGTATCCCTTGAAATTCTAGGTAACATAGGTCGCATCGTGGTTGACTCGTTTTTTAACGCGCCTCCTCGAAATTCTACAACCATATTCTAATTAATTGAATTGCCACAGCTTCATTTGTATACCGCAAAACTTTCTGCGCGATATAGTCGAAGCATCTATGTTTCGATAGTACCAGCATACGCAGAATGCATATAAAATCAGCTGTTCCAGCATGTCGAGAGGGCCGTCGAAGAAATAAATAGAGATGATACATAAACTGAACCCTACTCTCTTGCATGATAGCCAACTATCATGTCACGTTCAATCCCGAGTGTCATGGTCTTAATATAAATATATTCGAATTTATGCTTATACATAAATATAAGTAAATAGTTTAGTTATTCAATTAATTCAATAGTTTACTTTGGTCATAGAACAAACTTAATTTTTACAAAAATATAAACTATCTTGAAATTGAACCAAAATTGGTCCACTTTTAAAAATCCTAACTTTTGTAGCTCAACCATGAACTTTGCAAGTTAAAACTACTATAACTATAAACCAGCTTGTTGACTATTGTGTCCGCAAGTTACTACTTAACTAACTCAATAATTTGCTATCAAATCGGGGTCTCTTAACAAAAAACTACACATTCGATCATGGTAATTATTCTGTCCGACATGAAGTGCATAAAGGTCTTGCGGTTTTGCATATGTAGCAAGTACTACATAGTTAAATGTCTGATCGTTTGTATGATAATTTGTTAATAATTCTTATTAATTGACACAATTTATAATAATTTAATCAAACACAGTCGCCAGAAAACATAAAACATTGATTAATTCATTTGTACAACGAAACATTCAAAATTCTGACATTCAAATCAATATGGACGGACGGACGGACTCTCAACTACCGGCCAAACCACCGAGGTCTGTTGCAACACAAAACGGCGGCAATCACGAACACTAGTGGTCATTAAACTTTAAGGAAGAAATATGAACAATCACCCAACAATTATCGCAATAAAACAAAAAAAAAATATATATACAATAATTTGTTTCGTTTCCATTTCGCTGGCAATTAAATAATGATTGGGAATATGTTAAAAACCGTTGACTATTGTTTAACTTTGCCACCACTTTAGATTAATCACTACTGGTATTTGTTTGTGATTTTGCATTTGTTTAAAAGCAGTAAATTTATTTTGTTGTTTTTTTGCTTTGGTGTTGTCTACAACCGCCATTTGTTGAATTTGGAACCATTTGTTCAGAACTGCAACTTTTAAATTGAATTCGTCTAGTGTTGTTTGTGATACGACGAGGGCGCCTGTTTTGTGTGAGCGACACACCCATTGCCGCCAGATCAGAACCCAGACAACGGTTGCCAAAGACCAAAATGCTTCGTAGGGTTTCTGCCAAATTGGCCATTGACTTTATTTGCTGCAAATAGATTTGCATACAGTTTTGTGTGTATGTGAGTTTGTACCTGTGTTTTTTGTCAAATTTTCTAGCGATTTTTTTCTACATTCTGCTTAATTGTACTTAAATTTCTTGATAATATGCAACTACTAAGAATGTTTGATATTTGTTTAGCAGTTCATGTCGAGAATACTAAGTACTTGAACATTTTTTGTTAACAATTCGATTAATGGCCAAATGAAAGTGCTGACATTTTTCTATAATTCGTAATTGAACGAATATGACTAATGTATGTGCGATGAAATGAATACTTAGTAAAAATAAGCTAGTTGGAATGGTTTTCAATAACTTTCTTATATAGTGAACAGAAGAGAATTAAATTTATTATAATTTACTAATAAAATTGTATTTTGATTACACTATAAACTTTGTATAAGAAGAGTCGAAACATCTACATATGAACAGAACATTATCATTGTGGCAAGCAGACATAAAATTCATGGGTTCCGATCCAAATATGGGAGGTACCAGAAGGCGTGAACCGATATAGTTCATATTCATTCCTGAATCTTATTTTTATAAGCGAACATCATAGGCAAAATTTGAGTGAATTCAGTTTAATTACAAAAAAGATATTTATGTAAAATTATTAGGGCCAATTCGGACATTTGTATGGGAGGTACCAGAAAGGGTGTGGCAATGGTTACGGAATTATCCACAAATATATAATTTTGTATGGGAGGTACCAGATGGGGTGGAGCTATTCTGTCCATTTACAATCCCATTAGTTCGTTTTGAAAAATATTCATACCGACCCCTTAAGGTTTACTTGAGTTATCCTGCTCACCAGCCATCCATCCAGCCAGCCAGACAGACGGACATAGCTCAATCTTTTTAAAAAGTCCTGAAACGAATTTGGTCTAGCCACGCCTCTTCTGGAACCTCCCATACCCATCTGGTACCGCCCACTTTAGAAATCGATTAATATTAGTAATATCCCCAACGCGATCATGCCCAAATTCTGTATTAAGTAAAGCTAAAGAAGGATAAAGTTTTGGAAAAACAATTTGACGCCCCTTCTGGTACCTCCCATACAAATGTACCTTTCCGCCCACTTCACAGATGAAGTAATAATATCAATACATCCAACGCCTTCGTACCCAAATTCTGTATTTAGTAAAGCTATAACAGGATAAAGTTTTTTAGAAAAAATTGGAAGGCTAGCCACGCCTTTCTGGTTCCTCCCATACAAATGCACCACTCCGCCCATTTTAGAAATCGAGTAATAATATCAATATACTAGAAAATTTTATGTTTTATTGAGGGTGAGGGTATATGTAACTCGGGTTTTCTGACTGAAACTTTCTTACTGTTTTTCGTGTCATATGATATATACCCTCATCCCTAAGGGTGATGGTATACAAATAAAGTTGAAATAAAGGCAATGGAATGTCATAAGGAAGGGGAACAGCATTCGACCTTCCTCATGCGACTCCGAAGGATGAATAAAAGTCTAGACTTACATGAATACAAATGATTCATCTACACACAGTACTTATTGTAGGTTGGCCAAGCCACATATTGGAATCATTTCCAGATCCGTTTTAGTAACCTTCAGCAAGGATTCGCATAGCTGCTACAAGTTGTGATGCATTGGTAACTCGCGTTGATCGACATTCATCCTGAAGCTTATGTCACATCTCTAAAAGCATTCTTGGTCAATCTAAAGTTGCTTTTAAATTTGTGGAAGAACTATTTAAATGCAAATTCTAGATGATTCAAAGAAATCTTACATGAAACTTTGAATAGCGAATATTTTAGACCGGTGTCGTAATTGTCGAGGTACAGTGCAAGGATCTTATAAGTGTACAATGTACACTTGTAAACTTATAAGTTCCTTGCATCTAACATGTTTTTTTCATCGGAAGATTAACAATTCTCAACGCTAAACATTTCTGTTTATTAATACTTATTTTATTTAAATATAAAACCAAACAACCGAATGACCAAACAAGGCGTTGATATACCAATCAGCTGTTTTGTGCGACAAGGTGACCAAAAAAACATTAAAATTCCCAAGTACAATCAATTACAATAACACTCATGTCGAATGTTTTACATGACACCAATAAAAAGTAATTTCGACCACGACTACGACAGTTGCCGAAAGTCGACTACAACATACGTTATGAGAGGGATAATATCGAAAAATTTCCAAGTATTTTTGTAATTATATAAATGTTTTAAAGTTAAATCATATTGATATTGAAAATGTAAGCCTTTTGTTTTGGAATTAAAAAAATTATCGAAATTTCTTAACATATAATCGAGACGCTTATTTGAAAAATGCTTATCAATTTAATAACTTACATAATAAATAATGAGGTTCCTTTGATCAGTTCAAAATCTATTCTATTATATCTAATACAAGAGTTGTGTGAAATGGATTATGTAAACAGCTGGCAGGGCGGATAGCTATTTCGATAGTTGCTAAACAATCTCATCAGCACCCTTTGCTGTGCCTTCTCCACACATTATCACAACCTTAAGTGTTAAAAGCTTCACGAAACTATCGAGAAGCCCGAACACACCGGTGCGATAATGGTATCAACGAAGACCTCACGTCAACATAATCCACACAAGCTTTTGTCTCTGCTTTGTCAATGGGACAAAATTGCATAGAATTGTTTTTGACAACAAATGCCTACCCAGTGAACCTTCCGTGTATGATTTGATCTTGTTTTGTATTGTTGATTTATGTATGTAAATAGTGAGTTTGGTTCCATTGTTCGCTTCAAGATCTATTCTATTATTTCTAATAGAATCTCTTTTACAGTGCATTCACGTATAGAGTTATGTGAGTCTACTAAAAATTTAAGTTGAACCCTTCTACCTCCTTTAATTGCGAGATTATATTTCATGATATACTTCATTCCTATTATTTAGCTCATGCGACTATTTCTTACGTCTTTAAAAGTTCGGGTTCATTTCGGCAAAAACCAGGTTATGTCAACGTATCTCCTCCGCCTTTTTATGTTTACGTATTTTTGTGTATTTAATAAATCCCAACATATGTCCGCATGTTGCAGCAATAATCATTAGATTAATGAAATACAGTTCAAATAAATTTCAAACGTCCACCTTAGTTCCCACGACTTTATCCACAGAGTGTGTTCGTACGATGTTCAACTGTCGCTGTGGCATCTCGACGCGCGTTTGCTACCCACTGTCCGCCCTAAGTCTGAGCATTAATCGTTCGCTTGAACATATTCATGTTTTGCAACATATGTATGTTATATCTACATAACTTGTACCCCCCATGGGTTGAACATATGCAAAAATTGTGTGCGATTTTTTTTTTTTGCTTTTCTACATTTATCAATGTTGTCTTGTCTGTGCAATCGTTTTGATTATTAATTAATAATAATAAAATGGTCATTGTTTATTTTCTCGCCCAGTGTGAGATTGGTGTGGACTGCGACTTTTGCAGAAATATCTCGTATGCTAGAAAATGACAATGATAACACAACAATATCTCACAATATCCGATAGCGGGTACAACAACAACACTTCCGTCATAATTAAAATGCGACGACTCATAATGAAAAATTATTACATTTCCCAGACCAGACCAGACCGACCAGTCGTTTCTTGCAGTGTATACGCTATGCTTTTTAATTTCTGTCACTTTTTTGTTTGTTTGCAGGTTTGCTGTTTTATTATTTGCAATAATTTTAAGTCAAATTAATGATTTAACACCAAATAATACGAACACAGTTTGCTGGGAGGCAAATGCACCAACTGTTTAGTTGGTTCAACCATTCATAAAATTATTTTAATTCGGTGATTTTGCGATTTATGCCGGATATTAACATTTTGATTTGGCCGTAACCGCTGTTAGTGGACGACTGTTCTCTCTTTGGCTCCACTGAAATTAATTCAGTTGGAAAAAAACGTGCTTTTTACCAAAAACATCTTTTAATATTTCGTGTTCATTCTGACATAAGAAATTCCATTTGTTGAAAATATTTATAATTTATAACATTTTAAATAACATCCACAAGAAGCGACGAGTCGAAAGTAAACACCCCCATCCTCATGACCGCGATATATCTATATTTGTCTTTGCCACATTTTATATTTAAATCGCCAGGAATGTTATGATATTGGTGGGGAATGAAGTGGATGACATAAGTCAAGAGCTTAAGAGTTCAAAAATTCGAAAAATGGTAAATATTTTTTTTATATATGTATATTTAATACTGCTGTTGAGCGATTATGTAATGTTTCTGTGCCTCGTATAGTAGGCATATTGTAGACATTTCAGGTCGTCATTCTTTTTGCTACAACTGGTCTTGATGAGTGCATTTTTAATATATAATAATATATATATAATATATATGTTATTATTTTCAATTTATTTAAATGATTTGGGAAATTTAGGGTTAAAAGGGCAATTATATATGTTCGCGGACGATATTTGTCTTTTTTATCCGTATAAGTATGACATAGTGTTAAAACCCCAAATCGAGAGGGATGTTTCGCTCCTATTTGAATTCGCAAGAATAAATGGCCTATTACTTAATCCGGATAAAACCAAAATGATTCGTTTTCGACCGCAGTCTGTGAATGTTAATCAGGACTTTTCTGTATTTGTTGAGGGAATACCAATAACTGAAGTAAGTTCTGTAAAATATTTAGGAATAACGTTGCAATGTAACTTGTCATGGGATTTGCACATTGCTGAAGTGAAAAGGAAAATAGCTCCAGCTATTGGTATATTGTATAAAATGAAAAGAAAACTTAATGCAAAGCTTATGATATTTCAATCATTAGTACAATCACATTTAAACTACCTGGCTATAATATACGCATATAAAAAAAATAGTACTTCACTTAAATCTCTTCAATGCTCTCAAAATAGGGCATTGAAAATTGTGTACAATTTACCCATAACTTATCCGACAGTATTGCTGTATAAGAATAAAGCTAAAACAATATTGCCAGTATACAGCCTACGAGTATCAAATTCTTTTGTTTGTTTTTAAATGTTTGCATAAAATTGGCCATCATACCATATTGTTTTGCCAGAATCAATCAAACTTTAACACAAGAAACCAATCTGATCTAAGGATTCCAAGATGTAGACTAGAAAGAACAAAACAACGTATTGATTATATTGGTGGTGTTAAATACAACGATCTACCATCACATCTTAAAGTCAGTCATACAATTTCAAGATTTAAAATTATATGTAAAGAATACTTACTTAATAAAATGTAACCTCTGATATTATTAAATCATATGTGATTCATATTTAAATTCTCAGAGTTTATAGAAGTCGTTTTTCAATTTAATTTGTAATTATTATTATTATTATATTTTTATTATTACAATATAAATATTATTATTATTATTATACTGTTACTATATTATTGTTTATTTGTAACAAAATGAATTAATTAATGTTGCCACTTGCCTCTAAAATGCCGTAAAGGCGCTGAGGCAGTCAGTAGATATGAATATAAGAAGAAATGTACAAATAAACATAACAATAAAAAAAAAAAAAAAAAAAAAAGTTTTTGTTGTAAATATAAAATTATCTTGAAACTTAAAGCATTTCCAAAAAGTTTATTTTTTTGTTTTGCAAAAATTTTTGTGGTTAAAAATTATTTTAAGAAATGCACGGTTTTTATACCCCAAGGTGGAGCAGGTTTGGATTATATCAAAAATTTGAATGGATTGACCAATTTATCTGAAATTTAGAATGTATATTTCTTTGATCATGAGTAAAAAGTTATTTGTAGGTGGCGCTGAAGTGGACTTGTATTGAAAATTTATATTGATGGTACGATTTTACTCAAACACAAAATGTACATATGTATTTTTGGATATGAGGCAATTTTGTATGTAACTTTTGACCAAGTAGGTTTTTATAAACCCTCCGATAAGTGAGAAGGTCCCTGGAGACCATTTTTAGTACCGTATAAGCTCGAAACGGCTTGACAGATCTTTTTGAAATGTTCACAGAATGTAGCTCCGCCCACGTACTAAATCATATGTGATATATTAAGTGGGCGTGGCTACGCCCGGCAATATCTGGAGACTCTTTCAATTTATCTTTAAACCGCTGTATCTCATGAACTATAAGATGTATAAAGATGTAATAGCCTGGTTAGTGTGCCAATTATTATTATTGTTTTCAGGTAGTAGATAAGTTTAAAAAGGTGTTTCAAGGCGAACCTGAAGAACGGCGCAGAGCAGGGAGACGCAAACTTCGTTGGAAGGACCAAGTGGTTGGCGACGTGCTATCATCTGATAGGCTAACTGGAGAACGCACGCAGAAGACCGAAGCGTGTGGAATTCTTAATTACTTCAGGCCTCATATTTATGAACCACGTTCGTAAGTTGTAATGGGCCACTTAAGTAAGTAAGTAAGTAATAGTTGGCAAAAGGTGTCGTGGCGCCACTCACAAACGTTTATATTTAAAAAAATACAATTGTGATATTGTCATAGTTCGGTTTAAGATCAGTTCTATTGGCAAAATCAAGAACAACAAAACACTGACGGTACGCAGAACGGGGTTGGCACTTTGTCAACAACAAAACTCCTGTGCAATTGTGTCCGATGGACATATGCATAGGCAAGTGCTTGTGTGTGTATTATGTTGGCATGTTGTGCGCTTCGAGGATGCTTTCTTCGCACCGTTGGGAAAAGTTCTCATTAGCTTTGAGATTCTTTCTTCCCTTAAGGTTTGTGATGATAGAGGAGAAGGCACAGCAAAGGGCGCTGACGAGACATTGTGGTTAATGTCGAAATGACGTCATACGCCTAACCTGCTGTCAACATAATACATTTCACGCTCTTGAATAAAAAACTATTGGCAATAATAAATAATTGCCAATAGAACTGATCTTAAACCGAACTATGACAATATCATAATTCATTGCAGATCAACAAAAAACAAAATCAAGAACAAAAATACAATTCCTTAATCGACCATTGGTGAAAAATATAGAATTTACTAATACCCCACAGGAAATTGTTGTCCGATCTTACTCAAATTTCCGTCATGTATTTTTACATCATGTGGCACAAAAAAGTAATTGGCACTACAGATATAAAGACCAAACTTTTATATTCGATAAGTGAGCGGAATGGCGTGGTAAACCTAAAGCCCCAGTACTAGGTACTAGGCAAGGTGTACTTAATAAGGTTGATCGCACAAAAACAACAACTAAAGACTTTGCAACAAAAACATGTACATTGTTTTTGCAAAGAGTCCCGATCTGTCAAATTGAGTTAACAGAAGTCGAACAAAAAGTAAACAACCCGAACTAAGCGCAAGAAAATTTGACAATCTAGGTCCAATTCGAATGAAAAAAGTTCAAATCAGCTGAGTAGTGCGGCCACTTTATTAAATACACCTTGGTATTTAACAGATGTGAATTTTTATTTTTGACCAGTTCAGTTCTGTGTGGATGTGTTCATATGACATATTTCATTTGTGTCGATAGATATTGGTACATCTCATACTTATGTCTTTCAAAATATCTTAACTTATGGTACATAAGCAACTTTTCCTTAGCTTTATGCTCCGACACATTCAGAGATCGAAAATATGAAAATTTTTTATTCTAAACAATAGAACGAGTACAAAAATATGTTTTTTTTTTGTGGTAACTGTATAGTCAATAACTTTGGGGGCAGAATGAAGTTTGCCAGGACAACTAGTAGTTTCATAAAATTCTAATATGCTTTTGTAAGCAATCATAGCTAAAGGTATGAAATAGTTGAGATAAGTTTTTCCTTTATATGCTGAGAGTAAAAAAAATTACAAATTTTTACTATAAGGTAGGCTTGCTAAATTTTGCAAACATAGTTTTGGTCAGGTTTTCGGCCTAAGCATCGAAACAATGTGAAACTATGTAGTTAAATATTTGCATTGAACGCGAACACCGCTTAAATTATGTAAATTTACTAATGTATAGACATTATCTCCGTCATGAACTGATCATGTTTCAACAAATTTCTAACATTTCTACAATGATTTTTTTTTTAATTTTATTTTAATTATGTTATCTGATTTAGTATATATATAAACAATTTTTTATTATGTTCAACTTAAAGCAAAAAAACGAAATAAATTCAAATTTATTTCAAAGATATTCTATTACTCATCATAAGTTCAATGTTCTTGGGGAATATCTTGGAAGACTATGCCTATACCTTCATAATATTTCAACCCCTTATTCTTTAAACACAATTTTGTATTTAATTTTTTAATTACCGTGGGTTATTTCTGGTGCAGAAAATTTTGTTATTTATGGGCTAATTAAAATAGAACAGTACTTCAAATATTCACCCAAGTGCGAAGGTATTGCTTAGGATAAAATAAAATTTCCAACCAATTGCTATAAATATCGTACCACAAAATTATGAACAAGATTGTTATGGCAAACTAAAATTATAAACTAAACACACTTGCTAACATATAAAGATTTCGCAACCGCTCTCCCCTACATTTCAATTTCGAATAAGATAAATAAACATATTTCAACAGTGATTAGATACAAAAAAGAAAAATTAAATAATTTCACCAAAAGAATAGTGCAAATAAATAGAACAATGGCTATATGGAACAGTGTTGCAAAAACAAATAGTAAACAAAGAATAGAAAGAGATTGAAAGCTATATGAAAATTTATGATATAAGCTAAACAAATGATAAAGCACACACACCCTTTTTTCTAACACACTAGAGAGCAGAATATTAAAATCTTAAAATAATTCCCGCAAAGAAAACGCCAGAAAAAACAACTATAGGCCGATATTGGGCAGCTGTTGTCATCATACGTATTTTAGAAAATTAATGTGTAACGCATTGACTTGCATCTGAAATTAAAAATAAATTACAATGATTGAATTAAAGCAAAATTTCGATTTTCAGAATGTCAAATATCAATTAAATGCCACCAAATATCTGCTATCAGACGGAAACGAATTTAGACTTTAGACCGAAATTTATATGTATGTACAAAATAAAACTGCCAACAAGTTTGAGCCAGTAACACTAACAATTCTAAATATTTTCCAAAGAAATTCATAGCTGCCAGTGTTTTCGAAAATGTTTGAACAAATTTCCATAATAATTGTCCGTGAGTTAAAATATATCCTCTACAACACTTTTTGGCATGACATTTTTAAGCGAGTACAAATAGCGATTTATTTAATATGTGATCGTTACGATCACACAACTGCTTAACTGATTTATGCGGGCTAAGAGAAATTGTTTAATTTTTTTATTCTATTCTGACTTGTTTTTTTTTTATTTTTTGCTGTAGGAAATGACAAATAAATGACTTTGCTGTTAATAAATATCGCAAGGAATAACTGATACTTTGTCATAAATCATTTCTGTAGATTAGTCTGGGGGAGGTAAAAAGGTGATGACAGTTTATTATCTAAATAATTTCAAATTGTATAATTTCTACTTACTGAGCATAGTGATACTTGCTCCCGGGTGATAAAACTAATGGTTAGTATGGTGAGCTATAAACTGTAGCAATTAATTTTTTTACTTGAATAAATTCAAAGTAGTTCAAAAGGTGGCAATATATTTTGCGTGATTGGTAATAATTTTGCATTTATAGATGCGGAAGTTTTATTTGCGAAAATAAATATATGGAAAATAAACTAATGGCTAGTCAGTCAGACAAATGCACTATGTGTTTTAAATTTGACATATTATGCATTGTTTTATTACTAAGAATGCCAGAACTTATAGAATTATGGGTTTAATTTTATCTTTAATGCCTGCTTTAAATTGAATATTTATATAAAGTAAAATTGTATTAAAACTTTGTTTAGCGGATAGAAAAAAATTCTGTTATTAATAAACGAAATACGTTTACATTACTTTACTCTGATTTGTGTCCACTAAGCTAAATGTTGCCCTTAATTAACCATGAATAACGATATGGACTTTGTTCGAGTCGTTATCAAATGACGATACAACGTAATAAATACTATATCGGGGGTCGTAGTGTGCACAGATTCGTAAAATATGATGTCCTCATATCTGAAAGATTTTAGTGCTTAAAAAGGTAGGAAAGATGTTCTTCGTTCAGCAGTCGGAAAATTCAGTGTACACAACAACACTTCCGATAATGGATTCAGACTAGTTAGCTTCGCGTCAGCAATGTCTAAGAAATGGATGCTGCATACAAAGCCAATGGCAACACTTGCGGTGCATTGCGGCAGAGAAGAGGAGGGAGATGAAACGCCAGTTCAGCGTCTATAGAAGAAAAGAGAAATCTGTGATATCGAAAATAATAGGGTGAAGCCCGAAAGTTCTAAAGAAATAAGAAGAAAGGTAAAAAGCAAAAGTTTTGGAACAGAGACCCCCACCTGTAAGGGCGGTTTTGGAAATTTGGTCACGGACACGTGTGCTGCTATTAATGGAGGAACACTTCCGTATTGTTCCCAATCCTGAAGACATCATAAATCACGAAATCCGAGCCAAAGTGAGATCAGCATGGCAACTGTATGGCCTAATAACAATAAATCCACCGAAGCCGATAGACTGCCGGTAAATATTTTTAAGACCGGCGGCGATGAGCTGACAACGTACATGCACTGCGATCCAAGTGTGTGCACCAACTACTACGGATCAGCCTTTTACCCATTGCATACAAGGTCCAGTCTAATGTGTTAGGTAAAAGACTAAGGCCATCCCAGCTAACCTCTTTGGACAATATCAATGTGGCTTTAGATCTGTTTAATTCTAAATCCTCCTAAACTAAGCACTCAATCGAGAAACGGGCTTAACTTGTGATCGCTATTGGTTTAAAAAAAAACTTTTAGTGCAGTTATCTCCTAAATTAAGTATCCGATCGCAAAAAGAAGGTGGGAAAATTTCCTATATACAGTCGGGATCGCATCTTGAAATAGATTGAGATCTCACATTGAAATGGGAGGGATGCCGTCTTTATGCATATGAAAACTTTAAACGCCTTTATCTTCTATAATAAGGTCCAATTGTCGAAAGGAGATTAATTTGTGATCACACCGATACCTTAATTCTAAACCAGCTAAGTTTAAAATGTAAGTTTCTCATGAAACGCGTTCAAAGCTTTTGAGTAATATATATTCCATGTATATGATATATTATAATTTCCTACTCAGCATTCTTTACAATTATGGTATCGATATTCATATGTTTTCATATTTAACGTATATCTAATTTCATATTTTTTTTACAAATCATGTACGACATGTGTATAGGAACCGGCCGTGGCATAATTATTAGAACACGCGACTACCATGCGGAAGATCCTTGGTTCGATTCCATGCTCCAGTCATCTACATTTTTCTTTCATTGTCGGACCCCTCGATGTTGTCGACAGAAACTTCGCAGTATAAGTGTCCAGATAATCGGCATGTCTAGTAAAAGCTTCTCAAACTGTGACGTTCGAAACGTCAATAAACAAGTCGGTGCCGTTTGTTGTGAATCTAAAATAGAAAGCGTGTTAATTCACAACAACGAGAAGCTATCTCATACTTCATTCATGGGGTGTAAAGGAAAATAAAGTTTTTTTTGCATGTATTCGAAAACCGTCCCAGTAGGAAATATCGTCATACACGACTTTGCCGTCAACGCTGTCCTCAAGACAAAATGTGAAAAATTGAACTAGTCGCCAAAACAGTTTGTTGACGACAAGCTAACCGACAAAATACTAATGTTGTCGTGCATCAAACAAGAAAATTCAATGTAGAAGTAAGAAATCTTCAGCAGTGCGTGACGGTTCATGTATCGCAAGTTTTCAATAAACTACTACAATTTGATATTTTTAATTATTAAGCACTGGTAAGGACAATTTGACCGACATTGTCGGTCAATAGGTCGTGCATGATTGTGTGGGGGACATGCCGCTTATTTAGACATCAAAGAAAATTGGACCGACATTGTCGCTCATCAGGTCGTGCATGACAAAGCGTACACTTGTATGAAAGTTTTGTCGACGATTTGTATGGACGGTCCCCTACTGAGGTATTGTTGAAAAAAATTATTTTTCAAAAAAACCGGAAACCGATTTTCTAAAAACTTGAGGTATTTGAACACTATAGTTTTACGCCAAACCCTGGTGATATTCAGATCGACACCTAACATCAGTTCATCGATTAGAAAACAGCATTCGACAGTCCGATACGACAAAAAATAGTAGGTGCTATGGCTGCGTTTGGTATTCGAGCGAAGCAGATACGGCTTTGTGGGATGAAACTGACTGCCACGAAGACGGATTGGAAATAGGCAAAAATCTGTCAGAGCCATTTTCAACTAAATAAGACTTTAGATGATAGTATGTCATGCGATCCCTTTTGACATTATTATGAAGATGATCATGCGGAAGGTTGCAGTAAACACGACTGGTAGTATCTTTATTTAAAATAGACGCAGTTAATAATACGTATTAGTTATTATTTATTTTTGTTCGTTAAAAATGTTTATAAACACCTGAATCGCGACGATTTGGAGTTGCATGCCCATATCTTTGATATTAAAGAAATTACAGCAGTTTAAAGTTTAAAAAGTTACCCGGTTATCCGGTTATTGACCGTAGGGTTAAAAGTCACATAACTGTGGTCTTTTCAACGTTGAGAAGCAGTTGGCAGAAGTGGGAACAAAATTTAGTTGTTAGTTGGAACGCTGCATGAAGAAGATTTAATGATAAAGTCCTCTCCTGGCGAACAAAGATCCAACTCATCCAGATGATAATCCCACATTGCTTGCTTTACAGCGGAGAGTCCTGGGTAGGGACACAAGCTGAACAACTATTGGACTCATCATCATAAACGGCGAATACCGACGTCGAATGAACTTTGAGCTGTATTACGACATCGACGTAGTCAACCGCGATAAAATAGACCGAATGCTTTGGCTTTGACACGTTGTACGAATGGATGAAAATGCTCCAGCTCGAAAAGTTGTTGTCAAAAAACTCGATAGACGGCACAGTTAAACGGACCAGGTAAAACAGCAATTATATAAACTTAGTGTAACTTACTATCTATGGAGCGCAAAAGGCAAATGCGCTTGGAACACTTTTCATGTGCTGCTACTGTTAAAAGAATTTCTGTTGCTACTGTCAAATAAGAAGAAGATGCTTTAGTTGCCTACTTTTGGCATTGGTACTAGTTAAGTCCACTATATCTTTTATACGTACCTCGATTTAGAATTTATTTCAATCTCAAGACCTGTGTTTTTTTTAAGAAGTTCATAACAGAATGATATTCTCATAATGCCCTGGTAGTCTGTACAGCTGTTTCGGATTCAACCATCCTCATCAGCAGACTTTGGTATAATGATTGTAAAATGTTTATCAAGTCTTATGCACCAGAATTAACAACAAAATGAGAATTCTTTCTTGAGTGCATAGAATCGAAAAACTTCACAACCATTCTAAAACAATTTTTATACATATCCATTTTTTTCGCGATGATGGGACGACTTTTGTCCCTTTTTATCCTAAGATGTACGAATTTTGAAAAATCATTATAAACTGATTTTTAACTTCCGGCTTTATGAAGGCCATTCCAAACTGATTTTTAATTATCGGCTTCATAAAAGCTATTAGTAACAAACTGAAAATCGAATGTCGTTAACGCAACCACTTTGAGATGATTATGAAAATAAACGCCATTACTAACGATCATAAGTTTTATGTTGTCACACTTCTTGGTTGCCATAAGTGCAACCACATGAACTTGCCATCCTTTGCATGATTGATGATTTCTTGACATTTTAGGGTGCATTGGCATGTATGGTATTTTAAATTCTGACTCAACTCTCGTAATTCCATGAGTTGAATAAACCATACAACAGCAAAGTAAAAAAAAACTAGTCCAACGTTATTTTTATTTAAAAAAATAAAGACATTTTTCTTAATTTTTTTCTTCTTCATATTTTAGACGTCTTTATTGCGGAGGATGTAAAACAAAGAACTATACGACAGTATAAGTGAATACACAAAAAATTTAATTTAAAAAAAAAAAATATGTCGGGCAATGTTTTGTACGAATGTATTATTACAGCAATGATTGATGTGGCGCCACATGCAAAGCTCCATATATACGTACACATATATGTGTATGACCACTACAACTAAACATTTCAAGAAAACTAAAAAAAAATATCTGATCTTTTGACGACTGATAGGGGGACAGAGATAAATTATGTATATGTAATCTTTTGCAAAGTTGAATACTAAATAAGTTATAAAAAAAGCAATACTCTTCCAAACAATAGGCCTAAAACTGAACAATCCAAAAGTGTCAACTGAGAATGAAAGATGATGGGGTCTTATTGCTGTCAAAGTCATTGTCATCTCATCAACAACAACGACGACGTCATTACATGACTTCAGTATTGAGCAGTAGCAATCGTCGCCATCATCATCATCATGGCCCTTGTAGTGATCGTCAGTATTAACTTATTTCCCAGCTAAGGCTAAATAAATAAAGATTAATTAAATTTTTTAGTTTAACCATGAAAAATTTTTGAATTTCGTTAAAAAAAGTAATTAAACTAAAAGATCATAAAATTGCTATAGGCACCACTTGACTTAATCGTCAGAGGATCATTTTATATGAAGAAAATAATAATTTGAAATTTTTAATAAATTGGCACAAATACAAATGTCGATTAGCATTTTAATTACAATCATAACTATAAAAACGAAATTGTAATAAAAAGTTCATTATCCGTACTTGAACTTGTGAAAATGATATGCAAATGCCAGACAAAGGCAAAATGCAACAAGAAGGCAGACATACAATTCTGCAGTCCGATAAATTGTATATGATGCAAAATTAATGTATGTATATTTATGTATTAGATGGAATGCATTATAATAAAAATATTTAAAAAAGACCAGCAGATTTTTTTAATCAATTCTGAACCAATTTGTAACTTAATGAATTTTTGAGGCGCCACTGCTAACGAACGCGCAATTGTAGAAAACAAACTTGCGAAAGTGAGGAAACAAATAATATAACACACATAGTAATCGACTTTAAAGATATGGTTAAACAGATGGAATATTATCTTCGATCTGTAGGCAAAAGTCGCGTGCCAACAATGTGTGTTAGCCATATAGAGATAATATTTGAAACATTACAGCTAAGCTGGTTCGGTGGTTTACAGAACGCGAAAGCTTAGGAAGCGTTATATGTTTGTATATTGTATTGCCTTTAAAATTTTAGAATAACTTTTATAATTTAAAAGTTTTAAGACAATATAATTTACAATATATGTTTGTATATTGTATTGTCTTAAAAATTTTAGAATAACTTTTATAATTTAAAAGTATTAAGACAATATAATATACAAACATATAACGCTTTCTAAGCTTTCGCGTTCTAGAATAACTTCTATAATTTAAAATTTTTAAGGCAATATAATGTACAAACATATAACGCTTCCTAAGCTTTCGCGTTCTGGAAACCACCGGTCATAACTTTTATAAATGTAACAACTTTTATAACTAAAATTTTCTTTTTATTTCCAGTGTTTAATTAATCGATTAATTAGGTTTGTTAATCTATTAATTGAACACTGGAATTAAAGAAAACAGGTCGAAAAATAACGAAAAAATTCTTTTATTTTTATATTAACATTTATTATAGCTAAATTAATGTTTTTATTGTCTCTAATTCTCTCTTATGTTAAGTTTTTGTTTTTTACAAACTCTTCTACTCTAATTATGAGATTAAATAATATAATGTTGTTATATGAGACCCGGTCTATGAAGGTGGCTTATGACTCAAAAACAAAATTTCGAGAAATCAATAAAATTTTTAATAAAATTCTGTTATTCTTTCATTTGTGCTCTTATTTCTCTACATTTTTAGTACACTTCTAAGCAAGTTAGGATTTTCGGCTATTCACCATGTAAAAGAGCGTCTTAAAAATTATCCGAACCAAAATACCGACTGATAAATACCATCACCCAATATAATGTATTGTTTAAGTCTTGGGAGGTAGCAGAATGGGGGTGAGAAATAGTTAGGTTTTCTGAGGTTTTGCTTTATTACAATATAAATTAACTGACCAAATTTCATTACCCACCAGGGGCCCGCTTGGAAGTTATGGGAGAAATATTAATTTTCCAAAAATAGGTAACTTCGTTTGGGTGGTGCCAGAAGGGGTTAATATAGTCCTTATTTATTTCTGAGTCCAATTTTATAAGTAAAACAGCTTACCCAAAATTGAACTCAATTTAGTGTACTTACAAAAAAGATATGTATATAAAACTATGAGGGTCAATTCGGTCATTTGTATGGGGGGTACCAGAAGAGGCGTGGTAAAGGTTTCGTTTTTCTTAGGGTTTGTCTTCTTTTCCTAGATATATAAATTGACCAAATTCAAATATTCTCTGATCCGCTTGGAAAATATGAAATAAATATTAATTATCCAAAAATAGGTAAATTTGTATGGGAGGTACCAGAAAGTGGTACCATTTACAATCCCATTAGTTCGTTTTGAAAAATATTAATACTGGTAAATTTTTGTACCGATCCGTTAAGGTTTACCCGAGTACCAGCCAGCCAGACAGACGGACATAGCTTAATCATCTTAAAAAGTCCTGAAACTAATTTGGTCTTAAGATACTTGGAGTCTAACTCGTCTCCTTTAATGCGTTACATTTTTTCTCGTATTAAATGATATTTACCCTCAGCCCTAAGGGTGATGGTCTATAAATTACCCATTACCTCAAAAACTATTGTTTTTTAAAACAATTTCAAATTTTATATTTTTGTGGCTAACACATTTATTTTGTCCGAAAACGTTTCCTTTGTTTTGGTACCTCCCATACAAATGACCGAAAAGACCCTCATAGTTTTACATACATATCTTTTTTGTAAGATGTTCGCTTATGAATATTATACTCAGGAGTGAATACAGACTATATCGGTTCACGCCTTCTATTACCTCCCATACAAAATGACCTATTTTTGGAAAATTAAATTTTTTCCAATAACTTCTAAACAGACATTTGGGCGGTAATGGAAATTGGTTCGGTTAATTTCTGTTGTGATAGGAGGCAAAACCTCAGAAAACCTAACTAATTGACACACCCCTTCTGGTACCTCCCATACAAATGACCGAATTCGCCCTCATATCCCTACACTGAAGTACACTGAATTCAATCAAATTTTGCGAAAGTTGTACGGTTATGCAAATTTGAATCAGAGATGAATATTGAATATATAGGTTCACCCTTTCTGGTACCTTCCATGCAAAATTACCTTTTTTGGGAAATTAATATTTCTCCCATAGCTTCCAAACCGGCACCTGGGCGATAACCAAATTTGGTTAGTTAATTTGTCTTGTAATATGAGACAGAGCATCAGAAACCATAACTATTTGACACATTCCTTTAGGTACCTTCCAAAATTTGTCTGAATTCAGAATACATACAAAAATGATATGTACGTCTCATACCGACAAATTTTGCAAATAAAAGAGTTCATTGAACGTTGATTTACGAAAAAAAATCAGACACGTTGTGCTGCCTATAATTGTACCTCCTATACAAATAAGTCAAACTTTTAACGGTTTTGCTCCACACGTAGGCAAAAAATAATAAGTAATTTTATTTTAATTAAAAATCTATTAATTTCAATAACTCAAGACTTAAACAATATCTTATATTAGCTGATGGAACCAGATACAAATCTTTTCGATTTAAGATTAATTTCTAATCTAAGGTTAATCTCTCCAGTAGAGGAATTATTTAAATTGCTAACGACAGTCTTCTGTGACTTTCTTCAAAATGTTCGATATTTATTAATATCACTTACCGAAGTTTGTAATAAAAGTCTAAGATATGTCGGCACAGATTAAGTTTGTTCTGTCCTGTTTTTATGTTACAAGTAAAAGAGCAACATTCCTGTAAATGCTCAAGATTTTTTGTTATAATTTACAAATGTGAGACATTTTTAAAAGCAAGTATATGTCGCATACATAAAATAATCGCATAAAATGTCGCATACAATGTCGCATACATAAAATAATCTGTTGTTTCTGTTATAAACAAGATCATCCTATGAGTATGTTAGACATACGTCATCTACTTTAAAAATAGCATCCACTCTATACATAAAAATACATAGCTTTAATTTTTTTTTTAAACTTCTGCATTTTAATTGCCTTTTTGTTTGTTGATGTAATTTATTGTTTGTTCATTGTTTTTTTAATTGTAACATTAACGAGCGTCTAAACTTTTAATTGTACACCTTTGAAAGATTAAAATCTTTCAAGTCCATAGTATGATTTTCTAGTTTTCTTTCGTAGTGACTGACTGTCAGCTGATGATATCTCGTCCAACTTAGGGCATTCCCATTTTTTCTGTTTTTGCATTAATTGCATCACCTTTATATTGTTTGTAATCTTTCCGAGAAACTAACAGTGAACTGATTATTTGGAATACGTATTAAGAATTATTGAACATCATTGTTTCTAGTGCTAACTATAAATCATTACAGATAAGTTCAGTTTACAAAACTACTGTTTAAGATCAACACTTATATTAGTGAAAAGATTTGATTCATTCATACATACTTTTTTATAAAAAAAATAATTTAAATTTACGAGGTCGATTTGACAAGTAAGTGAATGTTAATAAAAAAAGTAATATAAACGGCACGTAATTGCGCTTATGGTCGGGAAAGAACAATCGCAGCAGCCAACATATAAGTTTTGAGATATTCTACATGCCGGTAATAGCTTCGAAGTTCTCAATAACATTTCGGCGTATAACTCTCGAAGCTAGTTTTATTTTAAAGAACTCACTCTTAGATAGGTTTAATAACATTGCGTTCATCAGGCTGACTTTTATTTTGTCAGAACTACTTTGTAAATATGCATATTCAAGAATGTGAACGCGCTTGGCCGTGGGGTAGCCTCAAATGTTTCCATTACAATAAATAAATTACAATAACAGTAAATAACATAACATGAAAAAGATTTCCTAAAACTCCAAACAGGCGTTTTTTTCCATTCGGTTAGTTTAACAATTACATGTAAATATTACCTAAAGTTCCTTTAGTACCTCTTTGGCTAATTTCGTTAGTCGTTTCAGTTTCACATCTCTTTAACAAATCACTTTCAATTTCAGTGTTGCCTAATTAATTACACTGCCAGGTAGCCATGATCAAATGCGGCAAATCTTTCAACTGAATGCCTACATTTGTATATCGGAATATAGTTTTTTTTTTGTACATTTCCTGAGCACAAGAACTTTCTGGGTACTTTGAATCATCAAAGAACTATTTGTGAAATAAAAAAGGAGACGTCTTCTGGCCGTTTGTTGTTACGTTGTACCGCTGATATAAATTAGTCAGCACCAATTAACATTTTTTCATCGCCGCCACAATCAGCAAGAAATAATCCGCACGCAGAACTAGGCAGACCCCATATATATGAAAGAAAACCAAAAGACTCACGTCCAGTTTAATAGGGGTGGGCTGTACAGGTAAACTTTGTGCTTTTTGACAATAGGCGAGTTTTGTGATGTTAGTGAAAAAAAAGAAGCAGCATAAACATTGTGGCCGCATGTTATATAATATCAACAGCAGCTATAAAGAAATGAAATGCTTTGCTAACAAATCTAACTTTTAGAAAATTATTAATAGAATATGTATTTAAAATACTCTATAAAACAATTTAATTGCCTATTATAATAATTATATAATGGTTATTTGTGTCTTCTACTATTATTGCCAACATTTCATTCCGTCTGTCACTTTTTAGTAATTTAATTTAAAAACAATATTTCCCTAAGCTGTAGAAATTCATCGCCTTAGAAATTACAAAAAAAACACGCCTACTATGGCCGTCAGTTATTTAGAAATTTGTGTTAATAAACTTGTCTCGAACCATTACAAAGAGTGCGTACCTAATTAAAACAAAAACTACACTGTATTCGAATACATTAAAACTAAAACTAAACGAAAACATTGTCTGCAATGATGTAAAACAAGCAATCAACAACAACAACAAAACAGCAGACGCGACAGATGGCGTTCGACGATTACTCAGCAGTTGTCTGTTCTTCTTTTGCTTTTTAAATAAAGTAGCAACATATTATTTTTTTTTTTTGTTTTGAGTTACTTTCTTAAAAAACATTTTTGCTGAGTTTTTAGTTTTTGCACGATTTTTTGTTGCAAAAAAAAATTTTGAATTTTCTCATAATGACAATTTCATTTTAAACGGAACGAAATACTATTAAAAAGTTTAAATTATATTTTAAGAACCCAATTTTTCATGCTTGTGACAAATATGTGACATGTTGTCGTTGAAATGATGCCTGAAATAAGTTTCATTCAATTTGTCGCTTTGGGCTGTTTGTTTGCTGTTAGATGCATGTATTTACCGCAAACGCGGAAGAAATATGAGTCATGTTGTTTCTGACAAAAGATTGATAATTTAAATACATATGAACATACATTGTGTTTTTTTTTTCATACATTAATATTAATGTATTCAATGGATTTGAATTTGCAGGAACAATTGAAATATTTAAGAAATTCTCAATTTTATATAGAAAAAATATCAGTTTAATAGAAAATAAGCATTTTCCGCAAAATCGCTATATGGAACTTTTTCATAATTTGCAAATACTCGGCTCGATATCAGTGTTCTCCATGCAGCTATAATTTCTAAAAAATTTTTAATTTTTTTTTAATTTAATGTCATTAAAAACTATTATTTTCATTTCCTTACATTTTTATATTGGTTTTGAAATTATTTTAATTATTTTAAATTTTTCAAATTTTATTAAAATTATTATTCAATTTTCTTTACAGGTAACACAAATTTTGAATTTATATATATATACATAATTCACACATATTGATGAGTCCACAAATACGGGTAAGCCTATGTATGTTTTTGGCAACCAATCCAATTTCAAGATCTCATTGAGAGCGATTTATTAAGAATTATGTTTTTTAATTTTAAATAAAATACTTTAACTAGTATTGTGGTTCGAAATTTTTGTTATAACTCGAAAGAACAATCATTGAAATTTAGTGTTTAATGATCATATCAGTCAAATGTTGACCTATATAACGCCGTAGGTTATTTTCTAGAAGGTCTTACTTTGCCATCGCTATCTGGCGAATAACACGTGTAATATCGAAATATAGCAATTTTAGTTATTGGCGTACACAATTTGCTGAGGTACAAATATCTGCGCGAAACTATAGAGTCTCATTAAGCTGTTACAAAGCCTATCCAGTCAGGCGTGATCTACAAATGAAACCCATGTTTAAAAAAGTATCTAAGTGAATCAAACTATCCTTCGTCCTTTGGTATCAAAAACCCTCATGATTTACTTTTAGTAAGATGGAATGAATTTGTAACACTGTGCTCTAATCTTAATTATTTGTTTTGGCAACAAACTGGTTTTGGAAATGGCAACCACCGGGAAATGGGGGAATATGGAATTCAATAATTTGGGTGTTATTGATCACTTGAAACTAACCATAATGAGAACCCAAGCAGCTCACAACACCCGAGAGATCACGCATTCCCGGGCAATGAAATTTAACATCTGTTTAGTGGTAGCAAATTTGAGCAAGCGCAATGTTGAGTAACCGAAATAGCATGCTACCACCGATGCGTCTTACAAAGAAGGTAACAGAAGTTACTGAAGTTCAACACAACGGCTCTCTTAGTGGCTTTGGCAGCCCCAAGAAACTAGGATCGGGTGCGGTGGCCTAATAAGTCACTTTCCTTAAACAAGAACAACTATAATGGAAACACGAAGAAAATAAAAAAAGAACCCCCCATATGTTGAACCATGATTAAAGGATATGCACCTGGAATGTCCGTACTCTATATCGAGATTGTACCTCTATTTATTTCTTAGATGTCCACGACAAAGAACTGTAACATATTTTACAGCTGACATCCATAAAGACACGAATTTCAATGAGGATTCATGGTCGGCAAGAGACTAATACATCTGGTCTCGCGGTTTAACCCTGTAAGTGACTGAATAGCCACTATTCGCATCAAGACGAAATATTTTTATATTACTCTGATTTGTGATCACGTCCCAAGGGAATACAAAAATGAGGACGTTAAAGATGCATTCTATGAGCTTCTGGAGAAAATATATGGCCGCTGCCCTGCATATGATATCTAAATTTTTCTTACTTACTTACTTACTTACATAGCTGGCACTTCTTTGCAAACCCATTGGATTATATACCGCATCTAGGTTCTCAGTAACCTGGTCTTTCCAACGGAGTTTTGGTCGCCCTCTTCTGCGCAATCTATCGAGTTCATTGTCGAAGGCTTTTCGAGCTGGAGCATTTTCTTTCATGCGTACAACATGACCTAGCCAATGCAACCGCTGCACCTTAATACGTCTGACCACGTCAATGTCAGTGTACAGCTCGTGTAGCTAATGATTCATACGACGCCGATACTGTCCGTTAACGATGATGGGCCCATATATTTTACGGAGTATTTTTCTCTCGAATACTGCCAACACCAATTCATCCGCTTGTGTCATAACCCGTACATCAAGACAGATAGAACCAGTATCTGGTATAGCTGGATTTTTGTTCGTCGAGAGAGGACTCTGTCATTGAATCGCTTGCTTAGGCCGTAATAGCATTTATTAGCAAGCAGGATTCTTCTCCAGATTTCGAGGCTGACATTATTTGTTTTGTTGATGGCGGAGCCTAGGTAGATAAAAATATCTACCATTATCTCCAATTATAATTGTCAACGTGCAGTTTCCCAAACGAGTAGATTCTTTGTTCGTTGAAACTAATAACTTCGTTTTGTTCTCGCCCACCGTTAAACCCATTTTCGCTGATTCCTTCTGTATATCTGAGATGGCTGCAGTCACATCCCGCAAATTTCGACCGAATATGTCTACGTCATCGGCATACGCGAGTAGCATGTGGCTTTTGTTGAACAACGTGCGGGGGGCGTGCCCCACCGCATTCGTTTCTCGCTGCAATGTGTTCTCTAGAACACCACTTTGTTTATCGACTTATGACCAAAAACAGTGATAGACAGAGTAGCGAATCTGGTTATGCAGCTTGACTAGGGCGCGCAAAATAAACATTTTATAAAAAAAATGCAAAAGTGAAATAATGCCATAATGGTTTTATTTCACACCTCCTGTTGTAATAAAGCTATATGGCCTTATTTCCCAATCGAATGAGCAATAAGGCCATATAACTTTATTACCTATGGCTTTATTGCACGTCACCACATAATACGCTTACATTCCAATCGTCGGGCATGCACTCTTTAAGCCAAATCGTGCGTAGGAGCTGGAACATGTTTGTTATCAGCACCTCACCGCCGGACTTAAAGAGCTCTGCGATATTGCTCTTTGTGGGCAATCTAAACCGTCGTCGACAATTGGCGTGATACATTCACGTGCGCTGCCTTCTGGAAACAGCAGTTGCTGGAAGTGTTCTTCCCTTATATGCAGCACACTCTGCGTATCTATGACCATATTTCCATCCTTGTCCTAACAGAAGGGGGCCCCTTAACGTAGCCTTTTTCTTTTACTTTCTGGTAAAATTTTCGGGTCTCACCTTTATCCCTGTATCCTATATCCTCGTTCTCCCGTTCATCTGACGTTTTTTTCGCTTAAATAGCTGTCTCGCCTGTTTTATTGTCTCCTTGTGCCGTTCCCTAACAGCACGGGTTACAATTTGCTGTAGCGTTGCCCTATAAGCAGCATCCTGTTCCTCAACGCTTTGCGACATTCTTCATCGTACCAGGATTCGTCTGAGCGCCGTTTTTCATATTCTAGCACGGTTGTTGCGGCGGTTGCCATGGAATGCGCAATATGCTGCCACAGTTGTGTCGTAGTAGTTGGGAGAGCTGGTTGATGTAGGCAGTGCCTATCTCTGGGGTTTGGAGCTTCGCGATGTCCAGCTTTCTTTGTGTTTGGTTACGTGCGTTTTTCGCCGTGTGCTCCTTGGCTGCCACCACGTAATGATCTGAGCCAATATTAGCACCACGGAAACACTTTCGTTCACTTCTCGTTCCCGAAGGCAGCATTTGTGACGAAATCACGCAATTGCATTGGTTAAAAATAATAATAATATATCAGCGGGAGCCGATTTACTGCCGGCAGAGCTTTTTAAGCCGGCGGCGATGAGATGGCAACAAGCTTGCACTAGCTCAAAAACAGGATTTGACTCAAGGAATGCATGCCCCATGATTGGAATCTGAGTGTTCTATGTCCTGTGCTTAAGAAAGGCGATCCATGCGGGATCAGCAGCCTGAAAATCTAGAGACGAGCATTAATCGGAAACCGCCGTTAGCATGCACTATATAATCGATTTAATAACAAATCCTTTTCTCGACCGAAGCGTTTGGAATTTTTTCTACGTGAGGCTACTGATGGAAGAATTTCTGTTGTTGCTGTCGCACAGTGTAATTGATTTTTAGTCTCAGTAAAACTAAATATTTGTAAATTCAAAAGTTAAATTTGTATCTATTAATTACTGCGTCTGCAGTATAATTAACCAAATATCAAAAACAATCCTTTCCAAATTTGTGCAATCCAAAAACAAAAGATTATTATCAAATTAAGCATCTCTTTTGTTTCATCAATTATACCAGTAAACTTAAAGCGCTAGAGAAGAATAGTACAAAAAAGACGCTATTTTTAAATGTCTGTTATTAAATGCACTTTTAATGCTTATTATTATCATTTATCTTACGGATACCTTCTTTTTTTGCACGTTTGTCAAAAGGTGATGAAGGTTAATTTATTAAAAAACAAAAACACAGTGCAAAAAGCGACAGCGTCTTACTGAAACTGAGAAAATAACACACATATTAACGTTGGAAGTACAGATGGTGGCAGTCAACTGCCGCCAAACGAAAACTAACCAAACATACAGTTAGACGTAATAGTGTCCGTCCACAAGTTACGAGAATGCCACGGCATAGAAATAGTTGTAATTTCAATATGACAACAACATGTTTTCATTAATTTTCATCATAACTGTCAATTAGTCCGGTGGGGCTTAGGAAGCGAACAGCGAAAACAACTACAAACTACTATTTGTCATTATGAACAACTGAACGAAACATATGTGAGTGTGTCCGTCCAGCGTGTATGTATTTCAACGCTGAAAACATACGTCGTCTTGTCTTACTTCTATTTGCAATATGCAAAAAATGTCATGTGAACACTTTTGTATTAACAAAAGCGGGAAGAAAAACAAAAATAACATTTAAACTTGCTTAGTTTATTTTATTATCTTGATCATGTAAGTTATGAGTTTTTAAAAGCTTAGGAATACTAAACATACTAGAATGCTAGAAAAAATAATAAACAGCAGAAAAAAAATGTAATGCTATTGTGACAGGAAACTAATGTTTTTATTTGCGTTGTTTTCTGATAGTTGACGTAGTAGACGTAGACACGGGTGGTTAGACAGATACGACGTGTAGTCTGTCATCTATCACTTGTACTATTCATAGAATTTATTAAAAATTCTTTTAATTTGACAGGCGAAACAATTGCATTTTTTCTCTACCCCTCAAAAAACTGAAAAACAATTAACATTTTTTATACGCAACCCGTATTTTGTCCAGCCATCAATGAATGATGCATTTAATTGCATTGGTAGTAATGGTTGATGCTTTAATCTTCTACTCGAGCAAAAACTAAAGTCATTTAAATTTTTTTTTAACTTGCACATAATTGCATATGAAAATAATAAAATTGCCCAAAATTAAATATAGCATAGGTGAACTTTGACGTCAAAAGCTCGAAAATACCTTATTCTGTAAAATTAATATGTTGATGAAAACTATAGGATCTAAACATTGATTTTCCTAAGAAAAATTGTTTAAAATATATGTTTCTGTTACTCGATGTGTATGTTACACGTGACATATCACTTTTCCCACTGTAAAATTTGTACATGTCGTGTGGTCCCTTTCAAACACTGCTTGAGAAGAAATATGTGCACAACACATATGTAAAAAAAGTTTTAGTCGGGCAGCCCGACTTACATATACCCTAACACTCAAGAAAACATAAAATGTTCTATAATATTGTTATTTTTACTCGATTTCTAAGTGGGCGGTGTGGTACATTTGTATGGGAGGTACCAGATGGGGCGCGCTAGACTTCCAATTTTTTTCCCAAAACTTTATCCTAATATAGCTTTACTAAAACAGAATTTGGGTACGATCCCGTTGGGTGTGTTGATATTATTACTCGATTTCTAAAGTGGGCGGAATGATGTAGTTGTATGGGAGGTATCAGAAGGGTCGGTGCCATGTAGCCCATTTGCAATACCGCAAGTAGTTTTGGGGAAATATTAACTCGTGCAAGATTTCAAAACATTTGGTTGCGTCTGTCGAAAGCTATTGTGCGTGCCAGAAGGACAGCCAGACATGGCTCAACCTAGGGTCTCAAGTGCCTCCTTCTATATGTTACACTTTTGGGTCGTATGAGGGTGTAAAAAGGGCGTTTTTAAGTAATGATTTTTGTGGCTTTAAAATTACTTTTGCAACTTTTCACCAATATTTGGTCATCCTTCTGTATTTTTTTGAAAATTAGTTATACATACATCTTTGGGACCAATGAAACTATTTCTGTATGATTTCAGTTTTATAAAGACCTAAAGTCGCTTATTTCCTCGAGTGTATTTCACACCGTGCCATGTATTGCATTGTATCTGTGATACGGTTATTATGTTAAATTGTAATTTATTGCTTCCTTATAGATTGATTAAGTTGTGTTAATTCGCCTTAATTGCATACTATATCAAAATTTAATTGTTGCTAACGCCATGTCCCATGTCTTATGCCCCTGTCTTTGTCAAAACGTTTTCAAAACTGCATTAACAATTTATTTTATTTGCACTAATTACTACCAGCAACAGACAATAAAGATTATGATTTATCAACAATTATATGTAGATTTTTTTTGCATTTTACTCGTTAGCATGAAATTCGCAACTGCTCACTTTGTGGCGTCTAATCTGCATCTGCTGCAAACAAATAAAGATGGTGTAACTATTTGCTCAGTAACTTACTTGCATGCGGTCGTATTGCAGATATGTACTGCAATACCGCAACAAAATTATATCGCAAACAACTGGAGGGTCCACTAATGGCATCATTATCAGGTGTTGCGGTTTTGTTCGAACGTACAATTAACCAAGTCCTATTACTTATACCCCCAGCAATTAGTATTAATAACATATAATTTCAAGTTGCTAATAGATTTTATGTTGCCCTCCGTACGGTAGGAAAGTCATGGTTAAATTTATTGCAAATTATATATTGCGAGTTTAATTCCAAAGACGTATTAAGTGTTTTTGTAAATGTCTTTTTGCTCCACTTCTCGATAAGTGTATGGTTATATACAAATTATAGGGCAATTAATGATATGTTATACGTAAGTAATAGGCTGTTTTATGAATTATTATTGATTAATTCTTAACAATGTTGTATTTTGATTGATTATGAGTCACAATTTATTGAATTTATCGATAAAACAGTAACTTCTGAAAGGATAATACTTGACTCTACTGGACAAAAGAGAATCTCAGTTGCCCACCTTAAATGCCTTATTATCAGACTGCGGCGAAAGAATCATAAACGCAAACTTGACTAGAGTTAGTTAATAAACGTTTCCCGTTACCAAATGTATACTTCGCAAACAAAATTAATTCAACATTACAGATTGTCCTAGTTTTTGTGTGTATGTCTGTCCGTGAGGGCTCAATTACGGTGCTCTTAATACTTGGGTGAATACAATACGTAGATCAGGGCCCCTGGAGAACCAGTAACCAGATTCGAACTTATGCGTTTGGGTGGGTTCCCGATTGGTTGGGGGGTCTGACCTTATCTAATACTCCTATCGCTCTATGAGTCACGACAAACAGTTGTTGGCACACTCTACGCAACTCCAACGTCAGGCCCTGTCCCTACCCGCGATTTGGTTTTAAACCACAGCCACCACGATACTCTCCGAAGAACCAGACCGATCTCCAGTGGTACCAGAATTAAGCCTCTAGTCCGACCTCGTGACCGAAGCCATTAACATTTGACTGGTCACGAAATAGCTCCCACGCAATGGTACTCTGCTCCTCACCCCATCACAGGAGCGAAGCACTGAACTCACATCAAACACAGCATTCCTACACACAATACCTATCTGCTCCAAGTGGTGATTATGCACAATCCTCACTATTGGCACCACAATCCCAACTGGCCCTTCAAACTTACTTACTTACTTAATTTCTCTTTACACCCCATGAATGAGGTATGGGATAGCTTCTCGTGTTGTTGTGAATTAACACGCTTTCTATATTTAGATTCACAACTTATGGCACCTACTTGTTTATTGACGAATGCGAACGTCACTGCTTGAGAAGCTTATACTAGATATGTAGATTGACTCGATACTTATACTTCGAGGGGCCGGCAATGAAAGAAAAATTAATTTTTATAATTTTGAGATGCCTGGAGCCAGGAGTTGAACCTGGGATCTCCCGCATGGTAGTCCCGTGTTGTAACCACCACGCCACCGCCGCGGTCCCTTTCAAACAAACTCTGTTAATGGATAAATGCATTCAGGGACTCACGCCCGGTTAGTACGAACCCCTGACATTGCCCAAAGCTGAAATCTGGGTTATCAATCACAAACTGGACTTCACTCCTAAAGCAGTATGTAAGTCCTACCATTTACACTTCTGTCCCATCTAGTTGTTGAGTGTGAACACTTTCTCACGCACTCTTTCTTGGTGTACTAGGAAATTCATTCGTTCACTCATTGTGATCCCCAAATAATTGACCTCAGTCACATATGTCGTTTGTGTTTTACATCTAATATCGTCGTACAGAGCTGATCAGATGGTGGGCTCCACCCCACTGGAACATACTACTATGCCGCTGTAAAGGCCCGGATCTAATTCTACAATACGCTACGAAATATTCAAATTGTGCATAACTCTTGTGTGGGGGTACCAAATTGACTGACAAGTACAAGCTCGAGGCTTGCACTCCATCCGATTTTGTCCCCCACTATTACACTGTGACACAAAATTTAACTTTTCGAATCGGAATGGGATGAAACCAAAAGCAAATGAAAGTTGACATTTTGTATAACAAAACCCTCAGGGGTTTTTTCAAGTTTAGTGCGAGATTTTTTTTTACGCGCATTTGAAGTTGGTGATTTTTGAACGCTGGCTAACAAGAAAAAATCATTATAATAATGCTTATTTATGTTTATTATCCCGGAAAGTTGTAGTATCTTACTGTTTTTGGGGTCGAGGAATTCATTTATGATATTTATTTTTATCTTTGAGCGCCGCCAGAGGGCGCATTCGTTCATTTTTTTGGATTAGATCGCATTTTTTGTCTTCTTTCGCGATTACAGTCGTGGATTAAAAGCTTTCGATCTGGAATTTGGTATGCAATCTTCTATCATCAAAGCGGAGATAAAATTCTGAGATGGGCATGATCGGACAAAACCTACCTCCACCTCCCATACAAAATAATCCTTTTTGGGGTCTGTACCTGCGAGATTAAGAGCTATCGTGCTGAAATTTGGAATGCAAGCTCCTAATTGGAGATTAAGTTCTAAGATGGGCATTATCGGACAAAAACTACTCCTACCCCCCATACAAAATAACCCTTTTTGGGGATGTCATTCTATTTGACCTCGCGATTACAGCCGTATATTACGAGCTATAAGTCTGAAACCTCTTCTAACCTCTTAGAGAATGTTAAGTTCTAAGATGAGCAAGATCAGACAATAACTCCTCACATCCCTAAAAATGGGGAGTTTGCATTGGAGGTGGGAGAAGTTTTTGTCCGATCATGCTCATCTTAGACCTCAACTTCCTCTAAGTGGTAAGAAGTTCGCATACCAAATTTCAGCTCGATAACTCTTAACCTACGGCTGTAATCGCAAGGTCCAATGGACGAACATTCCCAAAAAGGGTTTTTTTGTATGGGAGGTGGGAGTAGTATATGTCCGATCATGCCCATCTTAGAACTTAGTCTCCAATAAGGGGATAGAAGCTTGCATACCAAATTTCAGCACGATAGCTCTTAATCTACGGCTGTAATCGCAGCTACAGACCCCAAAAAGGGTTATTTTGTATGAGAGATGGGAGTAGGTTTTGTCCGATCATACCCATCTCAGAATTTAATCTCCGCTTTGAGAATACAAGCTTGTATACCAAATTTCAGATCGATAGCCCTTAATCTACGGCTGTAATTGCGAGGAAAGGCAAAAAATGCGGTAGAATCGAAAAAAATGTACGAAAGCGCCCTCTGGCGGCGCTTACAAATAAAAATTAAGGTCAAAAATGAATTCCTCGACCACAAAAACAGTATGATACCACAACTTTCGGGATAAAAAGCATTATTTTATGACGTTTTTATTGAATTTTTCTTGTTAGCCAGCGTTGAAAAAACGCAAACTTCAAATGCGTATAAAAAAAAACTAACACTAAACTAAGAAAAACACTTGAGGGTTTTATTATGTATGACGTAAACTATCATTTGATTTTGGTTTCATCCCATTCCGATTTTGATTGTCGCACAGTGTTATTATTGCTACTTGGTCTTATCATGTTTTATTATTGGTCATAAGGGCAGTAACCATTCCATTCTCAACACTCATGCAAACTGCAATTATGCTCCACGCCGCCATCTGCTAGGAACAGAAGTTTCCCATCCGGACGGCCCCACTTCCTCCTCCAAAATACCGAAGTATTCTGCCGATCAACACTTCGTCACCTTCTGCTAGGAGCAAAGCTCCCCAACTGGCTGACCGCAACAATCCACCTTCCTCTAGGTACCATTGGTACCTTATCCTCCTGGCATCATCAATTTATAACTTGAGGTTATCAGGCTTTGGACATCACACAAACATAAAATGAATGGTTACTGCCCGACTTGATACGAAGAGCTCAAAGAGTCTGACACAATTATATTATTTCGCTTTGTACTGTAACTAGTCCGTAACAACGTAACAGTGTTCCTGCAATCGCTGTTACACCCTTGTGAGAGGTTTGGTGCTATCCCTCACCAAGAGCGCAACCAACGCCACACTCAACTAAGAATATGTAAGATGCACAATGAGACATGCAGGACTCGTATGGTATCAAGAGATACCCAGCTCCATTTCTCCTCAGCATCAAACTCTTAGTTTACCAGCGTGTCTTTTGGTCTAACCACAGCCATTACGTGGCACAGCAAAGTTGTTCCTTACCCAAACGATCAAGCAGGCGGTTTACCTAGGGCAAACCGCCCTTGGCATACCTGACCTCCCGTAACACCATCTTTAGACTCCCTGGTCGGAGCTCGTGAAGATGTACTCCTTTACTTCCACTTTTTGCTTTGCAGGGCCAGAGAAGGAGTCCACTAGTGGTTCCCTCGGGTCCGTGGGGTCTGTAATCCACAAAGGATTCCCGGAGGAGAACCCCTGTGGGGCTCAGTCACATATATGAGGGTCACGCCATTCAATCCGATTAGTGGGGATCGAGCTGTGGACCAATTATCTTGAGAAACATCTTCACAGTCTTGTCCGCTGTGATCAGACAGCGAAGTGAGAGTAAACCCCACATCCTACATGAACATTATTTTTCGACCCCTCCATGTTGAAATTCGCGTATCACTTTAAATCGCGTTCTGCGTTCTTTCAAGAGTCTCCATCCGATAGTGGAAACATGGTATTTCTTATCGAATAGTGGATCTGCATTCGTTATGACCAAAGCATCTCGGAGCACTGTTCCATGGCCATCGTTCACTAGTTTATTTTACTTGGACCCATAACATAAATATTCGCAATTCTTTCTACATTAGTCAGTAATGCACAAAAGCTGGATCTATAAAGCAACTGTTACCACTGCACGGTACAAATTCCTACTTGATTACCATTCCTACTTGATAATCTGCGCAACATTAGTCGTGTAAAAGTTTACCAAAAAAACTGACCTTTAGATTTATCGTAACAATAAGTTTCCCATTGTATGGTTCTCAAAATAGAAACGTGTTTACTCACTCACGCTCTTCCTTATCTCATTTAAAGGATGTAAAGAGCAAACAAGTTTGTTCCTCTACACACATTTATAACTGGTCATTTTTCGGAATTGAATTTCTATTGGAATGTCATTAAAATTAATTGCTTTAAGAATCATTAAAAATGTATGTTGATTGTATGAAACACCCCCTGGGGTCACATGAAAATAGAGAAGAAAAAAACAAAACAATAAGCAACAATAATAAAAATTTGAATAACAATTAAATAAATAGTATAAATTACAGTAAAATATCACATGGTAATAGCAACAGTAATATAAACAAATAAATTATATGCCACCACATACGATATTTGCATTAAAATGTAAATTTTTACGACATAACAATGAAAAGAAGGCGACGGCTGCCAGGGGTATTACCTGCTGCAAAAATCCTATTAAACTATAATGCATGATAAATGACTCTTTTGTTTCAGTCTTACATACCTCGAAATCTTTTCCTTTCTTGTCTTGTTAATTTTGTAAACTATTTATGATTTAAAATACAGACATGTTAATAAATACGTTTTTATTAACTTAACACACACATGCACACACACTGGATACTTGGCTTGCTAACTTTAAGTCAGAGTTTTGAGTTGTTTATCTGGATTGTAATCGCAATGAAATTAAAACTTTTGCAATGTCTGCTATGGTTGACGGCTTAACGGCGATCACGTTTCGTAACAGACTGACATGTTAATGTTTATTAAGATTTAATTAAAATTAATGTTTGCAAAGGCATTATTAGTTTATTATTAATGTTTGTAACACATGAAGGGATCAACTGGGGTCAAGAAGTGACTACTGGCAGCGAAAAGGTTCACATGACACTGGTTGATAGAGGGAATAAACAACCATAAGAAGTTGATAAATACGAGTATCGCAAGTTGAAATCAAATAGGTACAATTGTTTATTAAATATACTTAATTAATTAAATACAACTATAGTTAAAAATATACAATTTTGCAATTACAAAACAAACAAACAAATACTCATATCCATACTATCAATAGCAATTAGTGCCTTTGTATCTTAACAGTAATCCACCATAATTTTATTAGAGGTACTTAGAATGTGTATACAAGTTACTTTGATTTTACTATTCTAAGAATCAAATTGGGCTATTTTATATACAGAAAACTAATTTTAATTTAATGTTTTCCAAATGTGAATAAATTTTTTCCAATATATAAAAAATATTTTTAAGCTTTTTAATGATTATTGAGTCAATACTACATTGTCTACACCATTTCCAATTTAGATTC
The DNA here is from genome assembly GCA_964034835.1 of Muscina levida. Classification (NCBI taxonomy): domain Eukaryota; kingdom Metazoa; phylum Arthropoda; class Insecta; order Diptera; family Muscidae; genus Muscina; species Muscina levida. Next base: position 62,943,401 of record OZ035880.1, on the reverse strand, counting down.
AAAGAAAACCAAATGAAATTCAAATATTCCATTTAAAAATCAAAACTCGCCAACTGATATTTAAAAATTGCGTTTGAAATTCAGAAGACATCAATTTAAATTTAAATAATATCAATTGAATATCAAAACACTTCAACTGAAATTAATGAGATTTGAATTTGAAATGATGTGTTTTGAATTTCTGCTGACGAGTTTTGAATTTGAATTGATATTTTTCGTGTTGTAATTATATGATGTTAACGGACAAAGCAGGAGGTCGCTACATTTTAATGTCTTAAATTTATTTATACATTTTTCTGATCCTGATGATGTTCTTCGAAGAAGAACGAAATATCGAACAATTTTAGAAAATAATAAATAAAAAATTTTTTAAAACAGACCTGGAGCTCGATTAATCAATTTAATTACACTATGTCACAAAATTTCAAAAGTTTCTGTATCCCGGGCACTTAATAATATATTTTAATGTAAAATTTCATGCTGAATTCAAATCTGCTCTCAGATATTTGGAAAGTAGAACAGTTTTTGAGATATGGTCAAATTTCCATTTTTAGTGTTTTGAAAAAAGGTAGGTCTACTAAAATGTCATTTTCTCTGGTTTTTGTTCACCGATGTTACCGAGCTGTGACGAAAATAAAAGATAATAAAATTATTTATTAAAAAAACGATAGCTGATTAAAATCCTTTCATAAATGACGAAGTTATGGCACTTCAAAGTTGGATTTTTGTTAAAATTTTGATGATTTTTCAAGTTTTCGCTGCCTTTAATTAAGTTTTTTTCCGTGTTTCCGTAAAATTTGCTCCGGTTTCAACCCTTAACATGAAAGAATAATATGTTACAAAAATTTGTTGCCCTTGGTTATCAAAATCGGTTGAAAAATAAACGCTACATTCACAATTAAGTGCACATACCTCTTCTTGAGAGTAGTAGTAATTGTTGTTTTGCTTGCTTTCCGAAAAATAACTCTACATTTTTTGTTAAACAAGTCACATAGGAAAATCTAAAAAAACCAGTAAGAAAGTTTCAGTCGGGCGACCCGACTTACATATACCATCACCCTCAGTAAAATAAAAAAAAATTGCTATTATATTGATATTATTACTCGATTTCAAAAGTGGGTGGCGTGATAAATTTGTATGGGAGGTACTAGAAGGGGCGTGTCTAGACTTCTAGGTTTATCCTCCAAAACTTTATCCTGTTATAGCTTTACTAAATACAGAGTTTGTAAAGTGTATCGATCGTGTCAAGTGTATTGATATTATTATTCCATCTCTAAAGTGGGCGGAAAGGTACATTTGTATGGGAGGTCCCATAAGGGGCGCCGCTAGACTTTCAATTGTTTCTCCAAAACTTTATCCTGTTATAACTTAATAAAATACAGAATTGGGGCACGATCGTGTCGAGAATATTGATATTATTACTCCATCTCTAAAGTGGGCGGCGTGGTACATTTGTATGGGAGGTACCAGAAGGGGCGTGTCTAGACATCCACATCTTTTCTCCAAAACTTTATCCTGTTATAGCTTTACTAAATACAGAATTTGGGCACGATCATGTCAAGTGTATTGATATTATTATTCCATCTCTAAAGTGGGCGGAAAGGTACATTTGTATGGGAGGTACCAGAACGGGCGTGTCTAGACTTTCAGATTTTTTCTCCAAAACTTTATCCTGCTTGAACTTTACTAAATACAGAATTTGGTCACGATCGCGGTAGTTCTAATAATAATATTAATCGATTTCTAAAGTTGGCGGTACCAGATGTGTGTGGGAGGTACCAGATGGGGCGTTGGTAGACTTGAGTTTTTTTTTCTCAAAAACTGTATCCTGCTATAGCTTTACTAAATTAAGAATTAGGGTACGACCGCGATGGATTTATTGATATTATTACTCCATATCTAAAGTGGGCGGAAAGGTGAATTTGTATGGGAGGTACCAGAAGGGGCATGGCTAGACTTCCAATTTTTTTTCCAAAACTTTATCCTGTAATAGCTTTACTAAGTACAGAATTTGGGTACGATCCCGTTGGGTGTATTGATATTATAACTCGATTTCTAAAGTGGGCGAAATGATGTATTTGTATGGGAGGTACCAGAAGGGGCGGAGCCATGTAGCCCATTTGCAATACCGTAAGTAGTTTTGGGGAAATATTACTGTTATAGCTTTACTAAATACAGAGTTTGTAAAGTGTATCGATCGTGTCAAGTGTATTGATATTATTATTCCATCTCTAAAGTGGGCGGAAAGGTACATTTGTATGGGAGGTCCCATAAGGGGCGCCGCTAGACTTTCAATTGTTTCTCCAAAACTTTATCCTGTTATAACTTAATAAAATACAGAATTGGGGCACGATCGTGTCGAGAATATTGATATTATTACTCCATCTCTAAAGTGGGCGGCGTGGTACATTTGTATGGGAGGTACCAGAAGGGGCGTGTCTAGACATCCACATCTTTTCTCCAAAACTTTATCCTGTTATAGCTTTACTAAATACAGAATTTGGGCACGATCATGTCAAGTGTATTGATATTATTATTCCATCTCTAAAGTGGGCGGAAAGGTACATTTGTATGGGAGGTACCAGAACGGGCGTGTCTAGACTTTCAGATTTTTTCTCCAAAACTTTATCCTGCTTGAACTTTACTAAATACAGAATTTGGTCACGATCGCGGTAGTTCTAATAATAATATTAATCGATTTCTAAAGTTGGCGGTACCAGATGTGTGTGGGAGGTACCAGATGGGGCGTTGGTAGACTTGAGTTTTTTTTTCTCAAAAACTGTATCCTGCTATAGCTTTACTAAATTAAGAATTAGGGTACGACCGCGATGGATTTATTGATATTATTACTCCATATCTAAAGTGGGCGGAAAGGTGAATTTGTATGGGAGGTACCAGAAGGGGCATGGCTAGACTTCCAATTTTTTTTCCAAAACTTTATCCTGTAATAGCTTTACTAAGTACAGAATTTGGGTACGATCCCGTTGGGTGTATTGATATTATAACTCGATTTCTAAAGTGGGCGAAATGATGTATTTGTATGGGAGGTACCAGAAGGGGCGGAGCCATGTAGCCCATTTGCAATACCGTAAGTAGTTTTGGGGAAATATTAACTCGTGCAAAATTTCAAGACATTTGGTTGCGTCTTTCGAAAGTTATCGTGCGAACCAGCCGGACAGCCACCAGACAGACAGACAGACAGACAGACGGACATGGCTCAAACGACTTAAAAAGTCATGAATCGAATTTGGTTCAAAGAAACCTTGGGTCTAAAGTCACTCCTTCTATGTGTTACCTCATCCCTAAGGGTGATGGTATAAAAATTGGGTAATTTTCCCAAATGCTGCAAATGCGGAAGTGTTTGTTATCCGATTTTGATGACCAAGGGCAAAAAATTTTTGTAACACATTATTCTATCATGCAATACATTGAAACCAGAGCAATTTTTACGGAAACACGGAAACAAACTTAATTAAAGGCAGCGAAAACTTGAAAAATCATCAAAATTTTAACAAAAATCCAACTTTGAAGTGCCATAACTTCGTCATTTGTGATAAGATTTTAAACAACTATTGTTTTTTTAAGAAATAATTTTATTATCTTTGAACAAAAACCAGAGAAAATGTCATTTTAGTAGACCTACCTTTTTTCAAAACACTAAAAATGGAAATTTGACCATATCTCAAAAACTGTTCTACTTTCTAAATATCTGAGAGCAGATTTGAATTCAGCATGAAATTTTACATAAGGATCAACTATTTAGAAGTCGGGATCAAAAATTTGTTGCATTGTGTTATATGAAAGTATATAGAAGGTTGAACATAATAACCACTACAATATCATATTAAATTTTAATTTTAACTTAAAGACGATTCATTTAGAAATTTACAGTCTTATTCATAAAAAGTAATAAACCTCTGATAATTATAATTATCAGAGATTTACAAACCATTTTTAGGCAAAATTCGGGAAAACAGTATTTATAAACGATTGAAATCTTTAATAAGTTAAAGTAGGATTATATGTTTATGAATTTGAGATCGTTATTTTGAGTTTTGTCTTGGTAATCATTGCGTACATAGAAAAGACACTTTGTATTCAAGAATTGCATTTCAAAAACTATGTCTCCAAAAATCTTTAAATATAATTTGTAAATAATTAAATCATTTTCGTGATGATTGTAAAACTTTTTATACATCATTAATGGCAAAAAAAACAGTCGGCAGTTTAGACCGGAACACATTGGTATCTATATCTATGCTGATATTATAAATAGAAGCTGTTTGCGGGTTTGTTTGTCTGTTTGTAGGGGGTAATCTTCTAAACTACTCATCCGATTTTAAAAGTTAATTTACCTGTGGATATCTACGTTATCCCTGAAAAAACAGCCCGAAAAGGAGATAAAACTTGTACCAATACCCAGACGAAGCGGCAATAGGTAGAGACGCGAAAGTCGGGGTGTATATTTATTTTATAGAGTAGTTGTGCTATACAAAGTGATTTTTTTTAAAAATCGTACTTTTAGGGTTAAAAAGGCCGAAAAAGGAGAAAATTGGTATCATCACCCAGATCAAACGGCTAAAGGTAGAATAGCGAAAATGTATATGGGCTTGCTTTCTATAAAACGTAGAGCTGCATTTTTGGAAATTTGCCATTTTAGAACCAAAAAAGGTCTAAAAAGGTAGCATAACCAGGACCAAGCGGGTAAAGCTATAATCACGAAAATTTAAATGAGCATGCTCCCTATAAAAATATAGAGCTATATGAAGGGATTTTTAAAATTCTTACTTTTAAGGATTTTCCAAAATTCGTACTTTTAGCACAAAGACTTAAAATTATTTGTACTTTTAGGGCGAACAAAGGACCAAAAAAACAAAAGAACTGGTACCATCTCTCAGACCAAACTACACAAGGTAGAATTGCGAAAGTGTTAGTGAATATATATTTAATGAAGTAGTTGAGCGCTACTAAAGGATGTTTCCAATTTCGAACTTTTAGGAAATAAAAGGTTGAAAAAAGGGTTAAAACTGGTACAATAACTTAGACCAAACTGCACAACTTAGAACCACAAAAATTAGGTCTTATTCTATTGGGTTGTTGTGCAATATGAAAGGATTTTTCGAAATTCGTACTTTTAGAGTCACAAGGTCAAGAAAGGGATACTATTGGTACCATAACCCAGACCAAATGGCTAAAGATAGGAACGATAATATTGGCGTGAATGTTTATTTTATAGAGTGGTAGTGCCCTACGAAGGAATTTTTGGAAACTGTAATTGGGGACCGGCCGTGGCATAGTGGTTAGAACACGCGACTACCATGCGGGAGATCGCAGGTTCAAACCTGGCTCCAGTCATCTTAAAAAAAGAAAAAAAGAAATAAAATTTTCTTTCATTGTCGGCTCCCCCCGAATGTTGTTTGACAGCAACTTCGCAGTATTAAGCGTCGATTCAATCGTCGTGTCTAGTAAGAGCTTCTCAAAACAGTGACGTTCGCATTCGTCGATAAATAAGTAGGTGCCGTTAGTTGTGAATCTAAAAATAGAAAGCGTGTTAATTCACAACAACGCGAGAAGCTATCCCATACCTCATTCATGGGGTGCAAAGGGAAATTAAGTTTTTAAGTTTAAGTAATTGGGGGCAGGAGACATGGGTGTGTCACTAAATCAGAGAAATTAATTTTCATAAAACCCTTCATCTAAGAACCAAATTTTTTGTGAATATTTATCTAAAAGCGGTAGAATCAGTGCTTGGAATTTAAAAAAATAAAACAAATTAGCACCCTAATCAAACGCCTCAAGTAAGGATTGTGCAATTTAGTGTGGTTTTCCCCTTAAGGAAGTAGTAATGCATTATTGAATATCTAAGTTGGGAGCGGGAGAAATAGGCGAGGCGCTAAATCAGACTAGCGAGCAAAAAAATTTAATAAATTAAAATTAAATTTTTGTCTAGCGAAAAGGGTGAACAATTTAATGAACCAATCTTTAGTAAAATATTGCAGTACTTAATATCTTTATAAATAATTTTGCAGGTAGAACAAGGTCAACTAGTATCTTATATATGGGAGAGACCTACTCCCATGGTGATATGACGTCAGGCAAAGGCATTCATTCTTGTCTGCCCATAGTGCCCAATCTACATCCGAATACTTAAAGACTTAATTTCCGTTTACACCACATGAATGAGGTATGGGACAGTCTCCCGTTTGGTAATCGCATGTTCTAACCACTATGCCATGGCCGGTTCCAGGTCCCCAAATACACTACTACTAAATATCTCCTTTACGGCATATACACGGCATTGTGATATATCTCTGATCTGAAAGAGAGTATTGATATATCTTATATATGGGAGTCCATGGAGCAATGACGTGATACAAAGGACTTTCATTCCTCTCTGTCCGTACTGCCCAATCTTGATCCCGAAGTTTTTATACCGCATGCACTTTAAAAGGAAGTTTTTTATGAACAATTTAATAAATATCTTTATATGTGACCTAAACAACGAAAAGGGGGCTTACGTGCAAAAACAATATTTCGAGATAAGCTATCTTAAAGGTAGCAAGTTAAAATTGATACTTTTGCATGCTTTAATGGCTTCAAACTTCTTATACAGGCGTTTTTGGGGTCGCTGATTTTGCTTTGTTAATTCGACATGTTGATTGCTCAAATGGCTACATGTTTTACTAAATTGTTTTAGCTGATGTGTGAGAGTTCGCATTGTCAGGATACAAAATGATCCGTATTCTCTTGTTGTTTTTCCTTATTTCTTCGAACCGTCCTACGTTCCACTAAAAACTCTGTGGCCACATGACCACAGCGATTAGATGATCAATCACATATTCGAATTTAATTATTTCGTAATTAAAACATATCTTACTTTTAATTTAAACCCTTTACTAATCATGTATTAATTTTGTACTCTTTTCAGGTAAGAGTAGCTACAGACAAGTGTAATTCCATTTAAAATGCACGCTACATGACTTAATATTTATCACAAATGAGAATGAGTAAGTTTAAGAATATAAACTAATTATAAGCTATAATTATCACGTCCTGTACCGGACGTTAATAAATTACGATGAAATATTTATTTCACATAATATATTCGTATACAGAATTACCAAATAATGTTGGAAAAATTAACACTATTATTTAAAATGTCAAAAGTTTTTCAAAACTAGAATATTATGCACCGTTGCCTAATGTAGTATATATATTGATCCGGGATGTTAGTTGTTGCATTTTTATACACACATTTCAGTATGTCTTCATATGCAGTTGATTATACAAATATTTTCATATAAATATTATTAACAAATTTGTAGTGAATTTTATGATACATAAAATTGTAAATCGTGTTGTGGAAATTAACTCGTTTTTCGGCTGTTCCCCAAAAAATGTCGTACCACGTTGTATCTTAAACACAGATTTGCACAATTTGGAATGTTATCATGTGGCTGTTAAAAAAAAGGTTTACCCAAAAACAAGTTTGCCACTCATTTGTTGACTTAAATGGCATAATAAAATTGTAAGCCATAAAAAGGGGCCCGTAACCACTTGAACGGCAGAACATATTGTCCTAAAATAACCGTTACATATATGCATCGATAAATCAAATACGAAGTGAGCTGCATGACACTTCTGAAACCCGCCTCATTTTGGGCACTTAACGGAATGTGGCAGCCAAAAAAACATGATTAATACTCGGTCAACTTTTAAGTCCCAGTCATGCATACTCCGAGCGTAAATGAATGCACATTTAAATATGGCGATACAGTGCGGGTTAAAATTGGTTGGCAGTGACTGATATATGAATGGTTACAATAAGAAGGTATTACATCAAGCATTAGGGTAAATGGAGAACACAAAGGTAACTTGATGGAAAATTCCTTGATTTACTAGAAGCCTCCTAGTTTACTTGCAAAAATGCCGTTTAAATTAAGCAAAACATTTGAATAATTGTTTCTTCAAATATGCATAACTTTTCATAGAAATCTACAATGTTCATGCTCAAAATATATGTTCAATATTTAATGGCTAACATACACTTCATGTAATAAAACGTTGTTATCAACAAAGTTTATAAATTTATAATCTATTGAATTCGGTTCATATGTTATCCACATGGCCCTTTTCAAATCCAACTGTCTAAAATATTATAACATAAATATTAACGAAGAAGCAGAATTCTACTTATGTAGAATTACTATAAATTCTGAAACAATTTTACTGAAATTGTAATATCGCCAGCAGTCTTCTTTTTCCAAGTCTAGGCTCAATTTTGTCCATCACTTTACTGACCGCTTAGTACACCTTCATTACGTTAATGTGTGTTTGTACAATCTTATCCTCTCATGTACGACATATATGTTTGATCAGTATATATGTCCAGTAGGGTAATAACTTTTTGCATTTTTTGCAAATATAAAATCTCCCCAGACAAAATCGTGTAGGGTATGGAAAAATATTAAGAACTGCGTTTTTAGTTTTTCGCTATCGTTAAAAAAGGTTACGCACCAAACGCGTCAAAGTTTTGAATCAAACAAAGTTTAAAAAAAATTGTATGAAATAAAAATAGTACAAGATATCTATCCGCTTTGTAAAATAACGAGTATTTTGAACCTAAAGTTTATATCTTACAATACCTACTTTAAATCATTTGTTGTTATTATTTGTTTACATACTTACATATGTATAAACCATATTTAAAAAAAAAATTGTTGTTAAAAAAAAATTAAAAAACATATATTAAAGGCATTTTAGAAATCGCTGTCGGTGCGTAAGGTTTTTTAAGCAAATTGAACTGAAATAGTTGTTTTTATCATTAATACAATATTTGCCATTAGAAAAGCCCTGGGGAAAATGTTGTCCAAAAAAAGTTATTACCCTAATGTCCAGTATGTATGACTGTATGACCATGTCCCATGTATGCCGTTGTCTTGTAGCCTGGAAGGCTTTTCATATTGTAGTTTCTCTGGCTCATATTCCAGTGCAGTTGTTGTCTTTGCGCCCGATCCAACTGCAATTCTTTTAATGGCCATAAAAATAAACTGAAAGTTTAATGGATGACAAGTGCATTGAACGTTGTTTGGCTTTGAAAAACTGCAATGATATTGTGAGAGTGCCTTTGTCTTTGGTCAGACAGCTGAGAAAAAAAGAACGATTTCATTACGTTGCATTTGCAATTCTTTGCTTAAACTTTCTTGTAAATAATATAAGACGCTCATTGTTCAGTATCTCCCCCCATGGACAAAATGTTTATAAACAACGATGTGGATTTTGTTGTTAGAGACAGCGTTGCACACACAACACAGATGCAGACATGTCTAGTTGATGTTAATTGTTGCTCAATGTTTTACATTAGAGGCAATTAAGATCTTACACTAAACAACAGTAAATATTCAAGTTTTGACATTTTTGAATATTCTTAAAATAAAACTGTAAAATGTGTACAGTGGATGAGAGATTTGTAACTTTTAGGTTGCTGATGCAACCTACAACATTTCATACATAATCGATTGAGCGTGATTGTATTTCAATATTTATTTTATTACAAATTAAATACCTAATTCGAATCAGATACCGATTTTGGTTTATAAAAAGGACTTCGACTTCATATATCTTAGTATTTGTATCTGTAGAGAAGGGAACATATTGCAACGTTTAAATGTTGCTATGTTTGTATGAATCAAACTTTTATATTGCTATAAAATTCAATTTTATTTGTTCAATTACAAAAACTGGTTTCAAAAAGATTTTAAAGAGCTTTATATATAAAATCGGGGTCGATCGTGAAATACAGGTTGGAACACACGACTATCATGCGAGTGACTTGACTTCGTGCACAGTTCCAACCACCTACATTTCTTTGAACGGTGGTCACCTTTAAGTTGTCGACAACTTCAATATTGTGGATTTTTGTCTTATGACATTTTTATACCTTCACCCTTAGGGATGATTGTATACATCATTTGATACAAACCGATATGTAACGCATTAATGGAGATGTAGTACCTTTAGAACAAATTAGTATCAATACTTTTTATTGAGCCATGTTCGTCTGTCTGGCTGGCTGGTGGGCGGGACAACTCGAGTAATCCTTAACTGATCCTTATGGAAATTTAACAGTATTAAAATTTTTTAAAGAAGTAATGGGATTGTAGATGGATAGAATTGCCCCACCCCTTCTGGTACCTTCAATACAAAATCAACTATTTTTGGATATCAAACAACTGGAATATAATGGAATTTGGATAGTTTAATTATCTCGTAATAGTAGGTAAACCCTTGATGTTTTCGACAGCAACTTCGCAGTATAGTTTCGAGTCAATCGGCATATCTAGCAAACATTATTCGTCAATAAACAAGTAGGTGCCGTTTGTTGTGAATCTAAACTAGAAACCGTTTTCATTCAATACGTCAGATTTTGAGCAAGTTATAAAAATACTGAAATTTAACTCATATATGAATATAGACAATATCGGTTACCCCTTCTGATCTTCTACACAAAATGACCAATTTTTGAAAAATTTATATTTCACCCATAACTTCCAAACGTGCACCTGGGAGATAATGAAAATTTGGTCAGTTAATTTATCCGAAAACGTAACTATTTGGCACACCGCTTCTGGTACCTCCCATATAAATAACCGAAACTGCCCCTTTTGCAAATTTTGGCAAGGTTAGCGTTAATTGAATGTTAATTTACGAAAAAATCGATAACGTTGTGCTGCCCCTAATAATAACTGCTATCCAAATTAGTAAAATTTTTACGGTTTTGCTACAGACCGATGGTATTACGACCGAAAGTCCCATCTACAACCTTTTACGCACCATACGCAGTCAGATAAGAATACAATACAATAAATACAATACATTATATCAATGCGAAAACAATATCTTATATTACTTACTTAGCTGGCACGTACAAAAATATTATAAGCGCTTCGATCTTCTGCGCTTTTTCTCAAGTTAGTCACATCAAGTTCTGTAAGGTTCTTAGTAACCTGGTCTTTCCAACGAAGTTTTTGTCGCCCTCTCCTGTGTCGTCCATCGAGTTCATTGTCGAAGACTTTTCGAGTTAGAGCATACAACATGACTGAGCTGCATCTTAATGCGTCTGACCTCGTACAGCTCATGATTCATGAGGATACTGAACCATACATCAAGACAGGTAGAACCAGTATCTGGTGCTGTATTTTTGTTCGTTGAGAGCGGGCTTTGTCATTAAATCGCTTGCTTACTCCGTAGTAGCATTTATTAGCAAGCAGGATTCTTCTCCGGATCTCGAGGCTGACATTATTTGTTTTGTTGATGGCGGAGCCTAGGTATTTATAGTTGTCAACGTTCACACAGCCCTCGTTTTGTCCTCTTTCACCATTGAACCCACTTTCGCTGATTCCTTCTGTATACCTGAGATGGCTGCAGTCACGTCTCGCAGTTTTCGACCAATGATGTTTATGTCGTCAGCGTATGCGAGTAGCATGTGGCTTTTGTTGAATTGAATGGCTCCGTAAGGTCCAAGCCAATCTTTACTGAAGACATCGTGTCAGTCAGTGTCATGCCGCAAAGGCGTATCAGCTTCGCTGGGATGCAAACTCAGCCAAACGCCACCGGGCTTGAAGAGCTTTGCCGGAAGTCCGTCGGCACCGGCTGCTTTATTATTTTTTTAGCCGCGGTATTTAACAGCGGCACATTTGTTCGAACTCTTCCGGTCAGCTCTTATAGATTATAGTCTTGCTCCCGTTGAAAGTCGCGATCGAATGCATCTTGCATCGAACGATATGGCGCTGGCATTCCCAATGTCGGCAGTAGATTGCCACACATCCTTTCGGGTTCGACGGATTTTTTATTTAAATATTATTTATCTCGTTACCAACCAACATTTAACCGAAATTTTTCACCTAAACATCGTACAAAACCATCAAATCATGCAAAAATTGCAAATTTTTGTCAATAAAAAAAAAACAAATTTTTTACACTTTTCCGAAATTTTCCGAGTTTTTCCCTCTTTTTACCTCGGTTTGACTTGGTGGTGTGCAATCTAAGATGTCGTTTACAATTGGCGTGATAACTTCACGTGCGCTGCCTTATGGAACCAACAGTTGCTGGAAGTGTTCTCTATTTTGGGTGATGGTGTTATCAGTCAGTTTACCTCTACGGTTTATGATAACTGTTGGTTTAAAAACTTACTAGTGTGCATAACTTTAACAAAACTGAGGCCAGAAATGAAATCCTCGTAATTCTCCACCTATTCAAATAAAAATTTATCTGTGCTAAAGTTTTCTCAAGGTGCGACCTGGGATTGCATTGAGGTGTATTCAACACACCCCTCCTGGTATCTCAAATACAATGTGTCAATTAGTAAAAAAAAATACTTTTTTATTTTTAACTTTGAGTTGTGGCACTGGAGTTGGGCGAGTTTTATTATTTGTTCCCCCAACTGTTCTGGTACTGTCATGAACATTACTTTTGTTGTTTTTATACCCTCACCCTATAATTTAATACGACCCAAAAGTGTAACACAAAGAAAGAGTCACTTTATTGCTGGTATTAAGAAAGAGTTGCAATATACATTTTCTATTTCGGTTGTATACAGCCCTTCGATGGCATAGTTCCTACATTGACCTTAATCCATTACCATGTGATCAATTTAGTTTATCGCATGTTGATTAGAAAATACTTAGGTTGCCTTGGCGATATATTGGGGCTTAACGCTAAAACAAGGTTTTTGATTTTTATCGGAGGTGTTGCTTTTATTTGTGCATTAAAATATCTTAAAAAATTAAATGGCATGGTCATGATAATGTCATAAAGGGTTGAACCACGAGATTATATACCTAAGTCCCCACCTACTATAAAGCCACCAAGAAACCTGTTGTGTTAAATTTCAGTTACTTAAGACTCATCGTATTTGATGCCACTGAATGTCCAATGGCATTGCCAGGAATACATGATTTGTCGGATGTTGTGAGCAGCTCAAGAGAGAGTTTCTGTTTCTAAGTGAATAACGCTCGAAAAACTAAAAGTACAAACCCAAAATCCCCCATTTCTATGTCACAACTTGTCTGTGTTATATACTATTGACCTGTTCATCTAATCGTATGTTCTTATAGATGGCATTTTTTGTTCACAAGTCATACCGTTTTCATTTCCTCCAGAAGAGTAGTTTCAAATTTAAAATTCTACCAGAAAATCAGGGGTTTTCTGGTTCAGCATATTCAAGAAAGTCATAGGAAACGTATTATTTCACTTACATCTTAAAAGAATTGTATTTAGTATTTGAATACAATATTTGATACAAACCGAATTTCGGTAAATCTCGAGTTAGATTATTTCGGTTTGTGATCTCAGATTTATCGTGACAACTTAGGAGATTTTGTAATCTCCTCTACTACTGTCTTCCATATTTTGTCCCACTGTTCGTATACCAATCGAAGATTTAATGGTGTTTAGCAAGAATTGAGTTTATTATTTTCTTTTGTTGCCACAACAAAATATGGCAAGAGATAGAAGATCGCTTCTATATTGTTCGCGGGGACTTTAAATGGGGCAGGTCAATGTGTTGCCAGTTAAGCAATGGCTGTTGTGGTCATGCACATCACACACAGCAATATGATTGACTTTAAAAAGTAATGCGATTTCTTGTAAGAGATAATGTCGTTGAACACCACAATGAGGATTAGCAACATAATGGAAAGAATACAATTAAAATAAAGATGTACAGAGCATACTGATCGCTAAAAGAGGAATCATAATAATGACCATTCGATTGTGTATAACAAAAAATGGTAATACCTCAATGCCTACTCAGGAAGGAACTAAAAGACAAGGTAACAAAAAATCGTATATATGTCAGCCCTATTGTTCGCAGATGAGTACATTTGTATGCTTAATCGGTTCTGTTGGGTTACAATGATGTCGTTGTCAATATATTCTTGGCTGTCATTCAACTCTAGATCACAACAACAATAAAACCACACCGCTGGTCTTGTCTACTTCATAATATCGATGGCAATGATAACGATCATTGTCATCATGATGATGCTCATCATTATCACCGTCATTGCGCTTTTCTTTATGATGGCTTTGTGATCATCACGGATCTTTGTGTGTGCGAGCGAGTGTGGGCTTTTTTCGATGTGTTTCTTTCAGACCGGCTATATTTGTAAAAGTGTCTTGCTATTCTTTATGTGCTGGTTTTTGTTGCACAATTTACACACAATCGTTTAAAATGTGCGCATGAATATCACAGTGGGGGATATAGTTGAAATGTTATACCAAAGGGGACATTAACCCATTAACTAGTGTATGTATTACGAATTATCTTTATATTTACAGATATATAAGATTAATAACACAGTACAACATTTTTCAGCTCATTGATCTGAGAATCAATTCTGAGAACTGCACGTGAAAGTAGCCCCAAAAAGAAAAAGTTCTGCATCTGCATGTTTTGTCAAGTTACATGCCATAATAATTTAATATCGATATGAAGTTAGTAAGTATAGGGGAATTTTTCATGTTTTAGGCTCTTTTGTTTGACATAACTCGAGAACCACTAGTCCGATTTAGCTGAAACAAATTTAAAAAAATTTAAAATTACAATTCGTTAAATCTGTTCGTATAACGTTTCCCTACATAAGCAACAGTTTCACTTTCAATTCTTAAAATGATTATACCATCACCCTTAGGGATGAGGGTATATATCATTTGATTCGACCCAAAAGTGTAACACATAGAAGGAGTCACTTTAGACCCTAGGTTTTTTGAACCAAATTTGATTTATGACTTGTTAAGTCGTCTGAGCTATGTCCGTCTGTCTGTCTGTCTGGCTGTCCGGCTGGTGCGCACGATAACTTTCGAAAGACGCAAAATTTTGCACGAGTTAATATTTCCCCAAAACTACTTACGGTATTACAAATAGGCTACATGGCCCCGCCCCTTCTGGTACCTCCCATACAAATACATCATTCCGCCCACTTTAGAAATCGAGTAATAATATCAATACACCCAACGGGATCGTACCCAAATTCTGTACTTAGTAAAGCTATAACAGGATAAAGTTTTGGAAAAAAAATTCGAAGTCTAACCACGCCTCATCTGGTACCTCCCATACACATCTGGTACCGCCCAAATTAATAGACCTAACGCGATCGTGCCCAAATTATGTATTTAGTAAATTTCAAGCAGGATAAAATCTTGGAGACAAAATGTGGAAGTCTAGACACGCCCCTTCTGGTAACTCCCACACAAATGTACCACTCCCACTTAAGAAATCGAGTAATAATATCAATATAATAGAAATTTGTTTGTTTTACTGAGGGTGAAGGTATATGTAAGTCGGGTTGTCCGACTGAAGTTCTTACTGGTTTTTTACAGGGTTTATTTGTAGCAGTTACAATAAAACTGTTGTAAACCGTAGCGTATGATTTACGTGGAATATTACTTACGATAATCATACGCCACAATATAACAATATAACAAAAGAGCCTAAAACTTACTAATTTCAAATCGATATTAAATTATTATGGCATGTAATTTGACAAAACGAATGATGCAGAATTTCTTCTCTTTGGGGCTACTTTCACGTGCAGTTCTCAGAATTGAGCCCCAAAATCATGTGTTGTACTGTGTAATTAATAAGTCGTAAAAGTTAGAGGCAAAACAAAACCTCTCTGTAAATTGTTATAAATTGCACACACAAATTGATATTTTTGTATGGGCAAGTGTTGAAGTGATCTCTTCAAACTTGACCTGGAAAAATATTAACTATCCTCTAAAGTCGTTGTAAATATTAACCAATCTGTTCACCCTTGTCGGCCAGTGTGCGCCAAACATCATTATTGTACCATCATCCACCAGAGATATGCGTTTACATGTGTTATGCAGCATCCACATACCAGCCGAAGAAATCCTCTCTCTGCCGACGTCCAATCTCAGTGCTGTAAAATCCTCTGCTTGTTGTTCTCACTGCCTTTGTTGTCGTTAAATGCTCTTCTGGGACGTGTTACGATGCGTTCGTTGTTCAGTGTCAATGTTAATAATCATTATTTCAGTTTTCAATTAAATGCGGTCGCATGTAAACGTCTCTCAACAAGATTTCGGGGGCTTTTTGTTAAAATCGCGCCCGGGAAGATACAGCAACAGAACGCGAGACGATCGCCGTCGACTGTCGCGTGCTAAAGTGCATTGAAGATGTTTCACATCAATTTTGTTGATATTTCAATTTAAACATTCAATGGTTTTTTTGTTTTGGGAAAATGCTTTTGAGTGGTTTAAGGAAATTGGCCCCAAAAATAAATGATTCGAAAAAATGCCAAGAAGTGAGAAACAAAATAAATAAACAAATCACAGTCGTTAAAACAAAATATTGCATAATTTTATAACACTTTAAAACAAAACAAAAACGTAAAATGGAAACAACTGCAAATGTTGCCAAGTGTGTTCAGCGTCCCCCTCTCGGGTGTGCGTGTGTGTGTTGTTTATCATTCAAATAATTGTTTAATTATTATTTATATACAAAATGCCACAATTGAGTGAAAACAATATCAAATGAATTTGATACCTGTTGTGTGAAATTCCTTAAAGCTTAGTCGTCCGATTCTTTGCATGGAGGGAAATTTCGTATGTGCCCCCTTTGGATGCATTTGAAAAGCCACAAAGAAAAGTTCAAGCAATTGTATCTAAAAATCTATATATTTGTTGCCATTCCCGTAAAGTAAACAAAAAGTATCTGTAGAAGAAGTGTTTTATTTTCCGCCATAAATTTCTAACAACAGCAACATTTTGTGGCATCTTTATAAGATAAACCAACTGAAGGCGTGCGCGGCAGCAACACCGGCACAGGTATCATTTATAGCAGCAGCAGCACTAGCAGCAACAATTGGCATCCACCTCGGTGCGAATCATCATCATCGGCAACATCTTCTACATCCAGTGAAAATGGTTTGTTTACATTCAAAGTGCGGCGAAACAAATAAACAATAAATATTTGAACAAGAAAAGAAACTCGTGTATCGGTACTTAATTTTCCTTTATTTTTTCATTTCTAAACATTTCACATGGCGATCTGTGCCTTGTATGCTGTCTTCTTCAAAAAAGAAAAAACTTCTTGAGTGTCCATTTCTGATACAAAGTGAAAATATTTTTGTTGTTGCTAATGTTTTATTTGGCAATTTCACCGCAATCAAAATGATACAAAGTAATCGTAAGATAATTCGTTGCTAATGTTGTTGCTAGCAGAAAAGAAATAAGATTTTCTATAAAGCGTTTGTTACCTTTGGAAAGGAAATGCAATTAAATTGGATTGATTTAATGTGTGCTTGAATCTTGTTTTTGTTTTTTTTCTCTCTTAATGCATTTGGTTACGGCTTAAAATGAATTTAGCAGAAATGTATGTAATCACTGGTGGTTCCGGCAATTCATCACTAGCGCATAGTTGTTCAGTATACAAAAGGAACTTAACAGATTTTGCTGAATTTTCTCACAGTGCTATATATATTTTAATTTAAAAATACTAAAATGATCCTAATCTAAAAGTATTTTAGCAATGGTTCCTAAGGTAAAGAAAGAACTATTAAATAACTTTTTATTGGTGAAAGAGTTTAAAGAGAGCTAAACTATGTTTTAGTTTTTTTTTTGTGTTTCTCCTAATGAAGACCATTGTTCTAGTTTCACATTTATATACGCGATAAACTAACCCATACCTCATTTCTGGGGTGTAAAGGGAAATTATATTTTAAAGTAATTTAGACAGGTCGATTGACTCGACTACTACACAGAAAGAAAAATTACATTCTAAATTTGAGCTTTAAATTGTAATTTTCTGCAAAAATCTAACTTATAGGTTAAATTAAGATTTGTACTATTTTATTCTTAAAGCCAGTAAGAAAGTTTCAGTCGGAAACCCCGACCCCCGATTACTCGATTTCTAAAGTGGCGGAGTGGTACATTAGTAATGGAGGTACCAGAAGAGGCTTTGGTAACCGTCCAATTTTTTTTCCAAAACTAAATCCTGTTATAGCTTTACTAAATACAGAATTTAGGAACGATCGCGTCTGATGTATTGATATTATTGCTCCATCTCTGAAGTGGGCGGAAAGGTACATTTGTATGGGAGGTACCAGAAGGGGCGTGGCTGGACTTCCAATTTTTAAAGTGGGCGAAACGATTTATTTGTATGGGCCATGTAGCCCATTTGTAATACCGTTAGTAGTGATAGAGATATTGATAATATACAAATATACTTTTTAAACTTGATTTTAACTTGATTATCCTTAAAAAGTTGAAATATATAATTGTCCATAATAATCTATCGGAATCTAATTTCAAAATTTTTAATAATTTTTTTCAAAAATACCCTAACTTCTACATCAAATATCTCGGCGTCAATAAGAGATATGGTAAAAGCAAACACAAACTATTTTAGGTCTTGACTTCAGCTTTTGAACGGCATATTACTACTTACTCTACTCTGTATACGAAAGAATAATACTCAGCGGCAATAAACTGATTTGAGAACAAATTTGAACTTTAAGCTCATTGCAGCAAAACCAAATGTGTTTTGAGAGCTGTTTAACATCCCTAGACTTGTTCAGATTGCATGGGTTTGTTCAGATAAGTTATTCGGTGTTACCTAAACTACAATTTTACTAAAGAAAGTATTAAAAAATAGTGAAAAAATTAGAATTTTTATCAGTTTTTTAAAAATAAACGAGGTAAGTCTATTTTTTTGGGAAATTTTATTATCTCAACTTCTTAAGCGGACAACTAGCTACAACTTTGCTTACGAAGAGAAAGCGTTAGATTGGAAACTGTACAAACTGTTGGCTAAAAACTGATGTCACTTTTTTCAAGGATCCAAGTGATTTCAAAAAGTTTAGAGGGTCAAAAAAAAATTTGGTAGCGAAGCTGAGCTAGGGTTTTACTCGGTTCAGGTTGTACTATCGAACTTATATAGTCACGTTCGGTTGTTTTCCAAAAAGTTTGATTTTGTGTCGTAGTGTTATTAAAATTAGAACAAAATGTTTTCATTATTTAAGAAAATCTAAAGTGCGGATTATGCGGACATGTGTTCCTCTTTGATGTAATTTTCTGTTTAGGCTTCTCGATTGTTTCTTAACGTTTTTAACACTTGAGGTTTGCGATGCTTGGTGGGAAAGTCACAGCAAAGATTACTGATGAGATAGTTTGGCAATTATCGAATTAGCAATACGCAATAAAATGTTCTTGCAATAAGAATCTTTTCGCTTAAAAATCAAGCCCCACCATGCTTAAAAATATCTTCAATTAAGAATTCTATAACAGGAGGTTCCGTTCTTGAATCAATCATTTTGTATTAGATTTGTAAACATCCGTACTTACCGAATTTTTCAATCGTTACGGATTGATTTGAGTACGGAATACTCGATTTTTAATTTAAGTATACAAAGTTGCTGAAGACAACATCGAGGAAACTGCCTGTCAGATAATTTGTAATTTCTAGAGAATGTCTTGTTCAATTGTGATGTCAGCTCAAACGTGTAATCTGTTCCACTCGCGCTCTCTTGGCTACTCTCCATGTGCAATATTTCCATAATTTTGACAATTTTAGTTAATATCAGAGTACAACATATGATTTTGGGACGTGATAGTAGCCCCAAAAAGAAGAAGCTCTGCATCATTCGTTTTGTCAACTTACATGTCATAATAATTTAATATCGATTTGAAGTTAGTAAGTATCCTATAGGTGAATTTGTCACCTTTTAGACTCTTTTGTTTGACATATGATTATCATAAGTAATATTCCACGTAATCATACGCCAACAGTTTTGTTGTAACTGTTACAAAATAAACTCAGTTCAAAATCATTTGATTAATGGAAAAGTGAAACTGTTGCTAATGTATGGAAACGTTATATGAACAGATTACAGGAATTATAATTCTTATTTTTTTTAATTTTGTTTCAGCTAATGGTTTTCGAGTAATGTCAGACAAAAATTCCTAAAACGTTAAAAGAAACACGTATCGTAGAAGAAATGAGGCAACTTATGTCTTAGGAGGTGCGAGAAAATGTTGTGTGTGAACGGTTGTCGACAACTAGAATGTCATAGCAATTCGTTATCGATAACACTCCTGAGAGATACATGTTTCTCAACTAGTGTTTCTGATTTCCCGACATTTTTCATTTCCTGGGAAATCGGGATTCTTATTTAATTTTCCCAGGATCCCGGGAATTACGGTCCAAAACAAAAATACATAAAAATGCCATTAACTATTAAAAAAAAATTGATTTTAATACAAACAAACAAATATGAAATGAAACATAAAAATAATTCTAAAAATCTTGTGTTAAAGTTTATCCGAAAAGTTGTTAATACTTAGACAAGCTATCATCATGAAACCTGTATATGAGCAATCTCCTTATAAACTTAGAGAGGGGCACGAAGGGATTTTTCGAAATTCGTAGTTTTAGGTGGAAAAAGGTCTAACAAGCGAGAAAGCTGGTAACATTTTTCAAGCCAAACGGCAAAAGCTATTATCGTGGAAATGTATATGAGCAAGCTTCTTAAAGAACAAGAAGGCCGCTAAGAGGAATTTTGCGAAATTCGTACTTTTTGGGGTAAAATGGTCAAAAAGGAATAAAACCGGTATCATTGAATAATCTCCTTATAAAATTAGAGAGCGAAAAATGATTTTTCAACACTTATTTTATTGGTTAATTGTGAAATATGAAGAGATTTTTTAAGATTCGTTCCCCTTGGGATAAAGAGGGGAAAAGGGTTATCATCGCTCAGACCAAACACCTAAACATACAATCACCCAGTACACCAACAAAGAAATTTATATGTCAGGCAATCGCCTTAAAAATATTGCCCTAGAATATATGCCTATCAGTTAGTAAGTATTCATCAACTTACGGACATGGTATCGCTGATCCATTTAGCAATTCAATACGTTCGAATATTTCTCTATATATCCAAGCACATTTAAAAGACAAGGAAAACGTCAAAAGACGGAAGACGATAGATATGGTCAAGAAAATAGTCAACAATTGGTAATTTTATGGTAAAAATTTAAATAAGCGTAAAGAAATCCCGGTCGCATTCCCGGGATTCCGGGACAGAAAACTGGCCGGGAATCCCGGGAATTTTGTCCCGGGAATTCTCGGGACAAAAACACTAGTCTCAACACGCCTTTACACTTACTTTCGTACATACTGACCTACGTATGAGTAATGAATAAAACTCCACATGACTCATACACTCCGGCATGGTAGGCTTCATATAGCAAAATTAAATCCAAATTTTTTGGACGTCTTTTTTATTCGAATTACAATTCTCAATAAAAATTGACAATAATTATATAGTAGAACAAAAGCAAATTAAGAACTATTTATAACTATTTCACAAAGTATATAAAAGTGTAAGGAAAACCTACCTATAATGATATCACAGTTTGTGCCTTGGCAATCACCTCTATAAGTCTAACCGAGGAGTAACACCAAACATTATAAAACAAGTACCCGCAAATTTGTGTGGACTTTGATATCGCTCTGCGGGAAGTTAATGATAGTCCAAAGGAAGCAAATGCAAAATCCAATTAAAATTATATTGTTTTAATAAAATTCCACTGTTTATTTAACATAACTCACAATAATCATGCCCACCCTATAGAGTTAATTAAATTTAATTGCAAATCGCTTAGATGTTGCAGTGATTTTCGTGGGAAATTATGAAAATGCCACGAATTGTTTACCATTGGGAAAGAAAACATAATGGAACACCATCACGGAGGGTCGGACACTAAACTTACACAGATATAATAACATAATATTGAATAGCATGCAGAGAAGGTGGAACAATTAAAATAATACTGTAATCATAATGTGACCTATACTATAACTATTACACATAATTGGTAATTATTTGAATACTGCTGTGCTTGATTTAATAAATATTTACAGTATTAAATTTATACGTAAAATAGATTATTAGCTCTGTTCGCGCATTGTTACAAAAACTAGTTTTTCTTGTTATATCAGAAAAAGTAACAACACAATGGCAGTACAACTGTGTGATTTCTTAAACTTTTGAAAATGTTGTGTTTTTATTTTTTTTATTTGTTTACCATTTCACATAATAATAATAGCATGTGCTATATTCAAATATTTTACGGAACACTGTGCGAACTTGCTAAAGTATGTGGGGTATGTGGGCAAAAAGTTAAAAGTACCACAAATATGGCATTTTTATGGCTTCAGCATAAACAAACACTTAATTCCATAATAATCATACGCACCGTACTACCTACATGATATTTAATTGTTAATCACTTAAAAGCTGTGGTAAATTTGCATTAAGATTTATTAACATTCCTGGGATATTTTCCTACAATCACCAATTAAACAACAGCCAATTGCCATTATTCTGTATACACTTTTTATTTAAATTAACTATGCTTTGGTTGAAAATAGCTGTTTGAAAAGTAATGAAAACTAAATTCCCAAATATGCCAAAAATTTGTTAACAATTTAAAAACTATAAAATTTGTAGATATTTATTAAAATTGTAATTAAAAAAAAATAAGAAAACAAAAAGAAATAAACATGGGTTAATAATTCAATATATAGGCATAGGAGGCACATGTTGAATTCAAAACTTAATTAGGTTTCGCATAATTAAAAAAACAGAAAACTTATGCTCTCATTTTTGTTTTGCAAATGGAATTAGTTCTTTTTCGGTATTAGGAAACTTCGGTATAGGCAACTTCAAAGGCAAATGTTTTTTGATAAATAAGAATGCTAATTTATATATATTGGAAAAGTGTGCTTCCTTCCACATTGCCTTAATGGTAGACGAGAATTCATAGCTAATATAATGTGTTTTTATGAACATTAAAAAAAAATATTCAGACCCAGTGGTACAAGTTCCTGCGCTTTGCGACTATATACAGACCCTAATATTGTGAAGTGGAGCCGGCCGACGCGACTATCATGTGCAAGACTTAGTTCTAAAAACTGCACATAAAAACTAGCCCCAAAAAGCATAAGTTTCATGCCATAATAATTTAATATCGATTTGAAGTTAGTAAGTATCGTATAGGGGAATTTGTCACGTCTGCAAATGATCCGAAATTCCACAAGCAAAATTGTCGCATCTGGGGCTCGGAAAACCCAAGTGTTATTGTTGCTTACCCTCTCCATCCTGAACGTATGACTGTTTGGTGCGGTTTATGGTCCGGCGGTGTCATTGGATCTTACTTTTTCGAAAATTAGGTTTTTCTGGGACCGGCCGTGGCGTAGTGGTTAGAACACGCGACTACCATGCGGGAGATGATAGGCTCAACAGCTGACGCCAGTCATCTTAAAAAAAAAATTCCTTTCATTGTCGGCTCCCCTCGAATGTTGTCTACAGCAACTTCGCAGTATTAGTGTCGAGTCAATCGGCATGTCTAGTAAAAGCTTCTCAAACAGTGACGTTCGCATTCGTCGATAAACAAGTAGGTGCCGTTAGTTGTGAATCTAAAAATAGAAAGCGTGTTAGTTTACAACAACGCGAGAAGAAATCCCATACCTCATTCATGGGTTGTAAAGGTTTTTAAGTAAAGGTTGGATTAGCAGTTACGGTGAATGGATTGCGCTATCGAAAGAGGGATGGTATTGATCTGGATAACGTTTACTTTCAATAAGACGGCACTACGTGCCACACAAGCAACGAAACCATTGATCTTTTAAGGGAAAAGTTTCCGGACCGTGTTATCTCTTGTGATTTAACACCTTGCGACTTCTTTCTTTGGGGCCATGCGAAGGATACGGTCTAGGACAACAGCCCAGCGTAGATTCAAGACCTCAAAGATATAATTCGTGAGGCCAGCGAGGACATAGGGCAGCCACTTTGCGATTTAGTTATGGAAAATTTCATGAAAAGGATATGGTCCTGTAAGGGTGCTCGTGTAAGGGTGCTCGTGGTGGCCATTTGCCTAATGTTGTTTTTCATTATTAATGGCATTCCTTCCTCTTTATTATGAAATAAACGTCGGATCACGTATCCCAAAAAATTTCATTTTTCTTTGAATTTCAAATGAACTCCTCTTATTGGAAACCCCTTTAGAAATATTTTCCCAAAAAAGTAATGAGATTGTAATTTCCATATAAAATTAGTTTGGGATATATTATATCTCTTCCATTACTGTCACACAATTCGGTCAGTAAATGAGATGCTACCCTTCTGGTAGCACCCATACAAATGACCGAATTGACCTCCATATTTTACATTCATATCATTTTTTAAAGTACACTGAATTCAGCAATATTTTGCATAAGATGTATGCCTATGGTAGTTTGATTCATGATTGATTTCATGACATTGAAAGACCCTGAAATTGTAGACAACTGAAGGATGGTTAGATTTGGTCACTTATTATTATGATATAAGAGAAAACCTCAGAAAACCGAAACATTTGCAAC
The DNA here is from genome assembly GCA_964034835.1 of Muscina levida. Classification (NCBI taxonomy): domain Eukaryota; kingdom Metazoa; phylum Arthropoda; class Insecta; order Diptera; family Muscidae; genus Muscina; species Muscina levida. The sequence goes on along the minus strand of OZ035880.1, from coordinate 62,918,953 downwards.
ATATCTTCAGAAAACTTCATGCACCCCCACTATCTTGTTTCGAAAAGAAACTAAATAACTAATAAGGCATTCAAGTGTAAACAAATTTTTTCGTATTCTGAAATGTCTTTGTATAATTCACATCAACTTATTTTTACCCATACTAGCATTTCAAATATGCTGATCCTGAAGAGAGCTAAAAATTTTTTAACTGACAATAAGGTATTTTCAGTAATACAGTAAACAATGTCAGAGACACTCTTAAAATCTTCATTTCATTGTTTTAGCTCTTTATAATAAGAAGTTCTACCCGCCTATTATACATTTTCATACATTTAACAACACTCGCATGATGAATATTATTGAAAATCACTAATACGCATCCGCTTAAGTATGCAAAGTAAATCTATCATTGTATATGTATATAAGAATTTAATCATAAAACCAAAGAATTATCCATCTTAAACAAGCTACAACTTAAAATAAGCAAATAGCACACACCCTCTCCAAACACGCTATGTATGCAGTTTATAAACGCTTCGACTGTGCCACCCGTTGTGGCAAAATACTTTGTAGTTTTAATTTTAATGTTGTACTATTTCTAAAATCGTTGTATATAATTTCATTCACGGGCCGATACACAGTGAATGACTCAGTATCGACCCGTCAATATAAACTCTTGTTTGATACGTTTCATTTCATGATTTTAAAAATATTCATTTGTGAACTAAGCATATGCCATGTTTCAAACTGACCATAGCGTATAAATTGGTTTGCCTTTCTTGTGATTTTTTTTCTTTATAAACATACCGTCGAGCATTTGGAACAAGTGAAATGTTTTCATTTTTTCTTTTTTTGATTACTTAATTTTTTTATTGTGCGCTCTCCTCTTGTATTTTATTATAATTTTCCATGTTGTGTGTTGGGTGCCTGTGTGAGTTACGCTACATTTTATTATAGTTTAAACATTTTCAAGGTTACACACGCAATATGTTATTTAACGATGCGATGCGTCTTTTGGTTTTCGGCTTGATTTTGCCGGTTATCGATGGTGTCAATGCAAATACTGCGACGAATACGAGGAAAATTGTGAAAGTGTTTTATAAAGATTACGCAGCAGTTTTACACTTAGCCACAAAAGCTAGTGTATTATAATTTGCTCGTCTGTAGAACAAAAACTGTTTTAAGATAGGACTTTTGGTCGTATGGACAGGCGTTAACAGGCAAGTAGTTTAACTGTAAAATAGGTGACACTATAAAAACGTTCATGAATTAGCCAACATATATTAAAAGTTCAACTCTATATCTCTGGATGTATGGTCATTTTGTATGGGGTTACCGAAAGGGTATTTTATGGTACCAACTGAGAACTAAGGGTTATGTAAAATTTCCAGTTTCTTAAGTTTCACCTATGAATACTGTACTGTAAGTAAACTATTTTTATAAAGCGAAGCGCCTTATAGAGTTTATTTTAGAAATTAATAGAAAAATATTAATATTCGGGAAATTGGCTTATTTGTATAGGAGGTACCCGTAGTGACAAAACCACGTCTCAATAACCTTTTATCTTGAGCAAAAATTTTACTTATTTAAGGGTACTTTCACAAAGGATATGCATGTAGAACTATAGGTGTTAGAGTGGGTCAATTTGTATAGGGTAAAAAAATTAATCAAGCTGTTATCAAAATCTTAATCTATAATATAGAATGGAAAATTTGCCCAAGAAACTATGGGTCTAAAATCAAAATCGGGCCCATGGGTTTTCAACGAGAGGATATTATAGATTTTAAACTTTAATATGAAATAGCGTTGGTATAGTGGACGAGTTTTCGATTTCGTGGACGAGTTTGGGAAGAATAACTGATGAGCTAAAAAATGGGGTAGGTGGGTGGAATTGAACAGGCTGCGATTCGTGATCAAAGGTGGTGGGGAAGGGGAAAAACCACAACAAGCCCCACAACTGTATGTCCGACTTCCAGTAATTTTTCTTTTCTAACATTTTTCCCAAACATACCTGTATCCCATTTTCATCCCCTAAAGAGGCTCTCATACAAATATCAAATTTTTATAAAAGCTGATCCCAACGCTTTATCTGCCCCAAATTTGCACCACCACAGCCAAGGAGATGGGCTTGGAATAATTAGTCGGGAAAGAAGACCCTGTTGTATGACCTGTCCCCTAATTTTAGCAACCCTAACAGTTTTTCAGAACATATCTACCCTTTACCTTAAACCCTTAAGGTTGTCCCCATACAATATTTTATATTTTTAAAATTTTTTATGAAATCAGCTCCTGCTACTTCCATGGGGTAAAATGTATGACCGACCATCCAAACGTTTTTCCTGACCATACCAACCCCTATATTTACACCATAAGGGGAAAAATGTTGGGATAGAAAAATGACTCAGGGTCGGTCACACTTTTGAACCCACTAGGGGCGATTCCGAGCAGTTTCGGGGCTTGTTGTCAGTTGTTTCTCCACAACTTTCGACCACGATGCGCAGCCATTTGCTCCACAGACCCTATACTATTTTTTTGGCTTATTAATTATTTTCCCAAACACACAAAATTATGGTGTGAACCTTATCCAAAAATTGTTTCCACAAATCTCCATACAACTCTACCGCAAAGTTTCTCGTTAAAGACCGGGGGCTCGATTTTGATTCTAAGCCCATGGTTTACTGTGCAAATTTTCTTGGAATTCTGCAATGATCCTGTCAACTGTTTTGTCGCAAAATAAATTTACACGCTCTAATATGGGTGTTTTAAGTTATTTCTTTCTTTGGGCGTGGCCATGTAACCCATTTACAGTACCGTAAGTCTTTCGAAAGTTATCGTGCGCACCAGCCGGACAGCCAGACGGACATAGCTCAAAAAACTTAGAAAGTCCTGAGTCATGAGAAAGTATTAAGTGACTCCTTTTATGTGCTACACTTTTAGGTATGAAATATTATATTGGCTTGAAAAGTGGGAACATGTATGTACACTGTGATAATCGAAATATACCCCAGCAGTAAAAAAAGAGGCATTGCAAGCTTTGTTGCAGGCTTATAGTTGTTGTACGATGAATATCCAACACGTGGCTTTAATAAACAACAGAATCCGCCTTACATCACATAGGAGGCCTGTCAACAGGCCTAATTGGAAAAGTGAAGTGTGCACGGCATCAATTCTGCCTTCTGCTAATAGACCTTTTTATAGACCTGTTTAAGCAGCAAGGTTTGCATGACCTTTGTGCAGGGATGCTCACTGGCCAGATTTAACAAGGGAAATAAACATGTCTGCCTAATCTTTTCTAACCCTTGAAAGAGGCCGCATTGGAGGTCTCATTTTAAAACGAGATGTGCATGGCTGTGGAACTTTTTGTATGGTACACGGGCTACTCATAGACCAGTTTTTGGAAGGGAAATAAGCATGTCTATTCGCACCCTAGCAAGAGGCCTCAATGCAGGTCACATTTTAGAAGCGAAATGTGCATGTGTATAGAATTTTTTGTTTGGCTTAATGAAGCACTAACTATGCTACTTGAATGTTAACAAACTGCCGTTGAAGGCATGACTAGAAGGCCTATATTTACAATGCCTCAGCTTTTTCGTTTGTTGAAACACGTGAAGAATTAAAAAGTAAATAAAGTTACAATAAATTTCAATAAATGAAACCAAACTACCAACAAAACAGAGTATTTTCGAATATATGGTTTTCTCAACTTCCGAAGAACTTTCTTTGACCAATGGAATAAAAGAATGATGTCGCTTGATGCTATGTCGAAACAAGAGCAAAGATTTGGTTCAACAATAAAAATTCTTATATCGGTCGACTTCGAACTATCACAGGGAACATAATGATATATATAAATCATCATTACTACTTAGATTATTGATAATTCGTGGCACTTATTTTGCTAATATTTAATAGTTTCTTATGGACTTTAAATTTGCATCAGAAAATTTTATGATCAGGGTAGTTTTAAAAACACTATATAACGTCATAGTTTTAAATCTCAATGTTACTAACAAATGTCATTGATACATAAAAACTAATAACAAACGTCGAAACGCCACATCTACAGAAATACCAATTTTGAACTCCTTGTACACACCAAGCCAAGATGTGATGCGATTGTTAAAATTTACTTTACTTTTTGATACCTCCTCGTATATTTTTGTTGCTTGCAACATTTTACCAAATAATATTATCAAACATTGGTATTATTCAACCATTTTTGAAATCTGCTCCCATTGCTTTTTACTATAATTATCATCTTATTACCTGAAATTGTTTTCTAAAAGACGAAGATATTGGTATGGTAACAATCTATGAAGCACAAAAATTGCATATTTGTCCATTGCATTTGATTGAAGTTAATTTTTTCAACGGCAATTTTTTTAAACAGATTTTTGATTTTTGTTTTATATATTTATTGAATGCCTCTTTTATTCTTGTGAACCATTTATCCATTTAGTGGATCACAAGCCGTAGTTGGGTTACTTTCGGTTGGGTTACTTACCGGTAAGCACAAGTTGTCATAAAGGACAGTTGTCATTGTCCTCTAATTTTTTTTCTTAAATAGCAGCAACAACTTTAAAGAAAAAAAATCCGAGCGTTTCGGTCTTTTGCGCTCAGTAGATTCGTCACACCAAGCTTAGATAACAACTCATTCACCTGATTCATCCAACTAAGTTTTGGTCTCTAACAGATTGCTTTTTATAATGTCATATAAAGAAACATATTTTGTTTTAAGAAGAATCACCATTTATCTTGACTTCTTTCCTTAAATGTTAAAATGCATACTGCGTCTTCAATTTGAGCAATATTCTGTTGAAAATGATTCAAAAAATGTTTTTCGACAATACCATAATTGTTCCTGTAAAAATTAATTAATTTTCGGAAATCTGGCAGTATAAATGTTTTTGTTTTTCCTTCAGTTGTGTTTTTGCATCTTATTAATGCACAAATTGTAGTCAACAAAAATGTTTTTGCAAAACAATTCCCATGAATTGTTTTGTATTGTTTAGGGGTACATTTTTTTTATTATTGTTTCATATCTTTTGTTTTGTACCACTGGACTATTTGTTTTCCCACACTTTGCAAAGCTTTTATGTCTTTCTCTATTTTTATTGGGGGAATTTTCGGTAGCTTCAGAATTCTCTTGTCCAATTTCTGTAAAAATCAACAAACATTTTGTTTTGCTTTAACGTTAAAAATCATTTAGATTCAAAATTTATGTTTCAAAATTACTTCCAAATATTCCTCTCAACTTTCCCAATCAATGTTTATGTTTCGTTCGTGTACACGCTTTTCGTCTTCCGATGAGGGCTTCGTTGTGCTGCCAAGAGAGTGGGAGTGGTGTCGAGAGACGGCGAGAGTGGGTAGTGGGCATTTTGGGTGAAGTCCATGCGGCGATTTCCAAATCAAATTGAATTGAAATTGAAAGCATTCGTTTTTCGGCCACTTATGTACCTGTCTTGTCTTGTCTGATGCTCTGCCGTTGTGTTCTATTCTGTTCAGTTGTGTTTAAATATTTACCTTGTTTTCGTTATGGCTGCAGTCAGTCCACTTTCAAATCTTTAAGCGTCCACAAACAAATGCGTGCGTTTTTCCATTCTCAGCACTAGGTTTGGATAGTGATGGTGGCTGCTTCGACATTGCGTCGTTAGCCTCGTTCTAGTTTTGGTGGTCGATTTTCGTGGCATTTCGCGACGTGTTGATATAATTTGGGCATTTTGGCTGGTCGGTCGGTGTAATTAAATAAATAATTCGATGATATAGCACGTTCATTCGTACGCAAATTAAAGGAAATTACATAGCGTTATAAACATTTTTTTTTGCATTTGATGCCTTCACTAGTGAATATGTGCATACTTTTTGTCATCATCATCATCATCATCCGGACTGAATAAATATCGATGCCAATTTAATTTTAATTTTAAATTATTTTTATTGCAATTATTACATTATACTTTGGAGGTCTACCAGCGAAATGTTTAATGTGCATTTGAATACTAATTGAAAAAGTGCAACATTGTGTAAAGTGATTTGTTTTATGTGTGTGTTGCTGGGAGTGGATGCATTAAAAATATTGCAAATTAATATTACGTACACGCATTAGTGATCTTTTTCGCAAATTGAAATTATAAATACTCATACCACATGGTGTGTTGCAAATGAAATTGTAAACTAATAAAATGCATTATAATATCTGAAGGTCTATAAAATAATATTCAGAAGATAGGCCATAATTAAAAATTGAAATAAAATTTAAAATCGAAAAACAGCGATTGGATGTACAAAAAAACAATAAAACACCGGTGAAAATTAAAATATCAAAACGGTGCAGTGTGACTGGCATTACTTACAACTACTTACAAGTTCACGATAACAACAGCAAAATTTTAAGGTATTAAATTATCTATTAAGACCTTTTCATAATTTAAAAAAATGTATGACGTGAGAAATATTCTTTTATTACATTGAAAAAAATTAAGAGATATATAAATCAATTTCATTTAATTGCAATTAAAGCCGGGATTAATGAATATACTGTTTAATGAATATTTTCTATAAAGTCAATGGAATATATATTTTAACCCTATTAATCAGCCGGACCCGATGGAATAATTCCAGCGCAATTACAGGAGGGCTCATGCTGGGAGTAATCCCCAACATATGTAAGCAAACCAAAGTGATTTTCATCCTGATAGCTGGAAAACACTCTCATGTCATACAAAAAGACTTTCGACCTATTACTCTCTTATCTTTTGTCTATAAAATATTTGAGAAGTTTTAAGAGTTTTAAGTTTTAAGTAATCTTCCACAGAATTTGCTATCAAAATCTCAGCATGCCTTCTCTAAAGGAAGGTCTACTGACACAACTCTTCACTCTATAATGAGTACTATTGAGATCTCCCTCGAGAATAGATCAACACCCTAGACATCGAAAGAGTCTTCAATTATATCTTGCATATGTCAATCTTAAAATCATTACATTGATCTGGCGTTTGACAGTTCAGTGACTTATCTAATTGGGATGCTTCTGGTGGAAAGAACTGTCAAAGATGAATGGAGAGGGGTCACAATTGCTAGGAACGTTAACAGATGTTAATCTCAGTCAGTAAACTGCTTTGCGAATTAGAGATGGTCAAATTCCAAGGACCGAAATTTGCCTTTAAATTTTAAAAATATTTGCAAATATGAAGTGAGTCAATAAATCAAGTCATCTCTTTACTTGTTTTATGAAGTTATTGATATAATTATGGCCGGATTTAAAATCGTATGTCAGATTTCAAATCGAATCGAATGTGGTCCCAGACATTTGCATAATCCAATGATCTTCCCACCATATCTATGGGTAGAAACCTCAATTTACTTATCATTCGCAGTTTCTAAATATAGAACCAAACTGGAGCGCGAACATTGGGATATCGATAACACAGTGCAACAGTGAAAAAAACACCCGAACGAGACTATATAGGTTCGATAGTACAACCGGAGCTGAGTAAAACCCTAGCTCAGTTTGGCTAGATTGGCTACCAAATTTTTTTTTTGGCCCCCTAAACTTTTTGAAATCCCTTGGACCCCTTGGAAAAAGGTGACATCAATTGTTGGCCAACAGTTTCTACAGTTTTTAATCTAGCTCTTTCTCTTCTTCAACAAAGTTTTAGCTAACAGTCCGCTTAAGAAACTGATATAAAAAAATTTCCCAAAAAAATTAGACTTCCCTCGTTTATTTTCAAAAAACTTCGATAAAAATTCTAATTTGTTCACTATTTTTTATATAAGTCGTAGGGAATCCAGATTTTTTGCATACTCTATTCAGTGAAATTGTAGTTTAGGTAACACCAAATAACTTCTCTGAACAAACCTATGCAATCTGAACAAGTCTAGGGGTATTAAATAGCTCTCAAAACACACTATCTACTTTAAATAAATAAGTTTTTTAGGAGTTTTGGGCCATTGTGCAATGTTTTTACTTGCTATCTTTACCAAAAACGTACTTATTGTATAACTGAATAACTTCTGTAAACAACCAATATGATCGGAATACTTCACCCCCTTAATTGTTCACAAAGAGCATTAGGGTGTTCCTTATATGGCATTTTTTCGAATTTCGTTAAAAATATGTATTAATCGCGATGTTGGTCATCTATCTTGACCGTACGTTTCTTTTTGCCAATATTAGGAATATATTGTGAGAAATTTTGTATCGATAGTTGGACATTAGGGTGTGCCGCAATGAGGTTAAAGTATGAATTTGTTCTCAAATCAGTTTATTGCCGCTGAGTATTTTTCTTTCGTATATAGATTAAGTAGTAACAAGCCGTTCAATAGCTGAAATAACGACCTAAAATAATATGTGTTTGCTTTTACCATATCTCTTATAGACGCCGAGATATTTGATATAGAAGTTGGGGTATTTTTAAAAAAATTATTAAAAATGTTGAAATTTAATTTCGATGTAGATTATTATGGGCAATTATATATTTTAACTTTTAAAGGTTTATCAAGTTAAAATCTATATGTTTAAAAAGTATATGTGTATATTATCACTATCTCTATCAATTCTCGAGATATCAGGCGTTAAAAAACGGAATTTTTGACTGTATGCATAGCAATGTCTAATGAACTTTTGTTCCATCTGAATACCCATTGAATACTTACCAATAACGATTTTTATATGATAAATATAAAAAATCCCCTCAAAATACCATTGGATATTAATGGTTTTGGTGACATTTGTAAGCATACACAATGGATATACAGGTGAAACAAAATTTAAGTAGTCATTGCTATGTTTTTAAGCCCCTGATATCTCGAGAATTGATAGAGATAGTGATAATATACACATATACTTTTTAAACATATAGATTTTAACTTGATTAACCTTTAAAAGTTGAAATATATAATTGTCCATAATAATCTACATCGAAATTCAATTTCAACAATTTTAATATTTTTTTTAAAAATACCGCCACTTCTATATCAAATATCTCGGCGTCTATAAGAGATATGGTAAAAGCAAACACATATTATTTTAGGTCTTTATTTCAGCTATTGAACGGCTTGTTACATCTTAGTCTATATACGAATGAGAAATACTCAGCGGCAGTAAACTGATTTGAGAACAAATTCATACTTTAACCTCATTGCGGCACACCCTAATGTCCAACTATCGATACAAAATTTCTCACAATATATTCCTAATATTGGCAAAAAGAAACGTACGGTCAAGATAGATAACCAACATCGCGATTAATACATATTTTTAACGAAATTCGAAAAAATGCCGTATAAGGAACACCCTAATGCTCTTTGTGAACAATTAAGGGGGTGGAGTATTCCGATCATATTGGTTGTTTACAGAAGTTATTCAGTTATACAATAGGTACGTTTTTGGTAAAGATAGCAAGTAAAAACATTGCACAATGGCCCAAAACTCCTAAAAACTTATTTGTTTACAGTAGATAGTGTGTTTTGAGAGCTATTTAATATCCCTAGACTTGTTCAGATTGCATAGGTTTGTTCAGAGAAGTTATTTGGTGTTACCTAAACTACAATTTCAGTGAATAGAGTATGCAAAAAATCTGGATTCCCTACGACTTATATGAAACATAGTGAAAAAATTAGAATTTTTATCGAAGTTTTTTGAAAATAAACGAGGGAAGTCTAATTTTTTTGGGAAATTTTTTTATATCAGTTTCTTAAGCGGACTGTTAGCTAAAACTTTGTTGAAGAAGAGAAAGAGCTAGATTAAAAACTGTAGAAACTGTTGGCCAACAATTGATGTCACCTTTTTCCAAGGGGTCCAAGGGATTTCAAAAAGTTTAGGGGGCCAAAAAAAAAATTTGGTAGCCAATCTAGCCAAACTGAGCTAGGGTTTTACTCAGCTCCGGTTGTACAATCGAACCTATATAGTCTCGTTCGGGTGTTTTTCAAAAAGTTTGATTTTGTGTCATAGTGTAATCAGACCAGGCTTATCTTATTTTCTCGGAAATAAAAAATATCAAAATTTGAGACTCTTTCACTTTATTGGTGAGCAATTGACAGAGTAAGCTGCCCCTACTGTCCAAAACTCTGTTAATAACATCTTAGGTGCTTGCGAACTACATGGTGTTAACAGAGATAAAAAGGGTTGTTGAAGACTATTTTACTAATTTCAGTGGAACAAAAGATTGCAAAAAGTACTATTTTTATCAACTCTCGTGGAAGTTTGTTTACAAAAGTTCACTAGCATCTCCAGGCATTTTCCAGGCATTTTTCGACAGCCTGGAATCTTGGATACTTTTTATATTATAGCTCTGTGGAGCAAGTAAAGTATCTGGGGATTATCCTCGACAGGGTACTGTCTTGAAAATTCATTGTGGAGGAGCGGATCAAAAAGGTTGCTCTTTACTGCTGTAAAGGACTAAAGGCAAGCGCTAGGTCTCTATGTGGATCTATACAGCAAAAGTTAGTTTGAAACTTTTTTATGGTATCGTAGTTTAGTGGAGGTCCTTCATAAAAAGTATGACCTTGATAGAAATTCAAAGATCAGCATTGATTAGTGATAGTGAGGCAATGAATACAACGTCAATTTGTGCCATTTTAAACATCTAAACATGTAGCTTTAAGCTATGGGAGACATTTGGACTACTACACCGGATCAACTTAATTCGTAGGCTCATGTACTCAACTGTTATTCCGAATAGGAATACCTGAAAAAAGTCACTGGATGGGGATACCAGTAGTATCCGATTTTGACTGTGGCATTTATTCACCGGGCCTTAATATAAATATTTTCTATAAACTGCCAGATTATTGCAGCGTTTTTCAGGCACTTTCCACTTTTTTATTCGAGGTTGCTGAACTGCTGTAAATTTGTGTTAGCTGCAGACAGCCAGGCTGCTATTAAATCCCTGAAAAACATGTATGTAGCAAACATGTTTGACGGTGCAGAAATGACATGGCTGAGTATTTTGACATCAGTCTCATTAGCGTAGCGAAACACAGCAACATTTTGGGCAATTGCTTAGCGGATGAGCTAGCTAGACAGGATACTACCGTACATATCGTTCTTGCAGAGAATGTGTTTATATGTGCTTCTAGCTGCCTTATGCACATCAGGTAATGGACCGAGTATATGTTTAATAAAAAATGTAGCCTCACTTCAACATGTAAATAAGCTAGAGTTCTTTGGCGGCCACAGGTGAACAAAAAGAGAGGTTATAGGAACACTAACGGGGCATTGTCTGATTGAAAAACACGCCTTTTGATTAGGCTGACTTTCGCCATAGCACTGAATTCCCTTTGGCTGTTCATGCCACGCAGCCCTGGCTGTTCGACATTGCTACCGATATAATCGTAAACCAACTTTCGGTCCACCCTGTCTTATATGCATACCTAATTGTTATATATTACATAGAAATAATATTATAAACTAAAAAATTATTGTGCTATATAAAAAATTTTTCAGTATAACAAAAGGATATGACATTACTTTGTTAGTATTTTTATAACCTCACAATTTGGGAACACGGTATATACTCTGTGATTCGAGATGGTACAGGAAGGGGACGTGTTAGACCTTCAGGTATCTTAAGACCAAATTTGTGTCAGAACTTTTTTGTCCATCTGGCGGTGTAGTGTGTCGAGCCAAAGGTTATCCTACTTTAACTAATCTTTCTGAAAAATTATCAGTATTATTTGAAAGGATTTAATGCGATTGCAAATGGGCAGAAAAACCCCCCTCACTGCTGGTACCTCCCATACGAAATCACCCATTATTTGGGAATTGATATTTATCCAATTAATACTACCAAACGGTCAGCTGAAGGGCATTTAAGTTTGGTCAGTTTAATTACTTTGTAACAACAAAGTAATTAAAAACATAGTCATAGTTTTACATACATAACTTTTTTATAAGTATGTTCACTGAATTCAGTTACATTTTGCATAAGATGTACACTTATAAAAATATGATTCAGGAATGAGTATGGACTATATCGGCTTACACCTTCTGGTATTTTCCGTAAATTTTTTTAAATTTTTTTTGGAAAAATAATATTTCTGCCATCACTACCAAACGAACTACTGGAGGATATTAAAATTTAATCAGTTAATTTATCTTGACAAACCCCTTCTAGTACCCGAATGACCGGATTTGCTCCATATATCCATCTTTTTTGTAATAACACTGAATTTAGTCAAATTTTGTATAAGGTAAATTTATTAAACGAATACTTTCGGAAAAGTTGTGTTGCCCTAACTGGTGCCTCCTATACAACCCAGTAGGAAGTATCGTCATACACGACTTTGTCGTCAACGCTGTCCTCAAGACAAAATGTGAAAAATTTATGTACTTGTCGTCAGAACACTTGGTTTACGACAAGCTGACCGACAAAATACTAATGTTGTCGTGCATCAGACAAAAAAGTTCAATGTCTAGGAAAAATAACGACATAGAATTGAAGAGAGGAAAGTAGAAGTAAAAACAGCAGTGCGTGACGGTTTATGTATCGCACGTTTTCAACAAAACTTTTTCAATTTGTTATTTTAAATTATTAAGCACTGGTAACGACATTATGTCGTGCATGATTGTGTGGGCGACTCGTCGCTTATTTAGGCATCAACGACAATTTGACCGACATTGTCGCTCATCAGATCGTGCATGACAAAGCGGACACTTGTATGAAAATTTCGTCGAAGATTTGTATGGACGGTCCCCTACGTGTCATCAACGTTTTACTATGGTCGTGCACCTATCCATGAGGATGTCTTGCAGACACTTCCTACTGGGAAATTATTCAATTTCCTGAATATAAATATTATTCAATTATTTCTCAAATGAAACCCTTTCGAACGTTGATAATAGTTTACTTTAATATTTTGTATATTCATAGGTAAAACTTATGAAACCGGGAGGTTTACTCCACCCATTAGAAGTAATGATTTTTTCTAAGATTTTTTTCGAGTTAATAAAAGACGTTTTCCTATGTTCTCAGTTTGTACCGTATAAGACCCTTTCGGTAAATCTTACGACCGACAGTCCTATCTCGAACCGTTTACGTTATCTGCAAGTGAAAGTAGCCCAAAAAAGAAAAAGTTCTGCATCATTCGTTTTGTCAAGTAACATGCCATAATAATTTAATATCGATTTGATGTTAGTAAGTATCGAATATGGGAATTTATCACGATTTAAGCTCTTTTGTCTGACATAACATAAAAACTATATGGTGGCATATGATTATCATAAGTAATATTCCACGTAAATCATACGCCACGGAGTACAACAGTTTTACTGTAACTGCGTAAAAATAATCCTAGTTCAAAATGAAACTGTTGCTTATGTAGGGAAACGTTATATGAACTGATTAAAGAAATTATAATTCTTATTATTTTTTTAAATTTGTTTCTGCTAAATCGGACTAGTGGTTCTCGAGTTATATCAAACAAAAGAGCCTAAAACGTGATAAATTCCCCTATCAATACTTACTAACTTCAGATCGATATTAAATTATTATGGCATGTAACTTGACAAAACGAATGATGCAGAACTTCTTCTTTTATTGGGCTTCTTTCACGTGCAGTTCTTAGTATTTAGTCCCAAATCAATAAGCTTAAAAATGTTGTACTATCTTATAATATATAAGTAATTTCAATTAAAAATCGATTTATGTCAATAACTCAAGACATAAACTATATCATACATTGGGTGAGGGTATTTATCAGTCAGTTTACCTGACTGAAATTTCTGAACTGGTTTTTAATGTACTCCCTAAAAAAGCAGTGGCGGTTGAACTCCACTTTTTCATATTACCTTCGGATATGAATTTTAAATTATGGACAAGTGATGCCAGTATCAATTGAAAATTATATGTTAGTGATCGGCTAGTTTTACGCAATCTCTTACATTGAAGTTTCAAAGAGACAGTTTGCCTCTTAACTCTATGTTCAAAGCGAATTCACCATAAGTACGTTTTAAGCAAAAAAACTAACTTAAATAATTTTTTTATACAAAAGTATTTATTTGGAATTTTTTTGTAGATGTCAATGAATTGCAACGTAGAAATTTCATATTAAACAAAATAATGAAATTCACAACGTGCACTGGTCAGCCAAAATTTAAATTACTTTTGACCGTATCTGGCATTTGAAATTTAAAAAGAAATCCAACAGGTAAATCACAGATATGACGACCATCAAATGACTAAACATTTCCAATTGTTATCAGGAGATTATTAAAATGATTGAGTCAATTTATAATTTTCCTTAGAACTATCAGTCACAAAAAATCACCGGAAGCTTTCATCTGCACAAACGTAGACCTGTTCCAAAAATGCGTCACATCTATTTCCACCTGGCATAATTCTCAATGCCAATGCAGGTAAAGGTGACACATTCCCCTCTACATATAGCGGCACTAATAAATGTCTTAATTAAATCGTTTCGATCAAATATTATTTTTAAAATTCTGCCACGGCCAGAGGGAATCACACTAAATAATCATTAGCGTCCCATTTCTGTCATCAGCAACAAAAGTCAACACAAAACAATAAAAGTCATTTCATGCCATCGAAGTTTTGCCATTTAGGAATGTATAATCGCACTACACGAAATATTCGCAAAGGTATTTCCGCATACGAAATATGTACGTCAACAATAATAACAAAAAAAATTAATGCAAATCATAATGATAATACAAAGATTATTAAAATATTGAAATAATACCCACATTTTCAAAAAAGGACCGAAACGTTTAAAGTGATAGGCCAAGTAACTTTTGTTTGAAGTGATACGTGATGTCCCTATATGGAATTAAGCCGTATAGCTATCTGTCAAATCAGTTTGAAATTTATGACTATGTTAACAATGCCTGTAGCAGACAATTAAATAAATTTAAACTGTTATGGCAACTATATGATCCGTAGATTGGCGAGAGAATCTTTAAAGCGTTAAATTTTAAAATTGCAAAAAAGAGCGTAAAATCTCTTTTAGTGGAATTTTATGGGGGCGTAAGTAAGCAAAAATGTGATCATGTTTTTTTTTTGGTAATTAATATAATTAAATGGCCTAGATGGCAATCGGCTAATGACCCTGCGTATATGGTTATACAATGCGATAGTTGAATAAATAGTTAATTTTTACAAATTCTATGCTAAGCAAGCGTGTTATCTGTATCTATAATTTATAATGACTCTTTTAATATGGAAACTTGGCGGTTACTTATAGGGAAAATTTAGATTTATTATAGCGATAAATAAATATAAAACATAACTCATAGTAGTTCCAATTTAAAATAAGTAAGCAAGTACTAAATACCAAATTAAAAGTGCGATTCAATTAGATGTCGGAATCTATGATCTCAAAGAGCAAAAACTGTCAATTATTTTTTATAAATATATTTTGGCTTAAATGTTGGTCACGCCTTACATGAAGGTCCAACTTTTAGTAATAATTTTTACCGCCAATTATACGTATAACACAGTAAAACACATGATTTTGGGACTCAATTCGGAGAACGGCACGTGAAAGTCGCCCCAAAAAGAAGAAGTTCTGCATCATTCGTTTTTTAAAGTTACATGCCATAATAAGATAATATCGATTTGAAGTTAGTAAGTATTGTGTAGGGGAAATATGTAAGTAATATATAGTAATATTAAATATCATAAGTAATATTCCGCGAAAATCATTCGCCGCGGAGTACAACTGTTTTATAGTAACTGCTACAAAATAAAACCAGTTCAAAATCATTTGATGAGTGGAAAACTGAAACTACTGCTTATGTAGGGAAACGTTATATGAATGACAACACATAACCCTAAAGAAAACTAGTAAGATGTCTTCGGCTATACCCAAGCCTAAATACCATTTATCATATGAGGGGTGTACGTTACTTTTAGCCGGTCACATGCATTTTTGGTCCGAAATCAAATTTCAAACATTTTTTTGCATACCTTTTGCCTCATGTGCTTTATTTCACCACATATATTCGCAATTAACGTTTGTTTGAAAGGATCTTTATTGTAAGGAAGATCTATTCATCTAGTTATATGATCCTAACTTTGGCCCTTGTATTGTATTAAGCACAAAGGCACACGTTTATTTTATTTAATAAACTTTCAACTAACACAACACTTAATGTCCTACTTTAAAACAATTATCTCGTCTCAACTCAAATGTTTAAAGTCATTACTATCTACCACCAGCAAATTGGTTCATTCATAATAAAATGATTGTTATGATTATTATTTCTATTAATTTGTGTTAAATTTATTAAAGATCAAATAGCGGCCAAACCAAACAAACTATGTAATACAATAAATTTTGCGGTTTATATTTTTTTGAAAAACACCGATTTTCTGCTTACGTTTATTTACTTGTTACCTTACGCTAATGTTATTGTTGTTTTTAATTTAACAAATTTGTTGGCTGTTGCCTTATAAACCACTTAATTTACGAGTTGTAGTCGAGATGAAACCCGTTCGCTTAACTTAACTAGCAACGGTGCGAGATCGGTCCGTTTTATTTTTCATTTTCTATGGATCTTACAAATTTATGTGAAAAATGTCAATATTTTATATTAATTCACAGACATCGTTGTTGCTGTTGTTTGCTTAAAAACTTAAGCACATTCTTTATAGATTTTTCGTATTGTATTTGGGAGTTAAGCCATTGTTATTTTTAAATATTTGACTTCTACTTAAGGCCTCAAAGTCGTCGACACAATGTCTGAGAGGTATCGTTGTTGCCGTTTAGTGCGGAATCTGTTTACGTCGGATACTTTTTAGTAGTATCTCATGCAGCTGCTGTTGGAAAATTTGACATTTGAACATGGAATAAACACGTATACCAGCACAAAAACCTCATTCATTCATTCATTAGGTTTGTTGAGTTCGCTTACACTGTGTGTGAAATATTTTCATATATTCTCAGATAATCTGTTGCAGATATTGTCAATCGTTTTCAAAGTGTTTTGAAAAATGTGCTTCAAGATTTTTATCTGCAGCTGTAGTTAAGTTTTTGTGAGTGGTTGCGTAAATAAGCGTTAGATTTCCAAAAAAGAAAAAAAAAACTGAATTCCACAAATTCTCAAGTTGTATGTTACACGATACGTAAGAGATAGTACATTGCCGGTGGTACACTAAGTTAGGGAAGGGGTTTGGCGTTATGGGTAACCATGTTTTAATATTAGTTATTTTGCTGGGAAATTTAGGTTTTTAGAGATGTTGTTATGGAACTTTATTGTATCAATGAATTGCACCGTAGAAATTTCATATTAAACAAAATAATAAAATTCACAACGGTCACTGGTCATCCAAAATTTTAATTACTTTTGACCATGTTTGGCATTTAAAATTTAAATGTAAATCCAACAGGTAAATCACAGATATGACAACCACCAAATGACTAAACATTTCCAATTGTCATCAGGAGATTTTTAAAATGATTGAGTCAATTTACAATTCTCCTTAAAACAATCGTGGTTCTACTACCACAAAAATCACTGGAAACTTTCATCTACACAAATTTAGACCTGTTCCAAAATGCGTAACCATTGACTGAAGTGTTGCGTTATCCCACCAGGACTAGTCTGGGTGTGGTTCTTATACCCGAGAACATTGAAATAAGGGGCGTTTGTAAACAGTAGTTGACAGCCTTGTGGTCGATTAGGCATTGGCTATCTCGGTTCTATGCCTGAGAAACCGTCTTAATTCATATGAACAACTTTAAATGCAGTTATCTTCTAAACTAATTCTTCGATCGCAAGAATCGTGACCACCATACAGTAGTTGGGTAATCACCAAGATACAGTTGGGATCTCGTTTTGAAATAGACTGGAGCTCACCTTGAAATGGGTGGGAAGCCATTCATATGAATTACTTTAAGTACCTTTATCTACATACTAATCGTCCAATTGTAAAGTGGAGCTTAATTTATGATGGAATCGATACTTTAATTCTATACCATGTATAGCTTCCATCACAGGAAGCTGTACAGGAAACGAATTCTTAAAAAATCCAGTATTTGAACACTATAATTTGCTAGCTTTACTACAACTGCCTCAAATGTGACCCAGAGGAGTCAAATGTATAACCAACTCCCAATATTTATGCAGTTCCAATAGTTTATCACCCTCTATCTTGAGCCTTTTAGGTGGACCCCATACAATTCTTTTTATTTTTATACCATCACCCTTAGGGATGAGGGTATATATCATTTGATACGAAAAAAAAGAGTAACGCATTAAAGGAGACGAGTTAGACCCCAAGTATCTTAAGACGAAATCCGTTTCAGAACTTTTTAAGACGAATGAGCTATGTCCGTCTGTCTGGTTGGCTGGATGGCTGGTCAGCACGATAACTCGAGTAAACCTTAACGGATCGGTATGAAAATTTGCCAGTATTAATATTTTTCGAAACGAACTTATGGGATTGTTAATGGGCAGAATAGCCACACCCCTTCTGGTACCTCCCATACAAAATTACCTATTTTTGGATAATTAATATTTTTCCATAGCTGCCAAACAGACTATCGAAGGATATCTAAACTTGGTCAGATTATTTATCTTGCAATAATAGACAAACCCTAAGAAAGCCGAAACCTTTGCCACACCCCTTCTGGTACCTCCCATACAAATGACCGAATTGACTGCCATAATCTTACATGCATATTTTTTTTGTAAGTAAACTGAGATCACTCAAATTTAGCGTATGATGTTTGCTCATAAAAATTAGACCCAGGTACAGGACAATATCGGTTCACGCATTCTGGTACCTCCTATACAAAATGACCTATTTTTGGAAAATTTATTTTTCCCCTATAACTTCCAAACGGACACATGTGTGGTAATGCAAATTGGTCGATAAATTTATGTTGTGATAGGAGACGAAACCTCAGAGAGCCAACTATTTGACACACCCCTTCTGGTACCTCCCATACAAATGACCGAATTCACCCCTTAATCTTACATACATATCTTTTTTGTAAGTATATTAAATGTTCGCTTATGAAAATTGGACTCAGGAATGAACATGGAGTTTATTGGTTCACGCCTTCCGGTACCTCCCATACAAAATTACATATTTTTGGAAAATTTATATTTCTCCTATAATTTCCAACGGACACTTGTGGGGTAATGGAAATTTATCTTGTGATAGGAGGCAAAACCCCAGAAAACCTAACTATTTAACACACCCCTTCTGCTACCTACCATACAAATGGCCGAATCCACCCCCATAGCCTTACATACATATCTTTTTTTCAAAGTACACTGAATTCCGTAACATTTTGCGTCAGGTGTATGGTTATGAAAATTTGAATCAGGAATGAACATGGACTCTATCGGTTCACGCCTTCTGGTACCTCCCATACAAAATGACCTATTTGTGGAAAATTAATATTTCTCTTGGGGTTGTTGCGATAATACATAAGTAATTTTATTTTATTTATTTTTTTTAATAACTCAAGACTTAAACAATAAATTACACTGGGTGATGGTATTTATCAGTCAGTTTACCTGACTGAAATTTCTGTACTGGTTTATATATTTTTTTGTATGAAATAAGCTTCTACCGCTCCCATAGTGCCTGCTAGAGGGCTAAAATATATTACCGAACCCCATAAATTTTTTCCTCCTAACATTTTCCCCAAACATACCTACCCCCAATCTTCACCCCATAAGGGGTCTCCCATACTAAAATCAATTTTTTTTTTATAAAATTTGCTCCCACCGCTGTATATGCCCCAGCGATGCCCATAGAGTTGTCAAATGTATGACTGATACCGCAAAATTTTTTCAACCCCAACACATTCTCAGAACAAATCTACCCTCTATCTTCAACGCTTAAGGTGATCCCCGTACATAAACTCTTAATACATGGAGCCGATATATTCCTATAGGAAAAATGTCAGAAGTAGCGTTAAAAGCCCGGAACAAAGTTTGCCGCAATATTCCGTGAGCACCATACGCGAAAGACATCTCGAATAAATACAATGGAGGACTAGATGCATGCGCATTTGTGTTCATCAGATCCGTTGATTTCTAATTTACGCAATTTTTTATTAATTTTTGTTTTGTCATTGTAGTTTAATCTGTTTTCAACTAATATTGAGTCTTTCCGCCCACTGTGCGTTGTAAGCATTTTACCTTCGTATAAAGTTACCGGTTATTTATGGTTGACCGATCAAAAAACTCAAATAAGAAAATCTCCATCGCTCCATATTCTCTCACGCTCTCTGTATTAATATCTCCCCATAGCATAACTGATAGTCGTTTTCGATCCACAAATATTTTCCCTTTACCTGAGAGACGCTGTCGTTAAACAATTTTACACATTTTTCTTCATTCATACATTCCTGTCGATTCATTCATTATTTTATCGTTGTTATCAGACAAAAGCACAAATTGTTTGTTGTTCGCTTGTTTTGTTTTCATTGTTGAGGTGTTAATTATTTGTAAAACTTAAATTGTTCACACAAGTCAATAGCTTGTAGTTATTGTTGTTATTTGTAAACTGCGGTGATTTTGTTTATTTTCCCATATAAATAAAGTAAATATATATCTTTGTATGTTGCATCCCCGGCACTCACTTCTAAGTTCATTAATTACACATTCACCGGTAGGATCGATTATAATCACACCCCCGTTTACCCATACGCCCCCCAAAGTGGTTGTATCTGCTACCTCAGCCATATGATGCCTGACGATTACAGGTATTACATCGATCGTATCTGCCCCCACACAATTACTACTGCATTTATTTACATGTCATTACAAGCTATTCATGGGAACTGCAATAAATTCCTGAGAATTTACATATTTGCAAAATTAGAAAATCGTAAATCATTACACATTATTAAGCAAAACGTGTTTGGCGTTTTGTTTAATTTGCATTTTTTTTTGGTTTTTGCTCTGATCATAATTTTGGCGTAAAAGGAGAAGGCGGCAGCGGCTGATATTTTTACGAGATGATTAAACACTTTGTTATATTTTTGCCGGTTTCGGTTGGGGGATTACCTTAAAATTTGACCCATATTAGTATATTGGCAACAACAGCAAAGCAGAAACTTGAAAATCTTGTTATTTTTAAATTTATTGATGATTTAATAAAATGATTTTCTTGACGGATACAGATATTTGAACTTGATATGTTGACATCGTTTGCGGATTGTTATTTGTTAAATTATGATTACTGTATCCAAGCATTTTTAATAAAAGTGAATGATTTTATATAATTTGAAGTTGTTTAAGGGTTGTATGATAGCTGAAGTGGAAAAAATAAAAAATTTTATTTTTTTATAATTTACTACTTGTCAATAGTTTTCTACTGCCTAATTGCTATTGTAAAGTAGTCTCCTTTTTGAATTAGTTTAATAACATCATCGAGAGTAACACCATGGAAGAAGGCGAATACCGTAAATTTGGTCATGCTGTCGGTGTTACTCTATGTGTTATCTCTCTAGGACTAAAATACACTTTGGCCACGCCCTCTCCGAATACAAACAAAATCGTCCTCACATTTGTGTTTGCAGTAGCGACTACTATCCGGAAAAAAATTGTATTCATTATTATAACTGTACAGTACTGTGTACCAGATAGTATATCTTTGAGGCTTAAAGATACTTTTGCCAATTACCGACAGCCCACCGTCTACATATGCATATGTTGTGCCAATTAATATTATCAAATGTATCTCTCTAGGGCCAAAAAGGTTATGATACGACACCACTGTAATAGAGCCTACGCTGCTCAATCAGACGTTTAAACGTCATTCAGGCAGGTCTCAAATATTTTCCTACCAAGAGACCCGACCTCGTGTTATGACAATTGAATATTGTCACTACGGTAATTCATAATAAAATCGAGAGAAATTTCTCCGCCTAGCCAGAAAAATTACCCGAAATTCAAAAATATCATGCAACAATTTCATTCACAAAATAACGTTGACATTTACCAATCTCCTGAGCCTTGCCTGAACTCATTATACACTAATAATAAAAACTATAACAGCAAAATAATATTAATATTCACTTTGCGCCTTAGCTTTATTGTTTCCTTATGGTTTCGATGTGAACGTGCTCATAATCATCATTAACGCTGCCATTATCGTCGCCATCAAAATTCCGCAGATACACGTGGTTTTCTCCAACTCATTAACATCTGAAAGATTCAAAAAAAAATTGCCAACCAAAAGCTAGGAAGAGATGCTCATGCCCAAGAAGCCAATCGCATATAATTGATGCTTAATGAATGTGTTAAAGACCTTTTGTTTGTTTGTTTTTATCCGCCGCTTCTTTGTGTCTATTTAAGTTTGTGGCCATAATTTGTCTAAAGATATTCCCATTTCGCTAGAGTTTAGCTGAATTGTTGTTGGGGTTGTTTTTTTTTTGTTGTGTTGTTCGCTTATTGCGTTATTGGGGCTGCTGTTGAATGACAATGTTGTATTACAAGTGGTAATAAATGTATGTAGCATCTTTAAGATACAAATATGTCTGAAACATGTTTGCACTTAAAACTCACATGCCGGCCAAGAGGCATCATTTGCAGCGCTCTTCTCTTAATGTTCGCAAGGTTTTTAAGTACTTTTGTTGTTTTAGTGGATCATTTTAAACGTAGGGCTCTCAGTTGCACAGTGAAAGATATTAGGGTAGAATGGTGAAAAATAGGAACTTTTTTGTAACAGACTTTTTGCTGTGATTTAATAGATAATGGTAATTTTAAATTTTATTGTCAAGTAAGTGGTACATCTTTTTTGAATGCGTCAATGTGTATTTAGGGAAAAAAACAATATAAAAATGTAGTCAAATTCCGATAAATATTGCAATATTCTTAAAATATTATTTTAATAATATATTTTATTAACAAATGGACAATCTGTATTGATCAAAGTCCAGAACCAGGGCACCAAACTTTTATGGGACGACTTGAGTGATTGTCGCGCTTTAAAAATATACATTCGCCGCGCCCTTCTCTTAATGTTCGCAATGTTTTTAACTACTTGTGGTGTTTTAGTGGAGCGTTTTGCACAATGAGAAATATTAAATAATGCACAGTGAAAGATATTAAATAAGCGACTCCTGTAATTTAATAGATGATGGTAATTTTAAATTTTCGTTAATTTGATCAGAACTCATCAATTGTGTCTAATTAGATCTAATTTGGAACCGGCCGTGGCATAGTGGTTAGAACACGCGACTACCATGCGAGAGATTACAGGTGCAACTCCTGGCTCCAATCATATTAAAAAAAATTCTTTCATTGTCGGCTCCCCTCGAATGTTGTCGACAGCAACTTCGCAGTATTAGTGTCGAGTCAATCGGCATGTTTAGTAAGAGTTTCTCAAATAGTGACGTTCGCATTCAACGATAAACAAGTAGGTGCCGTTAGTTGTGAATCTAAAAATAGAAAGCGTGTTAATTTACAACAACGCGAGAAGCTATTCCATACCTCATTAATGGGGTGTAAAGGGAAATTAAGTAAGTTTCAGATCAAATTTGATCAAGCTTAGATTAGATTTAATTGGATATCTACACTTTTTTACACGGGTAGGACCAATTTACTTCAGGAGGATCATATCTCCACATCTTGTGTGAGACCAGGGTACGATTCCTGTCTCAGTAATTTACATTTCTTTCAACCCCTCAATGTTGTCGACAGCAACTTCACCGAAAGAGCATTCGTCTGTAGATTATGGGTCCAATTGTGAGAGTCTGAAAATAGAAAATAGGGTGTAAATTCACATTACCCAACTTTCATCTATCATTCCGATGTTTGAAAAATAAACCCTTGAATTAGACTTGAAAATATCTTTCATTTAAGTAGTCGCACATATGGACCCATATGGACATATGGACACATAGAACCCAGGGGGCCTTTCTTTGACCCCACTCACAGGTCCCAATGTTCCCTGATGCCAAGAGAGAGAATGGTATATTTATACCCTTACCTTACGGGAAGAGGGTATATATCATTTGATACGACCTAAAAGTGTAACACACAGAAGGAGTCACTTTATACCCCAAGTTTCTTTGAATCAAATTCGATTAATGTCTGTCTGTCTGGCAGTCCGGCTGGTAAGCAGGATAACTTTCGAAAGACGCAAACAAATGTTTTGAAATTTTGCACGAGTTAATATTTCCCTAAAACCACATACGGTATTGCAAATGGGCTACATGGCCCTGCCCCTTCTGGTACCTCCCATACAAATTCATCATTTTGCCCACACTAGAAACCGAGTTATTATATCAATGCACCCAACGAGATTGTACCCAAAGTCTGTATTTAGAAAAGCTGTAGCAGGATAATGTTTTTGAAAAAAAATTGGAAGTCTAGCCACGACCCTTCTGATACCTCCCGTGCACTATTGACATCGATTATTGTTATTATTAATAGACTTAACGCGATCGTGCCTAAATTCTATATTTAGTTAAGCTCAAGCAGGATAAAGTTTTTGAGAAGAATCTGAAAGTCTAGACACGCCCCTTCTGGTACTTCCCATACAAATGTACCACTCCGCCCATACACTTGACACGCAAAAAATGTTTAGCCGATTATCATAAGAATTTTCTTTTTCTCGAAAAATTCCTTCAAATCGCACAACTGCTTAATAACATTCACAGCGATTTTGTGTTTGCATCTTAAGCCCTTTAGTCAATCACTTAACTTACGAATTTCGGAAATGCACAACTAAAAAGAAAAAAAAACTTAATTTCCCTTTGCACCCCATGAATGAGGTATGGGATAGCTTCTCGCGTTGTTGTGAATTAACACGCTTTCTATTTTTAGATTAACAACTAACGGCACCTACTTGTTTATCGACGAATGCGAACGTCACTGTTTGAGAAGCTCTTACTAGACACGCCGATTGACTCGACACTTAATACTGCGAAGTTGTTGTCAACAACATTCGAGGGGAGCCGACAATGAAAGAAACAATATTTTAAGATGACTGGAGCCAGGTTTGAACCTGCGATCTCCCGCATGGTAGTCGCGTGTTCAAACCACTATGCCACGGCCGGTCCGGAAATGCACAACTACCCAATGAAATAAGTATTCACCCCCATTTCCACGATTTTGCCTTGATCCGTTTTATCCCTTTTTGGCCTCTATTCCCCTTAATGTACAAAATGCGAAAAATCTCTTTATATCGAAAAACTCACATCCATTTCGGTGAATTCGAAAAATCCCTCCAAATCATACAACTACTCCAAAACTTAATATTCACACCCATTTTCCCACTTCCATGGTGATGGTACCAGTTTTATCCCTTTTCAGCCTTTTCCTTGTAAAAGAACGAAATTCGAAAAATTTCTTCAATTTCCCATTTTCGCTATTATATATTTAGCCTAGGTGATGGTTACAGTTTTATTCCTTTTTCGGACTTTTTCCCTGTAAAAGAACGAACTTAAAAAATTTCCTCCAAATCACACAACTACTCCAAAAACTTATTATTCAGACCCATTTTCGCACTTTCACCTTCAGATAAATTGTCAAGATGATGATACCAGTTTTATCCCTTTTTATGCCTTTCCCTGCAAATCACCCCGTTTGGACTGGGTGATGGTATCAGTGAAAGCCCTCTAAAAGTGCGAAAATTTAAAAATATTTTCAGATTTTAGCTGTTTCGCCTAGGTGATGGTACCAAATTCATACCTTTTTTGGCCCCTTTTTTCCCCTAAAGTACGAATTTCGATAAATCGCTTTGTCAAGCTCACTAATTCGATAGAGGGAATCACCGTATAGATTGTTGCAAATATAGCATTATCCGTTTCGTCTAGGTGATGTTTCCCGTTTCATCCCTTTTTGGGCCTTTTTTTATCCCTAAAAGTACGAATTTTTAAAAACGGCTTCGTTCAACTCTCTAATCCCTTAGGACGCACGCTGCCATTTGGTCAGGGTAATGGGAGTAATTTTATCTCTTTTTGGGCCTTTTCTTATCGACTACTCTGTAAGAAGAACGTACACCCCAATTTTCGAGATTCTAGGTTAAGCAGTTTGGCCTGGACAATGATCAGTCAGTCAGTCCGTCAATCAGTAACGCAACAATTTTATATATATAGCTAAAATCAAAGCATACCTTATTGTTGGTGTGTCTTTCTCATAAAAAGCAACGGAAACAAACTAATTCAATTACAATTTTTAATAATTTTCATTATAAGATTAATGAAAAGTGTACCACTGTGCACCGTCTTTTGTTATTTTAAAAACTTTAAGATATTTCCTATTTAGTTTCAATTAGATCGCCTATTTCTATTGTCTACCACATTCGCTTATTAGTTTTTGTTTTGCGATGAAATATAAGATTAGGTTTTTGAGTTTTCAGCACCATAAGAATTCGGTTAATGGTGTCAAAGATATTAATGAAATAAACAATTTATAATTATATATTTATTAAAATACTAAGTTCATATACTAAGCAATAATAAGTGTGTTACTAAAATATAAATATATAAAATAATTTCACACTCTATTTGTCTTTCTTTCTTCGGTTAGAAGATAATAAACATATAGTTTTGAAATATGATCTTGGTAAAGGATTTACGATACGATAGCTCATTGATAGTGGTATCGTAGTGAATGACATAGGGAAAACATGTTCTGCACGAGTTAGGAATTTTTTACAAATGTGTGGCACAATAGAAGCATAAGTACCAAAATATGATAATACGTTGAAATTTTACTATTTGAAAGGTGTGATTCATTTAGATATTTTATTATAATAGAGCACGCATAACTGGAACCTAGTTGTCATATTATTTTTATTAAGTATTGTTTGACCATTCATAAGAGACACATGTATTTTAAATCCACTCACTATCTAACTATCGTTTGCCTAGATTTATGGAATAACCCATATGTAACCCATTAGTTAATGTAAATATAAAATCGCGATTATTGCTATCGTCTCTTATTCTCCCACTTTGCATTGCTTTAGCATTTCGTCACATACAAACCATTTAAATGGAATACTAGGTGAACTTCTTGCAATGACAAGCTCTCAAGTAAGATTTCACTACCATAGACCAACGTTTGATGGTTGTATCGGTTCACTTAAGTCTTTAACATATTCACACGTTTCAATTTACAACACAATTCAAATGAATTGAAAAGTCATTAACTATTGTTAAAGAACTAAAAGGGAAATCCCATTGAGAGTGATGACTTTTTGAGAGGAATGAATTTTAAACAGACACATAAGGGGATTTTGACGAAAATGAGATAAAAACCCCTAATATATAAATTTGGCTTATGATTTTGTCTTCTATTGAGATTTACTTTACACATAAGCTTAACAATATTGTAGTTTATATTTTGAAGTCAAACCACACAGATAGCATCGAAGAGTTTAAGTGCGACAAGTCTATTAATTTTTAAAATTATACACATAAAAACTAAATTACAAATAGTTTATTTGCGTTGTAAAAATTATGTCTACATAATCTAGTGTAGTATTTGTTTACTACACAAATACATATGTGTTTTAGTTTAATTCGTGTTATTCAACATTACGGCTTGAAGTGTTATTGTTTTGACAGTAGAATATTCAAATTTATTTTACATACGTGTGGGTTATGTAAATAGATACTAAAATGTTTTTAACATAATTGTTAGTGTTATATTTCTATTCAGAATTTTTTATTTTATTATAATCACGTTCACAAATATTCATAGAAGTGTGTCTACTTCGATTGAATTCTCTTAAATATTAGTTTTTAACGAATCGTCATGAATTTTCGATAGGTGTTTAATTATGCCAGATCTTATCGAAAGTATATATATTTTAATTATAGGTGTTTAATTATGCCAGATCTTATCGAAAGTATATATATTTTAATTATATAAAAAAGAGCTGGGAATAAATTTAATTTATTGTTGAATTTGAAACACATTTTAATTAAAAACTTGCACTGAAGCCAGTAATTCGTATAGTATAGACACTGAAAGTTTAACATTGAATAAACAGGTTGACACGAAGTATTCTGAGAGTATGCCGGCAAATAAATGACAACTAGTTTGAATGAATATCGGTAAATGATAAAAGAGGAATACAAAATCTACTTTGACACTCTCATACGAGTATTAGAGAGTCGCATCATATTTTTTTTAATTGTAGCTGTCAAGATATGGTATAATAACTTTTTGAAGAGAAAAATGATTTTTTAGATAATATTTGAACGATGTATAGTGGTTAGAACACGCGACTATATGCAGGAGATCCTTGGTTTGATTCCCGACTCAAGTCATCTACATTTTTCATTCATTGCCGGCCCCCTCGATGTTGTCGACAGTAACTTTGCAGTATAAGTTTCCAGTCAATTGCCTTGTCTAGTAAAAAACTTCTCAAACAGTGACGTTCGCATTCGTCGCTAAACCAGTAGGTGCCGTTTGTTGTGTATCTAAAATAGAAAGCGTGTTAATTCACAACAGCGCGAGAAGCATCCCGCTGTTGTGCACCTTGTTACAATGAATTCTTACCAAACCCGATGCAAGGAGGATAACACCTCTTGTCTGGATAGAGTTACAAATGTAGGCAGGGGAATTACTAAACGGGTATTCTTTAAGTACAGGGTGACTCACTAATGGTTCTGTAATAAGTAATTGAAATAACTTTTTAATTAATGTATTTCTATTGTTATTTTATTGTATAAAAAATTCAATTCTATTTTTGGTAAGCAATTGGTTTTAACGATGATAGATCGTAAATGACCCTCAAGGAGATAGACTCTAGGTCTTCTTTATAACATTTCTTTAAGTAATTTAGCCCCCTACGGGCTACAACGTGACAGTTATAAGGAATATGTTCCATTATCTCGGATTTCTCCGTGTCTTCACACATACGGCGTTAGTCCGGTTTGGATCTATTCCATTTACCTGGCAGGTGCCTGATATTCCTGTGGCCAGTTAGAGTTCCTCAGGCCAGTCTTCTTCTACATTGGCCGGTGGAGATCTGCTATATTCGGGCCACCGCGATTTAGCAGTTACACAGTTAATTTTGGAGATCCAACATCTGCTGGCTGCTTTCCATATCCTATTCTCCACTAAGCCAAAAGGGTGGGTGAGAGAGTCATGACCAGGCATTGTACAGTCTCATCTAACCAATAAGTCAGCTGATTCATTTCCAGGGATATCGCAATATCCTGGGACCTGACAAAGGCTGACATCCAGAAGCTTTAGCACATCCAACTTGCCCTTTTAGTTCCTCGCCAACTTTGATAAACACAATTTAGATTTGACCGCTTTTATTGCAACCTGGCTATCTATACAGAATGTTATGCATCTGCTAGTATCGACTCTACGTCCCGTAATAACCTCCGCGTCTACCTGAATAGTCAGTTCCTTAGCCTGAAAACCACCGCATTCGTTATATAGCCTGAATGAGATATTTAGCTGCAGGTCTTTGCTAAAGACACCAGTTCCTGTGCCAGGTTCCATCTTCGATCCGTCAGTTAAGACAGAAATGGAGTCACCTTACGGAGTCCAGCCTTCATTCCATACCGATCTTACGGAAAAATCAACGTCGAAATTACGGAAATTTACACGTTTCGTCAAAGATGAGGCAAAGTCGGAGAAGATTTGTATGACCATTTGAGGATTGTTGCCAATCACTTGTTTCCTTTAGTTGAATAGCCCCTCAGGCCGAAATAGCTTTGACGTATTAGTCCAGGGGCGGAAGGCACATGAACATATCCAAAGCCGCTTGCGGAGTGCCCTTTATATCCCCAGTAACCCCCAATGCAGCCATACTTTGTATCTTGCCGAGAATATTCAATAAATTACTCTCATTTAGGCCCTTCCACCAAACCAGACATTCATAACTAATAATTGCCAGGACTAATGCAGTATACAGCTACATTGTCACCTTCGGACTGAGTATCCGACTCTTACAAATAGGATTTCGGCAAGCATAAAGGCATTAAGACCCCTCTTTAGCACTTATCGTTATTTCTTGACCAATTTTGCTTATGATCGAGAACAACACCTATTGTCATTAATTGTCCGTTAAAACGACCGTCTACTATCTACAATTTGAGCTGTTATGTTTTCAGTCGAAACGCTTGGATTTGCCTGAATTGACCTGAACGTAGGGATATCGATGGTACAGTCTTCGTCGAAAACGTTTTCCCTGTGCCACTAAACTATCGCCAAAATTCTCTTTATACCGATTTTTTTTCAATTTATCGATTATCATTGTTGGCAACTCTGTTTCGGCATCTACTATGTTTCTAACCAAATTTACGGCCCGTTTAAGGGATTACTAAATCTGATCATAACGTCATCCCTGTTACTATACTCTATCATAAGAATCACATGCAGATATATTCCGTGTAAAATTCAAAATCTCTTCTCCGTCAATTATAAAACTTAAAACATAATTTCTCTTTACACCCCATGAATGAGGTATGGGATAGCTTCTGTCGTTGTTGTGAATTAACACTACTGGTTTATCGACGAATGCGAACGTCACTGTTTGAGAAGCTTTTACTAGACACGCCGATTGACTTGACACTGATACTGCGAATTGCTGTCGACAACATTCGAGGGGAGCCGACAATGAAAGAAAATTCGATGTACTATAAGTATCTTTCTGACACCTTGTCTTCGATTCGTCATTTTTTAAAGTCTTTCCTTGGACATTTCGTAATCAACTTGCTGGTAATTCTAATCTCGTTTGTAGATTTTCAAGCTAACCCTAATGAATCAATCCACCATAAAGTTTTTGAAACTGCAGCCATTGGCTTCTAGGAATGAACATCCCTTGACTGCGAACCCTATATACATCTTCTAAGTGTCCTACCTTCTACTTCTAAGATAAAAGGTAGGGGTAACAATTCTATAAAAAGTTTTTTTTCTGCAATCCAGACATAAGCCTTGGGCTTGGATGGGAGATCTTCTCTGCAAACTTAATTTTTCCGGGATGGTGATAATGATTCAATGACTTATACTTAATATCTCATCAGTTATATATTATTATATCATTTGTGGTTTAACTGCGAATTGATCTGGAAATATACTTGTAGTTACCTAAATAACCCAAAGGGGAAATAACCTGCACATCTTATTCAGACTTTGTGCTGCCTCATTAGATCCCGATTTAGATCGAATTTACTTAACCGCAATCTGTTAAATATCACTTTACATAAGATAGAACATAAAATATAATACAAATAAGTATAAATACCTAGAATATTATCAAGCTATAAAACAAATACAGCCAAAGTGTAGGTGGAATTATAAAAATCAATTGTATATTGTTCTATGATAATTACTTTACATACAAAGGTACAATATAAAAACGTACTTAGCATTTAATTTTAAGCATTTAACTAATTTAAGTTATATTCATAATTATAGTAAAATTTTTTAAGTCTACCTATACATTTTTCCCCCTTCTTTATGAATATTCGTAAATAATAACTTTTCATTTCTTTTGTTTATTTTTTTCCAGCTGGTTCTTAAAAAAACTTGTGAGTGGTGGTTTTACCGCAATAAATGCAGCAACATGTCGACTCACTGGAAACACAACGCATTTCTCATCCTCACCACCTGCATTTTCATCTTCCTCGGCCTGATCATATTCTTCTCGCTGCCGGTCAAGGAGACCATAAATTCACAGACACCGCTGCTAGATGGGGCCGCTAATTGGACAAGCACAACAACAACGTCCTCAGTGACGACATCCATTATAAGTACAACATTAGCAACAACAGTAGTGATAACGCCAAGGCCAACAAGCGCTGCTACAGACGGTGATGATGGTGGTGGCGGAGGTGGTGACATTGTCGGTGGTGGTGGTGAAGAAGACGGCCGTCTCTACGATATAACCGATGTAACCAATTACAATGTTAGTCAAACATTTGAAGGAGACGACGGTGATTGGGGTGTTGAAGATGGTGGGTAAAACAAAAAAACAAGATACATATCTTTAAAGTAGAGACTAACAATATAACATAATAATGAAGTTGATTTTTATATACTATCACCTTTTTTTTGGATATATTATTTAACTTAATGTTCGGTCTTTATTGGTATTTCTTCTTTTGCAGATCTTTCGAATGATATACAAAATGATATTGATGATATTAATAACAGTATACCAGATGAATATACCAGTGATTATGTGACACCTGTAAAATTTCACAACTTTACCTTGAATGCCGATGATTTATTATATGATTCAAAAAGAAATTTAAACAATAATAATAATAATGGTAATATCAGATAAACAGAGCATTAAAAAGTTTCAACTTGATTGTTTATAATGCATATTTTTTTATTTGTATTGGTTTTTTTAGATTATTATTCCGCATTTAGTGAGACGGGAACATTTCGTAGTAAATCTAGTCAAATCTGGGATCCACATCCGGAATATATATTGAATGCATTTGGTAAACGTTTGCATTTGGTATTACATCAAGATACCTCATTTATACCACCAAAAACATTTAGGGTAAGTGAAAAATATAATAAAGAAAATACGGTATGCAAATTTTACAATAATAGCTAAAATTAAAACGCTAACGCTAAAGTAAAAAAAATTATATTCATTCGAGTAAGGTTTGACAAAACATTGACATTGTGTGAAAAGCAAATGGCTGATTTGATTTTAATATTGTTTTTTTTTTAAGTTAAGGAGCAATGGATTTAATACAAAATTAATTGAATCGAATCGGTCATATATTTTTTAAGATACATTCAAATATGTTTGTTCTCAACTGCCTAGTGTACGAACAATTGTTGGATACAGTGTATATGTAATAGTCAAATATTGACATGTGTGGGCGGCGCCTCTGCCTTTTTTGATTTTAAATAGCCTGTTTATATATCTAGGCCAACTGTAACATACTGTGAAATTTTTAGGACGATCAAATCATTATTAAGGCTGTTATAACGGTTTCGTAGAAAAGGGGCGTGGAACCGCCCACTTCAACCCTGACTGTAATTCATACTGAACCAACAACATATACACCAAATATCATCTTCATACCTCTTATAGTTCATTATGTATAACTATCTTAAATTACAAGTTGTATGGGCGGTGCCACGCCCCTTTATCCATAACTAAGTACAGCCAAGGACTATCAGCAGGTCTTCAGTAGCTCATTGTGAAATTTTAGAAAAACCGTCAGAGCGATTTTTGAAAAGGGGCGTGGCACCGCCCTTTTCAACTCCGGCTGTAATTCGAACTGTAAGAACATATTATCTTCATACCTCTAATAGTTGATGAGATACAGCCGTTTAAAGTTTCAAGATGTATTCCACGTCCACTGAACCGATCCCGCTAATTTTTTGTTGAATCTTAAATCGTTTTTTGACAAGCTGTAGAGGTTTTCGGATAAGACGACAGCTTTTTACACCCCATTACTTTTGATTGACTGCTTACTCTTACTCTAAAGGCTATCATATTCGATTACTTCTCATATCAAAAATGACAGCATTATCCCCCCCAAAAAAAATTTGCATATAAAAGTAATAATATTAAGAAAACATCACTATCATACTAAATAAAACTTCACACTTAAGATGTTAACCAATTGGCCGTTGGACAGACGACAAAATTGTTCGTCGTATTTAATCATCATAAATCACATATAAACGACATCTCCATTTAGTTAAATCAAAGAAATTTGATATTCCATATTTTTTTTTTCTTATTTATTTATTTATTTCCCCAATTATCAACACTAAAGGTCATTAACATTTTAAATAATCGCACCGAAGAGGAGGAACTCGAGGAAGGACATTATTTGGGCTGTTACTACAAAGGTTATGTTCAAGGTGACGATCAATCAGCCGTGGCGGTGTCACTTTGCCATGGCATGGTAAGTGTCTCCAATTTCTAACTGGCACGCTATCGGCCCCCCGAGTCGGCCAATTAAATATTTAAATTTGTTTTTGCTAGTAAATCATTACACTCAAACTCAAGCTTCATCTCCCGCTCGCTCTCTTGTTAACAGAGTTATAATTAATAGCACAAACTGATTTTCATAAATATTTTTGCTCATAATTTATTTATTGATCATATGTGATGTTTTGTTGTTGCTTTTGTTGTTGTTTTGCCTTATAATATATTTAAAAACCAAATATCTTTTTTGTATTTTTTTCTTGCGCTAACCACTTTTTATTAGACGGGTTATATCAAAACAAGTTTCGGTTCTCTGCTCATTCAACCGGTGAACAATCAAACAAGCGATTCATTCAGTCCCAGCAGCAGCAGTAGCAGCAGCAGCGGCGGCAATTCGACTAATGCCTCCACACCGTCTGAGTTGTTACACAAAGTCTGGCGACACTCGCGCCGCAATGCCAGACATACTGTCTCCGCTCTTGACATAGATTTAGAAGAGATCGAACGGAGCATTTTGCCCAAATTGACGCGCAAGAAGCGCAACTACGAGAGCAATCTGTTCACCATCGAACTGCTGGTCGCGGTCGACAGCACCATGAAGGAGTTCCACAAAGACGATCTCACCTCGTACATATTGACATTGATCTCGATCGTATCGAATGTGTTTGCCGATGCGAGTATCGGTAATCCGATTTTCATATCGGTTGCCAATATTCTGGTCTTGCACGATTTCAAGAGGCCGAGGCGTAAATCGGGTTCCTCGAATCAAACTGTCTTAGAGGCGTTCTGTTCGCATGTGGCAACAAATGGTTATCATTATGATACGGCGATGTTAATAACAAGGTAAGATATATGGCTGCAAGTTGACCCATTGACAGCGTAGAACTTTGGTGAGAGCAATGCTGGGGGGCTTAAAAGGGGAAATCACACGATTGTGTTGATGTGTTTTGTGGTTATTTGCAACGACCTTCAGATAAAATTTATTAATATTTGACGTGGGGTAGACAAGGTGACCATGTGGCTCATAATTGTTCATATGTGATTTTGTTCTTAAGTAAATATAAACTCGGAAATGTTTGGTGGTATGTATGTTGTCCCAGCAAAATGTCATTCAAAAATAGAATCGAGTGTGGAAACAATTATTTTGCGTTAACGCATGTTGTACTAGATTGCTGAGTCTGTTTGTTTATTTCCAAGGATTTAGTGAACTAGATCTTTTTGACCTTAAACAGAAAACGCGTTTATCTTAGTGCGATAGCAGTGGTTTTGGAGACCATGGAAATTTAGTAAATAAATTGAACAAGAATCCATTCTTTAGCTAATAAACATAAAGCAGCAAGTTAGCGAGTAACAAATATTGTAAAGCTCATTTGAACGTTAGTCCAAAGCAGTCATAGGCATCTCTTAGCTTCGCGAGCCCGGCAATAATCTTATTTGTCACTCAGACACGATTGGCAATTCACACGTGTCCAAAAGATTTGTTCGATTCAAAACTGTCAATCTCTGCTTGAGTGTTATGAAAGCACCACCACATTCGCTTGTTTCGCATTCAATACAAAAACAGACACAAGTACAGACCGCAAACTATCACACCATATTGTAGAGTGCTTTCGGTCATGTCTACCACTTTATTTTGAGTTAGTTCAAGCTAATTTGAATAAAGTCTAAAGAAAATACTTACAATGGGCACTAAAAAAAAACCCCAAATCCCAAAAAATATAATGCCCAAAGGAATTAGAAACCTCCATATTAGAAAAGAAAGAATCCCCAAAATATTAGTGTGTTATGGCATAATAAAATATCTTTTCGCAATAAAATATGTTTAGAGCTTATTTAATTTCAGGATTTTTTCATTATGAAATGTTTTTTTCGTTTGTTGTGGTTTATTTGATTTTTTGTTTTGGGGATTTTTTCGTGATGATATACAAAAGAATGATATGTAAAGAAAATAAGCTTTTAAATAGGTTTGACAAATTCGGTCAGTTGTATGGAGGGTACCGTAAAGTGTGGAAGATACTAGAAGTTGTGTACATCTATACAAAACATTTAAACTGACGACATTACAACATCCTTGCTCTTTTCGTCTAAAATTACTCAAGGAATAGGTAATGCTTAATATGTGAGGTAAAAGTTACTAGAAGGGTTACATTGTACTTCCCCCAACTTCAGCATAAACTGCCACCAACCAACAGGAGCTTCAGTTTATTAATGCTATTACCTCCCTTTCACTTGCAGAGATAAAATCTGTCGCAAAGATCGTGAAACCAGATGTGATACCCTAGGTCTAGCCGAGTTGGGAACTGTTTGTCGTCGCAAATCGTGCTCTATTGTGCAGGACAATGGTTTACCAGCTGCCTTCACTATAGCCCATGAATTGGGTCACATGTAAGTTCATCATTATTAACTAATTCCCCTATAGACATTATATGGAGTTGATTATTTTTGCGCCCTCTGTAGTTTGAATATGCCTCATGATGACGATTCGCGCTGCAAACGTTTCAACAGACCCGGTGTAAAAAGGAGACGTCACATTATGTCCAGCGTTATGGAGAAAGATATTAATCCCTGGTCATGGTCAGATTGTTCCCGTCATTATGTGTCCGAATTTTTGGAGTAAGTCAACGTCGTGTTAATTTAGCAATATAAAATAAATGTTATATTTTCTTGTTACTTGTTTTCACTTTCTAAAGAAAAGAAGATACCTCTTGCCTAGAAGATACACCCACGAAATTCATAGCCAACTATAATACTCAGTTGCCTGGTGAAATCTATTCGCTGGATCATCAATGCAAACTCATTCATGGCAACCAGTCTGTCTATTGTCCCCACGAGTCCGATTGTCGATTGCTGTGGTGCAAGTCCCACTACAGCCACTCTAACTGTCGTTCCAGCCAATTGCCATGGGCCGATGGTACCCCCTGCAACAGCAATCGTTACTGGTGTCAGAAGGGTGAATGTGTACCACGTGAGGGTCATGTGCGTCAGGCCATCAATGGAGGCTGGGGTCACTGGAGTGCATGGAGTCCATGCAGCTTAACGTGTAGCGGTGGAGTACAGGAGAGTCAACGCGAATGTAACAATCCATTGCCACAGAATGGTGGTAAATATTGCACTGGTGCGCGTAAAAAGTATCGTTCGTGTAATACTCAGAATTGTCCAACTGGATCATTGGATGCGAGAGAGCAGCAGTGTTATCAGATGAATGGTCGAAATTTCGGTATAAAGGGTATTGGACCAGATACCAAGTGGATACCAAAATATGGATGTAAGTATGAGCGATGAGGGGAAATAAATTAAATAGATCACATTTTTATACCCTCACCCTATGGGTAGGAGGGTATATATCAATTGATCCAACCCAAAATTGTAACACATTGAAGAAGTGACTTTGGACACTAGGTTTCTTTGATACAAATTCGATTCATGACTTTTTGAGTCATTAGATCCATGTCCGTCTGTTTGTCTGTCTGTCCGGCTGGTATGCACGATAACTTTCGAAAGACGCAACCAAATGTTCTGAAACTTTGCATGTGATAATATTATGTCAAAACTTATGGTATTGAAAATGGGCTACATGGCCACGCCCCTTCTGGAACCTCAGATACATATGTACTACTTGGCCACTTTAGAAATCCAGTAATAATATCAATACACCCAAAGCGATCGTGGCCAAATGTGGTACTTAATAAATCTATGACAGGATAACGTTTTGAATAAAAAACTGGAAGTCTAACCATGCCCCTTCTGGTACCTCCCATACAAATGTACCATTCCAAACGCTTTAGAAATCGAGTTATAATATCAATATAAAAGACGCTATCGTGCACAAATTCTATATTTAGGAAAGCTATAACAGGATAAAGTTTTGAAAAAAACTGTAAGTCTAGCCACGCCCTTTCTGGTAAATCCCATACAAATGTATCATTCCGCCCACTTTAGAAATAGAGTAATAATATCAATACACCCAAAGGTGAGGGTTTTTACAAGTCAGTTCACCTGACTGAAATTTCTGTACTGGTTGTATCAGTCGATGAAACTTTGGTCGAGCTGGTGGGGGGGTGGGGCAAAATGAAATGATAATTTTAGGGCTTAATTTTATTCAGTTGTTGCATTCAAAATTTCTTCTCTTTCTCAGTAAGCAAAATTGCAATAAACCACATCGGAAAGACCATGTGGTTGACTGAAATTTTGCTTACTGAGAAATATTACTTTTACAAATAAAGGTCATTTTGTATATGAGGTACCAGGAGGACTGACTGAGGAGGCCTTATAGAACCTTAGTCAGAAGAACCTTATAGAACCTTAGCCTACTGACTACTTTTTAATGAGTTCTATAAAAGGTAGTGAGTAGGCCTACTGACTACTTTTTAATGAGTTCTATAAAAGGTAGTCAGTAGGCCTTCCCTCTACATTCCCTCTTCCTTTCCAAAAAAACATAGGGTGTCGTTGAAAGTCAAGGCATTTTACCGTCGCTTTCTATAAGAAGGCCCTATGGAAGATGAAAAGAAGAACTTCCAAGTTAAGATAAAATGTGCAGGTGGTTACCCTCAGTTTGTTTATTTTTATTGAAATCGCGCTACCCCGCCAATGTTGGAATAACAAATCATAGGAGACCTTGAATTTCCCTTATCAAAGAAGGTATTCAGCAGAGGTCTATACAAAATAAAGGAAACATGTGCTGGGGATATTTCAGAATGAAAAGAGATGGCCTGTATTAAGGCATGTCCTGATGACATGACGTCGGAATGTCTCAGAAGGCCTTAGAATGGAATAACTGTAAATCTACGCGATTCTAAACACAATATCCTATGTCATAGTATATTCAAATTATTCACCTCTTTCGCTGAACATTTATAGTCAACAAAGTTGTCTTAAAATAAACAGCATTTAAGGCTTGATCTCATACTTTTATCCTAAAATATTATCAAAATAGGAAGTTTTGATATTTTATATAAAGTTTGAGGAAAAAAATAATTTCATATAAAAAATTAGTGTAAACTTTTTTTTGACTAAGACTGTAAGGCCAAAATCTGAAATGATGTTCATCAATTTAAAATGTAATTAATTGTTTAATTCGAGTAGATGAGAGTAGTACAAGCAAGTAAAAAACTTTAACAGACACATTTTTCTTTATAGAACAAATATTACGATATATTCTATTGGAACATAGCGATAATTTCCCTACTTCCATTCTCTACCATATTTCCTTATACTTTATTTAACTTAATCCTTCTCTCTAATATCTTTCCAGTATCATCAAACGACAAGTGCAATTTATACTGCCGCGGTGAAGGCAGAAATTTTGGCTATTTCCGTCTTTCGGATAAAGTAATCGATGGCACCACATGTTCTTTCGACACATTTGACAAATGCATCAATGGCGTTTGCCGGCCGGCCGGTTGTGACAACGAACTCAATTCCATTGCCAAACTAGGTGAGTAAATCAACTGTATGATGTGAAAATAATTAAAGATAACGTAAAGAAAGTAGAACAGCAGAAAAGCTGTCAACACCAAGAAAATGTTTTCATAAATTCGCACACACAAAGTTCGCAATGTGATCTACACGAATAGTGCCGACATTCAAAACACATGGGACTATTGCGCTATAAATGATTCATAACGAAAAACCATCCAACCAAAATCATTATGTTGTTGATGATGATGCTGCTGTTGGTACTGTAGCTGTTGCTGTTAGTGTTGGTGATGATGATGACGGATATGTCAATGACAATCACAATCATGAGATATGATTGTAAATGTTTCAACATCCTCATTTTGTTGTACGCTATCCCATGGAAGTCATTGTTAGCATATGTACGTGAGGTGCAGCGAAAGTTTTAGTGAAGAGTAATAAGATTGTAGCAATGACAAAAATAAGAATGTCTAGTATTTGGCGATTT
Organism: Muscina levida; assembly: GCA_964034835.1. Classification (NCBI taxonomy): domain Eukaryota; kingdom Metazoa; phylum Arthropoda; class Insecta; order Diptera; family Muscidae; genus Muscina; species Muscina levida. Next base: position 62,879,254 of record OZ035880.1, on the reverse strand, counting down.
ACTTGTCAAAAACGTGCTGTTACTGCTGTATTTTAAAACTTTGAGAATTAACCTGTAAAAAAGCTATGCAGTGATGCAGGACATATGAAGGAACTCAGTATCCAAAGTCGATTTTATCAACAACTTTCTCCAAGTCAAAATACTCCATAGAACAATATTTTCAAAACGTTCAAGTACTTTCGAAGTTACCTCTTTACGCACAATGCCTTCATACCTTAATTATTATGCATCAACATAAAACTATGTTGCTAATTTGTCTTCATCAAAATGTTTATTATTTTACTATAAAACGACAATCAAAATGTTGAGTCATTCATTATATTTTTTTCTTTATTTATTATATTCAGATAAATGCGGCGTTTGCGAGGGACGCAATGACACATGCGAGGATTTCGTAGGCCAATTCTATGTCTCCGACCTGTTGAAGGTGCCAAAAACCAAATCATATTTCTATCATGTTACCACCATACCCAAAGGTAAGTGTTGTTTTGTCATCATCTACTGCAGCCGATGAACTGCTTCGCAGGGACAGACAGACGGACTAGACGTTAACGTTCGCATTCACATCGCCACTGTGACACACGGATAAATGTCACATTTGTCGTTCGACGGACGTGTGTTACGCGTGTATCTATTTTAAGATACAACTACTCGTATTATTAATTGCTTTATTAATGACTCGATTGGTTTTGTGTGATTGGACTTGTCGTTTATTGATTGATATTCAGGCCGGGTCTGAGGAAAATGAAACGTTTGCGGCATTTGTAATTAAGGTACAGTGCGTGTAACACAAACATGGTTTACATCGATTTCGTGCGACTATTAAAGCAACAATATCACATAAATTGAAATGATTTAATAGTTGTTGGGCCGATATAAATACACTGAGGAGACAGAGGCGCTCTAAATAAAGTTTGTTTTGATGAAAAACTTTAAAGTCAAATAGCCAAATTATAGGGTCAACCAGCAAATAGTTGTTCTAAGAGTACTATATGCATTAAAAAAATATAGTAGACTATTGTCTTCTGTATCCAAATTAAAATGATATAAAACCCAGTACGAAAGTTTCATATAACCTCACCCTCAGCAAAACATAAAATTTCTAGTACATTGATATTATTAATTGATTTCAAAAGTAGGCACAGTGATACATTCGTATGGGAGGTAGAAAAAGGGGCGTGGCTACACTTCCATAGTTTTTCTCCAAAACTTTATCCTGTTTTAGTTGTACTAAATACAGAATTTAAGCACGATTGCAATCGGTATATCAATAATATTAATCGATTTCTTAAGTGGGCGGAATGGTATATTTGTATGGGAGTTAGCAGAAGAAGCGTGGCCATGTATCCCATTTTCAATACCGTAAGTAGTTTTGAAAAAAGAATTAACCCATGCCAAGTTTCAAAATAGTCGGTTGCGTCTTTCAAAAGTTATCGTGCAGGACAGACTGACGGACATGGCTCAAACGAATTAAAAGATCATGAATCAAATTTGGTTTAAAGAAACATAGGGTCTAAAGTGACCCCTTCTATGTGTTACACTTTTGGGTCGTATCAAATGATATATTCCCTACTACCCGTGGGGTATAGTTTAGCATTACATTAATATTATTTCAACAAAAACGCCTGGAGACAGTCTGTGCAATAACTCTTACAGGAGAAACTTTTAAACCAATTGTTCTTACCCATGTACTTCTTTGTTCTGACTTTACTAGATAAATCTTCACATACCTAATACACATAACGAAATGATCGATAAACAACTAACATTGCGAATTAGTATTTTAGAGAAATAGAGAAACTATTGAGTAGGATTTTAGTCAAATATAATTCGTATCAACACTATTAATAGTATTTGTAACGTGCGGTATGTTTGTTTGTTAGTTGATTTTGGCGGTTCTTTTAATAAAACATCACAATTAGGCTCGACAAAAGGATAGCCTAATTATATTTTTCAATCGTTATTTTTTTTAATTTTTTGGGATACCCTAAGTAGAAACCCACACTCCAAACTAGCGCCATCATCTCAAATTAAGTAATGATGCTTTCTGAGTATCCATTCGAATTTTTTTTATAAACTCTAAGAACTTTTATAGACAACAAATATAAAACCGGAATAATGATTGTAAATGTGGTACTTTTAAAGGGGTTTTCAATAAGGACGGATCGATGTTGCATGGGAACAAAACAAGCTGTACATAAGACATTTGGGATATTCTTTTTTTATTTGAAAAGGTCAAATATGCCATTATGTATGGAAGAATTGAGCTTATGTCGAAAAATCATTATTTCGATAATACTGGCTGAATGAATACATTAGGTACTATTGTATTGCGTAAATCCGCCATGGCAAATTGGCGCAGTTTCGAATTCAAATGTGAACCGTCTTTCGGTCCACATTATATAAGTGATTAATTATTAAAACAAAATATATTTTATATGAATCACGCCGTGCTTAAGTCAGTCGGAAGTGACCTTGAGCCTATTGTGGGTCTGGTCGAATCCATCATGAATCTGTATATGAAAGTTCCCTTACTTTTCAAATCTGTCTTATTTTAAGTCAAATCCGCAAACTTTCTCAGGGATTAGGGTACATATCATTTGATACGAGAAAAAGTGTAAGGCATTAAATGAGGCGAGTTAGACCCCAAGTGTCTTAACAACAAATTCGTTTCAGGACTTCTTAAAACGATTGTGCCATGTTCGTCTCTTTGGCTGGCTGGTGGGTACGATAACTCTAGTAATTTTTGGTTTTTGTATTAAAAAATAACAACTGTTTATATTGGAAGAAAGCATAATACCGTCTCGTATTTGTGGATTAAACCTAACTGCGTTGCAATAAGCGATTTATTAAGGTCATAGCATATTATGTGACGGTATGGAGTTTGCCCATGCTAGAGCGTATGAGTTATGTGGAATTTTATTTATTGCTTATACGTAAGTCAGAGATAGCTACTGCCTACTCCGACCAACTCTCCCAACTTTTACGACACAACGCCTCTACTTCTAACGTTCCCAATACACAGTGGCAGCATATTGCGCATTCCATGGCAACCGGCGCAACAACCGTGCTAGGATATGAAAAGCGGCGCTCAGACGAATCCTGGTACGATGAAGAATGTCGCATAGCGTCTGAGGAACAGGATGCTGCTTATTTGGCAACGCTACAGCCAATTGTAACCCGTGCTGTTAGGGAACGGCATAAGGAGAAAGTAAAACGGGCGAGACAGCTATTTAGGCGAAAAACGTCAGATGAAGGAACGGGAGAACGAGGATATAGAGCGATACAGGGATAGAGGTGAGGCCCGAAAATTTTACCAGAAAGTAAGAGCAAATGGATATGGTAATGGCCTCCCCACCTGTAAGGACAGTGATGGAAATCTGGTCACGGATACGCAGAGTGTGCTGCACATATGGAGATAACACTTCCAGCAACTGCTGGTTCCAGAAGGCAGCGCACGTGAAGTTATCACGCCAATTGTCGACGACGGCTTAGATTGCCCACCACCAAGTCAAGCCGAGGTAAGAAGAGCAATATCGCGGCTGAAAAACAACAAAGCAGCCGGTGCCGACGGTCTGCCCGCAGAGCTCTTCAAGTCCGGTGGCGAGGAGTTGATAACGAGCATGCACCAGCTCCTGCGCACGGTTTGGCTTAAAGAGTGCATGCCCGACGATTGGAATGTAAGCGTATTATGTCCTGTGCTGAAAAAAGGTGATCCAAGTGTGTGCTCCAACTACCGCGGGATCAGCCTTTTACCCATCGCATATAAGGTCCTGTCGAGTGTGCTATGTGAAAGACTAAAGCCAGTGTTATCCAACCTGATCGGGCCTTATCAGTGTGGCTTTAGACCTGGAAAATCAACAACTGACCAGATTTTCACACCTCGGAAAATCCTGGAAAAGACCCAAGAGAAACAGATCGACACGTACCATCTTTTTGTCGACTATAAAGCTGCCTTCGACAGCCCGATACGGCAGAAATTACTTGAAGCCATGGCTGAGTTTGGTATTCCAGCGAAGCTGATAAGTCTTTGCGGAATGACGCTGACTGACACAAAGTCTTCAGTGAAGATTTGCAAGGACCTTACGGAGCCATTCTATACCAGACGAGGCCTAAAACAAGGCGGCGATGATAATGAGAAAAGCTGCAGTAAACACGAGTGGCACTACATTCAACAAAAGCCACATGCTACTCGCGTACGCTGATGACGTAGACATCATCGGTCGAAAACTGCGGGATGTGACTGCAGCCTTCTCAGGTATTCAGAAGGAATCAGCGAAAATGGGCCTAACGGTGAACGAGGACAAAACGAAGTTATTAGTCTCAACGAACAAAGAATCTACTCGTTTGGGAAACTGCGTGAACGTTGACAACTATAATTTCGAGGTGGTAGATAATTTTGTCTACCTAGGCTCCGCCATCAACAAAGCAAATAATGTCAGCCTAGAAATCCGGAGAAGAATCCTGCTTGCAAATAAATGCTACTACGGACTAAGCAAGCGATTCAATGACAGAGCCCTCTCTCGACGAACAAAACTCCAGCTATACCAGATACTGGTTCTACCTGTCTTAATGTATGGCTCAGAATCCTGGGTTATGACACAAGCAGATGAATCGGTTCTGGCGGTATTCGAGAGAAAAATACTCCGTAAAATATATGGGCCCATCATCGTTAACGGAGAGTATCGGCGTCGTATGAATCATGAGCTGTACGAGCTGTACACTGACATTGACGTGGTCAAACGCATTAAGGTGCAACGGTTGCGTTGGCTAGGCCATGTTGTACGCATGGACGAAAATGCTCCAGCTCGAAAAGTCTTCGACAATGAACTCGATGGACGGCGCAGAAGAGGGCGACCTAAACTCCGTTGGAAAGACCAGGTTACTGAGAACCTTACAGAACTCGGTGTGACTAACTGGAGAAGAAGCGCAGAAGATCGAGGCGCTTATAATATTTTTCTACGTGCGGTATATAATCCACTGGGATTGCATAGAAGTACCAGCTGAGTAAGTAAGTAAGTACGTAAGTCAGTATAAACGAAAGTAAGTGTAAAGCCGCGATTAGATACAAGGAATCCGTCGAAAAATGTGTCTGTCAGGAGTATTATCGATAACGAATTTCTATGACATTCTAGTTGTAGACAACCTTTCACAAAATTGTCTCTAAGAGCAAAACCTGTTCTCATCTCCTTAAACCTATAGGTTAATGGTAAAAAAACTAAATTTTTAAGGCACTGGATGCATTTTTTTCGGTTTGGTTTGTTCCACATTTTTATAACATCACCCTTAAGGATGAGGGTATATATCATTTGATGCGAAAACAAGTGTAATGCATTAAAGGAGACGAGTTAGACCCCCAAGTATCTTAAGACCATATTCCTTTCAGGACTTTTTAAGACGATTGAGCTATGTCCGTCTGTATAGCTGGCTGGATGCCTGGTGAGCAGGATAACTCGGGTAAACCTTAAGGGATCGGTTTGGAAATTTACCAGTATTAATATTTTTTAAAACGAACTAACTGAATTGTACCTTCCATACAAAAATACCTATTTTTGGATTATTAATACAATACAAAATGACCAAATTCCCAGAAATAGTGATTTGAACTTTTTACATTTGTTGACGAATTTATTTGCACTTTTTACACTGTAACCTTTTTTGCAGTTTTACTACATTCCTAACCGTTTAGGCTCCACAAGCAAGTTAATAGTAATACATAAGTAATTTCAATTAAAAATCAATTCATTTTCACTGTTTTTTAAGTTTGCAGAAGTTGTTATCCACTTTTTTAATCAGGACACCTATAATGTTATTCAGAATGTGCATTCTCTTACAAGTAACTTACAAGTTTTTCAAACATATACGAGTATGTTGTTGTTTTGTAGGGATGAGCAAAAGCACTAAGACCAATTTATCACATCTGTATGTCAGATCTCCTTTTTTCAATGTTGTCATACCAACTATTTCGTGCAGAATAGTCTAAGAGTCCAACCAATCGATCAGCTAATGAATTAACTGTCTGTACATTGAGTACTTGATTGTTTTTTGTCTCTCCTACAAAATTTGAAAATATGGACTTAGAGCATTTGCATGTTAAGCCAACGATATACTGCAAATGTTGTCAAGCGTCTCTGCCTGGTTTGTTTCAGTGCATCTCCTTAGCATTCCCTTTGCATATGCTAAAATTATCAAATCTTTTTCATTTTTTTATTTTTAAACATTAAAATATAAAGCCATTATTTGTTGTTTTGTCATACAACATATAACGATACCTTATATTAAGCATTCTGTACATCAATCGCTAGTAGTTAACACTTCAGATTCTGTTTTTTTTTTTTGTTGGTTTAAGGTGTGTTCTAAAATGCGTGATTCTCATTTTCAAGTACAATCTAGTCGAAGTCGTTAACTGCTTAAACTACTACAACCGACTCATCTTTCAGTCTGTTATCTCTCGAGATATGTACAAGTACGATAACTTACTACATTCTCTGCATAATAATTCTGAATTAGCCAGATCTTAGATTCAAGTCTATAATTGATAATCTTGAAATGTGTCAGACATGTGTTAAACTGCCAGTAGACAGACATACAGCTTCCTTATCTGTAGTTTATTATTTATAAATGATATTGTTGGTTAATTGACGTAAGAGAATTGAGTAGACAGATGTGACTACTTTTGCAGCATAGAAGATGTATGCATATGGGTTGTCCCATGTTAAACAGTGTAATGATATGGTTCTATAGCTGGTTTTGTTTTTATTAAAACCAAGATCTAGAATTATAAAACTTTTCTTATAAACGATGTTTTAATTGAAATTTACAATATAACAGTTAGCTTACTCTTAACTTTATGGCGTAACACTTTCTTTTTCTATGTTTATGAAAGTTTTAGTAAATTGTCTAAAGGGTAATCTATCCCCCTATCAATCTTAATGATATTCATCTCAAGTACCCGCCGACATCACGATTCCCATCATCTGCTTTTTGTCGTTATCATTATCACATCACCCTATGTCCATCATTTGTGTCATTATCAGCGTTTTTTGTTGTCTTTATTACGCTTAGTTTGTCGCGACTGTCAGGCATGATGAACTTGTTTTATATTTAGATTTTTTGTACGTTGGCGCCTCTACAGTTGGTCTATTATCGATAAGATGAAAATGCAATACACGGAAAGATCTTTTGTCTAATCATTCAAATCATTATTCATTGTAAAGGGTTAACAGTTCATATTGATGTTGATTTATAGGGAAATTGACAAGTAGTGTAGCTGTAGAAATAGGAATAATTTTTATACGTCAAATACATCATTCAACAATTAATACGTTGATTATATTAGAACAAAAGATGATCGCTCAACAACAGGAAATCCAGAAATGTCAAGTACAAAGAGTTGGCACCAGTCACGCGTCGTCTACAAAAAAGACACAAATGCTAACAAAGTTGCTATATGAATCACACTATATAACTGTACACCTTAAGTGGGGAAGAATTTATGGTACAAATAATGGACTTTAAATAGACGGAATCGCAAAAAATTTAACTATTTTCAACTTTATTACTAAAAAGTCCTTCTTCTTTTTCCCCTTCAGGTGCTTCCAACATTATCATTGAGCAGCCTGGAAATCATGACGAGAATTACATTGTACTCCGGGACGATCAAGGTAAATCACTGATGAACGGTGATCAATTGCTTACCGCTTATCATAATGTCAGTTATTATGCTGGTGTCGCTTACGAGTACAATGGATCGAATAGTACAATCGAAAGAGTTAATACAACTTATACCAAAAAACTGAAAAGAGACTTAAGAGTAGAGGTAAGCGCTAAAAAATAAAACATATCCAACTGCAATTTTAAAATTACATATTTTCTGCTTGTGTTATAGATCATATCGCTAACCTCCAATGCCCAAAGGGAAAAGGATACTTTATTGCTAACCTACAAATATACCATAGACAAATCCAACTATGTTGAACCGGAAGTGGAAATCTATCGCTGGGAGATGCAGCAATGGAGTACCTGTGATGCCTTGTGTCATGGCAGTATGCATCGGTTGCCCGTGTGTGTTAGTACCACACAAGCCCTTAAAGTGGCACCACAATTCTGTGATATTCAGGCCAAACCGCCTACGGAGTACAGAGCCTGTAATACGGACTGTATTTTGACGTAAGCTTCAATGACATTACCGTTAACGAGTTTCGTATTTACCTATATAATTCTCATATGTACTACAGGCTCAATGTAACAGGCATTTCTGAATGTTCTGCCTCCTGCGGCATGCTGGGCACACGTGAAAAATCTTATCATTGCATACAAACATTTACCGATTTCGGACGTTCCAACATTGTCGATTTGAAGTACTGTGCCGACAAGTTCGATATCAAATCCCATGAGGAGTGTAGAGAAGGTTGTTGGCAATACACAGACTGGATGCCAGTAAGTATAGCAATTGAGGCGGCAGCAGGATTTGTAATACATTTTTTGGTTTTTTCTTTCATTATCACAGTGTTCCAGCACATGTGGCTATGGAGTTCAGACACGTGGCGTAACATGTTATTTCAATAACAGTTATGTTGCGGATGAATACTGTAATACGAAGACCAAGGCGAATTTCCACGAAATAACGCGTATTTGCAGCTCCGAACCTTGCCAATCGTATGCAACAACCGAATCTGTGGTAAGAACAATATTGGCAAAATATTTTAGTTTAAGTAATATATAAAGAAGAAAATTCATGAGCCAAATTATGGGGTAGGTTGGGTGGAGCCACATGGCTGCGCATCGGCGTCAAAGGTCTCGGTGAAAGAGAAACAATTCACAACAAGCTCCGCAACTGGCCCGGTTTTGGGGCAAAATGTGTGACCGGCCCAGTACAATCCTTAAAAGGGTATATATCATTTGATACGACCAAAAAGTGTAACACACAGAAGGCGTCATTTTAGACCCTAGGTTTCTTTGAACGAAATTCGATTCATGACTTTTTAAGTCGTTTGAACCATGTCCGTCTGTCTGTCTGGCTGTCCGGCTGGTGTGCACGACAACTTTCGAAAGACGCCACCAAATGCTTTAAAATTTTGCACAAGTTAATATTTCCCCAAAACTACGATATTTCAAATGGGCTACATGGCCCCGGCCCTTCTGGTACCTTCCATACAAATACATCATTCCGCCCACTTTAATAATCGAGTAATAATATCAGTACACCCAACGTTATCGTACCCAAATTCCGTATTTAGTAAACCTATAAAAAAAATAAAGTTTTGGAAAAAAAATTGGAAGTCTAGTCACGCCCCTCCTGGTACCTCCCATACAAATGTACCTCTCCGTCCACGTTAGAGATGGAGTAATAATATCAATAAATCCAACGCGATCGTACCCAAATTCCGTATTTAGTAAAGCTATAACAGGATATAGTTTTAGAGAACAAGACTGGAATTCTAGCCACGTCCCATCTGGTACCTCCCATACCCATCTTTAGAAATCCATTAATATTATTAATAGACCTAACGCGATCGTGCCTAAAATCTGTATTTAGTAAGCCTCAAGGAGGATAAAGTTTTTGAGAAAAATTCTGGAAGTCTAGACACGCCCCTTCTGGTGCCTCCCATACAAATGTACCACTCCGCCCACTTTAGAAATGGAGTAATAATATCAATAAACTCGACACGATCCTGCCAAATTCTGAATTTTGTTAAGCTGTAACGGGATAAAGTTTTGAAGAAAAAAAGTCTGGCGACCGCCCCTTATGGTACCTCCCGAACAAATGTACAATTTCTCCCACTTTAGAGATGGCGTAATAATATCATTACACTCGACACGATCGTGCCTATACTCTGTATTTTGTTAAGCTATAACAGGACAAAGTTTTGGATCATAAAAGTGGAAGTCTAGCCACGCCCCTTCTGGTACCTCTCATACAAATGTACCACTCCGCCCATATTAAAAATCGAGTAATATTATCAATATAAAACTTTCTATTACGTTTTACTGAGGGTGAGGTAGGGTTGCCCGACTGAAATTTTCTTACTGGTTTTTATGAAAGCAGCTCCTGCCGCTCCCGCTATAACTATGTGAATAATTCAGCACCTCATAACTTGAGAATTTGTATATGGACAGCTTTATCTACGGAGGGCGCCTTGTCAGCTTCCTAACATTTTACCCTTTCGCCAGCGCATGCGCTCTATTTGAACGCGCTAAACTACGATGATGTCGTCGTGTAGATCATGACTTAAACGACGACTGTACTTTGCAGATAGGATAATAGATCGAAATTTTTTTCGGTTCATTTTTCATTCGAAGACTCCCAAAACAGATTAATCATCGCCGTTATAATGTTTACATGAAAGGCTATCGCCCTGTCCTCGTTTGCTATATAATAAAGTTTGGGAATAGGAACTTATAACTAATTTTTATACCATCACCCGTAGGGATGAAGGTATATATCATTTGATACGACCCAAAAGTGTAACACATAAAAGGAGTCACTTTAGACCCTAGGTTTCTTTGAACCAAATTCGATTCATGACTTTTTAAGTCGTTTGAGCCATGTCCGTCTGTCTGTCTGTCTGTCTGTCTGTCTGTCTGTCGGGTGGCTGTCCGGCTGGTTCGCACGATAACTTACCGTATTGCAAATGAGCTACATGGCCCCGCCTCTTCTGGTACCTCCCATATAAATGTACCACTCCGCCCAATTTCGAAATCGAGTAATAATATCAATAAAATAGAAAATTATTTGTTTTACTGAGGGTAAGGGTAAATGTAAGTCGGGTTGCCCGACTGAAACTTTCTAACTGGTTTTAATTACAAATCGATTATTTTCAATAACTCAAGACTTAAACAATATGTTATATTGGGTGATGGTATTTATCAGTCAGTTTAACTGTCTGAAATTTCTGTACTGGTTTTCTTTTAAGTATTTCGAAAGAAATTACCAGGTCAGCTCAAAAGTGTAAACTGAATCACTCTTTTAGCTGCTCTGTTTTTACGATATTTCCATAAATATTTTTTATGTGATATTTTTACTGATTATATCAATTTGAGTAATAATATTTAAAACCAGTACAGAAATTTCAGTCAGGTAAACTGACTGATAAATACCATCACCCAATATAAGATATTGTTTATGGCTTGAGTTATTGAAATTAATAGATTTTTAAAATAAAATTACTTATGTATTATTTTTTGTCTGCATGTAGAGCAAAAACATACAAAATTGTACCTATTTGTACAGAAGGTACAATTAGGGTAAATCGTAAATCAACGTTCAATGATCGCTTACCTTGGCAAATAGTTAGGGTTGATGAGGCTTTGCCTCCTAATATAAAATATATTAACTGTCCAAATTTAATTATCCCCCCAGGTGCCGGTTTAGCAGTTATGGGAGAAATAGTATTTTTCCAAACAAAGTCATTTTGTATGGGAGGTACAAGAAGGGGTGATCCGATATAGTCCATATTCATTCTTCAGTAAAATCTTCATAACCGTACACCTTACGCAAAATTTTACTGAATTCAGTGTACTAACAAAAAAGATATGTATGTGGGTGGGTTCGGTCATTTGTATGGGAGGTACCAACAGGGGTGTGTCAAATAGTTAGGTTTTCTGAGGTTTTGCCTCCAATCAGAAGATAAATTTACCGATCAATTTTCATTACCCCTCAAGTGTTCGTTTGGAAGTTATGGGAGAAATATTAATTTTCCAAAAATAGGTAATTTTGTATGGGAGGTACCAGAAGGCGTGAACCGATATAGTCCATGTTCATTCCTAATTCAACTTTTCATAAGCGAACATCATACGCAAAATTTGAGTGAATTCACTTTACTTACAAAAAAGATATGTATGTAAGATTATGGGGGTGGGTTCCGTCATTTGTATGGGAGGTAGCAGAAGGGGTGTGTCAAATAGTTAGGCTCTCTTAGGTTTCGCCTCCTATCACAACATAAATTTATCGACCAATATTCATTACCCCCCAAGTGTCCGTTGGGAAGTTATGGGAGAAATATTAATTTTCCAAAAATAGGTAATTTAGTATGGCGTGAACCGATATAGTCCATATTCATTCCTAATTTAACTTTTCATAACCGAACATCATACGCAAAATTTGAGTGAATTCAGTTTACTTACAAAAAAGTTATGTATGTAAAACTGTGAGGGTTAATTCGGTCATTTGTATAGGAGGTACCAGAAGGGGTGTGGCAAGGGTTTCGGTTTTCTTAGGGTTTGTCTACTTAGCAAGACAAAATAATCTGTCCCAATTCAAACATCCTTCAGTTGTCCGTGTGGAAGTTATGGAAGAAATATTAATTTTATAAAAAAAGGGAATTTTGTATGGGAGGTACCAGAAGGGTCGTGGCTATTCAGCCCATTTACAATCCCATAAGTTCGTTGTGAAAAATATTAATACTGGTAAATTTTCATACCGATCCGTTGAGGATTACTCGAGTTATCCTGCTGACCAACCATACAGCCAGCCAGCCAGACAGACGGACATAGCTCAATCGTCTTAAAAAAAAAAGTCCTGAAACGAATTTGGTTTTAAGATACTTGGGGTGTAACTCGTCTCCTTTAATGCGTTACACTTTTTTTCGTATCAAATGATATATACCTTCATCCCTAAATGTGATGGTATAATTTTGCAATTATGTTAACAAATTTATAAATTAACACAGTTTTACATTGTGGAAAAGAGCGGAAGAGCTTCAATATCCACTTTTGAATATAATATGAGAAAATAGTTTCTCTGATGACCTCAAGTCGGTCAGTGTTATCAAGCAATGTTGTATTAGCTTTGCAGGGGTACCAAACTCTGCCATGGTTTTTAATAATTTTGTGGTATCGGACAGACGAATGTTTCTCTAGTATTTGTCGTGCTGAGTTACCAAGTCTTAAGCAATACTAAAAAAGTCCATCAGGTTGTAAAAGATAGTCGTTAGTCTTTTACATAGTTAACTCAACGTAACTTTAAATTAATTGGTTTACGAGATATAACAAAAGTGATTTTCATGATTGCACTATTTCAACCCTTTATACCCAATCTATACTTCAGCCAAAATCTGTTTGTAAGTAAATATCTGCTACTTAATAAAAAAAAGCATCCAAAATTATTGGTTTAGTTCCCACATGTGTTCTGTTTTGCAGTATGAGCAACCTGTAGAAATGCTCCCTCCCCATTTGGACTACATTGAGCGTTTTGGTCATTGTCGTTCTTTAATGATATTCTATACCAACACCTTTTTTTGCAGAATATAAGGATTTACGCTTTCCTATGTACCTAGAGGACTTCGCATCCTGCCTTCATTGATATTGTTCTATCATTTGTTATACAGCTATTGTATGTAACGGGTAAACTCATAACATAGTAATCCGATTTTACTTATCATTCTATGAATCACTGCAATTTGTCTGAAGAACACAATAGGATATTTTATTTTATTTTTTGTGTTCATAATTTCAAATAGTCATTATTAGATTTATTACACCATCGTAATATTAATTGCATTGGCGCCCTTTTGTTCAGTATTATAACATTTGTGAAGCAATTTCGGTTTAATTATTAATTAATTTATCTAAAACTTTCTATTTCTTTTTTTTCACATAGAAAATTTCCCGCTCTATTCCCAATAATTGGTGGGCCGGCGATTGGGGCGAGTGTGATGATAAATGCGAAAAGAATCGTACCGTCAGATGTCTCAGTGCCCAGGGTGTGGGCTGTAATGCAGACAAGAAACCTCTTGGCAAACGAAAATGTTGCACCATTAAATACGTATCAAATTGGTCCAGCGTAAGTATTAATTTTGCCACTTCCTCTCCCCTTAATCACAAACTAAACGATATCGATTCACACGATATAGATCCAAACCAACTAATACTAATATTTTGCATCCCTTTTGTCTATTGTTTTCTTATCTCTCTCTCAACTCCCACCATTACATGATTCACAACTCCAATCATCATATGAAACTATCCCACACACAGTGTTCGGTTCAATGTGGCAATGGTACACGCCACAAGGAGATGCATTGTGCTCGTGTCTTTAAGCCGGAAATCAAGGGAGCCCCCCGGCGACGAGAACGCATCGATTCATCCTATTGTCGCAATTTGCGCATGCCCAAACCAAAGCGAACGCAAAAGCCCTGCAAGGTTAGCTGCAAATGGTCAGTTTCGAATTGGACCCAGTGCACAGCGGATTGCAGCGAAGAATATCAATCGCGATCGGTATACTGTGAATCGGTATTTGGCAATCCAATCAATCATACGTACTGTGATGCCTCGAAGAAACCGCCCGTTAGGAAGATTTGCAACAATTGCGTTAAACGAGAATATAAACTTCTGTCAAGTGTAAGAATTTGATTTGTATTAATTCTTTCTCTGCCGTTGCCAGTCTTGCCAGATTGTTGTTAGGCTATTTGGGTAACAAAGTTCTCAAATAATAAATGCAACAGCATCACAATAATTCGTTTTCCAATAGATTAAAGAGGGTAAAAATAAATACTTTATCGGCACTTTGATGTTTTATCTTGGTCTTGCACTCATTGTATCCTTACGGCTATTTTACAGACTATGTAAAAAATTTCATTCAAAATATGTGCTTTCTCTCATTACTATAAAAAGAACTCCCAGTTTATATTGAATGTAATCACCTGTTATACAGTTCTTGGGCTTTAAATCGGGTATCTTGGTTGGATATGTAGAACAGTTATGTTCCCAAAGTATTACACTTAAAATTGTTTTAATTAGAAGTGATCAAAGGCCTCAAAACTAGCAATTAGTGTTAATTGAATTAATCTCATGCTGTCCGAAGGAATTCCCAACAAACACGTTTTAAAAATGACAAAAGTTGCAGATTGTTATAAACAAATCTCCTGTAAACGACGTATACTTTCTGCTGTGTACATATGTATGTTATGTTTTTTTTTTGTTTTTTTGCTGGTACGTTTTTAATATCCCTAAAATGATCTCCCCCATATTCCTCGCAAACGACCACATCATGTTGCATCTATTTCATGGCATGTATGTATTAAGCATTATGTTGTTTTTCTTAGTAGAACTGTAATACTGATGTTATAGTTTAGATTTCCTGTTTTGCCTTGATAATTTTTCTATTTAGAATTTTAGCGTTTTTCACCTTGACAATTTTTTCTATTTAATATTTCTACGATTTTCACCAATCTGGCAATACTGCTGTAAATATGTATTTGTAAGGCAGCCACTTAAATACGAACTTGTGTCCGTTGCGGAAAAATTATTAAATTATACTTGTCTCTTTCACTCTTCTTCATTGTATTTCCGCTGCATTCATCCGTAATAATTCCGTTACACGATACGAAATTTATTCAACTACAAACTTCCGTACCGTACACAAGTTCATATTTACGTAGCACCGTGAAAGCTTTATGTGGCCTTAACGACGTACACATACAACTGAACATAGAAATAATCTATACTTTGTTGAAAACTAATCTGATTATTTTAAAATTTTTCCCCTACCCAGTGTAATTGCGAAGGTTACCGACGACGCCGTGTGGTCTGCTTTGATTCTCGCAGAGAACGTATCGCCTGTCCCACCAAGGAGAAAATCATACGTGAGAAATGTACACCTCCACGTCATTGCTATCCATCGTCCTGCTACGATTTGCGGCGCTTCCACAACGCCTACAAAGATGGAGAATATACGATTTATGTTCGATCGATACCCAAGAAGATCTACTGTCACGACATGCAGACATCGCCCAAAGAGTTTGTCACTGTCAATGCTACGGATAACTATTCGATTTATTACGATCACAAGACACGCTCACCCGACCACTGTCCGCCCGATTCGAGACATGGAGAATATCGTGACCCTAGTTTGGCCGCAGGTCGCACATCATTCCATAAAATACGCATTGACATAGCGACGTTACGAGTGTTTGAGAATGATTTCACCTTCGCAGAAACACTGGGGACGCAACAGTCATACGGATCGGCTGGCGATTGTTACAATCGGCGTCGTCAATGTCCGCAAGGAGATTTTTCTATTAACCTCGAGCACACAGGATTCCGGCTGAGGCATGGCACGGTGTGGGAGTCATATGGACATCATGTTGTAATGAAAGAATCAACATCGGTAAGTGAATTTATTTTGAATATTTACAAAAAAATCTGAATATTTATCTTAGAATTGATTTTTGCTCAAATGCAAATTTAATGATACTTCAGTTCATTCGTTTAGTATTGTCATCTGAAGTTTTTCAATCAAAATAGGAACAAAGTTAAAAGTAGTTTAGAATATTCTCACAAAATCTTTAAAAAAATATGTTGGCTTAAGGAATATTTTCAAAAATTGCACTGATGAGGTCGGTTTAATGTCAGAAACCAATACCAATTTTAAATAGAGAATTCACAAAAGCAGAATAGTCATCTTTAATATCGTTCAATATGATATTCGCTCTTCCAAGTAATGTTTTATTACAATTGATAAAATTTAGGAAATTCTGCACAAACACCTAATAAAATTTTCATTGATTTCGTAGCTTTTTGCCTAAAAGTATTACGTTAGTAAAATACGAGGAAGGCAGTAAGAGCAGGGAAATGGATAAACTGCAACGCCGTCGTATATAGCAGATATCGTAATGGAAAAAATGCAGGACGACACAATAAAATCACTTACAGCTAAGAAACAGTGGATAATATAATACATAAAGTGAAAAAGTTAACTACGAGAGACTCCAAAAACAAATGATCGAAAGTATTTAAGGTTCTTCTAATATAGTTAAATATTTATTATAGGATAATTCCAACGTTGCTTATGGAAAAACGTGCAATGGTGACAATACCGACATATGTTAAAATATCGACATTACAAAGACTATATTAAAGACAAGACTTTCATCACAAAAGTATAATTTGTAAGCAAAAACAGCACTTGTTGCCAAATCTGCCACAACAGGGTGCAGCCCTTATTGTACTGAAGTTGACATTCTGGCCGAAGAGAGAAATTACACCGTACAACATGAATCTATATACCAAAGTTCCCTAATACTCTACATTTCTAAAGTAAGCGGAATGGTACATTTGTATGGGAGGTACCAGAAGAGGCGTGGCTAGACTCCCAACTTGTTCTCCAAAACTTTATCCTGCTTGCGCTTTACTATATACGGAATTTGGTGACGATCGCGTTGGATATATTAATAATATTAATCGATTGCTAAAGTGGGCGGTATCTGATGGGTATGGGAGGTATCAGATGAGGCGTGGCTAGACTTCCAGTTTTTTCTCCAAAACTTCATCCTATTACAGTTTTACTAAATATAGAATTTGGGCACGATCGCATTACACGTATTGATATTATTGCTCGATTTCTAAAGTGGGCGGAATGGTACATTTGTATGGGAGGTACCAGAAGGGGCGTGGCCATGTAACCCATTTACAGACAGACGGGCATGGTTCAAACGACTTAAAAAGTCATGATTTGAATTTGGTTCAAATAAACTTAAGATCTAAAGTGACTCCTTCTATGTTTTACACTTTTGGGTCGTACAAATGGTACACACTCTCCTGCCCGTAAGGTGAGGTTATAAATAAAGTACATAAGAATAAAGAATGCTCAACGAGTTCCGGAGTGCTCTCTCCAGCAACTATATATAGATAAAGTTGTGGAATTATGGTCTTCTACCTCAAACCATTAGTGATTTTTATTAGATGTTGGCTGCAATTGAGATCCCCGCTGATGACCCCAGATCCTATTTCGATGTCCATTTTTTGAGTCTTTAGTGAAGATAAACAGCCTACCGAACGGTGGGGAAGCTTTTCACTCCTTTCTATCAGGGATCATTATCTTTTTATCCCCGTTCGGCTATGCAGCCCCCCGACTATGATTGCCGCCAGAGGCCAGCTTCTCGTAATCTTATCGCACTTTATAACATCCAGTGCCACAAGTGCTTCGTATAGCACCTATTATAAACATTGCTGCCATTTGCAGTACATTCTTGTCAGCATTAATTTACTTTCCGTGTCCAATGACCCCCACCATACATGGCAGTCATAAGTTACTGTGGAACGTACTACCACCATATATACCATTACATTTTGTAGTCCCAAGCGTTTTTCCACAGATTTCCGGCAGGCTTATAGGGTCTATGTACTTAGAATGTAATACGTGTGTAATGTAAAAAAACATCGCCCACTCATTATAACTCCGATTACAATTCTATTGAAATGACACCTACTAACATCGTCACTTACTTCGAATTGAAGCGTGTTATCAAGCTCGCATAAAGCTCCGCTTATAATGTTATTGCAACCGAAATGGCACTTACTGACATCTTCCCTTACTTTGAAAGCAAAAGCGAACAAATTAAACGGCCTATGACACTCCTGTGTAAATGTAAGGCGGAACATAAGCGAGGGAATCATCACTGACATTAGTGATTACGTAATGGGTATTTTTATCGCTGGGAAATGAATAGGTCTCTTACTGACCGCTCGACACAAACAGAACCGTCCGTCACTCAGCTCATGGGAGTAAGTAAATGAGTAAAGCTAGAAATGTGCCCGAAAAAGGTATTTTTACCGCTGGGTTTTTACGAACTAAATGGCCTCGAGTCAACCCATGAGTCGACTGGCTGTAGCGAGCGATCAAAAACGCTCGTCGGTTGAGTGAGGAGCTTGACAAAGAAGTACGAAGTTTGAGGGACACATCGTGTCAGTTGACGAGTGTTTTTCTTTTTCTGGCAACAAGCACGAGAGGGACCAATTATTGCCAGCTCTGCTCGTAGCTCATCCTGTTTGAGGTCACTCAAAGTAGGTCGGGGTAAATCTCCCAGTAACAATAATGACCACTTCGTCCGCAAAGGCCACAATCTTCCTTCCATTTCTCTCAAAAGTTTTGAGAACGCCGTTTACTACTAGTAGCCACAGCAATGGGGACAGCACTCCACCCTGCCGTGTGCCCCTAATCGCCAGCGTACTTGTATTTATCGTGAAGAGTTGATTGTACGATTTGACAGCATCGAATAAATCCAGATGCTAAGCATCGGAGGTGTTCCAGCAGCTCTTAATGCTGCCATTATGGCCGTGGATGTTACATTTCTGAAAGTTCCCTTAAACCCTCAAAATCTTGACTTGCTGTTAAAAAACCGAGTTTTTGTTACTTTTTTCACTTCGATGTTTATGACAATTCTTAGCCGATCAGATACCTTGTCATATCTGCATGTATCTGGCTCGAAAAAAAACCTAATTTTCCTTTACATCCTATGAATGAGGTATGGGATACCTTCTGGTGTTGTTGTGAATTAACACACTTTCTATTTTAAGATTCACAACTAACGGCACCTACCTTTTTTTCGACAATTGCAAACGTCACTGTTTGAGAAGCTTTTTACTAGACATGCCGATTGACTCGACGCTATACTGCGTAGTTGCTGTCGACAACATCGAGGGGGCCGCCAATGAAACAAAAATTAAGATGATTGGAGACAGGAATCAAACCATGGATTTACCGCATGGTAGTGGCATGTTCTAACCATCATGCCACGGCCGGTCCTACAAGTAATAGGATACGATAATTGAAAAACTTGAATAACTTAAACACTTATTGACCTAGAGTTCCCTCGAAGAAAATTCTCGACAATACTAGCGATGTCAAGTGTTCGCTACTACTTTGCTTTTAGATTTTTTTTTTAAATTTTTAATAAAAAACTTAAAATGGTTTGGATATCAAAATCTTTACTATGAACCGACAGGACAGTCTCTGACAGTTACCTATTAAATATCGAATGAGGTTGCGCAATATTCGGAAATCCAACTTTCGATGACTCTTTTCAAATTAACTTTAAATATCTTTTTAAATTTCATATAATTTATCTTAATGTCTCTTTGCTTTTTTCTTTTCAGAATTCATTAATCTCCCATCGTGCTCTGTGCGGTGGCTGGTGTGGTGGCTGTCGGATTGCTGGCAATTCAGCGCTTTACCTGAATGTGTGATCGTTGGATCCATGGAAATCTCAGCCTCTCTAAAGGCGGTTTCTACAAACGAATTTGTATTTGTTTTGGTGCTAAAACTGCTGTTTTCGATTCGATGCTTAAATTTACTCTCTGCTGCCTACGGTCAAAGAGGAAGCAAAGAAATCGAAATTTGTATTTTATGCATTTATTCCTTGATTCAGAAGTTCCTTTTGGTCTTTTAAGGATTTGTTTTATACAACTTTTTTAACTAACTGAGAAACAAAAACAACTATACACGACTGTCCAACGAAATCCTGTGAACAAAAGAAGAGCTTTAGGGATTTCTAAACCGAAAACAACAAACACAAAAAACAAAAAACGACAAAACATCAAAAAGAAAACATGTGATTAACAAACAGAACACAAAACTGTACGAAGAAAGTTGAAGTCATAAAGTCAACCTGATTTATGGCAGCTAAGACTACATAAAATCCTTACCAAAAAATAAAAAAGAGAAAAAAAAAATAACAATACATTTACCCATTCACAATCCTTTATACACCACCTCCAAACCCTTTACCATTACGCCACTCACAAAGGGGACAAATTTCCTTACACCACTCCAAACGCATAATCCCCCCCCTTACCCGCAAACATTCACAATTCACACCTAAACAAATTTACACTCTTGTCTCAACGCCTTCACGGGAGGAGCAGCTATCGCATAAGGTTATGCCTTTAACAACGCTGTCACAAATGGGCAAGAACTGCAGAGCTTTGGAAAGAAGCCTTCGAGGAATTTATCGACTTCGAAGGCTTGTGCCTTAAAACTCTTCACAAATATTTAATTTATTTTGTATTTTTAAATGGAAAGTTGAATTTTCTCAGCTTTGATATATTTATAACTATTTACTATTACGTACACTACCACTTTACCGTAATTATAGCAAAAAAAATCCAATTATTTGTTAATTTTTTTTTTTGGAAAATAACAAAATATATTTAATGAGCTTTCAATAGCCTGTGGGACGGATGTCTGCCGTAGATGCAGGAACTTTCCTATAGGCTACGGAAGTTTTGTAGTATTACTGCTATAATGTTAAATATAAATTTATTTACGTATTTTTGATTATGTTTAGCACATAGGATCGCCTTTTTTGAATTAACTACTAACGAATTAATCTGTGTTCAAATGTCAAGAAAAAGAGAGAACCGAAACTAGACCCCTAATTATAGCACATTTTAAGCGATGAAAAGTATTTTATGTAATAATGAAAAAAAAACCATGGATATTTTTGGTTTATAGCAAATGTTTGTTTAAAACAACACATAGTTAATATTTCTATTGAAAACAACTGCCATATCAAAAAGTACAATTTCCTATAATCTCATAGCTCGCTGCTATAATATTATAGTAAACTCCCTCACTCTTCCACACACTTAATAACACTTTTATTTGGCCTTAAACTAGAACTCGACCAAAACTAAAACGCTTAAAATTCTTTAAAAGAAACGCAAAAAAAAAGAAAATGCCATAATTATTTAATAGCTGCCTAGTTACTTTAACAGTACTTTAAGCTTGACCTGCCAACAATTTAACATAGTCTGGGTCTCCCCAAACATACACCTATGCCCCAACTCAGCCTGGAACATTTAGTTCGATCGACCGCTGACTGTTCATCCTGCCCTGCCATGAATCTGAGCTAAGTTTGTTATATTAACATTGAACTCGCCTCGAAAACCATATCTGCCGTGTGCTATAATACTCATAGAATATCTAGAAATACACAATCATCCCATCTCGCCTGCCCTACTCCAAAGTCCGGACTACTCCACTTATTTTTCTTCTTCTTAATTTGGGGAGAGCCTAGACCAGTTATGTTAAATTGTTTTCTCTATCTAATTATCCTCTCCTTATTTACGCCTACTTATTTCTGTGTCTCTATAGTCAAGGAAAAGTAACATAAAAAGTAAACACAAAAAAATAAAAAAAAAATGAACAGAAACAATTATTATAATTAATGTTTTAGTGTCTGTAACATAATTACTTGTTAGTCTAATTTATATTTCTAAATTAATATTAAATTTTAGATGAACCATCAAATATGTGAATAATTATTATGTGTGTGTGTGTCATTTGTATAAATTTATGATTTTTTACATAAAAACATATTTACATACTATCCATACTTATGTATATTGAATAAATATTTACATAATCTTTTGAGAAATATTTAATAAATGTTTCCAATTTTTATTGGAATGAAGAGAATAAAAATACAACATCTTTGGTTTTATTTAATTGAAGGGTGGGTGATTGATGATGTCCTATGGTTGGAACTCTAGAGAGCATGTAATTTTTCGGTATGGGAATTTTTCGATATTGGGATTAAAAGGGAAATAAATATAATCTATATAAAAGGCTTGGGTGACTGACTGATCACTCCCCGGCCCAAACGGCTAAAGCTAAAACCGTGAAATTTAGAATATAGGTTCCTGTTATGATGTAGGCGCGCACTAAGAAGGGATTTTTGGAAATTCGGAATGCAAGGGTGTAAAATGGAATTTTAAAATGGCTGTATCTTTAAAACCATTACAGGTACAAAGTCGAGATTTGATACGAATAACGGTCGTATTAGAAACAATACTTTGTTTGTGGAAAGTGGACGGTGCCACACCCCTTTTTAAAAATAGTTATATTGGCCAAATAAATGAACCAATTGCAATTGAATTTTCTATGTGTGCTACTGTCCATAAGGCCGCTATCCTAGGCTACATGAAAACTCAAGAGCCATTAGAGGTATGAAGATGAGATTTGCTACATATGTTACTGATACAAAGAGGATTACGTCTCGCTGGAAAATGAGCGGTACCGTGCCCCTTTTGAAAAAATCGTTATCTGGGCGAAATAAATTTACCGATTGCAATGAAATATTCACTGTGTAGTACTTTCCGTAGGTCCTCTATCATAAGCTGCATAAAAAAATAATTAGACAAAGGGGCGTAATAACGCCGCGACAAACCAAAATTTCAATCGGTCATATTTCGCGAGCCATTAAAGGTAAGAAGATGAAATTTGCTACATATGTAAATGGTACATAGAGGATTTCTTAACTTAACAAACTTAATTTCCCTTTACACCTCATGAATGAGGTATGGGATAGCTTCTCGCGTTGTTGTGAATTAACATGCTTTCTATTTTTATATTTACAACTAACGGCACCTACTTGTTTATCGACGAATGCGAACGTCACTGTATGCTCTTACTAGACACGCCAATTGACTCGACACTTATACTGTGAAGTTGCTGTCAACAACATTCGAGGGGAGCCGACAATGAAAGAACAATTTTTTTAAGATGACTGGAGCCAGGTTTGAACCTGCGATCTCCCGCATGGTAGTCGCGTGTTCTAACTACTATGCCACGGCCGGTCCCACATAGAGGATTACGTCTCGCTGGAAAATGGGCAGTGCCACAATTCTTTTGAAACAATTGTTACTTTGGTCATATTAATAGAACGATTGTAATAACATTGTCATAATCGATATATTTAAATTGTCTACTGTCTGTAAATAGGATGATGAATCCCAAGGGATGTTCCCCTTTACGAGTAAACGTCAGCTAAGAACGTATTTTTGGAAACTCGTATTTTTATGGTTTAACCAGTACAGAAATTTCAGTCAGGTAAACTGACTGATAAATACCATCACCCAATATAAGATATTGTTGAAGTCTTGAGTTATTGAAATTAATAGATTTTTAATTAAAATAAAATTACTTATGTATATTTTTTCCCCTGCTTGTGGTGCAAAATTGTCCAAAACTTTACTTATTTGTGTAGGGGGTATAGGTGCCGGTTTGGAATTTATGTGAGAAATAAAAATTTTTCAAAAAAATTGAATTTTTATAGGGGGTACCACAAGGGGTGAACCGATACAGTCCTTTTTCATTCCTGACTCCCTGAGGGGTGTGTCAAATAGTTAGGTTTTCTGAGGTTTCGCCTCCTATCACAACATAATTTAACCGACTAATTTTCATAACCCCTCAAATGTCCGTTTGGAAGTTATGGGAGAATTATTAATTTTCCAAAAATAAGTAATTTTGTATGGGAGATACCAGAAGGGGTGACCCGATATAGTCCATATTCACTCCTGATTCATATTTTCATAAGCGTACAAATTACTCATAATTTGACTGAATTCAGTGTACTTAGAAAATAGATATGTTTGTAATACTATGGGGGTGAGTTCGGTCATTTGTATGGGAGGTACCAGAAGGGGTGTGTCAAATAGTTAGGTTCTCTGAGGTTTCGCCTCCTATCACAACATTAATTTATCGACCAATGTTCATAACCCCCCAAGAGTCCGTTTGGAAGTTATAGGAGAAATATTAATTTTGCAAAAATAGGTATTTTTGTATGGGAGGTACCAGAAGGCGTGAACTGATTTAGTCCATATTCATACCTGAGTCTAATTTTTATAAGCAAACATCATACGCAAAATTTGAGTGATATCAGTTTACTTACAAAAAAGATATGTATGTAAAACTATAAGGGTCAATTCGGTCATTTGTATGGGAGGTACCAGAAGGGGTGTGTCAAATAGTTTGGCTCTCTGAGGTTTCGCTTCCTATCACAACATTAATTTATCGACCAATGTTCATAACCCCCCAAGTGACTGTTTTGAAGTTATTGGAGATATATATAATTTCCAAATATAGGTCATTTTGTATGGGAGGTACCAGAAGGCGTGAACCGATATAGTCCATATTCAGAAGGGGTGGGACTATTCAGCCCATTTACAATCCCATAAGTTCGTTTTGAAAAATATTGATACTGGTAAATTTTCATACCGATCCGTTAAGGTTTACTCGAGTTATCCTGCTGACCAGCCATCCAGCCAGCCAGCCAGCCAGACAGACGGACATAGCTCATTCTTCTTAAAAAGTTCTGAAACGAATTTGGTCTTAAGATACTTGGGGTCTAACTCGTCTCCTTTAATGCGTTACACTTTTTTTCGTATCAAATGATATATACCCTCATCCCTAAGGGTGATGGTATAAAAATTACCAATAAGGCATAAAAGTTGAATCATCACCTAAAGCAATCGGCTAATGGTATAATCGCGAAAATTGATATAGAAATGCTTATCCGACGTTTCTGGGTAAAAAAATCGAAAAAGGGATAACAATTTTACTATCGCCCAGACCAAACGGCTAATGATGTAATCATGATAAGTTATAAAGGCTTGATCCCCATGGAATTAGAACGAAGTAAGGGTGGCTTTCGATATTCTTTCCTTTTAGGGGTCAAAAAGACTGAAAAGGGATAAAACTGGTAATAAACGGCTAAAGGTATAGTCTCAAAAAGTGTGCGATGTGAATTAATTTTCAAATTCGTTCATAAGTAAAAATACCGAAAAAGGGATAAAACTGATGATATCACCCAGGTCAAATACCTAGAGTTACGAAAATGTGCATAGAATTGCGCCCTATAGAACTAGAAAACTGTCAAATGGGGTTTTTCAAAATTCCATTTTAGTTGTGCGATACGAATATGTCTTTTAAAATTCGTACTTTTAGGGATAAAAAGGGACTAAAGCGATACAATCAATCAGACCAATGGGATAAAGCTAAAATCACATAAATGAGGTATTCGTTCGTCATATGAAGCGTTGCCATATTACCTGAATTGCTTAAAGTCATAAGAAGGTTCATTGTAACTACGGGTGAAGCAACGCGAGCCGGGAAAGCTAGTTGAACATAAAAGTGATCTAGTGATCTTGATGCATGTTTAAACAATGTTATTGTATAAATATACTTCTAATAATACTATGTGACAGTCATTTTGAACTTGGGGACTGGTGTAGTATATGTGGTAGGTTGGGTCGACAACATGACCCTGTATACCAAAGTTTCCTAACACCCTCAAAATTTTGACTTACGATTTAAAACCCGGTTGTTCGGATCCTTTCCTCACTTTAGAGTTTATACCTCAGTCAATTCTTAACTGAGTTTTGATTTCTTTGTTTGTTTGCATTTTTATGTACGGTATTTACTCGAGAGCGGCAGAGCCGATCTTTATGACATTTACACAGAATGTAGCTGCGTGGTCGGTGGTGAAAAAAGGCTAAAAAGGCTCTGTCGGCTTTTCTAATAGACCAATTGTTACGATGGACAGTTGATAGTCCTTGGCTATACTTGATTGTGATTGGAAAAAGGGGCGTGGTACCGCCCATACAATTTAAAATGGATATATCTCATCAACTACCAGAGATAGAAAGATGAGATTTGTTATACACCCACACCTCGCTTTGCGTCATTTCGAAGTTGCGTCGCTGCTGAATTAGTACTCTTTTTCATTGTGCGTCGTTAGATTTTCAAAGTTGCGTTGTTTTCGATTCATACTGATAAATTTTTATTTTGTTTTTTTATAAATTAATTGAATATTTTATTTTTTTAATTGAATTTGTATGTATGCATAGGCAAGGGCATGTGTGTGTATTATGTTGGCATGTTGTGCGCTTCGAGGATGCTTTCTTCGCACCGTTGGGAAAAGTTCTCATGTAGGAGATTTATTAGTTTCCGCGCAGGAATTTGTTGCATGGTTCCTCCCTGATCCCCATGATCAGGTTTCCATTTAAAACACTTTAATTTTATTAGGTTTATACATATTATTAAGTAAGTTCATTTATTTAATATTATTCAATATTATCTTTGATCTTCATGATCATTTAATTCGTTTATTGTTATATTATACATATTTCTTTATTTTTGTTCTCGTAGAAGCGTCCGCTTCTTTTAACTTCAAAATCATCACTATTTTCATCATGCAGATGTTAGGCAAACATTAGCTTTGCCTAAGCATATGTTAAACGGGATGACGTCGACTGCAGCGACAAAAAGATCAGTCGTTGGTCAGCGACAGCATCAGCAATGAATGCACAATCGTATGCACATACATATACGTATGGTTGACTAATGCTTGTTGTTGTTGTTTTGTTCTCCCAAAACAAGAAGGGCTAACTGTTTCATCGTATGATATTTGGTAAACAAATATCGATGTAAAACAGAATGCAAATAAGTTCAACCACCTCGAGTGGAGACTTATTATTCTAGTAGGGGTTGCAGCGCAGGTTGAGAAATTAGAGTTTGGGGGGAAAAAATCCCAAACATCTCATTAACTTTGAGATGCTTTCTTCCCTTAAGGTTTGTGATGATAGAGGAGAAGGCACAGCAAAGGGCGCTGACGAGACATTGTGGTTAATGTCGAAATGACGTCATACGCCTAACCTGCTGTCAACATAATACATTTCACACTCTTGAACAAAAAACCTATTGGCAATAATAAATAATTGCCAATAGAAATGATCTTAAACCGAACTATGACAATATCAGAATTTGTTTCCTTTTTTGCATGTAAGTTGTTTTTCAAATTAAGTGCATTTTTTATTTTGTTTTAATTGATTTTTTTTAGTGCTCCCCATTTCCCGGGAAACGGTATTCCCGGTTTTCCCGGGATTTGTTTTGTTAAGTAATTATGCACAGAATAGCTTGAAATTTTGCAGAAATCATAAACGGAGACTTGGTTATATTCACCCAAAAAATTATGCCATTTGATGGAACGCCATCCAAACGCAGCACAGTGGCACCGCCCCATGCATTTCTTGGAAAAAAAATAGAAGGAGTGGTCGTACAGCAATGGAATTTTGCAGAAACACTTCCCTGGGCTAAATTAAGAAATTTTGAAAAAATCTTGGAAAACCGCCTACTGCCACACCCACCTCCCATATAACTGCACTTGCCAAAATTTGTATTTTTGGACCTAGGGACTGAAAAATCGCGACAATTCTTAATTGAGTTCTCCTTATGAAAAAAAATTAAACATATTGGGGATACCACGCCTACTTTAGATTTTACGCCCTTTGAAAGTTGTAGATTTTAGGTGTTTTTCTTCCCTGTCTAGAATCATATGAAAATTTCATATAAGTTAAAAAATGTTAATTTTTATTTAAAAGTTAAACATGTGTTGTCCCATACAAAAGAAGAATATATCCCCAACAACCCTCCGCGAAAGATATTAGCCTTCAAATACACCGAAAGAATCGCACAAATGCATGCATTAAAATCGATGTTACTAAAAGGGACGGTATTTGGCGGTTATTTTTTTTTCTTAATTGAAAGTACAGCCTCGGACCTTTCATTTTTGTATAGTCAGAGGGCTAAGCAAGGCAAAGCACATACAGTTTTTTTCCATCAAAAAGTGAAAAGTTGATATTTTTTATTATAATTTTTGATAAATTATAATAAGTAGTTTACTTGTCCAATTTCAATAATTTTTTTTTTTATAAAAGAGCAAGTGCTATATATTCACTAAAAAATAAAACAAAAGCCATAGCTATAAACTTACACCCACAAAAAGTCCTTTATTTGGACAATAATTTTAATCTAATTTCATTGAATAAATTTCGGTTGAATTCTGTTAGTTTTTTAACTACAAAATTTCACTTTTCATAAAAAACCTTGCTGAATTTTTCTTATCCAAATACTGCTTTACAAAATCATATCATTCAAATTTTAATATTGGAAAGCTGAAAACCCCTATTTTTTCCGCCGAAATGCCACTGTGCGCCGGTCCGAGAACGAAGAAATTTCTATTATTTTCATGCAATTGTATGAAATTTTTCAGTTTTCAGGTCTATCCCGGTCCGGCGTTTCTAAAATACTTTTTCAAATGAGTCGCGAGTTGGCAATATTGAAGAACAACATTAGTAGAACATATCCACCAATTTTTGTGATATTAACTTAAAAACCGCGGAAACGCCGGACCGTTCTAATAATGTTGTTCTTCAATACTGCCGTCTCGCGACCCATTTGAAAAAGTATTTTAGAAACGCCGGTCCGGGATAGACGGAAAATCTGAAAAATTACATACAAATGTATGAAAATAATAAAAATTTCTTCGTTCCTAGACCGGCGCACATAGAAGTATTTTGATGATCTGGGCGGACAAAAACCAAAATCTCAAGTTTAATATATATCCGTTAAATAGGTTGGGAAATGTAGGGGTCACTCCATGTAACGAAAAACCACAATTACAAGTAACTATTATTGCAAGAAACCCAAAAAAACTAAAGTTCAAACCCATTGATTGATTTTAGGATTTTACGAAACTGTTAAGTTTTTCTTAATTTTAAAGTGTTTAATTTTTTCCAAGTGCAAAATAGCGATGGATTCAGAATCTATTGGCATGGGATTTTTCAAATATTATATATTTCTTTAATATTTTTGCCTACAAATGTTTAAATGATCGGCAAGTAAGGACCAAAATAATAATGCTGATTTATTTGGAGATTTTTGTTTAGGTATCCTGTTAGATCCCGCAAGTTCTGCGACTGATATGAACACTTTTTGGCCTTATTTAACAAGTTCAGAAAAGTTTTGCCGAGGAAAATCGCGGATGGCCAAAAAACCATTAATTTAAGTTCATACCTAAGAAAATCAAAATATGTGATTTTTTCACATTCTCGCTAATAACGTCATTCAAAAATAGCAGCAACATTCATAATTTTTTCTTATGATCCGTTAACCAAGAAGTAATAGGAAATCCTATGCAAAAAAATGATATTTTGGGAGCGATAACAAACAATGCGTCTGTGCGATTTCGTTTGGAAGCCTTTGCTACTGGAGTATTTGTTATTAAATTGTTTTTGTTGTCACCGAACAACTACACAACTATATGTAAAATTGTATCCTTGGCACCCAATAACACCTACACTACATAAAGTACTCATACAAGGATCAGAAATAATAAAAATGCGTTACTGCCTATAGGACAACTGTCTGAAGGGGCAGCAGAGGCCCGAAAAAAACATTTTCGAGCTTGCAGGCATGATTTTGCAAGAAAAATCGTGCAATGAGGACATCCTAATAGGCTTCCCTTGAGCTCAGATCTACTTCATAGTGCATCAACAACTAAAAATAAAACAAAGTTTTCTTCATTTCTGCCAGAAACTATAAAAATGTTGCTTTCAGCTCAACCGAATCTAGCAGCTGAAAGTGATGTGAATGACTGAATTAGCGATGACGGCGAATAAAAAAGAAAAATGGATATTTTATGTTTTAAATGTCATATATATATAACTGTTTTTTTCTATAAAAATCAACTGCTTATGTTTCAAACGTTACTATCAGCCACCGATTTTGGGACAGTGTATTTTCATTAATTTTGTTACTAATTATCTATTGTTTATTATAGTACTAATAATATATGTATCTATAAATAAATTAAATAAACACAACAAAAAATACAAAAAAAAAAAAAAACGTTACTATCAGCTTAATTAACAATTAAAATATTTTTGGCCGCCCAGATCATCAAAATACTTCTAAGTGCGGCGTTTGAACAGCGTTTCATCGAATTTTTTAATTTTTTGGCAAAATATAACAAAGTCTCTGTTTATGATATCTGCAAAATTTCAAGCCATGCTGTGCATCTTTGCTTAACAAACCGAAGCTCCATATATGAAAAAGTTACTGTTCTTGGTCTATCCCGAACCGGCGTTTCTGCAGTTGTTAAGCAAACGTCACAAAAATTCGTGAAAATGTTGTACTAATGTCGTTCTTCAATACTCGCGATCCATTTGAGTAAGTAGTTTAGAAACGCCGGTCCGAGATAGACCGGAAAATTGAATAATTTCGTACAAATGTATGATAATAATAGAATTTTTTTCTTTCCCGGACCGGCGTTTGAACAGCGTTCCATCAAATGGCATAATTTTTTGGGAGAATACAACGAAGTCTCTGTTTATAATCTGTGCAAAATTTCAAGCCATTCTGTGGATCCTGGGACTCCCGGTAATACCGGGAAAATTCTAATTCCCGGGAAACCCGTTCCCGGGATCCCGGTGCAAGCTTAGAGCACTAATTTTTGTTGTATGAATGTAATAACATTTTATATTATTTTTGTTCTTTAAATGTTTACTTTGTTCAATTTTCTTGTTAAAAGCAGTGTTTTCGTAAACCTATTACCTTTCTTCGATCTTTACATGGTTTGCTATAGAAAATCGTAACTCACTTCGTCGTGTTTTTTGGAACGTAACCACGACGCAAAGAGAGGTGTATATGTTGTTGGCACAATTTGAACTACAACCAGATGGGCTGTGAAACGGTTTAAAAATAAACCGTTATAACTGCCAACAAATTTGACAGTATGTTGCAGTTCGTCTAGATATATAACAGTCTATTTGGAACCAAGTTTGTAAAAAGTGTCGAGGCGTTGCCCGCGCACTTCAATATTTGACTTTTAAACTGTACCAAAAAATTGTCCGTCCACCAAGCAGTTGAGGACATATCGTAGCTGTGCCGACAAAAACAGTGACATGTTTTTAATTTACGTTACTGGAGAGCAAATCGCTCTAATAAATATAAAATTTAAGCAATTTTCATTGGATTTGGAGTGGAAAGCAATCCGTGTAGAACTTCTGATAGGGATAAGTGTAAATATAGATGGCATACTAATAAAGTGTGTTAGACTTTTTTCAGTATACTTTGGGAAATCACCGTGCAAGGACTTGCACTGAAAAAAAGTTTACAAATTGTGAAAATTTATTTTCGAAATGCGTGCTCTGTTTACCAAACTTGGGGAGCACTTTGTCAAGTTAAGGTTTCACATAATTATCCATCTGAGCAGCAATACGCTGTAGAGGTAAGTGTGATAAGGGACTTTTATCGAACAGTCGCCGTTCTCAGCAACTCGGTTTCTGCAAATGTTGAGGAAAAATCTTGATCTACCTCCATATAGAATGCAACTGGTGGAAGAATTAGAGCCAGTGGACAATTAACTGTTTTTTTTTATTTCTCATGTCATTGCAAATCACTTGGAGGAGAAATGGTGACAAACGTTTGGTGACCGAATTATCTCAATAAGTTGTAATACGAGTTCGATACAAAGATAGTACTCGGCAATATTCTTGATTAGTGGGAGAACAAGACATGGCAAAAGTGTTTTTTATGTCTAAAGACATAAAGTTTGGTATACATATAGTAATCGGCAAAAAAGGCATGAATCTTTAAACGAAATCCTCATTTGCGATCAATAGGCTGAGAAGGCATACCAAAAGTGATATTAACGCCCAAAGATTTAGTTTGTATACAAACGGTTACCACTACTACAGATAAAAATAAAAATTTAATTTCGATCTTCATACAAAAAAACTTGATCTACATGTCGGCAGTCGGCGTTTTAAACATAACAGGATACACTAAAAATAAAAATCCATCAAACTTAAAAAAAAGTGAAAAAAAACACAAAAGTTTGCAATTTGCAGAACTCGGTTAAGAATTGAAGTTATAAGCATAAGTAATAAAGATCCGAAAAAATCGGGTCTTAAACTGTAAGTTTAGTTTTTTAGGGTGTAAGGAAACTTCAGTATACAGGGCCATGTTGTAATCGACCAGATCTACAACATGGACTAGGTCACTTCCCAAATTTCTTCATTTTTTTTTAATTTTTACAAAATGTTAGTTGGTCAGTGTAAGCAGTATTAGTAGCGCCTAAGGTAAAGGCCGAATTGATAAGAGATTTACCTTCACCTAAATTTTGTACACACCGTCTCCAGTCAGTACAACCAAGCAGCGTCTGTAACTCCTGCACCTGGTCCTTCCAATGTAGTCGGGGTTTCCCTCTTTTGAGCCGTCCATCGAGGTCTAGATAGAATACCTTTTCACATCATCCTCTCGACATGGCCTATAAAACGTAATCGTTGCACTTTGATTCGTTTGACCACATCATTGACGTGTTATAACTAGTATAGCGCATGGTTCATCCGAATCCTGAAGTCTCTGTTTACGCAAACTGTTCAATATATTTTGCGAAGAATTTTTCTTTCAATAACTTTACGCAGTATATCAACGATATATTTGGAATTACTGAAGAAATTTTAATAAAAATGACGACAAAATTTGTTTTCATAAGGCTCTTTAAAGCCAATATTACAATGACCCTTAATTTGTATCAACATTGTCAAATTTTATCAAAATTGGAACGCAACAATTGAAGCACAACCGCGAGTAACATTTTAAACAACAAACTTTAAATTGTTTAGAAAACCCATAAATTGTTTAAAAGTCTCACATATTTTTAGATATTTTTTTGTTTGTTTTAGTTTTTTAAAAAGAGCCAAATAAGCACAAAAAAGATTTTTCATTTTGGGAATCACTTACAACTTTTTCCTGCTGTTTTGTTAAGACCTTTATTAAGACCTTTCAGTAAAACAGTTCCCCTGCAAGGAAAAAACTAACCCCAATTTCGAAAAAATAAAATGTTTTTGTTTCTTAAAATTCTCAATTCGCAAAGCACTAAATAACCAGTACAGAAATTTCAGTCATCACCCAATATAAGATGTTGTTTAAGTCTTGATTTATATATTTATATATTATTTTTTGTTGGGTAACCTAATCGGCATGCTACCACCGATGCGTCTTAGGAACTAGGTAACAGAAGTTACTGAAACTCAACACAGGCTCTCTTAGTGGCTTTGGCAGCCCCAAGAAACTAAGATCGGGAGCGGTGGCCTAATAAGCCACTCTCCTTAAACAAAAATTTATTATGAAAACACGAAGAAAACGAAAAACAAGAACCCCTCCAAATGTTGACGACCCCCGCAAACGATATAAGGACCATGATTTAAGGATATGCACCTGGAATGTCCGAACTCTATACAGAGATGGTGCCTCTATCCAACTGGCGGATGTCCTCGACAAATACAAGGCTGACATCACCGCCATACAGGAAATGAGATGGACGGGACAGGGATGCACACGACGGAAGAACTGTGACATCTTTTACAGCTGCCATGCAGAAAGACACGAATTTGGATGTGGTTTCATAGTCGGCAAGAGACTTCGACACCTGGTCTCGCGGTTTAACCCTGTAAATGACCGTATAGCCACCATTCGCATCCGGGCGAAATATTTTAACATTACGCTGATTTGTGTACACGCCCCGACGGAAGACAAAGACGATGACATCAAAGATGCATTCTATGAGCGCCTGGAGGATATATATGACCGCTGCCCTGCACATGACATTAAAATTGTTCTGGGAGATTTTAATGCTAAAATAGGAAGGGAAGATGCTCTTGGTTCAGCAGTCGGAAAATTCAGTCTACACAACAACACCTCCGATAACGGATTCAGACTGGTAAGTTTCGCGTCGGCAAGAAACATGGTTGTGAGTGGAACCAGATTCCCGCATAAAGATATCCACAAGGCAACCTGGATATCTCCCGATCAAAATACAAGAAATCAGATTGATCACGTGGTAATTGATGGAAGGCATGTCTCAAGCGTTATGGACGTGCGTGTGATGCGCGGTGCAAATATCGACTCGGATCACCACCTAGTTGCAGCCAAGGTACGCATACGATTAAGTAGAGCTAAAAACACTCTTAATCAAACGCAAAGGAAGCTAGACATCACAAAGCTGCAGACCACTGAGATAGCCAATGCCTACTCCAACCAGCTCTCTCAATTACTCCATACAAATCCCCCTAGTTCTGATGTTCCCGACATGCAGTGGCAGCATATTGCGAATTCTATGACCACTGCCGCAACAACCGTACTGGGTTATGAAAAACCACGCTCATACAAGCCCTGGTACGATGACGAATGTCGCGAAATGTCTGAGGAAATGGATGCTGCATACAAGGCAAAACTGCAGCCAATGGCGACGCGTGCGGTGACGGAGCGTTATAAAGAGAAAAGGAGGGAGATGAAACGCCTGTTCAGACGGAAAAAACGTCAGTGGAAGAAAAGAGAGAGCCAGGATATCGAAAACTACAGGGATAGAGGTGAGGCCCGAAAGTTCTACCAAAAGGTTAAAAGTAATGGTTTTGGAACAGGGATCCCCACCTGTAAGGACATAGACGGAAATCTGGTCACGGACACTCAGTGTGTGCTGCAAATATGGAGGGAACACTTTCAATCTCTTCTCGTTCCCGAAGGCAGCATAAGTGACGGAATCGCACCAATCATCGACGATGGAGTAGATTGTCCACCACCGAGCCAAAACGAGATCAGCACGGCAATTGCCCGGCTTAAAAATAATAAAGCTGCGGGAGCCGATGGACTGCCGGCAGAGCTTTTTAAAGCCGGCGGCGATGACCTGGTAACATGCATGCACCAGCTCATAAACACGATTTGGCTCAGGGAATGCATGCCCGATGATTGGAATCTGAGTGTCCTATGTTCCGTGCTTAAGAAAGGCGATCCTAGTGTGTGTACCAACTATCGCGGGATTAGCCTTTTACCCATCGCATACAAGGTCCTGTCTAGTGTGTTATGTGAAAGACTAAAGCCCCTCCTGGCGAACCTGATTGGACCTTATCAGTGTGGCTTTAGACCTGGTAAATCCACCACCGACCAGATATTCACGCTACGACAAATCCTGGAGAAGACCCAAGAAATGCAGATCGATACCTACCATCTGTTCATCGATTACAAAGCTGCATTTGACAGTCCGATACGACAGAAATTGTTGGATGCTATGGCTGAGTTTGATATCCCCGCAAAACTTATTCGACTCTGCGGGATGACAATGACTGACACGTAGTCTTCAGTGAAAATTGGCAAAAATCTGTCAGAGCCATTTTCTACCAAGCGAGGCTTTAGACAAGGCGATAGTCTGTCCTGCGATCTCTTTAACATCGTAATGGAGATGATCATGCGGAAAGCAGCAGTAAACAGGAATGGCACCATATTTAACTAAAGCCACATGTTGCTCGCGTATGCTGATGATATCGATATTATTGGACGTGGATTGCGAGATGTTACTGCGGCTTTTTCGAGCATTGAAAAGCAGTCGGCTGAAGTGGGTCTGGTGATAAACGAGGACAAAACCAAGATATTTGTTTCAACGAACAAAGACTTCACTCGTCTGGGACGCTGCGTGAACGTTGACAACTATAATTTTGAAGTGGTAGATGATTTTGTCTACCTTGGCTCCGCCATAAACAAAAATAATAATGTCAGCCTCGAAATCAAAAGACGAGTATTGATCGCAAACCGCTGCTACTATGCGCTAAGCAAGCGATTTAACGACAAAGCGCTCTCTCGAAAAACAAAGATCCAGCTCTACCAGACTCTGATCCTACCTGTCTTGCTCTACAGCGCAGAATCGTGGGTAATGACACAAGCGGATCAATCTATTCTGGGAGTCTTCAAGAGAAAAATACTCCGCAAAATATTTGGACCCATCATCGTGAACGGCGAGTACCGTCGTCGAATGAATCATGCGCTGTATGAGCTGTACAACGACATCGACGTGGTCAAGCGCGTTCAAATAGACCGAATGCGCTGGCACGGACACGTTGTACGAATGGACGACAACGCTCCGGCTCGAAAAGTTTTCGGCAATAAACTAGATGGGCGGCGCAGGAGGGGGCGACCAAAACTCCGATGGATAGACCAGGTGACGGAAATGTTAAGTAAGCTTGGTATGACGAACTATCTACGGTGCGCAAAAGACCGAAGCGCTTGGAATGGTTTTCTACGTGCGGCTACTGATAGATGAATTTCTGTTGTTGCTGCCAGTAAAGAAGAAGAAGAATATTATTTTTTGGTAGCTTGTGGATCAAAAGCGTAAAAAATTTGACTTATTTGTACAACTAGGGACAGTACAACATGTCTGATTTTTTCGCAACTCAACGTTTAATGAACGCTTACCTTGGCAAAGTTTTTCTGAATTCAGTGTACATACAAAAATTATATGTCTGTAAAAGAGGCAATAACGGTTATTTATATGCCTCCTAGTAAATGATAAATTAACTGACCAAATTTGATTATCCCCGAAGTGCGGGATTAGAAGTTATGGGAAAAATATTAATTTTCCAAAAATAGGTAATTTTGTATGGGAGGTACTAGAAGGGGTGATCCGATATAATTCATATTCATTCCTGATTCAAATTTTCATAACAGCACAACTTACGTAACATTTGACTGAATTCAATGTACTTACAAAAAAGATATGTGTGTAAGACTATGGGGGTGAGTTCGATCATTTGTATGGGAGGTGCCAGAAGGGTTGTGTCAAATAGTAAGGTTTTCTGAAGATCTGCCTCATATCATAATATAAATTAATTTGCATTACCTTCCAAGTGTCCGTTTGGAAGTTATGGGATAAATATTAATTTTCCAAAAATAGGTAATTTTGTATGTTAGGTACCAGAAGGCGTGAACCGATATAGTCCATATTCATTCCTGAGTCCATTCCTGAGTTTAGGTTTTCTTAGGGTTTGTCTACTATTGCAAAATAAATAAACTGACCAAATTCAAATGTTCTCCGGTCGTCACTTGGAAGTTATAAAAGAAATATTAATTATCCAAAAATAGGTAATTTTGTATGGAAGGTACCAGAAGGGGTGGGACTATTCTGCCCATTTACAATCCCATTACTTCGTTTTGAAAAATAGTTATCCTGCTAACCAGCAATCCAGACAGACGGACATTTCGTCTTAAAAAGACCATTTGGTCTTAAGATACTTGGGGTCTAACTCGACTCCTTTAATGCGTTAAACTTTTTTTCGTATCAAATAATATACACCCTCAT
The DNA here is from genome assembly GCA_964034835.1 of Muscina levida. NCBI lineage: Eukaryota > Metazoa > Arthropoda > Insecta > Diptera > Muscidae > Muscina > Muscina levida. Next base: position 62,841,722 of record OZ035880.1, on the reverse strand, counting down.
TCCTAAGGATGATGGTATAAAAATACATTGTGTCCAGTCTGCAGAAATGAAAATTATCGACATGATATTGTCATAGTTCGGTTAAAGATCATTTCTATTGGCAATTAGCGCCCTTTGCTGTGCCTTCTCCTCTATCATCACTTACCTAAAACTAATGAGAACTTTACCCAACTGTGCGAAGAAAGTATCCTCAAAGCACAGCATGCCAGCATAATACACACACAAGGCCCTTGCCTATGCATGTGTCCATCGGATACAATTGTACCTTCAGTGTTCAATCGTTCTTGATATTGTTTTTTGCTGATCTGTAATGAATTATAATATTGTCATGTTGTCGACATTTTCAAAAAAGGATCAGCTTGAATTTCAATTCAATCATTATTTATGTACGATGGACCCAGAATACAGTGGCGTTTACACGTTATATCGTAATTTCAATGCAAATTGAAGTTGCTTAAAGCCTACCGTGGAACGAGAAAAACTCTTTCCTGTCACACTATATAAAGTAATTCTACCCAGTAAAGAATATATACCGTTTTTGCTTCTAATCCCTGCAGTTTTTTATCTTGTGGGTCTCATATGAATTCATGATACAACTTTTTCTACTATAGTGTTCGAAATCTATTGTGGAATTTTTGTAAACATGAAATTCACAGACTGAAATCGAAAAAGATCGCAAGTAGTTTTAAGATCCGCCACATTAAATCTTTTAAAACCTAGAAACTTTCACAATTTGCATGCCCTGATTGTTATGTAATGTAATGATAAGCGATTTAAGCAATAACATTCCCAAAAGAAGTGTAATTTTAAACTCATTTAATAAAAAAATCATTTACAAAACAAAAAGATGTCACTTAAAGCTAATAATTTTTGTTATGAAATGAAAAATCTTTTAGCCAATTGCATTTTGTTTTTATAAAGTGTAAATAAAAATAATTATTAGTTTTTGTTGTTGTTCTATTCTTTATCAAAGCAATCACAATATGCTGTTTTCAGTTGTATTGTTGTATTTTATTTATTTAGAATTTTTTTTATTATTTCTCCAAAGATGATCTTATTTCAAAAATATGAAAAAAATAAAAACATGTAAAATCTTAATTAGCAATTAAAAACTTTACAACTTATCCATCGGTTGACGAGGGCCTCATCCATCCACTTCCCGTTTCCCCGCCGCCCTAGGGGTGGGGTGTCGGGCAGGATCGACCTTGACCGCTCATAAATCGATAGATAATTATATATAAACCAAATATATTAAGGTTAAAACTTAAAAGAAATATTTTGTTTTTGTTTTGTTTCAATATAATTTGTATCTGATGTTGGTGCTTTGTTGTTGTTGTTGTTCTTTATCTATTCCCATAATAAAACTAAAAAAATATTAAGATAAATTAAAGTGGATGTGTGCAGTTGTTGTTGTTAGTTTAGATGGTGGTTGAATGTTGTTGTTTTTGTTGTTGAAATATATTATATAAATAGTAGTAGTAAATTGTTGAGGTTGGTTGTGATCTTGGCTAATAGAGCTTGGCGAAATCTTTTGCGAGTGAAAAGATTTAGAAGCACTTGCGGTGGACAATGCCAGGACCAGACTCATCGTATTCCTGCTTCGAGATCCACATCTGTTGGAAGGTGGAGAGGGAAGCCAAGATGGAACCACCGATCCAGACGGAGTACTTTCTTTCGGGGGGAGCAATGATCTTAATCTTAATGGTGGATGGGGCCAAGGCAGTGATTTCCTTTTGCATACGATCAGCAATACCGGGATACATGGTGGTACCACCAGACAATACAGAGTTGGCATACAAGTCCTTACGGATATCGACGTCGCACTTCATGATCGAGTTGTACACGGTCTCGTGAATACCGCAAGATTCCATGCCTAAGAAGGAAGGCTGGAACAGGGCCTCGGGGCAGCGGAAACGCTCGTTGCCAATGGTGATCACTTGACCATCAGGCAATTCATACGACTTCTCCAAAGAGGTGGAGGCAGCGGCGGTGGCCATTTCCTGCTCAAAGTCCAAAGCAACATAGCACAACTTCTCCTTAATGTCACGAACAATTTCACGCTCGGCAGTGGTGGTGAAAGAATAGCCACGTTCAGTCAAGATCTTCATCAAGTAGTCGGTCAAATCGCGACCAGCCAAATCTAGACGCAAGATAGCATGGGGCAAAGCGAAACCTTCATAGATGGGCACAGTGTGAGAAACACCATCACCAGAGTCCAACACAATACCAGTGGTACGACCGGAAGCGTATAGAGACAACACAGCCTGGATGGCAACATACATGGCTGGCGAGTTAAAGGTCTCAAACATGATCTGAGTCATCTTCTCACGGTTAGCCTTGGGATTCAGGGGAGCCTCAGTCAATAATACTGGATGTTCTTCGGGGGCCACACGCAACTCATTGTAGAAGGTGTGATGCCAGATCTTTTCCATATCGTCCCAGTTGGTAATGATGCCATGCTCAATGGGGTATTTCAGGGTGAGGATACCACGTTTGCTTTGAGCCTCGTCACCAACATAGGAATCTTTTTGACCCATACCGACCATCACACCCTGATGACGGGGGCGGCCAACAATGGAGGGGAACACAGCACGGGGGGCGTCATCACCGGCAAAGCCAGCTTTGCACATACCCGAACCGTTGTCAATGACTAGAGCACCAGCATCATCATCACACATTTTGGCAGTTTAGAGTGTCTGTGGAAAAGAGAAAGAGAGCGAGAGTAAAAGCGATTAAATTTTGACAGTAACACAGGAAAGTAAAGAAAGCATAAAGGCGGTGATGTTTAATTGAGTAAAAGGAATTAATCTGTGGTTCAGCAAAGTATTCGCATATTCGTATTTCTTTTATTTGTGTCACCTTTAGGGTTGGATGGTATATATCATTTTGAATATATTTTTTAGCTGGCATCTACTGTTTGAAGTTCTCTGGGTTCTGAGGAAACACTTTGCTAATTTTTAAAAGTCTCTTTTTTAGCTTTAGTGAATTCTAAATTTGATAGTTATGTTTGTGATGATGTTCATAGAGATATCTTGGATTACAATTTGAAAACAGATTTATAGGGCTATATATGAGATACATCGTAGTCGCCGAATTTGTAATTCTAAACCTTTTTGTATTATAGTCTTTAATTAATTTTTCTTTAACTTCGAATATATTTTGTACTACGTTGCTAGAAAATGTGGATATTTCTATATTCGGTAAACTGTATAAAAGTTTTACACTATGTACTACATATACAAGTAGCTTAAGAATATTGTCTAAATTATATCAATATTTCGAAATTTTTTATAATAATTCGTTTGATACCGCTTGGAACTTTCCGACTGTTGGACTGAACAGAGGTAGAATCATCGATCCATATTTCTAAAAAGAAATGGAGGTCGCACAGAACTTTGCCGTCAACGGCAAGAGCTTCCCCACCAATGTGATGAAATTTTTGTTGCCTGCAATTGAAACCAGAGATGTCGGTGACATTTGATTTCAGCAGGACGATTTTACGGCACACACATATAGGACCTGTCAACAGGCCACCCAGACCGTGTGTTATTGCACATCTAAAGAGAATTTAGAGTAATGTTGCCACTCATTTGATTTAAGTGCTCTCCTGTATTCCGTTTGTCGAAGAATGAGCCAGTTAAACTTTTCTATCAATGATGTCAAATTCAGTTGGTTCAAAATGTTCTTGTTGTTGTTAAATGATACTAGCAACATGTTGCTAAAGTGGTGTGCCAGATATTCCTTAATGATTTGGAGCTCTTAGGATTATATCGATGTTAGTTTTAATATGGCAATACGAAATTTGCAGTTTCCTTTATAAAGCCTTGTACTGAGTTTGTTTAAACGCAACTTTTTGAGAAACATCAATTAGATCGATTCGGAATGTGTCAGTAAACTTTGATTTCTTGTTTCAATTTAAACGGCAAATATTTTCCGTTGCTCAATAAAACTAAAAATTGGTTTAATTTCGTTCGAAATGATTGATGTTCACTACATTTGATGGAAAAAAATAAAATATATAATAATATTTGTCAACATATTCTTTTAGATTTTCCCATTTTTTTATATAAAATATTCAAATCTGCATTAACCTTAACGCCACAATTGATTATATTGTAAGATTTCAGTTTTAAAGGTTTTTCTAAATATTCAAGGCAAATTCTCTTTCAATTTATTGAATAAAAATTTTATCAAAATTTTAATAAATTTAGTTAAAAAAATTTTATGGTTTACAAAATCGACACTTTTTTATGTTATTTTAATTAGATAAAAATTACAAAAAGTACCAAATTCTGATGTCTAATTAAGTTACAAAAAATTTAAAAATATTTCCGAATAAAATTAATCTTAAAACCGAATCAATTATAGTTAAATATTTTAATTCAAATTTCAAAAGTATTTCAAAGTTTTATCTCTGATATTTCCAAAAATATCATCTGTTATATTCTAATTTATTCAAATCAATTTAAAAGTAAAAATAAGAATTTAAATTTATTTTTTAAAAATTGTTTCTATTGTTCAAGCGAAATTTATCCAAATCTTTATTTTTTTCAAGCAAATATTTAATTAAACTTGCATTTAAAAGTAAATGCAGTTTTTTTTTTCATCCAAAGATCACAAATACAATCAATGTTGAACGTTTTCAAGTTAAAAAAGTTTTATTAATATCTTTACACATATTTCGAAGATGCCAGAAATCTGATAGTTTCGTAAGTTTAAAACAAATCATTTCTTTTAACACCATCATTCTCGATCACAAACTTTCTTCAATATTCTTTAGGCCAATCAAAATATTACGCAAAGTTTAAGAATCCAAGTGTGTTTTTGAATTTAATGTGTTAATGTAATAATTATTCACATTCATAACACAAAATCCGTTTTTTAAATTATTTTTTAATCTTATTATGTTTTAATTATTCCCAGCTTTATATAACATAATACTCAAACTTCGTATATGCCATACTCAAATATTCTTTTAACTTCATGAGGTTATGTCATAACCATCGCATAAGTTGCATAAGACTCGCAGTCTATTTGTAATATGATATGTATCTTAATAAAATCACGCAACACCAGCACCGTTCCATTTATTTAACACTATTTTTTAAGGATTTCAAAAATCCTTTTAAACACTTTTGCTTTAAAATTATTTTCGCAGATTTTCCTTTTATCAATTTTGCAACACTTTATTATCCTTTATCCGGCTAATTTTTTTTTTCGTTTTATTGCTTATTTTGTATGTCTTTTGTAATATATATTGAAAATAACCACCTTTATCGGCCAACAAAAAGAAAATTTGAATAGAAATGTATTCTGTTTAGAATCGTTCGTTGGAAGGATCCTTGTTGGCGGCTAAACTCAACAACAAATGGATTCACTCTAAAGATGTTTAGCCTTTATAAAAGCCATTTTATTGGCCATTTACCTCTTCTTTATACGCGCAATTAATTCTCAAAATAAACAATGCACAATTAACAGATTCAACCCACACAAATGCACAATTGCCACATATACATAGGCAAACGTACGCGCAGTCAACAATGCAATATGCTCATTTCATCTAACCAACACTATGACAAGTGGATGCAATCAGATGACAATAGCGATGATTTTGGTCTTTTTTTTAGCCTACAATGACTAAATGATTTTGTGTGTGTGTGAGTGTGTATTTGTGCAAAGAACTAAAATAATTGATTAAATTAGTTAACGCCAATGAGTACAACCAATCCAAATATGTTCAACTTTTCGGTAGCTGAGGAATAACATGTTGCGCCCTACAGACAGCAATATAGTTGCCGATATAAAAATTGGGTAAGGTTATTATCATTAAAAATTCGAGATAGTCCTTAAAAAGTTATTGGAAAAATTGGAAGATAGAAGAGAAACTAATAACGTTTTTATATGTGATTTTTGAATTAGCTTCAGGCTTTAAATGAAGATTTGAAGGGTGATTACCAGGGCAACCGGAAATATGCCCTAAAAATAGTGTTTTATGCGCATAAAATATGACCTGAAAAACGGCAAAATATGACCTTAAAATCAACAAAAACATGCTCTAAAAAATTAAAGTCACACGTTTTTTATCATATGAATAAGAAATATTTTTATTTAAAGTAAAAAACAGCTTAAAAATTAAAAAAAAAAAAAAACAATATTATTTTAAATTCAGACTGTAAGTATTTTTGGTAAATTTACATACACAAATGTTGAGTAAATAAAATAAAATATAAATAAATATTCAAGTATTTTTATTTAAGGAACGATTAAAAAACACATGAATTTATTTAACATTAAAGTAACAAAAATCTTAAACCATGTATCACGGTGTTTTTGTATGTTGAGCATCTTATTTGAGATTGTTGTTGCAATTAACTACAAAATATTGAGATAAATTATAGAAAAAAAATTTTGTCTATTACAACGTTAAATATTTTTGTACATTGAGAATGATCTTTTGACATCCACAGATGTAAGTGGAGCAAATTATGGGGCAATATTTCCTTTACTTCGTATTTTGATGTTGATGTTGGCGCAGATCCCCACAATTCTTTACAAATACTTTTCACTTCTTCCAAGCCAACGTTTTTTGATATAATTTCACAGTACAACATTTTTCAGTTAATTGATTGCCAACTCAATTCTGTGAACTGTATGTGAAATTAGACCCAAAAAGAAGAATTTCTGCATCATTCGTTTTGTATTCTTACCTGCGATTTGAAGTTAGTATCGATTTGAAGTTAGTACTATCGTATAGGGGAATTTACACGTTTTAGGCCCTGTTGTTTGACATAGCTCGACAACCACTAGCCCAATTTAGTTGAAATAAATTTTAAAAAATTAAGAATTACAATTCCCTGTTCATATATTGTTTTCCTATACAAGTAACACTTTCGAAGTTAAAAATGAATGAATGAAGCGAAAAAATTATTTTTTGTCTAAAAATTTAAATTTTTTTTTTTTAAAATACATAAAAAATCCAAAATGGAAAAAAGTTTCAAGTCTAGTTATTTTTTCGCAAAGTCACATAACCTATGAGCAAAATGAGACAAAGATCATAAAAATCGATGCACGCGTTTCGCTTTTATTCGCAATTGAGTAAAGGTATGAATTTCAAAAATCAGTTATAGCCACCACCCTTAAAATAAAAATAAAAATATAAATTAAAAAATTATCATGCAAAAAAAAATTTTATTTATAAAAACTTAATGAAAATAAAATAATATGCAATTAATACGCAATTATAATATGCATAAAAACAAAATTTAGAACATTTTTTCAATTATTGGCAATATCCATCCTTGTAGAAGTTGACGCTTGTGGTTCTGATGTTCTTGTTTTCTTCGTAGGTTGTTCATATTCATGGTCTGAGTCTGTATCGTCATCCGAGATACACATACTAATCAAGGGCGTGTTTCTTTCACTGTGTCCACCAATTTCAATGTCTTCATCTTCGGTGCTTTCTTCAAACTGCATAATTGTGGAACTCCACCAACAAACCTCCGCAAGCAATGCATCCAATTTTTTGCTTTTGAACCGCTTTTCAAATGGCATGGTCACCTGGTGGAACCTCTCTCCTTGTTCGTCTGATTCCTGAGGTGATTGTGCCAAAAAAGTATCGAGGTGGTGGTGCAAGAAATGCAATTTCAGCGTCATGGATGCACCGATTTTTTTCGAAATAAAACAGCAACCTGTCCACTCGTTGCTGTATCTCTTCTCGCTGGACACGGTTCTTTCCTAGAACGCCTTCTATTACTTCTTTCAATTCGTTCCATGCATGTTGGTGGTCGTGATGCTCTGAAAGCAAATGTGTGAAAGAATCACTTTTGATCAATTTCCGAATATCAGGTCCATTGAGAATAAATGTTTTAAATACATAAGAAAAACGAAAAAAATTATTGGTAATGCGAATGTATAGAAATTAACAAATTTAGATATGACAATATTGAAATACAGAGTACGATACGTACCGTTTTTAATTTTCTCATCACTGAGTTTCGGAAAGATGGATTTCAAACAGTCAAAGGCGCCGTTAACTTTTTTGACCACCACTTCAACGAATTTCCCAGCTATTCCCAGTTTCATGTGGAGCGGTGGCAACAAAATATCATCCAGGTCCTTTATCATAGGTTCATTGCGTAATTTTAATTGTTTGTTGAGCTCGGGAGTTCTTCCTTTCCAATCTTTACATTGATATTGGTTTCCTTTGTATCGTGAATCCCAATTACAAAGGAAGCAGAAGTATTTTGGATATCCGCCCTTTTCTATAATCCCTTGTAGTATGTTGAACACCTTCAGATCGCAACAAATGTTCCATTTGTGTTCATCGTATTTGATTTTCTTCAAAATTTCGCCCAATGCTTCATACGTTTCCTTCATAGTTGTGCTGAATCCCAATGGAATGCATGGTTTTTTATTTTTTTTGTGCAGCAGCACAGCCTTCAAACTAGTAACTGAACCATCGATGAATAAACGCCAGTCGCCAGCGATATAATCCATTCCCAATTTTTTCACTAAACCTGGGATATCATGGCAGTACGTGAACGTATTTGCTTCGTCAACGGAATAAAATTTCTGAAAATCAGCTTGGCGTTGTCGGTATGATGTTGCGCTGACATTTTGCTGTGTGAGTTTTCTTCTCTTCAAAAATGATGTCAGCCATTCGGAGTCGTGTTGTGATAGTCCCAGCTTGGCCACAATGTAATCCATTTCGATTTGTGGTAGCGGTTGTGGTGCACTATTTTCAATATCGGGTATCCAATCAGCATCATCCAAATCGGTCGGATTGGTGAAAACGGTTTCGGCTAGCAGGGACACAGTATCCGCACTCGGAGGTTTAGGTGCATCGGTATCAGCAGGGCGTTGCACTGGAAGTGTGGCAGTAAATGCAGCAGTGTATAGTTTTGTTTTCAATTGTTGTCTGTTTAATCCAGGACGAAAATTTATGCATGCATAGCACCTGGATTCATCATGTCCAGTTGTGTCTTCCACCCAAATTACTGGCTTCATAAAAGATAACTTTCTACTTTTTTCGATCTTTTTTCTGTATTTTTCGGACGATATGACCACAAACGTAACAATATTCATCCAAATATGGGCACTTGTTGTTTTCCATATTGATATATTTTATGTTTTGTTGTTATTCACTTTTAAAAAACTGGAGAAAAATCACTTTTACTGTTCGCGTTCGTCGGCACTGGCTGAATGCCAAAAATCGATCAATGCACACCTATAAATACTACGTATTTTTGAATATTTTACTGCCAGGTACTTATATATGGGCGCATATTTTAAGGGCGGCTGGCTATATACCTGATTCAGCACTTGTACGTTTCAAACTGTGCAAAACTTTCCAAATAATGACCACCCTTAAATGTGGGTGCAATTTCTGTAAAAAAATCATATAGGTAGCCACCGGAAAAACCTAAATAATAAAAAGGTCCACTTTCCGTTAAATTGTCCACGTACATTTATTACCGCAATCATAAAAATCAAATAACCTTTTGTTTATTCCTTTTTTTTAATTCTCAGAATCATGAAAAAGGTGTCAATGTTTTCTCCAAATAATGTTGTGCATATCTCGAGCAAATTTTTGAAATTCATACATTTACTCAATTGCGAATAAAAGCGAACCGCGTGCATCGATTTTTATGATCTTTGTCTCATTTTGCTCATAGGTTATGTGACTTTGCGAAAAAATAACTAGACTTGAAACTTTTTTCTATTTTGGATTTTTTATGTATTTTTAAAAAAAAAAATTTAAATTTTTAGGCAAAAAATAATTTTTTCCCTTCATACATTCATTTTTAACTTCGAAAGTGTTACTTGTATATGAAAACAATATATGAACAGATTAAGGGAATTGTAATTCTTAATTTTTTAAAATTTATTTCAACTAAATTGGGCTAGTGGTTGTCGAGCTATGTCAAACAACAGGGCCTAAAACGTGATAAATTCTCCTATACGATAGTACTAACTTTAAATCGATACTAACTTCAAATCGCAGGTAAGAAGACAAAACGAATGATGCAGAAATTCTTCTTTTTGGGTCTAATTTCACATACAGTTCACAGAATTGAGTTGGCAAATCATGTGTTGTACTGTGTTTGATTCAATTTTTTTACTATTACATTCATTTTGGAATCCGATAAATTATATATCAACTTAAAAGTGTCTTCATTTACCTAAACTTGTTCAATAAGCATAAGACCTGTTATTTGCAAATTTTTAATATGTTTTGCAATAAAACCGTAATTTGAAGCAATATAAATCAAGTCAGATCTAGTTTGGGGGTCTGTCAAGACATCCTTTGCAGTTTTAATGGATTGTGCATCCTCATCGTTTAATGCACTTAGGACCTCTAAAATGTCTTCATAATTGTTGGCATAGTATTTAACTTCTTCAAGCCATGTTCCCCATCGTGTTGTTATAGCTTCTGGAGGTAATGGAAGGTCTGAAAACATTTGTTTTAAAAGTTCCTCTCTACAAGGAGCTTTCAAAAATACCTTCTACAAATTAGTCATAGTTTTATTTACGTTTTCATATAAATTCCTAAAACATTCACACAATCGATGGAGACCATGAGCAATACATGTCACATGCGTCACTTTCGGATAAAATGTCTTTACCATGTATGGAGTTGCATCCGTCACAAAAAGCAAAACATTATTCTTATTGAAGTTGACGTCCAGATTTTTGATGACGTCGTCCCAAAGTCGAGCAATTGTTGAGTTATTAGCCCTTTCCAAGGCAGCTGTATGTAGTAAAAATTTCTCACTTGCAATTTTCTTAATACACCTGCTAAAACTTTTGCCACATTTCTGCCTGTTGCATCTATAGCTTCATCGATTGAGATCCATATAAATTGATTTTTTAGTTTTGCTCGTATATTGTCCATGTAGTCGTTGTATACATTTTTTAAATGTTTAGCTCGAATAACTGTTTTGGATGGCACTTGGTATTCCGTAAAAAGTGTTAGATTTCTCATTTTGTAAAGTGGAATGTCAGCAGACACCAAAGCTCGGCACAGTTTTTCTTGAAAATCATGTTATTTTAAACATTTTCTGGTTATTTTCATTTCATTGACTTAGTTGAATATATTTGCCGCTTTCCACATGTTTCTTCACTTGAAATCTGCGATCTGCTGCAATAACTTTGCTGCAGATTTTAGAATTGAGGAATCCACCATCAGCTCGTAAGTCAGGAAACTTTTCTACAACCGCCTTTAGTTTTTGCTGCTTTTGTGGGATTAGCTTTAGGCATTATGTCCAGGGTCGAAATCGGTGGCGGTTGAAAAGCACCTCTTTTTTATGTTTTGTTTACTTATTGAATAAGAAAGCACAGGATTAATAAACGTTTTTACATTTCACAGTTGGGTAAAACATGTTGTAGATTTTGCTGATACTTTTTTTAAAAACCAAAGTTGCAAAGACACTTGTTTTTACGAACAAAAAATAATGTGAAAAACATAAAATATGCTTAAAAAGGGATATTTTTGTATAAATATGGCCTAAAAAATTCAAATTATGCTTTAAAAAAGTGCGTTTTTTTTAAATTATGCTCCTAAAACCAAAATTTTCCGAAATATGACTTTATGGGTAAAATATGCTCTAACAAATAGGTCTCAAAACACTTGTAGGACCATGAAACATGTAAATACATTACCCATTTGTTAATATCTCGTTGTAAAAAAAACATGCTGTAGCATCTATCCGGTTGCCCTGGTGATTACACTGTAAGACAAATTCAAACTTTTGGCCTCACCCATGATCAAACTGACCAGATTCTGAAAATATAGCCCAAAAAAGTATATACGTATCTCCCAGTTTTTCTAGATCAGCTCATTTAAGTTTTTTACGAGCAATTCAATTTTTAGAGCGAAGCTCCCATACAGTTACTCGAAAGTGATTTATTCCTGTTCGCAAAACTCTACGAGTTGTTAACAGATTTTGATGAATATTTTTAAATGTTTTTTAAATAGCCAGGAGAGAGTTCTGACAAAGCCCAAATATAAAATTTGTCAAAAACTTAAATTGTCAAAAAATAAAATTGTCACAATTTTTTTTTTAATTAGTGCCAAATTTTAAATTTTGCTTCGTCAGAACACGGCCCTGGCCATTTGAAAAACATATAAAAAAATCATCAAAATTTGTTAACAACTTGCAGAGTTCTGCGAATAAGAAGAATTCACTTTCGAGTAACTGTATGAGAGCTTCGCTCTAAAAATTGAATTGCTCGAAAAAAACTTAAATGAGATGATGTAGAAAAACTGGGAGATACGTATATACTTTTTTGGGCTATATTTTCAGAATCTGGTCAGTTTGATCATGGGTGAAAAATCGTGTCGTACAGTGTTATAAGTAAGTACTATTTTATTTTGTTCGTTGAGATCATGGAGAAGTTTACAAGTCAAAGAACTTAGAGAAAGAAAAAAAACAATTTTATATAAAAAAGAAAAAAATTTGTTCTTTAAAAATGCATTAAAAAAATATGCCCAGTTTTTGTCTAAAATCATGTAGCCAAATATATTTTGTATAAAATTAGCTTTATTTCATTGTAATCGGTAAACAACATTTGATTTTATTCACAATTTACTGTTTAAACTAAATTGGTTTCAAATCGCGATTTCCGACTTTAGAAATCGAGTAAAATCTCAATACACCCAAGTAGATCATGCCCAAAGTAGATCATGCCCATAGTAATGCTATAACACGATAAAGTTTTAAAGTAAAACTGGAAATCTAGCCACGCCTCTTCTGGTACTATTATACAAATGTACCATTACCTCACTTTAAAAATTGAGTAATAATATTAGTACACCCAATGCGATCGTCCCAAAATTCTGTATTTTGTAAAGTATAGCCACGCATATTCTGGTACCTCCCATACAAATGTTTTATTCCGCCCCTTTAGAAGTCAAGTAATAATATCAATACACCGAAAGCGGTCGTGCCCACATTTTGTATTTTGTTAAGCTATAACAGGATAAAGTTGTGGAGAAAAAATTTATAGTCTAGCCACTCCCCTTCTTGTACCTCCCATACAAATGCACCATTCCGTCCAGAATAGTACAATTCTCTGCAATATAATTCTCATAATTCAAATGTTTTAAAATACAAAATTTAATTTTTTTAAACAGAATCAAAAATTTTATTTTGCTTAAACAACAATTACTTAGCCAATTTTGTCTTGATTTTTAAAAAGGTAACAATTACACAATTTTTTAAAAGGTAACAATTATATCTTAAACAATTTTGAAAATCGGTTTATGAAGAGTAAAGTTCTGATTTTTTAAAACTTTAAAATTTTGGAATAAAGTCGAAAATACGATTAGAACCTTTTTTTAAAAATTCGAGCTGATGGAGAAAAATGAAGATTAGATTTCAAATCAAATTAATAAAAAATTGGTATTAATTTCCAGTCAACGCAAAAACAGTTCAATTTTGTTCCCTTGTGTTATAGGCGTTTGAGAAAGTTCGGTTACTGATTTGACCTTTTTGTTATATCTGAAACAAGCTTGATTAACCCTTTTTCGAATTTCTGGCGCTAATAGGACTAAAAATCGAAAATTTTAGGTACATTTACGAAAAAGTTGGAATTATGAAAAAAAAAATTCTCTACTTATTTCAAACTTTTACTAGTTGAAAGCGGTATTCCTACCATAAAAACATGTATAAATAGTTGTAGAATCTATATTGGTTCTGGAAACCCTGTCCACAGCGAAAAATGTAATCAAATCTCAACTTATTATACCATCACCCTAGGGATAAGGGTATATATCATTTGATACTACCCAAAAGCGTAACACATAGAAGAAGTCATTTTAGACCCTAGGTTTCTTTAAACCAAATTCGATTCATGACTTTTTAAATCGTTTGTGTCATGTCCGTCTGGCTGTCAAGCAGGTTCGCACGATAATTTTTGAAAGACGCAACCAAATGTTTTGAAATTTTTCACGAGTTAATATTTTCCCAAAACTACTTACGGTATTGCAAATGGGCTACATGGCTCCGCCCCTTTGGTACCTCCCATTCAAATACATAATTCCGTCCACTTTGAAATCGCGTAATAATATCAATACACCCAACGGGATCGTACCCAAATTCTGTACTTAGTAAAGCTATTACATGATAAAGTTTTGGAAAAAAAATGGGAGTCTAGCCACATCCCTTCTGGTACCTCCCATACAAATGTACCTTTCCGCCCACTTTAGAGATAGGTTCTTAATATCAATAAATCCAACGCGATCGTACCCAAATTCTTTATTTAGTAAAGCTACAACAGGATACCGTTCTGTTTTTAGTAAAGCTCAAGCAGGATAAAGTTAGGAGAAGCAATTTGGAAGTCTAGCCACGCCCCTTCTGGTACCTTGCATACAAATGCACCGTCCACTCTAGAGATGGAGTAGTTATATCAATACACCCAACGTGATCGTGCCAAATTCTGTGTTTAGAAGAGCTAAATCAGGATAATATTCGGGGAAAAAACTGTAAGTCTAGCCACGCCCATTCTGGTACCTCCCATACAAATGTACCACTCCGCCCACTTTATAAATCGAGTAATGATATTAATATAATAGAAAATGTTATGTTTTACTGAGGGTTAGGGTATATGTAAGTCAGTTTTCCCGACTAAAACTTTCTTACTGGTTTTTTTTACGAAAAAGTATATTTTTTCCCAAAAGTACAATTGTTGTACCAAAAAAAAATACTTTTATTTTACCAATAGTATATTTATTGTACCAAAATAGAGCTAAAAATTACGTTTTGTATCACAACCATATGAATGAAGTAGACATAGCACAATTGTGCCTGTTAGAATATGACAGTGGTCCTATTCATACTTTATTCGGTTCGAGATATCTTAAAATTTGAGTCTAATGCACTACATTTTTCCACTAAAGTATATAATGTTTCCTTTAAAATATTCTCTCATTGTCTCCAATTTATAAAGATATGTTTATGAAATAAGTTACGTTTCGGCAGCCACATTTTCAGTATCTAGAGATTTATAGTACTCCCATGGTAAATAGGAGGAATATATTTCAAAATTTTAAGAAAACCGGTTCCCAAACCCGGATTTGTGTCGTTCGATATCTTACCCTTATTGCATTGGCCAACTAGTTTCAAAAACCCGGTTACAACTCGGGTTTAAGAATAGGTTTTACATCCTTGGCGTCCATCCTCGCTCCTGATGAATCGGTTCATGCTCATAACTTTTCTAAAAGTACCTAAATTATTTAAAGTTGACATTTTAATTTAGTACTTAAGTCACCACTTTGCACTGCCACAGAGTATTGTCTGACTTAGACCACTCTCATGCGTACTATGAAGACAATTCTGTACATTTTCTAAAAGTTCGATATACCGACTTCTGAAAATTAAAGAACTGTTGAAGGCAAAGTAAAAAAAATCCGATTATCTTAGTTTTTTATATCTTGACTTAAACCATTGTCATTCTAACTGGTACGATTGCGCTACGAAATACGCACCGCTGTTTTAGAGTTATCTATCTACAATTTGTAAGCCAACTTTTTCGAACAGCAATAGTACAAACCATTTAAAACATATTTTCCTCATTCTAAAAAAAGGTTTTCGCACCACTATGCGATGTTAAATGAAGCTTAATCATACAAAAATAATTTTGTAAATAATTATTTACTTTCGCTGCCTTTCAATAAGTTTCTTTTCGTGTTTCGATAAAAATTACTCTGCATGGAAGAATAATATCTTACAAAAATTTTTAGCCCTTGATCATCAAAATCGGTTGAAAAATAAACGATACATTTACAATTAAGTACACATACCTCTTCTTGAGAGTAGTAGTAATTGTTGTTTTGCTTGCCCTCCGAAACATAATTCTACGCTTTTTGTTAAACATGTTGCATAGGAATATCTAAAAAAAAAAATTGGGTTATTTCACCAAATTCTGCAAACGCAGAAGTAGTTTTTATCCGATTTTGATGACCAAGGGCAAAATATGTTCGTAATATATTATTCTATCATGTAATTATCTGAAACCGGAGCAATTTTTACGGAAACATGGAAAAACTTAATTAAAGGCAGGGAAAACTAAAAAAATCATTAAAATTTTTACATATATCCAAATTTGAAGTGCCATAACTTCGTCATTTATGATTGGATTTTAAACTTACTTAACTTAATTTCCCTTTGCACCCCATGAATGAGGTATGGGATAGCTTCTCGCGTTGTTGTGAATTAACACGCTTTCTATTTTTAGATTCACAACTAACGGCACCTACTTATTTATCGACGAATGCGAACGTCACTGTTTTTAGAAGCTCTTACTAGACACGACGATTGAATCGACGCTTAATACTGCGAAGTTGCTGTCAAACAACATTCGAGGGGAGCCGACAATGAAAGAAAATTTTATTTATTTTTTTCTTTTTTAAGATGACTGGAGCCAGGTTTGAACCTGCGATCTCCCGCATGGTAGTCGCGTGTTCTAACCACTATGCCACGGCCGGTCCCGTCACTATTATAGTAAATTATAATAGTGATATCGAAATGTTAAAGCTTTGTATTATGAGACATTTGAACTGAATAGCACAGTTGTCGTCTTAACCGTCAAAGTCCGGACCTTGGTGTGTACGTTGTCGCACATAAAGGGACAGGGCCCTCTCGGCGGTAGGGGCGAGTGACTTTTTTAATTGCGTTTATAACTTATGCATCTGTGTTGACACAGTATGCCTCAAAATACAATATTCTGAAAGCCTGACTCCTCCACTACAAATGTCTAGTACATTTCAAAATGATCAGAACAATATTTTAAAAGTTGTGAAATTTTTACCCTGTTTTTTCCAATAGATCCCACTGTGCATTGGCTTGTTATCGGAGGGATGCTAATTTTTTATGACAACTATTCACTCTTAAAGTAATGAAAATATGATTTCATGGGCATGTTTTAACTTAAAATCGATTCACCAAAAAATTATAGAAAACTTTCGAAATGTCTTTCATTATATTGACGGCTTTTGAAGACTCACAACAACTTCTATGCTTGTCAATATTCACAGTTAAGATCTGATTTGTGATCTGATTTAAGATCTATGATTTGTATTTTTCTCATGTTTTGATACCCATTTTTCTGCTGTGAAGCGACCTTTTGTAGTCTGGAGATACTTTTTAGTGTTGTCCTTAAAGTGAACGTAGAATAAACAATGTAAAATAACATTTAAATGAAATCTAACTAACAATTTTAAATACTTGTTATTTAAAATGATAAGTATCATAAAAAATAAACTTATTACTCAGTCATACTGTTAGGTCCATTTTAAATAACTTTAGAACGAACGTAACAAACTCGGTTCAAATAAAGTAAAATCTAAGGTTCCCTTATAGTCATTTCTACTCTACATTCTCTTATCCCCCACCGTCCCTTGTACTTATTTCGTCTTTTCGCTCATTATCCCTTATTGATGAGTATTAAACGATGATCAGTTTGTGATTCACCCCGATTTTTTTAGAAATCATCGAAGTAAAAATATCACTGATATGTAATCAGTCAAATAGACTAAACACATTTTAGCGCGTAGGGGCACTTGGCTACTGCAATACTTATTTAGAACATTGATAAGCTCTTGAAAAACGGAAATGAGAGCTCTGAAATCGGTATAATGAGCAAGAGATTAACTAATCAATGATCAATTCAAATACAACTACAAATTTGTCTAGAATATAAAAAAAAATCATCACTCACACATTCAATAATAACTCATCACTAGAGGGCGCTGTTTAATATAATGACCTCCCTCTCTCGCTCTCGATTGAAACGAAATTAATGCACTCGTATTTAAATCGGAAAACCCGAAGTAACGCAATAATTTTTCTTTATAAAAACAATTAACAAAGAGACTTGTTGAAGAAGAAGAAGGAGCAAAATACGAAGAAGAAGAAAAAGAAAAAGAGAAAACATCAAGTGCTTTTAATAGAAACGAACCTTAGAAGGACCGATTTGCACTTGATGTTGTGCGAAAGACAATTTTGCTCTAGCACTAGCAGCCTGCCGACGTTGATGATGTTAAGTTGTTATTGTGGTTTATTTTCGAGTTGACAACACACAAAAGAAATTGCTGCCGCCACAGACACTTGTGGCAGCAACATGAGGCAAATCACACATGCACATATGTTAAGTGTTTTGTTTTCCTTTTGCAAATGTTTGTGCAGGCAATAATTTGTTGAGGTGATAATAAATCAACATCAAGGTTGGCCTATTCCGAATGATAATGATGAATATCATCACTGGTGGCTGGTGTTTGTGCATGTGCTGCCTTCCCTTCCCTTCCCTTATGTTTTATGTGATAAATTGTTGCATGAAGTAGTTGCGAAATTTTTGTATGTAAGTGTCTTATGCCACATGTTGCATTTGCTAGCAATTTATTTACAAAGGAACAGCCAAATGTCTCTGTTTGAAATGTTTCTTTCTTTAATTTCGGCATTCACAAAATTCGCTTGCGGTCTTTTATCTCAATTGGCTGCTGCATTTGTTTGTTTTGTTGGTTTCAAAATGTTACCTTTTTTGTTCAATTGATTTTTGTCTTTGGGGCGTTTTATTTTTAGTTTGCATTCTTTAGAGATTGTGATTTGATTTGTTTTTTTTCTATTTGTTCTTTGTTGAATGTAAAATTTATTTTGGGATTCACCATCTACATAAGTGAATCGTTTTTCGTTTTAATCGGAAGTGATTAATGAAAAAGGGGGTCTAGTGCTTTGTACATAGGAATGCCGGCCGATCGTACATTGGACTGTAGTTGTTGTAGTCGATATTGTATTGATAGCAATGCGATTATCAAATATTTCACTTAGTGGATGTAACATTTGGGGAAATTTAAAAATATATTTCTTCCAATACCAAAATTGATTTGAAATGTATTGGAAGTTCATTAGCCAATCTATTAGATTGTGTATTTATGAAACGCACTGAAATTGAGTTGTTGGAAGTGGAAAATATACTGAGTTGGCAGATGTAAAAAAAAGTTTTACACTAACAACGATAATTTGTGTAATACTGGCGATAGCATGATACAAGGATAATATATAATTGAAGGATATTAGTATTCTTTTTCCACTTAATTTTAGAATTTTACTTCTGTTACTGTTCCTATCAACTACCGTTTTTTAAAGACTATGGACAGAAATGGTCGATGACGTCTGTGAAATTATAGTAGACGATTACAGTGAAAGTGCGTGATAGATAAAAAGACGATGGCTGGCGCGGTTAACACACTCGACTATAAGCAAACCCTTGTGATCACTTCAAACGAGTATTTGACGACTTTGTAGTAGAGTCTTTTCCGGGATAATGTGCACTAAAGAAGGCAAATGTTGGTCTATCGGCCAACGAGATCATGACTTGGTTCGGATTTGATATTGAAAGTGATTTGCAGAAAATTACCGCATTCGGGAAAAAAAACCCTTACCTTGATTAAGTACCAGCGTCTAAACGTGCAGCTTTTTTTGGACCTTTGAAATTTTAGGCAGCAATTCTTGACGGATTTTATTAATTTTGTATTATTAAAAACAAAATTAAGCACAGTATACTTACTTAGCTGGTACTTCTATGCAATCCCAGTGGATTATATACCGCACGTAGAAAAATATTATAAGCGCCTCGACCTTCTGCGCTTTTTTTCCAGTTAGTCACACCGAGTTCTGTAAGGTTCTCAGTAACCTGGTCTTTCCAACGGAGTTTTGGTCGCCCTCTTCTGCACTTTTCCAGCTGGAGCATTTTTGTCCATGCGTACAACATGACCTAGCCAACGCAACCGTTGCACCTTAATGCGTTTGACCACGTCAATGTCAGTGTACAGCTAGTACAGCTCATGATTCATACGACGCCAATACTCTCCGTTAACGAGAGTCATAACTAGGGTGATCAATTATTCGGGTTTTTGCGAAAACCGGTTTTCGAATTATTCGAAAAATGGCATTTAAAAAAAACCGGTTGCTTTTTTTGAAATTCACAAAAAACCGGATAATTCGGTTTTCAAATGTCTGCCAAATAACAAATTAAAACACAACTTTTGACAAAAAATTGCATTGAAAAATAACAGAAAATAATTCAAATATACTTAAAAAAAGTATAATTTTAGTTTAATTATAATTACAATGCAAAACATTACTGAGATCAGTTTGGTATTTTAACAAAGACAAACAAAACTTAACAATTCATTTGTAGATATTTAGATTTTAGATTATATAAAAATATATTTAATTTAATCTTTAGTTTTCCCTAAAGTAACATTTAAGAAATAAGACACAATTTAAGTGCTTGGGTGTATAACTATTTTTTTCTTTGATTTTTATAAAACTTTCCATTAAAAATGCCCTCTCACTCAATGTACCAGTTGGACTTATTGTGTACAAGGCATTTAATAATAATAATAATAATAATTAATAATCTGTCAAGGTTTACAGTCATTTTGCCGCTCTTATTCATATATAAAAAACCTTCCAAAAGAAAATTTTTGGTAGAGTTTTTAAAGGTAGTTATAGGATTTTGAACGTTTTTTATAGCTTTATTTAGTTCTGTTTCTATAGTATCTTCAGTGGCATCAACGATCATTTCGCCATTTAAATCTGTAAACGAATCTTGTTTTTCAGTAAATAATCGTGAATACAAAATGGACGCCAACTATTTTGTTTCATTTTTACTTGAATTTTTTAAAAATGCGTCACTAATTAGGAGTTTACTCGTTCTTAAATACAAAATGGCAGTGTTCAGTGTTTGAATACGCCTTTCTGATATACGTCTTTTTAAAATTTCATATAAATTTACTGATAATTGGTTTTGAACGTTTTGCTTTCGGGATCAAGTGTTCGCACAGTAACATTTATGTATTTTATGTAAGATATATCCGACCATTCATCGACCACAATGGAGATGCGCTGGTTTTTCTGCTTTAAGTAAATCAATTTTTTCTTTAACTTATCTTTTTTGATAGATAGAAATCATATATTTTCTCCCATATTGTAGTCTCAGAATCCGGCAGAAGTTGGAAAAAAACATGTACGAGTGCACATTTAATACAATTATGAATGAATTTAAATAAAAAGGTTCAAACGCCAAAAAACCGAGATTCGACTAAAAAATAACCGGATTATTCGATATTCGAAAAACAGGGATTTAAAAAAAACCGACGGTTTTTATGAGTGAAAAAAACCGAGTAGCCGGTTTCTGAAAACCGAACTAATCACCCTAGTCATAACCCAGGATTCTGAGCCATACATTAAGACAGGTAGAACCAGTATCTGGTATAACTGGAGTTTTGTTCGTCGAGAGAGGGCTCTGTCATTGAATCGCTTGCTCAGTCCGTAGTAGCATTTATTTGCAAGCACGATTCTTCTCCGGATTTCTAGGCTGACATTATTTGCTTTGTTGATGGCGAAGCCTAGGCAGACAAAATTATCTACCACCTCGAAATTATAGTTGTCAATGTTCACGCAGTTTCCCAAACGAGTAGATTCTTTGTTCGTTGAAACTAATAACTTCGTTTTGTCCTCGTTCACCGTTAGGCCCATTTTCTCTGATTCCTTCTGTATACCTGAGAAGGCTGCAGTCATATCCCGCAGTTTTCGACCGATGATGTCTACGTCATCAGCGTACGCGAGTAGCATGTGGCTTTTGTTGAATATAGTGCCACTCGTGTTTACTGCAGCTTTTCTCATTATCATCTCCATCACAATGTTGAAGAGATCGCACGATATGCCGTCGCCTTGTTTTAGGCCTTGTCTGGTTTAGAATGGCTCCGTAAGGTCCTTGCCAATCTTCACTGAAGACTTCGTGTCAGTCAGCGTCATTCCGCAAAGAC
Organism: Muscina levida; assembly: GCA_964034835.1. Taxonomy (NCBI): domain Eukaryota; kingdom Metazoa; phylum Arthropoda; class Insecta; order Diptera; family Muscidae; genus Muscina; species Muscina levida. Next base: position 62,819,893 of record OZ035880.1, on the reverse strand, counting down.
GTATCAGCTTCGCTGGAATACCAAACTCAGCCATGGCTTCAAGTAATTTCTGCCGTATCGGGCTGTCGAAGGCAGCTTTATAGTCGACAAAAAGATGGTACGTGTCGATCTGTTTCTCTTGGGTCTTTTCCAGGATTTTCCGAAGTGTGAAAATCTGGTCAGTTGTAGATTTTCCAGATCTAAAGCCACACTGATAAGGCCCGATCAGGTTGGATAACACTGGCTTAAGTCTTTCACATAGCACACTCGACAGGACCTTATATGCGATGGGTAAAAGCTGATCCCGCGGTAGTTGGAGCACACACTTGAATCACTTTTTTTCAGCACAGGACATAATACGCTTACATTCCAATCGTCGGGCATGCACTCTTTAAGCCAAACCGTGCGCAGGAGCTGGTGCATGCTCGTTATCAGCTCCTCGCCACCGGACTTGAAGAGCTCTGCGGGCAGACCGTCGGCACCGGCTGCCTTGTTGTTTTTCAGCCGCGATATTGCTCTTCTTACCTCGGCTTGACTTGGTGGTGGACAATCTAAGCCGTCGTCGACAATTGGCGTGATAACTTCACGTGCGCTGCCTTCTGGAACCAGCAGTTGCTGGAAGTGTTCTCTCCATATGTGCAGCACACTCTGCGTATCCGTGACCAGATTTCCATCACTGTCCTTACAGGTGGGGAGGCCATTACAGTATCCATTTGCTCTTACTTTCTGGTAAAATTTTCGGGCCTCACCGCTATTCCTGTATCGCTCTATATCCTCGTTCTCCTGTTCCATTATCTGACGTTTTTTTTCGCTTTAATATCTGTCTCGCCTGTTTTGCTTTCTTCTTATGCCGTTCCCTAACAGCACGGGTTACAATTGGCTGTAGCGTTGCCCTATAAGCTGCATCCTGTTCCTCAGACTTTATGCGACATTCTTCATTGTACCAGGATTCGTCTGAGCGCCGCTTTTCATATCCTAGCACGGTTGTTGCGGCGGTTGCCATGGAATGCGCAATATGCTGTCACTGTGTATCGGGAACGTCAGAAGTAGAGGCGTTGTGTCGTAAAAGTTGGGAGGGCTGGTTGGAGTAGGCAGTAGCTATCTCTGGGGTTTGCAGCTTCACGATGTCCAGCTTTCTTTGTGTTTGGTTACGTGCGTTTTTCGCTCTGCTCAATCTTGTGCGCACCTTGGCTGCAGCCAGGTACTGATCCGAGCCAATATTAGCACCACAAATCACACACACGTCCATGACACTAGATGCATGCGTGCCATTAATTACCACATTATCAATTTGAATTTTGGTGTTTTGATCGGGGGATAGCCAAGTTGCCTTGTGGATATCTTTGTGCTGGAATCTGGTTCCACTCACTACCATGTACCTAACCAGCCTAACCCCGTTGTCTGACGTGTCGGTATGCAGACTGAATTTACCGATCGATGGACCAAGAACATCTTCCCTTTCTATTTTTGCATTAAAGTCTCCCAGAACAATTTTAATGTCGTGGCCAGGGCAGCGGTCGTATGTTTCCTCAAGGCGCTCGTAAAATGCATCTTTAATCTCATCGTCTTTATATTCCGTCGGGGCGTGTACACAAATCAGCGTGATGTAAAAAAATTTCGCCCGGATGCGAATGGTGACTATTCGGTCTCTTAAAGGGTTAAACCCCGAAACCAGGTGTCGAAGTCTCTTGCCGACTATGAAACCACATCCAAATTCGTGTCTTTCTGCATAGCAGCTGTAAAAGATGTCACAGTCTTTCGTTGTGTGCATCCCTGTCCCGTCCATCTCATTTCCTGTATGACGGTGATGTCAGCCTTGTATTTGTCGAGGACATCCGCCAGTTGGATAGAGGCACCATCTCTGTAAAGAGTTCGGCCATTACAGGTGCATATCCTTAAATCATGGTCCTTATATCGTTTTCGAGGGTCGTCAACATTTTGGGGGGGAAGGGGGTTCTTTTTTTATTTATTCTTCGTGTTTTCATAATAAATTTTGTTTAAGGAGAGTTGCTTATTAGGCCACCGCTCCCGATCCTAGTTTCATGGGGCTGCCAAAGCCACTAGGAGAGCCTGTGTTGAGCTTCAGTAACTTCTGTTACCTACTTCCTAAGACGCATCGGTGGTAGCATGCCGATTAGGTTACTCAACGCATCGCCTTCTTACTCAAGCTAACTTCTAAGCGGTTGCTTTAAAGTCATTGCCCGTGGAATACTTGGTCTAAGACCGGAAGTAGTTAGCTACTTGGACAGTGCCACAAAGGAATCGCTTCTGGTCACTTCCAAGTGAGTGACAATCAGTAACTTTCAACCTCTGGGCAAAGTCCCATATATTTGTTTTTTTTTATTCCGAATTCCTTACCGTTATTTTTTAAAATTTGTCAAAGTCGATAAAAAAATAATTTTTAATTTAATTTCAAATACTTTTTGGATTACGTGTCCAAAAAAATTTTTAACTGACCACAATTAATGTGAACATATGTTACTAATTAAACTAAGTGAAAATACAAGAAAAACTATTTTTTTTCTCACAATAACTATTCGATTGGAACAAAACTTAATGTACAACCTGGAAAAGTTTTAAGAAAGTCGTCTGTAAAAAAAATTTCAAATGGGTGAAGGTCATCATGCAATTTGTTTTCCATATATACCAATATAATGCAGTGTAATAGTATATATACTTCTAATATAATAAAATGTTATGTTGGCTCCACGAAAAGCCCCCCAATGAAATAACGCCCAGGAAATAACCCCCAATAAAATAAACCCCAAAAATAACACCCAAAATCAGTGAATGAAATAACATTTCATATGAAATAACACCCAATGATGAAAAAAAAATAACCCCCAATAAAATAAACCCCATCAGCAATAAAAATGAAATTATGCCCAAAATTCATAAAAGAGTCAGTTTCACCAAGGATTTCATGAAGTCAATATGGACCAACAGCAAAGTCGCAAAATTATTGAAATGAATCGTGTGGATCGTTGATCGTTGTAGCCCTGCTCTATTTTTGCAGTTCGGAAGACAATTTGCCTTTTACGTTTGGCCTTTACACAACCACCTCCAATGTTCAAAAGCAAATCAAACTTTCTGCGCTTATTGAATTCTTCCTTTTGAAGGGGGCTTTTCGTGGAGCCGTTATGTTTGCAAGTAGTCCTATGTTATGTTACTGAAGTTATGTGACCAATATTCCCATAGCTGTGACAAGGTTAAAAAAAATTGTTTAACCTATTGATGTATTTGCGAAAGATCACGAATGTTACATTAGAACGTCAATAAAATAAAATAAACATTTTGCTGGTGACTGATCATTTTTACTCTTATTGGAGTTATTTTCTGTTGTTACTAATATTTTATGATAAGAGTGGACTTGGATCATCAGTAAATATGAAATTAAAATTTAAAAATGGAGACCAGCACAAGAATCCAATTTTGCAGTCTGTTTAATCAACACGGAAATAAAGATAAGCTTTGCACATTTTAATTTAATAAAATTTAAGTATTTGTCTTTACTAATACAAGTCAAAAAAAATTTTCGATCACGGTTGACATTTCTGTTGAAATACCCATATGTGGATCATAAGGATAGGTTTTAAAAGAAAAAAATTATAAAAACAAAGAATTCTTATAAGCAGCAATTATTTGTATTAAATTGCATTAAAATATATTCGTGTATATGCATGGAAGTCCAAATCTGTCGGATTGCTGTACAAGTGGGTTCTTTCAACCATATTTTATTAGCAATAAGGTTCAGTTTGCCCCGTATTTCGTTGACTCCCATTTGTAAGAAGATCCCTTTAGGGATAAATACAATTTTGAAGTGTGTTCATCTCGTTGAAACGAGTGACATCAGCAGACAGACTCTGAAGATCGTTAAAAGCCAGGGCGTCAACACGTAGATGTTCTTCTGTAGATCCTCGGGAATAATACTATCGGTACTGGATATTTAATAGGGTGGAAACTTTTGATAGTCCATTGAACTCGATGCTTATTGATCGGTATACCCGAAATATCAATAGTTTTAGTGTCCGAGTATTCCATAGACTGGTAATCACTATCCTGGCAGCCTGGGAAGTGTGCTTCCATCAGTACCTCTAGGGTTTTGCTACTTTTAGTGGTCTCTGTATATACGATGGTATTGTTGCATTCGAAGATCAAATCTTACGTAGCGGATCAATTTTCGAAGAGTTTTCCACACTACTGCAGAATTTTCTCCAATAACTCAACAGTGGAGTCTAGTGTAGGCTTATCATCTACAGAGGCTGGACACCAGGGTAACTTGCTGTCCAAAGCCTTCGTAAATATGAGTCGGTTTGTTTACCTTAACGCCAAACCTTTTAGGGTTTTATTATACTGATACAGTACCTTCACCCTGACTGGGAATTTCATACCTGCCAGATTGGCGGTTCCGCATAAATATTACTTACATATACGTTGTACATTGTCGGAGGTGTTGCTGTCTTGACTAAATTTTGCGAGTATTGAACTAAGAGCATCTGCCCTTCCTAATTTCGCATTAAAACCTCACGGAACAATTTTTATGTAAAAACATGATATGTTTGCAAATGATGGTGTCAAACTGTTTTGCATAAATACAGTAGCGGCTTGTAAAAGTTAAGAAGCGCAAAAATTAAGTATTCGTATAATTTTAGCAACTTTCCGTAAACACGCGGGATTTCGCAGAGTTGGGAGCGTCAGCTTTTCAGTTTTCGATTGTAGCTATTAATCGTTGTATATAGTGCTGTGCACAACGGTAGCAATAAAACGTAAATGCAAACATGGGATGAGTTCACCCAAAGCGTGAATAAATTGCTGAATTGGGAAAATCATCAGTAATATGACGAAGATGATATCCCTTTTTCGGCGTTGTTTTCACCGGACCCTATTTATTGTTGACAACACTTTCGCATGATTGTACTCTCTCAGGTGAAGAGATTAGGACAAGAAATGCTAATTCGTTCGATGAGAATGAAACGGACACTGGCATTGATATAGATAATGATTATGTTTCGGAAGCTCCAGAGTTTGCAATGTCACTGATCAACAGAATAAGTTAATGGGTGACTTTACCTTAGCAAACAAATTATAAACCTTATACTTACATATGTAACAAAAAGTCACATACAGTAAAGTTAATCGCCGCTAAAACAAACTATGTACTTAACTTATTCGAACCTCTACTGTATTGTTAAGTTGTATCTATGTACGTAATCGCTTTGTAAAACGTCAATATGCTGTAGTTTTTAATGTTCAACATTTTAAAAATTGCATATATATTTTAAAAATTTAATAAAACTTTTCTTTTAAAGTTATTTTAATAGAGCTAATTCCATGTGCACGTGTTGCTCAAAACACTCACATTTTCGTACAAGCAACTTGATAGCAACATTAAGTTACCAGCATTTGTTATTAGCAACATTGTTTATAGGGTATATGAACATTTCATACAAAATGCTGTAAATATGGCCAACTAGCAACATGTTGAGGATCTTCAAACCGCCTAAATATATGCTGTAAAATTTATGTTTGTGAATAGACTTGCTGAAAGTCCCACAGGAATGATGTTCTGACATATAGATGGCGCTTAAGGGTTTCCCAAGAAAAAGTTATGAAATCTAAAAATTAATAGTTTGATTGAGTCTAGATGGCGCTGTTGATCAAATGTTTTACAAAAGTGGGAATACTGATGTTTTTTGGTGTTGCATAGCATTCTTGTAGTTATGTAGTTTGTTTGTGAGTAAAATTGGAGCGGAACTATTTTTTATCCGCTATATATTTTTATTTATATATCATATCAATTTATCAATTATATTTTTTTAAAATAAATATAAATATTTAACGGTTCAATTCAAATCAATGCTAAATAAAAGGGGAGAATTTTATGGTAGAATATATATGGTATGATGGTTATAACACTCTACTACCATGCGGGTGAATCTATCTAACTATCCCATACCTCATTCATGGGGTGTAAAGGGATATTAAGTATTTTTTTATAATATAACAATGTAAGAAGTTGAAATTCGCTAAAATGTTTCAAAAGTGATATTATAGATCTATAATTTGAGAATATTCCATAAATAAGACTGATTTTTATGCTTCCTGACCTTGGTTATGTACGGTATAAGACATATAAGTATAAATACAGATCTCTTGATTCGAAATTCAATATGATTTCTAAACTAACAGAGTTCAATGTTGTAATCATAGGATGTGTATGCCTTGGTTTGGTATAAAAACTATAATTTCACTTTTTATACCATCACCCTTAGGGTTGAGGGTGAAAGTGTAACGCATTTAAAGAGATGAGTTAGACCCCAAGTATCTTAAGGCCAAATTATTTCAGAACTTTTTAAGACGATTGAGTTATGTCCGTCTGTCTGGCTGGCTGGATAGTTGGTGGGCACGATAACTCAAGTAAACCCTAACTGATCCGTATGAAAATTTACCAGTATTAAAATGAAGTAATGGGATTGAAAATGGACACAACAGGCCCACCCTTTCTCGTACCTCCCATAGCAAATTACATATTTTTGGATAATAAATATTTCTTCTATGACTTCCAAACGGGCATTTGAACGATATTTGAATTTGGTCAGTTTAATTATCTTGTAATAGTAGACAAACCCTCGAAAAACCTTTGACACGCCCCTTCTGGAACCTCCCATTCAAATGACCGAGTTGACTCTAATAGTTCTACACACAGCTATATTTTGCGATAGATATACGCTTATGAAAATTTGATTACAGCCGTAGTTTAAGAGCAATCAAGCTGAAATTTGTGCAATCTTTACTACTCTAATCGGAGTTTGAGTTCTAGGATGAGCCCGATTCGTCAAAAACTACTCTCACCTCACATATAAATAGCTCCTTTGTGGGGATCAACCAAAAACTACTCCCACCTCCCATACAAATTGCCCTTTTTGGGGGTTTCCGCATATCTGTACCCCCGATTGCAGACGTAGTTTAAGAAATGTTGAGCTGAAATTTGGTATGCATGCCCTCTAAGCAGGGGGAAAGTTCTAAGATGAGCAAGATCGGACAATAACTACCTCCACCTTCCTGTAGAACAAATAAGGCTTTCATTCTCTAAAGGAATTATTTACACCCCTCCATTTTGCTGCACATTGTAATTTATCACTGAGAGTAATTAACTTCGGCTATGCCGAAGCTCATATACCAACACCATTTGTAAAAGAAACGTTAAAACTGGTATTTTGCATTAAAAAATGGGGAATTTGTATAAGATGTGAACGTTACATTTAGCCTTCTACATCTATTTTTTATCAATAATTATTGTTCGATTTTGCTCATTTTATAATTTACTTAACCCCCGCTTAGAGAATAGATGCTTGTATACAAAATTTTAACTGGATACCTCTTAAATTAAGTTTGTTATTGCAGTAATAGAGAGACGGTCAGTCTCAAAAGGGGGAAGTTTGTAGTGGAGGTGGGAGTAGTTTTTGTCTCATATTACTAAATTCATATTATTATCTCTGCTTAGAGTATAGAAGATTATATACCAAATTTTAACTCGATATCTCTTGAACTACGGCTCTAATCGGGGCAAATGATAGTCGGATACCACCAAAAAGAGAGTGTTTTGTATTTGAGGTGGGAGTAGATTTCGCCTGATCTTGCTCTTCTTAGAACTTAATCTCCGTATATAGGCTTCCATTTCGCCTGATCTTGCTCTTCTTAGAACTTAATCTCCGTATATAGGCTTGGAGCTTGTTAACCAAATTTCAGCTCGATAGCCTTTAAACTAGGACGGCAACCGCAGGTCCAGACCACAAAAAAGGCACAATTTGTATGGGAGGTGGGAGAAGTTCTAGACCGATCTTGCTCATATTACAAATAAATCTCTGCTTGTATACTAAGTTTCAGATCGATGGCTCTTAAACTATCCCACTGTGATAATGGGAACAGACAGACGGACACACTCTAAGAATGTGGTGTTCGTATGGGAGGTGGGAGTGGTTTTGTCGAACGTAATCGTTCGCTTGCCTTTTATGCGACAAACAGCAGATTAGCGACCCACTAGCAGACACTAGAACTACGAGTCGATAGACAATCTACGCGAACGAACACGTTACCTTATTTTCTTATTTTAGTGCGAGTTATTTTTTTACACACATTTGAAGTTCGCGGTTTTGCAACGCTGGCTAACAAGAAAAATTCATTAAAAATTTCATAAAATAATGCAATTTATCCCGGAAAGATGTGCTATTTACTGTTTTTGGGGTCGAGGAATCCATTTTTGTCATTTATTTTTAAGCGCCGACAGAGGTCGCTTTCGTAAATTATTTGGTTTAAATCGAATTTTTTGTCAATCCACGCGATTACAACCGTAGATTAAGAGCTATCGAGCTAAAATTTGGTATGCGAGCTTCTATCGTCCAAGCGGAGATTAGGTTCTAAGATGGTCATTATCGAACGCCAGAGGGCACCTTCGTAATTTTTTTTGGTTTAGATCGAATTTTTTGTCTTTCCACGCGATTACAGCGGTAGATTAAGAGCTATCGAGCTGAAATTTGGTATGCTAGCTTCTATCCTCCAAGCGGAGATTAAGTTCTAAGATGGGCATGATCGGACAAAAACTACTCCCTCCTCCCGTACAAAATAACCCTTTTTTGGGATGTCCTTCTGTTTTTCCGCGCGAAGTTAGCGTACCAAGTTGCAGCTCGATGGCTATTAATCTAAGGCTGTAATTGAGACCACAAACAGACGAACACCCCCAAATAGGGCAAGTTTGTATGGGAGTAGGGAGTAGGTTTTGTCTGATCATCCCCATCTTAGAACTTAATCTCCGCTTGGAGGATACAAGCTTGCATACCAAATTACAGCTCGATACCTCTTAATCTACGGCTATATTCGTAAGGAAAGGCAAAAAATCGATATTATTCAAAAAAAAAGTATGATAGCGCCCTCTGGCGGCGCTTAAAGATACAAATAAATGTCAAAAATGGATTCCTCGTCCCCAAAAACAGTAAAATACCATAACTTTCCGGGATAAAAAAAAATAAATAAACATTATTATAATGTTTTTTTCTTGATAGCCAGCGTTCAAAAATCACCAACTTCTGTACTTTAGCTGACTGCTTTCAATGCTTGTAAATGCCGCAGTAACATCCCGTAGTCCTCTGCCAATGATATCTATGTCATCGGCATACGCTAGCAGAATGTGATTTTTATTAAAGATGGTACCAGTCGTGTTTACAACAGCCTTCCACATGATCATCTCCATTCATCTCCATGATGTTAAAGAGATCGCATAATAGACTATTGCCTTTTCAAAAGCATCGCTTGGTAGAAAATGCCTCTTTCAGATTTTTGCTTATTTTCACTGAAGTCGTCGTATCAGCTTCGCGGGGGTAACAAAATCTAATTACAGTAATTCCCGCTTAAATACTTCGTCAAAACTTTTTTGGGGAAACTAGAACTCGTTTAATTACCTCATTAGAGCAATTAGACGAATACACGCTAGACAGGGCCTTTTATGCGATGGGTAAAATACTGGTCCCGCGATTGTTGGTACACACACTTGGATTACCTTTCTTTAGCACAGGACATGGAACACTCAGATTCCAATCATCGGGCATGTATTCCTTTAGCCAAAATCGTGTTTATAAGCTCGTGTATGCACGTTGCCAGCTCATCACCGCCGGTCATTAAAAGCTCTGCCGACAGTCTATCGACTCCCGCATCTTTATTGTTTTTAATTCGTGTAATTGCCGTGCTGATATCGTTTTTACACGGTGGTGGACAATATACTCCGTCGAATTTGGGCGTGATTTCAACTATGCTGCCTTCTGGAACGATCAGAATACGAAAATGTTTGCTCCATATCTGCGTGGCGGTGAACAAACTTTCATCTCGGTCCTTACATGTGGGGATCCCTGTTCCAATACCTTTACTTTTACCTTTGGGTAGAACTTTCGGGTTTCACCTCTATCCCCATAATTTTCGATATCCTGGTTCTGTATTTTCTTCTATTGACGCTTTTTCCGCCAATAAGGGCGTTTTATCTCCCTCCTATTCTCATTATAACGCTCCGACATGCTCGCATTAACCTAATACGGTCGTTACGGCAGTGTTCATAGAATTAGCAATATGTTACCAATGTGTGAAGGGAACATCAGTTATGGTTATGAGCATATTCAGCAATACATAATCGTGCCGACGCGAAGCTAACCAGTCTAAACCAGTCTAGACATATTTGTTCAACTGTTGAACCAAGAGCATCTTCTCTTCCTATTTTAGCATTAAAATCTCCTAGAAGAATTTCCATGTCATAGGCAGGGCAGCGGTCATATAATTTCTCCTCAATAGAGAGTTTGGACATTCTAGAGCATATCTTTGAATCATGGTCCTTTTAACGTTTGCGGGGTCGTCAACATTTGAGGGTTCATATTTATACATGTTTAAAGAGGGTGGCTTATTAGGCGACCTCGCCCGAGTCCTACTTTCTTGGGACTGTCAAAGCCTCTAGGAGAACTTTTGTGTTGAGCTTCTGTAACTTTTGTTACCTACTTCTTCGGACGTACAGGTACCATTTAGGTTGCCCAATTTTTTTCCCACATTCGCTACCACTAAACGGATAGTACGGGGAACACGTGATCCATCGGATGTTGTGGGCTCCTTTAGGGCCTCCAACGAGAGACTCTGGATATTTCTAAGTGAATAACGATCAGAAAACTCAAATTGGAAAATCCCCCATCCCCATTAAAATACTGTATTTCAAAACAATTATGTCTTAAATAAAAAGTTATAATAAATTCAAAGCTTTCTGCCATTTTGATCCACACCACACCATACTGATCCACACTACATATTAATCTATTTATAACTGAACTTATGCGAGCCTACCAATCAATTAGGGCATGGGTATTCAAGAGTCAAATCACTGTACTGCACTTTTAATATAGGATATCTATAATAACTTGAATAACTTTACTGGTCTGAAATTCACTTTATGCTCTAACAAATCAAAAATCCAAATAACTCGATAAAGACTACATATAAGACTCTTTTGTGTTAATTGTTTAATTATTAAGAGATTTGCGGCAGGCCTATTTCTTTATCTACCTTTCGTTATCATTATAACGTTGACTTTTTCCGTTACTTAAGAACTTTTAGCGTTTAAGTTTTTATTCCCCCAGATTAAGGCCCCCTGCTTGTGGATGAAGCCAAAGAAACGATATGAACCATCATAACAACAAACACGATGAAATGCAAGGTAACACAACAATGTGGGCCTGTTTGGAAAGAGCCAAAGAGAACGAACGTAGAAAGTAGAAGAGACACCGAACAATGACGACGTAAGAATATGCAACAAAGCATGACAATATAAACCACAACAGAACCAGTTGCTGACGTTCCATGTTGCTTGTTGTTAATGCAATGAAAAAGAAAGGCAAACGGCCAAAAAGGAATACGAGTACCAAACAAACCTATACCAGCACTAACGGTTTGTGGTGGTAGTAAGCAGTAACGAGCGCTCGTGAGTGTTGGCCATGTGAGTAGAACAGTGACGCAGTCATAGCTTGTACACTTCTTGGCTGTGTTGTTGTTGCTCGTGTGTTTATGAGTGTTTGCGTGCGTGAGTGTGCTAACTTGTTTTGTTTTCTGAAGAGCGAAGCTTGGTGTGATCGTGAGTGTAGGGAACGGAACAAGCGCGGCACTCGCTGTGCAAGGGGAGGTAAAAAGAAAGTGCAAGTGGACGCGGATGCTTAAGTATTCCAAAGAGGTTTCTTGCTTTTCGAAAAACCAGTCAGTGTTGGCAGCACAATTGACCTAGTTTTTGGCCGTGTGTTGTTGTAGCTGTTGTTGCTCTGCTTGTATTGTGGTCTACAATCAGAATGTTTCATGACAGTGTGTGTGAATTTAAGATTTTTTTTTTATTTTAGTTTGTTAAGTTTTCGGATATTTTGGTTAGACTTTCGCGTCGGCTTACGTGAGACCAAACAATAACCATGAATGTACATATGTACGTTTGTATGAGTGTGAAAATAAGCTCTTAATGGTTTGGTAAGATTTTTGAATTGTTGTTATTCTATTGAGGTTTTGTACACACGTATGTGAGAGTGCGTGTGATAATTTTTTTGGTAAAATATTAGGCCTAAAATCAATCAGAGTGTATTGTTAAATTTGTTGTTGTTCTTGAGGCTGTTATTGCTAGCCATATGTGATCAAGAATCTATCAGCCACAATTTCTCTTCGTACAATTATGTAGTACATTAAACACTTTCGAATTGTGTTTTCCCTTGGTAACTCCTTCTTTTTTTTTTTTTTTGGTTTCTTTAAATAAATGATCACTTGCAGTTATTAAATATGTATATAGAAATCTCATCGATCAAAATATTTTAGTTAAGTTGTAATAGTTCTGGCTGATTTCATAAAAAAAAGTTATAAAAATAAGCTAGAGGGTAGATATGTACTGAGAATCTGTTAGGATTGCAAGAATATTGGGGGACGTATATATATTACCCCTCTAGAGGCGATCTACCCCGGAGATAGAACGGTGGCAACAAATTTAAAAAAAAAAATTCTTGATGGGTGCCCCTTCGGATGTGAAGATAGGGGAAAAATGTTTGGAGGGAAAACTGACTGGGGGTCGCTTATACATTTGAACCCTCTAGGGGCGATTCCGGGGAAGTTATAGGGCTTCTTGTGGATTTTTTCCCTTTTTTTTTAATTTTTTTAATATTTTCCATATATTTTTCTTTGATCAAGTTATTGTTGGTTTGAAGGAATTGACATGCTTTTTATTTAATTTGAAATTGACAGTGTTAATGGGAGCATTTTTAAATTGTCATGTCAAGTAGTACATAGTCAACATTTGTTCCCTATTATTTTTAAGCTAAAAAATTCGATTAGATTTTAATAACATTCCGTATGAAACACTGAACTCCAGACCAATCACATTATTTCTTCTACATTTAGTTTATAGTATGATTTAACCAAAATAATTTTAAAAATACAAAGCTAATGTTGATTTAAAATATTTCATTTCTATTTTTTAATATTTTAGTGGAATGGAAATCGTCAACATCGCCCCGATTTTGAAGTAATATTCTAAACTACTCATCCGAATTAAAAAATTCTTTCAACAGTGTATAGCTACGTTATCACAGAGTGCTACAGGCTATTCGACATTCGTACTTTTAGGGGTAAATAGATCGAAAAGGTGATAAAACCATATCAAAGGTATATTCGCGAATATATATACCAGGCAGCTCGTGAGCCAAGAACCTAAAAAGAGCTGGCTCGCGAGCCAGGAGCCAAGAGTCCAAAAATGAGCCAGCTCGCGAGCCAAGAGCGACAAAATTTCAAATGGGCTCTCGAACTGTACCAAAGTTATGTACCAAAAGTACATTTTATGCACTTTTTTGCCCAAAGTATTTTTTGGTACAAAAAAGTACATTAGTACAAAAAAAGTACTTTGTTCAACAAACAGTGTTTTGGGCAAATAAAAGTAATTTTTAGCGTAAAAAAGCACTTTGTGCCTAAAAGTACTTTTTGGTAGAAAAGAGTACTTTGGTACAAAAAAAGTACTTTGTATCAAAAAGTACAATGAATTTTGGTACATAACTTTGGTACTTAGCTCGCGAGCAAAGAGCCACAAAATTTCAAATGGGCTCTCGAGCTGGCTCTTTTATGGGTTCTTGGCTTCTGGCTCTCGAGCCAGCTCTATTTGGCTCTCGGCTCACCAGCTCTTTATTTGGGCTCTTGGAGCTCATTTGAAATTTTGTGGCTCCTGGCTCGCGAGCTGAGAGAAATTTTGTAGCTCATGGCACGGGAACCGAGAGCTCATTTGAAATATTTTAGCCTATGGCTCGGGAGCCAGCTCTTTATTTGGGCTCTTGGAACTCATTTGAAATTTTGTGGTTCCTGGCTCTCGAGCTGAGAACTCATTTGATATTGTTTAGACCTCGGCTCGCGAGCCATCTCTTTATTTTGTGGCTCTAGGCTGAAGATATTTCTAAAATATTATTTTCCCAAAAATATTATACTTCCCTCGTTTTTTTTTTAAAAAACTTCGAAACAAATTCATTTTTTTTTACTTTTTTTAGTATAAGTCGAAAACAAAGGCGAAAACTTGAAAATTCTCAAAATTTTACAAAAAGCCCTAACTTAGTCATTTATGATTGGATTATAAACAACTGTAGTTTTTTATAAATAAATAATTTTATTATGTTTTATTTTCGTCCCATTTTACAAAATCGGTGAACTAATGCCAGAAAAAATTGTATTTTAGAAGACTTACTAAATTTAAGTTAAGTGTATCAAATGATACATCAAATTCGTCTTACGATCAATAAAGTGTTTTTTATTGTTTGATATTTTTGGTCAAATTCAGTGTGTCACGCTCTAGGATGACGCGTTTCGATCTCCATGACGAGTTCATCTTCAGACCCCTTTGTGACGAACATACCTTTTTTCAAAACATGAAAAATGAAAATATATACATATTTTTGAGCAGATTTTAATTAAGCGTGAAATTGTACATAAAGATAAACAATTTAGAAGCCAGGATCAAAAATGTGTTGCATTGTGTAATTAATATTTTTATAAATATATTAAAAAGTAAACACTTAAAAAAAACCTCGTTAATCCGGACATTTCGATAATCCAATCAATTATCCGGATAATCGAGTTTTTGATACATTAAAGAGCAATTCCATATGAAAACGATCAAAATTGGCAAATTTTTGGACGACCCCTCTCCGATTTTAAAATAAATAGTCTGAATCGATTGCCCAGCAAAAAATAATGTACCTACATATTTTTTTTTATAGTGACTGGTTTAGTGGTGGTGTACACCACTGTCATGTGACAAAATTGAAGAATTCTTCATAAGGGACCTCATTGAAAGTTGTTTTCAATGCAACGAGTGATAGCTCGTTGGAAAGGTATTGAATCAGGCTTTAATTGAAAAATAAAATGTTCCTAATTTTTCTCAGAAATTTACCTTTTTTCCAATGAAAATTAAATTTTCCCATGAAAATTAAATTTTCCGATTTTCCACAGAAGCTCCTAAATTTTCCGGCTAATTTTATTTTTTTTTTAGATTCCTCATAATTTTTGCTTTAAGAATCAGCAATAAAAAATGGGCCCGACTCCTTGTTTGGACAGGAGAAGAGCATTTAAGAGACCACCTTGTTCTCATTGTTTTTATATTTTTGATAATTGAATTATTTTTAATTATTTAACATTATTTTATTTTATTATTAAAAATACATTTTAAAAATTATTTTACAGTTAAAAATACATTTATGAAGAAAAAATCTTTCTTATTTTGCTGCTTATACTTAATTACAATATTTATTAAAAATTTCAATTGTCTTGGCATCATTATAAAATCAAAGTAACTTTAAATTTAGCACGTCGGCAGACGAAGAGTACCGCTTTACATTAATTGACATATCAGAAATATTTGGTATGAAGCAATGAAACTTTTGCGTTCCAGTTATAGTTTTGACATTTGAATTCGTCGCTCCATGGCATCGTGTTCTTTTTGAGTGCATAAAACTGTGTTAATGGCAATTTCCTTGCTTTGAATCCACGAAAACAAATGGTCAGTATATGGCCTTTGCAAACTTGCCTTAGTCGCCATGCGTTTTAGGGTTCCCCCTAACGCATCGCATGGGCCCTTACCGTGGGACGTCGCAAAAAAGTGCCACTCGACCTTGCAGTTTTGTTCTTCTTCAATTATGCAAAGATTGTAAAAATTTTTTTTATTCTTGTACTGAGAAGCCGCGCCGTCTGAGAAAAACGTTACTTTGTCGATTGCATCGAATTTTTATCTTAAGAATTCAAACAGTTTCATTTGAAATAAATAAACGGACACATAATTATGAGCTAAACTCTCCGCGACAACAACAAGGCTTACGATCTGTAGTTCGTTATCTTCGTTTTTGAAATAAATGCAAAAAGGATGCACCGTGCACTGGTCGTTTGCCCAGTGATAAGCCTGAATTTCATCCTGAACGAGAAAAGTGTAATTCTCGGCAAAGTCGCTTATCACAATGAATTAATTTTGGGCTAATTTCTCCTTACTTTCCTTTAGAAATTTCGATTGCATCTCGGATATGAAATGGTGCGCCTTCAGTTCATTCAACTTGAATCCGAATTCCTCGATGAATTCCGGAATCTGCTTTACCACGGTCTCAAGGGAACATCTGGCGCTGCTAATTATCCACTGTTTGAAATGCACCTCCTAAATTAACAGCTGTTTAAACTTTTCCGCCAAATATTGTTCTAGCTCGTCAATCTTCGGACAATTGTCGCATTTGGACAGATGACAATTTTCCGTGGGGTATGCGCACAACGACTTCGACAGTTCAATTTCACCGTGAATACTTTCAATTTCTTGCATGGAAAGAACATTAATTTGACGTTTTGATGAAACATGCAAACGCAGACTGAATGCGTTCCGTGCCTGTCTAATGCCAGCACGCATTCTTTTGGTCGTAGGATGGCAAACTTAGAAAATCGCACTTTTTCTGCTGGGTATTTCTCTTTGAACTGATGGTATGCTTCGGATAGATTACATAATAATAATCTGCGCTGCTTGTGTACTTTTTCTCCATCTTCACGTGTGATAACATAGTCACGTGTACCTGGGCAGGCGAGGCTGTTGTCATCATTGCAGTAAAAATCTTGAATCAATTTCACCGTTGCTTCGCTGAGGGTCCTTGAGCCAAATTTCTTGGTGGGAGTCGCCAATATGCCCTTCTGTCGAACTAATTCTTTGCTTCTTCTCGCGATGTAAAAAGATGTTTGAAACTGTTCAGAGAACTTGCGTATAGACCATGATTGAGGCAGCACAGATAAAATGAGATATTTCTCCGGAAAAGTGGTCGCTAAATTGAATTTTCTTTTCAACTGCTCAATCATTTGTTTGCCGTCATCAAAGTCATCTGCTTGACTGCATTCGTTATCAGAGCCTTCATCAAATATTGTCGCGATTGCACTCATAACCTTGCCTTTTTTCTCTTTCCTGTATTTTTCACTTCGCAACTTTCTTTTTCTAATAGGCGTTTCACCTAAAGTGGTAATAGCGTCATTCAAAGGACTCCTGTCCAAACAAGGAGTCGGGGCCCATTTTTTTATTGCTGACTCTTAAAGCAAAAATTATGAGGAATCCAAAAAAAATAAAATTAGCCGGAAAATTTAGGAGCTTCTGTGGAAAATCGGAAAATTTAATTTTCATGGGAAAAAAGGTAAATTTCTGAGAAAAATTAGGAAAATTTTATTTTTCAATTAAAGCCTGATTCAATACCTTTCCAACGAGCTATCACTCGTTGCGATCGCTTTAGTAGTTTTTTTTTAAAACAACTTTCAATGAGGTCCCTTATGAAGAATTCTTCAATTTTGTCACATGACAGTGGTGTACACAACCACTAAACCAGTCACTATAAAAAAAAAAAAATATGTAGGTACATTATTTTTTGCTGGGCAATCGATTGAGACTATTTATTTTAAAATCGGAGAGGGGTCGTCCAAAAAGTGATCGCTTTCATATGGAATTGCTCTATATATAAAATTATTTTTAAAGTAATCAAGAATAACAACAGTAATATTCAACGGTAATACATTCATGAACCCCTAAAAATTTCGTGTCTAGGATTAAGATCTAGTGAGCTGGACCGTTTTAAAAATTTTTTTTTTGAGTTTTTCAAAGATTTTTGATATTTAACTAAAGACTATATGCGCAATATTAGTATAATATGAAAGAGTTTTTAATGACGCATCTAATGGTATGAAAAACATGCCCACAAATGCCGTTATCAAGTCCTTTTTTCAGGAAAATGCTGCAAAAATATGGATTTTTAAATTTTTAGATGCGACATTTTTCTGAATTAAATGTCAGATTGATATATATTTATCCTTAGTCGATTTAAGTAAACACGTGTTTCAGCTTTTTCCCTAACATCTTTATTTTAGTGTATACTGTACATTGTAGGATTCTGTTCTCCACGACAAGACCTAAATCGTCAACTAAATAATTCTTCAAGTAAATACAATTGGTTTTCTTGTGACATGGTGTTATTAAGAAAATATATGCCTTGTCTAAATATGAGTTTCGTTTCTCGCTAGTTAAATAGCATTTAGTTCAAAAAAATGTCGCTACTAAAAACTTAAAAATTCGTATTTTTTGCAGAATATCTCTGAAAATAGGACTTATCAGGTCATTTGTGGCCATGTTTTTCATACCGTTGGATGCGTCTTTAAAAACTCTTTCCTATGATACTAATATTGCGCATATAGTCTTTAGTTAAATATCAAAAATCTTTAAATAACACAAAAAAAGAAAAAATCTTAATCCTAGACATGAAATTTTTAGGGGTTCATCATAAAACAAGCCAAGGACATTTTGGGGGGTGGACCGAAGATACTTTTTTTGGCCCCATACAAAATGAGTCGCTCTATAATACAGTATTCAATTCTCACTAAGAATATTTTTCGAACAAATCAGATATGGAAACAATTGTTTGAGTTACCCAACAATTCTGGTGCAGCTTCAACCATTTGGTTAAAGCGATTGGTAACATGTTAATTCTGTTTTCTCCGTTTACCCTCTGAAAGTGAGAATTTTTAAAACTCCATATTTAAAAGAAAAAAATTTTGCGGCAATTTGTGTAATCGGTATCGAAATTTTGTATGATTTTGTTGCATAGTGTTATTTAACCACCGTTGACTACTTTAACCAAAAGCTAAATAATTCCACTAAATGTCAAAGAAAGCCAACTTTAAATGTAAAGTTTGGAAACTGCCTACTCTTTCAAGAAATCTCAATCACCTTCCAATTTTTAAGTTAACCAGTTTGCGTATCTTTCAATCTTTCAAATATGATTTAAACGCACATTACAAACATTCGCTTCATCTATTATTCCTAAAAGCGTTTAACTCCGCTAGCTGTATTCTTATGTTTGGGAATCTCATTAATTTTAAAAGAAAAAAAAAACAACTTTCGATTGTAGGCCCATTTTTCTTTCCATTTTAGACTCGTTCACACAAAACCATCGTAGTAAACGTAATTCTTTTGTTCTCCCAGACCACTAAATCCGTGAATTCGTTTGCGTATACATAGTGTGCGTGTGATAGTGTGCTTCAAAGCCTCTTTGTTGTCTTAACGCTACTCTATAGAGAGACCGAAAAAGAAGTTCTTTCTTTTCCGTTTATTCCATTTTTGTAGGTAAATATGGAATTAGGTCATATGTATGTTGTTGTGGAAAAGTCTTTCAGTTTTGTTCTGTTAGCTTTTATTTTCTTCTTATCTTCAATTTCTGTTTAACATTTAATGATCTCCTGATGCCATTATTTAAACTTTGCAGTCCAAGTAATTTGGCTTTGATGCTCCCTTTTTCATGAAAAACATAAGCTTTCGTCCAGATTTCTTACATACTCATTACATTCACAAGCCGTCTCACATTTAGAAGTTAAGGCTACAGAGATCTTTATATAAGCATTGGTGTAAATTAAAATTAATGATCGTAACATTTGGCTTTTGGCAAATGTCTTGCGATCTTTGAAGAATTTTCTTAACTTTTACACAAATCTTGCAAAGGAGATTGGTTCTGTGCCACATTAATTGGAGTGAAGAACATAAGGGTATAATTTATTAACATATGATGAACTTTTTTGGTTTAGCAATATGCTTAAGATCTGTCTGTAGAAAAAATTCTATTTATTTAAAATACATCATGCATCTAAATGAAAATAATCTCTATTAAGTATGCTTCACTTGCGAAATCGATAATTCCATATAACAAAAATCTGATTGTAAGAAATGCTCAGTAGCGTTAATTTTTTTTTACTCTGTGGCGTATGATTTACGTGGAATATTACTTATGATATTCATACGCCACTATATAGTAGATATGTTATGTCAAACAAAAGAGCCTAAAACGTGACAAATTTGCCTATACGATACTTACTAACTTCAAATCGATATTAAATTATTATGGCATCTAACTTGACAAAACGAATGACGTAGAACTTCTTCTTTTTGGGACTACTTACACGTGAAGTTCTCGAAGTTGAGTCCCAAAATCCCATGTGTTGTACTGTGATATCCATGAAGATCTCTGCAAACCATGAAACTTTTGCTTCAAAAGTACCAAAACTATTTTAAACCTCCATAACTTTTATGTTTGTGAATTTAAGTAAATACTTCTTAAGAAAAAGTTTCATAGTTTAATAAGGTCTTGATGGACATTACTTGAAATGGACATCATATGGAAATAAGAAACGAAATACAGAAAGTACGTGAAGTTCTCAAAATTGACTTCGAAGTCAAAAGTGACCAAAGGAAAAAACGGAGCATTTGACAAAACTGAATGAGTTTTTTTCGATATGACACCAAATAACAATGGTTGGTGTTCTGAAATTGACATTTTTTTTTTGTATGGGGACCGACCCATACTATTGCACAGGATGTACAGGTAAATCAGAATTCGACAGTCCGATATGACAAAAACTATTAGATTCCATAGCGGGAAGTGGCATAACTGCGAGCTGATACAACTTTGCAGATTGACACTGACCGATGGCCTGTCTTGTAATCTCTTTAACATCTTAATGGAGGTGATCCTGCAACAAACCCGGTGATCCTACAACTTTGCAGATTGACACTGACCGATGGCCTGTCTTGTAATCTCTTTAACATCTTAATGGAGGTGATCCTGCAACAAACCCGCCTCTCACGCACACCTCACCTGAATGATGAATGGGTTCACCTAAAATGGCAACAAAAACGGTAAATGGGGTTTTTTTAGATGTCAATTGTACACTAAAAATCCACTTGAATCAAAATCCTAGCTGATCCTTTTTTTAAGATAAAAGGATTTTTCGTTTTTTACTACGTTTTGCGCTTTTTTTAGAAGTGACGTTCTTTGCCTCATGATTTAATCATATATCGTGTTATATCTAATTGGAAGCGTACGGACTTCAGGTTTAAGACACTTCTGTCCAAATTTGAGTTTTCTGCACTTAATAAAGCTTTGCGGAAAAAAAACCGATAGTCTTTTATTTTTATTTTTCCCAAAAATTGTATATACTTCTCACACCTTGCCTGATAACAAATAGATTGAACTAAAATAGCAACAAAAACGATTAATTGGGTTTTGTTGGAAGTTAATTGTACATTAAAAATCCACGTGAATCACAATCGTATCTTATCCTTTTTGTAAGATAAAAGGATTTTTTAATTTGTATCTCCGTTTTTTACTTATTTAGAAGTGACGTTCTTTGCCCCATGATTTAATCATAGAGATAATATATCGTGTTATATCTAAATGGAAGCGTACGGACTTCAGGTTTAAGACACTTCTTTCCAAATTGATGTTTTCAATACAATTATAGGCTTTAATAAAAAAAACTAAACTTTTGAAATTTTTAAAAAAATATTTTTTTTTGCCGGTTTTCGTGCCTGACACACATCATTATTATATAGAAACTTTGAATAAAATTTTAGGAAAAGCAGCAGAAAAGAAAAAGTTCCGAACGGTATATGAAATATGGGCTCCGTTAAAATGGTAATTTTTTTCAAAAAATCGTGTTAGGGTGAAAATATTGGGATATCCATAAAGAAAATGTTTCGATGTGATGGGGCCAAGTCCTTTGGGAATTTTTTAGTTTCCGTATATACTTCAAAAATAGTTGGGTACAAAGGGGGCACCAATTTATGTGTTGCACTTATAATATAACGTAACATATTATTATAGTAACATCATATTATTATTGTGCCCACTTATATAACTAATTTCAAGCATCGATCTTATACACTCTGTAAATAACACAGTGCAACACACTTTTTCTGGGGTGAACCAAACCTTTATCAAACGATAGCATTTGACCTCAGTAACAAAACCCAAAACTCCATTTTGCTCCACTTCGTCACACGGGTTAAAATGTTCCCCTATATGTTTTACTATAGGTCTCCAAAAACATGAAATACCCTAAATGTATTTTTATAGATGACTAGCGGACCCGGCGAACTTTCCTCGACCCAAATAAATACCTTCAGATAAACTCAGTAGAGAGTGATATGATCAACAATGTTTTTCAATTAGTTTTCCGCTAAAAGGCAACGCACAGCTGACCGCACGAAAAACAATGACATTCGATATTAATCCCACATTCCTTCAAACGTTTGGCCTTAAGTGAGATAAGGACTTACTCTTCTTTGAAGTTTCCCTTGATGATCGTCGGTTAAATCACATTGTTTATCAGTTTCTTGACGAACAACCGCGTACCGTTGCACAATTTCTTTTGATTTAGATTCCGCATTATGATTAAGTTCAATCCCACCTTCATCTATAAATTATGCGGCACCTCAAGCGAGTCTAAAAATTAGGTCGGATTGTTGGTCGCTTAAATCTCGTCGGTCACGCTATAAACAGATTTGTACGAATGCAGTTTTCCAGAGATTTGACTTTCTAAAATGAAATTGAAGCTATCAATGTCCTTATTCTTCGCTGTGCAATGCTGGGGAAAACTTTATTGATGAGTTGCTTTCAACGATGTGAACTTGCAAAAATTAGCAGGGAACGATATCAATTCAGTCAAAACATCAACCCGAATTTGGCCATTGCCAAACGCAGTTGTCTCGAGAATTCAGTAGACGATGGGAGGTTCTGCCATGCGACTCTCATGTTCGTGGTCAATTGCAAATTCATACTGTCGGGTTCGACGGATGACCGTTGTCCGTGAGTCCGTTTTCGAGCAAATTTAAATTTTGTCAAGCCTCCCGAAATGCGGCGCACAGCACAACATCCACAGTACGCAGGGAAGTAAAGGAAAGCAAAGATAGAAGCATACACCTTGGCGTAGATGAACTGTGTATAGCCTGACTTATCCTCATCTAAGGTTTGATCGTCTAATAGGAGGCATTAGTCAAGCAAATAACTCTCTCTAAAAAACTACAAAGTCGATACGGAATTAATGCCCGCAATCCAATTGGATAACCAAATTTTTCACAGTTTACATTTTCGGAAAAAATTATCAAATTGATAAATATTGCCGGGATATCAATATTATTTTTATCTAAATATTATTTATACCGTTAAATTCTCCAACCAAAATTTATCCGAAATTTTCCACCTTAGCATCGTTCAAAACCATCAAATCATGTGAAAACTGCAAATTTTCATTCCGCAACAATTGCAGATTCCATACAAAAAAACAATTTCCAGACTTTTCTTAAAGATTTTCCCGAAATTTTTTTTCATAAAAATCTCCTCCTGCCCATTACGAACAATTGAAAAAAAAAACTATAGAAAATCGGCCCAGACGTTTTCACTTGATAAATTACTAAACATTTTTCACACTATTTTTATATATACTTACTTTAAAAAAAAACATAATTTCCCTTTGCACCCCATGAATGAGGTATGGGATAGCTTCTCGCGTTGTTGTGAATAAACACGCTTTCTATTTTTAGATTCACAACTAACGGCACCTACTTGTTTATCAACGAATGCGAACGTCACTGTTGGAGAAGCTCTTACTAGACACGACGATTAAATAGACGCTTAATACTGCGAAGTTGCTGTCAACAACATTCGAGGGGAGACGACAATGAAAGAAAATTTTATTTATTTTTTTTCTTTTAAGATGACTGGAGCCAGGTTTGAACCTGCGATCTCCCGCATGGTAGTCGCGTGTTTTAACCACTATGCCACGGCCGGTCCCGTTATTATATATACAGATTTCACATAATCCGAATTTTTCCAGGCATCACAACGATACTGAAATCATCAAATAAAGCGATACAATGGAAAATTTCATCGACAAAAAACCAAAACTTTCGAGTTTTTTCCGGAATTTTCCGAGTTTTCAACTAAAAATTTTTTATTTTTCAATTCGAAAAGTCATTTCGTAATAATTATCCGAAACTGTTCGCATTTAAATCGTCCAAAATTATCAAAACACGATAAAATGCAAAATTTCGTCGCAAAAAATTCAATTTTCTGGCAATTTTCCATAATTTTCCAACCAAAATCAGCCGTTCTCAATTAATGAATTACTATACATACTTTCCACCATTTATATATATATAGATTTTACATATTCTTTGAATCGACTTTTGACCAAAAAACCAGACTTCAAACCACTTTAAAAAAATTTGTGACGTAGTCGAGCAAAATGCAGTTAAGGGTTTTGTTACTAAGGTCAAATGCTATCGTTTGATATTGGTTTGGTTCACCCCCGAGACAACGACCCTCAAATTGTATCATAGTGTAATTCGTACCCCAAGTAAATACTTATCCTTGTCAAACCAATAAAGTTGTACTGTGTTCAATGTATATCTATGACTACTGACCGAAAATTTTTCATACCTAAAATCCGAGTAATACTATGGTAATAAAATAATTCATCCACTATTTGAAAATAAATATTTTGCAAACATAATATTTATTTTCATACTTCGACCACTGACCCAGCCGACAAAACTCATCCACGGCGCTTCGACTATAAAAAAAATCAATATTTCGCAAGGACCAAGATTTATCAACATCTTAAAAATAAATCAATAAAACCAGCTGGCGCCATCTCTTGGAGAAAAATGGTGGTTAAAACTCAAAAACAACAACTACTAGCAATCCTTGACACCGATCGAGTGCTAAAAAAATTGAAAATCGGAATAAAGAATAAACACCCCAGCTACTTCCTCCAGCTGTTATAACAACAACAACTAAATGTTCTAAAGTTTCCCGCAAATTTCTCTTGCAGATTAATATATTCAATAGAAACAATGGTTAATATATTCTGTATCAGTATTTAACATTTGTATTAAAAATTGTTTAAACTTAATTATGACGTTATACATTTACGTTTCTCTTGATTACTAATTCAAGCTCTGTCATCATTTTTACAACAAAGTCTGTTAATAAGTAATATCAAAAATACTATAAATAGAATTTTGTTATCACTTCTTCCGAGATTAAATCTACCTCGATTTACATTAAATTCGATAGCAGCCTACGCTATACCATATCCCCAACACATTCTATAGAACGTAATTAGGTATGTACATTAACCGTTACTTCAATTAGGCCATTCAATCAATCATCGTCTTACTTTTATATTGTAAATTATATTACATGACACAAACAGGACTGAGGGTGTGGTACGTCCAAAACATACATACATAGCCAATTTTCTATTTAAATAACGCTTTGAAAAATAAAAAATTCTTACGTTTACTCTATAAGAAGTTTCTTCTTACTAACAAGAATAAAGCGAGATGACAAAGGTTTCCAAAGATCACTAGCGACGATTGCTTCATCAATAAAAAATGTTGGACACTATAAAAAGATATCCAATACTAGACATTAATGTTCAAAATGGTTGGGACGGAATGTAAGAGAAAGATATGTTATAACGTGCATTCGTATAAGAAAGTTTTATAAATAAGAATTGACAACATTCGAATAACCCGCAATCCAAGCCGCCAACCAAAACAAAAGACTTTGAGCATAAACTTGAAATGTTTCATTTAAAGAAAAAGTCATGGCTTTGGTGTAGAATGAATAAAGTGAACAAAAGAAACATGAACTGAAAAAGAAACACACACAGAAATTATGCTTAACATTACGGCAAGTCACGCTGTGAGATCAACCTGGAGATGGCCATGCCGCACTGACGATGACGATGGAACTGGGAATTAGCGATGGCTAAGGGGAGATGTTGCTTGATGATGATTAATACAACAGCTATAAAGCGAAATTAAAGATCCGAAAGAAAACCAAAACTAAAACATTTTCACTTTTTAAACAACAACAACAATGTTCACATTATCAGCTCGCAAAGAATCCAAAGAATAAAACGTAATGAAAGAAACAAAAAAGTATACAAATAAAAGTCTCAGGTAAGCACCCAAAAAAAAACAAGAGGCGAAAAAGAAAGAATTTCTTATTACTAAGCATGAAGCAGAATTACACAAACGCACGAAATAGACTTTTAAAAATAGCGTTACTAAAATTGCAGCAACGGAAGTAATTCTTCAGGTAATTGGGGTTACTCCCATACTTAAAAATGTTAAAGAGGCTGCACAGAGGAATTCCATGATTTACAAAAATGTTTATGATAGAGTGACGAGTTCCGACAACGTATGTTGTGTCTTTTTTAGTAATGTAGAACACACAAACAATTGTAAAAGGATTGCAATTTGTTCGACCCGCACCGAGGTTCTAATAAAGCAAAATCAGTCCATGGTTTTATGTAGCCCTCATACCAATGAAAATGCGAACCTTTATTGTCCTTTATACGCAGGTTACTTTTTATTAGAATTTGATTACATTTATTATGTAAAATTTGGTTAGATCCGATGAACCATACAATTTGGAGGAAATTTATCTTTTAAAGTACATGGGCGGTAAAAAAAGGATTTTCTAAAAGTCGTCCTTTAATTGCATAAAAAGGTCAAAAGTTGTACCATACCTTAGACTAAATGGCTAAAGCTACAACCAAAAAATCGAATAAGATCAGCAACGTGGCAGTTGTCTGATAAAAATCGATTTTTTTGACAATCGTACTTCCAGTGATTAAAAAGTGATACCATCGTCCAGACTAAACCTTTAAGACTACAATCACTAAAATTAGGATGTACTTGTACGTCTATCTACGCGTCCGAACATTGCATGATAGTTAGAACAAGACTATAATTCGGGTGGCCGGAGTCGATTCATGTCTCGTTTATCTATATTTCTTTCGTCTGCGGCATCATCGATATTGTCGACAGCAACTTTACAGTAACGTTGAGTTTAGTTAAAGCTTCTTAAGCAGCTGGCTTTGGATTTTTTCCGTTGTGTATGTTTTAAAATAGTAGCGTGTTGATTTCCAGGCTGACATTATTATTTTTTTTTAAAATAAAGCAGACTTATTTTTCTTGAAATAAAAACTTGATTAGTCCTCATTCATTACCAGACCCACTTCTGCCGATTGCTTCTCAATGCTTGAAAATGCCGGAGTAACATACCGCAATCCTCGGCTAAATATGTGACTGCAGCTTTCCGCATTATAATTTCAATTACGATGTAAAAAAGACTGCGTTCCATCTCAGAAGCATCCTTTTTCTCAGACAATGTGCGACATTCATTATCGTACCATGACTTTTCTAGGAATAGTTTTTCATACCTCCGTACGATCGTTGTCATAGAAGACGAGAACATCAGAATTTGGGGCATGTGTAAGTAATAAGCAGGCATCGGGAGTGCGATGCAAGGTAAAGCTTCTGATCGGTTTAATTTGGTAAACCCAGGGTGATACTTGTCAATTACACTTCAAGTCTATTCACAGAGCTCCGTATTCGTGGTACTATTCCAGACGGAACTAAAACCCAGGCACGTCTGCTCAGAGTGAGCTGTACCCTGGTCAGCGTCTGACCCAGAATGGGCGGCTGTAATAAAATCCTGGCAGGAGGAGAAAACTGCGACGTGGTGCGCTGGGCTTGCAACCCGCCACCGACGTATAAACTATTGCAATGAAAAGAAGTAAGAAAAGAATAAAATGGACCCCCCAAAATGTTGACGACCACCGCAAACGAATTAAGGACCATGATTTAAGGATATGCACCTGGAATGTTAGAACACTGTATAGACCAGGTGCCTCTATCCAACTGGCGGAAGTCCTCGAAGAATACAAGGCTGACATAACCGCTTTACAGGAAATCCGGTGGACGGGACACGGGTGCTCGCGCATGAAGACGTGCGACATCTACTATAGTGGCCATGCGGACAAGCACGAGTTTGGATGTGGATTTGTGGTTGGCAAGAGACTACGACACCTAGTCTCAAGGTTCAACCCGGTGTGTGAACGTATAGCCACCATAAGAGTCAAAACAAAGTTTTTCCACATAACACTTATATGTGCCCATGCTCCGACAGAAGAGAAAAGCGATGAGGACAAAGACGAGTTCTACGAGAGCCTAGAAAATGTATATGACCGTAGCCAGAGCCATGACATTAAAATTGTACTAGGCGATTTTAATGCTAAAATAGGCAGGGAAACCGCATTTGAGCCTACCATCGGAAAATTCAGTCTGCACACCGAAACGTCGAACAATGGCATCAGACTGATTGATTTCTCTGCGGCAAGAAATATGGTAGTTTGCAGCACTAGATTTGACCATAAAAATATTCATAAGGCAACATGGTTATCTCCAGATCAATTGACAAGGAATCAGATTGATCATGTGGTAGTCGATGGAAGGCACGCATCGAGTGTTCTGGACGTACGAGTGATTAGGGGTGCGAACATTGACTCCGATCACTTCCTTACCGCAGTTAAGGTACGCACAAGGCTAAGCATGGCGAAAAACGTACGTAACCAGGCACAACGAAAGCTGGACATCGGTAAACTGCGGACCACAGAGGTAGCAAACGCCTACTCCAACCACCTAACTCAACTGCTGCGGAATGCTCCAACCCCTGACAATATAACCTCGCAGTGGCAAAATATAGCCGACTCCTTAGAACGGGCTGCGAGAAGCGTACTTGGGTACTCAAAGCCGTCTCAAGAAGATGCCTGGTACGATGATGAATGTCGCAATGCCACGAGAGAGACGGTTGCTGCATACAGGGCGAAACTGCAGCCAATGGCAACGCGAGCTGTTCGTGAACGGCACAGGGAGAAGAGACGACAGGCAACGCGTCTTTTTAGAAGAAAAAAGAAGGAGCTGAAGAAGAGGCAGGACGAGTGCACTGAGTTGCTCCGAAGTAGAGGGGAAGTCCGAAAATTCTACAAGAGAGTGAAAGCGAGAATTCGTGGAACAGGGTTGCCCTCCTGCAAGGACAGCGATGGTCAGCTAGTGACGGACCCGGATAACGTTCTGAAGATATGGAGAGATCACTTTAGAAATTTACTGGATACTGACACCACTCCAGAAGACCCCGCTCCAATCCATGACGATGGTATTAACTGTCCACCTCCGAGCCAGAGCGAGATACGTATGGCCATCTCCCGCCTTAAAAACAACAAAGCTGCTGGAGCCGATGGAGAACATCTGGCAAGAGGAGAGCATGCCCGGGGATTGGAGTCTCAGTCTGTTATGTCCCATATACAAGAAAGGAGATCGTAGTGAATGTAAGAACTACCGTGGAATAAGCCTATTACCAATTGCGTACAAGGTCCTTTCAAGCATATTGTGTGAACGTCTAAAGCCAATTGTAGAAAAACTAATTGGACCATATCAGTGCGGCTTTAGACCTGGCAAATCTACGACGGATCAAATATTCACCTTACGACAAATCCTGGAAAAAACCCATGAAAAGCAGATCGACACCTACCACCTCTTTGTCGACTACAAAGCTGCCTTCGACTCTCCGATAAGGAATAGGCTTTATGAGGCCATGTCTGAGTTTGGTATTCCTGCAAAGCTGATTCGACTTTGCAAATGTACCTTAGACAACACCAAATCCTCGGTTAAGATTGGTAAGGATCAGTCTGAACCATTCAACACGGAAAGAGGTCTCAGGCAGGGCGATAGCCTGTCCTGTACACTATTTAACATAGTTATGGAGAAGGTGATGAGAAAGGCTGGCATCAACATGTCTGGCACCATATTCCACAAAAGCCACATGCCACTAGCCTACGCCGATGATATAGATATCATTGGCCGAAATCTGCGGGATGTTACTGCAGTTTTCTCATCGCTAGAAAAGGAGTCAGCAAAAATGGGTTTAGCGGTCAACGAGGACAAAACAAAAATAATGATTTCGACGAACAAGGAGTCCTCTCGATGGGGACGCACCGTGAACGTTGACAATTATTGTTTTGAGGTAGTCGACGAATTTACCTACCTCGGATCTTCCGTCAACAAGATGAATAATGTCAGCCAAGAAATTAAACGGAGAATAGTGCTAGCCAATAGATGTTTCTACGGACTTCGGCAGCACTTTAGTAACACCACCTTCTCTCGGAATACTAAGAAACAGCTATACCAGGTGCTTATCTTACCTGTTCTGTTGTATGGTGCCGAATCATGGGTGCTTACTACAACGGACATACAAAACCTGGGAGTATTCGAGAGAAAAGTACTCCGAAAAATATATGGACCTATCTGTGTCGAAGGCCAGTTTCGCCATCGGATGAACCATGAGCTGTATGAGCTTTACCACGACATCGACGTAGCTAAAAGAGTCAGAATCCAACGACTTCGATGGCTGGGACATGTTGCCAGGATGGATGTAAATGCTCCAGCGAGAAAGGTGTCTGAAGGCGAACCTGAAGGACGGCGCAGAGCAGGGAGACCCAAACTCCGTTGGAAGGACCAAGTGGTAGGCGATGTGCCATCATCTGGTAGGACTAACTGGAGAACACACGCAGAAGACCGAGGCGTGTGGAATTCTTTATTACTTCAGGCCTCAAATTTATGAACTACGTTTCGTAAATTGTAATTGGCCACTTAAGTAAGTAAGTAAGTATTCCAGACGGAGTACCTTCACGTGGTGATACTCGGAAACGTGCCTATGACACCCGCCAGAGCACGACTAACTGTGAGGGCCGAAACCTAAAACACAGGCACGGCGGCCCAGAATAAGCGGTACCCTGGTCAGCGTCTCACTCAGAATGGCCGTTTGTTATAAAATCCTGACAGGAGGAGAAAACTGCGACATAGTGCGCTGAGCTTGCAACGCTCCACCGACATTTGAACTATTGCAATGAAAGAAGTAGAAAAGAATAAAATGACCCCCAAAATTTTGACGAGCACCTCAAACGAATTAAGGACCATGATTTGAGGATATGCACCTGGAATGTTAGAACACTGTATAGACCAGGTGCTTCAATCCAACTGACCGGGATACGGGTGCTCACGCATGAAGACATGCAACGTCTACTATAGTGGCCGTGCGGTGAAACACGAGTTTGTAAGTGGATTTTTGGTTGTCAAGAGAGAGTCTCATTGTTCAACCCGGTGTATGAATGAATGGCTACCATAAGAGTCAAGACAAAGTCTTTCCACATAACACTTATATGTGCCCATGCTCCGACAGAAGAGAAAAGCGATGAGGACAAAGACAAAGAGTTCTACTTGAGCCTAGAAAATGTATACGATCGTAGCCCCAGCCATGACATCAAAATTTTACTAGGCGATTTCAATGTTAAAATAGGCAGGGAGACCGCATTTGAGCCTACCATAGGAAAATTAAGCCTGCACACCGAAACGTCGAAAAATGGCATCAGACAGATTGATTTCTCTGCGGCAAGAAATATGGTAGTTAGTAGCACTAGATTCGACCATGCAAATATTCATAAGGCAACATGGTTATCTCCACAACAATTGACGAGGAATCAGATAGATCACGTAGTAGTTGATGGAAGGCACGCATCGAGTGTTCTGGACGTTCGAATGATCAGGGGTGCGAACATTGACTCCGATCACTTCCTTGCCGCAGTTAAGGCACGCACAAGGCTAAGCATAGCGAAAAACGTACGTAACCAGGCACAATGTAAGCTGGTCATTGGTAAACTGCGGACTACAGAGGTAGCGGACGCCTACTCCAACCACCTAACTCAACTGCTGCACAATGCTCCAACCCCTGATAATATTACCTCGCAGTGGCAATATGTATCCGACTCCATAGAACGTACTGTGAGAAGCGTACTTGGGTACTCAAAGCCGTCTGGTGTGGCCTGGTACGATGATGAATGCCGCAATGCCACGAGAGAGACGGTTGCTGCATACAGGGCGAAACTGCAGCCAATGTCAACGCGAGCTGTTCGTGAACGGCACAGGGAGAAGAGACGAGAGGCAACTCGTCTTTTTAGACGGAAAAAGAAGGAGCTGAAGAAGAGGCAGGATGAGTGCTCAGAGTTGCTCCGAAGTAGAGGGGAAGCATGGAACAGGATTGCCCTCCTGCAAGGACAGCGATGGTCAGCTAGAGACGGACCCTGATAACGTTCTGAAGATATGGAGAGATCATTTTAAACATTAACTGGATGTGGACACCACTCCAGAAGACTCCGCTCCTATCAATGACGATGGTATTTATTGCCCACCTCCGAGCCATAACGAGATACGTTTGGCAATCTCCCGGCTTAAAAACATCAAAGCTGCTGGAGCCGATGGTCTCCCTGCTGAATTGTTTAAGGCTGGCGGGGAGGAACTTATATGGAGCATGCATCAGCTCATGGAAAACATTTTTTTTGATTGGAGTCTCAGTCTGTTATGTCCCATATTCAAGAAAGGATATCGTAGCGAGTGTAAGAACTACCGTGGAATAAACCTTTTACCAATTGCGTACAAAGTCCTTTCGAGTATATTGTGAAAACGTCTAAAGCCAATTGTAGAAAAAGTAAATGGACCATATCAGTGCGGCTTTAAACCTGACAAATCTACGACGGATACAATTTTCACCTTACGACAAATCCTGGAACAAACTCATGAAAAGCAGATCGACACCTACCACCTCATTGTCGACTACAAAGCTGCCTTCGACTCTCCTATAAGGAATAGGCTTTATGAGGCCATGTCTGAGTTTGGTATTCCTACAAAGCTAATTCGACTTTGCAGATGTACCTTGGACAACACCAAATCTTCGGTTAAGATTGGTAAAGATTAGTCTGAACCATTCAACACGAAAAGAGGTTTCAGGCAGGGTGATAGCTTTTCCTGTGCACTATTTAATATAGTTATGGAGAAAGTGATGAGAAAGGCTGGTCTCAACATGTCTGGCACCATATTCTACAATATCCACACGCCACTAGCCGATGGCGATGATATAGACATCATTGGCCGAAATCTGCGGGATGTTTCTGCAGTTTTCTCATCGCTAGAAAAGGAGACAGCAAAAATGGGTTTAACGTTCAACGAGGACAAAACAAAAATATTGATTTCGACGAACAAAGAGTCCTCTCGATGGGGACGCACCGTGAACGTTGACAATTATTGTTTTGAGGTAGTCGACGAGTTTACCTACCTCGGATCTTCCGTCAACAAGAAAAATAATGTCAGCCAAGAAATTAAACGGAGAATAGTGCTAGCCAATAGATGTTTCTACGGACTTCGGCAGCACTTTAGTAACAGCACCTTATCTCGGAATACTAAGAAACAGCTATACCAGGTGCTTATCTTACCTGTTCTGTTGTATGCCACCGAATCATGGGTGCTTACTACAACGGACATACAAAACCTGGGAGTATTCGAGAGAAAAGTACTCCGAAAAATATATGGACCTATCTGTGTCGAAGGCGAGTTTCGCCATCGGGTGAACCATGAGCTGTATGAGCTTTACCACGACATTGACGTAGCTAGAAGAGTCCGAATCCAACGACTTCGATGGCTGGGACATGTTGCCCGGATGGATGTAAATGCTCCAGCGAGAAAGGTGTCTGAAGGCGAACCTGAAGGACGCCACAGAGCAAGGAGACCCAAACTCCGTTGGAAGGACCAAATGGTAGGCGACGTGCCATCACCTGGTATGACTAACTGGAGAACACACGCAGAAGACCGAATTCTTTACTACTTCAGGCCTCAAATGTATGCACCACGTTCGTAAGTTAGAATGGGCCACTTAAGTAAGTAAGCAGTAAATAAATGATTTGGTTTAAATACCCATTGGCTACTAGAGATGGGCACTCGGCACGTGATTGGCGTGAATCACGTGAATCACGCGTGATTCACGCGTGAATGTGAGTAAGTTCAAAATTTGCTCACGTGAGCGTGCATGAACGTGAGCATCAAAAATATCTTCGTGCATGAGCGTGCGTGAGTGCATACTTTGTGTGAATCACGCTACTCACGCTAATCACGCAAAGCAAAAAAAAGCGCTTAACACAGAATTGGTTATTTGCATTTGTCATTACATTGATAAAGATTTAAATTTTTGTGTGAATGTTTTAGGAAATCGTGACTTTAATCTTTGTAATATTAATAATAACACTATGTGACAGTCGTTTGGAACTTGAGGAGTGACATAGTGCATGTTGTAGGTCTGGTCGAGTACAATATGACCCTATATACCAAAAACCTTAATATCTTGACTCACGGGTAAACACCCGGTTTTTCGGATCTTTCCCCACTTATAAAAGCTTGCAATAAGCTAGTCGGATACTTTACACGCTCAGAACAAAACAACAAACCCAGTAAATCGTTAAAACATCTTTGGAGGGAATACTATGAAATAACACTGTTCAAAAAGGGTTTTTTCTTGTGTTGAATTATGTGTTTCTAAGAGTTTTTGACATGGGAAATTCAATTACGAAATCAGAATTTCCATTAATAACACTATGACACAGTTTGATGGTCATTGTCTCGGAGGTGAACCAAGCCAATATCAAACGATAGCATTTGACCTCAGTAACAAAACCCTAAACTCCACAACGCCACAATTTTTGTGTACAGTGGGTTAAAATTGGATTTTTTTAGTCAAAAGTCAAATAAAAGAAAATGAACAATCATGTGTAAAAATAGGCTTGGGATAGTTTATCATACATTAAAATTTAACATTTGAACCCTCCAGCTCCTACCCTTAGGATGAATTTTGAAAAACAATTTAAAAGTCAAATTTCTCAAAATGTTCAAAATGGGTGGTAGATAAGGGGGTAAAAAAACACTTCATGGAAATATTCCCCCGAAAATTTTAGTGTAGGTCTCCGACGACATGGACTATCCCAAATCTATTTTTCCATATGATTTCTCATTTTCTTTTATCTTACATTTGACCAAAAACATCTAACTTTAAACCGATGTAAACAAAAATTGTGACGTAGTGAAACAAAATGGAGTTTAGGGTTTTGTTACTGAGGTCAAATGCTATCGTTTGATATTGGTTTGGTTCACCCCCGAAAAAGTGTGTTGCACTGTGTAATTTGTAGGGAGGCGATTGCAGAAAAATTTAGTAGAAACAGGTGACAACATCAGCAACAAGACTGTTCGGCTGCAATTATCGCCCTATTCTATAATATTTTATGATCACCTTATTCTCTTTTAATTATTCTACGTTAACTTGGGATGCATTATGTCCTTGAAAAATACGAAGTAAAATAGATGCCTACTATGCTCGCTGACTGCTGCTGGTATATTTAAGAAGACTGCAAGGATATTCAGCATAAAATAAAGAAATAACATTATTAACTAATAGACAATCCATATTTGTTCTTCTTATTTTACATGTTTTAAGCTCTTTTAGTATCGGTTATTGTATTTAAAAAAGATTCTGTTGGATATAATAAAGTTTTCATAACATATATGCAAAATGTATTTTAATGCAACATAAGGAAAGGAGAAAAAAACAAATTACTAAAAAACTGTGCCTGATGAAAAAAATCTGATAACATATTTGAAATCATGATATTAATAACTATAGGAATCTCAATTCAGATAATGAAAAATATTTTTATTAATCTATTAAGATAGCTTTAATAGATTTTGATCTATTAAACAATCTTTTAACTTTTTAAAATCCTTTCAAAGGTTGCTCAAAGTTCAACAATAAGTAACTACGTTTTATGGTACGAAAAACTTTGTAAAATTTGCTCAGAAAAAATGTGTGAACCACTAAATTTTAAACCTCTATCCCATGCAGTTCAGCTGCAAGTGAATAGGGTGTTTTCTACGTCAAAAAGAATATTAGAAGAAAAAAAAGTCGTTTAAGTGAAGAAAATGTTGATAAAATTTTATTTTTACACAAAAATTCTTAGAATAATTTGTATTCTTGATTTTATTTATTGTTGATCTGTAAAGAATTATGATATTTTCATAGTTCGGTGTGAGATCAGTTCTATTGGCAATTATTTATTATTGCCAATAGGTTTTTAATCAAGAGTTTTTGAAATGTATTATGTTGACAGCAGGTTAGGCGTATGACGTCATTTCGACCTTAACCACAATGTCTCGTCAGCGCCCTTTGCTGTGCCTTCTCCTCTGTCATCACAAACCTTAAGGGAAGAAAGCATCTCAAAGTTAGTGAGAACGCACCGGAGGGAAAAGTTCGCTTGATTAAAAACCTATTGGCAATTATAAATAATTCTCAAACCGAACTATGACAATGTCATAAAAAATTTTTATTGTAAAATAAAATAAATAAAATTATTATATTTTATTTTGATGTTATGTATTCATGAATTCTTTAATTTAATGAACCCCAAAAGTTTTTCGAAATCAGTGAGCCCCTTGGATAAAGGTGTCATCAGTTTTTGTCCAACAGCTATCTCATACTTCATGATAGCTTTTACTATATTCGGTAATAATGTAGCTGGGAGTTTTGCGCACAAATATTATAAACAATGTATGCCAAAAATATCACTTATTTCTGCATATTTTTAATAAAATTGGGAAGAAATTATTTTTTTCACTTTTTGCAGCATAACTTTGTTCACTAATAATGTTCCTTAAATTGTAACGTTGAACGACTTTCGTGAACATATCAATACAATCCGATCGTGCCTAGATACCCTAAATTGCTCATAAAGACTGCTATGAGACCGGTATTTCGTACCTTTACGCACATATAAGCCAGTAATGTGGTTGAATATCAACCGATTTTAAATTTTTCAGTGGATTTGGAAAAAAGAGACTGCGGCACTTCGTACGGTATATATATTTATTTTGGTGTCTTGTCATATCGTTCTGTTTTGCCTCGAAATTGCAAATTCTTTTTTTATTATTTCACTATTTTTTAAGTTTGTAGCAACTATTTTCTAAGGACACCCTAATGTTTACTATTTTATTCACAAAATGCATGCTTTCATGAGTAAAACGAGTACCTGTTTGTCAAAGTAGGTTACCAAATAGTTAAGTTATTAATCGAGAATCTTTTGGGGTCCATAAAAAAAATTGGTCACCAATATCGCCAAACTGAGTATATGGTTTTATTACCCTTCGATAGTCTAATCGAACCTATTCTGTCAAGTTCATGTATTTATATTGCAAAAAGTCTTAATTTGTTGCATAGTGTAATTATAGAAATTTTTTTTTTACTTTTTATTTGGCGTGAATGTCGTGATTCACGCTCACGTGAACGTGCGTGAGTACAAAATTTACTCACGTGAGCGTGCGTGAACGTGAGTAGCGAAAAAAATTTTGAGCGTGAGTGTGCGTGAGTGACAATTTCAATCACGTGAGCGTGCGTGCCCATCTCTATTGGCTACCTCAGTGGTATGCAACTTATGGACTTTTTTGCGGAAATTTAAAAATTATCGACCGGAATATTGTGCCACTTGATGTAAAAAATACATGGCAGATATTTAAGTAAGATCGGACAACTTTAAGCCATGCCCCAAAGAGCCATTTGATAACAATATTCCGCTCGAGAATTACCAAAAATTCAAAGTTGAATTTTTGCTGCCAACCAATGTATATACAATGCGCCATAAATGTTATAAAATATAATTAGTTTTCTTTGTTACATTCAAAACAGTGGAGTAGTTAAGTCCCTCCCCATAGAACGCATTCTAGAAGACCTTTTAACAGGCCTTCATAAAAGCCAAATTTTTAATTTCTTATTGACATTCATCCTACCTTTTTTCATTAATCTCAAAATAGCCTTCGTTAATAAGGGAGTGAATACAGCCTTCCTGGCTAATATCACTCCGTGTAATTTAAAAAGGACGTGGCAGTGTATTTGGCACTCTTTCTAACCTCTGAAGAAGGTCTACAACATTTCCAATTGAAATTCAAAGAAAATCAATTGAATTTCAAAGATTCCATTTAAAATTCAAATATTCCATTTGAAATTCAAACCCCGTCATTTCAAATTCAAAAATTCCATTTGATATTCAGAAACCATCAATTGAAATTCAAACTTTCCATTTGAAACTCAAAAAATATTAATTGAAATTCAAAATTCGTCAATTTAAATTGAAAACACATCAATTGAAATTTAAAACTAATCAATTGAAATTAAAAACTCGTCAATTGAAATTAAAAATTCGTTAATTGAAATTTAAAATTCATCAATTGAAATTCAATACTCGTCAAGTGAAAAGTCGTCAATTGAAATTCAAATTCGTAAATTGAAATTCAAAATTTGGAAATTGAAATTCAAAACTCATCAATTGAAATTCAAAAGAATTGTATCATAAATAGTAAGTTCACTTCGACCGTAAAATTTGCTACACCTTAGTAGTTATATGGACATAAGTTACTGAGAAATATGGAAACAAATGCAAAATTTGTAATGGGTAGCGAATCGAAAAATTTTATTGTATATGAATATTACTTAGTTACATAACATAATATTCTCATACGATTGATATGTACAAAAATATTTACATAATATAATACTGATTGTATTGTTTATCTGTAATTCATAAAATACCCATCTTTGGTTTGTGCTTATATTACTTTAGAGAACATTATTTGCTCCATTTACAGTTAAATTTCTAACATTAAACTGTAAATTCAATACAAATATTAAAAATATTCACATAAGTTTAGTTCGAATAGAGTGTATTATGATTAAAGCTACCAAACTATTATTCGAATATCAATTGATGAGTTTTGAATTTCAATTGACGAATTTGAATTTCAATTAACGAATTTCAATTGACGAGTATTGAATTTCAATTGATGAATTTTAAATTTCAATTGACGAATTTTGAATTTCAATTGACGAGTTTCGAATTACAATTGATGAGTTTTGAATTTCAATTGATGTGTTTTCAATTTCAATTGATGAGTATTGAATTTCAGTTGATATTTTTTGAATTTCGAATGGATAGTTTGAATTTCAATTGATGGTTTCTGAATATCAAATGGAATTTCAAGTGATGTTATTTGAATTTCAAATGGATAATTTGAAATTCAATTGATATTTTTCGAATTTCAAATGGATTTTTTGAATTTCAAATGACGGGTTTTGAATATCAAATGGAATTTTTAAATTTAAAATGGAATGTTTGAATTTCAATTGATATTCTTTGAAATTCAATTTGAAATGGTGTAGTAGAAGGCCTTTCAAGACATGTATCCCGCTACTAGAAAAAAAAACTTAAATTTTTTTTTATTTTGTTGATTTGATCGGCTATATACGAGTATATATCGAGATATAGCCAAAATTATCTGTTACTATAATACAGCTTCTAAATTACTATGTTCTCTAAAATTTCACGCATCTCTCTTAAGTCTTTCGTTTTACTTAATTTTTTACACATATTAATATATGTGTCGATGATATAAACTCATTTTTTACAACTTCCCCTTAAAATATGTCCTACATCTACAATTGTTCACTACCACAACATAACATTGCGATTAGAGTCGGTCGAAGGGTAAAAATAACTGAAAAGAAGTGAAATTTGTACACCTAATTAAAAATCAACTGAAATAGAACACTTAATCACCTAACGAAAATCTTTCTAAATGCATATTTGTACATTCGTATCTACCTACATACATGAGCCCTGAACCAGCATAATTCAGGTATTAGCCATATCTGTATGTCTATGTTCCTGTGTGTGTGTGTGCGGTACCTTGTGTGTTGGTGTTGCTACGCTGGAACGCTTAGAGAAAAATAGGCCTCGTAACAAAAAAGTAATTACTGAACTGCCGCCATTCGTTGGTTGTAGTATTGTTCAGTGTTATCTCGCATAGAAATATACAAACACAGCTCTTTCACTCTATATAACGATCAGTTTTATGCTTAGTACTTTTTTTTCTATATATATGTTACAGAGCTGAGCTCTAAGCGCTGCTGCCACTCGACTCTGGGCCTTTAACTTTCTACTGTAAATAAGAAGTTCGTTGGTTTGTTCAATCTTTCTCTGATTTGGGTTTTGCCGCAAAGAGTTGAATACAGAAAAAGCTGCTAGAAATGAAAGAAAATATATGAGATTTTCCATTTCTTTTCTGAGCAACAACACTCTGTTGATTCGGTTAAGATTTGTGGAGGATGTTGGCTTTGAAAGACTTGACGCGGTTGTTTGGAACTTTTGTGGCTGTTTGTATTGGTTGGCTGGCTCGCTGGATGGTTAGATGGCTGCATTGTAATCTTTTTTGTACTTTTCTTTCTATCTACAAAGCTAAGGTTTGTTAAGTTTTTCACTGTTGCTGTAAGTTTTGTGTTTTGTTGTTGTTAGTGTTTTCTTTAGACGACGACTCATGACTTTGATGCCGCTACTTCTTCGACTTCATCGTTTGCTTGTACAAATTGTTTGTTTCTTGTTTTAGTTATCTCTTAAAGACATATTGCTATAGCTTTTCATAACATTTTCTTTTACAGTGGAGGAAAAAAGAGCTGTTTTCCTACTGCACAACCATCGGCTGCTCATCTAGTTTCAGTGGCTGTGCATCAGTTCTATATCATTGCCTGACGATGATGATCAGTATCATCTCTAAAACAGGCTGCATGTTTCTAAACGCTCTACCAACCAACTGCCATCCAGCCGTCTTTCGGTCTGTGTAGTATTTACGGGTATCCATCCATGTTGTTGCTGTTGCCTGCCGCTTGTTAAAGTGCTGTTTGTGTACTATCTATCCGAGTACGAGCATAGTACTACCTAGAGTTATGTGACGACCACGGTTGTTGGTGGAGTGTACTGCTGTTTGATATATAGGGTGAAAGTTTTTCTTTCTTTCGTTTGCTGTTGTTGTTGCTGCAGTTAACTTTATAGACGCGATCATTTCTTACTTCTTTTTCATAATACTTCTGAGCGCTAGCATGCAGGTATAACAACCATCAAACCCTCTAGCCCAAACACACAACTGTTTGTTGATGTTGTTGTTGTTGATTGTTATAGTACGACATAACGCCTTTTTTAACCGTTTTATTTGTTTATTGTTTAGTATTTTTTGATGTATTTGCATTTTCTTCATATGTAGAATCTTAAAGTTAAATTGTGTATGATGTTGACTGATCAAATAATTTCATAGTTAAATAATGTTGTTAAAAATAAAATTGTTTGACATTAAATCTCTTATGTGGCAACTGCAACACTTCTGTAAAATTAACAAAACTTATTTAATTTATTTGCCTTTAAAAATAATCGCTAGGCCTTAATGGGTTAAATAAGTCATGAATATCCGAAAACCCAACTATAGCTTGTCGAAAATCTATTTTACTCCTTAAAACTCTACTCAAAGTAAAAAAAAACATTTAAAATAACTTTGTAAAAAAGGCCCTTGATAACTAAAAAAAAATAATGCAGTTCGATTCTCTGTGTCCG
Source organism: Muscina levida (assembly GCA_964034835.1). NCBI lineage: Eukaryota > Metazoa > Arthropoda > Insecta > Diptera > Muscidae > Muscina > Muscina levida. Next base: position 62,778,796 of record OZ035880.1, on the reverse strand, counting down.
AATTATGGTCAAACTCTCGAGTCCGGTCATGTAATTAAAATCTAAAAAAAAACTATCGCTGTGAATGGTTCAATTTTGAATATATTTCCTACTTACGTAGCTATGAGAAATTGGTCTGTTACACTGTGACACAAAAATGAACTTTCCGATTAGGACTGAGATAAAACCAAATGCAATTGAAAGTCATACATCCTCAAAACGCAGGAGTTTGTATGAAGGTGGTAGTAGTTTTTGTCCGATCAAGCATATCTTAGAATTGAATCTTTGCTTAGAGGATAGAAGTTCGCATACCAAACTTCAGTTCGATAGCTCTTAATATATAGCTGTAATCGCGAGGACAGACCCTAAAAAAGGTACAATGTGAGTAGTTTTTGTCCCATCAAACCCATCTTAAAACTCAATCTCCGCTTGGAGGATTGAAGCTTGCATACCAAATCTCACACTAAATTAAAAAATACCCCTTGAGGGTTTTGTTAAGTATGACGCAAACTTTCATTTGCTTTTGGTTTCATCCCATTTCAATTTTAGTTGTTGCACAGTGTTATTTATCTTTATACCCTCACCCTACAGGTAGAAGGGTATATATCATGGCCAAGCCCCTTTTACGATTCCGTGCCCAAATTCTGTATTTAGTAAAGCTATAACATGATAACGTTTTGGAGAAAAAAATGGAAGTCCTATCGCTCCTTCGGGTACCTACCATTCAGCCCAATTCAGAAATCGAGTAATAATATCAATATACGCATTACGATCGAGCTCAAATTCTGGTACCTTAATACAAATGTGTAAATTCCGCCCAATTTAGAAATCGAGTAATAATATCAATACACCCAACGCGATCGTGCCCAAATTCTGTATTTAGTAAAGCTATTACAGGATAAAGTTTTGGAAAATAGACTGGAAATCTAGCCATGCCCCTTCTGGTACATCCCACACAAATATACCACTCCGCCCACTTTCGAAATCGATTGATATTATTAGTACACCCAAGGCGATAGTGCCAAAATTCTTTATTTTGTTAAGTTATAACAGGATAAAGTTTTGGAGAACAAATTGGTTGTCTAGCCACGCCCTTTCTGGTACCTCCCATACAAATGTACTGTTCCGCCCACTTTAGAGATGGAGCAACAATATCAATACATCCAACGCGATTGTGCCCAAATTCTTTATTTAGTAAATCTAAATCAGGATAAAGTTTTTCAGAAAAAAATTGGAAGTCTAGACACGACCCTTCTGGTACCTACCTAAAATCGAGTATTGCGAATAATATCAGTATACTAGAAAATTTTATGTTTTACTGAGGGTGAGGGTATATGCAAGTCGGGTTTCCCCACTAAAACTTTTCCTCGCAATTGCCGCATGTAGAAACAAACTCCAAGCGCTTCGGTCTTTTGAGCTCCATGAATAGATAGTTTGTCATTAAACCGTTTTTTATCCCATAGTAGCAGAAAATCATTACTCGTCTCTGACATTATTCAAATAGTTGTCAACATCCAAGTTGCGTCCCAAACGAATAGACTCTTTGTTCGTCGAAACAAACTTTGTCCTTATTTACCACCAAGTTTTGTCCTTATTTACCACCAGACCCAGTTCTGCCGAATGCTTCTCAATGAAAATGCCGCAGTAACAACCCATGCGACAACACATGCGAGCAGCATGTGCAGCATGTCATATTTATTAAAGAGATCGTATGACAGACTGTCAGCTTGTCTAATGCCTCACTTGGTTTTTCAGAGGGTGTAAAAGGAAATTAAGTTTTAATTGCTGTGTTAATCTCATTTTGGCTCGGGGGTGGACAATCTACTCCGTCGTCGATGATTGGCGTTATTTCGTCACTTATGCTGCCTTCGGGAACGAGAAGAGAACGAAAGTGTTTTCTCCATATTAGCAGCACACTCTTAGTGTCCGTGACCAGATTTCTATCTCTATCCTTACAGCTGGGGATCTCTGTTTCACAACCCTTGCTTTTTACTCTTTGTTAGAACTTTGGGGCTTCACCTCTAACGCTGTAATTTTCGATACCCTGGTTCTCTCTTTTCTTCCAAAGACGCTTTTCCGTCATCTCACTTCTCTTCTCATTATAACGGTTCGTCGCAGCACGCGTTTCCATTGGCTGTAGTTTTTCCCTGTATGCCGAATCCTTTACCTCAGATATTTCGCGACATTCTTCATCGTACCAGGGCTTGTCTGAGCGTGGTTTTTCATAACCCAGTAGGGTCGTTGACGCAGTGGTCATAAATTCGCAATATGCTGCCACTAGGTGTCGGGATCCTCAGATTAAGGGGGGAAGTTTGAAGTAATTAAGGAGTTGATAGGAGTAGGCATTGACTATCTCGGTGGTATGTAGGTCAGTGGTATCTAGCTTCCTTTGCGTTTGGTTACGAACGTTTTTAGGTGGTGATCCGATATTTGCACCGTGCATTACAAGCACGTCTACGTCGGTTTTTTGTTGTTGTGTGCTTTCCAGTCCCGTCCTTCGCATTTTCTAAATGTGGTGCTGCCAGCCTTGTATTTGTCGAGGACATCCGCCAATTGGAATCATCTCTGTAGAGAATCCGGTCATTCCGGGTGCATATCCTTAAATCATGGTCGTCAACATTTGGGGGGTTCTTGTCTTTTCTTTTGTGTTTTCATAAAATTTAGTATGTAACGAGAGTGGCTTATTTGGCCATGATCCTAGTTTCTTGGGGGTACCAAGACCAATAAGGGAGCCATTGTGTTGAGTTTCTGTAACTGCTGTTACCTACCACCTAAGACGCATCGGTGGCAGCATGCCATTTACCTTGTGCAACATTATCCGAGCAAACACGTGATCTATCGAACGTTGTCAGGTGCTTAGGGACCTTTGTAGAGAGATTCTGGTTATTCCGAAGTGAACAAAGATCCGAAAACTCAAATTAGAAAATGTTCTAAATTTGATTTTAAGATTTATACCAGCAAAACAAAAACGCCTACGTTGCTATTTGTTTTTTTTTTCAGTAAATTGCTTAACATTAAGTCATCATTCAATTAAAAATAGATTTTCAACAATTATCTCTCCCTACTCATGCTAAGACATATTTGATATGAACTAATTCCAAATTTGTATGTTAATAAATAGAGCGCTAAGCAAAACACCACAAAGAAATATGTATCTAGATCTCGATCAAAACCACGGCCACACCAGCATTATGAGACCAACAACATTATAAGCACTTCCAAGAATCCCAACGAAAGCAAAATCTGCCCAAACAAAAGTATCTTGCGAATTTGTCTAATTTAAGTTATCGCTACGAAACTAACGGAAGGTGGAGAAACAAATCTCACGGAAAGTAAAACCACAAGAAAAGTATGCGAAAGTCCCAAAATAGAAGACGACTCAAACCAACCCGAAAGATATAGCAAACGTACGCTTAGTTGTTATAGTTGTGTGCGGTTGGTTGTCTTTTTTTTGTTATAAATTATATAATTATAAACATTTCTGTAAGAAGTAACAAAAACAAAAATAAATTATTTAAAAAGTCATTAAGTTAGAGGGGTTTTATACTACTTTGTCTTCTATCTTTCTTTCTGACCCTCTCTTTCTATCTCTTTTGATTCCGTTTCAAATGCAAAGAAAGTGTTGGCAATGGGAATGCCATGGAACTGCAACACAAATGTAAAGCTTAAGAAGTTTGTAGTATTAGCGTCTATACAAACAATCGTTGACTATAAACACATAAAAAAAGAATAGACAAGTGAGATGGAAAGAAAGACTTTAACTACCACCAACAAATGTTAGATATGCAGACGAACGTTTGTTTAAATTTACAGAGAAAGCTTCAGGAGTGAAACGATTTGGTATGTGGTGAAACATTCAATAAAGCACTCGCGCTAGGTGCATTGGAATTTCATTTATACTGAGCCAACAAAATATATTGTTTCAGCGACTAGTAAAAAGCTACTATTACAAGATAACACAAGGGAACAAGGTATTTGTTGTTAAAGAACTGAATATTGTTTTTAAGGTAATTTGGGACGCTGAATCCAAATCTGCACTTGGTTTTTTCGTATCAGCTCGACTTTTCGCGATATACCGTTATTTTCAAAACAAAGGTACTTCCACTACAAATATTTAAATAACTTGAAAACGGTTCACCATATTCAATTAAAAAAAAAAACTTAAACTCGTCAACAAAATTATCTTTAACCCGTGCCTACATTGTTTTTAATTTGGCCCAGTAGTTTCAGAGATATCGTTGTAGTTTTAAAAAAAAATACAAAAATTTTACAAAAAAAAAAAAATTTTTGTTTTTTAAAAATTCATAAAAAAAATTATTGCAACAAAAATCACAGTGTTTGTCTTAAAACATTTAGTTTAATATAGTGTGAATCAAATGAGCTTTATTTCATTGAAATATCTGCACAACTTTTGATTTTGTCAACAATTTACTGAGATAACTAAATTTACAAAAATCACGATTTCCATACAAAAATAAGATTTATTAATATGTTTGTGAAAGTGTAACTCGAGCAAACCTTAACGGATCGTTATGAAAATTAATCAGTATTAATATTTTTCGAAACGAACTTATGGGATTGTAAATGGGCGGAATAGCCCCACCCCTTCTGGTACCTCCCATACAAAATTACCTATTTTTGGATAATTAATATATCTTCGATAGCTGCCAAACAGACTACCGGAGGATATTGAAATTTGGTCAGTTTATTTATCTTGCAAAAGTAGACAAACCCTAAAAAACCCGAAAGCGTTGCCATACCCCTTCTGGTACCTCCCATACAAATGACCGAACTCACCCCAATAGTCTTACATACATATCTTTTTTGTGAGTACACTGAATTCAGTCAAACTATGCGGAAGTTTTACGGTTATGAAAATATAAATCTGGAATGAATTTGCACTATATCGGATCACCCCTTCTGGTACCTCCCATACAAAATTACCTATTTTTGGAAAATTTATATTTCTTCCTTAACTTCCAAATTGAAACCTGCCGATTAATTAAATTTGGTCTATTAATTAATATTGTAATAGGAGGCAAAACTAAAAATTAAACTATAAATAAATTTGCAAATTTGTCATGATTTTTAAAAATACAAAATTTTAATTTTTTTTGGGTAAAAACAAAAAATTGCGAAAAATCAGTTATCACCGAATTTAGCATAACTCATTCAATTTTCAATCGATTATTATGTACAAACATGTTTTAGAAAGCTATCTTAATATGATATTCAATAAAGCTAATAAAAATAACAATTTGCCCCCAACCGATTAACTTTCAGCGTGAAGAAAATTAAAATGTGTAATTTTTTGTGTAATTTTTTTTTTTTTTTTTTGAATAAAACAGCCTTTACTCAGTCATTTTTTTTTGTAATATTAAAAAATTTGATTTTTTTTCAAAGGTAACAACGATATCTTTAATAAAAAAATAAAATTTTAAAATCCGGCTTATGAAAAAAAAATTATGATTTTTTGAACTATAATTTTTTGGAAAAAAGTCGAAAATACGATTAGTACCTCTAACTTAAAAATTCGAGCTGATGGAGAAAAATGGAGATTAGATTTGAAATCAGCGACCCCAAATTAGTAAAAAACAGCTATCGAATTCCAAACAACACTCAAAAAGTTCAATTTTGTTCCCCTGTGTAATTAATCTGACTAAATTCAAATATCCTCCAGTTGTCCGTTCGGAAGTTATGGAAGAAATATAAATTATCTAAGAATAGGTAATTTTGTACGGGAAGTACCTGAAGCGGTGGGGCTATACTGCTCTTTTACAATCCCATTACTTCTATTTGAAAAATATTAATACTTGTAAATGTTCATACGGATTAGTTAAGGTTTACTTGAGTTATGCTGCCCACCATTCAGCCAGGCAGACGGACATAGCTCAAATGTCCTAAAAAGTCCTAAACGAATTTAGTTTTAAGATACTTGGGGTCTAACTTGTCTCCTTTAATTTTTCTCGTATCAAATGACATATTTCCTCATCCCTAAGGCTGATGGTATAAAAAGTAATAAATGGGATTTGTTCCAAGAGCGTGTGTGAATCAAGTGCCGTTTGGCCTTTGTTGATGCCATTTTCGAACTGGTGTCATTTGGCTTCTCGATACTTTCGTGGAGATTATAACACTTAAGATTTGTGATGATAGTGGACAAGACACATTAACAGGGTGCTGATGAGATAGTTGGGCAACTAACGAAAGAACTCTCCGCATATCTTATATATAAAAATGAATCGATGTGCAGTTGTCTCGCTAAAACTCAAAAACGGCTGGACCGATTTTCAAAATTTTTTTTTTGTTTTGTTCGCTATAGCTTCCGGATGGTTTAAAAGGTTTTATTTTTTCAAAAAGTGGGCGGCGCCACGCCCCTTTTTTCAAATATCGCTCAGACGGCTTTTCTAATAGACCGATTGATACAAAAATTTTACCATGAATTACTGTTGACCCGTAGATAGTTCCTGACTACATTTGGTTGTAATTGAATAAAGGGGCGTGGCACCGCCCATACAACTTGAAAATTAAAAAGGCTATATTTCATGAACTATCAGAGGTATGAAGATGAGATTTGGTATATATGTTGTTCGTACAGTTAGAATTACAGCCGGTGTGCAAGTGGGCGGTGCCACGCCCTCTTTTCAAAAATCGCTCTAACGGCTTTTCTAATAGACCGATTGATACGAAAATTTTACCAAGTGGTACTGTTGACCTGTTGATAGTCCCAGGCTATATTTGGTTGTGATTGGATAAGGGGCCTGGCACCGCCCATTCAACTTGACAATTAAAAGGGCTATATCTCATAAACTATCAGAGGTATGAAGATGAGATTTGTTACATATGTTGTTGTTGCAGTATGTATTACAGTAAGGGTGGAAATGGGCTGTTCCACACCCTTTTTAAAACAAACGGTTAAAACTGAGGGTGTGGTGTGTGTGGAATCTTCCCGGAATCTTCAGATATATATATTTTGAGACCTTCTGCATAAAACTGACTTCCTAACAAACTAAATGAGGTATTACAGAAGAAAATCTATGTATTGGTTAAAAAGTTATGGTCTATGAGAGTTTGCATACAGAAATTAAATTTTAAAAATCATTTTTCAGAATATTGGGCGGGTTCCCAATAAAAAAAATCAAAACTATGCTATTCTTTTCGTCTTGGTCTCCAAACATTGGAATGGTAGGTAAAAATTAGAGCCGGGGCCCATAGGTCTGAAGTAACTCAGCGCGAACTATGAAGTGATTTTTGCATATAGTTTCTTAGTAAAATTTTCTAAGAATTCTTCGTACATTCCAATACTGATATACGATTAACACGTTTTTTTTTAAAGCGCATTAATTGATTCGCCCTAATGATCAGGCTATTTCGAACTAAAAAAGTTAAAAGTGCCGAGGCGCTGCCCACGCACTTCAATGGTTAACTTTTTAACTGTATCAAATAATGGTCCGTACACCAGGCAGTTGAGGATGCGCAGACTAAAATAGTGATTTTTTTAATTTACTTTACAGGTATGTATTTTTCTATTACTTTTCAGGAGAGCGAATCGGTAATAAATCATATAGATAGAAATATTAAGCAATATTCGTTGTAGTTATACTAGAATGGTTAAATTTTTATAGTATATCAGAGGTAACATTAGCAAACAATTATAAATAACCTATGCATGGGGTATTTTTCTTGACATATAGAATTTCTGTTTGGTATAAGTGTAAATCTAGCTGTTATACTAATGAAGTGTGATAGACTTTCTTTTAGTATACTTTTCAAAATCACCATGTAAAAACTAAACAAGAACAACGTTTACAAATCTTGCAAATTTATTTTCAAAATGCATGTTCTGTTCACGAAACTTATGGAGCCCTTTGTGAAGTTGAGGGTGCATATAATGATCCATCTGAGCAGCTAATAGAAGCCATCGACGCTGTAGACGTTAGTGTGACAGGGGACTCACGTCCTCTTTTAAAGAAACACTCGAACGACTTTTCTAATAGATCGATTGATACGAAAATTTTACCAAGTGGTACTGTTGACCTGTTGATAGTCAGTGGCTATATTTGGTTGTGATTGGATAAGGGGGCGTGACACCGCCCATTCAACTTGAAAATTAAAAGGGCTATATCTCATAAACTATCAGAGGTATGGAGATGAGATTTGTTACATATGTTGTTATTGCAGTATGAATTACAGTAAGGGTGGAAATGGGCGGTGCCACGCCCCCTTTAAAAAATCGCTCTAACGGCTTTTCTTTTTCTTTTTTCTTTTCTCTGGCTGTACTTGATTGTGATTGGATAAAGGAGCGTGGCACCGCCCATACAACTTGAAAATCAAAAGGGCTATATATCATGCACTATCAGAGGTATGAAGATAAGATTTGATAAACATATATGTTGTTGAAGCAGTATTAATTACAGCTAGGATGGAAGTGGGCGGTGCCACGCCCTCTTTTCTAAAATCGCTCTAACGGCCTTTCTAATAGACCGATTCATACGAAAATTTTACCAAGTGGTACTGTTGACCTGTTGATAGTCCCAGGCTATATTTGGTTGTGATTGGATAAACAACTTAAAAACTTAAAAATCGATAGGGCTATATCTTATGAACTATCAGAGGTATGAAGATGAGATTTGGTATATATGTTGTTGGAGTAGTATTAATTACACCCAGGGAGGAAGTAGGGTGCCACGCCCCTTTTTCAAAAATCGCTCTGACGGCCTATCCAAAGACAGATAGATACGAAAATTTTAGAAAGTGGTACTGTTGACCTATTGGTAGTCAGTGGCTATATTTGGTTGTGTTTGGATAAAGGGGCGTGGCAGCGCCCATTCAGCTTGAAAATTAAAAGGGCTATATCTCATGAACTATCAGAGGTATGAAGATGAGATTTGTTACATATGTTGTTGTTGCAGTATGAATTACAGTAAGGGTGGAAATGGTGGATGGGCCAATTTTTTTATTCGCAAAATTCGTAACCAAAATCGGAATCTACGATGAATTTTAAGAAAATTTCACCAAAAAACTTTCGGCCTTATTCATAAAAAATTTCTAGAGTAGGTATGAAGCGTTCTCTAGCTAAAGTATTCTTTAGCACTAAAAAACCTTTAATAATAAATTGTATTCATAAACGTTTTTTATCAGTACTTTAGCTTTATGTGTTCCGGTGGCAACGCCGACAGTTTTGGTCATTAATGATGTATAAAAAGAAGCTTTATAATCGGATACAAAAGCTTTATAATCGGTAACCAAACATTTATTTGCACTTATAATAACTAAGAGCATAATGTAGCTCAATTTTACATTTACTACGATTGTCATGACGGTTAGAAAGACGTTAAAGTAAAAATGACATTTAAAGATTGCATTTTCCTTTCCTCATGTTGAAATAATAATCGGATACCGATTACATTGTTCCTTGTTTTGATTGTTTTTACATCACGAATATTATTTCATTATTTACAAAATATTTTTGAAGAATTTAGGAGAAATATTTTTCAAAATGGAATTCATGAATGAATAGTGTCTATTTAGATACTTTTCTATGTGCGGAATGATTATGAAGACAATTTCCTACACAATGAATACATGCAACAGCTCTTTCTCATATTAAAAATGACGAAAAACTCAAAATAAAGATCTCAAATTCATAAATATACAATTAATTGTACAAACGTCAAGTTATAGCATGCTTAAAGTAGGGACAACCCTACTTTAACTTATTGAACATGTGAATCGTTTATGAATACTGTTTTCTCGAAATTTGCTTAAAAATGGTTTATAAACCTCTTATAACTTTTTATGAATACGGCCGTTTGTGTCTAAAATCAATTCCTAGCTCACATTGAAAAGCATGAAGTTTTCAAATCAAGATTATTTTTGTTTTTAAATGAGCACAAACCGAAAACTTCAGATATATATTTTTTGAGACCTTCTGCGTAAAACTGACTTCCCAAAAAACTAAATGAGGTATTACAGAAGCAAATCTATGTATTGGTTAAAAAGTTGTGGCCTCCGAGAGTTGGTATACAGAAATAAAAAAAGTAAAAACGTTTATTAGTACTTTCTTTTAGTTTACTTTGCAAAATCACCATGAAAAAACTAAACAAGAACAACGTTTACAAATCTTCCAAATTTATTTTCAAAATGCACGTTCCGTTTGCCAAACTTATGGAGCCCTTTGTGAAGTTGAGGGTGCATATAATGATCCATCTGAGCAGCTAATAGAAGCCATCGACGCTGTAGACGTTAGTGTGACAGGGGACTCGAATTTATCGAACCGACGTCTTTCTTTCTCAGCAACTCGGTCTCTGCAAATGCTGAGGAATGATCTCTTCTTCTTGGAAGGAGAAATGGTTCCAACACATACAGCGCGTGAGACCATCACTTTGTTAAGCCAAACGTTGGTGACCGAATTATCTCAAAAAATGGTAATACAAGTTCAATACAAAAATAGTATTCTGGAATATTATTGATCCGTGTGAGAAGAAGACATGACAAAAGAAGTTTTTATGGCTAAAGGCATGAAGCTTCAAATGGAATTTTCATTTGCGGTCAATAGGAGAAGGCATAACAAAAATGTTTTTTTATGACCAAAGATATAGTTAGTATACAGATGGTTCACGCTAATACGGATCAAAATAATTAATTTTGATCTTTAGAGGAATGTCTGTTTCCGATTTGTGGAAGAAGTGGTTTTTCGCCCTACTTACAGAAATAACTTAATCTACATGTCGGCACTATAGATATGACTATGCTGATGAAGTTTTTATTAGCATTTACAACAATAAAACATAATTGGTTAACTTTAATGTTAAGGAGTTACTTCAAATAAGTTACATAAGTAAATAAACTCAACATATTATTGTCGAGCTTAAGTACCGTTTTGAAAGTACTTTGTAGACCTAAATGTGAAATATATTACAAGTTAATATGCAATAGCGAAGCATTGCCGGGCCCACTAGTTATTTAATAAAATCCAATCCCTACTAGACTAAATTTAAAATTTAGAATGCTACACTTAAAATCAAACCACACCAAGTTTAATGAGTTCCACAAACAAGAATTCCATGATAGAATTTTCCGTTCTTGGATCAAGCATTTTGTACTAGATTTAAGAAAATTCGTACTAACCGTACTTTTGACATTACTACGGAATAATTTAAGTACAGAATACTTTTAGTACCACTTTTACAAATGACTCAATTCACCCATATACACATCCACAGCTTACTTTATCTAAATGCCATTTTTTACAATCGAAAATGAAAAGTCAAATAATATCCACAAAATTTTTGACATTTTCAAAAATATCATCGTTCTTTACAAGAAAACTGTCGGATACTATACAGCATTATGTATGAGTTATTTCGCGGAGCTTATGAGATGTCCCCAAAACGAATTACAAATCTTAAGTCACAATTTAAGCCATTTCAAGAGTGATTTTAAGAAAGATTGATATATTTCAACTTTAATGAGGAGAGATTAATGATGAAAAAAGAGGAATATCTTAATACGACTATACCAGTACATAACTAGACACCGAGTTATATGCCGGGACTAGAGTGTTCAAACCTTCGACTTTTTCAAAAAACCGGTTTCGGTGTTGTTTGAAATTATTTATATTTCAAAAACTTGGTTTTCGAATAAATACCCAGTAGGAAGTGTCTGCAAGACATCCTCAAGGATAGGTGCATGACCATTGTAAATCGTTAGTGACACGTAGGGGATCGTCTATACAAATCGTCGACGATATTTTCATACAAGTGTCCGATTTGTCTTGTACGACCGAATGTCGGCCAAATAGTCGTTGATGCCTATATAAGTGGCATGTCGCCCATACAATCATGCTCGACCTGGTGACCGATAATGTCAGTTAAATTGTGGTTATAAGGGCTTTATTAGTAGTGATGGCAATTAAAAAAGAATAATCGATTAATTAATCATATGATTAATCAAAACGACAAATAATTAATCGCGATTAATTGCAAACAATTAATCGATTAATCGCTAATTCGATATTTTCACCTAAAATTTAAAATTATCATAAAAAAAATAAAATAATTTAACTAATTACAAAATTTTTCATGATATTTTCCGTATATTCAATTTAATAAAAAAGAATTTATTTGTTTAGCACAGAATTTAAAAATAGGAGCTTTGATAGCCGTTTCGTGGTTGATCTGTTCCATTTTTCCGTTACAATTGCACCCGCTTTGGAAAAAAACCGCTCTGATAGTACAGATGTACCAATCAAAAAGCAATATTTTTGTGCAAGAGAGTACAGCTTAGGGTAGACCGATTTCATTTCTTCCCATGCGTCTATTACATTGCGCTTTTATTCTAGTACTGAAACATTGACAAAGAAGCTTAGTTCATCTTGAGGAAGTATTGAGTCATTGTCTTTCCTTCTTCGCCCATAAATCAAATTCAGCATCACCAGCAGAAGACGTTTCACTGCCGATCCCAATGCTTTTACTAACTGGGGTTGCAGTTTTAGGTCTTTCGTCGTCAGCAGTCAAAGCTCAATGAATACACTTGGCGGCTGGCGACGAATCTTTTTTGTTCCTGGATGTCTATCGATTATTATTTGGAATAATCGATTAATGCAATTAATCGAAGGAGAATTCACGATACAATTAAATCGTTAATTGAAAGAAAATAATCGATTATTACAAATTTTTCGATTAATCGTGCCATCACTATTTATTAGTTATAATCTCAAATTGAAGTAGTTTTAATTGACAACGTTCTCTTTCCTCTCTTGAATTTTATGTCGTTATTGTCCCGTTACATTGTATTTTTTGTTTGATGCACAACAACATTAGTATTTTGTCGGTCAGTTTGGCGTCAACCGAATGTTGTGATGACAAGTACATCAATTTTCACATTTTGTCTTGAGGACAGCGTTGACGACAAAGTCGTGTATGACGTTACGATACATCCTACTGGGCCCAGTAGGAAGTGTCTGCAAGAAGTCCTCAAGTATAGGTGCAGACCATAGTAAATCGTTGATGACCGCTTTGTCATGCACGACCTGATGAGCGACAATGTCGGTCATTGTCATTCAAGCCATATTAGTATGGCTTTGTACTTTTGGAAAACTACTGACCAAGAGAGAAGTAAAGGATATAAACTTTTGTACGGCTTTCACCTTCATTCGAGTTTTCAAACTACGGTATGCTGAAGTTTACTCGTCCGTTTATTAAACTAAAAAATTTTTACGTCAGATTCCATTTTTTTGTTCCCATTATCATAGCAACACATTTTTTTCCTTTGATTTTGTTGAATGTGTTTGATGCACGACAACATTAGTATTTTGTCGGTTAGCTTGTCGTCAACCGAATGTTTTGACGACAAGTTGTACATACATTTTTCACATTTTGTCTTGAGGCTAGTGATTATTATTATTGGAACCGGCCGTGGCATAGTGGTTAGAACACGCGACTACCATGCGGGAGATCACAGGTTCAATTCTTGGCTCCAGTCATCTTAAAAGAAAAAATTGAATAAATTTTTTTTTCATTCATTGTCGGCTCCCCTTCTTCTCAAACAGTGACGTTTGCATTCGTGGATAAACAAGTAGATGCCGTTAGTTGTGAATCTAAAAATAGAAAGCGTGTTAATTCACAACAACGCGAGAAGCTATCCCATACATCATTCATGGGGTGTAAGGGGAAATTAAGTTTTTAAGTCTTGAAGATAGCGTTGACGACAAAGTCGTATATTGCGAAACTTCCTACAGTGTAATTAAGAAAAAAACGGAAAAAAACAATTTCTTTCGGGTTTTTGTCTTGTGCACAAAAAATAAGAAAAAGTGTTACTACATTTTTTTTGGCTTTAATGTTTTATTCGACCTTTGAAACTACTATAATATCCCAAATTTCGATTAATTGACCTTGAGCTTAATTAAATAAATTTGGGAAAGTGTAAATCGCAATTTCATTTAAAAATGTTAAAAAATAACACATTGATCTATAAAATTATTTATACAGTTCCATCTTTTATGACACATCCGTCTAACGCCTCCTTATATATTTGTTAATTTTTTCACAGACTTTCTTATTGAATTAGTATCAGCTGATGGTTTCTCTATGAAGTCTTATTTTTTACTTCATTTTAAAGCATAGACGTCCAACAGTGGCACAACTGTGCTTAATCAAATTGTATTATTATTTTTCTCTATCAGTCAGGCGCACAGAAAGAATATGTCAAATTGCCTAAAATCACCCAGGTTATTAATTTGGCCAATTTCACAGTGCAACAAATTTCTGGGGGAGGAAATTATTTGTGGAACATAGTGTCCTTTTCGTCCTTCTTTCGAGAAAAGTCAGAAAAGGATCTTAAAATAGGACTTAACAACATTGAAATGCTCCATTAAAATTTTGGTTAGACAATTTTTTTTTAAGTTGTTTTAAGACCATGGGTCTCATGCATAAAAACGAGTTAAAGGGCTGAGTTGAGTCAGGTGAGCAATTGCTCGTAAGTCGAGTTCAATCAAACAGCAACAGCTTTTGCTCAATTTCGTATGCATAAAAATGAGTTCAAACCAATTGCAATTACTTGAGCAAAGAAAGATCAAACATCTAATTGTTATTGAAGTGCATACATGCCGTCAAGTGAAAGTGAAGTAGAAGTAGAATCATATAATAATAATAAAATAGAAACTGACGACATTTCTAAATTTTTAGTAGAAAAATATAAAAAAAAATATGTTCTAGAAAAAAGTCAATTACCATGCGTTACCAGGTGCCCGGACATAATCCCCAACACGATTTTGGGGCTTATGTCCGCCACGCTCTGCGGACATAGCCCCCAATTTGCATTTGGGATTATGTCCGCGGGGCATAACGGACATAAGCCCCAACAAATATAACGGACATAACACCCAAACTAATTTTGCGACTAAAAGTAATGAAAAAGTTTGATGAAGTTGATGAAATGGGGGTGGAGACTTTTTAAGTAACAACTAACTACGACGTATGCGGCGGCGGGCGTGCCCCCCACCGCATTCGTCTCACGCTGCATTGAGACAGATTAAGTATGCAACGAGACTAACTACGGCGGATGCGGCGGGGGGCGTGCCCCCCACCGCATTCGTCCCTCGCTACAATAGCAATATTTAAAATCGTTCTCTTCATATGTTGAAATACTAAAAACAACAACAAATTCGGTCATAATCCCCATTGGGGCTTATGTCCGCAGATTTATTGGGGATTATGTCCGACATGTTGCCCGGACATAAGCCCCAAAATCGTTTTGGGGATTATGTCCGTGTGGGGTTATGTCACGGCACCGCGTTACCAATAAGCAAAAATTTAGCATTGAATTAACGGGGAAAAATATAATAAAAACCAGTGAGAAAGATTTAGTCGGGCAACCCGACATACATATACCCCCACCCTTAGTAAAACATAACATTTTCTATTATATTAATATTATTACTCGATTTCTCAAGTGGGCGGAGTCGTACATTTGTATGGGAGGTACCAGAAGGGGCGCGGCTAGACTTTCAGTTTTTTTCTCCAAAACTTTGTCATGTTATAGCTTCTCAAAATACAGAATTTGGGCACGATGTCGAGTGTATTGATATTATTACTCCATTTCCAAAGTGGGCGGAGTTGTACATTTGTATGGGGGGTACCAAAAGGGGCGTGTCCAAACTTCCAGATTTTATCTCCAAAACTTTATCCTGTTATAGCTTTACTAAATACAGAATTTGGGTACGATCATGTTGGATTTATTGATATTATTACTATATCTCTATAGTGGGCGGAAAGGTGCATTTGTATGGGAGGTACCAGAAGGGGCGTGGCTACACTTCCAATTTTTTTCTCCAAAACTTTATTCTGTTAAAGCTTTACGAAATACAGAATTTGGGTACGATTCCGTTGGGTATATTGATATTATTACCCGATTTCTTAAGTGGGCGGAATGATGTATTTGTATGGGAGGTACCAGAAGGGGCGGGGCCTAGTAGCCCATTCCTTTTTAGTATACGCGAGTCAACTATAAGGCATGCTCAACAAAATTTGAGCAAGGGCTCACAAAAGAAAGCAAAAGCTTGTTTTTATGCATATAAAAATGAGCACAAGCACATTTAACATAGTTGAAACTGAGCAAGACGAGATCAAATGTGAGCAGTGAGTAAAAGCAAATACATCAAATTTTATTATGCATACGACAAGCACCTTTTACTCAAAAAATCGAGTCCGAGCTCAAGCTCATGTTTTATGGATGAGACCCAATAAATCGATGTCTCTATTTTCTAGCATTCGAAAAAACGACAAAATCGCATCAAAAAATCAGTTACTCGAAAATCGATATTTGTAAAAAAAGAATAGGAACCATTAAAGGAGCTTACCTTCGCAGCTAGCGTTAGTCAGGAAATGTTGCAGCGCCTCAGCTCATAAATATGCAACATCAATATCAACAAGACCCAACAGCACAGAGAAGAAGACGAACGTAAAAAAGTACACATCTGAGGTGCTCTGAACATTTTTGTCGATGGTGACTTTACAAGGGGCCATATTCACTCTGCTATCCCAGTTCAGAGTCAGTCCGAGTTACGGAGACGTATATTGAAGTGGTGCTTAGAGACCCTCGATCACACAGTTATTAGATGTTTTTCAAAACTGTGAAGCAGAAGAATTGAAAAATGTGGATCTAATCATAAAATGGGGTTGTGGTGGCTCTCATCAAATTGCATATCTAAAAAAGTTTTTATATACCTCTAACGATGACCCCAACATATTCCAAAGTTCATTGGTGCCCATGAAGGTGAAGTCATATTATTTGGGATATAAAAACAATATTATGGCAAAATTATTGATATGTTATGTTTTTAATGATTTTATTTCTTATTCGTATTAAATAAAATGCTAACTGTATTCACTCATGAATTTTGATAAATCATAGATTAAGCTAACTTGGTTCGTTATCTAAGGCCAAATACTTGATTGAGCGATGCGAAGCTAACCAGTCTGAATCAATTGTACATACATTGATCATCTGGGTGTGAGAAATGCCAAGTCAGGGTAAAGGTACCTGGTCTGTATAGTTAAACCCCCAAAGGGTTTGATGTTCTCAGGGAATACTTTTTTAATGACCTTTTAAATTTTTTCCTTATCTTGATTTTTGTTCGCTTAGTTTTTTAGAACTTAAGAACCATTGGTAATTTCTCAATTAGTTCTTCAGCAGAATTGTAGCTATGGCTTAAATAAATAATTTCTATTAATATATCAATGTAAAAAATCAAGTTATAGTTTATCTAATGATAATTTCATAGATTTTACCTAATAACTCCAAATTTCTGTACATATGTCTCATCTGTGATAAGTAGAAAAAAAAACTGGTATTTGCTGATGATATTGAATGACGAACCTGACACAAGTACTGTAGTGTATATATATAGCCAAGGGCGTAGCCAGGTAGGGGCAGGGGGGGGCAGCTGCCCCCCCCTACAGCTTGGAAATTCTGTCAAAATTCCGGAAAATATTAAAATCAAAATAAAAGAGTACAGAAATATCACTAACATTTCTCCAAAATTCTAGTGAATACTTTTTTAACTGAAATTAACTGATTTTTAAG
The DNA here is from genome assembly GCA_964034835.1 of Muscina levida. Taxonomy (NCBI): domain Eukaryota; kingdom Metazoa; phylum Arthropoda; class Insecta; order Diptera; family Muscidae; genus Muscina; species Muscina levida. Next base: position 62,761,234 of record OZ035880.1, on the reverse strand, counting down.
TAAAAGTATTTATGTATTGTTCTTGTCCTGCTTGTGCAGTGGTAACAGTTGGCCAGACGTTTACAGGCATGAATCAAAGCTCTAGAAATGGTTAGTTTAGAAAGTGCTAATAAATTCACAAAATATTAAGAATTCCTCCTTGAAATTATTGGGAAAATGTAGACCACCGTATATTGCAAGAACTAGTTTGCAGAACGAGGCATTTATTCGTAAGTTAACGTTCAATAAGCGATAAGATTGTGCAGAATCTATACTGTATTTAGGTCACTTGCAACAAAGTTACATAGTATGTATGTAAATGTATGTGGGTGGATTTAGTCATTTGTATTGAAGGTACCAAAAGGGTTGTAGAAAATATTTCGGTTTTCTGAGGTTTTAACTACTGTTGTATGATAGTTAAACTGACTAAAATCAAATATCGTTTTTCATTAGGAAGTTAAAACTAAATTTTGGAAAACAATAAAACTGTTAAATTTTTAAAATGATCAGTAAAGTTTACTCGAGTTATTCTGAACTCCAGCCAGCCGCCTAGACAGACAGACATGGCTCCAAAATTGAATACGCTCTTCATATACTTAGGGATTATCATAGATTATTTTAATCCAGAAAGCAAATTGGAGTGACAAAATGAGCTACTTCGGTGCGAACCGATGCAGCCAATTGAACAAACACAGTAAAAATATTTTAAAAAAAAGCAATCGACTGTGGAATTAAGAATTTTTGAGGCAACTGAATCCGTACTCGATTTTAGAATCGATTCTTTTAACAAGACTAAATTAATTAGTTCTTTGAAAAAGACGAAACACATATGAAACCGTCATTGTAACTCAAAAAACCATTGATGCAGTTCCGTTCCTCGTGTCCGAATCAGGGTAAAATGGCTTTGTCTTCGAAATTTTTTATCAAAAACTATCACAGTGGAATAAATCGAGTAATCGTTAATTTTTGTATTTGTTCTTAGCATGTGTTTTGTAATGCATACTTAGAAATTGGCAACCAGAAAAGTAAGTGATTCCCATAATATTTTTTTTTTGCTGGAAAGTTATGATCCATTATTAATGGGAATGTTTATTCTTACTAGTATAGCCAAAATACATGGAAGCAAATTGATTTTTGTCAATTTTATTGCACTTTTAAAATGATATATAATAACATTCTTCAGATGATGCGTTTAAAAATTAAAAACACTAACTAATTTTAACCTACAATAAAAAAAATATTTCTTTTTTGATCTACATAGCATGCGAGACAATGATTGTGAAGCTTTACTTAAGTGCACTTTGTTAATTTTTTCGATTATGACTCAATTTTAACAGCCATTAACTTCTACTCGGTTGGTTGTTCCGATACAACTTTTTAAGAAAGTTGTTCCAAATATTTTCTGCTTCTACTTTTGGATACAAAATTTATCTCTAACACCAGGTTTGATTCAGAAAACCAGTAAATCCTTTACCCAATACCAAGTATATGACACGATGCGATGCCAATTATGATCCCTGATCGAAACTATATACAAGTGATAGTAGTGACCATGTATAGGAAAACTGCGTTCTCACTTTCTCATCCGCGGTTTCGTTTAATTTGTAAAGGACTTTTGATATTTTAAAAGATATAGCAGTTTGAACAATTTATTTCTGTATTTTTCCTAGTTGGAGGCTATGGCATGCTTCTGCATGGTAAATTTCTTCTTTTTATCTACCAAACTACGTTTTTTTATCTAAACGTAAAATTTTAATGCACGTTAAGCCTCCAGGTTGAAGCTATTTCAAAATACTCAAAGACAATACATAAATCATAATTAAATACCTGTTTGTGTACTTTTATAATAAGTAAACAGATTTACAGATTTATCTAATTTTTCCAGTTTTTTTACTGTCGTTGATTAAAAAGTAAATAAAATTGTGCACAGAATGTATGTTTTAATAATCGAAATTCCCTACCGTTATATTTTGTAACTGTCAAATTCGATGAAAGAACAAAATAAATTTTGACATTAATTTCAAAAATTTTTTGGATTTAACAAATATGTTTATTTTGACGGATGATGGTATTAGTCATAACATATTATGGTATTAGTCTTTTTAAAGAAAAGTAGGCTACTCAGTAGGGCGTTTCACCAAACGCGTTTTTTGCGATTTTTGCAACTCTTGAAGCGGAATATTAAGGCTTGTGATCTAAAAGAATTTCGAAAAATTTTTTGCATTTTTTGAAGATGGGTATGGGGTCGCTGAAATAGATTTTATAAAAAAAATGAGGTTATGGAGAAAAAAATTTTATATTATTTTTTTTCTGGTGCTTTTTGTTCATACAACTAAACAATTATCTTCTTATGGATCCGATCCCACGACAAAAAATTATTGGTGTGAAAAATTATTATATTATGGACCACTATCAAGTCTTAAAAGTGAAAAATTATTTTTCCTAGATTTCAAACCTCGATAACTTGAAAAGTTTTCGACATTTTTTCAAGATGTAAAATGCGTTGGAAAGGTCTTTAAATTACCTTTCATTCGGTACATAGATTTATTTTTACTTGTTGGAAAAATATAAAAAAAATTAAAGTTTGAGAAATTTTTTTTTATTTATCAAATTTTATGAAAATTAAAAGAATTTCATTATGTTTCGTTCTTGGTTAAGTAAAAAAAAAACTTCTAAAATACATTGCTTTAATAAAAATATCAAAAATATCATCAATATATTTGTATTCCCATACAAAATCAAAAGATATTAAATAAACAAAATCAACATATTTAATGAACAAATTATAAAGTAAATTTGTATCTAAAATTACAATACATTAACCACTAAATGTGGAACAACTGTGGAAGTATTTTCAAATTGGTTTCTTCTTATTTTCAATTGGTTTCTTTTTCAATAACATTTTTGTTAACATTAGATATAATTTTTTGATTGTTATCAACTCTAATCAATAAGTTTTGAAAATCATCCTCATTCTTTGTAATTTTTTGTTATATATTGTAGTCGACGCCACGCCTCTTTCTGATTAATCATTCACAACACATAGTTTTTCTAGCTTTTTCTTTGAAGAAACAAAATCATCATCATTTTCCCATAAAAGTGTATCTTTCGAAAAAAGGAAGTGGGCAACTTTAATTCATCAAAAACCCTTTTACTGTTTGAGGTTACAAAATTATGCATTATGAATTTTATTACATTTTAAAAAGGGCCTATTTCAAGTATTTTAAAATTCAAATAGTGTGAATTTAAAAATAAAAAATATCTTTTTTTGTCTATTTTTTATATTTTGCAACATTTTTCACAAGTAAGATATAAACTTATATATACCAAAATAAAGGTATCTAAATTATCTTTCTAACGCATTTTACATCTTGAAAAAATTTTGAAAACTTTTCAAGTTATCGAGGTTTAAAATCTAGGAAAAATAATTTTTCACTTTTAAGACTATCAAAGTGGTCCATAATATAATAATTTTTCACACCTATAATTTTTTTGTCGTGGGATCGGATCCTTGCTAAGAGAATTGTTTAGTTGTATGAACAAAAAGCACCAGAAAAAAATAATATAAAATTTTTTTCTCCATAACCTCATTTTTTTAATAAAATCAATTTCAGCGACCCCATACCCATCTTCAAAAAATTCCAAAAAATTTTCGAAATTCTTTTAGATCACAAGCTGTAATATTCCGCTTCAAGAGTTGCAAAATTTTTTTAGTGAAACGCCCTACTACTCAGCCTACTTGTAAATACAAAATATTAATTTATTTGCAGTTTTAAACTGAATTTTTGGTATATATGCAAAAAACTCTCTTGATGACTATCACCAGTTTGAATTATTTTTTTTCAGACTTTCTTAAAACTTTTCCAGGATTGTTCCAGATTTGTTTTAATCGGATAATAATTGTGAGCAGGAGTATATAGTTTTTGCTTATATTTTCACAAAGTTCAATTTGTAACATATTTATTTATTTATTTATTTATTCGTCTTCCTATACAACAAGATTTACATCTTAATATTACAGTATAGGAGTGTATATGTGCATTCGAAATAATATCATCATAATTAAAACTTATATTAGTAATAGGTAATAATAATAGATAATAAATAAGCTGAGTTAATGCTAATGAAATGAAAAAATAGCAAATAATATAACAGAGTAAATTAATCAAATCATGTCATTAAAATTGAGAAGAAATAAAAAACAACGAACAAAAAAAATATCAACGTAAAATGTTAGAATAGGTAATATGTTACATTAATTTTGAAACAAAAAAGGTCAAACAGTATGTATATTTACTTGGTGTCGCCACGATGACATATAGTGTTTTTTATGCTTACAATAATTACGGAAGTTCAAAATTTTTAAGACTCGTAATCCAAAAAATATTTGAAATTAAAGTCAAAAATTAAAAGGAATTCAGAATAAAAAACACGTTTATTCTATGCACAATATTGTTTCCAATCACACAAGCAAAAAAATTAAAATCGCTCAAGAATTGCGAATTAAAATTGAATATATCCAAAAAAAACTAAAATGAAGAAACATTAATTTTTGGGTACTACATGAATTTAATGACCTAAATTTTAAAAAAAAAAAAATTTAGTCTACCTTTGTTTAATAAAATATTGTCAAAACAATGAGTATTGATTTTTCGATAGGTAGTTAATTTTTTTTTTGAAACATACTATTAACCTTAAATGTAAATCCGACTGCCCCCCCCTACATTAGATCCTGGCTACGCCCTTGTATATAGCTATATAGAAAGCATACATATGTAGTACAATGTATGAGTAATAATAATTGTATGTGGATTTTACATTAGTCATATGTACATCGTTCCATAACTGTAAATTTATCGTTTAATTGGCAGTACAATAGCCAATATGGGGGGTGAGAAATTCCAAGCCAGGGTGAAGCTATAAGGTCAGTATAGTAAAAACCAAAAAGGGTTTAGCGATCTCTACAATACAGCTGAAGACTGAAATGGAAAATCATCAATGGTTCTTGAATTATAGCTGAAAAACTATGCGAACAAACATCAGAAGAAAAAATATAAAAAAAAACATTTTATTTTCCTTCTCGCGTTTTTGTGAACTAATACGCTTTCGATTTTAGATTCACAGTAAACGGCACCTACTTGTTTATCGACGAATACGAACGTCACTGTTTGAGAAGCTTTTACTAGGCATGCCGATTGACCCGACACTATACTGCGAAGTTGCTGAAAGAAAAATGTTGATGACTGGAGCCAAGAATCGAACTCCGGTTCTCCCGCATGGTCGTCGCGTGTTCTAAGCACTATGTCACGGCCGGTCCCAATATAAAAATATAAAAGGTCATCAAAAACTACTTTTTCTGATAACGCTTTCAGGTCAGGGTAAAACTAGTACTTTCACTTGGACTTTTTTATTCCTCAGGCAATTATCCCGAAAATCCCACAGTGTTATCGGAGTTGTAGCTGTGTAGACTCAATTTTCCAAATGTTGAACCAAACATATAGTTTCTTCCTATTTTAGCATTCATATATACAGTATAATATTAATGTCATAGCCATATATATATCTTCCAGCTAATCATAGAATTCACCTTTAAACCACTCGTCTTTGACTTCTGTCAGGGAGAATACGCAAATTAGCGTGATGACAAAATATTTCTTTTCGGTCACTTACTGGTTTACCCCGCGGGAACAGATGTCGAAATCTTCTACTAACTCTGAATCCACATTCATATTCGAGTCTTTTCGAATGACTGTTGCAAAAGTTCTTTTGTCATATGCATCCGTGTTCCATACATAGAATTTCTCACGTCGCGGTAATATCGGCCTTATATGTGTTTGCCAAAGGCATCCGTTAATTGAATAGGAGCACCATCACTATAGAGACTTTGGTTTCTGTCTTTTCTTTGTGTTTTCGTAATAGTAAATCTATTACACCTAAATTTTTGGGGCTGCCAACGCCAGTTTTATATATATGTATCGATTTCTTAAAATAAATTTCCGATATATGTATATAGCAATGACTGCCTAATGTCTCCTTTAAACATATAACCAATGGCCTGATCGCCAATATAAAATATTTACCGCAGCTGTCTCATAATACATAATGTACCAAAACACACATTTTTCCATCTCCAACATTGGTGTCGCTATGCAAAAGAATCTCATGCTTGAGAGAATGGGAGTTGAAGAAAAAGAAAGGGTATGGAGTTGTTTGTGTGTGTGCGCACTAACGATGAGAAAGAAAGCATTTCTCTCTGGCCAGCACATTTCGAAGCTTTAAGCATACATGTGCGCTCGAACTGAATGTAACTTCTGTGAGCGCTTCGGCTAAGCAAAACTCAAGTGGAGTGCATACTTACATGTGGATGGTACGCGGCTGGGAAGGTTGTCTAGCAGACTTTTCTTCTTGTTGGGCTTCTTGTGCGCATGCGTGTGCGCTTGTGTCTGTGTGAGCAGCAGCGAAAGCCTTCACTTTGCTCTAATGATATTGAAAGAAACATTATGAAATTGAAATTGTAATGCCCGAGTCGTCTACCAGAGTGGTTGTTTTAGATGTGTGAGTGTGAATGTGCGACTGTGTGGCTGTGTTTGGCTGCGTTTAAGCTTGTGGTAACTGAAAGTGTTCATCCAAGTTTAAACGTTGTCTTGTCTTGAGGATAAGCATGGTTTTCACTGCGGCACGCAGAACAGACGTATCACGAGTGTCGAACTAAACGTTACGTTAACAAGTTGGTGTTCTCCGCTCAAGAATCAGCTAACAAATAAACAAGAAAGCTTCAGCGGTGTAATTACAAACAAAAAGAGAAAGATCTTTTCCTTACCAACTAGAAAGAAAATAAAAGTGAAATTATAAGAATTATTTAAAAAAAAAAAAACAAGAAAATAATCGTATCACAACCAACCAATATAAATGATGCAAATAAACATGAATACCATAAAAACGACAAAATGTCTTCTTCAAAACTGTTGAAAACTTTGTGAAGCTTCAAATGAAAAGTTTTTTCATATAACAAACACATGGATATCACGATCAAAAAGTGAAAGTGAAAGTGACGACATCTCCAAGAATCGTAACTGATTTCAAAAACACACACACATACAAACATAAAAATTTGAACTAAACTGTGGATTACCCCCCCAAACAAGGATTACATAAAAACCAACTAAGCAATTAAACTGTGCACTACTACCCAGACTACTCTACGCCTCTTTGCCTGTGGATTATTTCCTATCTATATTCTACTTGATAAATTTTTCCTCCGAATCTTTGCTTAAAAAAACTTCTATTGTGGAAGTTTTTTTAATACCTACAAAATCATCAACATTTTACCGCTACATTTGGATAATAAATTCTCACCATCACCGATGGATATGGCTGCCAATGATATTATGGCACCCAGTAGTGTCAATGCTGCAAATTGTCAGTACTCGACACGATATTGCTGTAAGTGAAAAAAAGCTAAAAAGAAACTAATCAACTTTTGAGAAATAAGTATTAAAAACTGAAGATCTTTAAAAAAAAGTTAATAATAATGGACATTGCAAAGAAGTGAGCAAACGTGAGGACATGTTATGATGAAAAAAACTAACAGCTTTCTAGTTTACGTTGAAAAATAACAGATACAAATTAACACCAGTTTTGTGTAATAAGGATATTTTTAACTATAATAAGAAATCTGGAAAGCACGAATGTATAACTGTATATGTTAATAATTTAATATGAAACTGTTTAAAAAAAAACTGTGGAAAAAGTTCAGTTCTGAAACTTGCTAGTGTTTGTCCTTACAATTTTACAGGAATGTTAATGGATCACACAAAAAATAGTTGGTTAGTTGTAAAAAATTGAACTGTGTTGAGCTGCATTGTAAAATTCAAGTCACTACTACACTGTTTCCATGCAATAAAATGTTAGCGGCTTACACATCTACACAAACTTTACTAAATCTGATGTTCCAATGCTTTTAAAATTTCCGCAATTAGTTACTCCATTTCCAATTGAAATAATAAAATTATAACTACATCATTTCCAGACAAAATTAATAAATACTAAAATGTGCTAACATAAAAGATACACGTTTGTTTCCTTTTTTAATAGCTTTAAAGTAAAATTACACCATTTTCATTCAAAATTATTGATTGGTTTAAAATAAAAAAACTCATAGAATTCCACTGCAAAATAATTAGTCTACAAACAAAAGTTTGTTATTTCAAATTATTTTACACCATTTCCAAGAAAACTTTTTTACAATTAATTAAACTATTTTAAAGTATTCGTCAAGTTTGATGAAAGGCATTAAACAACAGTAATAATAATCATAATTTATGGTGACTACAACTACACCATATCCATGATCTTAAAATTCACACGAATAATGTCAAACATAGTAATGATTAATATATATTTTAATTTGAATTAACAAAAAAGAGAAACCACCTTTTACCAACTAAATTGTTAAAGATAAAATCATATTAAGATCTTAACCTGTTCTAAATCTATTGTGCAATATATAAGTAAACTGAGATATTGCAGAGCATTAAAGCGTAAACTCAATTAGATCTTGTAAGTTTCTACCCACAATCCTTGCGTAAAATTCGACCAGTTGTTCATATAAGAGTCATGATTTACAGCTACAGCCGCAATATTTTTGTCACTATAAGCTGGTTTAGACTACACTTTTCTTAGAAAGCTGATTTTCGTAATACACCTATATAAATTTAAAACTTTGTTCGGCACGAGATATATATCACGTATTGCCAAAAAATACTTATTAAAATAAACATAACTACTTGACACTAGTCGTGTGCGATCTGTAAAACAAGGGCCATGAAAATACAACCTTTAAATGAATCAAATATTAGTAGAGGAATATTCTCAAAAACATTTCACTTTGAAATTTTAAATCAACCAAAACTTTTTGTTGTTATTTTTTCATATTTATTATTAATTTTTATAATTTTTTGGACATGAATTAATAAGTAAATTGTACCATATTACTCCCCCTATACCCGAATTTCTTACAATCGTCTTTCAGGAATATAAATAAAAAGATACAACTATCATTGTAATCTAGAAAAATAAAACAGAATATATCTATGAAAAAATTGCCACTATTGTAGTTACTATCACTAAAATATGCTCGATACTCGGTCTATGCGGTCTATGATTTTAAAGAACATATAGTATTGGTAAAAGCAAATAGTTCACTATTACTACAGTTTATGCAATGTAACTTAATTTCTGTCATATTATTACTTAATTTAACAACTACAACCTCTTTTCTATATGCCATCATTTTGGAAATGGTGTAGTAGCATTCGCTGCATTGCACTACTACATAGTAATTGTATAAATTCCCCTAATTATGACTCAGTCTCGCAATTTAGCAATACAAAAACGCTTTAGAAATTCGTGGAAATACTGTTATTGGCCAAAAAGAAAAACATAAGATTTGTGCAGCTAATATGCCACAGAGTGTAAATGAAAATATCCAAAGTAAATAAAACAGGTTGCAATACACAAAACCAGCAAGAGAGAGAGAGGGAGACACAGACCACCAACGTATGTATGTTGTAAATTTAATTCAAAATCGAAATAGTTTTTTATGGTGTGGTGTGTTTTTTTTTAGTTTGTAGTTGTCCTCAAAGGTCACAAATCCCGTTGGTGTCACGTGATCGTTTCGTTCGGAATGTAGACTTTAATTGAATGATGTAATAAGTGGAAAATTTACAACGATAGTACAAAATACTATACTTTGAGTGTAATTTCTGCAAAAATAATTAAATTAAACTTACAAATCTATGCCATTAAAGCATCCTATGAGTATTTCACAAATTCAATATAGTTTAATATTATATTGTTTTATTTCGTTGCATAAACCTAACCAACACTAAAATTAAACACTCACCCTATATAAAAAAGACTTATTTCCAGTGGATTCTATAGTTGAGGTATCATGGGTTGATAACATAGTCCCTTTATATACCGCCGATTTTGCACTGAATCCGTGTGGTTTCTTCTGAATATAATTATTATTCGAAATTAAAACCCTTATTAGTTTGTGTTCAATCATGGGCCAATCAATTGACTTCGTTAACAGTCACCCATTACTTTCAAACAAATATCGCGCCAGTTCGAGAAAAGAGCAACAACCCAAAATTAAAAAAAAACAAAAAGTATAACTCTGGTCGAGTCTAAAAAAGTTATTCTGAAAACACAGAGAGTGCCATAACGGCTTTTCTTTACTAAAGAGGATACTAAACAATGGACCGCTTTTACTTTGGGTAGAGATGACCACTTTATGTTGTATTTTCTCTCTTTTTTATTGCAAAAATTTAACATTAAGAGATTTAAAGTTGTCACCTTTTGTCGAACAGGTACAATATCTTAGACCTTCTGTTCAAACTATTATGCTATGGTGGGTCCCTTTGACCTCTAGATCATATGTTTATTATTACGCTCTGCTTGTACGGCCATGTTTATATCACATGTCTAGTATTTTCTTAAAGTTGACTAAGTTGATAAAAAGAAATACACGTTTCTTATACTTAAAGATCTTAAACCACCCAAAAACAACTTTCAATAAATATTTATTGATTTATAAAGTATAGGAATATCATTGGAATAGAATACTGGGTAATTTGCCGCCGTGGGTTTACTGTCACGTTTGAGAATAATTAAATAGCTTCTCGTTATTTTCGATTGTTGAGCATAAGGGTGACTGCAAAATCAATGTTGGTTTGTTGTGGGTCTGACCCCCAAAAATGATGTCTTTGCAGATTTTGGGAAAGCCAAAGTTTAAGCACGATTGGAGAAAGTTAACCCGTGCCGCTTTGGGCTTAAAGTTTTGAAGCTTCTATAGCCACGTTTGGGAGGCATTACTCAAAAACCTCTAGTCTAATTTTGCTGAAATAAAAATCCAAAATTTCAGAACCTTTAATCTGTTCATACATAATTTCTCTGCATAATCAACAGTTTCGCAGTTATAAATAAATTTATGAAAAAAAAATAAAAAAAAAATCAATTTTTTTTTTCAATTTTTTTTTTTCAAAAATTTATTATGCAGAGATATAAAATATGTACAGATTAAAGAAATTTTAATGCCTAAGTTTCGGATTTTAATTTCGGAAAAATTTGACTAGTCTTTCTTTAAGCCCAAAGCAGCATGGGTTAACATACTCTAATCGAGCTTAAGTTATGATTGTCCTAAAATCTGCAAAGACTTATAATTTTTGGGAGGTCAGACAGAAAAAATTCGGCATTTTTTTTTCATATAACTTGCGACCACCCTATTGAGCATAGATCCGAATTTATGCTTCTGTACTTAGGGCCAACGCTTATCTTCCACGTTTTATCTTTTAGCATTGTATTTTTAACAAATCTGTAATCGATTTTACATGAAAACTTCACTCTGTAAAATTGGCTTTATACAACTTTCACATGAAAAAAATTAAGCAGTGTTTCCATTTCTTCTTTTCAATTCTGTAGCGGAAATTAGCGTTTCCGTGTTTACATTCGGTCGGAATTGTATGGTGTACGTAAAATTGCTTTGATAGCTTACAATACAGGGTGCTTTCCTAAGCTGTTGTAGTTGTTCAAATGGTGAAAACATTCAAAATATATTTAAAAGAAAAACAATTATTTTTAATCAGCTCTACTCATCTTGTAAAGACATTTTTGTTAATATTTTATTAAAGTTTATAATTTTCTCATTCGTCTTAATAGTATATTTTCGAAAAATATTGCGCCATAATACTTTACCAAAGAAACGTCAATACCCATAATGGTATATATACTACATTATGTGTGTGTCTGTGTGTTTAGTATGAGCTCTTAAACCGTTCATTCGATTTATTTGAAGCTTTCACAGGTTATTAACAATGCAGAAGCAAATGTTTCTAGATATTACAAATATGTACAAACAGTTAGAAACAACAAGAATTTATCAAAGTCCAAAGTTGTATTAAAACAAATATTCTTTTTAAAATAAAAATCTAAAATATTGTCTCATCTTAACAGATATGGCAAACTATTCGTATCTTACATATTAACGCATCAATACAGTCCCTTTATCTCATTAGTTTCGTTAATATCAAAATTTTTAATTCTTAAATGGTTTTTGAATCACGATAATATTTATAAATGTACTTGGTTCATCGATGAAAATATACTTACTCATTTTCCCTTTGAATCCCATGAATGGGAGTGCTTAAACACTACTCTATAATTAGACTCACATATCGGGACCTACAGTATAGCGGCTAATTCGAACGTCAGCTTTTTGAGAAGCTTTTACTAGACATGCCGATTGAATTGACTACTCAGAAGTTGATGTCGTCAACATCGATCTAAGTCTTCATAAATTGGACTGTGTGTTTTGTAAAGAGACACCGAAAAATCTCATCAATTTATATGTGTTTATTTTTCTGGATTAATTACACTGACAACGTCAAACCGTTTGAGGGTTTTACTAAACTGACCTAGTAGTATCTTCATCCTGACTTGGCTCTTGCACTGTATTATGAAATGTAAAATTATATTAAATTAAAATTATACTTTTTACCTGCAATAATCAAGTTCGGTATGTGCCAAAAATTGCTCAGAAGAAGAGGCTTTGTCTTGCTCAATCAAGGTAACTTAAAGAATTTTTTTTTATTCTAATGTAGCTTACTTTTAATATCTGATATAAACAACAATTCATAGAGGAAATTCGGGGACCCTGAATCTCATTATGGTCATGTCACTCACTGTTGTACAATAATATGCAATAAAACTTTGTATACACTGCTGCCGCAATTTTACTCTAGCCCAACTCCACCCTATAAAATTTTCTACTGCTTCATGTGCCTTTCTCTCCTTTAACAAACAAGTACGAATACAAGTCCTTAATTACTTTTTCTTAATTTTTGTAATAATTTAACTTTCAAGCTAATCTTCAATTATGTTTCAATTCTGACCTTTACATTATCAAATATTTCTAATCAACCACATTATGCACATGCTTGAAATGTTAGTACATATATGTATATATGTGCTTGCATCTGCGCTTACAACCAAATGAGTTCACTCAAGTTTAACCAAGATATTAACCCAGCCAAGTACAATGACAACAGTTATTACTGTTACCGTTGTCATTCATTGTACAAGGGGCCAGCAATAACAACAATAGCAACAACAATAACAAATCAAGGCTATAATCAAAATTGCCAAATCGAAAATTCGAAATTTACCAACAAACTGTTGAATTTACTAACATCGAGTTGAGGCTGCACCAATGTTGCATGCCTCCTTCTACATGTTGGCTGGGGTAAAAACCTGGTTGCAGCATTTGTTGTTTGGTATTGGCAACGGCAACACATGTTGTTGCTGCCGAACAAGTGCTTTGGGAACTGAAAAGAAATTTTATTGTAGCAACAATGTGCAGCTACGAAAGCTGCACACGTTTGTTTCATTGCTGCTGTTGCTGTTGTTGTGGTCTTGTTCACTCGTAGTTTTCGGGTTTTCAACATTCAAGTACGTTGTGTTTGTAGAAGTCCAAAGAAGAAGGAAAGTTTTCTCGTTTCTTAAGCTTCTACCACTTGGACTTGTCAAGCCTTCATAATGCTTTAAACCTGGCTTATGGTTGTCAGTGACTGAAGAGCCCATGCAGCTCTCCTCGTTGGTGTTTACAAGCTGCAAAGTGGTAGTTGGCAAACTACAGACGAGTCGAGAGTAAAAACATCGCATCGAAATGCATCGAGTTAAGACCAGACCTCGTCTTCGACTTACTTGGCTGAATGTTGTTTTATTGGTATCTCTATGAGGAGCGAACATTCAATTTCATTCAGTCTAGAGCTGATGGTGGTCGCTACATGCAGTGAACTGTCGTACGAAGGTTGCAGGAAGGCAGACTATCCGTTTGGCCGTTCCATCTTTATTTCACAGAGTAGCTGCGCATATGTAACTGTATGCGAATGGGTCTTCGTTTGGGTTCAGTTCAATTGATGTGCCTCCTCTATCAGCTTCTTCGGTTTTATTGCCGCTTCTGACTGTGTGTGAGTCGCTGTCAGATATTTTGTAGTGCTCTACACAAATCGTCGTTGTTAGCTTTCGGTGTGAGCGTTTTTTTTTTGTAAAGCTACGAGTTTTGTTTCAGTTTCTTGTTTTGTTTTTGCTTTCGGTTCAAGAAAAAGCAATAGCGTACAACACGAAGAATATTAATGGGTGAAAGTTGTTGTGATCGTCAGTACGTACTGTAGAGCTCTTGCCACAATGCGATATGCTATGTTATGCCATGGATCTATATAGACTATAAAATACAAATACACGAAGAGACACACGCATATATGTATATATAATAAGTTTGTAGAAAAATACACTTCATGTACGTATGTAAATATGGATGGATGTATGTGCCACGAACATGTATAGTTTAATTTATATATAAATCACTTGATGTTTTTCCATTATTCATTCCAACATTGAATTTGGCAGAGGAAAGAATCAATTTTGGTCTACGCATAACTCTGCATTGATTTGTTAGATTTTTGTAACTACAACCTAGGATTTTTGTCCGATCTCGAATAGATTTTGAAAAAATTTACATTTGTTCTTCGATTTGGCTTTATCAAAAAATTCTAGGCCGAATTTTGCAATATCGATTAATTTATTATAAATATTCACAAAACTTTATTTCTATTCAAGATTTATAAGACTAAATACATATATCATCAATCATTGGATGTTAAGAACAACTTTGCTGAAGTCTTATCTGATATCTTGAGACCCTTATATGCATTCGTTAAAAGACCGGAATAAATAAAAATATAAAAATATAAAAATATAAAAATATAAAAATATAAAAATATAAAAATATAAAAATATAAAAATATAAAAATATAAAAATATAAAAATATAAAAATATAAAAATATAAAAATATAAAAATATAAAAATATAAAAATATAAAAATATAAAAATATAAAAATATAAAAATATAAAAATATAAAAATATAAAAATATAAAAATATAAAAATATAAAAATATAAAAATATAAAAATATAAAAATATAAAAATATAAAAATATAAAAATATAAAAATATAAAAATATAAAAATATAAAAATATAAAAATATAAAAATATAAAAATATAAAAATATAAAAATATAAAAATATAAAAATATAAAAATATAAAAATATAAAAATATAAAAATATAAAAATATAAAAATATAAAAATATAAAAATATAAAAATATAAAAATATAAAAATATAAAAATATAAAAATATAAAAATATAAAAATATAAAAATATAAAAATATAAAAATATAAAAATATAAAAATATAAAAATATAAAAATATAAAAATATAAAAATATAAAAACATATAAAAATATAAAAATATAAAAATATAAAAATATAAAAATATAAAAATATAAAAATATTAAAATATAAAAATATAAAAATATAAAAATATAAAAATATAAAAATATAAAAATATAAAAATATAAAAATATAAAAATATAAAAATATAAAAATATAAAAATATAAAAATATAAAAATATTAAAATATAAAAATATAAAAATATAAAAATATAAAAATATAAAAATATAAAAATATAAAAATATAAAAATTTAAAATATAAAAATATAAAAAAATATAAAAATATAAAAAAATATAAAAATATCAAAAATATCAAAAATATCAAAAATATCAAAAATAAAAAATAAATATATAAAAACATAAAAATATAAAAATATAAAAACATAAAAATATAAAAACATAAAAATATAAAAATTGTTATTATGAAAATGGAGTTTTTCTTTTAAAATTAAATCAAATAATTTAAAAAAGTTAAATTGAAAAGCAGTTTTTATAAGACTCGTCTATATAGTTTCTACTTAAAACATAATATTTATTGTCCTGACATTTTGAAATGAAATCCGTTGAAGTGATTAGAAGAATAATGAAAGGAAGAAATTTGCAATTTTATTTTAACAGTTGAATACCAATTATATGAAGAAACATATCTAATTAGCTGGCTGATCACCTATTTATATGGCAATTACTACATATATTATTATCTATCATGGTCCTGCTAAAATATTTCTTAGAAGTATGGAATGTTGAACAACAAAATAAAATCACATTTGAAAAACACATAATCCTACTATTCCAACGATATTAGAGCGTTACAAGATTTGTTTGAAAAAGTTCCAGTTCAATCATTACTAATAGTATTAAAAACATCCATCTATAAAAATTAATTTTTAAATATTTCAAAAATATCACTTCATTCAACGCTCTATGCCTAAGATCATTACCAGCTACAACTACTTTCTAGCATGACTAAGCCGAATACAATAAGTCTTAAGTTTTTAAAGTTTTCTCCCAAAAATAAAAAAACTGTTTCCAGCCGAAGAAATTGTAAATTTATAAAATTATCGCAGCATATTTAAAAAGTCCCTGCTTACGGTGTATTAGAGTCAGTTTATTTAAATATGCCAAAATTATGCTGTCAGTAACAATTAACAATTAGGTGTGAACACTTTGTGAACAATGCATTAGGCTCAACACGCAAATATGCGAGCGAATATCCAATAGCACATACTTCATTTGCAGAAAATCGGAAACCAAATGAGAATAAATTAAATAAAAACAAAAGTTATTTGACGACAAACAATAATATTGGCAAAATCAATTTTTATAACTAACGAAATACGTTCGAAATTTCTATGAAAAGATTATCTTATAATCATTTCTATCACTTATACTCGTGCGCACACACACACACATTCTAATTCCTTTGTAGTATGGCTGCGGTATAGTAACTAGATATTGTTTGCTGTAGTGGTGATGATAATGGTAGTAGTTTTTGTTGTTGCTGCTGCCTTTGTTTGCTGTGAAAGATGCAAAAGCAACATATGTGTGTGTGTGTGTGTTTGTGCTGGTCTTTAGCGTTGCTTATGTGTAAAGTGAAAGTTTTTTCCTCAGTTGTTGTTGTTGTTGCTGGCGCTGTTGTTGCTGTTTCAGCAAACATTGTTGTAATGTTAAGCTTTAAAGTTAACAAACACAAAAAGACTCAAGCATGTGAATGAGAGATGATAAGAATTTTAATTCCGTTTCGTTTCAGGTTTGTGTCTTAAGTCTTTTGTTTATGCGTGCTTGTGTATGTGTGCACCAAGCTTTGGTGGTAAATATGTGTGTGTGTGTGTGTGAGTGAGTGTTTCTTTGGAGCTATTGAAGAATGCGTTGGTTGTAAATTGTATTTTACTTTTTCTTAACAACAACAATTTGCTGTTTTGTATTTTTGTTTCGTTTTACTCTTTTCATTTTTGATAATTTTAAATTTTTATGTTATTTTTAGTTATTCATGGCGTTGTTGTTATGCTTTAATCAGTTTATTTTTTTTCTTTCTTTTGTCTTTCTCTGTTGTTTTTTTCTTCGAACATTGTTGTTTTCTTTCACTTCTTCTTCTTCTTATTTAATTTATTATAGAAAATAAAAGTGAATTGTTAATATTAGTTCAAGCTTTTGGTGCCTTACTGTGTGTGTGTGTGTGCAGACATGTTTCTTTCTTGTGGCCGTTTTCTTTGCGTTGATATTGTAGAAAAGAGAAACTTTCTTCTTCTGGTTATAATTAGTGTTATCGCTTTTGTTTAAACCTAATGTTATTTTTTTTATGGATTCTTAATTTTAGTTTCGTTGTTTTACGTTTTTGGTTATTAAACAGTGTTACATAAAGTTGTTGATTGTTTTGGATTTAATTAACCACCACCACTCAAATGTGGAGATAGATAGTTTCGATGTTGAAAGCACAGAGAATCGAAATAATTATAGTGTTGGGAAATGTTATCGTCATAATACTGTCTGTCTGTGTATAAGAAATGATGATGTTATTAACGTTTTGGAATTTTATAAAGATTGCTCAATAACTGTAACTGGCTAAGAGACTGTGGTAAGAAATCTTGTGCATAGACTTAGGGTAGTACAACATTTGATATTAAAAAACATTTTAATTATTTAATTTGAAAAATAACGGGTAGTATTGGAACTGGGAGTATTAACAATTTTTTCTGCAAAATTATTGTAGTTGTTGAATTGTAATGCACTCTTCCACTGCACCTGTTCACTTCAGTGAATCTTACAGGCAGGACTAGATATTTTGTGACAGTCTATTATGTTATTTCATTCCTACATGTACTGGAACTGAGAATTTGAAGGATTATTTATCATTAGAATGAACTGGCAGACAACATCTTAAAAACTTTTTGTGATACTTAACTCTCATGGCAATGTAATCTTAGATTTTACATAGGAAATATAATGAATTTGAGATAGAAGTTGGAAGATAACACATTTCAACATTTTTCAGCTCATTGATTTGGGACTCAATTCTGAGAACTGCACGTGAAAGTAGCCCCAAAAAGAAGAAGTTCTGCTTCATTAGTTTTGTCAAGTTACATGCCATAGTAATTTAATATCGATTTGAAGTTAGTAAGAATCGTATAGGGGAATTGGTCACGTTTGGCATGTAACTTGACAAAACGAATGATGCAGAACTTCTTCTTTTTGGGGGCTACTTCACGTACAGTGTTCAGAATTGAGTCCCAAAATCATGTGTTGTACTGTGTAATCAAAATGTCTAAATTCAGGCGTAGTCTGAGCCCTTTAAAATCTGTTTCTAATGTAATGTTTTTCCTTGTCAGCAATTCAATTATGTTGCATATATTTGAAATTATCATAATATCCGACTATTACATAATAGTATGAAACCCGAAAAATAATGCTCTCGAATTAAAGCATAAAGCAAAATTTTCAATGGCTCACCCTGTATTAAACGGGCCACTGACGAGATTAACATGACGAAAGCATCACAGGAGGGTATTCTACTGTTCCCGGACAGTCTAGCGGCGGTAAACTCACTACAGTCCAACAACACCAAATCGAAAGTGGTTAGGGTCTGTCAGACATTTACTTATCTCTTGACGAGATATCTAAGAATAACTGAGTTCTGATCAATTGGATACCTTTCACAATCGATACGGAGGTAACTGCAGGACGGACGAAGAAGCCCGACAAGGCTCAGCCCTGCAGGAATGTGACACGAAACATGAAGTGATTCGCCCTATGTGCACATGTAAAAGCAATATCGGAAATCGAATGTACGGAATAGCAAACGACATATGGAAGAGTGAGGAAACCTGTAGCAAAGCCAGGAAGACATGGCCTGAATACAACCCGAAATGTATATCGAATCTAGTAAATCTCGAAAGAGAGCAGATAAGGAAAATTATTACCTTTATAACGGTACACGGACCTATAGGTGGATATGCGAACTGAATATTATACGTGACTTCCTAGCTCTTGGAAGAAATAGACTGGAAAACATGGGAAACCTCTTTTTAAAGGTCCTATGCTCCACTGGAAGTGAAAGGAATGAAGAAGAAGAAAAAGGAGATTAAAGGGTTAAGAGGCATAGAGGAACTAGCATCTTTGACCCATCGACAGAATCAATATCTGTCTCGTCAAATGCGCTGGCAAAGGAAGAAAAAGTCTAACATCATGGTAAAGTAACGGTCGCCATTGACGATTATAATATACCTGGCCTTATTTTTGCAAATACAAACCGATGATTCCACTAGCCTATAAACCAAACCAACAATTTCCAGATTATCTTCTGGTTGCCCATCAGGCCAATGTGAACTAGAGACTAACGACTACAATTCATGTTGCATACGAAAGGCCATGATGCTGCGCATGGCTTAAACTTAACTTGATTTCCCTTTACATCCCATGAATGAGGTATGGGAAAGCTTCTCCTATAAACCAAACCAACAATTTCCAGATTATCTTCTGGTTGCCCATCAGGCCAATGTGAACTAGAGACTGACGACTTCAATTCATGTTGCATACGAAAGGTCATGATGCTCTGCATGGCTTAAACTTAACTTAATTTTCCTTTACACTTCATGAATGAGGTATAGGATAGCCTCTCGCGTTGTTGTGAAATATCACGCTTTCTATTTTTGATCTGCCACAAACGGCACCTACTTTTTATCGACAAATGTGAACGTCACTGTTTAAGGAGCTTTTACTAGACGTGCCGACAACAACAACAACAACAAGGAGGCCGGCAAATAAAGACAAATTAAGATGACTTGAGCCAGGAGTCGAGCCTGGGAACTCCTGCATGGTAGTCTCGTGTTCTAACCAGCATGCCACGGCCAATCCCTACACATGGCATCGAAACGATATATCACGGTCTTTAGCCATATTATCCGCTACAGCAGCAATATCTACCTCACAATGAAGTGGATGTGATCTTTTCGGTCGCGTATCATCTATTAACGTACACAATCCATTGTAATAATATTTGTAGAATCTACAATGTGGGCCAGTAGAAGTCATCCGACGTTGTTTGGCTCTCATTTTCGAAAAACTTCGATTCTGAAGATGATATCTGCCAAATGGGCGCCGTCACAATTGATAAACATACGGGCTCGTTTTATGTTATTTTCCATAAGATCTCCCATATCTCTTTTTTGTTATTCATTCATGCTAAAATAAGCTATTTTTTATTTTCATTAACAAAACCTTACAAAGCTAGGTTTCAAAAAGTCATATTCCGTTCCTCTGTGTTGATTCTAGTTTTATACTATTAACAACAATTTTTTTAAATTTTTCAAATGTGGATAAACTTGTGACCCTACAAATTCGAATATTTGCAAAACCTATTTACGAAATATCTTTTAGATCGAAAGCACTTTTTAAATCACCCATCTTAATTGTGAATTCCCTATATCTCTATAACGTTAGTCTTAGGGAATAAGAATAAGTTTTAAAAGATAACAATATTCAAAATTGCTAAAATTTATTATATTTTCTTCGCCGTAATCCAGTCTTCTATCGATTTCCAGTGCCCTTAAATGTTTCTTTACATTTTCGCCATAGCTGTAACCTAATCATATACTACACCATTATTGCAAAGACTATATTTTCAATATATATATTTTTACTCTTTCCATTTTGTGCCATGTCATTATTTATAATTTTGCTCGTGTTTCTTTCTTTTGTAAATTTTTGATAACACATTTTTCATTTTCGATTGCATAAAACTCTCAATTTTTGGCCTTTGTTTAGAGTGTGAATATTGCGGATTTTATTTTATTTCCTTTGACCGTTTCATACCGTTTTTGGGTTTTTTTTGTTTTTGTTGCCACTTGAAATGGTCACTTACGGTTGTCGTTGTTGCTGCTGTTGTTGTTGTTGTATAGTATTTGTCTTCACCGTTCAGACTGAATCACGTTCGTTGGGCAATTAAAACAAAATAGAAATTATATACAAAACTTGGAAAACAAATCTGCAACGCTTACCACACGCATGCGCGGCGAGTGCAAAAACTTATTATAAAAGAATTAACTGAGCTTTTGTTATTGTGACTGGTTTGTTGTTGGTTTTTGTTTAATAAAAACATCTTTGTGTTTGCTGTTTTTTTTTTGTTAAATGAGGGTAGAAAAAACGCAAAGTTGAAAAAACACCGAAAAACTTATAACATAACTTATGTAATCACGCACGAGTTTCAAGTTTTTTTATTGTATTTATTATTTCAAAAAATAATGTTGTTTTCAATCTTATATTTTTTTACTGTGTATACAAGTTAATGATTTTAGTAGCGAGAGACGTAGAGAGAGAGAGAAAGAAATAGAGCGGGCGAATGTATTATATGATTGCAGTTATTGAGCTTAAAGTTAATTTTTAATTATTATTTTAGGTTCAGGAATATTGTTAATCAATACTCAGCTGGATATCTGCTTGAGAGCAATGAAGGGAGACAAAAGTAGTTGGGGCGGTGACATGAGCTAAGTTACATTAAGGATCACGACACCGATGCGTATCGTACATTATGACAAGGACTGAAATAATTGCTTGTTGACCTTGTGCAAAAAGTTAATCTTGTAAAAAAAAATACATTTATTTTTTCTTACAAAACTCTCAATTTATGTAAGAGATTAACATTACAATAGCCACATTTAGTTCTACTATTTAGTCAACCTTATATGAAATATAAAATATCCTTTAGTTTCACTTGTGAATAGGTAGCAATAAGAATGTATTATTAATAACATTTTCCAAAAATTGTGTATTTTATTGTCTCACATAGCGCTTTTATTTTATCAAAAAGTACAATTTATTGTACCAAAAAGTACTTTCATAGTATAAAAAATAAAATTCATTGTACAAAAAGTACTATTCATTACTACTATTAAATAGAGCAAACTATTATAATCGAGTATATTGAAAGCAATGGACACTGATGCGTCTTTTATTTTACCACTATGTACAATTTTTTGTACCAAAAGTTCAACTTATTATACCAAAATGTACTTTTATTGCACCAACAATTACATAAGTTGAACGAAAAGTACATTTATTGCACCAAAAAGTAAAATTTATTGTACCAAAAGTACATTTAGTGTACCATAAAGTTCTTTCAATGCATGAAGAATGATTTTTATTGTATTGGTATCAAAAAGTACTTTTATTGTTTCAAAAATAACTTTTATTGTTATAAAAAATAAAAGTTAAGAATGTAAGAATGTTTCAGTTGGGAAACCCGACATACATATACCCTAACCCTCAGTAAAACATAAAATTTTCTAGTATATTGATATTATTACTCGATTTCTAAAGTGGGCGGAATGGTAAATTTGTATACGAGGTACCAAAAGGGGCCTAGCTAGACTTCCAATTTGTTTTTCAACACTTTATCCTGTTATAAGATAGCAAAATACAGATTTAGGGCATGGATCAAGCGACTCTAAAAGTCATGAATCTAATTTGCTTTTCTAAAGTGACTCCTTTTGTACAAAAAGAACAATTATTGACCACAAAGTGCTTCAATTGCCCGAAAGAGTATTTTTATTGTACCAAAAGTACTTTCAATGTACTATTAAGTATTTTTAATGTGCGAAAGCGTACTTTAATTGTGTCAAAAGTACTTAAACTAAAATACAATAGTAGTATGCAGGCATCCCTTTAATAGAGGAGAGGATCACTTATGCCCTAATGAACCCTTTTTGTTATCTGTTGGGCGTGATGCATTCCGTCTATAGTTGATTGGAAAAGTTGTTGATTCCGCCAATTGTACAAAGATGCCAGTTCTTCTATATTTGTATCATTCAAGAACGATTTTCCAGTCTTCTTCTGCATAAGGCTCAGAAGTCGCTGTAATATGGTCGGTAGATGATTCACTGCTACTATTCCCAAAGCTGATACACCCGCTTTTCATCGCGATTCCCACTCCGTTCGCGAGCCTGCCTATGCGTCCATGTTCCGTTAGAAGTGCTATCATTTTCCTTATCTGATCCCTTTCGAGATTTACCATGTACGACGTTCGCTTCGGGTTGTTTTCAGTCCATGTCATCTTGATTCTCTTACAGGCTTCGTCTCTCTTATATCCGTCGTTTGCTCGTTAGATTTCCGATAACGCCCTTACAGGTAGATATAGGGCGAAGTGTTAAGAAATCTACGTCGCTTCTCTGTAGGTCCCTATCGAACCTCTTTATCCACTCTGCAGATGCTCTAAAATCTGCTGCGTCGAGGTATCCACGTGACCAGAACTCTGTTATTGCTGGATATCTCGTAAGGAGGCAGGCTCTGACCACTTTCAATTTGGTGTCGCAGGACTTCAGTGAGTTTACCACCGCCAGACTGTGCGTGAATAGGAGAATATTCTTCTGTGATACCTTCCTCATATTAATTTTGTCAGCAGCTCGTTTAACAACAAGCATTTCCGCTTTACAAATGTTGCAGAAATCTGGAATCCTTGGCCTTATGTCCAGGCTTAGATCCTCAGAGTAGATACCGTAGCCGACACTATCATCCAGTTAAGACACATCAGTAAAGATGTTTAGTGATCCATACATAGTGCTTTCCTTCTCTGCCCACTCCTATATGAGTTAGTATTAGGATCCTTGAGTGTCCTTCAATATCGGTTTACAATAGTTTTTTCTTAACTTTTTGATTTTTTTTGTAAATGTTTAGTCAAAACATAAAAGCTGAAGCAAATCAGCTTAATTTGAATACTTTAAATTTTTCTCCCTGCTTCTTCCCCTCTCTGAATGTTTAGAAGAAGAGAATTTTATTCTCTGGAATAATTAATTTCCTTATTTCTCAATTGAACAATTATATTTATATTCACTTTAGAAATTGACAGCATAAGCATACATACATTTTGCAATCAGTACCGCAAATATTTCTGACACAACCATTGACTCTTTACTATATGTTTCCTCGAAATATGTGGATTTAGTTGTTAGAATGCAAAATAAAAAACAACAAAAAACGAAATCAGAAGAAATTTAATTTGCCTGGCACGGTAGTGCTCACTGGAGGACAATACTAAAAAGTAAGAAAGCAATGAATTACAAGCAACATAAGAGATCAATGCATTCAAGCTCATCTAAAATGATGTCTTTACACTATGTTTATTAAGGTAATTTTTTTTGCCACGCCCCTTAACCCTGCGCATTATGTTTTTTGTTCTCTGTATCTCCATTTATAGTCTGATCGTAATGTGTGACATATCATTGTTCTTAGAATGATAACAGCTACATTTTCTTCTTTAATCAGTTTTGACTTTCACGTCAAGCACTAGAAGTTTCTTCCGGAATCTCGGTTTTTGCCCCCTTAAATCAAAATTTTTCTTACAAAACTATAAACAATTAGGACAACTCTAAGGCAAGATGACATGCAAGGGAAAAACGAAATAAATGAAATAAATGATAAATGATCAGAAAACTATTATTGATATTAACGGCCAATTCAGAGTCGCAAGCAAGGCTGACGAGATTCGAAACTCGAGACGTGTTAATCATCATACCCCCTTGTGACGAGAAAATCAGTTTTTATTATTATACATTGCTGTTGCAGGGATCGAATCAAGGTCACATGCATAATATTTCCATGTTCTAACCATCGGTCCCGATTACTAAAAATAGTGCACTATTTATATAACTCACATAATTTCACATTCAATTGATTAACAACTTTTCCACTCAACAACTAAAGCCATTAGCCACATCCTTTTCTTAACATGATTGTCATGAAATCACACTCTCATACATCTCATCTCCCCAAGTCCACTAACTCACAGCTAGCCATAAAATATATTAGTCATACCACATGTTGCACGGCCTGTTGCAGTGTGTATTTACGAGTATGACCGTTCGCGTGGTGGTGCCATGTTACCTTGGAAAAATTTTCACAGCGTTATGTTAGAAAAGAAAAATCCACTAGAAAAGTTGCCAAGCAAAAGAAAATGCATAACAACAACAGCGGCAGCAACAGCAGCAGCACAATTGTTGTTGGTTTACTGCACTTAGGCAAAAAGTTCATAAACCTTGTGGATGTGACGGCAGCCATGACAACGAGTTACCAGCATTTATAGCAAGCTGCTTTGGCAAACTTCTTAAAAGCGACCAGCTAAAGCTGCCTGCTGCAGCAACAAATGCACATTGCAACGGTAACAACAACAACAAACCATTAAAATAATGCGGTAAAACTACAATATTTTTTTGATTTTCCAAAGCGAAAACTCTAGTTTGATCTTTTGATTTCTTGTTGGGGCGAGAGGGGATTCATTTCATATATTGTGACGCTGCTGCTGCTGCTGCTGCTGTTTCTCGATGTCGACTGGCAAAGCTGTTTTAGTTTTGTTGTTGCCAAAGAGTGATTATTTGTCGGAATTTCCAGTAAATCATCGAACGTTCAACCAGGCACCAAATAACAGATGAACAAACAGCAACACCATCGCCATCGCATCATAAACATCATCATCTGTGGCACTCACTTACCTACCCATAGTCAAGCGGACTGACGAATAACCAAGCGAATTTTCTTTTCGTTTTCCATTTCCCCTCAGACTTGTTTCTGTTGTTTATTGCTGGAAAACTCTCAAGGCATGGCAAGTGCTTCATTGCAAGTAGTGCTCGAATCTAACAGCAATGCCCCCCGTCTAACTTTATAAAGCGTTGATGATGATGATGACGATGACTACTATAATACAAGCAGCAGCAGTATAGTGCTGGTGGTGACTGTGGCATGTATGCTGGTTTCGTTGTTGTTGTTATTGCCTCTTCTTGTTTGTTTGTGTTATTTTTCTAAACTTTCCACCAGGCTACCATGAAACAGCAGATGGGGATACCCAAACGCTTCAGTGATATCAACTTTCTTACATGAGTGCGAACAAAGTACGTTTGTAAAGCATTTGGTCTCAGCCACCATTAAGAGTTGGGGTACTAACCGAGTTGACTGCTTGTGCTGTTCCATACAAATGTATAAGATAGAGTAAAGTTATGTACACATGTACTTATGTATATACGAAATATCATACATTCGTGGGTATCCGATGTTGCTATTTCCTTTGTTTGTATAAGTTTTCTTTCAGAAAAATCATAAATATCTATCTTGTTTGTTTGTGTATTATATTTTACAACAGAGACGTAGTTGACAATAACTGCTGGATGACCATGGGAGGGGGAGAGAATAGGTTTACAGCGCTTTAGATACGTAGTATCTGTGGCATATTGGTTAGAACACGCGAATACCATGCGGGAGATCACAGGTTCAACTCCTGGCTACAGTCATCTTAAAAAAAAGGGGAAAAAAATTTCTTTCATTGTCGTCTCCCCTCGAATGTTGTCGACAGCAACTTCGCAGTATTAGTGTCGAGTCAATTGGCATGTCTAGTTAGAGCTTCTCAAACAGTGAAGTTCACATTCGTCGATAAACAAGTAGGTGCCGTTAGTTGTGAATCTAAAAATACAAAGCGTGTTAATTCACACAACGCGAGAAGCTATCCCATACCTCATTCATGGGGTGTAAAGGGAAATTAAGTTTTGAGAGATACGTAGTATTGTAACCAATAACTAATTTTTTTTTTCAATTATGCATATTTAAGTAGTTAGAACAAAAATTATTCATTTTAGAAAGTTTTAGTAGTGAGAGATATACTAAAGGATGAAAATTAACTACGTAGGAAAGCACAGTTAGAATTTTTTTTTTTGTTGAAATTTTAATTAAAGTGCTGGAAATAGAATTGTATATCGGATTATTTATTATGATTGGAAGGAAACATTTCTAAAGCCAATTTCATATGTGAAAGGTTCAACTCGATCGATAACGCTCGCCGTTAATGGTTGTGTTTTGTCTGGCTTTATTTTCCATAAATTTCCAAAAATCCCAAAATTTACTTTTTTTTTTAGGATATTTAAGGACGAAGGACATTTTTCATTATGTTTGACCCACAAGGACCATTTTCATCCTTGATTCCTAAAGAGGAGGAGGAAACCTATCAGGCGATACCATTATCGTCTTAAACCGATATTGCGTTCCAAAGTAATTCCACCATGAACTCGGATGAACTTCGAATATGAACTTTGCATGAACCGTGAGGAGTTTCGACCTAAAACAAACGGTATAATAGGGCAGAAATGAGAAGAAAATGGGTGCTTAATTTCGAAAAATACGAAAGCCTTCAAAATCCAGACTGGGTCGAAAAGTAAACCGCTTTGATAAGTAAACCGCTAATTAATTTACCTCTACACCCCATGAAAGAGGTATGGGCTGACTTCTCGCTTTGTTGTGAATTAACACGCTTTCTATTTTAGATTTACAACAAACGGCACATACTTGTTTATAGACAAATGCGAACGCTACTGTTTGAGAATCTTTTGCTAGACATGCCGATTGACTTGACACTATACTGCGAAGTCGTTGTCGACAACAACGAGGGGGCTGGCAATGAAAGAAAAATGTAGATAGCTAAAACCAGGTGTCGAACCTGGGATCCCCCGCATGGTAATCGTGAGTTCAAACCACTATGCTACGGCCGGTCCCAAACGCCCATATTACTCTATCTTTTACAACGCAATATTAATAGAGGAATACAGCGTCTATCGTCATAAAATTAGGTATGCACTCATTTGAGCAGAGTTTACATATTTGAAAGCAATATGGGCTAGATTGGATGAAGAGCGTGGCCCTTCCTATACGATACCATTACCAAAAGTTCAATATTTGAATTAATAGGTATATGAGAACTTTGTGTGAGTATATATTCGATTAATATGTGCAATTGGCCGAAACATTGACCATATGGGACTAGTAGGCCTGGCACACCCTAAATGAAATTAATGTTACGTATCAGACATCACGAGCTGTATAACAAACAGTGAGTGTGTAATTTGTCGTGTAATTTGTCGACAAATGGAATTGATCAGAGTAGTAGGCATGGCAACATCCAAAGTTATGGACCAATCGTTATTTAATAGATTTACAGTATGAAAAATCTTTATGAACAACTTTGGAGGCAGAATGAAATCTGCAAGGTCAGCTAGTTGATCGTAACTTCTTAATTAATCCATAGTTTTTTTTTTCATCATTATCCTGATTTTTGTTAATTGCAGATACTACAAGACATTCAATCAATAATAATAGCGGTTTAATATTTTGATAATTTCTAGAGCTAGCATTGAGTTACATGTTGGAGAAGGATCCTTTTTTGTAGTTAATCCAGCAAAACGAAATATTAACTCTTAAAAAATTACTTAAGTTATGGTCCTCAAAAGAGACTGTGCGATACATTAATTCTTACTGTTACTGTTACTGTTACTGTTACTGTTACTGTTACTGTTACTGTTACTGTTACTGTTACTGTTACTGTTACTGTTACTGTTACTGTTACTGTTACTGTTACTGTTACTGTTACTGTTACTGTTACTGTTACTGTTACTGTTACTGTTACTGTTACTGTTACTGTTACTGTTACTGTTACTGTTACTGTTACTGTTACTGTTACTGTTACTGTTACTGTTACTGTTACTGTTACTGTTACTGTTACTGTTACTGTTACTGTTACTGTTACTGTTACTGTTACTGTTACTGTTACTGTTACTGTTACTGTTACTGTTACTGTTACTGTTACTGTTACTGTTACTGTTACTGTTACTGTTACTGTTACTGTTACTGTTACTGTTACTGTTACTGTTACTGTTACTGTTACTGTTACTGTTACTGTTACTGTTACTGTTACTGTTACTGTTACTGTTACTGTTACTGTTACTGTTACTGTTACTGTTACTGTTACTGTTACTGTTACTGTTACTGTTACTGTTACTGTTACTGTTACTGTTACTGTTACTGTTACTGTTACTGTTACTGTTACTGTTACTGTTAGGGTGTTAACAGAGAGATAAAGGGCTGTTAAAGACCATTTTACTAATTTCAGTGGAACATAAGATCGCATAGATACTATTTTTATCAACTCTCGTGGAAGTTTGTTTACAAAAGTTCGCTAGTATCTTGTTTTTCAGGCATTTTTGGACACAACATTTAACAGCCTGGAATCTTGGATACTCTTTATATTATTGCTCTGAGCTAATATCCCAATTTGAAGTCTTATTCAGGACGAGATCGTCATAAGTTAAATAATTAGCAGCTAAATTGCCTTAGTTCACGGTAATCCCGGTCACTTGTTTTCGAGACAGTTGCTAAGACTATGACTTGTGTAACTCTACCATCGAAATGTTCCCCTTGTAAACTCCACGCATCTGACCACAGTGATGTGCAAGATTCCCCCAGACATTGGATGGTAACAATTTTCTTTTTTTTTGTTTGTCATTTTCTGACTGAGAAGAGAAAGTAAAACTTTTGAGAATTTGGAAAATATTCGATGGTATATAACTCGTACCCGGGTAACATAAGCAACAGCCACATGAACGGAGATTATGTGGATATTTTTTAGTTAGATTATTAAGATAATCAAAAACTTAATCATGTGCAATTTAGTAGTTTTCATCATCATCTTTAGCAAATTATTAGCGTTATTAGATAAACTGAAAGCTACATTGCAATTTATAACAAGTTTTGTGACAAAACATTAATTTTTGTAGTCTTCATCACGTCCTCGTCATTATAGCGATAATTATGCTTATAAATAATATTCGAATGTGTATTCATCATGTTAATTATATTTTTACCTCAAGTCTCAATAGTGTTGCACATTTTTTTCAATTCTTTTACGAACGTTAACCATTTTAAGATATGGAAAAAGATTTAATTTTATAATAAAAAAAAAATTGTTGGGTTAATCGGCATATCCTGTAAAAGCTGACGTTCTAGTACATCGTTAAACTATATGTTTCCATGTGTGAGTGTTAACTCCCTCAACTGCAAGAAACTCTCTCATATCATATTCATGGGATGCAAAGGAAACTAAATTTATAAGTTTTTAACTCTAATATTTGCGTCCACAAGTCATAACAGCCTACATCTGTTTTTAATTTTTTCAGGAGAGCAGTTTTAAATTTTATAAAAACAATGTGAGAGCTACTTGCATTCGGATAGCTAACACGCTTTTATATTTAGACTCACACAACGGGACTTTAAATTTATAGAAGAATCTGAATGTCAGCCATTTGAGAAACTTTTACTTCACTGTACTACTACAATTTTGTCCTAACTCGATAACTTTTTGTCCGTTATCCTTGTACCTTAAGAAGATCCTACCTATCTTGCGATATACTACAATCAGTCAAGCCGCTTTAAATACTGGGTGCAAATCTTTTTGTTCAAATCAAATACTAAATACCAAAATCTTGAGCTAAGGAATATGCAAGGATATTTCTAAAGTTATTTTACTTGTTAGTCAGTCGAATAAGATTCTATAACAGTTAGGCAGTTAATGTCCTAACAATTTGACTATCTATTTAAAAAATCTACCACTATCAACTAATGACTATTATCATGTACGCCAGCGTTAAACAAAATGCTACTCTGCTACTTTCCTTTTCTGCTTCACAAAAAATTTAAACATCTCTTTTTTTTAAATTGATTTCTTAACCAGACAGAACCAATTCTACACAGTCCCTCTATGGGATCGTATAACAACCGCCTTATAGAATTCTTTATGTTATGTTCTAATGGAACCAATGAAATCACAAAAAAAAATCACTTGTTTCTTGATTGGCATTACTAATAACCAATTAACCTCAATTTCTTAGCCAACCAACTAAAGCCATCAAAAAGAGTTGCGCGAGGTGGAACCAACCAAAAAAGAATAATTTTCATTAACAATCAAAAGTTCTTAATATTAGAAACAAAACAGCTGCTTCGATACAACTCTACAAACACACACTCCATTTACACAATACAACAATATCACATTTCTTCTTAAAGCTTTTATCTCTAAACATGCATCGCGTTTATTTCATGTCTCGTCTCGAGAAGAACAGAAAAATACAACAAATGTCTGAAAAAGATTTCAAATCGGAATTGAAAAGAAAATAAACGATCCCAACCAGCACCAAAGAATGCATGCTTTTCTTTGTGTG
Source organism: Muscina levida (assembly GCA_964034835.1). Classification (NCBI taxonomy): domain Eukaryota; kingdom Metazoa; phylum Arthropoda; class Insecta; order Diptera; family Muscidae; genus Muscina; species Muscina levida. The sequence goes on along the minus strand of OZ035880.1, from coordinate 62,729,890 downwards.
TGCGCCTGTGTTTGTTGGTGTCTGTTTAGTTCCTCATTCAGTGGTGATTGTTGACCCACTTTTTGGAAGAATTCTCACGAGACTACAACAACAGCAACACTACCCGTACTGCTATGCTGGTGTAGCGCCTAATAACCTAACAACCAAGGTAGAGCTGTATAAAAACCCACGCTAAGTTATTAACACTTTTTGTTGCTATTGTTGTTGTTGTCGCTGTTGTGTGTGGTGGAGTAGAACAAAAGACCTCAAACAAGATACAATTAAATTTTGTTTTTTTTTTTTGCTGGCCAACTTCGTTTTGGCCATGCTTATGTATATGTGAAAGTAACAACTAACTGTGTGTCTTAATCTGTTTCTATTAACAGACAAATGAAATTTAACGAGGATGGTATGCATGTAGTTGAAGTTCTGGGAGGTAATGTTATTACTTGGAATGTAATGACTTGGAGGGAGTGTTCTTACTCGTTTCTCACCGATAGCTATCAGTGGCTAAGCTACATCAGATAGATAGCGTAAGGAGGCGATAGGGTGTTTTGTATTAGTTGAAAAAATATATAATAAGGTGACTGTATTTTTTGTACAAGTGCTGCACTGAAACTACGATGTTACACTTAAAAAATGTCTACATATGTGACACTTTCACATTAAGAACCCTCTTAGTAATACAAATCAATTGTATTTCAGAGATTCCACGTACGATTGCGAAAATTACTCTAAATGATAATAGTTTCCATTTAGTACTAAGCAAATATAATTTTTACGAATGATTAGAACTTTTGTAAAGTTAATTTAACTCATTCTTTAATTTAAAAAATATAGCAAAAAAAATAAATATAAAGAAATTTTAAGTTGAAAATTAGAAAAAATATTTTATAAAAGTTTTTGAAATAGTGTTTTAGCACGACCTAACAATACAACTCAACATTTCTCGTAAACTGTAAGATGTGCAAGGAAACTGTTGCATGCTTCTTTTAGTTCGCAATAAACTGCAAAATCTAAGATATAAAACTCGTCTATACTTAATCACTTTCATATACAATTTTAATTTTTTATCTAAAAACCATCATTATTTTTAGCACTTTTTTTGTAACATTTTCTAGATGTTTCTTGTATCAGCTCCTAAGTAGTAAGAGATATCTGGAAATGGTTTTGTGTGTCTCTTAGTACGATTCATTAACTAAAAGTATTCTTCATTAAAAACTATTAAGTTTTACATCTCGATTACCAAATTACCAATGTCGTCAACAAACATTTCCTGCAATACCTCCTAAACTGTAGGAGTCACAAGAAAACTGTATTGTGCGTCTCTTGGTCCACTCCGCAAATTGTAAAGCTATAATATACAGGGTGGACCAATAGTCCTTTTATAAAGTAAACTTTTGTAAATAAACAAGTTTCCTTATGGTTTAAAGGCTTTCTTAGTAAGTACAAACACACTCATTAATTATAAAATTCAAATTCGTTCACGTAGCTGGCTTCGCAGTAGCGTATTCTGGTTGATATTGGTCTTAAGTACTTGAATCGTTTTTCGATTGTTGGCATAACATCGGTCCTTTACGGTTCCCCACAAAATAGACCTAAGTGGTCAAGTCGCAAAGTCGAGGCAGTCAACTGACATCGCCAAGACGGCTTTTAACACGATTTGGGAATTTTCTACACAAAAAACCGATATTTCACGACTCATTTCGCTTTTTAGAGGTATGAGACTGAGTTTTTGTCCAAATTTCGAGCGGAAAACATCTGCAAGTGTCAAAACCACATATTATTTAAAAAGAAACTTGCATTTGGCCCACCCTTAATATCTAAACAAAATCTGATTCATGTAAACTTTTCAAGTTTTATCCGAAAATTCAAATTTTTTGAACTCATTTGTCTCCGCTTCTAAACGACAAGAGATACCGGGAAACGGGTTTTTGTGTGGTAAGAACTGAGATTTCATGAATAAATACTAGAATTTTTGAAGCAAAAAAAAAGTTCCCTAGAGAAAAAAAACATCGAAAAGATCCCCAAAATGTTAAAATAAATTAAAATTTTATTCGAAGTTGGCGAAGGCGTAGGGGGAACTTCTTTTTTTTCTGGTACGGTCAACTGGACAGTCCTAGTATAACCTCTAAACATTAGGTTTTTGTTAGATGAAGTAATCGTGTTAGACCCCAAGTATCATAAGACCAAATTCGTATCATGACTTTTAAAGACGATTTAGCCATGTCCGTCTTTTTGACTAGCTAGCTGGTGGACAGAACAATTCGAATAACCTTAACTGATCTTATTGAAAATATATATGTACTTAAATATTTCAAAACAATGTAATGGTATTGTAACTGAGCAGAATAGCCCCACCCCTTCTGGTACCTCCCATACAAAATTATCTATATTTGTAAGAAATATTATTTCTCAAATTACTTCCAACTGTACAGCTGGAGGACATTTAAATTTGGTCACCTTATTTTTTTTGTTATAATAGACCACACATTAAAGAACTGAAACTTATGCCACATCCCTTCTGGTACCTCCGATACAAATTTTTTTAATTTGTTCCAGCTAAATTGGACTAGTGGTTCTCGAGATATATCAAACAAAAGAGCCTCAAACGTGACAGATTCCCCTATACGATATTTAATAACTTCAAATCGATATTAAACTATTTTGGCATGTAACTTGACAAAACGAATGGTGCAGAACTTCTTCTTTTTGAGGCTACTTTCACGTGCAATTCTCAGAATTGAGTCCCAAAATCATGTGTTGTACTGTGTAAGTAGATTGTAGGAAAGGCTGTCATCGCCAATCTTTGGTCTGTATACTCATACCTGCAGGGCAAAATTCTAAATGTGCATTGAATTATATTTCTCTGAGCCTAAAAAACGCATCTTACATGTCCCGCACTCTTTTGGGAGCAGTTATTTCTTCTATTCTCGGATTAATTTTACGCCAGCGCTTAATTAGTCCATACGTTCAAACTTTCGATATAAATCCACCCAGCGCCACCTACTGGTCCATTTGAACATAAAATGTTTTCTCATGATCAAACAAACATATATTCTGAAATTCAGTTAAAGTGGTCAATCCCTTCAAATCTTCGATATAAATCCACCCCACGGCCACATAATGAGTCCATTTATACATAAAATCATTTCGTTACAGAAGTATATTCCTGAGATGGGATATTGTCAACCTTCGATATTGTCAGAATGATCATCAAGAAAACATTGTTAATGGCGCAAGGGAGTAAAATTCTTCGAGGGATAATAAAGGGAATCATTGTTAGTGAAGAGTACCGGCAATGATTAAATTATAAGCTGAACTGACTTTTTGATTTCTTTAAAAAGTAGATCCTAGAGGCTATACAAACTTGTAGCAGAAGCTTAGAATTTATTGATAATGTGATAGTGTTCCTTTATATCGCCATCAAAGAAAATTATTTTAAAAAAATCAAAATTTTTCACATAGTACTCAAAAAAAGTATTCCTGAAATTGTCTTACTACCCCTCCCCAATCGTTTAAAATGATCTATCGAAATGGCCATAGTCATCCGTAGTACACATAAAACCGTTTCGTTAAGTCAAATCAAATGAATCAGAATCAAAGAACGTGTATAGTTTTCGTAACGAAAACTTAACAACGTCACGCACTAACTGGGGCTTTGTGGCGATACAATAACAACATCAACAACAACATGAATAAATTTACCTGACCACGACAACAACAGCAACAACAACGGTAGCAATGGAGTTCTTAAATTTAAAAAAACGGAAGCTTCGAACCCCTTTTTGTAACAAATCCAGAGACGAGAACTTTAACAAGAAACCATTTTTCTATAGAATTTATAATAAAGAAGATACAGGCAATAGAATAACCAGGAGAGAGAGACAGAGAAAAGCTTCAACAACAATCGTTAAGAGCATTTTGGTATGGCTGGAGGCATTGTTGTTGCTACAAGGCTCACACAGCCATTATTGGGACGGACACTGAATGTTGAATGTCCGTCTGCTGTCTGGATGTCTCTTGTCTCTTGAATTTCTGTTTGAGGCTGATTTAGAATTTACGTTTTCATTTGAAAATATGGGTCAAAAGAGAAACTAACGGTAACTGACGTATATAAAAGTGTCTGAAAGATCTCAGACACACACACATACTGGCATAAGATCACATTGCCACACCAACAAAGATGTTGGTTGGTTGCTGTGTTGGTGTGTTAAAGAAGTTTCATAGATACTTCAGGAGGTAGAGAAGCAGCATTGTTGGTTTGCTAAAAGAAATGAAACTCAAGCCTTTTTTCATTTCTTCTTGTTGTCTTCTTTCTTTAGATGACTCTAAGCGTTAGACTTTACCCAACCGATCTGCGAATGAAAGGTTTTGGCTGGAATTAAAGATGCAGGGACAGACAGACATGTCATAGAAATCGGAGGTATAGGGAGTTGATAAACAGAAGAAGTGAATGTGTCAGAAACATGACTTGAAAGAAGATATTGGCGGCGGTACAACTTTGCTACCACCGCCACACACAAACGAAATGAAAAGAAGTTTTGTTTCTCTTTTGCCATAAATTTTAATTGCTATGAAATGATCAAAAGCAGTCAGAAAAAAAAACAAACCAGAAAATGTTAAGGAATAAACAAGAAACCCAACAAGACAACAACGGTGACGATGACGTTGACGGCGATCGCCATCATCATCATGATCAAGACTTGTCGAAAAGAAAGTGAAATTTTTTCACTGGATTTATATCTGCCAGTAGATAACATCGCAACCACCACCAACAACAGAGTAAAAGAAACAAATAACAGTAGAAGAAGAAAAAACGAACCAAGTTAAAGTTACACACACGTAGTATGTGTGGCCCATACAAATCTTACGCGTAAATGGCAAAAGTTTCTTATGCATAAACAACCAAAGTACATATACAGGTACATACATGTTTGTATATACATATATATGTAATAATTATACTCACTCAACTCACTCACTTCTTCTCTTCTGCACCACTAGAAATTGGTCATCCATTTACAGCGGTTTTTTTTCTTCTTTCGTTTTCTTTTAATTTGCTGTACATTGCTTAGTAATTAAATGACGCGTTTCTTCTTTAGCAGATTTTTGTTTTATTTCATTATTATTGTTATTGTTATTATTATGTATTCAAGTGGTTTTGGTCTATTCCATTGGAATCCAAATTATTGCTACAGATAATTATGCAAACGTTGATTGCTTCTTTTTTGGCATTGGCCGATGCTATTGACGTTTATTAAAATCGTAAACACTTAAACTCGTAAAACGGACAAAGAAATTAAGATGTAAGTTATATAATTTACAGAAACTTCAAGAGGGTTCAGCAACAACAACAGCCACCGCTTAGACTCGTGGGGGGATTGGTGGGTGATAAATTAGAAAGTTATGGAACTGTATCAACGAAGGCACATTTGTTTTTCGCTATATCATAGTGTGTGTGTGTGTGTGTATAGGCAAGTTTGATATTTAGTCAAAAATGTCCTACTGTGACCCCAACTAGTAGTATATATAATCCTTGATCGTCTTCTGTCCGCCTTCGTGTCCTTTGAGACCGCACTCGTAGAGTATATAACAACAAATATCCTTTTTTATAGAAAGGAGTTGGCACATAGCATAGCCTAGAACAACAACTTCAAACAGTTTCGAAAATCAATTATCGGCTTGAGTCCAGAAAATAATATTCGCCCACAAAAGATCACATATAGTGCCAAACTTTTAAATTTTACATGGACTTTTCATAGGAAGTAGGCTTTATGGTAACTATTCCCTACTCTTGATCTGGGATAAAATCAGATATAATTGGCAAAAAAAATACCGTTGTATATTCCATAAAATCAAATATTGTAGGAAGTATTGAAAAAGTTAAGTATTTCCAATTTCTATATCCTTCCCCACGCGCACGCACACAGTGAAGGGTATATTCATTTTGTTCTGTCATTTGTATCGCCTATAAGGAGGCGTGATAATTTCGACAAATAGTCGATTTAAAGATGTTCGTCTGCCCGTCTTTCCGCAGAGTTTAAGATATATCGACCTGAAATGTGTAATGCAAGCTTCTATCCTCCGAGCTAAGGTTAAGTTCTCTCATGAACTACTCCCACCTCCCATACAAAACTCTCCTTTTTGCGACTTTAAAAATTCATTACTATATTCTCAGTTCAAATTAACAATTTAAGCTCAGAATTTGTCATTTCATTAAAAATTATTGAAAAAATATGGTTGCGAGAGACTTAAAATACGAAATACAATCTCCTCTTTTTTGGTAGAAATTTTAATAAAATATAGTTGTAGGGAAAAAAACCAGTTTTATTACCATTTTCACAAATGGCAAAGGGTATCTTCTACATAACTATGTTTCTCTTTACACCCCATGAATGAGGTATGGGATAGCTTCTCGCGTTGTTGTGAATTAACATTCTTTCTATTTTTATATTCACAACTAACGGCACCTTCTTGTTTATAGACGAATGCGAACGTCAATGTTTCAGAAGCTTTTACTAGGCATGCCGATTGACTTGACACTTATACTGCAAAGTTGCTGCCGACAACATCGAGGAGGCCGGCAATGAAAGAAAATTTTTTTATTTTTTTATTTTTAGATGACTGGAGCCAGGAGTTGAAACTGAGATCTCCCGCATGGTAGTCGCGTGTTCTAACCATTTTTACAAATGGCGAAGGGTATCTTAATACCGAGAGAGGCTTGGGAGAGCAGGGAAGCCTAAGGCTTATAGACACAATAAACATGGGCAAAATTCATTCAGAAACAAAACCTTCCCATTAAACCCAACTCTGCAAAAAGGAACAGTCTCTCCGTTTTAGTATACTGACTGTAAATCTCCATTGTCTTGAATCCTGAAAAATAGCCTGCCCCGGAACACCTTTGTATTAGCTTCCTATAGGCTGTGTCAGCTGCAGTCTTTGTCTTGACCTGCAGCCATACTCCTGCTCATTCTTTTATGTTTAATATGTTTCCATCTTGCATGTCTCTCATCTTTATCTATTGGCTGCGACGTCTTCGACTTGAGCTGTGGCCATGCCCCTGCTCGTTTTCTTGGTGTGATGTCTGCTACATCCATATTTGATTTTCTCAAACGCAGGATATGTTCAATATTTTGTTTTGTTGTTCGACAGTTCCCGTCATCTCCCAACATCATGTCGGTAAAGGTTGCTTAGGGTACATCGACTACATTAAATAAAATGTGTGCTCAGCACCGTCAATTTGGTCTTCTTCCTCGTACAAAAACTACTACACTTGCCAATTCTTTAAAAAAAAAACTTCCAGTAATATCCGTGTATGGTCAGTGTCAAGCACAGGTACTTATCTACTTTTCCAGTTTTCCAATATCACGATGCGATAGTTTGACCATCCATCCGCCTTTACTTTCGGTGAACCATCTTTTTTTAAGCTTATAGGGTATTTTGCCTTATCGTTCTTTTCGCCTTCTTATAGTGTATTGACTGTTTCTTCTGCCATATCTTCCTCCTTTGTATCTGCTCTGATGATAACAGCGACGTCAGTTTACACATCTGATAGACTGTACGGATATGTCGCAAATATTCCGTAAGTTGAAGACCTTGAGAATATAGTCATGCACTGATTCTGATCATTACCTGATTCTAAAGCGCTAACTACAGATGATATGTCGTCTGCATAGCCCACCCTTGAAGGTCTCCTGTGGGATTTCTATCCACTGTATATCGTCGTAGGAAATATTTCACAGGTCTGAGCCCTGTGTTGCACCTGACTTTACCTGTGTCCTTCGTTGGTCTTCGGTAGTGTTATATATCAATTTTCTGTCCTTCACGAAGTCTCTCCCAATACGCGAAACTTAATCTCTAAGGCCCGGAGCATGTCCGGCCAGCCAAGGCTGTAAAGCGTTTTTGACGTCAGTGTGGCTAGTAGTATTTGTTGTCTGCTAAAGTGGTTCTACTGTTGTGCGGTCTTTAATGCGTCGATGAGATCTTTCAGAGCTACTATGGCAGACATACCCGGTCTTAGTCCGTGTTGTCTACCCGTGAGTCTCCCCTGGAGTTTATGGTTTATCCCTTAGCCTGGGTTTGAGGAGAGTTTCTTTAAGTTTGTAGAGTAGCCTGTAAACTGATGCTGACTTTGGATCAACCATTCCCTTGCTAATAAGGGCCCATTGCTGTACTTTTCACATCTTTAGGAATGTTCCTGTCATCAAGCAGTTATTAAAACATGTTAAGGGGCAGTTCTGGACATATCTAATGACACTTCGTCCAGGCTAGGGTTCTTGGTGGTTTTGAATTTATCCCCAGGTTCTGTCGGTTCTTCTGTTGTGAATAACGGAATGTATGTAGCTGTCTCCAGCACCTAGTTGTGTGGGAAGAGGGACAGGACAGTACGATGTTTGTCATTTTCCCCTCGACCGCCATTCGTATGAGGCTTTTACTGACCAGCTTTTCAATGATTATTTTACAACCCGTCTTTTCAAGTTGTTTTATCGTCTTTTTGTACTCACTTATTTTGATTTCAGCATCGCCTCATTGTGAGCAATAAATGATGATGATTTATTTTCACTTTTGCCATTGAGTTCAGTTTCTTGGAAATTCATTTGCGTGTGGTTTTATATTGGTTACCTTACAACTTCGCTGCTCGTGGATTTATATTTGAAGGAATATATTATGAACCCTCAAATCCTCTTTTCTACTTGCGGTTATTTCAGAGAACAGTAAGGTGCCCTCGCAACCGGGTCGTCTAACTGAATAGGTGTTACCTACGTTAGTTGCGGTCAAATCTGATGTGCTTGCCATTTCGATAATCCCTCTGCCTGATTGTTTGTTGAAGTCATTCCAAAAGCTCTGGTATTGATGCCGCCTTCTACTATAAGATATCCTTGAACTTCCTATCTACATAATCCAATCCCCCCAAGTAATCTGTTAATTTGTCACTGGACTTAAGGTAGCAACCGCACAATGTTAGATTTTCGATCTACATTCATTTAAAGCAGTTTCACTTTCTGTTTTTCTTAGGGTATTTTCATTTCTATATGCGAAATATATAATGTGGTTGACACAAAATCTTGAATGTATGTCGTATGTAAATCTGAAGTTTTTTCTGACAGTTACCACCTGAATTCAGAACCGATTTCGTGGGAAATTTTGACAGTAAATTTTTTGTCGCACCCACATCACGCCAACATGGCAATCAAATTATTCACAGAAATCATACCGTTTCGTAGTAGTTGAGTCAATCGGCATGTCTAGTAAGAAGCTTCTTATAAAAAGATGACATTCGTTGTTATAATTTAAAAATAGAAGCATCTTAACTCACTCAAAATCGAAAAGCTATCCCATTTCTCATTATTGCAATGCAACGGAGTATTGTATGTTTTAAATAAACTAAATACATATTATTAAAATACCTAAAAATTATATAAATCGCAATTGTAACTACATTTTAGCCACACATAGTCATTTTCCCTTTTTGTATCCAACATAATCCATTTGTTTACACTGCACATATTTGAAATATTTCAAATATTGTTTGCTGCATTTTATCTTTTTCTCTTTCGCTCTCTTGAATTTCTACGAAATGAATTCACAATGATTCGCATCTTAACCGACTCGATGGTTACAATGAACTCTAAAAATTCATAAGTAATCGCAAATTCAAAACGAAACAAATTGCTGCAATAATCATAGCCATGATAATGCAACCCCAGAGTAGAGTGAATGTTTGGATATTGCCATTGTTGGCTAAATAGATAACGTCTACGGATGATGATGATCACCATCATCGTCAAGAAAACATTGCTGTGAGTAGCAGCATAATGATCGTTGTATCCGAGATGACTTTGTAGTCTTAAATTTTATGATATTACTGACTGTTGTTTTTGTTTTTGGACATGTACAAAAATGATGTCCGTCCATATCTTTCTTGGGTAGACAACAACTTTTACCAAGAAATATCTAAAAGTGAGTGAAAAAATGTACTGAATGTATATAGAAAACTATATGTATGTATGTACGTTTATACATGGTACATAGATTAAAGTCTATATATTAACGTATACACTCGTGTCGTTTGTATCGGTCTCTTGTATGCATCTGCTAGATCCATATAGAAATACATATGTCAACATACTATACACACTGGCATATGTGTTAACTTAAACATACGACAGAAGCCCGTTATGTATGTACATCTTAACATCCATATGAATACGATCATAATAACAACCAACCAACCAACCACCGACCGGGTCCGTGGTATCTGGTATTGAAGAATTCATTAGCAACCAACTAACAAAACACCAGCAACAAAAACAACAATAAAAACAACCGCATAAAGAAAACTTAAAAGATTTCACTTTCGCTCATGACGTTGCCGAATGAATATATCCATCCCAAACGTACTTTGTGCGCTGGAATTGGTTTCTTTTCTATATATTTCACTTGCGCCTGCGCGTTTGTGTTGAAAATATTTTTCTGGTTTTCTACACATTTCACTTCTCTTCTTTCCATCTTTCTTTCTTTCTGCCAGTTTGTGTATAGACAATGAAACAACAAAAACACGTCCATAACATTTAGCCGTGTTGTACAACAGACAACCTCAGCAACCCACCGTTTGTGGTAACAACACCCAATAAAATCCAGAGGGGAAGAAGATGATCGAGCCACAAGAAGTTGTTGAGCTTTGTTACGCGCGTTGTCTTGTATCGTTTCTTAATCATTATCGTCGTCATCGTCATCGTCATCTTCATCACCATCCCAAAAACAATCTCCCAACACCAGATGAAATTTCTTTTACATTTTAGCTGGTTGTTGTTGTACTCGTATCTTTTCTGGTTCCGAGATGGAGTTGGCTTTGACTGGTTGGCTGTTGCGATGATTTTACGTAGTAACTCTGATCATATTGTGACAATGATAAGTGAATGTTTCACACAACATTATTGTTGTTGGCCGAACAGCAAATAACGTATTTTTACTTTTCAAAATTACACGGTTCGTATACCAAAAAAAAAAAATTAAAACAAAAACCAGAAAAAAACGATTAAGTAAAAAGATTTTGCAATACCGGATCTTATACAAAAGTTAATGAAAATAGATTGGACTGAGGAAACTTTTGAGAAATTCATGAACAAGTATCGTGTGGAACATATACATATATACGTATATATGTAAATAGTTTCAAACCATATAGGAAACCATAGGAAATAAATTTAATTTGATTTTACTAGACTTACGATTAACTCGACCACTGAGAAGTTGCCAATCAAAGTACATTTCTTAGCTGCGACAGTAAAAATGACCCAAAAATTATACGCCATCCTTCTATTACGTACTTGAAACCATAAATTTCGACCTTAAATGTTCAAAAACAAGAGCTAACCTAGAATAATTGTTAGCATTCCGCATTCAGCGTAGTCGTATAATGGTTCACAGTAAAGCTCTCCGACAGTAATTAAAAATTATAAGTCCGATTTGTGCGTAAAGTAATTAACCAGAACACCCAGCGAAAACTGCTTCAAGTCTATCATAAAACTTGTAAAATACCATTAACTGTACTTTAAGATATTCTTCTTAAAGATCCAATATAACGTTCCGTTTCCATTCCCTTTTAATTTCAGCAAGCATACTCTCCTATTCTCGGAAATAGGGGCGTGGAAGAATAACATTTTGTGTGTAGATTTTTATGCGCCATATGAACACATAGAAGTGATGAATATCTTGTTGATAAAAATGCCGATTAACTTTTAATAAAAATTGTATATGTATTGGACTTGCCTAAAAAGACATGACTCAAATAGTCTTAAACATGCTTAATTTCCCTCTACACCCCATGAATGAGGTATGGGATAGCTTCTCGCGTTGTTGTGAATTAACACGCTTTCTATTTTTAGATTCACAACTAACGGCAGCTACTTGTTTAGCGACGAATGCGAACGTCACTGTTTGAGAAGCTTTTACTAGACATGACGATTCTCCCGCATGGTAGTCGCGTGTTCTAACCACTATGCCACGGCCGGTCCATATAATTTTATATTTGGCTTAAAAAGACATGACTCCAATAGTCAGTCATCTCTTGCGTTCATTATGACTGTCTAATATTGGTTCAGAATGTGATTGATGTGAAACTCGAAATAGAGGTCGCAAATGGGAAGTTCGATGGAATAACTTTTTAGGTTTCTCTTCAGAAGTACGCATGTGGGATTTGCTGTTTTTATTATAATATCGGTTTATTATCGAAATTGGCCAATTTTGTATTGTTCTGTCAAAGTGAAGTTGATAATCTAAAGGGACATATTTGTCGTTATGGTTATTATCTTAGGTTACATATATTTAAGGCATAGTGAAGGGTTAGAGATTTTTTTTCAGGGCTTCCAAAAAGCATGTACATCTTACTCGATTTGCTGCTGTTATTTTAGCTTTTTCCTTGTAAGATTGCACTGTCCTAGCTCTTGGAGTATCGTTCGTCTCCAGGTGTTCTTGGGTCGACCACGGCTTCTTGAGCCTCAAACTTTCCGGCTTTTTCCTCATGGTATGGCCGATCCACCTTCATTTTCTGCGTTTAGTTTGCTTCAGTATGGGTTCCTCGTTGCTTATGTTCCAGAGATCTTTGTTGCTGATGGTGTTGGGCCAGAATATTCTGAATATGACTCAGAGGCACTTGTTGATGAGTGATTGTGTTCGAAACTAACCAGGTTTCACTTTCATGTAACCAATTACACTTTACGCATTGAATATTCTGAGATTGGTTCGTCTGGATATTTGAGAGCTTCTCCATACTTGTTGCAGTAGTCCGAATGCCGCTCTCGCATTGTTGAGCCAGAAGCAGAAGCTATCTGCGTATTCGACTGGTTGGCCTTGTAGCATGATGTTTTCCATGCTAACATTGTTTATTCTCATGACTTTGGTTTTTTTGATATTAATCTCAAGTCCAACATTACGCGCTAATCTTTCTAGATATTCTAGTTTCGTTTGCATATTGGAGATTTTGTGCGACAGTAGACAAATATTATCAGCATAATCCAAATCCTTACGTGAGAGACTCCATGTTATTCCTCTTCTCTCTAGACAGACTTCGCTCATGATCTCATCCAGCACGATGGTGAACAGTTGAGGGGATAGAGGGCATCCTTGTTCAACTCCAGCGTTAGTATGAAATTGTTGTGAAGAACTGAGGGTTCTGAATCCTCGTACATAGCTCCGATGATTCGAATTATTTTCTGGGGTACTCCTTTCTTACTCAATGCTTTCCATATGGCAGTCCGTTTGATGGTGCCGAAGGCCTTTCTTCAAGTCTATGTACAGTAGATACAGGGGAGTACGACATTCTACAGATTGCTATATTATAATGCGTAGAGTATTGGCCTGATCTAAGCAGCTTCTATTTGGCCGGAAACCTGCCTATTTATCTCTATTTTATTTTGAAGTCTACCCTGTATTATGACTGCCAGCCTTTTGTATATGGTGTTCATTCATTAAAGGGTTAGGGATAGTTTGTAGTCAATATATTTATTCGAAGAGAATTGAAAAAGAGGAGGAGTCTACATCGAGAAACTCGTGAATTTTATGAGCTTCGATAAGAGATCCAGGTTTAAAAGCTTTTTTTATCACACAAACAACAATATCCAGCAAAGGTATTACTAGAAGGTATTCCGCATAGAAGGCATTCACCATGCCAGACACAATAAGGCCTTTGTAAAGGCATTAATCTTTCTTTCTTATCAGAAACACACCTTCCAGAATGTATTATTATAAAACCCTGATGAAAGGCTTGTTTTTTAGTAAAGAGAAGGCCTGGTAGATGGACTGCCCATAGAAAGCAGTTTAGAAGGAGTTCGTATAACTAAGGCATTGCTACTCCCTTCTTTTTGAAGGGCTAGTAAAAGACCCGTGGCATGATGGTTAGAACACGCGTCTACCATGCGAGAGATCCCAGGTTCAAGTCCTGGCTCCAGTCATCTAAAAAGAACATAAAGAAAAATAAATTGTTCTTTCATTGCCGGCCCCCCTCTTTGTTGTCGACAGCTACTTCGCAGTATAAGTGTCGAGTCAATCGGCATGTCAAGTAAAAGCTTCTCAAACCGTGACGTCCGCATTCGTCGATAAATAAGTAGGTGCCGTTTGTTGTAAATCTTAAATAGAAAGCGTGTTAATTCACAACAACGCGAGAAGCATCCCATACCTCATTAATGGGGTGTAAAGGGAAATTAAGTTAAGTGAGAGTTACGTCACTAAAACACAATAAATTCATAATTGAATTTCTTCAATGTTTAATAAGTGTTCTACTGAGTTTCGCTGGGGTCGAAATTTCGTCTAGAGAATTGCCGTGGTTTCTGTTACACGTAGCACAAATCGTGCGCCACCCTGTATGTCTATGTCTTTGAGGATAAATTGGTGCCAATTTTGGAGAGTAACTCCAATTAAAGATTGATTTTTCTACAAGACAACGTATCAGTAGATATACTAAAGAATGGTTTTATTCTAAAAATATTATAATTAAGGACTGGCTAACGTGTTTTCCCGATCGAGTCTAGTTAAGAACATCAATATGTTTAAATCGCATGTGATATTAAATACTCACACTTTCCATATAAAAACTATTTACTTTTTAAATCTTTATCCATTTGGTCTTACCACTGGAAGTTAATCATTTCTTAATACTACAAACAAATTCCATTTCTTTAGTGCATTAATTATTCACTAACTACCTTTACCTTTTCTTTCCGTTTCATTACAGGGGAAGCCGAAAAAGTAAAATCTTTGATTAGACTAAGAGCGGAACTCTCACCGCTGTTCACAGGCAAGCGTAATGCCTCCAAATACGCATGGGCGTAAGTATAGTGAAGAAAAGAGGAATTACTGAGGGAGAATTCATAGTGCTCTGGCATATAACAAATGACACTGAGCCTTTTTTGTTGATTTTTTTGGATTTACATACATAAATGATGGCCACACACTATGCTTGCAAATGCAACTAGAAACTTGTTTTCAAATATTCGAAAGGAATAGAAAAAGTTTAGCTGAAAATCTAGTAGACTTCACTTTTGATTATCGCAAACTTTTGCTAAAAATCTCGAGTATAAAGGGTTTAACTTCTTGTATATTATTTAGATAAATTTAAGGGAACACGCCCACAATTCCTGCATACAACTGAGTTATTTACTTAGAACCTCTTGTCGCCCCCCTCGCCTCCACATTGATATGTGTTAAAATGGCCCACTTTTGTATATAGATATTTCTGACTTTTACCTCACTAACCCATTTCACACGCCTCTTCCCCTGTCATGTATTTTTTTCATGTAAACGCTTTCATCTGCGCGTTATCAGTGTCGTGGAACGTGAACTGAATGTTCCTTTGCCTCTTTCGAAGATTATAAAAAAATGGAACAATTTGCTACAGGAATACAAGGTCAGTAGAAAGAGTAGCAAGGAGTACTTGCCCATAAACAAACTGGAACTAATTTGGTTATTTGTTGTTTCGTTTCATTTTCTCCTGTGTCGATTTGCAAAGGCTATTAAAATGTCCGAAGAACCCAAAAGACGCGAATGGCCTTTCTTCACCCTCATGGATGTCTACTTTAGCGATCAAGTCAATGATCCGTCTTTGCGTCTCTTCTCGTCCACCAAGACCCTAAAGGAGACCATCGACGACAGTGTCTTCGAGGATGATCCGATTATAGCATCGGCCATTGCTGCCGCCACGTCGGGGGCTTACATGAATATCGACGAATTGATACGCCGCCAAAAGGAGAGAGCGGCCAATGAAAAGAAATTCGCTGCCATGAGCGATTACAAATATGACATCAAGCCCATGCTGTCCAACAACAAATTCAACAGTAGTGAGGCAATAAAACTCTCCAAGAGCGTGGATGACCTCAGCATGCAGCAGTACAAGATTAAGGATGAAATCATGCGTCAACGGGAACATGAGGCCCAAGAGAATTTGGCCAAGTTAAAGCAACAGGCGCGCCAACATCAACAACAGCAGCAACAAGCGGCCGCAGTGGCTGTGGCCCAGCAGCAGGCCGCTGCGCAGCAACACCGTTTTCTGCATCAGCAACAGCAGGCCGCCGCAGCAGCTCAACAGCAGGCAGCCCAGCAGCATCATGGGCATTTGATGCCACCACAGGCTAATGCCACGCCACCACCACCACCAACTCCGTCCAGTCTACATGCGGCCTTGCAGCAGCAACAACAGAATCTCCTGCACCATCATCAACAACAGCAGCAGCAGCAACAACAACAGCAACAACAGCAGCAACAACAGCAACAGCAATTGCAACAGGAACAACAACGTCGCCGGGAACTTCAAATCCATCATTCACCACATACCACACCGCAAACCTCGCCCACCCAGCAGCAGCAACATCATCATCAACAGCAACATCGTCAGCCATCGCCACCCACTCCGACACCCTCGACTCCGACTACGGCACAACAAATCCACTTGCAAACGGCTCAACATCAGGCGGCTCAGCAACATTTGCAACTGCAGCAGCAAAAGCACTCGCAACAGTCCTTCACCGATCCCAACACGATCGACCAGTACCTGCTGTCATGGAACAACTTCCATGGCAATATGTGTCGTGGCTTCCACACTTTGCAAAAGGATGAGAAGATGGTGGATGTGACCATAGCAGCTGGCGGTAAAATTTTCAAGGCCCACAAGTTGGTAAGATTGACACACCAAGCCAAAGATGTTCCAAGAAATTTACTAAGCTTAAATTGTTTCTATCATAGGTTTTGTCAGTTTGTAGTCCTTACTTCCAGCAGATCTTTCTGGAGAATCCTTCCAGTCATCCCATTTTGTTGATGGCTGACGTTGAGGCCAGTCACATGGCTGGTTTATTGGATTTCATGTACAGTGGCCAGGTGGGTAGAATTCTTACAACTTAAGAGAGTAAATAAAGTGTACACTCTCGCATTTTGAGATATTAAACTGACGAGGACACTGCCTTCAATTTCTCTTGCTTAGGTCAATGTAAAATACGAGGATTTACCCGTTTTCCTTAAGGTGGCAGAAGCTATGAAAATTAAAGGTTTACACACAGAGGTGAGTATGACACAGCTTCCAGCTTAGGAATAACAGTTAATAACTTCCGCCTTATTATTTTTCATCTGACTCCTTTTCTACGCTTACAGAAAAACATGGACGACGACAACAAGGACAGCAGCTCTTCTCACGACAATGAATCCACCGAATGTCATTTCGAGCGTGGTACCCATAGCGTCAATATCACTGGCGGCCAAGGCTTTGAACCCCGTAAATCTCTACACGATTCGCATGCAATGAACGGCGTTGCCACTCTCAACAATGGCAGCAACTCCCCCATTCCCCAGCAGTCCTACTCCAGCTTTCGTGATCACATCAAGTCCAAGGCTTCCCTCGCCGAGACCTTTATGAAAAATCTCAGCCGCAACAATAACAACAATTGCAGCACCACAAACTACAACCATTTGCCGAACAGTAACAGCATTAGTGAGTCCTTGAACTCGGACAATTTCAATATTCTACAGGCAAACAGTAAGAAACTCATGGATTCGGCAAGGAAACAACACAAATATCTGGCAAAACGGAAGATACTCATGCACTACGGCGATGAGTTGAATGAGAAACGGCTTAAGGAATTCGATCGCTATGGAATGGAACACGACGCCAACAACAACAATGCCGAGGTACAAATACAGGACTCGCAACCAGTGCCACAATCCCACAACAGCTTCAAAATACGCTTGATGGAGAATCACCTGAAGGCCAACCAGGAACACCAGCAAAAGCAAATGGAGCAAAACAACAACAATAGCAGCAGCAAGAAGAATAATACAGAGGGCGCTGATGAGGAGGAGGCCTTGAATTTAGTGCAAAACAATACACCAGAGTACCACAAAGGACACGAGAGCAATAGGACAAGTGAGTCTAGCGATACGGCCACCGAACACGAGGCCTTGGATGTAGACCAAACGTCCGAATCGGATGTGGCCAGTACGACCAATGTGGAGGTGGGTTCCCAGCTGCGCGACGAGGATGACATTAACAACAACAACACCGCAAAGAAGGACATCGTAGAAATCGATGACAACAACAACAGCAATTTGAAAAACATAGCCCTGATCAATGCCATCAATCGCAATGTGGACCACAGCAAGAAACGTGACTATCAAATGCATTCGACAACCACAACAGCTGCCACTGATGATCCGGAAAGGGCGCGTATGCCGAGCCACACAGAATCGCTGCACGCGCCTCATCACGAGAGCGAAGATGACAACAACAACAATGACAATAACAACAATAATCATCTGCAATTGGACTTGAGTACGGTGAAGAGCATAGCAACCGCCGAAATCCTCTGTGGTCTCAAGAGTAAAGTTTTCAAAATGGAAGCTATCGATGCGAGCGAATCGTCGGCGGCAGCAGCAAATCGTGCGCTAAGTGAAATCAAAAATGCGGAATGATACAGAGAATGCTCTCGAGAGAAGGGAAGAAAGCCAGAGAGATAGAAGAGATAGACAGAGAGAGAGATAGAGAGCGTCGGACCCAAAACGCTCACGTTAAGGAGGAAACCCCTTCGTCTGCTTAGCTTCCGACCCAGAGTTGCATTTGCTGCTGGAGACATGGCAACAGGCGCGTGTTTGTTTATTTTGTGCATTTGTTTTTTATTATTATTGATTCTCTTTAATGAAAATATTTTTATATTTGAATAATTAAATAATCGTAATTATTTATTATTATATTTAATCGTTAGTCTTAGAAACCTGACTTAGTGTTAGTGCAAAAGCAAGAACTAAACAAAACAAACAAAAACTGTAAGCAAATTTGAACAAATCTCTTAACAATATTGCAACAAAAACACATCAAGACGCAAAAACATAATGATCTTTTAAGTTTAGTATCTCAACTACGACAAAAAAAAGAACAAAAACCAACATACATACAACATTCAGAATCACTCACTGCAATTAACTATTTATTCAATCAATCGTCCTTTAATTAATTATTTACTTGCTGCATCATCAACTTGCCAGCTATCATTTCGTTGCATCCGTTTCGTCTCAATCAGGCTGCCACACTCACACACGCACATCTGTTTCACCGTTCTTATTTACATTTCGTTTCGTTCCACTACCACCAACAAGTCCTTTTCATTTATTCGTCGTCATACAGAGTTGTAATCGCATATATATATTTAGTACATACACACATGACCACTTTCACTTCACGTCTCCTTTGTGTGTTGTTTCGTTCATTCGCTCGTTCTTTCACACGTATTTATTTATTATAATTTTTATTGTAGTTTCGTAGTTATTTTATGTTAATATTATACGTATTTTAAACAAAATGAACAAATGTTTAAATTAAATTAAAATTTGAAAATTTCTATTCCGACTTGGAATTGAGGGAAGAATACCTTGTGAAATTTTCAATACACAGTGTAATTTACATTCCACTTTTATCTTTTTTTTGTCTTTGGTAAAATTTAGAAACACAAAATGTTATTAGGTATTGTCTATTGGATATTGTAAAAATCGTTGTATTTGTTAATAGAAAAATATTACGTACGTATATGTATTACCGTTCCATTTGGATATACGCATGTATGTATGTATGGATATGTGTAAACAACGTTTATTTGATTATGAAATAAAGAAAAATTTTAATTTAATTTTGATAATAAACGAAAGGTTGCCTTAAGTGTGTTGTAAAAAAGTTGGAAGAAGATAAAAGCATGAATTTATCGCAAGTTCATCCTATCCTATTGTGAACTTCTCCTAATGGTTGGTTCACCCCCAAAAGATTGATTAATTTATGGTATTAACACGTGCGGAAAATATGTAAGTAAAATATTGAATTTCACAAAATTATTTTGTAATCAAGTAAGTAAATATAAATTTAAAAATTTGGTAAAACCAGTTCAGATAAAAACAACCACTTATCTCCCAAATCCCGCTATTTTAGGAGAGCTAAAAAAAACCCAAATGAAAATTGGGTCCACCGTAAAACTTGAATAACTTAACCATTTGTAAACCGAGTTTTACAAACAAATATGCGTTTTACTCAAGAAAGCGTGCACTTTCTGAATAGAATAAAAAACTAAAGGTATATAATTATAAAATATTGGATACAAATTTCTTCAAGCTTAAGAAATAATGAACAAAATCTAAAAAGTTTGCGGTTTCAAGTCAAAACCAAACAGGTCAAGTTATTTGTATAAATGAACTAGTGGACCCGATAATGCTTCGCTATTGCTTACTTGCAAAAGGCTTATAATATGTTTGGCACGCCAACTTACAGGGCTAAGCTTAAGCGTCGTTCTTGTCCACCCTTTAGACAATTCGTTACCCCAAGTTACTCCTTAACCTGATCAAACTAACCACGTCTCACTAACCGAAATTAAGTACTAGTACTATCTATAAACAAATATTTCCGTATATGGCCGTGTTCGCAGTCTTTCACATTACATTTGTACACACTAATTTGAAAAAATTGGTTTGAAATTAGTTAAATGCTAATGTTTTATGCATGGAAATTATAAAGCTTAACAGTGAGCACATTTTCTTAAAAGACATTTTTTTTTCCAGGTCCTATGGTTTTCATGATATAAGCAGTTAAAGTCGGTCTTTCACATTACAAATTTTGGAAGTCACTTTTGAGGTAGGCAGATACTTTCTAAAAGTTCTGCTCTTATAGACAATGGGTTGTCTCCGTACTTTTGGAGATAAAAGTTGAATAATGAAGAAAGGAAATTGCATTTCAACGGTTTAAATATGTTGCTTAAAAACCTCAGTAGGACTAAAAATATCAAGTCTTTCACATTACATCGAAAGTCTTTCACATTACACGCACAAATTTTTGCATTTAAAAACGATTTTTAGTGCTTAAAATGCTTCTTAAAGAAATTTTTTTACACCAAAGACCAATATTTGGTCTTGGGGCTAAGGGATCGTAATAAATATCATGGTTTGGGAGGTGGGGTTAGAGCAACTTGTGACAGGTGGGATAAAACCATGTTTTTATCAGCTTTTTATGGCAAAAAAAAGAAATGTGTCAAAAAATTCGAAAACAGCATGACAATATTTAAGGGCGGGCCCACAATTGGCCGTGCTCGCGAAAATTTTTTGGTGCGTATGAAATAAGAAGTGAAAATTTGGCAACACTGTTTTTTTGTTCGAAAATTGCAGCCCTAGCATGTTTTTTCTAGTAAGCTTTAACGTTTTAAGTCACCATTGTTCCGCATGCCAAATAAAACTACAACATTCTTTTGAAAACGGTTATATTTGCGGAATTATAAAAAAATGCAAAAACAAAGTTATTCAAACTCTATTTTTATTTTGTTTTTGATTATATCCTTCTTTGGATGTTGAAAAAATGCGGATATTGCCGGACTCTTGCTGTATTTGATGGGCCGACGCAATATCACGAATATTTTTTGTGTTCAAAAAAATTCGGCAACATTTAATTTATTGTTTATTTCACAAAAGTCTTCATCAGTGACTTCTTCGACAGAAATGGTTGAAGGTGTAAGGTTGAATGCATTTACGTAGTCTTTGCGACGTCTTTCTACAAGGGACTCACGATCCTTTCTTGGCATTTCACTTTCCTTCAGTTTCCTTCGGTTTTCTCTCAATTTACGCATAGCTTCTGCCCTCTTTCTTTAGTGTTCTTCTTACCATACCATTCTTTTTTAGCTTTTCGATGTAATTTTTATTTTTTTCTGCACTAGTAAGTGCAAGTCAAGTGGTCTTTCACATTACACACATTTGATGTCAATTTAAACTGAGAAACCAGCATTAATCTTCAAAAATACCACCCATTCCAGATATTAGGAACTCCTGCTCAGAAAGAGTTTTGTTTTTATAACAAAACACCAGCGGGCAACCACCGTTATTAAACTTTTCCAATTTTAGTCTTTCACATTACACCGAAATTGCGCAGTTTTCATTGCCATCAAATGTGCATTTAAAAAATTGTTTTAAATTTTTTTTTGTTTTCAGCACTAAAACAATTCTTTATCTATATATTGCAAAAGAAAACAATGCAATTTTCTGAGCAAAATAGGTTGTTTTTACCTTTTTCTGTGAGCTATCCATTTTGTTTGAAATCTCAGTTTAAAGCTTATTAGAAAAAACATGCTAGGGTTGCCACTGTTTTGCAATTTTCGACAAAAAAACTGATTTTGCCAGATTTATTAGACACTTCTTATTTCATACACACAAAATTTTTTTGTAAAAGTCACAAAAATTTTTTTCCCCTCTGGTTGATATTTTCGCGAACACGGCCATATGGTCCTAAAAACATTTTACACTTTTGTCCACCGATCAGAAAAAAATGTTCACCACCAAATTTCTGCATGCCGAAAAAAAAAATTTCGGTATATTCATATAAAAGTTTCATTTACGCTACTGACATCATTGTCAGTATTTCCCCCTTAAAAATGTGTCGGCATCGTGAATTTAAGAAAATTACTCTTCTAGTCTGCTCATTGTTTCAAAAACATAACTTTTTAATAATTTTTGGCACAATTAAAGAACCTTTTTGTACAATTTTGGTACAATAAAGGCACTCTATGGTACAATTAATTGTTCTTTTTGTGTACAATAAATGTACTTTTTGATATAATAAATTGCACTTTTTGGTACCGAATATTATATGTATATAAAATATTAACGCTCTAGGAGAAAAACCATTTCGTCTGCAAACTTGAACCTGAAGCGCCCGCCGAGTGCTATTTATTTACCAAATTGTATCTCTATAGTACTAAAACACAGTTTAGTCCCTTCCTCCAATGATCCAAAATTAGTATGTCGTCTGCATATTTATATTCGTGTTGTCGAGTACGATTTATGTACCAAATTTTATCTCTCTGGGGCTTAAATACAGTTTGGGTCCGACTGCTCTGCCCACTGATCGAAAACGTCGTCTGCATATTCATATTCGTGGAGCCGAGTAAAATCTGTGTATCAAATTTTATTTTTCTAGGTCTTAAATACAGTTTGCCACACCCTCTCCGCCCACAGATCCAAAACAAAAATTCCGTCTGCATATTAATATTTATGTTGCCGAGGACTATCTGTTTATCAAATTATATCTCCCTAGCTCTAACTGTATTCCAAAATTTCATTGAAATCGTTTCAGCCGTTTAGGCGTGATTGAGCCACAAACATCCAAACATTCACGTTTATAACACTGTAAGACAAATTTTAACTTTTGACCTAACTCATGATCAAACTGACCAGATTCTGAAAATATAGCTTAAATAAAAATATACGTATCTCCCAGTTTTTCTAGATCAGCTCATTTTAGTTTTTTACGAGCAATTCAATTTTTGGAGGAAAGCTTCCATTCAACGACTTGAAAGTGACTTCTTCCAGTTCACAGAACTCAGAGAGTTGTTAACAGATTTTGATGAATGTTTTTTAATGTATTTCAAATGGCCCGGAAGTGGCTCTGACCGAACCCAAATTTAAAATTTGTCATGATAGTAAGAACACGCGACTATCATACGGAAGATCCATTGATCATGTGGTAATCGATGGAAAGCATGCATCTAGTTTCATGAACGTGCCGGTGATCTGAGGTGCTAACATTTGCTCAGATCATTACCTGGTTGCAGCTAAGGTACGCACATGATTTAGCAGAGGGACCAACACACGTAACAAAGAAAGCCTACTTAAACCACCTCTCCAAACTACTATGTTGCCGATACACAGTGGCAGCATATTGCACATTTCATGGAAACCGTGACAATAACCGTGCTTTGATATAAAAAAACGGCACATTGACGAATTCTAGTAAAATAAAAACTTCAGGTAATGAAACGGTAGAAAAAGAGACACATGGATAGAGACGAAGATCGAAAATTCTACCCAAATGTAAAAATTATATGTTACGGTACTGGGATCCCCTTCTGTAGGTATAGAAATTTGGTAACGCTGTGTAATGCATATATAGAGAAGCCACTTTAAAAACACTTCCTGTAATGAAACGGGAACGAGGATAGAAAGAGAAATATCCATCAGATGGCAGTGCACCTGGATGTATCACGCCAATTGTTGACGTAAGAATATCAATATTGCGGCTAAGAAATAATAAAATAAACATTCGGTGCCTGATAACGAGCATGCAGGCATCTATTTACGGTTTAGCTTAACGAGTTCATGATTAGAGTCTAGACATTTTACGTCCTGTGCTGAAAAAAAGATCTACCGCGAGATAAGCCTTCTATCCAACGCATATAAGGCTCTGTCGAATGTGCTATGTAAAAGACTAAAGCCAGTGTGATCCAACCTTTCGGTGTGGCTTCAGACGTGTCAATCAACAACTGTTTAGAACTTCACACTGCGGCAAATCCTGGAAAAGACCCAAGAGAAACAGATCTATGCGTACCATCTTTGTGTCGACTATAAAGCTGCCTTCGACAATCCTGAGTGTGTTTTACATCTAGTATCACCGTGAAGGTCTTACCAGATAGTCGTCTCCACCCCACTACAAAACCGCTGTTAAAATTTGAATTCCTGTCCTTGCTTTAGAATAATTAAAGGCTTATTTTAGTACAGGCATCACCATAGAACAAAGTTCTTCATCCAACTGGCTTCATCCATCCGTGTTTCAACATATTTCGATCAATTGACTTTTAGCAACGACCTTGGGCTCTACACCTCCGAACATTACTACTGCTTACTTAATTTCCCTTTACACTCCATGAATGAGGTATTGGATGCTTCTCGCGTTGTTGTGAATTAACACGCTTTCTATTTTAGATTCACAACAAATGGCACCTACTTGTTTATCGACGAATGCGAAAGGCACTGTTTCAAAAGCTTTTAGTAGACATGCCGATTGACTCGACACTTATACTGCGAAGTTGCTGTCGACAACATCGAACATTAATAATTTAAATATCATCTGCAATAATCTGACTTTAAACGTCATTACTACCTAAATATTTATCGATCGTAATTACTGTGACAGGTCCGTGGACCTCGTTTGATGCAGAGTGAAAGATGCAAGTCTCGTATAGTATCAAGGTACACCCACCTCCATTTCTCTCGAACATCAAACTCAAAGTTAAGCATGTAGACTTAACATTGAGTATTAACCATTAACCACAACGTGGTACAACAATGCTGTGCCTAACCCATTCGACCAGACAGGTAGTTGTTTAGGCTACCTTGGCTACCTTTACTTCCTCTTTTCGCCACCGCAGAGCCAGAAAGAGGTCCACTAGTGGTCCGAGGGGGCGATACGCCCAAAAGTCCTCCCGGAGGAGGCCCTCCCTTCTGACGTATCGGGCTTTTGAAGAAAATTACTTGAAACGATGGCTGAATTTGGTATTCCTGCGAAACTGATACGCTACGCCTTTGCGGAATGACGCTAATGAGACATAAGACAAGGCAACAACATATCGTGTGACCTCTTCAACGTAATGATGGAGATGATATTGAGTAAAGATGAAGTAAACAAATGTGATATTCAACAAAACCAAATACAACATGTGTACTAGAGTGGTCATAGTGGAAATTTTTTTGAAAAGTTAAATTTTTCGCAATGAAAAATATGAGGTTGGGGATAAAAATAAATGAAAATATTTTTTTTTTTTTAATTCTGAGTACCTCCGGGTTGAGCCCAAACTTTTATTACATTACCCATTTAGGCTGAAGTGCAGAATATGGGGCGGGAGCCCTATTAAAGACCAAAAATATGCCATTGTCTTCATCTTGGTCCCCAAACATCGGAATGGTAGGTCAAAGTTGGCGCTCAGGCCCGGGGGGTCAAAATAGGGGCCCATTTCGGTTCTATGATGACCCCCCAGATGCGGATACTCAAGTGAAGGATATCCTACGGTTCTCCTGGACCGAGTTAGAGCCATTTCCGGGATATACCAAAAAAAAAATATTTTTAAAAAAATTTTAAAAATTTAATAAAAATTTTTGCGTGCGGCGCTACTAAGCCCAACATAGGCGTACCGTCATTTCGCCCAATGTCATTTCGCCCAAAAACAACCATGACATATCGCCCAAAACATGTCATTTCGACCAAAAACCTAACTACAAAATGACATATCGCCCAAATGCTATGACAGAAGACCCAACTCAATTTTATTGGGCGAAATGTCAGACTCATGACGACGGCACGCCCTGCTGCATAAGTCGCAGTCAGTCTTGTACTCTCTCTCTGGAATTATTAAAAGATGCGGTGGGGGGCACGCCCAGTAGTAAGACGTCGTAAGACCCGCTACTCTCTTTCTCTGGCATTATTAAAAGACGAATGCGGTGGGGAGCACGCCCCCGATTTTTGGGGACAAAGATGAAGACAATGGCATATTTGGCATGAACGAGGACAAAACGAAGTTTTAAGTCGTTGACAACTACGATTTTGTAGATGATTTTATCTACCTAGGCTCCGCCATCAATAAAACAAAAAATGTCAGCTTTGAAATACGAAGAAGATTCCACCTTACGAATAGATGCTATTGCGTATTAAGCTGCAATTTAATGACAGTGCCTTCTGTTGACATACGAAAAACCAGCTATACCAGATACTGTTTCTACCTGTCATGATGTATGATTTAGAACCCTCGGTTATGACACAAGCGGATGAATCCGTTCTGGTTGGATTCGGAAAACTCTGTAACGTTTATCGGCCCATCATCGTTAACGGACAGCATCGACTTCGTATGATTCATACAACTGTAGAACTGTAGGCCGACATTAACGTGGTCTGACGCATTTAGGAACAGCGATTGCGTTGGAAAGACTAGGTTACTGAGAACCCTGCAGAAGTTGGTGTGGCGAACTGGAGAAGGAGCGCAGAAGATCAAGGCGCATATAATACTTTTCTACATGCGGTCTGTAATCACAATTTACGATTTCAATGAAGTGCCAGCTAAGACGTAAAGATTGCCATAAGGTCAGGCATTGGTAATATATGTAATTATCCCTCTTCCAAACTACTTATGTTCCAAGCATTTATGTTCACTATCATATTCGAGCAAAAGATTGGCAACGCTAAACACTTCATCCGAGCTGAGACAACAACCCATCGGCAAAAGGACATAAACTAGGGAAAATCTTCACACAGTCGACGATACCCCATTCATCCCCTAACACTGAGAATCGCTTCAGGATAAGGCGCTAACTACCATTGTTTACACACACATAACAAACTTCATGCAACCCCCGGAACGCTTCATTCACAACCACCCTCCCCTGTTCGCATGCTTCCCGCCACTCTCTTTTTGAACATGCGCACTTTATCTCTCACACAATGAGAACCTGGTACAAAGGAAAATTCCCAGCCCAAACAGAGAAAACTAGTGTCAGAGAAAATACCCGTCCAACAAAAGGGCCAAGTTAACACATACACACAAAGGACACGGAGCAGAAGAGTAGTATTTGGTTGTCGGCGAGCAAAGGAAAAAGGATATCGAATACAATACGCTACGAGTACGCTACGACGAAACAACAACAATGGTGAAAACGCTCCAAAAGAAGGTACAAAAAACAGGCAAGAATTACACCGAAACAATTGTGAAAAACCGGTTAATAAATTATTGGCAATTGACGGTGAACGGCGCTGGTGTGAATTATCGTATAGAAAACAAAAAATATAAATAGAAAGTTGAGGAAATAAACAAAAAGTGATGGAAAATATAACAACAATTAATACACAAAACAACAAAACGAAAACCAATATAAAATGTAAATTAAAGTGTAGAGCTAATAAATTAGCAGAATGCACAAGAAAAATTTAATCCAATCAAGCTATTGGTAAAAATCTAAGAATGAAATATAGCAAATATTTAACAAAACTAACCGACATTTTAACACAAACATTATAACAAATGTGCGATGAAACAATTATATGAAAGAAGTTGAAAAAAAGGTTTTTTTAATTTGTGTATTGTGCATACATACATACATACATATTTTGGATGGGAGTATACAAAAAATGTCGAAAAAAAAGAACTTCAATAGATACAGGATTCTCTACAAGGATAGTGTGTTTGCTACTCCTTAAGCCGCCGTAAGCGAATTTTGAACCATAAAGAAAAAAATTTAAAAATTGTTTTTTTTATTTGCCAAATTTAAATATTTTGACCTCAGAGTGCTTGTTTCTTGAGTTGTATGTACTTGACCGAAAGTTTGAAACACCAAATGTCCTGTCGAATATCCATATTCTTTGGTGTATTCGGCCGCGTATTCAAATTCGGTTAATGTAAATATATTGTGATGGAATCAGTTGATGACAGCATCAAAGTAAGTCAAACAATTTGAATTTCTATAAGAGTTAATGGTCCAAATCGCACAAATTTCATCCAAATTACCAGGTGCATATGATTTAAGGATATGTAGAAAATGACAAAAACAATACAGATATTTTAATACATGTACCATAAACAACGAACACTTAATGTTCCCATTTTTTATAACTATAATATTTGATATTCGGAAGACCAAACTTTTCTTCAGCAAAATGTCTTTCTCTCTACCGATTTCGATGGCGCAAAACTGTATTTGTAAACAACATTTTTTCATAGTTACACAAAAAATTGTTAATTCAGATTCTAATTTTGACTATTTTTTTACTTATTGGTTAAACTAATTTAAAATGTGCTTATAAGCATTTATAATTTCTAGAATATAAAGTTCTATATATAACATTTTATACAGTTATGATTTGTCCCCCAAAAGAAAAATTCGGCCGTCCATTTACCATCTACAGTAACATCAGCAAGAACAACAAAGTAATCATAATATCATTACCAACAAACAAAAATTTTCCAACATCCCCTGGTAACCCCCTGGCAGAAAAAAAAACAAAAATTAACAAAAATGAACACTCACGCTAAATTCCAAGAAAAAGCGCTTGAGCATAAAAATATTCGCGCCATCAATATTAAAAAACTACCCACCCTTAATACCACCTAAACTCTGTTGTTATACCCGCATTTGCATAAGTGTGTGTATGTGTGTTAATGTACGTATTTACACGCACACACACAAATGCCAACCGATTTCATAAACTATGTATAAGGATAACAGGAAGAAATTAAGGATGCCGTAAAGTCAACAGTCGTACGTACGGTAGGGGCGAAGCATTGTCTAATACGGTTACCCTTCGAAATGTATTGTACTTGTACTCGTATCGCAACGGGCATTATACGAGGCAACGTCTCGTATCGTAGAGTAAGCAAGTGAGTATATCAACTAATTCATATAACATTTCCACACAGGACGTGACCGAGAGAGAGAGAGCGCGAACAAGGATTTCATGGAGAGTATTTTTATGGCAGTAGGGGAGAGTAATTTAGATTCTTTTGCGTAGTTTATTTTTTCGGTATTTGTTTTTCTTGTATTCCTTTTCTTTTATGTGGTATTTTCTTGAATGTGAAGAGAAAAAAAACAAACAAGTGTAAAAAGGGCGTTAAGGCGTTCAACTTTCAAAGGGCGTGTGAGCAACACTTGCAATGTTGTTTTATTTTTTCTTCGGTGCAACTAGAGTTGCCAACCTGTAGCTCAGATTAAATGTAATTTACTGCTGTAATACGCAATGATTTATATCGATTGCAGTAATCCATGCAAGGATATTTTGCATATGACTTGGTACACACATTAAGTCCCAACAGGTGTCCTTAATTCGCCAACATTAGGGTGGTCGCTAGTTATATGGCAAACAATTCGCAGAGTTTTGTCGGTCTGAAACTTCCAAAAATTACGTATTTGCAGATACTGGCATATCCAAAATATGAGCAAGCTTGGGGAGGCATAACTCAATAGCGTATAGTCTAATTTTTCTGAAATAAATACGAAATTTCAGAATTAAAATTCCTTTAATCTTTTCATACATCATTTCTCTGAATAATCAATAGTTTCGCAAGTATAAAAAAATTAATAAAAAATAAAATTAAATTTGCCTAAAAAATTCAAATTGAAAAAATTTAATTTGAATTTTTTTTTTAGCAATTTTTATTTTTTTCTTAAATTTATTTATTACTGCGAAACTGTTGATTGTGCAATGAGATGATATATGAAAAGACTAAAGGAATTTTAATTCTTAAATTTCGGATTTCAGAAGAATTGGACTAGTCGTTTTTGAGTTCTACATCCTAAATATGGCTATAGGAGCTTAAAAACGTTAAGCCCAAATCGGCACGAGTTAACATACTCCATTCGTGATCAAACTTTGGTTATCTCAATATCTGCAAAGACTTATCATTTTTAGGGGGTCAGACCGACAAAAATCCAACATCGATTTTTGCGGTAACTCTAGCCCACATTGGGACTGGTCGTGGTATAGTGGTTAGAAAACGCGGGTAGTCGATAACCGGCTCCAGTCTTCTCCATTTTTCTTTAATGTCCGGCCCCCTCGATGTTGTAGACAGCAACTTTGCAGTATAAGTGTCGAGATAATCGGCATGTCTAGTAAAAGTTCCTCAAACAGTGACGTTCGCATTCGTCGATGCACAAGTAGGTGCCGTTTGTTGTGAATCTAAAATAGAAAGCGTGTTAATTCACAACAACGCGAAAAGCATCCCATACCTCATTCATGGGGTGTAAAGGGAAATTAAGTTTTAAGTTTCCTAGCCCACATGCTAGTGTGTAATGAATTTTGTTTAAAGTTTACTATAACTTTATATACAACTTAGTGATTCACTAAAAATGTGCTCAGTATCCTTGGAAAGACACTTAAATATCAGAGAAATTCAAAGCAACAGGTCAAACTATAACTTAAAGAAATTATTCATAATAGGAAAATGTGAAAACGCACGTATCAAAACTATACATGACTTTTCGGTATAATTTGGACTTTACAGCATTAATCACCCTAATTATTTCCTTCTTCACTTCTAAAATCATTATGTGATTATTGGCATAGAGTAACGATAGGCATTCCATAACCTCGCGAGGCCGGTAATAGCATTTTTTGCACACAGACACGATCGACATATCGGCAATCCACACGTACTCGAAAATTTTATTTCATTCAAAACAGTGTATCTGCTTGAGTGTTATAAAAGTAGCACCACACACGCTTTTTTCCCATTCAACACAAACAGACAGGCACAAGTACAGTCAGAAAAACAATGTTCAACGATTGTTGGGAGAGCATAATATTTATATCGTGTACAATTCGACAGCGCTGACTTGCCTTGTGCGGCCGCACACAATCACACCATTATGTTATGTGCGCGCGTTCAGATATGCCTACCGCGGGCAAAGAGAATACTTTTCACATAGCCTCAGATAATGCAGTCCAATGGTGTCAATTCGCAAGATCTGAACAACAACTTGATCTCGCTGTTTGAAACCAGATATCAATTTGAAGTCGTGATAAAGTCTGATCTACGAATATATATCTGTAGCAATTACATTTTTTTTAAGGGAAAATGGGTAACATAACACAGTACAACACATGATTTTGGGATTAAATTCTGAGAACTGCGCTTGAAAATAGCCCCAAAAAGAAAAAGTTATGCATCATTTATTTTGTCAAGTTACATGCCATAATAATTTATTATCGATTTGAAGTCAGTTAGTATCGTATAGGGGAATTTGTCACGTTTAAGGCTCTTTTGTTTGACATAACCCAAATCAATGAGCTGAAAAATGTTGTACTATGTAATCTTTGTGGGGCCGGCCGTGGCATAGTGGTTAGAACACGCGACTACCATGCGGGAGATCGCAGGTTCAAACCTGGCTCCAGTCATCTTAAAAGAAAAAAAAAAGAAAAAAAAAATTTTCTTTCATTGTCGGCTCTCCTCGAATGTTGTTTGACAGCAACTTCGCAGTATTAAGCGTCGATTCAATCGTCGTGTCTAGTAAGAGCTTCTCAAAACAGTGACGTTCGCATTCGTCGATAAACAAGTAGGTGCCGTTAGTTGTGAATCTAAAAATAGAAAGCGTGTTAATTCACAACAACGCGGGAAGCTATCCCATACCTCATTCATGGGGTGCAAAGGGAAATTAAGTTTTTTTTTTATGTAATCTTTGTGTGTTCATACTACGTTAGAAGAAAGTGCTTCGACACTCCTTCAAACAGGTGAACTAATCTGTAAATACCCTCACCGTAAATCACCAGTGAACTTCCACATTTTTAGTAGTTATTATTATTTACATTTCCTAAGTGGACCATAGGGCTTCAACAAATGATTTCCATTGGGTTTTATTTGGGATAATATTTCAATTTCGCAGAACGTTTTCTCGGTTGCTCGTTACTCATTTTAAAGTTAGCGGCCTATGCCTTTGCTTCTTTCTGGATTGTAGTCAATTGCTATTCGTGCAATGTCGTTAAATGGTTTCCTGAGAATATATCCAAGCCATTCATAGCGTCGCCTTTTTATTTCATCGGCGATAGGGGCTTGACTTATGTTGATCATTAGAATATGATGATACTCGAAGTGTGTTGTGCAGGCCTTTGTTAATAAGGCCTGAATTGTGTTGATCCTGCCGGACGAAAGACACCATGATTCGCTGTCGTACTATTATCCTATCGTCCTATTGGACGCTTTTTATGCTGCTATTGAATATGTTAAGCTTGGTACTCAATGAAATGTTTGCCGAATTTCAAAGGCGTCTTAGGATCGATTATTGGGTCCGGACTGTTAATGCGGTTGCTTTGTCATCCATTCTATCACCACTGGCTGAGATCGGCTGGTTTCCCAGTATAAATGCTGACAAGTTTATGCCATATTTGCCCATTTATTTTGTTTTCCGAACTTTGATCGAGAAGTAGTGTCTGGCCTGTTAATGCGGTTGCTTATGTCATCCTTTCTACCACAACTGGTTGAGATTATACTGCCAGGTTAGAAAAACTCTCCACGTTTGCGATCGGATAGTTGCCCAGTTTAAATGCTGACACGTTAGTGCCATTTATGACATTTGATTTTGTTTTCTTGGACGTTAATTTCCAGGCCTGGAAGTGTTGCTTTAGCCCTTACATGGTCAAGCCTATTTTGTTAATGCTTGTCTCATAATGACACGCCTTTCTCTATTTAAATGCGTTTGCCAACTAGTCCTTCATATGGAACTGAACACGATGCGTACTCGTACAAGTTAAGTATAAGCCTGATAATATTCTAAGTAACGCCCTTTCTGCGTAGAGATTAAACGATCGAGTTGTGATGGAGGGCGTTAGGAGTTCTTTTAACATCGATGAAGACTACATAGAGGCTCGACGATAATTCAACAGATTGTTCGACGCATAGGGAGTTTATATGATCTAATTTCATTATTTCCTAGGTGCATCAATGCACTCCATTGCTGCGTGAGCAAAGACTGTTTTCATTCTCTCGCAGTTGGATGCCGCGCAATATGACGGAATTGCAAGGCATTCCGGTAGCTGCTAACTACTAGCTTATCAAAGTCGAACCTATGCCTTCTTTAAAGGTTGTTGCTCTGTACAGTAGCGACTTTAAGTTTGATGATTCCTAGTAGCAAGTAGTAGTCGCTTGCGATGTCTACATCTCTTTCGCATCGAATGTCAATTCAAGATCGTCTCTACATTTTGATGATCGCTATGTGATCGATTTGGGTTTGGTGAGAAAATGTCACCGTTCTCAGTTATACAGCGTAAACCATGTCGGCCTATGACTGATTCTTTTCCAGAACTACCCGCTGCTTCTTGCGCGTAAAAGTTAACTATGAGTACATTAATATCACCGCTACTTGTTCTCGCTAGAATTTATTCCAATTTTCTGCAGAATTCGTGTTCCGCTTGAAGTTCTATGCTCACCACTGCCTGACCATCTTACTCCGCTTAGACCAAAGAACAGTAACTTGTGCTTTTGCATTTCTCTCTCGGCTTTAAGGTTCGAGTAGCGTTCTTACATTCCATGTTCCATCCGATAATCGTCAACAGGGGTGTCCTTTGTTTGTTATTTGTTTTAATTTCACTATTCATTTAAATATTTTGGATGAATACTCGTAGGTGACTGGCCTAGACTGGCACTAGAGCTATCACTATGGCATACAAGACCAATTCTTGGCCTCTCATCTACATACAGAGACGTCTTGCTTTCATAAGACCAGTCGATTCTGCTGAACCACCTTTCGCGAACCCTTAAACTAAATACGTTGGAGTTATTCCGCCAAAGTTCCCTCTCTCGTCAGCCCTAATCTGATGTAGTGCATCAATTGTATGACAGGTACCAGAAAGGGGTGTGTCTATTAACATTATCACTGGTAGACTGTAATGGAAATCTGTGGAGTTATTTTGTTTGTCTATTATTAAAAGGTTATTAAACTGACCAAATTGAAAAATCCTTTAGCTATTCGTTTGGAAGTTATTGGAGAGTTATTATATTTTCCTAAAATAGGTCAGTTTGTATGGAAGGCACCAGAAGGGGTCATCCGATATCGTCCACATTCATTCCTGAATTTAACACTCACAAGCGTACATCATTCGCAAAATATGACTGATTTCAGTGTACTTATAAAAAAATATATGTATGTAAAAGTAGGTGTGTTTTAAAAAATTCATACATATATTTTTATTTAAAGGCCCCAACACATTTTGCAATACTTTATAAACTAGTGCTAATAACTATAAAGCGTTGACAACCCTGTGCGGTAGTAATTTAAATTAGAATCGTAATAATATAAGTTTTCCTCATCTGAGTATTCGCACACTTGTATAACAGGAAATGAGTTTGTAAAGAACGAGACAAATACTCACACTAATGCATGTTGTACAGTCCAGGGGCGGACATTTTAAGGCCTTATATTGTATTGTAAACACTTTTCACTTCGCCTTCCCCTGAAAGATATACATGTGTTGGAGGAAGCAAATGTGAGTCCTTCTTTCCATGTACTAAAACAAACAGTGTGTCTTGTAGTAAAAGGAAACATTAAAGCGGCTTTCGTATAAACATCCTCCTTCGCCACTGACGATTAATTTCAAAACTTTATGAATTTTTTCTAAACATTTTCTTAGACAGACCTCCAAGATAATGTGGTAAAAGGCATCGTAAAAGGCCTTTCAACCCACCCCTTTCGCTGCTGGTATACCAAACACGCACACTAATGCACACAGCCCATAACAGCTGCTTATATTGCTGTTACTCGTGTTGAATTGACTGTAAGAGTTTTCCGCTAGTATAGTGTAAGTGTGAGTGTGAAGGTGTGAGTGTGTCTATTGGATTGTGTATCCTGTCGTGCTTTGCTCATATTTTAATGCTTAGTGTGTGAAAATTGGCAATGTTGTTGTTGTAGCTGTGCAGTAAATGTGAAATGTTCGTGCGCATTTGATGCCACAAATCAAGCGCAAAAATTCAACAAGAAGAAAAAAACTTAAACGTTTAAATGAAATGTTAAATTTTTTCTTCAATTTCTTTAAAAACTTGAGAATAGTGATGTTATTTATTACACATTATAAAAACTAAAAACTAAGACAAACAAATAGATAAAAGCCAAAATTTAACAAGAGTAATACTTAAAGAGTAATAATAACATTTTTAAAGCCTTAACAGATATTCGCTTAAATTGTGTCTTTATCAATACCGTAACTGTGCGAACCAATGAACCTGACTGCAAAGAACTTAAAGCATTGAACTGTTTATTTCGAAAAAAAAACAGTTCCCTTTCCATCAACCATTGGGAATTGTGTTTTACTACCCTGTAATATTTTCGTGTGTAATTGTAGTTTTTGCCTTTTTGAAGGCTCTGGTTCGTTATGTTTGTACTCTATGCATGCAGGGTAGGTAAAAATGTTAAAGTGTAAGCTAGGTACATACACACTTACATATGTTTGTGGCACGTTGAACAGCTTGCGAATACTTGAAAGTTAATATCGGTTACTTTTCATCATTTGGTCACCTACCACCTGTGTTACTGTGTCGGTGGGGGGTTTTGTTTCGCATGTATTTGTGTTACTGCGAAAGTGTTTGTGTATATGTTGAATTTTTGTGTCAAAGGTAAATGCCATTCATACTGTTGAAAGCAAATGTAGTCGTCACAGAGGCGAAATCTGTTAATTACAACAGTAAGAGCTTTAATTGTAATTGAGATATTTCTTATTCTTAGACATTTGTACATACAATTAATGTACATTTGTACATTGAAATTATGTAAATATATTTAGAAGACGAATAACAATTGCATTATTATGATTTTGAAATCTGAAGTGTAGTTGAAACATATTGACCTCAGAAGATTTATTATGAATATGTATATTCAGCTACAAGTCGTAAAAGTTGCAAAAAAACATTATACAAGGTTTGGTCCAGCTTAATCGACGAAGGGCAAATCCATTAACTACTTTCAATGCAATTGAACAAATCGGAGGATATGCTATAATGCCATCGGAATGAAAGGATCAATCAGTCAGT
The DNA here is from genome assembly GCA_964034835.1 of Muscina levida. Classification (NCBI taxonomy): domain Eukaryota; kingdom Metazoa; phylum Arthropoda; class Insecta; order Diptera; family Muscidae; genus Muscina; species Muscina levida. The sequence goes on along the minus strand of OZ035880.1, from coordinate 62,693,588 downwards.
TATAAATCGGAATTGCCTTTGATTTGTTTACCAGCAACGGGTTGGGCCAATTAAAATGTTAAAACAACAGCTTACCCTTACAGTTTTTGTACATATAATAACAAATACTTCAGTCTAATACCGGTTTTAGAATTCGGCGTTCTTAACACTTTAAAAGATAAGATAATAAGATAAGATCGTATCAATGTTGCGCCTCAACGAACGCCTGGGTACCATATTTACTTTCATCCAATAGAACTACTTGTAATGTACATTGCCCCCAAAAGACCCTTATCAAAGCCACTGGGAGTATTTTAAATATACCGCTTTACATTCCTCTTCAGATATTAAAGATATTGATATCCCCCACTGGTTTTTCAATCTTCATATATAAAATTCTACTGTACGTGTGTTGTGACTGAACTCCTCCTAAACGGCTGGACCGATTTGCATACATTTTTTTGTATGCGTTTAGGTGACGCCCCGGTTGGTTTAGATTGACAATTCGGTCCAATTGGACAAAGGGGCGTGGCACCGCCCATATCAAATCAAAAGGGCTATATCTCATGAACTATCAGAGGTGAAGATGTGATTTGTTACATATGTTGTTGTTACAGTATGAATTACAGTAAACGTGGAAGTGGGCTGTGCCACACCTCTTTTAATATAACCAGTTATAACCGCCATAGTAATTGTTTGACATATTGTTGTCGAGCTTAAGTACCGTCTTCAAAGTACTTTATAGACCTACAAATATATAAATTAGCGTTTATAAAGCATTTAGGATAGTAAGAATTGTGAAATATATTGCAAGTTAATATGCAATAGCGAAGCATTGCCGGGCTTACTAGTATAGTATAAGCGTTAAATAGCAGAGGCCGTGGCATGATGGTTAGAACACGCGACTATCATGCGGGAGATCCATTGTTTGATACCTGTCTCCAGTCATTAACATTTTCTTTCATCGGAGGCCCCCTCGATGTTGTCAACTACAACTTCGCAGTATAGTGTCGAGTCAATCGGCATGTCGAGCAAAAAGCTTCTCTAACTTACAAGTAGGTGTCATTTGTTGTGAGTCTAAAATTAGAAAGGTTGCTAATTCTTAATAACGTGAGAAGCTATACCACATAGCCCTGCCGAAGGGGAACGCGTACTGGCAGCCCCAAATCCAATATCCAGAATGCAGAAGCCCAATCATCTACTTATCTAAAACATATTGATTACCGAAACGAATAAATCTTCTTTAAAGGCAGCAACAACAGAAATTTATCTATCAGTAGTCGCACGTAGAAAAGTATTCCAAGAGCTTCGGTATTTTGCGTTCCGTAGATAGTTTGGCACACCAAGCTTAGTTAACAGCTCTTTCACCTGGTCCATCCATCGGAGTTTTGGTCGCCCATCCTGCGCCGCCCATCAAGTTTATTGCCGAAGACTTTTCGAGCCGGAGCGTTTTCGTCCATTCGTACAATGTGTCCAAGCCAGCGCATTCGGTCTATTTGAACGCGCTTGACTACGTCGATGTCGTTGTACAGCTCATACAGCTCGTGATTCATTCGACGACGGTACTCGCCGTTCACGATGATGGGTCCAAATAGTATTTTTCTCTCGAAGACTCCCAGATTGATCCTCTTGTGTCATTACCCAGGATTCTGCGCTGTAGAGCAAGACAGGTATAGCTGGATCTTTGTTCTTCGAGAGAGCGCTTTGTCGTTAAATCGCTTACTTAGCGCATAGTAGCAGCGGTTTGCAATAAATACTCGTCTTTTGATTTCGAGGCTGACATTATTATTATTGTTTATGGCGGATTAAATCATCTACCACTCCAAAGTTATAGTTGTCAACGCTCACGCAGCGTCCCAGACAAGTGGACTCTTTGTTCGTTGAAACAAATAACAACGAATAATTACCGATTGATTAACCCATTGACGACCTCTAGCTTTAAACAACGAACTCGGAAGATGGACAATTACTATTTCTCTTTATGGGACTAAGTGAAACCAGATGGCTCTAATACGCCGAATTTACAACATAACACGATTTCAACCTCATATGTTCTGGAAAACCATCAAATCAACCCCGAACCAGCGGTGTTGGATTCCTGCTTTTGTCAGTTGGTGGTGTCAGTGAGCATCACAGTTTTTTTTTTATCATGCACTCTTGACACACTCTGTTGACACTTAGGACTATTTTTAATATACGGCTTTACAAGCATATATCATCGTCCTAGTCCAGCGGATTTGTTTTGTCGGTGTTGCAAGTATCTGTTTGCTTTTTAGCGTGACGAGTCAATTGATGTCCTGGAAATCCTACAGAGCTATTAATATCCTGCATGGATCTTCAAATATGATATACCGCTCATCTTGTGTGACTCTTGTATCATTGCCGGCATCATCCTGCCTGCTTTTTATTCCCTTTCCGGTTTTCGGTCCCATAGATCCAGTCGTATTTCTTTATGTTATACCATCTTCGTTGTCATTGTCACTAAACAAGGTATACTACTTATAGAATCGGCGTTTTGAGTTTTCTAACCCGGTTTATACAGAATTTCGAAATCGCATTTTAATAGTTTGTCTCGGAATCGGAGTCAGCTTAGACTCTGCGTCAGACACCGCTCGACTGTCAAACGCTATGGGTGGGTCTTTCCCTTGTCGAATTAAGATACCAGTGCTTCCAAAGCTTCAACACTGGTTTTAGTTGTAAGTAGAATCGTTTTCGAAAAATATGGGTAAATATGCAAAGGTGGTCTGTCCATTTGTATGAACTGTTAATACTACGTTAGCAACTTACACATGGCTTCGATAGCTCAGTGGAAGCGACGTAGACTAGCAATCCGAAGGTGCCGGGTTCGACTCCCGGCCGGGGCACTGGCCAAATCAACAAATGAAAAATTATTGTTCAAATAATTTCGAGTTCTTCAGCCAACAAAACTCATTCTAGATGCTTCCACTACAAAAAATCCAGATTGCGCAAGGATCAAGGAAAATGGTTTATCAACATGGCATATAAATCAACAAGCCAGCTGGTGCCATCTTTGGTGGAATTCGGCGGTTAAAACTCACAAAAACAACAACACCTTATAATCCTTGACACAAACCGTGTTATCCACAAAGAAACGAAACAGAGTTCCCAACAATGATCGTATGATTAGCGGATTATGTACCCGATCGAGTGCCGATTAATTGAAAATCGGCATAAAGAATTATCATCCCAACAACGACTTTTGCCGTTTCCAGAATAAAAACAGGGTAGTAATTTAACTGCGCTAGGAAATACTGCACCTCTTTTTGGTTTTTAGAGATTAGATATGTATTTGGATTTATAAGTTTGAGCAATTTCACCATATTAGGAACATAAATTAGCAAACTAATAAGTATTTTAAGAATTTTTGTTTTTTTTTTTTTAAATTAACACTATAAATTGAATTAAATTTATTGTCATAGAATTTTTATCAAATCCTATGTTAATTGCAGTAAAATAAATTTAAAATTTTTATTGTGGAGTTTAAAATTATAATTATTCCTTTTATTACAAAAATATCGTAATTTTATTTTTTTAGGTCTTCAAAGACTTAATAAAACTAAGGTATCACCACAAAACTAAGCTCGAAACTATTAAATCCTTCCAAAATTGGCATATATACTATATATGTATATGTTTGTTTTTCGATTGTATATTCAGTAACTTGTTGCTTGCTGGAGTCTAACCTAAGTATTTTTCTCTACATTGTTTATAAAACACAACGTAGATACGTAATTACACTTTAATGACGAAAACTTTTCATTGCAACTGTATTATTTTTTTTTTCAGTATACCCAAATAGCAACCCCACAGATGTAACAACAACAACATCAGTAATTGTCGGAAAATTGCTGAAACCCGAAAGTAATGGAAGCAACGAACTCACTCATATGGCAATGTCATTGTGTCGTTACTTTTTGTGTGGTCCTGCTATTACTCTCTTTCTCTCTATATCTCTCGCTTGCCCACTCTATCATTCTGCTCGTATATTGTTTCCCTTCCCTCCACCACCACCCCCATTCACATCCTTTTTAATAGATGTTACTGTTGTTACTTATGTTAATGTAAACAGTACTGTTAATAGTTATGTTATTCGGTAAAAAGTCCTGTAACGTTGTAATGTAAATACAAGAGTTTTAATGGCAGGAGAGCGAAAGAGAGAGAGACAGGGAAAGAGGGAGTCTGTAATAGGTATACGTGTTTCAGTGCGAGTGTTTTGTGTATTCTTCTATTGAATTTTTTTACGAACTCTGAAAAAGGAAATGTCGTAGTATAAAATACTAAGAGAGCAATGGAGAGAGCAAGCATGAGAGAAAAAAAAGGCAATTTCAATGTCATCAAAAAGGGCTGTTGTATGATATTTTGCATTCAATTAAGTATCACAGCCAGCTTTGATGAGCATTGCAAAATAAACCGAAATCAACAAGATAGAGAAACATAATACCTGTGAAATTATTAAAAGTAAAAATAACAAACCAAGTGAGTGCATTACAACGATTAAAAGGAAATAGTTAAAACAGTGGTAATATGTGATGAATCCTGGATATATTAAAAATATGTTGCCTGATAAAAAGTGTGAAAAATCCAAATCGGTCGTATATTTTCATTCGACATTTTTGTACTTTTCGGTGTACGCGTGTGTGAATGTGTTCGAGTGTGTGTGTGTGTGTGTTTTGTGTATAGCTTCCGGTGAGATTCAAACAAGTTGTTAGTGTCCGGAACGATTCTATGCTGCGTTTCTTCTCCAAGTGTATACCATGAATTCCATTCGTTCTTTCGTATCTACATGTGTGGTGCTTCTGTCTTTCCTCCCCCACCAGCCTTTGCATCTTTATACTCTCTACCCAAATAATGGGTGGAAAGTAACAAATAAATCCACAGCAAAAACAAGAACCAAATAACAAACAACAAAATTAAATATATATATATATATATATATGTGTATATTTTCATTTCCTTAAAAAGAAAGTGCATACACACACACAGGTCCTAATACACATACATACACACAATTGCGGACAGTTGAAAAAAAACCAACAAATCTAGATATTTGTAAAAATTAATACCGTACCAGCTAAGCTAAGGAGTCTTTCTAATTCTACAAGTTTTGTTCTGCAAATCATCAAATTTGGGATTGTGGATAGAAAACTCTTGCGTAACTCTTCAAGGGGTTGTGAAATGTTTTCAATTTTACACTCATATCACAGCCATTTGATGAGTTACGATGGAGTCCATCGCCATCCATACCAGAAAATTTCTCCTGAAAAACTCCTAATACTTCATGTTGATAGTGCCTTACACCCAGCTGCTTTTCTTTTAACTACTTCGTTAAAAAGGTTGGTGATTTATGTATCAACTCAAAAAAAGAGACTTGGAATCTTCTTTTATTCAGTTGCATTTGAAAAACACATATCACAGCCATTTTGACGAGTTCGGGTAAAGAAAAATTCAACAGATCTCACAACAGCAGCTGCTGCAATCATCCGACAGTAACAGCAACAGTGTCAGCAGGTGCATCATACGGCACCACAGGCGCTGTGTGATTGCTCTCGCTCAGTATTCGGGCATCGCATGACACACTCACGCAGTAACACTTGCAGCCAAGGTTTGTAATATCTTGTGGTTATCACTTACAAACCAGTTCATTTTTATTTTACACCAAATGCTAATAATATGTTACTATTTCCATAGATGGCATCAAGTGCATGGGTGTGGTTCAACCCAAGTTATACAAAAAGACTCAGAAAGGATAACAAACCGGTCAGATGATGCTTTACGTCATCAAAGAGGCGCCCATGACAAACACACACCGAAATGCAACAATCTTTTGCCTAAATAATAATGTACTAGAATCGAATAAAAAAAATTTCAAAACACTAAAATATTAAAATATTAAAATATTAAAATATTAAAATATTAAAATATTAAAATATTAAAATATTAAAATATTAAAATATTAAAATATTAAAATATTAAAATATTAAAATATTAAAATATTAAAATATTAAAATATTAAAATATTAAAATATTAAAATATTAAAATATTAAAATATTAAAATATTAAAATATTAAAATATTAAAATATTAAAATATTAAAATATTAAAATATTAAAATATTAAAATATTAAAATATTAAAATATTAAAATATTAAAATATTAAAATATTAAAATATTAAAATATTAAAATATTAAAATATTAAAATATTAAAATATTAAAATATTAAAATATTAAAATATTAAAATATTAAAATATTAAAATATTAAAATATTAAAATATTAAAATATTAAAATATTAAAATATTAAAATATTAAAATATTAAAATATTAAAATATTAAAATATTAAAATATTAAAATATTAAAATATTAAAATATTAAAATATTAAAATATTAAAATATTAAAATATTAAAATATTAAAATATTAAAATATTAAAATATTAAAATATTAAAATATTAAAATATTAAAATATTAAAATATTAAAATATTAAAATATTAAAATATTAAAATATTAAAATATTAAAATATTAAAATATTAAAATATTAAAATATTAAAATATTAAAATATTAAAATATTAAAATATTAAAATATTAAAATATTAAAATATTAAAATATTAAAATATTAAAATATTAAAATATTAAAATATTAAAATATTAAAATATTAAAATATTAAAATATTAAAATATTAAAATATTAAAATATTAAAATATTAAAATATTAAAATATTAAAATATTAAAATATTAAAATATTAAAATATTAAAATATTAAAATATTAAAATATTAAAATATTAAAATATTAAAATATTAAAATATTAAAATATTAAAATATTAAAATATTAAAATATTAAAATATTAAAATATTAAAATATTAAAATATTAAAATATTAAAATATTAAAATATTAAAATATTAAAATATTAAAATACTAGCTGACCCGGCAAACGTTGTTCTGCCATACAACTTTGGAGCCGGCAAACTTCGTCTCGATCCTAAGGTAACGCCTTTATATAATAGTAAAACACAGATAGTTCAAGTTTTAATCGGATTTACTTGAATTTAATCGAAATCTGTGAAGAGCGATCTGACATACAATGTTTTCCGATTTGTTTCCGGCGTAAAAACAAACAATGAAGACTGTTTGCCAACATGCAAACAGGCAACGCACAGCTGACCGTGTGAAAAGCAGGGAAATTCGAGGTTGATTCCACAAATTTCCAATGATTGGCCTTACGATTTATTGATTGTTATTGCAAAAGCCAATCGAATGGGGAGTGGAATTGGAAGGGTAGATCGGTTGGAATAATAGATTCGGGGGTTAAGGACTTCCTCTCCTTTGCATATGCCCTAGATGATCGTCGCTTTAATTACAATTTCGGATGATTCAGTTTCCGCAAAATGATCATGATCGATCCCACCTTCAGCTGCAAATTATGCACAACTGGCACATCTAGAGAGTTCAAAAAATCTGTCGAATAGTTGGTCGCCTCATTCTCGTTAAATGACCTCGAAAATTTTTCATCGTTCGGTCATCTGCCTCCAATACTCGTTTATGCGCCATCGTGCATTAATTCCAAATAATGATTAAGCATTCTCGCAACAATTTCGCTACACGTTGTGTTGTCAACCGTAAAAAGAAAGCGGAATGTGCAGATCGATTGTGGAAGCAATACCAAAGGATGCAACAGCTAACTTAATTGCGATCTTGACCGAATTGTTGCCAGAATCAAAGAAATTACGAATGTCTTGGCTGTCCAACCGGCATCACCGAGAAAATAAATGCATCCGTTCCATCGTTAACAACTTTCATCATTGAATCGTACACGTTCGTTTGCTCGGCAGTTAAGAGCGCCACATTTGTTCGGACTCTCTCAGTCAGCTCAACTCGATCAAAGTCTTGTTCTTGTTGCAATTCGAGATTGAATGCAACATGGATTGAACGATTTTGCGCTGGTATTCCCAATTTCGACAGTAGACTGTCACATATTAGCAACCACATGTCTTTGATCAGAAGATAATTTCAAGAACGAAATTGGATGTTGTCGTGCGAACTCTGTGCAAATGTCGTCAGCCATCTCGTCCAACTTGTCCACCATCCCGAAGCTTGAGAACAATATCGTATAATTCCACATTCTCCGCAACAATAACCACTACGTCTTCATTTATAGTGGGAGCATTGAATTGTCTTACATGGCATCCAGAGGGTCTCTTGTCTGCTCTGATAATGATTTTGTGGACGTCATAATGCATTGTATTTAATGTGGTTTTGAACAATCGGACTACCATTTTGCATTTAATATTTTAACATAATAAATTTCACAATATTCCCAAATTTTTCAAGCATCATAACGAATTTTTCATCTTTACGTCGTCTAAAATCATCAAATCAAGCGATACAATGAAAAATTACGTCGAAAAAATAAAAAATTTTCGATTTTTTTGCGGAATTTTCCGAGTTTTCCACCAAGAAATTTCTAATTTTTCATTCGAAAAGTCATTTTGGAATAAATTTCCGAATTTTTCACATTTACATCATTCAAACTTATCAAAACTTACAATAAAATATAAAATTTCGTCGAACAAAAAGTTAAATTTTTGGAATTTTTCCATAATTTTCCAACCAAAATTTTTTATTTTTCCAAACGAAAAGCCACAACGAAACAATTACACACAAAATGTAATACAAAAATTCAATTTGCGGTGCAAAATGTTTCCGAAAAATCCAAATTTTTCGAGTTTTTCCTGAATTTTCCGAGTTTTCAACCGAGAATTTTTCTATTTTCCCATTCGGAAAGTCATTTCGGAATAATTATTCGAAATTTTTCACTGTTACATTGTCCAAAACTATAAAGTCACACGATAATATGCAAAATTTCGTAAAAAAAAAAAATTAAAAATTTTAAATTTTTCCGGAATTTTCCGAATTTTCCAACAAAATTTTTTTTATTTTTCCATTCGAAAAATCATTCATAACAATTGCACAAAAAATTCCATACAAAAAAGCAATATTCGGGTTTTTAATTTTCCGGCTTTTCCGAAAGATTTTTCCAAAATTTTCTTTCGTAAAAACCTACTCCTGGCAATTACGAATAACTGAAAAAAAATTGAGCCAAATCGGTCCAACCGTTCTCGAGTTTTGCGCTTAGCAACACATTCAGCGACTTATTTTTATATGATAGATTAAAATATTAAATATTAAAATATTTTTTTTTTTTTGCGGGCAAGGAGGTAAAAATGCATTCACGATACGCCGTCGCCAGTCGTGATATGTCGGGCTCTCCCACTTGGGCCTCCCGACTAAAAAACTCCCTTGTCTCCATCCTGGAAATAAGTCCACCCGGGACCGCGTTTGCATTACTTCGGGGTGGTTTCCTGTAGGCTGAGTCAGCCATCGTCCGCTTACATTCTTGTGTGGGCTTCAGTCTGCTGCATTCAGATCGGGTTTTTTCAACCGCATGATGTCTTCGCAGTACTGTTTTATTACTCGCCAGTTACCTTCATCTCTCACTATCAGTTCCGTAAGATTTGACGCCGATATTGGTCCTGTCATATCTTCCACTTGTCGCCTCTTCTGGGCCCATCGGGTACGCTTAAAGAACGTATGTTCGGCATCATCTATTTCGTCCTCATCTTCATACAGGCAGTAAGGTGTACAACACTTGCCCATTCTAAAGAGATACTTCCTGAAGTATGCGTGTCCAGTCAGCATCTGCGTCCAGTAATAATCCACTTCTCCATTTTTCCTTCTTAACCAATTGTCAAGACGTGGAATTAGTTTGGCCGTCCATCTGCCCTTGTCTTATCACTTCCTCTTCGCCTTCTTCTAGCGCATTTGTTTGCTTCTTCTGCCATATTTTCCTTCTCTCCTTGATTTTCAGATCAATGGGGATTGTACCAGCAAAGACGAGAGCGGCGGCAGCCGAGACTGTACGGCATACCGAGGTTATCCTCAAGTCAGCGCACAGTGGTTTCTTTTTGGGTTTTGCGTAGCTAAAATCTGTAACTTTGTTGTTTATTATCCGATTGTTGAAATTTGGAGGGAACATTATTGAGTATATAATGTAGTTATGTACAAAAAATTAACTTGATACTTAATTTATTCTTAAAGGTAATAAAGGATAAAAATTATGTTTTTTTATTTTTACTCCCAAGTAATTTTTCTTTTGTTTTTTATATGTAAAAAATAAAAATTACCTGCAATCTATTATAAAACAGATTCATAAACGTACTAGCATCATAATTCAACAAATTTTGTTTATTTATCACCATTTAATTCAACATTTTAATCTTCCTGGTACTTAACATAATTATATATTTAAGCCGTCAACAACATGTATAATCATCATCATTATACTATATCTAAAATCATCATTAAATTTATTTATTATATTTTATTTCTGAATATTTTTATTTTGTTTTATTATTATTAATGTTTTCTTCTTAAAATTTACTGATTTTCGTTTATTAACACATTGTATGGAAATAGGTAGCTACATTTGAAATTGATCTATATAAGTATAGTTATTACTTTGAAATAGGTACTATACTCTTACTTATTTATTTAAGCTGTGGCCGTTAGCCAACGGCTGTCAATTCTGTTCAGATCATCAACCTAATCAGTTCGTCTATAACCAGAAACTTCATTAAACAAATAACTACCTATCTTTTCTCTTAAATAAAATAAACTGCTCAAAGAATGGAAGAATTTAAGTGTAAAAAAATGATTTCATTTTGTCTTACATAAATAGCAATAAGAATTTACATAGAGGACCATTTTAATCTATGCGAAAAGTTCATCAATCATTTAATAAATCGAAACAAACGAAATAAAACGTTTTTCCTAAGAAGATATGAGGATTGGATGAATAAGGAATTTTGCGTAGTGAAAAGAGGGCGACCATCTTCGTATTTCGAAGAAGCAAAACTTACAAAGAAAAAGAAAAACACTGCATATATGCAAGGATTACACAAGGGAACAAGGTATTTGCTGTTTAAGAACTGAATATTGTTTTAAAGGTAATTTGGGACGCTGAATCCAAATCTGCACTTGATTTTTTTGTATCAGCTCGACTTTTTGCGATATACCGTTATGTCCAAAACTAAGGCACTTCCACTAGAAATATTTAATTAACTTGAAAACGGTTCACCATATTCATTAAAAAAAAAACTTAAACTCTTCAACAAAATTATCTTTAATCCGTGCCTACATTGTTTTTAATTTGGCCTAGTAGTTTCAGAGGTATCGTTGTAGTTTAAAAAAAAAAAAACAAAAATTTTACCAAAAAAAAAAATGTTTTTTAAAAATTCATAAAAAAAAATAATGCAACAAAAATCACAGTGTTGGTCTTAAAACATTTTGTTATATATAGTTTGAATCAAATGAGCTTTATTTCATTGAAATCTGTGCACAACTTTTGATTTTGTCAACAATTTACTGAAATAACTAAATTTACAAAAAACGCGATTCCCATACAGAAGTAACATTTATTAATATGTTTGTGAAAGTGTAACTCGAGCAAACCTTAACGGATCGTTATGAAAATTTATCAGTATTAATATTTTTCGAAACAAACGTATGGGATTGTAAATGGGCGGAATAGCCCCACCCCTTCTGGTACCTCCCACACAAAATTATCTATTTTTGGGTAATTAATTTACCTTCGATAGCTGCCAAACAGACTACCGGAGGATATTTAAATTTGGTCAGTTTATTTATCTTGCAAAAGTAGACAAACCCTAAAAAAACCGAAACCGTTGCCATACCCCTACTGGTACCTCCCATACAAATGACCAAACTCACCCTAATAGTCTTACATACATATCTTTTTTGTAAGTTCACTGAATTCAGTCAAACTATGCGTAAATTTTACGGTTATAAAAATATGAATCAGGAATGAATTTGCACTATATCGGATCACCCCTTCTAGTACCTCCCATACAAAATGACCTATTTTTGGAAAATTAATATTTTTCCCTTAACTTCCAAATTGAAACCTGCCGATTAATTAAATTTGGTCAGTTAATTAATATTGTAATAGGAGGCAAAATTATAAATTAAACTATAAATAAATTTGCAAATTTGTCAAGATTTTTAAAAATACAAAATTTTAATTTTTTTTTGGGCAGAAACAAAAAAATGTGAAAAATCTGTTATCACCGAACTTAGCATAACTCATTCAATTTTCAATCGATTATTATGTACATAAATGTTTTAGAAAGCTACTTTAATATGATATTCAATAAAGCTAATAAAAAGAAAAATTTGCACCCAACCGATTAACTTTCAGCGTGAAGAAAATTAAATATGTATTTTTTTTTTTTTTTAAAAAAAAGAGCAATTACTCAGTCATTTTTTTTTTGTGATATTAAAAAATTTGATTTTTTTCAAAGGTAGCAACGATATCTTTAAAAAAAAACAAAATTTTAAAATCCGGCTTATGAAAAAAAAATTATGATTTTTTGAACTATAATTTTTTGGAAAATAGGCGAAAATACGATTAGTACCTGTAACTTAAAAATTCGAGCTGATGGAGAAAAATGGAGATTAGATTTAAAATCAGCGACCTCAAATTAGTAAAAAACAGCTATAGAATTTCAAACAACACTCAAAAAGTTCAATTTTGTTCCCTTGTGTTATTTATGAACCAGACGAAGCAGAAATAGTACAGCTTTTAATATCGGCCAGCAGAGAAAAAATGGGACAAATTCTTAAAATGCTTAATGAGGAAGAATTTTGCAATGATGAAGCTTTGAGTGTTTATATTGAAATGGATTTTATTGAGAAATATACATTTTATTGAGAAATATACTAAAGCAAATGTTTTGTTTAATATTGCCAACATACAAAAAAAATGTTACCATTCCCCTAATGCAATTGAAATAACTAACTATAGTGCAAAAATAACATCACTTCAGGAGTTTTTAGACCTTACTGTACAAAGAATATTCAATATTGAAAATGTGAAAAAGGTGTGAAAATGTTAGAAAGTGGTAATCGGAGAAAGAACGTTGCGAAAAACATGCCATCGTTTTCTCTATGGAGTGAAGAGTTGTTGGGCATAAAACATTTTTACACACTTTAAATACAATTTATTTAATAATTATTATTATTAAATTTATTATTATTGAACGTTTTTTAATTTCTCTGAACAATTTCTATTCTGTTGCTTTTAGCGTTATTTGCGGCTATGCTTCAAATGTAGGAACCTATTTCCATACAATGTATCAACAAATGAAAATAAGTAAATTTAAATAAAACACATTATTTATAATAAAACAAAATATAAACATTAGGTAATAAAATATACTAAATAAAGTTAATGCTCTTTGGAACAAATATAACATTCTTCTGAAAATAAACGTCCGACAAGTAGAATAATGCAAAATTGTCATTTAAATATTATATACACAATAATTCCGTATGATAATTTTTGACATTTAAAAAAATCCTTAATTTAATTGGAAAAACTTGAAAAAATGCATATTCCGAAATATAGTTGTTAAAGTATTTTGTACATATATTGCAGGTTAGCAGGTATAAGCAGCTAAAATTTTTAAGTTAAGTAAGTGAAACATGTGGCAATATGTCTGTACTAATATCTTCGTGGAGGGGAGTGGAGGAAAAACTGTAGCTCCATCTTAAAATCAAACTCTTCAAATTTTAAGATAAATCAAAAAATTGGTTGGAATTTTTTGTCTTTTAAACAATTTTGATAAGAATTTGACACTGTTGTATTTGCAATAAAATTACCTTTTCAACGATGTATCATACGTAAGTGTGACTTTTATACTCTTAAAGTTACACAACTTCAAACTTTTAGGTGTAATACGTCAACTTTTTGGATTACACATATACGGCAACTTTAAGCAATGATATTTTCGAAATAGAAATGAAATCTATTGATAAATGTAGTAACATATTTTTACTAAAAAAAAACTTAAAAAAAAAGTTTCTTGTAAACACTTTAAATTTTGAATTTATTTACACTCTTACACTAGCAGGAACCATTGTGCAGCGGTTCGCTGAACTGCAAGTAAGGCGTTTGCCCTCTTCTTCCATCTCATTGCATCTCCCCAAATCTCGCAGCCATAAAGAAGAATGCTGTTGCTGGTAACCATCAGAAGTCTACGCTTTGATTGCAGTGGCCCACCTACGTTAGGCATAAAACGGCTTAGTTGAGCTGTTGTCTTTGTGGCCCTGCTCGCCGCGTGCTGAATCTGGTTGGAGTACGTCAGTTTACAATCAAGTCGTACTCCCAAGTAGTTCTCACATCTTTCAGTTATTAGGGAAATGTTCCCAACGTTAAAATGGGAAATGTTTCGAGCGCTAATTACAGCTGCTATGTCATCTGCGTAGCCCACTAGGAATGTATCCTGTGGCGTTTCTATTCTCAGTATTTCGTCGTTTTAATTTGTTCGCAACTAATGTCAGTTCTTCCATCGTAAATAATAGGATGTCTTCATCTGTTTCAATTTCCGGTTCATCTGCCGGGACTTCGTTGTTCGGGAAAAGGGACTTTACGATGTTGGTCATTTTCCCTTCGTCCATCAGTCTTGCCGGACATTTGTTGCCCAGTTTGTCCATGTCCAACTGATATCCTGTACCCCACGGATTCCTATTTATATCATCTCGAAGAGCTTCCCATAGCCTTCTTTTACTGTAATTAATTGCACTCCTGGCCATTGTATACATTCTTCTGTATTTGGAACAGTCGCGTCTTGCCTTTGCAATATCCTCGTTTCACCAATAAACTGCTCTTTTCAGCGCCTTGTTTGCCTTAACTCTGGGCATCGACTTATCACAGCTTTCTGATATAATGCTCATTACAATCTTAGCTGTTAGGGAGGCATTTGCCGCTTCTTGAACCTGGTCTAGTCTTCTGTCGATCTCCGCAACTAAAACTGTTGGATTTATTTTCTCGGTAATCCATCTGCGTGTGGTTGTATTCTGCCGTCGTCCAACTTCGCTATCCGTGGTCTCTAGTTTTATGGAAAAAGATACATATTCATGGTCTCTGCCTGTATATATATCGAGTGCCTTCCATTCTCTTATTCTAGCTGCGATTCTTTCCGATACAAGTGTGATATCCGGTATGGTGCCCTCGCAGCCTGGTCGTCTAAATGTAGGGTCGTTACCCACATTCGCCACAATCAGGCCCGCTCTAGCCGCCATCTCCATTATCCTCCTGCCCCTGGAGTTCGTTGATTGCATGCTCTGGCATTGAAGTCTCCAGCTACTACGAGATTTCCTTGAGCTTCCCGCACTTAGTTTTCAATATCGTCTAGTTTCTCCTGGAAGTCCTCTTTGTTGTCACTGGGTGTGAGATAGCAACTGACCAGTGTCATATCTCCAATTTTAACCCTTGTAAAGCATTTCCCATTCCCGGTTCTCTCTGGGGAAAATCTGCTCCTATCTGGGATCCATATTGCTGCCGTGCCAGTATCGTCTTCAGCCCAAAAACCGCTTGTCTTCTTACTGTGTTGTTCACTTACTATGGCTATGTCTGCTGTTTGTTCTATCATAATCTGAGTCAGGAGTGCGCCTGCCACTTTTCCCCTGTACTTATTCAGTTGTAAGACCTTCACTTCTGTTTGGTAGCTTTGCAGCTTCTCGACCCTGGTAAGTGGTCTTCCGTACAGAGACAGCACTTAGGTGAGTTTTTGCACTGCTTCAAAAAGTAGCCTCGCTCGCCACATGGTCCTGTATGGTCCCCGGCACTCCAGCCGTGTATGACCGAGCCCAAAGCACTTGAAACAGCACTTGACATCTTCCCGGAATTTTACTCTGCATCTCGTCCATCCAATCTTGATGCGTTATGCTTTAAGTAGTATATTTGCCTCATTTGTTGGAAGCGAGAAAAAAACTTTTTTCTGGTCCCACATATTTGGGTTTGATATACGAACAGTTATGTTCCCCTCTATTGTTCCTGTTACTCTGCCTACAGCGCCGATAATATCCTCTTTTGTAGAGATCCCATCTATGTCCCTGATTTCTAAATTAGCTTTAAGCTTGAGGTCCTTTACGTCTGCAGCATCTTTCAAGGATTCTTTTATGGCCTCCGAGAACTGTTCAACTTTTCCTCCTTTTTCTATTTCCAAAAGGATAGCACCGGCTTTTGTTTTGCGGAGCGCCCGTATTGTAATGTCCGCATCCAGGTTTCACGTTTTCCCTGAGATATTATATATTAAAATGTATTTTTTTTTGTGCGTGTGTGGTAGGGAAATGCGTTAAGCATTCACGTCACTGACGTGGTATGTCGGACTCACCAATATGGTATATCGACTAAAACCCCTCCGTGTCTCCTCTACGGGGAAGTATTCCCCCTAGGAACCGCTTTCGCATTATTTCGTGGTGGTCCCCATGTAGCAATATCTTTATTTACCTTTATTGACCTGTATTTAGGTCCCCGCTATGTTGTCACTTCTCAATTCGCTGCAGCGTCGAGATCAAACTTCTTACATCTGAGGAACCGTTCACAGTATACAGCGACAGCAGTCCAGTTCTCCTCGCTGGTGATCATTATGTCTATAAGATTATAAACATGTATCTGCCCGACTGATCTCATTAAGAGTTGACGATTGAGCGCCTAGCGCGTGCTTTCGAAGAATGTATACTCCGCGTCGTCTAAAATGTCTTCTCATACAAACAATATGGTATCTCGCATTTTCCCATTTTGTGAATGTACTTTCTGAAATATCCATGCCCTGATAGAATTTGTGTGAGGTAATAATTTACCTCACCATATTTTCTTTCCACTCATTCGCGGATGCTCGGTATGAACCTTGCTGTCCACGTTCCGTGCTTTTCGACGTTCCACCTGTCTTGCCATGTTGCGATGCTCTAATCCCTCTAGATCTATTTTATAACTATCACTGCAGCAGCCGATACCGTGCAGTAAGCGGAGGTGATGCGCAGTACGGCTGTCCCTTACGCAGCCAAAAGAGATTGTGCTCTCTTTTTTACCTTCATTGTGTCGGCCCATACCACGCAGCCGTAGCATTATGCTGTTCGGAGCCTCTTGCTTGGGAGCGGTCCTCCAATATTCATCATTAAGCGGCCCAATTACTTACAGTAACGCCTGCTTTCTGTTTCAGGACGATCTGTGAAAGTAAAGAGTCGGCTACTTTTCCTCTATGCGTATTAAGTTGTAGTATTTCGATCATGGCTCTCTTCTTCTGCTTGTTTTCCAAGCTCTTGATCCCGGCTGATGATATATCGCATTACCGGCATCTGTGGCGCATATACAGCATTTTGGAACATTCTTGTACTCCTTTAGTTTGTGACCCTTTCCACCTCATCGGATACAAAGACCCATGCCCTTTCTGTCAGGTCCAGCGTTAGTTTTTCCAGTAGTTTTATTCGGCACCGCGTCCATCCAATCTTACTCTTCTCCGTTTTCAATTGGGCGTTTGCATCGTTTGCAGGCAGTGATACGAAGGCCCTGCGCTGTTCCTGGCTATTTGTGTTCGTTAGGCGAATTGTGCCGTACGATTCTATCCCGTTCTCGTCACCATTTCAACAGCAGTAAAACCTCCTCGTGGAGAGGGCATCGAGGTCACGAATCTCCAGCGTAACTTAGGGCTTAAGGTATATTACATCATGCATCGCCTTTTAAGACGTCCTTTATCTTCCCTCGGAATTCTTCCTATTTTCCTCCATTTCCAAGCTCAATAAGTATAGCGCCTGTTTTTGTCTTCCGAACAGAGCGGATTGCTATTCTGAGTCTTCCGATTTTTTTTTTTCGAGACATCTGAGTACCTGTTGGTCGTATGATTACTACATCAGGTCGCTCTTTTGGTGCTTTGCTGCATTTATTTCGGTCGGTTCTCATCTTTATTTTAGAAGTTTTCGCTGTCGATATTTCATCTCCCTTGGTTTCATTGACTTGCCACGAGTGGCGCTTTTCTGACGGGGCATCCCTTAGCTTCTTCTTAGGTCTTAATTCGGCCGGACTAAATGCGCTGTGCTTGCTATGAGTAGTGACGAGTGTGTCGGTGTCAAAGCTTTCTTTCGCCTGCTGATTGCATGCCAAATTTTACGGAGAACGACTCGGCATTTTCCCACGGTCTCTTCTTCTGAATTCCTCCCTGCACCGTAATCAAATTTTCATTTCTGGACCTTTCCACTCGTGTTTTCAGCCGCCCCTAACCTGGAGAACAGGCGCTGACCATATAGCTGCCCGTTTTGGAGCATACGCCTCCGTGTTTAGATGACTGGAGAAGTAACGGGGCGTCAGTACCCTATTTTGCTCCTCTCTTAAGGACACCTCTTGTGGGTGGACGCCTACTTAGATGGTGGCTTCCACTCGCCATTTCATGAAAACGTCTATGGTCGTTGATGTCTTTTTGTATCATACTCTCGGTTTTCACCGCTCTATGGTCTGGGACTGCTTATTTGATTCGCAGCTAACAAACATATCTGTTTATATTAAAATATTAATAATTCCTTTAGATTACTAACGAAGCTTTATAGTCAAAGATATCCCAACAAACATTGAAACAAATTTAGACTCTTCAAAAAAAATTACATTATTTAAGCCATATACATATGGGCAAATCCTGAAAAAGGTCAACCAGAACCAAAAAATACAAGTTGAAATTTTCGCAAAAAATTCATTATATGTAGTAAGCAGCATCAATGGTTTATCAACTTCAACTCATGAACTGCAACTATTTTTTTCCTATCCGCCAAAATTTAAGACTCTTTGCATCTTTCATAAGAAAAACATATTTTTAATTTATTATACTTATTTTTATGACCCAAACATGTTAAATTCCAATTAGAATTTGCAATTGGTTAATATTTTCTAATTCATCAAACAATTAGAATTAGTTCAACTGATTCCCATTAGATAATTAAAATTTTTATTCCAATGGTAAAACTAATTGCAATTAGTTGCCATTAGCAAAAAAAATTGGTTAACCTTTACAATTAGAAATCTAATTGACTTCTGCTAATGCAATTAGATTTTTGAAAATATCAGAATAATTGATTCTAATTATCAATTATTTCATTAGCAGAAGTCAATTAGATTTCTAATTATAAAGGTAAACCAATCTTTTTTGCTAATGGCAACTAATTGCAATTAGTTTTACCATTGGAATAAAAATTTCAATTATCTAATGGGAATTAGTTGATCTAATTCTAATTGTTTAATGAATTAGAGAATTTCACAAAAGAAGGTTAATTAGCAATCATTACCATTATCTTATCATTATTTAACATCTTTGTTATGACCTCAGTTAAGGTTTAAAATTTAAGCTTTTGCTCTAATATTTTTTTATACCATCACCCGTAGGGATGAAGGTATATATCATTTGATACGACCCAAAAGTGTAACACATAGAAGGAGTCACTTTAGAACTTAGGTTTCTTTGAACCAAATTCGATTCATGACTTTTTAAGTCGTTTGAGCCATGTCCGTCTGTCTGTCTGTCTGTCGGGTGGCTGTCCGGCTGGTTCGCACGATAACTTTCGAAAGACGCAACCAAATGTTTTGAAATTTTGCACGAGTTATTATTTTCTCAAAACTACTTACGGTATTGCAAATGGGCTACATGGCCCCGCCCCTTCTGGTACCTCCCATACAAATACATCATTCCGCCCACTTTAGATATCGAGTAATAATATCAATACACCCTAGGGGATCGTCCCCAAATTCTGTATTTAGTAAAGCTATAACAGGATAAAGTTTTGGAAAAAATTTTGAAAGCCTAGCCACGCCCCATCTGGTACCTCCCATACAAATCTACCTTTCCGCCCACTATAGAGATGGAGAAATAATATCTATAAATTAAACGTGATCGTACCCAAATTCTATTTTAAGTAAAGCTATAACAAGATAAAGTTTTAGAGAAAAACATTGGAAGTCTATTCACGCCCCATCTGGTACCTCCCATACACATCTGGTACCGCCCACTTTAGAAATCGATTAATATTATTAAAAGACCTAACGCGATCGTGCCCAAATTCTGTATTTGGTAAAGTTTAAGCAGGATAAAGTTTTGGAGAAAAAATCTGGAAGTCTAGACACGCCCCTTCTGGTACCTCCCATACAAATGAACCACTCCGCCCACTTCAGAAATAGGGTAATAATATCAATACACTCGACACGATCGTGCCCAAATTCTGTATTTTGTTATATTATAACAGGACAAAGTTTTGGAGAAAAAATTGGAAGTCTAGACACGCCCCTTATGGTACCTCCCATACAAATGTACCTTTCCGCCCACTTTTGGGTTGTAGTAATAATATCAGTACACCCAACGCAATCGTGCGCAAATTCTGTATTTAGTAAAGCTATAATAGAATAAAGTTATGGAGAATAAATCTGGAGCCTAAACACACCCCTTCACGTACCTCCCATATAAATGTACCACTCCGCCCAATTTCGAAATCGAGTAATAATATCAATAAAATAGAAAATTATTTGTTTTACTGAGGGTAAGGGTAAATGTAAGTCGGGTTGCCCGACTGAAACTTTCTAACTGGTTTTAATTACAAATCGATTATTTTCAATAACTCAAGACTTAAACAATATATTATATTGGGTGATGGTATTTATCAGTCAGTTTAACTGACTGAAATTTCTGTACAGGTTTCTATTTATATTAAGCAATCTTTCTAATCCTACCTTTTGTCCAAAGTCCCCTGTATGAAACGTCCGAAACGAAAATATCACAATAGTTTGAAGCACTACTGCAAAAAGTAAAGTATTCGTGGAGAAATAATATTTTCTAAGTAAAATGACCCAGGCCCGCAGAATAAAAAAAGAATTATTAAAAACTAGTCTAGTTTTTACAGCAATTTGTGTATTGAAACGTCCGAATGCTAGGTCTTAATATAAGTAATTTTATCAGAACACAATTATATTAGATTTGTTTGTACTTATTCATACAATTGTCTAATTCATCAGCAGCGAGGTCATAAGTGCCATAGATCTAGAAGAAAAAATAAGCTTTCTATGTTGAAATTTTACACAGCGGGATTTTTAACGCTGCCATATAAAATGTAAGGAAATTCGTGTTATTCGCATATAAAATATTTATAATGTTATTTATATCTTTTTTAAGAAAACAGCATATAAAAATCACATATATTTTTAACAGAATATTGGGTAAGATTTATAACTATCTGGGGTGTAAATCGCGAAAATTACAAACCACAGTTAAAAAAATCACGGCGAAATCGTTTATATAATAGTTTTTATAACCAATTCGCATTCTAATAATAGCTGCAGGTATTGACCAGTTGTTACAATTAACATATTTTCTATTAATTGAACAAAGCAAAATAGTTCGCAAAAAAACTGGGGCAATCATAGCAAAACTTTGAGGTTATTTTTCGGAAAAATGTGGCATACAGCAATAAAATTAAGTATGTCATTAAATTTATCATGTTTTAAATACAGAGAGTTGATGGCGAAACCACATGTAATTTTTTATTGTCTTAAAGAATTTTTTGTACGACTGATTAATTCGCAGATATTGGCATTATATTAACTTAGTCTCAAAATGACTTCCGTTTTGTGAAAGCTCCGAACGCATTCTAAAAACAAAAATTTAACTAAACGGTTAAGTTAAACAAAAATTGTTTAATTTCTACTTCTTATACTAATAGATAGCTCTTCGATAATACACACGAGACTGGTCGAAATTTTTTTTTTAATTTAATTGTGTGCGCTGCTTAAAATATGAGTTTTGGTGTAAGAAATCATGTCCTAATTTTTCAGCTCAATCCGACGGTGCCTAGTCGTGCCTAGTGTGGCCCAAAGTTCCCCATTCCCCTATTTAATCAGATCTTTTTAGTTATACTAGTTAAAAAGTCGGTCCCATAGACCGAAAATCAAAAATCTGGCTTCGTTACGATCTTCCGCAGAGAAAGTACTTTAAGTAAGACAAATTTTAGCTTCCTTTGTCATCAGATGGCTTCAGAAATTTGCGGAAAGAATAGGACATACATACAAACATCCGGACATACTCAGAAATTATCTTATATATAAAAATTAATTGTTGTTCGTTGGTAAGGCCATCACTTAAGAACGCATGGACCGATTTGACTAATTTTTTGCCACAATGTTCGTAATAGGCCGAGAATGTTTGTTATATAAAAAAAATTGGTCACGCCCATTTCTACGCCCACTTTTTAAATATATCTAAAATTACAATAAAACGCCCTAAAAATGTAATTTCTTTACAGATTTAGCTCTATGTTCTATATTGGAAATATAATAGGTTATATATTTTGTAAATTTTTGATTAAATGGGCGGAGTGGGCGTGTCAAAACATTTTTTTGAGCTAGAGTGATAAAATTTGGTACACAGATAGCACAAAACACTTCAGGTTTAAATTTGCAGACGAAATTTTTATTTTCAATAAGTGGGCGGTGGGCTCGTAGCAATCCTATATTTAAGTCCTAGAGAGATAAAATTTGATATCACGATAGTACTCTCCAATACAATTTAAATATGCAGACGAAATTTTTTGATTAATTTTCGATTAGTGGGCAAAACTGAAATTGCAATTTGAAATATTTTCAATCAGTGGACGGATATTTCTATTTCGCAAACAGTTCAAATTGACAGCAGCGGAATTGAAAAGTCTTCGGAGCATATGTTTATTTTTGACTGTCATATATGTTCCTTATTAGTTCCGATGTGTGAATGCTATACACTGGAGAATGGAAAATTATACGCTCCACTGTATTTCGATGCAGATGTACTTAAGGGTCATTATCCAAAAACCGAATATGAGGAATGAAGAAGAATCAAAAACAACACTTTTATATCCAATAACAACAAAACTGTATTTAATAAAGTTTTTGTTTTTGGCATTCCTTTACATTTTGGGGTGATCATGAAATTAAACGCAGTGGTTTTTAATTACGAAATAAAACGTTTTTATTAAAACAAAAAGCAAATTTAAAATAAAAAACACTTTGTAATAATGCGTATGACCTCTCTTATTTTGAATGAATTCAAAAATGCGTTTTGGTCATACTATTTATCAGGGTTTTTGGGGTTGAACTTTCTAAGGAGACATAAGCCGCTATTACTGCCGAGTTTAGCTCTGCAACGCTATTGTATTGCCTGTTGTTGGAGTACATCTTATGAACAAGTATGCCTCCTACATTTTCAATAGGGTTCATGTTATGGAAACACGCTGGCCCCTCTGAGACTTTAACGTTGTCTGACCGAAGCCAACCTTTAGTTTCCTTATTGGAGTGAGTAGACGCCCTCTTTTGCTGAGAAATGCAATTTATCTCCACCTTTCGCTCTAAGAAGATCAATAAATTAATTAACAGTTTGTCTCTCTGGAGTTTATACTCTTCGTGATAATGCGACAGCTTGGAAAGGCCGGCCCAAAAATTTATTTTATCTATTTTCGCGAAATAAAAATATCCGTCCACTGATTGAAAATATTTCAAGTTTCAATCTCAGTTTTGCTCACTGATCGAAAATTAAAATTTCGTCTGAGTGAGTGTATTGGGAGTACGATTAATGGGAAATGTTTATAATGAAAGTGATGACAGTGATTATAGATCTTCATCTTTGAGCTAACATTTCGTCTGCGTATTCATAATTGTATTGGAGAGTACTATCGTAATATCAAATTTTATCTCTCTAGGACTTAAATATAGTTTTGCCACGAGCCCACCGCCCACTCATCGAAAGTAAAAATTTCGTCTGCAAATTTGAACCTGAAGTGTCGAGTACTGTCTGTGTACCAATTGTTATCACTCTAGCTCAAAAAATTGTTTTGACACGCCCACTCCGCCCATATAATCAAAAATTTACAAAATATATATCCTATTATATTTTCAATATAGAACATTATAGAGCTAAATCTGCAAGAAAAATTTATATATAAGATCATTGCTTAGTATGTCCGGATGTTTGTATGTATGTCCTATTCTTTCCACAACTTTCTGAAGCCATCTGATTACATAGGAAGCTGAAATTTGTCATACTTAAAGTACTTTCTCTGCGGAAGACCGTAACGAAGCCAGATTTTTTAATTTTCGGTCTATGGGACCGGCTTTTCAACTAGTATAACTAAAAAGATCTGATTAAATATATGTTTTTATATTATGAGGATCTTTGGGCCCCACTAGGCACGACTAGGCACCGTCGGATTGAGCTGAAAAATCAGGACATGATTTCTTACATCAAACCTCATATTTTAAGCAGCGCAAGCAATCAAATTCAAAAAAAAAAATAATTGGGACCAGACTAGTAAACATATTAATATTTTTTACGCCTCAACGAGTAATTTTTTAACCTTCTGCTTAATAAATTTGCTTCAAATAATTTTGGCCGCCCAGATCGTGAATTTACCCCACTGTGCCGCGGTAGGCTGGAAGAAGAAGAGCGTGGGTTGAAAGAAGAAACGCGTAGGTTGGTAGATGTGAATATGCAAAAAATTAAGAAAATCAATATTGAAATTATATAGTTACATCATCAATGTTACATACATACATCTCGTTTTTCAATACAACATTCGCAAATTCGACAATATTTCCCAAGTTTTTTTGAGTTTATAAAATCATATAGCGATAATGTTTTCCGATTTACCTCTTGCACATCTTTGAAAATTTAATGAACGCCTTCCTTTGGGTATTAAAAATTTCCATTCCATTACCATTGACAAAAATGTTTGTAATTACCACATGGTTTATGAAAGCCAATCACTATAGCATTAGACTTTGACGGGTATTCAAAATTGCTTCAGATATGTATTTGACTGACATTGCGTGGATCAAACGTAACTTTGTGCTAAAAAAACAGCAATTTTGTTCCTTCAATATCGGTAAAGTATTTTATTCTGACTACCAACATGTACAGCGGTGGTCACAAATTAAAGACATGACATGCTTCTTATATATTTCTGATAATTTGTATAGCTTATCAAAAAAATTTTGGATTCATGTTATTTTTTTAAGGTCCTAGTAAAGTTTCGAAAAAAAATCCATAATAGTTAGCTACATATATTTAGTTTAGAATTTTTATTTGTAGATTATATAGATTAATACATATTTTAGCCTGGTCATGAATTTAGGACATGGCGAAATAAAAGTTAATTCACTAAATAAATGATCAGCTTTTTAAAAGAATCTTAGTATTTGGTGGGAAAGCCTTTATTTTGGATCACAGCAGCACATTTCCTGGGTAAACTTTCAACTAAGCCCATACAACGTTCCTTTGGAATGGAATACCAAGCTTTTTGGATTTCTTGCCATAAATCACTCAAATTTTTTGGTTTCGCTGCTCGAACATGCTCCTCATGCTCCTGGATTGAGGTCCGGGGATTGTGCTGGCGACTTCAGAACTGTAATGTTGTTATCCTGCAAGCAACATTTCACTAGACGTGAAGTGTATTAGGGATCATTATCATGCATAAACTTCCACATAAGTGGCATGTTGTCTTCAGCAAATGGTATCATAATGCTTGTAAGTATGTTTTTGTAACTGAACTGGTCCATTCTAGTGATAATCTTGTGAATGGGACCTAAACCATGCCAGGAAAACGCTGCCCACACCATGACATTGCCACCGCCATGCTTAACCGTTTTGAAGGTGTACTTTGGGTGATGCTGCAGGTTTGGAGGACGCCATACATATTGCTTTCCATCAGAACCGAAGCGGCAAAACTTCGACTCGTCGCTCCAAAACGTTAGTCGGGCTTTAATACTTTTTTTTAGACACAAGTGGTTTACGTTGTGCGATACACCCACGTAAGTTTTTCTCATTCAGGCGTCTTTTTATTGTCCTGGACGATGTATTAATACCAAAATCCGATGAACTCTCATTTTTAATTTCACTTGAGCTCTTGAAAGGATCATTAACAGCTGCTTTATAAATAATGCTATCCTCCCGTGGTGTAGTTTTTCGGGCTCTAGGGTGTTGTTTGACATTTTGGTGGTGTCATGTTGCTTGATGTGTTCCAGTGCATTGTAAATCTTAGATCTAGAACATTTAAGAAGCTTGAAAATCTCTAATACTGTTTTCCCATCGGTATTCATTTGTTGGATTAACTTTCGCTCGGCATCCGTACTCCAAGTACCTCTGGCCATTTCTAATAATTATTTTGATGTATTCCAACATAAAAAAGAATAAAACATTAATTACTTACCCTTTAGCTTCAAAAAACACCAAACAATCACCAAAAAACAAATATTCTTAAAATGTTTTAAATTCGTGACCAGCCTCAAAAACACGTTTTTACAATAATGTAATAAAAATAGCAACAAAATGTAAAAACAAACAACAACAAATAACGGTACTTTTTCTTAACATTACAGGGTACAATAAAAATACTTAATTTGATCTTAAAGGGATGGAAAAATTATCATAACTAAGTTCGTTAAGTGTAGTGTCTTAAATTCGTGGCCACCACTGTATAAAAATTAAACAGTATGCGGCACAAATAAAATAAAGCCAAGATCTCCCTTATATAAAGACGAGTAACTAATGTTTGTGGTAAAACTCAGGGGTAACCCAATATCTATACAATGCTATGGGTGTCAAAATTGATGTATTATAAGGGGCCTTTTCGGAATTGACACTGCAAGCGTCATATGTTCTAAAAAGCAACAATCAAATATATGTTGCGCAAACGTACTAAAAACGCGCAGTATTAAAATGACTGATGCAGTGAATGAGAAAATTTAAATTAGGAAATTATTTATTTTTGTTATATCAACTTTACTATTTTGAACGATTTTTCGGGTCGCGGTGGATGTTAAATGCACTAAATTAATAATTAGAGCACGTTGGCCATGGAAGAGGAATTTGTGTCAGGAAGGAAAAAAATCGGTACAGTGGAAAAAAGTTTTAGAAAAAATCAAGGAGCAGAAACCTGACTTCAATCTGACCAAGGAGCAGACTAATAGAAAATTCATAAACATGCATACAACACACATTAAATTTATTATATATTTTTCCATTTCATTTGCAATGTTTTCGCGTTCTAAAAACCCTGCAAAAAGAGCGTCAACTAATCAGTGTTGCGAAGCATATGCAGTGCAGTGATGCAAGAGCGCTAATTCGTCAGACTAAAACCTGACATAGGAAGCGTGCTGTTGTGCAGTTCCGAATTCACGTTTAATAACACCGACACGTGTCCCAGCGCCACCAGCCAATCAATAGCAACCCCGGCAACATCACAGTTTTCTATTAAGTCACAGGCCAAAACAACTGGCCTGCACCCATTTAGTGATGCAGGATTCCAAATTATAGGTCATCATACTACATCACTGACTACATTTACAGGAATAACATCAGGCAATGGATACTGGATACAGCCCAGCTGTCACAACAACAAGTATAACGCCTTAAAAACTCACGAATGAATGACGGCTCTCCTATTCAGATAATTAAAACATGGGAAGAAATTAAAGAACGCAATATAGGCCTATGTTCCTCCCGAACACCTGACCTGAAGGCCATAAGTATTTCAATAAAAACTGAAAATATTACACTTAAAATCATAAATGTTAGCGTCCCGCACATGAATTGCATCTGGGTATTCTTTTACTCCAGCGTTTGTCATCTCTTACATGGGGTCTACACCAGAGACAAGATATAATATTTTTATATCAGCGAACGTCAAATTCAATCGCAGAGTGTATTATGTTACGTGTGGACACTCAAATAGTGTTAGCGTTTGTATTTTAATAAATGTCAAGATACAGTTGTCACGACAATTGTCGTAACAACTATGTTATAATATGGGCTGTCAAAAACAGCACACACAATCATAACAATAAACAGACGCCATCATTGAAAATGTAATTCTTGTGAAAAGTGTACAATTGTGAAATAAAAATACAGCCAAAAAATCAATTTAATTATTATTCTGCATTTTTTTACAAAAAATTATAAAAAAAAACAAAAAGACAAGCCACGCACACAATAAAAACATCCATGAACAACACATGTTTACTGTACGAGAGCGAGTCAAAAATGAAATGTTATAAGAATAACATAGCTACGTTTTCCCCTTGTTTAACATTTAGATGAAATTGAAGGAATGTCTTCTCTCATTCTGTCGACGTTTTCTCAGATATTATGCCAAACATTATTTCAGGTGGAGACCCCGTGATTATTGGCAAATTAAACACTCATCACGAAAGCTGAGGCTTATGGCGGTGTCTGTCATGACGTAACAGAAGAGATCAGCTGATTGAATCTGCTACATACATTTTGTATGAAAGAAGTTATTTATCACATTACATAACATAACATAATTTTGGAACCTGCAGAATAGGATTTCCAATCCGAAATTTCTATCGCGATCTAAACACGATAGATTACTCGAATATGAATTCCGTGATAAGGCCCCTGGTTTCCATCATTGGATCAGTGCAAAATTTATCGCACTAGAAGGAGGGCTTCAACTCAAACTCTTCAATCTTTATAAGTTATATATGCCAACTGTAGGGCATCTATTACTACAAAGCGCATTTGTGCAATTGCCTCTAAAGAATCATTCCGTGGCGCCCAATACCCCTATTGCTAATGCATAAGAAGTTGACTCAATTTCTCCATCTCCTTAATCCCACGTGACATTTGAAAAAGTAGATTTGTTAAAATCGGAGTTTTCTTAGGGTGGGAATAGTACGATGAATTTTTCGCAACGAATAAAACTTCGTGTAAAAGTTGATACCTAATTTTTTGAGCCATACGTTTTTACACAATGTTCCAAATAAAATATTTATAAATCCTTTAATAGAGCTTAATAGAGGAATCACTAGAAAACCCGGATTAATCATTGTTATAACTCTTAAGTTGTTCGAGACGCTAACTTCGTATTAAGTTTTAAAGAAAATGTCTACTATAGTTCATAATGTTTCTGATATACATACTTCCCAACATTACAGTTTAAATGTCCAAAATATTAGATTTTCCTCACTAAGTAATAAATATTTATTTCTCTAAAACAGTGCAAGGATAAGAAATCAAAGATTTATATTTTTTCTAATTTGTTATGGGATAATCGCAATAAATCTAACCTTAAATTGCAATTTTAAACAACTGAAAAAACTCAAAAATTTCCCACCCATTTATTAAGAAACAACAAATAAATTCAAGACTTGGAATAATCTTCTTCATCTAATGTTTTGTTGTTGGGGTTTTTTTTATTATTCTTTCTTTCTTTTTTTATATCGATTTCTAACTTTTTTATTTTAGAACATAAGAAAATGTTTTTTTTTTATCTATATTTGAGACATTTGCAATTATGGTTTAATAAAAAAAAGAAACGAAATCAATTGGTTGTAAACACTCAAAAAGCAGTGCTGGATTTTTATACGTTCACATTCACGTTTATCTTTTCAAACTCTATGACTTGAGCAATTTTTTCTTTATCTAAAGATGAGGAGGCAATACAAAGAAATGAAGAAGCTAAACAAACAAAATGAAAAAATATATATAGATAAACAAAAACAGTTTAAAAGTGTGTGAAGAAGGTGACAGGATAGAGTTTAACTTTAAAATGTGGAGGAGACATTATTTCATCTTTGTTGCAAAGAATTTCATGTGGAAATTATTTTGATTGGAGTTTGGATTTAATATGTGATTTTCACAATGTTATGGATTGTTAATGTTAAGCTTTTCTCTCTCTCTCTCTTTAAACAGGCAACAAACAATTCACATTACAAAGCAACGACGACGATGTATTGACGGCATTTGGGAGGGGGTTTCATTTGATTCATTTTTACGAGGGGCCTATGATAGCTGAAAATAATTAACGCTCGCTGCTGCTGTCACGGACCATCGTCTTCCTTTGCCCCCTGTTGTATGGTTTGTTTTGTTTTAGTGAAATTTAATTTTACGAACACTTATGACTTTTCTAACGATCCTCGTTCTGCTGTTGTGTCTCCTCTACTGGGCCGGATGCTGAGGCATTATGAGCTGAAACTGTTGTCCTTGTGGAGGATGTTGCGTCGTCGCTGCTGGATAATAGGGACTATGCATAATTTGCGAGGGGTGAATGGTCAGAGGACACATAAGATGGTATTGCTGTGTTTGAGGGGCAAATGTGGGCTGATGGCCCCCGCCTGCGGGGGATGGCTGTGGTTGAGCATGGAACGTTTGATGCGGCTGTCCTGGTGAGGGCGTAGTCGATGGTGGCGTTTGTGCTAAAAATTGCACCTGCTGTGGGTCATACACGCGAACCTGAAATATTTAAATAGTATAGTACATCCAATTTAAATCCACTTCATGTTGCCAATGTTACAAACAAAACTTACCATTGGTGGCGCATAGGGCTGAGATTGGAAATGTGGTGCATGCGGTGTTTGTGGATATGAGACGAACTGTGCCTGCAATGGTCCAGTGGCTAACAGCGGTTGCCCAGTAGCCGCTGAAGCATGCATTTGTGATGGCGTCATTGGTCCTGCAAAGATAGTGGAAATCAGTGTTAATAAAATCAGCGACTTTTCATTTAATAGTGTTTTTGACTGACAAATCCTACTGCATGTTGTCCTGCCCCTACTGGTACCTCAACAAAAATTGGCATATATGCAATATATTGGCATATATCTAAGACAAGATTCAGGAAATTGAAAATATTTCCTTTTATTACATCAGCTGACCGACATTTCTGTATTGATTTGTTATGCGTTTGGGACAATACATGTTGTGCAATTTGACATGCGGGTCCCACCCATTACAATTTCAAAAGCAAAAATTATAAATTGTTGCGTTTAAATATATAACTATTTTGTTAAAAGTATATTTTGTAGCCACTAACAACCCAACTAGTTACATTAGCTGTCGTAGCAACAATTTGAAGACACTAACAACCTAACTAGTTACATAAGCTGCCGTAGCAACAATTCTATGAAATTTTTGAATTTATAAATGCCAAATTCGTAGGCCGAAGCGTGTGGAATTCTTTAGTACTTCAGGCCTCAAACTTATGAACCACGTTCGTAAGTTGTAATGGGCCACTTAAGTAAGTAAGTAAGTAAATTCGTAGGTATGCAATTTAGTCAGATCTAGTTCTTTCGAGCCAAATCGGTATATCTTTCAAGCCACTTGTATTGCTCCTTTTCCATGTTACTTGTTTGACAGTAATTTGTTAGTAATTTGACCTAAGAGCTGTTAAATTTGTGTTACTCACCATAATTGCTTCGTCTCATGCGCGGCTGTTGGTTAGCTTGTGGATGTGCAGGAGCATGGAATGCAGCTGTTGGCTGTTGTCCTGGCACCATGTAAATTTGAGTCTGTTGTCCTGTGGCTGATGCCAAGGGAGCACCTTGCGTATAAATTGTAGTCATGGTCACGGGTGTTTGGGGAGTGTGTGGACGTGACGGATTTGGGGTGCTGGGACTGCGTGGAGTAAATGGTTTCGCTGATGGATTTAGCACATGCGTTTTCTTAGCAATTGGAGCCGTGGTTGTTGTGCTAGTGCCCGACGAGTTTGTGTAAGGCGCCGCCGCGGACGAGGATGCTGCCGATGCTGAAACCACCACAGTTGCATTACCAGTAGGAGGTGTAGTTTTATCCGCCACATTCGTAGATGAAGCTGGAGTTCCCGTGGACGAATCTGCTGACTTGACAATTGGTGTTTGTTGTTGATGCTGCTGTTGCGGCGGTGTTGTGTTATCGATGACCACGGGTGGAGTAGTTTGCTGTTGATGATTGATTACTGGCGGGCCAGTTGGCGGCGACATATTTTGTTGCGATTGCGGTGGCTGTGCAGTCACCAATGGCGCTACATTCTGTGGTTGTTGTTCTTGCATAATATGTGGTGGTTGCTGTGGAGCTACATGCTGCAATGGCATTGGTGTAGGACCAGCATTATGTTGGCCAACATGTTGAACGTGCTGTTTCGGTGCTTGTTGTGGGGGCGGCATGTTTGGTTGCATATGCTGCATATGGGGTGGCACGTAGTGTGACTGTTGTTGTTGCTGCTGCTGTTGTGATTGTGGTCCTGCATGATGCTGTGGCTGTTGGGCTGATTGGGGCGGTGGACCACCATGATGTTGTTGTGGCACATGTTGCATAGCAACATGTTGCTGTGGCGGATGCGATGGGACATGTGTTTGTTGCTGCTGCATATTTGATGGTGGCTGTTGTTGTTGTTGCTGGGGTGGTGACACCGACGGCTGTGGCTGGTGGCCCTTATTCGGGTTCATATGTTGTGGCTGTGATTGCACTGAGGGCGGCGGTTGTTGTTGCTGCTGCTGTGCTTGGGGACCGGGCGATGGTGACTTATAGGCAAGTTGGAAATCTTGAGAAAACTGGAACAAGTCTTGCAATTGGTTCTCTCGTGTACGCATTTGACGTTGTGGCTGTGGTGGTGGCTGTTGTCCAGACATACCGCCTGGTCCATGACCACCACCGCCGGACGATTGTAGTGGTGGTGAGCCGCCGCTATTGCCACCGCCTTGGCCGCTATGTGGGGGCCCATGCTGTGAGTGTCTTACTTGATTTTGATTATCATTGTTATAAGTCATCGATGAGTTGGAAGAGGAACCGGAATATTGGCGCATGGGTCTTTGCGGCAACGGCTTTCCTCCACCTCCCACATTTCCGCTGTTATCACCATTTAATTTAGATGGACCGCCCCCTCTATAGGGACCAGGACCTCCTCCACCACCATGCATAGCCGGTGGTGTGTAGGTTTGATAAGATGACTGCGACTGTTGCTGATTTTGCATGGGCGGCATTGTATTGTAAATAATAGGTTTTTGTCCTCCGGAAGAGTTGCCACCTTGCGACATTCCCACCGAACTGATATTTCCGCCGCCTTGTGACATGCCACCAGTAGGGCCAGGTCCACTATTGGGAGGAGGCGTGTTGCGTACCATTTTTTGATTGAGCGGCGCATTCGATTTGCGTTTCATCATCGAACCACCACTTTGATACTTGCTACCACCATCTTGTTGGGACATCTGTGACGAGGATGGCGGTGCTGAACCCTTCATACCACCTGCCATGCCACCGCCGGCAGATGATTGCGTAGAGTTCGGTCCTTGACCCATCCCCGAAACCGATGACTGTAATAGGCTGTTGCCCATCATGCGATCGTTGCGGTCATTGCGGTCATTGCGATCATTGCGATCGTTACGATCATTACGCTCATTGCGATCATCTCGGTCGTGACCGCCATGGCCACCATGGCCGCCGCCGCCTCCTCTGAGTGTTTGGCCACCCATCGATTGAGATGACATGTTAACAGGTGGTGGTGGTCCGGTAATTGAACGCGTCGGCTTTGTTATGTAACGTTCAGTCATGACGGGAGGCACATAACGTTTGGTAGTCTCCCGTTCACGTTCCCTATCTCTTTCTTCGCGTTCGCGATCTCTTTCCCTTTCCATGTTGCGATCTCGTTCTCGCTCTTGTTCTCTTTCACGTTCCCTTTCACGCTCACGCTCCAGCTCAGGCCTGGATACAGCGGCGTACAGTGTTTCCTCATCGCCGTTCTCTAAATCAAGTCGATCGCGACACGTAGGATTACTCTCGATTTCAGCTGCCAACTTTTCTGCTTTGGCTTCGCGTTCTTTGAACTCTTCCGAATCGACTTTGTCCAAGGGCACAGTGTACGACGACAAGGAATCGTCGAAAGTGGATTGAACACCAAACTGATTTTCATTCTTACGAAACATGTCGTTGGCATCCCAGCCATTAGCAGCGTCATCTAATTCAATGTCAATGTCACCGTTCATACCGGACGGGTCCCAGGGTTCCAGTTCTTTCTGGTCGAAGCGTGAACCTGTTGAGTAAAGCAAAGCATAAATGTAAAACATGTACACCCCAAAGATTATAAAGCAAAAGCAAACTTTTGCTCTTACCATTACATTTTTCTGATATAGCGGCATCTGTTTGGAAAGTTCCACCAGTGGCATATTGTGAATCGAAATCCTTTGCAGAAATACTAACTACTGTGTCGTAGGGGAATATCATTACATTCGGCACAGACGATTTATTCTCATCCGGGGAATTTTTGCTAAATTTAACGCACGACGGCAATTCGAGAGCTACATCGAAGTCAGGCGAGAATGTGCGAAAGATACCCTCGTAAATGTTACCGGATCGGAGGCGCATCTGTACTACATTGCCCACTAGAGCTGTGGCCGCATGCATGAAGAAGGCATTATTATAGATGCCCTGAGCCTGGGGACGAGTCTTATTTGGTTGTCTGCTATCATTTGAATATCTGTTGTGTAAAAAAAAAATAAACAATAAATTACATTTAATGTTATAAAAAAAAAACAATATATTGGATATAATAATTTTTATTCTCTTTGAATAGAATTTTAATGTGCTACCAATTGCGAACAAACAATAAATTCTTTCCCAATTATTATAGAATTTATTTTAAATCGTATACATGCATATACATACAGATAACTTCATCACATTGAAATTTTAAGTTTTTGTTGAGTCAGCGATTTATGTTTATCAGTCGTTTATCGTTTAATGCCCAAGTTTAATGAAAGGTATGTAAGATTCAAAATGCTAAAAGGGGAAATACCCAGAAAATCTCAAAATTATAATCTTAGTTTAATTATTGTAATTTTGATTTATAGAATCAATAAAACATATATATACCCAGTAGGGAAAAATACTAGATCGGAACTAGTAAAATACTAGTTCTCCATAGGACAGTGAACTAGTTCACCTTCCATACAAGCAACTGTCTCACTTAACACGTAGTTGTCCTAGGCTTGGGGGGAATTGTCCCTTTTGTACTAGAATAGAACTAGTTCAGAAATTCTAGTCGGGCGGTAGTTGAATGTCTCCTTTGAACTAGTTTAGAACTACTTCAAGAAATAACTAGTATTATTCTAGAACATTTGAGCTAGTACTGTTCTAGTATTTTAAATGTAAAATACGAAAAAAAAACATACGACGTCCAAAATACATTTAAAAGTGGGTGAAAAATACAATATTATAATTAAATACATATAATAATTGAAATATATGTTTTTCGTCCAGTCATTTAGAATTATTTCTTATTCATCAGCTCTTTTTCTTATTCATCAGTCAATTACGTTTAACTGGTTCAAAATTCGATAGTTAAGAACTAGTTCATTTTGGGATTAGTTCACAATTCCATACTTTTGAACTAGTCCGTTTCTGAACTAGTTTGGCGATTCCCTACTGGGTAGGTATAACATATCGAAAGTCATCCTTAGCAAACATAAAATCATGCTACTAACCAATAAATTATATCGTCCAAAGCTATTGCCAAGTTTTTAAAAAAATTAAAGAGAAAAACTCACAACATTAATATAAGTTTAAATATTCTAATTGAAATCCCAAAGAAACAAAAGCCCACCAAGGAACAATAAACAAATAAAGAAAGAATAAATGAAGAAAGAAAACAAAAAACCATGATTCATAGAAAAAGGGAGAACAAACCAATTAATGCAAAAACAAAAGTAAAATAAAAACAAAATGTAAAAATCACAAACAGTTCGCAGTGACAGCAACTGAACCACCACCACATATACAAAACAGTAGTAGAATAAACATTTTTAATCGAAATGGATGCAACAGCAAATCAATGAAGAGAGTGAGGAGTCAAATACTAAAAAAAACGAGACCACGATCCAGTGTACGGTCATAGAAACAACAATAACATCTAACCGGCCGACTTCCACAGCTTAAAAAATGGGAGTGGAGTGCTGGAATTTTAGGGTTTGAATGCAAACGTTTTATCATTATACCACAACACACGCAATGTCGTACGCAATAGACAACATGATTTATAAAATATAAAAACGAATATTTAATAAAAATAACTGACTGGAACAATTTATGTAACTGTTTGGGGCAACATATATGAAGAAGAAGAAGAAGAATTCTTTCAACACTTCTTAGCCGACCAAAGTAATGTTGATAACGTTACTTGATGTAACTGAAACAAAAATCATTCTTTAAGATAGATTAAGTCATGGTGCAAAACATTCGAATTCTAAATTCTGAACTGTTCTTATAACGTCCTCTTGGATATCTCTTAAAACCAATATCTTTAATATATCCTTATAATTTTCTTGACTCCAAGAATACATATATCGAAACTTGTCATTGCTTCAATGTCTTTTATTGCTGGTGGTGCGTCTGAAGATATTTCAAGTTCTTACTTTTCATAAGTGTTTTAGCTTTCATAAGACTCTATTTGTTGAATATCATCTAATATTTGATGGCTGTGTACTTAAATATTCAAGGAAATTGGAGTATACATTCATATTTATACACACATTTTTTAATTTTTATTAACATTTTGTTTGGTCGTTAGATCGAGTATCAAAATATTGGCTTGTTTGTTATATACCGTGTCTAAAATAAATATTATAAATCGGACGCCGCCTGTAGTTTTAAACTGTTGATTTTTGAATCAGATAAACATTACTGAGGTATAGGAATCAAGAAAATTAAACAGAAAAATACCGCAAAGTTTTGTGTTTCGCACTTCTTCTATAAGAGACTTACTAAAACGTCTATTGAAGTATGTTTACATTCAGCACATAATTTTCAATCAGGTCGCAATAGCATGTAAGGTCAAATGGACATAGGAGCATATAATTTGAGAATCATATACAGACAACTTAACCAATTTTATTATGTTAGAAATTATTCAAAAAATATACACACATAATGAACTGTTTACGAAATGCAGAAGCAGACAGTTTGAATTCAGTGTCATTATTGGCTTCGTTTAGCATAGAACAATCTGCGTTCTGCTAATGCAAGTACTTTCGAGAGAACGGTTCTTCGTCTTTCGCTCAACATAAAATTTGCTCTCATTACAACATATGATAGAAATTAAGTTCTATCGATTTAATTAAATTAAAAAATGTTTGCAGTAGTTTGAGAGGATAACCTATCTCGAATGAACGACCACGATCCGGCCGACCTAGAACATCACTTATACACGTAGAGCTTGTGCCCAGAATATCTTAAAAGGCATTCTTACTAAATTCATATGGTACAGGAATAAAAGATTCAAGATCATGCTCACAGTCTACAGTTTGCTAAAAGTTGTATACAGAAGAGGTGACATTATTAAGATCAGAAAAGTGTAGAATATATAAAAATGTTAAAAAAAAGCTTTTGGCTCTCCTAAAAAGTAATTGAAAAACACATGACTGTTTTGGTCGGCGCAGCGACGATATGATCCTCTACATTTAAATGTATGTAAATTCTGATGCGGGGAATGGGACTTTGCCCAGAGGTGGAAAGTTACTGAGTGTCACTCACTTGGGAGTGACCAGAAGCGATTACTTTGTGGCACTGTCCAAGCAGCTAACTACTTCCGGTCTTAGACCAAGTATTTCCCGCTGCCCTGGCCACGACATTAAAATTGTTCTGGGAGACTAATGCAAAAATAGGGAGAGAAGATGTTCTTGGTCCATCGATCGGTAAATTCAGCCTGCATACCGACACGTCAGACAACGGGTTTAGGCTGGTTAGCTACGCAGCGGGAAGGTACATGGTAGTGAGTGGAACCAGATTCCAGCACAAAGATATCCACAAGGCAACTTGGCTATCCCCCGATCAAAACACCAAAAATCAAATTGATCATATGGTGATTGATGGCAGGCATGCATCTAGTGTCATGGACGTGCGTGTGATCCGTGCTGCATATATTGGCTCGGATCATAACCTGGTTGCAGCGAAGGTGCGCACAAGATTGAGCAGAGCGGAAAACGCACGTAACCAAACACAAAGAAAGCTGGACATCGCGAAGCTGCAAACCCCAGAGATAGCTTCTGCCTACTCCAACCAACTCTCCCAACTTTTACCACACAACGCCTCAACTTCTGACGTTCCCGGTACACAGTGGCAGCATATTGGGAATTCCATGACAACTGCCGCAAGAAACGTGCTAGGATATGAAAAGCGGCGCTCAGGCGAATCTTTGTACGATGAAGAATGTCGCATAGCGTCTAAGGAACTGGATGCTGCTTATAGGGCAACGCTACATCCAATTGTAACCCGTGCTGTTAGGGAACGGCACAAGGAGAAAGCAAAACAGGCGAGACAGCTGTTTAGGCGAAAAAAAACGTCAGATGAAAGAACGGGAGAACGAGGATTTAGAGCGATACAGGGATAGAGGTGAGGCCCGAAAATTTTACCAGAAAGTAAGAGCAAATGGATACGGTAATAGCCTCCGCTCGTATAAGGACAACGATGGAAATCTGGTCACGGATACGCAGCGTGTGCTGCACATATGGAGAGAACACTTCCAGCAACTGCTGGTTCCAGGAGGCAGCGCACGTGAAGTTATCACGCCAATTGTCGACGACGGCTTAGATTGCCCACCACCAAGTCAAGCCGAGGTATGAAGAGCAATATCGCGGCTGAAAAACAACAAAGCAGCCGGTGCCGACGGTCTCGCCGCAGAGCTCTTCAAGTCCGGTGGCTAGGAATGTAAGCGTATTATGTCCTGTGCTGAAAAAAGGTGATCCAAGTGTGTGCTCCAACTACAGCGGGATCTGTTTAAACCAAATCTTAATGTTTAAGTTTTTTTATGACAAGCCCAAAATTTGTGTATTTAGACTGAACAATATGTTGTACTTAACGCTTCAAGTAAAAACGAATAGAAGGAAGATTGAGGCCTAGGCGGACGACGTCGTTATTCTAGTCACAGATAGGTTTGCTCCAACATTGAGTGACCTCATACAGGTTCGCTTACGATCTTCATCAGAATGGACCACAAGCTGTGGTCTGAATGTCAATCCACAGAAAACGGAGCTAGTACTATTCACACGCAAATACCTCATTGAGAACTTCAGACTGCCGGTAATTGATAGTGTAGAACTGAAACTCTCGTCTGAGGCGAAATATCTATGCGTAATTTTGTATAGGGAACTAAACATAAGACGCAATACGGAGGAAAGAACGAAGGAATAATGACCTATACGCCAGCCAAAACTCCATGGGGAAAAGCTGGGGACTACAACCTGCAAAGGTATATTGGATATACACAGTAGTACAGCGAAAGACATCACTGTGTATAACAGGTGCTAGACGAAGCACCTGTTCCAGTTTATAATCACTGGACGTGATTATAAACTTAAAGAACCTGCGGTACCATGCACTATCTGTAGCCGCTAAAAGTGCAATAGAGTCGGGTCACGCATCACTACTGTTATGGTTCAGCAGACATGTATGCAACTAAGGACTCAACAAAGTAACGGACTATATGGTTCCGTTGTTGGATTTTACATCATGCCCGGAAATAGTGATCCCAAAACTGCCGAAAAATAGTGTTCGGCTCTGCTGGGTTCCCGAACACAGTGACATTTCAGGAAACGAAATAGCGGATGAACTGGCGCGGAAACGCTCAGCACTGGGACCCGACCTATCGGCTGGTTTAGTGCGACCACCAATGTGTCATATGTGCGGAATTGTGGCCCGTCATATTGAACGGCTAGCATATGCATCCTGGGAACATCCACCGACTGTGTGGTATCACGAGATATTTGGCCAAAACTGGATGGAAGAGGAATCAGATCACTATTGGAACTGGATAGGAGGTCCGTTAGACGACTAATTGGAGTAATTACGGGACACTGAGACGTCAGAGCATTAACATCCAACTGGGTGACGACACAGGATGATTACTGTAGGCTTTGCGACGATGAGGAGGAAATTGAGACCATTCATATTTGTTATGCCATTGCCCAGCTCTTCATAGAAAAAGGAAGCAATTACTCGGAAAATGGTACTTTGATAGTCTCACTGAACTGTCATCATGAAACATGGAGAATCTGGTGAAGTTCACTGATGGTTTGAGCTGGCTTAAGGGCAGAGGACCATAGTGTTCTCACGTAACCTCAAAACTAGTATATATATGTATAATTACGAAAGTCCAATGTTATTAAGACCCTTATCCAAATACGCCAGCAATTAATTTAAAAATTATACCTATCACTTATAGATATATGAGAAATGTTATAGGTACTATATAATAGCATCTAATTTCCTACTGTTTACTAATGTACAAGTAAATACGGTTTATATAGTTTGAAAAAATTACCCTCCAGCAAAAAAAAATTATATTAGAGAAACCTTCTAGTAAATTTGTTAGGAGTTTTTCCGGCACTAAAATCACTACAGGTCCCTGATGGATCCAGAAACGTCATAGACATAAAATTTGTTTTTAAAAAACCATTGACAATTAATTCTGAAACTTATAAAAATCTCAACAAATAGGGTTTAAGAGGACTTATATAGACTTCTAGACAGCCGTTGACGTTAGTCCTAAATGATTTTCCTTAATCCGAAACGTATCCGAATAATCATTGGCTAAATGCAGTTAACATAAGACGATATTGCTGTAACTGGTCTATCTAGTATAATTAACCCAAAAGTGGAACATGTTTAATATCTATTATTTGTCAAGATTCCCATAAATTATTAAACGTGAGAGATGTTAACTTATAAATATAAATTAAACAAATCCTAATAACGATTATTCTATTCCGACCAAAATAATTCCACCATTTGTTGTTTCCTTTACCTTTACTGGGCGAAAAAAATATTTTGTATGAAAAAAAACATATGACACCATAATTTTCTTTCTAGCAATTCGCCGCAAAACAAGGATAATCCGTAGTCAGCACACGAAGCGAAACACAAAAAAAAATCGGTGATGGCAGAAAATTACAATTGCTGGAAAACTCTAAAGGGGCTTTGTAAACACAGCACATTTTTTTAAGTTCCCAACGGCAACGGCATGCTTTTTAATAATTACATAATTTATAAACAAATAGCAACACAAAGTCTCACGCTCACTTCAAACTTCGGACTGAATGAGGAAATACATAGTGGAACACTCACTCATTCCACAATAATGATAACACAAATGTTGCATTCGTGTTGTTGTGTAAAAGTGCATTTCTTGCTTACCTTGAGATATTTCCACCACCAGTGGTTAGACCACCACCTCCGCCGCCACCACCACTTGGGCGGTTTTTGCGTTTATTGTTATTCATGTTTGTTGGCCGCTGCGAAGAAATTTACCAAACGTAATCCTCTGTGCTGCAACCAGAAACAACACAAAAATCTGTTTCTTTTATCTTTTTTAGGCACAAACAAAGGTCTCTTTTACGACGCGAAATTGCTGCTTTCTCGTCTGTTGTTCTTTCTGTTTTATTTATTTCCCTGTTTGCTTCACTTCAACTTCGACAGAAGAAAAAAATATCTATATTTTTTTGTTTCTATCAATAGAAAAAGCAGATCAAGTATTTTTTGTTGCAAAATTGCTTTGATTTTTTTGTATTTCCCTCGTTTTTTATGGGTTCATGCAGTTTTTGATGTGAGTTTCCTTCGGCACTATTTTCTCTTCCACTGCGTACAAAGTTTTTGTAATTCCTAGAAAAATTCGCTTCTTTTTCTGCGAGTTGTTTTGGATATTTCTTTTCAGATGCGTTTCCGTGTAACTTGTATTGTTTTCACTTGTTTCTTTTGCTCATTAATTCGCTGCAAAATTTTCACGTTTTCCTTCTTTGTATTTCCCTTTTTTCTTTTTGCTGCGACCGTGTGTGTTCTCTGCCAACGGTGCGGTGCTACTGCTCTGCTTACAACACTCGCTTTGCACTTTTTCCCTGCTTCCAAAAAAAAGATTTTTCTTCTCTTCTGACCAACTTTCGCCACGTAATTTTTGTTGTTCTCAATGAATTGTTGTTGTTAAATCCTTGGGATTGCTGTGTGACGTTACGAGTTACTTACTTTTGTTATGTATTTGCTAATTTTAAGTTTATAACAATTATTTTTTAACAAATTTTTTAATTGCTATTTAACTTATACTTCGGCAATTCCACATATGCGTGACAAACCGTAATAATTATTGCTGCCAGATTGTCGATTATGTTCAGTGGTGTGTTTTGTAGTTGCCACACTGTGGTATGAGTTGCAAATCAATGTAACAATGTAGTGATTTTGTTAGCAGTTCACAATATTGGTGCCCCTAATAGAGCAATAAGTAAAGAGTATCCAAGAGTTCAGTCTGTATGTTAAAATTGGAAAATGAGGTGCAAGCGTAAACAAACTTCCACGATAGTTGATAAAAAGGGTATTTTGCGATGTTTTGTTCTATAGAAATAAGTAAAACAGTCACCAGCAATCCTTTTTCTCTCTGTTATACCTCTGCTAATTGCAGATACCTACGCTGTTGTTTATAGAACTCTTTGCGGAAGGGGTTGGTGACAGTCGTATCTAATCTAGAAGTACTTTTTGACAATTCCGTTATTTATGTTTAGCAATGTTTTTTATGGTTACAAAATAAACTTCACATATTTCTTTACTATAAAAGATTTATAAAAATTTACATTATTAGAAATGTAAAAATACGCATCATGTATAAAATATATGGAATTAACGTTTTTCTATCAATTAATATTTATAACATGTTTCATTAAGAGTTTTACGAAAAATAAATATGTTCGTCACTGTTTGAGAAAATGTTTTGTACCCATCTATGTATTTTATACATATATACATATTTCACTACATTATTTGTGCTTGTACGTCATTCAGTATTATATCTGTTAAATAGGAGAAACATTAGATGATATAGTTGTTGTTGTTGTAACGGCTGGTGGGTAGCTGGGGTGATAATTCTTTATACCGAATTTAAATTTTATCGGCACTCGATCGGGCATATAATCCGATTATCGTACGATCATTGTTGGCAACTTTGTTTCGTTCTTTGTAGATAACAAGGTTTGTGTCAAGGATTGTTAGGTGTTGTTGTTGAGAGTTTTAATCGTCAAATTCCACCAAAGATGGCGCCAGCTGGGTTTGTTGATTTATTAGCGGCGTTGATAAATCATTTTTCTTTTTCCTTGGTCCTTGCACAATCTGGATTTTTGCAGTGGATCTGGATTGTTGGCTGGAGAACTCGAAAGTATTTAAAAGTAATTTTTCATCGATGTTGATTGGCTAGTGCCTCGGCAAGGAATCGAACCCGTCACTTTCGGATTGCTAGTCTACGTCGCTTCCACTGAGCTATCGAAGGCCACAGATGATGTAGTAGGCGTTATTAACATACCTTGTCCATTTATCACTAATTTATATACATTCAATGTTGCACATAAGACATTTAATAGTTGGGCGTTATTACCATGAATTTTTTTAATCGACCGAAATCAGACTGTTTAGTTGACCACGTTTTTTGTGCAGTGTAGATTTATACTACTTCAGTCGCATTCAGAAAAAATATTTTAAAATATTCTGGCAACATTGCAGTAGTGCTACCACCCACCATCTTTTCACTGAAACAGGTGTAGTATCGGCCTAAGGTGGCCATTCCTAAAGGAGGCTGCCACATCGGTACACCAAAGAGTTTAGTATAAAGACAAGATAAAAAATTCTCTCTTCAGAAGAAAACTGAATGCGATAATACTCCACGATAAAAATAAGGGCCTTCAATAGATGAAGTAAGTGGCGATTAGAGGGATAACAAATTTTCAATATCTTTACTATTCTTCTCGGACCAAAGTTTATTGAAAAGAAACATTCTTTGTTATATTAGTCTCTTTGAATAAAAGTTGCTTTATAATTTCCTATAATACTCATCTGAATTTCATTTATTGTGGGTCAAAGACAATCTTTGGTCAAAGTCGTAGAAATAGACAAAACCAATCAACAACTGCCGGACTTGATGGGGATTTCGACAAATTTAAATTCTTCTTTTTCTAACCGATGCAGCACCTACATGATAAAGGCGGCAAAGGGGTTACAAAGCTGTTGCATGTTTATTTTTATGTGAATTGAATTTTATTCACGAAGCCATTTTATTGAACTGAATTCTCTTATTTCAAATAAAAAACGCCTTCGCGTGTACAGATTTTAAATGAAAGATGTCCTGGTATTTCGCTTTCTCCAGAGCCTATTATATCAAGATTGGGAACGTGGCTTAAAGAATGCAAATTTCAAAGAATTGGGCGAAGCAGTGAAAAAGCTCCACGATTCCCATTCGACATCGAAGTATAAAAATTAGTTTTTGTTCTTTTTACAAAATTAATGGCACATTTTATTTTGAATAAAATTTCAAGTTTTTTTTTTGTTTATTGTGTTTGTTTGTATGTTTGTTGCTCAATCACGACTAAACGACTGAACCTATTTCAATGAAATTTGGAAGATAGTTAGTGTATTATATGGAAATTGCCGTAGGCTTTAAATTTTTCAAATTTTTGACCTTATGGGCGGAGGGGGCGTGACAAAACTTTTTTTTGAGCTAAGGAGATAAAATTTGATACACAGATAGTACTCGGCAACACGAATATGAATATGCGGACGAATTTTAATTTTAGGTCAATGGGCGGAGGGGTGTTTCAAAACTGTATTTTAGCCGTAGAGAAATACAATTTGGTACATAGTTAGTACTCGGCAACACGAATATGAATATGCTGACGAAATTCTAATTTTGTATCAAAGGGCGGAGAGGGCGTTACCAAACTGTATTTTAGCCCCAGAGAGATAAAATTCGGTATACAAATAGTACTCGACAATACGAATACGAATATGCAGACGGAATTTTAATTTTGGATCAGTGGGCGAATGTGGCGTGGCAAAACTGTA
The DNA here is from genome assembly GCA_964034835.1 of Muscina levida. NCBI lineage: Eukaryota > Metazoa > Arthropoda > Insecta > Diptera > Muscidae > Muscina > Muscina levida. The sequence goes on along the minus strand of OZ035880.1, from coordinate 62,649,045 downwards.
TTTTAGCCCTTAGAGAGATAAAACTTGGTACACAGATATTATTCGATATTGCAAACAAAATGTGAATTTTGTGGGCGGTGGAAGGAGTGGGCGTGGCATAACAGTATTAAGCAATACCCGCCAGGAAATGGAACTAGTTCAAAACCTGTAGCATAGTTAGTTCCTAAGTAAACATGACTAGTTCCGACTAATTTACCTTCAATGGCTTTTAACTGGCGAATTTAACATGGGCTTGTCATTGGGGGTAATATACTCACTTCCCTCTGCATTACCCTGTACTAGCTACTGCTATAGTTCTGACATACTGGTACGTAACTGGTACATTGGTTCCAACTATTTCTCTAGTTCTTTATTACTGACTACGGACCTATTTCTTTGGGACTGTTGATTAATTAATACTAATTAAGACTTATCAAAGTAATATTCAGATTATCACTTCTTTAATTAATGTTACAAGAATATAATTAATAACAAGCACTTTACTTCCACGATTATCAAATTGCGACTGAAGAACGCTTGCAAGAATGAAAACTTCACCACCAAATATTCAAGTTTTTTTTTCACCCAACTAACGGGACATTTTTTGCTTTGCTTCACTTTGGAAGTTGGTCGCAACAAACAGCAAACATGACGAAATAAAAAAACAAATCATTTTATCAAAAACGCATTCAAATTGACCCGTCCTCGTTTACTTGGATCAAGCTCAGTAGTTAGTTCGCTGTATTCAACCATATAGCTAGTATCATGTGGAAATTAAACTCCTGTAATCGACTACGTAACTAGTATTTAGTGGCAATTGATTTCTTTAAAAACTGGCGGGTAAAGAGATGAAATTCAGCACGCAGATTATACACTATAACACGAATAGTACACTATAACACGAATATGAATATGTAGACGACATTTTAATTTTCCATCATTTGGGGAAGGGTGTATGTAAAATTTAATACACAGATAGTATTCGACAACACAAATATAAATATGCACGCGAAATGTATATTTTGGATCGGTGGGCGGAATGCGCGTGGAAAACTCTATTTTAGCCCTAAAGACACCCAGATAGTACACGACAACACGAATATGTAGATTAGGGTAATAACTATTTTTGGACAACATTCTCCCCAGGGCTTTTCTAATGGCAAATATTGTATTAATGATAAAAAAAACTATTTCAGTTCAATTTGCTAAAAAAAACCAGCGATTTCTAAAATGCCTTTAATATATGTTTTTTTAATTTTTTTTTTTAAATATGGTTCATACATATGTAAGTATGTAAACAAATAATAACAATAAATGATTAAAAGTAGGTCTTGTAAGATATAAACTTTAGGTTCAAAATACGCGATGTTTTACAAAGCGGATATATATCTTGTACTGTTTTTATTTCAATATTTTTTTTTTTAAAATTTGTTTGATTCAAAACTTTAACGCGTTTGGTGCGTAACCTTTTTTAACGATAGCAAAAAACTAAAAACGCAGTTCTTAATATTTTTCCATGCCCTACACGATTTTGTCTTGGGAGATTTGATATTTGCAAAAAATGCAAAAAGTTATTACCCTAATGTAGATGGCATTTTAAGCCAGTGGGCGGAGGGAGCGTGACATAACTATTTTAGCCCAAGAGCGACAATATTTGATATACAGATAATATTCGATACCAAAAAGTACAATTTATTTTTATCAAAAATTTCATTTAGTGTATTAAAAAAACATTTATTGTAACAAAAATTAAAATGTATTGTACCAAAAAGGGCTTTTATTGTACAAAAAAGTACATTTATTGTTCCAAAAATAACATTTAAGGTATCAAAGAGTACTATATTTGTACCTAAAAGTATAATTTATTGTATTGAAAGATACTTTTATTATGCACAAAAAGAACAATTAATTGTACTAAAAAATACTTTTAACTTACTAATAATTACTATTATTGCACCAAAAAGTTTTTTTAATTTTGTTAAAAATTATGTTTACTGTATCAAAAAGTACTTTTATTCAAAAGTACTGTTGTTGAAGCAAAGAGCAAGGACTGAAAGAATTTTTTTCTTAAAATTCTAATATTTATAAATTTTATTTGCTGACACTTTTGACAACATGTTTTTCAGAATTGTGTCAGTAAATTTTAAGGAAAATTTGCATTGCGTCAATTTGTTTTGTCAAAAATGTAGGCAATAAGTCTTCAGAAAAAAGTTTGTCGGGAAAAAGTTTAAAGGGAAATACTGACAATGAGCCATGAATATACCGACAAAATATTTATTTTCGTCGGCGGGAATGTGAAGGTGAACAATTTATTTCCGATCGGAGGGCAGAAAGGAAAGCGAGAATAATGTTTCTAGTGCTATATAAGGTAATATATGTATACAGATAGTACTTGGCACTATAGATATGAATTTGCTGAAGTGTGTGTTTAATATCGGTTAGTGAGACGTTGTTAGTTTTATTAGGTTAAGGAGTAACTTGGGGTAACGAATAGTTTACAGAGCGTAAAAGAACGATGCTTAAGATTAGCCCTTTAAGTAGGCGTGCCAAACATATTATAGGTATTCGACAATTTAGCAATTGCGAAGCATTGCCGGGTCCACTAGTTTATGTATATATGTTTTTAAAAATTCACTTTTTTAAATTTTAATGAAGAAACTGTGTTAAAACGATAATAAACTTAGTTTTTTAGAACCATTTCAAACATTATTTTAGTTCAAACAGAAAACTTCACCAGGTCATACCAAAAAAGTAAGGCCTATGGAAATCTGTGCTCCCGGAATTTGACTATACCCACATAATTTTTTTTTTCACTACGTGCATGAACAGAGTGAAGGGTATATTCATTTTGTTTCTCCATTTGTAATGCCCATAAGGAGGCGTGGTAGGTGTGAAAATGTATATATATAAATATAATCGGTCAGCGCCAAATTCTGAGTCGATTTAAAGATGTCCGTAGTTTAAGGAATATCGAAATGAAATTTTGAATACAAACTAGTTTCAGTCACATAATTCAAATACTTTTTTTGTAATCATGCAGTGAATTTGTGATATACCCCAAAAACCGAAGGAAGGGTAAATTCAAAGGGCAAAATAAGGATAAAAGGCAAAAGTAGGCAGTTTGTCCTGGGTCATTTCGATAGGGAAAACATTAAATTTTAACGTAGTGGTGAGGGTTGCTGACGTTAGGTGGTTTAACTTTAGTTTAAGTCCAAGAAACATCAGAAATTTTCAAATTATGTGAATTTTTAAGCCTCTTAAAAAACCACCTATTTTATTAAAACAAAAACAAAAATCTCTCTATTGAATTATCTATATATATAAAAAATTGTTGCAAGTGTGTTGTGACTTCATAACTCACGAACGGCATGACCGATTTGCATAAATTTTTTTGTATGCGTTTGGGTGGCGCCCCGGGTGGTTTATATTTACAATTCGGTCCAATTGGAAATCAAAAGGGCTGTATCTCATGAACTATCAGAGGTATGAAGATGAGATTTGGTATATATGTTGTTGGAGCAGTATTAATTACAGCCAAGGTGGAAGTGGGCGGTGCCACGCCCCCTTTTCAAAAATCGCTCTAACGGCTTTTTTAATAGACCGATTGATACGAAAATTTTACCAAATGGTACAGTTGACCTGTTGATAGTCCCTGGCTATAATAGATTGTGATTGGATAAAGGGGCGTGGCACCGCTGATACAACTTGAAAATCAAAAGGCCTATATCTCATGAACTATCAGAGGTATGAAGATGAGATTTGGTATATATGTTGTTGGAGCAGTATTAATTACAGCCAGCGTGGAAGTGTGGGGTGCCACGCCTCCTTTTCAAAACCGCTCTGCAGGTTTTCCCAATAGACAGATTGATACGAAAATTTTACCAAGTGGTACTGATGACCTGTAGATAGTCCCTGGCTATATTTGGTTGTGATTGAATAAAGGGGCGTGGCACCGCCCATACAACATGAGAATAATAAGGGCTATATCTCATGAACTATAAGAGGTATGAAGATGAGATTTGTTACATATGTTGTTGTTGCAGTATAAATTACAGTAAGAGTGGAAGTGGGCTGTACCACACCCCTTTTAAAATAAACAGTTATAACTGTCAAAATTCCACAGTATATTGCAGTTCGCCTAGAGATATGAACAGTAAGGTGGGACAGTTTTTTTATTCGCAAAAATTGTAACCAAATCTACGATGAATTGTTAGAAAATGTCACCAATAAACTTTGTGTGTAATATCAATTCCTAGCTCGCGCTGGGAAAGCTTAATTTAGTGCAGAAAACTTAAATTTTGATAGAAGTGTCTTAAATCTGAAGTCTGTATGTACGCTTTCAATAATCATGCGGCAACGAACGTCACTTCCAAAAGAAGCGCAAAACGGAGTAAATAAACGAAAAATCCTTTTATCTTAAAAAAAGTATCAGCTAGGATTTTGATTCATGTGGATTTTTAATGTACAATTGACACCCAACAAAACCCCATTTACCGTTTTTGTTGCCATTTTAGGTCAACCAATTCGTCATTCAGGCGAGGTGTGTGAAGTGTGATAGACTTTCATTGAGACTTTCTTTGAAAAATCACCATGTAAAGACTACACAAGAACAACGTTTACAAATCTTGCAAATTTATTTTCAAAACGCGCGTTCTGTTTGCCCTTTGTGAAGTTTATGGTGCATATATTCATCCATATGAGCAGCTAATAGAAGCCATCAACGCTGTAGACGTAAGTGTGAGATCATCACTTTGTAAAGCCAAACGTTGGTGATCGAATTATCTCATAGAATGGTAATACGAGTTCAATACAAAGATAGTATTCGGAAATATTCTTGATCCATGTGAGAAGAAGATATAGCAAAAGAGGTTTTTATGGCTAAAGGCATAAAGTTTCAAACGAAATTTTCTTTTTCGGTCAATAGGCGGAGAAGGCATGTCAAAAGTGTTTTTTACGCCCAAAGAGATAGTTAGTATACAGACGGTTACCGCTACAACATTGAATTTTGATCTTAAACGGAATGTCAGTTTCCGATTTGTAAAAGATATGACTTTGCTGATGAATTTTTTACTATCTTCATAGAGCCTATGATATTTAGAATTTAAAACAACAACACTTAATTTGATAACTTTCATGTTAAGGACTTGCTTGAAATTAGTTACATAAGTTAATAAACTCAACATATCATTATCGAGCTTAAGTACCGTTTTCGAAGTACTTTGTAGACCTAAATGTGAAATATATTACAAGTTAAAATGCAATAGCGAAGCATTGCCGGGCCCACTAGTTATGTATAAAATTCTACCGTACGTGTGTTGTGACTGAACTCCTCCTAAACGGCTGGACCGATTTGCATAAATTTTTTTTGTATGCGTTTAAGTGGTGCCCCGGATGGTTTAGATTTACAATTCGGTCCAATTGCACAAAGAGGCGTGGCACCGCCCATACAACTTGGAAATCAAAAGGGCTGTATCTCATGAACTATCAGAGGTATGAAGATGAGATTTGGTATATATGTTGTTGAAGCTGTATTAATTTCAGCCAAGGTAGAAGTGGGCGGTGCCACGCCCCCTTTTCAAAAATCGTTCTAACGGCTTTTTTAATAGACCGATTGATACGAAAAGTTTACCAAGTGGTTCTGTTGACATGTAGATAGTCCCTGACTATATTTGGTTGTGATTGGATAAAGGGGCGTGGCACCGCCCATACAACTTGAAAATTCAAAGGGTAAAAATAAATATCTCTACCTGAAATTTTTATGCTTCTCAGCGTGAACTAGGAATTGATTTGAGACATATAGTTTCTTAGTGAAATTTTCTATGAATTCATCGTACATTTCGATACTGGTATACGATTACCACGTTTTTTTCGATGCGAACAAATTGATCCCCAATAATGAACAGGCTATTTGGAAAATAGAAGCCATCGACGTTGTAGACATAAGTGTGACAGGGGACTCGAATTTATCGTGCCGACGCATTTCTCAGCAACTCGGTCTCTGCAAATGCTGAGGAAAGATCTTGGCCTACATTCATAAAAAATTTAACTGGTAGAAGAACTAGAGCCAGTGGACGATCAATTGATTTTTTTTATTTATCATGTCATTGCACATTATTTGAAAGAGAAATGGTTCCAACACGACGGTGTAACATGCCATACAGCGCGTGAGACCATCACTTTGTTAAGCCAAACGTTGGTGACCGAATTATCTAAAAAAAATGGTAGTACGAGTTCAATACAAAAATAGTATTCCGGAATATTCTTGATCCGTGTGACAAGAAGACATGACAAAAGAAGTTTTTATGGCTAAAGGCATGAAGCTTCAAACGGAATTTTTATTTGCTGTCAATAGGCGAAGAAGGACTAACAAAATTGTTTTTTATGTCCAAAGAGATAGTTAGTATCCGCTACTACAGATCAAAATAAAAATTAAATTTTGATCCTTAGCGGAATGTCTGTTTCCGATTTGAGGAAGAAGTGGTTTTTCACCCTACATACAGAAGAACTTAATCTACATGTCGGCACAATAGATATGACTTTGCTGATGAACTTTGTATTAGTATTTACAACAATAAAACGTAATTGGTTAACTTCCATGTTAAGGAGTTAATTCAAATTAGTTACATAAGTTAATAAACTCAACATATTATTGTGAGCTTAAGTACCGTTTTCAAAGTACTTTGTAGACCTAAATGTGAAAAATATTAATATTAATTTTCCAAAAATAGGTAATTTTGTATGGGAGGTACCAGAAGGCGTAAGCCGATCTAGTCCATATTCATTCCTGAGTCCTATTTTCATAAGCGAACATCATACTCAAAATTTGAGTAAATTAAGTTTACTTACAAAAAAGATATGTATGTAAAACTATAATGGTCAATTAGGTTATTTGTATGGGAGGTACCAGAAAGGGTAAGTCAAAGGTTTCGGTTTTCTTAGGGTTTGTCTACTTTTGCAAGATAAATAAACTGACCAAATTTAAATATCCTACGATCGTCCGTTTGGAAGTTATGAAAGAAATATAAATTATCCAAAAATAGGAAATTTTGTATGGGAGGTACCAGAAGGGGTGGGGCTATTTTGCCCATTTACAATCACAAAAGTTCGTTTTGAAACATATTAATACTGGTGAATTTTCATGCCGATCCGTTAAGGTTTACTCGAGTTATCCTGCTGACCAGCCAGCCAGACAGACGGACATAGCTCAATCGTCTTAAAAAGTCCTGAAACGAATTTGGTCTTAAGATACTTGGGGTCTAACTCGTCTCCTTTAATGCGTTACACTTTTTTTCGTATCAAATGGCTAAGGCTGATGGTATAAATATAATATTTTTTTTTTTGTAAATTGAAATGGTCAAACATTGTACTTTTATAGTGTACTAGTGGGCCCGGCAATGCTTCGCTATTGCAATTTAACTTGTAATATATTTCACATTTAGGTCTACAAAGTACTTCGAAAACGGTACTTAAGCTCGATAATGATATGTTGAGTTTATTAACTTATGTAACTAATTTCAAGCAAGTCCTTAACATGAAAGTTATCAAATTAAGTGTTGTTGTTTTAAATTCTAAATATCATAGGCTCTATGAAGATAGTAAAAAATTCATCAGCAAAGTCATATCTTTTACAAATCGGAAACTGACATTCCGTTTAAGATCAAAATTCAATGTAGTAGCGGTAACCGTCTGTATACTAACTATCTCTTTGGGCGTAAAAAACACTTTTGACATGCCTTCTCCGTCTATTGACCGAAAAAGAAAATTTCGTTTGAAACTTTATGCCTTTAGCCATAAAAACCTCTTTTGCCATATCTTCTTCTCACATGGATCAAGAATATTTCCGAATACTATCTTTGTATTGAACTCGTATTACCATTCTATGAGATAATTCGATCACACGTTTGGCTTTACAAAGTGATGATCTCACACTTACGTCTAAAGCGTTGATGGCTTCTATTAGCTGCTCATATGGATGAATATATGCACCATAAACTTCACAAAGGGCAAACCGAACGCGCGTTTTGAAAATAAATTTGCAAGATTTGTAAACGTTGTTCTTGTGTAGTCTTTACATGGTGATTTTTCAAAGAAAGTCTCAATGAAAGTCTATCACACTTCACACACCTCGCCTGAATGACGAATTGGTTGACCTAAAATGGCAACAAAAACGGTAAATGGGGTTTTGTTGGGTGTCAATTGTACATTAAAAATCCACATGAATCAAAATCCTAGCTGATACTTTTTTTAAGATAAAAGGATTTTTCTTTACTCCGTTTTGCGCTTCTTTTGGAAGTGACGTTCGTTGCCGCATGATTATTGAAAGCGTACATACAGACTTCAGATTTAAGACACTTCTATCAAAATTTAAGTTTTCTGCACTAAATTAAGCTTTCCCAGCGCGAGCTAGGAATTGATATTACACACAAAGTTTATTGGTGACATTTTCTAACAATTCATCGTAGATTTGGTTACAATTTTTGCGAATAAAAAAACTGTCCCACCTTACTGTTCATATCTCTAGGCGAACTGCAATATACTGTGGAATTTTGACAGTTATAACTGTTTATTTTAAAAGGGGTGTGGTACAGCCCACTTCCACTCTTACTGTAATTTATACTGCAACAACAACATATGTAACAAATCTCATCTTCATACCTCTTATAGTTCATGAGATATAGCCCTTATTATTCTCATGTTGTATGGGCGGTGCCACGCCCCTTTATTCAATCACAACCAAATATAGCCAGGGACTATCTACAGGTCATCAGTACCACTTGGTAAAATTTTCGTATCAATCTGTCTATTGGGAAAACCTGCAGAGCGGTTTTGAAAAGGAGGCGTGGCACCCCACACTTCCACGCTGGCTGTAATTAATACTGCTCCAACAACATATATACCAAATCTCATCTTCATACCTCTGATAGTTCATGAGATATAGGCCTTTTGATTTTCAAGTTGTATCAGCGGTGCCACGCCCCTTTATCCAATCACAATCTATTATAGCCAGGGACTATCAACAGGTCAACTGTACCATTTGGTAAAATTTTCGTATCAATCGGTCTATTAAAAAAGCCGTTAGAGCGATTTTTGAAAAGGGGGCGTGGCACCGCCCACTTCCACCTTGGCTGTAATTAATATTGCTCCAACAACATATATACCAAATCTCATCTTCATACCTCTGATAGTTCATGAGATACAGCCCTTTTGATTTTCAAGTTGTATGGGCGGTGCCCCGCCCCTTTGTCCAATTGGACCGAATTGTAAATATAAACCACCCGGGGCGCCACCCAAACGCATACAAAAAAATTTATGCAAATCGGTCATGCCGTTCGTGAGTTATGAAGTCACAACACACTTGCAACAATTTTTTATATATATAGATATTGATTTTGCGTTATCAACCGTAGGGAGCTTAAATTTTTCGACAAATTTTGAATTTTTTGAATCAACGATTTTAGATTTCCATAAGAAGCTACTTTCCTAGCTGATCAGCAAGACCAAAGAAAAATTTTTGAACAAAATGTAATTATTTTTTAGCCTTGTGTGTCTGTTATAGGAGTCCATATTAATTAAAAACAATTTTTATTGTTGGTTTCCGTTACATGAGGCAATATGAAATTCTCTGTTTCTCTTAACTACTGTTATAAAACAATAGTTTTTAAAAAATAGGCCAAACCAATTTCTGGATTTAGAATAAGAAATTAATTAATTAATTTATTAATTTAATCCCTTAGATTTAGTTTACTATCATCTTAATATACAATTTTTGTTAACTTAAAGAGAATGAATAGACATTAAATTATTTCTACTTATTTTTGCTACGCCAAGAGATAGCGATGTATACTATTCCTTGGCGACATCTATTTATTTCCTTCAGTAGATTACTGATATAATCTTTATTGCTTTTTTTCCTTAATAAATCCATTTTATTACAGAAACAGTACGAAATTTGATGCACTTCATTGAGGATTGAGGGCAGTAGGAAATTCTCTGAGTTGGCCAAACTACATTTATGTAGGCATGAAATAAATTTTTAACTGCTGCTTTTATTGCGGCCATAATGTGCATAAACTCTATTTGTCTTTGGAGTGCAATCACTAAATTTTATTTGCTTAAAAGATATACATTTTAGCTTACGTACTAAATTATTGTATTACACAGATAATCATAATTATTTTCAAATATAAATAATGTTTGCCTAAATTAAGAAATAAACTTAACCCATTAAGGTCTAGCGATGCGAAAACGCAGTTACTAGAAGTTACTAGATGTTTCCAAAAACTGTAGATTTTATATTACAGTACTGCTCATAGGTGCCACTTTGTAACTCGAGTGTATCTTGGAGAAAAATGTATGGCAAAATTTTGCCAAAGCGATATTTTTTTCGATTTTCTAAAATTTCTGCAACTTGTGGAAAAACGCAACTAAACATAAAGAAATCGTATATTTTTCGACATAAATAAAATATAATTTTTCTTGTTTTCATAATGTATTACATATTTTCTTATATTTTCTGTAATTATTTCAACGATCCTTTCATTAAGACCCAGTGATGCGTTTTCGCGTCATCCCCCCCCCCCTAGCTCCCCTACGCACCTGGAAGTTTAACGTAATTTTTTTTTTCATAATTAGACCATGGGGACTTTAGATATAATATATATTTTCGTCTATCGAGTATTCTCATATGGTCGGTCCTTAATGGGTTAAACTTGATTGTTACATTAGTTTTTTTTTGTTGCAGAATGAGTGCACATTAATACCGACTCCTCCCATTAACTTAATTGTTCTAAATAATTGCGAAACATACATAAAAACTCGACATTGTTTGCCTAGTATTTTGATTGTGGATTATGACTTTGCGATTAGCATGTGATTTGACGGCATGTGACAGTTGTAGTCTACTATTGAAATTCTCTTAGAAAAATAAAATCAATTATCAGTAGATATTTTTGAGGTGCAATATTAGGAAACGAACGTAGTGCTTCAATGAATACGAAGTTACTAGATATTAAACAGGCCGCTTTCGTTTTCGTATCGCATTGATTTATTTATCCGCTGCCTGATTAATAAAATATAAAGATGATTTAGTTCATAAAAACAAGATCAATTATTTTCGCAAAAAATATAAATAATTCATCGTAAAACGTGTTAAGTCAATTACGTTTCTGTAATGGATATATCATAAAAACTTTCCACAACTCTTCCCACATTTCAGATTTCATTGCGATGTCAATAATAATCATTTAATGCCATCTGTCATCCATCCGTAGATTTGTTAATTGTTTAAACAAATTTGATAGACACCTTTTGTGTGATAAATATCATTATGCATTTGGAATTGTTATGTCTTATTATCACTTCCAGAATTAGATGGAAATAAATATAATCCCTGTCACATAGTTTATTTGTCGTGTATGTATGAAATATTTTAAGAAGTACTAGGAGGAAAGTGCTTTGGGTTAAGTAGGCAAGGCCGATTAGTGGTTCGATTGGATTTATTAGATTAGACGACATTGTTTGGTTTGAACCGATTTTTTTTTGTTGATTGCACTAATTTGCAGAAAATAAAAAAAACATTACGGAAATTTCCGTCAGTTGATTGGATATAAACTTACCATCATTCCAAGTCCTCTCACAAACAGTAAGATCGATTGTGCATATAGTTTTGCAAGCAAGTAGAAAGTACGTGAAGTTATGGTCTAAATATTTATTTAGCAAGAGTACTAGCAGGGTATCCAGATTTATCCAGTTTTTTCCGGGGATATCCTTGACTAAATTCTAGGATTCTTGGCCAGATTTTTGCCCTGGGAATGCGACCAGGATTTCCCGGAATTTCATAAAGCATATGGGTATTTCCAGCGGAAGGACGGACGTTTTATAGTATAAAATTTCTATATTTTTTACTTTTTGTTTTTATAATTATAAAGGGTGTCCCAACAAGAACGAAATTTTTAAATCTGGCAACACTCGAAGTGTCATTGTTTGACATTTGAACAATTGTTATTGTTTGCTAGTAGAAGGTACGAGGTTAGTAAAAATGGAGCGCTACACGTATGAACAACGCATTCTCATTGTGAAATTGTTTTACCAAAATGGTGAAAGTTTTGCTGATTTTGCCGCTAAAGTCATCTTCACTGACGAGCCCATTTCCATCTTGATGGTTTCGTCAATAGGCAGAATTGTCACATTTGGGGTGAGGAAAATCCTCGAGTGATTCACGAGAAGCAAATGCATCCTCAACGTGTCACAGCGTGGTGTGGTTTTTGGGCTGGAGGAATCATTGGACCAGGTCAAGCGCAAACAATCAATAGTGTTCGGTATCGTGAAATGATAACCAGTTTTTTCTTGCCTCGAATTGAAGAAATGAATGTGGAGGGCATGTGGTTCCAACAAGACGGTGCCACTTATCATACAGCCAGAGAAACAATTCAATTGCTGCATCAGTCATTTCCCGGTCGTGTTATTTCGCGTTTTGGAGATCAGAATTGGCCGCCTAGATCGTGCGATTTAACACCATTAGATTTTTTCCTTTGGGGTTTTTTGAAGTCGATGGTTTACGTGAATAAGCCGACGACGACTCAAGCCTTAAAAGAGGAAATTGGACGCTGCATTAATGAAATACCGCAGCATTTATGCGAAACGGTCATTGAAAATTTCATTAAAAGATCGCGTGCATGCCAACAAAGCCGCGGCGGCCATCTGCAAGAAATATTGTTCCACACATAACCTCATTCTGTCTACTTTACGATATAAGAAAGTTTCACGTTTTTTTTTTATTTAAAATTTAAAAATTGCGCTCTTGTTGGGACACCCTTTATAATGAATTTGCTGAACTTTAACAAAACAAACTATATATATGGTTGGAATGTATCTTCTTTCCAAATCCTCTGAGAAACTTAACCTTTTTGAGCTCGGATGACTACATTTGTAGTAATTTTGCCGAAAAGCTTGTGTAACTGTTTTATGTCGCAACGAAATGCTGCGAATGTTTCAGTACCTTCCTAAAAAAGTGTTTTTAGCTGAAATACCATTTAAAACCATCAAAAAAAGTTACTTATGTTACCTTCAAGTCAAATTTTTAAAATGACCATCTCCTGACCGGCTGACTACAAATGTAGTCACCATATAAAATGTATGGAAATTCAATGTTCTTCCGACTGAATTGCAATTTTTTTTGTTACCATTTATCGACACTAGTGTTTTTTTGTGTTGTTTTCGTACATTCTATGGCATGTCTATCCTGCATGTCCGCGCTTGTCAGCGTGGTTTTGTTGCGTACAAATTGTTTTTAAAATAATAGGAGATTAGCTTTACGCACTGCATTTGTCAGTTTAGAACTGATGTTTAAGGTGATTACATGTGTCTCCATTCCGTGGTGTGTTTTTTTTGTCTGCGAAATGTTTGTTGTATAAAAAGACATGTCCGAACGTGTTTCAAACAGACCGCATCGAGTCGCAAAACGGTAAAAGAGTTTTTATTAAATTTTTGGTATGTATTTTGTAAAGCGTAAATTTATATACAGGCTGAGATATGAAGAAATGCAACAACATATAGAAGAACTATTGAGCGAAGTCGAAGATGATAATACGGGATGTGATTTTGATGTGATAATCATACAAGTTAGAATTGAAGCAATGTTTCAGATGCTGCTGCAAATAGTTTTGCTATTTTGAATCCCGAGGAATCGGACGCCGAAAACAACTTTATTCTAGAGGTGGACGATATTCGGGAAGATGAGCAAGAGGAAGGTGTAGTTTATGAAGAAGATATTGAGAACGAGTTTTGTGAGGAGCAACGGGGAGTAATGATTGCGGAAGACAATACATCTTGGCATAATGAGTTACCCAATCAAGCATTTCGCTTGCGTCCTCATAATGTGTTCCGTGGTCCAGTTGTCGGCCCCTCTCGAGCTACTAAAGGGCTTATGGAATCAGCAGTGTTCGATCTTATACTAACCCCATCGATGCTAGAACAGGTTTTAGTAGATACAAATGAAAAAGCCATAAAAACATTCCAAATGTGGAATGAAAAAAAACCCTACTGCAAAATATAAGGTATGACAACATATAACGTACACAGAACTGAGCCTCCGTTGGTCTTTTTTTTCTGGCAGGAGTGAATAAGTCAAGCGATGAGGAAATCGATGTTTTGTGGAGTACAGAAGCAGCCTGTTATTACCGAGCTACAATGTCCAAATCTCGGTTCAAAGAAATATTGCGATTTATTCGGTTTGACAATTGTCGAACAAGAGAAGTTCGGATAGAAAACGACAAAGTTGCTCAATATCTACAACAATCTCCGTAGATACTACCAACCATCTGGAGAAATAACAGTTTACGAACAGCTATTTCCATTTCGTGGAAGAACAAGATTTACCCAATATATCCCATCAAAACCAGCAAAGTATGGTGTACAAGTTTGGTTCGCATGTGATGCCAACTCATTCTATCCACTAAATAGCGAGATTTACACTGGAAGGAGTTCATTGGGAGAACACAGGCAAAACAATTGTATGTGACAATTTTTTCACATCCTTAAATTTGGCTAAATATCAGATGTCCAAAGATCTCGCTCTTCTTGGCACTGTTCGTCAAAACAAACCATTTGTGCCTTACGAGATGAAGTCGGACCGCACTCGACCTGAACAGTGAACGGTATTCGGGTTCTTAGAATCAAAGTTTGCTCTGGTCTCCTATGTGCCCAAAAAAGGAAGGTCTGTTATTTTACTCTCTACTACTTCTACAACAAATACTGTAGTCTCGGAACAAAAAGCTTTCCGCATATACAACAAAACGTAAAACTTTGCGTTGGCCTTTGGCAATGTTTTATAATATGCTCAATATATCCGCTTTAGCTGCATTAATTATATATGATGAAAACCACAGTTAAGTTCAGCAAACGGACAAAAGGCTTTTCGCCTTTTCCTGCAGCTTTTAATGCAAGCAATAGAACAACGCATCGGTATTCCAAGAGTAATGGGTTGTATTCAAACACATATGGCTTTTGATTACAGTTCCGAATATGCTAACGGCACAAATCTGGATGCGTTGCCTGATGTCACAAACGACAAAAATCCACTTCACCCAGTCCGTTGTCAATACTGTGACACTGGTAAACGTAAATCAACACGTACAATTTGTAGTTAGTGCAAAAAACCGGTGTGCGATACCCACTCCCTCACTTACACACTTGGCAAATGCTGCTCTAACCAGTACAAAAATTTCAGTCAGGTAAACTGACTGATAAATACCATCACCCAATATAAGATATTGTTGAAATCTTGAGTTATTGAAATGAATAGACTTTTAATTAAAATAAAATTCTTATGTATAATTTTTCCCCTGCTTGTGGTGCAAAATCCATCAAAACTTGACTTATTTGTATAGGAGGTATAGGGACCGGATTAGAATTTATGTGAGAAATATTAATTTTACAAAAAAAGTTATTTTGATAGGGGGTACCAAAAGGGCTGAATCAATACAATCTTTTTCATTCCTGACTCAAATTTTCATACGCACAACTTACGAAAAATTTGACTGAATTCAACGTATTAACAAAAAGATATGTATGTAAGACTATGGGGGTGAGTTCGGTCCTTTGTATGGGAGGTACCGGAAGGGGTGTGTCAAATAGTTAGGTTTTCTGGGGTTTTTCATTACCCCCCAAGAGTCCGTTTGGAAGTTATGGAAGAAATATTAATTTTCCAAAAATAGGTCATTTTGTATGGGAGGTACCAGAAGGCATAGACCAATATAGTTCATATTCATTCCTGAGTCCCATTTTCATAAGTGAACATCATACTCAAAATTTGAGTGAATTCAGTTTACTTACAAAAAATATATGTATGTAAAACTATAAGGGTCAATTAGGTCATTTGTATGGGAGGTACCAGAAGGGGTGTGTCAAATAGTTAGGTTTTCTGGGGGTTTGCCTCCTATAACAACATAAATTAATCGACCAATTTTCATTACCCCCCAAGAGTCCGTTTGGAAGTTATGGGAGAAATATTAATTTTCCAAAAATAGGTCATTTTGTATGGGAGGTACCAGAAGGCATAGACCAATATAGTTCATATTCATTCCTGAGTCCCATTTTCATAAGTGAACATCATACTCAAAATTTGAGTGAATTCAGTTTACTTACAAAAAATATATGTATGTAAAACTATAAGGGTCAATTAGGTCATTTGTATGGGAGGTACCAGAAGGGGTATGGCGAAGGTTTCGGTTTTCTTAGGGTTTGTCTACTTTTGCAAGATAAATAAACTGACCAAATTCAAATATCCTACGATCGTCCGTTTGGAAGTTATGAAAGAAATATAAATTATCCAAAAATAGGTAATTTTGTATGGGAGGTTCCAGAAAGGGTGGGGCTATTTTGCCAATTTACAATCCCATAAGTTTGTTTTGAAAAATATTAATACTGGTAAATTTTCATACGGATCCGTTAAGGTTTACTCGAGTTATCCTGCTGACCAGCCATCCAGCCAGACAGACGGACATAGCTCAATCGTCTTAAAAAGTCCTGAAACAAATTTGGTCTTAAGATACTTGGGGTCTTACTCGTCTCCTTTAATGCGTTACACTTTTTTCGTATCAAATGATATATACCCTCATCCCTAAGGGTGATGGTATAAAAATGAGAACTAATATTATTTTGTTTTGTTTAATATAAAGGAAAATGATTTTTTGTTAAAACAAATAAAATTTTGCATTAAATATAAAAAAATATAAGCTATCTTTTCTTAAGATTCCAAGACTGCTACAATTGTAGTCAACCGACCGGCCACGTAAGTTTTATATCCCGAGCACATGCAGGTTAAAATCGGTTAATATTTACCCGCGTCTTGGGGGTTTTGTGAAATTTGAACCAGTAAGAAAGTTTCAGTCGGCCAACCCGACTTACATATACCCTCACCCTCAGTAAAACATAAAATTTTCTATTATATTGATAGTAAAGGGTGTCCCAACAAGAGCGCAATTTTTAAATCTATATATATAAAAAATTGTTGCAAGTGTGTTGTGACTTCATAACTCACGAACGGCTGGACCGATTTGCATAAATTTTTTTGTATGCGTTTGGGTGGTACCCCGGGTGGTTTATATTTACAATTCGGTCCAATTGGACAAAGGGGCGTGGCACCGCCCATACAACTTGAAAATCAAAAGGGCTGTATCTCATGAACTATCAGAGGTATGAAGATGAGATTTGGTATATATGTTGTTGAAGCAGTATTAATTACAGCCAAAGTGGAAGTGGGCGGTGCCACGCCCCCTTTTCAAAAATCGCTCTAACGGCTTTTCTAATAGACCGATTGATACGAAAATTTTACCAAATGGTACAGCTGACCTGTTGATAGTTCCTGGCTATAATAGATTGTGATTGGATAAAGGGGCGTGGCACCGCTGATACAACTTGAAAATCAAAAGGCCTATATCTCATGAACTATCAGAGGTATGAAGATGAGATTTAGTATATATGTTGTTGGAGCAGTATTAATTACAGCCAGCGTGAAAGTGGGGGGGGGGGGTGCCACGCCCCCTTTTCAAAACCGCTCTGCAGGCTTTCCCAATAGACAGATTGATACGAAAATTTTACCAAGTGGTACTGATGACCTGTAGATAGTCCCTGGCTATATTTGGTTGTGATTGGATAAAGGGGCGTGGCACCGCCCATACAACATGAATATAAAAAGGGCTATATCTCATAACCTATAAGAGGTATGAAGATGAGATTTGTTACACATGTTGTTGTTGCAGTATAAATTACAGTAAGAGTGGAAGTGGGCTGTACCACACCCCTTTTAAAATAAACAGTTATAACTGTCAAAATTCCAAAGTATATTGCAGTTCGCCAAGAGATATGAACAGTAAGGTGGGCCAGTTTTTTTATTCGCAAAAATTGTAACCAAATCTACGATGAATTGTTAGAAAATGTCACCAATAAACTTTGTGTGTAATATCAATTCCTAGCTCGCGCTGGGAAAGCTTAATTTAGTGCAGAAAACTTAAATTTTGATAGAAGTGTCTTAAATCTGAAGTCTGTACGCTTTCAATAATCATGGGGCAACGAACGTCACTTCCAAAAGAAGCGCAAAACGGAGTAAATAAACGAAAAATCATTTTATCTTAAAAAAAATGTCAGCTAGGATTTTGATTCATGTGGATTTTTAATGTACAATTGACACCCAACAAAACCCCATTTACCGTTTTTGTTGCCATTTTTGGTCAACCAATTCGTCATTCAGGCGAGGTGTGTGAAGTGTGATAGACTTTCATTGAGACTTTCTTTGAAAAATCACCATGTAAAGACTACACAAGAACAACGTTTACAAATCTTGCAAATTTATTTTCAAAATACGCGTTCTGTTTGCCCTTTGTGAAGTTTATGGTGCATATACTCATCCATCTGAGCAGCTACTAGAAGCCATCGACGCTGTAGACGTAAGTGTGACAGGGGACTCGAATTTATCGAACCGACGCCATTTTAGCAACTCGGTCTCTGCAAATGCTGAGGAAAGATCTTGGCCTATATTCATATATCCAACTGGTAGAAGAACCAAAACCATTGGACGATCAATTGATTTTTTGTATTTATCATGTCATTGCACATTATTTGAAATGTTTCCAACACGACGGCGTAAAATGCCATACAGCGCGTGAGATCATCACTTTGTAAAGCCAAACGTTGGTGACCGAATTATCTCATAGAATGGTAATACGAGTTCAATACAAAGATAGTATTCGGAAATATTCTTGATCCGTGTGAGGGTTTTTATGGCTAAAGGCATAAAGCTTCAAACGAAATTTTCATTTTCGGTCAATAGGCGGAGAAGGCATGTCAAAAGTGTTTTTTACGTCCAAAGAGATAGTTAGTATACAGACGGTTACCGCTACTACATTCAATTTTGATCTTTAACGGAATGTCTGTTTCGGATTTGTAAAAGATATGACTTTGCTGATGAACTTTTTACTATCGTCATAGAGCCTATGATATTTAGAATTTAAAACAACAACACTTAATTTGTTAACTTTCATGTTAAGGAGTTGCTCGAAATTAGTTACATAAGTTAATAAACTCAACATATCATTATCGAGCATAAGTACCGTTTTCAAAGTACTTTATAGACCTAAATGTGAAATGTATTACAAGTTAAAATGCAATAGCGAAGCATTGCCGGGCCCACTAGTTTTAAATAAAACACAGATATTTTAAAAAAAATCGTGAAACTTTATTATATCGTAAAGTAGACAGAATGAGGTTATGTATGGAACAATATATCGTGCAGATGGCCGCCGCGGCTTTGCTGGCATGCACGCGATCTTTTAATGACATTTTCAATGACCGTTTCGCATAAATGCTGCGGTATTTCATTAACGCAGCGTCCAATTTCCTCTTTTAAGGCTTGAGTCGTCGTCGGCTTATTCGCGTAAACCATCGACTTCAAAAAACCCCAAAGAAAAAAATCTAATGGTGTTAAATCGCACGATCTAGGCGGCCAATTCTGATCTCCAAAACGCGAAATAACACGACCGGGAAATGACTGATGCAGCAATTGAATTGTTTCTCTGGCTGTATGACATGTGGCACCGTCTTGTTGGAACCACATGCCCTCCACATTCATTTCTTCAATTCGAGGCAAGAAAAAACTGGTTATCATTTCACGATACCGAACACCATTGATTGTTTGCGCTTGACCTGCCTCATTTTCATAAAAAAAGGTCCAATGATTCCTCCAGCCCAAAAACCACACCACACAGTGACACGTTGAGGATGCATTTGCTTCTCGTGAATCACTCGAGGATTTTCCTCACCCCAAATGCGACAATTCTGCCTATTGGCGAAACCATCAAGATGGAAATGGGCCTCGTCACTGAAGATGATTTTAGCGGCAAAATCAGCAAAACTTTCACCATTTTGGTAAAACAATTTCACAATGAGAATGCGTTCTTCATTCGTGTAGCGCTCCATTTTTACTAACCTCGTACCTTCTACTAGCAAACAATAACAATTGTTCAAATGTCAAACAATGACACTTCGAATGTTGCCAGATTTAAAAATTGCGTTCTTGTTGGGACACCCTTTATATCATTTGTATGGTAGATACTAGATGGGGCGTGGATAGACTTCCAGTTTTTTTTTTCTCCAAAACTGTATGCTGCTATAGCTTTCCTAAATAAAGAAGTTGGGTACGATCGCGCTGGATTTATTGATATTATTACTCCATCTCTAAAGTGGGCGAAATGTTACATTTGTATGGGAGGTACCAGAAGGGGCGTGCCTAGACTTCCAATTTTTTTCAAAAATTTATCCTGTTATAGCATTACTAAATACAGAATTTGGGTACGATCCCGTTGGTTGTATTGAAATTATTACTCTATATCTAAAGTGGGCGAAATGATGAATGTACCAGAAGGGGTGAGCCATGTATCCCATTTGCAAAACCGTAAGTAGTTTTGGCGAAATATTAACTCGTGCAAAATTTCAAAACATTTAGTTGCAGACAGACAGAATGGCTCAAACGACTTAAAAAGTCAAGAGTCGAATTTGGTTCAAAGAAAACGTAGGGTCTATAGTGACTCCTTCTATGTGTTACACTTTTGGGTTGTATCAAATGAGATATACCCTCCTACCCGTAGAGTGAGGGTATAACGAATGATAAATACCATCACCTAATATAAGATATTAGCTAAAAAAATTACTAAATTTAGTAGATATGCAAAAAAGATACATGCATATCTTCTTTGCAAACCTATTATATCAATTTTGCTTTTTTATATGGGATGTTTGTCAAATAGTTAGGTTTCTGAGGTTTCACCTCCTACTACATTAATTGGCCAAATTTTATTATCCCTCTGTGCCCGTTTGGAAGTTATGCCCAAAATATAAATTGTCAAAAAATAGGTCATTTTGTAGGGGGGGGGGGGGGGGGGGGGGGGGGTTTGTTTAACCACAACGGGTCAACCGATATAGTCTATATTCATAATAATTTTTTAATAAGCGTAAATATTACTCAAAATTTGACTGAATTCAGTGTAATTACAAAAACGATATGTATGTATAACTTTTCATAGTCAATTCGGTCATTTGTATGGGAGGTACCAAAAGGGGTTTGGCAATTCAGCCCAATAACAATCCAATTACTTAATTTTGAGAAATATTAACACTGTTAAATTTAAAGGATTAGTTAAGGATTACTCGAGGTATCCTACGAATATGGCTCTATCGTTAAAAAGTCATGAAACGAATTTAGCCTTATGATACTTGGTGGGGTCCAACACGTCTGCTTTAACCCGTTACACCTTTTCACTTATCAAATAATGTATATACCCTCTTATCTAAGGTTGAGGGTATAATAAGACGACGGGTTAGTATATTAAAGACAACGCACTCATCCGCAAATAACTTCAACACATTTATTACCTTAAGACTCAGATAAATGCAATGTGAAGGAAACCTAAGGGAGGATCTGAGGGGAACAAGACTAAATCTTTAAATAATCACAATAAAGACGCACAAAATAGGAACAAACAAATACGTTACCTACCGTTACCATTACGTACAAGTTAGTTGATATTAATGTCTGGAGATAAAATTAATACTTTTAACTTAGAAATCCATTGAAAATAATTTTATTTCTTAGACTTAAGCAGACTCTTTTTTTAATTATTCGACCACAAGTGTTTATGTTTTAATTCTATTTTTAGAAAGTCCCATTAGATTTCCAGAAAAATCCGGTTTGCCATTACGGATATTGGACATTTAAATTTTGAATACTTTGTGATAATTTTTTTGGCCTATAGGCGGAACCACGGTGCAATGTAGGGTGGTGAGAAAAGTTGAAGAAACATCAAATAAAATTTAAAAACAAAAAGTGAATGCGGAATGCTGGGCAAAAGTAGAATGCGTGGACTGAATAAAGTGCTAATATGACTCAAGATATACAATTTATTTCTGTTTATTATACTGTGCGACAAAATGAAAAAAGTGTAATGAATCATGGGAATGTTTATATTATCCTTATGAATATATATATACAGTACGAGCTCGATTTTCGCAACTACCGGTTATAGCAACACCCCGATTTGCGCAACCGCGTTTTTTTACAAATGAGTCTTGATAAGTGCAACACGTTCAAAAAAGCAGTCTCGATGAGCGCAACTTTTCATTGTATTCGCAGAAATTATATGTTTTTTTTTTATTTGCATGCATTGTTCCGCCATTGTTCAATGTGAGTGAACAAATGACTGTTATAGTACAGTTTTTTTTAGTAACGTGAGTCATTTTACACAAAGTAAAATAACAATTTTCAATAGAGGTTCGGTAAGCTCAACAATCTCGGTAACTGCAACCGGCTTGGGCTGCTATCGGTTGCGAAAATCGAGCTCGTACTGTATATATCATTATAACTGTGGTGAAAAGGAATCACCATAAGTTTTAAAAAAAGGTTTGAACTTACAAAGTGCTCTTCTGCAAAATTAGACTTTAGCAGTTGTTACTTTTTACCACAGATATTATTCTAACATGAAATGGAACAGAACGGTGTGCCTAGTTTTTAATTTTCTGCCCAAATTTGTGTTTAAGAGACCTACAATTTTTAAGGATCTAATTTTTTTTAAACTTGTTATAATTTTTCTACCATACCTTGTATGACGATAAAGATGCCAAATAAAAGGGAACAATTGACAAAACAACTTATTTCATTTTATGGATTTAATTTTTTTCCAAAAGGGTTTTTGACAAAGCATCTCATTTCGAAACAAGTTCTTTTGTGAAATTCAAAATTTTAAAAATGCAATGGATAATGTTGACGTTTGGTCTTCGTTGATGCCATTTTCGCACCGGTGTGTTTGGGCTTCTCAATAGTTTCTTAAAGCTTTTAACACTTAAGTTTGTGATAATGTGTGGAGAAGGCACAGCAAAGGGTGCTGATGAGATAGTTTGGCAACTATTGAAATAGCTATCCGTCCTGCCAACTGTCAACACAATCAATTTCACACAACTCTTGTAAAATAAATTCTATTAGCAATAATAGAGATAGGTCTTGAACCGAACGATGAAAACACATTCAATTTTAAAAATATGTAACTTAATTTAAAATAATTTACCTCTGATTCTTGAACTTCAGTTTTACAAAAACACTTAATTCGACATAGGATGCAGTAATAAAAATTTTCTAGCTCCATAAAAGAATATTGACGAAAGAACTTTTACAAGATATGTTGTCTCAAATAGTATTATGTGAATTTCTGAAATTTTAGTGCAAATTTAAATTATTCAGTAGAGGTAATCTCTTAGAAATTTAGTTTACTTATTTTTTCTACTTATTTCTGCTAATTTCTATATCACTATCTGTTGGCGACATCTATTTATTTCCTGCAAGAGATTACTGAAGTATAATCTTTATTGCTTTTTCACGAATAAGTGCATTTTATTTCACAAAATGGATGCACTTCATTGACAAACTAACAGCTAGACATTTCTATATTCCGTTTATGTTATCATTTGAGACTTAAGATAGTTTTTGTTTTTAAGATATAACTCTTAATTAAGATTGCAATTGTTAATCTTTTATACAACAGAATTCTGCAACTGAATTGTGAATGATTACACAGTTACACCAAATCAAAACTTTTGAAAAATCCCTAATGTAGGTAAGTAGGTTTGATAGTACTACCAGAGCTGAGTGAAACACAAGCTCAGTTCGGATAGATTTAGGGTTGATTTTTCTTGATTTACAAGAATTTTTAATGCTCGTCAAGAATCAAGAAAAAATTAGTTTTGTCAAGATTTTTGCAGACCAACCAAAAAATAACGTAAATATTTATTCAATTTCTTTTCCTTGCACAAAGTTTGGAAAAATCAAATGAACAGTTTTTTGAAATATTATTGCGAAAAGTTTTCTTTTAGTGTATTTGTTCGAAAATCTATCAACATTTATATTTGCCTTCTTTATTGAACAATAATAACTCTGATCGACTAGGGCTTTTTTCTTGTGTTGCATTATGTGTTTCTAACGGTTGTTGACATGGGGAATTCAAATACGACATCAGAGTTTTGCCATCAGGCATAGTTTTTTGGTCATTTGAAAATAAGTTTTGTTTTCCATTACTAATTTGTATGTAGGCGAATGCTAAAAAAACCTGGGATGCAACATGTCCTTGAATGTGCATTTTTTGCACCCTCTTTTGTATTTTTTCCAGGAATGGTGCAGCGACATGTCCGATGAACATGGTGAAAGGTTCCACAAAGACATTCTAATTTTAGAAAAGCGTTATGAAGGAAAATATTTGCGTACTTTGCTCGCTGACTGCTGCTGGAATATTTTACGAGACTGCAAGGATATTCAGCATAAAATAAAGAAATAACATTTTTAACTTATACAGAAAATATATATTTGTTCTTCTTTTCATGTTTTAAGCTCAACTAGTATCGGTTATGGTATTTAGAAAAGATTTTGTCGGATCAAATAAAGTTTTCATTTAATTTATGTAAAAAGTATTTCAATGCAACATATTTAAATCACAATTACTAAAAAACTGTGCCTGATGAAGAAAATCTGAAAACCATTAGTAACCATTATCACAATTCAGATACTCAGAAAAAAGATTTTTTTTGTAGAACTGTGTAATTTGACAATTTCGTATAAACCCAAATTTAGGTTAATTTTAGCTTAATCGCTGCTTGTTTTTATAGAGAAAATCCTCAATGGCTCTAGAAAGACGTAAAGAGACAATGTCAGGTCAGCGAAGTAATGTCAAATCGTAATTTTTCTCTTTTTGTGGTTCGAAGTATAAATTTTACCAATTATACTATGTCGCATAATAAAAAAATCTACATCAGTATTCCCACTATATTTTTTATACCCTCAACCTAAGGTATGAGGTAATAGTAGACATACCCTTAGAATAGCGAAACGTTTTGCCATTTTCCCTCATAATTTTACATACATATAACTTTGTTAGTACACTGAATTCAAATTTGATTCCGGAATGAATATGGACTATATCGGCCGACCCCAACTGATGCCTTCCATACAGAATTACCTATTTTTGGAAAATGTATATTTGTTCCATTACATCCAAACCGACATCTGGAGGACAATCAAATTTGGTCAGTTTAAAAAAAATTGGAATTATGAATTCTTTAGAGATTTTTGTGCGTAAAAGACTCTTTCGGCAATTTCATTAACACTTTTCGCGCTGTAACCCTTTAAACGGTGTAACTGCGTGTCAGTAAAAGTCCGACCATACGACCAAGAGTCATTTCTCTAACCGTTTACGTTCCACAAGCTAGAAAATTTCATTAACTCCAGACTTAAATAATATCATACATAATGTAAAGGTATTTATCAGTCAGTTTATCTGACTGAAATATCTGGACTTGATTTGTTTAATGTTTTGTATACTTCTTATATGATTATTTTCTTATAAAAAAATAAATGAAACTTTTAAATATTTTCAACTTTAAACGTATGAGTGTTTTAATTTGTCAAGATTTTATTTCACAATCAAGATATTTATTATTGAATGTCAAGAATTTTACAATTTTTAATCTGGCAAGCCTAGATAGATTGGATACCAATTTTTTTTTGGTCCATTAAACATTTTGAAAATCTTGTTAAAACTTTGACCCGTGCAAAGTTTCAAAATAATCCCTCAATATTTTCAAAACATCTGACAACCCTTACTTGGGTCGTTGTGCCAAACATTAACTTACATAACGACATATGCATTTCTAATTATATTCTATTTCTGGTCACTTAAATCAATTAAAATGCTTACATATGGCTATGTACATAACGTTTGTATATTTACAACATTTATCTCAGTCTAGATTACAACCGATATCGAACAGGTACAGGAAAAAAAGACTTTTAAAATTTCATAATTTAAATATAAAAAACTTATTCAGCCCGTACAATGGCAGGATACTGTAATCAGGCAAGATGTAAATGTAAGGGTGCATACATATTAATCTACGTGTGATCGTTCACTGTCGCAGTTTCCCACTCAGATAAGCATCATTAGAGGAATAACAACAATATCAGATCTCATAACGAATTATTTGCATTATACTTTGCGTACTTGTACATTCTGTAGGTTAATGTCGTCGTAGGCTGGTGTTTGCCGTCCGCCCATTTGAATGGTACGTAAATTTTGATAATTTATCTATTTGCACGCTTTTTCATACTCTGCTAACTACTTTAATTGTATCATTTGGTCCAATCCGCCGTTGTGATTACAACAATGAAAATGCAGACAAACACACAAGCATCGACTTTGATCCATATATGTACTCATTTTCATCTTAATCGCAAAAAGCGTAGAATTTTTTGACAGTTTTCATTCAGACGCGTGTCCGGGCGGTTCTGTGATGCCGATCTTTGTATATTTAAGTGAAAGTCATAATAAATAATCTGGAACACATTTCGGTAGACAACGAATTTAATTGATGAGCAAAAAATGAAAGATTTTCAAAATTTAAAATCGGAAGGTTAGTTTAATATAGCAAATATGAACAGTACATTTCGACGCTAATGCATTTCAAATAAATATTGTGATGACAATTGTAATTTTACATTGTTAACTGTTTCAATAAAAATTAGATGTTTTGCAGGATTAAGTTTCCAAGCAAATGATTTTAAAAAAAATGTTGGTGTTATTTTTGCGCTGTACTAGTATTGAAAAAGTTTGTTTTGTGAATTGTAAACAAACTTTAAGGTGAATTAACAATATTCCAGTGAAAACAAAAAGCGATAGCCATGTGAAAAAAAAAATACAATTCAAAGTGCATATGGATTGCGAAAACATTTTATATACACCATATTTTCGTATAAACAATCAACAAAGTTAAAGTGCCAAGGTACACACTTAAATATTGTCATCACATTGTTTAATAACAGCATTTGGTAAGAATTGGAAAGTAAAACACAAGTTTATTTGAGAAAAAAGTAAACCATTTCATATTCGAAGAAATAAATTTCAACTTAATTAACAATCTTAAATTTATTTTTATGACTACTTTATCACTTTGTTACTTTATCACAATGTTAAATAAAATAATACAAAATATAGAGCAAACATTTTTCATGTTATTTCGCTTGGGCATTGAATACATGTAGATTCATTTTAGATTATTAGATTATGTTCACGATTTAATCCTTTTTTATACCCTCACCCATTGGGATGAAGGTATTCATATATCATTTGATACGAGAACAAGTGTAACGCAGATGAGCTGGCAACGTACATGCACCAGCTCATAAACACGATTTGGCTTAAGGAATGCATACCCGATGATTGGAATCTGAGTGTTTTATGTCCTGTACATAAGAAAAGCAATCCAAGTGTGTGTACCAACTATCACGGGATCAGCCTTTTACCCATGGCATACAAGGTCCTGTTTGTGTGAAAGACTAAAGCCCATCTTAGTGAACCTGATTGGACTTTGTCAGCTTGGCCTTTGACCTGGTAAATCCACAACCGACCAGATATTACACTACGACAAATCCTAAAGAAGACCTAAGAAATGCAGATCGACACCTACCATCTGTTTATCGATGACAAAGCTGCATTCAACAGTCCGATACGACAGAAATTATTAGATGCTGTGGCTTAGACTGGTATCACGCAAAGCTCGTATCTGCTTTGCGGGATGACACTGACTGACACGAAGTCTTCTGTGACAGAGCCATTTTTCTACCAAGCGAGGCTTTAGACAAGGCTATAGTCTGCCATCTCTTTAACATCATAATAAAGATGATCATGCAAAAGGATGCAGTTAACACTGCATTTTAATAAAAGTCCCATGCTGCTTGCGTATGCCAATAAATAAGATATTGTTGGTCGATGGCTGCAGGATTTTTCTACGGCCTTTTAAGCATTTAGACGCAGTCGGCAGAAATGAGTCTACTGATAAATAATACAAAATTAGGTTTTTTTGTTGCAACGAAAAAAGAGTCTATTCATATGGGACGCTGCGAGAACGTTGACAACTATAACTTAAAAGTGGTAGACGATTTTGTCTACCTTGGCTTCATCATAAAGTCTGGAAATCAAGAGACGAGTATTGATCGCAAACCGCTGCTCTTACGCGCTAAGCAAGCGAATTAATAGTAATGCCCTCTCTCGACGAACAAAGATCCAACCGAAGCCCTTGTAATTCGTTTCTACATACGGCTACTGTATGATACTGTTGATTGTGCAGAGAAACCAAGATTAAAGTAACTTTAATTCTTAAACTTTTGTTTCATCATAATTGAACTAGTCGTTCTTGACTTATGCCCCCAAACTTGGCTGTAAGAACTTAAAAGCTTTAAGCCCAAAGCGGCACGGGTTAACATACTCCAATCGTGCTCAAACTTTCTAAAATCAGCAAAGACTTACAATTTTTGAGGGATGACACATCAAATGTTTTAAACCAAGTTATAAGTAAATTTTAGCTAAGAATGTGTATTTTAATTGAAGGGCTTTCATAAATGTAATTTTATCAATAATTTAAAAATATTAATATTGAGAAAAATAACACTATGACACAATTTGAGGGTCATTGTCTCGGTATTGAACCAAACCAATATCAAACGATGGCATTTGACAGCAGTAACGAAGCCCTAAACTCCATTTTGTTCCACTATGTCACAAATTTTTTTACAGTGGTTTAAAGTTTGATTTGCTCAAAAATATACTTTTAAACATTTCATTAACATTTTATTTGGATTATATTTTGGATCCTTTGACTCATAGAGGCTTTTTGTCTCTTCGGTGACTCATTATGAAATTTTCTTTTGATCAAAATAATCTAACTTCAAACCACTGTAAAATAAATTTTGATGTAATTGTTATTTTGGAAAAATTTTGATTTAGAGAATTTAAAAATTTCATTACTATAATTCATTGAGGCTTTCAAAATACCACCTCCCCAGAAATTACAACTTTTTTCTTTGAGGTTCAGTAGGTTCCGGTGTTGTATCGCAATTTGGTTTTAAGTTTTTAAGGTCACAGTGTCCTGTAATTATGACTATTAGTCGTCTGACAACCTTCTATCCAGCTCCAAAATCGTGATATTTTAGTAGCACCACCGACTTATTCGATTGGTCGTGTTTCACGGATGAGTCTCCCTGTGATTGTTCATCCGCCATTTCGTTGTGTGGTATTTTATTGCGTGTTGTGTTGAAAGCGCCATTCTGCATCTATGCATAAAGCCGATTGACTGTCCACATAGATTCCAGATTAAATTGTTCCGATGTACAGTCCTCTCACGCATCTATAACAGCAATTGAGTCATAACAGTACCGTTACATGACTCGGATAGTCGCTATAGGCCAGTTTAGTCTTACAGTACTTGTACCTGATATATATAGTGCATGGTGTAGCAGGATCTTTTGGTTCAATATTATATCCAGTGCAGCTTGTGGTGTGCTTCGTCTAGCATATATTATACACATTAATGCCAGCCGCTTTACACTACTTATTGGCAATGATTTGCTCTTCGTCTCCAATGCTCTCCACCATACAAGGTATGTTATTATACGATGTACGACCACCGTGTATATCAAATACCATTTCGGGTTGTAGTCAGAGTATGTATGTAGGTATGTAGGTTGCATACAGAGTTCCGGCAGGCGTATACGCTTTTTCATACTTTCTTCGTTCTTTCTCTATGTTGTGTTGCCAGTTAAATTTCTTATCCTATTTACTTCAGAAAAAGCTCTACTTCGGCACCACCAATAACAGGTAGTGTTCAAAACCGAAACAAAAAACCGCCTAGGTTTCGAAAGATTTCGAGATTTAATTTAAAATGACGGTATCCGATATTCATATTTAGATTGCGCTTTGTTCGTAACTTATACGCGCAGCCATACAATTGTTATCTTATAGACGCTTATGGGGTTAAAATTACATGCTAAGCTAAACGGGGATAACTTGTTCAATATAGTAGTTAAAATAAAAATGTGACCAAATTTTTGATTGCAAATATAAACAAAAATTAAAAACGAAAAGAGAACGTCAAATAAAATAATTTGCATTTGAATTATATGTTTTCATGGCTCGCGAGTCATGAGCCCAAATAAAAACTGGCTCGCGAGCCGGCTTGAGAGTCCAGCTCTTTGTTTGGGCTCTTGGCTGGCGAGCAAAGTACCATAAGTAGTTTTTTATGCCAAAAAGTACTTTTATTGGCACACTTTTCTGTTGCACAAAGTTTTTTATGTACCAGAGTACTTTTTTGTACCAAAAAGTAATTTTAATGGACTTTTCGTCACAAAATACTTTTTTGTACCAAAGTACTCTTTTATGCCAAAAAGTACTTTTATTGGCCCAAAAATACTTTTCTGTTGCACAAAGTGCTTTTTTTGTACCATGGTACGTTTTTGTACCAAAAAGTACTTTTAATATACATACTTTTCGGCACAAAGTACTTTTTTGTACCAAAGTACTTTTTTATGCCATAAAGTATTTTTATTGGCCTAAAAAAACTTTTCTCTTGCACAAAGTACTTTGTTTTGTAACATTGTACTTTTTGGTTAATAGTACTTTTATTGTACTTTTTGGTACGAAGTAATTTTTATGCCAAAAAAGTACTTTTATTGGCCGAAAAACACTTTTCTGTTGCACAAGTACTTTTTTTG
Organism: Muscina levida; assembly: GCA_964034835.1. NCBI lineage: Eukaryota > Metazoa > Arthropoda > Insecta > Diptera > Muscidae > Muscina > Muscina levida. The sequence continues at coordinate 62,618,438 of OZ035880.1, read as the reverse complement.
TACCAGAGTACGTTTTGGACCACAAAGTACTGTTAAAGTACTTTTCGGCACAAAGTACTTTTTGGTATAAAAAGTAAGACCCTTCGATGAACATGAACGAAGCTAATGTATACATATCCAATCACTTCATGTGAAGCGCTGTCAACAGATTTCCCCTTGTGGAATTCATATTGTGCTCCACTGAGGCTTTTAGAGTCCAAGTTCAGTCTTGAGTATACATCAATCAGACTCTCCATAGTCTTAAAAAAAAAGAAGAAAATAGACTGATATATCTTTAGTCCTTTGGTGATGAGTGTGTCGATTACCTACTTTGGGTATGAAAACTACCTTTACCTTCATCCACAAAATGCGAATGTATGATACCCGTAGACGCCCTTTTAAGCAATTTCGTTAGATCAAATGCAATAACAGAAGATATTTGCCGTATTATTGCTGGACAAATGTCGTCCTGGATTCCTGGACACTTGTAGGGTTAAAAAGTATCCAAGGCCCATTTTACCTTGTCCTCATTTATCACGTCGTTCTCTAGAATCCCGTCAAATCCGTAATCTCTGCTTCTTCTGCTGCTTTTTTTGATGTACATCCTCTGTATTATCCGGGAATGTTGAGGTGCCTCTACCTCCCACAGTGGCGCAATTTAAGTTATTTGTTGCAAAAATATTTTGTTGTTTGAATCTTTTCTGGAATAATTTTAAATCAAAAAAGCATTTAAAATTTTTTTTTTAAAAAATATTTTATTTTACTTGCCATAAAATTGAATTTTGACCCAAATTTCAACTTTGCTAACCCATAAGTAGGCACCTTAAAGGCGTAGAACCATTTTTAAACACTCATTTCATAGGTTGATCAATTAACTATCATATACCTTTTAAATTTTTTGTTTATCTCATTTTGTTCAAAAGTTAAGATTTCTGCAACGAAAAAACTCAAATTGCGCCACTGTGAGTCTGTTACCCTTAACCGAATATAATTTCTATGCAAATCAGCGAGGTAGTCTAGCATTAACAACTAGTAGGAGTTAATCGGACTCGCTCTCTGTTGATAGAATTTCAACAGCATACTATCTTCTGAGAAGCGGGATAGATCAATTATGTTAAAAAATTTGGTATATTTGGTTACAAAACAATAAATTGTTTATATGTTTTTAAATAACCCAACTTTTTTGAATTTTTATACCATCACCCTTAGGGATGAGGGTATATATCATTTGATACGAAAAAAAGTGTAACGCATTAAAGGAGACGAGTTAGACCCCAAGTATCTTAAGACCAAATTCGTTTCAGGACTTTTTAAGACGATTGAGCTATGCCCGTCTGTCTGGCTGGCTGGATGGCTGGTCAGCAGAATAACTCGAGTAAACCTTAACGGATCGGTATGAAAATTTACCAGTATTAATATTTTTCAAAACGAACTTATGGGATTGTAAATGGGGAAAATAGCCCCACCCCTTCTGGTACCTCCTATACAAAATTACCTATTTTTTTCATAACTTCCAAACGGACGATCGTAGGATATTTAAATTTGGTCAGTTTATTTATCTTGCAAAAGTAGACAAACCCTAAGAAAACCGAAACCTTTGCCATACCCCTTCTGGTACCTCCCATACAAATGACCTAATTCACCATTATAGTTTTACATACATATCTTTTTTGTAAGTAAACTTAATTAACTCAAATTTTGAGTATGATGTTCGCTTGTGACCGGCCGTGGCATAGTGGCTAGAACACGCGACTACCATGCGGGAGATCGCAGGTTCAAACCTGGCTCCAGTCATCTTAAAAGAAAAAAATAAATAAAATTTTCTTTCATTGTCGGCTCCCCTCGAATGTTGTTGACAGCAACTTCGCAGTTTTAAGCGTCGATGCAATCGTCGTGTCTAGTAAAAGCTTCTCAAACAGTGACGTTCGCATTCGTCGATAAACAAGTAGGTACCTCCCATACAAAATTACCTATTTTTGGAAAATTAATAATTCTTCCATAACTTTCAAACGGACATTTGAGGGGTAATGAAAATTAGTCGGTTAATTTATATTGTGATAGGAGGCGAAACCTTTGTACACACCCCTTCTGGTACCTCCCATACAAAGGACCGAACTCACCCCCATAGTCTTACATACATATCTTTTTTTGTAAGTGCACTGAATTCAGTCAAATTATTCGTAAGTAGTACGTATGAAAATTTGAGTCAGGAATGAATAATTACTGTATCGGTTCACCCTTTTGGTACCCCCTATCAAAATTAATTTTTTTTGAAAAATTAATATTTCTCACATAAATTCCAAACCGGCACCTATACCCCCTACACAAATAAGTAAAGTTTTGGACGATTTTGCACCACAAGCAGGGGAAAAATTATACATAAGTAATTTTTTTTTAATTAAAAAACTATTCATTTCAATAACTCAAGACTTCAACAATATCTTATATTGGGTGATGGTATTTATCAGTCAGTTTACCTGACTGAAATTTCTGTACTGGTTAATTTACAGAAAATATATGATAGCAACACACATAATATTCAGACGAAGGAAATATTATTATCTATTGTGTGAATAATATCAATCATTTAAATGTTTTTTAAAATGACAATCAGATAGTATTGCAAACGAAGCCAGAAATCTAGTATGTCCAAAAGATAACATATAAATGGGTATACTGAGTAATTTATTTCAATGAATTTGACATTTATTTCATACTAGTGGACACGGCAATGCTTCGCAATTGCTAAATTGTCGAATACCTATAATATGTTTGGCACGCCTACTTAAAGGGCTAATCTTAAGCATCGTTCTTTTACGCTCTGTAAACTATTCGTTACCCCAAGTTACTCCTTAACCTAATAAAACTAACAACGTCTCACTAACCGATATTAAAACACACTTCAGCAAATTCATATCTATAGTGCCAAGTACTACCTGTATACATATATTACCTTATATAGCCCTAGAAACATTATTCTCGCTTTCCTTTCTGCCCTCCGATCGGAAATAAATTGTTCACCTTCACATTCCCGCCGACGAAAATAAATATTTTGTCGACATATTCATGGCTCATTGTCAGTATTTCCCTTTAAACTTTTTCCCGACAAACTTTTTTCAGAAGACTTATTGCCTAAATTTTTGACAAAACAAATTGACGCAATGTAAATTTTCCTTAAAATTTTCTGACACAATTCTGAAAAACATGTTGTCAAAAGTGCCGGCAAAAAAAATTTATAAATATTAGAAATTTAAGAAAAAAAAATTCTTTCAGTCCTTGCTCTTTGCTTTAACAACAGTACTCTTGAATAAAAGTACTTTTTGATACGGTAAACATAATTTTTAACAAAATTAAAAAAACTTATTGGTGCAATAATAGTAATTATTAGTAAGTTAAAAGTATTTTTTGGTACAATTAAGGTACAATTAATTGTTCTTTTTGTGCATAATAAAAGTATCTTTCAATACAATAAATTACCAATATAGTACTCTTTGATACCTTAAATGTTATTTTTGGAACAATAAATGTACTTTTTTGTACAATAAAAGCCCTTTTTGTTACAATAAATGTACTTTTAATACACTAAATGAAATTTTTGATAAAAAAATGGTACTTTTTGGTATCAAATATTATCTGTATATCAAATATTATCGCTCTAGGGCTAAAACAGTTTTGACACGCTCCCTCCGCCCACTGGTTTAAAATGCCATCTACATATTCGTGTTGTCGTGTACTATCTGGGTGTCTCTAGAGTTTTCCACGCCCATTCCGCCCACCGATCCAAAATATACATTTCGGGTGCATATTTATATTTGCGTTGTCGAATACTATCTGTGTATTAAATTGTATCTCTCTAGGACTAAAATACAGTTTTGCAACGCCCCCTTCCCCAAATGATGGAAAATTAAAATGTCGTCTACATATTCATATTCATGTTATAGTGTACTATTCGTGTTATAGTGTACTATCTGCGTGCTGAATTTCATCTCTCCAGGGCTTAATACAGTTATGCCACGCCCACTCCTCCCACTATTCCAAAATTCACATTTTGTTTGCATATTTATATTCGTGTTGTCGAATAATATCTGTGTACCAAGTTTTATCTCTCTAGGACTAAAATACAGTTTTGCCACGCCCCATTCGCCCACTGATCCAAAATAAAATTTCGTCTGCATATTTATGTTCGTGTTGTCGAATACTGTTATTGTATCAAATTTTGACTCTCTAGGACTTAAATACAGTTTTGTTACGCCCCTTCCCCCACTGATCGAATATTTAAATTCCGTCTGCATATTCATATTCGTATTGTCGAGTACTATTTGTATACCGAATTTTATCTCTCTAGTGCTAAAATACAGTTTGGTAACGCCCTCTCCGCCCACTGATACAAAATTAAAATTTCGTCAGCATATTCATATTCGTGTTGCCGAGTACTATCTATGTACCAAATTTTATTTCTCTACGGCTAAAATACAGTTTTGAAACACCCCCTCCGTCCATTGACCCAAAATTAAAATTCCGTCTGCATATTCATATTCATGTTGCCGAGTACTATCGGTGTACCGAATTTTAATTCTCTAGCTCTAAAAATATGTTTTGCGTCACCCCCTCCGCCCACTGGTTCCAAATTAAAATTTCGTCCTCATATTCAAATTCGTGTTGCCGAGCACTATCTGTGTATCAAATTTTATCTCCCTAGCTCTAAAAATATGTTTTGCCACGCCCACTCCGCCCACTGGTTCAAAATTAAAATTTCGTCCGCATATTCATATTCGTGTTGCCTAGTACTATATATGTATCAAAATAGTTTTGCCACGCCCCCTCCGCCCATAAGGTCAAAAATTTCAAAAATTTATAGCCTACGGCAATTTCCATATAGTACACTAACTATCTTCCAAATTTCATTGAAATAGGTTCAGCTGTTTAGGCATGATTGAGCAACAAACATACAAACAAACAGACAGACATTCACATTTATAATGATAATAGGATAGGATTGTTGGTGTTTCATTTGATAATTTGTGAAATTTTTTCACTTCATTTATTTCATTATTTTTTTTTAAATTACTATTTGTTAATATTTGACATAAACAAGACTTGAAATTGTTCTATCACGTAACGATATGTTTCTTTTTTTTTCAATTATATTTATTAGTCCACAATCTGTACATTAGGGTAATAACTTTTTGCATTTTTTGCAAATATCAAATCTCCCCAGACAAAATCGTGTAGGGCATATTAAGAACTGCGTTTTTAGTTTTTCGCTATCGTTAAAAAAGGTTACGCACCAAACGCGTTAAAGTTTTGAATCAAACAAAGTTTAAAAAATTTTTTTTTGTAAAACATTCTTTGTAAAACATCGCGTACTTTGAACCTAAAGTTTATATCTTACAATACCTACTTTTAATCATTTATTGTTATTATTTGTTTACATACTTACATATGTATAAACCATATTTAAAAAAAAATTGTTATTAAAAAAATTAAAAAAACATATATTAAAGGCATTTTAGAAATCGCTGTCGGTGCGTAAGGTTTTTTTAGCAAATTGAACTGAAATAGTTTTTTTTATCATTAATACAATATTTGCCATTGGAAAAGCCCTGGGGAGAATCTTGTCCAAAAAAAGTTATTACCCTACTGTACATATTCATATATTGTAGGCAAATGGATTTGCAACTGTATATAAATATTTGCTGCGTAATTACTTCAACTGCTATTGAGTATTTTCTATTACCTACGTAACATTATTCTCAACTTCGGACACTTAAGTAATTAAACGAATTAAAGTGTTGCGAACAATTAACCGCACGCAAATTAGATAATTTTATTTTTTCTACCAGAAATGTAAATCACTTCCCGAAAAAAAAATTGTCATACAATTATTAATAAATGTCTATACAATTTATAGAAACACGATGCGTTAATAGAGTGCTAACATATTTTGTAAATATTATTATATTACTAAGTGCGAACTTTAAAAATAGACGTGAGTATTTTAAATACATTCCAAGTAGTTACGGTTATCGCAGCTGTACCGCTTCACCAATTGCGGCTGCTGTAATGAGATATGTAGTTGAATTTGAAACCAGTGAGATTTGTGACGTTGCCTTATACTATGAATTCCTAGAGTATTGTCATTAGACTTCCATTTCATCGAATACACTGGTGTATTATTGTCTGTCCGTTTAATGTATGATTTATAAGATTTTGAAGTTGTTTCCACGTTGGAAAAAGTACGTGCGTTTAAATCCCAAATGCTAGATTCATATTTCTTGTCATTGCTTTACGCAAAATACCAAATTAAATGATCTCATAACAACACGCGTATACAAATTGTTATAGTTTACATGCAATGTGTAAACGAAGATTCATTTTAAGTATGAGTTACTGCTAGTTATTGTGTAATAGACGGCACCTACAGAGACGTGACGTCACAGAATAAAGCAACGGTGTTGGCGAATCAATTACGGTTTACTTACAAATTATTAGAAAAGTACGTTTTTTATTCTTTTTAATGAATAAACTAAGGTTTTCTGCCGCCTCGTTCGGTGTTGAGAGTTTCTCCGCCAACTCTTTATATGTTACTCTGCGAATAGGGGGACCTCTATATAGATCTTAATTAAGACTTTCCTCATAGCTTAGAGTGGAAGCTTAGAGTGGTACAATTCATGATTGGAGAATAAATTTTTTACAGCTTTCAGAATTCCACAACGAATGCTTTAACGCAAGACTAGAGACTATAACCCTATCGGAAGATATCAAGAGAAATCGTCAAACTCTCACCGAACATAGTTAGTAAGGTAATTATTTTCGGCAATGTCAAAGCTCAGATACCCTTCACCATGTACAAATGGTGATAAAACTGGTTATTTGCACTCAGCTACTTATATTTTTTTAAACTTTGTACCGCAAAAAAAGGGTGAACGTTACTTTTTACCTCTCACATCTTTTGTGTCTACAGTTTTTTACTGAAATGTCAAATACTGAACTTAAATTGTTTATATGTGTATTTTATTATGCTTTTTTACATCCCCAAAAGATGGAGTTTGTATGGGAGGCGGGAGTTGTTTTTGTTCGACATTGCTTATATCAGAATTTAACCTTAGCTTAGAGAATAGAAGCTTTCAAATAAAATTTCAATTCGAGAGCCCTTAAACTTCTGCTGTAATCGCTGGGACAGGCATACGGCAACACTAAAAAGAGGAAGCTTGTATGGGAGGTGGAAGTAGTTTTGTAAAATCTTGCTCGTCTTAGAACTTGACTTCCGCTTGGGGAATATAAGGTTTCTTCCCAAATTTAAGCTCGATTTAAGCTGAACTTACTATCGCAAAATATAGCTGAATTCGTGGTACTTACAAAAAATATATGTATGTAAAACTATGGGGTCACATCGATCATTTGTATGGAAGGTACCAGAAGGGGCAGTTCAAAGGTTTGGTTCTTTTAGGGGTTTTCTACTATTACAAGATAATTAAACTGTCTAAATCCAAATATTCTCCAGTTGTCCGTTTGGAAGATATGGAAGAAATATTAATTATCCAAAAAATAGGTAATTTTGTATGGGAGTAACCAGAAGAAGTGGGACTATTCAGCCCATTAACAATCCCTCTCCTTCATTTTATAAAATATTAATACTAGTAAATTTTTATACGGATCAGTTAAGTTTTACTCGAGTTATCGTGATCAGCATATATCCAGACATCCATACAGACAGGACAGGATATAGCTCAATCGTCTTAAAAAGTTCTGAAAAGAATTTGGTCTTAAGATACTTGGATACTTTTTCAATCTTTTTTAGAATAATTTTAATCGTAAAAGCCTTTAAAAACATTAAAATGTCAAAATTTTTAAAAATATATTTTACTTCCCATTTTATTGATTTTTTTACATATTTCAACTTTGCTAACCCATAAGTAGGCAACTCAGACACACATTTCAAAGGTTGATCAATTTTTTTACATACGCCTACCGAGGCCAACTGGCACACAAAATTTTTTAAACTCAGTAGACCCAAAAGGGCGTCCCATTTTCGAAGGCGTAGCATGTAGAGCTGCTTTGCTATTCCCATTTGCACTTTTATAAGAGGCATATGCTTCACATTTAGACATGCCTACTAATTCCAATAGCATATCATAGAGGTCAGCTCCTTCCTTGTGTTTATTATACTCGGATACAATTGCAGGTCTCGCTAAATTTTGTTCTCTCCATGCCACCGGTGGCATACTCCAATCATCTCCTACAAATGTCGACAACAACTCAACAGCTTTTTCACTTCCTTCAAAGACACAAGAAGGTTTATTGAAGTAGTCCAGTTGTCAAAGTACAGCTTGAAGTTTTGAAATTTGAGTGGGCTTCTAAACCGTTTCCACGTTTTCCACTTACGCCTTTCACCTGCCGTCCTTTGGTTCAAATGGTCTTTTTCTCCATTTCAACTTAGGCCGTTTCACTTATTCAGCAAAATATTTTGTTCTCTGGGTTTTCTATATGAATTTTATCACCCCTGTCAAAAAATTATTATAAATTCACAACCTCACTCTCTTTTATAAAAGATTTGTCGCAGCCGAACTCCAAAATGTTCTGTATATCAGTATCACACACCTCTTTATTCATATCTGCAGTTTATTTTTTTTTGTTGCCAAAAGTTGCATATGAGTAGGGCGACCAATTTTCAGCACATGCTGAATATTGCTGATGCTGCTTAATTTAACGATTTCAAGCGATTTTGCTTATTTAAAAGGTTTGTGCTTTTTTATGCTGTTTTTGCCCTTATTTAAATTTTTGATACATTTTGATAAGATATGTTTCTATCAATTGAAAATTTTTACATATCACAAGCTTTTGCGGTTCATAAAAATATGACAGGTAGAATTCAATTTGCAAACTATCCTCTTATTTTACACACAGCCTGTGTTCATGATTTTGTAATAGCCCTATTTTTATCGATAGCTTAGATCGTTCGATTCTTATATATTACTATAGTTTTCAGGCGCCTTATCGAAAACAAAAATTTAAACTAATGAAACCTAATGTGCCTCTATAACCTAAACCAATAACGACACGATGAGGAACGTGGTTGGAAGCAACGGAGTATTATACAAATTATTTGGAAGACATAAGGGAAGTCATTCAAGAGTTTAACGAAAATGATTCTGAAGCATTGCAATAAAGCAAAGAGGTTCTTTCTAATGAAAATTTGTAATCCGACTTTTCCTTCATAAAAATTAACTTTAAGTGCATCTGACATGCCATCACAAAAATTGAGTCAAGCGGATTGCCATTGAATGAAAGCTTGGAAACAGTAAAATCAATTCAACATGATATAGAAAAGCATCTGATAAAAATTATTTTAAAAAAATGACTGCCGTTCTTGCGCGAAATCCTGGCTTTGTGGAAATCAACAATATTATTTTTAAAAAATCCAAAACAACAAGTGCGTTTATAGGAAAATATTCGCCTGCTGAATCAACATTTTTTAAATACGCTCCCGTTTCATCGTGTGACGTGTAACGCGTTTTTCTACATATGGAAATTTTTTTACAAACCAGCGTAAAAGTTTCACCTTGGAAAATTTTAAAATGCATTTAGTGCTTAATTGTAATCGTGACATTGACCAAGGTATAATCTCACTTTAAGAAATTTTTTTGTTGGTTTAAAAATTACTTTCTTTGTATGAATAATTTGGTTAATTTACTTATTGTTTTTTATTACTTCTTTAATAGATGTGCGATTGTTTTTTGTTTGTTTTTTAATAAATAAAAAAAATTATAAATGCTGAGTGTAAAATCTATCGTGCTTATTTTAAGGGTTTTTCATGCTGTTTTAAGTACTGAAAACCGTTTTATTCGTACTGAAAAATGGTCGCCCTACTTATAAGCTACATCCATATACAAAATATTATAAGTGTTACGATAATATATTTGGCAAATGTTTTAATTTGTTTTCTTTATTTCACTCTTTATGCGCAAAACTGCATACTTCTTTTAATTTTGCACTAAAATTACAGGACAGTCAAGTAAACCGACAGCACTTAGATAAATGAGCCGTAAATTAATTTCTAATGGCACAACCGTTATGTTTTTGTCGTTATTTGATTCTCCAAGCTTCACTTGATCAATAACGTGCCTACTTTAATGAGATTAATTCTTTTATGTCGTTTTATACAGTTTCAAATATAGAAGTTGCTTATAAGCAACTTTGGGAGCGAAAGGGTTTATTTTTTTTCATTATCTTGTTTGATTCAAAAGTTATGATTTTTGCAACGAAAAAACTCAAATGGGCCCACTGTGCGTCGCTCTTAAGCCATTTCGTTGCTCTGATAAAGTCGTGAATGTTCCATAGATCCCCTACTGATAGACATATATGATTCATAGGTGCCCGAAGACCAAACTTCTTATATCTCAGGTCACCAAAAGCGGGGAAGTGACATAGAATATGCTTCGTGGTCTCCTCTCCTTCATCATCATTGAAACTTCTACAAAAATCGTTGTAGAGAACTTTCAACGCCCAGTGACCGTTTATTACAGCTATGATGGACTCTAGATAGGTTCAGCTCAAATTGGTTCTCTGTTTATCTGTGCAAATGGTTTCTTTCACCTATCTTTCCTTTGCTATAAGCTAAAGTTTCCCAGCAATAAGCTGTTCCCCCTTTGTGAGAGGAACACCAATATGACTGTAAATTTCACCTGAATTCACGATGATGGCGGTTTTGCCTATACATAGGCTCTTCGGTTACCATATATGTCCCCATGTCCTGAAACTCATATGTGGGTAACCCTCAAATGCCTCCGTCGAATCTCCTGCAGAGATGACCGGCATTCTTGAACATTTCACGTCCTTCAGGGGTCTCATAGCCGCTTTACTATCAGTGAGTAAATAAATATTGTATCTTATCATACTGAATTAGTTTCACGGCTATTCTAATGGCCGCTATTTCGGCGGGAACAATGTTGCAGTGATCCCGTAGCGTAATCGATGGTTGCAAATTCAACTTCTTCAAAAAGACTCCACGACCGTTCTTTTTGATTGATTTTGATTCGTCCGTGATATTGAATATAACATCTTCCGCAAAGACAAACAAATTACTTCAATACGAAATCCAGAAACAGTCTTTTTGTATTCTGCTAAACCAAGAGACGAAATATTACCTAGCTATGACATGTTATTCTACATGTCTATTGGCCATATGAGTTCCGTACACAGTGCTGCGCAAAATACGTATGGGTATTAATTTATAAATGACAAAATTTGTGGAAAAGTACTGAAGGCTTGGCAATAGCCAAAACATTTACGACCAGTTCAGCGTATTTAATATATTTCGGTACTTTACCATTCGTTATAAACATATTGCCAAATGTTGAACACCCCGCTTATTTAGTTTATATAATTTGCCTTAGGCGAATTATTATTTGTTTTTATTCCAGTCAGTTTGTTTTGTTTGGAATCAATTAGCAAATCACACACAACAAGTGATTTTTTGCATTTTTTTTATAATGATTTAAAGTTTTGCTCTTTAAACGTATGGAGAAGTGAATAAATCTGGAAAGCAAAAACTCTCACAACGCTTGAACAATAACAATAACAAAATAGTCAAGTCAACGAAATTTCTAATTATTCACAAACCAACACGACGGCTTTAACGATAGCTCAGAATGTAACTGAAAACAGTTCGAAATGAGACTTTTAAACAATAGCATCGTAAGGTACTTAACAAACGGGAAGACAAAGCAAACGTTCGATTGCCAGTCAAACCAAAGAGATGGCGACGGGAATAAAAAAGAACCGGCAGTGGCTGTAATTTACAAACGTACCATAATAACGTACCAATAGACACAAAAACACATATTATATGTTTGGATCTAAACACTTTCCTTCGATTCTTTGCCATTGCAGCTAAAGGTGATGAGGGTATTCCCATGAAAAATGGCCTCAAGGATGAGGCGGATTTGAATATTGACATCGATGACAAGTACACCAAGCCAAAACAACCCCATTGGTTTTTCAGGAGAGTGTTCATATTAACTTGGATAACTAGTTATGATCGTGAAAAGGCTGTGTCAGACTTAATTGCTGGAATTACCTTGGGTCTGACCATCATCCCGCAGAGTATCGCCTATGCCGCCCTGGCTGGTTTATCTTCGGAATATGGTTTATATTCTGCTTTCATAGGTGAGTAAATCTACTTGAAATATGTTATTTACTGCGTACTAAATTGGTATGTGTTTTCTTGCAGGTTCCATAATTTATGTATTCTTCGGCACAATACCTCAAGTTTCGATTGGTCCCACCAGTTTAATGGCGTTGATGGTATTGCAGTTTTGTGCTGACAAACCTGTGCAAATAGTGATCGTCTTAGCATTTCTGGCTGGTCTAGTTGAACTGTTGATGGGTGTCTTTCGATTAGGTAAGTAGAATGATATTAATAAAAATTTTGAATTTAAAGTATGGGAGAATAAATTTACATAAATTGTTGTGGACGTTGTTTACAAAAATCGCAATTGTGCAGATGACCGAGTGTTTATAAATAGACAAATTATTTAAATTCTAAAAGGATTTTAATAAGCGGAAAATGAATGAACCAATGTTACTTCATTGAACCAATGTTGATTCCTACAACACCAGGTTGGAGCAAAGGGCCGTAACAAAATTCTTCTATCGGGATCTATCTTGGACCATTAGCTTTATTTCGGACCACGCCAATCCAGTTTCTTTGATTTTGGATTCTAGTAACTTTCTCTATATGTTGGCTGGTCTGTCTCGTCTTCTGCTGCCTTGAGGGTTCCAATCGATTTCCATCTTAAAAATATCGTTCTGGGGTCGTCTTATAACATGGCCAATCCAGCTCCATTTTCTCTTCGTAATTTCGTAGCGGATTGGTGTTTCGCCAGTACTTTGCCAACAAATTTTCAATATCTTTCGCAGGCAACGATTACAAAAAGATTGCAGTGCTTGTATGTTACCTGCTGTGCAATTCCATGACTCACAGCCAATAGAAGTGTAGATTTCACATTGGAAGAGAAAAGGCAGAATTTAGTTTAAAGGTGGATTTGGGGAGATTTCCAAACTTTTTTCAGTGCGACAAAGGACCCATTTGCCTTTTTTTTTGCACTTTGCAATATCCTCACCCGAGCCACCGGTGGTCGATATAATGCTCCCCGGTAGCCCCTGGGACCGGCCGTGGCATAGTGGTTAGAACACGCGACTACCATGCGGGAGATCGCAGGTTCAAACCTCCCCTCGAATGTTGTTGACAGCAACTTCGAAGTATTAAACGTCGATTCAATCGTCGTGTCTAGTAAGAGGTAGCAAAAAGTCTGAACATCTTCGAGTTCCACATTGTTGACAGTGAACTTGGAGGAATTACCAGTGTTAATGCGTAACACCTTTGTCTTGCCGATGTTATTGTGCAGTCCAACATTGGAAGCTATATGGTGTACTTGATCCAATTTGGCTGATATATCCGAGTAGTTGGGGGCGAGCAGACATATATTATCTACATAGCCCAGATCTTCCAGTCGACCATTCATACCCCATGTGATGCCCCATCTAATGCGTGTTGCTTCCCACATGACCGAATCCAGTACGATGTTAAAAAAACAGTGGTGATAAAATACATCCCAGCCGTACTCCAGTGGTTATACCGATTGGGTTGCTCAACAAACGTTTATGCAGCACTCGGCTTGCTGAATTCTGATACAGAGCTCTGATGTGGCCAATTAATTCAGATGGAATTCCTTTACATTGAAGAGTGTACCAGATCACCTGATGATCAAAAGTATCAAATGATTTCGCGAAGTCTATGAAAATTAGATATAGTGAGAATCGCCATTCCACAGATTGTTCCACTATGATTCGTAGACTGTTTACATGATCAGTGCAAGATCGGTGTGGTCTAAAACCGGCTTGTTCAATACGAAGATGAGGATGACAGCCTCGCGTGGATTATTGTGGCTAACACCTTGTTGACCATAGTTAAGAGTGTTATGCCTCTCTAGTTTTTACACTCTGTGAGATCTCCTATTTTATTTCTTAGTTGTTTTGGAAGAGAATGGTATAACCAAAAGTCTTCGATAATGGGTCTGAGTTGGATCGGCATTAAGCAAATCGGGGTTGATGTTGTCTACACTTGGTGTCTTGCCGAGTTTCAATGAACGAATAGCATCGGCTATCTCGGTATCATCTGAGCAGGCTGTGCTTATGTCAGCTCTAATTTCATGCGAGGAGCAGTGGCATTGACACACAGTTGTGATGGCGGAATTGACAGTATTTTGGCATAGTAGTTGGACCATATTGACAATTGCCGCTCCTTGGACGAGGCTGTTCCTCCATTCGGATCTTTTAGAGGGTATGAGGTATTACGGGCATTCCCTGAAATTTGTTTTGGAATCCTGTGCAGATCTCTATTCCTGTGTGTATCGGCAGCAGCCTGGGCTTCAGAAGCTATGTTTTCCGTCCAAACACGCTAGTCTCACGGCGCACATGGTTTGACCAGGCGGTCTAAGGTGGTCTATTGAGCTTCACACCGGGTCTTTAACGAATCGATGTAGCTTTCGCGTACATGAGAGGACTTAAGTTTGACTTCGTTATATCGTCTTGGCAGAGACTGTGTTTTTTGTTGCCGGATTGCAGATATTTTCAGTCGTATCTCCCCTACAAACAAGTGGTGATCTGAAGCTACATCTGCTCCACGCCTGTTGCGTACATCCAGTAATGAACCATGCCACTTTTTGCTTATCGCTTTTTGCTTATGTGGTCAATTTGAGTTTCTGTTCGGTGATCCGGAGAAACCCATGTTACTTTATGTACGTCCCTGTGAGGGAAGATAGTGCCGCCGTTGTCCCATTACGTTTTCCATATTTGTGTTATCTGAACCCACTTTTACGTTAAAGTCGCCACTAGGTGTGGCCTTTGTCCTGTCCAGAAGGCTGTAGAAGTCTTCTTTGTCTCAGGATTAAGAAAGTTTCGTGGGGGCATAACTTTGGATGCACGTAATAATGCGTGCACGAGTGCGAAGGAGCATGGATATGATCCTATTTGATATTATCCTAAGAGCCTTTTTAGATTCTTTGGTAATTAAGAAGCATACGCCGCTAGATCTAGGGAGTCCACTTGGTTTGCCCGAGTATACAAAAGTTGATGTTTTCATCTGTCGTTATGATGCTATTACCTGGCCATCTTGTTTCGCATAGACCAAGGAAAAGATGATTGTATTTCTTGAATTCTTTGCATATTTGGGCTAATCTTGATGGTTCTAAAATCGTTCTGATATTCCATGTTCCGAATCGTGTCCTTGATTTAAGGCTAAAGGTCGTCAATAGTTGGGGATCATTTTGGTTTTCATTTGTTTTGGTTGCTGTAATCATTGTGATTTGAGATGGACCGGTGATTGGCTGATCGCATCCGAGTCGGGTGTCGGGATTGCCGATTGGATCCTCCAGACCTGCTTTATAACAACTAGTTGTTATTATCGGATTGGCTATTTGAGTGACACCAATTGCTCGCCACGTCGTTTTAAGGATTATTGGCAACTCGGGTATTTCCAGGAGCCGGAACCCTAACGAGATTCTCCCCTTAAAACCGCTGATTGTCCGCGACTGCTTATTTAATTCGCAGCTACCCAACATATTTACCTAGCATTCCACTATCCGCAGCCTGTGGACGCGTCTGATAGCACTCAGCAGGGCTGACAGAGTCCATATTTATGCGTTGTTTTTTTTACCCCGATCGGTTAACGAACGCCTCGCTTAACGAACATTTCGCACAACGAACACATTTAAAACAAAAAAAAATGTTTCGCTTAACGAACAAAGTTTCGTATAACGACCAACGCAAAATGGGAAATACCGAATTGCGCGAAAAACTTTTGTCCACAGTGAGGAGCTGACTACCGAATAGCTTATGGATTTGGAATGTGCTTTACAGCAAGAAGATGTGGAGGAGAATTTATCAACCGAGGAGGTTACAGAAGAACAACCACCGTCTAGTACAATTAAAGAAATGCTAAAGACACGGTAGTCTGTGGCATCATACATTAAAAAGCATCAACCCCAGACAGTGGCTAAACGCGCAACAGATTTATTCAATGATAATGCTGTGTCGCATTTTCAACAAATTTTGAAGCGTCGCCAAAAACAAACGACTCTAGACAGTTTTTGTTAAAGAAGAACTAGGTATGCGTCCAGGTATCATACAAAATAATTTATTTTGTAATTTTTTCGTTTTTTCCATTGCAGATTGTCTCATTTCGTTCTATATTCAGTTCCATAAAAATGTTGATAAATATATGTCATATTACTTTCAATAAATATTGATGTTGAAATATGTTAGTGTGTACTTTTTCCAACTTGGAACGCATTATTTTATTTTGCACTAATATATATGGAAATAATGGTTTTGCTTAACGAACGTTTCGCACAACGACCACGCTTCTGGAACGAATTGTGTTCGTTAACCGAGGGCCCACTGTATTAGACACCAGAAAAAGTGGAGGAAGTAGAGCAAATGAGTTTGGCCCCTAGTAACCAACGTAAATATTCGTTTAGGACTTTTTAAGACGATTGAGCCATGTACGTCTGCCTGTTTGGCTGGTGAATAGGATAACTCGAGTATTTTGCAGAATATCTCCATCTCTTCTCTTCTCAACAATGCCTGGTACATATCCTAGTCCCAATTTTATTCGAACTAGGATCTGATAAAAAATTTCGCCAAAATTTCTTGATAACCGAAAGTACTCAATTTCCCACATGATGGATTCGTTTCCTTCATTGTTTGTTATTAGAGCAAGATGGTTATCTTAGAGGGTGGTTTCAACTGTAGGAAATGTTTGCATAGTTTTTTGTTGGAGTACCAGTCAGTTTTCGTTAGGTTATGAGCCCAAATAAAAAAAATATTCCCCTCCCCCTAAATACGCCCTAAAAAACGAAAATCAAGGTCAAAGTTGGCGCTAAGGCCCACGGGGGCCCATTGGGTTCTATGATAACCCCCCATGTGTGGATACTCAAATAAAAGATACTTTCGGGACGAATCCAACGGGTCTCCTGGGCCGAGTTAGAGCCATTTAAGTTTCCGGGATATACCAAAAAAAATTGAAAAAATCTTGGAAAAAGTTTGAAAAATGTAATTAGTTTAGTTATCTTGAACGCCTGAGCGCCAACTTTGACCTACCATTCCGATGTTTGGTGACCAAGACGAAGACAATGGCATATTTTTTTTTATCGCGCTACCGCCCCATATTCTGCACTTCAGCCTCCGAAAATATAATAAATATAATAAAAGTTAATAAATATAATAAAGTTAAGTTAATAAATATAATAAAAGAATTTGATCTTTCATAATTTTAAAACATTTCTGAATCTGAATTTCACTTAGTCTTTTCTGAATTTTAACTGAAATTTTTTAATATCAATGGATCATTTCGACAAACAGCAATTCTAATTTTTTATTACACTTTACAAAGTTTTAAGTGAAAAGTCTGATTTTGCTTGATGTTTTCTACATTTCAACTGACGCACTGTACATTTTTGGGTTCCAATTGATCTTTTCTACAATTTACTTATATTTTTTATATTTTAATATAACCCTTTTGAATCATATTAATATTTTGATATTTACCAAATATTTTGTTTTTTCTTCTTCTTTTAATTTTAATTATATTTAACTCATATCAGCCTGTTCAATTAATTATTCAAATTTTTTCTTTACATCCCATAGGATTCATCGTTAGTTTCATACCATCCCCGGTAACTAAAGCATTTACAACGGGCACCTCTCTGATTGTCGCTTTGAATCAGCTAAAGAATCTGCTTGGTGTTAAGTACAAAGGTACACCCACACCCATAGAATTTTGGGATCGCATCAAAGCGTCTGACGCTTGCGTGGGCATTGTATGCTTAGTTATTCTATTGGCTCTAAAGGTAAGATTTTACAGAGTTTCGTATTAGTTCATAAAAGTGATTGTCTTTCTACTATTTCAGCAATTGGCCAGCATCAATTTCAAAAATAAAACCCCTAACACCCAACGACTGAAGAAGCTTCTGTGGTACATTAGTATATCCCGCAATGCTATGGTGGTCTTTACTTGTGGCCTCATCACCTACTTTTGGGTTCGCAACCGCTCGTTTGAGGCAATACCATATGCTCTCTCCTCAAAAGTGGATTCGGGAATGCCTAAGCTAAGTTTGCCACCATTTGCGTTTGAATCACAGAATAGAACTTATGTGTTCATCGATATCTGTCGAGAACTGGGCAGTGGCATTATAGTGGTTCCTATAGTGGCGGTGTTGGCCAATGTGGCCATTGCTAAGGCATTTGGTAAGTGTTACAAATTTAGAAAAATAAACGACAGGAAGTAATGAAAAGTTGTTTGTTTTCTGATATATCTAGTTAAGGATGGTCAGTTGGATGCATCGCAGGAAATGTTAACATTGGGTCTTTGTAATTTGGCTGGTTCGTTCTTTAGTGCTATGCCTACATGTGGTGCTTTTACGAGATCAGCTGTGAGTCAGGCAAGTGGTGTGCGAACACCAATGGCTGGTATTTATACAGGTGAGTAAGAAGATTTGGCATAAGAGTTGAATGAAATAGTTTAAGATGTTAAGTTAATATAAAAGTTGTGTATCATGATGTATAAAATATAACACCGTGTCACAATAATAATAATCTAGACTACCATGCACGTCATCGTGGGTCCAAAACCCGATACATCGATATGCATTTCATTTACCGGTATTAACAAAAGTCGACAAAGGCGTGACAAGCAGTGCAAAACTAGAGTTGAGTGTTAAAAGAAATTGTTTAGATTCACTCAGAAAATTTCAAATAATTATACAATTTAGGCAAAAGAATGTACATTAGGGTGGCAGCGAAAACTGAACTATGGATTTTCGGTAATGTCTGAGCGGAATATTGTGTCAGATGTTACAAAATGGCTGTGGTCAAAATTTGAGAAGAATTGAACAATTTAAAGCCGTGCCCCAAAGAGGTCAAAGTTCAAATCTATATGTATGAAAATGGGTTTGTGTTTCTTTATTTGTAGTTTTTAGTACCGTATAGACCTGAAAACGGCTCGACCGAACTGTTTGAAATTTTCACAGAATGTAGCTGTCGATCGGTGGTAAAAATAGGTTACTTTAATTTTTGATATATCAAGTGGGCGTGGCCTTGCCCATTGGGCAATATTTTTGAAACTGTAATATCTGCAGGACTGTTTTTGCAATCGCCTTGAATATTTTTTGTGGATGCATTTGGCAGCAAAGTTTTTGATCCAAAAAAAAATGGGCGTGATCGTATCAGTGGGCGTGATGTAAATCTAGAAACTTTAATAGGCTGTATCTCATCAACTTTAAGAGGTATAAAGCTGATATTTGCTATGTGCTGCTGATAAAGTATGAATTACAGCCATGGTGGGTGTGGGCTGTGCCACGCCCCATATAAGTATAGTAGAGATATAAACAAGTTATTTGGCTATTTAATAAGAACCTGACCTTTGACCTCTTTGGGACACTGGAAGTAGTTGTCTGATCTTATTCAAATTTTCGTCATGTAATTTTTACAGTATGAAGCATAATATTTCGGTCAGGCATTTTCAACTTTCCGCAAAGAAATCGTTCATACATTTCGTATTTTACAAAACAATAAAACTACCCAAATTTAGGTTAATGCAGAAAATCAGATCATATTTATAGATACATTTTCACCACACACATCTGCTTTAATTATACAATTTTTTTTCTAGATACTCTTATCCGTTTATATTATTAAAAGATGTTTGTGAGTTTGTTTGTTTGTATGTAGGGGGTAATCTTCTAAACCTCACATCCGATTTTAAAAATTCTTTCGGCAGTGGATAGCTATTTTATCCCTGAGTGTTATAGGCTATACGGGTAAAAAGCACGAGAAGGGGATAAAACTGGTACCATCAACCAGACGTAACGGTTAAAACTAGAAACACGAGAAATGTGGTGCATAGAGTAATTTTTTCGATACAAAGGGATTTTTAAAATTTCCCACTTTTAGGGCTAAAAAGGGCAAAAAGGGATAAAACTGGTACAATCACATAGACCAAACGAGTAAAGGTACAATCGCGAAAATTGGTATGGACTACCTTTCTATAGAATTACAGAGCTGGATGAAGGGATTTTTTTTGTACTTTTGGGACCAAAAAAGGTTTAAAAAGGGATAAAACTGGTACCATTGTCCGAACCAAATGGGTAAAGCTGTAATCACGAAGGAATTTCTTAAAATTAGTACTTTTAAGGCATAAAAGGCCCAATAAAACTAGGATAAAAGTGGAACCATCACTTTGACCAAACAGCTAAAGGTAGAATCGCAAAAATCGGTATGGGCTTGGTTTCTTTAGAATTGGAGAGCTAACTAAGGGATTTTCCGAAATTAGTACATTTAGAACCATAAATAATCCAAAAAGAGATAAAACTGGTAGCATCACCCGGACCAAACGGGTAAAGCTATAATCACGAAAATCTATACGAGCATGCTCCCTATAGAATTAAAGGGCCGAGGGAAGGGATTTTTCGAAATTCGTACTTTTAGAGAAAAAAGAGATAAAACTGGTACCATCAACCGGACCAAACGGCTAAGGGTTAAATCGTGAAAATTAGCTGTAATGCTTATTTTATGGACTAGTTCTGTGATTTAAAGGGATTTTTCAAAATTTGTACATTTAGGGAAAAAATGGCCAAAAGATGAAAATTGGGTATAATGTTTATTTTATGGGGTAGTTTTGCGATTTAAACGGATTTTTCGAAACTCGTACTTTTAGGGGTAAAAGGCCAAGAAAGGGATAAATATGTACCATAACCCAGACCAAATGGCATGAATGTTTATTTTATAGAGTACACAGAAAAAAAATCGCATTCAAAATTTAAGTTTAAAATTCTTAATTTTTGCAGAAAAAGTTTTTAAAGATTTAAGTACGAATAGTACGAAACGGGAAACGGGATATGTTCAAAAATTAAAGAGTAGAAATGATTAAAATAAGAATGAAATTCTCGAATTAAGTATGTACGAACTTAATTGAAGAATGTTAAGTATGAACTTGTCTATTGTCAAGCAAAAAATTCTTAGAATAAATAACAAAAAATGTTTGGGAGAGAAATAACATTTACTCTGTCAGCTTAATGTTTTCTTTCCACAATTAAACTTAAAACTTAATTTCCCTTTGCACCCCATGAATGAGGTATGGGATAGCTTCTCGCGTTGTTGTGAATTAACACGCTTTCTATTTTTAGATTCACAACTAACGGCACCTACTTATTTATCGACGAATGCGAACGTCACTGTTTTGAGAAGCTCTTACTAGACACGACGATTGAATCGACGCTTAATACTGCGAAGTTGCTGTCAAACAACATTCGAGGGGAGCCGACAATGAAAGAAAATTTTATTTATTTTTTTTTTAAGATGACTGGAGCCAGGTTTGAACCTGCGATCTCCCGCATGGTAGTCGCGTGTTCTAACCACTATGCCACGGCCGGTCGGTTCCACAATTAATTCACATTATAAATTTAAGTTTAAAATTCTTATTTTTTGCAAAAATCGTAATAGAATTTAAGCGTATAAATTCTCCAATTAAGTATGAAAATCTTAAGAGCTTTTATGAATCAAGTGACGTGTGATCTTCGTTGATGCCATTTTCGCACCAGTGTGTTTTGCCTTCTCGATAATTTCGTGGAGATTACAACACTTAAGGTCTTAAGGTTTGTAATGGTAGTAAAAAGCAAAGCAAAAGGGTACTGATTGGATAGTTTGGAAACTATCTAATAAGGTATCCGCATATTATTTAATAAAAATCAAGCCCCACTAAGAAATCTACACTTCAATATTAAGCGCCACCGGGCTTAATGAAATCTAAAATTTAAGAACTCTACACTTCAAAATCAAGCCCAAGTAGGTTTAAGGTCATCTACAATTAAGAATTCTATACTTAAAAATCAAGCACCATCAGGCTATAATTAAAAATTCTACACTTAAAAATCAAGCGCCACCAGACTTAGTGAAATCTACATTTAAGAATTATACACTTAAACATCAAGCCATACTAGGGTTAATGAGTTCTACAAATAAGAATTCCAGGCTAGGATTTTCCGTACTTAAATCAACATTTGGTACTCGATTTAAGAAAATCCGTAATTACCGTACTTTTGACACCGTTACGGAATGATTTAAGTACGGAAAACTTGATTTTTTTTTGGGTGTAGTAATGCGAAACGTCTTGCTTTTTTACGTTTGGTTACGAGTGATTTTTTAACTGCTTAGCATTAGCATTAACATCGTCTAGTTCAATTTAAATATAATATCCAGAGCAGCGGTCGTATGTTTCCTCCAGGCGCTCATAAAATGCGTTCTTAGTATCATAGTCCTTGTCTTTCATCGCGGCGTATACAACACTCAGCGTAATATAAAAATATTTCGCTTTGAAATTCGTCTCTTTCTGCATGGCAACTATAAAGTATACTGTTCCACTTACCCATTAATTTTAAAAACCTTCATATACATTAACTTTTTTATTCCACTTACCTATTTGTTTTAAAAGCCCATTAGGCATTTTAACCGTAAACATATAATATCGTAGTTAAGCTAAGAAAATAACTTTAGTCCCCTTACCATCGTAGTTAACTTGAACTTTTGTCTCTTTTTTTTTCTTTAAGGTATTATTGTGCTGTCAGCACTTTCCATTCTAACACCGTATTTCCAGTATATACCCAAATCATCTTTATCAGCCGTTCTGATAGCAGCTGTAATATTCATGGTAAATTTTGCTTATAAAAACATTTTCATAAAACAATTCTGAGTAAAATTACATCGTTTCAACTTGCAGGTTGATATGAAACCCATGATGACACTATGGAAGTCTAGCAAAAAAGATTTCTTCAGTTGGACTGGTTGTCTGATTGTGTGTTTAGTCTACGGCGTAGAAAAGGGTCTTCTCTATGGCATTGTGCTGAATATGATATTTGTACTATTACGACTTGGTAATCCAAAATTGGAGGTTGGCTTAAAAGAGGTAAGATTGGGAGAATTTCTTAAAACAGATATTTTATTCATTAGTTCGTTTTTGCCTCGTTTTAGTGTGATAATATCACATATATTCTGGTGGAACCTCTATCAGACATATATTTCTCTGGAGTTGATGTTCTGCGCACCGAAATACGTTCGACCTGTGCGTTGTACCACTATGATTTCCCCGTTGTAGTTGAATGTTCACGATTTATGCAATTTGATGATACCTTTGTGGATATGATTGGTGCTGTGGCCAAGGAACTTAACGAACACAATGTGCTGTTGGTGCTACAGTCATTGAACCTAAAGAACCAAGAATTGATACCAGTAACCTCAAATATACGATTTGCAAATGGTCCAGTGTCTGTAGAAGATTTTCCCGTGGAGAAGAAAGATAATCTGACGTTACAACAAATATGCTATAATCGAGATTAACTACGACTGATAACATTCTGGTGAATGTTATATGATATGTAGACAGTACTCTAAATTGGGGTGACTCCCAGCAATTTAAATTTCGGTCTCATCGTCATCATCATCAGACTAACTAACCATTTATTGTTTTTGCTTTACGCTAGACATTTCTGTACTGAGCTCTACTTGTTATCTACTCTATTGTCACGTTGTTATGACTTATGCGTCAGTTTGCTCTATACGCGTTTGTGCTATTTTTAATTTAATTTATCTTAGTTTTATGAAAAACGGAAATATTTGTTTTGTTTATCAGGCATTCCGTCCTCCGCCCAAGAAAAAAGTAGGAACTCATTGTCTGCGCCGATTAGCAGAAATATCAATAGATGTACTTTAAACCAGTAAATAAATAATGTATTTGTGCTGTGACTTCACACTCCGGTGATAATTATTACTATAATCGGTTATGCTTGTTTATTTATATACCATTAATATTGACAGCGAAAATAATCTTTTTGGCTTTTTTGCTATCGGTATTATAAAAAACAAATATATGATATTGTTAATATTAACTGAAATTGACCAAAATTAACAGCAATTGCATTTACAATGACGGATTTTGTAATTAAATGTGTAGTTTTTAGTGTAGTACATATTAAGATGTGTAAAACTTTGAATTGTACAATTGCTAAAATAAAGATATTATTTAGTTTTAAAAATTAAAACGACATAAACTGTGACTTCTCCTTCTATGTCAAGCTACGTACAGACGGTTGCCAGATTTTACAATATTGCTTGAAAAAAAATGTCCAGAAAATGTCTAACAACCGTGTGAACTTTAAATTTGTGTTTAGCAACGTTGTCAGCATTGCCGTTAAATTGGAAAACAACAATATTGTCAGACATCCGAGAATTGTGTAAACACAATAGATGTAATAGCCAAATACTTTAAATTTGCAGATGTGCAAAGTTTATGCATCTGTCAAATACACCAAGGCTAGAGAAATAATTATATTGGCAACACTGTTCATGTCAGTACATTGCCAGTACAATAGCAGATCTGATAACATTGTAAGATCTGACAACCGTCTAAACATAGCTTCAGTTGTTATTTTTTTCGCTTGGGAACCGGCAATAGCCGTGCATTAGCAAGTCTTTTGAAAACACTAAAAATTTCACCCATAGCTGACAATATTCCGAATTTGTACCCAACTGAATTGTCATGGTTGTATTTAATATGTACGCTGCACAGTGGTCCATTTGCCTGATATAGCGTAACGAAATTAATAACTTAAAAAATAATAAAATTTTCGTCAAAATGACATTTTTTTAGAAGGATATAACAAGATTCACGATTTTTTTTTAGTTTTAAAATTTTTTTTATTATAATTTGGCTAACTAAGTTGTACTCTACAAAAGTTCAAGTTCGGTCACTAACGGCCCTATTCTAATAATTTGGTTACAAAAATTTGTCACTATCCGGTCTATTCTGAAGTGGTTACAATATTCACCACGGTTACAATAGACTACTTTGATTACAAAATCAAAAAATCGGTATTTCGAATCCTTGTTACCGTGACAATTGTTACAAAAGTTGTTACCTGCCAAAAAGGAGGTAACAAGGTAGTTTCAGCTCTTTGGAATAATATTTTGAGATGTAAAAAAAAATTTAAATTATTGAAATCGTGGGTAAAACACTTTTAGCCCTTTTTGCTATGAAAATGTAGTGGCAAAATGTGTGGAAGGGGAACAACCGCCAAGAAACCTGTGGGATGGCTGTGACCAATTCTCCATGACACAGTATTTGTCCAACATTTTTGACTGTCCACTTAACTGGGGTATGTGTCGTCTCCTTAAGCTCAGTCAAATGTGTAAAATATCTAAAAGTTAAAAATATGTTTACTTTTCTCTGTATTGTGTTTTCATTTTTTGTTTTTTAAATTCAAAGATAAGCTGAGAATTGTCAATAATTTATATTTCACCACAAGGTGAATTTTTCTTGTTACTTAATTACCAGAATACCCGTAACAAGAATTGGTTTCAAAATTGTAACAAATTTACAGTGACAACTTTTTGTAACCAAATTATTAGAATAGGGCCGTATAAATTTGTTACAATTATGAATCCAATTCTTGTTACGGGTACTCTGGCAATTTCGTAACAAGGAAAAGTTCACCTTGTGGTGAAATGTAAATTATTGACAATTCATAGCTAATTTTTGAATTTGAAAAACACAATACAGAGAAAATTAAATTTTTTTGTACTTTTTAGATATTTATACAAATTTTAATGAGCTTAAGGAGACGACACGTACCCCAGGGAAGTGGACAGTCGAAAATATTGGCCAAATACTGCGTCATGGGGAATTGGTCACAGCTGTCCCGCAGCTTTCTTGGCGGTCGTTCCCTTTCCACACATTTTGCAACTACATCTCCATAGCAAAAGGGGGTAGAAGTGTTTTACCCACGACTTCAACAATTTAAATTTTTTTAGTTTAAAATAATATTTCAAATAGCTGAAACTACCTTATTACCTCCTTTTTAGCAGGTAACAATTTTAGTAACAATTGTCACGGCAACAAGGATTCGGAATACCGATTTTTTTATTTTGTAACCAAAGTAGTCTATTGTTACCGTGGTGACTATTGTAACCACGTTAGAATAGACCGGTAAAAGTTAACAAATACGATACATTTATTTTGTAAACTATATACCTTTATCTTTTAAAAAATTCTAAAAATGTGTACACACATGTGTGTACACTTGTAAATGGACTCTGACGAACTGGACTCTTTGTTTGTTGAAACAAATAACTTGGTTTTGTCGTCATTTATTGCCAGATCCACTTCCGCCGACTTCAATACTCGAAAAAGCCGCAGTAACATCCCGCAATCCTCGGACAAAGATATCTATATCATCGGCATACGCGAGCATTGAAGATGGTACCATTCCTGTTTACTGCAGCTTTCCGCATGATCATCTCCATTACGATGTTAAAGAGTAACAGTCTGTGCCATCCCGCAAAGACGTATTAGCTTCGTGGGGATACCAAGCTCAACGATAGCATCTAACAATTTCTGTCGTGTCAGACTGTCGAATGCAGTTTTGTAGTCGAAGAACAGATGAACTTCTCCAGGATTTGTTGTAGTGTAAATATCTGGTCTAAAGCCACACTGAATCAGGTTCGCCAGAATGGGCTTTAGTCTTTTACATAACACATTAGACAGGACCTTCTACGCGATGGGTAACAGGCTAATCCCGCGATAGTTGGTACACACTCTTTCTAAAGCAGAGGACATAGAACACTCAGATTCCAATCATCGGGCATGTATTGCTTGAGTCAAATCGCCGCCGGCTTTAAAAAGCTCTGCCGGTAGTCCATTAGTTCCCGCAGCTTTATTATTATTTTTAAGCCGTGCAATTGCCGTGCTGATCTCGTTTTGGCTCGATGGTGGACAATCTACTCTACGAGTAGAGATCGAAAGTGTTCCCCCCATATTTGCAGCACACTCTGAGTGTCCGAGACCAGATTTCCGTCTCTGTCCTTACAGGTGGGGATCCCTTTTTCAAAACCTTTGGTAGAACTTTCGGGCTTCACCCTGTAGTTTTCGATAACCTGGCTCTCTCTTTTCTTCCACAGACGCTTTTTCCGTCTGAAAAGGCGTTCCATCTCCCTCCTTTTTCTCATTATAACGCTCCGTCACCGCACGCGTCGCAGTGCAGTCGTTGCAGCAGTGGTCAAAGAATTGGTAATATTGCTGCCATTGTGTGTCAGGAAAATCAGAAATAGGGGGGCTTTGTTTAAAGTAATTGAGAGAGTAGGTTGGAGTAGGCATTGGCTATCACGGTGGTAAGGAGCTTTGTGATATCTACCTTCTTTTGCGATTGGTTACGTCTGTTTTTAGCACTACTTAATCGTGTGCGTACCTTGCCTGCAACTAGCTGGTGATTCGAATCAATATTTGCACCGCACATCATACACACGTCCATAACGCTTGAGACATGCCTTACATCAATTACCACGTGATCAATCTGATTTCTTATATTTTGATTGGAAGATATCCAGGTTGCCTTGTGGATATCTTTATGCGCAAATCTGGTTCCACTCACAACCATGTTTCTTGCCGAAGTGAAACTAACCAGTCTGAATCCGTTATCGGAAGTGTTGTTGTGTAGACTGAGTTTTCCGACTGCTGAACCAAGAGCATCTTCCCTTCCTATATTAGAACAATTTGAATGTCATGTGCTGGGCAGCGGTTATATATCTCTCATAGATCGCTCATAGAATGCATCTTTAATGCCATCGTTTTTGTCTTCCGTAGGGGCGTGTACACAAGTCAGCGTAATGTAAAAATATGTTATTTCGCACGGATGCGAATAGTGGCTATTCGGTCACTTACAGGGTTAAACCGCGAGACTCACTTCCAATGTTGTCATATCAATTGTTTTACGCGGTGTAGTCTGATAGTCCAAGTGGGTAATTGCCTGCACTGTGCTGTGTTTCTTGTCTCTCCTGTAAAATTTTAATATATTTGTCTTAGAGCTTTTGCATGTTAAATTTTTTTCTTCTTTTTAAATTTTTGGTTTTATTTGTATTTGTATGTAATGAAACTTACTTTGTCAACCTGAGGTTTTATTTGCATTCGCATAGTTATACTTACACTTGCAAAAAAAAAAATAGACAAAACTGGTTTATTTTTGAAATTTTTATTTTATTTTTCTTTTCAGTTTATTTCAATAAATAAATTATAAGTTATAGAAAAAGTATAATAATACCGTATAACAATTGTTTATTATTTTGTTATTTTATTATTATTATTTTAAATCATTTTTTTTATCAATTTGTTTTTTTTTTGTTTGTTTTTGGTTTAGTCAAAGATTTGTTTTATTTGCTTTTAAGTTGCTTATACTTTTTTGGTAGATTCCTTCCTTTTATTTTTCTTTAAAGATTCATATAGTTTCGATTTCTATTCGGTTTGAAGAAACAATAATGATTGATGCAATAAATAAACGGGAAGATTGACAATCGATAAAAAATGATTATGGGATTAATGCTAAAGAGAAATGAAAAACAGATTGTTTTCAAATATAAGTTTATTTTTGTATTGTTGTGGTTGTTTTTTTTTTGTTTAGAAAAAATTCCTTTGAATAACTATGATTGTGTTTACTAGTATATAAGTGTTTTGCTGTCGTAGCTTTTTCTTCGCACATAAGTGTAGTTTTTGTTTTTGTGTTTTTTTTTGAGTAAGAGTACAAAAGGTTAGGAAAAAATTATACATAAGTACTGTAATTAACAAATCGTACAAATTAATTATTGTGTTTGTTTATAAAATAAAATATAAATTATATATTGTAGATTCGGTTTTTGTTGTTTGCGTGGGATAAGTTTTGATAATTTTATCGATTTTTTTTTTGGTTTTTATTTGTCAAAAAAAAAAGAAAATATTGTTACTGTTACAATATTATTTGTTTTTAAAGTTCCATCAATTTTTCAATCGCTGAAAATGTTTGGTTTTGTTGTTTTTGTTATTCTGTCATATATTTTATCTTGTTTTTGTTTTTTTGTTATGCTTCCAGTTTGTTGTGATATATTTATTTTTAAATATATATATATATATATATTTATTTATATATTTAATATATCTTTGTTGTAGTTTTTATTAAGTTGGAGGGGGCGAGGGGATATTGGTTGGTTTTGCACGTGTCGAGTAGTTTGTATCTCAGATAATTTACAATTTCATTTGTCATTTGTGTCATTTTTTTAGTTTGCTTAATTTTCATTTCATTTCATTTTGTTTTTTTTACGTTTAAAGTAAATATTTCTTGTATTTTGTGGTTGAACGGGATTGTATAGAGTTCTCTTGTATTTATTTATTTTTCTTTTGTTGTTGTAATTTATCATAAATATATATATACGTTTTGTTTTGTTGTGTTATAATGTACGACGACAATTATTGGGTTTTGTTGTTGTTGTTATTATTGTTTAAAGCAAAAAAGGTACATTCGAAAGTAGAATTTTATGTATGTATTGTATGTATGTATATTTTGTATGTATGTAGGTATAAGTAATGTACGAATGGCATATTTAACGTGTTTTATATGTTGCTGTTATTATTATTATTTTTATTATTGTTGTAATGGCTCCACTTTTTCGGTATTTTTATAAAATGTATTAAATAGTATTACTCTTTACTTTCTTTTGTTTTCCATTTAATATTAATGATATATTTATGTTTTAATAGGAAACATGTTTGTTAATTTAAAATAAAGCACTAAATTTTTGGATTTTTTTTTGTTCAATTTTCATTTTTGTTTTTCTTTATTTCTTTATTTTTTTCTCGTTTAAATTGTAAGCAGAAGAAAGTTTATCGTGTTTTTTTTTTTTTGATTAAGCCATTAAAATCAACAATATTTATAACAAAAAACATAAGAGAAAAACCTATTTAACTTAACTGCAAAATATTTATTTATTTAACTTTAACTAATGATTTGGTTTTATTTTCTTCTTCTAGTTAGTGTTGGTTTTACAGTGTACTTATGCATTTCTGAATGTGTTGGTTTTGTTTTCATTTATTTCATTTTTATAATTTACCTTTCTAAGTGTTTTGCTTTTGCCGTCTACGTCTGATAGTGTATCTATTATTCCTCTTATTATTTTTTTTCATGGTTTACTTATATAATCATATGGTATTTCTTGTTCTTATTAATTGGTCTATTCACTTTGGTTTCATTACATTAACGAGGTTTTAGTTATTTCATCGCATCTTAGGAAACAAAAGATCGTAAACAATAAAACTTGCAAGGAAAGAAAATTCAATTAATTTGGTTTGTGAAAGGGTAAAAAACTAGAGTAGAATGTTAACAGATTAGGATTTGCAGCAATTTTTCTTAGTGTACTATGCGAAAAAGAAGAAGGAATTAAATCTTAAAAGCCTGGTGTATCTTATTAGAAATAGCAAATTTCTGCATTTATTTTTAAAATGAGAAATAATCATCCGCAGAGTTTCAGAATATTGTTAGATACGTTACTTAGTGTAATCGCTGGCCTCGTGCGCTGTGCAGTGCTAATAAGTAGAAATTCGTAAACTGGGAACATGTACTATTTTTTATATATCGGTATTCGTATTCGATAAGGTAAACTTTTGCCGTACTAATATATTAACTAAGTAGTTGTATCTTATAAGTTACATTTTGCATTTCATGCTAGTTATAAATTACATTTTATATGGTCATAATCATTTCTTGTTAGCGCACTTGATTTCTTAAAGTTTTTTATGAAAACTTTCCCCAGCTCTCTGACCACATCTCAACATGCGTACATCGCAGGAAGATCAGTTGAGAGCGCTTTCTATGAACGCAACATAAATTCAGGTGACTTTACTTTAAGCTATGAAATCAGCATGGATATAGAAGTGGCTTTAAATAAAGTGACGTCATGCGCGACAAGGAACTCTTTTGAGAACATTAATGTGTCACGTCTGGTAGACAATTGGGTGGAATGTATGCTGAGTAACCGTGTCGTCTACTCAGAATTTGGTGAAAGGTGTGTAAATAATATAGCTTTTAACGGAATACCAAAGGAAGAGTCCTGTCCCCTCTTCTTAGGGCTCTTGTTCTTAACTTAAATCGTTTAATAGGGTGTGGCATATGCCAACGATGTGATCGATGTGAACGATGTGAAATTTCTATCAACCATGTGTGACCTCATCCAATCTTCGTTGGAAAGCTGCTACAATAGGCTAGGAACTGTGGTCCAGGGGTGAAGGCTCATATAACGGAATAGGTTTCTTTACTCGTAGATATAAGGTAAAGTACTTCAGTCCACCGAAACTGAAGCTCTCAACGCAGTCCAAGTACCAAGGTGTTGCCCTTGAACAGAAGCTAAACTGCGTGCCGGAACTCTGTAAAAGTTGGGGACTCAGCCTGAAGGTCACAATGTCGCTATATACCACGGTAATCCGGTCAGTTATCACCTACGGTTATCTGGTTTAATGGGAGGCCTTAGATAAGAGCTATTTATTAAAAATGCTCAGCAAAGTTCAAAGGTCACAGGTGACTTCACCATAGCCGCCTTCCTTGATATAGAAGGGACTTTTAATAATGTGACGTCATGCTCGACAAGGAACTCTTTGGAGAACATTAACCTGTCACGTCTGCTAACGAATTGGTTGGACTGTATGCTGGGTAACCGTGCCGTCTCCTCAGAATTTGGTGGAAGCTGCGGTAAAAAGATAGCTACTATAGGAACACCACAGGGAGAAGTTCTGCCCCCTCTTCTTAGGGTCCTTGTTCTTAACGGAGTACTTAAATCGTTTAATGGGGGGGTGGTATATGCGGATGATGTGAACGCTATGATTGCTGTGAAATTTCTATCAACCATGTGTGACCTTATCCAAACTGCCCTTGGAAAGCTGCTACGATGGGGCAGAACTTTAAGTCTGGCGGTGAATTCTCAGAAAACGGAATTGGTTCTCTTTACTCGTAGATATAAGGTAAAGGACTTCAGGCCACCGAAACTAAATGGAATGGAACTAAAGCTCTCAACGGAGGCCAAGCACGTAAGTGTTGTTCTTGATTAGAAGCTAAATTGGTCAAGGAATAACGAGGAAAGATTAAAGAGAAGTTTCAATGCCCTTTATGCGTACCGGAACTCTGTACTGCCCTCATAAGAAAGAAAGTCACATCTTTAAGTTTCATATCTAAATTAAATATTTTTGAAAAATTTCAAAAAGGATTCTAATGTATTTTTCAAGAGGAGCACACTTCAAGTGGCATTGTTTTCAAATACATGTTAGACAAAGGTGTTTGATTTTTGGTCAAATTTGGAACCGAATAATTTTGGTTGCATTCTGTTATCTCTTTGTACAGCTGATGATTGCCATCTACTTAGTAGGGACATAAATATTGTTACAACTTTGAACACATCTATTTAAATAGTAGAATTAAATATTCTCCGTGATTACCACATGGTTTATGAAAGCCAACCAGTATAGCGGTACACTGTTAAAGGAATTCCAAATTGCTTCAGGTTTTACCATGCAGTGGTCAGACAAAGGAAACCGTATCGCTGTTTTAGGGCTCTTTAAGTGCGAAATCAATGAAGGTGACATTTTTAAAACCATCCGACCGCTTGGGATTAGTTGCTTGTTTGCATGCAGGTACATAAAACTGTGTGGGGAGATTGCAGATATAAAAGACCACACCAAACGGATAGCCCACGCACAGTTCGAATGACGCCTGTCATCAAATTTTAGATTAAACTGAAAAATTCTCCGAGCCGTAAAAAAGGCGAAATCTGTTAGCCCCAAATTTTAATATACTCACCAAAGACATTCATTCTGTAAAGGAATCTATATATATAAAAACGGTGGAAAAAATGTATAGTAATTCATCAATTGAGAATGGCAGGACCGATTTTGCTGAAATTTTTTTTAGTTGTTCGTAGTTGCCAGGAGAAGGTTTATGTAAAAGAAAATTTTGGAAAAATCCTCCAGAAAAGCCGGAAAATTGTAAAAACCGAACATTGCTTTTTTGTATGGAATTTTGTGTGCAATTGTTACAGAAGGGCTTTTCGAATAGAAAAAGGGAACATTTTTGTTGAAAATGCGGAAAATTCTGGAAAAATTCAAAAAGTTTGAATTTGTTTTTTCGACGAAATTCTGCATTTTATAGTATGATTATATAAATTTGGACGATGTAACTGCGAAAAGTTTCGGACAGTTATCGCTTGATTCAATGATTTCAATCGACGTAAAGGTAAAGGCATTCTGACAACCACAACATCATTATCAGAGCAGAAAAAAAGACCCTCTGGATGTCATGCAAGACAATTCAATGCTCCCACTAAAAATGAATTCGCGGTGGTGATTGTTGGGAAGAATGTGGATTCACGTGATATTGTTCTTGAGCATCGGGATGGTGCACAACTGAGGAACGTGTACTAGACTCATCGGTCATATGATGCCCTTCAATACCTGTTGATGTTCTATCGTGAAGAGGATGGCTATCACCTCAATTTAAATATGGTCAATAGAATGAAAGGTTTGTGTACAAGTCTTAATTTTTCATCCTCCATTTAAGTTCGAATTCGTATTTCAGGAGAAGAGATGAATTCTTATGCATATCGATTGATGGTTTGGCAAAACGTTGACAATCATATGTTAAGATATTGCCGGTTATTCCAACAGTACTGCCTTGACATGTACGTCAAGGTCGAAACGGAGCGTCTCAATTTTATTCGTTTCAATCAGTTGCCACATTTCGAGAAGCTCGCCAACGTTTGCATTTGCTCGAAAACGATACGCATTAGGAGGCAACTGTTTCTGCTCTTTGATCGAGATGAGCTGACTGAAAGAGTCCGAACAAATGTGCCGCCGTTGAATGCCGAGCAAACTGCACATTCCGCTTTGAAGCTGCCGGTTAATCTTCTCACGGTTGACAAGCCAACGGAACGATTGCACGATGGCGCATAATAGAGCTTTGTAGGCAGCTGACCGAACGATTAAGGATTGACGAAGTGATTCGAGACGATTTGGTGGGTCTATGATATTGCTACCCGGAGATTTTCGTTAAACGCTTCCCGTCATCCTAAAATCTGCTGCAGCTTATAAGATTAATTTCTGCCTGAAATCGTCGTCTTTGTGGTGGCATGTCATGAAGTAGAAATTGACTACAATCATGACAGTTATGTTGCAAAACGATTGGTGCTTGGTAATGGCCAAATTCCTGTTGATGTTTCAACTGGATTGAAGCCGTTCCCGGAAAATTTTTGCGAGTTTACATCGTCGAAGGAGGAACTGATCACCAAAGTTTTCCAGGCATTGCACAAAATTATAAAAATCTAGATTGGATAAGTGAGCGGGCCATACTACCAGCGAAGAATAAGGACGTTGTTAGCTCGAATGCCGCATAATTTACAGCTGAAGGTGGCATCGATCAAAAGCATTTTTCGTAATCTGAATCATCCGAAATTGTGCAACGCTTCGTGGTTGTCCGTCAAGAAACTGATGAACAATGTGATTAAAGCGACGTTCACCAAGGACAAATTCAAAGGAGAGGAAGTCCTTATACCACGAATTCCTATTATTCTAACCGATCTTTCCATCCAAATTCAAGCGAATTCAACTCCACATTCGATTAGCTTTTGCGATAATCTATATATATAAAAGGCTTGGGTGACTGACTGATCAGTGATCACTCCCCAGCCCAAACGGCTAAAGCTAGAACCGTGAAATTTAGAATGTAGGTTTCTTTTATGACGTAGGCGCGCACTAAGAAGGGATTTTTGGAAATTCGGACTGAAATGGTCTGAATGGGGGTTAAATGGTCATGGCACCGCATCATACAACTGGAATTTTAAAATGACTGTATCTTTTGAACCATTTAAGGTACGAAGTCGAGATATGGTACCTATATCAGTCGTATTAGAATAAATACTTTGTTTGTGGAAAAAGGGCGGTGCCACACCCCTTTTTTAAAAATAGTAGTAGTGGCTAAAAAAATGGACCGATTGCAATAGAATTTTCTATGTGTGACACTGTCCATAGGGCCTCTATCATAGGCTACATGAAAACATAATTAGACAAAGGGGCGTGGCACCGCCCATAGAAACCGAAATTTTAATCGGTATTATCTCAAGAGCCATTAGAGATATGAAGATGAGACTTGCTACATATGTTTCTGGAACAAGAAAGATTGCGTTTCGCTGGGAAATGGGCGGTGCCACGCTCCTTTTAAAAAAACTTTATATAGGCGAAATGAATGGCCCGATTGCAATAACATTTTGTACTACTATCCATTAGTACTATCCATTTGGCCTTTATCATAGGCAACATGAAAACATAAATATACAAAAAGGGGCACCGCCCACTCAAACCAACATTTTAATCGGTCATATTTCACGAGCCATGTAATGTATGAAGATGAGATTTGCTACAAATATAAAGGGACCAATGCAGATTACGTCTCGCTGGGAAGTGGACAGTGCCGCGGCTTAAGGTATAGTCGAAAAAATTTAAGTGAATATTTTAGTTGTGCGATGTGAAGTAATTATTCGAAATTCGTTTTTTAGGTGTACAAATACCGAAAAAGGGATAAAGTGGTACTATCGCCCAGACCAAAGGCCTAAAGGTAGAGTTACGAAAATGTTTATTGAATTACTCCCTTTAGATCTAGAAATCCGCCAGAAGGGGATTTTAGAAATTCGAACATTAAGGGGTAATAAGGTCGAAAAGGGAAGAAACTGGTACCATCACTAAGACTTAACGGCTAAAGCTTTAATTGTATATGGGCATGTTTCCTATAGAATTAAAGAGGTTACCAGTCAATTTTAACTGTGTGATACGAATGTGTTTGCAGTTTACCTGTACTTAAATACCTAAGAAGATCGGGTGAAGCAACGCGAGCCGGGAAAGCTAGTAATCAATAAATCGCAAGGCCAATCTTTGGAAGTTTTCGGGATTAGTCTCGAATTGTCCTGCTTTTCACAAGGTCAGCTGTACGTTGCCTGTTTGCGAGTTGGCACACCGTCTTCATTGTTTTTTTTTATGCCGGAAAACAAATCGGACAAATCAAATCGCTCTTTACTGATTTTGATTAAATTTAAATAAAACACATTGTGTTTTACTTTTACCTTGGAGCTAATATGAAGGCGTTACCTTAGGAGTGAGACGAAATTTGCCGGGTCCGAAGTTGTATGGCAGAACAACGTTTGCCGGGTCAGCTAGTTATAAGTAAGTATAATTTTTTAGTGTGTTTACAATTAGCAGGTAAACAAAATTACATTTAGGTCTACTGACTTGATTTGTTTGTTAACTGTTAATGCAAATAGTACTACAAAGAATTGGAAGAAAATGCATAAAAAAGAAGTAGTAACTCTGAATCTTACATATGTAATGTCTTACGAAATATATGTGTCCTGATTTTCCATACTGCCACATTTCTGGAGTCTGACTGACAATATTGCCAACTGACATATGTCATATAGTTATTACGCTGCGTATGTCCGCTGTGTTTAAGTAACTTTATATTCAAATCATACCCCCCAAGACCATACGCAACTGACCCAAGTTCGTATATAGTTCGCAAGTATTTCGATTATTTAAATTTTTTAGTAAATTACACGAGAGGTGAATGCAAAGAGTTAAAAAAACAAACTTTTTTTTTTAAATTCTATTTGTTTTCCCTCATTTCTTCTAACGGCAGCTACAGTACACTAATAAAAAAGAGTTGCATTTAAAAACTTTAATTGAGGATAAGCAGCGTTTTTGGGAATTGTGTAGGCCTAGTAGTAGTAATAGTACATTTATGCAATTTGTTTAAATGTAATTTTTTTCATCATTGAATACGGCAGTGCCCTATTATGTTATTGGATGGTTTTAGTAGCGTTTTGTTTACTTGTGTTCATTTCAGATATTTGTCAATTAGGTTGTCATTTAAATTTTAAAGTTTAAAATTTTTTAAGTGAAAAGCACAGAAACTGATAAATTATATAAGAACAGAATTAATAAAAAGGACTTTTTTTAAGAGTTTTGCAGGAATTAAGTATTGAGTATATGTTAGATGTATGTAAGTAATACTATTAGGAAATATTTATTTAAGTGTATGTATGTTTAGTTATGTAGTTATGTCGTATGCTATTGTATAAAGAAATGTCAAATAGGAAGTGAATGAAGACAAAAAAGTAAATAAATTTTGTTAAATTTCTATGTATATTAGAAATAAATAGAGTTGTTTGTTTTCCTGTTGGTTGGTTGGTTTGTTTGTTCACTTTGTTTTGTTTTGTTTTGTGTTGGTAGTTAATAACAATAATAAGAGAATCGATTTATTTCAATTGTTGTTTATTATTTAATTAATGTGTATTTGCAATTGTTGTTTCACTTCTTACTCACTTTTGCTTTCCTTTTTCTTTGGTTTTTTTTTGTTTTGTTTTTGATTTAATATTATATAATTATTTATAATTTAGATTTTGTTGTTGTTTTAGTTTCAATATGTCATAGAGTTACATTATTAATTCATTATATTATTAATAATTATTTTATGTATGTATATGTATAGAGTTGTGTTTTTTTTTGTTATTTATTCATATTATATAATAATTTATATTTTGTTTTTTTTTATAAATTTTTATTTTAATTTTAATCTTGGTTTCTTTTTTTTATATAAACTGGTCAGCAACAGTAGCAAATTTAACAATGTGCGTAACAAATAATTGTAAATATTTAATATGTTTATAAATTTTAATTTTGTTTTTCTCATTCTTTTTATATATGTATATATAACTTTATAATATGTTTATATATATATATAATTTATGTATGTATAATATGATTACAATCAATCAATCAATCAATCAATGATGGTGATGGGTTTCATTTTTCTTTGCTTTTAGTCAATTAACTTTAAATTTGTTTAAACAAATATATTATTGCATTTTCATTTTAATGATAAATTTTTGCTTAATTTCCTTTTTTTTTTTGGGTATTAATTATAAATTTTACAACGATTTTGTTGAAATAAGTTTTAATTTCTTTTATTATTAACGAAACAAAATATAAAAATGGGAAAACATAAATTTTTCTTTAAACGGGGAAGATTATTTGTTTTGTGTATTTGTTGTTAAGTTTGAGGAGCGAATTAATTTATTTTTCTATCCTTAAAGAGTTATTTTGATGGGCATAAGTTTTGCTATTATCTTTTTGGAAATAAGGAGCGTTGGTTTGATTTAACCTTCTATTAATTTGTAATTTATAAAAAAAATTATTGTTAATATATCATTTGAATAAGTTAAGATCATCAATATGGCATATACGAAGTCTAATAAGAGTGACACTTAATCTGCATCAGATAATTTGATCAGGGAGGGGTTTAAGAGATGAATGGAATATGACGTCATTGTTCTCAGTCTCTAAATCAAGTTAATACCTCTTCAAAGGTATATAGAACTTAGAAATCGTATCGTTTTTGTCACGCCCACAAGATAAAATATGTCTTGCCGCGCTGATCTATCTCCCCATTGGCTATTCTATAATAAAGTAGGTGCTTTAGAATGCTAACTGCTTGTTGGACATAATACACTTTCGCGGTTGCAAAAACTGGCTGGTATAGTAGGATTAAGCTAAGAGTATAAGTCCATGTATGGTGAATGCGAAGATTAACGATGATGGCACAGCTAACATGCTTAGGTTGTCAAATGACGTCTACCCGCCTGATGGGGAACTAAGACGATGACTATGTATAGCTAGTAAAGCAGAAAGTTATGTTAAATGGAGCTATGCAGTTGTTAATGGTGCGACTAAGCAACCCAGCGACGCCTCCCTCATATAATGCATGCAATAGTCCTTATTTAGGAATAATTTTTCAAATAAGGAATGCAGAACGCATGATTTTTCATTAGATTTAGGTATTAAATGGACAGACCTGCCAAAGGCATGTAAAAAGAATGCAGAGTGATTTCATACATATCCCCCTTCGCTGCCAAATAACAGGGATATTGCATGCCTTCTTAATGGAAAGAATTGTTAATACGTTTTTATTCAACTTTTATGAAGGCATGCCAGAGGCCTTTGCAAAGAATGCAGGGGGATTTCATACACAAACACTCTCGCTTCCAAATAACAGGGGTATTGCATGCCTTCCAAATAAAAAGAATTATTAATTTCCGTGGAAGGTGTTCATGTGTTTTTTTTAATTTGGTGTTGAGGTTTAAGGCTGCCGACAAAGTTCACCAATTGGCAACATAATACCCTTTCCGCACGATCGACATGAAGTTATGTTTACTTATAGCGGAGGTGAGAGGAATTGACCAGGATTATCATGCGATTTTATGCAGCAACACATTTTCTTGTGGGGTTTTCTAAACGTTCTATGTCCTCAACGGCAGCGAGACCATTGCTAGCATTTAGCTGAATTTTATTAAAACCTTACCCATTGCAACATCGCGCCTACCTCATATATTAAGTCGTTAGTGAGAATCGATACTGACTAGACGTACATTCAATAGCCTTTATATACAAGGTGATTCAATTGTAATGCAGATAACACAGTGCAACACACTTTTTCGGGGGTGAACCAAACCAATATCAAACGATAGCATTTGACCTCAGTAACAAAACCCTCCATTTTGCTCCACTACGTCGCAAATTTCTTTTAC
This sequence comes from Muscina levida, assembly GCA_964034835.1. Lineage (NCBI taxonomy): Eukaryota > Metazoa > Arthropoda > Insecta > Diptera > Muscidae > Muscina > Muscina levida. The sequence continues at coordinate 62,578,883 of OZ035880.1, read as the reverse complement.
AGTGGTTTAAAGTTTGATTTTTTTGGTCAAAAGTCGAATCATAGGATATGAAAAATCATCTGTAAAAATACGTTTGGGGTATTTTATGTCTTCGGAGATCTATATTAATACCATCAGGGGAATATTTTCTCGGAACATTTGTACCCTCTAGCTCCCACCCGTATGGGACATTTTTGACCCAATTTTGAAAAACTGTTGAAAAGTCAACTTTAGACGGAGGTCAAGGATGAGAATTTTCTACAGAAATATTCTCCGGAAAATTTCACTAAGAGTCACCGAAGACAAATAACCTCTATGAGTCAAAGGTTCCAAAATGAAATGTTTATGAATTGTTAAAAAGTCTATTTTTGAGCAAACAGTGCAACGCACTTTTTCGGGAGTGAACCAAACCAATATTAAATGATAGCATTTGACCTCAGTAATAAAACCCTAAACTCCATTTTGCTCCACTACGTCATAACTTTTGTATACAGTGGTTTAAAGTTAGATTTTTTTGGTCAAATATCATGTAAAAGAAAATTATAAATCATGTGTAAAAATAGATTTGGGTTAGTTCATGTCTTGGAAGACCTACACTAAAATTTTCCGGGTAATATTTCCTCGGAACATTTTAACCCTCAATCTGCCACCCATTTTGAACATTTTGAGAAATTTTACTTTTAAGCTGTTTTTCAAAATTCACCTTAAGGGTAGGAGCTGGAGGGTTCAAATGTTCTGATGAAATGTTCCTCTGAAAATTGTAATGTATGTCTCCGCAGACATGAACTATCCCAAACCTTTTTTTACACATGGTTTTTCACTTTCTTTTATTTGAATTTTGAATAAAAAAATCCAACTTTAACCCTCTGTATACAAAAGTTGTGGAGCAAAATGGAGTTTAGGGTTTTATTACTGAGGTCAAATGCTATCGTTTGATATTGGTTTGGTTCACTCCCGAAAAGGTGCGTTGCACTGTTTGCTCAAAAATAGACTTATTAACATTTCATTTTGATTTTATTTTGGAACCTTTGACTCGTTGAGGTTATTTGTCTTCGGTGACACTTAGTGAAATTTTCAGGGGAATATTTCTATTGAAGATTCTAATCCTTGACCTCCGTCCAAAGTTGACTTTTAAACAGTTTTTTAAAATTGGGCCAAAAATTTCCCATTCGGGTGGGAGCTAGAGGGTTTAAATGTTCCGAGAAAATATTCCCCTGATTGTTTTAATATAGGTCTCCGAAGACATGAGATACCCCAAACGTATTTTTACAGATGATTTTTCATATTCATTGATTCAACTTTTGACCAAAACAATCAAACTTCAAACCACTGTAAAAAAAAATTTGTGACGTAGTGCAGCAAAATTGAGTTTAGGGTTTTGTTACTGAGGTCAAATGCTATCGTGTGATATTGGTTTGGTTCACCCCCGAGACAATGACCATCAAATTGTGTTATAGTGTAATTGATAGCAATTATTTGTGATATGCAGGGCAAGGAATCTTAGGCAAATGCATATTGTTTCTGCAAATCCTAAAATAAAAACGGTCGTAAAGTAAACTTAACGAATTATAACATTTTCTTTAAAATAGCATTCACTCTTTTTTGCATATTTTACGCAAAATACGTTTTTTTGCATATTTATGCACATATTTTAGCTAATTTTACAATAAACACATGTTTTTGTGGCATAATATAGCTTTTTTAATTAACAACCACTTTAAAAAATAAAACGGCTTTAACTTTTTGAGGGACATATCCTCTGAAATACAACATTTTTTTACAAAATTTGTACACCGATATCCAGGGGATATAGGAAGCAAATTTTTTGTGGGAGTTTTATATGATAAAACGAAATGCGCGACAAAAAGATCTTTGCTCAAAGCCATTAGACAAAACCAATCAATAGATAAACCCAATCAACAACTGTCTGGATCGGTGAGGATTTCGAAAAATATAATGACCTTCATTTTCTCACCGATGCAGCGCCTACGTGGAAAAGGCGGTGGGGGTTAAAGCTATTGCATGTGACTTTTGTTTTCAGCAGGAAATTTGTTTTATATGTGATTGCTTTAAAGGTTACTTCTGAACGTAAATTTAAAATTAGCTTTAATCCTCAAAAAAATTCTTAAATATTGTACTTTTACTTTATTTAATAATGCAGCCAGCCTGGCCCGCAATGTCTCACAGACAAAAATTATGTATATCCGGATATAGGCCATCCAGTGGTGGCTCTTAGTTCGCTTATAGGATGCAGGGGATGAAAGTTTATATATGTATGTATTTTCTAAAGAATAACCCTAACCCTTCATAGTATGTATTTATGTGATTTGATGATCTTAACTTATCCGCACAATATATATGTTACGGTTTCTTGTTGAATCGAGTGGTTATTGTTTTTGTTTCTTGTTTTTGTTTGCTTTATTAATTTATAGTAATTTAATATTAGTATTAATATAATATATATATAAAAACGACCTATAATATGACCGGGGTTATTTACCAAAACCGAATCCGAATTTGCCAAAGAGATCTTTACCTTTCGACAGCACATCACCGCCCGGCGCCGCTGCTGCGATACCTTTGAGTCCGCCAAGCAAACCGGCACCGGGCCCTTGGCTTTGCGGTGGTGGCTGTTGACCTTGAGGTGGCACTTGTGGTTGTTGTTGTTGCTGTTGCATAGGCTGCTGCTGTTGCTGCTGTTGTTGTTGCTGCTGCTGCTGTTGTTGTTGTTGCTGCTGCTGCTGTTGCTGTTGTTGCTGGGCACCGCCGCCAAATAGTCCCCCCAGGCCGGTTGAAGATTGCTGCGTTGGCTGCGCACCACCTGGTGGTTGCATTGGATCTTGTTTCGGTGGTTGTTTCGAACCAAATAGACCACCGGTGGCAGCCGAAGTAGCGCCCGAGAGTAAACTAGTTGCTCCGGATAATAAACCGCCTGAGGATTGCGTCGTGGGAGGTGGCTGTTGCTGTTGTTGTTGCGGCTGGCCCATCATACCCATCTGACCCATTTGGCCCATGCCCTGCTGACCAGGCTGCTGCATGCCCATTTGAACCATTTGCCCCATCTGGCCCATTTGCTGCGGTTGTTGTTGCTGCCCCATTTGTTGTTGACCCATTGGCTGTTGACCCATCTGCTGTTGACCCATTGGCTGTTGTCCCATCTGTTGTTGACCCATTGGCTGTTGACCCATCATACCCTGCTGGCCCATTTGTCCCATCTGCCCCATGCCACCCATTTGCTGCTGTTGCTGTAGTTGTTGTTGCTGCTGCGTTTGTTGCTGACCATACGGCTGATGTTGCTGTTGCATTCCGCCAACAACATTACCACCGCGGCCGATCATCCCCTGTAAAACACATCATACGATAAAGATCACATATATTTAATTAAAATCTCTTTAGGGAATCATTAAAACAAGTGTTAACCAAAACAATAAAATCCATTACTTTAAACTCTTGTAAGTAAATAGTAGAGAGTATATCGAACAAAGAAAAATTAGCTAAAGAAACTTGATATACATGTAGTATAAGTAGGTAGTTAGGTAGGTAGGCAGTAAGGTATTATACGAGTAATTATTGAAAAGGTAACAATATTGCGGGGCTTTAAAAAACATCTGTCATACAATATTATGTAATTTTGAAAAGAAAACAAATCTGTATGAAAAACAGGGAATCCACTCAGTTTCGTTAGATATTTTGTTTTCCTCCTCTAGATTTTTATTTTCCATTGGCAATAATGAAAAAAGTTAATTGATTGCAATAAAGTTTCGTATAAGACACAAAATATTGACAGATTTTGGAACACTACTTAAAACTACTTAGTTGGTTGGTGGGGAAGTAAAAGTGTAAACTCTATGATTTTTTAAATGAACCGATATCATAATGCCAAAAATATCAGTTGTACGTATGTTGCATTTCCAAGCCAAAACAAAACTACAGTGAATCTACTTCAATTTTAAGTACTGTCGTCAATCGTCAGCAATAATGGCCAATTCTCTCTCTTTAAGCAAACCATAGCGTATTGTCTGGAAAAGTAAATACACAAAAAAAATTAAAAAATACGTTAGATTATGAATGTACGTTCTCGTAATAGCCTTCGCATCCTTGTAGGGTGTAATAAGTGTTGGCGACTCAAGTACAAATGTTAAAATACTGTCAGTATACTGAATCGGTAATAACTAATTGTTGATATAGTCTATATTACACTTAGATCAATATGGTTCCAATGTAGTCATATACATATAATCGGTAATCGTTGTGTTTGTATTTATTCGGTCTATTTGTATGAACATTGATTTAGAATTTATTTCAAGCTCAAGACCAGTATTTTTTAAAATAAGTTCATAGCAGAATGATATTCTCATAATGCCCTGGTAGTCTGTACAGCTGTTTCGAATTCAACCACAAATCTTCATCAACAGACTTTGGTATAATGATTGCAAAATGTTTATCAAGTCTTATGCTCCAAAATTCACAACAAAATGAGAATTCCTTCTTGAGTGCATAGACTCGAAAAACTTCACAACCATTCACTATGAGAAACCATTTGCTAAACTTCTTTCTTGTTTTGATTGTTTATGTTGAAAAAGCCATCGGCTTTCAAACAACATGTTGTTGTTGTATTTGTATTTATTCGGTCTGTTCGTATGAACATTGATTTAGAATTTATTTCAAGCTCAAGGCCAGTGTTTTTTGAAAGAAGTTCATGGCAGAATGATATTCTCTTAATGACCTGGTAGTCTGTACATCTGTTTCGGCTTATTAGAATATCATTCTGCTATGAATCTCTTTCAAAAGCTTCTTTCTTCTTTCTTGAGCTTAAAATAAATTCTAAATCAATGTATAGTTACCGACTAAGAACACAAGAACTACCTATTCAAACATCAAATTTATATAAATTTGCTGTCAACCATTCTTTCTGCCCCAAAGGTGCCCCTAGGGTAGTTTTTTCAACCCGTACAGTTTATCAGGTTTAGAGAGTTTTAACAGACCACGTGTTACTACTGTCGAGATGTTCTCTTATTTTAATTCAGTATTGCATGACAATTCGTCATTTAAGGAGCCACACAGCAACAACGTCTCAAAATAATTCAGCTATATAAACTGACGGATAAATACCCTCACCATATGTATGATATTGTTTAAGTCTTAAGACAGGACTTTGGATCTTAAGACAAAAGGTTTTTTCAATAAACGTCTATATTGTGCTCAATTACGGTCTTTTGTATGGCAGGTAACAGAAGGGCGGTGTTTACAAGATAAACTAAATATCCTCCAGTTGTAAGTATGGGAGAAATATTAATTTTTCAAAAATTTTGTATGGACTCCTGAGTCATCTTACGCCTATGTTTATTTCTCTTTAAACCCCCATGGATGACGTATGTGGTACCTTCCCGCGTTGTTGTAAATAAACACGCTTTCTATTTTTAGATTCACATCTAACGGCAGCTACTTGTTTATCGTCGAATGCAAACGACAGGCTTTGAGAAGCTTTTACTTGACATGCGCCGATTAGCTCGACACTATAGTGCAAAGTTGCAAAATCGAGGGGCCGGAGATGAACAAAAAATTTAGATAATTGGAGACAGGAATCGAACCATGTATCTCCCGCATGGTATTTGCGTGTTCTAACCATCATGCCATGGCTGACCGCAACTGTATGTTATTTCAAGATAAATTAACTGACCAAATATAAATTGTAGTGTCCCACTACATATTCACTTTGTTTTATAAATTTTATTTAAACTTTTTCTTTGTTTGAATTTTCAATATTGTACAATTGAATTATCAAAAAATTGTCGGAATAAATTTTGATTTCAAATACAGAAGTTTGGTTTTTAATTATTCATTAAGCAACCAACTTCATAAAAATTCTCCAGTTGTCCGTTTAGAAGTTATTGGTGAATTATTATTTAAAAAAAATTGTCTTCCTGTATAGGAGGTGCCAGAAAGGGTCAGCCGATATCGTCCATATTCATTCCTGAGTCAAATTTTTATAGGCGTACATTTCGAATTTGTATGGTAGGTATCAGAAGTGGCGTGTCTAGACTTCCAGATTTTTTCACCAAAACTTTATACTGTTATAGATTTACTAAATACAGAATTTGGGCACGATCGCGTTGGGTGTATTGATATTATTACTCCACTTCTAAAGTGGGCGGAATTATACATTTGTATGGGAGGTACCATAAGGGGCGTCGCTAGGCTTCCAGATTTTTTCTCCAAAATTTTATCCTGCTTGAACTTTACTAAATACAGAATTTGGGCACGATCGCGTTAGGTCTATTAATAATATTAATCGATTTCTAAAGTGGGCGGTACCAGATGGGAGGTACCAGATGGTGCGTGGCTAGAATTCCAGTTTTTTTTTTCTCAAAAACTGTATCCTGCTATAGCTTTACTAAATAAAGAATTTGGTTACGATCGCGTTGGATTTAATGATATTATTACTTCATCTCTAAAGTGGGCGGAAAGGTACATTGGTATGGGAGGTACCAGAAGGGGCGTGGCTAGACTTCCATTTTTTTCCGAAACTTTATTCGGTTATAGCTTTACTAAGTACAGAATTTGGGTACGATCCCGTTGGGGAAATAAATCAGTATTTTTACAGAAAAAAATTTGAAAACTGTAGATTTCAAAATATGTAATTACCCGTTTTCCCGGCTCCGACGCTACTTGCAACAAATCTTCTTGAGATTAAAAGCAATATAGTTAAAATGTAAAAATAAATTTATTTTTTATACGTGAACAATTTTTATACTCTTCACCACGCGCATGAACAGTGTGAAGAATATATTAATTTTGTTCTTCCATTTGTAACGCCAATAAGGAGGCGTGGTAGGTATGACAATATATATGTATATATAAATGATCAGCATCGAAATCTGAGTTTATTTAAAGGTGACCGTCTGTCAGTCTGTCTGTCGCCGCCAGAGATTGACAAAATGTATAATAAGAGTATTGTTGAAGTATTAATGTAAAGTACACGAGAACCCAGCACATGTTGTTACAAGTGTTGGTTGTGTTGGGTGCTAGTTATACATGTCAAATTTCTATTTCTGTTCCGTAGAGTATGGGAATTTACATGAGTACACATGAGTACTCATGTCACCCGTAGTGCTTAGAAGAGTTGACGAATGTAAGAACGATCAAACACGATGATCTATGATGATCATTATCGTAGCTAAAAAACTTCATAATTAAGTTGAGTCTGCTTCGACTTCTGACCTCGTGTGCGTCGAGTGTATTTTGTGTATACTAGTGTATGAGAAACAAAAGTAAGGGTAGGTAGAGGTAACGTTCGTTATAAATGGTGTGCGCAAACATGTCTTTTTCAACGCAAGTAAGAGTTTGTAAGTATTCTCTGTGTGTTAGGTATAGTTCCACACAAGTATACAAATCATGGGTATGTACTTAAGTATACATTAATGCCGAGTACTTATTGTCATTCTCTGGTCCCCGCTATTACAACCACAGTTTAAAACATATCTTAGATAAGCCCGATCGGTCGAAAACTACTCCCACCTCCCATACAAACTTTCCTTTTTTGGGGTCCATAGCTGCGATTACAGCCGTAGTTTAAGGGCAATCAAAAACTACTCCCACCTCCCATACAGGATCCCTCTTTTAAGGGGTGTCCGTATGTCAGTCCCCGCGATTACAGCAGTAGTTTATTAGCAATCAAGCTAAAATTTTGGTTGCAAGCTTTGCTGCCCTAAATGGGGGTTGAGTATTAAGATGAGACCGATCGGCCAAAAACTACTCTCACTTCTCATACAAACTCTCCCTTTTTGGGGTCTGTCCCTGCGATTGCAGCCGTATTTTAAGAGGTACATAGCTAACATTTTGTAAGCAAGATTCTATTATCTAAACGGAGGCTACTTTCTAAGACGAGCAAGGTTGATCCAAAACTACTCCCACCTCCCATACAAACTCACCCTTTTTTGGGGTGTCCGCCTACTTGCATGATCTTTGATATGCAAGCTTTTATTTTATAATAGGAGCTTACGCTGTAAGATGAGCAAGATCGGACGGATACTTCTCCCACCTTCTATACAAACTCCCCCTTTTTGGGGGTGTCCGTCTGTATGTCCCTGTAGTTTATGAGCTTTCGAGCTAAAATTTGGTTATATAACAGTTGTGATCCCCATTGTTGGGGGGTTGCAAAATTCATAAAAATATGCTCTAGTTTTTTTTTGTTTGAAAGAAAATGTATGTAGGACTGTCTAAAATATGTATGTCGTGTATGTCAGACATGTACGTTGGTTTTCAAAAATTTAAGATTTTCAGATGTCTGTGGCATACCAACATACTCGTCTAACAGCGTGTCTGTCATACTTCATATACAAATTTTGTGCGCTTTGTGACGTTGATGTGCGCGTATCGTGTAATTACGGAAAGTATTTGTGAAAAAAGGCTTCTTATAATACTTGAAGGGTTTTTAGAAGAATACAGTTGTGGCAGATGAAATCTGATTTGTACCACCACAAACAAATAAAAATTAAAAAAGCCGCTACAACTTGTTTACTTGTCTACAGACATGTTCGCCTGTATAATAGCCGCTTAAAGTATTTTAAGTTAACTTAAAGCATTCTAAGTTAGTTTGCTTCAATTTATATCCTTTTAAATCTTAGGATTATCAGTCCGTCCAAACTGAAGTAATTAAAACATTTGAACTTGTAAGTGCAATATGTAAGATTCCTGTCAAACTTACGTTTTACACTTTGTATGGTTTATAATTAAGGTATCGATTTCATCCCAAATTAAATTCCATTTGACAATTGGACGCTTAGTGTAGAAGGTAAAGGTACTTCAAGTTATTCATATGAATATCAATGGTGTCTCACTCATTTCTAGGTGAGATCCCCATCTACATAAATGATATTCCAACTGTAACTTAGTGATTTCCCACCTACTATATAGATATCATGAAACAACACCTTCTTGAGATCGGAGTTTAGGAGATAACTGGGCTTAAAGTCGTTCATATGAATATCGACGGGTTCCCAGTCATTGCTAGGTGAGATCTATAGTGACTTTCCTCTATTTTACGGTGATCTCATAATGTTCTTTGCGATTGGATGCTAAGTTTGGGAAATAACGACAAGTGAAAGTTTTCTATATGAATACACTGTCTCCCATTTCAAAATGAGTCATATAGCAACTATTTCCAAACAAATTATCGTTTTGCCTAAGGAAATTTCAAAGAAAGCATCCTTTGAGATTTTTCCAACGAATATTATATAAGCATAAAAAACCATCTATGCTGATTTGCCTAGAAAAAACCTAACAATGCTCTATATAAAAGGTAATTTTTGAAAAAACCGGTTAACCGACATATAAAAACCGGTTAAACCGGGTATTCGAAATTGGCATTTTTGAAGAAACCGGCATACGGTTTCGGAGAAAAAAAACCGGTTAGACGGTTTTCGGTTTCGGTTTTGAACACTCTAAGTTTCTTATACGATCTATATACGTACCAAATCTCGACTTCGTACCTATAATGGTTTAAATGATAGAACTATTTCAAAATTTGAGTTGTATGGGGCGCCTACGTCATAAATGGAACCTACATTTCAAATTTCACGGTTCTAGCTATAGCCGTATGGGCTGGGGAGTGATCAGTCAGTCACCCAAGCCTTTTATATATGTATATCTATATGTAAAATGGAATGTGTGTTTGTTTATTTGTTTGTTTGTACCTTATAGGAGACCAAACCTCTAGACCGATCTTCCTGAAATTTTCACAGCATTTAACTTGAACTCTGGCATGACTTATAGTACTTTTTTTCGACGACGCCCACTTTTACGCCCATTTTTGTTTAAATAATATGCAATAGCGAAGCATTGCCGGGTCCACTAGTAGATATATAAAAATGAGGTTTTGTTTGTTTATTTGTATTTTTTACTACCAAATACATAGACTCGAAAACGGCTTGAACGATCTTTTTGAAATTTTCACAGAATGTAACTGAGATTTTGGTGTTGAAAATAGAGTACTTTTACTTTTTAAATATAGCAAGAGGGCGTGGCCCCGCCCATTGGAGTATTGATTTGTTTGGAGGTATTTGGCTCGAATCAGAGGGCGTGGTATACAATTTGAAACTTTAAAAGGCTGTATTGCTGGTACAGTATGAATTATAGCCAGAGTGAAAGTGGGCTGTGCCACGTCTCATTTAAAAGAAACCTGTATAGTAGAGATATAACCAGGCTTTTTAGAGCCAAGTTAGAAAAAAGGGCTGAGGCGCCACCCATGTCAATATTTGACTATTACATATTTGCGAGAAAAACTTACAATTCCCTAATCGAACATTAGTAAAAAAAAACATAGGATTTACAAAGAACCAGCCAGACCTTTGACCTCTTTGGGGCATGGGAAATAGTTGTCCGATCTTACTCAATTTTCCGTCATGTATTTTGTACATTTCGCTGCCGCTCTAATGGTTATATTAATAGAAACTATTTATTTAAGCTCTAGCTAAAAATTCTGCTAAAGAATGAAATGAGAAATCAAGATAATCAAAAAATAAAAAAACGTCACAAAACAAACCTGAAAACGCCAAACCCTTTGGCGGTTTACTACACCGACATAGTACCCCAGACAATTGCCCCGAAAATGTTTCACAGTTTAAATTATTCTTATTTATAAGTTAGTTATAAGTTATATTATACCATACAGATTACATTTGTATGTATGTGTTGCTTTACATTTAAAACGTAGCAAATCATTAAGGTACACCTAAAAATAATATAATTCGAAAAAGTTTATAATGTAACAGTTATTTTGTCCTCGGTTCGTAGTCAAAATATAAAAGAATATCAATTCGAAAGTTCTCTTCTTTGCTAGAAGGTATGTATGTACTCGTAATATAAATTAGTTCGTCAGTTTTTTTGCTTTGTAAAACTTTTAACAAATATAACTTTCCTTGCAGAGAAAACTTAAAAAAAGTACTGCAGTCAGTTTTGTACTTTAAATTGAAGTAGAATTAGTTTTGTTTACATTTACATTAATTGTTAATTATTCAAAAGTGTGATGTATGTAGAACTAGCAACTTTTTACATAAATCCGTATTAATTTCATTTTCTACTACAATATTCTATAAAAAATATATATGCATTTTTTATTGTGTTTTTTTTTTATTTTTTATATTTAGTATATGGTTAATATTGCCTTTAAAAATGTTATTATAACCATAGCTCATTTCTAGTTTGGTTTGGTTTTATTTTGTTCATGTGTGGGAATTACGAAATTTCTGCTTTTTTTTCAAATATTCGAAATTGTATGTTTTGAATATTATGGCTTATTTGTGTTAGAATTTCATCTAAACCAAAAATCAACTAAATTTCAAATATATAATTTTGCAATTTATATCAGACGGTTAAAAATGAAAATTTTTTTGGAAATCATAAGAGAAAAAAGCAAAACGGTAACCGAGAAATATGTAACTAAAGCCAAACTCCAAAATCCAAAACTAAAAAAAAAACTATTCACTCTAAATGAAATGAACAACATATTTTGTACACATACAGTGAATCACATAGAAATTTGTACACACCATTTATTACATCCAATATTGAAATAAAATTTGTTATTGTTTAGTAAGTTGTTATAGATACGAGTAGATACGAGTAGTAATAGTAGTAGTAGTAGTATAATTGGTAATGAAACGGTTATATAAGTTGTAAAATTATACAGATACTTAAAGCATTTCTTAGGTTCTGATAGTAATAGTTACTGTTTAATGGTTGTTTCCTTTTTTACACAAGGCTGCTATTTTTTTTTTGTTGTTTTTGGTACTATATTAGCATGTAGTATTATGTTGTTATTTACAAAATTAGGATTTACTATGTAAAATGGGTTTTGTAGTATTGGCTAAGTGGCTAACAGACGGACGTCTGTTGCTTCGGTGGGTTTACTATTGGAGTGGTGAGATTATATTGGTATGAGTCTTTCGGCTGAATGATGAAGAATCAAAACTACTTCGCTCTGCTTTATGTGGCATATAGTAAGTAAGACGAGTGAAATGTTTAGATTTTGCGTATTGTACAAATGAAAATTGTTTTGAAGATGTTGTGGTTTTTGTTTCCATATTCCAACGTAGAGGGGAGAAAATGTAAAGATACAATTTTGTTGGAAAAAAAGCATAAAAAACATAAAAGGAGTAAACAGAAAAGAAAATTGATGCTAGTGAAAGGAAATAACAGATGATGTTCTTTTTTATTGATTAAAACACGGAAGAGGAAATTCTAGAGTGTATGTATGTGTGAGTGCATGTGGATAAAGTGTGAACTGAATATGTTATGTTGATCCTATCAAATGAATTTAAACTACTCTAAAATAAGTACAATAGGCAGATGGATAGACAGATGGATGGATGGATGATCTCTAACAATGATGATTTCTTGATTTTGATTCATTATATTGTTTATTTGTAATTGAGTTGTAAGTTGTAAATGTTGCTAGCTATACATAATGTTTGTATGTATTTTATTGTAAATTTTTGTTTTTTTTCTGTTGGAAGTAGCAAAATTTGGAATTATTGTATCTTATAACGCGCTTCCTCAGTTGTTGTGAGTGGTGGCTGAATCAACAAACAAACAAAAACAAATACTGTAGAGTGTTGTTCAAGTGTAACAATTGAAATATCAACGATTTGCAAGTGTTTGATTCATCTACAGATTGACTTGATAGTTTTGTTTTTATTTTTTCTACATGAAATTCCAAATCAAACACAGAGAAGTGTGATTGAACAAAATGTAGACACAGATAAACGAATTTTTATGCATGATAAGTTGAGAGTTGACAGTTCAAGATCAAAGACAGAGTTGTATTGCACAGTTGGTTGTTGTAAAACGGTATAAGAAGTAGTAGTAGTAGTAAGTAGTAATAGTAGTAGTATCAAAGAGATAGCAAAAGATTTAGAGCAAGAGAGGACAGTAATATATAGACAGTGTAATAGTTAAAGTATTTTTGAGACAAGGTGAGTGGCGTTTTTTTTTCTATAACAGAGTACTTTTTTTTATCATATTAGCTTGGGTTGTTGGGTAAGAGTTGTTTTATGTTCAGAGAATAATGTATATTTCAAAAACAAAACAAAATAGAACAAGTTAAATGCACTTTTTCTTAACAAAAATGTAAAGAAGTTAGAGTATTTACCTGCGTTTGGTGATCGGGGGCAGGGTGGCCCGTGTTGTCTAACAGTGTAGGGGAAGCAGGGCGAGCATCTATAGCAACAAATATAACATAAAGACTTCACATTTACCACAGCAGACCATTACAAAATAAATTTTGTTAACTTAAATTTTTTTGTATTGTTCTTTTTTGTTTAGAGAAAGAAACAAAAAAATAAAAAACAAATCGAAAAAACTCATAAGAAAATAAATTGTTGTAAAATTATTTTGTTAAAATTATTCATTGCGCTTTGTAGAGAAAACCAATATTATGCATTTTCTGATTGATTCCTGTAACCACAGCTGTTCGCATAGAAGACAAAAACACACAACAGTGCCTAAGGCTTGTGCATTAACTCAATTTGATTATATTTATTTTTTGAAGAGTTTCTATATAATTCACCGCAAGTCTGAGTTAAAGGTTATGAGTAAAAAAAATATATTCTTTACATTATACAAAAATAATAAAACAAAACCCAAATAAAAAAACTCATATACTTAAATTAAAAACTAGAAATATGTTTTATATTTTGTTTTTTTTTTATTATTAAAAAAGCCAAACAAAAAGAAAACTTTTAAAATAGATTCAAAAGGAAACATTGAGTAATCGCGTAGTGTATGAAATCTAATGCTGTCATACTGTACAATGTTACCTTTATTAGTTGTATTGAAATGTTGGTGGTGTAGTGAAAAAAAATCGTTACCTTTAAAATGTTGTATTTTGCCTAGTAATAATCTTAGTAGATATAGTTTTTAATAAATTATTACATAATATTACATATGTATGCGTTTTTTACAGTTATTTATATGTATGTATAGTATTTTGGAAATCATAAGAGGAAAATATATGTATGTATGTATGTGGATTTTGATTTTTGTTAAGTGCTTGAGAAGCTATTGTTTCAAAAAAATATATATATATAAATTGTTTTAAAAATATGTGTATGTTGTTGTTATTGTTGTTTTCATTTTGTTTTTTTTTTCAATTCAATTCAAATATTGATCGTTTAAGACCTAAGCCAATAATAACAATATAATAACATTTAACTCGTATCGAAAATAATCAAAATAAAAATACGACCTAAAAACAATACAAATTCGCAAGGCTTATTAATGATGTTGCCAGATATTAAGTGGGGATTGATTGAATTTAATTGAAATGCCAAAACTCGGTCAGTCGGAAAAATACAGTAAATAAGAATAAACAATGCAATTTTGAAACAGTAACAAACGACCAAACAAATTAATGCATACAACAACTCATTGTAACAGTGGCGAGTGGTGAAAATGAAACGCGATTTAATACATTTAGAGAATTTCTATAATACCATTGGTCTTACTCGTAGTGTGCGAATTAGTAACAAGACCACAAATGTATGAACGAATATTATTAAGATAGTTAAAAAAGTTCCTGTGCCGAATCTGATAAATTTGGTAAGGATAATTGAATATTGGAAATGTCTCCAGTCAGCATCAGTCATTTATCCACCTGGCCCTTCTAACGTAGTCGGCGGCTCCCTCTTTTCTGCCGTATTGGTAGAATAATTTTCGCGCTGGAGTTTTCTAATCCATTCTCACGAAATGGTGTAGCCAGCGCAATCGTTGTACTTTGATTCCCTTGATCACACCAATATCATGTTATAGCTGGCACAGCTCATGGTTCATCAGAATCCTGAACTAGCCGTTTACTCAATGGGTTCTTATACTTTGTGGAGTATTTATCTTTCAAACAGTGCAAAATGTGCTGCATTCGACTGTGTAAGCACCCAAAATTCGGAGGCAGACAACAGGATCGGTTGTATTAGTGCCTGGTACAGTTTAACTTTAGTGGTTCAAGATAATCAACACTTGTGAGCGATTCCATTCTCCGTTTTATTTCCAAGCTGACACTGTCGTTTTTGTCCACGACGGATAAATTCATCCACTACCACATAGCAATAGTTATCTACGTTCACGCTGCGTCCCCAACGGTAGAACTCTATGATCGATTATACTATTAACATCGTATTGCCATCGTTTACTGCCGAACACAGTTTCGCTGACTCCCTTTCCACAGAAGACAAAAGATAGGTGTTACCTCTCGCATTGTCCGATTGAAAATGTCGATAACATTGACATAAGAAAGCAACAAGTGGCTCTTATTAAATATGGTGGCAGACATGTTCAGCGCTGCTTGCCTCAACTCCTTCTCCATCACTATGTTGAACAGTATGCTACCATCACCCTATTAAATACCTCTCGTCATATCAAATGGCGCAGATAGATCCGCGGCAACCCGAACTGGGATACCGTACTCAGACACCATATTCCTTTTTATTTCCAATGGGAGAATTTTTTATTCGATGATAACATACCATTAACTTCGTCTTGTCCTGATTCACTGCCAAATCCATTTTCGCTGACTCTCTTTCCACAGAAGAGAAATTAGCTGTTACATCTTGCACCGTTCAGCTGATAATGACGATATCGGCATATGCGAGCACCATATGTTCAGCGCAACTTTCCTCAATAACTTCTCTATAACTTTGTTAAAAAGTATGCATGACAAACCATCACCCTGTCAAAGACCTCTCGTCGTATCGAATGGCGACGATAGATCCTTGCCAATCCGAACAGAGGATTTGATGTTCGTAAGGGTATCTCGACAAAGACGGACTATCTTTGCAGGAATACCAAACTCAGACAAGGCCTCGTAAAGTCGATGCCTAACAAGCCTATCGATGGCAGCTTTATTAAGTGTCGATTTGCATCTCATGGGGTTTCTCCAGTATTTGTTGTAGTGCAAATATCTGATCGGTTGCAGATTTGCCTGGACTAAGCCACACTGAAATGGTCCAATCAGGTTTCCACAATTGGCTTTAGAAGTTCACACAAAACACTAGAGAGGACCTTATACGCAAGCGGTAAAAGGCAAAATGTTCTGTAGTTTTTACACTCACTGCGGTCACCTTTTTTGTACATAGGACATAGCACACAGAGATACCAGTCCTTAAGTATGCTCTCCTCTTCTATGTGTAGTTGTTTGCTCAGAAAAAGCTTAGCTGGAAGACCATCAACCCCAGCGGCTTTGTTGTCCTTTTACGGGATATGACAGTTTTTATCTCAGCTTGGCTCGGAGGGGAGGTCGATGTTACAAAAAAACTTAATTTCCCTTTACACCCCATGAGTGAGGTATGGGATAGCTTCTTGCGTTGTTGTGTATTAACACGCTTTCTGTTTTTCGATTCACAACCGACAGCACCTACTTGTTTATCGGCGAATACGAACGACATGTCGATTGACTCGACACTATACAGGAATGGAACCATGGATTTCCTTGCATGGTAGTCGCTTGTTCTAACTATCATGCCACGGCCGGTCCCATAGTCGATGCTATAGTCCCGGATTATTGCAGAGTCTTCTGTAATCGAGTTTTCGGACATATTTGCCATATCCTCAGTACACTATCAGAGTCAATAACGAGATGTCCATCCTTGTCATTACAGGGGGGAACACCTGTTATACACCTTTCCATTTATTTTCTGGTACATTTTCTTTACCTCTATTCCTGTATGTTTCAATGCACACACCATTCCGCTCCTTTAGATCTCGTTTTTTTCCGCCTAAGGAGTCGAGTTGCCTTCCTCCTCTTCTCCCAGTAAGTTTCATGGACAGGTCTCGTTGGCATTGGTTGCAATTTGGGCCTGTATGCAGCATCTTGTGCACGGGTGGCATTGCGACAATCGTCATCGTACCAGGTCTTATCATCTAAGTGCCTTACATATCCAAGTACGGTCCGCGCATTCCTTTCCATCGAGTGGACAATATATTGCCACTGTGCGTTAGTAACCTCATCTGTCGATCACATGTGTTGGATTTTCGGGGTTTTTATCCTTGAAGATGTATTCATCTGTGTTCATATTAGACGGATTTACTAGAATTCAGGCATAATTACCGGTCCCGGAAGTTTTTCTCCGGCTCCACGGACAAATTTATACAGCCTTTGTTAGAGCCGTTCGATAAAGTTCGGTTATAGATTGTAGATGGCTCTAAAATTTAATATCTTAGGTAGCAAAGGTGAACTGGTAGAATGAAATACAAAGTCACTCAAGGTTGATTGCTACTTTCGTGACCGTTTGGGTAAGGATCCACTAGGCGGAACCACGTACTAGGTGTGGTGAAATAAAACATTACATTATAAAACATTGTAAATTGGAAGAAGTTGTACGAAGAATGCAGAGCTAACATACTGAGATTGAAAGATGACCATTCCTAGTCCGATGTGGATTTACGTTTCTAGCTTGATGGTTTATATGAGTTCCTTTAACTTCGAGTGAAGCGTAGGGCCGAACAAAAGAATTGTAATTAGTGCGATCTCTGGCCAAGATTCTTTGGTTGTTCAATGTTACATTTTCAGAGGCTAGGTCGGCTACCATCGTACGACGCCATGATGTTCCTGGTCTGCTTCGACATCTTGTACCCTGTGGGTTCCACCATAGAAGCGGCGGCAGATTTCTTCGTCGTATTTGCGAAGTGTATGTCCCAACCATCTGAAGCGGCGCTGTTTGATTGTAATGTCCAGAGGCGATTCGTTTGTAGAGTGCAATAAGTCACGGTTAGATATGGTGTTGGGTCACCAAATTCTTAGAATTTTCCGCAGACAGTTGTTGACAATAGCCTGGAGCTTACGTGACATCGCAGCAGAATGGTTTTAACATAAGAAATAAATATACGTAGTTTGGTGTTAGGGGAAATCTCAATTGAGACATCAAGTGTGGTATCGCCTTCAGGGCGGCTGAAGTGGGCCGTAAAAGTTTATGTTTATACGGAATCGCTGGCAGAGATGAATTCCGTTTTGTTGGTGTTAATATGCAGGCCGACAGCTTGAAATTATAGCATGTTCTAGTGGAGTGAATGCCATCATCTGGTCAGACATACACAGCCGCTTCACAACAAACGGCACCTACTTGTTTATCGACGAATGCGAACGTCACTGTTTGAGAAGCTTCTACTAAACATGCCGATTGACTCGATACTTATACTGCGAAGTTGCTGTCGACAACTTCGATGGGGCCGGCAATGAAAGAAAAATGTAGATGACTGGAGACTGGAATCGAACCCGGGATCTCCCGCATAGTAGTCGCGTGTTCTAACCACTATGCCACGGCCGGTCCCAATCATAACAATGTTATTTTCCACAATTTCTCAAAGACTTCAACTAACCAGAAAACAAAATGCTCAGAAATCGGTACGACAGTCTACAAAATCTTCCGATATCGGGCCGAAATCGTTACTAAAAACGTATGGAGTGGTTAACACGATGTCTGATCGACGCAGCTGAGGGAAAACTGGTGTTATGTTCGACATGTCGTACCGAAGTCTGAACGATTTCTGAATGAAAGTCAACAGACGATTTCGGACCGATATCTTACCAAATATATGAAGTAATACGGACGTTCTTGCCGACGCGCCGTACCGATTTCTGCCTGAAGTCTTTAGGAAAATATCTTCTGACAAGGGATCTGAAATCTGACCGAAATCGTAACTTAAAAACGTATGCAGTGGTTGACGCGATGTCTGACCTACGCAGCTGAGGGAAATCTGATGAACGACATGTCGTAATAGTGCCTATTTTATAAAGTATTTCAAGTTTCAAAAGATTTGCGTATAATACTTTTTATCTAAAGAAAATCCAACATATTGTCACTCGAAACTTAGTCTAACGCCTATACTATAGGTCTTATACTAAAGGTAAAATTTTAATATGTGAAATTGTGTACAGGCTTTTGTTGTGCATTTGTTATTGATTCAGAAAAAATCTGGCAACTCTTGGTTATCTTACAAAAAAAAAAACAATTACAAGTAACAAAATTATATTAGCCTTTTGCTTCTCAACTTTAGCTTAGGAAACAAACTTAAAAAAGTTAACTTATTGGAAATGAAGAAATTAGTACATAGTAGAAGAAAACTGATAAGAGACATCATCACATGCGTTTTGTAGAAGTTAAACTAAAGTCAAAGGAGACAAAATTATAATGTAGGAGCAAACACACAGACACATTTGGATATTTATTTAAACTTACAGACAGGACACGCATAAATACTTAAGAATAAGGAATTAGAAGACGATTTAGAAACATATAAACAATTAGAGGTGAAAAAGTAATAGGAAAAGCAAAAAGGAATATTGGTATGAATATGACACAGTGTATGGATGACAGTAGAACAGGGGTCATGTCACTTTCAAACAGGCCAAAGGTCCTATTATATTAAAGGGGAATTAACAATATAAATTTTTCTTTCCTTATTTGCCAATGAAATTTCTACCGAATTAGAGTTCTTATTGCTATATTTGCAGTAACAAAATAAACCTATAACGGTTGAAATTTCATAGGCGTTAAGGGTTTTAGGTTGCACTACTAAGTTGTTCGAATGTTGGGAATTATATCAAGGGTTTCCATGAGCTGTGTATGTCGACATGATGGGTGTGTGTGTGTAGGGTTGTCTTAACTAAAAAACTCTTATTAGATTTGGTTTGTTTTTTTATCATGTTTGGTTTTGTTTATCGTTATTCACTAGTATTAGTTAACAATTACAAACAACAAGAACAACAACTATATTCATATGTATATTTGACAAAAAAATTAAAAAAAGAAAAGAAAATGATTAATAAATAATCATGATATTATTACAGAAATATTGTGCTGAAATTATTAGTAATAAAATTTAAAATGGAAAACAACAGAAATAAATCTTAAGTAAAATATCATAATTTACAAAAATAGATGAAAACGTTTAACAAAAAATGTTAAATACGAAAAAATAAATTGAAATTGCTGAAAGTATATTTTTTTTTTCATTTTGTATATTTTTCCATTGTTAATGCTGATTTCAAATACAATCCCTTTTTGCAGTGTTGAATTTATTACTTTCACTAAAAAAATGGCCTACAGTTTTATTTAAAGAAAATCTGATCGGCTGAGATTTGGTTAGCCAACGTTCTTAATAAAAAATTTTGCTCCGCAAATAGATAGAAGAATAATATATTTTTGAATTTTTTTTTTTGTTTTTGTTTTTTGATAATATAATACAAAGTAAAGGAAATTGAAATAAATGAAGAAAATTAAAGACATTTTTTTACTGTACAGAATACTAAACTGATGTTGATATGGAAAAAAACCCAAATTTGTGGTCGAAATAAATTAAGTTAACAAAAGATTTTTGTTTGCATTATAATAATGAAGATATTATTAAGATGGACAGCTTTTACTTACTCTTTCCTTGGGGACCACGTGGTCCCGCCATACCAGGCATCATGTTATCTCTCGGCGGTGGTGGAGGTCCTCTAGCACCCGGCCCTTGACCTCTGCCCCTTTGACTGGCCAAGCCACCGCGTCCTGCAGGGCCACCACCTGGCATCATTTGATTACTATATGTGTCGGGAGCTTCGGCTAAGAAATTCGATGGCACAAGACCACGAACACCGTCCAATTCACCCATATAGAAACCATCTTCATCCATATCACCATAAACAAGTATGATTTCGCCCGTTTTGAAACTTAGTTCCACTTGCTGTTTAGTGATATCGTTTTTTTTTTAGTTTGGTTTGTTGTATGGGAAGAAAGAACAGAGACATTAATATTTGTATATACAAGTGTAATATTTTGATTTTAGTTTGGCAAAATACGTTATCAATGTTACAGTTATAACATTTAAGCGCTCAAAAAGCTATTTAAAGCATACGGGAGTGGGGGTCATTGTATCTAGCAACGTATAATTGAATATATTTCAAAAGAATGAAATGCAGCGACGCGTGGGTAAACTATTCGCAATCATTTGTTGTGCTAGTCCTTTTTACCTCAAGTATCCATAAATGCAATTTAATATATTTTCTTTTATACATATATAACCTATGAACAATTAACCATAACCAACAAATTAATATATTGTTAAAATTTTAGCACCATGTGTTGGTATTTCATCAAGTACAGCTGTAATGATGTCGTCTATCACCTAAGTCAGTGTCTATACAAAGTTTTCTTTGAAGATTTATGGGTTCTTTAAGTTAACGGAGCAACTGCATCACCTTATCACATCTGCTTAAGAAATATCTAAAGTTTTGAAACTTGCAGTGCGTGACTCCAAAAATATTTGATAATTTGTCGGTTTCTAAAACTTAATTTTGTTGTTTACCATACCTGTGCCGCATACAGTACTAATATTTTATATCAATATAAACTTTTTTGGATGAGAAAATTTTATAATTAAGAAATTTGTTTTAGATTTTTGCGAATCGCTTGAAGTTGACGTCTTTGTTCGAAGCCCCGATAGCGCTAACTGTGCACCTGCTCAACGATACTTAAAAAGTAATAATTGTACAACAAAATAGATAGATTTTAAATTCCATAGTCCTTATTCCGATTGATTTTAGTTTATCTGTTTCGGAATCGATATTTTAGATTCCCAAAAGTGACGCACTTTGCTGGTTTTTGGATTTGATATGGCAGCCTTATGCATATTAAAACAAAATCTATATGATTCAATTTATGAAACAGAACTGAAAAGTAAGATTACAGTTACCGATGCGATTCGAGACAGATATTGTACTATTATTAGAGAACGATACTCACTAACGATTCTCAATTAATATCTCTGATAGGACAAAACCCAAGTTTAATTTTTTCATTGTGCTTGACATAGTAATAGGGTGTCAAGGGGATGGAAGAAGTCATAATGTAAAAATTCTGATTAGTTGAACTAACTGAACACAGATTGATCTTTATCGACCTCTTCTCAAGCTGACTCACATGACTCCATACGGAGATACCTGGACGACGGGGTACCAAAGCACCCGCCATGGTTCAACGGCTAATGTGAGCTACGAAAAACGCTTGGTGGTTGTGTTTGTCCCTCATCGCCTTGTATAAGTGATGAAGGGATAATAATGAGAAAAAACGAAACTCACCTCAAGAAGACGACCTACGCAAACGATGTAAGGATCATGATTTGAGGATTCGCACCTGAAATGTGAAAACCCTCTCGCCAGTTGGATAGAAGCCATGTGCTTCTCAGCCTATAAAGCTGACGTCAATGGCATGCAAGAGCTGCTATGGACGGGGCACGGGTGTTGGCGTATGAATGTGACAACGTGTTTGCAGTTCTTACTTAACTTAGTTAATTTCCCTTTACACCCTATGAATCGCTTCCTGCGATGTTGTGAATTAACACGCTTTCTATTTTCGATTCACAACAAACGGTATCTACTTGTTTTTCGACGAATGTATGACAAGCTTTTACTAGACATGCCGATTGATTCGACACTATACTGCGAAGTTGCTGTCGACAACGTCGAGGGTGAAAAATGTAGATGACTGGAGCCGGGAATGGAACCATGGATCTCCCGCATGGTAATCGCATGTTCTAACCACCATACCACGGCCGGTCCCAGTGATTTTAGTCCTACTTTTGGCAAATATACTACCTACTTAATTTGCCTTTGCACCCCATGAATGAGGTATGGGATAGCTTCTCACGTTGTTGTGAATTAACACGCTTTCTATTTTTAGATTCACAACTAACGGCACCTACTTGTTTATCGACGAATGCGAACGTCACTGTTTGAGAAGCTCTTACTAGCCACGACGATTGAATCGACGCTTAATACTGCGAAGTTGCTGCCAACAACATTCGAGGGGAGCCGACAATGAAAGAATATTTTATTTATTTTTTTTTAAGATGACTGGAGCCAGGTTTGAACCTGCGATCTCCCGCATGGTAGTCGCGTGTTCTAACCACTATGCCACGGCCGGTCCCCGTGGCAAATATAGCCTCCACAAAAACACCACTGTTAACGGAATAAGATTGATTGATTTCACTCGAAATATATTTCAGACAAAATATTTCACACAAAACTCTTTCACTTTCGTCGACATTTCGTGACATTTTAAAACTCTTTTGTTTCTGTTGGAAATCTGTCGGCCTAATGAATTTGTTTTAACATTTGTCGCCAAACAATAAGCAAAAAAAAAAAAACGTTACAATTCGACAGCGAGGCGGTTAGTATGTTGGTGGCGATCGCACCGACACACAGTGGCTCATTTTGGGAAAACATGTTCCAAAAATTATAACTTTTGAACTACAACAGATATCAATTTGAAACTTTAACTGATAAATCTTGAGACTTCAAAGATTATGTGCTGTAAAAATTGGAGTGCCACGCCTAAAAGAAAATGGCGGGAAAAGTGGTAGTTTACAGACTTTTGTTTTTTGTGCTTTTGTACTCAAGGTACAGATCGAAATTTTGCTTCAATCTCTATGAAATTTGCCACATCTTTGTCTTTTGGGCCAGAGACAATCTATACTAAAGTTGAGAGAAATCGGTTCAGATTAAGATATAGACCCCATATATATTTTCCTCGATTTGACTAAATACTCCTCTAGAGGTCATATTTTTCGACTAATCTTTATGAACTGTGACAAACGGCATTCTAATTGGCCCAGAAGTACATTTGTTAAAAACTACCCATATCGGGTTCGATTAATATATAGTCTCTATATGTATGATACTACCGATTTACATTCTGACAGCTTTAAAAGCCGCATTTTGCTTCCGATCCTCATGAAATTTGGCACATTTTGGGTCAGAGACAATCTGTTCTAAAATTGAGAGAAATCGATTTAGATTTACATATAGTCCCCATATATATGTTCCTCGATTTGACTTAATACCCCTCTAGAAGTCATATTTAAATTATATTCGGTTGTGTTTCTAGTCTTATACTACTACTTTTTTCTACTACACTGCTAGTATTTTATACCACTACTATTTATTCTCTTAATTTGTACTACTATATACTTCGTCAAACAATACGTGTTGGTGTTTAATTGGTGTTTTCGTATGGGGGCGTACTCTTCTAGGGGGAGTGTCTTAGTCAGTGAGTATAAATTCAAATTTACTTTTTGTTTTTTAGTTATGTGGCAATTTTCAGGAAGTTATCATATCAAATAACAAAGATATTAAGTAATAACTCTAGTACACTAGGTACTACTCAACCTAAAATGTGGCATGGGTTGCCTCATAAAAGGTCAAATATCTCCAATCGGGCACCATTGTGGCAATGGTTTTTTTTTTAAATTTAAACTCAAAGTTTGAAAATTAAGCAAAAAATTAAGGTTTTAAAAAAATTGTTGTGTTTGTATTTATTCGGTCTGTTTGTATGAACATTGACTTTGGAATTTATCTCAAGCTCATGACCAGGGGTTTTGAAAGAAGTTAAAAGCAGAATGATATTCTCATAATGTCAGGCAGTCTGTACAGCTGTTTCGGATTCAGCCACAAATCCTCATCAGCAGACTTTGGTATAATGATTGCAAAATGTTTATCAAGTCTTATGCACCAGAATTAACAACAAAATGAGAATTCTTTCTTGAGTGCATAGACTCGAAAAACTTCACAACCATTCACTATGAGAAACCATTTGCTTAACAGCTGTACAGCCTGCCTGGCATTATGAGAATATCATTCTGCTTTTAACTTCTTTCAAAACCCCTGGTTATAAGCTTGAGATAAATTCCAAAGTCAATGTTTTAAAAAAATTTTATAAAAATTAGGCCTTTATAAAAAATATATATATTTTTATTTTAATATCTTTGAAATTGTTTCTAAAATAAAGAGAAAAAAATACATGGTTTTATCCCCAACCGATTTTGCACAAACAATAGTTTAGCTCTGCAATAATATTGTTTTTTTTTTTGCATTTTTCATACTTTTTCAAAATAGCCCATCTTTGACCAGCTGTACAAACTAAACTATACACTCAAAATGGATGATATTTCAAAATTTGATACTTCAATCAGTTCTTAATTGAAAAATATAAACTTTTTTGACATACAGACAAGTCGAAATTTGATTTTTGGCACAAGTTTTCGTCAAATGAGCCACTGTACGACGTCGTATTCTTCTTCGTAATATTTTTGTTTGTGTTTCTTCGTTGTCGTGCTGAACCACAACCATAGAAGCTCACACATCAAAGAATAATTTTGTTTGTTCATGTTTTTTTGATGCGGTGGCAAACTATCCTGGTAAAAGAGGTGCCGAAAACTCCTACCTATTCGTATATACTGACTTACGTATGAGTAATTAATAAAATTCCATATAACTTATACGCTTTGGCATGATGTGGAATGCTGTAATGCAACGATGGAAAAAAATGTTAACTTTGCAGCCATTTGCAAAAACATACTGAAACCGGAGCAAATTTAAGGCGAAGATAAAAAAAATCTTAACGAAAGGCAGCGAAAACTTAAAGTTATAAAATTTTTGCAAATATCCAACTTTGACCTGAGAAAATGGCATTTTAGTAGACCTACGTTTTTTCAAATCATGAAAAATTAATATTTGGCTATATCTCAAATACCGTTCTACTTTTCACATATGTATATCAGAGCAGATTTGAATTCAGCGTGAAATTGTACATTAAAATCAATTGTTAAATGTCTCGGATGCAGACACTTTTGAAATTTTGTGACAAAATGTTATAAATCCGCGTTTGATAGTTCGCAGCAAACTTTGTGAATCAATGTCTGAGTTAAATATACCTGCTACACAGATTCGTCTTTGCAGAACGACGCTTACTGTTAAGAAAGTAATGAGAGAACACAACACATACTTCTTCTGTATGCCGATGATATTGATAGTGTGTAAGAGAAGTAAGAGAAGTAACTCCAGAGCAAAACGAAGTTTACTGTGTCAACGAATACAAATACCGAACCTCTGGGACAATCCGTTAATGCTGACAACTATAACTTTGAAATAGTGAATGCATTTTTTTAGAGTGGGTCCGTTGTAAACAACAACAATAATGTCGGCCTCGAAATTAAGCACTTTCGGGACAAGACCCTGCTCCTGATATATAATACATTAATTTTAGGTGTAAATATATGGACCTATTGTTATAAATGGCGAGCATCGACACCTAATGAACCACGAGCTATATCGGCTATACAGAGACATCGGCGTAGTAAAACGTATAAAGATAAAGCATTTGAGTTGGCGAGGCTATGTTGCAAGTAAGCCGGAACAGTTTTAGCAAGAATGATACTTGATAACTTTTAGATAATGTTATCATTTTGGAGTCCATTTTAGAATCGCAGTTTACGAATCGCTTTTACGAACTGCCAACGAACCGTTAGCGAATTACTCTCGATATATGGTTTGTCGGTTTGACGAACAGAAAGACGTACCCAGAATAGCTATAGCAATTCAAATTATCACGTCGACAAACATTGAGAGACATTGGAAAAAACTATATAAGTAGTAGTAAAGAAAAGCTGGTAATTTTCTAAGTTATAAAGTTACAATGTGTAATTATTTCTTAAAATAATTTATTTTAAGTAAGCATTTGCCAAAAATATTAAAAACATTTCCATGTACTCATAAAAAGTAAAGTGTGATTCATTTAGAATTTTTTTTCTCATTTGTAATTTTTACAGATCACGTGTAACTTGTAACTCACACCGCAACATCATATGCAAATTATTTAGCAGTGAAAATTACGATGTCAACTAGATCGTGGGATGACAGTGATTGAGACAAAGTCTTCAGTTAAAATAGACAAAAATCTAAAAGACCCATTTTCTACCAAGCGAGACTTACTATATGGCGATAGTATGTCATGATTAACATAATAATGGAGATGATCATGCGGAAGGCTGCAGTAAATACGACTGGTACCATTTTTAATAAAAGTCACATGATATTCGCGTTTGCCGAGCACTGCGTGATGTTACTGCGGCCTTTTCAAGCATTGAGAAGCAGTCTACGGATGTAGGTCTGGTGATAAATCAGGACAAAACAAAGTTATTTGTTTCAAGGAACAAAGAGTCTACTCTTTTGGAACGCTGCGTGAACGCCGTAAATAAAATTGATAAAGCAATCCTGAAATGCGCTAAGCAAGCGATTTACCGATCCTATCTGTCTTACTCTACACCGCAGAATCCTGGATAAGGCTACAGGCAGATCAGATTGTTCTTTCGGGTGATTATTAAGAGAGATCAATCATTTAAAGGTTGAAAATAAAACAAAATGTTTTAAATGAATCACCCTTTACTTGCACCTTATTTTGGGTTGGTACCTGTCCATAGCTTTTACTCATGAAAGTACTTGCAAGTAAGCTCTGTATGCGTATTACAATTTCAATTTCAATTTTAATTGAAATTTTTGGTCCAGATGCATTAAAATCTGTTATTTGTTTGCATTGCTGAAATTCTAACCTTTCATTTGATACCCATATCGTTATTATATGGTTCTTGGAAATATTTGTTTCAATTTTTTGAAAGTGGTGTATCCCTTGAAATTTTGAAGTCCTTTTAAAAAAAATCCTAACGTTCTGGCGATAAACTGAGAACGCAGTTTTACTACATAAGGTCTCTAGTTTCACGTATATATGGTCTTCATCAAGTGTGAAAACCACTGTTGCACGGTGTTATCAACATGTGTGTGCATTAGAAATGTTTGATTGTATTAAGTTTTTCGTATTTGCACTTGCACGTGTAAACGCTATATTAACTTAAAATATCACTTCCGTTTAGAACCCCATAAATGATTCCTAATAAATTTAACATTATTTGTTTTCTGAAAAAGCTAAATAAATTAATTAATTTATTATTGTTGATATTAATTTAAAAATCGAAAAAAATTACATCTGACAATTGTTGACACTTTAAAATTAATCATATGACTTTCGACTGAGTCCGTCTGCGTATCTTGAATGTAACGGACTTTTTATTTTACAGTGGCAACACTAGCCTTTAGGTCATTACTTCTAGCTGTTGTCATACTAAACGCAAATGATTCAACTCACGTTACGTGTGGCAATGTCTTGCGTAAATGTAGGCATGAGACTATCAAATATTGCACCAAAAAGACCTCCTCCACCCGTATTTGCTGCCTTGCGCTATTTCATACATACAAACAACATAAATTTGCACACACACTGTCTGTACAAATTCTTCGTTATATACTCACTTCAGCGTCCACATTCGGACTTAACTCTTGTGGATCATAATCGTATAAGGCGATCATGCGCTTTACAGGCATATTGGCGTATATATCGCCCCAACGATCTCGGCTCACATTGCGCATACTCTGCTGAGTGCCAACCTGGCCGGGCATCACTTGTCCCGTGCCACCGGGTTGCTGAGGCATCTGACCCATTTGGCCGGTGCCATCATCAACCTCGGTTACCATATTGTGGGGCACATAACCACGGCGACCACGCAATTCTCCCCAATAGAAGCCATCAGCGTCCTTGTCGCCATATACCTAAATGACAGAAGAGAGAACTATAGATTAACATATAACCGATTTATTAGAGCGAGGTTCATTAATAATGAGTTATGAGGAACGCAGTAACAATTATAAACACAGATTAACACAGTTTAAAACAAAAATTAAATAAGAAACCAAAAATATACGAGGAATGCATTAAAATGTAGAAAAACAAATCAGATTTCAATATGTTTAAGATAAAATGACTAAACTAGTTAAAGCTTAATTGATTATATTATAATTATTATTATTATTTTCAAACTATTCTATCGAATTAAAAACAACTGAGGTGTTGGAGGACAAGGGCGGGGTGGTAAGTGATATAAAGGTTGTATTAACATGAAAACTTCTAATTCGGTTAATGATCAAATTCGAATGACAAGCTAATCGATCGAGCTTATGTTGGTACCACCAATCAAACTTTCAATCTTTGTTTTAAATACTTTTAAAGCGGGTTAAACACTTTTTTTAGAATTTCCCACAAGGTTCTGTATAAATATTATTAGTATAGGTGTGTTACGTATGCTAGTCTTACCTTAGCTTTATTACGGGGTCACGGACTTACTTTTGTTTTGTTTTGTTTTGTTTGTTTTCTTGCTGATCAACTACAGTTTTTCTTTTTATTACAAATTGTTTTAAATAACAATCATTCCAATATTATATTACGCTATTTTAAATTAAATCTGTCTGTGCCGCACATCTTCTGTACAGAAATGTTCGTAGGTATTGGCAACACTTGCACACGCTTTTTGAAAAAGCAGTTATTATTTATGTTTACTTTACAAACGACGAGATGATATTAATTTATGGACTTTCTGAAGAATGCCTTACTCGGTATACAAAGATTTTTTAAAAAAATGCAAATTAGACGTATTTTTCTACATTAAAATTATTATAATAAACGGAAAATTGGATATATTTTGGAAATTTACCCATATAACCACCACTAGAGTAAAGACAACATTTTTCCATATTACACTGCACTTGCCCTTGCTCCGAAAGAAGAGAAAAGAGATGAGGACAAAGCGAGTGCAACGAGTGCCTAGACAATGTATGGCCGTAGTCCGAGCCATGACATCAAAATCGATTAGGCGATTTAGATGCTAATGCAAGGCGACAAGTCGAACGATGCAATCAGAATGATTGACTTCTCTGCGGAAAGAAATATGATAGTAAACAGCACTAGATTTCACCACAGAAATATTCATAAGCTAACATGGTTACATCCAGATCAAAGGAAAATGAATTAGATTGATCACCTGGTATTTGATGGCAGGCACGCATCGAGTGTTCTATACCAGAGAATGACAATAAGTACTCGGCATTAATGTATACTTAAGTACATACCCATAATTTGTATACTTGTGTGGAACTATACCTAACACACAAAGAATGCTTACAAACTCTTATTTGCGTTGAAAAAGACATGTTTGCACACCATTTAAAACGAACGTTACCTCTACCTACCCTTACTTTTGTTTCTCATACACAAGTATACACAAAATACAAGCGACGCACACGATGTCAGAAGCCGAAGCAGACTAAACTTAATTATGAAGTTTTTTATTTACGATAATGATCATCATATATCATCGTGTTTGATCGTTCTTACATTCGTCAACTCTTCTAAGCACTACGGGTGACATGAGTACTCATGTGTACTCCTAAACATTCCCATACTCTACGGAACAGAAATAGAAATTTGACATGTATAACTAGCACTCAAGACAACCAACACTTGTAACAACATGTGCTGGGTTCTCGTGTACTTGAGTATACCAATGCACAAGTGTGTGCGGGTAAGGGCATGGTTTGTTCGTTTACTCTTTACACATGTACATGAGTGGACATTAATACTTCAACAATACTCTTATTATACATTTTGTCACTCTCTGTTCTGGACGTACAAGTGAGCAGGAGTGCGCACAAAGTTACGAATTGCGAAAAACTTACGTAATCAGGCACAACAAAAGCTGTACATCGGTTAATTGCAGACCACAGATGTAGCGGACGCCTAGTCCAACCGCCTAACTCAGCCGCTTTAGGATGTTCCAACCCCTGAAAATATGATCTAGCGGTGGCTATATATTGTCGACTCCTTAGAACGGATTGCGAGAAGTTCACTTAGGTACTTAAAGCCGTCCCAACTCGTTGCCTGGTATGATGATTAACGTTGCAATGTCACGAGAGAGACCGATGCCGCATACAGGGCGAAACTGCATGCAATGGAAACTCGAGCTGTTCGTCAGCGGCACAGGGAGAATATGCGAGAATGCGTGGAACAGGGCTGCCTCCTGCAAAGGTCAGCTTGTGACGTAAAATACTAAGAGAACATTTCAGCAATTTACTGGATACGGACACTACTCCAGAGGTCCCCGTTCCAACCCATGACAATTTAGAGTGAGCTCCGAGTCAGAGCTCTATACACGTGTGGCAATTTTCCGCTTTAAAAATAACATAGCGGCTGGAGCCGATGGCCTCTTTTCTGTTTAAGGCAGGTGGGGGAGGAGCTGGTTAGGAGCATGTTTCAGCTCATGAATAACATCTGGCTGCAAGGTCAACTTAAACCTAACTTAATTTCGCTTTACACCCCATGAATGAGGTATGGGATAGCTTCTCGCGTTGTTGTGAATTAACACGCTTTCTATTTTTAGATTCACAACTAACGGCACCTTGTTTATCGACGAATGCGAACGTCACTGTTTGAAAAGCTTTTACTAGTCATGCCGATTGACTCGACACTGCGAAGTTGCTGACGACAACATCGAAGGGGGCCGGCATTTTTTTTTTTATTTTCTTATATTTTTTTTAGATGGCTGGAGCCAGCAGTTGAACCTGGGATCTCCCGCATGGTAGTCGCGTGTTCTAATCATCATGCCACGGCCGGCCAAGGTCAACTAGTGACGGAAAATATGGAGAGACCTGTTCAACAATTAACTGGATACGGACTCCATTCTGGAGGATAGAGGACAGCATGCCCGTGGATTGAAAACTCAGTCTGTTATATACCATATACAAGAAAGGAGATCGTTGTGATTGTAAAAACTACCGTTGAATAAGCCCGTTACCAAAACTATCTGCGACGGATCAAATATTTAACTCATGAAAAGCAAATCGACACCTATCACCCGTTTGTCGGCTACATGGCTGCGATAAGGAATATACTCTACGAAGCCATGTCTGAGTTTGGTATTCCTTCAAAGCTAAGTCGCCGTATCGGAAGTACCATAGAGAACACTAAATACCGGTGTAGATTGGTGAGGATCTCTTTGAACCATTCAAAACGGAAAAAGGTCTCAGGCGGGGTCATAGTTTGTCCTGTACACTATTTTATAAAGCTAAGGAGAAGGTGATAAGAAAGGCTGGTGTCAACATGCCTGGCACCATATTCCATAAGAGTCATATGCCACTAACATCCGCCGATAGTATAGACATCATTAGTCGTAATCTGCGGGATGTCACTGTAATTTTTCCATTATTGCAAATGGAGTCAGCAAAAACGGATTTTTCGGTAAACGAGGACAAGACAAAAATTATGATTTCAACGGATAATGAGTCCTCTCGATGGGGATGCAACGTTGAAAATTATTGTATAGTAGACTCGGATCTTCCGTCAACAAGAAAAATAGACCCAGACGACCAAGTGGTTAGCGACGTGCCACCATCTGATAGGATTAACTGGAGAACACACGCAGAAGACCGAAGCGCATGGAATTTTTTAATACTTCAGGCCTCTAATTTCGAACTACGTTCATAAATTGTAATGGAGTAAGCAAGTATATTTAAATTAATAATTTGGGTAAATTTTTTTTAATTAGAATTGAAAATTTTTGATTTCTACTGTATTCTGAAATGCGAGTCAAAATTCTTAATTTCATATGTTTTTTTTTTTGGATTGTTATTAGGCTTAGACTTCAAGGCCATTCAAATGTATCACGAAGGAATTTAAACTTAATGAATATTAAAAGAAGAGAACGTGGTGAGAAATACATTTGAAAATACCAAAACTCTATTTGTCTTATCCAAATTTTAAGGTGATCTTCAATTGTTTTTTTTTTTTAAATTTAAACTGATTTAATTTCTGATAAAATATGTAACATAAATAATAAATAAGGCTTTTGTCCGTGTACAAGTATTGCCAAACAGTTTTTATTCAGTTGCAAAGTAAAATCTCTGAATAAATTGTTGCGAAGATGTAAGAACACTGGAGGTAAAAAAAATATAAAAAATCATACGTTTATATAATTACGGCCTATATCACTGACAAATAAAATATTTATTTTTTTTTGGAGTTGTTGTAAACAAGCCTTATTTTTGTTAATTAGCCTAACGAAAGGTCTACAAAATATCAAGGCCAGCCAATACTTGTTTATTTGTTGTTACATATAAAAGTTCTAGGCAAAAAAAGAACTGACACACACACACACATTTCTTTTGGTTCAAACTTACCTTTATTGTATCACCTTCTTGGAATGGCAGTTCTTCGTCACATCCATCTGGATTGGGACTCATTGTGCTTGGATCATAGTCGAACATAGCAACGAAATAGCGCGGCTTTTTCTGAGCCGTGGCCATTTGTTGCTGCTGCTGCTGTTGTTGTTGTTGTTGCTGCTGCTGTTGCGGTGTCATGCCCTGTTGACCGGGCATCATTTGGCCTTGTTGTTGCATTTGCTGTTGCTGCAATTGCTGCTGGTTGAGTGGACCTCGAAGGCCCATAGCACCTTGCATCTGGCCTTGCATGCCAGATTGCATTTGGGAGGGCATCATGCCTTGCTGCATGCCCTGCTGCATGGGTCCACCAGGTTGCATTTGACCCGGAGGGGCAGGTCCGCGTTGGCCGGGAAAACGCTGCTGTGGACCCATGGGGCCTTGAGGTCCATACGGTTGTTGTTGCTGTTGCATACCCTGAGGTCCTTGTGGCCGCATCATACGTTGCTGTTGGCCCGGTGGGTAACCCTTTTTTGATTTATGGTTTAAACCCGAATTAAATTATTTATAATTTTGATTTTAAATTTTATTTGGTTAAATTTTGTTTATAGCAAAATTTTGTAAGTTGTTTTCAAATGGAAAGTTTTAAGTTTATGTTATGTTTTTCTTTTTTTTCTATTACAGAGTACGTATAGACAAGCACACAATGGGACATTTGATGATTCCGCCGAATTGCCGCATTTTTAATTCGGATGGTTCAAGATCTGTACTTGGAACCGCGGCGGAACCACCAGATGCCACTGCGCGTAAAGTATGTATTGATTTTATTGGTTGATCGTATTTTGGTAGCATAGGTTATGAATTTAGTTTTAACGAAATGATAATGGGTTTTAGTATACAGAAAGAACTAAGAAGCTAAGAACGAATGATGAGTCTGGTTGAAAAGGAACCAAAGAAGAAGAACATAATAGCATGAACAGTATTAAAAGCAAAACTCAAAAGAAAGAAACAATAAGAGAAAAGCTAATATGAGGTAAAATTGTTTCATTGTTTAAGAAACTGCGATGTTAAGAGATTATATAGGTATTTCTTGTAAATTTTTTACATTGTGTATGTATAGAGGGGGTATTGTGTGTGTTCAATTTACACAGTCAGAAACATTGTGTAGAAATGTTTGTCCTAGTACAAGTATGTTAAAAAAAAACTATGTATACCCAACGTTGTACTATGGGTTTATTTTGTAATTCTAGATAATTTATCTATTACATAACAAAGAAATAGCTATAAAAGTCTAAACTTATGCTAAAGGCAACCGTTACAGTAACCCGAATTTTAAATTGAAATTGATAATAAATGTTATATAATACACTGTGTTAGGAGCGAGCAAGGGCGGTGTGGACGAGATAGTGTTAAAAGTAAAATAAATTAAATAACTAGAATAGCTGACAATTTGGAAAGATATCCGAAATGCTATAATATACATATTACAAAATGATCTTAATATACTGTTACTGAGTTTTTTCCCTCGATGACATGGATGTTTATGGAATCGCCAAAGGTCCTTGCAAAATGTTATGCTTTTAATATCTATGACCAGTATCTTTGTAATAAACTTGTTGCAATATTATATAAAAGATTAGAACTATATTTTCATAATTCAGCATCCAAAAATATCTGATCATTTGTAGTTAGTTTTGGCGATGATCCAATGTAGATCCTTAATATTAATTGCAGTCATGCAACTCCTTTGACGAAATGTAAGTTTTAAATGTAAACAATTTTTGGATAAGTTTCTAAGTTTATGTAGACTCCACGACCGATGATTCACCAAGTCATTGTCAAATTACTTTCTACGAATTACATTTAAACAGGAAAAAATCTAAATACAGTACTTTATGCACTCAAGTATGTCTGAAAAGTAGAAATTGTCCTTTGTGTAAAAACATTGGTGGAAATTAAAACTGATTTAAGATTTGGAGTTTCTAATGGCTCTGAAAAGTTGAAAATAGAAAGTAGATATGAACTGAGAAACTGTTGGGTTTGAAAAAATATTGGGGGCTGGTCATTGATTTGACTCCTCTAGGGGCGACTCCAGGGCAGTCAGGTGTGAGCAAATTTTATATAAAAAAAAAATTCTGTATGGGAGACCCCTTAGGGGGGGTTGATTGGATGTAGGTATGTTTGAGGAAATTGATAGGAGGAAAAAATTACTGGGGATCGGTCATACATTTGTACCCTCTAGGGGCGATTTTGGGGCAGTAGCTGGGATTGTTGTGGATTTTTTCCCCAATACGAAAAGTTTCTCGTTAAAAACCGGTGCACTGTGGTCGTCCTCATTGGCCAAAAATAAAAAAGTTATGTCAAAATTCTGGGTAATACTGTGACAATACTATCTCACAATAGATTTTGCTCTTTTAAATTACTTTTGGTTTTGCTTTATTCCGCCCGTCCTCTTTAAGAATAGCTGCCAAAGGCAGACTATGAAAATAATTTTGTTTCGCAGCGTGAGTAACTTTCAAGTGAAGGTCCAAAATAAAATGTAAAAACCTCTTAAAAAAAATTGGCTAAGCAATAAAAGAATTTAAAATTGTAAAGAAAGGTATTAACTATTATATAAAAGAATTAAAAACTTCTCAGCATGTTGTGTCTATTTTATTAAATTAGTTTATTATATGTACCTTTTTCAGTACTAACTCGTGTGTAGACCTTAATTTCACTTAGAGTTTTAGTGCGAAGTCCATCGAAATTAACAACCAAATTTATTGTAAAATGTTTACCAATATTTACAGATAATATTATTCAGTTGCGGAAATTTGCGGATTGTTGAGTTATCTTCAATAGAAAAAGCGACCTCACCGTTTTCGGTGTCATTTTTTTAATGTGTACTCTAAGAGAGGTCCTTGAATCCTTTGTCCGACATTGACCAAATTGTAGATTTAGTCATAGATTGATGAAATCAATAGATATATCGACTTTGGTATGCCTACTATAAAATTTAAATTTTCAGGATCTAAGAGAGTTCCTTGAATCCTTTGTCCGACATTGAGCAAATCTTAGATTTAGTCATAGATTGATGAAGTCAATGGATATGCCAACTTTGGTATGCCTACACTGAAATTTAAATTTTCAGGATCTAAAAGAGGTCCTTGAATACTTTGTCCGCTGTGACCAAATTTTAGATTTAGTCATAGATTGATGGAATCAATGGATATGCCAACTTTGATATGCCTACTATGGAATTTAAATTTTCAGGATGTAAAAGAGGTCCTTGAATCCTTTCATAGATTTTAACCAAATTTTAAAAAATGGTGTCATTAAAAGAGACTGTGAGATGTGCCAAATGATTCTTGTCGGCCTCGCGACGCTATGGAGTGCTTTCCACTGCTCTATAGTATACGTTTCAGAGCAAAGTGGAGATAAGAAATCTCTTTGAGGTGAGATCTTACTGACAAACCTAGTGTTGTTCGATATGCTATATTCCGCTATGTCATGTCACTTTGAGCACTTGAGCCCCGAACACACCGAGGTAAGTTTAATAAAGTCAAACCTACAGAAATTCTACTGCACTAGGCTTGAAATGCTCCCAATGCAAAGTTTTCATCAAAAATAACAGCAGGTTTATAGGTCAAAAGTCTTTGGGGGTTATGAAATAAGGACCACTCTTATAGCCTCCCATCGTTTAGGTATGTACCGGAAGCTAATATACGTGATATAAATATTAATCAGGCAGGGAATCAGAATGTCGGTCTCATATTGAAGTTCTGCTGTTGATACAATATCAGGTCCGAGGAACGTTTTCTTTCGATACATGAGAAGCGTGCTCCTGACCATATAAAACTAATTTCGGGATTCGAATTCTTAAAGAAATGTTAAGTTGTTCAGTGAGTTTCTTCTTTTGTTCAGGCACCTTTTCTATCCCAGATGCTTCCAAACTTTAAATTTTGTTTTCCTTTGAAAGAACTACAAATTAAAAATGGTAATTATTTATGGTTTGTTTCCATGGAGTTCAAATTAAACCACTTTCTGAAAAATTTATTTTTCGATAAAGCTTGAGCTCGTTAATCTTCTTTGAACCAGGATCTCTTTCCGTCTTCGGCAATTTCAAATGTTTTTGTGATATGATCGTCAGTTTTAAACGGTAGCCCCTCTGCAAATTTTCAATTAATAGTCATAAAAAAAAAACTTTATTTCCCTTTACACTCCATGAATGAGGTATGGAAAAGCTTCTCGCGTTGTTGTGAATTCACAACTAATGGCACCTACTTGTTTATCGATGAATGCGAGCGTCAATGTTCGAGAAGCTTTAACTAGACATGCCTATTGACTCGACTCTATACTGCGAAGATGCTGTCGACAACATCCTAAGGGCAGGCAAGGAAAGAAAAAAATGTAGATGACTGGAGACTGGAATCGAACCAGGAATCTCCCGCATGGTAGTCGCGTGTTCTAACCATGATACCACGGCGGGTCCCGGTTATAAAAACTACTTCAGCAAAAATTTATTATTTCTATTTATTATTTATTATTAATTTGTTCTTAGAAGAGGATATTTTCATGAAATTTGCATTAAATTTGTTAAACGTAGCAAACAATTTTAACTATAGAAATTTACATAGACCATTTATTTAACTTGGTCTACCTAGTTGATTTCACACACACACACGCTCTCGCTCTTTAACACAGTTGCAAATGCAGTTATTAACCTAAATTTCGATGTAACGTTTTCTACAGAATATCTATTGGAACCTCTAAGTAATTAATCAATATAACTAAATTAAAAAAATTTATATGTATTTTGCAATGACACTAGCAGTAATACGTATAACAATTTCAACAAGCACTTCATTACAAATTACTTTATATTCAAAAATTGTAACAACAAAAAAAATTAAGAATTACATTCAATATTTATCGTTGATCGGTCGATAGTATTGATTTCAATAGTTACGCACTAAGTTCATATATATATATTGTATGGTTAAGATAATGAGATATAGTAGTAGATACATATATAGGTGTGAGGTTATTTTAAGAGCAAATATGAGTTGAATGCATGAGTTTGAACTTACGTTAACATTTTGAGACGCTTGAGTCTGAGGTGTTTGTTTTGAAAAGAGGCCACCGAGTAGGCCCCCTAATAAACCAGAACTTCCGTCGGCCTGCATTTGTACACAGATGATTTAGGGGGGTAGGAATTCATGTTTTAATTTTCAACATTTACACAAATATACATGAGATGTTTGAGAGATTTCAAATTTAAACAAATTAAAAAATAATATTTTGTTATAACATTAAAATCGAGACAGAAAGAGAGAAAAAAAAACTTCATTGTTGATGTTCAGCTAATAGAAATCGTTTTAACGGATCTTTCAATCATTAACCATGCCAACAACTTTTTTTTTTTTTTTTTGATATCGATTCTTTTCAATAAACTTAAATAAAAATTGTAACTGCAAGCAAATTGTATTCTTCACAAAAAAAAAACATAACTTTCCGTAACGCCTTTTTTTTAAGGATATGTCGTGGGATTTATAAAACTTACATACACGATAGGGGAAATTTCATTAAAAAAAAAATTTCTGAACTAAAATTTCTTATTGTAAAGTGATTCTATTCTTCTTGACCCATTGTTTTTAGTTAGTTTTTTTGGAGGCCGATTCTTATTGCTTTAACTATATTATTTACTTTGTAGTCGAGTGTAAGTAGTTTTATTTAGGTGGTTTTTGGAAGTGGGTAATAAGATGGTGGACATTTGTGAAAAAAGGAATGCTGTGATATGGGTGAAATTAAAGAAATTTTTTATGTTTATGATAAGAAAATTGTACACTACAAATATGACAAACAGTTTCCATTTTATTTATATTTTACATAAAGGAAAGTGTATTTTCAATTTATTTTTCAAATAAAATTAAAAGTTGACCTAAGTAGACAACATACCTATAAAAAAATTTTTATTGTTTTTATCATATGGAATGGGAAATTTTCTTTTTTATAACCAGAATTCTTTTTTGGGAGGTTCACAAGCAGCTCACAACGTCTGAGAGATCACGCATTCCCAGGACAATGTCACTGAATATCCTTTCAGTGCTAACAAATGAGTGAAGGCGCAATGTTAAACGGACAATAAGTCTATACAATCGGACAATAGGCCTGTACAATCGGACCTTGAGTCTGTAAAATCGGACAATAAATCTGTACAATCGGGCAATAGGCCTGTACAATCGGACCTACGAGTCTGAACAATCGGGCCTTGAGCCTATACAATTGGCCAATAAGTCTATACAATCGGGCAATAGGCCTGTACAATCGAGCTATAAGCTTGTACAATCGGACCTACGAGTCTGTTCAATCGGGCTTTAAGCCTGTAAAATCGGACCTTGAGTCTGTACAATCGGACCTAGGAGTCTGTTCAATCGGGCAATAGGCCATTACAACCGGGCAATAGGCCTGTGCAATCGAACATACGAGTCTTTACAACGTGTCCTCGTAGTTGTAAGGCCAGGGTCTATTAATAGTTTTTCTAATTTTTTTCTGCTCCAGGACCTTAGAAAATCTCACAGAAGGTCCTACCTTGTTTACCTGTAAGTCCTCGAAGTCCGACGAATTACCCAAACCCGTCCTATTTCCAATCACCGAATTATCGCCGCGTCAAACCCGTTAGGTTTCCCGTCACCGGATTACCGCCGCACGTCTAAGGACCGCTTCTCCGTACAAAGTACCACAATCCCAGGCCCTGCAACACATTACGCCAGACACCATCAACGATACGAGGTCACCGACCAAGCATAATCCCCAGACATCATTACCCGCCATCAAACATCTTAAGGATATCAGACCAGTGATTGCACTTAGGTTAAGGATACGATGTGTTTTTGTTCTATTTAAATTTTGTGGATTTTAAAATAAGGAAATAAATATTTTATATCTTGCCCTAGTCAAGGAAACCCCACTTTTTTATTTCGTAAGGTTTTGAGGGTCCTTGCGAAGACCCTGGAGGCGGCTGAGCTATCTCAGCCTAACATAGTGAGTCAGATATGACAGAAACTATAAGATGCTGTGGCTGAGTTTGGTATCCCCGCGAAGCTGATACAACTTTACGGGATAACACTGACTGACACAAATTCTTCATTGAAAATAGGCAAAAATCTGACAGAGCCATTTCCATTTTCCAATCGAAGTTTTAGACAAGGCGATAGTCTGTCATGCGATTTCTTTAACATCGTAATGGAGATTATAATGTGAAAGGCTGCAGTAAACGCGACTGATACTATCTTTGACAAAAGTCACTTGTTGCTCGGTGACAGCGGGATGTTACTGCGTCCTTTTCGAACTGTTTCTCAATAGTCGGAAGAAGTGTGTCTGGTGATAAATGAAGACAAAACAAATTTAACTATAATTTTCAGTCCCGCAATGGGATCTCCTCCGAGAGGCCTATGGGAAGTACCGCCCCCACGGACCCGAGAGAACCCCCAGTGGATCTTTTTCTGGTCCTGCAAGGCAAAAAAATGCAGTAAAGATGTACCTCTTTACGAGCTCCGACTAAGGAGTCTAATGAAAGTGCTACGGGAGGTCAGGTGTGCCCAGGACAGTTTGCCCTAGGTAAACCGCCCGCCTGATCTTTTAGGGAAGAAACAGCTTCGGCTGTGCCACTTACTGGCTGTGGTTAGACCAAAAGACACGCTGGTAAACTAAGAGTTTGATGCTTGAGAGAAATGGAGCAGGGTATACCATACGAGACTTGCATCTCTCATTGTGCATCTAACGGCTGCTAAGTTGAGTGTGGCGTTGCACTTTCAGCGTCTTGGTTATGGATAGCACCTAATCTCTAGCAAGAGTCTTACAGCGATTGCAGGAACACTGTTATGTTGTTACGGTCTTTTTCCTTTGTATTATAATTGTGACAGATTCTTTGAGATCTTTCTATGAAGTCGGACAGTAACCATTCAGTTTATGTTTGTGTATTGTCCAAAGCGTGATAACCAGTGGTTATATTTATCATAACAACCAGATGATGTACCAAGGTACGTAGCAAAAGGTGGTAATTGCGGTCAGCCGCATGGAAAGTATTGCTCCTGGCTGAAGGTAACGAAGTGTGAATCGGCAGAATACTTCGGTATTCTGATGGTGAATTTGGGCCAGCCGGATGGCTAACATCGGTTCCTATCAGATGGCGTGGGCGTGGTGCATAATTGTAGTTTGCAAGAATGTTGGAATAGTTACTGTCCATATGACCAATAATAGAATATTAAAAACATCAAGTAGCAAATAACAACAGTGGGGTGCCAAATCGGACGAAGTGCAAGCTTCGAACTTGTACTTGTCGGTCTATATGGTACCTCCACAAAATAATCAAGCACAATTAATACTCAAATTGTGGAGTATGTGTCAGTGGGGTTGAGCCCACCATCTGGTGAGGTCATCACGACGATACTAGATGTAAAACACAACGACTCATAACTTGGCTCCGCCGTCAACAAGAAAACATAATGTCAGCCTAGAAGTCAAGAGACAAGTATTGATCACAAACCGCAGCCACATCTATGAACAGAGATACTACTCTAACAGACACTGATCCTAACTGTCGTACTCTACAGCGCAGAATCCTGGGTAATGACCGAGACGGATCAATCTATTCTGGGAGTTTTGGAGAATACAATAAATGAGAAGAACGCGTTTTCTTGTGGGTTTTTGGGAGATACGCTGTTACTTGTGAAAACAACAGATATAATAAAAACGCTTTTGACAAGTTCCACCAAGTAAATTTATCTTCAAGTGATCTACTGAACTTGACATTCCGATGAGTTACAGTATTAAAAAAGCATTGAAAAATCCTAATATTTTGATGCACTGTTATCTAGTTACTTATCAAATTTCTAGTCATATTTGTATTGGTTTTTAATTTTACTTTATTCATCCGGTTTTTATCATTAGTATAAACTTTTAAAAATTTCTTTAATTTCACCACTCTTTCTTTATAAATAGATTAGTATAAGAATGTTCAATATTATTGTTTTTTTGATTGTTAGTAAGTAGTATTAAGAAGTTTTGAGAGATAACGAGTCTTGCAAATTAGTAAAATTCAAGAGAGAGATAGAGAACAAAGTTTGGTGTTGAATATGTCGAAAAAGAATCAATAAACGATAAATGCAAATGAAATGAAGTAAGACGATTTCAGAAGTAAGAAGAAGTGCAAGCAAACGAAATATGAACAAGTTCTGTAGAAGAAATTGTTGTTGTTGTTAAGATGTATGTTTGTTGTACTGAATAATAACTGTATCGCAATAACCGTTAGTAAGTAAATAACGTGTAATATGTATAGATTAAGTATTAACACATGTCTTTTGTTTTCTATGAATAGTTTACAATAGATGCAATGTAATGAAAATGTTGCATTTTGTACAGTGTAATGTTGTTTTCAGCCGCTGCTTACAGTGTACACAGCGTTGCCGTAACTTGTGTGTAAGAAGGTAAAAGTGATTAGGATATGAACATATCTGAGTGATGTGGTAAGGAAGACGAACTGTTGGGTTGTATTTGTAAGTTGTAAGTGAAAAGAATTAGAATATTTGTATTTTACAAAGTGTGTAAAGGAGGTGGGAGTTTTGTGTAGTTTAAGTGTACAGCACACGTTTGAAATAATATCGTATAGGAAAAGGGTAACGCTTGAACTGTTATTTAAAATGTTGTGTGTTAAAGATTTCTTCAGTTTGTAAAAGTAAGTGATAGAGCAGATATGTTGGCACATGGCCATATCGAAACTTACCTGTTGTCCTGGTTGTCCAGGTTGTTGTTGTTGGCCCGGTTGTTGCATGCCTTGCTGCATGCCCTGTTGCTGATGTTGTTGTTGCATTTGTTGATTTGGATCATATTGATTGGGATCCTGTTGGCCCATCATTTGCTGTTGCATGCCCATGGGACCATGAGGTCCCTGGGGTAATTGTGTACCCATGCCCATGCCCATTTGATTTGGTCCCCTTCTACCCACGGCACTTCGTACAGAATCTGCAGTAATAAGACAATGTATCAGCAATGATGTAATTCAAGTGCGCATCATTATTTACTCACTTGGTATTAATATGGGTGCACTGTCGGCCGATTGTGAATCTCTGGATTTCGTACGTATTGTTACGGCTCTGGGATTAAATGTACCCAATTTACCAATATCGATGAGAGCATGGTCACCGGTAGGTGAATTGATATCGGTTACCTTTTTACCATCAGCGTACACAGAATAGCCAGTTACAGGCCCCGATGATGTGGGCCTATTAACTGGCTGCCATGTCACTAAAATGGTACCATCTTGAGGACCAGCCTCAAGTTGAATTTCCTACAATGAAAGATATGAAAAGTGGCTGGTAAGAACGAATTCAATTAATATTACATGCAAGCAAATAATGACAGATTTCCAATACCGAATAAACTTTAAGTTCCGGCAGAGAAGGAAATAGTAGGTAGGCAGGTTGTGGACGCGTGTAATCTGGTAAAAATATCACACTATACACCGAGATCTGCTGATCCATTGTGATTGTCCGTTAGAAGGGGTGGGGAGGATAAAGAAACAAAGAGGGCAGGGATAGAGATGGGACAGAAAGTCGTGGGAACACCAATTTTTATCTAGCCATGGAAGGCACCGCAAGAAATGTATTAAATCTCCTACAGGGACTGAGGAGAGAGACTCTACATCTTTAGAGATGGGATTCTACCCGGTATTTACCCATTTTACGGGTAAATACCCGGTAAATACCAGGTAAATACCTTTTTTGGGTATTTATTTGGGTATTTAAAAAAATTATTTGAAATTTGAAATTACTTCAATTAGCTGAAACGTCATTTAAAATTCTCTTATATTCTGATGATTTCCACATAAATTTTAAAAAGATTTAATTAAACTGTATAAAACTGGATTAATTTAGATTAAAATTGTAAAAAAAGGTATGTATTTATTTGTATAGTTAATACTAGTGAAATGCAACAATAAATTTTAATCGTTTAAGGTTCAATGGGAAGACCCAAAAACAAAAAAATAAGGAAGTATATGTGCAAATATGGAAAATATGTGCAAGCAACACAAAATCAGTAATTTGCAGATATTGTTACACGGCTTTTAAATGGGCAAATGTTAATAAAATGACAAAACATGTAATACCTTATCCTAAATGTCCAATTTTGGTGAAAAGAGAAATTAGTAAAAAGAATGCATATGAAGTGACAAAAATTTCAACCGAAAATTAGACTTAGTTCATTGATGTGTTAAGCTTATCGAATTCTCCCTAAGTACCAAACTCATGCCAAATAATGTCTGATGAGTGTAAAGAGAACCTTCATGAGAAACCATCCTAGGCTATTCTTGTATCTGGTACTCCCTTCGCAATTGTGGAACATCCGCTCTGGGTAAATTTTTTTGAAGAAATACAACCTTCATATAAATTACCTAACAAAAAGGCAATTTCCAGGAAATATTTAAACAAAGTATACAATGAATTTTTTTTTAGATAAATATGATTTAAAAATAACCATATTTCACTGCACAATATGTTTGCTCATTAAATTTTCTACAAGAGAG
Source organism: Muscina levida (assembly GCA_964034835.1). Classification (NCBI taxonomy): domain Eukaryota; kingdom Metazoa; phylum Arthropoda; class Insecta; order Diptera; family Muscidae; genus Muscina; species Muscina levida. Next base: position 62,534,442 of record OZ035880.1, on the reverse strand, counting down.
TTTATACACATACTTTTGGTAAATACCCGGGTATTTACCCATTTTTACCCAATTAACCCAATTTACCCGGGTATTTACCAAATGGGTATTTACCCTTTTCCCATCTCTATACATCTTCTATGCAGCTCTCCCCAAAGTGTCTTGTAACATCTTTTCTCTTATTGATAGCCGTCAGCATGGCTTTCGCAAGTGATTGTCAGCTGTGACAAATCTACTACAATTTTCTTTATACGTTATATAATGTTTAATTTCTGGTAAGCAGACCAGTATCATTTACACCGATTTCAGTAAAGCTTTCGATGAGGTTAATCCTATTATTCATAATTTTATGCTATCCTGCGCGCAATATAACTTAAATAACCCCCAATAATATATATCTTCCTTTAATCTTCCTTTTCGTTTGCCTTAATGCCCACTCACCTGTGGTGGATCTGGTAACCCTTTTGTGAGGGTACGAAAATCAGCATAGGCTCCTGGAGCTTCTTCCTGCGGTCTTCCTTGACCCGGTTGTGGACCACCTGGAGCACGCAAATGTTTTGCTCGTACCGTTACACGATACTGAGTGCTGGGGGCCAAACCGGTGATGGTATGACGATAGACGCCAGGTTTCACGGTGCGCACTTCGACATTATTTACACAGACTATATGCTGATGATTGGAGTTTGCCGGCAGCCACGTTATCACGGCCGATGAACACGTTATATGCGTAGCACGTACAGATGATGGACCCAAATGCGATGTATCACGTCCAATGATCATTGTACAGGCAGCGTCTCGCGATTGTTGGCGATTTTGCGTGAGACTACGGACACTAATACGATGAGGCTATGGGAAAGGGGGTGAAGCAATTATTACAAAGGGGCATAATTTGGAATTAGCAGAAAGTGGTCTTACTCTATTGGAATCCACGCCCTCTATAAGAGCACGTGTGCGTTCATTAGCTTTAACAGTTACTTTGAGCACGCCATCCACATACACGTGATAACTGTCGATCAGATTGTAGCCCATGGGTTCGGGTGGTGACCAACCGATCAAGACACTCTTATTGAGCTGCCGCTCTAATGTCAAATGCTTTGGTGCTGGCACTGAAAAAGAAAGGTTTTCATTGATTTCGTGAGATATGTGCTTGTATAAGTTATACACAAGGCGCTACATGTTGTAATTAAGCTATATAAACCTATTCTAGCATAAATCTCGATCTCAATGGAGGTTATTATCAAAAAACATTAATGCTTACTTGCAAGTAGGCAACAAGTGTCAAAAATCAAATCAGTATTGTGGTCATTATTAAAATTATAAAAAACATTGTTGTGATAAACAAAATATAAAACTCAATAAAGGACTAATGACATGCAAACTTACCATTATCACTGATATCATCTTGGTCATGCTCTAAATCGGTATGGGATTCACTTAATCTAGCCAAGTCCTCTTGTGTGTGGGTGAGCAATGGATTGTGAGGTGGCAATGAGGGTAACGATGTTGAATCACATTGCATGGACCCGTCTTCTGCGTCACGTAACGTTGAGAGGACAGCTTGATGGAATTCCAGGAGATCATCGCCTGTTAGATATTAAAAATACAAAATACATGTGCCATTTGCAGGGAAAAAATACAAGACTGCCTTTATCATACCTATTAGCCGCTGAACAAATGAAGCTGGCACCAGGCCACGTCTTCCATCTAACAGCTCCGCATCCAAATATCCCCCTTGTGGCTCACCACTGGTCCAAACTAACAGGTAGTCTCCCGCACAAAGCGAAAGCTCACCTTCCGCATCCCTGTTAAAGACATTAGAAGCTCTAGAAAACAAATTGATTGGAAATCAAAAGAAAAAAAATGTTAGGGAACAATAAGAGCCGTTTTACAGTGTCCCATGCAAAATCAATCAAAATTAGTTCATTCTAAGATGAAAACCTCAATAGAATGAGACTTTATGTTCACAATGATGTACTTATTAGAACTAATATGACGATAGGAATCGAAATTCTGGGTCCGACCGCACTTTTTCAAAGTTTTGAATTTTTCTTCAAAATTTTCAAAAGCTACACAAACGAGAAAAATTGGTTGATACGGATACAATATTATGCCGGCTTTTAAGACCGTGGAATATCCTCTCAGAAACCTTTATTATTGAAAAGTAAAACTAAGCTGTCGTAACAAATGTTCGTTTCAAACGTATTTGAAATAAAGCATCTGCGAAATTGCATAAGCAGTTTTACATATAATATGAGAAGTTTGTAAACAAACGCTTTCAATGTTGACTACACTGTGCTATAACAACGAGAGGGCCGGCGATGCCAGAAATGTAGACGACTGAGACAGCCGCGTGTTGTAACCATCATGCCACGGTCGGCCCCCACTTGAAGAAAACCCTCTAATGGAAAGGAAAAAAAAAATATTGACCAAAGGAGTTACGAAATGCAAGAGCAACAAATGATAATGCAATGCCATAGCGCCCTTCACAGGAGCATAACATAGCATAGGAGCATAACATACGTTCTGCGCAGGTTCAACCAGGATCCGTCCGATCTAGAAGTTTAAAGGATCCCAAAAAACAACTTAGCGTGTAAAAGGTGCACAGAACACAGCATGGTTTGAGGCAACGATCGTGGTTTCCGCAAAATGGAGAAATTAGCCCCAACTCCTTGAATCCAGAATTTTATACAATGGACTTATTTCTTTGGGTAATTATTGGATGCATCTCAAGCCGACTTACAACCTCCATGTGGTGGCACCCAGGCAACGTTGTTTTGAGTTATTTTTGTCATGAATAGTGAGCAACAAACCCCCCCTGGCAAAGAAACCACAAAAAAGTAACAACTACTACCGCAGAACGCATCTACTTCTTACGTTTCCGTAAAGACAGTGGCAACCCCGTTTAAGTAACGGGAAAACGGAATTATAAAGATAGACAGGGATAGAGGTGAAGCTGAAAAAAATTGACCATAAATTAAAATCAAAAGGTACTCGAAGCAAGGGCTGGGATTGGTATTCCTGCGGGCTGATACGCCTTAGAGCAATGACGCTGACTGACATGTAGTCTTTAGTTATGCTTGGCAAGGACTTTGCGGAGCCGTTCTATACCAGACGAGGTATAAAACAAGGCGACAGCCTCAACATCATAATGATGGAGATGATAATGAGAAAGCTGCATTAAACACGAGTAGCACGATATTCAACAGAAGCCACTGAATATTTGCGTACGCTGACGACGTGGACATCATCGTGGGATGCGACTGCAACCTTCTCAGGAATACAGAAGAAATAAGCATAAATGGGTATAACGGTGAATGAGGACAAAACGAAGTTATCACCCAGCAAACAAAATGTTTAGACATCGGTAAGACAAACGACAAAATCTTCTGAAAATGGGCCGAAATTGTTACTAAGAACGTATGGAGTGGTTCACACGAAGTATGACCGCAGCAGCCGAGGGAAATCTGATGTATGTACGACATGTCGTACCGACGTCTGAACTATTTTTGAATATGAATCGAGAGAAATTCTGAAGGAAAATTCGACGCGTCGTTACGAAATCAGACCGATATCTTACCAAATATATGCATATTGAAAATATCTTCCGATATCGCATCTGAAATCTGACCGAAATCGTTACAAAAAAACGTATTAAGTGACACGATGTCTGACCTACTCAGCTGAGGGAAATCTGATGTAACACATGTCGTACCGATGTCTGACAGATTTCTGAGTGTAATTTGTAGGAAAATCTGAAGGGAAATACGCTGTTTATTCAATAACACTTTGTTGTTTGCTCCGACACAGAATTCCGAAGTCGCTGCGAACTCTATCAGATAAGTTGGAGCAAAATAAATAAAATTTCCCTTCAACGGGAAATACTGTACGATATCGGTAAGAATAGCTCAGACAATGTGCAGACATGTCGGGTATCAGCCAATGTCGGAGCTTTTGGTTTGCTGGGTAGCTTCAACGAACAAAGAATCAACTCGTCTACGATGCTGCGTTGACAACAATAATTTTGGATTTTCGGACTGTTAAAGTCGGAAGTTTGACTCTGGTCAAAGATCTGAAGTGTGATTCATTTAGGGATCTTTTTTCATTTGATTTTTCTTTACAGATTACGAGGGACTGATGTCAAGTTATAACCATCGATTTATTCAGCATTGGTTGACAATTTCCCATACTGCAACGATGTTATCAAGTTTGTTATTAGTTGTGTTCGTTTACTTTCCCAGTAATAATTTGCAAGATTGTAGTTTGGGAGAGTAGGAACGGTTATGCAATATTTAAAAAAAAAAAGTACTCGAACAACATCCAGTAAAAATTTGCAAAAAAACTGCTGATGTGTTTTTATTTGATTTTAATTTTTATTTTGTTTTCAACAGAAGCCGGGGCTTGGTTATAATTAAAGTATAAAGTATAATTTGCAAATAAACGAACACAGCTATTATAAATGTTGTATTTAAAATTTAAAAAAGGTCTAAAAAGACCCTTATATTCCTATTGTGGTTATGTGTGTACAAACACCATTTGTTTTATTTTAGCAGGAAAATAAGAAGTCCAATTATTTGACGATATGAAGTTATAGACAAAAACCATCTCTGAAGAAAATAAAAAAAAATTATGGGACAATACACATATTTTGTCAAAACATGGTCTTAATAATGGAAAGATGTTGTACGGCCTTAGTAAATAGCTATGTATGAAAGTGGGTCTAATTTGTGGGTCCTTTATGCCGAAAACATTTTAGCAAAACCTTTAAACCTTAATTTATATCAAGTAATAAAGCCGTCCTTATCGATCCTTAACCATTAATATAATATCAGTCAGTTAGCCTGAAGATCTTCCACGGTATCCCGAATGAAATCGATTTTACGAAAACAGATAATAAGATAAACATGCGATTGAGTAGACATATCCATGTAAAAGACAAATTAATACTTACTCTGGCGGATCGTACGGGAAACGGGCTATAAACACACAACAACGTCCTTTGCCAGGAATATCCAACATATCCACCTGGGGTTCACTGATGCCATTCAAATTATGACTGCGAGCTAAGAATGCATACAATAGTAGTTATAAAAAAAAGTGTTTAACAAGAAACATTTTCATTTAAAAGAATTACAGGAAAAGTTTCATAGCGAATGTTTACCATTCCGTGACGTCAGTCAGAGATTTCCCTATCCACTGCGTTTCTGGGTACTGTACTTACTTTCCAGATCCAATGGCGCTAAAGCTAAACCGCTACGACTGTGCAACATGCTATCCTGGAATTCATCTAATCCCCAGGTATTAGGTGGTATCGGTGAGCAGGGCGAACTACGATTGCCGTATCGTGTTAACGGTATCTCAATTTCGTCCAGCATTTTCATTTTCGCCGCATTCCGTATGGCGGCCGATGTGAAAGGATACGACGCACTAGATGCTACGTCCAAAAACGAAGGAGGAGGGCCAAAGGTATTGGGCAAACCAGCGGCACCTAGGCCGCTTACACCCCCACCTAGGCCATACAAGGAAGCCGCCGTTGTGCCAGCCAATCCTGAGCCCAGACCACTTAAACCAGCTGTACCCAGCAAGGCGCTTGTGTCCAAGCCCATTGAGTGATGCGTTAATGACGTACCCAACGGTGGCACACCCGCCGAGACAGCGCCGGCACCACTCAAACCGAGGGCCGAATAGCTGCTGGTGCCCGTGGGTATATTATGCGAGTTCAGCGAGAGTATAGGCATAGTTGTGCTCTGTAAATTGTATAGTTGTATTGTGCCACGCTATTATTTCAAGTTGTCATAGGTTTCAGAATTGTGATGGATTACAGATATAGTGGACATGTATATGTAGCAGATTGTTACGATGCAATTGTAAATTGCAGCCAGGGGTTTTTTTATAGATTTCAAATTTAAGTTGCAGATAAATATATGTATATAAATAGTTAGTAATTAGTAGTTTTTTGTTATTGTGATTTGTAGTTGTAGTTTTTATACAGTAAGGTGTTTTTGTTTGTTGAGTTTACACACATACACACAGACATTTATATTATGAGAGATAGACGACACACACACACATATGAATACACATCAATATTAAAGATATATCATTGTAGATGATGGTATTGTTGTGGTAGTTCGTTCGGTTCGGTTCGGAAACCGCAATTCCCAAAGGAAAAGAACATTTGCGGAAACGGATATGGAATTCAGTCATCCCACAACCAGTTGTTCAATATGTGTACGTCGACACCACACAGAAAAGACGAAGAAACAGTAAGAGAAAGAGAGAATTGGAGATATACAGCAGTTTGAAAAGAAAGCACAAAATGACAGCACATATATATATATATAATAGAAGAAGAAGAAAAGAATAGAAAAGAGAGAAATCAAATTGAAAATCATGTTTTTCTATTTTCAATGTTATTTCATTCTTCTGTTCAGTTTGCTTAAAGTGAATGAACACGAATGATTTGGCTGACTGACTGACTGGCTGACTGACATAAATGACATGGGGAGTAGTCGAAGTAAGTTCGACCGACTCTTCGATATTAAGCGATGACAAGCTTACAAAATGAATGATTGATTCCGCAAACCAATCACCAAAACAGAAAACCATTTAAAAATAACTTAAAGCTCATCGCGTTTAGAGAACAATAATAATAAAAAATAAATAATAGCATCATTACAACATCCCATACAATCAGAATGAAATTTTTAATTTAAAACAAAACTACATGCAATAAGCCATATACAATATTTATGAAAAAAGCATAAATTTGGTCCAGTCCAGAGTTTCAAAATATGAGCGTGGGTTTTTAAACATTCCCTGATCATATAGTGATTAATCTTTTTTACTTGCGATAACTTTTTCCATGAAATAAACTTCATGGCACGATGTTTAGAACACCCTCATATTAAATGGGTGACCTGAAATCGAGCCTATTCACAGCCATTAATCGGCTGTGCCCTCGATGCCCTCGACATCATTTTGATAGTAGAGAGTCAATCGACATTTCTAAGAAAAGCTTTGTCGTTCTCGATTTCATAGAAGAAAATAACAGTCTTTAAATCGCCAACCCCAAAGATTAAATTTTTAAGACAAATTTTAGGTGAGAAAATATCAATAATGACCCACTCCTTAGTAGACTGAATGCTGTGAAAGCGCAAAAGTCAAAACTGATCAAATTGCAATGTCCAGTAGTTTTTCATTTGGAAGTTGTCGGAGGAATTTTATTTTTGGGGAGAAACCAATAGGTATCGACCGCTATATCTAACATTCATTGCTGAGACAGATTTTCACAAGCTTTAGCTTGCGCTGAAAATATCTGAAGTGGTGTAACACATGTTTCGGATTTCTAAAGTTTTTCCTTGTACTAAGGAGTATTTAGTGTGACGAAATTCAAATATCCTGCAGTTTTCCGTTTGGCAGTTATGAAAGAAATATTTATTACCAAAAATACAAATAATTTTGTATGGGTGGAAACAGAAGATATGGGTCTATTCTGCCTATTTACTCAATGCCACGAGAGAGACGGATGCTGCATACAGGGCGAAACTGCAGCCAATGACATCGCGAGCCGTTCGTGAACGGCACAGGGAGAAGAGATGAGAGGCAACTCTTCTATTTAGGCGGAATATGAAGGAGCTGAAGAAGAGACAGGAAGAGTGCACAGAGTTGCTCCGAAGTAGAGGGGAAGCCCAAAAAATACCAGAGAGTTAAGGCAAGAATGCGTGGAACATGGCCATGATGGCCATCTCGTGACGGACCCGGATAACGTTCTGAAGATATAAAGAGATCATTTAAGAAATTTACTGGATACGACCACCACTCAAGAAGACCCTGCTCTAATCCATGACGATAGTATTACTTGTCCTCCTCTGAGCCAGAGCGAGATACAGGTGACAAAATCTCGCCTTAAAACTAACAAAGCGACTGGAGCCAATGGTCTCCAGGATGAATTGTTTAAGGCACACGGGGAAGAGCTGAATAGGAGCATGCATAACCTCATAGAGAACATCTGGATAGAAGAGAGAATGCCCTGGGATTGGAGCCTCAGCCTGTTATGTCCCTAATATAAGAAAGGAGATCGTAGTGAATGTAAGAACTACCGTGAAATAAGCCTGTTACCCGTTGCGTACAAGGTCCTTTCGAGCATAGAATAACTAATTAGACCATATCAGCTTTAGACCTGGTTAATCTACGACGGATCAAATATCCACCTTACGACATGAAATTACGACATCATTGGCCGAAATCTGCGGAATGTTACTGCAGTTTTCTCATCGCTAGAAGAGTAGTCATTAAAACTGGGTTAAGCGGTCAGCGAGGACAAAACAAAAATAATGATTTCGACGAACAAAGAGTCCTCTAGATGGGGATGCACCATCAACGTTGAAAATTAATGTGTTGAGGTAGTGTATGAGTTTAAGCGGAGAATAGTGCAAGCCAATAGATGTGTTACGGACTTCGGCAGCATTTCAACACCTTAACTAAGGATACTAAGAAACAGCTGTACTAGGTGTTTATTTTACCCGTTCTGTTGTATGCTGCAAAATAGGGGGTGCTTACGACAACGGACATACAAAACCTGGGAGTTATTAAGAGAAAGGTACTCCGAAAAATATATAGGCCTATCTGTGTCGACGGCAAATATCGCCATCGGATGAACCATGAGCTGTATGAGATTTACCACGACAACGACGTAGAAGAGAAAGAGTCAGACTCCAAAGACTACGATGACTATGACATTTTGCCAGGATGGAACAAAATGCTTCAGCGAGTTAGGTGTTTGAAGGCGGTAAGTAGGACTAACAGGAGAACGAACGCAAAAGACCGAAGCATGTTTAATTCTTTAATACTTCTAGCCTCAAATTTATGAACCAAGTTCGTAAGTTGTAATGGGCCAGTTAAGTAAGTTAGTAAGTAATATTTTTTTTGGATCTTTACACCCTAATGTTGCCTATTTCTGATTAAATTCGTAAAAACTTCAATAAAATAAGAAACTTTTGCTTTTGAAGTATTTATCGGTAATCACAAGTTAGAGAGTTATAGATGTTTTAAAAATCAATGGGTCACCTTACATACCGCCTAAATGTCAAAATGAAATTGACGTCGCAGTCAAAAATGTCCAAAAAGCTAAAAAGCTTTGATTAACCATGAACAACGATCTGCGCCTCGTTTCGATCGGATATCTAATGACGATACAACATAATAAATATTATTTTAGGGAGTCGTAGGGTACACGGATCTAAAAAAATATTTGATGTCCTGAAATTGACTGCAAAACTAGAGGGAGAAAACGTAATCCTTTTTTTCGCCATATAGAGCGACTCTATCTATTATACACGCCATATTCTATCTGGTCATTCATATTTCTCGTATTTCTCTATACCGGGAGCTCCCTCTAATGGTTCTCCTTTAACATAGTCATAGGCAACATGTAGCCTAGTGTGCAAATTCCTTCGAGCACTGTCCATTGACCAACATACCATACGGCGTAAGCAAAAGCAATATGCTTCGCTACAGGGCACACTGGTCCCAAATTCATTTTTATTGGCAATAGATACAGTGTTATACGTTTCCACAGTTGGTAGACCAAGTATGCCATTAGAAACCATTTTTAAAAAGAAAAACCACTTGTAATTTTTTTAAGATATTGGATAATACTGTTGTTGAGAACCCCAAGTAAGTTTCATGAAAGAAAAAAATGAAATAGGTCGACACATTAGTAAAAAACAATTTTTTTTAAACACGCGCTACCTTTTCTGACCCTGACTAATGTCTACCCATAGACATAAATCCACTGCCCTGTTATATCATTCCTTTAAATCATAGGAATATGTAGTGAAACAACAGCATTTGCTTTCAAATAAAACACTTAAGGTTGTGATAATGAGTGGAGAAGGCACAGCAAACGGCACTGATGATGATGGTTTGGCAACCATCGAAATAGCTATCTGCCCTGCCAGCTGTCAACATAATCCATTTCACACAACTCTTGTAAAAACAAATTCTATTAGCAATAATAGAATAGATCTTAAACCGAACAATGAAAAACATATTCATATTCTGCACAGATCGAAAAAAAAAAAAAAAATAAACAAGAGAATACATACACGGGATGTACACTGGGTTGGCATTTTATGCCAAAAACAATTTTATGCTATTTTGTCCGATGGACAAAGCATAGACAAGAGCTTGTGTGGATTGTGTTGACGTTGTCTTCGTTGATACCATTTTCGCACCGGTGTGTGTGAGCTTCACATTAATTGTGTGAAGCTTTTAACACTTAAGGTTGTGATAATGAGTGGAGAAGGCACAGCAAACGGCACTGATGATGATGGTTTGGCAACCATCGAAATAGCTATCTGCCCTGCCAGCTGTCAACATAATCCATTTCACACAACTCTTGTAAAAACAAATTCTATTAGCAATAATAGAATAGATCTTAAACCGAACAATGAAAAACATATTCACATTCTGCACAGATCGAAAAAAAAAAAAAAAATAAACAAGAGAATACATACACGGGAGGTACACTGGGTTGGCATTTTATGCCAAAAACAATTTTATGCTATTTTGTCCGATGGACAAAGCATAGACAAGAGCTTGTGTGGATTGTGTTGACGTTGTCTTCGTTGATACCATTTTCGCACCGGTGTGTGTGAGCTTCACATTAATTGTGTGAAGCTTTTAACACTTAAGGTTGTGATAATGAGTGGAGAAGGCACAGCAAACGGCACTGATGATGATGGTTTGGCAACCATCGAAATAGCTATCTGCCCTGCCAGCTGTCAACATAATCCATTTCACACAACTCTTGTAAAAACAAATTCTATTAGCAATAATAGAATAGATCTTAAACCGAACAATGAAAAACATATTCATATTCTGCACAGATCGAAAAAAAAAAAATAAACAAGAGAATACATACACGGGAGGTACACTGGGTTGGCATTTTATGCCAAAAACAATTTTATGCTATTTTGTCCGATGGACAAAGCATAGACAAGAGCTTGTGTGGATTGTGTTGACGTTGTCTTCGTTGATACCATTTTCGCACCGGTGTGTGTGAGCTTCACATTAATTGTGTGAAGCTTTTAACACTTAAGGTTGTGATAATGAGTGGAGAAGGCACAGCAAACGGCACTGATGATGATGGTTTGGCAACCATCGAAATAGCTATCTGCCCTGCCAGCTGTCAACATAATCCATTTCACACAACTCTTGTAAAAACAAATTCTATTAGCAATAATAGAATAGATCTTAAACCGAACAATGAAAAACATATAAAATGATATATTAAGAAGTAAGCATGCATACACATATGCAATTTTGTAATTTATTAGCTGATCTTTAAATGTTTATCCAGTACAACAAAATTAAGTCTCTTTAAATCCTAGCAATAGCAAAGTTATTATTCACCGCTAATATTCACTTTAGTTCTTTAATAGCTGTTTTAAACAGCACTATGGAATTGTTTACACCACATGAGTCTAATAAGTGAATTTCAAAATAAAATACAAAATCATTCAATTGGAATTTAATCACACAACTGAAGTGAAACACTCACCCCACCGCCTATTAATGCAACACACATTAGAATTTTTCTACCCTACCTATGTATACCTTAAAGTTTTTCACATAATCGGTTCACAGAGTGTGACGAGGAACTGGATTCGCCACACGCACAGAAAGCTAAATGGAACAACATTTTCTGATAAGTATTTTCCCTGAAAAATGTTTATACACTTTCGAGCACACACACACACATACTCATATATCAATGCATCGTGCTGTAGAATTATAAAATGTGTGTAATTAATAATTGTAGTCGTTTTTGAAAAAAGAAAAAAAAACACAACTAAAGTACAAAAATAAAACTGAAACTTACACACTTGGACAATATATATACACACACACGTGCTTGCTCACATGTAGCAACTTATTTACACAGGTATACGGAAGAGTAACATGCAAACATTAAATATTTAAATTACTCTCAAAGCAAACTTAAACATTAAAGCCATATGACTATCTGCATTAAATATTTAAATGGTGGAAGTTTAAAAACGTAAACAAAAGCCGTTTGACGTAAAAGGCGGGCAAGAAAAATAGCACACGAAAGGAAAAATCGTTTACAATAAATTTACCTAAAATAATTGTATGTATTTTTATTTTTATTTTCGATTAACTGCCCTAACGAGATTGTTTTGAAATGATATGATTCATTTGTTATTATGTTGAATTTCTATTATAATTAGATCTAGATTACTCTAGAGAATGAATGTTATCAATCGAAAAGTCACTTGTCCTCATACAGGAACCATGCAAAAGTTTATAATTAAATATATAGAAAACCAGTACAGAAATTTCAGTCAGGTAATCTGACTAATAAATACCATCACCCAATATAAGATATTGTTGAAGTCTTGAGTTATTGAAATGAATAGATTTTTAATGAAAATAAAATTACTTATGTATAATTTTTCCTCTGCTTGTGGTGCAAAATCGTCCAAAACCTTACTTATTTGTGTAGGGGGTAAAGGTGCCGGTTTGGAATTTATGTGAGAAATATTAATTTTTCAAAAAAAAATAATTTTGATAGGGGGTACCAAAAGGGTGAACCGATACAGTCCTTATTCATTCCTGACTCAAATTTTCATACGTAAAACTTACGAATAATTTGACTGAATTCAGTGCACTTACAAAAAAAGATATGTATATAAGACTATGGGGGTGAGTTCGGTCCATTGTATGGGAGGTACCAGAAGGAATGTGTCAAATAGTTAGGTTTTCTGAGGTTTCGCCTCCTATCACAATATAAATTAAAGGACTAATTTTCATTACCCCTCAAATGTCCGTTTAAAAGTTATGAAAAAATTATTAATTTTCCAAAAATAGGTCATATTGTATGGGAGGTACCAGAAGGGGTGACCCGATATGGTCCATATTCACTCCTGATTCATATTTTCATAGGCGTACAAATTACTCATAATTTGACTGAATTCGGTGTACTTAGAAAAAATATATGTTTGTAAGACTATGGGGGTGAGTTCGGTCATTTGTATGGGAGGTACCAGAAGGGGTGTGTCAAATAGTTACGTTTTCTGGGGTTTTGCCTCCTATAATAACATAAATTAATCGACCAATTTTCATTACCCCCCAAGAGTCCGTTTGGAAGTTATAGGAGAAATATTAATTTTCCAAAAATAGGTAATTTTGTATGGGAGGTACCAGAAGGCGCAAACCGATATAAAAAAAAAACTTAATTTCCCTTTGCACCCCATGAATGAGGTATGGGATAGCTTCTCGCGTTGTTGTGAATTAACACGCTTTCTATTTTTAGATTCACAACTAACGGCACCTACTTGTTTATCGACGAATGCGAACGTCACTGTTTGAGAAGCTCTTACTAGACACGACGATTAATACTGCGAAGTTGCTGTCAACAACATTCGAGGGGAGCCGACAATGAAAGAAAATTTTCTTTATTTTTTTCTTTTAAGATGACTGGAGCCAGTTTTGAACCTGCGATCTCCCGCATGATAGTCGCGTGTTCTAACCACTATGCCACGGCCGGTCCGCAAACCGACATAGTCCATATTAATTCCTGAGTCCTATTTTCATAAGCGAACATCATACTCAAAATTTGAGTAAATTAAGTTTACTTACAAAAAAATTATGTATGTAAAACTATAATGGTCAATTAGGTCATTTGTATGGGAGGTACCAGAAGGGGTATGGCAAAGGTTTCGGTTTTCTTAGGGTTTGTCTACTTTTGCAAGATAAATAAACTGACCAAATCGTCCGTTTGGAAGTTATGAAAGAAGTATTAATTATCCAAAAATAGGTAATTTTGTATGGGAGGTACCAGAAGGAGTGGGGCTATTTTGCCCATTTGCAATCCCATAAGTTCGTTTTGAAAAATATTAATACTGGTAAATTTTCATACCGATCCGTTAAGGTTTACTCGAGTTATCCTGCTGACCAGCCATCCAGCCAGACAGACGGGCATAGCTCATTCTTCTTAAAAAGTTCTGAAACGAATTTGGTCTAAAGATACTTGGGGTCTAACTCGTCGATGGTATAAAAAGGTACTAAGAAGGAGTACTATTATACGTGGCGCATATATGTAAAAGGATATAGTTGTTGTTATACTGAACCCATTTTCAGCAAATCTATTCGTATTCGCATTTTTATACCCTTCACCATGCGCATGAACGGAGTGAAGGGTATATTCATTTTGTTCTTTCATTTGTAACGCCCATAAGGAGGCGTGTATGACAATATATATATTTAAATGATCAGCATCGAAATCTGAGTCAATTTAAATGTGACCGTCTGTCCGTCCGTCTGTCCCCGCGATTACACCGCAGTTTAAGAGATGTCGAGCTGAAATTTGGAATGCAAGCTTCTATCCTCAAAGCGGAGGTTAAGTTCTAAGATGAACCCGATCGGTCAAAAACTACTCCCACCTCCCATACAAACTCCCCCTTTTTGGGGTTTGTTCCTGCGATTACAGCCGTAGTTTAAGGGCAATCAAGAAATTTGAAATTTTGTATATGAGCTTCCCTACACTAAGCGGAGGTTGAGTAGTATGATGAGACCGATCGGTCAAAAACTACTCTCACCTCCCATACAAAATCCCTCTTTTTGGGTGTGTCCGTATGTCAGTCCCCGCGATAACAGCAGTAATTTAAGAGAAATCAAGCTGAAATATTGTATGAAAGCTTTTCTGCTCTAAGCGAAGGTTGAGTATTAAAATGAGACCGATCGGTCAAAAACTACTCTCACCTCCCATACAAACTCTTCCTTTTTTGGGTTTGTCACTGCGATTGCAGCCGTATTTTAAGAGGTATATAGCTGACATTTTGTACGCAAGATTCAATATCTAAGCGGAGGCTACTTTCTAAGATAAGCAATGTCGGTCAAAAACTACTCCCACCTCTCATTCAAACCAACTTTTTTGGGGTGTTCGCGTAACTGCCCCCGCGATTATAGTCGTAGGTTAGGGAATATTGAGCTGAAATTGTATATGCAAGCTTTAATCCTATAATAGGAGCTTACGTTGTAAGATGAGCAATATCGGACGAATACTTCTCCCACCTTCCATACAAACTCCCCCTTTTTGGGGGTGTCCGTCTGTATGTCTCTATAGTTTATAAGCTTTCGGGCTGGAATTTGGTATGTAAGCTTCTGTCCAGAAGCAGAGATTAAGTTCTAAGATAAGCATGATCGGATTTAAACTACTCCCACACAACATCCCATTTTTGGGGAGATACAAAATTCATAAAAATAAGCTTCATCTCACCAACTCATAAACTTATCGGTAAATCGAATAAAATCAATACAAAATTACTGACTAAATGGAGGTGTGAAGCTAAAAGTAACGTCCACTTCACACTAACTCCCCTGTTTTGTGGTACAAAGTTTAACAAAATATAGTTGTAGTGCAAATAACCAGTTTTACGACCATTTTTACAATGAATGAATGGTGAAGGGTATCTGAGCATCGGCATAGCCGAAGATAACCGCCTTGCTAGTTTTAATTTGATTTCATTGCAATGAGTGATCAAATTTTAAGAGGCTTCCAGTTTGTTTAAAAAGTAAAATTTGAGTATAAAACCAGTACAGATATTTTAGTTAGGTGAACTGACTGATAAATACCATCACCCATACGCCTTTCGGTCATATGGCCAGACAAGACTAACGTTCCGCCATCTTTTTTTCAACTAGTGCTTATTTCGTGAGTAGTGGTAACTCATGTCTGATTTGACAGATAATTAGTTTTATACTTCCGCTGAACGAATATGGTTGTGTATACGCTTGAATAACGCTGGAAAATATTGCGACATTACTTTGAAAATAATGGTAATGTTGCAGAATGAAAAATCATCTTTTCAGATGAAGCTCATTTTGATCTTGGCGGGTATGTAAACAAGCAAAATTGTCGCAGTTGGGGCACAGAAAACCCGCACGCATACATTGAAAAGCCGATGCACCCAAAACGAGTCACAGTTTGGTGCGGATTTTGGTCCAGAGGCATAATTAGGCCATTTTTCTTCGAAAATGAGCAAGGAGTGGCCGTTACAGTCAATGGCGATCGCTATCGGGCCATGTTGAACGAATTTTTGTTTACAAAAATTGAAGAGGAGGATATTGGCAACATTTGGTTTCAACAGGACGGCTCTTCGAGCCACACAGCCGAAGCTACACTCGATTTTTTGTGCCCTGTTTTTGAAGATCGCATTATCAGCCGCAAAGCTGATGTCGTTTGGCCACCTCGGAGCTGCGATTTGACACCGTTGGACAGTTATTTGTGGGGTGGCCTCAAAGATAAGTGTTACGCCGACAAGCCAGAGACAATTGACGCTTTAAAGGACAATATTCGTGAAGCCATTGGTGAAATTCAGCTGCACACAAACGATAAAGTGCTTAAAAATTGGACCGATCGTGTAGGCTATTGCATGGCCAGCCAATGCAGCCATTTGAATGAAATTATTTTCCATTATTAACCGGAAGGATTGTACTTAAAAAAAAAAGAAATTTGAGAAAATATTCAGCAGTTTTTTTTATAGCATTTTCAAAAAAAAGGGGTACCGAAAGGGGCCAACTGAGAATCAAAGAAAGATAGAAGATTCCAGTAGGAATACAACGTGCCCGATTTTTCTTTGAAAATCGACGTTCAATGCACAATTTTAAAATTTTTACTTACAAGATAATTTAACCGACAACATTCAAATATCCAGTTCGAAGGTTATGGGAGAAATATTAATTTTCAAAAAATGGGTTATTTTGTATGAAAGGTACGAGAAGTGGACGGCCAATTTGACTTATTTCAAGGTAATTACAAAAAAATATATGTAAAACTATGAAGGTGTCTTTGCCCATTTGTATGCGAGGTACTAGAAGGGGTTTGGCAATTGTAGCGATTTCCTAAGTATTTGTCTACTATTCGAAAATAATTCAACTAACCAAATTCAAATAAGCAATAATTTTCCAAAAATAGGTAATTTTGTATGGAAGGTACCAGAGGGGGTCAGTCGATGTATAACGTCAAAAAAGTGGAAACAATCTTTGTTTTTGTTTTCCCGCGACACTGACGACGCATTTTATGTTTGCTTCCAGAAAAGGTATGACCGCTGACCTCGTCATGACAACTTTACTTGGATATTTTAATGGAAACAATTATTAGGAAAACACGAAGAAAATAAAAAACAAGACAAGTTATTTTGTTTTACATTATGTTATTAATAAGAACCAAACGAACAAATAGGCGTATGAGAGTAAATGATTTTGAAAAAAACTCCAACGGACACTTTAGTTTATAAGTAACCAAAGTTTTGCTGCAATAAATAACTTATTTTAAATTATAAAAAGCAACGAATTTACACATAAAAGCGAAAATATAATTTACACATGTTCATTCTAACAACTAAATGCACGCACGATACACAAATCTCTGGAAGTAAACAACAGCAATGGATCTATTAATAACTAGGTAAGTATGATATGTATGTGTAAGTGAGTAGCAACAATTTTAAAAAAGCAAAAAGTATACAGTTTTATATTCTTTTAGCTCTTTTTTCACCTATATACCACTATTTAAGTTAAAATTGGATTTGAATAAATGTTAATTTTTTTTACATATATTTAATAAACAAATCCATTGTGTTGTTCATTTATCACTCAAATGTGGTTCCTTAAGGCAATTTGCATTTACTTTTTTCATGTTAGTAATGTTAATGTGACAAATGTAATGTATAGTGAGTGAAATTTTCTGCTATGTTTGTGCAATGATTGATAGCGAGTGAACAGATAGCGGGTGAATTTGTGGTGGTGGTTTGGCACGAGAGTAGTAGATAGCATTTATATTTTGCTCGTAATTGCTGTATACTGTAGTTGTTTTTTGTAATTTTGAAGAATTGTTGTAGTTTACCTGACTTAATGCTGATGGCATAGACTTCATCGTATGAATATTTACCGGCAATGGTGGAATGCCAGCGATTCCACTTGTTCCACTTAACAGTTTATCAACTGTCGATGTGCCCGCACCTCCACCATAGGCCGCTGACGCGGCAGCTGCTGTTATGGCATGACTGCTCATACTCGAGGAAATGCCACCGATTGAATTTGGCACTAACGCCGATATGGATGATAGACCTGTACCCGGAATGGGTGCGTTACTGGTTGACAAATTCGAAACCATACCGGAAGTACCAGGACCCATAGATGCACCGCCATTAGGTAAACTGGAGGTTATCGCCGACGAGTAACCCGTCATGGCACTACTGCCCATGGTACCCGAAACACCAGGAACATTTGTAACACCAGACGAAACGCCACTGGTACCGCCAAGAACAGCTCTCTTGTAACGATTCAGTTCTTCTTCGAGTTCTTTAGACAAAGGATATACATGTATTAGAAATTAATTAATTAATTAATTGATTAATTGCTCTTACCAGATTTTGATATGGTTTTAAATTCGCTATTTATTGTATTCATTATGGAACTTGTTGGCATGGATGAATGAGCGGCAGATGTTCTGGGATGTTCTAGTTCGGCCAAAACCCGATTATCCTGTGGAAACAATAAAAATTCGTTTGCAAACGTTATAAAATGACGCACAAGTCTCAAACGTAATATTTTGTTATCCTGGGCAAATAGGGTGAACTTTATTAAACATTATAGTGGCAATGGTATGTGATTATGGTAGAATCGTCCGTATCTAATGATTGGGACACACCGAACATTCACAAAACTAAGTTTTAGAAACTTTTAAGTTTTATTTGCCTACATATCAGAATCAAGATTGTTAGTGCTGCGCAGTTTCGTTTGAAATATCAGATTCCACTAAGCAACAAATGAAGACTTTTTGTAAAATACAAGAACTTGAACAAAAAACCTATTGGCAATAATATATAATTGCCAATAGAAATGATCTTAAACCGAACTATGACAATATCAAAATACAAGAACTTAACAGTATAGGTTCGATTCTACTAAGGGTAATAAAATCCTATACTCAGTTTGGCGAGATTGGTGACCATTTTTTTTTGGACCCCAAAAGATTCTCAACATCAGTGAGCCCCTCGAAAGAAGGTGTCACCACTTTTTGTCCAACAGCTAACTGACACTGAGTATAGCGTTTTGTTACCCTTCGATAGTAGAATGGAACTTGTACTGTCAAGTTCTTGTATTTTTTTCACTGTTGCACTGTGTTATTATTTGCTGTAGCAGTACGATTTTTATGTTCACTACCTTCTTTTATTTCTCGCTCGTCGAAGCGGTAGCACAAAATAATTCCCAAAAAAAATAAGTATCAATAAAGTAAGTGTCAACAAATATTAAGTAACAGTCACCTTAAAAATAAATAATATCCGAAGATTAAAATAAAAAAGTCCACGACTTCAATTATAATGTTTCCACAACACTGTGAAATACAAATCAAGGACTATGGCTGTCAGCAGCACTTGAACAGAATACCAAAACTACTAGGTCGCCGGAGTTTCAGTGGTTTTCAGTGGAGAGGATATACCATTGTGAGAAATTTCCGAACAAGCCCACAGAATTTACATGCCTTTGTTTCGAACACACCGAAAGACATGACATACCGACTGACAAACCCACCGTAGCTCAACATGAATCGACAATGTACAAGCGTCAACTCATACAACCTATCATAGACAAGTTCTGGAACACAAATCTAATAAATTATGACATTGATGTTTAGGTAATCAAAATCCCAAAAAATGCGGCCTACCACGGTGAACAAGGTCATAGTTAATATAATAATTGAAAATGTCAAAGCAGGTGCGAGGCAGGGATGCCTTCTAGTCCCCTGCTATTCAACGTAGTCCTCGTCAACAATATGGCGAAAGTCTCATCCTCCCCTAGAGGCATCACCTGACGTTTAAACGGCCGCCTAGAAGACTCAGATTACGCAAACGACATTTACCTTGCTTTCGCATAGCTTTGATGATATACAGTCAAGCTTAAAAAAAATTAAAGCCGAAGCTGCAATTAGTGGTCTCCGAATTACTTACTTAAGTGGCCCATTACAACTTACGAAAGTTGTTCATAAATTAGAGGCATTAAGTGTTAAAGAATTCCACATGCTTCGGTCTTCTGCTTGCATTCTATAGTAAGTCCTACCAGATGGTGGCACGTCGCCTACCACTTGGTCTTTCCAACGAAGTTTGGGTCTCCCTGCTTTGCGCTGTCCTTCATGTTCGCCTTCAAACACCTTTCTCGCTGGAGCAATTAATCGAAATCTTTTTTTATCCTGGGCAAATAGGGTGAACTTTAAAAATCATTAAAGTGGCAATGGAATGTGATAATGCTAGATTCGTCCGTCTCTAATGCATGGTACATGGTACATGGTAGATTCTGACTCTTTTATCTACATCGATGTCGTGGTAAAGCTCTTACAGCTCATGGTTCATCCAATGGGGAAACTCGCCGTCGACACGGATAGGTCCATATATTTTTCAGAGTACTTTCCCTCGAATAATACCAGGTTTTGTATGTCAGTATTAGTAAGCACCCACGATTCGGCAGCATACAACATAACGGGTAAAATTAACACCTGAAGTGCTGCCGAAGTCCGTAAAAACATCTATTGCGAGCACTACTTACGGTATTGTAGATGGGCTACATGGCCACGCCCCTTCTGGTATCTCCCATACAAATTCATTATTCTCCCCACTTTAGAAATCATAGTAACTATATCACTATACCAAACGCGATCGTGCCCAAATTCTGCATTTAGTAAAGTTAAAGCGTTTTGGAGAAAAAAACTCGAAGTCTAGCCACGCCCCATCTGGTACCTCCCATCCAGTACCGTCCACTTTAGAAATCGATTAATATTATTAATACATCCAACGTGACCGTGCCTAGATTTTGCATTAAGTAAAGCTAAAGCCAGATAAAGTTTTGGAGAATAAATTGAAAGTCTAGCCAAGCCCCTTCTGGTACCTCCCATACAAATGTACCACTCCGCCTACTCTAGAAATCGTAAGTAAGTCGGTTTTCCTGACTGAAACTTTCTTTCTGTTTCTTGGCTACTTTCCAAGTGATGAGAAAACTCCACCAACATCCCGCATTTTGGCCAATGATATCTATAGCATCTACATAGGCTAGTGGCATGTTGCTCTTGACTAATGTTGTACCAGACATGTTGGCACCTGCCTTTCTCATTACCTCTGGACAAGCTATCGCCAAGAGGTCTCTGGCTCTGTATTGAATGGTTCAGAATGATCTTTACAAATCTTAATCGAGGATTTGGTGTTTACAAAGGTACATCAGCAAAGTCGAATTAGTTTTGCAGAAATACCAAACCTAGACATGGTCTATTTCCTATTGGAGAGTCGAAATCTATTCCTTATCGGAGAGTCGAGGGCAACTTTTATAGTCGATAAAGAGGTGGTTGGTGTCGATCTAATTTTCATGAGTTTTTTTCAGAATTTATCGTAAAGTGGATATTTGATCCGTCGTAGATTTACCAGGTCTAAAGCCTCACTGATATGGTCCAATTAGTTTTTCTACAATTGGCTTTAGACGTTCAGATGCTCGAAAGGATCTTGTACGCAATTGGTAATAGGCTTATTACACGGCAGTTCTTACACTCACTATGATCTCCTTTCTTGTATATGGGCCATAACAGATTGAGGCTCCAATCCCCGGGCATGCTCTCCTCTCGCCAGAAGTTCTTCATGAGCTGATGCATGCTAATAATCAGCTCCTCCCCACGTGAGTTAAACAACTCATCCGGGAGACCATCGGCACCAGCCGCTTTGTTAGTTTTAAAGCGGGATATTGCCACACGTATCTCGCTCTGCCTCGGAGGTGGACAGTTAATACCATCGTCATGGATTAGAGCGGGGTCTTCTGAAGAGGTGTCCGTATCTAGTAAATTTCTGAAATGATCTCTCCATATCTTCAGAATGTCATTCAGGACCTTCACTAGCTATCCGTCGCTGTTTTTGTAGGAAGTCAACACTGTTTCATGCATTTTCGCCTTAACTCTCTGGTAGAATTTACGGACTTCCCCTCTTCTTCGGAGCAACTCTGTGCACTCATCCTGTCTCTTCTTCAGCTCCTTCTTTTTCCGTTTAGAAAAACGAGTTTCCTCTCGTCTCTTCTCCCTGTGCCGTTCACGAACAGCTCGCGTTGCCATCGGCTGCAGTTTCACCCTGTTTGCAGCATCCGTCCGTATCCATGTACGCTTCCCGCAGTGCGTTCTATGGACTCGGTTATATATTGCCACTGCGAGGTAATATTATCAGGGGTTGGAGCATTCCGTAGCAGTTGAGTTAGGTGGTTAAAGTAGGCATCCGCTACATCAGCAGTTTACCGCTGTCCAGCTTTCGTTGTGCCCGGTTACGTACGTTTTTCGCCATGCTTAGCCTTGTGCGTACCTTAACTACGGTAAGGTAGTGATCGGAGTCAATTTTCGCACCTCTAATCACTCGTACGTCTAGAGCACTCGATGCATGCCTTCCATCGACTACCACGTGATCAATCTGATTCCTCGTCAATTGATATGGAGATAACTATGTTGTCTTAGGAATATTTCTATGGTGAAAATCTAGTGCTGCTAACTACCATGTTTCTTGTCGCAGAGAAATCAATCAGTCTATTGACATTGTTATACATTTCGTTGTCCGGACTAAATTTTCCGATGGTAGGCTCAATTGTGGTCTTCCTCGATATTTTTGCATTAAAATCGCCTAGTACAATTTTGGTGTCACGGTCATATACATTTTCTAAGCTCTCGTAGAACTTGTCTTTGTCCACACTGCTTTTCTCTTCTATCGGAGTATGGGTCTCAGAATTAACAACCCAAAAACGAAGGCTATGAGAATCAAAATCTCAAATACGTGACACTTCACCTTGCAACAGATCGAAGACGCCCAATCTTTCTGCTACCTACTTGACATTATGTAGGTATTTTCACTTACTTTAAATTGATATACAGTCAACCCTCGGTTAAGGAACGCCTCGCTTAACGAACATTTCGCACGACGGACATATTTAAAAAAAAAAATGTTTCGCTTAACGAACAAAGTTTCGTATAACGAGCTTTAGCATCACTTGTGTTCATACAATTAAGAAGACGTGTTGTTATTTTTTGTGAAAGTGTAACGTAACATACAAAGATGCCTTCAAATGTAGATTCTCAGGAAAAGTATAATAAAAGAGCAAAAATAACTATAGCAATGAAGCATAAAATCATTGAAAAACATAAGCAAGGTGTTGGGGTGGCTGATCTAGGACGTACATTCAACCTATCAAAATCAACAATATCCACCATCCTAAAGAATAAAGACAAACTTAAGGACGTAAGTGCTTCAAAGGGAGTGTCAAGAATATCTTCGCAACCATCACGTATTCTCGATGTTGTTGAAAAATTACTTCTTATATGGATTAACGAAAAGCAAATGCAAGGTGATAGTATTTCGCAGAACATAATTTGTGAAAAGGCTTTCAATTACTTTCAATAAATATTGATGTTGAAATATGTTAGTGTGTACTTTTTCCGACTTGGAACGCATTATTTTATTTTGCACTGATATATGTATATGGAAATAATGGTTTTGCTTAACGAACGTTTCGCATAACGACCACGCTTCTGGAACGAATTGTGTTCGTTAACCGAGGGCCCACTGTATATCTATTCAAAGACCTGACCCAACGATACGCCGAGACATGTTTACCTTTTTTTTCCCGATTAAACTTTTCCCGATAAGCAGAACCCCCGCCATTTTGGGCTGCCGTGTAGTAATTTAAACAACATGAGTACCAAAAATTTTTAACAAAAAGCTGAACTTATAGTTATACTTGTGTCAAGCTAATTTAAACTCAATATGTAAACATTTTATATTTAAATTCAAAATTAGAAAAACGATTATGGTAATGGCACAATAGACGGGAACGTCACCGTATACCTAATCCAATCTCAAGAATATTTGCGGAATCACTTGTGTTTCTCACAATGTCAGATTTTTGTGCATTATAGGCAGAATATGTAAATATGTTCGTTAATGCCTGCTTACAGTTCGTAATTCTTTGTATAATAAGTTTACTGTTATTAAATGTATACTAGAGTTTGACAATGTATTCTATTTTTCAATGGTCTAGTTAACTGAGATATTATTTGATTTAATATGAAAATGACAATATGGTAAATGGTGCGATCGGTTTAATCAAAAACCCAAAAAATGCTATGGTACAGGAAGAAAAACAAATTACTATACATTTAAAAAAAAATAGATGTCGATTAAAATATCCTTTTTCCGTTTTCTATTCTATCTAATGTGTACTTGAATCTAGCTTAAACGATTTTGTTACCCACAACTATATACAGGATGGGGTCTCTAAAAATTCGAATCAGTTGTTAGTTATTAGTATGCTACAAATTAAAAAATAATTTTAACTAAAAACATATAAATTCCAATACAGATTCTATATTCGGGACTTGAAATGAATTTACTACTTATATGCCCTTTAATTTCTTTCCACATAAAACAAAGGCAAAATCCAAGCAGTACAGAAAGACAAGATTTTGCATACGACTTGAAATATTTGGCTATGACTTCGGACTACGAAAAAAAAAACTAAAAATTCTAAGAAGTAAACTCTTAAACGCGAGTACACTTGTCTTTCGTATAATCTTGTTTTGCCCAACGAATAAGAAAGCCACATACATTAGCTAGGGATAAACGTGCCTGTTCTATTTTCGCCATGATGATATCAATCTCTGAACCCTGGTCCTCATGATGACTTATGGTGGGAGCCCATGTCACCGATGTATTTGTGCCCGACGCCGCTGCAGAACTGGAACTTGCTACACCGATTGTACGCATATCTGGAACTGTGCCGCCACCGGATCGTGACGTTTTTGTTTTCATGGCAGCAGATAATTCAATTTGTAATTCCTCGCAGCGTACATTTTCCAAGGCAGCCTAATAGGGAAGTGATAAAAAAAATGGTATGGAAAACAAATGAAACATTTCAGTGGTAATAATGAAAAGTTTCAGTTGCAATTAGCATTCAATTAGTTTTTCATTTAAGATCAGGGATGGCAAGAATTGAGTACAGACATTTGTGTTATTTTTTAAATAGTGTTTACTGTAGTTAGATACTAGTTAGTAGCGGTTGTAAAATTTTTATCATTAAAACTCTATATGACATTTAAAGTTTTTCTTAAGGGGAAAAACAGTACTTATGTACGGTTTTGTACATACCAATACCTTCAAAAAATTAGGACTTCTATTTAGTAAAACGAATTGTTTTTCGATAGGAGATACATGTAATTTAATTGAAATCATGGAAACCTTTTCGTAGGAAATTATGCAAATGCTCAATAACACTAAGTTAACTCAATACCTCCGCAGTCCAAGTAGTCTATAAACAATGGTAGGGGAGGTGGTGATTTTAAAATAACTGCCAAGGAAGTTCAAAAAGTCGCAGCTGTCAAACTGCATCGTAGAAAAAACAAATTTCGGATTCCTTTAAAACTATTTTATTTTTTTACTGGGAAACTTATAGTAATCTTTCAATTATTCATGCGGTTATGAAATATTGATGCATTTTCCTTAAATTTTTTATAGAGAAGTGCTCGAAGATTTTTAATTATGAAGGAAATGAGTTTCTGCCTTTTTACGGATTAAGTCGGCATATTCGTCATGTAATTTTATTAAACGAAAAGTTGCTTTCTTCATTCAATTAAATTCCCTATTTTTTTTCAAAGCAACATCCATATATTCATATAAGTTGTGACTCCCTTCCTCCCCCCCAAGAAAGATCTACCTTTTGCTTTATCTACAAAAACTTTCAACCTTAAACGTCTCCAATTCAATGCTGACAATACCATCCCTGCTTAAGATATTGTTCATAGATTTTTACCTTCTTCTCTAATTCTCTGGCACGAGATTGCAAGTTTTCTATACCTTCTATATCCGACCGGCTGCCAGAGGTGCTAAGAGTACGAATTTGTGCCAAGGTTTCCTGCAGCAATAAATACATAGATGCAAATGAAAGTTAACTTTTTTAATTTCATTACAGTTCATTTTATTTTGGTTAATTTGTTTTCTCTGCGTACGAGCCGAATAATGAAATTTTCTTTCTTACGGATGGCGCAACAACTTACTTGATGTGCTCTCTCGATTTCTGCCCGACGCGTTTCCGCATCCCGTAACTGTAGGCTTAACGAGTCCAACATACCGTTGGCTGTTACTGTCGCCTGATGATACTGTGTGTGGTGGTGGTGCATGGTTTCATATGGCATTCTCTTCGTTACAGACTCTCTCTCTCCCTCTCGCTGCGAGTATGTTTGTGTGAATGTATATGGATGTGTGTGTATGTGTGTGTACTATGTACTATGTGTATGTACTTTGTGATTCAAAGGCTGAAATGATACAGAGAAGGCAGAAGAAAGACACAGGATTAAAATTAAATTTTTTGACAGGAATTTGCATTGGTCGATAATAAAGAGATGATGATTAAGCCAGAGGATAGTGTTTTTTTTCCTCTCTATGGTGGCTTCTGAGTTAATGTGACGCATTCAATAAACAATAATAATGAAAATATGTATTATTTTTTTATAATCTGATAAAATGTGAGGCTGTAGCACAATGTTACCATTTTAGTTGTTATATGTATATGGTATTAAGATGTACCTTGGGATAGGCGGTGTTGGGATAATGTTAAAGTAGTTGGTAAGGCGACTTATGGAACGATCTTGATTGTAGACGAAATTTTTTAGAATCAACGCGTTCGCACTATCTATATATATAAAAATGAAATGGTCCACGTATGTCATACCATCACTTGAGAACGGCTGGAGCGATTTGGCTGATTTTTTTTTATTCGATTCGAAATTTTCCGTAGATTGTTTGTGTTGAAAAAAATTAAATCCAGGTGGCGCTAGGGTGGATTTATATCGAAAATTTGAATGCATGTACCAATTCAACTGAAATTTAGAATGGATATTCATTTGATCATGAGACAACATTTTATGTACAAATGGACTCGGTAGATGGCGCTGGGGTCGGTTTACAATCAAAATTTTAACGAATGGGCCAATTTAACTAAGATTCAGAATCTATGTTTGTTTGAACATCAGCAAAAATCGTATGTACAAATGGATCCGGTAGATGGCGCTAGGGTGGATTTATATTGAAAATTTGAATGCATGTATCAATTTAACTGAAATTTAGTATTTATTTTTGTGGAACCTTGAGAAAAAGTTTTTTGTATAAATTGACCCGGTAGGTGTCGCTATGATGGAATTATAATGAAAATTTTAACGAATTAAACAATTTGATTGAAATTTAGAATGTATATTTGTTTTATTATGAAAATTTTTTTTTGTATCTAGGGACCCGCAGTTGATTTGGCTGGGGTTGAATAATTTCGAAAATTTATATCAATTGTCCGATTTTATATGATATATGATTTTTTTGGCATGAGAAGATTTTGAATATCGATTGTCCGATTTTACTTAAACTTAAAATATATGATTTTTTTGGCATGAGAAAATTTTGAATGTATGTTTGGAACCAGTTGCCGGTGTTTCGCTTATGATACACTTAATTTTTGGAATGCCATTTAGTCACTTTTTTTAACATCATAGTTATTCAGAAGTCTATATATATAAAAAAGATGTACATTTTGATGTCACCACTAATTGTGAAAACGGTTGACCCCATTTGTCCCAAAATTTCAGTGAAAGTTAAGGATTGGCTGTAGATGGTCAACCAGACCGCAAAAAGGCTTAAAGATTAATGACTAACTTTTATAATGGCGCACTTCCTACTGAATTAGAGAGCTTCACAAAGTGTTTTTTCCCATTTCAAAATTTTAGGGGACAATAACGAAAATAGGAATAACTGTTGATATCACCCAGACCATACGGTTAATGGGGTTGCTGATTTTTGGAAATTCGTACTCCTTAGGATAGAAAGGTACAGTCATCCAGTACACCAGCGCAGAAAGTTATATGTCAGTCAATCGGCTTTAAAATGTGGTTTTAGAATATATGCCTATCAATAAGTAAGTTTTCATCACATCAAAGCAATTCTTATAATAATATATAATAATCTTTAAGATATATGAATAACAGAATTTGTCCGAGAAAACCTCGCCCTTTAAATTGAAATATTTTAGATGTCAAAAAAATAAACCAATCGTTTTTAGATTTCAACTATACTCAACATATTTTACAAAAATTTGGAGGCAGGACGAAGTCTGCCGGGCCAGCGAGTTTATAATAAAATAACATAGATATTTTGGAAAACTCCTAACAAAGTCTCCAAAGGGAAAAATGAACAACATAGAAAACACCGTCAATGGTATATGATTTCTTACTATAAGACACCAAATAAAAAAGCGCAATAAAACCTATAGCATAGGGAGCACGGATCAAATAAAAGTCGTGTTCTTATATTGATTTCGGGTTATCTGTATCTGTGGAGGCCTCAGCTTCAACTCAGCTCCTTTCGGTCCGCTCCGTACTAATCAATATGTATTAATAAAGGTGGAGTTATCTGTACAACAAATTTGGCATTGCAACAACAACAGGCAATTTATTTTGTATAGTTCCTCTCTAGTGTCAAAATATCCATACAAAATTTTGACAACCGAAAGGCGCCACTCGGCGAGTATATGTAGTTGACAGAGCAGAGGCACCAAAACCAAAAAAAAAGTTAAAACCAGCTGGCTGTTAACGCCACCTGTATTAATACATCTTGGTACTAATGAAATTATCTCAGGAAATACGTTATTTTAAGCTGAAATACTATTGCGCATACGGACGCCGGGGCTGGAACAAATGTCATTCATTCTGGTAGTCCATTTATCACACAATGTTGTCTTTCAACGTCTTCAGATTGTTCACATACACTAAAAAATTTACGTAACACTAATGAAGAAATCTAACGAAATAAACTCGCACAATCTTAATGGCTAAATGACTAACACGTTTCGAGAAAAATAACATTTACCTCATATTTCCTTTATCAAAACTATTGTTTGAAGTACAGTATTACATCTATAACAAAAGTTAATGTATCATATTTTCATGATTTTAACTGACTCCGATTTTAAGTTTTAAACCCGCATCAAACATACATGCTAGTTAATATGGGACTGTGCTATTATTGTTCGGTTACTGTTATGTCCTAAAATAAGAGATAATAATAAAGTTCTTAACTTTTAATAGTGGACCCGGCGAATTTCGCCTTGCCCAAATTTAAAGCCTTTAGATAATCTGCAGAGTGAAAATAAAGCACAGAAAGTTCAAATTTCAATGTGATTCATTTGAATGGAATTAATATCAGTAGAGAGTGATATGATAAAAAATGTTTTTCGAGTTGTTTGCCGGCGCAAAACAAACAGCGAAGACGATTTTCCAAAATGCGAAAAGTCCGTGCGAAAAACAGGGAAATTCGATATTAATCCCACAGACTGCCAACGATTGGCCTTGCGATTTATTTATTGTCAGATGCAAAAGAAATCGAATTTGAATGGATGATCATTTGGAATAATTGAAATTCGTGAGATAATGAATTTGGCTTTGATGATCGTCGGTCGAATCACATTGTTTATCAGGTTCTTGACGGACAACCGTGTACCGTAGCACAATCTTGTATTGAATTAGAGTCCTCTATATGATTATGATCAATCACACCTTCAGCTGCAAAATTTGCGTCAGTATCTGGCACCTCGAGTGCGAGTTCAAAAATTCCGTCGGATAGTTGAGCGCTTCATCTTCGTTGGTCACGCTGTAAACGGATTTATACGAATGAAATTCTCCTGCGATTTGACTTTGAAATATCAAAATCAAGAGATTTTTATAATTTTGTGCAATAACGGGGAACGCTTTGGTGATGAGTTCCTCCTTCGATTATGTGAACTTGCAAAAATTTGCAGGGAACGATATCAATTCAGTCGAAACATCAACAGAAATTTGGCCATTACCAGCAATTGTCTCGACAATTTAGCAGCCAATTGAAGGTTCAGCAATGCGACTCTCATGTTCGTGGTCACTTTCAACTTCTTGACATTGACGTCAATTTCAAGCATGCATTAAATAAATCGGCAGCATTAGATTTCGTAATGATGGGAATCTCTAAAGATCAATATCATAGCCCACCAAATCGTCTTGAATCTACCCGTAAATCCTTCAAAGATCGGTCAACTACTTCAAAAACCCGTTTATGCGCCATCGGGCATCCAAATGTTGATTTTGCATTCTCGCATAAATTTCGCTGTCGCCGAATTCTTGGCCATTGTGCACTTTAGCTTGTAAAATGTGAGAAGATTCGTCGGCAGCTTCAGAGCGTAATTTGCAGTTCGACTGTCTTGGCAGCAATGCCAGAGGCTGCAAATGTTCTGCGTACTCTGTCCAAAATGTCGTCAGAAATCACGTCTTTGTATTTTACCCACAATGCGGGTGGGTTCGAAGGATGACACGTGACTACGATGATCGCAAACAATGTATGAATTTGATTCGCAGCAGCAGAAACAGTGGTTTGATCAAGCAATTGAAGGATAGCAAAGATAGAAGCGTACACCTTGGCGTGGATGAACTGTGTATAGTCTGATCTTTTATTGGACGACGTTTACGTCATCTAAGGTTTGATCGTATAATAGGAGGCATTAGTCAAGGTAATAACCCTCCCTGAAAAACTACAAAGTCGTTACGAAAACAATGCCCGGAATCGAATTGGATAACCTAATTTTTTACACGTAAACTTATTTTCTTGAAAAAATTATCGAATTGATAAATATTGCATAGAATATCAATTGTTCGTAATGATTCTACCGTTTGCGGATGTGATGCGCGATATACCACTTTCGGGAATCAGTGTAATAATACGCAAAACTCGAAACAATTGCAGTAAGAAAAATAGCACATTTGCTAAATAAAAAAATGACAAAGGCACCTGTCAAATTGCGCACTGTCTTAGTCATCATATAACGCCATCTAGCAGATTGTGGCATTGATCGCAGCGTTATTATTCGTTAACTCGTTAACTATTCCAACCAAATTTACGCAAAACATCTTTGATCTCACTGATTTTCACAGTTATTCCACCTTAAAATCGTTCAAAATCATCAATTCTTGCGAAAACTGCTAAATATCGTCGATAAAATATATTAAATTTTCCGAGTTTTCCACTAAGAATATTCTATTTTTCCATTCGATAAGCCATACCGTAACACTTGCACACAAAATTCCAGACAAAAGATCAATTTTCGATTTTCTGATTTCCCAACTT
Organism: Muscina levida; assembly: GCA_964034835.1. Taxonomy (NCBI): domain Eukaryota; kingdom Metazoa; phylum Arthropoda; class Insecta; order Diptera; family Muscidae; genus Muscina; species Muscina levida. Next base: position 62,503,183 of record OZ035880.1, on the reverse strand, counting down.
TTCCGGTTCCCAAATTTTTTTCGTATAAACCTTTTACTGGCAAATACGAACGGCCCAGTCGTTCTCAATTGATGAATTACTATACATTTTTTACACCATTTTTATATATATATAGATTTGAAGGCTCACAGCTATTCAATTTTAACGGATTTTTACTGTTCAAAATTTGTATTTCGTTACACTAGATCAGCCACATCGCCCACTGTGCAACGGTTATATTATGTAAAATTGTATTTTTTTTTACCTCTACTGAACATTATTAAATTTTAAGTTGTTACCCTTTTGTTGAATAGGTGCGATATATATTCTACAATCAAACGCCTAAAATAAAAATACAAAAAAATACAAATCGTAGTAACACCATTGAAATTTATCGAAAAGAAAACTCCAGACAAATATTCTTACTGTAACAAAGTTTCCTACAAAAATCGTGTGGCTTAAAAGTACAAAAAGTTGCACTTAAAATAACAACAATTATACACACGTAAAATTGTCACATGTTGTTCCGATTTCACAATCCTTAATAGCAACATTCTGAAGTTTTGTTAACTGAAAAACCCCTGAAGCAATGGAAAAATGTACGCAAATAATTTTTTTTAACAAAAACTTTTTGCCATCTTAGTGTCTCTCCGTTTTAGAGCAATCTCGATGAGCATTTTCTTAGACTATCCTTTTACTTCATCATAAGATAAAGCCATGAGAATTTCTAATCTTTAAGTATTACACAATTTCATTTCCGATTTTATACTACTCATTCTAATATAATGACGAGTATAAGCACTGTTATCCGCATAGAGTTTCTTGTGTCCGTATCAGAAATTGGTCAAATCATGCGGTTAATTTTACCACTTTTATATTTCGCTTTCTATTCACCATGACAGCATCACGTTCCATGTTGCCTAGCATGACAGACATCCTGGTGGCTGTGGTGACTATGCCTATGGCAATGGTGCTGTTGATGATGTAGTTAACGACGGCAAAATGTATGGCTGTTAAGAGTTAGACACTATCATTTTTATTGCGTGGGAGTGTTGATAGTGGTACCCGTACGAACTTCTACCAGCATTTTTCTAACTGCACACAGTAACGACTACGTTTACATATTAAAATATGAAACATTTTATTTTCTATGTAACAGAGGTTCTCAAACTTTTTAGTCCTTGCTCTATGCTTTATACTTCCATCTTTAATATTTTTTCCCACTTATTTCAAATTGGAGCTATAAAATATACACGTGGCAAAAGCTATGAACAAAAATCAAAATTGTTGCAGGAAAAATAACAGTATTGCTATAGGTATGTTCAGTGAGATTTATTTAGGTTTTTTTTCAATCGTTTCGTTATTCATTCACAAATACGGAATCATCTGATATAATATTTCTTCGCTGGTTGACATAATAAGATTCTATAAAGTTATGAGTCTATTATATTAAATTTTTATGTTTTCATAAAGCTGAGCGTATTTTAAATGATACGTTAAATGATACATCATAGACGAAAATTGGCGTTTGATTTGTAATTTTTAAAGTCGTGTCATATAGCATCATTAAATACATCTTACAGTTAAGCCTCCTGATGGAGAAAAATCTGCGATGTTCACATGTTAACTTTAAAATATATACATATAATAAAAACAATTTACACCTTTTTATAAAACTCTGTGAATACTCATCGGAGCACAATTTGGGAATAACTGTTCTATTTTATGCTCGTCCTTATCGTTATAGCTTAGAGATATGTAAGTGCGTGTGTTCCCTCGGTTGGTTGTGTTATGCATGTGACCTTTGAACTTTAGGTTAATTACATCGTTAAGCCTTAGCCGTTCAAGAAATTCCTATTCCCAACAACCATTAGATAGCATAAGAAATCCCTAGCGAAATAAACTGACCATTTCTCGCCTGTATCTTGTGTATATTTAGTAGTTGCATACTTTGTGAATATGCCATGGTTGGCATTTATTTACGGATTTATAATTAAAATAAATTGCAAATCATTTGGATATAAATGTTTATCCTACTTTAAATATTCATATAACTTTCATACTCATTCTACAGACTTTGGTTCATAGGTTGCGTTTGATTTTACCAGTCACGTATCTCAAAGCCCCCATTGTATCAAAATGAATGATATCAATATAACCTAAAGCTGACATAGAATTTTAATATACGCTTATAAGAAATATATATTTACAGTCTACTAGCTGCACCGGCTGGCGTTGCTCCGCTGTTAATCACACTTAAATAACACTGATCGGCAAGGGTTTTTTTCTTGTGTTGCATTATGTGTTTCTAAGGGGTTTTGACATGGAAAATTTAAATACGAAATCAGAATTATTCTTTAAGAAATACTTTTGTGGTCATTTGAAAAAATGTTTTGTTTTCCCTTAACAATTTGTATGGAGTCGATTGCTGAACGATTGCATCAGCAACTTGTCTGTTCGGCTGCAATTACCACCCTATTCTCTTTTCAATATTCTACGTAAGCCAGGGATGCAACATGTTCATGAAAGTGCATTTTCTGCACTCTCATTTGAATTTTTTCCATGAATTCTGCAGCGATGTGTCCGATGAACATGGTAAAAGGTTCCATATAGAACTTCTAACTTTAAAAAAACTCAATTTCCCTTTACACCCCATGAATGAGGTATGGGATAGCTTCTCGCGTTGTTGTGAATTAACACGCTTTCTATTTTTAGAATTACAACTAACGGCACCTACTTGTTTATCGACGAATGCGAACGTCGCTGTTTGATAAGCTCTTACTAGACATGCCGATTGACTCGACACTAATACTGCAAAGTTGCTGTCGACAACATTCGAGGGGAGCTGATAATGAAAGATTTTTTTTTTTGTAAGATGACTGGAGCCAGGAGTTGAACCTGTGATCTCCCGCATGGTAGTCTCATATTCTAACCACTATGACACGGCTGGTCTCTGATTGCTGCTGGAACTCAGCATTAAATTAATTGTTCAGCTTAAAATTAAAGAAATAACATTATAAACTAATACTAATAACAATACTAATACATATTAATTCTTCGTATTTTAAGCTCTACTATATAGTATGTTGGATCATTAAATTTATGCGAAGGATATTTTAATGCAACATTAAACCATTACAGAAACTTCAGTCAGGTAAACTGACTGATAAATACCATCACCCAATATAAGATATTGTTGAAGTCTTGAGTTATTGAAATTAATAGACTTTTAATTAAAATAAAATTCTTATGTATAATTTTCCCCTGCTTGTGGTGCAAAATCGTTCAAAACTTGACTTATTTGTGTAGAAGGTATAGGGATCGGATTAGAATTTATGTGAGAAATATTAATTTTACAAAAAAAAGTTATTTTGATAGGGGGTACCAAAAGGGATGAATCAATACAGTCTTTTTCATTCCTGACTCAAATTTTCATACGCACAACTTACGAACAATTTGACTGAATTCACCGTACTTACAAAAAAGATATGTATGTAAGACTATGGGGGTGAGTTCGGTCCTTTGTATAGGAAGTACCAGAAGGGGTGTGTCAAATTGTTAGGTTTTCTGGTTTTTATAGGGGTTTGCCCCCTATAAAAACATAAATTAATCGACCAATTTTCATTACCCCCCAAGAGTCCGTTTAGAAGCTATGGGAGAAATGTTAATTTTCCAAAAATAGGTCATTTTGTATGGGAGGTACCAGATGGCATGAACCGATATAGTCCATATTCATTCCCGAGTCCCATTTTCATAAGTGAACATCATACTCAAAATTTGAGTGAATTCAGTTTACTTACAAAAAAGATATGTTTGTCAGACTATGAGGGTGAGTTCGGTCATGGGAGGTACCAGAAGGGGTGTGCCTAATAGTTAGGCTCTCTGAGGTTTTGCCTCCTATAACAACATAAACTAATCGAACAAGTTTTCATTACCCTCTAGAGTCCGTTTGGAAATTATTGGAGAAATATTAATTTTCCAAAACTAGGTCATTTTGTATGGGATGTGCCAGAAGGCATGAACCAATAAAGTTCATATTCATTTCTGAGTCCATTTTCATAAGTGAACATCATACTCAAAATTTGAGTGAATTCAGTTTACTTACAAAAAATTTACATATGTAAAACTAAAAGGGTCAATTAGGTAATTTGTATGAGAGGTACCAGAAGGGGTATGGCGAAGGTTTCGATTTACATAGGGTTTGTCTACTTTGGCAAGATAAATAAACTGACCAAATTCAAATATCCTACGATCGCCCGTTTGGAAGTTATTAATGACATATAAATCATCTAAAAATAGGTAATTTTGTATGGGAGGTACCAGAAGGGGTGAGGCTATTTTGCCCATTTACAATCCCATAAGTTCGTTTTGGAAAATATTAATACTGGTAAATTTTCAAACCGATCCGTTTAGGTTTAATCGAGTTATCCTGCTGACCAGTCATCCAGCCAGCCAGACAGACGGACATAGCTGTAGTAGGTGTAGTCTTACAGAAGGTTAAAACTCCCATATGTCATTAATTTTAAGAACATAAAAAATGTCATCAAATATACTGATATATGGAGGTTGGAAGTCCTTATACAAGCACTTCAAATGTCACACATTGTCGTAACAACTTTATTCTACATCTATAACTAAATATTTAAAATTCAATACAATACTGAAAGAAAATCAACTCACTTTGGTAAGACAACATCAACAACTCCATATTGTCTCAAAAATGTTAGCACATTAACACAATAATCGTAACATTGAACGATTCACCTGAAATCGGGTCACTTAATTATTCAACTTCAATTCGTTCGATTCGGTTACAATAATTTCATACCGTGTATCTAACAACCCTTTAATAGTCTGTAGTATAATTAGTATTGTTTACCTTTGCCTCTATTGTCCCCACAACTTACTTATATAAATACAATTTACCCCGTGATTAGAGACAGTACAGGCCATAATCTGCCTGGCTGAACGTTATACACTAGAGTATTGGGCGGTACAACGCCATATTCGTGATAATTTCAAAGTCAATGGTTAAATATGACTCTTAGCGTAATTAATAATAAATAAATGCTAAAAATAATATACTTCAATTCTTTTGTATAATATTTTGTAACACGCACTCACATTTAATGAAGCCAAAGAAAATTTCTCACATTACCTTCTGAGTTAGTCTCTTCTAACAATAAATTGACTATTTGACTATGAAAACATTTATTTAAATTCTACATTTTAGAAGCACCCATCGTTTCGTTTGCCAAATTTGTTTTATTTTTATTCCACAATTGACATGGAACTATACAAAAATATTTACACAATAATTCACTGGAGCACCCCATGAAACACCATTAAGAAGTCAAACAATTTTGCTCCTTTGGCTTGCTAAAGTTCTTTATAATGTTTCATCGTGGATTGTTTTTGGCAAATAATCGAATGTGAATGGACTAACTAACGCTTGACAACAAAGTTTATTGAACTCGTTCTGAATTTATGATTACATTTATATGTATGTACAAACAAACACAGAAAAACAAACCACAAGTTAGTTTGGTCCCCTCTTCTAAAAAGCCGGTCGGACGGAAGAAGGCAGAAGACGACAGACAGACTGGCAGTCGGGAAGTGCCAACTGTAACTCAAATAGAGACACTGACGTAACAAAATAATATTTGCCAAGTTTGAGAATGTGAAATGTGTAACACTACAACGCACAGATTACTCATACGTCAATCATTCCCTAGAGTTTGTTAATATTTCTGTATGGTTAGCTTAGTTACATATTTCAATGGGAAGGAAACACTGCTGCGATGAAAATGCGTAAAATAAATAAGATAGTGTTAGTTGAGACCTGTAGTACTTTTTTCATATATTAAAGTAATTTGGGTTCATCTATTTTGGGCTCTATGTAAGATTAAATAGAAACTTGTGAAAAAAAATCTTGATTTTTGAGATAAGGATGTAGATTTGTTCGTTATATCATCACCTAATGTCGTGTCCGCTTAAGAACTATATGATTTCCTCTATTCTTTGCAAGGCGGCAGACAGCAAATTGAAAACTTTCAACGCGTTTTTTGCAGAGTCGAATTTTTTGACGTATGGCGGTCTTGTAACAAACCTTCTAAAACTGGGCACTAGTTTGTAGGTGGTGAAATCACTACATACTAGGAAACCACCTGCACTTACTTTGCAAACCCTAAGCAATGCATTTTATCATTTCGTTTTTTGTACAAAATTTCCGCAAATAGGGTCAATAGCCACCACATCGTTTATCGCGAACTAGTGAAATGGGTCCCCTATTAACCACACGAATGAGGTGTAAAGGATAATTATAACCTCACCCAACGGGTAGGAGGATATATATTATTTGATACGACCTAAAAGTGTAAAACATAGAAGGAGTTACTTAAGACCCTAGGTTTCTTTGAACCAGATTCGATTCAAGACTTTTTAAGTCGTTCTGTCTGTCTGTCTGTCTGGCTGGTTCGCACGATAACTTTCGTAAGACGTAACCAAATTTTTTGACATTTTGCACGAGTTATTATTTCCTCAAAACTACTTACGGTATTGCAAATGGGCTACATGGCCCGCCCATTCTGGTACCTCCCATACAAATACATCATTCCTCCCACTTTAGAAATCGAGTAATAATATCAATACACCCAACGGGATTGTACCCAAATTCTGTACTTAGTAAAGCTATAAGATTATAAAGTTTTGGAGAAAAAAAAATCTGAAGTCTATCCACGCCCCTTCTGTTACCTCCTATACAAATCTACCTTTCCGCCCACTATAGAGATGGAGTAGTAGTATCAATAAATCCAAGGCGATCGTACCTAAATTCTTTATTATAGTAAAGCTATTGCAGGATACAGCTTTTGAGCAAAAAACTGGAAGTCTAGCCACGCCCATCTGGTACCTCCCATACCCATCTGTTGCTGCCCACTGTAGAAATCGATTTTTATTATTTAATTTTTTGTTACTTCTAAAAAGTGTGCAAAGTATGCTAAAGGTATCGCCTAAAAGTATGCAATAATTTAAGGGAATTATGCAAACAACATGAGCAAATATTCGTATTAATGCTGTAAATGTATCTTGTCATACGTTTATCAATAAAACTGTAAACCTAGAAATCAATATTTTGAAATTTTACGGGTAAAAATTGCATTAATTAAGACCTTTGATCCGATGAACGCTATTATATATAAAGTATTACAAACTCCACCCAAAAACATTAACAATCACTATGTTACTATTCCATAAGCCAACATATCACTGCATATTTTCTCAGTGTAACTAAAGGCACACATACGAATCGAAGTAAACCACGGAAAATTTACAATGGCTAAAAACAAGACATTGTTTAAAGTGAAAAATATGAAGAGTACAGTTTATACTATACCCTACATACTAAATATACATACACACTTATATGAATGTCTATATATAAACATATATACACATGCGCACATACACACTCACATGCAAGTATATTGTACAAATTGTATATTTAGCTTTTGTGACATTTTCATAATTATAACAATATCCTATACACAGTTTTATGCTGAAACTTATTTCGAATGATAATAATAATAGTTTTCCTAGGAAATGTAGTTATTATTGTTCAACTCAAAAGTTTCCTTTCTCAATGAAATTGTTTTAGAACAGATACTAGATATTGTCACGGTATCACAATTCAGTTAGTATTTTTTATAATCAATTGCGTATAAATATTTAATTACTCATATAAATGTAGTTAAAACATTGGCATTTTTAAATAGGAATACTTATTCGTTAACTTAGAAATTTTGTTAGCATTTTCCACAAGCAAGGATCTCTTCTACAATGACATATCAGTGTTTAAATCACGAAAGAATGACCAATTGACATAATGTTTAAATTCATTGGAAATCGCAGGATTTCCTTTTCATATAAGTTGTCATTTATACGTGAGTATATCGAATTCGATGACAATTCATATGGTACGTTATATAATGTTTGGAAATTGTGGTCATTTCGGTAGGATCCAGCTCTAGAACGGCCATTGATATCAGAGATATATATCGCAAATATTCACAAAACAAAATACACATTCATTCTAGTCAATAACATCGATGAAGTGTTTGTTCTCTCTACAAATTATAAGTTTGATGCTTTTTCTGGAAAATTCCTTCATATTATAAAACGCCATGCAAAATATTTTGGTTACCATTTTCAAGAGTTGAGTGTAATTAATTTAATAAAAGTAATAAAGTCAGTGAAATAAACATATGAAATATCCAAATTACTGAATTATACATGCTATATATTAAAATAGCCTTTTAAAAATTACCCAGCTTTTTCGTTTGAAAATTGCCTTAAGCTTAGATTTTATGCCCTATAAAGTAGTCATAGCAAAGATTTCGAATAATACTTAAATTCTTTTTTTTATTATTTGAATCTAAAGAGAAGGACCTGAAGGCCATGTAGTAAATTACCAATAAAATCACTTTAAATATTAATGTTCAATGTTATATATAAGCCTTAAATTTTAAGTTCCAATATATGAATTTATCGGATGTTATGATTCGTTTAACTGGAATTCGTTTATAAGGTTTCTTAAATTACATAAACGATATGTCTACGATTTAAAGTGTATGTTACGTAAAAAGACCTTTGACATTTTGTTTACAAATATTGTTTTTAACATTGATATTGCGCCCTCAATAAACTGTGGGCAGCAGTTAAACTTTTTGTTACATGTTATTTTTTTTAAGATTTAACATATGTACGAAATCTCATGAAATTTTGAATATTTGATTTGTTGATTTGACTAGATTTATTTAAATACGAATTCAAATTCGGGTGTGACCATCATGCAGTGATTAGTTGTCGCGTGTAGTATAAACTTGTTAAAAGTATTATTGATGTAAGGTTTTGTAGAGTATTACAAATGGATGTCTAATGTAATAATTATTACATTAAAAGAACAATATTCAATAAATAAATAAATTTTAACATTAAATTACACAGTGCTACAGCCAATCTGGGGGTAAGAAATTTCAAATCAGGGTGAAGGTATAAGGTCAGTATAGTAAAACCCCCAAAGGGTAAGGCGTTCTCAGGCCAAAACTTCTTTATATGACTTTTTTAATTTACGCTTATCATGTTGTTTGTTCGGTTAGTTATTCAGCTGTTACTCAAGAAACATTGATGATTTAACATTTCATTCTACAGCATAATTGTAATTAAAGCTTAGGTAAATCAGTTTTACTAATACTTTTTTACTTTACCTTTACACCCCATGAATGAGGTATCGGATAGCTTCTCGCATTGTTGTGAATTCACACACTCACCTCATTACAGCGAACGTGTGGACGAAGTTCTACAGGGAAATGCTATCAAACCCTGAAACAAATACTTCCAATGGTTGTGATTGTACACACCTGCCTGGCGTCCGTCAAGGCTGCGTCCTATTACTAATGCTGTTTAATATCGCGCTGGACGAAGTCATGAAAAGGGTCACGAAGAAGAAGAGAGACATTTCTTAGGTCTGCATGGTAAATTCAAGGCCTTGAAATATGCTGACGACATCTGTGCAACGGTCCACACCCAGATGAAAGGACGATGTCCAGATAAAAGCAGCCACATTTGGTTTAAGAATAAATAGTGCTAAAACCAAAATAGTTCGAAACAACTGACAAGCAATTGAAAACGTCCAACAGTTTTGTTATCTAGGCAGCATAATCTCTGTGACTGTTGGGTTCACAGAAGGCAGGCGGGAACAGCGTTTGACTCACTGGACAAGCTATGGAGGTCGTCATACATATCAAGCAACACAAAGATTAGACTGTTCAAGTCATACGTGAAATCAGTTCTTCTGTATGGATGCGAATCGTGAAACGCCACAACAAGAGGATTTCAAACAGTGCAGGCATTCATAACCAGATGCTTAAGAAGATCTTACGATTATTATGGCCAGCAACCATATCTAACTCCGACATAAATACGACATAAAGAGCAGGAAGTGGAAATGAAAGTGGTTAGTCCCTGAGAAAACCAGGGAATGACATCGCCAAAGCCGCAATGGACTTGTATCCGCAAAGAAGCCGAAGAAGAGGCCGTCCAGCAAATACATGGCAAATACTTTTAAAATCAGAGGTGAGAAATAAAAGTATGAGCATTAAATATACCTATTATGCTCATTTCTTGTTTAACAGGTATGTAAAAAAGCAGAACACTGTTTAGTGTTGTATTTATGCCGAAAATGTCATCAGCCCACTTGTCTTTCAATCCGAAACCGGAGCCAACATTACGTTGACTGACGAACGCTATAGGCAAATGATACGTGATTTTTTGAAATGGACGGAACAACGTGTCATTAAGCCACTCGTTTGTCGACCAATTATCTCAAGAAATTAACTTGTAAATTAGCCACCTCGTTTTTTGCGATTTGACACCTTTGGACTACTTATTTCGATATTCGAAAGAAAAAGGAACCAAAGTTATTCGAGCTCATCTCATAGCTCTAAATGTCTGCATAGTCGTAAGTGTTGGTTTTTCTTTTTGAAATATTTTTATTTTTTTTTACATTATAGTTTTTGCACTTGTATTCTTTTGACTTTCAGTCCCTCAACAATATTTAAAAAATTGAATGAACACTTTATTAACTGAAATAAGTCTAAGTAATGATAAACATACATACGTACAACAATGTGTAGGACAATAACAACTTAAATAAAACCCCTTAGTTTAATTAATCACCTCATTTTATGATAAAATCAAAGCTCCTTTACCCTGTACCCCCGCACTATTAGGGCAGACTTCATCGGGAGCCATCACCAGATATTTTGGCATTTAAAATTGAAAAATAACTGTTTGTATGGACCGACCCACTAAAAAGTCTACATTAAACGCCAGCAAACACTAAACAATTGAGTGTAGGATGAATGGAAGCAAAGACGAGGACCAGAATGCACAGAGAGTGGAAAGTAATAAAATGTTTGTGTGCTGCTGCAACCTAAATTACAATCATGGCATACTGAAATGTCAGACAGTACGAGCCGTGGGCCGGGCCAAAGAGGATATTGAAACGTGTGGACAACATATATATATATAGATAGTACATAAACATACAATGACATTTAAACGTCAGTGTGTAGGAATACATACAAACATGTGTGCATACGTACAGACATACATACGTTTATATATGGGAAACGATTTATTTTTCTATTAGATAAAAACGCAAACAGAATTCAGCAGAAATAAACATGTAGTCGTTGGGCTACTACGCTGCAAACAGATATTTCACACTATCTGTCGTAAGTATCTCTCTATCTACTGGTACTTGAAATCAGCGAACATGACAGGGGATAGATAACTGATTTTTTTTTCTTTCTTAGCTACACAAACACACACATTTGCCGCAATGTTGAGAAATTAGAGTAGAGTAGGCCACATTGGAATGTTTAATGAAGGGTTTTAGAATTTCCATATGTTCTTGTTATTATTTGATATACTCAGGCAAAGATTTTCTTTTTGCGGATCAAAGTTATACATTAAAGTCATTAATGTTTAACATTTCACAAAAAGTCATGAAACATAAGACCGCTTAAACAGGTTATATGATTGAGAGGATTTTTTATCGCTAGTTTTTTTTTTTTTTTTTTTTTTTTTGTTTTAATCCACATTGATTGGCTTATTAACCGGGAGTTTTATTAAAATTTTTCAACATAAATTTAAAATAGTTAAAAAATCGCTTAAAACTGTACTAAATTTATTGGCCGGCGATAAAACAAAATGTTGATGATTGAGAGGGGAATTGAACAATGAATCTCCCGCATGATAGTTCCATGTTCTAACCACCATGCCAATGGGTAAAGATTGAACCTAGACTCTTAAGAAAAAGAATCGATATGGGCACACCATTTCTCTCCTCTGGCTGATAGCAGTCATCTATGTTCTTCTGGACTTTGAGTTGGGAAAGAAATGAAGACAGTGGCTTCTTCCGATGATTTCGTCATTCTGGTCACAAGGAAATTTTTACAAACAATTTGCCATTTAATGCAGACGGCACAGGCCTTGCTTTCAAACTGGGCAAATTTCTGTATACTTGGTATTAATAATGAACTGTAGATCACTGAGGTTAGACCAACAGACTGTCCTCTGAGCAAATTATTAAGGTGTAGTTCTTGACAGCACATTTTACTGCAATAGAAACACTGAGGAATGCCTAATAAACTGCTCAATGTCTGCCGGAACTCCATTATCTGGATCTGGGGGCTGTCGCCTAGGATCATGCACTTGCTGTAAACAGCAATAGTGCGACTTATAACCACCTATTGCTGGCTAGTCAGGTGGGTATTATCGAATAAAGTTACTCAGGGAATTGGAAGAGCACACACACAAGCTGCCTTAGATGTCATACTTAACTTGTCATCTCTCAACATCTTTAGCGCATGTTGTGCTGCGAAAACCTCTTTAAAGTTGAGGGAAACAGTAAACTATAAGGCTTTCCAATATTCTTATGGTATTTGAAATTATTTTACCTGAAGGAGTAAATTGAATCAATGTTCTTATGGAATTTGAAATTATCTACCCTAAAGGAGTAAATTGAATCGATGGAGAATTTTTTAATGAAGATCGAACAAATCGAAATTTTTCAAGCATTACAAAACTTCCCTCAGTAAACTTCATCCTCAGACAGTTTGACTATGCAGGTTTCCTGGGCATCTGGGAGTTGAAAAGGCAGATGAACTGGACAGTAGAGGATCCACTTTAGACACTAAAGGCATCGCAACAATGCTATGACTACCGATTAGTTCCAACTGTGGGTTAACTTATAAAAAAGGCATAAGATACAATATGTCAGGGTTGTCAATCTCTTAACGGATGTAATGCCTCTAGGAAGATCTGATCTATGTCAGAAGTCAATCGAATGCCTAAACTAATAACCAGTAAAAAAGTTTCAGTTAGGAAACCCGACTATCATATACCCTCACCCTCTGTAAAGCAAAAAATTTTATAATATATTGATATCTTAAGTGGGCTGTATGGTACATTTGTAGGGAGGTACCAGAAGGGGCTTGGATAGACTTCTAGTTCTTACTCCAAAACTTTATCCTGTTATAGCTTTACTTAATACAAAATTGTGGACACGATCGCGTTGGGTGCATTGGTATTTTTATGTCGATTTCTAAAGTGGGCGGAATGATATATATGTATGGGAGGTACCAGAAACAGCGTGGCCATGTAACCTATTTGCAATACCGTAAGTATTTTTGGGAAAATATTAACCCATATAAAGTTTCAAATCATTTGGTTCAGTCTTTCAAAAGTTATCGTGAGTACCAGCCGGACAGTGTGACAGACAGACAGACGGACATGGCTCAAACGACTTAAAAAGTCATGAATCGAATTTGGTTCGAAGAAACCTAGGGTCTAAAGTGAATCTTTCTATGTGTTACACTATTGGGTCGTATCAAATGATATATACCCTGCTACAGGTAGGGTGAGGGTATAAAACTAGGAAAGAATGATGCCCTTTACAGGACACTATGAAGTTAGCTGGGATATTTCTGCTTTTGAAGACGGAATCAATATTTAGGATATTTCCAACTCAACGGTATCTCCCTTAGAAGAAGTTCTTGTCCGAAGGACTTTGGGGAGTATCGCCCCGCGTATTTTATAGATCTACAAGTGGAACGCTTGGCAGGTTTAGTACAAATTCCGACCAGGGGGTAAAACTGGTGCTATGGAAGGTCGGGGCAAACTGCTTGCTTGATTGTTTGGGTAAGGAACCCTTTGGTGCAGCCATGTGGTGACTGTGGTATAAAATAAAATTTAAGCTAGCAAATTAAAAGTTGATGCTCGAGTTATGGCACATAATTGCGGTTCGTTGAACCTTATGCTGGCATTCGACTGGTATAAACAGAACTAGACAGAGTGTTCTGATTCTAGTAGTGGCAATTTTTAAATAATGACGGTAGAATAAACAGTCTGTGGTCGTAAGATGACTACGATCAGCCTGACGACGATCATCGGTTCCTTTACGGTGGTGGTAATTATAATTAGGTAAGACGAGTTGTTGTTTGTGTACCGGGAAGTTTGAATTAAGCTTTGCAGTTGTATCAAGAGAGTAGTTTTTATGATGGACTTGAAGTGTTGGGTGCATAACCTTGGTCAGGTCTTCCGACCTGGTGTGGTAATAAAGATCGATAAATCTACGGAGGAGTAGAGTCCAAAGACGTTTATGCATAGTTGTAATGTACTGCAGATGATATTGGTAAAGTAATGTTAGGAGGAGAAGTGTCCAATGACGTCGCGGAAGTTTTTGACCGAAATATGATTGAAACACGGCTGGATGAAGCTAGTCAGATAGAAAACTTTGTTTATAACAGGATGATAGCTACATGGCTACACCTAGTGATGGCACGATTTATCGAAAAATTGGTAATAATCGATTATTTTCCTTCAATAAACGATTTAATTGTATCGTGAATTCTCCTTCGATTCATTGAATTAATCGATTATTCAAAATAATAATCGATAGACATCCAGGAACAAAAAAGATTCGTCGCCAGCCGCCAATTGTGTTCATTGAGGTTTGACGGCTGACGACGAAAGGCCTAGAACTGCAACCGTAGTTATAAACGCCGTTCGCGATTGGTACAGCTGTACTATCAGAGCGGCTTTTTTCCAAAGCGTGTGCAAAAATAATGGAAAAACGGAACAGATTGACCACGAAACGGATATCAACGCTCCTATTTTTAAATTCTGTACTAAACAAATAAATTCTTTTTTTAATAAATTGAATAAACAGAAAATTTTGTAATTAATTAAATAATATTTTTTTTATCACAGTTTTATGTTAGTGTATCAAATAATACATCAAATTCGGCTAAACGATCAGAAAAGTGTTTTGTTGTTTGATATTTTTGGTAAAATTCAGTGAGTCACGCACTAGGATGACGCGTTTCGAACTCCATGACGAGTATATCTTCAGACCCCTTTGTGACGAACTGCTGCACAATGGTACATCATCAGCTTTATATATATCTACAATTATGTCAAACATGTACATGTAAATTAGATATCAGCCGCAAATGTCCAGAACCAATTAAAGTTTGAATTTGACCGGTGATATTCAATCTGAAAATATCGAGTGTTTCCAATTAATCACGATTAATTATTTGTCGTTTCGATTAATCATATGATTCATTTATCGATTATTCTTTTTTTTGCCATCACTAGCTACACCCCATGAATGAGGTATGAGATAGCTTCTCGCTTTTTAGTGAATTAATACGCTTTCTATTTCAGATTTATAACAAACCGCATCTACTTGTTTATCAACGAATGCGAATGTCACTGTTTGAAAAGCTTCTACTTGGCATGCCGATTGACTCGTGACCTATACTGCGAAGTTGCTGTTGTCGTCATCGAGGGGGCCGGCAATGAAAGAAAACTGTAGATGACTGAAGCCGGCAATCGAACCACGGATCTCCCACATGGTAGTCGCGTGTTCTAACCACTATGCCACGGCCGGTCCCGCAATTAGGTTAATATAGAGGTTAAGTCTAAAGCGTGATGAAAAATTTGATCCTTGATTGATATTTTGAAGTCGGTTCAACGGACTTAAAAACACAAATTTTTCTGTAAGAGTTGACGTTAATGCGGTTAAATTTAAATTTTTTAAAAAAGTATAAATACGATTCCATAGGAGTTATAGAATGCAAACTCTTCTTCTTAAGAATGTCTAAAAGATATTAACAAAATCGTTTTTGCTGTTGAAAAAATAGTATGTAGATAGAACACACATTCGGCATCTTATTCAATATTTTCTAATCTGCGATGATGCATTAATCCACTTCTAGATGTATTTTCTAACAGTTCTGCCTTTTCTAAGTAACACAATAGTAGCAAAATGCTATAATAACTGTAAGCATATTTTCCTTTGCCTCATACCGAAGGTTATTAAAATCTAAGTAGCATCTTAAACCACTATCATTTGCAAGAGATAAATTCTACCAAATATTCTTAAAACCATGTGCGATAGTCTTCATTTCACGCATTTTTTTGATTTAAACCTTTTTAACAAGATACTGGTATCACAAAACACAATTGTTATTTGTTACAAATTTTGTAATAATAAACGGCAGCGGAAGTTTACCAGCCACCATACTCATTATTTCATTTCACCCTCTGTTAACACCATTAATCTAATGCCTTAAATCAGTAATATAGTAGTAAACAGACCTTTGATTTTATTGCCAACACCTGATTTCATTTCAAATTCACTTCTTTTATTCACTCGCTCTTAATTAAATGCACTTTATTTTATAACGAAAACGAAATCCATTAAATTGGGCCACCAGGTAATGCGACAGGAAAAGAGAAAGCCAGTGACAGTGACACCGACTGTATCAGTTTATTAAAATTGCATTTGGGATTTACCTACTTTAATGCTAAGATTTGACATTTCACTTTGACTTTTCAATTACTCTTTTTTTTGCAGTCTCAATTAACTCTCGTGTCGTTGGTGTTTTCCACCTAACGCCTTAAAGTATACTATGATTTGTTGTTGAACTTCATTTAAATGAAAACACGGCACTCACACTTGGGGCTACTACTAGTAGTGCACTGTCACGCACACATCACTCGCGCGCTCTCTCTTTCCGACTGACTCAATGACTTACACTCGCAATGACGACGAACGATGACTACTACAATTACCGCAGTGAGAATTGCAGGAAATTTCATTGAGCTTATAAAGTGTATTGCAGTCGTAAGTGAGCAGCTTCGGGGTGCTGCTTGCCTGTTTTACTTTGACCACTAGTTGCTGCCTAGAATGCTATTTTCAATATTCATCCAATGAGAGCGAGAAGTGCGCTCTTGGCAGTACAATCCCTTGCAATGTCCTGCTATCCAAGCAACGACAGTAAGTTCGTTTCACCCAGCTCTGCCTGGCCTCCCTGGGCCAATGGACTTCATCACTTGGGCTGCTTTCTCATATGCAGTTTTAGTCATAATCGAATTGACAATTCATACGAAAATACTGCAAAACGCAGCAACATTAACTAACCAACCACATACAATAATTCACACATATTGTAAAGATATTATACTTTTGCCTATAAATATATATTAGCATACATATGCAAATGTATGTAATACATATGTGACTATGTATTTCAGAATTAAATAACTTTTTATTAAATGTTGTTGAGTTTAGTATGTTCTAACTCTCTTATTGCTTTGTATCTCTTTTTACAAATTATGTCAATCGTTTAAGAGAGAGATTATTTTCTATTGTATGAGAGAGATTGTGACAGTTATATGTTTGCACTGCGCCTGTCCGTTTTCACGTAGAATGTCAAATGTATCGCTTAAATTATGTTTATTTTAACAGTTTACTGTTATTTCCTAATCAAGAAAATCGGTCACACTACTATTGAAAAAAATTTAAGGTTATGTTGCCTTAGGCATTTGATTGTGAAACGAAATGGAAGTGAAACAGTGGTGGAAACAGAGTTGCCATAACACGTACTCTCGTAAGTAAACAATTGGGGAATAGCATTGACAGCCACAGGGTGTCGCTGTATATCTAGTTGGGGATGTGTGTGTGTGTGTTGAAATGAGATTTTGTTGTCTGTGGTAAGTTGAGTTGAATTTCCACACAAATTGTTGATTTTGTCGTGAAAAATAAAAAAGAAGTTCTGGTATATAAAATATTAATGCAACCAACTTTCGAATAAAGCCGCAATGCATAACAGAAGCAGATGTATAATCTTTTCTTAAAAAAATAATATACAATAAAACATCATAGTAAAAAAATAATTGTAAAGAAATAACATAATAGAAACTAGGACTCAGAAGTCCATACAAGTTGGTTCAAAATGTATGAAATATGCCAATCTTGTATGATGACTATACAATACTACAGGTGTAGTGCAAATGAAGTAATGGAAAGTACTAATTCACAATATCATCTGTTAAAAGTTATACATGATAAATATTATTTTGTAATATTTGAGTCTTTTAAATAACTTCAATGCTAGTTGATATTAACCTCAGCTAAGTAACCGTTATAGAATCAGTGGTTTTTGGAAGTATTAAAAAAGTAATTTTCTCTGCAGTAATTACTTAATTACTTACTTCTTTTTCTTTAAATTCCATGGACGACATATGGGAGAGTTTCTCGCAATTGAGTGGATACCACGCTTCAATTAAAGACTTAAACAACGGGACTTACTGTTTATCGACGCACCCGAATGTCAGATGTTTGAGAAGCTTTTACGAGACATACTGCTTGAATCGACTACTCAGTAGTTACATTCGACATTTCATCATGCAACAGTCGGCCCTACGGTTCTAAAAAGTATTTTTTTTATTTGCTGGGATCGAACGCGGAGATCACTTAGAGTAAATGAGCTTATATGAAATAACCACAGATGTGATATGAAATACCATTGAATTTTAAAAGATGTTCTCTGATTATTTGTTTAAATATTTAAATGCTGAAGTTATTGGCTTACTAGCATTTGCCTTCCAAGAATATTTCGATATAAATCAATTCAGTTTTTTTTATATATTTGGTAGATTAAGGAGAATGGGGGATTTTCTAATTTGAGATTTTTTGATCGTTATTCGCTTGGGAATAGCCAGAATTTCGATTTCCCCCAAGCTCCAACAACGTCCGATAGATCAAGTATTCCCCGGGACAATGGTATGGCACCACCGATGCGTCTTAGGAAATAGCTAACAAAAGTTACTGAAGCTCAACACAAATGCCCTCTTAGTGCCTTTGGCAGCCCCAAGAAACTAGGATCGGTTGCGGCGGTCTAATAAGCCCCTCTCCTTAAATAAAATAACTCCAAATGCTGACGACCCCAGCAAATGTTCGATCTTTTTTACAAAAAATGCTGTCTCTATCCATTTGGCGGATGTCCTCGACAAATTCAAGGCTGACATCACCGCCATACAGGATATGAGATAGACGGGACAGGGATACACTTCAACACCTGGTCTCGCGGTTTAAACCTGTAAGTGATAGCCACTATTCCCATCAAAGCTCCATATTTTTACATCACGCTGTTTTGTGTACACACCCCGATGAAAGGCAAAGACGAGGACATTAACGATGTATTATATAAGCGCCTGGAGGAAATATATGACCGCTGCCCTGCACATGACATTGAAATTGTTCTTGAAGATTTTAATGCTAAAATAGGAAGGGAAAATGCTTTTGGTTTAGCAGTCGGAAAATTTGGTCTGCACAATAATAACTCCGATAACGGATTCAGACTAGTAAGCTTTGCGTCGGTTGTTAGTGGAACCAGATTCCCTCATAAAGATTTCAACAAATCGACCTGGATATCCCCTGATCAAAATACAGGAAACCAGATTGAATACTTGGTAATTGATGAAAGGCATTTCTCAAGCGTTGTGGTCGTGTGATGCTCGAGATTAAGCAGTGCTAAAAACGCTGCGTATCACCGAGATAGCCAATGTCTACTCCAACCAATTCTCTCAATTACTTCGAACTAACCCCTCTAATTCTGATGTTCCCGACACCCAATGGCAGCATATTGCGAATTCTATGACCACTGCTGCAAAGACGCTCAGAATACGTGTCGAAAAAAATTTTGAACTTTGGGAATAATTGTGAGCATTTGTTACAAATTGAGCTAAGTGAAAATATAAGCAAAAACTATATTGTTCTGCTCACAATTATTATCATATTAGAACAAATCTTAATATATAACATGGAAAGGAAATGTTAAGTTTTAAGAAAGTCTTCCGTAAAAAATAAATCAAATTGGTGAAAGTTACTAGAATTTTTTTTTGCATATATGCCAAAAATTGGGTTTTAAACTGCAAATAATAGTTTGTGTGGCTTAGTAGTGTGCTTTTCATTTAAAAAGACTAATACCATAATATGTTACATCATCTAAAAGAAATTTTTTAAATCCAAAATATATTTAAAACTAAAGTCAAACATTTTTTTTTTTGGAATTAGACAATTTAAAAAAAATAACGGTGAAGAATTTAGAATAAATAAAAAACGCTCTGTGAACAGATTTGTTTCCAATAATACAAAAAAAATTAAAATCAGTCAAGAATTGCGGCCTAAAATTACATACGGGCCGGGAGCCCAAAAAAAAACACGAAAATCATGGTCAAAGTTGGCGCTAAGGCTCACGGGGCCCGGGGCCCAATAAAAGGGGCCCCTTAGGTTCTATGATAACCCCCCATGTGTAAGATTAAGATACTTAAGAGACGAATCCAACGATGTTATTTTTAAGTTCCTACGGGTCTCCTGGGCCGAGTTAGAGCCATTTAAATTTCCGGGAAATACCAAAAAAAAAATTCAAAAAATGTAAAAAAAATCATGGAAAAAGTTAGAAAAATTTAATGAAATAAATTGAAAAATTCTAAAAAAAAAAAAAGAAAATCGAGAAACCGCGCGATTTTTAAAAAAAATAATTTTTTCTGAAAACCCCATAAAAAATTAAAAAAAAAATTGAAAAAATCAATGAAAATTAGAATAATTTAAGGAAATGACATGAAAAATTTCATAGAAAAGTGAAATGTCATCAAAAATGTGTGAAAATTTTAAATTTTTTTGAATAAGAAAAGAAAATTGAGAAAAATTTAAAAAAAAATTAAGGAAACAAATGGACAATTTCAAGAAATATTTAAAAAAAAAGTCAAGAAAAAGTCCAAATAGAAATATTTGAAAAAAGAATAGAAGTGGAAAAAATGATGAAAAGATTGAAAAATATTAAAAAAAAAGCTAAGTTTTGGAATTTTTTTTTTATATATCCCTTTAAATTATTATTTGTTTTTTTTTTTAAATTTGAGTTGTAACGGTTGAGATTGTTGCCGAAGCGCCGCAGGCCATATTCCGGGAAAATAATTTTTTTTTGTAAATTAGAGTGAAAATGAATATGTTGGGAGTAAAAGCGCAGCAGGTAAAAATAATTTTTAAAAAATCGCGCGATTTTTGTCACGCCAAATTTCCAAGACCTTGTTAATGGATTAAAATACGATATGATATTTTTTTATATCAAGCTCGAGGTAAAGTATTTTTCGTATAATTTGTTTATTTTTCAATATTTCGACTATCTCCATTCTAACAGCGTTAGAATAGAAGACAACGACTAGAATCTACACCTACATTCATTTTAATTTATTTCTTGTTTATTTGTCATTCCTGAAGACGATCCTCAAAGAGGGTCGATATATTGAAAAATAAATAAATAATACGAAAAATACTTGACCTCGATCTTGATATAAAAATAAGGAAAATATCGATTTTAACGAATAAAACTAAAACTAAACAATCTATGATTTCTAAACTAACTTGTATTTGGTTCATTCTCTATATCATTTAACACGATAAAAAGTGTACGTGTTAAAGGACACACGTTAGACCTTAAGTATCTGAAGAGCGAATTCAATTCTGGAGCCATGTCCGTCTGTCTGGGCGGCTGGCTGGTGTGCAGGATAACTCGAGTAAACTTTACTGATATTTTTAGATTTAACATTTTTATTATTTTCCAAAATTTAGTTTTAACTTCCTAATGAAAAACATAACTTTCTAATGAAAAACTGGACGATATTGGAATTTGGTCAGTTTAATTTTCTTACAATAGTAGGTAAAATCTCAGAAAACGGAAATATTTTCTACAACCCGTTCGGTACCAATACAAATAACCAAATTTACCCACATAAATTTTCATACATCTTTGTTGCAAGTGCACTAAACACAGTTAAATTTTTCCACAATCTTATCACTTATTGAACGTTAACTTAAGAATAAAAGGGCCTCGTTTTACGTACTAGTACTTCCAATACAAGGCAGTCTAAGTGTTCCCAATAATTTCAATTTTATATTTTGTGAATTCATTAGCACTTTCGAAACTGAAACCATTTCACAGCTTTGATATATTCCTGTAAACGTCTGGCCAACAGTTACCACTGCACAAGCAGGACTATAACAATACATAAGTACTTTTACTTAAAAATCAGTTAATTTTAATGACTCAGAATTAAAAAATATCCACTAGAATTTTGGAAAATGGCACAGGGTGAAAGTTTTTATCGGTTAGTTTACCGTAATTTTATCGGTTAGTTTACGGGATTTTAACAGATTTTCCAAGCTGAAGGGGGGGGGCAGCTGCTTTTTCAAACATTGAGAAGCATTCGGCAGAAGTGGATCTGTCGATAAATGAGAATAAAACGTTGAAGATCATAAAACCAATTGTACCAGAAACTAGTCCTACATGTCTTGCGGGCAAAGCGTATGAATCTGCCCCGGGAATTTGGAACCACTATCGTAGTCAAATGCGTCCAAATAAAGGGAATGTGTGAATGGTTGAAGATGCTACAGCTCAAGAGTTTGTGTCAATAAACTCGGAGGGTGACCAAACATGGTTGGAATGACCATTCTTTGTGTTATTATCCATATTTATTCGGACGAACTATACAAGGAGTGCAAAAGATCAAAGTCCTTGTAAGATTAAAGTCCTTGTTGTTCTCGCCAAATAATAAGAAGAATGCGAATATTCAGGACATTGTCGACATAAAACCAATGAATCGATTTCAGTTGATAAGTCCTTTTAAACGGAATAAACATCGCCGTCAGACACTGATGCTGTTACAGCTGAGACTTTCTGTCTTTCTGCGCTAAAATTTTGTTCGAACTTAAGCACATACTCGAAAAACAAAATCATATGTTGTACATTTCCACCATTAGTTCTCGAATTGTATTCTTCCCGTATATCAAAACTAACTCCAACAATTACACAAAGACCATATTTATTAACAGTCAAGCAACTTTGCAAACATCCTTCGTAAACATGAGATACCTTTTAAGGTGTACTCGTACTCGTATGATATTCACAACAAACAACATTTATAGCCATGCACATATGTGTTGGAATTACTTGTGTAAAATGTAATTATGTATACTTTAAAATAGAACACTGACTGTCTGGTATGTAAATACATTATATTATTATCATCATGATGTTTATAAAAAATGTAATTTGCATTCCATAAGTGTTCTTCACAATAATGTAGGGAGTTCATTATAATTGCCGTCATTACGTACGTACATTCACACATACACACACACTCACTTATGTACATAGTTCATTATTCTTACGGATACTCTTGAGTTTCTCAAATCTGGCAACTCTAATGGCATCCTCATTACGTACGTTGGCTGGTGCAGAGCACACATGAACGTACATATGTGAGCACATACATTGATGTGTGTGAATCGACAACATTGTGTAGCTGTAATTTAACAACTACATTTGTTCACTCATATTTACGAGTGTTACTATAATTTCCATGTTTCTTTTATCTCCATTGTTTCATCAAACTCGTTCTTTTTTTTTGCTTTCTATCTGCTCATTTTCCACTCTACCTTGCTGGTGGAGAATAGTGCGACAGTGTTTTCCGTAACAAAACAGTTATTTTTCCCATCATTTTGCATGTGTGTGCATGTTTGTAGGTGCTTCTTTTTTGGTGGAAATTTAACTATTTTTAGCCTTTGTCAGACTAGAGTGGTACTTGGCACCATTAACTATGTCAGAGTTCCAACAACGCAACACCAAGAGACACACGAAGAACGAACCAGAACCGACGTCAAAGAATCTCCTCCGACAGTGACGGCGAGGACGCTTTGCTACTACTAGTGACAACTATAGACTTCCTCTAAGATGCCAACTGTATGGTGGTAGGGGGGAAAGACTTATAGTACGTAGCGTGTGCAGTTCTTTTTATTCACACAGCAAAACTATTCGGATATAGAGAAGGAACCCAAAAGTACTTCGTTTTCTTTACATTCACATTTCAGCTTCTGAATGCCAGAGTTGTTGTTTGCGTTTGTTTTAGCCATAAAGAAAGATAAAAGATTAAATGGAATCCTAAAGTATTCTTGAACTATGTTTTTTTTTCACTCCTTCATATACTCAGCCTGTGTTCTCTGTTTAGTTCCTTGATAAGTGACATTTGACACTTGCAATTATTTCTGTGTTGCAATGAATGGCAGACGATTGGGATGGAATACGTTTTCTATTAGTTTCGTGAAACAGTTGTTAACTGTAATTAAGGAGCAAACGCTGCAACAACACAAGGCACTCAGTTTTGCATCTTCATTGACAAGTGCAAGATGCGATGTTAAAAGTTGCACCTCTTTGGCTGAAATTTGAAATTTGCATCTTTGCATCGAATGTTGCTTGGGACCGCGAGAGACAGAGAGAACGAAAGGGGAGAACGAAAACACTTCATAGCGACTTATTCAATTTGCTTTGTTTGCCGTTCATGACTGACATGCAACAGGGAATTGGCATTTGACCTTTTGGCTAAGAGATGATAGTATTAATAGTCCTTTAAATGGAATCGTACATATATATACAGAGATGTATGTTATGTATGTACATACAAACATATGTATTATAATATGAATCTATTAAGGCCATTTTTTAACGGAAAACTTAAAGGCTAAACGATTACAATGCAACAAAAGTCAAACATTTAAATGTTGCTCCTCATCAGGTATATGATTCTCATAAATAATAGATGTAAAAAACCACATTTACCAGCGACAAAATCCTAGAATTTCGTTAATGAATTAAATTTCAAATGACTGGCACAAATTTGGGTCTAGAGTTAATACATGGCACTTTAACATAATAATATTTCCGACATAACCCTTCTTAAATTCTTCGTTTTAGATTCTATGACATTTAAAAAGTTCCAAATATACTAAAAGCTAGATACGAATATAAGCGTCCTTCATTATTGCTTGTGGTTAGCATTTTTGATATGAGTAGTTAAATCTATTCTGTCGTATTGTAATGCAGAAATTTCATAGCAATTATTTGTGATATGTTAGTTTTTTTTAATTGCTGAGATTCGAAGAAACCGTGACGGAAAAAAACGTGACAAAACCTGTGTGCAGGTCGTTTGTTCGAAAATATTACTGCTGTGAAGGTTAGGTTAGATTAATTTGGCAGCCGCTTTCAGCATATCTCACATTGCTCCCAGTCCCATTGTGATGCCATTTTAAATACTAGCACCAGTTATTCCTAGTTACTCTATTCATTGCTCTAATGAAGGCGGGATGTTCCGCAGATCGCACAAGTGACTGATAACCAAATATTTGCATATATCAGTTCATTAAAAGCAGGACAGTGACATAGAAGATAGACATAGAAAATCGTTGACGGGAAGTTTCAACCTCTTAGCGTTTTTTCAAAACGTCCAGTGACCGGTTATTACAATGTGCAATTGGGTTCTATCACCCATATTAACTCACAACAAGCTGTTTCCCTCTTATGCACAGTGGGCGATATGTCTGATCTAGCATAACGAAATACAAATTTTCAACTGTTAAAATCCATTGAAATTATACGTGTCCTAGCGAAACGCCGGGAACGTTTTTTGACTGATATAACTTTTCCCCGTAGTCAGAACCCTCGCCGGTTGTGGCTGTTGCACAAAAAAATTTTTTTTTGTTTTACTTTTGAAAATGTTTTTGTTACCATTTCATACAAATGACCAAATTTGTCAAATATTCTATTTCTGTTGAGTTATTAATTTCGTTACGCTAAACCAGACAAATCGCCCACTGTGTTATGAGAGGAACACTAATGTGTGCGTAATCTTTTCCCGAATTCAAGATGGTGGCGGACCTTGTCAATGCATTGGCTCTTTGATTTTCCTTTAAGTCCGCATGTCCTAGAAAACATGCGAGGGTAACCGTCGAATGTCTCGCTATCTACTCCAGAGACGACCGGCATTCTCGAACATTTCTCGAAGTGGTGTACAATGATCTCCAGGGATCTAATAGCAGTTTAACTATAAGTAAGTAAATGTATATTGCCGCCAAATATCCTAAGATACTGAATTTTCTCCAATGCTACTCTAATGGCCGATTTCTCGCCCTGAACTATGCTAGAGTGATTCAGTAGCCTTATCCACAGTTGCATATTCAACTCCTCCGAAAAGTATATACAGCCCGACCATTCTTTTAATTTCGATGCGTCGGGTATGTTTCTCATGAAACCCGGATCGAAAACAGGTTCTGGTACAGTGTAATCCGTGTGACACCTTACATTGATTAAGTCCAGATTTTTGACATGAACATAGCACCTGTGTCTAAATACTCTCGAGACGTCTTAACACATTGCGGTGTTCGCTGCTAACTTCTTGACATCAATGTCTGGCTTCTACCAGTTAAGGATCGTCAACAGTTCCATAGTTGAAGTAGTTGTAACTTCTAAGTGCCCCTGCTATCATGATTGACACCAGTCTCATAACCAAAACCAAACATCCGATCCGTTAAATAAGTTTGGTTTATTACCCTAGAGTTCGTTGTCAGCATTTAAAGGATAATGTTTTTTATACATAAATGTCATAGACCAGGGCTTCCCAATTAGTTTAGCTGGCGGGCCACATTTAAGTTAACTCGAAATTTTGTATTCTTATTTTGAAAAATTTGCATATTTCAGAAACCAAGGCAAAAACACGTTTTAAAACATTTCTTTTGCTCAGCCAGCGAACATTGTTGTTAACTACCATATCTGAATTGTCAGCATTACACTCTTGAAGGAAAGAGCGAAGTATCAAAGCGATGTTGCAACGATAAAGAGGACACAAATGTTTCAAAAATTGCATATATGTGGCCACAGTCTTTCGAATTCACCTAAAAGTTTTGCGCAGAGAACTGACTGATGAATGATTCACCAAAAACCTAAAATGTTAGGATTTTAATTTTTTGCCAGAGCCAAACAAATCTATTAATTTGTCCAGTTATTGCGAGCGCACCTTCCGTTGTCAAGGAAAGAATGTACCAGAAAGTACTCTTTTTGAGCCAATTGTTATTTTTTAATTTTACCCGGACGTACTTTTGTTTTACAAAAAATGCAAGAATTAAAAACTGTTAAAAAAAAAGTATTCCCGGAAAATAATCAAAATAATCTGTTTATACTAATCAAGAATAACAAACAGTTCACACTGAACTACTACTTACGGTATTCAACTCTCCTTCATACTTATTAAAAACATATTTTAATCAAAGCGGAACTATGAAAATAGGTCTTTGAGTTACCATCGATTCCGGTGCAGCTTCAGCTTTAGCGATTGGTACCATATTACTTTTCTCCCATCTTATACCGCGCTTATGTCATAAAATTAAAAAAAAAACATACCTAATTTCCATATTTCAGCTTCAGCAATCCGATCTAAGCTATTAAACTTTTCTTGACCCCGTATGACACCCCCCGTATGTTTTTTACAAGGGGCGAGCTCCGCCAACATTCCACAAAAAAAATTTGTACGACCAACATATGTATCAAATCTCGGTTTATGAGTTACACCTATTTCAAATTTCGAGTTGTATGGGGCAGTTTCTCGCCATTTTTGCCCCCTTGCAGTCCAAATTTCCAAGAATCCGTTCTTAGTGTGGGCCTAAGTCACAAAAGCAATCTATATTCTATATTTCAATGTTCTAGCTTTAGCCGTTTTGACTGGGGAGTGATCAGTCAGTCACCTAAGCCCTATAGATTTTACGAGTAAAAGTAGAAACATTATTTTACCTACTGATTGTTGCAAAAGCATCTAAAACGACGATGTTATTGAAATCGTTACGAATAATTTTTTGTGTAAAACTTCGAAAGCTGGACCAAATCCATGAAGAACATAAAATTATTTTGTTCCATGCGCAAGTTACAGCCTAACCCCAATTACCAACGATACTCTCGTAATATACAGAATTCTGCCATCATTTACAATTCTTTTGAGTGTTCCTTTTTATTCTCAGGAAAGCAAAGATTAGTTTAACGCTATAAGATTTCACGTTTTCCGTTACGAGAAGTGCACAAGTTGAAAGCAGACAGGGTGCTTACAAATTGCATATTGGAATTTGTATAATTTGATGTTGTTATATGCCTTCCGACTACTTTAATGTGCTGTCATTGGGGATATTTCAAATTTCAATAGCTTAAATAAGATGTACACAGACCACATCATTTCCGTTGCTTCCTACTCTCTGATGTATAGAGAGAGTTCTATGGACTCGTGGCCAAACATTGCAATTACATTTTGTTGTATTATACTTTAAGACCTACCAACCGGATTGTTTGCTTTATAATTGTTGTTTTCGTCTGTTTTTTTTTACACCGTATTACCCTAATTTTCGTTTCATGCTTCAATACCATAATATCCTATTCTATATTATCCGTTTGTTGTGTTTTTTTTTTGTTGGTTGGCAAATGCGGTTGTCAAAAGTAGAAATTGAATGGGGAATTTTAGTTTGAATTTTTAAGGTTTATGCATTTATATCATTGGTGTCGTCGAGGTCTTAGCAGCAGTCACCAGAGATGGTAAGGTAGCAAGTACATATATTAAGTAATAATGCAATTTAAAGAAGGAAATGGAGTATAATACTTTTGTATCTAATGGTGCAAAATAAGAATAGTGTTTTCTTTTCACTTTAGCACGAAGGTTACAGTAAAAGGCTAAATATACTGGTCCCAAAAAGAAGAAGTTTTGCATCATTCGATTTGTCAAGTTACATGCCATAATAATTTAATATCGATTTGAAGTTAGTAAGTATCGTATTGGAGGATTTGTCACGTTTTAGGCTCATCAAGTGTAGGCTAATCAAGTGTTGTACTGTGTTAGCATTGTGCAAACTTCATTATAACAATTTAACCATAATTTGTTACACTATGTCCCATCTATATAGCTATGTTCCAATGTTATTATTTAACGTATGATTTCCGTGCCTTGTCACAGTCTTTAGTACATTTTAAAATTAATTTTTCATTTCAAGCCACTGGTGTAAACTACATCCATTTACTCTATATATATTCATACTTTTATACATACATACAGTTAAATAACAACACTTATAAAAAAGCAAACATTCATACATACTGTACTGGTGGTGTACATTATGTATAATTGAAATGAAATATGTATGTAGAATAATTCCAAATAACAACAACCAACAGCGACGACCACAATCGCAGTTATCTCCGCATCCGTGGCAGAGACACAACAACTTGCTAACGTCGCAGCGGAAGTAACGTCACGAAACGAAAAAAAAAACACCAGGCGAAAGACAGGAATAAAAGAAAACCCACTATCCAACAAACCATCAGATACAATGGCCTAATTTGAGACTTCCTTCCTGGAACGGTTTTCTTTCCTCGGTCGAGAATATTATTAATCTACACGTATACAAACAAACATACACACACAGAAATGTGCACTTAAATATCCCTTACACATTTTGGATAATAACTTTTTTTTTAGTTTTAATTGCCCAACCGACCTCTATCCCTACTCCCCACTGTGGACCATGACGCCACACCTTATTGCTCAAAAGAAGAAGAAACCGGAATCATTTAATATCTCTATCGGAAAAGAGCGCAGTTTGTCTGGGTTCCTTTGCTCCATTTATCTTTGGAGAATACTGCCAAATGTCCTTTAGTCTGTGTGAATCATTAAACTATAAATTTGAAACTGTAATTTGACAGCAAAACGGCTATGGCCCACAAATGC
Organism: Muscina levida; assembly: GCA_964034835.1. Lineage (NCBI taxonomy): Eukaryota > Metazoa > Arthropoda > Insecta > Diptera > Muscidae > Muscina > Muscina levida. The sequence continues at coordinate 62,473,642 of OZ035880.1, read as the reverse complement.
AAAAGGATTATTGGTGACATCTTAATATACGATGGAGATTAATGAGAAGGCTGGATGCAAAGAAAATCCCCTCCTAAAAACATTAAACATCAATCACTATTTAAAATTTATGAAATAAGGCATATCCTTAATTAAAACTTATACAAAATTTTGTAACAAAACTCACAAACAACAATTTGTGTATAGGTATTTATTTTTAGCATACAGCTTGTGCACACTGTCACAAATGTCGCTCGGAAATTGTGTCGCTCTTTAATCGCTCCGCCTAAAATGATTTATGTTAATGATACAGTAAAAATTTGCATAATGCGCCAGTGTACAAGAGTAAAGAAACAGACGATTTTAAGTCACGACAGGAGTGTTTAAAAAAATGTGGATACATGTTCGAGATACAGGGCGGACCGAAAGTCCGTGCACATTTGAATCGGTATCTGCATCAAACAGCAACGGTGAAGAGGGGCGGTGAGGTTACAAAATGCAAGAGCAGCCAATGGGAACTCAGTGCCATGGCGTCATTCAGCGGAGCACGACGTGCATTCTGCGTAAGTGATAACAATCAAAACGACGATTCCTTCGAATTTAGCGCCTTCGATTACAACATGCGGCATTGAAAGAAATCTCCATTAATTACATTGATTATAAATAAGATACTGATTGGAAAATTGATTAAAAAAGGTTATGTAAGCAGCTTTGTCAGCAAGATAAATTATTTACTTTTATGAAGATCAAACAGGTCAAGCTGTTACAATGAATACAGAGCGGTATATTTCCAGGCTACAAACTTGTTTGCATTGAAGAATTTCAATGTTTTTAATCAAAAATAGCGGTTTTAACTAAATTGATTAACCAAATTGTCACACTACCAGTGGATCATTGGATGCAGTTCGCCAAATTTGTGTTAGCCAAAAGTGATATACAAAGAAGTGACAGTAATTAGCCACCACGTAGCACAGTCTTATCGCCACCAAACTTTTTCTGTAGCAGTACAGTAGAAAGTAAAGTAGGTTAGTATTGAGGAATTAAAGGAACGCATTTGCGAGTAAATGTTGAACATGAAACCACAGAGCAATAATATAAAGAGTATCCAAGATTCCAGGCTGTTAAATGTTGTGAAAATGCCTCTAAAAGGGGTGCTAGCAAACTTTTGTAAACAAACATCCACGAGAGTTGATCAAAATACTACTTTTGCGATCTTTTGTTCCACTGTAATTAGGAAAATAGTCGTCAACAACCCTCTCTGTTATCTCGTTGTAGTTCGCAGACACCTAAGATGCTAATAACAGAGCTCTGGACGGTAGAGGCTGGCGAAACTCCTATCAAGACGTCATTGAAAATTCAGGGATTACATATGGATGATGTAATTTTTATGCTCTTAACAATCATTTGATACCAGAACCAGTACAGAAATATATGTGTGAAGTTAAATTCTTATTTTAACTAACCAAGGCACAACCACTTTGATTAACGGAGCTCTGTTAAGTGTGTGGGTTGAGTAATTCGGACACGGTCGTCTCGGTTGTATTTATATTACTTCGCACTTTTTAAATTGGGCGGAATGGTACATTTGTATAGGAGGAGGAGCGTGGTTAGACTTCCATCGCGGTATCGATTCCCGCCTCCAGTCATCTATATTTTTCTTTCATTGTCGGCAACGTCGCATTATATTGTGGAGTCAATCGAATTCGTCGATAAACAAGTAGGTTCCGTTAGTTGTGAATCCAAAAATTAAAAGCGTGTTCATTCACAACAACGCTAGTAGCTATCCCATACCTTATTCATGGGGTGTAAAGGGAAACTACGTTTTTTTAGTTTTTATTCAGAATCGAATAATAAAACGGTAGACTCCCATATTTGGATTGTGTTATTATACGAAGAGGAAATATAATTAAGACTGACTGGTATCAAAAACCAACTTCCTCGGGCCGTATTATTAACTATTATTCGTGCCAACCAAAGACAATAATTATAAATACGGCTAAAAATCTAGTCAACCGAGTGCTCAATATAAGCGACCGACAATTTCATAAAGACAATAAGAGGAAAATTATGGACATCTTAAAGAAAAATGCATTCCCAGAAAAACGTATTAGGAAACTGATATGGGAAAATAAAAGAAAATGCACACCCGAAGAAAAACCGGAAAGAATATATAAAACAATGTCATATGTACCAGGAATAACGGAGAGATTAATACACTCGGACATATATGACAAAACAAAATACGTAATAGCATCAACAACATCAAATAATTTGCGCAAACTATTCACAAACACAAAAAGTAAAGTTGACAGAATGGAAAAGTCCAACCTTATATATAAGATTGATTGCACTGGTGACGGGAACAACATATGCGACAAATCATATGTTGGAACGACAAAAAACAAACTTAAGACAAGAATATCAGGACACAGATCAGATCTAAGAAATAGGAGTAATTTACCAACCCAAAAAACTGCACTAGCCTCCCACTGTGCAGAGAGAGGGCACACACCGAACTTAGAAAACGTTAGGATATTACAGACAGAGAAAAACTACAACAAACGCTTTACTCTAGAGATGCTCCACATCATAAACGTACCGCAAGAGAAGAGAATAAATTACAAAAACGATGTTGACAATATAGCGCAAAACTACAGACACATAATAAACAAACAGAAATCATATGTGTAACTAGTTCAATATAAAATGTATTTGTAGCAAGACGTTTGATTATTGTTACTGTGTAAGAATTTGTTGTTTGTTAAGGGAAAAATGTATGTATGCAAAAATTTGTTGTTTTTTGTTTTAGATATAAAAATTCCTGAAGATGCCATCCAAAGGAAGGCGAAATATCGAATAAAATAAATAAAAATAAAAATTTAGAAAAACAGACCTAGAGCTTGAAAAATCATTTATAAGGAAAAATTTAAATTTTTACCAAATGAAATTCAGAAATTTAACCTAAAAATCAGAAAATAACAATTAAAATAACAGAAATTATACTTGAATTTCAGATAGAACAATTCAAATTCAAGATTTTAAATTAAAAATCATATTTTTATACCCTTCACCACGCGCATGAACAGAGTGAAGGGTATATTAATTTTGTTCTTCCATTTGTAACGCCCATAAAGCGGCGTGGTAGGTATGACAATCTATATATATAAATGATCAGCATCGAAATCTGAGTCGATTTAAAGGTGACCGTCTGTCCGGTTAAGTTCTAAGATGAGCCCGATCGGTCAAAAACTACTCCCACCTCCCATACAAACTCCCCCTTTTTGGGGTCTGTCTCAGGGATTACATACAGCCTTAGATAAAGGAGCTTCCCTACACTAAGTGGAGGTTGAGTAGTAAGATGAGACCGATCGGTCAAAAACTACTCCCACCTCCCATAATAATCCCTCTTTTTGGGGGTGTCCGTATGTCAGTCCGCGCGATTACGGTAGTAATTTAAGAACAATCAAGCCGAAATATTGTAAGCAAGCTTCCCTACTCTAAGCGGAGGTTGAGTATTAAGATGAGGCCGATCGGTCAAAAACTACTCTCACCTCCTATACAAACTCTCCCTTTTTGGGGTCTGTCACTGCGGTTGCAGCCGTACGCAAGATTAAATTTTTAAGCGGAGGCTACTTTCTAAGACAAGCAATGTCGGTCAAAAATTACTCCCACCTCCCATTCAAACTCTACCTTTTTTGGGGTGTCCGCCGAACTGCCCCCGCGATTACAGCCGTAGGTTAGGAAATATTGCGCTAAAATTTGAAATGCAAGCTTCAATCCAATAATAGTAGCTTACGTTGTAATATGAGCAATATCAGACGAATACTTCTCCCACCTTCCATAGAAACTCCCCCTTTTTCGGGATGTCCGTCTGTATGTCCCTGTAGTTTAAGAGCTTTCGGGCTGAAATTTGGTATGTAAGCTTATGTCCAGAAGCAGAGGTTAAGTTCTAAGATAAGCATGATCGGATTTAAACTACCCCCACATTACACACAAATTCCAATTTTTGGGGAGTTACAAAATGCGTAAAAATATGCTCCAACTCACCAATCATAAACCTATCGGTAAATCGAATAAAATCGATAAAAATTATTTATAAAAAATGGATGTGTGAAGCTAAAAGTAACGTCCACTTTTCACCAACTCCCCTGTTTTGTGTTAAAAAGTTTAATAAAATATAGTTATAGTGCAAATAACCAGTTTTGTCGCCATTTTTTAAAATGGTGAAGGGTATCTGAGCTTCGGCATAGCCGAAGATAACCGCCTTACTAGTTTTTATTCCGAATTCCTTACCGTTATTTTCTATTTTAAATTCCGAAACAAATAATTAAAAATCAAAATATTTACTTGATATGTATAAAGGCTATATGAAATTTCGAAATTCAACTTAAAATTCAGAAAGGACCAATTGAAAATCATGAATTGTATTTGAAATTTACAAAAGAACAATTGAGAACCACAATTTTAAATTGAAAAACAGAATTTCTATTTAAATTTCAAAAGAACCAATAGAAAATCAGGTATTCCAATTGTAATTCACAATACACAAATTAAAATTTCGGAAATTTAACTTGAAATTCAGGAAAGACCAACTGAAAATCAGGAATTGTACTTGAAATTCAGAAAAGATCGATGATTTTATATTAATAATCAGAATTTCTATTTGAATTTCATAAGAACCAATTGAAAATCAGATAATCAAATTGAAATTCAGAATTCGCAAATTAAAATTCGGAAATTCCAATTGAAATTCAGAAAATATCTATTGAAAATCAGAAATTCTGCTTGAAATTTAAAAAAGAACCATTGAAATTTAGAATTTTATATGTAATTTTGGAAAAGACCAATTGAAAATTAAATTAAAAATCAGAAACACATTTACATAAACACAAGTACTTGCGTATGCCGATGATATATATAGATATCATTGACCGTGGAATGCGGAATAACTGCTGCATTTTCGAGCGTTGAAAAGCAGTCGGCGGATGTCCACTCATCTGGGACGCTGCGTGAACGTTGAAAACTATAACTTTGAAGTGGTAGATGATTTTGTCTACCTTAGCTCCGTCATAAACAAAAATAATAATTTGAAACTGTATGTTTGTTAGTTTTTAGTCGATCGTATTGATTACACAAGGGAACAAAATTTAACTTTTTGAGTGTTGTTTGGAATTCTATAGCTGTTTTTTACTAATTTGAGGTCGCTGATTTTAAATCTAATCTCCATTTTTCTCCATCAGCTCGAATTTTTAAGTTGTAGGTACTAATCGTATTTTCGCCTATTTTGCAAAAAATTATAGTTCAAAAAATCATAATTTTTTTTTCATAAGCCAGATTTTAAAATTTTGTTTTTTTTTTTAAAGATATCGTTGTTATTTTTGAAAAAAATCAAATTTTTTAATATCACAAAAAAAAATTACTGATTAAAGGCTCTTTTATTCAAAAAAAAAAAAAAACAAAAAAAATGGAAATTTTAATTTTCTTCACGCTGAAAGTTAATCGGTTGGGGGCAAATTGTTCTTTTTATTAGCTTTATTGAATATCATATTAAAGTAGATCTCAAAAACATGTATGTACATAATAATCGATTTAAAATTGAATGAGTTATGCTAAGTTCGGTGATAACAGATTTTTCGAATTTTTTTGTTTCTACCCAAAAAAAATTAAAATTTTGTATTTTTAAAAATCATGACAAATTTGCAAATTTATTTATAGTTTAATTTATAGTTTTGCCTCCTATTACAATATTAATTAAACGACCAAATTTAATTAATCGGCAGGTTTCAATTTGGAAGTTAAGGGAGAAATATTAATTTTCCAAAAATAGGTCATTTTGTATGGGAGGTACCAGAAGGGGTGATCCGATATAGTGCAAATTCATTCCTGATTCATATTTTGATAACCGTAAAACTTACGCATAGTTTGACTGAATTCAGTGTACTTACAAAAAAGATATGTATGTAAGACTATTGGGGTGAGTTCGGTCATTTGTATGGGAGGTACCAGAAGGGGTATGGCAACGGTTTCGGTTTTTTTAGGGTTTGTCTACTTTTGCAAGATAAATAAACTGACCAAATTTATTTATCCTCCGATAGTCTGTTTGGCAGCTATCGAAGATATATTAATTATTCAAAAATAGGTAATTTTGTATGGGAGGTACCAGAATGGGTAGGGCTATTCCGCCCATTTACAATCTCATAAGTTCGTTTCGAAAAATATTAATACTGATAAATTTTCATAACGATCCGTTAAGGTTTGCTCGAGTTACACTTTCACAAACATATTAATAAATGTTATTTCTGTATGGAAATCGCGATTTTTGTGAATTTAGTTATCTCAGTAAATTGTTGACAAAATCAAAAGTTGTTCACAGATTTCAATGAAATATAGCTCATTTGATTCAAACTGTATTAAACTAAATGTTTTAAGACCAACACTGTGATTTTTGTTGCATTATTTTTTTTTATGAATTTCTAAAAAACAAAATTTTTGTTTTTTTTTTTTAACTACAACGATATCTCTGAAACTACTAGGCCAAATTAAAAACAATGTAGGCACAGATTAAAGATAATTTTGTTGACGAGTAAAACTTTTTTTTTCAATTGAATATGGTGAACCGTTTTTAAGTTATTTAAATATTTGTAGTGGAAGTGCCTTAGTTTTGGACATAACGGTATATCGCGAAAAGTCGAGCTGATACAAAAAAACCAAGTGCAGGTTTGGATTCAGCGTCCCAAATTACCTTTATTCAGTTCTTAAACAACAAATACCTTGTTTCCTTGTGTTATATATCACAATTTACGTTAGTGTATCAAATGATACATCAAATTCGTCTAACGATCAGAAAAATGTTTTTTATTGTTTGATATTTTTGATCAAAAATAATAATGTTAGTAGCCGCAAACTGCGGCTACTATGCACTAAGCAAGCCATTTAATAACAAAGCGCTATCTCGAAGAACAAAAATCCAGCTCTACTAAACTCTGATCCTACCTGTCTTGCTCTACAGCGCAGAATTCTGGGTAATGACACAAGCGGATCAATCTATTCAGGGAGTCTAAGAGAAAAATACTTCGCAAAATATTTGGACCGATCATCGTTAACGACGAGTGTCGTCGTTGAATCAATCATGAGCTGTATGAGCTGTCCAACGACATCGACGTAGTCAAGCGCGTTGAAATATACCGAATGCGCAGGAGAGGGCGACCAAAACTTCGTTGGATGCCAATTAAAAAGAAGAAGAAGTCCAAACTAAGTTACAATAGGCAAGATCTCCAAATCCAAATATTATAAATGAACATAAATTTTTTATTATTATGTATTTTCTTCTTACAATGTTTTAAAGAAATCTAACCTTTGCTCTCCAATATGAGGAGGAGAAACATAAGGAACTTTCATTTTATGTTTTATGTAGCTTTTTATTTTGGACCAAATAGTCTCTATTCCATTTAGCTGTGGCTTACGTTCAAGTAGAATATCTGATTTTCAATTTGTCTTTTCTGAATTTAAAATTTAAATTTCTAAATTTCCATTGTTATTTTCTGAATTTCAATAAATAAATTACTTTCCTGAATTTCAAGTTGAATTTCTGATTTTTAGTCGTTCGTTTTTGAATTTCAAATAGAAATTCCGAATTTCAATTTATTCTTTTTGAAACTCACTTAGAAAATCTGGTTTTTAACTTAAAATCCCGAAGTTCAATTGTTCTTTCCCGAATTTCAAGTAGAGTTTTTGATTCTCAATTAAAGTTTTTTTAATTTCAATTGGGATTTCCTTTTCTAAATTTCAAATAGATTCTCAATTTTTGTTTTCTTAATTTCAATTGGCATTTCTGATTTTCAATTGACCTTTTCTGAATTTCAAAAAGAAATTCATAGAAAAATATATACCCCGTATTTTAAAAATTTATATGTACCGGGTGTACTGCTTGGCCATCTTGAGAGAATTGCGTCAATTGGACTTATGGCAAATAATAGATATTATACACTAGTTTAATATGTGTTAATATGTGTTTTTACAAAATATTACAAATTTCTATGTGAAACGGATATAGTGCCTCCATGATAGTCATCTAGAGAAACTTGCACCAATCGTTCTAATGTCAAATAATAGCTATTATACACTAGTTTAATAATTTATAACCCGTTTTCCTCAAAAAATTTTCTGAATATGAAATTTTTCACAAAATGTTAAAAATGTCTATATGGGACGGATATAGTGCGTCTATGGTGGTCATTTGGGTAGTATTAGCGTCAAAGTATAGTATTATATACAAATTAACAAAAGTTATAATTAATCTTTTGATTTACAAAAACTATCTGAAGACATTCACTTTAAGTTTCTTTAAGATATTATTGAACAATATTAATTTAAGGGATATTGGCCTAGTTGTATAGGAGGAAGGAAGGAAGGAAGGATCTGGATGTTTAGTAAACGTTTACCTTGTGAAAAATTCGGTGATTTGAATGGAAGGTACCGGAAGTGGCGTGGCAGTTTCTCTGCTATTACAAGATAATTAAACTGACCAAATTCAAATACCCTCAAGTTGTTAATTTGAAAATATTGGGATAAATATTCAAAAAATAGGTCAGTTTGTATGGAAGGTACCAGAATACCATATCCATTCCAGAGTCAAACTTTCACAAGCGTACATCTTTCGCAAAACAATAATTTCTAATCGAAGTGTTAACTTTTAATACTTTAAAAATATAGGTAAAACCTATGAAACCAAGAGATGTACCACACCCAATCTGCAACCACATATACACTCGGACTGTAACGCCAATGTATACGATTAGAAGGTCTTAAAATTAAATAAAATAACCCGCTAATACATCTCTTCTCACTGAAATAAAAACTGTGATAAATTTCTTGGTATTATAATATTAAAAGATGGGGTAGTGCAATTTAACAATTTTTGCCCTTACGACAAATATAGCTAACAACATACATAGTGACAATGCAATACACAAAAAAGTATTGCTAAACGGAACAAGGAGTCACATCTGCTTCGTTAACATCCAATATGACAGTAATCGACAATATGACACGACAATACGTGACAACATTTGAAAGGAAAAACATAGTCGAGTTTTTTGTTTTGCAGTACTTTGAATAAGAAAGCAAACAACATAAAGTATTTCCTATACACATGTAGAAGAATTTCTAATTTATATAACATATAAGTTTGTAGATTAGTGTAGCATTTTATTTAAATACGAGGGTTGTACAGAATTTACCTTGTGTTAAATACATAAATACTTTAAAATACCGTAAACTTTTAACTTCACGCTTAATTCCTAAACTGCGTAATTGACGTTTTAACACCAACACTCCTAGTAAAGTGTGCCCAAGCACACGAGGTTTACTTCAGCCTACAACCCAAGATTTTCACCAAATTTTGCCCAAGATCTTAATAAAATCACAAGACTAACAAACGACTTCTTTATTTTCGGTGACTTCAACGCACACCATACCAGTTGGAACTGCCTTAAAAACAATTCTGCTGGCAACTGCCTTTATAATCATCAGATGCAAAGCGACTATTATATATATGCACCGGACAATTTCACCCGTTTTGGCCAAGGCATGACCTACACTCAACCTTCTATAGTCGATATTCTTCTGTCTAATTCCAATTTACACATGTCACCAATAGAAACACATCCCGGCATTTTAGTCTCAGATCACGTTCCCATATCTTGCGAAATTTATGGTTCCCTTGTTGAAAATATAATAATGGTCCCATCATATAAGCATGCAAACTGGAATCTGATTCGAAACTGGATTGACGAGAGAATACAAGCACTACAGCCTGAAATAATAACAGAAGAAAATATCGATGAAACAGTAGATAATGTTATTAAAACTCTACAAAAGGCGAAACAATTTATTCCAGTTCACAAGAAACAAACCTGGCAGCGAAGTCTTTCTGATTTAACTTTGTACTTAATTGGCCAAAGAAACAGATACAACCGTCAATTTCAAAGGTGCAATTCTTCCCAGAGACCATTTTTGTATAGTATAGTTAAACAATAAAATCAGTTTATAGATTTCAACGTAAAATCGGATATTAATGTAAATTGGAACCATTTTCTGCAAAAACTTCCACCGGGCAGCAAAAATTTTTGGAAAGTATCGAAAGCTATAAGAGGGAAAAAATCAGATGTTTCTTGTTTGACAGTGAATGGTTCTCAAATACATAATACTGAGAGAATAGCTAACGTAATAGCAGATGTTTTTGAGAGCGCGCACTCTACTACTCAGAGAGTAAGCTCACCAGCTGATCAAGCTGTAATTGACTACGTCACATGGTTAGACACACAGCCATTATTAAACCAATCAGCTGATATACTTACAACAGTGGAAGAAGTACGAGATATTGTCAAATCTCTCAAACCAAATAAATCACCAGGGAAGGATGGTATTAAACCAGTGTTTGTCAAACAGATGACAAATGTATTTTTTACCTGTCTCACAAGAATTTTTAATTGATGTCTGTGCAACAGTTATTATCCTAAACTTTTTAAAGACGCAAAGGTCACTCCAGTTTTGAAACCAGGTAAAAACGTTAAATTACCTACAAGCTATAGACCCATTAGTATTAGAATAACTGACTTCACGAATGATAATAACATTATAAACAAGGAACAATTTGGCTTCAGACAAGGACACTCAACAGTACACCAAATAAAAAGGGTCGTCAACATGATCGAGTACAACAAAACTCTCAGGAAAAGTACGGGAGTGGTAATGCTGGATATTGAAAAAAGCATTTGACTCTATTTGGCAAGACGGCATTGTATTCAAATTAAACAGATTTAAATTTCCAATTTACTTACAGAAAATAATAAGAAGCTTTTTAAAAGACAAGCATTTTTCTGTATGAATTGATAATGAAACTTCGACCATCAGGAATATTCCAGCTGGTGTGCCTCAAGGATCTGTAATATCACCTATACTGTATTCAATTTTTATATCCGATTTAAAAATACCAACAGATCAATCGGTGGCTTTTTATGCCAATGATTCAGCTATTTTAAGCAGCGAAAAAGTTTCTAATGCAATTATAAAACGAATGAGCAAAGCATTATTAGTAGCTCAAAAATACTTTAACATGTGGAAAATAAAAGTTAACCGGGAGAAAACACAAGCCATAATATTTCCTTATAACAAATCACCTAAGCGCGTACCGAATGAAACGCTTTCAATAGATGGGTCAACGATACCAATAAAAAATGCTGTAAAGTATCTTGGAGTTATACTGGACAAAAAGCTGAATTTTAAAGAACATATTTGCCATACTCACGATATAGCGCTTAAATGTGGAAGGGCATTATTTCCGTTACTGAATAGAAAATCATTGTTGAATATTAAAAATAAAATGCTTATTTACAAACTATGCATACGTCCGATATTGACATATGGATGTCAAATTTGGTTTCCGAAAAGTGCTAAAACCAACCGTAGAAAACTACAAATAATACAAAATAAAAACTTAAAAATTATCCGCAACTTACCAAACAGATATTCAACCGACATGTTGCATGAGCACTGTAACCTGCAATATCTTGAAAGTATTTTCTTTATGTTAACGAAAAACTTCAAAGACAAATGTTGATATTCAAATCATGAGACCATAAGAAATTTGTATTGTTGACTTTATTTTAAGCTCTACAAAACAAAGTTTGAAAAATGGGGAAGTCCTACAAAAATTAGAAGGTTTTTTCTATCTTTTTACCTCAATCTGTAAAATAATGTCAATATAAGTTTTTTTTATCTTAGAAAACTACTTTTAATTTGCTGCAGTACTAAATGTAAAATCTCAAACATTGTATTTATTTAATTCTGTTTTAAGATTTCTAACGATGATAGTAACCAATAAAAAAAAAGGTAGACTACCAAGGCCGACCACCATATATGGTATATCTGAAGCCAAACGCATTAAGTTAAAAGATTTCCATATATAACAAGGTTCAGGGGTAAGATAAGCTACGAATCAACCCACAAACGAAACAATAGGAATTTGCGGTTAATTTGGTTCTTATTGCGTTGCCATTTAAGCAAAAGATTTTAAGAATTTATCAAACACATAGTAAGTGTGGCATAGCGTACCAAATGTAAACCCGAAAAAGTTTATTTCTGCTCCTTTATAGTCATCATACCCTCTTGGCAATTGATGTCGTGGGAAGTTTTTGAATAATGGAGTTCTTGTTGCGGGAAGGTAATTCCGAATTCTTTGCATGATGCATTTTTGACACGTAATAGGAACATAATATTTCACACACATATGTGTATGTATGTATATGTCTTTTTGTTTTTTTTTTTCTCCCCAAAAACGGAGAAACTACAAATCGTCGTCTTTTAGTATACGAGGACACATACAAACACACACTTACACATCAGAAGAGCCGACAAATACACCGACTAAGTCAAATAGTGGCGGAAAGTGCGGATAAATGTGGAGAGAGAGAAAAAAATATATATAAAAATGGCATGACACGGTTATATAAATAAACAACCTTGTGGAATATGAGTTTATGGCATTAATACAACAAACCACCGCCTAATGCCGTCGCCTTGCTCTTCTTCCAGCAGCAGCAGCAGTCCCAATTCCAGAAGCACCAAACAAATAAACGAGTGGAAATAAAAAAAAATTAGAAATTTTTTGTGAATAAATTATACATGAAATTTATACATACCCGTACATAATATTTGCATAAAAGTGCTCACCAATTTAACGCACAAATGTACGACTGGAGAAATATGGACGAAGAATATAAATGGCTGAACGTTTGCATACGCCCATAAGCCAACAGAGGCTTAAAAGGGCAACAGAAGTAATCATCAACACTTGAATGTAGGGATTTAAAATTGCCTACCTTGTTTTGATGTTCGCGTGTTTGGGAAACAGTTTTTTTTAAGTTGCTTAGGAATTATTGGTGTAAATTACCTTTAAAGCTATTGGTCCATGAGATACCGATACCGGATATTCCCGTATGAGTAATATAATTAATATAGGCTACATAAATATTAATCATACGTAAAGGAAAACTTTAAAATATATCTTAATACCGTTGAACTTCTCTATAGCGAATTTCTCTCTATACCGAATTTTGTTCAATAACGCTACATTTTCCTAATTTTCATTATAAATCTCTGTATATTGATTTTTTTTAGCAGTAGCAAAATTCCAATGTATTTATGCACTCACAAAGATCATATATGGAATCAAGAAATAATGTCACGGATATATTTTTTCTTTCTCAACAGATGCGAAGACTCCGTCGATGAAAAGAAATTTAAAAGTATAAGGCAAACGAGAATAATGTCGTACTTTCATTAGAATAAGTTACAATAAAGTTTTATATATCAAAATAGCATCTAAATAAAATAAAAAGGTAGTGTTTACATATACAATCAAATAATCAGTAGTTTCTCTATAACGTAGAAATCGGCTATCCCCAGTGACTACGTTAAAGGATTTTGTTAGGAGTCAATCAAAATCCTAGTTGATTTTTTTTAAGATAAAGCATTTTTAAGTTTTTATCTCCGTTTTGTGTTTTTAAGAAGTGACGTTCTTTGTGCCATGTATTCGCCAACAAATCGTAGAGATATTATATCGTGTTAGATCTCATTGGAAGCGTACAGACTTGAGCTTTAAGACATTTCTGTCCAAATAGATCTTTTTTGGCACAAAAGTAAGTTTTGCGGAAAAAAAATTATTATTTTTTTTATGTATTTTCCCCAAAAATTTTATATTTTTCAGTTTTACTTCTCAAATAAATGTGTGAAAAAAAAAAACAAAAAATGGTCTAAATACTTTGTGTGTGTGTGTACATATTACATTAAATACATCAATAGCAATGTTCAGTTATGTACTGATCTTATATATTAATAGATTTTGTTGCTTGTTGTTGTTCCACACAATCAACAAATATTGAGTATTTTCCCATGTTGTTGTTGTAATGTGCGTAGAAAGTGTGTACCTACTTTACTCGATCATTTCGGGTATGTTTAAATAGATACGAAAAGGGACCAACGCTTGTGTATACATTACAACAACATCAGGTAATAAATATTGTATGTATTTTGTTTACTTTAGGTTAGATTAGAATGTAGAATGTTTAGTTGTAAGAAACCATATTATAATAAATTGAGTTCCCTAAGAACCATTAAAACGAACGGACGTGTTGTTTTTCTTCCCGCACTCTTCCAGTGCGTAACATTTGGTGACCCCGACGTGATAATTCACGTATAAATAATATTTATCTCCTGGTTGGAGGAGTTTCGATGTGCTGGAGTTGCACATTTTGGTGACCCCGACGTGATTATTCACGTATTAATATTTATCTCCTGATTGGAGGAGTTTCGATGTGCCTGGAGTCGCACATTTTGGTGACCCCGACGTGATCGTTCACGTCAACAATTAAATTGTACGTAAAAAATTAAATTCTATATTATAAGACTGCAAAATGGATGGAAGGAGAACTCCAGCAGCATTTGTAGAAGTAAAAGATCCCGTTCTGCGCCAGATGCTTGAAGAGGGCAGACGGCATCAATTAAAGATGCTCCAAGTAACTCTCGAACTAAGAGAGTCCATGGAGGAGTTCGCTCATGATCCTGTTCTGCGCCAGACAATTGAAAAACAGAAGGAAGAAGTTCTTATAGCCATAGAACGGGAAGCTGAGAGAGACCAGGAAGAAGTTTTGATGCTGGAAGATGTTGTCCAAGCCAGGCAACTTAAACCTTTTGATGAAGGGAAATACCTTCCTACTACCAGCAGATCAAAAAGAAATCTTGATATTAAGGAGGAAGAAATGGTATCTCTGAAGCAAGAGATAACCAGTTTAAAAGATGAACTCGTTAAGGAACGTATGAAATGGGAACATACAGAAAACGAGCGAAAAATATTCCGAAAAAAATATTTTGATAGTTCGAACGACAGGTTCTGGACGTACCGAAAATGCGAAGAACTAGAATTGGAGAATAAACGGTTAACGAGCCAGTTAACTGAAGAAAAGGATGCTGCAAAAGTTGAACTGCAAGGTCTGAGAGACGAATTGGCTGAAACAGAGGCCAAACTTCGAAAGGAGCAGTTATGCAACAAATCTAATCAGGAGAAGTTAGAAGCAGCTTACATTCAATTGCGTGTGAAAGAAAAATTGGAAGTATCGCTAAAAACGCAATTGCGACATGAGCAGTCTTTAAGGCAAGCAGCAGAGTCAATGGTGTCGTCATTGAACAAAAACCTACAGGAAATGACAAAACTCAAGAAGGATATGCAGAATGACATTGCTGATCAAAACCATTGTTTGAGTGAACAAACGTCCTTGCTCTTCGCATTACAACAGAAAGTTGAAAAACTCCAATATAAAAATCAGAGCATTCAAAAACTTAATGAGTGTCAAGAGCGGGAACTGACGCTGTTAAAGGAAGAGAACATGGCTCTTAAAATGGAAAACGCAAAGTTGAATAATACTTTGCAGACCAATACATTCGTGGTGGAAGCATCGAAAAAAGATGAGTCGGATTTCGGTAGCAGTGGGGACAAGGAAATTCGTGAAATCGACTCGAATAAATTCATGACCGTCGATTCTGTGGTTATAATTGACGAAGAAATGAATGCCGATGTCGACGTTCTATTTGACGACGTCCATGCCAATGAAGATTATGAAGAGGAAAGCCATGTACGTATAGTAGCTGATTTATTCTATGCCAACGAGGAAGAAAAGAAATTTCCCATCGCCAGGGAACGAAGAGAGCGGTTTGCAGGTGTGAAGGATGGTGCAGCAGCAGCTAAGAGAATGTTAATGAAATGGACTTCAAATTGGAGACCAGATGCTACCGTGGATGTCCAGGAAAGTCCAATCCTTTGGCCGCCGGATCCTGGGATATATAGAAGGAAAGACGACATCCCAAACTGCCCGACTGGTGGTTATAGTAGAATTAAGTATATAGTTTTAGGTTAAGTAGTTTAAGTATTAATTAGATTAAGTTTTATTTATTCAGAGGTATTAACTTAATTATGTATTAAAAGATCAGGATCTTTTAAGGAGGGGAGAATGTTTAATATGGTAAACACATTAAGTAAACACTAGAACTTATCAGCAAAAGAATTGATAGTTTTAGAACGAGAGAAAATTCCCACATAGATAAACCAGTCATAAATTATGTGTTTTATGGCTCACACTAATGACTGGCATACACAAAGGGTTTTGTGTATTTACTGTGCACACCACATGTCGGCAAGGGTCATGATTAGAAAATGTGTGTGATCGTACAGTAGGTAGAAAATGCCTTTCTTAAAGATTATAAACTGTGTATTTAGTATATAAGAGAGAAAATATCTTTGAATAAATGTCATTCATTTAAGAACCGCAGTGAATAGTGTTTCATTTATCTCCTGGTTGAAGGAGTGGTTCGAAGTGGCCGTACGTACGTAGGAGTAGTCATCGATGTGTCTGAGTTGCACATTTTGGTGACCACGACGTGATAATTCACGTATAAATAATATTTATCTCCTGGTTGGAGGAGTTTCGATGTGCTGGAGTTGCACATTTTGGTGACCCCGACGTGATTATTCACGTATTAATATTTATCTCCTGATTGGAGGAGTTTCGATGTGCCTGGAGTCGCACAAGCAATATGTAACAAGATAAATATCCTCCCGCACTCTTTTCTAATGTGGTGCCGAATCGGTTTATTTATGTAGAACTTTTGAATGGATAAAGGTATGCGGATGAAAATTAAAGTAGTTAAAGTTAAGGTGTTTTTCAGATGATTTGGAAATTTCTAACTCTCTTCTGGGTGAGGGTGCCAAAATAAGTCACTTCGGGAGTTTTAAAATTATAAATATTCGAAAAAAGTGTATATAAAAAACGAAGACTTTTTGGATTTAGATAGTGCTTTAAAAAACCTCCAAAAAAACATATTGTTTCATATAGATTGTGTCATTTTTGGACGAGGTTGACTTAGTATTTTTAAGGTTGTGAGCTCAGTTTTTCTTGGACTGTAAAGTAATTTACATCATTGGATAAACAATGCAACCTAGGTCAGATGTGTCCTCCAGGCTTACTAATATACTCACCTAAGGCTTTCATTCCGTAAAGGAATTATTCCACCCCCTCTGACAATAACCTCCATTTTGTGTCACAGTGTTGAAGGAGATATTATTTTAGACTATAGTTTGCAAGTATCGGAGTATTCTATTCAACATACTAAATATTCTCAACTGGAAATGGGGAATTATCTAATTTGAGACTTTCTGATTGTAATTCATTTGGGAATAATCAGAAGCTCTCTTTGGTGGTTCCCAAACAGCTCACAACGTCCAAGAGATCACCATACAGAGATGGTGCCTCTATCCGACTGGCGGATGTCCTTGACAAATAAAAGGCTGACATCAGCGCCACACAGGAAATGACATGGACGGAACACGGATGCACACGACGAAAGAATTGTGACATCTTTTATAGCTGCCATGCAGAAAGACACGAATTTGGATATGTTTTCATAGTCAGCAAGAAACTTTGACACCTGGTATCGCGGTTTAACCCTGTAAGTGACCGAATAGCCACTATTCGCATCCGGGCGAGACTGGTAAGTTTTGCGCCGGCAAGAAACAAGCTGGATATCTCCAGATGGACGTGCGTGTGATCCGCGGTGCAAATATTGACTCGGATCACCACTTTGTTGCAGTCAAGGTACGCACACGGTTAAATAGTGCTAAAAACAGAGAGGTGAAGCCCGAAAATACTTTAAAAAGGAAAAAGCATAGGTTTTGGAACAGGGTTCTCTGCCTGTAAGGACAGAGACGGAAATCTGGTTACGGACACTCAGAGTGTGCTGCAAATATAGAAGAAACACTTTCGTTTTCTATTCGTTCCCGAGGGCAGCATAAGTGACGAAATCACACTTATCGTAGATGAAGAAGTATAATGGGCTTAAAAATAATTAACCTGCGGGAGCCGATGGACTGCCGGCAGCGATGCTAGCATCATGCATGCACCAGCTCATAAACACGATTTGGCTCAGGGAATACATGCCCGATGATTAGTGTCTGAGTGTTCTATGTCCTGTGCTTAAGAAAGGCGACCCAAGTGTATGTACCAACTACCGCGGGATCAGCCTTTTACCCATCATACAAGGTCCGTCATTGGACCTTATCAGTGTGGCTTTATATCTCGTAAAGCCACGACCGGCCAGATATTCACTCTAAGACAAATCCTGGAGAAGACCTAAGATATGCAGATCGATACATACCATCTATTTACCTACTACAAAACTGCATTCGACAGTCCGATACGATATAAATTCCTGGATACTATGGCTGAGTTTGGTATCCCCGCGAAGCTAATACGACTTTGCGGGATGACGCTGACTGACACGAAGTCTTCAGTGAAAATTGGCAAAAATCTGTCAGATCATTTTCTACCAAGCGATGCTTTAGACAAAGCGATAGTCCGTTTTGCGATATCTTAAACATCGTAATCGAGATGATCATGCAAAGGCTGCAGTAAATATGAATGGTACCATCTTTGACAAAAGTCACATGCTGCTCGCGTATTCGGATGATATATGTATATGGTTTGAGGGATGATACTGCGGCCTTTTCGAGCATTGAAAAGCAGTAGGCTGAAGTGGGTTTGGTGATAAATGAGGGCAAAACCAAGTTATTTGCTTCAACGAACATAGAGTCTACTCGTCTGGGACGCTGTGTGAACGTTGACAACTATAACTTTGAAGTGGTAGATGATTTTGTCTACCTTGGCTCTGCCATAAACAAAAATAATTATGTCAGCCTGGAAATCAAAAGACGAGTTTTGATCGCAAACCGCTGCTACTATGCGCTAAGCAAGCGATTTAATGACAAAGCGCTCTCTCGAAGAACAAATCCAACCCTACCAGACTCTGATCCTACCTGCTCGCTCTACAGCGCAGAATCCTGGGTAATGACACAATCTATTCTGGGAGTCTTCGAGAGAAAAATACTTCGCAAAATATTTGGACCCCATCATCGTTAACGACGAGTATCGTCGTTGAATTAGCCACGAGCTGTATGAGCTGTACAACGACATCGACGTAGTCAAGCGCGTTGAAATAGACAGAATGCGCTGGCTTGGACACGTTGTACTAATGGATGAAAATGTTCCAGCTCGAAAAGTTTTCGTCAATAAACTCTATGGGCGGCGCAGGCGGGGGCGACCAAAACTTCGTTGGATGCACAATGTAAAAGAGCTGTTATCTACACTTGGTGTGACTTACTATCTACGGAGCGTAAATGACCAAAGCGCCTAGAATTCTGATAGTTGAATTTCTGTTGCTGCTGCCAATTAAGAACTTAAAAAAAAACTTAATTACCCTTTGCACCCCATGAATGAGGTATGGGATAGCTTCTCGCGTTGTTGTGAATTAACACGCTTTCTATTTTAAGATTCAAAACTAACGGCACCTACTTGTTTATCGACGAATGCGAACGTCACTGTTTGAGAAGCTCTTACTAGACACGACGATTGAATCGACGATTAAATACTGCGAAGTTGCTGTCAACAACAATCGAGGGGAGCCGACAATGAAAGAAAATGTTATTTATTTTTTTCTTTTAAGATGACTGGAGCCAGGTTTGAACCTGCGATCTCCCGCATGGTAGTCGCGTGTTCTAACCACTATGCCACGGCCGGTCCCCAATTAAGAAGAAGAAGAAATATTCTCCACTCACCACGAAAGGACTTTTCTTACAATCAGTTCAATTTAGGTATTATCAAGTGTTTATTACTAATGCAGCTCGAAAACACAAACAAACATATCCAAAAGAAATAGCAGCCATTGACTTTTGAAAGCTTTGTAAACTAGGAAAGGACCGAAATTTTACAACAGCCTAAAAAATTAACAGAAAAAGGTGTAATGTGGACACAAGAGCCTATTGAAAATAAATATCCGAATAAAATACAATAAATAACTTAAGCATTAACTAGTGATTGTTATTATTTGTTGTAGTAATTTTAAATCAGTGCAATAAAGCCTGCGAAGTGTAAGGTTAGTACGTGAAAATGCTATATCAATATGAAGAGCAAAACGTAATTTTTCTTCAATTATTAATCCTAAAGATTTCATACCATAAACAATTTCAATCGATAATTTGGTAATTTGGTATTGATACTGGCGATAACATTACCAGATGCCAATAAATTGTAAGTTGATGTGCAGCACCCCTGTTACCAAGCGTTTGTATGTTTATCTCTTAGAAAAATTAAATTAATTTTCCTTCATCGATTCCGTTGTCACGCACTGAGACATGACCAGTGGCGCCATTCAATTAATGGCAATTGAACGAGCCCACACCAAAATGTCATGAGCAATACTTTGCATTTATCATCTCATTCCAGAAGGAAATTAAATCCATCGATGTAGCTGCTTGAAATGAATGTAGATAGTGTATACTATGTATGTATATAATATCACGCCAACATATGTGATGAAATATATGCACAATTGGGTGTCAACGAAAATGTTGCTTTGCAATTTATAAGGTACATATCGGTATCTAATGTATTGTTATATAACAGAGTACAACATTTTTCAGCTCATTGATTTGGGACTCAATTCTGAGAAATGCACGTAAAAGTAGCCCCAAAAAGATGGAGTTCTGCATCATTCGTTTTGTCAAGTTACATGCCATTATCGATTTGAAGTTAGTAAGTATCGTATAGGGGAATTTGTCACATTTTAGGCTCTTTTGCTTGGCATAACTCGAGAACCACAAGTCCGATTGAGCTGAAACAAGTTTAAGAAAATAAGAATAACAATTCCTTTCCCTAAATAAGCAACAGTTTCACTTTTCCATTCATCAAATGATTTTGTACTGTGTTTATTTTGTACCAGTGCCAATAAAATTGTTGTACTTCGTTGCGTATCATTTACGTGGAATATTACTTATAAAAATCATACGACACCATATCACAATATAACAAAAGAGCCTAAAACGTGACAAATTCCCTATACGATACTAACTAACTTCAAATCAATTTTAAATTATTATGGCATGTAACTTGACAATACGAATGATGCAGAACTTCTTCTTTCATGTGCATTTCTCAGAATTGAGTCCCAAATCATGTGTTGTACTGTGTAATATATTAGTATTAGCGATCGGCGGGTTTCTGACTATCGGGAAAATTTATATCGGTCAAAAAAAAGTTACACGTGTCGAGATATATTGAATTTAATTAAGTTAGTAACATAGATATAGGGAAATTTTCAAGTTTGAGTATATTATTTTCAAAACTGTTTTTGTTTTCGAGTAAAATTTGGCTCACTTATCTCTGATATATTACTGACAACTGTGTTTAATTATATGTAATTATCTCAAAGGATACACTCACGTCTCGTATATCCTGAATGGGGAAAACTTATTTAATTTAACTACATTTCTTAAAGTTAATAGACTTTTTTCCAAATTCCACACAATACAAACGAAATGTGAATATGTTTCAATGCGCTAACGCCATTTCCATATACATCGTTGGAATGACGCCTAAGACCATTACTAAGCTTTATATTTCTTATAATAATTGTTTAGATTATTTTTGCCTAAGCTCAAACTGAAATAGTCGAACACAAAACGAATTTAATATTAATTGACTCGCATGGAAAACGTCAATAATTAACAGTCTTTCAAAGCAATTTTACGTATATAATAGTCTTCAATATATGCACCAATTCTACTCATGTAAGTTTCGTTATCAACCCACTTTTTTCTTGTTGTTGCCCACATTTAGATTTGCTTTTGGCAAATGGAAAAAGTTGAATAAACGACATGTATAAATAAAAATAAAATAAAAATAACCCAAAACTAATAACCAGACGTTGGCCTAGTAATGCGTGACTGCTGTTTGGTTTCCTATTCGTGTGTGTCGTTTTGTTTTTGGCAAAATGTCGAAATCGAAGGCACCTTTTTTGGTTCGAAAGTTCAAAATACTTTATTGCGCTAAGCTTTTTTCATTTTTTTTTATTTTTTGTTCCAATTCTGCACATTAAACACACACATACACATTGCAGCACGTTGTTTGTGAGTCGAACAGCAACGTCACCCCGTTTAACCACTCTTGCGTTACCCAATTTTGTTTGTTTAGAACGCTAGGAATCGTTGCCTATATCGCCATAATGATTACACAGTTTGTAATTTTGTTACAACAGCAAAATAGTTTATTTCGTTTTGGTTGTTTGATGTTTTTTTTTCTACTCTGTAGTTTTGTTCATTATTGCAGTAGCACCAAAAGTATGACACGCATTAACCCCCTCCGTACACCTGTGATGTCGACCTCGACTACCCTAACTCCGTCGACAAAGAGAAAACAGTTAGGAAACGAAACAAAATGTATTTCAACATCTTAACATATCTATTAAGTTCATACCTATTTAAAATGCTATATACAGCGCCAAATTCTCACAAAGGCAAATGTTTCATATACAAGTTATGAACGAAATGTCATGAAGACTGAAACAGTAGAAAAATTCCTGCATATCGTAAGGGGAGGAAGTGAACTGAATGAAAACTGCGAATGGTCGTTTATGTTACTCTCTTATGTACACACGCAACCACTTACACATGCACATGAACACAAATATTTGCTCACTCTCTTTTCTTTAGGCAATTGCGTTCGTTCGTTGGGTCTCTTTGTTATCTTTAATGTCACAATAGCACATGAACTTGTTAGAGTTGCCATGCCAGCCGCCAGTGCCTGGGGTCTGGGAAGTTTTACGTGAAAGTTGGCAGTTAAGGAATTCACGCCCTACCTGTATACAAGAATTGTGTGGATTGCAATTTAAAAAAAATTTTAATTACAGTTAATTATGCATAGTGCATAGAGATTTAAATAATCGAAAACGTCGTCCGGAGAATATATAGTTTGATTTATAGAAAAAGAATATAGAGCGATGTGGTCTAGAAGAAATAGCCAAAAACAGATTGCAACTTTGATAAACTTATTATCAATAACCCCTGAGAGCATCATTAAGTCAAAACTGTCAAAATGGCGTATGGAGCACTTGAGCCCCTGGAGGACGATATTGCTGCGATAAGAATCGTAAGACAGATATTATTAAATATTTTTGTAATTAAAAGAACCGATGCGCTAACTTTCTGAACATAAAAAAACGTTGGCGTTTCTAACAACAATATATTTTTCCGCATTGCACATCGTAGCACTACCATTTTGTCGGCTATTTAAGATATATTTTATGATCAGTTTTAGCTTCAATTCTATTAGAGCTTGGGTCTAAAATTCGCTAAAAGGAAAAAATGTGCAAAAATACGAAAGTTATTGAGAATGATCGCTAGTTGCAGGCATTATGTATCTTTCGTATTTTCAAACTATGATATGTGAAACAACAATCAAATTAGATAGAGTTTAAAAATACTTTGTTTGTATTTTTGTATATAAAGGACTGACCCTAATAACATCTTTTGGGTCAGATTGACCTAGTACCAATTTTATTTAATACAACACGTTTTATGTTTTATGAATCCAGTTTTTTATTAGGTTTTGAATAAAATAAATATATTGGGATTCTATTTGTATTTAAAGTTTATAGACTAGTTACAATATATAAACGTTTCATTACTATAACTTTATGTTAACTAGACGAAATTTATTTAAAAAAGTTTTTTGGTCAGTTTGGCCCAAAGATAGCACAAGGGTTAAGAGGTCTCCCCTCTGTTATGAAAAACGGCCAAAAGCTAAAATAAAATTTAATCAAAAAGCTGTTTAACTAGTTTTATTTATAATAAATAATATAAAAACCAGAGGGTGTATATTATTTGATGCGAGAAAAAGTGTAATGCATTCAAGGAGTGGTGTAAGAGCCCATGTATCTAAAGACCAAGACGATTAAGCCATATACGTCTTTCTGACTGGCTGGCTGGTGTGCACGATTACCCGAGTAAACCTTCATTGATCCATATGAAAATCTTCCAGTATTCATAATTTCCAAAATTAAGTTATGGATTTGTAAATAGACAGAATAGCCCCACCCCATCTGGTACCTCCCATACAAAATTACCAATGTGTAGGATGTTAATATTTCTCCCAAGATATTTAAATTTGATCAATTTTATTATCTGAACACACAAAACCTCAAAAACCTCATTTGGCACACCCCTTCTAGTACCTCCCATACAAAAGACCGAATTTACGCTCATAGTTATACATACATATCTTTTTTGAAAGTCAACTGAAAGCATTTATATTTGAGATGTAACCTTAAAAAATTTTTACTGTGAAATTTATATAGAATATATAGTTATATAATTTGGGTTTTCCTGTATTATCAATCTATGACCCATAGTCTTAAATGTATTAGTGCAAAATTTCAGGTTTGTTAGCTAACATCTTCAGATGGCGCATTAAAGCATACTTGTAAAAGCATGTTATAGTTACAAGTAAAAATTTATTTTAAATTATTAAATTTGTTAAAATAGCTTAAAGGCTGATTTACACGCTATCCACCCATATCCCCTATCTTCTGTCAAATCAGTACATTTTGATTTTCTATCCACCTTCCTATAATTCAATATTACTTTGCTATAATTTTGTAGTGTTTGTCTTTGCTTACTCCTACATGTTTTCTAATTTGGCTATCTCGCTTATGTTGTTGAGGGGATATGAGTAGATATGGGTAGATAGCGTGTAAACCATACTTAACGATCAGAAA
Organism: Muscina levida; assembly: GCA_964034835.1. Lineage (NCBI taxonomy): Eukaryota > Metazoa > Arthropoda > Insecta > Diptera > Muscidae > Muscina > Muscina levida. The sequence continues at coordinate 62,448,949 of OZ035880.1, read as the reverse complement.
GGTTATTTATTGTCAATGGCAATTCATTGTCACTCACTAGGATGACTCTTTCGAACTCCATGACGAGTTCATCATCAGACCCCTTTGTGACGAATTGTTGCATTTTGGCTGTATATATATCTACAATTATGTGTAATGTCCACATGCGATGTAGATATCAGCCGAAAATGTCCATGCATCAATCCATGAATTAACCATTTTATATTGGCATGAGAATGGAGGAAAGTCTTTCCCCACAATTCCCCTTTTCCCTCGTCTGGAGTGAAAAAGTTTATTTTAAATGTTATATGATTAATATTAGGTATAAATTTAAATAAGAAAGAAAAAAATTTGTTAAAGTATGTGAAAAAGAACAATCTTTTGCGTCTAATCTGAATTTTCAAAAGCTGATTTTTTGTACCAAGATTGCGCTTACAAAAAGGCGAATATAAGTTTAAAATATCCATCTACTGTTGAGTTTTCAAAACAATCAGACCGATATTTCATTTAAATGGTTTTTTTCACTTAGAAAAAAAACTTCTTCTTGGAAAACAAGATCGTTCGCGCTACCTCAAGATACAGGAGAAGCTAAATTAAAAAAAAAAATCACTCCGCTATATAGGCCGAACCCTTCTGGTACCTCCCATACAAAATGCCAAATTTTTGCAAAATAAATATTTTTCTCAATTGCTAAAGAACTTCCGTCTCTTCGAACTCGTCACTATAGGCTGAAACACATAGAAAGCCTCGCATTCCTTTCATGCTTTCTTTGCAAGCATCAGCCTCGCCTTTAAAATTTCTAAAACACATAAGCGGCATACTTAACGCTCGTATATATTTTTTGACAAAAACAGTACATTTCACTGAAATTTATTAAAAAAAACAGTACATCGATGTGGAAAAACAGTACTTTTCGCAGTACATATTTACATAGCATATATATTTTATTCAATAAGTAAAAAAAATTAACAATCATTTCCAGAATCAACTTTTGTGGTTGTTTTGCATTTATCGTTTGAAGCAATTTGAATAAGCAATGCCGGCTTCGTTTTGAGATAATTGTAGAAATCAACGCATTTGTACTTCATATTACATTTGACGGTCAGAATCGCCTTAAATGTTTGCACATCTAATCGGGTTTTGTCTGACGTACAAGTTTTGTTCACTGCAGAGAAGATTCGCTCCACTGATGCTAAAGTTCCTGGCAAACATAAAATATATTCAACGATCGTGGCCTATTCTTTGAATCCGCAATCGTTATTGAGATAAATATCTCCACCCACCGATCCACAATCGAAACATTGTCATCTCTTCATTGCAAAATTTTGTCGCTCGTTTTTAATATATCTAAATTGGGTGTGCAAATATACCGCATTTTCATTGGCATTGTACAAATTGTATTCGTTAAGCTCGTTCATAACGACTTCGACTTCATTCCATTAGTATAAAAGCATTCAAATCAAAGCAGGCAAAATTACCGATCAGTTCGTAAAGCAGCCATATCAATCGAATTGTATCCATTGTCAATAAGTTTTTGCTTTTCTGCTACTACAGCTGGGGATAAAAAAATCATCCCCTTGATGCATTTTTAGTGTTTCTTCGAGGTTATTTTTGAAGTAAACAATATTATTGCATGAATTCGCTATTTGCCGTTTATATTTTTATTATGTACCGGAAAACAGTACTTTGAGGGAGAAAAGCAGTACGCAGTTTTTGATGTCGAAAAACAGTACTGTACTGCGAAATACAGTACAGATACGAGCCTTAGGCATACTTTATACGCTTATCCCAGCATATGTTTGTTGGTAAACACAATATTGGACCTCAGTTTTGTCGAATATGAAATGTTTTCCTCAAACATCATAAAATTCATATAATTTAATTAACGTTCTTTTGTCTGTTTGCACAAAATAAACTTCACAATCAGCTGATTTCAAATGTCAATGCTTGTGATGCTTACAAAATTTTTAATTTTTGTAAACTTTGCGCTTCGCTTGCGCCTGATGCTTTGGAGAACGGTTTTTATGTGAGCGCATTCGTAAGAACGAATGTAATAAAAAAAATTTGACATATGCTTGATGAGAGGAAAGAAAGAAACGCTTTCTATGTGTTTCAGCCTTATCATCATCGTTGCAATAACTGCCAACAACATGTACTATTTTTACAATATCAACATCGAAAGAAAACCAGTTGTAATAAGATTGTCATCTATTGAAACAAAATCTACAAAAGATATATCTTTTTGTAGACTAGGTTGTGTAATTCATACGAAAACATGAAAGAGTTACCGTCGCAGAAATAATTAAAAAAAGCGTTATAACCGTCAAAAAATGTAAGAATCTAGAAAATGGGACAACAAATATTGTTCATTATAAAAAAAGTTTGTTTTAAACGATGTTCCTTATAACAGAATTAATTTATATGAAAAATAAAGGAAAATCTTTATAACTGAAAATTCGTTATAAACGGTCTTCGTTAGAAACGAACTCGAATGTAGTATTGATTGGCAATATGAAATAACTCCCAACGAAATAAATCCCATTGAAATAAGTCCCAAAAAAATGAAATAAGTTCCAAGAAATAAATCCCGAAGAAATCAAATAATATCCAAACAGAAAATGAAATAAGTCCAATAAGTTATAATGAAAAAAATTCAACACCAAAAATATAAAATTAACCCCAAATATATTAATATATAAATACTGAGTCAAAAATATTGCATATGGGTATTTCCAGCGGAAGGACGGAAGATTTCATAGTAAAAAATTGCTCTATTTTTAACTTTTTGTTTTTGTAATCATATCATGAATTTGTTGAACTTTAACAAAACAAACTATATATATCGTTGGAAAGTCTCTTCTTTCCAAATCCGCTGAGAAACTTAAAATCGGTTCATATTTATCCGCTCTACTGGCTTATAAGTACGTAAAAGTTCGGAAAACCGGTTTTTTACCCGTAGCTCAAGATTTTGGGGGTTTTTGGGAAATTTGAAAAACAGATTCTTGTAGTGGTCAACAGCACCTACCAGCAAAATAGTATAATTTTCCAGGTGTCCTGAACGCACATTTAGTTTGAAGTAGCATAAAAGGTAAAAGTATTTTAAATATGAAATAAGTTGTTTATATAACCCCAATATGTCTTCTTTATTTCACAAAAAAGAATATACTAGCCACATAAGAAATTTCACAAATTTCGTAGACACTTCAAGTTCTGTGGAAAATTGTGTGTGTCCGTAAGGCACTTTGTATTAGTCATAATTTTGAATACAACATTTTAAGTAAAGTTTCATTAAAAAAAACATTATAGTACTGTCCAAAATCTACATTTTTTAATATGAACATGATCTTTAACTATTTCGACTTTTCGAGAAAACTACAACTTTTCACCTGCGGCGTTCTTGGCAATCAACCACTTATACAAAAGAATTTTACATTAACTTTTCTACACGCCAAGTAAAATTATATTTTAGTAAGAAAATATGAAAATTTAAAAAAAAATTAAATATTAGTGGTGGTGGCCCACTCATATATATCGACGGTATCCTGCAAAAAGGTTTTTTTCTGAATTATTTATGATTAAAAGTTTATGACCGGTTGTTGTTTAATGCATTTACTACAGAACTACTTTAAATATGAGATTTTTTATGGGGCATAGAAAATAACTTTTGGGACATTTATGCAAAAAGTTCTCTAGTCAACTTTTGAATTTTTTGAGTTATTGATGATTTAATGTTTATGGCTGCCTATGTTTAGATACAATAACTACAAAACTACCTTAAATTACAGGGCATAGACACAGTGGCGGATTAACCCATAGGCCCGGGCCTGGGGCGGCACTATTTTAAGGACGCCGATATTTTAATTAGAAATAGTAAAAAAAAAATTTTGTCACCCAAAAATGATCCTGATCATCAAGAAGAGACATTAGCAAATGAATGCATTCATTTACAACTCAAAGATTCATTGGCAAGTACTGAAAACGTGCGCTCTGCACAACATATATCCGATATATTACATTCACGTAATCTTCAAGATGTTTAGCCCAATGTCCACATAGCTTTACGAATTTTTTTGAGTATCCCTTCTACAAACTATTAAGCAGAAAGATCCTTTTCCACCCTGTAAAGAGTAAAAAAAATATCTACGAGAAATTATAGCCAAGATAGACTTAATGGACTTGCATTATTGTCTATTGAAGGCCAATTAGTGCAAGAAATAAACTATGAAAATTTTATTGACGTTTTTGCCCGAGCAAAGTCCCGAAAGACTAAATTATTAAAAGAAGCACTGATTTAAGAATTGTAATTATTTATTTTTAAAAAAAGTATTGTTTTTCAAAAGTTATGTATAAAGCAACTTTTATTTTTTACAAAAACTTTTGTTATTCTTTTATATCTGCATACATAAGTATAAGATTTTCATTTATTTTATTTTAATTTTGAAAGAAAATAATAACATTTTTTATACTTTCTTTGGTTTACAATTGCTTTTAAAACACGTTTATGTGTAAAAATTTATAATTTTTTTTTGTAAATATAAATATTATAAACAAAATCTTATGCAAACATGAAATAATTGAAATCTGTATGAATTGAACAAAAGATTGGTTAATTAGTGCGAAACGTAAACAGAATGTTAAATGTACGAAGACTTTATTGGAAGAAAATAAGTGATTTTTTTAAGTTTTAAATAATTTATTTATTTTTGAATTATTGAGATGAGCTAATTTTGGCTGTATCTTTATTTAGAATTGTTCAATATATTTCATTGGATTATTGACTATTGGATTATTTTGTTCGATATTCTTCTTTATCAATAAAATTTAAAATGAGAAGTGGTACACTGTATTTCTATATACATTCATGTATGTATCTAAATTAATAAAAAAAATAATACACAATAATTTAAGCATTTAGTTTTTTATTTCCTTACCTTTATGCATTAAAGGAGACGAGTTAGACCCCAAGTATCTTAAGACCAAATTCGTTTCAGGAATTTGAAAACGATTGAGCTATGTTCTTCTGTCTGACTGGCAGGATAACACGAGTAAACCTTAACGGATCGGTTTGAAAATTTACTAGTATTAATATTTTCTAAAACGAACAAATCGGATTGTAAATGGGCAGAATAGCCCCACCACTTCTAGTACCTCCCATAGAAAATTACCAAGTTTTGGATAATTAATATTTCTTTCATAACTTCCAAAACTATGATCGGAGGATATTTGAATTTGGTCAGTTTTTTTATCTTACAAAAGTAGATAAACCCTAAGAAAACCGAAATCTTTGCCACACCCCCCAAACAAATGACCGAATTGATCCCCATAGTTTTACATACATATCTTTTTTGTAAGTAAACTGAATTCAGTCAATTTTTGTGCATGATGTTCGCTTATGAAAATTGGACTCAGGAACGAATATGGACTATATCGCTTCACGCCTTCTTGTACCTTCTATACAAAATGACCTATTTTGAAAAGTTAATATTCCTCCCATAACTTCTAAACCGTCACCTGGGGGATAATCAAATTTGGCCAGTTAATTTATCTAGGAATAGGAGGCAAAACCTCAGAAACCCTAACTATTTGACACACCCCTTCATGTACCTCCCATATTTCCCCTTTTACAAACATATCATTTTTGTATGTACACTGAATTCAGACAAATGTTGCCAAGGTAAGCGTTCACGGAACGTTGAATTACGGTTTTGCTCCACAAGCAGGTAAAAAATAATACATAAGTAATTTTATTTTAAAGTAATAATGGTATTTATCAGTCAGTTTATCTGACTGAAATTTCTGTATCGGTTTTATATACACTTCTATATAATCAAAAAGGGCGGCATATCAAATAGTGCTTAGGGCGGCAGCAGTCCTAAATCCACCACAGCATAGACAATGACCTTGGAAACACTTTTGCATCAATAAGTCCGTTTCACAAAAAAGTGGACCTGTTTGTTGATGTGTTAGTATCTCAAGTTTTCGATTTTTTCTCATTTAAAAACTAAAAAAATACCTCAACCAGGAAACTTCAAACCTCTTAGACACTTAGTTTCAGAATTCATCTTAGATTCCTTTTCTGGTAGACGATTACCACATACCCAATTGATTCGCCTTAATATAACATCCAAAAAGTATGAAATAAACCCCAAAAAATTAGAAGTTATCTCGTATGAAATAAACCCAAAATGTAAGGACAATTTTTGGGGCATTTCTTTTTTTGGGATTTATTTTAAAGGTATTTATTTCATAGAGCCTATAGATTAACATAACAACATGTAAATAATGTCAAATATTTACATAATTATATTTCAATTTAGTTAAGGTAGCCAGGAAACAATATTAAGCATAATAAAAAAAATGATCTCTCACATAGTCAAGTTTTTTTTTAGGTATTCACAATTGTTATCTGAATGGACAATATCTTATAATTGAACCTAGTTAAGTGCATTTTTAACAAACATTTAAAATTTGACACATCCCCCAAATATATTTGACCCCAAATATTTTTGCAATCAGTTTCTCAGAACATATCTACCCTCTACCCTGAACCCTTATGGTGGTACCCAAGTCATTGTTTCTCCTAGAGGGGTGAAATGTAAGACCGACCCGCAGTCATTTTTCCCTCCTAACATTTTTCTCAATCTACAAATCCTGTTGAAGAACCAAGAAATGCAGTACGACACCTACAATCTGTTTATCGATTACAAAGCCGCAGTCCGATACGACAGAAACTATTAGATGCTACGCATAAATATTAGTCAATTTCTACCATGCAAGGTTTTAGATAAGGCAATAGTCTATGTTGCGATGCCTTTAACATCATAATGCAAATGACCATGCAGAAGGCTGCAGTAAACACGATTGGTACCACTATTAATAAAGTGGTCGAGGACTGCGGGATGTTACTGCGGCCTTGCCAAGCATTAGTGTGCAGTTCGCAGAAGTGGGTCTCGTGATAAATGAGAACAAAACGCTGCGTGAACGATGACTAGTATAACTTTGAGTTGGTAGATGATTCGTCCTCATTGGCGTCGCTTTAAATAAAAATAATAATGACAGCCTGGAAATCAAGAGACGAGTATTGATCGCAAACCGCTACTTCTATGTGCTAAGCAGGAGATTTAATTGCAAAGCCCATTCTCGACGGACAAAGATATAACTCTACTAGCCTCTGATCCTACCTGTCTTGCTCTACAGCGCAGATTCCTGGGCAATGACACAAGCGGATCAATCTATTCTGGGAGTATTCGAGAGAAATTATTTGGACACATCTTCGTTAATGGCGAGTATGAATGAACCAAGACCTGTATGAGATGTATAACGACATCGACGTAGTCAAGCGCTTTCAAATAGACCGATTGCGTTGGCTTGGATACTATACTATACTATACGAGGAGTGACCAAAACGTCGTTGAATGGGCCAGGTGACAGAGCTGTTATTTAAACTTAGTGTGATGTACTAACTACGAAAATTAATTCGAACTGGTTATTTTACCCGCAACTCAAGACTTTGAGGGTCTTTTGGAAAACTGTTTAAAAACAGATTCTTGTTGCACTCAGCAACACCAACCAGAAAATAGTTTAATTTCCCATGTATTTCAACATCATTATATTTTATTTCACTGTGTAATTTATTTATTTTTTTCATTATTAATTGCACAATATAAAAGTCTACCCCTGTATCCTACTAATGAATCACTGATTTTTGAAAGTTTTACTATCCTCTCCTGTTGAATCCTTTACACAAATATGTAATCATAATTCCCAGAATATTTTAATATAAACGGCAACAATGTTTACACTAGCTCATATTGTGCTTTCATTGTCACACATACTTCACACTTTATCTCTGTGGATATGTGTCACTCTCTCTCCCTCTCTCTCTGTTTCACTCTCTTCACATAGCATAACTTGCTTTAGCTCTCTCTTGTTTCTCTCACTATATCTCTTGTGACACAAGAGAATGTCTGTGCGTAAATGGAGCAGATAAAAAAAAAGTGTGATGGAATTGTGCTGGGCAAAAGGAATAAAACAAAACGTGTGTGCGTGTGCTTTTATTGTAAAATAACTTACTTACTTTGCTTTCGCCAATATCCTTTGACGTTTTTGCGTTATTTCTGATGTCTTCTGTGTTAATTATCTATTAGTGATTTGTGTGATATCACTTTTGCTCTTGGCTTAATAAGCGTTGGCGTTCATTTTGCGATGGTCGAAGAGATTTTCCCAAAATAATTCTACTTTTCTGCACAATGACAATGAGTGTCAACGACATCTGCGAAAACGACGACGACGACGCAACGACAACGGTAATGATGACGACTACGACACACCAAAAAATATACGAGGTACGTTACGTCGTACAACCCACGACGGCCACGACAATGACGAAGGAAGGCAGGCAGTTGTTAGTTTTAGCTTAGAGTCTTCAATAAACGTAGTAGAGTATGCGTGTCCAAGAATAGTACATACAACATACGTCGAACTGGCATGTTGGTGTGTGTGTGAGTAGGTGTGCGCGTGTTGCTGCGTGTGTATTGGTATTGTTGGTGTCAATGAGTGAGTGAGACCATGTGTCCGTGTGTCGTGTGAGAGAGAGCGAGTGTATGTGTGAGTGTGAAAATGTTGGTGTAATACTTTTTTCTATATAATTTTCTTTTTACACTTTTTTTTTTGTCGATATGCTTCAGGAAAGATTGAAAATTTTCACCACTTCGAAATCTATTTTACATTCGCACACTTTTTACACGATTTTCCCTTTTGAAATTTGTATTAATTTAAGAATTTCTTAATTTTTCTTAATTTTTTTTTTTTTTTGGTTACAATTTATACATTTTATACTATAAATGCAATAAATTTTCTTCTTTTTCTACATGTGAATATTTTTTCTACTAACTACTTGATAATATGTTTCTTCACCGTAAGATTTTTACATATTTCTTGGCTTTTTTTTATCTAGAAGTAGTAAAACACAATTCATTAGCGACAGAAAATTCCCATGGTCGGTCTGTTGGGTTCACAAAGTTGCACATTTCTCCAAGGAGAATTTCACTTTAATTCTTATGATTTTTCATTCACTTATCATCTGGGGATTTCTTGCATCTTTTCCATCAAAATTTTGAGTATACTAAGCGTAAATCTTTTCCTATCTCGTACAGCAGAATGGTCTTGTCCGCCTCGTTTTAGTTCTGTACTTGATACTGTGTTCTACTCCTATACACACAAACACACTTTTCCATATAGAAATAAAAAAAACTGTGAAATATGTATGAAAAAAAAAAAACACGGGCAAGTGTGCCAATATTCCCGTTAAAGCCCCACCATAAACCTCAATTTGTGGCAAGTATAGAATGGAAAAAAAAATGTGAACGATTTTTCTTCTTGTTCGGGGTCTCCTCCTTTTGTACTTCACCAATTTGTTGAAATTGTGTAATTCCAAATCAAATTCACTTCACTTTTCTCTAGAATTTTCACTACAATTATTTATAATTTTTACAAATTTTTTTTGTCACATTTGCTCCTTTTTTTCTTTATCTCAGTTTGTAATTAGAAAAAATTCTTCTTTTGGTTTAATGCGAAAAAACCCCGAAAAGTGGGTCATCTTCGGTCGTTCGGTTCGGTCTACTTGAATTTTTCATCTACACTTGCTGGCACACACAGCAATCGATTTTTGCTGTATGTGTCTTACATTACATTTCCCAACATGTTTCGACTCGGTGTTGCTCTCGCACTGTTAACAGGAACGGTACTTTTTGAGCCCTAAGAGAGTGAAGATGGTGGTACTCTTAACTGCTAATGTCTGCAATCGCATAGTTCCGTTTGGCATTTCATATCCGTTTCGTTTCCTGTACACCGTGTGTTGAGTGTTGCCTACTTTGAGGCAAGTATATTTCTATTGTTTCTTATGATTTTGTGCAAAGAGCCGATAACAAACAGGTCTATGCAGGGTAATCAAATCAGTTTTCAAAACCTGACAAAATATATACATGGTCTGTACACTAAACAAACTCTTTCCTGCTGAGGGTATAGAAATTCTTTTGGGAAATTGATAAAAATAACTCACAATAGTCGCAAGTACATACATGACTTATAAATACGCTCATCCAATGTAAGATATGAGGTATGAAATTACTTATGTACAGGGCCAACAAAAGTGTGCAATACATACTTGCATATGCAAATGCATGTTGGAGTCTTACCGGCATGTTTTGGGGTTTTCAGGTCTTTTTTTACTTTTCGTATACATTTTTCGCTGTATAAACAACACCTGTTTATTTCTTTAAGATGAAAAGATAATCTCTATATTTTTTCGCAACTGGCGACGCCTATCTTTTGTTAATAAATAAGTTTTCAGTACTAATTAAACTAAATATTTTGTATATTAAGGATTCCGTCGTCAAGAATTTCAATGAGTTCTACCTAGCGTTGCGTTGCCACCAGTTGCATCCATTACTCGTTGGTATAGTTGGCAGAACTATCAAAGTACGTAAGGAAAGTTGTGAATTAGTGTAACAGTGAGGAGGCTGAAGCAATGCGTACTTCCAAAGAGATATTCTCAATTAGTGTTTACCTTTTAAAATATAACAAAGCAGATAGCATTGCAAAAAAATACTTTCTACGTTGAAACAATGGGCGGAGGGACTTTTAAAATTCATATAAATTTGAAAAATAGCTATTTTTTACATATGAAACACTAAGCTAGTTTTGTCCTTTCTTTCACAATACAGCTTCTAAAATCACATATATTGATTACGATATTAATAACGGAAATCAAGAATATGTGAGACAAATTATGGTCAAGCCGTATACATAATATTTATTATACCTTAAAAGATTAAATACTCCATAGAATTTATTCATGTAATTTTGTTTACAGCAGACATATTAATCAATAGTCTGAATCTTATAATTGTAATGTAAAAAATAACTTCATTTAAATTTTAACTATTTGGGATGAATTTTTATTCAAAATAAAATGTATTCAGTGAATTAATCTAACTGCGAGTCAAAATCTTTATGCATTGTTTTATCAGTTTTAAAGGCTTTTTTAGTGTTTTTCGTGCTTATCTAATGCGCATATTTTTAGTTTTTCCGGGCATATTTGTGTTGGCCCTGCTTATGTATTATTAATTGCCTACTTGTGGAGTGTAAAACTGTTAAAAGTGTTAATAAATTCGTCAACAAATGTAACCAGATTAATTCACTATTTCTGGTCATTTCGTCATTTTGTATGGGATTACCGAAAGGGTCTTATACAGTACCAACTGAGACTTAAAGAAAGTCTCTTATTAATTAGAAAAAAAAACTTAAAGAAATCATAATTTGAAATGGTTGGAGTGATACTCTCACTTATAATTACAAAATATTAAAGGTGAACTATTTTCAACGTTGCGTGGGGTTTCTTTCAAGAAATTTGTGGGTAAATATTCACCCCTATTCCCGTAGTCGTCGTCGACATCGTCTTCGTTTTTATGTCAAATTCACTTCGATTCAACATCGTCGTCACATCAATGCTATTTCTGTATTCTGTAACTACCATGAGACGACGTCGACTGGTAATCGATAACATGAAAGAAATGACAACAGCTGATGTAACATTTGTACATCAGCTGATTTATTTTGATTTTTTTTGTGTTTATGAAAATATATTTTTGTGCCCGAATCAAATTCAAGCGATGAGAAAAGCAAGAAATATCTTATACTGGAAAGGTAAATACTTCGACTATCCGATATCCGATATCTTAAACTTGCCAAATAACGAGTATGTTCATCAGTGTTACAATCGTAATTTGAGGTTACCTGTTGGCCGGACTTCCAACTTTTTTTTAGATTCGAGAACTACTTAAGTCTTTATAAGGCAGCATTTAATTACGTAATAGTTCCTATAGAAATAATTCCTATAATGAAAAGTAAACTCAAAACATATGTTTCAGTCATAATTAAGTTATCAGCAACATTGAGGTCCTTTGGACAGGAGCCTTACAACCTAAGTATAAGTGCAGCCAGTAGTTGCAAGATTCATTTGTCCACCTTGGATGCAATTGGAAATAACTGAAGATGACAAATCGGAAGCAAAAACTAAATTTTTTAAACAATCTGTAGTTATTGGATAGGTCGATGTAACCCATATCAAAATTTTCGCTACAAATAAAGAAAACCAGAATCGAAACTACAACCGCAAAGGATTTTTAAAGGCAGTCCAAAGGAATTAAGTTTTTTTCCCCAATTTTTCACGTGTCCCCTTAAAATTCGACGGAGCTGTTTGTCTCAAAAATCCTTGTACCAATAAGGGATTTTGTTTTCAAACTCCCCCTATTTGTTACTCGACATTTTCATTCTTGACGTCATTTAACAAAAACTTTTTTAAATTTACAAAAACTAAAATTAATTCTTCAAATTGTTTCAAGTCGTTACTAACAACTGTGACGACAGTTTCAGAGTCGTTTCGATTCAACGTCGTCGTCACATTTCCTTACAGAACACCAAATTTGTGTCAATAGTTACCGATAGTTATCGAAAACGACTACGAAAATACCGATTTTACATCGTCGTCACAAGACGACGTCGTTTTGAATCGACGACGACTACGGGAATAAGGCCGATTAAGTTTCCTGAAATTAACTAATTTGTATATGAGGTACCAGTTGGGGCGTGTTCGATTTTTTTTCGTAATAACACGTTCAACATACCCTTACCTTGTGTGAAATATGACTAAATTCAGAATACCTACAGAAAAACATATTCAAATGAAACTATGAGAGGTATCGGAAAGGGTGTGTGTCATATAGTTTGGTTTTCAGAGGTTTTGCCTACTATTACAAGGTGAAACCAATAAGAAAGTTTAAGACGGGAAACCCGACTTATATATACCCTCACCCTCAATAAATTAGCAGTCTGTTTGAAAGTTATTAGCAAAATATTATGTTTCCAAAAATATGTCATTTTGTATTGGAGTACAAGAAGGGTCGGCCGATATAGTTCATATTCATTCCTGAATTAGATTTTTATTAGATGACGTCTTATGCAAAATGAGGGTGATACAGGGTAAATAAATTTTATATATAGAAGGGGTTTGGCAGAAGTTTCGTTTTTCAAACATTCTCCAGTTATCCGTTTGGAAGTTATGGAAGAAATATTACCACTGAGCTTGAATCGGAAGGTTTTTTGTAACAAACGGGGCACCAAGTTAGTAGACCTAATTCGAGTACGCTGAATCCAGTGGTGCTAACCATTTTTTTATGTTTAGCTTTTGTTTAAGAAATAATTAAGATAGAAAATTTTGGTTACAAGTAACATATAAAAAAAAAACACAATTAAGAGTGAATTCTATGGCCGGGTCCAAAAAAATAAATTAAAAACCGATCCGGCCATAGAATTATGCATTTAACCTAATAATTGTGTTTTTTATGTATGTTACATTTAACCAAAATTTTCAATCTTAATTATTTCTAATTTCTAACCTAAAAAATGGTAAGCACCACTGGATTCAGCTGGATGCCCCGCTTGTTACGTTTTTGAACTATTAAATTTGCATAAGGATCACTTGAGATCAGTGTTGCCATTTTGGTGCTTAAAGCACTGTTTTTGGTGCTTTTTTAACTCTCCCAAACCCTTTTTGTTTCTTCATACCCGTTACCCGAAAAAAAATTAATAATGGTGCTTTTGGAATTTATTTCCAGTGCTTTTGGTGCGTTTCATCTCGTGGGTATAATTACACAAAGTTATTTTTGCTGTTACCATCACTGTTAATTCAAACATAATTGTACCATTTAAATTACATCGCACTAAATGTTCCAACATAATAACAAATGTAATAGTTCCTTTCTTCATGGAAAAGCTTGCAGCAGATATGAAAGGCAATGCCTTCAGTCTTATATTAGATGAAGGAACGGACATATCTGTCGAAAAATTGCTAGGAGTCGTTGTGCGGTATTTTAGCCATCAAAGTAATACTTTTATTACCACAGTTTTAAGGTCTAATTGATTTAAATGGAGGTACGGCTAATGAATGCTTATGGCGTTGGAGCGACTCCTAAATATTTTTAAATTGAATTTTAAATATTTAGTGGCAATCGGCACCGATAACGCTGCAGTGATGACTGGTGTTAATAACGGTTTGTACCAAAAGATAAAACTCAAGTATATTTTAAAGAACCTTGTCTTGGTTTGTTGCGTGTGCCACTGGCTTCAATTAGTTGTGTGCGCCGCTACAGAAAGAGTTTCCCAAATAAATTGGAGTTCCTTGTGAAATAAATCCACAATTGGTTTAGCCATTCTCCTATGAGACAAAAGGCTTATGCAACCAGTACAGATGATAAATACCATCACCCAATATAAGATATTGTTTAAGTCTTGAGTTATTGAAATTAACCGATTTGTAATTAAAACCAGTTAGAAAGTTTTAGTCGGGCAATCCAACTTACATTTACCCTTACCCTCAGTAAAACAAATAATTTGCTATTATATTGATATTATTACTCGATTTCTAAAGTGGGCGGAGTGGTACATTTGTATGGGAGGTACGAGAAGGGGTGTGGTTAGGCTTCCAGATTAATTCTCCATTACTTTATCCTGTTATAGCTTTACTAATTACAGAATTTGGGCACGATTGCCTTGGGTGTACTGATATTATTAGTACATCCCTAAAGTGGGCGGAAAGGTACATTTGTATGGGAGGTACCATAAGGGGCGTCGCTAGATTTCCAATTTTTTCTCCAAAACTTTGTCCTGTTATAACATAACAAAATACAGAATTTGGGCACGATCGTGTCGAGTGTATTGATATTATTACCCTATTTCTAAAGTGGGCGGAGTGGTACATTTGTATGGGAGGTACCAGAAGGGGCGTGTCTAGAGTTCCAGATTTTTTCTCCAAAACTTTATCCTGCTTAAACTTTACCAAATACAGAATTTGGGCTCGATCGCATTAGGTCTTTTAATAATATTAATCGATTTCTAAAGTGGGTGGTACCAGATGTGTATGGGAGGTACCAGATGAGGCGTGAATAGACTTCCAATTTTTTTCTCCCAAACTTTATCCTGTTATAGCTTTACTAAAAATAGAATTTGGGTACGATCACGTTTAATTTATTGATATTATTTCTCCATCTCTATAGTGGGCGGAAAGGTAGATTTGTATGGGAGGTACCAGAAGGGGCGTGGCTAGGCTTTTAAAATTTTTTCCAAAACTTTATCCTGTTATAGCTTTACTAAAAACAGAATTTGGGGACGATCCCGTAGTGTGTATTGATATTATTACTCGATTTATAAAGTGGGCGGAATGATGTATTTGTATGGGAGGTACCAGAAGGGGCGGGGCCATGTAGCCCATTTGCAATACCGTAAGTAGTTTTGAGAAAAAAATAACTCGTGCAAAATTTCAAAACATTTGGTTGCGTCTTTCGAAAGTTATCGTGCGAACCAGCCGGACAGCCACCAGACAGACAGACAGACAGACAGACGGTCATGGCTCAAACGACTTAAAAAGTCATAAATCGAATTTGGTTCAAAGAAACCTAGGGTCTAAAGTCACTCCTTCTATGTGTTACACTTTTGGGTCGTATCAAATGATATATAACCTCATCCCTAAGGGTGATGGTATAAAAATTAATAAATGATGATAGTTCCAACCCACAAAAGATGCCAATGATGGCAAATACCAGGTGGTTGTCGATTGAAAAGGCTGTTATTGTAATTTTAAAAATGTGGCTCGAGTTAAAGGTACATTTTAACGCAGTAGCTGATTGTTCCCTCGTAACAAATATATTAAGAGATATGTATAATGATAATATTAATTATGTATATTTGTTATATCTGGGTTCAATCTTGGGTGACGTCCAGAAAGTTAACTTAGCGTTCAAAGCGGATAATGCTGATCATGTTAGGTTGTATAGCGATTTATACGATTTTATCAGAGGCCTAACAAATAAAATTATCAATCCTAGAGATAATTTTGACTACATAAAAGGTGATATAGACAATCATATAATCGTTTTTGCTACCTGGGTTATAACTTCGAAAAGTCTTGTGAAGACAATAATGAATCTGAAGCTGAGAAATTTCAATTAAAAAAAAAACTTGATTGCGTTTACTCAAAGTCTTGTGACCGAATTAAGGTGAAAATTGCCAAAAAATTTCGAGTTATTAAAAAATTAATCATTATTTAGTATAAGTAATATTTTTAAAGAAACCCAACGTGAAATAGTAACTTTTATAAAAGAATTTATACATGATCCAAATATATTCACAAAAATGGAAACAAGCCGGGTGTTTAATTACAAAACATAACTTTCGTAATTTTCGTGGTAATTAAATTTATGGGTTTCGAACTCCCATCCCTGCCTTAAATTCTCGTTAGAATCTGTCTACTCCTGTTTAATACACCCTTGTAAGTGTTTACAGATTCTAACGAGTAACTTAACGAATGCTTAAAGTCGCCGCCACCTTACTTCATCTTGTATCTCGTTGACTCTTCAAGTTAACTTCTCGCTATCGACCGCTACCGACAGCATCCCCTGCATATCGTTGCAAACTAATTACAAATCGTGTAATTATAAAGGTAAAATTGTTACCACAAATAAAGCAATTGGCTTTTTGTACATATATTAAAACTATTTTGTTTTATTTCCCCTCTTTCTCTTTTCTTTACATCGCTTACGGCAAACACCGGAAAAACGTAAAACTTCACAAATGGCAATGTACTGAAGAACTGATACATTTTGGTTTGAAGTTTATAATTTTAAAAATTCGGTAAATGAGCGTCCTTTTGCAGAATTGTCTAGTTTTGTTTTACAATTATTATCTTTTCCATATTCTAACGTAGAAGTGGAAAGAACGTTCAGTCTAATGAATTTTTTTAAATCCAAAATTAAATATGGAATTAAAATAGAAAAATCTTGCTGCAATATTTACAAACTTCCTTCAAGTGTTTATTGCAAAATCAATTCAAGTGAATGCTATAAAAAATCTAATTATTTTATTTAAACTGTTTTGTGGCCGAATGCTGCAATGACGAGAGTGAAGTCGTTGTATTTTGAAACAATACCCAAAAAAAAATATACAAAAAAATTGTAAAGAAGAATGTTATATAATTCATGTTCTATACATATTATTTTTATTGTTCTTTATTAATATAAAATTATCTACGTAGTATATGAATATAACCAAGGGATCTCACAATAAAGACTACGTATGCCCTAATAGTTTTAAATGTAAACATATAATTTTGAGTTAAAAAATTAATTTAAAAGCGCAGTGGTTTTTTACCCGTTTTGAGGTAGTTTTTTACCCGAATTAAAGCTTTTTAATGGTTCATAGTGATTTTCAATGTCCAAGACTTGGCAACACTGCTTGAGATTCACTCAAGTTATCCTGCCCACCAGCCATCCAGACAGACGGAAACGAATTTGGTCTTAGAACCTTGGGGTCTAACTAAAGTGTTTAAAGCCGAAAACCGTCTAACCCGCATTTTTCTCTGAAACCGTATGCCGGTTTTGCCAAAAATGCCTTTTTGCAAAGCCCGGAACACTGGCTTTAGTCTTTCACATAGCACACTCGACAGGACCTTATATGCGATGCTTTTACCCATCCCGCGACCTGATCCCGCGGTAGTTGGAACACACACTTGGATCACCTTTTTTCAGCACAGGACATAATACGCTTACATTCCAATCGTCGGGCATGCACTCTTTAAGCCAAACCGTGCGCAGGAGCTGGTGCATGCTCGTTATCAGCTCCTCGCCACCGGACTTGAAGGGCAGACCGTCGGCACCGGCTGCTTTGTTGTTTTTCAGCCGCGATATTGCTCTTCTTACCTCGGCTTGACTTGGTGGTGGGCACTCTAAGCCGTCGTCGACAATTGGCGTGATAACTTCACGTGCGCTGCCTCCTGGAACCAGCAGTTCGTGGAAGTGTTCTCTCCATATGTGCAGCACACTCTGCGTATCCGTGACCAGATTTCCATCATTGTCCTTACAGGTGGGGAGGTCATTACCGTATCCATTTGCTCTTCCTTTCTGGTAAAATTTTCGGGCCTCACCTCTATCCCTGTATCGCTCTATATCCTCGTTCTCCCGTTCCTTCATCTGACGTTTTTTTCGCCTAAATAGCTGTCTCGCCCGTTTTGCTTTCTCCTTATGCCGTTCCCTAACACCACGGGTTACAATTGGCTGTAGCGTTGCCCTATAAGCAGCATCCTGTTCCTCAGACGCTATGCGACATTCTTCATCGTACCAGGATTCGTCTGAGCGCCGCTTTTCATATCCTAGCACGGTTGTTGCGGCGGTTTCCATGGAATGCGCAATATGCTGCCACTGTGTATCGGGAAGGTCAGAAGTAGAGGCGTTGTGTCGTAAAAGTTGGGAGAGCATTCCATGGAATGCGCAATATGCTGCCACTGTGTATCGAGAACGTGAGAAGTAGAGGCGTTGTGTCGTAAAAGTTGGGAGAGCTGGTTGGAGTTGGCAGTAGCTATCTCTGGGGTTTGCAGCTTTGCGATGTCCAGCTTTCTTTGTGTTTGGTTACGTGCGTTTTTCGCTCTTGTGCGCACCTTGGCTGCAACCATGTAATGACCCGAGCCAATATTAGCACCACGGATCACACGCACGTCCATGACACTAGATGCATGCCTGCCATCAATTAGCACATGATCAATTTAATTTTTGGTGTTTTGATCGGGGGACAGCCAAGTTGCCTTGTGGATATCTTTGTGCTGGAATCTGGTTCCACTCACTACCATGTTCCTTCCCGCTGCGAAGCTAAACAGCCTAAACCCGTTGTCTGACGTGTCGGTATGCAGGCTGAATTTACCGATCGATGGACCAAGAACATCTTCCCTTCCTATTGTTGCATTAAAGTCTCCCAGAACAATTTTAATGTCGTGGCCAGGGCAGCGGTCGTATGCATCTTTAATCTCATCGTCTTTATCTTCCGTCGGGGCGTGTACACAAATCAGCGTGACGTAAAAATATTTCGCCCGGATGCGAATGGTGGCTATTCGGTCACTTACAGGGTTAAACCGTTAGACCAGGTACCGAAGTCTCTTGCCGACTATGAAACCACATCCAAATTCGTGTCTTTCTGCATGGCAGCTGTAAAATATGTCACATTTCTTTCGTTGTGTGCATCCCTGTCCCGTCCATCTCATTTCCTGTATGGCGGTGATGTCGGCTTTGTATTTGTCGAGGACATCCGCCAGTTGGATAGAGGCACCATCTCTGTAAAGAGTTCGGACATTCCAGGTGCATATCCTTAACTTCTCTTCTGTTACCTACTTCTCAACGTTACTCAACGTTTCGCCTTCTAACTATAGCTAACTTCTAAGCGGTCGCTTTAAAGTCATTGCCCGGGGAATACTTGGTCGAAGACCGGAAGTAGTTAGCTGCTTGGACAGTGCCACAAAGGAATCGCTTCTGGTCACTCCCAAGTGAGTGACAATCAGTAACTTTCAACCTGTGGGCAAAGTCCCATTCCCCTTATATACTTACTTACTTACTTACTTACTTAGCTGGTACTTCTATGCAATCCCAGTGGATTATATACCGCACGTAGAAAAATATTATAAGCGCCTCGATCTTCTGCGCTTCTTCTCCAGTTAGTCACACCGAGTTCTGTAAGGTTCTCAGTAACCTGATCTTTCCAACGGAGTTTAGGTCGCCCTCTTCTGCGCCGTCCATCGAGTTCATTGTCGAAGACTTTTCGATCTGGAGCATTTTCGTCCATACGTACAACATGACCTAGCCAACGCAACCGTTGCACCTTAATGCGTTTGACCACGTCAATGTCAGTGTACAGCTCGTACAGCTCATGATTCATACGACGCCGATACTCTCCGTTAACGATGATGGGCCCATATATTTTACGGAGTATTTTTCTCTCGAATACCGCCAGAACCGATTCATCCGCTTGTGTCATAACCCAGGATTCTGAGCCATACATTAGGACAGGTAGAACCAGTATCTGGTATAGCTGGAGTTTTGTTCGTCGAGAGAGGGCTCTGTCATTGAATCGCTTGCTTAGTCCGTAGTAGCATTTATTTGCAAGCAGGATTCTTCTCCGGATTTCTAGGCTGACATTATTTTCTTTGTTGATGGCGGAGCCTAGGTAGACAAAATTATCTACCACCTCGAAATTATAGTTGTCAACGTTCACGCAGTTTCCCAAACGAGTAGATTCTTTGTTCGTTGAAACTAAAAACTTCGTTTTGTCCTCGTTCACCGTTAGGCCCATTTTCGCTGATTCCTTCTGAATACCTGAGAAGGCTGCAGTCACATCCCGCAGTTTTCGACCGATGATGTCTACGTCATCAGCGTACGCGAGTAGCATGTGGCTTTTGTTGAATATAGTGCCACTCGTGTTTACTGCAGCTTTTCTCATTATCATCTCCATCACAATGTTGAAGAGATCGCACGATAGGCCGTCGCCTTGTTTTAGGCCTCGTCTGGTATAGAATGGCTCCGTAAGGTCCTTGCCAATCTTCACTGAAGACTTCGTGTCAGTCAGCGTCATTCCGCAAAGACGTATCAGCTTCGCTGGAATACCAAACTCAGCCATGGCTTCAAGTAATTTCTGCCGTATCGGGCTGTCGAAGGCAGCTTTATAGTCGACAAAAAGATGGTACGTGTCGATCTGTTTCTCTTGGGTCTTTTCCAGGATTTGCCGAAGTGTGAAAATCTGGTCAGTTGTTGATTTTCCAGGTCTAAAGCCACACTGATAAGGCCCGATCAGGTTGGATAACACTGGCTTTAGTCTTTCACATAGCACACTCGACAGGACCTTATATGCGATGGGTAAAAGGCTGATCCCGCGGTAGTTGGAGCACACACTTGGATCACCTTTTTTCAGCACAGGACATAATACGCTTCCCCTTATATACTAAGTTCAAATTCCTTATAACTTCTGTTTGGATTGACCATGAGATGAAAATGGGATATAATTAAAGCAAACTGAAATGAAACACTATAATTAATTGAAAACATATGAGCATTTCCAGGATGGCGAACGCGACATTCGTACGCCTTTTAAGTGAAAAATTAATAACGAAATCCTTGAATTTGTTAAGCTTGTTTACATTTTCCGATAGTATTTCAGTGTCACTCTGCTTGGTGCAAAATTCAGCTTTTGTAAATTTGTTTTTTCCAAAATATTAAGAAAAAAAAAACATGCGATGCCGAACACGTCAAAAACTAGAAGTTTTTTCAAATGCATGTAAAAAAATGCTAAATTCAGCGATTTGGAACATTTATTTTTAAGTTAAACTTTTTTCAACTACCATGGATGGGTGGTGCTTTCAATTGGTAGTTTTCATGTTTTTTTCTATAATTTTTTGTATGATTTAGCATGCGGCAATTAGCACGTGACATTTTTTCTATGACTATATCTATATACATATATGAGCAACTCCGTGATTTTATTTTATTTGCAAAATTAGGGAATTTTATAGCATTTATATGCCACAAATTGTTAAATGCACTAGAACGTTAATAAAATATAATCAAAATTTTGCAGCTAACACTATGTCACAAAATTTCAAAAGTTTCTGTATCCGGGACATTTCATAATACATTTTAATGTAAAATTTCAAATCTGCTCTCAGATATGTTGAAAGTAGAACAGATTTTGAGATATGGTCCAATTTCCATTTTTAGTGTTTTGAAAAAAGGTAGGTCGACTAAAATGCCATTTTCTCTGGCTATAATTCACCGATTTTACTGAACTGTAACAAAAATAAAAGTTAATAAACTTATTTCTTAAAAAAACGATAGTTAATTAAAATCCAATCATTAATGACGAAGTTATGGCACATCAAAGTTGGATTTTTGTAAAAATTTTAATGATTTTTCAAGTCTTCGCTGCCTTCAATAAAGTTTTTTTCCATGTTTCCGTAAAAATTGCTCCGGTTTCAGACTATTACATGATAGAATAATATGTTACAAAAATTTTTTGCCCTTGGTGATCAAAATCGGTTGAAAAATAAACGCTACATTCACAATTAAGTACAGATACCTCTTCTTGAGAGTAGTAGTAATTGTTGTTTTGCTTGCTCTCCGAAATATAACTCAAGTTTTTTGTTAAACAAGTCACATAGGAATATCTAAAAAAAAAACTTGGTTTATTTTACCAAATACTGCAAATGCGGAAGGATTTTTTATCCGATTTTGATGACCAAGGGCAAAAAATTTTTGTTACATATTATTCTATCATGTAATAGTCTGAAACCGGAGCAATTTTTACGGAAACACGAAAAAAAACTTTATTAAAGGCAGCGAAAACTTGAAAAATCATTAAAATTTTTACAAAAATCCAACTCTGAGGTGCCATAATTTCGCCATTAATGATTGGATTTTAATCAACTATCGTTTTTTTAAGAAATAAGTTTATTAACTTTTATTTTTGTTACAGTTCAGTAAAATCGGTGAATTATAGCCAGAGAAAATGGCATTTTAGTAGACCTACCTTTTTTCAAAACACTAAAAATGGAAATTGGACCATATCTCAAAATCTGTTCTACTTTCCACATATCTGAGAGCAGATTTGAATTCAGCGTGAATTTTACATAAGGATCAACTATTTAGAAGCCGGGATCAAAAATTTGTTGCATTGTGTAATTGATCAATTTTTACTATTTTTGGATTGATTTTCTATTGTAACGGATGAACCAATATGTAAAAGATAGTCCCGTTGAATGACGTTTTTTTTCACCTGTTGTCTTCATTTAACAGAATTATATGTTTAAAAAAACTGCTTAGTTTCTTTTGTCATAGTGTCTCTAATAGTTGTGTTTAGTGGTCAACTTTAATAAATTTAAAGAAGACGGACACGATAGCCTGTCATTTTGTAAGATTGTTTGAATGGTTTACAAATTTTCCAAATTTACTAAAATTCTTTACACATGGTCCAAAGTTTATATTCTGCGACCGCTTACCAATTAGGGGAACACATATTTTACGTATATGATAATTCT
Source organism: Muscina levida (assembly GCA_964034835.1). Lineage (NCBI taxonomy): Eukaryota > Metazoa > Arthropoda > Insecta > Diptera > Muscidae > Muscina > Muscina levida. The sequence continues at coordinate 62,426,013 of OZ035880.1, read as the reverse complement.
TATCTCAGAATTTCTGTTGATTACACTGTGAGACAAATGGTAGGGGTCAGTGATCGGAAAGGGTTCAAACTACCGGGGAAAGTTATATTGGTAAAAAAAAGTTATACGTGTCCTGGCGTTTCGCTGGGTCACGTCTAGGAATCGAGATATATCGATTTGAAGTTAGTAACTATCATATAGGGGAAATTGTCACCTTTGGTGGTCTTTTTTTTGACATAGCTCGAGAACCACTAGTCCGATTTTGCTCAAACAAATTTAAAAAAAATTAAAATTACTTTGTTTAATCTGTTCATATAACGTTTTTCTATATAAGCAACAGTTTCCTTTTTTCATTCATCAAATAATTTTGAACTGGGTTTATTTTGTAACAGTTAGAATAAAACTGTTGTTTTATTATTCATACGCGAAACGCCGGGCCACGTATAACTTGTTTTTGACCGATATAACATTTCCCGTTGGTTTCTTCCCATTCCGATTTTGACTGTCGCATAGTGTTAACGTATGATTGATATTAATCACCGTTAAGTGTCAAAAACTCGAAGATATTGTAATGCAGATTTTTTTTCAAATTTCTGCAGTACGTAAAAACGATGTGCATATTATTAATTTTTAAAGCGCTATTGATTATTTTATGTAATGTGGAAAAAAACGAAATTCAGGCGATATACTGACCCACCACGGCCAATATCACGAATTTTACACGTAAAACTATATTTTTTTGTCAAATTTCCGAATCAAAATAATAATTAATGAGTAACTTTCCCGGCTTTTATAAAAATGAGTTACTTCAAAAGTTTGGTATTACTTAGTACTACAAACTGCCTTATTAAGTTTCTCCATTGATCAAGGCACACAATTATACAAAAAGTGCCAAAACACCATCTTTAGTTTTTGACGGTCCATAAAACTTTACTGGTTGACTGTACGCTATTTATATATCTTAGACATTTCTAGTACTAAGTGTGACCCATATTTTTTTCTAAGACCTCTTTTCATTTCAAGCATTTTTTCCACATTTTGTAGCTTTGTGTGGCTGTAAATGGGACCGGCCGTGGTATAGTGGTTAGAACACGCGGCTACCATGCGGGAGATCACAGGTTTAACTACTGGCTCCAGTCATCATAAAAAAAAAATTCTCTTTCATTGTCGGCTCCCCTCAAATGTTGTTGACAGCAACTTCGCAATATAAGTGTATAGCCGACGACCTTTAAACACCGAAGTTCGTAGTGTAATTCCTCAGCAGCTGTTGTACTTGTTTAGAGACTCCCCTAAGGCAGCTATGCCCACCGCTTGAGGTCGCGAGAAAACAGCTTTTTGTGCTTTTACATATACACATAAAGAGCTTTGCGCTTTCACACATACTCATACAAATCAGAGAGCGAAGTTCTTTATTTTGCACCACACTGTTTGCCGAAATAATAATAGGAGCTTTTACGCATACCCAACACACTCGAACAAATCGCATACATTGACGTTGGGCATAGCTGCCCTAAGGACTCTGATCAAGTATCCTTGGTATAAAACTCCTTATCATTACCTAGTATTAATTATCCTTGTTAGAGACCTTACCTTACCTCAAGTATCCTTACCTCGTTATCCTTGCGTATAATTAAATTCCCCTTGTTTAGAACCGCCCTGTCTGAGGGACTCTAATCAATTATCCTTGCTGTAGACACGGATATCCTTGTTTAGAGCCACCCTGCTTGAGGGACTTTTTTCAGGTGTCCTTACCATCGTCTCTCGTTAGCCTTCCTTGGTCTACAGACAAGCTACCGTTCCTCACTGACACATCTTCAAAACGCCAGTTGACCGAGCTGTACAACGAAACACCACCACCGTCGAAATCACCTATAGGTGTTCTCACACTACTAAATGGTATGTAACGGACCTCAATAAATAGCAGAAATTTGACACATTTCTCCTTCCAATTCTTCAACCATTTTGGGATGAGGTATGCCATTCGGGGGTACTCGAGTTGCTACCATTTCGAAGTCCGCTATTGGTACGTTTGCCCGGTATTTATGGAGCCGATGACTCCGTTCGAACCCTCGTTTCTCTTCGGGGTTTCTTTCAGCAGTCTTCAGGGCAGAACTGGATCGGTGTGGGCTTCAACTACCGAAGAAACCAACGAGGATGTCGATTCTGATGATAACGAGGATGAAGGGTAATGAATATGATCGATCTCATGCTCTCTCCACGCGGCCCATGACTAACTTCCGTTGAGTAGTCATATGGTGGTGTCATCCCGTTGTAAGGGGCCGTAAATTGGCGATGTATCCCGATATCCATTAGGTATCGCTGTAAAATGTGGCTTGTATATTGTGTCCTATTGCCGGTGATTATGATTTTTAGCAACCCAAATCTGGAGAGGATTCAATAGAGGATTCAATAGGTATCAGCTCTGCCCATTGGGAGAATTTATCAAAAAAGACGAGTAACATGGTGTATCCATGTTTGGTGCGGGGCAAGGGTCCGACAAAATAACTACATATCACAGACCATGATTCCTCCTAGATGTTGCTTGTTGAGAATATGTTTTTTAAATTTCCCAAACTACCCCAAAATCTTAAGTTACGGGTAAAAAACGGGGTTTTCGTACCTTTGCGCATTTATAAGCCAGAAACGTAGTTATATATAAACCGATTTTTAGTTTATCAGATGATTTGGAAAGTAGAGACTCTTCAGCGATATATATAGTAGTTTGTATTGTTCAACAAATTCACTATATGATTACAAAAAAAAGTAAAAATATATCTTACTATAAAATCGGCAGTCCTTCCGCTGGAAATACCCATATAGTTAAAAAAATTAATATTTTATTATTAATTTAAAGCTTTCCGTGGCTATGAAATTTAAATTTTACTTCGAAACTGTAATGGTAAAATGAAATGCTCTTGGTTCAGCAATCGGATAACTTCTAATTCTAATCTGCAGATCCGTCATATACAAATAAGAGAGAGAGAGAGAGTAATGGTTCGAATAAAAACTCGAATCACCCATAATATGACAAAGAATTTTGCGTATTGGATAGAGGTGAATCCTGATAATTCGACCAAAATGTACAAATTAATGGTTAAGAAACTTAGTTCCACATCTATAAAGACAGGGATGAAAATCTGGACTCAGAGAGTGCTGCAAATATGGAGAAAACATTTTTATTATTTGCTCTCTCCCACAGTCAGCACAAAACACGCCAGTCGTCGTACTGTGGAAGATTTCAAAAATACAGATCAAAACTAGACTAATTTTAATCCCAATTCTATAAATCAGTAATATCTATCAAGTTAGCACTAAAGACCCAAAAATTCATTAAATGATGTTCCCAAAATTATCTGAAGTTAACCATTAATTAGTTCCAAAAGTCTCTTAATGGAGAATCTTAACATAAAGTCCGCGTAGAACAAAAAAATGTGACTCATAACACATCCGACAGGAGGAAAACACTGCAAACTCCGACTAATTGCGAAATGTAATAAAACAACATATTGCATAGGTAAGTGAATTATAAATACATATTTATTTGTCATTATATATATATATAGTAATATGTATGTATATATTTTTTTAGTAATTTTTTGTACCTTCAACATAAAAACAAACAAATGAAACTATATTTTATATGTTTAAATATGTAAATTTAATTTGTTTAATTGAATTGATTTTTTCGTAATTTTAGTAAATAACTTCAGTAGTTTGTTTGTTCTTTTTTTAAAAGTGTTAATGCTATTAAGTTACCATATGCGGTAGCTTCATTTCATCAATTTAAGAAATTGTTTAAACAATTATTACAAATCAGACAAATCTATAAAAGAATACAAATATAAAATACTATAAGTCAATTTCATAAAGAACAAATTAAAATACAAAAAGAAGAACGTAATTAATATTTACATTAAAAAGATTTCTCAGAGATATATATATACTTTTTTAGTGCATCATAAAAATAATTTATGAAACAAACTGACAATTATGTATATAACGTAAGTAACTAGCTTTGTTTAGCTATGTGTACTTTATTTCGTTTTGTTATGTATCATTTCAGAAATAATTTAAACAGTACTTCTTGGTATTGTGGATATATTGATGTTGTTGTTGGTGTTAATATAAATATTCAATTTAATCGATTTTTTTTTTTCTAAACCCAAACTTTTTCTATTTCTATGCTACATTTAATTATTTGTTGTTACTTTAAAAAGTGAATAATTAAAAAAGAAAACTATTTTTCAATAATGTGTTTATTCCTCATTTGTTAAAATAATATACTTTTTCATAATAAAATAGTTGGGTTTCAAATAATAGGAAATAATGATAGTAATAATAATAAAAATGCCACTAATTTTGGGACCAAATTTCTCTATTCGCATTTGTTTTTTACCGTCAGCATTATTTGATTCGTTTGTCGTATTAGATACAGGGCACTTATAAATACTGCATTAGGTCTGAAAGAAAGAAAAAAATAAGAGCCGGAATTAAATTCACATTATTTTACAAAAATTTAGAATATAAAAAATACAATAATACAAATATAAAATAAAGCTTGCAATATATTTTTGTTACTACAATAAGTAATAGAAAAAGTTACTATAAATGAAAAAGTAGTTTACATAAGAATTATGTCTCTTGTTCTGTAAATACAGAGAAATAATATTACAAAAAGGAATTGATCTACGTCATGTCTTGTCAAAAAATTCAAAGTAATGAAAGTGAATTATTTTTAAGATCATGTAGGTCAGAACGATATTGATCATTTTGTTTCTTAAGTCAAAGTGCAATAGCGTTAGACAGTGAGAAATTTATTTGGATTCAGTGCACTTGTAATTACAAATATTACAAATTTTACATTTTGAAAAATATAAATAAATTTGTATAAGAATCATTAAATATTTGCTCGAATTATCGTGTCCACCAGACATCCAGACAGACAGATATGTCAAAATCGTAGTAAAATGTCCTGAAACGAAATTCGTTTTAAGATACTAGATTCCTTTAATGCGTTACACTTTTTCTTGTATCACGATATTAAAAAAAAAGCACGCCATCTATATTTCACTTTTCTAAACGATGTTGCCATATGGTTGCAAGGCGTTTGTTGTTGTGTTGGTTGTTGACTTGAGTTGCCTGTCATCGTGATAAAACACACAAACTGCTACTTTCGAGAACTAAGGTAAGTTTCGAAGATTGTGGAGTTGCTGTAAACATGACTGTTGAAAAATCTATCTACCAAGATAAACGAATTATGTTTTATCAATACCTAATACACTATGAGTTGAGGTCTAAAGCCTGAGGCATTAGAGCAAAAAAATATTTAGTTAAAATTGACGCACATTGAGTAACCCGATCCATAAACCTAGAACGCCGATGCATTACTTATAACTTTGTTTAGTAAGTGATCGCTGTAGGATTTTAAATAACAGAGATCTACGTATACTATGAATGTAATTCGGCAATATTCTAGAGAAAATCACAGATTTTCTTATATGTATTACTTATAAACATTGACAATGCCTTAATAAATTTATATATGCTGATATCGAACAGGTGTATGGACATAAGGACAATGTATTTCTTGCCTTAACATATGAATGCAAAAGTCTAAACATATTAGTAATGGCATAGAAAACCTTTTTTATAACGTATTGTAACTACTTATGTTAAATAGTAGGATATGTGCATTCAGTCGCATATCTTAATACGATTTACCAACAATAAATGTATAAACACAAATTCACAGTAAACAGCAAATATCTCTTAAAAATAAACATCGATTGATAAGATAATAAATAAATAATATGATATGTAGTTCGAGTGTACATACATACACAATGTGTTACAAATGATAAAGGGAAACAAAAGTAATTATCTTCAAATGCAAGCGATAAATGCTATAATATAGATTTAATGAGAGCGGTAAAAAACTTAAAAATATACTTACTGTCCTTCTTTGAAGTATTCTTTCAGTGTTGTACTGAATTTTTTCGAATATTTCACAAATTCCTTTTTACGCTGTTCTACAGCTTGTTTGCCAGTTACACCGGGTATAAAATTACCAATTTCATTAACTACATCCAACAATTTTTTAATGGCGCTGGCAATTTCTCTAAAAAGAAAAGACACATAATTTATTAGTTTTTTTTTTAATACAGTGACGAAATTGTATGCAGTCACTGAGGAAGGCAATTGTTATAAGGATATAATTTGTTGTGTTTCAAAACATGTAACTTGTAATGGGGCAAAATGAAGAGGAAAATATACGAAGAGGTCAAATAATAAAAAATTAACAGAGTTTAAAATAACACCACTAATTACATTGGCCCATATTAATAGTATTTTATATTAAAAAGAATATTTTGCATTTTTTGAGTAATCAAACTAATCAAGTTTATATACTTATTTTCAATTATTCGATCCTCGTTGAGGTACATCTTCAGGTATTGAAATACAAATAAGTACATTAGGTTAGGTTAGGTTACGTTGTGGACACGTGTAATGTGGTTAAAACCATTACACACTACACACCGGAGGTGAAAGAAGGAAGGGATAGAGAAGGAAGAGAAAATCATGGGAACACCAACTGTAATCTTGGCCCAGTTAGCCATGAAAGGAGAGACTCCAGGTCTTCTATGTAACTTTCCCCTAAGTGTCTAAGCCTCCTACGGGCAGCTACAAAGATGTTCCACCCTCTCGGACTCCTCCTTCACCTAACACACTCGGCAGTAGCACGGTATGGATCCATCCTATTTGCCTGTCAGGTGCCCTGGTACACTTAACATTTATCAATTATATTTCATTGTCCTAGTTTCGTACAAAAAGAAACAGTTTTGTATGAGCTCTCGGACAGAGACGCGAGTATACATAAAATGCTAATAGATACTTGTTTTGTATACTTATTTGTATTTCAATTTGTCAACAACCAAACCTATTTTTCCCCTCATGTCTATTACCACTACTGTATTTGTGTATTTCCATTTATAAGAGGTAACTCATTCCAGCAGTATGTTTTTTATATTCGAAATCTCTTATTAATATACTCTCGACTTATCGAAAGATAACTGTTAAGTCAGTCTTTTTTTCTCCCATCGTCTAGAAACCACTCGCTGCTGTGTTATTATTATTTAACCTGAATTATGGAAATATTAACCTCCTCTGTTTCTTTTCATTATATTATCAGAAAATGCCCCGAGAAAAACAACACAATTCATGAAAATTACAGTACAGGAATTATTAGTGTTAAATAATGAGTTGAAACAAAGAATTGTGAATTAATATTTCGTAAGCTACAACTTACACTTTATAATTTTTTTTAAATGTTTCTCATCTGCAAACGTAATTTGCGATTTTTAAGAGCCTATTCTGAATTTCGAAAAGAAATTCTGATTTTAAAATATTTTGTCTAAATATCATCCAAAATTTTCAGCATTCCAATTAGAACATATGATTTTCAATCTTTAGTAAATATCATTCAAAAAGGTTAATTTTAATTGGCGTTGTCCGACTTTTACCAATTTTTGATTTTTCATTGATCTTCTGAATTTTAACTTACATTTCGGTTTCATTGAAATATAAAAACGAAAATTTTGATTTTAAAATATTTTGCAATCTACACGGACGGTCGATGGTTAGAACACGCGTATTTCGCAGCCTTGATTAACACGATTCAATGGTCATTTGTATAGTAAACGTTTCTCAAAAAGCTGACGTTCTCACTCACCGTTAAACTTTGTTGTGCGAGTCTAAGAAAAAAACCGTATTAGCCTATACAAATTCGAGAAGCTTTCCCATATATCATTCATAAGATATTAATGATTCAATAGTATCTGCTACCGACATGTTATATGAATGGCTCAAAAACCAAATCGATTAACCCTTATAGTTAATTTTTTTAAATTTCATTTCCAAATCAAAGAGAATACATTATTTATACAAAAAAATCTAATAATAACCACTACTAAACATATCTTACACCATTAAATTTTTAGCATCATCTATCATCTATTATAAATCAACCGGAGCTTTAAAGAACAATGTCAGTTGTATGTTTTATGGAGATAATCGATATTGCAAGTGAAGCAATCATATTCTAATTTAGACATAATTCACACAGGGCATTTATTGTGGCAATTTTTGACATTCTCGTTTATTTTCACCTCTCTTGCGATTTCATTTATATAAAATTCTATCAAATTTGTTGGAATATTTAACCACCATCGAAAATTTCCCAATAGGAAATCCTTTTTCAGGTAGTGCTTAAGCGCGTTCTTTTAATGTAGGTGTTGCTAGACTATGAAATAGCTTGCAAGAAGAATTAAAGAGTTGTTCCATTCAACATTGCAATTTCAAATCTATATTTATGATGCATTTTTGGTAACATAAGTGAATAATGGCCTGTTGCTCTGCGCACTGTTAATCTGCCATTCAATGCTACGTACAGAATATATTTTATCTTTGCATTTACTATTTTTTAGGCAAGATGTGTAATAGGAACATTTAGTTCAAGATAATATTAAATTCCATATAACTACGACATGACGTAGTTAGTAAAGTGATTTACTTTACATTGGATTAGTATTACAAAAAAGCAAGCCGGTTCCATCTGTACAATTAACTATAAACTGTTGTCAAAAGACGAAAACAAAAACATATAGGTATCTCCTCAATAAAGTGCCCCCGATCAAACTAATTAGATTGTTATACTCAATGTGATTTTTTTAAATGTCTTGTTAACATCAATTTCGGCAATATTAGCAATAATAAAAGCATTACTCACTTTATGGTCTCCAAAAATGTTTTGCGATCTTGTATTTCATCGGGTATTCGACTTAAAATCACTTTGAGTGCTACAGATTTGCGATTTAATTCCTGGAATGGCTCTTCAGTACGTGTCAAGCGATATTCGTTTACTGCAAAGAAAAATTGAAAAGGTAACAGTGAGTGTTCCCCGCCTATTCACTACGTGATCTTTGCAAAGACACACGCATACAAACTTACAATCCGTTTCTGGTAAGTTGCCTTGTAGCCTTAAGACCGACTCATTTAGATTAACGTTTATCTCTGCTCTCCGTACGATGGCCATTATAAGATCGTAGCAAAATCCTGGATTATTTTGTTCGGTCTTTAGAATGGCCGAGCGCAAAGACTGAGCAGCACCAACATCACGCCTTTCCAACTGCAAAGAAAGTGAGAAAAAATGAAAAATGTTTGAGTGCATGTCGCAGTTTTCTGCAGAATTATTAGAAGAATTCGATTGCAGACTATCTTTATGACAAACTTCCCTTGCTTATCAAGATTATATATGGACCTACCTGGGCAAATATGGGCCTCAAGATTACAGGCAAGACAAGCGACGGGGTAGGCATCTCACCCATGGTCATATTTTACATTTACTTCCAACTTGTGTCTATTTCTCTCTAACAATTATTAGTCTTCAGCAAAAACCGAACGACCTTTTGTTGCAATCGATTGCCTCGTTAAATTCTAATGTTTTCTTAGTTTGCTGTTTCAGTAATACTTTCGTTTTTAGTTAGTCTTTCTTTGCACAGAATGTAAATGAATTAATACAAATGAATAACAATTTCAACACGGAAGAACTAATGGGAACGTAAAAATATTCACACCAAAATAAAACCTTACAAAAATACCAACAATGCAATGTAGTTCATGAAGAAAATACGTCGAGAAGCACAAGGTGAAAGCAAAACTAAAAATGACATTTGCATAAGGAGCAACTGTGCATTGACAGCTGGCAGCTATGTTTATTTTGTAGTAGTGATGGCAAGTGTGTGAAAGTAAAGCATAGTTCACACTTCATTCAGAAATGGCATGTAATATCCGATTTTTTCTTATAAGGAATTATTGTTTAAAAGAAAATAATTTCTTCTTTCTTATAGAAACATCTTACATAACGGTTATATTTTATCGATTTATATTGGTTAGTTTTAAACTTTGTATTATGATATTTCATTTATCAGTTCTTTTCTTATAAAAGTTTTTTTTTACGAAACATTTTTGCTACTAAGCCATAGAAAAAAATAAATGGTGTTTTTGGAAATTATTCTTATATGCGGTTTTTTCTTATAAGAGATGTTCTTATATCCGTTACATACTGTACGCAACTAATTACGGCGTATGCTTTTGTCTTGCATTTTATTTTATTTTAAAGCTTAATAACTTTAGCTAGATCAGTGCACGATACCTCATTGGAAAGATTAAAGACCCCTTTTTAAATTACTGTTATATAAGCATTTTTTGGTTCAAAATAGGTTAATTGTAATTTTCATCACATAAAGGGCTAATAAAATAATTTGTATATGCACTGCTGTAAAGCCTTTTCAGACACCTTTCTTACAACCCTTATTCCAAGTATAGAGTATAGACGTTACATCGTAGTATGTATTACACTTAGAAGACCCATTATTTGGGAAGTATGGACTTGGCTCCATTACGCTGTGTCCGTAAACTAGATTTTATCCTTAAAATTATTTCAAATTTTTCCCTCACATCAAAAAACTTTTAAGTAAACTGACCATGATTCCGAAAGCTTACCAGTCAATATTGTATTAGAACAGTAGTTAAAAACGCTCCCTAAAGCGTCTGTGCCAAATTTGACCATAGTTTTCGTTTTTTTTTTTTTGGACTTAAGTAAAGAGAATGGCACCTACACTTTATCTAGCCAGACCTCGGCAGATGAACTTGCAAATTACTACTCGATAGAATTTTAAAAGCGATGAAAAAAACGAAAATAGATTAACAAACAGATTTTTACCGAAGCCGGTTTTAAATAACTGATTTTTTTGCTTTTTTACCGTATAATTAATTCAATACTAAAGTATTATCCAATATCCAAACCTTGTATCAATCACTGTTTACCAACACTGACACTTGTACATGCTCAACACAGCCTATAAACCAGATGTCAAACAAATAGGAAAAAATAGCGGCGAAGAGTAGAATTTTTGCAGATTTGCAAAAAAAAATCGAAAAAAAAACAATTTTTTTTCTGTTTGTTACAAATGTTAAATACCCTGAAAGTAAATCAGTCCCTCTTGCTAATAATTTAAACAATAAGCAAATAATTCGTTCGCGAGTGAAACTAATAATATAACAAAAGCTGAAAATCTCCCTAAAGTAATTCATCTTTGTCGGGCAAGAAGGCGAAAACGACAAAGAGAATACGAGAATTGTTTTATGTAAATTAAATTAGAGAAAATAAGAATCACAGAAAATCTTAAATGATTAGCTATTGCATGCAGTAAACAGAGGACGAGCACGACTTTTTTGGAAAATGTTGAAGGTAAAATCACAAGATGGACTCTGGTTGTCGCCTTATTTAATTTTTTTTTTCTTTTCTTCACCTTGTCATTGTTTAGGGCAAAGGACAACGCTCCTTTGAGGAAGTATGGCCCGACATGAGACTGATCGTGTTGAAACTCTTGAAACAGGAGACCGTTCCGCCTGTGGAGTGGCAAGATCTCTTCTATGGCGTCCATTTGGTGTGCCTGTGGGATGAGAAAGGTGCTGCCAAAATATTCGACTGTCTTCGCAACGATGTCGTCGAGTTTATAGCCCATGCCCAACTCAAGGTCCAGTCGCAGAGGGGCGAGCATGCCCTCCTCACAACCTACATTGTCGAGTGGCGTAAATTTTTCGCTCAGTCCAGCTACCTGCCTTATCCTTTCCGCCAATTGGAACATTGGTTCCAGTCAAAAGCTCCTCCCTCATCGTCTAGCTGCTCTTCAACTTCTGCGTCAAGTTCCTCGGCGGCGGCCGCATCAGGTGCGTCTACCTCAGCCGCTGCGGCAAGTTCGTCATCCGCCTCCCAATCGTCTTCGTCTACTGCTAAGAAAAATCCCACCGAAGACAGCATTGTTCGAAAGTTGATGTTAGATTCTTGGAATGAACACATATTTAAAGACATCAAGGATCGCCTTCAAGAATCGGCGATGAAAATTGTTCATGCCGAACGCAATGGGGACGCCTATGACGCCCAACTCGTAATAGGAGTGAGAGAAAGTTACGTGAATCTCTGTTCAAATCCCGATGACAAATTGCAGATCTATCGGGAAAACTTTGAGGCAGCTTATTTAAAGGCCACAACGGCGTTCTACCGCCTAAAAGCCACCGAACAACAGCAGGCCAACGGCGTTTTGGCATTTATGAAATACGCTGATGCGAAACTACGCGAGGAAGAAGCTCGGGCTAAGCGCTACTTGGAGCCCAGCAGCTACGCGGTATTGGCACAAACATGTGTTAAAGTTCTTGTAGGAGATCACATGAACACAATAATAGCTGAATGCGCTCCCCTCATTAAAGAATACGAAACAGATCGTTTGAATCTCATGTTTCGCCTCCTGGATCGTGTCCCCAATGGCGTAGATCCCATGTTGAGAGATTTGGAAAACCACATTGTGTCCGCAGGATTGGCTGATATGTTATCTGCCTCAGAAATTATAACTCAAGATTCGGAAAAATACGTGGAGAGGCTATTGGAGCTATTTAAAAAATTCTCTGCACTGGTTAAAAATGCCTTCAATGACGATCCACGTTTCCTAACCGCTCGCGATAAGGCATTTAAAACGGTTGTCAACGACACCAGTGTTTTTAAATTGGAACTTCCTACGGGAATTCAAAATCGTGGTGTAAAATACACTGCACCCGAAAGTAAATGTCCCGAATTGTTGGCCAACTACTGTGACATGTTGTTGAGACGTACACCCTTAAGCAAACGCCTGACAAGCGAGCAAATTGATGCTCGTTTAAGAGATGTTTTGCTGGTTTTAAAGTACGTGAATAATAAGGATGTATTTATGCGTTACCATAAGGTTCACTTAACACGAAGGTTAGTAAAGTACATTTAATATATAAAAACGGTAGAAGCCCTATTGTCCTTTAAGAAGTAAAAGCAATAAATACTTATCATATCCGTTAAGAAAATGTATTCTAATAACTTATATCAAGTTCTAAAGTGCCAACTTTTTTTGGAATTATGACTGCACAAAGTATTTTTAGACGGCAGTTTTCTTGAATTCTTTCCAACGTACTGCCATTCTGGCGATTTTTCATAAATTTGCAATTATCTTTAATATTATGATAACAAAAGTGTTAAACTTAATAATTTTCTTTCTACATTCGATTGATATGTTATGTATTAGCATTTCAAGATTTCAAAAATTACACTTTAAGATAAAACATGTAATGTCGTCATGCTAAACTAATTTGTTTGTATAATTATCTGTGCAATTCATGTTTCTTTTTTCAGACTTATTTTGGGCACAAGTGCCGATAGTGAAAAAGAAGAGGATATCGTAGAATGGTTACGTGAAGTTGGAATGCCCGCTGACTACGTTAATCGTCTGGCTCGCATGTTTCAGGATATTAAAGTAAGTTAGAAATTGCTATACACTATACACATGTATTATTTTTTTCTTTTTTTTTTTCAACAATTTAAATTATTATCAGGTTAGTGAAGATTTAAATACTCAATTCCGTAATTCAACTGGTCGCCATGATGCTATCAATATAAAAATCTTAAATGCTGGTGCATGGGCACGATGTTCCGAACGTGTCTCGGTGAGTTTGCCACTCGAACTGGAAGACTACATACCCGACGTTGAGGAATTTTATAAGAAAAAACATTCCGGCCGTAAATTGCAATGGTATCATCACATGAGCAATGGCACAATAACATTTGTCAATAATTTTGGCCGCTACGATCTCGATGTTACGACATTTCAAATGGCTGTGCTTTTTGCATGGAATCAAAGGCAGAATGATAAAATATCATATGAAAACTTAAGGTTAGCCACAGAATTGCCAGGTGAGTAAAACATAGTCATCGTAAATAAGTGCTGTTATATAACATATTCGCGTATCATTTTCTGATAGATCCAGAATTAAGGCGCACATTGTGGTCATTAGTTGCATTTCCAAAATTAAAGAAACAAATCTTATCAATGGAACCCAATTGTCCAACGCCTAAGGATTTTGCCGAAAATACTTTATTTTATGTTAACCAAGACTTTGCTGTTGTAAAAAATGGCAAATCACAAAGAAGGGGAAAGGTAACGTTTTAACCATCTTTTTTTACTTTACGAAACCAACTCAAGCTAATTTGTCGTTACAGTTAAATCTAATTGGTCGTCTGCAATTAAGTACCGAACGTTCAATACAAGAAGACAATCAATCAATTGTTCAGCTACGTATTTTGCGTGTACAGGAGGCCATTATTAAAATAATGAAAATGCGAAAGCGTTTGAATAATGCTACGCTACAGGTAAGTTTAAAACTAATGTTCAACGTGGCATATATGCTTGGAATAGGAGTCGTACGCAAACAAAATATTAAGAGACAATTTATTACGAGGTTTTTCGTTCCAACGTTCGTGTGGAAGACTAAACTGTAACATTTTGTTATTGTCGTTCTGTCGACAAAATTAGAAATTTGAGAAAGTTTTTTTGATGTACCTTAAAAGCAAATGTAGGTTTTTTTTAGGCTTTTCTTCACCGTAAACAACATAATACTAACCGACTCTTTTGTGATTTCTAATCAAAAGTTGTATTAAGTTAGACTTTAAATATTGGTCTTGAGAGTAATGAAGTTCAAAATATTTTCTGTCTGATGCCCAAATACTTTTTCAATTTATTCTCATTTATTTACAATCTTGCAATTGAAGCCTCTTGGCCAATATTTAAAAAATTACAATATGCATAACTTATTTAAATACTAATCCATTTGGAAATTTAATAAAATAATATTAATAAATTATATATTATTATAAAAGTAATAAACAAAAATGCATACTATCACGTTGAATTTAATTTAAAGGTTTGCAGTGCAAAACTTGGACTTTGGCTTGCAAATATTTTATAAAAACACAAAAAATTTTGGTCAATTAACCCTGAAATTTAGCTACACAGCCTTTGATCGAAAATATGAAACGAACAGTACTGTTGAGTGGTAAACTAACAAGCTTTTTGTATTTTTGGTAAGCAGAAAAGTATACTTCTAAACTGAAACAAATAATTGCCATTACTAAGGCATGAACAAACTGTTTTTTAACAAAAATTGAAAGCGATAAATACATAACACGTGCATTTCGAAGTTCAACCTACCATCTAACATAACACCTAAGCACGTCATGTTATGTACAAACTCGACAGCAGAACCATTATAAACTACACCCGGCCGGGAAACTGGCCAAATCAACATCGATAAAAAAAATACTTTTCAAATACTTTCGAGTTCTCCAGCCAACAAAACTCATCCTAGATGTTTCCACAACAGAAATTCAGATTGCGAAAGAACCAAGGAAATAGGAAAATGATTTATCAACATCGGAAATAAATCAGCAAAACCAGCTGGCGCCATCTTTGGTGGAATTTGGCGGTCAAAACTCATAATTACAACACCTAACAATTCTAGACACAAACCTTTTTATCTACAAAGGAACGAAACAGAGTGGCCAACAATGATCATATGATAATCGGATTATATGCCCGATCGAGTGCCGATAAATTGAAAATCGGTATTAAGAATTAACACTCCAGCTACTTTCACCAGCTGTTACAACAACACTCAATTCACCAACTCCTTTTAAAAAACAAATCTGAGAACGGTAGCACTAGGACAAAGGATATTGAAAAATGGTTCTCATTATGAAAGAAACCAATAGAACAAGCTGGCACCATCTTTTGGGCAAATGTGGTGGTTAGGTTAAACTCTACGCCAAAGACTAAAGTTAAAACACAGATTAAAATTGTCACATTTTAATAATAAAAAGAGATCGGGATTTTGGTTAAGATTATCGGATAACATAGTCGAGCAGCGATAAATAAAAACTCTGCATAAATATTTATCATCGCAGCTAAGATTAGCTGTCACAACAACAATTTTTAAAGGTTAAGATTGCTCGAAATGTCACTGTAACAGAAACTAGATGCCTAGATAACATGTATACTTTAAAAAGAGAAATGAAGTAGAAAACAATTCTTCTACTTTATAATGTTGGAAAATGTATTATTTCCATTATACGCGTAGTTGGATTTATAATTGACAAAAAAAAGCAATAGCTTATTCTGGATAGCATTGGTATTTAATCTATAAATGGGCTTAACAATGAGGTCGGATAACATTGGGCCTATGTTGATACATATACCCTGTTCACCATTGTAGTAATATGGTCACTGCAGCTTCTTGTTCAATAAGATGAAAAGGTCGGACATTAGCTCGTCTCTGTATAGTTTTGGTCTAGATCTATAAAATCGCATATCATTGCAATAGCCAAATTGACATTGGTCAATCGATATATGTCTCAAGAATTAGTTGACATACATCGTTGTCGTTGAAATGTTTGTCCTGTCTAACAATTCTATAAATAGAAACTTGTTGACTCACTGAATATGAGGAAATATAAAACAAAAAATCGATTTTGAAAACAAAAAGATTTAAAACCAAAATTTTCGTTTTCAGAATCGTCAAAAATATTTACCGGCAAAAATATTTGGTTTGATTTTTAATTTTAAATTTTGTGATAGCTATTAAAAGAGTTTAGTAGAATATGGATAAAAACATAAATTTTTTATGTATTTGAGCACTTAAACTGACAAAAACCAAAACAAAAATCAGCTATAAAAATAAGTTTACAATACCAAAGAACAAAGATACAGAAGAAGTCTGATCTTTGTTTGTTTTTATCATTAAATAACAGCGCAGGAGGTTGGTAGAAGAAGAGCGTGCATTGGAAGAAGAAGAGCGTGCATTGGAAGAAGAAGAGCGTAGATTGATAGATGTGAATATGCAAAAACTGAGAAAATAAATTATGAAATTTTAATGCTGATGTAATGCTACATTTATCTTTGTGGCTGTCGAGTCAGAAAATGGAGGAAATCCTTTATATTTGCAACGTTTTTAATACCGTGCTATCAGTTCAGCACCGATCTATAAGTGTGTTATTTAAGGGCGTAAGTACACTACATTTCGCGACGGTCTTATTTGAGTTGTTGTGATATTTATATTGTTTGACAATACATACGAAAAAGACACTACAAAGTATTAAAATGGCAAAGACTCGACTCGACAGCCACAAAGATAAATGTAGCATTACATCAGCATTAAAATTTCATAATTTATTTTCTTAGTTTTTGATTATTCACATCTATCAACGTACGCTCTTCTTCTTCCAATTCACGCTCTTCTTTTACCAACCTACCGCGGTGTTATTTAATTATAAAAACAAACAACGATCAGGCCTCTTCTGTATCTATATTCTTTGAAAATGGTAGTAAATAAAAGAGAGTTGTAAAGTTAACTCAAAGCTGAAAACGGCTATTATTTTAAAATCAAACGATCTTCATCACATACCTGAATAGCACATGGCTCTCTAATGGACATTTTTTACTTAACCTTATATTGGTTCTCTGTTCCATAATTATGATAACCACAACGAATGATTTATATAATACAATTGTAACTTTAACTTTTTTCTATCTATCTACTTTCAGGCCGAATTAATTGATATTTTAAAAAACATGTTCTTGCCTTCAAAGAAAATGATCAAGGAGCAATTGGAATGGCTTATCGAACACAAATATATGCGTCGTGATGATGACGATATAAATACTTTTATATACATGGCCTAAGTTTATACTTACTACATATGTTTAATTTTCCATATATAGTTCATATATCTATAGAGAGAGACGTGTGGAAACTTAATTTAGGAAAGCTCGATAATTTCTTTTGTTTGCTTAAACACTCACTCAATGCAATTACCACAACAAACAATACCATGCATATACGTTGCAACAATAATAATAATAAAGCATTAAAGGTAACTAATTTACAGGGAAGGGAAAGGTAACAGGAACATAACTACATACATACAGATATATACAGATAATTTTTTTCTTACAAAAAACTAAGAAAATATAGTCTTGTATAGTTCGAATATAGATGTGCAAAATCTTTAAATTAAAATTGTCTAAAATTAATTTTGTTCCAAGAGGCGAAGCAAATATGATTTCTTTCTGATTACGTTCGAACTTCGAACTTTTCAAGACTGAAACCCCCAAATAGTGAATACAAATTTTAAACAATATTTTATTAAGTATAAATGAAAACTACTACTACAACTGTTCCGTGTTTCTTACCGATTTTATAAATACATTTTTTAAAAGTATACCCTTTCCTAAAGCCTTTTACCTACAAACATGCAGTACGTTATAATATACCTACACATATTCGGCAAATAGTTATTCATGAAAAAATTCCAAGAAATTATTTATATATATATATTAAGTAGATGTTTTCCATTTGGTTATTGTAAAATTATTATTATTATTTTTATACTGATGAACTCTGATGTTATGATGGTTTATATGCTTGTGTTTTTAAGTGATTCATATTTTGATTGTTTATTTTTTATTTTCATCCTTGAATGTAACCTATTTTTTGTATAAATTTAAGTGTTTTATCGTTATCATGTATACATATTTTTAGAATGTTATAATATCTAGATTTTCCCATAAATCCACATACTCCAACTTTTTTAAATTTTGTGCAGATTTTTTTTTTTATTTATTAATATGAAAACTTATTTCGTTCTCTTCAGATATACATATATATATATACAAATATACTAAGTTTAAGTTATACATATACAATTTAGTTTCTTTTAACTTTTATACATTCTTTTACTCATTTATTTTGAGAAACAAATACACATGTGCTTATTTTATTTTCTACATACAACATATTCCTATCTCTTGTCTAAACAATTTCAGTCTTTCCCAAAAAATTTATAAAATTTTTAGGAATTGTAACAGCAGCTCTTTATGATTGTTTATGATTTTAATAAAAATGAGTCAGCGGCATTATCGAAAAATATCAAATGCATATTCTTATTTTTTTATTGAATTTTGGACTAGTGTCAACTAGATTTTCAATGGATTCGGAAAATGTAAAGCATGTTGGAGCGTCTGTTCGTGTGAAAGTGAAATTAGCCACTTGACACATTTTGTATATTAAATATGAAGTGCATAGTTTTATTCCTGAGCGGTCCTTCACTAACAGGTACAGCATATGCCTCACCTAACATGTTCCCATATCTGTATAGGTTAAGTTAGTTTGAGCACAAGTCCTACGACACCGCTGGGAGACCATTATGGACCATTGGGATTGTCATATCTGAAGTGAAGAAATTAGAAATATAATAGAGTAAGTATATTATGCAAGATAAATGTTTACAAAATTTTTAATAAGGAGGGTATAAATGCTCAATGAATTTCGGAGTGATCACTCCTATGGTCTTCTGCCTTTAAGTCAAACCATTAGGGAATTTCATAAGATTTTTTATATTACATGACAATAGTTCATTGAGACTATCAAATACCACTTCCCTAGGAATTGCATCTTCTTCTATAGAGAGCTGGGCAATGACAGAACAAATGCCAATCTCAATTTCTTCCTCATCGTCACACAGTCTACATTAGTCTTTCTGTGTTGTCCCCCCGTACGACGTAAAGGACCTATAGTCACAGGGTCCTGCATAATGCCTATTAGATGGTCGAACTGTTTCATCCGTGTAAATCGTTTTGCTCTATTGAAGGATAATAAATGTTATGTATAACTGCTTGCACAATGAATCTTTACTTAGTTGAGGATGACTCCACTATGGTTTTTCAACATGCGGACGATTTTGTCTATACTTTCATCATGATATTCACCTGCGAAAGACTATGTATTATATACCTTAAGTATTGGAATTTGAAAGGAATACATGATAGGAAAAAAACTATCATGCGAGAGAACTAGGTTCGATACCTGTCATTCATTTACATTTATTTATCGTCTGCCCTCCAATTTTGTCAATAGCAACTTCACAGAAGTGGTGTCAATCGGCATGTCTAGTAAATTCGTTGTTAAACGGTAGTAACTGTCGTGTGAATCTAAAATTTAAGAAGCTCTCCATAATCTCATTCAAGGCATGTTAAAGGAAATAGTAAGTAACATATATGGAACGTGGAATATAAACCACATACCAGCTTATATTAAATTCAATTGCATATTCTCTGGACATTAATACTACGTACCTGCACATTACGAGTATAGGATCAGAAATACCAACAAATGCACAACCTGCAATGTTAAAGACTCGGCGGATCATGTCATTTTTACATAACCTCGTTAGTACAACTTAAGTTTGAAATATAATTGGTTAAACATTTTCAAGGATTGGAGCAACTAACTCTTGAACCAATTATGTTTGAATGTTATCAATCGTTGTTTCATTTTATCATTGAACCAAATATCGCAATTTAATACATACTCCAATTCATATTTCATGATGAATTCCTATTTGTTGTTTTTTTTGTTTTTATATAACGCGATACTTTCATTTAGACACCCACATTTAACTTTTCGATTTAGAATATCTTTTTGAGATTGCGCTGATTGCTATGCCTTTTGGCTATGTTTTTATGGTATACTGTATCCAGTTTGGATCATCGAATCATTTGTAAAGTATGCAGTTTTCAAACCGTTACGTGAGGATTCTAAAAACATTGATTAACTCTATATACTGCCCTGTAATCCAATGTCACTGTTAATAAATATAAAAAGTATGAACAACTCACCGATATTACCTTTATTAAAGAATTTGATTTGTAATCTCTACAGTAAGGTATGTATGTATTTAAAAGCTGTTTTATACAAAATATAAATAACATTGTCAGTATTTTTCAAATAAGACTCGTAAAATTACAAAATGTTTAATAAATACACAAATGGCAACATTACTTTTTTTTCTCACAAAATATTTAAAAATGAAACTTATGCAATTAATTAAACACTTATCGAGAACTATATACACATACATAATACAGTCGGACAGACGAACAACTTAAGACAAAATACAGTTTCAATTAAATTAAAAATTTTAATGTAAACTATATACTTAACTTATTACATATGTATGTGTTAATATAAACTATTTTCTTCGTCGATTTTTTTTGTAGCCCTTTCCATACCAACCAGCTTGGGTTCTGGCCAATTTACGTGGAAATGTATTATGCAAATGCAATTGTCGTTTGGCCGTTTCGGCGGCCGCTATATGGGCCAAGGATATATTTTCATCGTAATCATCTTCCTCGTCATCTTCGGTATATGTGCAACAGTCGCATAAAACGAAGCGTCCATTTCTCGCTCGCTTTTTGTGTTTTCTCTCGGATAAATGAAATGTTTCATAGAACTGACACTCGAATTCTGCATAGTGGTCAAAGCAAAATTCACAAGAAGCAGCCGAACGATTCATGGCAAAGTTGGGTACCACTTGAAAGTCCCAAATATTCAAATTATCTGGTGGAGGGTACACGATGCTGTGAAGACCCGAGTAGGCGTACTTTGCGTCATACCAAAATGGTAACTTACGTATTAAACAACGTTTCGGCTGATGACTGAGGACAAACGGACCTGGGTCAGAGTTCGGCGTTTGTGATCTTTTGGGAGACGATAATGACATATTTTTCAAAATGTCCATTTGGGATTCGAGTGGCTCTTCCTCTGGTTCCAAAGCCTTTTCATCGGCCGATAATGTTTCTTCATCTACAAAATCCAGATTTTGCACAACCGCCTGATTAGATGGAATTGGACTTGATTTGTACAAGGGAGCCAAAGGAGGAGGTTCCTGGACGGTAGTTGGCTGTTTGATGGGATTAACTTTAGGCTTTTCGCTGTTCTTCAACCCATTAAACGGAACCGACTCTAGACCATCATCAGTTTTGAATTGTACTTGAATGCATTTGGGCAGTTTCTTTAAAATATGCAAAGGGAAATTGTTGGATGAGCCTTCGCGTTGTGGTGTTACAACATTCTGGGAGATGTTTTCCACTTTTACAAGTGGTGGTAGCTGTGGTGTCTTAAGGCCATTGGGAGTTACTGCAAAGCCATTATCAGTCTGTTCCACGCTGTTTTGCATTAATACTAAACTTGGTTGTTCTGTGTTTTGTAATGTGTGTTTTATACCCATCTGATTTTCAAGTTTCTCCAAAAACTCTTCGGCATTTTTAGTTATCTCGGTGGCTTGCTTTATCAGCATTTGTTCACTTTTATGTAATTCGGCTATTTCAGCCAGGACATTGGTGTGTGTTTCAAGTTTTACTGGAAAATTTGCTAAGGCTTCTGTGTTAAGTTCGATCTTAATCTCTTTTTTCGGACTTGTGTCGAAATCCAATGTGGTTAAAAGATTTCTGCGTACAGAATTCAAACTGATTGCTTGATCTTCCCTTTTTCCGTTATTGGTTAATTGATGGTGGTCTTTGGGCCTTGATAATTGAACAGAAAATCCTTTGTTTCGTAGACCATTTAAAATGTCCGGTTCTATTTTGGGCGCAATAGGTATTGTATTGGCGACCTCTTCTACTTTTGCTTCTGATTTAATATTAAGTCCATTAAGTTTGAACTCCGGTTTCGCGCTATCATTTAGTGTGCCATTAAGTTTAGATGTGGATTTAATATCTGCTTTAGTAGTCGCTCGAATTTCTGTGTTATTCAGGGCAATTTTCGAAACGATTTCCTCTAATTCAAAAGAATTTCCAAAGCATGTGTCTGATTGGGAAGCATTGTACGCAATGGCCAGTGATTTTACCTCAGTTTTAATTTCTTCTTGCTCTAGTTTTGCACAATCTTGAACATTACTTATGCTTGGCTGCAAATTCTCTGTCGGTTTCAAAATATCTGAAAAATAACCTGATCCTCCGTCTATGTTACTTGGCATATTCTCCCCTGTGGTTGTTTCTTGCTTCACTACCATTTCTTTACCATCATCGTCCTTAACGTTAACTCCTTTCAACTCCATGGTATCACCATCAGAGTCTAATTTAAGTTCTTGTTTAATTTTATTCTTCAACTCTAGATTTGTTTTAATTTTCGAACCTATTTGTTTGAGGGGTGTACGTATACGTGGTCCTTTACCTATACGATATTCTGTGCCCGTAGTGAAACTGTCGCAACTCATAACTGAGTCTTGTGTCTCATCTTCCGCTGTTGTTGTCGCTGAACTTGATTGTGTTGCTGTTTCATCTTTCTCTTCATCGTCGTCGTTTTGTTTTAACAGAGGCTGCGTTAGTGTATGTAGCTCTTCAGGCATTAGAAGAGTCGCGTGAGCAAATATTGGATCTTTTTCTTTTGTGTAGACGGGTACTTGAATTTTCAATTGATTCATCAGCATCTCCATAATGCGGTCACATTTTCCATTGATTTTTACTTGGGCCAAAGTGTCTTTGGGTGTCCATTGCAAGTTGATAATGCAAATTTTAGCTCTCTTCGTAGCAGACTTGTCCATTTGCCACAACCAAGTATATTTCTTCAATACTTTTAGACTGGACCCCAAACATAAAATAACGTCGGCCTTTTCCGCGTGTTGACAAGCACCTGCCCAATTCAAGGGCCACTTCAAGTTGCCGCGTTCACCAAAATGAACTATCGTATCGCAGAGGGGTTCAGAACATTTGTGGCATAATCTATTGGTTTTGTGGCAGTATCGTGCAGTCATTTCGGTGGTATCGAATAATCTCCAGTACACAGAATTGGGTTTACAGTGCTTACATACTTCTACGTACATATTGCCATGTATCTCGGAGAGCGATGATCGAGGTAGACCCGATCTTAAATGCAAACCATCGCAGTTTTGTGATACGACATAACGTAGAATACCCCTTCTATGAAGTTCATACAGAGCCATGTGCGTGTAGGTGGGGTTTGCGGCTGACAAATCATGTTCCCCTATATCCTCACCCTTCTGCAACAGGGTCCATATACCTTTGCTGCCTCTGTAGTCTGGTATCAAAGCCGCCGTGCTAATACCAGCACCAGTATAACAGATCAAATGCTTTGCTTGCAGTATGATGCCAGCTAGTTCTTCAACTTTTGCTTCGATAATTTCGATATCATCTTCTTTTTCTATCACGCGGTCTTTATACAATTCTACGCGTTCTTTTCGCTTTTTCACTTGCTTAACAATTTCTGGATGTTTTTCGAGCAGCTGTCGTTCTTCCTTTGTACGAGTTGTTTCGCATTTTTTATATATAGAAGATATCTAAAATGGAGGAATATAAATAATCGGTGTAAGTGTTACGTAGAATATTATTTTTGTTCTTATTAATATTTAACAAATTTCCAAATGCCATTTAGAATTCAATTTTTTTAGAGATAAATAAAAATAAATAAAATAAATAAAAATATAAAATAAATTGAAACAAGTCATCTAAACCATTTAAGTATATAATATAACATTTAGACGATAAAATAAATGAAAATCATAAATTCAAAAATAGAAATACTAAACTATATAAAACACACTGAATTTAATACAGTTTTCCTATTTTTAAGTGTTGAAAGACGAATCAATTTCAACCTATGCTAATAAGGGGTAAGGACATAGATCTGATCCTAGATAAAACCTCTTAGACAATAATGTAAAAACTGTTTCTGAACAGATACTACCTATATATAACTCTTAACCCTTATCCTGTATTAATGGGTCAAAATTGCCCAAACCGTTTTTGAGTTCTTATAACTTTGGACGTTCTGAAAACTAATTCGTGAAATTTTCTGACAATTATTTTTTTGGCCTAAATTTGGTCATAAAAGTTCAATTAAGTTAAATACTATTTTTGGATGTGGCCTACGAACAAAGTTACGGATACTGTATTTATGGGTCAATATTGCCCAATACAAATGTCAACGAAATTTTTAACTATGTTTTACTTTTAAAGCGATTTAGGCGTATCTAAGTCAAATATATTTGCTGTGAATTTCTTTAACAATAATTATATCCATTCAGTTTTGGATTCTGGTAGACGAAATTTCAACAAAAGCATATTTGGGCGTTCTTCTCTTAGCTCGTATGTATTTCGATCTCGTGGTATGGCTAGTAAGATTGTGAGATGATAAGAAGGGTAGGCCAATATCGAAGGCAACGATTTCAGAATGTACTGCGAGTTCTCCTTTCGATAAAAAGTCAGACAGATATTTGGACAAGCGCGAGATAAACTAGCTCTTATAAGTGACTTATGGGGTCGCTGGGAAGGAAATTTTAGAATAATGTGTTATTACTGGCGAAAGTACGACAGTAGGTGAACAGCTAGTTACATACCGTGAACGTAGCCCTTTCAAGGAATATATACCCTCTAAGACCGGCAAATATGGGATAAGTATCCGGGCTCTATGTAACGTTCAGATAAATTATACATGGTTGTTGCAAGCAAACACATACACATAAAGCTGTAAACTGAAAGCCGGAACAAGATATTTGCATTGTTTTGGATTTAGTTAAAGATTTGAAATGTCGAATAGTTATATGCAACAATTTGCTTACATACTAAGGATTTCGAAATAAACTACTCAAAGGAAACCTTACTATGGTTCTCCAGTCCGAAAAAATAAGAAGTACCCTCTGCTAATAAAATTGGACATGAAAAATATACCAGAAAACTTTTCTAAATTCTTCTCGATAAATAAAATAAGACAAACAATCTTGAATTTTTTCTCGTACACAAGCAAAATAGGTTTGTTATTTTAGTATGCACATTATATCATACTAACGCCATGACACTAAGTCAGGAATTGATAAATTAATTGGCCAAAAATTGCACTTGCAGGCGCAGATCTAATCGATCGATGGCTATCAACCCTATTCCACAACATGTTGGACATTACAAAATATAACGCTTGTTATATATTTACTTCAATAAATCAAGACTGAAGTAAAAAAAATAATTTCTGACGTCTTGTATTTTTGAGCAAATTAGGCAGGCCTCTTGTTCAACAGGAAATATTTCGCCGAGATCACATATCTCACAGCAATTCAGCTAAAGCAATCTTAAGCAGTTTAAATCCTGCTGCATCAAGCGAACTGCAAAAGACAAACCTTACAAGGGACCGTTGCTATGTATACCCTTAAATGTTCAAAAAGTACAAAATACTCAGAAAATGTTCCAAATGTGCAAAGTTTGTGTGCAAAAATCATTGTAATAGCATAATTTCTTTTAAAAACGGTCGAACTATTTCAAAAAAGTTAAAGATTCAAATAAATATGTATTGGGCAAAATTGACCCATTAATACAGTATACGTAATTTTTTTTAAATACAGGATAAGGGTTAAGCCCAACGCTTAATAAATCCTATGTTATTAATATTCAGCCTTCTATCCATAAACCAACATACCAAACTCAATTCTGTATTTCACAAAGTTAATCTGGAAAGAATTGGTTTGGCACTCCAAATCCCATGTACTTGCGCCTACTCGAATTAAGATTAAGTAACAAATTTATTCAAGTCTTCCTGCAATTTACTCGATACAAGTGAGCAATTTTAACTAAGGAATATTTTAACTTCATCGGCATACATAAGTATCCTGAAATTAACAATAGTATCTAGAAAGTCATTAACAAATAATAGGTGGGTTAAGTTTAAACGCTAATTTTTAAATAACCACATACATATTATAGCAACGTGAATTCAGTGATGCAAACGATTAACCTGTAAAACACTTCCAACTTGATTTGTGCTCATAATAGCAAAACAAATTCTAATTGGAATTACTTGTACTTTTATACAAATGGAAATTCTAATGAACGAAATACTAAAAATCCGTATTTTTTTCCTGTACACTAGCTTGCAGCATGACATTTAGAATTATTGTCTATTGTGCGTGACACTGTAGGAAAGAACAGCGCTACCTTGTCTTTAAATTACAGCCCCACATGTAGTTCTTTTAGCACTTTGGGTTACGAAAAGATTTAACAATTGGTCTTCAGATTGATCATTTAACACCAGGTCGCTTTCACTGGCCACACAATGTGACACATATTTACCTACTGCCCTTAAAAATAATCTTTTATCCAATTCATAAAATATACTGAAAGTAATCTGTCTGTTTAGATTCTTCTGAAATCGTAAAAACATCATAAATGTTTGGTACGAAGGCGAATTATTGCGAACATCAAAGTATTGCCATTAGACAGTTTCTGTGAAACCAATTTGGAACAATAAAGCAGACGTTAAATATATTTGGAGTTTTAACTAATTTTTTAAAATTATTTAAAGCAAAAAATAGTTAAAATTTATTTTGGTCCTTTTACAATTTAAACTGGAGAATTTAGTTTAATGCAAATTATTCGCCGTTTTTAATTATCAAACTGTTGCAATTGACAACTATAATTGTGACAAAACGTAAGGTAGTAGATACATGTATGTGTATTTGCAAGTCCAGTTGCAATCAACAACTTATTGAGTCAATAAATGCATAGGAGTCTTAAAATGTAATGTTAACATTTGACATTTCGTTACCGTTAACATTTATATGCAAACAATTTTGTAAAGGATAACAACAGCAAAAAAGAAAACTTAAGCACATAGGCATATTAACTTAGAAAGTTGTCACCACCACATATAATACGGCATCATGTGCACAAACACACCCACCCCCAAAGGAAATTACGAAAAATTGTAACAATTGTGTCTTCACACATAAAGTACAGTGAACACCAACAGACCGACTGACTGACTGACGAGTCATATATACACAAATTTCAAAACATAGATCAATACTGCATTTGCAACAGAATTTAGATAAAAGTTAAGCCAGTAATGAATTAAACTTGTGATTTACTTTACGAATTGTATCCTTTCGGCGTCTCTTCTCGTTATCCGTCTTTGCCGGATTCAGCTTAGCACGAGTAAGATACGTTTGCAGGGCTTCTTTAGCTGACTTCTCCTTGGTTGGCAAATCATTGTTATCCTGTGATGACGATTCAGCATCTTCCGTTTCCATTGTGATTTTGTTGCGGAGGTTCCGCATTTTTTTTTTACAAGAAATGTTAATATTTTATTATTTTGTTGTTGTTGCTGTTCCGCTAGGCTACCCTAGCCAACCAAACAACTTGTCTGACCACTAATCAAACAGGGCAGAACGTTTTTGTTTCTGTCGCTTACGTTTGGTTTAATGGCTCTGCTGCTTGCACCATAAAAATGAACCCCCTTCTGTTGTTAAATATAGAGACAAAAAGGAAGCTGCGTTTTTCTTCCATCCATCCGTCCACACACATTCACTTGTAATTTGGTGCTTTTTTTGTCCGTCGTCGCAATGCGTTTACTTATGTAAAACTTGCATATCTTCAAGTTATTGTTATTATTTTTAATGTTGACCTTATGATTATTGTGATGTTTTATTTTGATCTTTTAATTTATTAATAATTCTTTTTTGTTGAATTCGTCGTTTTTTTCTTATAGTTAAAATAGAAATTAACACAAAATAAACAAACAAAAACAGTTCTTCTTCTGGCTTCCCTTCTGAATGAGGGCTGTCAAAAATACGTAGATAGCATAAAAGAATGGCAAACAACTGAGATGGGACATGTGGTAAAGTGTACATTTTTTCGGTACAATTAAAATACGTACTAGTGTTGGATTGTCAGATATGTCAGACAATTTGGCAAATCGCAATGAATGCGAGCCAATTAAAGACGAAAATGTATGAGTATTTATTATAAAAAAAATATGATCCAAAGTATGGTCACAAAAAAAAAACAGAATTTAAAATTTCTATACCAAATACATCGAAATTTGCACGGCAAGATGTCTCAGTTATCTTCATTTTCTATCATCGATGTTGTTAAGAGTAACTTCGCGGTGTAGTGTAGAGTCAATCGGCATGTTTAGTAAAAAAAACAGCTGACGTTCGCATTCGTCCATAAACAAGAAGGTGCCGTTTGTTGTGGATCTAAAAATAGAAAGCATGTTAATTCACAATAACACATGAGAAGCCAAATAAAACTCAATATAGATTCTATTATAAGCCCCAAATAACCAAATTTCGTAATTTACTTGTATATGTAGTCGTAATCTAGTTTACTATGTTATTATTTGATATAATATAATGGTAACAATGGAAAATGATGATATAGCACAACAAAAAAAGATGATTGTGTGGCAAAAAAAAATAAAAATAAAGCAATGTCAACAAATTAAAAAAAAAACATCTGCATCATGAACTGAATTATTGATATGCGATGAGAAGAATAGCAAATCGCTGTAATCCAACCATAGAAATAGATTTTCGTGTGTAAAAAAATTAAATCACAAAATGAGTTTTATTTATTTATTTTATTTTTATATTACCTATTTATTTATTCCGTTATTTATCTGTAATTATTGTTCAACCAAAAAGAATAAATAGGAGTCAACGGCGTAAGGTAGCCCATGGGTGCCAGAGGCACACAAGAGAGGAAATTCCCTGTTTACTTCTAGTTATAAATCCAGCGAGTAAAAGCTGATTTACACGCTATCCACCCATATCCCCTATCTACTGTCAAATCAGTACATTTTGATTTCCTATCCACCTTCCAGTCAATATATATTTTGCTATATATTTTGCTCTAATAAAATGTTTGCCTATGCTACATGTTTTCTAATTAGGCTATCTCGCTTTTGCGTTTGAGGGGATATGGGTAGATACGGGTAGATAGCGTGTACTTAGCCTTTTTACACCGGAACGCATTTAACATATTTCCGCGTTAATCCACATCTTTGATGGATGCGGCCAAAATGCTAAAATTTTTACATGTATTTTGTTGTTGGAAAGATGTTAACATATTTTCGCATCCATGAAAGATGCGGAAAAATACACTGAGTTGTACTCTGAAAATTGGAATTTAAGCGATTTTTCTCAGTAATGTTGATCCGGCAACCACCATTTTCGTTGTTTGTTTACATTTATCGGAAAAAATGCCAAACAACATGGACGGACAAAATATTTACATTTTTGCCAAAATATTAATAAATGGTTATTCCAATTAGTTAAAACTATTCGCGCTTCTGCACTTTTTAGCATTTCGCATTTTCAGCTCAAAATGGTTTTTTACTGCAGTTTCGTATTGGAATAATCATTTATTAATATTTTGACAAAAATGTAAATTTTTAGTCCGTTCATGTTATTTGGCATTTTTTTCCGATAAATGTAAACAAACAACGAAAATTGTGGTTGCCGGATCAACATTACTGAGAAAATTGCTTAAATTCAGCTTTTCAGAGTACAACACTACGCATTTTTCCGCTCTTTCATGGATGCGAATATATGTTAACATCTTCTAACAACAAAATACATGTTACAATTTTAGCATTTTGGCCGCATCTATTAAAGATGCGGAAATATGTTAAATGCGTTTCGGTGTAAAAAGGCTATTACAAACCTACTCATTTATTACAGAGGCACACATGTAGATAGACATGTGTGATGGCATTCTTTTTGTTTTGCTATCACATTACACAGAAATTTTTGAAGCGAAAGCATGGCAATGAATCAGTAAGTTGTAGCGGCCATTGTTATCAACGAATTGTTATTGTTATCTACAAACACAGCAAAAACAATTAGAAATGTCTTTTGTACTTATTTCATTACAATTGGGAAAATTAACTATTGACTGAAATTTTAAAATATATTTTTGTCACAAATACTTTCCGTAATTAAACGATACGCGCACATCAACGTCATAAAGCGAACTGAACTGAAACAGAAACGCTGTTAGACGAGTATGTTGGTATGCGACAGAAATCAGAACATACATGTGTGACCTATTAGACAGTGTTTTTTTATATGCCATCATACAAGTATAACTACATGTGTGCCTGTGAAATAGCCGCATTTAGCACATTTTTGCAGTATTACACTGTCAATATGCTAAAACTTAAATTTGGTTTGTATTTCATGTTGTCAGTATGCCAACGGTACGCCCTACCTAAGAACCGGATGGAGCGCCACTTACTTAATAATAATATAATAAACAATAAACTACCTTTGATTGACAGTCAGAATATTTTAAAGATATTTAAATCGATTTATATTTTTGATTTTCTTTTCGTTACATGATTTAGATTTAGAAATAATTTTTAGTCCTTCACTCACGAAGTCACGTTTCGTCGGTCTGTGAAACTTTTTAACGGACATAATTATTAATCCAATTTAGATAACTTTTAATTCTAGTATATATGGCCGGAATATTTGGCGTCCCACAACCTCCAATGCCAGTTGATGTTATGCCCACCACAATCTGCATGCAAGGATATTTTGGATGCTGCATTAACAATGGACCACCAGAATCTCCATGACATGTATCCCTTATCTGAGAGGAGCCGGCACATAACTGTGAATCACGCAGACCAAATGGCAATCTATCAATTCCTTCGGGACCCTCAGCCAGCCAAGCACACTGGGCATATGCATATGGCTTTAACGAGACCTTCTTCAAATGTAATGATTCTTGACCAGCATATGTGATACGACCCCAACCGATTGCTGTGAGATTATTTTGATTTTCAGCTGTCATACTTAATGCTGGCAAACATGCTGGATGTTTGTATCGATTAAAAATTACTGCAGATTTTAATATAATCAATCCGATATCATTATAGGGCAAATTATAAGTATAATCTGGATGTTCGATACATTGTTGAACTTTAAAGTCTTCGGGATCGGCATCATCCGTAACTGAGCTAAAATCTAATTCGCCCAATCGTACGCGATTAATTGTGCCACTAAAATAAAAATATATTGATGTTGTTAACTCTTACAAGTTACATGTCGCAAATTTCTATTAGAACAGGTCATCGATTTCGGCTGAAATCTCTCCATAGGTTGTTATTGTATTACTGTGAATACGCAAATAAAAACTTACGGCCTTATTCATAAAAACTTATAAGAGGTTTATAAACCATTTTTAAGCAATTTTCGGGAAAACAATATTCATAAACGATTCACAATTTCAATAAGTTAAAGTATGGTTGTCTCTACTTTAAGCGTGCTATAACTTGACGTTTGTACAATTTATTCCATATTCATGAATTTGAGATCTTTATTTTGAGTTTTTCTTCATTTTTCCTATTTGAAAGAGTTGTTGCAAGCATTCATTGTGTAGGAAATTTTCTTCTTAATCACTGCGCACATAGAAAAGTATCTAAATAGACACTTTTCATTCATGAATACCATTTTGAAAAATATTTCTCCAAAATTCTTCAAAAATAATTTGTAAATAATGAAATAATATTCGTGATGTATAAACAATCAAAACAAGGAAACAATGTAATCGGTATCCGATTATAATTTTAACATGAGGAAAAAAAATCAATTTTTTTTAACATAACTTTTATTTTAACGCCTTTCTTATCATCATGAGAATTGTAGTCAATGAAAAATTGTGCTACAATTATGTTTATAGTTATTATAAGTGCAAATACATATTTAGTAACCGATTATAAAGCTTTTGTATCCGATTAAAAAGCTGTTTTTGTACATCATTAACGACCAATAACAGTCGACGTTGCCACCTGAACACATAAAGCTAAAGTACTGATAAAAAACGTTTATGAATACAATTTCTTATTAAAGGTTTGTTAGAGCTAAAGAATACTTTAGCTAGAGAACGCTTCATACCTACTTTAGAAATTTTTTATGAATATGGGCGTTATATTTTAAATATTTTGACGAACTGCATATGGCAACATCTTACTATATTTTTTCTGTTTTTCAGATAATAACATTTATCTCAACTTTTCGAGTCACTGAGCCGTTATATGCCGATAACTAATAAAATCGGAGTGTTGTGTTAAATTCATATAAAAAATGTATGGGAAAACCTGTAGTAAAACGAAATTATAGGGTCGAATAAAACCCATCGCTGTTTCCCATGAATATGGTTGGCAACACTAGCAATTGTAAACAATAACAAATCAGATGAGTACGGTACCAAGTAGCCAATTACACTGTCTATCGTCGGTTGTGCTACCGGTTATAATTATCCACATTAATGTTTATGCGAATACATTTCATGGTTAAACCTAAATACGTAAATATTTTAACAGTTGCGTATTTAAACAGTTTTATATTTTTGGAAAAAGTGGATAATAAGGGGCGGAATCTAAACAAAAATTCCACTTGCCCTAAATGTGGCCCAATAAAATTTCCACGTGGTTTTTATTAAAAATTAAAAATATTTTGAAGACGACTCTAATGGGGCCTATAATGAGGCCTTGGATGGGCCCTTGGTCCTATGGTGACCCTCTATGTCAAATGTGGGTCTAAAAATATCAGCGTGTTTACTCACATATATACAAAAAAATATATTGGACTCAGTGCAAATGGGGTGAAAAATGAATGTCCATCAAGAAATAATAATGTATAAAAAAATCTTTTATACATTTTAAGAAGAAATTATAGATTTTTGAATCGATAGATCTTATTTGAAAATTTTATGTGGAAAATACTCAAAACCAAAAGCGACAACCTCTTCGAACACAAGATAATACATAGTATAATATATGATAAATTTTTGTTTAACAGAACTATTGTGTCTACTCACTGCGTTGAATAAAAACAATGGGCTGCCGTCAATATGACCTTGTTACTAATAAGTGTACCACCACAAAACCATTTAACTTGACTATTTTGAGCATTAGTAAGTTTCAAATGTCCCAATCGTGCCGCAAACGGAAACTCCTTTGGCAAAGCATTTTCTCCACCGATAATAAAGCCGCCAATAGGCCAGCAATTATCCTCAATATAAGTAACCTCCTTAGCATCTGGGTGGAAGTAGCTAAATGTTTTAACTTCTTCATATAAATATTTTTTATACTGCAAACATCCTTTGAATAAAAACGATATGAAATTGAAACAAAAACGGATATAAACATTAACCATGCATACGGTATTCGCTTTGATCTTTCATATCCACAACACGAAATATAAAAGGTAGCCAACAAATTAAACCGACGATATGATGACTCTTTAATAGACTTATTTGCATTTTTCCAATTAATAAAAACAATTGATAAACCTTAATGTTTAGCCACGTGACACACCTGTTCTACTAATGATCGAAGCTACTTCAACATTTAGCTACAAATAGTTACTCCAAAATAATCTCTTTCCATCTATAGAGTTATACTCACAAACTCTCATATAAAACATTACGACATCTCTCATTAATAATTTTGACAATTAACGCCAAAAAAGCTAACGGAAATATATAAAAGTTTTATAGTGTTCTTTCAGCGGGGATTTTTATAACTTTATGATGTTTTTGGGGTGATTTACAATAAAATACTGTATAATAAAAACTTGTATGTTATGTAGCTGAAAACTGGTTTTAATTTGTTAACGTGTGTAGTACCAACTTAGGCACCGTTTACACTGATGCGACTATTTTGTCGTTTCCAAATCGTTATGTAAATTTTTGTTGTATCGGCAATAGTATTAAATGTGGAAGGTGCAATTTGACTGCGATGCGTTTCTCAAGCATCAGTGTAAACAGTATTTAGTTTTTTTTATTAATAAAGTCCATTTGTCGAAGATTTCAACATCACAAAAAATGTTCCGTTACAGGCAAATAGATATTTTGATGACAAAAGCATTTTATAGAAATAAAGTAAAAAGAGCAGTAAAAGAGAATTAAAGCGTGAATTTTTATGAATGATTTTTATAAGAGCAAGTGATTAATTATTTTTTTAACTTATTTTTTAAACTCAGTATTAGTAACGGCAGAACATTGAAAGCAGGGAAACGGGAAATTAAGGACAAATGTTTGAAAAACAAAATCTATTTTTTTAATTATTAATTGCAAAATTTATTCTACTATTTTCTCAGTTAAATATTTTTCAAATTAGATGTTGTAAAGTCCATTTTGTTTAACCATATACCCAAGAAAAACGATTGCAGATTTTTCAAATTCACTTTTATCAAAATATATTGTAAATCCATATTCCATGTTCAAAATATATTGTAAAACCGTACTCCAGTAGTGTTGATTGGATTTAGGTGATTCTTATGTCCAACATTTTCGAATGCTACGTGAATTTCATCGAAGATCGCAAATCAAAATTTGAACTTAATTAATTTCATGGGTATCTGGAAGAAGGCCTTGACTAAATCAATTTTAGAAAAATCGTTCCGGTGGACACATACCCAAAGTCATGGACGTGAATTACTAGGTATGTGTATGGTGCCATTATCGTGTTAACGCACTGTAATTTTCGTAGGAACTCCACGAACCGGTTTCTTTCCGTATCATATAAAAGTGCTCGACCAACTGCTCTTCGATGGCCGGAAAATACTCGGTTGCATCATGTATTTAAATTCGTCTTTAGCAATTGTAAGCTTCTCCGGTGACAATCTAGCGCCACCTGCAGACCATCAGATAAAATGACCACACGTACATCTACCCAGCTGCTCCGTTGTTCTTTGAAATCCACCAGATTACTCGTTTTGGGTCGGAATCCCTTGGGCATCTCAAAAACCCTCTCTGTTGAATTGAGTACAGGGACATGCACTGTACCCTTTACAACGTTCTCAAGGGTACCGCATAAGCACACGCCAGGGGAAATTTCCTGCTTTTACACCACCACCGTCTTGTACCTGGTATTTAATCTAATTGGGGTGATCGTAACTGTCCGAACCTTAATCACCTCCATCTTCTCTGTCATGTTAACAGAATCAATAACTAATGCCTCACTCAAGGTAATCAAGGAGAGACTCCACTTCCCCTCCTTTGAGAACATTCGAAGAGTTAAAGACAAAAATTATCGCGACCCAGAATTTCATCTCTAGGGAGGCTGACGTTTTCCCCAGTGCATACTGAACAACAAATGTAAATTGCCCCATTCGTTCGAATGGTGCCACCGAAGACTCCGCGTAAATCCTTACTGACGGAATTATCGACCTCCATACCCTCCACAAGGCTGCTCCGTTTATTCAAGCTAGTGTCAGCCAGGTATCTACTAAGAGTATCAAGCTTCCATTCTTAGCCTTTCCACCTGGCAAACTTCGTCAAACAACTGCGTCAACTTATTTCCCGTCTGATCTTGCTGAGGGCCTTTCCTGTTTCCCGACCTACGTCTGTTGTTCCTATTCGGTTTCTGTAAAGATTCCGCTTTTTCCTGAGGCCGGGTTCCCCACAGTTGAAACGATTCAATACGCGTCGTGGCCTCTCGCGCAGCTGATCATCACAACCCCTGTTCTGCTCGTGACCATAAGCTTGGCACATCATACAGTACGGTGTGTTCTTCCTTGTCCAGCATTCGTCTCTTGTATGTTCATGCTTGTGGACATACCATGGTGGCCTTTGCTCCATGCCATCCCTGCTGCCCTCTGTTTGCCCCCTGAAAGTAGTGGTGGCAGCTCAGCCACTACCTTTAGAAGGCGTTCCACCGTATCCACTAAGCCTGAGACCTGATCAACCCTCCTTCCGCCCTGAGGCTGCTCATCTCCCCTCCATAACATTGCCTGAGAGGCCAGTATCTCTTTCAACAGATCGTCAATGGATCAGAGAAAGAAGCCGACCGAGAATTAGCCGATGCGCCGCCGCCGCCGACTATTTATCAGTAGCCGCGGCGCCGCCGATAGGTACGGCTAGTGTCGGCTTATTTTTAGCCGGCGATGTATTCGATCTGTAGCGGCTGAAGTTTTTTTTTTTTGGTCACCAAAATTCTTGTAAAATCTGTATGACCTTTTTTTTTTTTTTTTTGGTCGCTGTTTTGTTCGGACCCTTGTCAATTATAGGATACAAAGTAATGAGCCGAAATTGAGCCGCCGGCGGTCAAAATCCCAATTCGCCGCCGCCGACCGATAAAAATATTCTGAGCCGCCGCCGCCGACAAATACGGGTCGGCTTCGTTCTCTGCAATGGATGCCGCAGTACTGGTGAACATTCGACCCCTCAACTTGTGATCTCGCAACCCAGATGTAAACAAATCTTTAAATTTCTTCTTAATCTCCGCCACCATTATCTCATCTGACTTGCTCCGGTACACCTCTCTCACGAAGGGAGAGGATGATAAAGTTTGCAGTCATCTCGCAAACTGTCTGGCATCCTTATGGCTCTCTTGGCGGGCTTTGTGGATTTCTCTGATTATAGCGTTGATAAAGAGTACTCTTTATTAAATATACCATCTCCTCTGAGGAAACAAAAGTCCGGAGGCGAACCAGCTGGTATGCATCCCCATTAAGTATGGTTTACACGCTATCTACCCATATCTATTCATATTCCCTCAACAATATGAGCGAGATAGCCTAATTAGAAAACATGTAGGAGTAAGCAAAGACAAACACTACAAAATTATAGCAAAGTAATATTGAATTATAGGAAGGTGGATAGGAAATCAAAATGTACTGGTTTGACAGTAGATAGGGGATATGGGTGGATAGCGTGTAAATCAGCCTTTAAGGTGGACCTTATTTTTTCGATATTCCACAAAATCGACAGTGAAGCATTATGCTAAAAATAAATGGACAATAATATGAGCACGATCGGTTGAAAATTGACGTGCCGTTGACGACTTAAAATTTGTAAAAACTAGTGTAACATTTTTTTTTATTTTAAAATTTAAAATTTTTTAAAATTAAATCAATTTTCGTAAAAATTTTAAATTTAAAATAATAAGGGTTGCTTACAAATTTTAATAAATATTTTAAAAATTAAAAATCGAAAAAATTACCTTAATTTTCACAGACTTCAAACCGCAAGCGGCACGTCACTTTTCAACCGATCGAGATCATATTTTTGTCAATAACCCTTCACAAAATTTAACGATATATTTGGAAAATCGAAAAAAATGTACCATTCGAACCGCGAGCGGCACGAAAATGAACAAAACAGATGAGTTTCCAGTTCTACCAAACATTAAAGTATAGTCTACACGCTATCTACTCATATCCCCTCAACAACATGAGCGAGATAGCCTAATTAGAAAACATGTAGAAGTAAGCAAAGACAAACACTACTACTAAATTATAAGAAAGTAATATTGAATTATAGGAAGGTGGATAGGAAACTAAAATGTACTGATTTGACAGGAGATAGGGGATATGGGTGGATAGAGTATAAATCAGCCTTAAGGGTCCACCTTTATCCCCATACAACCTTAGTTTCAGGATTTCAAGGAAATCCCCTATCTACTCAGGAGGTGCCCCTTTTATCGCCATCCTGCAACCCTCTACAATGTTGCAAACATCCATCTGCAGACTCGGAGATTGTTCCCCTCTAAGGTGGGATCCAACGCCGTTACCCCATAAGCCTTTTCTGGTACTCGGTACCTTTAATTACCCGTTCTGGGCCACCAAAACGTCCGACACCACACGAAATTTTCGTATCCTCTTCGCGCTGCACTCTTCCCGATCAGCAAAAATAGGGCGTTCAACTCTTTCATTTGTTCCCATGACTGCCCATTTAAGTAATAAGCAAACGTCATGCGAAAGCACGATGACTGGAATTAGACCTCATTTTGTCAATAGGCAGTCGGAAAGACGAAGCAAGAAAATTACTGGAACAATAAATGGCCCGTGCTGTACTTGCTCCAATTTCAGTTGTGTTTTTGTGCAACGGTGACAAAAACTTCAATAATCAAGTAATTTTACAATATGTAATAACAATATGAGTAGTTCTACAATATGAATCTCAACATTGCGAATTATTTTGCCCGAATTGCATAACGAAATATTCTTATTTCGTAACTTATAAAAACTTTATCAATTTTACAACCAAAATCGAAAATTATTCACAAAATATGGGCGACGTACATGTTACAACCAAATAACCTTCTTATAAACTTTTGCATAAAGTTTCTGCGAATTGCTTTTAAATTAAAAAGCTTTGTTTAACAGTTAATAGAGATTATTGTGAACTTCTTGCTTAGAAATTGAGGGGGTTAAAAGCAAGGGAGTGCAAGTAGAATTAAATCCAATAAACAATATACATATAACATTAAATAAACAAATAGTATTCGAGAAATAGGTTAGCTTATAGTATGGTTTACACGCTATCTACTCATATGCCCTCAACAACATGAGCGAGATAGCCAAATTAGAAAACATTTAGGAGTAAGCAAAGACAAACACTACATAATTAGAGCAAAGTAATATTGAATTATAGGAAAGTGGATAGGAAATCAAAATGTACTGAGTTGACAGTCGATAGGGGATATGGGTGGATAGCGTGTAAATCAGCCTTATATATACAGTTCAAGTTATACCTGCATTTTCACTATAATTTGAAACTTTGAAGGCGAATATTGTTACGTGCCGCAAAAGCACTTTAAGGAGCTCCTTCAAGACAGGTCAGGCAGAGTCTGAAAGATAAAAAAAATAGAAAATTAAATAATAAGTTAGTTGTTCTATGATACAGGGTATAATTCTAAAATAGGGCCACAGTGTTTGATCTGGTAGTATGTAATAGAAAAAAACAGCTTAAGAAATTTATCGAGTTTCATGACTATCAGTAAGTAGGATAGAAAAAAAGTTATTATTCATTTTTTTAGTTGTTTAATTCTAATGATTTTATTCAAACTAATGATTATATTTTGTTTTTATGTTAATTGATGTTGAAATCGTTATATTGTTTTAGTGTTTTTTTTTTGTGCAGATTTTGTTTTTTTATGTAATGTTTTAAATATAAATTGACAAAAATGAAAATGATTGCCTAAGAAGCTTAAGTGGGGTGGTGATGTGAAAAGGTAAGGAGAAGTGCGAGCGGGTTTAAGGGGTCCCATCGAACGAAGGGTCATCTTCGGGACCAAGGTAGGGAAAGGGCGGCTAGAGGCAACATCTTCCTCTCACTCTCGATGTTCTATGTTTGTGTTCAAGTGTTTGTGTTTGTGTTCAACTTTATTTGTAACGTCCGTCCGGCTAGGGTAATGGGTTGGGATTCACACCCGACGAAAAGCCGACCGAGCTAGTCACGAGCCGAATTACCCTAGTGCTTTAGCGGCACGTAACAATATCTCAAAATGAACCTTTTGTCACTTGCATCCGTTTGCTTCTAACCCCATTAATTAAATTTGGAAAATTTCAATGCAATGTAAAATATGTTTTTTTTTTTAATTTAGGGCAACGTACATTTTACGGTGTTCAACTACAATTTCTCAGTATAACATATCTATTTCAACAACATATGATAAAAATCAGATTTTAATGTAATATCAAATATCATCTTATTTTATGTACCTTGGTATCAAATAAATATGTTAGATAAGCTTTAATTTTTCTTCTATTAGTTTTGTTTTTTTATTTCGAAGAACGGATTAATTTTACTAAGAATTTGTGATATATTTTTTGGCAATTAATTCGCCAACTTATCCGTCAGTTTGAACGCAGTTTGCCATTGTGAATTGAACTAACAGTAATATATTGGTTATTCTTGATACATCTCTGTTTTATCATGCAATGTATCCACGTATTTTGACTACAACACTGTGTTCTAATGAGACTGGGAATTTCTCCATCGCATTAGAAGTATGGCAACTACAGAACTAAAAAGTAAAAAAGTATTCTTATTAGAAAAGAAAAATCGCAAGAAATACCTCAGTTTTCCAACTGTGTTTTTCGTGTGTGTGCGTGTAGGAAGAAAAATTTTTCGGATAACTGAAAGAAATTTTCCTCATTACAAAATTATACAAAAAAATAAGAATTCAGAACAAGTTGTAACAAACGAAATCAATTAATATTAAGCATAATTCACGAGCAAAACGACGATATAACCAACTAAAAGTAACAACAAATAAAACACGCAAAATTCCAAAGTGAGAAACCCAATAAGAATTAAAATGTGGGCAAAAATTTGTATTATGAAGTGAAAAATATTGGCATTGAAACGAAGAAGAAAAAATTCTGTAGTAGTGAAAAAATCCATTTGTAAAACAACAAGAAGAAGATAACGGCAGCGCAAGAGCAGCATAGCAGACGGAGACGCAGCTAGTGGCAGAAGTTGTAGTAGAAAGAAAAATCAGCAGTACCATACAGAAAAGAAGAAGCAAAAATGACTTTTTTTCATCTGTATTCATCCACGAAGAAAATATAGAGGGGACCAGGGAAATTTTCATTTCTTCTGGGTTTAGAAGAAAATACATATTTTCTTCATTCTACTACTTCACCACAGATTGGCACTGTGTTGGTCTGTCTGCTTCTTTATAATCTTACAACGTTCAATCACATTCTCTTTCACGATTGATTCTTTCTTTTTTTCCATTCAATGATATACAAAAATAAAAGAAAATCTAAAATGAAAACACAAGTGTAAATGTTTGTAAAGATGTACAGAAAAGAAAAAATACCAAAGCAAGTGAACAATTTAATTGATGTAGAAAAAGAACAACAACAATTAAAATACATTCCATTTAGTTTACCCCTCTGTGTTCAGCCATTGCCCTCTTGTGTCGAGAAACACGAAATGATCAGATTCTGAGGCGCAGTACACACAAAAATGATACAGTGAAAAAATGCTAAATAGTGGAAATGCAAACAAATTCTTTCAATTTATGTATGGAAATTCCAAACTCGCGATGAGTACGATGCAAAAGGCAACAGCCACAAACAAACGAAAAGAAAAAAACAAAAGTACATGAATAAACAAGTGCAAGCAGGCGGAGCATCATCCAATAAGAATATATTATGATGATTTATGGAAAAATTATCGTGTTTGTCTATTTATCTCGAATTACCTCTTCTCTGTTCTTGATTGAAATGTCCTTCGTTGCGATGCCTATTGGACGAGTTATCAGCTGAAAGTTTATCAATGTTGAAGTGTAATATTTGTGGGCATACTCAAATATCAAGTTGTGTTTCAAACTATAGACGGGCAAGATATTTTAAGATTAAGTAAAATGAAGTGTAGCTACAATTAGTCCTACACTCTTGGCAAGTATAAATGCCTGTTGAATATACATATTAAACAATAGAAGCCTTAACCAACATTTGCTTTGCAATGGCTCATGGCCATTGGGTAAAATACATATAAAGAAATCTGAGGGATTTTTTTGTAGCAAAAGTTGTAATGAATAAGAGTTTATCTTTATACAAGCGATATAGTTGATATGCATATTCCCTATAGTCAGGAACCACAATTTATTACAATAAAAAGGGCTAGACCATATCAATTTTTATTTTATAGTAAATTCTTTCAGAATGATATTTTTAGAATCTAAAAGGTTGAATACCCACACATGGGTCTTGTATTGTATTCGTCTATCATTTGAGTAACAACACATAGGGGGTCATGATAGAATCCAATGGTTCCCTTTCATAAATATCATTTAAAAAAGCGTATCTCCAAAAATTATTTGTAAATAAAGAATATTCGTTATGTATAAAAAATTTAAACAAGGAAAAAATGCAATCGCTTCCAGATTATCATTTAAACAATAATAAAAGAAAATTAAATGTTTGTTGTTATTTTTAATTAATCAGTTTGTTGACGTCAAGTAACATATAATCTACCTATGAGAAATTGTGCTACAACATTGTACTATAGTATGTATAAGTAATAAGAAATATGTTTTGGTGTTTAGAAAACCAAATATTGGCCCAAAATAGGTCTGATTTGGATCTTATTATTACCCCTATGCATGAGTATTTTGTGTAATTCCGCAAATGTGCATTTAGATGAATAAAGTGTCAAGCTCAAATTAACAAACATCTGTTTTGCTTGAAAACTGTTTTTTTGGAAATATCGGTGATATGGAAAATTTCAAGCTCCCTAAAAATTTTATTCATTTTGAATTAACTATTAACTTATAACTTTCCTTTGTTTTCATATTTGTACTTAATAATTTCAATGAACTTGAAATTAACAGTCGTTCTAGT
Organism: Muscina levida; assembly: GCA_964034835.1. Lineage (NCBI taxonomy): Eukaryota > Metazoa > Arthropoda > Insecta > Diptera > Muscidae > Muscina > Muscina levida. The sequence continues at coordinate 62,383,349 of OZ035880.1, read as the reverse complement.
CTTGCGAAATTTGGTAATATCGTACTATCGTAATATCAATGCCATAATTAATATGAGTAAGTATACTGCATATGCCAACAGTCACTTCCGTTAATATTGTTGTAAATTTGTAATACTTTTGATAATACAATATTAGTATGTTTACTAAAAGTTTGTTTACGATACAACACAAATCAAAGACATTCCATCTTCCTACCAATTTCAATTTTGGGCCCATTTATGAACGTTAACAGAAATAGGCATAACAAGGGTGTAACAAAAGAACTATTGAAATCGAAGTCAAAATTGTCAATGAGGCAAAATGCTTTTAAAACCGTGAATAACGAGCATAATGAATACTAAGTCGGGAGGCAGAAGTGTGCAAAAAAATTTGTGATGTCTTCTAATTGTGTTTGGACAAACTACAAAACTGGGGCTCGAACGCAACAATTTTATTACGACCCTATCTAGAGCATATTTTTAAATTTTATTTTTTAGGTGTCTGATTACAAAACATTCCAGCTTATTTTGATAGTTGTAAAAAATGCAAAACTTTAAGCAACAGACTAACACCTAGAAGAATGTGTGTAAAATACCTAGTATCTTTGGGGGGAATGTGTTTCATGACTTTTTAAGTTGATTAGGCTTATTTGTTCGCCACTCTGACTGGTCGGTAGAACTCGATTACTATCGTAAACTCGGGGATCATAAAAATTTTTTACTCGGTTTAATGCTTTTACCAGTCGTACCTGGTGATGATTTTAGATGGGATATATCGGCCATCACTTTGTGGGATCACTAAAAGAATTCACGGGATTCCCGGTAATTTTTAATTCGCGGTTTCCCGGGAAATTAGTCCGGGATTCCCGGGAAATTCTTTATTTAACATATATTAGTTGATTTGACATAATACACTACTTGCACTAAACTTAAACTGAGTATTGCCGTGATAGCTTAAAGTTTGCGGACTGAATAAAGACGCGTGTTCATGAATTTAAGATCGTTTTATTACTACTAAAATAAGAGAGAGAAAGATGATACTTAAGGATGACATTTAAAAAGGGGTAGTGATAATAATAAATATACAATGACCGAGGCGCGCTCGGTGGGTTAAAATGCCAAGTGATACTAGAATCTTGGAAGAATACACATGTTGCGGGATCTGCTAAGCATTGCTGAAGAGTTTGGCGCAGCTCTCTATCGACGCCGACGAAGTTCGTTCCATTGTCAGAGTGCACGTGACGGCAATAGCCACGACGATTGACGAATCGTTTAAAAGCGTTGAGAAAATCGTTTGTAGACAGACCACTAACGAATTCGAGATGCATTGCTCCAGTGCTCATACATATAAACGAAGATTTGTATCCTTTTAGCGACTTAGAAACTCGGCCAGGTGCGAATTTAAAAGAGTAAGGTCCAGCGTAATCTACAGCACTTCGTAAGAAACATCTGGTTGGTGTCACGCGATTTCGAGGAAAAACTCCCATCGATTGTTGTTGCGGCCGGCGATTCAGCAACTGAAATTTGACGCAATTTCGATATATTTTTCTGACGAGATTGCGAGCGTCCACAATCCAGAAACGGCGAAGTAAAATGGCTTGCATACTTTGCGGACCAGCATGCATTGTGAAACGATGTATGTCGCTTATGATCAAACTAGCAAGAGGCGAGCCTTTAGACAGTAGTATCGGGAATTTTTGATCAGCAGCCAATTTCGCGCGAGCTATGCGGCCGCCTACTCGCAGAATTTCAGAATTGTCAAGGAAAGGTTGCAAGCGCAGTAGGCTGCTTCGTCGCGGTATTGGTCTCTGTTTCCGGCAGCAGCTGATTTCCTTGGAAAAGGCGTAGTTTTGCGAGTATTTTATAAGGCTAATTCTGCCGCAGCTAAATCTTCAAAAATTAGCGGCCCCAACTTCATCTCCGTACACGAGCGTTTTCCACGTAAGTTGTGTATAAAGCGCAGCACATATGCGGTGACCCGTTTTAGTTTTCCGTATGACGAATATCGTTCTAAGAACTTCCCAGCTTCTTCGGCTTGTACAACATGTGAATGTACTCTGCTTGAACGCAACTCCTAGTTTACTAGAGATAGATGCGTGGTGCAACCATTTGGGGCCCTGCCACCACAGTTGGTGATTTAATAGCTCAGTTGGTGAAACGCCTCGTGAAGCACAATCCGCGGGATTGCACTCAGAGCGCACATGATTCCAACATTCAGCAGGCAGCACTTCTTGTATGTCAGCCACACGGTTGACAACAAAAGTTGACCATCTACTATGATGGCCTTGCAACCATGCAAGAGTGACAGTTGAATCGGTCCAAGCGTGAAGCTGAAATGCGGAGCTATCAAAACATGAGATTACTGACTTTACAAGTTTTGCGGCGAGGTGAGCGGCGCACAGTTCAAGCCGGGGAAGACGGGTTGTTTTTAGAGGTGCGACTTTGTCCTTAGCCGTGACGTAAGCGATAGTGACGTTTCCGTTTGGGTCAACAGTACGCGCGTAAATAACGGCAGCATAAGCACGCTCAGATGCGTCTGCAAATACGTGCCAATCCAGCGATTAAGTTGAAGCGTTTCAAGCGATTTTTAATCTTCACGATGGAGAGACCATGTTTGGCGGAACGGCATCATCCCAATCTGCATTAGCTTCCCAGATTTGTTGAAACCAAATCTTCGACCTGACGGTGACTGGGGCTATAAATCCCATTGGATCGTTAGAGTTTTTTAGGTGGCTATAAAAGGCAAAAAAGTCAGAAGTCCACTTTCTCTATTTTATCATCAAAATTATCCTTATTTGTTACGATAGTGACATTTCAAAAAATAATATATTTTGAAATCATTATCGTTGGAAAGTCCGTGAAGATAAATTCGTATTTAACTAGCGAAGACACAAACCACATTTGGTACTAGAGCACTGTTAATGCATTTAACAGAGCTCTGTTAACCGGCAAATTTGGTGGTGATTTTTTAAAAAACGTGATGTGCCTAAACGGAGAATTCTTCGTCGATCGGACTTATGTCACGTGATAGTGCTACGAAAGTACTTTCGATCTATATTATCAAAATATTCAGAAAGACCTTCTGAAAAAGAAATTTTTCAACTTTTTTTCAAAGTCCGTGCATAACAGTTTGGCCCACTGTGCCTAAACGAAGAATTCTTCGTCGATCGGACTTATGTCACGTGATAGTGTTTTGATAGTACTTTCGATCTAAATTATGAAAATATTCAGAAAGACCTTCTGAAATAGAAATTTTTCAACATTTTTTCAAACTCCGTGCATAACAGTTTGGCCCACTGTGCCTAAACGAAGCATTCTTCGTCGATCGGACTTATGTCACGTGATAACGTTTTGATAGTGCTTTCGATCTATATTATCAAAATATTCAGAAAGACCTTCTGAAATAGAAATTTTTCAACTTTTTTTCAAAGTCCGTGCATAACAGTTTGGCCCACTGTGCCTAAACGAAGAATTCTTCGTCGATCGGACTTATGTCACGTGATAACGTTTTGATAGTGCTATCGATCTATATTATCAAAATATTCAGAAAGACCTTCTGAAATAGAAATATTTCAACTTTTTTTCAGAGTCCGTGCATAACAGTTTGGCCCACTGTGCCTAAACGAAGCATTCTTCGTCGATCGGACTTATGTCACGTGCTAACGTTTTGATAGTGCTTTCGATCTATATTATCAAAATATTCAGAAAGACCTTCTGAAATAGAAATATTTCAACTTTTTTTCAGAGTCCGTGCATAACAGTTTGGCCCACTGTGCCTAAACGAAGCATTCTTCGTCGATCGGACTTATGTCACGTGATAGTGTTTTGATAGTACTTTCGATCTAAATTATGAAAATATTCAGAAAGACCTTCTGAAATAGAAATTTTTCAACATTTTTTCAAACTCCGTGCATAACAGTTTGGCCCACTGTGCCTAAACGAAGAATTCTTCGTCGATCGGACTTATGTCACGTGATAGTGCTACGAAAGTACTTTCGATCTATATTATCAAAATATTCAGAAAGACCTTCTGAAATAGAAATTTTTGAACTTTTTTTCAAAGTCCATGCATAACAGTTTGGCCCACTGTGCCTAAACGAAGAATTCTTCGTCGATTGGACTTATGTCACGTGATAACGTTTTGATAGTACTTTCGATCTATATTATCAAAATATTCAGAAAGACCTTCTGAAATAGAAATTTTTCAACTTTTTTTCAAAGTCCGTGCGTAACAGTTTGGCCCACTGTGCCTAAACGAAGAATTCTTCGTCGATCGGACTTATGTCACGTGATAGTGTTTTGATAGTGCTTTCGATCTATATTATCAAAATATTCAGAAAGACCTTCTGAAATAGAAATATTTCAACTTTTTTTCAGAGTCCGTGCATAACAGTTTGGCCCACTGTGCCTAAACGAAGCATTCTTCGTCGATCGGACTTATGTCACGTGATAACGTTTTGATAGTGCTATCGATCTATATTATCAAAATATTCAGAAAGACCTTCTGAAATAGAAATATTTCAACTTTTTTTCAGAGTCCGTGCATAACAGTTTGGCCCACTGTGCCTAAACGAAGCATTCTTCGTCGATCGGACTTATGTCACGTGCTAACGTTTTGATAGTGCTTTCGATCTATATTATCAAAATATTCAGAAAGACCTTCTGAAATAGAATTTTTTCAACTTTTTTTCAAAGTCCGTGTATAACAGTTTGGCCCACTGTGCCTAAACGAAGAATTCTTCGTCGATCGGACTTATGTCACGTGATAGTGCTACGAAAGTACTTTCGATCTATATTATCAAAATATTCAGAAAGACCTTCTGAAATAGAAATTTTTGAACTTTTTTTCAAAGTCCATGCATAACAGTTTGGCCCACTGTGCCTAAACGAAGAATTCTTCGTCGATCGGACTTATGTCACGTGATAGTGCTACGAAAGTACTTTCGATCTATATTATCAAAATATTCAGAAAGACCTTCTGAAATAGAAATTTTTCAACTTTTTTTCAAAGTCCGTGCATAACAGTTTGGCCCACTGTGCCTAAACGAAGAATTCTTCGTCGTTCGGACTCATGTCACGTGATAGTGCTACGAAAGTACTTTCGATCTATATTATCAAAATATTCAGAAAGACCTTCTGAAATAGAAATTTTTCAACTTTTTTTCAAAGTCCGTGCATAACAGTTTGGCCCACTGTGCCTAAACGAAGAATTCTTCGTCGATCGGACTTATGTCACGTGATAACGTTTTGATAGTGCTTTCGATCTATATTATCAAAATATTCAGAAAGACCTTCTGAAATAGAAATTTTTCAACTTTTTTTCAAAGTCCGTGCATAACAGTTTGGCCCACTGTGCCTAAACGAAGAATTCTTCGTCCTTCGGACTTATGTCACGTGATAACGTTTTGATAGTACTTTCGATCTATATTATCAAAATATTCAGAAAGACCTTCTGAAATAGAAATTTTTCAACTTTTTTTCAAAGTCCGTGCATAACAGTTTGGCCCACTGTGCCTAAACGAAGCATTCTTCGTCGATCGGACTTATGTCACGTGATAACGTTTTGATAGTGCTTTCGATCTATATTATCAAAATATTCAGAAAGACCTTCTGAAATAGAAATTTTTCAACTTTTTTTCAAAGTCCGTGCTTAACAGTTTGGCCCACTGTGCCTAAACGAAGAATTCTTCGTCGATTGGACTTATGTCACGTGATAGTGCTACGAAAGTACTTTCGATCTATATTATCAAAATATTCAGAAAGACCTTCTGAAATAGAATTTTTTGAACTTTTTTTCAAAGTCCATGCATAACAGTTTGGCCCACTGTGCCTAAACGAAGAATTCTTCGTCGTTCGGACTTATGTCACGTGAAAACGTTTTGATAGTACTTTCGATCTATATTATCAAAATATTCAGAAAGACCTTCTGAAATAGAAATTTTTGAACTTTTTTTCAAAGTCCGTGCATAACAGTTTGGCCCACTGTGCCTAAACGAAGAATTCTTCGTCGATCGGACTTATGTCACGTAATAGTGCAACTATAGTTGCAAACTGGGTAGGAAAGGCAACACGACTTGTAATAGCCATTATTTATAATTATTTTATGCTTTGTACAATTAAAAATGTTTCGGAGTTAATGAATTAGAATATATGTAACTGATATTGAAATTCATATTTATTACTTCTTTATCCTGTTTTGTTAATTACATCTTTAAATGTAAAATATATTAATATATAACTTATTAAAAATGTAAATGTACATATTTTATAAATGTATAAAGGTATAATATACCTTTTAAAAAATAAAATACCTTTTTTTTACTAAAATTATGAAATTTTTTATTTCTGAAGACAATTTGTGATTAATTAGGTACTAAACTGAGAGCGGTATAAATCCGATCGAAACAACTATTTTAAAATTTTAAGAAAAAGTATAATATTTTTGTTAACTTAAGTTAAGACTGCCTATTTTACCGTTTTTGTTGATAATACTCCATAGATTATTAAAAATATTTTTTTGGTTTCGAGGCAAATATATTTTTCTTTTAAACATTTCAAAAAAAAAAAACAGAAAAAATCCACCAGCCGCAGGATTTGAACCCACGTTTCATAAAAACTGCCAATTATTTGCAAAAGAAACTAGAACAACATTAAATATTGTAAAGGCGGTTACAGTTTATGAAGACAAGGGTTCAACTCCCAGGATAGACAAGATATTTTTTGTACAATAAATTTACAACTTACAGCAAATATTTGATTTTTTAAAAAAAAAACTTATTTTTTATAATCAAGGCTTATGAAAGTTTTTTTTTTTGGTAAGTAGGCATATATGTATATTTTTCACCTAAGCATTAAAAATACAACCGAACACATCCACCAGCTGCAGGATTTGAACCCACGTTTCATAAACACTGCAAGTTATTTGCAAAAGAAACAAGAACATCATTAAATATTGTAACGGCAAAGATATGAAGTTTATGAAGACAAGGGTTCAACTCAACGAGATATTTAACAAGAAATATTCGACCTTTCTTTTAAAAAAAGTTTTTTTTAAACAATCGACCGAATTAAATAAAAAAATAGTTTAACAATTATTATAAACCGGCTAAATATATATTTTTGAATTAAGAAATATATAATGACAATATTCACAATTTGGAAAATTTTTATTTCAGAAGGTCTTTCTGAATATTTTGATAATATAGATCGAAAGTACTATCAAAACACTATCACGTGACATAAGTCCGATCGACGAAGAATTCTTCGTTTAGGCACAGTGGGCCAAACTGTTATGCACGGACTTTGAAAAAAAGTTGAAAAATTTCTATTTCAGAAGGTCTTTCTGAATATTTTGATAATATAGATCGAAAGTACTATCAAAACGTTATCACGTGACATAAGTCCGATCGACGAAGAATGCTTCGTTTAGGCACAGTGGGCCAAACTGTTATGCACGGACTTTGAAAAAAAGTTGAAAAATTTCTAGTTCAGAAGGTCTTTCTGAATATTTTGATAATATAGATCGAAAGTACTATCAAAACGTTATCACGTGACATAAGTCCGATCGACGAAGAATTCTTCGTTTAGGCACAGTGGGCCAAACTGTTATGCACGGACTTTGAAAAAAAGTTGAAAAATTTCTATTTCAGAAGGTCTTTCTGAATATTTTGATAATATAGATCGAAAGTACTATCAAAACACTATCACGTGACATAAGTCCGATCGACGAAGAATTCTTCGTTTAGGCACAGTGGGCCAAACTGTTATGCACGGACTTTGAAAAAAAGTTGAAAAATTTCTAATTCAGAAGGTCTTTCTGAATATTTTGATAATATAGATCGAAAGTACTATCAAAACACTATCACGTGACATAAGTCCGATCGACGAAGAATTCTTCGTTTAGGCACAGTGGGCCAAACTGTTACGCACGGACTTTGAAAAAATGTTGAAAAATTTCTAATTCAGAAGGTCTTTCTGAATATTTTGATAATATAGATCGAAAGTACTATCAAAACACAATCACGTGACATAAGTCCGATTGACGAAGAATTCTTCGTTTAGGCACAGTGGGCCAAACTGTTATGCACGGACTTTGAAAAAAAGTTGAAAAATTTCTATTTCAGAAGGTCTTTCTGAATATTTTGATAATATAGATCGAAAGTACTATCAAAACACTATCACGTGACATAAGTCCGATCGACGAAGAATTCTTCGTTTAGGCACAGTGGGCCAAACTGTTATGCACGGACTTTGAAAAAAAGTTGAAAAATTTCTAATTCAGAAGGTCTTTCTGAATATTTTGATAATATAGATCGAAAGTACTATCAAAACACTATCACGTGACATAAGTCCGATCGACGAAGAATTCTTCGTTTAGGCACAGTGGGCCAAACTGTTATGCACGGACTTTGAAAAAAAGTTGAAAAATTTCTATTTCAGAAGGTCTTTCTGAATATTTTGATAATATAGATCGAAAGTACTATCAAAACGTTATCACGTGACATAAGTCCGATCGACGAAGAATTCTTCGTTTAGGCACAGTGGGCCAAACTGTTATGCACGGACTTTGAAAAAAAGTTGAAAAATTTCTATTTCAGAAGGTCTTTCTGAATATTTTGATAATATAGATCGAAAGTACTATCAAAACACTATCACGTGACATAAGTCCGATCGACGAAGAATTCTTCGTTTAGGCACAGTGGGCCAAACTGTTATGCACGGACTTTGAAAAAAAGTTGAAAAATTTCTAATTCAGAAGGTCTTTCTGAATATTTTGATAATATAGATCGAAAGTACTATCAAAACACAATCACGTGACAAAGTCCGATTGACGAAGAATTCTTCGTTTAGGCACAGTGGGCCAAACTGTTATGCACGGACTTTGAAAAAAAGTTGAAAAATTTCTATTTCAGAAGGTCTTTCTGAATATTTTGATAATATAGATCGAAAGTACTATCAAAACGTTATCACGTGACATAAGTCCGATCGACGAAGAATTCTTCGTTTAGGCACAGTGGGCCAAACTGTTATGCACGGACTTTGAAAAAAAGTTGAAAAATTTCTATTTCAGAAGGTCTTTCTGAATATTTTGATAATATAGATCGAAAGCACTATCAAAACACTATCACGTGACATAAGTCCGATCGACGAAGAATTCTTCGTTTAGGCACAGTGGGCCAAACTGTTACGCACGGACTTTGAAAAAATGTTGAAAAATTTCTAATTCAGAAGGTCTTTCTGAATATTTTGATAATATAGATCGAAAGTACTATCAAAACACAATCACGTGACATAAGTCCGATTGACGAAGAATTCTTCGTTTAGGCACAGTGGGCCAAACTGTTATGCACGGACTTTGAAAAAAAGTTGAAAAATTTCTAATTCAGAAGGTCTTTCTGAATATTTTGATAATATAGATCGAAAGTACTATCAAAACACAATCACGTGACATAAGTCCGATTGACGAAGAATGCTTCGTTTAGGCACAGTGGGCCAAACTGTTATGCACGGACTTTGAAAAAAAGTTGAAAAATTTCTATTTCAGAAGGTCTTTCTAAATATTTTGATAATATAGATCGAAAGCACTATCAAAACACTATCACGTGACATAAGTCCGATCGACGAAGAATTCTTCGTTTAGGCACAGTGGGCCAAACTGTTACGCACGGACTTTGAAAAAAAGTTGAAAAATTTCTATTTCAGAAGGTCTTTCTGAATATTTTGATAATATAGATCGAAAGTACTATCAAAACGTTATCACGTGACATAAGTCCGATCGACGAAGAATTCTTCGTTTAGGCACAGTGGGCCAAACTGTTATGCACGGACTTTGAAAAAAAGTTGACAAATTTCTATTTCAGAAGGTCTTTCTGAATATTTTGATAATATAGATCGAAAGTACTATCAAAACGTTATCACGTGACATAAGTCCGATCGACGAAGAATGCTTCGTTTAGGCACAGTGGGCCAAACTGTTATGCACGGACTTTGAAAAAAAGTTGAAAAATTTCTATTTCAGAAGGTCTTTCTGAATATTTTGATAATATAGATCGAAAGTACTATCAAAACGTTATCACGTGACATAAGTCCGATCGACGAAGAATGCTTCGTTTAGGCACAGTGGGCCAAACTGTTATGCACGGACTTTGAAAAAAAGTTGAAAAATTTCTAGTTCAGAAGGTCTTTCTGAATATTTTGATAATATAGATCGAAAGTACTATCAAAACGTTATCACGTGACATAAGTCCGATCGACGAAGAATTCTTCGTTTAGGCACAGTGGGCCAAACTGTTATGCACGGACTTTGAAAAAAAGTTGAAAAATTTCTATTTCAGAAGGTCTTTCTGAATATTTTGATAATATAGATCGAAAGCACTATCAAAACGTTAGCACGTGACATAAGTCCGATCGACGAAGAATGCTTCGTTTAGGCACAGTGGGCCAAACTGTTATGCACGGACTCTGAAAAAAAGTTGAAATATTTCTATTTCAGAAGGTCTTTCTGAATATTTTGATAATATAGATCGATAGCACTATCAAAACGTTATCACGTGACATAAGTCCGATCGACGAAGAATTCTTCGTTTAGGCACAGTGGGCCAAACTGTTATGCACGGACTTTGAAAAAAAGTTGAAAAATTTCTATTTCAGAAGGTCTTTCTGAATATTTTGATAATATAGATCGAAAGCACTATCAAAACGTTATCACGTGACATAAGTCCGATCGACGAAGAATGCTTCGTTTAGGCACAGTGGGCCAAACTGTTATGCACGGACTTTGAAAAAAAGTTGAAAAATTTCTATTTCAGAAGGTCTTTCTGAATATTTTGATAATATAGATCGAAAGCACTATCAAAACGTTATCACGTGACATAAGTCCGATCGACGAAGAATGCTTCGTTTAGGCACAGTGGGCCAAACTGTTATGCACGGACTTTGAAAAAAAGTTGAAAAATTTCTATTTCAGAAGGTCTTTCTAAATATTTTGATAATATAGATCGAAAGCACTATCAAAACACTATCACGTGACATAAGTCCGATCGACGAAGAATTCTTCGTTTAGGCACAGTGGGCCAAACTGTTACGCACGGACTTTGAAAAAAAGTTGAAAAATTTCTATTTCAGAAGGTCTTTCTGAATATTTTGATAATATAGATCGAAAGTACTATCAAAACGTTATCACGTGACATAAGTCCGATCGACGAAGAATTCTTCGTTTAGGCACAGTGGGCCAAACTGTTATGCACGGACTTTGAAAAAAAGTTGAAAAATTTCTATTTCAGAAGGTCTTTCTGAATATTTTGATAATATAGATCGAAAGTACTATCAAAACGTTATCACGTGACATAAGTCCGATCGACGAAGAATGCTTCGTTTAGGCACAGTGGGCCAAACTGTTATGCACGGACTTTGAAAAAAAGTTGAAAAATTTCTAGTTCAGAAGGTCTTTCTGAATATTTTGATAATATAGATCGAAAGTACTATCAAAACACTATCACGTGACATAAGTCCGATCGACGAAGAATTCTTCGTTTAGGCACAGTGGGCCAAACTGTTATGCACGGACTTTGAAAAAAAGTTGAAAAATTTCTAATTCAGAAGGTCTTTCTGAATATTTTGATAATATAGATCGAAAGCACTATCAAAACGTTAGCACGTGACATAAGTCCGATCGACGAAGAATGCTTCGTTTAGGCACAGTGGGCCAAACTGTTATGCACGGACTCTGAAAAAAAGTTGAAATATTTCTATTTCAGAAGGTCTTTCTGAATATTTTGATAATATAGATCGATAGCACTATCAAAACGTTATCACGTGACATAAGTCCGATCGACGAAGAATGCTTCGTTTAGGCACAGTGGGCCAAACTGTTATGCACGGACTTTGAAAAAAAGTTGAAAAATTTCTAGTTCAGAAGGTCTTTCTGAATATTTTGATAATATAGATCGAAAGTACTATCAAAACGTTATCACGTGACATAAGTCCGATCGACGAAGAATTCTTCGTTTAGGCACATCACGTTTTTTAAAAAATCACCACCAAAATTGCTGGTTAGCAGAGCTCTGTTAAATGCATTAACAGTGCTCAAGTACCAAATGTGGTTTGTGTCTTCGCTAGTTAAATACGAATTTATCTTCACGGACTTTATCGTTGGAAATGCCGTAGTCTCTTCGTTCCATATCGTTGAGAAACATAAATTCGGTTGATATTCAACCATGTTACTGGCTTTTAAGAGCGTGAAGATAAGAAAACCCAATTTTTTTACTTGTATCTTAAAATTAATCATTATCATTGATGAACATACTTAAAACTCAAAAATAATCATTATTATGTAATTTTTATAATAATACTCATAACGATTACGCTCCCTGGACTGAAAGTCTATCCAAGCCTGGTACCTCCCATACAAATTTACCATTCCGCTCACTTTGGAAATCGAATAATAATATCAATACACTCATTGCGATCGTGTCCAAATTCCGCAAAATAAGATACATTCACACAAATTATGTATGTGAAAAAATTCTGTATAAACCCCTTCTGAAAATTTTCACGAAATTGTTGATGCATTTTTTTATGAAATCTTTTTTGTGCTATATGAAAAGAGTCTTCAAAATATCATACAGATTTTTTTACCTCACTTTCGCATTAATTGAGCACTCGAATAACACATGTAAACAAATACGAATACTTCAGTTAAATAGATTTTAAATTGTCGGCTACTGTTGTATAAACTCCCAATCATGAGAGGTTTTTGAACTATTGCATTGATAGTACAGTGGTGTACAGTAGGGTAATAACTTTTTTTGGACAACATTCTCCCCAGGGCTTTTCTAATGGCAAATATTGTATTAATGATAAAAAATACTATTTCAGTTCAATTTGCTGAAAAAACCTTACGCACCGACAGCGATTTCTAAAATGCCTTTTATATACGTTTTTTTTTTAATTTTTTTTCATAAATTTTTTTTTGAATATGGTTTATACATTTGTAGATATGTAAACAAATAATAAAAATAAATGATTAAATTAGGTATTGTAAGATATAAACCTTAGGTTCAAAATACGCGAAGTTTTACAAAGCGGATATATATCTTGTACTATTTTTATTTCAATAATTTATTTTTTTTAAACTTTGCTTGATTCGAAACTTTAACGCGTTTGGTGCGTAACCTTTTTTAACGATAGCGAAAAACTAAAAACGCAGTTCTTAATATTTTTCCATGCCCTACACGATTTTGTCTGGGGAGATTTGATATTTGCAAAAAATGCAAAAAGTTATTACCCTAGTGTACAGTCAAAGTTGGCAGAATAGTATGCCGGTATTAAAATGTTTTAGCTACACATGAAGTCTGCCATGCTTCGAAGATTGTTATCGATGAACAGATGCTAGGTGTCGATCTGCATTTCTTGGGTCTTCACCTAGATTTGTCGTAGTGTGAATCTTATCCCACGACAGTTGGCACACTCACATAGATAGCCTTTGTTAAGCACAGTACATAGAACATTCGGATTCCAATCATCGTGCATTGGACAATCTACTCCGTCGTCGTTGATTGGACTTTAGAAATGATCAGAGTACAAAAGTGTTCCCTTCATTTTCAACACACTGTTTGTGTCTGTGGCCAGATTGCCATCTCTGTCTTTACAGGTAGATATCACTGTTCCGAAACCTTTATTTTTTACATAATAGCAGAACTTTCAGGCTTCAACTCTATCCCTGCCATTTCCTGTCTCTCTTTTATCTTCCATAGACTATTTTCCGCCTGAAGAGGTGTTCCATCTCCCTCCACTTCTGATTATATCGCTCCTCCACCGCACGCGTTGCCATTGTCTGCAGTATTACCCCATATGCAGCGTCCTTTTCCTCAGACATTGCGCTAAATTCCTCATCGGACCAGGGCTTGCGTGAGCGTGCTGCCACTGTGTACCAGGAGCAACAGAATTAGGGGGTAATCGACAAGTATAAACAAAAAATTACCTAAAAAATTCGTTTTGTTTTTTGAAATAATTAAAAATTACTACTTTCACGTAATTTTACATAACCTATAAACAAAATAAGATATGGACACTAGATAGGGTCGAAAAAAATTGTATGTTTTTTCTCCCCAGTTTTGTAGTTTGTTGTAAAGACAATTTGAGGACATCATTTTTGATTTAAACATCAATAACGATATGGGCCTCGTTTCGAGCGTAAATCAAATGACGATACAACGTAATAAATTCTACAAGGGGAATGTAGGGTGCCAGAATCAACAACAAAAATTTGATGTCTTCAAATTGTCATTAGACAAACTACAAAACTAGGGGGAAAACATTAACAGTTAGAGCGATCCTATCTAATGGACACCATATCTCCTAAACGGTAAGGAGTACATTATTTCTACAAATGCTATCTAATAACTGCCCTCCTAAGAAAGAAAGTCGCATCTCCTTTTAGTAGATTTAAGATATTTAGCTTTTTTTGTTTTTTACCTGTCGCGCCTTATAATCAAATATTTTTGAAAAATTTCAAAAATGATTATATTTTATGATCGTAACAAATAGGGAAAATTTTTTCTGCCTAGTATAGGCACCCAAAAAAATTACAAAAACCAAATCGTACAAATAAGTTAAAAATTTGTTTGTATTTGTTCGAAATAAAAAAATATGCAAAATCAAACATATCGGCGGCTTTATTGAGTATCGAAGTGTGTAAAAAGGTTTAATAAGAAATCCACGCATAGAAATATTTAATAAGAAATAAGATAGTAGATAATATAAGAATAATAAGATAATAAGAAATCCACGCATAGAAATATTTTTGTAAGAAAAACAGCTAAATCCAGTACAATAATATTATATTTTTGGTTTTTCTGATATAAAAAAATGTTTTTTGTATCTCCTGTAAAATGTGCTGAAAGGAAGTTAGTAGGTTTGCATATTAAGCCGACGTTAAGTAATTGAAACACGAAACGTTATTAACAAATAATGAAGTTTTTGCTAAAACTAAAATATAAATGAAAGGTTCATTGAATCGGCTCACTATCGGTTTCTTGGGCTTGGCATTGTTTTTAATTTAACAGAGAGGGCATCAAACATGTTATTTATTGTTATTTATTCTTTATTAGTGTCTTTACCTATATTAGTTGCTATCTTAAATTTATATAGTAAAAAAGGGCCTGAGAACTTGAAAGTGATATTGCACAAAGTAATACTATCCAAAAAAAAACATAGATACTAAGGAAAAAAGTCTTAAAAGCCGATTTTATTTTAGTCAATGTGACTTTTTATCATAGTAAGTGGCAGATACGACATTTTTTGACTAGGAAGCACACTAGAAGTGGTAGATGTGACCATTTTGCTTAACCTTTTTCGTTCATTTGCAGCTGAAAATAGGTTATTTAAATTTAATGCAAAATTCAGAATCTCGTTCACGCTTCCGAAATCGCCCTTATCTCAGTTTTGGAATTTTGAGCGCTCATGACTTTCTTTCTTAGGAGGGCAGAATAGTACGAGATATAAACTCAACTAATGGTATATAACCAAGGTTGTTGCATAGAAATGATATATGAACAGATTAAAGGAATTGTAATTCTTTAATTCCGGAGCATAATTGGACAGTCGTTCTTGAAATAGTCAAATTAAAGCACCCCCAAACGTGGCTTTGAAACTTAAGCCCCTAGCGGCATGGGTTATCGTATTCCAATCGTGCTCAAACTTCGGCTATTATAAAATCTGCAACGAATTATCATTTTAAGGTGAGCACCGACAAAAATTTAACATCAATTTTTACGACCTCCCTATTGAACATCCTCCCACTGTGTACCTGCCATATATATGTATATACAATATATGTACAGTCGAAAATCTATAACGAATTCCAAGGGACTAGATATTTACTTCGCTATAAAGAAAATTCGCTATATAGAAAAGAAAAACAATTTTGTTCCTTTAACGGCCCTATTCTAATAATTTGGTTATAAAAATTTGTCACCAGAAATTTGTTACAATTTTGTAACCAATTCTTGTTACGTGTATTCTGGCAATTTCGTAACAAGGAAATGTTCACCTCGTGGTGAAATGTAAATTATTGACAATTCGCAGCTGATTATTGAATTTACAAACATAATATGAAAACACAATACAGAAAATTGAAAAAATGTTTTTCCATTTTAGATATTTATACAAATTTGAATAAGTTTAAGAGTCCGACAAGTGCCCAAGTTAAGTGGACAGTCGAAAATATTACACCATAACTGTGTAATGGAAATTTGGACACAGCTGTCCCGCAGGTTTCTGTGCAGTTGTTCTTTTTCCAAACCTTTTGCTACCACATATCAAAAAAATTTAACAAAATTTAGTTTGTTACAACTCAAAATATTATTCAAAACAGCTGTAAATAGCTTGTTACCTCCTTTCTGGCAGGTAACAATTTTTGTAACCACGTCAGAATAGACCGGTTAAAATTTTTTATTTGTAGTAGTCAGTTATTTTCGTTTGAAGTAAATTTTTCCACTTTTCTTCTTCAATATAATTTTCTAATACATTTAGAGAAGTAAACACAGTTCATTTCGCGATATGCAAAGGCAACGATTCAGAGCATCAGTCTCTGCTTGTGCGTTGCAAAAGCAAGCGGTTTCTTTTTTGCGTGCGTGCGTTCGGTTTTGCTTAAATTCGTTATATGGAGATTGATAACGCATCAATTTTAAAGTTACGGTCGCAAAAATGCTTCGTTATAAGGAAATATTCGCTATAGGGAAATTCATTATATGAAGATTATAATACACTCAAAGTAGGCCCAAAACACAGTTTTCCTTTAATCGCTGCGAAATAAAGAAAACTTCGTTATATAGGAGTTCGTTATAGAGAGTTTCGACTGTATATAACTTTCTTATTTACTTCAGTAAGCATGTAGAATGCTTCATGTACACAAAAAAATTGTCAAATCGTAAGTAATTTGTAATGACACCGTTGCATTTTTGGAAGAGCTTTTATGTGTCGAAAATATCATCTGTAACAACAAATCTAAAGAAAATCTTAGTCAAGTACAAGTTATGCAGTTTACAAACCGGAGGATCTACTTAGTAAATTTGAAGTATAAAAGGTTAATATTCGATGTTTTACACAATAGATGATAGTTAAAAAAATTATCAATAAAGCCACCGTACCACTGTTTTGGATAGCGCCAATTCAACATTCCCTATTTTAATTTATTATATGTACTTTGAATACATACCTTCCTTCATGTAAGTTTAATTGTGATACCACCAATTCAAAACTCTCATGGAGGTCACCAACACCAATGCCTTCGCTATTGCATAGAGCTACATTATTTTTACACTGAGACATGATGAGTTTCACAACACTCACACAGCACAGAGAAAAAAACAAACACGAAAAACAAAGCGAAATAATGAAATATTGCGACCCATATCGCCTGTAGGTTGCTGCCTTTCCTTTAACCAAGGAAACATTACAGTGCTAAACATAAATTGAACAAGAGATAAACGCGAAACTAACCAAACATTACAAACCATTCAAATGATTTTTTTTCTACATCGTCTACACATCAGGCATGATAAATGAATGGGGCTGGCTTTCGAACTTGTACCAAAATGAATAATTATTATGTTTATAACCGCTTTTAGTTGATATAATTTTCAATTCAAATCAATGGAGATGTTTACTACTGCCATAATAAAAAATTCTAATAAATTTTTTTTATGCAGAAGTCCAATGACCTGATTCCCCACAGGAAAAAAAGAGAGGTGTCAAATCGCACGAACTTAGAGTGTAAAATTAACTTATCGCAATTTTTGATTTAAATAAATGGATGGTTGTGGTCGCCATCCTCTTGAAATCGCAACTCGACAGGATAAATGTTATTCATTTTCTAACAAATTATCATTGTTTGTGGTGCGGTTACGATCTCCATCGACCGTAACGCGAGCTTCGGCTTAATTTTTGAAGAAATAGTGTTGTATTGATTCCGAATTAACACGACCTGTTCAATCTTTCAAACTCTGAATGACTGCCATTGTCCTTACCTAATTTTTTGAAAATATTTTCATGCTCTTCTGAAGCGTTTGTTGATTGGGAGAAGAGAGCGAGTCAGCTCCAATAGCACGTGATCGAGCACATACTTTAAACTTATATTCCCTTGAATGAATAAAAATGCTTCTATTTTTCAAATAATCCAAACATCGAGAAGTTTTTCACACTTGAACAAAGTTTTGAAAATAATAATACGAATGATCTTTTTTCGAACGTTTTGCGGACATGTTATTCAAAAAATACTATTTTGAATGATTTGAGAACGATTTCACTTCCTTACGATTCGTCGCTCAGTATGTGGCGGCCAAATCTTCATCGTCGATATAGTGCTAATGATACTATTAGTGAATCTTTAACGATATCGAAAACGAATCAAAACGTCGGACACATATATGTTTTTTTTTGACCGATCACTGCCCGTTTAGTGTTCTCCAGTCTGTATATCGTAGCTCATGTATAACGAAGTATATGCTGGCCAATCAAAGAGGAAGGTTTCGTAATCTTCCCCACATGCCCAATCCTCTCATTCGTTCCCACCCATCTGGTATAGCTGTGTCAGTAATGCGAATCAGCTTGCTAAGTTCGAACTTGCTCTATTTAGGGCGTCCTTTTTTCCTCCTTTTTCCTCCATGGGATCTCTACGGTCTTACCAACCACATTGTTGCACCGATGGCGTGTTCTGTCCAGTCAAAGAGTTTTCAAAAGTTTCCGTACATATTGCTGGTATCACAAGGTTGTTAGCTCGGTTGTTTCTTTCTATCCTGTGTAGCTTGGCATCCAAATGTTACAAAGCCAGACATTGGCCAAGAAGTTGGCTGTTAACCTTTTGTAGTCCTATACGGTACTTGATTTAACCATGTGGGAAGTAAAATAATGCACTTTGGCTATCGGCTAACAATTTCGCTTCCAATCTGGTCATATTAGCACTGGTCATGTCACACACTTCGTTATGGCGCGGATAACCGCTTATGGGTTATGGTTTGGTAGTGCACGAGTTTTCGATTTTGATACGGCTCACTAGATAGGGTCGCTCTATATGTCCAAAAAAATTTATATTTTCACCCCCCAGTTTTGTAGTTTGTCTGAAGACATTTTGAGGACATCAAATTTTTTTTTGATCCGTGCACCCTACGGCTCCTCATATTAGCATTCATATGTTGTATCGTCATTAGATACCTGATCGAAACGAGGCGCATATTTTTATTCATGGTTAATCAAAGGCTGCATGTAGCTTTTTGTACATTTTGACTCCGATGTCAATTTAAGTTTTTGACTTTTTGACGGTATGTAGGGTGACCAATCGATTTTTAAAACGTCTATAATATTCTTGTTTGTGGTTAAAAATAAATACTTTAAAAGCAGAAGTTTCTTATTATATAGAAGTCTTTACGAATTTTATCAAAAATAGGCAACATGAGGGAGTCCAAAACGAAAAAACTTAAATTAATGGCCAATAGCCAAAATGTAGCCATTGATTAACAATGAATAACGCCTTGTTTCAATCAGATATCAGCATAACAAATACTATTTCAGGGGTCGTAGGGTGCGCAGATTAATGTCGTTCAATTGTCTTCAGACAAACTACAAAACTGGGGGGAGAAAACTTAAAATGTTTTTTCGACCCTGTCTACGGCTCTCCCCCTATTTTTGTAAGGTTGGGAAAAATTTCGTATGTCCGAAAATGGCATAGGTGGGTTCATATTGCTGGGCATCGTAGTCAATGGTGGTGGGGAAGATAAAAAATTCACAACTATCACCGCAATTGCCCTAAAGGGGTTAAAATTTATGAACGACTCCCACTATTTTTTTCTTGTAACAATTTTCAATTGTAACTGTTGTACTCCGAGGCATATGATTTACGTGGAATATTACTTATGATAACACTATGACACAATCTGAGGGTCATTGTCTCGGGGGTGAGCCAAACCAATATCAAACGATAGCATTTGATTTCAGTAACAAACCCCTAAACTCCATTTTATTCCACTACGTCACACATTTTTTTACAGTGGTTTGAAGTTTGTTTTTTTTTGGTCAAAAGTCGATTCAAAGAATATGAAAAATCATCTATAAAAATACGTTTGGGGTATTTCATGTCTTCGGAGACCTATATTAAAACAATCAGGGGAATATTTTCTCGGAACATTTTAACCCTCTAGCTGCCACCCGTATGGGACATTTTTGGCCCAATTTTAAAAAACTTTTTAAAAGTCAACTTTGGACGGAGGCCAAGGATTGGAATCTTCGATAGAAATATTCTCCGGGAAATTTCACTAAGAGCCACCGAAGACAAATAACTTTTACGAGTCAAAGGTTCCAAAATAAAATCAAAATGAAATGTTAAAAAGTCTATTTTTGAGCAAACAGTGCAACGCACTTTTTCGGGAGTGAACCAAACCAATATCAAACGGTAGCATTCAGTAATCTCAGTAATAAAACCTTAAACTCCAATTTACTCCACTACGTCACAACTTTATTTTACAGTGATTTGAAGTTTGATTTTTTTGGTTAAAAGTCGAATCAAACAATTTGATTAATCATGAGTAAAAATACATTTGGGATAGTTCATGTCTTCGGAGACATACATTAAAATTTTTAGGGGAATATTTTTTCAGAACTTTTGAACCCTCTAGCTCCCACCCGTAATGGCATCGTAGGATAAATGTTGAAAAACAGCTTAAAAGTCAAATTTCTCAAAATGTGCAATATGGGTGGCTTATAGAGGGTTAAAATATTCCTAGAAAATTTTAACGCATGTCTCCGATGACATGAACTATTCCAAATCTATTTTTACACATGATTTTTCATCATCTTTTATTTGACTTTTGACCAAAAAAAATCAAACTCTAAACCACTGTAAACAAATTGTGACGTAGTGGTGCAAAATGAAGTTTAGGGTTTTGTTACTGAGGTCAAATGCTATTGTTTGATATTGGTTTGGTTCGCTCCCAAAAAAGTGTTTTGTACTATTTACTCAAAAATAGATTTTTTAACGTTTCATTTTGATTTTATTTTGGAACCATTGACTCATAGAGGCTAATTGTCTTCGGTGACTCTAAGTAAAATTTTCCGAAGAATATTTCTATCGAAGATTCTAAGCCTTGACCTCCGTTCATAGTTGACTTTTAAACAGTTTCTCAAAATTGGGCCTAAAATGTCCCATACGGGTGGGAGCCAAAGGGTTAAAATGTTCCGAGAAAATGTTCCCCTGATTGTTTTAGTATAGGTCTCCGAAGACAAGAAATTATTATAGAAGATTTTTCATATTCATTGAATCGACTTTTGACCAAAAAAATCAAACTTCAAACCACTGTAAAAAAAAGTTGTGACGTAGTGGAGCAAAATTAAGTTTAGGATTTTGTTACTGAAGTCAAATGCTATCGTTTGATATTGGTTTGGGTCACCCCCGAAGAAGTGTGTTGCACTGTGTAATCATACGCCACCATGTAATATTGTATGTTTGTCAAACAAAAGAGCCTAAAAAGTGACAAATTCCCCTATACGATACTTACTAACTTCAAATCGATATTAAATTTTTATGGCATGTAACTTGACAAAACGAATGATGCAGAACTTCTTATTTTTGGGGCTACTTTGACGTGCAGTTCTCAAAATTGAATCCCAATATCATGTTTTGTACTGTGTTATTTAAACGATTTGTGAAATGTACCTTTATTTTATATAATGAATTTATTTTGTAACGATTTTCTGTAATACATGTACTTAGTACAAGGTTCGAGCACTACTTTCATATTTTGTTTTATTTTTTTGCGAATAATCAAAAAACCCGGTTAAATAGGTACACATGAAGCTCCTATAAAAATAGTCAGAATTTACGAAAATCAATATACCTACATATTCCAAAGTATTTCAAAGCGGGATGCGCCATGAAGTTAAACCCATATAATTTGAATATCTTTATACAGGGAGGCAAAACATTTAAAAACCGAGCGTTTTTTCGCATCCCACATACAAATGACCCATTTAGTGCATACATAACGTATTACCTTCTTATTAAACTCCTAATTAAAATATATAAAATATCTATAAAATAACCAAATTCTCTAAAAAATAAAACTAAAAAAAGTACAATTTATACAACTTTGTCATATCTGCTGCCTGTTCTTCGTTGTGCTGTTCTGTGCCGCTGACCAAAGCAAGCAACCGTTTTTGCTCTTCTGTTGTAATCAAACATTTTTTCCTCTTCTCTTTCGGTTATTCACTGTGCATTATAAATTTATTTTATTGATATCCACATCGTTGCATCACGATTTCTTCTTAGAAAATAAAACAGAAAGGAAAACGACAGACAGACATTGGGGGAAAATTACAACCAAAAGAAGAAAAAAAAACGTTGGAAAACTTAACTAAGAGAACAGGAACAACAAACAGGCGAAAACACTGGAATCCCTCCAATCCTCTCAGCACTCACTCACTCACACTCTCGTCTCTTACTTTCGCCAGTGCTTGGACGGACATATGCTCTCGTAGCAATCATCAACATCATCGTCCTCGTTGTCGTCGTCGCCGTCGTCGAATAGAATTACAACAACTGTTGTTAATTGTGTCAGTGTGTTGTTGGAATAAATTTCATCTGAAGTTTGCAGTGACTTGATTTGATTCGTGTGTGCGTGTTTGTGTTCGGTTTATTCGTTCGGCGGTTTGTTAGCTCGCTCAGTCGCTCAACAACATCGTGTTTTATAACGTTTTTTTTTTTATATACATTTTTACCTTGCATCCGTATCCGTTTCGTTTTTATCACGTTTCCGTTTGAGTAACCTCAACAATTTCGCATTAGGACAACAACAAACACGCAACAAAACGAAAACGAATAGCTACGAAACAAAAATAGAGTAAACAAACATCATCGTCGTCGTTGTCTACACTATTTAAAACAACAGCAACAACACCAACAACAACAGCAACAACAATAATAATCATAAGAGTATTACAACAACTACTACAAGCCACAGCAACAAAACAAAACAAAAACAAAACATCAACAGCTTCCACACGATGTTTACGGGTAAACTACAAATTAAAGTCTGCGAGGCAAGCGGTTTACGCCCAACAGATTTTCAAAAGCGACATAATTTGACATTTGGCAAATTAGCAGATGAACAATTAATTGATCCTTATGTCTCGATCGATGTTGACGATTGTCATTTTGGTAAGTACAAAAGAAACATTAGATGTATTTCTATATTTTATTT
The DNA here is from genome assembly GCA_964034835.1 of Muscina levida. Classification (NCBI taxonomy): domain Eukaryota; kingdom Metazoa; phylum Arthropoda; class Insecta; order Diptera; family Muscidae; genus Muscina; species Muscina levida. The sequence continues at coordinate 62,360,121 of OZ035880.1, read as the reverse complement.
TAAATTATTGTATTTAAGTTTAGGTTTATGTTGAGGAAATGTAGTGACAGTGCAATGCTCGTAGACCATTATGGTCCATTCCTGATTAAAGAAAGGGAAATGTGAAGAAAATAATGTAGTACAAGATAAATTGAAGTGATTAGAAGAATAGTAAAGGGGAAGAGAGAAAGAAATTTAAAAATAATTCCGGTGTTTTCTCTTCTTCATCATTATACCTAGTCCTCTGCCTTTAAACCAGCCAAACCATCAGTAATCTTCACCAGATTCTTCATGTTGCATGACAACGATTCAGTGAGACTATCAAAGAACCACATCCCGTGGAATTGCTTCCTTCTTCTTTGAAAATCTGAGCAATGTCATAGCGAATGCTCAATGGTCTTAATTTCTTCCTCATTGTCGCCAAGTCTGCAATAGTCCTCCCCTAGTTGGATGTAAATGCTCTGAGGTCACAGTGTCCTGTAATTATTCCGATTAGTCGTCGGACGAACTTCTTATCTAGTTTCAATAGTGATATGGTTCGTCTTCCATCCAGTAAGTGCAGTGTTCTCAGGATGCATTTGCTAGCAGTTCGAGGTGACGTTTCCCAATTCCGAATATATGACACATGGGCACTGATCCATTTGATTGGCCGGGTCTCAGTGCTAAGCCTTTCCGCGCCAATTCATCCGCTATCTCGTTCCCTAAAAAGTCACAATGCTCGGGGACTCAGCAGTGTCAAACACTCTTTTCCGGCAGTTTTGAGAGCGCCGTCCTGTGCACCAATCTCGACATTATGACATTTGATACCAAAGCCTTTAAGGTTTCTGTCTACATAGATTGTGACGATTCCTCCACAGATTTCATAATAGCGAAGATCTCCGCATGAAACACACTGCACACTCCTTTCTTCTGAACAAAAGTACTTTTGTATGCCAAAAAGTACTTTTATTGGCCCAAAAACACTTTTTGTTGCACAAAGACCGATTTTGTACCAGAGTACTTTTTTGTACCAAAAAATACTTCTTGGTTCATAGTGCTTTTTAACACAAAGTACTTTCTTTTGTACCAAAATTTTTGGTACAAAAAAGTACTCAGGTACAAAAAAAGTAATTTGTTGCGAAAAGTACATTAAAAGTACTTTTTGGTACAAGAAAGTACTCTGGTACAACAGAAAATTGCTTTTGGGCCAATAAACGTACTTTTTGGCATTAAAAAGTACTTTGGTATAAAAAAAATACTTTATACCAAAAAGTACAATAAAACTACTTTTTGGTACAAAAAAGTATTCTGGTACAAAAAAAGTATTTTGTGCAACAGAAGTGTTTTTTTTGGCATAAAAAAATACTTTGGTACAGAAAAGTACTTTGTGCCGAAAAGTGTCATGTGGCTCTTGACTCGCGAGTCAGCTCTTTATTTGGGCTCTTGCTCTTTTGTAGTTTTGAAGCTCCTGGCTCGCGAGCCGCGAGCCGAGTAACACCTAATTAAGGATATGCACCTGGAATATCCGAATTCTATACAGAGAAGGTGCCTCTATCCAATAGGCGGATGTCATCGAAAAATACAAGGCTGTCATCACCGCCATACACGAAATGAAAAGGACGGAAGTATGACATCTTTTACAGCTGCCATGCAGAAAGGCACAAATTTGGATGTGAATTCATAATCGGCAAGAAACTTCGTCATCTGATCTTGCGGTTTAATGTAAGTGGCCGAATAGCCACTATTCGCATCACGCCCCGACGGAACTTAAAGACGAGGACATTAAAAATGCATCCTATAAGAGCCTGGAGAAACATATGACCGCTGCCTGCACATGGCACGTAAATTGTTCTGGGAGGTTTAATGCTAAAATAAGAAAGGGAACATGCTCTTGGTTTAGCTGTCGGAAAATTCAGTATACACAACAACACTTCCGATATAGGATTCCGACTGGTTAGCTTCGCGTCGGCAACAAACATGGTAATGAGTGAAACCAGAAACCCGCATAAAAATATCCACAAGGCAACCAGAATTTTCCCTGATCAAATTACAAGAAACCAGATTAATCACATGGTAATCGATGGAAGCTTTATGGACGTGCGTGTGATGCCCGGTGCAAACATTGACTCGGATCACCAATGTTCACACGCGAATTTTGATGTTCGCTACACCCAGTGGCAGCATATTGCGAATACTAGGGAGATGAGGAAAAGAGAGAGCCAGTATATCGAAAATTACAGGGATAGCGATGAAGACCGAAAGTTGCACCAAAAGGTTAAAATCAGAGGTTTTGCAATAGGAACTGAGACGGAAATCTGCTCATGGACACCCAGAGTGTTCCCGAAGGCAGCATAAATGAAATCACGCCAATCATCGATGACGGAGAAGATTGTCCACCACCGAGCCAGCACGGCAATTGTATGGTTTTAAAATGATATAGCAGCGGGAGCCGATGGACTGCCGGCTGGGCTTTTTAAAGCCTGTGGCAATGAGCTGGCAACATGCAAGCATAAGATCATAAACACGATTTGGATCATGGAATACATGTCCGTTGATTGGAATCTGAGTGTTCTATGTTCTGTGTTTACCAAATACGATCCAAGTGTGCGAATCAAGTACGCGGGAGATCATACGATCTCTTTAAAATCAGTGTACATCCCTGTGTCATCTTTTGCAGAATTTGTATCGCAGTAACATTTGTATCTCCACAAGGTTGCATTTTAGAGCCCTACCTCCCTATAACTTTTTATTCGTCTGGATACCCTCTAACTATAAATGCATAGAGATATAGGACGTATAGTATGTTAACTGAAGTGGTTCAGTAAAACCGCAGAAATGATGGTCTATACTTCCGCTGTAGGTAAGTGGCCCTAAAACACAAAACCGCATTGTTCTATCTGAACAACACGATGTTAAAGATTATATTTAATCACAGATTGACGGGGTGAAAAGTGGTGATGCACAACTTGTTGTCTATAGTTCGATTTTGGTACCCATTGAAATTAACAAAAATACCATATTTTTCAATGCTGCTTTACTAGTAGGAATCTGAATTATAATTATGTGGATTAAATAATATTAGCCTGCTTTATAATTTGCCATTTTACTTACCTAAATGTTTAAACTAAACACACGCCTTCCCATAGCCTGCTAAAATTGTGGCTTTACCTTAACAGAACAGAATAGAAAATGCACAACTAGCAATTTATAACTTTCACAGCGTTACATTCTAAAATGGAATGAAAAAATAACAGAATCTAGTTGATCACTCTGTTCTCTTTACCCTACAATCGAAAATTATTAAAAACATTGGTTTTGGAGAAATCGAATTTTGGCCGCCCAGATCATGAATTTACCCCTCTGTGCGCCATCTGAACGATTCCTGAAAGTAAATCGAGGGAAATTCTGAAGGGATATTCGACGCGTTGTTACGAATTCGGACCGATATCTTAAAAAACATTGAAGTAATTCGAATGTTCATGCCGATGCGTCGTAATGATTCCTGCCCGAAGTCTAGGAAAATATCTTCCGATATTGAATCCGAAATCGGCCTGAAGTCTGACCGACGCAGCTGAGGGAAATCTGATGTACAAAATGTCATACCGATGTCTGAAAGATTTCTGAATGTAAATCATAGGAAAATCTGAAGGGAAAGTCGTTGTTTATTATAAAACATTTTGTTTTGCGAACTCGATTGGATATTTCGGAGCAAAATAAATAAAATTTTTCTTCAACGAGTCGTACAGAACTCTGTACGATATCGGTAAGAAGAGTTCAGACAATGTGCAGACTTGTCGGATATCAGCCAATGCCAAGTGTCGGGCTGTAGCTCACTGATTGTTTAGATGATATTGGCCATAAGTGCTTGAATCGTGTCTGTATTGTTGGCATAACATCGGTCCTTTACAGTTCCCCACAAAAAAAGTCCAAAGGGGTTCAATCGCAGGTCCGATGCGGCCAATTGACATCTCCTCGACGCCGCATAACACGATTTGGGAATTTGTTGCGCTAAAGATCGATTGTGGTTTGCCAAACATGAGGCGCTATCCTGCATGAACATGGCCCTGTAACGCCCTTCGTTGATCGAAATGTTGTTCCTAATCTCTTTTTCGGAGAAAAGTGGATGCATTGGATTCTCGACAATAATATGCGAATTTTCCGTGCCCCAGATGCCTCAATTTTGTTTCTTAATGTATTTACCGAGATAAAAATGCGCATCGTCAGAATAGATGATTTTCTACACTAAATTTTTTTTTCTCGGAAAAAAAGTTCTAGTCGCAAACAAATTAAAGGTTGGGAGTGTGTTCTTTAGATTTGATAAATAAAATTCATATAATATACTGCTGAACAAAGTTATAATTTTATAAAAACAGTCTCACGAAATGGGTTGACTGTGGGCATGGCCGATGTTGATGAAACGTGCCATGCATCTGTTGTTTATTCTAGATAGTGTATGTACCAAATTTGAACACTTTTGCTTGGATAGTAATAATTTTATGCAAAATCCATCTTTAGTTTGGGCGGCTGGATGTAAGCGTGGCCGATTTTAATGAAACTTGGCATGCATTTTTTTTATTCTACAAAGTGTATGTACAAAATTTAAACACTTGTTCGAATAGGAAACATTTTATGCGAAAAACTTCATTTAGATTGAATAAGCGTTACTGTTTTTCATTTAAAATTTGTTATTATCCAATGTTATATTTGTGTGGTTATACATATGTAACCAATTGTAAACATAAACATACCTCAAGTTTTATTTTCAACTGAAAAAAATCAAAGAAATCGATCAAATAAAAAAAAATTATTAACTTATTTATTTATTTACATTATATTATACTTATTTTAATATAAGAATTATATTATAAAATAATAGCAAACTTGCAGCTAAGTTCTTAGCTAAAAACACGTATTTTATTACAAAGCAATGAAAGAATCTATTAGTTATATTCATTAATATATTTTTTCAAATATCAATTAATTTATCAACAATTTCAATTTATTTCAGATCGTTCGACAACACGTCCAAAAACCTTTGACCCAGTTTGGAATGAACAATTTGTACACGATGTGACGAATGCGAAAAACATTAACCTAACGGTATTTCACGATGCGGCACTCCCACCGGATGATTTTGTGGCAAATTGTATAATACCGCTTGAGGATATTATGCAACATGAAAGTAACGTGCCAGATTTATGGGTTAATTTAGAGCCTCAAGGAAAGATTCATGTTGTTATTGAACTTAAAAATAAAAATGGTAAGTTTATTGTTATAATAGTCGTGTAGGTTTATTATTTTAAAAGATTAGAACGAATATAAATAATATATTATTTATATAAATAATACAAATGGCAAGTTTATAGATATATTAATAAATGTCTATATTAGTTTAAAATATTAGAATAGCAATCTGCGTCAAAATGTTTCCCCACAAATAACATTTGAAATGTTTTAATTTTACTTTTCTAAAATCTTCGGTATTTTAAACTCAAAAATTGAACGTGCTAGAAAATTGTTATATACAGTTTGATCTTGTACTCGTTTAGATCACTTATACAAAACATATTTTTCTGCACACATAGATCAGAAATATTGAATGACTTTTTCACACGTAGAAAATAATAGATAGATCCGCTTGTGTCATTACCCAGGATTCTGCGCAGTCCTCGGCCAATGTTATCTAAATCATCGGCATACGGGAACAGCATGTAACTTTTATTAAAGATGGTACCAGTCGCGCTTACTGTAGCCTTCCGCATGATCATCTCCATTATGATCGTCTACTCTAAAGCCTCGCTTGGTAGAATATTTCAGATTTTCGCTATTTTCAGTGAAGATTTGTGCCAATCAGCGTTGTTGTTGTTGTTGTAACAGCTGGGGTGATAATGCTTTATACCGATTTTCAATTTATTGGCATCATTGTTTGGTAACTCTGTTTTGTTCCTTTGTAGATAACAAGGTTTGTGTCAAGGATTGTTAGGTGTTGTTGTTGTGAGTTTTAACCGCCAAATTCCACCAAAGATGGCGCCAGCTGGCTTGTTGATTTATATGCGTTGTTAATAAATCATTTTCCTTTTTCCTTGATCCTTGCGCAATCTGGATTTTTGTAGTGATAGCATCTAGGATGAGTTTTGTTGGCTGGAGAACTCGAAAGTATTTGAAAAGTATTTTTTCTTTGGATGTAGATTTGGCCAGTGCCCAGGCCGAAAATTGAACCCAGCACCTTCGGATTGCTAGTCTACGTCGCTTCCACTGAGCGCTTCATCACGCTTGGCGTGGATACCAAATTCAGGCTCATAGTTTCTGTTGTAGTGGACTGTCAAACGCTGCTTTGTAATCGATAAAAGGATAGTAAATCTCAATCAGCAATTCTTGGGTGTTCTCCAAGATTTGTCGTAGTGTGAATATCTTGTCTGTCTTGGATTTACCAGGTCTAAAGCCACAGTGATAAGTTCAAATCAGGTTCGCTAGGGCGGACTTTAGTCTTTCAAATAACACTCTAGACAGAACCCGAGATAGTTGGTACACACACTTGGATCGCCTCTCTTAAGCACAGAGCACTCAGATTCCAATCATCGGACTTGCATTCCTTTAGCCAAATCGTGTTTATGTGGTGGTGGTACGAGCCGAGTACGAAAGTGTTCCCTTCATGTTGGCACCACACTCTGAGTGTCCGTGACCAGATTTCCATCTATGTCCTGTCCCAAAACCATTGCCTTTTTACATTTGGTAGAACTTTCGGGCTTCACCTCTATCCCTGTATTTTTCTATATCCTGGCTCTCACTCTTTCCGCCTGAAGAGGCGTTTCCCTGTTCCAAACCAATTCCCATTTAGCTTTTGGTGGAACGTTCGGGCTTCACCTCTGTCCCTGTATTTTTCTATATTCTAGCTCTCACTTTTCTGCCATAGACACATTTTACGCCTGAAGAGACATTTCATCTCCATCCTCTTCTCACTGTATCGTTTCGTCACAGCACGCGTTATCATTGGCTGCAGTTTTTCCCTGTATGCAGCATCCTTTTACTCAGACATTTCGCGACATTCCTTATTGTACCAGGGCTTGTCTGAGCTTGGTTTTTCATAACTCAGTACGGTCGTTGTTGTAATGGTCATAGAATTCACAGTATGCTGCCACTGTATATCGGGAACATCAGAATTAGAGTTTTTGTTTGAAGCAATTGAGAGATTTGGTTGGAATAGGCATTGGCTACATCTGTGGTATGCTGCTTTGTGATGTCTAGCTTCCATTGCGTTTGGTTACGAGAATTTTTAGAACTACATAATCGCATGCGTACCTTGCTTGTTACTAGAAGGTGATCCGATAATCAAATCGATACCACATAATCAATCTGGTTTCTTTTCTATTGATCAGGGTATATACCGGTTGCCTTGTCGCCAGAGAAATTCGTGTCTTTCTGAATGGCAGCTGTAAAAGATGTCACAGCTCTTTATCGTGTGCTTCGGCGACGCATCGGTGGTATCATGCCATTTAAGTTGCCCAACATTGCGCATTCTAACATTTGCTACCACTGAACCCGAAGAACACGTGATCTATCGAACATTGTGAGCTGCTTGGGGATCTCCAAAAAGAGATTCTGATCATTCCCAAATGAATTACGATCAGAAAACTCAAATCAGAAAATCCCAAATTTCACTACGCTTTTACACAGCTCGAGATGGGAGAGCTTCTATTTGTTCAATTATTTGTGTTCAAATCCACGATTAGGGATATTTTGGTTATTCTAATCGTTATGATTCGATATTGGATTGGCAACTCGCGATCTTGTTATTTTTTGTCACAAATTTGAGATCGTCTAGATGGTTTTATGTACTTACTTACTTAAGTGGCCCATTACAACTTACGAAAAGTGGTTCATAAGTTTAAGGACTGAAGTACTAAAAAATTCCATACGCTTCGGTCTTCTGCGTGTGTTCTCCAGTTAGTGCTACCAGATGGTGGCACGTCGCCTACCACTTGGTCCTTCCAACGGAGTTTGGGTCTCCCTGCTCTGCGCCGTCCTTCAGGTTTGCCTTCAAACACCTTTCTCGCTGGAGCATTAACGTCCATCCTGGCAACATGACCCAGCCATCGTAGTCGTTGCATTCTGACTCTTTTAGCTACGTCGATGTCGTGGTAAAGCTCATACAGCCTATGGTTCATTCGATAACGAAACTCGCCGTCGACACAGATAGGTCCATAAATTTTTCGGAGTACTTTTCTTTCGAATACTCCCAGGTTTTGTATGTCCGTTGTCGTAAGCACCCATGATACGGCAGCATACAAAAGAACGGGTAAGATTAGCACCTGGTAAAGCTGTTTCTTAGTATTCCGAGATAAGGTGGTATTACTAAAGTGCTGCCGAAGTCCGTAAAACATCTATTGGCTAGCACTATTCTCCGCTTAATTTCTTGGCTGACATTATTTTTCTTATTGACGGAAGATCCGAGGTTGGTAAACTTATCTAATACCTCAAAACAATAATTTTCAACGATGACGCTGCGTCCCCATCGAGAGGACTCTTTGTTCGTCGAAATCATTATTTTTGTTTTGTCTTCGTTGACCGCTAAACCCATTTTTGCCGACTCCTTTTCTAGTGATGAGAAAACTGCAGTAACGTCCCGCAGATTTCGGCCAATAATATCTATATCATCGGTGTAGGCTAGTGGCATGTGGCTTTTGTGGAATATGGTGCCAGCTATGTTGACACCAGCCTTTTTCATCACCTTCTCCATAACTATATTAAATAGTGTACAGGACAGGCTATCACCCAATCTTAATCGAGGATTTGGTGTTTTCCAAGGTACATCTGCAAAGTCGAATTAACTTTGCAGGAATACCAAACTCATACATGGTCTCATATAGCCTATTCCTTATCGGAGAGTCGAAGGCAGCTTTGTAGTCGACAAAGAGGTGGTAGGTGTCGATCTGTTTTTCATGAGTTTTTTCCAGGTCTTGTCGTAGAGTGAATATTTGATCCGTCGTAGATTTATCAGGTAGTTCTTACATTCACTACGATCTCCTTTCTTGTATATAGGACATAACAGACTGAGACTCCAATCCCCGGGCATGCTCTCCATTCACGAACAGCTCGCGTTGCCATCGGCTGCAGTTTCGCCCTGTATGCAGCATCCGTCTCTCTCGTGGCATTGCGACATTCTTTAAAATGTTCCGAGTAAATATTCCCTGGAAAATTTTAATGTAGGTCTCTGAAGACATGGACTAACCCAAATCTATTTTTACACATGATTTTTCATTTTCTTTTATTTCACTTTTGACCAAAAAAATAAACTTTAAACCACTGTAAACAAAATTTGTGACGTAGTGGAGCAAAATGGAGTTTAGGGTTTTGTTACTGAGGTTAAATGCTATTGTTTGACCTATTGGTTTGGTTCACTCCCGAAAAAGTGTGTTGCACTATTTGCTCAAAAGTAGATTTTTTAACGTTCCATTAACATTTTGTTTTGGAACCTTTGACACATAGAGGCTATTTGTCTTCGGTGACTCTTAGTGAAATTTTCCGGAGAATATTTTTATCGTAGATTCTAAATCTTGTCCTTCGTTCAAAGTTGACTTTTTAACAATTTGTCAAAATTGGGCCAAAAATGTCCAATACGGGTGGGAGCTAGAAGGTTAAAAGGTTCCGAGAAAATATTCTCCTGATTGTTTTAATATAGGTCTCTGAAGACAAGAAATACCCTAAAAATGTTTTTATAGATGATTTTTCATATTCTTTGAATCGACTTTTGACCAAAAAAATTTGTGATGTAGTGGAGCAAAATGGAGTTTAGGCTTTTGTTACTGAGGTCAAATGCTACCGTTTGATATTAGTTTGGTTCACCCCCGAAAAAGTGTGCTGTACTGTGTAATCAGACCTAAGTCCAAGTAACAGAAGTCCGATTTTTTGAGAATCAGTCCAAAGTATAGGCAAAGAAGGCGTAAACCTTTGAGTATCAGGCAATTGTCCGAGCAGTAAAGGTTAAATCTGGGTATAAGATTGAAGGTCGTTTAACGTATGTAGAAAATTTCGATGCCTAAGATCTATTTTTATCTCTCGGGAGTTTGGTATAAGTAAAGCATATTGGATCGGACATTTTATGTCGATTTGATGTACTGTTTTAGCACTACGTTGACAAATCTAAATAAAAATTCAATTCTTTGCGTTAACATTTTCCAGAATGTTAAGAATATTTGCCCAACTAACTGAATGTTGTATTGATTTTAACATAATTTTTCGAATCAACAGAAACTATTTGAATCGGTAGCCAAAATTTATTAGTTGTCATGAAATATATGAAACATGAATTTTACACATTTTTAATTTGTTTAAGTTATTTTTAAGTTTTAAATTTGACGAACTACACAACAACACCATCCTTAACAATATTTTATACTTTATTTAATTTCAGATCAAACTAAAGATACCAAAGAAGTTGATCATGCTGTTACAGGCGCAGGCGCCGCCAATAAAGAGTTCAAAGAAAGAGCCGGATTTAATAGACGTCGTGGTGCTATGCGGCGTCGTGTTCATCAGGTATGTACTTGTTCATATATTAACGTCACTAACACCAACTTTTCTACATTACTGATGTTGTCTTAATTTTTTTTCTTGTTATCTTCTCTATTACAGGTCAACGGCCACAAATTCATGGCAACCTTTTTACGTCAACCAACATTTTGTTCGCATTGCCGTGAATTCATTTGGTATGGAATATTTTCAAATTGTTTACCTCATTTAATTTTCTCTAAAACTCTCACACACTTCTTATCGAGTAAATAATAAATTTGGGTTTTGAATTTTGGTGGGATATTATTTTTGGGTATTTTAAAGATTTTCTTGGTCTTATTCATATCATATGTAGTCTTTGGTTTTAGTTTTATTATGTATCTTTTTTTAGTTGTATTTTAATTTTATCATTCAAGTTACGCTTTTATATTGTGTTTATTTCTGTTGCGTTTAATAATTTCTAGTTTATTATGAATAAGAAGGTTTTTATTGTTATTTAAATGGATTCCGTTTTTCTGAGTCCATAATCATCAGTTTTACTCGACTTATTATTTAATGTGGTGCTCGCTTGTTTTTGTTTTTCTTCTACCATAACATAATTACATATAAAATACAAATATCGAACATACTACCAATCTATCTATCAATATATCGTTGAGTATATACATATGTACAAGCTACGGAAATTTTTTGCCTTTACAGGGGAATTGGTAAACAAGGATATCAGTGCCAAGGTATGTGTTTTGTTTCATAAATGAAAAAAAAGAAAGAATTTCGAGAGAGAAACTTACTATAATATATTGCAACATTTAACTATCTAATATAATGGATGTGTTCTTTTTTTTTTTGAAGCATTTTCATTTCATTATTCGACGACAACATGCATACATACATATGTGTATTTATAAATAACATTTTTCTTCAGAGGTGTAATACCTTTTACAATATTCATGTAAATCGTTATTTTCGAAGTCAGAGTTCAAATGAAATTTTAAAAGAATATTAAAAACTGGAGTCCTCAGTTTATAGACGATAATTTAGAAAAGTTAAAATATGTAAGGTAATATTTTATTGTTGTTAGTGCAGAACTAGTGCATAAATAGTTTTGCATAAATCATTATACATTCGGTCCTAATTTAGCATGAATATGCCATAGTCTAATGCCAATTTGACACTAGTTTGACACTAGTTAATTGCCACTTCTGAGCAGGTACCAAAGTATTTATAGTAATTGTGATAGAAACTAGCTTGAGAATTCGAACATATTAATTACTATTATATTGTCATTGTTTGGTTTAAGATCGTTTCTATGGCAATCATTTTTTTATAGCCAATAGATTTTTGTCAAGTGTTATGAAATGTATTATGTGACAGCAGGTTAGGCCTATGTCGTCATTTCGACATTAATTACTATAAAAATTTATTTACATATGGTTGTTACTAGAATTGTGTCGACCGGGACATGATGTGACACTATCATGGCAGTGACCTTGAATGGAGCCCCGTCACATCTCAAAATGTTATGGATATTTTAATTTATTATTGATTAATAAATGCATTTCTTACTTTGAAGTAATCACTAAGAAAACTATTTTAAGAAATTAGGTACATGTAGTTCCTTTTTGAATCTAAATCTTTAAAGAGATATCATGTTAAAAGCAGTAATTCTATAAACTCTTTCTGAAGAAAAATGTTTGTTTGTTGTCCTACAGCTTTTTGCTTTTAAATGTTGATTTTCAGTTTGTTTTCCTTTTGATTTTATATGCTTTTTGTTGTTGTAATAAATACATTTACGTATACCATTAACAATTTGTCGATTTACAAAATCAATGTACTTTATGTTTTCTACTCATTTTCATGCGTGTGTGACCGTTTGTTATGTGTTGTTGTTGTACTTGCATTTATTTTGTTACCGCAATATATATAGTTTACACAACATTTTGTTGTTCATATTTTAAAACTTATCTTTAAATAATTTATTTATCTTACTATATTTTTGCTATAATGTAACATCATAATATTTCTTATCACAGTCCATGCGAATGTAAATAAGTCTCTGTTTTTGTTCGCAATGTTTATTTAACATTTTATACCGAGATAATTTTACCGTCTATAAATTCTCAGGGTTTGTTGTGTAGGTGAACAATTGTATTAAAAAGTGTGTTGCAGCAGAGTAAAGTATATGGGAATCTTGCAAGATTTCAGACATGTGTATGATTTTCATACTCGTATAATATTAAATCATTGAATCTCTTATTGAACAACGTGTTTTTGGATACCTCTGAATCATAGTTTACTTTCGTCGTTCTTGATGTTTTCCTGACATTACCAATTAAAACCCATAACTGAAATGATTCAATTGTACTAGTGTACAACCATTTTGTCCAGAAAATGAGACGACCAAAATTTTATTTCAATTTTAAAAAATTTCAGGAAACATAATTTTTTTTCCATTTTGTTGTCCGGTGTTATCGATTGCTTTACAAGGGCCTCAGCAACATCTCTCAATCATCGCCTGACATCTATATGGTGTACGCGAGTAGCATGATGTATAATGATGATAACAGACATGTTTTCTGCAGCTTTTGGCATGATCATCTTGTTTAGGGTGTTAAAGAAATTGCAGAAGCTTCGTTTTGTAGAAAATAGCTCAGTCAGATATTTACTTATCTTCGCTAAAGACTTTGTTACTGTCAGTGCCATCCCGCAAAGTCGTATCAGCTTCGCGGAGATACCAAACTCAGTCATGCACATTGGTCGAAAATCGGAATTTTCTGGTCAAAAAATAAATAATTTTTTATAAAACAAAACAGACAGAAATGTTGTCCATGTTATAATTTACCGTTATAGTAGCCATTTAAAGTTAAATTATTTTTTGGGTATTAGTCATATAAAATATTAAGACAAAATATGGTGAGTTTTAACTAACGGTAGATTTTATTTTAAACAATAAAAATTTTATTTATTTTTGTGAATTAAAATGGTCAAAACTTTTACTTTAATTTTGTTTTTGTCTCAACAAAATAGGAGGTTTTTTAAGAGCCTACATTACATTACATTTTAAATCACCCTTATCACTACTAAATAAAAATTGTGAAAAATGTAGTCCGGAAATTAAGGAGACTTCTGATATGCATGAACGCCCGATATAGAATGGTTGACTTTATTTTCCTAAAAAGCTGTCCGAATTCGATACCAGCGGCCTCAAAAACCCTCTAGGGCGCAATATAACTTCAATTCAAGAAGTCTTGACATAATGTATCTGCCATTCTGTTTTTCAAAATTTGACACCGGATTCGAAATCGGCGACCCCAAAAACCCCCATATGCACGATACCGTTTGAATTCCAAAATTTTTTGAAAAAAAAATGTCCGCCATATTGTTTTTTATTCAAAATTTGATTTCAGATTCGAAATCAGCGACACCGAAACCAAAAAACACCTTATGCAAAATATCTGTTAACTGCAACATTTTTTAAAAAAAAATTTCCGAAGTGATTTCAAATCACAAAAATGGTGTTCTGCACACCAAACTTTTTGAAATTTTGTGATTTCAAACCTATCACCTATCGATTTCAAATCACATGCTTATTTTTACAAGTACTTTTATGGGAATTTAAAAATAAATTGCTTAATTTATTAACAACATGTGTTATTTCTTAATTTATGTAGTAAAATTACACATTTAGCGCAATAAATGCTCTAATATTAACAATTTTTTAAAACACTACTTTTTGTGTATATGTTTTGTGATTTGTTAATGAAGTGCTTGTGATTTGATTTCCTCGATGTCATCAGCTGATTTAGTTTTCGAAGATTTAATCAATGCTTTGTTATGCGTTGTTGTTTTATTGTGTCCTTCGCAAATTTTCCTGACCAAAAAATATAGCACCCGGCGTTTTACTTTAAACTTTTCTTTCTTTTTCAACTTAAAGGGTTAAATTCCTACTCACTTGAATTATTCTATTAAATCACAACAAAATAAGTCAAAAAATCAGCTGTTTTGTTGTGATTTCGAAAAATTCAAATCACACCGAAAAAAACAAAATCGTGTGATTTACAGAACAGGAAAAAATCACACGTGTGATTTCAAAACGGCATGTGATATGAAATCACGTGATTTACAGAACAGGCCTGTATGTATCCGCCATTTTGTTTTTTTTTTAAATTTTACCCCGGATTTGAAATCAGCGACCTCAAGAACCCCCTCTGTACTTTGTTTTATGCCCATTGGAAGTCCCCTTCATATTAAGGCCAAATTTTTCACAGATCTCTCAGAATGTCCGCCATATTGTTTTTTCAAAATTTGATTTCCGATTCGAAATCAGCGACCCCAAAACACACCTTAGGCAAAATATCAGTTAACTGCAAGCATTTTTTAAAAAAAATTTCCGACTTTATGTATCCGGCATTTTGTTTTTTTAAGACTTTATTATGTTTTATGCCCATTGGAAGTCCCCTTCATATAAAGTCCAAATTTTTCACAGATCTGTCTAATGTGCCTGACATTGAATAGTTTATGTTGTATCGGACTATTTCTGTCTGACGCTTGCCTTCAAAATTCTACCGGCATTCTATAGGCAAACGCAGATTTTATCGTATTTAAGTCGTCTAATTGCCGTGCTGGTCTCGTATAAAATCGTTCACCTCATATTTGCAGTACAATCTGCGTGTCCTTGACCATAGTAACATCTCTGCCCTTACAGGCATTTGACTTGTCTGACGGTGGTTTTTCATCCTCAAGGTCATTGCGGTGGTGGTCATTGATTACTCAACACTACGCCTTCATACATTTGCTAGGGAAATACGTGATCTATCGTACATTTTGAGTTACTTGGGGACCTCCACAAAGAGTGTATTATTATTTCCAAGTGAATTACGATCTGTAAACTTAAATTAAAAAACCCCTAACCCCTCCTGGTAGTACCCCAGTTGCAAAATGAGAAAATTATATACAGGAAACAACAACACGAACATTTGGGGCGTACTTTCATATATTTGGGGTTCATATCATACGACTGAGGTTTGTTTTTATGATGAACTTACACCCCAATGAAAATAGGCCACAATTTTAAACTCACTAAAATTATATTTTTGTTAACTAAACCCCAAAAGATAAATGCAATCTGGGCCCAATTTTTAACAGAATACAACAACTGGTTATTTGGGGCCTACTTGCACTTAAATGGGACTTATTTTCGTATAATTTAAAATAAAACGAACATGGGGTCGTAGTTGTAGGTTTGGCGCCCGACTTCATAACGAAATCAAACCCCGAAATTGGGGCATACTTTTATGTTGAATTTGTCTTGTTATTTCTTGGGGCCGTCTTCCGGCCGGTTAAAACGATATATTTGCCACGACATATATGTACAATTAACTTTGCATTAGTGTTTAGCACTTTCATTCTGATAGTTCTACTTTTTTGCGCTGCTTAAAATATTCTGTAATAATGAGTCATTTTGTCCCAAAACCCTTCTGATAGGCTCTCATATGGTCATTAAGGCGGGTCGGTTCATTGTCAATATGGAGCTTAATACATTGATAAACTCATCAAACACATTTGTGACTTTTGTATATTATTTTTGAAAACATCTTCTCTGACTAATACTTTCTAAGTGAATTTTAAGAGGGATTCGGCTGATTTGGTGTTTGAGCAAAGCGAGGGGATCATGTAATCCGTAATCTGCAAAAAACAGGTCTTGCAATAAACTGGCTTTTAAAGCGTTATTCGCGGCTATGCTTCAAACTAAGGGTCACACAAGAAGTTGTACTGAAACAACAGGTTATCTAATTTAGATTAAGACAAAACAAAATTAAGTAGTTTATGAATTATTTAGTATTTTCAAGGTTACAGCTCAGTTTTTCAGTTCTTTTTAAATGTTTTTTATTTCAGTTGTAATAAAATGTCTTCCGTGGTCAAATTTTCTTTTCGTTACGCTTAATCAGCTAAATCGCCCACTACACACTGGTCCCAAATCGATTTTTTTTTTGGGCATAACTCCAAAAATATAGATATGTGACAGAGTTGTAACATCGCATAGTTAGTAGGCGTAATACAAACAAATTTTCCGAATCGGACCACGCCCTCTAGATAGAATATATTTTATTTTCCTACGACAAAAACACGCGGTCTTTAGATATCACTATTTTTTATGAAAGAGGACGGGTTTCGGATAAAGAAAAAAAAAATTTTTTTCTGGAGCGGTTTTTTAAGGAATGTAAGAGAATCGCTTCGTTCTTTTGCATGCGTTCTCTAGATGGTCCTACCAGATGGTGGTACGTCTCCAATCACTTGGTCCTTCCAACGAAGTTTGGGTCTCCTTGCTCTGCGCCGTCTTTCAGGTTCAACTTCAAACACCTTTCTTGCTGAAGCATTTACATCCATCCTGGCAACATGTCCCAGCCATCGTAGTCTTTTAGCTACGTCGATATCGTGGTAAAGCTCATACGGTTCATGATTCATCCGATGGCGAAACTCGCCGTCAACACAGAAGGCCCATAGTTTCGGAGTACTTTTCTCTCAAATACTTCCAGGTTTTGTATGTCCGTTGTCTTTGTATCTCGAGATAAGGTGGCGAACACTATTCTCCGCTTGATTTCATGGCTGACACTATTTTTCTTATTGATGGAAGATCCGAGGTAGGTAAATTCATCTAATACCTCAAAACAATAATTGTCAACGTTCAAGGTGCGTCCCCATTGAGACTCTTTGTTTGTTCGAATCATTACTTTTGTTTTGTCCTCTTTGACCGCTAAACTCATTTTTGTTGACTCCTTTTCTAGTGATGAGAAAACTGCAGTAACATCAAGCTGTTTCGGCCAATGATGTCCATATCATCGGCATAGGCTAGTGGCATGTGGAAAATGTTGCCTTTCTCATCATTTTCTCCACAACTATATTCAATAGTGAACAGAACAGGCTATCATCCTGCCAGAGACCACTTCCTGTGTTGAATGGTTCAGAAAGATCTTTACCAATCATAACAGAGGATTTAGTGTTTTCCAAGGTACATCTGCAATCTCGAATTAGCTTTGCAGGGATACTAAACTCAGACATGGCCTCATATAGCCTATTCCTTATGGGAGAGTCGAAGGCAGCTTTGTAGTCGACAAAGAGGTGGTAGCTGTCGATCTGCTTTTCATGAGTTTTTTTGCAGGATTTGTCGTAGACTGAATATTTGATTCGTCGCAAATCGTACCAAGTCTAAAGCCGCACTGATATGTTCCAATTAGTTTTTCTACAATTGGCTTTAGACGTTCACACAATATGCTCGAAAGGACCTTGTACGCAATTGGTAATAGGCTTATTCCACGGTAGTTCTTACATTCACTACGATCTCCTTTCTTGTATATAGGACATAACAGACTGAGACTCCAATTCCCGGGCATGCTCTCCTCTAGCCAGATGTTCTCCAAGAGCTGATGCATGCTCCTAATCAGCTCCTCCCCACCAGCCTTAAACAATTCAGCAGGGAGACCATCGGCGGGAGGTGGCCATACGTATCTCGCTCTGGCTCGGAGGTGGACAGTTAATACCATCGTCATGGATTGGAGCGGGGTCTTCTGGAGTGGTGTCAGTATCCAGTAAATTTCTAAAGCGATCTCTCCATATCTTCAGAACGTTATCCGGGTCCGTCACTAGCTGGCCATCGTTGTCCTTGCAGGAGGACAACCCTGTTACCAACCCAACCTCGCCTTAACTCTCTGATAGAATTTTCGGGTTTCCCCTCTACTTCGGAGCAACTCCATGCACTCATCCTGTCTCTTCTTTAGCTCCTACTTTTACGTATAAAGAGACGAGTTGCCTCTCGTCTCTTCTCCCTGTGCCGTTCACGAACAGCTCGCAGAGAAATCAATCAGTCTGATGCCATTGTTCGACGTTTTGGTGTGCAGACTGAATTTTCCGATGGTAGGCTCAAATGCGTTCTCCCTGCTTATTTTAGCATTAAAATCGCTTAATACAATTTTGATGTTATGGCTGGGGCTACGGTCATATACATTTTCTAGGCTCTCGTAGAATTCGTCTTTGTCCTAATCGCTTTTCTCTTCTGTCGGAGCATGGGCACATATAAGTGTTATGTGGAAAAACTTTGTTTTGACTCTTACGGTGGCTATACGTTCACATACCGGGTTAAGCCTAGAGACTAGGTGTCGCAGTCTCTTGCCAACCACAAATCCATTCCGTCCACCGGATTTTCTGTAAAGCGGTTATGTCAGTCTTGTATTCCTCGAGGACTTTCGCCAGTTGGACGGATGCACCTGGTCGTTACAGTGTTCTAACATTCCAGGTGCATATCCTCAAATCATGGTCCTTTATTCGTTTGCGGTCAACATTTTGAGAGGTCCGTTTTATTCTTTTCGTTCTACTTTTCATTGCAATAGTTCATACGTCAGTGGCGGGTTGCAAGCCCAGCTCACCACGTCGCAGTTTTCTCCTCCTGCCGGGATTTTATTACAGCCGCCCAGTCAGACGCTGACCAGGGTACGCTTACTCTGAGCCGACGTGCCTGGATTTCAAGTTTCGCCCTTCACAGTTAGCCGTGCTCTGACGGGTGTCAAAGCCACGTTTCCAGGCGTCACCACGTGGAGGTACTTCGTCCGCAGTAGTTCCACGAATAGACTTGAAGTGCAATTGGCATGGATCACTCTGGGTTTGCCAAGTTAAACCGATCAGAAGCTTCACCTGGCATCACACTCCCGACTATGAACCATTGATCTTAAAATGTTTGGTCGTCAGTATTGTATGTCTGCTACTTTTTCTTAGATGAAAACGCTGAAAAGTTAACTTATCTTCTCTTGAAAGTAACATAAGCTCTCACTAAATATAGTAACCATTCATACCTGAGGAACTTAGTTATACTGGGATTTTATTTATGTAGATTGTATTAAAAATATATATTATAGGTTTTTTTTTTAATTCAGTTTAATTTGTTTTGCACTTTTATACAACAACTGCTTATTTATAATGGTTTATCATTTCATAAAGTCTGGTACTAATATTGAAAGCTTTATATTTATGGTTTGTTTAATTATTACTAATCTAGTCATTTTTTTGCAACTTGGATGTACTTATTACTATACCCTTTAACTCAAATCACAGCAATTTTACTTTTATTAACACTTTCCTATTGTCTGATCTTTGCAAACAATCGCAAGTCTAATATATTATATAAGTTTCATTGTTGCTATACATTATATGTAAGATCTGAATAATAAAAAAAAACTTTGTTAAACATTTTACAGTTTGCACTTGTGTTGTACATAAGCGATGTCATCGTTCAGTGGTTACCAAATGTCCTGGAATGCGAGAAGAGGTAAATAAAATTGTATTGTTTTTATTTGTTATATATTTTAGGAATTATATTCAAATGCAGCGAAAAGACTAACGAGTAGTGTGGGTAGGACAACTTGAATATTACAATGTACGGCTTTTTTTAAACTGGCAAGCGCGTAATTGGAAAGGCTAGACTTCATAGTATATGTATTTAACTTAGATAGGATTTGTTTTGCATATCGAAAAAAAAACTAATTGGGCCCCCTTGCTAAGAAATGTTTATTTTTAAGATTTTTTTTAGTAAAATGTTTATATGTTACAGATTTTAGCATAACTCAAGTCTTTAAAGTTTTTTGTATTTCGTAATAGTGATTATTATGGAGAATTAAAACTTCGTTTTGTAATTTATTGATAAGGTTGTAAAGTTGAATAAAAAATATTTTTAATCAACATTTTAACATTTTTGAAAAAAAAATTTTTGTTTATATTCGTTTTGTAAGTTTTAGTCTACGTTATGCCGAATATGTAATATTTCAATAATAACACAGTGCAACACATAAATTGGTGCCGCCTTCGTACCCAGCTATTTTTGAAGTATATACCGAGACTAAGAAAATCCCCAAAGGATTTGGCCCCATTACATCGAAACATTTTTTTATGGATGCTCAATATTTTCACCCAAATACGAATTTTTGACCATTTTTAGGGAGTCCATATTTCATAATCTGTTCGGAATTTTTTCTTTTCGTCTTCGGCAAAGATGTAGATCTAAACCAGAGAAATAAAAGTCTCAAATAGATCGACCCAAAAAAATTGCATCTAGTGCATGAAAATTGTAAAAATATGGGAAAAAATGCTATTTTTTCATGATATTTTCACTATTAAATTATGATTATAATAAGTAATATTCCACATAAATCATACGCCACGGAGTACAACGAAATAAAATTTGTGTGGAAAACATCATGAAAAAATATCGTTTTTTCCCATATTTTTGCAATTTTCATGCACTGGATGCAATTTTTTTGGGTCGGTCTATTTTACACTTTTTTTGCTCTGGTTTAGATCTACAACTTTGCCGAAGACAAAAAGAAAAATTTTCGAAAGGTTAATGAAATATGGACTCCGTAAAAATCATAAAAAAAACGTGTAGGGGTGAAAATATTGGAGTATCCATAAAAAAATGTTTCGATGTAATGGGGCCAAATCCTTTGGGGTTTTTTTTAGTCTCGGTACATACTTCAAAAATATCTGGGTACGAAGGCGGCACCAGACGATGACCTTAGAAATGTTGCACTGTGTAATATTTCACAGTTAAAAAGTGTAATTTATGATACGGATTTGATAAAAACAAACATTTATTATACTATGCATCTTGTTCAATCGGACAATCAATTTTAAATTGTTGAATGAGATTTGAATTCTTCTTAGTCGTAATCTAAAAATATAGACTAAAAAAGTTCCACTTATTTCAGTTACATACTTATGAAAACAATATTTTTTTAAAAGAATTCTAAAAATTTTGATAAGGACATATTTTGCTATATTTTTAAAATATATTACTTAAAATGTTTTGTCTATACCCAGTAGGGAATCGTCAAACTAGTTCAAAAGTGTGGAATTGTGAGCTAATCCTATCGATATTTGAACCAGTTAACGTTATTAGCTGATAAATAAGAAAAAAAATTTTGAAATAATTTCAGAAGTTATATTTTGAAAAAGACAAATGATTCTAAATGAAAAAATATATATTTTAATTATTGTATATATTTAATTACAATTTCGTATTTATTTTGGATTTTTTTTTTCGTATTTAAAATACTAGAACAGTACTAACCAATTTTTCTAGAATAATACTAGTTGTTATTAACATTTTTTGAAGTAGTACCAAACTAGCTCGATAGATATGTTGCAATTAAGATTGTCAAAATTCATTGCTTTAGTTTTGGAAATATTAATTGTCAACCAATTTAATAAAGACTGAATAGTGAATTCAATCACACTTTTGTATCACATCATTAAATTAGAATCTACATTTAAACAAAATCTGAAAATCATCAGCAAAAGCATAAGGTAGACAATTTACACTTTCAACCAACTCATACAGATCATTCATGTATATAATAAACAATAACGGACCTAACACAGAACCCTGAGGTACACCACTGGACACATCAAGTAAACCAGAGTTGTTGCCATTACTACTGACATATTGACGTCTATCCGTAAGGTTCGATTTCATCAATAAGCAAGATGCCTTTGACAATCCATATATAGTATGCAACTTACTAACAAGGTTAACAAGATCTAACCTATCAAAAGCCTTTTTTCAAATCTAGAGATAAGAGAACACAATTCCCATGTTCACTTACAGTTTCCCTTATTTTGCCAGTTAAGCCAATTTACAATGACGTGGTACTATGATTTTTTTTCTAAAACCGGACTGACAATCAAGGAGTAATGTTGACCTGTTATTCGAATTTTGAAACGTAATTTTGGTGGATGGAGTGTTATGATTAGGGCATCATTTTTTGCTGTTGGAAAAGCAAAAAATATGGTTTGTTCCAATTAAAATGAACAGTACCACTTATAACGAACTGTTAGAAGAGGCATTTCTCTCAATTGGAGGCGAAAAAATGGATAAAGATAACATATTTCAACAAGACAACTGTTGTTCGAAACAATCTTAATCGTGGTTCGACCAACACAATATTCCTTTGTTGGACTAGTGGATATACATACACTCAAATAAATAAATAATTAAACAAGCCCGGGAGGAAATTGATAAAAATTTTCTAAATAAATTAGTTGAATCAACGCCAAAACGTTTTATTTTAGTTATTGATAATAATGGATCATCAACTTATTGTTACTAATGTCAAACTGCTTCATCATATAAACACTTGGTTTTTTTTTAATAAATACTTTCCAATTTTACATTTACGTTAGTTTCCGCTTTAGCCGGGACTCCACACTTTTGTAGATGCTTTACAACAGATCAAAATGAAAAATTTAGGTTTTTTAATGGTCTTAAAATGTAACTTAATTTAATAAAGTTAAATTGTAAATTAATCTTATATTCAGAAAATTAAAGTCAATCCGAATTTGACACGTTGAAAACCCGCTGCCAGTACAATTTGAACTGAATAATTTTTTCAAAACACAATATCGTAGTAAGAGTAAATATTGTCTACTTATAGCCGAATACAATTAGATAAACTTTTTCCCCTTAAACATTAACCGATTCTTTGATTTTTTTTTCAAAATAGCAAAACAACTTGGAACCTGTGCCAGCTGGACAACGTTTTAACGTTAATGTGCCGCATCGTTTTGTGGTTCACAATTACAAACGCTTTACATTTTGTGATCATTGCGGCTCCCTGTTGTACGGTCTCATCAAACAGGGTCTCCAGTGTCAGGTGTGCAATATGAATGTACACAAACGTTGCCAAAAGAATGTGGCAAACACATGCGGCATTAACACGAAACAAATGGCCGAAATCCTTAGCTCACTGGGTATATCACCCGACAAACAAGGACAGCCCAGACGATCGAAGGTAACGTTTTTGTTTCATTGTTGTTAGAAAATCCCTTAAACATATATCAATTCTTTATTTTGCAGTATTTGAGTCAGCCTGGGGGTGAGGATAACTTTGGTGCCAGCATCCATGGAGATAATAGTGATTGCAGTTCATCAACAACACGTAGTTCTACAATGTCCCATCAGACATCATCGTCTGGTGGTTCGAGTGTAACCGCATTCAGCGGTGGCAGTGCAGGTGATATGGGCATGTCCAGCTCGAATCGTTGCTATGACTCTCGTCCAGGCAAAGCCTGCTTGCAAGATTTCAATTTCATTAAAGTACTCGGTAAAGGTTCATTTGGAAAAGTTATGCTGGCCGAAAAGAAGGGCACTGATGAGATATATGCCATTAAAGTGTTGAAAAAGGATGCCATCATACAGGATGATGATGTTGATTGCACAATGACAGAGAAACGTATTCTAGCATTGGCTGCAAATCATCCATTTTTAACTGCTTTACATTCCTGTTTTCAAACTCCGGTAAGTAATGGAGCGTTATGAATTCATTTATTTTTGTCTAACTCCCTTTTTTTATTTTTCCATTTTCTCTTTCAGGATCGGTTATTTTTTGTTATGGAGTATGTTAACGGTGGCGATTTAATGTTTCAAATACAAAAGGCACGTCGTTTTGAAGCAGCTCGAGCTGCCTTCTATGCTGCCGAGGTTACGTTGGCCTTACAGTTTCTACATTCTCATGGCGTCATCTATCGCGATTTAAAATTAGATAACATTTTATTAGATCAAGAAGGTCATTGCAAACTGGCCGATTTCGGCATGTGCAAGGTAAACACTTCGTGTAAACTGCTAAAGCATATGACTAATGTTATTGTTCACCATTTCAGGAGGGCATAATGAATGGGGTTTTAACTACCACTTTCTGTGGTACCCCCGATTATATAGCACCTGAAATACTAAAAGAACAGGAGTATGGCGCCTCGGTTGATTGGTGGGCTCTTGGAGTTCTAATGTATGAAATGATGGCTGGCCAACCACCATTCGAAGCTGATAACGAAGACGAATTATTCGATTCGATAATGCACGATGATGTGTTATATCCAGTTTGGTTATCTAGAGAAGCTGTGTCCATTTTGAAAGGTACTCTACGGTCATTGATTTAAATTACAACGTTTTACTAAGAGTTTGTGTTTCCGATTAGGTTTTCTAACGAAAAATCCAGAACAGCGTTTAGGTTGCTCGGGCGATGAGAATGAAATACGTCGGCATCCATTCTTTGGCAAATTGGATTGGGATGAATTGGAGAAACGTAATATAAAACCACCATTCCGACCGAAAATGGTAAGTTTACAAATTATATTGAGCATTGGAAACTATTAATAAGACGAAGAATTTTGAATACTTTTACGGTGATGTTTTCACCATAATAACAAATTTACTGATTTTCCATTTGTTAAGTTTAGTAAAATATATCAAAAAGATGGAAAAGAGAAGACAAAAAAATAATGCGTTAAGTGGATTTTATTGAAAAGAATATGTCCTCTAGAAGATTGTGTATATATAAAAAAGTTGTATGTAAATTGATGAAACCATAAAGTATTTTGTTGTGTATATCTTTTACCGGTTAGCCATGGAAGATATCACGCGACTCTCCTTAAATAAAACAACTATTATGATATCTCGAAGAATAGTGACCGAATAGTCACTATTCGCATCCGGGCGAAATATTTTTACATTACGCTGATTTGTGTACAGCCCCCGACTGGAGTTCATATATGACCGTTGCCCTGCACATGACATTAAAATTGTTCTGGGAGATTTTGATGCTTAAATAAGAAGGGAAGATGCTCTTGGTTCAGCAGTCTGAATATTCTGTCTACACAACAACACCTCCGATAACGAATTCAGACTGGTTAGTTTCGCGTCAGCAAGAAACATGGTTGTGAGTGGAACCAGATTCCACAAGACTACCTGGATATCTCCTGATCAAAATACAAGAAATCAAATTGATCACGTGGTAATTGATTGAAGACGTTATGGACGTGCGTGTGATGCGCGGTGCAAATATTGACTCGGATCACCACCTAGTTGCAGCCAAGGTACGCACACGATTAAGTAGTGCTAAAAACACTCTTAATCAAACGCAAAGGAAGCCAGACATCACAAATCTGCATACCACCGAGATAGCCAATGCCTATTCCAACCAACTTTCTCAATTACTTGAAACCAACCCCTCTAATTCTGATGTTCCTCACGGGGGCAGTATTTTGCGAATTCTATGTCCACTGTCGTAACGACCGTATTGGGTTCTGAAAAACGCAACTTAGAAAAGTCCTGGTACGATGAGGAAAGTAGCGCATTGTCTGCAGGCAATGCCAACGAGTGCGTTGACGGATCGATATAATGAGAAGGGAAGGGAGATGAAACGCCTAATCAAACGGAAAAGCGTCTATGGAAGAAAAGAGGCAGCCAAGATGTCGAAAGTTACAGGGATATAAGTGAAGCCCTAAAGTTCTACCAGAAGGTAAAAAGCAAAGATTTTGTAATAGGGATCCCCACCTGTAGGGAGAATGTTCTATCTCATGTGCTTATGTAAGGCGATCTAAGTGTGTGTACCAACTATCACGGGATCATTAACGCCCATTTTAAAGGACCTGATTGCATCTTATCAGAGTGGCTTTAGACCTGACAAATCCACGACCAACCAGATATTCACGCAATGTCTATCCTGGAGAAGACCCAAGAAATGAAAATTGACACTTACCATCTGTTTATCAACTACAAAGCTGAATTTGACAGTTGTTGCTGTAACAGCTTGGACTATTCAAAATTTACAAGTTTTTAACCCGGGGGTTCTTCGCAAATGTCTAGCCCTAAAAATTGGGCTACTTCCACTGGATTGTCCCATAAATCCAATGGGCTAAGTGGAGTAGGGCGGGTTGGGCAAGTGAAAATATGGCAGGTAACGTTGGGACGGCACGGTCTATCCGGACCAGAAGCATTGAGCCTGTTGCTCCATTCCGATCTAAGTTGTGCCAGGGCCACTCTTGTTTTCCGTGGCAGGCTTATCTCTGTTTCGGCTACAGGGGCAGGCGACCTCCAATAACGACATGCGGTAACTTGAAACCGCAGAGTTGGTGGCGTCTCTATGAATGTCGTTCAACTGTGTCATGTTAAAATTGGGATGACTCCTCCGATTACATCCCAGGAGGAATTGTTTGGTCAACATGACATTATGTTCCTTGACTGGGAGGACCTTCGTTTCCTTATGTTCTGAGATTATCTGCATGCAGCCCGTTACAGTCCTCAGGGCGGCATTTTGGCTGCTTTGAATATTTCTCCACTGTAGTATCACTCAGCGAAGGAGACCACACTGGAGCGGCATAGTTAACCACTGACCGGCCAATAGTTTTGTAGGTAGCCAACAAGGTTTCTTTGTCCATTCCCCAAGTGCTGCTGGCTAGCGCTTTGAGGACCTTGTTCCACTTCGCAGTTTGTGCGTAATTGCAGTGGCGTGGACTGAGGAGGTAAACAGGCTGTCAAAGGTGACACCCAAAATTTTTGGGTGGTTCACAGTCGGTATTTGGACGCCATCGACTACGACTCCTAAATATATGTTTACCTTCTTTGTTTAGGTGGTGAATAATGTTGCTGACGACTTCGCCGGTGAAAGTTTAAACTTGCGTCCAGTGAAGAAATTGTGTAATACTCCGAGATATCCATTAACACGATAACAAAGCTCATCAATTTTTTGACCCGATGCCATAACAGCACAGTCGTGCGCGTATGATATCATATCTACACCTTGTGGTGGTGAGGGCAGTTTAGAGAGGTAGAAGTTAAACATATGTCTGGGGAGCTATTGCAGTTACCCATAAACTGTATGGGGGCATCCTCATTCCGAGTGCAGAAGGTGGACTCATCAATTTGTTCCGCCAGTGACGCGCCTCTCTGGTCATCCCCTAAGCAAGAGTGCCAGAGCTGATGGTGCGCGTTAAAGTCCCCAAGGACCAGACGCATATCACCGTCAAGAAGGGACCTGATATATGGACGGTAAGCTCATGGACAACTGGCTACTGGCGGAATATAAACATTATAGAGCTCTAGATCGGTTCCCCCCGATCTGACTGCAAAACCTTATGGACAAATGGTGCAACCGATTCTGGCAAACTGTGCAGAAACATGGTCCGGGATTAATTTCGATTCCGGCACGGACCAAAAGTATACGGAGCAGCAAACCCGGTATATGTTGCTCCATTGGTAAAAATTGTAAAATTTGTATAGTTGTTGCTGGGGTTGACAGCCATTGGCCGAATATTTCGGGTCCTTCCGGTACAAAAAACCGGCTGTCGGGGGAATGTAGAGTATATTGCTGTTAATACTTCCGAATTGATGAGTTTATAATTTCAATTGATAAGATTTAAATTAAAAATTACGAGAGTTGAAATTCAATTAACGTTTTTTTGAATTTAAACTGACGATTTTTGAATTTCAAATGGAAAATTTGTTTTTTGAATTTCACATGGAATTTTTAAATATCAAATGGAATATTTGAACATCAATTGAATTTTTTTTATGAGAAAATTCTTCCTTAATTGTATTTTTGTTCATTTGTAAAATAATTTATAACTATTATTACAACAGTTCCCATTTTCAAATGTCAATTGTACAATTGGTCTTGTTAAAATACTAAATTAGTTATTTTAAATTATTTTTCTAATATTAAACCATTTTTTGGGGGGTATAAATTTACATTTTGTGTAAATCATCTCTTCATGAACAAAATGCAAATGAAACTACTTTATTATTATTAGTTTTTTTTTCCAAGTTCCATAAATTGAACCTCATATAATAAGTTCAATGTTAATTTTACTTTCAGAAAAATCCACGAGATGCCAATAATTTTGATACAGAATTTACTAAGGAGGAACCAGTCCTAACGCCTATACAAAATGATGTTGTCCGTTGTATTAACCAGGATGAATTTGCTGGCTTTTCATTTGTTAATCCTAAATTTGGACCAGAACGTAAAGTATATTAGAAAATCTTAAGCATAACCGAACTAAAGCTGCATATAACCAATAACATTAACAAAAACAAATGCGACTACGCGCCGAAAGTAGAGATTTCTGAACTTTCTAGCACACAGAGAGAAAAAAGCTACAATTCGATTTTAACTTTTGGCAAAAAAAAGTATGATTATTTAGGCGATTTGTTATTTATTTTTCTCCTAATTTTTATTGTTCTCTTTTTACTATACGTTATTATTTTTTTTTGTATTTATTTTTTAAACAAAACAAAAAAAACCGTGGTAACTTGTGCCACAGGGCTACAAAATACTATAGCTATTATAAGTATATGTAGTATGTACTAAATATGTTTTCCGAATTAATTAAGCTAAAAGAATGAATAACACAAATTTTACATTTTGATGAGAAATTGTTTTAACCGATATTTTAAGCAAAATACATTTTTATTTATTGAAAATTTCACACATTAGTTCAATATTCTAATATCATACGATTGATTATTTTCTAGAACTGTTTTGTTAAAATTTTTATTGTAACACAAACAAACAAACAAAAAAATATATATTTATTTTTAAAACTATTCTAAGTATAGAAAGTTAGGGATTTAATTAGAGTCTATAAAAAAATATGAAAGCAAAACACACAAAAATTATATAAGTGGACAAATGCCTATAAATAAACAACAACAACAACAAAATAAGAAGGTAACCTAAAACTTGAAATATGTTCCAAAGAATGTTTAAACACAACAAGCAACAACAGCAACAACTAACAAACGCATAGAAATTAACTTTAGAAAACAAAGGAAGAAAGAAGAAGAACAAAGCAAAAGAAAACAAAAATTAATTGAAATTAAACATTAAAATGAATTACATTTTTAGAAAAAAAGGAAAGTACATTATATATACTATATTCATACATGTATATATATATTTAAATATATATATATATATGTGTCTAGATAACAAAATTAACCTGCAAAACTAAAAACAATATACAACTATAAATAATATTGTAGTAGCAAGAATTTTTTATATATTTTGTTGTTTTTGTTACATCTATGTATATTGTGTTTTGTATAATGTGTGCTCTGCTATTAAGTTGCCACTGCAAGTAGATGTGGGTTGTAATTAATTGTAATTATAACCAAATTTTAATGAAAATTAAATTTCAAACATATGTTATTTTTTATATGTTTTTGATATTTTTGTTTTTTTTTTTAAATATGGATTATTGTTTTAGTTTTCCATTGATTGTTTTGGCGAATTTTTAAACCATTGAATACTAGAACACTTGTATGTTAGCCAATTATTGTTATCTTACAAACTCTCTTCATTTCAAAAGAACAACAATGTATCCTATTTTCTATGCATTAGTATTAATTTGTTTCTAGCTTTCTTCCTGTTGTCAATATATGTTTAGAGAAACCTCAGTTACATAAGTTTGAAACACTTCATACAGATATATTTCAAGTAAAAAAGAAACAGTTACAAAGCTATTTGGATATCTTGTAAATATTTTCCGTAACTGAGAACAATTATCTATTTTCGTTCAATGCCATAATATAGAATCTCTTTTTTTTAAAAAACACAATTGTGGATTAAGAACATTGATGATGTGGAATAGAATTTAAATTTGGTTAAATTACATTGAAAGTTTACATATTTAAACAGCGTAGCTTTCGAGTTTGGGCTTGAAGCATCTCGTCCTTGTACAAACTTTTTAAACCTCTGGTCGAATGCTTAGACTATTATGCAATTCTTGCCTGCCTATTCTACAACGGCTTAAAGAGATCGTCGTAACATCTCAGTTCACTGTAAAAATGTTTAAGCTGTGTAAGGCCTTAATTCCGTATTCCATGCATGAATTTGGTCAATGTACTCCATTCGTATAACTATAGTAAATTAAACTATGTCGGATATTTCCATTAGTATTTTAGCTACCTTTCTATTAGTAGAAAGAGTCGCCTTTGATCATATTTTCTGCAATGGTAATTTTACCGCCAAATGGCTACTGATTCAAATGAGTTACTTGGTACTTGTGCCAAAAAGTCAGTTGTTGACATCACATAACATATAATATCGAAAAAATGTACTGTCTAATACTAAGAATAATTTAAATGAGCGACTACAACTACCTTGGTATGCCAATCAACAAACAAATTCACCTGGTTGCCGCTAAGTCATATCGATATAAAATGTATATCAACATGTAATAAGCATTCATATGCTTAATATCAAAATTACATTTTCTGTTTTCAATGTAGCCCTTTACTGAATAGCACAAATTTCAAACTATCCCATCAGCATCAATGCTTTAGTCCCAGTTTACATTTCCTATTTAATCTCAAACGAAAAAGAATGCGCTCGATTTACATTTTATTTAACTAGGAAGAGAGAAAGCGTTGTAGATAAATTGCTTCGCATAACCTCAAATATGTGTCTTCTTTGATGTTTAGCTCATATATAGTATTATTTTTTTTTTAAATTATAATTATGTATATTATTATTACAATGATTTGTTGTAAATTGTAACGATCCTATTTAAAACAAAAAAAAAAAAACTTTACATTTATTAAGTTTAAATGCTTTATTGCCATTTAGTTTTCTTAAAAAAAATATTTGTTCTAGTCAAATGCTCCTTTTTATTTTTAGATAAATCATATTTTTATTGCTTTGCAATTGCATTTTATGAAATCATTTACCAGTTATACAGAGATTTTTGTGTACGTAAGAATTAAATTCTTATCTTATTATTATTTCTTTTTGTAGTTTTTAAGATATTGAAATATTTTTGAGAAATTGTTATTTTTTTTTTTTTTTGTTAAATATAATAATAATTTCGTAACTACAAATCACAAACAGAGCTGAAAAATTGGTATTTTAAGATTACATGGTGACTTAATAACATTTGTAAATTAACACATACATATAAAAAAAAATCAATACCATCACAAAATCCCGAGTTTTTTATATATATTTTAATATATTTAAATTGATATGTCTATTAATTAAAGATCTATTACCATACTAAAACGCCATAATAAATAAAAATACGATAGTAATATTTCAGTAAATGAGTTGAAAAATTATTCAAACACTTGAGTAGTTTCAACTAATCGCTCGTTGTTGCGATCAGCAGGTCCCTTTTTCAAAGCGTCATATCATGTTTCAAGTAAATACTGCAAGCAAGTTTTTTTTTGTCGACTTAACTTTTAAAGTTGTGTATACGAATTTAGTAGCTCTGTTTGTGTTGATGTATTTTTGAAATAATGTTTTATTATTAAATATTTATTATATTATTAAGTAT
Organism: Muscina levida; assembly: GCA_964034835.1. NCBI lineage: Eukaryota > Metazoa > Arthropoda > Insecta > Diptera > Muscidae > Muscina > Muscina levida. The sequence goes on along the minus strand of OZ035880.1, from coordinate 62,328,501 downwards.
ATTTTCCCCTGATAATATTTCACAATAAAATCAAAATCCTGTGTGTTTAATAATAATTGAATAAAACTGTAAATATTTTAATGGAATAATTAAATGGTCCTGTTCTTTTCAATTTCCGGCCATCGTATCTTTGTATACCAATTTACTTTTTACTTTCGATTGAAAGTACTTTTCCAAATTAAACTTTAGATGTAATAGCCTTTATAGGCTCTTGAACACATATGAAACATTTTTTTTTTTTAAACAATTCAAATTATCAATACAGGAATAAACTTTAACGATTTTTGTATTGAAGGAAAGTTCACTGGACACTTCTTCTAATGATGCATCTTTGAGAGCACCTCCATTCTTTCCTTATGTCATTTTTATTTTGAATATAGTTAAATTGTTTAATTATAAATCAAAAAACAGTTTTTTTAGGCGAAATTTTTTTCGTTTTATTTGTGTGACTCCTATGATTTTGTATTAACAACTTTATTTGCATATTTTATTATTTCTTAAATGTTTTTTGTTTTTTTTTTTAAATAAATAAACCTTTTTCAACGCATTATTTTTGTTTGTTGTATAATTGTTTTTTTTTTTAATTATTATTGTTAAACTCAAACCCACCAAAAAGTAACAAAAAAAATATTTAAAAAAAATAAATTCAAATAATATAAAAAATGTTTTTAACAAAATGAAAAAGAAAACAAAAAATACAAAACTAGTTTAACAATAATAGTAAATTCTGTATGAATGAAATACATAAAAAGAAACCTTCTCAAATGGAAAAAGTATTAAACCAAGATATTAAATGAAATATATTTAATTAAAGAATTAAAATAATAAAGTAACACAAAATGAAAAAAAAATTTGTATTTAAACATGAAAGCATTTCATACAAAACAAACAACAAACACTAAGTAAAAGGCACAAAAATACCAAAAATTAATAACAAAACAAAACAAAAAAAACTGGAAAAACTAAAACAAACTTTAATGCGCAATAAACAAAATTATATTAAAAAGAAAAACTATTCTAGTGAAACGTGAAAAAAAAACAAAAAAAAAACGCAACAAGTAACAAAACTAGATTTGATTGTACTTTATATATAAACAACAACAAAAAAGGAATACCAAAAATTTGCAAAAAATTAAAATAAAATAACAATATTTACAGTAATAAGTACATAATAATATTATTACATAAAAACCAACAAAAAAAAAAATTGTAACATTTCAATGTACTCTCAGTTAAATAAATACAAATAAAATAAATTTAAAAAACAAAAAATGGCCTTTATTTATGATGTGTGTGTGTGTGTACAAACTTTATAAAAGTTAACACATACAAAATGGTATAATTAAATATTTCGATTTTTTTACTTACTTAGACGATTATTGTCCTCGTTTAATAATGAGTTCCAGACGCGTCAGTCTTGTGCGCGCCTTCTCCTGTTAGAAACTCCATGTTTTGATAATGTGCAAGATGTATAAATTATTAGGTGACGTTAACATGTCAGTTGTTTGAAGACTTTTTTCATTGTTGTTTGGAAAAAAAGGGGTTTCAAATAGTTGGTTTGTTTACATTTGTTTGTATGTTCGGTGACAAATTCCTAATGAAAGATTATAATGAGCAATTTATAGTCTTTAATAACTGTGTGGAAAAATAATACTCCATCAAAAATTTATAACAAATCGTCGCTGCGCCGACCAAAACAGTCATGTGTTTTTTAATTACTTTTCTGGAGAGCCAAAAAAACTTTTTTATTTTGGAACATTTTTCATATATTTAATAATCTTGGAACTTCAAAACCAATCAATTTATCGCGAAAGGGACGCTAGGGCCAATGGACGACCACTAGTTCTTTAAAAAATTGCAATAAAAAACATTCGAAAAATTACACATAACTGATTCGCATTCGGTGTCCTGCTCATAATTATTATCCGGTTAGAACAAAACTTAATTTACAACCTGGAAAAGTTTTTAAGAAAGTCGTCTGTAAAAAATAACCCAAATCGGTAAAGGTTGCCATGCAATTTTTTTGCATATGTACCAAAATAATGCAGTACATTCTGTGCACAATTTTGTTTCCAAAAATACAAAAAAAGAATTTTAAAAATCGGTCAAGAATTGCGGCCTAAAATTTCAAATGTTCCCACTGTGCGTCGCAGCGACGAAATACTACAAAAAGAAATTTATATGTTCACCTATTTACAATAATTTACAATACAACTTCACAAACAAATCTGCAGATTTTGACATTCATACTCGCAAAATACAAAAACAATTTACATGTGGGTCTGTTGCTGTGAAGTTGTTTTAGCTGATGCCACCATCTTATAATTAATCACCCTTATCGTGAATAAGTTGGGGAATTTCTGTTCCCATTAAATTTTCATTTCCCTCGAAGTGGAATTTGCTATCGTTATATTCCCGTGAAGTTTTTGTTCCCTTCTTTAAACAGCTGTTCAAATTAAAAGCAGCTATCAATTGAAATTTTAATTGTGTACGGACCAAAAAGAAAATGTTTAGAATCGGCACCCTTATTTTGATGCAGTATGATGAAAGCAATCAGCTTAGAATTAGTCGCAGACGTTTGCGAGATGCGTCTAACCCCTTCCTCATAGATGATGGCTGTTGTTTCCGCTTCACTCACTCCCAATTTTGCAGTTCCTTCATTAGCAGGCTCCGGGAAACCATATGTTAAGGAGTTTTCCAAACCTTCTACTGACCCCTTTATACCTACAAGGTCATACACACACTGCTCGTCTGGTGTAAGGTATTTAGTTTGATTCGGTCCTCCTCCCGTCGCTCGTTGGCTTTTTAAGTTGGCGGCTGCTTTTGATCTTACATACCTTTTTTGATCTATCCAAACCTGTTGGGCAAATTGTGTATACAAATATAAATGTCGATACGAACAAGTTATTGGACAAATTATAAAAATTATTTTTTTCCTTTTTCCACTCAGAAGCATTTTTGATTGGAGGGCCAGCACTATTCAACTCTTCTGTGAGTGATTTCCAAAAATCTGCTACAACCTCTTTTGAAATTTTAATAAAAGCCCCAGGCAATTGTTCTGTTGCTTTCCATTTTGTTAAGTAATATTTTGTGTTGCGTTTTGTTTACACTTCGAGACCTAGAATAATTTGGTTAAATTTTAATATTCTCATTAAAACAAATAAATACTTACATGATGATATATGTATTTCGCCAGCAAAACTGAAGGGAACAAATTCAAGGGAAAAGCGAATAAAATTCGAGTGAAAAAGCTATTCACGATTAGGGGAATTTTGTTTAACTGCGAACGTTTTTTTTGGTTATCATTTTACAGTGAATAAATAGAAAAAGTGAAAACATTTCATGGGAAAAATTATTCACGAATGCTATTTAGGGAAAAGGGAAAAAATTACGAGGGAAATAAAGTTCACGATAAGGGTGAATATATCTTGGCCAGTACCAAAACCATGAGCTCTAGAATTTTCGGCTGTCTTTACCAGTTCGGCGCCCCTTTATCATCTCCCTCTTCCTTATAGCATACTCTTTTTTCTTACTTCTGAATAGGTTCTCTTCTTTCCGTTTCTCCTTTTATCTTTGCTAGCGTTTCAAATGGCTACAAAGTCGCCATATATGCAGCATCCTTTTCCATCGTTGCATTGCGACATTCCTCATCATAGCAAGGCTTGTTCTTTGTCGGTTTTCTGTAGCCTAGTATAGCATTTCTAGCTTGAAGAGTGGAATGGACTGTGCGCTAGGATCATCAAAGGCTGTATATTTTGACGTCAATTTTGAACAAGTAAGCTGTGGATGTCTCCGGGGTATGCAGCCTTGCGACGTTCAGTTTTCTCTGGGTACGGTCCCGTACGTTGTTCGCCTTCATAAGCCGTGTACAAATATTTTTTGCCACAAGAAAATGATCCGAATCAATGTTAGTACAACGGATCGAATGTATTTCCATGCCTTCCGTCGAAATGTGACAAAAAATTTATTCAACTATTTGTATCTGTTTGGAGAACATCAATTACTTCCAATATGAACTAGTTACAAACTATCGAATTTTGAACCAGCTTAAGTTACTAGTTTATGAATAAGATATTAAATATTTTGATATAATTTCAGAAGTAATATTATTAAATTTAAATTAAACTATTCTACTATTTCAACTTTTGTAAAATAGAACTTGGTCTATTGTACTGGTACTTATCAACCCATTTTATCCAAAACTAGTTTAAAGAAGACAATCAACTACCACTGAACTAGAATTTCTGCACATCCAAATTAACAAAAAAATTCCAAAAAATTAACTTAGCGTAATTTAGCATTGCCATACAGAACTAAAAACAGCTTGGTTAGAATCGTGGTGTTTAGTTTGAGTACTTCACCTACGGGCGCCTTCCTTGGGTACCTACGTTGCCGGCCTTTTATTTTTGGTATGTTCCCATATTTTGACAAATCGCATTTTGAGCACCATAGGGCTCCGACCCCAACATTGCCCTTGGGTTTTAAGGGGTATTTGGTCTGCCCATTCTGCGCTTTTACCCAAATTATGACAAATTATATTGAAAATTTTCGAAATTTTATTATTTTTATTACATATTTTATTATACACAATTAAAATTTGCGAAATAGCTACAACATTTTCTATCATTTCGCCCTGCCTTAGTAAATATTCATAACATTTAATTATTAATTTGTATTACGTACACAGAACGAAATTTTTTGTTTTCAGATGATATGTGTTTTTATTTTGTCTTTATTTGAAATGTATGCATGTATACCATGTGTTTGTGGCTCCGCTGTACATCTTCTCTAAAGCCATTGGTGCAATTACATTGCTGTAACGCAGTCGCAGCAAAAATTGACGGAAATTTCCTCCCACACCCATAATTCCGTGTAATCTGATGGAAAATGCTCCGAGGTAAGCAAGAGCAATTTCTCATTCACACGTATACACGATCCATGTTTTCGTCTTAGAACTTTTATGGTGAATGATTTGGGTTTACAAATGTAATGACCATACCAACAGGAACTGGTGAGACATTCGACCGATCGGATATATCGGGGAAAATAGTGTAGTCCTAAATCTAACCACGCCAGTTTCGAGGCACACTCCCAGGGCCGAGGTTTTGACTGCTGGGTATTTCCTCTATTTTTCGACGAGAAAATATCTCGAACATTTAGAACCTTTTTACCAGACACGGTCTTTTTCTCCTCGTAATAGTTTATGTGATCTGTCTCCCACGCTGGAAAATCACCGACCGAGACAACGTCATTATCGGAATAAAATGGTAACTCGTAAGAAGACCTTTTGGTATCACTCTCCTGTATTAGAAAAGGTGGATCTATACTCATGTATCGTGGATTAAACGCCTGTCCCAGAATTTTTGCAAGTGATTTTGTAGTAAGCTGCGTACAGTAATCACAATATCCGATTTTGGAAACGTTAATGCAAAAATATATCAACCACATCCACAAGTCAAATCTCATGCTATGTCAGGCAGAATCTAAAGTCAAATGTAAAAATGAAACAACAACAATAATTAGTGGAATTTAAAATAAGGACAGAGAGATAGAGGTTAACAGTGATGACATCGGAGTGAGAAATTCACCTGTTATTACAGAGGAAATGTCATCACCGTCAGAGTTGCCAGGACAAGATATAAAATAAAAAATATGTATACGATCGGACTTATCTATAGCGTAGCAGTTGATCATAGGGCTTAAGTCAAGTATATGGACACACGTCGAATTGGGTTAACATTTTTGGAGTATGAGTATAATAGTGAGTATAATAGTGCTAATTTTTACTGGGGGGAAATTTATAGTTTAGGAGATATCGCCCCTTAAAGTTGAAATCTTTATATATATATATATATATATCCGATATCTGTTGACGAATCGAGACTATATATATATCATTGGAAAAATCTCTGAAAAAGCTTTCCAACAGTGCTTCCAATTATGGGAAAATAAGTACGCAACGAAACTAACTGCGGCGGCCAGTTTTTAAAGAAATCAATTGCCACTAAACACTAGTTACGTAGTCGATTACAGGAGGTTAATTTCCACATGATACTAGCTATGTGGAAGAATACATCGAACTAACTACTGTGCTTGATCATAGTAAACGAGGACGGGTCAATTTGAATGTGTGTTTGCTAAAATGATTTGTTTTTTTTATTTCGTCATATTTGTTGTTTGTTACGAACAACTTCCAACGAAAGTGAAGCAAAGCAAAAAATGTCCCGTTATTTGACGGGTCAATTCAAATGTGTGTTTGCTAAAATGATTTGTTTTTTTTTTATTTCGTCATATTTGTTGTTTGTTACGAACAACTTCCAACGAAAGTGAAGCAAAGCAAAAAATGTCCCGTTAGTTGAGTGAAAAAAACTTGAATATTTGGTGTTGGAATTTTAATTCTTACAAGCGTTCGCAATATGAAGATCGTTGAAGTAAAGTGCATGCTAAAAGAAACATTAATTCAAGAAGTGATAATCTGAATATTACACAGTTAAGAATGAGCAGCAAAAGAACTTTAAAAAGAATAGTGAAAAATTAAAATGAAACTGCTAAAATTAATGCAGAGCAAGAAGAGAGCGTGTTACCTCAAAAAAGAAAAAAAACTTGAAATTAATGTTGTGGAAAGCGTCAACCTACAAGACGTTCTTTGAATGAAGTGGACTCTCAGAAAGAGGTGACTCTCAGAATTTGTTCGTATCTTCATATTGGATTGTTTCCTTAATTGGAAAAAACATTGATTTGATAAACATTGACATAAATATAGACGGCTTGCCACTTTATAGAAGTTCAAGAACGGAAGTTTGGCCCATTTTAATCAGGACTAATAATATAAAAAGTTTGCCCGTTCTTCCTGTTTTAGTATATTTAGGTAGAAGCAAACCATCTAACTGCGCAGATTATTTTAAAAAATGTATATCAGAATTTTCCAATATCCTTCAACATGGTTTAAAAATAGATAGCAGAGTAATTAAAGTTGATATAATTTGTGATGCTCCTGTACGTGCTTTTATTAGTGGCACACCTGCACACACTTCTAGACATGGATGTGCAAAATGTATCAATTGGTAAAAAAGATTGACGGAACCTTGACGCACAGCACTATGCCAGGAGTTTTGATAACCGTCGCCGATTTTACTTCAAGAAATAAATACCCAAAGCATCACTTAAGTGAATATATATCCACAAAATCACCTATGGAGAATCTTGGTATTTTAATGGTAACACAGATAACGTTAGACTCGATGCACTTAATAGACCTAGGTGCCTCAATTAAGTTTTTATTAAGAATTGTTAATCATAGCTCTAAAAGACAATGTTCACGAGAACGTATATTACGAATTTTTATTGTTGCATTACTCTGCTGCCCAAAGCAATGCAATTCCAACTTAGAGACATCACAAATGCTGCTACATAGATACTTTTGTTGAAAATGTTTCGATTATATATGGCCAAAGCAGTGTTTCTTATAATGTTCACAGTCTGTTGCATCTAAAAGAAACCATCAAGCATGTTGGTAATCCAACCACAGGCTCAGCGGGTTCGAAAATTATTTGCAAAGATTTAAAAAAATTTTTAGAAACCCAACAATGATTCTTCAGCAAATGTAAAAAAACATTGTTTTAGAACGTTTTTCGAACCAAACACAACCAGAACCGAGTATAGGACACAAACTTAAATACCTGCGTTTTTCGAGGATTCGAATTAAAAATTATAAGACTCTGTAATATGTCGAAGATTTGAAAATATTCGAAGTTTTTACGAAGCTATGAAATCTCTTATTATAGGAATTGAAAAGAATCTCAAGCAGATTGTAACTAACAATTTAATAATAGAGTTCAACATAGATAGGATTCACGGCAAAAAAATATTTGAAAATTTTTATTAATCGCTATTAGGTAACAAATATATTTTCACTTTATATTGTGCAAAATTAACATTATCTTGCTTTTAGAATAAATTACTAATACAGCTAAAGAAACTGCAGAATCAAAACTGCGTAAAGCTGCAAAAGAAACGACACTTAAAAAAATGTGAGCAGCAAAAAGACTAAATTATAATAGTTGTATGGTTTGATAAGTTCCTTTTTTTTTAATTTTAAAGAGCTCAAAGAATGAAATTTTTAATTTATTAAATTTTTATAATAAAATATGTAATATAAATAAAATAACAAATAAAATAAATAAATAAAATATGTAATATAAAATATGTAATTCATATAACTAAATTAAACCATAATAATAAAAAAGACAAACTGACAATTTGTTATACTTTAGTCCGAAAGTAAAGGAAACAGTCCCGAAGGAATTGGTCCGTAGTCAGTAATTAAGAACTGGAGAAATAGTTGGAACTAATGTAACAGTTAGGTAGTTGGTATGTCAAAACTGTAGCATTAATTAGTACAGCGTAATGCAGAGAGAAATGAGTATGTTTCCCCCAATGACAAGCCCATATTAAATTCGCCAGTTAAAAGCCATTGAAGATAAATTGAATCGGAACTAGCTATGTTTACTTAGGAACCAACTATGCTACAGGTTCTAAACTAGTTGAATTGCCTGGCGGATACTGCAGCTTTGTAATCGGTAGGTGTTAATGTGCATTTCTTGGGTCTTCTCCAGGATTTGTCGTAGTGTAAATATCTAATCGGTCGTGGATTTACCAGGTCTAAAGCAACAATGATAAGGTCCAGTCAGGTTCGCTAGTATGCGCTTAAGTCTTTCACATAACACACTAGACAGTACCTTGTAAGCAATGGGTAAAAGGCTGATCCCGCAGTAGTTGGTATACACACTTGGGCCGCCTTTCTTAAGCACAGGATTCCAATTATCGGGCATGCAATCTTTGAGCCTTATGAGCTGGTGCATGCACGTTGCCAGCTCATCTCTGACGGCTTTTAAAAGCTCTGCCTTCTATCGGCTCCCGCAGCTTTCGTCACTTATGCTGTCTTTAGGGACGTAAAGAGAACGAAAGTGTTTTCTACATATTATATCAGAATTAGGGAGTTTTGTTTGAAGTAATTGTGAGATTTGGTTGGAGTAGGCATTGGCTATATCGGAGTTATGCAGCTTTGTGATGTCTTACGAGAGTTTACGTTTGGTTACGAGAGTTTTTAGCACTACTATTTCGCTTACCACTTGGTTTCTTGTATTGTGATCGGGGGATATCCAGGTTGTCTTGTGGATATCTTTATGTGGGAATCTGGTTCCACTCACTACTATGTTTCTTATTGAAGGGAAGCAAATCAGTCCTAATACGTTATCGGGGGTAATTTTAATGTCATGTCCATGTCAATGACGTAAAGAATAGTGAACACACATTGTGGAAAGCAACATACTATCTTAAGCGCCCATCAAAAAGAAATGTACCCATCAAAGACGACCCATGCCCAATGGATTGGCCTATTAAATCTGTCTCACCTAAAGAAGTACAAGAAGAAATAAAGAAATTAAATGCTAAAAAGTCCCCTGGGTTTGAGCGGTTGTTAAAAATTTACCAAGTAAAGGCATTTAGTTCTTAGCGCTATTATTTAACTCAATCCTGCGGCTGAATCATTAAGTGTGCAGAGATTATAATGATACCAAATCCTGGAAAACCAGAAAACGCAGTAGCATCATATCGACCGATTAGTCTGCTGGTCACTTTCTCCAAAATATTCGAAAGAATATTATTGAAAAGATTGTTGCCGGTCTAAGATGCAAAAAATATTATTCCGGAACACCAATTTGGTTTCAGGCATAAACATGGAACCCCACAACAATGCCATCGTATCGTTGCCGAAATTAGAGATGCATTGGAGAATAAGTACTGTTCGGGCGTATTTTTAGACGTTAAACAAGCGTTTGACAAAGTTTGGCTCAATGGTTTGTTCTATAAACTTCATAAAGTTCATCCTACCCATCTTTATTTGTTGCTGAAATCGTTTTTATCAAACAGACACTTCTATGTCAAAGTTAATGACGATAAGTCGGATATATACGATATTTTCGCAGGAGTACCCCAGGGCAGCGTTTTGGGTCCCATTTCATAACCCATCTTCACATCAGACATACCGACTACTGAAAATGTAACTGTTGCAACATATGCTGACGATACGGCTATTTTGGCCTCAAGCCTCTCACCAGATGAAGCGTCACGATTTGTAAAAAACCAGCTGAATATAATAGAAAAATGGCTTAACAAGTGGAATGTTAAAGTAAATACCGATAAATCTGTACACATAACATTTACTTTAGGCCGGAAAAACTGTACAGGTATTACACTAAAAAATAGCGCTATTCCACAAAGTCAAATATCTTGGATTACACATTGATAGGAGATTAACATGGATTAACCACATTAAAGCTAAGAAGGAACAACTTAAAATTAAAACTGGCAAGGAGTGGCGGACTAAAGCTAAAGCGGGTCCTAGGCAACCTTGTAATTTCGGGCCTTTTTTCAGATATGACACATATACTCTATGCGTTTGGTAGTTCCAATTGAACCAGCAGATTTTAAAACTACTTTTTCGACTCATATTTTACCAAATTTTATTATCTTGATTCCTTCAATATAAACTCTTGTTATTTTGGTACAATTACACAATGCAAAAATTCAAATTCGAATTCAAATCTGCTCTCCGAAATGTGGAAAGTAGAACAGTTTTTGAGATATGGTCAAATTTCCATTTTTAGTGTTTTGAAAAAATGTAGGTCTACTAAAATGCAATTTTCTCTGTGACGAAAATAAAAGATAATAAAATCATTTCTTAAAAAAACGATAGCTGTTTAAAATCCAATCATAAATGACGAAGTTATTGCACTTCAAAGTTAGAATTTTGTAAAAATTTTTATGATTTTTCAAGTATAAAAAATGGAATTTGACCATATCTCAAAAACTGTTCTACTTTCCACATATCTGAGAACTGATTTGAATTCAGCGTGAAATTTTACATTAAAATGTATTATTAAATGTCCCGGATACAGAAACTTTTGAAATTTTGTGACATAGTGTTATAAAGGGTTTTCGAGAGATAACACAGCCCGGAAACTTTTCCCGTAAAAGATCAATGGTTTCGTTGCTTGTGTGGCACGTAGCGCCATCTTGTTGAAAGTAAACGTTGTCCAGGTCAAATCATCATATCATCATTAATCATCTCTCGATAGCGCAATCCATTCACCGTAACTGTTGATCCAACCTCATTTTCGAAAAAGTAAAGTCCAATGACCCCGCCGGACCATAAAACGCACCAAACAGTCATACGTTGAGGATTGAGAGGCTTCTCAACAATAACACTTGGAATTCCGGATCATTTTCATGCACTTCAAGGACCCAATCAGCAAATACACGACGTTGTTGATGATTGGCAGCTACCGAAATAGCGGGCACAATAACACCTCTTATTAGAAAACCATTTACCAACATTTGTATACAAAATTTAAAACCTACTTTTCGGACCCCAAAAATTACGGGCCCTAGGCACGTGCTTAGGATGCCTAGGCCTTAGTCCGCCCCTGCTGGCAAGCTCTTTTGATTAATCAGGTTGTATTTTCTGGTGTAAATTGTGCCTGTTCTGTTAACTGCAGCATCACGCAGTATCTTTTCCAACAAGATGTTGAATAGATCACAACATAATCGGAGTTAACCATCGATCTCGTGACAGTTACAGGCCTAAGCCACGATCTCGAACGTTAACGTTACAAGGAGATTTGTTGGGAAACTAAGCTTACTTCAAGTTTTTACATCAAAATAAGCATATAGTTTTAGGCCGGGCCATACCAGTGTTTTTTTAACTGTATTGATTGTTAGTTTTAGTCGATCGTATTGATTATATATCAATTTATGTTAGTGTATCAAATGATACATTAAATGATAATATCAAGTAATAAAACACTTTTCTGATCGTTTAGCCAAATTTGATGTATCATTGCGCACTGCGAATAAGTCTGGGCTGCGAGGTGGTCAGCTAGTATTACATCTATTCGATAAGGAAGAATTTTATTAATTTAACAAAAATTAAATTCCTTCTTATGTACTTTTATAAGAGTTTACGTTTTTTATCCATTAATCTAGATTTTTCTTTTTTATCGTTTGAAACGTAAACCGCATGTTGGACCGCCCCCCTATTCTCCCATATTTTTGTTATCCTTATATTTTTTTTTTAAATTCTCCCATATTATTGTTGTCCTTATATTCAATTTTTTAAAAGAAATTATGTGTAAAACTGAATTTTTTGTACAAGTGCAAAAGTAGACATAAGTGATAACATAGGAGAAATAAGGAAATCGTAAGGAATAATAAGGAAAAGGATAACTTAGCAACACAGAAATTCACTTTTTCCGGGTCATTTTCCAGTTTTTAAATACATTTTAAATTCCCGCTCAACTTAGCAAATAAAAACAAAAACATCAAAATAAATCAGCTGCTTAGCAGCCAAACATAAGAACATTTTATTTTCTGCAAGTTCCAAAGTTATGTTATGTGATGCGATAAATAACTATCAGCTGATCTCTTCTTCTGCAATGTTATGTTATGCCATAACTAATTATTGCCGCTCCGTCTACTCCCACATCCCAGTTTTGTTTTGTTTTGACATTTGTCTTCACAAGAAGCATTAATTCTCTCTTTTCTTTTGTCTACCATGACATTTCGCTGTACTCGAAACGAAAATATACATACGTCTCTGTTTTCCGTGTCTTTGATTACAAAATCAAAGAGAAAATCCAAGGTTTTCATTTTTTCATACCATATCTTTTTCAAAAAAATAATAAAACTTGAAATCTACTACGAAAACTGTTCTTAATTTACGGGCAATTCGAGAAAATCATAACAAAAAATAAAAATGTGTACAAGCAAATCAAAGGCAAGAAAAGAAATAATAGTGTAAATGTAAACCAAAGGAGCAAAAAAAATGCATTAAAAGCTCAAGTGAAAATCAAAAAAGTGCACATAGAATAAAAAAGGAAATGAACTAATTCATTTAGTTTGTCGCAAAACATACGTAATAAATTATAATAGGCGACCCAGTGAGACGGGTCAACCTGATTACAATACCACCAACAAATACAGTAATAATAATAATGAAGGCGACCAAAAGCAAATGCATTGCTTGTGTGTGTGTGTTCGTGTGCAACACATAAAGAATGCACGGTGTATATATTTTATCTTGATAAACTTTTTCTATACATTTGTTAAACATGTCATGTTGTTGTTATGTAAAAATAAACATAAACACCAAGCAAGGGGGAAGCTAACTACAAAAGTATTGATCATTCACAATGCCGTATAACAGTTGTTCTACAATCGCTGCTTTGTAAATTGTAAACAAGAGTGCTTGCGAGAGTGTGTCGTCGGTCATTCATATTAACTAATTTTTGTTATGCTATGTTCATGCCTACAAGATTTCGGAATTCTATATCACAGTTTAGATAATCTATAGTTTACAAATTAAATATTTGTTTGCGCCAAAAAATAGTGTACTTTATTAGAATAGTTGCCATGTCGGTAAAAATATTAGCTGAAATGCAGAATGTGGGGCGGGAGCCTAAAAAAATTACGGTATCTTCTTCCTGGTCCCCAAACATCGGAATGGTAGCTCAAGTTTGGCGCTGAGTCCCATGGGACTTCGGGGGTCAAAAAAGGGCCCTTTGATGACCCCACATGTACATGAAAAATAAATTTTTGATTTGATGAAGTTTTTTATTTTAAATTTGTGTTGTTTTGATTCTCTTTCATTCCTTATATTCGGTTTTTGGATTATGACCCTTAAGTACATTTGCATCGAAATACAGTGGAGCGTATAATTTTCCGCTCTCCAGTGTATTGGCAGCAAAAGGAAGGTGGTCTAGCATTAATTGAATAATGAATGCTAGCTCACTTCTGGCAGTTTTCCTATATATGACGAAAATAGATGCCCCTTTTTAGTTTAACGTCGGGAAAGTGGCGAATGTGCCATTGATTGCAACTCAAAAATATATTTAAAAATTGAATCAAGCCACAACAACGTGAATTGATCTAGCTTGGCACGTGAGGTCACATATGATGAACTCGTCAAAAATATTAACCCGATAACACAGTAGCACATTTTCCAACTTTAATCTCTTGAACCAATTGAAACCCACAAAATCTGAAAGCTTATGATAGTAAAAAAAAACGCTATCTGGGTTTTGAATTATTACCTAATGTTTTTTTAATTCAGGTTTGAAATTTTTGATTGGGGTATGGATTTTAGTACAAAACATGTACTGATTCTAAAATCAATATCTTGTGAACTTTTCGAAATACTGCTTTGTCTCTCTTCGTCAAATTTTTAGCTCATGATCAGATCTAAAAATTTTACCAAGAGATAAAATAAAAACAACAACAACATATTACTTAAAATAACAAAACTGTCAAAAAATCGTAAATTTAGTTATAGATTTTAATTGATGATGATGGAAAATATATGGACACATCAAATATTTTAAAATAGTTTCTTAGAAAAATGTTTTTGAACACAAGGAATAAAAATAAGGAAACTTCAAATCTTTTTAAATATAATATATATTTAACTTTAGTCGTCGCTTTGGGAGCTTGTCTCATCATCTGAAAACGTATTTCCGACCGTTTGGTTAGGTTTATTTTCGTAAGAAAATATTTTATGGCTAGACCAGCATACTTCTCCAAGCATCGCATCTATTTTTTTCCTTTGAACCGCTTTTCTATCGGATGGTTGCTTGGTGGGAGCGCTCACCTTGCTCTTCAGATTCTGTTGGTAATTGTTTTTCGAACTCCGCCAAATAATTATTTAAAAAGTGAAGTTTTAATGTCACCGATCGCTTGGAATGACTTAAGCATATTTTTTATTAAAACTTTCCATTCGTCGTCTCGAGCTTTTCCAAAACTCTTTCTATAACTGCCTTAGGTGCGTCCCAAGCAATTAAGTCATTTCCGTGCTTAACCATATTGAAATCTTAACATTTAACCAACTTTCGAATGTCTGGTCCATTAAGTACACCTGTTTTAAGCAAGAAAAAAAATTACACAAAAAATAATAAACAATTTGGTAAATAAGTAAATTCCCAGCTATAATTTTTTGATCACTGTCTTGGAAAAATTTTCTTAAGGCAGTAAAATACATTGTCCTTATTTTTTGTTACCGTCTTTATAAACTTCTTCGTTATGCCCAACTTTATATGCAGCGGTGGCAACAATATGTCATTTATATTTTTTATTAGTGGCTCTGCTGTCATGTCTAAAGGGGCATCTTTCACTCCCGACTTTCGTTTTTTCCAAGTGTCGGAGCAGTGATCGACGTTTGCTTCGTGTGTCCAAACGAAAGCAATAATACTTTGGCCATCCTCCCTTTATGCCTTGCAAAATATTGACAACTTTAAGGTCGCAACAGATTTTCCATAAATGATCTGCGTATTTAAGGTCTCTTAGCAAAATTTCCATTGTTGCATAGCATTCCTTTAAGTCTGTGCTAAATGCTAAAGGTATTTAGGGCTTCAGGTTAGTTTTATGCAGTAACACTGCTTTTAAGCTAGTGACTGAGCTGTCGATAAACATTCGCCAGTCTTCAGCAATATATTTTAATCCCATTTCATTGGCTCATCCTTTAATGTTATTGCAATAGGTGTAAGAATTTTCTTCGTTAACGCTGTAAAACTTTGAAATTCCACTTGACGGTTACGGTGTATCGAGGTCTTAACATCAACGTCTGTTACCTTTTTTCGTTTAAGAAATGCGAACAAATATTCTGATTTGCGCTTTGACAAACCTAACTTTGCGACAACATAGTTTATTTCGCATTCTGTTACGAGCTCAGGCTTGTTGATTGTTTCATCGGGCTCGAACGGTGGATCAGCCAGCAAATTGTCGAACGTTTTCGAAGTCCATACAGTTGCTCTATCTGCAATCGGTGGTCTTGGTGGTGGGTTGGCTTCAGAATGTTCTTGCGGGAGAGTAGCATGAGGACCAGGAATGTACACTACATTTTACATTTTTTTCGATTCATTCCACTTTTAAAATTTATACATCCGTAGCATGTGCTTTCATCGTGTCGCTGTGAGTCCGTCCATATTACTGGTGTTCCATAAAGCAGTGGGCTTGGTTTTCTGTTTATCCAGTTGTATATGTTAAAAAAACAACGTCTGCATACTGCATCTGGTGTCCACAAACAATCGAATAAGTCCAACTGGTCAGAGTAATATAAGAGGTACCCATTTCTAAATTCAGCATTAAAATTTGTTTTTTGCGTTTTCATTGAACGTTTGGGCACATAAATACCACAAACGTAGCAAAACAAGTTTAGCTTCCAACACTTTTTCCATATCAACTTTTTCTTTTTGCAGTCTATGCCGTAATATGAACATGCAATGCGTTTGAACGTGCAATCGAAACAATGCAAATTTTTTGACATTTGAAATATTTTCATTATTTATTCCTATTTAGTACCTATTTCATTTAAAAAAGCATATAATTTTTAATTTTGTTAAACATACAACTACAAGTGATTTCTTGGTCCTTAATTGAATTTATGATGACTTTGTGGGGGTAAAACTATGCGAAGAAGTCATCAAATTAAATCAGGCTGTTAAGAAGAGTTGTTTGTTTTGCTTTTGGCTATCTTTTTGTCATATATTGTCTGGTCAAGTTCGTAGCAATTTCTGAAATAAGTGTGAAAAACCATAAAAAATATGACAAAATGTTTTGGACAGTTTTGTGTTGTTGTTTACTTAATTTTATTTAAAGGTAAAATTTTGCCGAAGAGAGACAAGCAATATTTCGAATAGTTCACAAGATATGGACTTAAGAATCAGTACATGTTTTTTGAAAATTATACTTAAATCCATACCCCAATCAAAAATTTCAAACCTGAATTAAAAAAAAACCTTAGCTAATAATTCAAAACCCAGATATGGTTTTTCTTCTACTATCATAAGATTTCAGATTTTGTGGGTTTCAATTGGTTCAAGTTTCAGTGCTGCACTGCGTAATTAAATCTTTTGGGTTATGAGCAATAAACTGGAAAAAATGGAGTCGTACGATTGTCTGGGCTATGAAGATTTCCGGCATCTTAATGATAATAATTTGATAAACTTTAAAGATCCGAAAACTGGAGTTCAAACTAATTCATTAGAGGAATTATGTGCTCCTGCTTAACTATTCCTTGCGGATGCGTTTTATATCTTTTAAAAACTCAAAATACATCTTTTTCAGAAGATGCTCAGCCCATGAAATATATTCATTGGCAGAGTTGTGTAAGATATCGGGAAACTTATATAACCCGCTGAGCCAAGGGTTCCCTTTGACTCTGATTTAAAATAAAAGCAGTACCTGTTTATGAATTTCAGATTTTTTATTTAATTTTTTATTTTTACTAAAAAAAATTGAAATTTGATCTTCTGAATTTAATATCGAAATTTACACAACTGAATTTTTCTCGGAAATATCCTTCATTTTAGAACCCAATAAAAAAACTTAATTTCCCTTTGCACCCCATGAATGAGGTATGGGATAGCTTTTCGCGTTGTTGTGAATTAACACGCTTTCTATTTTTAGATTCACAACTAACGGCACCTACTTATTTATCGACGAATGCGAACGTCACTGTTTTGAGAAGCTCTTACTAGACACGACGATTGAATCGAATACTGTGAAGTTGCTGTCAAACAACATTCGAGGGGAGCCGACAATGAAAGAAAATTTTATTTATTTTTTTCTTTTAAGATGACTGGAGCCAGGTTTGAACCTGCGATCTCCCGCATGGTAGTCGCGTGTTCTAACCACTATGCCACGGCCGGTCCCGTCAGAACCCAATAGGTCCCTATTATGTGTTACCTACGGTCCCAAACAATTAAATACGGTAAAACATGCAATATAGTGTACTCCTGAGTAAACGAACAACCTATTTTTCTACACGGTGTGCAATGTATAACGATCAAAAATTTGTTTAGAACTCTATTTGGCGAATAAATTTTTAAATTAGGTAGAGTAATTATTCTGTTAATTGATTAATTGTGTAACAAAATTATTCGAACATTTTAATAAATTTTTTTTTTCGATTAACTCGAACAATATACAATTGTGAAATCGATTTTCGACTTTTCCCTTACAAAAGAGGGAAAAAATTTAATTTCCCTTTACACCATATGAATGACATATGGGATAGCTTCTCGCATTGTTGCGAATGAACACGCTTTCTATTTTATATTTACAACAAATGGTACCTACTTATTTATTGACGAATGCGAACGTCACTGTTTGAGAAGCTTTTACTAGACATGCCGATTGACTCGACACTTACACTCCGAAGTTGCTCTTGACAACATCGAGGGGGCCGGCAATGAAAGAAAAATTTAGATAGCTGAAGGCGGGAATCGAACCCGGTATCTCCCGCATGATAGTCGCGTGTTCTAACCACTATGCCACGGCCGGGTTTAAAAAGGCTGGCCATAAAAGGGAAAATCTTCTTGAAATTTCCAAAGTTAAATGGGTAGAAGGAACAATCGGATACATAAAATGTCGATATATCAATTGGGAGTGATCGCACCTATAGCACGCTATTTTTAAAAAAGCGATATTTGGTAAAAGCAATTCATTATGAAAATTCGTAACTATTCAATTTATATAAAATATTTGATAATTACAAACGTGAGAGCTTGAAAACTTTGTGTGATTTAATTTTCCAATATGTCGATCTATTTAGGAGAACAATGTAATATATGTTGACAATTTTGTTGATTTTGAATATTTCTTACTGGAATCTCGTATACATGAATAGGCCTTAACATTAATCTAAACGAAGTGTGGCAATACTGGTGGCATTCACAATAGCGTATGACACTTTTGAGCGTTTTCTGTTTCATTCACATCACTCGTTGTTTTTTTTCGAACAGCTGTAATATGTCAAACTAGTGTATTTTGTAATTTTTCTTTTGGGACTTCCTTTTCATAACAATATTCGCATTGTCTTTATAATGAAAATATTTATCAGTTACATAGAAATAAATAACATCGACGAAACGCCTGTCATAAACTATTCTACAATTTGTTAACCATAAACAACAGAACAAAATGAAAGAAATACAAAATGACAAAGAAGTAAAAGTGAATTGAGTTTGTGCAAGAGAAAAGGCAAAGCAAGTGTAAAAAAGTAACAGCAACAGACACGGCACCATCGCCACCACCACCACAACCAACGTCAGCCTCCACAATTGTTTGTCGGGCCGTCAACCACAAAACAACAACAAGAAAAGTAACAAAAACAACACTAATAATCGACCTCGTTCAGTTTTTCTAAATAAAGAAAATTGTTCATTTATTATTGTGCGTCCGTATGTTCCTAAAAGCGAGCGAAGTGTTGATATTGCCATTATTGTTGTTGCCAACGTTAATCCACCATCGTTTTCGTAAAAATTTAACAACATTAAGAACGGACGAATAAACAAATCAACCAACCAACAAAACAAATAATGCATTTTTTAAAAAAAAGTACATAAACAAGTTGCCTTAAAGTATTCGAAACGTTTGTCACTCGTGTGTAATTAAGAAAAACGTTATCGTATTCGCCCATCAGACACTTGCCAGTATTCCTTTTAACAACAACTTCGATCTGTGTATTTACTTTGTATTTCCATCAAATTGTTTATTTTGCGTGCTAATGTAAATACAACAATTGAATAGCAAATTTTGTGCGAGTGTGTGGCCTTCCTTGTCTGTAAATTCTGTTCGGCGTATGTCCTCTCTCACGCCTGCAAGGAGCTGAGTGGCACGAACAGCTTCATCATCATCCGTACATTAACATTTGCATTATTGTACCTTTGTGGCCATCGTTACCAGTTATTTGCTGTCGTTTTCCTGTTTTCATCATCAGTTGAGTGTGTGCGTAATTGACACATTTCCGTTTTGCACATACTTCAATGTCAATGGCGGACTTTGATGCAATCTATGAAGAGGATCAGTTGGAGGAGCACTATGAGGATCAAACGGTGGCGCCCCCGCATGAACCCATCGTTATACGCGGTGCTGGTAATATGACAGTGTAAGTAATTTCATTAGCGTTAAGATTAATCAAATTCATACTTTTCGACAATCGCCATCGTTTAATGAAGAGTGAAGTATATATTGTGAGTTGAAATGCAAACGGCCTTAACACATATGTAAGTGGAATGTATATTAGCACTTACAAACTTTGAATGCATTTCCTGTAAAACTTATATTTTACACTTTACGTGGTTATGAATTAAGGTTTCATTTGTCCAAAAATTAACCTCCTTTTTACCATTGCACGCCTAGTAAAGGAGATAAAGTCACTTAAAATTGTTTATATGAATATCGGCGCTATTCCCCCTTTTGAGACGTGATCCCAATCTATTTTTCAAGGTGAGATCCTAACTTTATCTTGGTGATTTCCCAACTATAGTATGGTGTTCACAATATAAGCTCCTTTTTGCGATAAGATAGATAAGAGATAATTGCGCTTTATGATTTTCTTATAAATAAAGGCAGTTTCCCAGCCATGGCTAGCTGAGATCCCGACTATATCTTAGTGATTTCACAGATATTAAATGGTGATCGCAAATTCAGCCATTTTTAGCAATTGGATGCTTAGCTTAGGAGATAACGACGTTTTTATATGAATGCGGACGGAATCGCACCCATTTCAAGATGAGAGAAAGCTGATCTAGTTACATATTTCAAAAAAAAATTCGTATTGCAAATGTAATGAAAGCATCCTTTGAGATTTGCCCAAAGAATATGCAAAAGCATAAACAAACTTCAATGCCGATCTGCATAGAATTAACCAGGCAATGTTCTGTGAAAATACACTTTATTGAAAAATCGGTTAACCGACATCATAAAACCGGATAAACCGGGGAATTCCAAATTGGCATACGGTTTCGGAGAAAAAAACCTGTTAAACTGTTTTCGTATTCGGTTTTGAATATTAATTAAAACACATAAATATATCGTAGAAATGTTGTTATATGGGAGTTGGATAAATTATGCCACCATAGTAGACTTCAGACATATATCCATTGGACGCAACTATGTAGAGCAATTAAAGAAATACACTCTCGGTGGAGGCTGTTTCTTTAAGACTCTTACATCGATAACCCCTTATTGCCGCTGAGACGGGCTCTCGACGCAATTCTTGTTGAGCAGCTGTGATCAACATTCTGTTTACGTCCGATTAAATGGCGATTTGCATTATAGGCAAGAAGCCGGATGTGTCGGGGAAAGAATCTTCCATTATGATTTGATGGTTAGTGGCATAGCAACAGGTTATTTTGCCGCACCGGCCTATTCATTTGGTCTATTTCATTTGGCATATCATTATATCATTTGTCATTGAAACGCATTCGGTAGTGATCCTAGGTGCACTGTTCCGTACGGCTTGTAATCCTCGTTCTTAGGTGTCACTGAAGAATAGGGTCTAGACTGTGGCCGCATAGTTGAGCACTGAGCGGGCAATCGCCCTGGTGTCCGGCATTTTTGAAATTTCTCAGGAGAGCGCTTTTAATATTGTTGAGCATTTATGCATTCCATGGTCTCCGTTAAACAATATGCTTTTAGCAAAGTATGCTCAGACATCCACTTTTAAAATTTATTGACTAATATTGTCTTTTTGAGATATTATAACGCGTTTTTGCACCCAGATCGACAGAGATATCTATACAAATTCTTACCTCCTTAGTCCAAGTAGTACATAGTGACACTTTTGACTTTATGAACCATGACTTGCGTTACTGTAAAAGTTGCTAGAATTAAGCACTTTTTGCTCAAAAGCTTTGTATTTTGAGGTGTAAGAAGTTGTCATGCCAAGTATTTGAATATTGTAAAGATGTTAATGTAAATATTTGTGAATATTCGGTTTAAAGCTGTTTTGGTATGTAGGACTACGGCTTTGGTATCCAATATTACCTCCTTAGTCCAAGGAGTAAATAGTAACACTTTGACGGAATCAACTATAACTTGCATTACTGCAAAATTTACTTATGGTGGCTAGAAGTAAGCACTTTTTGCTCAAAAGGTTTTGTAGATGTAAGAAGTTGTCATTCCTAGCATTTGAATATTGTACCGATGTTAATGTAAATATTTGTAAATATTCGGTTGAAAGCGGTTCTTGGTATTTTTCAGACGTTAGACGGCAAGTTCATGTAGAAAGTCTACCACGTTCTTACACAATCTACATTTTTGGAATCCATATCTACTACCATATCAATGTATCTACTGTCGTTCGATTTTCGTAATATCAATGCATTTAAATGAGTGACGATTTGGATTTAAGATGCAAATTTAAATTTACCATTAATAACTCTTGTACATTGCCTACTCTTTATTTTATTTCTTACAGATTTGGTTTAAGCAATCGTTTTAATACGGAATTTCCCTCCGGCCTGGTATCGCGTGTAGCGCCTGAAGAGTTCAAAGCCACAATTGGTCGCATAAATGGTATTCTAAAAAAGACATTACCCGTCAACGTTAAATGGTTATTTTGTGGCTGCGTCTGTTGTTGCTGCACCCTCGGTTGTTCCTTGTGGCCGGTGATATGTCTCAGTAAACGAGTAAGTATCACGATGACAATCATTACATCAACACGACCAATTTTATGATATATTTCTGCATTTCAGACTCAAATAACATTGGATAAATTATTGGAATGGGAGAATAGTCATTTGTATCATAAACTGGGTCTTCATTGGCGATTGCACAAACAACAATGTGATTCAAATTCAATGATGGAATATGTCATCCAAATTGAATTTATACCGAAAACACCAATCTATCGGCCGGATTAAGTAGTAGTAATAATAATAATAATAGGCAGGCAGTCAGTCAGGAAGCTGCTGCTGCTAAGTAAGTTTACATTTTACTCTATAGTTTTGTTTTTAGTTATTTTTATACACACATTTAGAAATATATATACTATATAATATAAAAACTTAAACTAAGGAATGCTAATGTATCCGTAGAATACGATATATTTATGTATGTAATTGGCAAGTGCATTCAAAATGTATAAATGTTTTTTTTTTTTTATTGGAAAACGGTCTCAGAATGTGAGATGTAAGAGGGCCGGATTACAGAAATATTATTTTATTTTAAAATCTGTAGAACGAAATATGAAATTTGGAATGTAAATTGTGAAATTGTATTGTGATGAAACAAACAAAAAAAATATAATAATATGAAAAATAGAAATGCCATTAATACATAGAAATGTTTTAAGATTATATAGATGTTTTTGTTTGAATCTCATAACTAAAACAGCACAATGCAAACATAACAGTTTTGGTAGAGGGTAAGGAGAGGCGCACTCATTTGAAATTGGTTAAAACAATACTCTGAAAATAATTAAGTTATTTGAGTAATTTGGATTTTCTAGTATCGGAAGCTGCTTCAGTGCTCTATTCTAAATTAATGTGGTCTGACGAGTACGATTATTACCACTAACAAGTTAAACAAATTCGCATAGTTCATCCAGGTGACTTTCTTTGCCATCGACAATTTATTACATTTGTTTCAAATAAAAATAAAAGAAATTAATACGAATTTCATATTACGTTACCTGTATATTGCCGATCAACGTAGCTTTAAAATTTGAAATTTTGGAAACTGATAATGCGGCAGGATGGAAAAGATGGGTATAGTTTGTGAAATGTTCGGTAGCAGAACATTCGAATATGGTTCAAAAGACATTTGTTGCGAAAACAAATTAGCATTTCAACGCTTGAAATTACGGTTGTTGTAATGGTAAACAACATTCCTTTAAATTTATTACAAATAATTGTAAAGGAATCTTCAATTTATTGGTGCATCTAACCAAATCTTTTGTACGGCCTAATAGCACTTGGAAATTTGTTTTCAATAATTTTAAAATTCAATAGGTTGAAAAAAACTATCGGTGGTGACTATTGTATTGTGAAACAAAATTCTTTTTTTCTTCTCGTTTATCATCATGTTTATAATTTAAATAGAAGAAAAGAAATAACAAAGAGATTAAAAACGCATTTGCGGTTGAATAGGTTAGTAAATAAATAATTTTTAACAAATAACCCAAGCCCATGTTATTAATAATCATAATTCAAGTAGATAAAGAATCGAATCTGTAGTAGTAACTATAAGAATGATTTTACAATGTTGGTTTGTAAAAAATATACTAAGTTCAACATTTGTGTAACACCTATGAAAATAACTCATAAAGTTTGTTCACATTAAAAATGCAGAGAATATTAGTTTGATACTTTCCGTTGTCGTTTATTTCATAGTTAACAAAACTGAGGAAGAGCATATGGTTACTAAAATTTCTTATTACCATCAAATTCAGTAACACATGTCTTCTCTGTGTAAATCTTTAAAGCTTATTGAAATTAAATGTCGTAAATATAACGATTCAAAGTAATTACATTTACCAAACAACGTTTTTTAGGGCTGATGTCCAAGCACATTTGTGGCACAATCTCCGCCCGGAATCGTTTTCAATCCTTGAAATTCAATTATTTATTTGAAATTTAAAACTTGTACATTAATATTCCAAAAATCCATTTGAATTTCAGATGACATCAATTGAAATTAAAAATTTTCATTTTTATTTCGAAAAATATCAATTAAAATTCAAAACGCATCAAATGCAATTAAAAACTCATCAATAGAAATTTAAAAGTCGTCATTTGAATTGATGTGATTTGAATTTCAATTGACTAGTTTTCAAATAGAATTAAAAATTTTGAATTTCAAATAGAACGTTTGAAAATCAAATAACATATGTGAATTTCAATTGATTTCCATTGAATTTCAATGGGATATGGTGTAATATAATATATATGAAATATGCCATGCTAGAGGAACAAATGTGAATATTGCCTAAATGAAATACTCCTTCTTTTCACTAAAAATAAGTGATTATTATCTCAATGTAGCGAGCAAGGCCTGAAGATCGCGAAGGAAGACGGCAACTTGTTACTCGTTTTATGGGATCTACTGCGAATTTATACAGGCAATACAAATCAAAGTTATATAGCAGTAGATCCTTACGCCTATTCGAAGGAGTAAGGTGGTTTATGAATATAGTTAAGACAAAAGTTGTGAAAACAGCAATTTGTACGTAAGCAGACATATAATCACACTCCCAAAACTGAGCCATTGCACCATTCGGAGACCGTGTAGGTTCATTATCTGATGTGAAGATAGTAAGGAATAGCCGAAGGCAAAGGAATACATATATACATTTCTCAAAGTATTTTAGAAAGAAACTGATATTCAAGAGTGGTATTACCACTTTTTCTCCGAAGAGATGAGCATTGGCAAAGCAAGCACTTAATGATTTTAATTTCTTTCACATAGTCAACAGTAGTCTTCCTGTGACGTACCCCAGTTCTATATAAAAGCCTTTGGATCGCCTTTCTTAAGCACAGGACTTGGAACACTCTTTGACTTGGTGGTGGACGTTCTATTCCGTCGTCGATGATTGGCGTGATTTCGCCACTTACGTTGTTTTGCGTGTGAGGAGAGTACTTAAGTGATCCCTTCATATTTACACCACACTCTAGTGTCCGTGAGCAGAGTTCCATCCCTGTCCTTACAGGTGGGAATTCATGTTCCAAAACCTTTACCTTTTAGCTTTTGGTAGAACTTTCGAGCTTGCCTCTCCCCGTAATAATTTTCTTTCATAGACGCTTATCCCGCCTGAAGAGCCGTTTCCCACTTATTCTCATTATACATCAGATATTACGCGTCATTCCTCATAGTACTGAGTCTTGTCTGAGCGTGGTTTTTATTAACCCAGTGCAGTCGTTGAGGCTTGGTCTTAGAATTCGCAACATGCTGCCACTGTGTGTCGGGAACATCAGAATTGGGGGCTTTTGTTAGCAGTCATTGAAGTTAATGGGGGAGGCACACCTCTGCATGGTACGACCATCTTAAGCTTTCGGCATCTGTCTACCTTATCCTAAGCGCTGCCTTGGAACCATGCTGGTGGTTGGCGAGCGGGAAATGCTCTTTTAAGAAGGCAATTGTAAATACAATTCTTTTTATTTTAGGAACGAGATATGAAAGTACTTTCTCTTTTTAGACCTACACAACGTGATCTATAAGTTCGTGACGAATACACATGCCAGCTGTTCAGTCAGCTTTATTTAGAAGTTGCTGACAACAACATCGAGGGTCGTTGATCAAAGAAATTGAGATAACTGTGACAGAGCTCGAACCCAGGTCACCCGCAAGACAGTGGTGTGTTCTAACCATCAACCTTCGGCTTGCCAATATGTATTTGGTATGGTACGAAGGGCAGACAACGTTTTTGGGAAGCTTGTAGGGAAGTCCTCCTTGCTGCGTGTTTTGATTTCGTCTAACTGCTCTGAAATATTAATTTCACGCTGGTTCTTGCCCAGTGATATAAACCAGCTTTCTTGATGACCATTAAAAATCCCAAGATATAGTCTACTATCACCCTTTAGAAGATGGTGGTTATTGTTTGCATACATTTACGATTTCAATTTCAATATTTCCATTCTCAATTCGTAATCGACTTGAATTATTAGCTTATTTTGTTAATCATATCGAATATATTCATCGTTCTCTCCGCTGTAACTCGCCTATAATAAATCAAATTGTAAATACCTTAATAAAAACTAAAATAACAATTGTGATTAATTTATCATATAACAAAATGATTGCATAATGAATATTTTTTTTTCAAGATCAAAATTGTTTTTGTTTATTACCAAGTAATGTTAAGGAATTATAATGACAGACATTAACATAATTTATTTAATAAGTTTAACAAGAATTTTCGAAATGATGCGTATCTAAATACGTTTAAATGAAAACAACAACAAAACGATCGATAATGTAGCTTACGTTTAATGTAATGTTAATTAGCAATAAACAAAAAGAACAAAAAAAGAAAACAAAAATATAAAATTGTCACAGAAGACATTTAAGAGATTTTTGATGATAACCCAAACTTCCCTCAAGAGAAATGGAAATAACAATAATAAAATGAACCTGAAATTTAATGTGAATTTTAAAAGGAAGTTTCATTTATAGTCTATATATTGGTGATATGAATGGGACATATTCGGCCTCATTCCCGTAGTCGTCGTCTTCGCAAAACAACGTCGTCTTGTGACGACGCTGTAAAATCGGTATTCTCGTAATCGTTTTCGATAACTATCGGTAACTATTGACACAAATTTTGTATTTTGTAAGAAAATGTGACGACGACGTTGAATCTAAACGACTCTGAATCTGTTGTCACAGTTGTTAGTAACGATTTGAAACAATTTGAAAGAATAATTTTAGTTTTTGTAAATTTAAAAAAGGGTTTTGTTTATGTCGAGTAACAAATAGTGGTTTGGAAACAGAATCCCTCATTGGTACAAGGATTTCGGAGAGAAACAGTTCCGTCTAATTTTAAGGGACAATGCGAGAAAATTGGGAAAAAAAACTTTATTTCTTTGGACCGCCTTTAAGAATCCTTTGCGGTTGTAGTTACGATTCTGGTCTTCTTTAATTGTAGCGAAAATTTTGATATGGGTCCCATCGACATATCCAATAACTCCAGAAAATCCTGTTTTGTTTCAAAAAAATTAGTTTTTGCTTCCGATTTGTCATCTTCAGTCATTTTCAATTGTATTCATTGTGGACTATAGACCTCTCTTATGCATTCAGTGTTTGGACCGGAATCTTGCAACTACTGGCTGAATCTTGCTACTACACTTGGGAGGTAAGATCCCTGTCCTTAGGACCTCATGTTGCTGACAACTTTATATTGACTGACACAGATGTCCTGAGGTCACTTATCATTATAAGAACTATTTCTTCCAGCACGTAACTCAATGCCGCCTTATAAATACATAAGTAGTTCTCGAATCTAAAAAAATCAGTAAGAACGTTTCATTTGGGATAACCGACTTACATATACCCTTCTTCTTCTTTAATGGCAGCAACAACAGAAATTTATCCATCAGTAGCCGCACGTAAAAAAGTATTCCAAGCGCTTCGGTCTTTTGCACTACGTAGATAGTTCGTCACGCCAAGCTTAGTAAACAGCTCTTTCACCTGGTCCATCGGAGTTTTGTTCGCCCCCTCCTGCGCCGCCCATCGAGTTTATTGACAAAGACTTTTCGAACCGGAGCGAATCGTCAATTCGGACAACGTGTCCAAGCTATCGCATTCGGTCTATTTGAACGCGCTTGACTGCGTCGATGTCGTTGTACAGCTCATACAGCTCATGATTCATTCGACGACAGTCTCGCCGTTAACGATGATGGGTCCAAATATTTTGCGTGGTATTTTTCTCTCGAAGACTCCCAGAATAGATTGATCCGCTTGTTTCATTACCCAGGATTCTGCGCTGTAGAGCAAGACAGGTAGGATCAGAGTCTGGTAGAGCTAGATCTTTGTTCTTCGAGAGAGCGCTTTGTCGTTAAATCGCTTGCTTAGCGCATAGTAGCAGCGGTTTGCGATCAATACTCGTCTTTTGATTTCGAGGCTAACATTATTATTTTTGTTTATGGCGGAGCCAAGGCAGACAAAATCATCTACCACTTCTGAGTTATAGTTGCCAACGTTCACGCAGCGTCCCAGACGAGTGGACTCTTTGTTCGTTGAAACACATAACTTGGTTTTGTCCTCGTTTATCACCAGACCCACTTCAGCCGACTGCTTTTCCATGCTCGAAAAAACAGCAGTAACATCTCGCAATCCACGTCCAATAATATCTACATCATCAGTATACGCGAGCAACGTGTGACTTTGGTTGAAGATGGTACCATTTCTGTTTACTGCAGCCTTCCGCATGATCATCTCCATTAAGATGTTAAAGAGATTGCAGGACAGACTATCGCCTTGTCTAAAGCCTCGCTTGGTAGAAAATGGCTCTGACAGATTTTTGCCGAGTCGAATTAGCTTCGCGGGGCATCCAGCAATTTCTGTCGTATCGGACTGTCGAATGCAGCTTTGTAATCGATGAACAGATGTAGGTGCATTTCTTGGGTCTTTTCCAGGATTTGTCGTATCTGGTCGGTCGTGGATTTACCAGGTCTAAAGCTACACTGATAAGGTCCAATAACACACTAGACAGGACCTTGTATGCGATGGGTAAAAGGCTAATCCCGCGATAGTTGGTACATACACTTGGATCGCCTTTCTTAAGCACAGGACATAGGTCACTCAGATTTCAATCATCGGGCATGCACTCCCTGAGCCAAATCGTGTTTATGAGCTGGTTCATGCATGTTACTAGGTCATCGCCGCCGGCTTTAAAAAACTCTGCCCCAAGTCCATCGGCTCCCGCAGCTTTAATATTTTTAAGCCGTGCAATTGCCGTGCTGATCTCGTTTTGGCTCGGTGGTAGACAGTTTACTCCATCGTCGATAATTGGTGAGATATCGTCGCTTATGCTGCCTTCGGGAACGAGTAGAGATTGAAAGATTTCCGTCTCTGTCCTTACAGGTGGGAATCCCCGTTCCAAAATTTACCCTCATCTTCAGTAAAATATAAAATTTTCTAGCACGACACGGCCCGGCACGGCCTAAAAAACTATATGCTTTACTTTGACATAAAAACTTGAAGTAAGCGTAGTTTACCAACAAAACCTTGTAAATAAGCTTGAGCTTTGAGGTAAAAAGGAATCGTGGGGAAAGAATTTCCTCCATTCTCATGTTTGAATATAAACGGTCAAATTTAAACTATAATTGGTGCTGGACATTTTTGGCTGATATCTACTTCGCTTGTACATGTTTTACATAATTGTAGATATATATACAGCTGATGATGTACCATTGTGCATCAGTTCTTCACAAAGGGGTCTGAAGATGAACTCGTCATGGAGTTCGAAACGCGTCATCCTAGTGCGTGACACACTGAATTTGACCAAAAAATATCAAACAATAAAAAAAAAACACTTTTTCAGATCGTAAGCCGTACAATTTAAAAAGTTTTGGCTATCATTATAAACAACAGATTGCAGGTGATTGAAAAAAAAACTTTGGAGACGAACATGCATGGCAATTACACAGCTTCAAAACAGCGGGTGCCGATGGACTGCAGGCAGAGCTTTTTAAGGCTGGCAGAAATGAAAACACTATTGGTGCGCAGGAAAGCCGATTCCAGTGTGCGCACCAACTATCATGGGAACTGCCTTTAACCCATCGCATACAAGATCCTGTCGAGTGTGTTATTTGAAATTCACGACCGACAAGATTTCACACATTTCGAGATATAGAACTGAAAATTCTTACTTACGTTTGGGTACCTTATATTGAATCAAAATCATAAATCTTTATTATTTTGCGTTTAAGTATAGTTTTGAAAGTTTTCCTTTAATCTTATAAACGGATAATACATTAAAATGTTGTAATTTAAGAAATTCACATTAAAAACTTAAATAAACTTATTTTTATTTCATATATACAGATAACAAAATAAATATTAGACAATAAACTGATTATTTTAGTCTTCTGTGTCTTATTTTGAAGAAAAAAAAAACAAAACATAAAATTTTACATGAAATTACAAACATGTATTATATAAGTTTCTTGAACTACGATTCATTAATTGAGATTTTGAAAACCAAAATCATTTTGACCGTAATATATATTATTGTTATTAGAAACTAATTAACTTTAATATATTTTAATTGTTTTTTAGGAATGTTATGTTATGGAATGGTTGAGTTATATAAGAATTTCTAACTGGTGTAAGAAATAATTTGTTTAAACAAAAATAAAAAGTTATGTGTATTTAAAACCTGCACACTGCAGCTGAAAATCACATTCATATCAAATCGAATGATTTGTCTGTTGCAATAACAACATTATTGTTCAGACGGCAGCTACGAAAAATTTAAAAAATTTTGAATTAGTCTTTTCAAAATTTGAGTCTATATAATAAAATTATTATCTGCGAAAAAAAAAGTCCTTTAACAGTACTCTTAATTATCTTAAACTGTAAAGGTGTTGTATAACAGCGTCATGACTTTTGTACCTGTTACTTCGTATCTATGTATTTATTGTGTTTTGTTTATTTTTTTAAACATCTATTCGGCTGATATTCCATTTGGTAACGTTTGGTCTTGTTCATTATCATTTAACGCTTGTGAATTCTCATTATCCTCATCATCATCATCATCGGAATCACTATCTTCATCATCATCCTCATCGTCGTCGTCATCATCATCATCATCGTCTTCATCATCATCATCTTCCTCACCGTTCTGCTCATTTGCTTCAACAGTTGGTTGATGTGGGTTTAAAGGAGATTGTATTGGATCATCTAATGGTTGCTGTTGCTGTTGCTGTAGATCATCGCCAGTTTCGTAAGCCTCCTCCACTATGTTACCATTTTCGTGGCCGGGTTCTTCCATGTGATCTTGCATTTCCTGCAGCTCCTCTTCGTCGGTGTACACTTCTTCTGCTCCCAGTTGGAGTTGTTGCCGACCACAATCCTCTTCTTGCTGCATATCTGTTGTATCGCCGCCATTCATATTGATTTGGCGTTCCTGCATATCTTGCAATGAATCTTCATTGGCGGATGAATGGCTTTCATTTGATTCGTTTTGAAATCTTTGTCGTCTTGTAGCATGCTTGGCGAGTGTTACCCTTCGCTCTTCACGTAGTTTGTCACTTGCTATACTCCCAATCAAGTCACGCACAGATGACATAATTTCGTGGGTTTGCATTTGGAAGGCTTCCATGATTAGGCGATCCTGTTGCATTTGGAATTCATGTTCCACTTGTAATAGTTCATGTTGTTTCTTAAAAAACTCTCTCATCATTTGCGTTTGTGTTTTTCTTAGCGAGGCTGACAAGTCCCCAATGGCTGACTGCATTAGCCTACTATACATTCGCTCTTCATGTAGCCTTCGCTCAGACTGTGACGGTGCATGATCCTCATCATCACTGGGGATTTTTTTAAATTTTGTGGAAGTAGGATGCGATGGCTGTTGATCCATGCGTCGTTTTTTTGCGAAGCCATTCTCATGCCCCCTATTGCCATTTTGGCTTTGCATGACCAAATGGCTGATGGATGGCACCTCTTCGAACTTTCTCTGTTTTTCTGGCGGTATGGGCGGGGGTGGGGGCGAAAATGATTCATCCAAATCGGGAATTGCTCGATCTGGTCTCAATGAGTAGGGGGTTTTACGCATTGGCACTTGTTTCATCTTCGGATAACTGGGAGATGGCGTGGAGGAACCTCTGCTGGAGTGCACACTGATTTCTTTGGGCAAACGAATGGATTGCATATTCGGCGCTTGACTTGGCCCTGGTTTTGGCAAAAGTTTGGGTTGGGTCAATCTTATGCTGCCGCAACCGTTCTTAATGCGTTCACATAAGCTCGATATGTTGGCAACGTGTATGGGCCTTGGAGTAGGTGGCATTGTGAGGGGAGGGGGTGGTCGATTAGCCGCCAAGGCATTGGCCGCATTTGTGGCCTTTGCGAAGGGTGCTACCCGAAGCGGTGGCAATTGGCTATTTATGCGATCTGATGTAGATGGAGAAGCGCTGGGTGTAGAAGTGGCTCGCGGTAAATTTTTTGGCGGTCGTCCACGTCCGCGATGTGGGACTGTAACGGATTTTTCGAGGGGTTTTTGTTTTTCACACTTCTGCTCCAGCTTTTCTGCTTTAGGTCGCGGTAGGGCAACCTCTACCATTGGAATATTTTCGGTTGCAGAGCCATTGTTTTCAACGACATCATAACCTAAAATGGAATGAATTGCGGGTGTATTAGTTGAGATAACAATGTGTCATTGCGCAGCTGTAACTTACCATTATCCACAGGCTCATTTTTGACCATACCCAAACGGAAGCCAAATATCGGATGAGCCATACCATAACTGTCGTCCTCTTCCGGATTAGCTGCTGTGGTATTTGGCAATGTATCGCGTTCTGCAACATTGGTCTTACCTTCACTAGTGCCACTCATCATCAAAGCATTCGAATTGTCTCCATCCATTGAGCCATTGGTGGAAGTGCCGCACTCACTTACACCACTGATCATTTGATGCAGTACGTTGTAGATTTCTAGCGGTATCATGCGAGGTATTACCCCATTACGCCGAGATGTCATGTAAGTGCTCTTCAAAAACTTCCACTTGGTCCATATCTGCAGATGAGATTTCTTCACAAAGCCATTTTTGCGCATTATCATTTCGACATCTTTGAAGACATTTTCGCTTTTCATCTGTTTGTCGTTAAGTTTCTCCAGGGCCTTCGTCTGTTGCATTACGAACATCATTTCCAAGACTTCATCGTTGCGCCACAAATTACGCTCGGTGCGTTCTTTGGTCGAATTTGCACTCTGATCCTGCTGATGCTCTTGATCCGATGAGTGGGATCTCTGGATGGGAGTAAGCAGAGCATCCACATCATCTATAACGCCATTGCCAGCAGCGGCAGTGTGCAATAGTTCATTAACGTGACTGTGTTGGGGCATTTTCTTGACGATCGGCTTTACTTCGAAGCCGGAGTCATTGAACTTTTTAACAGATATTTTATTAAGGCTCGTTTGCTGTTGTAGTTGTCGCGGTATTAACATTTGAAGAAATTGGGCAAGGCCTAGCGATGCGTCGTTTTGATCGTTAAAAACTTAAACTGCAATTTAAGAAATAAAGTAATGGTTAAACAATGGCAAATAAATATACGTGGTAGGAATAGAGTTTGAATTAACGGAGTTTTCTTTTTTTAGATTTACAACAAATGCAGCCAACTTGTTTATAAACGAATGCGAATGTCTGCTGTTGCCGATACTGCCGATTAGAGTGTTCTAAACCAAGACGGTCTAAACAGTTTTTTTTTCACCGAAACCGTATGCCGGTTTAGAATACCCGGTTCAACCGAATTTTTAATGCCGGTTAAAGGGGTTTTTAAAAAGTGGATAAAATCAATATTTTTAGAAGAAGGTTGTTTATGCTTATACTATGTACTTTGCTTGGATGCTTTAATTGAAATATCCTCAAGCAACACGAAAATTTGTTTGAAAAATGGTACTAGATGACTATTTCCTTTTATCTTGAAATGCAGCTTCAATAGTTGAAAAATCACCTAGATTCAGTTGGGGCCTCATCTTGAAATGTGTGGGAAACCGTCGATATTCATATGAACAAACTAAACTAAGGGTTCAAAGTTTGTGAGTCATATAGATTCCATTTATTTGCTAACATCTGAAAAATTCAAGTATTTGAAAACTATAGCCACAAACCTATTTTCTAAAGATGTGGCGTGGCAGACAGTCGTGAAGAACCATCACTGTTTTTTAGCGTGATTTTCCTTTTTATAACCTCACCCTTAGGGAAGTACACCTTCTGGAATTCTGATTTAAAACTGGCAGCTGTAAGTTGATCCGTAATTCGTAACTTTTGGCACAATACTATTCAAAATTTATCTAGGTCTTAGCATAGAATTCGAATTTCCGCACCTTATCGCTGACATCGAATTGTACGAAAATCAAACAACACTAAGTAACTGCTTTAAATACTGAATGTTCATCAGGGTTTATCTCCATCTACTCAACCAAAACCAACCGAATATATACAACTCCAAACCGACAAGTGTACAAAGGACTTTTCATGACTTCTATGATGTATATGGCTAAAAAGTTCAAACTCTACAAGAAAATCAAAAGTTATAACGTTAGTGTGTATGCAGTATCATTGATTATAAATATTAATATAAAATTGCCAATTACGTAATACCTCTATAATAGATACTATTTAAAGTCAATCGCACATGATCCTTAAAAACAATTAGCATGCGCAATCTAACGTATGTGTAGTAGACCGTCTCACTTTTAATTTTTTTTCGAAATTCCTTCTTGAACATCGATTTTAATAATGTACTCTAAAAACCAAGAATTTTGGTATATAACACTTTAATATTGATGAACGTAAAGTGGTCTCTCAAATCGTTTTTTCGTTTTTTTAGGCAAAATGCCTTTTTCACAAAAAATTAAAAAATCTTGCTTTGGTAATTTGCCTCTAACTCAAGCAGTTCTTAACGGATTTGAAACTTATTACATGCATTAGAAAGCTTATTAAATTTGAAAAATATTTCTTGAAGCAACATTGCCATATTTTCGATGGTTTTTTATTTATAGCATCGCAAATTTAGATTTTCAAAACAAACTTAGATTTTTTTTTAATTTTTGCTTACCTTTTCGTATATAAAAATTGAACGGGGCAAAATTTTTATATTCTGTAAATGCAGTATGGTAGGAAATTTTATAATAAAGATTTTGGTGTAAATAACAGTAGCATTCTGTCAAGAAAAACTGCAGTTTTATTTAAAATGGTGAAATGACTAAAGTTGTTAATTTCCTTGAATTTCATAAATACATTTATATAAAGTAAGCACAGATTGATTTTGGTTTTTTACATTTTCAAATTTGCTAAAATTGAAATTCAAATTGCAATGGAACTAGATCTTTTAAAAATTTCGCCTGGCATCAGCAATTCAAGAATAGCCTCTTGCATCGATAATGAAAGTCAAGTACAGTTCAAAAGTATGATAAAAAACCAACTTTCTATTTAAAAGTCACCAAGGAAAGATTATGCAGAGCTTTTGGAGCTGAGCCTAATATTCTTGGGTGAAACAACTTTCAAAAATAAACCAATCAAAGTTCGCCTTCCTGGAGCATGGCATCCGCTTTAAATAGTACAAGGAATCAGCAAAATTTGTTTTGTTATAGAGCAATTCCATATGAAAGCGATCACCTTTTGGACAACCCCTCTCCGATTTTAAAATAAATAGTCTCAATCGATTGCCCAGCAAGAAATGATGTACCTACATATTTTTTTTTTTTTTTATTGTGACTGGTTTAGTGGTGGTGTACACCACTGTCATGTGACAAAATTGAAGAATTCTTCATAAGGGATCTCATTGAAAGTTGTTTTAAAAAAAACTACTAAAGCGATCGCAACGAGTGATAGCTCGTTGGAAAGGTATTGAATCAGGCTTTAATTGAAAAATAAAATTTTCCTAATTTTTCTCAGAAATTTACCTTTTTTCCCATGAAAATTAAATTTTCCCATGAAAATTAAATTTTCCGATTTTCCACAGAAGCTCCTAAATTTTCCGGCTAATTTTATTTTTTTTGGATTCCTCATAATTTTTGCTTTAAGAATCAGCAATAAAAAAATGGGCCCGACTCCTTGTTTGGACAGGAGAAGAGCATTTAAGACACCACCTTGTTCTCATTGTTTTTATATTTTTTATAATTGTATTATTTTTAATTATTTAACATTATTTTATTTTATTATTAAAAATACATTTTAAAAATTATTTTACAGTTAAAAATACATTTATGAAGAAAAAATCAATTTTTTTAAGAGCCCCAAGTTGAGTGTGTATTGAATATGGTCTGCCTGCCTTCACAAGATCGCACAGTGGTTCCTTTTTGGTTTTTTTTTTTTAATTAATTCTGTAACTTTTGAACGGATAATGGTATCTTGATAAAATTTAAAATAGTTAAAGCTGAGGTGTTTTCGAGATGATTCGGCTCCCTAGGGAGTGTGGGGGCCACTGCGTGTCCCTCCAAAGTTGGTCACCTCAGGTGTTTCAAAATTTCAAATGCTTGAGGAATGTGCATTTATGTACCGATTTAAAAGATTTTTTGCATTTGGATAGTGCGTCGAAAAACCTTCAAAAAACATGCTTCCATGTACATGTTATCTCATTTAGGTCAAGAGATATTTGAAAAAATAAAAAAAATTGTGTAATTTTTTGACTAGTTTAATTTAGTATTTTTAAGGGTGTGAGCTCAGTTGTTACTTGATTTTAAAGATATTTATATCGTTAGTTAGCTTATAAAATTCTGAATGAAATTGCTGAAAAAATAATTCAAATATTTTGTTCCAATCAAAAGTTATAAGCATCGCAAGTAAAAGTTTCCAAAAAAAGGCCTATTTTTACTGTTTTTTTTGCAAAAAGGCGACTATATTATTTCGTTTGTAAAAAAAAAATTCTTCCGGGAGGTGGCAATTTCTTTATTATTCCTC
The DNA here is from genome assembly GCA_964034835.1 of Muscina levida. Classification (NCBI taxonomy): domain Eukaryota; kingdom Metazoa; phylum Arthropoda; class Insecta; order Diptera; family Muscidae; genus Muscina; species Muscina levida. The sequence continues at coordinate 62,291,543 of OZ035880.1, read as the reverse complement.
ATAGAAATGTTGATGCAGATGCATTTAATGCAAAATTTGAATCAGTTCAGCAAAAAGATTCCCCGGCAAGGGAAGTTATTTACTCAAATATCTCTTGACCTAAATGAGATAACATGTACATGTAAGCATGTTTTTTGAAGGTTTTTCGACGCACTATCCAAATGCAAAAAATCTTTTAAATCGGTACATAAATGCACATTCCTCAAGCATTTGAAATTTTGAAACACCTGAGGTGACCAACTTTGGAGGGACACGCAGTGGCCCCCACACTCCCTAGGGAGCCGAATCATCTCGAAAACACCTCAGCTTTAACTATTTTAAATTTTATCAAGATACCATTATCCGTTCAAAAGTTACAGAATTAATTCCAAAAAAAAAACCAAAAAGGAACCACTGTGCGATCTTGTGAAGGCAGGCAGACCATATTCACTACACACTCAACTTGGGGCTCTTAAAAAAAATTGATTTTTTCTTCATAAATGTATTTTTAACTGTAAAATAATTTTTAAAATGTATTTTTAATAATAAAATAAAATTATGTTAAATAATTAAAAATAATACAATTATAAAAAATATAAAAACAATGAGAACAAGGAGGTCTCTTAAATGCTCTTCTCCTGTCCAAACAAGGAGTCGGGGCCCATTTTTTTATTGCTGATTCTTAAAGCAAAAATTATGAGGAATCCAAAAAAAATAAAATTATCCGGAAAATTTAGGAGCTTCTGTGGAAAATCGGAAAATTTAATTTTCATGGGAAAATTTAATTTTCATGGGAAAATTTAATTTTCATGGGAAAATTTAATTTTCATGGGAAAAAAGGTAAATTTCTGAGAAAAATTAGGAAAATTTTATTTTTCAATTAAAGCCTGATTCAATACCTTTCCAACGAGCTATCACTCGTTGCGATCGCTTTAGTAGTTTTTTTTAAAACAACTTTCAATGAGATCCCTTATGAAGAATTCTTCAATTTTGTCACATGACAGTGGTGTACACCACCACTAAACCAGTCACTATAAAAAAAAAAAATATGTAGGTACATTTATTTTTGCTGGGCAATCGATTGAGACTGTTTATTTTAAAATCGGTTTATTTTAAAATTTTGATCGTTTTCATATGGAATTGCTATATAAGTGTTTTTCAAAGAAGCTTATCTCATAATCGTTGACCTGGTGTCAGAAAACACAAAAATGTTTTCGATATTATTGGAATCAATTATGACTTTATTCAAAGTCCATCTTCCTGTAGGCGCGAAAATTAAAATTTCCAAAAAAACTGAACAGTTTGTAATAAACTTAACAGTAGTTAACGACGAAAAATACTCCGCAAAATATTTGGACCCATCATCGTGAACGGCGAGTACCGTCGTCGAATGAATCATGAGCTGTACAACGACATCGACGTGGTCAAGCGCGTTCAAATAGACCGAATGCGCTGGCTTGGACACGTTGTACGAATGGACGAAAACGCTCCGGCATGAAAAGTCTTCGGCAATAAACTCGATGAGCGGCGCAGGAGGGGACGACCAAAACTCCGATGGATGGACCAGGTGACGGAACTGTTAAGTAAGCTTGGTATGACGAACTATCTACGGAGCGCAAAAGACCGAAGCGCTTGGAATGCTTTTCTGCTAACGGCTACTGATAGATGAACTTTTGTTGTTGCTGCCAGTAAAGAAGAAGAAGAAGTTAACGACCCAGCCGAACGCGCGATTGGCCTTCTAAAAACCGTCAACAACACACTAGTGATGGAAAACAGTGAGCAAAATTATTGATTCAAGTCATCGAGCATTTTCACAAAACGCATCCAAACTCCAACAAAAGAAAAATTTTAGCAAATTTGAAAAAATAAAAGACCAAAATCAATGTGTTCTTACTTTATATAAATGTATTTATGAAATTCAAGGAAATTAACAACTTTAGTCATTTTACCATTTTAAATAAAACTGCAGTTTTTCTTGACAGAATGCTACTGTTATTTGCACCAAAATCTTTATTATATTCCTACCATACTGCATTTACAGAATATAAAAATTTTGTCCCGTTCAATTTTTATATACGAAAAGGTAAGCAAAAATTAAAAAAAAATCTAAGTTTGTTTTGAAAATCTAAATTTGCGATGCTATAAATAAAAAACCATCGAAAATATGGCAATGTTGCTTCAAGAAATATTTTTCAAATTTAATAAGCTTTCTAATGCATGTAATTAGTTTCAAATCCGTTAAGAACTAATTGAGTTAGAGGCAAATTACCAAAGCAAGATTTTTTAATTTTTTGTGAAAAAGGCATTTTGCCTAAAAAAACGAAAAAACGATTTGAGAGACCACTTCCCGTTCATCAATATTTAAGTGTTATACACCAAACTTCTTGGTTTTTAGAGTACATTATTAAAATCGATGTTCAAGAAGGAATTTCGAAAAAAGTATAAAAAGTGAGACGGTCTAATGTGTAGCCATATAAGGTCGATTTCAATAAGTAGTTATAAGGAAAACTAATTACACTGTTTTATACAATAGTTCCACTTTCATTTAAGATTTCTTATATGCATTTGTAAGTTGGGTATACTAATTTGTCATTGAAACGTTATTTTCAATCACGAACGTACTTGAATATCATTTTCTCGAAACTCAGTTACTATTAATGATTTCCAATTAAATTCGCGTAAGTAAGGTGTATTTCACCTACGAGATGAAATTGAAATTTTACAAAAAATTTCCGGTCGCTTACTCCATCCATTTAAAATTATGATTTATTTTAAGATTTTTATTCGAATTAATAAGAGACTTTTAACTATAGTTCTCATTTGGTACCGTGAAAGACCTTTTCGGTAACCTCAATCATACAAAATGATCAAATGCCCAGAAGTAGTGAATTTAACTTTTGCATTTGCCTTTTTCAGTTTTACTACATGTCTGTAGGACCGAAAGTCCTATCTCTACTATTAACGCAATCGGGCATATAGTATTACACAAGTACGATACGTAACAAAGTGCAAAAGTACTCATTATTGACAACATAAACATGTGTTTAAACGATGCCGATGTCTTAAAGTACAAAAAAAAGGATAATTTTGCACCAGAGAAATTTACTTTTCATCATTCATTTTCTAATTCTTTCAAACGGCTTCCACCAAACTTTGCAAATAAAAAAAACAATGCCATATATAGTTTGAGGACATTTATCAGCAGGGCAACCGGAAATATGCTACAGCATGTTTTTTTTACAACGAGATATTAACAAATGGGTAATGTATTTACACGTTTCATGGTCTTACAAGTGTTTTGAGACCTATTTGTTAGAGCATATTTTGGCATATTTTACCCATAAAGTCATATTTCGGCAAATTTTGGTTTTAGGAGCATTTAAAAAAAACCTCCTTTTTTAAAGCATAATTTATATTTTTTAGGCCATATTTTTTCAAAAATATCCCTTTTTAAGCATATTTTAGGTTTTTCATATTATATTTTTTTTCGTAAAAACAAGTGTCCTTGCAACTTTGGTTTTTTAAAATGTAACAGCCAATACTACTACATGTTTGACACAACTGTAAATTTTAAACGTTTGTTAATCCTGTTTTTAATTCAGCAAAGTTATTGCAGCAGATCGCAGATTTCAAGCGAAGCAACATGTGGAAAGCGGCAAACATATTCAACTAAGTCAAAACAAAAAAAAATCAATTTATATGGATCTCAATCGATGAAACTATAGATGCAACAGGCGGAAATGTGGCAAAATTTAAGCAGGTGTATTAAGGAAATTGCAAGTTAGAAATTTTTACTACATAGAGCAGCCTTGGAAAGGGCTAATTACTCAACAATTGCTCGACTGTGGGACAATCCATCAAAAATCTGGACGTCAGCTTCAATAAGAATAATGTTTTGCTTTTTGTGACAGATGCAGCTCCATACATGGTAAAGGCTGCAAAAGCTATAGTGGCATTTTATCCGAAAGTGACGCATGTGACATTTATTGCTCATAGTGTCCATCGATTGTGTGAATGTATTAGTAATTTATATCAAAACGTAAATAAAACTATTGCTAATGTGAAGAAGGTATTTTTAAAAACTCCATGTAGAAAGAAACTTTTTAAACAAATGTGCATTAAAATTACAATGGATGTCTTGACAGACCCCCGAACTAGATCTGACTTGATTTTTATTGCTTCAAATTACGGATTTATTGCAAAACATCAGGTTGTACGCTTATTGAACAACTTCAGGTGAATGAAGACAATTTTAAATTGATAGATAACACTATGACACAATTTGATGGTCATTGTCTCGGGGGTAAACCAAACCAATTTCAAACGATAGTATTTGACCTCAGTAACAAAACCCTAATCTCCATTTTGCTCCACTACGTCACAAATTTTTTTTACAGTGGTTTAAAGTTTGATTTTTTTGGTCAAAAGTCGAATCAAAGAATATGAAAAATCATCTGTAAAAATACGTTTGAGGTATTTCATGTCTTCGGAGACCTATATTAAAACAATCAGGGGAATATTTTCTCGGAACATTTTAACCCTCTAGCTCCCACCCATATGGGACATTTTTGGCCCAATTTTAAAAAACTGTTTAAAAATCAACACTGGACGGAGGTCAAGGATTAGAATCTTCGATAGAAATTTTCTCCGGAAAATTACACTAAGAGTCACCGAATACAAATAACCTCTACGAGTCAAAGGTTCCAAAATAAAATCAAAATGAAATGTTAATGAAATGTTAAAAAGTCTATTTTTGAGCAAACAGTGCAACGCACTTTTTCGGGAGTGAACCAAACCAATATCAAACGATAAAATTTGACCTCAGTAACAAAACCCTAAACTCCATTTTGCTCCACTACGTCACAATTTTTGTTTACAGTGGTTTAAAGTTAAATTTTTTTGGTAAAATGTAAAATAAAAGAAAATGAAAAATCATGTGTAAAAATAGATTTGGGATAGTTCATGTCTTCGGAGACCTATATTAAAATTTTTCGGGGAATATTTCCTCGAAACATTTTAACCCTCTATCTGCCACCCATTTTGAACATTTTGAGAAATTTGACTTTTAGCTGTTTTTCAAAATTTATCCTAAGGGTAGGAGCTGGAGGGTTCAAATGTTCTGATGAAATGTTCCTCTGAAAATTTTAATGTATGTCTCCGCAGACGTGAACTATACCAAACCTATTTTTACACATGATTTTTCATTTTCTTTTATTTGACTTTTGATTAAAAAAATCCAACTTTAACCCACTGTTTAAACAAATTGTGACGTAGCGGAGAAAAATGGAGTTAGGGTTTTGTTACTGAGGTCAAATGCTATCGTTTAATATTGGTTTGGTTCACATCTGAAAAAGTGCGTTACACTGTTTGCTCAAAAATAGACTTTTTAACATTTCATTAACATTTCATTTTGATTTTATTTTGGAACCTTTGACTCGTAGAGGTTATTTGTCTTCGGTGACTCTTAGTGAAATTTCCTGGAGAATATTTCTATCGAAGATTCTAAACCTTGACCTCCGTCCAAAGTTGACTTTTAAAAAGTTTTTTAAAATTGGGCCAAAAATGTCCCAAACGGGTGGCAGCTAGAGGGTTAAAATGTTCCGAGAAAATATTACCCTGATTGTTTTAATATAGGTCTCCGAAGACATGAACTACCCCAAACGTATTTTTACAGATGATTTTTCATATTCTTTGATTCGACTTTTGACCAAAAAAATCAAACTTTAAACCACTGTAAAAAAAAATTGTGACGTGGTGGAGCAAAATGGAGTTTAGGGTTTTGTTACTGAGGTGAAATGCTATCGTTTGATATTGGTTTGGTTCACCCCCGAAAAAGTGTGTTGCACTGTGTAATTTAATAGTAAAAAAATTGAATCAAATTATATCAAAAACGTTGGCTTAGAAGAAGTGAAAAGTATTTGTAAAGAATTGTGTGGATCTGCGCCAACATTAACATCAAAATACGAAGTAAAGGTAATACTGTCCCATTAAATCGCTCCAATTACATCTGTGGATGCCGAAAGATCATTCTCAATGTACAAAAACATTTTACGTAATAGACAAAATTTTTTGTTCGATAATTTATCTCAATATTTTGTAGTTTATTGCCACAACAATCTCAAATAAGATGCTCAACATACAAAAACACCTTGATACTTAGGAAAGATGGTTTAAGATTTTTATTACTTTAATGTTAAATAAATTCATGTGGTATTTTTTTAATTGTTCTTTAAATAATATTACTTAAATATTTATTTCTATTTTATTTTACTTACTCAACATTTGTGTATGTAAATTTACAAAAAAATACTGAATTTAAAATAATATTGTTTTTTTTCTTAATTTTTAAGCTGTTTTTTTACTTTAAATAAATATATTTCTAATTCATATGAAAAAGATTGTGTAACTTTAATTTTTTAGGGCATTTTTTTCAGGTCATATTTTATGCGCATAAAACACGATTTTTATGGCATATTTCCGGTTGCCCTGTTTATCAGTCTAGTAACCTGACTTATATTTCTGTACTGGTTTCTATTTTTTAATATTTGGCAGCACCTTTCCGAAGAATTTTTCAAACAGAAAATAACCGCGATTCATATTCGAAAAATGCACAAAGCTGTACATATTTTTTAACAATCCAAGCAAGTTAAACAAATTATTTTTTTTATATAATTTTATATTATGTATATAAAAAAAATTCTAAAATTATTTACGTTTCAATATTGTAGCGTTTTATTTGAGCAAAATCAATTGATAACACTGAAAGAAATCACAATAAGAATATGTTAGAGAAAGAGTGATGTCGAGAAAATGAGACTGAATTATTGTTATCCAAGAGATTTTACACGTGATTTGCTTTCAAACAAAAACAACAAAAAATAGAGTTAGTTATGGCAATTTTTAGTATGTTTCAATTGTACAGTTTTTAGTCCTTTTTTAGTACTAATAATAACAACCGCAGACAAATTTTTGCGGTTTTTATTATATTGAATATAATAATTATTATAATTCAATTATAATTGAAGCATAACCGCGAATAACGTTTTAAGCAGAAAATTCAGATACAGATACTTCCTAGAATATTTTTAGATAAATGAGCAAAAAACCAGTACAGAAATTGCAGTCAGGTAATCTAATAAATAACCTCACCCTATGTATGAGTTATTGAAATTAACCGATTTTAAATTAAAATTACTTATGTACTATTATTTGCCTGCTTGTGTAGCGTAAACGCTTGGAAATAATACAGACATGTGTTAATAATTTGGTCAACAAGTGTAGAAAGTTAAATTCACTATTTTCACTATAACTAAGGAAAAATTATATTTCTTAACTTTCACAGATGAATACAAAATATTAAAAGTAAATTATTTTCAATGTTTCGTGGTTTCTTTTAGAAATTATTTGAAAAGTATTTAATATTTTTATTTAAGGTACTTAAATTAGACTGAAATCGTGTACTTGCAAAAGAGATATGCATGTATAACTATGGGGCAAATTCGGCAATTTGTATGGATGGTACAATAAATTGTGTGTCGGTTTTCTAAACTTTTGCCTGCCATTATAAGATAAATAAACTGACCAATTTTAAATATCCTCCTATTGTTTGTTTGGAAGTTATGGAAGAAATATGTATTAATTTTCCAAAAATATGTCATTTTATATCATATAGTCCATATTAATTACTGAGTCAAATTTTAAAAAGCGTACTTCGTACGAACTTTATAACTGAAATCAGTAAACTAATGAAAGTGTGAAAACTATATGGGTGAATTCCGTCATTTGTATGGGAACTACCAGAAGAGGTGTAACAAAGGATTCGGATTTCTGGGGGTTTGTTTGTTTTTATAAGGTTATTTATCTGACAAAATTTTAACGGCTTTCAGCTGTCACTATAGAAGTTATTGGAGAAGTATTATTTCTACAAAAATAGGTCATTTGGTATAGGAGGCACCAAATTCATTCCAGAGTCGAATTTCTAACGCTATATATGGCTGAATTCTACGCACTTGCACAAAAGGTATGCATTTAAAATAGGGTGACCCCAAAAATCGATGGAAGATTTTTTGTCGGTCTGACCACCAAAAAATTGGGATAGCCAAATATTGAGTGATGTTATTATTTTTGAGAAATATAATTTCTTACAAAATAGGTCATTTGGTATGGGAGGTACCAGATTCATACGGGAGTCAAATTCCAATAATCGTATATCTCACCCGATATATAACTGAATTCTGCGCAATTGCACAAAAGATTTGCATGTAGAATGTGGTGGTGACCGCAAAAATCGATGTTGGATTTCTGGTCGGTCTGACACCCCTAAAATAATAAGTCTTTGCAGATGTTGGGATATCCAAAGTTTGAGCATAATTGTAGTATGCTAACGCGTGCCGCTTTGGACTTCAAGTTTTTAAGCTCCTATAGCCACGTTTGGGAGGCATAACGCAAGAACGACTAGTCCAATTTTGCTGAAATTGAGGAACTAAAATTCCTTTAATATGTTCATATATCATTTGATTGAAAAAATTTAATTTGATTTTTTTAGGCAAATTTTATATTTTTTTCCAAATGCGAAACTGTTGATTTTGCGGAGATATGATATATGAGCAGATTAAAGGAATTTTTAATACCTAAATTATGGATTTTTGATTCAGCTATAGGAGCTTAAAAACTTTAAGCCCAAAGCGGCACGGGTTAACATACTCTAATCGTGCTCAAATTTTGGCTATCCCAAAATCTGCAAAAACTTAAGATTTTTGGGAGTCAGTTCGACAAAATTCTTCAATTTTTTTCTACTTGCGGTCACCATAATGTAGAACTATGGGGGTAATTTCGGTCATTTGTGTGGGAGGTATTAGAAAGGGTGTTGCAACGATTTCAGTTTTCTGATTATTTGTCTTTTGTTACAAGGTAATTAAACTGACAAAATTTAAAGGTCCTTCAGCTATCCGTTTGGAAGTTATCGGAGAAATATTATTTTTCCAAAAATAGGTCATCTGGTATTGGAGATGCCAGAAGGGGTCGGCCGATATATTCGTCCGTTTTGAAGTTATGGGAAAAATATTAACTGTCCAAAAATAGGTAATTTTGTAATGTATCCAACAGAATGTGTGGGGCTATTATATCCGTTTACGATCCCATTACTTTATTTTGTTATATAATACTTTTGGTAAATTTTCGTAAGGACCAGTTAAGGTTTACTGAGTTATTCTGCTCACCAGCCAATCAGACAGACGGACATGGGCCATTCGTCTTTAAAAGTCCATAAGCCGGTTTCTCCATTAAGGCTATACACTTTTTTGCGTTAAATATATAAATATATATTTGGGTCAAATATACAAACCCCTAGGTGAAGGTATAACACAATTTTGCCTACGGCGTTCTTAAAACTTTTTTTGCATATTCTTGTAATTTTTTGTTTAAAAATATACATAAGAGGGTCCAGGCACTCGAATGATCTTGGATTCGTAAATTCTTTCATTTGAGTACCTACACATATAGGGGCTCAAGTGGACCCTTCTTTGGGCATAAAAAATGCACCATTATATTCATCTCCAAAATATATTTTATGAGAGTGAGGCCCTGGCGCCAAATTTGACTTTGATTTTTGCGTATTTTTATTGGCTCGCGTCGCTTATTTTGCACTTTTGCCAAATTTGGCAGCAACATTATTTATATTTGGTATTTGCCATCCTATAATCACTATTTTATTTTAAACTTTATATATATTTGTTTTTTACTTTTTAAAATTTTTTCGTTCATTTTTGAATTTGTATTTTTTATTTTTTTTTTTAATTTGTTGGTTGTATTGTTTGGTTTTTTTATAGCCATTATTTTTTTTATTGCAGTTAACGTCGTTTTTAAAGTAATATAATTAAAGTTTAGTAATTTCAACGTTCGCAGTATTTTCTAATAAAATATTTTTTGTTAATAACATATTTTAACTTTTATACTACATAAACAATGGTTAGCAGTAACAATTATTTGCATTGTGTTGGGTATAAACGATAAACTCGCTTCGCAATATGCAACAACTATACATATTGTGGCATCAACAAAACGTGTACATCTTTCACTTATTTTGGCTCAATTATTTTGGTACAATCACAAGATATAAAATCTCATCCCTGGCAATCGAAGAAGAGCACAAGTTAAATTCGAGAGAGTAACCGAGAGAACGACGAAGAAGAGAGTAAATAGAATATATATTTTTTTCAAATTTGTTTAATGATTTGCCTTCATTGTTAGTGGCAAGAGCAAACACGACATTAACTTTTCAAAATAGATTTACCAAAGGTTGACGACTTGTTGTTTTTTTTTTTTTGGTTTATAGCAACATCATATTTATTGACATATATAAAACACCAATTATTACGATTATTTCAAAACTACTGAGAATGAAAACCTACCGACAACGATGAACACCGCACGACAACTGAAACGATTTGAGAAGAAAACTGAAAACTTCACACAACCCACGACGGTCTCCGGTATCGACATCGAGCGATACTAAACCACCACCGAAAATTGTATTCAAAATATACAAAACAGAACAAAATGAAAAACAGCTCAATACGAAACAGAATGAAGTGAATACGGAACACGAGCTGATTTCAATACCGGCAGTAACGAAAACACAAATAATTCGTACCAAATGCGGTATTGAAAATAATGGGGCGACAATGATGATGACAGTGGCGATGGAGATGCAGATGAGGGGGACATCCAAACTGAGATGAGAAAAAAACAACAAAAACATAAAAGCAATTGGAGAAACAAACAAGTTTAATGAAAAATATACATATAAGTAGGTACGAATAAATTTCAAAATATATATCGTGATTAAAATTAAAATCTTAGCTTTTATAGATAAGTAAGCATTTTGCACATCAAAAAATTTTTCGTATTCCCAATTTTTAAATTCGCATAAATCGTATTTTATTAAATTTTCATATACAAAAGCTGAAAAAAAATCGATCAACCCCATTTTGCTATAGGTATTTCGTTTTTTTCTTCTCATTGTTGGTTTCAATGTTTCAATTCCATTACGTTCCTGGTTTGTATTCTTGTTTTCATATCGAGTTTAAATTAATTCAAATTTAATGCCATATACATAGCATAAATGCGAGCATGAGTTCCCAAACGGGTTTCAATGCTGTGGGTACCGGTGCACTCTACATACATACGTTAAAAATCGTAATCCAGTTAACGTAACTGTTTAACGTATACAATATCGCTTATATGAAATTATCGGTTACCACATATACATATAGGTATACGGAGAAAAACATAATTAAAGATATTCGTAGTTGATTTCAGAGTAAACATTTTGTTAGCCGTGCTGAATAATGTGAAAGGAAAAAATTAAAAGCATATTGACATGTTTTATAAAATTTTTTGTTTAAAAACTGTTCACTAATCGTTGGGAACATTTTCAAAAACTGCTGAACCTTAAAAGGTTCCCAAATTTATATAAAATTATTGTAAAACACTATAATATTAGGGAAAGCGTATAAAACAGTTTTAACTGATAAAAACCCGGTAAGTACGAAAATATCACTATAAGATAGAAGAAAGAAAAGATACTGCATAACAATAAATCATTTAAATTTGAAGAAAAATTTCCAAATAAATTTTACAATATTGTATTTATCGAAAAAAATTTACCTTTCAATTTATTATACAATCACCCTTAGGGATGATGGTATATATCATATCATATTAGAAAAAGTGTAACGCATTGAAGGGGACGTGATAAACCCCAAGTATCTTAAAACAACATTTGTTTCATGACTTTTTAAGACGTTTGAGCCATGTTCGTCTGTCTGGCTTAATGGCTGGTGAGCACGATAACTCTAGTAAACCTTAAGTGATTTTTATGAAAATTAAATAGTATTAATAGCCGTCCTTCGTGGAATGATAGTTAGAAGACCATTACCATGCGAAATAACCAGGTTCCACTTCAGTCATCTACATTTTTTTTCATTGCCGGCCCTCTCGATGTTGTTGACAGCAACTTCGCAGTATAGTGTCAAGTCAATCGGAATGTATGTATTTTAAAAAGCTTCTCAAACAGTGACGTTCGAATTCGTCAAGTAGGTGCAGTTAGTTGTGAATCTAAAAACGCGAAAAGCTGCCCCATGGGGTGTAAAGTTATTAAATAAGTTATTAAGTTTAAGATTAAACGTACTGCAAAATTGCATGAATGATCACCTGGTCACCTCGTTGAAGTTTAAATAAAATATTTACTAATGATGCAATTGCACTCTTATCACTTAATTTTTGTTACAACACTAAATAACTTCAAAAATATAAAAGAATAGTATAAAAGATCAGTTAACGGCAATATTTAAAAATAATTTTACCAAAAGTATCAAGAAGGAATATTTGTAACATAACGTAGCGTTACGTCAGGTTAAAAAAAAGTTTTCTTATTCAGCAAGTTGTTAAAGGGTAATTCCATTAAGACGGGTGTAACCATGTTACTCACATTTTTGGTTATAATTCATAAATAGAAAATTTGTTACAAATATGTGACCGACCGCCAGTAATTTTTCCCACCTATATTTTTTTCCAAACGTACCTACCCCCCATCTTCACCCGCTAAGGGGGTTTCAATACAAAAATCAAATTTTTATAAAATTTGCTAACACCGCTCGAACTGCCCTAAAGCAACCCCTAGAGAAGTGAAATGTATGACCGCCTCCAATATTTTAGCAACCCCAACAGTTTCTTAAAATATATCTGCCCTAAATTTTTAACCCTTTATGTTGTATCCATACATTTTTTTTTATTTTGATAAAAAAATTTAACTAGCTCCAGCCGCTCTCATGTTGCCTCAAAGTGGGGTGAAATGTATGTACCGACCCCCACTAGTATTTCCCTTCTAACATTTTTCACTAACAAACCTATCCCCTATCTTAACACACTAAGGAGCACTTATGTACTTATGTATGTACTGGCCTTTACCATGGCCAGTAGCAAAAAATAAATTAATGTCAATCATATTTAAGAAAATCCAAACATTGTGTTTGTTATGGCTTATGACAGTCTTCATTTTTTACCCAGGGACGGTTGTGACAAATATATTCTGAAACTAAATATTCAAATATTTAAATAAATGTTCACAAAATTTCACTATATTATTAATTGGGCTTACATTGTTATGGTTGAAAAGTTTATCATGTGAAGTGACAATTTTGTTAAACTTTTATCATACATATTTACGGGGACTATTTTTCTACTACTCATAAAATATTTATTATAAAACATACATAACCGAAACCTTATGAGAAAGCTAACAGAAGTTATGTCTTTCCGGAGATAAAAGTTTTTACTTATCAAGATAAACGGAATATTAGAAATGTTAGCGTATAAAGATGGAGATGAGAGTGTTCGTTATATGCTCATTTCAAACTGTTGTCAAATTAATAAATTTTGCCAATAGAAAAATGTTTTTTTTTTCTATTTGTCCACAGTTGTCGTTCTATTGTACATATTAATTGACCGATTTTTATTTTAAAACTGGAATTATATTTTTTCCTGAATAGGGCCGTTTTACGTGGAATTGCCCAAAACAAGCTTATAACACAGTGCAACAATGAAAAAAACACCCGAACGTGACTATATAGGTTCGACAGTACTACCGGAGCCGAGTAAAACCCTAGCTCAGTTTGGCTAGATTGGCTACCAAAATTTTTTTTTGGCCCTCGTAACTTTTTGAAATCCCTTGGATCCCTTGAAAAAAGGTGACATCAGTTTTTGGCCAACAGTTTGTACAGTTTTTAATCTAGCTCTTTCGCTTCTTCAGCAAAGTTGTAGCTAATAGTCCGCTTAAGAAATTGATATAATAAAATTTCCAAAAAAAATTAAATTTTTTTTCAAAAAACGTCGAAAAAAATTATAATTTTTTCACTATTTTGAATATAAGTCGTAGGGAGTCCAGATTTTTTGCATACTCTATTCAGTGAAATTGTAGTTTAGGTAACACCGAAAAACTTCTATGAACAAACCCATGCAATCCGAACAAGTCTAGGGATATTACATGGCTCTCAAAACACACTATCTACTGTAAACAAATCATTTTTTTTAGGAATTTTGGGCCATTGTGTCATAGTGTAATTTTTCATATCATATTGAAATAGATTCAACGTTTTTGTTAAAAAAGAAAATAACTTAAATTTTTTTCACGTCGCCCTCTTTAGTTGATATTAGGACCATTCAGTTCATTTATTTTCTTCTCTTTTACAGAAAAAAATAAGTTTGGTCAATTATGCAAGCTTAATGATGCAAGATAACTAAAAATTCTATACAAAATCAATTACATACATATGTATATGAAATTCGGTAATAAAATATTTGTATAAATTAATGTAGGTTTGCTAATTTTTTTTTTTTCAAATAAATTCCACGAATATGAAATGCCCTAAGTTTTTATATAAAAGAAGGTTGTGGCTGCCAATGTAGTTGAAAAAAGGAAAATTTGATGTGATTTTATAAAGAAAAGTTAACATAGTGCCTTTTTAGGAATATAACATTTGGTTATCGCTTTTACGAAAGTATTGCGTATGTGAATACATTTTGAGTATTTCATACATTCGGTATCTAATTAATTTATTAAAGTCCACCTTTAAAAATTATTTGTGATTTAACTTTTTATTTTTATAATATCAGCGAGATTCTCATTGGCTGGCCAGCGAGCCACTCTTTGTCGAAAACTTGACTCTCAGCTCTGAGCCGAGAGCAACAATCATATAATATTGGCATCTGGCTCGCAAGGCAGCTCGACACTTTATATAGAGCGACTCATCTTAATGTACATTGCCTATGTTTGGGAATCACTGGCCGCCATTCTTCATTAAAATTCTTGTTGCTTCTTACCATCATCGCACCTATTGTGGACAGTGTGCGATTGTTGCAAACCGCTTGCAAAGGAGACTTCTTCGTTCCGTTTCGATTCGACGCAGTTTCATTCTCATGTCGTTTGAACTAAATCAGTATTAGTATTGAATGCGAAATATTTGTTAACCAACATTTTTTTTTGTAAATATGGATAATGTGTTGAAATTGTATTTCTCTTCCCTCCAATGCAAAATCAACACTAAAATGTGTGTGGGTCTTTTGTGATGACGATTTCCAGCGTTTCTCATACTCTCTTTCTCGATTTGAAAGTCAAATATGTATTTTTCGAAATTCGAATACTCGTTTACGCATATTAAAGTAAATAACAATATAATAAAATTGCTGTTTTTTTTATCAAAAGTTTGTTGTGTTCATAACATTGTAAGAGAGTAGGTATTCAAAATGTTTTCGAGTCGTTGGTTGTGGTTATATATCGTCTATTTGACGTGTACTATATACCTAGTACGCAGGGTTAAATTATTTATAGATAATAACGATGGCAGTACATACATACCTATTTGTTTTCGAAATTTGCGTTTTTCTTAATGTAACCTATTTCGCACATATTGTGTTTATTCTCCGTAGATTTTTCTATTAATACACAAGCCAATATATAGTAGGTTTAGTAGTTTTTAATAAAACTAATTGTGGTCAGGTGACTAATACTATTCGATTTCTATTGAAAATCTCTATTTTAAGTTTAAACCAAAGTTTTGACAAAATAACATTTCATAATCGGTTTGCATAAAATAATGTACGGCCAGGCCAGTAACTCAGTTTATTTAATTCCAATTATTTTTTGGTAAGAAGAATTAAAGTTAGTATCGCCAATATTGTCTTCTTTTAAAATCGCTAAAATTAAATAGGCGATTTAAAAATAAAATGAGACATGCACACTAGAAAGGGTCAGTCGATAAAGGAAAAAAAGTTAATCTGTTCACCCCCTAGTTAAGTAGTTTGACCGAAGACAATTCGAGGACATGAATTTTTTTTTTGATCAGTGTACCCTACGACCCCCCGACAGAGTATTCATTATACTGTATCGTCATTTGTTGTCCGATCGAAACAAGGTACATACACTTATTTAATATCTACATTTTGCTAATTGGACATTTTACACTTAATTTTAGTATTTGATTTTTGTTCGGTGTATAGGTATAAATACTTTAAAAGCTGACTTTTTATGTTTCATTTTTTATCTTTACGACTTTTAACAGAAATAGCCATCATTATGGTGTAAAGTCATCGTCAAAGTCAAAAATGTTCAATAGGCAAAATGTAGCCCATGAATAACGATATATACCTCGTTTCTATCGGAAACCTACCCTAAAATACAAAATTAAGAGGTAGTCCTAGTGATTTTGTTTTCCCGGCATTTTTCATTTCCCGGGAAATCGGGATTTTTATTTCATTTATCCAAAATAAAAAATGCCTTTATCTATTAAAAAAAAATCAGTTTTTATACAAACAAACAAATATGATATGAAACCTAAAAATAATTCTAAAAATCTCGTATTATTGTTTATCCGAAAAGTTGTTAATACTTACACAAGCTATCATCGTGATGCCTATACAATATGAGCAGTCTCTTTATAGACTTAGAGTAGTGCATGAAGGGACTTTTCGAAATTCTTACATTTAGGGGGAAAAAAGTCTAACAAGTGAGAAAACTGGTAACATTATCTAGGCCAAACGGCAAAAGCTATCATCTTAGAAATGTATATGAGCAAGCTTCTTAAAGAACAAGAGGGCTGCTAGGAGGGATTTTTCGAAATTCGTATTTTTTTAGGGTAAAAAGGCCAAATTATAATATCGGTACCATTGAGCAATCTCCTTATAGAATTAGAGAGCTGCGCGAAGTGATTTTTCAAAATTCGTCCTTTAAGGGGTAAAAACGACCCAGTCCAAACGACTACTGACACAAATCCATATCTGAAGGCATTTTACAAAATTCGTGCTATAGTGCTAAAAACGCCCCAAATGGGGTAAAACTTGTAGCATCACCCAGACTAATGGCTAAAGGCCGAATCACAAAAATCTTTATGGGAATGCTTTTTATAGAATTAGAGAGCTGAATGAGATTTGTTACAATTGTTACCTCTTAAAGAAAAATCTGACCAAACCCAGACCAAAGGGCTTAAGGAAGAATAGCGAATATGGGGCGGAGTATGTATTTTAGTGAGTAGTTGTGCGCTGTGAATTCATATCAAAGTAGTACGTACCATCACCCATACCAAATGCCTAAAGTTAGAAATGCGGGTATTGGGGCGAATATTTATTTTATGGAGCAATTGCGAGATATAAAGGAATTTCGAAATTTAAGAGGACACAACCGAAAATTAGAGTACCATCACCCAGACCAAATACCTAAAGGTGTAATCGCGACAATAAGACTTAACACTTATTGTATAGGATAATTGTAAAATATGGAGTGATTTTTTGAGATTCGTACTCCTTGGGATAAAGAGAAAAAAGTGTTATCATCGCTCAGACCAAACACATAAAGGTACAGTCAACCAGTACTTCAACTAAGAAAGTTATATGTCAGTCAATCGGCTTAAAAATATATGCCTATCAATAAGTAAGTATTCTTCAAATCATGGACATGGTATTGTTGATGCATTTTAGCAATTCAATACATTCGAATTTTTCTTTATATATGAAAGCACATTCGAAGGATAAACAAAACATCGAGGAGCTTAAAACGATAGTGATGATCAAAAAAAAGTGACAAATTGGTAATTTTATGGTACAAATTTGGAACACTACATAATTTATGGTTCCAGTGGATTTGGGACCGGCCGTGGCATAGTGGTTAGAACACGTGACTACCATGAGGGAGATCGCAGGTGCAAACCTGGCTCCAGTCATCTTAAAAAAAAATTGTTCTATCATTGTCGGCTCCCCTCGAATGTTGTTGACAGCAACTTCGCAGTATTAAGTGTCGAGTCAATCGGCGTGTCTAGTAAGAGCTTCTCAAACAGTGTCGTTCGCATTCGTCGATAAACAAGTAGGTGCCGTTAGTTGTGAATCTAAAAATAGAAAGCGTGTTAATTCACAACAACGCGAGAAGCTATCCCATACCTCATTCATGGGGTGCAAAGGGAAATTAAGTTAAGTGGATTTTAACTTATCAAGCATTTTGATATTGACTCATTAAATAAGCGTAATGAAATCCCGGGATTCCGGGACAAAAAACTAGCCGGGAATTTTGTCCCGGGAATTCTCGGGACAAAACACTACTACGGATCTCCATATTGCACAATCGCACCCCTAATGATGACCCCCTACTCAATTTAAAGATATTTAAAGATATTATTCAACGATGTATTTTTCAAGATCCTATGCCTATTTTTTGTTGGGTTACTATCGTCTGTTTTTTGAACATTGAAATTCAACCATTACAGAAATGTCAGTGAGGTGAACTAAAAGTCGTTTGAGCCACACGATAACTTTCGAAAGACGCAACCATTTGTTTTGAAACTTTGCATGGGTTAATATTTCCCCAAAAATACTAACGGTTTTGTAAATGGGCCACATGGCCACTTTAAAAATCGAGTGCTAATATCAATACGTCCAACGCGATCTTGCTCAAATTCTGTATTTAGTAAATCTATAGCAGGATAACATTTCGGAGAAAATATTGGAAGTCTAGCCACGCCCCTTCTGAGATCTTCCATACAAATCTAACATTCCGCTCACTTTAGAAATCGGGTAATAATATCCATACAAACAACGCGGTCGTCTCCAAATTCAGCATTTTGTAAATATATAACTGGATAAAATTTTGGAAATTTTAGAAATCGAGTACTAATATCAATACACACAATGCGATCGCACCCAAATTCTATGTTTATTAAAGTTATAACACGATAAAGTTTTGAACAAAAAACTGGAAGTCTAGCCATGTCCCTTCTGGTATTTCCCATTTCGAGTAATAATACCATATCATGGGTGAGGATATTTATCAGTCAGTTCACCTGACTGAAATTTCAGTACTGGTTTTTCCATTTATTGTGTTTATTCAATCATTTTGAGCACTTCAATTAACATTGCAATAGTAGGAAACATGTTCATACCATCACCCTTAGGGATGAGGGTATATATCATTTGATACGAAAAAAAGTGTAACGCATTAAAGGAGACGAGATAGACCCCAAGTATCTTAACACCAAATTCGTTTCAGAACTTTTTAAGAAGAATTAGCTATGTCCATCTGTCTGTATGGCTGGTTAGCAGGATAACTCGAGTAAACCTTATCGGATCGGTATGAAAATTTATCAGTATTAATATTTTTCGAAACGAACTTATGGGATTGTAAATGGGCAGAATAGACCCACCCCTTCTGGTACCTCCCATACAAAATTACCTATTTTTGGATAATTAATATTTCTTCCATTGCTGCCAAAAAGACCATCGGATGATATCTAAATTTGGTCAGATTATTTATCTTGCAATAGTAGATAAACCCTAAGAAAGCCGAAACCTTTGCCACACCCCTTCTGGTACCTCCCATACAAATGACCGAATTAACCCTTATAGTTTTACATACATATCTTTTTTGTAAGTAAACTGAGATCACTCAAATTTTGCGTATGTTATTCGCTTATGAAAATTAGACTCAGGTATGAATATTGACCATATCGGTTCATGCCTTCTGGTACCTCCCATTCAAAATTACCTATTTTTGGAAAATTAATATTTCTCCCATAACTTCCAAACGGACACTTGGGGGGTTATGAAAATTGGTCGATAAATTAATGTTGTGATAGGTGGCAAAACCTCAGAAAACCTAACTATTTGATACACCCCTTCCGCAACCTCCCATACAAATGACCGAATCCACCCCCATAATCTTATATATATATCTATTTTGTAAGTAAATTGAATTCATTCAAATTTTGCGTAAGGTGTACGGTTATGAAGATTTGAATCAGGAATGAACATGGACTACATCGGTTCACGCCTTCTGGTACCTCCCATACAAAATGACCTATATTTGGAAAATTAATATTTCTCCCATAACTTCCAAACGGACACTTGGGGGGGTAATGAAAATTGGTCGATAAATTTATGTTGCGATAGGAGGCGAAACCGCAGAGAGCCTAACTATTTGGCACACCCCTTCTGGTACCTCCCATATAAATGTCCCATTTCACCCTCATAGTCTTACAAACTTTTTTGTAAGTTCACTGAATTCTGTTAAATTTTGCGTAAGTAGTACGGTAATGAAAATTTGAATCAGGAATGAATATGAATAATATCGGATCACCCCTTCTGGTACCTCCCATACAAAATGACCTTGCTTGGAAAAATAATATTTCTCCCATAATTTCTAAACCGACTCCTGGAGGATAATCAAATTTGGACATTTAATTTATCTTATAATATGAGGTAAAACCTCAGAAGCATTAACTATTTGACACACCCCTTCTGGTACCTCCCATATAAATAACACTATGTAACAAAAATAAAAAATTTCTCAGTCCTTGGGATGTAATTGTTATTTCCTAGTCTGTTATGTCTTAAAAGTATGGAAACCACCTAATATTCCTCGAAAACTTTGCTTTTGTGACTGTAACTTTCGCCTCAGAGAGCTTAGGGAACAAGTCTTGTAGGTACTTGAACGCTGAAGAATTTATGTCGAGAGCTTTGACGAATTGCTTAATCCAGTTTGATGTGGAGTGCTGGCATCAGTACCTTCTGGGGGTCCACCAAGGGCTCCCACTTGACGTTGTTCCTCCCCACTGTGAATTCAGTTCGTTGTGGCCATTCACGCTTACTGTAGTGTGCACGCAGATAAGCGCTGCCATGGTCACAAAAGCAAAGTTATCTTGCGACAATAGCTGTTTTCTATACTTTTGGGACCTAACTGACTAGGAAATAACAATTGCAACCCAGGGACAAAAATCTTGTTACATAGTGTAATCGATATTGCCCCTTTTACATACATATCATTTTGTATATACACTGAATTTAGACAAGTTTTGCTAAGGTAAGCTTTCATTGTACGTTGATTTACGAAAAAAAGCAGACACGTTGTTCTGGCCCTAATTGTACCTCCTGTACAAGTAAGTCAAATTTTTTACGGTTTTGCTCCACAAGTAGTACAAAGGTATTTTATTTTAATTAAAAATCTATTAATTTCAATTACTCAAAACTAAAACAATATCTTATATTGGGTGATGGTATTTATCAGTCAGTTTACCTGACTGAAATTTCTGTTTTTCTTTTGCAAATGTACGAAAAGTTTTTTACTGGTTATTCTATACATATTCAATAATGGTTATTTTCATTCAAAATCGCTACTTTGTCTACATTGCTCAGGAGATGTTCGAATATCTCCAACGACAACGTTTAATATTCTTGTGTGAGCAACGCGAAAAGCGTAAACATTTGTTCGTATGAAATGAGAAAAGATAGTATGTAGTAACAAACTAAAAGAACCTGAGAAGAGAACAAAACACTGCCCAACCAAGTATCTCCAAGAGAATAAGGCAGAATTAAAAAAAGAAAATGTGTGAAAAAGCAAAGAAATAATTTTAGAAATAAACTATTTCAATCTTACCTGTAAATGGAGGAAGAATTATAAAACTCCTTCACGATGTTTATATTAACAACTTTAAGATAACTTTCTTATTAACACATACAATAATCGATTATTATTTGATATTTTATTGTTGTATTTCTTCGAACTCTGTTCACTGGTACGTTTGTGTGTTGCACAAAACTTTAAACATTAACCCGAACGAAAACACTAATGGGGAAAATCAAAGAAAATCACCATCTTCCTGGTTGTATCTGCCAGTCAAAACTGATTTCAAAAAGAAAACCTTGCCGGTTTGGATGCCAAATACACCGATACACTTTTGAACCCATACAACCACATACAATTTTGTATTCAACTAACATTTTTAGCAAACATTTTATTCTGTGGCCTCAACTAAAAAAAGAACGTGAACCGAACAACAGAACAACAACTCAATACTCCGGTTGGAATAAAAATCTACGATAATAGAGTAGAATTTTTTTCTACTTTCGTTCCAGGTAGAAACGAATTTCAACATTGTGTTTTCATTACTCTCATATCGTATCAGTCAGCCAGCCAGCCCCACTCTAGAGATTGCCTCGGTACGAATTGAAAATTGTCGGATAATATTTCTTTATTATATTCGGCTCGACGTCACAACACTGTGTAATTGTGGCGTCTCAAAACGTTTGTATTTGAAAACTTTGAGATACACAATTTTTTTGCTCCAATAGCAGTGCTAGAAGATAAAAAGTAAGAGGTAGAGATAGAGATACGTAAAAAATAAAATTTAATTTGAGTATTTAATAAAGAACTGAATTTTGAGCTTGAAAATTGTGGATTACATAATGCATCTCTCGAATTGAATAAGAAGTGGGGATATAGGAACGTCATAAAACGGGTTTAAGTGGATAATTATTGTAGGGAATTATCATAACACAAAGTATAAAACGATTAAAAAATTAAATACCTAGTAGTTTTTTCTTTCAAAACTATTGACTACTTAGCATCATATCATTTCTTAATTAAAGTTAAAAAATTATAACTTGGACGTCATAAAATCTGCTTAAAATTTATCGAATCGCACCACCGCACAGTGTGGAAAAATAAATGCTTTGGACAACTCAACTTCTAGACATCAATTCGATTTGCAAGCTCTTTTAAAATTTAAGGTGAGTTCATTCCAAAGCGATAGGTACAACGATAGACAAAACAAAAACAACATTTTGCATTTCTAGTTATCTACCTATCTATATATATATAAAAACCAGTGCAGAAATTTCAGTCAGTTGAACTGACTGATAAATACCATCACCCAATATAAGATATTGTTTAAGTCTTGAGTTATTGAAATTAACCGATTTGTAATTAAAACCAGTTAGAAAGTTTCAGTCGGGCAACCCAACTTACATTTACCCTTACGCTCAGTAAAACAAATAATTTTCTATTATATTGATATTATTACTCGATTTCTAAAGTGGGCGGAGTGGTACATTTGTATGTGAGGTACGAGAAGGGGTGTGGTTAGGCTTCCAGATTTATTCTCCGTTACTTTATCCTGTTATAGCTTTACTAATTGCAAAATTTGGGCACGATTGCCTTGGGTGTACTGATATTATTACTACATCCCTAAAGTGGGCGGAAAGGTACATTTGTATGGGAGGTACCATAAGGGGCGTCGCTAGACTTCCAATTTTTTCTCCAAAACTTTGTCCTGTTATAACATAACAAAATACGGAATTTGGGCACGATCGTGTCGAGTGTATTGATATTATTACCCTATTTCTAGTGGGCGGAGTGTTACATTTGTATGGGAGGTACCAGAAGGGGCGTGTCTAGACTTTTTCTCCAAAACTTTATCCTGCTTAAACTTTACCAAATGCAGAGTTTGGGCACGATCGCGTTAGGTCTTTTAATAATATTTATCGATATCTAAAGTGGGCGGTACCAGATGTGTATGGGAGGTACCAGATGGGGCGTGAATAGACTTCCAATTTTTTTCTCCAAAACTTTATCCTGTTATAGCTTTACTAAAAATAGAATTTGGGTACGATCACGTTTAATTTATTGATATTATTTCTGCATCTCTATAGTGGGCGGAAAGGTAGATTTGTATGGGAGGCACCAGAAGGGGCGTGGCTAGGCTTTCAAAATTTTTTCCAAAACTTTACTCGTTATAGCTTTACTAAATACAGAATTTGGGGACGATCCCGTAGGGTGTATTGATATTATTACTCGATTTCTAAAGTGGGCGGAATGATGTATTTGTATGTGAGGTACCAGAAGGGGCGGGGCCATGTAGCCCATTTGCAATACCGTAAGTAGTTTTGAGAAAATAATAGCTCGTGCAAAATTTCAAAAGATTTGGTTGCGTCTTTTGAAAGTTATCGTGCGAACCAGCCGGACAGCCATCAGACAGACAGACAGACAAACAGACAGACAGACAGACAGACAGACAGACAGACAGACAGACAGACAGACAGACATGGCTCAAACGACTTAAAAAGTCATGAATCGAATTTGGTTCAAAGAAACCTAGGGTCTGAAGTGATTCCTTCTATGTGTTACACTTTTGGGTCGTATCAAATGATATATACCCTCATCCCTAAGGGTGATGGTATAATGAGTTTGTGTTTGTTTACATTTTGTATGTACTGTATAGACTCGAAAATGGCTCGACCTATATTTTTGAAATATTCACAGAATGTACCTGTGTGGTCAGTGGTGAAAATACGCTACTTGAATTTTTGATATACCAATTTCGATCTAGGACTGTTTCACCAATCGCCTTGAAAATTTTGGTGAATGCATTTGGCAACAAAATTCGTGAATCAGCAAAAACTGGTCGTGGTTTACATCTTGAAACTTAAAACGTCTGTATCTCAGAAACTATCAGAGGTATGAAAATGTTGAAGGGTATTTCCGCAGAAAAGCCGAAAAAATTTAAAAAAGTAGTTTTGACTTGTATTATTAAAGACAAATACTACAAATTTATTAAATTAAAATGTCCACAGCTTATCGTATTTTCATTTATAAATTAACGGACTTTAAAATTGGATTAATGATCTAGTCACCTCATTAAATTTTGAATAATATCATCAGTAAATATGTTAGTAAAAATTTAAGCGCATTTTTATCATAAAATATTTGTTACAACAGTAAATAACTCCAATAATAGTAAAAAATGATCTGTTAGATGCTAAATTTTGATTTTTTGAAATTTTTTATTGACGTTCTAATGTAACTTTCGTGATTTCGTATATAAACTTTATAATATTCCTTAAATTCGCAAATAAAAAAAATAATAATAATTTTCACAAAACAGGTTGTACAAAGAAATTAAAAAAAGTTTTTGAAGTTCAGCAAATTGTTAAACAAATTTATACATAACACTATGCAACAAATGACGACTTTTTGAAAAATACAAAAACGGGATAGTATAGGTTCGATTCTACTATCGAAGGGTAATAAAACCCTATACTCAGTTTGGCGAGATTGGTGACCAATTTTTTTTTATGGGCCCCTAAAGATTCTCAAAATCAGTGAGCCCCATGCAAAAAGGTGTGATCAGTTTTTGTCCAACAGCTAACTCACACTTCGTGATAGCGCTAAACTGTATTCGGCAATAATGTAGCTGGGAGTTTTGCGCACTAACTTTATTAACAAATTATGTCAAAAAGGTTGGTTATTCCTACCCTTTTGCAAAAAAATTGAAGAAGAATTTATTATTTTTTCACTTTTTTGAGCATTACTTTGAGGGAGTCCAAATTTTCCTCTAACACTGTTCGCCAAAATTGTAGCCCTGGTAAAGATAAACAACTTTCGTGAACATATCAATCCAATCTGAACGTGTCTAGGCAACCTAAATAGCTCATAAAGTCCACGTTGATACTGGTTTTTCGAACCTTTACGCACTTAAAAGCCAGTAACGTGGTTGAATATCAACCAATTTGAAGTTTCTCAGCTGTTTTATAAAGAAGAGACTACGGCCTTTCCAATGGTATATATAGTTCTATTGATAACTTATCATAAATGTCTGTTTTTTGCCTCGAAATTTCAAACTTTTGTGACTTTTTCACTATTTTTTAAGTTTGACGAAGTTTGTAGCCACTATTTTATAGGGACACCCTAATGTTTACTACTTTATTCAGAAAGTGCACGATATCAAGAGTTAAACGCATATTTTTTTGTAAAAATCGGTTAACAAATAGTTAAGTTATACATGTTTTCCGAGGGACGCAACTATGCTAAAATCAAATTTGAAGTAATTAACAGCAACACCAAAACAGTGCTTCTTCTTCAACTCTTTGATTTTAGTATAGGATATGAAAGTTGCGTCCCTCGGAAAACATGAATAACTTAACTATTTGTTAACAGATTTTTAAAAACAAGTATGCGTTTAACTCGTGAAAGCGTGCACTTTCTGAATAAAGTAGTAAACATTAGGGTGTCCTTATAAAATAGGGGCTACAAACTGCATCAAACTTAAAAATAGTGAAAAAATTACAAAAGTTTGAAATTTCGAGGCAAAAAACAAACAGATATGACAAGTTACCAATATAACTATATATATGGTTGGAAAGGCCGCAGTCTCTTCTTTCTGAATTCGCTGAGAAATTAAAAATCGGTTGATATTCAACCACGTTACTGGCTTATAAGTGCGTAAAGGTTCGAAAAACCGGTATCAACGTGGACTTTATGAGCTATTTAGGTTGCCTAGACACGTTCAGATTGGATTGATATGTTCACGAAAGTTGTTTATCTTTACCAGGGCTACAATTTTGGCGAACAGTGTTAGAGGAAAATTTGAACTCCCTCAAAGTAATGCTCAAAAAAGTGAAAAAATAATAAATTCTTCTTCAATTTTTTTGCAAAAGGGCAGGAATGACCAACCTTTTTGACATAATTTGTTAATAAAGTTAGTGCGCAAAACTCTCAGCTACATTATTGCCAAATACAGTTTAGCGCTATCACGAAGTGTGAGTTAGCTGTTGGACAAAAACTGATGACACCTTTTTACATGGGGCTCACTGATTTTGAGAATCTTTAGGGGTCCATAAAAAAAAATTGGTCACCAATCTCACCAAACTGAGTATAGGGTTTTATTGCCCTTCGATCGTAGAATCGAACCTATACTGTCACGTTTTTGTATTTTTTTCACTGTTGCACTGTGTAATATTCCAAATCAAATGGTTTTACCAAAAATTTCCGATTTGTGTTTTTGTGAAAGAAGAAAAAAATGACTTCTATTTTTGTCGCGTAACGTCACCCTCTTTATGTGGAAATATTTTAGGACCATCAGTTCAGTGGATAAAGAAGTAATACCTACCTTTTCAAAAATCGCTGTGACGGCTTCTATAATAGACCGATTGACACAAAAATTGTAGTGGTACTGATGACCTGTTGATAGTCTCTGGCTATACTTGGTAGTGTTTGGAAAAAGAGGCGTAGCACCGCCCATACAACTTGAAAGTTAAAAAGGAAAGTCATAAACTATCAAAGCTATGAAGATGAGATTTGGTATATATGTTGATGCAGTATGAATTACACCCAGGATGGAATTGAGCAGTGCAACGCCCCCTTTTCACAAATCGCTCTGACGGCTTTTCTAATAGACCGATTGATACGAAATTTATGTTAAAAAAAAACTATTTCTGGCCTTATTAAGTCTTCATGTATAATATGTTAAATATTAATAATGTGTAATAGTAATAACAGTTTTTTATTTCTTTCTCATAAAATGCTCACAATATTGCGGTAATCTTTGTTCCGGGCTTAAAGTGCGCCTTCCGACATTTTTTCTATTGGATTTTATCGGCTCCATGTACATATTCAGATTTTATGTATGGAGACCACTTTAAGGGTTGAATTTGACTCCTCTAGGGGCACCTTGGGGCAGTTAGAGTGCTGGGTGTAAATTTTATAAAAATTTGATTTTGGTATGAGAGCCCTATGAAGGGATGAAAATGGGGGATAGGTATTTATGAGAAAAATGTTAGGAGGAAAAAATGACTGGGGGTCGGTCATACATTTTACCCCTTTAGGGGCGTCATCACGGCAGTTGCGGGGCTTGTTGTTGATTTTTCCCCTTCCCAGCCACCTTTGATCATTTTTTTGTTCATGAATTTTTTTTCCAACCACACAAAATTGGGTGGGTGAAACGTGTTAAAGCTTAGTGAAGCACGGGCCGAAACATATGTTGTATTTGACAGCTTACGGCTGTTCAACTATATCATGTCAATGAAATTAGAATCGATACGTAAGTTCTGTGGGATATTAGTAATCGATAGAGATACAATTTGGCGCAATTAAACACTTTGAAAATTGAATTAAACGACGCTATATCATCCATTTCGCCCACAGTGCAGCGTCCCAAACGAGTAGAGTCTTTGTTCGTTGAAACAAATAACTTTGGTTTGTCCTCATTTATCAACTGACCCATTTCTCACCGGAACGCATTTAGCATATTTTCGCATTATTCCGCATTTTTGAAAGATACGGCTATGTGCCAAAATGTTTACATGTATTTTGTTGTTGGAAAGATGTAAGCATATTTTCGCATCCATGAAAGGGAAAAATGCACTGAGTTGTACTCTGAAATAGCTGAATTTAAGCGATTGATCTCAATAATGTTGATTTTCGTTGTTTGCTTACATTTATCGGAAAAAATGTCAAACAACATTGACGGACAAAAAATTAAATTTTTCCAAAATATTAATAAATGCTTATTCCATTTAGTTAAAAGCATTCGCGCTTCGTGGACAATAGCCTTCGAAGCTATATTAATAGATTTTTAGCAGAAACATATTGGCGGTATGCAGGCTAAATGGAAAAACGTGTGAGCTAAGCAACAGCTGACGAAACTGCAGTGTAAAACCACCTTTTAGCATTTCGCAAATTCCGCTCAAAATGCGAAATGTTTTTTCCTTTAATTCGTTACACTTTTTCAGGTGTCAAATGATATATACCCTCATCCTTAGGGGTAATGTAATTTAGGCATACTCAAGTTAATTTCCTATAAAAAAGTTTGGTCGCACAAAGATAATTATAAACTATTCATAATTTTTTTTAAAAAACTTTCTTACAAAATTGACTTAAAAACTAAAAATTACAATATAAAGCGATTTGAAGAGTACAATTTCCATTAAAACTATTTGATGAAGTGCATAAAGATACGACATTTCTTATTTAAGAATAAAATTAGAGTTCTAGAGTTTCCCTTATCACAAACACTTAGTTGATACAATTTAATATAATATTATTTTGGCAGAAGTTACTTTGAGCACTACTAGTTATGTATCTTAAAAAAAATTATTTTTGTCATTTACTGTTATTGTGCAACATCCTTAATTGTACTTGTACATACATCCATATGAATGTATTGCTGTAGGAGCAACGAAGTTATCACATACATAGATATTAAATTTTGTCAATATTAAAAAATAAACGTACGCTTTTTATTAATGCGCATTAAAGTTTCCTCGCAACGAGAGAGAGTCAACACAAATTCAATGAGAATAGATTTGAAATTAAAACCAAAATCGCACAAAAATAAATTAAGGGTGGATTTTTAATGAAAGATAAAAAAATAACTGGAAATGATGTCAAATCACACAGAAGTGTATTCAAGTAAAATGGAAATGAGGAATGAAATGGAATATTGAAACTAAAGAAAACAAAATTGAAAAAAAATTTATTCCAAAAACAATTGTTGAGTGTTTTTACACATTTCAGTGGTGGTAGTGTTATCTTTTCGTTTGAACTGATAATGGAGTTGAAATTATCTAGAATACGTTGTACATACGTAAGTATAGAAAACGAATGTTATTCGCACCTTATTTCGAAATTCTGAGACATGCGACGACACGATGACCGGCTGACAATATTTGTACAAAAAGCTGTGTTTCAATACTCGCTCGATACAAGGGGTTCGTTCCACCATGAGCTAACTCACAGTGTTATCTGGAGGAGAGTGTATGGAAAAAGAATATTGATTAAATAAAACTGTATCGGTTATTTGTTACGTTGCTATTTATAGTTTCAATACAGAACTTGTATTGAATACATAATGTGGGGTAAAATGTTTAAAATGCGATTTTAGGTCTTTTTTTTGCAAAGTTTATTTATTTCATCGGAATTGATTTTCTCAAAAGTGTATTGTGCGTAGTAAACCGGTTTGGTTGAGCGCAGTGTTTTGACTATAGAAGAGACTTCTATGATGCTCGAGTGTTGCCAGATTGCTTTTCTCTATTCTATCAGGATGGGATTTAAATAAATTGCCGCTGTTTTTATGGAATCTAAAATATTCTTTTGCTTAAGTTCGGTATATCTATTGTTTTTTTGTGTAACTTATTTTAAATATTTTGTTTCTCTTTAGTCGACTTAGGTTGGAGTTTACTTTATGGGCCTTATGATGTTATTTAAAAATAGTAAAATTTGAAATGCTTTATAAGATTAATCTTAAAAAATAATTTATGTATATTAATTTTCAATTTATAATAATTGCGTGTAGGTAAAAATGTTTTGCAACAGTAATTGTTTATTTAAAATGCCACATAAGCAAATATCTTTGGGCTGAAATTACACGCCAGTTTGATGAATAGGCTCAATCGAATACTAACATGTTCAATGTCCGACAAGGGGATTAGTCACTTCTTTTCTTGAAAATTTACCAAAAATACTATTGAAAGTTAATGTTAAAATGTAACATATGTTAAGTTATTGCGATTTGTGAAACCAGCTAAACAAAGCGAATAAAGTTTCCTCGATCCTATGTAACCTAATTTGACGAGAGAGTTGGGTCGTCTATCTATTATATTGCTCTATAGTTCGTACCGAAACGGAAAACCCCCTAACCTTAAAAAAAATCTTAATTTCCCTTTACGCACCATGAATGAGGTATGGGATAACTTATCGCGTTGTTGCGAATTAACACGCTTTCTATTTTAGATTCACAACAAACGGCACCTACTTGTTTATCGACGAATGCGAACGTCACTGTTCGCGAAGCTTCTACTAGACATGTCGATGGTCTAGACAATATAGTGTGAAGTTGCTGTGGGCAACATCGAGTAGGCCAGCAATGAGAGAAAAATGTAGATCACTGGAGACAGGAATCGAATTATGGATCTCTCGCATGGTAGTCGCGTGTTCTAAACATCATGCAACAGACGCTGTTTGTTTGAAAAATGTTGCAAGATGACTGCTTCCTCTAAGGGAACTTTTTCAGCTTCGGGAACAGTTGGCCTCACCCTAAGGGATAGGGGTATATATTATTTGATACGAGGAAAAGTGATAAGTGTTAAAGGAGACGTATTATACCCCAAATAAGACTAAATGCGTATCAGAACTTTTGAAGATTGAATCATGTCCGACTGTCTGGTGGGCAGGATAACTTGAGTAATCCTTAATACTAATATTCTTCCTTCTGATATCTCCCATACAAAATTACCAATTTTTGGAAAATTAATATTTCTTCTATAACTTTCAAACGGACATAGGAAGGATATTTGAATTATCTTGTAATGTCAGAAAATGAAACCTTTGTTTACACTGAATTCAGTCATATTTTGAGAAAAATCTCATGCTCATAAAAATTTGACTTAGAAATGACTATGGGCTATACCGGCCGACCCCTTCTTGTACCTCCCACACAAAATGATACCTTTTAAAACAATATTCTTATTTCCATTACTTCCAAACGGACAATCCTATCCTATATCCTCTTAATATTATAAATGTGAATGTCTTGTCTGTTTGTTGCTCAATCACGCCTAAACGGCTGAACTGATTTCAATGAAATTTGGAAGACAGTTAGTGTACTATATAGGCTATATATTTTTTTTTTAATTTTTTACCCTATGGGCGGAGTGGGCGTGGCAAAACTTTTTTTTAGAGCTAGAGAGATAAAATTTGATACCCAGATAGTACTCGACAACACGAATATGAATATGCAGACGAAATTTTAATTTTAGACCCAATGGGCGGAGTGGGCGTGGCAAAAAATTTTTTAGAGCTAGAGATATAAAATTTGATACCCAGATAGTACTCGACAACACGAATATGAATATGCTGACGAAATTGTTATTTTGGACCAGTTGGCGGATTGGGCGTGGCAAAACTGTATTAAGCCCTAGAGAGATACAATTTAGCACCCAGATAGTACACTACAACACGAATATGAATATGTAGACGATATTTTAATTTTCTATTATTGGGGGAAGGGGCGTGGCAAAACTGTATTTTAGTCCTAGAGACATAAAATGAAATATACAGGTAGTATTCGACTACACGCATATAAATTAACAAACGAAATTAATATTTTGGATCGGTGGGCGGAGTGGGCGTGGAAAACTGTATTTTATCCCTGGAGACACCTAGATAGTACACGACAACACGAATATGAATATGTAGGTGGCATTTTGGACAAGAGCGATAATATTTGATATACAGATAATTGAAATTTATTTAGTGTACTAAAAGTACATTTATTGTACAAAAAAGTACAATTATTGTTAAAAAAAAACATTTAAGGTATCAAAGAGCACTTTATTGGTACTAAAAAGTAGATTTTATTGTATTGAAAGATACTTTTATTGTGCACAAAAAGAACAATTAATTGTATCACAGAGTACCTTAATTGTACCAAAAAATACTTTAAATTTACTAATAATTACTATTATTGCACCAAAAGTTTTTTAATTGTGTCAAAAATGATGTTTACTGTATTAAAAAGTACTTTTATTTCTGTCAAAAAGTATTGTTATTGAAGCAAAGAGCAAGAATTGAAGAATTGTTTCAATCAATTTTATGGATTATTTTCACTGCATCAATTTATTTTGTCAAAAATTTTGGCAATAAGTCGTCAGAAAAAGTTTGTCGAAAAAATTTAAAGGGAAATACTGACAATGATGTCAGTACTATAAATGAGCCATGAATACATACATGTTTTTAGGGCTATATAAGGTAATATTTGTATACAGATAGTAATTGGTGCCATAGATATAAATTTGCTGACGTATGTTTTTATATCGGTTAGGGGGACGTTGTTAGTTTGATCAGGTTAAGGAGTAACTTGGGATAACGAATAGTTTACAGAGCGTACAAAAACGACGCTTAAGCTCAGCCCTTTAAGTAGACATGCCAAACATATTATAGGTATTCGACAATTAAGCAATAGCGAACCACTAGCCGGGTCCACTAGTATATATTAAGGTGGACCTTGAAATAAAATTTTTGCGATATTTTGGTAGATGAGGGCTCTATTCCGTGCCTTTTTGAAAAAAATGACAATGCCGAAAAAAAAATTAAAAAAAAAAAAAATTAGGGGTTGCGCACGAGCCGAGAAAAAGGTCCACTTTGCCAAAATTAGGGGGGAAATTGCCATAGGTCATCAGGGGTCACCCGTAGGGGGGAAGAATGTATGGCCGACCCCCATTAACTTTTTACCGCCAACATTTTCCCCCAAGACACCCACCCCCTATCTCCTCCCCTTAGGGGGGTCACCATACAAAAATGGAGGTTGCTCAGTATTTTCGAAAAACACCATAGGTCATCAGGGGTCACCCCTAGGGGGGCAAAATATATGACCGACCCCCATTAACTTTTCATCCCCAACATCTTTTCCGAACAAACTTACCCTCTATCTCCACTCCTTGAGGGACTCCCCATACAAAAATACTGAAAATCTATGTATTTACAGTTGCACAATATCGAGATTTTTTTAATTTTTTTTTGATTTTTTTACAGAAATTCCACCAATATTCAAGAGTGGTCATTGTTTGGAAAGTCTTGAAAAATTTGAAACGCACACGTAGCAGATGCCCCCATTCATCAGTACCTGGCAGTAAAATATTGCAAAATACGTAGTAGTTATAAATAGCAGTTCATTCATCGATTGTTGTCATTCAACAAGTGCCGACGACCGCGAAAAGTAAATTGATTTTTCTCCCGTTTTTTAAAAGTTAAGATGACAACACAACTTAGATCGCGCGACGATATTTTTTTGATTGGTTATCCAAGCATGAATATTACGGGGAACAAATTACCGTCGAAGAAGCAAGTGCTAAGAATGCATTTCTTCAACATTCGCAAACGAAACATGTCGAAGAAAAATAGTGCGGTTATAGTCGCGGACGCAGTGATGATTTTTTGGCGCCAAGCAGCTATTCCGACGAAAGCCAGAGGAGATGTTACAAGAAAAATAGCTGCGCTGCACGATGAGTGGGATGCTTTAAGAAAGTCATCTCACAGAAAGAATGAGTCCACTAGAGAAAAAGAGAATAAGTTTTCTGATAGCTTGAATAATCTTTTCGACATCGCACACGCCAACGCCCTTGAGAAAATGACAAATACCGAAGACATTGAGTTTCTGCTATAGCAAAGAGAAGATGGCCGGCCAGGAACTATGGGAGGTGTGGACGCTACTGATACTCGAACGAGGAAAAGAAAAGCTGAGCGCGAAGAACAAGAAGAGTTGCGACGCAAACGTGCAACGGAATCTAGTAGAGATCAGTTCGCTAAAGGCGGTAAGCTATTTCGCGCTTTGTGTGTTCGTCCAATGTTTATATTCAAATGAAATTCTTCAATTGCAGTGGTTAAATTTTCAAGCAGTGATTCAAGCGATGATAATGGGAGACAGGACGAAAACTTCCCGGCAGAAGCTGGCCCATCAAATGTTGGTGACAGAAGAGGTTACAAACAATGTTTTACTGAATGAGTCCTATCAGCTTTGGACAAGTGCAAAGTGACTGACCAAGACGCGGTCGGCATTATGATAGCGGCGGCAGAAGCATTTGGACGCGATCCTCAACAATACACAATAAACCATACGTCGCTTCGGAGATGTCGACGTTCAAATCGAGAGAACATGCTGAGTTATGTGAAAGACAATCCAGAAGTAAGATCGCATAGATTTATTTGCTCTCATTCAGAATTCTTATTCTTCAACGCGTTTCATTCATCTCCAGCTTGTCGCAGCTAAATCCTTCGTAGTCCATTGGGATGGCAAAATTCTTTTGGATTTGTGGGTACAAAGAAGGTGGACCGTCTACCGGTAATTGTCTCGTACGGAGAAAAAGAACAACTTCTTGGAGTTCCCAAAGTAGAAGATGGGAAAGGAAAAGGCCGGAGAATAGCACATGCCGTTTATCAACTGTTGGCATCTTGGCATATGACACATCGAATACAAGGACTTTCTTTCGACACGACATCAACGAACAGTGGCCCATTCTCCGGAGCCGCAGTTGCTCTTGAGCGGCTGTTGGAGAGAGAAATCTTATATTTACCTTGCAGACACCACGTATACGAACTGGTGCTAAGGGAAGTTTTTGAGACAAAAATGGGAAAGACCAGTGCACCAGGCGTTCCTTGCTTTGACCGTTTCAAACAGGAATGGGACGCTGTAAAGGTTAAACCATTCCATTCTGGCTTGATAGACGATGTGGCAATGCAAGTCGGCATAAAGGAGTTTTGCTTAGATCAATTGAAGGAGAAACACCCTCGCGATGACTACAAAGAAATGCTACAATTAATTCTTTTGTTTCTGGGTGAAAAACTTGAGAATTACCATTTCCGACCTCCAGGACCCGTTTCCCATGCTCGATGGATGGCAAAAGCCATTTACAGCCTCAAGATGTTTTTGTTTCGGAGAACTTTTCACTTATCTGTATGTGAATTGAATGGTATTCGACACGTTTGTATTTTTGTGGTGCGACTTTACGTCAAGGCATGGTTTGGTTCTTCTCGAGCAGCTGAGGCGCCGAATCAAGATTGGAAGTTTTTGAAGGACATCGTCGAGTACAAGTCCGTTGACCAGGATTTATCTCGGGTACTGATAAAGAAATTTATCGGTCACCTATGGTATCTCGCCGATGAGCACATAGCCCTTGCCTTTTTCGATGACAAGGTTTCAAATGAGTTGAAGGCCAAAATGGCCCAAGCATTGCTAGAAAATGAGAATGACGAAGGTGAAGAAGACGAAGAAGGTGAAGAAGACGACCCGGTTCCCCCAGCTCCTCGCGTCGTAATGAAAAGCACCAGCGTTAAAAAAATCGAGGTGAAATTCAAAGATGTGAATGAGGAATTCTTGGCTAAAGACTTGAGCAACTTCGTCTCTCATAATACCAACAATTTATTTGTACGATTTGGAATATCGCAAGATTTCATTCTTGCAAATCCAGCAACCTGGAAATCTCGCGCAGACTATCAAGAAGGTCGTAGAATTGTAAATAACTTGCGCCTTGTGAACGACACTGCCGAAAGAGGAGTAAAAATGATACAATATTATAATAGAATACTGTGTCAAGGCGAAGAAGAGAAACAGTATTTACTACATGTTATCGATTCTTACCGCAAGAAATACCCATCAGCGAACAAAAATATGTTAATTTGACTATATTATATTAAAAGTGCTTAGTAGTACTACTCAATTACAGCTTCTTTTATTTTTGTATGGGGAGTCCCTCAAGGAGTGGAGATAGAGGGTAAGTTTGTTCGGAAAAGATGTTGGGGATGAAAAGTTAATGGGGGTCGGTCATATATTTTGCCCCCCCTAGGGGTGACCCCTGATGACCTATGGTGTTTTTCGAAAATACTGAGCAACCTCCATTTTTGTATGGTGACCCCCCTAAGGGGAGGAGATAGGGGGTGGGTGTCTTGGGGGAAAATGTTGGCGGTAAAAAGTTAATGGGGGTCGGCCATACATTCTTCCCCCCTACGGGTGACCCCTGATTACCTATGGCAATTTCCCCCCTAATTTTGGCAAAGTGGACCTTTTTCTCGGCTCGTGCGCAACCCCTAATTTTTTTTTTTTTAATTTTTTTTTCGGCATTGTCATTTTTTTTTCAAAAAGGCACGGAATAGAGCCCTCATCTACCAAAATATCGACACAAGGTCCACCCTAGTATATATATATACTCTCGTCGATTCTATAAGGAGCATAGGGCCTCAACAAATCTCGTGTACATGATTCCATCTTGTGCTAACGTCTTCACCCCAGGATTTGCCAATTGATGCACTTTTAGACTTTATCTGTCTTGCCCAAGTATGGGCTGGGCACTCTCTTCTTCAGTTGCCTTGTGAATTCGACTCTATAGCGTTTCTCGTGATGTCATCCCGAGGTCTTCTAAGAGTGTGCAAATCCAACGCCATTTTCGGTTTTTTAATTTCTATGGCTATAGTTTGCTGGTTCGATTGTTCCCATAGCCCAACGTTAGAAATGACCCTTGGACAGAATATTCGCAGAATTCTTCGGAGACTTTGGTTTACAAACACTTGTATCTTTTGCATCTCTCGGGGGGCAGCAAAAGAAGACGGAAAAATTAAATGAAACTTTTTGATAAATTACTTAGTTTTCTAGGGTTAAATTATATATACAAATTTTATATTTTTCTGACTTTTCTGCTTATTTATAAACAACGATCAGTCAAATTGACTTTTCTTTAACACTTTAGAACCAGTTTGGTGACACACCCCCCCTTCACCCGTCCTGAGATAGGTACTCTTAAGTAAATTAACACCACGTTTCCCGTAGGTTATCTTCATCCGAGCCACAAGTTTTGGAGATTATACTACCAAGATAACAAAACTGGCTAACATCATCTATTTCGCTGCTACTTAGGTGAACAAATTATAGATTGTCGAATTTATGCGAAGATTGTCCAAACGGACAATGGATGATTTTTAAATTTAGTTAGTTAGTTAGTTTAATTATCTTGCAATAGTGGACATATCCTCAGAAACCTCCTTGACATGTTTTCCATTTATGCAATTTACTCTAATGTGGCAACTCAGTTTTTTGATACCTAACCGTACGATGAGAATTTTCAATACTGTCTTAAAAAATGACCTGAACAAATTCAAACTGGTTCCAATAAATGCTGTGTATTCACAATTTTTCTTAATCGTCCTATTACCCCTCTACCCTATGGAAATATCTAAAAGATGAAATGTTGCCAAAACCTTG
This sequence comes from Muscina levida, assembly GCA_964034835.1. NCBI lineage: Eukaryota > Metazoa > Arthropoda > Insecta > Diptera > Muscidae > Muscina > Muscina levida. Next base: position 62,254,170 of record OZ035880.1, on the reverse strand, counting down.
AATTATATTTATGGTGGATGGCCAAGGTGCCAGAGTATGACGTTTGAATGACAAAGAATATTTTTGCACACATACGCACCCCTTTGCTTAGCTTTGTCAACCAATTTCTTCGCACTTGGCTTATTAATAGACGACCTTTTCATTTAGACGTGTTTTCCTTTTGCTATGGCCACATTTACTTTGTAAGTTAATAAAATGATTTGATATTCATTACAGCGTGACAGCAGACATCACAATCTCTGAGATACGTCACTTTTTCCCAGTGATGACTAAATACTAAATTTATGGCGTCACATGAACATGGGAGGGGGAGTAAGAAAGTCCGAACACTCGCAGTGTATCCCCAAATGAGTAGTCAGCAACAAAGCGATGCCAACCAAATGAGCCGAACCTAATCATCTCAGTGGTTGTCGACTGCTCGCACAACATGCGAATTGTTTCCTCATACGAGTACTGCAGAGCCATCGTATTGTATTCTTTTTATTTCTCTCTCTTTTGTTTTGATTATCTTAATTCGCTACTTGTTGATTGTTTTGGCACTTGGTCACATGTCGAGAGAACAACTGAAGTAAACACATGTCGGTCTGACAAATCAGCTGTGGAATCGTTAGTGCGGACCATTTGTTTGGTGTATGCGCGAGATTGTAAATATTTGAGTTGTTGTGTCGAACATGTATGACACCTTAACCCTATGACGGTTGCGGGGGTCAGGTGGTGTTATACATATGAAATATTCACTTGTTACTTACATTTAATTTAAGAGGTTTCAAATATATTTGGTCGAATATATGAAAAATGTAAACGATTTCTAAATAATGCCTGACAGTCACAAATTATGAAATTAAGAAAACGTTAGAAGAAGATTTTTCAATTTTATAATTTTTTTTTTTGCAATTTAATATCTCTGGTATGAGGTATTTTCTTATATTTAGGTTGCTCAGAGTTACGTATTGTCTAGTCTTATTGTCTTAAATTGCCACACTCTACCGCATGTTTAAATTTTGTGTTAAGATGGCAACATCAAACAGATGATTTAAGTTTGTAAATTTTTATGTAAAACTGAAGCGTATATTTACAGTTAAACCACTTAAATGTCATGCTAGCAACGATGCGACGTAGGAAGTAGGTCTCAGAAGTTTTTAAAGTTCAACGCAAAGGCTATCTTAGTGACTTTGGCCAGTTTCTATCATCCAGAGCTCTGTTAATAACATCTTAGGCGTCTGCGAACTACAGTGTATTAACAGAGAGAAAATGGGTTACTGACCACTGTTTTACTAATTTTATGTGTTGCTCTGTGCTTTGGCAGCCCCAAGAAACTAGGATAGGGCACTTAAATGAAACAAAGAGTAGAAGAACCCCCCAAATGTTGACGACCCTTGGCGAATATATGGATATATGGCGAATGTCCTCGACAAATACAAGGCTGAAATCACCGCCATACAGGTAATGAGGTGAACGGGAATGGGACGTACACGACGAAAGAACTGTGACATCTTTTACAGCGCGCTATACAGAAAGACACGAATTTGGTTGTGAATTCATAGTCGGCATCTGGTCTCGCCGTTTAACACTGTAAGTAGCAGTCACTATTCGCATCCGGGCGAAATATTTCTACATTACGCTGATTTGTGTACACGCCCCGATCAAAGACAAAGATGGGAACATTAAAAAAGCATTCTATAAACGCCTGGATGAATATTACCTCTGCCCTGCACGTGACATTAAAATGGTTCTGAGAGATTTTAATGCTAAAATATAAATGGGAAGTTCTCTTGGTTCAGTAGTCGGAAAATGCAGACTACACAACAGAAATAAAAGAGAAAGACAGGTTATCTAAAATTATTGGGATACAGATGAATCCCGAAAGTTTTCCCAAAAAGTAAAAAGCAAAGGTTTCGAAGAAGGGATCCGGAAATCTCTTCACGGACATTCAGAGTGTGCTGCAAACATGGAGGGAACACCGCAATTGCACGGCTTAAAACTAATAAAACAGCGGGAGCCAATGTACTACCGGCAGAGCTTTTTAAAACCAGCTGCGGTAAGCTGGCAACATGCATGCACTAGCTCATAAACAGGATGTGGCTTAAGGAATCCATGCTCCTGTACTTATGAAGGCGATTCAAGTGTGTATACCAAATATTGCGGGATCAGCCAATGCGATGGTTGTCTAGTGTATTATGTGAAAGACTACATCTCATTCTAGCAAGCCTGATTGAACCTTATCAGTGTGGCTTTAGACCTGCTAAATGCACGAACGACCAGATATTCACACTAAGATAAATTCTGGAGAAGACCCAAGAAATGCAGATCGACACCTCCCATCGGTTCATCGATTACAAGGTGCATTCGGCACTCAGATACTACAGAATTTGTTAGATGCTATGGCTGAAGTTGGTATCCCCGCGAAGCTAATACGACTTTGCGGGATGACACTGACTAACACAAGGGTTTAGTGAAAATAGGCACAAATCTAATAGAGCCTTTTTCTACCAAGCGAGGCTTTAGACAAAGCGATAGTCTGTCATGCGATCTCTTTAACATCGTAATGGAAATGATTTTGCTGCTATAAACAGGAATGGGGTTGACGTGAAGAAAAGGTGCGGGAGCCCGAATAAAAAAAATATGCCATTGTCTTCGTCTTGGTTCCCAAACATCGGAATGGTAGGTCAAAGTTGGCGCTCAAGCCCATGTGGTCAAAAAAAGGGGCTCCTTTCGGTTCTATGATGACCCCCCAGGTGCGGGTACTCAAATGAAGGATATTTTCGAGACGAATGCAACAAATCGCTCGATTTTTTTAAAAATAATTTTTGCCTGTGGCGCTACTAAACTCAACATACCCATTTCCACTCTAATTTACAAAAAAAAAATATTTTTTCCGGGATATACCAAAAATAAAAAATTGTTTTAATTTTTCCCTGCGGCGCTTTTACGCCCAACATATCCATTTTCACTCTAATTTAAAAAAAATAATATTTTTCCTGGAATATACCAAAAATATTTTCTTTTTTAAAATCGCGCGATTTTTTAAAAAAAAATTTTTGCCTGCAGCGCTACTACAACAATCTCAACCGTTACAACTCTAATTGAAAAAACAAATAATATTTTAAAGGGATATATCAAAAAAAAAATATATATATATAATTACAATACATAGCTTTTTTAAATATTTTTCAAATTTTTTCCACTTTTATCCTTTTTTAATCAATTTTCCTTTTTCAAATATTTCTCTTTAGACTTTTTCTTGATTTTTTTTTAAATATTTCTTGAAATTTTCCTTTAAAAACCTAAAAAATTAAAAAAAAAAATCAAATTTTCACACATTTTTGATGATATTTCATTTTCTATGGAATTTTTCAATTCATTTCCTTACATTATTCTAATTTTCCATGATTTTTCCCCATTTTTTTCAATTTTTTATGGGGTTTTTCAGAAAAATAATTTTTTTTTTAAAAAATTTTAGATTTTCTGTTTTTTTAAGAAATTTTCAATTTATTTATTTTTTTCAAATTTTTTAAATAATAATAAAAAAATAACATCGTTGGATTCGTCTCGAAGATATCTTTCATTTAAGTACCCACACATGGGGGGTCATCATAGAACCCAAGGGCCCCTTTTTTTGCCCCCCCCCCCCTTTGAAGTGGTAGATGATTTTGTCTACCTTGGCTCCGCACCACAACAATAATAATATAAAATTAAGAGACGAGTATTGATCGGAAACTGCTGCTACTATGCGCCAAGCAAGCGATTTAATGACAAAGGTTTCTCTCGAAGAACAAAATTCCAAATATACCAGACTCTGATCCAATATTTCATGCTTGGGTAATGTTGCAAGCGGATCCATCTATTCTGGAAGTCTTCGAGAGAGAAATACTATGCAAAATATTTGGAGCCATCATCGTTAACGGCGATTATCGTCGTCGAATGAATTATGACCTGTACAACGACATCGACGTAGTCAAACGCGTTTAAATAGGCCGAATATGCAGGCTTGGACACGTTGTACGAATGGATCAAAATGTTCCGGCTCGAAAGGTCTTCATCAGTAAACATCAAAAACACTGTAAACTGGGCTGATCATACATCACATTAATGCTTGATTTAAAATTGAAGCTGATCCTTTTTAGAAAATGTCGACATTTTTCATTTCTGCAGACTGGACCAAAAATCTTTTTACTTTTTAAACCAAGATAGTAGAAACTGGACAAATCAGATAAAAACTGATCAGCTTTAAAACTTAATTTACCTTTCCACCCCATGAAAGAGGTATGGGATAGCTTCTCGCGTTGTTGTGAATTAACACGCTTTCTATTTTTAGATTCACAACTAACGGCACCTACTTATTTATCGACGAATGCGAACGTCACTGTTTGAGAAGCTCTAACTAGACAAGTCGATTGACTCGACACTAATACTGCGAAGTTGCTGTCGACAACATTCGAGGGAGCCGACAATGGAAGTAAAATTTAGATGACTGTAGGCGGGAATCGAACCCGGGATCTCGCGCATGGTAGTCGCGTGTACTAACTATCACCACGGCCGACATACTGAAATTTAATTTGTAAAAATTCTTGAATTTTTGCCTTTGGCGGAAGTATGGAATATCTGCCTACAAAATCGGCTTGTGTTCGCCAACTGATGAACTCGTTTTTACCCGAAATGAATGGCACGTCCAAGACTGTTGTTAAATGTACCCTGCTATGAACAATAAACTCATGAGATTGCCTTCCGTGTCCTTGTCTATATATATTTATACCCTTACCCTACGGGTAGGAGGGTATTTGATATGATCCAAAAGAGAAACACATAGATGGAGTCACTTTAGACCTTAGGTTTCTACCAAATTTGATTCATGATTTTTTAAGTCGTTTGAGCCATGTCCGTCTGTTGGTCTGTCTGGCTGTATTAGAAGTCTGGCCACGCCCCTTTTGGTACCTCCCATACAAATGTACCTTTCCGCCCACTTTAGAGATGATAATATCAATAAATCCAACGGGATCGTACCCAAATTCTTTATTTAGTAAAGCTACAGCAGAATAGAGTTTTGGAGAAAAAATTAGAAGTCTAGCGACTCCCCTTATGGTACCTACCATACAAATGTACCTATACGCCCTCTTTAGAGATGGAGTAATAATATCAATACACCCTACGCGATCGTGTCCAAATTCTGTTTTAGTAAAGGTAAAGGATAAAGTTTTGGAGAAAAATTTGGAAGTCTAGCGACGCCACTTATGGTACCTCCCGTACCTATCTGGTACCGCCCACTTTAGAAATCGATTATTAATAGACCTAACGCGATCGCAGGATAAAGTTTTTGAGATTACAAAGCTTTGTAATTTGTAAAATAGAAGTCTAGCGGCGCCCCTTCTAGTTTCTCCCATACAAATACACCACTCCGTCCACTTTAGAAATCGAGTAATAATATCAATATTATAGAATATTTTATGTTCTACTGAGGATGAGGGTATATGTAAGTTGGGGTGCCCGACTGAACTTTCTTACTGGTTTTATTGTCTCTTCCTAACAAAAACAAAACATGTTAATAAAATATTTTTGATTTAAAAAAAAACACAATTTTTTATTCGAAAATCTTAAGGTCCATCCTTGAAAAGGCCAAGATGGGGTCCGGCTGGTGGGCGCAGATTCTCTTTGAGCTGGTTCTACGTAACCCAAATTTATTTACCGAAATGCTGTTGCTTTGGCGTTCTTTAGGCAAATTCGGGATTTTTTTTTCCATGTGGGCCGCTAGAAACTGCTGCATTGTTGGTTTGCTGAAATAAAAATCATAAAATTATAAAAAACAAATATAATTTTGTATGTATAGTTTTTATATTTCTTACTCGACAATAAAACAACAAGTGAGTAATTTTGACATTTGCATTCGCACAAATGACAATGCGTTCGAAATAGAGAAATGCAATTTTGTATGAAAACGCTTACGTTTCGATCTCACACCAAATTGTAGATTGGGTTGATGTTGCAGTAAACATGGCACCGCTGAAACATGTTGATAACAACTAACAAATGTATCAGAACATAACATTGCCCAGTCAACATGTTTCAGACATGTACAGGCAACCAAACACAGTCCACTCCCTACAAACATGTTACAATACCGGCATTTTACAAAATCCGTGCGACATGTTGCAGTTGCATTCAAAAAGGAAAACAACTTACAATGGATTTTCCGGAAAATTTCATGTTTGGGGCACAGCTGTTGATTAGTATCACTTTAGTAGAACAACGGAATTCGTCTCCACAAAATACCAAAACGTAACCCGAAAAAAAACTACGCGGATTTTTGACGAACGGAAAACGCCGGGAAACGAGTGAAAATGTGAAGAAAAACAAACGAATCCTATGAATACAAATAAATCGTAAAGTCTATAGATTATCCAAGAAAAACATTCAACATAAATGAACAATAAATTTTAGACGAAATTTATTTGTTTATAAACTGGTTGTGTGTAGCTGAGTAATGGCTGTATTTGTACGGAATGGACACAGAATCTTTTGCCTCTTTTGGTAAATTGTTTATGGATCTGAAAATAAGCAACGACACCGCGATGATTATAAATTTGTTAAAGAAATGTAGTGCAAAAATACGAAATGGAATTTATTCAAACAAATGAAATTATTTTGGAAATATTTCATATTTTTAATGCCTGCTGGGTGGAATGTGTTGATATACATTAGCTATGGAATAGTGTTATATGGAAATTCTTAGTAACGACTTTTTTACATCGCGGAACCTCTTATTGTGTGAGGTTCAGTAAAAAAATGCTGGAGGCAAAAAATGGTGGTGGTGGAGTCAGGTTTAACCGTCCCGCATTGGGGTCAAAGTTCAGGGAAATTTGGAAAAAATGTACAACAGTCCTCCTAACTACCAAGGGGTTGCCGTTAGGGGGTTGGGATGTATGGCAGACCTTCATGAATTTCTTTTGCCAACATTTTCTCCGAACATACTTACACCCTTTCTCCACTCCTTCGGGGGGCTTCCGTACAAATTTTTAATTACCCCCTCATTACTCCGTATAATGTTCCCGAAGCCCTAACTTCACCAGGGTCACCCCTAGGTGGTTAGAATGTATGACGGATCTCCAGGAAAATCTTTTCCGAACATTTTCTTCGAACATACTTACCCCCTATTTTCTCTCCTTAGGGGGGCTCCCATACAAACTGCACCAAAACCCTCTCTCAATATGAGAAAAACCGCCCTACCTATCCAGGAGTTGTCCCTAGGGGATTATGATGTATGGCGGACCTTCATGATTTTTTTCCCCCAATATTTTCCCCAAACATATTTACCCCCTACCTCCCCTCCTTATACTGGCTCCCATACAAAATGCACCAAATATTGGGATGAATCAAACCAATTTATTTTTATCGTGCGACGGATATTTCTTGCGATTGGCATCGACGACCTGAAGCAAGAATTGTTTCTCATTTTCGTTTCGACATAAAACATTGTTGTAATCCTGCATTAATTTGACACCTCTCTCTGCAGTGTCGTTAACAACATGCAAGGTGCTTACGATCTGCATCGCTTTGTTGTAGTCTTCCCGGTTTTCCCAGGTTTTTGGATCGGTTGAAATTAACTTATTTGGTAATCCAAAGCGATCGAATAATTTAACTCAGTGCCGGAGTCGGTGTATGGCCTTTTGTTAGATTGGGAAATATCTGACCGCGTTCAGGCCATTTCCTTCGATACAACTTTAACAAACACTGGCTCGTTCCAAGGTGCGTCACTCATTCTTGAACAGTTATTGGAACGAGATCTTTTATACTTACCGTGCAGACATCATATTTACACTGGTATTGAAAGAAGTGTTCGATGCCAAATTCGGTAAAACGTCAGCTCCAGGTGTGCCTTTGTTTGCTCGATTTAAATGTGATTGGGAAATGATGAAAGACAGTGGCATAACAGTCGCTATGAAAATACCTGTTAATGTTCTGATTGAAGTCAAATCATTTTGTTTGGCTCAGCTACAAGAGAAACATCCCAGAGCAGACTACAGAGAATTCCTGCAGATCGTTTTATTATTTCTTAGAGAAAACATTCCCAGTTACCATTTCCGCGCTCCAGGACCTACCAGCCTTGCCCGATGGATGGCCAAGGCCATATACTGCATAAAAATGTTTCTATTTCGAAAACATTTCAATTTAACCGAAATTGAATTAGAGAAGCTTCGCGGTATTTGCATATTTATCGTGACACTTTATGTGAAAGCTTGGTTGGGAGCACCACGGCTGTCGAGGCACCCAATCAAGACTTCAATTTTTTAAAAGCGGCAGTCGCTCAGTCAATTGATGGAAATGTGTCACAGAAAGTGGTGGATAAATTGTGCAATCACCTTTGGTACATCAGTGCTGAAGCTGTGGCTCTTGCACTATTCGATAAAAACGTTTCCCATAATATCAAGCAAAAAATGGCGAATGTAATTCTTTCATTCCAAGAAGACGACGAAAACGTAGAATCTCAATCTGATGACGAGGAAAACGAAGGAAAGGCACTGAGGAGGAAGAGAGCGAGGATGAGGATGAAAATCAAGGCGTTAAGTCTGCTTGTTCACGTTCAGCTATTGTTGTCGGCTCCAAAGGCGTAAAAAAAATTGAATTGCATTCGAAACAAGTGAAAGAATTCATTGCATAAGATTTGAGCCATTTCGTGACGAGAGACACAGTTAAATTATTCGATCGCTTTGGATTACCAAATGAGTTAATTTCAACCGATCCAAAAACCTGGGAAAACTACAACAAAGCGAAGCAGATCGTAAGCACCTTGCATGTTGTTAACGACACTGCAGAGAGAGGTGTCAAATTAATGCAGGATTACAACAATGTTTTATGTCGAAACGAAAATGAGAAACAATTCTTGCTTCAGGTCGTCGATGCCAATCGCAAGAAATATCCGTCGCACGATAAAAATAAATTGGTTTGATTCATCCCAATATTTGGTGCATTTTGTATGGGAGCCAGTATAAGGAGGGGAGGTAGGGGGTAAGTATGTTTGGGGAAAATATTGGGGGAAAAAAATCATGAAGGTCCGCCATACATCATAATCCTCTAGGGACAACTCCTGGATAGGTAGGGCGGTTTTTCTCATATTGAGGGAGGGTTTTGGTGCAGTTTGTATGGGAGCCCCCCTAAGGAGAGAAAATAGGGGGTAAGTATGTTCGAAGAAAATGTTCGGAAAAGATTTTCCTGGAGATCCGTCATACATTCTAACCACCTAGGGGTGACCCTGGTGAAGTTAGGTCTTCGGGAACATTATACGGAGTAATAAGGGGGTAATTAAAAATTTGTACGGGAGCCCCCCGAAGGAGTGGAGAAAGGGGGTAAGTATGTTCGGAGAAAATGTTGGCAAAAGAAATTCATGAAGGTCTGCCATACATCCCAACCCCCTAACGACAACCCCATGGTAGTTAGGAGGACTGTTGTACATTTTTTCCAAATTTTTCTGAACTTTGACCCCAATGCGGGACGGTTAAACCTGACCCCACCACCACCATTTTTTGCCTCCAGCATTTTTTTACTGAACCTCACAAAATAAGAGGTTCCGCCATATAAAAATCGAGAATTCGCGCACTATTCCATAGCTAATATACATATGTACATGAAAAAAGAATTAAAAAAATCGCATTGTATGCACGAGTACATATAAAAGCAAAAATATACCAAAACAATATATTGTCCGCTATTATATTTTATGACTTTGTGTATAAAAGGTGAGTTTGTTTTTTTGGCAAAACTGTCAAAAAAGTACACAAAAAATTTAACTTTTATGATTTATGATTTATTTGCCTAAGTATTAGGAAGCATTTCCCGTTTATAAATCTACATGTTTTTTGTAATGAAAAAATGTTGCATGAAATGTAAAAAATTTGATTAATGGCCATGGCGACATATTTGTATGTATGCAACACCCCCAAAACGAAGCAGGTTTGTTGCTTTGGTTACGAAATGTTGCATTCGACGAAATGCGTTACTATACTAGCTCCTTTGGATAACCACCCTTATAGATGCTTTAAACTTGACTTTGAGGTACCAACAAATTTGCGCCATTAGAATGAAGATTACGTCAAGTTAATCCAATGGGAATTGGAGGTAAACTGGGGACACCCGTGTAATTAAATTAGTCGGTATGATAATACCGGCTCAGGTAGACACATAGGTGTTGGGTCGGCTACACCTGGATACGATTTCACGTTGCTAACATGAGCGTAGAAGAATTGTGTGTTGAGCATATCGATGGTATTTTTAATAATCCTTTTCATCGGTTAAGAGGATTTCCAAAAAGTTATATGTATGTAAATAGTTTTTGAGACAATGTACGATTAAAATGTTACTATTTCATTAATTACGCAGTGATATAAATGTGAACGATAAAATTATGCAAAGGAGCTCATATAGCAATTATGTATTGCCAGAGTCTATAGAGTACATAATACTCATAGTTTTTCTCAGTCACTTTGTTTAGTACATTATTTGTTAATATAAAAATTTAGCGAACTAACGATATTCCTAAATTTATAACTTCAATAATTCATAAGCAGGGCAAACGGAAATATGCCCTAATAGATATGCTCTTACAATCATAAAATAAGACCTCAAAATTAACAAAAACTATGCTCTAAAAAATAAAAGTCACACAATTTTTTTTCATTATAAATTATACATATTTTTATTCATAGTCAAAAAACAGTTTCAAAATTGATAAAAAAAAACAAATATTTTTAAACATAACAATATTATTTTAAATTCAGTCTTTGTAAGTATTTTTGGTAAATTTACATACACACAAATTGAGTAAGTAAAATAAAATAAAAAGTAGTATACAGTTGTATTTCATAACTTTGCTCTACCTATATATAATTTTATGATATATTTCTATATTTTAGTATCAGTATTTAAAAAAAAATAATAAAAAAGCACATGAATTCAAAAAATCTTAAACTTTGTTCACTAAGTTTTTTGTATGTTGAGCATTTTAATTAAGATTGTTGTTTCAATAAACTACAAAATATTGAGATAAATTTCAATATGCAACAATTTGAGTATTATTGTATCGGTGGTGAACGAAACCAATATTAAACGGTAGCATCAGACCTCGGTAACAAAACTTTAAACTCCATGTCGCTCTACTACGTCAGAATTTTTTTACCATCACTCTAAGGGATGAGGGTATGTATCATCTGATACAAAAACCAGTAAGAAAGTTTCAGTTGGGCAACTCGACTTACATATACCCTCACCCTCAGTAAAACATACAATTTTCTATTACATTGATATTATTACTCGATTTCTAAAGTGGGCGGAGTGGTACATTTGTATGGGAGGTAATATAAACGACGTGGCTAGACTCCAATTTGTTTCCAAGACTTTGTCCTGTTTTAGCTTAACAAAATACAGGTTACGATCCCGTTGGGTGTATTGATATTATTACCCCATCTCTAAAGTGGGCGTGGCTAGACTTCCAATATTTTTCTACAAAACTTTATCCTGTTATACCTTTACTAAATACAGAATTTGGGCACGATTCAGTTAGGTCTATTAATAATATTAATCGTTTTCTAACGTGGGCGGTACCAGATGGGTATGGGAGGTACCAGATGGGACGTGGCTAGACTTCCAATTTTTTTTTCCAAAATTTATACTGATACAGCTTTACTAAAAACAGTATTTGGGTACGATCACGTTGGATTAATAAATATTATTACTCCATCTGGGACCGGCCGTGGCATAGTGGTTAGAACACGCGACTACCATGAGGGAGATCACAGGTTCAACTCCTGGCTCCAGTCATCTAAAAAAAAGAAAATAAATTTTTCTTTCATTGTCGGCTCGCCTCGAATGTTGTCGACAGCAACTTCGCAGTATTAGTGTCGAGTCAATCGGCGTGTCTAGTAAGAGCTTCTCAAACAGTGACGTTTGCATTCGACGATAAACAAGTAGATGCCGTTAGTTGTGAATCTAAAAATAGAAAGCGTGTTAATTCACAACAACGCGAGAAGCTATCCCATACCTCATTCATGGGGTGTAAAGGGAAATTAAGTTTTTTTAAGTTTTATTACTCTATCTCTATAGTGGGCGGAATGGTACATTTGTATGGGAGGTACCAGAAGGGGCGTGGCTAGATTTTTTTTTTAAATCTTTATCCTGTTGTAGCTTTACTAAATACAGTGATGTAGCCCATATGCAATTCCGTAAGAAGTTTTAGGAAAATATTAACTCATGCAATGTTTCAAAACAAGTGGTTACGTCTTTCGAAAGTAATCCTACGTATCAGCCGGGCAGACAGACCGACATACGGATATAAATCGACTTAAAATGCCATGAATTGAATTTGGTTCAAAGCAACCTAAGGTCTAAAGTGACTGCCTTTATGTGTTACACTCTTGTATCGTATCAAATGTTATATACCCTCCTACCTGTAGGGCGAGGGTATAATTATGCAGAGGATCTCATATAGCAATATAGAGGCGGTGGGATTATTCAATCCATTGGCAATTTATTCAAAAATTATAATATGTACTGCTATTCACACATCAGGTGTATTTTATTCGCCCGTATACACGACTCGACATTCAAATGTAAGCATACAAGTTAACGCGTATAACAAACGTCGGTAGCACTACCAACAGTAGACAGCGTAAGGGGACACTTGGTATTATAACACTCTGGTTTGTTTGAATGTGTAAGTTTTATAGTATTAACAAACATTCGACTATAGCCGAGTCGTATATAAATACGAGACTAATAGAATGCACAATGTTAATTTTATGTGTTCACTTAACAATGTAATAGTACATATTTCTGTTATGCTTAGTTGATAGCAAAATCAAATCTGAATAATGACATTGCACCCACCTGAAACCAAACTCATGTGCGAGTGCAATTTTATCTCAAAACTGATTGAGGCATCTCGAATGGCGCCACAGTAATGTAGTTTGGCTTTCTCGTTTGTTTTAGATAAACGTGTTAGAACCTGCTACTACTGTCACTCTGTCATCTAATCAATGCGTTTAAACTAATTTGTACACTGTACAAATCAATATATACTATATTACAGATTGATAATGTTAATACAAATTGAATACAAATTCATATTCAAGTTAATATGTACGTAGACGATGTCATACTAATCGCAACAAAATGTTTTATGATATAAACTGTTTTGTAATCTTGAATTTGTTTAAAACCATGTTTCTCAACCTTTTGAATGCCATGAAACTAAGTAAATATGTAAAATAATCAAATACTTATGTGGTAAAGATTGAAATACTTTTCTTTCAATTCAAAATTATGAACGATCACAATAAGTTGTCTTTGAAATTTGTTTAGCATTTTGAAACAAGACAGCTAGCAAAAACACAAATCACTTGCCTCAGAAATATCAATGTTCTATCAATAAATCAATTAAATAATAGCACCATTCCACCCTATTGTGAAATGTTGTATTTTATCCGTTGCAATTAATATGATCATGCAATTATACGCCTTAAGAAGTAAAACTTACAATTTGCGTTTGCATTCTACAGTCCAATGAATTTATGCACTCACTCGGATGAATTTATTCTCCCTCAATTGATGTGAAGATTTTGTCGATGAAGAGGGAAAGAATTTTAAGTTAAAGGCAAACTAGAATAAATCGTTCTTTCATAAGAAATAAGTTTCAATGTTTATAAATTTGCTTATATAGAAATAGCATGAAATTAAATAAAAACTAGTGTAACAAATTTTCTATATAACGAAGAAATCGGCGATCCCCAGTGAATACGTTATAGAGAAGTTCGAATGTAATTTCGTATAGTTGTAAAGATGTAAATTGTAAACTAATTAAGTTTTGTATATTATTTCTATGCCATTATGGCAACAGTTGATATGATTATTCTACAGGAAGTCGAATTAAAGTTTTGAAACCTCATAAAGACATATGGGCATTTCCACACAAAGGTCCACCGTGATCGAAAAATTAAAAATTGACAAATATTTGTTTCTGACTTGTATTAATAAGTCGAATACTTAAATGTTATTAAATTAAAATGTCCAAAACTTATCTTAGTTTCCTTTATGATTAAACGGTCTGATCACCTCTATGAATTTTAAATAATATACTAGCGGACCCGGCGAACTTCGTCTCGCCCCAATTTAAGCTCAGTAGAGAGTGGTATGATAAACAATGTTTTTCTATTATTTTCCGCCGCAAAAACAAACAACGAAGACGGTTCTCTAAAACGCAAAAAGGCAACGTTCAGCTGACCGCACAAAAAACAGGGAAATTCGAGATTAATCCCACATACTTCCAAAGATTGGGAATTGGAATGGATGATCAGTTGGAATAATCGGAATTCGTAAGATAAGGACTTCCTCTTCTTTAAATTTGCCTTTGATGATCGTCGGTTAAATCACCGTTGCACAACTTCGGTTGATTTAAATTCCGCAATATGATTATGATCGATCCCATCTTCATCTGTAAATTATGTGGCACATTAAGCGAGTTGAGAAATTTGATCGGATCATCCTCTTCGGTCACGCTGTAAACAGTTTTGTACGAATGTAGTACTCCAGCGATTTAAATTTCAAAAATCAAATTCAAGCTATCGATGTCATTTTTCTTCGCTGCTAGTACTGCCCGTTAATAGATCCAATCGTAATTTTTATAATTTTGTGCAATGTGATAAGTTGTTCTTCCGACAATGTGAACTCGCAAAATTTGCAAGGAACGATATCAATTCAGTGGCAAAGTCAACACGAATTTGACCATTGCCAAGCCCCGGCATTTATCTCGAGAATTCAGCAGACGATGGGAGGTTCTGCAATGCGACTCTCATGTTCGTGATCAATTTCAACTTCTTGACATTGACGACGCTTTTAAGCATGGTTTAAGTAAATCAGCAGCAGTAGATTTCGTGAGCAAAATCATAGCCAAACCAAATCCTTTAAAACTACCTCGTAAATCCTTCATCGTTCGGCCAACTACTTCCGAAGCTTGTTTTTTCGTTATCGCGCATTCATCCCAAATGTTAATTTTGCATTCTCGCATCAAATTCGCTGTTGCCGAATTCTTAGTCATTGTGTACTTTGGCTTTTAAACCGTGAGAAGATTGATCGACAGTTTCAAAGCGGAATTGGCCAACGTTATGTGACTCCGATGATCGCAAACAATGTACGAATTTGAATCGGTCACATCGGCGAGCATTTAGTCCGCTTTCGAGCATATTTAAATGTTGGCAAGCCTCCCGAAATGCGGCGCACAGAACACCATCCACAGTACGCAGGGAATTGAAGGATAAAAAAGATAGAAGCATACACTTTGGCGTGGATGAACTGTGTATAGTCAGACTAACTATTGCACGACGGTTAACTTCATCTAAGGTTTGATCGTCTAATAGGAGGCAAACAACTCTCCCCTAAAAAATAGAAAGTCGTTACGGAATGAAAGCCTGAAATCCAATTGGATAACTTAATTTTTCACACGTAAACTCATTTTCTGAAAAAATTATCAAATTGATAAATATTGCTTAGGATATAAATATATATTTTTTATCTAAATATTATTTATCTCGTTAAATTCTCCAACCAATATTTAACCGAATTTTCCACCTAAATATCGCTCAATATCATCAAAACTGCAAAACTTCTTCGATAAAAAAACTTTGCGGAATTTTCCGAGTTTTTCCATAAGAATTTTTTATTTTTCCATTCGCAAAGCCATTCCGTAACAATTGCATTAAAAATTCCAAACAAAAAAGTAATATTTGATTTCCTGACTTTCCTGACTTTTTCGAAGGATTTTCCCAAAATTTTCTTGCATAAAACTTTCCAACCAATTACGAACAATTGAAATAAAATTTGAGCAAAATAAGCCAGCCGTTCTCACCTGATGAATTACTATACACTCTTCACACCATTTTTATACATATAGATTTCAAAATAATCCAAAATTTTCCAACCATCACAATGAATTTTTTGTAATTTTTCCATAATTTTCCAACCAAAATTTTCTATATTTCTATTCGAAAAGCCACTACGGAAGAATTCACACAAAATTACCCAGTAGGAAGTCTCGTCATACACGACTTAGTCGTCAACGCTGTCCTCAAGACAAAAAGTGAATAATTGAACTTGACGTCAAAACTGTCGGTTGACGATAAGCTGACCGACAAAATACTAATGTTGTCGTGCATCAAACAGAACAATTCAATGTAACGAGACAATAACGACATAAAATTTAAGTATGTTCAGTTTGTTGGAAAAAGCAGTGCGTGACGGTTCATGTATCGCACGTTTTCAAAAAAACTACTTTTATTTGTTTTTTTAAATTATTAAGCACTGGTAACGACAATTTGACCGACATTGTCGGTCATTAGATCGTGCATGATTGTGTGGGCGACATGTCGCTTATTTAGGCATCAACGACAATTTGACTGACATTGTCGCTCATCAGATCGTACAGGACAAAGCGGACACTTGTATAAAAATTTCGTCGACGATTTGTATGGACGGTCCCCTACGTGTCATTATCGATTTACTATGGTCATGCACCTATCCTTGAGGATGTCTTGCAGACACTTCCTACTGGGTATAAACAAAAATTTAATTTAGAGTATTCAAAACCGAAACCGAAAACCGCCTAACCGGTTTTTTTCTCCGAAACCGTATGCCGGATTCTTCAAAAATTCCAATTTCGAATACCCAGTTAAACCGGTTTTTCATGTCGGTTAACCGGTTTTTCATATATGACCTTTTATGTAGAGCATTGTCAGGTTTGTTGTAGGCATATCAGCATAAAAGGTTGTTTATGCTTATAAAATATTCTATGGAAAAATCTCAAAGGATGCTTTCATTAAAATTTCCTTATGCAATACGAAAATTGGTTTAGAAATTGCTGCTTGATGACTTATCTTGAACTGGGAGTCAGTATTCATATAAAAAATTCACTTATCGTTATTTCCTAAATTAAGCATCCAATCGCAAAAAAGATTTGAGATCACCATACAATAGATGGAAGTCACTATAGATTTCACCTTGCAATAGCTGGGGAGCCGTTGATATTCATATGAACAACTAAAGTGCAGTTATCTCCTAAACTATGTGTCCGATCTCAAGAAGGTGCTTATTTCATGATAACCATATAATAGGTGGGAAATCGCCAAGATACAGTTGGAATATCATTTTAAATAGATGGGGATCTCACCTTGAAATGGGTGAGACACCATTGATATTCATATGAATAACTTGAAGTGCCTTTACCTCCTACACTAAGCGTCCAATTGTAAAATGGAATTTAATTTGGGATGAAATCGGTACCTCAATTCTTAATCATACTAAGTGTAAAACGTAAGTTTTACAGGAATCTTAAGTATAACACTTTCATGTTAAAATTTTCAAATAACTTCAGTTTGGATGGACTGATAATCCTGAGATTTAAAACAATATAAATAAAAGCAAACTGACTTAGAATACATTAAGTTAACTTAAAGTACTACGAGTATTACACAGGAAAACATGTCTGAAGACAAGTAAACAAGTTGTAGCGGCTTTTAAATTTTTATTTTTTTGTTGTGGTACAAACCATATTTTATCTGCCACAGCTGTATTCTTCTATAGACCCTTTGCAGAAACTCACGTCATATAAGACAGTTTTTTTTCACAAAAACTTTCCGTAATTACACGATACTCGCACATCAACGTCACAAAGCGCGCTGAATTTTAATATGAAGTAAGACAGACACGCTATTAGACGAGTATGTTGGTATGCCACAGACATTAGATAATCTAAAATTTTTGAAAACCAACATACATGTCTGACTTACACGACATACATGTATAAGACAGTGTTTTTTGGTATGCTACAAACATGTATGCCTGTGTATGTATCGATATTCACATGTTTTTAATTGATGTTTAATTTCATATTTGGTTTTATTTTACAATTTCCAAAAAACCGAACGAAACCGGTTAACCCGTTTTTTTTACTAAATCAGGAATTCGAAAACCGGATTGTTGGAAAAACGAATTTTTGAATAAACCGGAAACCGGTTTTCTGAAAAATTCAAGTATTTGAACACTATAGATACAATGCAAAATTTTGCCGAAAAATTCCAAATTTTTCGAGTTTTTCAGAATTTTGCAAGTTTTCAACCGAGAATTTTTCTATTTTTTCATTCGCAAATTCATTTTCGAATAATTATACGAAATTTTTTACAGTTGCATCGTCCAAAATTATTAAATCATATTTTTTTTTATTTTTCCATTCGAAAACCCATTCGTAAATCAAGTATCGCCCCCACCGCATTAGTCTTTTATTAATTCTAGACAGAGAGAGTAGAGGGGGACACGCTGATAACGAGGTATGCGGCGGGGGCGTGCATTTTTCATAGAGCCGATTTTTAGGCACAAGTATATCCATTCCATACATTTTTCCAGCCCATCGAATCATTGAAGTATTATAGAAACCAAAAAAGTGATAGCCGCTTCTTGGAACGTTTTTGACAATGTTTCCGGTTGCTTATTTCTAGCATTCTAAATATTCACTACAAGTGTCAAAAACACTTAACCAATCAGGCCAATAGTACAATGTTCTGACTAATCGTAAAAATTGAACACCTTGCCATTGACCGAATCGTTGCTAATCAAACGTCATTTACCAATATAATGCAGCTTGTCATAAAAATCTGGTACTTTTTTCAAATGCCTTTCTGGGTCTCATAAATAAAGTTTAAAATGCTTCTACTACGCTATTGTTCGCTGTATACTGACTACAAACCCGTACAATGACTATTGAACTTCGTTACGCCCCACTACTTGTTTTTGCTTTGATATATGACAAAGTTTAATCAAAATGAATGTTCGGTAGTCATATTTTTTTTTCCAATCACCACATTTCATTTCAAGTTAGAAAAATCCAGTCTTATGACTAAATGACGACACGAGCGAATCACTTCTGAATGATTTAGGATAGTCAGTAAAACGGCGCAAATAAAATCACAGCCAATATAAGGGGCAACAAAACAGAAAAACCTTAAATGACTGGCGGCAAATCATAGATAAGATCGTAATCTCTGGAATTCTACATATTACCGATTAATTAAAAAAAAGAAATCGAAAATATCGCTGAAGATTAAAGGACGTCTGCGCAAGTAGCAGAAATGATATACCGTAAGGCCGATTCTCGTGATGAACATTTTATTTTTCTGATATTATCATCCTCTGGTTACGAATCGTGTGCACTGTTGACTAAATGTCTTTTTGAAAACACTTTTCAACTGAATCTATTTGATAAATAAATCTCATAGCTATTTAAGCTATTTAAACAAAGTAATCGCTTATCAAACAGTGTGAACAAGAAAATAGTGGATACGGCGCTTATCATGTGCATGCAAAGACAATTGTTGTTAAACTGTATGACTGTCATAAAACATAAGACGAAAACGGTAGTAATCTAGGGTGATTATAAAATAATACCTCGATTTCACTAAATTACTTTCAAGAGCATCATACATTACCTGTAAATTAGGATTTTACAAAGGGACAAAAATAGAAACAAATTTCTTTTTAGAATGCGTCAGTTGAATGTTTAGCTGGATATGAAACAAAAAAATAATTCAGAAGGCACATGACAGCATGTTTATTTAGACACCACTAAAGTGATTTGTGTAACACAACAAGGCTAAATCGTGAACAGTGGGAAATTTAAAAAAAAATTTATAAATAAAAATATGATTTCTAACAGCTTAACATGCGGTAAGCAGGTGCCGTTATCTGAGTCTAAAATTAGAAAGTACATCGTCTATGGAGTATAAAGGGAAATTAAAACGAGTACAGATAAACTGACTGATAAATACCATTACCCAATATAAGATATTGTTTAAGTCTTGTGCTATTGAAATTAATCGATTTTTAATTAAAATTACTTATTTATTATTACACAGTGCAACATTTCTAAGGTCATTGTCTGGTGCCGCCTTCGTATCCAGATATTTTTGAAGTATATACCAAGACTAAAAAATCCCCAAAGGATTTGGCCCCATTACATCGAAACATTTTTTTATGGATACTCCAATATTTTCACCCCAACACGATTTTTTATAATTTTTACGCAGTGGTTTAGATCTACAACTTTGCCGAAGACGAAAAGAAAAAATTACGAACAGTTTATTAAATATGGACTCCCTAAAAATGGTCAAAAAATCGTATTGGGGTGAAAATATTGGAGTATCCATAAAAAAATGTTTCGATGTAATGGGGCCAAATCCTTTGGGGATTTTTTTAGTCTCGGTATATACTTTAAAAATAGCTGGGTACGAAGGCGGCACCAATTTATGTGTTGCACTGTGTTAGTTGCCTGCTTGTGGAGCGTAAACGGTTGTACATAGGTATTTCGGTCATAATACCGGCGGTCTAAAGACATGTTGCAAAATCGTACAAGTTTGACTTATTTGTGTAGGAGGTCCCATTACTGGCAGCATATCCAAAATATATGCATGGAAAATGGACAATTTCGGTTCTTTATATGGTAGGTACCAGAAAAGATGTGTCAAATAGTTAGGGTTTCTGAGGTTTTGCCTCCTTTTACAAAATGAATTAACTGACCTAATATGAGTACCCCCCAGGTGCCGGTTTGGAAGTTATGGGAGAAATATTAATTATTCAAAAAAGGTTATTTTGTATGGGAGGTACCAGAAGGGGTGTACCGATATAGTCCGTATTCATTCCTGATTTAAACTTTACAACTTACGCAAAATTTGACTAATTCAGTGTACATTCATTTATGTACATTCATTTATGTATGTAAGACTATAGGGGTGATTTCGGTCATTTGTATGGGAGGTACCAGAAGGCGTGTGGCAAGGGTTTCAGTTTTCTTAGCGTTTGTCTACTATTGCAAGATAAATAAACTGACCAAATTAAAATATCCTCCGGCCGTGGGTTTGGGAGCTATGAAAGAAATATTTATTTCCCAATAATAGGTAATTTTGTGTGGGAGGTACCAGAAGGGGTGGGGCTACTCTGCCCATTCACAATTCCATTAGTTTGTTTTGAAAAATATTAATACTAGTAAATTTTAATACTGATCCGTTAAGGTTTACTCGTGTTATTCTGCTCACCAGCCATCCAGCCAGACAGACGCACATAGCTCAATCGTCTTAGAAAAGTCGTGAAACGAATTTGATCTTAAGATACTTGGGGTCTAACTCGTCTCCTTTTATGCGTTATAAGTTTTTTCGTATCAAATAATATAAACCCTCATCCCTAAGGGTGATGGTATAATGATTGGGAAATTTACAAAACTAGTCTTAATATGTGTAAGGGTGAAGTAAGGAAGGCTAAACGTAAGTCGTAGCGAAACTTTTATGAATCCACTGAGGGAAACTAACAGGCTACACACTTTATGTTCTAACTTTCTAAAGACCCGCCGTGTACGTGGATTGTTTATACCCTCACCCTACAGGTAGCAGGGTATATATATATCATTCGACACGACCCAAAAGTGCAAAAGTGTAACACAAAGAAAAAGTTACTTTAAACCTTATGTTTCTTTAAACCAAATTCGATTCATGACTTTTTAAGTTGTTTGAGAAATGCCCGCCAGTCTGTCTGTCCGGATGGTACGCACGATAACCAACCAATTGTTTTGTAACTTTACATGGGTTATTTTTTCCTCAAAAATACTTACAGTATTGCAAATAGGCTACATGGCCACGCCCCTTCTAGTACCTCCCATACAAATGAACCATTCCGCTCACTTAAAAAATCGAGTAATAATATCAATACACTAGGGGTGTGATAATGCACAAGTTTTCGAATTCGATACGAACAATCCGCTAAAAAAGGGGTGTCCCATACAAAATCAAATTTTTATTAATTTTGCTCTAACTGTCCCAAACGTGCCTCAGAGGAGCAAAATGTATGACAGACCACCAATATTTTTGCAACCCCAACAGTTTCTCAGAACATATCAAACCTCCATCTTCAACCCCATTATTTTTTTTGGTATTTTCATAATTTTTATACCATCACCCTTAGGGATGAGGGTATATATCATTTGATACGCAAAAAAGTGTAACGCTTTAAAGGACACGAGTTAGACCTCAAGTATCTTAAGACCAAATTCGTATCAGGTCTTTTTCAGACGATTGAGCTATGTCCGTCTGTCTGGCTGGCTGGGTGGCTGGTGAGCAGGATAACTCGAGTAAACCTTTTCTTATCGGTATGCAAATTTAACAGTATTAATATTTTTTGAAACGAACTATTGGGATTATATATGGGCAAAATAGCCCCACCACTTCTGGTACCTCCCATACAAAATTACCTATTTTTAGATAAGTAAAATTTCTTTCATAACTTCCGAACGGACGAACAGAGGATATTTGAATTTGATCAGTTTATTTATCTTGCAAAATTAGACAATACGTAAGAAAACCGAAACCTTAGCCACACCCCTTCTGGTACCTCCCATACAAATAACGGAATTAACCCTCATATGTTTATATATACATACTAGCTGACCCTGCAAACGTTGTTCTGCCATAAAACTTCGGAATTTTATCGAAATCAGTAAAGAGCGAGCTTATAAACAATCTCTTTCGATTTGTGTTCCGGCGCAAAAACAAACAGTGATACGGATTGCCAACATGCGAACAGGCAACGAACAGCTAACCGTGTGAAAAGCCAGGAAATTCAAGATACATACCACAAACTTCCAACGATTGGCCTTGCGATTTATTGATTGTCATCGCAATATCTAACCGAATGGGGAATTGAATTCGCTTAAATTGGAAGGGATGATCGGTTGGAATAATAGGAATTCGTGGGATAATGACTTCCTCTTTTACGGATTTTCCTTTGATGATCGTTGCTTTAACCACATAACCGCGTACAGTTGCATAATTTCGGATGATTCAGATTCCACACATGGTTATGATCGCTCCCACCTTCAGCTGTAAATTATGAGGCGGAGTTCCTGGTGTTGGTCATTCTCGTCGGTCACGCTATCAACTGATTTATATGACTGCAGTTATGACGTTGGTGATGAGTTCCTCCTTTGACGATGTAAACTCGCTGAAAGTAGATTTTGGAATGACGGAAAGCTTTTGACAAAAATCTCCAGGCAGCAATATCCTAGCCCCAACAAAACGTCTTGAATCACCTCATAAATCCTACATTGTTGGGTCAACTGCCTCTAAACTCGTTTATGCGCCATCGTGCATTCATCCCAAATGATGATTTTGAATTCTCCCAAAAATTTCGCTTCCACCTTTACATCGACTGAAATCGTTAAAAAATCGATACAAATAGGGTGATCAGTTCGGTTTTCAGAAACCGGCTACTCGGTTTTTTTCACTCATAAAAACCGTCGGTTTTTTTTAAATCCCTGTTTTTCGAATATCGAATAATCCGGTTATTTTTTGTCGAATCTCGGGTTTTTTGGCGTTCGATATTTTTTATTTAAATTTATTCATAATTGTGTTAAATGTGTACTCGTACATGCTCTTTTCCATTGTTTCGGCCGAACAACCTAATTGTCAGTTTTATAAATCTTCAATGTTTAATAAGTCGGCTGAAAAGCGAAAGAAAAATGTTTGTAAAAGACCAATTTAATAAGGACCAATTTATCCATGATGTTAAGCACCGCTGGAATTCTACGGCCAATATGGTTTCTCAATTTTTAAAATTGCACAAATGTGTGAATCATACTTTATTGGACTTAGGACTGACACCATGTAGTGAAAATAATATCGCAACTTTGTCTGAGCTTAGTGACTCCCTTAAACCTTTGGAAATGTCTATACAAAAACTTTCTACAAACTATCCGACTTATGCTAATGCTTAAGATATTTTTAAATTTTTACTTAAACACTTTTCAACAATTCAAAACCAATTATCAATAAATTTATATAAAATTGTAAAAAGACGTATATCAGAGCGACGTGTTCAATCCCTGAATACTCTCATTTTGTATTTAAGTACGAGTAAACTCCCAATTAGTGACGCATTTCTAAAATATTCAAGTAAAAATTAATTTTGGATTTTTATATATGGATAAGAGCGGCAAAAGGACTCAAAACCTTGTCAGATTATTAAACGCCTTGTACACTATAAGTCCAACTTGTACATTGAGTGAAAGGGCATTTTCAAAGTTTTATAAAAACCAAAGAAAAAATAGGTATACACTCAAGAACTTAAATTGTATCTTATTTCTTAAATGTTACTTTAGGGAAATCTAAAGATTAAATTAAATATATTTATATATATTCAAGTATTTACAAATGAATTGTTTTGTTTCGTTTGTCTTTGTTAAAAAAACAAACTGATTTCACTAATGTTGTGCATTGTAATTATAATTAAACTAAAAGTTTACTTCTTATAGGTATAATTGAATTGTTTTCTGTTATTTGTTAATACAATTTTTGGTCTAAAATTGTGTTTCAATTTGTTATTTGGCATACTTTTGAAAACCGGATTATCCGGTTTTTTGTGAATTTCAAAAAAAGCAACCGGTTTTTTTAAATTGTCATTTTTCGAATAATTCGAAAACCAGTTTTCGCAAAAACCCGAATAATTGATCACCCTAGATACAAAGCAAAATTTCGTCGAAAATCTAAATGTTTTAGTTTTTTTTTCGAAATTTTCCGTGTTTTCCTTTTTCTATTTTTACATTCGATAAGTCATTTCGTAATAACTATCCAAAAATTTTCACATTAACATCGTCCAAGAATTTCAAAATATACGATAAAAAGCAAAATTTCGTCGATAAAAATTCAAATTTTTGGCATTTTCCGTGCTTCTCCAACGAAAATTATATATTTTTCTAATCGAAAAGCAATTGCACACAAAATTTTATACAAAAATTTAATTTGTAAGTTTCATCAAATCAAGCGATGCAATGCAAAATTTTGTAGAAAAAAATCAAAGTTTTTCCGGAATTTTCCGAGTTTTCCACCAAAATTTTTTATATTTTTCCATTCGAAGAGTCATTTTGGAATAATTATCCGAAATTCTTCACAGTTCCATCGTCCAAATTTATTAAATCATCCTAAAAATGCAGAATTTCGTCGAAAAAACAAATTCAAACTTTTTGAATTTTTCCGAAATTTTCCTAATTTTTCAACAAAAATTTTCCATTTTTCTATTCGAAAAGCCATTCTGTAACAATTGCACACAAAATTCCATACAAAAAGGCAATTTTCGGTTTTTCCAATTTTCCGACTTTTTCAGAAAATTTTCCCAAAATTTTCTTTCACATAAACCTTCTCCTGGCAATAGCGAACAACTGAAAAAAAGTTTGAGCAAAATCGGCACAGCCGTTCTCAATTGATGAATTACTATACATTTTTCCCATTTTTGGACTCAGGAATAATTATGGATAATATCGGTTCACCCCTTCTGGTACCTCCCATATGTATAACCGATGTTGCCCCTTCTAACTGAATTCAGTAAAATTTTGTCAAGGTAAGCGTTTATGAACGTTAATTTAAAAAAAAAATCAGACACGTTGAGCTGCCTCTCCTGTACCTCCTATACAAATAAGTAAAATTTTTATTTTTTTGCTTCACAAACAGACAAGGAATAATACATAAATAATTTTATTTTTATTAAAAATCGATTAGTTTGAGTAACTCAAGACTTATACAATTTGTTATATTGGGTGATCGTATTTATCAGTCAGTTTACCTGACTGAAATTTCTGTACTGGTTTTTATCAATAAAGTTATTATGTCATTCAAAATCTTTGGACATTTTTTTAAGAATTTTTCATTACTAATACAAGTCAAACCCAAATCTTTGTCAACATTTTATTTTTTGATCACGGTTTTCACCTATCTGCAGAAATTCCTATATAAAATTTTAAATCAATACTATGCATACGTCATATTAAAATTTCAATGCATATTTTTTAATCTGATACAATTCGGAAACAAAAACTAGCATAGAAAACAGTTAACCAAAGTGACCTCCTTGTTCTTGAATTATTTACACACGTTTGTTACGTTTTTAAACTACAAAGCACAGTGTAATCAAAAGTAGCAAACGTAGGATGTGTTAGTTTAACCCACCTCAACAAACTATGCCCTGGGCAATTAATACAATAACTCTTTACTAATAGTACACAAACAATATAACATAGTTTATTATTGAATAGAGATTTATTTGATTTCCAGTAAATACAAATTGCTTTGCACAGAGATGCGGCATCCCCCGCAAATCGCATTCACTGATGTGTTTATATCGCCTTTGGCCACAAATATTAAGCATTGGCAAAACAATCAATAGCCAAAAAAAAAAAAAAAAAATTCTAACCAGAGATTTTGATTTGTGTATTTTTGCAGTTTTTATGTCTTTTAGAACAACCGAACCGAAAGAGAGATGTGTGTATTCCAGATGTCTATGGCATGTATTCAATATGAATATATTGCCAACACCAGCCCACCTGCTGTAAAGAAGGCACTTTCGGTGACCTTTGATTTTTAATTTTTGTTTATTTTTAGTTTGGCAGCATAAAATTTTATTCGACCGCAAACATAGGTAGAGCATATAAATAAATCAATTTAAATCGCTCCCGCTTCTATATAGGTTGCTACACACAATTTTACTTTAATTTCATAGAGATATTGATAGCAAATATTATCGGTGCACTGCAAACAGGTCTCAGGTCAATTTTTTGTGTTTCTGAGTTATTGATGATTAAAAGTTTATAGCCGCCTGTGTTTTGGACATTAGAAACCAGGAGGTTTACTGCACCCATTTTGTATGATGTTACCCTTGCAGTTAAGATCAATAACTCAAGTCTTAAACAATATCAAGCATAGTGTGAGGGTATTTATCTGACTGAAATTCCTGTACTGGTTTTCCTTTTCATACCTTACTTTTAATAGAATTTAATATTAATAAATTATATTATTTGATATTTTGATTTCGAATTAATTGCCAGTGTTTTAACATCCAATTTTACCAGTCTGAAAGACTGGTTACAACACATCAGGTGCCGACAAGCTAACATATATACTTTCTTTAAATTCCCATTTTTATTTTATTGATTTTTGCGGACTGAACGAATGTTAACGCGATCTCTTGGACGTTGTGAGCTCTTTAGGGACATCCGCAGAGAGATTCTGGTTATTGCCTAGTTAATAACGATCATAAAACTCAAATTATAAAATCCCACATTCTCCATCATCCTTAAGCAACTTGTGATAATTGTAAAAAAACTTTTTTTGAAAAAAAAAAAGAAAACTTTCATCAGCTTTTGCCATAATGGTACAGATATATAATCCATTTAAAAAAATTTCACTACATAGTACATGATTTTTCAGCTGATTGATTTGGACCTCAATTCTGAAAATTGAATGTGAAAGTAGTCCCAAAAATAACAACTTCTACATCTCCGTTTTGTCAAGTTAGCTGCATTAATAATTTAGTGGCCATACGATTTTTTTTTTGCTCAAGCTGGATTTTTAGCACTTTTTTATATTTTAGCAATTATCTGTATTTACCGTTATATGATAGTATCACTGTGAAGATTAAATCCTAATCGAAACGGGCTGCAACAAATAGCACTGTTTCAACTATTTAGTTTAATAGTTATCGGTTTTAAGCGGTTGTGCAATTATTTAATACTTTTATATCATTAATGATGAAAAATAAATGGCGTATTTAAGTAATTGATGCTCTTTAATCTACTATTTGTCAGCAGCTAATATTCAAACCTATATCCAATAAATGAACACTGCGAATATTCCACAAAATACAAATATTGATTGTTGTATGCAATTCCAGTGCACGCGGCTGAAGCGCTTATTGTCGCGCTGCCGAGTTCATTAGGTGTCATTTGATGCACGTGCCACTTGACCATGCCAAGTGTCCAAGAAGCGTGAACTGAGGTGCGCAGATATTTAAGAGTTTTCCTTGTCGCAGTATAAATAGTGTCAAGTTTAATGTACCTCTAAACGATGTCACGCTGTCCCCCTAACCTTACAGAGGGACGAGGCCCAACGTGCTAAACCAATTTATTGGAAATTGTTGTGAAATGCAAACAACAAGCCGCTTCATGCCACAAAATGTGATTACATGCCAAAAACTCTGTGAAAATGGACACGTCCTGCATTAAAGTGAAAGTACATTTGTTTATTTTTGTGTGAATCTATGTATAGTTAAATGCTTGAAGGACATACTGGTGAACTATTTGGCAATCGACAAACTATTTTTAGTTTCAATGCAGTGGACAAGAAAACCAAAAAATGGCAGCCAAAACATTTTAAATGCCAACTTGTGTTTTCATTCGAGCCATTCTTATCGAAAATGGTTTCACTCACCCTATTGCATGCGGTCATGCAGCAAAGCAGTGTTAAAATTGAATGTACGTAATATCGATTTGAATTTGTTAATGGAGATGTCTCTATATATTGGCGAAGGGGAATGAAGAAGCAAGAAAATCATTTTATTTTAGCTAAAGATTAAAAAAAAACAAATTGGATTGCCGACATACTATACAAGTATTCGCCATTTAAATGTTTCTTCTCATCCTTTTTATCTTTTATAAAGGAATCTGTCCTTTTATGCCATTTAAGTCCAAATCCGCCACCACAATTTCTATGGCATTTTAAATAAGATTAGTCGTACAGTTTTACTTATAGTATAAGTAATATTTTAATTAGTAATAGAAACTGTATACGAAAAAGCTTTATTAATTATGTCGAGGCTTCTATCTATAAAATCTACGCGGAAAAAATAGCATTCTTAATTTTAGTTTAAAACATTAATTTTTTGCAAAAAAAGTACGACTATTACTATTTTTTCTTAAAACAAGTAAAAAAAATGAACAAAATGTAAGCGTAGAAATTCTTAAAATAAGAATGAAACTCTTCAAATAAGTATGTACAAACTTAATTTTAGAATTTTAAGTATGAACTTGTCAACTATCAAGAAAAAAATTCTTTGAATAAATATCAAGTTTTATCTGACCTAAAGTAAGAATTGACCGGCCGTGGCATAGTGGTTAGAACACGTGACTACCACGCAGGAGATACCGGGTTCGATTTCCGTCTCTAGTCATCTACACTTTTCTTCATTGCCGGCCCCCTCGATGTTGTCGACAGCAAATTCGCACTAAAAGTGTCGAGTCAATCGGCATATCTAGTAAAAGCTTCTCAAACAGTGACGTTCGCATTCGTCGATAAACAGGTAGCTGCCGTTTGTTGTGAATCTAAAATAGAAAGCGTGTTAATTCACAACAAAGCGAATTAATGGGGTGTAATGGGAAATTAAGTTAAGTTTTCAAAGTAAGAACATAAAATCTTACATTAATCGCTGAAAATAAAAATGTTTGGGAGAAAAATAACATTTACTAAGCTTAATGTTTTCTCCCCACAATAAGTTCGCATTCTAAATTTTAGTTTACAATTTTTTTTTCTTGCAAAAATCGTACTTAACTTTAAGCGTATAAATTATAAATCCAATTAAGTATGAAAATCTTAAGAGCTTGTGTGAATTAGGTCACGTGTGTTCTTCGTTGATGCCATTTTCGCACTAGTGTGTGTTTGGCTTCTCGATACTTTTGTGGAGCTTATTACACTTAAGGTTTGTGATGAAAGTGGAGAAGACACAGCACAAGGATGCTAATGCGATAATTTGGTATTTAATAATATCCACATTTATCGAAATAGCTATCCGAATATTATTTAATAATATCCATATTTATTATTTAATAATATAACGTGAATCATGCATCTCAAGCCGACTCACAACCTCCTTCGTGATGGCACCTGGGCAATGGTGTTCGTGATATTTTTATACCATCAACCTTAGGGATGAGAGCATATACCATTTGATACGAAACCCAGTACAGAAATTTCAGTCAGGTAAACTGACTGATAAATACTATCACCCGATATAAGATATTGTTTAAGTCTTGAGTTATTGAAATTAATAGATTTTTAAAATAAAATATTTTTTGTCTGCATGTAGAGCAAAAACATACAAAATATGACCTATTTGTACAGTACAAACAACGTGGCTGATTTTTTTTCGTAAGTCAACGTTCAATGATCGCTGACCTTGGCAAAATTTGTCTGAATTCAGTGTACATACAAAAATGATACGTGTGTAAAAGGGGAAATATCGCATATATTTATATGGGAGGTACCAGAAGGGGTGTGCCAAATAGTTAGGGCTGCTTAGGCTTTGCCTCCTTTCAAGATAAATTAACTGACCAAATTTGATTATCCCCCCAGGTGCCGAGCTACCAGAAGGGGTGATCCGATATAGTCCATATTCATTCCTGATTAAAATCTTCATAACCGTCCACCTTACGCAAAATTTTACCGAATTCAGTGTACTTACAAAAAAGATATGTATGTGAGACTATGGGGGTGGGTTCGGTCATTTGTATGGGAGGTACCAACAGGGGTGTGTAAAATAGTTAGGTTTTCTGAGGTTTTGCCTCCTATCAGAAGATAAATTTACTGATCAATTTTAAGTACCCCCCAAGTGTCCGTTTGTAAGTTTTGGGAGAAATATTAATTTTCCAAAAATAGGTAATTTTGTATGGGAGGTACCAGAAGGCGTGAACCGATATAGTTCATATTCATTCCTAATTCAGCTTTTCACAAGCGAACATCATACGCAAAATTTGAGTGAATTCACTTTACTTACAAAAAAGATGTGTATGTAAAACCATGAGGGTCAATTCGGTCATTTGTATGGGACGTACCAGAAGCGGTGTGTCAAATAGTTAGGCTCTCTGAGGTTTCGCCTCCTATCAGAACATAAATTAATCGACCAATATTCATTACCCCCCAAGTGTCCGTTGGGAAGTTATGGGAGAAATATTAATTTTCCAAAAATAGGTAATTTTGTATCGGAGGTTCCAGAAGGTGTGAATCGATATAGTCCATATGCACTCCTAATTCAACTTTTCATAAGCGAACATCATTCGCAAAATTTGAGTGAATTCAGTTTACTAACTAAAAAGATATGTATGTAAAACTATGAGGGTAAATTCGATCATTTGTATGGGAGGTACCAGAAGGGGTGTGGCAAAGGTTTCGGTTTTTTTAGGGTTTGCTTAATTTTGCAAGATACCAAATTCAAACATCCTCCAGTTGTCCGTTTGGAAGTTATGGAAGAAATATTAATTTTCCAAAAATAAGTAATTTTGTATGGGAGGTACCAGAAGGGGTGGGGCTATTCAGCCCATTTACAATCCCATAAGTTCGTTTTAAAAAATATTTATACTGGTAAATTTTCATACCTTTCCGTTAAGGATTACTCGAGTTATCCTGCTGACCAGCCATCCAGCTAGCCAGCCAGACAGACGGACATAGCTCAATCGTCTTAAAAAGTCCTGAAACGAATTTGGTCTTAAGATACTTGGGGTCTAACTCGTCTCCTTTAATGCGTTACACATTTTTTCGTATCAAATGATATATACCCTCATCCCTAAGGGTGATAGTATAAAAAGTGTAACGTATTAAAGGAGACGAGTTGGACTCCAAGTATCTTAAGACCAAATTCGTTTCAAAACTTTTTAAGACGATTGGGCTATGTCCGTCTGGCTGTTCAGCAGGATAACTCGAGTAAACCTTAACAGATCGGTATGAAAATTTACCAGTATTAACATTTTTGGAAACGAACTTATGGGATTGTAAATGGGCAGAACAGCCCCACCTCTTCTGGTACCTCTTATACAAAATTACCTATTTTTGGATAATTTATATTTCTTCCAAGACAAACAATATCTTATATTGGGTGATGGTATTTATCAGTCAGTTTACCTGACTGAAATTTCTGTACTGGTTTTCGTATCAAATCTATATATATAAAATGGTGGCAAAAATGTATAGTAATTCATCAATTAAGAACGGCTTGACCGATTTTGCTGAAATTTTTTTTCAGTTTTTCGTAATTGCCAGGAGAAGGTTTATGTAAAAGAAAATTTTGGGAAAATCCTCCGGAAAAGCCGGAAAATTGGAAAAACCGAAAATTGTTTTTTTGTATGGAATTTTGTGCACAATTGTTACGAATGATTTTTCGAATGGAGGCTCTTTTAGTGGCTCTTTTAGTGGCTTTGGCAGCCCCAAAAAAACTAGGATCGGGCGCGGTGGCTTAATAAGCCACTCTCCTTAAACAAAACAATTATTATGAAAACACCAAGAAAAGAAAAAACAAGAACCCCCCAAATATTGACGACCCATGATTTAAGGATATGCACCTGGAATGTCCGAACTCTCTTCAGAGAAAGTGCATATATCCAACTGGCGTATGTCCTCGACAAATACAAGGCTGACTTCACTGCCAGACAGGAAATGCGATGAACGGGACAGGGATGCACACGTCGAAGGAACTGTAGCATCTTTTATAGCTGTTATGCAGAAAGAAACGAACTTGGATGTGGATTTATAGTCGGCAAGAGACTTCGGCCGCAAATTCGCATCAAGGCGAAATATTTTTACTTATGACTCGGATCACTATCTAGTTGCATTATGCACACGATTAAGTAGAGCTAAAAACAATCGTAATCAAACGCAAAGGAAGCTCAGACAAGCCCTGGTACGATGAGGAATGTCGCGTAAAGTCTAAAGATAACGGAGCGTGACGGATCGTTATACTGTGAAAAGGAGCGAGATGCCACGCCTCTTCAGGAGGAATAGCGTCTATGAAAGAAAAGCGAGGGCCGGGATATCGAAAATTACAAGGAAAGAGGTGAAGCCTGAAAGTTGTACCAAAAGGTAAAAAGTAAAGGTTTTGGACAAGGGATCCCCACCTGTAAGAACGGAGACGGAAATCTGGTCACTGACATTCTGAGTGTGTGCAAATATGGAGGTAACACTTTTGATCTGTACTCGTTCCCAAAGGCAGCATAAGTGACGAAATCGTACCAATCATCGACGATGGATCCACCACCGAGCCAAAACGAGATCAACACGCCCGATGTACCGGCAGAGCTTTTTAAAGCCGGCGGCGATGAGCTGGCAACGTGCATGCACCAGCTCATAAACACGATTTGGCTCAAGGAATTGGAATCTGAGTGTTTTATGAACTGTGCTTAAGAAAGGCGAACGAAGAGTGAGTACAAATTATCGGGATAACACTGACCAGTGAAAATAGGCACAAATTTAATAAAGCCATTTTCTACCAAGCGAGGCTTCAGACAAGGCGATCTTTTTAATATGATCATGCGGAAGGCAGAAGTAAACACGACTGGCACCATATTAAACAAAAGCCACATGCTGCTCGCGTATGCTGATGATTGACACTGATCCTGACTGTCTTACTCTACAGGGCAGAATCCTGGGTAATGACACAGGCGGATCATTCTATTCTAGGAGTTTTCGACAGAAAAATACTACGAAAAATATTTGGACCCATCATCGTTAACGACGAGTACCGTCGTCGAGTGAATCATGAGCTGTACAACGACAAAGACGTAGTCAAGCGCGTTCAAATAGACCGAATGCGCTGGCTTGGACACGTTTTACGAATGGACGAAAACGCTCCGGCTCGAAAATTCTTCGGCAATAAACCAGATGGGTGGCACAGGAGGAGGCGACCAAAACTCCGATGATAGACCAGTTGAAAGAGCTTTTATATAAGCTTGGTGTGACGAACTATCTACGGAGCGCAAAAGACCTAAGCGCTTGGAATACTTTTCTACGTGCGGCTACTGATAGATACGTTTTCTGTTGTTGCTGCTATTAAATAAGAAGAATGTCTACAATTAAGAATTCTACACTTGAAAATCAAGCCCCATCAGGGTTAATGTCATCTATAATGAAGAATTCTACCCTTAATAATCAAGCGTCAGAATTCTTAATGACATCTTCTATTAGGAATTCTACACTTAAACATCAAGTCACACCAGACTAAATGAGTTCTACAAATAAGAATTCCAGGCTAGGATTTTCCATTCTTGGATCAAGCATTTCGTGCTGAATTTAAGAAAATCCGTACTTACCATACTTATCTGCTTAAAGAACATTTCTTGTCTAGAGAATTGAGCTTAATTATTTTAATTCAAATCATCTTTTATTGACATCATAATATGCCCTTTTCTAAATTTAATATTTGCCATCTTCTAATGCACACGGATATCCATCCTTGTTATTACACTACCACTTCCACTCAGGTCCCAATAGGATATGCTGTAAAGTGGTATAAAAAAAACCGGTTACATCGGATATCCATCCTTGTTATTACACTACTACTTCCACTCAGGTCCTAAGAGGATATGCTGTAAAGTGGTATAAAAAACCGGTTACATCGTTTAATTGAAACGAAGTTGAAAAGAACCATAGCGAGCTGCTTACGAGCTCATCACTAACATTTAGATCCACGGATGTTAAGTGAGTTATCAGTTATTTCAAAATGTTAGAAAATATTATTTAGAGGTAGTAATTTAATAATGAGTTTGGTGTCATTGTTCGGTTCCAGATTTATTCTATTATTCCTAATAGAATTTGTTTTACAAGAGTTGCGTGAAATGGATTATGTTTACAGCTGGCAGGGTGGATAGCTATTTCGATAGTTGCTTATCAGCACCCTTTGCCAAGCCTTCTCCACACATTATCGCAACCTTAAGTGTTAAAAGTTTCAAGAAACCATCGAGGAGCCCAAACACACCGTTTCGGAAATGGTAGTAATTTTTTTTTCTTTCCGAAAAGCATGAGTTTTTGTGTTGTAAGTTGTATACTTTAATAAGTTCAACGCATTTTTAGTTCTTTTAAGTATCCTTTAGATAATGTTTTAAAATCTATAATATTCCAAGAACCCGAATTTCCTTAAACAGCGCTCTTTCGCTGACACTACCTTTTATTTGCATATAAAGTAAACAGGGAAGAGGCTATGAGTCCATACATCCATTTATTTGTCCATATTCATATCCTTTGTATTATGATGTGTCATCCTATCGCTGTTAGTGGACTATGTACTACATTGTCCTTACACTTGGCCCCTTAAAAGGGACGGCGCGACACAGTGACCCATCTGAACACAACAGAATACTGACAATTTATGGTACAAAAGGCAGTAGGAGAAATATGGAAATATAATACTTCACTTTGTATCCCTCTCTATCCCCATTACACACACACTAACATTTATTTTACAACAGATTAATTTTCTGCCAGTTCATAACATAACGGAAACTATTTGCACAAAAGGAAATAGGTAAAGAAAATGTTGAAAATGCTATTTTTCATTGCTTCATGTTTTATCTTCGTTCCAGCTTTTACTATTTGTTTAATTCTGTCAATATCTCCCAGTAGCTATGTAGGGCAGGGTGAATGGTTAAGTAAGTGGTGGGGTTAGAGATGTTTTCCTGATGTTTGAATTATAATCGTTTATGAGAGCACTCGTATTTCCGTTTCCTCTTTGGTCAGTCTTCTTGTCTGCTAGTCTATATACATATGAGAGAATATATGCAGATAGTCCATTATAAGTAAATGTATAAGAAACCAGTGCAGAAATTTCAGTTCAGGTGAATTGACTAAAAAATACCCTATGTATTATATTATTGATTTGGTTGAAAGCTAATAATTTAAATGTAAAAAAACCAACAACAAATTTTAAGATTGATTCGGTATAATTTTTTGAAATTTATAAACATTTATCAATTTTGAAAATAGTAATCAAAAAAATCTATATAAAGTAGTTTTTAAAATCTCCTTCGTAAATACTTCTTTAAATTTCATAAAATTTTGAATAAATGATTTTTAAAGAATTAAATAAAATTTCACAAAATATTTCTAAATAACTAGAAAAATTAAAAAAAAAACTGATCATTCCCCAGCCCAAACGGCTAAAGGTATAACCTTGAAATTTGGAATGAAGGTTCCTTTTATGACGCAGGAGAGCACTATGAAGGGATTTTTGGAAATTTGGACTACAAGGGTGTAAAAAGGGCATGTCACCGCCCCATACAACTCGAATTTTGTATCTTTTAAACCATTATATGTACGAAGTCGAGGTTAGGTACGTATATCGGCCGTATAAGAAAAAATACTTTATTTGTGGAAAGTGGGCGCTGCCACGCCCCTATTAAGAAAATCGTTATATGGGCCAAATAAATGAGCCGATTGCAATCGATACTGGTCATAGACCCCTCTATCATAGGCTATATGAATACATAGTTAGACAATGGGGCGTGGCACCGCCCATACAAACCGAAATTAAAATCGGTCATATCTCACGAGCCATTGGAGGTATGAAGATGAGATTTGCTACATATGTTATAGGTACAAGGAGGATTGCGTCTTGCTGGGAAATGGGCGGTGCCACGCCTCTTTTGGACAAATCGTTATCTCTGCTAAGTTAATGGTCCGACTGCAATAACATTTTCACAGGGTAGTACTATCCGTAGGGCCTCTATCATATGCTACTTGAAAACATAATTAGATAAAGGGAGGGGGTATGCACCGCCCACACAAACCAAATTTTCAATCTATATATATAAAAATGGTGGCAAAAATGTATAGTAATTCATCAATTGAAAACGGCTGGACCGATTTTGCTGAAAATTTTTTTCAGTTGTTCGTAATTGCCAGGAGAAGGTTTATGTAAAAGAAATTTTTGGGAAAATCTTCCGGCAAAGCCGGAAAATTGGAAAAACCGAAAATTGCTTTTTTGTATGGAATTTTGTGTGCAATTGTTACGAATGATTTTTCGAATGGAAAAATAAATAAATTTTGTTGGAAAATTCCGGAAAATTTCGAAAAAATTTAATACTATTTTTCGACGAAATTTTGCTTTTTGTCGTACGATTTGATAGTTTTGAACGATGTAACTTGCGAAAAATTTCGAATAATTATTCCGAAATGACTTTCCGAATGAAAATATAGATAAATTTTCGGTAGAAAACTCGGAAAATTCCAGAAAAACTTGGACTTTTCACAGAAATTTTGCATTGTGTTACTTGATTTGATGGAAATTGCAATTTAAATTGTGGTATTTTGTTGGAAAATTATGACTTTTCAAATGGAAAAGTAGAAAAATCCTTGGTGGAAAACTCGAAAAATTTGGATTATTCGACGAAATTTTGCATTGTGTTGCTTAATTTAATGATAACAGTCGACGTAAAAATGGAAAATTCGTTTTGATGTTTGGAAAATTTCGGATTATTGTGAAATTTATTATGTTTTACCGTCTTGCATCACACAAAAATATAACGGATGATTTTAAATGACGTCATTTGAAGCCGACTCGGCTACAATCCGATTTATAAGGTAATGTTGTCTCATTACATAGTGGAACAGTGAAAAAAACACACAAACGTAGTTATGCATGTCTGATAGTATTACTGAAGCTGAGTAATAACCTAGCTCAGTTCGACAAGAATAGTAAATTTCAAATAATATTATGTCATCGTCGCTTTTTTCAAAAAGTAACAAAATTAAATTTTTTTTTCACTTTTTTTCTAAAATACGTCGCCAAAACTTTTTATTTCTTTCGTTGCTTTTTTAAAAAATAACTAAGGCACAAATTTTTTTAAATTAACTTTTCTAGGAATATCTTTAGCAAAATGTTAATTAAGCTTAAACCCTAGCTAATATTGGGTGTTTTCGAAAAAGTCTGATTTTATACCATAGTTTTACTATTAAAATAAACTATTCTTCCAATTTTTTTTAAATTTGCTTTCAAACATGTATGTTTCATTTTTTCAAACATACGCCATCGATCGGGCGCTTTGTTACCACCATCAAACGAAGATCATAAGTTCCTTCAGATCTATTTCGTTGGTGATTTGGCAATTGAACTAGATCAACGTTGTAAAATTTTTACTGCGATTAAACTCGAAATGATCTTACAATTGCAAAATCTGCTGCACGAGCTTAATGCATTGGTGAGATTATCGGAGCAGCCAAAAGACCCTCTGGAGGCCATGCAAGACAATTCAATGCTCCCACTATCAATGAAGTCGCAGTGGTGATTGTTGGGGATAAAGTGGAATCACGCGATATTGTTCTCAATCGTCGGGATGGTGGACAACTGCATTCAATACCTGTTGATGTTCTGTCGTGGAGATGATGGCAAAGTTCGAATTCGTATTTCATAGCTACGTGTCATCCGTCGAACCCGAGCGCATTGTGGGACGACATTTTGCACAGAATTCGCACGACTAAATCGAATTTTGATCTTGAAATAAACGAATTTAATAGCGAATTGCAACGAGAGCAGGACTATGATCGAGATGAGCTGGCTGTTTATTGGCGCGCAAACGAACGTGTGCGATTCACGGTTGACAAACCAATGTGCACAATATCCAAGAATTCGGTGACAAAGAAATTGTTGCGAGAATGCAAAATCATCATTTGGGATGAATGCACGATGGCGCATAAACGAGCTTTAGAGGTAGTTGACCGAACGATATAGAATTTACGAGGTGATTCGAAACGATTTGGTGGGTCTATAATATTGCTGTTCGGAGATTATTGTCAAACGCTTCCCGTCGATGGAGTCTGCATTCATACAAATCCGTTGACAGCGTGACCGACGAGAATGAGGCAACCAACTATCCGAAAGAATTTTTAACTCCCTAGATGTGTCAGAAACTCCATCGCATAATTTGCTGCTGAAGTTGGCATCGATCATACTCATGTTGCGGAATCTGAATCATCCGACATTGTTCAACGGTACGCGGTTGTCCGCCAAGAAACTGATGAACAATGTGATTAAAGCGGGGATCATCAAGGGCAAATTTTAAGGAGAGGAAGTCCTTAGCCCACGTATTCCTATTATTCCAACCGATCGATTGGCTTTTGTGATGACAATCAATAAATCGTAAAGCCAATCGTTGAAAGTTTGAGGGGTCGGCAAACCGTCTTCATTGATTGTTTTTGCACCGGAAAACAAATCGAAAAACATTGTTTATCAGATCGCTTTTCACTGATTTCGATTAAATTCAAATAAATTTCATTAAAATTTGAGATATATGTATTTTAATATAAACCTTTAGCTTATATGAAGGCGTTAACTTAAGACAGAGACGAAGTTCGCCGGGTCCGAAGATGTGTGGCAGAACAACGTTTGCCGGGTCAGCTAGTAGGTCATATTTCAAGAGCCGTTAAAGGATGAAGATGAGGTTTGCTACAAATGTGAATGGTACATGGGGATTTACGTCTTGGTCATATTAATGATTAAATAAACATTTTCATGAATATGTTTAAAATTGCTTGGCTAACTGATTGGGTGAAATGGCTGTAGATAGGATGATGAAATGTAGGATAGTTGTTTTCCTTATCGAGTAAAATTCGTTCTTTTAGGGGTAAAAATTACCAATAAAGGATACACTGGTACCAATCGGCTAAAGCTATAATCGCGAAAATTGATATGGGCATGCTTACTATCAAATTGGATTGAATCGAAAAAGGGATACAAATGTTACTGTCGCCCAGACCAAACGGCTAATGATATAATCATGATATTTTATATGGTCTCGATACAATTAGAACGATGCAAGAAGAGTTAACGACATTCGTACCTATTAGTGACTATTTTAAGATGTGCGATAAAAAGTAATTTTTTGCAATTCGTTCTTTAGGGGTAAAAATACCGAAATAGAGATAAAACTGGTACTATCGCCCAGACCAGTAGAGTTATGAAAATTAAGAGGTAATAAAGTCCGAAAAGGGATATAACTGGTAACTTTACCCAGACAAAACGGCTAAAGCTATAATCGTATATTGGCATGCTTCCTATAGAATTAGAGGGGGTACCTGTCCATTTTGGCTGTGCGATGCGAATGTATCTTTTGAAATTCGTACTTTTAGGAATAAGAAGGGACTATAGAATTAGAGGGGGTACCAGTCCATTTTAACTCTGCGATACGGGTGTATCTTTTGATATTCGTACTTTTAGGAATAAAAAGGGATTAAAGCGGTACAATCACTGTATTTTACCTGTATTGCTTAAATTCTTCAGAAGATATGTTATATTTACGGGTGAAGCAACGCAAACCGGGAAAGCTAGTATACTTATATAAATATCATTACTAAAAGTGTAAAAACTCCATATGTTAATCATCACAAACTCTACGTCCCAATACTCAGACATGATAACACGGACACATTGAAAGTATGTCCCATATACGAGTGTAATATGCGTTTCTACTGTTTGCTGCTTAATACTCACAAGGACCTTCATCATCATAATTACCAACGTTGACATCGTTGCTATTGTTCTTTCTGTTACCATATTAAACTACGCAATTTCAGTGCTTCCGTAAATTAACATGATTATCGTCGCCACAGTCATGACTTACTTGACTGATGTGTAATAAAATGTTTTAAAATACTATGTTTGCATCTGCGTTAACATTTAAGAAGAAGCAGAAAAAATATGCAAATCTTTACAAACAATTTTAAAATAGCTCACAAGACAAATTAAGAGCCTTTTGATAAGTCATATTTCTGAGAAAATATGCACATGATTCTTATATTCTTACAGATAGGTACATACTCGTATTCCTTAACTGTTGTTCACTCCTTTTGCAAATGTTACTCTCGTCGATAAGCTACAAAAGTCAACAATGTACCAGACT
This sequence comes from Muscina levida, assembly GCA_964034835.1. Lineage (NCBI taxonomy): Eukaryota > Metazoa > Arthropoda > Insecta > Diptera > Muscidae > Muscina > Muscina levida. Next base: position 62,213,636 of record OZ035880.1, on the reverse strand, counting down.
GTCAAATATCGTTTTCTTATATGCGCATATCACACAATATTTCATAATAACCGTAAAATAAGTCTCACGAATCGCAACGTGTGCCACTTTTTTTCTCAAGGCAAATTGAAACGCATACACGTGTAACGCCTACCAACCAACGTGCTACATACAGTAACTTGTTAATATGGCTTTCAAGTTTAATCACATTTCACGTGGTCCCATTGAGTTATTCAAAAGAGGAGAATTATCACTTCAGTATTTATTTTATTTCTTAAATATATAACGTTACTTAGTTACGGATGATGCTCGGCTATAAATATAATGCAATTCGCAGACGTAGTCAGTCAGCACCATGGTCGGACGTAATAAGAATCGCAGTTAAAGTAAAAGACAAACAATTGTATATTTTACAAATTTTTTTATCTTTCTGCAAAGAAAACATTTTGTAATGCTGGTTTTCTTGGTTCCTTCAAAAACAGCAAATAATGGAGATATTTTGCAGATTGCACCGGCTTAATCATTAAGCAAATATAAGCATAAATAACGTTTTTCTTATTATGTAATTCACATTTTTTATATTGTGTAAATTTCAAAAGCATTTTGCACTAACATTTATAAGTATTTTAACTAACGACATTTTGACAGGTATTAACTCATTAAAGCCTACTGGGTATTTAATTACCCAAGGAAATAGTGGCACTCAGTAATATTCAGCACGGGCCTGGTGGAAGATATCGCCATAATTTTTATTTTGTATTAAATGGAAAAGATTGACTAATAAATAAAAAAAACCAGTAGAAAGTTATAGTCGGGCACCCCGACTTACATATACTCTCACCCTCAGTAAAACATAAAATGTTGATATTATTACTCGATTTCTAGGAGTGGTACATTTGATCGCGAGGTACCAGATGGGGCGCGGCTAGACTTCCAGTTTTTTCTCCAAAACTTTGTCTTGTTATAGCTTTACCAAATACAGAATTTGGGGACGATCGTATCGAGTGAAAAGATATTATAACTCAATCACTAAAGAGGACGAAAAGGGACATTTGTATGGAAGGTACCACAAGGGGCATGGCTAGACTTCCAATTTTTTTTCCCCAAACTTTATCCTAATATAGCTTTACTAAATACAGAATTTGGGTACGAACCCGTTGGGTGTATCGATATTATTACTTGATTTCTAAAGTGGGCGGAATAATGTATTTGTAAGGGAGGGACCATGTAACCCATTTGCAATATGATAAGTAGTTTTGGGGGAATATAAACTCGTGCAAAATTTAAAAATATTTGGTTGCGTCTTTCGAAAGTTATCGAGCGCACCAGCCGGACAGACAGACACCATCGCCAACTTTTAGGTCCAAAAGATTTCTATGTTTTATGCTGGAACCTATCTTACACCGCCACCAAATTTTATTAAAATCGGTCCAAACTTTCTTGAGTTATAACTGGCATAACTAACATCAGTTAGTTTTTTACATCCAGATGAAATAAATACTATATGCATAAGAAAGTGTGTGTGGAACCGACCGTATCATGATGGTAGAACACAGCATCTCTCATACGGAAAATCCAATGGCCGATTTCCACCTTAGTCGGTCCTCTTGAAAAGCTTCTTAGACAGCCCACGTTCACATTCGTCTATAAAGAGAAGGTGCCGTAATGCCATAGACACTAACAATTTACCCTGTCAGACGACAATTTCTGAATAAAGAAACTGCATTTACAGCTGTTTGTCAATCATTTTTTTATTTAGCACAGACCAAGATGTATTAATACGGGAGGCGTTAACTGCCAGCTGGTTTTAACTTTTTTTCTGATTTTGGTGCCTCTGCACAGTCAACTTACATATACTCGCCGGGTTGCGCCTTTTGGTTGTCAAAATATTGTATGGAGATTTTGACACTAGAGAGGCACTACACAAAATAAATTGCCTGTTGTTGTTGCGATGCCAAATTTTTTGTACAGATAACTCCACCTTGTTTAATACATCTTGGCACAGACTGCTACTATACATATACTTCGATATTAATTGTTGTTGTAATGAGAGTACATATTGGCTCGTTTTTTATCGGCTCTCGGCTCGCGAGTTAGGAGCCACAAAATGTCAAATGAGCTCTCAGCTCGAGAGCCAGGAGCCACAATATTTCTCTTGGCTCAGGAGCCGGCCTTTTATTTAGGCCCAATTATTGGAAAAAGAGCAGTTCTCGAGCCATGTCAATTAATAAAATCCAAATGCAAGAAAATACCAAAAAGTACTATTATTGTACCAAAAAGTATTTTTATTGTACTTTTGGTACAAAGTACTTTCTTTTGTATTAATAGCCCAAAGCTCTTTTCTGTTGCACAAAGTACTTTTTTTTGTACCAGAGTACTTTTTTGTACCAAAAAGTACTTTTAATGTACTTTTCGGCACACAGTATTTTTTTTGTATCAAATCACTTTTTGGGACCAAAAGGTACTTTTATTGGCCTAAAAACAGTTTTCTCTGCACAAGTACTTTTTTTGTCCCAAAGTACTTTTTTGTACCATAAATACTTTTATTGCCCCAAAAGTACCAATAAAAGTTATTTGTCCCGAAAAGTACAATAAAAGTACCAAAAAACTTCTTTGTCCCGAAAAGTACAATAAAAGTACTTTTTGGTACAAATAATTACTCTGGTACAAAAAAAGTACTTTGTGCAACAGAAAAGTGCTTTTGGGCCAATAAAATTACTTTTTTGTACAAAAATAGTGCTCTTTCGTACAAAAAAGAACTCTGGTACAAAAAAATGTACCCTGTGTAACAGAAAAGTGCTTTTGGGACAATAAAAGTACGTTTTGGTGCTTGAAATTTTGTAGCTCCTGGCTCGCGAGCTAAGAGCGAATTTTCGCTAAGAGCGATCTCTGGTTGTAATTGGATGACTTGGTTGTTGTTTGTGATAAATTGAGACAGTGATGTAAATTGAAATGCCTAAATGCAGTATAAATGCATTTTGATTTTGTGCATTAACATCATAGTTAATGCAGATTAGGAGGAGATAATGCACGAGTTAATTTGCATTAAGTCTGCTAATGCGCATGAACGCTGTCGTCTGTCTAGGGTATAATGTAAATCTAAAAATATAATTCGTGCTGATTTAGCAAAAAAACTGTTTAACCAGTTTTTCGACAATTTTTATATAAGTGGAAGTGGAATTTCGATGTCAGCTAACAAATCTTATTTTTTTTACATATCGAACTAGTTTAGAGTGGTGGTTCTCAAACTTAGGCTGAGTTAAAGATACTTGGCTTATGTGGGTAAATTATGGCATTTTATACAATTTTTCCCATATATTGACTTCCAGAAAATAGGTGGTGGGCAATCAACCCAATTTTTCATTTATAAGTCGGAATGGTTTCTCGGTTTTCTTAAATTTTGTCTATATTACAGTGGTCGTAAAAATCAGTGTTTGATTTTTGTCGGTGCCAACCCCCAAAAATTATAGATTTTTTTCAGATTATAGGATAGCCAAAGTTTGGACACGATAGGAGTATGTTAACCCGTGTGGAGTATGTTAACAACTGTGTTGAATTACATCAAATTATCTCGAAGAACACCCCCACGTCTGAAATGGAAAAAAATTATATTTTCCAAAATTGTTTTTAGTATTGAACCAAATTTAGCTCGATTTGTCTCTGATATATTACTGACAACTGTGTTGAATTATATCAAATTATTTCAAAAGATACGCTTCATATACCTTCCATATATCGTGAAATGGAAATGAAATATATTTTCCAAAATTGTTGTTGGTATTGAATCAAATTTTCCTCAATTTGTCTCTGATATATATCTGATAACTGTATTGAGTTATATCAAATTATCTCGAAGGACACGTCCACCTCCTATATATCCTGAATTGAATAAAAGCTAATTGCGATAATCGATTTACGATCTACATCTCATTTTGGTCATAGATTATGTGGTATTACGTGGAAGTAGTAAGACCACATTTTTTTCCGTTTTGAATTTTTTAAATAGAATTTTTAAGTAACAGTGTAGGTGTAGGTCGATGTTTCCCATATCCATTCTTAAGTTAGATATAGGCTAGAAATGCATTTTCAATTTAATTGTGCATAAATCAGATGAAACAGCCTCATATTTTATATGTGATATATTGCCAATCCCCAATGAATATATATATGTGTTCCTTAACTCCCATTGGAGCATAGGGCGTCAAAATCCCTAATGAAATTTAACTTTATTTAAATTTTAAAAAAAATTTTAATGCCTTCGTATATACTTGCTTCCATTATCTTTTTATCTACAAGTTTGCTCTGAATATTAATTAAGTTAGTTATTTTTAAACCATTCGATTTATTTTTGTATACAATAGCACTTGTGTTCTTCATTCCATTGTTTGGTTAAAATACTCCAAACAAAAATGCCCTATATTGACATGTTGATGTTGGATTTAAAGGGAATGGACATCTTGGACGTGTTAACACAAAGGAACGTTTCTCCATTAGGGAAATGGGAGTTGACACGCAAATCTGCGTGTGAGTGGCACAAGGAACGGAAAACACAAAAATGGCAAGCAGTTCAGCGAACTTTGAACTACGAAACCAAGTGATAAAGAAATGTTCTTATATGTTTCGTCGGCATGGATAAATTTACTCATTTAGACCACAATCTGGCATTAGCGAGGGAGGTGATAAAATTAAACAGTTTTTTCTTTGAAATGCGGGTTTTGTGCTTGAGATTTGTCAATAATGTGTCGGCAAATGACAGATGTTGAAGGTATGTATTTGATGGACTGGGGGAAATGGTTTTTTATTTCCATATGAATACGCGACTATAAAAAATTTTAATTTGCTATGGATGGATGTATTTGTTGTCAGGTAAATGAACTTATTTCTTGTATGCCATAAAAATTGTAGGCGAGCGCACATGTTGATTGTTTTAGAGTGCTGTGTAAAAATACACGACACTTTTGAAAATTAAGGGAATCTTTTCAAGTTTATTTACAAACAACTTGAAAATAGAAATGACCTATATTGCAATTCTCCATGAGGTACCTTCAATATGTACATATGTTACAGATGGAGTATGTAATATTTGCTTCATATTACTTAAGGATATAAGTATGTATTTAAACTTTATGTCTTTGGACTGTTTTTGTATTAAAAAATAATTAAAGCAATGTTTTACACACTCTATATGCAAAATCCATTCGAATTATGATATAACGACTTAGGACGATTATAATTGAGTTTACCTGACTAAGATTTTTGTACTGATTTCTTGAAAAATGCACTTCCTATATACTGATAGTTTTTTCTGACACTCAACTTTATTAACTCCCAGTATATCAACATCGATGTTAATGATGTTACAACGTTTGCTGTCAGCATTTTAAGAATTTATTATCTTGAATTGCATTAACACTTGACGTAGATGATACATATTATACTTGCAGAATGACTTTACAGCTTTTGCGGTCAGCAAATATTTTAGCAAAATCGTCCTGACATTTAATAAATTATTTTCTTGAATTTCAATAACAGCATGTTAATTATTACCAAATAAATAATTTTCGTTTAATAAAGTTTTAATAATGTAATTTTAATAAATGTGATTTAAACTACTCGTACTTAATTGCCTTAGCATGGCCAATGCATTTTCTTGTATCTGTGTCATTTTCTTCAGCACATTCGAGAGCCAAAACAAAATTAATTTTGAATGAATGAAATTTGTATTATGAAAATAAACTGACTGCGTAAAAAGGCCAATGCAGAAATATCACCACATAAACTCTTAATAAAACACCGGTACCTGTTACTGTCATTAAAACGTTTTGCATCCGGACGGCAATATATGCAACAATACAATACGTAAAAATGTATACGTTTATATTAAATATGTAAATAATTTGCAATACTTATTACTTTGTTTTGAAAACTGAATGATGAATGAAAATATCAATGACATCATGGGAACTTAGACAACAATTTTTGTAATGTGAAATGTTATTTCAAAGATATTTTAGTGATTCTTAAGAAAAAAAACTTAAGTTCCCTTTACATCCCATGAATGAGGTATGGGATAACTTCTCGCGTTGTTGTGGATTCACAACTAACGGTACCTACTTGTTTATCGACGAATGCGAACGTCAGCTTTTACTAGACATGCCGCTTAACTCGACGCTATACTGCGAAGTTGGTGTGGACAAAGTAGACAACACAGTGATTTGGGTATAGTTAAAAAGAAAGATTTAGTTATTCCAGATTATCTTTATTTATTTTGTATAATAATTGAGTCTATAGGCAAATGGGTGCACCTGATTTAAGATGTAACAAAATAAATTAAAATCGATGTTTTGGTTATTATGATGTATTTGAAGAAGATCCATGTCCACTCAGCATTTTAAAGTGCTGCGATTAAACATCGATATTTTATTTAGGATAAATTTATTTTATTTAGCTGAAGGCTACCGGACGGGTCACAGGTTGCGGATAGTGAACAGCCTTTAGATATAAAGGCCCATTGACAAATAAGCAGCACCGGATAAACAGAGAATGTGGAAGCCTCTGCTTCACTGTCAGGGCGAGTCGATTTCGTCCTTTAAGAAAAGCATACAACCTGAGCTCTTAAATCCACTGCAGCGACGGTTCATCAGGTAAGGTGCGGCAACTATAAACTGGCAGCCCCAGTACCAATCTAGGATACAGTGGACCGAGCATCCACTTATCTGAATACAAATTGATTAATGAAACTGATACAGGAGAAATTAACGGAACTCCCCAAAATACGATGATGACTTTTGCCATACCTACCCGGATATAAATAGGACAATGGAACGTGAGGACTTTTAAATAAACATAAAGACTAGCCTAATTAGAAGCAAAAATGCGAAAGTGGTGTAGGCCTTGTAATAAGCAAGGAAATAAACGAAAAACTCAACTCATGGAACCCTGAATCTGATAGGATTATTGCTGCCAGATTCTACAGCAAAGCTGGACGTTTCGTTACAACCGTACAGTGTTATGCACTGACGCACAATGGGGCCATTTAAGTTTTTTTCGTTGCAAAATTCATAACTTTTGAACCAAGTGAGATAATCAAGAAATTTAAAAGGCATATAATATATAGTTGATCAACCTATGAAATGACTGTTTGTAAAGGGTTCTCCGGTTACAATTTTTGATTTTTTATGTTCTTAAAGGCTTTTATGATTAAAAATTATCCAAAAAAGATTAAAATTTTTTTTTTCATGATTTTTTTTTTTTATTTTTAATTTTTTGACAATAACGACCGAAACAATAACAATAAGAATGGGTTTTCAGGGTTATATGTCATAAGTTGCCATAAAATTACAACAAAAAAATTGATAGTTGGTAAATATCAATTTACCTGGACAAAGTAATGGATCGTCATTCTTTTTATGCGAAGTAAAATAAATTATTTTAAAATTTTAGATTTTTTTATGTTTTTAAGAACTTTTATGATTAAAAATTATTCCAAAAAGGATTTAAAATAAATTAAATTTTTTTTACTACTATTTTTATCGCCAACAATTTCTATATTAGGTGCGTACCTTAATTTGTACATCCTGTATCTGCACCTGAATTTAGGTAGAAGAATATGACAGATAATCTCAGGTAAGCATTACAGAATGAAAAACAAAAATTATATATCTTAACAATCACCAACGAAACAAAATCAATTAAAATGGGTTATCACGATTATATTGTCATAAATTGCCCAAAAATGCATGCAACTCATTTTTGGAACCTTGTCTTTTTTTCAAAACTTTAGCTGTAGCAAAAAAGGGCAAAAACGGGCAGCTGGAAATTTTTGCATAAGGTAAAGGAACAATCAAAGAATTTATTTTGAAAATATGCCAAATATAGTTTTTGATAGTTTTTTTTTATTTTCCATCAAAGTTGAGAAATATTGAAAAAATGGATTGTTGGTAAATTCGATTTACCTGGACAAACACAAAGCAAACAGTAACATTTCTATTATTTTCTTAACAAATACACCTATCAATCGAATCAATAAGTATGACGGTCCGTTACCTACTTTTCGAGATACTGTATCTAAAAACGGACCAAATTACCTAATAATGATCTGTTTTTTTTAAAACTGAAAATCAGTCAACTTTGAAGGGCTATATCGACTGAACCAAAAATCTGATTGTAATAAGAGTAGCTTATTTGAAATCGACGGACAATCACCATCGTATATTTTTTATTCTCAATATTTTTTAGGGACAAATGAAAGTTTTGATTTTTGCAACCTCACTTGTTCTACAGGCGCCACTGTGAGATGGAATATTCTGATAACAGCGATAAGGATAAATTTGTATATGTATTTATTTTTAATTTAATATCCTGTTCAACAAGAAAAGTTTCTTATGAGTACTGTACAGAAGTTATTAATGTTCAATAATGGGTTGAAACAAAGAAAAATTTTCTTAACCTAAACAAACAAGTATAATAGGAACAAAAAAAAAACAAAATGTTAAATACATACCGTTTTAACAATTTAAAGAGGGAAAAGAAGGATAATAATGCTATTACACGAATTAATTTATATACAAAAGCATTTAATTATTATTATCGTGGGTTTAATATAAATCAAAAAATTTCTTTTAAATTTAATAGCGTTACTGATAGTTTGAAGGCTGTGTGGGAGTGCATTCCAAAATCGAATCGAAAATTTTACAATCAACTTACCGCCACAATTCATAAAATAGCGAATAGGGATATACTAATCATGACTGGAGACTTCAACGCTAAAATAGGCAGCAACAACTTAGGTCTAACCCAAATAATGGACAAAGAAGGAAAAGAAAGCAGGAACAATAACGGAGTACGATTTATTGAATTTTCTCAAAGTTTTCAACATTTTTTATTCACAAATTTACGTGGACATCACCAAACCGTAAATAAAGAGTGCCAACTAATTAAACAGACATTATCCACCCCTATGTATGCGAAGCCTGCACAAATGAACGGTTCGATAACACGTGGACCAAAGGAGCGATAACTTCTCAATACAATCTTCAAAATTGTTGACATTATGATAAACAATAGATTGGTGCCACACACTACGGATAATAATAGAGCAATCGATAGAATGGAGAACATTCCCTCACTAAGTAAATCAGCGATATGGACCTCATTAAGAGCGAAAGGTGTACTAACGAAACTAATAAATGTAATAAAAGCGATATACGCAAACAGAATATTACATGTTCGTCGCAAAGGTATGGCTAGCGAGGATGTCCTTTATCAGGACCGGCCGTGGCATAGTGGTTAGAACACGCGACTACCATGCGGGAGATCTCGGGTTCGATTCCCGCCTCCAGTCATCTTCATTTTTCTTTTATTGCCGCCCCCCTCGATGTTGTTGACAGCAACTTCGCAGTATCAAGTGTCGAGCTTATCGGCATGTCTAGTAAAAAGTTTTTTTAACAGTGACGTACGCATTCGTCGATAAACATGTAGGTGCCGTTAGTTGTGAATCTAAAAATAGAAAGCGTGTTAATTTACAACAACGCGAAAAGCTATCCCATACCTCATTCATGGGGTGTAAAGGGAAATTATGTTTTTTATGTTCGCCATTGTACTGGACAAGATAATGACAAAACTGAGTCCGAAAATAAAGTAATAGTGTGGAACTATCATCGCCACCTTTTGTCTCATAAACAATCTGACATGCAGGACAAATTGAACGAATTAGTACAACTGGCAAAAGAAGTGGGTTTGGACATAAATGTGGAAAAAAATATACAATACACGTCAACAACACGGCCACAAGCGAAATTAAACTTGACGATCAACCTATTCAATATGTCGACTCATCTTGCTTTTTTAGTTTAAAAAAAAAAACACAAAACTCTTAAAAACTTGAAAATAAAGATTTTTCCTTTATTCATAAAAAAAATCACTGATTATGAGATCGTACATCGAAATTTGTACATTGTTTAAAGTATAAACACAAAGTTTTTAATAATTTTTTTTTTAAAAAAAATTTTTTCAATATAAGAGCATTTAACATTTCATCAGACATTATATTTCTTATTTTTGTTGCTATATTAACCGCAACAGAAAACACACCTTCGCTTTCAGTTAATGTCGGCCTTATGGTTATTAAAGCGTTATACAAATTTTCCAAGTTGGTTGTTCTGTTACCTGTAGCTTCATATACATTAAGCTGTTTTTTTAAAACCGTATCTGGCTTTCTTTTAGTTACTTTATCTCTAGTACTACAAAAAGCCATTCCCAGTTGGTCTTGGAATGAAAACAGAAAATCTTCACAAGATGATGAATCATTACCGCTGCTTAGCTCGTCTCCAAAAAGTCGTTTAAAAATCTCCTCAGCAATTATAAAAAGACTTGATTTAGGAGTGTAAAAAAGAACTTGGAATTGTAATCATCTGAATTGTGTAGATATTTTACCAAAGAATAAATTTGTATGTCTCGTCTTTCATTTACTCTTGTTTTTAAAGAAGTCAACATTTTAATTAATAATGAATTATTCTTATTTTGAAGTTCTTTAAAAAGTTTAGAAAGAATAATTTCTGCAATGAGTAGATTACAATCTCTTCGACTAAGAGCATCCACTGCTACTTTCATTGGATGAAGGACTTCAAACAACATTTTCAATCATAACAACTATTGAGTTCCATCGAGTTTTTACATAGCTGCATAAATTCACTTCTTTTTCAAGTTCTGTTTTTGCATACTGTTGTAATGATGCTTTCTTTAATGGACTCTTTAAAAATACTTTTATAATTTTTCTTGTGTTGTCTAAAACTTCACAGTAGTTTGGAGATATGCTAAAACTTGAAAGTTCAAATTCATCATTATGTTCTGAATAATCGGATTCTTCTGACATTTCTACATTTCTACATTAAAGTTTAAAATAATAACCCATATAGGAACCCTAAGCAGGACCGGTATTATTAGTACCTGGTACAGTTGGACTTTGGTCGTTCGAGATAGGGTGGTGTTTATGAAGTGCTCGCGTAGCCCAAAGAAACACCTGTTGGCGAGCACTATTCTCCGTTTTATTTCAAGGCTGATACTGTTGGTTTTGTTCATGTCGGATCCGAGGAAAATAAATTCATCCACTACCTCAAACACTAGTTTTTAATGTTCAAGCTCGATTATACCATTACTTTCGTCTTGTCCTCATTCACTGCCAAACCCATTATCGCCTCACTCATTGTCCGACCGATAATGTCGATATCATCGGCATATGCGAGCAGCATGTGACTCTTATTAAATATGGTACCAGTCATGTTAACCGCAGCTTTCCTTAACACCTCCTTCATCACTATGTTGAACAGTATGCATGACAAACCAAGATTACTCGCCGTGTCTAAGATTACTCGCCGTATCGAATGTCGCAAATAAATCCTTGCCAATCCGAACAGAGGATTTGGTATACGTAAAGGTACACCGGCAGAGAAAAATAATCTTCGCAGGGAAACCAAAATCAGACAATGCTTCGCATAGTCGATGCCTGATGGGGCTATCGAAGGCAGCTTTGTTATCAACAAAGAGGCGGCAAGTGTCAATTTGCCTCTCATGGGTTTTCTCCAGAATCTGCCGTAGTCTAAATATCTAATCCGTCGTGGATTTGCCTGGTCTAAAGCCGCAGTGATAAGGTCCCATCAGGTTCTCCAAAATTGGCTTTAGACGTTCACACAGTATGCTAGACAGGACCTTATACGCAATCGGTAAGAGGCTAATTCCACGGTAGTTTTTACACTCACTCCGTCACCTTTTTTGTAGATGATAGGACAAAGCACACTGATATTCCAATCCTCTGACATGCACTCTTGAAGACAAATATTCTCTATGAGCTGTTGCATATCCACCCATCTTGAACAACTCAGCTGGAAGACCATCAGGCCCAGCGGCTTTGTTGTTCTTTAGGCGGGATATGACAGTTGTTATCTCAGCTTGGATCGGAGGGGTACGCTCGATGTTGTTGTCTCGGATTGGTACACAATCTTCAGCAGCCGAGTTTTCAGACATCAATAGGCTGCAGAAGTGATATTTCAATACTCTCATTACGCTCTCGGAGTCAGTAACGAGCTGACCATCCTTGTTTTTACAGGAGGGAAGACCTGTTCCATGTACCCTACCATTCTGGTAGTTTTTTTGGGCTTCACCTCTGTTCCAAATTCTTCCGCTCCTTCAGCTCTCGTTTTTCTCGCCTGAAGAGTCAAGTCGCCTTCCGCCTCTTCTCACTCAGTCTTGGGCACAGTGCACTAAATTTTTATTGCACTAAGAATTTCTTTATCACTATTCGTTTAGTGGTAGTGCAATTAAAATTTCACTATCACTAAGCCTATAGTGATAGTGAAATTCCGAATTTCACTACCACTAACCCAATAGTGATAGTGAAATTCGGAATTGCACTACCACTAAACTTAAGTGGTAGTGCAATTAAAATTTAACTATCACTAATTAGTGGTAGTGCAATTAAAATTCCACTACCACTAAACTTATTGCAACAATTTTGCCCTTCCACTAATTTAGTGGAATTAAAAATTTTATTGCACTAACATTTTTAATACCACTAAATTAGTGCGCAACATTTTTTATTGCACTAAATTAGTGCGCTAACATTTTTTATTCCACTAAATTAGTGCGTTAACATTTTTAATACCACTAAATTAGTGCGCTAACATTTCTTATACCACTAAATTAGTGCGCTAACAATAGAAATGGAATAGTGCGATAGCACTTCTACTATCGGCCAATTCTTTCCTCCCGCTTCCTAAAGTTGTTAATCATGTCACCTTTGCTTTTCAATTCCTTCCAGATCAAGCTCTAAAGAGCCCGTTGCAGAAGCATCATTACTTTCCGGGGTTAGATCAATTACTAAAGAATCACTTGCATCAATACCATTTTTTCCTGGACCAAAATTGGGAAACTCCAACCATCACTACCATTATTTTCCGGAGTAAATGTCTTTAATTTGATGGTGACGTGACACCGGTGAAAAAAATAATTGAATTGAAAAGCAAAGGTGACATGATTAACAACTTTAGGAAGCGGGAGGAAAGAATTGGCCGATAGTGGAAGTGCTATTCCATTTCTATTGTTAGCGCACTAATTTAGTGGTATTAGAAATGTTAGCGCACTAATTTAGTGGTATTAAAAATGTTAGTGCAATAAAATTTTTAATTCCACTAAATTAGTGGAAGGGCAAAATTGTTGCAATAAGTTTAGTGGTAGTGGAATTTTAATTGCACTACCACTAATTAGTGATAGTTAAATTTTAATTGCACTACCACTAAAGTTTAGTGGTAGTGCAATTCCGAATTTCACTATCACTATAGGGTTAGTGATAGTGAAATTTTAATTGCACTACCACTAAAAGCTAATTTATAGTGCACTAAAAAATTTAGTGCACTATGCCCAAGTATGTTCTCACTGTACTTTTCATGAACAGCTCGCGTTGCCATTGGCTGCAGTTTGACCCTGTATGCAGCATTTTGTTCTCGGGTGGCATTGCAGCATTCTTCCTTGTACCAGGCATTATCGATTAAGGGTTTCACATACCACAGTACGGACCGCGCAGTCCTTTTTATCGAGTGGGCAATATATTGCTATTGCGCGCAAGTATTTTCGGGAGTCGGAGAATAAAGAAGTAGTTAAGTGAGTTCGTTGGAATAGGCGTTGGCTATCTCCGCGGTCTGCAGTTTAGCTATTTCCAGCTTTCTCTGTGCCTGGGTACGAAGGGTTTTAGCCCTGCTTAGCCTAGTAAGCCCATTCACTGCAGTGAGGTGGTGATTCGAATTGATGTTCGCACCTCTGATCACTCGTACGTCTAAGACACTTGACGCGTGCCTTCCATCGATTACCACGTGATCAATTTGTTTTCTCGTTACTTGATCGAGAGATACCTACGTTGCCTTGTGAATGTTTTTGTGGTCAAATCGTTGGCTGCTAATTACCATGTTTCTTGCTGCAGAGAAATCAATCAGTCTGATTCCATTTGGTGATGTCTCAGTATACAGACTAAATTATCCTACTGTTAACTAATGCCATTCTCCCGACCTATTTCGGCATTAAAATCTCCTAGCACGATTTTAACATCATAGCCAGGGCTACGGTCATATGTTTCTTCAAGTTGGGCGTAGAATTCGTCTTTGACCTCGTCACTTTTCTCATCCGTCGGAGCATGAGCACATATCAGCGTGGTGCAGAAAAATTTTGCCTTCACTCTTATGGTGGCTATTCGTTTACTGACAGGAGTAAACCTAGAGACCAGGTGTCGTAGTTTCTTTCCGGCCAAAAATCCACCACCAAACTCATGATTATCTGCGTGGCAGCTGTAGTACACATCACACATCAGCGAGCATGCATATCCAGACCACCGGATTTCCTGTATAGCTGTAATTTTAGCCTTTTACTCTTCGAGGACATCCGCCAGTTGAATAAAGGCACCTGGTCGGTATATAGTTCTAACATTCCAAGTGCATATTCTCAAATCATGGTCAAATTGCTGTGGTCGTCCACATTTTGGGGGGTTTTTTTTCTGGTGGCGGGTGGCAAGTATAGACCACAATGTTCTGCATTTTATTCCTGCTGCCTGAATACATTGCAGTCGCTCTTTCTGAGACAGACGCTGACCAGGAAGCCGCCCAATATGGAACAGACACTATGCATATTGGTTTGACTAGGGAACCGCGGAGACTTCACCCTTATATTTGTACCTCTCTAGAGGACACCCCATGTGGTGTAGTGCTTATTTAATGGCGGCCCTGATTCGCCTTAACAAAGATTCGTCATCAGGCACATGTGCCCTTTTATAGTACGCCCTCGGTCTCTACCGCTCTGGTCGGGGACTACTTATTAATCGTAGTTAACCTACAAATCTGTAGGTAGTAGGCTATCCGCCCACTTTATATATAGAACTAGCTGACCCGGCAAACGTTGTTTTGCCACACAACTTCGTACCTGCGAACTTTGTCTCGCTCCAAAGTTAACGCCTTCATATAAGCTCCATTAATACAGATAGTTACAATTTTAATGTAATTTACTTGAATTTATTCGAAATTAGTGAAGAGCGATCTGATAAACAATGTATTTCGATTTGTTTTCCGGCGCAAAAACAAACATTGAAGACGGTTTGCCGACACGCGAAAAGGAAACGTACAGCTGACCGTGCGAAAAGCAGGGGAATTCGAGATTGATCCCACAAACTTCCAACAATTGGCTTTGCGATTTATTGATTGTCATCACAAAACCCAATCGAATGGCTTATTTAATTCGCTTGAATTCGAAAGGACGATCTATTTTTCCATTCGAAAAGTCATTTTTGAATAATTATCCGAAATTTTCCATATTAACATCGTCCAAAATTATCAAATCAAACATTAAAATAAAAAATTTCGTCGAAAAAGAAAATTCAAATTCGAAAAGCCACTACGGAACAATGGCTTACAAAATTTTATACGAAAATTCAATTTGCGATTTTCATCAAATCAAGTAAAATAATGCAAAATTTCGGTGTTTCGAGCTTTTTCGGAATTTTCCGAGCTTTCCACCAAGAATTTTTCTATTTTTCCATTCGAAAAGTCGTTTCGGAATAATTATCCAAAATGCAAAATTTCGTCGAAAAAAAAATTAATTTTTTTTTAATTTTTCTGTAATTTTTTGAATTTTTCAACAAAAATTTTCTTTTTTTTCGATTCGAAAATCCATTCCGTAAGAATTCCATACAAAAATGCAGTTTTCGAGTTTCCCTATTTTCCGAAGGATTTTTCCAAATTTTCTTTCACATAAACATTCTCCTGGCAATTACGAACAACTGAAAAAAATATTTAGCAAAATCGGCCCAGCCGTTCTCAATTGATGAATGACTAGATGAATTACTATTACACCATTTTTATATACATAGAAATTATTTATCCCGTTAAATTTTCCGGAATTTTCCGAGTATTTCGCTAATAATTTTCTATTTTTGCATTCGAAAAGCCATTTCGTAACAATTGCACACAATTTTCCCGGCGTTTCCTAGGGATTTTCCCAAAATTTTTTGGCATAAAAAATTCCTGCCAATTATGAAAAATTTAAAAAAAAATTGAGCAAACTGGGACAACGTTCTTTTCTGATAAATTACTATACATTTTTCACACTATATTTCACAATAATCCGAAATTTTTCAGCAACACAACAAATTTTTCACCTTTACGTCGTCTGAAATCATCAAATCAAGCGATACAATGGAGGATTTCGTCAAAGGCATTCAAATCTTTCGATTTTTTTCTGGAATTTTCCGAGTTTCCAACCAAGATTTTTTCTATTTTTCAATTTCAAAAGTCATAATTGTTCGAAATTGTTCATATTTACATCGCCAAAAATTACAAAAACATACGATAAGATGCAAAATTTTGTCGAAAAAAAAGAACTTTTTTTTGGTATTTTCCAACTAAAACTTACTGTTTTTCTATTCGAAAACCGACAAAAATTTAATATGCGATTTACCTCAAATCAGGCGATGAAATGCAAAATTTTGCCGAAAAATGCAAATTTATCGTTTTTTTTCCGAGTTTTCCACCGAGAATTTATTTATTTTTCCATTCGGAAAGTCATTTCGGAATAATTATCCGAAATTTTTCGCAAGTTTCTTCGTTCAAAACTATCAAATCGTACAACAAAAAGCTAAATTTCGTCGAAAAATAGTATTAAAATTTATCGAATTTTTCCGGAATTTTCGAATTTTCCAAAAACATTTTTTTATTTTTCCATTCGAAAAATTATTTGTAACAATTGCACACAAAATTCCATACAAAAAAAGCAAATATTCGGTTTTTCCAATTTTCCGGCTTTTCCGGAGGGTTTTCCAAAATTTTCTTTCGTAAAAACCTACTCCTGGCAATTACGAATAACTGAAAAAAAATTGAGCCAAATCGGTCCAACCGTTCTCGAGTTTTGCGCTTAGCAACACATTCAGCGACTTATTTTTATATTATAGAATAATAATTTCAATATATAAAATGTGATCGTGCCCAAATTCTGTACATTCTTAGTAAAACTATAACAGGGTAAAGTTTTGAAAAAATTGATGTCCAGCCACAATTTTTTGTATGAAATCATCTCCTATCGCCCCTAAGGTGCCTTCAAGAGGGATAAAATGTATGACCGATCCCCAGTTGAATTTCCCCCCTAATATTTTTCTCGAACATACTTATCCCTTATTTTCACACCCTAAGGGTTCTCCCATACAAAATATTCTTAGGGGGTGAAGATGGGGGTAGGTATGTTTGGGAAAAATGTTACGTAGGAAAAATTACGGAGGGTCGGACATACATTTTACACCTGTAGAGGCGACTCTGAGCCAGATAGAGCGGTGCGAGCAAATTTTATAAAAATCATTTCTGTCTGGTAGCCCCTTAGGGGGCGAAGAAGGGGAGTAGGTACATGTGGGAAAAATGTTAGGAGGGAAAAATGACTGGGGGTCGGTCATACATTTGAATCCTCTGAAATCACCTCTAGAAGATTCAAATGTTGGGGGCTTGTTGTGGATTTTTTCCCCAATACGAACAGTTCCTCGTTATAACTCGGGATTCGATTTTGATTTTCGACCCATGGTTTCTTGGGAAATTTTTCTTAGAATTCAGATTAAGATTTTGATAATCGCTTGTATAATTTTATACCCTTCACCATGCGCATGAACAGAGTGAAGGGTATATTAATTTTGTTCCTCCATTTGTAACGCCCATAAGAAGGTGTGGTAGGTATGACAATATATATATATATATATATATATATTAGGCCGGGTCGATTTGTATGGGTGGAAAAAAACCAACAAAGCGGCTAGCAAAAACGAAAACTACAGAAAATTCTAAGAAAGTTTTGCCAAGAAACCATGGGTCTAAAATTAATTCCCAGTTCGCGCAGAGCGACTTCAGATTCCGAGGTCATACTTATTAAATTGTACTCAAAAACCTATAGTTTTAAAAATAACAGCATGCAATAATACCAGGCTTTTGTAACTTATTTGTTTTTTCACGTGGCATTAAGAAAGTTTCAGTCGGGCAACCCGACTTACAAATACCATCACCCTCAGTAAAAAAAAAAAATTCTGTTATATTGATATTATTACTCTATTTTTAAAGTGGGCGTGTCTAGACTTCCAGATTTTTTCTACAAAACTTTATCCTTTTAAAGCTTTACTAAATGCTGAATTTGGGAACTATCGCGTTAGGTCCATTAATAATAATAACACTGTGACACAAAATTTAACTTTTGGAATCGGAATGGGATGAAACCAAATGCAAATGAAAGTTGACATTATAAATAACAAAACCCTCAAGGGATTTCTTAAGTTTAGTGTGAGATTTTATTTTACACGCATTTGAAGTTGGTGATTTTTGAACGCTGGCTAACAAGAAAAATTCAATAAAAAAGTCATAAAATAATTCTATTTATCACGGAAAGTTTTGGTATTTTACTGTTTTTGGGGTCGAGGAATCCATTTTTTGACATTTATTTTTAAGCGCCGCTAGAGGGCGCTTACGTAAATTTTTTTGGTTTAGATCGAATTTTTTGTCTTTCCACACGATCACAGTCGTAGATTAAGAGCTATCGAGCTGAAATTTGGTATGCAAGCTTCTATCCCCTAAGCGGAGATTAAGTTCTAAAATGGGCATGACCGAACAAAAACTACTACCACCTCCCAAACAAACTTGCCCTATTTGGGTGTATTCGTCTATTTTTCCTCGCTATTGCAACCGTAGATTAAGAGCTATCGAGCTGAAATTTGGTATGCAAGCTTCTAACCTCTTAGAAAAAGTTGAGTTCTAAGATGAGCATGATCGGACAAAAACTTCTCCTACCTCCAAAACAATGCAGAGTAGGTTTTGTCCGATCATGCCATCTAAGAACCCAATCTCCGCTTGGTGGATAGAAGCTCGCATACCAAATTTCAGCTCGATAGTTCTTAATCTACGGCTGTAATCGTGTGGAAAGACAAAAAATTCGATCTAAACCAAGAAAAATTACGTAAGCGCCCTCTAGCGGCGCTTAAAAATATAATTAAATGTCAAAAATGGATTCCTCGAACCCAAAAACAGTAAAATAACACAACTTTCCGTGATAAATAAAATTATTTTATGACTTTTTTTTATTGAATTTTTCTTGTTAGGCAGCGTTCAAAAATCACCAACTTCAAATGCGTGTAAAATAAAATCTCGCACTAAACTTAAGAAATCCCTTGAGGGTTTTGTTATGTATAATGTCAACTTTCATTTGAATTTGGTTTCAACCCATTCCGATTCCAAAAGTTAACTTTTGTGTCACAGTGTTATTATTATTAATGGACCCAACGCGATAGTGCCCAAATTCTGCATTTAGTAAAGCTTTAACAGGATAAAGTTTTGGAGAAAAAATCTGGAAGTCTAGACACGCCCCTTCTGGTACCTCCCATACAAATGTACCACTCCGCCCACTTTAGAAATCGAGTAATAATATCAATATAAAAGAATTTTTTTTCTTTTACTGAGGGTGATGATATTTGTAAGTCGGGTTGCCCGACTGAAACTTTCTTAATGGTTTTTGTTGTTTTTTGCTCAGCCACGTGAAAAAACAAATAAGTTACAAAAGCCTGCTATTATTGCATGCTGTTATTTTTAAAACTATAGGTTTTTGAGTACAATTTAATATGTATGACCTCAGAATCTAAAGTCGCTCTGCGCGAACTGGGAATTAATTTTAGACCCATGGTTTCTTGGCAAAACTTTCTTAGAATTTTCTGTAGTTTTCGTTTTTGCTGGCCGCTTTATGCGAAAAAAATTCGACCCGCCCTAATATATATACTAGCTGACCCGGCAAACGTTGTTCTGCCATACTTCTTCTCGGCGAACTTCGTCTCGCTCCAAGTTAACGCCTTCTTATAAGCTCCAGAGTAATATTAAAACACATATAGTTAAAATTTTAATGTGACTTAATTGAATTTAATCGAAATCAGTGAAGAGCGGTCTGATAAACAATGTTTTTCGATTTGTTTTTTGGCGCTAAAATAAACTGAGAAATTCGAGGTTGATCCCACAAACTTCCAATGATTGGCCTTGCGATTTATTGATTGTCATCGCAAAAGCCTATCGAATGGGTAAATGAGGATGGCGAGAAGCGTTTGACGAAAATCTTCCGGCAGAAATATTGTAGCCCCCACCAAATCGTTTCGAATCACCTCATGCCTAGAAAGCTCGTTGAAGCGCTATCGTGCATTCATCGCAAATGATGATTTTGCATTCTCGCAACAATTTCGCTGTTGCTGAACTTCTGGATATTGTGCCCAATGGCTTGTCAACTGTGAGAAGATTCATCGCCAACTTCAAAGCGGGGTGTGCAGTTTGACCGCCTTTCAACAAAGTGGCAGCAGATGATGCAACAGCTAACGCAACTTGCGATCGATACGCATAAAAATTATTTGAGCTAACCTTTTTATTCGTTTCTTTTCCTAATGACTTGTAAACAAACCTGTCGTTGTATTTACCATCTTTATTGTGGTGATATTCGCCCTCTCCACGGCAGAACATCAACGGGAATTGAAGTGCATCATATGACCGATGAGTTTCCCGACGCTTGAGAACAATATCGTGTGATTCCACATTCTCACCCTGCAGTACCTGTGAAGCCGTCGATATTCATATGAACAACTTTAAATGCAGTTATCTCCTAACAAAAATGTTCGATCGCAAAAAGAATACAATTGGGATCTCATCTTTAAATAGATTGGGATCTCACCTTGAATGAGTAGCACGCCGTCGATATTCATATGGAATGGTAAAAAGGTGGTTAACATGCATGTGATCAAATCGATACCTTAATTCTAAGCCAAGGTATGTGTAAATTTAAAATTTTACAGAAAACGCCTTTAAAGTTTGTGAGTACATCATATAGATTGCACTTATATGTTAAGTTAAAATATCCTAAATCTACTAAACCATGTATTCGAAAACCGAATTGTTGAATAAAGGTATTTTTGGAATAAACCGGAAACCGGTTTTCTGAAAAATTCAAGTATTTGAACACTATAATTGTATCCAATGCAGAAAATATTGCAACTGTTCGATTATTTCGTGTTTTATTGAAGTAAAAATTGCACAACGTTGATCTAGTTCTATTGCCGAATCACCAACGAAATAGATCTTAATGAACTTATGATCTTCGTTTGGTGGTGGTAACAAAGCGGCAGCTCGATGATGTATTTGCCCTTGAATCTGAATGTGTGGAAGCAATTTCGAACAAAACGGGAGGAATAGTTTTTAATAATAACATTGACACAAAATCAAACTTTTTCGGAAACACTCGAACGTTGGGCAAAACCTTGCCTCAGTTTACACTTTGCTTAAGATATTCCTAGAATATTTAATATCATTGAATATAATGTCTTCATTTCTTTTTTTAAGCAACGAAAAGAAAAAAAATGTTTTTGCGACCTATTTTAAAAAAGTGAAAAAAATATTTTTCACTGAGCTAGGGGTTTACTCAGCTCCAGTAATACTATCTGAACTGCATAACTATGTTGGTGGTGGTTTTTTTTTCACTGTTCCACTGTGTAATGAGACGCCATTACCTTTTAACTCGGATTGTTGCCGGGTTGATCAACAACTTCGGCTCCGAATGACGGGATTTTCCGATTGTAACTTCAATGCATTGCAATGCTAGCATACGACAGACTATTAACCGATATCAACGCAGCGAAGATCTTTGTAGGCGATTGTGGAATCGTATTCAAAAGCAGCTCGATTCTAGTCTATATTTACGACTGGTCTTCTTCTAGTAATATTTTGTCGAATTTGAGGTGGTGATTGTGCAGCGCGAAACTGTGCAATATGGGCACGTCTCCCAAAATTTGTTTGGCCCGTTCCTTTTGCGTTTGATTATTACGGACGTTCTGACTAATTATAGCACGTCGCGTACGCCGTCCAAAGTTTGATTGTCTAATAGGAGGCTTTCGTCTAGTAAATAACTCTCCGTAAAAACAACCATGTCCTTTCGAAAAATCCAAATTTTTCGAGTTTTTCCGAGTTTTCCATCAAGAATTTGTCTATTTTCCATTCGGAAAGTCATGTCGGAATAATTATCTAAAATTTTTCGCAGTAACATCGTCAAATCATAAGACAAAAAGCTAAATTTCGTCGAAAAAAAATTAAAAATTTTCGAATTTTTCCGGAATTTTAAAACAAAATTTTTCTATTTTTCCATTCGAAAAGTCATTCGCAATTATTGCACACAAAATTCCATACAAAAAAAACAATTTTCGGTTATTCCAATTTCCCGGCTTTTCCGGAGGATTTTCCCTTCTTCTGGCAATTGCGAACAACTGAAAAAATATCAGCAAAATCGGTCCAGCCGTTCTCAATTGATGAATTACTATATGAATTAATTGTGTCGAAGGCATTAAAATCTTTCGATTTTTTTCTGGAATTTTCCGAAATTCTTGGTGGAAGAAATTTTCTATTTTTCCTTTCGAAAAGTCATAATTGATCGAAATTGTTCACATTTACATCGCCCAAAATTACCAAAACATACGATAAGATGCAAAATTTTGTCGAAAAAAATAATTTTTTTTTGGCATTTTCCATAATTTTCCATCTTAAATTTTCTATTTTTCCATTCGAAAACCGACAAAAATTTAATTTCGATTTACCTCAAAACTATCAAATAGACGACAAAAAGCAAAATTTCGTCGAAAAATAGTATTACAATTTTTCGAATTTTTCCGGAATTTTCCGAATTTTCCAACAAATTTTTTTTTATTTTTCCTTTCGAAAAATTATTCATAACAATTGCACAAAAAATTCCATACAAAAAAGCAATATTCGGGTTTTTCAATTTTCCGGCTTTTCCGAAAGAAATTTTCTTCCGTAAAAACCTACTCCTGGCAATTACGAATAACTGAAAAAAAAATTGAGCCAAATCGGTCCAACCGTTCTCGAGTTTTGCGCTTAGCAACACATTCAGCGACTTATTTTTATATTATAGATATAGATGATCAGCATCGAAATCTGAGTCGATTCAAAGGTTACCGTCTGTCCGTCCGTCTGTCTGTCCCCGCGATTACAGCCGCAGTTTAAGAGATATCGAGCTGAAATTTGGAATGCGAGCTTCTATCCTCAAAGCGGAGGTTAAGTTCTAAGATGAGCCCGATCGGTCAAAAACTACTCCCACCTTCCATACAAACTCCCCCGTTTTTGGGGTATCCCTACGATAACAGCTGTAGTTTAAAGGCAATCAAGCTGAAATTTTGTATGCAAGCTTCCCTACACCAAGTGGAGGTTAAGTAGTAAGATGAGACCAATCGGTCAAAAACTACTCTCACCTCCCATACAAAATCCCTCTTTTTGGGGGTGTCCATATGTCAGTCCCCGCGATTACAGTAGTAATTTAAGAGCAATCAAGCTGAAATATTGTTCGCAAGCTTTGCTGCCCTAAATGGAGGTTGAGTTCTAAGATGAGCCCGATCGGTCAAAAACTACTCCCACCTCCCATACAAAATCCCCCTTTTTTGGGGAATCCCTACGAATACAGCTATAGTTTAAGGGTAATCACGCTGAAATTTTGTATGCAAGCTTCCCTACACCAAGTGGAGGTTGAGTATTAAAATGAGACCGATCGGTCAAAAACTACTCTTACCTCCCATACAAATTCTCCCTTTTTGGGGTTTGTCCTGCGATTGCAGCCGTATTTTAAGAGGTATATAGCTGACATTTTGTACGCAAGATTCAATATCTAAGCGGAGGCTTCTTTCTAAGATAAGCAATGTTGGTCAAAAACTACTCCCACCTCCCATTGAAACTACTTTTTTTGGAGTGTCCGAGTAACTTCCCCCGCGATTATAGCCGTAGTTTAGGAAATATTAAGATGAAATTTGATATGCAAGCTTTAATCCTATAATACTTCTCCCACCTTCCATACAAACTTCCCCTTTTTGGGGGTGTCCGATAGTTTATGAGCTTTCGGGCTGAAATTTGGTATGTAAGCTTCTGCCAGAAGCAGAGGTTAAGTACTAAGATAAGCATGATCGGATTCAAACTACTTCCACATCCCACACAAATTAATAAAAATAAGTTCCAACTCATTAACTTATCGGTAAATCGAATAAAATCGATACAAAATTATTGACAAAATGGATGTGTGAAGCTAAAAGTAACGTCCACTTCTCACCAACTCCCTTGTTTTTTTGGTGCAAAGCTTAATAAAATATAGTTGTAGTGCAAATAACCAGTATGTTCACTATTTTTACAAATGGTGAAGGGTATCTGAGCTTCGGCATAGCCGAAGATAACCGCCTTGCTAGTTTACATAAATTTTGTCTTATGTAAATTGTAAATATGTGCGGTCGTTAGAGGCCATCATGTTTAATAGGCCAAATGTTTTTATATACTAATTAAGAAATCATATTTTTCAATGTTTCATTTGCCAACAATTATTTAAACAATCAACATGTTTCAACGCCTCAATGAAGCCAAAAATTAAAATGTAAAACAATTCTTTATATCTTTGAAACTCTTAAATATAACAGATTTTGCAGTGCTTCTTAACCCCTCCAGTGTAATTTCGTTTAAATGTCATTAGAGGATTCTTAAAATCTCAGTTATTGGTATATTTTTGTTGTTGAGAATTTTGTTTGTTTAACATGCCATTGTTGTTGTTGTTTGCTCCCTATTTAATAGGATAAATGGGTTGTTATTCATTTAACGAAGCCAGTCATTAAAGTTCATTTTGTTCGCAGTATGATTCTTAGGACCTAAAATAAGAGAGAGACTTCATTACCAAAAGAAAACATAAATAGTTGAAAACAGAAAATTGGTTGCGGTTAACAACTTCCAATGTTATGGGCCAGTGACGAGGGTAGTTGTGTTGGATACATTAAATCTGTGAATTTATAAATGCTGGATAATTTAATAATTTGGTATGAGCAAGCCGATATCAAAAATACTGGAAATTTATGTAGCGATTAGTGTTTTGTCCGCCTATGATAAAATACAACATCATGTACCTGTGTCACATACTTTTCTTATTATCCACTCATTGTATGGCGACAAAGCACTTTGCAACGTTATCTGATATTGATCGTAAATTTGATTTTAGTAATACAAACATTATATATATTTTTATTATGTTATAACATTTCACAGAATTTTAAATGTTTATTTTGTGCTTTTCAGGCTGACATAAAAGACGGATTAAAAAATCGACATCATCGTGAGTAATAATATCATATGTTTTATTGCAAAAAACGTCAATTATGATAATAATTTATCACCTTTTATGTGAAATTTATTACAATAATCACAATTAACATAAATCTGTCATCGGAAAAATCAAACAATATTTGTCACTTTTAAATAATTAACACTCGTCAATTTTTACTAAATACACACAGTAATTTTAAATATTACTTTTTGTATTACCGCTTTTTCAAACTTACACCAAATTCTTCCCTTATTTGGCAATGTACTCTCGTAGTCGTCCCATCTGTCGTGCTGTTTTCTTAATTTATATATTTTTTTATGCTTTCATATACTCGCATATACCACACACAGTTTAACTCTTTCCATTTTTTTTATAATAAAAGTAAAATAAAAATAGGAAAATTGCCAGAAAAACGGAGAGAATAATGGAAATGTTTTTTTCTTAATATAAACAATTCCTTACTTTCATTTGTTATTATAGTTGTTGGTTTCCCATATGTTTTCCAATGGAGAAAGGTCAAGGCAAACGACAACGATGAAACGTCTAGTTCAATTCAATCGAGTGTTGGTAATGTAAATGATGCATCCAGATGAACTGAGAGTATACTGCTGCCATGATACAATGTTCGGTCATTGTTCTGCTAAAACTGTGTACACCACTTTGTACACTTGACATTTGGTGCATTGCAGATTAACAGCTAATAATAGAATAGATAATTCCATTATAGTATTGTATACAGGTAAAGGAAGAATATTGCGATATCTATGGGTAAACGTAATGCTATTAGCAAACATAAGAAAATCATTGTAATTCGCAGCCAATGCATGTATAACTAAGGGGGCAATTTCGGTCATTGGTATGGGACATACCAGAAGGGGTATGTGATGGTTCGTTTTCAGAGGTTTTGTATACAATTACAAGATAAGAAATCTGACCAAATTATAACATCATGCTGTTGCCCGTTTGGAAATTATGGAAGAAATATTAATTATACAAAAGTTGGTAATATTGTATAGGAGGTACCCGAATGGGTTGGCCGATATAGTCCATATGCATTCCAGAGCCATACTCTCACAAGCGGGCAACTTACGTAAAATATGTCTGAATTCAGTCTACTGTAAAAAAAAGGAATGTAACACTATGAGTGTCAATTCGGTTATTTGTTTGAAAGGTACCAGAACGATATTGGTAAAGGATTTGATTTTCTGAGGGTTTGGATAAAAATAATAATACTAGTAAATTTTCATAACAATCAATTGAGGTTTATTCGTTAGAGAGAAGGCGAGACAGACTGTCATCCTGTCTGAAGCTGCAACAGCTTATGTCTATCTTCAGTGAAGACTTCGTGCCTACCAGTGTCATCCCGCAAAGTCATATTAGCTTTGTAGGGTTACTAAACGCAGCCATGGCATCTAACAGTTTTCATCGTCACTGTCAAATGCAGCTAAGTCGATTAAATAAAAGCTAAGCGTCTATTCCTGATTTTTGTTTAGGAATTGTCGTATAGAGAATATCTTTACCTGGTCTGTTTTTTTAAGGTGTCCTTTTACTTTGTATGCACACACTTATATCGCAATTATAAACACTGGTATACTCATATTTCCGAGCATACACCGAGCGTGCATTTAATAAAATCGTGTTTATGAGTTGGCGCATGCATGCATGCATACCAACTCATCGCCAGCGACACTCAATAGATCTGCTGAAAGTTCATCAGCACCGATGTTTATTGTTGCTAAATCGATTTATTGTCATGTAATCTATTCCATCGTCGATGATAGAAGTGATTTCGTCACTTTCGGTAACAGCCAAAGTACCTTCATATTGCCAGTGTCTTAATAGGTGAACAGACCTCTTCCATACCCTCATACCCTCCGCTCTCTCATTTTCGCCATAAACGTGTTGCAGTCTAAAGAGGCGTTTTATCTTTCTTCCTTATATAGTTCCTTCACAGCAAGAATTACCATTGGTTGCAGAGGAGAATGATCCTCAGACATTGCGCCATATGCTTCATCGTACCAGCACTTATTCAAGCTGGATTTATCATACCCAGGTACTGTCGTTGCGGATGTGGCCATAGAATGCGCAATATGTTGGCACTGCACTGTGTTACGAAAAATTATTGTTTTATTTAAAATTTGTCTTGGAGAAAATTATAACTTGGCTCGAAGTACTTGCACCAATCTTAAAGCAATTTCATTCTACATTTTTTTTTGCCAATCCAACGTTATTAATTTTTTTTAACTTCAAGAAAATCTGAGTTCACAACCTTAAAAATGCCAAATAGACCTCACCCATAATTGGCTCATTTTTGTTTTGGAATAAGAGACATGTTTGATATAATTGAGTGCTTTGGTTGGAATAAGCACGAGTATTGCGAGGTTTGGCTTCCTTTGTGGCAGGGTTGGATTCCTATCTCAGTTATATACATTTCTTTCATCAGTGGCCACTTCGATGTTGTTGACGGCAAGTTTGCAGTAGTGCCATTGGCATGTCTGGTAAAAGTTTCTCAAACAGCTGACGTTCGGATTCGCCCTCGAACTGTAATTCCAGTTGTGTGATTTTAAAAATAGAAGCGTGTAAATTCCAAATAATGCAGGAAACTCCCCCATACCTCATTCATTGAACATAAGGAAAATTAAGTTAGCTAACCAATATTAACCCATATAAGAAAATCCTCTATCCTCCCTTTGTTCTCTCCTGTTCTATAATATTCTTTACATATTGACTATTGAAATTTATATTTTTAAGAAAAATAACTTTTATTTTCCGAATATTTTTTGTATAATTTAAAAAGCAAATAACAATCCTTATTATATATCCTTAGCCCTGATGCATCTGGTTGCAATAAATGTTGGTTAATATTAAATGACCACATGTGGTACATTTCTGAAAAGAAGTAAATAAATTATTTCCATACAACCAATAACAATATTTTTCATTGAATACCTGTATTTTGAAGAGATATTTTTCATTCAAAAGAGAAATGAAGATAGCCTTGTAGTCTTCCATGAAATTTTAATATTTTCTGCAACTTCTGGGCAAGTGAAAATATCTGGGAAATTGTATGTGATTAAGTTCACCTGACTGAAATTAATAGTAAATTGGAATTAAATGTAAATCGTTTTCACATTTAAACCCTT
Source organism: Muscina levida (assembly GCA_964034835.1). Classification (NCBI taxonomy): domain Eukaryota; kingdom Metazoa; phylum Arthropoda; class Insecta; order Diptera; family Muscidae; genus Muscina; species Muscina levida. The sequence goes on along the minus strand of OZ035880.1, from coordinate 62,185,305 downwards.
TGTTAACATTCCATATACATCGCTGTGTATTATGTTCGCAGGTAACATCTTTTTAATGTTCAGTAACGATGTCAACAGTTTGTCAAGGAAAAAGGTATTGCATTTCGTTATGACGATTTATCGATTTGTGCAAATAAAAGAAAACGACGATGATTCAAAAACAGTAACTGTTGCTATGACTGACCATAAAAACTTTAAGCACGAACTTTGACGAAATTAATTTGGATGAATAAAAGAAATTTCTTTGGTTTCTGAGTAGCACTAATTTTATGAAATTTGTATAATTCATATGGGTAATAAATAATGCGCCATAAGTAGCTCCACCGATATGTGGTAGGAAATAGGTAACATAAGTTACTTAAGTTCAACACAGCCCCAAGAAACTAGTATCGGGCGCGGAGGTCGAATAAGCCACTTTCCTTAAATAAAATACTATTATGAAAACACGAAGAAAAGAAATAACCAGAGCCCCCCCCCCCCCCCCAATATTGACGACCCCAACAAATGTTATAAGGATCATGATTTACGGATATGCACCTGGAATGTCCCAACTCTCTACAGATATGGTGCCTCTATCCAACTGGCTGATGTCCTCGACAAATACAAGGCTGAAAATCGCCGCTATACAGGAAATGAGATGGACGGTACAGGGTTGCACACGACGAAGGAACTGTGACATTTTTTAGAGGCTTCAACATTTGGTCTCGCAGTTGAACCCAGTAAGTTACCGAATAGCCACTATTCGCATCAAGGCGAAATATTTAACATTACGCTGATTTGTACACGCCCCGACGGAAGACAAAGACGATGGCATTCAAGATGCATTCTATGAGCGCCTGGAGAAAATATATGACCGTTGTCCTGAACATAACATTAAAATTGTTCTGGGAGATTTTAATGCTAAAATAGGAAGGGAAAATGTTCTTGGTTCAGCAGTCAGAAAATTCAATCTGCACAAAAACACCTCCGATAAGAGATTCGGACTAGTTACCTTCGAATCGGTAAGAAACATGGTATTGAGTGGAAACAGATTTCCGCATAAAGATATCCACAAGGCAACCTGGATATCCCATGATCAAAATACATGAAACCAAATTGATCACGTGGAAATTGATGGAAGGCAAGTCTCAAGCGTTATGGACGTGCGTGTGATGCGCAATACAAATGTTGACTCGTGTCACCAAGTCACGCACGCGATTAAGCAGTGCTAAAAATGGTAGTAACCAAACTCAAAGGAATCTAGACATCACAAAGCTGCATATCACCTATATAGCCAATGACTACTCCAACCAACTCTTTCAATTACTTCGAACCAATCCCGTTAATTCTGATGTACCCTACACCCAAAGGCAACATATTGCAAATTCTATGACCACTGCCGCAACGACTGTACTGGGTTGTGAAAAAACCACGCTTAGACAAGCCCTGGTTCGATGAGGAATGTCGCAAAATGTCTGAAGAAATGGATGCAGATACAGGGCAAAACTGCAGCCAATGGCACGCACCATTTTTAACAAAAGCCACATGCTGCTCGCGTATGCCGGTGATATAAATTACTACTGCCTTTTCAAGCATTGAGAAGCAGTCGGCAGAGTGTGCTTGGTGAGGAATGAGGACAAAACCAAGATATTTGTTTCAACCAACAAATATTTTACTCGTTTGGGACGCTGCGTGAATGTTTACAACTATAACTTTGAACTTTGAAGATGATTGTGTCTACCTCGGCTCCGCCATGAACAAAAATCAAAAAGTCAGCCTAGAAATCAAGAGACGAGTATTGATCGCAAATCGCTGTTACTATGCGCTGAGCAATCGTTTTAACGATAAAGCCCTCTCTCGACGGACGAAGATTTAACTGTATCAACATATTCTGGGAGTTTTCGCAAAATATTTGGACCCATCATCGTTAACGGCGAGTACCGTCATCGAATGATTCATGAGCTGTATAAGCTGTACAACGACATTGACGTAGTCAAGCGCGTTCAAATAGACCGAATGCGATGGCTTGGACACGTTGTACGAATGGACGAAAATGCTCCGGCTCGAAAAGTCATTGCCAGTAAAATCGATAGGCGGCGCAGGAGGGAGCGACCAAAACTTCGATGGATGGACCTGTCATTTAGTAAGAAGAAAACTTAGAATCTGTTTCCTTAGCGATTTTGCTGATGGTACAATATTTTCCCTTTCTTTCCTTTTTCCCTAAATCCACTCTAATGGCAAATTTCCATTGTATGAATAATGTTCGGTTCAATTTTCCTTTTTGCGCCTATAGCCATTTGGATCCAAGAAAAGTACGATTTTCAAAAATCCCGCCTTACGATGGGATTAGTTCTGTCCCTGTAAACTGGTCTGTTTGTAGTACTTTTGTCACTTTTATAATTAAAAATAGATACGCATTACGATTTTCTACCTAAGAAAAATTAATTTCAAAAAATCATTTCTTATCGCAAAACTACTCCATAATATAAAAAGGTAGACCAATTACTGTGATTGTACCTTCAACCATTTGGTCTGGTCCCTTTTTAACCGCTTAATATGCGAAGTTGGCAAAATTCCTTCTAACATTTTGGCAAATATTCGCAACTGTAGTTTTATTATACCCTATTTTATCCTGAAAAGTAAGATTCTTAGAAACCACCAGAAAGAAGCAGCATTCTAGCTGTAGCCATTTGGTCTATGCAGTGATTGGTCACCCAGTCAATAACGCATAAATTTTACTTACATACACACTATAATAGATATCGATTTTTCGATTACTCCGTGCCCGGCGATTTAACAAAACCAAACATAATTGCTCGATTAATCACTTTAGAGTTTTACCACCCAAATGTTTACACAAAGGAAGTGACCATCACTAAAGTATTTTGACCTAAAAAATATTTTTGGAAAATCGTACTACTAACCTTGACCGCTCACTTGGTGAATAGAACAAGTGGGGTATGAGAGCCATCACAACAATTAAAGCATTGTCTAAAATATTGGCATTGTGGGGAAGCGCACGTATTTTTAATAGTATGTATACAATGAAATTATTGGAACATAAAAACGCGTTTGTATCGCATTTACGCTTTGACAAATCGTGAACGATTTTTGGAACTTTGCCAAAATGTCTGGATGTTGTAGGGAAGGAATGCCAATGATAAGCAGTATCACAATGTCTAGGAAAACACTTAGTTGTAGTAAGTTGTGGGAAATATGTTACATACGCAATGAAAGGAGGTTGAAATGGCGTTTTTGTGATGTATTTTTATAATAATTTACTATTTTTATTTTTGATGTTAATGTCTGTTCTAGAGCTACCTTCCCTCTGTGGTCATTTGTTTTATAGTACAGCTGTACTTTTTTCAACAAAATATTGCCCTTTGCAGAGATTTTCATTTACATTTTCATATATTTTGTATAAACATCAATTTATTAAATTAGCACATAAATACATATAGGAAACAAGAGAATTTAAACATGTTGTACATTACAAGTACGTACTATGGTCGAATTGGGCAGCATATTAATCACTAGTATAGTATATACACATTTATTATATTCGCTGAAGGAAGTTCATGCTGTTTGTTCACCAGCAAAGTTAAGGCATTAGATTTTCATCACATTTGATGGCTTTACACTTATTCTCATATCAAAAAATAACAGCAAAATAAAAACTTAAGATTTATTTTTATAATGTAAATAATATAAAAGAAAAAAAATTATGAACTTCTATCATAATAAAGTTATTTAAAAACAGTTCTTTTTTATGAAACCTTCATATTTACGCAAAAACAATAAAAATTAATATTCACTTACTGTTTCTTGGATAAAACGTATTTTCCCTATACTTGTTTGTATCTTTGTTTTTAACAATATGTCGTATGTTCAAGTAAAATAGAGTTTCATAAGTTTCCTGCAAATCGGTCTTATACTCGGAAAATGCTGTTAATTAATTCTACACACTAAATTGTTGTATGTCATCGCTGTATGTTGGTTTGTAGTATACAGAGGAGACATTATAAAACTTTAAGGTAAATAACAGAGTATTTTTTTCTCGAATACTGCCAGAACCAATTCATGCGCTTGTGTCATAGCCCAGGACTCTGAACCATACATCTTCTAGAAAGGTAGAACCAGTATTTTGTATAGCTGAATTTTTGTTCGTCGAGAGAAGATTCGGTCGTTTAATCGCTTGCTTAGTCTGTAGTGGCATTTATTAGCAAGCAGGATTCTTCTCCGGATTTTGAGGCTGACATTATTTGTTTTGTTGATGGTGGAGGCTAGGTAGAAAAAATTATCTACCACGTCGAAATTATAGTTGTCAACGTTCACGCAGTTTTCCAAACGAGGAGATTCTTTGTTCTTTGAAACTAGAAACTTCGTTTTGCCCTCGTTCACCATTAGACCTATTTTTCCTGATTACTCCTGTATACCTAAGAAGGCTGCAGTCACATTCCAGAGTATTCGACCGATGATGTCTACGTCATCAGCATACACAATTATCATGTGGCTTTTGTTGAATACCGTGCCACTCTTGTTTACTGCAGTTTTCCTTATTATCATCTCCATCACTATGTTGAAGAGGTCTTTTCCAGGATTTGCCGAAGTATGAATATCTGGTTAGTTGTTGATTTATCAGATCTCAAGCCACACTGATAAGGCTGGGTAACACTGGCCTTAGTCTTTCACATAGCACACTCGACAAGACCTTATATGCGTTGGGTAAAAGGCTGAACCCGCGGTAGTAGGAGCACACACTTGGATCACTTTTTTTAGAACTATGTCCTGTTCTAAAAAAGTGATCCAAGTGTGTGCTCCAACTACTACGCTTAGATTCCACACGTTAAGCCGAAATGTGCATGCTCGTTATCAGCTCCTTGCCAACGGACTTGACGATCTCTGCCAAAAGTCCGTCGATACAGGCTGCTTTATTATTTTTCAGCTGCGATATTGCTCTTCTTACATCGGTTTGACTTGGTGGTGGGCAATCTAAGCCGTTGTCGACTATTGGCGTGATACATTCACGTGCGTTGCCTTCCGGAACCAGCAGTTGCTGAAAGTGTTCTCCCCATATTTGCGTATCTGTTACCAGTTTTCCATTCTTGTTCCTACAGGAGGGAAACGTATTACCGTAGCCTGTATCGCTCTATATCCTCGTTCTATCGTTCCTTCATCTCCCTTTTCCTTTTTTCGCTTAAATAGCTGTCTCGCCTGTTTTACTGTCTCCTTGTGGCGTTCCCTAACAGGCCGAGTAACAATTGGTTGTAGCGTTGCCCTATAAGCAGCATCCTGTTCCTCAGTCGCTATGCGACATTCTTCATACCAGGATTCGTCTGAGCGCCGTTTTTCATATCAAAGCACGGTTGTTGCGGCAGTTGCCATGGAATTCGCAATATGCTGCCACTGTGTAGGGAACGTCAGAAGTAGAGGCGTTGTGTCGTAGTAGTTGGGGGAGCTTGTTAGAGTAGGCAGTGGCTATCTCTGGGATTTGCAGCTTCGCAATGTTCAGCTTTTTTTGTGTTTGGTAACGTGCTTTTTTCGCTCTGGTTAATCTTGTGCGCACCTTGGCTGCAACCATCTAATGATTCGAGGCAATATTAGCACCACGGATCACACGCATGTTCATGACATTAGATGCATGCCAACTCAATTACCACATGATCAATTTGATTTTTGGTGTTTTGATCGGGGGATAGCCAAGTTGCCTTGCGGATATCTTTGTGCTGGAATCTGGTTCCACTCCCTGCCATGTTCCTTCCCGCTGTGAAGCTAACCAGCCTAAACGCGTTGTCTGACGTGTCGGTATGCAGGCTGAATTTATCGATCGATGGACCAAGAACCAAGTCTCCCAGAACAATTTTAATGTCGTGGTCGGGGCAGCGGCCGTATATTTCCTCTAAGCGCTCGTAGAATGCATCTTTAATTTCATTGTCTTTATCTTCCGTCCAGCGCGATATAGAAATATTTCGCCTTGATGCGGATTGTGGCTATTCGATCACTAACAGGATTGAATCGCGAGACAAGATGTCTGAGTCTCTTGCGAACTACAAATCCACATCCAAATTCGTGCTTTTCCCCATGGCAGCTGTAATAGATGTCGCAATTTTTATGTCGCGAGAATCATTGTTCTGTTCATCTCATCTTCTGGAGACGGTGATGTCAGCCATATAAAGGGAGTCCGAATGTTCCAGGTGCATATCCTTAAATTATATTCCTTATTGCGTTTGCGGGGATCGTCAACATTTAGGGAGTTCCTTTTGTTATTTTTTCTTTTTCATCAGGATTCGTCGCTCACTATCTCCCGCTATTCATGATAAAAATATCACGAACAACGTTGCCCAGAAACTATTTATCAAGACATGTCACATTATACAAAATCAATCCTGCCAAGTGTGTCACCCTTTTTCCATAGAGTATGTCACACATTGACGAGTGCACAGTCATTACCAGGGCAAACGGAAATATGCAAATGCATGTTTTTTTAGAACGATATACTAACAAATGGGTAAGGTATTTACATGTTTCATGGTCCTACAAATGTTTTGAGACTTATTTGTTAGAGCATATTTTGGCATATTTTAACCATTAAATCATATTTTGGCATATTTTGGTTTTAAGAGCATATTTAAAAAAAACGTCCCTTTTGTAAGCATATTTCATATTTTTTAGGACATATTTTGGGCGCATAAAACACGTTCTTTAGAGCATATTTCTGATCATTACCATAAGAAAACCAATAAACATCAATACCACCTACTTGTTTTTAAAATTGATACTCTCATAAATAATTCAGTCATTACCAAACGAAATATTAACAAATGGGTAAAGTATTTACATGTTTCTTGGTCTTACAAATGTTATGAGATCTATTTGTTATGGCATATTTTACCCATAAAATCATATTTTAGCTTTAAGAGCATGTTAAAAAAAATCGCTTTTGTAAGCATATTTTAAAGTTTTTAGGACATATTTGTACAAAAAATAGTTAAAGACCAAAGCTCAATACCACCCATTTTTTTTTTAAAAAATTTGTACTCATAAATAATTCTGCGTCTACAATATGTATAAATTTGTAATATACTCTTTCCACGACATCCACGAGTACACGATCATTAACATAAAATATCAAAGCAATAAGAGTCATCTATTTTGCTGGAAATTTGTAACTACTTCGCTGTAAGGCTTAAATAATTCTGCGGTCACAAAGTGTATTGAATGTCGTGACATTGGACATTTTTGGTTTACACTTTCCCTGAACTGTCGATGCCAATTTTTCGGAAAACTGTTTTATGCAGAATTAATCTAGCCAGGTATTCTGCCCTATATCTATAGAGCGTATTTTACATCCACGAGTGCAAATACATTTACATAAAGTAAACAATGGAAATGTATGAACACATATGCTATAGATTTTTCTGGAAATTTTTAACTTGCAGATTATTTTGCGCTGAGTATTAAAAAATTTCTTGCTATTGCTAACGTAAACGTCGTCAACAACATGGTTCACATATAAGAAATAAATGCTTGTAACGTGAAAATAACATCTGATAAATGAAATCATAATATCAAAAGGAAACGTTTATTAAACGAAAAAATTATCAGTTAAAATATTATTTATTAAAATGTTTGGTAAATAAGATTTATAAACAGAATTAGGGCTTTTGTTGTTTTAATCTTTTCTCATCACTAAACAATAAAATATTTTATTTTTAATTGAAGAGAAGCACAATATTTTTATATGCATATTAACATTAATATACAGGACAGTTTTAATTTACAACTATATGACGCAAATTAATTTTAGTTTTTTACATGAAAATCATCATCATCATCATTAACTCTGCCAGTAATTACAAAATTATATTCGTATAAATTACAGAATAAATTTTTTTCAATTTGAATGTATAGAAATAAACAATATTTTATTTCTCTATAAAAATTTTACATAAATTTATAGAGAAATTGGCCATATTTAAATCATTATCGATAATATACAAGTTGTGTTTTATTTTTACATTCTATTGATGTTTCTGTGCAAACAAATTATATTGAAAATGTTCAATATTTTCAGTTATTTAATGACTTTTTGGGTGTGTTCTCGATATGGGGTCAACGAATTTCAAACTGTAGACTTTATGGGATGTGGAAGTAATAGCTTTGTTGCTGCTAGGCGTTAAAAGTCGATCACATGTTTAAAATTCAAATAATCAAATTACCGGAATTGTCAAGGACTTCGGCATGTAAGAAATTGTTTAACGCCAACTACTACTGAAGCTTAGAAACTCACCAATATGACTAGCATATGAGTGCATTGTGGAAGGCCGTTTCTTTCGTCACAAATGGTTCAGTTTAACATTTCCACTGAGTGTTTCAAATATATATTGCATTGTTGGTTGCAATAAATAAAGTGTTAACATAGAAGACTTTTTCGAAAACTATATTTAGTGTAAAATTTTAGAAAAAAATATTATTTTGTAGCAGTACCAATAAAACTGTTGTACTCCGTGGCGTATGATTTACGTGGAATATTACTTATATAATCATACGCCACCATATAACAATGTAACAAAAGAGCCTAAAACGTGACAAATTCCCCTATACGATACTTACTAACTTCAAATCGATATTAAATTATAATGGCATGTAACTTGACAAAACAAATGATGAAGAACTTCTTCTTTTTGGTGCTACTTTCATGTGCAGTTCTCAGAATTGAGTCCCAAAATCATGTGTTTTATTCTGATATACATGGTATTGGCTATAATATTCCACAAAGTAAGATTTTCTGGTTTAATAGGTAACGTTTAATTCCTAATCGTGAAGGCCAATACATTTAAAACAACTTCGTTAAAGGAAGTCCTCCGTTACAAACCAATCAGCTTGATGTTTTAATAAATGATATCACAATCTCAGCAATTTAATGCAGTTTAAGCAACTTAATCAGAGCTATGTGAATGCATATGGAAATACAATTATTAACACAGTTTTTTTTTATTTCTCCCAATCGTTTTCAATAAAATTTTGCTGTCGGTTTCGCGAGCAACACTTTCAATTCAGAATATGTTCTTGAACAAATCTTCGTCTTGTTTTTTTTCCATAGAAACTTAACATTCATGCATGCTTGATAACAACAAGAACATTAGACAATTAAATTATATTAATTTGGCCAATTTGTATACAGACGTTGCTGACAAGCAGACAAAAATGTGTATATTTACTAATTCAGTACATCTCTATGCTCTATATTCTTTGTTAAGTAAACTACAAGTGTTCATGCAAGTCATGCATACATTTGCATGAATGTTGCACATTTTGGGGATAAGAATGTACGATTTGTTTTTATTACACAGTATTGGTGTAGTATTTGCAATGTGGAAACTACATTGCATTCCTGACATTTTGAGGCAAGACTTTTGAACTTATTAAAGGAAGTTACGAAATGTATTCTGTTCCACAACACACAGTATAGCATTATTTGCCTGTTGTGGACAAAAGAGAATATTGCTAAAAATAGACATGGTGGCTATGGTTTAACAAAAACTCTCTGTAGTTTGACTAGAATGAAAGTTAATTTCATTGATTGGATGACAACATATAAATTTAAATTTATAAGAAAGTTTTAATAAAACTCCGGTGCCTACTTTAATCAAAGGGTTTTTTTAAAATAATGTTGAATGCAATGCCACTCACTTCTCAATCGTTTTTGAAATTACCTTAAAAGTAGTAAGGATTTATATATTAAACCAGTATAAGAATTTCAGTCAGGTGAATTGACTGTTTAATACCGTCACCCATACGACTTTCCGTCGTTTAACGTATAGTAAAACAGCTGAAAAAGTTAAAGCCTACAAATGTAAAATATTAAATTCAATACCTCTGGGCATGCAGTATCGAAAGGGTCCAACCGAGAATCAAAGAAAAATTCTCTTATTAATTCGCACAAAAATTTTAGAAAAAAATAATTTGTAAATATAAAATACTAGCTTTCCCGGCTCGCGTTGCTACACCCGTACTTACAATAAATCTTCCTATGAAATTAACCAGTACAGTTAAAATGCAAACGCTTCATAAGACGAACGAACATCCCATATATGTCCTTGTAGCTTCATCCCATTGGTCTGAGTGATTGTACCGCTTTAGTCCATTTTTATTCCTAAAAGTACAAGTTTAGCACAACTAAAATTTACTGGTACTCCCTTTTATTTTATAGGAAGCATGCCCATATACGATTATAGCTTCATCCCTTTTCGGCCTTTTACCCCAAAATGTTCGAATTTCTAAAAACCATATCTGGCGGTTCTTTAATTCTGTAGGAAGCAATTCTATTTACATTTTCGTAACTCCACCTTTAGGCGTTTGGTCTGGGCGATAGTACCAGTTTTATACCTTTTTCGGGGTTTTTACAACCAATGAAACATCGCACAACTAAAATATTCACTTAAATTTTTGAGACTATATTACCATTTACACATGTAGGAAATCTCATCTTCTTACTTTACATGGTAAGGTATGGTTTGGTTTATGTGGGCGGTGCCACTGCCTTTTGTCTAATTATGTTTTCATGTAGCCTATAATAGAGGCTCTACAGATAGTACTACACAGTGAAAATTTCATTGCAATCGGTCCATTTATTTCGCCAAGTAAACGATTTTTTCAAAAGGAGCGTGACACTGCAGCGAAACATAATCCTCTTTGTATCAGTAACATATGTTGCAAATCTCATCTTTATACCTTTAATGGCTCTTGAGATACATTTGACCGATTGAAATTTCTGTGTGTGTGGGCGGTGCCACGCCCCTTACCTTATTATGTTTTCATATAGCCTATGATAGAGGCCCTATGGACAGTATCACACAAAAAAAATATAATTGCAATCGGTCCATCTGTTTGGCCGATATAACTATGTTTTAAAAAGGGGCGTGGAATCGCCCACTTTCTACAAAAAATTAATTTTTGCTGTACGATCAACATATGTCCCAAATCTCGACTTCGTACCTATAATGGTTTATGAGATAGAGCCATTTCAAATTTTGAACTGTATAGGGAGGTGCCACGCCCTTTTTACCTACTTGAAGTCCGAATTTTGAAAATCCCTTCTTAGTGCGCGCCTACGTAATAAAAGGAACAATGTCAAGGTTGTAGCTTTAGCCATTTGAGTTGGGGAGTGATCAGTCAGTCACCCAAGCCTTTTTTATATATTGATTAAAAGAAATATATTCGTAACGCCGTATCAGTTCGAAAGTTATGGGGGAAAATAGGTTATTTTGTATGGGAGGTACAAGAAGGGATCTGCCGATATAGTCCATATTCATTCTTGAGTCAAATTTCAATAAGCTTATATCTTGCTAAAAATATGACTTAATTCAAGGTACTTCCTCAAAAATGTATTTAAAACTATGAGCGTGAACTCGGTCATTTGTATGGGAGGTACCAGAAGGGATGAGGCAAATGTTTCAGTTTCCTAAGTATTTGTCTACTATTCGACAGTAATTGAACTGGCCAAATTCAAATATCCTACAGTTGTTCGGTTGGGTGTAATGGCAGAAATAATAATTTTCTAAAAATAGGCCATTTTGTATGGGAGGTACCATAAGGGGTCAGTCGATGTAGTCCATATTCATTTCAGAGTAAAATTGTCATAGGCGTACATCTTTTGAGACTATATTTTTGCAAAATATGGCTGAATTCAGTGTACTTAGAAAAAATATACGTATGTAAAACTAGGAGAGTAAATTCGGTCATTTATATGGGAGATATTAGAAGGGGCGCGGCAGAGGTTTCGGTTTTTTGGGGATTTGTCTTCTGTATTTACACTTACCAAATTAAAATGTACTCTACTTGTCCGTTTGGAAGTTATGGAAGAAATATTAGTTTTCCAAAAATTTGTTATTTTGGGTTAGTTGATATAGATCATATTTATTCCAGAGCCAAATTTTCATAAGCGTACATCTATCGCAAAATATGGCTGAATTTAGTGTACTAAGAAAAAACATGCGTGTGTAACACTATGAGGGTGAATTTGGTCATTTGTATAGGAAGTACCAGAAGGGGCGTATCAAATGTTTCTGTTTTTTGAGGATTTGTCTACTATTAACATACAATGTAATTAAACTGACCAAGTTAAACTGACATCCCAAGTATGGGAGCTACGAGAAGGGGTGGGGCTATTCTGTCCATTTACAATCTTTTTACCCTTCACCACGCGCATGAACAGTGTGAGGGTTATAATAATTTTGTTATTCCATTTGTAACGCCCAAAAGGAGGCGTGGTAGGTATGACGATATATATATATAACTGATTAGTATCGAAATCTGAGTCGATTTAAAGTTGACCGTCTTTCTGTCTGTCTGTCCCTGCGATTACAGTCGCAGTTTAAGAGATATCGAGCTGAAATTTGGAATGCAAGCATCTATTCTCAAAGCGGATGTTAAGTTCTAAGATGAGCCTGATCCCACCTCCCATACAAACCCCCCTCACCTTTTTGGGGTCTGTCCCTACGATTACAGCCGTAGTTTAAGGGTAACCAAGCTAAAAATTTGTATGCGAGCATCCCTATACTAAGCGGAGGTTGAGTAATAAAATGAGACCGAAAAACTACTCTCACCTTCCATACAAAATCCCTCTTTTTGCGGGTGGCGGTATGTCAGTACCCACGATTACAGTAGTAATTTAAGTGCAATCAACCTAAAATTTTGTATGCAAGCTTTGCTGCCCTAAATGGAGGTTGAGTTTAAAGATGAACCCTATCGGTCAAACACTCCCATACAAACCCCCCCTTTTTGGCGTCCGTCCCTGCGATTGCAGCCGTATTTTAAGAGGTATATAGCTGACAAATTGTACGCAAGATCCTATCGTCTAAGCGGAGGCTACTTTCTATGTCTGTCAAAAACTACTCCCACCTCCCCCTCCCCTCCCTCCTTCTTTTTAGGGGAGTCCGCCTCGCGGGGGCAGATTACAGCCGTAGGTAAGGAAATATCGAACTGAAATTTGATAAGCAAGCTTTAATAGGAGCTTAATTCCTTACCGTTATTTTTTAACAATTTGTAAAAAACGATGAAAAAATAATATTTTTTGGATTACGTGTTCTAAAAATTTTGAACTGACCTCTATTAATGTGAACATATGTTACGAAATAAACTAGGTGAAAAAAATAAGCCGATTAGAACAAAACTTAATTTACAAACTGGAAAAGTTTTAAAGAAAACTTCCGTAAAAATAAGTCAAATCGCATTTTTTTTCTGCATATGTACCAAAATATTGCATTTTAAACTTCCAATACAATAACTATTGTATTTACAAGTAGTGTGATATGTTCACACTTGTTGAGGTCAGTTAAAAATTTTTAGGACACGTAATCGGAAAAATATTTGACATTAAAGTCAAAAATTATTTTTTCATCGATTTTGACCAATTTTTAAAAAATAACGGTAAGGAATTCGGAGTAAAAAAACGTACAATCTGTGCACAATTTTGGGAAAATCGGTGAAGAATTGCGGCCTAAAATTTCAAATGTCCAAAATATCTCTTTTCCCCATTGTGCTTTGTAAGATGAGCAAGATCGGACGAATACTTCTCCCACCTTCCATACAAACTCCCTCTTTTTGGGGGTGCCCTTCTATATGTTTATGAGCTATCGATCTGAAATTTGGTATGCAAGCTACTGTTCTCTAAGCGAAACATTTTAAAAAAAAAAATTATTGACAAAAAATGGATGTGTGAAGCTAAAAGTAACGTCCACCTCTCACCAACTCCCCTGTTTTGTGGTACAAAGTTTAATAAAATATAGTTGTAGTGCAAGTAACCAGTTTTATCACCATTTTTACAAATGGTGAAGGGTATCTAAGCTTCGGCATATGCAAAGATAATCACTTTACATCATTTTTGAAAAAAATTGATACTGGTAAATTTTCATACGGATTAGTAAAGGGTTGCTCGAGTTATCGTACCCACCAACCATCCAGACAGCCAGACGGACGGACATAGCTCAATCGTCCTTAAAAGTCCTGAAAAGAATTTGGTCTAAAGATACTTGGTGTCTAACTCGTCCCTAACTCGTTTACAGCCGTTGATTAAAACCTATCGAGCTGAAATTCGGTATGCAAGTTCTAAGATGGACATGATTAAACAAAAACATTTCCAACCTAATATAGAAACTCCCCCTTTTCGTGGATGTAGAAGTTTTGGCTGAAGTTTTGTAGTAACAAATTGAAGTACCGCCCTCCTCTGCACTATATATGTATATATCTACAATTATATTGTAGAAATAAAATATTTAATTTCCCTAAAATTCGTAATTATGTCTCTATTATTTGGAATTTAATTATATCTAGGTATTTATATTTGTATAAAGGAGTTTATTTATATTTTGGCAATATAAAGATTATAAATCGTCTACTGTATTGTATGAAATTTTACAACAAATTACGAGTCTTTGAGATTGTTAAACACATTCAATTTCCTTTTATTTCATCCTTCTTCCCCAGAAATAGGTAAAATCGCTGAAAATATTTGTTGATAATGCGATGGATTTTAATAAATGAATAAATTTTGTCAGCATCTCACAATTACTCTTATACCTGATAAACACAATATTATATTAAGTGTTCATCAGAAGTGGCGTTGAGCTTATGACTACACGGTGTTGACACCAATGCAAATGGCCCCGTTAATTTTTCGTATACAAATTACACAACTTTTTCAATTTATTGAAAGTGATTATATGGAAAGTGAATTTACTGTTTGCTAAAGGTTATGGCATTTTGGTCTGGTTTTGGTTTACCTCGTTAAATTTGATCTCTTTTACTTTGTAAAGACTGTTTATTTAAGATAACATCACAAGTTCTGTGAAACTGGAAATGTTTACTTCGAGTGGCATTTCAACCAGATGAGTTTAAATTGTAATATAACCCCTTCACGGAAGTGACCAAGGAGACGAAAAGACAGTATTATTATGACAAGAAAAATTGTTCAGAGACTGTGCAGAATTTGTTGAAATACTTATTTTTAGATGTATTTTTAAAATTATATGGAGACATAGTAATGTCCATATAACGAATAAGTTAACTCGATAAACAGAACTTATTAAATCCATAGATGTTGTGCGAGTCAAAGTAGCTGCATTAGCAGAACTAAGAAATTTTAGATTTTTTACTAAGTAAATAATTTGCTCGTTATAAAATGTGTCAGTGTGATTCGATTTAATCTTTTAACATTTTTCAAATAAACACCATAAATTGTTGATTGCTTACTGAAAAAATTATCACATTCCACTCCATGTAATTGGCAAATGCTCAATTAATATAAGTACAGGTGGTATATGAAAACATCCATGAAGCAATGTCATGAAACATGGCTTTTTAGTACTTTGAACATCTAAATCGAAGCTTAAATTTTTTTGATCGAATTCGTGACGAATGCCATTTATAAGCTTTTAAAACAATAAAATGTTGCGAAAGCGACATTATGGAATATAAATTTGATAATATCCCATAAATCGGATTGATTACTGACCATATCAGTACAAATACAATATTTTCAAAAGTTTCCACGATTTGATGGTGAAATCATGCTAAAAATAACGCCGCTTCTTAAAAAAGTACAAAACGAAAATAAAAACAAAAAATGCCTTTATCTTAAAATAAGGATCAGCTAGGATTTTAATTCAAGTGGATTTTTAATGTGCAATTGACTCCCAATAAAACCCCATTTATCGTTTTTGTTACCATTTTAGGTCAACCTATTTTTCATTCAGGCGAGGTGTGCGAAGAAATCTTTTCTACGCACCGGGACCTAAGAGGAGTGATAACGTCAGATCACTCTAAATTCCTGACTTGAATTACGGTTGTCACTGATGTTCCGCCTATGGAAGTGTCCGTCTGTCTGCCTCTGCGATTACACAGCAGTTTAAAAGCTTTCGACCTGAAATTTAGTATGCATGCTTCTATTCTCTTTGCGATATCGGACAAAAACGACTCCCATCTCCGATTCAAACTCCCAACTTTTAACAGTGTCCGTCTATCTGACTCCGCTATTACAGCAGTAGTTTAAGAGCTATCGAGCTGAAATTTTTGTATGCTAGCTTCTATTCTCTTAGCGAAGGTTAAGTTCGGAGATGAGCAATATCGTACTACAACTACTCCCACCTGCCATACCTCATTAGTTTTTGTTATAATAAATTTTAAACACATTGCATTTAGTGTGTATGTATAGTATATAAAAAAACATACACCTCATAATTCAACAACATAGACCTAATTCATATGGCTGTGACTTTACTTCGTCCCAGTGATTCACATAAAATCACGTGTTTTTAACTAAAACGCAGCGTGACACATAGCGTTAAGGACTAAAAACGTGCAATCTATGGTACAACACTTTAAAATATCATTGTGAGTCATCTGAACACTTTTAGTTTAAATGGATTAAGTATTTTTTTCTGATAAATGGTTTGACGACCCGCGCTCTCGTTGCAACATAAAGGTGTTAATTAATTTAACTTTATATCAATTACTTGCAAATAGTGATAATAAAGCAATATATTGGTGGTTTTTTAGCGACATGGACTTCCCTACAGCACCATCTGCTTACCTGTATAAACCATTGCGATAAATTCATTTATACATATATTTTTTCGTGTACAATAGACCGGGTCACCAAAAAAAATTTCCAAAGTCGAGGGCAAATATTAAAGATCACCTCGAGACAACTTAAAAAAAAAAATTTTTTCCTCCCCCACCCCCCGGAAAAACAGCCAAAATCGTTTTTTTGTTACTGCTTTTTTGTTTGTGTCTCGATTCTAACATACAAGACATCGGTGTATAGGTCTCGACGAGTACTACATTTGTCCTATAGATGTCTCTGACATACGACATCATCTTGTAATGATGGCCTCATTTAGAGCAATTTCTACCCCTAAAATTTAAAAATTGTTTTCCTAGGATTAAAGCCCTTTAATAAGCAAGAACATTTTGCTTTGGAAGTATACAGTTTTATTCAAAAACAAAAAAGTTACGTATAAAAATATGTATTTACAGCATCATCACTAATATTTTTTCCTGTTGCTTGCATTATTACAGAAAATTGTTGCATACTTCTTAGCGATATCGAAAAAAATGAAATACAAGTTATTGCATACTTTTTAGCGCAAACAGTGTTTTCAAACATGCGGATAAAGGTATTCAGTGTCACCAATATTGTCACAAAAAACGAAATTATAAAGATACCTGCTCCACAATGGAAGTATTGATAATAAAATATAGACATAACTTTGCACTTGTATTCTTCCCATGCAATTTGCAACAATGAACATTTGTGCGAAATGTAAGTGAATCAGCGCTTGGAATGACTAATCAAAATGAAAAATTTTTGCAAAATTAGAAAGTCGTGAACGGAACTTGAGTCGCGCCAATATTTGCTGTAATTACATACATATCTTTGCTCTTTTTGGGATTTTATTTGTAATAAAAATTATATTTCGCCGGTAACTATATTAAAAATGAATTATCTCAAGAAAATATTTAAATTTTAACTTATGCAACAATTTAAGCTACAAAGTGGGGAATCATTTTTATAAAAAAATTTCCGTCAGCGCTATAAAGTATGCAATAATTTGCGATAATATTGCAAACAACATAAAAAAATGTTTATGTTAATGCTGTAAATACATCTTATCATACGTAACTTTTATGTTTTTGAATAAAACTGTATACTTCCAAAGCAAAATGTTCTTGGTCTCTTTAATCCTATGAAAAAATATTTTTAAATTTTAGGGGTAGAAATCGCTCTAAATGAGGCCATCATTACAAGATGATGTCGTTTGTCAGCGACATCTATAGGACAAATGTAGTACTCGTCGAAACCTATACACCGATGCCTTGTATGTTACGATTGAGCCACAAACAAAAAAGCAGTGATAAAAAAACGATTTTGGCTGTTTTTCCGGGGGGTGGGGGAGGAAAAAAAATTTTTTTTTTAAGTTGTCTTAAGGTGATCTTTAATATTTGCCCTCGACTTTGAAGAAAAAAAAAATTTGTATGGGGACCGACCCGGTCTAGTGTACAATCATACAAAATAAATAAAATATGTACAATAATGGCAGCAATTAAATGTTATGCTATGGAATTTACTTTGACCCCTTATCAGTTGCACATCGATAAAATTAATTTTAAGCTAATTTTCTATTGAGCTTAAGATTTTAAACTTTGAAACTTTAAAGAGGAAGGTATGTTTGGGATAAATGTAAGGTTGAAAGGCCAGTCATACATTTTACACTTATAGGAGGCTCCATGGGAGCAGCATGAGATGATTTCATAAAAAATTATAAATATAAAAAATTCCGTAGTGACCAACTTATGGGTTGAAGATAGAGGGTAGGTATTATCTGAGAACCTGTTGGGGTTGCTAAGATATTAAGGGCACTTAGAGTGGTGAAAGTAAATTTTAGAAAAAAATAATTTTTGTATGGGAGCCTCCTTAGGTTTATAATGTTTGGGAAAAATGTTAGGAGCGAAAAATGACTGGAAGTCGGTCATACATTTTATCTCTTTAGGGGCGATTCCGGGGCAGTTTCGAGACTTGTTGTGGATTTTTTCCCCTTTCCCTAACACCTTTGACCACGACGCGCAGTCATTTTCGCCCACCCCAACTCCTCCATTTTTTTGCTCATGAATTATTCTTCCCAATCACACAAAATTGTGGGGGTTAGCCGTATCGGAAACGAATTCCAAGCCTATTTCATATTAAAGTTTGAAATCTTAAAATCTTCTCGTTAAAAACCGGGGGCTTGATTTTTATTTTAGACCCATGACTTCTACGGCAAATTTTCTTTGAATTCATCGTAGACTCCGATTGTAAAAACTGCTTGATGCATTTTTTTACTCCCTATCAATTGACCCACTTTACTATTCATACTTTAGAGAGGCAGCGAAATGTATGGACATTTTTTGCGTAAATTTAAAAATGCCTGACCGAAATATTGTGCCACTTAATTTAAAAAATACATGACGGAAATTTGAGAAAGATCGAACAACTATTTCACGTGACCCAAAGAGGTCGAAGGTCAGGTTTTTAGTAAATCCTTTTTTACTAATTTTTTAGGAATGTTCGATTAAGGAAAAGTTTTTCTTTCGCAAATATGTAACTGTCCAATGTTGGTGTGTGTGGGCGGTGCCTCAGCTCGTCGTGTCAACTTGGTTCCAAATAGCCGGGTTATATCTCTACTAAACTGTGAAATATTAAGGATGATCAAACAAGTATTATGGCTGTTATAAAGGTTTCTTTTGAATGGAACGAGGCACATCAACAATACACACCAAATATCATCTTTATACCTCTCATAGTTCATGAGATACAACCGTTTAAAGTTTCAATTTTATATTACGTCCACTGATCGATTTGTTGAATCAAGATATTTGTGGCCAAATGCATTCACAGAAAGAAGTAGAAAAAGTCCTGCAGATATTGCGGTTTCAAATGTTAGGTTCGATGGGCAGGGCCACTTTTACTTAATATATCAAAAATTAAACTACCCTTTTCCACCACCGACCACACAGCTACATTCTGCAACTTCAAAAGATCGGTCAAGCCGTTTTGAAGTCTAAACGGTACTAAAAAATTCAAATGAACAAACACAAACTCATTATACCATCACCCTTAGGGATGAGGGTATGTATCATTTGATACGAGAAAAAGTGTAACGCATTAAAGAAGACGGTTTAGACCCCAAGTATCTTAAGAACAAATTCGTCTCAGGAATTTTTAAGACAATTGAGCTATGTCCGTCTGTCTGGCTGGCTGGATAGATGGCTGGTGAGCAGGATAACTCGAGTAAACCTTAAAGGATCGATATGAACATTTACTAATATTAATATTTTTCATAATGAATTAGTGGAATTGTAAATGCGCAGAATAGCCGCACATATTATGGTACCTCCCACAACAAGTGACCTATTTTGGAAAATTAATATTTCTCCCATGACTTCCAAACGATCACTCTGGGGTAATAAAAATTGGTCGATAAATTTATATTGTGATAGGAAGCAAAACCTTAGAAAACCTAACTATTTGACACTCCCCTTCTGGTGCCTCCCACACAAATGACCGAATTCACCCTCAAAGTTTTACATACATATCTTTTTCGTACGTACACTGAATTCAGTCAAATTTTGGGTAAGATGTTCGCTTATGAAAATTAATATTTCTCCCATAACTTCCAAACGGACACTTGGGGGGTAATGACAATTGGTCGGTAAATTTATTTTGTGATAGGGACCAAACCTCAGAAAACCTAACTATTTGACACTCCCCTTCGCGACACACCACCATCTGCTAGTCCAAATTTTTGATGACGCTGAGGCATAATTGAGGTTCTATGCCGTTAATGTGCCGAATTATCTAACCTTTAGCTTTTGGATTGTTGCTGGCTTATCGACGTACACCTTTCCTTTCAAATAGCCCCAAAGATAGAAGAATAACGGTGTCAAATCACATGATCTTGGCGGCCAATTGACATCGCCACCACGTTTTCATTGTTTTGTTAGCTGTGTGGCAAGTGGCACCGTCCTGTTGAAACCACATATCGTCCACATCCATATCTTCCAATTTGGGCCATAAAAAGTTCGTTATCATTTCACGATATTATTCGAAAATTTATCATCCACTATAGCCATTTCTTGCCATCATTCTGACCATTGACGACGTTTGGAATGGTCAAGAGCCTTCAGTTCTTGAGTCAATTGCACCTTATAAGCATGTAAATGCAAGTCTTTATGGATAATGTTCATTAACACGAGCGTGAAAGGTGCAATTGTTGGTCACGACGACGAGTTAAGGTGGACGGCTCTTCAGCCACTCTATCGCGAACAGCAGCAATATTTTCTGCTGTACGAGCTGTACGCGCAAGCACTGATGTTTTCACATCTCCTACAGACCCGGTTTGCTAAAATTTTTCACGATTTTTCGATTGTACGCACATTTGGACGATTAAATTGAACGAAAAAATCACGAAGTGTACGATATGCATTTTGATTTGAACGCCCATTTTCATAATAATACTGGATAACTTTAACGCGTTGCTCGATTGTGTATCTTTCCATGGTTCAAATTGTGTTAATATGAAATTGAGAAATGTCAAATGAAATGCAGAAAAGAACTTGACGTTAAGGTGTGGTTCACTTTCAACATCGTCCCTCACAATTTAACCATTCTGTACAAATTAGTAAAATTTTTACGGTTTTGCTACATGTATCTAGACCGCTGGTATTATGACTAAAAGTCCAATCTACATCCTTTTACGCTCCGCTAGTAGGCAAATAATAATATTTTAATTAAAATCGGTTTATTTCAATAACTCAAGATTCAAGCAACATCTTATATTGGGTGATGGTATTTATCAGTGAAATTACCTGACCGAAATTTCTTTACTGGCTTTTTTTTATATATTCTGAAACGAATTTCTTCCAAAGACATCACCGGTTCATTTCTAATGGATATGAGATTCTCTTATAAATGTCATTAACATGTATAACTTTTTGTCATTCACAGTGTTAAGTTTGCCGCCATTTTGATATCACTACTGCATATACATTATTTGCAATTAATTTGTTTCTTTTAAATATTCATTACGCTAAAAGTGAAAGCTCCTTAGAGGCTCCACTTCTGTGTTGGCTGTGTACGTAAGTATAAAATTTATTTACTTCGCATAGATGTGAATGCCTCGAACGTTGCACGGTACTACGTCATAATGTAAATTATTGGACTCCAGTGTATATTTATTCCAATTGTTACCCATTTCTCCCGACTGATTCTTCACGTACTTCTTCTAGTACATTCATGTTTTTGTTGCATCTTTTATTGCTATTTATAGGAGAAGAAAAAAACAATAATGCATTTGGTTCCGTGTTCCTCAACTACAACAATTTCATAGTTTGAATGTAATAAATTTGAAACATTTTTGTTTAAGGTTTTTTTTTACCATGAAGTGAATGGCTAATAATAGTATTCTACACTTGAATTTTTTTCCACATTATATGGGACAAAAGTGCGGTATGATCAGTTGGTCAAAAAGTTTGCAGAAACAAGTGAAGGGTTAATGAAATATTAAATGTAGTAGATGAACTAAATTTAAATTAAATAAATTAAAATTTTTGGGATATATGATAAATACTTATATTATATACCAAGACATGTAGATGATTTTACTAAGGCAGTTCAATTTATTGAATTCGGAAATACGCGCCTAATATCTTATATCCTCCCTTAAATAAAACATGATTTAAATATGTATGATTTCGTATAATGGGCAATAGCGACAGTTGTGGGTATGCGTAAAGGGCATCTACCTTTTATTCCGAATCAAACACACTGAACCGCACTGTCATTCATTACCTCCAGTTCTTAGCGTTGGTATGTAGATTGGTTAGTGTTCGTTCGTTCATTCTTTGGCTAGAGAATGTTATTGTATTTGTGCCATGAAACGCTTTGTGAGTTGTTTAATTATGCGTTTGATCTCGCGGACCGCCTCACTCCTGTACTACTTAAACGTACCCAAAGTATACATACATACAGACATACAAGTGATGATGGAGTATTTATTCTTGTCTTTACTGCACTCGTAGTGTAGTTTTCATAGTTCCTGCCGGTATGTGTGCGTCTGCATTTTTGCCCTCAGGAATGCGCGAGTATCTACGTCATATTCCATCATCTCCATGTGGTCATATGGAAGATATTGGTATAAATATGTATGTATGTATATGCGCTCACATAGCCACGTTCATATGGGCATCTATTTTTATACCATCACCCGTAGGGATGAAGGTATATATCATTTGATACGACCCAAAAGTGTAACACATAGAAGGAGTCACTTTAGACCCTAGGTTTCTTTGAACCAAATTCGATTCATGACTTTTTAAGTCGTTTGAGCCATGTCCGTCTGTCTGTCTGTCTGTCTGTCTGTCTGTCTGTCTGTCTGTCGGGTGGCTGTCCGGCTGGTTCGCACGATAACTTTCGAAAGACGCAACCAAATGTTTTGAAATTTTGCACGAGTTATTATTTTCTCAAAACTACTTACGGTATTGCAAATGGGCTACATGGCCCCGCCCCTTCTGGTACCTCCCATACAAATACATCATTCCGCCCACTTTAGAAATCGAGTAATAATATCAACACACCCTAGGGGATCGTCCCCAAATTCTGTATTTAGTAAAGCTATAAAAGGATAAAGTTTTGGAAAAAATTTTGAAAGCCTAGCCACGCCCCTTCTGGTACCTCCTATACAAATCTACCTTTCCGCCCACTATAGAGATGGAGAAATAATATCAATAAATTAAACGTGATCGTACCCAAATTCTATTTTGAGTAAAGCTATAACAAGATAAAGTTTTAGAGAAAAAATTGGAAGTCTATTCACGCCCCATCTGGTACCTCCCATACACATCTGGTACCGCCCACTTTAGAAATCGATTAATATTATTAAAAGACCTAACGCGATCGTGCCCAAATTCTGTATTTGGTAAAGTTTAAGCAGGATAAAGTTTTGGAGAAAAAATCTGGAAGTCTAGACACGCCCCTTCTGGTACCTCCCATACAAATGTACCACTCCGCCCACTTTAGAAATAGGGTAATAATATCAATACACTCGACACGATCGTGCCCAAATTCTGTATTTTGTTATATTATAACAGGACAAAGTTTTGGAGAAAAAATTGGAAGTCTAGACACGCCCCTTATGGTACCTCCCATACAAATGTACCTTTCCGCCCACTTTTGGGATGTAGTAATAATATCAGTACACCCAACGCAATCGTGCGCAAATTCTGTATTTAGTAAAGCTATAACAGGATAAAGTTATGGAGAATAAATCTGGAGCCTAAACACACCCCTTTACGTACCTCCCATATAAATGTACCACTCCGCCCAATTTCGAAATCGAGTAATCTTTATATATAAAATTCTAACGTACGTGTGTTGTGACTGAACTCCTCCTAAACGGCTGGACCGATTTGCATAAATTTTTTTGTATGCGTTTGGGTGGCGCCCCGGATGGTTTAGATTTACAATTCGGTCCAATTGGACAAAGGGGCGTGGCACCGCCCATACAACTTGAAAATCAAAAGGACTATATCTCATGAACTATCAGAGGTATAAAGATGAAATTTGGTATATATGTTGTTGAAGCAGTATTAATTTCAGCCAAGGTGGAAGTGGGCGGTGCCACGCCCCCTTTTCAAAAATCGCTCTAACGGCTTTTCTAATAGACCGCTTGATACGAAAATTTTACCAAGTGGTACTGTTGACCAGTTGATAGTCCCTGGCTATAATAGGCTGTGATTGGATAAAGGGGCGTGGCACCGCCCATACAACTTGAAAATCAAAAGGGCTATATCTCATGAACTATCAGAGTTATGAAGATGAGATTTGGTATATATGTTGTTGAAGCATGATTACTTACACTCGATCTGGTGGCTTTTATAATAGACCGATTGATACGAAAATTTTTACAAGTGGTACTGTTGACCTGTAGATAGTTCCTGGCTACATTTGGATGTGATTGGATAAAGGGGCGTGGCACCGCCCATGCAACTTGAAAGTAAAAAAGGCTTTATATCATGATCTATTAGAGTTATGAAGATGAGATTTGGTATATATGTTGTTGAAGCAGAATAATTACTACCAGGAAGGAAGAAGTCTTTTCTAATAGACCGATATACAATTGACCCCCAACAAATCCCCATTTACCGTTTTTGTTGCTATTTTAGGTATACCAATTCGTCATTCAGGCGAGGTGTGTGAAGTGTGATAGACTTTCATTGAGACTTTCTTTGAAAAATCGCCATGTAAAGACTACAGAAGAAAAACGTTTACAAATCTTGCAAATTTATTTTCAAAATGCGCGTTCTGTTTGCCCTTTGCGAAGTTTATGGTGCATATACTCATCCCTCTGAGCAGCTAATAGAAGCCATCGACGCTGTAGACGTAAGTGTGACAGGGGACTCGAATTTATCGAACCGACGCCGTTCTCAGCAACTCGGTCTCTGCAAATGCTGAGGAAATATCTTGGCCTATATTCATATATCCAACTGGTAGAAGAACTAAAACCAGTGAACGATCAATTGATTTTTTTTATTTATCATGTTATTGCACATTATTTGAAGGAGAAATGGTTCCAACGCGATGGCGTAAAATGCCATACAGCGCGTGAGATCATAACTTTGTAAAGCCAAACGTTGGTGACCGAATTAATACATAGAATGGTAATACGAGTTCAATACAAAGATAGTATTCGGAAATATTCTTGATCCATGTGAGAAGAAGACATGGCAAAAGAGGTATTTATGGCTAAAGGCGTGAAGCTTCAAACGAAATTTTAATTTTCGATCAATAGGCGGAGAAGGCATGTCAAAAGTGTTTTTACGCCCAAAGAGATAGTTAGTATACAGACGGTTACCGCTACTACATTGAATTTTGATCTTTAACGGAATGTCTGTTTCCGATTTGTAAAAGATATGACTTTGCTGATGAACTTTTTACTATCGTCATATATGTTTTGTGTCAAAGTTTCATTTAGAAAATTAAATTTATTTTCCGATACATGTGTGCTTTTAACTAAAACAAACCAGTACAGAAATTTCAGTCAGTTAAACTGACTGATAAATACCATCACCCAATATAAGATATTGTTTAAGTCTTGAGTTATTGAAATTAACCGATTTGTAATTAAAACCAGTTAGAAAGTTTCAGTCGGGCAACCCAACTTACATTTACCCTTACCCTCAGTAAAACAAATAATTTTCTATTATATTGATATTATTACTCGATTTCTAAAGTGGGCGGAGTGGTACATTTGTATGGGAGGTACGAGAAGGGGTGTGGTTAGGCTTCCAGATTTATTCTCCATTACTTTATCCTGTTATAGCTTTACTAATTACAGAATTTGGGCACGATTGCCTTGGGTGTACTGATATTATTAGTACATCCCTAAAGTGGGCGGAAAGGTACATTTGTATGGGAGGTACCATAAGGGCCGTCGCTAGACTTCCAATTTTTTCTCCAAAACTTTGTCCTGTTATAGCTTTACTAAAAATTGAATTTGGGTACGATCACGTTTAATTATACCATCACCCGTAGGGATGAAGGTATATATCATTTGATACGACCCAAAAGTGTAACACATAGAAGGAGTCACTTTAGACCCTAGGTTTCTTTGAACCAAATTCGTGAAACCAATTCGTTTGAGCCATGTCCGTCTGTCTGTCTGTCTGTCTGGTGGCTGTCCGGCTGGTTCGCACGATAACTTTCGAAAGACGCAACCAAATGTTTTGAAATTTTGCACGAGTTATTATTTTCTCAAAACTACTTAGTATTGCAAATGGGCTACATGGCCCCGCCCCTTCTGGTACCTCCCATACAAATACATCATTCCGCCCACTTTAGAAATCGAGTAATAATATCAATACACCCTACGGGATCGTCCCCAAGTTCTGTATTTAGTAAAGCTATAACAGGATACAGTTTTGGAAAAAATTTTGAAAGCATAGCCACGCCCCTTCTGGTACCTCCCATACAAATCTACCTTTCCGCCCACTATAGAGATGGAGAAATAATATCAATAAATAAAACGTGATCGTACCCAAATTCTATTTTGAGTAAAGCTATAACAAGATAAAGTTTTAGAGAAAAAAATTGGAAGTCTATTCACGCCCCATCTGGTACCTCCCATACACATCTGGTACCGCCCACTTTAGAAATCGATTAATATTATTAAAAGATCTAACGCGATCGTGCCCAAATTCTGTATTTGGTAAAGTTTAACCAGGATAAAGTTTTGGAGAAAAAATCTGGAAGTCTAGACACGCCCCTTCTGGTACCTCTCATACAAATGTACCACTCCGCCCACTTTAGAAATAGGGTAATAATATCAATACACTCGACACGATCGTGCCCAAATTCTGTATTTTGTTATATTATAACAGGACAAAGCTTTGGAGAAAAAATTGGAAGTCTGGACACGCCCCTTATGGTACCTCCCATACAAATGTACCTTTCCGCCCACTTTTAGGATGTAGTAATAATATCAGTACACCCAACGCAATCGTGCGCAAATTCTGTATTTAGTAAAGCTATAACAGGATAAAGTTATGGAGAATAAATCTGGAGCCTAAACACACCCCTTCACGTACCTCCCATATAAATGTACCACTCCGCCCAATTTCGAAATCGAGTAATAATATCAATAAAATAGAAAATTATTTGTTTTACTGAGGGTAAGGGTAAATGTAAGTTGGGTTGCCCGACTGAAACTTTCTAACTGGTTTTAATTACAAATCGGTTAATTTCAATAACTCAAGACTTAAACAATATCTTATATTGGGTGATGGTATTTATCAGTCAGTTTAACTGACTGAAATTGCTGTACTGGTTATATCTTTATTTAGTTGATATTCCACATCTTGAAGAATTCTTTGTTTAACAATTCAATGCACATTTATAGGGTTATGATATTTGTACGATGTGTAGTAGAGCATATATTGAAAACTAATCGATGATATGAAATTAGCAACTTATTATATTTCTATACCTACTTACAAACTATTATAAGTAATTTAATTAATTAATCGTTATTAGAATTTTCAGCGAATACACAATTGAACAGCATTAAAATTTTTTAATCCATACATAGATCATATCATATGCGAAACAACTTCATTTTTATAAAAAAAAAAAACAAAACAAAAACTCATAGGATTTGAATCAATTTCTTACTTACTTACTTAAGTGGCCAATTACAATTTACGTAACGTAGTTCATAAATTTAAGGCCTGAAGTAATAAAGAATTCCACACGCTTCGGAGTACTTTTCTCTCGAATACTCCCAGGTTTTGCATGTCCGTTGTAGTAAGCATCCATGATTCGGCAGCATACAACAGAACAGTTAAGATAAGCACCTGGTATAGCTGTTTCTTAGTATTCCGAGATAAGGTGGTGTTACTAAAGTGCTGCCGAAGTCCGTAGAAACATCTATTGACTAGCACTATTCTCCGTTTAATTTCTTGGCTGACATTATTCATCTTGTTGACGGAAGATCCGAGGTAGGTAAAATCGTCGACTACCTCAACACAATAATTGTCATAATAATTGTCATAATAATTGTCCCCATCGAGAGGACTCTTTGTTCGTCGAAATCATTATTTTTGTTTTGTCCTCGTTGACCGCTAAACCCATTTTTGCAGACTCCTTTTCTAGCGATGAAAAAACTGCAGTAACATCCCGCAGATTTCGGCCAATGATGTCTATATCATCGGCATAGGCTAGTGGCATGTGGCTCTTGTGGAATACGGTGCCAGACATGTTGACACCAGCCTTTCTCATCACCTTCTCCATAACAATATTAAATAGTGTTCAGGACAGGCTATCGCCCTGCCTGAGACCTCTTTCCGTGTTGAATTGTTCAGACTGATCCTTACCAATCTTAACCGAGGATTTGGTGTTGTCAATGGTACATTTGCAAAGTCGAATCAGCTTTGCAGGAATACCAAACTCAGACATGGCCTCATAAAGCCTATTCCTTATCGGAGAGTCGAAGGCAGCTTTGTAGTCGACAAAGAGGTGGTAGGTGTCGATCTGCTTTTCATGGGTTTTTTCCAGGATTTGTCGTAAGGTGAATATTTGATACGTCGTAGATTTGCCAGGTCTAAAGCCGCACTGATATGGTCCAATTAGTTTTTCTACAACAGGCTTTAGACGTTCACATAATATGCTTGAAAGGAATTGGTAATAGGCTTATTCCACGATAGTTCTTACATTCACTACGATCTCCTTTCTTGTATATGGGACATAACAGACTGAGACTCCAATCCCCGGGCATGCTCTCCTCTTGTCAGATGTTCTCCATGAGCTGATGCATGCTCCTAATCAGCTCTTCCCCGCCAGCCTCAAACAATTCAGCAGGGAGACCATCGGCACCAGCAGCTTTGTTGTTTTTAAGGCGGGAGATTGCCAGACCTATCTCGCTCTGGCTCGGAGGCGGACAATAAACACCATCGTCATGGATTGGAGCGTAGTCTTCTGGAGTGGTGTCTGCATCCAATAAATTTTGAAAATGATTTCTCCATATCCTCAGAACGTTATCCGGGTCCGTCACTAGCTGACCATCGCTGTCCTTGCAGGAGGGTAACCCTGTTCCACGCATTCTCGTCTTAACTCTTTTGTAGAATTTTCGGGCTTCCCCTCTGCCTCGGAGCAACTCTGTGCACTCATCCTGCCGCTTCATCAGCTCCTTCTTTTTCACGAACAGCTCGCGTTGCCATTGGCTGCAGTTTCGCCCTGTATGCAGCATCATCATCGTACCAGTCATCTTCTTGAGACGGCTTTGAGTACCCAAGTACGCTTCTCGCAGCCCGTTGTAAGGAGTCGGCTATATTTTGCCACTGCGAGGTTATATTATCAGTGGTTGGAGCATTCCGTAGCAGTTGAGTTAGGTGGTTGGAGTAGGCGCTACCTCTGTGGTCTGCAGTTTACCGATGTCCAGCTTCCGTTGTGCCTGGTTACGTACGTTTTTCGCCATGCATAGCCTTGTGCGTACCTTAACTGCGGTAAGGAAGTGATCGGAGTCAATGTTCGCACCCCTAATCACTCGTACGTCCAGAACACTCGATGCGTGCCTTCCATCGACTACCACATGATCTATCTGATTCCTCGTCAATTGATCTGGAGATAACCATGTTGCCTTATGAATATTTTTATGGTCAAATCTAGTGCTGCTAACTACCATATTTCATGCCGCAGAGAACTCAATCAGTCTGATGCATTTGTTCGACGTTTCGGTGTGCAGACTGAATTTTCCGATGGTAGACTCAAATGCGGTTTCCCTGCCTATTTTAGCATTAAAATCGCCTAGTACAATTTTAATGTCATGGCTCGGGCCACGGTCATATACATTTTCTAGGCTCTCGTAGAACTCCTCTTTGTCCTCATCCCTTTCCTCTCTGTCGGAGCATGGGCACATATAAGTGTTATGTGGAAAAACTTTGTTTTGACTGTTATGGTGGCTATACGTTCACACACCGGGTTGAACCTTGAAACTAGGTGTCGCAGTCTCTTGCCAACCACAAATCCACATCCAAACTCGTGCTTGTCCGCATGGCCACTATAGTAGATGTCGCACGTCTTCATGCGCGAACACCCGTGTCCCTTCCACCGGATTTCCTGTAAAGCGGTTATGTCAGCCTTGTATTCTTTGAGGACTTCCGCCAGTTGGATGGAGGCACCTGTTCCATACAGTGTTCTAACATTCCAGGTGCATATCCTTAAATCATGGTCCTTAATTCGTTTGCGGTGGTCGTCAACATTTTGGGGGGGTCCATTTTATTCTTTTCTTACTTCATTTCATTGCAATAGTTTAAACGTCGGTGACGGGTTGCAAGCCCAGCGCCCGGCTCTAATTTTTACCTACCATTCCGATGTTTGGAGACCAAGTCGAAAAGAATAGTATATTTTTTATTTTTTTATTGGGATCCCGCCCAATATTCTGAAAAATGTTTTTTAAAAACTTAATTTCTGTATGCCAACTCTCAGAGGCCATAACTTTTTAACAAATACATAGATTTGCTTCTGTAATACCTTATTTAGTTTGTAGGGAAGTCAGTTTTACGCAGAAGGTCTCAGAAAATATATATCTGAAGTTTTCGGTTTGTGCTCATTTAAAAACAAAAAAAATCTTTATTTGAAATCTTCATGCTTTCCAACGCGAGCTAGGAATTGATTTTAGACATAAAGTTTTCTGGTGAAATTTTCTTTAAATTCATCGTAGATTCCGATTTTGGTTACGATTTTTGCGAATAAAAAAATATACTGTGGAATTTTGACAGTTTTAACCGTTTGATTTAAAAAGGATGTGGAACAACCCATTTCCACATTTACTGTAATTCAAACTGCAACAACAACATATGTAACAAATCTCATATTCATACCTCTGATAGTTCATGAGATATAGCCCTTTTAATTTTCAAGTTGAATGGGCGGTGCCACGCCCCTTTAACCAACGCCCCACAACCAAATATACCCTGGGACTATCAACAGGTTAACAGTACCACTTGGTAACATTTTCGTATCAATCGATCTATTAGAAAAGCCGTTAGAGCGATTTTTGAAAAGAGGGCATGGCACCGCCCACTTCCTCCCTGGATGTAATTAATACTGCTCCAACAACATATATACCAAATCTCATCTTCATATTGACGCTCTATGCTCCAATGAGAGTTAGAGGAACACATATATATATATCATCTTCATACCTCTGATAGTTCATAAGATATAGCCATTTTAATTTTCAAGTTGTATGGGCGGTGCCACGCCCCTTTATCCAATCACAACCAAATATAGCCAGGGACTATCAACAGGTCAACAGTACCACTTGGTAAAATTTTCGTATCAATCGGTCTATTAGAAAAGCCGTTTATTTCATAGATCCCCGAAGATGTGATTTACAATAGCTAAGTATATAAATTAAACGAATGGTTTGAGTAAAATGGAATAGCAACGAATTGCCAATTACTATTCCCTAAATGTGGAAAACTCCAAACAATGTATTGCCTATGTTATCCGCGGGGTTATTCTGAAGATGCTCTGAAAATTTCATCAAAATCGGCACAGCCGTTTTCGAGTCCATACGTTGCAAACATACAAACATATATATATAGGAAAGGGGAGTTTTTATCCCTTTTGCTATTTTCACCCCCTAAATGTGGAAAAATTCAAACAATGTTTAGCCTATGTTACTTGCGAGGTTATTCGGAAGATTCCCTGAAAATTTCATCAAAATCGGTCCAGCCGTTTTCGAGCCCATACGTTACAACAATACACACATCCCCACACACACACACACACACACATACATGTTGCGAAATGAATGCAGTGTTCGCTATAACTCAAGAACCAATGCACATACAAAGACCGTTTATACATAAAAACCTTGGTATTAACGTCACCTTTCATATGAAGTTTGCAGAAACAAAATCGGTTCACGCATTCCAGAGAACATCAATTTCTAACACAATGCAACTTATTTTTATATATATAGATTTAAAATTTCTTAACAACGTTTTATAAAGGAGCATAACTAGAGTAGTAAAACTCTCAATTAAATTTGCATTATGATCAAAACTATGAATAGATCTAAATGTTATTAAATTTTAAACAAATATTGGGGCCAAATTGTAATTACAGAAGGCGTTGGTTGTGTCTGAAAAAGACAATTAACTTTTTATTTTGATATATCTCTTTGTTTTGTTTGAAATGTTTTACTTACTTAGTTAGCTGACACTTTTTTGCAAACGTGTTTTGTAATGTAGAAAAGTATTATATGCATTTCGATCTTATGTGCTGCTTCTCCAGTTAGTCACACCAAATACTACAAGGTTCTCAGTAACCTAGTCACTCCGCAGTATTTTGGACGCCCTCAGCTGCGCTGTCCAACGAGTTCATTGGATTATTTTCATTCATGTGTACCACATGACCTAGCCAACGCAACCACTGTACCTTAAATGCGTATGACTACGTCAATGTCGGTATATAGTTCATTACTCAAACGACGTCGATACTCTCCGTTAACGATGTTTTTACGGAGTATTTTTATACCATCACCCTTAGGGATAGGGTTGCCAGACGGTCTTGATTTTTCTTGATTTACAAGAATTTTTAATGCTTGTCAAGAATCAAGAAAACTTATATTTTGTCAAGATTTTTACAGACCAACCAAAAAATAATTTACTATGTTTTTCAAAGTTTTATTTTTCTTTCACAAAGTTTTGCAGACATCAGAGTGTATTTGATCGAAAATATATCAACACATGTTTTTTGTCAGCTGCAGAGTTCTAAAAAAATTTATATATAGATTTCGGCATCCTTAACACAAATATGAGTTTTAAAATTCCTCTAATTAGTTTTCAAGATATGAATTATTGAATTTTTTTTTACGAATTTTTTATGAGGTGCATCAGTTTATTAGAGAATAATTCGTAAACGCATACAACGATTTAAATAAGAGTGGTCTCCAATTAAAGGTAAAGAGCTCCCCGAAAACATTTACAAGCATTTAACATCGGTTGGTTAGTTTTGAAGGTAGGGGCAATTAAAGTCTGAAAAATGTATTTTGTTGTGGAAAAATCACGGTTTAAAAATTTTAACAAATATTAATTGCAAATGCAATTTCAAAAATTGAACATAAAGGTTTGACTTTCTCGAGCCAAATTGGGTGGCAAGTGAGAGAGTTACTGGTTTTTTAAGAGGACATTGCAAATGGTAAATTTTTTGATTTTAAGCATTTCACGGTGGGCTTTAAGCTTAACTTTACGTTGCATACAAATGACGGTAACAAGTGGAAATGGAACAATGCTTGAATTGAAATCGTACCTGATCCTTTTTAGAAAATATCGATATTTTTCATATGCAGACTGGACTAAAATTTTTTTTTACTTAAACGATGACATTAACAAACAGGACGAATGAGATAAAAACTGTTTATTTAATTACCATTTATGTATGATCATTGATTTTTCATTTTATGATATGAAGTATTAAATTTACCAATTATACTATGCCGAAAAATAAAAAAATACAACATCAGTATTCCCACTATATTTTTTAAACCCCACCCTAAGGTATATGGTAATAGTACACAAACCCTTAGAAAATCAAAACGTTTGCCACACCCCTTCTGATACCTTCCATACAAATGAGTTTAATCAACCTCAAATTTTTACATACATATAATTAATATAAGTACATTGAATTTAAGCATATAATAAAAATTTGACTCCGGAATGAATATGGACTATATCGGCCGACCCCATCTGATTCCTCTCATACACAATTTTTGGAAAATTGGTATTTCTTTCATTTTTTCCCAACCAACAACTGGAGGATGCTTACATTTGGTCAGATTACTTATCTACGGATAGTTTGCTACACCGTCTCTAGTATCTCCCACAAAATTGTCCGAAAACACCCCCATAGTTCTACATGCATATCTTTATTGTAAGTACACTGAATTTAGTGAAATTTTGCGCAATGTTAGGTCAAAATCGGCCTCTTTTGCTGCATACTGATACCTCCTATACAAATATGCCAATTATGAATTCTTAAGAAATTGTTGTGTGTAAAAGACTCTTTCGGTACCCCTATATTAAATTCGAATATGTCTAGAGATAAAATTATAATTTCTACTTTTGTTGGCAAATTCATAAACACTTTTTACACTTTTGTTAGTAAAAATATGGTCATACAACCGAGAGTCCTATCTCCAACCGTTTACGCGCCACAAGCTGCAAAATTACAATACATAAGTCATTTCGTTTAAAGATCGTTTAGGTTAATAACGCGAACCTTAAATAATGTCATGTATAAGGTAAGGGTATTTATCCGTCAGTTCATCTGACTGACATATCTGTACTTGATTTGTTTGATGTTTTGTATACCTTTTATACAAAAACTAAATTTTTATAAAGAACTTCGTCTCGCCCCAATTTTATGCCTTCAGATTAACTCAGTAGAGAATGTTTGATAAACAAAGTTTTTCGATTAGTTTTCCGCAGCAAAAACAAACAACGGAGGCGGTTCTCCAAAACTTGAAAAGGCAACGTTCAGCTGACCGCACGTAAAACAGGGAAATTCGAGATAAATCTCACATACTTCCAACGATTGGCCTTGCGATTTATTGATTGTCGTCGGGGAATTGGAAGGGATGATCAGTTGGAATTATCTGGTTCGTAAGGTAAGGACTTCCTCTCCTTTGAATTTGTTCTTGATGATCTCAGAAATCACATTTTTTATTAGATTATTGACGGACAACCGCGTACCCTTGCACAATTTCGGTTGATTCAGATTCCGCAATATGAAATTGATCGAACCTACATTTATCTGTAAATTAAGCGGCAACTTAAGCGAGTGGAAAATTCGGTCGGATTGTTGGTCGCTTCTTCCTTTACGTTCACGCTGTAAACAGATTTGTTCGAATGCAGTTCTCAAGCGATTTAACTTTATAATTTGAAATTCTAGCTATTGATATCTTTATTCTTCGCTGGTAGTAACATACTGACCGTAAATTAATCCAATCGAAATTTTTATAATTTTGTGCAATGTCATGAGTTACTTTTTCAACGATGTAAACTGGCAAAAATTTGGGAACGATATCAATTTAGTCGAAACATCAACCCGAATTGGGCCATTGCCAAGCGCAAGCACTTGTTTCGGGAATTTAGCAGAAGATGGGAGGTTCTGGAATGATTCCCGAATCTAATTCGCCGTTACGCAATTCTTTGTCATTGTGTACTTTGGCTTTCAACCGTGGGAAGATTTATCGACAGTTTTAAAGTGGAGTTTGCAGTTCGAATGCCTTCCAACAATATGACAGGTATGCCAGAGGATGCAAAGGCTAACGTTATTTGAGATCTTGGCCAAATTGTTCCGGAATCAATAAAAAAATTTCTGGGCTGTCCCACTCGGAGCATCGAGAAAGTAAATGCCCCCAGTTTCATCGTGAATCGTACACGTTCTTGTACTCGCTATTTAACAGCGGCACATTTGTTCGAACTCTTCCGGTCAGCTCATCAAGATTATAGTCTTGCTCCCGTTAAAATTCGAGACCGAATGCATCTTGCATCGAACGTTTTAGTGCTGGCATTCCCAATATCGAAGGCAGATTACCGCACATCCCGTTGGGTTCGACGGATTTTTTTATCTAAATATTATTTATCTCGTTACCAATCAACATTTAATCGAAATTTTTCACCATAAATGTTGGCGATAAAAAACTAATTTTTTGCATTTTTCCGGAATTTTCCTAGTTTTCCCCCTAAGAATTTTCCATTTTCCACTCGAAAATCCATTTCGTAACAACTGCACACAAAATTCCATACAAAAAATCAATTTTCGATTTTTACAATTTCCCGACTTTTCCGAAGAATTTTCCCAAAATTATCTTGCATAAATACAATTAAATAAAAATTGAGCAAAATGGGCCAGCCGTTCTCTCTTGATGAATTACTATACACTGTTCACACCGTTTTCATACATATAGATTTCACAATAAACCGAATTTTTCCAAGCATCACAACGAATTTTCCACTTTTACGTCGTCTAAAATCATCAAATCAAGCGATACAATGAAAAATTTCGTCGAAAAAATCCACAATTTTCGAGTTTTTTCCAGAATTTTCCACCAAGAATTTTTATATTTTTCCATTCGAAAAGTCATTTCAGAATGATTATCCTAAATTTTCACATTTACATCATTCAAAATTATCAATAAAATGTAAAATTTCGTCGAAAAAAATTTAAATTTTTGGAATTTTTCCATAATTTTGGAACCAAAATGTTGTTTTTTTTTCAACCGGAAAACCACTGCGGAACAATTGCACACAAAATGTTATACAAAAATTCAATTTGCAATGAAAAATGTTTCCGAAAAAATCCAAATTTTTCGCGTTTTTCCGAAATTTTCCGAGTTTTGCACCGATAATTTTTCTGTGTTTCCATTTGGAAAGCCATTTCGGAATAATTATCCAAAATTGTTCACTGTTACATCGTCCAAAATTATAAAATCATATGATAATATGCAAAATTTCGTCGAAAAAACAAATTCAAACTTTTTGAATTTTTCCGGATTTTTCCGAATTTTTCAACAAAAATTCTCTATTTTTCCATTCGGAAAGCCATTCGTAACAATTGCTCACAAAATCCCATACAAAAAGGAAATTTTCGATTTTTCCAATTTTCCGACTTTTCCGGAAAATTTTCCCAAAATTTTCTTTCACATAAACCTGCTCCTGGCAATAACGAACAACTGAAAAAAGTTTGAGCAAAATCGGCCCAGCCGTTCTCAATTGATGAATTACTATACATTTTTGCCACCATTTTTATATATATAGATAAATGAAATTGAAATGTTAACAACTTCTAACGTATGAGTATTTTTATTTGTCAAGATTTTTTTTGACAATCAAGATATTTTTTGGTGAATGTCAAGAATTTTACAATTTTAAATCTGGCAAGCCTACTTAGGGATGAGGGTATATATCATTTGATACGACCCAAAAGTGTAACACATAGAAGGAGTCACTTTAGACCCTAGGTTTCTTTGAACCAAATTCGATTCATGACTTTTTAAGTCGTTTGAGCCATGTCCGTCTGTCTGTCTGTCTGTCTGGTGGCTGTCCGGCTGGTTCGCATGATAACTTTTGAAAGACGCAACCAAATGTTTTGAAATTTTGCACGAGTTATTATTTTCTCAAAACTACTTACGGTATTGCAAATGGGCTACATGGCCCCGCCCCTTCTGGTACCTCCCATACAAATACATCATTCCGCC
Organism: Muscina levida; assembly: GCA_964034835.1. Lineage (NCBI taxonomy): Eukaryota > Metazoa > Arthropoda > Insecta > Diptera > Muscidae > Muscina > Muscina levida. The sequence continues at coordinate 62,147,962 of OZ035880.1, read as the reverse complement.
CACTTAGAAATCGAGTAATAATATCAATACACCCTACGGGATCGTCCCCAAATTCTATATTTAGTAAAGCTATAACAGGATAAAGTTTTGGAAAAAATTTTGAGAGCCTAGCCACGCCCCTTCTGGTACCTTCCATACAAATCTACCTTTCCGCCCACTATAGAGATGGTGAAATAATATCAATAAATTAAACGTGATCGGAACCAAATTCTCTTTTTAGTAAAGCTATAACAGGATAAAGTTTTGGAGAAAAAAATTGGCAGTCTATCCACGCCCCATCTGGTACCTCCCATACACATCTGGTACCGCCCACTTTAGAAATAGATTAATATTATTAAAAGAATTAACGCGATCGTGCCCAAATTCTGTATCTGGTAAAGTTTAAGCAGGATAAAGTTTTGGAGAAAAAATCTGGAAGTCTAGACACGCCCCTTCTGGTACCTCCCATACAAATGTACCACTCCGCCCACTTTAGAAATAGGGTAATAATATCAATACACTCGACACGATCGTGCCCAAATTCTGTATTTTGTTATGTTATAACAGGACAAAGTTTTGGAAAAAAAATTGGAAGTCTAGCGACGCCCCTTATAGTACCTCCCATACAAATGTACCTTTCCGCCCACTTTAGGGATGTAGTAATAATATCAGTACACCCAACGCAATCGTGCTCAAATTCTGTAATTAGTAAAGCTATAACAGGATAATGTTATGGAGAATAAATCTGGAAGCCTAACCACACCCCTTCTCGTACCTCCCATACAAATGTACCACTCCGCCCACTTTCGAAATCGAGTAATAATATCAATATAATAGAAATTTATTTATTTATGAGGGTAAGGGTAAATGTAAGTCGGGTTGCCCGACTGAAACTTTCTAACTGGTTTTAATTACAAATCGGTTAATTTCAATAACACAAGACTTAAACAATATCTTATATTGGGTGATGGTATTTATCAGTCAGTTTAACTGACTGAAATTTCTGTACTGGTTCTCTTAATAGACAGTATTTTCAAAATTATGATTTTACTAGTGGACCCTCCGCTATTGCATAGGTGACGAATATTTAAAAATTAACTTAATTCCCCTTATTATGTATGTCGTAATCACATCGAATCTTTGTCGTTTTTCAAATATGCGTTTACGTTATTAGGGGGAATATATCGGAATTGCCTCACATTTATAAGAGCTGTTTATATGCCACTTTTAAACGTTGCTGACTTAAAGGATTAATCATTGACCTTATCAAACTAACAAAACAAATTGTGTAAAATTTGTCTCTCTATAACTACAGATCGATACTAAATAGCTCAACGGTATATTCATAATCGAAGTGCCGAGTACTACTTGTTTGTCAAGTTTTATTTTTTTATGACAGATCGAAAGTATTTCTCATACAGACATAATATTTATTGAGTTCACTAACCAAAATGTTGAAATCCGGATTTTTTTTTTAATTTCGTACTTTTAGATGGAAGTGGGCCGAAAAAGGTGTAAATTGATACCATCACCTCGTACAAGGGGCTAAAGGTACAATCTTGAAAATGGCAATCAATTTTTTTTGAGTAGTCGTGCAGTTTTCCGGAAATTTTGAAATTCTAACTTTTAGAGGAGATAGTGCTCAAAAAAGATATAAAACTGGTACTATCACCCAGACCAAACGACTAAAGATAGAATTGCAAAAATTGGGGTGAATATTTATTTTTCGGAGACTTTGTGCGGTATACAGGGATAATTTACCGGGGATGAGACAGAAATAGGTACTATCACCCAGCTTAAGGTAGAGTTTTGAAAACGGGGGTCAATATTTTTTTTAATAGTTGAGATTTCTTGCGATTTTCGAGTTTCGTTTTTTTACGGGAGTAAACGCCCAAAAATGAGATAAAACTTCTAGTGTCACCCAGTTGAAACGACTTACTGCGTTTAAATATTATCCGAAGTCAATTTTAGAACACCAAATATTTGCCCTTTGGTCACTTTTGACACCGTAGTCAATATTCTGTATGATGCATATTTGTCATACATTCCGTAAAGAATTAGCTCTACACGTATTTACTTTGATACACAAACAAAAAAGTTAGTGAAGATTAAAAAATTAATAATAAATAATTTTACCATCACTCTTCGGGATGATGATATATATCATTTTGTGCGAGAAAGTGTAAAGCATTGAATGAGACGAGTTAGATCCGACGTATTTTAAAATCAAATTCGGTGGAGGACTTTTTAAGACAATTGTGCTATGTCCGTCTGTCTGACTGGCTGGCAGAATGGCTGGTGGGCACGATAACTGGAGTAAACCTTAACTGATCCGTTTGAAAATTTACCAGCATAAATATTTTCCAAAATGAAGTAATGGGGTTGTAAATGGGAAGAATTGCATCACCCCTTCTGGTACCTTCCATACCAAATTAGGTTTTTTTGGATAATTAATATTTCCTTATAACTTGCAAACAGACGACCGGAGGGTTTTAGAATTTAGTCAGTTTATTTATCTTGCAATAGTAGACAAACCCTTAGAAAGCTGAAACCTTTTCCACACCCCTTCTGGTACCTCCCATACAAATGACCGAATTGACCCTCACAGTTTCATACATATCTTTTTTGTAAGGAAACTGAATTCACTCAAATTTTGCCTATGATATTCGCTTATGAAAATTGGACTCAGGTATGAATATGGACTATATCGGTTGACGCCTTCTAGTACCTCCCATACAAAATGACCTATTTTGTAAAAATTAATATTTCTCCCATAACTTCCAAACGGACACTTGGGGAGTAATGAAAATTGGTCGGTTAATTTATATTGTGATAGGAGGCGAAACCTTAGAAAACCGAACTATTCGACACACCCCTTCTGGTACCTCCCATACAAATGACCGAACTCACCCCCATAGTCTTACATACATATCTTTTTTGAAAGTACACAGAAATCAGTAAAATTTTGCGTAATTTGAATCAGGAATGAATATGGGCTATATCGGTTCACGCCTTCTGGTACCTCCAAATTAATATTTCTCCCGTAACTTCCAAACGAACATGTGGAGGATATTTAAATTTGGTTAGTTTAATTACCTTGTTTGTGTTAGGATATCATTCGATACTTTGGCTAAATGATCAGAAAAGATTTTTTTATTGTTGATATTAATGGTCAATTCATTGTCACGCACTAGGATGACGCGTTTCGAATTTCATGACGAGTTCATTTTCAGACATGTACATTAGATAGGGTCGATAAAAAAAGTTGCACTTGTCAGTCCCTAAATTTGAAGATTAGGCAACAACGATTCTGGGACACAAGAAAAAAATTTTTACGCGCACCCTAAAAACGGCCCATTTAGTTTTTTCTGTGCTGTGACGTCATTTGAAGTCTGATCGAGAAAAAAAGTACACTGTTGTTTATTGGCTTTACAAAGGCTATATTTCCTCCATATGTCATTTTTGACTCCGACGTCAAATTTGACAAGTGACTGATTCTATCTAGATTTCTACCCCTTTTTTCCTGAGATTTTTCATAACGCACGTAAAGATCTTAAAAAATTGTGAATATATTGCTTTTGAATTACCCACTTTTATTCATAAACAAAAAAGTTACAAACGTTTTTAAAATGTACTAATGTGCTTAGAAGTCAAATTTTATAAATTAATTAATCATATAAATTTGTTTATATAACTAAAGTTTATTATAAACCGAGTGAAAATAAATAATTTTATCATAAAAATTCCACAATTACTTATATTAAGATGTTTAAGAATATTAGGAAGAAAGGTGGCTCGAATTCCATCAAGTTATTCAGATCAAATTTTAGAAGTGCGGAAAACTTACTATGTATAGTACAAGTATTTTGGTAAAAAAATTGAAATCGGACAATATCTTTAGTTCGCGCATCGTGGTCAAATTGGTGGGGAAGGAGAAAAAAAAACCACATCAAGCCAAGAAACTGCTGCGTAGTCGCCCCTAGAGGGGTAAAATGGATGACCGACGCCCAGTAATTTTTTCCTCCTAATATTTTCCTCATACATTCCTACCCCCATCTTCACACACTACTCCCACCGCAAAAATGCGCCTAGAGGTGTTAAATGTATGACAGACTACCAATATTTTTGCAACTAAAACAGTTTCTTAGAAAATATCTACCTTCTATCTTTAATTATTAAGGTGGCCACATAAAATTTCTGTCATACATTTAATACCTCTAGGCGCATTTTTGCGGTGGGAGTAGTGTGTGAAGATGGGGGTAGGAATGTATGAGGAAAATATTAGGAGGAAAAAATTACTGGGCGTCGGTCATCCATTTTACCCCTCTAGGGGCGACTACGCAGCAGTTTCTTGGCTTGATGTGGTTTTTTTTTCTCCTTCCCCACCAATTTGACCACGATGCGCGAACTAAAGATATTGTCCGATTTCAATTTTTTTACCAAAATACTTGTACTATACATAGTAAGTTTTCCGCACTTCTAAAATTTGATCTGAATAACTTGATGGAATTCGAGCCACCTTTCTTTCTAATATTCTTAAACATCTTAATATAAGTAATTGTGGAATTTTTATGATAAAATTATTTATTTTCACTCGGTTTATAATAAACTTTAGTTATATAAACAAATTTATATGATTAATTAATTTATAAAATTTGACTTCTAAGCACATTAGTACATTTTAAAAACGTTTGTAACTTTTTTGTTTATGAATAAAAGTGGGTAATTCAAAAGCAATATATTCACAATTTTTTAAGATCTTTACGTGCGTTATGAAAAATCTCCGGAAAAAAGGGGTAGAAATCGAGATAGAATCAGTCACTTGTCAAATTTGACGTCGGAGTCAAAAATGACATATGGAGGAAATATAGCCTTTGTAAAGCCAAAAAACAACAGTGTACTTTTTTTCTCGATCAGACTTCAAATGACGTCACAGCACAGAAAAAACTAAATGGTCCGTTTTTAGGGTGCACGTTAAAAATTTTTTTCTTGTGTCCCAGAATCGTTGCTGCCTAATCTTCAAATTAAGGGACTGACAAGTACAACTTTTTTTTTTAATACTGGGACCGACCCACTCTAATGTACATGCGAAGTAGATATCAGCAGAAAATGTCCAACATATTAATATTCTACATGAGAATGGAGGATATTTTTTCCCACAATTCCTTTTTCCCTCAAAGCTAATGTATTTGTAAACAACTCGTCTAAAAAACCAAAACCTTTGCCACGCCCCTTCTGGTACCTCCCATACAAATGACTGAATTTACCCTCATAGTTTTATATAAGTAAATTCACTGAATTCAGTGAAGATTTACGCTTATGAAAATTTTACTCTGGAATGAATATGGACTCAATCGACCGAACCCTTCCGATACATCTAATACAGAATGACCTATTTTTGGAAAATAATTATTTCCTACATTACTTCCACACGGACATCTGGAGGATATTTTAATTTGGTAAGTTCAATTATTTTCGAATAATAGGAAAATATTTAGGAAACCGAAACATTTGCCCCACCTCTTCTGGTACCTCACATACAAAATAACCTATTTTTGGAAAATTTATACTTCCTCCATAACTTTAGAACTGCAGGATATTTGAATTTTGTTAGTTAAATGATGGAACTTCACATACAAATTACCGAAATCAACCCAATAGTTTTACATTCACATCTTTTTTGTTGGTACCCTGAAGTCAACAAATTTGCGCCGAAGGTAAACGGTTATTGAATATTGATTTTTCAATTAAAATCGAACACGTTGTGGCCCTACTGGCATCTCCTATACCCCGTTGAGAATATGTTACTTTCAATATTTTGTATTTACAGGTGAAACCTAAGAAACCGGGTTCATGCCACCCATTATAAGTTATGATTTCCTCTGAGATTTGCGTGCGATTTGATTAGAGAATTTTTCTTTGATTCTCAGTTGGACTCTTTCGGTAACCTTTCCACAGTTTTACTTTACGTCTCGTCTGGCCATACGGCCAAAAGTCGTATTGTTGATGATATTTATCAGTTAGCTCACCTGTCTGAAATTTCTGCACTGGTTCATTTTCGTGTTGTGCTGTCATTTGGCGTCCTATCGAAACAAAACTCATTTCGTTATTTAAGTTCTATCAAATACTACATTTTACTTTTAACTCCGATGACAATTTTAACAATAGTATGTTTAACTGTATGTCAAAACAAAAAACGTCCTTTCCATTTGTATCGCATGAGTGAGATATCTCAAGCATGGTAATTTTATTGCATTTGTCCACCCTATTATGACCTTTGCTTCTAATAATATGTTACTAATTTATTAATTTCGCCCAATGCAACAACAGACGTAATAACCTAAGAAATTAACTCTTTTTTACCTTAACGCATACACAACTATGTACGTATTTCCGTTCCGTCCAGCTCATGCAGCAAATACAATGAACACATCTGGAAATACTTGTAGGTCGATTGTTTTGCGTGCAATTTAGCTAAGGAGAAAAAGTTCAGTAACCTTAAACTACAAAACACCATTGACCCGAGTTGAACTAAATTATGCCGGCGAGTCGAGCACAAGGGAGACGGACGAAGCGATAAAAGGACATTAACAACATAAATTAGACGTCATGAGAAGCCTTCGCTTTGATGTCTGCGGATAAATGTGTGTATGAAAATACATAAGATGGTAGCAAAAATCTAACTAGGTAAATCACGTTACGACTCCAACAAGTGCAGCAATCGTCAATATACTTAAACTACGGAACAAAAAAATATATTTACCGTCTACCTTAAGAAACACGTTGCAGCGCACGTTAAAAGAGTAATAGGTACTAGGACATGAAAGGCACAGTGATTTTTAAAGTGCAAATATTGACCCTTAAAAACGATTGCAACGCGTTGTTTTAAATTAAGATACATATTAAATTAAAATTATTTGTTGAAGTACGTACCATTTTTTTCCTTAATGAATTAGTATGAGTATAAAATATATTTTCTCTTAGAGCTAAATTAATCTCCCATGGATTCTTTTTTTCGATTTTATTGTTGATTTTATTGTGTTTTTTTGTCATACGACCTCAATGCTGTAAATGCAATAAAAATCTCACATTTATTTTCTTAACTACTGTATCAAACACAGGGATATGCATACCGATTTACTAACCCCCAACTTTGATTTCATCCCTACCGACTACGATACTACATAACACAAGCGAAGGCAGATTTTACCCCGTATACTGTAATGGAAACTTTGTATGTGTTATTCAAGTTATTTGACTACCATCGTGTTAGCATTCTGCATTTGTCATGTCATGCCATTGCATGAACTTTTTAACCCAGTTTTACTTGAGGTAGTTGTGTTCGAATATAAATGAAGTTAACATTGAGATTGAGATTCTAATAATAGAAAATTATATTGTTGTGTTTTGTGGCTAAAAATAGATTCAAACTCATATCAGGGTTGTAATGCGAAATACCTTTGGCATGGTGGTGTAAATATCAGTGTGTAATATTTTTGTTTTTTTTTTATGCGTTACCAATGATCATTGAAGGATGTTCTTGCTTCAGGTGAAATATTGTGCGGTTGGTGGCTAGTTTGCGTATTTAGTAAAAGCTTGACGTTGGATTTACATAAAACGTTATGTTTTCGATTAAGGTTATGCAATAGGCCAGAGGCATGAGATTAGGTGTTAAGAATTACACATTTCGAAAAACTTGGGAGTTAAACGCGTTTTTAACGAAGGAAAAAAAAAGTGTTACGGTTCAAATGTTTAAGGGTCAGTTGTGCACATCACCAATTAAAACTTTATGTAGATCAAGAACAATCCGCAAAATAGTAACGGCTAAGTAACGCTAAAAAAGACTGCAAAACAGATAAAAGATAGGAACAACGGGGCTTAAGGGGTTTATTATTTAACTCGAAGCCATATTCAGGTGAACTGACTGATATATACCCTCACCGTATGTCTTTTCTTCGAAATACTAGTCCATGTTGTTTAATTCTGAGTTGATAAAACGAAAATATTTTTATGCGAAATTAGTTATGTAATTGTAATTACGAAATTAATTTATTGCCTGCTTGTGGAGCGTAAACGGTTGTATAAAGGACTATTGGGTCGTATGGTATGTTTACAGGGTAGAAATTGTTCATAACTTTGTCAACAAATGAAGAGTTTCTTTTAGAACCGTTTATCTTGCGTTTACCTAAACTTACATAAAAAGATATGTATGGGTGAATTAGGTCGTATATATGAGAGGTACCAGAAGGTGTATGTTAAATGTATATTATAAAACCAGTTCAGAAGTTTCAGTCAGGTAAACTGAATGATAAATACTATAAGATATTGTTTTTGAGTTATTTAAATTAATACATTTTTAATTAAAATAAAATTACTTATGCATTATGCATGCTTGTTGAGCAAAACCTTGGCATAATTTGTCTGAATTCAGTGTACATAAGGCATATAATAAATTTTTACGAAAAATTTGGCATACCACCACGTTATGGCAAATATTGTACATGACATATTGCATATGACATTTTTATGTGATTTGGGTTCAAAAATGTTCCGCACCAAACGCGATTTCCAAAACAAGTCAGATTTTTGTTTTCAATATTTTTATTTTAAATTTGAAATAAATTTTAAGTTTAAAGTATGTGATGATTTACAAAATGGCAAAATGTCTTGCAAAATTTAAATTGTAGATGTTGCCCGCTGAAATTTCTGAATAGGTGATGGTTTTTTGACCCAATGTCTGAGAAAACATTAATTTTCTTTTTTTAAGCTGGACAATGACTTGTGTAGTGTGGCGAAATTATTTTTGTACAGTATGGTCAGAACATCAGACACCGCTCCTAGCATCAAAAAGAACTGGGCTGCCACCTCTATATTACTATTAGTTAACATAGTTAAGAATTCAGTTGAAAAATTTATGTATTGCAGCGAGTTGGAAACCCTGTAATTGAAATAACTTTGACAGATTTGTGAAGAAATAAAACAACAAAGCAAAACGTCAAAAACAGCTGATGGAATGACGTAACCTTTGTAGGAAAACCTTGAATGGCTATATGATCTGAAAAAGAGTAATTGCGTTTGGTGCGTAAACTTTTTTGCAATTTCGGAAAAAAAATAAATAATGGGAGTTCATAATTTTTTATCCTCCATTCGACTTTGCTATGCCATTTTTCCTATTTGCAAAAATTGTAAAAAGTTATATGCCTAGTGTACATACAAAAATTATATGTATGTAAGACTACGGGGGTGAGTTCGATCATTTGTATGGGAGGTATCAGAAGGGTTGACACACAAATTTTCTAAGGTTTCGCCTCCTATCACAATATAAATTAATCGACAAATTTGCATAACCCGCTAAGTGCCCGTTTTAAATAATGGGAGAAATATTAATTTTCCGAAAAAAGATAATTTTATGGGTCTATGTCTATGTACGACTATGGGGGGGGGGGAGTTAGGTCATTTGTATGGGGGCTACCAGAAGGGGTGTGTCGAAAAGTTTGATTTTCTAAGATTTCTCCTCCTACCACAATATAAATTAACCGACCAATTTTCATTACTCCCCAAGTATCCGTTTGGAAGTTATGGGAGAAATATTAATTTTCCAAATATAGGTCATTTTGTATAGGAGATAAAAGAAGGCGTGAACCGATATAGTCCATATTCATACCTAAGTCCAATTTTTATAAGCGAACATCACACGCAAAATTTGAGTAAATTCAGTTTATTTAAGTATTGTCGACTATTGCAAGATAATTAAATTTAAATATTATTAAATTTAGATATCCTCCGGCAGTCTGTTTGGCAGCTATGAAAGAAATATTAATTATCCAAAAATAGGTAATTTTGTATAGGAGGTACCAGAAGGGGTAAGGCCATTCTGTCCATTTACAATCCTATAAGTTCGTTTTGAAAAATATTAAAACTGGTAAATTTTCATACCGATCCGTAAAGTTTTACTTGAGTTATCCTGCTGACCAGTCATCCATCCAGCCAGTCAGACGGACATAGCTCAATCGTCTTAAAAAGTTCTGAAACGAATTTGGTGAGTTTAATGAGTTACACTTTTTATACCCTCACCCTACGGGTAGGAGGGTATAAATCATTTGATACGACCCAAAAGTGTAACACATAGAAGGAGTCACTTTAGACCCCAGGTTTTGAAGCAAATTCGATTCAATACTCTTTAAGTCGTTTGAGCCATGTGCGTCTGTCTGGCTGTCCGGCTGGTGCGCACGATAGCATTCGAAAGACGCAACCAAATGTTTTGAAATTTTGCAGGAGTTAATATTTCCCCAAAACTACTTACGGTATTGCAAATGGGCTACATGGCCCCGTCTCTTCTTGTACCTCCCATACAAATACATCATTCCGCCCACTTGAGAAATCGAGTAAAGATATCAATACACCCAACGCGATCGACTCCAAATTCTATATTTAGTAAAGCTATAGTAGGATAAAGTTTTGGAAAAAAAATTGGAGGTCTAGCCACGCCCCTTATAGTACCACCCATACAAATGAACCTTTCCGCCCACTTTAGAGATGGAGTAATAATATCAATACACTTAACACGATCGTGCCCAAATTTTGTATTCTGTTAAGTTATAACAGGATGAAGTTTTGAAGAACAAATTGGAAGTCTAGCCGCTCCCCTTTTGGTACCTCCCATACAAATGTACCATTCCGCCTACTTTAGAGATGGAGTAATAATAACAATACACCCAACGCTGTCGTACCCAAATTCTGTATTTGGTAAAGCTATAACTGCGAAGTTGCTGACGACAATATTGAGGGGGCCGGCATTGAAAGAAATATTTATTTATTATGTATCTCAAACTTGGCTAATTGTGCTATCTTGTAGCCATTAGTATAATATGTAAGAGTGGGGTTGTTTGGCTTGTTAATATTGTAATTTATGAGCGAACAGTAAGTGAAACTTGAATTAACACAACATTTTCGGCACTTCCCTAACAAAATCACCAGCAGTGCTCTAGGAAATCATCCCGGGAATTAGAATTTTCCCTGTATTTCCGGGAATATCGGGATTCCTGGATAATACAATTTTTTTCTTCGTTTTGTTGAGCAAAGGTGCTCAAAATTACTTGAAATTTTCAGAGACCATAAACAGAAACTTCATTAAATTGTCCCAAAAAATTATGCCATTTGATGGAACAATGTTCAAACGCCGGTCCGAGAACGAAGAAATTTCAAAATTTTTTGTAAATTTGAATGAAATTTGTTCAGTTTTCCTGCCTATCCGGGACCGGCGATTTTAAAATACTTACATAAATGGCTAGAGAATTAGCAGTATTGAAGAACAACATTAGTAGAACATTTTCACTGATTTTTATGTCGTGTGGAAACGCCGGTCCGGTAACGAAAACAAATTTCTATTGTTTTCACACATTTGTCGGAAATGTTTCTGTTTTCCCATCTATTCGGCATGGTTTTCCCGTCTAATGGGGAGCACTTACTTACTTACTACCAGTTTCCCCAAATATTACTGATACACATTTTGTTACAATTTGGAAGCCGTTAAATGTCCTCGAAACTAATATATTTTTCATCGTTTGGTTTAAGATAATTTTTATATTATTGCTAATAGAGTTTGTTTTACAAGGATTGTGTAAAATGGATTACGTTGACAGCAAGCAGGGCGGTTTAATATTTCGATAGTTGCCAAACTATCTCATCAGCACCCTTTTGCTGTGTCTTCTCCACTTTCATCCCATACATTTAGTGTTTTAAGCTCAACGAATATATCGAGAAGTCAAAATACAACGGTGAGAAGATAGCATCAAAGAAGACCACACGTCAATATAATCCACACAAGTTCTTGTCTACAATTTGTCCATCGGAAAAAATTGCATACAATTGTTTTTGGCACAAATGCGTACCCAGCGTGCTCATGTTTTTTATTGTGGATCTGTGCAGAAGTATGAATTTACGTATTTTTGTTTGGTTTAATAACATTTTTCTTTTATTGCTAATAGACTTTATTTTATAAGAACTCATATTGCTAATAAAGTTTGTCTTACAAGAACTCATCCTGTGTAAATGGGTCATTTTGTACCACCCCTTCTGGTATTCCTTATGCAAACAACTTGGATCCCTAATGTATTGTACTGACCATAACTTTTGAAATATGTAACCCACTTCGCCCATTCCGGTATATCCCATAGAAAACAAACCATTACACCTTCAGTTATGAATTCCGTTGCACTTGTTTGAGTTCATCGAAACTTTTCACATTATAAGTTTCTGTTCTAAGTTTTTGCTTCCAGTCGGAGACCTAACTCCGCCCGCCATGTCCCTGCTTGAGCTAAAAGCTCAGTTTTCATATCTTCCTAAGCTTCAACCATATTGCGATTTAATGCTACTACCCCATAGTTATAGATAAAGCTCTGAAGTTTATTCAATTAATCGAGTAGATTAGTCGATTATGGCAATTAATTAAAGGGCAATAAGCGACACAAATTATTTGATAGAAAAACTCGATTAATCGAAATTTACTATTTATATTGCTAGTTATGTTTGTAGTTGACTATCCTAAAATTTGAACAACCATGCTTCAACACGCACTTCACAGGCAATTGTTATACAGAACAACATTTGATAATGGTTCTCTATACCAATTACTTGAAACCTGAATATAGTTTACTGGCTTTTTACAATATTTGAACATAACAATACTACTGAAAAAATTCAAGCACATAGGGTGACGATATTTACCAATTATTTTACTTGTCTAGATTCCATTGTTTCTTTCGATTTAGCACCCAAGGCAAGCTTACCAGTGTACTACCACTTTAAATACTAAACCTAGCATGAAAAAAATATTAAAAAAATTTGTTGCATACTTAAAGGTGTTAGCTTTTAATACCTAAATATTTAGAATCTTAAGCGGAATGCCTTGGGGTTTCCCATTTCATCAAAATATCATCAAGCTAGATTAACTATTTACATAAATGTTAAACTGCCTGGGGCATCTAAGGTGACGCAAACTGATTCTTCGTCATTACTACAACGTATTTCCAAAGATTTGACATCGACAGATTTAAAAAATATTTTAATTAATAATGAAAGAAAAAAATTGCTAAGAAATGATGTTAGTCACCATATCTTTGCGTTATTAACATAATTTGTTTTTAATTTAAGAGCCATTTGCTTGAATAGCAAAAATATTCAAAGAATTGGCTTTTAATGTGAACATGGTTTTTATATTCAAGCACAGAATCAAGATTTAGCGGTTTTAAGATTTAATCACGGCTATTGGTTATTTAATCTATTTTTGTATAATTGAACACAACAAAAACTCAACATTAATGCGTATCGCATCTTCATTTACATATCCCAAAATAAAAACATAATTGTGCGCGTGAAGTAAATTAAGCACAGTTTTTTAGAAGTCGGGTACTGGCTTATAAGTAATGCCACGACATGAAATATTTAAATTTGCATAATTATACTAAATATACTCGTATGATGATCGAACAAGTGCAAACGCACTTAAATTATTGCACTGTCTTCAAATCGGCGTCTTTAAATCTTTCAATTTATTTCAATTATATATAAACTATACAATACAAATATTTTTTCACATGCTTAATTATTCTTTTAATTGCTTGGGTTTCGTTTTGCTAATGATATTCATAAATTCGATTTTATTGCACGTTTTTAATAATTCGCACCCAAAATAAAAAAAAAAAAAAAAAAAAACGATTCTAACAATAAAATAAACAGTATGGAATAAAAGCAATAATGAGTGATTTGTGAATGTTTTTTAATCCCATATTATTTATATCACATGATGCTAGAACACTTTCGGTTAATAGGATTTGACTAAGCCATCTAACCAGCTCAGATGAGGGGAACAGGTTTGCAAAACTTTATAACAATATTGTCAATAAGATAAAGTATTAATTAAATTTTTAAAACAATTATGTCAGTATGTTGCTGAACACACATAATTCTGCTGTCTTAAAGTTAATATGTATTCAAATCCAATCATATTCCGTTTAGAAGTTATGTGAGAAATATAAATATTCCAAATATAGGTCAATTTGTATGGAATGTACGTCAAAGGTATGGGTTGTTTGTTGTATACGCCACTTTTTGGGATTTTTTAATTTATGTTACAAGTAGTCAATTAATCAAAAACAACGTAAAACATTTTCGCATTCTTAACAAAGTGGTACTAAATTTTACCGAATTGGGTTATAAATCATTAGAATCATTGAAATGTAAAAAAGGACGAAATCGACATTTTCATAATTTTAAAGAATGAAAAAACTTTATAAAACGAAAAAGTATTAATTTTTTGGACACGAATTTCTCACAGCTTCGCGACAAGATCTTAAAATATTTTTTTTTTCAGAATTTTTGAAGTTATGTGGGTTAGTTTTTTTGTGATTGTTTATGCAATAAGACCGTTATTTTTGCAATTTTACGGGGCGTGTAGAAGATAACTATGGAACGACGATATGTTTGTTGGTTGCTGTTGAATTTGTTGGGACATCGGGATGTTTTTATAGTGTTGTTCACATATAAGGAGCTGTTTTCCCTTATCTGTCACAACTTCGTCGTTATCATTGTTAAGTGGTTTACCGCTGGCATGGTTCCGAGCTGCAATTTTGTTGGTGAATTATACAAAATGTCGCGACTGCTGCTTGCACTTCTCAAGCTAGCTTTTCTACCTAGACTCGCTTATCTCTCCTTGCACTGCATTTTACGCCCCGATCTAGTAAGATGTATTGGTATTGTAGTTGTTGAGAGGCCAGCCACGTCCTTGCATTGTTTACTGTAGATTTCAAAGTGCTAATTTTATGATTATGATATGATTTTTGGTGCCACTTCGCCTTGTGAATAGCTCTATGTGAAAATACCAGATTAAAATTACTGCATATTTCAGATAATAGCTCGCCGTTCACAGTCATTTTGCCTTAACCGTGCCTGCCCATGATTGCTTCTTTTCCAGCGTTATCGGCGCCTACTTGAGCGTTAAAGTCACCCACGAGCACTTAAATATCAACAGGGCTTATGCTTGCTAGGATTGATTCCAGTTTTTTGTAGAACTCGTGTTTAATTTGCAGATCAGCTTCGTTGGATGGGCCATAGTATTGCACGCAAGTAAGCTTCCTTGCCTTATTTCTAAATATGGCTAGAATAATGCGATAATCATGCGCTGTTCTATAAGCGCCTTTTTCGCTTCCGGTGATAAGAGAAGACCAACTCCACTAGCTCGCGTCTGGCATAAGTACAACAATGTCGTTTCGCTTGAAGTTCTATGCTTGCCACTGCCCAACCACATTACTTCACTTTGGCCCAAGAATAGCAGCTTGTTCTTTTCCATTGCCCTTTCAACTTACGCTATCTTTAAGGGTTCTGCCAGCGTTCTAACATTCCAAGTTCCAAATCGTTTGCAGTTGTTCATTCCGTAAGTCGTCAACAGAGGAGTCCTTTGGTTTCCGTTTGATCAGTTTCATTAATCATTTTAATATTTAAATCTAATACAAAGGGTATTCATTTTCTTATTTGATCCATTGTGCTTCTTGACTAAGCGAAGGTTACCAGTCTGAAACCGTAATTGGTGAGGTTGCAGTGTAGACTGAATTTTCCTACTGCTAAAACAATATGATAAACAAGAAGCTATCTCATACCTCATTCATGGGGTGCAAAGGGAAATTAAGTTTTTTTAAGTTTAAAACAATATTATCTTCTGTTCCCATTAAAGAATTAAAATCTTCCAGAATAGTTGTAACCACGACAGTGGTCATTAGGAGGGCAATGGAATGTATGGACGATTTATTTTGCCGAAATTAAAAAACGTTCAATCGCAATACTGTGCTACTTGATGTATAAAGTACATGACGGAAATTTTTGTAAGATTGGACATATATTTCCCTTGCCTCAATGGAGTCAAAGGTCAGGTTTTTAGTAAATCGTAAATTTTTTCACCAATGTTAGATTAAGGATCTGTATTTTTTTCTAGTAAATATGTTATATTCAAATATTGAAGTTTGTGCTTCGCTTCGGCCCTTTTAGCCTCCAAATAGCCTGGTTATATCACTACTATATGAGGTATTGTCAGGACGATCAAACTATTATAATGAACGCTTTATTGTTTTCTATTACATGGGGCGTGGCACAGCCCATTTCCACCCTGTCTGTAATTCACATTGTGCCAACAACACATACAAAATATCAGCTTATTACCTCTTATAGTTTTGGTTAGATCACGAACTTTGCTGCCAAATGCATCCACACAAATTTTCAAGGCGATTGGAGAAACAGTCCTCCAGATATTGCAGTTTCAAAAATAGGGTTCAAAGGGCGGATTATGCCCGTCAGGTAAACTGACTGATAAACACCATCTCCGAATATAAGATATTGTTTAAGTCTTGACTTAGTTAAATTAATAGGTTATTAATTAAAACAAATTTCACATATATTATTTTTTGCCTGCTTGTTACTTATTTTTATAGAAAGTACAATTAGGGGCAGCCCAACGTGTCTGATTATTTTTTGTCGTAAATCAATGTTCAATAAACGCTTACCTTGGCAAAATTCGTCTGAAATCATTGTACATTCAAAAATGATACGTATGTACAAGGGGTATTAATTCGTTTTGAAATATATAAATACTGGTAAATTTTCATACCGATCCGTTAAGGTTTACTCGAGTTATCCTGCTCACCAGGGAGAGTATATATCATTTGATACGAAAAAAGTGTAACGCATTAAAGGAGACGAGTTACCTTAAGTATCTTAAGACCAAATTCGTTTCAGGATTTTTTAAGAGGTTTGAGCTATGTCCGTCTGTCTGGCTGGATGGCTGGTGAGCAGGATAACTCGAGTAAACCTCAACGGATCGGTATGAAAATTTACCAGTATTACTATTTTTCAAAACGAACTAATGGGATTGTAAATGGGCAGAATTGCCCTACCCCTTCTGGTACCTCCCATACAAAATTTTTTTGATAATTCCTAACTGCCAAACAGACGACCGGAGGATATTCGAATTTGGTCAGTTTATTTATCTTGCAAAAGTAGACAAACCCTAAGAAACCCGAAACCTATGCCTCACCCCTTCTGGTACCTCCCATACAAATGACCGAAGTGACCCTCATAGTTTTACATACATATCTTTTTTGCATACATATCTTTTTCTTTATATTCGTAAGTGAAACATAGGACTTCAACAAATGATTGAAGATACTTCTCTGTGTACGCAATAATTACGAAGAAAAAAAAATGTCGAAAAACTTAAAATAAAGATCTCAAATTCATAAATATACAATAAACTGTACAAACGTCTAGATTTAGCATGCCTTAAGTAGGGACAATCCTACTTTAACTTATTCAAAATGTAAATCATTTATAAATACTGTTTTTTTAAACTATAGTTTATAATAATAAAAAGACTTCTTTGATGCATTTGGAAAAAAAATTGCACCGAAATCACGGCTATCATGGAGTCGACTTTCATAGGTGTCATTGGAAATTTTACTGCTAGACTAAATGAATACCGTAAACGCAAATCTTTACATTTAGACCATTTTATTTTTAGGGAATATATTCCCAAATATTATGCTTTGATAACAATTAAACATTTCGTTTAAATACATCTTACTTTTTATTTTATCGTCTCACAAAATAAAAACTTACTTTTGATACACTCCGCGTAATTTGCGTATTAATAATTTTCAACGGATTTTATTTAATAAATGTTTAAATACCGTTAAAATATATAACAAATTGCAAACATTTCATCAAACGTCTTTGTTGATTATTATTTTTGGATTCATATTTTAGTAAATTATTGCTTCATTAACATAACATAATTAAAGTTGTTTTTGTTACGTTATGTTATGTTATGTTATGCGTAAATATATGTGTATGGTTTTGCCATATCTAAATACCAGTTTAGAAATATAGTTAGTGGGTTTTAATAATTAAGTATTTTTAATAAGACAGCCCCCTAATTAATTTGTTGTCCTACTATACACTATATTGTAAAATAATAATAATTATATGACTTTTTCATGTTTACTGTTTCGCAAAGTATTGAGTATTTCAGTTGAATTGATTGATTCTCGTTAAAATGCGTCAAGTGCTAAATATGTTTGATGACGACCACGGTTACTCAGTAAAGATTGATTTAACAAAATCGGACAGTTTTTTTGTTTTGTAAAGGCGTTGAGTGGGTATCCCGGTCAATATTATTTATGTTATTTTGCTTCAAAAACTGACGTCAAATCGCATACAATGGAATTGTGATTGTTTATAAAAACAATTAATATTACGAATTATTAATAGAGCCCCTTTACAGAAGAAATGTTTACACAGATTTTGAGTTTTAATATCAGTCACGAATTATAATGATTTTTTTTTATGATTCTGTTTGGGTAAATCACACAAATTTTATGGGATACATTTAAATCAATACGAGTATTAGGGTGCGACAGCTTATTAATTTGATAATAAAATTATCCTGAAAGTATATTTTTAATTGATGTGGTTTTAATGGCGGCGAACAGAATTAATTATAATTTATGAGCACTTTAATTCGCAACCTGTCGAACTTATTAACAAATAAGATTCCAATTCAATAGAACTCGAAATTTTGAATGATTATTGTTTAATCTTTTAACAAAAGTAATTTTTTATTCATCAATGCATGAAATATACCTTAGCACAGAAAAAGTCATTGATTTTTAATACGTTGGCTTCAAATCTTTGGCAGTTTCTCATTTGTTATTGGCGACAATTTTTTAATAATTACACCGTGCGACACTAATTACACAGTGACACAAAATTGAACTTTCCGAATCGGAATGGGATGAAACGAAAAGCAAATGAAAGTTGACATTTTTCATTTAAATAATTCTTATTTTTTTCTATTATCCTGGAAAGCTGTGGTATCTACCGTTTTTGTAGTCGAGGAATCCATTTTTGATATAATTTTTTTTTATTATTGAGCTATTGAGTATGAAAGCTTCTATCCTCTAAGCGGAGATGATTAAGTTCCAAAATGGGCGGGATCGGACACAAAATAGTCCCACCTTTCGTACAAACTGACCGTTTTGAGGTATTGTCCGTATTTTTGTCCTCGAGATTACAGTCGTAGATTAAGAGCTATTAAGCTGATATTTGATATGCGAATTTCTATCTCCTATAAAGTCTCATTGGCAAAGTCGCTCGAATACCATTTAACGAAATGATGTATTAATATTGATTCGTGCAAAATTTCGTGTCTTTCGAAAGTTATCGTGCGCATTAGCTGGACAGCTAGACAGACAGACATACAGATGGACATGGCTTATACGACTTAAAAAGTCATGAATCGAATTTGGTTCAAAGAAACCTAGGGTCTAAAGTGACTCCTTCTATATGTTACACTTTTGGGTCGTATCAAATGATATATACTGGTAGGAGGGTATATATCATTAGGGTGAGGGTATAAAAAACACCAAAAATGTATCATGCGGTAATTGATCGAAGGCATGCATCTATAGTCATGGACGTGCGTGTGAGAGAACACTTCCAGCACTTCACGCCAATTGTCGATGACGGATTAGATTACCCACCATTGAGTCAAGCCTAGTTAAGAAGAGCAATATCGCGGCTGAAAAATAATAAAGCAGCCGGTGCCGACGGACTTCCGGAAGAGATCATCAAGTCCGGTGGCGAGGACCTGATAAAGAGCATGCATCAGCTACTACGCATGGTTTGGTTTAACGAGTGCATGCCCGATGATTGAAATCTAAGCGTATTATGTGCTGTGCTGAAAAAAGGTGATCCAAGTGTCTGCTCCAACTACCGCGGTATCAGCCTTTTACCCATCGCTAGAAGGTCCTCCCGAATGTGCTATGTGAAAGAGCCAGTGTTATCCTACCTGATCGGGCCTTATCAATGTGGCTTTAGACTTGGTAAATCAACAACTGACCAGATATTCACACTTCTGCGAATCCCAGAAGAGACGCAAGAGAAACAGATCGACACGTACCAACTTTTCGTCGACTATAAAGCTGCCTTCGACAGCCCGATACGGCACAAATTACTCAAAGCCATGGTTGAGTTTGGTATTCCAGCGAAGCTCATACGTCTTTGCGGAATGCCAAAAGCCACATGCTACTCGCGTACGCTGCTGACGTAGATCGTCAAACGAAAACTGCGGGATATAACTGCAGCCTTCTCAGGCATACATAAGTAATCAGCGAAAATGGGTCTAACGGTCAACGAAGCTATAAGTTTCAACGAACAAAGAATCTACTAGTTTGGGAAACTGCGTGAACGTTGCCAACTAAAATTTCGAGGTGGTAGATAATTTTATCTACCTAAGCTCCGCCATCAACAAAACAAATAATGTCAACCTCAAAATCCGGAGAAGAACCCAGCGATGTAATGACAGAACCCTCTCTCGACGAACAAAAATCCAGTTATACCAGATACTGGTTCTACCTGTCTTGATGTATGGTTTAGAATCCTGCGTTATGACACAAGCGGATGAATCGGTTCTGGCAGTATTCGAGAAAAAAAAACTCCGTAAAATATGTGGGCTAGGGTGAGTCTTAAAAAATGTTTTTGGAATTTTTCATGGACCAAGTTAAAATTTTATTAAGACGTACAAAAAAACTCTGTGTGAATTTTTTTAATTTTTTTCTTAAAGGTTTAGGGGTCGCTACCGGGGTTCGAAATTCAAAATTTTACCGTCATCCTGAGGGATAAGCAGAATAACTCCAGCAAACCTTAACTGATCCTTTTGAAAAATTTTCAGTATTTATATAATCCATATCGAAGTTATGGAATTGTAAATGGGCAGAATTGCCCCACCCCTTCTGGTACCTCCCATACAAAATAACCTATTTTTTGATAATTATTATTTCTCCCATAACTTTCAAACGGGCAGCTGGATGGCATTTAAACTTAGTCAGTTTAATAACCTTGTAATAACAGATAAACCCTCGGAAAATCAAAACCTTTGTCACACCCCTTCTGGTACCTCCCATACAAATGACCGAATTAACCCCCACATTTTTACCTACATATCTTTTTAGTAAAAATACTGAATTCAATAAAATTTTGTGTGAGATGAACACATGTAAAACTTTGACTCGTGAGTAAATATGGACTATATCGGCCAACCCCTTCCGGTACCTCCCATACAAAATTACCTATTTTTAGACAAATAATTTTTTACCAATAATTTCCACACGGACAGCTGGATGGCATTTAAACTTTGTCAGTTTAATTACCTTGCAATAACAGATAAACCCCCAGAAAATCAAAACCTTGGTCACACCCCTTCTGGTACCTCCCATACAAATGACCGAATTAACCCCCACATTTTTACCTACATATCTTTTTAGCAAAAATACTGAATTAAATAAAATTTTGTGTGAGATGAACACATGCAAAAATTTGACTCGTGAGTGAATATGGACTATATCGGCCTACCCCTTCTGGTACCTCCCATACAAAATTACCTATTTTCAGACAAATTATTTTTTTTTCAATAATTTCCAAACGGACAGCTGGATGGCATTTAAACTTGGTCAGTTTCATAACCTTGTAATAACAGATAAACCCCCAGAAAATCGAAACCTTTGTCACACCCCTTCTGGTACCTCCCATACAAATGACCGAATTCACCCTCATAGTTTTACATATTTATGCTACTTATTTGACAGAAAATTTTGATTTTTTTCATAGGTTAACTTAAAAATTTTGTTAAGACGTACAAAAGAATGCGCAGTTTTAAGCGTAGAAGTCATATAATATGACTTATGCATTGTATTTCGGGAATAGCAACCGGTCCTGAAATATTACTTTTTAAGAGGTTTAAAAATGCCTGGACAAAAATTGATCATTCAAATTTTAAACCTGGCATATCGGATGATCTCATATTAAGACAAGTATTCTGCTAATGCTATTTGTTTTGCCGAAAATCAGCTTAAAGAGTTTCAGCCACGAGAGGACTACAAAGAGCTACTTAAGCTGACAATAATACTCTGCGGGATGTTCCAAAAACACAAATATTCTTCAGAGCACCAGCAGGTCTTCACCGTGCTAGATGGAAGGCTTAGGCAATATATTCCCTTAAAATATATTTATTCAGAGAGCAGTTCAAGTTAAACGAAAGCGAATTATGTGGAATACAGGATGTTTGCATTTTTATAATTAATATTTACATTAAATATTGGTTTGAATCCACTTCTGGACCTTCTGCTTCAAGAAATGACCTCCAGTTATTAAAAGACTTGCAGTCTTATGCAACAATTAATAAAGAGACAGCGGCAATAGCTTTAAAAAAATTCTAGGTCATCTCTGGTATTTTTAGGAAGAGCTAGTTGGATTTGCATTTTTGATGACAAAGTTTCTCATGAAATTAAGAAGAAGATTGTAAATGCTTTAAACATAGAAGAAGTAGATAATCCAGAAAAACGAGTTACAGTGGATGGAAACCTACTACATTTCAAAAGTCTTGAGCATTTTGTATCCAACAATACTCTTAGATTTTTCAGCATAACGGGTATTAAATCGGGTTTCCTAAAAAAATGTTGAAGATTGGGAGCAAAATGCAGGCTTTAAATTGAGTAAAGAATTAGTTCGGTCTAGGTTGAAGGTTGTTAATGATATGGCTGAACACGGAGTGGCCTTGATGCAGGAATACAATAAATTGCATACACATTATGGAGAACAGAAGCAGTTCCTATTATTATTGGTGAAAGAATTTAGAAAAAAATATTCAGATCCAAAAAAATCTACCATGTGTAAATAATATTTTACAATATTTTAAAATTTAAAGAAAATTTGTAAGCAGTAATACACTTGTTTATAATTATATTTTTTAATGCTAAGTTTTTCATGCAATGAATTCATGTTTAATATTAATATATTAAATTTTTATTTCAATATTATTTTTTAACTGTTTAATTAAATTTTTATTTTCGAAATGTACCTTTTTAAATAATAATACAACAAAAACTGATGAACAAATTTGAAATAAATCATTTCTTATTAACTGTACTGTAAAAATTCCTAAGTTGGACTGCGAATTAGTGGAGGGGGGCAAGACAATAGCGTTGCATTACCTATGTTGAATATCTAATAACATTCATTAAACTAGATTTATATTTAAGATAAGCATTAGTAAAATTACAATAAGCGTATATCTTTAGCAAAATATAAATGAATTCAGCATACTTACAAAAAAATGTATGTAAAAATATGGGGGTTAATTCGGCCATTTGTATGGGAGGTACCAGAAGAAGTGTGACAATGGTCTTGATTTTCTGGGGGTTTATCTGTTATTACAAGGTTATTAAACTGACCAAGTTTAAATGCCATCCAGCTGTCCATTTGGAAATTATTGGTAAAAAATAATTTGTCTAAAAATAGGTAATTTTGTATGGGAGGTACCAGAAGGGGTTGATCGATATAGTCCATATTCACATCACTCAATTTTTGCATGTGTTCATCTCGCACAAAATTTTATTGAATTCAGTATTTTTACTAAAAAGATATGTAGGTAAAAATGTGGGGGTTAATTCGGTCATTTGTATGGGAGGTACCAGAAGGGGTGTGACAAAGGTTTTGATTTTCTGGGAGTTAATCTGTTATTAAAAGATAATTAAACTGACCAAGTTTAAATGCCATCCATCTGCCCGTTTGAAAGTTATGGGCGAAATATGAAGGGGTGGGGCAATTCTGCCCATTTACAATTCCATTACTTCGTTATGGAAATTATTAATACTGAAAAATTTTCATAAGGATCAGTTAAGGTTTACTCGAGTTATTCAGCTTATCACTCAGGATGACGGTAAAATTTTGGATTTCGAACCCCGGTAGCGACCCCTAAACCTTTCAGAAAAAAATTAAAAAAATTCACATAGAGTTTTTTTATACGTCTTAAAAAATTTTAACTTGGCCCAGGAAAAATTCCTAAAACATTTTTTTTTTTGCCAAATAAGAATCAACCTAATGTGGGCCCACCATCGCTAATTGATAATATCAACGTCGTATGTAATCATGAGCTGTACGAGCTGTATTGACGTGGTCAGGAACATTAAGCATGAACGAAAATGCTCCAGTTCGAATAGTCTTCGACAACGAAAAACCAGGTTACTGAGAACCTCGCAGAACTTGGTGTGATTAACTGGAGAAGAAGCGCAGAAGATCGAAGCGCTTATAATATTTTTCTACGTGCGCTATATAATCCCAAAGGATTGCCAGCTAAGTAAGTAATAACAATAATAGATTACAGATGGGGAATTCTTAAACAAATAGCTTAATATATAAATACGCTGGCTAGCTAGAGCCGACGACTATAGCGTTGTATACTAACTTAGTGTACATATAACACCCACAACGATTACTGAATACATACTGAGTGAAGTAGACCTATTTCTCAGCATTTGTTGTTGTTATAAGTTATGTTAATATTAATTAGTTTGCATCAACATTCTAAATTGTACATAATAAAAAATGTTTTAATTATACAAACTTCTCTGTAAGCAAAAATTTTAGAATACATATCGGGGTTTAAATGGGAAAAATCCTATATGTAAATAGAAACATTTTTTTGTTAAGAATTGACCTTGTCGCCTTCATTTTGCTCTCTTAAAACAAAGTTTTTCTATAGGATAAGATGCCTAGAGAGCTCTTAAATTTTCGTTTTAATTGGCTGCAATTATCCCATGTTTATTGTTGACAATATAATTAGTATATAGTATTTGGCGAAAATTTCTATCGATAATTTGACAGAAGAGTGTGCTGTAAATAGGACCCAGAAATATGTAAATTTTCTCTATTTTTGCGACCAATAATAATCAAGATAATGCGTTCTGCTTTAGTTGAACACCAGAGCTGCCATATTGTTTGTTTTCAATTGCTTTGTGTAATAATTATTACAAGGTATATGCCATTAATTTGCGGCACTTAAGTTTAGTTAACGCCTCCCATAATATGTTGTTCTTCAATTAATTTTGTATAGCGATATAGCGGTTTAAAAACTAATTAAGCACTTAACGCAAATATTTACGCTAATATAAATATTTGTTTGATGTTAAATACACAAAAGATTTCTTTATATCTAACAAGCCGTTAAAACAGTTTATTTAATTCGGGGTTTATGTGTCACAATACCTTCAAAAGACTGTCATTGTCATACTTGGCTATTATGGCTGCGGCATAGTTCAAAAACATTTCATCACAGTTTCTTCCCAAGCAAATAAAATTATTTGTCGTATTTGCTAAAGAGGTTTGAAAATATGGATAATGTATGTCTCTTATAACAACATTTCAATAATTAATATGGAAATTGGTTGGCAAAGGCTGCCTTTATAGTGTGATTTAGTTTCATTCGATTTATAAACTAGAAAGTCTTATAAATGAAATAAAAATTGGTACATATGAATTGTAAATTCTGTTTTTTTCTAAATTTATCTTATTAATTGCAGCTATACTTTTTTATGTCACTGTAATTACATTTTGCTAAGTCACATACATACAAATCACATTTGTTATTGGCTTAAGTGTAAAATTCATATTATGAGACTAACTTATTGTTTGATTTATTACGCAGACAATATAAATAAAACAATGAAATGCATTATGGAAACCTAATCCAGGATCGCGGATCTATGTGCACATCATTATAAATTTTTTTTTTTAGTATTTTTGGCGATTAATGAAACATTTTATTAACAAATTCCATTACTATAAATTATGTCGAATGGATTGCAATGTTACAGTTCATCGAAAATCAGGAGAGTTTGGTCAGTTTACACTACAGACAAGTCTAATTATATAAAGAATGTGAAAAAAACCAAAATATTTAACAGTTTTGTACAAATGCTAATAATTTTGTAAATTTGAAATCGACAACAATATTTAATGGTTAGTAAAGTGCAAGTGTACAAGTGTTTCCGCCAGTGATGGTATATTTGACGATTTATCGTCATTTTGACGATTTTTTGTCCAAAAAAAACAGAAATGACGATTTGACGATTATTACCCCTTAAATGACGATTTTAACATATTACAACTTTCCTTTCCAAGTTTGCGTTTGGTAACCCTAACTTAATCAGCAACAACGAAAGTAATGCCAAAAAATGCTGCATTTATTACAATACATGCCAACAATACTTTTTGACACACTTTGTGATCAAGTTCTAAAATGATTTGAATTTGAAAATAAATTCAAATCATTAAACTTAATTAATCCGTATGTATTAATAAATGGTCCAGAACAGTCTTCTTCTATTATTGTAAAAGAGTATCAACATTTTATTGAATACGATGAATTGCATAGTTTAGACTCCGAATTTCGCGATGTATCCCAGTTAGATGTTCGAAATATATTTAACAACGATGAATTGTTGACATTTTTGAAAACAGTCTGTGAGCTAAGGCGTGTGGACTCTCAACTACTTTTTCCAGTTTTAACTAAATTTATTAAAAAAATGAAACAGCAGGAACAGAATTTAGTCAAGTTAATTTAAATAAAAATAAATATAGAAACCGATTAGAAAGAGATTCAATGAAAAGTATTCTCTTTACAAAAGACATCCTTAAATTAAATAAAGCAAATTGGTATAATTTAAAGGTAAAGCCAGACGTACTTAAAAAGTTTAACAGTGGCATGTATTTAAAAAACAGCACATCTGCCTAAAATGTAAAATTATTTTTATTAATAAGTTTTTACGACTGAGAAAACTAGAAAGGTAATAGCTTTCTAAAAGAACAATGTAATACAAATTATATAAAAATATATTAATATTTTTTTGATTATTTTTATGTTTGTTTTTCAGTTTTTTTTTTTTTTTTAAGTTATTTTATTCAATGAATTATTTATTTAAATTCATTTTTAATGTAATTTATATAAAAAGTTTAAAAAATGCATTTTATTATTTTTGTTTGCATTAGTTTGTTACATACAGGATAAAAATGAGTAAATTTTTGTGTAAAGATTTTTTGACGATTTTAAAATCAGGTTTTGACGATTTTGATGATTTCAAAACCCAAAATTGACGATTTTTAACCAATTTTGTATACCATCACTGGTTTCCGCTGTTAGCACTTATGTTCAATTCATATCCAAATTAGTGATGTTTTATAAATAAGGCTGTCATATTACGAGTACATGGATACCAATTTTTTTAAACCGATTTCAATGAATTTTGGTAGGCAGTTGTTGTACTATATGGGCATTTCCACAGAAAGGTGAACCGTAATCGACAAATGAAAAAGTACAAAAACAAAATTTATGACTTGTTTTAGTAAAGACAAATACATACTTAAATTTTATTAAATTTAAATGTCCAAAGCTTATCTTATTTTAATTTATGATTAAATAGAATGAAAAATTGCATTAATGATCTGGTAAACTTTTTAATTTGAACATATTTTCTGATGATGCAAGTGCACTGTTTCATAAAATATTTGTTACAACAGTAAATAACTCCAATAATAGTAAAAAATGTTCAGTTCTAATGTAACTTTCGCGATCAATAATTTGTGGTAACAAATTTTATAAGATTCTCTAGAAAAAATTTTGTTTTTAAATAATTTGTCGTTCTTCTTATTCTTAATTGGCAGCAGCAAAAAAATGCATCTAACAGTAGCCGCAAATAGAAAATAATTCCAAGCGCTGCGGTCTTTTGCGCTCCGTAGATAGTTAGTCACACCAAGTGTAGATAACAGCTCTTTCACCTGGTCCATCCAACAAAGTTTTGGTCGCCGCCTTTTGTGCCGCCCGTCGAGTTGATTGATTGAGCTGGAACATTTTGATCCATTCGTACAACATGTACAAGCCAGCGCATTCGGTCTATTTCAACGCGCTTGACTACGTCGATATCGTTGTACTGCTCATACTGCTAGTGGTTCATTCGACGGCTATACTCGCTGTTAACGATGATGGGTCCAAATATTTTACGAAGTATTTTTAGGTGACCATAGGTGTTAAAGCCATATGGCCTAATTTCTCATTCGATTGCACGGCGCCGTATTTTTCTGCAGCAGAACCCCAAATTATTATTTATTTCATTATTCTGAGCTGTACAGAAAGACAGGTAGGGTCAGAGCCTGGTAGAGTTGCATCTTTGTTCTTCGAGAGAGCGCTTTGTTATTAAATCGCTTGCTTAGCGTATAGAGCAGGGGTTTGCGATCAATACTCGTCTCTTGATTTTTAAGCTGACATTATTATTTTTGTTACCTTCGCTCCGGGTATACAAAATCTTCTACCACTTCAAAGTTATTGTTCTCAACGTTCACGCAGCATCTCAGACGAGTAGACTTTTTTTGTTGAAACAAATAACTTGATTTTGTTCTCATTTATCACCAGACCTACTTCCGCCGACTGCTTTTCAGTGCTCGAAAATGCCGCAGTAACATCCCGCAATCCAAGGCCAATGATATTTATATCATCGGCATACGCGAATCATACGCGCCTTGTCTAAAGTCTCCCGCAGCTTTATTATTTTTAAGCCTAGCGATCTCCGTGCTGATCTCGTTTTGTTGGATGGTGAACAATCTACTCTGTCATCGCTGATTGGTGTGATTTCACCATTTATGCTGCCTTCGGGTATAAGTAGAGATGGAAAGTGTTCCCTCCATATTTGAAGCACACTCTAAGAGTCCGCGACGAGATTTACGTTTCTGTCCTTACAAGGACACGTGTAGCCATTGGTTACTGTTTTGCCGTGTTTGCAATATTCTTTTACTGACATTCATCATCGTACCAGGGCTTGTCTGAGCGTGGTTTTTCATATCTCAGTAGGTCGTTGCGCCAGTGGTTATAGAATTCACAATATGCTGCCACCGACACACGGGAACATCAGAACTAGGGGGGTTTGTGAAGTCTAGCTTCCTTTGCGTTTGATTAGCAGTGTTTTTAGGAATACTTAAACGTGTGCGTACCTTGGCTGTAACTAAGTGGTGAAGCTAAGCAATGCAACGCGCATCACACGTATGTCCAAAACTCTTGAGATATGCCTTCCATCAATTACCGCGTGATCAATCTGATTTTTTGTATTTCGATCAGGAGATATCCAGGTTACCTTGTGGATATCTTTATGCGGAAATCTGGTTCCACCCACAACCATGTTCCTTTTCGACGAAAAACTAACCAGTCTGAATCCGTTATCGGAGGTGTAGATAAAATTGTGTAGACTGATGATGGTTTAAACCTCCCAGAACAATTTTAATGTCATGTGCAGGGCAGCGGTCATATATCTCCTCCTGGCGCTCATAGAATGCATCTTAATGTCTTCGTCTTTGTTATATTTTTTTTTCTTCGTGTTTTCATTGTAATTGTTTTGTTTAAGCAGAGTGACTTATTAAGCCACCGCGCCGATCCTAGTTTTGTGGGGCTGCCAAAGCCACTACGAAAGCATCTGTGTTGAGCTTAAGTAACTTCTATTACCGACTTTCTTAAACGCATCGGTGATAGCATGCCTTTTAGGTTAATCAACATTACGCCTTCTCACATTTCCTCGGACGTTGTGAGCCACTTGGGAACCACCAAAGAGAGCTTTTGGCTATTTCCAATTGAATAACAATCAGAAAGACTCAAATAAGAAAATTCCCCATCACATTATTGCGTAATATTGATCCACCTCGCCTTTGAAACGGCACTGCACTAGCAATTAAAAAATGCTAAATAATCTTATATAGTTGCCTCTACTGGAAAATATAAAGGAGCCGATGTCCTGATGTCCACACAATCCCATGATACCTACAGGAATATGCCCTTCGATTTTAAAAGATTGCAGTGCAAGTGCAGTCACTTCAAGTGTTTGGATTAAATTTGACAAATCCGTGTTTTCCCTAGGACAACTACATGTTGTAAGTTCACGTGTGGGCAAACCTTCAGACTTATATATATTTTTGTACCAAACGGCAAAACTAGAAATATTGTTTATCCTTGAAAACATGGCTCGGTGGTAAAAGATTTGCGGTTAATGGCTACTTTTAGGACCGTACTTTCTATAAACAGGATATAGAATGCTAGTGAGTATCGTTTGGAAAAGTGTATTGAGCTAAAATAAAATATTAAAGTATATTGTGTTTTCTTTTTTAGGTCGGCTAAACTTTGGGAACGACCTCGTAAAGATGTTGCTTGTATTGCTGTACGACAGCAAAATTTAGTATATGCGTTTGGAGTATTCTTTGAATAGCTCTATTAATGAAGTAATGCCTTGGCGGGGTTTCAATATTTTGAATCGGCTTCCTGCCAAAATGGTATAGAAACAACTCAACCACATTTCTCTTATCTATAAAATTTTGTATTTTTCTTGGCAGTAAATAATTTTGAGGATTAAAACATAACCACTATCCATGCAACTGTTGGTAAATAAGCTTAGGTTCAGGGTTCTTACAAGTCAGTTCACCTGAATGAAATTTTTTTACGAATTACTTTAAGCGTCGCCAATACGAGCTGTTGTTTTTATATGATTGCTTTAAACCCATCCGTACAGTAGTGTACAAAACTGTAGTACTGTACAAGTATTAAAGACCAATCATGCGAAATGTAAACTATTTTTTATTTGTTAACAAACAACTTGTCATAAAATATTTAGAATTTAATTTACTACTATAAGTAAATATAATATACATATTCAAGTTCTGTACAGTGAGAGATAACTGAACAATATAATATTTTAATATACCTTCAATCATGGGTATAAGGCTATCATCCGTATCACGTCCATTTAGAATACGATTTGTATAAGCAGTATAATCGCAGCTGACACTCTATCCCTCCCTCAACAACGAACAGACCGATGTATTTGTACCCAAGGCGTATTGTTGTTTTTCTTCTAATGAATTGCAAGCAGCAAAGTGTCTCTCTCTATTTAGAGATTAAGTGCGTATAATTTATCGTTTATTAGTAAATATTATACGCCAACCACAACAATAACGACAATAACAACAACCCCTACCATCATTCCACAAATCGTCAAGAGATGATAGTGAATATCTTGAATTACGTACTAAACTTGTACTAAATTAAGCTAATCTAACTGCACATGTAGATACTAGACTCCACTGCTCCACTGACTGACAGAATGGCTGAGTGCCAGACTGAGTCTCCTGCTCGAGCGGTTTGTACTACTCGTTCGTTTTAACTGCGAAATAGTCGTAAACATACGGACAGGTTCAACGATTAATGTGGCCAATCATTATTATGATTGTCTGTGGTGCAGTGGCGTTGTCGCCCGCTCCAATGCTAAGCGTTTGGCAGCCCGGCAACAGTTTGTTTGTTCAAAGTGACAGTTTTGAAGACAGACATATAGCTAGAGTGTCCGTCTGTCTGGTCTAGTCTCGTTGAGTGGCGGTGGTGACAACGACGCGGTACGTTGCCACTGCGTGTGTTGTTGCGTTGAAGCCACCACAGCCGTTGGAGACTTGTTTGACAGAGTTTCAATATGGAAATTTTTTGTGTGTGACTGCGTGTGTTGCGTGCGCCAACATGCCCCGTCGTTTGCTTTATTAGAATAATTAAAACATATGAAGATTTCCATGGATTTTAGAAAAAAAATTCTGAAGTTGTAATACAGTGATATGAATGGAGAAGAAAGTGTTCATTCTTGACAGCTTGTAGTATTTTTGTAAGTATATATTACCCATAGGAGTCGGTTTTTTATACATACTAGTGGGCCCGGCAATGCTTCGCTATTGCATATCCCGTTATATTGGATGTCCCGTTATATTGGAATACAGAGAGTTATTTAAAGAATTTTTTTTAAGGTTTTCCCATGGACGTACGCAGGTATCTTAAAAGAGTACACAAAGTTGTTTATCATCGATTGATAATATATTATTTTTAACTTCTTGTAAGCGCGGAATACCTTGTGTTATCGAATATTGCCATTTTCACCCCCTAAATGTAGAAAAATCCAAACAATGTGTAGCCTATGTTACTCGCGGGGTTATTCGGAAGATTTCCTGAAAATTTCATCAAAATCGGTCCAGCCGTTTTCGTGTCCATACGTTACATACATACACACATCCTGTTTTATATATATAGAAGATAGATAGATAAGAACAAATAAGCCTAATATATATCTCTTTTGATTTTAAGAGGTCCACACGTTCCAAAACTAGGAGACCCACCAGAAGATCTTATTTGGGAAACTGGTAGATAGGCAGCACCTGAGGTTGCTTTTTACTGGGGGTCGCATTTGAAACAAAATATAAAAAAATTATCATACGTGGATTTTAGATTCTATGGCTCATCCGGTAGGAAAGTTGGAAATATTTTGTTATCAAACAGTAAGAGTGTTCTAGAAACACAAAAGATCGTGGGTTACGAAGTTGTAGATTTTTGTGATTTATTTGCACAAATGTAACAAGACATGCATACGGTATGTAAAGACTATGCAAATAACGACCCCAAACTCAACTACTCAAAAATTGATGTCAAGGAGACCGCCGATCAAATATATGTATATGTTTGTGACGGGGCTCTAAACTAGGTCACCCCAATGATAGTAGTGTGTTTCAAATACTACACAATTGTACAATAATCTCGCAGAAACCTAAATGTATGGAGTTAGTGACATGATAGTTTGTGGGGACTTTAACAACAATGATCTTCAGGATAACTCTTTAGTACATGAGATGCAATTGCTTAGGTTGAGCTTGGTAAATAGTTCAAGTCCTACACATTTCTCTAATGCAACTTATATCCTAATTGAAATTTTAAATGAGAATTTTTTTTGTGAAGGAGAGATAGTGACAGTAATTCTTGTTGTTACTTTATCTCCATCAATGAGCTGACTAAGTCGAAATTATAACAACCTTAAAAATACTAAATCGACCACGTCCAAAAATTGCATAAATTTTGTATTTTCTCAAACATCACTAATCTCTTAAAAAGGAAAATAAAACATTTGTGGGAAAAACGGCCTAAAACTTTATGCTTACTTTGACATAAAAAACTTGAAGTAAGCTTAGTTTACCAACAAAAACCTTGTAAAGAAGCTTGCGTTTTGAGGTAAAAAGGAAATCGTGGGGAAAAAAATTCTTCCATTCTCATGTTTGAATATTAACGGCCAAATTCAAACTATAATTGGTGCTGGACATTTTCGGCTGATATCTACTTCGCATGTACATGTTTTACATAATTGTAGATATATATACAGCTGATGATGTACCATTGTGCATCAGTTCGTCACAAAGGGATCTGAAGATGAACTCGTCATGAAGTTCGAAACGCGTCATCCTAGTGCGTAACACACTGAATTTGACCAAAAATATCAAACAATAAAAAACACTTTTTTGATCGTTAGCCGAATATGATGTATCATTTGCTACACTAACGTAAACTGGGAAAAATAAAAATAAAATATTATTAGTTTTTTACCCCCAATTTTACTTTTGTACATAAATGGCCCATTTGGACAGAAGTGTCATAAAGCTGAAGTCCGTACGCTTCCAATGAGATACAACACGATATACTATCTCAACGATTTGATGGTGGCATCATGGGGCAAAGAATAACACTCCTAAAAATGCACAAAATGGAGGTAAACCAGTAATAAAGTTTCAGTTGGGAAAACCGTTTTACATATACCCCCAACATCAGTAAAACAAAATTTTCTAGTACATTGATAATATTACTCGCTTTCTAAAGTGGGCGGAGTGGTATATTTGTATGGGAGGTACCAGAAGGGGCGTGGCTAGACTTCAAATTTGTTCTCCAAAACTTTATCCTGTTATAGCTTAACAAAATATAGAATTTGGGCACTAGCGCGTTGTGTGTATCTCTTATATATAAAAATGAATTGCTGTGCAGTTGTCTCGCTAAAACTCAAAAACGGCTGGACCGATTTTCAAAATTTTTTTTTTGTTTTGTTCGCTATAGCTTCCGGATGGTTTAAAAGGTTTTATTTTTCCAAAAATAGGGCGGCGCCACGCCCCTTTTTTAAAATATCGCTCAGACGGCTTTTCTAATAGACCGATTGATACAAAAATTTTACCATGAGGTACTGTTGACCTGTAGATAGTTCCTGACTACATTTGGTTGTAATTGGATAAAGGGGCGTGGCACCGCCCATACAACTTGAAAATTAAAAAGGCTATATTTCATGAACTATCAGAGGTATAAAGTAGAGATTTGATATATATGATGTTGGAGCAGTATTAATTACAGCCAGGATGGAAGTGGGCGGTGCCACGCCCCTTCTTTTCAAAAATCGCTCTAACGGCTTTTCTAATAGATCGATTGATACGAAAATTTCACCAAGTGGTACTGTTGACCTGTTGATAGTCCCAGGCTATATTTGGTTGTGATTGGATAAAGGCGCGTGGCACCGCCCATTCAACTGGAAAATTAAAAGGGCTATATCTCATGATATATTTCAGATAGAGATTTTTTGGTTTTGCATGACAACAAACCGAAAACTTCAGATATATACTTTTTGAGACCTTCTGCGTAATTCTGACTTCCCAACAAACTAAATGTGGTATTACAGAAGCAAATCTTTGTATTGGTTAAAAAGCTATGGTCTCTGAGAGTTGGCATACAGAAATTCATTTTTTAAAAATCATTTTTCAGAATATTAAAAATATACTATTCTTTTCGTCTTGGTCTCCAAACATTGGAATGGTAGGTACAAATTAGAGCCGGGGCCCATAGGTCTGAAGTTACTGAATAATTGCTCATAGCTAAAAAAATATCTCTACCTGAAATCTTCATGCTTCTCAGCGCGAACTAGGAATTGATTTTAGACATACAGTATTTTAGTGAAATTTTTCTTCGTACATTCCATTACTGGTATACGATTAACACGTTTTTTTTTTGATGCGAACTAATTGATTATTGACACGTTGTACGAATGGACGAAAACGCTCCGGCTCGAAAAGTCTTCGGCAATAAACTCGATGGGCGGCGCAGGAGGGGGCGACCAAAACTCCGATGGATGGACCAGGTGACGGAACTGTTAAGTAAGCTTGGTATGACGAACTATCTACGGAGCGCAAAAGACCGAAGCGCTTGGAATGGTTTTCTACGTGAGGCTACTGATTGAATTTCTGTTGTTGCTGCCAGTAAAGAAGTAGAAGAACTAATTGATTCGCCCTAATGTCAGGCTATTTCAAACTAAATAAATTAAAAGTTCCGAGGCGCTGCTCACGCACTTCAATAGTTAACTTTTTAACTGTATCAAATAATGGTCCGTACACTAGGCAGTTAAGGATGCGTAGACTAAAATAGTGATTTTTTTAATTTACTTTACAGGTGTGTATAATATTTTTCAATTACTTTTCAGGAGATCGAATCGGTTATAAATCATATAGATAGAAAAATGAAGCAATATTCATTGTAGTTATACTACAATGGTTAAATTTGTATAGTATATCAGAGGTAACATTAGCAAACAATTGTAAATAACCTATGCATGGGGTATTTTTCTTGACATATAGAACTTCTGATAGGTATAAGTGTAAATCTAGCTGTCATACTAACGAAGTGTGATAGACTTTCTTTTACTATACTTTGCAAAATCACCATGTAAAAACTAAACAATAACAACGTTTACAAATCTGGCAAATTTATTTTCAAAATGCACGTTCTGTTCGCCAAACTTATGGAGTCCTTTGTGAAGTTGAGGGTGCATATAATGATCCATCTGAGCAGCTAATAGAAGCCATCGATGCTGTAGACGTAACTGTGACAGGGGACTCGAATTAATCGAACCGACGTCTTTCTCAGCAACTCGGTCTCTGCAAATGCTGAGGAAAGATCTTGGCCTACATTCATATAGACATGACAAAAGAAGTTTTTATGGCTAAAGTCATGAAGCTTTAAACGGAATTTGCATTTGCGGTCAATAGGAGAAGGCATAACAAAAATGTTTATTTATAACCAAAGAGATAGTTTGTATACAGATGGTTCCCACTTCTACGGATCAAAATAAATAATTTTGATCTTTAGAGGAATGTCTGTTTCCGATTTGTGGAAGAAGTGGTTTTTCGCCCTACATACAGAAAAAACTTAATCTACATGTCGGCACTATAGATATGACTTTTCTGGTGAACTTTTCATTAGCATTTATAACAATAAAACTTAATTGGTTAACTTTAATGTTTAGGAGTTACTTATAATGAGTTACATAAGTAAATAAACTCAACATATTATTGTCGAGCTAAAGTACCGTTTTCAAAGTACTTTGTAGACCTAAATGTGAAATATATTACAAGTTAATATGCTATAGCGAAGCATTGCCGGGCCCACTAGTTATTTATATTAATCGATTTCTAAAGTTGGCGGTGGTACATTTGTATGGTAGGTACCAGAAGGGAATTGGCTAGGCTACTAGTTTTTTCCCCAAAACTTTATCCTGATATAATTTTACTAAATACAGAATTTGGCACGATTGCGTTGGGTGTATTGATATTGTTACTCGATTTCTAAGTGGGCGAAATGGTAAACTTGTTTGGGTGGTACCAGAAGGGGCATGGGAGCTACTAGTTTTGGCCTAACAAGACTTCCAGTTTTTTCTCCAAAACTTTATCCTGCTTTAGTTTTACTAAATACAGAATTTGGGGACGATCGCATTGATTGTATTGATATTATTACTCGATTTCCAAAGTGGGCGGTGTGGTACATTTGTATGGTAGGTACCAGAAGGGGAGTGGCTAGGCTACTAGTTTTTCCCCAAAACTTTATCCTGATATAACTTTGCTAAATACAGAGTTTGGCACGATTGCGTTGGGTGTATTGATATGTTACTCGATTTCGAAGTGGGCGAAATGGTAAACTTGTTTGGGAGGTACCAGAAGGGGCTTGGCTAGTCTTCCAATTTTTTTTTATCAAAAACTATATCCTGTTATTGCTTTACTAAATACAGAATTTGGGCACGATCCCTTTTGATTTAATGATATTATTACTTAATTTCTAAAGTGTGCAGAATTGTACATTAGTATGGGAGGTACCAGAATGAGCGTGGCCATGTAGCTCGTATGCAATCCCGTAAGTAGTTGTGGGAAAATATTAACCCATGCAAAGTCACGTATGTTGAAAGTTATCATGCGTACCAAAAAGTACTTTTAAAAAAACAAAAAAATCCTTTTATCTTAAAAAAGGGATCAGCTAGGATTTTAATTCAAGTGGATTTGTAATGTACAATTGACCCCCAACAAGACCCCATTTATCGTTTTTGTTGCCCTTTAAGGTCAACCCATTTGTCATTCAGGCGAGGTGTAGGTAGTTCACGAACAGACGATCTTACACGCTCTAAGTTTTAGGATCACTTGATCCGTGCGATCATGGTGTATTTTTTGCTAAACCTTGTCTTGTTTTGACATTGCAAAAATCATCTTTTGATGTATTAAAGATATTTTAAAAAGGTACTTAAAGAAAACATTTTTTGTCTTTAAAATCATGTATCACATTTGTTGCCACTGGTTCAGGGTGGTTGGCTGAAAAAACGTCTGGTTATTTTGTATGAGAGGTACTAGAAGGGGTCGGCCGATATAGTCCACATTCATTTCTAAGTCAAATTTCAATAAGCTTATATCTTGTACAAAATATGACCGAAGTCAGTGTACCTACCAAAAAATGTATTTAAAACTATAAGGGTGAATTCGGCCATTTGTATGGGAGGTACCAGAAGGTGTTTGGGAAATGCTTTGGTT
This sequence comes from Muscina levida, assembly GCA_964034835.1. NCBI lineage: Eukaryota > Metazoa > Arthropoda > Insecta > Diptera > Muscidae > Muscina > Muscina levida. The sequence goes on along the minus strand of OZ035880.1, from coordinate 62,110,342 downwards.
TTCTCAGTATTTGTTTACTATTGAAAGATAATTAAACAGACAAAATTTTAATATCCTCCATTTGCCTGTTTGGAAGTTATTGAACAAATGTAATTTTTCCAAAAATTTATCATTTTGTATGGGAGGTACCAGAGATTGTGGGGCTGTTCTCCATATATCTCCAACAGTTGGTCGTAGTTTTTTTATAATTTTGGATATTTTTACACCACAAGGACTCACACTTTACATAAACACATGCTAAAAATTTATTCACTTTGAAGGCTTGCAGCAGAACAGGAATGCAACTAAATGCTCATACAAAATCCTTTACAAGCATTTACAGGTGTTGTCAATTAAAAGAAAACAAAAAAGATCGGTATATTCAGACATTGGAATTCGACTAAAATCCCGCTAGATTGTCCGTTTGGGCCACTGTGGGTCGTAGGGTGCAATGATGCGATAAAAATTGGACATCCTCAATTTGTCTTCAGACAAACTACAAAACTAGGGGGAAAAAAACATTAACTTTTTTTCCCTCTATCTAGTGTATATAATATTTTCCGTAACTTCGTCAAACTTCTGTACTCTGTTAAATTGCAAAAAGCGACCCATATATAGTGTATCTAAAACATTGAGCTTACTATGTTAAAATAAGAAAATAATCTTCTCCAACCTTAAGAATTACCAAATCGGCCTTAAAACCCAAAGTCATATAAACACACCAAGTCATATAAACTTGGTCTGGCGAACTGTTAAAAAAGGGCTTGGATAGATAATTATTTGCCGGTTTCCGCCAAATAAGAAAAGAAATTGTAGCTATGTATCACGTTTTAAGGCAATAGTCCATCTGCGCGGAATTACTTACTTACTTAGCTGGTACTTCTATGCAATCCCAGTGGATTATACACCGCACTTAGAAAAATATTATAAGCGCCTCGATCTTCTGCGCTTCTTCTCCAGTTAGTCACACCGAGTTCTGTAAGGTTCTCAGTAACCTGGTCTTTCCAACGGAGTTTTGGTCGCCAATTAAACCTTTGCGGAATTAAACCTATAATATATAACGCCTGCTTACGCACTCGTTGGTATGGAAACCACTTCTATAGCGCATAAGGCTTTCCACGAAATTAAATTTGCAATTTCTTTTTTTATTCCGATCAGAAAATTGTGGAAAATTTATTACTTGCACAACTGATAACAAACATCACCCTCCTTTGTGGTGTTTATCTTCGCCAAAGTCAAGATAATGAGAATATGAAACAACGATGCTAACCAAACAGTGACAGCAATAGAACATCATTATCGTATACGTTATTAACGATATTATTGTCTTTGCCATCGGAAACATCATCATCATAGCCATCATCATTATCATGTAGATCCAGCAGCAACAGTGTCTGAAACCCTTTTGTCAACAGCAGCTGCGCGCAGAACCAGAAATACAACAATTGTTGAAAGTACCGATGATGGGGTGGCACTGCAGAGATGTTGAGGCCTGTGATGATGTTGAATATTACCTTACACATGAGCCGGCAGGAGCTACGAACATTGATGATGAGAATCACGACGTATGAATGATGAGTTTTGACGCTGTCGCGGTTGTTGCTATCAAGTGCTCTGGCATCGTGGTTTCATTGCTCAGTAAACAATGTGTACAAAATTATTAATATTTTGTATTGACTGAAATATGAAAACAAAAACAAAGTTTGGTGTTGTACGGACGAACCATCATCAAGCCAGAACCAAACCAGCCAGTCAGCCTCAACCCAAACAGTCCATTGTCGAACAGACACCATCGTTCAGTCAGTCCAACGCTTACAGCCAGACTGGCTGCCTGTGGTGTATATTAGCTATGGAATAGTGCGCGAATTCTCGATTTTTATACGGCGGAACCTCTTATTTTGTGAGGTTCAGTAAAAAAATGCTGGAGGCAAAAAATGGTGGTGGTGGGGTCAGGTTTAACCGTCCCGCATTGGGGTCAAAGTTCAGAAAAATTTGGAAAAAATGTACAACAGTCCTCCTAACTACCATGGGGTTGTCGTTAGGGGGTTGGGATGTATGGCAGACCTTCATGAATTTCTTTTGCCAACATTTTCTCCGAACATACTTACCCCCTATCTCCACTCCTTCGGGGGGCTCCCGTACAAATTTTTAATTACCCCCTTATTACTCCGTATAATGTTCCCGAAGCCCTAACTTCACTAGGGTCACCCCTAGGGGGTTAGAATGTATGACGGATCTCCAGGAAAATCTTTTCTGAACATTTTCTTCGAACATACTTACCCCCTATTTTCTCTCCTTAGGGGGGCTCCCATACAAACTGCACCAAAACCCTCCCTCAATATAAGAAAAACCGCCCTACCTATCCAGGTGTTGTCCCTAGGGGATTATGATGTATGGCGGACCTTCATGGTTTTTTTTCGCCAATATTTTCCCCAAACATACTTACCCCCTACCTCCCCTCCTTATACTGGCTCCCATACAAACTGCACCAAAACCCTCCCTCAATATGAGAAAAACCGCCCTACCTATCCAGGTGTTGTCCCTAGGGGATTATGATGTATGGCGGACCTTCATGATTTTTTCCCCCAATATTTTCCCCAAACATACTTACCCCCTACCTCCCCTCCTTATACTGGCTCCCATACAAAATGCACCAAATATTGGGATGAATCAAACCAATTTATTTTTATCGTGCGACGGATATTTCTTGCGATTGGCATCGACGACCTGAAGCAAGAATTGTTTCTCATTTTCGTTTCGACATAAAACATTGTTGGAATTAATTTGACACCTCTCTCTGCAGTGTCGTTAACAACATGCAAGGTGCTTACGATCTGCTTCGCTTTGTTGTAGTCTTCCCGGTTTTCCCAGGTTTTTGGATCGGTTGAAATTAACTCATTTGGTAATCCAAAGCGATCGAATAATTTAACTGTGTCTCTCGTCACGAAATGGCTCAAATCTTTTGCAATGAATTCTTTCACTTGTTTCGAATGCAATTCAATTTTTTTCACGCCTTTGGAGCCGACAACAATAGCTGAACGTGAACAAGCTGACTTAACGCCTTGATTTTCATCCTCATCCTCGCTCTCTTCCTCCTCAGTGCCTTTTCCCTCGTTTTCCTCGTCAACAGATTGAGATTCTACGTTTTCGTCGTCTTCTTGGAATGAAAGAATTACATTCGCCATTTTTTGCTTGATATTATGGGAAACGTTTTTATCGAATAGTGCAAGAGCCACAGCTTCAGCACTGATGTACCAAAGGTGATTGCACAATTTATCCACCACTTTCTGTGACACATTTCCATCAATTGACTGAGCGACTGCCGCTTTTAAAAAATTGAAGTCTTGATTGGGTGCCTCGACAGCCGTGGTGCTCCCAACCAAGCTTTCACATAAAGTGTCACGATAAATATGCAAATACCGCGAAGCTTCTCTAATTAAATTTCGGTTAAATTGAAATGTTTTCGAAATAGAAACATTTTTATGCAGTATATGGCCTTGGCCATCCATCCATCGGGCATGGCAGGTAGGTCCTGGAGCGCGGAAATTGTAACTGGGAATGTTTTCTCCAAGAAATAATAAAACGATCTGCAGGAATTCTCTGTAGTCTGTTCTGGGATGTTTCTCTTGTAGCTGAGCCAAACAAAATGATTTGACTTCAATTAGAACATTAACAGGTATTTTCATAGCGACTTTATCGTCTGTTATGCCACTGGTATATTGTTTGTCTTTCATCATTTCCCAATCACATTTAAACCGAGCAAACAAAGGTACACCTGGAGCTGACGTTTTACCGAATTTGGCATCGAACACCTCTTTCAATACCAGTTTAAATATGATGTCTGCACGGTAAGTATAAAAGATCTCGTTCCAATAACTGTTCAAGAATGAGTGACGCACCTTGGAACGAGCCAGTGTTTGTTGAAGTTGTATCGAAGGAAATGGCCTGAACGCGGTCAGATATTTCCCAATCTAACAAAAGGCCATACACCGACTCCGGCACTGAGTTAAATTATTCGATCGCTTTGGATTACCAAATGAGTTAATTTCAACCGATCCAAAAACCTGGGAAAACCGGGAAGACTACAACAAAGCGAAACAGATCGTAAGCACCTTGCATGTTGTTAACGACACTGCAGAGAGAGGTGTCAAATTAATGCAGAATTACAACAATGTTTTATGTCGAAACGAAAATGAGAAACAATTCTTGCTTCAGGTCGTCGATGCCAATCGCAAGAAATATCCGTCGCACGATAAAAATAAATTGGTTTGATTCATCCCAATATTTGGTGCATTTTGTATGGGAGCCAGTATAAGGAGGGGAGGTAGGGGGTAAGTATGTTTGGGGAAAATATTGGGGGGAAAAAATCATGAAGGTCCGCCATACATCATAATCCCCTAGGGACAACACCTGGATAGGTAGGGCGGTTTTTCTCATATTGAGGGAGGGTTTTGGTGCAGTTTGTATGGGAGCCAGTATAAGGAGGGGAGGTAGGGGGTAAGTATGTTTGGGGAAAATATTGGGGAAAAAAAATCATGAAGGTCCGCCATACATCATAATCCCCTAGGGACAACACCTGGATAGGTAGGGCGGTTTTTCTTATATTGAGGGAGGGTTTTGGTGCAGTTTGTATGGGAGCCCCCCTAAGGAGAGAAAATAGGGGGTAAGTATGTTCGAAGAAAATGTTCAGAAAAGATTTTCCTGGAGATCCGTCATACATTTTAACCCCCTAGGGGTGACCCTAGTGAAGTTAGGGCTTCGGGAACATTATACGGAGTAATAAGGGGGTAATTAAAAATTTGTACGGGAGCCCCCCGAAGGAGTGGAGATAGGGGGTAAGTATGTTCGGAGAAAATGTTGGCAAAAGAAATTCATGAAGGTCTGCCATACATCCCAACCCCCTAACGACAACCCCATGGTAGTTAGGAGGACTGTTGTACATTTTTTCCAAATTTTTCTGAACTTTGACCCCAATGCGGGACGGTTAAACCTGACCCCACCACCACCATTTTTTGCCTCCAGCATTTTTTTACTGAACCTCACAAAATAAGAGGTTCCGCGATGTAAAAAAGTCGTTACTAAGAATTTCCATATAACACTATTCCATAGCTAGTGTATATGAGTGAATGAATATTCTTCTCAACAGCCCCAACATTACGTTCATGCAGTCAGTCATAGCTTTAGTCTCAAACAGGAAGGCAACCTAAACGGATGGTTGGCTGATTCTCGTTTCTACAGCAAAACAAAAACAGAAAAAAACAAAAATAAACAAAACAACAAAAAATCGAATCGAATATCTTATGTTCAAGTTTTATACTCCGATATTTTAATATATATTAAATTATTGTTGAAATAAAATCATCAACGCCAAATTGAATAAATATCCAACGCGTCTCTTTTTGTTAATGTCAATGATTTCGGTCAGAATTGTCGTCGTCATACATATGTAACAACAAAATATAAAACATTTGTTATTGTTGGATTTATTTGTTTATAAATATATACCATTGGAATACCAGCAGTAGCAGCAGCGGCACGACAACAGCAGCATTTAAAATTAAATTGTTCAATAAAAACAAAAAAAAAAGAATTTTGCATAAATGTGATTAGAAATTGATATCGCTTTTGCAAATTGTTTTGAGGTGCAACTAAATTGTGTGCATATTTTTGCAACAGGTCTTGACGCCCAATATACTGGCGCGCGTTTTTGTAATTGGCGTACAAAATTTATAAAAAAAACACACAAAAATATTAGTGTTTACTTAAACAGTGACAACAACAAGAAATAATTGGATAAAAAATAAATCGAAAAGGTAAAAATATTACAAAAATCCTAAACTAGATATAAAGGAAAATCATAAATAGCAAAAAAATTTTAAAAAATACATCTAAATATCATACAAATATGTGACTAACGGTTTCAATATTTTCATATAAATATATTTATTAAAAACATGTTAGGGGCGTTTGGCAACTAAAAGGATTAAGTACTTAACTAAAATTAGAAATTTTAATTTTAATTCTAAATAATGTTTTTTTCCAAATGAATACGTAGCGTTTGAAATGAAACAAAAGCTTTAATTTTTTGTGATTGGTGGCCAAATTATAATATTTAATAACACCCAAACAAAAACACAGAACATAAATTAAAAAAAAATCATAAAACCAAAACAAAAACGAATGCGAGAGATTAAGCTTTTGATGCCGATTGTATTATTGACGACTAAATATTATAAACAAAATCTAAAAAACAACTGGTATAATTACTTAAAACATTGTGTATGGTGTAAATGATTTATTGAGTGGGTTTTTTGTAACAAGTGTAAAACAATAACAAATTTTAAGTTAAAATTTATGCAGAAAAAAAATCCTGCTGAGATTATAAAGGTCATGAAAAATCAAGTCCGACCAGTTGCCAGTAAAATAATGCCGAATAATGTAATGCGTAAAACAAAAAGAAATGCGATAACATACGTAAATATATAATAATAATAATATTCGTCTAACATCTGCTCTTCAAAATAATACTAAGAACGAAACATTATCATCAATTTAACTATAAACAAATATGTATATGCCCACACAAGTGACGATTATAATGAAACAAACAAAAGCGTGTCAAATAAACAAATTTAGTATAATCTAAAGAGGTCTAACATTTACTATTTAGATCAGCTACAAAATCACTACGAATCATGGGAGTCATTCACATTACTTTGAAATAGGCGAATTTCGAAATATTTAAAAACAATATTGTTTTCCTTCTCCATAGAAAAGTGTATTAATATAAATAGTAATGCATGTAGAAGATTACTGCGTGTTCACTATCACAAGAGATAAATGTGTGATTTATACGGACAAAGCCGTAAATAAACTGGTTAACATGGGAAGTCCTGGTTAATAGGAAGTGATACAGCCGCACAGTGTCACGACAATGGCCAAAAATTATATACGTGAACATTGAAATTATCACAGTTTTGGCAAATAAACACTCAAATTAGATGAAATCTGGCTGAATCCTGATTGTTGCTAACCAAGTGGTATCATTATTGAAAAATCTGGAATTTAACATATTTTTGAAGTGCTGTTACTTAAAATATGTAATGTAACTGTGAGAATAAATTATAATGGTATATCAAATTAGAGTACCATGTAGTATGCCTACGCAGGTTTTGTCAAAAAATATGGATTGTTTGGAAAGAACCTTTAGCTGAGAGATATGTGTGAAGCAAAGTGACATGTTGAAGACAATTAAAACCAGTAAAAAAATTTCAGTCGGGCAACCCGACTAACATATACCCTCACCCTCAATAAAACAACAAATTTTATATTTTACTTTTATTACTTTTTTCTCCAAAACTTTATCCTGTTTTAGCTTTACTAAATTTATTTCTTTTATTGCTATTAATATTCCATCTCAATAGTGGGCGGAAAGGTACATTTGTATGGGAGGTACCAGGAGGGGCAGGGCCATGAAGCCTATTTGCAATACCGTAAGTAGTTTTAGGGAAATATTTACTCTTGCCACATTTCAAAACATTTGGTTGCGTCTTTCGAAAGTTATCGTGAGCACCAGCCGGAAAGCCAGACAGACAGACATGGCTCAAACGACTTAAAAAGTCTTGAATCGAATTTGGTTAAAAGAAACCTAGGGTCTAAAGTGACTCTTCTATGTGTTACACTTTTGGGTCGTATTAAATGATATATCCTAGCCGTAGGGTGAGGGTATAAAGATGTGTATGTAAAACTATGAGGGTCAATTCGGTCATTTGTATGGGAGGTACCAGAAGGCAAAGATTTCGGTTTTCTTACGGTTTCTTCAAATATCTTCCGGTCGTCTGTTTGGAAGTTATGAAAGAAATATTAGTTATCCAAAAATAGGTAATTTTGTATGGGAGATACCAGAAGGGGTAGGGCTATTCAACCCATTTACAATTCCATTAGTTCGTTTAGAAAAATTTTGATACTGGTAATATTTTATACCGATCCGATAAGGATGGCTCACCAGCCATCCAGCCAGACAGACGGACTTAGCTCAATCATCTTATAAAGTCCTAAGACGAATTTGGTCTTAAGATACATTTGGTCTAACTCGTCTCCTTTAATGCGTCACATATTTTTTCGTATCAAACTAGTAGACCCGGCATTGCTTCGCTATTGCATATATGGGCGTAAAAGTGGGCGTGGTCGAAAAAAGTACCCTATAAGTCATGCCAGAGTCAGGAAGATCGGTCGAGAGGTTTTGTGTCCAATAAGGTACAAACAAATAAACAAACAAACAAATAGATGAACAAACACACATTCCATTTTATATAAATAGATGATATATACCCTTATCCCTAATGGTGATGGTATACAAAATCTTCTTCTTATTTGGCAGCAGAATTTCCAATAGTTTGAATATATAATCGGTTGACAATGTACAAAGTCTAATGTCACACTGATAAGTTTAAATCTGTTTCGCTAGGATGGCCTTTAGTCTTTCACATAACACAAAACACACTCAGATTCCATTCATCGAGCATACATTCCTTAAGCCAAATCATGTTTTTAAGCTGGTACATGTACGTTGCCAGCTCATCGTCTTCGGCCTTCGCAGTCCATCCGAAACTCTATTGCTTATAAACCGTGCAATTGCCGTGCTGATCTCGTTTTCGGCTCGATGATGGACAATCTCTTCCATCATCGATGATTGGCGTTATTTCGTCACTTATGCTACCTTCGGGAACGAGTAGAGATCGAAAGTGCTCCCTCCATATTTGCGGCATACTCTGAGTGTCCGTGACCATATTTCCGTCTCTGTCCTTACAGGTGGCGATCCCTGTTCCAAAACCTTTGCTTTTAACCTTTTGTTAGAACTTTCGGGCATCACCTCTACCCCTGTTTTCGATATCCTGACTCTCTTTTTTCTCCCACAGACGTTTTTTCCGCCTGAACAGGCGTTTCATCTCCCTCCTCTGCTCTTTATATCTTTTCGCCCTGCACACGTTACCATTGGCTGCAATTTGGATCCGTCCAATCAGCATCCATTTCTAGTTGCATTAAGAATTGATTTTTTTGAAAGGCTTATGTATGTTATTGCGACATATGTAGCTCCGGTTGAATTTGAGCGGTGGTCTGGATTATGTTAACTTTAAGTGTAACGGTCGATTGAATCTCTTTTAAATAGATGTATGACTTCGGAAAATCCGACAGTAAAAAGTATAGTCTGAAGTCGTACATAAATAGTGGTAACGTGACGTCCGCTGTGTGGCATGTAGCGCAGTGTTCTTTTCATTCAATATGATGCAAACGAAATTGGCTATCATCGTTCCGTACCATTCGCCAGGATAGGCCTCCCCATGGTCAATGAAGGATTTTTCCCATGCTGACATACTGAATTTCGTAGATTCTAGCTAGAAGAAAAAGCCAACAGCTTCATTGATTTGTTCCCAATCAAAATTGTCGACTTCTTTATCTAGATATTTAAAGTTTACTTGGCTATCCTATATGGGACCGGCCGTGGCACAGTGGTTAGAACACGCGACTACCATACGGGAGATCGCAGGTTCAAACCTGGCTCCAGTCATCTTAAAAGAAAAAAATAAATAAAATTTTCTTTCATTGTCGGCTCCCCTCGAATGTTGTTTGACAGCAACTTCGCAGTATTAAGCGTCGATTCAATCGTCGTGTCTAGTAAGAGCTTCTCAAAACAGTGACGTTCGCATTCGTCGATAAATAAGTAGGTGCCGTTAGTTGTGAATCTAAAAATAGAAAGCGTGTTAATTCACAACAACGCGAGAAGCTATTCCATACCTCATTCATGGGGTGCAAAGGGAAATTAATTTTTTTTTTTAAGTTTGGCTATCCTATGTATTTAGAACACTAAGGGTAATTCTGATAACAAAGTTGTTTTATTCAGATGTGCTGCTGAATCGGGTAACTTGTCACGGTGATTTGGCATCAGTAGATAAAAAATAAACAATAAGACAGACACCTCAAACGCCGACATGCCTGCAAGCATTAAATCCTACACAGAAAAAAATTACGACAAATAAATTGTCATATTAAATACCATTTCGTCAATACAATAAAATATTTAATTAAAAAGGCGCCAACAATCGAAATTGACACAACAATAAACAGTGTTGTCACATTTACAATTTTGTTATTTTTGAATGAATTTGAACAGTGGTAGGAAATTTGTAAAAATTACAATTTACAACCACTCTCAAATGGAAAAGATATTATAAATCAAAATTGAATGCTAACAATTTTATTTAATTACTTAACAACAATTGTGTTTTTTTCTGTGTACCATGTACAAAACCCATAGTTCGCGAATTACGAGTTTTACAAGGCTATAAAGCAGTAATAGACATCCCGTAGCATTGCACACGTGCTCAAAAGTTTTGTTTGATACAAAACAGCCAGTCTCTGCTTGAGTGTTATAAATGCAAACCACACACGCTTGGTTCGCATTCAATACAAACACAGACACAAGTACATACAGAGAAATAATGTTCAACGATTGTTGGGAGATCACGACATTTTCACCGTAAACAATTCGGCTGCGCGGACGCTTCTTATGCGACTGCACACAATCACACCCTATTGTGCGTTCGGTTATGCCTACCACTGCTATAAAGATGCACAATTTTGTAAACTGTAAACAGATCTTCGTTGATCGGCAGGGGTGTGCGATTTCACTTCGAACTTTTAAATAAGTTCAAAAATGTTCTAACTAAACAAATGTAAGTGAATTCTGAATAAAAACTTACCTACTTATTTTCCCTTTACATCCCATGGATAATATGCGATTAACGGCTAAGTGGTTATCGAGCTTCTATTTTAAAATTCTCACAACTCTATCTACAGCTGAGAAAAGAGTTATATCTGAGCAATATTATAATCGATATTATAAAAATTGGTAATAGCTGTTAAACAATTACAACTTATACAAACCAAACTGAAACTTACTTGTTGACTTAATTTCCCTTTATACCCCATGAATCCTCATTCATGATAGCTTCTCGCGTTATTGCGAATTAATACGATTTATATTTTAGATTCACACCAAACGGCACCTGCTTGTTTATCGATGAATGCGGACGTCACTGTTTGAGAAGATTCTACTAGACATGCCGATTGACTCGCCACTTATACTGCGAAGTTGCTGTCGACAACATCGTCAAGACCGGCAATGAAAGAAAACATGTAGATGACTGGAGCCGGGAATCGAACCACGGATCTCCCGTCACGGCCGGTCCAACCAAACCGAAACAATTGGATAAAATCTGCGGATTATTGGATTAAAAATCAAAGTTTACGCATTTGGTTAATTTATTATTTACCATACCAACTTATTACAAATAGAATGCTAAAAATCAAATAATGACTAAAATTTATTTTTATCATTTTACCACCGTACAATATTTTTAGCAGCAGCGAATAAAGCTTTTAATAAATATAACTATGACTAATTATCTTCAATGAAAAGTGCGCACTGCCCCTAATAATGCGACATCGAAATTAACAAATTGATACCTAGCTGACATTTTAGAGCAACATCTCTATAATTCAATCAATACTCAACTGAGAATTTATAACGGATGGTAAAAATGTTACCCTTAAATATATTACTACGAAGTTATTGCTATCAAATATTGTGACAACAAATGATAGCAAAGCTTAAAATGTCAGGTAAATTCATAAATCAAAATTTAAGGATGAGCAGTAAAATTTAAAAATTGTCATTTAAAGACAATTGATAACAACTGTCAATGCATTGAACAATAAGTGTCAATTATCACAAATACCTTAAAAGATATCATATGACCGGGACCAACTGGTTAGAATAACAAGACGCCATAATTTTGAACAAAATGGAGTTGTTATATATTATAACGACATTTATGGTATACCATAAATATGTGATGCGACCCAGATAAATCTTTCGGGTATAAATTTGGACGGAGTGACAAAAAGTGCTACACCAATATCAGTTATAGAAATTATCAGATTTTAATTAAAAGAATTGTACCTAAATCACTCTAAAATGTTTCATACACCTTGGACGTTCTGAATAGATACATGTGCTATACTACGCACAATGAAAAAAATATGTAATCGAATTATATGGTTATCACAAACTGTTTTGTTTTTTTAGGGTTTGATTTTAACAACCTACTTTAGTTGTTATCGTTGCCGCCAATATTTGAATATTTGACCAAATAAAAATTCGGATGGTTAATTTAAAAACTTTCATAATTGTGTTTTTGAATTGGGGCAAATTGCGTTTTATGTTTTTAATAAAACGTATATTTTTATTTTGATCTACTTTTTATTATTTTTATTTCAATTAACTGTTCAAATTTAAATATCCTCCCTATATATTTGGAAAGTTATATGAGAAATATTAATTTAACAAAAATTGGTTTTTTTGTATGGAAGTACCATAAGGGGTCGAGGTCTGACGCAAAATTTGACTGAATTCAGTGTTTTTTGAAAAAAGAGGGGATGTCTATTATTACAAGATTATAAAACACACCAAATTTAAATTTCCACCTGTTGTCAGCTTGGAAGTTAATGAAGAAACATTAATTATTTAAAAATATGCTATTTTGTATGGAAGGTACCAGAAGGCGTGGGGCTATTCTGCCCATTTACAATCCCATTACTGCATGTTTGAAAATATTAGTTTAGCTTTGTTAATTTATCAGCCACGTTCAACACAGCTCATCCATGTCCTAGTATGAGTCCCGTGGTGATACCATTTTCATTGACCGAAAAAATATTCCTATTCTGTTCGGCCAACGGTGCTATCAAAGCATTTCGTTGCTCTAATGAAAGCATGGATGTTCCGCAAATCGCCTACTGATAGGCAAGTGTCCGATGAATAAGCTTTTCATATCTCAGGTCATCAAAATCAGTGTAGTGACATTGACGATGCTCCGTGGTCTCCTCTTCTTCCTCATCATTGCACCTTCGTCTTAGCCAGTTAACCAACCGACTAGTGACCGGTTATTACAGCTATGATGTTCCTCAGGTGGACTCTGGAAAGGTTCAGCACAAATCATGTCCCTGTATATCCATTGTAGGTCAAATTTGTTTGGTCGTCGTGCTAATGGGTTCTCTCATCCATCTCTCCTTCGCAATGAGGTTCAGTTTCCTCGCAATGAGCTGTTTCCCCCTTGTGAAAGGGATCCCTATGAGACCGTAAACTCCGCCTGAGTTCACGATTGTGGCGGCCCTTGCCAATGTATCGGCTCTTTGGTTACCATATATGTTTTTCATGTCCTGGAACCCATGTAAAGGTAACGGTCGAATGTCTCACTATCTCCTCAAGAGACGAACGGCATTCTCGAACATTTCTCAAAGTGGTGTGCACGTTCTCCAGGGATCTGATAGCCGCTTTACTATCAGTAAGAATATAAATATTGCCGCTCAATATCCTTAATTTCCCTTTGCACCCCATGGATGAGGTATGGGATAGCTTCTTGCGTTGTTGTGAATTAACAGGCTTTTAATTTTTAGATTCACAACTAACGGCACCTACTTGTTTATCGACGAAAGCGATCGTCACTGTTTGAGAAGCTCTTACTAGACACGCCGATTGACTCGACACTTAATACTGCGAAGTTGATGTCAACAACTTTCGAGGGGAGCCGACAATGACGGATATTCTAATGACCGATATTTCGGCCTGAAATATGCTACAGAGATGCGGTAGTCTGATTGATAGTTGCAAATTCAACTCTTCCGAAAAGATTCCACAGCCTGCCAAAACCGCAGCCGCAGCCTTCCAAAACCGTCCTTGAAAATTAGAATGACATCCTCCCCAATGTTTAGGTCATTATTATTATTAACATACAAGGACCTTTCCGGGATGTTCCTTATAAATCACGGATCTAAGACAGGTTCTGGTATGGTGTAATCCGTGTGACAGCTCACATTGATTAGGTCCAGAATTTTGGCATGGCCATAGTTCCTGTGCATCCATGCTTTTGTGGCGTCTAAATGCATTGCGGTATTCGCTGCTATTTTCCTCGCCTCAATGTCAGGGGGTTACCAGTTTAGGGTCATAAACAGCGCCTTAGTTGAAGTAGTTCTAAGGGCCCCTGTTATCACGATTACCATCAGTCTCAAAATGCGTTTGAATTTCAGCCTTTGGGACGCTCTATCTAGCGCAGGCCACCAGACTGCCGATGCGTTTAATAACTGAGTCATATAATCAGTCCACATTTTTGGGGATAATTCCCTAATTGATGCCGATTGCCCTTTTGCAGCTCTATTGTACCGTTGCCGCTTTGTAATCCTGGCCTGAGTGCTCAGATACCTATTCAGTTTACTGTCCAATATTAGCCCAAGGTATATGGCACTATCAGAGAGTGTAAGTGCGACTCCATTTAATCTGGGTATGGCAAATTGAGGGATTTTGTATCTCGGTGTGAATAGTACCAGTTCCGTTTTTCTCGGGCTTACATCAAGTCCACAGTCATAACAACATTTTAAAAGAAGCTTTAGCGCAGATTCCAGAGGCTCAGAGAGTAGTTTAGGATCCTTGCCGGTAACTATTAGTTCCACGGTTGTGCAACACGTTTTTTTCCATCGTCCTCAGGAGAGTGTTGATGTTGAGATTCCATAGTAGTGGAGAGAGTACTCCTCAGAACAGAAATTAATTTAATTTGTTACCCTGTCTGTACAAATATTGGCTTCTTTTATTTGTGTCCCAAAATTATAATTTTGATCAATTTTTGACAACTAAGTTTCTTTTTGAATGTATTTCATAGTTAATAATAAATTCACACTCTCACACAGCCATTAAAAGCACACAATCTCGTGAATATCGACAAAAAAAGTGTGCTTTAAAAAATTCAATGATTTAATTAATTCCGTAAGTGCAGTTCCCCCAAAAGAAAAAAAACCCAACATCATTAAAACATCCCTAAGTTATAAAATTGCCCTCGTAGTTAAGACCAATATGAGCCGCATATTGTTTAATATATTTTTAATATTACATTTCATTCAATTCGGATGCATGTCCTCAATCAATACTACTTACACAGATTTAAGGTGTAGTCGAAACTGTTATGTTTATCTTTTTCTCAAGTGTTTTTTTTGACAATATATGAATATCTGATGCGGCAGACAAACCCATTTGTAATCGTACACATCACTTTATAGGTGGTTCTTTACATACACTACATAACTAGTAGAGGTTTCGGATGCCACCAAATGAAGGTGTGTTTGAGTCCACTCAATTGGAAATGACGCATTGCTTAAACAGGATGGCAAATCGATTAAATGTTTCTGTCCTTCTTAAAATTCGAATAATAAATCTGTTGTTTAAAATGTTTTCTACTGTATAATAAAATTCTGTTATATAAATACGTGTATATTCTTAAAGGTTGGTGTCGTTCATGTGTGCACCAACTAAATAAATATATTATATTGCATTGTCAGTGTCAAAGATAATACGCTGTAACTTTATAAGTTTACGAGTATCATAAATCTATAAGTTCCCTTACTTAGTTATTTTTTTCCACATTTTAATATAATTAGAGATGCAACATTTAATGGGCCTCTAGTGGAAACTCCTTCAGGGACCTTAGAATTTTGCATCGATAGATAAGTATTTACGTTTCATTTGCATTGGCTACTTGTAATTACTACATGACTATACTGCATAAAGTAACATATAATTAGTTATTCTTATAATATATGGAAGCGTCTATTTTTGAATAATACTTAGACTTGAAATTACGATCTACACATGTACTGAACTGCTGGCAATATGACGCAATTCCATTAGATACAATGTAAAATTTTACAAGTCAAGAGTACCGATAATTAAATTCGCGGCCAAAGCACTTCATAGCAAGTACATTTTACGACAATATTTGTTTGTCATTGTTTATTTTTTATGTTTTCTATTTTCAATTTCATCAATGGAGCAACTTGATAGTATTTTGTTTCAACTCAAACGTCTTAAAGGGAAATAATGTACTATGAAGTTTTGAGAAGGCGATAACTTCTTTACATGCAATACAAATACTAAGCAGGTATATAAGTGACAATAACTCAATTGATCAAAACATAAAAAATAAAATCATCATATATTATAGGTAATAAATTTCAGTCCCTAAGTTTGCACAACTTTCCCTTATACCACTAGTGGCGCACTATCAATTTCACTATCCATTAATATTCGCCACCAAATTATAATTAAAGTTTGTTAAAAGTTAATTACCTTTTAAAACACGTTATAGAATTTATGTCTTTTTCCTTAGAGTTTCACTGAACGACTGACAAAATAAGCAAAATAGCTCAAACTGTTCTATTTCGGCGAAAGGATAGCGGGACTTTGTTTACTTTGTATTAGCTAGGCAACAAGTTTTTTCTTCTATCGTAAACTTTAAATTCTATGTTCCATTTACGATATCTGGCAATTACCGCTCTTATGCATTATTAAGTGATACTAAAATAACTACCACTGTTATTGTTTGGTTATATAACTATTTACAAACAAACAATTGATATTTGTGAAACAAGCGGACAGTGGTAGGCATTTGCCGAACGCACGCACAAAACAATATGATGTGACTGTGTGCGGTCGCACTAGATGCGTCAGCGCTGTCGAATTTTACTTACTTACTTAAGTGGCCAATTACAATTTACGAAACGTAGTTCATAAATTTGAGGCCTGAAGTAATAAAGAATTCCACACGCTTCGGTCTTCTGCGTGAGTTCTCCAGTTAGTCCTACCATATGATGGCACATCGCCTACCACTTGGTCCTTCCAACGGAGTTTGGGTCTCCCTGCTCTGCGCCGTCCTTCAGGTTCGCCTTCAAACACCTTTCTCGCTGGAGCATTTACATCCATCCTGGCAACATGTCCCACCCATCGAAGTCGTTGGATTCTGACTCTTTTAGCTACGTCGATGTCGTGGTAAAGCTCATACAGCTCACGGTTCATCCGATGGCAAAACTGACCTTCGACACAGATAGGTCCATATATTTTTCGGAGTACTTTTCTCTCGAATACTCCCGATTTGTATGTCCGTTGTAGTAAGCACCCATGATTCGGCACCATACAACAGAACAGGTAAGATAAGCACTTGGTATAGCTGTTTCATAGTATTCCGAGAGAAAGTGGTGTTACTAAAGTGCTGCCGAAGTCCGTAGAAACATCTATTGGCTAGCACTATTCTCCGTTTAATTTCTTGGCTGACATTATTCATCTTGTTGACGGAAGATCCGAGGTAGGTAAATTCGTCGACTACCTCAAAACAATAATTGTCAACGTTCACGGTGTGCCCCATCGAGAGGACTCTTTGTTCGTCGAAATCATTATTTTTGTTTTGTCCTCGTTGACCGCTAAACCCATTTTTGCTGACTCCTTTTCTAGCGATGAGAAAACTGCAGTAACATCCCGCAGATTTCGGCCAATGATGTCTATATCATCGGCATAGGCTAGTGGCATGTGGCTCTTGTGGAATATGGTGCCAGACATGTTGACACCAGCCTTTCTCATCACCTTCTCCATAACTATATTAAATAGTGTACAGGACAGGCTATCGCCCTGCCTGAGACCTCTTTCCGTGTTGAATGGTTCAGACTGATCCTTACCAATCTTAACCGAGGATTTGGTGTTGTCTTAGGTACATTTGCAAAGTCGAATCAGCTTAGCAGGAATACCAAACTCAGACATGGCATCATAAAGCCTATTCCTTATCGGAGAGTCGAAGGCAGCTTTGTAGTCGACAAAGAGGTGGTAGGTGTCGATCTGCTTTTCATGGGTTTTTTCCAGAATTTGTCGTAAGGTGAATATTTGATCCATCGTAGATTTGCCAGGTCTAAAGCCGCACTGATATGGTCCAATTAGTTTTTCTACAATTGGCTTTAGACGTTCACACAATATGCTTGAAAGGACCTTGTAAGCAGTTGGTAATAGGCTTATTACACGGTTGTTCTTACATTCACTACGATCTCCTTTCTTGTATATGGGACATAACAGACTGAGACTCCAATCCCCGGGCATGCTCTCCTCTTGCCAGATGTTCTCCATGAGCTGATGCATGCTCCTAATCAGCTCCTCCCCGCCAGCCTTAAACAATTCAGCAGGGAGACCATCGGCTCCAGCAGCTTTGTTGTTTTTAAGGCGGGAGATGGCCATACGTATCTCGCTCTGGCTCGGAAGTGGACAGTTAATACCATCGTCATGGATTGGAGCGGGGTCTTCTGGAGTGGTGTCAGTATCCAGTAAATTTCTAAAGTGATCTCTCCATATCTTCAGAACGTTATCCGGGTCCGTCACTAGCTGACCATCGCTGTCCTTGCAGGAGGGCAACCCTGTTCCACGCATTCTCGCTTTCACTCTCTTGTAGAATTTTCGGGCTTCCCCTCTACTTCGGAGCAACTCAGTGCACTCATCCTGCCTCTTCTTCAGCTCCTTCTTTTTTCTTCTAAAAAGCCGAGTTGCCTGTCGTCTCTTCTCCCTGTGCCGTTCACGAACAGCTCGCGTTGCCATTGGCTGCAGTTTCGCCCTGTATGCAGCAACCGTCTCTCTCGTGGCAGTGCGACATTCATCATCGTACCAGGCATCTTCTTGAGACGGCTTTGAGTACCCAAGTACGCTTCTCGCAGCCCGTTCTAAGGAGTCGGCTATATTTTGCAACTGCGAGGTTATATTGACAGGGGTTGGAGCATTCCGCAGCAGTTGAGTTAGGTGGTTGGAGTAGGCGTTTGCTACCTCTGTAGTCCGCAGTTTACCGATGTCCAGCTTTCGTTGTGCCTGGTTACGTACGTTTTTCGCCATGCTTAGCCTTGTGCGTACCTTAACTGCGGTAAGGAAGTGATCGGAGTCAATGTTCGCACCCCTAATCACTCGTACGTCCAGAACACTGGATGCGTGCCGTCCATCGACTACCACATGATCAATCTGATTCCTCGTCAATTGATCTGGAGATAACCATGTTGCCTTATGAATATTTTTATGGTCAAATCTAGTGCTGCTAACTACCATATTTCTTGCCGCAGAGAAATCAATCAGTCTGATGCCATTGTTCGACGTTTCGGTGTGCAGACTGAATTTTCCGATGGTAGGCTCAAATGCGGTTTCGCTGCCTATTTTAGCATTAAAATCGCCTAGTACAATTTTAATGTCATGGCTCGGGCTACGGTCATATACATTTTCTAGGCTCTCGTAGAACTCGTCTTTGTCCTCATCGCTTTTCTCTTCTGTCGGAGCATGGGCACATATAAGTGTTATGTGGAAAAACTTAGTTTTGACTCTTATGGTGGCTATACGTTCACACACCGGGTTGAACCTTGAGACTAGGTGTCGCAGTCTCTTGCCAACCACAAATCCACATCCAAACTCGTGCTTGTCCGCATGGCCACTATAGTAGATGTCGCACGTCTTCATGCGCGAGCAGCCGTGTCCCGTCCACCGGATTTCCTGTAAAGCGGTTATGTCAGCCTTGTATTCTTCGAGGACTTCCGCCAGTTGGATAGAGGCACCTGGTCTATACAGTGTTCTAACATTCCAGGTGCATATCCTTAAATCATGGTCCTTAATTCGTTTGCGGTGGTCATCAACATTTTGGGGGGTCCATTTTATTCGTTTCTTACTTCTTTTCATTGCAATAGTTTATACGTCGGTGGCGGGTTGCAAGCCCAGCGCACCACGTCGCAGTTTTCTCCTCCTGCCAGGATTTTATTACAGCCGCCCATTTTGGGTCAGACGCTGACCAGGGTACCGCTCACTCTGAGCGGACGTGCCTGGGTGTTAGGTTTCGCCCCTCACAGTTAGTCGTGCTCTGACTGGTGTCAGAGGCACGCTTCCAGGCGTCACCACGTGGAGGTACTCCGTCCGCAGTAGTACTACGAATACGGAGCTCTGTGAGTAGACTTGAAGTGCAATTGGCAAGGATCACTCTGGGTTTGCCAAGTTAAACCGATCAGAAGCTTTACCTTGCAACACACTCCCGACTGTCGAATTTTACGGGGTGAAAATATTGTGCTCTACCAACAATCGTTGAACATTGTTTTTCTGTCTCCACTTGTGTCTGTTTTTGAGTTAAATGCGAAACAATCGTGTGTGTGTTTCTTTTATAACACTCAAGCAGAGACTGACTGTTTTGAATCATACAAAACTTTCGAGTACGTATCGATCGTGTCTACGGGTAATGGCACCAAGATCTTTTAAATCGGTTGAGTCATTCCATAGTAATCGCAGCTTAAAAGTAACAATTACCGTAATTTTGCAAATATTTCGGAACCTTGCCACGCTCACATGTTTTCAAAAATGCAATTTCTAAAAACGAGGTTGTGTTTCTATAGGTAAAATCTAACTGTATGCAAAATTTCATTAAAATCTGAGAGGGTCGGGTTCAATGAATACCGGGTTTGATATGAAATTCATCATTCAGCCAGTTCAACAACAGAGAAAGTTATATATCAATAAATCGGCTTAATAATGTGGTTTTAAATATATGGGTATCAATTAGTAAGATTTCATCAAATCATGGACAAGGTACTGCTGATCCGTTTCAGCAATTCTTACAGCAATATAAAATAATTGTGCAGATACATGCAAAAGAGTATTTGTATTTGCCCTTTACATTGAAGTAATGAACTAATAACACAAGGGAACAAAATTTAACTTTTTGAGTGTTGTTTGGAATTCTATAGCTGTTTTTTACTAATTTGAGGTCGCTGATTTTAAATCTAATCTCCATTTTTCTCCATCAGCTCGAATTTTTATGTTACAGGTACTAATCGTATTTTCGCCTATTTTCCAAAAAATTATAGTTCAAAAAATCATAATTTTTTTTCATAAGCCGGATTTTAAAATTTTGTTTTTTTTTTGTAAAGATATCGTTGTTACCTTTGAAAAAAATCAAATTTTTTAATATCACAAAAAAAATGACTGAGTAAAGGCTCTTTTATTCAAAAAATTTTCTTCACACTGAAAGTTAATCGGTTGGGGGCAAATTGTTCTTTTTATTAGCTTTATTGAATATTATATTAAAGTAGCTTTCTAAAACATGTATGTACGTAATAATCGATTGAAAATTGAATGAGTTATGCTAAGTTCGGTGATAACAGATTTTTCGAATTTTTTTGTTTCTACCCAAAAAAATTAAAATTTTGTATTTTTAAAAATCATGACAAATTTGCAAATTTATTAATAGTTTAATTTATAGTTTTGCCTCCTATTACAATATTAATTAACTGACCAAATTTAATTAATTGGCAGGTTTCAATTTGGAAGTTAAGGGAGAAATAATAATTTTCCAAAAATAGGTCATTTTGTATGGGAGGTACCAGAAGGGGTGATCCGATGTAGTGCAAATTCATTCCTGATTCATATTTTCATAACCGTAAAACTTACGCATAGTTTGACTGAATTCAGTGTACTAACAAAAAAGATATGTATGTAAGACTATTGGGGTGAGTTCGGTCCTTTGTATGGGAGGTACCAAAAGGGGTATGGCAACGGTTTCGGATTTTTTAGGGTTTGTCTACTTTTGTAAGATAAATAAACTGACCAAATTTAAATATCCTCCGGTAGTCTGTTTGGCAGCTATCGAAGATATATTAATTATCCAAAAATAGGTAATTTTGTATGGGAGGTACCAGAAGGGGTAGGGCTATTCCGCCCATTTACAAACCCATAAGTTCGTTTTGAAAAATATTAATACTGATAAATTTTCATAACGATCCGTTAAGGTTTGCTCGAGTTACACTTTCACAAACATATTAATAAAAGTTATTTCTGTATGGAAATCGCGATTTTTGTAAATTTAGTTATCTCAGTAAATTGTTGACAAAATCAAAAGTTGTGCACAGATTTCAATGAAATAAAGCTTATTTGATTCAAACTATATTAAACTAAATGTTTTAAGACCAACACTGTGATTTTTGTTGCATTATTTTTTTTATGAATTTTTAAAAAAACAAAATTTTTTTTTTGTAAATTTTTGTTTTTTGTAAACGACAACGATATCTCTGAAACTACTAGGCCAAATTAAAAACAATGTAGGCACGGGTAAAAGATAATTTTGTTGACGAGTTAAAGTTTTTTTTTAATTGAATATGGTGAACCGTTGTCAAGTTATTTAAATATTTGTAGTGGAAGTACCTTAGTTTTGAAAATAACGGTATATCGCGAAAAGTCGAGCTGATACGAAAAAACCAAGTGCAGATTTGGATTCAGCGTCCCAAATTACCTTTAAAACAATATTCAGTTCTTTAACAACAAATACCTTGTTCCCTTGTGTAATTATTAGATTGCAATAGCATTCAACATCTTTAACAATAATTTGGAGGCAGGACGAAGTCTGCGGCCCATATATTTAAGATACATATACATATTTTAAATGCACCTTATGCCTTTTCAAAAGTCATAACCTGCATCACCGGTCTCTTAGGTGAATTCCAATAAGATGTCGAATAAGTGGCAATGTATGCAATCCTCCTCATCAGTACAAAGATGTTTACAATCCTAACCACATTAAATTAAACATTGTATGTGGCAAATTTATTGCATTTTATGCTGTAAACAACTGCGTTGCTGCTTAGGCAAAACCAATATGTAGCATTTCCATTTTCTTATTAGCATGTATGGAATTTAAAACTTGTTTAATGCTTTCATATAAAAAAAATACACACAAAAACACTGAACTAGCATCGCTGCTAGGACAGAAGAATAAGAGAGTGAATGAAATGAATAGTTTATAGTTCCTTGAGTAATATAAATAAAATAAGAGCAAGGACACGATTATAAAACACTACAGCAACAGCATACGTGATGCGTTTTATAAACTAATTTCGACCGAATTACACAAAGACGATGGGGTTACAGTAACGAACAATAAAATACAACCACTTTCTTCTAACCATTTAAATTGTTTAGGGTAACTAGACACAGACAATGCATTGTTTTGATGAGCTCGAATATCCCGATGACGTTACTTTCTAAAAAGTATATTTAACAAAATTGTTATCTTTTAAAGACAAGAACTGATTCATTTGCTTTCACTTTTATCCAGTGTGAAAACACATATAGAAGACGTGTCTGGTAAGGCTGAATTTAATTTGTCAACAGAAGACTTTGTAATTAAAACGCTTACGTAGTCGGCAATAAAACACTTGTCTCCGAATTTCCAGGCCAATATCATTCACATTGCTACCGCCGGGGACGAGGTAGATAAAATCATCATCCAATCCAAAGTTCTGGTTGTCAGCGTTTAGCGCTGCGCAAAAGACTTTTTGTTTGTTCCTTTGATTGAGAAGGTTGCTGCAATACCTTGAGTTTTTCGGACAATAATGGCTTCAATTTGAACTTCCTATTTTTCTAAAGCTTGGTTTCAATTTCTGATGAGCAACATAAGCGTATCTGCTTTGCAGGAATAATCATCTGAAATGTTGTCTGAGCCGATCTTACTTTATTAGGTTTTTTCGAAATTTTGAAATAATATATATATGTATCTGGTTAATTGTGGATTTTTCAGAATTTACCAGATAAAACAGGGTTTAGTCTTTCACATATTTAACTTGATAAGCTATTATAAGCTATTATAAGCTATTGTTGATATAATGATCGAGCCGCTTTTGGAAGCTTAGATCGCCCTTTAAAACACTCTACACAATATGCCACGATTCTAATCGTCGGACATGCTTCCGTTTAGTTAGTCAAAGTATCTCTGTCGGAAGGTCACGCTCCGTTCTAATAATAAGTTGAATTTTTTTTCTACTTATGATGGTGCTTCTAACCAATTTCTCACTTGCGGTGTTTTTCAATACATATAAATGCGGTTTTGTTAAGTTAATGAATTTAGCACAAACTATACTAAATACTCTCCCCCTTCGTATGATGTGACTAAAGTCATGAAGTCAGTGTACTTTCAAAAAAGTTATGCATGTAAAACTATGAGAATCGGTCATTTGTATGGGAGCTGCCAATAGTAGCGTGACAAAGGTTTCAGTTTTGTGAGGGATTATCTTTTATTACTAGATAATAACCTGGCAAAATTTAAATATCCTCCAGTTGTCTGTTCGGATGTTATGGGATAAATATTAATTTTCTAAAAATGGATGATTTTGCATTGGAGTTACCACAAGGGGTGTTTCGATTATGGCTATTTACAAGGCCAAAACTTCATTTTGTAAAATATTTGGTAACGTGCCACCAGCCAACCATCACCAGCTTGTCCGACAAATGAACATGGCTCAATCGTCTTAAAAAGTCCTGAAACAAATTTGGTCTTAAAATACTTGTGGTTTAACACCTAAAGAGGTATTTACAAGATTCTTAAAAGTGGCTTACATTTCAGTGATTATAAATTGACATCTTGCCGCCGAATCATTTCTTCAAAATAGGAAACAAAAAATATTCGCTTTTGACTACAAAACTGTTCCCATAACATTGTCTGCTAACATTCCCGTCTTGTTTGTCCATATTTAGTGACAAAAATAGGTTCATTGCTCTTTACGACCAAATAACGGAAATGACATTTTAAAAATTTTACAGAAAATAACTAGAATCATCACAAATTTAACTCCATTGCACAATTGGATGCTGAAGTTATTAATATGAATATCGATGGCTTCCCATCCATTTCCAAGTCAGATCTCAACCGATTTTAATATGAGATCTCAACTGTATCTTGGTGGTTTCCCAAGTATTGCATGGTGATCATAAATTAAGCGCCTTCTCGCAATGGGACGCTTAGTTAAGCAGATAATAGCACTTAAAGTTGTTCATGTGAATATCGACGACTTCCCAGCCATTGTAAGGTGACATTCCAACTATACTATGATCACAATTCAAACACTTTTTTGTGGATGCTAAGTTTGGGAGATAACGACAATAAACAAATTTTATATGAATACTTTGTCCCATTTTATAGTGAGAGGAAACAGTCATCTAGCTGAATTTTCCAAACTAATTTTCATATTGCATTAGAATATTTAAAAAAAAGAGATTTCAGTTTAGCCCAAACAAACCTGGAAATGTTGTGTAAAAATGCCCCTTTTTATCATTTGATACGACCCAAAAGTGTGACACAAGGAAGGAGTCACTTTAGACCATAGGTTTCTTTGAGCCAGATTCGATTCATGAATTCGTTTGAGCCTTGTCCGTCTGTCTGGCTGTCCGGCTGGTACGCACGATAACTTTCGAAACACGCAACCAAATGTTTTGAAATTTTTCACGAGTCAATATTTCCCCAAAACTACTTACGGTATTGCAAATGGGCTACATGGCCCCTCCCCTTCTGGTACCTCTTATACAAATACATCATTAGAAATCCAGTTATAATATCAATACACCCAACGGGATTGTACCCAAATTCTGTGTTTAGTAAAGCTATAACAGGATAAAGTTTTGGGCAAAAAAATTGGTAGTCTAGCCACGCCCCATCTAGTACCTCCCATACCCATCTGGTACCGCCCACTTTAGAAATCGATTAATATTATTAATAGACATAACGCCATCGTGCCCAAATTCTGTAATAAGTAAAGCTCAAGCTGGATAAAGCTTTTGAGAAAAAATCTGGAAGTCTAGACACGCCTCTTATGGTACCTTCTAGAGGTGGGCACGTGAGTGATTTTGACTCACGTTCATGCACGCTCACGTGATTGAAATGGTCGCTCACGCACGCTCACGTTGAAAGATTTTTTCGCTACTTACGTTCACGCACGCTCACGTGAGTAAATTTTGTACTCACGCACATTCACGTGAGCGTGAATCACGACAATCACGCCAAATAAAAAGTAAATTTTTTTTTATTGTTTCTATAATTATTTGCCTTCTGTTATTTAATTAATTTTAATTTTTAAAAATATAGTAGATTACACAGTGCAACACATAAATTGGTGCCACCTTGGTACCCAGCTATTTTTGAAATATATACCGAAACTAAAAAAATCCACAAAGGACTTGGCCCCATTACATCGAAACATTTTTTTATGGACACTCCAATATTTTCACTCCAACACGATTTTTGGAAAAAAGGACCATTTTTACGGAGTCCATATTTCATAAACCTTTCGGATTTTTTTCTTTGTGTCTTCGGCAAAGTTGTAGATCGAAACCAGAGCAAAAAAAAACTCAAATAGATCGACCCAAAAAAAATTGCATCCAGTGCATGAAAATTGCAAACATATGGGAAAAAAAGGCTATTTTTTCATGATGTTTTCACCATAAAATTACACAGAACACCAATTTTTTTGTTAACAAGATATCAAAACACTTTTTCCATAGATTTTGACCTCCTTAACACGAAATAGATTTTTAAAAATTTTTTTTTTTTTTTAAATTTTTGGAAGTGCGCTTCATATTTTGGTAATATTTTGGGTATCTATTACCCGATCTTGATATATAACCACTTAAGTTAAAGACAACAAAATTTTAAACAAGTTCTTCCTTGAAAGTTTTTAAATAAGTAATGTCGTTTCGATGCTAACGATTTAAATAACTGCAATTTTTATGTAAAATTTGGGGTGAAAAATTTATTTATTGACGTACGAAAAATAGAAAACGCATATGTGAAAAATTCACAACATGCCCCGCAACTGCCCCAAAGTAGCCCCTAGAGGGATTAAATGTATGACAGACCCCACTATTTTTTCCCTCCTAACATTTTTCCCAAACATACCTACCCCATATCTTGACCTCCTAAAAGTGCACCCATACAATTTTTTAAATTTGCTCCCAATGCTGCAATTTCCCCCAAGATGCCCCTAGAGGAGTCAAATGTATGACCGACCTCCAATATATATTGCAAGACGAACAATTTGTCAGAACATTTCTACCCTTTATCTTTAACCCTTAAGGTGGTTCCCATACAATTTTTTTATCTATATATATAAAAATGGTGGCAAAAATGTAAAGTAATTCATCAATTGAGTACGGCTGGACCGATTTTGCTGAAATTTTTTTTCAATTGTTCGTAATTGCCAGGAGAAGGTTTATGTGGAAGAAAATTTTGGGAAAATGCTCCGGAAAAGTCGGGAAATTTGAAAAATCGAAAATTGCTTTTTTGTATGGAATTTTGTTTGCAATTGTTACGAATGGCTTTTCGAATGAAAAAGAAGAAAAATTTTGTTGGAAAATACCGGAAAAAAAATTTTAAAAAAATTTACATTTTTGTTTACGAAATTTTGCATATTACGTATGATTTGATAATTTTGGACGATGTAACAGTGTAAAATTTCGGGAAATTATTCCAAAATGACTTTCCAAATGGAAAAATAGAAAAATTATCGGTGGACACTCGGAAAATTCAGGAAAAACTCGAAAAATTTGTATTTTTTCGGAAACATTTTCAAAGCAAATTGCATTTTTGTATTACATTTTGTGTGTAATTATACCGTTGTGGCTTTTCGGTTGGAAAAATAGAAAATTTTGGTTGGAAAATTATGGAAAAATTCCAAAAATTTACTTTTTTCGACGAAATTTAACATTTTATTGTGTTTTGATAAATTGGAATGAATTTGAACTGTGAAAAATTTCGGATAGTCATTCTGAAATGACTTTTAGAATGGAAAAATAGAAAAATTCTTGGTGGAAAACTCGGAAAATTCGGGAAAAAACTCAAAAAAATTTGGTTTTTTTCGAACTGCACATTCCCCTTTCTTCTCACAGTTGACAAGGCAACGTGTAGCAAAATTGTTGCGAGAATGCTAAATCATTATTTGGAATGAATGCACGATGGCGCATAAACGAGCTTTGGAGGCAGATGACCGAACGATGAATAATTTTCGAGGTGATTTAACGAGAACGAGGCGACCAACTATTCGACAGAATTTTTTAACTCTCTAGATGTGCCAGAAAGTTCGACGTATAATTTGCAGCTGAAGGTGGGATCGATCATGATCATTTTTCTGAATCACTTGAAATTGTAATTAAAGCGACGATCATCTAGGGCAAATTCAGAGGAGAGGAAGTTCTTATCCCTCGAATTTCTATTATTCCAACCGATCTTCCCTTCCAACTCAAGCGAATTCAACTCCCCATTCGATTGGTATTTGCGATAACAATTAAAAATCGTAAGGCCAATCGTAGGAAATTTGTGGAATCAACCTCGAATTTCCCTGCTATTCACACTGTCAGCTGTGCATTGTCTGTTTGCGTGTTGGCAAACAGTCTTCATTGTTTGTTTTTACGTCGGAAACAAATCGAAAAACATTGTATATCAGATCGCTCTTCACAGATTTCGATTAAATTCAAGTAAATCAGATTAAAACTTGAACGATCTGTGTTTTACTATTATATGAAGGCGTACCTTAGGAGCGAGACAAAGTTTGCCGGGTCCAAAGTTGTATGGCAGAACAACGTTTGCCGGGTCAGCTAGTTTTTAATATTTTTTTTGCAACTATACGAGTATATGTATGTGCCAATATATGGCGATAAATATATGTTAATACGTCAATATATGTCGATATATATCGAGAGACAGTGATTTGTAACTGAAAAAAGCACAACTATCGAGTGGTAAGGGGTTAAATCTAAAAAAAAAACTAAAACAGTTAATAACCCGAATTTTTAGTCTTTCGCCAAAAAATTCATAACTCTTAAAATTGATTATGGATTTTTATGGTTGTAGTGTTGTTTTCTTTGAAAAAGGGTTAACTATATGTAAAAAATGCAAAATTAGGGTTTGCATTTCGTTTTCTATTTTTCGTGCATCAAAAATTTTTAAGAAAATTTTTCAAAAATCATTATCGTGTTAAGGAAGTCAAAATCTATGCAAAAAGTGTTTTGAAATCTAATATACAAAAAATTGTTGTTCTGTGTAATTTTATAGTGAAAACATTATGAAAAAATAGCATTTTTTCCCATATTTTTGCAATTTTCATGCACTGGTTCCATTTTTTTTGGGTCGATCTATTTAAGGCTTTTTTTTGCTCTGGTTAAGATCTTCAACTTTGCCGAAGACAAAAAGAGAAAAATCCGAACGGTTTATGAAATATGGACTCCATAATAATGGTTCTTTTTTCAAAAAATCGTGTTGGAGTGAAAATATTGGAGTATCCATAAAAAAATGTTTCGATGTAATGGGGCCAAGTCCCTTGGCTATATACTTTAAAAATAGCTGGGTACCAAGGTGGCACCAGACGATGACCTTAGAAATGTTGCACTGTGTTGATATGGAAATAAAT
Source organism: Muscina levida (assembly GCA_964034835.1). Classification (NCBI taxonomy): domain Eukaryota; kingdom Metazoa; phylum Arthropoda; class Insecta; order Diptera; family Muscidae; genus Muscina; species Muscina levida. The sequence continues at coordinate 62,081,209 of OZ035880.1, read as the reverse complement.
AAATTAATGAATACATAACATCAAAATAAAATATGATCATTTTGTAGAAAATTTTTGGAAACCAACCAATATGTGTGACGTGCACGACACACATTCTATTAGACAGTGTTTTTTGGTACGACATCACACTTGTCTAACTACATGAGTGCCTGTGTAACTGTAATTCCAAATTAAAAAATCATATTCACCTCGTCTTCTAAGGTATTTTAAGAAATTATTCACGAATTCGTGAGTATGTCCCAATTGACATAAATCCCAATTCGTTCTGGGGATTAGATTGCAAATTGTCGGACAAGTTTTAATAAATTTTATAAATGTAAATATTTTAAAATTTAGACCTTGTGGGAAAGTCGAAGTTTGGGATATACTATATATGTCGAAAAGCCGTTTGCTTTGTACGTTTTAAGCTCCTGTAGCTTAGTTAGGGGACTAACTCAAGAACGACTAATCCAATTTTGATCAAACAAAAATCCAAAATTTAAGAATTAAAATTAAATTACTCTGTTCATAAACGATTTCTCTGTAGAATCAAAATACAAGTTATTTCCATTTAGGGATATATGGGAGGTTGGCGTGTCCTTTCAGGTAATAATTCATCACAGTTATCAGTAATATATAACAGACAAATCTAGCTAAATTTGGTTCAATTTTGAAAATTCAAGTTGTATTCATTTTAGGATATGGGAGGGAGGTGCGTGTACTTGGGCTGATTTTCACAAAATTTCGGTTTTTTTTTCTTTCCTATTTATAAAAGCAATGTGTACTTTTTCTCCTTTTTTAATATCTCCTTTTTTTGGCACCCGTTTGTATGAAAACACGACACTGTGCGGAGTAGCTACCACAATCATTAAAATGAAATAACCTTTTCGTTATTACTTACTTTTATTAATTCTAAGAATCATACAGTCATCAACATTTTTTCTAAAGAGTTTTGTACATATCCTCAAACAATTTTTTTAAATTCATTCAATACGATTATCCATATACATTGTATCAAAAAATCAAAATTTTTGTCAAATAAGATACCTTCACCTAGTTGAGAATAAAAGCGAGACGCATTCATCGGTTTTCATGATGTATGTCTCATTTTGTTCATAGGTTAAGTGCATTACGGTAATGTAGTAGGACATGAAAATTTATTAATTTTTAAATATAAAAAAATTTTTTTATTTTTTTTATAAAACTTTTTATAACTACGAAACTGTTCATTATGCAGAGAAATTACATATAAACAGGAATATGAATTCCTTAATTTCGGATATGAATTCGATCTTGAGTTGTGACCACCATACTTGGCTGTAGGAGCCTAAAAACTTAAAGCTTAAAGCGGCACGAGTTAGCAAACGCCAATCGTGCTGGCTATCGTAAAATCTGCAAAGACATCATTTTTGGGGGGTGGCACTGACAAAAACCCAACATCGATTTTTACCCTAATATATATATTTACATATACTTTATTTTGTTGAAAAAATCATTGAAAAAGGTTTCCAACAGTTCATATAAAAATTAATTTATTAACTAATTATATGCTGTTAATTCAATGAACCATAATTATTTTTTTCCTTAGCGTGAGTGGCTTGAGTAGCGTGATTCACGCAAAGTATGCACTCACGCACGCTCATGTACGACGATTTTTTTGGCGCTCACGTTCATGCACGCTCACGTGAGCAAATTTCTAACTTACTCACATTCACGCGTGATTCACGCCAATCACGCAACGAGTGCCCATCTCTAGTACCTTCCATAAAAATATACCACTCCGTCCACTTTAGATATGAAGTCAAAATGTCAATACAGTCGACACGATCGTGCCCGAGTTCTGTATTTTGTGAAGCTATAACAGGACAAAGTTTTGCAGAAAAAAAACTGGAAGTCTAGCCGCGTCCCTTCTTGTACCTCCCATACAAATGTACCACTCCGCCCACTTTAGCAATCGAGTAATAATATTAAATAATATTAATACTAAGAAAGTTTCAGTCGGTCAACACGTACTGAAACTTTCGTACTGGTTTTTACTTTTTATGGTCTGTGGTAAGTTAAGAATTATCCATGTTTAGTTCACGATTCAGATTGCGATTGAATATCGTCAAATACACCAAATTCGCCAAGTTTTGGTCACACCGAAGATTTTTCGAGCTGGAGAATTTTCAACAATTCCTACAACATGTCAAAGCATTCGGTCTATTTCTACACACTTGTACACTTGACGGTACTCGCCGTTTTCGTTAATGGGCCAAATATTTTGGGAAGTATTTGTCTCTCGAAAACTCCCATAATAGATTGATCCGCTTGTGTCATTCTGCGTTGTAAAGCTGACAGGTAGGATCAGTGTCTGATACAGTTGGATATTTGTTCTTCGAGAGTAGAATTTGCCGTAGTAGCAGCAGTTTGCGATCGATACTCTTCTCTTGATTTCCAGGTTGACATTATTATTATGATATATTTTCCAACGTTCACGCAGCATCCTAAACGAGAGTAAAGTCTTTTTTCGTTGAAACAAATAACTTAGATATGTCCTCATTAATCACCAGACCCACTTCTACCGACTGCTTCTCAATGCTCAAAAAAGCAGCAGTAACATTCCGCAATCTACTGCCAATGAAATCTATATCATCGGCATACGCGAGCAGGCTTTTGTTAAAGATGGTGCCAGTCGTGTTTACTGCAGCCTGCCGTATGATTAAAGGCTATCGCCTTGTCTAAAGCCTCGCTTGGTCGAAAATGTAATAGTTTCTGTTGTATCGGACTGTCGAATGCAGCTTTGTAATCGATAAACAGATGGTAGAAAAATTTCAGTTCTTCCCAAGTAATTCTTCTCGTTCGATCCCTTAAAACTTGCATTTGCATCCGCACCACAAACAAATATTTCTCGATGAAAAGCGACTTCTTTAATATTGTTCGTAACACACTAGGTTGACTGCTTTAAATGTCTAACAAAAACCAACTACATCACATTGCTTTGTCAAAACTTTGAGGAATTCTTATGACGGACGGGTGTAAAAGGAAGCGCTGTTGATTTATAACAAACTACGAGAGTGGTTTAATAATTCACGGAATTGTCAAATTGCCCTCATACAACTGTCTGGAAAAATATTCATGTATTTTTCATCCATGGAATTTACGAAATTTCAATTTTATCCCCATTGTTTACTTTTCTATTCCGACTATTCAGTACATACTACAATATAATAATTATAAATTTAATTCAGTCATAACAGTTCACTTATAAATATGTAGGTGCTGCAATTTGCCAATCAGTTTCAATGCATTAACGTTCCCTCTTAACTCACAGTGTATTTACCTCATTTCAAATCTCAAAATCAAAATAAGCAACGATTGTTATTGAACAAAAAAACAAATCAAAATACTTCAAAATCCAATAACGAATCTCTAAACATATTTTTGTTTTGTGTTGTTATCTAAAAAGGTGATTTTCATTCAACAACCACATTCTACAAATCGATTAATCAATCATTAGCATTAAAAGTCAATACAAATGTTTGTGATGTCCACAAATAATTTGTGTTGTGTTTACAGTTGTCTTGCTTATTCGTCTACCAGTACCAATAAAAAAAGACATTTGATTACAAATAATTATTTGTGTGTTATCATCACATAGTATTATGTTTCTATTAAAAAATATATAAAAAAAAATTCGAATCCATCTTAACTCTTCCGTTTATATCTCTTCTCTATCTAATACTTGTATATGTCTCAAGTGATGTATTTGTTGAACTAATTTATGTTTATAATAATCTACACTGAAAGAAATTCCATACTGGAGAGTAATGTGGTGTACATATATTAATATGCATAAGATCGAGGCAAATGCCTTAACATAGTGTACATATTTAATGTGAAATTGTCAACACTATGTTTTCAACGTACACAAATTAGTACATTTATGGTTAAATAAATAGCAGTATTTTATTGGGCTAACACCAGAATGTTAGAGGAAATAATGAAATTGTAAAGGGTTTTTTTTTCAGACTATTTTACTTCAAATTAGTGTAGTTTAAAAACTCTTTGACTTTTCTGAACTTTTTTCGCATTTAAATAAAAACCGCTACTGCTTCTTTATATGTTAAAAGATTATTATAGAATTTTCAAAAAGCTAAGGTTTTAAGTGTCACCTAGACACCCTCTGAAAGCAGACAATCTTGTGAATTTGACGAAATAAAATTAATTAGTTAAGATTACGAAATTTCTCTGTGGTCGTACGGGGTTGCGAGAATAGAATATTAAGATCGTCTAACCAGAAATCGTCGAGAATATAGATTAATTGATATTGGATAATACGAAAAAGACTGTAAACCATGAATCGAATTTGGTTCAAAGAAACCAAGGGTCTAAAGTGGCTTCTTCTATGTGTTACATTTTGGAGTCATATCAAATGATATATACCCTCCTACCCGTAGGGTGGGCCCTCTGATACTACAATGGAAAGCTTTTTTTCGTATAGTAGTGTAGGGAGTTTTTCCAGTCGACTTTATGACTTCTTCCCAATCGTTTTAAATGAAAACAATCCATTGCAATGTCAATATTGACTGATACACAGATACAAGTGTCTGCGTCATCGCGAAAGTTTAATTGTTTCCATTAAACTCGGTTTAACTGCTTTAATTTGGTTTTTAATTAACGAGCAAATATAATACATACTTGACAATACATCGATTCATCATTAAAAAGGTATGGATGTTTTAGCAAAATACATATTTCTTAATATGAAACAATAAAGATAGAGGAGATAGATTTATGTCAAATATATATGATAAGAGTAGGTGCTATCAGTAACATAAATTTAAGTAGCCGCTACAATGTCCGGCATGGTCAATAAAAGTGTAAAGTCTAAAGAAATAACAAGTAAGAAAGTTTCAGTCGGATAAACCAACTCACATACACCCCCACCCTCAGTAAAAACATAAAATTTGCTTAACAAAATACAGAATTTGGGCACTATTGCGTTGGGTGTGTTGATATTATTACTCGATTTCTAAAGTGGTCGAAATGGTACATTTGTATCGGAGGTACCAGAAGGGGCGTGGCTAGACTTCTAGTTTTTTCTCCAAAACTTTATCCTGCTGTAGCTTAACAAAATACAGAATTCGGGCACGATCGTTTAGGGTACATTTATATTACCTTTCCCTTTCTAAATTGGGCGGAATGGTATATTTGTATGGGCGGTACCAGAAGGGGGCGTGGCTAGACTTCCAAGTTTTTCCGAAAACTTTATCCTGTTATAGCTTAACAAAATACTGAATTTATGCAAGATTGCATTAGGTTTATTGATATTATTACTTCATTTCATAAGTGGGCGGAATGGTACATTTGTAGGGGAGGTATGGGGCTAGATTTCCAGTCTTTTTGCCAAAACTTTATCCTGCTACAGTTTTACTAAATACGGAATTTGGGCACAATCTCGTTGGGTGTTGATATTATTACTTGATTTCTAAAGTGGGCGGAATGGTAAATTTGTATGTGAGGTATCAGAAGGGGCGTGGCTAGACTTCCAGTTTTTTCTCCAAAACTTTATTCTCAGTTAGTTTTACTAAATACAGAATTTGGGCACGATCGCTTTGTATTTTTTTATATTATTAATCGTTTTCTAATGTGGGCGGAGTGGTATGTTTGATGGGAGGTACAAGAAGGGGTGGGAAATATTAATTTGTGCAAAGTTTCAAAGCATTTGGTTTCGTCTTTCGAAAGTTATCGTGCGTACCAGCCAAACAAACAGACAGACGGACGGACAGACGGGCATGGCTCAAACGAATTAAAAAGCCATGAATCGAATTTGGTTCAAAGAAGCTTAGAGTATAAAGTGACTCCTTCCATGAGTTACACTTTTGGGTCGTATCAAAAGATATATATCCTCCTACCCGTAGGCTGTGGGTATAAAAAACACATAACTATGCGAAAATTGCAGATCCATCTTTCGATTCTCGCCTTTAGTCATATACTATTTCTTTAATCGGCGGCCCCCTCGATGTTGTCGACAGCAACTTCGCATTATAGTCTCGACTCAATTGACATGTCTAGTAAAAGTTTCTCAAATAGCTGACCTAAACATTCGTGTGTAAACACGTATGTGCCAAAGTTGCAATTTTAAAAATAGAAAGCGTGTGAATTCACCATAACCAATCATTTATGTGGTGTAAAGGGAAATTAAGTTTTTAAAGAACCTCAAAAGCTATTTTATTTTTAAAAAATTACACCATCCATATGATCGGAGCGGAAAGTTGCTGATGACAGCTGTTTTGTGAAAAGTTCTGCAATTCCTCGCGAATAAACACATCATTTCTGTTGACAACTTTACTTTTATGGTATCCCCAAATAAAACAGCCCAAAGGGAATAGGTTTGGCTTATATGGTGGTATATCACTTTTTACCTTCATATTTCGCACAGACTGTTTCGAGTATAAAGTCTGGGTTGTGTAAGAACTGACACTCTTATACGCTATCAGAATCCTTAGAGTTTTAGGTCGGCAGGATCGTGGTTGATTCATTGTTCAAACTGTCTCATTGATTATCTTCACCAATTTTCTTAGTACTTGAATAGATAGAATTTCATTTGTAACCATAGAGCAATATTATAAAGAGACTCCAACTCTCTCGTGAAAATAAGGTTCCATAGGCTCGAGCAAACTGTATGGGAAATATTTGGAAGGAGGGACAATGTGGATCAAATGTTGCGTGCGGAAGAGAGAGATTTAAAAGAAAATACTGCTTTTTTGTCTTACAGTTTAACATTACCTTTTAGTATTTTTAATAGAAAATAAGTGACACTTCGAACATCGAACATGTTAGAATTCGCTCGAGCCTATTCATCAAACTGACGTCTAATTTCAGTCGGTAGAGAGTTGGTAGAAGACTTCACATAACTCAAGTTGCCTGATTTTGTATTTCGTGACTCCTACGAACTATGTTCCACTAATTTCTACATTTAATTCAGACTTTTGCGCTCCGTAGATAGTTCGTCAGACCATACAATGAAGATGTGGTCGCGCGCTCCTGCGCCGCCCATCAAGTTTACTGCCACGTACACTCGTACAACGTATCCAAGTCAGCGCCTTTGGTTTATTTGAACGCGGTTGACAACCTCGATGTTGTTATACAGCTCATGGTTCATTGTTATACTTTGCTCTTGAAATCTCCCAGAGTATTAAGTTTGATTGAATGTAGACATTGTGAGGCATGTAGGAACAGTGTCTGGTAGAATAGGATCTTTGTTTATCGAGGGAGGGCTTTGTCATTAAATCACTTGCTTATCGCATAGTACCAGCGGTTTGCGTTCAATACTCCTCTCTTGATTACCAGGCTGACATTTTTATTTTTGCTTACGCTGTACCAAAGAAAACAAAATCATCTACTACTTTAAAGTTATAGTTGTCAACGTTTACGCACAGTCTCAAACGAATAGACTCTTTGTTCGTTGAAACAAATAACTTGGTTTTGTCGTCATTTATCACCAGACCCAATTCTGCCAACTGTTTCTCAATGCTTGAAAAGGCTGCAGTAACGTTCCGCAGTCCTCGACCAATGATATCTATATCATCCGCAAACACTAGCAGCATGTGACTTTTTTAAAGATAGTACCATTCGTATTTCCTGCAGGCTTCCGGATGATCAACTCCATTGTACATTATGTTAAAGAGATCCCATGACCTACTATTGCCTTGTCTAAAGCCTTGCTCTCCCAGGTTTTAGCCTAATTTTACTGAAAATTTTGTGTCAGTCAGTGTCATACCGCAAAGTCGTATCTTTTTCTCGAGGATACCAAAATGACAGGTCTCGATTTGCATTTGTTGCGTCTTCTCGAGGTTTGTCCTAGTGTGAGTATTTGAATATCCTGGTTCTCTTATACGAGAAGAAACGGCTCACCTCCCTCTTCTGTTCATGTTATCGTTTAAAACCATGACGCGGTGTGATGAAATGGACTCCAGGTTCGGTTGCAAAGACAACAAAAGCATAAAGTAGTCCCAAGCATAGAATACAAATTTTTTTGTGTGCCTGTGTAATAAATGCTTTTGAAAATGAACTACATATTCGAAAATAACTCCATATCGGCTCCATATGTAAAGCTTTCCCCCAAACTAACAATACCGCTTGATTGGCATAGGGTGTCGAAAACAACAAAATAAAATAAAAGAACGAATGCTCAATAATAATAGATAATGTTCGATTATCTCAAGAACATGCTATGAGATACCTCGACAGAAAACAGTTTCACTTTCAGCAGAGAAACAACACAAAATATTTTCCTTTTCAATATTGTACATTTAGTTATATTATAACCGTGATTTTGTTAACGTTTAAAAAAAATATATCGCTATCCGCTGTCTGTTTCTTATCATTTTAGATATAAAAGTGCAAAACCGGAGGAACAAGAACAAACCAAACTCGATGATTGTTTTAAAATCAATACACTTGGAAATTTTCAATTTAAATCCTGATACATGATAATATCCTCCCTCTCTATCTTCTCTGCTTTTCTACTTCACCACTTGCAATATTTCTACGCCAGCGCGGAATCCTTAGTAGAGTAAAACCTCCCTAGAACGAATTAGCTGCAAGCGAGCTCTACATCCTATAACTATAGAATGATTGTTGATAAATCAGAGAATGTGGGTGAGCATGCGTGGACGAAGTTGCTCGACGACAAGGACACATCAGGGAAAAGTGCTGTGATTGTTAAAATGTCCAATAAAAACGAAAATAATCTTAGAAATGAAAAACTCAACATAAAAAATCTTAAAGAAACCAGCCCCTTAACTGCAAATCTAGTGGATACACCCTCAACCGATGGCCTAGCGGATGGTAATGGCGGAGAAGGATGCGAAGGCGGCAGTGCTTTGGTGGCCAAAGATGTTAATGAGTGCAGCAAACTCAATGCGAGTATGGGTAGAAACAGCGATGAGAAGAACGTGCAAATTCAACGTAAGGAATCTATACTTGGTACATTCCATAGGCATTTAAGAAGATCAATTAAGGCAGTCAGTGAATCACCAGGACCGATAACAAGGTAAGAATTATCTCTGTCTCACATACAACGCATAATTTTTTTTGTTAATATTTAAATATCTTATGGCTAAAAATTAAATATTCGTATCTCGATTTCTTTTACTTTTCATGAGAGGGAAAAAACTGAATAACCTCAGAACGATTTTGTAGGTTATATGATAGTAAGGGCTTTTATTTAATGTATATAGATTCTTTATTTGTTAACATAAAAAATATTTTCTTTCCCTACAAGTTTAAGCAAAAAACGTGATTTCATAAAATAGTAAAATACAACCCTTTCATATTAAGCCATCGATATGTATATTCGAATGCTAAATACATATGTTATACGTAACTGGCGTCTGTTTTCCTGCCAACACCTAAAAGATTTTCACTCCCACTTGTAATAAACATCTAATGAGGTTTATTATGAAAATGTTTGACGCGTCATGACGTCATATTCAATGCGCCCAATTTTCTGCTATTAAACGGATGAATTGCCTCTTGAAATTTATTATAATAATTTTTTTTCACATATCAATTTTTATTTTGGGGTTTGACGTACATACATATACTACATTCAAATGTTTTTAACGAAACAGCTTACAAATTCTTAAGGGGGAAATTTTTATTTCTCACCAACTGTAAATTTTCGCGAAATTGTACACATTCATATTTGTATGCAACATTCGCACTGTTATGGCTGTTAATGTGATTCATTGAGATTTTCAGTGGTTTTTGGTGATAAAACACAATTTATTTTAAGTTTCTGCGAATTCCTAAGTGGGGATAGATATAAATCCAATTAAATAAGTGATAAGCTCGATGGTTTAGTGAGGCTATATTTTATTCGTTATCATAACACAAGTTCTGGAGAATATTTATTGTTTACAAAATAGTGCGGTTACATTGAATTTGATATGTTTAATGTTGTATTGAATACTATAATGTAACACATCTTATTATGGAATTGACTGAAACTCTCGATTTTGAAAAATGTCTCATGAAAAACTTTCCTTACATAAACAATGGATAAAGCGATATATAACACTGTGCGACAAAACAAAACAAAAATTGTGATGGATCATGAAAATTTCTACATCGTTCTGAAAGATGACAAGAAACAAAACAAAACTGTGTACTTATGTTTTTAGTCATTCGTCGTTTTCGGCATACAACTCTTTTCATCCATATTAATGCCTGTCTGTTTGTTTGTTTGTGGCTCAATCACGCCCAATCGGCTGAACCGATTACAATGAAATTTGGTAAACAGTTAGTGTACTATATGGAAATTATCGCAGGCTATATATTTTCAGATTTTATATACTATGGGCGAAGTGGGCGTGGTATAACTCTTTTTTAGAGCTAGAGAGATAAACTTTGACATCCAGATAGCACTCGGTAACACAAATATGAGTACGCAGACGAAATTTGAATTCTGGATCAGTGAGCAGAGTGGGCGTAGCAAAATTGTATTTAAGACCTAGAGATATAAAATTTGGTTCACAGATAGTACTCTGCAACATGTATATGAATATGCAAATGAAATTTTAATTTTGGATCAGTGGTCGTGGCAAAACTGTATTCTAATGAGATAAAATTTAAAACAAAGTTAGTACACGGCACATGAAGACAACATTTTTATTTCGGATCACTCAACAATCAGATATGAATATATGGACGAAATTTAAGTTTGGAATCAGTGAGTGAAGAGGGCGAGAATAAACTATATTTTATCCCCAGAGAGATAACATTTGGTGGTACTCGGCACTGTTATTCTCAATCAGTGAGCGAACGGGGGCGTGGAAATACAGTATTTTAGCCCTAGAATGATAATATTTGATACACAGATCGTATTCGATGCCAAAAAGTAAAATTTAATTTATCAAAAATTACATTTATTATAACACCGTGCAACAGTGGTTTTCACACTTCATAAAGACTATATACACGTGAAACTAGAGACCTTATGTAGTAAAAATGCGTTTTCAGTTTATCGCCAGAACGTCAGGAAATTTTTGGTCTAGATCCATAAAACTCTGTTATTTGTTTGCATTGGTGAGATTCTTACCATTCATTTGATACCCATATCGTTATCATATGGTTCGTGGAAATATTTGATTAAATTTTTTGAAAGTGGTGCATTCTTTGAAACATTGAAGTCCTTTAAAAAAAATCCAGACGTTCTGGCGATAAACTGAGAACGCAGTTTTACTACATAAGGTCTCTAGTTTCACGTATACATTGTCTTCATCAAGTGTGAAAAATAAAATTGAAAATTGTAGCAGGGTATAATAAAAGTACAATCTATTGTACCATAAAGTACTAATATTGTAAAAAAAGTACATCTAGTTGCATGAAAAATTACATATATAGTACTAAAAAGTACAATTAAACCAGTAAGAATGTTTCAGTCGAGAAAATAGACTTTCATATACCCTCACCCTCAGTAAAACATAAAATCTCCCAGTATATTGATATTATTACACGATTTCTAAAGTGGGCGGAGTGGTCCATTTATATGGGAGGTTTTTGCTCCAAATCTTTATCCTACTTTAGCTTTACTAAATACAGAAATTGGGCACGATCGCGTTGGGTGTATTGATATTATACTCGATTCCTAATGTGGGCGGAGTGGTACATTTGTATGGGAGGTACCAGAAGGGGCTTGGCCATGTAGCTTGCAGGTCTGCAAAGGCAGTCAGAAGCCCTACCCTTTAAATGCAGTCTTCATTTCAAATTAACATAGGGCGCCATAGGCAGGCAAGGCCTGCACATTCCCTTTCTCATTGAAGGCGTTTCAGTAGGCATGCCTAGTATGTCCTGCTTGGAGTCCTATTAACAAGGGCCTTGTATGAGGCATTGCTACTGCAGACCAGCTTTTGGGCCTGCAAAAGAGCATTTATAGAAGAACTAAAATAAAAAAAAAACACATGCGATTTATTTCCACATTCAATTATATCGTACATTTTATAAATTTTTAACACAATATCTTTTACAATTTGTAATAACTATTTTTTTCCAACTACAGCGGCAGGAATCGAACTCGCGACCTCAGTACTCATAGTTGGGCATGCTACATACTCGGCTATCACGTGATATAGTTGTTGTACGACAAATATCATACAAGTGGTTCTCATAAACATCAGCATCTGTCTTACCATTCTTTAAGAGGCCTGTCAACAGGGCTAATCGGAGAAGTGATAAGTGAATGGCTATGAACATCAATTCTGTCATCTACTAATAGGACTGTCAACAGACCTGTTTAAGGCAAGAAAGTTTGCATGCCCTTTGGGTACATCTATGGTATTTTTGTGGGGTACACGGTAGTGCTGCTCACAGACCAGTTTAAAGAAGGGAAAAAGGCATGTCTTCGACATCGGGCAAAATGTGCATAGGTATGGAATTTTTTGTTAGGCTTAGTGAAGAACTAATTATAGCCTGTATACATGCCTGGAAAAGGAAGGCGTATTTGAATGTCAACAAACTGCCTTTGAAGGCATGTTTGCAGGCATATTTTTACAATGCCTCGTCTTTTCCGCTGCTGGGAAAGGATGCGTAGAAACATGTACAAATCCCTTGCACATGCACGAAAGAGATATATGATGAATTTCATATAGAAACCTATAAAAAAAGAGACATTTTGAACCCGACCCTCCCAGATTTTAATGAAATTTTGCATACAGGTATATTTTACCTACAGAAACATAACCTCATTTTTAGAAATTGCATTTTTGAAAATATGTGGGCGTGGCAAGGTATCGAAATATTTAAAAAATGACGGTAATAGGTACATTTAAACTGCAATTACTATGGAACGACTTAGCCGATTTAAAAGATCTTGGTGTCATTAGAAAGGTATATGAGTCAGCTTTCGAAAACATACACTGTAAAAACTTTATATTACACTGAAAAAATTTGTTTGCCAAAAATTAAAGTTTAAACTTAGAAAACACTTCGAAGATCAAGCCTTTTTTTGCAAAAAAAATATTTTTAGATAGGCCTATTTAATATATATAACATATCTGAAAACAAAAATGGCGTTTTTCTTAGTTTGTTTTTAAAAAATTTTTAAGTAAAGTCTCTCTTGTTAACTTCCTTATTTTTTGATATTTTTGTGTGACAAACTGCAATTACTATGGAACGACTCAGCCGATTTGAAAGATCTTGATGTCATTAGAAAGGTATATAAGTCAGCTTTCGAAAACATACACTGTAAACATTTTATATTACACTGAAAAAAAAAATTTCCCAAAAATTAAAGTTTAAACTTGGAAAACACTTCGAAGATCAAGCCTTTTTTTGCAGAAAAAATTATTTTTAGATAGGCCTATTGAATATATATAACATATCTAAAAACTAAAATGGGGTTTGTCTTAGTTTTTTTTTAAATAATTTTTAAGTAGACATCTCTTGTTAACTTCCTTATTTTTTGATATTTTTGTGTGAAAAAAAAGAATAAAGTAGCTAAACTTTGGAAGTTATGCAGGTTTTTTTTTTGGGTACCCTTCTGGTACCTCCCATACAAATGACCGATATTTCCCCATATCATTTTTGTTTGTACACTGAATTTCGACAAATTTTGCTAAGGTAAGCGTTTATTAAACGTTGATTTACGACAAAAAATCAGACACATTGTGCTCCTGTACAAATAAGTCAAATTTTTTACGTTTCTGCTCCACCAGTTTGTTTAAAAATCTATTAATTTCAATAACTCAAGACATAAACAATATCATTATTCTCTTTCTGTGATAGTGCAGACTCTCTGAGTCAAATTAACGTTGCTTATGCAGACGCTGACGACTATAACCAAACAAAAGAAGAGCTATTTTCAAGGTATTAAAATGCTAAAACTATTACAGGAACTCAAAGCTTCCATTCTTTTATACCTTTAGATGAAACTTCACTAAATTTTAGCAAATATTCTGAAAGTCAACAGCATTTCTTGCGCAAAATTGTATATTAAATCTAAAAAAATAAACAAAAAAAAAATATCAAGGTTAAGTCCATATTTTTTGGAGGTGTCTAAAAATTTATAATGGGATTCTTGTTTTAATCTATAAGATAACCCAAAAAAAATCTGTATAACTACCAAAGTTTAGCTACTTTATTCTTTTTTGTCACACAAAGATATCAAAATATAAGGAAGTTAACAAGAGATGTCTACTTAAAAGAAGATCCTTTATTGTGGTGGAAACGAAACAGCTCGAAATAAAAGTTAGTACCTTTGGCACGCCAGTTCTTAGCTACGCCTCCGGGAAGTGTTCCCACCGAACAGTTGTTTAGTGGAGCTGGACTTATCTATGATCCACTTAGAACTAGATTGCATAGCGAAAAAGCAGCGAAGCTTTTTTTTGTTAAATACAACTTGGCTCTACTAAACTTTGAATACTGAATACGTCAAAGTTTTCAAAGTAAATAAAATTTTTGTTTGGTTACCTTAAAGACTGAGTTTCTGAGAATTATATATATATTTGTTTTACTTTGAAATCAATATTTTATGCTTAATTACTTAACTGGAATACATATTTTTATTCGAAAAGGCAAACAGTAGGAATGATACTAAATTATTCGCTAACGTAAACCATTTTTTGCCATTCGATAAACAATTTTGGAACATTCGCTTTCGCATTCGCATTCCCAAAAACCATTCGCATTCGCTTTAGCAAAAAAAAATATTCCAATATTCGCATTTGCATTCGCTAAAGCACATTCGTTACATCCCTAATTTATTGTTATCGCAAATTATTGCATAATTTTTGGCGCTGCCGATAAAATTAATAAAATGATTGCATACTTTGTAGCTCAAATTATTAAAAATTGTTATCGGCATCGAAAAAAAATTCTAGTTTCCATCGAAATATTGTTTTTAGTGCAAATAAAATCGCAAAAGGAGTAAATATATGTAAAGATAGCAAATCTTGGTGCAAATCATATTCCGTTCCCGACTTTTTAGTTTTGCAAAAACATATCTCAGACGCTTTTAATCAGTCACGGCAAGCGCTGATTCACTTATATCTGGTACAAAACGTTTTAAATGAGGCCATAATTACAAAATGATATCGTATGTCAGCGACATCTATAGGGCAAATGTTGTACTTGTCGAGACCTCTACAACGATGCCTTTGGCTGTTTTTTTGGAGGGTGAGGGAGGAAAAAAACTTTATTTTTCAAGTTTTCTCTAGGTTATCTTTAATATTTGCCCTCGACTTTGTAAATTTTTTTTCGTGACCCGGTCTAGTGCACATTACGGTTTTCATTGACACTCTAGTGAAGTAAGTAAAGTTAAAGTTAGTAAAGTTAATTAAAACTTGAACACAAAACTATCCAAAACCATAAATTAATAAAGAATCTGCCAGTTTTGTTATTTTGATAGCTAAAAAATACTAAATTTTCATATTTGTACTAGTAAAATAATTTAATAGTATGCTTTTTTATGAACAAAAAACGCTTAAGTTTTTTGCTGATCTTAAAATAAATTCCCATAATGCATTGTAGGGTATTTGCTTTAAAAATGCAAAGCAAAAAACAAGTACGCGCCTTTTCATAATAAATCGCCTTCTAATAGAAAAACCTCCCCCAGCTTAATTTTTCAAAGCTCACTTTTAAAAACTACTACTGTGTCTTTAATTGTAATATCATTTTCTTTTATACAATTATGGATTTATTTGAGTTAATCTTTTTCACACAAAAATATCACATACAGGAAATCTTTAATATTATTCACTTAACACCCTCTCAATTCAATGCCAGCGAGTCGTATCACAAAAATTTCATATTATAATAATTGAATAAATGCAATTGATATAATGTCCATCCCCCGTCTGTCTATCTTCCACACAGTTTAATAATCTTATTATTTTTTCACAAAAAGCCAATGAATTTTATTTCTTTCACTCAAGGAAATAAATTATTCAACAATGAATGATGATAACAGATTATTTCGCTTATTTGTGTAACAATATGAGTATGAAGAGAAATGCATTGAAATGCTAACAGAGATATCAAAATAACTTAAATCACTGGGGGACTGATATAAGTTCTTAGCATAATATCTAAAATAGAATGCAGGAATTCTAGTGGAAAATGAGCAGCAGCGCGCTGCATCGAATGGAACAAAACATCAAATCAAATCATTATTTTAAGAACATTTTTCTCTGCCTTCTAGTGTTACAACCATATGTGTTGTTATGATTTTTTAATTAGGATTGTTATTACATTTGTGAATCGTATAAATTATTCTCACCCACAGCCAAAATTGAATCACCGGTCGGACGGCGTGAGGTCTGTGCTTCAATGGTTTCTTTGTTTTGGTACATGCCAACCATGATGTTCTATTCACTAAAATTCGATTGTTTACTATTTACTCCAAAATAAGCGCTAAGTGGTTTCTATACAAAAATAGAAAAACAATTCACACAATACACACTTTCAAACGAGGGCAATTGATCTGAACAGTGGTACCAGTTTGCCAATTATAACAATTAGCTTAATTTGCTATGAAAATCTTTCTGTTGTGAAAATCTTGAAAGTGTGCCATATAAGCTGTTCGGAATGAAATATTTTTTCAGAACTTTCTTGCATTAAAAAAAAAATTTAACTAATTGCAAGAAATAAAGCGATTTTGTAGAAAAATGCTTGCCAACATAAAATATTTAATTTTTTTTGTTGTAGCTGTTTGAATGATTAATTACACTGTATGTACATCAAAATGTCACAGAAAAACACCGAGACACTCCAACATAATGTTGGGCCGAAGAACACAGTGGTATCCTCCGTTTTGAAAGATTAGGTCAAAATCAGGAAATATTCCATTTTTATTGTTTAGAATATTAAAGTTCATATTCTCGATCTTCGAATGTAACGGAAAATAAAGTTAAGTAGTAGCCGTTCATTTACGATATGTTAAGATATTTTTAAATACATAACTCTGAAATGTACCAAGCTCTAAGGAATATATTTTAGGGGGAAAGTAGTCCAAGAATATAGGAAAAAAAGCCATATTTTACATTTGTAACTCAAATGTTATACATTTTTTAAAGTGTACACTAAGTATATTGTTGGGAAGACTGTCGTCACTAGGTACGGGCTACGCTATGCGCTCTTCGCCCTCTGATTGAGAATAAATGTTCCTATTGAATCTTCTCGACTTAATACATTTGTGCTTCGCCACCTCCTCAACTTATCAAACATAACAATTTTGTATGTATGTAGTGAAATGTAGTGTCAAATACCATCTGTGCATTGAATTTTGATGCTCTGGCTCAATTTATATAAAAAGATTAGTCTCATAGTCAAACAAATCTACTTTCTAAATGTCACTTTAATTGGTTCATTCTGTAAATTATTCGGTTTAAATCCACCCCAGCGCCACGTACCAGGTCCATTTATACAGCAATTTTTATCTCATGATTAAACAAATTAGACGCCCTATCCTCCAATGGGAGCATACGTATACACACATATATATAAACAAAATACATTCTAAATTTCAGGTAAATTGTTCCATACCTTCAACACAAAGATGTTTAACATAATGAGTTTGAGTAAAAGAGACCATCAATATAAGTTTTCGAAATTAGTCCTATCCAGCGCCACATACCGGTTCCATATACACAATAACTTTGTTCTCATGATCAAACAATTATACATTCTGAATTTCAGTTAAATTGGTACATTCGTTCAAACTTTCTGCATGAATCCAACCCAGCGCCACCAACCGGATCGATTTGTACATGATCAAACGAATATATATTTTAAATTACAGTTAAATTGTTCCATTCATTCAAATTTACGACATAAATCCACCCCAGCGACACTTACCGGGTCCATTTGTACATAAAAACTTACTTAATTTCCCTTTGCACCCCATGAATGAGATATGGGATAGCTTCTCGCGTTGTTGTGGATTAACACGCTTTCTATTTTTAGATTCACAACTAACGGCACCTACTTGTTTATCGACAAATGCGAACGTCACTGTTTTGAAAAGCTCTTACTAGACACGCCGATTGAATCGACGCTTAATACTGCGAAGTTGCTGTCAACAACATTCGAGGGGAGCCGACAATTAAAGAACATTTTTTTTCTTTTTTCTTTTAAGATGACTGGAGTCAGGTTTGAACCTGCGATCTCTTGCATGGTAGTCGCGTGTTCTAACCAAAATGCCATAAACATTTTAAATTGATCTATCCATTCAAATTTTCTATATAAATCTACCCCAGGGCCACCTAGCGGTTCGAAAACACAATGGTACCTATTCTCATACCTACCAACTATACCTACAAAATTTCATAAAGATTGGTCGAACCGTTTCGGAGAATTGCTGCGACAAACACCGTGACACGAGAATTTTATATATTACCATTTTTTTATTGACCTTCAGCGAAACCGTTTGAAAGTTATTGGAAAAATTAAATTTTTCCGAATGGTAATTTTGCATGGGAGTTCCCAGAAGGGGTGAGCTATTCTGCCCATCTACAATCCCAAAATATTAATACTGTGGCATTTTCGCCTTAATGGTTTCTATATACAAATTAGTAAAATTTTTATGGTTTCTGCTACATGTCTCTAGACCGCTGGTATTATGACCGAAAGTCTTATCTACAATCGTTTACGCTTTACAAGCAGCCAAATAGTAATACATTAGTAATTTTAATTAAAAATCGGTCATTTTAATAACTTAGACTTAAACAATATCTTATATTGAGTGATGGTATTTATCAGTCAGTTTCCCTGACTGAAGTTTCTGTACTTGTTCTAGTATTGAACGATATATACCATCATCCCTAAAGGTAACGGTATAAAAATGTTTCATATAAAAAGAAATTTTTGTAAAAAAAACTGACAAATGAAATATTTGTCAAACACCAAAGATCGGAAACGCCTATGAAAAATCGTTCTTTAAAAAATATGTTTCGACGATGGCAACACTGATTCACCTACAAAAGCATAAAACTTGTACCATCTCCTAGAACATAGGCTAATGGGGGAATCGCAATAATTAGGGGAATACTAAGTTTATGGGGTAGTTGTGCGATCTCAGGTTCTTCGTTAAACTATAGGTGTCGCTACACTGTAGGTCACACTCAAGTGTGAGAAACACTATCAAATCTCAGGCATGTGAAGCATTGTTTCAATCATGTTTTTCATTGTACCATGTCCCTGCCGAAGTTGGCTTATAATTTATAATCCATAACTTTTTACCATCACTAAAAATGTTAAATTATAAATTAAACGTTTAAATCAATTTTGAAAAGATTTATGGCAAATTAACACAGATTCTATTGGATGGATAATATTAGACCGCCTAAAATATTTATTAAATAACAGTCGTCGCACAATTATTAAAAATATATTTGTATACAAACAGTTTCCTCTCACAAAAATGTGCTCGAGACCAAAATGTTTATGTGCGATTTAAAAAAATTATTAATTATTTGTTATAATTGGCCAGCAGCCAAATTTTACTGTTATTAAGTTCAAGATTATGGCTGATATGCAAAGAGAAACGCAAAACGGAAAGCGGCTAAATATTAAAATCACAATTGGTATCGAAAAATTATTTTGCGAGTATATGCCGGAATGTGTGTGTGTGTGTGCCCGATTTACAAAATGTGCCAAAAAGTGTTTTTATTTTACGATAAAAGACATTTTAGTTCCATATGTTTGATATGAAACGTGAACATCAAACGATGAATTATATAAATAAACAGACATTAGCTGGTGAACACTTTGTAATAATTGTCTTAAATAGTATAATACTCGTATTATTATGGTTCCATACTCGTATAAGAGCGTTTAGTTTTCAAAAACTACAAATTTAATGAGTTAAAACAAAGAGAATATTGCAAATTTATAGAAAAATAATGGGACCATAACTATTTGGAATATAGACTGTGATAAAATGTGCCAAAGTGGTTGTTTAAAAAAAAAAAAAAATTATGAAACAAAAACAATTTGTGTATGGTAACACAATTTCGGGAAAAGGCCGAATGCTGAAAGAGAGCAAACCACAAACCAGTATTAATATCGATATCTTATAATATTTTGGGACCGGCCGTGGCATAGTGGTTAGAACACGCGACTACCATGCGGTAGATCACAGGTTCAACTACTGGCTCCAGTCATCTTAAAAGAAAAATTTTCTTTCATTGTCGGCTCCCTTCGAATGTTGTCGACAGCAACTTCGCAGTATTAGTGTCGAGTCAATCGGCATGTCTAGTAAGAGCTTCTCTAACAGTGACGTTCGCATTCGTCGATAAACTAGTAGGGGCCGTTAGTTGTGAATCTAAAAAGAGAAAGCGTGTTAATTCACAACAACGCGAGAAGCTATCCCAACCTCATTCATGGGGTGTAAAGGGAAATTAATTTTTTTTTATAATATTTAGCTGAATCATAAACTATGGCCTAAGATAAATGGATAAATAAATATAGTTTGACTGACCTTGACATGATGGCTTTAACATCCGACATAATCTTAGTTGGGCGACGCACAGAGGGGTAAATTCACGATCTGGGCAGCCAAAATTCGATTTCTCAAAAACCAATGTTATTAATAATTTCCAATTGTAGGGTAAAGAGAACAGAATGCTTAACTAGATTCCGT
The DNA here is from genome assembly GCA_964034835.1 of Muscina levida. Classification (NCBI taxonomy): domain Eukaryota; kingdom Metazoa; phylum Arthropoda; class Insecta; order Diptera; family Muscidae; genus Muscina; species Muscina levida. The sequence continues at coordinate 62,060,604 of OZ035880.1, read as the reverse complement.
TATTTTTTTCATTCCATTTTGCTTCCATTCGTTTTCTACACGCTGTCAAAGTTACTTGTTGCTAATTGTGCATTTTCTATTTTGGTGCGTTAAGGTAAAAGCAACAATTTTAGCAGGCTATGGGAAGGCGTGTGTTTAGTTTAAACATATAGGTTAAATGGATAATTATAAAGCAGGTGAATATTATTTAATCCACTTAGCTAAAAAAATTATAATTCAAATTCCTACTAGTAAAGCAACATTGAAAAATATGTTTTTTTTGGTTATTTTAATGGGTACCAAAATCGAACTATGGTCAAAAAGTTATGCATCACCTCTTTTCACCCCTTCAATCTGTGATTAAATATAATCTTTAACATCGTATTGTTCAGATGAAAAAAAAAATTTTGCGGGTTTTTGCGGTTTTGTGTTTTATAGCCATTTACCTACTGTGGAAGACTAGAAGACTAATTTCTGCGCTTTAACTGAACCACTTTAGTTAACATACTGGATGTCCTATATCTCTATGCATTTATAGTTAGAGGGTATCCAGACGAATAAAAAGTTATAGAGAGGTAGGGCTCTAAAATGCAACCTTGTGGAGATATATGGGAAATACTTGAAATCTTAAATTTTTTATAAAAAACATTTTTTGTTTAAAAACGGTCGTAACCTCTACCCCCCGAATGTTAACATATTATTATTTTTACGCCTCACCGAGTAATTTTATAACATTCTGCTTCATAAATTTGCTTTAAATAATTTTTGCCGCCCAGATCGTGAATTTACCCCACTGTGCGACGGTCAGTCTAGTAGTTGAAAGGTTCTTAAACTGGGCAGAAGAGTATGTTTGTAATTTTTGCAAATCCAAAATCTTTACAACTGATGTCGATGGTTAAAAAATTTTTTTTAATTTTTTAGGGAACAAACGTGTTAAAGACTTCATACGGAAAAAATTTTGTTTCTATAGGAAATTTTCTTTTACCTAATTTTTAGTCCAAAAAGAAAATTGAAGAAAATAATTGAGAAATTTCGTTGCCAAACACTTCGTCTTCGTTATATTATATTATGTAGAACCATAAAAAAAAAAATTATCGGAAATTGTCACACACTGCTATTATAACCTGACGGCTTCTTAAAACATTTTCTTACTTTGTGTTTTTGGTCCATCCTAATGTATATACGAACGAATCGTATAGAAGGGAAATAAAAGCGAGGCATTGCAAAGGATTGAACAGGGCTTAATAGCTTATTTAAGTACGTGATCACAATATATTATTTTGTTTGTCAGTTTGTTGTTGACATCGAAAAACAAGCGTTGTGGTTGTAATTTAAAATTATGTATAAGGATTTAACAAGAAATATTCGTATATTAATTAGAAATGTTTATTGAACTTTATACAGTGTGTCACAAAAGGCAATTTCAATTTTGTGAGTCGACCAAAGAATTGTTTTTATACCATCACCCTTAGGGAAGAGGGTATATATCATTTGATACGATTCAAAAGTTACACATAGAAGGAGTCACTTTAGACCCTAGGTTTCTTTGAACCAAATTCGATTTATGACTTTAAAAGTCGTTTGAGCCATGTCCGTCTGTCTGTCTGTTTGGCTGTCCGGCTTGTGCGCACGATAAGACGCAACCAAATGTTTTGAAATCTTTCACGAGTTAATATTTCCCCAAAACTACTTATGGTATTACAAAAGAGCTACATGGCCCCGCCCATTCTGGTACCTCTCATACAAATACATCATTCCGCCCACTTTAGAAATCCAGTAATAATGTCAATACACCCAACGGGATCGTACCCAAATTCTGTACTAAGTAAAGCTATAACATGATAAAGTTTTGGAAAAAAAATTGTAAGTCTAGCCACGCCCCTTCTGGTACCTCCCATACAATTGTACCTTTCCGCCCACTTTAGAGATGGAGTAATAATATTAATAAATCCAACGCGATCGTACTCAAATTCTTTATTTAGTAAAGCTATAGCAGGATACAGTTTTTGAGAAATAAAAAAACTGTAAGTCTAGTCACGCCCCTTCTGGTACCTCCCATACACGTCTGGTACCGCCCACTTACGAAATCGTTTAATATTATTAATAGACCTATCGCGATCGTGCCCAAATTCTGTATTTAGTAAAGTTTAAGCAGGATAAAATTTTTTGAGACAAAATCGGGAAGTCTAGACACGCCCCTTCTGGTTCCTCTCATACAAATGAACAACTCCGCCCACTTAAAAGATTGAGTAATAATATCAATACATTCGTCACGATCGTGCCCAAATTCTTTATTTTGTGAAGTTATAACAGGATAAATTTTTGGAGAAAAAATTTATAGTCTGATGACGCCCCTTATGGTACCTCCCATACAAATGTACTTTTCCGCCCACTTTAGAGATGGAGTAATAATATCAATACACCCAACGCGATCGTGCCCATATTCTGTATTCTATAACAGGATAAAGTTTTGGAGAAAAAGTCTGGAAGTCTAGACACGCCCCTTGTGGTACCTCCCATACAAATGTACCAATCCGCCACTTCAGAAATCGTGTAATAATATCAATATAATAGAAAATTTTTATTTTTACTGAGGGTGATGGTATATGTAAGTCGGGTTTCCCGACTGAAACTTTCTTACTGGTTTAATTACACAGTGCAACACACTTTTTTAGGGGTGAAACAAACCAATACCAAACGATAACATTTGACCTCAGTAACAAAACCTTAAACTCCATTTTGCTCCACTACGTCACAATTTTTGTACAGTAGTTTGAAATTTGATGTTTTTTTTTTTCAAAAGAATATGAAAAATCATGTGTAAACATACATTTTGGATAGTTCATGCCTTTGGAGACCTATGTTAAAATTGTCCGGGAAATATTTCCTCGTTTCCCAAACGAGTTGATTTTTTATTCGTTGAGACAAATTACTTTTTTATTCGTTGAGACAAATTACCAGCAGAACAATATTCACCTTATATAGATGCCACGGCATTGAGACGTTTCAAGGAAACTGCAAAGCGGATGCGTTTGGAAGACTAGGGATTACGTTACATGTTATAATCTTTTTCAGAAATGATCTGCTTGTTGTGTAACGACTGCAATATGGTAGTAGAGGAATTGTTTACCTAGTTCCTCAAAATTAACGTTTAAAACGAGTAAACGAACGCCGAACCAACGAGGAAAAAAGATGATGCGCAGGAAAGCAACAGAAAGCGTAAACGAAACGTTTAAAGCTATTTTTATTTATTACTTCTCGGTACGCGACTAACATACGCGAGGTCCATGGTTCGATGCCCTATCGCTCCCTCGATGTTGTCAAAAGTAACTTTTCAGTATAGTATCGAGTCAATCGGAGTGTCTAGTAAAAGTAAACAAGTAGGTGAATCTAAAAATAGAAAATTCTCCCTTACAACTCATTTATGGGGTTTAAAGGGAAATTCAATTTTTCTGGTTACTTTTATTACCACCCCTATCATGGGTACCAACGTAAGTCACCCTTTTATGGGGACCCACTTCACTAGTTTGCGGTAAACGATGTGGTGGCGATTGACCCTATTTGCGGACATTTCATACAAAAAATGAAATGATTAAATGCATTGTTTAGGGTTTGTAAAATAAGAAGAGGTGGCCCCCTAATAAGTATTGATTTCACCAACTACGAACTAGTGCCCGGTTTTAAAGGGTAGATACACTCGCAAAAATTGATGCAAAGTGTTTTTGTTTTTATTTTTCGGTCGAATTATTAACACGATTGAATGAATTTGTTATGACAAATTCTCCTTGGGCATGTCTCAAAACATGTGCATACTATGTTTTGAGTACTTTCCTGAAGTTGTTAGACAATCTAGCTTTAAAATAAAACGCATCAAAAAACATGACCTATTTACTTATACTAACATTAAATTTTTGTCCCTAAATCCCATTCATAGCATAGCGTGAAGACATTATGTATCAACAGCTCCATGACACGTGACAAAGGCTGCTTCATGCTTCATAATATAACAAAGATGTCCAATAAAAATACCGTGAAATCTCCAGGGAAACCGCTTTAGTAAAATGGATTTTATTAACACCACCGAAAGAACACGTTTAACCAATTTCGCTTGATTAATCACATTTTTTCTCATTATGCGTATAATAATTCCATTGGACTTTAATTAATTTGCACAAAATTTTTATTACTAATCCAATATTACTTTTCATCATCGATGTGTGATTCGGCATAAAATCATTTTCTATTAATGTATATCGTATATGTTAATCAAGATCTCTAAAATGTGTTAAACAAATTATGAAATAAGATTTAATTTTCATCATTCATTCACCATCCACCGCCGATCACAGCTTAACAATTCAACACTTACTAGCTGCGTATAAATTGTGGGGGGATAGCAACGAAATTTCTTTTTAAATCAAATCATCCGGGTAAAGAATATATACATATGTATACGTTGTATATACAATATCAATTATCACTACTTGGTCAAATGAAACAAATATTTTGAGGGGGGGGTTATAAATAACTTGACCAAAATCATTTGTTTATGACCATCTCTGATTTTAAGTGTTTTACGATAGACACATTTTTATGACACCGAAATTTCGTTTACTTTTTTTGTATTTATTTTTTTTTTGTTGAGTATTAATTCATTGTTTAAATGTGGTCAGTAGTGATTTTTATTGTCATTATATCACACTTTTCTGTAGTATGTATTTGTTTTGTTTTTGTGAACTTGTCTTTTTTGTTTCGTGAACGATTTCAGGGCTTTGTGAGTACATTTTATTGACACTTTTGGGTATTTTGGTTTGGTTCTGTAATAAATCATAGATTTATCATTGCCGCGGCGTGTTTATTTAGCAATACAAAATGCACTTGAGCGAAGAAAAATGGCTATGATTAATCATATAACTGGTACACAGAGAAGGATTCAGTCGTGTGCAGCATTGTTATGACATACGCGCAATGAAAAATGCACACTGTGTGTGTATGGCAGCTATTCCGTGGTATGGGCAGCTTATAATTTGCTATGATCATCAAGTAAGAGTACTGAATGTCGAGAATAGTCCGATTTTTGTATAGTTCTTATGTGATCTTTGGGGTGTTTTTAAATTGTAAGCTGTCTTGTTGACTTTTCAAGATTTTTGTAAACGTCCAAAAAATTTAATAAAATGTATACCATTTTTTATAATGTTTTACACTTCAGTTGGTTTTCCTTGAGTTTCTACAAAAAAAAATAATTTTGCTTAATTTCTATTATTATTTAACAAACACGCAAGCATCCATGGTTTTAGCTGTACGATATTTTAACCAAATCAGCGTTCGCATCATACATTATACATTGTAAACCACGACCCTTAACTCTTAACTAGAATGCGTAATAATTTGTCGGTACGACACCACGTTCAATATGCTCATTAGCATTCTGATAAACTATTTATAGCATCTGCTCTACTATTATTCCACCCAGCAACGCCTTCATTGTCACAATCGATTAATTAAGAGCAATAAGCTAACGGTAAAGATATCTCGAAATAGCTAATTCATGCTCCTTGGTCACATGAGTACAGGAAGATACGAGCAACCAACAACATGTGATTGACACATATCAAGGAGGCTTTGGCGTATTAAATATTAAATAGGGATCAACATTAAATGTTAAAAATTAATATCTAGGCTTTAAGTACTATAAATAATAATTAAAATATAATTCAATGAAGCAGCCACAATAATTTCCCGTTTGAGTTTATAGATATTGGCACTAGCGTTCTTAAAGAACTTTACGAAACGCAAATCGTTACCGAGTTAGATTTCTAATCACCAAATAAAAATTTTTGATTTATAACAGTATTGTTTTAAATTCTTTACATTTTTCCGGTTTTATTAGATTTGTTTGACGATTTTGCTGTGACGTGATATAGCTGATAGATAGGCTATGGAGAACAGTGGTTTGAGTAGTTGTATATTATTCGATTTTGTATGGGCCATATAAAATACCATACAGTTTACGTAGAAAATACATCATGTTGTTATTGTTTAAAATTTTAAAAAAAGTGTATTTAAAAGACAAATGAATCTGCTGAAATATAGGGTGGCCCAGAAAGACCGAAGTGGTGTGAATTCCTTATAACTGTTTATTTAAGACATATTTTTTTAATTTTTGTTTTTTAAATACTGTAAATTTATAGGGAATATTTTAAGATTAGTTATTAAAAATTATATCCCGCAAGTGGTGGCCATTTTCTGCTTCGCATAAATGTGCTCTTTCCAACACATTTTCCATGACCTTTCGCAAAACATCCGGTGTTATGTTGTTAATTTCGTCTCGAATATTGGTTTTTAATTCCTCAATAGTCCTAGGCTTATTAACATAAACACCATTGATGGAAATGGCGACACCTCGTCCATTTTCAAAAAAATATGGGCGAATGATCCTTTCTGAAGAAACACCGCACCAAACAGTACACTTAACTGGGTGTAATTGTCGTTGATGAAGTACTCTCGGGTTTTCCGTAGCCCATATCCTACAGTTTTGCTTGTTAACGAACCCATTTAATTGGAAATGGGCTTCGTCACTCATAAAGTATGGTTTACACGCTATCTACCCATGTCTACTCATATCCCCTCAGCTGCAAGAGCGAGATAGCCTAATTAGAAAACATGTAGGAGTAAGCAAAGACAAACACTACAAAATTATAGCAAAGTAATATTGAATTATAGGCAGGTGGATAGGAAATCAAAATGTACTGATTTGACAGGAGATAGGGGATATGGGTGGATAGCGTATAAATCAGCCTTAACTAAGTTATGAATAAAATTAGATTTCTCTTGTGCTTTTTGCTGGAAATAAATTGCATAGCCAAGTCGTTGCTAGTAATCTGTAGATTTAAATTCTTGCACAAGTTGAACTTTGTATGGAAACATTCTTATGGTATGCAAAAAGTCGCTGCAGCGACCCTATTGAGAGGCCAAGTTGTGTCGAACGTCTCCTGGTTGATGTTTCTGGATCCTCCCGAATATTGTCAAACGTGTGGACAGTTCGTAGTCTGCCGGAACTAGGAAGGTTCCTTACTGCTCCTTGTTGCCGAAAATTTTCAACCAGACGGTTTATTGTTGACTGAGAGGGTGCAACCCGCACATTAAATTGACGACGGTATGCACGCTGAGTCAACACAATGGATCGTTGATTTGAAAAGTAAATTTCAACGATTTGGGCACGTTGTTCAGTTGTGTATTGCTCCATTATAAATTGTCCAAGTCTTCTTTACAAAATACTGAAAAGAAAAAAAAATTATAATTAAAAAAGTTATAAGGAATTCACACCACTTCGGTCTTTCTGAGCCACCCTACAACAAAAATATTTTTCTAATTTATCTAAACAAATACATTTTCATATAAAATCATTTTTCTCTAATACAAGTTTGTATTGTAAAGTTAATACGCAAATTGATCCATGAAAACAAATTCCATTTAGTATGACAGTACTTAATATACTTTCCTTGAAAATAAAACTTCTCGATTTGCATCCCATTACTGAGATATGGGGAAGCATCTCGATTTAACACTCTACCATTAAACGATGAGATCGAACGACAACTTAAGATGCTTTAGAAGTTGCTGTCGACAACAGCGATCAAATAATTGTATGTAGATGACTGAGAAAAGGCTCGAACTCAGGTCCACCGCTTGATTGTCACGTGGTCTAACTATCATGTCACGATCGGTTTCAAAAATACGATATTGTTACTGTCTAATATCTCCCTCTTCTTCTTATTTGGCAGCAGCAACAGAAATTCAACCATCAGTAGGCGCACGTAGTCGGAGTGTTTTTTTGGGCTCCGACGATAGTTTTTCACTCCAAGCTTATATAAGAGCTCTTTCACCTGGTCCATGCAACGAAGTTTTCTCGTCCCCTCCTGTCGCCCCCATCGAGTTTGTAGCATAGAGCAATACAAATTAGGTTCAATAGGCTCGAACAAATTGGAGGTAAAATGTTTGAAGGGAGTGACACATTCCAACTTTAACTTTTTATAGTATTTTTGCTAAATTTTCAAGAAAAAAGTGATATATCCCCGCTCCAAACATCGAACATGCTAGAATTCGCTCGAGCATATTCACCAAACTGACGTCTATTTTTAGTTCAGAGATTTGGTGACTCATTGGTTTGTTGCGAAGACTTTTTGAGCTGGAGCATTTCATCCATTCGCACAACGTGTCCAATCCAGCGAACTCGGACTAGTTTAACGCGCTTAAGTACGTCGATGACGTTATACAGCGCATGGTTTATTCGACAACGGTACTCGCCGTTAACGATGATGGGTCTAAATATTTTGCGAAGCATTTTTTTTTTTTCGAAGACTTCTAGAATAGATTAATCCGCTTGTGTCATTACTCAGGATTCTGCGGTGTAAAGCAAGACCGATAGGATCAGTGTCTGATAGAGTTGTTACTATATGCTGCTAACCGCATAGTAGCAGCGCTTTGCGCTCAATACTCCTCTCTTGATTTCCAGGATAACATTATTATTTATGTTTACGGAGAAGTCAAGGTAGACAAGTCAAGGTAAACAAATAATTTGGGTTTTTCTTCATCTATTAACAGACCCAATTCCATCGACAGCTTTTCAATGTTCGAGAAGACTGCAGTAACATTCTGCAGTTCACGGACAACGATGTCTATATTATAGGCATACGCGAGCATCATCAGTCGTGTTTACTGCACCCTTCCGCATCATCATCTCCATTATACTGTTAAAAAAGTCGCACGACAAACTATCACTATGTTTAAAGCCTCGCTTGGTAGAAAATGGCCGTGTCATTTTGCCTATTTTCATTTAAAACTTCATGTTTATCGGACTGTAAAATGCAGCTTTTTAATCGATAAACAGAAATACGCGGCATTACTCATCGTACCTAGCATTGTCTGAGAGAGGTTTTTCAATAACCGATCAACGTAATGTAACGCTTGTAACGCTTGACACATGCTTCAATCGATTACCACGTGATCAATCTGGTTTCTTGTCTCTTGAGGAGGGGATATCCAGGTTGCCCTGTGGATATCTTTATGCGAGAATCTGGTTCCTCTCAGTGCCACTCTCTTATAATGCATCTTTAATGTCTTCGTCTTTGTCTTCCGTCGTGAAGTGTACACAAATCAGCGTGATGCAAAAATATGTTGCGGATAATGGCTATTGCGGTGGTCGTCCATATTTGGCGGGGTTCTTGTTTTTCATAATAGTTTTTATTTATTTAGGAGAATGACTTATTACGCCACCGCTCCCAATTCCAGTTTCTTGGGTCTGCCAAGGCCACTACCTACTTCATTGCATCTTCTCACATTTGCTACAGAATGTTCATTGGCATGACCACACAGAAAAAAATAATTATCGCATTTGAATACGAAATTCGCTGATCTGAAAATTTTTTTTTTTAATTTTCAACCTACAACAAATTTTGTCTTATTGAATACAAAATTTGTAAATCGTTTATCGAAAATATTTTTTTTTTCTTTCGATAAAGAAAATATCATATGGACTACAGAATTTGTAAGTTCTTTATCAAAAATAAGTTTATTTTAATTGATAAAAAAAATATCATATTGATAAGAAAAATTGTTGATTCAATTAAAACAATTCAACAAACGTGATCTTTGGGTTAACAAGTACATTGATCAATTTAGCAAAAAATTTCAACAAAATTATTTGCTGGCTTGATAAAAATTTTTGTCAAATTGAAAAAAAAAATAAATAATGAATTTATCAATCTAACAAAAATTTTTGTTATTTTTTTTATCTTTTTGGATTTTTTCCATTTATGAAATTTCGCTTTATTTTTTAATAAAAGATTTTAAGTTTTAGTTTTGTTATTTATTTTTAAGTTTAATATATAATATTCATACAAACAGAGCGAATAAATACAAACACAACGATGTTAATATATTTTATTTAAGCGTAAAAAGTAAAAACTTAACAAAAGATAATCCATTTTTGATACATATTATTAATATACATTTTTCCATTGGTGACATTTCGGGTTATTGTCTAATAAAAGATTTTTTAAAACTTAACAAAAAATAATTAATTTGTAATGCATATTATTAATGTACATATAAACTTTATTTACAGTTTTTAAGATTACAAAAAATTAATTTAATTTTTGTGTAATATATCATTAATAAAAGTTAGTACTTTAGAATTTTTTCTATTGTTATCTATTTCATAAAAAAAAGTTTGTACAAAATTGTAGAATAAAACGGATTCGTTTGGAAACTCCAAGTTGAAAACAAAGAAAATTTTAAAAAGAATATCAACAGCTGTTAGTTTGTGTACCATCGGATATCTGATATCATCAAAATATACATATATTTCTTTAATATTAGTAAGTTCACCCAAAACTTACAATCTTGGCTGAATGTTTTCTTTTTGCAGTTTTAGAAGGCTCAATTTTATATTTATTTCTTCCATTGTTTCCCCTACTAAGGCAAACGAATCTTGTGAATCTGATCCTGTGAACTTTTTTCTGGCTTTCGATCCATCTTGTGAACTTACAACCTTAAGCTGAGGTGGAAGTAAATAGTGAATACTATAGAAAATATAAAATACTTTCGATTCTATAAAGAAAAATAATCAGTTCAATTAGAATATATATGATTGTATGATTGCTAAAATAATAACTTACCTTCGTCATTTTCACGCAATTGTTTAAGCAGCGCTGAAGCTGATGAAGAGCTGACCTTTATTTGAAGCATTTTAAGCAATTTGCTTTCGGAACTAGACCATTTCAATTTAAGATCCTTTGCTAATGGGTATTTGAGCTTAAAATCGATGTCAATCTAAAGAAAAATTTAATACATTAAAAAAAAACTTGCTTTAATTTTTTTTAAGACAGTTTTACAAGTTGGTAATCAGACGGTGTTACCAACCGGACCGGTGTGTAATGTTGTTTCAGGTGGTCAAAATATGTAGAGAAGAGCTGAACGTCTCTTGGCAAAATGAACATTTAACAACACAAACCATTTTATTGGTGAATTTAACACATTCAAAATATATTAATATTTCTTGTTAGAACACTTTTCAATTAAAATTACACTTTACACATAAACGTCCGATCGCTTTGATATTATCATAAACACTAACTTATATTGGCAAAACAAACGAATTGCATCATTCTCTTCCGCACGTGTTCACTGAAAAAAAAACCAAAACAAACTGAATCGTAAGCAAAGGAGCAAGAATGAACATGGTGAAAATTTTTTGTTGTGACTTCTTTTAAATGCAATGTTCTAGCATAGTTACAACAAACAAATCACAAATGTAACGGAACACAGACAAACAAAAATCATAATTTTATCCAATTGACTATTTTTTTATTCAACTTTATTTATCACTAATTTTTATCGAGTGCTATTTTTAAAAATTTTGTTTTTGACAAATATTTTAATCACATTGACAAATGCCATTTATCAAAATAAATTTTGTTTTTGAATAAAAATATTGTTGGGAAGTTTTGCTTCCCAGTTTTTTCTGTGCAGGGAAACACGTGATATATCGGTGGTAGTGAGCTACTTAGGAACCTCCAAATAGAACCTGTGGTTATTCCCAAGTGAATAACGATCAGGAAAACACTAATTAGAAAATCCTTCATTCCCCGCTTTTAAATATCACAATCTCTAAAAATATACAACCGATATAAAACATGTATTTCAGGGTTACTTCTGATCAAAGGAAATATATACTATGTTGTTCTTGAAAATAATGATCGTATTAATTAGTATCAATTTGTCTACTGTGTCGAAAGTTTGTTAAGGCATTTTCGTCCACTAATCAAAAATTCAAATTTCGTCTTCATATGCTTAACTCTAGCGAGTACTATCTGTATATCGAATTAAATATGCTTGCTACACTCTTCCCGACCAATTAGCGATAATAAAATATTCGTTTGCATATTCATATATAAAGTGCCGAGTACTATCAGTGTATTACATTTTATCTCTCTAGGATTAAAAAAATGTTTGCCACACTGATAGCTCAAAAAATTAAAAATATTTGTATATATACTTTATGCCTATCAAAACTCGTTAAAATCGGTTCAGCCGTTTCGTTGCTTTTGAGGCGCCAACAAACATACAGACAAACACTCACATTTATAATATTAATAGGGATAGTGGCTACCATTATCCCATCATACTAAATAATCTCCTTGATAACAAACCTGCAAATATTTTTGATTGGACGACACCACTATCAATGTGATTGGTGTACACATCGTCTTATAAATTAGTGTGGCGGTAAGAAAATTTACGAAATATGGGCAAATTTATCGTAAATTATGTATAAAGAAAATATTATAAAATTGAAGTGTGACAGTCGAATGCACTACCAGCACTATTCAAGCTAAACATCAAGTTATAACGCCTAGTTTATATTAAACAATCCACTATGAGGCGTGTACAGTAGAGTGGGTCGGTTCAATATTTCTATATGTTGGTATACATATATTTGGGAACACACTTTTTTCTTGGCAATATGTATTATGATGTCTTTGAAGATGTATCAGAAAAATACATTCTTAGGTATATTGCAAACCCCTAAGCAGTGATCTGTTGAAATACAGATCATTCCAACGCAGTGTTCCTTAATTGGCAATTATTGCCATTCAATAATATTTTTTATTGACGTCAAATCTACCAAAATTCTGCGTCAGTCAAAATTGATTTTTTTTTTAAATTATGATAATTAGTTAGCGACAGCTTTATATGTCCCTATAAAAATAAGAATTTTTCGGTAGTACATTATGTATATTAATTATTATAACTGTCTAGTCTGGTACATTTATTGCACCGCCACGCTTCGTTATTTTATCTCATTTATACAATAAAGGTTGTTTAAATTTTAAGTTCACCCACCTGTATAATCAGCTGACACAACAGACACCAAGAAATTTGACGAAAATTAAATATCTTGATAAAACCACCTCTACCTATGATTCAATACTTCAGTTTATTATATTTAAGCCTTTACACACATTAATTTTATGATCATATTTCTACATCTTTGTCGGATCTATGTAATAAAAAAATTATGCATAACCTTAACTGGTTCATTTCTTCTTCTTCTATAAGTAGCACAAATGATAATAATTTCTTAAAATAGTGTAAAAGATTACACATAAGACCTTAATTACCGGCAATTATATAGAATATTAAACATTAGCGAACTAAAGAATATATGATTCAACCTTGTGACAAATCAACGCAAAGGAGATTACAGAGATCTTAAATTTCGTTGAAATATGAACTACGTTATGCTGCATCACATGAATGTCACATGTGGAGATATTTTTATCACACTAAAGTATATCATAAACCCAAAAGTGATATGGCGTACAATTTTGAAAAAGTATCAGAGTACAAAATGAAGCATTTCTCAGTATTTACTTTAATTTAATTTATATAATCTTATATAAGAGATTGTGTGCTACTATATGTATATTTAAGTTGGTAATAAAAACTATACAATTAAAATGAGTCTTGCTTTTAAATTGTCATTTGTTTAGAGATATTATATCTGAGTCATGTACCGTTAGCTGAAATTTGGCATTTATCACAAGTTATTTTTGATTTTTGAACGTAATTTTATGGTTCTTTACTATGAATTTAGGCGTATCAGGCAATTTAGCTCCGTTTTACTAACTGAAACAGTCAACTAATTCGTTTTAAGGCACAAACAATAAAAAAAAAAAAATTGAGACCTACATAACTGTCAGCCTCTTAAATTATATATTGTGGCTGGTGTTATATATTTTAGCCACGCCCATATCAATTTAGTAACTAGCCACAAAATACTCGAGTTGGTACAGCGAAGTGCGCGAGCCTTAAATTAAGGTAATCCTTTTATTTTGTAGCGGCTAAGATACACTAATGTGGGTCATAACCGGGATCGACCGTGGAATGATGGTTAGAACATGCGACTGTCATTACAGCTACCTACAATTCGTTGACCGACGCACACTTGCTCATTTTGCTAAAAACCGTGTCAAAAATCAAAAATACGTCTACCAGAAACATCTCACTGATCAATTGTTGGAATTGTGGGACCAAATTGTGGGAATTAGGTCCGCTAAAAGTTGGTAATTAAAACATAGTCGCAAATAAATTTTCAAAAGCCATTTTTTGCTAAGCCTGTTTATTTTGCAGATTACAGTTTACATTATCCTCTTGCATCGCTTAAACACCAAATCAGCTCTTTTGTCTATATATCTTCATAATAAACCATGATTCAATTGATAAATTGATGAAATTTCGCAAAAAACTTAAGTTTTAAAAAAACATTTTCTGCTAAAGGTTTCAATTGATTAGTACACAGTACAACATTTTTCAGCTCATTGATTTGGGACTCAATTCTGGGAATTGCGCGTGAAAGAAGCCCGTGTTAAAATGTGGAAAAAATGCTAAAAAAAATCAACCTTGTGCAAAAAGATGTGAATTTGGAAGGGGGCCAGAAGGGGTGTCGCAAAGATTTTGATTGGTCTGAGTGTTTGTTAACACAAGCTAATTATACTGACTAAGTTTAAATATCCTTCAGATGTATTGGAATATTATTTTTACGATTTTCGCGATTCCGCCCGTTTGGTAATGGTACCAGTTTAATCTCTTTTTAGACCTTTTTTGGTCCCAAAAGTTCGAATTTCCAAAAAATCTCTGTAGTTTTATAAGAATCAAGGCCATACCGATTTTCGGTATTTACCTTTACTCGTTTGGTTTTTGTACCCCAAAAAGCACAAATTTCGAATAGCCTTTAGCACATAAGGATAACATAGCTATGCACTGTTTAAAGAGTTTTTAAAATCGGATGAGTATTTTAAAATATTACTTTCTACATACAAACAAACAAACTCAAAAACTTCCTCTCTTTATCTTTCTATATATATAAAAGTGAACATTTGTTTCTACCTATGCCGCTATAGACTTTAAAACTATTAAACCCATGTCAAACAAACCGACTTCAATAGAAAGGCAATTTTCCAAGCATGGTTATAGGCTACTTAAACATTGCATTTGACACATTTGGTCCATTTATTGAGTCAATTTTCGATTTTCCCATATTTTCCCATCTAAAATTTTAAAAATGTGAAAATTTTAAATTTGAGTCGACAAATGATACATTTATGTTCATAAAACATTAATTGGGTTTGTTTGAGTTTTAAAGGACGATACAGCATTCAACCGATATTCTTGAGGTTAAGCCCACCCATTCCACCCCATTAACAAAAATGCAATATTTGTCATACTATTACAATAAGTGACTTTAAATTAGTTGTAAATGCAATATGATCAGGTCAGAAACTGGCGGAATTAGATTATTAGGCGATGCCCCGTCCTAGGGATCTAGTTTGATAAAGTGCGGTATCTGAAGTACTAGATTAGTAGTTGCGATATCCGAAGTACTAGATCAGAGAAATAGGGTATGGAATAAACACCAATATACGTGATCAGGCCAAAAGCGGTGGTCGTGCTTAAATCTGTCTTCCAAATGCAAAAGCTGGAGGACTATAGCACCATTGGGCTCAATAATGGTATGAAACTATTTGAGACCAGTTGTGCATGTGACCAAGATCTAAGACGGAAACAAAATTCGAATATTCACAAATTGAAACATTTCAAATCAGCATCTATTACAGGTACAGGTACTACATCGTAATATTAGCAATTACGCATGAGTGTGGAGGATTTTTTTATTTTTTAAGACACTTTACCTCTAATACGTCACCTTTAATGATATATACCCTCAATCCTACGGGTAAAGGTACAGAAAATCATGACCAGTGATTTTACCATCATATCTATATGCATCCGAATGAAAGTAATCGTAAAATAAAATGATTCTCAAAACAATTTCTTATCTTACAGTTAATTTCCATATGAAACAATTATAAACAAAAAAAAAATACATAGTATATCTTTTTTCGAATACATAAAATCCATATAATTTTCACACACTTCAATTGTTTATTAATCTCCGACTTAGATATTGAAATAGACTACAGTGGCGTTAACTTTTGGGAACCTAATTAAAAAAATATATTATATTGTCACTGCGCCGACCAAATCCGTTATGTGTAATTTTTCGAATTTTTATACCATCACCCTTAGCGATAGAGGTATATATCATTTGATACGAAAAAAAGTGTAACGCATTAAAGGCGACGAGTTAGACCCCAAGTATCTTAAGACCAAATTCGTTCCAGACTTTTTAAGACGATTGAGCTATGTCCGTCTGTCTGGCTGGCTGCCTGGATGGCTGGTCAGCAGGATAACTCGAGTAATCAGTAACGGATCGATATGAAAATTTACCAGTATTAATATTTTTCAAAACGAACATATGGGATTGTAAATGGTCTGAATAGCCGCACCCCTTCTGGTACCTCCCATACAAAATCACCTATTTTTGGAAAATTATTATTTCTTCCATAACTTCCAAAGGGACAACTGGAGGATGTTTGAATTTAATCAGTTTATTTATCTTGCAAAAGTAGACAAACCCTAAGAAAACCGAAAACTTTGCCATACCCCTTCTGGTAGCTCCCATACAAATGACCGAATTAACCCTCATAGTTTTACATACAAATCTTTTTTGTTAGTAAACTGAATTCACTCAAATTTTGCGTACGATGTTCGCTTATGAAAAGTTGAATTAAGAATGAATATGGACTATATCGGTTCGCGCCTTCTGGTACCTCCCATACAAAATAACCTATTTTTGGAAAATTAATATTTCTCCCATAACTTTCAAACGGACACTTGGAGGGTAATGAAAATTGGTCGATAAATTTATCTTGTGATAGGAGGCCTAACTATTTGACACACCCCTTCTGGTACCTCCCATACAATTGACCGAACCCACCTCCATAGTCTCACATACATATCTTTTTTGTAAGTACACTGAATTCACTCAAATTTTGCGTATGATGTTCGCTTGTGAAAATTAGACTCTGGAATGAACATGGACTATATCGGTTGATGCCTTCTGGTACCTCCCATACAAATTAATTTCAATAACTCAAGACTTAAACAATATCATATATTGGGTGATGGTATGTATCAGTCAGTTTACCTGACTAAAATATCTGTACTGGCTTTATTGCATTTTGTTAAATCTCGTCATCCATTGACCCTTAAATCCCTCTCGCGATATCTTGGTTTGGAAGTTATTAATATCAGTTATGTGTAGAATATATAAAAAGTAATTGAGAAACACATGACTGTTTTGTTCGGCGAAACGACAATATATATAGATGCTTCACTTGCTTAATCGATTAACTGCACTTTTTGATTTTTTAAAACATTAATAATAAAAGTTATACTACTTAACAATTCTATATCATTATTTTTTTATTTATAACAACAACATTTTTCAGCTTATTGATTTGGGACTCAACTCTGAGAACTGCACTTGAAAGTAGACCCAAATAGAAGGCGTTCTGCATTATTCGTTTTGTCAAGTTACATGCCGTAATAATTTAATATCGAGGGATAGGGACATAATTCGGGAACCACTAGTCCGATTTAGTCAAAACAAACTTAAAAAAATTAAAAATTACAATTCCTTTAATCTGTTCATATAACGTTTCCCTACATAAGAAACAGTTTCACTTTTCCATTCATCAAATGATTTTGAACTGGGTTTATTTTGTAGAAATTAGAAGAAAACTGTTGTACTTCGTGGCGTATGATTTACGTGGAATATTACGTATGATAATCATAATAAGTTCGTGTTTTGTGTTTTTTTTTTATTTTACTTAGTAAATAGTACTATTGTCACTGAATTCCATAGATACATAGAGTATTGCACCCTAAGTATCTTAAGCGCTGCAAAGGAAATGTGAACAAAGCTGTATTCTAATTGCAAGATATCCATTAACAACATGCTATTTTATTTTACTAATATGCTTAAGCTAAGAGGGGTAAGAGTAGCCATACAATTCTATTCCATACAATTTACAAAACTATTTAAATAATCTATATATATAAAAATGGTGGCAAAAATGTATAGTAATTCATCAATTGAGAACGGCTAGGCCTATTTTGCTCAAACTTTTTTTAAGTTGTTCGTTATTGGCAGGAGCAGGTTTATGCTAAAGAAAATTTTGGGAAAATCTTCCGGAAAAGTCGGAAAATTGGAAAAAATCGAAAATTGCCTTTTTGTATGGAATTTTGTGTGCAATTGTTAGAGAATGGCTTTTCGAGTAGAAAAAAGGAAAATTTTTGTTGAAAAATGCGGAAAATTCCGGAAAAATTTAAAAAGTTTGAATTTGTTGTTCGACGAAATTTTGCATATTATCATATGATTTGATAATTTTGGACGATGTAACAGTGAACAATTTTGGATAATTACTCCGAAATGACTTTCCGAATGAAAACATAGAAAAATTCTCGGTGGAAAACTCGGAAAATTCCGGAAAAACTCGAAAAAATTGGATTTTTTCAGAAACATTTTGCATCGCAAATTGAGTTTTTGTATAACTTTTTTTGTGCAATTGTTCCGTAGTGGCTTTTCGGTTGAAAAAAACAGAAAATTTTGGTTGGAAAATTATGGAAAAATTCCAAAAATTTTAATTTTTTTCGACGAAATTTTACATTTTTTTGTGTTTTGATAATTTTGAATAATGTAAATGTGAAAATTTCGGATAATCATTCCAAAATGACTTTTCGAATGGAAAAATAGAAAAATTCTTGATGGAAAACTCGGAAAATTTTGAATTTTTTCATCGAAATTTTTCATTGTGTCGCTTGATTTGATGATTTTAGACGACGTAAAGGTGGAAAATTCGTTGTGCTGCTTGGAAAAATTCGGTTTATTGTGAAACCTATATGTATAAAAACGGTGTAAACAGTGTGTTGTAATTCATCAAGGGAGAACGGCTGGCCCATTTTGTTTTCAATTTTTATTCAATTGTTCGTTTTATGCAAAATAATTTTGGGAATCTCATTTGAAAAAGTCGGGAAATTGGAGAAATCGAAAATTGGTTTTTTGTATGGAATTTTGTGTGCAGTTGTTACGGAATGGCTTTTCGAATGGAAAAATAGAAAATTCTTAGGGAAAAACTCGGAAAAGTCCAAAAAATGTGTTTTTTTATTGACAAAATTTTGCAATTTTCGACGATGTCCAGGTGGAAAATTTTTGGTTAAATGTTGGTTGGTAACGAGAAAAATAATACTTAAATAAAAAATCCGTCGAACCCGACATTGGGAGTGCCAGCGTCAAATCGTTCGATGCAAAATACATTCGATCGCGAATTTTAACGGGAGCAAGACTATAATCTAGATGAGCTGATCGGAAGAGTTCGAACTAATGTGCCGCTGTTAAATACCGAGTACAAGAACGTGTACTATTCACGATGAAACTGGAGGCATTTACTTTCTCGATGCTCCGAGTGGGACACCTAAGACATTTTTTGTTGATTCCGGCAACAATTTGGTCAAGATCTCAAATAACGTTAGCCGCTGCATCCTCTGGCATACCTGTCACATTGTTGGAAGGCATTCGAACTGCAAATTCCTCTTTAAAACTGTCGATGAATCTTCTCACGGTTGAAAAGCCAAAGTATACAATGACCAAGAATTTCGCAACGGCGAAGTAGAGCGGAAATGCCAAATCAACATTTCGGATGAATGCTCGATAACAACTAAATGAGCTTTGGAAGTAGTTGACCGAACGATAAAGGATTTACGAGGGAATTTAAAACGATTTGGTGGGGCTATGATTTTGCTCAAAATGTCTAATGCTGCTGATTTACTAAAACCATGCTTGAAAACGTCAAGAAGTTGTAATTGACTAAAAAATTAGGGGCTCATTCCATTCGTACAAATCTGTTTACAGCGTGACCGTAAAGGATGAAGCGACCAACAATCCGACCGAATTTTCCATTCGCTTAATATGCCGCATAATTTACAGATAAAGGTGGGATAGATCATAATCATATTGCGGAATCTGAATCAACCGAAATTGTGCAATGGTACGCGGTTGAGAAATGTGATTTCAGACGATCATAAAGGACAAATTCAAAGAAGAGGAAGTATTTATCTTACGAATTAGATAATTCCAACTGATCATCCATTCCAATTCCCTGGCGACAATCAATAAATCGCAAGGCCAATCGTTGGAAGTATATGAGATTAATCTCGAATTTCCCTGTTTTATGTCCGGTCAGTTGAACGTTGCTTTTTCGAGTTTTGGAGAACCGCCTTCGTTGTTTGTTTTTGAGGCGAAAAACTAATCGAAAAACATTGTTTATCAAACATTCTCTACTGAGTTTATCTAAAGGCATAAAATTGGAGCGAGACGAAGTTCGCCGGGTCCGCTAGTAATCTTATATTTTTGAAAACGAGCAACATAAAAATTGTCTTTTAAATACAGACCCTACAGCCGAACTAAAAGCCCAATATTATAATAATCTTCATTAATAATACTGTTCTCGATTGACAGGATCTGCTTATTATATGCTTTACAATAGGCGTATTCACGATCTAATGCAAATGGTCTTACATCGTAACATTTTCAAAATGGTATATTTTACTCTACACCAAAAGATATACAGCAATACACTGGCGTTAATATGCAACACTAAAAACCCATAAGCCCTATTCACAACCTTGTGACAATGGTCTTGCATCACAGCATTTGCAAAGTGATGTAGTATTTTATTGGGAAAAAAATTGGAATAAGGCTTTCCTGCATAAGTTTTGCAATATACTCAGGAATTAAGCCTGTTATACACTGCGGTCAATGTCGCTTGTTGTTCTCTCATCGTTTCTCTTAAACTGGATCTTAAGGTAAGGAACAAATTTTAAAACGGGTTTATTACCAACACAATAACAGAAATAGAGATAAAGGAGCGACAAGACAGTCGTGTTGGGGTATTAAATGACATTTAAAGTTTAGTCCCTTTCGTAGGAACTTTTTACATTGGATTTATTTCAGTTTCGATTTATGTATTTCAATCTGCCATAAAACTCCTCAATATGTATTGAAAGTTGTTTTGTGGGAACTTATTTTTTTCAGAAGTCATGGTTACAGAAACATTTTCATTTATCCTGGCAGATGTATACATACACTTACGCTTGCGGTTTTGCTAACCGCCATTTGCGTGACCCGCAAACCACTGTTCAACAGTGAATGATTTACCACAACAGCTTAACATATTTTGCCGGTGCTGTCGCTGTTCATGTTGCCTTTTTTGTTTTTGGTTGCTTTATTTTGTTATTTCGCCCATGTCTCTCTATCTGTGTGTTTGCATGTGTTCAGTTGTATACGCTTTTATTGTGTTGTCTGAATTTTTGCTTCACACACCTCAGCCCCTTTTTATTATAGTTGACTGATTTCTGCTTTTGCTCATATTTTTTTTCTTCAACGTCGCTTTTTGTGTCGCTGTCGTCGCAGTCACCACCGATGTATGATTTGAACAATAAAAGATACGTACCTGTTGGTTACAATTTTCAGTTTTATGTGAAACGTCTTAAAGGTATGGTTGTAGCGTATGAACCACGAGCGTGTTTGTTACGATTGAGTCTAAGAAAAGAGTAAAAAAACGACAACGGGCGTGCAGCATTCCAAAAGTGCGATTTTGGAAACTGAAAAAAACGCAGATGAAAGTTTTCCACAGCCAAATGCAATAAAAATTGAAAAATAGTGATTAAAATTTGTATAACTACAGAAAAATTCGCACAAAAATACAAAGAAATTCGATAGAATTTTTGCAACAAAACAACGAAAACTATGTTTTATAGTAAATTTTGTAAAATTTGCTACATATTCGCCTTTCCCACCACAAAAAGAACGTATTTGCAGTGACGCTCAGAGCGTTAAGTTGATGAGCGAGTGAATGAGTGTTTTTATCGTGCCTGCAAAATTCTCTCGCGCGTCGATCTGTGATAAGTGCTCTTGCCGCAAGCAAAAAAAAAGCCTGTCTAATTACCAATCCAGTATTGTTTTAAACAATTAAATAAATTTAACTCGAATTTAATAACAAAAGATTCCACAATTATTAACTCATCCGGTAATTTATTGGCAACTAGCTTAAAATCTACTTTAATCGTTGTAAATATTAATTATATTTTAAATTAACGTCAACTGATACAAAACGTAATTTGTCTTAAAGCGCACACGTAGTTTACGTTTTACGACAAAAACACATTAGTTTGAAAAATTTTCCTAAACTCCAAAATTACGGCTTCCTCATCAGAAAAATCTCTGACGCCACCGCTAATTCAGCCGCAGCAGCAGCAGAAACCGCAGACGTTCAAAACCAAAATGAAGCGTTTGATGACATGGGAACGGGAGCTGGTGGATGCGATGTATGAGTAAGTGTGAAATTTTTGAACAGATTGTGAGATTTTTTTCTGCCACAATATCTCAATTATTGTCTCATTTTGTTGATATGCTGCTTTTATTGTTTTTTCATATTAAATTTTGTACATACTGATTGTTGTATCCCTTTTGCCTTGTGCCGCCTATTCCCCTCCTCCCTTGATTTATCTTAGTCGTCTGTTGACAATGTGTCTTTACTTGTGTGATTAATCGACTTTGATCTGCAGCCATTTGTCGCTTTATTACGTTTACTTGAGACTGATCGTATTGACACGCTTCTGCTCGCGCGCTTGCTGCTGGTATTTACTAGACGTATTGACAGACAACAATTGTGTCTCGACAAATAAAAAAGAAAAAAAGAAAACTGATTCGCCATTGCCAAAATTTTTGTTTTACATGTGCAATGGGACATTACAAATTTATCGAGAAAATGTTTAATTGAACAATGGTATCTGCAATGGGGTAGTGTGAGAGGCGGGGTGGTCACTATAACAGGTATACGCTACATACCTACAAGTTTTTTTTTCACCACTATTGATGGAATTTACTATATGTATATAGTCCCATCAATTACCCTGGAATTAGTTTTCAGCTTTTTAGGGTAACTGCAATATAAGAAAATTTTTCCAATAGTAGTTGGTTTAATATCAAATCTATTGACCTTAACATATCCTAGAAAAGAAGTGAATATATTATATTGATAGAATATATTATAGCTCTGGGTATACATATGTTCATATGTATAATGAATTTTAAAATCGGTTTCTTAGGTTTATGTGTATTTTAATATCTGTAACCGAATAAAACTGAATATGACCAACCAAAACTGGAGTTGGTCAGTTTATCCAGTATACCGACGATACATTTGAGTGAAAATCTATTTGTTCTCCATAATTAGTTACTGGCACTTTTGATATTTACTGCCTCATTATTATGTATTTGTGTCTTTTGGTTGGATCTTAGTTAACACCAACTGGTTTCAAAAAATATCAGCAGAATTAAAAATCAAATGCCTACTTAGGAAAAAACGGAACAAAAATTCAAATGGTATTAAACTTCTTGACATAGAAAAGACATACAATGTGCATAGTCGTATTAGATTTCCTACAAACTAGAACGTTTTCGTTATCGGTGAACGAGTGTTTTCCTTTTACCAAAAGTATTCCTGCTGATCTGACCCAAGGATCAATACTTTCATTACTTTAATATGTGTTCTCCATAACTCCAAATTTCTGGCCATATACGGGCTGTCTCATATTCGACAAATTGAAGACTGGTCATTGCTGGTGGTATTGAATGACTACCATGACCGAAGTGATGTCTTGTACATATGTTACGGGTTTACTTATTGTACTTGCTACATAAATATGTATGTATGTAGGTATGCACAACGTATGAGTAATATTGTTGTGATGCGGATTATATTTTAATCATACGTACTTCGTTTCAATATTACGGATTTATGGTTTAAAATATAGTCGAAATTCTCTATAACGTAGTCACTGGGCCTTGCCGATTTCTACGTTAAAGAAAAAATTCGTAAACACCTGAATTTTAATTCATTTAGATGTTATTTCGATATATACAAATTTATATAAACATTGAAACTTATTTCATCGACAAAATCTTCACAACTACCGAGGAAAGAACAAATTTTATATGGGACATTATTTCTCGATTACTTGTTTATTTAGAGACAAGGTTTTTTTTACTCATTAACATCCGCACGAACGGATTGAAGGGTATATCCATTTTGTTCTACCATTTTGAACGCCCAAATGGAGGCGGGGTAGGCATGAGCGTCGAATTTTGGAATGCGAGCTTTTATCCTCAAATCAGGAGTTAAGTTTTAAGACGAACAATATCGATCAAAAACTACTACCACCTCACATACAAATTGGCCCTGTTTGGGGTCTGTCCCTGCGAAGAGAAATCATACTGAAATTTGTTATCATCTATGTGAAGGTTAAGTTCTTTGATGAGCATGATCGGACAAATGCTACTCCCACTTTCTTTAGTTTTTGGGTGTGTCCGTCTGTCCCCGCTATTACAGCTTGAGTTTAAGGGTTATCAAGCTGCCTATTACATCCGCCTCCCATACAAACAACGTCCGTATGTCTGTCCCAATTCAAGTCGTAGTTTAAGAGCTATCGAGTTGAAATTTGCTATACAAGGTTTTATTCTCTTTGCGGAGGCTAAGTTCTATGATGAGCAAGAGTGGACAAAAACTACTCTCACCTCTCATACAAAGTTTTCTTTTTATACCATCATCCTTAGGGATGAGGGTATATATAATGTGATACCGAGAAAAAGTGTAACGCATTAAAGGAGACGAGTTAGACCCCAAGTATCTCAAGACTAAATTTGTTTCAGGAAATTTTAAGACAATTAAGCTATGTCCGTCTGACTGGCTGAGTAAGATGTTCGCATGTGTAAATTGGACTCAGGAATGAATATGGACAATGTCGGTTCACGCCTTCTGGTACCTTCCATACAAAATGACCTATTTTAGGAAAATTAATATTTCTCCCATTACTTCCAAACGAACACTCAGTAGTTTAAGATCTATTGAGCTGATGTTTGTTATGTAAGCTTGAGATTAAGTTAAATATAAGCAAAATCGAAAAAAAAAACCATGCCCACATTCCATACAAAACTTCCCCTTTTTGGTTAAAAAAAAATTGCCGCCAAAAAATGGATGTGAGAGGCTAAAAGTTCGTACACCTACCATACAAACTCCCCTTTTTTTTAATGATATTTGCTGTTAAACTTAAAAAAATTTAATTTCCCTTTACACCCCATGAATGAGGTATGGGGTGCTTCTCGCGATTTTGTGAATTAACGCGCTTTTCTATTTTAGATTCACCACGAACTGTACCTTCCTGTTTATCGACGAATGCGAACGTCAATGTTTGAGAAGCTTTTACTAGCGAAGTTGTAATCGACAACATCGAGGGGGGCTGGCAATAAAGGAATATTTTTTTTAGATGACTGGAGCCAGGATATGTACCTAGGATCTCCCGCATGGTAGTCTCGTGTTCTAACCATCATGCCACGGCCGGTCCCATATTTACTGTTACTTCTCCATTAATACCACAAATCATATGTGTTAAAATAATCAAGAAACCAAACAAACCAATGCGAAAATTACATCAACGAAGACCACACATTAGCAATGTTGCGATTTCAAACTGATTTGATCGGATATATAAAAATCGCATTTATAAAAATAGAATTTTACACAAAATTACACAATTGCCTATATTTTAAAACAAGTAAAATACAATTTAGCACTCTAATGCCGATCACCATCTGGCGTAAAAAAAGACTCGCTCCGATCTTTTGCATTTCTTCTTCACTTGTTACTTTCACAATAAAAATGTATCCCATATTTTTGTATTATCTAAAAACCAGTGGTAGGCACCTCATGGCGTCGCGATGTTGGCAACAAACGTTTTTTCACACAGACATGGTCGGCAATTCACACTTACTGGAAAGTTTTGTTTGATTTAACACAAAAACAGACACAAATATAGACAGAGAAACAATGTTCAATGATTGTTAGGAGAGCATGGGCGCACACCATATGTTTACGTGCGTGCATGCGTTCAGTTATGCTCACCCCTGTTTTAAACAATAACGGCCTTATTCATAAAAACTTGTAAGAGGTTTATAAACCAATTTTAAGCAAATTTCAAGATAAAAATATTCATAAACGATTCACATCTTCAATAAGTAAAAGTAGGGTTGTCTCCACTTTAAGCATGCTAAAATTTGACGTTTGCACAATTTATTGTATATTTATGAATTTGAAATCTTTATTTTGGGTTTTTCGGCATTTTCCTATTGGAAAGAGTTGTTGCATGTTTTCATTGTGTAGAAAATTTTCTTCTTAATCATTAAGCACATAGAATAGTATCTTAATAGACACTTTTCATTCATGCATTCCATTTTGAAAAATATATCTTCAAAATTCTTCAAAAATAATTTGTAAATAATGAAATAATATTCGTGATGTATAGACAATCAAAACAACCCAGTAGGAAGTGTCTGCAAGACATCCTCAAGAATAGGTGCCTCGTTGATGACATTTAGGGGAAAGTCCATACAAATCGTCGATGAAATTTTCATACAAGTGTCCGCTTTGTCATGCACGACCTGATGAGCGACAATGTCGGTCAAATTTTCGTCGATGCCTATAAGAAAGACCTGTCGCTTACACAATCATGCACGACCTGATGGGTGAAAATGTCGGTCAAATTGTCATTGATTCCCATGTATGTCTTGAATTGTCATTCAAGCCATATTAGTATGACTTTGTATATACATTGGTGCCATTCTAAAAGATGGATTTTTAGCTTTTTATTAGTAGGACTACGTGTTAATACTTTTGGGAAACTATTGACCTAGAGAGAAGTGAAGGATATAAACTTTTATACGGCATTCACCTTCATTCGATATTTCAAACTATAAAACTGATGATTTTTACTCGTCCGTTTAATACATTGAAAATTTTCTTACGTCAGAATTAAATTTTTTTCCTTTAATTTTGTTGAATGTGTTTGATGCACGACAACATTAGTATTTAGTCGGTCAGCTTGTCGTCAACCGAGTGTTTCGACGAAAAGTACATAAATTTTTCAAATTTTGTCTTAAGGACAGTGTGGACGACAAAGTCGTGTATGATGGAACTTCCTACTGGGAAGGAAACAATGTAATCGGTATCCGATTATTATTTCAACGTGAGAAACAAAAATAATACATTTTTTTAATCTAATTAACACTTTAATGTCTTCCTTATCGTCATGAGAATCATAGTCAATGACAAATTGAGCTACAATAACGTTCATAGTTATTATAAGTGCAAATACATATTTTGTATCCGATTATAAAGCTTTTGTATCCGATTATAAAGATTTTATTATACATCACTAATGACCAATAACAGTCGGCGTTGCCACCGGAACACATTAGGCTAAAGGACTGATAACAAACGTTTATGAATACAATTTTTTATTAAAAGGTTTTTAGAGCTAAAGGATACTTTAGCTAGAGAACGCTTCATATCCACTTTAGAAATTGTTTATGAATAATGCCATAAACCTTTATCTAAATTTTAAAAGAACGTTTTTA
Source organism: Muscina levida (assembly GCA_964034835.1). Lineage (NCBI taxonomy): Eukaryota > Metazoa > Arthropoda > Insecta > Diptera > Muscidae > Muscina > Muscina levida. The sequence goes on along the minus strand of OZ035880.1, from coordinate 62,033,126 downwards.
GAACTAATCCTACTTAATATCGTCGCTATCCTATAAAAGTCCACTTTTTGCGTTTCTGAGTTTTTAATGATTAAAAGCCTATGGCCGTTTGTGCTCGGTAAAATTTAATTAATTGGTTTTGACACAACAACTACAAAACTACTCTAAATATACTTGTGACTTTTGGGACACTTTTGCATCATTATTTCCATTTCACAAAAAAATGGACTTGAGGCTTTTTTACAGTATACGACGATATACTCCTAATGTAAAATTGCATCAACATATTGTATATGTAAATTTGTTATAACATAAAAAATTTCATTTCTATACACTGAAGAAATACAAATTTCATTACCTCTCAAATGTTAATCACTAACTAGCGATACTACTATGATGATGTTGTGTTTTTACCTAGAAAATAATTAATAACGCTAATTACTAAGTTCAATTTCTGATAAAAAAAATAACTACAGGTAATATATTGTCGACATAAGTAACGTACCATAAGTGTCGGCAGTCTAAGGCTGAGGGAATCAAAACTAAAGATATGAGAGACGTATAAATTAGTGTACATTTTAAATCTAACTGATCCATTGTGACACATTGGTTAGTTTGAAACGGATCGTATTGCTATCTATCTTTGATTCTATGGCGACCAACTAAGATTCGTGTTGCTAACCGACAGACTGTAGTTTAACAAGCATAGTTTTATATTTATTAAACAATTTTATACACTACGCAATAAATTAAAGTAACACGTAAACTAACATTTAATTATGAAATTTTCTCGTAATAAGAACAACAGATTTAATTAGTTATCATTGTGACCTCGCATCAATTCCGGAAGTAAACAATGAAAATCATGAAAAATGTGTGTTTTTATTGAAGCATAACTAAATTAAATTTTCCATAAATTAGTGAAAAGAAAAAAATGTACATTATTTATATTGTATGTAAATAAATAGAATATGCCAACGCCTGTGAACATGTAATTAGACCGACTACTAGTAGTTTGTTTTTTGTTGTTTTAGGTCAGGTCACCAATGTTTTGTGTACTTTAAATAACAAAAAAGAAAAGTGAATTATATTTTTAATTTATGCGCATATCTTTATAAAAAAACTAGCATGCTTTTCTTTTAGAAATTCTTATTGTTTATAACTGGGCATTGTTTTATTATCGGAAGCGGTATACATGTTAGTGTGATTGTCGCGAAACATTTGTTTAACATTGAATTTTAAAAATAAATAGAGCAAAACTTGAAAACAAAAAAAAACAAAAATCAAACCAGAAACATAGAGAGCACAGAGAAAGAGGAAAAGCAAAAAGTGCTAAATTATAAACCAAATTGGCAAAATGACAATATGTGCTATAGTTTTTTGGTAACAAAAACAAAACGATACACATATGTCATGTTTTTATTTTACATCTCATCGATTGAGCAAAATGATTTCATCGGGAGCTTGGTAACCAGTGGCACCAACCAATAAATGTACGGGAGGTACCACCAACAAACATGCTAAATCGTGAACCGCAAAACAACACAGAAGACATATAATGGATGATTGCGAATGTATTTAATTATATGTATATAATGGATATGCTGGGCGGCTATTTTCCGTATGTTTCTGCCTGTTTGTGTGTTTTTAAGAAACATGTGACAGTTTTCAGGTTATTGATCTGGATCCAAATGATGGCCAACAGGTGGCACCATGCGGGTTCATTGACGAATATTGGTGTCGAAACAACGTCATGTTAACTAATGTCACACATGGATAGTTTTTTTTTAATACAAAACAATGTTTTCCACCTTAGGTATGATAAGTAACATAGGTCTATTAACACATAATACATTTTCATCAAATTAACTATTTTGAAGGCAACAATTTAACATGTATATTGCAACATATAATGGACCCTAGAAATAAAAAATTGTACAAAATAAAAAGTGATTATAGATTTTAAAACAAGCTAATATTTTAAGGAATAGTAATAAAATGAAACAACACTTCGTTCAAATTATATCTCAAGTACAACTTTTTAAATATTTTTTAAAGTATTTCCATTATGTTTTAAAACCAGGTATAGTAGGTTCCGTCTTAGACAGTATGTGTTTTTAATTACACATTTATTTGATGATGAACACTTTATGAAAGAAAAATATAATTTTGAATTCCATGAATGAACAAAATTTTGTCTACTTTAATTTGATACCAGTTGCTATTAGCAAAAATTAACGTTAATAGAACAACAAAATAAAACACAACCATCTGCATTGTGGAATATTTTGAAAGAACACGGCAAAGAGTACTTCTATTTTAAAAACCTGTTTATTTCATGTGAAATTAACACTTTACAATCTCTGTCGACAAAATTCCAAGAGTCTGACTGAACCTTATTAGTAGAATTAATCATGTCAAATTTGATTTATTTTTTATTATGATGTCAGTTTGGCGAGATCTTTTTTCACAATAGTTCACTAAAAACTTTAGTTCATCTTTATTATGTGGGTAATTCCATTGAGACGTGATATTTACATTTTTCGTTATAATGCAAAATTTTTAAATATAATATTAAACAAGTCTACGACTCCCAAGGATGTTATTAACTGTGGCGGGTGTGATCTTATAAAATTTAGAATTTAAGAAATTTGTCTTTAAGGTTGTATTCTGTAAAAATTTCCGTAAAACGCGCATAGTTATTTTGAAGTATATATTTGTTTAATCTGTTTTGGATTATTTAAAATACAAACAAACAAAACTTTTTAGAAAATGTGACAGGTGTGACCTCTTAATGTAGCGGGTTTGACATAGTATGAAAATACGAAATTAAGAATTTGTACTTTTTATTGACTTTAATTATACAAAAATTTAAGACAAAAGAAAATAATAAGACATTTACTTATTCGCTAACTGTACTATAGACATAGACATCTGATACTGCACAGACGAGTACGTTTGAAAGATACATCAAACAAACACAGAGACTGCATCACCTCTTTTTTTTTAAGTTATGCATTTTGTTTTTGATTTTTTTCAAAGTCTTTTGATTTTTTTCAAAGTCCTGCGTGATAGATCCCAATACACATATTCACCTCTATCTGTTTTTCTCACCACCACTGTAACAAACAACTAGTGTAAGAGTATGCATCTCTGGATTTTTCGCTAAATTTGTATAGCTTAACTTTCAATTGTTCTTGGAATTTTTTTTTTGTAAATTCATGTAATTTTATAGAATACAAGAAAAATATTCTGAAGAAGTAAGAAAGTAGCTATCGCATTTGCAATGATCGAATAATCCATTTGGTTTGGTTAGGCTGGGTTTGTTATGTTCTTAACTATTGCTTTTGGAAAATGTAACATATCAATTCTCTTGGGTCAATTTGCGCTCTATAAAATTTTTAAATTTAGAACAATATCTTGCTATGTAATATTGCCACAATTGAGGCACTTCCTGAAAATTCTTTGTAAAATTTTCAACCATAAAGAAAGAACCAAGATGGTAATAGTAATATGCCAAGCAATTTACTAATTTTACTTACGATAGCATTGAGTATTGAAAATTTGATAACTATTAACCTACGGTGTTGCCTAATGTGTACATTGTAATGTTATATGTTATACATACATAAATTGTATGACGTTTGAATAACATTAGAGATTTTTAAATGTGTTTTAAATACCCAGTAGTCTTTAATGGGTTAACGGTGATAGCCTAACCAACAAACGATGGGCAATGTCGCAAGCCGAAAATTCACACCAAACGCTATATTATTGTGGATACATTGCTACTTGTTGAACTTCGTTTAGGTTGGAGTCGTTGGAATCATAGCCATTCATCCCAAAATGGGCCTCGTTACTAAAGATGATTTTCCGGCCAAAATTAGCGAAATTGCGTTCGTACCATTAAACATTTACATTTTTTATACCATCACCCTTAGGGATGAGGGTTTATTTCATTTGATACGAAGTATCTTAAGACCAAATTCGTTTCAGGACTTTTTAAGACGATTGAGTTATGTCTGTCTGGCTGGCTGGATGACTGGTGGGCACGACAACTCGAAAAAATACCAGTATTACTATTTTCCAAAATTAAGTAATGGGATTGTAAATGGGCAGAATAGCACCACACCTTCTAGTACCTCCCTAACAAAATTACCTATTTTTTGAGTATTAATATTCCTTCCATAACTTCCAAACGGACAACTGGAGGATATTTGAATTTGGTCAGCTTATTCTATATATATAAGAGGCTTGGGTGACTGACTGATCATACCCCAGGCCAAACTGCTAAAGATAGAACCTTGAAATTTGGAATGTAGGTTTCTTTTGTGACGAAGGCGCGCTCTAAGTAGGGATTTTTGGAAATTAAGACTGCAAGGGGGTAAAATGGGCGCGGCGCTGTTCCATACAGCTCAAAATTTGAAATGGCTTTATTTCAAAAACCAAAAAACGTAGTCGAGATTTTATAGATATGTTGGGCGTACAAGAAAAAATATTTTTTATGGAAAGAGGGCGGTGCCACGCCCTTTTAAAAAAATCATTATTTCGGCCAAATTAAAGGACCGACTGCAATTATATTTTCTTTGTCTGATACTGGCCTCTATTATAGGCTACATAAAAACATAGTTAGACAATGGGGCGTGTCACCGCCCACATAAACCGAAATTTCAATCGGTCATATCTCACGAGCCATTATAGGTATGAAGATGAGATTTGCTACATATGTTACTGGAACACGGAGGATTGCGTCTCGCTGGAAAATGGGCAGTGGCAGGCCCCTTTGGGAAAAAATCGTTATCGCGGCGAAATAAATTGTGCGATTGCAATAAAATTTTCATATTCTATATATTTAAAATTGCTTACTGGCTGTAGATAGTATGATGAAATTTGGGGTGTTTATTCCCCTTTTCGAGTAAACGTCAGCTAACAACGGATTTTTGGAAATTCGTATTTTATGTGTAAAAATTACCAATAAGCAATAAAAGCTGATGATGGTATAACCAAACCAGACCTTTTAGTAGTAAAAAGGCTTAAAAGTTATAAAACTGGTAATAAACGGCTAAAGGTATAGTCGCAAAAATTTAAGTGCATATTTTAGCTGTGCGATGTGAAGTAATTTTTCGAAATTCGTTGTTTAGTTGTTAAAAGACCGAAAAAGGAATATAAGAGGTACTATCGCCAAGACCAAATGCCTAAAGGTAGAATTACGAAAATGTATATAGAATTGCTCCCTATAGAATTATGGAGCCGCCAGATGGGGTTTTTAGAAATTCCATCATTTAGAGCTAAAAAGGCCGAAAATGGATAAAACTGTTACCATCACCCAGACCAAAGGGCTAAAGCTTTAATCGCATATGGGCATGCTTACTATAGAATTAGAGGGGGTACCAGTCCATTTTAGTTGCGCGATACGAATATATCTTTTGAAATTCGTACTTTTACGGATAAAAAGGAACTAAAGCGGTACAATCCCTCAGACCAATGGGAAAAAGCTATAATCACATAAATGTGGTGTTCGTTCGTCTTATGAAGCGTTTGTATTTTACCTGAATTGCTTAAATTCATAAAAGATTCATTGCAAGTTCGGGTGAAGCAAAGCGAGACGGGAAAGCTAGTATTCTTATAACACCCTGCTACAATTTTCAATTTTATGTTTCATACTTAAGGCTCGTTTCTGTACTGTTTTTCGCAGTACTGTACTGTTTTTCGCAGTACTGTACTGTTTTTCGGCATCAAAAACTGCGTACTGCTTTTCTCCCTCTAAGTACTGTTTTTCGATACATAATAGAATATAAAGGGTGAACAGCGATTTCATGCAATAATATTGTTTACTTCAAAAATAAGAACGAAGAAACACTAAAAATGCGTCAAGATAATGATTTTTTTATCCCCAGCTGTAGTAGCAGAAAAGCAAAAACGTATTGACAGTGGATGCAATTCGATTGAGATGGTTGCTTTACGCACTGATTTTTTCGGTAATTTTGCCTGCTTTGATTTGAATGCTTTTATACTATTGAAATGAAGTCGAAGCCGTTATGAACAAGTTAAGCGAGTACAATTTGTACAATGCCAATGAAAATGCGGAATATTTACACACCCAATTTGGATATATTAAAAACGAGTGACAAAAATATGAAATGGAGAGAAGGCAATGTTTCGAATGTGGATCGGTGAGTGGAGATATTTCTTTATCTCAATAACGCTGATTGTGAATTCAAAGAAATGGCCACGATCGTTGAAAATATTTTATGTTTGACAAGGAACTTCAGCATCAGTGGAGTGAATCTTCTTGGACGTCGGACAAAACCCGATTAGATATGCAAACATTGAAGGCGATTCTGACCGTCAAATGTAATATGAAGTACAAATGCGTTGATTTCTACAATTACCTCAAAACGAAGCCGGCATTGCTTATTCAAATTACTTCAAACGACAAATACAAAACAACCACAAAAGTTGAATCTGGAAATGATTGGTAATTTTTTTTTACATATTGAATAAAATATATATGTACTGCGAAAAGTACTGTTTTTCCAAATCGATGTACTGCTTTTTTAAAAAATTTCAGTGAAATGTACTGTTTTTGTCCAAAAAAAATATACGAGCGTTATTCATACTAGATGGAGACCATAACTACGTGAAACTAGAGACCTTATGTAGTAAAACTGCGTTTTTAGTTTGATGTTAAAGGACATTTTTGAAATTTTTGGTCCAGATCCATTAAAATCTGTTTTCATTTGATACCCATATCATTATCATATGGTTCGTGGAAATATTTGATTTAATTTTTTGAAAGTGTTGTACCCTTTGAAACTTTGAAGTCCTTTTAAAAAAATCCTGACGTTCAGGCGATAAATTGAGAACGCAGGTTTACTACATAAGGTCTCTAGTTTCACGTATATATGGTCTTCACGACTGTTGCACGGTGTAATAGTACACAAACCAATAAAAAACCAAACCTTTGACACGCCTCTTCTGGTACCTCCCATACAAATGACCGTTTTCACCCTCATAGTTTAGCAATATTTTCCGCTAGATGTTCGCTAATGAAAATTTGAGTCACGAATGAATATGGTCTATATCGACTTACCCGTTCTGGTATCTCCCATACAAGTTAGCAATTTTTCGAAATCTTATATTTTTCCCATAACTTCCGGTCAAGTGGAGCATATTTTAATTTGGTAAGTTTTATAACATTGTAGTTGTAGACAAATCCTCAAACAAAAACCGAAAAGTTTGCCCCTTCTGGTATCCCCCATACAAATGACCGAATTCACCCTCATGGTTTTATATACGTATCTTTTTTCTAAGAGCACTGAATTCAGACATATATTGCTAAAGATGTACTCTTATCAATAATTGACTCTGGAATGAATATGGTCTGCATCAACTGACCCCTACTGGTACCCCTTATACAAAACGACCTATTTATGGAAAATTATTATTTCTTCCATTACTGCCTAGGATTTTTGAGTTTGGCAAGTTCAATTAATTTCGAATAGTAGACAAATACTTATAATACAAATGAGTTGCTACAACTATTCTGAAAATTCTCATACAAATTACCGAAATCACACCCATAGTTCTTCATGTACATCTTTTTGGTAAGTACACTGAAGTCAGAAAAATTGTGCAGAAAATCGGACAAGTTGTGCCCCTACGGGAATCTCCTATACCCCGTTAAGCATAATTAGGGAATTGTTCTTTAACTCTCATTTGTGGGCTGTAACCTTTTCTACAGTTTTACTATACATCTTGTATCGGTAAAGTTCGGTTCCTCGTGTATGAATAAGGTCAAAACAGTCTGGTCCGGCCAGGTAATTTAAAATTTTTGAAAAAAAACTTCTACTGTACTACTTCTCGTGTCTTTAATAACACAATAATTACTCATTACCATTTCACCTTTTCCATTGTCGCGAACAATGCGAAAATGGCAAGCAGTGGAAATAAAGGTTATTGAACTGTTCAATTGTTGAAAGTTTAATTGTTATGTTTTTATTATTACAACATCTTAGCACATCAAGTTGAATCGTTAATTCTAAAAACATTCCCATCATGTTGTGTACTAATTATATAAGCGGAAATAAAATGTCAGGTTCAGGGGTACAACATGGAGAATTCTGCCGGCAATAAATTGTAGGTAGTGGGTAAAACTACTTTTCATTGTGGGAATATTGTTAAATATTGAACCATCGTTTTTATACAATACAGTGTCGTTGAGTGACCACAGCCTGAGCTTGACATAGGGTTCTACCAAATTTAGGACTTTTTTTTATTAATTTATAAAAACTTTTCGGAAAATATTTGTATTTCGATTTATAAAAACTTTTCGGAAAATATCCTAAAATTGGTGTTAATTAAATATGAAACAATTTTAATTTAAATATTACAGACATTGCGATACTTTAGTTCGACTTAGTCAAGAAATAAAAAACAGTTCAAGTTTTTTTTTTGATGATTTTTTTCTGCTAAGTATTTCGATTTGACCTCCTTGAACTTGAGAGGTTGCGTATTTTAAGTCACAAAACGAAAAAATTTTTGCTAACATCCCTGTTATAGCATTATCAAGCGAAATATTTATTAAGAATCGCATAGCCGTTACACTAAAAGTTCATGTTGTACTTGTTTGAAAAATTTATACAAATAAACCCGTGTAAAAGTTTGTGTGTTGCCCTGTATCTACATCCCGTCTGGCAACTCTGTTAGTTCTTAGTATCCATTTTCAGTGGGGCGGTCTGTCGCCTTTGTCTACATATCTGCTGCGCGCGCTATAGTATTAATTAATTTATTTAATTTTCCAACTTATCTATTGGCTCTTGTTGTCATTTGATCTATTTATACGCAACGTGAAATTCCAATTTCTAGTAATGATTAACTGGCATTCCTTCCTGGCCATTTTCCCACTTTTTAGCCGATATTCTTAATTTATGATACGACGACGTCACATGTTGTAGTCATCGCTCGAATGTCTGAGATAAGATTATATTTACTACTACAATTGGGGGGGGGGAACAACCATGCTGAGAATTTCTCACTCGTCGTAGTAACTGTTGGCAATTGATTTCGAATTTCTTTGAAATCTATAACACAAGGGAACAAGGTATTTGTTGTTTAAGAACTGAATATTGTTTTAAAGGTAATTTGGGACGCTGAATCCAAATCTGCACTTGGTTTTTTTGTATCAGCTCGACTTTTCGCGATATACCGTTATGTCCATAACTAAGGCACTTCCACTACAAATATTTAAATAACTTGAAAACGGTTCACCATATTCAATTAAAAAAAAAACTTAAACTCGTCAACAAAATTATCTTTAATCCGTGCCTACATTGTTTTTAATTTGGCTTAGTAGTTTCAGAGATATCGTTGTAGTTTTAAAAAATAAAACAAAAAATTTACAAAAAAAAAAAATTTTTGTTTTTTAAAAATTCATAAAAAAAATTATTGCAACAAAAATCACAGTGTTTGTCTTAAAACATTTAGTTTAATATAGTGTGAATCAAATGAGCTTTATTTCATTAAAATATCTCCACAACTTTTGATTTTGTCAACAATTTACTGAGATAACTAAATTTACAAAAATCACGATTTCCATACAAAAATAACATTTATTAATATGTTTGTGAAAGTGTAACTCGAGCAAACCTTAACGGATCGTTATGAAAATTTATCAGTATTAATATTTTTCGAAACGAACTTATGGGATTGTAAATGGGCGGAATAGCCCCACCCCTTCTGGTACCTCCCATACAAAATTACCTATTTTTGATAATTAATACATCTTCGATAGCTGCCAAACAGACTACCGGAGGATATTGAAATTTGGTCAGTTTATTTATCTTGCAAAAGTAAACAAACCCTAGAAAAACCGAAAGCGTTGCCATACCCCTTCTGGTACCTCCCACACAAATGACCGAACTCACCCCAATAGTCTTACATACATATCTTTTTTGTAAGTACACTGAATTCAGTCAAACTATGCGGAAGTTTTACGGTTATGAAAATATAAATCAGGAATGAATTTGCACTATATCGGATCACCCCTTCTGGTACCTCCCATACAAAATTATCTATTTTTGGAAAATTAATATTTCTTCCTTAACTTCCGAATTGAAACCTGCCGATTAATTAAATTTGGTCTGTTAATTAATATTGTAATAGGAGGCAAAACTAAAAATTAAACTATAAATAAATTTGCAAATTTATCATGATTTTTCAAAATACAAAATTTTAATTTTTTTTGGGTAAAAACAAAAAATTGCGAAAAATCTGTTATCACCGAATTTAGCATAACTCATTCAATTTTCAATCGATTATTATGTACATACATGTTTTAGAAAGCTATCTTAATATGATATTCAATAAAGCTAATAAAAATAACAATTTGCCCCCAACCGATTAACTTTCAGCGTGAAGAAAATTAAAATGTGTAATTTTTTGTGTATTTTTTTTTTTTTTTTTTGAATAAAACAGCCGTTACTCAGTCATTTTTTTTTGTAATATTAAAAAATTTGATTTTTTTCAAAGGTAACAACGATACCTTTAATAAAAAAATAAAATTTTAAAATCCGGCTTATGAAAAAAAAATTATGATTTTTTGAACTATAATTTTTTGGAAAAAAGTCGAAAATACGATTAGTACCTGTAACTTAAAAATTCGAGCTGATGGAGAAAAATGGAGATTAGATTTGAAATCAGCGACCCCAAATTAGTAAAAAACAGCTATCGAATTCCAAACAACACTCAAAAAGTTCAATTTTGTTCCCTTGTGTAATTAGTAAATTTTCACACTCTGACCGAAATAAATGTTTGCAAATTTTGTTTATAGGACGGGAAATGCTTGTTTTTGTTGTTAGTAGTCTGTCTGTTGATTTTCTGGTCAACTGCTTAACAAATATTCATTGGCTGACTAAATGATTCATTTGGTATTGTTTAATTATGTTGAGGTGATGGGATCACATTCGAGGTACAGGTTAAACAAATCCGGCCTTATGTATAAACATTTTTAAACATTACGCCAGGAAACGATGAGGGAATTCCTTAAAAACAAGTGGGGGGGTTCGGTGATAAACCAGCGAGAAAGGAAGTACTCGTATATAATTTGTGTGTTGAGGCGTTTGTTTTATTGGCATTTTTGCCCGAATATTTTTGTGTAAACAAAACGTTAAAGAACTTATATTTGCTGTATGTTAGACTTAAGTAAATGTGACGCGGCAGGAAATGTGTTTCGGCGGTGTGCAGTGCATTTCATGGCACGCGCTATGCCTTGAAAGAAATCGTAATATTTGTCTTCAAAAAATTAGCAACGGCTAAGGCTCAGCTTCAAAGTTTAATGACAAAAACTGAGGTGTGTTGGGACTTTACTACATAACAGTCGACTTTCTTTATCGAGATCTTCTTTAATATTTCACATTTGTTTCCTATGTCACCATAAGAAAAGTTTATTACACAATTCACCCTTTTACATACAAGTTCGGACAACTTATCTTGATTTATTAATTTAAATATTTATAGGTGAATATCTTTTGCATCGTCTACCTTTTAGTAGTTTTATATTTGTTTTAATGCAAGCATTGCTAAATCACAGCATGCGATAATGTAATGTCAGAAAATAAATGTGCATGAGTTCCCTGCGGCAGCAACAATACCAATAAAACATTCTAAAGACAATACAAAATCAAAGAGCACAAAGGCAGACTAAAGAAACAAATTTACAACAAGAACAACATGATTGAGAAGATAGATGCGCAAAAATTGTGAGCATTAATTTAGTTATGCTGTTGAAACTTTTTCCGAAGAGACGGTAATAGACATTTATCGAAAGGTTTGTAACATTTTGAAATAAATATTTGTTCTATATATATGGTATGTGGTATGTTCGGCTGCTTATAACTTGATATCGGCTGTGCCAAATTGGATACTTCCTTTAGCGGGTTTATTCATAATTGCTAGGCCAAGGTTTAGAAAAGAGATAATTTTAAAAATTCTTGATAGGTGGCTCTGATGTCGATTTTTTCTGAACCTCTTATTTATGTACGTTTTTGGCTGAAATTCACACAGTGAAATTTACAGATAAATTTATTGTATTGGGGATTATGTCCGATACTAAACTGCGGACATAAGCCCCAATGGGGATTATGACCGAATTTGTTGTTGTATTTAGTATTTCAACATATGAAGAGAACAATTTAAAATATTGTTATTGTAGCGAGGGTCGAATGCGGTGGGGGGCACGCACGCCCGCATCAGCCGTAGTTAGTCTTGTTGCGAACGTAATGTGTCTCTCTGCAACGCGAGAGCCCACCCCCACTTCATCAATATTTTTCATTACTTTAAGTTGCAAAATTAGTTTGGGTTTTATATCCGTTATATTTGTTGGGGCTTGTCCGCTATAATCCCAAATGCTAATTGGGTGTTATGCCCGCAGAGCGTGGCGGACATAGGCCCCAAAATCGTTTTGGGGATTATGTCCGGGCACCTATTTCACCAATGGCTTCACGAATATTGTCCTTTAAAGCGTCAATTGTCTGGCTTATCGGCGTAACACTTATCTTTGAGGGCACCCCACAAATAATAGTCCAACGGTGTCAAATCGCAGCTCCGATGTGGCCAAACGACATCAGCTCTGCGGCTGATAATGCGATCTTCAAAAACAGGGCGCAAAACATCGATTGTAGCTTCGGCAGTGTGACACGTAGCGCCGTGCTGTTGAAACCAAATGTTGCCAATATCCTCCTCTTAAATTTTTGTGAACAAAAATTTGTTCGAATATAGCCCGATAACGATCGCCATTGATTGTAACGTCTACTCCATGCTCATTTTTGAAGAAAAATGGCCCAATTGTGCCTCTGGACCAAAATCCGCACTAAACGGTGACTCGTTTTGGGTGCATCAGCTTTTCAATGTATGCGTGCGGGTTTTCTGTGCCCCAAATGCGACAATTTTGCTTGTTTACATACCCGCTAATATCAAAATGAGCTTCATCTGAAAAGATGATTTTTCTAGTAAAAGCTTCTCAAACAGTGACGTTCGCATTTGTCGATTAACATGTAGGTGCCGTTATTCACAACAACGCGAGAATCTGTTCCAAAACGATCATAAGAAGCACTCGATCGAAGACTGATCGATTTGCGTAACAATAGTTGTAGCTTTGGAGGCATGATAATACTGTTGGCAGGCGACTTCAGACAAACACTTCCGTGATTCCGAAATCAACGCATGTCTAAAGTCATCGTATTTGTGGCTATACGTGGAAATGATTTTATTCATTACGAATGTGCGAATGTTATTGCTACAGAATAGAACCGCAGAAGTTTTCTTCAAAAAAACTTATGATAATCTGAAATAGACAAATTCATGTAGATGCTCCAATTGGTTTATAATAGACTCCACCTGCCACTTGCCAAATAATGTTAGCAATTTAAAAAATGTTGTGCGCTTCGAGGATGCTTTCTTCGCACTGTTGGGAAAAGTTCCCATTAGCTTTGAGATGTTTTCTTCCCTTAAGGTTTGTGATGATAGAGGAGAAGGTACAACAAAGGGCGCGGACGAGACATTGTGGTTAATGTCGAAATGACTTCATACGCCTAACCTGCTGTCAACATAATACATTTCACACTCTTGACTAAAAACTTATTGGCAATAATAAATAATTGCTAATATAACTGATCTCAAACCGAACTATGACAATATCATAATTCAATACAGATCAACAAAAAACAAAATCAAGAACAATTAAAAAAATATTTATAATTTTTTTTACCTCACCCTACGGGTAGGAGGGTATATATCATTTCATACGACCCAAAAGGGTAACACGTAGAAGGATTCACTTTAGGCCCTAAGTGTTTTTGAACCAAATTCGATTCATGACTTTTAATGCCCAACCGTCTGTCTGTCCGGCTGGTACGCACGATAACCAAACCAAATGTTTTGAAACTTTGCACAAGTTAATATTTTCCCAAAACTACTTACGGTATTGAAAATTTGTATGGTATCTCCCATAAAAATGTACAATTCTGCCCACTTTAGAAATCGAGTAATAATATCAAAATACCCAACGCGGTCTTGCCCAAAATCTGTATTTAGTAAAACTAAATGACGATAAAGTTTTCGAGAAAAAGCTGGAAGTCTAGCTAAATCCATTTGGTACTTCCTGTAGCCATCTGGTACCGCCCAATATGGAAATCTTTTCTGCACCTTTTCTCAATTCCCATGTCATTTAGATACTTTTTAATCACATTGAAACATTTTTCCAAGTTTCCTATACGATTTAGCGATTCTACCTTCGATAATATTTGTAAGTCGAGATCTCATTGCCGATTCGCTCAAACTACATTCTTTCCAGAGCCACGTTTTTTTTCTCTGCATATTGCTAGTGTTCTATATACTGAACTACGATGTGCACCTTGCTCAACAAAAGGAGAAACGATGTCTGATTTCCTTCAATCAGGATGATTATCGAAAAAAGTACAAATGGTTTTTCGACGTTGTTCTTCTTTTGTCGACATTGCACCCAAACTAAATATTCAATTTCAATAAAACAAAAATTATAGTCTCACAAAACATGTGATAATCGAAAAATAACGGTACCTTGACAACATCTGTAGAACTTTTTTTATACACACCGTTGTATAATATGTTGCGATTTCATTCCGCAAACGTTATAACAGTTTTGAAGAAAAAAATGGAGGTCTAGCAACGCCCCTTCTTGTACCTTTCATACAAACGTACCGTTCCGCGCACTTTAGAAAGCGAGTAGTAATATTAATACATTCGACACGATTGTACCCAAATTTTGTATTTTGTTAAGCTACAACAGAATAAATTTTTGAAGAAAACAATTTGAAGTCAAGCCAGGCCCATTCTGGTACCTCCCATATAAATGCTCCACTCCGCCCACTTTAGAATCCGAATAATAACATCAATATACTAGAAAAATGTTATGTTTTACTGAGGGTGAGGTATATGTAACTTGTTTTTTCCGACTGCAACTTTCTTACTGGTTTTTATCACCATTTTTACAAATGGTGTAGGGTGTCAGCGATTCGGGTATCTAATTATTTTCCTAGTTTTTTTTTTAAATTTTTTCTCCCAATGTCGTCATTTCAAATCACAATTTATTACCGCAATACATAACAAATAATTTGTAGCGGGTACAATCATATTGAATGTACGAAAAATTTCAATTAATTCAACCAAATGCAGACCGTGTGATATGAACATTAAATAACCCGAAATTAATTAAATTTGCCATATATCTCTCATATATGACGTTAAACTCTGCTGCCTGAAGCCAAAATTTTATGCATCGTCATGAAAAATTGGTGGTTTCAGGCAATTACTTATTTGATATCCTGTATGCTGGTAGCGATTAATTAATTATAAAAAAACATAAATATTAGTTGTTTACAGAAAAAGCAATGACATTTTTAATAAAACCGCTTAATCACAAAATTTTTTATAATAATTAAATTGAAATGTTATTTTTTTTCTACACTGGAAAAAAACTTATATGAAATACCCTAAATCTATGGTCTGATAACAAGTAATTTTTGAGTAACATGACGCGAACTAATTACTTGGGCTGTATTATGAAACAAATTTGGATAATTATACATTGAATAAGTTAACAGAGTTATAAAAAGTTTCGTGATATACTTTTACGAAGCTTAAATCAATTTTACAATTTTTTCATTACGATTATGAGTTAATTTGAGATCCGTCCAGTTGACCTTTTAATAAAATTAGAAACATTTCTAGAGATGTTTGTTTCAACACAGCTAACAGATACTAAGAGGTATGTCTTTTGAAATTTTTAACCGAAGAGTTCTGATAATTCGCCTTAACTCAAAAGTTTCCGTTCACTTTTGTGCAATTTTTGAAAAAGAAAAATTTACAAAATAACAAAACTGCAAATACAAACCGCAAAGAAGTGACGAATGACTACTGAAGCGTACAGAGGAACCAAAACGAAACATCTCAAATAGAAATTGAAGAAAATGCAACAAATAGTTGACATTAAACTTTGATACCGACAACAACGCTAGCCACGAGTTGCTAAACGAATTTTTTTTTAATACGCTTAGTTATTGTGCACAATAATAAATGAAAGTCATTTTATAAAATACAAACGATTTTAAGCATGTCAAGCAAACGATCTAACGAAAGTTACCAAATATCAGTGATAAACTTATATAAGACACAATTATTATGGTTCTTGTAATTGCGAAATTTCTTCGAATTCGACGTGATTTAACCTTCGCAAGAATAGAGTGAAAAATAATAAAAATAAAAAACAAAACCAATATCGATTTGATTGGTTTTGCAAACGCCATAGATCGCATGTGATAGTGATAAATCTGTGCAAAGTAAAATGCCTGAAATAAAGCGCAGTCTTAGTCGCCTTTCGATGTTGATGTTTCGTGCCACTCATTCCAGTGAACAAAGTTGGCGTGAGGAATTACTAAGGTACTGTTGAGATAAAAAAAAATTTGTGTTTCTCTTTCGAGAAGCAAATTTAAGCTAATTTCAAGTGGTATCGTGTCTAATTAAATAATTACAAAGGGGAAATAACTTAGCACAAAGAAATCTTAGAGATTTGTTTTAGATTTCCTCTTATACGAGTACACGAAATTCGTGTCAATGAGATAATCTACGAGTTTACCCAATTCATGTGATTATAGTTGGTTTTACCGCATATATATCTCAGTATGTGTGTGTGTGTTTTGTTTATAAGCCCAATTAAATTATTAAATAATAAAATTAAATTAAACCCACTTTACGATTCTCTTTATACGCACTTTAGACTGATTGTACGTAGGTATTTACGTTGAATGTCATGCGCCACATGCCATAAGTCGCAAGATGACATCGTCACCGCCTGCAATATGTGGGAGGCAGGTTGTGGCGACATCAGTTGACAATGCCATAAGACGGTAACTTTTGAGGGTGATATAAACATTAACAACATAGAGTTTAATATTATTTGGAGGGGACTTTTGATAAAGAAGAAAGGATTTTGCCAAAATTTGATATCACAAGCGGAGTTTCCAAAGTACATCGCCGTAACGGCCATAACTAATTGCACTTTCAATATATCTAACCTGTGTTCATAAAAATTAGATTTATACAAGGTCGGCTTTTCAAGCAGGTCTGATGGATCTTAATCTGGTATTATCTGACTGCCACCACCTAACCTAAACTTATGTTTTATGATGTAGATTCGGAATATTATTTTTTATATTTTCCGATGCGGCTATATAACAATTTGTTTTAAAGAACATGGTTTATATATGGTTTGTGTATCCAGACGTCGTTTACTTAAGGCGCTACGAGTCAGTTTTCGGATCTTTTACTTTATTTAAAGTAGGGCAATAGCAAAACTAGTGCTCAACGCTTTCCACTCCTTCCCCTTACCCACAGCTTCTGTAGAGTGTTTGCGTGTTTGTAACTAAGACATTTTGATCTCGAGAAGATATTTTGATCTCTTAAGATTTTATCCTGGTTAAATTTGTCTAGCTACCCTACAGGTATCGAGATTTGTCCATCTCTCATTGTACTGCCTTCACACCGCTTGTCTGAGTCACTCTAAAGGTATATGTTAAGTTGCTTAGTAGGGCGGTAGCGAAATGTATGGACATTTTTTTTGTGTAAATTTAAAAATGCTTGACCAGAATATTGTTACATTTGATGCCACAATTTGATATATACCCTCCTACCCTTAGGGTGTACCAACAATACATCAGCTTTATACCTTTTATAGTTCATGGGATAAGCCTTTTAAAGTTTCAAGTTTAATACACGGCCACTTATCCGATCCCGCCCATTTTTTGACCCAAATGTGTAACACATGAAAGGAGTCACTATAGACCCTATGTTTCTTTGAACTAAATCGATTCATGACTTTTTAAGTCATTTGAGCCGTGTTCGTATGTCTGTCTGTCCGCAAGACGCAACCAATTGTTTTAAAACTATGCATAGTTTAATATTTCCCCAAAACTACTTACGATATTGGTTTTTGTACCTCCCATTCCGCCCACTTTAGAAATCAGGTAATAATATCAATACACACAACGCGATCGTGCACAAATTGCGTATTTAATAAAACTGTAGCAGGATAAAGTTTTGGAGAACAGATTGGAAGTCTATCAACGCCCCTTTTGTTACCTCCTATACAAATAACTCACTCCGCCCACTTTAAAAATCGAGCTATAATATCAAAACAATCAACGCGATCGAGCCCAAATTCTGAGTGTTGTTTAGAAAATTTGAAGTCTAGTCACACCCCTTCTCGTACTTCCAATACAAATGTACCATTCCACCCACTTAGGGGATGGAGAAATAATATCAATACACTTGACACGATTGTGCCCAAATTCTGCATTTTGTTAAGCTATAAGAGAATAACGTTGTGGAGAAAAAATCGAAAGTCTAGCGACGCCCCTTATGGTACCTCCCATACAAATGTACCACTTCGCCCACTTTAGAAATGGAATAATAAAACAGTGCAACACATAAATTGGTGCCGCCTTCGTACCCAGCTCTTTTTGAAGTATGTACCGAGACTAAAAAAATCTCCAAAGGGTTTGGCCCCATTACATCGAAACATTTTTTTATGGATACTCCAAAATTTTCACCTCAATTCGATTTTTGACAATTTTTAGGGAGTCCATATTTCATAAACTGCTCGGAATTTTTTCTTTTCGTCTTCGGCAAAGTTGTTGATCTAAACCAGAGCAAAAAAAAGTCACAAAAAAAAAATATGGGAAAAAAAGATATTTTTCATGATATTTTCACCATAAAATTATGATTATAATAAGTAATATTCCACACTGAGTACAACGAAATAAATTTTGTGTGGAAAACATCATGAAGAAATATAATTTTTCCCATATTTTTGCAATTTTCATGCACTGGATGTAATTTATTTGCTTCGGTCTATTCGACACTTTTTTTGCTCAGGTTTAGATCTACAACCTTGCGAAAGACAGAAAGAAAAATATTCGAACGGTTAATGAAATATGGACTCCGTAAAAATGATAAAAAAATCGTGTTGGGGTGAAAATATTGGAGTATCCATAAAAAATGTTTCGATGTAATGGGGCCAAATCCTTTGTGTATTTTTTTAGTCTCGGTATATACTTCAAAAATATCTGGGTACGAAGGCGGCACCAGACGATGACCTTAGAAATGTTGCACTGTGTAATATCAACATAATAGAACATTTTATGTTTTACTGAGGGTGAGGGTATATGTAAGTCGGGTTGCCCGACTGAAACTTTCTTACTGGTTTTTTAGTCAATAGTCAAATATTAAGGTGCCTGGGTGGCGCCTCGGCCCTTTTTGCCGACTAGGTTTCGAGTAGCCTGTTTATATAATACTATGGCGGTTCTAACGTTTTTTTTTTAATAGAATGTGGCACTTCCCGCTTCCTGGCTGTAATTTATGCCGTACCAACAACACATGATAAATATCACCTTTAAACCTTTTATAGTTCATGAGATACAGCATTTAAAAGTTTCAAGTTTTTTACAAAGACCACTTATCCCATCCCGCCCTTTTTTGGTGTATCACGAACTTTGCTGCCAAATGCATCGACACAAATTTTTAAAGCGATTGGAGAAACAGTCCTCCAGATATTGCGGTTTCAAAAATAGGTTATAATGGGCGGAGCCACGTCCTCTTAATATATGAGCTACATTCCGTGAAAATTTCATAAACATCGGTCCAGTCGTTTTCGAGTCTATAGGGTACTAAAACATGAAAATAAACAAACACGAACTCATATTCATATATATAGATTTGACCTTTGACCTCTTTGGGGCACGGCTTAAAGTTGTCCGATTTTCCTAAATTTTTGACCATATTATTATTAGCCTTTTAAACAACTTGACACATATATATATTTATATCTTAGTGCCTAAGTCAGAGGCCGAAATGTTCAAAGATTTCCATTCGCTACGATCTTGTGCGCACCGTCTCCAGTCAGTCCTACCAAGCAGCGTCAGTGATTCCTCCACCTGGTCCTTCCAACGTAGTCGCGGTCTCCCTCTTTTGCGCCGTCCTTCGAGGTCTTGATAGAATACCTTTCGCGCTGGAGTTTCCTCATCCATTCTCACGACATGGCCTAGCCAGCGTAATTGTTGCACTTTGATCCGCATGACGACATCAATATCGTGGTATAACTCGTACAGCTCAAGGTTCATCCGAATCCTAAACTCGCCGTTTACGCAAATGGGTCCATATATTTTGCGGAGTATTTTTCTCTCAAACACCGCCAGATGAGCTGCATCTGCCTGTGTAAGCACCCAAGATTCGGAGGCGTACAACAGGACCGGTAAAATTAGTACCTGGTACAGCTGGACTTTGGCAGTTCGAGATAGGTGGTATTTATTAAGTGCTCGCGTAGTCCAAAGAAACACCTGTTAGCAAGCACTATTCTCCGTTTTATTTCGAGGCTGACACTGTTGTTCTTGTTCATGGCGGATCCAAGGTAGATAAATTCATCCACTACCTCAAAGCAATAGTTTTCAACGTTCACGTTGCGTCCCCAACGGGTGGACACTTTGTTCGATGATACCATTAACTTCGTCTTGTCCTCATTCACTGCCAAACTCATTTTCGCTGACTCCCTTTCAACTGATGTGAAAACAACTGTTACCTCTCGCATCGTTCGACCGATAATGTCGATATCATCGGCATATGCGAGCAGCATGTGGCTCTTATTAAATATGGTGCCAGACATGTTAACCGCTGCTTTCCTTAACACCTTCTCCATCACTATGTTGAACAGTATACATGACAACCCGTCACCCTGTCTAAGACCTCTCGTCGTATCGAATGGTGCAGATAGATCCTTGCCAATCCGAACAGAGGATTTGGTATTCGTAAGGGTACACCGGCAGAGACGAATTATCTTCGCAGGAATACCGAACTCAGACATGGCTTCGTATAGTCGATGCCTGATGGGACTATCGAAGGCAGCTTTGTAATCGACAAAGAGGTGGTAAGTGTCGATTTGCTTCTCATGTGTTTTCTCAAGAATCTGCCGTAGTGTAATTATCTGATCCGTCGTGGATTTGCCTGGTCTAAAGCCGCACTGATAAGGTCCAATCAGGTTTTCCACAATCGGCTTTAGACGTTCACACAGTATGCTAGACAGGACCTTATACGCAATCGGTAAGAGGCTAATTCCACGATAGTTTTTACACTCACTACGGTCACCTTTTTTGTAGATTGGACATAGTACACTGAGATTCAAATCCTCTGGCATGCTCTCCTGAAGCCAAATGTTCTCCATGAGCTGTTGCATGCTTAAAACAAGCTCATCTCCACCCGCCTTAAACAACTCAGCTGGAATACCATCAGCCCTAGCGGCCTTGTTGTTCTTAAGGCGGGATATGGCAGTTTTTATCTCAGCTTGGCTCGGAGGTGGACACTCGATGTTATCCTCTCGGATTGGTGCACAGTCTTCTTCCGTCAAGTTTTCACACATCAATAGGCCTTCACCTCTGTTCCTGTAATCTTCAATACACACATTATTCCGCTCCTTAAGCTCTCGTTTTTTTCGCCTGAAGAGTCGAGTCGCCTCCCGCCTCTTCTCCCTATTCTTTTCATGAACAGCTCGCGTTGCCATTGGCTGCAGTTTGGCCCTGTATGCAGCATTTTGTTCCCGGGTGGCATCACGGCATTGGTTATCGTACCAGGCAACCACTGTAAAAAAATTGTGACGTAGTGGAGCAAAATGGAGTTTATAGTTTTGTTACTATGGACAAATTCTATCGTTTGATATTGGTTTGGTTCACTCCCGAAAAAGTGCGTTGCACTGTTTGCTCAAAAATTTACTTTTTGACATTTCATTTTGATTTTATTTTGGAACCTTTGACTCGTAGAGGTTTTTTGTCTTCGGTGACTCTTAGTGAAATTTTCCGGAGAATATTTCTATATTCTAATCCTTGACCTCCGTCCAAAGTTGACTTTTAAAAAGTTTTTCAAAATTGGGCCAGAAATGTCCCATACGGGTGGGAGCTAGAGGGTTAAAATGTTCCGAGAAAATATTCCAATGATTGTTTTAATATAGGTCTCCGAAGACATGAAATACCGCAAACGTATTTTTACAAATGATTTTTCATATTCTTTGATTCGACTTTTGACCAAAAAAATCAAACTTTAAACCACTGTAAAAAAAATTTGTGACGTAGTGGGGCAAAATGGAGTTCAGGGTTTTGTTACTGTGGTCAAATGCTATCGTTTGATATTGGTTTGGTTCACCCCCGAAAAAGTGTGTTGCACTGTGTTATATATCAATTTATGTTAGTGTATCAAATGATACATCAAATTTGGCTAAACGATCAGAAAAGTGTTTTATTGTTTGATATTTTTTTCATTCACCGCTAGATTCCATATAAATGGAGACAAGACCCCTTCTTGAGAAGTCCCCCTATTTACAAACCATGTCATAGTCGTCGTCCCGGGTTGATTAATATAACTCTGTAGAATACGGTAGGTCATTAACAATATTTTGTTAAAACAAAATAAAATATTTCCAACACTGCCCCGCTTTAACATTGCTAATAGATAAACAAGTTTAAAATAAATTAATTATTAATTTCAACACAAAACAAACAATATCACAACAATATTGAGGAACAAGGCTTTAATATAAATATTTACAAATAAATACAAACATTTACGTTCAATTAAATGTCATTAAAATAAAAGCTCATGATTAATTATAATTTAGATATTAACACGCCAGCGAATGGTGGAATAATATCATAAATCATTACTGCAACAAAGCTCGGCAATAAGGGAGAACTCTGGAAAATAACTCGGCAATACGACCATTTTTTTAGTAAAGCTTTTAAAGATAGTAATGGTCTTGATTTTACTTGCCACTTTAGATAATGAAGATTAGCCACCTTAATCCAGTAAAAGAGTTAATAACGAATTTAACCGGCGATAGTATAGTTTGCTTTTCTGTTATTAACAAATCACAAATTTAAAAAAAAAACAAATAATGATAACATTTTAAAATCAGTTAAAATAAATTTTAATAAAATTGATTTGACGTCAATTTATTATTTAAGAAAAGCTAACCAACACCAATGAAACAAGCACTGAAATGTGTGAACTATAAGGTACATTTATCAAATACTATAAACAATTTCAGCATTTTTTGAGTAGACAAAAAAACGCACAATTAACAAAATATTGCATGTTTTTATTCTTCTCACTTCCCCTTTAAAAGATATGCACTATCTATTTGTTGGCATTTCCCCCAAAAAGCATGATAAAAATAAGTAACTACAAATCCACCAAAAATTTATAGAATGTGATAAAAAGTCATCAGTCCGACAACTGGTAGCTACGAAGTTCATTCATATTCAACTTATTCAGCAACAGTTTTGATGAAGGTCGTTTACTCTTCTTTGTTGGCTGATAACAACCAACAGATAAATAGTCGTGTTCTAGATACAAAATCATTACGAGGGTGGTTCTTAGATATTTTAATTACTATTTGTTTAAAACTATGTGTATGTGTTACAGTTTTTCATCGAAAATGAGTGTTATGTTTATTTTTAATTGTCAAAAGTAGGATTCCATATAAAGAATTTGGTTTAATGGATCATTTTTAATATTGAAATGTCCTTTTAACCAAAGGTAGAAAAAATTCCCATACTAAATCTAGTTTAAACTTAATAAATCGTTGTCCGTATTGCCGATATTCCAAATTTTATCCAGGTTTACCAGTTAATAAAACTGGCATAATTTTAGTTTAATTTTGAGTTTCCATTTTTAAATTCTGAGAGAAAAAAAGATTATCTGTAAATAGGTTATTTGTATAGGAGAGCCCTGGATGGGCGGGCAATGTTGATGTATAAAAAGAGATTTAATATAAAGGGAGGTTAAATTTTAAGAGCCGATTTTGATTTTGAATTAAATACAAATTGTTTAGAAAATTATTATCATTTCTTTTTATTATGATAATATTGGTATGGGTTAATCATGTATGGATCAAAATATCGGCAAAATGGCGGTTCTGGAGGTTCTATGCCGATAATATGCCGAACTATCTCATTGAATTGTTGCTGGCTTATCGCCGTACACCTTTTCTTTCAAATAAAAAAAACTTAAAAAAACTTTATTTCCCTTTGCACCCCATGAATGAGGTATGGGATAGCTTCTCGCGTTGTTGTGAATTAACACGCTTTCTATTTAGATTCACAACTAACGGCACCTACTTATTTATCGACGAATGCGAACGTCACTGTTTTGAGAAGCTCTTACTAGACACGACGATTGAATCGACGCTTAATACTGCGAAGTTGCTGTCAAACAACATTCGAGGGGAGCCGACAATGAAAGAAAATTTTATTTATTTTTTTCTTTTAAGATGACTGGAGCCAGGTTTGAACCTGCGATCTCCCGCATGGTAGTCGCGTGTTCTAACCACTATGCCACGGCCGGTCCCTCTTTCAAATAACCCCAAAGAAAGAAGTCCAACGTTGTCAAATCACATGATCTTGGCGGCCAATTGACATCGCCACCACGTGAGATAACAGGGTCGTTGAATTTGTCGCGCAAAAGAGCCATTGTTATGTTAGCTGTGTGGCAAGTGGCACCGTCCTGTTCCATCGTCCACATCCATATCTTCCAATTCGAACCATAAAAAGTTCGTTATCATCTCACGATATCGAACACCATTAACAGTAACTGTCTGACCGGCCTCATTTTAGAGAAAATACGGCCCGATGATTCCGCCAGCCCATAAACCGCACCAAACAGTCACTCTTTGTGGGTACACAGGATTTTCAACAATCACTCTTGGATTGTCATTCGCCCAAATGCGGCAATTTAGCTTATTGACGAATCCATTGAGGTGAAAATTGTTCATCCACTGTTGCCATTTCTTGCCCCCATTCTGACCATTGACGACGTTGGATTTCATAATAAGCCTGATAAACTTTAATGCGTTGCTCGATTTTGTATCTTTCCATGGTTCAAATTGAGTTAGTCTGAAATTGAGAAATGTCAAATGAAATGCAGAAAATAACTTGACGGCCCTCACAATTTAACCACCCTTTACTTAGGAGTAGGTTTCTAAAAGACATAATCGATTTTCTCACGCTATAGTTGGTTTTTTCGGATAAGCCGTCTTCGACAAAGTCGTTTTAAATAAGTCAAGCTTATCCGAAAAGCCAACTATAACTTGTCGAAACTTCCCAGCGGCGAAAGGAAGGACCTAGAAGATCTTATAGAACGCCTTGAAAAGCAGTCAGTAGGCCTACGCTCTGCATTCCCTCTTCGGAAATGGTGGAATAGCAAAACATCGAAAACGTTGATTCCCCCTTCTCAAATAAAGCCTGCAACAGTGGCCTACAAAGAATACTCGTAGAGTAAACATGTGACATTTCAGAAAGGAAGTAAAAGTTCTGGTTTCAGACATGTTAAAACAAGGTCTTGAAGACATCACGTTTGGATGTCTCAGAAGGCCTTGTTGCGTGCCTGTTTGCAGAAGGCCTTTCTAAGTTCGCGCTGGGTATGAGAGGCTTCAAATTGGGTGTGGGAAATGTTTCTATTATCTAAGGTTTTTTCTAACATTCCAAGATAATTGAACTGACAAAGTTCAAATATCCTCGTGTCGCCCGTTTGGAAGTTATGGGAGAAATATTAATATTCCTAAAATAGGTCTCTTTGTACCGGACACAAGAATAGATACATAGTAGCCGTTTTTTTTCGCAATCCCATTGTTTTTGAATTAAAAATTCAAATTTTATAAAGTTGATTTTTTGATAATTTGAAGATTTTACCTTTAAGAGTGTTTAACCTTTAAAATTTGAAAAATTTTAAACTAATTTCCGATTAAAATTCCAATTTTTATTTTTCGCTCTGGAGAGGTTCCTATTGTAGTTACATATCTATGGATCGCATTTAATATTATTATAATTTCATAACATCACTTACACCTTGTTCGTGTGACACTATGAACTTATCACACTACCCTCGCGAAATATCACAAAAACATCTGCTTTTTGTATCATGCAACCGATATGCCAGACATATGCACTTAGTATCACAATACGGAAAACTCCAATAATATCCCAACATGTTATTGTTTATACAATTTATAAAGAATTCTCATCAGAATTCTCGAGTACTTCAAACAAGTGAGAAACAAAGAGAAGCGTAGAGAGTAGCTTCGCGCAACACTCAATGCCTTTGAACTGCGTTATCAGCAAAACTGCGGTCTCTGAATCCGACAGAACACAACAGAATGTCAGAACAAAGTAAATATCAAGTAAAAACTAGAAAATAATTATGAAGAGGAAAAAAAACCAAAACAAACAATCATATGTAATAACAAATCCGAGTAGTGAGAGTGATTGTGTCTCTGAACAAAGTGATCGATGTTTCTCGTCAAGAAAAACTGGCATATTTTTTTTTTGTAGAGTAAAAAGAACTCAACATTGTGCGGAAATCGAGCAGAAAAGGGACCAAGCGAAAGATTTTGCTGATAAGAGTGTTGACAGTGTAATGAATGTACTAGAGTGACTAGAGCGAAAAAGGGCAAATATATATCATATGCATTTATTAGTTTTTGTTTAGTGCAGTCGACTCCAAGGCACTCTACATGTCGTTGGCCCTTGAGTTGTGAATGCTATCTAAAAAGGTAATCTATTGATTTGCTATTTAAAATACAAAAGGGGGAGTTTCATATGCGACCGCTGACTTATTCAAGGTGCAAACTACTCACCAGTTATATTTTTTATAAAAAAAAATAATTTATACATTTGATACGAAAAGCATTAATTTTGCCATGTATTTTTTTTTATCATTTTAATCTATTACAAATAGGTAATTAATTTGATTGAATTTAGTCGGTTTAAGATCTTTTGCTATTATTGCTAAGAGAGTTTGTTTTACGAGAGTTTTGTGAAATGGATTATGTGACAGCTGGCAGGGCGGATGGCTATTTCGATTGTTGCCAAACTATCTTATCAGCAACCTTTGCTGTGATTTCTACACTAATCATCACATCCTTAAGTGTTCAAAATTTGAAGAAACCATCGAGAAGCTGAAACACATCGGTGCGAAAATAGCTTATATGAAATGGTCCAATGTATGCCGTACGTATGTGTCCCAAGTACGATTAGAAATAAATCTTAGATTATATGCAGGATATTCTGTGTCTTATGGACAAACAAGGGATGTTAAGTCTGTCATTAAAACACAGTTGTTTGTTTAAAGAAACAACTATCAGTATTTATCTGTTGGCTTTAATTTACTCTTAATAACAGTTTTTTGTACCAAATACAAGTGGACAGAAAGTCTTATTACTTTCCACACAAAGATAAAAAAAACTAGATAAATGAGATAAAATTTATTTAGGTATTATGGGATAGGGATTACAATTTTTTTCAATGCTACATTTCTCATATGTGATCCTTGATTATTATACCATCACCCTTAGGGTTGGGGGTATATATCATTTGGTACAAGAAAAAGTGTGACGCATTAAAGGAGACAAGTTAGACCCTTAAGTATCTTAATACCAAATTCCTTTCAGGGCTTTGTAAGACGATTGAGCTATGTTCGTCTGTCTGGCTGGTTGGTTGGATGGCTGTTGAGAAGGATAACTCGAGTAAACCTTAACTAATCGGTAGGAAAAACTGCCAGTATTAATATTTTCCAAAACAAAATTACCTATTTTAGGAAATTTAATATTTCTTTCATAACTACCAAGAAGAAGAAAAAGAAGTAGACAAACCTGGGACCGGCTTTGGCATAGTGGTTAGAACACTACCATGCAGGAGATCCGTGGTTCGATATCTGGCTCCAATCATCGATGATGTCGACAACAACTTCGCAGTATAAGTGTCGAGATAATCGGCATTTCTAGTAAAAGCTTCTCAAACAGTGATGTTCGCATTAGTCGATAAACAAGAAGGTGCCGTTTGCTGTGAATATTAAATAGAAAGAGTGTTAATTCACAACAACGCGAAAATCTATCCCATATCCCATTCATGGGGTGTAAAGGGAAAATAAGTAATTTTTCAAGTTGGCAAACCCAGAGAAAACTGAAATTTTTGCACACCCCTTCTTGTACCTTCCATACAACTGACCTATTTGGCCCTCACAGTTTTACATAACATACATATCCTTTTTGTGAGTACACTGAATTCAGTAAAATTGCACGTAAGATGTACGCTTATGAAAATTTGACTGAGGAATGAAGATAGACTATATATCGGTTCACCCTTTCTGGTACCTCCCATACAAAATTACCTATTTTTGGAAAATTAATATTTCTCCCATAACTTTCAAACCCGCACCTGGGGTTATCCCCCAGGTCAGTAAATTTAAGTTGTTATAGGAGGTAAAACCTCTGGTACCTCTCATACAAATATCCGAATTCACCCTCTTATTTTTACATACATACCTTTTTTGTAAGTCCACTGAATTCAGTCAAATTAAGATGTACACTTAAAAATCTTTAATTCAGGAATAAATATGGACTATATCTGTTGACTCCTGCAGGAACGTCCTATACAAAATGACCTATTTTTTAAAAAATTAAGATTTCTCCCATAACTTCCTAAGCTATTTTGTAATAGGAGGCAATACCTCAGAAATTCTAACTTTTTGACACACCACTTCTTGTACCTTCCATATAAATAACTGACCGAAAGTCTTATCTACTGACGCATGCTGGCATATAATAATACATAAGGATTTTTAATTAAAAATCGATTAATTTCAATTACTTAAGACTCCAACAATATCTTATATTGGGTAATGGTATTTATCAGTCAGTTAATCTGACTGAAATTTCTGTGAATTTCCTCGTGAATATATTTCGTAACTTCATATATTTTTACTTCTGAGGTATATCCTAAGAAAAAAGTTCAGTGGGGCTAGGATGTTACCTCTTTTGTATATCACTTTTTGTCCAAAAATTTTGTAAACTGCATCCAATGAGTCCTTGTCGGTGTGACCTGTTTGCCCATCTTGTAGAAT
This sequence comes from Muscina levida, assembly GCA_964034835.1. NCBI lineage: Eukaryota > Metazoa > Arthropoda > Insecta > Diptera > Muscidae > Muscina > Muscina levida. Next base: position 62,004,122 of record OZ035880.1, on the reverse strand, counting down.
CTACAATCGTTGATTCAAACAATCGAAATTCTATAGTGCTGGTGCAACAAAGTTCCGTTGATAAGCTTGTGTAAGCAAGTTGCCAATAATCCATTTGCTACTCATGCTTTTCGTAACCCCTCGGTACCACATCGCCGATTCAAATCTAAACGAACTTGTGTCCAACCTTATAATGTACAACCTTATAATGTACTTCAACAATTTTCCGGCCTAGTCGTGAACAAATATTTCCCATAATAAATGAAATTTGAATGCAGTATCTTTATACAAATTTAGTTCGCCTCGTTAATATATCAACTAAAAACAAGTTGGCTGCAATGAGTTTACTTCCTTACTTTCTTATGTTTCTTAGCAGATAAGGCGCACACATGCATAAATTACATTGTCACAGGGACGAGATAGTTATCATACCACCTTAATTTGTGTGTTTACCTACAGGTCGCTCTTTGTGTGAAATACCTTATCGCTGAGCACAGAATGTAGGGTGCCGCATTAAGAATACCAAATCACGGCTTAAAACTCAGTCTGTTTATTTGCCACATAAAGAGACACAGGCACCAATAAAAAACCACACATATTTACATAAAAACTCTCTTTTTACTCTACTTACTCTCTCTATATCTCTCTCTCTCTTTCGCTTATACATTATCATTCTGTTTGTCGCTCAATTTCCGTCAAAGGTTTTGAGTCGAAACTAAAGTAAGATTTTGACAGTTGTATATGGAATTTTATAAAATAAAGTTGAGCTCGTCCATAAAATTTTAGAAATTAAAAAGCGGAGAAACTTCTGCGAAGAAATGCTTGCTTAGAAAAGAAACTAAAAAAAAATAAAAAACTATAAAAAAAATGTTAAAATGTTTTAAGATCCGCAAAAAATAAAAACAAATTGTATTACAAAGAAGCAAAACATTATATTATTAAGTTAAATGTGATATACAAAAGTTCCGATAAAAGAAAGTAATCGTGTTTGTTGTGTTATTATTTCTCTCGATGAGTGTCAACCAATTGTGATAATGTACCTTTTATACGGATTTACAATTTTAGTTTTATTTATGTATTTTGTTATTCAAACTATGTTTTGGTAAGGAAGTAAACAATATAATCTTAAGTTCTTAGTTTACTTAAATTAATAAAGTGAAAGTGATTGGGATTCAAAAAGCAAGAAAATGTTGAAGATAAAATTGCCAAAAAATATATATAATTAGATCAAATAATTGACAACATTTTCAACAACTGTAAATCGTTTGCCCCATTTATGCTTTAAAATTGCTGAAGTTTATAATTATGTGATGCAGTATTCACTCTTGGTACTCATATAACACATTTGTTAGTTGCAAGTTTATGTCAAACTTAGCATTTTGTCCAAAATATGTTCTTGAAAATATCAGCCAACCATAAAGTATGTCATATTTTTGTAGATTAGCATCTTGTTTGTCTGTTTTCCAAAAGGGAAGTGTTTTTTCACGCATCAAAATTCTTAAGAATTCTTTTAAACATTAAACAAAATTTCTTACGTGGTTAAATACTGTTCATTCAATACACCCTAAATAAGTAACAAATTCTAGCTGTCTTGCTAAGCAATTGCATGTCGCAACTTCTAAAAGGAATTTCGCTTGTTCAGCATTGTTTTGATTTTGGAACAGGTATACTACGGTAAGATGGTTATTATCGTTCATCTCTTTGTTTGATTTTGTTAAGGGTTTATAATAGCGATCATTCATGATAATAATCAGGCGATAATAATCTCTTAATTAAATTTAGAGAAATAAATAATTGTAAATAGGTTTTGTATTTCTCATAGAAAGAACGAAAATAGAAAAGTGGCAATTACAATAACACTTCCATTAAATTCCAATTGTTTTTTATATTCCCTGATGCTTTTATGTTTCCTTTTTTACCTGTTTCAAAGCGTTTCTATCCTGTACACTTAATAGTGTAGAGGTCTAACTATTACAACTATTGATGGCGCTGGTTTTTGAAAACAGCTTTTCACAGTTTCGCAACAAAGTTTATCATAATTTGCGCAGTTTAGACCAGATCCTCTGAATGTGCTAATACAGTATATTTTTTCATTTTATTTTTTTCTACAATAATGTTTACTGGTTCTCATATTTCAGTTCATTGTTTTCAGTCATAATTCTTAAGTTTGTTGTTGTATACATTATTTTTAAATAGCATAATTTGTGCACATTATGCATATTATGATATTATAAATATGGTCATTGCAATTGCGTCTTTTTTAATGAATGCTATAATAACACGAGGGAACAAAATTTAACTTTGTGTTGATGGGAACTTTATAGCAATTTTGTATTAATTGAGGCGCCTGATTTTAAATCTAGCAGAAGCAAACACATATTAAAAAAAAATATTTTTGTATGGAATCCCTATTCCTATCAATTTGGCCTTCTCAGTAAATTGTGAACAAAGTCAAAAGTTGTGCACCGATTTCAACGAAATACAGCTCATTCATTTCATATCGAACTACTTATTTTTAGACCAAAACTACGAATTTTATCCTATACTTAATTTTTATAATTTTTAAAAGAAAAAAAAATTTTTTTTTTGAATTTTTTGTTTTTTTTTTTTTCTTTAAAACTGGGACTGGAACAAAATTCGATTACTCTGAAATTACTGGGCAAATTTAAAAACAATGTAAGCACGGCTTATCAATTATTTTGTTGACGAGTTTTGGATTTTGTTAAACTGAAATCTGTGGTAAAAAGAAAAAACTGCTTAAGTCTGATTTTGCAGGAGAGCACTTTCCAAGTTTAAACCTTATTTTAAAAAACTTATGGTGATTCTAGTATTATTGTAAATCATCTAATTAAGGAACACATTGTTGTACAATCCAATTCAGAAATTTATTATTTTAAGGAGCTATGGTCAAAAATGGAGTATACAGCCATGTTCTGGAAAGCAATTCGGTTTGAAAACAGATCAAATTTGGTAGAAATGTATTAAAAAGTATTACATTTTTACCGATTTTGCTTTGTTTTTAAACCGAATTGTTTTCCAGAACATGGCTGATAATCAAATTTTTGTTTAAGTCGACTTAGGCACTTTTCCTTTTCAACACAAAAATTGTGAACCGTTTTTAAGTTGTTCCAATATATCGTCGCTGCGTCGAACAAAAAATTCAAATGTTTTACAATTACTAATTTCGAAACCAATCAAGATAAGGGTCGATTGATAAACACCAGAGCTATAAAAAATGGCAGTGCAAACTACTAAGAAAGTTTCCGTCGGGAAAACCGATTTACATATACCCTCACCCTCAGTAAACATTTTCTAGTATGTTGTTATTATTACGCGATTTCTAAAGTGAGTGGAATTGCATGGCTAGTCTTCCAGTTTTTTTTTCATAAACCTTATTCTGAATTAGCTTTACTATATACAGACTTTGCCCCGATCGCGTAGTGTGTATTGATATTATTTCTCCATCTCTGAAGTGGGCGGAATGGTACATTTGTATGGGAGGTACCAATTTTTCTCTCCAAAAGTTTATTCTGCTGTAGCTTTACTAAATACAGAATTTGGGCATGATCGCGTTGGGTGTATTAATAATTTCTGTAGTGGGCGGTACAGTTGTATTGGAGGTACCAGGAGGGGCGTGGCCATGTAGACACTGTTGCTTCTTTAGAAAGTTGTCGTGCGTACTAGCCAGACAGGCGAATGGACATGGCTCAAACGACTCAAAAAGACATAAATCGAATTTGGTTCAAAGAAACCTAGGATCTTAAATGACTCCTTCTATGTGTTACACTTTTGGGTCGTATCAAATAATACATACCCTCCTATCCGTAAAGTGAGGGTATAAATATATAAAAAATTAAATAGCTTCCACTTTGGTTTTTTTTAACAATAACTTTTTTACGAGAATTTACATATCTTTTCTTGGCATAACCAATGTCTGTAATACCGGGTTGACTTTTTATAAATATATCCCATTCCTATTCTATACTTACTTACTTAAGTGATCCATTATTACTTACGAACGAGATACATAATTTAGAGTCCTGAAGTATTAATGAATTCCACACGCTTCTGTCTTCTGCGTGCATTCTCTTGTTAGACCTACCAGGTGGCACGTCGGAAACTGCTCGGTCCCTTCAACGGGTCTCCCTGCTTTGCGTCGTCTTTTAGGTTCGAACACCTTTCTTGCCGGGGTCAATTACGTCCATCCTGGCAACATGTCTCAGCCATCAAAGTCGTTGTATTCTGACTCTTTTAGGTTCGTTGATGTCGTGGTAAAGCTCATACTGCTCATGGTTCATCCGATAGCGAAAATCGCCGTCGACACAGATAGGTCCATATATTTTTCGGAGTACTTTTCTCTCGAATACTCCCAGGTTTTGTATGTCCGTTGTCGTAAGCACCCACGATTCGGCAGCATACAACCGAACGGGTAAGATTAGCACCTGGTATAGCTGTTTCTTCTTCCGAGATAAGGTGGTGTTACTAAAGTGCTGCCGAAGTCCGTAGAAACATCTATTGGCTAGCACTATTCTCCGTTTAATTTCTTGGCTGACATTATTTTTCTTGTTAACTGAAGATCCAAGGTAGGTAAACTCATCGACTACCTCAAAACAATAATTGTCAACGTTCACTATTTTTGTTTTGTCCTCGTAAACCGCTAAACCCATTTTTTCTGACTCCTTTTCTATGAGAAAACTGCAGTAACATCCCGCAGATTTCGGCTATTGATGTCTATATCACCTGCATAGGATAGTGGCATGTGGCTCTTGTGGAATATGGTGTCAGACATGTTGAAACCAGCCTTTCTCATCACCTTCTCCATAACTGTATTCAATGGTTCAGAGTGATCCTTACCAATCTTAACCGAGGATTTGGTGTTTTCCAAGGTACATCTGCAAAGTCGAATTAGTTTTGCAGGAATACCAAACTCTGACATGGCCTCATGTAGGCTATTGCTTGTCGGAGGTTCGAAGGCAGATATGTAGTCGTCAAAGAGGTGGTAGGTGTCGATCTCAATATGCTCGAAGGGATCTTGGTAATAGTCTTATTCCACGGTGGTTCTTACACTCACTATGATCTCCTTTCTTGTATATGGGACATAACTAGTGTTTTTGATTTCCCGGCATTTTCATTTCCCGGGATATCGGGATTTTTATTTCATTTTCCCGGGATCCCGGGAAATCCCGGTCCAGAACAAAAAATATGTAAAAAATACCTTTAACTATTAAAAAAATTGTTTAAATTTTAATGCAAACTAAGAAATATGAAATGAAACATACAAATCATTCCAAAAATCTCGTGTTATGGTTTACTAGTGGACCCGGCAATGCTTCGCTATTGCTTAATTGTCGAATACCTATAATATGTTTGGCATGCCTACTTAAAGGGCTAAGCTTAAGCGTCGTTCTAGTACGCTCTGTAAACTATTCGTTATCCCAAGTTACTCCTTAACCTGATCAAACTAACAACGTCCCCCTAACCGACATTAAAGCATACGTCAGCAAATTCATATCTATAGCACCAATTACTATCTGTATACAAATATTACCTTATACAGCCCCAAAAAAATGTATATATTCATGGCTCATTTAAATTTTTTCGGCAAACTTTTTCTGACGACTTATTGCCAAAATCTTTTGACAAAATAAATTGACGCAGTGTAAATAGTCCATAAGCAGTACTTTTTGACGGAAATAAAAGTACTTTCTGATACAGTTAACATAATTTTTGACACAATTAAAAAACTTTCTGGTGCAATAAAAGTAGTTATTAGTAAATTTAAAGTATTTTTTTGGTACAATCAAGGTAATCTGTGATACAATTAATTGTTATTTTTGTGCACAATAAAAGTATCTTTCAATACAATAAAATCTACTTTATGGTACCAATAAAGTACTCTTTGATACCTTAAATGTTTTTTTTTTAACAATAATTGTACTTTTTGTACAATAAAAGCACTTTTTGTACACTAAATTGTACTTTTTCGTACAATAAATGTTCTTTTAGTACACTAAATACATTTTTATTATCTTTGTATCAAATATTATCGCTCTTGGGCTAAAAACAGTTTTGTCACGCTCCCTCCGCCCACAGGTCCAAAATGCCATCTACATATTCATATTCGTGTTGTCGTGTACTATCTAGGTGTCTCTAGGGCTAAAATACAGTTTTCCACGCCAACTCCGCCCACCGATCCAAAATATTAATTTCGTTTGAATATTTATATTCGTGTAGTCGAATACTACCTGTATATTTAATTTTATGTCTCTAGGAATAAAGTACAGTTTTGCCACGCCCACTTTCCCTAATGATTGAAAATTAAAATGTCGTCTACATATTCATATTCGTGTTGTAGTGTACTATCTGGGTGCTAAATTGTATCCCTCTATGGCTTAAATACAGTTTTGCCACGTCCACTCCTCCTACTGACCCAAAATTCAAATTTTGTTTGCATATTTATATTCGTGTTGTCGAATGCTTTCTGTGTATTAAATTTTATCCCTCAAGGACTAAAATACTGTTTTGCCACGCCCCCTTCGCCCACTCGCTCACTGATCGAATATTTAAATTCCGTCTGTATATTCATATTCGTATTGTCGAGTACTATTTGTATACCGACTTTTATTTCTGTGTGGCTAAAATACCGTTTGGTCACGCCCTCTCCGCCAACTGATACAAAATTTAAATTTCGTCAGCATATTCATATTCGTGTTGTCGAGTATTATCTGGGTATCAAATTTTATCTCTAGCTCTAAAAAAAGTTTTGCCACGCCCACTCCGCCCATAGGATAAAAAATTACTAAATATATAGCCTATACTAATTTCCATATAGTACACTAACTGTCTTCCAAATTTCATTGAAATCGGTTCAGCCGTTTAGGCGTGATTGAGCAACAAACAAACAAACAAACAAACAGACAGACATTCACATTTATAATATTAATAGGATTTGAAAAGTTGTTAATGCTTAGACAAGCTATTTTCGTGAAACCTGTATATGAGCAATCTCCTTATAAACTTAGAGTGGTGTACGAAGGGATTTTTCGAAATTCGTACTTTTAGGTGGAAAAGAATTCTAACAAACGAGAAAACTGGTAACAATATACACGACAAATGGCAAAAGCTATCATCGTGGCAGTGTATATGAGCAAGCTTCTTAAAGAATAAGAAGGCCGCTAGGAGGAATTTTTCGAAATTCGTACGTTTTGGGGTAAAAAAGGACCCAATCCAAACGATTAAAGCTATAATCCGATGGCTTTTTTTAAAATTCATTCTTAGGTGCTAAAAATGCTCCAAAAGGGGTAAAATTTATACAATCACCCAGACCAATGGCTTAAGATAGCATCGCAAAAATTTATATGGAATGCTTCCTATAGAATTAGAGATCTGCATGAGGAGATTTTTCAAAGTTATTGCCCCTTAAAAATACCTAACTAAACCAAGACCAAACGGTTTAAGGTAGAACAGTAAATAAGGGGCGGAGTATTAATTTTAGTGAGTAGTTATGCGCTGTGAATTCATATCAAATTGGTACCATCACCCTAAAGTTATAAATGCGGGTATTGGGGCGAATATTTATTTTATGAAGCAATTCCACGATATGAAAGAATTTCGAAATTTTAGAAGGACAAACCCGAAAATGGGATAAAACTGTTACCATCACCCAGACCAAAAAGCTAAAGGTGGAATCGTGACAATTCGATGTAAAACTTGTTTTATATGGTAATTGTACACTATGAAGGGATTTTTTTGAGATTCATACTCCTTGAGATAAAAAGGGGATACGAATTATCATCGCTCAGACCAAACACCTACAGGTACAATCACCCAGAACACCAACAGGGAAAGTTATATGTCAGTCAATTGGCTTAAAAATATTGTTTTAGAATATATCAATAAGTAAGTATCCATCAACTCATGGACATGGTATTGCTAATCCATTTTAGCAATTCAGTACGTTCGAATTTTTCGCTATACATTAAAGCACATTTGAAAGATAAATAACACATCGAGAGGCGGAAGACGATAGTGATGGTCAAGAAAATAGTCACCAATTGGTAATTTTATGGTAAAAATTTGGAACACTTAATAATTTATGGTTTTAGTTTTAGTAGTTTAACAGATTAAATAAGCATAATGAAATCCCGGGAAATCCCGGTCGCATTCCCGGGATTCCGGGACAAAAAATTGGCCGGGATTCCCGGGATTTTTGTCCCGGGAATTCTCGGGACAAAAACACTAGACATAACAGACTGAATTGACTTTCTTAATCTATCTAGGATGAGATTTCACTCATACATAGTTATAATTTCGAAACTGTAAAATATCCATCATACCTAACCATTCTGAAATTTCTGAAAAGAGTCTTAATCTACACACAATTTGTATTTTTTTTGGTGTTTTACTAATATGTTTCAGGGTATTTTTTTCTAGCATTATAAAATTCTCATATTTCCTCAGATATTAAACATATGTGCAATATGTGTTGACTGTCTCAAGTCATTTTCAATTGTTGCTTTGTTTAGTCTAATTATTTGTGATATTTTATACAATTCTCATTAATTAATGCGATGTTTACACGTTTTCCATTTTTTTCTTCATTCTTCCTACTACTTCTACAACTTGCACGCGTGCATGGCGTTTTATTTCAAAATTTATTATTATTGTCTATTTTATGCGAATGGTTAAATAACTCTTTTGTTACAATGGACACATGTATGGCACGCGTTTTTAAATGTTGCTAAAAAATGGCAAATGCGAATATTCTTGACTTTTAGTAAAAAAGTATTTTTTTCTTTCGTCTGTTATCACTGAAAACGTAATAAAGTCGTACAGAATAGTCATTAATAGAGCTGAGTAAGTCATGTTTTATCACGAATCTCTAAAACGTTTTATAAATTAAGGTTTGAAAACAAAACAGAATAGTATTAGAGTACTGCCTGTTAAATAAAGTAGTGCTTGTCTGTGACTCAATCTAGTCTGAATTGGACCGATTTTAATGGTAGACAGTTGGTTTTTTGTTTGTTTTGGGGGTATAGCAAAGGTGTATTTTAGCCCAAGAGAGAGGGCATCACAGCTAAGAATATACTGAAGGAATGTTTATTTTTGATCTGTGATTATGTGTTGCATATGTGGTGTTTAGCACTATAGAGGTATAACATAATACACAGATAGTTATCGGCGCTGTGTGCAGGAATTTGCAGGGGAAATTTTTCAATTTTATAAGGTATGTGTTTTGATATGTGGAGGCTAAATTCTTGTCACCTTTCGTTATAAAAAAATCACATAGCATCCCATGATTAATATTATCCTAATATTAATATTAACTTAATATTTTTTAACAATTTAAATTAATTAACTTAAAAGACTTATATACTCCTGAAATATAACGAAATACTTTCAAATCACATAAAAACAGTTATTTTATAAATAATTAACATTCAGCTTTATGCTGCTTTTTTCGTCTAATGCCGAATATAATCCCATACTACTTGTTAAGCCAAACCGTTTAATCCGTCTAGCTGTATTAGCAATTATAATTTATAAATGTATTTACACACATTTTACATTAAATATACCTATATACATGGTGTGCACACCTCAATGTGCTTATCCTTTCATCCTTTTGTGGTACAACTTTACACCCATTGAAGCAATTAAAATTTCTGTCAATTACCGACAAAAAGGCTCACATAACGAATATAAGTACATACACATTAGGCATATAACTATTTTTTACAAATTATTGGCATACCACTAGGTGGTGGCAAATATTGTAAAAGTAATGAATATCACCTTTTTTGGTGACTAGATGACATAGTTCGTGACAAACGTCAACAAGAACTGGGCTGCCACTATGTCATTTTTCCTATTTGCAAAAATTTTAAAAAGTTATATGCCTAATACACATATCTATGTATATCTAGTACTCTCGCAACCTTAACACAGGAAATAAATACTATAACAAAGCAACCGCGTCTCTGGGGTTTGGCCTACAGTAGGGGTAGAATGAAATTAAAAAAAAATTAAACTTTAAATTACATGATTGCGACAGCACTTTGTTGCTATGCTAGATGTGAAACAATTACACAAATGACTTACAGTATGTCTACACCAAAATGCGAATTGAAAATGAAATTCAGTTGAACTTATATTATTTGTCCAATATTCAATGATATTTTTCCTTTGAAATTGCATGAATGAGAGATGTGGAAGAGCATCTAGCATTTGAGTGAGTTAACACGCTTCTTTTTCTAGCTACAAGGTACTATTCCAGGACATCCGCACTATAGTCATATCTATTAGTGGTCAATGCCACGGTCGGTCCGAAATCATTTGACTTTGTAATGAAATAATCGTTGCCGTATATATAATATATAATTCACTGCTACCAGACAAACCACGTGGCGAGGGGTGATGCGCTAACGATAAAGCGATTCGCAAAAAAGCGTATCGTTTTTTTTTTGATTCGTAAAAAATCGCTTTTTCGATTCGTAATAGCCTTATACGATTCGAGAACGACGCTGGATTTTCTGCCGCTCGCGATGTCGTGCCCGAATTGATGGCGAGTATCTTTCTCGAGTAAAATGCGAATGAATCGGATGGTTTGTCGGGTCCAAGGTCTGCAAACATTCTTCATCGACGAACATAAGCCGAACATTTGAATATTCGTCCATGCTTTGTGCTGGACTTTAGGTCATTATTTTTTTAGGTGAGATAAGAACGCCGAGTGGTGAGAGATTCTTTAAGATGAGAAAGGGGAGGTATTGAACTTAGAGAATATTAAAACTACGTGGTCTCTCCTATTACAGTTGTACCTGCTTACTTCAGGCCTAGAGAACATAAGAGCATACCATAATACAAGGTATTCTGCTTCTGTCGTTGGGGGTAACGGACACTGGCACTAGAGTTATTTTTGACTTTCTACTAATATTTTTGAAATAAGGAATTGATTTGGTTTCTCCACGGCAAGTCCACCATTATCCTTCGGGATAAGGGCGAACGGGAACCACCTCACATGAGGTGAACGAGAGACTATTTAATATCCATCTCAGGACAGCTTTGATGGACGTCAGCTACTGGGTAACCGGTACATAGCATGAACAAGATTTGGCTACTTGATCTGTACAGAATTATGATTTTTTTTTTTCATTTTCATATGCGACATTTTGCACGGCAGCTAGCTATCTCATCAGCCCCCTTTGCAATGACTTCTCCACAAACCTTAAATGTTAAAAGCTCCACGAAAGAATCGAGAAGTCAAAATCGTTAGGCAAGACGTTCCGATATGAGGACAATAGAGGACTCCATCGCTAACCAGCTGAGGTTATGAGATGTGTGTTTATAGGAAGAGAAAAGACTATGTCAAATAAATTACAGATCCCGTACGACGGAATATTCCAAAAGTCACAGTTGCGAAACTGAATTGTATTATCCAAGAGCAAGATAAGTCTTTGAATTGAGTCTGTGGGCAAACTTCCTACAGGGCATCATTGCCGGAAACTGACTTGATGGATTATAGCGACTTGTTGATCCGAAACGACCTAGGGTACTCTAATCCTTTGGCGAATTATATTTAAAATTGTAAACCCGACGACGTTAGAAGGGAGGGGAAACGATTTTCCTATTGATGCCACGCAATAACAAGTTTTGGATACATAAGTACGTGCAAAAGTTTGGGTATCCTAAGACGTAAAACAACACGCTTTTTACACCCGCACATAGGAGGTCATCATAGAACCCATGTGGCTCTTATTTTAACCTCATGGGCCTCGGCTCCAATTTTGACCGACTATTCCGATGTTTGGAGACCAAGACCGAGAGAATGGTATAGTTTTGAAATATTTCCGCCAAAGGCAAAAATTCAAGAATTTTCAATAACTTAATATCTGTGTGCCAACTTTCAGAGCCCATAACTTTTTAACCAATCCATAAATTTTCTTCTGCAATACCTCATTTTACAGAAGGTTTCAAATTATATCTGATGTTTCATTTAAAAACAAAAAAAATATCTCTATCTGAAATCTTCATGCTTCTCAGAATTGATTTTAGACACAAAGTTTATTGGTGAAATTTTCTTAGAATTCATCGTAGATTCCGATTCGTAGATTCCGAAAATTGACCAGTCCTAATGGACAAATTTTAGCATTCCTTGAATTTGGGGTACTTCTAGAAGGTGTGGAAGGAACTGATAACTAAAGACCGATCTTTATGTTACCACCCTCTGGCAAACTGTCGAAAGAATTTTGCTAAACAGATTTTGGCTGACAGCGGATGATTTGAAGATATTAAGGAATAACCAATTCAGAATTTTTCATATCGCACTCTTTATTAGTAACCATAAGTGTAGGGCATTCAACATACGTTATACAACCATACATGTCAGCAAAGATTTCGCTTTCGACTCCGTCTAGAATGAATAAGAATTATAGATGACTTTCTATGAAACCAAATTTCAACTCTAAAAGTCTGAAGCTCTGATTGGATAGAGTCGTTAGAGTGTTGTCAGTTTATTCAAAAGTTTCCTATATACGAAAGACAACATCCTCTTTCTAAGAAATTCGAGAAATCCCTCAGCAATTTTGTTTATTGCATTTTCTAGAAAATTTACATTTCTATTCCCAACGCTTATTTGTGTTTTTACCTTCAACTAAAAACAATTCATAGTTTCTAACGTACATCCTTTTTTTGCATTCTTTATCCTTTACAGGTATCGTCAGACACGTTTCAGTTCTCGACGTGTACGCAAACGTGTGATATTCAAGCATGGCGACTGCAATGTGGTACAAGGCAATGTGGCTAAGCGGCGACGAAGATACCTGCAGGTGAGTGCAAAACACCCAAACACACACAGTGTGGTTGGTTATATTGTATTTATTTTCTTCGATTCATTTAAACTTTGTGAGCAAGTAGTTCTAAGTAGTTGGGTGACTTGTGAATATTGTTTGTTTTTAAAGTGCAGACTTATACAGTGTTTGAATAGACAATAGATATCCTAGAAACTTTCGATGGCGACTAGTTGCATAATGCGAATTCTTACAAATAAATTAAATTGGCGAAAATAAAAAGAAATCCTTTGAACTGTTTTAAAACGCCAAACGCATGAGATTAAGTAGAAAAGCACTGAAAAACATTTCTGTTGAATACAACTCTTAAGGATGTATCGCATCGCAGCCATAGCATTAAAACACATCTGCGGGATTCCAACATCTGAATTAGACTCTTAAGTGTTTGGGCGTTGTAACAATTTTATTCTATGAGTTTGTTATTGCAATTATTATTATTATCATGTTATTCTTCAAAGGATGGTTGGTTAGGAAACCTTAAATGGAAAATAACAGCAATCAAATATAATATAAATGATTCAATTGTCGTAATTCGCTTATTTTTGGTAATCAACATAATAATATTGCCCTTCAACATGTCCATTTCTATGGAATTTGGCAGGCAATACAAGTATGTGTACTGTAACGGTTTCCTTCCTTCTTTTTTCACTAGACTATGTCCCATAGAGTTAGTTGTATTGTAATATCTGTGCTGGCCTTGGTAAATGAATAAATGCGAAAAAAAAGCTAATGCAATGTTATATATAACAAAATAATAATAATTTTCGAAGAATCTATATATTCTATTTACTGATGTACAGAATTAATTGTGAGTAATAGTATTGAGTTGGGATATATTTAATTGATAAACATATGTAATTAGCAATTAAGGGTTAAGACTTAATATATTGGAAACAAGTAACAACCAGTACAGAAATTTCAGTCAGGTAAACTGACTGATAAATACCATCACCCAATATAAGATATTGTTGAAGTCTTGAGTTATTGAAATGAATAGATTTTTAATTAAAATAAAATTACTTATGTATAATTTTTCCCCTGCTTGTGGTACAAAATCGTCCAAAACTTTACTTATTTGTGTAGGGGGTATAAATGCCGGTTTGGAATTTATGTGAGAAATATTAGTTTTTCAAAAAAAATTAATTTTGATAGGGGGTACCACAAGGGGTGAACCGAAACAGTCCTTATTCATTCCTAACTCAAATTTTCATACGTACAACTTACGAATAATTTGACTGAATTCAGTGCACTTACAAAAAAAGATATGTATGTAAGACTATAGGGGTGAGTTCGGTCCTTTGTGTGGGAGGTACCAGAAGGGGTGTGTCAAATAGTTAGGTTTTCTGAGGTTTCGCCTCCTATCACAATATAAATTAACCGACGAATTTTCATTACCCCTCAAATGTCCGTTTGGAAGTTATGGGTGAATTATAAATTTTCCAAAAATAGGTAATTTTGTATGGGAGGTACCAGAAGGGGTGACCCGATAGGCTCCACGAAAAGCCCCCCAATGAAATAACGCCCAAACGAGAAATGAAATATTCCCCAAATTTTTTTCATACATTTTTGGGTGTTATTTCATATGAAATAACTCCCAATTTTTTTTGGGCCATTTTTCATTTTTCTTTGGGAATTATTTCATTCTTCATTTGGGGTTTTCAAATTATGAAATAATCTCCAATGAAATAACACCCAACCAATTTTTTAAATTTGGGGCTTGTTTCATACCGTATATAATTTGGGTGTTATTTCATTTTTTATTTTGGGGGTTATTTCATTTTTAAAGCTCTTGGTTTTTAGGGGTTATAATTACATAATTATATAAAAATAGGCCTTTTACAAGAATACTTTTAGCCTGTGAATACATTACAATATCTTTCGAACGTTTACATATATTTCCATTTGTGTTCATATTGACGGATAGAAAATCAACAAAATGCACCGAGCATTTTTCATTTTGAGAATGATATCTTAGAATGGAAATTTTTTAAATTTGTAAGAGTTCTTCACAAGGAAGAATTCAATAAAAGCTGAGAGTTTGATTTGCTTGTAAACACTGGAGGTGGTTGTGTAAAGGCCAAACGTAAAAGGCAAATTGTCTTCCGAACTGCAAAAATAGAGCAGGGCTACAATGATCTACTATCCACACGATTCATTTCAATAATTTTGCGACTTTGCTGATGGTCCATATTGACTTTATGAAATCCTTGGTGAAACTTACTTTTATGAATTTTGGGCATAATTTCATTTTTGTTGCTGATGGGGTTTATTTCATTGGGGGTTATTTCATTTTCATCATTGGGTGTTATTTCATATGAAATAACTCCCAAATATTGGGGATTGTTTCGTTTTCGCTTTGGGGTTTATTTCATTTATTTTTGGATGTTATTTCATTCACTGTTTTTGGGTGTTATTTCCAATTTTTTGGGGTTTATTTCATTGGGGGTTATTTCCTGGGGGTTATTTCATTGGGGGGATTTTCGTGGAGCCGACCCGATATAGTCCATTTTCACTCCTGATTCATATTTTCATAAGCGTACAAATTACTCATAATTTGACTGAATTCAGAGTACTTAGAAAAAGGATATGTTTGTAATACTATGGGGGTAAGTTCGGTCATTTGTATGGGAGGTACCAGAAGGGGTGCGTCAAATAGTTAGGTTTTCTAGGGTTTTGCTTCCTATAATAGCATAAATTAATCGACCAATTTTCATTACCCCCCAAGAGTCCGTTTGGAAGTTATAGGAGAAATATTAATTTTCGAAAAATAGGTAATTTTGTATGGGAGGTACCAGAAGGCGTGAACTGATATAGTCCATATTCATACCTGAGTCTAATTTTCTTAAGCAAACAACATACGCAAAATTTGAGTGATCTCAGTTTACTTACAAAAAAGATATGCATGTAAAACTATAAGGGTAAATTCGGTCATTTGTATGGGAGGTACCAGAAGGGGTGTGTCAAATAGTTAGGCTCTCTGAGGTTTCGCCTCCTATCACAACATTAATTTATCGACCAATGTTCATAACCCCCCAAGTGACTGTTTTGAAGTTATTGGAGAAATATATAATTTCCAAAAATAGGTCATTTTGTATGGGAGGTACCAGAAGGCGTGAACCGATATAGTCCATATTCATACCTGAGTCTAATATTTATAAGCAAACATCAATCGCAAAATTTGAGTGATCTCAGTTTACTTGCAAAAAAGATATGTATGTAAAACTATAAGGGTAATTTCGGTCATTTGTATGGGAGGTACCAGAATGGGTTGGGCAAAGGTTTCGGTTTTCTTAGGGTTTGTCTACTTTTACATGATAAATAAACTGACCAAATTCAAACATCCTCCGTTTGTCCGTTTGGAAGTTATGGAAGAAATATTAATTTTCCAAAAATAGGTAATTTTGTATGGGAGGTACCAGAAGGGGTGGGGCTATGTTGCCCATTTACAATCCCATAAGTTCGTTTTGAAAAATATTTGTACTGGTAAATTTTCATTTTTTGAAGATTACTTAGATTTTTCTCACAACTACAGTTTATACTTAAAAAAAAATAAAACTACTAAGCTTAGTATTATTAATTTACAAAAGAATAACCAAATTTCCATTGACATCAGTAAAAGAAAAACTTATTTTTTTTGCAATGTTCTTAAATTGATTTTCCAAAAAAAATTGAGTTTTTTGAAATACAAATATTTTACGTTATACCTATTACTTCATTATTATAAAAAGCTTTATTTTATGATTTTCATAATCCAATTGTAAAACAACAAGAAATTCCTTACACAAACAATTTTTTTCCAAGTTTCATAGCAGTCAGCTTAAATACATTTTACACGACGCAGTTTATTGTAATCCAATAAGTCGGCATTATCTTTTGAATCACACTGCTGTCATTCGAAAGAGGTAAACTTGCTTTCATTGCAACTATCAGTTCGATCTTCAACATTTAAAGCGGTCGAAATGTTTGTGAAAGTCATCAAAGTCATCGTTGACCTTTTTGTTCTCACCGATCTTTTTTTTTTTGCACACGCTTGATTAAACATTCCACAGATCGGTTAATAAATTTCAAATGTTATTTGTGTTCAAATAATTGCTAACGATGCTGATGGGTTACACGTAATCTTGAGCCTTCATAAGTGTCAAAGTCACCTACGTTTGCATCAACACCTAGAGCACTAGCACTTGAAAGGAAGTAATAAGATTTGACGGGAAATAACGTTACGAAATTACAAATTTTTTATAACAATCTGATTATTGGCTATTTTTTATATGAATGGAAACAGTTATTCAACTTTTTTATGGCACATTCTAATATTTTATGACAGAAAATAATATTATCATTATATGAATTCTGATATTCAAAGTTAAAACGTTGAATACAGTTGGAAAACGTAAATCTTGATCGAAGGTATATACAAGTAAAGTAAATAAATCCAGTATAGAAAGATGTTTTGCCTCATTGCGAACATTTTATAACAATATACAAAAAAAAAATTAAAAATATTAATACTGAAAGCTTAGACAGATTCGTGTTGTTGCATTTGTTTAGAGGAATGCAAATGTTCTTTTTTGTTTTAATTATTGAACTCGAGGTTTTTTTTTTGATTTCTAACATATACATATGTATATACAAGTTGGAACACAATAACAAATTCAAATGAGATTCATGAAAGGGTTTCTCACATTCCATTAGTTGGTAGGCATTTATTAGAGTTTTGCGGTTTATGGTTTCTGGTCATTTGGGTTGTCAAACAAAGTCACAACAACTACAGGGTGGACCAATAGTTTTTTTACTTTTCAAACGATCTTGAAATACTAATCAAATGAGAAAACAAAAACTTTTTGTTAATTATGAAAGTTAACAAATAGGGATATTATTTCTTTAAAATTACATTAACTTGGAGCGAAAACTTTCGAAGAGGTGTTTCGTTAAATGTTTTGCATTATTGCCTCAAGATACCCTGGTTTGCTGTTGAAATATTCGCAGTTGTGATATGTACAATGAAATCAATAATTTTTTCTGAGGGACTTTTTAAAAACGTCATCAAATCTACTTTTTTCACATACAGGGTGACGAACTATTTGAGCTACAATATCAAATTTAAATAACTTAATCAATGAATGTACGTACAGTATTTACCGCTTATATGCACGCCGGTTATTAGCATTTATCGTTTATATGCACCCGAACTTGAACAATCTTTCTTTTGTATCCGAGTAACCGAGTTTTGGTAAATGCATTTCCCGCTTATAAGCACTAAAAGTCGAGCAAATTACGAAGTGCATATAAGCGGTAAATACTGTATTTGATTTACTTCTTTTATTGTATAGAAAATTAAATTTTATTAGTTTTGAAGATGTGGACCGTTAATGTTCTTAATGTTCGTTATGCTCATCCACGCATATGCGGCTGATCAGAAAATTACACAAGAGAACATTATTGAAATATTTGCGTTTTATTTAGAACTTTCTTTATAGTAATTTTTTACTAATTTTGGTTTACTGATTTTAAATCTAGTTAATCTAAATTTTTGTCCATTAGCTCGAATTTTTAAGCTGCAGATACACAACAGAAATGTTAAAAGCTTCAAGATTATGTCGACGTGTGGTCTTCGTTTATACCATTTTCACACCGATGTGTTCGGGCTTCTCGAAGGTTTCGTGAAGCTTTTAACACTTAAGGTTGTGATAATGTGTGGAGAAGGCACAGCAGAGGGTGCTGATGATGATATGAAAAGGGTGCTGATGATGATAGTTTGGCAACTATCGAAATAGCTATCCGCCCTGCCCGCTGTCAACATAATCCATTTCTCACACAAGTCTTGTAAAATAAATTCTATTAGCAAAAATAGAGAGAGATCTTGAGCCGAACAATGAAAACACATTCATTACAAACTTTTTTTTATAATATTGTTGTTATTTCAAAACTTCAAGGACTACTACTGGACAAACTTAAAACCAATGTAACCTCGGGGAATAGAGTTAATGTACCTTGATGAAACTGCGCACCACACAGTGACTCGTTCTGGCCGCAGTTACGTCTCATGAAGTGTTTCTGGATTAGATTCCCACCATATAGGGCAATTTTGCTTGTACATTGCTGTTTAGATCAAAATAGGCCTTATCAGACATAAATAAGCTATTTATCTACTTGTTGTCTTCTACGGTCATTTCAAACATGTTTTGGCAAAATTCCAGGTGAATAGGTAAAACCAGAGGGTTAAACTTGCTTGTTATTTGGACGTTGAACGGAAACGGACAACTTTGAGGTAAAAAGGGAATTGTGAGGAAAAATATCCTCCATTCTCATATTGAATATAAATACTTAAATTCAAATATTGACGTTAGACATTAGATAGGGTCGCTCTATATGTCGAAAATAAAATTTATGTTTTTTCTTCTCAGATTTGTAGTTTGTCCGAAGACAAATTTTTTTATTTAATTCGTGCACCTCTCCTCTCAGATTTGTAGTTTGTCCGAAGAAAATTTTTTTTTTAAATTCGTGCACCCTACGACACGTCGAAATATATATTGGACATTTTTGGCCTATATCTACTTCACATGAACATGTTTGACATAATTGTAAACATATGTGTGTACAGCCGATGATGTACCAGAGCGCATCAATCCGTCACAAAGCATTCTAATGATAAGCCCGCTCTGAATTGGCCATTAATATCAACAGTAAAACACTTTTCTGATCGTTTAGCCAATTTTATGTTTAATTCATCATGAATTATACGTTGTAATGACCGTCTGCTAACTTTAATTTGCGCCGATAAGTTTTGAGCCGAAACTCTTGAATTTGCCCGAATTGACGATGGTATAGCCGCGATTGTGTCTTAAATCCGAACATATGAATCTCGATGGTACGGTCTACATGTGATGCTTCCACCTCATAAAGGACCACCTTCTCGAGGGAGTGCCGTCAAGTTACCGCCTAAATTCTCTTTGACCGGAAATGATTAATCTGAATAGAACCCAGCCAAATAAAACTAGTACAGAAATTTTGGTCAGGTAAACTGACTGATAAACACCATCACCCAATATAAGATATTTTGTAAGTTTTGAGTTATTGAAGTTAACCGATTTTTAAGTAAAATTACTTATGTATTTAATTTGCCTGCTTGTTGAGCGTAAACAGTTGTAGATAGGACTTTCGGTCATAATACCAGTGGTCTAAAGACATGTAGCAAAACTGTAAAAATTTTACTAATTTGTATAGGGATAGGGACAGCACCACATTAAATCAACATTTAATAAACGCTTACCTTGGCAATTTAGCTAAATTCAGTGTACATACAAAAAAGATATAGATGTAAAAGGGTCAATTTCTGTTATTTATATGGGAGGTACCAGTACGGGTGTGTTAAATAGTAAAGTTTTCTATGGTTTTGACTCCTAACACAATGTTAATTTACTGACCAAATTTCATTACCCTCTAAGTGCCCCTTCGGAAATAATGGCAGAAATTATGGCAAAAATAGTCCATTTGCATGGTAGGTATCAGAAGCGGTCAACAGATTTAATCCATATTTCTTTCGGAGTCAGTCAAAAGCGTACATATTAAGCAAAATTTGACTGAATTTAGTGTACTTACAAAAAAGATATGTATGTAAACTATGAGGGCCAATTCGGTCATTTGTGTGGGAATTACCAGAAGGAGTGTGGCAAAGGTATCGGTGTTCTTAGGGTTTGTCTACTATTTCAAGATAATTAAACTGACCAAATTCATATATCCTCCAGTTGTCCCTTTGGGAGTTATTGAAGAAATATTATCTATCTAAAAATAAGGTAATTTTGTATGGGAGGTACAAGAAGGGGTGGGCCATTCTGCCCATTTACAATTCCATTACTTCATTTTGTCCTTCTTCTTCATTTCGTGTCCTGAAACGAATTTGGTCTTAGAATTCTTGAGGTCTAACTCGTCTCCTTTAAACGGTTACACCTTTTCTCGTATCAAATGATATATACCCTCATCCCTAAGGGTGATGGTATAAAAAGCCAATTACTCACTCAGAGAAAAAAAGTTATTACCTTTAATTTTTGTAGCACGATTCGAACGCCATCCTGTATATTCCTTTGAAATATGGTGGAATTAAAGAATTATAGGTATAAAGGGTTTCTCAAACAGGGCAAACTGATGTTACACCGTCCTAATGTCCGTCGCGGCTTTCTCCGCCACATAGCTTCGGCTGAATTTAAGCAATGGCATAGCTTATGTTGACTTTAAAAGCAGCGGTCTATGTGGAGTAAAGTTTTTTTTTATTAATTTATGCCACCTTTGCCTCTGTAAAATTATTTTTAATTTGCCAACTTGTTTAGTATGAAAACTAAATAACTTTTGATTACTATTGTTAATTTAGATGTGTATTTTGCTTTTTCTTTGCAGGACATATTCACCACACTCGTCGATGCCCAATGGCGTTGGACGCTACTTGTCTTTGCGCTTAGTTTCCTCATATCTTGGGCTTTCTTCGGTCTCATCTGGTGGACGATAGCCTATGCTCATGGCGATCTAGAATGGATTGATATGCGCGATAATCAGCCAGATCTTATACAGAATATGACACACACTATGTGTGTGACAGAAGTTCGTTCATTCATATCAGCATTTTTGTATTCAATTGAAACACAACACACGATCGGTTATGGCAATCGATTCGTAACGGAGGAATGCCCCGAGGCGATATTCACCATATGCCTGCAGTGCATTACGGGCGTATTTATCCAAGCATTTATGGTGGGTATTGTATTTGCGAAACTATCGCGTCCAAAAAAACGCGCGCAGACTTTGTTGTTTTCGCGCAACGCTGTGATATGTCATCGAGATGGAACGCCATGTCTGATGTTTCGAGTGGGTGATATGCGTAAGTCACATATTATCGAGGCACATGTGAGGGCGCAAATTATTAGAAAGAAGGTGAGTGTTAATGTGTTTAAGGGCGACGTTAATAATAGAGCGATACGACAAAATGCAGCTTTATTGTAGATTATTGTGTACATTATATTTCAATAATTACAACTAACGCTTTGTTGTAAATTTATTAGTATATGTCGTTGGCAAAGTTGTACCATTTTAAGCTGTAAAACCATGTCGTATGTGCGCTGTGGCTTTAAAAAGTTTTGAAAATTGAAATTTTTGAGCTGTTATAACTCATTTACTTGTTTTTTAGGTCACTAAAGAAGGTGAGGTCTTACCTTTCTACCAACAAGAACTCACAGTTGGCGCTGATGGTGGCGAGGATCGTCTCATGTTTATATGGCCCACCACGATTGTTCACAAAATTGATCGCCACAGTCCTCTGTATATGTTGTCGGCAACAGATATGCTAAAGGAAAGATTTGAGGTGGTGTGTATGTTGGGTAAGCTTTAATTAATGCTTTAATTAATCTGAAATAAATGCAAACTAATAGGTCATGTATCATTTTAACTTTACAGAGGGCGTTATTGAGTCCACCGGCATGACCACACAAGCGCGCAGCAGTTATTTACCTTCCGAAATTTTGTGGGGCCATCGCTTCGTTAATGTTGTATCATTCCGCAAAGAAACTGGGGAATATGAGGTGGATTACACCCTGTTCAATAATACCTATGATGTGGATACACCTCTGTGCTCAGCCAAAGATTTAGATGAACTCAAAGAGGAGTATACTAGAAATAATAAAGCAGGTTTAGGTAAGAGTAATTAAACTAAAACATTTAAGTAAAATTTTCTTACATTTGTGTGTTTGTGTGCTCTATTTACAGATCGCGCTTTATCCGTAGGCCTTTTAAAACATATATCTTCTGTGCCCTCTGTGGATCACATGGATCCAGCCAGCGATGAATCTTTAGATTCTGGCCGCTTGCACATACGCTCAAATTCCATACCCAATGGTGCTTTGGCCTCGGAATTAGAACCTTTAAACAATAATACACCCTCGTTTACAGTGGGTGGTTCGACGATTATACCGTCGATAACATCCAATTTTCAAAGTATTAATGAGAAAATCAATTCCACAGCAACAAATGGCTCTACGTCCACAAATAATAATAACACACCCGCCATCAACACGCCCAGCATACAAGTTAGCGGTAGTAATAGCAGTCTGAAAGCGAAATCTTCACGACGTCTTTCCATAAAGCAGGATCAGCTTCCATTAGATTCATTATGCTGATATTTAAGAAATATTCTAAATAATGTATACTAGAATTGATTTCTTCCTGTGTAATGTTTGGTTTAGTTTTCAAGTTAATTTTTTTGTGGTTTATTTTTATTTGTCAACTTGAGTTTTTTAGAGTATCAAGGGTCGATAAAAACTGGGAAGGAAGGAAATAATGGCACAATATAGTATATAGATTTGTTTTCTTGGAGCCTACTGTGTTTCAAAATTGTACCTTTTTTATAGTTAAAAACTACACTTTTTCTAAATTGTTGTTTTTCTATTGTAACACAACCAAATTTTTAACTTCAGTTGAAGCCTTACAAAGAACTAAGTTAGATATGCTGGATAATAAAACAACTGTTGAGGTATTAAGATTCCATGGCCTATATTACATTGTTGGCAAACAATTTTCTAATGTCAAGTTGATTTTGGAACTTGGAGCCAAATTTAGTTATAATCTAGGCAACCGATTTGTCAGCAGCTCTGAACATTTTTAAAATAATTTAACTTTTTTCAATCAGGTGGTAATAAATTGGTTGTAAGAACTCATATAACTAAAAAACAATACACATTTTTTTTGGCATTTCCTTACCTTTCCCAACTATTCTTCTCTTGTACCAAACAATTTCTGTTTCTTTTTTTATTATTTTACAATTTCTTTTACATTCTTTTTTATTTCCAAATATTTTCTTTTTCGATTTAAGTTTATCGATATAGCCTTAAAAGACTTTCACATTTAAAGGGTCTTTCTGGGCGAATTGCCATATTTTTTATATTAAGACCTATAATTAAGTTAAAAAAAAACAAGAATTTATGTTCGATATTATTAGATGCAAATAAAAACGTTAAATATTAAACAATAAAAATGCGTTTTTAAATGCAGCAAAAGAGCAAGCTATTTTCATTTGTAATTACAATAAAAAGCCATAGTTATTTTTTATAATTTGCTACTAAAACAAAAAAAAACCAACAAAGTAATTGTGATTTAAATTAATAAGTATCAGCAATAGAATACACGAACATTATAATAACTAAGCGTTTTTGTGTAACGCAAAAGCTAAATTTTGCATTTTTTTTAGATTTATTATTGTCAAATCTGAAATCAATTGCGTTATAACACAAAACATAAAGTACGATTTTTTTTCAATTTAGCTAAATATAAAAAGCTGTTCTCAAAATGTATATAAAACTAAAAATTTTAAATTATTTTACTAGGTTACTTTTTTAGTCCGAATTTTAATACGTATCAGTCAATTTTTTTACCATTAAAATGTGTCAACGAAAACACACTCAAAATAAATAAAATGTTTAAAAAAACAACAACTATTATTATTCTTTTATATTATTTTAATTTCTAAAAGAAACCAGTTTTCTAATATTTTATCTGTTTTACCAAATTTTTGCAAGTTTTTATTTATCAATAATTTGTTTATGTTTTTTTCAAACAATATACATCATGATATTGTTAACTTTCAAACTTGTTGCCTTTATTTAATAAAAATTTATTACAAAATGGCCTCAACAAATGTCTGTAATAACTTCTTTCGTTTTTTACTTGAATTGTTTTCAATACGAGTATCAAGAAAATTTGTAATATAAAAATGTATAATATGTATTTAGGCAGATAATGAAAAGTGTGCTATATTAAATTTTTGTCTTTTTTGTTTTCCTAAGAAAACTCTAATTATATTTATACACACATTTTTTTAAATGGACAATAAGAAATTGAAAATAAAAACAACATTATAATATGAAAAGAGAGTAACTGTAAAGAGAAATTATATATTGCATTAAGTAAATAATAATTATTTTAAATCAAAAAAAAAAGAGAACAACACAACAACAGAAAATCACGTACATATGAAACATGATATATATATTTTAAATAAATCTGAAACAATTATATAAAAGACGTAAACTATACACAATGCAAATGTGTTTTATTTGAAATTATTTTTATTTAAACTATTGACAAAATAGTATAATATTGTATATCGTCGGATACATATCACATCTGTACCGTGCGTGTTTTGGATCAGATTCAGAAATGGAACTAAATCGATAAAAAGGGAAGAACTGCCATTGCCCACTGCACCAATACACTGGCTTCCACCATGTGGCATTTTACTGCCCCACGTTGGGCGCCATTATGTACCGTGCGTGTTTTGGATCAGATTCAGAAATGGAACTAAATCGATAAAAAGGGAAGAACTGCCATTGCCCACTGCACCAATACACTGGCTTCCACCATGTGGCATTTTACTGCCCCACGTTGGGCGCCATTATGTACCGTGCGTGTTTTAGGAGGAATTTGGGAATTTAACCAAATTGAGAAAGGGAACATCGGACGCAGTCAATATGGCTTGCCGACGTAGAAGTCTAGCTTCTCCCTTTTATGTAGTCAGAGACGGAGGCGGCGCTAGTATGCTCGCGTTTAAGCCGGGCTATGTCTCGCCGGACGGGGGGGATCTTGCCAACGCTCGAACTCTATCCGCACACTACCATAAAAATCCATACTAGCTAGTGGCCTGGATAGTCGACCACGGAATCATTTAATAATTGGGGGACCCAAGAGACCAGAGGGGGGAACTCTACTTTACTTATATTGAACGACGATGATACTCACTTGTGTTGACGAACGAATTTATTTTCACTTGCCTTCTTCGGCTGGTGTTATTGCCGGTGTTATATGCCCTCCCACACGGAACACAAAGTGTCCCACCTATGACACTTCAGATACTTAAAAGAAGTGTCCCAAAACATCACGCCTGCTACTTACTTTATTTTTAGCTGTTTAAGCTGCTGACCTAATCTCTACTGAAACATCTGAACTTTAGTTTTCTTTTCAAATTCGTTATAAATGGGTTTATTCATTTTTGTCTTAGTTGGTATCGTTAAATCTAACTGACTATAGGGTATAATACTGATTTTCCTAAACAATAGTTGATATGGCTTAACTAACATGATCAATGATCTAAACTTAAAGAAATAATAGGTTGATTTAAAATCCTTAATGTCATAATGAAATTGTTTTATATGTCTCAAACATAATTCTATTACTCAATGACTTCATTCAAAATATTCAACAAAAATTGCTATACTGCAAAATATTTGTAGATTCAATTCGGAAAACAAAATTAGGCTGAAAATATTTGTTGCTAAAGTGCTAGCCTGACTGTCCTACGATTTGCTAGAGCGCTCCTTCAGTCGTGGAATTTGTCTGGCCTCTGGACACTATTCCAGAAACAAACCAAAAGCAAAACAACCTGACGAACAAACCTACTAGTTTTCAGAATTATATCTACCGAAACAAAAGCAAACTAAAAATAGTTATAACCTGTATATGGAGAATAAAATTTACAATAATAAAATATATATATAGGGTATGATGTAAAAGAAATATTTACAAATAGGATTATATAATTGGTTATATAGTTTAAAACATAATGAAATTATTAACAAAAATTATCGGGACGGACATTTATCTTTTCTATTTCAATCATGGTTAACTGTGTGTGTGATTTAAATTTGTCAAAAACATACTTTTGTTAAAGTATTTAACTTTATAGAAACTTTGGCAGAAGGCCTGAAATCATTATGGTTTATATGTTCAAAGGAAACTCAAAACTGAAAACAAATTATATTTCTTAAACTTGAATTTACGTTACTCTACTGTCCCATTACTAATGCCAG
Organism: Muscina levida; assembly: GCA_964034835.1. Classification (NCBI taxonomy): domain Eukaryota; kingdom Metazoa; phylum Arthropoda; class Insecta; order Diptera; family Muscidae; genus Muscina; species Muscina levida. The sequence goes on along the minus strand of OZ035880.1, from coordinate 61,977,457 downwards.
ATAAGAAATCACAAACTGGACTTACTTTGTGTCGGTTTCTTGACTTAACCTTTGTTTGATATTGATTTTGATGAGATGGTGGTGAAGGATGATGATGTGGACGGACAAATTTGATGCTTCTTCTTCTTCTACTAGGCTATTTGATTGTAGATTTTACAGGAACGGATGATGATGTATATGTTGGATAATGGTGGGTATTTTGATTATAGATGATTCGGGTTATTGCTGGATTAAAGATGAATGATGGTGTTGGGTAAGTATTTGGTGATTAAAGATGAAATATGGTAAGTATGATGATCTCGATGAATTTTCAGGTATGTCTCGACGAAAGTTGCAGTAATGGTAAGTAAATTTTGTATTCTTCTTTTCAGGTTAAATTTAGGCCAAAATGGTAATAATTGTGTGAGGTAAGTATTATGATGTTTTACAGGTGAAATTAGTGCCAAAATATGGTAAGTATGGTTATCAAAAATTTGTAAAAAGGTATAATTTTAAATCTTAGCAAAATGTGTTTCGTGTTGCTGTTGTTGACAACGACTAACAAAACGATAGACTTCGAGTTTTGCAACAAGTGTCTGAATTATATACAACATTTATGTCGTGCGACAAAATTTAGTTTTCCACTGCTCGTTTTTAGGGGTTTTTGTACCAATACTAGTGTTGCGAAAACAATGTTGCTACACTAAATGTTGGTATTATTTGATGTTCAATTATATGTTGACAAAAACACGGCGAAAAGGTTTTTGTACGTTTGTTAACCAAACGTATGTATACTTGCGCCTGAAAATATGCTTGTTTTCTGCTCGTAATTTAGGTGTTTTATATACACAAGAACTTAATGCGACTCGCGCAGCCGAAAACTTTGACGGTGGCTGCTGCGCTTCAAGACACAAAATGTATGCACTGCTTGTGCGCAATATGTTGCTGTGTGTGTGTATGTTGTTAAGACACTTGACACTGCTGATATGGGGTGGTTTTCTTACAGACACTAAATCCAATGAAATCGATGTTTTTTAACGTATGCCACAATGACATGTGCTGGGAATTCTTAACTCCTGGGTGTTTCTTGATGGTTTCTTGAATGTTTTCTTGAAAGTTTCTTGAATTTCTTGAAAAAAATGCTAGCGTAACGCTAGAGTAAATGCTAGTGTAATACTAGTGTAAAACTAGTGTAAACCTAGTGCAAAACTAGTGGTTCCTAAACGCGTGTGTCACCAAAAGAAAAGAAAAAGAGAAAAACGAGTGGCATTAGACAAATGTCACAAAAGTTGTATTGTGGAATAACTTGGATGGGATGAATTACCTCTTTATCTAAAAAGATACTACTGGATGTATGGTCACTCCTCACGATTGACTTACACTTCTTGCTATCAAATGACTTACGATGATTAACGATTACTTTTTACCAATTGATGTTTCCTCGATGACGGTTGAAATAGAAAGAAAGATGAAGATGCCGGAAATGTTCGGTCTACCAGAACATTCCACATGCTCCAATTCGTTGACATCTGTCAATCAATGGTATTGCCAAATGTGCAAGTGCAATATGTAAAAACGACGGTATGCACAGCTGCATTTTGCAATGTTGCAATTTGTGTGTATGGGCGCCGCTGATGGAAAATTTGCGACGGCATTAGGTGTATGAAAAATTGCGTTAATACGCGCACGCCACAAACCCAACCATCCTGAAAGCATCCTTGGTGAAGGATGGGAGGGAAACTATCGTCTCTGGTTTCGCTCACTTCAAGTTTCGCCTTAGCTTAACTATCGTTGTGCTTCTCCTGATAAGATGAGAGTCCTTCCCCCTTAGCCTAGGTCAAAGAGAAATTATCCTTGTAAGTTTGGTTTACAGCTCGGTCGGTATTCGCATCCGCCCTGGTACTTGATGATCGGTAAGGGAACCTCGAGAGGTCGCCCGTGATTCATCATCACTTATGAGATTTGAAATGACTTCGCTATTCACCTCCCCTACTTAGAAAATCACTCTTCCCTTTCTAATGGGTGGTTCTGCTTCTCTTAAGATGTTATTATGAAAAGATTACAAAATATCTTCGCGATCATTATCGCAGGTTAAAAATTTTTCGCTTGACGATGTTAACAAGCTGATTTGTTGTCAGTTGACTTCTTAGCCTTCTTCTTTTTCTTCTTCTGTGGCTTGACTTCATGTCCTTGCCGTTCGGAAAGACGTTGTTGAACTGTTCGAACCATAGAAGCAACTTCATCACGATCCTTCAACTCGATGTGCTGATTTGTACCTGGCAGCATTATAGTGACTTGATCGTTACTGATCCCAAGGTGTTTTATGCCTTTCATCCCGCGCATTTGTGTGTTTACCCATTTGTAAAACCTGGTCATCTTGGAACTGTCGACTACCTTCAAGAGACGTACAGCTTCATCTGGATCTACGCACAATGAACCGCTCTTAGCTAGCAACTCTAACTTGAGGCTTGGGTCATTACACTCAATAACTATAAAATGCCGTCCTGGCTCTGCTAATAGCTCTGAACTCGAAACTATAGAGAAACGTTCTCCATCGGTCTTCAATTGGAGATAACGAAGAAAACGAGTGATTGCCCTCTGCGGATCACGAACCGATACTGCCTCGAAACCGCGGATGCTGACCTTAAATGTCGACCATGGACTATGACTGGTCCGAGCATGGAGTAAACGATATGTCCTTCTGACATCTTCGCTGTCCTGCATCAACGCTGAATTTCTGAGCTGTATACGATGGTTTCGAAGACGCACTCTCTCTCGCTCTTCTTCTAAACGATCAGCTGCTCTCTGAGCTTCTCTTAGCCGTTGGTTTTCCTCTAGTAGTTCTTCATACATTTGTCTCCACTGCTGTTCATCATGTTTTAACGCTTGCGCTGCCAATTCGTTCGCTACTTGTTGAAGTTCAAGCTGCTCTTTCATCCTCTGAATCTCAGCCTCGAGATTCGTCACCACCACTCTGCTGACTAACTGTCGTTCGTCTTTAAAAGTAATGTAAACTCTGTGGACTGAAATTGCTGGCGTTCGACAAACAGGGCAAAAGTGTTTTCCTCTCAGCCAGGTGTTAATACACTCCTGGTGAAAGATATGTCCACAGTGCGTCGAAAATACTTCGTCGTCATCTTCACCTAACACTGTGAGACATATGGAACAGTCCATCTGACGTGCCATGTTTAAAACTACTGTTGGTCTACTGTCAACTGCTGTAAAGAAACAAAATAACCTTCCTGCTTAGTAATGGGAAACAAAACTAACATAGGAATAGATATTATGTATCTTACATAAACCTTTCAAGATCGACCTCAAATAATTTCAGTTCTAGAATTCCCTATCAAAAACTATCAATAGCAAACTCTATTACTGAGACTAATCGATGCTAATCTTGTAAAACTCACAAAATCGATTGCTCCTTAACTCAAACAACCTATCTTCAAGTATCATCCTCTGCGACTCCCGTAATGTGTTTTCCGAAACTGGTGAAAGAGTGCGGATGACTACTGTCTTCCATCTCCCTCCAACAATAAGGATCACTTAGTCGAGGAATACAAAAGAATAACTCGAACTAAACCAAAAACTTTACCTACACCTACCTGCGTATGTAAAAACTCACTAAAACCTACTGCTTCAAATCTTTACCGTGAAATACACCTAAAGACTTTCCTTGCAGATCTTCAACTTCGTATAGACTATTCCCTACAGGTTTAACAATTCTGCATTTCAGAAATTTTCTAGCCAACTTGGCATTATAGTTGTTTTTAAATTCACTCTGCTGGAAATTACGTCTAAACACTTCTTGACCTGGGACAAATTTAATCGTTCGACATCTGGTGTTATAAACTCTTTCATTCTTTTCCAAAGCCTTATGCAGACTCTCTCTCATTTGATGTCTAACAATGTCCATTTTAACGCTCTTGGGAACAATGTTCACTTCGGGTTCATCTAATAACTGAAGCTTGCGAGCTAAACCATAAACACTTCCATGGTTAACCATATTCATGCCAAACAATGCAAAGTATGGCGTAACACCAATAGAACCATGCACTGAGGATCTCAGTGAACACTCTACTTCGGATAAGTGCTTATCCCAATCGCAATGATCACTTCCCAAATAAGAACGTATCGCAGCAAGAATCGATTGATTAACTCTCTCAGACGCGTTAGCCTGAGGTGAATAAATCGCTGTCTTCTCGTGCTTAATACCAAAATTCTTCACTAAATCCGCGAACTCTTTAGAAACAAATTGTTTACCGTTGTCGGAAACAATAGTCTCGGGCGTTCCGAACTTATGAAATACCTCCGTTATCAAAAATTTAATCACGCTGCGAGCATTAGCTTTACCCAACGCTTTCAACAAGACAAATTTCGAAAGGTGGTCCAAAACAATAAAAATAAAGGCATTTCCTGACTTCGATCTTGGGTACGGTCCCAAAAAATCAACAAAAATCCTTTGAAAAGGACGCTCAACTAACCTCTCCTTACCCATCGGTGGACGTAATGTTCGATTAGCTGACTTTGACTCCTTACATACCTGACAATTTTGAACATAGCTCCTGACCTGCGAACTCTGATTCGGCCAAAAGAAATATTCCCTAATCCTACGCAATGTCTTCGCGAAACCTCCATGAGAAGCTTGGGGAGGGTTGTGTGATCTCTCCACAATGTCTGACGTTAATTCTGATGGAACCCATAACTTCCATGCAAAATCCTCATGAATCGGCACTCCATCATACGGTAACGTTCGCTTATACGCGTAACCATCCATGACCCTGAGATCTGGTAGCTGACTCGTATTCGCTTCTATGGTCGCAATAAGATCAAGATAATCCGATGATTTGAAAGCTGGTGAACTCAAATCTATAAGGTTCATAATCTCTGCAGAAACTTCTTCCATAGCATACCTCGACAAGGTATCGGGAACGATATTCTGTGTACCCTTACGGTGTTCGATCTTAAAATCGTAAGATTGTAAATGTAAACTCCACCGCGCTAATCTACCACTGAGGTCTTTATGCGACATAAGCCACTTCAAACTACTATGATCGGTTATGACGGTGAAAGGTAACAACTCAACATAAGCCCTAAATTTCTTAATCGCCAAGACTACTGCTAAACATTCGCGTTCGGTTACGGAGTAATTCCGTTGTGCAGACGTAAGTTTGTGTGAGAAATACGCAATTGGATGTTCTCCTTCTGATTCGTCTTTCTGGAATAGAACTGCTCCTACTCCTAGATCTGACGCATCGCACTGCACGTAAAAATGCTTCGCAAAATCCGGGTGAACTAAGACTGGACTTGTAACTAACCTGTTCTTCAGGGTATCGAAAGCCTTCTTCGCCTCCTCTGTGAACTGAAAGGTTTTACTCTTTTTAAGGGTATCGAAAATAGGCGCGGCTATACTAGCATAGTCTGATATAAATTTGCAATACCATCCTGTAGCACCCATAAAACTCCTCACCTGTTTAGAGGTTCTTGGATATTGATACTGCATGATAGTTTCGACTTTCGCGGGATCAGGTTTAAGCTGACCTCCTCCTACTATGTAGCCTAAATATCTCAACTCCTTAAAACAAAACTTTGACTTCGCCACATTGATTGTCAAACCGGCCTCAGCTAAACAGTTGGCTACTTGACTCAACACTCGCATGTGTGTGGAAAAATCAGGCGAAACAACCAAAAGGTCGTCTAAATACACGAACACGCGATCACGTAGTACTGAGGGAATCACTCTATCCATTAATCTGCATAACCTTTGGGCAGCATTACACAACCCAAAAGGCATGACAGTGTAATGATAGAGCGGTCTCCCCGGTACGGTGAAAGCGGTCTTCTCCTTACTGGCGGCATCCAAAGGGATTTGCCAAAAAGCGTCTTTGAGGTCGACACTCGAGATAAAATAAGTATCTCCTAGCCTACTCAACAAACCTTCAATGTGTGGAAGTGGATACGCGTCTTTAACGGTTAGGGCGTTTAATTTACGAGCGTCTAAGCAAAGCCTATTCTTCTCACCCTTACGAACTAAAGTCACGGGGTGACTCCACGGACTATTACTGACCTCGATAACTCCTAACGCAAGCATTCGATCAAGTTCCGCGTACATTAACTCTTGTACGGCAGGTGAGACAGGGTAAAAACGGTCCTTAACTGGTATCGCATCTCCGGTGTCTATCGTGTGCGTCTCCAAACTTGTCTTCCCTAATCCTTTCCTGGTAAAACACGGGAACTTCTCGACTACTGCATTCAAATGCTCTCGTTGGCTGGCCGTCAACGAATGCATCTGCTTGTCTTCTACGGTCTCCTCCTCTTCACACAAATTAACATCATTAGTCGTAAGACTCTAAATGTTAGCAAAACATCTAAACAACTTCATGAAGTCTACTCCTAAGAACAAGTCTCTGTTGAGGCTCGGCACTAGATAAAAGTTAACCTCATGACTCATGTTGTTAAACGAAACAACTGCACGAACTCTACCAACGATTGGGTGTGATGTACCATCTGCGGTCTTAATCTTCGATGTAAAGCCATGGATTTGCAAACCTGCTTTCGCGACAAATTGTAAGCAATTCCTACCTAAACAAGTAATTGTGGCTCCACTATCAAGTAATCCCTCGATAACCTGATCGTTGATACTAATCTTGATATAGAAACGAGCATCCTCTCCCTCAAAAAGAGTTGCAGAAGCTATCTCCTGTCTACGGCGTTTCCTGAACTTATATCTCAATCTCGCTTTACGAATCTTATTCGAAACTTCCCCAAAAATACGTTGTCTAACCTCTTTAAATCTCTCGATCCTGTCGTGTAATGGAATGAGTTCCCTCAACCTAGGCTGTGGTACGTCATCCATACAATTGCTGACTTCTTTTTTCAAAATCTTAATTGGTGTCTCCTCTAAATTAATGTCGCCTGCTGATCTCGCGACTGTGTCTTCAATCTTCTCAATCTTAACGGGTATATTCGCTTTAACTTGAATTTCATCATCATTGTTGTTATCGTCCTTGTCAGTATCATCTTTTTCGGTAGTTATCTTGTCATGATCGGGTGTTGTAGTCGTCGATGTAACTGGGTCTATACCGGTGTCGACTTTGCCTCCCCAGTTCGAGACAAAGGCTTTGCCCCGTTTCCCTGGCATCGTGGACACTTCGGTGAAACTACGTTTTCCATTCCGCATTTGTAACAGAATAACTTCCTAGACGGAGCTGGACAATCTCTAAACGTATGACCGACTGCTTTACAGTTCCAACAAATAAACTTATTGTCAGAGTGTAGCGCATCAATCTCTGGCTCAAAATCTAACTCTTCATAATCAACTTCATTCACTTTCTGTGTTGGTGTCTGACGCTGGTAATATTGCTGCCTCTGATGTGACAGTTGCAAATCTGCGGACCTCACTATCCTACAAAATTCTGCTAAGGAATTAGCCGAAACTGCAAAAACCATGTTCGCCAATGACGGTTTGAGATTGCTCCTCAAGACTGTCATTATCTTTACTTCATCATAAGGTGATCGTTGCTGATTATTTAATGAAATTATAGCATTATAAAAATCTTCAAAAGACTCTTGCGGAAGTTGTCTCCTAACCAACATTTGTCTTTGTATCTGAACGTCATTCTCAAAAGTCTGAAATTGATTCACCATAGCATTTCTAAGCTCTTCCCAAGAATGAAATTGGTGTAACTTGCGGAAATTCCAATACCAATCTAAAGCTGGTTTCTCCAAAAGCTGGTGCAAATTCGTAACAAAATCATGATCTGAACATAGATAATCTCGCTTTAACTCTGCGGCTCTATAAATAAATTCCTGAATACTAAGCGTCTTCGCCGTTCCATCGAACTTCAACCCCCACTTGGACAGATTAACCCTTTCAGGCGTCTCCGGGTATACATGCTGGAAAGAACGTGCTTGCTGTTGCGGATAAAAATTTGGCTGTGTCCCGTATCCCATAGGTTGCGCTCCGGGCTGTGGTCGTTGACCTGGTCCTCGTGGCGGCTGAAACTGCTGTTGGGCTGTCTCTCCTAGGTACGGCTGACTACGATGTGCTTGAAAATCTGGTTGTCCTAAATTTGGTCTCAAAAATTCTGGAATCACTGGAGCTTGCGACGTCCTAATGCCCGCTTGGGAATAAATCGGCTGAGAAGCTGACCTAAACTGCTGCGTGCTGTGAGTCGGACCTGTCACTGCTGCTGTACTGACTACATTAACTCCAATATCCCTACTAAAATCTGGCAAAAGTAACTGAGGTGCAGGTATCAAAGCTGGTGGCGGTATGGTACCTGGTGTGCCTCCACTCAAAGCATCTAATCGACGTGTTGTCTCAACTATAGAAGGTATCATGCGTTGAAACTCCAATCGAGCTAAACCTACCGAAGAATTAATAATTTCGCGGACTCCCGCACTAATTTCGGATCTCGGTGGTAAATCTTGTCTAAACTCCCTACGAATACTTTGTGCAGTAAGACTGCTAAAAGACGGCGAAATAATCGAGTCTTCGTCGAACATTACATCCACCATAGGCCTATCTCTGATAATCTGAGATTCGCTAATTTGTGCCGTGGTCGTAGTAGTAGTTGGCACTGAACCTGACGGTGCACTAGAAACTCCATTCAATGCTGTGGCATCTAACGGTCTTATGGTATTATCTAAAGGTGAGTTTGTTCCTGTTGGAACCTCTTCTCTATTTGTATTCATATCTAGATCGCTCTCGCTACGGTGGCGAACTGAACGTGTCTGTATGATAGAGAACGTAAAAATGCTCAACAAAAATTCGAAAACGTTAAACGTCCAGCGACGTAATCGACCCCTCATTTGGACGAACGATTAACTGTCCCAGACAAAACAAAAAAACAAGAGTAAAAACTCTCCTCAAAAATAAAAGAAAAAGTAAAACTAAAACTCTTAAGCTATCTTAACTTACTAAAAAAAATAAAAATGTGTGTTTTAATATTAACTCAAAACTCAAAACAAGTTGCACAACTTCAACAAGTTGCAACTAAACTCTAAAACTCTTCGACCTAAACTAAACTGTACTAAACTTCAAAAATCAAACTGAACTAAACTCACTCTAACTAAACTCAACTAAAACTCAATCAAAACTCAACTATACTAAACTCCAACCAAAAACTGAACTGAACTAAATCTTCAAAAACTCTAACTGAAAAATTCCAAAACCAAAACTGAACTGAACTAAACTGAACTTAAACCGCACTCAAAAACTAAACTCAACTGAACTTAACTGACTGCTAAACTCAAAACTAAACTTGACTAAACGCAATCAAAGCTGAACTAAACTCGAAACTTAACTGAACCAAAACTAAAAATCTTAACTAAACTAAACTCGCAAACTAAACTAAACTGAAACTGAAATCGAAACTCTAAAACTCAACTTAACTGAACTCAAAATCTCAAACTCAAACTGATCTGAAACTGAACTAAACTAAATCAAAACTGACTCTAAAAATCATCAAACTTAACTGAACTGCACTAAAACCTGAACTGAAACTTAAACTCAAACTTCAGCTTAAACTCAAATAAAGTCGGAAATCCAAAACTAAACTTGACTACAAAACTGAAACTAAAACTCGAATCAACAAAACTCGAAACTAAACTGAACTAAAGGTTACAGCTAAACAAACTAAAAGTAAGTAGTAGCAGCGTCGAAAAAACGTACTAGTGAACTAGCACTATAAGACAAAATGAATATAAAACGCAATTTCTTAAATATATTTCAACTGTTTCATAAGTGAATACACAAACGTTCAAAACTAGCAATCGGTGATTCAAATTAGTTGTTTAAGTCGTGGCAAACGTGAACATCTAGAAAGAATTAATCTCGTGACTCACGCACTAAACTCCTAACCTTCTCACTGAAAACTTTAACTGACTCTACAAAAACTACAAAATGTTTAACGTCGTCGTCCGGCCTTGATCCTAACTAAGTGCATTGCGCAACGCGATATCCGAATGCAAATTCTAGTACCGGGACTTCAACGCTCTAAGCTCGTCTCAATCCGAAGACTTACGAGAAACTAAGGTGGAAATAAAACAAAGAATTCATTTCTTCTCGCTTCCATTACGTCGCAACTCACGGAGGACTCTTACGAAACTCACGCGGGACTTACGCAACTTTACACAATCTAAAACAAAAACTTAAACAAAACGAATTCGTAACAAAAACTTTCATAACGCTTCTTCCGTCTCACGTCGCAACGCGAACTAGCTCTAAAATGACTGATCGGGACTTACGCGAAACATCTAAATCGAAACAAAAACTTTAATTACCAAAACGATACTGAACCTAAAACATTTAACGCTCGGAAATCTTTATTAGGACGATTTGATTTCGTCGCAACGCGCCTGAAGTACTAAAACCTACCTAGACGGGACTTACGAAAACAAAACAAAACAAAACCTAACGAAAACTACCTAACGAAAAACTCAACCTGATGATATGGTCTCTCGGGCCCCACGTTGTAAACGTGTTACATTTTCGGGACCTCCTTCCTCTCGCAAAAGATTTCAGAGGCCCCACGTTGGGCGCCATTATGTACCCGTGCGTGTTTTGGATCAGATTCAGAAATGGAACTAAATCGATAAAAAGGGAAGAACTGCCATTGCCCACTGCACCAATACACTGGCTTCCACCATGTGGCATTTTACTGCCCCACGTTGGGCGCCATTATGTACCGTGCGTGTTTTGGATCAGATTCAGAAATGGAACTAAATCGATAAAAAGGGAAGAACTGCCATTGCCCACTGCACCAATACACTGGCTTCCACCATGTGGCATTTTACTGCCCCACGTTGGGCGCCATTATGTACCGTGCGTGTTTTAGGAGGAATTTGGGAATTTAACCAAATTGAGAAAGGGAACATCGGACGCAGTCAAAATGGCTTGCCGACGTAGAAGTCTAGCTTCTCCCTTTTATGTAGTCAGAGACGGAGGCGGCGCTAGTATGCTCGCGTTTAAGCCGGGCTATGTCTCGCCGGACGGGGGGGATCTTGCCAACGCTCGAACTCTATCCGCACACTACCATAAAAATCCATACTAGCTAGTGGCCTGGATGGTCGACCACGGAATCATTTAATAATTGGGGGACCCAAGAGACCAGAGGGGGGAACTCTACTTTACTTATATTGAACGACGATGATACTCACTTGTGTTGACGAACGAATTTATTTTCACTTGCCTTCTTCGGCTGGTGTTATTGCCGGTGTTATATGCCCTCCCACACGGAACACAAAGTGTCCCACCTATGACACTTCAGATACTTAAAAGAAGTGTCCCAAAACATCACGCCTGCTACTTACTTTATTTTTAGCTGTTTAAGCTGCTGACCTAATCTCTACTGAAACATCTGAACTTTAGTTTTCTTTTCAAATTCGTTATAAATGGGTTTATTCATTTTTGTCTTAGTTGGTATCGTTAAATCTAACTGACTATAGGGTATAATACTGATTTTCCTAAACAATAGTTGATATGGCTTAACTAACATGATCAATGATCTAAACTTAAAGAAATAATAGGTTGATTTAAAATCCTTAATGTCATAATGAAATTGTTTTATATGTCTCAAACATAATTCTATTACTCAATGACTTCATTCAAAATATTCAACAAAAATTGCTATACTGCAAAATATTTGTAGATTCAATTCGGAAAACAAAATTAGGCTGAAAATATTTGTTGCTAAAGTGCTAGCCTGACTGTCCTACGATTTGCTAGAGCGCTCCTTCAGTCGTGGAATTTGTCTGGCCTCAGGACACTATTCCAGAAACAAACCAAAAGCAAAACAACCTGACGAACAAACCTACTAGTTTTCAGAATTATATCTACCGAAACAAAAGCAAACTAAAAATAGTTATAACCTGTATATGGAGAATAAAATTTACAATAATAAAATATATATATAGGGTATGATGTAAAAGAAATATTTACAAATAGGATTATATAATTGGTTATATAGTTTAAAACATAATGAAATTATTAACAAAAATTATCGGGACGGACATTTATCTTTTCTATTTCAATCATGGTTAACTGTGTGTGTGATTTAAATTTGTCAAAAACATACTTTTGTTAAAGTATTTAACTTTATAGAAACTTTGGCAGAAGGCCTGAAATCATTATGGTTTATATGTTCAAAGGAAACTCAAAACTGAAAACAAATTATATTTCTTAAACTTGAATTTACGTTACTCTACTGTCCCATTACTAATGCCAGATAAGAAATCACAAACTGGACTTACTTTGTGTCGGTTTCTTGACTTAACCTTTGTTTGATATTGATTTTGATGAGATGGTGGTGAAGGATGATGATGTGGACGGACAAATTTGATGCTTCTTCTTCTTCTACTAGGCTATTTGATTGTAGATTTTACAGGAACGGATGATGATGTATATGTTGGATAATGGTGGGTATTTTGATTATAGATGATTCGGGTTATTGCTGGATTAAAGATGAATGATGGTGTTGGGTAAGTATTTGGTGATTAAAGATGAAATATGGTAAGTATGATGATCTCGATGAATTTTCAGGTATGTCTCGACGAAAGTTGCAGTAATGGTAAGTAAATTTTGTATTCTTCTTTTCAGGTTAAATTTAGGCCAAAATGGTAATAATTGTGTGAGGTAAGTATTATGATGTTTTACAGGTGAAATTAGTGCCAAAATATGGTAAGTATGGTTATCAAAAATTTGTAAAAAGGTATAATTTTAAATCATAGCAAAATGTGTTTCGTGTTGCTGTTGTTGACAACGACTAACAAAACGATAGACTTCGAGTTTTGCAACAAGTGTCTGAATTCTATACAACATTTATGTCGTGCGACAAAATTTAGTTTTCCACTGCTCGTTTTTAGGGGTTTTTGTACCAATACTAGTGTTGCGAAAACAATGTTGCTACACTAAATGTTGGTATTATTTGATGTTCAATTATATGTTGACAAAAACACGGCGAAAAGGTTTTTGTACGTTTGTTAACCAAACGTATGTATACTTGCGCCTGAAAATATGCTTGTTTTCTGCTCGTAATTTAGGTGTTTTATATACACAAGAACTTAATGCGACTCGCGCAGCCGAAAACTTTGACGGTGGCTGCTGCGCTTCAAGACACAAAATGTATGCACTGCTTGTGCGCAATATGTTGCTGTGTGTGTGTATGTTGTTAAGACACTTGACACTGCTGATATGGGGTGGTTTTCTTACAGACACTAAATCCAATGAAATCGATGTTTTTTAACGTATGCCACAATGACATGTGCTGGGAATTCTTAACTCCTGGGTGTTTCTTGATGGTTTCTTGAATGTTTTCTTGAAAGTTTCTTGAATTTCTTGAAAAAAATGCTAGCGTAACGCTAGAGTAAATGCTAGTGTAATACTAGTGTAAAACTAGTGTAAACCTAGTGCAAAACTAGTGGTTCCTAAACGCGTGTGTCACCAAAAGAAAAGAAAAAGAGAAAAACGAGTGGCATTAGACAAATGTCACAAAAGTTGTATTGTGGAATAACTTGGATGGGATGAATTACCTCTTTATCTAAAAAGATACTACTGGATGTATGGTCACTCCTCACGATTGACTTACACTTCTTGCTATCAAATGACTTACGATGATTAACGATTACTTTTTACCAATTGATGTTTCCTCGATGACGGTTGAAATAGAAAGAAAGATGAAGATGCCGGAAATGTTCGGTCTACCAGAACATTCCACATGCTCCAATTCGTTGACATCTGTCAATCAATGGTATTGCCAAATGTGCAAGTGCAATATGTAAAAACGACGGTATGCACAGCTGCATTTTGCAATGTTGCAATTTGTGTGTATGGGCGCCGCTGATGGAAAATTTGCGACGGCATTAGGTGTATGAAAAATTGCGTTAATACGCGCACGCCACACATCCTTCGTCATCGCCACTACCTGCTGAACTAACTTTTCTACATACTACTTTGACAGGTTGGAGAGACTTTTCTACACAAAATAACTTTTACCGAATAATTAAAAAAAGTAGATAAAACCCAAAAATTAACTTCATGCATATTCCTATACAGCGGTTTTTGAAAATATACGAAACCTTTTATATGAAATACAAAGAATTACACAGTACAACATTTTTCAGCTCATTGATTTGGGACTCATTTCTGAGAACTGCACGTAAAAGAAGCCCCAAAAAGAAGAAGTTCTGCATCATTCGTTTTGTCAAGTTACATGTCATAACTATTTAATATCGATTTGAAGTTAGTAAGTGTCGTATAGGGGAATTTTTCACGTTTTAGGCTATTTTATTTGACATAACTCAAGAACTACTAGTCCGATTTATCTGAAACAAATATAAAAAATTACGAAAAACCGGCTTGTTTTGTGTGAGGTTAGTTTAAGAATATAATTGACAAAAATATGAGGAAGGAGGTCAACCTTCCAAAGTTGACATCTAAACAGTTTTTTCAAAATTGGGCCAAAAATGTCCCATACGGGTGGGAGCTAGAGGGCTAAGATGTTCCAAGAAAGTATTCCCCCGAAAGTTTTAGTATAGGTCTCCGAAGACATGAAATACCCCAAATGTACTTTTATAGATGATTTTTAATATTCTTTGAATCGACTTTTGACCAAAAAATTCAAACTTCAAACCACTGTGACCTAGTGGAACAAAATGGAGTTTAGGTTTTGTTACTAAGGTCAAATGCTATCGTTTGAAATTGGTTTGGTTCACCCCCGAGACAATGACCCTCAAATTGTGTCTTATTCCTTTTTTTCTCGAAAAATCCCTTCGTATCGCACAACTGGTCAATAATATTCACCCCAATTTTTGTGGCGTTTTTTATAGCATCACGCTTAGGGATGAGGGTATATATCATTTGATACGAAAAAAAGTGTAACGCATTAAAGAAGACGAGTTAGACCCCAAGTACATTTAGACCAAATTCGTTTCAGGACTTTTTAAGACGATTGAGCTATGTCCGTCTGTCTGGCTGGCTAGATGGCTGGTCAGCAGGATAACTCGAGTAAACATTAACGGATCGGTATGAAAATTTACCAGACCTAATATTTTTCAAAACGAACTAATGGGATTGTAAATGGGCAGAATAGCCCCACCCCTTCTGGTACCTCCCATACAAATGACACAATTGACCCTCATAGTTTTACATACATATCTTTTTTGTAAGTTAACTGAATTCAAATTTTGAGTACGATGTTCGCTTATGAAAATGGGAGTTAGGAATGGAACCTACCATACAAAATGACATTTTTTGGTTAATTAATATTTCTCCCATAACTTCCAAACGGACTCTTGTGGGGTAATGAAAATTGGCCGATTTATTTATATTGTTATAGGAGGCAAAACCCCAGAAAACCTAACTATTTGACACAAATGTACCCTTCCTCCAACTTTAGATATCGAGTAATAATATCAATATATCCAACGCGACTGCGCCTTAATTCTGTACATATTCAGTTAAGCTGTAACAGGATAAAGTTTTGTAGAAACACTGGAAGTCTAACTACGCCCCTTCTGGTACCTCACATATAAATGCACCATTCCGCCCAAAAAGTTTATGTTTTCTCTCCCTTTTTTTGTAGTTTGTCTGAAGTCAATTTGAGGGCACAACATTTTTTTTGAATAAGTGCACTTTATGGGCTCCTGAAAAAGTATTTATTACGATGTATCGTCATTTGATAACCGCTCGAAACGAGGCCCATATCATTATACATGGTTAATGCTCGTATATTTTTTTTTTTGAACAAAAACAGTACATTGCACTGAAATTTTTTAAAAAAGCAGTACATTGATTTGGAAAAACAGTGCTTTTCGCTGTACATATTTATATTTTACTAGCGGACCCGGCGAACTTCGTCTCGCCCCAATTTTATGCCTTAAGATAAACTCAGTAGAGAATGTTTGATAAACAATGTTTTTCGATTAGTTTTCCGCCTCAAAAACAAACAACGAAGGTGGTTCTCCAAAACTCGAAAAGGCAACGTTCAACTGACCGGACATAAAACAGGGAAATTCGTAATTAATCTCATGTACTTCCAACGATTGGCCTTGCGATTTATTGATTGTCGTCGGGGAATTGGAATGGATGATCAGTTGGAATTATCTAATTCGTAAGATAAGGACTTCCTCTTCTTTGAATTTGTTCTTTATGATCGTCTGAAATCACATTTTTTATCAGATTCTTGACGGACAACCGCGTACCATTGCTCAATTTCGGTTGATTCAGATTCCGCAATATGATTATGATCGATCCCACCTTTATCTGTAAATTATGCGACATATTAAGCGAGTGGAAAATTCGGTCGGATTGTTGGTCGCTTCATCCTTTACGGTCACGCTGTAAACAGATTTTTACGAATGCAGTTCTAAAGCGATTTAACTTTCTAATTTGAAATTGTAGCTATTAATGTATTTATTCTTCTCTGCTAGTAACATACGGCCCGTAAATTAATCCAATCGAGATTTTTATAATTTTGTGCAATGTCATGAGTTACTTTTCCAACGATGTGAACTAGCAAAAATTTGCTGGGAACGATATCAATTCAGTCGAAACATCAACCCGAATTTGGCCATTGCCAAGCGCAGGCAGTTGTTTCGGGAATTCAGCAGAAGATGGGAGATTCTGGAATGAGCCCTTAATTTTTTGGTCAATTACAACTTCTTGACATTTTCAAGCATGGTTTTAGTAAATCAGCAGCATTAGACATTTTGGGCAAAATCATAGCCCCACCAAATCGTTTTAAATTCCCTCGTAAATCCTTTATCGTTCGGTCAACTACTTCCAAAGCTCATTTAGTCGTTATCGAGCATTCATCCGAAATGTTGATTTGGCATTTCCGCTCTACTTCGCCGTTGCGAAATTCTTGGTCATTGTATACTTTGGCTTTTTAACCGTGAGAAGATTCATCGACAGTTTTAAAGTGGAATTTGCCGTTCGAATGCCTTCCAACAATGTGACAGGTATGCCAGAGGATGCAGCGGCTAACGTTAATTGAGATCTTGACCAAATTGTTGCCGGAATCAACAAAAAATGTCGTAGGTGTCCCACTCGGAGCATCGAGAAAGTAAATGCCTCCAGTTTCATCGTGAATCGTACACGTTCTTGTACTCGGTATTTAACAGCGGCACATTAGTTCGAACTTTTCCGATCAGCTCATCTAGATTATAGTCTTGCTCCCGTTAAAATTCGCGATCGAATGCATTTTGCATCGAACGATTTGACGCTGGCACTCCCAATGTCGGGTTCGACAGATTTTTTATTTAAATATTATTTTTTTTTCGTTACCAACCAACATTTAACCGAAAATGTTCCACCTAGACATCGTTCAAAACCATCAAGTCATGCGAAAATTCCAAAATTTTGTCAATAAAAAAAAAACAATTTTTTTGGACATTTCCGGAATTTTCCGAGTTTTTCCCTAAGAATTTTCTATTTTTCCATTCGAAAAGCCATTCCGTCACAACTGCACACAAAATTCCAAAAACCAATTTTCGATTTTTCCACTTTCCCGACTTTTTTAAAGGATTTTCCCAAAATTATCTTTCATAAAAATTTTCGAGTTATTTCAAGAATTTTCCGAGTTTTCCACCAAGAATTTTTCTATTTTTCCATTCGAAAAGTCATTTTGGAATAATTATCCGAAATTTTCACATTTACATCATTCAAAATTATCACAACACAAAAAAATTTAAAATTTCGTCGAAAAAATTTTTGAATTTTTTGAATTTTTCCATAATTTTCCAACCAAATTTTTCTGTTTTTTCGGCCGAAAAGCCACTACGGAACAATTACACACAAAAAGTTATACAAAAACTCAATTTGCGTTGCAAAATTTTTCTGAAAAATCCAAATTTTTCGAGTTTTTCCGGAATTTTCCGAGTTTTCCACCGAGAATTTTTCTATGTTTTCATTCGGAAAGTCATTTCGGAATAATTATCCAAAATTGTTCTGTGACATCGTCCAAAATTATCAAATCATACGATAATATGCAAAATTTCGTCGAACAACAAATTCAAACTTTTTGAATTTTTCCGAAATTTTCCGCATTTTTCAACAAAAATTTTCCATTTTTCTACTCGAAAAGCCATTCTGTAACAATAGCACACAAAAACTTAAAAAAAGTTTGAGCAAAATCGGCCCAGCCGTTCTCAATTGATGAATTACTATACATTTTTGCCACCATTTTTATATATATGTATAGATTACGTATCGAAAAACAGTACTTTTGAGGGAGAAAAGCAGTACGCAGTTTTTGATGTCGAAAAACAGTACAGTACTGCGAAAAAGAGTACAGATACGAGCAGGGTTACCGTTGAAAAATTTCAAAAAGTGGCACAAAAAGGGGATTTTTTAAAATAAAGTCGCACAAAAAGGGGATTGTTTTTAAACAAGTCGCAAATTCATTTTATTTAATCAAAACAATAAAATTAAATAAAAAAATTACAATAAATAACAAAAAACAACTCAGTCCATTACATTAAGATGTAAAATATACATCATAAAATGTAAAATATACTAAAAAAAACAATAGATTACAAGGCACAAGGAATATGTGTATTAGACCATTTCATTTTTCCAATTTTTTCGAAAAGTCATTGGGATAATATATTTTCTAATTCTACTTAAAAAAACAAAAATTTTGGTATATAAAACTTGAAAATTGATCGACGTTTAGGGGTCGCGCAAAATCGTTTAAGGTTTATGGCTGCAAAAAGGCATGTTTCAAAAATACTGATTTACTTATATGATTAAAAGTTTTGATACGCTTGACCGATTTTAATCAGATTAGACTTGTTTTAAAGGTAATAATATTTCGCACATTTTCTGTGAAGACATCGAAACATTTTAGATAATAGTTTGAGTTTAATAACCTTTCAAACCTAAAAATTTTTAAATTTTAATTCAAAATTTACCTACTTTGGCCCATTAAAAAATTTTTTTTTTTAGTTTTGGGTCTAATTTTTGTATATCTTTAAATGCACAATTGACAAACACTTTCTAACGATACTTTTGATGTATGGCAGGACTATGCAAATGACATATGTTCAGCAGCAGCAATAATAATCAATAGTGATAAAAATTAAACGAAAACTGTGTACTATGTATATTTTTAGTAAGGAAAACGATTTAGGTAATTAAAAAGTATACTTTTTTTCAAATTGGATACGATAACAACTTTTGTGTTCTTTTTGTATGTTTTATTGCGTTTTTAGATGACTTGTACTAATTAGTTTTGCTGGTTATTATCCTGCGTCAAAGTGTTGTTCACAGTTTTAATAAGCCCAATAGCAATCGTTGACAACGCTGATGTTTTTCACAATTTCTTTAATCCGTTTACAATTCTCATTCTTGGGCCAATTAGACGGGTGGATAGCAAGAAAACTGCTGCCTACTCCAATAATATTGAAGAATTTCATAGTATTTTCTAAAATCATTATTGTAACATTTCCTTCGCAATCTTGTTCACCAGGATGCTTTAATGCAGATGTAATTTTAATTAAAGTTCCTTCGGTATGCGTGGGGTCGAAAAGAAAAAAGCCGAAATCGATGTCACTTATATACCATAAATGCCACACAAAAGTTTTGAGTGCAACATTTGCTATCATTTCATTTGATTTGCGATATTTTTTTAAGATTCTATCAACACAATGTCGTTTAATGGGGCTTGTGTTGCAAGGGGACACGTAAACCAGTTTTAAATGTAAATTTTGACCACAAAAATGTTGATCTGAATTAATCCATTTAGCTCATCACCAGCGAAATAGTAAAAATGTCAGCAACAATTAAAAATTCTATTCATTATATTATACATCAAAAGTATCGTTAGGAAGTGTTTGTCAATTGTGCATTTAAAGATATACAAAAATTAGAGCCAAAACTAAAAAAATAATTTTTTAATGGGCAAAAGTAGGTAAATTTTGAATTAAAGTTTTTAAATTTTTATGTTTGAAGGGTTCTTAAACTCAAACTACTATCTGAAATGTTTTGATGTCTTCACAGAAAATGTGTGAAATATAATTACCTTTAAAACAAGTCTATTCTGATCAAAATCGGTCAAGCGTATCACAACTTTTAATCATATAAGTAAATCAGTATTTTTGAAACATGAATTTTCGCAGCCAAAAACCTTAAACGATTTTGCGCGTCGATCAATTTTCAAGTTTTATATACCAAAATTTTTGTTTTTTTAAGTAGAATTAGAAAATATATTATCCCAATGACTTTTCGGAAAAATTGGTAAAATGAAATGGTCTTATGTGTATATGTTTGGAGGTCAAAATTGAATTTTTGTTGAAACAGATTCAAGGTCTTATTCATAATAATTTATAAACCTTTATAAATGTTTATAAATATGGTTGCTATATTTTAGAAACTTAATTTTGATACTTTTTTCAAGTATCTCATTTCAGCTTCCAGCTTCGAGTCCAACAAATTCAAAGCTGAAAGAAGCATTGCTTCACATGTTTTTACTTTTAACTTATTAGTTAACTTACGGCCTTATTCATAAAAACTTATAAGAGGTTTATAAAGTATTTTTAAGCAAATTTCGAGAAAACAATATTCATAAACGATTTACATCTTCAATAGGTTATAGTAGGGTTGTCTCCACTTTAAGCATGCTATAACTTGACGTTTGTACAATTTATTCTATATTCATGAATTTGAGATCTTTATTTTGAGTTTTCAGGCATTTTTCCTATTGGAAAGAGTTATTGCATGTATTCATTTTGTAGGAAATTTTCTTCTTAATCATTGCGCACATAGAAAAGTATCTAAATAGACACTTTTCATTCATGAATATCATTTTGAAAAATATTTCTAAAAAATTCTTCAAAAATAATTTGTAAATAATGAAATAATATTCGTGATGTATAAACAATCAAAACAAGGAAAAAATGTAATCGGTATCCGAATATTATTTCAACGTAAGGAAAAGAAAATACAATTTTTTAATACAATTTTTACTTTAACGTCTTTCTTATCGTCATGAGAATCGTAGTCAATGTTTTCATTTGAGCTACAATAATGCTCGTAGTTATTATAAGTGAAAATACATGTTTGGTATCCGATTATAAAGCTTTTGTATCCGATTATAAAGCTCTTTTTATACATCAATAACGACCAATAACAGTCGGCGTTGCCACCGGAACACATTAGGCTAAAGGACAGATAACAAACGTTTATGAATACAATTTCTTATTAAAGGTTTTTTAGAGTAAAAGATTACTTTAGCTAGAGAACGCTTCATATCCACTTTAAAAATTTTTTATGAATAAGGCCGTTAGTCTTCATCAGTGCCAACTTTAAAAATATACGCTCTGCGCAAGCACTGCTTGTGGTATTTGTGTCATTTCAGGTCATTCAAACTATTTTTTAAATTTCCTACTGTGTACCAAAAAATGTCAGTTATCAATGTCAATGGCAATTAATGTCAGTTATATTAAAGAGGTATTCATAAGATTTATCTATTGGTTTACACTATAATAACTTTAATTCATATATGAATGCCTCATTTTTTGTAATATGACTATATTCAGACACTATGTCAGAATAATTATTGTCTTCACTAGCCTTAATAAAATTAGGGTCTATATATCTTACAGCAATCAGTCTTTTATTATTTATATCAATCGCCGCGTCGCTTTTATTCGACGGTAGACGTTACAAAATATTGAGTACTTTTTCTCCAGAGCAACTCTAAAGCACAAAAAAGTATTAAATCTTTTAAAAAGCATAGAAATATTATGGGTTGTGAAAAGTCGCAGAAATGAAAAAAAGTGGCAAAAAAGGGGATTTGTGAAAAAGGGGCAGCAAAAGTGGCAAGGCTTCAAAAAAGGGTCAAATTGCCACTTTAGTCGCACAACGGTAACACTGGATACGAGCCTTATTTTATTTTTGCTTATTGGACATTTTGTACCGACATCAATTTTAATTTTTGAGTTTTTGTCGGGGTGTAGGGTGACTTATTTTGTATATGAATAAAAATATTTACCTTAAAAGCGAAATTTCCATATTTTTTTGTGATCTTTACGAATTTTATCATAAATAGGCGTAATCCCTTTCCCTTTGAAAAAAAGTGGCAAAAAAGGGGATTTGTGAAAAAGGGGCAGCAAAAGTGGCAAGGCTTCAAAAAAGGGTCAAATTGCCACTTTAGTCGCACAACGGTAACACTGGATACGAGCCTTATTTTATTTTTGCTTATTGGACATTTTGTACCGACATCAATTTTAATTTTTGAGTTTTTGTCGGGGTGTAGGGTGACTTATTTTGTATATGAATAAAAATATTTACCTTAAAAGCGAAATTTCCATATTTTTTTGTGATCTTTACGAATTTTATCATAAATAGGCGTAATCCCTTTCCACCCCCTTACCGAAAAGTTATAACTGTTGTACCGCGTAATATACATATATCAAGTTTTGTCCCTCTAGGAATAAAATACAGTTTTGCCACTCCTCCTCCTGTGTTCCAAATGGTGCCGTGACATAACCCCACACGGACATAATCCCCAAAACGATTTTGGGGCTTATGTACGGACAACTTGCCGGACATAACCCCCAATTTCATTGGGGATTATGTCCGATACTAATCTGCCTCGGCAACGCGAGACGAATGGGGTGGGGGGCACGCCCCCCACCGCATACGTCGTAGTTTGTTAGTTACTTAAAAGGACACTCTGTTTTTTGGGGGTGGGCGGACACTTCATCAACTTCATCAATCTTTTTCATTACTTTAATTTGCAAAATTAGTTTGGGTGTTATGTCCGTTATATTTGTTGGGGCTTATGTCCGCTATGCCCCGCGGACATAATCCCAAATGCGGGATTGGCGGACATAGGCCCCAAAATCGTTTTGGGGATTATGTCCGTGAGGGTTATGTCCGGGCACCGTTCCAAATATTATCTATCTAGGATTAAATTGCAGTTTTGCCACGCCTCTTCTGCCCACTGATTGAAAATAAAAATTTCGTCTGGAAATTTCAGCCATTTCTCCCAAGTTCTACATGTGTACCAAATTTTCTATCTCAAGGGCTAAAATACAGTTTTGCCAAGCCCCCACCGCCCACCGATTATTAAAAAGTGGGCGTGGCCATATAAAAACCATTCTCGGCCTATTACGAACATTGTGACAAAATATTAGTCGAATCGGTACATGCGTTCTCAAGTGACGGTCTTACCAACGAACAACAAATTATTTTTATATGTAAGACTAGCTGACCCTCGCAAACGTTGTTTTGCCTTCAAAACACACAAAAAATAAATATTGCGCCATCTGTCGGACGAACTTCAAATTAGACAGAAACACTACTCACGGCCCATAGAGCATGCATGCATATACAAAATCGGTCCAGTAGTTTTTGAGTTTAGCGATCACGAACATACACGTAATTTTTATATATGTAGAGATAGTGGTTTCTGCAACTTGCTGCAACATATGACATCTCGTACGACTCAATAGGTGCTGTGCGCGAAATTTTATAGCAACAAGTGATATCTAAAAGAGGTGACTTAGGGGTTACCTTAAAAGTAATGTTTTAAACAGCAACCCGTGTCTTTTGAGGATCAAAAGACCTCTCCACCTGTCGAGTCGTCATTGACAATTTATTTTCGAAGTTGCAGTAGTGGTCAGAGTTCTTTTATAAATAATACACAGATTTTCTCACAAATATCTGGTTTTTTACAATAGTTTGAAAAATTCAACAGACATCTGGTGCAACTTGTATTTCTCTACAAATTATATTTGAAAAATGAGTCACTTCCAATAGACTTTAACAAATTAATTTTGCTGATAATAGTATGGCAAAAATAAACTTTTCTCTTGAAAACTTTGGACAGTGGGATTTTTACATATTATTATGGCATATAGATAGATATAAAAACCACGGTACTTTAATTAAATAAAAAGTTTTATTTTAAACACGAAAGTCGAGTTGTAAAACACCAAAAGCTCAAGTGGAAATAATGAAATTTATCACACAAGAAAATAACATAAATGCAATTTTCATTGTATAATTTGCTGGTATATAAGCTTCGACCCAGTCGCACTCTGAAACGTCTGTTCAACTTAGCGAATGTCCATTTCTTTCAACCAGCTTAATGTAATTATTTAATTGTTTACTAAATATATATGTCACGAACAATTTTGTCAAATTCAAATGATTCTTGTTGTTTATGTATCATTCAGTAATAAACAAAATACGTGCGTATGTGTGTGTATATGCTGTGGAAATTAAATATTTATTTGGTTTATTTACTTTTGAAGACCGCTGTAGTGTTGACTGCAAAGATATATTTTATAACAGTATAGTAGGGCATACTTTTAGGCTGAAAAATCTGAAAAAATTACTGTATATATGTACTGTATATAAAAATACCTTCATACACTGTACAAGCTGGTAATATACACTATACAAAAACTAAATACAAAAATGTTTAACCCTGCTACGTTATACGGTAGACATTACACCCATTTTAAGTTTAACCAGTAAAGATATTTCAGTCAGTTAAACTGACTGATAAATACCATCACCCAATATAAGATATTGTTTAAGTCTTGTGTTATTGAAATTAACCGATTTGTAATTAAAACCAGTTAGAAAGTTTACCCTTACCCTCAGTAAAATGAATAATTTTCTATTATATTGATATTATTACTCGATTTCGAAAGTGGGCGGAGTGGTACATTTGTATGGGAGGTACGAGAAGAAGTGTGGTTAGACTTCCAGATTTATTCTCCATAACTTTATTCTGTTATAGCTTTACTAATTACAGAATTTGAGCACGATTGCGTTGGGTGTACTGATATTATTACTACATCCCTAAAGTGGGCGGAAAGGTACATTTGTATGGGAGGTACCATAAGGGGCGTCGCTAGACTTCCAAATTTTTCTCTAAAACTTTGTCCTATTACAACATAACAAAATACAGAATTTGGGCACGATCGTGTCGAGTGTATTGATATTATTACCTTATTTCTAAAGTGGGCGGAGTGGTACATTTGTATGGGAGGTACCAGAAGGGGCGTGTCTAGATTTCCAGATTTTTTCTCCAAAACGTTATCCTGCTTAAACTTTACCAAATACAAAATTTAGGCACGATCGCGTTAGGTCTTTTAATAATATTAATCGATTTCCAAAGTTGGAGGTACCAGATGTGTATGGGAGGTACCAGATGGGGCATGGATAGACTTCCAATTTTTTTCTGCAAAACTTTATCCTGTTATAGCTTCACTAAAAAGAGAATTTGGTTCCGATCACGTTTAATTTATTGATATTATTTCACCATCTCTATAGTGGGCGGAAAGGTAGATTTGTATGGGAGGTACCAGAAGGGGCGTGGCTAGGCTTTCAAAATTTTTTCCAAAACTTTATCCTGTTATAGCTTTACCAAATACAGAATTTGGGGACGATCCCGTTGGGTGTATTGATATTATTACTCGATTTTTAAAGTGGGCGGAATGATGTATTTGTATGGGAGGTACCAGAAGGGGCGGGGACATGTAGCCCATTTGCAATACCGTAAGTAGTTTTGAGAAAATAATAACACGTGCAAAATTTCAAAACATTTGGTTGCGTCTTTCGAAAGTTATCGTGCGAACCAGCCGGACAGCCACCAGACAGACAGACAGACAGACAGACAGACAGACAGACAGACAGACAGACAGACAGACAGACAGACAGACGGACATGGCTTCAAAGAAACCTAGGGTCTCAAGTGACTCCTTCTATGTGTTACACTTTTGGGTCGTATCAAATGATATATACCCTCATCCCTAAGGGTGATGGTATAAAAAATCTGTATATCTCTTAAAAAATTTGTCGCAACAAAATGAGACTTTTTTTTCTAATTTCCTAAATACACCAAAACACTATAACGATTCTTTGACACACTTTAACATTACAGAAATCTATATGCGTATTTCCTAGCGTTGCGGACGCACAATTTTTTTTTTTCTTATTTTGTGGTTTTCTCGAAAAGTTAAAGTTAAAAATTGTAGATTTTGGACAGTACTATAATGTGTATTTTAATAAAACTTTACTTGAAATATTGTATTCAAAATAATGACTAACAAAGTGCGTTACGGACACACACAATTTTCCACAGCAACTTGAAGTGTCTACGAAAATTTGTGAAATTTAGAGAAATTTTTTATGTGACCAGTATCTAATGCGTAATTGAACTCCTCCGAAACGGCTCTACCGATCCTCATGAAATTTTGTGAGCATATCGAGTAGGTCTGAGAATCGGCCAACATCTATTTTTCATCCCCCTAAATGTAAAGGAAAAATGTTTCCTAGAAATAACATACATGGCAAAACAACGTTTGCCGGGTCAGCTATATTTTATGAATAAAGAAGACATGTTGGGGTTTTATAAACAACTTACTTCACATTTAAAATACTTCAACCTTTTACGCTACTTCAATCTAAATATGCGTTGCGGACACATGTATTGTTCTATGGATAACACAGAGCGAAAAAAATTACATGGGAAATTATTTTACTTTCTGGTAGGTGCAGCTGAGCACTGCAAGAATCTGTTTTGCAAATTTCCCAAAACCCCCAAAATCTTGAGTTACGGGTAAAAAACTAGTTTTTCGTACTTTTACGCACTTATAAGCCAGTAACGCGGATAAATATGAACCGATTTTATGTATCTCATCGGATTTGGAAAGAAGAGACTTTCCAACGATATATATAGTTTGTTTTGTTAAAGTTCAACAAATTCATTATATGATTACAGAAACAAAAAGTTTAAGCCATAGCATTTTTGTACTATGAAATCGTCCGTCCTTCCGCCGGAAATACCCATATAACTAATAAGGGGTGATTTTTTAAGAGCTATAGAAAAGTTAAAAAAAAACACATAAAATACAGAAAAATGCATGAAATCTTTATTTGATTCGATAGTTCGGTCCATATAATTTAATTTATGAAGATTATTTCATGCAAATGTTGACCGTGACTGCGCCTCAAATGGCCCATCCGCTTTGTCCAATTTTGGCATACTCTTTCCAACATTTCGGCCGGTATCTCATGAATAAATGCTTCTATGTTGTCTTCCAATGTGTCAATGGAAGCGGGCATGTGTGTATAGACATGAGCTTTAATATAGCCCCACAAAAAATAGTCTAAATGCGTTAAATCGCACGATCTAGGCGGCCAATTGACCGGTCCCGAATGTGAAATAAAATGTTTACCGAACTCGCCTCTAAATAAGTCCATTGTTAAGCGTGCTGTGTGGCATGTGGCACCGTCTTGTTGAAACCACCTGTCATGCAAGTCAAGCTCTTGCATTTTGGGCAAAAAAAAAGATGGATATAATCTCACGGTAGCGCTCACCATTCACAGTTACGTTACGATTCGCATCATTTTTGAAGAAGTACGGTTCAATGCATGCATTGGATGCATTGGTAGCTCTTGCAATGCTTCTGTCTAATCTTCACTCCAAAATCGACAATTCTGCTTATTAAAGTACCCATTGAGTCAAAAATGAGCTTCGTCGCTGAATACAATTTTTCGAAAAAAAAGAGAATCTTCGGCCAACTTTCCAAGAGCCCATTAACCACAAATTCTACGTTGCGGTAGGTCGTGCGGCTTCAAATCTTGCACCAGCTGTATTTTGAAAGTCTTCACACCTAAATCCTACCGCAAAATTTTCCACGTTGCACAGTGGTTCCTTTTTGTTTTTTTTTGGAATTAATTCTGTAACTTTTGAACGGATAATGCTATCTTGATGAAATTTAAAATAGCTAAAGCTGAGGTGTTTTCGAGATGATTTGGAAATATTCGGCTCCCGAGGTGGTGTGGGGGCCACTAAGCGGCCCTCCAAAGTTGGTCACCTCGGGTGTTTCAAAATTTCAAATGCTTGAGGAATGTGCATTTATGAACCGATTTAGAAGATTTTTTGCATTTAGATAGTGCTTCGAAAAACATGCTTACACGCATATGTTATCTCATTTAGGTCAAGAGATATTTGAGAAAATAAAAAAAATTGTGTCATTTTTGGACGAGGTTGATTTAGTATTTTTAAGGGTGTGAGCTTAGTTTTCCTTGATTTTAAAGATATTTATATCGTTAGTTAGCTTATAAAATTCTGAACGAAATTGCTGAAAAAATAATTCAAATATTTTGTTCCAATCAAAAGTTATAAGCATCGCAAGTAAAAGTTTCCAAAAAAGGCATATTTTTACTGTTTTTTTGCAAAAAGGCGACAACATTCTTTCGTTTGTAAAAAAAATATTTCTTCCGGGAAGTGACAATTTCTTTATTATTCCTCATAGAAATGTTGATACAGATGCATTTAATGCTAAATTTGAATCAGTTCAGCAAAATGGTTCCCCGGCAAGGGAAGTCAAAAATACCCAATTTTTGAAAAAAAAATAATTTTGTTTTTGAAAATTCTCAAATCGCAAAGCGCCAACGAGAAAGCTCATTATATATTTTTTTGACCACATATGTGGACTAGTTAACCGTAACGTATTTCAACATCCCTGCCATAAACAAAGACAGTGTGGCCATTTTAGTAAAAAATTCGGAATTTTGGAACATATTTTCCCCGTTTTGGGAATTTCGGTAGTTTGTTGTAAGATATGGCAACATATTGTTATTCGTTTTTTTAAGGACAATTTTATGTACATTATTCAAAAATTTCGTTAATATATTTTCGTCCGTTTGGATTTTACGCTATTTTTCATATAAGATATTATTTCTCCAAAAAATACGTTTTGACCAAATTTTATATTTGACTCAGAATTATGTCCAAAATAAAATGTGCTTTTAATAAAATTTTGTAAATTATTAAACTTTATGTAATTCCCTTTCCATTGATATGCAATACTTGTATG
This sequence comes from Muscina levida, assembly GCA_964034835.1. Lineage (NCBI taxonomy): Eukaryota > Metazoa > Arthropoda > Insecta > Diptera > Muscidae > Muscina > Muscina levida. Next base: position 61,948,630 of record OZ035880.1, on the reverse strand, counting down.
TCAAAAGTTTATTTATTCTTTGTAATTATAATCAAACTTCACTACCTCCGTAATAAAAGTATATATCGTGAAACACACATATATATGGGGGCTATATCTAAATCTGAACCGATATGCTTAGTTTTGTTACCACATCATAATAGTGTAAAAAAACTAAGATGTACAAAGTTTTGTTAATACCAGAACAAAAATGTGGTTTTTGGCTACAATATTGTATAAAAGGTAATGCTAATTTGTATGGGAGGTACCAGAAGGGGCGGGGCAAGCGGACCCATTATTTCAGTATATACTACACGCTGTCAAATAATAATACCATCCAAATTTTAGCTTCGTAGAGTCCTCCATCAGGAAGTTAGTGACAATATAGTGGTTTTAGTGAAATAGGTAATTTTGTATGGGAGGTACTTGAGGGGGCGTGGCTATTTCGCCCATTTTCCAACCAACATTACGGCTAGTGAATTTTATGCCACTGGTAAATTTCTATTCAAATTTATTAAGAACTACTCCAATTATCGTCTTAACCATTTACCCAGCCGGCCAGACGGACATAGCTTTATTGGGTTAAGAAGCCCCGAAACTTTTTTTTTCTGAAGGAATCTAGGGTCACAGTTATAAACACTGATGGGCTTAACTTCTTCTCGTAAAAAATTATATATTCTCTCTTCGATGTTACTGAGATTATACAAATTTTGTTCAAAAGTTGTTAAAAATGTTAATAATAACACACAAAAGCAGCAAAAACATGAATATTGCATTAAAAATCAAATATATAACTTTAAAAATAATTTTGCTGGATATGTTTATGCAATAAGAGACATTTTTCGTAATTTGTCTCTCATTCCTGTGTATAGGGATTTATAAATCATAAATAACTTAATTAAAGAGTCTATGGGCTTGTAAGATTTATTTAAAAGTAACGACTCCATAATAATTTTTTAGTCTCATGTGTACTAAAAATTTCTCTTATTGCATAAATATTTTAAGCAAAATTATTTTTTAAGTTATAAATTTGATTTTTAATGCAATATTCATATGTTTTTGCTGCTTTTGAGTGTTGTTATTAACATTTTTAACAACTTTTGAACAAAATTTGTATAATCTCAGTAACATCGAAGAGAGAATATATAATTTTATACGAGAAGAAGTTAAGCCCATCAGTGTTTATAACTGTGACCCTAGATTCCTTCAGAAAAAATAAGTTTCGGGGCTTCTTAACCCAATAAAGCTATGTCCGTCTGGCCGGCTGGGTAAATGGTTAAGACGATAATTGGAGTAGTTCTTAATAAATTTGAATAGAAATTTACCAGTGGCATAATATTCACTAGCCGTAATGTTGGTTGGAAAATGGGCGAAATAGCCACGCCCCCTCAAGTACCTCCCATACAAAATTACCTATTTCTCTAAAACCACTATATTGTCACTAACTTCCTGATGGAGGACTCTACGAAGCTAAAATTTGGATGGTATTATTATTTGACAGCGTGTAGTATATACTGAAATAATGGGTCCGCTTGCCCCGCCCCTTCTGGTACCTCCCATACAAATTAGCATTACCTTTTATACATTATTGTAGCCAAAAACCACATTTTTGTTCTGGTGTTAACAAAACTTTGTACATCTTAGTTTTTTTTACACTATTATGATGTGGTAACACAACTAAGCATATCGGTTCAGATTTAGATATAGCCCCCATATATATGCGTGTTTCACGATATATACTTTTATTACGGAGGTAGTGAAGTTTGATTATAATTAAAAAGAATAAATAAACTCTTGACATACAAGTATTGCATATCAATGGAAAGGGAATTACATAAAGTTTAATAATTTACAAAATTTAATTAAAAGCACATTTTATTTTGGACATAATTCTGAGTCAAATATAAAATTTGGTCAAAACGTATTTTTTGGAGAAATAATATCTTATATGAAAAATAGCGTAAAATCCAAACGGACGAAAATATATTAACGAAATTTTTGAATAATGTACATAAAATTGTCCTTAAAAAAACGAATAACAATATGTTGCCATATCTTACAACAAACTACCGAAATTCCCAAAACGGGGAAAATATGTTCCAAAATTCCGAATTTTTTACTAAAATGGCCACACCGTCTTTGTTTATGGCAGGATGTTGAAATACGTTACGGTTAACTAGTCCACATATGTGGTCAAAAAAATATATAATGAGCTTTCTCGTTGGCGCTTTGCGATTTGAGAATTTTCAAAAACAAATATTTTTTTTTTAAATATGGGGTATTTTTGACTTCCCTTGCCGGGGAACCATTTTGCTGAACTGATTCAAATTTAGCATTAAATGCATCTGTATCAACATTTCTATGAGGAATAATAAAGAAATTGTCACTTCCCGGAAGAAATATTTTTTTTACAAACGAAAGAATGTTGTCGCCTTTTTGCAAAAAAACAGTAAAAATATGCCTTTTTTTGGAAACTTTTACTTGCGATGCTTATAACTTTTGATTGGAACAAAATATTTGAATTATTTTTTCAGCAATTTCGTTCAGAATTTTATAAGCTAACTAACGATATAAATATCTTTAAAATCAAGGAAAACTAAGCTCACACCCTTAAAAATACTAAATCAACCTCGTCCAAAAATGACACAATTTTTTTTATTTTCTCAAATATCTCTTGACCTAAATGAGATAACATATGCGTGTAAGCATGTTTTTCGAAGCACTATATAAATGCATAAAATCTTCTAAATCGGTTCATAAATGCACATTCCTCAAGCATTTGAAATTTTGAAACACCCGAGGTGACCAACTTTGGAGGGCCACGCAGTGGCCCCCACACCACCTCGGGAGCCGAATATTTCCACATCATCTCGAAAACACCTCAGCTTTAACTGTTTTAAATTTCATCAAGATAGCATTATCCGTTCAAAAGTTACAGAATTAATTCCAAAAAAAACCAAAAAGGAACCACTGTGCGTTGTTGAGTAGCAGAGGCCCAATTGCTGCGAACGGCGACGAATCGATAATTGATGGTCATCATTAACACTGGCCGATATAGCTGCGATATTTTCTTCACTTCGCACTCTACGTAATCGTGTTGGTGGTTTAATGTCCAACAATGTAAATTTGCTACGAAATTTAGTCACAATAGCCCGAATAGCCGCTTCAGTGGGTCGATTAAACTGACCATAAAATAGAAGAAGAGGAGCCCGATGAACTTTCTTAACAAAGCACGCATTTTGATAATAAAATGCAATAATTTGCAAGCGTTGTTCGTTTGTAAGACTATTCATGGTTAAATTATAGACCAAACTGAAGATGTTTGATAGTGAAACAAAACACGAAACGTGCGTCAGCTGTTTAAATCAGTGTTGCCAAAAACATAGCTGTAGCATGGCTAATAAATTAATGGCTATGGGTCATCGATTGATATTACAGGAATACAGAAATTAAAAAAAAAAAAATCTCCACCCTATTGCTTAGTGTTTTTTATGTGAAAAACGATAATTTTCTTCAAATTTATATTGGAACTTGGGTTTTTTCAGGGAAGAAGATATTGATTCCTTAACAACAAATAGGCTTCTCCACCGGAAAATTATAGAGATTATGGTCCTATCTTAAAGAAATAAACAGGTGCTGCGAAAAATATATAAAAAAAAATAAAAAAAAATAAAAAAAAAAATAAAAAAACTTTAAAATCCCAAAATATGCTTTTATATGCATAAACCCCCAAAACATGCCAGTAATACTATAATATGCATTTGCATATGCAAGTATGCATTTGCATATGCAAGTATGCATTGCATACTTTTGTTGGCCCTTATACTCACACTCAAGGGTTTTTCGGGAAAGTTGCTACTTTCAAATTAATAAACTAATAACAATAAATATGTGAGTATACAAATGTTATAATTGTTATCGCGATGGCCGTCTTCTGACGTGACAACGTTTCACTACAAGTTCAAAATATTGGAGAACCGTTGCGTGCTGATTTCTCGAAAACTATAATTCATATATTTAAGATTTTTGTGTCATCCACTTATTTCCTTATGCCGAAAGTTATAAAGCCTGTTGGTTTAACTTTGGAGCGTCAGTGGTATATTTATCAAACTCTTCGTAGCTTAGTTATAGGTATAAGTATATCCGATACTTTGGCATCATTAACAAAACAGGAAGTGGTATCGAAGAAATGTGAGGTTGCATCATCAAAAAATCTGTCGTCATCAAAGAAACCTGTAGCTGCATCATAACAAAAAGTTGGCGTCGAAAAACATGTCGTATTGTTGTTGTGGAATATTTTTTCCTTATGCCAAAATATTTTAACAAATTTTGACTTTCTGATTTTTTAACATGTGAAAGAGCGACTCAATCCCTATCTAAGTCAATACTTGTACGTCTGCACGTAATCCGTTACACAATAGTTTTTGGGTTCATATTTTCAAAAGGCCGTAATATTGGATCCACCATGATGAATTTAAAAATCCTGATACTGAATTCGTAATCGGCAACCCCGAAAACCCCCCAGGTAGCCAGTTGTATGCGAATCCGGTATGTTTTTAATTTCTTTGTGCGCCATGTTTGATCTTCCCATTGAACTATAAAAAACTGACTGAGCAAGGAGTTTAAAGCGGTTGCAGTTATTTTTTCCTTTTTGACAAGGTCTAACTTTTTGGCTTACACCACGTGACAGAACATCTGAATATCTATCAGAATCGGCAAAAAAGTTAAAAATAACTTTTTGACACGTCAGCCCCCTTTTCACTGTCCAGGTCACATATACAAATCGTTGACATAAAATTTCTCGGATATCAAATTGTGTAACATTACCCTTAAACAAAATATTTATTTACAGATCTTCCGTCATATGGTTGACAAAACAATGTCACAATTTAGAAAATATAAATATTATTTTTAACAAACACAGACTATTTGTGGCATATGATCTATTGCAAATAAATTGTAACAAATATGAATACATACAATAGAAACGCAAATGAACTACAATGGAACACAGGCAAACAACAATAAGAGTAAACTACAAAATAACAGCAACATGATCACATAATTAGTAACAACATTTTGAATGGGTGTATTATGATCCCCCATACAATAAACACAAACACACGCGCAATCGTCCAGTCTGATACTAAAATATTAAATATCACAATGCACAAAACTATATCCAAATTATATTCAAAGAAGTGTCACAAATCACACCACAACACTTGGTAAATATTTTTAAATTCGCAACAAAAACACCAGAAATAATTGCCCAGTATACAAATTGGTTAGACCTTTCTCAAGATCCTCATTTCGGTATGACTTTAACAATAATGAGTGCTGAAAGGACTTCTCAGTGATGATTCCCATTTTATTATGACATGTCACCAATCCGGAGGGGTAGCGAAAATACTTTTCAGAACCGGAGTGATAGCGGAGCAGATTTTTTTTATGCTTCAACCGCTCTAAATCTGTATTCTAGCCCGAGAACGGTCGAGATAGTACTCGACAACACAAATATAAATATGCGTATGAATTTTAAATATTGGGTCAGTGGGTGTGGAAAAACTGAATTTTAGCCCAATAGAGATAAAACTGATACCCAGTTAGTAAATGGCAACATTTAATAGTGCATTATAGACGTGTAATATTTTTTGAGAGCAACTGTACTATCACTTTTCATGTCTTAAAAATACAGCACAAAATATGTTCAATTTGAAAACATTTGGTGTAACGTGATTTTAAAAAGTAGTTTTGAATGGAAGTCGGTATGCTGTTCCTAAGTTGTTACTATTTTGCTGAATTTCGGGCAGTTGAACTTCAGAGTTTCAATTGTAAATATTAATGTTTCTTTTTTATATACACAGAAAAAAAATCTCATTCTAAATTTTAGTTTAAAATTCTTATTTTTTGCAGAAAAAGTACTTAAATATTTAAGTAGAAATAGTGCTCATTATTCTTAAATCAAGTATAAAACGGGATATGTTAAATAATGTAAGCGTAGAAATTATTAAAATAAGAATGAAATTCTCCAATTAAGTTTGTACGAACTTAATTACAGAATTTTAAGTCCAACTTGACACATATATATATTTATATCTAAGTGCCTAAGTCAGAAACCGAAATGATCAAAGATTTCCATTCGCTTCGATCTTGTGCGCACCGTCTCCAGTCAGTCCTACCAAGCAGCGTCAGTGATTCCTCCACCTGGTCCTTCCAACGTAGTCGCGGTCTCCCTCTTTTGCGCCGTCCTTCGAGGTCTTGATAGAATACCTTTCGCGCTGGAGTTTCCTCATCCATTCTCACGACATGGCCTAGCCAGCGTAATCGTTGCACTTTGATTAACTCGTACAGCTCATGGTTCATCCGAATCCTAAACTCGCCGTTTACGCAAATGGGTCCATATATTTTGCGGAGTATTTTTCTCTCAAACACCGCCAGATGAGCTGCATCTGCCTGTGTAAGCACCCAAGATTCGGAGGCGTACAACAGGACCGGTAAAATAAGTACCTGGTACAGCTGGACTTTGGTAGTTCGAGATAGGGTGGTGTTTATAAAGTGCTCGCGTAGTCCAAAGAAACACCTGTTGGCAAGCCCTATTCTCCGTTTTATTTCGAGGCTGACACTGTTGTTTTTGTTCATGGCGGATCCAAGGTAGATAAATTCATCCACTACCTCAAAGCAATAGTTTTCAACGTTCACGCTGCGTCCCCAACGGGTGGACACTTTGTTCGATGATACCATTAACTTCGTCTTGTCCTCATTCACTGCCAAACACATTTTCGCTGGCTCCTTTTCAACTAATGAGAAATCAGCTGTTACCTCTCGCATCGTTCGACCGATAATGTCGATATCATCGGCATATGCGAGCAGCATGTGGCTCTTATTAAATATGGTGCCAGACATGTTAAACGCTGCTTTCCTTAACACCTTCTCCATCACTATGTTGAACAGCATACATGACAAACCGTCACCCTGTCTAAGACCTCTCGTCGTATCGAATGGTGCAGATAGATCCTTTCCAATCCGAACAGAGGATTTGGTATTCGTAAGGGTACACCGGCAGAGACGAATTATCTTCGCAGGAATAACGAACTCAGACATGGCTTGGTATAGTCGATGCCTGATGGGACTATCGAAGGCAGCTTTGTAATCGACAAAGAGGTGGTAAGAGTCGATTTGCTTCTCATGGGTTTTCTCAAGAATCTGCCGTAGTGTAAATATCTGATCTGGTCTAAAGCCGCACTGATAAGGTCCAATCAGGTTTTCCACAATTGGCTTTAGACGTTCACACAGTATGCTAGACAGGACCTTATACGCAATCGGTAAGAGGCTAATTCCACGATAGTTTTTACACTCACTACGGTCACCTTTTTTGTAGATTGGACATAGCACACTGAGATTCCAATCCTCTGGCATGCTCTCCTCAAGCCAAATGTTCTCTATGAGCTGTTGCATGCTTAAAACAAGCTCATCTCCACCCGCCTTAAACAACTCAGCTGGAAGACCATCAGCCCCAGCGGCCTTTCTGTTCTTTAGGCGGGATATGGCAGTTGTTATCTCAGCTTGGCTCGGAGGTGGACACTCGATGTTATCATCTCGGATTGGTGCACAGTCTTCTTCCGTCAAGTTTTCACACATCAATAGGCTGCAGAAGTGATCTTTATATACTCTCAGTACGCTCTCGGAGTCAGTAACGAGATGACCATCCTTGTCTTTACAGGAGGGAAGACCTGTTCCATGTACCTTTCCTTTTATCTTCTGATAGAATTTTCGAATTTACACACACTATTCCGCTCCTTAAGCTCTCATTTGTTTCGCCTGAATAGTCGAGTCGCCTCCCGCCTCTTCTCCCTATACTTTTCATGAACAGCTCGCGTTGCCATTGCCTGCAGTTTGGCCCTGTATGCAGCATCCTGTTCCCGGGTGGCTTCGCGGCATTCGTCATCGTACCAGGCATTATCGTTAAAGGGCTTCACATACCTCAGTACGGACCGCGCAGTCCTTTCCATCGAGTGGGCAATATATTGCCATTGCGCGCTAGTATTTTCGGGAGTTGAAGCATCAAGAAGTAGTTCAGTAAGTTGGTCAGAATAGGCGTTAGCTATCTCCGCGGTCTGCAGTTTAGCGATGTCCAGCTTTCTCTGTGCCTGGTTACGCAGGGGTTTCGCTCTGCTTAGCCTAGTACGCATAATTTTAAGTATAAATTTCTTAAAATTAATATCAAGTTTTTTTTGACTTAAAGTAAGAATAAAAAATCACATAAATCTTTGAGAAAAACATTTTTGGGAGAGAAATAACATTTACTCTCTTAGCTTAATGTTTTCTTCCCACAATAAATTCGCATTCTAAATTTAAGTTTAAAATTCTTATTCTCTGCAAAAATCGTACTGAAATTTAAGCGTATAAATTCTCCAATTAAGTTTGAAAATCTTAAGAACTTGTGCGAATCAAGTGACGTGTGATCTTCGTTGATGCTATTTTCGCACCAGTGTGTTTTGACTTCTCGTTAATTTTGTGGAGATTATAACACTTAAGGTTTGTAATGATAGTAAAACAGCAAAGCAAAGTGGTACTGATTAGATAGTGTGTCAACTATCCAATTAGCTATCCGTATAATAAAAATCAAGCCTCATCTAGTTTAATGTAATCTATAATTAAAAATTTTATACTTAAAAATCAAGCCCCAGCAGGCTTAATGTCATCTATATTCAATAATTCTATACTTAAAATTCAAGCCCAAGCAGACTAAATGCCACCTATATTCCAGAATACTATACTTAAAATTTAAGCCTTATCAGGCTTAATGTCATCTTTTATTAAGATTTTTTTACTTAAAAATCAAGCGCCACAAGGCTTAATAACTACATCTACAAACAAGAATTTCAGGCTTGGTTTTTCCGTTCTTGGATCAAGTATTTTGTACTGGATTTAGGAAAATCCGTACTTACCGTACTTTTGACACCGCTTGGGAACGATTTAAGTACGGAACACTTGATTTTTTTGAGTGTACTTTATGACTTTTAATGAAATATTTTATTTCTTCCAACTTAATAAAGATTTTTACTTATACACAAAAAAATCCAATATTTGTATGGGGTAGATTCTCGTACTTGTTTATCGACGAATGCGAACATCATTGTTTAAGAAACTTCTACTAGACATGTCGATTGACTTGACACTATACTGAGAAGTTGCTGTCAACAACATCGAGGGTGCCGGCATTGAAAGAAAAATTTACATAAATGCCTGTAGGCGGGAATCGAACTCGGGATCTGCCGCACGATAGTCGCTATCTAACCGGCCACATTACGATCATTGACGACATTATCTTTAATAGACACTCATACAAAGTTGAAAGACTCTCCCAACCTTAGTGTTTCAGATGTAGGATAGTTAGTAATTATTTTTAAAGGCATCCTTACCAATTAAGAAAACTGCGTAAATATGGTAGTAAATATTAACTTTGTGCAGGTGTTTTCGGACTCTCTCTGTTATAGAAATACAGATACCCCCTGAACCACTGTTAGGCTTCATACTATGTTAACATATTTGAAAAGCGAGGTGCCATTCCAGCATTTTAAACCACGCCCAATTTCTGATTATGGAATCTCACTGTCTCTCTATTTTTACGAAGCGATTTTCCAGTTTTTCATATATTTGGCTGTTAATATTTATTTGTTACAAGGAATTAGCTTTGTGAGGGAAGTGTCACCTCCACCACACCGATCAGGAAGCATTTTTCTACAAAAAGATACACAAGTTAGTGATAATAAAATCTATATAAATATTCAAATAAATTTAATTTAGATGTAAAATTAAATTTCAAAAATATTATTTTAACCTGATTAATAAATATTATTTCTGAATATTCATGATGTCAAAAAATGTTCAAACGCAAAATTATGCATATCCCAACCCAAACGCCGCTAACTGCATCTAAACGTACATACACAATTTTCTCATGTCCCAAGAATTTGAAGAATCGGAATTTGAGTAAAATAAATAAAATTTTTCAAAATAAGTCAATAGATACAATTTTGTCCCATAAACAAATATAAATTCTAAATTTAAGTTGTATTGGTCCATAGATTAAAATTCTTCCACTACCGGATCCAAACTACATGTTTCGGGCACAAACCGAACCAATGTGTGAATATGGCACGAACGATTTTATATACATATTTATATGGATTTTAGAGTTGGCCTTTACGAATGATTAATTTTGATGTAGCCTTTATTTATCATATTACTCATACGTGCCACCACTACAGCGTAGCCTGTATTTAATTTGGTACTTACTTACTTACTTAGCTGGTACTTCTATGCAATCCCAGTGGATTGTATACCGCACGTAGAAAAATATTATAAGCGCATCGATCTTCTGCGCTTCTTCTCCAGTTAGTCACACCGATTTCTGTAAGGTTCTCAGTAAAATGGTCTTTCCAACGGAGTTTTGGTCGCCCTCTTCTGCGCCGTCCATCGAGTTCATTGTCGAAGACTTTTCGAGCTGGAGCATTTTCGTCCATGCGTACAACATGACCTAGCCAACGCAATCGTTGCACCTTAATGAGTTTGACCATGTCAATGTCAGTGTACAGCTCGTACAGCTCATGATTCATACGACGCAGATACTCTCCGTTAACGATAATGGGCCCATATATTTTACGAAGCATTTTTCTCTCAAATACCGCCAGAACCGATTCATCCGCTTGTGTCATAACCCAGGATTCTGAGCCATACATTAAGACAGGTAGAACCAGTATCTGGTATAGCTGGAGTTTTGTTCGTCGAGAGAGGGCTCTGTCATTGAATCGCTCGCTTAGTCAGTAGTAGCATTTATTTGCAAGCAGGATTCTTCTCCGGATTTCTAGGCTGACATTATTTGCTTTGTTGATGGCGGAGCCTAGGTAGACAAAATTATCTACCACCACGAAATTATAGTTGTCAACGTTCACGCAGTTTTCCAAACGAGTAGATTCTTTGTTCGTTGAAACTAATAACTTCGTTTTGTCCTCGTTCACCGTTAGGCCCATTTTCGCTGATTCCTTCTGTATACCTGAGAAGGCTGCAGTCACATCCCGCAGTTTTCGACCGATGATGTCAACGTCATCAGCGTACGCGAGAAGCATGTGGCTTTTGTTTAATATAGTGCCACTCGTGTTTACCGCAGCTTTTCTCATTATCATCTCCCTCACAATGTTGAAGAGATCGCACGATAGGCCGTCGCCTTGTTTTAGGCCTCGTCTGGTATAGAATGGCTCCGTAAGGTCCTTGCCAATCTTCACTGAAGACTTCGTGGCGTCAGCGTCATTCCGCAAAGACGTATTAGCTTCGCTGGAATACCAAACTCAGCCATGGCTTTAAGTAATTTCTGCAGTATCGGGCTGTCGAAGGCAGCTTTGTAGTCGACAAAAAGATGGTACGTGTCGATCTGTTTCTCTTGGGTCTTTTCCAGGATTTGCCGAAGTGTGAAAATCTGGTCAGTTGTTGATTTTCCAGGTCTAAAGCCACACTGATAAGGCCCGATCAGGTTGGATAACACTGGCTTTAGTCTTTCACATAGCACACTCGACAGGACCTTATATGCGATGGGTAAAAGGCTGATCTCGCGGTAGTTGGAGCACACACTTGGATCACCTTTTTTCAGCACAGGACATAATACGCTTGCATTCCAATCGTCGGGCATGCACTCTTTAAGCCAAACCGTGCGCAGGAGCTGGTGCATGCTCGTTATCAGCTCCTCGCCACCGGACTTGAAGAGCTCTTCGGGCAGACCGTCGGCACCGGCTGCTTTGTTGTTTTTCAGCCGCGAAATTGCTCTTCTTACCTCGGCTTGACTTGGTGGTGGGCAATCTAAGCCGTCGTCGACAATTGGCGTGAAAACTTCACGTGCGCTGCCTTCTGGAACCAGCAGTTGCTGGAAGTGTTCTCTCCATATGTGCAGCACACTCTGCGTATCCGTGACCAGATTTCCATCACTGTCCTTACAGGTGGGGAGGCCATTACCGTATCCATATGCTCTTACTTTCTGGTAAAAATTTCGGGCCTCACCACTATCCCTGTATCGCTCTATATCCGTTTTTTTCGCCTAAATAGCTGTCTCGCCCGTTTTGCTTTCTCCTTATGCCGTTCCCTAACAGCACGGGTTACAATTGGCTGTAGCGTTGCCCTATAAGCAGCATCCTGTTCCTCAGACGCTATGCGACATTCTTCATCGTACCAGGATTCGTCTGAGCGCCGCTTTTCATATCCTAGCACGGCTGTTGCGGCGGTTGCCATGGAATGCGCAATATGCTGCCACTATGTATCGGGAACGTCAGAAGTAGAGCCGTTGTGTCGTAAAAGTTGGGAGAGCTGGTTGGAGTAGGCAGTAGCTATCTCTGGGGTTTGCAGCTTCGCGATGTCCAGCTTTCTTTGTGTTTGGTTACGTGCGTTTTTCGCTCTGCTCAATCTTGTGCGCACCTTGGCTGCAACCAGGTAATGATCCGAGCCAATATCAGCACCACGGATCACACGCACATTCATGACACTAGATGCATGCCTGCCATCAATTACCACATGATCAATTTGATTTTTGGTGTTTTGATCGGGGGATAGCCAAGTTGCCTTGTGGATATCTTTGTGCTGGAATCTGGTTCCACTCACTACCATGTTCTTCCCGCTGCGAAGCTAACCAGCCTAAACCCGTTGTCTGACGTGTCGGTATGCAGGCTTAATTTACCGATCGATGGACCAAGAACATCTTCCCTTCCTATTTTTGCATTAAAGTCTCCCAGAACAATTTTAATGTCGTGGCCAGGGCAGCGGTCGTATGTTTCCTCTAGGCGGTCGTAAAATGCATCTTTAATCTCATCGTCTTTATCTTCCGTCGGGGCGTGTACACAAATCAGCGTGATGTAAAAATATTTCGCCCGGATGCGAATGGTGGCTATTCGGTCACTTACAGGGTTAAACCGTGAGACCAGGTGTCGAAGTCTCTTGCCGACTATGAAACCACATCCAAATTCGTGTCTTTCTGCATGGCAGCTGTAAAAGATGTCACAGTTCTTTCGTCGTGTGCATCCCTGTCCCGTCCATCTCTTTTCCTGTATGGCGGTGATGTCAGCCTTGTATTTGTCGAGGACATCCGCCAGTTGGATAGAGGCACCATCTCTGTAAAGAGTTCGGACATTCCAGGTGCATATCCTTGAATCGTGGTCCTTATATCGTTTGCGGGGGTCGTCAACATTTGGGGGGGGGGGGGTCTTTATTTATTCTCCGTGTTTTCATAATAAATTTTGTTTAAGGAGAGTGGCTTATTAGGCCACCGCTCCCGATCCTATTTTCTTGGGGCTGCCAAAGCCACTAGGAGAGCCTGTGTTGAGCTTCAGTTACTTCTGTTACCTACTTTCTAAGACGCATCGGTGGTAGCATGCCGATTAGGTTACTCAACGTTTCGCCTTCTAACTCTAGCTAACTTCTAAGCGGTTGCTTTAAAGTCATTGCCCGGGGAATACTTGGTCTAAGACCGGAAGTAGTTAGTTGCTTGGACAGTGCCGAAAAGGAATCGATTCTGGTCATTCCCAAGTGAGTGACAATCAGTAACTTTCAGCCTCTGGGTAAAGTCCCATTCCCCATTTAATTTGGTACAGCCGTTTTAAATTTTTAAGCATCCAAACAAACCGTAGTCCAAGAGCTAGGGACGAATTTTGTCAATCTTTCCCTCCCGGTCGTAAACTTGTTAAATGCTTAATAGAGTTTTATTGAAGTTGGTAAGTTGAACAATTGCACCTCGTAGCACAGTCGGCATTCTCTGAAATTGTGCAATTTTTTAACAACCTTTTCACTTTCGATGTTTGCCCAAATTACGGTTGGAGTGTTTTATATACAGAACGGGCTCGATTTTTGCAACTACCGATTATTGCAACACCCGATTTGCGTAATGGCTCTTTTTTGTACACATGAGTCTTTATAAGTGCAACACGTTCAAAAAAGCAGTCTCGATGAGCGCAACCTTTCAATTTATTCGCAGAAATTATATGTTTATTTTAATTACATGCTATGTTACGCCACTGTTCAATGTGAGTGAGGAAATAACTGTTATAGTACAGTTATTTTTTGTAATGCTATACCCAATTGAAATTGAACAATTGATAAATGACATTTCTCCGGATATAAACTTATCAAATCGCAGAATGGTTAAGCGAATGTAATCTAAATGGGAATGAAATTTCAGACGATGAACATCCTGTTGATGAAGAGGCCTTAGAAACAAATATCATTAATACGGACGATATATTGAGAGCACTAGATTTAGCTATGGAATGGGCGTCTTTGAATGATGTATCGAATGAACAAAATTTTGTCATTCAAGAAATAAAAGAAGCGGCAGTAAAAAAAAAGTTCAAAAATCTAGAGTTCAAACCAGAATGGAAAATTGGAAATGGAATTTTTCCCAAAATATAATTTACTTTATTTATGTTATGTTTTTTTTTGTTTTAATAAATAAATTGAAAATGAATGCTTACAAAAGTATATTTTTTTTAGTGACGTGGGGCATTTTGCACAACGTAAAATAACAATTTTCAATAGAGGTTCGGTAAGCGCAACAATCTCGGTAACTGCAACCGGCTTGGGCTGCTTCCGGTTGCGAAAATCGAGCTCGTACTGTAAAAAAGAAATCAGATTGAACACGTGATAATTGATGGAAAGCATGTCTCGCATATTTGCGAATTCTATGACCACTGCTGCAACGACCGTACGCTCAGACATGCCCTGGTACGGTTATGACAGTCGCGGTCTGTCTGAGGAAATGGATGCTGCGTACAAGGCAAAACTGCTGCCAATGCTTTGTCATTGCGGTGGCGGAGCTATTTAATGAGAATAGGAGGGTGATGAAACATCTGTTCAGGCGGAAAAAGCGTCTGTGTAAGAAAAGAGAGAGAGCCAGGATATCAAAATCTACAAGATTAGAGATGAATCCCGCAATGTAAAAAGCAAAGGTTTTGGAACAGACATCCCCACCTGTAAGAACAGAGACGGAAATCTGGTTACGGACACTCTGAGTGTGCTGTAAACATGACGGGAACAATTTCGATCTCTACTCTTTCCCGAAGGCAGTATAAGTGACAAAATCTCACCAATCATCGACGACAGACTAGATTGTCCAACCATCGAGCAAAAACGAGAACAGCACGGTAATCGCAAGGCTTAAAAATAGTAAAGCTGCAGGAGCCGTTGGAGTGCCGGCAGAGCTTTTTAAGACCGGTGGCAATGTGCTGGCAACATGCATGCACGAGCTCACAAACATTGGAGGATCAAGGAATGCATGCCCGAGGATTGGCATCTGAGTAAAAAGCGATTCAAGTGTGTGCTACCTATCGCGGGATCTATTACCCAGTCCATACAATGTTCTGTCCAGTGAGTCATGTGCCCATTTTGGCGAACCTGATTGGACCTTATCAGTTTTTATTTAGAGCTGGTAAATCCACGACCAACCAGATATTCACACTACTACAAATCCTGGAGAAGACACAAAAAATGTAGGTCGACACCTACCATGTTTAACAAAAGTCATATGCTGTTCGAGTATTCCGATGATATATATATATCATTGACGGTGGATTGTGGGATGTTACTGCGGCCTTTTTAAGTCTGGGATGCTGCGTAAACGTTGAGAACTACAATTTAGAAGTTGTAGATGATTTTGTATACCTTGTAACCGCCATAACAATAATAATATCAGTCTGGAAATCAAAAGACGAGTATTGATCGCAAACTCCTGCTAATATGCTCGAATAACAAAGATCCAACTCTACCAAACTCTGATCCTACCTGTCTTGCTCTACAGCGTAGAATCCTGGGTAATGACATAAGCGGATCAATCTATTCAGGGAGACTTTCAGAGAAAAATACATCACAAAATATTTAAACCCATCAGCGTTAATGGCGAGTATCATCGTCGAATGAACCACGAACAGTATGAGCTGTACAACGACTTCGACGCTGGCTTGGACACGTTGTACGAATGGATGAAAATGTTCCAGATTGAAAGGTCTTCGGCAATAAACTCGATGGGCGGCGCAGAAGAAGGCGACCTAAACTTCGTTGGATGGACCAGGTGAAAGAGTTGTTATCTACACTTGGTGTGACTAACTATCTACGGAGCGCAAAAGACCGAAGCGCTTGGAATTCTTTTTTACGTGCGGTGCGGTCGCTAATAGATGCATTTCTGTTGCTACTACTACCTAAGAAGAATAAGAATATGGCATAATCCTATCTTGAGTCATTTGATCAGTTATATTTAATGCCACGCCAACGTCCTCAGCTGAAGTTTCTTTTCTATTCTAGCAGGGGAACATACTCTCAACATTTCATGATTACACAATGTCACAAAATTTCAAAAGTGTCACGCTGAATTCAAATCTGCTCTGAGATATGTGGAAAATAAAACTGTTTTTGAGATATCGTCAAATTTTAGTGTTTTGAAAATTATAGGTTTACTAAAATGCCATTTTCTCTGGTTTTAGTTCACAGATGTTGAAAAGCTGGAACGAAAATTAGAGATATTAAAACTATCTTTACAAAAACTGCAGGTTGTGTAAAATCCAATTAGAAATGACGAAGGAATGGCGCATAGTGGGGGAAAAAAAGTTTTTTAGGACATTTAAAATTTTAGGCCGCAATTCTTGACCGATTTTCAAAATTTGTATTATTGGAAACAAAATTGTATACAGAACGTACGTTTTTTTATTTCGAATTCCTTACCGCTATTTTTTTTAAATTTAATTTAAAAATAATTTTTGACTTTAAAGTCAAATATTTTTTGGACTACGTGTCCTAAAAATTACGAACTGACCTCAATTAGTGTGAACATATGTTACGAATTAAACTCAGTGAAAAAATAAGGCAAACCATTTTTTTTGGCTCAACTGCAAAATTGTGGTGATTTTTCAAGCATTTTATTAAGTTTTTTTCAGTCTTACCATTTAACCGGTTTGACGGTTTGATTAAAATTATATTGACACTACTGTTATAATCGACTATCACTGCTAATGCTGAAATGTGTAAAAATTTGATTATTAAATACGTTCAAAAATAATATGATCCTTAAACATTTCAGGAGGGTACGGCAAAAAAGTGTAACGCCCAGAACGAAATGTGTTACATTACATTGTTAATCTAAATTTAGGTATAAGATTACAAAAAAACTTCATTTCCTTTTACACCCCATGAATGAGGTATGGGATAGCTTCTCGCGTTGTTGTGAATTAACACGTTTTCTTTTTTAATATCTAACGGCACCTACTTGTTTATCGACGAATGCTAACATTTGAGAAGCTTTTATTGCCGATTGACTCGAAACTGTACTGCGAAGTTGCTGTCAACAACATCGAGGGGGCGGTAATGAAAGAAAAATATAGATGACTAGGGACAGGAATCGAACAATGGATCTCCCGCATGTTAGTCGCGTGTTCTAACCATCATACATTGATCGGCCTACATAAAATGCTTTGCTGGGTATTTTTGGCACCCATATAAACCATATTCAGACACATCAGACAGGGCAGCACTCCGGTAGCACCACCATCACTTATGTGTGTCTCAATAATCTGTTCAGCCACTGGTCACACAATTTGATGCGATATTTCCAACTCGCCTGTTTGTTTGTACTGTTTGTTGGGCTTTTATGTTATTATTTGTTAGTCGTTATTTTTTGTGTTTACGACATTTTCTATTTAAATTTTACAATTATACGTTTTAAACCATTCAACATGATTAGGTGTCGCCTCCACTACCGTGTATAGCCAAGTAATTTAATTAAAGTAAATACACGTGAATATTTGTTTAGTTTTTACACTTTTATTTGTTTACATCTCACAATAGTTAAAAAGCTATTTCTAAAAATATTTGAAGCCGTTGTCTAAAGCTAGTGTTAATTGTAGTGTTAAAAGCTTGTTATTTTGTTACTAATTGCATGAGGCCTTTGTGCGAATGATTTAGATGGGTTTGCGTCGATTTAATTTTAATAAAAAAAAGTTCGTGCTACAGACAAGTAAATAACATCATTTAAGCTAATCGTGATACACACAAGTAAATAATACTATTTAAACTAATTAGGGGACTTGACAAAAATATAGTTGTTATCGCTGCATATATTAAATTGAATATTCAAAATAAATGTGGAGACAAAAATATGAATTATATCCCCTGACTATTATGGTTAGTACAACGTGATAATTATGCAGATGATCGTATGTTGATATCACGATGAAATCGTCCTTTGTATTAAATGATATATTCCATCATCCCTAAGGATGATGGTATCAAAATTAAAGTAAAACTATGAGGGTGAATTCGGAAATTTGTGTGGGAGGTACCAGAAGTTGTGTGGCAAATGCTTAAGTTTTCTAAGTACATAGTTGTCTACTTACTTAATTTCCCTTTACACCCCATGAATGAGGCATTGGCTAGCTTCTCGCGTTGTTGTGAATTAACACGCTTTCTATTTTTAGATTCACAACTAACGGCATCTACTTGTTTATCGACGAATGCAAACGTCACTGTTTGAGAAGCTCTTACAAGACACGCCGATTGACTCGACACTAATACTGCGAAGTTGCTGTCGACAACATTCGAGAAATGAAAGAAAAATTTATTTATTTTTTTTTTCTTTTAAGATGACTGGAGCCAGGAGTTGAACCTGTTATCTCGCGCATGGTAGTCGCGTGTTCTAACCACTATGCCACGGCCGGTCCCATAGTTGTCTACTATTACAAGGTAATTTAACTTTCTAAGCGCAAATCTTACACAAAATATGACTAAATTCAGCGCGCAAAGAAAAAGGATATGTATGTAAAATTATGAGGGTGAATTTGATCCTTTGTGTGGGAGGTACCAGTAGGGGTGTGGCAATTGCTGCGGTTTTCTAAATTTTTATCTACTGAAATAAGGTAAATAAACTGACCAAATTCAAATAACCTCCAGTTGTCCATTTAGAAGAATTGATAACACAAGGGAACAAGGTATTTGTTGTTAAAGAACTAAATATTGTTTTAAAGGTAATTTGGGACGCTGAATCCAAATCTGCACTTGGTTTTTTCGTATCAGCTCGACTTTTCGCGATATACCGTTATTTCCAAAACTAAGGTACTTCCACTACAAATATTTAAATAACTTGAAAACGGTTCACCATATTCAATTAAAAAAAAAAACTTAAACTCGTCAACAAAACTATCTTTAACCCGTGCCTGCATTGTTTTTAATTTACCCTAGTAGTTTTAGAGATATCGTTGTAATTTAAAAAAAAACAAAATTTTTACAAAAAAACAAAAATTTTGTTTTTTAAAAATTCATAAAAGAAAATAATGCAACAAAAATCACAGTGTTGGTCTTAAAACATTTATTTTAATATAGTTTGAATCAAATGAGCTTTATTTCATTGAAATCTGTGCACAACTTTTGATTTTGTCAACAATTTACTGAGATAACTAAATTTACAAAAATCCATTTCCATACAGAAATAACATTTATTAATATGTTTGTGAAAGTGTAACTCGAGGAAACCTTATCGGATCGTTATGAAAATTTATCAGTATTAATATTTTTCGATACTAATTTATGGGATTGTTAACGGGCGGAATAGCCCCACCCCTTCTGGTACCTCCCATACAAAATTACCTATTTTTGGATAATTAATATATCTTCGACAGCTGGCAAACAGACAACCGGAGGATATTTAAATTTGGTCAGTTTATTTATCTTGCAAAAGTAGATAAACCCTAAAAAAAACCGAAACCGTTGCCATACCCCTTCTGGTACCTCGCATACAAATGACCGAACTCACCCCAATAGTCTTACAAACATATCTTTTTTGTAAGTACACTGAATTCAGTCAAACTATGCGTAAGTTTTACGGTTATGAAAATCTGAATCAGGGATGAATTTGCACTATATCGGATCACCCCTTCTGGTACCTCCCATACAAAATTACCTATTTTTGGAAAATTAATATTTCTCCCTTAACTTCCAAATTGAAACTTGCCGATTAATTAAATTTGGTCAGTTAATTAATATTGTAATAGGAGGCAAAACTATAAATTAAACTATAAATAAATTCGCAAATTTGTCATGATTTTTAAAAATACAAAATTTTAATTTTTTTTGGGTAGAAACAAAAAATTTCGAAAAATCTGTAATTACCGAAATTAGCATAACTCATTCAATTTTCAATCGATTATTACTGTTTAATACTGTAAACATATTAAGTAAATATTAGAACTTATCAGCAAAAGAATTGATAGTTTTAGTACGAGGGAAAAATCCCACATAGATAAACCAGTCATAAATTATGTGTTTTATGGCTCACACTAATGACTGGCATACACAAAGGGTTTTGTTTATTTACTGTGCACACCACATGTCGGCAAGGGTCATGATTAGAAAATGTGTGTGATCGTACAGTAGGTAGAAAATGCCTTTCTTAAAGATTATAAACTGTGTATTTAGTATATAAGAGAGAAAATATCTTTGAATAAATGTCATTCATTTAAGAACCGCAGTGAAGAGTATTTCATTTATCTCCTGGTTGAAGGAGTGGTTCGAAGTGGCCGTACGTACGTAGGAGTAGTCATCGATGTGTCTGAGTTGCACATTTTGGTGACCCCGACGTGATTATTCACGCATAAATATTTATCTCCTGGTTGGAGAAGTTGTTTCGATGTGCTAGAGTCGCACATTTTGGTGACCCCGACGTGATCGTTCACGTCAACAATTAAATTTTACAAACAAAAAATTAAATTCTACATTATAAGACTGCAAAATGGATGGAAGGAAAACTCCAGCAGCATTTGTAGAAGTAAAAGATCCCGTTCTGCGCCAGATGCTTGAAGAGGGCAGACGGCATCAATTAAAGATGCTCCAAGTAACTCTCGAACTAAGAGAGTCCATGGAGGAGTTCGCTCATGATCCTGTTCTGCGCCAGACAATTGAAAAACAGAAGGAAGAAGTTCTAATAGCCATAGAACGGGAAGCTGAGAGAGACCAGGAAGAAGTTTTGATGCTGGAAGATGTTGTCCAAGCCAGGCAACTTAAACCTTTTGATGAAGGGAAATACCTTCCTACCACCAGCAGATCAAGAAGGAATCTTGGTATTAAGGAGGAAGAACTGGTATCTCTGAAGCAAGAGATAACCAGTTTAAAGGATGAACTCGTTAATGAACGTATGAAATGGGAACATACGGAAAACGAGCGAAAAATATTCCGAAAAAAATATTTTGATTGTTCGAACGACAGGTTCTGGACGTACCGAAAATGCGAAGAACTGGAATTGGAGAATAAACGGTTAACGAGCCAGTTAACTGAAGAAAAGGATGCTGCAAAAGTTGAACTGCAATTTCTGAAAGACGAATTGGCTGAAACAGAGGCCAAACTTCGAAAGGAGCAGTTATGCAACAAATTCAATCAGGAGAAGTTAGAAGCAGCTTACATTCAATTGCGTGTGAAAGAAAAATTGGAAGTATCGCTAAAAACGCAATTGCGACATGAGCAATCTTTGAAGCAAACAGCAGAGTCAATGGTGTCATCATTGAACAAAAACCTGCAGGATATGACAAGGCTCAAAGAGGATGTGCAGAATGAATTCGCAGCACAACAAAAAATTGAAAAACTCCAAAATGAAAATCAATGCATTCAAAAACTTAATGAGTGCCAAGAGCGGGAATTGTCTTTGTTAAAAGATGAAAACTACACACTAAAAATCGTAAACGAAAAGTTGGCTAAATCTTTGCAGGCCAATGCTACTATGGTGGAACCAATGAAAAAAGATGAGTCGGATTTTGATGACAAGGAAATTCGTGAAATCGACTCGAATAAATTCATGACCGTCGATTCGGTGGTTATAATTGACGAAGAAATGAATGCCGATGTCGACGTTCTATTTGACGACGTCCATGCCAATGAAGATTATGAAGAGGAAAGCCATGTACGTATAGTAGCTGATTTATTCTATGCCAACGAGGAAGAAAAGAAATTTCCCATCGCCAGGGAACGAAGAGAGCGGTTTGCAGGTGTGAAGGATGGTGCAGCAGCAGCTAAGAGAATGTTAATGAAGTGGACTTCAAATTGGAAACCAGATGCTACCGTGGATGTCCAGGAAAGTCCAATCCTTTGGCCGCCGGATCCTGGGAAATATAGAAGGAAAGACCACATCCCAAAGTGCCCGACTGGTGGTAATAGTAGAATTAAGTATATAGTTTTAGGTTAAGTAGTTTAAGAATTAATTAGATTAAGTTTTATTTATTCAGAGGTATTGACTTAATTATGTATTAAAAGATCAGGATCTTTTAAGGAGGGGAGAATGTTTAATACTGTAAACATATTAAGTAAATATTAGAACTTATCAGCAAAAGAATTGATAGTTTTAGTACGAGGGAAAAATCCCACATAGATAAACCAGTCATAAATTATGTGTTTTATGGCTCACACTAATGACTGGCATACACAAAGGGTTTTGTTTATTTACTGTGCACACCACATGTCGGCAAGGGTCATGATTAGAAAATGTGTGTGATCGTACAGTAGGTAGAAAATGCCTTTCTTAAAGATTATAAACTGTGTATTTAGTATATAAGAGAGAAAATATCTTTGAATAAATGTCATTCATTTAAGAACCGCAGTGAAGAGTATTTCATTTATCTCCTGGTTGAAGGAGTGGTTCGAAGTGGCCGTACGTACGTAGGAGTAGTCATCGATGTGTCTGAGTTGCACATTTTGGTGACCCCGACGTGATTATTCACGCATAAATATTTATCTCCTGGTTGGAGAAGTTGTTTCGATGTGCTAGAGTCGCACAATTACGTAAATACATGTTTTAGAAAGCTACTTTAATATGATATTCAATAAAGCTGATAAAAAGAACAATTTGCCCCCAACTGATTAACTTTCAGCGTGAAAAAAATTAAAATGTGTAATTTTTTTTTTTTTTAATAAAAGAGCCTTTACTCAGTCATTTTTTTTTTGTGATATTAAAAAATTTGATTTTTTCAAAGGTAACAACGACATCTTTAAAAAAAAATTAAAATCCGGCTTATGAAAAAAAAATTATGATTTTTTGAACTATAATTTTTTGGAAAATAGGCGAAAATACGATTAGTACCTGTAACTTAAAAATTTGAGCTGATGGAGAAAAAGGGAGATTAGATTTAAAATCAGCGACCTCAAATTAGTAAAAAACAGCTATAGAATTCCAAATAACACTCAAAAAGTTCAATTTTGTTCCCTTGTGTAATTTTCCAAAAAAATAGTTCCTTTTTTTGTGGGAGGTACCAAAAGTTTAGGCCAATAAAACCTGTATTTATTATTAAGTCAGTTTTCTATAAGTGTTTTTAACAACGACATTTGAGTTAATTCAGTGTACTAACAAGGAATATCTCGGTAGATTAGGTCAGTGGGAAATGTGTCGGTTTTCTAGGGGTTTACCTTCAGCGATGGTTTACTCGTGATATCGTGCCAATCAGCCAGACTATGGACATGTGTGATCTAACACATTTGGACAACTTTCATCGGGTATATCGTTAATTAAGAGCCGATTGAAATAAACCTTCAAAGATAGTTTTTTGGCATGAATTATCTATTTGGTTGAAAATTTCATTAAAATAATCGACAAGCTCAATCGCACGCTCGGGGAACATACGAAAGGTATCATTTATCATTTATAGTTGCAGAATCTTTACTAAAAAAAAAAAAAATTGTTGAAGATTCGTGGTTGAATCCGAAACAGCTGTACAGACTACCAGGGCATTATGAGAATATCATTCTGCTATGAACTTCTTTAAAAAAACACTGGTCTTGAGCTTGAAATAAATTCTAAATCGATGTTCATACAAACAGACCGAATAAACACAAACACTACGATGTTAAAGAAAAATCACCCCTCACATCTCCTCACACAACGGTTAGTAAGTTTAACAATCCAATTGTCAATTTTTTTCAGTGTTATAAAAATAACCTAATATTATTGTTGTTTTTAATAAACATGCAGAGTGATTTATTTTAACAAAATACATTTTTTCGTTGAAAATAAATATATGGACTTCATTCCACACTATGTACATAAATTCATAAGACGTAAAGAACATTATCTGTATTTCAATGGCGTTAATACAAATTACAATGTCAACATTTGAGATTAAAATTCTCGCACATTAAAACGCGAAAGGTTTTAAAAGTATCGTTACATATAAAAATACATGAACCCCGGCAACAGTAACCTCCTAGAAACCATATCTTGTATGCAGTAATTATCTGCACTTATTGTTTTTAAATTTAGTTTCAAGTTCAACATCAACCTATTTCCCTTGATTCGTTCCTCTTCGGATATATGCATTTACAAAAAAAAACTGTAATATTACTTAATAATGAAAACAATCTTTTCATTTCGTTTAAAGTGTGTGAAAAATGTCACCTATTTTTTTGCCATGAACGTATTGTATTGTTTACTTTTTTTGTGAATGGCACCTTAGTTCAGACGACTAATTCAAATACGGACAATGCATCGAAATGATAAAAACTCTTACAATATCCGTACTTGGTTGTGATGTTGTTGTTGCTGAAATATAAATCAGCACTTGTGCTGAGTGTTTGATCTGTTTCTCATTTCATTGTGTACGAGAATATGTGAACCCTATACGGGCACGTACATAGTATGGATGGTATTGTTAGTTCGAAAAGTGGATTGTAAGTGGTGAAGTGGAACTTTAAATAATAAGGGACTCCAGTCATCTACATTTTTCTTTCAATGCCGGCCCCCACGATGTTGTTGACATCACCTTTGCAATATAAGTGTCGAGTCAATCAGCAAGTCTAGTGGATGCTGCTCAAACAGTAACGTTCGCATTCGTCGATGAACAAGTAGGTGCCGTTTGTTGTGAATCTAAAATAGAAAGCGTGTAAATTCACAACATCGCGAGAAGCTATCCCATACCTCATTCTTGGGTTGTAAAGGGAAATTAAGTTTGCCAACTTACAAGTAAAAAATTCTTAGAATAAATATACATAAAGTTTTAACTGACTTAAAGCAACAAAAAAAATATTACATTAATCTGGGGAAAAAAATGTTAGAGAGAGAAATAACATTTGTACTCGATTTGTACTTAATTTTTACTCAATTATTCTTAAAAAAGTAATAAACGGGATTCTCCATTAAGTATGAAACTCTTAAGAGCTTGTGAGAATCAAATGACGTGTGGTCTTCGTTATGTTTTGGTTTCTAGATAATTTCGTGGATGATAGTGGAGAAGACACAGCAAAGGGTGCTGGTGAGAAAGTTTGGCAACTATCGAAATACTTTACCAGTAAGAAAGTTTTAGTCGGGGAAACCGACTAACATATACCCTCACCCTCAGTAAAACAAAAAAATGTATGATATATCGACATTATTACTCGATTTCTACAGTAGGAGTGGTACATTTGTATGGGAAGTACCAGAAGGGGCGTGGCTAGACTTCCAATTTCTTCTCCAAAACTTTATCCTGATTGAGCTTTACTAAATACAGAATTTGGTCACGATTGCGTTGGATCTATTAATAATATTAATCGATTTCTAAAGCGGGCGGTAACTGATGGGTATAGGAGATACCAGATGGGGCGTGGCTAGACCTTTTTTTTCTCCAATACTTTATCCTGCCATATTTTTACTAAATATAGGATTTGGGCACGATCGCGTTGGTAGTATTGATATTATTACTCGATTTCTAAAGTGGGAGGAATGGTAAATTTGTATGGGAGATACCAAAAGGGGCGTGTTATAGTTTTACTAAATATAGAATTTAGGAACGATCGCGTTGGATGTATTGATATCATTACTCGATATATAAAATGGGCGGAATAGTACATTTGTATGGAAGGTACCAGAAGGGGCGTGGCCATGTAGCGCATTTGCAATATCGTAAGTAGTTGTGGGGAAATATTAATCCAAGCAAAGTTTCAAACCAAATGTTTGCGTCTTTCTAAAGTTGTCGTGTTTACCAGCGGGACAGACTGACAGACATGGTTCAAAGGACTTTAAAATTCATGAATCGAATTTGGTTTAAACAAAGCTAAGTTTTAAAGTCACTCCTTCTATGTATTACACTTTTGGGTCGTATCAAATGTTATATACCCTTCTACCCGTAGGGTGAGGGTATAAAAATCAAGCCCCAACAGATTTAATGAGTTCTACAAATAATAATTTAAGGCTAGGATGTTCAATTCTTGGATCAAGCATTTTGTACCGTACTAACCGTACCTATGTAAGTGCTACGGAATGATTTATGAATGGCTTGGGTCGAATAACCGATAACGGGTGCTGGATAATCCGTCATTGTATCAGTCTTGATAATGTAGGATGTAAATGAATTCACCACCACTGTGTATTACTATAGTATGGTATCATAACAAATTCGATACGAACTTGTATGCGATAGGTAAATCACTTATCCCGCGAAAATTAGTGCGTAACCTTGAATAGGCACAATCATATTCATCATGTATGCATTACTTTAATGAGTTGCTACATGCACGTTACCAGCTCATCGCCGCAGTCTTTAAAACAACCTCAGCCTTATTGCTTTGGAGCTGTGTAATTGCTATATTGACGTCTTTTTGGATCGGAGGTGACCAATTCAGTCCTATGTCGATGATTGGCTTGATATGCGACTTGTGCTGCCTTCGGAATCTAAAAAGTTGTAAAAAAAAGTTTCCTCCAAATTTACTGTACGCTGTGAGTATCCGCGACCAGATTTCCATCCCAGTATTTACTAAATGTTCCATACCATTTAGTTTGTACTTTTTAGTAAAACTTTCGAAATTTGCCTCTATCCCTGTATTTTTTGTTATCCCCTCTACTCTCTAATATTATTTTATTTCTCCACAACATGCGTGAATATCAGATGCAGTGTTGTCTTGTATCCTTATATCCTTTACTTCAAACAACACGCGACATTCTTAAATGTACCAGGGGTTGTCTTAACTTGTGTTTTTAAAGCAAAGTACAGTTTTTGCAGCAGTAATCAACCACTGTGTGTCTAAAGCATCGGAGTTAGGGGTGTTTATTTACATTAATTTAAATAGTTAGTTGGAATAGACATTTGCTATCGATGTAGTGTGTGGCCCTGCGATGACTACATATCCTTGCGTTTGGTAACGCGACATTTTTTTAATTTGGTGTGTGCCCTGGTTGTAATTCTAGTATATAATTGCAATTCACTCACGTTCATGACGCTTGAGACATACCTTCCATCGGTTTCCACATAATAAATTTGATTTGCCATCATGAAATCCTAGTTGCCTTATGAATATAATGCGGGCTGTGGAATCTTTTCGGAGGAGTTGAATTTGCAACTATCAATCAGAGTACCAGACCACTGAGCATAGAAATAGCGGCTATTAGAATAGCCGTAGAGAAAATACAGTATCGAAGAATATTTAGCGGCAATATTCATATCAGATCCCAAGAGGACATGGTGTACACCACTTCGAGAAATGTTCGAGAATGCCGGTCGTCTCTTGAGGAGATAGAGAGACATTCGACGGTTACCCTTACATGGGTTCCAGGTCATGGGGACATATATGGTAACAGAAGGGCCGATACGTGTGCAAGGGCCGCCACAACCGTGAACTCGGGTGAAGTTTACGGTCTCATTGGGATCCCTCTCACAGGGGGGAAAAGCTAATTGCGGGGAAACTGAACCTCAATGCTAAGGAGAGATGGAGAGAATCCACTTACACGGCGACCAAACAAATTTGGCCTACAATGGATATACAGAGGACACGATTTGTGCTGAACTTGACCAAAATCCACCAGAGGAACATCATAGCTGTAATAATCGGTCTCTGGCCGGTTGGTAAACACTCTAACCTAAAACGATTTTTGTAGTAGCAGCAATGATGAGAAAGAAGTGGAGACCACAGAGCATCTTCTATATCACTGCCCTGATAGACTATACCTGTCTTTCAGTAGGTGATTTGGGAAACATACATGTCTTCATCAGAGCAACGACATGGCTTGATAGCGACGTTGACCGAACAGAATAGGAATATTTGGTGCGAAAATTTTAAAATGGTATCACAACGGGACTCATACTAGGACCCAAGTGACATGTGTTGAACGTGGTTGCCGAATTAACCTAACCTATGGATATAATGACAAGCATATTTTCCCACGTTCCAGTAATTGGATTGGTATCCAAATAACTCACAAATGCCTCCTATTTTCATAAGAATTCTTCAATATTTATATATGTAAACATTAATTTTAGCCCCACCTTAATAGAATAACATACAAAAAAGTGAATTCAACTTTTAATGATATATTAAATAAACATTCATATTGTAACTACTGTTGTTTACCTGACAGCTGTCAATTAATATTTTACATGACAAGTTATTGGTGGGACTTGTATTTTGAAGACAGCTAAATGTTAATTACAGTTGCTCATCTGCAGTTTGATTGTTAAGTAGCGCTTAAAGCGAGTCGCTATGGATTGATCACAACTTTCTCACCCGTTTAATTTTTGTCTGTCGCTGTCGAGAGTTTTACATGTGTTGATTATTTATAATTGAGTCTTGTTTTCTCTTTGTCTGGGTCTCGAGTAGATGTGGGATCACTTGTAGTATCACACAGTGAGGCGCGAGTGCATATGCGGACACCACCAGTCCGTCGGCGGTGTAATAAAACTGATCTGTCAACGCTTGAAATTAGTTCTAAATACAACACTCGACCGTTAAGCATGGTTTCAGAAAGAATCTAATAAGGGTGAAAAATAAGAGTGAATGAAAAATATGTAAAGAAGATAAAATAATAGTGAAAAAATAGTATAATACTCCAACTTCAATGATAAAACCCGAAAATAATTAATTTCTTGTATATTGATCATTTAAATGAAAGCAAGCTTTTAAAAACATTTAACTGGCATTGTTTAACAAGTATCGTGTTATAATTTTATCAGTCAAACGTGAAATATGTTTATTTTATCAATTTAAATGTTAAATTACCGCTAAATGAATTAAAATGCCTATTCATAGAGCCATGCCTCGGATAGCGATCATTATATGCGTTTAAATGAGAAAAAGTGCTAATTGTATTTATAATCGTTGGTGTTAACCACTGCTTAAATACTTTCAATTATATAGACGCACATGTTGCCTGTTCTATACGTTCAAATTTAATGTAAGTGTATTGAAAAGTTACTATTTTTACATTTATTTGCATTATTTATTGTAATCGACCATATTAAACTTATGAATTTTTAATTAATATCTGCTGAAAGTAACAATAATGAAAAAACCAGAATATTCTTAGAGGTGAAGTACCATTGGCCAAAACGGAAGTAGTTTGAAAGTTGTTCATACATACATTAAGAAAGACCCATTTTGGTATATTGCAAAACATTATATGAAAAATTTTTGCGTAATAATAGGAAACCAAAAAAATATTGTTAAGTGACTAGTGCAAAAAAATTAAGGAATTGATTAATTACAGTGGTCAACATACACCTTGTTTCCTTTTATATTCTTCACATCACTGATAATAATAACTTTCAAACCAATCAAACTATCGCGAAAGGGATTTAAGGGTCATAGTGAAAATTGGAAATGAAAAAACTTATATTTTCCACAATTTTTATTGCAATTGAACTAAATTTGACACGATTTATCTCTGATATGTAGTTGATAACTGTGTTGAATTATTTGAAATTATTTTAAGGGGCACGCCCACCACCTATATATCCCAAAATGGAAAATTTTCAATATGACATTTTTATGGAAGGTGGGTGTGTCCTTTTGGGACCGGCCGTGACATAGTGGTTAGAACACGCGACTACCATTCGGGAGATCCCGGGTTCGATTCCCGCTTCCAGTCATCTTTATTTTTCTTTCATTGCCGGTCCTCTCGATGTTGTCGACAGCAACGTCGCAGTATAAGTATCGAGATAATCGGCATGTCTAGCAAAAGCTCTTCAAACTGTGATGTTCGCATTTGTCGATATCTCAAATAGAAAGCGTGTTAATTCACAACAACGCGAGAAGCTATCACAAACCTCATTCATGAGGTGTAAGGGAAATTAAGTTTTTTTTTGGGCGTGTCCTTTGAGGTGATTTTATATAATTCAACACAGTTATCAGTGATATGTCAGAGACAAGTTAAGCCAAATTTTACCCAATAATAACAAAAATTTAGAAAAATATAAGTTTTTTTCTTTTAGGTGGCCGTGTCCTTTGAGATTACTTCATGTAATTCAACACAGTTATCAGTAATATTTCATTTAATTTAGCACAGTTACTATTAATATATCAGACACAAATCGAGCCTAACTTTGTTCAGTACTAACAATAAATTTAGAATATATACATTTTTTCATTTCAGGATATCAGATATCAGAAACATTTTTGACATTTTTCATTTTTTGCCGCACTGACGACACAGTGCTGAGCAGACTACTATCAAATGATCTTTTATATGATTTCCTTGAACTTAAGCAGTAGTCTGCCACCATATGTGAGTTTCACCTTGCCTGATGCAGAAAGTGCATGGTCGTCAGATTAATTTTTGTCTAGGAAATTACTCATAACCAGGGCAACCGGAAATATGCTACAGCATGTTTTTTTACAACGAGATGTTAACAAATGGGTAATTTATTTACATGTTTCATGGTCCTACAAGTGTTTTGTGACCTATTTGTTAGAGCATATTTTGGCATATTTGACCCATAAAGTCATATTTCGGCAAATTTTGGTATTAGGAGCATAATTTTAAAAAAACATCCTTTTTTGAAGAATAATTTACATTTTTTAGGCCATATTTTTTCAAAAATATCCCTTTTTAAGCTTATTTTATATATTTAATGTTAAAAACATTATTTTTTTGTTCGTAAAATCAAGTGCCTTTGCAACTAGTTTTTAAAAACGTAACAACCAAATCTACTACATGTTTTACACAACTGTGAAATGTTAAACGTTTATTAATCCTGTTTTTCGCGCATTCTTCTTCAATAAGTAAACAAAACATAAATAAGAGGTGCTTTTCAACCACAACCGATTTCAACCCTGGACAAATCTGCAGCAAAGTTATTGCAGATGATCGCAGATTTTAAGTAAAGCAACATATGGAAAGCTGCAAACATATTCAACTAAGTCGTAGAAGTGACAATAAGCAGACCAAACAATTATTTATGCCAGAATGTTCCGGTAGACTTTCAAAAGAACATGATTTTCAAAAAAACTGTGCCGAGCTTTTGTGTCTGCTGACATTCCACTTACAAAAATTAGCATAACTCATTCATTTTTCCACCGATTCTTATTAACTTACCTTTTTTACAAAACAAAAACTATACATTGCGCAGCTTCATGATCAACTGAGAGCGTTGAGAAAATGAGAATTCGCAACAATCACAACAACCACCGTTTCACTACTTTTCAACCGAAAATCGGTTTACAAAGAGAAGACTTATGAATTTTGGAACTTGTAATTTTAGGAATATCGCCATTTCACTTAATTTTCTATAAAAACATTACTTAACGAAGTGACCGAGAAAAACTAAAAGTACCACTTTACTCCATGAACTCCAGTCTAACAGAAATGCTACATGAGAACCCCTGTATATATTTTTTTTTCTTCACATTTGTAGCACTGTGTAATTTATCGGATTCCGAAATAAATTTAATAGTGAAAAAAATTAAATCAAATTATATCAAAAAACGTTGGCTTAGAAGAAGTGAAAAATATTTGTAAAGAATTGTGTGGATCAGTGCTAACATTAACA
Organism: Muscina levida; assembly: GCA_964034835.1. Classification (NCBI taxonomy): domain Eukaryota; kingdom Metazoa; phylum Arthropoda; class Insecta; order Diptera; family Muscidae; genus Muscina; species Muscina levida. Next base: position 61,916,870 of record OZ035880.1, on the reverse strand, counting down.
TCAAAATACGAAGTAATGGAAATACTGTCCCTTAAAATCGCTCCAATTACATCTGTGGATGTCGAAAGATCATTCTCAATGTACAAAAACATTTTACGTTGTAGTAGACAAAATTTTTTGTTCGATAATTAATCTCAATATTTTGTAGTTTATTGCAACAACAATATCAATAACATACAAAAACACCGTGATACTTAGGAAACATGGTTTAAGATTTATGTTACTTTAATGTTAAATAAATTCATGTGATATTTTTTTAATTTTTCCTTAAATAATAATACTTAAATATTTATTTCTATTTTATTTTACTTACTCAACATTTGTATATGTAAATTTACCAAAAATACTTACAAAGTCTGAATTTAAAATAATAATGTTTTTTTTTTTAATTTTAAGCTGTTTTTTTACTTTAAATAAAAATATTTCTAATTCATATGAAAAAAATTTTATGACTTTAATTTTTTAGGGCATGTTTTTGTTGATTTTAAGATCATATTTTGCTATTTTTTAGGTCATATTTTATGCGCATAAAACACGAGTTTTAGGGCATACTTCTGGTTGCCCTGCTCATAACCAACAAAAAACTTTTTCAAACTTATGATTCGACTTCAGTCATTGCTTTAACAAAACCAGTACAGAAATGTCAGTCAGTTAAACTGACTGATAAATACCATCACCCAATATAATATATTGTTTAAGTCTTGAGTTATTGAAAATAATCGATTTGTAATTAAAACCAGTTAGAAAGTTTCTATTTTATTGATATTATTACTCGATTTCGAAATTGGGCGGAGTGGTACATTTATATGGGAGGTACGTGAAGGGGTGTGTTTAGGCTCCAGATTTATTCTCCATAACTTTATCCTGTTACAGCTTTACTAAATACAGAATTTGCGCACGATTGCGTTGGGTGTACTGATATTATTACTACATCCCAAAAGTGGGCGGAAAGGTACATTTGTATGGGAGGTACCATAAGGGGCGTGTCTAGACTTCCAATTTTTTCTCCAAAACTTTGTCCTGTTATAATATAACAAAATACAGAATTTGGGCACGATCGTGTCGAGTGTATTGATATTATTACCCTATTTCTAAAGTGGGCGGAGTGGTACATTTGTATGGGAGGTACCAGAAGGGGCGTGTCTATACTTCCAGATTTTTTCTCCAAAACTTTATACTGCTTAAACTTTACCAAATACAGAATTTGGGCACGATCGCGTTAGGTCTTTTAATAATATTAATCGATTTCTAAAGTGGGCGGTACCAGATGTGTATGGGAGGTACCAGATGGGGCGTGAATAGACTTCCAAATTTTTTCTCTAAAACTTTATCTTGTTATAGCTTTACTCAAAATAGAATTTGGGTACGATCACGTTTAATTTATTGATATTATTTCTCCATCTCTATAGTGGGCGGAAAGGTAGATTTGTATGGGAGGTACCAGAAGGGGCATGGCTAGGCTTTCAAAATTTTTTCCAAAACTTTATCCTGTTATAGCTTTACTAAATACAGAATTTGGGGACGATCCCTTAGGGTGTATTGATATTATTACTCGATTTCTAAAGTGGGCGGAATGATGTATTTGTATGGGAGGTACCAGAAGGGGCGGGGCCATGTAGCCCATTTGCAATACCGTAAGTAGTTTTGAGAAAATAATAACTCGTGCAAAATCTCAAAACATTTGGTAGCGTCTTTCGAAAGTTATCGTGCGAACCAGCCGGACAGCCACCCGACAGACAGACAGACAGACAGACAGACAGACAGACAGACAGACAGACAGACAGACGGACATGGCTCAAACGACTTAAAAAGTCATGAATCGAATTTGGTTCAAAGAAACCTAGGGTCTAAAGTGACTCCTTCTATGTGTTACACTTTTGGGTCGTATCAAATGATATATACCTTCATCCCTACGGGTGATGGTATAATTAGGATATTTCACGAGTTGCCTTATCTGTGGCCCATCAAAAATGCCAGCTTTCAATTATACTGTACTTAATCTTGGAAACTTCCGTGAAACAAAATTGTTAAAAACTATTAGCTATAACTCAATAACAAAAATCATAATCACAATTTCTAATGGTTTCTTAGGTTTCATTTGTAAATACAAAATACTGAAAGTAAAATATTCTTAACAGGGTATAGGAGATTCCAGTGGGGGCACAGCGAAAAGTTATGAGGGGAAATATTAATTTTCCGAAAATAGGTTATTTTGTATTCAAAGTACTTACAAAAAAACTAATGTAAAACTAAAAGGGTGGATACGGTCATTTCAATGGGAGGTACCAGAATGGGTTACTCGATATAAACGATATTCATTCTAGAGTCAAATTTTCATAAGCGTACATCTATAGCAAAAAATTGCTGAATTCAGTGGACTTAGAAAAAAGATACATATGTAAGACTATGAGGGTGAATTCGGTCATTTGTATGGGATGAACCAAAGGTTTCGGTTTTTTGAGTATTTGTCTACTATTACAAGGTAATTTAACTGACCAAATTCAAATATCCTCCAGTTGTCCGTTTGGAAGTTGTGGAAGAAATAATTATTATTCAAAAAATGATCATTTTTTATGGGAGGTACAAGAAGGTGTGGGGCTATTTTGCTCATTTACAATCCCATTACTTCATTTTGGAAAATATTAATACTGGTTAAGGTTTACTCAAGTTATCGTGCCCACCAGCCATCCATAGCTCAATCGTCTTAAAAAGTTCTGTAACGAATTTGGTAAATACCATCATAAAATCCACTGAAAAGGACTACAACAACAATATCATTGTCGTTAAAAATGCTATATCAGGAATAAAATCCGATGTAATCGGTTTAGATGAAATACATACATACATTTTAATACCATCACGCTTGTGGATAATGGTATGTATCATTTGATACGAGAAAAAGTATTAAGCTTAAAATGAGACCTGTTAGACCCCATGTATGCTGCCACCAAATTCGTTTTAGGGCTTTTTAAAAAAACGTATATTTCTCCAATAACTACCATACAGACAACATGATGATATCGAGCCCTTTCCGCCAAAATAGTGTAAGCGACAAAAACAAAGTTTTACAGGAGAAGGTTTTTTCTAATTATCTCTGCTTTTGGTCTAAGTATTACCGTGAAATTTAATATGTAAGCATTATTTCGTCTAATATTTATGATAAAATTGGTTTTATTCACATATCCCCAACTTAACGGGTATTTTTGTCGCTTACATTATTTTCACTGTCATGCTCACAAGCTTCTGACTAATGTTGTGTCGGTTACGTTAATATAATTTAAAAAAAACTTCCAAACAGACACTTTGGAAGTAATGGAAATTAGTCGATAAATTTATATTGTGATGGGAGGCAAAACCATAGAAAACTTAACTATTTGACACACACTTTCTGGTACCTCCCATACAAATGACCGAACTCACCCCCATAGTCTTACATACATATCTTATTTGTGAGTACACTGAATTCAGTCAAATTTTGGGTAAGTTGTACGGTTATAAAAATTGGACTCAGGAATGAATATAGACTATATCTGTTTACGCCTTCTGGTACCTCCCATACAAAATGACCTATTTTTGGAAAATTAATATTTCTCCCATAACTTCCAAACCGGCACCTGGGGGACAATCAGATTTGGTCAGTTAATTTATCTTGTAATAAGAGGCATAACCTCAGAAAATCTAACTATTTGAAACACCCCTTCTGGTACCTTCCATATAAATAACAGGTACATATTGCCCTTTCACATACATATAATTTTCGTATGTACACTAAATTTAGACAAATTTTGCCAAGGAAAGCAATAAGAAATAATAAGAAGAAATAATGTTTGTGAATTTATTATAATCAGAATCGCTGTATGAAACAAGCGATTTTTTTGAAAACTGAAACAGAAATTTCTTTTAAATTAAAAAAAAATGAAAATTGGTCGATTAATTTATGTTATTATAGGAGGCAAAATCCCAGAAAACCTACCTATTTGACACACCCCTTCTGGTACCTCTCATACAAATGACCGAACTCACCCCCATAGTCTTACAAACATATCTTTTTTCTAAGTACACTGAATTCAATACAATTATGAGTAATTTGTACGCTTATGAAAATATGAATCAGGAGTGAGTATGGACTATATCGGGTCACCCCTTCTGGTACCTCCCATACAAAATTACCTATTTTTGGAAAATTAATAATTCTTCCATAACTTCCAAACGGACATATGAAGGGTAATGAAAATAAGTCGGTTAATTTATATTGTGATAGGAGGCGAAACCTCAGAAAACTTAACTATTTGACACACCCCTTCTGGTACCTCCCATACAAAGGATCGAACTCACCCCCGTAGTCTTACATACATATCTATTTTTGTAAGTGCACTGAATTCAGTCAAATTATTCGTAAGTTGTACGTATGAAAATTTGAGTCAGGCATGAATAAGGTCTGTATCGGCTTACCCCTTTTGGTACCCCTATCAAAATTAAATTTTTTTGAAAAATTTATATTTCTCAAATAAATTCCACACCCGCACCTTACCCCCTACACAAATAAGTAAAGTTTTGGACGATTTTGCACCACAAGCAGGGGAAAATTATACATAAGTATTTTTATCTTAATTAAAAATCTATTAATTTCAGTAACTCAAGACTTCAACAATATCTTATATTGGGTGATGGTATTTATCAGTCAGTTTACCTGACTGAAATTTCTGTACTGGTTTTACATACATAATTATATTTTTTGTGAGTATGTACACTGAATTTCAGAAATGTTTTTCGTAATATCTACACTAGTGAAAATATGAACTATATAGGCCGACCTCTCATGGCACCTCTTATACGAAATGGCATATTTTTCGAAAATTACCCCTTCCACCGTTACTGTTACACCGTTTGCTCAGAAATAAACATCTTAACATTTCATTTTGATTTATTTTATTACCTTTGACTCATAAGGGTATTTGACTTCGGTGACTCTTTGTGAAATTTTTCGGATATTATTTCCATCGAAGATTGTAACCCTTCATGTCCGTCCAAAGATGTATTTTAATCTGTTTTTCAATATTGGGCCTACAATGTCAATGTAAAATGTTCCGAAGAAAAATTTCCTGCAATATTTTAATGTACGTCTCAGAAGACATGAACTATACCGAATGGATTTTCACATGATTTTTCATATTCTTTGATTTGACTTTTGACCAAAAATTTGAAATTTCACACCACTGTAAAAAGAAATTATGACGCAGTGGAGCAAAATGGAGTTTAAGGGTTTGTTGTTGAGGTCAAAAGCTATAATTTGATATTGGTTTGGTTCTCCCCGATGATACACTGTGATATCATGTATTGAAATATTGGTCCAAAATAAAAAGAAAAATTAATTGCAAATATTTGCAACGAAATCGTCAATTAATTGATTACAATAATAAAAGGGCGTATATAATTATTCTGGAATATATATAGATTTCAAAGATATTGAAATATGAAAATATTCTGGGAATTGCAGTTAGCAGACCGTTAAAAGTTGTGAAGTTATTTAAGCTTAAATATGTAAATTTTTCCTTATGTGTCCAAACAATTGTATAGATGTTTAATTTGGAGCCAATTCTACTACAAATTCATACCAAAACAGTTTATTATTTATCATATCATACATATTTACAACCTCAACACATGTCAATATTGTGTTCTCCGTCTATATAAGGTCCATTGAATATTTTAAATTCAAATACAAGTCGGTTATGCCGATGTTTTCTTGCTTTATTTGTTCTGTAATTCTATAATAAATCAATAAAATTCATTAGCATTTCTGAACACTTTTTTTGTTGCTCTAACGTAAGTTTTCCGTACGTGAGTTAATTTCTAATTGATTGTTATACTCGCACTGAAAAAAAAAACGTAATTGCAATAACACATAGGTTGTGGTCCAAACTCTCAGCTGCTGATTCAAGAGAATTGTATTTGTTTGTGTTAATTTATTCGGAAGGTGTTCAGTAAAAAAATTATAAATTGTCCACTTTTCCCTTTGTGAGCGTGAATTGCTTTAAAATTCTGATTATGCCCTAGTGTTTTTTAGTTTAACAATAATGACATAGAAAATATTAATTTATCGCAAAATTTAATCTTTTACACTTGTAATATTATCTACTCTACTACACTTGAAACTCTCACATTTTTAAGACCAACACTAGAAGGGGGATTTTGCAGTATTAGTACTTAATAACTGCTTAGTAACAACTTAATGCCATTAGTAAATATTACTTCCCAACTGTTTACTATTGCAAAGATATAAAAGAGTTCTCATCAGCATGTAAACACATGTGTACAAATATTGCACAGTACTAAATTTATTATTTATCTTTCGATGTATTTTTGTATTATTGCAGGTTTTCTTAATGCTCATTTAAAGCTGCCTGTGAGTTAATCATTTCGTCATAATGATATCGCGCTTGAGATTAAATTTTCTCAATCAAGCAGATGCTGATAATAAAGCATCTCCTCAAGTGGATAAATCTGTTTTGGAACCTTTGGCTGATCCTAAAAAGTTCAAGAGACAAGTGACAATTGAGGCGGAACCGGATTCGTTGGATAGTGTTTTGTCAAATCCTCAATCGTATCCAATAACAATAATTCCAAATCGTCCAGCAACGTTTTACGGTTTAACCACACAAAATGGCAAACCATTTACAAGACAACATAGCTGTAGGTAAGTAGTGTTAGCATTTTATATTATCTTTAAAAAATTATGTATGATTTAAGCTATGCTTACACATTGAATTATTTTATGACTCGTGAGAGTTAGAGATTTTTTTCTCACAAAATCTTGACTTTCGTAATGCAGCTAAATAGTTAAGAGACGTTTTTGCGGGGATAGCCCTTTAATATCAATTGTCCAAGAACACTCATTAAAAATAAGATGACAGCGTGATACCAGTTAGGCGTGATGTGTAAAATATGAAGAAGAAACTGCAAGGTAGATCACATGTTATGAAAAGGTAATGTGTATTATTTAGATAGAACGTTCAAAATCGGAATGACAAATTTTCTCACCCTATGTCCTTTCTAAAGAGTTCTGTTGGATATTGTTAATTTATGCATTCACAGTGCAGAAACGAAATATCAACATACAACATCCGCTGATTTCGGCTAATTTTTTTTACAAATATCTAATTTTGTATAAGCTTTGGGACCACTGTCATTTTTAAGGAGGGGAAACTGAATGGGTCAAGGCTATCCGTGGCATGTTGGTTGGAACACATCATCTACTTTTTTTCATCGGCGGCCCCCTCCTTGTTGTCGATAGCAACTTCGCAGTAAATGTGTGGTAATAGCTTCTGAAACAGATGATGGCCCATTTTTATTATTAAGTCAACGTTTAGAATGTACGAAATTTTACTTGGTTTAGTGCACTTACAGCAAAGATACGTATGTAAACGAATATGGGCGAATTCGGTAAATTGTATGAGATTTACCAGAAAGGATGTGGCAATTTTTTTTTTGAATTTTCAAGGTCTTATGTAATTTTAAAAGTTAATTATTTTGACGAAAGTATCTTGAAGTTTTTCATGTGACGTAGGGGATGTTGGAGGTGCCATGAATTAATCCCCAGTGAAAAAAATCAAAAAAAAAAAATTATTCCTAATAAAATAATCTCCAAAATCAAATTAAGTAACACACCAGAATTAGAATGAAATAAAATCTTAAAGAGATGAAAAAGAACCCAAATTAGAACTGAAAGAACCCCAAGATTATTTCATATGGGGATTTTTATACCCTTACCCTACGGAAAGGGAGGGTATATTACATTTGATACGACCCAATAGTGTAACACATAGAAGGAGTCACTTTAGGCCCTAGGCTCCTTTGAACCAAATTCGATTCTTGTCTTTATAAGTCGTTTAAGCCATGTCCGTCTGTCTGTCCGGATAGTACGCACGATAATTTTCGAAAAATGCAATTAATTGTATTACAACTTTGCATGGGTTAATATTTCCCCAAAACTGCTTACGGTATTGCAAATGGGCTACATGGTCATGCCCCTTCTGGTACCTCTTATACAAATGTACCATTCCGCCTACTTTAGAAAGCGAGTAGTAATATCAATACACTCGACGTGATGGTTCCCAAATCCTGTATTTAGTAAATGGTTAAGTTTTGGAGTAAAAACTGGAGGTCTAGCCTTGCCCCTTCTGGTACCTCCTATTCAAATGTAACATTCAGCCTACTTTAGATATCGAGTAATAATTTCAATTAACCCATAGAGATCGTGCCCAAATTCAGTATTTTGTAAAAATATAACTGGATTAAATTTTGGAGAAAAAATTGGACATCTAGCCTCACTCTTTCTGGTACCTGCTATACAGATGAACCATTAACCATTTAATACACCCAACGTGATCGTGCCCAAATTATTCCTTTAGTAAAGCTATAACAGGACAAAGTTTGGAAGAAAAAACTGTAAGTCTAGCCATGCCCCTTTTGGTAGCTCCCATACGTATCTGATATTCCGCCCAATTTAGAAATCGAGTAATAATATTAAAACAACTCTATCGTGCCCATATTCAGCATTTTGTAAAGCTATAACTAGGGAAAGTTTTGGAGAAAAAAACTGAAAGTCTATCTAAGTCCCTTCCTTATAAGGACCATGATCTGCAAATCTGCACCTGGAATGTCACAAGGCCGATATTACCGCTATACAGAAAATGCGATGGAAAGGAAAGAGATAGAATGTGTTAGATATTCGATAGATCAGAGAAGCCAACATCGATTTGGGTCATTTCCTTGTGGCAGCAATATTTTGCACCCGTCTTAATGTAGCGAGAAATGTACGCTCTGACACAGCACGGAAGCTGTCAAGATAAAGAAGGCAAACGGGTGACGGATACAGATAGTGTGCTGAGAATATGGAAAGACCATTTTTCAAAAGTGTTGGTATCCGGTAGCGGCGATAAAGATACCCTAGAACCAATCCCCAATATTAAAGTCTTGAGTTATTGAAATTACTAGATTTTTAATTACAAAAAAATTTCTTATATATTATTTTTCGCCTATTTCTGGAGCAAAACCGAGAAAAATTTGACTTATTTGTATAGTAGGTACATTTAGGGGCAGCGCAACGTGTCTTATTTTTTCGTGAATCAACGTTCAATTATCGCTTTCCTTGTCAACATTTTTCTGAATTTAGTGTACATACGAAAATGATGAGCATGTAAAAGGGGCAATATCTGTTATTTTTATGGGAGTTACCAAAAGGGGGATGCCAAATAGTTAGGTTTTCTGAGGTTATGCCTCCTGTTACAAAAAAAAATCTGATTGTCCCCCAGTTGACGGTTTGGGAGTACTGGGAGAAATATTAATTTTCCAAAAATAGGTCATTTGGTATGGGAGTTACCAGAAGGCGTGAACAGATATTGCCCATATTCATTCCTCAGTCTAATTTTTATAACCGTACAACTTACCCAAAATTTGACTGAATTCAGTGTACTCACAAATAAGATATGTATGTAAGACTATGGTGGTGACTTCGGTCATTTGTATGGGAGGTACCAGAAGGGGTGTGTCAAATAGTTAAACTTTCTAGGGTTTTGCCTCCTATCACAATATAAATTTATCGACTAATTTTCATTTCCCCAAGTGTCTGTTTGGAAGTTATGTATGATATATTCATTTTTCAAAAATAGGTAATTTTGTATGGGAGGTACCAGAAGGCGTGAACTGATGTAGTCAATATTCATTTCTGAGTCCAATTTTGATAAGCGAACATCATACGCAAAATTTGAGTGAATTCAGTGTACTTACAAAAAGGTATGTATGTAAAACAGCATGTAAAACTATGATGGTCAATTCAGTCATTTGAATGGGAGGTACCAGAAGGGGTATAGCAAAGGCTTTGGTTTTCTTAGGGTTTGTCTACTATTGCAAGATAAAAAATCTGACCAAATTGAAATTTCCTCCGATAGTCTGTTTGGCAGTTCTGAAAGAAATATTAATTATCCAAAAATAGGTAATTTTGTATGGGATGTACCAGAAGAGGTGGGACTTTTTAGCCCATTTACAATCCCATAAGTTCGTTTTGAAAAAAATTAATACTGGTAAATTTTCATACCGATCATACATAGATCAATCGTCTTAAAAATTCCTGAAACGAATTTGGTCTTAAGATACTTGGAGTCTAACTCGTCTCCTTTACTGCGTTACATTTATTTTCGTATCAAATGATAAATACCCTCATCCCTACGGGTGATGGTATAAAAAAAATATGTACTTGTGTAAATTATTGTGTATTAATTATACCATCACCCTTAGGGATGACGAGGTAGACCCCAAGAATCTTAAGACCAAAATAATCTAATATAATTATTCCAATCTTTTATCCAATTCATACAGATTTCAATTAGTTCATGCATGCATAAAATTTTGTTTATAATATTTATATTTACAAAAAATTTATAATTTTTTACAAATAAATGTGTAAAAAAAAATTGTAAACCAAATTTTATAATTAAAAAAAAAAGTATAACAAATCTTAAAATCTTCTTTAAAAATTTAAATAAAAGAAATATTTGTGCAGATATAAAAGAATAACAAAAGTTTTTGTAAAAAATAAAAGTAACTTTATACATTACTTTTGAAAAATAATACTATTTTTCAAAAATAAATAACACTATGACACAATTTGAGGGTCATTGTCTCGATGGCATTTGACCTCAGTAACAAAACCATAAATTCCTTTTTGCTCCACTACGTCAAAAAAAAATTTTACAGTGGTTTGAAGTTTGATTTTTTTTGGTAAAAAGTCGGAACAAGGAACAATTTGAATAATCATGTGTAAATATACATTTGGGATAGTTCATGTCTTCATGGACATGCATTAAAATTTTCTGGGAAATATTTCATCAGAACATTTGAACCATCTAGCTCCCACCCGTATGGGACATCTTAGGATGAATTTAAAAAAAAACAGCTTAAAAGTCAAATTTCTTAAATGTTCAGCATGGGTGGCAGATAGAGGGTTAAAATGTTCCGAGGAAATATTCCCCGGAAAGTTTTAATGTAGGTCTCCGAAGACATGAACTACCCAAATCTATTTTTACACATGATTTTTCATTTTCTTTTATTTAACTTTTGACCAAAAAAAATCAAACGTTAAGCCACTGTTAACAAAACTTGTGACATAGTGGAGCAAAATGGAGTTTAGGGTTTTGTTACTGAGGCTTAATGCTATTGTTTGATATTAGTTTGGTTCACCCCCGAAAAAGTGTGTTGCACTGTGTAATTACAATTCTTCAATCAGTGCTTAGTCTTTCGGGACTTTGCTCGGGCAAAAAAGTCATTTAAATTTTCATAGTTTATTTCTTGCACTAATTGGCCTTCAATAGACAATAATGCAAGACCATTAAGTCTATCTGGCCCATACTTGCCCGTAGATAGTTTTTTACCCCTTACAGGGTGGAAAAGGATATTTCTGCTGAACAGTTTGTAGTAGGGATACTCAAAAGAAAAATTAATAAAGCTATGTGGACAATGGAGTAAACATCTTGAAGATTATGTAAATGTAATATATCGGATATATGTTGTGCAGAGCGCACGTTTTTAGTACTTGTCAATGAATCTTTGAGTTGATAATGTAAATAAATGCATTCATTTGCTAATGTCTCTTCATGATCATCAGGATAATTTTTGGTTGACATAACAAAATTTTTTTTACTTTTTTAATAAAAAGTTTGGCGTCCTTAAAATCGTGCCGCCCTAGGCCCGGGTCTCATTGTTTGTACAATTTGGTTTAAAGAACGATTGGAACCTCAGCATACATGCCATGAGCACAAGAACGGAGGAATAAGTCTGCTTTTCATCGCTTATAAAATCCTCTCGAGCGTATTGTGTGAGAGATTAAAATCAAAAGTCGGAGAGATAATTGGACCTTATCAGTGCCGCTTTAGACCTGTTAAATCCACCATCGACCTGATACTTACACTACCCCAAATCCAAGAATACACCCAAAAAAAGCACCAAGGCCGCTTTTGACGTTCAAAGGTTTTCCAAAGGGTTTTCAAGCCATACCTGAGTTTGATATTCCTGATAAACTAATACGACTTTGCAGGATGACCTTAACTAACACAGGAGCCTCAGTTGAAATAGAAAAGAATCTCTCCGAGTCATTCAGTAACAAATGAGGTTTGATACAGGGAGACCGACTACTGTGCCATCTTTTTAACATCCTGCTGGTAAACGTCATACAAGACGCGAAGGTAAACATAACTAGCATACTATACACCAAACAGCACATGTTATTCGCTTATGCCAACAACATTGACATCATGGGTGGTAACTGCAGCTTTGGAAAAAAATCGAGAAAGAATTTGGGAAAATGGGACTGCAGTAAACAAAGATAAAACTAAATCTCGAAACTTGGTATCAGAAATTTAAAAAGAAGCGCGGAACAACGAAGCACCTGGAAATCTATTCTATGTTCGGCTGAAATAACTAAAGTTTTGTAATAGCCATCTAAGAAGAAGAAGAAGTTATGGGAAAAATATTAAATTTCAAATGTGTATATAAGGATCTTATGGTACCTTTTGTTAACTCGGTAATCTTGCCCACCAGCCAGCCCGCCAGACCGCCAGCCCGGACGTGACTAACAGTCCTGAAACGAACAAAAACTATCCCAACAAAAACTGGAAACAGTTGGCGTGGCACATCTCATATATAACATATTTTATGAAATGGCTGTAAACCTTCTATTAAAAATGTTCCCGACAAATGGGCGTCAGAACCAGTACAGAAATTTCAGTCAGTTAAACTGACTGATAAATACCATCACCCAATATAATATACTAGCTGACCCGGCAAACGTTGTTCTGCCATACATCATAGGACCCGGCGAAATTCGTCTCGCTTCTAAGTTAACGCCTTCATATAAGCTCCAGTGTAATATTAAATGAGTGCAGACTCCATCGATTCGACTTTGAATAATAACATTCAAGCTATCTACGTCCAGCGAGAATGGTCTGTTCACTAATTTAGTTTATATTTTTAAAATTTAGGCAAAGGCGTGAAAAACTTTGGTGATGAGTTCCTCCTTCGACGATATAAACTCGCAACAATTTGCCGGGAACGTCATCAATCCAGTTGAAACATCAACAGGAATTTGGACATTACTAAGCGCCAATAGCTGGCTTGAAAATTCAGTAGCCGATTGGTCGTTTTGCAACGTGACTGTTTTGTTCGTAGTCAATTTCATACATTAATTTCATCAGCAGCAGTAGATTTTGGCATGACTGGAAGCGTTTGACAAAAATCCCCGAACAGCAATATTATAGACCCACCAAATCGTTTCGAATCACCTGGTAAATCCTTTATCGTTCGGTCAACTGCCTTCTAAGCTCGTTTATGCGCCATCGTGCATTCATCCTAAATGATGATTTTGCAATCTCGCAACAATTTCGTTGTCACCGCACTCTCGTTGCAATTCGCGATTGAATGCATTGTGCATTGAACGATTTAGCGCTGGTATTCCCAAACTCGATAATTTTAAGATCGAAATTCAATGTTGTCGTGCGAATTCTGTGCAAAATGTCGCCCCACAATGCGCTCGGGTTCGACGGATGACACGTAGCTATAAAATACGAATTCGAACTTTAATGGAGAATGAAAAAGAAGTCCATCTTTATATTGAGGTGATAGCCATCATCTGTGCGACAGAACATCAACGGGTATTGAATGCAGTTGTCCACCATCCCGACGCTTGAGAACAATATCGCGTGATTCCACTTTCCCCCCAACAATTACCACTGCGACTTCATTGATAGTGGGAGCATTGAATTGTCTTGTATGGCCTCCAGAGGGTCTTTTGTCTGCTCCGATAATCTGACCAATGCATTATGCTCGTGCAGCAGATTTTGCAATTGTAAAATCATTTCACAGTAAAAATTGTACAACGTTGATCTAGTTCAATTGCCAAATCACCAACGAAAGGAATTTATGATCTTCGTTTAGTGGTGGTAGCAAAGATGGTGTATGTTTGAAAATATGAAACATGAATGTTTGAAAGCAAATTTAAAAAAAAGTTGGAAGAATTGTTCATTTTAATAATAAAATTATGACATAAAATCAGACTTTTTCGAAAACACCCAATATTGAGTAAACCCTAGCTTAATTAACATTTTGCGAAAGATATTCCTAGAAAAGTTAATTTCAAAAAATAATGTGCCTTCGTTATTTTTTAAAAAAGCAACGAAAAGAAATAAAAAGTTTTGGCGACGTATTTTAAAAAAAAAGTGAAAAAAAATTAACTTGGTTACCTTTTTGAAAAAAGCCACGATGACATAATATTATTTAAAATTTACTATTCTTGTCGAATTGAGCTAGGGTATTACTCAGCTTCAGTAATACTATCAGACATGCATAACTACGTTTGTGTGTTTTTTCACTGTTCCACTGTGTAATGAGACGACATTACCTTATAACTCGGATTGTAGCTGAGTTGGCTTCAAATGACGTCATTTGAAAACATCAGTTATATTTTTTTTGCATCACACAAAAAACATAATAAATTTCACAATAATCCGAAATTTTCCAAGCATCTTATCGAATTTTCGATTTTTACGTTGACTGTAATCATTAACACAATTAAGCAACACAATGCAAAATTTCGTCGAATTATCCAAATTTTTCAAGTTTTTCCAGAATTTTCCGAGTTTTCCACCAAGGATTTTTCTACTTTTCCATTCGAAAAGTCATTTGGGAATAATTATCCGAAATGTTTCATATTAACATCGTCCAAAATTATCAAATCATACGTTAAAATGAAAAATTTCGTCGGAAAAGAAAATTAAATTTTTTTTTCATTTTTCCGTAATTTTCCAACAAAAATTTTTCCATTCAAAAAGCCACTACGGAACAATTGCATACACAATTTTATACCACAATTAAAATTTAAATTTTCATCAAATCGAGTAATACAATGCAAAATTTCTGTGAAAGTCTAAGTTGTTCCTTAATTTTTCGAGTTTTTCACCGACAATTTTTCTATTTTTCCATTCAAAATGTCGTTTCGGAATAATAATCTGAAGTTTTTCACAGTTTTTTTTTTATTTTTATTAAATCATAAGATAAATTGCAAAATTAAGTCGAAAAAAAAAATCAATTTTTTAAATTTTTCCGGAATTTTCCGAATTTTTCAACAAAAATTTTCCATTTTTCTATCGAAAATCCATTCCATACAAAAAGGTAGTTTTAGATTTTTTCGACTTTTCCGAAGGATTTCTCCAGACAATTACGAACAACTGAAAAAAAAATTCTGGAATTTTCCGAGTTTTCAACCAATAGTTTTTCCTTTTTTCCATTCGACTTGTCATAATTTTTCGAAATTGTTCACATTTACATCGCCCAAAATTACCAAAACATACGATAAGATGCAAAATTTTGTCGAAAAAAAAGAATTTTTTTTTGGCATTTTCCATAATTTTCCAACTAAAATTTTCTATTTTTCCATTCGAAACCCGACAAAAATTTAATTTTCGATTTACCTCAAATCAAGCAATAAAATACAAAACTTTGACGAAAAAAATTAAATTTTTCGATTTTTTCGGAATTTTCCGAGTTTTCCACCGAGAATTTATCTATTTTTCCCTTCGGAAAGTCATTTCGAAATAGTTATTCGAAATTTTTCGCAAGTTACGTCGTTTAAAACTATCAAATCGTACGATAAAAAGTAAAATTTCGTCGAAAAATAGTATTAACATTTTTCGAATTTTTCCGGAATTTTCCAAATTTTCCAACAAATTTTTTTATTTTTCCATTCGAAAAATCATTCGTACCAATTGCACACAAAATTCCATACAAAAAAGCAATTTTCGGTTTTTCCAATTTTCCGGCTTTTCCGGAGGATTTTCCCAAAATTTTCATTTACATAAACCTTCTCCTGGAAATTACGAACAACTGAAAATAAATTTCAGCAAAATCGGTCCAGCCGTTCTCAATTGATGAATTACTATACATTTTTGCCACCATTTTTATATATATAGATTGTTTAAGTCTTGAGTTATTGAAAATAATCGATTTGTAATTAAAACCAGTTAGAAAGTTTCAGTCGGGCAACCCGACTTACATTTACCCTTACCCTCAGTAAAACAAATAATTTTCTATTTTATTGATATTATTACTCGATTTCGAAATTGGGCGGAGTGGTACATTTATATGGGAGGTACGTGAAGGGGTGTGTTTAGGCTCCAGATTTATTCTCCATAACTTTATCCTGTTATAGCTTTATTAAATACAGAATTTGCACACGATTGCGTTGGGTGTACTGATATTATTACTACATCCCAAAAGTGGGCGGAAAGGTACATTTGTATGGGAGGTACCATAAGGGGCGTGTCTAGACTTCCAATTTTTTTCTTTAAAACTTTGTCCTGTTATAATATAACAAAATACAGAATTTGGGCACGATCGTGTCGAGTGTATTGATATTATTACCCTATTTCTAAAGTGGGCGGAGTGGTACATTTGTATGGGAGGTACCAGAAGGGGCGTGTCTAGACTTCCAGATTTTTTCTCCAAAACTTTATCCTGCTTAAACTTTACCAAATACAGAATTTGGGCAAGATCGCTTTAGGTCTTTTAATAATATTAATCGATTTCTAAAGTGGGCGGTACCAGATGTGTATGGGAGGTACCAGATGGGGCGTGAATAGACTTCCAATTTTTTTCTCTAAAACTTTATCTTGTTATAGCTTTACTCAAAATAGAATTTGGGTACGATCACGTTTAATTTATTGATATTATTTCTCCATCTCTATAGTGGGCGGAAAGGTAGATTTGTATGGGAGGTACCAGAAGGGGCGTGGCTAGGCTTTCAAAATTTTTTCTAAAACTTTATCCTGTTATAGCTTTACTAAATACAGAATTTGGGGACGATCCCCTAGGGTGTATTGATATTATTACTCGATTTCTAAAGTGGGCGGAATGATGTATTTGTATGGGAGGTACCAGAAGGGGCGGGGCCATGTAGCCCATTTGCAATACCGTAAGTAGTTTTGAGAAACAATAACTCGTGCAAAATTTCGAAACATTTGGTTGCGTCTTTCGAAAGTTATCGTGCGAACCAGCCGGACAGCCACCCGACAGACAGACAGACAGACAGACAGACAGACGGACATGGCTCAAACGACTTAAAAAGTCATGAATCGAATTTGGTTCAAAGAAACCTAGGGTCTAAAGTGACTCCTTCTATGTGTTACACTTTTGGGTCGTATCAAATGATATATACCTTCATCCCTACGGGTGATGGTATAAAAATAGTTGGCATTATAGATCCCATACGACATATGTATATCCCTATGGTGACCGAACGGACTTAATGCCCAAAAACTGTTCTGGGTCTTAAAACCGCTTCTCATCGAAAGTAACGTTCAAATTCAAAATGGGCGAGACATATCACTTATAAAATAATATCTAGAAACTAAATACCAAATTTGGAGGGGTAGAAGCGATGGGCATCTTCCACACAAAAAAGTTTGTCGTAATAATGTACTAATATGACAAATTAAATATCAACAAAGTCAAATAGTGAAAATCTCAATATATAACGGCCTTGGTTTGCTTGCAAATCACAATTACATTCGATTTTGCTTATATGTTCATTCATGAAAATTTCGGGCATGTTGTCGCGTGATGTTTTTGAGTAATCACGCCTGTTTGCAGTAAGTGAAGTGTGAAATTATTGTTAATGGCATCCAAAAAGTGTAAATATTGTTTTACAAATCAACGTCAACGATACAGTGGATACCGGATCTATGAAATATCCAAAATGCTAAAATAAAATTTTGTACGAATTCAAATATGCAGTAACTAAATATATCACAGATAAAAATTCATATTACAGATAAAAATGCAATTTTCTTTAAAACAAAAGGGACTTTTCATGTCTGTGTGAGATAATTTAAATATTTTATTATATGCTCTTTACCACTTAGATATATGGCGAGATAATTTTCTTTCTTTTCCTATTTAAATGTACTCACAATAATAAAGAATGCCTTATAAATTCAAACATGAGGTATATCATACGAATAACACCCACTGTATATCTAGATAAATTTAAAAAATATCTCACACAATTTTCACATTTCGAACTTAATTAAAAATGTCAACAAAGAATAAGCGGTTACCTAAAACTGATTTATTATCTGGAATAACAATTTATGTACCATTTAATGTATATGTTAATCATTAATAATAATTTAAATCAATAATCCAAAAATGGGTTTTAACACAAGTATGTTAACACCATTTAATGTTAAGTGAATTCAAGTTTTTTCCATTTTAAATTAGTTCAAAACCTTAGGAGTTACGGTTAACATCGGAGACGCGATACGGTTCGGTATTTGAGTTGCCTCGTTGATACAACCTTTATTTTAAGAGGATCAACATTTGGACGATTCTATATTTCATTTGTATTTCGTGTTTGGTTCTTCTGTTATATTTCGTGCGAAAGTTGCAAGCGATTTCGACCGCAATGCATAAACCATTAACTGAAGTCCAGGTTCTTCGCGAAGTCGATGAAAGTTTCGAGGATAAAGAAGGTCATAGCGTTTTGACTCAACATTTAAAACGACAATATATGCGTGGTATATCGACAACACCGTCGCAAGCAGGAGTTTATTATGAGGCGTTGAAAGGATCCAGTAACTCCTTGGTGAAAGGGTGGGTGTTTCAAAATAGGAAAAAATTGAAGTGGTTACTTAAACCGAACCTAATTCTCATGTTAAAATATGTTAATCAAAACAATAAAAAGTGATTTAACTTAAATTGTACTGAATATTTCGTGGAAGGTGATAAATATTTTACAAACCTATAATAATGTAATTATGTCTTTAACGTTTGCAAATTTTGGCATAAGAGTACCCTATAAACAATAAACAAAAAAATATTTTTTGTTGTGAGAAAGACATTTCAAATATGTTAAAAATATGTATTTTCCGAAGATGGATAATTTGTAAGCTGCATTTTCTAAAAGAAATGCTGTATTTTGAAGTTCCGCTTATTAAAGTAGGGGCCGAAAGGGTTAACACCCCAAATTTGTTTTTAATATCACAAATACATGGAGTAACAGCAAATAGCACTATAATAACTTACATACTTACTTAAGTGGCCCATTACCACTTACGAACGTGGTTCATTAATTTGAGGCCTGAAGTATTAAAGATTTCCACACGCTTCGGTCTCCTGCATGCGTTCTCCAGTTAGTCCTACCAGGAAGGACCAACGCTCCTGTTCCTTCCAACGAAGTTTGGGTCTCCTTGCTCTGCGCCGTTCTTCTGATTCGCCTTCTAATAACTTTCTCGCTGGAGCATTTACATCCATTCTGGCAACATGTCCCAGCCATCGTTGTCGTTGGATTCTAATTCTTTTATCTACGTCGATGTCGTGGTTAAGCTCATACAGCTCGTGGTTCATCCGATGGCAAAAATCCGGGTCCGTCACTAGCTGGCCATCGTTGTCCTTGCAGGATGGCAACCGTGTTCCACGCATTCTTGCCTTAACTCTCTGGTAGAATTTTCGGGCATTCCCTCTACTTCGGAGCAACTCTGTGCACTCATCCTGTCTCTTCTTCAACTCATTCTTTTTCCGTCTATAACGGCGAGTTGCCTCTCATTTCTTCTCCCCGTGCCTTTCACGAACAGCCCGCATTGCCATTGGCTGCAGTTTCATTCTGTATGCAGCATGCGTCTCTCTCGTGGCATCGCAACATTCATCATCATACCAGACATCTTCTTGAGACGGCTTCTCGCAGTCCGTTTTATATAGTCGGCTCTATATTGGCACTGCGAGGTAATATGATCAGGGGTTGGAGCATTTCGTAGCAGTTGAGTTAGGTGTTTGTAGTAGGCGTCCGCTAACTCTGTGGTCTGCAGTTTACCGATGTCCAGCTTTCGTTGTGACTGGTTACGTACGTTTTTCGCCATGCTTAGCCTTGTGCATACTGCGGTAAGGACGTGATTGGAGTCAACGTTCGTACCCCTGATCACTCGTATGTCCAAAACACTCGATGCGTGCCTTCCATCGATCGACTTCTACGTGATCTATCTGATCTACTCGTCAGTTGTTCTGGAGATAGCCATGTTGCCTTATGAATATTTTTATGGTCAAATCTAGTTCTGCAAACTACCATATTTCTTGCGGCAGAGATATCAATCAGTCTGATGCCATTGTTCGACGTTTCGGTGTGCAGACTGAATTTTCCGATGGTAGGCTCACATGCAGCCTTCCTGCCTATTTCAGCATTAAAGTCGCCTAGTACAATTTTGATGTCATGGCTCAGGCTATGGTCATATACACTTTCTAGGCTCTCGTAGATCTCGTCTTTGTCCTCATCGCTTTTCTCTTCTATCGAAGCATGGGCACTCTACTAATGATGACTATACGTTCACACATTGGGTTGAACCGTGAGACTAGGTGTCGCAATCTCTTGCCAACCGCAAACCCACACCCAAACTCGTGCTTGTCCGCATGACCTCTGTAGTAGAAGTCGCACGTCCTCATGCGCGATCACCCGTGTCCGTCCACCGGATTTCCTGTAAATCGGTTATGTCAGCCTTGTATTCTTCGAGAACTTCCGCCAGTTGGATGGAGGCACCTGGTCTATACAGTGTTCTAACATTCCAGGTGCATATCCTCAAATCATGGCCCTCAATTTGTTTGCGGTGGTCGTCAACGCTGAAGTTTTCTGCTCCTACTAGGATTTTATTACAGCCGCTCATTCTGGGTTAAACGCTGACCAGGGTAGCGCTAGATCTGAGCCAACGTGCCTGGGTTTTAGGTTTTGCCCTCAGAGTAAGCTGTGCTCTGACGGTTGTCTAAAGCTTAATAATAACTATGAGTAGTAAGGTAATTATCAGATAACTTTCAACATTCGTAAAAATGGTGCTAAAACTTGTTATTTTCACTACAATTATATTTTGTTTAACTTTGCACCGCAATGCATTTTTAAACCCCAAAAAGGTGGTTCGTATGTGAGGTGGGAGTCGTTATTTCCGATATTGCTTATGACATCCCGCAGATAGTGGATGGCGGTGATGCCAGCCTTACATTTTTTGAGGACATCCGCCAATCGGATAGTGGCACTTTCTCTATATAGAGTACGGACGTTCCAGGAGCATATCCTTAAATCATGGTCCTTATTTCGTTTGCGGGGGTCATCAACATTTGGGGGGTTCCGTTTGTTATTTTTTCTTTCTCGTGTTTTTATAGCCAGTAATGGACCTGAAGGCGGGTTGCTAGCCCTACCACCAGGGTTCGTCGCTCGCTATCAGCTGTTATTCATGATAAAAAAAATATCACGAACACCGCTAAATGTAGATGTAAAATGTAGGATTCCTGTAAACTAACCTAGTATGGATTAGAATTAAGGTATCGTTTTCATCACAAATTAAGCTCCATTTTACAATTAGACGCTTAGTATAAAGTCACTTAAAGTTGTTCATATGAATAACGGTGGCTTTCCACCCATTTCAAGGTGAGATCCCAGTCTATTTTAAAATATTGGTATATATAATGTATATTGGTAATTTCCTAACTATTGTATGGTTATCATAAATTATGCACCTTTTTGCGACCGGGAACTTAGTTTAGGAGATAAATTCAGTTAAAATTGTTCATATGAATATGGATCAAAGCCGATGCAAGATGAGATCTCAACTATATCTCGGTGATTTCACAACTATAATATGTTGAGTTAGTTTAGAAAATAACGACAATTCAAAGTTTTTTATATGAATACTTCGACTTATTATAAAACGAGAGAAAACAGTCATCAAGCAGCTTTTTCCAAACAAATTTTCGTATTGCATTTGTAATGTGCATGGACGTGTATGTGGGGAAAAGAAAAGTTACCCAAACCAAAAAGAAAAGAATTCCCAAATGTGCCAGGTCGGAGGCGTCGCTGGTGTGCTCGCGTATGCCGGGCTATGTCTCGCCGGACGGGGTGGTTCTTGCCAACGCGCTGACAACTCTCCTACACTTACAAAACTCACACCAGCTGCTGGTCTGGTGGTTGACCAAGTGTTATTTTGTGGAATGGAGCCCGAAGTTCAGCAATTAAAAAAAAAAAACAAATCATTTCCTTCAAAAGGTGTGTGTGTGTACGTACAAACTATTTTCACGGAGAATATATTTTTCATATGGGGGGCTAGGGCCGGCCGATGGTATGCCGCCCGCTCTCTACCCTCCCTCCATGGCGTCTATGGGCTTTATTATCTGGACGCCCCAATAGTCTACCCTCTCCTACTACTTACCTGACCTCTTAAATGCTTACTCCATTAAACAACCCGAGTTCTGAATGCAAATTTCGTAAAGCTTGAATATATTTCATACATATTAACGCTTAAAAATTAACATTTGTTTTTAATTCAGTGGATAATTCATATTTCCTTAAATATTCTACAATTTAATGAAAAATTTTAAATTCGCCGCCTAAAATTCTTTAGATTTGTCCCAAAATGGGCTTTTAATTTCCAAAAAAAAATTTAAGAATAAAAAAAACTACCGGTCCCTTTCCTATAGCCCTAACCTTGAGCTCAAAGTTGCTACTAGAAAGTCTCTCCTTTTGAGACGACCAAAATTGTTAAAGAAGATATTTTTAGGCACACCAATTTAATTACAATTCGATGCTATAATATTTATATATATGTATCTATATATATGTACGCATTTAAAAGCAAAACAAACTGTCATATTGTCCGTCCGGTAGTCCGTCCGTCGTTACGTCGGTCATTTTGGCCGTTCGTCGTGGGCCTCTGTACCGATGTCAAAAAAAAACAATATTTCAGATAATTTACAATATAACTTGGTTGTAACCAGTTTAAACAAATCTAATTTTTAGAAAAGGCCAAAACGTAAAAAAAAAATAATAAATTTGAGGTTATCTGGCGCCTTCGCCAATAAATTTTTAAAGATAGGGTTATATGGCGATTGATAATATAGGAAGAAAATTCAATTTATATGCACTTTGCTATAATATATACGACCCTCGTCGACTGGATCAGCATTAGATGGCAGCCATGATGTCCGAAATTATAAATCTGACGACTGACAATTTGTTAAATATTGTCTGGCTTTGGCGAGCTTATCGCTTTACGATAGACGATTTAGATTATTTATCTACGTTAAGTGTCGGACCAACATCAAGAAAAATAAAATAACTTGTTAAATGGCTTTAAACATCTTTATCCATTCTGTGGTGTGGGTGCCATATGTTGTCGAAGACCAAAATCATTTTTAGGTTAGGTGGCGTTCATTTTGTCTCGTGCCAAATCACGTGGGCCAGTTAAGGTCGGCTTACACTGGAGCCTTCGACCAGACAGCGGGCTATATATATATATTTTTTCAAGGTTATGCGGCGGTCAATAATAGTGAGGTTAGCTAGGTACACCGAACTATATTGAATTTCATATAACCCACTTTACGTGGGGTCAAGAGGTACAGAACCCTCTATAGCCGGATTCTCCACAATCCCATGGGCCTAAAACACATCGACTGCAGGATTGTGAGCCCTACAGCTGCGCCGAGACCCAGAGGAGATTGTAGGGAGAATCACTTGGTTGGTAAATGCCCGGGCTGTCTTTCGGTCGGGCCCCGTTTTCAAAATGGTCTTAGTCACCAGTCACCGATTGAATATTTAAAGTGGTAAAAAGTACCCTACCTTATTGCTCCTTGGCTTACGGTTTGAAATTCCAATTAGTATGAGTAGGATGGTGGTGCTGGCTGCTGGTGATTATTGTCGCTGTTGTTGGCTGTTATTAAAAAAAGTCGCTGTTGCTGGCTGCTTATTGTAGAATGGCGTCGGTTGTTGCTGATGGTGGGGGGGGGGGAGTGAACGTGTAACGGACTTCGACTAACGGTTCCCCCGAAATCAAGATGGCGGCTCGCTCAACCGGCGTGGGTGACGCTGCCTCCAATATCGGACTGCTGGTTACTTAAATTTATTCCTGAGTCACTTAAAAGGCTAAATATTCTGATGATGGTGGCGGGCGCAGTCCTTCTTAGTGATTGGGACTGTTGGCCGGACGTCTCTGTGGGATTCCACAAGAAAAACTTCACCGTTTTCTGTGAAAAATTTGAAAAGGTGCCCACGCGGGTATCAGTAAAAGTCACAAAGGTAGACCACACTTTACTTACATTCAGACGGCTTACAAAAGGACTTCCAATAGGTCCTGGGAGTCCTGGGTGGCTTCCACTAAAATTCCGGGCTGGTGGCAAGAATATTCAAACTTTTTTTTTGTTTTCACTTTTTAACTTAACTTCCCCAAAACTGGAGCTGCTGCTGCTGTCGGTTGTAAAATTACAAATGGCAAAACGACGCGCCACTTGCAAAAATTACCCCTCGGCGGGTTGCCCAATTGCACAAGTGTTATTCCACTTGTTTCGCACAGGGTCGCATCGGACCGTACTGTGTACGTTCAGTGGGGTGTTGCCATTTAAAAATTGGCAAAGAGTTATCGTACGTGCACACCACAAACCCAACCATCCTGATGACATCCTTGTTGAAGGATGGGAGGGAAATCTATCTTTTCAAGCTAGGCGTCCGGTTTGCTCCTCTCCACGTACTCATGAACTGCTCGACAGAGGACGTAAACTAATGCCTGCGCCATATTTCGCAGCACAGTGGGGTAAGCTTAGATTTGCTTACCTTCTGCTTCGCCAGGTCTGATAGAGATCCATCGATGTTAATTCCTCCTTGTTTATTGGGTTTGGGGTTGGTGGTTACTTTATTCACAACAGGTGTTTCCATAAATTAAACTAGCTCGGGACATTTATGGGACTCGGGCTCTTTTCTCCTGGAGCTTCTGTGCTATCTCCTCAGTAATTGCCATCACCTGATCTTCATTCTCCAGCTCCCGCCATTCGTTGTCGCCAGTGAGCTGAATAATCACCTGGTCTTGCTGGAGCCGCGATATTTTAACGCCCTTCTTGCCAAGGATGTACTGGTTCGTCCAAGCGTAGAAAGCAGTAACGGCTCGGCTGTCCTTAATCTCGATTGGCCATAGGGTCTCGTCACTGGACTCCTTAAGCTTTGGAAACTTCGCCAGAATCTCCAATTTCGCGTCTGCGCTACGACATCTCACGCTCATTTGGTGTAAGCCAGGCTTTGCTACTAGCTCGGAGCATAATTCGAACAAATATTGGTTAGCTGGTGTTCGGAGACTTAAATGGCTTATCAGGTACCGTAAGAATTCCTCAGGTTCCGTTATCATGTTGGCTGTTAGGTTTCGGAACGAGATCTTATGCCCGGCTGTGGCACTGGGTCCATCGTGCGCATGTACTTCCCGATGGGTTCTACGGAATGCCTCCAGTTCTTCCGACAACTTGTCCCGTTGTCGGCGCAGCTCGTCGTTTCGGCGACGCAAAGCCTCCACCTCATCTGGCTCTTCCATTTTTTTCAATAAGATGGCGCGCATCTCCTCTGCTGATCGATGGGCTAGCACCCATTTCATTCGCCACTGGTTATTCTGACCCTTGAGCTCTGCTTTCTCCTGCTCGTGCTGCTCTGCCTGCGAACGGTTGACCTCCGTAAGTCGTCGGACCTCTGCTTCCAGCGCATTTACTTCGGTGCGATCCACCTGAATAGGGGGCTGACGAAAATTGTGGAACAGCCGAGTAACAGTGACGTTCATGGTGCGGCATACTGGACAATCCCGCTTTTGATCACGCCAGCGCATCAAGCACTCCTCGTGGAAAATGTGTCCACAGCTGGTCGCGAAGCACCGCCCCTCAGTATCCCCAAGCTTTACCAAGCAGATAGCACAGTCACCCTCGTCAGCCATGGGTATCTTGATATTATAACTTTATTGAGAGGAAAACTTGCAATTTACCTATAGGTCTTCAACTCCTGTAACCAAAGTAAAATAGTCCAAATTAGGCAAGAAATAAACCAAATACATAAACCAGTCTGGTCTTTCAATACGTACGTAACCCCTGAATTTCGTCGTGTGTTCGTGTCACATATCTAAAGTCTGGTAAGGCTCCGTTATCGTACTAGTCTGGGTGTCTTCCTTCTAACAGGGATTGCAGTACCATTTCCATCTGACATGTTTATTTAAACCGTAACCAAAAAATATAAAAAAAAAAATAAAACCGTGTTAACCACACTCCGTCCCTGGACATCCATGGCACAGCAAACAGAGGAGCTGAACAAAGGTTCATCCATGAGGGTGTGTCAGTGGGACATCCAGTTACTGGTTAACTTACCCTCCAGTCCTGAACATCCATGGCACAGCAAACAGAGGAGCTGGACGAATGTCCATCCATGAGGGTGTGTCAGTGGGACATCCAGTTACTGGTCGATCGAACTTAACCGAAAAATAACGCCATTATCTAACGCCTTCTTAAAACGCTTTAGTCATATCGACTTAACTATTGTTTCAGGTCTTTCCCATGGAAAATACCTAAAGATTTGCCTTGGAGGTCTTCCACCTCGTACAGGCTATTCCCAACAGGTTTCACGATCCGGCACCGTAAGAACTTGTGCGCCAATTTAGCGTTAAAATTATTCTTGAAGTCGCTTTGTTGAAAGTTTCGCCGATAGACTTCTTGGCCGGGTACGAACCTAACTCGCCTACAACGTAGATTGTACGTCTTTTCGTTTTTCGTAAACGCGTTATGCAGATTCTCACGAATTTTTGATCGCATTAATTCCATCGTAGCTGATTTAGGAATGAGATTTAGTTCAGGGTCACTAAGACACCGAAGTTTCCTAGCAACTTTATACAGACTACCATGAGCCATCATATTCATCCCAAAAAGGGCGAAAAACGGTGTGACACCGATCGAACTGTGGACTGACGACCTTAGAGAAAATTCTATTTCTGATAAATGAGCATCCCATTCTCGATGGTCGTCCTGCAAATACGTTCTGATAGCCGCCAGTATCGATTGGTTCACCCGCTCGGATGCATTCGCTTGTG
Source organism: Muscina levida (assembly GCA_964034835.1). NCBI lineage: Eukaryota > Metazoa > Arthropoda > Insecta > Diptera > Muscidae > Muscina > Muscina levida. The sequence continues at coordinate 61,889,916 of OZ035880.1, read as the reverse complement.
GCGAATGGGTGGCTGTCCTGACATGCTGCACCCCGAAATTCATAGCCATGTCCGCGAACTCTTTGCTTACGAATTGCTTCCCGTTATCGGATACTATGGTCTCGGGCGTTCCGAACTTATGGAAGACTTCCGCGATTAAGAACTTTACGACCGCTTTACTGCTTGCTTTGGGCAAAGCTTTGAGTAGAACATATTTGGTTAGATGGTCTAACACAATGAAAATATAAGCGTTCCCATACCTAGACCTGGGGTAGGGCCCCAAGAAATCAATGAATATGCGCTGGAAAGGGCGCTCCGATTGATGCTCTTTCCCCATGGGTGGTCGCAACGTAGAATTAGCCGGCTTAGTCTCTTTGCAAATTTTGCAAGCTTGCACATATCGACGCACCTGTACACTTTGATTGGGCCAGTAGAAAAATTCACGGATTCTCCTTAGAGTTTTATAGAAGCCTCCATGTGAAGACTGAGGCGGGTCGTGGGACTTTTCAATGATGCCCTGAGTCAAAGCTGGTGGGATCCACAGCTTCCAAGCGAAGTCGTCAATCAATGGTACCCCTTCGTAAGGCACCAACCTCTTATAGACAAAGCCGTCTACAATCTTTAAATCTGGAAGAGAATCCGAGTTCTCCTCAACTGACTTAATCAATTCCAAATAGTCGCTGGACTTAAATGCCTCGTCACCGAGATCTAACAATTTGTCTAACTTCGTCGAAATCTCGGCCATCTCATATCGCGATAGGGTGTCGGGTACTACGTTAAGTTTCCCCTGCCTATGCTCAATGATAAAATCAAACGCTTGTAGGTGGAGACTCCAACGAGCTAACCGACCGCTTAGATCCCGGTGCGACATGAGCCACTTAAGGCTGCTATGGTCGGTTATGACCGTAAAGGGCATAAGCTCGACAAAGGGTCGATATTTCTTTACTGCCATGACGACAGCTAAACATTCTCTTTCCGTTACCGAGTAGTTTCGTTGTGCCGATGTCAATTTGTGCGAAAAATAGGCGATTGGGTGTTCTCCACTTGAAGAATCCTTTTGAAAGAGAACTCCACCAATCCCTACATCGGACGCATCGCACTGGATAAAGAAACGTTTGCTGAAGTCAGGGTGTACTAGTACAGGACTAGAAACGAGTGCTTGCTTCAATTTATCGAAGGCTGCTTTGGCATCGTCGGGAAAGTCGAAGGATTTGCCTTTCTTGAGGGTATCGAAAATCGGGGCAGCAATAGTAGCGTAATCTGCAATAAATTTTCGATACCACCCTGTGGCTCCCATAAAACTTCTGACCTGACGAGGAGTCTTTGGATAAGTATATTTAAGAATGGTATCCACTTTACCCGGATCTGGCTTGACTTGACCTCCGCCCACAATATAGCCCAGGTACCTTAGTTCACGAAAGCAGAACTTAGATTTGCTCACATTAATCGTGAGCCCTGCTTGTTCCAGGCACCTGGCTACTTGACGCAACAAGCCGACATGCGTGTCGAAATCCGGTGACACCACCAACAAGTCATCCAGATATACGAAGACTCTATCACGCAGTACCGAGGGAATCACTCTATCCATCAGCCGACATAACCTTTGAGCCGCATTACACAGTCCAAAGGGCATGACGGTGAAATGGTAGAGTGGTCGCCCCGGCACTGTGAATGCCGTTTTCTCACGACTTGTAACATCTAGGGGGATCTGCCAGAAAGCATCTTTGAGATCCACACTTGATATATAGTGGGTATCCCCCAGCCTACTTAGCAAGCCCTCAATGTGCGGGAGTGGGTATGCATCTTTCACCGTCAGAGCATTAAGCTTACGTGCATCCAAGCATAGGCGGTTCTTCTCGCCCTTTCGCACTAAAGTTACTGGATGACTCCAGGGACTTTCGCTCTGCTCAATTACTCCTAGATCCAACATACGATCCAACTCCGCGTACATTAGTTTCTGTACGGCTGGGGATACCGGATAGTGTCGGTCCTTAACGGGCACCGCATCCCGGGTATCTATCGAGTGGGTCTCTAAATGTGTCTTCCCCAGACCCTTCTTTGTATAGCACGGGAAAGTTTGGATAACTTCATCCAGCTTCCTTTGCTGCTGCGCCGACAGTGAATGCGAGTTGACTTCCTCTGGATTACTGGCCTCCTCGCAGAGATCAACCCCCTGAGTTGTCAAACTATCTAAATTCGCAAACAACTTGAAAGCCTTCATAAAGTCAACCCCAAGGTACAAGGCCCTCTCTAGCGAAGGTACTAGATAAAAGGTTACCTCGTGTGATTGGTTTCGAAATTGTACTGCAGTTCGAACTCTACCTACTATCGCGTGCTCTGTACCGTCGGCTGTTTTAATGGGCGACCCATATGGATGGATCGTCAGCCCTGTTTTCTCAATGAATTTAAGGCAGCCGCGACCCAAGCAGGTGACGGTGGCTCCACTATCAAGCAACCCAAGGATTGCATGACCATTAATTTTAATAGTGGAGTATAACCGGTCGTCCTCCCCCTCGAAAATAGAAGCCGACGCGATTTCTTTTCGTATTGAATGTCTTCTCTTATACCTTTCCCTAGCCCTTTTGATCCTACCGGACGCCTCTCCAAAAATTCGCAGCCTTGCCTCGCGATATTCTTTGACCCTTTGGTGCAAAGGCTTTAATTCGCGCAATCTTGGAGCTGTGGGTAGAAGATCGTCCTTCATATCGCTATTCACTAGGATTTGTACTTTGGGCTCGGGATTAGGTGTAGTAATGGCAGGATAGGTATTTGTCATGTTCGGGTATGGAGTCTCCAGCGCTGGGCTTATACCTGAGTGGACCTCGCCTCCCCCGCTTGAGACGAGTTCCGTGTCAGGTTTCCCTGGCATTTGGGACAATTGGGAGTCACTGTTCCATCTTTCCCACATCGGAAGCAGAAAATTCTCCGGATGGGTGATGGACAGTCTCTAAATGTATGGCCGGTTAGCTTGCAGTTCCAGCAAACATAATGTTCCGGAGACCTCAAAGCGTCTACCTCCGGCTTATGATCAGGTTCTGCAAGAATTTCTTCGTCTAAACGCACCTCGTTTACCCGTTGAGGGTATTGAGGTCGCATGGGCGTTTGATGCCTTTGCATGGCCAGCACGCTTTCAGCGCGTTTGACCTCGCGGCAAAATTCAGTCAATGAATAAACTTTAATTGGGAAAAGCATTTGGGCCAGCGATGGCTTTAAGTTTCCTCGCATTATCTCTACTAACTGTAGTTCGGAATAGGGTACTTGTTGTTGGTTTCGCAGCTTCAGTATGACGTTAAAGTATTCTTCGAATGTCTCCTGCTGCTGCTGCCTCCGGTTAAGAATTCTACTTTGGACTTGAAAGTCACTTTCAAACCGGGTGTACTGAGCCAGCAAGGCTCGCTCCAAACTATCCCAGGTGATCACTGGCGATAGTTTACGATGGCTCCAGTACCATTCTAGTGCTGGACCATCAAGCAAATGGTGTAAACCTTTCAATAATTCTAACTCACTACACTCGTAATCTAAGCGTAGTTCACCGACGCGAAAGATAAAATCTTGAATATTCATTGTTTTTGTGGTGCCATCAAATTTGATGCCCCATTTCGACAAGTCGACTCGACGCGAACTAGTACGTGGGCTAAAACGCAACGCTTCATCATAGAAATCTCTCTCATGTACGTATGCCCGAGGGTTTTCGCGCGGAATATAATTATTAGCTTGGCCTCGAAAGTTAAAGGTCTGATCTACATTAGCTTGGGGTGCTTGGGAGAACGGATATGGAACGTTATGCCTCGACTGCTGCTGTGGACCTGGAACTCCCGATACAGGAACAACCATCGGCGCCTGCGAATAGATTACGTCGGCTGCACTCGCCAAATGTTGGGTGTGTACCGTGGTCCTGGTTAAAACCGCTGGAGCTGGAATTACTGGTGGCGCAGGAACTGGCTGAACTCCCCGCTGACTTCCTGTCGTTGCTGGAGCGTACATTTGTGGAGCTGCTACTAATGGAGGTAACGGTGGTCCTTGCACCACCCCGGTTGAACTAACACTGCCCGATAACGAACGCCTCGTAGCCTCTACAATTGCTGGAATCATCTGGCTAACCGTGGCCTCCACTATTCCTTGTATGACAGCATCACGACTATCCCCCCCTTGAATCTGATGCGCAGGATTCGCTCGAAACGCGGCTTGAACTCCCCTAGCGGTTAGGCTGCTATACTCCGGTGACGGGATCGTCATGCTGCTCGCAAAGGACCGGTTCTGCTCATCACCATCTAGCTCAATGAGTGATGTTTCATTTCTGGAAGTGGCCACTGTAGCTGTAGTAACGATCGTAGGTACCGATGCCGTGGTAGTCGCGATAGGTAAGCGGCTACCCGATGGGCCTAATGCTTGAATGGCATCACCCGGATTCATGTTTGCGGACTGGGACCGAGTGTTCACCATATGAACCACAAGAAATTAAATTAAATTTATCTAAAATTATTCTAGAAATTCTAAATTCCCGATGAACAACTGTAGAATGTTGTTAGCTGCACTATACTAGTTACCAAAATTCAATGGAATAATTTAAAAAAGAAAAAAAAAATTTCCCAAAAATTAAAAAAAATTCACTATCTTTACTCTAGGTATAGATAGGACCTCAGAATAGCTGAAAAAGAGTTATTAATTATGATAGAAGTAATATATAGTATATATATAGTAAATATAGAGATATACTGGGGGTAAATAAAAAAAAAAACCAAATTAAGTTTGAAATCGTCTTAGACACGCCAAAGCAAACCAGAAAACTCGAAGTCGTCTTCAATGCCAAATCTTCTCAACTTCAAAGCGCTCGATAAAACCAAACGCCACTTTTGAAATCGTATTCGATAGAAATAATGAAAAAAAAAAACAGGAAAGTCTTGAATGACAAACTCGCGCAGTATATGGTCGGTATATAGCAGTAGGAGAGGTTAAACTTATAACTAAATACATCCCCAATGAAAGGAATATCACCAAAACGAAAGATTGTGTACACACTTCACTAGAAAATGCAAAAATAAAAATTGAACCAAAGTATGCTTTGATAATTAAAACAAAAACTTGAAAGGAAAAAAAAAATTAAATTTATTTTATGGAATTTAAAAATTGCCTTTTACTAGTGGAATAATTTTTCATTTCCGCCTTAGCTTCTCTCCCCCGTCGCAACTCGATGGTGACATGTCACACTTTTCGGGACTTACGAGTGAGAAGAACCAAACCCAAAATGAAAGCTACCAAACTATTGAAGCTAGAAAAGAGCGCAAAAAAAAACAAAAAGGAAATTTGGAAGAAAAAGGAAAATTTTTACTCTATTTACTACCTTAGAGCTATTGTGGTGAGTTCAAAACAAACACAAGACTTCTAAATAAGAAAACAAAGATAAAAAACCAAAAAAAAAAAAAAAAAAAAAAGACCATTAGACAACCTGAAACTACCACGTCGCTACGCGTTTGGGACTCTTAATTTACCTAACGGGACTTACGCTAAGTTAACAAGCTGACTAACTACCTAGAATCAACAGAAACTAATGTTTGAACTTCGGGCCCCACGTTGGGCGCCAATTTGTAATGTGCATGGACGTGTATGTGGGGAAAAGAAAAGTTACCCAAACCAAAAAGAAAAGAATTCCCAAATGTGCCAGGTCGGAGGCGTCGCTGGTGTGCTCGCGTATGCCGGGCTATGTCTCGCCGGACGGGGTGGTTCTTGCCAACGCGCTGACAACTCTCCTACACTTACAAAACTCACACCAGCTGCTGGTCTGGTGGTTGACCAAGTGTTATTTTGTGGAATGGAGCCCGAAGTTCAGCAATTAAAAAAAAAAAACAAATCATTTCCTTCAAAAGGTGTGTGTGTGTACGTACAAACTATTTTCACGGAGAATATATTTTTCATATGGGGGGCTAGGGCCGGCCGATGGTATGCCGCCCGCTCTCTACCCTCCCTCCATGGCGTCTATGGGCTTTATTATCTGGACGCCCCAATAGTCTACCCTCTCCTACTACTTACCTGACCTCTTAAATGCTTACTCCATTAAACAACCCGAGTTCTGAATGCAAATTTCGTAAAGCTTGAATATATTTCATACATATTAACGCTTAAAAATTAACATTTGTTTTTAATTCAGTGGATAATTCATATTTCCTTAAATATTCTACAATTTAATGAAAAATTTTAAATTCGCCGCCTAAAATTCTTTAGATTTGTCCCAAAATGGGCCTTTAATTTCCAAAAAAAAATTTAAGAATAAAAAAAACTACCGGTCCCTTTCCTATAGCCCTAACCTTGAGCTCAAAGTTGCTACTAGAAAGTCTCTCCTTTTGAGACGACCAAAATTGTTAAAGAAGATATTTTTAGGCACACCAATTTAATTACAATTCGATGCTATAATATTTATATATATGTATCTATATATATGTACGCATTTAAAAGCAAAACAAACTGTCATATTGTCCGTCCGGTAGTCCGTCCGTCGTTACGTCGGTCATTTTGGCCGTTCGTCGTGGGCCTCTGTACCGATGTCAAAAAAAAACAATATTTCAGATAATTTACAATATAACTTGGTTGTAACCAGTTTAAACAAATCTAATTTTTAGAAAAGGCCAAAACGTAAAAAAAAAATAATAAATTTGAGGTTATCTGGCGCCTTCGCCAATAAATTTTTAAAGATAGGGTTATATGGCGATTGATAATATAGGAAGAAAATTCAATTTATATGCACTTTGCTATAATATATACGACCCTCGTCGACTGGATCAGCATTAGATGGCAGCCATGATGTCCGAAATTATAAATCTGACGACTGACAATTTGTTAAATATTGTCTGGCTTTGGCGAGCTTATCGCTTTACGATAGACGATTTAGATTATTTATCTACGTTAAGTGTCGGACCAACATCAAGAAAAATAAAATAACTTGTTAAATGGCTTTAAACATCTTTATCCATTCTGTGGTGTGGGTGCCATATGTTGTCGAAGACCAAAATCATTTTTAGGTTAGGTGGCGTTCATTTTGTCTCGTGCCAAATCACGTGGGCCAGTTAAGGTCGGCTTACACTGGAGCCTTCGACCAGACAGCGGGCTATATATATATATTTTTTCAAGGTTATGCGGCGGTCAATAATAGTGAGGTTAGCTAGGTACACCGAACTATATTGAATTTCATATAACCCACTTTACGTGGGGTCAAGAGGTACAGAACCCTCTATAGCCGGATTCTCCACAATCCCATGGGCCTAAAACACATCGACTGCAGGATTGTGAGCCCTACAGCTGCGCCGAGACCCAGAGGAGATTGTAGGGAGAATCACTTGGTTGGTAAATGCCCGGGCTGTCTTTCGGTCGGGCCCCGTTTTCAAAATGGTCTTAGTCACCAGTCACCGATTGAATATTTAAAGTGGTAAAAAGTACCCTACCTTATTGCTCCTTGGCTTACGGTTTGAAATTCCAATTAGTATGAGTAGGATGGTGGTGCTGGCTGCTGGTGATTATTGTCGCTGTTGTTGGCTGTTATTAAAAAAAGTCGCTGTTGCTGGCTGCTTATTGTAGAATGGCGTCGGTTGTTGCTGATGGTGGGGGGGGGGGGAGTGAACGTGTAACGGACTTCGACTAACGGTTCCCCCGAAATCAAGATGGCGGCTCGCTCAACCGGCGTGGGTGACGCTGCCTCCAATATCGGACTGCTGGTTACTTAAATTTATTCCTGAGTCACTTAAAAGGCTAAATATTCTGATGATGGTGGCGGGCGCAGTCCTTCTTAGTGATTGGGACTGTTGGCCGGACGTCTCTGTGGGATTCCACAAGAAAAACTTCACCGTTTTCTGTGAAAAATTTGAAAAGGTGCCCACGCGGGTATCAGTAAAAGTCACAAAGGTAGACCACACTTTACTTACATTCAGACGGCTTACAAAAGGACTTCCAATAGGTCCTGGGAGTCCTGGGTGGCTTCCACTAAAATTCCGGGCTGGTGGCAAGAATATTCAAACTTTTTTTTTGTTTTCACTTTTTAACTTAACTTCCCCAAAACTGGAGCTGCTGCTGCTGTCGGTTGTAAAATTACAAATGGCAAAACGACGCGCCACTTGCAAAAATTACCCCTCGGCGGGTTGCCCAATTGCACAAGTGTTATTCCACTTGTTTCGCACAGGGTCGCATCGGACCGTACTGTGTACGTTCAGTGGGGTGTTGCCATTTAAAAATTGGCAAAGAGTTATCGTACGTGCACACCACACATTAGGAAATTTCAAAGAAAGCAACATTTGAGATTTGCCTATGCTGATTTGCCTAGAACAAACCGATTAACCGACATCAAAAAACCGGTTAAACCGGGTATTTGAAATCGGAAAAAAACGGTTGGACGGTTTTCGGTTATCCATCACTCTAGTGGTGAGTAATCTACTATCCTGTCGGTGATCGGCGTGATTTTGTCACTTGCGCAGCCCTGGGGAACGAACAGAGTACAGATATGTTTCGTTAATATTTTCAGTATACTTTGTGCGTCGGTGACTAAATTCTCGTCTCTCCCAGTAGGATGTTCCGTAATGCACGACTTTGTCGTCAACGCAGTCCTTAAGACAAAATGTGAAAAATGTATGTACTTGTCGTCAAAACACTCGGTTGAAGACAAGCTGACCGACAAAATACTAATATTGTTCAACAAAATCAAAGGAAAAAAATGTGTTGCTATGATAATGGGAACAAAAAAATGGAATCTGACGTAAAAAAATGTTTAGTTTATTAAACGGACGAACAATTTTATAGTTTGAAATCTCGAATGAAATTGAATGCCGTATAAAAGTTTATATCCTTCACTTCTCTCTTGTTCAGTAGTTTTCTAAAAGTATTAAAAATTCGTCATACTAATAAAAAGCTAAAAAACAGCTAAAAATCCATTTTATCAAATGGCACCAATGTATATACATACAAAGTCGTACTAATATGGCTTGAATGACAATTCAAGACATACATAGGCATCAACGACAATTTGACCGACATTTTTACTCATCAGTTCGTGCATGATTGTGTAGGCGACGTGTCGTTTATATAGTCATCAACGACAATTGTCACCCATCATGTCGTGTATGATTGTGTGGGCTACAGGTCGCTTGTGTAGGCATCAACGAAAATTTGACCGACATTGTCGCTCATCAGGATGTGCATGACAAAGCGGACACTTGTATGAAAATTTCGTCGACGATTTGTATGGACGGTCCTCTAAATGTCATCAACGATTTACTATGGTCATGCACCTATCCTTGAGGATGTCTTGCAGACACTTCCTACTGGACTGTTTTTAATTTTCAATAACCTTTACGCTTTACCCTTTGGTAGAATTTTCGGTTTTTTTCTCTATTACTACATTTTTCGATATCTTCGCTCTATTTTCCCTACATAAATTATTTTTCCGTCTAAAGAGGCAGCTTTCTCACACTCTCTTATCCACAAAATAGTCCATTTATTTATTTTGTAATTTTGGCGTCTTCGTATATAGTCATATACATATCAAAGTTAACAATATTTGAAACAGTTAATGAAATAAGACTTCAATTCCGGTAAAATTTAAAAAACAGACTAAGTGAGGCGAAAAACCAGTACAGAAATTTCAGTCAGGTAAACTGACTGATAAATACCATCACCCAATATAAGATATTGTTGAAGTATTGAGTTATTGAAATGAATAGATTTTTAATTAAAATAAAATTACTTATGTATATTTTTTCCCCTGCTTGTGGTGCAAAATCGTCCACAACTTTACTTATTTGTGTAGGGGGTATAGGTGCCGGTTTGGAATTTATGTGAGAAATATTAATATTTCAAAAAAATTTAATTTTGATAGGGGGTACCACAAGGGGTGAACCGATACAGTCCTTATTCATTCCTGACTCAAATTTTCATACGTACAACTTACGAATAATTTGACTGAATTCAGTGCACTTACAAAAAAAGATATGTATGTAAGACTATAGGGGTGAGTTCGGTACTTTGTGTGGGAGGTACCAGAAGGGGTGTGTCAAATAGTTAGGTTTTCTAGGGTTTTGCCTCCTATAATAACATAAATTAATCGACCAATTTTCATTACCCCCCAAGAGTCCGTTTGGAAGTTATAGGAGAAATATTAATTTTCGAAAAATAGGTAATTTTGTATGGGAGGTACCAGAAGGCGTGAACTGATATAGTCCATATTCATACCTGAGTCTAATTTTCTTAAGAAAACATCATACGCAAAATTTGAGTGATCTCAGTTTACTTACAAAAAAGATATGTATGTAAAACTATAAGGGTCAATTCGGTCATTAGTATGGGAGGTACCAGAAGGGGTGTGTCAAATAGTTAGGCTCTCTGAGGTTTCGCCTCCTATCACAACATTAATTTATCGACCAATGTTCATAACCCCCCAAGTGACTGTTTTGAAGTTATTGGAGAAATATATAATTTCCAAAAATAGGTCATTTTGTATGGGAGGTACCAGAAGGCGTGAACCGATATAGTCCATATTCATACCTGAGTCTAATATTTATAAGCAAACATCATACGCAAAATTTGAGTGATCTCAGTTTACTTGCAAAAAAGATATGTATGTAAAACTATTAGGGTCAATTCGGTCATTTGTATGGGAGGTACCAGAATGGGTGGGGCAAAGGTTTCGGTTTTCTTAGGGTTTGTCTACTTTTGCAAGATGAATAAACTGACCAACTTCAAACATCCTCCGGTTGTCCGTTTGGAAGTTACGGAAGGAATATTAATTTTCCAAAAATAGGTTATTTTGTATGGGAGGTACCAGAAGGGGTGGGGCTATTCAGCCCATTTACAATCCCATAAATTCGTTTTGAAAAATATTGATACTGGTAAATTTTCATACCGATCCGTTAAGGTTTACTCGAGTTATCCTGCTGACCAGCCAGCCAGCCAGCCAGCCAGCCAGCCAGCCAGACAGACGGACATAGCTCATTCTTCTTAAAAAGTTCTGAAACGAATTTGGTCTTAAGATACTTGGGGTCTAACTCGTCTCCTTTAATGCGTTACACTTTTTTTCGTATCAAATGATATATACCCTCATCCCTAAGGGTGATGGTATAAATATAGTCCTTTTTAAAACCAATAATTTTTTGGTACCGACATGATAATGGTAAACTATATTGTAGCGAAGTGATTCGATACAAAATATCGTCTTAGCGGTATAAAATGCCAATTAATTTTTTAATATTATAATGTGAATTGTTTGTATTATGTGAATAAAATAGCTCCTATATTACAAGTGCATACTTATCTTATCTTAAAATGCACTAATGTGATTCTAAAACAATCAACACTTCAACCAATTTTTGAGGTCAGTAATCATATATATTACGAATTTGTACTCACTATTTGTTATCTATTTTTATATTTCCTTAAAGTACTAAATTAAATAGTTTTGAAGAAATTGTATCATTTACTTGTACTATTTAATGAAACTTAGTTTGGTTATCATACCATAAATTCTGCAATTGTGTGCATATGCATATGTAAATGCATTTTTTGCCATAACGCAAAAAAGTGCGACTGATTTACATAAAACGTTTCCTCATTATCAAACCCACAAAATGCAATAACTACAGTGGCACTTTAAACATAACAACGTAAAAAACAAACACCGAATAAACAAATGTAACTGATGCCACATAATGAAGCCAATTTGCAAAATATCAAACCTCAGATGACGATCTACCCCAATGTCTCATGTAATTTGTATAAATTAGAACGACATTCAACTTGAACTTAATCAGTTCTTCTTACAGATCTTGAGGTTTTTTGTTTGTTTCTCAGTTGAAAAACAAAAAGCGACACTGTGTTGTACAATGGAAGGAAACGTAACGTATATAAGTATGAAGTTTAAATTACATTGATTATTTACGACCATTTTAAACAGTTTATCAAACAACGTTTACGTTTACTTTGCTAAAAATGGGCGGTATAAAGCAAATGTTTTCAGAAATAAACGACAATGACAATTTTATTGTATCTTATAGCGTACAACAATTTTATAAGTGTGAACCGACTTTTATCGTCATTGCATATATACTTTTGTTGGTGCTTTGGTAACTTGTGTAATAAGACGTATGATTGTTTTCACGTGAGGATGTTATTTTACTCATATGTACGTGTAGTACGAGTAAAATTTATATAGGTTTATTGATGCTGTTTAAAACCAACAAATAATAGAGTTAGAGCTAATAATATGTTGTAAACAGATTGAGCAATGTGTGTCTTTGTCTCGTATTACCAAGTAATCTTGTAAGTACGGTACAGGGCACGATTATGAGAATATTTATTATGTTCGGCGAATTATAAGTTAATTGAGCTGCAAAGAGAAGGTTTGTTACTTAAAGATGACCAATGTCCCTTACGAAGTTGCGGTCGACAACATCGAGGGGGCCGTCAATCAAAGAAAAACTTACATGACTGGAGACAGGAATCTAACCATGTATCTCTCCCATGATAGTCGCGTGTTCTATATCACAATTTTTTTAAAAAAAAGTGTCCGTCCATTGTTCTATCTGTTGTTATTTGCAAATAGTTGCGTTGTTACTAAAATACATGAACAGACACGGCTATCTCAATTAGGAATTTGTTGTTTTTTCATGTGGATGTTTAAATGCAGATATATAAAATATGAAACCAAAATATGCAAATTATCTTAATATTTATAAATAATGAATATAGATGTATGAATGAAAAAAATTAAATTTCTATATGCCAATTCCTCAAACGATATTATTTAAAAAAATTGATATTACACACTAACGTGTGGTTTATTAACCAACCAAACTAATATATCAATATTATTGTAGCAAAAAATTTGCACAAAATGCAATAATTTTCATTTTAACACAAAATATTACTGTTTCCATACATCTGGTTTGTACAAAACTACGAGTGGGAATTAGTTGTAATTTACACCATAAATTTTTTAAATAAACTATAACATACGAGTTGTTATGTGCTTGAAAACTGTAGTAAGTATTACAATCTACTTTTGAGGTATATAAGGTATAACGCCTACATGTGCAAGTAAGAGGCAGAAAAACAGTTTTGTTTTCTTTTAACTAATAGGCTGACCACAATGAAATTAGGTAACAACAATGGTACTCGATGCCGCCCGTAGTTTAGAACGGTTTTAATACAAAAGCAACATATTCAACTACATGGTGAAGTTTACACATCTGACGCTTAAAAACAGGCCTTCTCCTTCCATTCTAATAAATCCAGAGCACATGTTCCCTCCATTCTTTATAGATTAATGCTGTTGCTTCTTTAAGAAGGAAGAATCATAGTCTTCGATAATTTGTTATTCCACCTATTCACCTATCTTATATGAGTGTGTATTAAAGGTGTTCGTGTGTTTTTCTTAAAATAGTTTATGATTAGTTTCGGACACACAATTCGAATGCATTTTCATAGGCTAGCTGGTAGTATGGCTGACGAGGTAGCGAGTACAAACTCCAGCAAGGTTTACTGTCGTTGAAAAAAAATAAGTGTAAGTTGAGACAGAATTATATAGAAGTGAGAATTATCTAAAAATAACCGGTGCGCTCCCAATAATGGAGGGCCTTGACTTCCTTGATTGCTTTCAACTCACTCATGCTGAGACTGACTGTTTTGAAACATACAAAAGTTTCGAGTAAGTGTGAATCATGTCTGTGTGAAAACGAATTGTACGGAGAAAACCCATATTAAAAATAACCCATTTTTTTGACGATTTCAGATTGTAAATAACAGTTACAGTAATTGTCATACGCATTAATGTGAAAAAAAAGAAACAGCAATTAAATAATAAAAATAATACAAAGTCGAAAAATTATTTATAAAAATCGCGAAATTTTTTCAAAATAATTTTTTTCATTTGGCACTTTTATTTACTACAACAAACAACAATAACTTATTCTTCATAAATTTTCCCAAGTTAACGACATACATACATATGAGTATCAAAATGGAGACAACTATTAGGTAAACATAAAATTTCCTTTTAAAAATATAAAAAAAACGAAAAATTATTTTAAGAAATTGAGCAATTTCGACTTTTTTCGACTGCGGTGCTTTTCTTTACACAAACCGATACGTCTTAGGAAGTATGTAACAGAAGTTACAGAAGCTCAACATAGGCTCTCTTAGAAACTAGCATCGGGTGCGGTGGCCCAATAAGCCACTCTTCTTAAACAAAACAATTATTATGAAAACACGAAGAAAAGAAAAAACTATTTTTTTTTAAGAAACGCTTTTCTTTTGTTAATATATTGATCAGTTGTAAACACAAAATGAATAAGAATACTAAAAAAATCGACTAAAAGTCAAAAAATATGAATATTTCAAACAACATAAACTTTTAAATCAAAATGGAAAAAATCTCACACATTCCTTAGAGAAGAAAATCGTTTTTTAAAATTATTTTATTTTATTTTTTACTTTTTAGTAACGAATAGCTTTACTTAATACATTACAATTTTTGACGCCCCCCCCCCCTTAATTTCATTCTGGCTACGCCCATGTATTCGCGTATTGTCATCGGGAGTATTAATGCCTGCAAAGTATCATCCATTTGCATTGAAAAAAGGCGGGTAAAAAAGCATTTTACAAAAAAAAATTCTGCCTCTCCCCCCTAGATTTCATCATGGCTACGCCCATGTATTCGTGTATTGCCATCGGGAGTATGAATGCCTGCAAAGTTTTATCCATTTGCTATGAGTAAAAGGCGGTTATATTAACGTTGACGACCCGAAGTGAAGCTAAACAAAAGCATTTAAAAACCAGTACAGAAATTTCAGTCAGGTAAACTGACTGATAAATACCATCACCCAATATAAGATATTGTTGAACTCTTGAGTTATTGAAATGAATAGATTTTTAATTAAAATAAAATTACTTACGTATAATTTTTCCCCTGCTTGTGGTGCAAAATCGTCCAAAACTTTACTTATTTGTGTAGGGGGTATAGGTGCCGGTTTGGATTTTATGTGAGAAATATTAATTTTTCAAAAAAATTTAATTTTTTATAGGGGCTACCAAAAGGGGTGAACCGATACAGTCCTAATTCATTCCTGACTCAAATTGTCATACGTACAACATACGAATAATTTGACTGAATTCAGTGAACTTACAAAAAAAAAGATATGTACGTAAGACTATGGGGGTGAGTTCGGTCCTTTGTATGGAAGGTACCAGAAGGGGTGTGTCAAATAGTTAGGTTTTCTGAGGATTCGCCTCCTATCACAATATAAATTACCCCTCAAATGTCCGTTTGGAAGTTATGGAAGAATTATTAATTTTCCAAAAATAGGTCATTTTGTATGGAAGGTACCAGAAGGGGTGACCCGATATAAACCATATTCACTCCTGATTCATATTTTTATAAGCGTACAAATTACTCATAATTTGATTGAATTCAGTGTACTTAGAAAAAAGATATTTATGTAAGACTATGGGGGTGAGTTCGGTCCTTTGTATGGGAGGTACCAGAAGGGGTGTGTCAAATAGTTAGGTTTTCTGAGGATTCGCCTCCTATCACAATATAAATTAACCGACTAATTTTCATTACCCCTCAAATGTCCGTTTGGAAGTTATAGGAGAAATATTAATTTTCCAAAAATAGGTAATTTTGTATGGGAGGTACCAGAAGGCGTAAACCGATATAGTTCATATTCATTCCTAAGTTTTATTTTCATAAGCGAACATCATACTCAAAATTTGAGTAAATTAAGTTAACTTACAAAAAAGATATGTATGTAAAACTTTAATGGTCAATTAGGTCATTTGTATGGGAGGTACCAGAAAGGGTATGGCAAATGTTTCGTTTTTCTTAGGGTTTATCTACTTTTGCAAGATAAATAAACTGACCAAATTTAAATATCCTACGATCGTCCGTTTGGAAGTTATGAAAGAAATATAAATTATCCAAAAATAGGTAATTTTGTATGGGAGGTACCAGAAGGGGTGGGGCTATTTTGCCCATTTACAATCCCATAAGTTCATTTTGAAAAATATTACTACTGGTGAATTTTCATACCGATCCGTTAAGGTTTACTCGAGTTATCCTGCTGACCAGCCATACAGCCAGCCAGCCAGACAGACGGACATAGCTCAATCATCTTAAAAAGTCCTGAAACGAATTTGGTCTTAAGATACTTGGGGTCTAACTCGTCTCCTTTAATGCGTTACACTTTTTTCTGTATCAAATGATATATACACCCTCATCCCTAAGGGTGATGGTATAAAAAGTTTATTTTTACATTACGCTGATGTGTGTACAAGCCCCGACGGAAGGCAAAGACGATGACATTAAATACGCATTTTATGAGCGCCTGGAGGAGATAATGACCGAAGCCCTGCACATGACATTTAAATTGTTTTGGGGGATTTTAATGCTAAAGTAGGAAGGGAAGATGTTCTTGGTTCCCATAACAGATTCAGACTGGTTAGTTTCGCTCGGCAACAAACATAGTTGTGCGTTACGGATGTGCGTGTGATGCGCGGTGAAAATATTGACTCGGATCACCACTTAGTTGTAGCCGCGGGATTAGCCTTTTACCCATCGCATACAAGGTCCTGTCTAGTTATGTGAAAGATTAAAGCCCACTCTGGCGAACCTGATTGGATCTCAACAGTGTGGCTTTAGCCATGGTAAATCCACGACCGACCAGATATGCAGATCGACACCTACATCTGTTCATCGACTACAAAGCTGCATTCGACAGTCAGATACGACAGAAATTGTTAGATGATATTTCTGAGTTTGATATCCCCGCGAAGCTTGTACGACTTTGCGGGATGACACTGACTGCGGGATGTTACTGCGAACTTTTTCGAGCATTGAAAAGCAGTCGGTGAAAGTTGGTCTGG
This sequence comes from Muscina levida, assembly GCA_964034835.1. Lineage (NCBI taxonomy): Eukaryota > Metazoa > Arthropoda > Insecta > Diptera > Muscidae > Muscina > Muscina levida. The sequence goes on along the minus strand of OZ035880.1, from coordinate 61,873,047 downwards.
TAATAAGTGAGGATAAAACCAAATTATTTGTTTTAACGAACAAAGAGTTCACTCGTCTGGGACGCTGCGTGAACATTGACACCTATAACATTGAAGTGGTAGATGATTTTGTCTACCTTATACAAAAATAATAATGTCAGACTGGAAATCAAAAGACGTGTATTGATCGCAAACCGTTGCTACTATGCGCTAAGGAAGCGATTTAATGATAAAGCGCTATATCGAAGTACAAAGATCCAAATTTACCAGGCTCAGATCCTACCTGTCTTCCTCTAAAGCGCAGAATTCTGGGTAATGACACAAGCGGATCAATCTTTTCTGGAAGTCTTAGAGAGAAAAATACTTCGCAAAATATTTAGAAACATCATCGCTAACGGCGAGTATCGTCGTCGAATGAACCACGAGCAGTTATTATATTAAATTTAACAAAAATACCAGAAAGGTTGGGGCTATTCTGCCCATTTACAATCCCATTACTTCATTTAAGTTATCCAGCCCACCAGTCAGCCATCTAGCCAGCCTGCCAGACAGACCGACTTAGCTCAATCGTCTTAAAAAGCCCTGAAATGAATTTTGTCTGAAGATACTTGGGGTCTAACTCGTCTCCTTAAATGCGTTACACTTTTCTCGTATTAAATGATATATACCTTCATCCATAAGGGTGATGGTATAAAAATGGAAAAACAATTAAATAATTCAGCAATTATCTTTCCAAACTACTTAAACATAAAAAAAATTAAAAAAGTGGCACAATTTTTTACAACAATTTTTTTGTTGAATGTTATAAACAATTTACATTACGCTATTCTCCGTATATATTCTTATTTACAGAGAAAAAATAATTCATTTGTTAATTGAAATTGAGACAAAATTGGCAAGTGTTGATAAGATTTAATGTTATTTATATTGTAAATTTATCATATTAACAACGTATTAAATTGATCTGTTTACATTGTTGTTAAATTGGGTATTAACGATCAATAGTTATTTTTATTCATTTAAAATGTGTCGAAAGATACGATTCTGTGCACATACTTATTTTAGCTTTACATCTCATGAATTAGACTGCGACTGATTCACATATAAAGGAATAGTAGGTACAGAGTTTTACTCTGTGTGTTTTAAAATTTGATCGACCCTTAACCCAACAATAAAAACCTTTTAATACTTGCACAAAGTAATTAAATTAAAAACCTATATATAAATACATAAATCCTATCTTAAGCCACCTTAAAATTATAAATCATTTATCCATCCCTGCGGCGACAAAAATAATCGGATTAAGTATATATTTCTTACTGGTCGTCCCACATATTCTCATTGAATCTCTGCCGGGAGCACAAAATTAAATTTTTAATTAATTTACATGCAGCTGCAACCACTTTATTCAATATCCACAATTATTCAAGCTTGGGCGAAATAATTTATCGAACCGCCTAAATGTCCGTCTGCCCCTTGTTCTGTCTGCTCTAAATCTATTTGTTGCCATTTATATACATATGTATATGACAATCGTTCGCTTTTAAAAAGTTGGGGCCGGCACATAAATTTCCTATTGATTCAGATGATTTAGTAAACTTGTCGTGTGTGTGCGTCTGATATTAGTGATGACACGACGTGAACTTTGATGATAAATGCTGTTAATTAATAGCACATAAATTTCATTAAAGTGTAACACTATTAAAATGTACATTGAATACAAGTGAAATGTCTTAATTAAATAAGGCATCAACTTGTAGCACCATTGAACTGTTCAGTATGTAATATGAAAAATGTTGTTAGCTCAACAATAAAGTAATCGGTATTCTTTTAGAATATTAACATAAAATTATCTAAATGCAATTCTAGTTTACATACCTACGGTTCCAAGCATTCCGGCTTTTAGTTTATTGATCAATTATACTAATATGTAATATATATAAGTTTTAGTTATCCCGGGTTTCGAATTTAAGAATATGTGACTTATCCATTATAGTGGTAATTATCTGTAATAGGCATTTTATATCAATTAATTTTAGTACATTGTTCATGTACAAGCACAAACACAATATATTATTCAAATAATATTCTTGACCTACTGTATGGTATTAAACGATTTCACATAGTAGTAGTTGCATTTTGTACTTAACTCTTTGATATCAGTCAGCCCAGACATGAATTAAAATGTCATAAATTTGAACAGATGACATTCAAAAGTGTAGTGCAATTGTAATTAGTGATGATTAAGCATTTACATAAGACAAAAAAGGAAACTTAGCAATCGAGGCATATGAAAAGAATATTGTAAATGTGGATCAAAAGTCAATTCAAGAACTAAAAGATTATACATTTGCGAAAATATAAATGTAGCAAGATATTGACAACATATTTCGCTTATGTAACACAAATGTATAGTAATTCATCAATTGAGAACGGCTGGGCCGATTATGCTCAAATTTTTTTGGAGTTGTTCGTAATTGCCAGGAGAAGGTTTATGTGGAAGAAAATTTTGGGAAAATCCTTCGGAAAAGTCGGGAAATTGGAAAAATCTAACATTTTTAGAAAATTTATATCAATAATTTTTAGTACATTTATATCAATTAATTTTAGTAAAAAAATTTTAATTTTATTTCATACGAAATTATGAATTCTCTGGTATGATTTGACAATTTTGGACGATGTAACTGCGAAAAATTTCGGATAATTATTTCGAAATGACTCCGAATGGAAAAATATAAAAATTCTCGGTGTAAAACTTAGATTCCTTAAAAACACGAAAAAAATTTGATTTTTGGACGAAATTTTGTATTGTATTGCTTGATTTAATGAAAATCGCAAATTAATTTTTTTGCGCTAGTTCCGTAGCGTCTTTTCGAATGGAAAAACAGAAAATTTTGGTTGGAAAATCATGAAAAAATTCCAAAATTTTTAATTTTGTTTTCGGCGAAATTTTCCATTTTATCGTATGTTTTGTTAATTTTGAAAGATGTTATGTAAAAAAATTTCGGATAATTATTCTAAAATGGCTTTTCGAATGGAAAAATAGAAAAACTATTGGTGGAAAACTCGGAAACTTTCGGATAATTGCGATAAAAAATTGGTGTGCAAAATTCATAGTAATTTATCAAGTGAAAAAGGCTGGCCATTTTGCTCAATTCTTTTTTCAATTGTTCGTAATTGGCAGGAGAAAGTTTATCTGGGAAAATCCTACGGAAAAATCGATTGAAAAATTCGATAATTGCTTTTTTGTATCGAATTTTGTGTGCAAGTTTTACGGAATGGCTTTTCGAATGAAAAATAGAAAATTCTTAGCAAAAAACTCGGAAAATTAAGGAAAAACGCAAAAAATTTGATTTTTTTTATCGACGAAATTCTTGCAGTTTTCGCATGATTTGATGATTTTGTACGATGTTGAGGTGGAAAATTTCAGATAAATTTTGGTTGGAGTATTTAACGAGATAAATAATATTTAGATAAAATATATATATATATTGATAACCTAAGCAATATTTATAAATTTGATAATTTTTCCGAAATTGAGTTTACGTGTAAAAAATAAGGTTATCCAATTGTATTGCGGGCATTCATTCCGTAACGACTGTAGCTTTTTTAGGGAGAGTTAGTTGCTTGACTAATGCCTCCTATTAGACGACGTAAACGTCGTACAATAATTAGTCAGGCAATACACTGTTCATCTATTTTCAACTTTGCTATCCAACATTGGGAATGCCAGTACCAAATCGTTCGATGCAAGATGCGTTCATAATCAAGATGAGCTGACTTAAAAAGAGATCGAACAAATGTGCCGCTGCTAAATTCCGAGTACAATAACGTGTACAATTCGCTGATGAAGGTTGTTGACGATGAAACGGGAGGCATTTACTTTCTCGATGCTCCCGGTGGGACAGGCAAAACATGTTTTTGTTGATTCTGGCGAGATTTCGGTCAAGACCTCAATTAACCTTGGCTGCTGCATCCTCTGGCATGGCTCCCACATTGTTGGAAAGCACTCCAACTGCAAATTCCGCTTCGAAATTTTCGATGAATTTTCTCACGGTTGAAAAGCCAAAGTACACAATGTCTAAGAATTCGGCAACAGCGAAATTGATGCGAGAATGTAAGACGACGAATAAACGAGCTATGGAAGTAGTAGTAGTAGTCATGAAGAATTTACGAGGTGATTTAAAACGATTTGGTGGGGCTATGATATTGCTCACGAAATCTACTGTTGCCGATTTACTTATACCATGCTTGAAATCGTCGTCAATGTCAGGAAGTTAAAATTGACCACGAACATGAGAGTTGCCTTGCAGAACCTCCCTCGAGACAACTGCTGGCACTTGGCAATGGCCAAATTTGTGTTGATGTTTCAACTGAAGTGTTCCCCGCCATGGCCCAAAATTATAAAAATCCCGATTGGAGTTATCAACGGGCAGTACAAGCAGCGAAAAATAAGGACTTCGATAGCTTGAATTTCATTTCAGAAATCGCTGGAGAACTGCATTCATACAAATCTAAATACAGCGTGACCAACAAGGGATGAAGTTACCAACAATCCGACCAAATATTTCAACTCGCTTGATGTGCCGCAAAATTTACGGATGAAGGTGGGATCGGTCATAATCATATAGCGGAATCTAAAACAACCGAAATTCTACCGGCGATCATCATTCAAAGAAAAGGAAGTCCTTATCTCACGAATTCCAATTATTCCAACTGATCATGATTGTCTTGGCAATGACAATCAATAAATCGCAAGGCCAATGGATGGAAGTATGTGGAATTAATATTGAATTTCCCTGTTTTTCGTGCGGTCAGCTGTACGTTGCCTTTTCGCGTTTTAGAGAACCGCCTTCTTTTTTGTTTTTGCGTCTGAAAATTAATCGAAAAACATTGTTTATCACATCACTCACTACTGAGTTTATCTGAAGGCATTAAATTAGGGCGGGAGTATTACATAAAAATTTTACTGTTAAGAAATAATTCGATTTTCATCAAAATACTAAGGAAGACGTTATATATATTTCGCTTAGATTTATAAATGTTAAATACACAATTTTGTATTAGGAAATAATCCAGCCGCTAATATATTACTAAGGAATGTTAGGAAAAACTAACTTATCTCACTAAATACACAATATTTATAGATTCAAGAGATGGATAGGCATTTGAATTTTAGTAGGTTTTTAGTAATTAAATTTCAGTTGTTCACAACAAGAGCAAAGTTGTAGGTATCCTTAATTTGTCCTAATTTTTTTTTGATTTAGAAAATCAATTAATATTATTAAAAGACCTAACGCGATCGTGCCCAAATTCTGGTTGTAATAAAGCTAACGCGGGAAAAAGTTTTGATGAAAAATCTAGAAGTCCAGCCACACCCCTTCTGGTTCCTCCCATACAAATGTACCACTCCGCCCACTATAGAAATCGAATAGTAATATCAAAACACCCAACGCGATCGTGCCCAAATTCTGTATTTTGTTATGCTATAACAGGGTAAAGTTTTGGAGAACAAATTGGAAGTCTAGCCACTCCCCTTTAGTTACCTCCCATTCAAATGTATCTTTCCGCCCACCTTAAAAGTGAGTAATAATATCAATACACTCGACTCGATAGTGCCCAAATTCTGTATTTAGTAAAGCTAAATCAGGACAAAGTTTTAGAGAAACAACTTCACAACATGGTTCGATCACCGGAGTTTTGTTTGCCCCCGCCTGCCCATCATATTGTTGTTGTCGAAGACTTTTCGAACTAGAAAATTTTCATGCATTTGCAGAACATGTCTTCTTACAAAAAATTCCGCGCCATTGAGTAAGACTAAGTGAATGGTCTGTCGAGATTTGTCTCTGTCGTTGAAACAATTAATTTACGCACAGTAACAGCGGTATTCAAGCAATATTCGTCTCTTGATCACCAGTTTGCTATTATTATTTTATTTTACGATAGCCAAGGTAGCCAAAATCATATACTACTTCATAATCAACGTTCAAGCAGCCTTCCAAACGAGTTGTTTGTTGAAACAAATAACTTGCTTTCCTCTCAACCTGTACAAACCAACTATTAGGCGGCAGTGTGTGACTGTTTTTGTTTTTTAAAAGTTTTTAGAAATGAAAGCAAAGTCAAAAGTTCTTTCCAAAGATGTCCATTGTCTTCATAGTCAGTTGTTGAGAAGTTAGACATGCATTTCTGACTGATCCACCTGTTTTTCACACTATTGATTCGAAACTTGTTTTTGGTCCTTTATACTTTTCAAGCTTTAACATATTAATAATACTAATTATTATTTCTTCTTGCAGATCACGAAACTACCGACCCGGTAGTATGCGCAAAGTAAGACGAAGAGCCGTCTTCAAAAATGGTGATTGCAATGTCCTGCAAAAGAATCTGACACGTAGGCGTTTACGATTCCTGCAGGACATGTATACTACCCTGGTTGATTCGCAATGGCGTTGGACTCTCTTGGCCTTTGCACTGTCATTCATACTGTCATGGTTGTTCTTTGCCGTCTTGTGGTGGTTAATCATGTATACACATGGTGACTTGGAGGAACTGCATCTGCCCGCAAATCAAGGTAGGTTGAAAGTGGTATAGATAGGAAAGTCTATAATTGTTCATTCTTTCTTTTCAGAGGAAAGTGGTTGGGAACCTTGTGTCTCTGCAATCAATGGATTCACCTCATGCTTTCTGTTCTCCATTGAAACTCAACATACCATTGGTTATGGTGTCCGGACCACTTCCGAAGCATGTCCTGAGGCTATATTCATGATGTGTTTCCAATCTATTTATGGTGTTATGTCTTCCGCCTTTATGGCCGGTATCGTCTTTGCTAAAATGACAAGAGCCAAACAGAGGGCTCAGACGTTATTGTTCTCGAAAAATGCCGTCATCTGCCAGAGGGATGGAGGACTTAGCCTCATGTTTCGCGTGGGCGATATGCGTAAATCTCACATTATTGGGGCCAGTGTAAGGGCTACTCTTATTCGAACCCGCACAACCAAAGAGGGAGAGGTAATGACTCAACACATTACCGACCTAGAGATCGGAGCCGATGAATGCGGTTCAGATATCTTTTTCATTTGGCCCATGGTTATTGAACACAAGATCGAAGAAAACTCGCCACTCTACAATATGTCGGCCACCGATGTCCTACAGGATAAATTCGAAATTGTGGTACTTCTAGAGGGCACTGTTGAGTCTACCGGTCAATCGACACAGGCACGTTCCAGTTATGTCAACACGGAAATTCTCTGGGGCCATCGTTTTGATCCCGTGGTTGTTTTCAATAAAGATCGCCAAGCCTACGAAATTGACTACGCCCGATTCAATGAAACAACTCAAGTGGATACGCCTCTGTGCAGTGCTCGAGACTTGAATGAAATCTACAAAATCCAAGAGGGTTTTACAACTCCAGGTGGGTGTACCCAATGAATGATCACTGCATTTCGTCGCCTCCATGGGGTTTCATGGATTCATTTTGTGTCATTTAAATTCATACTTATTGTTTTTTAGTTGGTCATGTCATAAAGTTATTGGATTATTTAAGTATGTCACATTCCTCATTGAGTGCCACATGTGGGGGGTTTCAAAGGGTCTAAAGGGAAGACGGTAAGCCAGCATTAATCTCTATATAGATTGTAGTTGTGTCATACCTCATTCATGGGTTGTAAAGGAAAATATTTTAGTTAATTTGTAGTTTGGTAGAAATTATTATCATATGCATCACGCTTTAAATTGGGTGTTTGTGGTATCACACAAATTATTGGAAATTTTTATAAAAAATACTATTGGTTTTGGAGGTTTATGGTAAAACTGGAAAAAATCAATAGTATAGCTTCGCAAGATGGTAATGAGCGGCCCAGATTTCTACTCAAAAATCTCCAATAGGCAACATAAATATCCTCTACTCAAGAGACGAGAATCCAAATTTATCACTTGCTTGTGTCAAGCGTAATGGACTTGCGTGTAATGCGTGGCACAAATAAATACTATTTTAAGCATATTTTAACCTTATTGCAGCAAAGGTACGCACAAGATAAGACAGTGCGAAAAATGCTCTTAACGCAAGGCTACATATCACCAAGATAGCTTTCGCCTTTTCCAACCAATTACCGCAAACAAACGTCCCTAATTGTAATGTTCTTCTCACACTGGCATTCTTCGGTCACTGCCGCAACTACCGTACTAGGGTAAAAAAATACCACGCTCACCAGTTGTAGTACGAGTACTGTTTGAGGTGGATTGTCTGAAAAAGATGCTGTATAATAGGCAAGGCTGTCAGACGCCTCTTCAGACGGAAAAGGGAGAAGAGAGAATACGGATACGGATAAGGTTGATAGAGGTGAAGCCCGCTAATTTTACAGAAAGGTTCAATGTTAAGGTCATGGAATACGACCTGCAAAAATGGATTTGACAATTTTTTTTTACACGGTTAAAAAAATAATAAAGCTGAGTTGGTAACGTTAATGCACCTGCTCATAAATTCAATTTGGCTGAAGGTGTGCATGCCCGATGATTGGATAGCAGTAAACACCACCGGTACCGCTTAAATTAAAATCACATGCTGATCTACATAGTTCGCTGATAATATAGATATCAATGACCGACGATTGCGGTATGTTACAGTGGTCTTTTTAAGTATTGATAAGTAGTCGGCAGAAGTGGATCTAATCTGAGCTTAATGTAATTTGACTCACGAATGAACATGGACAGAAGCTTTTATCCTATCCGGGCTCGATTAAATTCAGTTTTTTGCATGTTGTCTTACTTAGTAAAGTATACAACTTCCGCAAAGACGTTCAAATTCAGTATTATAAAAAAATCAACGAATTTATTTGGTTATATAAGTTGCACATTTGTAACTGTACCCATCTCCCCATTACCTTGATAATATTGTTTTCGCATTTTAGTGGCACATCTTATGGATCACCAAGAATTTCAATTGTAAAAACACTTAAATATTCCCCCAACTGTCAGTGGCCTTTGTATTTGATAGTAATATTTTTATTATTTAACATTTTTCATTTTCTTTTCTTTTCTACAGAAACTACATTTACCATGCGTCAAATGTCCCTCCATCCATCCGAACAGGCATCATAAACCTGGCATTTTCATTAGAATATCATAATCGAACAATTCAATAGTAGAGTTATTCCGAATTGGAAACGAACAAAAAGTATTTGTAACATTTGGTGTTAAATCTTTAGTATTTATATAGAAAATTCGTAGTAATCACAGCTACTAATATAAAGAAACTCATATTGTATTTACCAGAAAAATTTATTATCAATCATAAAATGAATTGTTTTTTAATAATTTTGTATTGGTCCTCTGTAGTTGAGAAATATTGTAATATGTATTATGATTTACTTGTTGTGTTGTAAAATAGTCCGCAGTATTGTTTTATTTGTCCTGTTAATAGATCATAAATTCTTTGCAGAAATAAATACCATATTAGTAAAATTTAACTTTTATTATCATTATTAGCCTAAACCAATTTTTCTTTTACAGATATTTGTAGACATTTTTCCAAATCATTTTCAGGTTACGCTCGAAGCTTGTCTAAATCATCACCGACCAGTCCTTTGAGTTCTCCAAAGAAACGAAATGTTATATATAAATGGCAAATTTCAGGAGAATCGTAGTGTCTCACTTACTTCAGTTTAAATGTAAGATAATGTATACGAGTATTTATAAGTATTAATAATAAAAAATTAATTTGAAAGATAAAAAAATTTTCTTGTTTTAATTCCTCCGAAGATATTTATACCATCACCCTAAGGGATGAGGGTATATATCATTTGATACGACCAAAAGTGTAACACATAGAAGGAGTCACTTAAGACCCTAGGTATCTTCGAACTAAATTCGATTCATGACTTTTTGAGTCGTTTGAGCCATGTCCGTCTGTCTGTCCGGCTGGTGCGCACTACTACTTACGGTATTGTAAATGGGCTACATGGCCCCGCCCCTTCTGGTACCTCCCATACAAATGCATCATTCCGCCCACTATAGAAATCGAGCAATAATATCACTACGCTCAACGGGATTTAGTAAAGCTATAACAAGATAAAGTTTTGGAAAAAAATCGGAAGTCTAGCCACGCCCTTCTGGTACCTCCCATACAAATGTACCTTTCCGCCCACTATAAAGATGGAGTAATAATGTCAATAAATCCAACGTGATCGTACCCAAATTCTTTATTTAGAAATGCTTTAACAGGATAAAGTTTATGAGAAAAAAATTGGAAGTCAAGCCACGCCTCATCTGGTACCTCTCATACCCATCTGGTACCGCCCACTTTAGAAATCGATTAATATCATTAATATACCTAACGCGAACGTGCCCAAATTCTGTATTTAGTAAAGCTATAACTGGATAAAGTTTTGGAAAAAAAAATTGGAAGTCTAGCCACGCCACGTACCTCCCATACAAATGTACCACTACGCCTACTTAAATGGTGGAGTAATAATATCAATACACCCAACGTCATCGTGCCCAAATTCTGTATTTAGTAAAGGTATAACATGATAAAGTTTTGAAGAAATAATCTGGAAGTCTAGACACGCCCCTTCTGGTACCTCCCATACAAATGTACCACTCCGCCCACTTTAGAAATCGAGTAATAATATTAGTATAATAGAAAATTTTTTGTTGTACTGAGGGTGATGGTATATGTAAGTCGGGTTTCCTGACAGAAACTTTCTTACTGGTTTTCTTCTTAATTGGTAGCGGCAACATAAATTCATCTATGAGTAGCCGCACGTAGAAAAGAACTCCAAGCGCTTCGGTCTTTTGCGCTTCGTAAACAGTTAGCCACACCAAGTTAAGACTACAGCTCTTACTTCTGATCCATCCAACGAAGTTTTGTTCGCCCCCTCCTGCGCCGCCCATCGAATTTAATAACGACGATCTTTCGAGCTCATCCATTCGTACAACGTGTTTAAGCCAGCGCATTCAGTCTATTTCAACGCGCTTGACTATGTTGATGTTGTTGTACAACACAGACAGCTCGTGGTTCATTCCCGCCGTTAAAGATGATGGGTCCAAATATTTTGCGAAGTATTTTTTTCTCGAAGAATAGAATTGATCCGCTTGTGTCAAAACTCAGGATTCTGCTCGATTGCTTAGCGCATAGTAGTAGCAGTTTGCGTTTAATACACGTCTCTTTATTTCTAGGCTGGCAATATTTTTGTTTATGGCGGGCAGACAAAATCGTCTACCACTTCAAAGTTATAGTTTTCAACGTTCACGCAGCTTCCCAGACGAGTAGACCTTAGAAACAAATAACCTAATTTATTATCAGACCCACTTCCGCCTACAGCTTTTCAATGCTCGAAAAGGCCGCAGTAACATCCTGCAATCCACAGTCAATGATATCTATATAATCAGTATACGCGAGCAGCATGTGACTTTTGACTTTTGTTAAAGGTGAGATAACACACAGTAGGGAAAAATAAATGTTTTTATAAAAATCAACTTTTAGACTTTAATTCTTAATCAATTTGCAAGGTCTTTTTTTTAATTAAAGGTAAGATTATTCCAAAACGATACAATGCTCAATGGTCTCTCTGAGCAAATACGTGGCCAAAATTAAATTTTTTACTTTGTGTTTTACAATTATTGTCGTTACACAAAAACTAAAAACACATCAAAGTTAGCAGAAATAAATTATATTTTTGTAAACTATTGTTTACCGTTAGATATTGGTGCAACAAAGTTAGAAATTTTTAGTAAAGTTTAGAAAACAATTGAGTGCAGAACAACATATGTATTTCCTCGTACGGAGTTTTTATAAAACTCAGATAAACTCAGTAGAGAGTGGTATGATACTCTCCAACATTCAGCTGACTGCGCGAAAAAACAGGGAAATTCGAGAGTACTTCCAACGATTGGCCTTGCGATTTATTGATTGTCATTGCCAAAGCCAACCGAAAGGGGAATTGGATTGTATGATCCTTTGAAATAACCGGAATTCGTAAGGTAAAGACTTCCTCTTCTTTGAATTTGCCCTTGATGATCGTCGGTTAAATCACATTGTTTATCAATTTCTTGACGGGCAACAGCGTACCGTTTCACAATTTCGGTTGATTCAGATTCCGCAATATGATTACGATCGATCCCTTCTTGTTAAAAAATTGGGTCGGATTGTTGGTTACTTCATCCTCGTCGGTGACGCTGTAAAAAGATTTGTACGAATGCAGTTTTTTAGCGATTTGACTTTCTAAAATGCCCGTTATTTAATCCAATCGAGATTTTTATAATTTTGTGCAATATGATGAGTTGCTCTTCCGACGATGTGAAATCGCAAAATTTTCAGGGAACGATATCAATTCAGTTGAAACATCAACACGAATTTGGCTATTGCCAAGCGTTAGCAGTGGTCTCGAGAATTCAGCAGACGATGGGAGGTTCTGCAATGCGACTCTCATCGTCAACTACCTTTATCAGCGAATCGTACACTTTCTTGTACTCGCCATTTAACAGCGGCACATTTGTTCGAACTCTTTCGATGAGCACACCTCGATTATAGTCTTGCTGCCGCTAAAATTCGCGATCGATTGCATCTTGCATCGAAAGTTTTGGCGCTGGCATTCCCAATATCAACAGCAGATTGCCGCACATGTCATCCGATCGAGTTCGACGTATTGCACAGGATATTAATGTTTATTTTTGGTCTCGTTAACTTCTCTAACCAACACATATCCAAAATTTTTCAGCTTTACATCGTTCAAAATCATCAAATCGATAAAAGAAATCAAATTTTTTGCTTTTTTCCGAGTTTTCCGTTAAGAATTTTCTGTTTTTCAGCAATTTTTAATTATTCCGATTTCTTGACTTTTCCGAAGGATTTTCTGAAAATGTTCTTTCACATAAACATTTTCCTGGCAATTACAAACAATTGAAAAAAATTTCAGCAAAATTCGCACAGCCGTTCTCAATTGATGAATTACTATACATTTTTCACACCATTTTTATATATATAGATAACAAGTTTACAAAAAAAAGTTGTAACAAGTTTGAAAAAAGAAAGATAAATGGAAAAAATTTACCTTGTTTAAATGCATATTTAATTTTATAATTTTTCAAATTGAGATAATTTTGTATAAAATTAGACAAAAAGTGGCAAGAAAGATCCAGAAAAAGTAATTTTTTTAAATCCCGATATGCACAATGGCTTAAATCTGAAATAATATTTAAAAATTATAGAGCAATATCTGAAGTACCGAGGAGCTCTTTAGGAGCTGGAAGACCTCGATTCATTTTTTCTGATATGTCTGATCGCAGTAAGAGAAGGAAAGCGACAGAACTTTCAACATCAAAACAAAGCGAGACTGATTTATTACTTCGTGCAGCATGCGTCTCAGCTTGCAAAAAGGGAAAAAATGATTTGGCTGTTGTCCTCAAGGAAACACTGCAAAGCTCAAAAAAGCCTGTTGCACTTTCTGACGAGGAAGCACTTGCTTTTCTTCTCGAGAATAATTTTTCAAAGAGGCAGTACTGCAACATTCGCATGGAGAATAAACAAAGAAATTGCAATATATTTCCATCTTACAAGAGAACCCTTGCAGTAAAAGCTATGGGCAGGCCTAATGATAGTTGTAAGCGAAAGAGTTGCAAAAGTTCCGTTGCAAAAGCTATTACAACATACAGCAACAAGATGGTGGTACTGGTGAAGCTCAGTTTAATCACCAGGCTATTGACCCAAATTCATCTCAAAATGCTGATTCAAGTCTTTTTGCAACCACGGTAATCCCATTAAGACTCATATACTCTATTAGACGACCATTATGGTGTAACATTACTCCACAATCAACCAGGTTTTGCAGACCATTGAAATTGGAATTTGTAAAATAGAGAAGAGAAGTATTTTTAAAGGAAAACTCTGATTTGAATAAGAATATTCGATGAATCAAATACAATTGAAATAAACTTAGCATTATCCTTAACTGTTATAGATGGTAAGGTTTAAATGTCCTCACTGGAACAAAGTTCTATATGCGGTGCTACCTCAAAAGATTTTCTAAAACTTAAGGATTACAAATCTGCCCTGCCAGCTGTCAACATAATCCATTTCACACAACTCTTGTAAAAACAAATTCTATTAGCAATAATAGAATAGATCTTAAACCGAACAATGAAAAACATATTCATATTCTGCACAGATCGATAAAAACAAACAAGAGAATACATACACGGGAGGTACACTGGGTTGGCATTTGATGCCAAAAACAATTCTATGCAATTTTGTCCGATGGACAAAGCATAGACAAGAGCTTGTGTGGATTCTGTTGACGTTGTCTTCGTTGATACCATTTTCGCACCGGTGTGTGCGGTTGTGATAATGAGTGGAGAAGGCACAGCAAACGGCACTGATGATGATGGTTTGGCAACCATCGAAATAGCTATCTGCCCTGCCAGCTGTCAACATAATCCATTTCACTCAACTCTTGTAAAAACAAATTCTATTAGCAATAATAGAATAGATCTCAAACCGAACAATGAAAAACATATTCATATTCTGCACAGATCGATAAAAACAAACAAGAGAATTCTGTAAAATTTAAACCGAAAGAAATCAACCTAAAATATGGTATAAGTCCGCTTCACCGCCGCGATTTTTCGAATTTTTATTACATTTGGGATACAAATGCGAAATTATAAAATGGCAGATTAGGGGAGGAAAAGGATCGAGAAAATGTTTCTAAAAGGAAACAAAAAATCCAAAATCAATTCTGGACTGAGCTTGGCCTTCGTATTGACTTTCCGAAAGTTGGCGGTTTTGGTTCAACAAATGATGGCAACACTTGTCGCCGTGCATTTACAAACTATAAAAAATTTGCATGAATTAGTGGAGTTGACGAAGTGCTAATTTTTCGTCTACATATAATATATTGTATGTTTAACGTGCCAATTACCGCTGGAATTGGATAAGTTTGAGAAATATTGTTTTGAAATTGCCAGACATCTTCACGAATGGTTACCAATGACACCTACGGTGTATAAAGTTCTCATTCATTCCAAACTAATAATGCAAAAAATAGTACTTCTAGTTGGGTGCTTTGGAGAGGACGCTGCTAAATGTGTTTCTACAAATATACAAAAATGATCGGTTGTTTCACTCTCGCAGAAGTAGCGGTATAAATAATCTCTCGGACGTGTTCAACAGAGCGTTAGATACATCAGATCCCCTTGTTTCATCTCTACGCCTACATAATCGCATACATCAAAGAAAACGTTTAGCTCTTCCACCTGAAGTCATCGAGTTGTTAATTTGTGAAGAACCCATAGAAGCTTTATTACACAGTGCAAACACCCGAACGTGACTATATAGGTTCGGTAGTACAACCGGAGCTGAGTAAAACCCTAGCGCAGTTTGGCTAGATTGGCTACCAAATTTTTTTTTTGGCTCCCTAAACTTTTTGAAATCCCTTGCATCCCTTGAAAAAAGGTGACATCAATTGTTGGCCAACAGTTTCTACAGTTTTTCGTCTAGGTCTTTCTCTTCTTCAGCAAAGTTTTAGCTTATAGTCCGCTTAAGAAATTGATATAATAAAATTTCCCAAAAAAAATTAGACTTCGCTCGTTTATTTTCAAAAAACTTCGATAAAAATTCTAATTTTTTCACCATTTTTTATATGTCGTAGGGAATCCAGATTTTTTGCATACTCTATTCAGTGAACATGTAGTTTAGGTAACACGGAAAAAAATTTACAATATATAACATTATTAATTTATTTCTGAACAAAAATTATAATTTTCTTAACAAATAATTTTGGCCAGATTGATTTGAAACCATTGTGCATTGGGAATATGGAACCATTGTGCATTGGGAACTATTTAAAAAAAATTTGTATATTTGTTGATTCATTGTAGTAAAATTTGTTTTTTCCGACACTATCTTTTTAAGAAAAATTTGAAAATTTCCTTAGGGCTAGTCATTATTTTCAGATAAGGTAAACAAGAATATGCTAAAAAAATCATCATATCCATAACACAGTGCAACAGTGAAAAAAACACCCGAACGAGACTATATAGGTTCGATAGTACAACCGGAGCTGAGTAAAACCCTAGCTCAGTTTGGCTAGATTGGCTACCAAATTTTTTTTTGGCCCCCTAAACTTTTTGAAATCCTTGGACCCCTTGAAAAAAGGTGACATCAATTGTTGGATAACAGTTTCTACAGTTTTTAATCTAGCTCCTTCTCTTCTTCAACAAAGTTTTAGCTAATAGTCCGCTTAAGAAACTGATATAATAAAATTTCCCAAAAAAATTAGACTTCCCTCGTTTATTTTCAAAAAACTTCGATAAAAATTTTAATTTTTTCACTTTTTTTAATATAAGTCGTAGGGAATCCAGATTTTTTGCTTACTCTATTCAGTGAAATTGTAGTTTAGGTAACACCGAATAACTTTTCTGAACAAACCTATGCAATCTGAACAAGTCTAGGGATATTAAATAGCTCTCAAAACACACTATCTACTTTAAACAAATGAGTTTTTTAGGAGTTTTGGGCCATTGTGCAATGTTTTTACTTGCTATCTTTACCAAAAACGTACTTATTGTAGAACTGAATAACTTCTGTAAACAACCAATATGATCGGAATACTCCACCCCCTTAATTGTTCATAAAGAGCATTAGGGTGTTCCTTATATGGCGTTTTTTCGAATTTCGTTAAAAATATGTATTAATCGCGATGTTGGTCATCTGTCTTCACCTTACGTTTCTTTTTGACAATATTAGGAATATATTGTGAGAAATTTTGTATCGATAGTTGGACATTAGGGTGTGCCGCAATGAGGTTAAAGTATGAATTTGTTCTCAAATCAGTTTATTGCCGCTGAGTATTTTTCTTTCGTATATAGACTAAGTAGTAATAAGCCGTTCAATAGCTGAAATAAAGACCTAAAATAATATGTGTTTGCTTTTACCATATCTCTTATAGACGCCGAGATATTTGATGTAGAAGTGGGGGTATTTTTAAAAAAATTATTAAAAATGTTGAAATTGAATTTCGATGTAGATTATTATGGGCAATTATATATTTCAACTTTTAAAGGTTAATCAAGTTAAAATCTATATGTTTAAAAAGTATATGTGTATATTATCACTATCTCTATCAATTCTCGAGACATCAGGGGCTTAAAAAGCATAGCAATGACTACTTAACTTTTGTTTCACCAGTATATCCATTGTGTATGCTTACAAATGTCACCAAAACCATTAATATCCAATGGTCTTTTGAGGGGATTTTTTATTTTTATCATATAAAAATCGTTATTGGTAAGTATTCAATGGGTATTCAGATGGAACAAAAGTTCATTAGACGTTGCTATGCATACAGTCAAAAATTCCGTTTTTTACGCCTGATATCTCGAGAATTGATAGAGATAGTGATAATATACACATTTACTTTTTAAACATATAGATTTTAACTTGATTAACCTTTAAAAGTTGAAATATATAATTGCCCATAATAATCTACATCGAAATTCAATTTCAACAATTTTAATAATTTTTTTAAAAATACTCCAACTTCTATATCAAATATCTCGGCGTCTATAAGGGATATGATAAAAGCAAACACATATTATTTTAGGTCTTTATTTCAGCTATTGAACGGCTTATTACTACTTAGTCTATATACGAAAGAAAAATACTCAGTGGCAATAAACTGATTTGAGAACAAATTCATACTTTAACCTCATTGCGGCTCACCCTAATGTCCAACTATCGATACAAAATTTCTCACGATATATTCCTAATATTGTCAAAAAGAAACGTAAGTTGAAGACAGATGACCAACATCGCGATTAATACATATTTTTAACGAAATTCGAAAAAATGCCATATAAGGAACACCCTAATGCTATTTATGAACAATTAAGGGGGTGGAGTATTCCGATCATATTGGTTGTTTACAGAAGTTATTCAGTTCTACAATAAGTACGTTTTTGGTAAAGATAGCAAGTAAAAACATTGCACAATGGCCCAAAACTCCTAAAAAACTGATTTGTTTAAAGTAGATAGTGTGTTTTGAGAGCTATTTAATATCCCTAGACTTGTTCAGATTGCATAGGTTTGTTCAGAAAAGTTATTCGGTGTTACCTAAACTACAATTTCACTGAATAGAGTAAGCAAAAAATCTGGATTCCCTACGACTTATATTAAAAAAAGTGAAAAAATTAAAATTTTTATCGAAGTTTTTTGAAAATAAACGAGGGAAGTCTAATTTTTTTGGGAAATTTTATTATATCAGTTTCTTAAGCGGACTATTAGCTAAAACTTTGTTGAAGAAGAGAAGGAGCTAGATTAAAAACTGTAGAAACTGTTGGCCAACAATTGATGTCACCTTTTTTCAAGGGGTCCAAGGGATTTCAAAAAGTTTAGGGGGCCAAAAAAAAATTTTGGTAGCCAATCTAGCCAAACTGAGCTAGGGTTTTACTCAGCTCCGGTTGTACTATCGAAACTATATAGTCACGTTCGGGTGTTTTTCAAAAAGTTTGATTTTGTGTCATAGTGTAATCATAATCAAATTTTCCTTAGTAAAAACTGTGTACTATTTTATTTATTATTTCTTTTATCCTTCTAGTTCTGGGCACTAGTTCGTAATTGGGAACCACTTACTAGGGAACCACCTTTACTATGCGCTGAAAATAACAGATAAGAACCCTCTCGAAAAGTAAAGACATATTAAATATAATTCATAATTCTTACTTGTATTGCCAGCACCTATAGCAAAAGTACGCAAAATTATTTTATAATTACCCTAAACCGAATAGTAGTGACAGCAAAGTATATTTTTCAACAAGTATTTTACTAATTCGTAAAAGTTTTAAAGTTAAAGCCAGATTCTCCATAAATGTCTCCAAATTTAAATAGGTTGTAACAAATGGCAAATTAATGCAGTAAGCGTTTTAATGCAACGACTTGTGTTGCCACCACAAATGTATTCAAGACGCTAATCAGTCACAGCTATCACATTTTTTTGAGACACCCTTTTATTGAACAACATGTACAACTTACCCAAGACACACCTACAAACTGTTGTTATTGTGCAGGATACCCATGAAATACTAATGCTGGGTAACAAACCCACTCGAAAAGTAAAGATATATTAAAGATAATTCATAATTCGTACTTGTATTAACAGCACCTATAGCAAAAGTACGAACAGTACATTTTTCAACAACAAGTATTTTACTAATTCGTAAAGGTTTTAAAGTTAAAGCCAGATTCTCCATAGCTGTCTCCAAATTTAAAGAGGTTGTAACAAATGGTAGATTATTGCAGTAACCGTTTTAATGCAACGCCTTGTGTTGGCACCACAAATGTATTCAAGACGCTAATCAATCACAGCTATCACATTTTTTTGAGACACCCTTTTATTGAACAACAAACAAACGTATCCAAGACACAAACCTACAAACTGTTGTTATTGTGCAGGGTACCCATGAAATACTATTGCTGGCATTTAATGGAATAGACTAATAGCCTAGACAAAGGACAGCGTTATTGCACACTCAAACACTCTTAACAGATAAATCTTTCGACAGATTCCTTGTGACTGCACGCGCTTTTAGGATGAGTGTATTTATTTGATAGAGTAAAAAGTGTAAATGACTAATAGCCTAGACAGATGACAGCGTTAATTCGCTACAGTAGACTTGTGCATTATGTCCTCCCAATCTGCATTAAATGCACAAAATCAAACTGCATTTACACTGCATTTAGGTATTTCAATATGACAACTTAAAACCAGTACAGAAATTTCAGTCAGTTAAACTGACTGATAAATACCATCACCCAATATAATATATTGTTTAAGTCTTGAGTTATTGAAAATAATCGATTTGTAATTAAAACCAGTTAGAAAGTTTCAGTCGGGCAACCCGACTTACATTTACCCTTACCCTCAGTAAAACAAATAATTTTCTATTTTATTGATATTATTACTCGATTTCGAAATTGGGCGGAGTGGTACATTTATATAAGAGGTACGTGAAGGGGCGTGTCTCGACTTCCAATTTTTTCTCCAAAACTTTGTCCTGTTATAATATAACAAAATACAGAATTTGGGCACGATCGTGTCGAGTGTATTGATATTATTACCCTATTTCTAAAGTGGGCGGAGTGGTACATTTGTATGGGAGGTACCAGAAGGGGCGTGTCTAGACTTCCAGATTTTTTCTCCAAAACTTTATCCTGCTTAAACTTTACCAAATACAGAATTTGGGCACGATCGCGTTAGGTCTTTAAATAATATTAATCGATTTCTAAAGTGGGCGGTACCAGATGTGTATGGGAGGTACCAGATGGGGCGTGAATAGACTTCCAATTTTTTTCCCTAAAACTTTATCTTGTTATAGCTTTACTCAAAATAGAATTTGGGTACGATCACGTTTAATTTATTGATATTATTTCTCCATCTCTATAGTGGGCGGAAAGGTAGATTTGTATGGGAGGTACCAGAAGGGGCGTGGCTAGGCTTTCAAAATTTTTTCCAAAACTTTATCCTGCTATAGCTTTACTAAATACAGAATTTGGGGACGATCCCTTAGGGTGTATTGATATTATTACTTGATTTCTAAAGTGGGCGGAATGATGTATTTGTATGGGAGGTACCAGAAGGGGCGGGGCCATGTAGCCCATTTGCAATGCCGTAAGTAGTTTTGAGAAAATAATAACTCGTGCAAAATTTCAAAACATTTGGTTGCGTCTTTCGAAAGTTATCGTGCGAACCAGCCGGACAGCCACCCGACAGACAGACAGACAGACAGACAGACGGACATGGCTCAAACGACTTAAAAAGTCATGAATCGAATTTGGTTCAAAGAAACCTAGGGTCTAAAGTGACTCCTTCTATGTGTTACACTTTTGGGTCGTATCAAATGATATATACCTTCATCCCTACGGGTGATGGTATAAAAAAACTTAATTTCCCTTTGCACCCCATGAATGAGGTATGGTAAAGCTTCTCGCGTTGTTGTGAATTAACACGCTTTCTATTTTTAGATTCACAACTAACGGCATATACTTGTTTATCGACGAATGCAAACGTCACTATTTAAGACGCTCTTACTAGACACACCGATTGACTCGACACTTATACTGCGAAGTTGCTGTCGACAACATTCGATGGGAGCCGACAATGAAATAACAATGTTTTTTTTTTGGCTGGAGCTAGGTTTGAACCTGCGATCTCCCGCATGGTAGTCGCGTGTTCTAACCGCTATGCCAAGGCCGACCCCACTTCCCACCTCCTATACAAATGACCAACATTACCCCATAGCTCTACATACATACTTTTTTTGAAAGAAAACTGAATTTAGTAAAACTTTTGCAAAAGGTAAGTGTTTATTGAACGTTGATAATCAAAACAAATGGATACGTTGTGCTGCCCCTACCCCGTACCCCCTATACAAATGATTAAAATTCGCTTAATTAAAACGGTAAGTTTATTCCTACTCCATTTTTGATTTGTTACATTCTTATTGTTTTCCCTATTCGGTGACAAATAAACTGCAATATTAATTCCATCAGTCATAGTGATAAAGGCAAATTTACAAGTGGAAGGTATGCTCTGTTTTAATTATGTTAACTGTAGTAACCTTAACTTAACATACAACAAACAAGGGCGTGAAAGAAATGGGTCTAATTCCCAAAAGAAAACTGTCCAATGCTTTTAATGTTGCTGTTTGTTTGTTTTGGCGACTAAAGAAAATGACATTAATATACTAAAACATATTTCGAAGGGGCGGAGTAGGTACTTAGGTGGAAAGTAGTAAAGGTGTAATAAGCAACATAATTCAATTATATCTGTTGCTATTAACAGCTCACACGGGGGTAAATGTGTAAAAACAAATGACTAAACCAGTACAGAAATTTCAGATAGGTAAACTGACTGATAAATACCCTCACCCTATGTATAATATTGTTTAAGTTTTGAGTTGTTGAAATTAACCGAATTTTAATTGAAATTACATATGTCATGTTATTTCCTGCTTGTGGCGCGTAATAGTTTGGAGGTAGCACTTTCGTCGTAAGACCAGAGATTTAAGACATGTAGTAAAACTGTAAAAAAGTTTACAGTGTAAAAAGTGCTAACAAATTTAACAACAAATGTAAAAAGATAAATTTTGTATCCCTGGGTATTTGATCATTTTGTATGAGAACTAATAAAATATTTTATTAATTGGAACTAATATCTTAAAATAAATCATCATTTCAAAAGGTTGCAGTAAATCTTTATTTAAAAATTATTGGAGAAATTTCCTCGAAACTGACATATTTGGATAGAAGTTACCATTAGAGGAAGCAAAAAGTGTCTTATTTTTATTCGTTAGTCAACTTTCAATATAATTTGACTAAATTTAGTGTACCTACAAATAAAAATAAAAACCAGTACAGAAATTTCAGTCAGTTAAACTGACTGATAAATACCATCACCCAATATAATATATTGTTTAAGTCTTGAGTTATTGAAAATAATCGATTTGTAATTAAAACCAGTTAGAAAGTTTCAGTCGGGCAACCCGACTTACATTTACCCTTACACTCAGTAAAACAAATAATTTTCTATTTTATTGATATTATTACCCTATTTCTAAAGTGGGCGGAGTGGTATATTTGTATGGGAGGTACCAGAAGGGGCGTGTCTTGACTTCCAATTTTTTTCTCCAAAACTTTATCCTGTTATAGCTTTACAAAAAATAGAATTTGGGTACGATCACGTTTAATTTATTGATATTATTTCCCCATCTCTATAGTGGGCGGAAAGGTAGATTTGTATGGGAGGTACCAGAAGGGGCGTGGCTAGGCTTTCAAAATTTTTTCCAAAACTTTATCCTGTTATAGCTTTACTAAATACAGAATTTGGGGACGATCCCGTAGGGTGTATTGATATTATTACTCGATTTCTAAAGTGGGCTGAATGATGTATTTGTATGGGAGGTACCAGAAGGGGCGGGGCCATGTAGCCCATTTGCAATACCGTAAGTAGTTTTGAGAAAATAATAACTCGTGCAAAATTTCAAAACATTTGGTTGCGTCTTTCGAAAGTTATCGTGCGAACCAGCCGGACAGACAGACAGACAGACAGACAGACAGACGGACATGGCTCAAACGACTTAAAAAGTCATGAATCGAATTTGGTTCAAAGAAACCTAGGGTCTAAAGTGACTCCTTCTATGTGTTACACTTTTGGGTCGTATCAAATGATAAATACCTTCATCCCTACGGTGATGGTATAACAAATACAAATACAAAAAAAAACATGAATTTAAAACTATAAGGATGAATTCGGTCCAGGTACCAGGAGTGGTATAACAAATGTCTCGGTTTTCTTAGCATTGGTATACTAGTACATGATTATTTAACTGGCCAAATGGAAATATCCTTCAGTTGCCCTTTTGGATATTAAGGAAGAAGTATTAATTTTCGAAAAAAATGTCATATAATTATTAATATTAATACTGGCAAATTATCATAAGGAACACCACCCAGACAGATATGGCTCAATCCTCTTAAGAAGTCCTGAAACGAATTGTAAAACTTAAATTGAAGTCGGAGTCAAAAATGTTCAAAAAGCTAAATGCAGCCCTTAATTAACTATGAATATCGATATGCTCCTCGTTTCGATCGGATATCTAGTGACGATACAACATAATAAGTACTAAACAGTGGGGCATGGATCAAAAAAAAAATGTATATGCTTAAATTGTCTTCAGACAAACTACAAACATAAACTTTTTTCGCCATATAGAGCGACCCTATCTTATATACACCCTTATCTCTAACGGTGGTGGTATAATAAGTCCATTGGAGATAAGTTGGACAAAGAGGAGGCCATTTAATGTCACCTCAGTTGTGAATCTAAATATAGAATGCGTGTAAATTCACAATACTGGAGAAGCTGTCTCATACCTTATTCATGGGGTCTGAAGGGAAATTATATCTTTTCACGTTACAAAAACCATTTAATATTCTGTAACGCTGCAAGCATGTCAGTATACAGCTCTGTATTCACTGTAACACTATGTTCTTATTGATCATCATAAAAGTGTGGACCAGTAATGCTTCTTGCTAAAAAAGCTGCTCATTCTGCAACCTTGCGTGAATGCAGAGGGTTTCGAAGCTTCACCCCTAGGGATGAGGGTATATGTCATTTGGTACGAGAAGTATCTTAAGACCAAATTTGTTTCAGGATTTTTTAATACGATTGAGTTATGTCCGTCTGTCTGGATGGCTGGTAGTAGGCATAACACTTTTTACATTTTTTGCAAATAGCATAGCATAGTCGATTAGAGCATAAAGTATGAACACCCATTTTTTTTATTTTTTTCGAAATTGCAAAAAAGTTCGCACCAAACGCAATTACTTTTTTTCAGATCGTATAGCCATTCAAGGTTTTCCTGCAAATGTTACGTCATCCCATCAGCTGTTTTTGACGTTTTGCTTTGTTGTTTTATTTCTTCACAAATCTGTCAAAGTGATTTTAATTACAGGGTATATTACCTAATAGTAGGTAGATATAGAAGGTGGCAGCCCAGTTCTTTCTGACGTTTGTTACGCTTGGAGCGACGTGTGGTTTTCTGATCAAAAATAATTTCGCCACCCTACAAAAGTCATTGTCCGGCTTTACAAAAGCAAATTAATGTTTTCTCAGTCAAAAAACCATCAGATATTCAAGAAGTTCAGCAGAGCAACATCGGCGATGACCGTGCAATTAAAATTATGCAAGACATTTTGCCATTTTGTAAATTACATATGTTCTTTAAAAAAAAAATATGAAAAAAAATATCTGACTTATTTTAGAAATCGCGTTTGGTGCTGAACATTTTTGAACCCAAATCATCTAACATCTATTGTACAATATTAGCCACCACGTATGTTATGCCAAATTTTTCGTAAAAATTAGTTATATGCCTATGCTGGTAGACACGATATCTCGAGTAAGGAAAAATGGCCAATATTAACATTTTCCAAAATGAAGTAATGGGATTATAAAAGGGCAGAATAGCTCCACCCCTCCTGGTACCCCCCATACAAAATAACTTATTTTCGGAAAATTTATATTTCCCCCCATAACTTTAGAACTGCAGTATATTTGAATTTTGTCAGTAGCATAACCGTAGAGAACCGAAACATTTACCATACCTATCCTGTAACCTGTCATACGAATTACTGAAATCATACCCATAGTTCTACATGTATATCTTTTTTGTAAGTACACTGAAGTCAGAAAAAATAAAACAGAAGATAAACGTTTATTGAACGTTATTTTCGAAATATTTTACTTATTATATTTTGTATTTACAGGTGAAACCTCAGTAACCGGGTTTATCCCACCCATTAGAAATTGTGATTTCTGAGACTTTTTGTGCTAACTAATTAGAGAATTGTTCTTTCATTCTCAGTTGGAACCTTTCGGTACTTCCATAAACAATAACATATGCTCAGAGGTATTGAAATTAACATTTTACATTTGTGGGTTGTAATCTTTTCTACAGTTTTACTATATGTCTTGTCTGACCATGCGAACGAAAGTAGTATGGGTGATGGTATTTATCAGTCAGTTCACCTGACTGATATTTCTGTACTTGTTTTGACACCATTTTTACAAATGCCAAATATTTACCCCAGTGTGCAACGTAGCATAGAGTAACAAGTTAATACATAGTTATATCCACACTGTTGCCTCTCATCACACTAAGTATGCGTTTTGTTGTAATAGTCGCGCAATGGCAATACAACCAAGTGCTACACTTTTGCTCGGCTTCCTGGAATTGGTATCATTCGAAAGTGTATTGTGCAATCGAATTGTAGACATCATCATAAGTTCACGAAAAGATCGTTACTTTCAAACTATTGTATACATGAGCCATGAGGAAAATGGCTACATGGAAGACTTTAATGCAGCTGTTTTATCTAAACTTCTAGCCGAACAAATGGAATTACCTATAGTGCACCTAAGAGGACAAAATTCATTTTATCTTTGGCCGAACAACAATCGCAGGATATTCGCAATTGTTCCGTTAGCAGGGAATTTTACAAAAGACAAACAACTCTTGCAGTCGCTGTGGCGAACATTAAGACGAAACATTAAAACCCGTTTGTTATTTCTAGCAAGAGAAGAAGAAGTTAATGATGAATATCTTGAACATATAATTAAATACTGCAATGAATTCCATGCGGTAAATGTCGTTGCTGTCAAAAACTCTTTGCTCCAAACGAAAGAGTTTTATAGTCCATTTTTATTTCCTAAATTTCGCTTGGACAAACATTTCCTTCAAAAAAATGGGAACACGTTATTCTACCCAGATCATGTCCAAAATATGCATAAATCAGGATTGCGTGTGGCCACGCAATCGCACAGTAATAGGGCGTATATACTGCACAAAACTGGAAATACGACTATATTGGGCGGATACGTGGGCCATTTTTTTACGGAGTTTTCGCGAAAACACAACGCCATACTAACTTTACCCAACTATGGCAGCCAATTAGATAAATTGTTCACGTTTGGCTTCGATAACGTAATAGAGAACGGTACTTACGATATGACTACGGCTACGTCACACAATTTATTTATAAATGAATTGGTTTATAGCGAAATTTATGACTATCTGGATTGGTGTTTAATGGTGCCAGTGGAGAAACCTTTACCAGCTTACAAATTCTATGTCGTAATTTATGATTCAATTTCTTTAACGCTTATCATGGTGTCTTTAGTTCTATTTTCTTTGGCCATAGAATTCACTTTTTATCTAAGAAGCCAGCCGATTGAAATCCAGAATTTAATATTAAACATTTATGTTATAAACGGACTCTTGGGACAGTGCTTTAAAATGGAGCCTTCCTTTGTTGGCGTTCGTAGTTTTCTCTACATGCTGATTTGTATATCGGGCATTATGTTTAATACATCATATGTCACATATCTGCAGACATATAATACCCATCCTCCCATGGAGAAGACTATAAAAACAATCGCCGACATAAAGGATTCTGGAATGAAAATTGCTATCTATAAAGAAGAATATGCTATATTGGAATTGTATGGAAAAGACGATACTATTAAACCACTTGTGAAAACTATTGACACATATTGGAAATTCAGTGAACTACGAAACAGTTATGATACCAGATATGCGTATCCTGTACCCTCAGCTCAATGGTCAATCTACGAACATCAGCAGAAATTCTTTAAGAAACCCCGCTTTCGACTCACGGACATATGTGTTCTTAATATGATTGGCCTAATGTTACCCCTCCAGGCTAACTCTATGTATGAGGAGGCTGTCAACAGAGCCATTGGACAATCGCATCAGGGTGGTTTAATTCAACATTGGAGGGCAATATCGTTTCTGGAAGCTGTTCGCAGAAAACGCATTAAATTGGTGGATGGTAGTGTCATTAGCAGCTTTCAACCGATGGCATTAGAGGATATGCAAATCGTAGTCCTTTTTTTGCTTATGATGTGGCTTTTGATTTGTTTCTGTTTCATTTTGGAATTGTATTGGCCTGATAGAGGATTATTTGTTAAAATATTTTATAGAAGTTACGGCGTCTATAAAAACATCTTAATAAACAATATTGCTAAAGTTTGTTACTCAAAATGAAGTAACTTAAACCTATGTATTTAACTTTTGTAGTGAGAAAAAAATATGGAAATCGAATAAATAACTCGCAACACTACTCTTAAATTATCTTAAAAAGTAATGAAACTTATTTGGTCTTAAGATATTTAGGGTCTAACTCACCTCCTTTAATGCGTTACATTCTTTTTCATATCTAACTAGTGGGCCCGGCAATGCTTCGCTATTGCATTTTAACTTGTAATATATTTCCCATTTAGGTCTACAAAGTACTTTGAAAACGGTACTTAAGCTCGATAATGATATGTTGCGTTTATTAACTTATGTAACTAATTTCAAGCAACTCCTTAACATAAAAGTTAACAAATTAAGTCTTGTTGTTTTAAATTCTTAATATCATAGGCTCTATGACGATAGTAAAAAGTTCATCAGCAAAGTCATATCTTTTACAAATCGGAAACAGACATTCCGTTAAAGATCAAAATTCAATGTAGCGGTAACCGTCTGTATACTAACTATCTCTTTGGGCGTAAAAAACACTTTTGACATGCCTTCTCCGCCTATTGACCGAAAATTAAAATATCGTTTGAAGCTTCATGCCTTTAGCCATAAAAACCTCTTTTGCCATGTCTTCTTCTCACATGGATCAAGAATATTTCCGAATACTATCTTTGTATTGAACTCGTATTACCATTTTATGAGATAATTCGGTCACCAACGTTTGGCTTTACAAAGTGATGATCTCACGCGCTGTATGGCATTTTACGCCGTCGTGTTGGAACCATTTCTCCTTCAAAAAATGTGCAATGACATGATAAATAAAAAAAATCAATTGATCGTCCACTGCCTCTAGTTCTTCTACCAGTTGGATATATGAATATTGGCCAAGATCTTTCCTCAGCATTTGCAGAGACCGAGTTGCTGAGAACGGCGTCGGTTCGATAAATTCGAGTCCCCTGTCAGACTTACGTCTACAGCGTTGATGGCTTCTATTAGCTGCTCAGATGGATGAGTATATGCACCATAAACTTCACAAAGGGCAAACAGAACGCGCATTTTGAAAATAAATTTGCAAGATTTGTAAACGTTGTTCTTGTGTAGTCTTTACATGGTGATTTTTCAAAGAAAGTCTCAATGAAAGTCTATCACACTTCACACACCTCGCCTGAATGACGAATTGGTTGACCTAAAATGGCAACCAAAACAGTAAATGGGGTTTTGTTGGGGGTCAATTGTACATTAAAAATCCACATGAATCAAAATTCTAGCTAATACTTTTTTTAAGATAAAAGGATTTTTCGTTTATTTACTCCGTTTTGCGCTTCTTTTGGAAGTGACGTTCGTTGCCCCATGATTATTGAAAGCGTACAGACTTCAGCTTTAAGACACATCTATCAAAATTTAAGTTTTCTGCACTAAATTAAGCTTTCCCAGCGCGAGCTAGGAATTGATATTACACACAAAGTTTATTGGTGACATTTCCTAACAATTCAATTTTTGCGAATAAAAAAATTGGCCCACCTTACTGTTCATATCTCTAGGCGAACTGCAATATACTGTGGAATTTTGACATTTATAACTGTTTATTTTAAAAGGGGTGTGGTACAGCCCACTTCCACTCTTACTGTAATTTATACTGCAACAACACCAAATGTAACAAATCTCATCTTCATACCTCTTATAGTTCATGAGATATAGCCCTTTTTATTTGCATGTTGTATGGGCGGTGCCACGCCCCTTTATCCAATCACAACCAAATATAGCCAGGGACTATCTACAGGTCATCAGTGCCACTTGGTAAAATTTTCGTATCAATCGGTCTATTAGAAAATCCGTTAGAGCGATTTTTGAAAAGGAGGCGTGGCACCGCCCACTTCCACCTTGGCTGTAATTAATACTGCTCCAACAACATATAAACCAAATATCATCTTCATACCTCTGATAGTTCATGAGATACAGCCCTTTTGATTTTCAAGTTGTATGGGCGGTGCCACGCTCCTTTGTCCAATTGGACCGAATTGTAAATATAAACCAACCGGGGCGCCACCCAAACGCATACAAAAAAATTTATGCAAATCGGTCCAGCCGTTCGTGAGTTATAAAGTCACAACACACTTGCAACAAATTTTTATATATATAGATGATGTATATCCCATCCCTAAGGGTAATGGTTTAATTATAGTTTGGGGCAATACACTGTGATATAATAATTGATGGGGTTAAAAGCAAAAGGAATGCATGTGACAAAAAATTTATGTCGAGATATTTGCCTTCAAAGTTTCAGATTCTAGTGCAAATGCAGGTAGTACCTGAATTGTATTTCGGCTAGATTTCACCTCTGGTAATAAAAATTGATTTCATCTCATGCTAGTAGACATGGATAGTGTCAAGGAATACATCTGCACCCTTATCTCAATTTTTGTCAATTTGTCACTTGCCCCCCCCAATTGAAGTAACGGAAAACTCATGTTGCACTAGTTATGATATCGTTTGAAATTTGTACAACAGAGACTAAACAAAATAGTAGTTTATGATAATTACATGTATAGACTATAATAACGTTACCATGAATAACAACATGTAATAATTACAATAATTGAGGATTTCAGTTCAATAACCTCATTTATACGTAGTCAACCGTATGCAAAATGCAATAGCGGAATAATGCCGGTTCAATAGACTTCAACGAGTAGTTAGCTCCAATAGAATTAGTTGGTGCCTGCGATATCAACTACTTACTTAAATTAAGTCGCATATCCACAATATCGCTGCGTTTTCAACACATTTTTGTTTAACTTTGAGAAAATGAAATTAATCTATTTTTTAGTGAAATTACTTTGATAATAGCATCTACAATGTCAAGAAATGAACTGATTGGTTTTTTATTTGTCGTACTACTCTTTGTAAAAATCACTTTCTAATCGGATATCGAAAAAACGAAAACAATGCTAATATATATCATTGTAACTTAAGCTATGTACAGACGGTTGAACAAAACAAACAAAAGATCTGGCAAAAGCAACGTATCAGGTAATTTTTGCCATACAACAATCTAACAGCCGTGGGAACTAGCAATTTACGTTGCCACATAAATTTATTGTCTGTAGTTTGAACAAATTACCGCTTTTGTCACTTTTTGTCGATTTTGAATTTATGAAGGCAAATTTCATTATTTTTGTATTTCTAAGTGCCTAATTATCTTCCCTAAATAATATATCGGGACCGACCGTGGCATGATGGTTAGAACACGCGACTACCATGCGGGAGATCACAGGTTCAATTCATGGCGCGAGTCATATTAAAAAAAAAAAAATAAAATAAAAATTTCTTTCATTGTCGGCTCCCCTCGAATGTTGTCGACAGCAACTTCACAGTATCAGTGTCGAGTCAATCGGCATGTCTAGTAAGAGCTTCTCAAACAGTGACGTTTCCTTTCGTCGATAAACAAGTAGGTGCCGTTAGTTGTGAATCTAAAAATAGAAAGCGTGTTAATGCACAACAACGCGAGAAGCTATCGCAGTACATATTTACATAGCATATATATTTTATTCAATATGTAAAAAATTAACAATCAACTCCATCAGAATCATCTTCTGTGGTTGTTTTGAAGCAATTTGAATAAGCAATTCCGACTTCGTTTTGAGGTTATTGTAGAAATCAACGCATTTTTACTTCATATTACATTTGACGGTCGGAATCGCCTTCAATGTTTGCACATCTAATCGGGTTTTGTCTCAAGTCCAAGTTTTATTTACTGCAAAGAAGATTCGCTCCAGTGATGCTGAAGTTCCTGGAAAATATAAAATATATTCAACGATCGTGGCAATTTCTTTGAATTTGCAATCAGCGTTTTTGATATATCGTAATTGGGTGTGCAAATATACCGCATTTTCATTGGTATTGTACAAATTGTATTCGCTTAACTTCCCTGCAGGGAATGGAACTAGCTTAAAACTAGCTAAATTACTGTCCCCAAGAGTACAGAACTAGTTCCGCTTCTATCCCCTCGCAATGCGTTTAAGAATCTACTTTAACATTTACATGTCATTGGACGAGGTTAATTGTCCCCCATCTGCATTACCAACGTGCTAGTATTTTAGCTATTGCACAAGTAATAGCCACTTGACTAGTCAACAAGGACTAGTCACTTCTATAGTCTGTACTAAACTAGCCACTTCTATAGACCAAAACCCACTAGCCACTTGTATAGTCCAAATGGACTACTCTTTTCAATAGTCTACATTTCGATAGCCACTTCTATAGTCCTTTTAATTTGTCTAGTAAACTTTCTAAAAAAATTAAATTGCATTTTTACATTTTATTTGATTAAAAGTTCATTAAAAAAACATAAAAAGAGATCAAATTCACTTATTTTAAAAAGGATAAAAAAATATATTACATTGAAATTAAAAATAAATAACAAATTATGGTGTTGCAGTCTTGTCTGATGCTTTTGCAGTTGCCACTCTTTTGAAGTGCCTCTTTTTTTGCAGCTGAATGGCCTTGCGAAGTTGCTCTTCTGGTGTGCCTGAGCTATCAGTTGGAATGGAGTCTGTAAGAAAAGTTGTTTTAATACATTTTGAAGAAAATTTGAATTTGGTTTTTATACCCAAAAGTACACTGTAAAAATGTTCCAGCCTCTTTAAAGATTTTTTGCCGTGAATACCGTCTATATTATAGTCAGCAGTGATTTCTGAACTCAAGATGTTTTCCAGACCTTTTCGTATCCCAGCAGAGTGAATCTGGGTCCTTATAGCTTTAATCTTTAAAAATAAAAAATAAACCTTAGAAACAAATAATGTTATGCGAAATTATAAATCAAGTCTTACATAGATATCTCTGGTTTCAGGAGTTATCATGAAATTCATTTCTTCTAGCTGATCTCCGGTGTCTAGAGGAAATTTTCTTTGAAGAGGTTGATCCGCCATATGCTGCCGCAGTAGTTTTGACATTATTACTTTTTGTTCAGCAAGGGCTTCAAGTACGACTTTATTTTGGTCTATAGGAGAAAAACAAATTTAGAATATAAATCAAACAAAGTTACATCGGCATCATTACTTTGAGTAATCTCAGCTTGTTGCTGCATAGTGGTTAAAAATATATAAAAATAACGTAAATTAGTTTATAAATAAACGCTAATAAATTATTTGTATACTTACATCTTATTTCATCCAATTGTTTCTCTAAAGCCTTACAATTTGAACATGGAGTTGTCAACTCTGAAATGTATTTGGTTAGGGGTTACCACTTTTTTTAAAAAAAAGAGAAATCGATCGTTTATTAACAGTTATATCTAAGAAGCCACTGTTAATAATAAATCGACATTAACGTCATATGAAATTACTAAGCCAACTTACCTTTGCTATTATACTGCACGCCAAGACGTTTAATTTTTTTTGGAGGACTGCCTGACTCGGACATGTTTTTTATATTTTATATTTTTGTATTTATTAAATGTAAATATTATTTATTTTATCTTAATAAGAAAAGAGAGCATTAAAAGCAATTGTGTAATAATGGTATTAATAGTAAGTTCTCATTGTGGGTAATGGCAATTACCTCACACTCAATGTCTGAAATTTCGAAACGTTCTTCTACATTAGACGCTACAAAGTCTACTAAACAAATTCCTAGACTTAAAGAGTCGCAAGGCTCTTTATAGAAGCTCCGAAGATTTTGAAATCTTCGGCCTATGACAAATTCCAGATCTTTAGAGAATGACTCAATTTGAATGGGAATACTATTTTTTATGTAACAGAAATTGTCTGGATTTTTTGAACTTAGTATATACCCTTGGAAAATTAATGACTTATTGTTCTTGACCAATATTTTAGGTTCATCGTTACCTGGAGAAATCAAATACGTTTTCTCTAAAACTATTTTATTGATTTGTTGAAGTATTTTTATTGGTTTTTTCACCATTTTTTTCAAAGATTGAAGATAATTTTCAAATGCATATGCTGACCCTAAGGATGGGTTACCAACAACCTCTACAGTTTCTTTCAGATGTAGTAATCCATGGATGTTATAGGAAACACTGTTTTCTCCAAAAAGAATTGGAAAATTCTCCACGAAAAGATTGAGCAGACATTGTGCAGTATCCAAATTAGTTTTCGAGTGTTTTGGACAACATAAAAGTCTATATGAGCAATGCAGTAACAAAAACTCATAATATAGATCATCATGTACCGTACCCTTTAAAGCAATTATGCCAGTATACAATAAGAATTGCCTGAATTCGGTCGCTTTCCAATTTAAAAGTTCATCTAAAGAACGTGGCTTACGTACGAACTCTTTTGGTATGTGACTTCTTATTAACACAAGCTTGTCAGAAATATTTTTCTTATTGTCGGGAGAAAGTTTAAAGCAGACTTTGTTATTTACTATTCGTAGTAAATACTTTCGCATGACACCTAAGTCAATTAGGTGCATACAATCTAATATGACTTGGGTGACCATCGAAATGTTAAGACTTTCCAGTGCAGATTTTTTCGTTAAATATGGACTCGCGTGATGGTTAGGATAGGCTCTATCTGTGAAGTCTTGATCGGTTATAAGGTTACCTGATTCCGTACTGTATGTTAAGGTCTGGTCTATTTTTTTTCCTAACTGTGTACACTTTGTACAGCCATAACGAGATGCATGAGAAGGTGTACCTGTAATGAACGCTCTAGCAGGGGCATCACAAATAATGGTTCTAATTGTTATTGTAATATTATTTTGTGGCAATTTTATGCCATTTTCCATATAATAGGCGAACTCTGAAGTAAATTTCTGTAAATATTCTTCACAATTACTAGGCTTGCTACAACCTAGGAAGACACCAATAGGAAATACCGGCGTACCTTTAATATTATTTATTCTTATTAAAATTGGCCACAACTGTTTTTTAGAACTCCTGAAAAGCGGTAAACCATCTATATTTATGTCCACATTCAAGTTTTTGTTTTCCAGCTACGTTTTCAATTTCAGGTTTCGCAAGTACCTTGAATTGATAGAAGGTACTATTAACGTCTAAATTTTCATTT
The DNA here is from genome assembly GCA_964034835.1 of Muscina levida. NCBI lineage: Eukaryota > Metazoa > Arthropoda > Insecta > Diptera > Muscidae > Muscina > Muscina levida. The sequence goes on along the minus strand of OZ035880.1, from coordinate 61,838,446 downwards.
TTAAGAATCTTTAGCAAATCCTCCACGCATGACCTTGGGGGTCTGTGTTTTGTATACCATTCCTTAAGATTTTCATTAAGACCTTTCCTCTTAGAGTCACCAAAAACATTTTCACTATGTTCTGTTACTATCTGAACATCTTCCTCCGATTTTTTATTTTCTTGCTCTTCTATTACAAACAATTTCTCTATATTATCTTTTTTATTTTCTTCAATTTCACTTTTTGCCCTAATATTCATTAGTTTTTCCAAGCTTTTTTCTTTTTCTTTTTTTATTAATCTTTTCAGTTGTCTTTTGCTACTCATTATAGTTTATTTATGTTGTACCTTTTCACTTTTTATTGTCTTTAATTGTTTTATATTTTAATTGAAAATTCCCGCACTACACATGTGAACTTCTTTTTGCGACTGTTGTTATTTTTTGTGTTGTCGTAAAGCAAAACAAAAACCAACAGGAGCCAAAAAGAACGGTACTTTTTCGTGGAATGTTCAAATACACATTGTGATCGTAAGGGTGGGTTGCAGATCTACAACAGAATACACCTGTTGAACTGTCCCCTCTATGCATTACCATAGGACTAGTGAAGTAGATAGATGTTTATGATCTAGTGCAATCGACAGCCCTGTAGTGGCAATTGTCACATCAAAAACTAGAGGGTTGTTCATAACGGTTTCGACTTCATTCCATTAGTATAAAAGCATTCAAATCAAAGCAGTCAAAATTTTCGAAAAAATCAGTGCGTAAAGCAGCCATGTCAATCGAATTGTATCCATTGTCAATAACTTTTTGCTTTTCTGCTACTACAGCTGGGGATAAAAAATCATCCTCTTGACGCATTTTTAATGTTTCTTCGAGCTTATTTTTGAAGTAAACAATATTATTGCATGAATTCGCTGTTTGTCGTTTTTATTTCTATTATGTATCGAAAAACAGTATTTTGAGGGAGAAAAGCAGTACGCAGTTTTTGATGTCGAAAAACAGAATACTGCGAAAAACAGTACAGAATCTGTATACCAAAGTTCCCTAACTCTTTAAAAATGTTGACATCCGGTTACAAAACAAGTTAATTATACCATCACCCTTAGGGATGAGGGTATATATAGGCTGATTTACACGCTATCCACCCATATCCCCTATCTCCTGTCAAATCAGTACATTTTGATTTCCTATCCACCTTCCTATAATTCAATATTACTTTGCTATAATTTTGTAGTGTTTGTCTTTGCTTACTCCTACATGTTTTCTAATTAGGCTATCTCGCTCATGTTGTTGAGGGGATATGAGTAGATATGGGTGGATAGCGTGTAAACCATACTTATCATTTGATACGAGAACCAGTACAGAAATTTCAGTCAGGTAAACTGACTGATAAATACTCAAAATTTTACTGAATTCAGTGAACATACAAAAAAGATATGTATGTAAAACTTTGAGGGTCAATTCGGCCAAATAGTAGAACCTAACAATTTGACGCAGCCCTTTTGATGCCTCCCATATAAATAACCGATATTGCCCCTTTTACATGTATATTGGGTTCATTCTAAAATTTTATTAAGACGTACAATTTTTATAAACCCTATGTGATTTTTATTTATTTTTTTCTTACAGGTTTAGGGGTCGCTACCGGGCTTCAAAGTTTGTAATTTTACCGTCACCCTTTGGAATGGCAGGATAACTCGAGTAAATCTATACATATCCTTATGGAAATTTTTCAGTATTAATATTATCCATAACTAAGTAATGGAATTGTAAATGGCCAGAATTTCCCCACCCCTTTTAGTACCTACCATACAAAATTACCCATTTTTGGCAAATTAATATTTCTCCCATAACTTCCAAACTGACAAATGGGGAATATTTAAACTTGGTCAGTTTAATCCACTTGTAATAACAGACAAACTTTCAGAAAACCAAAACCTTTGTCACATCCCTTCTGGTACCTCCCATACAAATGACCGAATTAACCCTCATAGTTTTACATACATATCTTTTTTGTAAGAACACTGAATTCCATCAAATTTTGCGTAAGTTGAACACATGCAATAATTTGTCTAGGGAATAGAAATGGACTATATCGGTTGACTCATTCTGGTACCTCCCGTACAAAATTTCCTATTTTTGGCAAATTAATATTTATTCCATAATATCCAAACGGACAACTGGAGGATATTTAAATTTGGTCGGTTTAATCCACTTCTAATAACAGATAAATCCTCATAAAACCAAAACTTTTGTCACACCCCTTCCGGTACCTCCCATACAAATGACCAAATTCACCCCCATAGTTTTACATTATAGTTATTGTCAGTATGCTGAATTCATTTATATTTTGCGCTATATGTATGCTTATTGAAATTTGACGTATGCATGTCTTAAATATAAATCTAGCTTAATGAATTTTATTACATACTAGTGGGCCCGGCAATGCTTCGCTATTGCATATTAACTTGTAATATATTTCACATTAAGGTCTACAAAGTACTTTGAAAACGATTCTTAAGCTCGACAATAATATGTTGAGTTTATTTACTTATGTAACTTATTTAAAGTAACTCCTTAACATTAAAATTAACCAATTAAGTTTTATTTTTTGTAAATGCTAATAAAAAGTTCATCAGCCAAGTCATATCTATAGTGCCGACATGTAGATTAAGATTTTTCTGTATGTAGGGCGAAAAACCACTTCTTCCACAAATCGGAAACAGACATTCCTCTAAAGATCAAAATTATTTATTTTGATCCGTAGTAGCGGGAACCATCTGTGTACTCACTATCTCTTTGGTCATAAAAAAACATTTTTGTTATGCCTTCTCCTATTGACCGCAAATAAAAAATTCGTTTGAAGCTTCATGCCTTTAGCCATAAAAACTCCTTTTGTCATGTCTTCTTCTCTCACGGATCAATAATATTCCCGAATACTATCTTTGTATTGAACTCCCATTACCATTTTTGGAATAATTGGGTCACCAATGTTTGGCTTAACAAAGTGATGGTCTCACGCGCTGTATGGTATTTTACACCGCCGTGTTAGAACCATTTCTCCTTCAAATAATGTGCAATGACATGATAAATAAAAAAAAACAATTGATCGCCCACTGGCTCTAGTTCTTCTACCAGTTGGATTTTATATTTGCAGAGACCGAGTTGCTAAAAAAGACATCGGTTCGATAAATTCGAGTCCCCTGTCACACTAACGTCTACAGAGTCGATGGCTTCTATTAGCTGCTCAGATGGATCATTATATGCACCCTCAACTTCACAAAGGGCTCCATAAGTTTGGCGAACAGAACGCGCATTTTGAAAATAAATTTGTAAGATTTGGAAACGTTGTTCTTGTTTAGTTTTTGTATGGTGATTTTGCAAAGTATACTAAAAGAAAGTCTATTACACTTCATTAGTATGACAGCTAGATTTACACTTATACCTATCAGAAGTTCTATATGTCAATAAAAATACCCCATGCATAGGTTATTTACAATTGTTTGCTAATGTTACCTCTGATATACTATAAAAATTTAACGATTGTAGTATAACTACAATGAATATTGCTTAATTTTTCTATCTATATGATTTATTACCGATTCGCTCTCCTGAAAAGTAATTGAAAAATACATCCCTGTAAAGTAAATTAAAAAAAATCACTATGTTAGTCTGCGCATCCTCAACTGCCTGGTGTACGGACCATTATTTGATACAGTTAAAAAGTTAACTATTGAAGTGCGTGGGCAGCACCTCGGCACTTTTAACTTATTTAGTTTGAAATAGCCTGATCATTCGGGCGAATCAATTAGTTCGCGTCAAAAAAAACGTGTTAGTCGTATATCAGAATTGGTATGTACGAAGAATTCTTAGAAAATTTCACTAAGAAACTATATGTATAAAATCAGTTCATAGTTCGCGCTGAGAAGCATGAAGATTTCAGGGTGAGATATTTTCTTTAGCAATGAGCAATTATTCAGTTTCTTCAGACCTATGGGCCCCGGCTCTAATTTTTACCTACCATTTCAATGTTTGGCGACCAAGACGAAGAGAATAGTATATTTTTGATTTTTTTTAGGATCCCGCCCAATATTCTGAAAAATGATTTTTAAAAATTTAATTTCTGTATGCCAACTCTCAGAGGCCATAACTTTTTAACCAATACATAGATTTGCTTCTGTAATACCTCATTTAGTTTGTTGGGAAGTCAGGTTTACGCAGGAGGTGTCAAAAAATATATATCTAAAGTTTTCGGAAAAAAAAATCTCTATCTGAAATCTTCATGCTTCCCAACGCGAGCTAGGAATTGATTTTAGACACAAAGTTTTTTGGTGAAATTTTCTTAAAATTCATCGTAGATTTCGATTTTGGTTACGATTTTTGCGAATAAAAAAATTGGCCCACCTTACTGTTCATATCTCTAGGCAAACTGCAATATACTGTGGAATTTTGACAGTATTCATAATCATACCTCTGATAGTTCATGAGATATAGCCCTTTTAATTTTCCGGAAGCTATAGCGAACAAAACAAAAAAAAAATTTGAAAATCGGTCCAGCTGTTTTTGAGTTTTAGCGAGACAACTGCACAGAAATTCATTTTTATATATAAGACTAGTGGGCCCGGCAATGCTTCGCTATTGCATATTAACTTGTAATATATTTCACATTTATGTCTACAAAGTACTTTGAAAACGGTACTAAGGCTCGACAATAATATGTTGAATTTATTTACTTATGTAACTTATTTAAAGTAACTTCTTAACATTAAAGTTAACCAATTAAGTTTTATTGTTGTAAATGCTAATAAAAATTTCATCAGCAGTCATATCTATAGTGCCGACATGTAGATTAAGTTTTTTCTGTATGTAGGGCGAAAAACCACTTCTTCCAAAAATCTGAAACAGACATTCCTCTAAAGATCAAAATCCGTAGTAGCGTGACCATCTGTATACTAACTATCTCTTTGGTCATAAGAAAACATGTTTGTTATGCCTTCTCCTATTGACCGCAAATGAAAATTCCGTTTGAAGCTTCATGCCTTTAGCCATTAAATGTCATGCCTTCTTCTCACACGGATCAAGAAAAATCCGGAATACTTTTTTTTTTGAACTCGTATTACCATTTTTAGAGATAATTCGGTCACCAACATTTGGCTTAACAAAGTGATGGTCTCACACGCTGTATGGCATGCTACATGTCGTGTTGGAACCATTTCTCCTTCAAATAATGTGAAATGGCATTATAAATAAAAAAAAATCAATTGATCGTCCACTGGCTCTAGTAAAGCTGTAAAGTAAATTAAAAAAAATCACTATTTTTATCTGCGCATCCTCAACTGCCTACACCGGACCATTATTTGATACAGTTAAAAAGTTAACTATTGAAGTGCGTGGGCAGCGCCTCGGCAATTTTAACATATTTAGTTCGAAATAGCCTGATCATTAGGGCGAATCAATTAGTTCGCGTCAAAAAAAAACGTGTTAATCGTATATCAGTATTGGAATGTACGAAGAATTCTTAGAAAATTTTACTAAGAAACTATATGTCTTTAAACAATTCCTAGTTCGCGCTGAGAAGCATGAAGATTTCATGTAGAGATTTTTTTTAAGCAATGAGCAATTATTCAGTTGCTTCAAACCTATGGGCCCCGGCTCTAATGTTTACCTATTATTCCGATGTTTGGAGACCAAAACGAAAAGAATGGTATATTTTTGATTTTTTTTATTGGGATCCCGCCTAATATTCTAAAACATGATTTTTAAAAACTTAATTTCTGTATGCCAACTCTCAGAGGCCATAACTTTTTAACCAATACATAGATTTGCTTCTGTAATACCTCATTTAGTTTGTTGGGAAGTCAGTTTTACGCAGAAGGTCTCAAAAAATATATATCTGAAGTTTTCGGTTTGTGCTCATTTAAAAACAAAAAAAAATCTCTATCTGAAATCTTCATGCTTCCCAACGCGAGCTAGGAATTGATTTTAGACACAAAGTTTATTGGTGAAATTTTCTTAAAATTCATCGTAGATTCCGATGTTGGTTACGATTTTTGCGAATAAAAAATAGGCCCACCTTACTGTTCATATCTCTAGGCGAACAGCAATATACTGTGAAATTTTGACAGTTATAACTGTTTGTTTTAAAAATGGTGTAGAGCAACCCATTTCTACCCCTACTGTAGTTCATACAGCAACAACAACATATGTAACAAATGTCATCTTCATACCTCTGATAGTTCATGAGATATAGCCCCTTTAATTTTCAAGTTGAATCACAACCAAATATAGTCAGGGACTATCAACAGGTCAACAGTACCACTGTTCGTATCAATCGATCTATTAGAAAAGCCGTTAGAGCGATTTTTGAAAAGAGGGCGAGGCACCGCCCACTTCCATCCTGGCTGTAATTAATACTGCTCCAACAACATATATACCAAATCTCATCTTCATACCTCTGATAGTTCATGAAATATAGCCCTTTTGATTTTCAAGTTGTATGGGCGGTGCCACGCCCATTTATCCAATCACAACCAAATATAGCCAGGGACTATCAACAGGTAAACAGTACCACTTGGTAAAATTTTCGTATCAATCGGTCTATTAGAAAAGCCGTTAGAGCGATTTTTGAAAAGAGGGCGTGGCACCGCCCACTTGCACCCTGGCTGTAATTCTAACTGTACGAACAACATATATACCAAATCTCATCTTAATACCTCTGATAGTTCATGAAATATAGCCTTTTTAATTTTCAAGTTGTATGGGCGGTGCCACGCCCCTTTATCCAATTACAACCAAATGTAGTCAGTAACTATTTACAGGTCAACAGTACTTCATGGTAAAATTTTTGTATCAATCGGTCTATTAGAAAAGCCGTCTGAGCGATATTTGAAAAAGGGGCGTGACGCCGCCCACTTTTTGAAAAAATAAAACCTTTTAAACCATCCGGAAGCTATAGCGAACAGAACAAAAAAAAATTTTTGAAAATCGGCCTAGCCGTTTTTGAGTTTTAGCGAGACAACTGCACAGCAGTTCATTTTTATATATAAGACTAGTGGGCCCGGCAATGCTTCGCTATTGCATATTAACTTGTAATATAATAATATTATATATTTCACTTTTAGGTCTACAAAGTACTTCGAAAACGGTACTTAAGCTCGACAATAATATGTTGAGTTGATTTACTTATGTAACTTATTTAAAGTAATTCCTTAACATTAAGGTTAACTAATTAAGTTTAATTGTTGTAAATGCTAATAAAAGTTCATATGTAGGGCGAAAACACACTTCTTCCACAAATCGGAAACAGACATTCCTCTAAAGATCAAAATTATTTACTTTAGTAGCGGGAACCATCTGTATACTAACTATCTCTTTGGTCATAAAAAACATTTTTGTTATGCCTTCTCTTTTTGACCGCAAATGGAAATTCCGTTTGAAGCTTTATACCTTTAGCCATAAAAACTTCTTCTGTCATGTCTTCTTCTCAAACGGATCAAGAATAATCCGGAATACTATTTTTGTATTGAATTCTTATTACCATTTTTTGAGATAATTCGGTCACCAACGTTTGGCTTAACAAAGTGATGGTCTCACGCGCTGTATGACATGTTACACCGTCGTGTTGGAACCATTTCTCCTTCAAATAATGTGCAATGACATGATAAATATAAAAAATCAATTGATTGTCCACTGGCTCTAGCTCTTCTACCAGTTGGATTTTATATGAATGTAGGCCAAGATCATTCCTCAGCATTTTCAGAGACCGAGTTGCTGAGAAAGACGTCGGTTTGATAAATTCGAGTCCCCTGTCACACTAACGTCTACAGCGTCGATGGCTTCTATTAGCTGCTCAGATGGATCATTATATGCACCCTCAACTTCACAAAGGGCTCCATAAATTGGCGAACAGAACGTGCATTTTGAAAATAAATTTGCAAGATTTGTAAACGTTGTTCTTGTTTAGTTTTTACGTGGTGATTTTGAAAGTGTACTAAAAGAAAGTCTATCACACTTCATTAGTATGACAGCTAGATTTACACATATACATATCAGAAGTTCTATACATTAAAAAATACCCCATACATAGGTTATTTGCAAATTTTTGCTAAGGTTTCCTCTGACATATTATAAAAATTTAATTTATGTCCCAATCAAACAAAAGGTGTTTTCCAGTATAACTACAATGAATATTGCTTAATTTTTCTATCTAATGGATTTTTTACCGATTCGCTCTCCTGAAAAGTAACTGAAAATTGAAAAATGGTAATAGTATACCAGAATCTAAATCTACGATGAATTCTAAGAAATTTCACTAAGAAAGTTTATGTCCAAAACCAATTCGTAGTTCGCGTTGAGAAGCATGAAGATTACAGGTGGAGATATTTTTTAGTGTATGAGAAATTATCGAAAACTTCAGACCAATGGGCCCCGGCTCTAATTTTGACCTACCATTCCGATGTTTGGAGACCAAGGAGAAGAGAATGGTATATTTTTGACATTGTTTGGAATCCCGTCCAATATTCTGCGCCATAACTTGTTAACCAATACATAGATTGGCTTCTGTAATACCTCATTTAGTTTGTTGGGAAGTCAGAATTACGCAGAAGGTCTCCAAAAATATACATCTGAAGTTTTCGGTTTGTGCTCATGTAAAACCAAAAAAAAAATCTCAATCTGAAACCATCATGTTTCCCAGCGCAAGTTAGGAAGTGATTATAGACACAAAAATTATTGGTAAAATTTTCTAACAATTCATCGTAGATTAGATTTTTGCGGAAAAAAGTGAATTTTGAGGACGATCAAACTTGTACAATGGCAGTTATAACTGATTATTTTAAAAGAGGTGTAGCACTGCCCACTTCCACGCTTACTGTAATTCATACTGTAACAACAAAATATGTAACAAATCACATCTTCATACCTCTGATAGTTCATGAGATATAGCCCTTTTAATTTTCAAGTTGAATGGGCGGTGCCACGCCCCTTTATCCAATCACAACCAAGTACAGTCAGAGATTATCAACAGGTTATCAGTATCACTTTCTTAAATTATCGTATATATCGATCTATTAGAAAAGCCGTTGGAGCGATTTTTGAAAAGAGGGCATGGCACCGCCCACTTCCTCCCTGGATGTAATTAATACTGCTCCAACAACATATATACCAAATCTCATCTTCATACCTCTGATAGTTAATGAGATATAGCCCTTTTAATTTTCAAGTTGTATAGGCGGTGCCACGCCCCTTTATCCAATCACAACCAAATATAGCTAGGGACTATCAATAGGTCAACAGTACCATTTGGTAAAATTTTCGTATCAATCTGTTTATTGGAAAAGCCGTCAGAGCGATTTTTGAAAAGGGGGCGTGGCACCGCCCACTTCTTCCTGGCTGTAATTAATACTGCTCCAACAACATATATACCAAATCTCATCTTCATACCTCTGATAGTTCATGAAATGTAGCCGTTTTAATTTTCAAGTTGTATGGGCGGTGCCACGCCCCTTTATCCAATTACAACTAAATGTAGTCAGTAACCATCTACAGATCAATAGTACCTCATGGTAAAATTTTTGTATCAATCGATCTATTAGAAAAGCCGTTAGAGCGATTTTTGAAAAGGGGACGTGGCACCGCCCACTTCCATCCTGGCTGTAATTAATACTGCTCCAACAACATATATACCAAATCTCATCTTCATACCTCTGATAGTTCATGAAATGTAGCCTTTTTAATTTTCAAGTTGTATGGGCGGTGCCACGCCCCTTTATCCAATTACAACCAAATGTAGTCAGGAACTATCTACAGGTCAACAGTACCTCATGGTAAAATTTGTGTATCAATCGGTCTATTAGAAAAGCCGTCTGAGCGATATTTGAAAAAAGGGGCGTGGCGCCGCCCACTTTTTGAAAAAATAAAACCTTTTAAACCATCCGGAAGCTATAGCGAACAAAACAAAACAAAAATTTTGAAAATCGGTCCAGCCGTTTTTGAGTTTTAGCGAGACAACTGCACAGCAATTCATTTTTATATATAAGATTTAACATAGATAATACAACGCTTTGGTCTAGCCCCATTTACTAATTTACAGTCCTACTTAGAAAGAAGATGCATATCAAAAAAGAAAATAAATTATACATTTAAAAAGTAAATTTAAAATAAAAATGTGATTTATTAAAATTAAACACCAATTCATTGCATGAAAAATATAACATTAAACCAGTAAGAAAGTTTCAGTCGTTAAACAAAAAATGTTCTATTGTATTGATATTACTACTCGATTTCTAAAGTGGGCGGAGTGGTACATTTATATAGGAGGTACCAGAAGGGGCGTGTCTAGACTTCTAGATTTATTCTCCCACACTTTATCCTGTTATAGCTTTACTAAATACAGAATTTGTGCACGACTCTATCTCTAAAGTGGGTGGAAAGGTACATTTGTATGGGAGGTACCAGAAGAGGCGTGGCTAGACTTCCAATTTTTTTGTCCAAAACTTTATCATGTCACAGCTTTACTAAGTACAGAATTTGGGCACGATCCCGTTCGGTGTTTTGCTATTATTACTCGATTTCTAAAGTGGGCGGAATGATGTGTTTGTATGGGAGGTACCAGAAGGGGCGGAGCCATGTAGCCCATTTGCAATACCGTAAGTAGTATTTTGAAAAATATTATCACTGAAAAATTTTCATAAAGATATGTTTAGATTTACTCGAGTTATCCTGCCTATTCCAAAGGGTGACAGTAAAATTACAAACTTTGAAGCCCGGTAGCGACCCCTAAACCTTTAAGAAAACCAGTAAGAAAGTTTCAGTCGGGCAACCCGACTTACATATACCATCACCCTCAGTAAAACATTTTGTTTGTACGTCTTAATAAAATTTTTAGTTGGCCCATGAAAATTTCCAAAAATAAAAAATAAGACTCACCCTAATGTATATCATTTTTGTATGTCCACTAAATTCAGACAAATTTTTCAAAGGTAAGCGTAAATTGAACGTTGATTTACGAAAAAAACAGACACGTTGTGTTGCCCCTAATTGTTCTTCCTACACAAATAAGTCAAATTTTTAACGATTTTGGTCCACAAGCAGGCAAAATATAAGTAGTAATTCTATATGTAATAAAAATAATAATAAAAATTACAAAAAAAATATTCAAATTAAATTTTATCCTTTTTGCTACTTCTTTGTCTTGATGTTTGAAAATACTTTACGCTTCCTTCATTAAACTCCTTTGTAGCACCAAAAAAATTCTGTCGAATGCGCCTTAAGAAAATTATTTATAGTTTAAAATAATTTTGAATACGTAATATAATATATACCTCTCAATGCATTCGTAACATCCATCACATTAGTAGATTTTATTTAAATGGGCCCCTTTCCGGCGTCGAGCTTTCATGACCACTATCTGATTTCATTTACAATATTTTTAAAGCAAAATTAAGTAATATTTCATTGAATGCCTTATAACAACGCTCTTAACACAATCCCATGTTGAGCACTTTCGGCCGCATTCCGTATACACTCCGTTGAGGAGCACTGTGGGAGTCCCTACACGCTCCTCTTTAGGAGTGCAAAGATAATAAAATGACAATATGAGACAACGCTCCTAAAACAATCACATGCGGAGCTCTTTCGGACGTCCTTTATAGGTGCACTCCGTAAACACTCCTCTGAGGAGCGTTGTGGGAGTCCCTACATGCTCCTTTTTTGGATCGATCAGAATTTGGTTGGCTGGGATCTTATATTGTCTGACGGTATTTATCAGTCAGTTTACCTGACTGAAATTTTTGTACTGATTTTTAACCAAGTTTGAAAAATGATAGAAATATAGAAATTTTATAACAATCGGTCCATTAATATGACTGACATACCGATTTTTCTAAAGAAGTGTGGCGCCGCCAATTTCCCAGCGAGACGTTATCTTCTTTGTAGCAGTAACATATGTAGCAAATCTCATCTTCATACCTCTAGTGGCTCGAGAGATAAAACCGATTAAAATTTCGGTTTTCCCACGCCCAATTATCTAACTATGATTCAATGACGATAGGCGCTCTACGGACAGTAACCCAAAAACGAAAATTTGGTTTCAATCGGTATAATTACACTATGACACAAAATCCAACTTTTTGAAAAACTCCCGAAAGTGACTATATAATAGTGCTCTAGGTTTGTACCGGGATCCCGAGAATCCCGGGAAAGGTTTCATTCCGGGAATTAGAATTTTCCATTTTTGGGTCATTTTTAGCCCTAAAAGTAGGAATTCTGAATAAATCCTTCGTGCAGCTCTCTAGTTCGTGATTATAACTTTACCCGTTTGGTCCGGGTGATAGTACGAGTTTTATCCCATTTTTGGTCACAAAACTACGAAATCCCTTCATGCAGGAAGCAAGCGTATAGATTTTCGCTATTCTACCTTTACCCGTTTGAACCGGGTGATGGTATCAGTTTTATCCGCTTTTGGACATTTTTTGGGGACAAAATTACTATTAGATCCAAAAGTGCGAATTTTAAAAAATTCCCTTGTATCACACAACTTAGTTGTAAAATAAATATTTAACCCCAATTTTCGCGTTTCTGTCTTCATCCGATTGGCCTGTGTGATGGTACCAGATTTATCTCCATTTCGGTCCTATCACCCCCAAAAATTACGAATTTCGAATAGCCTATAGAACTCAGTGATAACGTAGCTATCTATCTAGTGAAAAAAATCGGTGTCTTTGCCCCATGATTCCATTTTGATTTCTTAAATATCTCCTGATCTAAATGAGAGCATTTTTGAAAGCATTTTTTTAAAGCTTTTCAATGCACTATATAAATGCACAAAAATCTTTTAAATCTATTCATAGTTATTCGATATATCCAGATAAATAAGTTAAACAGCAAAATATTAAAATAAAACTTAACTTATACAGAAAAGAATCATTCGAACAGAAGTGTTTTAAAGCAGAGAAAGAAGCTGACCGAGAATTAGCCGATGCGCCGCCGACTGTTTATCTGTAGCCGCGTCGCTACCGATATGTACGGCTAGTGTCGGCTTATTTGTAGCCGCCGATGTATTCGACCAGTACCAGCTGATGTGTGAAAAATCGTTTGTGTTGGTAACCTTTTTGTTTTTTTTGGCCACCAAAATTTTTGTGAAATTTTCATGACCCTTTTTATACCCTTCACGACGCGCATGAACAGAGTGAAGGGTATATTAATTTTGTTCTTCCATTTGTAACGCCCATAAGGAGACGTGGTAGGTATGACAATATATATATATATATAAATGATCAGCATCGAAATCTGAGTCGATTTAAAGGTGACCGCCTGTCTGTCTGTGAAATGCAAACTTCTATCCTCTAAGCAGAGGTTGAGTATTAAGAGGACCCCGATCGGTCAAAAACTACTCCCACCTTCCATACAACCTCCCCCTTTTTGGGGTCTGTCCCTACGATTACAGCTGTAGTTTAAGGGCAATCAAATTTTGTATGTGAGCTTCCCTACACTAAGCGGAGGTTGAGTAGTAAGATGAGACCGATCGGTCAAAAACTACTCCCACCTCCCATACAAAATCCCTCTTTTTGGGGTCTGTCCCTGCGATTGCAGCCCTATTTTAAGAGGTATAAAGAGGCTACTTTCTAAGATAAGCAATGTCGGTCAAAAACTACTTCCACCTCCCATTCAAACTACCTTTTTTGGAGAGTCCGCCTATCTACTCTCGCGATTACATCCGTAGGTTAGGAAATATCGAGCTGAAATTTGATATGCAAACTTTAATCCCATAATAGGAGCTTACGTTGTAAGATGAGCAATATCGGGCGAATACTTCTCCCACCTTTCTTACAAACTACCCCTTTTTGGGGGTGCCCGTCTGTATGTCCCTTGTAGTTTATGAGCTTTCGGGCTGAAATTTATTTTATTTTATTGTATAGTTTCAATAACCGAGCCTATAGGGCCTATAGTATGTAAGCTTCTGTCCAGAAGCAGAGGTTAAGTTCAAAGATAAGCAAGATCGGATTTAAACTACTCCCACATCCCACACAAATTCCCATTTTTGGGGAGTTACAAAATTCATAAAAACATGCTCCAACTCACCAAATCATAAACTTATCGGTAAATCGAATAAAATCGATAAAAATTATTGACAAAAATAGGATGTGTGAAGCTAAAAGTAACGTTCACTTCTCACCAACTCCCCTGTTTTGTGGTACAAAGTTTAATAAAAAATAGTTGTAGTTGAAGGGTATCTGAGCTTACAAAATAATGAACCGAAATTGAGCCGCCGCCGGTAAAAATCCTATTTCGCCACCGCCGACAAATTTTTGTCGGCTACGTTCTCTGTCTTTAAGCTGAAGTCCGTACGCTTCCAATGAGATATAACACGGTATAATATCTATGGGACAGAGAACGTCTCTTCTTATGAAAAGGATCACCTATTAGTTTATTTAACTGGATTTTTAATGTGCAATTGACTCTCAACTAAACCCCATTTATCGTTTTTGTTGCGATTTTACGTCAATTCAGGCGAGGTGTGTGGTCGTAGCAACGCAGGCCGGATCATCTAGAGTTGATAAAAAGCTTTACTCAACTGCCTTAAATATCTGCATACATGTCAGCTATCAAATAAGTGCATATTAATATTTATCTCTCTTACTTAGTTAAAAAAACAAATGCGCAATGTTAAGTATTAAAAGGCTGCGCAAGAAGTTGTGCATACGGTCCCAGCAGCGGAAAAGCCATGGCATTTGCTTTTATTCCTTAACTTTAAAATACTTCTTGCAAGGAACATAATTCTTGCAAGGAATTCAAACAATTCGCTATTAAAACATGCCACTAGAACGAGTGCCTACTAAAAGAAAAGGAATTCTCAATTCTCAAAAACAGATTTCAATAAATTAATCTCGTGACAAATAATTTTTAAATATTGCTTTATTATAAATCTGTTACAAGCTACGTAATTGACGTAAAAGCTTCTTAACACCAAATCCGCGATGCGGCCAATATATCTCAAAAATAAAGCAAAAACATATTAAAAGTAACATCATAACATACATAAGGACTACTATTCGCATATCATCTAATTTCATTGGTTCAAACGTGATAACGGCACTACGATCTACCAAACTTATTTGCTTCCTTCGTACAGCTTCCAGGAAAGACATTGTCCTCCAATGTGTAATTAAGCCACCTTCATTTGATTGCCCAATCGCTCTGTTTAGAGCTTCCTCATATATGGAGTTGGCCTGCAGGGGTATCGTAAGACCAACCATTTTAACTAGGCACACATCCGAGAGTCGAAAACGAGGTTTTTTAAAGAATTTCTGTTGATTTTCGTATATTGACCATTGAGCCGAGGGTACAGTATACACGTACTTGGTATTGTAACTGCCCCTTAGTTCATTATATTCCCAATATGTGGCAATTAATTTCGCCAGAGGTTTAATATCATCAGATGCTCCATATGAGTTTAACACTGCAAATTCTTGTTGATATATAGCGATTTGTATTCCAGACTTCTTTACATCGTCTAGAGTTTTAATAGATTTCTCAATTGGAGGTTGTGTATAGTATGACTGCAGGTAGGTGACGTAAGATGTATTGAATATTATACCCGATATACAAATCAACATATAGAGAAAACTGCGAATACCAGCAAATGAAGGCTCCATTTTATAGGACTGACCCAAGAGACCATTTATTACATAAATGTTAAATATTAGATTACGGATTGCAATCGATTGATCTCTTAGGTAAAATGTAAACTCTATAGCCAAAGAAAATAGTACTAAAGCCACCACCACAAGTGTTAAAGTAATTGAATCATAAATAACAACGTAGAATTTATAAGTGGGCAATGGTTTTTCCACTGGCACCATTAAACACCAATCCATATAGTCATAAATTTCGCTGTAGACCAAGTCATTGGTAAATAAATTGTACGATGGAGCCGTGGACATATCGTAGCTGCCATTCTCTAACAAGTGGTCAAAGTTGATTGTATACATTTTATCTAATTGACTGCCATAGTTAGGAAATGTTAATATCGCATTATGTTTGCGGGAAAACTCTGTGAATAAATGCCCCACATATCCACCCAATGCGGTATCGTTTCCGATTTTGTATAGTATATACGCTTTAGTACTTTTCGATTGCATGGCCAAGCGCAATTGGGACCTATGCATATTGTGGACTTTATCGGGATAGAATAACGTCTTCTCATTGTCCACAATGAAATGTTTATTCAAGTGAAATTCCGGAAATAATTGTGGACTATAAAACTCTTTTGTTACCGCCAGCGATTCTTTTACCGCAACGACATTTACCGCTTTGTGTTCCGTGCAGAAATTTACGATTTCCTCAAGATATTCGTCATTATGTTCATCTCTTGCTAGCAACAATAAACTGGTTTTAACGTTTCTTCTTAAAGTTTTCCATAGAGATAGCAATAGCTGTTTGTCTTTAGTACATTCACCAGTCAACGGAGCAATTGCAAAAATCCTGCGGTTATGATTGGGCCACAGGTAAAATGTATTCTGACCCTTCAAGTGCATTATAGGCAATTCCAGTTGTTGAGCAAGCATTTTAGATAAAACGTCTGCATTAAATGCATCTTTTCCCTCATTGTCTTCTTTTTCATCGTGGCTTATATATAAAAGTGTTTGAAAGTATCGATCATTGCGAACATTTCTGATAATCCCAATTACCTGGGCACTTAACTCATTTTCAATTGAAATTAACTCCAGGAAGCCGATAATAAATGTAGCACTTGTTTGGAGTGCCATTACGTGACTATTATTACGAAACACAAACTTTGCGGGATTTGTGGCTATACCGTGTCAATGTGGTTATAACCCTAGGGAGATTAGTGTTGTTTCGCAGTCAATTAATGTGTTGTTCGACATGTTATATATTACACTGCACACAGGCATAATTGCATAAATAAGGTGATTACAAATCTACCAGTTAAACATTTGTTTCAAGTATCCTTACAGAAAGGGGTGTATTAGGCATTAAGTTTGAATATTGTCCAGAGCATTTCGTGTTTACCATTTCGTGAATAAGGACGAAGCAAACGAATTTTCTGTTATGAATTATTAGCATAACTCGAACATTCATTAATCGAAGTTAATTAATTGGATATAGCTTAGAGATGGAACATTCTTTTAAAATTTGTTGTTATGGACGAACTTCTATAACTTGAATTTTTCTGTAACGAAATTCAAAGTAACTTTGAACTAAAATGTACTGTTATTTGTTATAACACAGTACAACTGCCAATCTGGGGGGTGAGAAATTCCAAGTCAGGGTGATGGTACTAGGTCAGTATAGTAAAACCCTCAAAGAGATTGGCGTTCGTATGTGTCAGTTTTTTTTTATGATATTTTAAATTTTATCTATCATTAATTTTTCTAAATTTGTTTCATCAAAATCGGACAAGTGGTTCTCGAGTTATGTTAAACTACGTTTTTGCCAAAATGTTACAACTAAGCGAAAAAACATCAAGATAAGGAAAAAATTTAAAATGTCATAAAAAAAACTGACACATACGAACGCCAAACCCTTGGAGGGTTTTACTATACTGACCAAGTACCATCACCCTGACTTGGAATTTCTCACCCCCCAGACAATAATCCCAAAAATGTTCCACAGTGTAATTGGTCAAAGTCTAACTATTCAAGAAAAGCTTAAATAAACAACAAAGTAGATCGAAAAAAGGAACCGACCATGTCATAGTGGATAGAATACGCGACTACCGGCTTCAGTGATCTACATTTTTTTTTTCATTGCCGGCCCCCTTGATGGTGTAGATGGTGTAGTGTCGAGTCAATCGACATGTTAAGTAAAAGCTTCTCAAACAGTGACGTTCGTATTCGTCGATAAACAAGTAGGTGCCATTAGTAGTGGATCTTAAAATAGAAAGCGTGTTAATTCACAACAACGCGAGAAACTATCCCAGACCTTATTCTTGGTTTGTAAAGTTAAATTAAGTTTTTTTTGTTAAGATCGAACAAAATATATCACTTCAGCAACAGGCATTGTTAAGACACTGGAGTTTCTTTGGAAAACAGTAAGCGGATTAAACAACCAACATACAAAACCAGTACAGAAATTTCAGGCAGGTTAACTGACTGATAAATACCATCACCCAATATAAGATATTGTTTAAGTCTTGAGATATGGCAATAAATAGATTTTTGATTTAAATAATATTAATTATGTATTATTTTGTGTCTGCTTGTGGAGCAAAACCGAAAAAATTCAACGTACAGTGGGCCCTCGGTTAACGAACACAATTCGTTCCAGAAGCGTGGTCGTTATGCGAAACGTTCGTTAAGCAAAACCATTATTTCCATTCCAAGTCGGAAAAAGTACACACTAACATATTTCAAGATCAATATTTATTGAAAGTAATATACATAACATATATTTATCAAAATTTTTAGGAACTGAATATAGAACGAAATGAGACAATCTGCAATGGAAAAAACGAAAAAATTGCAAAAAAAATTATTTTGTATGATACCTGGATGCAAACCTAGTTCTTCTTTAACAAAAACTGTCTAGAGTCGTTTGTTTTTGGCGATGCTTCAAATTTGTTGAAAATGCGACACAGCATTATCATTGAATAAATCTGTTGCGCGTTTAGCCACTGTCTGATTGAGGTGATGAATTTTAATGTATGATGCCACAGACTCCCATGCCTTAAGCATTTCTTTAATTGCACTAGACAGTTGTTGTTCTTCTGTAACCTCCTCGGTTGATAAATTCTCCTCCACATTGTTATCTACCTCTAGGCCCATCTGGTTAGCCAGAAATATAATTTCGTTGGTTACTGGCTTCGTGGACACTGCGTGGAGCCCCTCAGATGCGCATATTTCCCATTTTGCGTTGGTCGTTATACGAAACTTTGTTCGTTAAGCGAAACATTTTTGCTTTTTTAAATGTGTTCGTTGTGCGAAATGTTCGTTAAGCGAGGCGTTCGTTAACCGAGGGTCGACTGTATTTATATAGGAGGTACAATTAGGGGCAGCACAACGTGTCTGATTTATTTTCGTAAATCAACGGTCGAACACTTACCTTGGCAAAATTGGTCTGAATTCAGTGTACACATAAGGGGAAAATATAGCTTATTTATATGGGGGTACCAGAGGGTTATGTCAAATAGTTAGGGTTGCTGAGGTTTTGCTTCTTATTGCAATATAAATTAACTGACCAAATATAATTAATTGGCTGATGTCGGTTTGGAAGTAAAGGGAGAAATATTAGTTTTCTAAAATATGTCATTTTGAATAGGAGGTACCAGAAGGGGTGATCCGATACAGTCCATATTCATTCCTGATTAATATTTTCATAACCGTAACTTACGCATAATTTGACTCAATTCAGTGAACTAATAAAAAAGATATGTATGTAAGACTATGGGGGTGAATTCGGTCATTGGTATGGGAAGTACCAGAAACGGTGTGCCAAAAAGGTACCAGAAGGGGCTATTCTGCCCTTTTACAATATTAATGCTGTTACATTTTCATACCGATCCGTTAAGGTTTACTCGAGTTATCCTGCTCACCAGCCAGCCAGACAGACGGACATAGCTCAATCGTCATAAAAAGTTCTGAAACGAATTTGGTCTTAAGATACTTGGGGTCTTACTCGTTTCCTTTGATGTTTTATACTGTTTTTTCGTATCAAATAATATATATCCTCATCCCTAAGGGTGATGGTATAAAAATGCCTTTTTAGTATGAATAGAAAAGGGAGATTTTGCTCGTATCAACAATGGCGTTAGCGCTAATGTAGCATTCTGCACACAATAAGAAAAGTTTTGGTCAGTATATAGCGTGAATATACACAATTTCCAATTGAAATTCAAAGAATATCAATTAAAATTCAAACATTCCGTTTGAATGTTTGTTTACCATTTGAAATTCAAAAAACATATGTATATTGAAATTCAAATCTCGTGAATTGAAATCGAAAACACATCAATTGAAATTCAAAACTCATCAATTAAAGTGTGTTATTTTTTGCGGAAAAATCGTACACCACAATCATGTCGTTAGTTGTGAATCTAGAATCAATTCCTAGCTCCCGCTGAAAGCATGAATATTTCAGGTTGAGGTATTTTTTTAGTTTCTAAATCAAGAAAAATCAAAACATGAAAAATAATTTTTTAGAAACCTTCTGCGAAAAGCAAACATCTCAACAAACAAAATGAAGTATTGCAGAAGAGAATCTATGGATGTGTAAGAAGATAAGGCCTCTAAAAGTTGACGTAGAAAGATTAAGTTTTTATAAATTCTTGAATTTTGACCTTTTTAATATTGGAGTACCTGCACATAGGCGGATATCACGTTTTGAGCCCGCTCTAAATTTGACATACCCTTGCGATGTTTGCGGGACAAGGCGAATAAAGGCTTGCCAGATGGTCGGGACTATGCGGAATTTTCCCGACTTTTCGCGAAAATCCCGAGTCCCGATTATTGAAGTAATTCAGGGGAAAATCCCGACTTTTTAATATTATCTACCATATACTTTAAATAATCAAAGAAACAACATATTAAAGAAGGTACAGTGGACAATGACATCTTGTACAGGGACAGCTGCAGTCTTCGAGCTGTTTATGAAGATGTATCAAATGACAATTTATGGGCACATTTTATTACCAAATGTGGTAATATAAATCATTTGAATGTGTTTAAATTGATTTCATTTATATTTTCTTTACCGATAAATAACGCTCATTGTGAAAAAGTATTTTGTATTTTAAACAATTTATACACGAAAGATAGAAACCGAATGCCTTTGGATCTTATAAAGGCTGAACTAATCATAAGATTGAATATTGATAAAAGCTATCAGGAATTCCAGTCATTTATACAACTGATGAGGGAGTAAAACTGGTCCATTCGGGGAAAAATAACACAAAGTATATGTGGCAAAACTAATGTTAGCTTATGGTGTATGTATAAGTCATATCTGAATATTGTTATGTTTGAGTTTTTTTTAAACCATTATAATATTGGCGAGAAGCTATCCCATACCTCATTCATGGGGTGTAAAGGGAAATTAATTTTTTTTTTATAAAATTGGTTGTTATCAGCTTGAAACTTCAATGAATTTTTAAATAATATTTCTTCATAAAAAATGTCAAACCCAATATAATATGATCTTTTCATTTGTCCCGACAAATCCCGCTTTTTAGTCTCAGTTTTCCCGACTTTTCGAATTCGGTGCCTGGCAACCCTATTCCCAGCGGTGGTTAGGAATTGATAGTTTCTTGGAATTAATCATAGATTCCGATTCTGGTGTACGATTACCACTTTCTTTCGACCCAAACAAATTGACCCTCACATATATATACTAGCTGGCCCGGCAAACTTCGTCTTGCCTGCAAAGTTATTGATCTTACAATATTGCCCGAAAAATGTGCAGAAAATGTCCAACAACCGTGTGCACTTAAATTTTGTATGGCAACGTTTGCAGAAAAAGCATTGCCATTACATTGTAAAACAACAATATTGCCAGATCCGATAATCGTGTGAACCGAAAAATGTTGCCACTATCAAATAATTGTAAGATAATTGCAAACACATTCAATTTGCAGATGTGCAAAGTTTATGTATCTACTAAATTCATCATATGCAGAGGAATAATTATATTGGCAACACTGTCAATGTCAGTACATTGTCGGTACATTAGCAGATTTGACAAAATTGATATTTCTGGCAACCGTCTATACTTAGCTTAAGAGTTGTACCAAGCGTTATGGACATTAATAAAATATGTCCTAAGAACTGAAGCCTTATACACGCAATATTTTATATCTGAAGCTCAAATATTGAACGGTTTTTTACACTGAGTAGATGGTAGGGAAGGTCGTAGTCAAATATTTAATATTAAAGTTTTTATGTATCCAAGTACAGGTTATATTCTGTTTTCACTACTCGTTATTATTTTTTGGCAACAGACAACACAAAGATGTTCAGATCCAATCAGACCCACTCTTTTTATCACAAAAATGTTTATCAACATCGGTCAGGCCGTTAAGGATAAAGCTATGTATAGATGTTTGCCAGATCTTGCAATGTTGGCTGATTTGCTAATGTACCGGCAATGTACTGAGATGGACAGTGTTGCCAATATAATTATTTGGCATATGCATAAACTTCGCACATCTGCATATTAAAAGTTTTTGCAATTATCTTATCTTATCATTTTTGGGTGCGGCACCGACAAAATTCTGAAATTGTTTCCCCCCATTTAACTTCCGACCACCCTAGTGTACCCCTATGTGCACTGTAAAATACAACACGTACAATTTTATTGTGGTGACCATAATAATTTCAACAACTCGTTTGATACCCCCACCAATGTTTGTTACGGCAATAACAATCAGACAAGTTCATGCAAAACAATACATTCTATTTAAGGAATATAAACTACAAGCTATTTCTGTCAGCTCCCACGTCATTATGAGGGTATGTGTATTTCATTAATTCCCAAGATGATTTCATTGTTAAAGAGTGCATTAACATGTGTCTATATTATATTCAATCAAAAAAAAAAGACTGAAAAAAAAGTTGGCATGAAAAAAACCAGTACAGAAATTTCAGGTAAACTGACTGATAAATACCATTACCCAATATGAGATATTAAAATTACTTATGTATCATTATTTGAATGCTTGTGTGACATGAACGGTTGTAGATAAGACTTTTGGTCTTAATACCAGCGCACAGTGGGGTATTGAAACAAAACGGAGATTAATTTAGGGAAGCGTCCGATCTTAGCCAAATTTGGTACTAATGATCCTTTAGCTACAAGAACGATAGTTTTGAAGAAATCGGTTCACATAAACATATAGTCCCCATATATATATATAAATACCAAATCTTTATAGAATCTAAGGTTTGTATCCGATCTCTTTTAAATTTGATACTGGGAATTCAGCGCTATATCGTCATTCTAAGTTATTGCATGCCAAATGCCGGGAGGTGCGCACGGTTCTTAAATGACTGGTCGCGATCGTTAGTAACGGCCACCGCAACATCCTCAAAAGGTAGAGAAGGTATTTTTGGTCGAGTATTATCTGAGGCTAAAACTTGAAAATGATATTGACAATAGGGGGCTCAGATAGTCGATTATACACACTACTTGTTGTGCGAAGGGCTTGAAAAACATATTTTTAACAAATTGATTTTTGGAGACACTGTGGCGATGTAAGTCGCTCCATGACAAAATGTCAAACAATATAGAATACCAGAATAACAGTTCGTAATCAGTCGTTCGTGTTCTGTAAATAAAATAAAATCAAAACAAACCTCTAAATAAATTAAATTTTTAAAAAGAAACTTGTACCAGTTAGAAGCTATATTTCTGAAGTTGAATTTGCATGGAACAGCTAATGCTATGTGCATCTTACAAATCAGTTTTAAGTTAACTTTCCACTAAATGTTAATATTTTAGCGTTTTCAAACAATTTTAAATTTTCGGCGATAAATCTAGAGTTGTATATGAAATAATGTAATTTAACCATATTTTCAATTTGAATAATATCCAGGAAAATCAGCATACATTGCCTTATGTAGGGTATAATCGGAAATAAATGCTCAGCAACTAATAATAATACAACAAAATAAAAGTAAATAAGGCCAAATCAAACCAAATGCATGATCCGCATTTTCGCAGGGGTGTCTAATATCACAATTTAATGTTTATAATACCTTAAATTTAGCACTTTTTTAAAAAAATAATTAAAAACAATTTTACATAGTTATTTTATACAACTAATTACTTTTCCTGTTCTTTAATAACTGAAGTAAAATGATACATTAAAATAATTGGTTTTTTTAAGAACTAAAAGGAAGAAACTTTCACACGAAAATACCGAAATCACATTTTGTTAACACGCAGAAAAGTCAATTTTTTTTTCGAAATTTGAGGGACACAGAACTTGAAATAAACAACATATGTTATTGACTCTTGTGCCTAGTGAATGAGTATCCTGTGTACTATTATTGAGTACAAATCTTTAGTTGAAAATTAAAATCTATATTTTTAATTAATTTCCGTTTTGGGGGTGCCATACCCCACTGTGCAGCGGTGTAGAGGCATGTAGCGAAACCTTAAACATTTTACTAATTTGTAAAGGAGGTACCATTAATTTAAAAAATTTTAAAAATTGTGATACATGAACAATCTTTATATATAAAATTCTACCGTACGTGTGTTGTGACTGAACTCCTCCTAAACGGCTGGACCGATTTGCATAAATTTTTTTGTATGCGTTTGGGTGGCGCCCCGGATGGTTTAGATTTACAATTCGGTCCAATTGGACAAAGGGGCGTGGCACCGCCCATACAACTTGAAAATCAAAAGGGCTGTATCTCATGAACTGTCAGAGGTATGAAGATGAGATTTGGTATATATGTTGTTGAAGCAGTATTAATTTCAGCCAAGGTAGAAGTGGGCGGTGCCACGCCCCCTTTTCAAAAATCGCTCTAACGGCTTTTCTAATAGACCGATTGATACGAAAATTTTACCAAGTGGTACTGTTGACCTGTTGATAGTCCCTGGCTATAATAGGCTGTGATTGGATAAAGGGGCGTGGCACCGCCCATACAACTTGAAAATCAAAAGGGCTGTATCTCATGAACTATCAGAGGTATGAAGATAAGATTTGGTATATATGTTGTTGGAGCAGTATTAATTACAACCAGGCTGGAAGTGGGCGGTGCCACGCCCCTTTTTCAAAAATCGCTTAACAGCTTTTCTAATAGACCGATTGATACGAAAATTGTACCAATTGGTACTGTTGACCTGTTGATAGTTCCTGGCTATAATTGGTTGTGATTGGATAAAGGGGTGTGGCACCGCCCATAAAACTTGAAAATCAAAAGGGCTATATCTCATGAACTATCAGAGGTATATAGATAAAATTTGTTACAGTATAAATTACTGCAAGGGTGGAAGTGGGCTGTGCCACATCCCAATTATAACTGCCATAGTAATAGTTTGATCGTCCTCTAAATTCCATATTATATTGCAGTTCGCCTAGAGATAGGTAGAGTTTTTTTTTGTTTTTAAATAAGCAAAAACCGAAAACTTCATATATATTTTTTGAAACCTTCTGCGGAAAACTGTGAAAAATAAGTTATGGCCTTTGAAAGTTGGCAAGCAGAAATTAAGTTTTTTAAAATCCTTGAATTTTTGCCTTTGGCGGAAGTCCAATATGTAGGGCGGGATCTCAAACAGCATCAGAAATATACTATTCTCTTCGTCTTGGTTTCCAAACATCTGAATGGTAGGTCAAAATTGGAGCCGGAGCACATGGGGTCAAAATAAGGGCCTCTTGGATTCTATGATGACCCTCTAAGTGCGGGTGTTGTTTCTTTGTGAAATTTTCGTAGGTTCCGATTTTGGTATACGATTAAATTGATCCGTCCTAATGAACAGGCTATTTGGAACTAAAAAAATAAAAAGTGCCGAGGCGCTGCAAGCGTCAAGCGTTTGGTGACCGAATTATCTTAAAAAATGGTAACACGAGTTCAATGCAAATGCAGTATTCGGAAATATTCTTGATTCGTGGGCGAAGAAGACATGGCGAAAGAGGTTTTTATGGCTAAAGGCATAAATCTTCAAACGAAATTTTTATTTGAGGTCATTAGGCGGAGAAGACATGCCAAAAATGTTTTTTACGCCCAAAGAGATAGTTAGTATACAGAAGATACCCGCTACTACAGAAAAAATAAAAATTGAATTTTGAACTTTAGCAGAATGTCCGATTTGAGAAATAAGTGGTTTTTCGCCCTACATACAGATATGATAGATATGACTTTGCTGATGAACTTTTTACAATCGTCATAGAGCCTACGATATTAAGCATTTAAAACAATAAATCTTAATTGGTTAACTTCCATGTTAAGGATTTACTTGAAATTAGTTAATAAACTCAACATATTATTGTCGAGCTTAAGTACCATTTTCAAAGTACATACTTTGTAGACCTACAAATGTATTAATTAGCGTTTATATAGCATTTAGGATGGCAAGAAATCTGAAATGTATTACAAGTTGATATGCAATAGCGAAGCATTGCCGGGCCCACTAGTCCTGATATAAATCTCTTTGGCTCATCAAAATATAATAACGGACATAGAGTAGAATAGAGCAGCGTTAAATATAATACAGAGCTTGAATTGTTTTTATGACCAGAGCATATTTTTATGAATTTTTCAACCCCTTAAAACTGTTAATTTGTGTGGGATGTGAGAGTAGTTTAAATCCGATCTTGCTTATCTTAGAACTTAACCTCTGCTTCTAGACAGAAACTTACATACCAAATTTTATCCCGAAAGCTCATACACTACAGGGACATACAGACGGATACCCCCAAAAAGGGGGAGTTTGTATGGAAGGTGGGAGAAGTATTTGTCCGATCTTGCCCATCTTACAACGTAAGCTCCTATTATAGGATAAAAGCTTGCATATCAAATTTCAGCTCAGCTCAAATTTCAGCACCCCAAAAATAAATAATAATAAAACTCTAGCAGGATTAAGTTCTTTAGAAAAAATCTGGAAGTCTAGACACGCCCCTTCTGGTACCTCCCATATAAATGTACCGCTCCGCTCACATCGGAGACGGAGTAATTATATCAATACACTCGACACGATCGTGCCCAAATTCTGTATTTTGTAAGCTATAACAGGACAAAGTTTTGGAGAAATAAATTGGATGTCTAGCCGCGCTACTTCTGGTACCTCCCATACAAATGAACCACTCCCCTCTTTAGAAATCTAGTATTAATATCAATAGGGTATATGTAAGTCGGGTTGCCCGACTGAAACTTTCTTACTGGTTTTATTCAACTGCTTCATTTAAGTGTTATAGACCCATAATATCGCTCCACACTTTTATACCCTTATCCTTTTTATACCCTTAGAAGGGTATATATCATTTGAAACGACCCTAAAAGTGTAACACATAGAAATATTCACTTTAGAATCTAGGTTTCTTTGAACTAAATTCGATTCCTGACATTCTAAAGTCGTTTGAGCCATGACCGTTTGTCTGACTGTCCGGCTGGTACGCACGATAACATTCGAAAGACACAACCAAATGTTTTGAATCTTTGCACGAGGAAATATTTACCCAAAAATACTTACGGTATTGAAAATGGGCTACATGGCCCGGTATTGAAAATGGGCATCATTTCGCCCACTTTAGAAATTGAGTAATGATATTAATTTACACAACGCAATCGTGCCCAAATTCTGTATTTAGTAAAGCTCTAACAAGCTAAAGTTTTAGAGAAAAAACTGGTTGCCTCACCACGTCCCTTCTGGTATCTCCATACAAATGAACCACTCCGCCCACTTTAGAAATCTAGTAATAATATTAATGCACCCAACTTTGATTAATCAGTGAAAAATCAGATTCTAGTGGTATCCCCTCCAATGACCTTTTATAAGTATCCCTATTTGGAATAAACATCGTTAGATTAGTTACTGTTAATAGGTACGGGATAAAGTAGTCCGTTTGACGGAATCTTAGCTGATCCGCCTCATTCTCTGATTCTTAGCAGTTAGGCAGCGGCTGCCGAATTAGAGATGATTATAGGAGTCCAGATGTGAATAAACACACTAAGTGGTATACCTGACGTTGTGTTAATTTCGTCACGAACCCTAACCATTGCTGTCCTTTGAATTCAAGTAATTCAGAACGTATAACGTACGGAGGGACCTCCGCCAAACTACAATACCATAGAAAAATGTTGGTCTAACTATTGCTGTCAATTGAGCTTTCTATCCGTACAGATGATGACAATACCTGACATTCATTGATCATTTCATTCATTGAGGTTAATCATAGAAGTCGAGACAGAACTGCTCTCTTAGGCATCCGTTTGTTAACGGATGTTCTTTTCCCCGGAAGCACTCCATTTAGGTGATTCACTGAACTGTCATCCCCCAGATCATATAATGATTTTAGAATTGCTTGGGATGTCCCCAGAGCGTAGATCTTATTATCGAGCGAGTTCTCGATTGTACTGATTATAAAGTTGAAAATTCTTTCGAACATGGCTTTCTAATAACCTCTCAAATGTTTTAACTATAAAAGATTAGAGACTGGTCAGTCGAAAGACATTTGGTTTGACTCGGTAGCATGTGTCATCTTTCAGAATGACATCCACTGTGGTTTACTTCCAAATGTTAGGAATAACTATCAGCATGAGGCAGCCCCTGAAAATTACTTTAAAACAACTACATTATCCTCCTAAAATAAGAAACAAAAAAATTTATCTGTTCATCCACTGTCCATTAGTAAAAATATAAGTCGACCTAAATGTCTGAAATTCATCTACCAGTTTTCCTTGCAATGCGTCCTCCAAGTACGGAGGTCTTTTTTCTGGTATTCATAAACATACCATGGTATATTTACCTTGTAATCCTTGTAAGATAACATGTTACCCTGTTTTCATTCTTCAATAATGTGAAAGCGACCCGTAGCGGCTTTAGCTGAAACAATCATTGCTTTGAATTTATACGAATCGTTCTTATATTCGGATATCCACGAGTGTAACAAGTACATGACGGTGCAAATGTTAATAATCGAAACTGTTGTATTACATATCGAGCTTTTATACTACATATAATCAAAACATTTCTTTTGTGTGTGAAGCTCTCATGTTAGAAAGCTCGATTACACATTTACACAGGCAAATATTTCTCAAAACAATCATGTCCAACAAGCTTACAATTCTATAGAAATGTAAATAAATCGATAGAATATCAATTTCTTATAACAAGCTATTTTAATATTCAAGTGTTTATACGGCCAGACAAAATAAGAAATTTGATAACTGCACAGACGTGCAGATTTTGAATCACGAGAATTTTACAGTGAAAGCTGCTGAGATGTTTATATGATTATTGCTAAATATTCGATAACACAGTTTTATTTCAAAAAAGTATGTATATTTGTTTCTATTCCTTTACTCTCATATGTGTGTGGTTATATGGGCCAGAATTACTCGTATAAAAAAAATCGATGTAAAAATACGCATTATTTTCCAAAGGTAATTATTGATTTAGGTAATTTATAAAAAAATTTATTTTTCAAAAGTAACTATTTATTAATGTAATTATAAATTACCTTTAAAAATGCCAATTAAAGAAAAATGTATGTGACGACTGGAGGCGGAAATCAAACCCAGGACCTCCCGCATTATAGTTTCATGATCTACCCATCATGCCACGGCCGGTCCCAGTATTACGTCACACAATGGGGAAGAAAGTTTTTTTTTTGGTTTGTGAAATTTAAGACCTCAATTCTTGATTGATTTGAATTTTTTTGTATAAGATAATTAAATCTTTCTTAAAGAACCGTATCGCCTACGTTATCGTCGCCCTACATCGCTCAGTAGGGTTGATGGAAAAAACACGGTAATAATATCACAACTTTTAAGGTATTATTCAGATAATTTTGAAATATTATACACATTTGTAGAGGAGGAATTTTGCAAGAATTTAACATACAGAGGTGTCAACACAGTTGCCGATACTGATGTCAAAGTTGACCACTTTGGTACTGCACAAACTTTCAAAGCCTTGTACTTCACGCCGATAACAAAGATGTTTCACTTTTAGAAGTCTACTTTGTCAGGCAAATAAATAATACGCGTAATGTTGCGGAATACCATTATTAAGGTATTCTGTACCAAAGTTAAAAATTTCAAATTTTTTCCATCGACTTTTAATAACTCGGCCATTTGAGGTGAAATAATATTTCTGAAACCATCACTAAATTGAGTAAACTTTCATTAAGCATACACTTAAAATATCATTAAGTCCCTTAAGTAGTTTAAAAAAAGCCGATATTGTGATATTATAACCGTGTTTTTTCCAATCGGCCCACTGTACGTCTACAACTCAATAGAAATCTGGGCAAATGCAGAAAATGCTGTAACAAATGAAAATTACAAGTCAGTGCTGAGAAAGCGAAATGTATTATTTTTCAGAGTGTATTTGGATCAAAAACTTATGTTCCAAAAGCACTAAAGTGTTTTCGGGCCATTTATTCGCCTTAAAATAAAAAGTTAAGGCTTAACTTTAAGACCTATAAAACAAAATACTAAAAACGATTTTCAATCTAACACACCTATACAGTACCCGTGACCTTCACTTTAAATATTACACAGTGCAACACACTTTTTCGGGGGTGAACCAAACCAATATCAAACGATAGCATTTGACCTCAGTAAAGAAACTCTAAACTCCATTTTGCTCCACAGTTTAGAGTGGTTTAAAGTTAGATTTTTTTGATCAAATGTAAAATAAAAGAAAATGAAAAATCATGTGTAATAATAGATTTGGGATTAGTGTTATCAACAACTAATAAAAGATTTTATTGAATCTTAGAACTCATCATTTATAAAAAATACAGAATTTCTGACTACGTCCTCATTAGAAATTTATCTGAAGATACTTCTTAGTTTATTATGTAAAGTAAGTGAGTGTTAGTTTCACGCTTCACGCAAAGTATGACATAATTCAATGCCCCAAGAACAAGAACTTTATAAGAACTTAAAAAAAAACACCGTCTTGAAGAGCAGAGAATTTGAGATTCTATATTAATAGATTAATATATCTATAGTAATACAAATATGGGGTTTTATCTTAAAATATGGCTAAAACCTAGGGTGATCAATTATTCGGGTTTTTGCGAAAACCGGTTTTCGAATTATTCGAAAAATGACAATTAAAAAAAACCGGTTGCTTTTTTTGAAATTCACAAAAAAACCGGATAATCCGGATTTCAACTGTATGCCAAATAACAAATTAAAACGCAATTTTTGACAAAAATTTTTATTAAAAAATAACAAAAAACAATTCTATTATACCTATTAAAAGTAAACGTTTATTTTAATTATAATTACAATGCAAAACATTAGTGAGATCAGTTTGTTATTTTAACAAAGACAAACAAAACAAAACAATTAGTTTGTAAATTGATTGATTTTATATAAATATATTTAATTTGATCTTTAGTTTTCACTAAAGTAACATTTAAGAAATAAGATACAATTTAAGTGCGTGGGTGTATATCTATTTTTTTTCTTTGGTTTTTATAAAACTTGACATTGAAAATGCCCGTCTGTCAAGGTTTCGAGTCCTTTTGCCGCTCTTATCCATATATTAAAAATCAAAAATCATTTTTACTTGAATATTTTAGAAATGCGCCACTAATTGGGAGTTTACTCGTACTTAAATACAAAATGAGAGTATTCAGAGATTGAACACATCGTTCTCATTTACGTCTTTTTAAAATTTCATATAAATTTAGTGATAATTGGTTTTGAATTGTTAAAAAGTGTTTAAGTAAAAATTTAAAAATACCTAAACTCAAAGAGTTTGCAGAAATTTTTTGTATAGACATTTCCAATGGTTTAAGGAAGTCACTAAGCACAGACAAAGTTTCGATATCATTTTCATTAAATGGTGTCAGTCCTAAGTTCAATAAAGTATGATTCACACATTTGTGCAATTTTAAAAATTGGGAAACCATATTGGCCATAGAATTCCAGCAGTGCTTTACATCAAGAATAAGTTTAAGCTCCTTATAAAATTGGTCTTTTACAAACATTTGTAATTTCTTTCGCTTTCCAGCCGACTTATTAGACATTGAATATTTATAAAATTAACAATAAGGTTTTTGGCCGAAACACTGGAAAAAACATGTACGAGTACACATTTAACACAATTATGAATAAATTTAAATAAAAAATATCGAACGCCAAAAAACCGATATTCGACAAAAAAATAACCGGATTATTCGATATTCGAAAAACAGGGATTTAAAAAAAACCGACGGTTTTTATGAGTGAAAAAACCCGAGTAGCCGGTTTCTGAAAACCGAACTGATCACCCTACTAAAACCTGCAACTCTTGGTCAACAGATTAACAATCATATCAACTATTACCAAACATGCTATTACGCTTACATCATACATTGACAAGTTTCATTGCACTGACATTTCCAATACAGTTTGTTCGATTTTTTACAGATAAAATTGAAAAAAAAACACTTAAGTAAAGTTTTTCACGAATTCGTTGGAATTACATAAAAATGAGCAAGCTCAGATACCCTTCACTATTTGTAAAAATGGTGATACAACTGGTTATTCGCGCTACAACTATATTAAACTAGCGGAGCCGTCGAACTTTGTCTCGCCCCAAATTTAATATTTTCAGCTAAACTCTGCAGAGAGTGATATGATATACAATATTTTTTCGTTTTGTTTTCCGGCGCAAAACAAACAATGAAGATGGTTTTTCAAAACGCGAATAAGCAACGTATGTTACAGCTGACCGTGCGAAAAAAGGGGAAATGGATATTAATCCCACAGACTTTCAACGATTGGACTTGCGATTTATTGATTGTCAATGTCAAAGCCAACCGAATTGTAAATTGGAATGAATGATCAGTGAGAAAAATCGGAATTCGTAAGATAAGAACTCCCTTTCCTTTGAATTTGCTCTTGATGATCGTCGGCTGAAACACATTGTTTGTTAGTTTCTTGATTCAGATTCCGTAATATGATTATGATCGATCCCACCTCCATCTGTAAATTATGAGGCGGAGTTTCTGGCACATCAAGCGAGTTGAAAAATTCCGTCGGATAGTTGGTCGCTTCATCCTCGTCGGTCTCGCTATAAACGGATTTGTACAAATGCAGTTGTCCAGCGATTTGATTTGAAAAATTACATTAAAGCTATCGGCGTCCTTATTCTTCGCTGCTAATATAGCCCGTTCATTAATCCAATGATAAAGTAATACATCCCCTTCCATCGCCAATAACCTTCATCTGCAAATCGTACAAGTTCTTCTGCTCGGCTTCTACATCGGACTCTTTCGGTCAGCCATCTCGATTATAGTCTTGCTCCCGTTACACATGTCGTGATTAGAACTAAAACTAATGCTTCGTTGCGCATCTGGTCGTTAATTTCAAGAACAAATTCAAAGTTGTTGTGCGTACTCTGTGCAAAGTGTAGTTAACCATATCGTCCTTGTATTTGTCTCACAATTCGGTCGGGTTCAAAGGTAGACATGTGATTCCGATGATCGCAAGCAATGTATGAATTTGAATCGCTGATGCAGAAACAGTCGTTTCGAGCAAATTAAATCTTTGTTAAGCCTTTTGAAATACGGCGCACAGCACATCATCCACAGTTCGCAGGGAATTGAAGGATAGCAAGAATAGAAGCATACACCTTGTTGAGATGAATATAGTCTGACTTTATCTACTTAATTACACTATGACACAAAATCAAACTTTTTGAAAAACACCCGAACGTGACTATATAGGTTCGATAGTACAACCGGAGCTGAGTAAAACCCTAGCTCAGTTTGGCTAGATTGGCTACCAATTTTTTTTTTGGCCCCCTAAACTTTTTGAAATCCCTTGGACCCCTTGAAAAAAGGTGACATCAATTGTTGGCCAACAGTTTCTACAGTTTTCAATCTAGCTCTTTCTCTTCTTCAGCAAAATTTTAGATAATAGTCCGCTTAAGAAACTGATATAATAAAATTTCCCAAAAAATTAGACTTCCCTCGTTTATTTTGAAAAAACTTCGATAAAAATTCTAATTTTTTCACTATTTTTTATATAAGTCGTAGGGAATCCAGATTTTTTGCATACTCTATTCAGTGAAATTGTAGTTTAGGTAACACCGAATAACTTCTCTGAACAAACCTATGCAATCTGAACAAGTCTAGGGATATTAAATAGCTCTCAAAACACACTATCTACTTTAAACAAATCAGTTTTTTAGGAGTTTTGGGCCATTGTGCAATGTTTTTACTTGCTATCTTTACCAAAAACGTACTTATTGTATAACTGTATAACTTCGGTAAACAACCAATATGATCGGAATACTTCACCCCCTTAATTGTTCACAAAGAGCATTAGGGTGTTCCTTATATGGCATTTTTTCGAATTTCTTTAAAAATATGTATTAATCGCGATGTTGGTCATCTGTTTTCACCTTACGTTTCTTTTTGCCAATATTAGGAATATATTGTGAGAAATTTTGTATCGATAGTTGGACATTAGGGTGTGCCGCAATGAGGTTAAAGTATGAATTTGTTCTCAAATCAGTTTATTGCCGCTGAGTATTTTTCTTTCGTAATAGACAAAGTAGTAACAAGCCGTTCAATAGCTGAAATAAAGACCTAAAATAATATGTGTTTGCTTTTACCATATCTCTTATAGTCGCCGAGATATTTGATATAGAAGTTGGGGTATTTTTAAAAAAATTATTAAAAATTTTGAAATTGAATTTCGATGTAGATTTATATGGGCAATTATATATTTCAACTTTTAAAATAGATTTTAACTTGATTAAGCTTTAAAAGTTGAAATATATAATTGCCCATATAAATCTACATCGAAATTCAATTTCAAAATTTTTAATAATTTTTTTAAAAATACCCCAACTTCTATATCAAATATCTCGGCGACTATAAGAGATATGGTAAAGCAAACACATATTATTTTAGGTCTTTATTTCAGCTATTGAACGGCTTGTTACTACTTTGTCTATATACGAAAGAAAAATACTCAGCGGCAATAAACTGATTTGAGAACAAATTCATACTTTAACCTCATTGCGGCACACCCTAATGTCCAACTATCGATACAAAATTTCTCACAATATATTCCTAATATTGGCAAAAAGAAACGTAAGGTGAAAACAGATGACCAACATCGCGATTAATACATATTTTTAAAGAAATTCGAAAAAATGCCATATAAGGAACACCCTAATGCTCTTTGTGAACAATTAAGGGGGTGGAGTATTCCGATCATATTGGTTGTTTACCGGAGTTATTCAGTTATACAATAAGTACGTTTTTGGTAAAGATAGCAAGTAAAAACATTGCACAATGGCCCAAAACTCCTAAAAAACTGATTTGTTTAAAGTAGATAGTGTGTTTTGAGAGCTATTTAATATCCCTAGACTTGTTCAGATTGCATAGGTTTGTTCAGAGAAGTTATTCGGTGTTACCTAAACTACAATTTCACTGAGTAGAGTATGCAAAAAATCTGGATTCCCTACGACTTATATAAAAAATAGTGAAAAAATTAGAATTTTTATCGAAGTTTTTTCAAAATAAACGAGGGAAGTCTAATTTTTTGGGAAATTTTATTACATCAGTTTCTTAAGCGGACTATTAGCTAAAACTTTGCTGAAGAAGAGAAAGAGCTAGATTAAAAACTGTAGAAACTGTTGGCCAACAATTGATGTCACCTTTTTTCAAGGGGTCCAAGGGATTTCAAAAAGTTTAGGGGGCCAAAAAAAAAATTGGTAGCCAATCTAGCCAAACTGAGCTAGGGTTTTACTCAGCTCCGGTTGTACTATCGAACCTATATAGTCTCGTACGTGTGTTTTTTTCACTGTTGCACTGTGTTATTATTTATCTCGTCAATTTCTCCAAATGAAATTTATTCGAAAATTTCCACTTTAACGTCGTTCAAAATGCGAAAACTGCAAAATTACGTCGATAAAAATTATTAAATTTTTTAGTTTTTCAGGAATTTTTCGACTTTCTCGTAACAATTGAACATAAAATTCCATTGTGTTACACTTTTGCTCACATTAATGATAAATACAAAATATGAGTCATAAGATACCATTTTGATATCGAAATCAGTAAAACAATTCCTTTAGTTCATCTATATCTGATGATTTAAGAAGTTAACGTGTTTGTTTGGGTTTATATAACACATTTTGAAATATATGTACCAATTGATGTTCGTAACGTAAATCCTTATCTAGTTTCTGCGGTTTGTAATTTCTAATCAAACTTAATGTCCTTTACAATCTTGTCTATCACGCCGAATGTGAACGTGTGATGAACACGACAAACATGATGTTGCGACGTTAAAAACATATTACCATTTCGTCGACGTTTAGCTAGATTATGATAATATGCCTTCTTCACAAACTTCATTTTCTTATGTGATTGATTGAACGACAACATTCTTACATCGAATTCAACGGACGCTTATGAAACATGAATATGCCATTTGGTTTTAATGTTGATGATACAAGTGACGACTTCATTTGTCTGCTTATCTGCAGACAATCTAGAACTGTCTGAGTGGAAACTGGTAGAAACACATAAAACAATCCAATGCATCGGTGACGCCGTATCTGGGCGAAGAGCAAGCATATCGAAACTGTGAATGGTAATCAAAAGAACAAGTGACATACACGACACCCCCTTAACAAATTTGCAGTTCTTTGCATTAAATACATTGAATACCATTTCCATGTAAGGGTTTCCCAGCATACTTGTAACATATATTATTTGCTGATTATATGATATGTATATTTTGAAAACAAGCGATTCATATACTGAAATTGTTTTAAAATTTGAGGTCGATGTTATTAGAAAGTAGAAATGATGGCTATAATTTTCAGCTACTTATCAAATACAAAACTCTTCAGATCAAATTTTAGTCTCTACTAGCTGACCCGGCAAACGTTGTTCTGCCATACAACTTCGTACCCTGCGAACTTTGTCTCGCTCCAAAGATAACGCCTTCATATAAGCTCCAGGGTAATATTAATACCGATAGTTAAAATTTTAATGTAATTTATTTGAATTTATTCGATATTGATAAACAATGTATTTCGATTTGTTTTCCGGCGCAAAAACAAACATTGAAGACGGTATGCCGACACGCGAACAGGAAACGTACAGCTGACCGTGCGAAAAGCAGGGGAATTCGAGATTGATCCCACAAACTTCCAACAATTGGCTTTGCGATTTATTGATTGTCATCACAAAAGCCAATCGAATGGTTTATTTAATTCGCTTGAATTCGAAAGGACGATCTATTTTTCCATTCGAAGTCATTTTTGAATAATTATCCGAAATTTTCCATATTAACATCGTCCAAAATTATCAAATCAAACATTAAAATAAAAAATTTCGTCGAAAAAGAAAATTCAACTTTTATTTAATTTTTCCGTAATTTTCCAACAAACATTTTTCCATTCGAAAAGCCACTACGGAACAATGGCTTACAAAATTTTATACGAAAATTCAATTTGCGATTTTCATCAAATCAAGTAATATAATGCAAAATTTCGGTGAAAAAATCCAAATCCATTCTGGTACCTCCCATACAAATGTCCGTATTCACCCTCATATTCATAAATACATATCTTTTTCGTAAGAATGAGTATGGTCTATACCGGTTCAACCCTTCTTGAACCTCCCATACAAAATTACATTTTTGGAAAATTAATATTTCCCCCAAAAATTCCAAACCGGCACTTTGGGGATAATCAAATTTAGTTACTTAATTTATCTTGTAATTGGAAGGAAAACCTCAAAAATCCTAACTATTTGACACACCCCTTCTGGTACCACTCATATAAATAACCGATATTGCCCCTTTTACATACATATTATTTTGCCAAGTACATTTGGTATGACATAGTCCATAGTCATTCCTAATTCAAATTTTCATAACAGTATAACTTACGAAAAATTAGACTCAAATCACGGTACTTACAAAGAAAAGATATGTATATAAGACTATGAGGGCAGTCATTTATATCGGAGGTACCAGAAGATAGTTAGGTTTTCAGGTTTTGCTTCCTATCACAAGATGAATTAACCGACCAATATTCATTACCCCCAATTGTCCGTTTGGAAGTTATGGGAGAAATATTAATTTTTTAAAAATAAGTTATTTTGTATGGCAGGTACCAAAAGGCGTGAACAGATATAGCCCATATTCATTCCTGAGACCAACTTTCATAAGCGAACATCTTACGCACAATTTGAGTGCATTCAGGGTACTTACAAAAAATATATGTATGTAAATCGTTACGTACCTGGCACAGTGGTTAGACCACGCGTGGCATAGTGTCTAGAACACGCGACTCCCATGCGGGAGATCTCAGGTTCGACTCCTGGCTCCAGTCATCTACATTTTTCATTCATCGCCGGATCCCTAGATGTTGTCGTCAGCAACTTCGCAGTTAAAGTTTCGAGTCAATCGGCGTGTCTAGTAAAAAGCTTCTCTAACTGTGACGTTAGCATTCGTCACTACCAACTCGTCAGCTGCAAGATATATTACAATTTCTAAGTCATTATACCATCACCCGTAGGGATGAAGGTATATATCATTTGATACGACCCAAAAGTGTAACACATAGAAGGAGTCACTTTAGACCCTAGGTTTCTTTGAACCAAATTCGATTCATGACTTTTTAAGTCGTTTGAGCCATGTCCGTCTGTCTGTCTGTCTGTCTGTCTGTCTGTCGGGTGGCTGTCCGGCTGGTTCGCACGATAACTTTCGAAAGACGCAACCAAATGTTTCGAAATTTTGCACGAGTTATTATTTTCTCAAAACTACTTACGGTATTGCAAATGGGCTACATGGCCCCGCCCCTTCTGGTACCTCCCATACAAATACATTATTCCGCCCACTTTAGAAATCGAGTAATAATATCAATACACCCTACGGGATCGTCCCCAAATTCTGTATTTAGTAAAGCTATAACAGGATAAAGTTTTGGAAAAAAATTGTGAAAGCCTAGCCATGCCCCTTCTGGTACCTCCCATACAAATGTACCTTTCCGCCCACTTTTGGGATGTAGTAATAATATCAGTACACCCAACGCAATCGTGCGCAAATTCTGTATTTAGTAAAGCTATAACAGGATAAAGTTTTGGAAAAAATTTTGAAATCCTAGCCAAGCCCCTTCTGGTACCTCCCATACAAATGTACCTTTCCGCCCACTATAGAGATGGAGAAATAATATCAATAAATCAAACGTGATCGTACCCAAATTCAATTTTTAGTAAAGATATAACATGATAAAGTTTAGGAGAAAAAAATTGGAAGTCTATTACTCGAAATCGAGTAATAATATCAATATAATAGAAAATTATTTGTTTTACTGAGGGTAACGGTAAATGTAAGTTGGGTTACCCGACTGAAACTTTCTAACTGGTTTTAATTACAAATCGGTTAATTTCCATAATTCAAGACTTAAACAATATCTTATATTGGGTGATGGTATTTATCAGTCAGTTTAACTGACTGAAATTTCTGTACTGGTTGATATTATTACTCGATTTCGAAATTGGGCGGAGGGGTAGTACATTTATATGGGAGGTACGTGAAGGGGTGTGTTTAGGCTCCAGATTTATTCTCCATAACTTTATCCTGTTATAGCTTTACTAAATACAGAATTTGCGCACGATTGCGTTGGGTGTACTGATATTATTACTACATCCCAAAAGTGGGCGGAAAGGTACATTTGTATGGGAGGTACCATAAGGGGCGTGTCTAGACTTCCAATTTTTTCTCCAAAACTTTGTCCTGTTATAATATAACAAAATACAGAATTTGGGCACGATCGTGTCGAGTGTATTGATATTATTACTCTATTTCTAAAGTGGGCGGAGGGGTACATTTGTATGGGAGGTACCAGAAGGGGCGTGTCTAGACTTCCAGATTTTTTCTCCAAAACTTTATCCTGCTTAAACTTTACCAAATACAGAATTTGGGCACGATCGCGTTAGGTCTTTTAATAATATTAATCGATTTCTAAAGTGGGCGGTACCAGATGTGTATGGGAGGTACCAGATGGGGCGTGAATAGACTTCCAATTTTTTTCTCTAAAACTTTATCTTGTTATAACTTTACTCAAAATAGAATTTGGGTACGATCACGTTTAATTTATTGATATTATTTCTCCATCTCTATAGTGGGCGGAAAGGTAGATTTGTATGGGAGGTACCAGAAGGGGCGTGGCTAGGCTTTCAAAATTTTTTCCAAAACTTTATCCTGTTATAGCTTTACTAAACACAGAATTTGGGGACGATCCCGTAGGGTGTATTGATATTAATACTCGATTTCAAAAGTGGGCGGAATGATGTATTTGTATGGGAGGTACCAGAAGGGGCGGGGCCATGTAGCCCATTTGCAATACCGTAAGTAGTTTTGAGAAAATAATAACTCGTGCAAAATTTCGAAACATTTGGTTGCGTCTTTCGAAAGTTATCGTGCGAACCAGCCGGACAGCCACCCGACAGACAGACAGACAGACAGACAGACAGACGGACATGGCTCAAACGACTTAAAAAGTCATGAATCGAATTTGGTTCAAAGAAACCTAGGGTCTAAAGTGACTCCTTCTATGTGTTACACTTTTGGGTCGTATCAAATGATATATACCTTCATCCCTACGGGTGATGGTATAAAAAGAAAAGAAACCAGTACAGAAATTTCAGTCAGTTAAACTGACTGATAAATACCATCACCCAATATAATATACTGTTTAAGTCTTGATTTATTGAAAATAATCGATTTGTAATTAAAACCAGTTAGAAAGTTTCAGTCGGGCAACCCGACTAACATTTACCCTTACCCTCAGTAAAACAAATAATTTTCTATTTTATTGATATTATTACTCGATTTCGAAATTGGGCGGAGTGGTACATTTATATGGGAGGTAGGTGAAGGGGTGTGTTTAGGCTCCAGATTTATTCTCCATAACTTTATCCTGTTATAGCTTTACTAAATACAGAATTTGCGCACTATTGCGTTGGGTGTACTGATATTATTACTACATCCCAAAAGTGGGCGGAAAGGTACATTTGTATGGGAGGTACCATAAGGGGCGTGTCTAGACTTCCAATTTTTTCTCCAAAACTTTGTCCTGTTATAATATAACAAAATACAGAATTTGGGCACGATCGTGTCGAGTGTATTGATATTATTACCCTATTTCTAAAGTGGGCGGAGTGGTACATTTGTATGGGAGGTACCAGAAGGGGCGTGTCTAGACTTCCAGATTTTTTCTCCAAAACTTTATCCTGCTTTAACTTTACCAAATACAGAATTTGGGCACGATCGCGTTAGGTCTTTTAATAATATTAATCGATTTCTAAAGTGGGCGGTACCAGATGTGTATGGGAGGTACCAGATGGGGCGTGAATAGACTTCCAATTTTTTTCTCTAAAACTTTATCTTGTTATAGCTTTACTCAAAATAGAATTTGGGTACGATCACGTTTAATTTATTGATATTATTTCTCCATCTCTATAGTGGGCGGAAAGGTAGATTTGTATGGGAGGTACCAGAAGGGGCGTGGCTAGGCTTTCAAAATTTTTTCCAAAACTTTATCCTGTTATAGCTTTAAATACAGAATTTGGGGACGATCCCCTAGGGTGTATTGATATTATTACTCGATTTCTAAAGTGGGCGGAATGATGTATTTGTATGGGAGGTACCAGAAGGGGCGGGGCCATGTAGCCCATTTGCAATACCGTAAGTAGTTTTGAGAAAATAATAACTCGTGCAAAATTTCAAAACATTTGGTTGCGTCTTTCGAAAGTTATCGTGCGAACCAGCCGGACAGCCACCCGACAGACAGACAGACAGACAGACAGACAGACAGACAGACAGACAGACAGACAGACAGACAGACAGACAGACAGACAGACAGACAGACAGACAGACAGACAGACAGACAGACAGACGGACATGGCTCAAACGACTTAAAAAGTCATTAATCGAATTTGGTTCAAAGAAACCTAGGGTCTGAAGTGACTCCTTCTATGTGTTACACTTTTGGGTCGTATCAAATGATATATACCTTCATCCCTACGGGTGATGGTATAAATATATTTAAATTGCAGCTATAACTTTAACACATAGCAGTGAATATTTTGCAGTATTCAGATGTACAAAACCACATAACCACATCATAAGCGTTCACTCAAATGAACAATTTCCAAATGAAATGTTTTGAAATGGAAAGCAAAGGAAACATTACAAACCAGTACAGAAATTTCAGTCAGTTAAACTGACTGATAAATACCATCACCCAATATAATATATTGTTTAAGTCTTGAGTTATTGAAAATAATCGATTTGTAATTAAAACCAGTTAGAAAGTTTCAGTCGGGCAACCCGACTTACATTTACCCTTACCCTCAGTAAAACAAATAATTTTCTATTTTATTGATATTATTACTCGATTTCGAAATTGGGCGGAGTGGTACATTTATATGGGAGGTACGTGAAGGGGTGTGTTTAGGCTCCAGATTTATTCTCCATAACTTTATCCTGTTATAGCTTTACTAAATACAGAATTTGCGCACGATTGCGTTGGGTGTACTGATATTATTACTACATCCCAAAAGTGGGCGGAAAGGTACATTTGTATGGGAGGTACCATAAGGGGCGTGTCTAGACTTCCAATTTTTTCTCCAAAACTTTGTCCTGTTATAATATAACAAAATACAGAATTTGGGCACGATCGTGTCGAGTGTATTGATATTATTACCCTATTTCTAAAGTGGGCGGAGTGGTACATTTGTATGGGAGGTACCAGAAGGGGCGTGTCTAGACTTCCAGATTTTTTCTCCAAAACTTTATCCTGCTTAAACTTTACCAAATACAGAATTTGGGCACGATCGCGTTAGGTCTTTAAATAATATTAATCGATTTCTAAAGTGGGCGGTACCAGATGTGTATGGGAGGTACCAGATGGGGCGTGAATAGACTCCCAATTTTTTTCTCTAAAACTTTACCTTGTTATAGCTTTACTCAAAATAGAATTTGGGTACGATCACGTTTAATTTATTGATATTATTTCTCCATCTCTATAGTGGGCGGAAAGGTAGATTTGTATGGGAGGTACCAGAAGGGGCGTGGCTAGGCTTTCAAATTTTTTTCCAAAACTTTATCCTGTTATAGATTTACTAAATACAGAATTTGGGGACGATCCCCTAGGGGTTATTGATATTATTACTTGATTTCTAAAGTGGGCGGAATGATGTATTTGTATGGGAGGTACCAGAAGGGGCGGGGCCATGTA
Organism: Muscina levida; assembly: GCA_964034835.1. Lineage (NCBI taxonomy): Eukaryota > Metazoa > Arthropoda > Insecta > Diptera > Muscidae > Muscina > Muscina levida. The sequence goes on along the minus strand of OZ035880.1, from coordinate 61,795,561 downwards.
GCCCATTTGCAATACCGTAAGTAGTTTTGAGAAAATAATAACTCGTGCAAAATTTCAAAACATTTGGTTGCGTCTTTCGAAAGTTATCGTGCGAACCAGCCGGACAGCCACCCGACAGACAGACAGACAGACAGACAGACAGACAGACAGACGGACATGGCTCAAACGACTTAAAAAGTCATGAATCGAATTTGGTTCAAAGAAACCTAGGGTCTAAAGTGACTCCTTCTATGTGTTACACTTTTGGGTCGTATCAAATGATATATACCTTCATCCCTACGGGTGATGGTATAATCATCCCTACGGGTGATGGTATAAAAATCGCAATAAAACGAGATTTGCCCAACACACCATTGTGTGACGAGATAGTTTGACCATAAAAATAAACTTTATTCTTCCTATTTATTATAGTCTGTCCCAATAAAAAGTTTTTATGATTTCCTCTCAGTACAGATATAAATGTAATGTGTCCGTCCTAAAATACCACCATGGAATATAATGCAAGTATTAATGGTCAAATAAGTATATAAATTTGGCGGTTAAAAGTAATATATATAGGGAATTTAAGTAGTTTGTTGGGTGTGAAATCGACAAAATATGAATATAATATAAGCATTTTTAGTTGCATATAAAAATTTTGCTAGATATTTAAATCTGCTCTTAATACTATTGTTTTACATCTTGCAGGATATACAGGTAGTTGCAGCAATTTTCATTCGGTCTTATTCCCGTAGTCGTCGTCGACGCAAAACGACGTAGTTACGAATCTGGTCTTCTTTATTTGTAGCATTTAAAACGAAAAAAAGTGTAACGCATTAAAGGAGACGAGTTAGACCCCAAGTATCTTAAGACCAAATTCGTTTCAGGACTTTTGAAGACGATTGAGCTATGTCCGTCTGTCTGGCTGGATAGCTGGCTGGTCAGCTGGATAACTCGAGTAAACCTTAACGGATCGGTATGAAAATTTACCAGTATTAATATTTTTCAAAAGAACTTAATTTACTCACATTTTGAGTATGATGTTCGCTTATGAAAATAGGAATCAGGAATGAATATGGACTATATCGGTTTACGCCTTCTGGTACCTCCCATACAAAATTACCTAATTTTTGGAAAATTAATATTTCTCCTATAACTTCCAAACTTCCAAATATTTCTCCTATAACTTCCGAACGGGGTAATGAAAATTGGTCGATTAATTTATGTTATTATAGGAGGCAAACCCCCCAGAAAACCTAACTATTTGACACACCCCTTCTGGTACCTCCCATACAAATGACCGAACTCACCCCATAGTCTTACAAACATATCTTTTTTCTATGTACACTGAATTCAGTCAAATTATCAGTAATTTGTACGCATATGAAAATATGAATCAGGGGTGAATATGGACTTTATCGGGTCACCCCTTCTGGTACCTCCCTTACAAAATGACCTATTTTTGGAAAATTAATAATTCTTCCATAACTTCCAAACGGACATTTGAGAGGTAATGAAATTTAGTCGGTTAATTTATATTGTGATAAGAGGCGAAACCTCAGAAAACCAAACTATTTGACACACCCCTTCTGGTACATCCCATACAAAGGACCAAACTCACCCCCATAGTCTTACATACATATCTTTTTTTGTAGGTGCACTGAATTCAGTCAAATTATTCGTAAGTTGTACGCATGAAAATTTGAGTCAGGATTGAATAAGGACTGTATCGGTTCAACCCTTTTGGTACCCCCTATCAAAATTAAATTTTTTGAAAAATTAATATTTCTCACATAAATTCCAAACCGGCACATATACCCCCTACACAAATAAGTAAATTTTTGGACGATTTTGCACCACAAGCAGGGGAAAAATTATACATAAGTAATTTTATTTTAATTACAAATCTATTCATTTCAATAACTCAAGACTTCAACAATATCTTATATTGGGTGAAGGTATTTATCAGTCAGTTTACCTGACTGAAATTTCTGTACTGGTTTTATTGTCTTTTGCTGGGTTAGCGAATGGATAGTGGCGGCAACAGTCACACACTCAGCTTATTTACATTTCAAAGTATCGTTATAACTAGCATTTGTGTCAACTGTTAATGGGAAAAGCAGTGATGTAGAAAATCGTTTCGAATGTACATTATGAGATGGAATGCAATGGCAAAATGAGCATTATGTGTTTTAGAAAGTAAATTTATCTCAGTAGTGAATACAGATACTGCATGTATGAAAACAGTTGGTAATTTTAGTTTCATATATGCAATTATCGTGACTGTAACTTAAGTATACCTTCCACATTCTATGATCATACTTAATAAACGCCAAAAACTATAATACTATTCGATTATCTATATATATAAAAATGGTAGCAAAAATTTATAGTAATTCATCAATTGAGAACGGCTGGACCGATTTTGCTGAAAGTGAAGTTGTTCGTTATTGCCAGGAGAAGGTTTATGTAAAAGAAAATTTTGGGATAATTCTCCGAAAAAGCTGGAAAAAACCGAAAATTGCTTTTTTGTATGGAATTTTGTGTACAATTGTTACGAATGCTTTTCGAATCGAAAAATAAAAAAATGTTGTTGGAAAATTCGGAAAAATTCGAAAAATTTTAATTCTATTTTGCGACGAAAATTTGCCTTTTGTCGTATGATTTGATAGTTTTGAACGATGTAACTGCGAACAATTTCGGATAATTATTCCGAAATGACTTTCCGAATGGAAAAATGGATAAATTATCGGTGGAAAACTCGAAAAATTCCGAAAAAATCAAAAAAATTTAAATTTTTTCGGCATTTCATAGCCCGATTTGAGGAAAACCGCAAACTAAATTACTGTCGGTTTTCGAATGGATAAATAGAAAATTTTGGTTGGAAAATTATGGAAAATGCCAAAAAAAATCTTTTATTTTCGACACAATTTTGCATTTTATTGTATTTTTTGGTAATTTTGGGCGATGTAAATGTGAACAATGTCTAACAATTATGACTTTTCGAATGGAAAAATAGAAAAATTCATGGTGGAAAACTCGGAAAATTCCAAAAAAAAATCGAACGATTTGGATGCCTTCGACGAAATCTTCCATTGTATCGCTTGATTTGTTGATTTCAAACGATGTAAAGGTGCAAAATTCGTGTGAAATATCTATCTAATTGAGAATGGCTGGGCCGATTTTGCTGAAATTTTTTTCACTAGTTCGTAATTGCAATGAGAAGGTTTATGTAAAAGAAAAATTTGGCAATTGATACGAATGATTTTCCATTGGAAAAATAAAAAATTTTGTGGAAAAACTCGAAAAATTCCGGAAAAATTTTATTGTGAAAAGTGTATAGAGCAATTCCATATGAAAACGATCAAAATTGGCAAATTTTTGGACGACCCCTCTCCGATTTTAAAATAAATAGTCTCAATCGATTGACCAGCAAAAAATAATGTACCTACATATTTTTTTTTTTTTTTTATAGTGACTGGTTTAGTGGTGGTGTACACTAGGGTAATAACTTTTTTTGGACAACATTCTCCCCAGGGCTTTTCTAATGGCAAATATTGTATTAATGATAAAAAAACTATTTCAGTTCAATTTGCTAAAAAAACCTTACGCACCGACAGCGATTTCTAAAATGCCTATTATATACGTTTTTTTAATTTTCTTTAATAACAATTTTTTTTAAATATGGTTTATACATATGTAAGTATGTAAACAAATAATAACAATAAATGATTGAAAGTAGGTATTGTAATATATATACTAGGGTGATCAATTATTCGGGTTTTTGCGAAAACCGGTTTTCGAATTATTCGAAAAATGGCAATTAAAAAAAACCGGTTGCTTTTTTTGAAATTCACAAAAAACCGGATAATCCGGTTTTCAAAAGTATGCCAAATACCAAATTAAAACACAATTTAGACCAAAAATTTTATTAACAAATAACAGAAAACAATTCAATTATACCTATAAGAAGTAATCTTTTAGTTTAATTATAATTACAATGCACAACATTAGTGAGATCAGTTTGTTTTTTTAACAAAGACAAACGAAACAAAACAATTCATTTGTAAATACTTGATTTTTTATAAATATATTTAATTTAATCTTTAGTTTTCCCTAAAGTAACATTTAAGAAATAAGATACAATTTAATTTCTTGAGTGTATACCTATTTTTTTCTTTGGTTTTTATAAAACTTGATATTGAAAATGCCCTTTCACTCAATGTACTAGTTGGACTTATAATGACAAGGCGTTTAATAATCTGACAAGGTTTTGAGTCCTTTTGCCGCTCTTATCCATATATAAAAAATCAAAAATAATTTTTACTTGAATATTTTAGAAATGCGTCACTAATTGGGAGTTTACTCGTACTTAAATACAAAATGAGAGTATTCAGGGATTGAACACGTCGTTCTGATATACGTCTTTTTACTATTTCATATAAATTTATTGATAATTGGTTTTGAATTGTTGAAAAGTGTTTAAGTAAAAATTTAAAAATGCCTTCAGCATTAGCTAAAGTCGGAGAGTTTGCAGAAAGTTTTTGTATAGACATTTCCAAAGGTTTAAGGGAGTCACTAAGCACAGACAAAGTTGCGATATTATTTTCACTAAATGGTGTCAGTCCTAAGTCCAATAAAGTATGATTCACACATTTGTGCAATTTTAAAAATTGAGAAACCATATTGGCCGTTGAATTCCAGCGGTGCTTAACATAATGGATAAGTTGAAGCTCCTTATTAAATCGGTCTTTTACAAACTTTTTTCTTTCGCTTTTCATCCGACTTATTAAACATTGAAGATTTATAAAACTGACAATTAGGTTGTTCGGCCGAAACAATGGAAAAGAGCATACACGAATACACATTTAACACAATAATGAATAAATTTAAATAAAAAATATCGAACGCCAAAAAACCGATATTCGACAAAAAATAACCGGATTATTCGATATTCGAAAAACAGGGACTTAAAAAAAACCGACGGTTTTTATGAGTGAAAAAAACCGAGTAGCCGGTTTCTGAAAACCGAACTGATCACCCTAATATATACTTTAGGTTCAAAATACGCGATGTTTTACAAAGCGGATATATATATCTTGTACTATTTTTATTTCATAATTTTTTTTTTAAACTTTGTTTGATACAGAACTTTAACGCGTTTGGTGCGTAACCTTTTTTAACGATAGCGAAAAACTAAAAACGCAGTTCTTAATATTTGTCCATGCCCTACACGATTTTGTCTGGGGAGATTTGATATTTGCAAAAAATGCAAAAAGTTATTACCCTAGTGTACACTAGACCGGGTCGCGAAAAAAAATTTCCAAAGTCGAGGGCAAATATTAAAGAACACCTCGAGACAACATTAAAAAAAAATTTTTTTCCTCCTCCACCCCCCGGAAAAACAGCCAAAATCGTTTTTTTATCACTGCTTTTTTGTTTGTGGCTCAATCGTACCATACAAGACATCGGTGTATAGGTCTCGACGAGTACAACATTTGTCCTATAGATGTCGCTGACATACGACATCATATTGTAATGATGGCCTCATTTAGAGTAATTTCTACCCCTAAAATTTAAAAATATTTTTTCTCAGAATTAAAGTCCTTTAAAAACTAAGAACATTTTGCTTTTGAAGTATACAGTTTTATTCAAAAACAAGAAAGTTACGTATGAAAAGATGTATTTACAGCATCAACACTAATATTTTATCCTGTTGTTTGCATTATTACAGAAAACTATTGCATACTTCTTAGCGTTTGGAAAAAAAATACAAGTTATTGCATACTTTTTAGCGCAAACAGTGTTTTCAAGCTTGCGGATGAAGATATTCAGCGTCACCTATATTCAAGCAACGAAATTATAAAGATATCTGGTCAAAAATGGAAAAAAATGTATTCTTCCCATGCAATTTGCAACACTGAACATTTGTGCGAAAATTAAGTGAGTCAGCGCTAGGAATGACTAATCAAAATGAAAATTTTTTGCAAAACTAGAAAGTTGTGAACGGACCTTGAGTCGCGCCAATATTTGCTGTAATTCCATACATATCTTTGCTCTTATTGGGATTTTATTCGTAATAAAAATTATATTTCGTCGGTTAAAAGATTAAAAATGAATTATCTCGAGAAAATTTTTAATTTTTTTTCGATGTCGTTAAAACTTATGCAACATTTTGAGCTACAAAGCATAGAATCATTTTTATAAAAATAATGTGTCAGCGCTATAAAGTATGCAATAATTTGCGATATTAATGCAAACAAAATAAAAAAATGTTTTTGATGATGCTGTAAATACATCTTATCATTCGTAACTTTTTTGTTTTTGAATAAAACTGTATACTTCCAAAGCAATATGTTCTTGGTTTTTAAAGGGCTTTAATCCTAGGAAAAAATATTTTTAAATTTTAGGGGTAGAAATTGCTCTAAATGGGACCATCATTACAAGATGATGTCGTATGTCAGCGACATCTATAGGACAAATGTAGTACTCGTCGAAACCTATCCACCGATGCCTTTGATTTAACTATTGAGCCACAAACAAAAAAGCAGTGTTAAAAAACGATTTTGGCTGTTTTTCCGGGGGTGGGGGAGGAATTTTTTTTGAAGTTGTCTTGAGGTGATCTTTAATATATGCCCTCGACTTTGGAGAAAAAAAATTTTTGTATGGGGACCGACCCGGTCTAGTGTACACCACTGTCATGTGACAAAATTGAAGAATTCTTCATAAGGGACCTCATTGAAAGTTGTTTTAAAAAAAAAACTACTAAAGCGATCACAACGAGTGATAGCTCATTGGAAAGGTATTGAATCAGGCTTTAATTGAAAAATAAAATTTTCCTAATTTTTCTCAGAAATTTACCTTTTTCCCCATGAAAATTAAATTTTCCCATGAAAATTAAATTTTCCGATTTTCCACAGAAGCTCCTAAATTTTCCGGCTAATTTTATTTTTTTTGGATTCCTCATAATTTTTGCTTTAAGAATCAGCAATAAAAAAATGGGCCCCGACTCCTTCTTTGGACAGGAGAAGAGCATTTAAGAGACCACCTCATATGTTTTTGCTGCTTTTTATTGTTATTATAACCATTTTTAACAAATTTTGAACAAAATTTGTATAATCTCAGTAACATCGAAGAGGAAATATATAATTTTATACGGGAAGAAGTTAAGCCCATCAGTGCATATAACTGAGACCCTAGATTCCTTCAGAAAAAATAAGTTTCGGGGCTTCTTAACCCAATAAAGCTATGTCCGTCTGGCCGGCTGGGTAAATGGTTACGACGATAAATGAAGTAGTTGTTAATGAATTTCAATAGAAATTTACCAGTGGCATAAAATTCACTAGTCGCGATGTTGGTTGGAAAATGGGCGAAATAGCCACGCCCCCTCAAGTACCTCCCATACAAAATTACCTATTTCACTAAAACCACTATATTGTCACTAACTTCCTGATGGAGGGCTCTACGAAGCTAAAATTTGGATGGTATTATTATTTGACAGCGTGTAGTATATACTAAAATAATGGGTCCGCTTGCCCCGCCCCTTCTGGTACCTCCCATACAAATTAGCATAACCTTTTATACATTATTGTAGCCAAAAACCACATTTTTGTTCTGGTGTTAACAAAACTTTGCACATCTTAGTTTTTTTACACTATTATGATGTGGTAACAAAACTAATCATATCGGTTCAGATTTAGATATAGCCCCCATATATATGTGTGTTTCACGATATATACTTTTATTACGGAGGTAGTGAAGTTTGATTATAATTATAAAGAATAATTAAACTCTTGACATACAAGTATTGCATATCAATGGAAAGGGATTTACATAAGGTTTAATAATTTACAAAAATTAATTAAAAGCACATTTTATTTTGGACATAATTCTGAGTCAAATATAAAATTTGGTCAAAACGTATTTTTTGGAGAAATAATATCTTATATGAAAAATAGCGTAAAATCCAAACGGGTTGGAATATCTTAACGAAATTTTGGAATAATGTACATAAAATTGTCCTTAAAAAAACGAATAACAATATGTTGCCATATCTTACATCAAACTACCCAAATTCCCAATACGGGGAAAATATGTTCCAAAATTCCGAATTTTTTACTAAAATGGCCACACTGTCTTTGTTGATGGCAGGGATGTTGAAATACGTTACGGTTAACTAGTCCACATATGTGGTCAAAAAAATATATAATGAGCTTTCTCGTTGGCGCTTTGCGATTTGAGAATTTTCAAAAACAAAAATTTTTTTTTTCAAAAATGGGGTATTTTTGACTTCCCTTGCCGGGGAATTTTTTGCTGAACTGATTCAAATTTAGCATTAAATGCATCTGCATCAACATTTCTATGAGCAATAATAAAGAAATTGCCACCTTCCGGAAGAATTTTTTTTTTTTAAAAACGAAATAATTTAGTCGCCTTTTTGCAAAAAAAACAGTAAAAATAGGCCTTTTTTTGGAAACTTTTACTTGCGATGCTTATAACTTTTGATTGGAACAAAATATTTGACATATTTTTTCAGCAATTTCATTCAGAATTTTATAAGCTAACTAACGATATAAATATCTTTAAAATCAAGTAACAACTGAGCTCACACCCTTAAAAATACTAAATTAAACTCGTCCAAAAATTAACCAATTTTTTTTATTTTCTCAAATATCTCTTGACCTAAATGAGATAACATGTACATGTAAGCATGTTTTTTGAAGGTTTTTCGACGCACTATCCAAATGCAAATGGACATTCCTCAAGCATTTGAAATTTTGAAACACCCGAGGTGACCAAATTTGGAGGGACACGCAGTGGCCCCCACACTCCCTAGGGAGCCGAATATTTCCAAATCATCTCGAAAACACCTCAGCTTTAACTATTTTAAATTTCATCAAGATACCATTATCCGTTCAAAAGTTACAGAATTAATTCCAAAAAAAACCAAAAAGGAACCACTGTGTGATCTTGTGAAGGCAGGCAGACCATATTCACTACACACTCAACTTGGGGCTCTTAAAAAAAATTTGATTTTTTCTTCATAAATGTATTTTAAACTGTAAAATAATTTTTAAAATGTATTTTTAATAATAAAATAAAATAATGTTAAATAATTAAAAATAATTCAATTATAAAAAATATAAAAACAATGAGAACAAGGTGGTCTCTTAAATGCTCTTCTCCTGTCCAAACAAGGAGTCGGGGCCCATTTTTTTATTGCTGATTCTTAAAGCAAAAATTATGAGGAATCCAAAAAAAATAAAATTAGCCGGAAAATTTAGGAGCTTCTGTGGAAAATCGGGAAATTTAATTTTCATGGAAAAAAAGGTAAATTTCTGAGAAACATTAGGAAAATTTTATTTTTCAATTAAAGCCTGATTCAATACCTTTCCAACGAGCTATCACTCGTTGCGATCGCTTTAGTAGTTTTTTTTAAACAACTTCCAATGAGGTCCCTTATGAAGAATTCTTCAATTTTGTCACATGACAGTGGTGTACACCACCACTAAACCAGTCACAATAAAAAAAAAAAAAAATATGTTGGTACATTATTTTTTGCTGGGCAATCGATTGAGACTATTTATTTTAAAATCGGAGAGGGGTCGTCCAAAAGGTGATCGCTTTCATATGGAATTGCTCTATAGTAATTCATCAAGTGCTGACCCATTTTGCTGGAATTTTTTTTTAATTGGTTGTTATTGGTAGGAGTTTTTAATGCAAGAAAATTTTTGGAAAATCCTTCGGAAAAGTCGGGAAACTGGGAAAAATCGAAAATTGCTCTTTTGTTAGGATTTTTGTGTGCAATTATTAAAAAATGGTTTTTCGAATGAAAAACTTTAAAATTCTTATGGAAAAACACGAAAATTCTGGAAGAACGTAAAATAATTATATTTTTATCGACGAAATTCTGCAGTTTTCGCATGATTTGAAGATTTTAAACGACGTTAAGGTGGAAAATTTCGGATAAATGTTGGTTGGAGATTTTACCGAGATAATTAATAGTAAGATAAAAAATATGTGTATTTGTGTTTTGTTAGTCGATCTTACAGTACATTATATTAATTTTCGTTAAGTGTATCGAAATGATACAACAAAATCGGCTCAAGATCAGAAAAGTGTTCTTTATTTATTGTTTGATATTTTTGGTCAAATTCAGTGTGTCACGCACTAGGATGACGCGTTTCGAACTCCATGACGAGTTCATCTTCAGACCCCTTTGTGACGAACTGATGCACAATGGTACATCATCAGCTGTATATAGGTATATCTACAATTATCCCAAACATATGCATGTGAAGTAGATATCAGCCGAAAATGTCCAGCATAGTTATGAATTTGACCATTCACAATCAAACATGACAATGGAGGATATTTTATCCCCACGATTCCCTTTTTACCTCACAAAGCTCAAGCTTTACCATGGCTTTTCACCACAAAACTCAAGCTTTTTTACAAGGTTTGTTGTTAAACTAAGCTTACTATTGTTACTGAGCATATACAGTTTTTGCTCACTACTAACTACTAAGCATATATAGTTTGTTAGGCCGTGCCGTGCCAGTGTATGTGTATTTGTGTTTTGTTAGTCGATCTTACAGTACATTATATTAATTTACGTTAAGTGTATCGAAATGATACAACAAATTCGGCTCAAGATCAGAAAAGTGTTCTTTATTTATGACGAAGATGAACTCGTCATGGAGTTCGAAACGCCGAATTTGTTGTATCATTTCGATACACTTAACGTAAATTAATATGATAAAAAATATATATTGATATCCTATGCAATATTTGGTAATTTTATCAGAAAATGAGTTTACGATTGAAAAATTAAGTTATCCAATTAGATTGCGGGCATTCAATTCGTTACGACTTTGTAGTTTTTTAGGGAGAGTTATCAAACCGTAGGAGACGTATCAAACCTTAGGAGACGTAAATGTCGTGCAATAAAATGCAATAAATGAGCATTCGATCGCGAATTTTGACGGGAGCAAGATTATAATCGAGATGAACTGACCGCAAGAGTTCGAACAAATGTGCCGCTGTTAAATGTCGAGTACAAGAACATGTACGATTCGCTGAAAAAGGTTGTTGACGATGAAACGGGAGGCATTCACTTTCTCGATGCTCCTGGTGGGACAGGCAAGACATTTTTTTTTGTTGATTCTGGGAACAATTCGGTCAAGATCTCAAATAATGTTGGCCGCTGCATCCTCTGGGATTGCTGCAACATTGTTGGAAGGCAGTCGAACTGCAAATGCCGCTTTGAAACTGAAGATGAACGATGCAAATTTTTGCGAGTTCACAACGTCGGAAGAGCAACTCATCACATTGCACAAAATTATAAAAATCTCGATTGGATTAATTAACGAGCAGTACTAGCAGCGATGCATAAAGACATTGATGTCTTGAATTTGATTTTTGAAAGTCAAATCTCTGGAGAACTGCTTTCTTACAAATCGGTTTACAGCGTGACCGACGAGGATGAAGCGACCAAAAATCGGACCGAATTTTTCAACCTGATTAATGTGCCGCATAATTTACAGATGAAGGTGGGATTGATCATAATCATATTGCGGAATCTAAATCAACCGAAATTGTGCACCGGTACGCGATTGTCCGTCAAGAATCTGATAACCAATGTGATTTAACCTACGATCATCAAGGGAAAATTCAAAGAAGAGGAAGTCCTTATCTTACGATCTCCGATTATTCCAACTGATCATCCATTCCAATTCCACGTTCTGTTGGCTTTGGCAATGAGAATCAATAAATCGCTAGGCTAATCGTTGGAAATCTCAAATTTTCCTATTTTAAATGCGGTCAGCAGAACGTTGCCTTTTCGCGTTTTGAAGAACCGCCTTAGTTGTTTGTTTTTGCGGCGGAAAGCTAATCGAAAACATTGTTTATTATACCACTCTCTACTGAGTTTATCTGAAGGCAATAAATTGGGGCGAGACGAAGTTCGCCGGGTCCGCTGGTTTATAACATAAATTTAAATGTGACTTATGATATAAATATTAGATTAGTTTCGAAGTTGTTCACATAATCGACATTAAATTTGTATATTTTATTTAAGAAATATTTCTAGCATAAAATAAACCAGTAAATAAATAAATATAATTAAAAAATGAAGAAGGAGCAGTCCTCCAAATGTAACATTTTTATATTAAACAATAAATTAGCCTTATTTATTTGAATACAATAAACGAACATTTGTATCAACACAATTGTGCCTATCGAATAAATTTTAAAGCTCTCGACAATTTTCAACATCACTGCCAGATGTCATTAGGCAACAATAATAGCAAACGATATCATGCGCTGTATAACAAATGGCTTTAATTTAATCTCGATTGCCACTGTTCTTATCTGTTTTAATAAGATTACTGATTTAATGCTATAGATACGAAAAATAAAAAAAATTGTATACATTTGTATTTCGAATGATGCTAAACTAATTTATATTTTTTGAATGTCGTTTTAATTTATTATCTAATTGACAGGATGTTTCGACTGGAAAAAAATGTGCACCCAACGTACACAGCATCGAATATTAATAATTTTCAACAGATTGTAAATTGCGATTTCGAGATAAAATAATACTTTTTTTGACAAAATAATTTATTTAGGTTATAACAAATGCACGTTTGCCATAAATACTTTGTTTTTGCTATTGTCTTTCTACATTTAGTGAATTTTGTACGAGCGCAGAAATTATTTTCAAAAGCTGATGGTACACAATATGCAATTGGTATAATACACCCGGTCGGGATATTATACAATGAGACAGACGTAGATAAAGTATGGTATAGCAAAAATGTAGCACGTGGAAAAAATAGGTGAGGAGTACATTTAAAAGTCTTACAAGAACCAACCTCATCACGGTAACGCTATTTTTGTTGCATAATGAACATTTAGATTATCAACTAATTTCGAATTTAGGACCTGTCGACGGGTACGTCAATACAGAAAATTGTCGATTTTTTCGAGTCTATGAGGACATTAAATGGAATAGGATAACATCTTCTGTCGAAACTTTGGTGTTTGAATTTAGAGATTGATACTTAAAATCAGTAAGAAAGTTTCAGTCGGCCAATTCGACTTACATATACCCTCACCCTCAGAAAACATACTTACTTACTTACTTAGCTGGTACTTCTATGCAATCCCAGTGGATTATATACCGCACGTAGAAAAATATTATAAGCGCCTCGATCTTCTGCGCTTCTTCTCCAGTTAGTCACACCGAGTTCTGTAAGGTTCTCAGTAACCTGGTCTTTCCAACGGAGTTTTGGTCGCCCTCTTCTGCGCCGTCCATCGAGTTCATTGTCGAAGACTTTTCGAGCTGGAGCATTTTCATCCATGCGTACAACATGACCTAGCCAGCGCAGCCGTTGCACCTTAATGCGTTTGACCACGTCAATGTCAGTGTACAGCTCGTACAGCTCATGATTCATACGACGCCGATACTCTCCGTTAACGATGATGGGCCCATATATTTTACGGAGTATTTTTCTCTCGAATACCGCCAGAACCGATTCATCCGCTTGTGTCATAACCCAGGATTCTGAGCCATACATTAAGACAGGTAGAACCAGTATCTGGTATAGCTGGAGTTTTGTTCGTCGAGAGAGGGCTCTGTCATTGAATCGCTTGCTTAGTCCGTAGTAGCATTTATTTGCAAGCAGGATTCTTCTCCGGATTTCTAGGCTGATATTATTCGCTTTATTGATGGCGGATCCTAGGTAGACAAAGTTATCTACCACCTCGAAATTATAGTTGTCAACGTTCACGCAGTTTCCCAAACGAGTAGATTCTTTGTTCGTTGAAACTAATAACTTCGTTTTGTCCTCGTTCACCGTTAGGCCCATTTTCGCTGATTCCTTCTGTATACCTGAGAAGGCTGCAGTCACATCCCGCAGTTTTCGACCGATGATGTCTACGTCATCAGCGTACGCGAGTAGCATGTGGCTTTTGTTGAATATAGTGCCACTCGTGTTTACTGCAGCTTTTCTCATTATCATCTCCATCACAATGTTGAAGAGATCGCACGATAGGCCGTCGCCTTGTTTTAGGCCTCGTCTGGTATAGAATGGCTCCGTAAGGTCCTTGCCAATCTTCACTGAAGACTTCGTGTCAGTCAGCGTCATTCCGCAAAGACGTATCAGCTTCGCTGGAATACCAAACTCAGCCATGGCATCGAGTCATTTCTGCCGTATCAGGCTGTCGAAGGCAGCTTTATAGTCGACAAAAAGATGGTACGTGTCGATCTGTTTCTCTTGGGTCTTTTCCAGGATTTGCCGAAGTGTGAAAATCTGGTCAGTTGTTGATTTTCCGGGTCTAAAGCCACACTGATAAGGCCCGATCAGGTTGGATAACACTGGCTTTAGTCTTTCACATAGCACACTCGACAGGACCTTATATGCGATGGGTAGAAGGCTGATCCCGCGGTAGTTGGAGCACACACTTGGATCACCTTTTTTCAGCACAGGACATAATACGCTTACATTCCAATCGTCGGGCATGCACTCTTTAAGCCAAACCGTGCGCAGGAGCTGGTGCATGCTCGTTATCAGCTCCTCGCCACCGGACTTGAAGAGCTCTGCGGGCAGATCGTCGGCACCGGCTGCTTTGTTGTTTTTCAGCCGCGATATTGCTCTTCTTACCTCGGCTTGACTTGGTGGTGGGCAATCTAAGCCGTCGTCGACAATTGGCGTGATAACTTCACGTGCGCTGCCTTCTGGAACCAGCAGTTGCTGGAAGTGTTCTCTCCATATGTGCAGCACACTCTGCGTATCCGTGACCAGATTTCCATCACTGTCCTTACAGGTGGGGAGGCCATTACCGTATCCATTTGTTCTTATTTTCTGGTAAAATTTTCGGGCCTCACCTCTATCCCTGTATCGCTCTATATCCTCGTTCTCCCGTTCCTTCATCTGACGTTTTTTTCGCCTAAATAGCTGTCTCGCCCGTTTAGCTTTCTCCTTATGCCGTTCCCTAACAGCACGGGTTGCAATTGGCTGTAGCGTTGCCCTATAAGCAGCATCCAGTTCCTCAGACGCTATGCGACATTCTTCATCGTACCAGGATTCGTCTGAGCTCCGCTTTTCATATCCTAGCACGGTTGTTGCGGCGGTTGCCATGGAATGCGCAATATGCTGCCACTGTGTATCGGGAACGTCAGAAGTAGAGGCGTTGTGTCGTAAAAGTTGGGAGAGCTGGTTGGAGTAGGCAGTAGCTATCTCTGGGGTTTGCAGCTTCGTGATGTCCAGCTTTCTTTGTGTTTGGTTACGTGCGTTTTTCGCTCTGCTCAATCTTGTGCGCACCTTGGCTGCAACCAGGTAATGATCCGAGCCAATATTAGCACCACGAATCACACGCACGTCCATGACACTAGATGCATGTCTGCCATCGATTACTACATGATCAATTTGATTTTTGGTGTTTTGATCGGGGGATAGCCAAGTTGCCTTGTGGATATCTTTGTGCTGGAATCTGGTTCCACTCACTACCATGTTCCTTCCCGCTGCGAAGCTAACCAGCCTAAACCCGTTGTCTGACGTGTCGGTATGCAGGCTGAATTTGCCGATCGATGGACCAAGAACATCTTCCCTTCCTATTTTTGCATTAAAGTCTCCTAGAACAATTTTAATGTCGTGGCCAGGGCAGCGGTCGTATGTTTCCTCTAGGCGCTCGTAAAATGCATCTTTAATCTCATCGTCTTTATCTTCCGTCGGGGCGTGTACACAAATCAGCGTGATGTAAAAATATTTCGCCCGGATGCGAATGGTGGCTATTCGGTCACTTACAGGGTTAAACCGCGAGATCAGGTGTCGAAGTCTCTTGCCGACTATGAAACCACATCCAAATTCGTGTCTTTCTGCATGGCAGCTGTAGAAGATGTCACAGTTCTTTCGTCGTGTGCATCCCTGTCCCGTCCATCTCATTTCCTGTATGGCGGTGATGTCAGCCTTGTATTTGTCGAGGACATCCGCCAGTTGGATAGAGGCACCATCTCTGTATAGAGTTCGGACATTCCAGGTGCATATCCTTAAATCATGGTCCTTATATCGTTTGCGGGGGTCGTCAACATTTGGGGGGGTTCTTGTTTTTTCTTTTCTTCGTGTTTTCATATTAAATTTTGTTTAAGGAGAGTGGCTTATTAGGCCACCGCTCCCGATCCTAGTTTCTTGGGGCTGCCAAGGCCACTAGGAGAGCCTGTGTTGAGCTTCAGTAACTTTTGTTACCTACTTCCTAAGACGCATCGGTGGTAGCATGCCGTTTCGCCTTCTAACTCTAGCTAACCTCTAAGCGGTTGCTTTGAAGTCATTGCCCAGGGAATACTTGGTCTAGGACCGGAAGTAGTTAGCTGCTTGGACAGTGCCACAAAGGAATCGCTTCTGGTCACTCCCAAGTGAGTGACAATCAGTAGTTTTCAGCCTCTGGGCAAAGTCCCATTCCCCAAGAAAACATAACATTTGCTATTATATTCATATTATTACTCGATTTCTAAAGTGGGCGGAGTGGTACATTTGTATGGGAGGTACCAGAAGGGGCGAGGCTAGACTTTCAGTTTTATTTCCCAAAACTTTATCCTGTTGTAGCTTAACAAAATACAGGCACGATCGTGTCGAGTGTATTGATATGATTACTTCATCTCTATAGTGGGCGGAGAGGTACATTTGTATGGGAGATACCAGAAGGGGAGTGTCTTGACTTCCAGATCTTTTCTCCAAAACGTTATACTGTTAAAGCTTTACTAAATACAGAATTTGGGCACGATCGCGTTGGGTGTATTGATATTATAACTCAATATCTAAAGTGGGCGAAATGGTACATTTGTATGAGAGGTACCAGAAGTGGCGTGTCTAGACTTCCAGATTTTTTCTCAAAAGCTTTACTAAATACAGAATTTGGGCATGATCGTGTTAAGTCTATTAATAAAATTAATCAATTTCTAAAGTGGGCGGTAAAAGATGAGTATGGAAGGTACCAGATTGGGCGTGGCTACAGTTCCAGTTTTTTGTCTCCAAAACTGTATCCTGCTATAGCTTTACTAAATAAAGAATTTAATCGCGTTGGATTTATTGTTTTTATTACTCCATCACCAGTGGGCGGAAAGGTACACTTGTATGGGGGGTACCAGAAGGGACGTGGCTTGACTTCAAATTTTTTTCCAAAACTTTATCCTGCGTTAGCTTTACTACGATCCCCTTGGGTGATTGCTATTATTACTCGATTTCTAAAGTAGGCGGAATGGTGTTTTGTAAAGGAGGTACCAGAAGGGGCGGAGCCATGTAGCCCATTTGCAATACCGTAAGTAGTTTTGGGGAAAATTTCAAAACATTTGGTTGCGTCTTTCGAAAGTTATCGTGCGGATCAGCCGGACAGACAGACGGACATGGCGCGAACGACTTAAAAAGTCATGAATCGAATTTGATTCAAAGAAATCTAGGGTCTAAAGTAACTCCTTCTATATGATACACTTTTGGTCGTATCAAATGATATATACCCTCCTATCCGTAGGGTTAGGGTATAAATATGTATATTAGGGCGGGTCAATTTGTTTGGGTCGAAAAAAGCGTGGTAATCGTATACCAGTACACCAATATCGTACACCAATAATCTATGTGTCTAAAATCAATTCCTGGCCGCCGTTTTGAAGCATTAAAATTTCAGGTAGATTTCACAGAAGAACAACAACCGTCTAGTGCAATTAAAGAAATACTTAAGGCATGGGAGTCTGTGGCATCATACATTAAAAAGCATCACCCCAATCTGACAGTGGGTAAACGCTCAACAGATTTATTCAATGATAATGCTGTGTCGCATTTTCAACAAATTTTGAAAAGTCACCAAAAACAAACGACTATAGGCAGTTTTTTTGTTAAAGAAGAACTAAGTATGCGTCCAGGTATCATACAAAATAATTTTTTTTTGTTATTTTTTCGTTTTTTTCCATTGCAGATTGTCTCATTTCGTTTTATATTCAGTTCCTTAAAAATGTAGATAAATATATGTTATATTACTTTGAATCAGAGCTGTAAACTCAAGTACAAGTAATCATTACCTACCATGTTCGAAAGTATTTAAAAGTTAACTACAATTCTAATTACATGAGGAATTGGAATTGAAACTAAAAGTCTCAACTACACAGGTAATTGTACTTGAAAGTAATGATTCCTAATTACTTTTCAATTAGCTCAATTACTTTTTAATTACAAGGAATTGACGGAATTGGGAGGAATTGGAAGGAATTAAGAGGAATTGCTGCTATCAGCTGTCATCAAAAAACATGTGAAGTGTATGTAAATGTTCTAACTGTTTAGATTATATTTTATATCGAATTGAAAGACGCGTTTGATCAGTTCAATAGGTTTATTACAAGTAAGTTACAAACTAAGGTTAACAATAAACATGACAGTTATTTTTGTCATCAATCAGAGTTGCCAAACTATGTATGAATTAAATGAGACAAAACAATCTCCCACGCTTAATTGAAGCTAATAAATTCGTTCTTAACTAATTCAAATACAAATTTATTTTAAATTGAAATTTGAAGAAATAAAATCTATATATATAAATATGACATTAATTGATATTTGAGTATTAATTAATTTGAAATGTAATCTTCTAAATAAGGAGGTCTTTTACGTATACGTTCAGATCTACGAATAACTTGTTCTTGACTGCTTTGAGGCTCAATAGGTGGCTCCTGACAACTCGGAAATTCGACTTCTTGGTTTTCCAACTCAGGTTGATTCTGAGGAACTATTGATTCGAAGTGGTGTTGACAATAATCTTTCGTATTTTGCTTAGAATTTGTGGTTTCAACATCTGGCGAAAAATTAACTTTACGTTGTTGAACTTTGGTAGATTTTAGTTGATCGATATGTCGTTTTAGCGTATAGCCATCATCAAGTTTCACAAGATAATGAAGTTCACCGAATTTCCGTAGAACAGAACCAGTCTTCCATACGCTTTTATTGTTTCTCATGTGTAAAACTTGAACTCTTTCTCCCACGCTTATTTGACGGACTCCTGGAATATGTTTTGTAGGTTTGAATTTTATGGGTGGTTTCAATGCATCAAGCCGGATTCTGATGCGTCTATTGAAATATAACTCTGCTGGACTTTTCCCCGAATTAAGTGGTGTTGCACGGTAACGTTGCATAATTTCATTGACTTTTTTCTGTAGAGGTTCTGGTTCTGATGACATCGCTTTCAATTTACGCTTGAGGGTTTGAACGTTGCGTTCTGCTAACCCATTTGTACTAGGATGACCTGGAGCAATAAGTTTTTGAAAAATACCATTTTTGTTGCAGTACATTTTGAATTGATCACTAGTAAAGATGGTTGCATTATCGGATACCATTATCGAGGGAAAACCATGAGTAGCAAAAATGTCGGAGAGAAGATTAATTGAGGATTGCGATGTAGGAGCATCTCTTATTATTCGCACTTCTGCCCATCTGGATTTTGAATCAACGACGATTAGAAAAAAATGATCTTGGAACGGCCCTGCATAGTCAATGTGTATCCTTTCCCAGTTTTCAGCTGGTTCCTCCCACTGATGAAGTGGTGCCTTTGACGGTTTTGATTGAACTTGGACACATGCTTCACATGACCTTACCATTCTCTCAATATCACGATCGATCCCTTTCCAAAAACAATATCTTCTTGCAAGTTGTTTCATTCTCGTAATTCCAGGATGAGTATGATGAAGTTCTTGCAGAATTTTTGGTTGAAGACTTTTGGGAATCAAAACTCGTTGACCCTTGAAGATTATGCCATTATTAAGTGTATAAATGTCTTCACTTTCATCAGTGTTAAGTAATTTTGACACAAGTTTAGATAGATCTGTATCATTAGCCGTTTCTGATGCCAATACTTCCGCATTAACATATTCGTTTGAAATTTCAAAAATTGATACAGAACATAATTCATTTACCTCTTCGTTAAGGATTTTTTCTGTAGCCGGTTTTTCGAATAGCTGTGTTGCCCGAGATAAACAATCAACATTGGTGTGCTCCGATCCCTTTTTATATATTATTTCGTAGTTAAAACTCGACAGGAATTCGGCGTAACGCAGTAACCTCGCTGATGTTATTGCAGGCATTTTGTTGTGTTGATGAAAAATCCGAGTTAATGGACGATTGTCGGTAACAAGTTGAAATTTTCTGCCATAAAGGTACATAAAAAAGTAATTGATTGTGAATATAATTGCTAAAGCTTCACGGTCTAATTGACTATAATTTCTTTCAGCCAGTGTTAAGGATCTGGATGCGAATGCGACCGGATGTTCAATACCATTGACCATATGTGAGAGCACCCCTGCAATGCCCGTAGGACTTGCGTCACATGCTACAAGTACTGGTAGTTCGGGGTCAAAAGGCATTAAAACCTTGTCGCTAGAGATGATATTTTTAAGTTTTAAAAACGCTGATTCACAATTTGATGACCAATAAAATTTAGAGTGTTTTTGAAGGAGTTGCCGTAATGGAAATGTGATTGTAGATAAATCAGGAATAAATCTGGAGTAGTATCATCTGCTGTAGCTGGACGTGGCATGTTGACAATAGCTTGAATTTTCGGTGGTGATTTTGAAATTTTGTTAAATTGAACGACGTGACCCAGATATTCGATTTGAGTTTGAAAAAATGAGCATTTACTTTTGTTGAGCATTTACTGTAGATCATGTTCTTTTAGCCGCTGGAGACATTGAATTAAATGGTTTCTGCATTCTTCTTCTGTGGCACCATGTACGATGATATCGTCGAAGTATGACATAGTGTTTTTTAACCCGGAGAGTATTTGTTCAATAATACGATTGAATTCGGATGGTGCCGTTTAATTTCCAAATGAAAGTCGATTTACTTTATATGTGCCTCTATATGTTGATATTGTTTGAATATTACATGATTCTGGACTTAATCGAAGATGCAGATATGCTTTGTATAAATCAAGACGACAGAAAAATCTTGATCCTTTGAGATTATTTAAAATTTCATCAATACGACGTATTGGATAATTTGCAGATACGATTTGTGGGTTTACACCAACTTTGTAATCGACGCAGAGTCGAACTCCACCGTCAGCTTAGGGAATAATTACCAGAGGAGATCCCCAGTCACTCCTTTCAACTTTGGAAATAATGCCAGATGATTCTAAATCATTAAGCTCCTTCTCAACACGATCACGGAGAGCATATGGAACTTCACGTTCTTTGTAGAAAACCGGCTTAGCATCTTTCCGAAGTTGCAGCGTAACTTCGAAATTTGGCACACAACCCACCTTCTGAGTAAAAACTTGTTCAAAATTATTGATGATATCTGCAATTGAATTTAAGTTATTAATTTGATTATCATTTATGTTTTTAACACATAGGTTGTCCACTTGCTGAAGGTTGATGTTCAAGTGTCGGATCCAAATACGTCCCAAAAGAGCGTCATAATCATTGGGTACTACGTACATTTCCTCTACTGATTGACGATTGTTATATTTCACCTCAACATTGATTTTACCATCAGGAATCACAATGTTTTTTGTGTAGGATCGAAATGCTATTGAAGACGGTTGTAGAGTTGTTGTGATTTTTAGTTTTTCGAATTGATGTCTAGGAATTAATGTAAATCCTACGCCGGAGTCTACTTCAAATTTTTGAGGCCGTCCATTTAGTTCAACGGTTACGAAATATTTATCTGCATCGTTTTTGTAGGCATCATGTTGATTGCTGTGAATATCCACAATTTGATTAATTCCATAGACCTGGTGGACTGCATCATCATAATCGTCTCTTTTATAAACTGAGTTTTTGTTATTTGAAGAATTCATTAAAGTTTTTATGCAAACTTGTTGAACATGGCCCTTTTTACCACAGGAATTGCATTTGAGGTTATGTCGGTTTGTGCGGCATTCCGTTGTTTTATGGTTGTCTCTTCCACAGCGTATGCAAAGATTTTCGATTCCCAATTGATTGTAATTTAATTTGGATCTTGAACGCATTGGTGGCCTTGTCGATGAATTATTTCTTGATCGGTTCCTACGACGATTTGTAGCTGTGGACCTGCACTGCATTTTGTTGACATCATTTATGCTGCTAGGTTGTTTTGAATTAAGTTCGCGACTGTCAATTTTAGAAGTTTCTAAAGATAACGCCTTCTCAACAATTTTTTCGAAGTCTGACTCCTCAGATTGAAGGAGTTGTTCGCGTATAGAGTTATCTTTAATGCCTCGTATAAATTGAGCTCGCAGAAAAATGGTTGAGATGTCAGCCTTGCATTCACATGTTGACACAAATGCACATTCACTAATATCTCGCCGCAGCAATGCCACATAACTAGCCAATGTCTGATCTTCGCTTTGATATATTGAAAGAAAACGATGCTGAATTACCAACATGTTTTTCTTGGGGCACAAATGTGTCTCCAGTTTGTTCACTAATTCATCGTATTTGAGGTCTGAAATACTCTTGGGGGCAACCAAGGACACAAGCATTTTGAAGTGTGTAGCTCCAATGGAATTCACAAACATTTGTTGGCATAGCGTTTTATTTGTAAAAACGCCCTTCATTGTAAGGTAATTTTCGAATCTTTGGTGATATAATTTAAAATTTTCCTTATTTTCATCGAAATTCTCAAATGGCGGTAGCATCACTTGTAATGGCGGCTGCTGCTGTTGTGGCTGTTGCTGTTTTTGTTGAAGAGTCGAATTTGCATTTAGTTGTTGCAGCAATTCACGTTGACTTCTACTGAACACTTCTAATAATTGTTCGAATTGTTCTTTGTTCATCTTGTATTATTTCGATGTCTGTTACTATTTTTTTTTTATTGAATTACAGTTTTTTCCTCGTCGCCAATTGTTCTAACTGTTTAGATTATATTTTATATCGAATTGAAAGACGCGTTTGATCAGTTCAATAGGTTTATTACAAGTAAGTTACAAACTAAGGTTAACAATAAACATGACAGTTATTTTTGTCATCAATCAGAGTTGCCAAACTATGTATGAATTAAATGAGACATAACAGTAAACATAGCAGTGTGACGTCACAAAGAGAAAAGGAGAGTGGGAGCAATATATTTTAACATAACGGACCTTTCCAAATTGCAGCAATTCCTCTAAATTCCTTCCAATTCCTCCCAATTCCGTCAATTCCTTTCAATTCCTTGTAATCAAAAAGTAATTGAGCTAATTGAAAAGTAATTAGGAATCATTACTTTCAAGTACAATTACCTGTGTAGTTGGGACTTTTAGTTTCAATTCCAATTCCTCATGTAATTAGAATTGTAGTTAACTTTCAATTCCTTTTTAGATGTACTTGTATTTGTAATTGAGCAGTAATGAGTACAAATTGTAATGATTAGTTTACAGCTCTGCTTTGAATAAATATTGATGTTGAAATATGTAAGTGTGCACTTTTCCGACTTGGAACGCATTATTTTATTTTGCACTGATATATATGGAAATAATGGTTTTGCTTAACGAACGTTTCGCATAACGACCACGCTTCTGAAACGAATTGTGTTCGTTATTTAATTTTTTTTTAACCTTCTGCCTAAAGTCTCAACCATCAAAATGAGGCGCTGCATTGTTAAAAAGTAATGGCCACTGAGAGTTGGCGTACAGAAATTAAGTTTTTAAAAATTATTGAATTTTTGTTTTTGGCGGTAGTGCAGTATATGGGGCTGGAGCCTATAAAACCTCAAAAATACACTTTTTTTTCATCTTGGTGCCAAACAAGAATAAAGATTCCCCAGAATCGGAATCTACGATAATTAATAAGAAAATTTCACCTGGAAACTATGTGTCTAAAATCAATTCCTAGCTTCCTCTTAGTGGAAAGAAGATTTAAAGGTATTTAAAAAGTAAAAAATATTTCTATCTGTAATATTCATGCTACTCAGCGGGAGCTAGAAATCGATTTCTTTCCAAATTCTGCCTGACACAATAAAGATTGTTATAAGTGCTACAGATATTTTATATAAATGCCATTTAATTCCAAATATTTTTTTTAAAGCCAAACTAATTTACTTGCGACAGTGGATCTGTGGTTGCAACATGTGGGTGCCCTGATTTCGAGCCCTGTCACAGCCTTCTACATGCCATTGATCAGCGACCCCTTCAGTGTTGTAGTCAGTATACAGTAAAATCCGTTGTGTGAGTTTTTAAATAGAAGCGTGTTAACTTATAGAAATTCAATAATCCGTCTGATATCTTAGTCATAGGATGTGAAAATAAGTAATTAAGATGGCACAGATAAAAAGTCTTGAAGAACCATATGATAAGTTATTTTCCTTTTACTGGCAAATTGATACGAGAAAAAGTCTCATGCATTAAAGGGGACGTATAGACCTCAAGTATCTTAAGACCTAATTCGATTTTGGACTTTCAAGGCTGCTGGGTGAAACTTAACCGATCCATATGGAAATTTATCAGTATTAAAGTTTTATAAAATGAGGTAATGGGATTGTAAATGGGCAGAACAGAACCCATTGCAAAATGACCTATTTTTGGAAACTAAATATTTCTCCCATAAATTTGAAACGGACACAGGGAGGATGTTTAAATTTGTAATGAAAAAGCGTGATGAAGTTGATGAAGTGGGGTGGGGCAGGCGCCGGAACATTTTAACACTCTAGCTGCCACCCGTATGGGAAATTTTTTGCCCAATTTTGATAAAAAGCTTAGAGGGAGATCAAGAGTTAGAATCTTCGATGGAAATATTCTCCGGGAAATTTCACTAAGATTCACCCAAGACAACCCAGCAGCGGAAAACCGAGGCATTGTAAAAATAGGCCTGCAAACATGCCTTCAAAATCAATTTTTTGATATTCAAGTACGCCTTCTTTAACCAGGCATATACAGGCTATAGTCAGTTCTCCACCAAGCCTGACAAAAAATTCCATACCCATGCACATTTCGATTCTCAAATGAGACCTGTAATGAGGCTTCTTGCTAGTGTGAGAAGCCTACTCTGTACCCCACAAAAATACCATAGATGTGCACAAAGGGTATGCAAACTTTCTTGCCTTAAACAGGCCTGTTGACAGTCCTATTAGAAGAAGGCAGAATTGACGCTCATAACCATGCACTTGACACTTCTCCGATTAGACCTGCTGACAGGCCTCTTAAGGGAAGGTAAGACAGATGATGTTGTTTATGAGAACCACATGTATGCTATTTATCGTACAACAACTATATGATGTGATAGCCGAGTTGGTAGCAACTAAGAGTACTGAGGTCGCGAGTTTGATTCCTGCAGCTGGTGGTTAAAAAAAAATTGATATTACAAAATTTAACAACAATATTGTATAAAACTTAATAAAAAGTATGAAATCATTTAATATAGATATAATTCGCGTATGTTTTTTTATTGCAGATCCTAAATGCTCTTTTGCAGGCCTGCAAGCTGGTCTGCAGTAGGAATGCCTCATAGTACCCCTTGTATTTAGGGCTCCAAGCAGGACATCCTAGGTATGCCTCCTGAAACGCCTTCAATGAGAAAGGGAATGTGCAGGCGGTGCCTGCCTATAGCGCCCTATGTTAATATGAGCGAGTTCGCATCGTCGGAAAAGCAACTCATCACATTGCACAAAATTATAAATATCTCGATTGAACTAATTGACGGGCAGTACTAGAAGTGAAGAATAAAGACATCAATAGCTTGAATTTAATTTTAGAATGTCAAATCGCTGGAGAACTGCGTTCGTATAAATCTGCTTACAGCGTGTCTGACGAGGATGAAGCGACCAACAATTGGACCGAATTTTTCAATTCGCGTAGTTTACAGATGAAGGTGGGATCGGTCATAATCATCTTGCGGAATCTGAATCAATCGAAATTGTGCAACGGTACGCGGTTGTCCGTCAAGAATCTGATAAACAATGTGATTTAACCGACGATCATCAAGGGCAAATTCAAAGAAGAGAAAGTCCTTATCTTACGGATTCAGGTTATTCCAACGGAGCATCCATTCCAAGTCTCCGTTCGGAAAGCTTTGGCAATGACAATCAATAAATCGCAAGGTAAATCGTTGGAAGTATGTGGGATTAATCTCGAATTTCCCTGTTTTTCGTGCGGTCAGCTGAACGTTGCCTTTTCGCGTCTTGGAGAACTGCCTTCGTTGTTTGTTTTTGCGGCGGGAAACTAATGGAAAAAACATTGTTTATCACACCACTCTCTACAGAGTTTATCTGAATTGGAGCGAGACGAAGTTTGCCGGGTACGCTAGTTTTGATATATAATATTAATCATCCTTTTAAATAACCTTATTATAATAAAAGTGTGTTAAAAGTTAATTATCTTTTAACTCACGTTAAAGAATTTTTGTCTATTTCTTTAGAGTTTCACTGCACGACTGTTAAAATAAGCTAAAGAACACAAACTCTACGAATTCCAGCGAGAGGATAGCGGGACTTTGTTTACTTTGTATTAGCTAGGCAACAAGTTTTTGGTTATATAGCAAACTTTAAATTCTTTATTCCATTTAACTATCTACTGGTAATGCACATAGTGGACAATAACCGCTATTATGCATTCCTTAGTGATACTTGAATAGCTTACTTACTTACTTAGCTGGTACTTTTATGCAATCCTAGTGGATTATAAACCGCACGTTGAAAAATATTATAAGCGCCTCTATCTTCGGCGCTTCTTCTCCAGTTAGTCACACCGAGTTCTGTAACCTGGTCTTTCCAACGGAGTTTTGGTCGCCCTCTTCTGCGCCGTCCATCGAGTTCATTGTCGAAGACTTTTCGAGCTGGAGCATTTTCGTCCAAGCGTACAACATGACCTAGCCAACGCAACCGATGCACCTTAATGCGTTTGACCACGTCAATGTCAGTGTACAGCTCGTACAGCTCATGATTCATACGACGCCAATACTCTCCGTTAACGATGATGGGCCCATATATTTTACGGAGTATTTTTCTCTCGAATACCGCCAGAACCGATTCATCCGCTTGTGTCATAACCCAGGATTCTGAGCCATACATTAAGACAGGCAGAACCAGTATCTGGTATAGCTGCAGTTTTGTTCGTCGAGAGAGGGCTCTGTCATTGAATCGCTTGCTTAGTCCGTAGTAGTATTTATTTTCAAGCAGGATTCTTCTCCGGATTTCTAGGCTGACATTATTTGCTTTGTTGATGGCGGAGCCTAGGTAGACAAAATTATCTACCACCTCGAGATTATAGTTGTCAACGTTCACGCAGTTTCCTAAACGAGAAGATTCTTTGTTCGTTGAAACTAATAACTTCGTTTTGTCCTTGTTCAACGTAAGGCCCATTTTCGCTGATTCCTTATGAATACCTGGGAAGGCTGCAGTCACATCCCGCAGTTTTCGACCGATGATGTCTACGTCATCAGCGTACGCAAGTAGCATGTGGCTTTTGTTGAATATGGTGCCACTCGTGTTTACTGCAGCTTTTCTCATTATCATCTCCATCACAATGTTGAAGAGATCGCACGATAGGCCGTCGCTTTGTTTTAGGCCTCGTCTGGTATTGAATGGCTCCGTAAGGTCCTTGCCAATCTTCACTGAAGACTTCGTGTCAGTCAGCGTCATTCCGCAAAGACGTATCAGCTTCGCTGGAATACCAAACTCAGCCATGGCTTCAAGTAATTTCTGCCGTATGTGAACAGACATTCACATTTATAATATTAATAGGATTTTTAAAATTACTGCAAAGTAGTATAAGAATTTACGAACATTTGTGTTTTGATATGTTTATTTAAGAAGTGAGTGATATTTTGTTTTCATTAGAGTAATGTCTTAAACGCTCAAGCTATTTATCCCTCTCTCTCTCAATTATATCTCTCTAAGTTAAAGTCGTCCCTGTATATAGAATTATCGCTGTGTAGTTTATATTTTATGTACGATTGTTTTTGTAATTATAAGTTTATCACTCACTTGTTTGGCAATTTCCAAATAGCGGATTTTTGTCGCTGAATAGTCACTAGATTTGTTTATAATATAAGTTTTGTTTATAATATAAGTTGACACAGAACAATGTATCATTACTTTTGTTGGCGTTGAGCAATAAAGACAAAATTTTCGATAAAAATATTGTATTCTGCAAATTATTTTTAAGTTATAAGTAAATCCTAATAGTGTGGACGATATTGGACGTCTCCGTCTGTATCGACCCACTTGATAAAATATTAAAGAAGTGAAGACGTCTTGGACGTCTTGCCGTCTGGTCGTTCACACTTCGATAAATAATTTTACAATGTTTACGACTAATTTAGAAGGAGTGGTGTTCACGAACCCTACAACGTAAAATATTTCCTGAGACCCGTGACATCTTTCAGTCTCTCGTCAAACAAAATAATATATATAAAGTAAATTTTGAATAGAATTAAGCTTTTTCTATGTTAAAAGAAAATACAAACCTTTATGAGTCTAGCTGCCTGTACTTTTGTTTTAATCAAAGTTTTATTTAAGATTGAGGAAAGTATTAGATTTATAAGTGCGATACAGATTTTCTTTATTATTATCACTGTACAACTAGGTAATGTGGACTGTAAATATGTATATATTTTAATTAAAATTATTTGATATTTTATACATACGATATGATAAAATAACTCAACTTACATACTACCATACTATGAATCGATTCTGTTCAAATGAACAAACAATATGTCTTATGTTATAAATTTTATTATCTATAGCGTTTATTAGCGCGATGCTTTGAAGTAAATCTTCTTAATATGTTTTCACGATGATACCAATATAATTCAAAACTGAAACAGAAACAAATTAAAAACATCATAATAAGAAACACATAAAGTAACATTTGTAAGTCGCCCAATTTCATTGGTTCAAAAGTAGTAATGACATCACCACCAGCCAATTGAATTTGTTTTCTTCGAATAGCTTCAAAAAATGACATAACTCTCCAATGTTGAATTAATCCGGCTTGTGTCGATTGACCAATTAGTCTGTTCACGGCATCTTCGTAGATAGAATTCGGCTGCATGGGAATGTTCAGGGCTACCATATTAATTAGACACACGTTCGACAGTCGAAAATTGGGTTCTTCGAAGAATTTTTGTTGCTCCTCGTATATGGACCACTGTGCCGTGGGTACAGGATACACATATCTGGTGTCAAAACTGTCCCTTAGTTTAGTATACTCCAAATACGTGGCAATAAATGTTACCAGCGGTTTAATGGAATCAGCAACTCTATAAGAATCAAACAGCAAAAATTCGTCTTGATAAACAGCAATTTTCATTCCAGACGCCTTGATATCGTCCAGTGTTTTAATAGCTTTCTGCAAAGGAGGTTGAGTATTATAGGTTTGCAAGTATGTCACATATGTGGTATTAAATATTACTCCCGCCAAGCAAATTAACATATAAAGGAAACTACGTATCCCAACAAAAGATGCTTCCATTTGGTAGCCCTGTCCCAAAAGGCCATTTAACACGTAAATGTTAAATATTATATTCCTAATTGACATCGGCTGTCTTCTTGTCCAATATGTAATTTCTATAGTTAAGGAAAATAGAACAAATGCCATTAGGATTAGAAACATTGTCAATGCATCGAAGATAACTACGTAGAACATGTACGCAGACAATGGCTGCTCTACTGGAACCATTAGACACCAATACATATACTCATAGGGTTGGCTATAAACCACCTCAGTTATGTGTAAATTTATCGTTGGATAAGTTGACATATCGTACATGCCATTTTCTACTACCTTATCAAAGCTAGCAGTAAACATACTATCCAATTCTCGGCCATAATTGGGAATAGTTAATGTTGCATTATGTTTTCGGGAAAATTCCGTGAAGAAATGACCGACGTATCCGCCAAGAATAGTGTCATTTGCAATCTTGTGTAGTATATAAGCTTTATTACTTATCGATTGCACGGCCAGACGTAGAGGATATCTATGCATATTTTGGATATGATCTAAGTATAACGAGGTTTTGCCATTTTTCTTTAACAAATGCATATTTAGTTTATATTCCGGATACAAAGTAGGGCTATAAAAGCTTTTTGTTTCCACCAAATTCTCTTGGACGGCAACAACATTGATCGCTTTATGTTCGATGCAGAATTTTACTATTTCTTTTATGTAGCCAATATCGCTTTCGCGTTTAACCAGCAACAGCAAACGAGACTTAACGTTTCGTCTCAATGTTTTCCACAGAGATTGCAATAAGTTTTTGTCTTGTGTCTCATCTTCTGTTAAAGGGACAATTGCAAGCATCCTTTGATTGTAACGGGGCCACAAATAAAATGAAGTTTCGCTTTTCAAATGTATTATGGGCAATTCCAACTGTGTGGCGATTCGTTTAGATATCATATCTGCGTTAAAAGCTCGTACACTATCATTTCCATTCTCATTATTGTGGCTCATATACACCAAAGTATGAATTTGTCGGTCTTTTCTTGCACTTTTAACAATTTCCACTAAATGGGCACTCAATTCATTTTCAAATGAAATTAATTCGAGAAAGCCGAAGAAGAATGCAGCACTTGTTTGGAGTATCATCACGAAACTACTATGAAACTATTACATTTTGGTACTTGTAACAAAACTGATGACAGTATGGTAATCACCCATGGGATTATATTTATGTTTCCAACTATTGTTTGCTTAGCCCAAATGTAAGTTCTGCTTCAATCAAGCGGCATGAGGTCCTTTATTTACATAATCAAATTGCCCTCAGCTAAAACAACGAAATTGTTTCCGTAGTCTCAAGTGTTTATGACCAATGCTCATTGAATATGTTCATTGAATATATATCATGTATTTATATAGTTTGAAGTTTATTTTTTTTTATCAACAATAACAAACAAACATTACAATGAAAACACGGTTCAGTTTTTTTTAGATCCTTAAACTGCATGCTGCAATAATAACAATGCATTGTTGTTGTCGCCAAAGTTTCATTTTTCTTTACAAATATTTTTTTTGAGACAGAATGTGATTATTCATATCCCAATGTCTATTCAACAAGTACAAAAAAGTTGTGTCGTTCACCTTCTAGAATGAAAGACAATTTAAAGAAGCATTAAAAAAAATAATTTCTTAATTCAGCAACAATTTGTCTGTAGTTTTCACTCTTATTTTGTCCAAGAAAACTGTCCACGATGGTCTTGATAGATTTCCAGGCTGCAGTAGCGAATTTTTTTCTAAAATTTGCAGACCAGTGTTATCTTTAATCGATTTTTATTGAATCACCCTTGTGGCCACGAGAAAACATTTCGTCCTGGAATATTTTAAAGCAAAAATAGAAAGGGATGATGTTATTGGTCCATCGATCGTTTAATGTAGCCTGCATACCGACACGTCCGACAAGGGGTTTAGGCTGGAAGGTATATGGTAGTGAATGGAACCAGATTTCAGCATGGAGATATCCACAAGGCAACTTAGCTATCCCCCGATAAGTCATGCATCTAGTGTCATGGACGTACGCGTGATCCGTGGTGCTAACATTGGTTCGGATCATTACCTGGTTGCAACTAAGGTGCGCACAAGATTGAGCAAAGCGAAAAACACACGTAACCAAATACAAAGAAAGCAAACCCAGAGATAGCCACTGCCCACTCTCAACTACTACCATACAACGCTTCTACTTCTGACGTTCCCGATACACAGTGGCAGCATATTGTGCATTCCATTGCAACCGCCGCGGCGCATGGATATGTAAAACGGTGTTCAGTAAAGACAATCATGGCAATCTGGCTACAGATACGCTGAGAATGTATCACACCAATTGACGACGACGACTTAGATTGACCACCACCAAATCAAACCGATGTAAGAACAGAAATATCGCAACAACTGACCAGATATTCACAGTTTGTAGTGGCAAGTGGCACGATATTTAACAAAAGTCGCATGCAACTTGCTTACTCTGTTACCTCTTCAACATATGTGACTGCAGCCTTTTCAGGTATACAGAAGGAATCAGCAAAAATGGGTCAAACGGTGAAAGAGGGCTAAACGAAGTTATAAGTTTCAACAAACAAAGAATCTACTCGTTTGGGAAACTGTGTAAACGTTGGCAACTATAATTTCGAGGTGGTAGGTGATTTTATCTATCTAGGCTCAGCCATCAACAAAACAAACAATGTCAGCTTTGAAATCCGGTTGGCTAGGACATGTTGTATACATGGATGAAATTGCTTCAGTTTGAGCATGACTCGATGGACGGCCCGAAAGAGGGCGACCGTTGGAAAGACCAGGATACTGAGAACCGTGCAGAACTTCGTGTGACGAACTGGAGAAGAAGTGTAGAAGATCGAAGTGCATATAATAAATATTTTTCCCAGAATATAATATAATCATAATATAAATCAAACATACCATTGCAAACAAGTGTCAGCTAAGTAAGTAAGTATATCTCATGAAATATTATTATAAATCTCATAAATATTATTACAGCCAGGGTTGTAGGGGGCGGTGCCACGTCCCTTTTAAAAGAAACCGTTCATCCTGCTCTGTTGACTGTTGCATATACACCGTATCAAACAGTTGAGAACATATTTCAATGTATCTCAAAAAATATATATATATATATATATTCCTTAGGGATGAGGGTATATTTCATTTGATACGAAAAAAAGTGTAAAGATTTATGGAGAATAGTTAGACCCAAGTATCTAAGGACCAAATTCGTTTCAGGACTTTTTGAGACGGTTGAGCAAATGTTCGATAACTTTCGAAAGACGCGACCTATTGCTTTGAAAGATAGCAAATGGGCTACGCCCCTTTTGGCAACTACCATACATATGTACCATTACGCCCACTTAAGAAATCAAGTCATAATATCAATACACCCAACGTGATCGTTCCCAAATTCTGTATTTAGTAAAGCTACAACGGGATAATGTTTTGTAGAACAAACTGGAAGTCTAGCCACTCCCCTTTTTGTACCTCGCATACAAATGTACCATTCCGCCCAGTTTAGATATCGAGTATTAACTTCCACATATCCAACGCGATCGTGCGTAAATTCTGTACATATATAGTAAAGCTATACGACTGAGTACTGCTAACTTAATTTAATATTAGTTTCCAATTAAACTCTTAAATTTGTGTAAAGAAAGATCAAGAAATGCATCAATATAAAATATTTCCCTGTAATTAATTTATATTTTAAATTAATGGTTAATGGATAGATTAAAATACGTATTTATAAATTTCATTAAAGACCAACAGATTTATTTATTAATGAATTATCTTATTTAAGCACGATTTATATCAATTTGTGTGAGTTTTGATTCCACTTTTTAAATTTCTTAAATTATATTTATTAAGTTTTTCATGTAAGCTTAGTTTTAAATTTTGTACCAAATGATTAACTGAACTTACTATTTATCTACTATACTTTATGTAAAACTTTCCCAATAAAGATTCCTCGTCTAGGCCAATACAATTCCATAATAAAACAAAACATAATCAAACACATCAATACAACAAACACATAAAATAAGAAATTCAAATCACCTAATTTCATTGGTACAAAGGCAGAAACGTTACTACCACTCATCAAATATATCTGTTTTCTACGAACAGCTTCCAGAAACGACATTGCTCTCCAATGTTGAATTAACCCGGCCTCATTCGACTGCCTTATCATTCTGTTAATGGCCTCTTCATATATAGAGTTTTCCTGCAGAGGTATCCTTAAAGCAGCCATATTAATTACACAAATATCTGAGAGACGAAAAAGAGGTTTTTTAAAAAACTTCTGATGTTGTTCGTAAACTGACCATTGGGACGAAGGAACAGGATACACATATCTTGTGTCATAACTGTCTCTTAGTTTTGTATACTCCAGATATGTATCAATAAATTTCGATAGTGGTTTTATGTCATCGGCAACGCCATATGAATCTATGAAGTCAAATTCATCTTGATATATTGCAATATTCATACCAGATTCCTTGACATCGTTCAGTGTTTTGATAGCTTTCTCCATCGGAGGTTGTGTGTTATATGTCTGCAGGTATGTGACATATGACGTATTGAATATTAGGCCAGCTACGCAAATTAACACATAAAGAAAACTTCGTATACCAACGAAAGAAGTTTCCATTGGATAAGACTGTCCCAAGAGTCCGTTTATAATATAAATGTTAAGTACTAGGTTCCTGAGTACAATGTGTTGCCTTCTTATCCAATACGAGAATTCTATAACCCAAGAAAATATAACAAATGATATTAGCATTAGAACCATAGTGAATGAATCGCATATTACTGCGTAGAACAAGTAAGCAGGCAAGGGCTTCTCAAGTGGTACCATAAAACACCAATCCATGTATTCGTAGATTTCACTATAAACCATGTCATTGGTAAAAAAATCTATTGTCGGGTAAGTGGATATATCGTAAGTGCAATTTTCTACTACTTTATCAAAACTAATTGTAAACATATCATCCATTACTTTACCATAATTGGGAAAAGTCAAGGTCGCATTATGTTTTCGAGAAAATTCCGTAAAGAAATGTCCGACATATCCCCCCAAAATAATGTCATTTGCATTTTTGTGCAGTATATACGCTTTATTAGATATCGACGTAAAGGAGATCTATTTATATTTTGCACTTGATTGGGATATAATAACTGGTTACCATTTTTCTCTAGGAAGTGTTTATTTAGCTTATACTCTGGATACAAAGTGGAGCTGTAGTAGTTTTTTGTTTCAACAAAATTTTCCATGACAGCCACAACATTTATCGCTTTATTTTCAATGCAGAATTTCTCTATTTCCTTAAGATACTCAATATCATTTTCACGTTTTGCCAGCAACAGTAAACGAGATTTAACATTACGTCTCAATGTTTTCCACAGCGATAGCAATAATTGTTTGTCTTTTGCACCATTTCCTGTTAAAGGGACAATTGCAAATATTCTTCGATTGTACCAGGGCCATAAATAAAATGTGACCCGACCTCTCAAATGTATTATGGGCAACTCCAATCGCTCAGCAATAAGTTTGGATATAACAGCTTCATTGAATGGGTTTTTACAGTCACATCCCTTTTCTGCTTCGTGGCTCATGTATAAAACAGTATGAAAGCTCCAATCGTTCCGTGCATTTTTTATAATTTCTACTACTTGACCACTTAATTCATTTTCAACTGCAATCAATTCGAGGAAGCCAAAAAGGACAGTTGTAGTTGTTTGGAGTGCCATTACGAAACTATTACTAGAGGACAAATATTTGGTATGGTTCTTAATAACATCATATTGGTATGATATGTATTCACCCATGGGAGTGTTTAGATGTTACCAAACACAATTACATATCGCTTGTATTTGCTGCATGGACAACTACCGTCTTGTTGTTGCGCTTATAAATCCTTTGGGTCAAATCAAGTATTTGAAATATTTCAATTCTGGTTTATGTTTGATACGTGTAGTGAATAATAATGTTTAA
Organism: Muscina levida; assembly: GCA_964034835.1. Lineage (NCBI taxonomy): Eukaryota > Metazoa > Arthropoda > Insecta > Diptera > Muscidae > Muscina > Muscina levida. The sequence goes on along the minus strand of OZ035880.1, from coordinate 61,760,163 downwards.
TTTCTAATCTGTTTAGTTACGGGTACTTGGAGGTATTTTTTAAGTATGGTAGTAAGCTTAACATCAGTATATAAATATGAGCAGTTAAACTTATCACTTGAGCGAACAATAACATAAGCGGTAAAATCTGGTAGATTTTGATGTTAGTTTCTCGAGAGAGGGCTTTGCCATTAAATCTGTCGCTTAACGCATAGAAGCAGCGGTTTACGATCAATAGTGGTCTCTTGATTTCCTGGCTGACACTATTATTTTCTTCCGCTCTGTAAGATAATTACCCATTTTATCTATAGACATCGTGCCGGTCAGTGTCATCCCCCAAAGTCGTATTAGATTCGTTGGAATATAAAATTCAGTTCTATCGTATCAGACTATCTAATGCTGCTTTGTAATCTGGGTCTGCTCCAGATATTTTTCTAGTGTGAATATTTGGTCGGTAGTTGATTTGCAAGGTCTAAAGCCACGCTGATAAAGTTTAATCAAGTTTGCTATTACTGGGTTATTCTTTTACAACTTGGCAGAACCGTGTATGCTATGAGTTAAAGTTTATCGCGTGGTAATTTAAGAACACTTTAAAATAGCAATTCTTAAGCATAGGACATAGTCAGATTCCAATCATCGGGAATGCATTACTTTAGCCAAATCGTATTTATGAGCTGGTGCATGCACGTGGCCACGACGACGATTTATCGGCACGCAGATTTATTTATTTTAAACCGTGCTGATCACGTTGTAAGTAGGTAGAGGACATTCTACTCTGTTGTTAATGGTTGACATGATTTTCGGACTTCGGGATCGAGCAGAGTACGAAACTCTTTGTATTAGGTATTCATATCTGTCTTTTCAAATGGGAATATCTGTTCCAAAACACTTGCTTTTTACATCTTGGTAGACATTTTGAACTTCACTTCTAATCCTGTACTTTCCGATATGATGTGATAGAATTAGCGAACAGCGTTTGTTACCAGTAGCTTAGTGAGTTGGTTCGATAAGGCGTTTTGTGCGTTCGGAGACTATGGTCTAGGTTATGAGGGAGCTGATGTATAGGATGTCACAATTCTTTCCTGTGCATCCTTGCCCCGCCCATCACTTTTCCTGTATAACCGTTTTATTTCCCAAGCACGTAGTACATACATCAGCCTTTAACTCACAAACTATGATGTGGCGAGCCTGGTGAAGTGGTTTGGTACGGAGTGTTCTCTCCGTGCCGTTTGTGCGGGAGGTATTTGATTACTCCATAGTACTCATATCTAAAAACGCGAGGTATGAACGTTCTACAGTTATGAAACTGTTAAAAAAACAATACAGAATTTTCAGTCAAGTGAACTGACTGAAAAATACCATCACCCATACAACTTTTGGTCGCTAGGTCGGACGTGTAGAAAAACTGTAGAGAAGGTTACACTCAACAAACGTAAACTATTAATTTTAATATCTCTGAATGTAAATTCAACTGGCCGATGTCCTCGAAGAGTATAAGGCTGACATTACTGCTATACAGGAAATCCGGTGGACTGGATATGGATGCTCGCGAATGAGGATGTGTGACGTGTACTACAGCTGCCACGCGGATAAGCATGAGTTTGGTTGTGGATTTGTGGTAGCAAGAGTCTACGACACCTGGTCTCTAGGTTTACTCCTGTCAGTGAATGAATCGCCACCATAAGAGTGAAGGCAAAATTTTTCTACATCACGCTGATATGTGCTCATGCTTCGACGGAGGAGAAAAGTGACGAGGTCAATTACGAATTCTACGCCCAACTTGAAGAAACATATGACCGTAGCCCGGGCCATGGTGTTAAAATCGTGCTGGGAGATTTTAATGCCAAAATAGGCCGGGAGAATGTCTTTAGCCCAACAGTCGGAAAATTTAGTCTGCATACTTACACATCGCCAAATGGAATCAGACTGATTGATTTCTCTGCAGCAAGGAACATGTTAATTAGCAGCACACGATTAGACCACAAAAACATTCACAAAGCAACGTTGAAATCTCCCGATCAAGTAACGTGGTAATCGATGGAAGGCACGCGTCAAGTGTTTTAGACGTATGAGTGATCAGGGGTGCGAACATCAACTCGGATCACCACCTCACTGCTGTAAAGGTGCGTACCAGGCTAAGCAGGCCTGCGCTTCCAGGCACAGAGAAAGCTGGACATCGCTAAACTGCAGACCGCGGAGATAACCAACGCCTATTCCGACCAAATACTAGCGCGCAATGGCAATATATTGCCCACTCGATGGAAAGGACTGCGCGGTCCGTACTGGGGTATGTGAAACCCTTAAACGATAATGACAAATGCCGCAATGCCACCCGGGAAAAAGATGCTGGATACAGAGCCAAACTGCAGCCAATGGCAACACGAGCTGTTCATGAAAAGTACAGGGAGAAGAGGCGGGAGGCGACTCGACTCTTCAGGTGAAAAAAACGAGAGCTGAAGGAGCAAAATAATGTATGTATTAAAGAATACAGGAACAGGGGTGAAGCCCGAAAATTCTACCAGAAGATAAATGGTAGGGTACATGGAACAGGTCTTCCCTCCTGTAAAGACAAGGATGGTCATCTCGTTACTAACTCCGAGAGCGTACTGAGAATATATAAAGATCACTTCTGCCGCCTATTGATGTCTGAAAACTCGGCTGATGAAGACTGTGTACCAATCCGATATGATAACATCGAGTGTCCACCTCCGAGCCAAGCTGAGATAACAACTGCCATATCCCGCCTAAAGAACAACAAGGTCGCTGGGGCTGATGGTCTTCCAGCTGAGTTGTTAAGGTGGGTGGAGATGAGCTTGTTTTAAGCATGCAACAGCTCATAGAGAATATTTGGCAAATCCATGACGGATCAGATGTTTACACTACGGCAGATTCTGGAGAAAACCCATGATAAGCAAATCGACACTTACCACCTCTTTGTCGATTACAAAGCTGCCTTCGATAGTCCCATCAGGCATCGACTATACGAAGCCATGTCTGAGTTCGGTATTCCTGCGAAGATAATTCGTCTCTGCAGGTGTAACCTTACAAATACCGAATCCTCTGTTCGGATTGGCAAGGATCTATCTGCACCATTTGATACGACGAGAGGTCTTAGACAGGGTGATGGTTTGTCATGTATACTGTTCAACATAGTGATGGAGAAGGTGTTAAGAATAGCAGCGGTTAACATGTCTGGCACCATATTTAATAAGAGCCACATGCTGCTCGCATATGCCGATGATATCGACATTATCGGTCGAACGATGCGAGAGGTAACAGCTGTCTTCTAATCTGTTGAAAGGGAGTCAGCGAAAATGGGTTTGGCAGTGAATGAGGACAAGACGAAGTTAATGGTATCATCGAATAAAGTGTCCACTCGTTGGGGACGCAGCGTGAACGTTGAAAACTATTGCTTCGAGGTAGTGGATGAATTTATCTAATTCGGATACGCAAAAAACACAATTGTAAGCCTTGAAATAAAACGGAGAAAAGTGCTCGCCAAAAGGTGTTTCTTTGGACTACGCGAGCAATTCATAAACACCACCCTATATCGAAGAAGGGGTGTTGCAAATGCTTCGGTTTTCTTAGTATTTGTCTACTTTTTCAAGTAAAATAAATTTTTAGAAGGTTATTATAAGATAATTAATGGACCAAATTCAAATAACCTTGAGTTATCCGTTTGGAAGATATAGAAAAAATTATAATTTTACGAAAATAGGTAATTTTGTATGGGATGTACTAGAATGGGTCGAAATAGTTTATATTTATTTTAGACTAGCTGACCGGGCAGTCTTCGTCCTGCCTAAACCAGTACAGAAATTTCAGTCAGTTAAACTGACTGATAAATACCATCACCTATTATTAGATATTGTTTAAGTCTTGAGTTATTGAAATTAACTGATTTGTAATTAAAACCAGTTAGAAAGTTTTAGTCGGGCAACCCAACTTACATAATAATATAAACTGAAAATCTGAAACATAAATCCAAAGTGTTACAACAATTACAAAAATAAAAACAAAAACTCTGTTTATAAGATTCACACTCTCTGAGAACAAAGATATATTAAAAACAAAAAAAAAAAAACAAAAAAAAAACACTCTCACAAGTTTCTTTTACAATACACAATCTAAAGAAAGCATAAACTAAACAAACCTCGAAAACATACGTCACTCTCTAACAGTGAAATAAGTGAGAAATATATAAACAGAGAACTAACTCAAGAGAACTAACTATAATCTCTCAAAATGAATCCAACAGTTATAGACAAAGACTTAAACACACTAACCACACCAACATCAAAACGTTCGAGAGAATTATTCCAACAAACTCTCGTGGAGAATGCATCAAAGGCGCCAAAACTAGCGTCGGACTCTCCCTCTCGCTTTGTTGCGTTAATGGATGAGCGGTTTAAAGATCAGCTTGTCGCTATTAACGTGTTGATCACTCAAAGCGAATCCCCTCTGTTGCAAAAGTTTGAAAGCAAATTGGCTGAGATAAAGAGTAATATGGACGTCTTAGAGCAACGAGTCACTAAGCTGGAAACAGTGGTGGACAATATTGAGAGCCTTAATATTGAAATTAAAAACTTGAAACAAAAAATGCAGCGACAGGAAAATGCTACGGTGGCGTCGGACCTACGCATAAATGGCGTTCCATTTACAAATAATGAGGACCTACAGGGTATATTCAAATTAACCTGTGACACCCTGGGTATTCCGATGCCCCCTGTCAAATCGATCTATCGCCTAAAACCTCCGAAAAACTCTCAACAGAACATGTTTCCAGATACCGGCATCATGGTGAGGCTTTCGTCGCCATATGATAAAAACTATATGTTAAAAGCTGTTGCAAATTTCAAAAAAAGTAACAAAACTTTGATTTTGCTCAGGAACATCGGTTTTGACTCAGATCGTCCGATTTACATAAATGAAAGTCTCACAAATGCAAATTATGAAATCTTTAAATATGCGAATCGACTTAAAAAGAAACACCAGCTGAAAGCTGTTTACACAATTCGTGGAATTGTCCACATCAAAGTGTCGGAAAACCAACAGGCTGAAAAAATAGTACACGTCGATCAGTTACAAAATTTATTTCGTGGCGAAAATTAATACTAATATTCTTCTATCTATTATACTAATCTTTTCTTACCATTTTAATTTTTTAAATATTTATTACTTTTTTCTTATTTATTATATGATACTCATAATACACGAAATTAATATTTTTCTTAATCAATATTATGCATGCAATACCTGTTATTTGATAATTATCACTAATATACATGTCAATGGCTAGCAATATATTAAATTCCAAAGATACGACTGCAATGATGGTAAAAATTCTAAGCAATCAAAAATCCGGATTGAAAATTTGTCATATTAACGCCCAAAGTTTAAAAAACAAAATTGACGAATTCAGATACACTTTTTCTAATTCAAAGGTTGATGTGGTCTGTGTTACGGAAACTTGGTATGATGAATCGGTCTCTGATAATATAGTGAGTTTACAAGGTTTCAACATATTTCGCAACGACAGGAGAACTCATGGTGGTGGTGTTGCTATTTATCTTAGAAAGGGTCTAATTGCCAAATTATGTTGCATATCAAATGAAAGTGACAGGGTTGAGTTTATATTTATTGAGATTATGTGTAGTGCTGAAAAACTGCTCCTAGGATGTGTGTACAGACCAAATAGAAACATTGGATTTGAAACTCTACAGAGTACTTTGGAAAACATTACGTTACCATATAAGGATATAATCATTTGTGGCGATTTTAACAGTAATATTTTAAATGAAAGAAGCCTTTTAGAAATAATGACATGCTATAACCTCTTTACAACCAATAACACTGAACCCACACATTTCAGTACAACAAGTAATTCATTGTTAGATATATTTTTTGTCAATAACCAACATAAAGTATTACTATCAGACCAAATTTCAGCACCTTGTTTTTCAAAGCACGATTTAATATTTCTTACCTACGACATTTACCGTGAAACAAATTTAGATGATTGTATAACATTTCACGATTTTAGCAACATCAATTATAATGCTGTTTTATCTGAAACGACACAAATCGATTGGAATGAAATTTATTACATATCATCTGTCGACGGTCAAGTTGATTTTCTTCAAAATAGTATTACCCGAATTTTTTCCCAGTCTGTTCCATTAAAAACCATACGTCCTAAAAAAGCAAGGAACCCTTGGTTTTGTGAAGAAATTAAAGAAGCAATATTAAAAAGAGATTTTTATTATTATTATTTATTCTTTAGATAAAGGATTTGTAGCGTTCTTAGTCCTTCTTGACCATTCGAAGGCATTCGACACGGTTGACCACGAACTATTATGCATAAAACTAAAATCAATGTTTAAATTTTCTTTCTCTGCAACCAGTCTTTTATCGTCTTATCTAAACGGAAGATATCAATCGGTTCATGCCAACAACTTAACATCACAGCCAAAATTAGTTCTGAAGGGTGTCCCTCAAGGATTAATTTTAGGTCCACTCCTTTTTAGCGTCTACATCAATGATTTAGTTCAAAAACTTAATCATTGCAACATACAGATGTATGCAGATGACATACAAATCTACATTGACAGTGAAATAGATGATGCTAGAAGTGCAGTGTACAAAATCAATAAAGACTTGCAGCAAATATACATCTGGGCAACCGCAAACGGATTATTCATTAATCCAACAAAGTCTAAATTCATGGTAATTGGTCGCAAGAACCTTAAACTTAACTTTGATCCAATCATTCTTCTAAACAACCAACGAATTCTTTCAGTTGAAACAGCCAAAAATCTCGGAATTGTATTTAACAATACACTAACCTGGACAGACCATATTAATGTTTTATCAGGCAAAATTTTTTCAATGTTGCGCATGTTGTGGAATATTCAATCTTTTACCCCAACAAATATTCGAATGCTACTGGCAAAAACATATTTAATGCCAACTTTGTTATATGGGTGTGAATTATTCATGAGCTGTGACTCAAAAAGTTCCCGAAAACTAAATATCACATACAATGCCGTGCTGAGATATGTTTTTGGTTTGAGAAAATTTGACCACATATCGAGCTACGCAAATAAGTTATATGGAGTCACATTTATTAATCTCCTTAAAATAAAAGCTTTGATACTTTTACACAAGGTTATATACTCCATGGAACCAAGTTATCTTTATAGTCGACTATCTTTCAGTCAATCGTTGAGGTCAAATGACATATCAGAACATCAATTTTTTGTTGCGTCGATTCGTCTTTAGAACATGCTACCCTCCAATATACAGTTTAATGGTAATGCATCGCTCTTTAAAAAATCTATTTATGAGTACTTTAATAACTTATAACTTATTCAAACAAAAAATATTATATATATTTTTTTTTCTTTTTAAATTATTTTTATTCATATATTTTAAATATATATATATATTATATCTACAATTACTTAAAAATTATTTGCAATGTTTCATCTTTGAACTAATACAATTTCTGTACTATAATTATAAGATGATTTGTCTTGCTGTGCAGAAAAAACAATAAATAAATACAAAATACATTTACCCTTACCCTCAGTAAAACAAATAATTTTCTATTATATTGATATTATTACTCGATTTATAAGTGGGCGGAGTGGTACATTTGTATGGGAGGTACGAGAAGGGGTGTGGTTAGGCTTCCAGATTTATTCTCCATTAATTTATCCTGTTATAGTTTTACTAATTACAGAATTTGGGCACGATTGCCTTGGGTGTACTGTTATTATTAGTACATCCCTAAAGTGGGCAGAAAGGTACATTTGTATGGGAGGTACCATAAGGGACGTAGCTAGACTTCCAATTTTTTCTCCAAAACTTTGTCCTGTTATAACATAACAAAATACAGAATTTGGGCACGATCGTGTCGAGTGTATTGATATTATTACTCGATTTCTAAAGTGGGCGGAATGATGCATTTGTATGGAAGGTACCAGAAGGGGCGGGACCATGTAGCCCATTTGCAGTACCGTAAGTAGTTTTGAGAAAATCAAAAGATTTGGTTGCGTCTTTCGAGAGTTATCGTGCGAACCAGCCGGACAGCCACCAGACAGACAGACAGACAGACGGACATGGCTCAAACGACTTAAAAAGTCATGAATCGAATTTGGTTCAAAGAAACCTAGGGTCTAAAGTCACTTCTTCTATGTGTTACACTTTTGGGTCGTATCAAATGATATATACCCTCATCCCTAAGGGTGATGGAATAAAAAGTATTGTCTTAAGAGTAACTTTTTTGGGTGGAATATATCTTAGGGTGCGTTAGATTCTTTTGATATTCTCGTCGAAACTTGTTATGGTTTATTAAAGGATCATATTTTTTTAATTACAGAAATTTATTGCAATGCTTTTGATAAATCAACGTGTATGGGAGAACCAAAGGAATGTAAATATGTTAACCAGTGGGTCGTTACACACGTGAATATGCAACATAAGGCTGTTCATGCGAAAAACATTGATTTTCCAAATTCAAGCTGCAAACCACTCGATGGAAAGGACTGCGCGGTCCGTACTGGGGTATGTGAAACCCTTAAACGATAATGACAAATGCCGCAATGCCACCCGGGAAAAAGATGCTGGATACAGAGCCAAACTGCAGCCAATGGCAACACGAGCTGTTCATGAAAAGTACAGGGAGAAGAGGCGGGAGGCGACTCGACTCTTCAGGTGAAAAAAACGAGAGCTGAAGGAGCAAAATAATGTATGTATTAAAGAATACAGGAACAGGGGTGAAGCCCGAAAATTCTACCAGAAGATAAATGGTAGGGTACATGGAACAGGTCTTCCCTCCTGTAAAGACAAGGATGGTCATCTCGTTACTAACTCCGAGAGCGTACTGAGAATATATAAAGATCACTTCTGCCGCCTATTGATGTCTGAAAACTCGGCTGATGAAGACTGTGTACCAATCCGATATGATAACATCGAGTGTCCACCTCCGAGCCAAGCTGAGATAACAACTGCCATATCCCGCCTAAAGAACAACAAGGTCGCTGGGGCTGATGGTCTTCCAGCTGAGTTGTTAAGGTGGGTGGAGATGAGCTTGTTTTAAGCATGCAACAGCTCATAGAGAATATTTGGCAAATCCATGACGGATCAGATGTTTACACTACGGCAGATTCTGGAGAAAACCCATGATAAGCAAATCGACACTTACCACCTCTTTGTCGATTACAAAGCTGCCTTCGATAGTCCCATCAGGCATCGACTATACGAAGCCATGTCTGAGTTCGGTATTCCTGCGAAGATAATTCGTCTCTGCAGGTGTAACCTTACAAATACCGAATCCTCTGTTCGGATTGGCAAGGATCTATCTGCACCATTTGATACGACGAGAGGTCTTAGACAGGGTGATGGTTTGTCATGTATACTGTTCAACATAGTGATGGAGAAGGTGTTAAGAATAGCAGCGGTTAACATGTCTGGCACCATATTTAATAAGAGCCACATGCTGCTCGCATATGCCGATGATATCGACATTATCGGTCGAACGATGCGAGAGGTAACAGCTGTCTTCTAATCTGTTGAAAGGGAGTCAGCGAAAATGGGTTTGGCAGTGAATGAGGACAAGACGAAGTTAATGGTATCATCGAATAAAGTGTCCACTCGTTGGGGACGCAGCGTGAACGTTGAAAACTATTGCTTCGAGGTAGTGGATGAATTTATCTAATTCGGATACGCAAAAAACACAATTGTAAGCCTTGAAATAAAACGGAGAAAAGTGCTCGCCAAAAGGTGTTTCTTTGGACTACGCGAGCAATTCATAAACACCACCCTATATCGAAGAAGGGGTGTTGCAAATGCTTCGGTTTTCTTAGTATTTGTCTACTTTTTCAAGTAAAATAAATTTTTAGAAGGTTATTATAAGATAATTAATGGACCAAATTCAAATAACCTTGAGTTATCCGTTTGGAAGATATAGAAAAAATTATAATTTTACGAAAATAGGTAATTTTGTATGGGATGTACTAGAATGGGTCGAAATAGTTTATATTTATTTTAGACTAGCTGACCGGGCAGTCTTCGTCCTGCCTAAACCAGTACAGAAATTTCAGTCAGTTAAACTGACTGATAAATACCATCACCTATTATTAGATATTGTTTAAGTCTTGAGTTATTGAAATTAACTGATTTGTAATTAAAACCAGTTAGAAAGTTTTAGTCGGGCAACCCAACTTACATAATAATATAAACTGAAAATCTGAAACATAAATCCAAAGTGTTACAACAATTACAAAAATAAAAACAAAAACTCTGTTTATAAGATTCACACTCTCTGAGAACAAAGATATATTAAAAACAAAAAAAAAAAAACAAAAAAAAAAACACTCTCACAAGTTTCTTTTACAATACACAATCTAAAGAAAGCATAAACTAAACAAACCTCGAAAACATACGTCACTCTCTAACAGTGAAATAAGTGAGAAATATATAAACAGAGAACTAACTCAAGAGAACTAACTATAATCTCTCAAAATGAATCCAACAGTTATAGACAAAGACTTAAACACACTAACCACACCAACATCAAAACGTTCGAGAGAATTATTCCAACAAACTCTCGTGGAGAATGCATCAAAGGCGCCAAAACTAGCGTCGGACTCTCCCTCTCGCTTTGTTGCGTTAATGGATGAGCGGTTTAAAGATCAGCTTGTCGCTATTAACGTGTTGATCACTCAAAGCGAATCCCCTCTGTTGCAAAAGTTTGAAAGCAAATTGGCTGAGATAAAGAGTAATATGGACGTCTTAGAGCAACGAGTCACTAAGCTGGAAACAGTGGTGGACAATATTGAGAGCCTTAATATTGAAATTAAAAACTTGAAACAAAAAATGCAGCGACAGGAAAATGCTACGGTGGCGTCGGACCTACGCATAAATGGCGTTCCATTTACAAATAATGAGGACCTACAGGGTATATTCAAATTAACCTGTGACACCCTGGGTATTCCGATGCCCCCTGTCAAATCGATCTATCGCCTAAAACCTCCGAAAAACTCTCAACAGAACATGTTTCCAGATACCGGCATCATGGTGAGGCTTTCGTCGCCATATGATAAAAACTATATGTTAAAAGCTGTTGCAAATTTCAAAAAAAGTAACAAAACTTTGATTTTGCTCAGGAACATCGGTTTTGACTCAGATCGTCCGATTTACATAAATGAAAGTCTCACAAATGCAAATTATGAAATCTTTAAATATGCGAATCGACTTAAAAAGAAACACCAGCTGAAAGCTGTTTACACAATTCGTGGAATTGTCCACATCAAAGTGTCGGAAAACCAACAGGCTGAAAAAATAGTACACGTCGATCAGTTACAAAATTTATTTCGTGGCGAAAATTAATACTAATATTCTTCTATCTATTATACTAATCTTTTCTTACCATTTTAATTTTTTAAATATTTATTACTTTTTTCTTATTTATTATATGATACTCATAATACACGAAATTAATATTTTTCTTAATCAATATTATGCATGCAATACCTGTTATTTGATAATTATCACTAATATACATGTCAATGGCTAGCAATATATTAAATTCCAAAGATACGACTGCAATGATGGTAAAAATTCTAAGCAATCAAAAATCCGGATTGAAAATTTGTCATATTAACGCCCAAAGTTTAAAAAACAAAATTGACGAATTCAGATACACTTTTTCTAATTCAAAGGTTGATGTGGTCTGTGTTACGGAAACTTGGTATGATGAATCGGTCTCTGATAATATAGTGAGTTTACAAGGTTTCAACATATTTCGCAACGACAGGAGAACTCATGGTGGTGGTGTTGCTATTTATCTTAGAAAGGGTCTAATTGCCAAATTATGTTGCATATCAAATGAAAGTGACAGGGTTGAGTTTATATTTATTGAGATTATGTGTAGTGCTGAAAAACTGCTCCTAGGATGTGTGTACAGACCAAATAGAAACATTGGATTTGAAACTCTACAGAGTACTTTGGAAAACATTACGTTACCATATAAGGATATAATCATTTGTGGCGATTTTAACAGTAATATTTTAAATGAAAGAAGCCTTTTAGAAATAATGACATGCTATAACCTCTTTACAACCAATAACACTGAACCCACACATTTCAGTACAACAAGTAATTCATTGTTAGATATATTTTTTGTCAATAACCAACATAAAGTATTACTATCAGACCAAATTTCAGCACCTTGTTTTTCAAAGCACGATTTAATATTTCTTACCTACGACATTTACCGTGAAACAAATTTAGATGATTGTATAACATTTCACGATTTTAGCAACATCAATTATAATGCTGTTTTATCTGAAACGACACAAATCGATTGGAATGAAATTTATTACATATCATCTGTCGACGGTCAAGTTGATTTTCTTCAAAATAGTATTACCCGAATTTTTTCCCAGTCTGTTCCATTAAAAACCATACGTCCTAAAAAAGCAAGGAACCCTTGGTTTTGTGAAGAAATTAAAGAAGCAATATTAAAAAGAGATTTTTATTATTATTATTTATTCTTTAGATAAAGGATTTGTAGCGTTCTTAGTCCTTCTTGACCATTCGAAGGCATTCGACACGGTTGACCACGAACTATTATGCATAAAACTAAAATCAATGTTTAAATTTTCTTTCTCTGCAACCAGTCTTTTATCGTCTTATCTAAACGGAAGATATCAATCGGTTCATGCCAACAACTTAACATCACAGCCAAAATTAGTTCTGAAGGGTGTCCCTCAAGGATTAATTTTAGGTCCACTCCTTTTTAGCGTCTACATCAATGATTTAGTTCAAAAACTTAATCATTGCAACATACAGATGTATGCAGATGACATACAAATCTACATTGACAGTGAAATAGATGATGCTAGAAGTGCAGTGTACAAAATCAATAAAGACTTGCAGCAAATATACATCTGGGCAACCGCAAACGGATTATTCATTAATCCAACAAAGTCTAAATTCATGGTAATTGGTCGCAAGAACCTTAAACTTAACTTTGATCCAATCATTCTTCTAAACAACCAACGAATTCTTTCAGTTGAAACAGCCAAAAATCTCGGAATTGTATTTAACAATACACTAACCTGGACAGACCATATTAATGTTTTATCAGGCAAAATTTTTTCAATGTTGCGCATGTTGTGGAATATTCAATCTTTTACCCCAACAAATATTCGAATGCTACTGGCAAAAACATATTTAATGCCAACTTTGTTATATGGGTGTGAATTATTCATGAGCTGTGACTCAAAAAGTTCCCGAAAACTAAATATCACATACAATGCCGTGCTGAGATATGTTTTTGGTTTGAGAAAATTTGACCACATATCGAGCTACGCAAATAAGTTATATGGAGTCACATTTATTAATCTCCTTAAAATAAAAGCTTTGATACTTTTACACAAGGTTATATACTCCATGGAACCAAGTTATCTTTATAGTCGACTATCTTTCAGTCAATCGTTGAGGTCAAATGACATATCAGAACATCAATTTTTTGTTGCGTCGATTCGTCTTTAGAACATGCTACCCTCCAATATACAGTTTAATGGTAATGCATCGCTCTTTAAAAAATCTATTTATGAGTACTTTAATAACTTATAACTTATTCAAACAAAAAATATTATATATATTTTTTTTTCTTTTTAAATTATTTTTATTCATATATTTTAAATATATATATATATTATATCTACAATTACTTAAAAATTATTTGCAATGTTTCATCTTTGAACTAATACAATTTCTGTACTATAATTATAAGATGATTTGTCTTGCTGTGCAGAAAAAACAATAAATAAATACAAAATACATTTACCCTTACCCTCAGTAAAACAAATAATTTTCTATTATATTGATATTATTACTCGATTTATAAGTGGGCGGAGTGGTACATTTGTATGGGAGGTACGAGAAGGGGTGTGGTTAGGCTTCCAGATTTATTCTCCATTAATTTATCCTGTTATAGTTTTACTAATTACAGAATTTGGGCACGATTGCCTTGGGTGTACTGTTATTATTAGTACATCCCTAAAGTGGGCAGAAAGGTACATTTGTATGGGAGGTACCATAAGGGACGTAGCTAGACTTCCAATTTTTTCTCCAAAACTTTGTCCTGTTATAACATAACAAAATACAGAATTTGGGCACGATCGTGTCGAGTGTATTGATATTATTACTCGATTTCTAAAGTGGGCGGAATGATGCATTTGTATGGAAGGTACCAGAAGGGGCGGGACCATGTAGCCCATTTGCAGTACCGTAAGTAGTTTTGAGAAAATCAAAAGATTTGGTTGCGTCTTTCGAGAGTTATCGTGCGAACCAGCCGGACAGCCACCAGACAGACAGACAGACAGACGGACATGGCTCAAACGACTTAAAAAGTCATGAATCGAATTTGGTTCAAAGAAACCTAGGGTCTAAAGTCACTTCTTCTATGTGTTACACTTTTGGGTCGTATCAAATGATATATACCCTCATCCCTAAGGGTGATGGAATAAAAAGTATTGTCTTAAGAGTAACTTTTTTGGGTGGAATATATCTTAGGGTGCGTTAGATTCTTTTGATATTCTCGTCGAAACTTGTTATGGTTTATTAAAGGATCATATTTTTTTAATTACAGAAATTTATTGCAATGCTTTTGATAAATCAACGTGTATGGGAGAACCAAAGGAATGTAAATATGTTAACCAGTGGGTCGTTACACACGTGAATATGCAACATAAGGCTGTTCATGCGAAAAACATTGATTTTCCAAATTCAAGCTGCAAACCTGTCTTTCGGCTTTATTGATTGTCATCGCAATCTCTAAACGAACTGGAGACAATGTTGTGTGCGGTTCGTTACTCTACTTGTAAGAGATGTAGATTTGGGAAATGTTGTAATTCGTGGGTATTCGAATTTTTTTCTGTCGTAGATCTCGGTCACATGCACAACTGGTCTCAAATAATTCCATATCAAATATCAAAACGAATGGTACTGTAGTCCCCCACCTATTGCGTTTGGAAGACAGAATTGGGCAGGGCCACCCATTTTTGGCTTGATCACGCATATTCGTTTTTTTTGCAAACCCTATTTAAAATCCCTCCATTTTCCTTTAAAAAACGTATCCTTATCTTAATTGAATCCACACCAAATTGCATGGTCATTCGCAAACTAGTTCTTCAGACATCTCATTATAACAAATTATGTTAAACGGACTGGGTCACGCCTAACGATCTAGTACTTCAGATACCGCACTTTAACAAAGTATCTCCAATGGGCGGGGCCACGCCTAATAATCAAAGCACGACTGTTTTTGACCTAATCATATTGCATCGACTTCTTAAAGTCATTTATTGTATTACCATTTCTGGTAATGGTGTGTAATGGGTGGGTAAAGTAAAGTCATTTATTGTATTACCATTTCTGGTAATGGTGTGTAATGGGTGGGCCACTGCAGAACATCGGTTGAATGCTGTGCCATCATATAAGTTTAAAAATTTATAAACGTACATAAATGAAGTATTTGTCAGACATTTGTCAACACAACTTAAAAATTTGGATAATTTCTGTATTGGAAAAATCGAAAATTGACTCATTAAATGGATCAAATGTGTTAAATGCAATGTTTAAATAGCCTATAACCATCCTCGGACGATTGTCTTTCTATTGGAACTGGTTTGTTGCAGATCGGTTTAATGGTTTTGCAGTCTATAGCCGTCATAGGTAGAAACAAATGTTCACTTTTATATATATAGTGAACATTAGCTTCATTTATATAGAAGCTAATTAAAATATCCTTCAGTTGTCCTTTTGGAAGTTATGAAAGAGATATTAGTTTCCGAAAATCGTCTCCTAGCTCGACTTCTTTTATGCGTTACACACAACGTTATAAAATGCCTTCAAAACTGACAAAAAATGGACAGTAAATTTTAATTTGAAGATAATTTTATTCATTAAATACATTTAATTTTAAATTTAAATGCATCACAAATAGTTGAAAATAAACTGAAGTTATTTATTACATTACATTTTAAGATTCGGACTACTGATTAATTACTTTAAGTATTACTCTAAGATTAAGAACGCCAGAGTACTTAATATATAATAAATATTATGTATACGCCTTTACCGTAATTTTTCTCAGAAGTTCATGATTTAAGCGATTGAAATTTTGATGTTAATGAATAAATGTGATTTTAACCGGTCTATTCTGACGGTAACTGCTGTCCCACAGGTTTCTGTGCAGTCGTTCTTTTTCCACACCTTTTGCTACTACATTTCCATAGCACAAAGGGCTAAAAGTGTTTTATCCACGACTTCAATAATTTAAATTTTGTTTGTTACAACTCAAAACATTATTTAAAACAGCTGTAACTAGCATGTTACCTCCTTTTTGCCAGGTCACAATTTTTGTAACTATTGTTACGGTTTTTTACCTTGTAACCATATTAGTCTATTGTAACCGTGGTGACTATTGTAACCACGTCAGAATAGCCCGGTAAAAGTACCACCGCCCATTGTTTCAACAAAAAAGTTTTTTTTGTCGCAATGCTATCGATTTGAAAATGCCGCTTGTAATATTTAAAAAATTACACAATTCCACAAATTTCCAAACTTTCTTCAAATAGTACTGTAGTGGTTTCAGCCAACTACCCCAAAGAGTAATCGATGGAACTGGTAGCAAGTTGCGTTTGGAAATTATGAAATAAATATTAATTATCCAAAAATAGGTATGGGATGTACACTTTAACTGATCCGTTAAGTTTACTCAAGTTATTCAGCTCAAGTTGTACGTTGCGTAAGTTGGAAAACTAATATTTCCCCTCTTAACTTTCGAACTGCAGGACATTTGAATTTTTTTAGTTAAATTATCTTGCAAATAAAAATTGTTAAGTTGTGCAAAAAGTTGAATTTCAAGTTAAAATCGGACACGTTGTTCCCCTACTGGAATATCCTATACCCGTTAAGAATATTTTACTTATAATATTTTGTATTTACAAGTGAAACCTAAGAAACCGGGTTTACCCCACCCACTAAAAATTTCGATTTCTTTTGAGATTTTTGTGCGTATTATTTAGATGATTTTTATTTGATTCTCATTTGGTACCCCAATAAAAATTCCCATATGCGCAGGGATATTGAATTAAGCATTTTACATTTGTGGACTGTTACCTTTTCTACAGTATACGTTTTGTCTGGCTATAAGACCGAAAATCGTATGGGTGATGGTATTTATCAGTCAGTTCACCTGACTTAAATTTAAGTTGTAACTCGGTTATGGTCAATCTACTCCGTCGTCGATGATTGGCATGATTTTGTTATTTATGCTGACTTCAGGATTGAGCAGATTTCGAAACTCTTTGTGTCCGTGTCTAGATTTCTATATCTATTATTTCAGGTGGGAATATCTGTTCAAAAACCTTTGCTTTTTCATTTTGGTAAAATTTTTGAGCTTCACCTCTATCCCTGTACTTTACGATATCCCGTCATAGAATTTGCAATATGCTGCCGGGAACATCAGAATTAGGGGCGTTTGTTAGTAGCCCAAGTCCATGTTATGAGAGCGATGTCTGCTGTAGATCATGTCAGAATCCTGTGCATCCCTGTCTGGTCCATCACTTTTCCTGTATGGCCGTTTTATTTCGCAAGCAGATAGCACATACAACAGCCATTAACTCACAAAATATGATGTTGCGAGCCTGGTGAAGTGGTTTGGTACGAAGTGTTCTCTCTCTGCCGTTTGGTCCGCAGAAGGTCCCAGCGGTTATTTGCACTACAACTATATTTTATTAAACTTTGTACCACAAAACAGGGGAGTTGGTGAGAAGTGGACGTTACTTTTAGCTTCACACATCCATTTTGTCAGTAATTATACCATCACCGTTAGGGATGAGGGTATATATCATTTGATACGACCCAAAAGTGTAACACAAAGTAGGAGTCACTTCAGACCCTAGGTTTCTTTAAATCAAATGCGATTCATGACTTTTTAAGTCGTTTGAGCCATGTCCGTCTGTCTGTCTGGTGGCTGTCCGGCTAGTTCGCACGATAACTCTCGAAAGACGCAACCAAATGTTTTGAAATTTTGTACGAGTTATTATTTTCTCAAAACTACTTACGGTATTGCAAATGGGCTACGTGGCCCCGCCCCTTCTGGTACCTCCCATACAAATATATCATTCCGCCCACTTTAGAAATCGAGTAATAATATCAATACACCCTACGGGATCGTTCCCAAATTCTGTATTTAGTAAAGCTATAACAGGATAAAGTTTTGGAAACATTTTTGAAAGCCTAGCCACGCCCCTTCTGGTAACTCCCATACAAACCTACCTTTCCGCCCAGTATGGAGATGGAGAAATAATATCAATAAATCAAACGTGATCGTACCCAAATTCTATTTTTAGTAAAGCAATAACGGGATAAAGTTTTGTAGAAAAAAATTGGAAGTCTATCCACGCCCCATCTGGTACCTCCCATACACATCTGGTACCGCCCACTTTAGAAACCGATTAATATTATTAAAAGACCTAACGCGATCGTGCCCAAATTCTGTATTTGGTAAAGTTTAAGCAGGATAAAGTTTTGGAGAAAAAATCTGGAAGTCTAGACACGCCCCTTCTGGTACCTCCCATACAAATGTACCACTCCGCCCACTTTAGAAATAGGGTAATAATATCAATACACTAGACACGATCGTGCCCAAACTTTGTATTTTGTTATATTATAACAGGACAAAGTTTTAGATAAAAAATTGGAAGTCTAGACACGCCCCTTATGGTACCTCCCATACAAATGTACCTTTCCGCCCACTTTTGGGATGTAGTAATAATATCAGTACACCCAACGCAATCGTGCCCAAATTCTGTATTTAGTAAAGCTATAACAGGATAAAGTTATGGAGAATAAATCTGGAGCCTAAACACACCCCTTCTCGTACCTCCCCTACAAATGTACCACTCCGCCCACTTTCGAAATCGAGTAATAATATCAATAAAATAGAAAATTATTTGTTTCACTGAGGGTAAGGGTAAATGTAAGTCGGGTTGCCCGACTGAAACTTTCTAACTGGTTTTAATTACAAATCAGTTAATTTCAATAACTCAAGACTTAAACAATATCTTATAATGGGTGATGGTATTTATCAGTCAGTTTAACTGACTGAAATTTCTGTACTGGTTTTGTATAGATTTTATTAGATTTTATGAATTTTGTAACTCCCCAAAAATGGGAAGTTGTGTGGGATGTGGGAGTAGTTTAAATCCGATCATGCCTATCTTAGAACTTAACCTTTGCTTCTGGACACAAGCTTACATACCAAATTTCAAACCGAAAGCTCATAAACTATAGGGATATACAGACGGACACCCCCAAAAAGGGATAATTTGTTTGGAAGGTGGGAGAAGTATTTGTCCGATATTGGTCATCTTACAACGTAAGCTCCTATTATATGATTAAAGCTTACATATACAATTTCAGCTCAAGAGTTTGTATGGGAGGTGAGAGTAGTTTTTGACCGATCGTTCTCATTTTAATACTCAACCTCCGCTTAGAGCAGAAAAGCTTTCATACAATATATCAGCTTGATTGCTCTTAAATTACTACTGTAATCGCGGGGACTGACATACGGACACCCCCAAAAAGAGGGATTTTGTGTGGGAGGTGAGAGTAGTTTTTGCCCGATCAGTCTCATTTTTATACTTTACCTTCGCTTAGTGTAGGAAAGCTTGCATACAAAATTTTAGCTTGATTGCACTTAAACTACAGCTGTAATCATAGGGATAGACCCCAAAATTGGGGAGTTTGTATGGGTGGTGGGAGTAGTTTTTGACCGATCGGGCTCATCTTAGAACTCAACCTCCATTTAGGGCAGCAAAACTTGCGTACAATATTTCAGCTTGATTGCTTTTAAA
Organism: Muscina levida; assembly: GCA_964034835.1. Lineage (NCBI taxonomy): Eukaryota > Metazoa > Arthropoda > Insecta > Diptera > Muscidae > Muscina > Muscina levida. The sequence goes on along the minus strand of OZ035880.1, from coordinate 61,740,244 downwards.
TTGTTGCTGTAATCGCGGGGACTGACATACGGACACCCCCAAAAAGAGGGATTTTGTATGGGAGGTGAGAGTAGTTTTTGACCGATCGGGCTCATCTTACCATTTAACCTCCGCTTAGTTTAAGGAAGCTCACATACAAAATTTCAGCTTGATGGCCCTTAAACTACTGCTGTAATCGCAGGGACAAACCCCAAAAAAGGGGAGTTTGTATTGGAGGTGGGAGTAGTTTTTGACCGATCGGGCTCATCTTAGAACTCAACCCCCATTTAGAGCAGCAAAACTTGCGTACAATATTTCAGCTTGATGGCTCTTAAATTGCTGCTGTAATCGCGGGGACTGACATACGGACACCCCCAAAAAGAGGGATTTTGTATGGGAGGTGAGAGTAGTTTTTGACCGATCGGGCTCATCTTAGAACTTAACCTCCGATTTGAGGATAAAAGCTTGCATTCCAAATTTCAGCTTGATATCTCTTAAACTGCGGCTGTAATCGCGGGGACAGACGGACAGACGGTCACCTTTAAATCGACTCAGATTTCGATGCTGATCATTTATATATATATATATTGTCATACCTACCACGCCTCCTTATGGGCGTTACAAATGGAAGAGCAAAATGAATATACCCTTCACTCCGTTCATGCGCATGCTGAAGGGTATAAAAAAATTCATGAAAGAAAGCCTTCCTTCTCATGATTTCCGCCGCTGGGGTATTTGATTTCCCCCCTATACCTCATATATTGGAAGCAATCTCTATCCGCCATCTGCGACGCGTTTAGTAGGTGTTACAGCTTGTTATTGTGCTAAATAAATGAACATTAAATTACTAAACATTTAACTGGGACTATATTCCAGCATTAAATTACTTTAAAAACCAGTACAGAAATTTCAGTCAGTTGAACTGACTGATAAATACCATCACCCAGTATAAGATATTGTTTAAGTCTTTAGTTATTGAAATTAACCGATTTGTAATTAAAACCAGTTAGAAAGTTTCAGTCGGGCAACCCAACTTACATTTACCCTTACCCTCAGTAAAACAAATTATTTTCTGTTATATTGATATTATTACTCGATTTCAAAAGTGGGCGGAGTGGCACATTTGTATGGGAGGTACGAGAAGGGGTGTGGTTAGGCTTCCAGATTTATTCTCCATTACTTTATCCCGTTATACCTTTACTAATTACAGAATTTGGGCACGATTGCCTTGGGTGTACTGATATTATTAGTACATCCCTAAAGTGGGCGGAAAGGTACATTTGTATGGGAGGTACCATAAGGGACGTCGCTAGACTTCGAATTTTTGCTCCAAAACTTTGTCCTGTTATAACATAACAAAATACAGAATTTGGGCACGATCGTGTCGAGTGTATTCATATTATTACCCTATTTCTAAAGTGGGCGGAGTGGTACAGTTGTATGGGAGGTACCAGAAGGGGCGTGTCTAGACTTCCAGATTTTTTCTCCAAAACTTTATCCTGCTTAAACATTACCAAATACAGAATTTGTCCACGATCGCGTTAGTTCTTTTAATAATATTAATCAGTTCTAAAGTGGGCGGTACCAGATGTGTATGGGAGGTACCAGATGGGGCGTGAAGAGACTTCCAATTTTTTTCTCCAAAACTGTATCCTGTTATAGCTTTACTAAAAATAGAATTTGGGTACCATCATGTTTAATTTATTGATATTATTTCTCCATCTCTATAGTGGGAGGAAAGGTAGAATTGTATGGGAGGTACCAGAAGGGGCGTGGCTAGGCTTTCAAAATTTTTTCCAAAACTTTATCCTGTTATACCTTTATTAAATACAGAATTTGGATACGGCCCCGTAGGGTGTATTGATGTTATTACTCGAATTCTAAAGTGGGCGGAATGATGTATTTGTATGGGAGGTACCAGAAGGGGCGGGGCCATGTAGCCCATTTGCAATACCGTAAGTAGTTTTGAGAAAATAATACCTCGTGCAAAATTTCAAAACATTTGGTTGCGTCTTTCGAAAGTTATCGTGCGAACCAGCCGGACAGCCACCAGACAGACTGACAGACAGACAGACAGACGGACATGGCTCAAACGACTTAAAAAGTCATGAATCGAATTTGGTTCAAAGAAACCTAGGGTCTAAAGTCACTCCTTCTATGTGTTACACTTTTGGGTCGTATCAAATGATATATACCCTCATCCCTAAGGGTGATGGTAAATTAAAGAATAAGGAGCAACATATTTCGACTACAACATATTACAAATTGATTTCAAGTTTTTTCAAAACAAACCCGGGGGCAGTTGATACCTTGTTCTTCCAAGGACGCGATGTATGGACGCTCTACAGTAATGCAACTGTTAGGATGAAAAAAAACAATGCAAAGCTGATACAGAATTATTTAAAGAAGCCTAAATTTGTTCCTTAAAATTTGCATAACTACGCAGTACATTTCGTGCACTTGTAAATCTCCATACAACATAGTGCCACACTAACGTATGAGTATTAAGGTCACATTTTTTTTGTCGGATCTACAACTAAATTATTTAATCAGCAGCTTGAGGTTTTTAGAAATGTTTTGCTTTTGCTAAATAAAAACTGTAAATATATGTAATCAAATGAAAGCAATTAATTTGGTTAATTTTTTAATGTAATAGCGGTAAACAATGTATTCCAACGTAGTTTGCGCTTTAGTGTGAGCATAATCCCATTGTTGGCACCTTTAATAGCAATTAATCATTTTGTTGCAATCAAGTTCAACCTCTCCCGTGTCCACAATACATGTGTTTAATTAAATTTATGTAAATGAAGTGCAAAAAAAAGATACACTTTTTAGGAATGTGATTAATTAAAATCAATTGAATCCATTTAATATTTAATTTGCTTTTTATTGCCTGATTTGCATTCAAAGAACTAAGAATGGAAAGTGCCACCGAAATACATAGTTTGTGTCTTGGGGTTGTGGAATTTATTCTTTTGAGTTATTGCAAAATGTGAAATCGCGATGACTATAGAATAGTAATTGAAAAAACATTTTGCAGGATATATTAAAGCAGTGTTTGGGTAATTACATGGAATGTATATACGGAATGTAGGATAGCTTAATCTTATATTGTTATTAGAACGTGTGGTTTAACATTTTAGTGTGCTATGTTCAATGTCAAGTTTAAAAATATTTAAAAAATACACATATCCTCACTATAAGATTTTTCCCCAAAATTAGGTTAGAATGTAGTTAATACTTATTTAGTGATGTAAAGTTAGTAGCAGTCCCAGAAATAATTTGCTAAAGAAACTAAGTAGAAAGTATAAGTATATGAGAGTGAGTAGAAATAATTGAAATTATTTGAAATTGTTAATGAAACATATATTAGTGATTACCAGGGCAACCGGAAATATGCTACAGCATGTTTTTTTTACAACGAGATATTATGAAATAGGTAATGTATTTACATGTTTCATGGTCCTACAAGTGTTTTGAGACCTATTTGTTAGAGCATATTTTGGCATATTTTACCCATAACGTCTTATTTCGGCAAATTTTAGTTTTAGGAGCATAATTTTAAAAAAACCTCCTTTTTTAAAGCATATTTTATATTTTTTAGGCCATATATTTCAAAAATATCCCTTTTTAAGCATATTTTATGTTTTTGACATTATTGACATTTAAAATGTAACAGCCAAATCATGTTTAACACAAATGTGTAATGTTAAACGTTTATTAATCTTTTTTCTTATTCAATTAGAAAACAAAACATAAAAAAAGGCAAACAGTGCAACGCACTTTTTCAAGAGTGAACTATGATGATTTAGTTCACTCTCGAAAAAGTGCGTTGCAATTCTAATCCTTGACCTCCGTCCAAAGTTGACTTTTAAACAGTTTTTCAAAATTGGGCCAAATATGGCCTTACGGGTGGGAGCTAGAGGGTTAAAATGTCCCGAGAAAATATTCCCTTTATTGTTTTAATATAGGTCTCCGAAGACATGAAATATCCCAAACGTATTTTTAAAGATGAATTTTAATATATATTGATTCAACTTTGATTAAAAAAATTACTGAAAAAAAAAATTTGTGACGTAGTGGAGCAAAATGGAGTTTAGAGTTTTGTTACTGAGGTCAAATGCTATCGTATGTAATTGGTTTGGTTCACCCCCTAGACAATGACCATCAAATTGTGTCATAGTGTAATTCATAGGATTCCGAAATAAATTTAATAGTACAAAAAATTGAACCAAATTATATCAAAAAACGTTGGCTTGGAAGAAGTGAAAAGTATTTGTAAAGAATTGTGTGGAACTGCGCCAACAATAACATCAAAATACGAAGTAAAGGAAATACTGTACCTTAAATTTGCTTCAATTACATCTGTGGATGTCGAAAGATCATTCTCAATGTACAAAAACATTTAACGTTGTAATAGACAAATTTTTTGTTCAATAATTTATATCAATATTTTGTAGTTTATTGCAACAACAATCTCAAATAAGATGCTTAACATACAAAAACACCGTGATATTTAATATACATGGTTTATGATTTCTGTTACTTTAATGTAAAATAAATTCATGTGATATTTTTTATTTGTTCCTTAAATAAAAATACTTAAATATTTATTTCTATTTTATTTTACTTACTCAACATTTGTGTATTTATATTTAAGCTGTTTTTTATTTTAAATAAAAATATTTCTAATTCATATCAAAAAAATTGTGTGACTAATTTTTAGAGCATGTTTTTGTTGATTTTTGGGTCATATTTTCCCATTTTTGAGGTCATATTTTATGCGCATAAAACACGATTTTTAGGGCATATTTCCGGTTGCCCTGGTGATTACAAATCATAACAGCATATTCCGATTTAGGAAATCAAGTGAAATAAAAAACGAAAATTTTTTTATTAGTATTTACTTTTATTTCATACTATGTATTGTTTTATTAACTAAATTTCTTTTTAAATATTTTTAGCATTATAAACACTATAGCTCCCTATGTAATTAATTCAATGAATTAGAAACAACAATAAAATAAATTTAGGGAATTAAAAAAAATTTTCTGTGGTGCTTTTATCTTTCTTACATACTTAATTTCCATGTACACTAGGCATATAACTTTTTACAATTTTTGCAAATAGGAAAAATGGCATTGCATAGTCGAATAGAGCATAAAAAAGTATGAACTCCCATTATTTTTTTTTTTCGAAATTGCAAAAAAGTTTCCGCACCAAACGCAATTACTTTTTTTTCAGATCATATAGCCATTCAAGGTTTTCCTACAAAGGTTACGTCATCCCATTAGCTGTTTTTGACGTTTTGCTTTGTTGTTTTATTTCTTCACAAATCTGCCAAAGTGATTTCAAAGACAGGGTTGCCAACTCACAGAAATACATAAATTTTTTCACTTGACTATACTTCATACACTTGACTTAACGATATTTACTAATAGTAGGCAGATATAGAGTTGACAGTCCAGTGATCCTTGAAGCGACATCTGGTTTTATGAACATGCTTATACAAAAATAATTTCGCCACACTACAAAAGTCATGTTTTCTCAGACATCGGGTCAAAAAACCATCAGCTATTCAGGAAGATCAGCGGATCAACATCTGCGCAAAGCCTGCAATTAAAGTTTTGCAAGACATTCTGCCATTATGTAAATCTTCACATACTTTAAACTTAAAATTTATTTTATATAACAATTGAAAACATTTGTTTTTTTAAATAAAAATATTGTAAACAAAAATTTGACTTGTTTTAGAAATCGCGTTTGGTGCGAAACATTTTGAACCCAAATCACCTAAAAAGGTGATATACATTACTTGGACAATATTTGCCACCACGTAGTGGTATGCCAAATTTTTCGTAAAAATTAGTTATATGCCTAATGTACACTAAGCCGGGTCGAGTACCACCTAAGTACCACTTAAGTAAAAACAATTTCGGGGGTGCAAATAAAAAGTTTCTGTGGCCGCGCTAGAAACGCCTGATTCGGGGTTTTTTCTATAACATCGTTATTTGTATACCGATTTTCAAGATCTATGCATCGTTGAAAAGGTATTAACAACAGCTTTGATAGTGACTTAGAGACTTTGAATTACGACGTCCTCTTCCAGCGGTTCTCATCATTACATTCTTAAAAACCCCCCTAAGCAAACAATTTTTCTGATATAGATTTGAAGGCCTTGAAAAACAAAAAACAAAAAAGATATATTGATTTAAAAAGTCAGTACATGTGATAATGCGAAATATACATTTGTTTATTTTTATTGCATTCGTTTGTTATAAAACGTAAACAATTGATGAATAAAAAAAGTTCAAACTAATAAAAATCAATAACCGAAGATACCGAATAATCGGAATACTGCCTAACTAAAGAACTTTCAAAGATTTTTAGCGACCAATGTGAATTAAGTATGATGACTCTTAATGCCATATCGGAGCATGAGGAAATCTTTTGTTGAGCAAATACAACTTTTTATAACAGTCTACTTCGAACTATCATATGTACTAAAATGTTAAATCAATATAACTTTTTGGTTATTAAGAAAATGTGACGTTTATTTCGCAATTATTATATAGTTTCTACAGGGCTTCAAATCTGCATCAGAATATTTTATGGTAAGGGGGAGTTTTAAAAAAACAATGTTGAGAACCACTGGAATTCGACGTCATAGTTTTATGTAACCATATTACTAACAAAGCTTTTGTTAAGACATTTTCAACGATATGTAAAACTTAAGAATCGGGCAGCGAATAACAAAGTTATGAACAAAACGTCAAATCCGGCGTTTTTGCCACGCCCACAAAAATAAAAATTTTGTACCCCCGATTGTGTTTTTATATGACTGTTCATATAAGGCGATAACATTCATATATTGTTTTTTCTCCATATAGATCGACCCGGCTTAATGTACACTAGACCGTATCACCTTACAGGCACACAAAAAAAAGTTCTCCGTACACCAGCGAATATGAAACATTGTTCCAAGGACATTTCGAAAAATTTTTTTTTTATTTTTTTCGTTATATCTTCCATATTAACAGTCCGATCTTAAAGCTTGATACTCGTATAGCGAATTTTTTATTTTATTTATTTTTGCTCTTAGGTCCATTGACCTCAAGTGTACCGTTCTAGTACTTACCCCCCAAATCTAATTTCCTACCACCCTAATGTGACACCCTAATGATAGAAATTTATAGCTCGCAAAAACCATAAAACTTTTGCGAAGAAAGTATTTCGATAAATACAGCACAACTATCTAAGAAGGCGACCCCTTCGTTCGGCAAAAAAAATAAAAATTTTTTTTTTTGAAATGTCCTTGGAACGATATTTCATATTCGCTGGTGTACGGAGAACTTTTTTTTTTGTGATACGGTCTAATGTACATCCTATATGGGATAGCTTCTCGATCTGTTGTGAATTAACACGCTTCCTATTACGGTACCTTCTTGTTTACCGGCGATTGCGAACGTCACTGTTTGAGAAGCTTTTACAAGACATGCCGATTGACCCGACACTATACTGCGAAGTTGCTGTCAACAATATCAAGGGGCCGGCAAATGTAGACAGAAATCGAACCACGGAACTCCCGCATGGTAGTCGCGTGTTCTAACCATCATGTCACTGCCGGTACCGGTGCTTGTATTTCTTTTCATAAAGACATAAGTAGGAAGGTTTCAATCAGGTAAACCGAATTCCATATACCCTCACTCTCAGTAAAAACATAAAATTTTCAAGTATTATTACTCGATTTCATAAGTGGGCGGAGATGACTGGACTTCCAGTTTTTCTCCTTTACGTTATCCTGTTATAGTTGTACTAAATGCAGAATTTCGGCACGATTGTGTTGGTTGTATTGATAATATTACTCGATTTCTTAAGTGGGCGGAATGATACATTTGTATTGGAGGTACCAGAAAGGTCGTGGCCGACTCAGGCCGGCCCATACAAAGTTTCAAAACAATTGGATGCGCCTTTTGAAAGTTATCGAGGGTACCAGCCGGACAGACCGACATGGCGCACACGTGTTAAAAATATTCTAAACTTTAGAGTTGAAGATGATCTTTTGATTTGGTGTTGTTGTTAATTTCTTCAACTTTGATTTTAGCATAGGATATGAAAAATGCGTCCCTCGGAAAACATGAATAACTTAACTAGTTGTTAATCGATTTTTGGAAACAAATATGCGTTTAACTCGTGATAGTGTGTACTTTCTGAATATAATAGTAAACATTAGGGTGTCCTTATAAAAAAGAAGCTACAAAATTCTTCAAAATTAAAGAATAGTGAAAATATGTCATACCAATATAACTATATACATATATCGTTGAAAAGGCCGCAGTCTCTACTTTCTAAATCGGTTGATATTGAACCACATTACTTGCATAAAAGTGCGAAAAGGTACGAAAAACCGGTACGAAAGCTACTTAGGTTCCCTAGACACGTTCAGATTGTATTGATATGTTCACAAAAGTTGTTCAGCTTTACCATGGCTACAATTTTAGCGGACATTGTTAGTGAAAAATTTGGACTCCCTCAAAGCAATGCTCATAAAAGTAAAAAAATAATAATTTCTTCTTAAATTTTTTTTGAAAAAGGTCACGAATAACCAACATTTGTGACATAAATTGTTAATAAAGTTAGTGCGCAAAACTAACAGCTACAGTCAACAATCTCGCCAAACTGAGTATAGGGTTTTATTACCCTTCGGTAGAAAAATCGAACCTATACTGTCAAGTTTTTGTATTTTTTTCACTGTTGCACTGTGTTATTAAGCACGAATGAGTGAGATTTTGATAACTGCGTTGGTCTTTAATTTATAAAAATTTGTCAGTTGCACCTAACCATCCGTTCTTATATCATACTCTTTATATTAAATATGTATATTCAATTTAGATTTTATTTTAGAACTTATACTTTGCATTGAGTTTTTATTAAAAAAAAAATCGAAAATGGACACTACAAATTCACATATCCTTCATACGTAGATGTACAATTGTATTTGCGATAGAATCAAAGGTTTAATGCTTCAATAAAAGAATATTCTGCAGTTAGAAATAAAAAAGTTTTTTAAATTAATTTTTCTGGACTGATTGCAATTAAATTCAAGTTATGATTTTGCCTTTTTCAATGAATTTTTACACGATTTTGTTCAACAAATATAAATTTCAATGTAATTCATCGTTTACAATGAACATTCATTTAAGTTCAGGTACATCACTCTGTCAAGTTGATCCTTAGAGAATTCGTTCTCCTCTAAAGTTATGCCAAACATGTTCAAGGTTACTAAGCGTTTTTTAAATCCCTCGTGGAATTTTTTCTCCTCCTCCTTATTTCGTTTTGCTTAAACTTTTTCATGTATTTACAAATTATGGTTAGATTGCAAAACCCACATAAACGATTTGGTTTTTATGGATATGTGTACATTAGGGTGGTAGTAAAAATCAATGTTGAATTTTTGTCAGTGCTATGTGCTCACAAAATGATAAGTCTTTGCCGGCTTTACGATAGCCGATATCCATGAGCACGACTGAAGTATGTTAACCGGAGCCGATGCAGCGCTTGGGGGCTCAAAGCTCCAGTAGCCATGTTTGGGGGGCTTTGATTTCACATAACTCAAAAACGACTAGCCCAATTTTGCTATAACAAATTTCCAAAAAAAGAAATGCATGCCATTTAATCTCCTTATACATCATTTCTGTGCACAATCAACCGTTTCGCAGTTATAAAAAATTTAAAAATTACTCGGAATTTTTTTTTCACTTCGTGTTCAAACTTTGGTTTTTGTCAAATATGTAGAATTATTATTTTGTTTGGTACCATAGACAAAATTCTTTAAATTTTTTTCTCATAGCACTGCAACCACCCTCGTGTACACGAACGAATACGCTGTGTGCTAACGGGTGTATATTTTTCATAAAATTTCAAATATATGAATAAGTGTGAGTATGCATGAATATGTACTAAGAGTTTACAAAGTATACTAATGTAATGAATTTTCTTGTGTAAAGCAAATCAGAAAAGAATGTTATGAAAATATCTTAGTATAATTGCGTAACATGTATTAATATTTTGGATAAATTATTAAAATCGTGGAAAAGAGTTTTTTAGGGTGTACTTTGAAAAGTTCATAAACATTGTATTGTTAATATAAATTCCACACTGATAACAACAAGTGTGGCAAAGTATAAAACGAAAAGAACAAATTATACATGTGTAAACATGTAAAGTGTACTTCCATTTAATTGGCAATTTGCGATAAACCAAATAAAACATGGGGTAAACATAACACCGATGTCTTCTTTTGACAATAATACTGTTTACTTTTGATGGTAATATGATTGGAAAGGAAATAGGGTACTGGAGTGATATGAACAATTCCAAATGATATTTATTAGTAACTAGCTGACCATACAAACATTTTTTTCACCTTAAATATTTTGCATTCCATTTTTTTAAATGTATTGTAGGAATTGTTTACATATGATTTTCATGGAAGAGATAGAAGAGTTTACACAAATACCTAAAGATATGATTATAAAATTGCTGACGTTCTGTATCAAAGACACCAGATATTTCAAATATGTACAATGATAAAATGTATGAAACACAAAAAAGGATGGCGAATGTGGTCTCCAGCGTCGCCTATCATCGCCGATATAGTTATGGAGGAGCTACTAGACATCTCAATGAGCAAAAAGAAAAGACTAGCCAAGAATCATGACGAAATATGTTGAAGATCTGTTTGCCATAGTGCGAAGGAATGAGATTGAAGAAGCACTGCGACAGTTGACAAATTCAATTCACTATTAAGACAGAAACTGAAAAACTAATTGCCGTATTTAGACTCAATTATATATATACAAGGGAATATATACTCTCAAATTGAACTGTTACCAGAAACCTTATTCATCTGCAAGATTGATTAATTTTTACACGAAACATATCCGTAAGACTAGTGTAACACGGCGACGAATTCTATAAACAGGTTCTTTAATATTAGCGACGAAGATTTTCGTATTGACAGTATCGATTCTTATACTTAAGAATGAATTCCCATAACGAACTATTGAATAACACTATGCGACAGTCAAGATCGGAATGGGATGAAACCAACGGGAAATGTTATATCGGTCAAAAACAAGTTATATGTGGCCCGCTGGGTAACGTCTAGGAATCGAGATATATCGATTTGAAGTTAGTAACTATCATATAGGGGAATATCTCACGTTTTCGGCTCATTTGTTATATTGTTATATGGTGGCGTATGAATATCATAAGTAATATTCCACTTAAATCATACGCCAAGGAGTACAACAGTTTTATTGTAACTGTTACAAAATAAACCCAGTTCAAAATCATTTGATGGATGGAAAAAGGAAACTGTTGTATAGAAAAACGTTATATGAACAGATTAAAGGAATTGTAATTTTTATTTTTTTTTAAATTTGTTTGAGCAATATCGGACTAGTGGTTCTCGAGTTATGTCAAAAAAAGACCACCAAAGGTGACAATTTCCCCTATATGATAGTAACTAACTTCAAATCGATATACCTCGATCCCTAGAAGTGACCCAGCGAAACGCCGGGACACGTATAACTTCTTTTTTACCGATATAACTTTCCCCGGTAGTTTGAACCCTTTCCGGTCACTGACCCTTACCATTTGTCTCACAGTGTAATTAATGAAACATGCAAATGTAGAGTATTTTCAGAGAGGTTAAAAAGTTCAGACATGTGTACAACAAAGACAAATATAAGATGGCTTTAAAGACAAATCGAACGTAAAAAAGAAGATAAATCTGATGTGGTATATAAAATTAAGTGCAATGGGGACAAAGACAACATATGCCAGAAGTTTAGTCATTAAATATTTAATAGACGATGCAGACGTTAAACTATTTCTGTTCTTCGTTTTATTAAATGTAACTATATTGTAATTTTTATGTAAATTACACAAGGAATTTGAAATTAATTTGAGGTCGCTGTGATAACTGATTCTACCGCTTTTTTATAAATATCAATATACTGCCCCTAATTAGAGTTTCCAAAAATGCAGTTTATAAAATAAACATTTATGCCAATATTAGCTTTTCTATCTTAAGCCATTTGGTGTGGGTTATGGTACCAATATTATCCCTTTCTTGGCCTTGAGCCCCTAAAAGTAAGAATTTTAAAAGAATCCCTTCAAATCGCACAACATCCCAATATAATAAGAATTAAACACAGTTTTAGTGATTTTACGTTGTGCAATTTGGTATAAGCGATTGTACCAGTTTTATCCCTTTTTCGGCCTTTTTTCCCGATTTTTGCTCTTTATTGGTCCTAAAAGTACAAATTTCCAAAAATCCCCTCATGCTGCACGTCTATATAGATTTTTGCGAATCTACCTTTTACCGTTTGATCTGGGTACCATTTTTATCCCTTTTTGCCCCTCTTTAACACTACGCACTTTAATTTTCGCGTTTCTACCTTCAGCCGTTTGGTCCGGGTGATAGTACCAGTTTTATTCCCTATACCGCCTATTTAGCCTTAAAAAAACGAATTTTAAAAAATCCCTTTATATCGCAACAACTGTTCTATAAAATAAATATTCACACCAATTTTCGAGTTTCTTCCTTTAGCCGTTTCGATTAGGTGATGTTACCAGTTTTATCCTTTTAGCCCTATTTCGAATAGCCTATAGTACTCAGGGACAACGTAGCTATTCACCGGTTAAAATCGGATCAGTAGTTTAGAAGATTACTCCCTGCAAACAAACATTAGTATAGATTATATTTTTATAGAATTGTGAAAAAAAAATGCACAATGATATCTCAACTACAAGTATTTTTGGCCGCTCGCTCCATACATGCTCGACAACTGTGGTCCCTAACGACATTAAACAAAATAAAATTAGATTATTATTATTAGCCTTTAAAACAACTTGACAACATATATATTTTTATCTTAGTGTCTAAGTCAGAGGTCCTTCCAACGAAGTCGTACAGCTCATGGTTGATCCGAATCCTAAACTCGCCGTTTACGTCAATGAGTCCATATATTTTGCGGAGTATTTTTCTCTCATACACCGCCAGATGAGCTGCATCTATCTGTGTAAGCACCCAAAATTCGGAAGCATACAACAGGGCCGGTAAAATTAGTACCTGGTACATTTGGAACTTTGGGGGTTCGAGATAGAGTGGTGTTTATGAAGTGCTCGCGTAGTCCAAAGAAACACCTGTTGGCAAGCATTATTCTATGTTTTATTTCAAGGCTGACAATGTTGTTTTTGTTTATGGCGGATTCGAGGTAGATAAATTTATCCATTACCTTTAAGCAATAGTTTTCAACTTTCACGCTGCGTCCCCAATAGGTGAACACTGTTCGATGATACCATTAACTTCGTCTTGTCCTCATTCACTGCCAAACCCATTTTCGCTGACTCCCTTTTAACAGATGAGAAGACAGCTGTTACCTTTCGCATCGTTCGACCGATAATGCCGATATCATCTGCATTTGCGAGCAGCATGTGGCTCTTATTAAATATGGTTCCAGACATGTTAACCGCTGCTTTCCTTAACACCTTCTCCATCACTATGTTGAACAGTATACATGATAAACCATCAGGTGCAGATAGATCTTTGCCAATCCGACCAGAGGATTTGGTATTCGTAAGGGTACACCGGCAGAGACGAATTATCTTCGCAGGAGTACCGAACTCAGACATGGCTTCGTATAGTCGATGCCTGATGGGACTATCGAAAGCAGCTTTGTACTCGACAAAGAAGTGGTAAGTGTCGATTTGCATCTCATGGGTTTTCTCCAGAATCTGCCGTAGTGTAAATATCTGATCCGTCGTGGATTTGCGTCGTCTAAAGCCGCACTTAAAAGGTCCAATCAGGTTTTCCACAATTGGCTTTAGACGTTCACACAGTATGCTAGACAGGACCTTATACGCAATCGGTAAGAGGCTAAATTCACGGTAACTTTTACACTCACTATGGTCACCTTTTTTGTAGATTGGACATAGCACATTGAGATTCCAATCCTCTGGCATGCTCTCCTGAAGACAAATATTCTCTAAGAGCTGTTGCATGCTTAAAACAAGCTCATTTCCACCCACCTTAAACAACTCAGCTGGAAGACCATCAGCCCCAGCGGCCTTGTTGTTCTTTAGGCGGGATTGGGTCAATCGTTTTAAAAAATCATGAAACAAATTTGGTTATAAGATACTTGGGGTCGTACATGTCTCCTTGAATGCGTCACACCAATTCCATTGAAAAATGATTTATATTCTCATCCCAAATGTGTAACAAGAATTTAAGTTTTCCAATATAATTGGAAATGTACATTACAACTTTATGACAAATATGAACAAGTATAAACATGAACGTGAATCTTTTTCAAAACTTATCAAATTAAAGGCACTTTCTCAATAACAATCTCTGTCATGAACTTCAGTATACATATAACAAGCAACGTGTCCAAAGAGACATGCTAAGAAGCTTTCGTCACCAACAACAGCTTAAAGGATACTCTAACATAATTTGAATATGGTAAACATGTTGTGTTTATGTCGTTGTGTAATATTCGTTAGATATTTACCATCAAAAGTTTGCTTCTCTAAATTGACAACTGCTGGTGCGACACTTAAGTTACAACTATTTTAGAATTTTCTTCTAAACACAAGTATTTGATATTTTGTCAATCAAGTTCATACTCGGTGTAAAAATGTTCTCGATTTATATGAATGTCACGTAAAGTGTAGTCAATATATACCACGTTTCGCAAAAGAGACAGCAATGGCAAAACTATGACACAAATGTTGTCAAATATAATTGGTATGTACTCTGCTCTAGCTGCAAAGAGGGAAATTTTGGTGAGTATGTATGCCAAAATGTGACTAAGTACAAAATAACATGTTTATCGATATTTGGTACCGGGGAAGTTACTTGTTTTGTATTTTTAACATCATGCAATGCGAACTTTTTGATTGATTTGGATACTAGAGGAAGAGTACATATATCACTGAATCCTTTAAAATTATGGTGTGATAGTATGGTGTGATTCATACTTTTCCATTTGAAAAGTGTAACATATAGAAGCAGCCACTTTAGACCCTAGGTTTCTTTGAACCAAATTCGTTTCATGACTTTTTAAGTCGTTTGACCAATGTCCGTCTGTCTGTCTGGCTGTCCAGCTGGTAAGCAGGATTATTTTCGAAATATGCAGCCAAATGTTTTGAAATTTTGCATAAGTTAATATTTCCCAAAACTACTTACGGAATTGGAAATGGGCTATATAACTCCGCCCTTTCTGGTACCTCCCATACAAATACATCATTCGGCCCACTTTAGAAATCGAGTAATAATATCAATACCCCCAACGATATCGTACCTAAATTGTGTATTAAGTTAAGCTAAAGCAGGATACCACGCCCCTTCTGGTACCTCCCATACAAATGTACCACTACGCCCACTTCAGAGATGGAAGAATAATATCAATACATCCAACGCTATCGTATCCAAATTCTGTATTTAGTAAAGGTATAACAAATCTGGACATGCCCCTTCTGGTACCTCCAATATAAATGCACATCTCCGCTCACTTTGGAAATCTAGCCACGCCCCTTCGGGTACCTCCCATACAAATATACCACTTCGCAAATCGCGTAATAATATCAATATAATAGAATATATGATGTTTTAATGAGGGTGATGGTACATGTAAGTCGGGTTGCCTGACAAAAACTTTCTTACCAGTTTTATTTTAAACTAGCTGACCCGGCAAACGTTGTTCTGCCATACAACTTCGGACACGGCAAACTTCGTCTCGCTCCTAAGGTAACGAATTCATATAAGCTCCAGGGGTATAGTAAAACACAGTTAGTTCAAGTTTTAATGTGATTTATTTGAATTTAATCAAAATTAGTGAAGAGCGATCTGACTAACAATGTTTTTCGATTTGTTTTCCGGCGTAAAAACAAACAATAAAGAAGGTTTCCCAATACGCGAACAGACAACGTACGACTAATTTTGTGAAAAGCAGGGAAATTTGAGATTGATCCCACAAACATTCACTGAGGGGTTTTGCGATTTATTGATTGTCATCGCAAAAGCCAATAGAATGGGGAATTTGGAAGGGAAGATCGGTTAGAGTAATAGGAATTCTTGGGATAAGGATGAACGTCGTTTTAATCATATTGATTATCAGTTTCTTGACCGTAACACAAAGATGACGATTTCAGGCATGCGTTAATTTCATAAGCAGCAGTAGATTTTTCGAGAAAGTAAATGCCTCCCGTTCCATTGTCAACAAACTCCATCAGCGAATCGTACACATTCGACATTTAATGGCGGCATATTTTTTCGGACTCTTTCGGTCAGCTCATGTCGATCAATGATTGATCTCGTTCGCGATTGAATGCATCGTGCATCGAACGATTTGACGCTGGTACTCCAATTTCGACAGTAGACTGCCGCACATTATCAAGATCAAGATCGAAATTCGAACTTAAATAAAGAATGAAAAAGAAGTGTTGACTTGTAAACAAACCTTTTGTTCTATTGACCGTATTTAAATAGAGGTGATGGCCATCCTCTCCACGACAGAACATCAACGGGTATTGAAGTGCATCATATGACCGATGAGTCATGCCTCAGTTGTCTACCATCCCGACGCTTGAAAACAGTATCGCGTGATTTCACATTCTTCCCAACAATCACCACTGCGACTTCATTTATAGTGGAAGCATCGAATTGTCCTGCATGACAACCAAAGGGTTCTTTTGTTTGCTCTGATAACGATTTTGTGGTCGTCGGAATGCATTGTATTTTATGTGGTTTTGAACGATCGGACCAAAGCGTTATTCTCATGCAGAAGATATAGAAATTGTTCAAACATTTCGTGTTTAATCTTTTAACATAATAATCCCACATTTTTCAAGCATCATAACGAATTTTCAACCTTTACGTCGACAGAAATCATTAAATCAAGCGATACAGTGCAAAATTTCGTCAAAAATTCTAAATTTTTCGAGTTTTTACGGAGTTTTTCACCAATAATTTTTCTATTATCCGAAATATAGCAGATTAGCATCGTCCAAAATTAGCAATCATACGATAAAATTCAAAATTTCGTTTTCAGTAATTTTTCGAACACAGAACATTTGCACACAAAATTTTAAACAAAAATTTAATTGTCGATTTTTATCAAATCAAGCGATACAATGCAAAATTTTTTAGAAAAAATCAAAGTTTTTCCGGAATTTTCCGAGTTTTCCACCAAATTTTTTTCTATTTTTCCATTCGAAAAGTAATTTTGGAATAATTATCCGAAATTTTTCACAGTTCCATCTTCCAAATTTATTACATCATACTATAAAATGTAGAATTTCGTCGAAAAAAAAAATTCTAACTTTTTGAATTTTTCCCGAATTTTCCGCATTTTTCAACAAAAATTCTCCATTTTTCTTTTCGAAAAGCCATTCTGTAACAATTGCATACAAAATTCCATACAAAAAGGCAATTTTCAATTTTTCCAATTTTCCGACTTTTCCGGAAGATTTTCCCAAAATTGTCATTTACATAAACCTTCTCCCGGCAATAACGAAGAACTGAAAAAAAGTTTGAGCAAAATCGGCCCAGCCGTTCTCAATTGATGAATTACTATACATTTTTGCTACCATTTTTATACCATCACCCTTAGGGATGAGGGTATATATCATTTGATACGAAAAAAGTGTAACGCATTAAAGGAGACGAGTTAGACCCCAAGTATCTTAAGACCAAATCCGTTTCAGAACTTTTTAAGAAGAATGAGGTATGTCCGTCTGTCTTGCTGGCTGGCTGGCTGGCTGGCTGGCTGGCTGGATGGCTGGTCAGCAGGATAACTCGAGTAAACCTTAACGGATCGGTATGAAAATTTACCAGTATCAATATTTTTCAAAACGAACTTATGGGATTGTAAATGGGCTGAATAGCCCCACCCCTTCTGGTACCTCCCATACAAAATTACCTATTTTTGGAAAATTAATATTTCTTCCATAACTTCCAAACGGACAACCGGAGGATGTTTGAATTTGGTCAGTTTATTTATCTTGCAAAAGTAGACAAACCCTAAGAAAACCGAAACCTGTGCCCCACCCATTCTGGTACCTCCCATACAAATGACCGAATTGACCCTTATAGTTTTACATACATATCTTTTTTGCGTATGATGTTTGCTTATAAATATTAGACTCAGGTATGAATATGGACTATATCGGTTCACGCCTTCTGGTACCTCCCATACAAAATGACCTATTTTTGGAAATTATATATTTCTCCAATAACTTCAAAACAGTCACTTGGGGGGTTATGAACATTGGTCGATAAATTAATGTTGTGATAGGAGGCGAAACCTCAGAGAGCCTAACTATTTGACACACCCCTTCTGGTACCTCCCATACAAATGACCGAATTGACCCTTATAGTTTTACATACATATCTTTTTTGTAAGTAAACTGAGATCACTCAAATTTTGCGTATGATGTTTCTTTATGAAAATTAGACTCAGGTATGAATATGGACTATATCAGTTCACGCCTTCTGGTACCTCCCATACAAAATTACCTATTTTTGGAAAATTAATATTTCTCCTATAACTTCCAAACGGACCCTTGGGGGGTAATGAAAATTGGTCGATTAATTTATGTTATTATAGGAGGCAAAACCCTAGAAAACCTAACTATTTGACACACCCCTTCTGGTACCTCCCATACAAATGACCGAACTCACCCCCATAGTATTACAAACATATCTTTTTTCTAAGTACACTGAATTCAGTCAAATTATGAGTAATTTGTACGCTTATGAAAATATGAATCAGGAGTGAATATGGACTATATCAGGTCACCCCTTCTGGTACCTCCCATACAAAATTACCTATTTTTGGAAAATTAATAATTCTCCCATAACTACCAAACGGACATTTGAGGGGTAATGAAAATTAGTCGGTTAATTTATATTGTGATAGGAGGCGAAACCTCAGAAAACCTAACTATTTGACACACCCCTTCTGCTACCCCCCACACAAAGGACCGAACTCACCCCTATAGTCTTACATACATATCTTTTTTTGTAAGTGCACTTCAGTCAAATTATTCGTAAGTTGTACGTATGAAAATTCGAGTTAGGAATGAATAAGGACTGTATCGGTTCACCTATTGTGGTACCCCCTATCAAAATTAAATTTTTTTGAAAAATAAATATTTCTCACATAAATTCCAAACCGGCACCTATACCTCCTACACAAATAAATAAAGTTTTGGACGATTTTGCACCACAAGCAGGGGAAAAAATATACATAAGTAATTTTATTTTAATTAAAAATATATTTATTTAAATAACTCAAGACTTCAACAATATCTTAAATTGGGTGATGGTATTTATCAGTCAGTTTACCTGACTGAAATTTCTGTACTGGTTATATATATAGATTTGGTTAATATAAATAACAGTACATAACAGACAGTTCACATGACTGAAATTTTTGCACTGTTTGAATTAAATATGTGTGAAATTAAATAAAGTTGATTTAACATAATATCTATTTATTTTCCTTACTTACCACGAAATTTCTTCTTCTTCCGACTCCTTCTACATTCTGCAGTTGAAGTCATTTCTGCAGTCGATCCTGTTGTTGTATTATTTAGTATTAAACACAGGATTGGTTGCGTATGTCATTACATAGAACATTCCCGTCAAGCTTACTTTTGATACAATCCAAACTTTAATTTCATGTGTTCTGTCGATTCTATTCTGTACGTTGTTCAATTTTACTGCTTAAATTCTTTTTAATACTATTAATTGCAGCAAATTTCAATTAAACACAATATTCCTTTGGCAACAGGCTGTCCAAATATTATTTACTTAACGTATATTGACTGTAATTCACTGAAATGTAATTAAACATTCACACAATCCCACAATGTTTTAATTACAATTATTTTTAAATGTATTTGAATTAACAGGTTTCGTATTTGCACATTATACATTTGTAGATTATACAAATAAATAAAGCAATCACGACCATAAGCTTCAAAAACATATAAATGACACAAAATATATATTTATGTAGTTTACATTTGGTAGATGCATATGATAATGATTTTCCAATTCTACATATATTTATATATTTGCTATCATGGGCGGTAGACACTAGTGAGCCCTAATAATATATGGGAAAACATAAATTATGAAAATATTAATAAAATACATGATAGTGTTAAAACAAGCCCACAAATCTTATTGAATGTATCTAGTTAGCAGATTCGTTGAAATTATATTGGTTATCTATTGGAATTAGCTCTAATCGTGTGATGTAAAAATTGTTTCCATATCAACTATTCTTTTCTTTGACTAATTTGTTCTTAATATGCATATCTTAATGCCTTTACAACGTTAATGGACATGGATTGTAGACTTATTTTCCCTTTTAATTCTGTTATGAGGTAGGGAAGAACTGCTCGCAGTTGAGTAAGTTAATTCGGTGTCAAGCTGTCATCTTAGTTTTACTTATATTGTTTGTCAATTTGTCATTAAAGACTCTCACCGCAACATCCACGAAAGATATATGAAATAGCTTCTCGCTTTATTGGAATTAACAATCTTTAATTTTTAGACTCTCACAATTTGACCTACATTTTAACGACGAATCCGAACTTCAGCCACTTAAGGAGCTTTTACTATACATGCTGATTGACCTGATACATCTGCGAGGTGGCCGTCAATGAACAAATGTAGATGACTGAGACATGATTCGACCCCAGGTCTTTCGCATGACAGTCTAACCATCATGTGGCAACTATTTGGTGGCAACCCTGTAGTGTTGCCACTTGAACGAAGTCAGCTGTTTGAGAAACTTGGCGTTGTGGCTAAATTGGCGGGAGAAATTCGCAAACTTTAAGTGAAAGTGCTGTGTTGTCGAAAAGGAATTTCATTCTTCTTAAAATAGATAAACGTTGCCAAGATATTTAGAAATATTAATTGTTTAACATAATTTGGTTATAATGTCTTATTGTCCAACTGTGAACTGTTTCATATGTGTATCTAAATTGATTAAAACTAACAATTCTGTGTGTGTTCTGTGGAGTATAACTTACTAATGGCAAAGCCAAAGCAAAAGGGTAAAAACGACAAATTGTTAATAAAACTGTCCTTGTTACCATGTATCTAAGCATTTTTGCTCTTTCTTGCTCCTTTAATATATAAGTGCTTTTATCTAGCAACGTATGAGATTGGCCTTCAAGAAGTTTGGACTAACAACAACCGCTCGGAGGAAGCCCTAAGGGGTTATTTATTGCAAAAAGTAAACTGCGAGCGCTTTAATAAGACAATCACACAACTTATATCACAAAAAACAAAAGATTTCATACACTTTATTAAAAAAACATTTGCCAAGATGCAACCGTAATATAGATCGCTTTAATAAGTACACGCAAAATGGCAATCCGGCACAATGTCTATAAAACTTTCTGACCAAAATGAATCGCCTCTGAAAACTGGTCACCCCAAATTAACTTATGATGATGCTGGCCCACGTCTCAAAAGCAAATTTGCACTTGAAGTAGCAGAGGAAAAAAAACATTCAACATCTTTATTGCTACATGCTGCTACCATTTCATCAAAAAAAGCTGACGACCATGACATGCAATTTGTATTAAAAAAAGCTGTTAGCACTGAATCTTTTTGTCAATTAAAACGAAAAATTACCAAAGTGGATCCAAGTCCAATATCTTCTGAAAGGGCACTAGCTTTCTTTATGGAAAATGGCCTAACAAAGCAGCAATACCTCAATATAAAACAACTGAATAAGCAGAATGCCAGTGATATTTACCCCCCTTACTTAAAAATAGTTGAGAAGAAATTAAAATGCAGACCTGCTGGAAAAATTTGTACCGAAAATGAAGCCCAGGTTGATTTACAAGACCTATTGGACCATACTGCATCCAGAATATTGTTTATTCTAAAGGAAGTCTGTGAAACACTTCCAGATGTTACTGAGTGTACACTTATTTTTAGCTTTGGTTTTGATGAGTCCACAGGTCACAGTCTGTACAAACAAAAATTTTCCATATCCGAAAGTCCATCCTTAGATGACTCTCTTTTTGTAACCTCCATAATTGCCATAAAAATAATAGATCAGACACAAATAATAATTTGGTTAAATAAATCGCCGCAGTCCATAAGATTCTGTCGTGCTCTGAAAATTGGTTATGTTAAAGAAACATCTGCGCTTATATTTATTAAAAGAAAATTTGGATATTCAGATTAAAAATCTACATAAATACGAGCATCTTTGCAAGACAAAGAAAATATTTGTTAAATTCGATGGGCACTTGACCCTTATAGGCGGCAAGGTGTTAAATATTTTAACAGGAGCAAAACCTTCCCAGCTTCTTAACATAACTGATTTTTATTCAACAAATTTTAATATGAAGCCAAATACAGATATATATGGAATAAGTCCACTTCATGCATGGATCCGCTTTTTTGAATTCTTATTAAAATTATCCTACAGAATTGAGCTAAAAAAGTGGCGAGTTAAGGGAAACGACAAAGTTGAATTAGCGGCACGTAAACAACAAATTCTAAACGCTTTTTGGAAGGATATGGGGCTTCATTTAGACAAGCCAAGACAAAACGGCAGTGGCAATAGTAATGATGGAAACACGGCCAGACGGGCATTTTCTGATCCAAAAAGTTTTTCCCTTATATTAGGGTTAAACTATGATTTAATTTATCGCTTTCATGTGATTTTAATTGCCATAAACTGCCATTACCAGTTAAACTCTGAAAAATTTAAAATGTTCTCTTTTGAAACCTTCAGTATGTACCATGACCGGTATTCTTGGTACCCATGTCTCTAACAGTATACAAAATTAGTGTACATGGTTATTAAACCTTAGAAAGCTCAATTGTTCCTGTTGGCACTTTAGGAGTAAGTGCATCAAAAGTGCAAAGTCCTAAGATGCGCCTACCACCTGAAGTTATCGACTTGTTAGATGAGCCAAGCATTCCACTAACAGTTAAGCAAATAGAGGGAGATACCTCCCAAAGCTCCAATTATGATGAGGAAGAAGATGGAGAAAGTGTCGGATGAAATTTAAAACTAAGTGAAATATATGATAAATTTGGGGTGAGTTAAAACTTGGTTTTTTTGCAAAATTTCAATGATACACATTTTTCAGGACGTCTATTAAATTATCAAGGCCTTATAAATATAATACTTAAGTTTAGTTTATTGTTTTAATTTTTAAGTGTATTCAAAAAAAAAAATTTTTAATATTTAATTATTATTTTTCGTACCCACTGTACGAGGGGTTGGGGGGGTCCAAATTAAAAAAGTAACAAAATCCGAAATTTTAATTTAATTTCAAAATAATAGGTGTAAAAAAATAGGTTTCAGATCGATATCTTTAAAACTGGAGTTTATGCCAAAAAAATCCGACTTTTTCCCCATAGTGCAATGGCGAATTTAATTGTTGTGTTGTGATTAGAATTTCACGCAATATTAAACCTGTAAGAAAATTTCAGTCGGGCAACCCGACTTTAATATACCCCCACCCTCAGTAAAGCGTCAAATTTTGCTATTATATTGATGTTATTACTCCATTTCTAAAGTGGTCGGAACAGTACATCTGTATGGGAGGTTACAGAAGGGGCGTGGCTAGACATCTAATTTTTTCCCAAAACATTATCTTGTTATACCTCGGCTAAATACATACTTTGAGTAAGTTGGCTATATTGATATTTTTACTCGATTTCTAAAGTGGGCGGAATGATATATTTGTATGGGAGGTACCAGAAGGGGCGGGGCCATGTTGTCTCTTTGCAATAGCGCAAGTAGTTTTGGGGAAATATTAACTCGTGCAAAATTCAAAACAGTTGGTTGCGTCTTTCGAAAGTTATCGTGCGCACCAACCGGGCAGCCAGACAGACGGACATGGCTTAAACAACTTAAAAAGCCATGAATCGAATTTGGTTCAAAGAAACATAGGGTCTAAAGTGACTCCTTCTATGTATTACACTTTTGTGTGGTATTAAATGATAAATACCCTCCTAACCGTAGGGTGAGGGTATAATAAAGAAACATTTCTGAAATAACTGTACATTTTTTATTCGTATAAATATTTGACAAACCGCCTTTGTACACACATTTGTATTGTTAAAATAATATAACTAAGTGATAATTTAACCCATCAGAAATTCAGGTTGATTGTATACTTCATAATTTGTATCGCTTTGTGTTTAAGCCATAAATGAGAATTCAGGAGTGCTTTTGGCTTTGTAGTACTCAGTTTATTTATGTGTTTACTTACGTATATAAATGCATTTCGTTATTAAAATTGAAACGTATGTAAAATATGTATCTAAATTCTGTTTGTATCGCAAACAATTTCCATTATATTCGTAAATCAAAATTCGTTATAACCATAGTGCGCTTTAAACGTGTTCCAATGTAAGTTTTTAACTACGTGTCAACATAATTTATGGTCAGGCGGTAGAAACAAATTTGATATGGTTGGGACATTTGTCAAAAATGCATTTTCTCTTATGCAACATCGAACCACATTTATTTTGGCATTGTCGATAGCAATATTTTAACAATGCATGAACATATTCAAACAATTTACCATTGTATGTCAATGTCCTTTGATTGCTTGTATCAAAGTGTCATGCCAATGATTTGTTAACCAAAAAAATTTCAGAATTTTCTCGTATAAATAAATATTTATTTGAACATGCCAAAATACACGATTTAAACGCGTTGTGCAACAGATATGTGTATAAGGGTCGTGGAAGCAAAAAATCGAATAATATTAAAATTGGTTTTGTATATACATATGTGATTTATATAGAATTCAAAAGAATGTTGTATGAATGTACGGCGGCAGAATTTAATAAGCGAAGCTTATTTCAAAGGGCTGTACTTGTACCTTTTGGCACAAATTTCTGAAATTATGAATAACACTATGACACAATTTGAGTGTCATTGTCTCGGGGGTGAACCAAACCAATTTCAAACGATAGCATTTGACCTCAGTAACAAAACCCTAAACTCCATTTTACTCCACTACGTCACAAATTTTTTTTACAGTGGTTTGAAGTTTGAATTTTTTGGTCAAAAGTCAATTCAAAGAATAAGACAAATCATCTACAAAAGTTAATTTGGGGTATTTCATGTCTTCGGAGACCTATTCTAAAACGTTCAGGGGAATATTTTCTCGGAACATTTTAACCCTCTAGCAGCCACCCGTGTGGGACATTTTTGGCCCAATTTTGAAAAACTGTTTAGATATCAACTTTGGAGCGAGGTCAAGGCTTAGAATCTTCGATAGAAATACTCTCCAGAAAATTTCACTAAGAGTCATCGAAGACAAATAGCCTCTACGAGTCAAAGGTTATAAAATAAAATCAAAATTAAATGTTAAGAAGGCTACTTTTGAGCAAAGAGTGCAACAACCTTTTTCCGGAGTGAACCAAACTAATATTAAACGGTAGCATTTGACCTCAGTAACAAAACCCTAAACTCCATTTTGCTCCACTACGTCACAAATATTTTTTACAGTGGTTTAAAGTTTATTAGTTTTGGTAAAAAGTCGAATCAACGAATTTGAATAATCATGTGTAAATATACATTTGGGATAGTTTATGTCTTCGGAGACGTACATTAAAATTTTCTGGGGAATATTTTATCAGAACATTTAAACCCTCTAGCTCCTACCCGTATGGGACATCTTAGGATAAATTTAAAAAAAAGCTTAAAAGTCAAATTTCTTAAAATATTCAGCATGGGTGGCAGATAGAGGGTTAAAATGTTCTGTGGAAATATCTCCCGGAAAGTTTTAATGTAGGTCTCTTTTCTTTTATTTAACTTTTGATCAAAAAAGCAAACTTTAAACTACTGTAATCACAAATTGTGACTTAAAGGACCAAAATGGAGTTTAGGGTTTTGTTACTGAGGTCAAATGCTATTGTTTGATATTGGTTTGGTTCACCCCCGAAAAAGTGTGTTGCACTGTTTCCTTAAAAATAGATTTCTTAACGTTCCATTAACATTTCATTTTGATTTTATTTTAGAACCTTTGACTCATTGAGGCTATTTGTCTTCGGTGACTCTTATTGAAATTTACCAGAGAATATTTCTATCGAAGATGCTAAGCCTTGACCTCCGTTTAAAGTTGACTTTTAAACAGTTTTTCAAAATTTGCCCAAAAATTTCCCTTACGGGTGGGAGCTAGAGGGTTAAAATGTTCCGAGAAAATATTCCCCTGATTGGTTTAATATAGGTCTCTGAAGACATGAAATACCCTAAAAGTATTTTTATAGATGATTTTTCATATTCTTTGAATTGACATTTTACCAAAAGAATCTAACTTCAAACCACTGTAAAAAAATTTGTGACGTAGTGGAGCAAAATGGAGTTTAGGGTTTTGTTACTGAGGTCAAATGCTATCGTTTGATATTGGTTTGGTTCACCCCCGAAAAAGTATGTTGCACTGTGTAATTTGTAGTGTTGTTCTGTTTTTGTTTAACATGAAAGCTTTATTTCTCGTATCTAAACAAATTCTTTAAAATTAGTGTAAAGAAATACGTTGGATATATTAAACATACATGCCCCTGGGCATGCAGCAATATTTAATGCTTTGAATATGCATTACAAAGGTTTAATTTTTATTACATTTAAAACATTTGTTTGAAAATAAAAAATATGTTCTGCTACAAAATATATTTGTCAAGCACATACAATTACAGTAGTTTTTAAGCTGTATTCCCGCCAGCAATGTGATAAAAGCAGTTTGCTTGTTGTATCGAAGAATAATTAAGCACATAAATATGCAGTAATGTATACTATCGATTAAACAATTGAAGTGATTTCCTTAAACTAATGGCTGTAATGGAATCATGTTAATACATTATCATGGTAATGGAAACAAAAACAAGTACAGATATTTCAGTCAGGTAAACTGACTGATAAATACTATCACCCAATAAAATATTTTGTTTGTCTTGCTGAAGCCGTAACAAATTTGACTTATTTGTATATTAGTTACAATTAGGGGCAGCACAACGTGTCTGATTTTTGTTCGTAAATCAAAGTTCAATGAACGCTTACCTTGACAGAAATTTTCTGAATTCAGTGTACTTACAAAAATGATATGTATGTAAAAGGGGGAATATCGTTTTTTTATATGGAAGATACCAAAAGCGGTGCATCAAATAGTTAGGGTTGCTGAGGCTTTGCCTCCTATTACAATATAAATTATCGGACCAAATTTGATTATCCCCCAGTTGCCGGTTTGGAAATTATGGGAGAAATATTAATTTTCCAAACAAGGTCATTTTGTATGGGAGATACCAGAAAGGGTCATCCGATATAGTTCATATTCTATCCTGATATAAATTTTCATAACTGAACAATTTACGCAAAATTTGAATGAATTCAGTGTACTTACAAAAAAGATATGTATGTAAGAGGCTCTATGAAAAATGACCCAAATGCAAAATGCCCAAAAAAAAAAAACGAAAAATTACCCAAAATAAAATTGGGCGAAAAAAAATGAAAAATGACCCAAAACTCAAGAACGAATTTTTCCCCAAAAATTATGAAAAATACCCCACAAAATTTATGAAAAATACCCCAAAAAAATATTCTTCTAAACAAATCTAGCATTATTAAAAGACGAATGCGGTGGGGGGCACGTCGGGCGTCCGCCCCCCCATTTCTTTATCATCTGCACCATGCTTTTTATTTTTTTTATATGGAAAAAAAATTGGGGTATTTTTCATACCTGCAAATTCAGTCATTTTGCATATGAAAAATTACCCAAAATTAAAAAACGAAATTTTACCTAAAATAAATGAAAAGTTCCCCAAAATTTATGGGGGATTTTTCATATGAAAAATTCCCCAATTTTGTATGTAAATTTTTTTGGGTAATTTTTCGTTTTTTTTTTTGGGCATTTTTCATAGAGCCATGTAAGACTATTAGGGTGAATTCGGTCATTTGTATGGGAGGTACTAGAAGGGGTGTGTCAATTAGTTGGGCTTTCTGAGGTTTTGCCTCCAAGCACAATATAAATAAACCAACCAATTTTCATTACCCCCCAAGTCTAAATTTGGAAGTTATGGGTGAAATATTAGTTTTCCACAAATAGGCCATTTTGTACGAGAGGTGCTGGAATGCGTACATAGATGTAGTCCATATTCATTCCTAAGTTTAATTATCATAAGCGCATGTCTTACGCAAAATTTGAGTGGATTCAGCTTACTTACAAAAAATATATGTATGTAAAGCTATGAGGGTCACTTCGGTCATTTGTATGGGTTGTACCAGAAGGGTTGTAGCAAAGGTTTCAGTTTTCTTAGGGTTTTCAAGTTTAATACACCAAAATCTTTTTAAGTAGAATTAGAAAAGATATTATTCTCTTGACATTTCGCAAAACTGTTTTTTGCGAAATGGTCTAATGCATAGTCGACTCAGCATTATTTAGAATTAAGGTATCGAGATGCAGAAACATGGATAACACAGTACAACACATGATTTGAGGATTCAAGTCTCAGAATTGCACGTAAAAGTATCCCTAAAAATAAAAACTTTTGCATTATTCATTTTGTCAAGTTGGCTGCATTTACAATTTAATGGCCATACGAATTTTTTTTGCTCAAGGTGGATTTTTAGCAATCTTTCTATATTTTAACACTTATATTTCGTCACTCGGGTTTGGCTTTTACAAATAAAACTTTATAACAAATTAATTTAATCTGTTTTTATTGTAAGGAAATGGCCTAGTAATTGTGGGTTTAGCGTTATTGTGTCGCAATAAGCTATTTATTAAGTTCATAGCATATTATGTGATGATATGAGGTTTACCCACGCCAGAGCGTATAAGTTATGTGGAATTTTATTTATTACTCATACGTAAGTCAGTGTCTACGAAACAGAGATCAGACTGGTAGACCGCAACCGCAGGTACACCGCATCCGAACGTAGTATTTTTCATTCGCAATTGTTTGAAATGTCGAACGAAAACTGATGCGGTGGAGTAAAGCTCTTTCTTGTGTTTACTATTTTTGTTGCAATAGTTTAGCATCGTCTCAAAAAAAACTAGTAAGGCGGTTATCTTCGGCTATGCCGAAGCCCAGATACCCTTCACCATTTGTAAAAATGGTGGTAAAACTGGTTATTTGCACTACGACTATATTTTATTAAACTTTGTACCACAAAACAGGGGAGTTGGTGAGAAGTGCACGTTACTTTTAGCTGCATACATCCATTTTGTATGTAATTTTGTATAGATTTTATTCGATTTTATGAATTTTGTAACTCCCCAAATATGGGAAGTTGTGTGGGATGTGGGAGTAGTTTAAATCCGATCATGCCTATCTTAGAACTTAACCTCTGCTTGCATACCAAATTGCAAACCTAAAGCTCATAAACTATAGGGATATACAGACGGACACCCCCAAAAAGGGGGAAAATTGTGTGGAAGGTGGGAGAAGTATTCGTCCGATATTGCTCATTTTACAAAGTAAACTCCTATTATAGGATTAAAGCTTGCATATACAATTTCAGCTCAATATTTTCTAACCTACGGCTATAATCGGGAAGCAGTTAAGCAACCACCCCAAAAAAATTTAGTTTGAATGGGAGGTGGGAGTAGTTTTTGACCGACATTGCTTATCTTAAGAAGTAGCCTCTGCTTAGATGTTGAATCTTACACACACCCCCAAAAAGAGGGATTTTGTATGGGAGTTGAGAGTAGTTTTTGACCGATCAGTCTCATTTTAATGTTCAACCTCCGCTTAGAGTAGGGAAGCTTGCATACATTATTTCAGCTTGATTGCTCTTAAATTACTACTGTAATCGCGGGACTGACATACAGACACCCCCAAAAAGAGGGATTGTGTATGGGAGGTGGGAGTAATTTTTGACCGATCGGTTTCATCTTACTACTCAACCTTCGCTTAGTGTAGGGAAGCTCACATACAAAATTTCAGGTTAATTGCCCTTAAACTACAGCTGCAATCGTAGGGAGAGACCCCAAAAAGGGGGAGTTTGTATGGGAGGTGGGAGTAGTTTTTGACCGATCGGGCTCATCTTACCACTTACCCTCCGCTTAGTGTAGGGAAGCTCACATACAAAATTTCAGGTTAATTGCCCTTAAACTACAGCTGCAATCGTAGGGAGAGACCCCAAAAAGGGGGAGTTTGTATGGGAGGTGGGAGCAGTTTTTGACCGATCGGTCTCATCTTACTACTCAGCCTACGCTTAGTGTAGGGAAGCTTGCATACAAAATTTCAGCTTGATTGCCCTTAAACTACAGCTGTAACCGCAGGGATATACCCAAAAAAGGGGGAGTTTGTATGGTAGGTGGGAGCAGTTTTTGCATACAAAATTTCAGCTTGATTCCCCTTAAACTACGGCTGTAACCGCAGGGATAGACCCCAAAAAGGGGGAGTTTGTATGGGAGGTGGGAGTAGTTTTTGACCGATCGGGCTCATCTTAGAACTTAACCTCCGCTTTGATGATAGAAGCTTGCATTCCAAATTTCAGCTCGATATAACATAAACTGCGGCTGTAATCGCGGGGACAGACAGACGGACAGACGGTCACCCTTAAATCGACTCAGATTTCGATGCTGATCATTTATATATACATATTGTTATACCTACCACGCCTCCTTATGGGCGTTACAAATGAAAGAACAAAATGAATATACCCTTCACTCCGTTCATGCGCATGGTGAAGGGTATAAAAACAAAAATATGACGCTTTGTTGTGT
This sequence comes from Muscina levida, assembly GCA_964034835.1. Lineage (NCBI taxonomy): Eukaryota > Metazoa > Arthropoda > Insecta > Diptera > Muscidae > Muscina > Muscina levida. Next base: position 61,709,458 of record OZ035880.1, on the reverse strand, counting down.
GTGCTTGTTTTATGGTGGTGGTTTGGCACGGCAACGAAAAAACACAAACAAAAATAAGACTCTTTGAACATGACAACTCCGCGTAGCGATGTGTGGTGGTGGCGATCGGCACCACCATTCATCACATTGATCGATTCGCTGTGGACTTGTACCGTTTTGTTTTTTGCTTATTTTTTGGAGACATTCTTTATAGGTCAGAAAAATGCAATGAAAAAGTTCATTAGTTTTTTAGGGATGATGGCATATCGTCAGCTGATATGTTAACGACCCTAACAAAACTTTGAATATTTAAGAGAAGAAGTAAAATTTTTTAAATCAATGGAACCTGGTGTGGTCGGATGTTATATGGAAAAAAAATCAAAATTTTGTCGGTGCCACCTCCTTTACAGACTTTAATGTTTGACAACATTAATGGCGATTTAAGTTGAAGGTTTGATTTCCGACGAATTTTAAATCTTTTCTGCATAAACGGTAGTATACCAAATTTTCGACAGTTCACCCATCTTCCTTTTATGTTTCAGACAAAAAATTTCATACAAAACTCTATCCCTTTCGTCAAGGTAACAACGAATTAGCACCACTCAAAATTTTGTCGAAAACAAATGTATGATCTGACATTTTAAAACTCTTTTGTTTCTGTTGGAAATCTGCCGGCGTAATAAACTTGTTTTAACATTTGTCGCCAAAACATAAGCAAAAAAAAAACGTTACAAATCGACAGCGAGGCGGTTAGTATGTTGGTGGCGATCGCACCGACGTTGTATTCTTCTTCGTAATATTTTTGTTTGTGTTTCTTCGTTGTCGTGCTAAACCACCATAGAAAAAGCTCACACAACAAAGAGTAATTTTTTTGTTCATGTTTTTTGATGCGGTGGCAAACTATCCCGGTAAAAGAAAACAATAAAACAAAAGGCACACAAATATCCAAGCAGTTTGTTACCGCAGCCGCATAAACAGCAAGTACACCAGTAGTGGCGAAAACTCCTACCGCCGTAGATCACTGCTACGAAAGTAAGTGTAAAGGCGAGTTCAGACACAAGGAATCTATCGAAAAATTTGTCAGTCAGTCGCCAACCGTTCACACACAAAATTTTCTCGGACCGTCTAAGACATAAGTTAAAGTATTTTTCTCTTATCATATTTTTATCTTATTCAATATTTTCAAATTTGCTTCAGACACAAAAAAATAATAAGGAAAATAAATGAAAGTCCTTAAATTATTAAAATATTAATGCAGCCAACTTGACAAAATGAGTGATGCAAACGTTCTTATTTTTGGGGCTACTTCCAAGTAAAAATATTCGAATTGAGTCCCAAATCAATGAGCTAAAAAAGGTTTTTCTGTGTAATTTAATAAGTTATATGAGTGCTACCAAAAGGGGTTGGGGTAAATTATTCAGTTTTCTCAATGAAATAAATCGAACAAATTTTTGATGTCCAAAGTGGTCTGTGCATAAATATTGTTGGGCGCCGCAGTGTGTGGAAGGTGAAATTTGTATCTAACAGCGATGGTTGAGCTAGCCAACCGCCTTCAGATCCTAGTAGCACACAATAGAAGCACACAGAACCCTTCAAATGTTGACGACACCCGCAAACCCGTAATAAAGTCCATGAGTTAAGAATATACACGGACTCTCTATCGAGAAAAGCCGAGTAAATGCAATGCTGGCACCACCGCCATCCAAGAGATGGGATGGACAGGACAGAGATGCTCGCGACGCGTCAAATGAATCTACCTTGGGTTTGATGGGTGCTGTTGGGGATGTAAAGTGAATCTTTTATTTCAACCCAGCTCACAACCTTTAATTGGTGGCACCTGGGCAACGTTGTTCGTGCTATTTTTATCATGAATAGCATCAGATAGAGAGCGACGAACTCTGGTGGTTGACCACCTAGCCTTCAGGTCCTATACTGGCTATGAAAACACGAAAAGGAAAAGTAGCAAACGGTACCCCCAAATGTTGATGACCCACGCAAACGTAAAAAGGACCATTATTTAATGGTAGGCAACTGGAACGTCCGGACTCTCTATAGAGAAGTTGCAACTATCCGCCTGACGCCTGTCTTCAAAAAAATACAAGGAGATGAGATGGACAGGACAGGTACAAATTGCAACATCTATTACAGCTGCCATACGGAAAGCACGAATTTGAATATGAATTTGTAATTGACCAGAGACTCAGAAATATTTTTTCGCGGTTTAATCCTGTCAGTAATCAAATAAACACAATCCACATCAAGGCGAAATATTTCTACATCACGCGGATTTGTGCTCAGATGCATTTTACGAGCGCCTAAAGGAAACATACCACCGCTGCCCTGGCCATGACACTCAGTGTTACCGCTGGGAATTTTCAAAAAGTATCACAAAAAGGGGATTTCTTAAAAAAAAGTGGCACATATTATACAAAAAAGTGGCACACTTTATTTAGTTTTTGTTTCAATAAAACAACGAAAAATCAATAGTTAACAAAAACAATTCATTTGTGTACAGAGTATATAGATATTATAAACTAAAAAAAACTTAAATTAAATCACATGTATTTATTTTTAGTTACTTTTTTGTAACTTCTTTTCTGTATTTTTTAATGAGATCGGTGCTTGGAATCCGATCTTCCAACTTCTCGTCAACCAAATTCAGAGTTGAAAGCATTGAATGACAGGTTTCCACTTTTAACCTGTTCGTTAATTTACTTTTCATTAACGTCAGTTTCGAAAAAACGCGTTCTGCGCAAGCACTGCTATGGGGCAAGGTAAAAACGTATATGGCAAATTGGTACAAATTTTGGTACATATATTCATTTAAATTGTTTTTTAAGTTTCCCACTTTAAACCAGAAAACTTTAGCATTGGTAATTGCGAATAGGTGTTCATAAGATTTGTCATTTGATTTACTTTCTAGTAGTTTTAATTCATTTATAAAAGCCTCGGGCTTGCTTATTACATCACTAAATTCAGTCACGATGTCAATATAACTTATATCTTCATTAGATTTTATATAAAAAGGGTCTAAGAAATTTAAACTATTCAGTTTTTTATCATTAATATCTATTCTTGAAAATATTTGGTCACAAATAGTTTGGTAAAATTTTAGAATATTTGTTTTAATACTTATAATATCAATTTCTGATATATTTTTAGAACAAATTAAAGTTTCGGCTTCATGGCCTATATATATTTTAGTCACATCCTTGATGTGTAAAATATTTGTGTAAGCAATATTCCACGGCTCTGTAAGGGTAATACAATTTTTTTTTAAAAAGTTTCTAAAAATTTGGAGTAAAATCTCTTTTGTCAATGAAATAATATATATAATTTGTGAAGACTCACTTTGAAAATTTAATAAATTCATCAGTTTATAATATAAACTAAAAATTTTAAATACATCTTATTAGTAGTTGACAATTCTTGTTGAATATTATGTATTTTTCCAATTTTTTAGAACATTTTTCTTCAAATTGCTCTCTAATAAAATAATGCTGCAATACAGACCATTGCTCCAGTATCCAATTTGACACAGATTCGAAGGAAAGCCATCTGGTATCGCTCAACCTTAAAAGCCTGTGCTCAGGCACGTCAAAAATTCATTGCAGGCCTTTATTATCAGATTGTCTTTTCGAACTCTTAAAATAGTTGTAAATGTTTTTCAGCAACTGCTCCACTACATGGGGTATGCATTTTAAAGACGCGCTATTAATTAAATTAATAGAGTGACAAACACAGCCAATGTGAAATATGTGAGGTATTTTCTTTTTTAATAAAGTAGCCACACCACTCCTTCTTCCTACCATACTGGAGGAATTATCTGTAGAAAACCCAATAAAATTCTGCAACGGAATTTCACTCTGTTCCAATGTAGATAGCAGGACATTGCAAATGGCTTCAACTGATCCATCTGGTGGCTGCGCTAATCGAAAGAAAGAGTCTCGTGTTTTCCCTTGGTATGTATCGAACTGCCTAACTACCATTACCAAGCATTTCGGTAGTTTCGTCGATAATCATACTAAACATTTCTTTCTGCTTCTTTTTAACCAACTAGCGGAAGCCTTCCATACCTAGGAACTTAGCCACTTCTTTCGACTTAGTGCGACCGCACGTTACCTGCAATTTATAAAATATTTGCATCTTTATTTATATATCTACATATAATATGTCATTTATACCAACCAATTTTGCTATAGATGAATCTGGATAAATCGAGGAATGAAATTTGGTAAGTTTGTCCATAGATTTAAAGGACTGGTTTTGAATGATCATTCGAACCACCAACTTTATCTCTGCTATTGCAACATTTTGTTGGAGTGCTGTGCTGGGCTGTGGAAAAAAATTCACTATTTGCATTTTCTCTGTTTCGGACGCTTTCTTTATATTTATACCATCACCCTTAGCGATGAGGGTATATATCATTTGATACGACCGAAAAGTGTAACACATAGAAGGAGTCACTTCAGACCCTAGGTTTCTTAGAACCAAATTCGATTCGATTAAGTCATTTGAGCCATGCCCGTCTGTCTGTCTGTCTGTCTGGTGGCTGTCCGGCTGGTTCGCACGATAACTTTCGAAAGACGCAACCAAATGTCTTGAAATTTTGCACGAGTTAATATTTCCCCAAAACTACTTACGGTATTGCAAATGGGCTACATGGCTCCGCCCCTTCCGGTACCTCCCATACAAATATATCATTTCGCCCACTTTAGAAATCGAGTTATAATATCAATACACCCAACGGGATCGTACCCAAATTCTGTACTTAGTAAAGTTATTACTGGATAAAGTTTTGAAAAAAAAATTGGAAGTCTAGCCACGCCCCTTCTGGTACCTCCCATACAAATTCACCTTTCCGCCCACTTTAGATATGGAGAAATAATATCAATAAATCCATCGCGCTCGTACTCTAATTCTTAATTTAGTAAAGCTATACAGTTATTGAGAAAAAAAACTGAAGTCTACCAACGCCCCATCTGGTACCTCCCACACACATCTGGTACAACCCACTTTAGAAATCGATTAATATTATTATTAGAACTACCGCGATCGTGACCAAATTCTTTATTTAGTAAAGTTCAAGCAGGATAAAGTTTTGGAGAAAAAATCTGGAAGTCTAGACACACCCATTCTGGTACCTCCCATACAAATGTAGCTTTCCGCCCACTTTAGAGATGGAATAATAATATCAATACACTTGACACGATCGTGCCCAAATTCTGTATTTAGTAAAGCTATAACAGGATAAAGTTTTGGAGAAAAGATCTGGATGTCTAGACACGCCCCTTCTGGTACCTCCCATACAAATGTACCACTCCGCCCACTTTAGAGATGGAGTAATAATATCAATATACTCGACACGATCGTGCCCCAATTCAGTATTTTATTAAGTTATAACAGGATAAAGTTTTGGAGAAAAAATTGGAAGTCCAGCGGCGCCCCTTATGGGACCTCCCATACAAATGTACCTTTCCGCCCACTTCAGAGATGCAGTTATAATATCAATACATCCAACGCTATCGTGCCCAAACTCTGTATTTAGTAAAGCTATAACAGGATAAAGTTTTGGAGGATAAACCTAGAAGTCTAGACACGCCCCTTCTAGTACCTCCCATACAAATTTACCACTCCACCCACTTTAGAAATCGAGTAATAATATCAATATAATAGCAATTTTTTTTATTTTACTGAGGGTGATGGTATATGTAAGTCGGGTCGCCCGACTGAAACTTTCTTACTGGTTTCAATATGTTTTTTTGTAATTGCATGCCGAGCGAGGTGTGTTTTTTGGTTTATTAATTCTTTTGCCTACAGTTTTCGGAATCTGATTCCGAACTGCTCGTTTGCAAAAGCGAATCAAGAGCTTTTTCAACCGCGGCCTGTTTTGAGGTACTAGGCGACTCATGTTCACTGATGTTTTTTTTCTCACTACAAACCTGTAAGCTACAAAAGAAACTCATTAATTTAAAAATTTTTCTAAAAATAAAGTACTTACTTATCCATATATAAGGGGTTACATTTAAGAAACAGGTTGTCTGCGATGGGATATATATTTTTTCTTTATTGACGCCGGTCTCTTTGCAGTGAAAACAATTTACTCATAGAAGAAACAATGTAATGACTTTACGCATTCACACAGAACTGATAGCTGTGCAACAATCGTTTTGATGGATGCGCATACCACTTAAAGCACCTAATTTACAATCGCAGCGTATAACGCTTTTTTGAACATTTTTTTGTGGTGTGTCATCAAAGTGTTGACAACATAATGTGAATTGTGTAGCTATGTTCGCCAAATTGGTACAAAAGTATCACAAAGTGGCACAAAAATACAAAAAGTGGCACATTTAGTATCATAATAAAAAAGTGGCACAAAAGTATAAATGCAGAAAAAAAGTGGCAAAATTGCCACTTTAGTGGCATAACGGTAACACTGATGACACTAAAATTGTTTTTGGAGATTTTAATGAAAAAAAGTTAGGGAAGATGTTTTTGATCCATCGATCGGTAAACTCAGCCTAAATGCCGACATGTCAGACAGCGGGCTTAGGCTGGTTAGCTTCGCAGCGGCAAGGAACATGGTAGTGCGTGAAACCAGAATTTAGCATAAAGATATCCACAGAGCAAATAAGCTACTTCCGATTAAAACACTAAAATAAAATTGATCATGTAGTAATCGATGAAATGCATGCATATAGTGTCATAGACGAGCGCGTGATCCGTGGTGATAAAATTGGCTCAGATCATTACCCGATTGCAGCTAAGGTACGCACAAGATTAAGTAGTGCTAAAAATACTCGTAACCAAACTCAAGGGAAGCTAAACATCACAAAGCTGCATACCACTGAGAGGGCCTATGCCTACTTCAACCAACTCTCTTAATTAATTTAAACAAACCCCCTAATTCGGATGTTCCCTACAAACCATGGCAGCATATTGCGAATTCTATGGCCACTACCGCTCTGGTAAGACGTGGAATGTCGCGCAATGCCTGATAAAAAGTTTGCTGCATACAGGGCAAAGATAAAGCATGCGTTGACCGAGCGATATAATAAGAAAAGAAAGAAAGAGAGACAGGATATCGAAAATTACAGGGTTGGAATATAGGTGGATATAGGTGAAGCACGAATGTTCTACCAAAAGGGTAAAAGCAAAGGTTTTGGAACTGGGATCTCCACTTGTAAGAAAAGAGATGGAAATCTGGCCACGGACACTCAGAATGTGCTGCAAATATGAAGGGAACAGTTAATTTCTCAGTAGTTTCCGAAGGAGACATTATTGACGTAATCACGCTAATCGTCTATGATGGAGTAGATGTCAACCAACAAACCATAACGGGATCAGAACAGCAATTGCACGGCTTAAAAATAATAAAGCCGCGGGAGCTGATGGATTGGCGGCAGAGCTTTTAAGGCTGGCAACGTGCATACACCAAAAAAATTTATATTTTCCAATAATTTCTTAATATTTAATATTTTGCATTCCTAGATAAAGCTTGAGAAACCAGGAGATTTAATCCACCTATTTAAAATTATGTTTCCTTTTAGAATTTTGGTTTGAACTATTAAGATACTATTTCTTTTGTTCATAGTTGGTACACTAGAAAACTGCTTAGTAGGGCGAATTAGAGACGCCAATAGAGCTTATTAAAATATACATTAATCATATTAAAAAACTAACAATAACTACTTAAACTTTTGATTTTAATTTTTGTCACGCAGAAGTCAGTATTGGGCAGAATGTATGGAAAAAAGTCCGATTTGATTACATTTTTCGACTTTTTGAAAAAGTTTTCTAGAACAGGTATATATTCTACAACTATCTCACATGTTTTGGAGGCCAGGAGTACCACTTTTGACTGCTAAATGTTAAAAATAAATAAAAATTTCGATTTTCATCGCCAATGCCCTCTGACATACTCGCACAACAATCAAATTTTACACATGTATTTAAGACATGTGTACAAAGCTTTTAAGCTCTATTGGCATCCCAAATTCAAAAAAACGACCCGCCCTACTCTTCAGTAACCCCATACAAAACGACTAAATGGCCAGAAGTTGTAAATTAAACTTTTTACATTTGTTGCGAATTTATGAACACTTCAAACTGCGACCTTTGATACAGTTTTACTAAATGTCTATAAACCTGTGTCCTTATGACCGAAAGTCGTATTTCCAACCGTTTATGCTCAACAAGCAGGCATATAATAATACAAAGGTAATTTCAATTATAAATCGATTAATTTTAATAACTCAAGACTTCAACACTATGATACAAATGGTGGGCAATTTATCAGTCAGTTTACAAGACTGAAACTTCTGTGTTGGTTTATAAAAAATGGAACTGTTTTAACTTTTCAAGGATATTTTAAAAGTCCATTTATCCTGGAATGGTATAAGTAAAATTGAAGTTCTTCGAGTATACTAAAGAATTCTCATTTTGTGAGATTCTGGTGCATAGGACTTCTTGAACAGTTTGCAAGCAATATTCCAAAGATTGCTGATGAGGAATCATGGCGTGAATCCGAATCAGCTCTACAGACAGCCTGGCATTATGAGAATATCATTCTGCTGATAAACTTCTTTCAGAAACTCCGGTCTTGAGCTTGAGATAAATTCCAAATTTAATTAAATTTTTATTCGATCCTGGCGAGTTCATTACCGAAAACGGCGAAATGGTCTGTCTTTTAAATGTTAAACAATATTAAAAACCAGTACAGAAATTTCAGTCAGGTAAACTGACTGATAAATACCATCACCCAATATAAGATATTGTTGAAGTCTTGAGTTATTGAAATGAATATATTTAAAATTAAAATAAAATTACTTATACTTATACTGATACTTATAAATAAAATTATGTATAACTTTTCCCCTGCTTGTGGTGCAAAATCGTCCAAAATTTTACTTATTTGTGTAGGGGGTATAGGTGCCGGTTTGGAATTTATGTGAGAAATATTAATTTTCCAAAAAAAATTTAATTTTGATTGGGGGTACCAAAAGGGGTACAATTTACGAATAATTTGACTGAATTCAGTGCACTTACAAAAAGAAGATATGTATGTAAGACTATGGGGGTGAGTTCGGTCCTTTGTATGGGAGGTACCTGAAGGGAGTGTAAAAGATAGTAAGATTTTCTGGGGTTTTGCCCCCTATTACAATATAAATTAATCGACCAATTTTCGTTAGCCCCCAATAGTTCATTTTGAAGCTATAGCAATTTTACAATTTTCCAAAAATAGGTCATTTTGTATGGGAGGTACCAGAAGGGGTGACCCAATATAGTCCATATTCACTCCTGATTCATATTTTCATAAGCGTACAAATTACTCATAATTTGACTAAATTCGGTGTACTTAGAAAAAATATATGTTTGTAAGACTATGGGGGTGAGTTCGGTCATTTGTATGGGAGGTACCAGAAGGGGTGTATCAAATAGTTAGGTTTTCTGGGGTTTTGCCTCCTATAATAATAACATAAATTAATCGACCAATTTTCATTACCCCCCAAGAGTCCGTTTGGAAGTTATAGGAGAAATATTAATTTTCCAAAAATAGGTAATTTTGTTTGGGAGGTACCAGAAGGCGTGCACCGATATGGTCCATATTAGACTGGCCATAGCGTTATATAGAAAAAATTAAAAATGTGAAATCCAAAAGTTTTCGCACTGAAAAATATGAGGTTGGGGATAAAAATAATTATGCATATTTTTTTTTTTTTTTTTTGATTCCGAGTACCTCCGGGTTGAGCCCAAACTTTTATTATATTACCCATTTAGGCTGAAGTGCAGAATATGGGGCGGGAGCCCGATTAAAAACCAAAAATATGCCATTGGGTTCATCTTGGCCCCCAAACATCGGAATGGTAGGTCAAAGTTGGCGCTCAGGCCCATGGGGCCCGGGGGGTCAAAAAAGGGGCCCCTTTCTGTTCTATGATGACCCCCCAGGTGCGGGTACTCAAGTGAAAGATATTTTCGAGACGAATCCAACGATGTTATTTTTAGGTTCCTACGGGTCTCCTGGACCGAGTTAGAGCCATTTCCGGGATATACCAAGAAAAAAAAATTATTTTTAACTAAATTTAAAAAATTTTAAAAAAATTTTTGCGTGCGGCGCTACTAAACCCAACATAGGTGTACCGTCATTTCGCCCAATGTCATTTCGCCCAAAAACAACCATGACATATCGCCCAAAACATGTCATTTCGACCAAAAACCTAACTACAACATGACATATCGCCCTAATGCTATGACAGAAGACCCAACTCAATTTTTTTGGGCGAAATGTCAGACTCATGACGACGGTACGCCCTGCTGCATACGTCGCATTCAGTCTTGTACTCTCTCTCTCGGTGGGGGGCACGCCCTCGTCGCATACGTCGTAGTCAGACTCGCTACTCTCTCTCTTTCTCTGGCATTATTAAAACACGAATGCGGTGGCGGGCACGCCCCCCTAAGGCGGGGGCAACAGTACAAGACTGACTGCGACGTATGCAGCAGCGCGTGCCGTCGTCATGAGTCTGACATTTCGCCCAAAAAAAATGAGTTGGGTCTTCTGTCATAGCATTTGGGCGATATGTCATATTGTAGTTAGGTTTGTGGTCGAAATGACATGTTTTGGGCGATATGTCATGGTTGTTTTTGGGCGAAAGGACATTGGGCGAAATGACGGTACACCTATGTTGGGTTTAGTAGCGCCGCACGCAAAAATTTTTTTAAAATTTTTTAAATTTAGTTAGAAATAATTTTTTTTTCTTGGTATATCCCGGAAATGGCTCTAACTCGGTCCAGGAGACCCGTAGGAACCTAAAAATAACATCGTTGGATTTGTCTCGAAAATATCTTTGACTTGAGTACCCGCACCTGGGGGGTCATCATAGAACCGAAAGGGGCCCCTTTTTTGACCCCCCGGGCCCCATGGGCCTGAGCGGCAACTTTGACCTTCCATTCCGATGTTTGGGGGCCAAGATGAAGACAATGGCATATTTTTGGTTTTTAATCGGGCTCCCGCCCCATATTCTGCACTTGAGCCTAAATGGGTAATGTAATAAAAGTTTGGGCTCAACCCGGAGGTACTCGGAATCAAAAAAAAACAAAAATATGCATAATTATTTTTATCCCCAACCTCATATTTTTCAGTGCGAAAAATTGAACTTTTCAAAAAAATTTCCACTATGGCCACTCTAGTCCATATTCATACCTGAGTTTAATTTTCATAAGCGAACATCATACGCAAAATTTGAGTGATCTCAGTTTACTTAAAAAAAAAGATATGTATGTAAAACTATAAGGGCCAATTCGGTAATTTGTATGGGAGGTACCAGAAGGGGTGTGGCAAAGGTTTCGGATTTCTTAGGGTTTGTCTACTATTGCAAGATAAATAATCTGACCAAATTTAGATATCCTCCGATGGTCTGTTTGACAGTTATGGAAGAAATATTAATTATCCAAAAATAGGTTATTTTGTATGGGAGGTACCAGAAGGGGAGGGTCTATTCTGCCTATTTACAATCCCATAAGTTCGTTTCAAAAAATATTAATACTGGTAAATTTTCATACCGATCCGTTAAGGTTTACTCGAGTTATCCTGCTGACCAGCCAGCCTGCCAGCCAGCCAGACAGACGGACATAGCTCATTCTTCTTAAAGAGTTCTGAAACGAATTTGGTCTTAAGATACTTGGGGTCTAACTCGACTCCTTTAATGCGTTACACTTTTTTTCGTATCAAATGATATATACCCTCATCCCTAAGGGTGATGGTATAATGATTAAATAATGATTATCTGAACTTAGGCTTATTCTTACAATTCCTGACAAAATTTGAACAATAAATTCTTTGCACGTTAAGATCCTGAGTTTAGAATTCACAAAACATTAAAGTAGATCAACGAATAACATCTGTCAGTCAATGTGTTCTAATGTGTAGTTGTTACCCACGCTCACCTTGAATTAATTATGAAATTTTTATGAATCCACGATTTACAAAGCCCCCATATTTCCAGTCCATTACCATTTCAAAATGTCTGCTTTACAAATTCTTTAAATGCCATTCGTTAATTGCAAAACGACAATCATAATTCTTTCTGATGCCACAACAAAAAACTCATTTGTTAATGAGAATAAAGAAGGGCATTTTTTTAATATCAGCCACAACATTCATTTAATATAACAATGATAAATATGAAACATTAAAAGTAAAAATGTCGCTCATTTATAAAATATGAAACACTCACGGTTTTACCGTGCCTTCTCCCAGCAGCGATATGGCGCAATAACTCATGTGTGCATTTTAATGATTCATATTGTTACACACACACACACCTTCGTGAAATAATTTCCAAACAAAGGGTACGGAGATGAGATGTGTAAAAATTGCCAACGCAATAAGAGCAATTATGATAAATTAAAATAAAATGAAAAGGTGTGCGTATAATTACAATGCATTGGCATATAATAAATTGGAGATACCTTATGTCCTTGCACTCATACTAGGGTAGCTCCAAGTAAAACCATGTGGCGTTTAACAAATGCTTAAAAGGATAAATTATAAAGGACTTGAAGGATAATGTATTTATGAGGCTATCAAACTCAACGTTTTGGTAATGTTAACTCAACTTTGAAACGGCTATAATTTTACAAATTCCGGCATATATTAATTATATGTAACCCCATCCCTAAGGATAAGGTTATAATTATTAGACATTACAATTACACGTATTTTTACTTTTAGGTGGATAGGTTGACAGACATTGTTTAGGGACATATACCTAGAGTGTTCAAATACCTCCTTTTTTTCAAAAACCCGGTTTCCGAGTTATTCGATAAATTGATTTTTTAGAAAACTCGGATTTCAAATACAGCATTTGAAAGAAAACCGGTTTAACCGGGTTTTTTCGGTTTTTTCCTAAAAAGTTAAAAATAAAAATAAAATAAAAATGCATTTATTTACAAAAAATAAGAAATGTGTTTTTTTATTTTGTGTTTTTAATTTTTAATAAATTGTTGGAATCCCTAATTTTTTTTAAAGTATTATTTTTGAAAAGGAATAAATTTTTGGAATATTTTTAATTTTTTTTTAAATAGTACCCAGGAAAATTTTTCAGAACTTGTTGCGAATGGTATTGATACTAGAATCGTTTCTTTTTTAATCGACTTTCTATTCTGTTTCTGGTTCTATATAACCGATTATGTACAACATGTTGCACCACAGATTTCGTAGAACAGAAAATGAATTTTCGTATTCGAAATAAGTATTTTTTAGAGGGTATTTATTAAGAAAAACTCAAAAATCTGAGTTAAAATATATTTCGAACTAGCACCCATTTGAAAATCAATGAAATTTAAAAAAACAGCATATCTAATTCAGTAGCAATTCATTTCATAACAGGTTCCATGAGAACATGTTGGTTTTGGGACAATTTCAAACAAAAATAATATATTGTGCAACCGAAAGTGGAACTTGTTACTTATCAGTAAAAGCTGTTCTGTAATTGTTTCTTTGCAACAAAATATTTTGCTGGGTATTTAAGAAATATTATGCAATTAAGGTGTTCAATTTTGAGTCTATTTTTCTGTTTCGTTTGATACAGAAAACATGCACTCAATAATTGTGGAAGTAAGATTTATTGACAAAAGCGCGTTTAGAGGGATGTTGAGCTTTTCTGTCCTTTTATTAATTCTACCGAAATAGTTGAAATCATCATATAGTCTTGTGTCATTGGAATTGGTTTTCACTGCAGGATTAGGGGATTCCTTCAACTCACAATCTGAACTGTTACTAGACTCTGACGTTGTTGGACAAATTGCAGGATAAAGTCTTTTAAAAAGTTCGTTCGCATTTTCCATCGTTTCCGCCTCTTTAGAATACTTTACACAGGATGGGCTTGTAGGACATTTTCCAATTATTTCAATGATATATAATTAGGCTAATCAACGTCTGTATTCTTTTTTCCTTAAATCTTGCTATAATTTTGTCTCGCAGCTCCCGAGCATATGCGGAGTCCCTTCATTCTGAATGATTTGATAATCTTTTAATTGCGAGCGCTAAAGGCTGAAGCGCTGAGCTTAAATCTCTCAAAATTGTTATTTCTTGTAAGCGCATGGTTGACACATGGGTTAATTCTTTAAACTTTTCAATCATCGCAGATAGTTCTTTATTGTGCTCCTGGAAAACATAGCTCTGCAATTTTCTTTGTTTTTCGCTCGACTAGTTAAATGAATTAACATGCTTTCACAATTTTGCCATAATTTAAGCCACGTTTTTAATGAGCTCGTATGATTTATTTTCACCCCATTCATCATCGTCACTATCATCTTCGGCGAGATCCACTTCGACTTGTTGATCCACTTAAATAACGTGTAAAAAGATTTTTCTAAGTTAATTTGAAATTGAATTTTAAAATTTTACAAAGCTTCTAAAAGCATTCTCGTTTATGAAACGTAAAAAGTTTTTTCTAAATTAATTTGAAATTGAATTTTTAAATTTTACGAAGCTTCTAAAAACATTCTCGTTTACAAAATGTAAAAAGTTTTTCTAAATTAATTTCAAATTCAATTTTAAAATTTTTACTTTTTCAATAACTCCATTTAGAGTTGTAACAAAGCAATTTAGAAAAACCGAGTACCCGAAGGAAAAAACTCGGTTAAACCGGTTATTCGAAAATGGCACTTTTGCAAAAACCGGCATACGGTTTTAAATAAAAAAAACCGGTTTACGGTTTTTCGGTTTTGAACACCCTACATATACCACACCATATATTCTGTGGTGCAGCATTTGACAATTCGTTGCGATGAAAAACTATAAGATGCCAGGACTGAGTTCAATTTTGTGAGGCGGTAGATGTTTTTATTTACAGAATGAATATGAAAGGATAATTATTGATCGCAAACCGATGTTACTACTTAATACTTGTTGTTACTTAATTTTTTAATTGAGTGCGAAAAATTTAATAGCTTTATATTATCTGTTATCTTAGTAGGGACACCACATGGGATTACCACATGGTTTATGAAAGCCAACCTACTATAGCGTTAGTCTCAAACGGGAATTCAAAATTGCTTCAGGTTTCACAATGGAGTGGTTAGATAAAGAGAATAGTATTTTATAGGGCTGTTATAAGAGGTTTTATATGCAAAATTAATAAAGGCGACATTTCTAACGCAACCGATGCACCTTAATGCGTCTGACCACGTCAATGTCAGTGTACAGCTCGTACAGCTCATGATTCATACGACGCCGATACTCTCCGTTAACGATGATGGGCCCAACTATTTACGGAGTATTTTTCTCTCGTATACCGCCAGAATCGATTCATCCGCTTGTGTCATAACCCAGGATTCTGAGCCATATATTAAGACAGGTAGAACCAGTATCTGGTATAGCTGGAGTTCGTTGTTCGTCGAGAGAGGGCTCTGTCATTGAATCGCTTGCTTATTCCGTAGTAGCATTTATTTGCAAGCAGGATTCTTCTCCGGGTTTCTAGGCTGACATTATTTGCTTTGTTGATGACGGATCCTAGGTAGACAAAATTATCTACCACCTCGAAATTATAGTTGTCAACGTTCACGCAGTTTCAAAACGAGTAGATTCTTAGTTCGTTGAAACTAATAACTTCGTTTTGTCCTCGTTTACCGTTAGGCCCATTTTCGCTTATTCCTTCTGTATACCTGAGAAGGCTGCAGTCACATCCCGCAGTTTTCGACCGATGATGTCGACGTCATCAGCGTACGCGAGTAGCATGTGGCTTTTGTTGAATATAGTGCCACTCCTGTTTACTGCAGCTTTCCTCATTATCATCTCCTTCACTATGTTGAAGGGATCAAACGATAGGCCGTCGCCTTGTTTTAGGCCTAGTCTGGTACAGAATGGCTCCGTAAGGTCCTTGTTAATCTTCACTGAAGACTTCGTGTCAGTCAGCGTCATTCCGCAAAGACGTATCAGCTTCGATGGAATACCAAACTCAGCCATGACTTCGAGTAATTTCTGCCGTATCGGACTGTCGAAGGCAGCTCTATAGTCGACGAAAAGATGATACGTGTCGATCTGTTTCTCTTGGGTCTTTTCCAGGATTTGCCGAAGTGTGAATATCTGGTTAGTTGTTAATTTTCCAGGTCTAAAGCCACACTGATAAGGCCCGATAAGGTTGGATAGCACTGGCTTTAGTCTTTCACATAGCACACTCGACAGGACCTTATATGCGATGGGTAAAAGGCTGATCCCGCGGTAATTGGAGCACACACATGGATCACCCTTTTTCAGCACAGGACATAATACACAGGACATAATAGTTTTTTTTTCGCCTAAAAAGCTGTCTCGCCCGTTTTGCTTTCTCCTTATGCCGTTCCCTAACAGCACGGGTTACAATTGGCTGTAGCGTTGCCCTATAAGCAGCATTCTGTTCCTCAGACGCTATGCGTTATGCAACATTTGGGGGGTGGGGTTGGTTGTTTTCTCCTTTTTTCTCTTCTTCGTGTTTTCATAATAAATTTTGTTTAAGGAGAGTGGCTTATTAGACCACAACTTCCGATCCTAGTTTCTTGGGGCTGCCAAAAGCCACTAAGAGAGCCTGTGTTGAACTTTAGTAACTTCTGTTACCTACTTCCTAAGACGCATCGGTGGTAACCGATTAGGTTACTCAACATTTCGCCTTCTAACTCTAGCTAACTTCTAAGCGGTTGCTGTAAAGTCATTACCCGGGGAGTACTTGGTCTAAGACCGGAAGTAGTTAGCTGCTGGGACAATGCCACAAAGGAATCGCTCCTGGTCACTCCCAAGTGAGTGACAATCAGTAACTTTCCACCTCTGGGCAAAGTACCATTCAATGAGTGATATCAAGACAAAAAAAAATGAGGATTTGCTGCTTTCAAAAGACTGCAGCTTAAAACCAGTACAGAATTTTTAGTCAGATAAACTGACTGATAAATACCATCACACAATATAAGATATTGTTAAAATCTTGAGTTATTGAAATTAATAGATTTTTTATTAAGATAAAATTACTTATGTATTATTCTTTGCTTGCTTGTGGAGCACAACCGTAAAAAATTTGACTCATATGTGTAGGAGGTCCAATTAGGGACAGCATAAAGTGTCTGATTTATTTTTCGTAAACCAACGTTCAATGAACGCTCTTCTTGTACCCTCCATACAAATACATCATTCCGCCCACTTTAAAAAATCGAGTTATAATATCAATACACCCTACGGGATCGTATTCAGATTCTGTATTTAGCAAAGCTATAATAGGATAAAATTTTGGAAAAAAATTTAAAGTCTAGCCATGCCCCTTCTGGTACCTCCCATACAAATGTAGCTTTCCGCCTACTTAAAAGATGTAAATTTAAAATTCTAGACACGCCTCTTCTGTACCACTCCGCCCACTTTGGAGATGGAGTAAAAATATCAATACAATCGACACGATCGTGCCCAAATTCTGTATTATGTTTAGTTAAGGA
This sequence comes from Muscina levida, assembly GCA_964034835.1. Classification (NCBI taxonomy): domain Eukaryota; kingdom Metazoa; phylum Arthropoda; class Insecta; order Diptera; family Muscidae; genus Muscina; species Muscina levida. Next base: position 61,692,022 of record OZ035880.1, on the reverse strand, counting down.
CAAAATTTTGGAGAAAAAAACTGGAAGTCTAGCCGTGCCCCTTCTGATACCTCCCATACATATGTATCACGCGGTCCACTTTAGAAATCGAGTACTAATGTCAATATAATAAAAAATTGTGTGTTTTACTAAGGATAAGGGTATAAGTAAGTCGGGTTGCCCGACTGAAACTTTCTTACTGGTTGATGGTATAATTACTTATGTATTATTGCATGCTTGTGGATCGTAAGCGGTTGTAGATAGGACTTTCGGTCATAATATAAGCGGTCTAGAGACTTGTAACATAACCGTCAATGTTTGATTTATTTGTTAAGGAGGTACCATTAGGGGCAGCACAAAGTGTCCGAGGTTTTGATTTGTAAATTAACGTTCAATAAACGCTTTCCTTGGCAAAATTTGGGTGTATCAAATAGTTATGGTTTCTGAGGTTTTGCCTTCTATAACAACATAATTAAATTACCAAATTTGGGTATCCCCCAGGGGCAGGTTTGGAAGTAGTGGGAGAAATATTATTTTTCCAAAAAAGTTTATTTTACATGGGAGGTACCGATATAGTCCATATCCATTCCTGATTCAAATTTTCATAACGGTACAACTTACGCTAAATTTGACTGAATTCAGTGTACTTCCAAAAAAGATATTTATGCGAGACTATAGAGGTGAGTTCGGTGATTTGTATGAGAGGTACCAGAAAGGGTGTGTCAATAATTAGGTTTCTGAGGTTTCGCGTGCTATCACAATATAAATTAACCGACCAATTTTCATTACCCCCAAGTGTCTGTTTGGAAGTTATGGGTGAAATATTAATTTTTTAGAAATAGGTAATTTTGTATGGGAGGTACCAGAAGGAGTAAACCGATATAATCTATATTCATTCCTGAGTCCAATTTTTATAAGCGAATACATACGCAAAATTTGACAGAATTCAGTTTACTTACAAAAAAGATATGTATGTAAAACTATGAGGGTCAATTCGGTCATTTGTATGGGAGTTTGTATACTAAAGTAATGTTATTAAACTGACCAAATTCAAATATCCTCCAGTTGTCCGTTTAAAAGTTATGGAGGAAATACTAATTATCTAATAATAGGTAATTTTGTATGGGAGGCACTAGAAGGGATGGGGCTATTCTGCCCATGTGCAATCCCACCTCTTTGTTTTAAAAAATAGTAATACTGTTAAATTTGCATACGGATCAGCCGGCGAAGCACGCCTTGTATTAAAAAAAATTAATTTTCTTAACACCCCATGAATGAGGTATTGGATGCATCTCGCGTTGTTGTGAATTAACAGGATTTCTATTTTAGATTTACAACAAACGGCACCTACGTGTTTATCGACGTATTCGAACATCACTGTTTGAAAAACATTTACTAGACATTCCGATTGACTCGACGCTATACTGCGAAGTTGCTGTCGACAACTTTGAGGGGGCGGACAATGAAAGATAATGTAAATAACTGGATGCCAAGAATCGAACCACGGATCTCCCGCCACCATAATATCTACATAGATAGAGGGTTTACTTAAGTCGCGCATTCTAACCACTATGCCACGGCCGGTTCCCATTTCTATTATACTGCAAAATTTTCAGGACGGTCAAACTGTTAATATGGCTGTTACGGCGGTTTTTAAAAAGGACGTGGCCCAGCCCTCTTTCTCCCTGACTGTAATTGAAACTGTATTAACAACAGATAATCTTTATACCTCCTATAGTTGATGAGGTACAGCCGTTGAAAGTTTCAAGTTTTATACCACTCCCTATGAGCCGATTCCGCCCATTTTTTTTATTGAACACACAAATTTTGCTGCCAAATGCACTCACACAACTTTTTAAAGCGATTGAAGGAAATGTCCTCCAGATATTGATGCTTCGCAAATTGGGTCAAATGGGCGAGCCACCCCGACATCATATATCAAAATGAATGTACTCTTTTTTTTGAGTCTATACGGTACTAAAAATTGGAAATAAATAAAAACAAACTAATTTTCATATACGACCTCGTTGGGGCACGGCTTAAAAATCCAAAGTTGAATATTCGCCACCATAATATCTACATAGTTAGAGGGTTTACTAAAGTTTCACGAAATATTGGACAGTTTAAGCAGAGCAGCAAAATAAATACTTACAACTTTTGCAATGCCTCGATACGAAGAAGCAAATAAAATACGTATTAATACTTTTGAAAGGTTAAGGTTAGTAAATATATTGTATTTATTTTAGGCTTTTGGGTTTTATCTGCCACTTACCGTTTTCAGTTATAACAAGCTGAATGTGTAAAACTCTGCTACGATTTCTCTTTATCTTTGTAACAACGTTGACAATATTGCTATCATTTAAATAAATTAAATCAAGAGATTACTCCACAGAGAATTTTTGCCACAATATTTTCACATAAAACCGTACATGTCTGCATATATGTATTCGTTATTTAACACATAAAAAAGAATATTGTATTTACAGGGGACGCCTTTTTTGCCTCAACCACATGAATATCAACAACTCATTGGATTCTGTAAAATAACCATGACATGGTAACCAACTTCAACAGCATCACTGACGATGACACATCACAACTTTTGTTTAAGGACTTGTGAAAAATCAAAAATTTGCTTTTGAAATGATTGTACATTCAAACATTGACGGCTATACACACATTCAATTGTGCTTATGTAGAGCATGTCATTATGGTGATTATTTCATATGGGCGAATATTATATTTTAGTATGTATATGTAGTCATTTGCTTTCAATGGCTTTACGTACGAAACTTGTACTACTTATCTGTCTGCAATTTTATAGAGCCATTGACATGAGATACATAAAACTAAAAACAACAACAAACAAAATATGTAATAATCATTGGCATAAGAGACCTCAATGTATATTCAGTTCACGTGGTGAATGGTTTTGTAAGAGTATATGTTGTACTTAGTTTTTAGAGGTTGTTTTTTAATTACGTAGTGAAAAAAGTAACATTTTTTTGACCTTCACCTATACATATACTGTCTAACATGAATATGATATGAATATATCACCTGGTTTCGTATGGTAGTGAGTGAAATAAATATCCACACAGAGACATCCGCAAGGCAACCTGGATATCCCCTGACCAAACAACAAGTAGCCGAATTGATTATGTCGTAATTGATGGCAAGCGTGGTGGAATTATGAACTCGGATCACCATCTAGTTGCAGCCAAAGCAGTAGTCTAAATGTCTAATGTCTGTAACTAGACGCAAAGGAAGCTACACATCGCGTAGGTGAATAACACTGAGATAGGGTTTGGGCCCATCTGGTTTGGGGTGGATTCTCTAAAAAATGAACTTTGGAGCTGGCCTTGAAGCGAAACAAGGAGATAAATTACATTTCTCAGCAAAAGATTGCGTCTACTCACTCCAGAAAGGAAACAAAAGGTTGGGTTCGGTCAGAAAACGTTGAAATCTTTGAGGGGCCAGCGTGTTTCCATGACATGAACCCTATTGAAAATGTGGAGGGCATACTTGTTCATTAAATGTACTCCAACATCAGGCAATACAAAAGCGTTGCAAAGCTAGAATCGGCAGTAAAAGCGGCTTGGTACTCCTTAGAAAGTTCAACCCCAAAACCCTGATAAATACTATTGACCGAAAGGCATTTTTTAATTTATTCAGAATAAGAGAGGTCATACGCATTATTACAAAGTGTTTTTTATTTTAAATTTGCTTTTAGTTTAAATAAAAAAGTTTTATTTCGTAATTAAAAACCACTGCGTTTTATTCCACAATCACCCCAAAATGTAAAAATGCAAAAAACTTAAACTTAACTAAACAATTTTGTTGTTGTTGGATGTAAAAGTGTAGTTTTTAATTCTCTTTCATTCCTCATATTCGGTTTTTGCATTATGACCCTTTTAAGTAAATCTGCATCGAAATATAGTGGAGCGTATAATTTCCTGCTCTCCAGTGTATATTTACTCTGCTCGTTCCCGAAGGTAGCACAAAATCACGCCAATCAATGACAGGCATTGCACACTTTAAAAACAATAAAGCGCGGGTGCCATGGACTGCCAGCAGAGATTTCTAAGTCTGGCGGTGATGAGCTAGTAACGAGCATACATTTATAAATACACATGGAATAAATGCCCCATGATAGGAATCTCAAAATTCTATGTCCTGTACTAAAGAAAGGCGATCCAGCTATCGCGGGATCAGCATTTTACATATTGCATACAAGGTCGAGGTCTGTTACCTGAAATACTACCATCTCGACGAACCTCTTAGATATTGGATTTAGACCTCGTAATACCACGACCAAACAGATTTTGACACTACGACATATCCTGCAGAAGACCCAAAAAATGCAGATAGACAGTTTACATTTTGTTAAAAACAACAAAGCTGCATTCAACAACATGAGTGCAGCTTAAGTCTTATTGTGGGAGGACACTTACCAAAATGAAGGTAGGCAAAAATCTTCAGTTTAATAAGCGAAGTTAGATTTATTTATCTTCTTTATATATAAAATTCTTCTGTACGTGTGTTGTGACTGAACTCCTTCTAAACGGCTGGACCGATTTGCATAAATTTTTTTGTATGCGTTTGAGTGGCGCCCCGGATGGTTTAGATTTACAATTCGGTCCAATTGGACAAAGGGGCGTGGCACCGCCCATACAACTTGAAAATCAAAAGGGCTGTATCTCATGAACTATCAGAGGTATGAAGATGAGATTTGCTATATATGTTGTTGAAGCAGTATTAATTTTAGCCAAGGTGGAAGTGGGCGGTGCCACGCCCCCTTTTCAAAAATCGCTCTAACGGCTTTTCTAATAGACCGATTGATACGAAAATTTTACGAAGTGGTACTGTTGACCTGTTGATAGTCCCTGGCTATAATAGGCTGTGATTGGATAAAGGGGCGTGGCACCGCCCATACAACTTGAAAATCAAAAGGGCTATATCTCTATATCTCATGAACTATGCTTCGCTATTGCTTCGCTATTGCATATTAACTTGTAATATATTTCACATTTAGGTCTACAAAGTACTTTAAAACGGTACTTAAGCTCGACAATAATATGTTGAGTTTATTAACTTATGTAACTGATTTCAAGTAACTCCTTAACATGCTTCGCTATTGCTTCGCTATTGTATATTAACTTGTAATATATTTCACATTAGGTCTACAAAGTACTTTAAAACGGTACTTAAGCTCGACAATAATATGTTGAGTTTATTAACTTATGTAACTGATTTCAAGTAACTCCTTAACATGGAAGTTAACTAATTAAGTTTTATTGTTTTAAATTCTAAATAGTAAAAAGTTCATCATTAAAGTCATATCTATAGTTTCGACATGTAGATTAAGTTATGTCTGTATGTAGGGAGAAAAATCACTTCTTTCACAAATCGGTAACAGAAATTTCTCTCAAGATCAAAATTTAATTTTTATATTTATCTGTAGTAGAGGGAACCTTCTGTATACTAACTATGTCTTTGGGCGTAAAAATCACTTTTGTTATGCCTTCTCCTCCTATTGACCGCAAATGAAAATTTCGTTTGAAGCTTCATGCTTTTAGCCATAAAAACCTTCTTTGCCATATCTTCTTCTAATACGGACCAAGAATATATCCGAATACTCTCTATATATTAAACTCGTATTACGATTTTTTGACATAATTCGGTCAACAACGTTTGGCTTAACAAAGTGATGATCTTACGCGCTGCATGGCATATTATGCCGTCGTGTTGGATATGTGCAATGACATGATAAATAAAAAAAATTAATTGATTGTCCACTGGCTCTAGTTCTTCTACCAGTTGGATTTAATATGAATGTAGACCAAGATCTTTCCTCAGCATTTGCAGAGACCGTTGCTGAGAACGGTGTGGGTTCGATAAATTCGAGTCCCCTGTCACACCTACGTCTACAGCGTCGATGGCTTGTATTAGCTGCTCAGATGGATGATTATATGCACCCTAAACTTCACAAAGGGCTCCATAAGTTTGGCGAACAGAACGCGCATTTCATCTATAAGATTTATTACCGATTCGCTCTCCTGAAAAGTAATTAAAAAATGCATATCTGTAAAGTAAATTGAAAACAAATCACTGTTTTAGGCTGCGTGTGTCCTAAATTGCCTGGTGTACGGACCAATATTTGATACAGTTAAAAAATTAAATATTGAAGTGCGTGGGCAGAGCTTCTGCACTTTTTACTTATTAAGTTCCAAATAGCCTGTTCATTAGCAACATTTTTAACAATGAGCAACTATTTAAACCTTCAGTACCTACTATTCCGATGCTTGGAGACCAAGACGAAGTGAATAGTATATTTTTGACATTGTTTTCTGTATGCCAACACTCGAAGGCCATACCTTTTTAACCAATACATAGATTTGCTTCTGTAATACTTCATTTAGTTTGTTGGGAAGTCAGTTTTACGCAGAAGTTTTCGGTTTGTGCTCATTTAAAAACAAAAAAATCTCTATCTGAAATCTTCCTGCTTCCCAACGCGTGCTAGGAATTGATTTTAGACACAAATTTTATTGGTGAAATTTTCTAACAATTCATCGTAGATTCCGATTTTGGTTACGATTTTTGCGGATAAAAAAAAATTGGCTCACCTTACTATTCATATCTCTGGGCGAACTGCAATATACTGTGAAATTTTGACAGTAATAACTACTTTTTTAACAGTAGTGTAGCCCAACCTACTTCCACCCTTACTGTAATTCTTGTTGCAAAAAATTGGCCCACCTTACTATTCATATCTCTAGGCGAACTGCAATATACTGTGGAATTTTGACATTTATAACTACTTAATTTAAAAGGGTGTAGCACAGCCCACTTCCACCCTTGCTGTAATTCATACTGCAACAATAACAAATGTAACAAATTACATCTTCATACCTCTGATAGTTCATGAAAATATAGCCTTTTTTACTTTCAAGTTGTATCCAATCCAATCCAATCACAACTAAATACAGCCAGAGACTAACAACAGGTCATCAGTACCACTTTCTAAAATTATCTTATAAATCAGTCTATTTTAAAAGCCGTCAGAGAGATTTTTGAAAAAAAGGGGCGAGGCACCGCCTTCTCCTACCTGGCAGTAATTAATACGTTTCCAACAACATATAATATATACCAAATCTCATCTTCATACCTCTGATAGTTCATGAGATATAGCCCTTTTGATTTTCAAGTTGTATTGGCGGTGCCACGCCCCTTTATCCAATCACAGCCTATTATAGCCAGGGACTATCAACAGGTCAACAGTACCACTTGGTAAAATTTTCGTATCAATCGGTTTATTAGAAAAGCCGTTAGAGCGATTTTTTAAAAGGGGGCGTGGCACCGCCCACTTCCACCATGGCTGAAATTAATACTGCTTCAACAACATATATACCAAATCTGATCTTCATACCTCTGATAGTTCATGAAATACAGCTATTTTGATTTTCAAGTTGTATGGGCGGTGCCACGCCCCTTTGTCCAATTGGACCGAATTGTAAATCTAAACCATCCGGGGCACCACCCAAACGCATACAAAAAAATTTATGGAAATCGGTCCAGCCGTTTAGGAGGAGTTCAGTCACAACACACGTACGGTAGTATTTTATATATAAAGAAGATAAAGATAATGTGTGAATTTAAGCCAAATCCGTACATAAACAAGAATTTTCGACAAAACACCTACACCTGTGGTCCACAAACAAAATATCACCATTAATGACTGACTTTGTTTTTTGATAATATCTCCAGCGCCACCTATCGGATTTAATTTTTTCCACATCACTTAAATGTATTTTAAAATTATATGGAAAATTTTAAACTGTGTGAATTTGAGCCGAATTTATACATAAATACGAGGTTTTAGAAAAAAAGACATCAGCACCAACTATCGACAATATTTTAAAATACCTTTTTTCCTAAATTTTTAAGGTACAGCCGTTTTCAAGTTTAAGAAGCTTTATGTTATTTTTTTTTGGTGTAAACATGAACTTTAATAAATTAATTAATTTATATTTGCCCCTGTTACCTTGGCGTACTTTGTTTAATTAATTTAAACCGTATTCAACAATTCCAATAAAAAATGTCTATCCAGAGATGTGCTTACGCCGTAATAAACATTCCATCAAGTGATGTTAATTGCCATTGATGTGGATCTATAAAGTATGCTGTATAATGTTTAACAAACAAACCGCAATGCTTCTCCTCAAGCACTTTCACATATTCTAGATGTCTATGTTATTCAATTACTGTGTAATGATGCTGATGTTGAAAAATGTTCGACACAATTAATAGCAATGTTGTTGGGCTTATTTAATAACACACTGTGACAAAGTTGAAAAAATTTAAAGAACTTGGAGGGTGACCTACTACATGTTGTAGGTCTGGTAGAGTACAACATGACCCTGTCTACCAAAGTTTCTTAACGCCCTCAATATCTTGACTTAGGTTCAAAAACCGGTCTTTAAGATCATTTTTCACTTATGAGCATTTAATTCAGTCTATTATAAACCGAGTTTTAACTTCTTAACTTACTTAAACTTAATTTCACTTTGCACCCCATGAATGAGGTATGGGATAGCTTCTCGCGTTGTTGCTTTCTATTTTTAGATTCACAACTAACGGCACCTACTTGTTTATCGACGAATGCGAACGTCACTGTTTGAGAAGCTCTTACTAGACACGACGATTGAATCGACACTTAATACTGCGAAATTGCTGTCAACAACATTCGAGAGGCCGACAATGAAAGAAAATTTTATTTTTATTTTTTTCTTTTAAGATGACTGGAGCCAGGTTTGAACCTGCGATCTCCCGCATGGCAGTCGCGTATTCTAACCACTATGCCACGGCCGGTTAACTTCTTCTTTAACTTCGGAAAAAAAGATCCTTAGGAAAAAAGAGCCTTAGACCTTTCCAACGATATATACACTTATATAGATAACTTGTCACATCTGTCTGTTTTTGCCTTGAAATCGCAAACTTTTGTAATTTTTTTCACTATTTTTTAATTTTGAAGGATTTTTTAGCCACTATTTTGTTAATTAATATTGAACGGCCCTGGTATAGTGGTTAGAACACGCGACTACCATGCGGGAGATTCGTGGTTCGATTTCCGGCTCCAATTATCTACATTTTTCTTTCATTGCCGGCCCGCTCGATGTCGTCGAAGTGTCCATTTGGAAGTAATGGGAGAAATATTAATTTTCCAAAAATATGTCATTTTGAATAGGAGGTACCAGAAGGCGTGAACCAATATAGTCCATATTAACTTCTGATCAAAATTTACATAACCGTATAACTTATGTAAAGTTCGACTGAATTCAGTGTACTTACAAAAAAGATATGTATGTAAGACTATAAGTTTGAATTCGGTAATTTGTATGGGAAGTACCAGAAGGCATGAACCGATATAGTCCTTATTCAATTCTGAGTGCAATTTTCATAAGCTAACATCTTACGCAAAATTTGAGTGAATTCAGCGTACTTGCAAAAAAGATATGTATGTAAAACAATGATGGTGAATTCGGTCATTAGCATGGGAGACACTAGAAGGGGTGTGGCAAAGGTTTTGGGTTTCCTAAGGATTTGTCTCCTCCAGATGATCCTTCGGAAGTTATGAAAAAAATATAAATTTCAAAAAAAATGATTTTTTTGTATGGGTGGTACCAGAGGTGTTTAAGGTTTACTCGAGTTATTCTGCTCACCAGCCATCCAGCTGGGCTTTAAAAGTTCTGAAACGAATTTGGCCTTAAGATTCTGGGGTCTACCTCGTCTCCTTTAATCTTCCCTTAGGGATGATGGTATATATCATTTGATGCGAGAACCAGAATAGGAATTTCAGTCAGGTAAACTGTCTGATAAATACCATCACCCAAATGAACAGAATTTTATTTATTATTTGCATATTTCAGGAGAATAAACGGTTGTAGGTCATAATATGAGTGGTCCAGGGACATGTGGCAAAACGTTAAAAATGTTACTAATTTGTAAAGGAGGTACCATTAGGAGCAGCACAATGTGTCCGTTTTTTCGTAAATCAAAGTTAAATCCAAGCTTTCGTTTGTAAAATTTGACTAAATTCAGTGTAAATACAAAAAAGTTGGGTATCAGCAACAGAAATGTATCTATAATTAGCCTCACGTAGAAAAGAATTACAAGCGCTTTGGTCTTTTAAGCACCGTAGAAGTTAGTCACATCAAGTGTAGCTAACAGCTCTTTCACCTGGTCCTTCCAATGAAGTTTTGGTCGCCCCTTCCTGCGCCCCCCATTGAGTTTATGGAAGAAGACCTTTCGACTTGGAACATTTTCATCCATTCGTAGAACGTATCCAAGCCAGCGCATTCGGTCTATTTCAACGCGATAGACTACGTCGATGTCATTGTACAGCTCATACAGCTTGTAATTCATTGGACGACGAAACTCGCGGTTATCGATGATGGGCCCAAATATTTTGCGAAGTATTTTTCTTTTGAAGACTCCCAGATCGATCGGCTTGTGTCATTAGCCAGGAGTATTCTGTAGAGCGAGACATGTAGGCCAGAGTCTGGTACAGTTAGATCTTTCTTCTTCGAGAGACCGCTTTGTCATTAATACTCGTCCTTTGTTTTCCAGGCTGACATTATTATTTTTGTTTATGGCGGAGCCAAGGTGGACAAAAACATCAATTACTTCAAAGTTATAGATCTAAAGGCTCAAGGTTTGGTGTGCTTTCAAAAAAGATATGTATGTAAAACTATGAGGGATTGTATTTTATGAACTATAAGAGGTATAAAGATTATAATGGATGTGTGAAAATTTAAACGGCTGTATCTCATGAACTATAAGAGGTACAAAGATAATATTTAGTATGTGTTTTTGATACAGTATGAATTAAAGCCAGGGTGGAAGAGGCCGTTCCACTACCATTACAAATAAACCATTATAAAAGCCATAAGAGTGGTTTGATCGTTCTCAAAATTTGACAGTATAGTAGAGATAAAAACAGGCTATTTGGAACCAAGTTGGCAAAAAAAGGCGGAGGCGCCGCTCACACGCTACAATATTTGAATATTACATATTTAGGACAACAAAAATACAATACTTTAATCGAACATTGGCAAACAATATAGGATTTTCTGAAAAGTTAAATAGTTGTCTGATCTTACTCGAATTTCTATCATGTATTTTATATATCAAGTACCGGTGCCCGGACATAACCCCCACGGACATAATCCCCAACACGATTTTGGGGCTTATGTCCGCCACGCTCTGCGGACATAACCCCCAATTTGCATTTGGGATTATGTCCGCGGGGCATAACGGACATAAGCCCCAACAAATATAACGGACATAACACCCAAACTAATTTTGCGACTAAAAGTAATGAAAAAGGTTGATGAAGTTGATGAAATGGGGGTGGGCGGACGCCCACCACCACCCGCACCACCGTGCCCCCCACCGCATTCGTCTCGTGCTGCAGTGAGACAGATTAAGTATGCAACGAGACTAGCTACGGCGAATGCGGTGGGGGGCGTGCCCCCCAGCGCATTCGTCCCTCGCTACAGTAGCAATATTTAAAATTGTTCTCTTCATATGTTGAAATACTAAAAACAACAACAAATTCGGTCATAATCCCCATTGGGGCTTATGTCCGCAGATTAGTGTCGGACATAATCCCCAATGTCCGTGTGGGGTTATGTCACGGCACCTCAAGTACCACCGGTCAAGCATATTTAAATTTCCGAAAAAAATCGACCATAAATTTCGCTCATAATAAATTCCAAACCAACTAAAACTGGAGTGTTCAAATACCTCCTTTTTTTAGAAACCCGGTTTCCGAGTTATTCGAAAAATTTATTTTTTAGAAAAATCGGATTTCGAATACAGCATTTTAAAGAAAACCGGTTAAACCGGTTTTTTTTGGTTTTTTCCTAAAAAGTTAAAAATACTTTTAAAAAAATGATTTAGTTTAAAAAAATGCATTTATTTATGCATATGTTTTATCAATACACCCAATCCGATCGTGCCCATATCCTACATTTAGTAAAACTATAGCAGGACAAAGTTTTGGAGAAAAAACTGGAAGTCTAGCTACGCCCCATGTGGTACCTCCCATACCCATCAGGTACCACCCACTTTAGAAATCGATTAATATTTTTAATAGAACCAACGCGATCGTGACCAAATTCTGTTTTTAGTATTGCTCAAACAGAATAGAAATTTATAGAACCAATTTGGAATCCTAGCCACGTACCTGCTGGAACCTCCCATACAAATGCACCATTCCGCCCACTTCAGAGATGGAGTACTAATATCAATACACCCAACGTGATCGGCCCCAAATTCTGTATTTATTAAAGCTAAATCAGGATAAAGTTTTGAAGAAAAAAACTGTAAGTCTATCCACGCCCCTTCTGGCACCTCCCATACAAATGTATCACTTCGCCCACATTAGAAATCTAGTAATGAAATCAAGATACTAGGAAATTATATGTTTTACTGAGGGTAAAGGTATATGTAAGTCGGCTTAGCCGACTGCAACTTCCTTACTGGTTAAAATAGTATTTAAGAAATAATATGAAATTTAAGTGTTAAATTTTGAGTCAATTCTTCTGTTTCGTTTTTATAAAGCTTGATACATAAAACACTTGCTCACTTATTGTGGAAGTAGGATTAATTGTCAAAAGCGAGTTTAGAAGGATGTTGAGCTTTTCTGTCCTTTTATTAAATCTATCGAAATAGTTGAAATCATCATAAAGGGTTGTGTCATTGCAATTTGTCTCACTGGTGGTTTTTGGATGTTATTTATTGTCCTGTTTAAATCGTTGCAAAGACTACCATTAGGAGATTCCATCTCACAATCTGAACTATTAATAGACTCTGGCGTTTTTGGAGAAATTGCAGGATAAAGTCTTTTAAAAAGCTCGTTAGCAAATTCCATCGTTTCCGCCTTTTTAGACTACTTTACACGGGATTAGCTTGTAGGATAATTTCCGGTCCTAATACATATAATTAGGGTATTCAGTGTTTGTAAACAAGAATGTTTTTGGGAGCTTTTTAAAGTTTTAAAATTCAATTTCAAATTCATTTAGAAAAAACTTTTTACATTTTATAAACAAGAATGTTTTTAGAAGCTTTGTAAAATTTTTAAATTCAATTAGAAAAAACTTTTTACGTTATATAAACGAGAATGTTTTAGAAGCTTTGGAAAACTTTAAAATAAAATTTCAAACTAATTTATAAAAATCTTTTTACATTTTATAAACAAGAATGATTTTAGAAGCTTTGTAAAATTTTAAAATTAAATTTCAAGCTAATTTAAAAAAACCGAGTACCCGAAGGAAAAAACTACTTTAAACCGGTTAATCGAAAATTACATATTTGCAAAAACCGGCATACGGTTTTAAATAAAAAAACCGGTTTGAGGGTTTTCGGTTTCGGTTTTGAACACCCTAACTAAAACCAAACGGCACAGAGAAGTAATAAATACCAATTAGATGCAAAAAGTACACAGACTTTACATAGAGACATTGAGACCTGTTACAGAATACCAAAAAGTGTATATTCATTTGTTATACTCTCAAAGAAACTGTTCTAACCCAAACTAGAGTATTATCCGGGTTACGAATACGTATGTTGAAGAGTACTTCATGACTTATTTGATCAGACTTTGTGTATATCTTGAGAATGTTTTCCAAAACTGTGAAAATTTGGAATACTTGAAATATATTTGGTATACTTGAAATTTGTTGGCAAAATTATTGATATGTCATGTTTTAAATGACTCTTTCCGCATTTGTATGTTAACTATATTCACTCATGCAGGTTTATTAATTTCCAATAAGAAAATAGCTTACAATAATTTTGTTCGGTTTCTGAGACAAAATGCTCGCTAGTGCGTCGGACAACATATATGTCGATTATTGCTGGTGTTCTCAATAAGCAAGTATATTATTGCTGCATATTTACACGAAACAGCCCTTTTACTAATGTATACGTTTTTTTATTCATATTATTTATTTCATGTTACGAATAATTCAAGAACTCAAACAATTTCAATTTAAATTATAACTACTTTAAGTTTTTGCCTTCTGGCATACTACCAGAGATTAAGGGTGCAACCAAAGTTTTCACAGCGAAATAGCCGCAAATTGTTTATGCATTTACGACCTCCTACTCTATGCCACAGCTACAATAATTTGCGCACAAATCTTGCTGGTTTGCCGTGCGGCAAAAACGTGCAGGTCCATAACCACGTTCACGTTTTGGTGTTATGCAAAACAGCCATAGTTGGTAACAAAAACCAAAACAATGTTAAGCTGTTTTGCTCTAGATTCAAATACGAATATCGTCTTAAAACATTCCCAAAACAAACGTCCGTGAATCACAAGTATACATATCTATGTATGCAGATTAGAGTGACCCTAATTTTTGTTGTTTATATTCTGAAAGGGTGCTCTATAAGAAGAACATTTAATTTTTGGCCTCAAAAGTCGGCTTATCATTGTCCAATCGTAGTAAAACTTTTTTTTTTGTTATTTTTAGATAATATAAAAAAAATCAGGAAATGCGTGTTTAATTTCGCGAAAAAAAAATATTCTCCCTTGTGGCTTAGGACACTCTAATGCAGATGCTTGTGGATGTGTGTGTGCATAAAATGTTGGGATCCGGAAAATGCATGTTGCTGTTGATTTGGTGTTGTAACAGAAATGCCACACAGTCAGTATGAAGCTAAAAATGTCTATAATCCAGTAAAAGTCGAAATTTGTTGATTTTGGTGGAATAGTAAAACGGGCGGATAAAAACATTTTGTATTCTGTGTGCAGTTTAGATTTGTAAATATTTATTCAGCCTTTTATGCTATATTGTCTGGCGTAAATAAACAAGAATGCACTGATTGACAAAATGAAGAAAAGATGCGAAAAAACATAACATAGAAAAACTTTAACAAGATCAGAATAATAAAGTGTTGTTTTCTGAAAAATAATGCTTTTGTTGTGAACAAAACTTGACAATGTTAGCCATGAATTAATACGAAAACAATACTGTCGTTTTCAACAGTCTTTAAAATTTAAAATATCGGAAAACCGTCACTTGCATATATATGGCATGGAATGCATTCTAAAGAGAGGGTTCGAACACCGACACAAACATTCATTTATAGTCATATCGAGCCGCATGAACCCTATTTTAAAAGTATTGCCTACTGTCACCAAAATAACATAATAGATAAGTGGTAGTAATATAATGCACCAAAAGTATTATGATGGAAGTCGAATCAAATATACGGTGGGATTTGTAAATATGTTCAAGTAAAACCTGCAAATAGTAATTTTTCTGTATCTGTATTGGGCGCACTGTTCTACAAAAAAACATATTTTAAATTTTTCTGGGTATCTGAATTGTGATTGCTATGGTTTTTAATATCATGATTTCAAATATGTTTTCTGATTTTTTTCATCAGACACAGTTTTTTAGTTACTTGAATTTAAATTTTGTACCTTTCTTTATGTTGCATTAAAATACATTTTGCATAAATGTAATTATAACTTTATTTGATCCAACAGAATCTTTTCTAAACAAATATGTATTTTCTATTAGTTAACAAAGTTGTTTTTTTGTTTTATGCTGAATATCCTTGCAGTCTCCTAAAATACTGCAGCAGCAGTCAGCGAGCATAGTAGGCTTCTATTTTCCTTCGTAACGCTTTTCCAAAGTTAAAATGTCTTTGTGGAACCTTTCACCATATTCATTGCAAACGTCGCTGCAGCACTCATGAAAGAAAACCAAATGGGAAGGCAAACAATGTACTTTCAAGGACATGTTGCATTCCAAGTTTACGTAGAATATTAAAAAAAACAGAAGAAGAACAACATTTTTTTCTAAATACAATAACCGATACTAGTAAAGCTTAACACATGAAAAATAAGAAGAACAAATATGTATTTTCTACTAGTTAACAAAGTTATTTATTTATATTATGCTATATATCCTTGCAGTCTAGTAAAATATTCCAGGAGCAGTCAGCGAATATAGTAGCATATTTTTTCCTTCGTAACGCTTTTCTAAACTAAGAATGTCTTTGTGGAACCTTTCATCATATTCATCGGACACGTCACTGCATCATTCATAAAACAAATCCAAATAAGAGAGCAAAAAATGAACATTCAAGAATATGTTGCATCCCAAGTTTACGTAGAATATTAATAAGAGAATAAGGTGATTATAAAATAGAATAGGGCGATAATTGCAGTGGAACAGGCATGTTGCTGATGTTGCCACCTGTTTCTACTAAATTCTTCATCAATCGCCTCCATACAAATTTTTAATGAAAAACAAAACTTATTTTCAAATAACCAAAAAACTATGCCTTATAGCAAAATTTTGATTTGTATTTGAATTTGCCATGTTAAAAAATCTTAGAAACACATAATGAAACACAAGAAGAAAAAAACACTTGTCGAACAGTGTTATCGCTTCCATTTTGGTGTACCCAATCGCACTAGAGTCCATAGTATTATATAATCCATTCTATGTTAGAGTTCTATAAGAATCATTACTTACTTACTAAATTCCCCTTTACACCCCGTGAATGAGGTATGGGATAGCTTCTCGCGTTGTTGTTTATTAACACGCTTTCTATTTTTAGATTCACAGCTAACGGCACCTACTTGTTTATCGACGAATGCGAACGTCACTGTTTGAGAAGCTTTTACTAGACATGCCGATTGAATCGACACTATACTGCGACGTTGCTGTCGACAACATCGAGGGGGGCCGGCAGTGAAAGAATTTTTTTTTTTTTAGATGACTGGAGCCAGACATTGAACCTGGGATCTCCGGCATGGTAACAAAGTCGCGTGTTCTAACCATCATGCCACGGCCCGTCCCCGATAAGAATCATTGGGAATGATAATTTTTCAGATTAGTTCGATGGCTGTTTGGAGCTTGCAAATGTTTAAACAAAGTATTCAATTTGGAAATAAACATGCTATATTACCCAACGTTGTTTAAGCGTACAGCGATCCACTTTAGTCCGCCGAGGTAAGACACTGACTGATTCTCAATTTTTCGAACAGAAAAGTATGTCACTGTCAAATATACATATGATTTTACCAGATTCCTGATCCCAATTCGATCATTTGTATAATAGGTATCAGAAGTGATGTGGCAATACCAATACGAGTAATAAAACTGACAAAATTCTTGTACCCAGTAGTTTACCTTTTGGAAAATGGGAAAAATTCATATTTTCCATTAAAAGATCTTTTGTATGGGATGTACCAGAAGAGGTGGGACCATTCCGGCTAATTTCAATCCAATTACTATATTTTGAAACAATTAAATACTGTTCAACTATCAACATCGAGGGGACCGACACTGAAAGAAACAACCGGTACCTCCTATACAAATATATAATTAAGCCCAATTTAGAAATCAAGTGATAATATCAATACAACAACGCGATTGTACCCAAATTTTGTATTTAGTAAAGCTATACCAGGGTATAGTTTTGGAGAAAAAACTGGAAGTCTAGCCACGCCCCTTCTGTTACCTCCTATACAAATGTACCAATCCGAATAATAATATCGACATACTAGAACAGTTTATGTGTAATTGGCTTACATTTTCTTAATGGATTTAATAATGTATTATTATATTTGTTAAATTGAGTATTCCTAATAGCAATATAGCATTTAAGGACTTATTTCACAACAATAAAATATATTTTGTATCTATATGTTAAAGCTTTTTAAATACCCATGAGTTAGTCCAGTTCCTTCGGCCTTTGCAATATTTTATTAAAAATAATCTTGACAACTTTTTTTTGTGCATCAACATAAAAAACAGTCTGATTTTTCTCTAAGTAAATGTATATATATTACTTATTAGCGGACCCGGCGAACTTTATCTCGCCCAAATTTAATGCCTTTAGATAAACAGAGTAGAGAGTGATATGCAAAAAAAAAATTTTCGATTAGTTCGATTAGATTAGAAAACAGGGAAATTCGAGATTTAAACAAGGGCGTAGCCAGGTAGGGGTACAGCTTGAAAAATCTGTCAAAATCCCAGAAGATATGAAAATCTAAATTAAACAGTGCAGAAATTTCACTAAGGTGAACTGACGGTAAAAAGTTTCACCCTATGTTCATTCTCCAAAATTCTAGTGGATATTTTTTAACTCTGAGTCAATGAATTTACTGATTTTTAAGTAAAATTACTTATGTATTGTATTATGTATTATAGGGCAGTCCTAAGAAAAAAAAGTCATAAGCGCCTAAATTCGAAAATTGAGATAATTTCAAATTCGGAAGCGTGAATTAGTTTCTGATTTTTGCATTTAACGTAAATGACTTATTTTCAACTGTAATTGGCCGAAAATCGTTAAGCAAATTAGACACATCTGTCACTTCTAGCGTGTTTCCTAGTCAAAAAAGTCGTATCTGCCACTTACTCTGATAAAAAGTCGGCTTTTAAAACATTTTTCCTTAGTATTTATGATATTTTTGGATACTCTTGTTTGTTATTGTTGATCTGTTAGAAATATGAATATGTTTTTCATTGTTCGGTTTGAGATCAGTTTTCTATTATCGCTAATAGAATTTGTTTTACAAGAGTTGTGTGAAATGGATTATGTGGACAGCTGGCAGGGCAGATAGCTATTTCGATGGTTGCCAAACCATCATCATCAGTGCCGTTTGCTGTGCCTTCTCCACTCATTATCACTTTTTCTCAAGTTCTTGCAAACATGACAAAACCTTATTTATTATATTAATTAAAAATTGCAACTAATATAGGTAAAGACACTATTATTTTTGCGAAAAAATGCAAAAAAATTTTGAACTTATTTGTAGAATTTGGTTTTTCTTGGTTAATTATAAGACGCGAGAGATAAAAAACATAAAAGCTAAATATCTCAAAACTACTAAAATGGAGATGTGACTTTCTTTCTTAGGAGGGCAGTAAAGTCCTGCTTGTGCAGAGGTAACTGTTGGCCAGACGTTTACAGGAATATATCAAAGCTGTGAAATGGTTACAGTTTAGAAAGTGTTAATGAATTCACAAAACATTAAGAGTTCCTCCTTAAAATTATTGGGAAAATGTAGACTGCCTTGTATTGGAAGTACTAGTACGCAAAACGATGCCCCTTTTTTATTCCTAAGTTAAAGTACAATAAGCGATAAGATTGTGGAAAATTTTCACTGTATTTACTGCACTTTCAACAAAGATGTAAGTAAATGATATTTTTGTTAGTTAATAAACTGACCAAATTCAAATATCATCCAGTTTTTCTATAGATAGTTAAGTTTTTCATTAGGAAAATAATTTTTTGGAATATAATAAAACTGTTGAATCTTTAAAAAGATCAGTAAAGTTTACTCGAGTTATCCTGCACACTAGCCAGCCGCCTAGGCAGACGGACATGGCTTCAAAATTGAATTCGCTCTTCAGGTATATAAGTTCTAACGTGTCTCCTTTAATAAGTAACACTTTTTATCGTGTCAAATGATATAGAGGGTGGACCAAATACAAGTAAGCTTTGAAATCATAGATTGTTTTGTTTTAGTTTTGTTCTTTAAATTCTACCTTTCTAGTGATCTTTACTTACCTTATTTTTAAATCAATCTCGAGATGAGTATTTTTCGAAAAATTTATTTATTTATCAATATTTCGACCCTCTTTGAGGATTATCTTCAGGAATGACAAATAAACAAAAATTAAATTAAAATGATTGTAAGTATAGACTCTCGTCTATGTCTTTTATTCTGACACTATTAGAATGAAGAGCGTCGAAATATTGAAAAATAAATAATTTATACGAAAAATACTTGACCTCGAGCTTGATATAAAAATAAAGATTATAGATTATTTTAATCCATTAATAAGGTCTTGGAAAATTAGGGAGACAGAATGAGCTACTTTGATGAGAGCCGATGCAGCCAATTGAACTAACACAGTTAATATATTTAAAAAAAAACAATCGAATGTGGAATTAATAATTTTTGAGGCAACTGATTCCCTACTCGATTTCCTAATTGATTCTTTTAACAAGACATAAGACTAAATAATTAGTTCTTTGGATTTGTAGATTACATTCAGTGAAAAAGAACACTGTGGTAGTCGAAAAAATAACTAGACCGGACTCAACGGTTTTCACCTAATTCGGACACGAGGAATCGAACTGCATCATTAGATTTTTGAGTAACTACGACTTTTCACAGAAAATTGTTGTTATTACTAAAATGGTGGGTTTTTATACCATCACCCGTAGGGATGAAGGTATATATCATTTGATACGACCCAAAAGTGTAACACATAGAAGGAGTGACTTTAGACCCTAGGTTTCTTTGAACCAAATTCGATTCATGACTTTTTAAGTCGTTTGAGCCATGTCCGTCTGTCTGTCTGTCTGTCTGTCTGTCTGTCTGTCTGTCTGTCTGTCGGGTGGCTGTCCGGCTGGTTCGCACGATAACTTTCGAAAGACGCAACCAAATGTTTTGAAATTTTGCACGAGTTATTATTTTCTCAAAACTACTTACGGTATTGCAAATGGGCTACATGGCCCCGCCCCTTCTGGTACCTCCCATACAAATACATCATTCCGCCCACTTTAGAAATCGAGTAATAATATCAATACACCCTAAGGGATCGTCCCCAAATTCTGTATTTAGTAAAGCTATAACAGGATAAAGTTTGAAAAAAAATTTTGAAAGCCTAGCCACGCCCCTTCTGGTACCTCCCATACAAATCTACCTTTCCGCCCACTATAGAGATGGAGAAATAATATCAATAAATTAATCGTGATCGTACCCAAATTCTATTTTGAGTAAAGCTATAACAAGATAAAGTTTTCAGAGAAAAAAAATTGGAAGTCTATTCACGCCCCATCTGGTACCTCCCATACATATCTGGTACCGCCCACTTTAGAAATCGATTAATATTATTAAAAGACCTAACGCGATCGTGCCCAAATTCTGTATTTGGTAAAGTTTAAGCAGGATAAAGTTTTGGAGAAAAAATCTGGAAGTCTAGACACGCCCCTTCTGGTACCTCCCATACAAATGTACCACTCCGCCCACTTTAGAAATAGGGTAATAATATCAATACACTCGACACGATCGTGCCCAAATTCTGTATTTTGTTATATTATAACAGGACAAAGTTTTGGAGAAAAAATTGGAAGTCTAGACACGCCCCTTATGGTACCTCCCATACAAATGTACCTTTCCGCCCACTTTTGGGATGTAGTAATAATATCAGTACACCCAACGCAATCGTGCGCAAATTCTGTATTTAGTAAAGCTATAACAGGATATAGTTATGGAGAATAAATCTGGAGCCTAAACACACCCCTTCACGTACCACTCCGCCCACTTTCGAAATCGAGTAACAATATCAATAAAATAGAAAATAATTTGTTTTACTGAGGGTAAGGGTAAATGTAAGTCGGGTTGCCCGACTGAAACTTTCTAACTGGTTTTAATTACAAATCGATTATTTTCAATAACTCAAGACTTAAACAATATATCATATTGGGTGATGGTATTTATCAGTCAGTTTAACTGACTGAAATTTCTGTACTGGTTTTTTTTTTGATTTTGACTCAATTTAACAGACATTAACTTCTATTCGGTTGGTTGTCCCGATAAAATGTTTTTAAGAAAGTTGTTCCAAATATTTTCTGCTTCTACTTTTGGAAACAAACCTTAACGCTAAAATCAGGTTTGATTCAGAAAACCAGTAAAAGCTAATATTCGTAATTGAGATCCATTACCCAACACCGAGTATATGACACCGTGCGACACTAATTATGACCATTGATCAAAACTATATAAAACTGAGAGTAGTTACCATGTATAGGAAAACTGCATACCCACTTTTTCATCCGCGGTTTCGTTTACTTTGTAAAGGCCTTTTAATATTTTAAAGGATATAGAAGTTTGAACAATTTATTTCTGTATTTCTCCTAGTTGGAGGCTATTCCATGCTTCTATGCATGCTAAATTTCTTCTTTTTGTAAACCAAACTAAGTTCTTTTTACCTTAACGCACGTTAAGCCTCCAGGTTGTAGCAATGTTAAAATAATCAATACAAAACATGAATAATAACACTAGTTTACAGCCATTTTGCTGCAGAGTTCTAAATGATTTTTTTCTATAGATTTCGGGCTCCTAAACACGAATATGAGATTTAAAAATTTTTCCTCTGATTAGTTTTCAAGGTATGAATTTTTGAATAATTTTGCAAATTTTTTATGAGATGCATCAGCTTATTGGAGAATAATTCGTAAACGCATCCAACGATTTGGACAAGAGTGGTCTCCAATTAAAGGTAATGTGCTCCCCTAAACATTTCTATACAAGCTTTTAACATTGGTTCGGCAGTTCTGATGGTAGGAGCAATTAAAGTTTAAAAAAACAATTTTTTTTGTGCAAAAATCACTGATTTAAATTGATAAAAAAATTTATAAAAAATATTAATCGCAAAAATACATCCAATTTCATAAATTGAGTATAACGATTGGACCTTCCCGAGGAAAACAAGCCATCATATATAAAAATTGGGTGATAAGAGGGAGAGTTACACGTTTTTCAACAGGACACTACAAATCATAAATTTTTAGATTTTTATGATATCACGGTAGGCTTAGAGCTAAACTTTACGTTGCATGAAAATGTCGATAAAAAGTGGAAATGCCATTGTATTATGGGTTGATCATGCATCACGAAAATGTTTAATTTGATATCCTACCTGATAATTTTTAGAAAATATCGATATTTTTCATTTCTACCGACTGGACCAAAAGTCTTTTTACTTTTTAAACGATGACAGTAAAAAAACCGGACCAATGAGATAAAAACTGTTTGATTGTTATACAAGTACATAAACCGGGATTCTTGTATGATCATTGATTATTTAGACATTGCTTCAATTTGGAGGCTTGAAGTGCATATTAAGCCTATATTTTTAAAAAATCTCTATATTTTTAATTTTTAAACCGCGTAACCGCCTAAGAAGAATTTGTTCAGTATTAGAAAAGTGGAATATTTATTAATTGCAATATAAGCATATATATCTGGTTTAAAAATGGAAAATATAGAGATTTTTTAAAAATATAGGCTTAAAATGCACTTCAAGCCTCCAAATTGAAGCAATGTCTAAATAATCAATGATCATACAAGAATCCCGGTGATGTACTTTTATAACAATCAAACAGTTTTTATCTCATTGGTCCGGTTTTGTACTGTCATCGTTTAAAAAGTAAAAAGACTTTTGGTCCAGTCGGTAGAAATGAAAATTATCGATATTTTCTAAAAATTATCAGGTAGGATATCAAATTAAACATTTTCGTGATGCATGATCAACCCATAATACAATGGCATTTCCACTTTTTATCGACATTTTCATGCAACGTAAAGTTTAGCTCTAAGCCTACCGTGATATCATAAAAATCTAAAAATTTATGATTTGTAGTGTCCTGTTGAAAAACGTGTAACTCTCCCTCTTATCACCCAATTTTTATATATGATGGCTTGTTTTCCTCGGGAAAGTCCAATCTTTTTACTCAATTTATGAAATTGGATTTATTTTTGCGATTAATATTTTTTATAATTTGTTTATCAATTTAAAACAGTGATTTTTGCACAAAAAAATTTGTTTTTTAAACTTTAATTGCTGCTACCATCAGAACTACCCAACCGGTGCTAAAAGCTTGTATAGAAATGTTTTAGGGGAGCACATTACCTTTAATTGGATACCACTCTTGTCCAAATCGTTGGATACGTTTACGAATTATTCTCCAATAAGCTGATGCATCTCATAAAAAATTTGCAAAATAATTCAAAAATTCATATCTTGAAAACAAATCAGAGGAAAAATTTTTAAATCTCATATTCGTGTTTAGGAGGCCGAAATCTATAGAAAAAAATTATTTAGAACTATGCAGCTGACAAAAAATAAAGATTTGTAAACTGGTGTAATTAAAACATATTTTATAATCATTGGGATTTCAATCCAAGCATTTTTTGATGTACGATCGACCCAGAATACAATGGCATTTATACTTTTTATCGTCATTTTTATGCAACCTTAAACTGTTTTAAGTCTACCCTCCACAATGGTAAAATGGGTTTATTTGCCATATGAAATTTGAGGTCGCAATTCTTGACCGATTTTCAATTGTTTTTTTGTATTATTGGAAACAGAATTGTTCACAGAGCAATTTTTTTATTTTAAATTCCTTTCCGTTATTTTTTTTTAAATTGTCTAATTCCAAGAAAAAATAAATTTTTGATTTAAATTTCAAATATTTTTTGAATTTAACAAATTTCTGTATTCAGATGATGTAACATATTATGACATTGGACTTTTTAAATGAAAAGCACAATACTTAGCCTACTTATAAACACAAAATAGTATTTGCAGCTTAAAACTGAATTTTTTGTATAATATATATGCAAATAAAAATTCTATTGACTCACCAATTTCACTCATTTTTTACAGAATCTAAAATCGCTCAAGAAATGCGGCATTAAATTTCATATTGCAAAAAAAAAAAAACAAAACAACTAAAATGAGTAAAAATAATTTTTTGGAACTACATGAATTCAATGACCTTACACTTTAAAAAAAAAATTTAGTGTACCTTTGTTGAATAAAATATTGTCAAAACAATAAGTATTGACTTTTTGTTAGGTACTTAGTTTAAATATTTTTTGTAGACATACTATTTATATGAAATGTAAAACCGACTGCCCCCCCCCCTACATAAGATCCTGGCTACACCCTTGGATTTAAATGTCCTTTAAAATCAGAAGTCGTAAGATAAGAACTTCCTCTTCTTTGAATTTGCCCTTAATGATCGACGGTTCAATCACATTTTTTATCAGATTCTTGACGGATAACCCCGTACCATTGCACAATTTCGGTTGATCCATATTCTGCAATATGATTATAATCGATCCCACCTTCATCTGTAAATAATGCGGCATATTAAGCGAGTTGAAAAATTCGGTCGGATTGTTGGTCGCTTCATCCTCGTCGGTCACGCTGTAAATAGATTTGTACGAATGCTGTTCTCCAGCGATTTGACTTACTAAAATCAAATTCAAGCCATCAATGTCCTTATTCTTCGCTGCTAGTACTGCCCGTTAATTAATCCAATCGAGATTTTATTTATTTGGTGCAATGTGATGAGTTGCTCTACCGACGATGTGAGCGAACAGGGAACGATAACAATTCAGTCGAAACATTAACACGAATTTGGTCATTGTCAAGCGCCAGCAGTTGTCTCGAGAATTCAGCAGACGATGGGACGATGTTCGTGGTCAATCTCAACTTCTTGACATTGACGACGATTTCAAGTATGGTGTAAGTAAATCAGAAGCAGTAGATTTCTTGAGCAAAATCATAGCCCCGCCAAATCGTTTTAAATCGTAAATCCTGCATCGTTCGGTCAACTACTTCCAAAGTTCGTTTATTCGTTATCACGCATTCATCCCAAATGTTGATTTTGCATTCTCGCTTCAATTTCGCTGTTGCCAAATTCTTGATCATTGTGTACTTTGGCTTTTCAACCGTGAGAAGATTCAACAACAGTTTCAAAGCGGAATTTGCAGTTCAACTGACTTCCAACAATGTGGCAACCATGCCAGAGGATGCAGCGGCCAACGTTATTTGATATCTTTACCGAATTGTTGCCAGAAATAACAAACACAATGTCTTGCCTGTCCCACCCGGAGCATCGAGAAAGTAAATGCCTCTCGTGTCACCGTCAACAACCTTCATCAGCGAATCGTACACGTTCTTGCACTCGGCATTTAACAGCGGCACATTTGTTCGAACTCTCGGCCAGCTCATCTCGATTATAGTCTTGCTCCTGTTTAAATGTGCGATCTAATGCATCTTGCAACATTTTGACGTGGATGAACTGTGTATAGTCTGTCCACAAATATATAGTCACACCATTAATATGTGTGGATTCACAATAATCCGAATTTTTTCAAGCATCACTACGAAGTTTCCACCTTTACATCGTCTGCAAACTTAACATCAAGCGATACAAAGGAAAATTTCGCCTAAAAATACAAATGTTTTGAGTTTTATACTGAATTTTTCAAGTTTTCACCAAGAATTTTTCTATTTTTCAATTCTAAAAGCCATTTCGGAATAATTATTAAAAATTTAACACATTTACATCGTCCAAACTTATTAAAACACGATATAAAGCTAAATTTTGTAAAAAAAATCATGTTTTAGCCATTTTTCATAACTTTCCAAACCAAATTTCGAATAGCCACCACGGAACAATTGCACACAAAATTTTATACAACCAGTACAGTACAGTGCAAGTACAGTCAGTTAAACTGACTGATAAATACCATCACCCAATATAAGATTAAAGTCTTGAGTTATCGAAATTAACTGATTTTTAATTAAAAATATTATTTAAGTTTTGAATTATGTAAAACGGGACAAATTTCCCAATACGATACTTACTAACCTCAAATCGATATTAAATTGTTATGGCATGTAACTTGAGAAAACGAATGATGCAGAACTTCTTCTCTTTGGGGCTACATTCAAGTGAAGTTCCCACTAAGAAAGTTTCAGTCGGGCAACCCGACTTACATATGGGTAATTCTAGCCTTACTAATGTTACGATCGTACGATTCAATATGACAAGAAGCACATAAAAGTTGAACATTTTTGTATTTTATATTATATTTTGAATAGCCCCCTAATAGCTCTACATCATGTAAAAAAGGCGTCATATTTTAAAAACTACAATCCAAGATATTAACAAAACACAAGCCTACGTTATGCTACACGAAATAGAAGTACGTTTTAGGTTAGTTCTGGGAATTTCAAATGCTGTTGTTTAAGATTTAGTATATGCAATTAATTATTTCATAAAATAGACCAATAGCGCTTTAAAACTATATTTTTGTTGGGCAAATTTGTTCCTCTGGTTTTAAACCACGAGGTAATAAAGACCTACGTTATGTTACTGACGTTATGTGACAAAATATCCCATAGCAGTGAAATGCTTCAAAAAATTTTTGCTTAAGCCATTGTTTTATTTGCGAAATTAGGGAATATTATAAAGTTTATGTGCCACTAGTTGTTGATCACGAATGTAATATTAGAACGCCAATAAAATAAAATCAAAATTTTGCTGCTAACTGCTAATTATACCATCACCCGTAGGGATGAAGGTATATATCATTTGATACGACCCAAAAGTGTAACACATAGAAGGAGTGACTTCAGACCCTAGGTTTCTTTGAACCAAAGTCGATTCATGACTTTTTAAGTCGTTTGAGCCATGTCCGTCTGTCTGTCTGTCTGTCTGTCTGTCGGGTGGCTGTCCGGCTGGTTCGCACGATAACTTTCGAAAGACGCAACCAAATGTTTTGAAATTTTGCACGAGTTATTATTTTTTCAAAACTACTTACGGTATTGCAAATGGGCTACATGGCCCCGCCCCTTCTGGTACCTCCCATACAAATACATAATTCCGCCCACTTTAGAAATCGAGTAATAAAATCAATACACCCTAAGGGATCGTCCCCAAATTCTGTATTTAGTAAAGCTATAACAGGATAAAGTTTTGAAAAAAAATTTTGAAAGCCTAGCCACGCCCCTTCTGGTACCTCCCATACAAATCTACCTTTCCGCCCACTATAGAGATGGAGAAATAATATCAATAAATTAAACGTGATCGTACCCAAATTCTATTTTGAGTAAAGCTATAACAAGATAAAGTTTAAGAGAAAAAAATTGGAAGTCTATTCACGCCCCATCTGGTACCTCCCATACACATCTGGTACCGCCCACTTTAGAAATCGATTAATATTATTAAAAGACCTAACGCGATCGTGCCCAAATTCTGTATTTGGTAAAGTTTAAGCAGGATAAAGTTTTGGAGAAAAAATCTGGAAGTCTAGACACGCCCCTTCTGGTACCTCCCATACAAATGTACCACTCCGCCCACTTTAGAAATAGGGTAATAATATCAATACACTCGACACGATCGTGCCCAAATTCTGTATTTTGTTATATTATAACAGGACAAAATTTTGGAGAAAAAATTGGAAGTCTAGACACGCCCCTTATGGTACCTCCCATACAAATGTACCTTTCCGCCCACTTTTGGGATGTAGTAATAATATCAGTACACCCAACGCAATCGTGCGCAAATTCTGTATTTAGTAAAGCTATAACAGGATAAAGTTATGGAGAATAAATCTGGAGCCTAAACACACCCCTTCACGTACCTCCCATATAAATGTACCACTCCGCTCACTTTCGAAATCGAGTAATAATATCAATAAAATAGAAAATTATTTGTTTTACTGAGGGTAAGGGTAAATATAAGTCGGGTTGCCCGACTGAAACTTTCTAACTGGTTTTAATTACAAATCGATTATTTTCAATAACTCAAGACTTAAACAATATATTATATTGGGTGATGGTATTTATCAATCAGTTTAACTGACTGAAATTTCTGTACTGGTTTTTTACTGTTATTGGAGCTATTTATTGTTGTAACTACAATTTTATGATAAGAGTGGACTTAAACGGAAATAAGAAAAACTTTGGACATATTAATTTAATAAAATTTAAGTATTCGTCTTTACTAATACAAGTCAGAAAACATTTTTTGCCAACTTTTAATTTTTCGATCACTTCTGTGGAATTACCCATATACCCTCACCCTCTGTAAGACATACAATTTTCTATTATACATATTGATATTATTTGTTGATTTCTAAAGTGGGCGGAGTGGTACATTTGTATGGAAGGTACCAGAAGGGGCGCGGCTAGACTGCCAGTTTTATTCTCCAAAACTTTGTCCTATTATAGCTTAACAAAATACAGAATTTGGGCACGAACGTGTCGAGTGTATTGAAATTATTACTCTATCACTAAAATGGGAGGAGTGGCACATTTGTATGGGAGGTACCAAAAGGGGTGTGTCTGGACTTCCAATTTTTTTTCCAAAACTTTATCCTGTTATAGCTTTGCTATGTACATCATCCCTAAGGGTGATGGTATAAAAATCCAAAACTTTCTAGTTTTTTCCGGAATTTTCCAAATGTCCATTTTTTCATTTGAAAAGCCACTACGGAATTTTCCGAATTTTCTAAAAAAAAATTCTATTTTTCCATTCGAAAAGTCATTCGTAAAAATTGCACACAAAATTCCATGCAAAAAAGCAATTTTTGATTTTTCCAATTTCACACCACGTTTATATATATAGATTGAGTATGAGGGTATATGAGAGTCGGTTTTCGCGCTGAAACTTTTTTACTGGTTTTAATAATGTATTATTATATTTCTTAAATTAAGTGTAACAAATAGCAATTTAGCATTTAAGGACTTATTTTACAACAATAAAATACATTTTATACCAGTTACTTTGTTTATTCAAACTGATCTTGACAACTTTTCTTTGTGCATCAACTTAAAAAAACAGTCTGTTTTTTCCTCTAAGTAACTGTATATTTATTACTAATTTATCGCCTACCATGTCTTAGTGCATCTATAACCCTATCAACTATTTAACATTCTTTTATACAGAGTTCAGTCTCGTTTATCGTGGAGTGTAAATATTAATGCAAGTCTGAAAACTTTTCTCTCAAGTGCAAAAGATAAACTCATTTTCATACACACAGTAAACTATATAGAAAAAGGAGGAAACTTTGTGCTAAATCCATATTGCATTTTACGCTTTATTATATAAATTATTTAATTGTTATTTATAAGGCAATCTCTAAAGCAACTAACTACTACAAAGTCGTGGAAAATAAGTCTTTGGCATACTTACGAAAGAAATATAATATTATTTCATATTTTTTTATAAGTTTCTCCTTGTCCGTATGGCTCGTATTTTAACACAGTTTAACAAATATTATACATGAAAATATAAAAGATATCAGGACGTGCGAATTTCAAGTATGTTTTTAGTTTATCGAATTGTTCTCCAAGTTTTTAAGTTGGATCACCTGGCCTTGAGTCAACCCTGGCATGACGGTTAGAACAGGCTACTATCATGCATGAGATCCAGGATTCGATTCCTGTCTCAGTCTTCTAAATTTTCTTTCGTCGACGGACGCCTTGATGTTGTCGACAGCAATTTCGCAGAAAAAGTCTGTAATAGCTTCCCATACATCTGATGTCCGTATTCGTCATTAATATACAGGTCCGGTTGTCTGACTCAAGAAATATAAATCGTGTTATTTTACAAAAACTCGAGGAGCAGCGCTGAATTCCCTCAAAATATTTTACAATAATTATTCACTTCGTTTCGCATTTAAAAAACAAGTCCCCCAGTGTAATCTATAGAATTTAACCAACTCGTTAGGCGTTTACAACGCTGAAGGTCGGGATGAGAGAATAACTCATAATTTACTTTAGCCTCATTCAAACCTTTCTCTGATTAATTATTCATAAAACGTTTTTCTGCTCTGGCCATACACACAATATAATGAACAAACTTTTCACAGTAAGTGAACATTTCTATGGCCTTAGTTATCTTCACTCTCACTTTGCACGAAAGCCTTTGTGTAAAGTAAGCGAAAGTATCCCAACACTTTTCAAAAGAAATTTTGCAAAGGCAGAATTGAATGTTAATAGAACTACTTTTTTGTACATGTTGAAATACTAAAGTGCGAGGAAGCTGACTATTTGAATGAAATTAATATCGGGTATATATGAAGTTTACCATCGCCTTGACAAAATAGCTAAATAAAGAAGCAGGAATGAATGTGTTGAATCAAAATCTATATATATAAAATTGTTTGGTGACTGATTGATTCATTAGCACCTTAAGGATGGCAGATAAAATTTGGGGTGGTCGTTCCACTTATCGAGTAGATGTCAGCTATGAAGGGATTGGTACTTTAAGGAGTAAAAGAGACCCAAAAAGGAATAAATTTTGTACCATCACCCAGGACAACCGGCTAAAAGGTTGAATCCCGAAAATTTATATGAGCTTCCTTCCTATAGAATTAGAGAGGATTTTTCGAAATACTTACTATGTATAGGGAATAAAAACTGATCAAAGTGGTACCATCGTCCAGGCCAAAGGACTAAAGATAAATTTAAAAACTTAATTTCCCTTTACACTTCATGAATGAGGTATGGGATAGCTTCTCGCGTTGTTGTGGATTAACACGCTTTCTATGTTTTTTAGATTCACAACTAACGGCACCTAATTGTTTATCGACGAATGAGAACGTCACTGTTTGAGAAGCTCTTACTAGACATGCCGATTGACTCGACACTGATACTGCGAAGTTGCTGTCGACAACATTCGATGGAAGCCGACAACCATCATGCCACGGCCGCACAATGGAAAATCGTAGAGTAAGACCAGCCCATAATTCATTTTTAAAAAGGTTCGAATTACACCATAATTATTTTTTTTCGAAAAGCTAAGATGTCGAATTAATAATATGAGCAAAATATTTGATGTTTGGTCAATAGTAGAGTATCCAATTAATCGGGTTTAGGTTTTGTTCGATTAAAAAAATAATCGATTTTGGGATTTATAATTTGCTCGATTAATCGATTAAGGTTTTTAAATTGCTCGAATAATTCGATTAATCGAATAAGTCGAATAACTCGAATAATTTCTGTGTATCTGTATACCTTACGTGAAAAATAAACAAATTTAATGTAGGCGTTAAATTCTATTAATAAAAAACATAAAAATAATATTAAAACATTAAAACAAACGTAAAATAATAATTCATGTGAATTAAAAACGGTTAATAAAATAATAATTAATTAGGTACATAAAAAATGAGATCTTTTTTATTTTAAAAGTTTTTATTCACATTTTCTAAAATAATCTTTTAAAAATAATATGCAATTAAGATGTTTGGTTTTTAGTCCATTTGACTTTGAAAACACCCTTTTACTTAAAGTAGATGTTGGTGAAGAGACCGGCCGTGGCATGGTGGTTAGAACACGCGACTATAAAAAAAGACAAATTTTATTTCATTGTCGGCTCCCCTCGAATGTTGTTGACAGCAAGTTCGCAGTATAAGTGTCGAGTCCATCGTCATGTCTAGTAAGAGCTTCTCAAACAGTGACGTTCGCATTCGTCGATAAACAAATAGGTGCCGTTAGATGTGAATCTAAAAATACACAGTGCAACACATAAATTGGTGCCGCCTTCGTACTCAGCTATTTTTGAAGTATATACCGAGACTAAAAAAATCCCCAAAGGATTTGGCCCCATTACATCGAAACATTTTTTTATGGATACTCCAATATTTTTGCCTCAATACGATTTTTTGAACATTTTTAGGGAGTCCATATTTCATAAACTGTTAGGAATTTTTTCTTTTCGTCTTCGGCAAAGTTGTAGATCTAAACCAGAGCAAAAAAAGTCTCAAATAGACCGACCCAAAAAAATTGCATCTAGTGCATGAAAATATTTCATAAACTGTTAGGAATTTTTTCTTTTCGTCTTCGGCAAAGTTGTAGATCTAAACCAGAGCAAAAAAAGTCTCAAATAGACCGACCCAAAAAAATTGCATCTAGTGCATGAAAATTGTAAAAATATGGGGAAAAGGCTATTATTTCATGATATTTTCACTATAAAATTATGATTATAATAAGTAATATTCCATATAAATCATACGCCACGGAGTACAACGAACTAAATTTTGTGTGGAAAATATCATGAAAAAAATATCATCAATTTTCATGCACTGGATGCAATTTTTTTGGGTCGGTCTATTTGAGACTTTTTTGCTCTGGTTTAGATCTACAACTTTGCCGAAGACGAAAAGAAAAAATTCCTAACAGTTTATGAAATATGGACTACGTAAAAATTATAAAAAAAATCGTGTTGGGGTGAAAATATTGGAGTATCCATAAAAAAATGTTTCGATGTAATGCGGCCAAATCCTTTGGGGATTTTTTTAGTCTCGGTATATACTTCAAAATTATATGGGTACGAAGGCGGCACCAGACGATGTCCTTAGAAATGTTGCACTGTGTTAGAAAGCGTGTTAATTCACAACAACGCGAGATGGGATAGCCTCATTCATGGGGTGGAAAGGGAAATTAAGTTTAAGATGTTTGTAAAACTGAAAGAATTGCATTGAAAAGATTTTCTAGTTTTTCTGATCTTTTTTTTTTTTTTTTATCAAGATACAGAAAATCATCAACTATATTACAGTTTACATTCGATTTTTTTAAATTTTGAATACTTTTTATAGCATCGTTCAATTCCAATAAAAGATTATTTTCATTGATATCAATTATTTCCTCTTCTTCTTCCAACACAATATCATCATCTGTTACATTTATATTACATTTATATAAACAAAGAAGAATTTATTTTAAAATAATTTAAATCGATTAATCGGTTTAAATTGATCGATTATTCGTTAATCGAAATTAACTATTTTTTCTTAATCGAAAAATTATTCGAAAAAAAATTCTTCGATTAATCGAACAACGATTAATCGATTGGATACTCTAGTCAATAGTAATACTCGGAAATAAGGGCCGCATTCACATCTTTTTACGACAACGATTTATTACTATAAAAATAAAGCATATTTTAGAACATATTTTGATATAATTCACATTAAAATTAAGGAGTTATATACCTTATTGGAAAGGTAATTTGATGTAGATTCCAATTTTATAAAGAGCGGTTCAGGTTTTAGTGAAAACATTTGAAATTTTAGCTCCTGAATGATGTAATGTTGTTTTGGCTGCATGCAAAAGCTTTGGTAAGGATTTTAGTCAGGAGCAACGTTTAGCTCTGCGCTCATATGTAAAAAATGTTAAAGCTTAATATATTAATAAAATACTATAAAAATTTAAGCTGCATATTCGTGCATAAACAGAAGTTATATTCAATAATGTTAAAAAACTCAGCTATTTAGATAAAAAAAACAACTCATAAAAAAACAAAGTTTTTGACTATAAATTCTTTACTCTAGACAAATGATGATCAAAATTTGAATAATCTACCACTTGTGCCGACAAACCAATACAAGGTACAAGGTAAACTGACTGATAAATACCAACACCCAATATACGATTTGTTTAAGTTTTGGGAGATAGCATGATGGGTGTGACAAATAGTTAGCTTTTCTTGGGTTTTGCCTCCTATTTCAAGATAAATTAACCAACTAATTTTCATTACCCTCCAAGTGTTTGGAAGTTATGGGAGAAATAGTAATTTTCCCAAAATAGGTCATGCGACCGGCCGTGGCATAGTGGTTAGAACACGCGACTACCATGCGGGAGATCACAGGTTGAACTGCTGGCTCCCGTCATCTTTAAAGAAAAAAAATTAAATTTTTCTTTCATTGTCGGCTCACCTCGAATGTTGTCGACAGCAACTTCGCAGTATTAGTGTCGAGTCAGTCGGCGTGTCTAGTAAAAGCTTCTCAAACAGTGACGTTTGCATTCGTCGATAAACAATTAGATGCCATTAGTTGTGAATCTAAAAAAAGAAAGCGTGTTAATTCACAACAACGAGAGAAGCTATCCCATACCTCATTCATGGGGTGAAAAGGGAAATTAAGTTTTTTTTTAAGGTCATTTTGTATGGGAGGTACCAGAAGGCTTGAACCGATATAGTCCATATTTATCCTGAGTCAAATTTTATAAGCGAAACATCTTACACAATATAATACTGAATTTAGTGTACTTACAAAAAAGATATGTATGCAAAACTATTAGGGTCAATTTGGTCATTTGTGTGGGAGATACCAGAAAGGGCGTGGCAAAAGTTTTGGGTTTCTTAGGGTTTGTCTACTTTTGCAAGATAAATAAACTGACCAAATTCAAATACTCTCCTGTCGTCCGTTTGAAAGTTATGAAAGAAAAAAACATTAATACTGGTAAATTTTTATACCGATCCGTAAAGGTTTACTCGAGTTATCCTACTCACTAGCACTCCAGCCAGCCTGCCAGACAGACGGACATAGCTCAAACGTCTTAAAAAGTCCTGAAACTAATTTGGTCTTAAGATATTTGGGGTCTATCTCGTCTCCCATAATGCGTTAGACTCTTTTTCGGATCAAAAATTGTACCAATTTCATGTACAAGTCATCTCTATATGCTAAAAGTAAACTTCTTACCTTTATTCTGAAAAAAGTTCTGGTTTAATTTGGCTCATATTTTATAGAATAATAGCACATACATTTGAGATTATTCGTGCAAAATTTCAGAACTCTATCTCTAAGAACAAAAAAGTTACAGATTTTTGATCCGATAAGGACAAAAATTTTCCACTGTGGGCCGGTCCAAAAGCCTAAAGATACATCCACAAAATTTAGCTTAATATTTATCTTATAGCGTAGTTGAGCGATATGAAGGAAATTTTCGAAATTCGTACAAAAATTGTTCACTAGAAAGTAGCGACGGAACAATGCGAGCCGGAAAAGAAAAAAAAAAAATCGTAAAATTTCTTCATAGATTTATTTCTATTTTGAATCTATTTCATTTTAAAAAGCATAGCATTTTAAATTTCGATAAACGTACAATTCAACGAGATTTCTTTACAGTTTTGCTGATTTGAGTAAGATGTTGTTGTTTTCTTGATTTTATCTCAAGGCAAAATTTTTATATCTGGTTAAGAGCTAAAAATTTGCTGAAGAGAGAAAAGCTATATTTGGAATAGTTCACGAGATATAGACTACTAAAATCCTCCTCTCAGTCGAAAACTTTAAAAATGAATTAAAAGAAAACCTTAGCTAATAATTCAAAACCCAGTTAGGGTTTTTCTTCTGCTATCATAAGCTTTCAGATTTTGTGGGTTTCAATTGGTTCAAGAGTTTGAAGTTGGAAAATGTGCTTTGTATTTATTATATACATATAATTGCTTGATTTGTCTATACGCGTCATCCTAGAAATATAAAATGTGGTGTGAATATTCCTTTTAGATAACTATAAAAGATAGGAGAAAAATTATTTAAAAATTTCTATCAGAGACAGGGAAATTCCGGAGTACACATTATGGGATTTTTCGTACCTACTGCTAGGGGCGGTAGAACAAAACGATAAAACGACTTAGGATAGTATTATGTAATTTTATGTGAGTTTTCCCCTAATGAGGTAGACTTCAGTTAATAAAGTATTATCTAAATTGGTGACGGAAGGAATATCTCTGTGGTACCAAATCATACTAATAAGTACTTAAGGTATGTTCAGATTAGGCAAATATTTGACGAAAACCGTCACATATTTCTTTGCCGCAGTCTGACCACAAAATTTTTTTGTGTGGCAAACATCACAACAGCTGATTTTGGTCAAACAAAATTATTTGCCTTCAAATAAAAATATGCTCAATGTGACCAAAGTGTGACCACCAAAGAGCAAACTTTTATTTGATCTTACAAAAGTTTTGTAAAAGCAAACTAGGTAAAATAACAGCTGGTATCAGCGGTGTTGTCAGCTTTAACGACAGGAATTAACAAAATTGTTGAATTTCTACTTTAGTTAAACATTCTAGAACATTTGCTTTATTATCAATTTTCCTAGGAAAATTTTTTCTGTCTTTGTAAAATAAAAATGTATAATATATTTTCACTCTCTGCCCGAATTCCATTAGGTTATGGGCCTTCACTTCTGAAAAACTGTGAATCTTTATTAAATTTGGAAAATTGTTTGCATTGAAGAAAAATATCGCCAATTTAAATAATAAAAAATTAATAAAAGGAAGAAATGGTAAATATAAAAAATAGTTTGGTAATTTTGTGGAACTGTTATAAAATGTTATGCATAATTAAAAGGGAAAAATGCTAGCCTTGTTAATTATCTCAAATCAACTGTAAACCGGGTAAGCTGCGACTTATTATGGTATAAAAAAAAATTAATTTGGCCATAGTTTAAGCGGTTACAAGCAAATCCAACAAATATCGGTTTTCAGAAAGTTTATACTCTCGAAAGCCCGTGGAAACTGTGATAAATTGTAGAATATGGGAGTCAATAAATCATAAGACGCCCCACCCCCCGGGCTCCATGGGTGTCGTAAAAGCGGTTCTATAAATCCTCTATGTGCGTGTACTCGAATGAAACATATTTTTGGGACGAATCCAGCAGTATTTCAAGAACCTACAGGTCCCAATCAGGGAATGGTTTGACTTTCTTATTTTATGCTTTAAGTTCGGTCACAAAAAATATGCATATTGTTGTCAATCCACATAATTTCAGTAAAACAAGTCATATATTATATATTGTGAAAAGTGAGTTTGACGAAAACTATGCATTGCATTGCATGTCTTCTGTTAATTTTAGCTAACAGTCCCAAAAGCAACGAATAGTATGAATGGTCTTAATGCTGTTTGAACAAAAAGTTAAAAAAGATATCTGTGAAACACTTTTATATTTTTGGTGTTTTTGTACCATCACCCTTAGGGATGAGGTTGCAAATGGGCTACATGGCCCCGCCCCTTCTGGTAAAGCTATAACAGGATAAAGTTTTAGAGAAAAAATTGGAAGTCTAGCCACGTCCCTTATGGTACCTGTCATACAAATGTACCATTCCGCCCACTTTATAGATGGAGTGATAATATCAATACAATATGTAAGTCAGGTTGCCCGACTAAAACTTTCCTACTGGTCTTAATTAAAAATCGGTTAATTTCAATAACTCAAGACTTAAACCATATCTTATATTGGTTGGTGGTATTTATCAGATAGTTGACTGATAAATTTCTCTACTGTTTTGTTTGATTTTATTTGGAGAAGAAACCAAACTTAGATATTAAATTTCACCACTATAATCACCAGCGGATATAATACTACTTTCAATGTAGCTTAGTTCGCCATTACACAATGTTTGTTAAGATTACATAGCACAATTTGCCTACTTAACGATTTTTCTTAATACTTTATTTAGTTTAAACTTTATTTCTGTTTGCTTTTTAATATGAATACACACGACAATATATTCGCAGGGTGATGAAGTAAGTGTGCGGCCTAAGATTAAATCTTAAACGTCCGCTTTGAAACTTTGTTCTAAAGTTTTCTATACACACTATTTTGCTTTGCAACAGTTTGTTGAAACTTACTGCAATGCAAAGGGGATAAAGTTGAGATTTTTACTCCGCATTTTGCTGTCATCTGTATGTTGTACATATTGTAAATGTTGAAAGGAATACAATTTTAATATCATTGAATTTAGATTTGAAGAGTCTTATAGTCATTTTGTTTACTTTTTCTTTTGTTTGAATTTCAGACTATATAAGATATTGGAAATAGACATTTATTGCATTGTTAATCAGCATTACTTTGTATAAGACGCTAATAATAAATCAGCTGATTTTTTAAAGAAAAGTCTCGTTTAATAAATTCTATGGTTGCTGCATCATATGTAAAAAAGTGATGTAAAATAATTATGCTAGCCACTGCCAAAAGGGATAAAGTCGTATCTTTAATGGTGAAAGAACTTTTATTACGATTGAATAATTTAAACTACGTATCCTAAATATTTATACTGACACATGTTAATATAAATATTTTCAACATGACCTTAAATAAGCACACATTCAAGTTTGTGAAAACATTAATGGTATTCAAAATTTCATACAAACTTACATAAATGCAAACTTTTTTCATAAATATACGAACGGAAGTCATAAAAACTGCATTATAAACCAATAAGTGTGTAGACAAATACACATTATCAGTCGAAACAGTACGCAGTAGCGGAATTACCTCAAGGGGCAATTCCTGTTATTTATATGGGAGGTATCAGTAGGGGTGTGTGAAATAGTTAGGTTATCTGAGGTTATGCCTCTAAATTACAAGATAAATGAACTGATTGTCCCCCAGGTGCCGGAAAGGCAATTTTGTATGGGGGTACCAGAAGGAGTGTACCGATATAGTCCATATTCATTCATGACTCCATTTTTCATATCCTGCTCACCAGCTATCCAGCCAGCCAGACAGACGGACATAGCTCATTCGTCTTAAAAAGTCCTGAAACGAATTTAGTCTTAAGATACTTGGGGTCTAACTAATCTTTTTAATGCATTACACTTTTTTCGTATCAAATGATATATACCCTCATCCCTAGGGGTGATGGTATAAAAAAGCGTAGAAGATGGCAAAGACTCCGGTAGTATAAAGCTGAGGAGGACCTCTCAATAA
Source organism: Muscina levida (assembly GCA_964034835.1). Taxonomy (NCBI): domain Eukaryota; kingdom Metazoa; phylum Arthropoda; class Insecta; order Diptera; family Muscidae; genus Muscina; species Muscina levida. Next base: position 61,652,905 of record OZ035880.1, on the reverse strand, counting down.
TTGGCGCGAGGAACTAGAAACATAAGGCTGAAGGTATAAAAATGCCATTTAGGGTTTTCTGGCTCCAATTCGTATTTTATCGTATCGTGAATACTTCGTCTAATACTGGATTTTGTGGATCTTTTTAAAGAAAATTTATTTTTTTCGACGGCTGTATCTACTTTACCGATGGCAATTTAGTTTTCGTCCTTTTTTCGATTATAACAAACTGGTTTGGAATAACATCAACTGCTTTAAACTCACAAAATTGTCGAGTAATTGTCAATTTCTAGAGAAGTTGCAATCTGTAAAATATTGAATGGATACCAGAAACAAATTAAAACCATCACCCTCAGTAAAACCAAAAAATTTCTGTTATATTGATATTATCACTCGCTTTCTAAAGTGGGCGGAGTGGTACATTTGTATGAGGTACCAGAAAGGGCGTGTCTGGACGTCCTGATTTTTTCTCCAAAACTTTATCCTGTTATAGCTTTACTAAATACAGAATTTAGTCACGATCGCGTTGGGTGTATTGATATTATTACTCCATCTCTAAAGTGGGCGGAAAGGTACATTCGTATGGGAGGTACCATCAGGAGCTTCGCAATACTTCCAATTTTTTCTCCAAAAGTTTATCCTGTTATAACTTACCAAAATACAGAATTTGGACACGACCGTGTCGATTTTATTGATATTATTACTCCATCTCTAAAGTGGGCGAAGTGGTACATTTATACGGGAGGAACCAGAAGGGCGTGTCTAAACTTCCAGATTCTCTAAAACTTTTTCCTGCTTTAACTTTACTAAATACAGAATTTTGGAACTATCGCGTTAGGTCTATTTATTATATTAATCGCTTTTTAAAGTGATTAATATAGACTTCCAAATTTGTTCTTCTCAAAAACAGTATCCTGCTATATATTTACTAAAAAAAGAATTTGGGTACGATCACGATGGATTTATTGATATTATTACTACATCTTTAAAGTGGGTGGAAAGGTACATTTGTATGGAAGGTACCGGAAGGGGCGTGGGTAGACTTCCAATTTTTTTCCGAAACTTTATCCTGTTATAGCTTTACTAAGTACAGAATTTGGGTACGATCCCGTTGGGTGTATTGATATTATTTCTCAATTTCTAAAGTGGGCGGAATGAAGTATTTGTATGGGAGGTACAAGATGGGGCGGGGCCATGTAGCCCATTTGCAATACCATAAGTAGTTTTGGGGAAATATTAACTCGTGAAAAATTTCAAAAAAAATGTATCTTTCGAAAGTTATCGTGCGTACCAGCCGGACAGACAGACGGACATTGCTCAAACGATTTAAAAAGACATGAATCGAATTTGGTTCAAAGGAACCTTGGGTCTAAAGTTACTCCTTCTATGTGTTACACCTTTGGGTCGTATCAAATGATATATACGCTCATCCCTAAGGGTGATGGTATAATGAGTAGTAAAAGTTGGAGATATTTCTTACAGCACCCCATGTGAAATTTTCCGAGAAGCAGTTTTGTGGAGCATTTGCATGCTGTTAAGTCCCATTTGAAGATATTTTTCTGACATTTCTTGAAATAGGTACGAAACGGGCATATAACAATTCAAGATAGAGAGTATCATAAATGTTCCATAAAAAAAAATTATCGTTAAATTTTATTGCAGACATTTGATATCGAAAATGCACTAAAGCAATACGGGTAAGAAACGTAGTTTTTAATTTCCCTTTGCACCCCATGAATGAGGTATGGGTTGTTGTGAATAAACACGCTTTTTATTTTTAGATTCACAGCTAACGGCACCTACTTGTTTATCGACGAATGCTAACGTCACTGTTTGAGTAGCTCTTACTAGACACCCCGATTGATTCGACACTTATACTGCGAAGTTGCTGTCAACAACATTCGAGGAGAGCCGACAATGAAAGAACATTTTTTTTTAAGATGACTGGAGCCATGTTTGAACCTGCGATCTCCCGCATGGTAGTCGCGTGTTCTAACCACTATGCCACGGCCGGTCCCAATCTAATATTAATAAGATACAAATCACGTAATATAAGCCAATTATTGGGCATCTGAAGCCAGCTTATTAATAAGGCCAGCGTTTGGTATTTGTATGGGAGGTATCAGAAGGGGTGGTCGTACCGTCATTTCGCTCAAAAACGAAAATGACATATTGACCAAAAACCTAACTACAAAATGACATATCGCCCAAATGCAATGACATAAGACCCAACACAAATTTTTTGGGCGAAATGTCAGTTTCAAAAGGAATCATATTATACAAATCTTATGACGACGGCACGCCCCGCCGCATACGTCGTAGTCAGTTTCGCTACTCTCTCTCTCTCTGGTATTATTAAAAGACGTATGCGGTGGGGGGCACGTCGTAGTCAGACTCGCAACTCTCTTTCTGTCATTTTGCATAAGTCGATAAAAAAATATGCAGTCGGGCAATTCCTGTTATTTATAGGGGCGGTACCAGTAGGGGTTTGTGAAATAGTTAGGTTATCTGAGGTTATGCCTCCAATTACAAGATAAATGAACTGACCAAATCTGATTGCCCCCAGTTGACGGTAAGGTAATTTTGTATGGGGGTACCAGAGGGAGTGAACCGATATAGTCCATATTCATTCATGACTCCATTTTTCATATCCTGCTCACCAGCTATCCAGTGCCAGACAAACGGACATAGCTCATTCGTCTTAAAAAGTCCTGAAACGAATTTGGTCTTAAGATACTTGGGGTCTAACTCGTCTTTTTAATGCGGTACACTTTTTTCTTATCAAATGATATATACCCTCATCCATAGGGGTGATGGTATAAAAACGCGTAGAAGATGGCCAAGACTCCGGTAGTATGAAGCTGAGGAAAAAATTGGCGCGAGAAACTAGAAACCTAAGGCTGATGGTATAAAAATGCCATTTGTTGTTTTCTGGCTCCGATTTGGATTTTATCGTATAGTCAATATTTCATCTAATACTGGATTTTGTGGATCTTTTTAAAGAAAATCTAATTTTTCATACGGCTGTCTCTACTTTACCGACTGTAATTCTGTTTTCGTCCTGTTTTCGTTTAAAACAAACTGGTTTGGAATAACATCAACTGCTTTAAACTCACAAAATTGTCGAGTAATTGTCAATTTCTAGAGAAGTTGCAAACTGTAAAATATTGAATGGATACCAGAAACAAATTAAAAAGAGTTTGGTTTGATTGTCAGAAACAAATTTAAACTTATGTATGTACATTTCCATTTGATTTTTCCTCGGTGGAAGTTCCGGGAAAACATAAATTGTTATAAAAAAAAAAACATACCAATATTTATCATCACATATCTGCAGTACACTATTGTAGTGGTTGAACGTTTGGCGTCGAATATACCATGCAAAGTAAATAGAGTACTGTGACACTTAAAGGCTGCAAAGTTTGTGTGCATCATTTGTAAATGTTCGAATGTGGTCTACGTGGCATATGTCAATATATTATTTATCATACTACTGTGTGAGTAACTTTGTTATTCACCTTTGTAGCTGGGACAAAAGTAGGTCGATGCTCCGTCCTTACATACATCCATATTTATGTATGTATGTACGTGAGTGTGACAATGGGTGTGTAAACTATGAGTACCCAGTGTACCATCCGGATCAGGTTCGGATCCGATACTGATCCGATTTTACGGACATTTTATCCGAATCGGATTACGGATAGGATCCGATTTCGTTTGAAATTCCTTTTTAAAAACGGATCCATTTTGTATCCGCATTTGGATCCGAAACGGAAATCACGGAAATCATATAATGAAAAAGTATTGACACAATAAAAAAAACAATCCAGGAAATTATGTCGTTTTTGGTTACCCTATAGAAGCGCGTAGGTTGTTTACTTATGACTGTAACATTAATATTATGACAAATAGTTCTATGCGGATTGAAGGCTAGCAGCAGCAGCATGCGCTTACTAACATAACCAAGATTTTTAAAATTAAGATAGCAAAACAACTGTATTTGTTGCCCCTAATTCACTAAACTAAACTAATATTATATATGTTTATATTATACAATTAAAATACAATTATATAATACTTTCTACAATAAAAAAAATAATTTTTACTACAATTATGATTTGAAGGATTCCGTATTGTCGGATCCGAAACGGGTCAGTTCCGCATTTGTGCACATTGGGTCCATACAAAAGACCTGTTCCCTTGTATTGTACTAGAGTGCAACATTAATGAAAAAGAAAAATTTTTTTAATTTTTTTAATAAAAAATTTAGGAACTTTACATTTTTAAAGTTCAAAGTACTAAATATATTTTTATGATTTGTGTTGCATAACTTCAAAGTCAATTCAGCAATGTCCATCTAAATAGCTGGCTTGTACAATGATAATCATCGTAAATATCACTGAATCATCTTGAAATTACCTATATTATTACCAGGCCCAACAAAAGTATGCATTGCAAACTTGCATATGCAATGGCATGTTTATGCTTATAAAAGCATATTTTGCGGTTCGCAGGTTGTTTTGTTATTGTTATTTCTTTACTTTTCGTATATATTTTTCTCACTATAGACAACACCTGTTAATTTCTTTAAGATGGGAAGATAATCTTTATAATATACAAATGGAGACGAATATCTTTTGTAAAAGAATTATTTTAAATTAATTAGTATCTTCTATAAAGGCTGTATTTCTTTAAGAAATTGTGTTTCCGGTTCTAACTAATCGAAATATAATTTGTGTGTTTATACTAAGTATCCATTTTGTCGTCAAGAATTACAATGAACTCTACCTAGCGATGCGTAGTTCCACTAGTTCCATCCATTACTCGATGGGATAGTTGGCAGAAACTACAACAGTACTATTTGAAGGTCGTTAGGAAATTTTTGGAATAGTGTTACAGTGAGGAGGCTGAAGCAATGCGTACTTCCAAAGAGAAATAGTCAATTAGCGTTTAACTTTTCAAATATAACAAAACAGATAGCAATGGAATAAAAAACTTTTTACGTTGAAATAATGGGCGGTGGGACTTTTAAAGCCAACTCTTAAACTAAACTTAATTTGCCTTTATACCCCATGAATGAGGTAAGGGATAGCTTCTCGCGTTGTTGTAAATTAACACGCTTTCTATTTTTTGATTCACAACTAACGGAACCTACTTGTATATCGACGAATGCGAACGTCACCGTTTGAGAAGCTTTTTACTATAAATTTCGATTGACATGACACTTATACTGCAAAGTAGCTGTCGACAACATCGAGAGGGCCGGCAATTAAAGAAAAATGCAGATGACTGGAGGCGGGAACCGAACCACGGTTATTCCGCATGGTATTCGCGCGTTTTAACCACTATGCCACTGCCGGTCCCATTTTACCCAACTCACATTATATAAAACGTTGGACTTTCCAAATCCCCCAGAAACCTTGCCATATAAATTTTAATAACCTTCCCGTTTTGCACATATAACACAATGAGTAATTTTTATCCCTTCTTTCACATGACAGCTTCTTAAAATCACATGTATTCATATACAGAATATTGATCACGGAAATCATGAATATGTGAGAAAAATTAACGTGAAGGCGAATACATAATATTTATTAAATACATCATACTTAATATTATATTACTATACATAATATTTATTTGAATGGAAAGTTATTCTTGATCAGGCTACTGACCTAAATGGTGGTTTATAGCCAATTTTATATGAATATTTATGCTCGTACGCTGGTTCCTTCATAATTGATATTTATGGTCTTATTTATTTATAAACACTGTGTTATCAAGGATTTAAAGGCTTTATTCTGTTTTTTATAAACTAATAAAGTTGCATTAATTGAAGTACGAGTATCTCTGAAAAATTCATAGGTTTGAAATCTCCTAAGTCTTTGGCAAAGTTTAATTTTATAAACTTTTTTTTTAAATCATCTGTAATTTTTAATAAATAGTTCAGTTGTAAGATGACAAAGCCAAACCATATTTTATATCCACTTGCCAACAGAAATTTGTATTCACACACACTCAATTGACACTCAGCTATGTACATATTTTTAATCGTCCCTCTACTGCGCCCGAATTCATCGCAAATTTTAATTATTTGCTCTTAAAATGAAATCAACAAAATTGTGCATACTATAAAAACATTCTCTCGTAACTGGTGAATGTGTTATTTTATTGAATTAGAAAATTGGAATCGTTGAGTTAGTTGAGTCATGTTTAATATGAAGCGAACAAGGAATATTATTTTTCTTTCATATTTGGAATTATATACTATCAGTGTTTGCAGCAGTCGAAGGATTTTCACAGCACACAATGTACGTGTTTGCATTTTGCATTATTTTTTCCAGCATTAGCTTGATTTTATTCCGTTACATACAATTTATTCATTTTAACTTGCTGATTTGTAACCAATATCGTAGCTAAATATAAGTACAGCAAAAGTTCTGTATGATGTTGTTTTATCAAGTAGTCCAGACAGCAACAGTAAGTATATTATAATCCACATTGTTAATATAATAAGCAAGAATGTTAATAAGTTTGTTTTATCAGGCAGAAACTAGGTATTAAATAGGAAAACTTTAATGAGATTGCCACAGAATTTGTTATATGATTATAGGGTACATTCAAATAAGTTTTTATTTCAATATGGCATAAAATAATAAATTTCCGTCAGAAAACAGACTTACATACTTCTTTTTACGATGGCAATAAAATATTGCGATGGGAAGATTTTTGATTTGATATAAATAGGTAAATTAGTAAACGAGCTACTGCTTAATATAAATCTATATATGTGTCCGTTAGAATGACCATTGTCTGAGTTATAAATTATTCCAGATATCTTATGGTTTGAATTTTAGTCAAATGCACAGCATTTCTCTACTTAAGTAAATATAGTTACTTTTAGAATATTCTGTCATTGTCTACACAGAAAAAAAACACAATTGTTGTTAAGTAGCTAAATAAAATTGTTAGCATTCAACTTTGATTTATAACAATTTTTCCATTTGAGAGTGGTTGTAAATTGTCATATTTACAAATTTACTACCACAGTTCATATTCAATAAAAATAAAAAAATGGTAAATGTGACAACACTGTTTACAATTTCTGTTGTTGGCTCCTTTTTAATTAAATATTTAATTGCATTGACGAAATGGTATTTAATATGACAATTCATTTGTCGTAATTTTTTTCTGTGCACAATTTTTATAAAAACTAATAAAGTAATTATTATTATCTTCAGGTATTTTTAAAAATGGTGATAACATTGGTTATTTGCACTACAACTATATTTTATTATACTTTGTACCGCAAAAACGGAAAATTTTTACGATAAGTGGACGTTACTTTTAGCCTCACACATCTATTTTTTGTCAATAACAAGCTACTATCCAACTGGCGAATGTCCTCAAAAAATAGTAAGTCTGACATCATCGCCATCCAGGAGATGACATAGGCGGGGCAAGGATGATCGCGACGTAAAAATTGCGACATCTATTACAGCTGCCATGCCTAAAAGCATGATTTTGGATGTGGATTTGTAGTTGGCGAGAGACTCAGACATCTTGTCTCGCGATTCAATACTGTTAGTTATCGAATAGCCGCTAGCCGCTGATTTGTGCTAGAGGAAAACATACGACGAGGAAACATAGGACCGCTGCCCTGGCCACTACATTAAAATTTTTCTGGGAAACTTAAATGCAAAAATAAAACGGAAGATGTTCAGCCTGCATACCAAAACGTGAGTGGAACCAGATTCCAGCACAAAGATAACTACAAGGCAACTTGGCTATCCCCCAATCAAATGTCATGGTTGTGCGTGTGATCTGTGGTGCTAATATTGGGACGATTCATTACCTGGTTGTAGCCTAGGTGCGCACAAGATTGAGCAGGGCGAAAAACGCATGTTACTAAACACAAAGAAAGCTGTACAACGCGAAGCTTCATGAAAAACGGCGCTCAGACGAATCCTGGTACGATGAAGAATATCGCATATCGTTTGAGGAACAGGATGCTTCTTATAGGGCAACGTTACTGCCAATTGTAACCCGTGCTGTTAGGGAACGGCACAAGGAGACAGTAAAACAGGCGAGACAGCTATTTAAGCCAGATGAAGGAACGGGAGAACGAGGATATAGAGCGATGCAGGGATAGTGGTGAGGTCCGACATTTTAACCAGAAAGTAAAAGCAATGGCTACGGTAATGGTCTCCCCTCCTGTAAGGACAAGAATCGAAATCTGGTCACAGATAAGCAGAGTGTGCTGCATATACATATGAAGAGAACACTTCCAGAAACTGCTGGTTCCAGAATGCAGCGCACGTGAAGGTATTACGCCAATTGTGAAAGACTATAGGCTGTGTTGTCCAACCTGATCGGACCTTATCAATGTGCTTAAGACCTGGTAAATCAACTTCGGCAAGTCCTGGAAAAGACCCAAGATCGACACATACTACCTTTTTGTCGACTTTATAGCTGCCTTCGACAGCCCTATACTGCATACATTACTTAAAGCCATGGGTTTGGTATTCTAGCGAAGCTGATACGCCTTTGCGGAATGCCGCTGACTGACACGAAGTCTTCAGTGAAGATTGGCAGGGACCTTGCAAGCCATTCTATACCTGACGAGGCCCTAAACAAAGCGACGGCCTATCGTGTGACCTGATGGAGATGATAATGAGGAAAGCTGAAGTAAACATGAGTGGCAAGATATTCAACAAAAGCCACATCGCGTACCCTAATGACGTAGACATCATCTCAGGTATACAGAACGAGGACCAAACGAAATTATTAGATTTAACGAACAACGAATCTAGTCGTTTGGGAAACTGCGTGAACGTTGCAACTGTAATTTCGAGTTGATAGATAATTTTATCTACCGCCATCATCTAGACAAATAATGTCACCCTTGAAATCCGGAGAAGAATCCTGCTTGCTAATAAATGCTACCGCGGACTAAGTATGCGATTTAATGACAGAGCCCTCTATCGGAGAATAAAAATCCAGCTGTACCCGATACTGGTTGTACCTATCTTGATGTATGGTTCAGAATCCTGGTTTATGATACAAGCGGATGAATCGGTTCTGACAGTATTCGAGAGAAAAATACTCCGTATAATGTATGGGCCCATACTATACTCCGTATAATGTATGGTTCGATTCCCACCTCCAGTCTTTTTCTTTCATTGTCGGCCCTCTCGATGTTGTCGACAGCAACTTTGCGGAATAGAGCCGTATTAATCGACATCTTGTGAAAGCTTCTCAAATAGTGACGTTTGCATACGTCGATAAACAAGTAGGTGCCGTTTGTTCTGAATATAAAATAGAAAGCGTGTTAATTCACAACAACACAATAAACTATCCCATACCCTATTCATGGGGTGCAATGGGAAATTAAGTGTTTTTAAGTTTATGCAAAGCGAAGCATTTCCGGGCCCACTAGTAACTTTATAACATTAGGTAAAACCCCAGAAAAAAAATCACATTCACCACACTACTTCTGGTCCCAAACAAATCTCCTAATTCACCATCATATCTTTATGTCTTTTTTTATAAATAAATCTAAGTATCATCAAACATTTCACTTTTCAGTATGTTTATATGTTTAAAAGTTAGTAAGCCAAGAATGAAAGTAATAGTACAAAATGCGCACTTGGTAAGACAATTTCGCCTACCGCACTCAATTTTTGTGCACAGAATTCAGAAATCATCAGCCCGTACGAAACTTAGCTGCAACCCATATGCTGCTTTTGCTTTTAATCTTTATTATACCAAAAGTTTACTTTTTCTACCATATGTTGCATAGCATAAAGTTATGTCATTAAGGATTTATGTCTTTATAAGAGTTATGATAGTTTAAAACAACACACTTGGAATAAGTTGTAGTTTTAACATTTCCAGTAAGTTGAAAAACTTTTTTTGGGCAAAGAACAAAAACAAATATTGACACGACTAACATGACATTAGGTATCCGTTTGTAGAAGTCTGTATATTACTTTTAAATCATAAGAATTGAATCAACGATGAAAATGTGTGTGTGTGTATTACACTTTATAATATAATCTAAGGAGACAGTACACATACAACTATTGCCATGTGCTAAAATGTTAAGTACCTAGAGGAATATAAATACTCATTGTTCTAAAAACAAATACCATCACCTATACGAACAGAATAGGTCGGCTAATATAGTTTATATCCACTACAGCGTCAAGTTTTCCTAAGCGTTCATCTTACGCAAAATTTGACTGAATTCTGTGACCTTATAAGAAGGATATATGTATATGTAAAACTAATACCTGATTTAATTACACTGCGTCAAAAAATCTTGCCAAATCGAAATAACGTGAGGTTTTACAGTCATTTCCACCAATTCGTACTTTAGATTATGATGTATGGGATATATTTGCAAACTTGCTTTAAATTTAAATGGTAAAATGTATGTGGATATTATAAATCTCACTGAGCAAAGATTCAACGTATAAAAAATATTTTTGCCATACTATTATTAGCAAACAACATTATCACTACGAAGTAACAACTGTGATCGAAAAACCAAAGACTTATTTCTTATCTTCAGCTTTCCATTGAATTTTAAAGTGATGTGGCGTCACAAAGCCCAGACATTGCATAATTTTTCGCTAGCCTTGTGACCGTCACTAAGTATCACTGAAGATGAAACAACGAAAGGTAAAAATGTTCTAGCTTTTTTATGCAAATTTTTAAGTTACTACACTGTACATACACATTACGCGACATTGTAGTCATAGCTTACGTAATTGCGAATATCACTAACTGGTGTAAAGTGCAACAAGTTAGTTACACACTCTGTGCACTTGAGTTAGAAGTCTGTTAAATATAGCGACAGCAGCTACAAGATTTATAAAATTTCATAAAAATTTTCTTACTTCGTCTTCCTTTTGTTCTCATTGAAATGTATATGATGCTACTTTGTATCACCAAGAGCTGTTCAATGTCAACACCGGAAGGGAAGCCCTTTATGTAATATCCTTTGCATGTATTAAATGTTGTGTCACTTAAGATGAGTGGGGTGTGTGTATGTAGCAGCATGAATAAAATGTATTTTTTAAACGAAGAATGTCATTGAATTTTAGTGTTTTTATATATATAGTTTTGACAATGTATGAGAGCAGCATTTTAAGGTAATTACACTTGTAAATATTGAAATGTTTCATAAATTACATCAAAATAATGTATACCCTAGACTGTAAATATCGTAAAGCATGGCACGTTAAGTTGGTACTGATTTATTTAATTTATTTCATTCTGCACAACTATTTGGATAACCCTTTCTCAACCTGTCCAATGAACTAAATTTTGGTTGGCTCTCCAGGATCATTTTCGTCTTGCAGAACATGTCCTATTCATTGCATTCGCTCTACCTGGATCTCAACATACAGCTCATAATTCATACGACGACGATTCTTTACGTTTACGACGATTTTTCATTAGATGACTCCCACAACAGATTCATCCTCTTGTGACTTAACATAGAGTTACGGTGGAGCCAAGGTAGACAAAATCATATACCCTTTCAAAGTTTTGGTTAACACAGCGTCCCAAACGAGTAAACTTGATTTTTTTTCATTTATTACCACACTTCTGCCGAAAGCTTCTCAATACTTGAAAAGGGCACAATAACAATCCGCAGTCCTCTGCACTTATTCCCTGAACCATCTGATGTCTCACTTGGTAGAAAATGCCTCTGTCGAGTTTTGTCTATCTTCACTGAAGATAGATTTCGTGTCGGTCAGCAAGTCGCATCACCTTCATAGGGATACCAAACTCAGCCATAGCATTATGTCGTATCGCATCGTCGAATGTAACTTTGTAGTCCATAAAAGAATAGCAAGTGCTTCTCTGGATTTCTTGGGTGTTATATTGTAAGCAACATCATATTCCATATACAATCGTTTCGGCAGCGGTCATCTACATTTTCTTACATTGCCGGCCACCTCGATGTTGTTTAGTAAAAGCTTCTCAAACAGTGACGTTCGCATTCGTCGATAAACAGTAGGTGCCGTTTGTTGTAAATCTAAAATAGAAAGCGTATTAATTCACTACAACTCGAGAAGCTATCACATACCACATTCATGGGGTGTAAAGGGAAATTAAGTAAGTAATTACCTTTCTTTGAGTAAGATTAGGAGTATTTCTTACGCTGCTTTATTTCGTGCTTCCTTAGCTGCAAGTAGCTAGTGTTTACATCACGAATCACAAATGGCTGTGCATCGGAATTAAAATTGGTAATGAAGGGAAAAAATCCACAACAAGCCCCGAAACTTGCCCGTAGTCATCCCTAGAGTGATAAAATGTATGACCGATACCCAATATTTTTGCAACACCAACAGTTTTTCAGAACAAATCTACCCTCAATTATCAATCCTTAATGTTGTCTCCATTAATATTTATACCCTCATCCTACGGGTAGGAGGCTATATATCATTTAATACGACCCAAAAGCGTAACACACAGAAGGAGTCATTTTAGACCTTAGGTTTCTTCGAACCAAATTCGATTTATGACTGTTTTAGTCATGTCCGTCTGTCTGTCTGGCTGGTATAAAAGATAACTTTCGAAAGACGCATCCAAATGTTTTGAAATTTTGCACAAGTTAATGTTTCCCCAAAGCTACTTATGATATTGTAAATGGGCTACATGGCCCCTTCTGATATCTCCCATACAAATTCATCATTCCACCCTCTTTAGAAATTGAGTCTAGCCACGCCCCTTAGGGTACCTACCATACAAATGTACCATTTACCCCACTTTAGAGATGGAGTAATAATATCAATACACCCAACGCAATTGTACGCGAATTCTGTATTTAGGATAGGATAAAGTTTTGGAGAAAAAATTGGAAGTCTAGACACGCCCCTTCTGGTACTTCCCATTTAAAAGCACCTCTTCTCCCACCTTGGGTATGGAGTAATAATATCAATACACACTGCACGATCGTACCCAAATTCTGTATTTTGTTAAGCTATAACAGGACAAAGTTTTGTAGAAAAAACTGGAAGCTTAGCCGCTTCCCTTCTGGTACCTCCCATACAAATATACCACTCCGCCCACTTTAGAAATCGAGTAATAATATCAATATTAGAAAATTTGATGTTTTTCTGAAGGTGAGGGAATATGTAAGTCGGGTTGCCCGACTGAAACTTTCTTATTGGTTTTTAATGAAATCAGCTCTCTTTGTGCCTCCTGGAGCGGTAAAATGTATGACCGATGTATGACTCACACTAAGTTTGCTCTCCTAACATCGCCGGGCTTGCATCGACTTTTTCGCGCGCTTGCAACTGTTTAAGCACACTATCGCTTCGAACTACAGTATAACAGCGACACGTGCAATAGAACGAAGTTAGTTGATTGATAGTTTGTTGCGCTAAACAAAACATCCCAACATAACTAGAGCACATCAACATATATGCAGTTTTGTTGTAGGATAGCACTACTAAATACTGTTTTGAAAGCGATAAATACTGATTTTCTTACGCAAATGTTAAGTTTAGCACCATTTACACAGCACAAAATGTTTGGAAGTACTGCACAAATTATAAAATGTTATGATGTTCGTAAATTCTAGCACACTTATTTTAGTCCTTAGTACAAACTCTATCCACAACTAGAAAGTACAATTATTGAAATGCATTTTTTGTTAAGTATTTTCTACCTGTTAAATGTAGCTATTTAACTAGTTAATTCTTTTTTCGATTGAAATTTAAATGTGTTCTCATAAAGGAAAATACATACATATGTATTTACATACCATTGGGAACCCAGAATAACTCATGTAGCATACGAAATATGGAAATATACTTTTAACATTAGGATATTGCGATCGCAATCAATGCGATATTTGGGTTTCCGTTCAATTTACATTTCCGCAATTGTAAGCCATTACTTCAATATGAAACCACTACCATACGAATAAACACGTCCACCCATGTATGTAATGTAACATCATGTATGTATGTAAACATCATAAATTTCGTACCATAAATCCCAGTGTAACACATTTTAACAATATTCAAAATATTCAAATGAATATGATATGTGTACGCTAAAGTACGGTGATTTAAAAATGATTTATACGATGGATTGTCGGCGGTGGTTATCGATATTATTTGCATTAAGCAGCACCTCCACAGGTATACAAATGTAATAACACATTCTATATTATCACAATGGTACTTTACAATTTCCCATATTACTATAACGTTCTCCTATGCATTTTAAAATTTGTCATATCTGTGTAAATGATAGCATAATTATATGTTCCCTTGATAGTCGTTTTGACATGTGCATTAAAAACTTATTTTTCGTATGTACAACTTGTATGCAGTTATTCATTAGTAATAAATATAAAAAGTTAAAAAATTTATATTTTAACACGAAATTGGCACACATTAAAATAGCGATATTTAATAATGTGCACATTTTGGTTAAGATAGATGCATTGAATTATGTTAACAGCGACACACAGTTTGTGGTTGGTTTTATGGTTCGGCGAGACTGTGTGAAAGGTTGCTGGGATATATCAGGCAATAATAAATGAAGAAAGAAAAGTATAAGTAAACTGATTTAACTCATACTGAACTACACAGAGACAAATAATTTTAGAAATACAATTAATTTCCTTAATTTTGTAGCTTGATTATAAGAACTATCATACCTTAAACTTGTTTAAGATGTTGAATTTTCATATAAACAACGGATTTGATTCATTTACTTCAAATTTTTAATTAATTCAAATGTCACATATTGATCGCATCTTCATTTCTGTGATCGGCGGCCCCCTTGACAAGATACTGATATTGATTATATCAGTACAACATGTTACTCTATAAAACATTGCAAAGGGTACTTATCGTAATTGCAATTCATAAAACATCATTAACTTTGCTGATACTTTTTTGCAATCGTGTAGGATTATATGCCGCACGTAGAAAAATAATATATGCACTTTTTCTCTAGTTCGTCACACCAAGCTCTTCATGCATCTTAGTCACCTCGTCTTTCCAACGCAGTTTTGATCGAGTTCATAGTCAAAGACTTTTAGAGGTGGAGCATTTTCGTCTATGAGTACAAGACCTAACCAACGCAAACGCTGCTCAGTGGTCAATTGGGCCTCAATTAAAATTTTCAAATTTGTAAAAACGAAGATTTTTTTTTACCAATCGTAACAAATACATTCATTACATTTTTATCGATTTTTTTAAAGGCCAACCTACAGCTGATGAACAGCTGTTGGCAAGGTGCATCGTTGTATTTATGTGTATAAGTACATTGCCCATTGTAGCGTACACCTGTCTTTCGTAAGTATCAAAACAAACAGTATCAATGTCGCTATCGAGGCCACTCAAGATTGGGCACTGTGCGCTGCACCTTACTGAGTCTGACCACGTCAATATCAATATAAAGCACAAGATTGATGCGAGGCCGATACTCTCCGTTAACGATGATGGGCCCATATATTTTACGGAGTATTTTTCTCTCGAATACTGCAAGATCCGATTCATCCGCTTGTGTCATAACCCAGGATTCGGAACCATACATTAAGACAGGTAGAATCAGTATCTTTTATAGCTGGAGTTTTGTTCGTTCGAGCTCTGTCATTGAATCGCTTGCTTAGTCCGTAGTAGCATTTATTAGCAAGCAGGATTTTTCTCCGGATTTCGAGGCTGACATTATTTGTTTTATTGATTGCGGAGCCTAGGTAGATCAAATCATTTACACCCTTTAAATTATAGTTATTTACATTCACGCAGTTTTTCAAACGAATAGATTCTTTATTCGTTAATATCTTCGATTTGTCCTCGTTTAAGGATATGTAGCTGGAACGTCCGGACGTCCCTGGACAGAACAGGAATGCTCCCGATGTAAAAATTGCGACATCTATTACTGCTGCCATGGGGAAAGAACGAATTTGGATGTAAATTTGTAATTGGCCAGAGTCTCTGACATCTTGCCTGGAAAAAGATAAAGACGATGATATTAAGGATGCATTTTATGAGCTCCTTGAGGAAACATACGACCGCTGACCTGGCTTAAACATTAAAATTATCCTGGGAGCTTATAATGCAAAGATAGGAGGAGAAGATGTTCTTGGTACATCGCATATCGACATGTTAGACTGGTTAGCATCTTAGCGGGAAGGAACATGGTAGTGAGTGGAACCAGATTTCAGCATAATAATATCCATAGGGCAAATTAGCTATCCCCTGATCAATACATCAAAAATCAAATTGATCATATGGTAATCGATTGGATGCAAACATTTATTGCAGACATGCACAAAAGAGCGCATATATGCGCAGTGTGTGCATTAGGGTGTTCCTTATATGGGATTTTTGGGAATTTCGTTAAAAAAAAGTTATTAGTAGCGAAGTTGGACATCGAGCTCCACCTTCCATTTGTTATTTACAAAATTACGAATATGTTGTGCGAAATTTCGCATCGATAGTTAGACGTTAGAGTGTGCCGCAAAGAGGTCAAAGTTTGACTTTTGTGTTGAAATCAGTTTATCGACGAAGAATAATTTCCTGTTTTAGATAGGTGAACTAGTAATATGCCGTTGAATAGGTGAAGTGACAACCTATATATGTTTGAACTT
Source organism: Muscina levida (assembly GCA_964034835.1). Classification (NCBI taxonomy): domain Eukaryota; kingdom Metazoa; phylum Arthropoda; class Insecta; order Diptera; family Muscidae; genus Muscina; species Muscina levida. The sequence goes on along the minus strand of OZ035880.1, from coordinate 61,636,290 downwards.
ACCATATCGCTTATAGATATCAAGATATTTGATGCAAAAGTGGGGGTATTTTTGAAGAAAAAATGAACAAAAATTTTTTAAACTGCTTTACGAAGTAGTTTTTAGCAGACCACCATGTACATATTTCCACAATTTAGCATATATCAAGTGAAAGTCTACAAAAAAGTATATGCCATATTTTCAATATCTCTATCCGTTCCCGAGATATCAGGCTTTAAAAACCGTTATTTTGACATTAAATATAGCAAATACTAATAAGTCTCGATTTTGATATGAAGTTCCATCCGAATACTCATTGTGTCTACTTTCTAATGACACCAAAAACATTACGATTCAATGCCCCATTGAGGAGATTTACCATTTTTAACATAGATATATCACCAAATATGTATATTATTCATTAATTTATTCTATGAAATTTGAATGTCATCAGTGGTTTTGTGATGAAAAAGCTTTAACAATATTTGTTGATGTAAGAAATTTAGTTTTTCTATAAAGTATTTATATCCCCAGACCTACTATATCCCATTAGGAAGTGTCTGCAAGACATCCTCAAGGATAGCTGCATGACCATAGTAAATCGCTGATGACACTTAGGGGACCGTCCATACAAATCGTCGACGAAATTTTCATACAAGTGTCCGCTGGGACCGGCCGTGGCATAGTGGTTAGAACACGCGACTACCATGCGGGAGATCGCAGGTTCAAACCTGGCTCCAGTCATCTTAAAAAAAAAGAAATAAAATTTTCTTTAATTGTCGGCTCCCCTCGAATGTTGTTGACAGCAACTTCGCAGTATTTAAGCGTCGATTCAATCGTCGTGTCTAGTAATAGCTTCTCAAACAGTTACGTTCGCATTCGTCGATAAACAAAGTAGGTGCCGTTAGTTGTGAATCTAAAAATAGAAAGCGTGTTAATTCACAACAACGCGAGAAGCTTTCCCATACCTCATTCATGGGGTGCAAAGGGAAATTAAGTTTTAAGTAAGTCCGCTTTGTCATGCACGACCTGATGAGCGACAATGTCGGTCAAATTTTCGTTGACGCCTATACAAAAGACCTGTCGCCCACACAATCATGCACGACATGATGGATGACAATGTCGGTTAAATTGTCGTTGATGACTATATAAGCGACATGTCGCCTAAACAATCATGCACGACCTGATGGGTGGAAATTTCGGTCAAATTTTAATTTCAAGCCATATTAGAAAAGATGAATTTTTAGCTGTCTTTTTTAGCTTTTTATTAGTATGACTAATTGTTAATACTTTTAGGAAACTACTGACCAAGAGTGAAGTGAAGGATATAAACTTTTATACGGCATTCATCTTCATTCGAGATTAAAATTGCTGATGTTTACTCGATCGATTAATAAACTGAAAATTTTTTACGTCAGATTCCAATTATTTTCCTTTGATTTTGTTGAATGTGTTTGATGCACGACAATATCAGTATTTTGTCGGTGAGCTTGTCGTCAACCGAGTGTTTTGACGACAAGTACATCAGTATTTCACATTTTTCTTCCTTAGATTATGTTGATTGTGTTTGATGCACGACAACATTAGTATTTTATCAGTCAGCTTGTCGTCAACCGAGTGTTTTGACGACAAGTACATACATTTTTCAAATTTTGTCTTGAGGACAGCGTTGATGACAAAGTCGTATATGATGAAACTTCCTACTGGGATACTTCTAAAAATATAAAATTTCTAATACCCGGTTAAGAAAAACGGTTTTTTGAAAATACAGGCTTAACTTCTATAACACAACTAAGATCGCCACAGGAATCTAATGGATAACATAAATTTAAATATTTACATAACAATAATTGTACAAATAATTACACTGTGAGACAAATGGTAGGGGTCAGTGATCGGAAAGGGTTCAAACTACCGGGGAAAGTAATATCGGTAAAAAAGAAAAGAAATATAGGAGAAATTGTCACCTTTGGTGGTCTTTTTTTTGACATAACTCGAGAACCAATAGTCCGATTTTGCTCAAACAAATTTAAAAAAATATAAGCAACAGTTTCCTTTTTCCATTCAACAAATGATTTTGAACTGGGTTTATTTTGTAGAAGTTACAATAAAACTGTTGTACTCCGTGGCGTATCATTTAAGTGGAATATTACTTATGATATTTATACGCCAACATATAACAATATAACAAATGAGCCTAAAACGTGAGATATTCCCCTATATGATAGTTACTAACTTCAAATCGATATATCTCAATTCCTAGACGTGACCCAGCGAAACGCCTTGCCACGTATAACTTGTTTTTGACCGATATATCATTTCCCATTTGTTTCATCCCATTCCGATTTTGACTGTCGCATAGTGTTATCGATAATAAAAACATTTTGCGTAAAGAAACCACTGTTGACATCAAACTTTCATTCAAAATACAAAATAAAAACAATATTTAACGATGTTGGTGTGTAAAATGTTGAATATCTCCTGAAAAAAGCATAGGATTTACATGATCTTGGTGTCATTAGAAAGAAGACACAATGTGCATTCGGATGGACTCGGAGATCAAGGTTTAGATGCATTAGTCTATTCAATACTTAATGTTAAAAAAATCGGTTTTTAGCGCCTGATATCTCGGAAACTGATAGAGATATTGAAAATATGCTCATATAATTTGTTGTAAACATTGACCTGATATATAATAAATTGTTGAAATATTTGGTGGTCTGCAATAATATACATAGAAATACAATTTAAAAATTTTTTGTTAATATTTTTTTTTTTTTCAAAGATACTCCCACGTTTGCATCATATATCTCGATATCTATAAGAGATATGGTAAGTTCAAACATATGCTTTTATAGGTCGTCACTTCACCTATTCAACGGCATATTACTAGTTCATCTATCTAAAACAGGAAATTATTCAGCGGTAATAAACTGATTTCAACACAAAAGTCGAACTTTGACCTCTTGCGGCACACTCTAACGTCTAACTAACGTTATTTTGTAAATAACAAATGGAAGGTGGAGCTCGATATCAAACTTCGCTACTAATATCGGATGTCTATGAAATTTTCGAAGAAGAAATTATACACTATTTTTTCCAATGACCTTTTGACGCACTTTGTGGAAGTAGATTTTGACGAAATTTTGACCAGGCATAGAATCAATGGTGGAGATTCTAAATATGCAATAAAAAAATAATAGCCTATGAGCACATAGGCTTTTGTTATACTAAGGGGACGATATATAGCCTGCCTATTTCAACCAGCTCTTCCAACTACTACGACATAACACCTTTATTTCTGACATTCCCGATACACAATGACAGCATATTGCGCATTCAATAGCAACCGCCGTAACAACCGTGCTTGGATATGAAAAGCGGCACTGAGGCGAATCCTGGTACGATGAAGAATGTTGTATAACGTCTGAGGAACAGGATGTTGTTTATAGGGCAACGCTACAGCCAAGTGTAACCCGGGCTGTAAGCGAAACTTCACAAGGAGACATTAAACCAGGCGAGGCTGATATTTTAGTGAAAAAATGAGCGAAAGAGGGATAGGCTAGGACAAGGATGTAAATTCGGTTACAGATACGCAGAGTGTGCTGCATATATGGAGAGAACACTACCAGCAACTGTTGGTTTCAGAAGGCTGCGCACTCACCATGGAGTGGACTGCTCACCACCAAGTCGAGCCGATGTAAGAAGAGCCGGAATTCCGGCAGAGCTTTTAAAGTTCAGTGGAGAGGAGCTGATAACGAGCATGCACCAGCTTCTACACACGGTTTGGCTTAACCAGTGCATGCCAGATGATTGAATGTAAGCATAGTATGTCCTATTCATATCGATTAAAGTTGCCTGGTATATGTTGAATACTTATTTTTCAAAGATGTTGAAAAAATAGATAGGTGAAAGGACACTAACACTTTCTTAAACTAATTTTCCCCTTTGCATCTCATAAATGAGCTTCTCTCAAATTAGTCCCAGAAATTTTTCCAGATATACCATTAATACAGGCTGTCCATTTATATTTTTTATTAAATATGTAACAAAAATTGTATACTCAAGTTGAATAAAAAATTAATTGATTGTTATTTATTTGTTATTTATTTTTGATTAAATTTAAATAATTTGTTAAGTATGTATACAAATGTTATTGTCTGTCTGGCTGAAAGAGAAATATTTTGCGATTATTCATAAAACAAAACTTAAGTTTTAGTCGATGTTACAGATTTTTAAGTTTATCCCCAATACAAATGAAGCATTTCCGAAACTTATCATAACTGACATATATTGTGTTTTAATAAATACATTGGGTGATATTTGCAATACCTACTAAATAAATATTTGTATACACTATCGTTATCATAGTACTCTATAAATTACTTTATATTGTTGGCACTGATTCAATATTATGTTTTACTACAATTTTTACATTCAGTTGTGTCTAGCAAAATATATAGCGTTTTGTTCGTTTACATATGTAGACAAATTTTTTTTTTTAAATTGAGATGCTTACAAGTACAATATGTTTATCATACCACCCAACAGTCTTATTTCACAACAGTACAATTCTTCGTGTAGATTAAACTGTCCGCCCATTGCCAAAAGTGATGCGAAATCAACTTTAACAGGGGGTTAATAAACGGTAAAACAGTATTGATCAAACTTAAAATTGCGTTTTAAAAGACATTTCAATCGGCATCATTAAATCACATTCCACTATAAGCTACTGCTTAACAAGTTTCGTTTTGCTCGTTGAAAGATGTAATGTGAGACATAAAGCAATAAATCAAAGGAATTTTAAAACTATACTACTAGAATGTCTTAATATGTAACGGTAACACGGTCATCCTACGTGAAAAGCCACACCAACACATTACATCCTTTTTTATATACAATACCCCAAAATAACAGTATATCAGTATATAAACAATTTTCCACTTCAGTGAATTTTATACACAATTTCGTCGAATGTCGTCTAATATTAACAAGCATCAATAAAACAAATTGAACTATTTTAAAAATATGTAACTGCAATCCTAACGATTGCAAAGCTTTTAGATTTGACTTTATTCAGTTTCTTAAACTAAGATCGCAGGCAAACACCAATCAGAAAATGTAAGCAATTTACCGCCACATATTTGTGTGGAATTAAGCGTAGTTCTGTAACATGCATTCATATATAGCAGATATGAATGAATGTAACATGTATATTATATTAAGGTGGACCTTCAATGTATGGAGAACTGAAAACTCATCTGTTCCAAAAAACCAAAACACAAAACTGTCAGGTTGGGTTAAAACAATTTACATATATATGAGTTCGATCGGTTAAATTTTACAGTTTTTGGAATAAGCTTAACGAAGCAACACCCATAGCTTTAAAAAAAAATTAAAATCGAAAAAAATTCCCTAGTATTCACAAACTTTGAACCGCGAGCGGCACCTCAATTTTCAACCGATCGAGCTCATATTCTTTAACCTAACCAGTGATGGTATATTTGACGATTTATCGTCATTTTGACGATTTTTTGTCCAAAAAAACAGAAATGACGATTTGACGATTTGACGATTTTACCCCTTAAATGACGATTTTTACAAATTACAACTTTACGCTTGGTAACCCCAATCTAATCAGCACAAAATAAAAGTGATTCCAAAAAAATCCTGAATTCATTACAATACATGGCAACAATACTTTTTGACACACTTTGTAATCAAGTTCTGAAACGATTTGAATTTAAAAATAAATTCAAATCATTAAACTTAATTAATCCGTATGTATTAATAAATGGTCCAGAACAGTCTTCCTCTATTATTGTAAAAGAGTATCAACATTTTATTGAATACGACGAATTGCAAAGTTTAGACTCCGATTTCCGCGAAGTATTAAGATTTAGATTTAAGAAATACATTTAGTAGTAACAACGATGAGTTGTTGAAATTTTGGAAAACAGTCTGTGAGCTAATTTAAATAAAAATAAATATTGAAACCAAATAGAAAGAGATTCAATGAAAAGTATTCCCTTAACAAAGGCTTCCTTAAATTAAATAAAGATAGACGCACTTAAAAAGTTAATAGTGACTTGTATTTAAACCAGTACAGAAATTTCAGTCAGTTAAACTGATTGATAAATACCATCACCCAATATAATATATTGTTTAAGTCTTGAGTTATTGAAAATAATCGATTTGTAATTAATACCAGTTAGAAAGTTTCAGTCGGGCAACCCGACTTATATTTACCCTTACCCTCAGTAAAACAAATAATTTTCTATTTTATTGATATTGTTACTCGATTTCGAAAGTGAGCGGAGTGGTACATTTATATGGGAGGTACGTGAAGGGGTGTGTTTAGGCTCCAGATTTATTCTCCATAACTTTATCCTGTTATAGCTTTACTAAATACAGAATTTGCGCACGATTGCGTTGGGTGTACTGATATTATTACTACATCCCAAAAGTGGGCGGAAAGGTACATTTGTATGGGAGGTACCATAAGGGGCGTGTCTAGACTTCCAATTTTTTCTCCAAAACTTTGTCCTGTTATAATATAACAAAATACAGAATTTGGGCACGATCGTGTCGAGTGTATTGATATTATTACCCTATTTCTAAAGTGGGCGGAGTGGTACATTTGTATGGGAGGTACCAGAAGGGGCGTGTCTAGACTTCCAGATTTTTTCTCCAAAACTTTATCCTGCTTAAACTTTACCAAATACAGAATTTGGGCACGATCGCGTTAGGTCTTTTAATAATATTAATCGATTTCTAAAGTGGGCGGTACCAGATGTGTATGGGAGGTACCAGATGGGGCGTGAATAGACTTCCATTTTTTTTTCTCTAAAACTTTATCTTGTTATAGCTTTACTCAAAATAGAATTTGGGTACGATCACGTTTAATTTATTGATATTATTTCTCCATCTCTATAGTGGGTAGATTTGTATGGGAGGTACCAGAAGGGGCGTGGCTAGGCTTTCAAAATTTTTTTCCAAACCTTTATCCTGTTATAGCTTTACTAAATACAGAATTTGGGGACGATCCCTTAGGGTGTATTGATATTATTACTCGATTTCTAAAGTGGGCGGAATGATGTATTTGTATGGGAGGTACCAGAAGGGGCGGGGCCATGTAGCCCATTTGCAATACCGTAAGTAGTTTTGAAAAAATAATAACTCGTGCAAAATTTCAAAACATTTGGTTGCGTCTTTCGAAAGTTATCGTGCGAACCAGCCGGACAGCCACCCGACAGACAGACAGACAGACAGACAGACAGACAGACAGACAGACAGACGGACATGGCTCAAACGACTTAAAAAGTCATGAATCGAATTTGGTTCAAAGAAACCTAGGGTCTGAAGTCACTCCTTCTATGTGTTACACTTTTGGGTCGTATAAAATGATATATACCTTCATCCCTACGGGTGATGGTATAAAAACAGTACATCTGCCTAAAATGTAAAATTATTTTTATTAATAAGTTTTTAAGACTGAGAAAACTAGAAAGGTAATAGCACAATGTAATACAAATTATATCTAATATATAAAATTCTCGTGTCACGCGGTGCGTGATTGAACTCCTCCGAAACGGCTTGACCGATCCTCATGAAATTGTGTGAGCATATCGAGTAGATCTGAGAATCGGCCAACAACGACCCGCTGTTGAGTTGGCTGGAGTTGAATTATTTCGAAAATTTATATCGATTGTCCGATTTTACTCAAACTTAAAATGTATTTTTGGAACTGAGAAAATGTTGGATGTATGTTTTTATTCAGTTGCCGGTGTTTAGATTATGATACATTTAGTCACCAGTGATAACATTACATATAAACATATTTAAAACATCAAAATTATTGACAAGTCTATATATAACCAGTACAGAAATTTCAGTCAGTTAAACTGACTGATAAATACCATCACCCAATATAATATATTGTTTAAGTCTTGAGTTATTGAAAATAATCGATTTGTAATTAAAACCAGTTAGAAAATTTCAGTCGGGCAACCCGACTTACATTTACCCTTACCCTCAGTAAAACAAATAATTTTCTATTTTATTGATATTATTACTCGATTTCGAAATTGGGCGGAGTGGTACATTTATATGGGAGGTACGTGAAGGGGTGTGTTAAGGCTCCAGATTTATTCTCCATAACTTTATCCTGTTATAGCTTTACTAAATACAGAATTTGCGCACGATTGCGTTGGGTGTACTGATATTATTACTACATCCCAAAAGTGGGCGGAAAGGTACATTTGTATGGGAGGTACCATAAGGGGCGTGTCTAGACTTCCAATTTTTTCTCTAAAACTTTGTCCTGTTATAATATAACAAAATACAGAATTTGGGCACGATCGTGTCGAGTGTATTGATATTATTACCCTATTTCTAAAGTGGGCGGAGTGGTACATTTGTATGGGAGGTACCAGAAGGGGCGTGTCTAGACTTCCAGATTTTTTCTCCAAAACTTTATCCTGCTTTAACTTTACCAAATACAGAATTTGGGCACGATCGCGTTAGGTCTTTTAATAATATTAATCGATTTCTAAAGTGGGCGGTACCAGATGTGTATGGGAGGTACCAGATGGGGCGTGAATAGACTTCCAATTTTTTTCTCTAAAACTTTATCTTGTTATAGCTTTACTCAAAATAGAATTGGGGTACGATCGCGTTTAATTTATTGATATTATTTCTCCATCTCTATAGTGGGCGGAAAGGTAGATTTGTATGGGAGGTACCAGAAGGGGCGTGGCTAGGCTTTCAAAATTTTTTCCAAAACTTTATCCTGTTATAGCTTTACTAAATACAGAATTTGGGGACGATCCCGTAGGGTGTATTGATATTATTACTCGATTTCTAAAGTGGGCGGAATGATGTATTTGTATGGGAGGTACCAGAAGGGGCGGGGCCATGTAGCCCATTTGCAATACCGTAAGTAGTTTTGAGAAAATAATAACTCGTGCAAAATTTCAAAACATTTGGTTGCGTCTTTCGAAAGTTATCGTGCGAACCAGCCGGACAGCCACCCGACAGACAGACAGACAGACAGACAGACAGACAGACGGACATGGCTCAAACGACTTAAAAAGTCATGAATCGAATTTGGTTCAAAGAAACCTAGGGTCTAAGGTGACTTCTTCTATGTGTTACACTTTTGGGTCGTATCAAATGATATATACCTTCATCCCTACGGGTGATGGTATAAAAATGGATGTACATTTTGATGTCACCACTAATTGCGAAAACGGTTAAACCGATTTGTACCAAAATGTCAGTGAAAGTTGGTGATGGACTATAGATGGTCACCCAGACCACAAAACGGCTTAAGGTAGAATGTCAAACATTTGTATTGGCGTGTTTCCTATAAAATTAAAGAGCTTCACATAGTGGGTTTTCGCATATCAAACTTTAGGGGACTAACCCGAAAATGGGAAAAACTGTTTCTATCACCCAGACCAAACGGTTTATAGGGTTGTTGAGTCGAATGAAGGGATTTTTGAAAATTAACCCAAAAAGGGGCAAAGTGATATCATGGCTCAGACCATACACCTAAAGATACAATCACCCAGTACACCAATGCAGAAAGTTATATGTCAGTCAATCGGCTTAAAAATTTGGTTTTAGAATATAGGCCTATCAATAAGTAAGTTTTCATCAAATCATGGACGACACTGCTGATCCATTTTAGCAATTCTTACAATAATATATAATAATCTTTTAGGTATATAAAGTACAAATTTTGTCCGGAAAAATCTCGCCCTTTAAATTGAAATATTTCAGAGGTCAAAGTAATTAACCAATCGTTATTGGATTTCTACTGCACTTAACATTTTTATACCACCACCCTTAGGGATGAGGGTATACATCATTTGATACGACCCAAAAGTGTAACACATAGAAGGAGTGACTTTAGACCCTAGGTTTCTTTGAACGAAATTTGATTCATGACTTTTTAAGTCGTTTGAGCCATGTCCGTCTGTCTGTCTGTCTGTCTGTCTGTCTGTCTGTCTGTCTGGTGGCTGTCCGGCTGGTTCGCACGATAACTTTCGAAAGACGGAACCAAATGTTTTGAAATTTTGCACGAGTTATTATTTTCTCAAAACTACTTACGGTATTGCAAATGGGTTACATGGCCCCGCCTCTTCTGGTACCTCCCATACAAATACATCATTCCGCCCACTTTAGAAATCGAGTAATAATATCAATACACCCTATGGGATCGTCCCCAAATTCTGTATTTAGTAAAGCTATAACAGGATAAAGTTTTGGAAAAAATTGTGAAAGCCTAGCCACGCCCCTTCTGGTACCTCCCATACAAATGTACCTTTCCGCCCACTTTAGGGATGTACTAATAATATCAGTACACCCAAGGCAATCGTGCCCAAATTCTGTAATTAGTAAAGCTATAACAGGATAAAGTAATGGAGAATAAATCTGAAAGCCTATCCACATCCCTTCTCGTACCTCCCATACAAATGTACCACTCCGCCCACTTTAGAAATCGAGTAATAATATCAATATAATTGTTGTTTATAAAATCTGTTCAAATGTAATTTGAACATGCTGACGAGGGCATATAATATTCTTATTGATATATACTTCTTATTTTTAGTGGACTGTATTTTAATCTTAATTGTATCTTACATCTGTTCGAATGTAATTTGAACAATAAATGAAAATTTTTTGTTTTACTGAGGGTAAGGGTAAATGTAAGTTGGGTTGCCCGACTGAAGCTTTCTAACTGGTTTTAATTACAAATCGGTTAATTTCAATAACTCAAGACTTAAACAATATCTTATATTTTGTGATGGTATTTATCAGTCAGTTCAACTGACTGAAATTTCTGTACTGGATTACAATAACTTGGAGGCAGGACGAAGTCTGCCGGGCTCGTAAAAATATATTAATATGTAACCTCTCACTTTTTTTTTTGGTTATTTTTAGGTTTTTTTTAGTTTTTGTTTTTTTTATGTTATTTTAATAAATGAATTATTTTATTTGTAGCGGCTATGAATATTTTATTATCATTATAATTATATTATCATTATATTATATATTATATTAACTACAATTTATGATTTATTAAAATGCGAATTATTTAAGTTTATTTGTTCTGGAAATAACTGTCATTTTATTTTGAGCGTATGTCTTTTAATAGCTACTCTTGCATAGAGACAAAAAGCTTTGTATCTCGTGAGAGAAAATATCACTCATTGTTGTCACTCATTGCATATATTAATCTCCCACATTGTGAACTCAAGCTGATAATTTATTACATTACATGTTATTGTTTTTGTAAGAATATCACTCACAACTTGTGATTATACTCTCTAAGCTATGTAGTGATAACGGGATCAATAATTTGTTTTCTTGTTAAAATTTTGGCTTCATGCATAAGCAAATTTATAAGTTTGGTCATTCTTGATCTGGAAAGCAGCAAATAAAGACAAACCAGCGGAAAAAAAAACCAAATACTCTTTACTGCCTTAAAAGATATACTTAAAAAATATTAAAAATTGTGGACGTAATTGGACGCTCGCCGTCTGTTACGACCCTTTTATAAATAAATATTATAAAGAGAAAGCATAGACGACTTGGACGTCTCCGTCTAGTCTGTCTCGCTACATGTAATATAATTGGGGGAATTAATGATTAATCGTTGATTCCTACATATTTAAATTAATTGTTAATGTATTTTATATAAAACGTTTAAAAAATGTATTTTATTGTTTTTTTTTTGCATTAGTTTGTTAATTAAGGGTAAAATGAGTAAATTATTGTGTTAAGATTTTTTGACGATTTTAAAATCAGGTTTTGACGATTTTGACGATTTCAAAACCCAATATTGACGATTTTGGACCAATTTTGTATACCATCACTGAACCTAACCCTTCACAAACGCTACAGATTTGCTGGAAAATCGAAAAAAAATTTAACGCTAGTGTCACAAACTACATACTGGATTGTCTGAATTATATCTGGATACTCTGTTTAACATTTATCCTTAATGGCCCCCCATAGAAAATAATCCAATGGACTCAAATCATTGTCAAGATAATCGGAATCAAAGCACCAGAATATCGGTTTGGTGAAAACTTTGTTAGGAATTCGTCAAGAGAAATTTGGCATACTTAATGTTTACTCCCTTTTTATATTTGTTTCTCTGTTTTCATTGTTTTATTAATTTAAATATCTTAAAGGATTGTTAATATAGTAAATAATAATAAAAATACATGTAGTTATAGTTTATTTTGGCAATGAACTGTGTGTGCAAGTAATTATGATAGATAGTGGCCAAGAACTAAATTAAAAAAAAAAAGTGAATTACGTTTTTATTTTGTAAAATGTTTTGAAGTAATTAATGTAAACTTTAAATTGCTTCTGATGAAATGTACGTTGTTGTTCGTATTTTTCCACAATTTTACGCTTTATAATATTGGCTCTGTTTAACGTTTTTATTCCTAAAATGTAAAATTTTTTTACTTGTGTTTTAACAAAGTTTATTTTGTATACTATTATTTTGTGTCATTAAATATGTACCACATGCCACTTGTGGTTTTAACACCAATGGATGTAAATATAAATGTACACATACTGACCGAAATACGTGCATGTGGCTTTATGAACTTTAACTGTTTATTCTTGTTTTAAATATTTTTTCAACGAAAAAGAAAGCGTTTTATGCTTTATAGTTTTAAAGCATTGTGGTGTTGGTGGTGTGCATGAAAATTTGTTTGGTGCGAATATTTTTCCAACACTAGGTGGTACGTGACTGCTCTCATCATGGGGCTGTGCAAATTATGGCACATTTCCTTGCATAGGAAGAGAATAGGGAGTTTTGCAATGTAGGAAACTTTATTGCTGACATGTTAATGAACTATAGCGGCAATTTACAAACGCACATGCGCATGTTTTGACAATAATTATTTTTGAAATAAAAGTTAAGCAACTTTTTTTAATTTTGGTGTCGCAAGGCCACAAAAAAAATTAATACGGATATAATGATAAATTCAAAGTCAAAGTTTTTAAATTTAAACTTTAAAGTTTCGGTATAAAAAGGTATTGTGAGATATTTAAAATCTTTAAATCTACTGAGTTATAATTGCATAGAATTGTAATATAATACAAAACAATACAATATTTAATATTGCTATACGCAATTTATGTGCATACTGAAATTTCGAAGATGGTTTTTTGTTTATTTGATACGGCAAAAATTACAGTTGCTTTAGGGGATGATAATAGACCTGGAAAGGGCGCCGTGCAATAAAAGTAATGAAAAAGCGTGATGAAGTTGATGAAGTGTGGGTGGCGGGCGCTAAGAAAGACTTTCTATGTAACTAATAAACTACGGCTTATACGGCGGGGAGCGTGCCCCCACTGAGTTTTGATTGCACTGATGCATACGTTTTCTGTAGTTTTCATGAACAATTATAAGCATGTCAACTGGTATTCTGCCAATTTCAGCGTTAATATTGTTTATTACGTCTTCCAAGGTGTTGGGAATGTTGATATACATCTTCGACTTCAGGTAACACCAAAGAAAAAATCGCATGGGGCTAAGTATGGTAAGCGTGCCGGCCTGTTCACATTACCCCTCAAAGAGATAATCATTCCAGGAAACATTTACCTCTAATTGCATATCCTCAAGAGCCGGATGAAAAAAAATCCTGTATCATAGTCAAGTACCGTTCGGAGTTCGCAGTTACAGCAAGACGGTTATCCTGGAAAAAGTAAGTAATCTTTTGTGGTGTTGTAATGGTTCTTGCATGGCCCCTTCGTGCACATGACACATTTCCAGCTGTTCGCAATTAAGTTACCCAATTTACGTTTGATTGCCGTCCAGGGTCTAGCTACAACCCTTCTAGTACCTACCATTCAAGAGTGGGCGGAGTACCCACTCTAGAAATCGAATAATAACATATTAGAAAATTTTATGTTGTATTGAGGGTAAGGGTATATGTAAGTCTGTTTTCCCGACTGAAACTTTTATACTGGTTTTACAATGATATATATTTTTTTAAATTTTAGATTAAATGGGCGGAGTGGGCGTGGCAAAATGCTTTTTCGAGCTAGAGAGATAAAATTTTGTACACAGATCAAGTTCAAAATTGCAGATGACGTAATCCAAACTCTAACTAAGGTTTTCTTTTAATTCATTTTTGAAGTTTTCGACGGGGAGGAGGAGTTTAGTACATTTTCACAGAACATGTACTGATTCTTCAGTCTAGATCTCGTGAACTTCTCGAAATACTGCATTGAGATAAAATCAAAAAAACAACATCATACCCAAATTAGCAAAAATGTCAAAAAATCGTAAAATTTTGTCATATTTATACCATCACCCGTAGGGATGAAGGTATATATCATTTGATACGACCCAAAAGTGTAACACATAGAAGGAGTCACTTTAGACCCTAGGTTTCTTTGAACCAAATTCGATTCATGACTTTTTAAGTCGTTTGAGCCATGTCCGTCTGTCTGTCTGTCTGTCTGTCGGGTGGCTGTCCGGCTGGTTCGCACGATAACTTTCGAAAGACGGAACCAAATGTTTTGAAATTTTGCACGAGTTATTATTTTCTCAAAACCGCTTACGGTATTGCAAATGGGCTACATGGCCCCGCCCCTTCTGGTACCTCCCATACAAATACATCATTCCGCCCACTTTAGAAATCGAGTAATAATATCAATACACCCTACGGGATCGTCCCCAAATTCTGTATTTAGTAAAGCTATAACAGGATAAAATTTTGGAAAAAATTTTGAAAGCCTAGCCACGCCCCTTCTGGTACCTCCCATATAAATCTACCTTTCCGCCCACTATAGAGATGGAGAAATAATATCAATAAATTAAACGTGATCGTACCCAAATTCTATTTTTAGTAAAGCTATAACAGGATAAAGTTTTGAGAAAAAAATTGGAAGTCTATCCACGCCCCATCTGATACCTCCCATACACATCTGGTACCGCCCACTTTGGAAATCGGTTAATATTATTAAAAGACCTAACGCGATCGTGCCCAAATTCTGTATTTGGTAAAGTTTAAGCAGGATAAAGTTTTGGAGAAAAAATCTGGAAGTCTAGACACGCCCCTTCTGGTACCTCCCATACAAATGTACCACTCCGCCCACTTTAGAAATAGGGTAATAATATCAATACACTCGACACGATCGTGCCCAAATTCTGTATTTTGTTATGTTATAACAGGACAAAGTTTTGGAGAAAAAAATTGGAAGTCTAGCGACGCCCCTTATGGTACCTCCCATACAAATGTACCTTTCCGCCCACTTTAGGGATGTAGTAATAATATCAGTACACCCAACGCAATCGTGCCCAAATTCTGTAATTAGTAAAGCTATAACAGGATAAAGTAATGGAGAATATATCTGGAAGCCTAAACACACCCCTTCTCGTACCTCCCATACAAATGTACCACTCCGCCCACTTTCGAAATCGAATAATAATATCAATATAATAGAAAATTATTTGTTTTACTGAGGGTAAGGGTAAATGTAAGTCGGGTTGCCCGACTGAAACTTTCTAACTGGTTTTAGTTACAAATCGGTTAATTTCAATAACTCAAGACTTAAACAATATCTTATATTGGGTGATGGTATTTATCAGTCAGTTTAACTGACTTAAATTTCTGTACTGGTTTTCTATGGTTTTTCACACTTTTTCAGAAATTGCTAGGAACTCGACCAGACAATATAAGACAAAAAGATAGCCAAAAGCAAAACAAACAACTCTTCTTAACAAGCCGATTTCATTTTATGACTCCTTTATATAGTTATAGCCCCACAAAGTCATCAAAAATTCAATAAAGGACCAAGAAATCACTTTCAATGGTACGTTAATCGAAATTAAAAATGATATGCTTTTGAAAATTTAAATGGAAACGAAATATAGAAATAAAAAAAAAAACAATAAAAATCTATGGTGAAAATTTACGTTTTGTTGTTTTGAGTAAGATGTTGTTTTTTTGATTTTATCTCAAAGTAAAATTTTTTGATCCGATTAAGAGCTAAAATTTTGTCGAAGAGACAAGCAAAATTTCGAATAGTTCACGAGATATAGACTTAAGAATCAGTACATGTTTCGAAAAACTTCAAAAATTAATTAAAAAAAAACCAAAGCTAATAATTCAAAACCCAGCTAGGGGTTTTCAGCTACCATCATAAACTTTCAGATTTTTGCGGTCCCAATTGGTTCAAGATTTTAGTGCTGCACTGTGTTATGCAATAGCGAAGCATTGACTGGCCATAAGTTTAAAATAACTAGTACAGAAATTTCAGTCAGGTAAACTGACTGATAAATACCATCACCCACTATAAGATATTGTGAAAGTCTTGAGTTGTTGAAATTAATAGATTTTTAATTAAAATAAATTTACTTATGTATTATTTTTTGCCTGCTTGTGGAGCAAAACCGTAACAAATTTGACTTACTTGAACAGGAGGTACAATTACGGGCAGAATAACGTGTCTGCTTTTTTCGTAAATCAACGTACAATGAACGCTTACCTTGGCAAAACTTGTCAGAATTCAGTGTATATACAAAATAATATGTATGTAAATGGGCAATATTAATTATTTATATAAGAGGTACCAGAAGGGGTGTGTCAAATAGTTAGTGCTTCTGAGGTTTTACCTCATATTATAAGATAAATCAAATGTCCAAATTTGATTGTCCCCCAGGTGTCGGTTAAGAAATTATGGGAGAAATATTATTTTTCCAAGCAAGGTCATTTTGTATGGGAGGTACCAGAAGGGGTGATCCGATATTATCCATATTCATTCCTGATTCAAATTTTCATAACCGTACTACTTACGCAAAATTTGACAGAATTCAGTGTACTTACAAAAAAGTTTGTAAAACTATGAGAATGGAATCGGACATTTATATGGGAGGTACTAGAAGGGGTGTGCCAAATCGACCAATTTTCATAACCCGCCAAGTGTCCGTTTGGAAGTTATAGGAGAAATATTAATTTTCCAAAAATAGGTCATTTTGTTTAGGAGGTACCAGAAGGCGTGAACCGATATAGTCCATATTCATACCTGAGTCTAATTTTCATAAGCGAACATCATACGCAAAATTTGAGTGATCTCAGTTTACTAACAAAAAAGATATGTATGTAAAACTATAAGGGTTAATTCGGACATTTGTATGGGAGGTACCAGAAGGGGTGTGACAAAGGTTTCTGATTTCTTAGGGTTTGTGTACTATTGCAAGTTAAATAATCTGACCAAATTTAGTTATCCTCCGATGGTCTGTTTGGCAGCTATGGAAGAAATATTAATTATCCAAAAATAGGTAATTTTGTATGGGAGGTACCAGAAGGGGTAGGGCTATTCTGCCCATTTTCAATCCTATAAGTTCGTTTTGAAAAATATTAATACTGGTAAATTTTCATACTGATCCGTTAAGGTTTACGCAAGTTATCCTGCTGACCAGCCATCCAGCCAGCCAGCCTGCCAGCCAGCCAGACAGACGGACATAGCTCAATCGTCTTAAAAAGTTCTGAAACGAATTTGGTCTTAAGATACTTGGGGTCTAACTTGTCTCCTTTAATGCGTTACACTTTTTATACCATCACCCGTAGGGATGAAGGTATATATCATTTGATACGACCCAAAAGTGTAACACATAGAAGGAGTCACTTTAGACCCTAGGTTTCTTTGAACCAAATTCGATTCATGACTTTTTAAGTCGTTTGAGCCATGTCCGTCTGTCTGTCTGTCTGTCTGTCTGTCTGTCTGTCGGGTGGCTGTCCGGCTGGTTCGCACGATAACTTTCGAAAGACGCAACCAAATGTTTTGAAATTTTGCACGAGTTATTATTTTCTCAAAACTACTTACGGTATTGCAAATGGGCTACATGGCCCCGCCCCTTCTGGTACCTCCCATACAAATACATCATTCCGCCCACTTTAGAAATCGAGTAATAATATCAATACACCCTAAGGGCTCGTCCCCAAATTCTGTATTTAGTAAAGCTATAACAGGATAAAGTTTTGGAAAAAATTTTGAAAGCCTAACCACGCCCCTTCTGGTACCTCCCATACAAATCTACCTTTCCGCCCACTATAGAGATGGAGAAATAATATCAATAAATTAAACGTGATCGTACCCAAATTCTATTTTGAGTAAAGCTATAACAAGATAAAGTTTTGGAGAAAAAAATTGGAAGTCTATTCACGCCCCATCTGGTACCTCCCATACACATCTGGTACCGCCCACTTTAGAAATCGATTAATATTATTAAAAGACCTAACGCGATCGTGCCCAAATTCTGTATTTGGTAAAGTTTAAGCAGGATAAAGTTTTGGAGAAAAAATCTGGAAGTCTAGACACGCCCCTTCTGGTACCTCCCATACAAATGTACCACTCCGCCCACTTTAGAAATAGGGTAATAATATCAATACACTCGACACGATCGTGCCCAAATTCTGTATTTTGTTATATTATAACAGGACAAAGTTTTGGAGAAAAAAATTGGAAGTCTAGACACGCCCCTTATGGTACCTCCCATACAAATGTACCTTTCCGCCCACTTTTGGGATATAGTAATAATATCAGTACACCCAACGCAATCGTGCGCAAATTCTGTATTTAGTAAAGCTATAACAGGATAAAGTTATGGAGAATAAATCTAGAGCCTAAACACACCCCTTCACGTACCTCCCATATAAATGTACCACTCCGCCCAATTTTGAAATCGAGTAATAATATCAATAAAATAGAAAATTATTTGTTTTACTGAGGGTAAGGGTAAATGTAAGTCGGGTTGCCCGACTGAATCTTTCTAACTGGTTTTAATTACAAATCGATTATTTTCAATAACTCAAGACTTAAACAATATATTATATTGGGTGATGGTATTTATCAGTCAGTTTAACTGACTGAAATTTCTGTACTGGTTATACCATCACCCGTAGGGATGAAGGTATATATCATTTGATACGACCCAAAAGTGTAACACATAGAAGGAGTCATGTAGACCCTAGGTTTCTTTGAACCAAATTCGATTCATGACTTTTTAAGTCGTTAGAGCCATGTCCGTCTGTCTGTCTGTCTGTCTGTCGGGTGGCTGTCCGGCTGGTTCGCACGATAACTTTCGAAAGACGGAACCAAATGTTTTGAAATTTTGCACGAGTTATTATTTTCTCAAAACTACTTACGGTATTGCAAATGGGCTACATGGCCCCGCCCCTTCTGGTACCTCCCATACAAATACATCATTCCGCCCACTTTAGAAATCGAGTAATAATATCAATACACCCTAAGGGATCGTCCCCAAATTCTGTATTTAGTAAAGCTATAACAGGATAAAGTTTTGGAAAAAATTTTGAAAGCCTAGCCACGCCCCTTCTGGTACCTCCCATACAAATCTACCTTTCCGCCCACTATAGAGATGGAGAAATAATATCAATAAATTAAACGTGATCGTACCCAAATTCTATTTTGAGTAAAGCTATAACAAGATAAAGTTTTAGAGAAAAAAATTGGAAGTCTATTCACGCCCCATCTGGTACCTCCCATACACATCTGGTACCGCCCACTTTAGAAATCGATTAATATTATTAAAAGACCTAACGCGATCGTGCCCAAATTCTGTATTTGGTAAAGTTTAAGCAGGATAAAGTTTTGGAGAAAAAATCTGGAAGTCTAGACACGCCCCTTCTGGTATCTCCCATACAAATGTACCACTCCGCCCACTTTAGAAACAGGGTAATAATATCAATACACTCGACACGATCGTGCCCAAATACTGTATTTTGTTATATTATAACAGGACAAAGTTTTGGAGAAAAAATTGGAAGTCTAGACACGCCCCTTATGGTACCTCCCATACAAATGTACCTTTCCGCCCACTTTTGGGATGTAGTTATAATATCAGTACACCCAACGCAATCGTGCGCAAATTCTGTATTTAGTAAAGCTATAACAGGATAAAGTTATGGAGAATAAATCTGGAGCCTAAATACACCCCTTCACGTACCTTCCATATAAATGTACCACTCCGCCCAATTTCGAAATCGAGTAATAATATCAATAAAATAGAAAATTATTTGTTTTACTGAGGGTAAGGGTAAATGTAAGTCAGGTTGCCCGACTGAAACTTTCTAACTGGTTTTAATTACAAATCGATTATTTGCAATAACTCAAGACTTAAACAATATATTATATTGGGTGATGGTATTTATCAGTCAGTTTAACTGACTGAAATTTCTGTACTGGTTTTCGTATCAAATGGTATATACCCTCATCCCTAAGGGTGATGGTATAAAAATTTCAGGCCTCACTTGGTGTGGATAAAAACTCCTTAACAACGATTAAGGGTCCAAATATTTTTCGAAATTTCTTTAAAAGACTTTTGGAACAGATTTACTAGGTTGTTGTTTTATTATATAGAATTTTGCGCCTCAATTCCTTACAAGGCGATAGTAACTTCTTGCACTCCCAGGCAAACGATATTTAAATGACCACAGCTGATGTAACATTTGTACATCAGCTGATTTATTTTGATTGTGTTTCATGAACAAATATTTTTGTGCCCGAATCAAATTCAAGCGATGAGGAAAGCATGAAATATCTTATGCTGGAAAGGAAAATACTTCGACTATGATCCGATGATCTTAAACTTGCCAAATAACGAGTATGTTCATCGGTGTTAAAATCGTAATTTGAGGTTATCTGTTGGCCGGCCTTCCAACTTTTTTTTAGATTCGAGAACTACTTAAGTCTTAATAAGGCAGCATTTAACATAGAATAGTTCCTATCATGAAAAGTGAACTCAGGACATATGTTTCACATAATTAAGTTGCCAGCAACATTGAGGTCCTTTGGACAGGGGCCTTACAACCTAAGTGTAAGTGCAGCCAGTAGTTGCAAGATTGCTGTCGAAACCCTGAATGCATTTGAGAGGTGATTTGTCCACCTTGGATACAATTGAAAGTAACTGAAGATGACAAATCGGAAGCATAAACTAATTTTTTTTAACAAAACAGGATTTACTGGAGTTATTGGATATGTATGAATTTTTGCTACAAATAAAGAAGACCAGATTCGTAACTACGTCGTTTTGCGTCGACGACGACTACGGGAATAAGGCCGAATGAAAATTGCTGCAACTACCTGTATATCCTGCAAGATGTAAAACAGTAGTATTAAGAGCAGATTTAAATATCAAGCAAAATTTTTATATGCAACTAAAAATGCTTATATTATATTCATATTTTGTCGATTTCACACCCAACAAACTACTTAAATTCCCTATATATATTACTTTTAACCGCCAAATTTATATACTTATTTGACCATTAATACTTGCATTATATTCCATGGTGGTATTTTAGGACGGACACATTACATTTATATCTGTACTGAGAGGAAATCATAAAAACTTTTTATTGGGACAGACTATAATAAATAGGAAGAATAAAGTTTATTTTTATGGTCAAACTATCTCGTCACACAATGGTGTGTTGGGCAAATCTCGTTTTATTGCGATTTTTTGTAATGTTTCCTTTGCTTTCCATTTCAAAACATTTCATTTGGAAATTGTTCATTTGAGTGAACGCTTATGATGTGGTTATGTGGTTTTGTACATCTGAATACTGCAAAATATTCACTGCTATGTGTTAAAGTTATAGCTGCAATTTAAATATATTTTCTTTTCTTTTTTTTGCGGATTAAAATATACGAATCATTATACCATCACCCGTAGGGATGAAGGTATATATCATTTGATACGACCCAAAAGTGTAACACATAGAAGGAGTGACTTTAGACCCTAGGTTTCTTTGAACCAAATTCGATTCATGACTTTTTAAGTCGTTTGAGCCATGTCCGTCTGTCTGTCTGTCTGTCTGTCTGTCTGTCTGTCTGTCTGTCTGTCTGTCTGTCTGTCTG